>JARACZ010000022.1:0-9193276 GCA_029255805.1 Keiferia lycopersicella
ATTTGTGCCGCAGCGCAGCACGGAGGACTCCCTCTATGATCTAGTACAGCACATCAAAGACAACTTGAAAAAGAAACTTATTAACGTCGTAGTATCTTTAGACATAGAGGGGGCCTTCGACAGTGCATGGTGGCCTGCGGTTCAATGTAGGCTCCTGGAGAAATCATGTCCCTTGAACTTCAGAAGGTTGGTGAGCAGCTATCTCCAAGACAGGAAAGTAAAGGTCCGGTATATGAGTCGGGAGCATCTTGAACATACCACAAAGGGGTGTGTGCAGGGATCCATTGGGGGACCAACATTCTGGAATCTTTTGCTGGACCCACTCCTAGATGAACTGGAACGACAAAACATCTACTGTCAGGCCTTCGCGGATGACGTCGTCCTGATATTTTCTGGCACGGATGCCATGGAAATTCAGGAGCAAGCGAATGGAGTGCTGGGCCGTGTGTATGAATGGGGCATCGAAAATAAATTAAAATTCGCACCGCATAAGACGAACGCAATGATTATAACCAAAAAGCTAAACTTTGATGCCCCAGACATACGCATGGGACCGGCTTCCGTAGAGCTAGTAGACGAGATTAAAATCTTGGGCCTGATCATAGACAAAAAGCTCACTTTCAACAGCCATGTCACCTACGTCTGTAAAAAAGCTGTGAATATCTACAAACAGCTGGCTAGAGCAGCAAGGATCTCATGGGGCCTGAACCCTGAAACCATTAAAACAATATACGTAGCAGTCATAGAGCCGATAGTGATGTACGCAGCCAGTGTGTGGGCGGGAGCGACTGGAAAGATAACGGTGCAAAAACAGCTGAACACGGTTCAGAGGGGATTTGCGCAGAAGATCTGCAAATCATATCGCACCGTGTCTCTCAATGCCGCGCTCATATTGGCTGGGTTACTGCCACTGGATCTACGGATACAAGAAGCCGCGCAATTGTTTGAGGCCAAACGAGGGAGGCCCCTATTAGACATCTGCGGGGACAGACGAATAGAAGAAAGAGTGTGCTTCCTAAAGGCACCCCACCCAGCTACAGAGATTGAAATTCAATTCCAATGCCTAGAAAATATGCTTCCTGAAACGATGGAAAAACACCAGCTCACTGGACCACACATATTCACAGACGGAAGCAAAATTGAAGGTAAAGTAGGAGCTGCTCTGACATGTTGGGTGGATGGCAAAGAAACAGAGAGTAGGAAGTACAAATTGGAACCATTTTGCACAGTTTTTCAGGCCGAAATGTACGCCCTTCATCAGGCTATTCAAATAGCAAGAAGGTACCCAGTCGCCAACATCTTCAGCGACTCTAAATCTTCGCTCGAGCTCCTTAAAAACCAAAACGCGTTTCATCCTTTGGCGTTCGAAATTAAAAGAGAGATTGCTGAATTGCGACGCCAAAATGGGGTGGTGAACCTATTTTGGATAAGAGCCCATGTAGGAGTGCCTGGCAACGAAAGGGCTGATGAGCTGGCGAAAGAGGCAGCACTCCGTTTGAAGACGAAAGCCCATTACGACCGATGCCCGGTCTCGTTTGTGAAGAAGGGGATAAGAGCGGACATGGTTAGCAAATGGAATGATCGGTACAAACAAGGTGAAACAGCCAGTACTACAAAAATCTTTTTTCCCGAAGTAGTAGGTGCATATCGCGCAATAAGAAGGCTGACTCTCACGCCAGTCTTAGTACAGGTGCTGACAGGACACGGTGGATTCGCGGAATATCTGTGCAGGTTCAAATTAAAGGATGACGCTGGCTGCATCTGCGATCCAGAAAAGGAGCAAAACGTTCCTCACATGATATTGGAATGTCCAGTTTTTGAAAGGCAAAGATTTGAGTATGAAACGATAGTCAAAGAAAAATTAACACTACAGTCGTTGCATGACCATCTGGCAAGCAAGAAAACTATGGGTCCCTTCAAAACATTTGTATTAAATGCAGCTAAACATTATATAAAATTGAATAAAACTAGATAATACTTAGATATAAATATATAAAAAAAAAAAAAAACAAAATGTAAACAAAAGTAAGTAGGTATAAAACAAGCTAATTATTTAAGTTAATTATAGAGTATAGAATAAGAAAACACTGCAGTAATACATATTATGATAATATGTATATTAACTGTAAGTATATACAAAAACGAAATGTTAAAACAATATAAGATATTTAAAAAATAGTTAATTAATTTAAGAAATTGATTGTATAAAAATAGTTAAATAAGTATAAACTAATCTAGATTATAAAGTACTGCATGCTACACTAAAATGGCCGCAGCGCTCCCGAACTTAAAACCCGGAGCCCTGTACCAACCCAAAACGAGCAAGGACTAATAATAAAAGTGTCGTCGAAGTCCACGTCTAGCTAAAAATAAAGTCTCTGATCTCCATGTCAGAGGACAACAAGCGAAACGTACAAAAAAAAAAAAAAAAAAAAACCTAACCTAACCTAACCTAACCTAACCTAACCTAACCTAACCTAACCTAACCTAACCTAACCTAACCTAACCTAACCTAACCTAACCTAACCTAACCTAACCTAACCTAACCTAACCTAACCTAACCTAACCTAACCTAACCTAACCTAACCTAACCTAACCTAACCTAACCTAACCTAACCTAACCTAACCTAACCTAACCTAACCTAACCTAACCTAACCTAACCTAACCTAACCTAACCTAACCTAACCTAACCTAACCTAACCTAACCTAACCTAACCTAACCTAACCTAACCTAACCTAACCTAACCTAACCTAACCTAACCTAACCTAACCTAACCTAACCTAACCTAACCTAACCTAACCTAACCTAACCTAACCTAACCTAACCTAACCTAACCTAACCTAACCTAACCTAACCTAACCTAACCTAACCTAACCTAACCTAACCTAACCTAACCTAACCTAACCTAACCTAACCTAACCTAACCTAACCTAACCTAACCTAACCTAACCTAACCTAACCTAACCTAACCTAACCTAACCTAACCTAACCTAACCTAACCTAACCTAACCTAACCTAACCTAACCTAACCTAACCTAACCTAACCTAACCTAACCTAACCTAACCTAACCTAACCTAACCTAACCTAACCTAACCTAACCTAACCTAACCTAACCTAACCTAACCTAACCTAACCTAACCTAACCTAACCTAACCTAACCTAACCTAACCTAACCTAACCTAACCTAACCTAACCTAACCTAACCTAACCTAACCTAACCTAACCTAACCTAACCTAACCTAACCTAACCTAACCTAACCTAACCTAACCTAACCTAACCTAACCTAACCTAACCTAACCTAACCTAACCTAACCTAACCTAACCTAACCTAACCTAACCTAACCTAACCTAACCTAACCTAACCTAACCTAACCTAACCTAACCTAACCTAACCTAACCTAACCTAACCTAACCTAACCTAACCTAACCTAACCTAACCTAACCTAACCTAACCTAACCTAACCTAACCTAACCTAACCTAACCTAACCTAACCTAACCTAACCTAACCTAACCTAACCTAACCTAACCTAACCTAACCTAACCTAACCTAACCTAACCTAACCTAACCTAACCTAACCTAACCTAACCTAACCTAACCTAACCTAACCTAACCTAACCTAACCTAACCTAACCTAACCTAACCTAACCTAACCTAACCTAACCTAACCTAACCTAACCTAACCTAACCTAACCTAACCTAACCTAACCTAACCTAACCTAACCTAACCTAACCTAACCTAACCTAACCTAACCTAACCTAACCTAACCTAACCTAACCTAACCTAACCTAACCTAACCTAACCTAACCTAACCTAACCTAACCTAACCTAACCTAACCTAACCTAACCTAACCTAACCTAACCTAACCTAACCTAACCTAACCTAACCTAACCTAACCTAACCTAACCTAACCTAACCTAACCTAACCTAACCTAACCTAACCTAACCTAACCTAACCTAACCTAACCTAACCTAACCTAACCTAACCTAACCTAACCTAACCTAACCTAACCTAACCTAACCTAACCTAACCTAACCTAACCTAACCTAACCTAACCTAACCTAACCTAACCTAACCTAACCTAACCTAACCTAACCTAACCTAACCTAACCTAACCTAACCTAACCTAACCTAACCTAACCTAACCTAACCTAACCTAACCTAACCTAACCTAACCTAACCTAACCTAACCTAACCTAACCTAACCTAACCTAACCTAACCTAACCTAACCTAACCTAACCTAACCTAACCTAACCTAACCTAACCTAACCTAACCTAACCTAACCTAACCTAACCTAACCTAACCTAACCTAACCTAACCTAACCTAACCTAACCTAACCTAACCTAACCTAACCTAACCTAACCTAACCTAACCTAACCTAACCTAACCTAACCTAACCTAACCTAACCTAACCTAACCTAACCTAACCTAACCTAACCTAACCTAACCTAACCTAACCTAACCTAACCTAACCTAACCTAACCTAACCTAACCTAACCTAACCTAACCTAACCTAACCTAACCTAACCTAACCTAACCTAACCTAACCTAACCTAACCTAACCTAACCTAACCTAACCTAACCTAACCTAACCTAACCTAACCTAACCTAACCTAACCTAACCTAACCTAACCTAACCTAACCTAACCTAACCTAACCTAACCTAACCTAACCTAACCTAACCTAACCTAACCTAACCTAACCTAACCTAACCTAACCTAACCTAACCTAACCTAACCTAACCTAACCTAACCTAACCTAACCTAACCTAACCTAACCTAACCTAACCTAACCTAACCTAACCTAACCTAACCTAACCTAACCTAACCTAACCTAACCTAACCTAACCTAACCTAACCTAACCTAACCTAACCTAACCTAACCTAACCTAACCTAACCTAACCTAACCTAACCTAACCTAACCTAACCTAACCTAACCTAACCTAACCTAACCTAACCTAACCTAACCTAACCTAACCTAACCTAACCTAACCTAACCTAACCTAACCTAACCTAACCTAACCTAACCTAACCTAACCTAACCTAACCTAACCTAACCTAACCTAACCTAACCTAACCTAACCTAACCTAACCTAACCTAACCTAACCTAACCTAACCTAACCTAACCTAACCTAACCTAACCTAACCTAACCTAACCTAACCTAACCTAACCTAACCTAACCTAACCTAACCTAACCTAACCTAACCTAACCTAACCTAACCTAACCTAACCTAACCTAACCTAACCTAACCTAACCTAACCTAACCTAACCTAACCTAACCTAACCTAACCTAACCTAACCTAACCTAACCTAACCTAACCTAACCTTTTTTTTTTTTTTTTTTTTTTTTTACGTGGAGGAAACCTGCGATCCAGGTACCTAGCTTACCGGGGGGAGGGCTAGGTTATGTGGGATTTCTACCCACTAAAAACTCCACGGTGGCCACCCTCCGTGCTATTCGGGAGGCTCTGGGATCTCACTGGGAACACAACCAGTGCCTCCCTAGCACAGCGCCCGGAGGCTCTTCCCGGGGCAGAATTTTTCACCGCCCCCGCACCATCCTGGTGCACAGCAACAAAGTGACCACCCTTTGTTGCTGCCTTCCCGGGGCCGTTGACAGGACGCCGCAGCCCCCGCTGCAAACGCCCACAGCCCCAATGGCCCCCTTTAGTCGCCTCTTACGACAGGCGGGGGAGACCGTAGCGCTATTCTCCACCGGCAACTACACGGCTTGCACGCCAGGAATTAGTCCTGGCTGCGACGTACGTGAGTGGCTCTGCTGTTCAGAGCCCTCCGTCGTCGTCTTCGCGCGGGATCCGCCCGCTCGCGGTCCCGCTCAGCGGTTTCCTTCTGGACCATGACGGTCTCGCAGAAGGAAACTACTGCGTTCCATTTCTCCTTACGCTCTAACATTGCAGCGACCACTGCTGGCAGAGACAAGTTTGTTCCAATTTCTTGGACCAGGTCTTGACGCTCGGAGTGCCAAGCGGGACACTCCTCCAGCGTGTGTTGTGCTGAATCCTGATCTGAGCTACAGTGGTAACACTGTGGCGTTGACTCGCGTCCAATTCGATTCAGATACTCACCATAGCAACCATGCCCAGTGAGTATCTGTGTCAAGTGGAAACTAACTCGACCATCCCTACTGTTTCGTTTCAGCCATGCATCAAAGCTTGGCAGTATGGCGGAAACTACCCGCTGCCGAATGTTTTGTGGCTCATGCAGGCGCCGATGCCATCTTTTTACCGCCTTTTTGTGAGCCCGGTCTCGAAGAACCGTGGGGTCAACTTCAGCCTCATTTCCACCATTTTGACGAAGCTTACGGTAAATTGCCGCGTCCATTTCCGCCAGAATATCGAATGGTGGAAGTCGAGCAAGTATAGTCGCTGCTTCGAATGATATTGTTCGATATCCCCGTGCCACCCTTATTGCAATACGCCGCTGTACGGCGTTTAATTTATCCCTACGTCGTCGGGCAGTTAGAAGCCTATCTGACCATACAGGAGCACCGTATAAAGCTATAGACCGTAGTACACCAGCATACAGGCGCCGTATTTCTTCCCGTGGACCCCCAAGATTAGGTAGTAGTCTATGCAAAGCACCCGCAGCCTTTTCAACCCTGGGAACCAGGCGGTCTAAATGCTCTTCGAAGTTCCATCTTCCATCAAGGTATAGGCCCAGATATTTAAGGCACTGTCCCACCTGTACTTGTGCTTCTGCCACTTGCACTGTAGAAGCGGGCGGTGCTTCTCTCGGAGGGAGTCCGTGGAACCATAGAGCCTCAGTTTTATGAGGCGCGATCGCCAAACCTATTTGACGGATTTTACCAACCACGCAGGCAATTCCTACCTCCGCAAGTCTTGTTGCTCTCTCGAAGGATTCTCCTTCGGCCAGGATTAAAGTGTCATCTGCGTAACAGACAACTCTTACTCCGTAAGGAAGAGCCACCCGTAGAACCGCATCGTAGGCAAGATTCCACAGCAGAGGGCCAAGAACTGAACCTTGCGGAACCCCACACACTACTTCTCTCTGAATCAACGCCCCATCCGGACCCTGAAAACATACGCTCCGATTGGAGAGATAGCTCGCTATCACATTCCGCAAGTGGACAGGTAGCTCGTGGTGAATTAGAGCTTCATGTATGGCTTTCCATGGAAGAGAATTGAACGCATTTACTATGTCAATGCTCACAGCCAGAACAACTTTGCCTTGGGACACTGCCTGCTCAGAGATTTCTCTCACGTGAAGAATTGCGTCTACCGTAGATCGACCCTGACGGAACCCAAATTGTGATTCCGACAGATTAGGACCGACTCGCGCCAGATGTTTGTTGATTCGTAGGGCAATAATACGCTCAAACAGCTTTCCCGCTTCATCTAACAAACAAATGGGTCGATAGGCTGAAGGCGAATCAATGGGCCTTCCCTCTTTTTTAAGGAGAACCAATTTGGCCTCCCTCCATATTGCTGGAAAAATTCCGTAGCGGAAGCAGCTGGTGAAAAGCTGCCTCAAGCGATTTCCTAGCACACCCAAAGCAATGACTAGTGCACGGCCTGGGATCTTATCAGGACCTGGAGCGGTATTTTTCGCAGCTAAACGCCTCAAGGCATATCTTAATTCCGCATCATTCACCTCCAGCTCGTTAGACCAGGGTGCTTCCGCTGTCTCTGGAGTGGCGGATGAGACTCGAGGAAATAGAGTATCCACAACTCTAAGAGTAAATTCTGTCTCCATAGTTTCGGTCAAGGGAGGCACCCAAGGCCGCAGCTTTCCCAATACCATTTTATACGGGCGGCCCCAGGGATCTCTATCCAAGTCGCCCAGAAGCTCATTCCATGATTGACGTTTTGCGTCTGCTATTGCCGTCTGTAATGCAACTGTTGCAGCCCGGTAACCTAACCTAACCTAACCTAACCTAACCTAACCTAACCTAACCTAACCTAACCTAACCTAACCTAACCTAACCTAACCTAACCTAACCTAACCTAACCTAACCTAACCTAACCTAACCTAACCTAACCTAACCTAACCTAACCTAACCTAACCTAACCTAACCTAACCTAACCTAACCTAACCTAACCTAACCTAACCTAACCTAACCTAACCTAACCTAACCTAACCTAACCTAACCTAACCTAACCTAACCTAACCTAACCTAACCTAACCTAACCTAACCTAACCTAACCTAACCTAACCTAACCTAACCTAACCTAACCTAACCTAACCTAACCTAACCTAACCTAACCTAACCTAACCTAACCTAACCTAACCTAACCTAACCTAACCTAACCTAACCTAACCTAACCTAACCTAACCTAACCTAACCTAACCAGTCGCAGCTCTCCCGTGCTCGTGAAAGCATCTTTTTGTTTAAAGTCCGCACTAAAAAATCAAAATTTAATAGTAAATCTGCTCCGATTTTCATGAAAAATGTGTCCAATTGTGCAGGGTGTGAATGCCCTTAAAGTGCCATTGTGAAAGTGGAAATTGGATTACAGTGCGAAGTGGAATACAGGAAATACCCAAAAAAGGTCAAAATTTTGATTTTTAAACACCTATAAGTCGGGATCTAGAGCGACGACATATACTTTTTATTCCGGATTCTGGAGCCCCTCGTTGAACTCTACATTGTCAAATTTTTTGAGATTTTTCTCATCGCACATTTCTGGGATAAACCCAGAAAAACAAAAAACACGTGGTTTTAACCTCCAAATCACTGGAAGATAGAGTACTACCAGAACGCTGGAAAAAATACTGTTTATGAACACGCTAGTGAAGAGTACAAAAACGAATTTTGAAAATTATTTGACAAGTATGTACGAAGATATTGACTTTATAAAATCCGAAAAGAAAAATTCATATCTCAAGAACTAAAGTGAAATTCAAAATTCTTCAACTGCTATCTTGTGCGCGCTAACTGTGTCTTTTGATCCTGCAAATTTCAAAATTTTTGGACAACCACACCCATCACCACACCCAAAAAACTGTATTTTAATGTTTTTTAAAGTTTTCGGACATTATTTTTCGATTTTTTCATAACTTGATTTGTGTGTTATTTAAGCTAGATTTACTGTATTTTTACAATTTTTTTCGGATTTTTCAAGCTACTCGTTTCGGAGATATTGAATTTTAACCATTTTTTGTTAATTTATTGGAAAATACCACCTTTAAAATTATTTTGACATCAGGAATAGTTTTTCTGATACTATTTCATCTTATTGAACTCCAAAGATCGACCTCATAGCTTTTAAAATAAGGAATTTGACATTTTGTACATTTTTGGGAATTTATGTACAGAACTTTAAACTCGGATTGCTCGACAACCAGAGGTCCTAGAATAGTGATTTTTGTGAATTCTTAAAGAGTGCCACATGATTTTGCTTATTTTAACTTTTTCAGGCGATTTCAGTGCCTGAAACTTTTAAGTCCTGAAAACCATCTTGGAAAATCCGGGTGGTCAAGCCGAGTCACCAGACACCCATCTCGGGTCTATCCGACAACTACTTTCGGCGCTACAGTCGTCTAAAGTCATAATTTGACAGTTCGGCAGCCATCTTGGTTTTCTTTGAACCATCGTTGTTCTGCAGCCTTAAGCCGCAGAAAGCTGAAATTTCAGATTTATACTCAAGGGTTGGTACTTTACCAACCATTTCAGTTTCAGGCGAATCTGCCACAGAAATTTTCAGGTTCCTGAAAACCATTTCAGGAGCTAGACCAGTCAAAGCTGAGTGCAAATATCAAAACGCCAGGTTTCTACGACGTCAGGAACCAGCGCAGCAGGCATTCAAACATACGGTTTGACAGTTCTGGTGGCCATTTTGAAAATCTTTGGCCTTCTGTTGCGCACGAACCGGTGGTCGTAGAGACTTGGGAAAAGCACTGTTGTGCTCGTCTGACTCACCTCTTTCGACCTGTTAAGTTTTTAATCTGGTCCGACCATCTTTGGAGCCTGAAATTTTCAGGCGCTGAAAATCGCCCTGAAGCATCTCAAACGAGGGGCCTTGACGGGGGCTTGAATTTGAGACCAATATCGAAGAAATCGGCCGACTGGTTTAGGAGCTATAGCCGTTTGTACATTCCCGGTACATTTTTCTGGTAAATGTACAAACCCGTTTTGCTCCGGAACCACAAGTGCTAGAAGGTTGATATTGGTGTCATTTGAAAGGGCTCGCCAAGATCTTTCAATTTATTATAATAAACTGGCTCTACCTAGAGTCTTCTTCTTTTCGTGTGGGACACCGAATCGTCCAACGACCCGATGAACCCTAGTGTCAGAATTTTTCAACCGCCTTCTACAAGTAGCAGGCTTCTGACATGGTTGTGTAACGACCGCCGTCTAAGTGATCATAGACAGCAACCGGGACCTACGGCTTAACGTGCCATCCGAAACACGGAACCATCTTACTTACGGACAATCGGGTGGTTCAGCCCGCAATGTCCTAACCAGACTGGGAACAAATTCACAAAGAGACAAATATCAACTTTGTGAGTGGCCCACCGAGAATCGAACCCGGGACCTTCTGCGTCAAAGGCAGTCGCACTACCACTGCGCCACATCGGTCGTCAACCTAGAGTCATTCAATAAAAACCTTATATCTTTTAAATTATTAGAGTTAATCAAAAATTTCTTTTACTTTTATATTAAGCTAAAAATAGCGTAGCAGCTCAATAAGAACTTGCTGCCCTACTAAAGAAGGTAAGACTCTACGTAGAGCAAAACTTTATCGACTGTTATCTTACTTGTATATTCTAAGAGTAACGAGCCTTTTTTGGCATTTTAGTATTAATTTAGTTAATTAAGTAAAACTTTTTATTTTGACTTATAGCTCTACATAGAGTTTATTTTTAAAAAATTGTAGAGACCGTCTCTCCAAATTAGGAGAATATATTTTACGAAGACTTATGAGTCTAACTACCGTATTCCTTATTTTTTGTTAATCTTAAGACCTTGGCCTGTCCTATACAGACAGGACAATATAGTTTTAAACCTAGTTACTAAGTCCTTGTTATTGCGTGACTATTAATCATTAACCACAACTGCCTTGCCACATACACAAGGCAAATATATCGATCTTGTACAAACCAGACCTAACATAAGATCAAGCTAAAATGTCCTTCGCATACCATACCCCGATCAAAACCTACAAAAAAGACAATGCTGTCCCCGAGGAAAGCAAACAGGCTCCGCCGGCCGTGGCGGAACTTATTGACTTGAGTTCGCAAGAACCAAATGATGTCGACAGGCTTTCCCAGACTTTCAGTGTTAGGAAAAGCATTGGAGAGATCGAAGCGGCTCTCAACACTAACCCCTCTACCAGCGTTGCTTCGCCTTCTACAAAGCAAACGAAACAAACGAAAGTAAAACTCACCTTCTCTCAGTCCCAAACTCGCGTCAGCCCAGAGAAAGCAAAAACTGCCAAAATACCTGGGCAGCAAAAACAGGTAGAGACAACAAAGCCTAAATATAAGAGCAGAATAGATGAAGCACATGCTTGTGTGGCGAAAGTAAAGAGCTACCTAAGTTCTAACTCTGCCAAAAACATAAGCTCGCTTATAAAACAGGAGGTAAGCACGGCAATAGACAGAGTCTATGAACTCCTAAAGGAGTCGGAAGGTAGAGCAAAGAGCCAGATAAAGGATAGAGGAACACAAACAAAAATGCATGTTGAGACAATAGAGAAGCAGAAAGAAACTAAAGACAGCGGGGTACAAACTGAAGAGAAACAGGAGGAGGTAACGAACCAGAGACAAGACCACGAAGGAATAATGACAGAAACACTGAGGGAACATATGAAAGCCCTCGAAGAAAATAACAGAAAAATGGATGAATTGAAAGAAACCCTAACAAAACAACAGGAACATCTCGAGAGGGCCTCCTACGCAAGCGTGGTGACTCGAAGGCAGGCCGGAATGCAGGAGCAAAAAACGTTACACTCCATTGCCATTGCCTCAACCGACGATGGAGAAACGAGCGACCAGGTAATGGAGCGTACAAGAACTGCGCTTAACGCGAAAGAAGAGGGTTTCCAGGTGCAAAAAATCAGAAAAGCGAGAAATCAAAAGGTTATTTTGGGCTTTAAGACCAAGGAGGAAAGCGAAAAAGTGAAAGAACGCATAGAAAAAGCAGGAAATCGGCTCCTTGTCGAGGAGGTTAAAAACAAGGACCCACTTTTGCTGCTGAAGAACGTCATCAGTTCACACTCTGACGAGGAAGTGATTGACTTTCTGAGAAGGCAAAACCGGCAACTCTTCTGCGGCCTCGAAAAGGAGAACGACAGAATAGAAATTAAATATAGAAAGAAAACGCGCAATCCGCATTTGGTGCATGTTGTAGCAAAGGTGTCCCCCACTCTATGGAGAAGAGCACTGGACTTGGGTAAGGTTAGTATTGACATACAACCTATCCAAGTTCAAGATCAATCACCTCTGGTGCAGTGCTCTCAATGCCTAGGCTATGGCCACGCTAGAAAGCACTGCTTAGAGAATATTGTTAAGTGTAGCCACTGCGGGGGCGCCCACATGAGACAAGAGTGCCCAGGTTGGGCAATCAGAGATACTCCAGAGTGCTGCAACTGCAATAAAGCTAACCTCCAGAACAACCAGCACAACGCTTTCAGCACCGAATGCCCTGTGAGAAGAAGATGGGAGAATCTCGCAAGATCCACTGTGGCGTACTGCTAAGGGCACCACAGCGATACCATATATAATGCTCCAAACAAATCTACAGAGGAGTAAGCTAGCGACAAATGAGTTGATGCTCGAGGCCTCAAATAGAAAAGTAGCTCTTGCGCTGATACAGGAGCCATATTTAGGGAAGGCCAAAAGTATGAACGGATTTAGAGGAGTCAGAATATTCCAAAACACATGTCCAGGGGAGGGAACCGTCAAAGCTGCTGTCGCGATATTCGACCAAAATCTGAGCGTAACACAGTTCCCAGAATTCACCACCAACAACATCGTAGTGGTGAAGATCCAGACAGATGCTTGGAGTATTCTGATAGCCTCGTTCTACTTCGAACCAGACAGCCCAATAGACCCGTATCTTAACCAACTCCATAAAATCTGCCGGGAATTGGGACCTCGAGGATTAATTCTAGGGGGCGACTCCAACGCAAAAAGCATGTGGTGGGGAGGGGTGAAAGAGGACAAAAGGGGAGAAGAAGTCGTAGCAACCCTAGATGAGCTCAACCTCCACATCCTTAATAACGGCAATACACCAACGTTTGACGTCGTAAGGGGAGAAAGACACCTAACCAGCCACGTTGACATAACCTTTTGTTCAGAGGACATTTTAGATAAAATAAGCAATTGGCGAGTAATAGACGATCTCACTGGATCCGACCACAACGGAATCGAATTTAAAGTGTGTATGCAAAAATCAAAGGGGACAGAAATAAAAAGAACTACCAGAAAATTTAACACTAAAAAAGCAAACTGGACCCAATTTCGCGAAAAACTGACTCAGACGCTAAAAGACATACATATTACTATAGACGGAATCAATAATATCAATAGCCCGGAAGAATTAGACAAAACAACAGAGGAATATACCAAAGCTATACTTACATCATCTACAGACAGCATCCCTATGAAGAAAAACATAGAAAAACTATCGATCCCGTGGTGGTCGGAGGAGCTCGCCAACCTGAAAAAAGAGGTTAAAACTAGGAAACGGAGAATACGCTGGGCTGCCCCTAGACGCAAACCATATGTAATAAAAGAGTACCTTGTCAAAAAGCAAGAATATGAAGAAGCTGCAGCCAAAGCCCAGATAGGTAGCTGGAAGACCTTCTGTGAAAAACAAGATCTTGAAGGCGTATGGGAGGGAATTTACCGTGTCATCAGCAGAACAGGCAAAAGAGAAGAGGACGTGCCCATGAGAAAAGATGGAAAGGTGCTTGATTCGAAGGGTTCGGCCGAGCTACTAGCTGAAACCTTTTATCCCCAAGACGAGCAGAGGGAAGATCGTGAGGAGCATAAAGCAATAAGACGCGCAGCGGAAACAATCAACCTTAATGCGGAGAATCAAAACATTGATCCTCCGTTTACTCCCCACGAGCTTCAGAACGCAGTACACTCGTTCAACCCAAAGAAAGCACCAGGTTCCGATGGGCTGACGTCCGATATCTGCTCTCATGCTATAGGAGTGGCACCAGACATATACCTCGCACTCATCAATAAATGTCTGGGAATGGGTTACTTCCCCAAAATCTGGAAGTCAGCGACAGTCGTAATCCTCCGAAAACCCCAAAAGGACGATTATGCGACCCCAAAGGCACACAGACCAATCGGACTCCTACCAGTGTTAGGTAAGATCTTCGAAAAAATGCTCGTCGCCCGTCTGAAGTTTCATGTGCTCCCGCGAATGAGTAGCCGCCAATATGGGTTTATGCCCCAAAAAAGCACGGAAGACTCCCTCTATGATCTGGTAAAACACATTCGATCAAAATTAGAAAGTAAAAGGATCGTGACAGTTGTGTCACTAGACATAGAGGGAGCATTTGACAGTGCATGGTGGCCAGCCATTAAGCTCAGACTCGCAGAGGAGAAATGTCCGTGGAACCTGAGACGGGTAATGGACAGCTACCTCACTGATAGATCTGTTTCAGTGAGATATCTGGGCACCGAACACCGTCGAACCACGGAAAAGGGTTGCGTCCAAGGGTCGATCGGAGGACCAGTACTTTGGAATTTGCTACTGGACCCCCTTCTCAAAGGCCTGGAGCAAAGAGGGGACCACGTCCAAGCTTTTGCTGACGATGTGGTTCTTGTATTCGATGCCAACACAGCACAAGAAATCCAGACCAAAGCCAATGACTGCCCCTCCTACGTTCGGGATTGGGGTGTCCGTAACAAATTAAAATTTGCCGCACATAAAACGAATGCGATGTTAATTACGCGTAAGCTGAAATACGACACCCCAATCCTGAGGATGGGAGAGACAGATATCAACATGTCGAAGGAGATCAAGCTGCTGGGTTTGACCATAGACGATAAATTGACATTTAATAAACATGTCTCAAACGTCTGTGTCAAGGCAACAGCAATATACAAGCAGCTGGCACGAGCAGCTAGGGTAAGCTGGGGTTTACACCCAGAAGTAATTAAAATTATTTACACAGCAGCAGTTGAACCGGTCATCCTGTACGCGGCTAGTGCATGGGCTCCAGCAGCAGACAAAATCGGAGTTAGGAAAAAACTTAATGCAATCCAGCGCAGTGTTGCCCAGAAAATCTGCCGAGCATACCGAACAACCTCCCTAAACTCGACTCTGTTGCTCTCCGGGTTGCTACCACTTGACCTCCGTATTAGGGAGGTGGCCTCGCTATACGAGGTCAAAAGGGGGGTATCCTGGGATGCAATAGGAGACAGAGAGGTTGAGAGGATGGCATCTGCGCTGAAGGCTCCACACCCCGCAACACAAACCCGACTGCCAATTAAAAGCCTGGTAGACCAGTCCCAATATGAGTCAAACTCAGACTACGATGTGCGAATCTACACGGATGGGAGCAAGATTGAGGGTAAAGTGGGAGCTGCAGTCACTGTGTGGTGTGCAGATACCGAAGTCTGGACCCTCAAACTTGCACTTCCATCATACGGCACAGTCTACCAGGCAGAACTCTTGGCACTAAACAGAGCCACACGAGAGGTTTTTAAAAGGAACGGGAAAACTTTTGCAATATTCAGCGACTCTATGGCCGCCATACAAACAGTCGTGAACCCTCAAGCTCTCCACCCCCTTGCAGTAGAAGCGAGAAATTATATAGCAGACGCCAGTAACCAGCAAAAGGAAGTTTCCTTATACTGGATTAAAGCACATGTGGGGCTGGAGGGAAATGAGAGGGCCGATATGCTTGCGAGGGAAGCAGCCCTAAAGTCAAAAAAGAAACCGGATTACGACCTTTGCCCTGTTTCATTCGTCAAGCGACAAATCCGATTGGACACCCTTGCCGAGTGGGACGACGCTACGAGTCAGAAAGCACGGCGACAACAACAAAGGTCTTCTTCCCAGATGCTGTAGCGGCATATGGAGTTGTCAGAAAAATAAAACCGACTAAGGAGCTCACCCAAGCACTTACAGGGCATGGCGGGTTCTCCGAGTACCTGGCAAAGTTTAAGTGCAAGGAGAGCCCGTCTTGCGTCTGCGACCCAGATCAGACTGAGAATATAATTCACTTACTCGTAGATTGCCCGACAACTGCCAAACTGAGATATGACCTAGAACAAAAACGAAATGTTAAGATAGTAAAAGAGAGCTTAAGCTTCCTAATAGAAAATAAGAAAGAAAGAAAAGAGTTTTTGGAGTATATCAAAGAGATAGTAAAGCAAGCATGTAAAAGAAATAAAGATTAAGAAACCTATGATTTTAATATATATTGTATATATGTAACTAAAGTCATAAAATACAAATTATAGCAATAAAAATAAATATTTAAAGAACATATACTCTAAGGCTAGAAATAAGAAAATAGTATTATTATTAAAATTGTAACAAAATGTATGAAATTAAGACGAAATAAGAAAAAACAGAAATGTAAACCCAGCATCCCATCCCCGTAGAATAGTAAGAATAGGAATGAAAGTATGATAGATGATGGAAAAAAGTACGAGAGGCATAAAAGCGAGAACTGGCATGATAAAGAGGACAGAATGAAATTGGAAGATTAGACAGTAGAACCCCATCAGGGTAAATAGGACACCCCCTCAGGGTTAAGATAACATTGTTAAATTTTGAAAATAAAAGTAATGTATTACCAAAATCTCTGGTTCGATCCGGAGGACATAAGCATAGGAATAAAAAAAAAAAAAAAAAAAAAAAAAAAAAACCTAACCTAACCTAACCTAACCTAACCTAACCTAACCTAACCTAACCTAACCTAACCTAACCTAACCTAACCTAACCTAACCTAACCTAACCTAACCTAACCTAACCTAACCTAACCTAACCTAACCTAACCTAACCTAACCTAACCTAACCTAACCTAACCTAACCAGTCTCTCTCCAGCATCCGACCGTGCGGGCGCGTTTGTGCATTGCTCCTGATTGGCTGCAAGTCGCCAACAAGTGGGCTTCGTTTCGGCAGCAGTCAATAACCGGGTCGCCGACAAGCAGCCATCGAGTCGCCAACAAGTCAGCAACAAGTGGGCAACGGTTGCCTGCAGGCGGGCTGCAGGTCTCCAACAAGTCGGCTACGTGTGGGCGACTGTCGCCATCAGGGTCGCCATCAAGCCGCCACCGAGGTCCCCATTAAGTGGCCTACAGGACGCCAGTAAGTCGCCGCAGGTCGCCAACAAGTCAGCAACAAGTGGGCAACGGTTGCCTTCAGGCGGGCTGCAGGCCTCCAACAAGTCGGCTACGTGTGGGCGACTGTCGCCATCAGGGTCGCCATCAAGCAGCCACCGAGGTCCCCATTAAGTGGCCTACAGGACGCCAGTAAGTAGCCATCCAGTCGCCATCAAGTAAGCAACAGGTGAGCAACGGTCGCCTGCAGGCGGGCTGCAGGTCTCCATCAAGTCGGCTACGTGTGGGCGACTGTCGCCATCAGGGTCGCCTTCAAGCCGCTATCAAGGGCGCCACCAAGTGGCCTTCAGGTCGCCATCGAGTCGCCAACAGGTAAGCAACGATTCACCTACAGTAGGGCAACAGACTGGAACGTTTGCCTGCAGGCGAGCGGCAGACTTGGAGACGGTCGCCAACATTGTCGCTGGCAACTGACCACCAAGTCGCCAACAAGTCGGCTTCGCGTGGACAGCGGTCACCACGACGCTGCCGTAGAGTCGCCAACGGGTCGCCAACAAGTAGGCAACAAGTCACCAACAGGAGGGCAACAGAGAGAGACCGCTGCCCGTAGTTGGGCTGCATGTCGCCAACAAGTCCCCAACAAGAGGGCTGCAGAAAGTGCAAGTCGCCTGCAAGTGGGCACCAACATTGAACTCAGATAAAATGTCTATTTTACGTACCCCTCCAAAGAGCGATCAAGCTCGCAATAAGCGGCTTAACGATGAGTACAACCTTGATAGTCAGAAGGAACTTACTAGCATGGACTTACCCCTTGGACAACAAAATCTGGATGATCTCTTGCTATCTGATGAAGAAGGTCTCGACGACAACTACGACGAATCTCCGAATGAAGATAGTGACACGCGAGCTCGGTTCCAAAAAACAATTGCTGGTCTTACAGGAAAAATTATGCATAATCTGACGGTAAATAAAAGTGTCACAAAAGTCAATAAAGCAACAATTTGCAAACTGTTACAGAAAATAAATTCATGCACGAAATCTTTCTGTACATCTATCAACGAACCTTGCAGGCCGATCCCGTCTTTTGGTCAGGATATGGTGAGCGAAATCAAGGATTCTATTCAACATGAGGTAACAAAACTTAAAAAGTCAATTGATTCGGTTGTCAGTGTGCAAAAGAACAGTTATGCTTCAGCGCTCAAGAAAAATCCTGTCGGTGACGCTGCTTCAGAAAAGGTAAGTATTCCATCAACCAAGCCGGCTCTCATTGTTTCCTCAACGAAGGAGGTCTTCAGCTCGGCGGAGACTCATGAAATATGGAAGAAAAACGTTACATTCAAGGATACAAATTTTGCCCCGGCCAATGTTAGGTATGTTTCTAACAATAAAATTTGTGTTGAATTTGACAAGCCAGAACATCTGGAGACGGCGCTTGAGAAAGTCAGCAAATCAAACTCTCCAATGAAAGCAGAAAAATCTAAAAAATTAAAGCCTATGGTAATCATTAAAGGAATTTCGGCTGATATTGCTACGGAAGAATTAACTCAGATTATTCGTAGTCAAAATGAAACAGTTCAAAATGCAGTCACTAGTAATGATGATCTGGTTTTCAAATTCAGACGCAATAACCGCAATAACGAATTCTACAATGCCGTGTTTTTAACGACACCTCCGGTCTGGCGCAAACTTTTAGAAACTGGGAAAATAAATGTAGATCATCAGAGAGTACAGGTTGCTGATTTTGTGCCCGTATTACAGTGCTACAAGTGTTTACAGTTCGGACACACGCGAAGCAGATGCACCCGCGAAGGCATGGTCTGTTCGCACTGTTCTTCTCTTACTCACTCTTTCAGAGAATGTCCAGCAAAATACGACTCCAGCAAAGCTGACTGCTATAACTGCTTACAGCATTACAAAAAACATAACTTGAACAAATCCTCAGCAGGCCATGGCGCCACATCAAATTTATGCCCTAAATTGTCTCTCATGATTGAACGAACTCGTGCACGCACCGATTATGGATAATAAGTACAACAAAAGCCATGACAAACCAGCTCATAATAACCTTAAGTGTATTCAGATCAATATCGGACACCGTAGAAATGCCATGCACGAACTCTTTCAATATATGGATAAAGAATGTAGTGACTTGATTTTCATTAATGAACCGTATACTGGCAAAAGTAGTTTTATGAAAAATGTTGGTGGCTATGCCATTTATCAATATCCCAATCAACGAACAGTCAAAGCAGCAATTTTAATTAGGGAGAATCTCTTTAGTAGTATTGGTTGTACAGAATATTCAGATGAAAACCTATGTATAGTTCAAATAAATACTAAATCCGGTAAGAAAATCTACTTAATTTCAATATACATAGAACCTCGTAAAGACGAGTATAATACTTTGCGGAATCTTGAATTTTTCTTGCAAAAAACCTCAGGCTCGAGTTATTTGATATGCGGGGATTTTAATGGGTGGCATACTTCTTGGGGTTCTACTGGTTATAATAGACGAGGCCATGCAGTAGCTGATTTAATTCTAAACAACAACCTTATTCTGTGTAATGTAGGAGATACGGCCACTTTTGAAACCGTTTCACATGGCATTTATAGGCAATCTATCATCGATCTCAGCTTAATCTCTAGTACACAGGTGATTGATGTCAGTGATTGGAGGGTGGACTTTAGTGTTTGTCAATCTTCAGACCATAATGCCATTCAATTTAATTTGCTAATAGATAAGAAGCAACTGACTAAAAATTGTAAACTATCAACATTCAGATATAATACCTTACAGGTTAAATGGGGCCATATAGCTAATGACTTTGCCACTGAAATAGAGGCGCACTTACCTTCTAATGTTAATATTGACACTCTTGACCAAGCTGGCTTAGATACTTATATAGAAAGAATTACATCTGCGATACAATTAACCTGTGATAAGTTGTTGCCCCGTTCTTCTGGAATGATCCGACGAGCCCCTTGGTGGACCGATGAACTAGAGGAATTAAAGCAAAACGTTATCAGAAATCATCACAATCTTAGTCGTCATAAACGACAACACCTGCCGCTCACAGAAGTTCTTAGAGAGAGAGAAAAACTACAAAAAGAATACTCAGACGCTATATGTGCCACTTCAACGGAAAACTTTAAAGAATTTTGCACTAAGCAAAAGAAGGAGGACGTTTGGTCTGTAACCAATAGAATCCTTAAAACTAAGCCTCTTGCTCAGCCCCCGGCTACGCTAAAGCGCGACGATGGTAATTACACGAAGGATACCGTAGAAACTGCACAAGTGCTTCTTAATAGATTTTACCCGGATGATACACCTGATTCAACTGAAACACAACGTAAAATAAGAACCTCAATGTCTACCTCCATTAACTGTACTTCCGAACCAGATTTCACTCAGACCGAAATCCTGGAATGCCTAAAGTCAATGAACCATAAGAAGGCGCCAGGACCAGACCACCTTACTTCAGACATTTGTCTGCAGTTTGCAAAGAGTTTTCCGGAAGTGATAACAGCTGTCATGAACAGATGCCTGTCTATTGAGTATTTCCCTGCGTGCTGGAAAGTAGCTTATTCAAAAATCATACCTAAACCAAATAGCACAAACTTTTCGGATCCATCCTCATTTCGACCAATAGGCTTGATAAACGTTTTTGGGAAGCTATTAGAAAAACTCATAATGAACAGATTAATACACTACACTAACGTTAACGGGGGTTTCAGCGACAAACAATTTGGATTCAAGCAGCAAACATCAACAGTCCAAGCCATACACAATGCTTTGGATATCATCAGGAGTGCTAAGTCCAAAGGTGAACATGTGATCGCAGCTTCACTGGATATTAAGTCAGCGTTCAATAATGCTTGGTGGCCGGCCATTTTTCACAGACTACAAAAAATCAACTGCCCATATAATTTATACAAAATACTACTGAGCTACACTGAAAACAGAAAAGTATTTATGAAATTTGCTGACTGTAGTGTAAGCAAGACTATGACCCGCGGATGCATACAGGGATCTGTGTGCGGTCCGACTTTATGGAATTTGATCCTGGACGAGTTACTCACCACAACTCTACCGCCTGGGTGCCATATACAGGCTTACGCAGACGATGTCTTATTGATATCGCATTCTAAAGATATTAAAGTCCTTGAAAATAACACCAATATGGCGCTGGATATCATAGCACGCTGGGGTCAAGAGGTAAAGCTGGAATTTGGTCCTGCAAAAACACAAGTTTTGGGTTTTACTAATAAATCGTATAAATGCGCCGTTACTGTACATAATCAGAAAATAAAGTTTGTCAATGACATTAAATATCTGGGCGTAATAATAGATAGGAAATTAAACTTTATAAAACATACGGAATACATTGTGGAAAAAGCAAAACAGTTATTCAATAAACTAACAATATTCATTAGACCGACTTGGGGAGTGCATCCCGAAAATGTTAAAACAATATACTTACAAGTGATAGAACCGATAATATGTTATGCAGCCAGTATATGGTCGAATGCTTTGACATACTCTTACGTGAGAAAACGCCTTCTATCACTACAACGTCTATTTTCCATTAAAATAATTCAAGGATTTCGAACAGTCAGTACGGCGGCCGCCATAACATTGGCACAACTCACACCTCTACCGGCTAAGATTTCTGAAGTGGCAGATATTGAGATTTCAAAGTACCGCGGACATTCCAGATTTCTGCCTAGTGATACACCGATTGATATTCCTTCTCCCCCTTCCCGGTTTCTCCATCCTGCAAACAGATCACCTATCGATTTTCAGGAGATCAGCTCAATAGCAGAACACAACAACCTAAGACTCGACAGCCACTGGAAATTTTATACTGATGGCAGTCATCATGATAATTTAGTCGGGTCTGCTTTAGTCATTATAGATCCAAATGAAAAACATACTGTAAAGAAGTTCAAATTACATAATTGTTGTTCTGTGTTTCAAGCTGAGCTCTTGGCAATTGCTAAAGCAGTAGAATTCATAACTATAAATAACATTAAAAAGTCAGTTATATATTCAGATAGTAAATCTGGATTGCAAGAATTGAGTAACTCAAATAGCAGCAATAGCTTGGCAGTTGACATACACCATCACTTACATACAGCACAATTAAAACAACAAGAAATTAAATTCATATGGGTGAAGGCTCACGTCGGTATCTCGGGCAACGAATTAGCGGATACAGCAGCTAAGGCTGCGGCCTCGCTGCACAAGAGCCCGGACTTCTGCCGAGTACCCATAAGCTTAGTTAAGAAAAAGAACAGAGAGATATCAAAACGAGAAGCCGAAAAATTATATACCAACCCTAACACTTGCGTATATACAAAGACCTGGTTACCATCATTCAAAGAAGTGACTAGCTATCTCTCTGTAATTAAGCCTCGTTTTGCCATCTCTCAGTTTCTCACAAATCACGGTTTTCATAAGGAGTATTTATTTAGATTTAAGCTTACTTCAGACAATTTGTGCCCCTGCGACAATAGTAGTATACAGTCTATGGTACATCTCATTAAAGTATGTCCTAGATTTGAAAGAACCAGAAATAATCACTTAACTGCAGCCAATATTTGTAAATTGGATCCATATAATTTAATAGAGGTTATTTCTAAAGAAACAACCATCGATACATTTCATAACCACATAACATCGATAGTTAAAAGTTTAAAACATTTTAATCATACTTAGATGTAAATATGTAAGTAAATGTAAAAATAAGAAATAAATATATATATATATAATGATAATAAAAAATATTAATAATAAATAGTAAATAAATAATATAGTTAATAATTTAGCGTTGTTTAAGTAAGTCATAAGTTTATAATATAAGTTAAAGTAATTCATAACACTCAAGACACTCGTACCGTACTGACGCTCTACGTAACGCTCCTGCGGTTGCTACAAGCGGGCTACAAGTCGTCGACAGGTCGCCTACAAGTCGCCGACAGGTCGCCTGCAAGCACGCCTGCAAGTCGCCGACAGGTCGCCTACAAGTTGCTGCTTCTCGCCAACAAGTCGCCAACTGGTACCTGCGCAAGTCGCCGTCAAATCGCCAACTGGTACCTGCGCAAGTCGCCGTCAAGTCGCCAACTGGTACCTGCGCAAGTCGCCGTCAAGTCGCCAACTGGTACCCGCGCAAGTCACCAACAAAGCGCCAACTGGTTGATGCAAGCCGCTAACAAATTGACAACAAGGAAGTTGCAAGTTTACAAGTCGTCAATTGCGGAATATTTTCATCACAAAATTGTTGTGTGACACCAACAAATATGGAGTGCCCTAGCCAAGGTGAGCCACCGTTGTGCTCCGAACAAAGTAATGTATCGACATCGGTATCGGTTCCTGCGCTTAAGGATTCAAATCAAATTGAATACAGCGAGTGTACCGGTTACAAGAACCAAATTGCAGAGCTTAAACAGGAAATAACAAGCAAAGATCAGCAAATTGAAAAACTGAACAAACTTAACATACAAATGCAGAACTCCCTATGCAATATCATAGAAGTAATGATGTCAAACAGACAATCTTCCTCAGCATCTGAGAGACAATTGAGAACTGTCGACCCGGAGCTGCTAAAAATTCAACTAGAAAAGTTAACTGCAGATAATCCTGACATACATGACGTGGAAACTGTTTTGCCTCCCACAGCCAACTGTACTCCGCCGCATCAACAGGAGATGCCCCAATCGCCACAGTCATCAACCTCTAAAGAAAATCCACCCTCTAGTTCCACGGGGATTCAGGCTAAGCCTAATAACAACAGGAGTGGTAAAAATGGCACACAGTGCGTGCTGTGCGGGGCCTTCTACACCAGCCGTGGGAGTATTCTCCGGCACTACCGCATAAAACATCACAACTACGCAGATGGGCGTCTGAGAGACCATCCATACTATCCTAAGTACTTTCACTTCAAGAGTATATGCCCAAGAAAAACGTGCCCAATTGATAATCGTCCTCCTCCCGAGATGTTGCAAAACACGTATGGTGTAGACAGAAAGTTTGTGGGACTTGTGATGGCCAGTCCAAGTGACACCGATACCGATACCGACTCTTAATAAACATAAATCAAATCTTACAGGTTTAAGATAAATAATTGTAAATATAAATTTTGTAACTTAGTTGATAAGGTAAAGCAAACAAGAAAAAAAAACACAAAAAACACAAAAAACACAAAAAAAAAAAAAAAAAAAAAAAAAAGAACAGTATACTACAAAAAAGCATACAAATATATATATATATAAAATAAAAAAAAAAACAAAAAAAAAACAAAAAAAAAACAAAAAAAAAAAAAAACAAAAAAAAAAAACAAAAGAAAAAAAAAACATAGATATATACATAAATATTTAATTAGATATATGACTAGTACTTAAGATAATTAAAGCAGGTCACAAGTTGTAAAAAGTTGTACATTCTAATTAGACTTTTATATTATACTACTTTATTTATGCTAACTATAGGAACCCAAACTTGGCGATAATAATTGTTATTTTGTTAATTATATACACGAAATACAACTTGTGACTCACTTGGTAGATTATAAAGATTGAATAATAAAAGTAGTGATTAAGAATAAAGCCTATAGAAGTCCAATATGATATAGGAATATTATTTGTTAAACATGCACAAACTTGATGTAAAAGGAAATAACAAGCAATCGAAACCAATAATGTAATTCTGTAAAATATATCATCTAAACTCATAAACTTTATATTGAAATCATTCGCATAGACAATTACGTAAAAAATTCCATGTTTGAATTCAAAATCTGCATTAGATGGCAACACATAAAATGTATAACTCAACTACAAATGTAACCTTCTATCCACATGTATTCCATTAGCGTGTGTATGGAAGTGAACAAATGTCAACAGCCAAGCATAGGTATACTCTTATGCAAAAAAAAAAAAAAAAAAAACCTAACCTAACCTAACCTAACCTAACCTAACCTAACCTAACCTAACCTAACCTAACCTAACCTAACCTAACCTAACCTAACCTAACCTAACCTAACCTAACCTAACCAGTCTCTCTCCAGCATCCGACCGTGCGGGCGCGTTTGCGCATCGCTCCTGATTGGCTGCAAGTCGCCAACAAGTGGGCTTCGTTTCGGCAGCAATCAATAACCGGGTCGCCGACAAGCAGCCATCGAGTCGCCAACAAGTCAGCAACAAGTGGGCAACGGTTGCCTGCAGGCGGGCTGCAGGTCTCCAACAAGTCGGCTAGGTATGGGCGACTGTCGCCATCGGGGTCGCCATCAAGCCGCCATCGAGGTCCCCATCAAGTGGCCTACAGGACGCCAGTAAGTCGCCAGCAGATCGCCAACAAGTGGGCTTCTTTTCGGCAGCAGACAATAACCGGGTCGCCGACAAGTAGCCATCGAGTCGCCATCAAGTCAGCAACAGGAGAGCAACGGTCGCCTGCAGGCGGGCTGCAGGTCTCCAACAAGTCGGCTACGTGTGGGCGACTGTCACCATCAGGGTCGCCATCAAGCCGCTATCAAGGGCGCCATCAGGTGGCCTGCAGGTCGCCAATCGAGTCGCCAACAGCTGCTCTCGCCGGGATTTGCACGGATCGCCTGTTTTCTCCGTCTGTGACATTGTGACTCTGGTGGTGCTACTTCGGTGACGTAAGATTTTCTAGTGTCTCCCGCAAATTCTTTTCTGCGCTACTTCGGCAAACTTTTTACCATGGAGCCTGACAAACCCTATGAGAAGAGAAAAAAGGAACTTACACCGACTTATTCTGACGCAGGAGTACCCCAAGTGCCTGATGGCTTTTTCTCTGATAATGAAGATGATGCTGATGACACTTCTGTGGTCAAGGACCCAGCAACTACATATAAGGAAAAAATCTTTGAGTTTACAAAAGAAATTAAAGGGAAGTTGACGGAAGGGAAAAGTCTCACGAAAAGTAATAAAAACACTATTCTTCAAATTCTCATTGCTATTCAAGAAACTACTACATCGCATTGCTCGTCATGTTCATGCTCTTCCGGCTCTTCCAATTCTCCAAACAGCACTGCACTTGATCGAGCAACGGTGACTGTAATTAAAGACACCATAAAAGAAGAAATTTCAAAAATACAAAAAACAATTCAAGTTATTAGTAAAGAACCGAAACCCACTTACTCCTCTACTCTTAAGGATACTTCGCCTATTAAACCGAAAAAGTTAAAGATCCCAACTACTAAGCCAGCCATCATAATAAGTCCGACTAAAGAAGTATTCAGCTCTGCCGAAACGCATGAATTAGTAAAAAGTAATATCACTTTCAAAGACACAAACTTTGCGCCAGCTAACATCAGGTACGTCTCAAACAATAAAATCAGCATGGAATTTGACAGACCGGAACAAGTGGATACAACGCTCAAGAAAATCCATGACTCGAATTGTCCCATAAAAGCAGAAATATCCAAGAAATTAAAACCAATGTTCATACTTAAAGGAATATCAACAGATATACCACCGGAAGAATTGACAGAACTCATAATTAAGCAAAATGAGCACATCAAGAATGTTATCTCCACTCAGGACGACTTAGTTTTTAAATACAAGCGCAATAACAAAAAGCAAAATGCTGTCTTCATGACTACACCAATCATCTGGCGAGCAGCTATAACCGCTGGCAAGCTCAACGTTGACCACCAGAGAGTTTATGTCGAAGAGTACGTTCCCCTATTACAGTGCTACAAATGCCTTCAGTTTGGCCACACTAGGCTCAGATGCACTAATGAGGACACAATATGCTCACATTGTTCTGCTATGACGCACAATTTCAAAGACTGCCCTGTTAAACATGACAACAATAAAGTAAACTGTTACAATTGCGACAAACACCTCAAAAAACATAACTCTAGCCTAGCAAATCCAAAACACAGTGCTACTTCAAATGATTGCCCGAAAGTTATCCTAATGGAAGGGAAACTACGTACCCGGATCGACTATGGACAATAAAATCATCGGTGAAAACGGTGACATCAGAAACAACGCTACAGTAACTTCAGAAACAACGGACGCAACTGTGACTTCGGATGCAACAATGCAAAATGTACCAAAGTGACATTTATATCGGTGACTTCAGTGATCCTTGCAACAGTGACGTTTTGGTGACATCGGTGATATTGGTGACGTCAGTGACATTGGTGACATCGGTGACTTCATTCAGTGATTCCAGCGACTCTGATGATTTGGTGACTTTAAAAGATCTTTGAGACTAATTTGGTGACATCGGTGACTTCAGTGATTCCTGTGATCCTTATAATTCGGTGACATAAGTGACTCCTGCCACTCTCATTACTTAGTGATATTGTGACAACGCACATCGATGATTTGGCGACTATGTCTTATTCACTTTAATTATTTCTAAATAAAAGTAAAAAATTCTCACGTCTAGGGAAAGCAATTGATACATATAAAAATACAACAATCTTGTCAATATTAAGAAAATTATTTATCTATAACTTTATAATTATTGACTGCTTTATAAAAATAATGTTGTGAACATAAAACACAGTACCTATAACATTGTTGTATCATTATAGTACTAGTTGCATAGATATTAGCACTAAATAAAACCATTATGTAAACAAAAAGTAGACAAACAGGATGTAAATAAGATGTTTATCTTTTAGTGTATATCATTTGTTTGTTAAACACTGACTCAATAAAAACCTCTTGTGGGCGGTTTTACCTCATGGGAGACATAAAAAAAAAAAAAAAAAAACCTAACCTAACCTGACCTGACCTGACCTGACCTGACCTGACCTGACCTGACCTGACCTGACCTGACCTGACCTGACCTGACCTGACCTGACCTGACCTGACCTGACCTGACCTGACCTGACCTGACCTGACCTGACCTGACCTGACCTGACCTGACCTGACCTGACCTGACCTGACCTGACCTGACCTGACCTGACCTGACCTGACCTGACCTGACCTGACCTGACCTGACCTGACCTGACCTGACCTGACCTGACCTGACCTGACCTGACCTGACCTGACCTGACCTGACCTGACCTGACCTGACCTGACCTGACCTGACCTGACCTGACCTGACCTGACCTGACCTGACCTGACCTGACCTGACCTGACCTGACCTGACCTGACCTGACCTGACCTGACCTGACCTGACCTGACCTGACCTGACCTGACCTGACCTGACCTGACCTGACCTGACCTGACCTGACCTGACCTGACCTGACCTGACCTGACCTGACCTGACCTGACCTGACCTGACCTGACCTGACCTGACCTGACCTGACCTGACCTGACCTGACCTGACCTGACCTGACCTGACCTGACCTGACCTGACCTGACCTGACCTGACCTGACCTGACCTGACCTGACCTGACCTGACCTGACCTGACCTGACCTGACCTGACCTGACCTGACCTGACCTGACCTGACCTGACCTGACCTGACCTGACCTGACCTGACCTGACCTGACCTGACCTGACCTGACCTGACCTGACCTGACCTGACCTGACCTGACCTGACCTGACCTGACCTGACCTGACCTGACCTGACCTGACCTGACCTGACCTGACCTGACCTAACCTAATCTAACCTAACCCAGTTGCGTCCCTCCCTCCGTCGCGACCCGATCAGTTTTGAAGGTGCTCCGTACTTAAAAATTCATTAAAATAGGACATAGTGCTCCGATTTTCAATTGTGATACCTCAAAAGTTGCGCAATCGTGTCTCGCGTGTGATTGTGGCTATTTGACATACAAGGATTTCAGTTTGAGTGAGTTGGACACCGAAAACCACTTTGAAGGTCAGATTACCACATGTTAAAAACTTTACACGCATGCGCTGCGATTTTAAGATCGAGGACATATCATTTTTATTACTGATTATTTGCCTACCAGTGAATGTGCATTTTTTGAAATTTTTTTGGGATTTTTTGCGCTCACAGTTAGCGAGTTATTGCCAAAAAAACAAGTTTGACCTTTGGCTCACTTTTGAGAAGGGAGTGCGTTCGGCTGTTTTTGGGGTTTCCAGAGGCAAGACTCTAGCTTATCAAAAAATCAAGAGGAAACTGCATCATCTTTGGACTTATAAAAAACTTTTGACAGCCTCTCAAAGTTTCAATTTTCGGAAGCCTATAAATACCTTCTCCGACGGAATTAAAGAATTTTGAAAACGCTTGTTGTTAAGTTATTTTTTTCAAATTTTTGTGTCTTGTTGCATGAGATATAGCCGGAAAACCATAATTTCAGGATTTTCAGGCATATTTACTGAACTATTGTATATTTTCACACAGTTTTCATTTTATACCCTAGCCATATATTTGTTTATAATTAATCAATTTTTTTCAGAATTTTTTGTCGTAAGGTTTCGGAGTTATATAATTTTAACAGCTTTTTGTAAATAATTAAGAAAATATACGTTCTAAAATTATTTTGACGTAATAATTATATTTATGTCACTTTTTGGGTCAAGTTTGACCCCAAACAACGTGTTCAGAACCTTAAAAACAACGATTTTAACATTTTTGTACATTTTTCAAAATCTGTGTCCAATTTTAAAACGTGGATTACTCGGGAACCAAAAGTCATAGAGACTTCCTGTTTTCAAAGTTGGGAAGTGTGACACTGTGTTTTCGAGTATTTATCGGTTTCAGGGACTTCTGTAGCCTGATTTTTTTTTGCCCTGAAAGCCGCTTCAGGTGAACCGGGCGATCGAGCCGAGTCACCCTGCAATGCGGGCTGTAGAGGGCTTAGGTGAATCAAACGATCAGTCTCAGGTTCGAACGTATAATGAATGACGAAAGCCAATACAATCAGTATTATAACTAAAGAGGTGCTAACCTCAGCACTTATGATGTAGCGGTTAGGTGCTCTACAGTACACCTTCCCCCTATTTAAAAAAAAATTAAATATGAAATGTTTGTATGAAAATTTAATTTTTTTGAGTAGCTATATACCTAAATCATTTAAAAAAAAAAATATTGTATTTGATTTCAAACTTGAATAAGTTGTAATACAATTTTTATTATTTCATTCCTATGTTTTTTTGAAATAAGAACTGAATTTTTAGTGTTATCAGTGTTGAAGATAATGAACGTGCAACATTACCATGCCATATAATGTGTCATTCCAAATAATTCCAGTTTTTATCAATTTGGATCTTATTGAATGAATAATTTAACATAATTAAGTATTTTGTAGTAATGTAGTATTTTAAAATGCAGAATATGGTAATATTTTCCATTAATTATAAATTTAGACAAAAATTGTATTAAACCTATTTTCTGTTTAGTGCACATCAGTTGAATTGAAGTGTATACAAATTCAATTTTCGCATAATTATTTATGTACCTTTTAATTAATTCTATTTTCTACGATGCTATTAACTAAACCTATTTTCTACCAAAAGCCTTTATTATGCTAACATTATTTGAAACTGTTTTTTTTTTTAAATATACGTACATTAATTTTTTGTTACTGTAATCACAATCACCTACAGACAGTATAAAGTACAAATTACATAAATGTGTAGGTAAGATACGTAACTGTGATAAATATTATTTATATTATTACAATTCATCTAGTTACACAAATTCCATGGCCATTTACAGTTTTGATTTTCTAATACATTAATTTCGACTAAAACTTATATGCATGATCATTCTTTTCAATATTACAATCATTTATACATTTTACAACGTAGTGTATTTATTAATTTTTCATTCATCAAGTAGTTTATGTCTCATTCATTCGCTTTTCTTACAACAGCAGTCAATCAATTAGATATTTATTAGTACCTTATACTACTGAGTCCCTACAGTGGACTTGAGGCACACTTTATAACATGGGCTGGCCAGCCATTTATAATGTCGGTTTATTTTATTTATTACATTTTCATAATATAATTTTTATTTATTAAGGCACTTTAACCGACTTGTCGCGACTTTATACATTATACATAGGCATTTAGCCTTTTACAACAAAATAATATTAATGACATGCTTTGCATTCATTAACCAAGGTCATGATTTAAGACATAACATAAGTCTCCAACATTTCTCACGGGGAAAGCTCGTTTCGGCCATGATCGAAAGAAGGACCTGAACCTTGAAGTGCCTTTGTGCCTTACTTAATTGTTGACTGTGTGCTACCGCAACTCGTGCGTATCATTAACTAAACATATACCAAACAATAAATAATCTCAGCCACAACGAATATTTTGATCATAAAATATCATAACTTTTGGTTGATCAGGCCAGTTGTATCAGATATAATAATAAGCAAAATAATCCCATATCTTTTTTAAACCGTACAAACTTTACTTAGACCTTCAATAAATAACATCTATTCCTGAACCTTACTTCTTTTAGCGTATTGTGCCATACTCAATCTATTAATCACAACTCATTACACAAAATTCTACATTCATATGAAAATACGTAACAAATAGTAATTAATTTATAAAATTAGCCCTAAATGATTTTAATACGATTTACTTTTAACAAACATCTTATTATTAACAAACATTTCCTACTCAATTACGTATATCAACTACTTTTATTTGTTTATTTATTACTTTTGAACAAAATCTATTCTCAACTGAAATTCATTGATTTCTCTTTTTTATTTTTTACAAATCATCCATGGAATTATGTGTAATATTATTGTTAAACATTTTTAAAATCTGAATATATTATCATCAAAATCCAATATGTATTCTATCAATACCATTGGTAAATAGTTATAAACAAAATGTGCATAATCAATCACAATATATCAAAGCAAAGTTATTAAAGTTTTAAGCATTAAGTCCGCCTTTCTAAAACCTTCATTCAAACTGTCCTGGTACCGAGAATTGGCCAAGTTATTCAACGCCAGCATTGCATTGCCGAGGATCACCTTACTTGTGAACACTTGCTGACTGAAATAAAATCGACTCAGCACTACAACTACCTAACGTTTGTGTTGAATGTTTTTTTTTAAAAAACACTTTGTAATAAAACTACTCAATGAACCTTAAGGAGTAGACAGAGCATCAATGGCGTAACTATTTGAGTTTCCGTAAATAAAACTATTACTTATTAAGTTCTGATCATTAAACTTAGCAAATGAAATAGATATATAATAAAAAAAATTAATGGAATATACTTAATTCTGGGTACTATACTTGTTACTTACGTACAAAAAAAACTGAAAATTTTATTTTACAACATTTGTTACCTGTGTTACTGGTTTTCAAAAGAACACATAAATTATTTATATATATTTTTTAATATAATATGTATTAAGTCATTTTGTAGCTACGTTGGTATTAATCAAAGATTTGATAAATAATGTTAATAAATTGATATCTAGAGTGATAGATACAATACAAATAATCTGGTTCGCTATGCAAGTAATAATATGAATTTAAAATACATGTAGACACATATTTGCGTTATAATGTTACAAAGACAGATATTGAATTAACAAGGTCATTTCTACAACCAAATTTTATGTTAGTATATCTACCATCCAGATAAAGTAGGCAAAACTTTCTAGTTTTTGAAAAAATACAATCATTTTTTTTTGAATTGTGATAAAAAAAAAAACATAAATTACACAATATAGACGATGAATGTTTATTTTACCTAATTTTGATTTTTTTTCAACATGAACATAAAATTAAATCCATGATAAACCGACTAATAAAAACTTTTGCAGCTAATTCATGTTACATCAATATTTTATTACGTTCCAAATCTATAAAGATGTTATACAGCTAAACATAAATAATTTTTCTCCTATTCTTAATTTTGTTGATAAGAAGTAGGTAAATATTAGAAAACATACAGTGTAGTCATAAAAATTAAATTCATGTTACGTACTTACGTTCTATGAATATAGTATTTTCCTCTATAACAGTGTAGCCTGACTAAAATTTGTAAGATACATTTTATTTCGCACAATACAAATCAGACGATTATTTTATAATTATAGAAATAAGAATTTAAAACAGTAGGTACACACATTAAAGCCAAAACAAAATTACATACAAAATTATTAACAAAAGTAGTCTAGAACTTAATTGTTGCTGCACTATACTGATCTCTTTACTGTGCTTTCTTTTGTCGATTTCGAAACTATTGTGTAAAATTTGGATTTAATTAAAAATACAGATTACATACCTTTAGCTTTTCGAAAATTATAACGGCTTTAAAAACCTTTGAAAATTACTGAAGTTACAGATAAAATTACTGATATGATTAAAAGTAAGTACGTACAATATGCAGAAATCTTGGAATAAATATTAAATAAACGTAAGTTTTGCTGTAAATTAAAAATACTTTTTATAGAATCCCTAGCGTAGCAATAGCAACTATTAAAAGAAATATTTGCAAATCATCTCGATCAGCACCAGTATAATTTTTGTTGTGTTATGTCTTTGCAAACAGCGTTATATTGTAGTAATACAATTTATGAAAAAAATATTTGGAAAAAGAAATTAAGAAATATTATTAATACAAATTGATCGTGATTTAATACACTTATATAATTTTAAATAAAGGCTCTTGGTTGTATATAGAGTATAAGAAAAAAAAATTAAATCATAATATATTGCCCACTCAAAATAAACTTTTTACGTCAATATATTTTCTTTCTTTTTCATTGGATTTAAAATAGCTTTTTAAATTATTATTGAGTATATCACTGACACAGCAAAATAAATCAATTAATTAGTAAGGAAGTGCTAGTATATTGACGTAAATTTAAATTCTATGTTTTGTAAAAGAATAATAAAAATAGTTTTATTTCTAGAGTTTATAATTTTGGAAACTGTAACATAGAAATCATTCAATTAATAGTACATAATGGTTAATAGTGGGTCAATAGGTAGGTACTTATTAAAACTATGCTAGATAAAAGAAGAAACATTATGTAAGGGGACAATTTGAGGCTAGCATTTCAAAACGATTTTAAATATTGTAGTTTTTGGGAAACAACTTAAAACATGTTTCATACATTTTAAAACAAACAATTTCATTAATTTTCCTTACCTTTGAGATTTGAGTTAGTACTAATTTTTTTTTTTTTTTTTACGTAGCCTGTTCGATGTCCTACTGCAGGCCAACTAGTACAACTTAACCACATAAAATCAAACCGAAGACTTACTTTATTTATACGCATATCCTCTTGGTACCACTCTTTGTACGCATTTCCTGACGTTATCACTCGTTTTACGCATGTCCTGTTGTTAACACTTTACGCACTTTCTTGCCTTGGCTAGACTAGAACTGATGACAAACTGGGATAAATTACGCTTCGCGATGTTAACGATTGATTACATAACGGATCTAAACCTTCTCCCGGCTGCATCCACATCCGACAGAAATATCTATCTCCCTGCGCCCTGCGACTCATCCATCTACGGACACCAGCATCTCCCGGCGCCTGGTCATCCACATCCATCACAACACAACGGCATCTTACTTTATGGTTAATTGGTTTTATCACTCCCGGCAGCCAGCATCACATTGCATCAAAGACATCCATTGCATCACAATTCCATATAGCAGTTCTCTACAGCTCCAAAAAGATTTTTGTTTTTGAAAGTTCCGAAACGCGATGTTCTAAATCAAGCCTTCAAATTGTTCCACATTTTGACACGTTATTATTTAATCATTTTAAGGATGACTGCAGCAATTGCACGTGCACAGCTTGCGGTCACATGTCCAAAGTCCACGAAACACGCACCATAAAAAAAAAATTTACTCAGCAAAATATTATAATTTTAGTCCAATACTTTTCACACAATATCTAAAATAACTTCTTTTAAATAGCTCCTCATACAACCCACATTACTTGTTCCCGAGGCTCAGAACTGCCGACATGGCAGTCCTGGCTGGGTCGCCATGCAATGCGGGCTGTAGAGGGCTTAGGTGAATCAAACGATCAGTCTCAGGTTCGAACGTATAATGAATGACGAAAGCCAATACAATCAGTATTATAACTAAAGAGGTGCTAACCTCAGCACTTATGATGTAGCGGTTAGGTGCTCTACAGTACAACCCGATACCCATATTGTGTCATTTGGACAAGTGGTTTCGGCACAATCATCACTTAAAGTTGTCAACTTACAGCCGGGCGGCCATCTTGGTTTTCTTTGGGCGGCTGCTATTCTGAAGCCTTTCGTCGCACAGAGCTGAATTTTCATATCTAGGCTCTGGGCCTTGATATTTATCCACTGTGTAAATCTGAAGCGATTCTGACGCTGAAATTTTCAGGCACCTGAAAACCTTTTCAGGGGCAAGATCAATCAAATTCAATTAAAAAGAACCCAAACACCGGGGATATCCGACCACAGGAACCGGCGCTACAGGCCCCTAAACATACGGTTTGACATTTCTGGCGGCCATCTTGAAAATCTTTAAACAGCTATAACGCGCGAACCAAGGGTCGTAGAGTCCTGAAATTGGTACCATTTTTCTTGTGCAGTTGTCTTCTTTCGAGACGCGTAGTTCGCTATCATCTTTCACCATTTTCAGAATCTGAAATTTTCAGGGACTGAAACTTTACGACACAAAGTTTAAACGGTAGTCCTTGGTTAGAGCTGAACTTTGAGACTAATATCATTAAAATCGGTCAACCGGTTCCAGAGTTACAGCAAGTTGTACATTCTTGGCGGCCATTTTGTTTAATGTACGAAAAATTTCAAACTGGGATAGCGCCGGAACCACAAGGGCTAGCGAATCGACCGAGGTGTCATCTGAAAGGGCTTTAAGCACTCTTTTATTCTAATATCCTCAATCAGCTCTACCTAGAGTCAGTAACAAAGAGTTCCATATCTCTGTTATCATAGAGCTATCGGAGAAATTTCTTCTGGTCTGGTCTTGGAATTGGCAGTCTTTCTTGCTAGTACGTGCACACGACAGTCATCAGAATGTCCACAAGTTCCGCTTCAACCAACAGCAAAGGAGGGAAGTCTGGGAAGAGTGCATATGCACCTAAAGCCAAAAGCAAACCATTGGCAAGCAAGAATCACCCACAAACTGTCAACCCCTCTACGGATCAGCTAAAGCAGAAGAAATCTGAAGGGACCAAAGGAGCCACAGGTAGCACTGGGTTTAATGAACCTGGCGAGCCGAGTCTCGCTATAGGGGTAGCTCATTTGGAACTATCACAGAACCAACTGTACTTCCCCGACATAAAACAGGCCTACAAGGTTCTTCGCAAACTTAAAATGACCAACACTCTAGCACAGATATTTACAGGGCACGGAGCCTTCCGCCAATAGCTGCACCGATTTAAACTTCTCGATAATCCGTTCTGCAATTGTGACAACGAGACCACACAAGACGTTACTCATGTACTTACAGAATGCCCGAGGTTCGGAGCAATGCGTCACGAGTACGAGTGCAGAATGGACATCAAATTAACAACTAAAAACTTACCTGACATTGTCAACAACGATGACGCTCGGGAGATATTCCTGGAGTATGCCCATAAAGTCCATGCCTCCCTATGCAAAGAGAATGGCTCTAAATTTGTAACTTAGTTAATAAGTAGAAGTAAGATAAAATTTAGAATAAGTATCTAGACATAAGGCATGTCATGTAACATAACTAACAGAGGACAAAAAAAAAAAATATATGCAAGCGCATGTCTCACTAAGTTAAGTGCGACATGCACTTGTATGTTTCTAGTTAGTACCATTTATTTAGTAATAGTTTTATATATAGTCAAACAACTAACACCAGTTCCAATATATATCACCAGAACAAATCGTTGGATTAATACTAACGATAATCTAAAGGGGAGGAGGGTTTAGTCCGTAGGTCGCTGGGCAAATTCCCAGCGGAATCGGGCATGCCATAACGCCCGGACCTATGGTATCTATGAAGATTACCTCCTTCCACGAAAACAAAAAAAAAAAACCTAACCTAACCTAACCTAACCTAACCTAACCTAACCTAACCTAACCTAACCTAACCCAACCCTTCTTTACCGTGTTCTGGATGTTATCCTGCAGTATTTTTATACTTACTGTAGTCGAAAGGCACAATCACTTTTTTTCAAATGCTAATTCAACCAATTGTCCCGGCGGTGGTAAATAGTTAAGAAGTCTGCCACCGCCTTATAGGTTACCAGTGCTTCTTTTTTACTTTGGTTTGTTTTTTATCTTTTTTTGTTTGTCTTTTTGAGTTGTTTGTTTATGTAAGATCTTTTCAAAACTATTGAACCCGATAGGTGGCGCTGCTTTTGGTAGGTACGTAACCCAGCGTCAACGGCTGAACCGATTGAATTGAAATTTTGTATAGGTAATGCATATATGTTCTGTGATTTATAAGGATAAAACACATACAAACATATTCAACACACACACACACACACACATACATATCACGCCTCTTTCCCTTGCGAGATAGGCAGAGCGTTAATGGCCTTAAAAATACATTCGCTATCTGACAAATATTGAGGATTGTTGAGATAATTCGTGTATCACTATAGTGGCAGGTTACATATTCAAGTTTAATAAAAAAAACATGTTATTCAAGTTGAAACTGTAGAATTAGATAATTTTCAGACCCAGATACTAATTTTTCAATAAATCTACTAATGGGCAGGCGTGCCGGTGGGTGGGAGATGGCAATAAACGGTTCGATTGCGGCTGAGAGCTAGACAGTTAGAACATACAATTACAATCTCGTAGTTTTGGTGGATTCGGGTAAAAACTATTTAATAAAACTTCAAGATAGTGTTCAGATTTTAATTTAAACGCATTTTTGATATAGTTTAATAATTAATTATTTATATAATTATTTACTTAAAAGCAAACCAATGTGCGGTTGCTGCTCACAACAAACAGGTTACTGAAGTGATATTTCACTAGCTAGTAGTGCTTTTGCATTACATACTACATAGGTACTATTTTATTTTTAGATTTACGATTAAATAACAAATACTAGAAGAACGCCGATCATGGAGTATTTTAAATTTTTGCGGTCACACATAATCAAGTGACCCGAAATAATAACACTAAGTAGTTTCCACATTCATTGTGAGGAGCGAACCAGCACAGGCGGCTAAAAAATATTGGAATCGAATTAATTTAAGGTCATGAAAAATGGAACGTCCTAGCGCTGGTGAGTCGAGACTCGTAAGGTCCGGCTCCCGCGCACATCAAAGCCCATTCGACACGTAGCTATATCACAATTGAATGAAACTCAATATGTAGGTGTGGGTCTCGTCACAAAACAGCAACCTTCAATTTATCTCAATTCGATCCTGCCAGCCAGTATGTAATATCACAATCAAAACCGCGCACATTTTTGTAGAAAATTAGTGAAATAACAGGTAGGTTCGACACAGGTAGGTTCGATTTATATGACATTCTTAAATTTTACGTGACATTAATGTACGTACCGATTTAATCAATCCTTTTCTTTAAATGTTATTAATGTATTCAATATTTGCATGTCATTATTGTGTGGTAAATATGTGATTCTTTTGTATAACATAACAAGACCCATTGTACCATATGATTAGCAAATAAATTTTCATTTCATTTCAGGTAATTAATTTTCTACAAATATGCGCGCGTTTTGAATTTTTTCAGATATCGGTACTGTTTTCAGAACACGTCATGGGATGGTTTTTTGTAACTTACTTGCTCTTTTATGCCGCAGATGTCTTTGATGGTGTCAGTTTTCATAATACAGTTACATATTGACCAAATCATAAGATGGAAACTAAAGGTCGTCTTCATCAAAACACCATTCTTTAATTCGAATATAGCCATTCATTCCATATCTCTTTAAATAAAACCTAACGAATTTGAAAAAAGTATAAATACTTCTTCAAACAATCCAAGATCCTATTACAATATTATATACACTCTACATAACAGTTGAATTGCAAAGTGAGCATGCAAAGCGCTCTCCAACCAACAGGTACACACCAACTGTGACTCAACCTTCGTTATTTTGTTCAAGTTACTATATACATACAGTAGGCACTACCTACGCTTACAAGTTGAGTCACAGTTGTGTAAATAATATCCTTCAGGGGTGTAATGACCAAGATGTTAAAATGACCATAGTGCTAAAATGACCAAGTGGCGAAATGACTAAGTTTCGGAGTGCTTTAATGTCCAAGGTGCTAAAATGACCATAGTGCTAAAATGACCAAAATGGTTGAAATACACAAAGATGCAAAATTGAAAACTAAGCAAATCTACGGGCCACCTTCGTCAATCATCAGCGCTCATAAATAGGTCCGTCTCCATAGAGCGAGCAGCCTCAGATGCTCACGGTCGCGCGCGGCATGCGCATACTTGAAAAATATTTTAATACGTTCGTTTGTACTAAAATTTCACAAATTTCAATAAGGTCGAAATTTGCTTGCACCATATTTTTTTATTCCACTATCGATCAAAAAGGTGAAAGAAGTGGTGCACGCAGTTTTCGACCTTATTGACATTAGCAAATTTTAGTACAAACGGACGTATTAAGATATTTATTCAAGAATTTCAAAAACCCAAGACGTTTTGAAAACTGTCAATAAGGTCAAAAATCGCTTGCACCGCTCTATTCGCTTTAAAATCGATAATAGAGTAAAACAACAACTTTCGCAAAGGATCTGATAGTCTAGCATAAATAGTTTCCGTTAGCATAATAGTTTAGATATGATGCAATTATGGTCAATTTGCGACATTAGACTTGGTCATTTTAGCACCTTGGACATTTTAGCACCTTGGTCATTTTAGCACCTTGGTCATTTTAGCACCTTGGACATTTTAGCACTTTGGTCATTTCGCCACTATGGTCATTTCGTCACTTGGTCATTTTAGCACTATGGTCATTTTAACACCTTGGTCATTACACCCCTGAAGGAATAATATTTTGTACAAATGACAAAAATATTTCTCCAAATAAATACAAATTACATGTTTTCACTCTTTCTCTCTCGCTCTCTCACTATCACACACCCACACACACGTACTTGCGCGCACACACACACACGCACTGCTTAGGTTTGAAAGTTTATCAATCACTGTTAAACTTGGTAAAATTTAATGAATACCGCAAAATATACATGATATTATAGAAATAGCGTAAAACCTCCCGTGGTTTTTCTCGCCACATGAAACTGAACAACTTTTGAGAAATGTAATTATTTTTTCGTAAAAAATAATGGCCACGAGTCGGGTGGAATGATTTCTATTGTGACTTTTTTAAAGTCGTAAAACAAAAGTTGTTCTGTTTGAGGATTACTCTCAACACAGTGTATACTATATCGTGACTACAACCAGAGCGATGGCGACAATTCTTTTATTTATACAATGTATTAAGTGATTATTAATATTCTAATAATATTACGATTATAAGGCTGAGTAATAAAGGCTCTTAGTAATACTTTTAAATCTTTGTACATCTTTAAAAAAACTTACAAGTTTACATATTTAGAACATGACTACGATATTGACTTGTCGAGTTTACACACTCGAGGGGGAAATAGAGTACACATTATTAACAAATATAAACATATTACTTAGTATTTGTACCGCCTCGATAATCCATCAGCATCACTAACATTACATTACATACTTTAATTTACATTTGATCGATATGACATACACGAAACGAAGCCTGGAAGCTTATTTATTATAATTATTTAAGTAATATACGCGCTCACACACGCGCGGACACATCCGTCTGGTCAAACACAACTATCACGAGATGGTTTAAAAAACGAATATAAAAACGATTAAAGTGAACATTTATACAACCATCATCATCATTATTATAATCCTAATATAAATAATTGGTGTTATAGTTATAGTCAACAGTGAAGAGAAAGAGACAAAAGAACCTCAAATAGTGTCTCTTGCTTCCACTCGCAAATAACATAACTAATGATTTGTATCATACTGGATGTCTAGATAAAACTTAACATTTGTGACACGTAATTTCCTAACTGCTGCTGGATGGTTCAGTGTAGGAAGTGAGTGCGACTGGGCGGTGGCGGCGGCGGCGGCGCGCAAGGGCCATTATTTGGTCAAATTTTGTAATTGTTGTTTCATTATTTAGCAATGACATTGTATGTCTTTTTGTATTTTAAAGTAAAGCGACAACGTTCGCTTTCAGTTGTATGAGTTAATGTGAATGTGTTATGTTTAGTTAAACACATGGGATGTTGGACGCAAACGAAAAAAAGTTAGAAATATTTGTTCAACGATGGGAATCCCAGTAGCAAGTCGTGTGTTGCGCGCCGCGCACCGACCCGCCGGTCGTCAGCCGCCGCCGGTTGTGAGAAGTACTCGCCCGTAGCCGATGTCAATCAGAGCAATCAATGTTATCATTTTCATCACCGGATTCGTCTTAAAACTACGACTTCACAAATTAAAATTACGCCAAAAAAAAAATACAACTTCAATTCGCTAACAGCGCCCAGTTTCTATACAAATATTCACGACACCAACCATCTCCATGATCTTTAACAATTCAGCCAAGATACCTGGATCGTACATATAAAATACACGAAACCTTCTCCAACATTTTCCAGGCAGTGTCGCTACGTGTGATGAGGTCAGGAGCCGCTGGGGGGGAGTGGGGGGGGGGAGGAGGTGCTCACACGAGGTGCGCGCGGCGGGCGTGCGCGAGCATGGGCGCGGTGTCGTCCTCCAGGTCGAGCGCGGGGGGCTCGGGGGGCTCGGGGGGCTCGCCCGACAGCGGCGACGGTATCGACCAGTCTGCGCAACAACACAACAGATCAACATCGCCCGGTGGTATACCCACCACCCGCAGACTCAGTATCCAGGTGGTGTCGGAAAAGGGGTAGCTACCCGCCTGGCCGGGTGCTGGGGCCACGGGACCGACGAGTCCACCTGGATTGCGTTGGAAATTGTATACAGGGTTATTTTTTTGTCAGTACGCAAACTTTGCAGGCTGTTTCAACTCATGATTCTGCACAACTTTCACTATGGGGCCACCTGCGAAATCTCAAAAAAAATTGGTTGCTCCATACATTTTTGCCGAGTAGGTATGAATTTTTCTATGCAACACCCAATTTTTTTTTTTGTAATTTCGCATGTGGCCCCATAATAAAAGTTGTTCAGAATCATGAGTAGACTACAAAGTTTGCGTACTGACTAAAAAATAACCCTGCATAAGCGCTGCGCGATGAACACATCGATAACGCGTTTCAGGCCCAAAGTTTTGTAACGTGGCGCCATCTATGGAATATTTTAAGAACTCCTGTTGCGTCTCGCTTGCTAGTGAACCACTTGAGTGAGCTTCGTGTTGTAGCCACTAGAGGTCGCTACAAGTGTACCACTATAAATAACACTATGAATGAGAGGTACCTCTGTCGGTGGTGGGCAGCAGGCCGCACAGGCTGCAGCGCAGGAAGTCGGCGAGGTTGAGCAGCGGGCCGCGCGAGAAGGGGCTGCGGCCGCCGCGCGCCTGGAAGTGCCGGTAGCGCCCGCGGTTCAGCTGCTCGTTGGTCGTCATGCCGAGGCACACCACCTACACACGAACAACACTCACTACATCATATTTGCCCATTATTTGCTTACGGCGGAAGATTTTTTTTAAACCTATCATGTGGAGGTATCAAATGAAAGAACTTCGCAAAACGATTTCAAAAATATATGGCAATAGGCTATTTGAGTTACACCTGTAAAAAAATAAGTAACAGTAATCAAACATAACACGTTTGGGGGCCTCTATGTACAAAACGGCCGGTGAAATTTTGTAAAATATATGTCAAATGGTTCACAAAGCCTCACGTTTGCTTAGATTTAGATAAGTGTCGCAACCAGCGTAAATTGACCTACGCGCACATACGGGCGCGCACTGAGAGTCACTGGGATTTCATTATTGTCGTGTTTGAGTGCCTCTGCCAATCTGACGACGTAAATGATTCCTTTTACGTATTATATTTTCGAAATAATGACGCCATTTACGAGCAAATCAGCGCCATCGACCCCAAACTAAGCAAAAGCTTGTGCTATGGGAACTACGTAACAAATATTTGTGTCCTGTGGGGATTGAACTCACAACCCTCAGCGTAGAAGGCGGGGGTTCTATCCGCTTCGCTATCGGGACAGGTGTTTAGTATTGACGTGATGGTATTGTTGGAACCTGAACGGGAGGTGGACTGACCAGGTAGAGCTGGCAGGCGGTGAGCACGAGCACCCAGAACAGGTGGAAGGCGGCGTTGGCGAGCACCCACATCACCCACGCGTTGCACTGCGCCCACCGCACCAGCGGCAGCGGCTCGTCCGCCTCGCCCGCCTCGGCCGAGGCAGGCGCCGGGCACGCGACGCGGTAGTACTGCACGCCGCCCCACAGCGTCCACGCGCACATGCCCATCAGGCTAATCAGGAACCCGATGAAGTATATGTGGTTTTTGGCTCCTGCAATTAACGATTCGACACTTTTTAAACTAATTCTTTATTATACCTCTCACTTTTATAAATAAAGAGAAATCCAAATCCCTTTTTCCTTAATTCCTCACAAAAACTACGCTCTACTTGCTTTAAATATAATTTCGTTTTTAAGTGTGATTCCTTTCCGTGATTGGAAGTAGCGCAGCTCACCGATGCAGTTGCCGACCCAAGGGCAGTGGTGGTCGAACTTGGCGACGCAGCGGTTGCAGACGGCGCAGTGCTTGGAGCGCAGCGGGCGGCGCACCAGGCACGCCGAGCAGAAGCGCTGCGGCTCGAACCCGCCGCGGCCCCACGCGCCCTCCGACAGCTCCACTATCGTCTGCGCACCACACACACACATCACTGACAATGCCCGCTCGGCGAGCATTGGTCATCACTAATAACTGGTTCAAGTATTTTGCAATTAAATGATTTCATGATGAAATAGGAATTGAAATCAAAAACAGGTTCATAGCGTTGGATTACGTGCGTGCGTTCGACACTCTGGCTAGTTAAAATTTTACAATAACATGGCATTTGGAATTCTGAATACATGAAAAACGCTTGACTGATTAAGTTAAACGACGTCAAAAAACTTACGCTTCGCTAAAAAGCCTCAAGGATTAAATTATTCGTATAAATGCTCATAGTATTACGGAGTCTCGCAGGGAAGTGTGATAGGTCCACACTTCTCTTTGTGTACAATAAATATTACAAAAGCTGAAATGTTTGGAAAAATTTGGAAAGGATAAGCATAAGAATGAGAGGGCAGGGCAGGGCACTGACCCGCAGCTTGTCCTGGCGGGTGGCGGTGATGACGCCGGGGTCGCTGCGCCACGAGCGCAGGAAGGTGAGCCACAGCGCGCCCGAGCTCGCCACGAACAGCAGCGTGCTCCAGAACCCCACCGCGCTGCTGATGAACACCACCCACGTGATGTAGAACCACACCTGCCGACACACACCGCGCACCCGCGCACCCGCGCACCACACCGTCACGTTATACAAACTATAAAACGAGGGTCTAATTCAAACCAGAAAAACTGTCGAAAATTTCGAAGTAAAGCAACAGTTTTCGTATTATAGTGGTATCTAAAAAGTTGCTTACCGATAAAGTCGATAATATTCAATACTTAGAAGTCTTATCCTAAAATAGGGATTCGATTTCTTTGTCTGAGGGAACTGAATAAGCATGACCTTCCACTATACTTACCATCACTTATAACTTATTGGAAAATAAAGTTCTGATAGGTACCTAAACTTTATTTGCACAAAAAGAGAAAGATTACATAGATTGGTAATGTGTGACCATAGATTGCTTCGCCATTATTATGAATTTAAAAAATCCTAGTCTCTACTCGTCAAAATATAATGTTTTCTCTCAAGTTAATTGATCCAACAATGAGTGCATTACAGTATACTGACTTTAGTGGCGAGGTAGACGCTGAGCGGGAACATGTTCTTGAGGTCGTCGTCGAGCAGCGCACTGGCGAGCGCCTGCATCGCGGCGAGCAGCGCGCCCAGCACCAGCGCCTTCAGCCAGTAGGATGCGCCCAGCTCGAACACCAGCCCCGTCAGGTAGAACCCCACCAGCGGCAGCCCCGCCATCGTCCACCACCGCAGCTTCTGACAACCACAACCACAACCACCCAAATACATTACGACAATATTCTCTTGATAGACCAACGAATAGGTAATCTGCTTGCATGAGATGAGATTTATAGTTTCCACTCACCCGGTCGTAGGCCAGCTTTCTGAAGCAGTGCGATCGAGACTGCTGCAGCATTCTCTCTCGCACGCGCTCGGCGACGCGTGCGCCGACCCACAGCGCGCTGCCGCCGGGCGCGCCGCCCCCGCGCGCCGTCGCCCCCGCCGCCACCAGCATCGACAGCGGCGTCTGCCCGCGCTGGTTCGGGACGTCCAAGCTTGCATTGCCCTGAAACAATAAAAACAAAAACAACATTGTACATTCGGGATTATATATCAATGCTATTTCTAAATGATGAAGTACAGAGTTGATTTTTGAATGATGAAAATGTACAAAGTGAAGTATCGGCCAAAATGGTCAAGCCATACATTTTGACTGAGAGTAAAGGAGAGTGCATGCGAGAAGTATATAGATAGTATGTCAAACTTTAAAAAATTGTTTATGAAGTCGTGAATAGGCAGGTATTGATTGGTGATATGATATGGTCTGATAAGATAAAACTAAGATTATTAACTGACATAGTTTTGTTCGGCCATGCAAGTATATCATCAGATAGTTTTAAGGCTGTAATCAAGAATTAGTGATTACAATTAATCACTTAAAGAAGAAATCAAGTTGATTTCCTGTTCTTTGTATCAAGAAATTTATAAGAGGAGTTTACAAACTATTGATGGATAGAATTTACGAATTAAATTCACGGTTTTCTAAGAATAAACATGACATGCATTTTTAAATACATAGGTACATAAAATTATAAATAACTAGTGGCCAGCTCAGTGGCTGTGCTCCTTGTAATTTAATTTCCCATGGTATTAAGTTGTTTTTCCGGCAAGTATAATACACAAAAACCTTCCTCTTCAATTCTATCTATTAAAAGAGACAGCATCAAAATATGTCATGTGGTTTTAAAGATTTAAGCATACATAAATACAGATGCAAAAATCAACATTGTATTATACTATGTAGTGCCTTTCATGAGTAGACCCATAAATACGGCTTCTTGTTTGTTGTGTTAGAAATTGTTAAAATTGATGGATAATGATTCAATACTTAATATTTCAACCATTTGCAACTCAAACAATGTCAACCGCTGATCACTTGCCAGCCTATCTTTCAGTGTCGCAGCAACAGCTATCTGAACAGAGTTGGTGAGAATAGAACTCACATAGAGTATGAGGGTGGAGATGGCTGTGGTGTTGCGCGCGAGGATGGCCCAGTGCAGCGCGGTGTTGCCGTGCGCGCGGTCGGCGGGGTGCGGGGAGGCGCCCAGCGTGAGCAGCAGCCGCGCGGGGTCCACCGCCGCCACCTTCCAGCACGCCCACATGAGCGGCGTCATGCCGCCCGCGTCGCCCTCGTCGGGGTCCGCGCCGCGCGCCACCAGGTACGCCACCACCGCCGTGTGGCCGAACTGCGCCGCCAGGTGCAGGCTGGCGCAGCCCTCGGCGTCGCGCAGGCGCGGGTCGGCGCCCGCGCGCACCAGCAGCACCACCGCCTCCAGGTGCCCCTGCCGCGCCGCCCACTGCAGCGGCGTGGCCTGCAGCTCGCCCCCGACCGCGTCCACGGCCGCGCCGCGCGACACCAGGAACTGGATGATCTCGCGCCGGTTGTTGATGGCCGCCCAGTGCAGCAGCGTGACGGTCTCGGCGTCGGGCTGGTTCACGTCCCAGCCGGCCTCCACCAGCTCCTTGACGCGCGAGAAGGCACCGTACTGCGTCGCCTTGACGATGTCGAAGCCGCTGTAGTCCCGCTCAGGCGGCGGCGGCGGCGCGCGCGCGGGCTCGTCGCCGCGCTCGTGCTGCGCGGGCCCGCACTGCCCGCCCGCAACGCCGGCCGCGGCTGCGCCGCACGCACTCTCGTACATGGTGTCGCCGCGCGCTGGCCCTCCTGCGATCCGCTCCTCGTGTTCAGCTCGAGGGGCGCGCCGGTCCACACAATTTTACGGCGTACACATTTTCCACAGAAAACTTCGATGATACAACTTACAGAATTTAACCTAATGATGACAATTTTCAATTTAAATTGTACAGCATATAATGATCAATTGGTTTAGACTAAATTTTGCAGAAAGCAGGTTTTATTGACAATTTTATTGACAAGCAAGCAGAAGAGAGACAAGACAACGAGACTTGACTGACTTGACTTGACACAAGCAGTGATACCTGAGCCTACTGCAAAAATAAACAGAATTTTTAAATATTCCGTTTACGTGGTTATCGATCTAATCATACTACATGTGCGTTAGCGAGCAACACAAACTGTTATGTTAATAACTGTGACTAGATTACAACCAAGTCTTTGCTCTAACAATAACAAACAAGATAATAAGTAAACATGATAGGTATGTAACCCAGGGAACGCACAAGCAACTTTATTGCTTAGCAGTAGAATAGGGAATGAAACACTGGGATACCGGGATCCTGCAAATTTTTAACAAGATCTCGCGTGGAATTAGCGGGATCTAGAGGTTGCAATTGCCTTTATAAAGAAATATTTTATTCAGTGTAAAAACAAAATAAAATCCACATCATAAAACATAACAACAAAACAAAATTTAAAATAAAACTTAACCTACCTTGTCTACTATAAACCCACCCCGGATCGTTCCCGGCGCAAAGGAGCCTAATATACTGGCCGCGTTGCCCCGTTGTACGGCTAGAGAAATGCTTTGCGCCAGGAACGAACCTGAAGCGGGGGTCTGCGCCCCTCTCTCTAAGACGGCGGCTAATCTCCCGCACAAAGTTCTTAGCTTCAGAACCCCAGGGGCCCAACGTCTCCACCGCAACGGGGTTGAAGGCTTTTTCTTTGCTGCGGTTTTGGCCGCTGCACCAGCCACTCGTGATGTGCGACTAAGGTGACAAGCCGCAGTCGTGCTGACACACGCAGCGTCCCAGACCAAGTTCTTGCCCTTCTGCCAAGGGACCAACGTTAGACCGTCGGGTCTCTTACCGTCTGAGCGACTTAGTCCGGGAGGCTCAAGTACGACGGGTATTTTGGCAGAAACCAGCGCTCTACGAATCAGCTCGTTGAGAGCATGGTGCCGTGGAAATCTTCCTAGGCAGCGGCAGCAGCTTAAAGCGTGGTTTCCAGCTCGTCCACTAATTGCCCACAGATACACGAGTGCGACTCACAGACTTTACACCCTAGGCGAAAAGACACGGCTACACGTAGGGAGTCGCTATCTAGTAAAGTTTCCAAGTGAGGAGATGGTAAAGCGTGCAGCCATGCACCTGACTCTGGGCAAGCTGACGCTCTCAGTCTGGCAGAGTCTGCTCCGGAGCTGGCGCCCAACAGATCCTCAAAGCCAGCTTTCGCAGCAACGTCATCCCAAGCCCGTTGAAAATGTGTGGCTTCAGTTTTAACTGGTGTAGCCGGATAGCGACTCGACCAAACTGCCAGTGCATCTGCAGCAAACGGGATGCTTACCTTGACTCCATTGTTAGGCAAAATATTAGAGACAAAGTTTGACACTCCGTGTACTGACGCCAAAAAGGCCGGCAAACTAACGTCACGAGCTCGTCGTATTCCTATTCCCTCGTGCCTGATCGGCAAAGCATTGCCTTTATGTTTTGGCTTTGAGGATTTTTAGGTAAGTACATTTTTTAATTCTTCTTCTTCATCTAGTCGACGGTTACAAATTAAACAATCTTTGACCAATTTATTTAATTTGATGCTTATATAATTTCGCTCAGCGTTTGTGCATTGCCTGTTACTAAAAATTATTTTAGCCGTACCTAGGGTCTTTGCCCCTGAATATTTTCTTATTTTTTTTATTTTAACTTCTTCTTTTTCGTGTGGGACACCAAGTCGTCCAACGACTAAGTTTTAACTAATAATGATATTGAGCCTGTTTTTTAACTGCCTGGCAACATCAGAGCTTGCAATGACATTTTTATTTTTAAACAAGGCATAAAACCACTGTGAACCATGCCTTTATGCCAAAAAGCTAGTATCCAAAATTTACAACTTACAATAAAAAAAATATACGCCGTTGTTGCCAGACTGTAGAATTTGACTTAGGTGCTCAAAACCTATATACCTGCTTGGAGTCAAAGAACAAAATGTAATGAACGAACAGTGGATACACGAATCATCGGAAATGAAAATGAAACAAACGCTTCAAAGCTTTGCGTTCAAATTCTTTTTCTGAAATGAGCAGTGGCCCATGCAACGAAGCTACAAGTGTAACCCTACAGGCAAAAAAGTGGCAGCATCGCGGCAAAATTATTAATTAAATAGCAACACTGATGAAAATTACAACTACAGGCGTTTTATGAAGCTACCAGTCTACAATTTTACAATTTACAAGTACAGCTGCCTGTAGCTTACCAGCGACAAACCATAGTGTAAATTTTGCTTTTAAAAACATTTATCATTTATCATTTATTTATTTCTCAACTTACACTAACAGACAAGCCACACGTGTAAATCTTAATATAAGGTAACAATGTTCTTAAAATTATAAATCTACTCTAGAACTCCTTGTAAGACGGATCTGTAGGTGATGTCCTACAGATGCCAGAAATCTATTTTCTGTTGACGCGAATAAATCAATTTTAATATTTATGGTAACTTCATTTATAATCATTAAGGGGCTGAGTAGAGCTAAAAACCGGTCCCTTTCTGACAAATGTCAAACTGCGCGCGTGCGAACGGGACGGAATCTTGCCGATTCAATGATATTTTCGTATTTTCGATGGTAACTCGGTCAAAATTAAGTAATTTGAAAATCAAAAACAATATGTCGATAAAGTATTGTAAGCCGCTCTTTCTGATAATAAACACTTAATTATTGCGTGGGTTTTGTTCATACAGTTTGCGATATAATAGATTTTTAGAGGTAACTTTACGATGTTTTTCTATCAAGCTAAATTACTAATATCATGTTTTGGAAACAATAACACTACAGCAAATATCCTGAAGATTATTACCTTTTTTTTTCGTCAGTTTTTCTGCATTTTATCTAGGGTAAAAATCACTTATAAAAGTAGCTTTTAGCTCTACTCAGCCCCTTAAGGCTTCTATCATAGGTGTTGCTGATAGTGACTTTGTTCTCCCGTACGGCGTACGTGACGAAGAACGTCGCCGTATCACGGGGACGCAGGTCGTGTGTGTGATGAGGAGTATTGAGGAGGAACATAAAAGGGAATTTGCCCTAAAAGAAATGGATTTGTTAGGTCTCCGTGAATGAGCCTATAAAAATATTTAACTAGCGAAAGCTTGCGTCGCACTTCTAATGAGTTGTACTCAACCATACCCATGCCCATAACAAACGGTGTGGGGTACAGGAATGGGTAATATCCATAAAGTTCTTTATATATAAATCTTAAAAATGTTTTTTGTACTCTTTCCACCATACTGTTGTAATATTCTTCGTGGGGAGACCAGATTATTGAATTGACCTCAAGAATGCTGCGTGCGTATGCATTATAACACAAGCCAGTTACAGGTGTTTGTCTAAAGACTTGTAAACTACAACTGTAAACATTTACAACTTGTAAATAATTTTACAGGTCCTCAGACGTAAGTAATTTCGTTACAAGTTAAGGAGACCTACGAAAAGCTACATCAACATCAAATGCTGAGAACGCTGCCTTCCACACCAAACCACCTCAATGCTCATTCTGCAAGACGCTCGGACATGTGAGAAATGAATGCAGGGCAAAAAAATTGAAGAACAAGAAAAAGAGTGCAAATTCTACTACTAATTACACGTCATAGTGGAGGGAATTACGGATCGCTCCCATACTAAACCCATTTTTTTTTTGTGGAGCAATGAGCTTCATCTAATATGTTCCTTGAGTTATTCTAAGCATTTCTAGTCCGGGAGACAATAAAAAAGTTTAGTCTGGTCGGGGAGGGGGGGGTACAAAGATGGCCGCCACCCGTCATCTTAAAAAAAAAGTCTTTTTTCGTTCCGGTGGCTACTATGGCAAGATTGGTATCATTTTCGTATAAACCAAAGACGTAGAATTCATTTCTGATATAAGGATTTTAAAATTCCATAGTAATATACAAATAAAACGTAAAAAGGTGAAAATTTAGGTTGCAGATTTTTGCTTTGAGAGCTAATAACTTTTGTATTGTAACAAAAAAATCCTAATAAAAAATACTATAATAAAGCGTAATTCATGCAGATTTTATAAATATATAGTTTATGCTACATCTTCATACAAAAAGATGCTGAAAAAAATTATAACCGCAGTGGTGTATGCGCGCGTACTCATGTCGCATTACGGATTACAATTACGGATTTAACAATTTTTTTTTTTGGCGCTATGAATTTCATCTTATATGTTCCTTGAGTAATTCTAAACATTTCTAGTCCGGGAAATAATAAAAAAGTTCAGTCTGGTCAGGTAGAGGGGGGTACCAAGATGGCCGACACCCATCATCTTAAAAAAATATATTTACTTGTCTTGTTGGCTACTAGGGCAAGATTGGTATTATTTTCGTATAATCCAAAGACGTAAAATTCATTTCTGATATTAGGTTTTTAAAATTCCATAGTAATATTATCAATAAAACGTAAAAAAGGTTCTTAATTATTTAGGTTGCAGATTTTTGCTTTGAGAGCTCATAACTTTTGTATAGTGACAAAAATGTCCAAATAAAAAATACTGTAATAATGCGTAGTTTATGCAGATTTCGAGAATATTCACATGTAATAATGTTCTATTGTAAAAATATTGTGAAATAAATAAATTACTGCAACCCAGAAGGGTAACTTTACTTGCGTTAAGCGGAATTTATCTTGCAAAATGGTCGAGTAGGTTCATAATACTCGTGTATCTTATGTTAAAGTGATGATGATGATGATCTCTCCGACCGATTCCGGTCATGGCGACCACTTTGACTCCTAATCAGATCGGCGCTGCTGCGCCCGGAGATGGCTATTGTAGCCAATTTTGGCAGTAAACTCCCGTGCACAGTGTGGACACATGAGTTTGCCACTTACATAATTATAGTTAATGGCGACGGGTGGACGGGCCTTCAGCTCATCGCGCTTAGCGTCGAGGTCTGCTTTACGGCGTTCCTCAAACTCGCGGTCTTGCCTCTTAATCATCCCGCGCCATTCGGGGCGCTGTACTGCCAGACCCTCCCATTGAGTGGGCTCAATGTTGCATCTTTTCATGTGTCGTTTCTGAACATCTTTATATCTGAGGAGTTGTCCGCTATGCTTTCGCTTGCCCTCCTCTAGCACAGAGTAAAAGATGCGCTTCGCCACTCTCTCCTCCGACATCCGGGATACATGACCGCACCACCGAAGCTGACGACGCATTAGATAGGCCTCAATGCCACCAACATTGGCTCGTCTCAGAACTTCGGTATTGCGCACTCGGTCGGACCATCTGATCTTCATGATGGTGCGAATGCATTTTAGGTGGAAGCGATCCAGAGTGCGTATGTGGTGACGATACATACACCAAGCCTCGGAGGAGTATAGAAGGTTTGGCAGCACAATCGCCATATATACAGAGATTTTTGTGGCTTGCTTTTGGTCGTGCGAGCAGAAAACCTTGGAACACAACTTCCCAAATGCTGCAGCTGCAGCACTGATTCTGCTGTTGATCTCAGCATCAAGGTTACACTTAGATGTTATAGTGTTCCCCAGATAACGAAACTTATCAACCTGTTTCAGCATATCCTCATTAAGCATAAACACCAGTGTCTCGCGACCATGCGAGCCTAAGGACATCACTTCCGTCTTTTTGACACTGATCTTCAGGCCGAATTTACAGCATGCTTGGTGAAAAACGGACATTAGCTGTTGCAGGCCGTCTGGGGATTCTGCAAGAAAGCACAAGTCATCAGCATAGATGATCTCAGTAATCAATGCAAACGAGACTTTAGTGCGCGCCTTAAGTCTAGCCAGGTTAAAAAGACTGCCATCTGATGAAACGGATGCGGACTCCTTGGGAAACAGTATTTAGGACTTCTTTGACTACAACTGCAAAGTATAAGGCGAACAGTGTGGGCGCTAGAACACACCATTGTTTCACCCCACAGGTGACGGGGAAGAAATCAGACTGTTCACCGTCTACGGAGACGCAGCACTGCCAGTCGTCATGAAAATTAAAGAAAATTAAAGTGCACAGAATTATGCCTGTGTGCCGGAAACTGCGCTCATTAAATTAAATTATAATAATGTATAGAAAGTGTTTTACTTGCCATCATCAAATGAATTATTAAGTAAGTAATACTTAAACATAGATACACGAGTATTATGAACCTACTCGACCATTTTGCAAGATAAATTCCACCTAACGCAAGTAAAGTTACCCTTCTGGGTTGCAGTAATTTATTTATTTCACAATATTTTTACAATAGAACATTATTACATGTGAATATTCTCGAAATCTGCATAAACTACGCATTATTTTTTATTTGGACATTTTAATTAAGAAGTGTGGGGAGGCCTTTGCCCAGCAGTGGGACAGTGTAGGCTGATAAAAAAAAAAAAAAAATCCGTAATTCCCTCCGCGAATGCGACATGAGTACGCGCGCATACACCACTGCGGTCATAATTTTTTTTAGCATCTTTTTGTATGAAGATGTAGCATAAACTATATATTTATATAGTCTGCATGAGTTACGCTTTATTCTTATATTTTTTATTAGGAGTTTTTTGTTACTATACAAAAGTTATTAGCTCTCAAAGCAAAAATCTGCAACCTAAATTTTCACGTTTTTACGTTTTATTTGTAATATTACTATGGAATTTTAAAATCCTTATATCAGAAATGAATTCTACGTCTTTGGTTTATACGAAAATGATACCAATCTTGCCACAGTAGCCACCGGAACGAAAAAAGATTTTTTTTTAAGATGACGGGTGACGGCCATCTTTGTACCCCCCCCTCCCCGACCAGACCGAACTTTTTTATTGTCTCCCGGACTAGGAATGCTTAGAATTACTCAAGGAACATATAAGATGAAGCTCATTGCTCCACAAAAAATTTTTTAGTTAAATCCGTAATTCCCTCCACTATCAGACCTTACACTTTTATCATGTTTTTCTACAAATTTACCCCAAAATTCATCCACTGATTCCTGGCTTTTAGATTCTGGCTGTTCATCTCATATGTGCCACAGTAAACATCCATTTAGGGAAATAACACCCCTTACTTACACATTATAATATTACTGTAGCAAACAATGAGAAAATTGCGAGCGAAGGTAGAGGTGCTGTCGTACTGAATGTTTCTGAGAATTTCAACTCAATTCCTAACGTTTTATATGTTCCCGACTTAGCAACAAACTTACTATCAGTCTACAGACTAGCAATGCAAGGCTTTGTGGTAGTTTTTTCCAAAGTAGGTGCCTTTATCCTACTTAGAGATGGTTGTAAGATTTCAGGTACTGTAGTTGCTACTGCCTCTAATTACAAGGGCATGTATAAACTTAATCAACCTGAAATGCAACCTCATTTTGCGGCAAATGATGTCAAAGAGGATGCGTTACTATGGCATAGACGCCTAGGGCACCCACATGCCAAAGCCTTGAATATTTTAAAAAGTAAAAACGCGGGAATAAAGTATACTGACAGTGTCATGTCTATTGGCATATGCGTTCCCTGCCTACAAGGGAAGCTAGCAAAAAGACCGTTCGAAAAATCTAAAAGTAGGTCCCATAACAAACTAGAGTTGGTACACTCTGACCTCTGCGGACCAATGAGTACGCAGTCATGGGCGGAGCACTTTACTTGCTCACATTTACTGACGATTTTTCACGAAAAACTTTTGGTTATCTCCTAAAAACCAAAAGCGAAGTTTTCTCTAAGTTTGTGGAATTCATACATTTAGTTGAAAACCAAACAGGTCTAAAAATTTAAAAGTTTCGAACGGATAATGGCATCGAATTCGTAAATAAAGATATGAAAGCTTTTCTAAGGGAAAATGGTATACTTCACCAAACCACAGTAAAGTACACGCCGAAACAGAATGGAGCTGCAGAGCGCGTGAATCGTACTGTAATTGAAAAGGCACGTGCAATGCTCCACGACGCAAACCTATCGAAAGCCTACTGGAGCGAAGCCGTGAATACAGCTCTTTTTTTTGAAAAACTGTACGCCTACCCAACCCCTAAATTTTAAAATACCTGATGAGGTATGGTATGAAAGAAAGGTCAATCTTTCGCATCTCAGAGTTTTTGGTAGTGAAGCTCACGTGCATATTCCTAAGGAAAAACGCACCAAATTGGACGCAAAAACTCAGAAATGCATTTTCGTTGGATACCCGTCAGAAACAAAAGGTTACCGCCTTATCGACCCCTCTAAACCACGAGCGGTCATCATCGCAAGCGACGTAGTTTTCATTGAAAACAAGGTAACTGCAACAGATGAGCAAGCTACTACTTCTCAGCAGCAACCTACTCTTGCCAGTAACCCTCTTGAACAAGATTGTACAATATGTATCAATGATACACAAACTAATGTTCAAGTAACTTCCAATCCACCTCAAGAAATCCAAAATAATGGTTTCGTCAATTCTGCTCTAGAAACAGCTAGCCCTCCTGTTTCAGACGATGTACCAGCAGCTCTTCAGCCACAAAACGATCTACCATCTGAATCGTTTGAAACTGAATCAATTGATACTTTCACTGACGCTGAACCAGTATCGCCGGTAAAAGTAGCTAGCATACCTGAGGCAACCACTTCCGAACCTAGATACCCTCAAAGGGAAAGACATCCTCCTACAAGGTATGATCCCTGCTGCCTATTTATGGTTTCAAATAGTAACGAACCTGATATCTACAAACAAGCAGTAGAAGACGTATTTAAGAAAGAATGGTTAAGAGCTATGAGAGCAGAATCCAACTCCCTAACCAAACATGGGACCTGGGCTATAGTGGATAGATCCCCCGAACGGAAGACCATCAAAAGCAAATGGGTCTTCAAAATTAAAAGAAACACGAGTGGAGAGATAGTTAAGTTTAAAGCTAGACTAGTCGCTAAAGGCTTCACCCAAGTCTACGGTGTAGACTACAATGAAACATTCTCACCTGTTACACGCCTGTCAACAGTTAGAATGTTAATTGCCTTTGCTGCACACCGTGGCCTACAGCTTGAACACTTAGACGTGGAAACCGCTTTTCTAAATGGAGATCTAGACGAAGAGATCTATATGGAGCAACCTGAAGGCTTTGCTTCAGATCTTAAACAGAAGGTTTGTCTCCTAAAGAAATCACTTTACGGTCTAAAGCAAGCCCCGCGTCAGTGGAAAAAGAAAGTGTGTTAAGCTATGAGTAAGCTCTCTCTCACTCAATGTTGGAAAGAACACTGTTACATACATACATACATATATCACGCCTTTATTCCTTGCGGGGTAGGCAGAGCGTTAACAGCCGTAAGAATACGGCCGCTATCGCCACGTCTGACATTTTTGAGAATTGTTTTCCAAGGATGTTTGAGAAAACATGTGTATCACTATAGTGACAGGTTGTCAGCCTGTCGCCTAAAAATTGTAATACACCAATACTCTCGAGTCCCTTAGTCGCCTCTTACGACACCCACGGGAAGGATGTGGGGTGATGCTATTCTAAGCCGGCATCACACGGCATAAGAACACTGTTTATATTATAAAAAGGAAAACGACAAATTCCTAATTGTGTCAGTCTTTGTTGATGATTTTTTCCTTTTATCCAACAGTGATGAAAGCAAGATCTGGGCCGTACCTTTACAATAAAGGATCTTGGCCAGTTGAAAGACTGTTTGGGCATGCGCGTTACACAGTCCAAAAAGAGCGTCAGTTTAGACCAAACCAACTACATCGATAAACTTATCGAAAAATTTGGAATGAAAGATGCTAAGTATTCCTGTATCCACTCCAATGGAATCTGGTCAAAAATTGACTGTTCCAGAACCAAGTGAAGAACGTTTAGATTTGCCTTATCAGCAGCTTATCGGGTCACTGATGTACATTTCCATTGGCACAAGACCTGATATATCTCATACTGTGTCTTTCCTCAGCCAATTCAATACACATCACGGGGAGGCACACTGGAAAGCCGCTAAGCGCGTTTTACGCTATCTTAAGGCAACAAAAAATTTAAAGTTAACGTTTCGTAAACTAAGTGAACAGACTCCTATACTGACCGGCTATGCAGAAGCAGATTACGGCAGTAATCTAATAGACCGAAGGTCGTATACTGGGTACACCTTCATAATGAGTGGGGCCCCTATCTCTTGGAAATCTCGCACACAGGGTACAATAGCGCTCTCTACAACAGAAGCCGAATATATGGCGCTCTCTGAAGCTAGCAAAGAAGCTATCTATTTAAAGCCACTCATTAAAGAAGTATTTGCAATGGACCGACCACCAGTAGAAATATTTTCAGATAACCAAAGATTTTTAATATTTTCTTCAATAAGAACAACTTATTTTCTTTTATCAACTTTTTCAATTTTATATCTGGCATCCCCGGTGACCATCCCACAGCAGGCAGAGACAGATAAAAAGATTTTTTACTTTATTGAATTTCCGCAGTGCTTTTAGAATCAGCCTACCGGTGAAATAATTGTTTGTGTTCTCGTTCTGTGTTTTATTTCCAATACAATGCTGTGGCCCCACAGCTATCAAGATTTTTAGGTTGTTTCCCCTAGTGCATAATGTGTGGTCTCCCTGGAAGTTGTTCTAAATTCACTATAAAGTCAGCATAGCAACAGCTTTTTGCTCTACAAAAATCCTATTGTAAGGAAATTAGGTTCTATATGTTGCACATGTGCCTTGATGAGGTAAGTGCAGAATGAATTTATTTATCTTTGTTCCTAGATCTTTCTAGCCAGTCCAGTAATATGTCTAAACCTTTGTTGATTAAAATAGTTTAATAATTTTCATTATTCTTTCGCTTACTATTCGTATACTTTGGAAAATGTTTACACTAAGGAAACTTTGTTGTGGTTATTATCATTATTTTGAATGTGGGTTTGGTTGTTTTAAAACCTTGAGCAAAACATCTTGCATCAATGAGGTTATGTTGGTAATGAAAAGTAGGTTCATTGCATATAAGTAGGTAGGTATAGGTATACATAATACTTGTATACTTCAAGTAATATGGCTCACCACACTTGTAATCTACTTTAATGTTGCATTGTTTAGTACATGGACATATTGACAAGGCTATTTTTGTCTCTGAATTTATTTATGTGACAAACTGTAAAACTTTGAGTACATTAGAATGTGTGTGTTGTAAATACAATTTTATGTGCAACCCTAGCACTATCTTTTGTGGCCAAGGGTCAACTCAAATTGTCAAATAATTAATTTGCTTTTTATACTGTACACTAGCTGCCCACACTAGCAGCTGCGCCCGCTGTAACTTTTTCTTTTTTTCCCTAGTGGCTAAGTTGGCCTACTATGCTGATTATTTCTACTTAGTCAATAATGTATGATGAGATGAATCAGTTTGCTATTAGTAAATACTTGCTTATGTTCACATTCAGGTTTTCCTCATACTACAAAACAAAGACACTATTATTATATTATTTTAGCCTATGTTCAGCACTTGTGCAGTAAGTCATTCTGTGGCTTATTTGATGAGAGAAAACAATATTGATTGTACATTAATCACTTCTTTCAGATGAATAAGGTGACCACGAAGTTAAAAGGATCCAGACATGATCTGTTGATCTGATATTAATGTGAGTAAAAATCATTTTTTAAATTTTCAACTTTTTATTTATTATTTAACTGTTTATTGCAAACAAGAGAAAACACAGGAAAATAACGTTTAGATAAAAAACACAACAGGTACTACTTATTTCTAAAAAGAAATCTTACACAGTTTTTTACGCTTAAACTATGGCCCCAATCTTTAAATAATTTACTTTTACTCTTGAAACAAACTAACAGTAGAAAGTTGGGTCACATTGGGTGGGCACAGTTCTCCAGTAGGCTGTCCATGGGATCTGAAGAACCTTACTTCAGATCCCGTCAGATCAGTTTTACTTTATCAACACATCTTGCAGGCATTGTAGCGGTTGCTGTGTAACATTGAAGTCCAGATTTTTAGCAAGGTATTGGATAGCTTGATTAAACTATTTGTAGCAAGATTATTATTAAGTATATTGTTGCACCTGTAATGTTTATTTATTAATCAAGTATATAAACTGGGAGACCATAGACATAACTGACACTGAAAGATATCCAGCTCAGCATATTCTGTAGCTTTGAGCTGCATCGGGATGATCAGCTGGAACTACGAGGGGCATGCCAAAAGTAATTAGATACTCATTACTCAATGATTGGGTACTGGCAAGTTATACACCATCGTAAACACTGGTTATTTAGTGACTTATTTTAAATATAGAACATTTTTGAATTTAATTATTTTTTCGTGTACATGCTAATTTGTATGACCATCTGGCGGGAATTTCCTTCCAACAATGGAACTGAGTCCACGTGATTTACGCGCTATGATTTACTACGATTATAAAAAGGTTTAAAGCCCCAAGAATGTTTTGAACTTTTAGTTACTACTTTTGGTGAGTCTGTTTGTTCACGAGCAACAGTTTTTAGTTGATTTGCTGAATTTAAAAGAGGACGATTGAGTTTTGAAGATGAAGCGAGGACAGGCCGGCCGCCAACAGCGGTCACTCTAGAAAATGTTCAAGCAACTGATTTTTTTTTTCGTGAAAACCGACGTATTGCATATCTAGAGCTCGAGCGAGAACTGGGCATTGGATCAGCAGCGTTGGAAACCATCATTCACGATCACCTTTCTCTCCGCAAGCGTTGTTCAAGATGGGTACCGCATAAACTGACCGATGAACAAAAAGCCCGCCGGGTAGATTGGTGCCGATTTATGATTGAGAAATTTAACGGAGGCGAGAAAAAAACGTATACGGTATACTCAACAGTGACGAAACATGGCTGTATAGCTACGACCCCGAAACAAAACGGCAATCAAATGTATGGTGCTTCGATGACGAACTAACACCAACAACGTGTCGTCGAATGCGCAGCACGCAAAAACAAATGGTTGCCTCTTTTTTTTTTAAGACCGGTCATATCGCTACTGTGGAGCTAGAGGATCAAAAAACAGTTAATTCGGAGTGGTATGTATCAGTTTGGGCCCCAGCAGTATTATCATCCTAGTGTGAGAAGCGTCCAAAGTCAGGAATCCGGCACCTTCTTTGGCACCATGACAATGCCTCGCCGCACACGTCCGCCAGAACACTTGATTTTTTAGTAGAAAAAAAATGTGTCTACCCTGCCTCACCCACCACATTCGCCTGACTTAGCACCTTGCGATTTTTACGTATTCCCCAAAATAAAAGAAAAATTGAAAAGATGGAGATTTGAGAGCAAGGAAGATGCACTAGCTGCTAATAATTTCGAAATTTCCGAGGTATCTGGAAAAGAGTGGGAAGAGGTGTTTTCCAAGTGGTTTAAACGCATGGAAAAGTGTATACATGCTAAAGGGCGAGGCACACCGGCTCCGTATCCGTTGCGTATCCAGCTTAGTGATGTGCCGTTGCCGGCAACATTGGCAACATTGGGAACATTGCCGTCAATATTGCGGGCAATATTGCCTTGACTGGAAATTTATGGCAACATTGCCGAAATATGATTTGAAACATTATATACATATCGTTTTGTGTAACTTCATAGTATGTTCTATCGTAAGTACCAGGCTATAGTATCCAAAACCTTCCGCATGATCAATATTGCCAAAGTTGCCGGCAATATTGCCAAATTTGATGGCAATATTGCCAGGAAATTTGGCAGCTTTGCCGTTTTGTTTTTATCTACATGATAAGAAAATATGATATAGCTGTGTTGTGTCAGCTTAGAAGTGTCGGGTGGGTGTCGTAAAAGGCGACTAAGGGATAAACCAGATAATAAGCAGCAGCTGGGCCGGTAAATACAACAATAGGGGAAGGAAGTCTACTGATGTGGCTGCTGTGATAAATAAATGATTCTTGATATTGAGATTGAGACCCAAGGAGCTACTGTTTTGATCACGCGTTGCATTATCACTTTTATCAAATATTATTAAAATATTTACCGGACATTTCTTACATTTTATTATAATATGACGAGCGAATTTTGTCGCGTTCTTATTTGTGTAACACGAATTACAATATTTACACACGTACTTTAATTTTTAGTTTTCTGTTATTGTCCTAAAGTGGTCAAACACAATACTTTTTTCTCTCATGATTTTCCGAGGTCCGACAAACGAGAAATACGACACAACACAAGTACAACAATAACTGCAGCGATACTAACAAAGGAAAAGACGTGCCTGCGCATTCCCCACCACCCGTTGTTGCTGTCTCACTCGCACATTTCGTGCATACGCTATCGTTAAAACGTTAAATCCTTTTAACTGAAGACATTATACACACACACAATAATAATTCCTTAGTATATGCCTTTCATTGTACAGCTTTAGTAGTTTAAAACGAATAATGCTGTTCTGGCAATATTGCCAAAGTTACCGGCAAGACTGGAAGTTTACCGGCAATATTGCCCTGGCAATGTTGCCGGCAGCGGCAATATTGCCGCAGGCACATCACTAATCCAGCTCTCATCCGTAGTTACGCATGTATTTATGACGTTGTAATGTATGGGACTGTATGAGATACGGCACACTGCCTGTGATGCGTATCCGTTGCGTGCTGCACGCATTGTAGGGTCACGCCGTAGTTACGCCGTACAGCTGCCAAAAGACAAACAGGTTGCGTACTCTGCGTGCAGTGATGACGTTGTATTCTATGAGATTCCCTGTTAGACGTCACACCAAACACGTCCGAACACGCACAGCTCTGTCCTGCGCGTAGTACGGACGCGTGTACGGACTACGGGCTACCACAATGCGCATCAAAAAATGTGCACTATATTAAGCGTCAAATTATGTAAGGTGTAAAGCTATTAGCTCCAAATATTTTAAGGGGTGAATCAGCCAATAAATCTGAACTACTTTCCCCAAGAAACATAGGTTGAAATATGAGGAAAATTTTTGGACCACCCATACAAATTGACGACCGATATGGCGCAGTGGTAGTGCGACTGCCTTTGATGCAGAAGGTTCCGGGTTCGATTCTCAGTGGGTTACTCACAAAGGTAATATTTGTCACTTTGTGAATTTGTTCCCAGTCTGGTTAGGACATTGCAGGCTAAACCACTTTTTACACTGACATGTCGTAAATTTTTTGCTGCACAGAACGCGATGCGCGTTTTTATTTGCGCAATATTTATTGCACACTGATGACAGAACTTTTGGATATGACAGTTGGTACGCAACAGACCCTTGCAGCTCGCATCCGTAGCTACGCGCGTAACCTGCGTAGCCACGTCCGTAACCCGGTGTGGCAGGGGTGTACGGACGTGATCACGCGCGTCACTACGGAAGAGAGCTAGATACGCAACGCATACGGAGCCGGTGTGCTCAAGGTGAATACTTTGAAAAGATAGATATGAATAATAAATATAATAATTTTGAATAATAAATATAATAATTTTCGAATATCTAGTTTTTTTTGGCATGCCCCTCGTATGTCTTTGGGTCGTTGGGCGACTTGGTGTTCCACACGAAAAGAAAGAAAGACTATGTCATTTGAACAGTATAGGTGCGCAGCTTGGTTAGGATACGTACATACATTAAAATTATCCCGAAAAAGGTAGTTGAAAAGATAACCATGCTATAAGAAAATTACCTGTCCTATTTTATTTTTATTTTATTGTAAAATTGATTGATATTACTAAACAATCCTCACTGGTTTTATGTATTTACTGGTCTGCAGTCCCTTACCTTTAAATTTTCTGTTGTTTCCAGATGAATGAATGGAGCATATGTCGGTGGTAACAAACGCTAACTGGCACGTGTGTGTGTAGTCCGGCGCGCGCGGTGTGCGAGTGCTGTAGGTAGGTGCAGTAGCGGGTAGCAGGCAGCGGGCAGCGGGCGAGATGATCACGCGACGCTGGTTCCACCCGGCGCTGTCGGGCGTGGAGGCGGAGCGGCTGCTGCTGGAGCGCGGGCGCGACGGCTGCTTCCTAGCGCGCCCCTCCTCCAGCAACAAGGGGGACTTCACGCTGTCGGTGCGCCGCGGCGGCGAGGTGACGCACATCAAGATACAGAACAACGGCGAGTTCCTCGACCTGTACGGCGGCGAGAAGTTCGCCACGCTCAGCGAGCTGGTGCAGTACTACCGCGAGAACCACGGCCACCTGCGCGAGAAGAACGGCAGCGTGATCCGGCTGGAGACGCCGCTCAACTGCGCCGACCCCACCACCGAGCGCTGGTACCACGGCCAGCTCACCGCCAAGGAGGCCGAGAAGATGATGCTCGAGAACGGCAAGAACGGCTCGTTCCTGGTGCGCGAGAGCCAGCGGCAGCCCGGCGACTTCGTGCTCTCGGTGCGCACCAGCGACCGCGTCACGCACGTGATCATCCGCCGGCACGGCGACCGCTACGACGTCGGCGGCGGCCTGCAGTTCGACGACCTGGTCGGCCTCGTCGACCACTACCGCAGCTACCCCATGGTGGAGACGACGGGCGAGGTGCTGCGCCTCATCCAGCCCTTCAACGCGACGCGCATCCAGGTGCGCCACTTCTACACGCGCGTCAAGCAGCTGCAGAAGGAGAACGAGGGGCCCATCGAGAGCATGGCCTACAAGCAGGGCTTCTGGGAGGAGTTCGAGACGCTGCAGATGATGGAGAACCTGCAGCTGTTCGACCGCATGGAGGGCTCCAAGCCCGAGAACATCCGCAAGAACCGCTACAAGAACATCATCCCCTTCGACCACACGCGCGTCGTGCTGCGCGACGTGCCGCCCGACGCGCCCCCCGGCGCCGACTACATCAACGCCAACTACATCCGCTGCGACCACGGCGAGCGCGACGCCGCCGACCCCTCCCCCGGCCACGAGAACGGCACCGCGCCCCCTTCCCCCGCGCGCGACGACAAGCCCCGCGCCAAGCCGCAGCCCGCCTTCGAGCCGAGCGTGCTGCGCTGCAACCCCAACTACGTGAACACGACGATCCCGCGCGCCGGTGCGGCGGAGCTGGGCGACGGCGCCGGCGACACCGAGCACGTGTACAACAAGCTGTACATCGCGACGCAGGGCTGCCTCTCCACCACCATCTACCAGTTCTGGTCGATGATCTGGCAGGAGGACGTGCGCATCATCATCATGACCACCAAGGAGATGGAGCGCGGCAAGGTGAAGTGCGAGCGCTACTGGCCTGACCTGCACAAAACGGAGGTGTTCGGCAACAAGTACAGCGTGCACAACGAGGCCGAGTCCTCCACGCAGGACTACACGCTGCGGCGCTTCCTGGTGAGCAAGCAGGACGCGCCCGGCCACAAGCGCACCATCTACCACTTTCACTTTACCGCGTGGCCCGACCACGGCGTGCCGGCGGAGCCGGGCCGCGTGCTCAACATCCTGCTGGACGTGAACCACCGGCTGCAGCAGGTGATGACGGCGCCGGGCGCGCCCGCGCACGCCGTCGTCTGCGTGCACTGCTCCGCCGGCATCGGCCGCACCGGCACCTTCATCGTGATCGACATGATCCTCGACCAGATCCGCAAGGAGGGCTTCGACTGCGAGATCGACATCCACCGCACCGTGCAGATGGTGCGCGACCAGCGCTCCGGCATGGTGCAGAACGAGGCGCAGTACAAGTTCATCTACATGGCGGTGCTCGAGTTCATCGAGACGGAGAAGCAGCGCGTGGGGCTGGGCCCCGAGCCCCACGCCGACCCCCCGCCGCCCACGCCCGCGCCCCCCACGCCCCCCACCCCCGCGCCCCCCACGCCGCGCCAGCCCTTCTTATGAATGCGCCGGTCGGCGGGCGCAGACGACGCTCAGGGACACACGGAAGCTTTACTTTCCGTAGGAAGAGGTCATTCCAGTGGTGCAGTTGTCACATGAAAGAAATGATTAGGTACATTTTCAATCATTCCAATGGTTTTGGTGATCTGGATCACGCCCTCAAAAACCCTCTCTCACTGACTCTTGAATTTAAGGTGCATATTAAGTATCATGTCAAAGATAAAGGATGCAGTTTTAAAGTTAATGTGTTATACTGACTACTTGAACTACAAAATATAAATCACGGTCAGCATCCAAGCATACTGTACGGAGCTTTTATTAGTTATGGGGTAAAATGGGCCAGAGATCATATTTTAAATTAGTGAAAGACTAATAAAAGCTTTTCCTATCCGCCCAACAACGGATATGATAGTGCTTTAACTCATAATTTAGTATTTTGTTAAGTTTTTAATATTATTTTATTTTGTTACTACTTTTTGAATCAAATTTAAAAACAATTGTAGTTTGTGCGGTCGGCACGCCGCATGCGGCAGCAGGGGCGGCGTGTGTTTGCTCTGTGGACGTTAGATACATTACAAGATGGACTCGCAGTCGCAGTGCAGCCTCTCTGCGCTATACCTGCGGGATGCGATCTGATACGTTGGTCACAACATCTTCCAAAATCTGGTAAAATAAAATGCATAAGACCAGACAGGGTAAGTACCTACTGAACTTGCTGTCGAGTGAACCACTTTTAGTGTTAGAAACACTAAGAATTAAGATATATTAGTAGGTATTTTATAAATAAGTCAATCAAACTTTGATGAAATCTTTGCGTAATTCATTATTATTCATAAACATCATCGGCATCCATTCAATTTGTTGCTTTAAAGAACTACAAAAAGTCAGGGGTTTGGCTTCATGTTGATCTCCAAAATAAATAAGTAGGTACCTTAGTTATGTTATTGTAATAACAGACCAGCACAGGGCACGAGGTTCCCTGGCGAGCCTGCTAATCATTGCTCTTGGAAAGCATCTGCTAAAATGCTCGAAGATCTTCCATTATAAGGTAATTTTAAATTCAGTGCATATATTTTTATCGTGGGTCCTAATCGTGATACTGAACAAGTTTCTTTGTTTTTCTTTTTTTGAAGTATGAGAATAATAGTTGCACCCCCAAACAAAAATGTTCAAAAAACATGTGAGCACCAACCTTTCATATCCCGATTTCCCGAAAAAAGTTAGTAAGAAAGTAGTTCACTTTCATGAGTAGAACCAGTAGGCGAATAGAACACACCCTCAAAATATTGCCACTGAATGACCTATTTTACTATAATGTTGACTTTTCTCTGCTTTCTATACTAAATATGTAAATCTTATTAATATGATTGCTCCAGAGTCCAGAGCATTTCTTTAATTCTTTATTTAACAATGATTAATACAGATTAGGGCTACTTAAAGGTCTAAGCATACATTTACTGACTGTCAGACGACGCGGGAAGCCGGGAACTGACTTTGCTTTAAACTATTAGTGATGATTTTGCTTCTTCAATTAGCTTTTTTGAGGTAAAGTAAGTCAACCAATTTACATAATGTATGATTGATGTAGGTTTCATGTTCAGTTCGTAAAATATGAATTAAAACAATACCTAAGGTGCTAATCATAAGTAGTCAGTCATTTTTTTTTTATATAATTTCGATTATTTGTACTTGTACCTATAAGGTAGGTAGTTAGTTACTGGTGTCTGTAGCAATCCTCGAATGTTTTATCTAAGAACCATATTGGTGGATCCATAGGCTATAAGTAAAAGTATATTAAATGCTATGTTCATATACTTACATTTTCTATTCTTTCATTGTTGGTATGTGCTACTGGAATGGCCTCGTGACTACCATTGAAGCTATTTTATCAATTGTTAGCAACAACTACTCTACAGATACAGGACCCTCTACAATCAGAATCAGAATACACTTTCAGTGCCTGCTGGGACGCATTATTTGATTTTGCTTTATAGGTATGTTCATTATGATTGGTAAGGATGTTTCTGACGATATACCTACATTTTAGTATTGCCAACATAAACCTACAAATTATTGCACTTAAATTCTAATATTAGACTAAAATGATCTTATTGTACATAGCTGTGCAAAAAAGTAGGTGGTCCTTTTTCAAGTTGAGTAGTAAATAAATTTTATTTGTACATTGTTTCATTGTAAATCTGAGCTTTTACGATTGCATAAGAAAAAGTGCTATAAGTATATGTTGTGTTATGTTATGATATGAAACTGTAAATCTATTATAATATTAATAATAAACAAAATGTGATATTGAACACTAACATTTGTTTTTAATTCTAATCAATAATCCTTAGAAATTCTTTCTGATATTACTTTTTATTAAAAACACAAAAAAAATCCCTTTATAATTTATCTTAATTACGCAATAACACATCAAATAAACAGATTACTATGTGGTATAAAACATTACTAATAAGTAGGTAATGCTTAATCATCATTGTTCACTTGAATTTCTTCAATTCCATCACTCTCTGTGACAAGTGCTCTTTCCAGAATGACGCGCCCTTCCTTGTATCTGAAATGCAATTAATTATCATACATGGTGTCTCAGAACTTAATGTCATGGGCACGTTTGGAACATGCCTTTTATCAAATGACAATTCTTTAACCCCTGTTTGTGAGTGTCAAATTGCAAAATGTTATATTGTCCCTCTCAAATGGGGTTTGTCTAATACCGTTTCTAATTTGTGAAACGTTCACAAACACACTCCAAGCCAATATGCAGTGACTTGACAGGACTCATGACTGTTACAATCAATAGGTGCATACACACCGACCAAGCAGCATCAGATTGTCACCGCCACGCGCGGCATGCGGCACAATGCGCAGTTGGTGTGGATGTTTTTCGCACTGAGCATAAGAATTGTAGCATGGCAGCGAGCGCCTGGCTGCTAGGCCGGTGTGTATGCACCTAATCCTGCCACCCTGTATATCTCCAAGTGATCAAGTGCACCCCAACTGGTGCTAGAAACAAGAAGTGCACACCTCTGGTTCTCCTCAGTAGCGAACTCGTACACCCAGCCGAGCTTGGTGGAGCAGTTCTTGCAGGAGACATCGCGCACCATGTGCCGGCCCGTCAGCATCACACGGTCCTGCACCTCCGAGTACACCAGGTTCACTACCTTGTGGAACAGGAACGCGCGCCCTGGGTCAAATAATAGCTTTCACACCTTGTGAAGTGGTATAGGTACACAAAGTACGTGCAAAATCACATTATTGATATTATTGACACTCAGCTATTACACAGGGCGCCCTAGCCGAAATTGAAAGAAATATATCAAAGAAAGTAAAGGTCATTCGTGAAAGGAGAACTGCACTGCACCGTAGAACTCTGATAGGTACCTGTTGCCCCAGTGAATCTAGTGCTGATCAGCTCAGACCGATTGGTAAGGTTCACGTCACAAGCCGCACATGAAAATAAACGCGTTCCTCCAATGTGGTCCAGAAATACTTTCCCCATTTTAATCGATTTTTAGGTCGAAAACGCAGACGTAAATTTGTTTTCACAACAAAGAACAAACATTCGGGCTTAACATTTTTTTTTTTTTTTTTTTTTAGTTGGCAGAACGCGGTTTGCGTATTACCACAGACAAAACACGGGAAATTGAGACGCGTATTTTATAAACCCGATCAAGAAGTTGCAACAAATTATAAGATCAGTTTTTAAATAAATACATATACATATACCTACAAACTAAATACGAATACATTTCGAGCTTTTCACATTTCTTTATGGACTAGCATCTTGCTTATTGGCTCAAAAAAATAATGTTGCCAGATAGTTTGAATAAATCACGCCTTTATCCCTTACGGGGTAGGCAGAGCGTTAACGCCGTAAAAATACGATCGCTATCACATCTGACAAATATACAGGGCCGTTTGAGATCATTTGTGTATCACTATAGTGACAGGTTATCAGCCTGTCGCCTAAAAGTTGTAATACACCTGAAACCCTCAGTCCCCTTAGTCGCCTCTTACGACACCCAGGGGTAGGAAATGGGGTGATGCTATTCTAAGCCGGCATCACACGGCAAATAGTTTTGAATTATATTAAAATATATAGTTTTGACGCTAAATTAATAATTCGCGCTCTTACGGGCAAAGGTACTGTAATGCTTTTTTAATCATGAAAAAAACCAGTTAGCAGTGACAAAAAATATGCGAGCGATCTCTCGTTTCAGTTGGATATCGATTGGATCTCAGTGGGATAATTTTAGTAGTTTGGTATTATAAAGTTTGAAGTATAGAAAAACACAAGGGCAAAATGGAATGACAGTTGTTTAGATGGCGTTACAAAGACAAAAATAACAGACTTGGGGCCCAGGTACAGTGTGTGTGCCGACTCATACGTACGTAACTTGAGATCATGCATGGTGTTTACACACATCTGCGCCTTTTCATTTAACAACTTTCAAACGAGATAATGAAACTTTTGCTACTTCGACGAACTTCTTACTTTAAAATAACGATGCACTATGAAAAAAGTAGAGAGATCCTCATTCATTGTACCCCAGAAATATTAACGTTAATTTCATAATTTATTTAACCCCAGGCACTTGGTTGTCTTCTTCGACGTGAGTGAAAGGGACTTTCAAAAAGATGCCGGTCTCCTCAGTGCGCGCTCTCGGTAAACCATTTGATAGAAATATAGAAGTGGACGAATTTTTGCTATCTGGCAAGTTATTTTTGAGACGTGCCGTTTCTTGAATGTGGCATTTTGTCTCTTTGGGTACTTATGCTTTGGTGATTTCTAGTTTTCTCTAAAGATTGTGGAAAAACTCAAGGAAGGAAAGTTTTTTATTTATCGGACACTTCATTGTCCATAATTTTCTTCAAGCGCTATTTTCTCTTTTGAAACTTTTTTTTTTGCCCTGCTCCCACTTAGATGCTAGTATATCTTGCTATCTTGCTGTCATTTTGACAAATACATCGATAATCAAAACTGGAATGATGGTGTAGTAAGTACCTAGAAGTACGAAACGAAACGAAAACGAAACAACAAAACGTTCTTCAAAGATTTTTATTCAAATGGCACATATTTTATTTGTTTTCTATATATAATTTAGAGTGAATTTATTTGTGGAAAGTGTTTCGCGGTTAGCCAAAAGAAAGGCAATTCAATCGTGTAAAATATCTATGACAACCTGAGACTATAAATAAATTATTGTTCAGTTGCGCAACATGGCGAATCCGACTCAGCTGTATTTTCAGTGATAACTTTGTGGCTGTGACACGCTCTGATTGTCGAGAACAGATTTAGAAGTGCACGGTACAGTTAGGCAAGGCGTGGTGCGGCGGTGGTGTCGAGTGCGCGGGCCGCGGGCGTGTCGGGCGCGCAGTGACGAGTGTGATGGTGTCGGTCGGGGGCAGCTAGGGGCGGGCGGTCACCAGCCTGCATTTTCCTTGTTGACGAGACACGACAACCGCCAAGCTGGAGCGACTGCCGGAGTACCTGCGCGACACCGTCGACTGGTTCATGGGGTGAGTCTCTTCCTGCACCTGCACTGCTCCACCAGCCTCCGCGCCGCCGACGCATGCTGCTTCACTATCTCCATTATATCATCATCATCATCATCTCATTACAGGGTGTGGGAGCAAAGTGAAGGCTGCAACTCACATCATAAAATAACCATTTGTTATGATCCAATAGAGGGTGCTGGTACCGGTCACTGGCTGCTGAGATTTTTTTGAAATAGCATCAGTGTTGACAGTCACTATTTATAACATTATTTCTATTTAGAGTCATTTCAATAGATACCTTATTTTTGAACTGCACAAAAGAATTTTATGCTATTTCATAAGGTCAGAGTATACTTTTCGGGGCGGTAATTATATTATAGAGATTTTTAATTTAATTACAATTTTTATATGATAGAGTCATTAAAACAAAATGGGAATATCCTAGGGACATTCGAGCATTAGTTATCAAAGTGGACTGAGAGAGGTCTGGCTGGTGTGATTCATTTATTTCTTAAAGCCTGAAGTGAAAAAAACAAATTTTATTTCACCATGTGCACAGATCACATCTTAGGAAAACTTTATTTGCACACAAAAGGATACTACTTACTTGCTATACTGACTCAGCAACCTGAAGTGGATCTTGGGCTCCAACACAACTGCTTGCCACTCTTCCTTGTTCTGTGCTGTGCAGTTTGCTTCCTATAACAATCATAACAAAAAATTTAAACATTTCACATAAATTAAATAACATACCAATTGGGCGTCATTATTGCTAATGGGCAATTCCTTGCAGGCGGTGTAGCTACAGGAAACTGTATATGGAGCAGCAGGAGCAGTGTATAATCAACTGTAGTTAGAGGTTATCAGCGTCTCACCTAAAATTTAAATACACATGTAAGCCTCAAGTTCCTTAGTCCGCTTCTGCAACACCCAAGGGAAAGAAATGGGATGCACAACATTTCTAAAACGGTCCATATTTTCTTTATAATCAGTCAATCAATCTAGTACCCAGTACCCAAAAAAATCAAATAAATCATAAAAATCATGATTTATTTGAATTTATTTATAATAAATAAAAAAAAACTGTCATCAAAAAATCATGATTTTAATCAACCCTGCAAAAGGGACACTGCTGAATGACCTGGATCTGGATACAGTAAGCCGTACATGCAGGTATGACAACACACAAAAAACAAACACCATGACAAACAGGAATGAAGCAACCATCATTGTTAACAACAACAACAACATTTATTCAATTTGTGAATGAATACATATCTTTAGCAGACAAACCTTACAAATTATTTACCTAAAAAAAATAGACAAGCGCAAAAGAAGGGAGAGTGATCAAAATGTTTGATGTTTGATATGCTGCCTGTATTTCTTTATGGCTGTCAATCCTAGTAGTTTGGCAACAACCAAAAAGCATTTCGGACATAGACTTGTAATAGAGTTCGAAGCACATACTAAAAAACTAAAAACTTCCTAAAATTCCATGAAGAAGTATGATCGGAAAAAGACTATCAGATAGAGTGAAAATTTCTACAATGTAAAATCACACCAAAACTATCAGGAAGCCTAAGTAGATAGGCCACCTTTCTGAAAGGGAAGGAAGAAATGGTCAAAAGTTGTATTTCTATTTAAATGGAACAAGAGATAAGCATTTTGTAACATTTGCTATCAGTCAAACCAAAGCAGAGCACAAAGCTCTACTTTTGCTGGTCATCAATTTATTTACAAGACAGTGGTTACTTGCTTAAATTTAATTTTATAAATAGTGAGTAGACACAAAGAGATAGAGAGAGGTTGCAAGCGTTTGAGATGTGGTGCTGGAGGAGGATGGAAAAGATCAGTTGGACGGAAAGAAAGACAAATGAGGAAGTACTAGCATTGGTTGGGGAAAGGCGTTGTCTATTGGAGAACATCGAGAACCGAAGAGGGAAGATGGTTGGACATTTGCTAAGACACGACGAGTTCATAAAGAACATTGCTGAAGGAAAGGTCGAAGGGAAAAGAGGAAGGGGAAGACCAAGGCGCACATTCTTCACACAAATTAAAGAAAAGGCTCGAGTCGTGTCGTACCAAGAGATGAAAACACTATCAGGAAAGAGAGAAGAGTGGAAATTGCTCCACCGACAAGAGCTCAGCTCTTAAATTTGATGATGATGAGTAGTTTAACTTTATACCCCATTCATACTGAGATTAATGTCCTACATGCATAAAGATTTTATTGGTGAGAAATAGATGGTCTCAGACCAACCAACATGTCTCTAGGGTGGTTGCTGCTTACATTTTATATATTTAGTTTCAGAATGCTTTTTGTTTCTTGTCATCTGTCAGATCTCCTAGTTAGTGCCTCTCTGTAAAAAATGAATTGTGGTGCAGCGTTGATTTGCGAACGCTATGTAATTAGCCCTGGTTATCTATCTATTGACTATCAGGTGGATGGCAGCGGGAAGCGTGCGTTGCGTCGCATTTTGCGCTTTCAATGCATGATACATTATTTAAGTTTTCGCCGTTCATTTTCTTACAATCGAATAGAAAAAAAATCTATCGCAGACATGTAACCAAGGCTTTAGATTCATACATGGAATAACATGACCTTCATTCTTATTTTTAGAGGCTGATGTTATATAGCCTTAAAGTTCTTATTTGTTATATTACGGTTACTTGAATGAGGTAATAGGTAATGAAATGGAATGCTTAATCCTAAGATGATTCAAACAAAAGTCGGATAAACCAAATTTATGCTTGTGTTCAACTGAACAAGTCACAAGCGGAGGTGATTGCTCTCATCACAAACAATAACAAAACGAGGTGAAAGGATACGTGAGGTGTAGCTGTAGATGGCGGCGGCGGCGGTAGCGAGCGCGGAGGCGCTCGCTCAGGTGTGTTGCTTGCTGATAAAGCGTGATGTCAGCGCTGCCCGCGCCCGCGCCGCCGCGCGCAGTCGCCGTCACCAGTCCGCCGCGGCGCGCACGAGCGTGCACAGTTTTTGCGACAATCTCTGACGTGGCGCGCGCTCGCTCGGGAGCTCGCGCCGGCGCACGGGCGCATATGAGCGATGGCGAGCCGGCGGCAGGCCTGCGCTGGCCCGCAGGCATCTTGCGGCGCAGCGGCGTGCGTGCCCGGCGCGCGCTGCACGTGCAGTACCGCAGCGCGGTGGCGGCGTGCGGCGCGCTGTCGCCTGCGGCTGCCAGGCCCGCGGGCCCCGCGGCGCACACCGCCCTGCCGCTCGACATCGACGACACCGTGTCCTGCTTCTGCAGGTGCGTGCACCAGCTCTTCTACTTGTTGATATGAAAGCACCAGCTACTACGACGCCCGTCGTGGGCGAACCCCGTAATCCGCACGAGAATGTGTGGTATATTCGTCTTTATTAATCGATTCACAGTCTCAGTGTTCAGTTACAACAACGAAGTGACAGTAGAGTTAGTTACTCATGTGAATTAGGTATGTGTACTGATATCAATTCAATGATGGATGACACATTTCCTGAAAAGAGCCAGTAGGAAATGTCAGAGTCGTATTGATAAGAGCTGCTGGTTGTTTCAGGCAGGTCACAGGACTACTAAATGCCTCATGCTCATCATGTAGAATGTAGATGCTAGTCGAGCAGCGTGAGTGTGAAGTGTTGTTTCTGTGTCCGTCAGTTGTTCTACAGCTCGACGGCGGCGGTGTCGGTTTTAAAATGGCGGCAGTCTAGCTGGTCGCGCTTATCGTTATCGCTCGTTATCACTCCACCTGTGTGACGTCACACCTTACATGACGCCCCGCGCAAGGGAGCAGCGCCTAAACATTGTGCATGTCGCAGGCTTTTGGTAAAACCAGGGTTTTGATCAAACACCAGCTGATGACAAAAACCGAATTTTATCAACAACCTAAAGTAGTGTGAGTTTTTGATTAAATTAAAATGTATATCAGGTTTATGAATTAATTTAAAATTTTGTAATCTGCCAGATTTTGACCAAAAATCTAAGTGTGCATGAAAAATCTGCGTCATGAAATTCATAGTAAGCACACTGTACGGATACGAATACGATCCATATCGGCATTATTTTGAGGAGGACACCCACATCCTAACCACGAGGTACCTGTGAGACCTCAGGGTTCAAATGTACCTTTTCTTCTTTCCACTATACCTAATAGTTAGTTGTCATCCTGGTGCTAATCACGTGAACATGACTTGCTAACTCGAATGAGGAGTCGTGACTACAAGTTGCTTGGAATATAATTACTGCATCAAGATCCGGAAGCTCTCAAGGTTGTTGCTAGCTACCCTCTCTAGCTAGTCTACCCCATAAGGGAGCTCTACCTTTCCTATGCAATGATCAAGACGAGATTACTTAAAGGGGTTGGGTTGAGTCTTGACTTGACTAAGTTATTGCGACTTATGATCGTTGATGGGATGCTGCAGATTTTTCAAAGTAGAAACAAATGTTGTGATCCTCGTTCTTTTGAAAGAAAAGGCCTACTCTGCATCGGCATTCTCAGCTACTGGTTCTTCTTAAAAGAAGATAGTAAACGTATCTCCTGGCACAAGTGTCGTTCGGTCGGGTGCAACGATTTCACGTAGAGTTGCGAAACCTTCGAGACGAGACGAACACTTTACTGCGAACATACGAGTACCTAGATCACTGATCAGATCGCCGACTTTTCCAACAGGCGTCATGCTCGTGCCCAATCGCGTGACATCGTGAACACTAAAAGAACAATACATACTAATATAGCATTCACGGTTAGAATGTGACGTTTTTTCTATTTGTCTACGCCAACGATTTACGCCTGAAAAGATTTTCTTTGCAAAACTATACAAACAACAGATGTATTCGCACTCGCAAGTGTCTCGCCAGATTTAATAATTTCAATTGGGTCATTGTTGAATTTGCATTGGTGTGTTCATTCTGGCTGACACGTTTTGTAAAATAGTGATAATACTTCAAGGACATAAATTTGGCGCCTCGATCTACGAACATCGAACAGATTTTTTAAATCGTTGTTTAGGTATTATCCATCAAGTAAATTGCTAGAAAGTCTACATTTATATTCATCTACATGTCATATTCTTTCATGTTATTGAAAGTGGTATCGGTTCGTCGTGGTAGTAAGCGATGGCGGCGCTGCGGGCGGTGGCGGCGGCGGCGTCGGCGTCGGCTCTAGCGGCACTGATTGTCTCCACTCGCCTCGCTCGCTGCCCACTAATTGCGCCCGCGCATCTCCCGCCCCCGCCAACCCCTTCACCCCGCGAAAATCACATACCGCTAAATAATAACGTGCGCTCAAATTGTGATTTTTCAAGAGCAACTTTCCTGTTTTCGTCTTTTAATTGTAATTTAATGTAATTTTTCTATTTTGGGAAATACTTGCTGACTCAAAAGATATTTTGGTTTATCCTAATTTATAAATGTTACCAACCACGTTGTTACTTTAATAGAACAAGGAAAAATTTGATCTTGTATCCAGTTGGTAATCGGTTTGTTTGCTTAAACATAAAATTTAAACCTTCGTGATTTAATCGTCAGCGGTCAGATAAAAATATGCTCAGTGATTGAAGAACAAAAATCAACTTAAGGTAGGTACATAAGAACATCTTCAATATATCATCAATATAAATAGCAAAATGTATGTTTGACGTATCTACACAATTCAATGATCTATCGTTGAGACAATCTGCACCGACCATGGAACGAATTGACTAAAATATTTTTAAATTTTTGGTGAGACGGTTTGAGCTATTAGGATAAAATTAAAAGAGTCATACAGCAATCTGATTCGATATGATTTGATTGTTTTAATGTATTCATTTGCTGTTTATATTATTGCATTCATTATTACTGTCCTATGCTCCCCCCCCCCCATGCTCGCCACGTTATTAAAAGTAGTAATGAATAACCCGGAAAACTTTTCATTTAGTACAGTTGGCGTATTGTTATTGAACTTGGATTTATGGTATCACGTTAATATTCAATTGATCACACTAATTTGATTGAAAGACGAGGAAAATATTTGAAAGTGTAGCTCTAACTGAAAAACGTTCTGAAACCCTTTAATGAAGTATGAAAAGTGAGTCAAAGCCTCGCCGCTCAGCACGAGGTTAACTAGATATCTCCTAGGTACCTACTAGTAAGTATAAAGAAAAGTCAAATTTTTCAATCGCTGCGTGTTCTTGTCTTACCCTACCTATTCAGATTCAGACAAGTCGGTTGCATAATCCGATCGAAACCATTGAATCAGAAAAGCGAAAGATAAAAAAGTATTTGGAAAGTTCAATCAACCAGAAAAGAATGGCTTACTTGCCACAAAAGATAAATAACGTGAACCTTATTTGTGAACGATTGTTTTCATGCTATTCCCCAGTTTTACTTATTATCTCTGTAGACTGGTCTACTTATAAACAACTTGCTTGGTGCTGGGATGGTCATGGATTTCATCATTAAAGTTTTTAATCCGCTTCATTACATCTTCATACGTACTCATGTCTCTTGATTAACTTTTTCATGGCGGTTTGTTTTCTTATTCTCATGGCTGTTGCGTTTGTTATTGTGTCATACAATCACTAACCACACAAAACCTGCATCAGCGTTTTTATTCAATTTGCTGCTAATACTTACAGGTTTTTTGCTCATTGGAAATCCGCCATCTTGTTTGTGCTTGCTTACTAATATGTTGCAATCTTGTCGATTCATGCTTGATTATTAAAGGACAATGTTTTAGCTCTTTGTCATTTTAGAATAGGTACCTACTTAATTATTTGGACTCTGGATTTTACGCGTTTGTTCGAATATTCAGGTTACTCGAGACAGTAGGTGATAGATAATCATCAATTAATCTAAATGATTTTAGATTAATTGATTTTATTTATCGCGATCCTCCATATAAGGTAGGCAATTTGTGGCTTTATGAGTTAGATGTTTAGATCAGGGATGCGTTCATTAATCCTCTGACTCTGTGCCGAACACAAAAAACATTATGTATGAGTATGTGCGTGTATACATTTTCGTGGTCGTCAACATAGTGTAATGTGTTTTTCTTGGCAAACTAATATTTTTTTTGCTGTTGTTGATCATCGTAGGTACACACACGGTAGAAGTATTGCTTTTGGGGTTTTGTGTTCTAGTACCTATATAATTTTGTATCGCTAGTATGCTCGATAGGTTGTTTGGTTTCGCAGGTGGCTTTGCGGCGGGTGGTTGTCTGGTTGGTGGTCCGTGTAGTTTGCGGCTGGTGTTGACTAGTAGCAGGTTGCTGGGGTGGAGGCTGGGGCTGGTGGTTGTGGCGGGTGCAGGTGCTTATGCCGTTCTGACGCGTGGTGTCTGTTGCAGGTGAGTCGGCGCACCGGCATGCTCGACTGTCTTTGGTGAGTTCGCGGACATTACTTACAGCCATCTAACAGATAATCGATGACAAGCGATACTTGAGTAATAGGTGACACGCAGCATCGATTCGTATGATTGGCTAAATTTAGGCCGGCGGCGGCGTGGCGATATCTATTCAGCCTTGAGCTTTCATCCCTATGATGAAATGTAAGCTTCTTGTTTGCTCTTATTTCTAGGCAGGAGTTCTTGAACACTGCTTGTAGTGTGAATTCTTGCAAGAGATGGGTAAGATTCCTTCTAGAACCAGCCAGGGGAACTAAATGACTTGAAATCTTGTCATCAAATGATTTCCACCTAATGGTAAGTTAATAAACGACAAAAAAAAAATAAGAAACTGTTTCCAGACCACAATCCTAAATGGTCAGCTTGAATGAATATAAACTTAGATTCCTCCGGCAGGCTGATTTGGTGATTTGGTGACCATTTCGTTAAGGTTCGTCGTTCTTGTTGGCGGTATAGGCGTCAAATTTTAAATAATTCTTGTTTTGTATCTGGGTGGAAGGATGGTACCTCACGTGCCTTTGCTTTGCTATTGTTCAGCACGTGGTTTAAAGACTGGCCCGTAGATATAATATAACGCGATCTTAGTTTATACCTGCCTACTGTTTATTAGTTACTGCCTTGTTTACGCACAATTAGTTATAACAAAAATTTAAGAAATTAGACATAATTTCTCATAATAGTACATGTTGTCACAAAAAATATTTAAGTAGTTTTAGAATTCTATCCATTATAGTTATTGTGCGCTTAAGTTGTTAATGTTGCAAGCATTTTTTTTAGTGATGGTTCTTTCAAATCAACCAGTCTTTGTTCCCAAGTTTAGTTGCATTGCATGCAGCGGATATCGTTTCCACCTGATAATAAAAGAAGTGTCAACCCACGTCCGTGCGGTGCGGCGGTGACGCAAACAGAACAAAAGCACACAAAAGTACAAGTGGTACTTTGGCATACGGTCGAGTGCGGCGATGCTGGAGTGGAGCTGACGAACTTCGTCGCCGAGCGCGCCCGACCGCCCCGCCACCCGACCGCCCGCCTGACCGACCACCGCGGGGACTGTTCCCGATCAGCTGATGTGCCCTTTACCACTGTACCCCTCTCGTGTGCCGATCTTGTCGTGACGTAAGCATCTACTGTCCGGTCCTCTAGATTAAGTCCGGCCACTTTTAGATGTCTGTTGTTTACCTTGGATTGCAGATAATTAAAAATCATTGCGAAATCAACAGTTGTGTGTGGTATTTGGAATGAAATATGTTGGAGGTTGATTAGAGGTACTTAATTACCTAAATGGCTTTCTTATTTCAAAGACCGCAGTTAGTTTAGAGATGCGCTTATGTAAATTAGCATCATTGATGCAATGGTAAAAGAATCACATTCTCATTACAGCAGTTAAGGATCGATAAAGATAAGTCTAGTCGGTTGTTTAAAGTCACACAACAAACGGGCTGTGGTGTGGGTGGGTGTCAGAGTGGCAGGAGGTGAGGAGAGGGAGAGGCGGGTGGCGGAGCGGCGAGTGCGGTGTGCGGCGCGGGCAGCGGGGCGAGCGGCGGCAGTCCAGCGCGAACCGTGTCGTCAGCCGCACGTGTTGCCATGCGAGACGCGGCGCAGGGCAGGAGCGCGAGCGCGGGTGCACACAGTGGCAGAGCCGGCGGTGCGGCCGGCTAGCGAACGCGCGGAGGGCCGCGCCGACGACGCCGGCGCCGGCATGCTGCGCTCGGCGGGCCCGCCGAGGGTGCCGCTGCCGCCGCCGCCGCACGCGAGACTCTCGCTCTTCGACTCATGCCACCGCAAGATCCGCCTCATCGGTGGCGGACCCGTCGCCTTCCTCGGGGGACTTGTTGCGTAAGTTTTCATCTCCTGTCCTCGCTGGTTTCCGTTGGGTATTTTTCATATAAAATGTCGTCCATGCAGGTAAGGTTTAATTCAATACTTTCAGGTTGCTCAACTCCTGTTGGTCAATGAACTAGATATCAAAAATAGGGCATCGTAGTGTTAAATCCGAGCTGAGTATTCTCATGTTCCGTTTTGTTGATACCTCATGTCCGTGCTGGAGTCCACTTGAGTTGTAACGGGGTCTTGCTTCATTACTATTCGTGTCAGAAACGCGGTATACATTTTGTCTATACTTTCGGCAATTTCCACGTCAAGTAATTCGTGGGTTTAATTTTAATTTACAATGTTCAATGGAATTCATATTGATATTCAATTTTAAAAGTTCTCCTGAAGAAACACGGCCATTAGTGAAGGGTGAAGCCGAATAGAAAATAGCACAATGTTGTGGTGACCTTCTGGAGAGGCAACTGCGCTAGAGGTCAAGGTCGGCGCTAGTCCGCACTCGGCGCCGCCACGTTCCAGAGCCGGGGTCGGGACTCGTGGCGCGGGACACTCGCCTCCCTGCACTCTGCTTGGCGGCTGTCGGCGCCGCGTCGTTGTCTGACAGCCTGCCGCAATCGCGGGCCGAGTCTTGCTTTGATTCGCTTACATCAGATGTTGTTTGTTTTCCATGTTCCGTTTGTTATCATGTTCTCGATGTTTTTATTTGGTATAGTTTTTCATCAAGGTACGTTATTGAAATTAACAACAAACAAACCATTTGCTTCGAAGAAACATCTAGGTTACATGCATCCTAGATGATTCTTCCAAACTAAGAGAGATGTACAACGAAATGAATGAGATTATCACCTTAGCATGCATATGTTATATGTAATTTGTACAAAACGCGGTTTTAGTGTAGTACGATACGATGCTTGTCTTCTGTGCGCGCGCCGCGGTGAGAGCGCATACCCGCCGCGCGCTGGTGCGTGCGCCTGCGCTCTTTCCCAATGCGCTACGGATTAGCCAAAGGAGAGGATAAATCTAGTTCAATCTACTTGGGCACTAAACAACTAGGTCAGACCATTCCTGAACTTTGCGCAACTTCGCAATACCTATTTAGTAGTTTTCACGTTATACGTGGCATGGCATGGTGAGTATTTATCGATCCAGGAAGGTAGTGTGGTAGTTTATGGTGACGACATGACGCGCACATTTGCTCGAGTTCACACTCGCTGTGAATATCACACTTGAACACGAATAATGAGCTTAACGATTTTCTCCGTTCTACATCGCGCGCTATTGCTGTTTCTTCACAAACACAATACTACCGCCTTCCGATTTCAATCTGTGTAGTGAAATAACAGAATTGTGTACCTACATTTTGCAGAAAAGCACAAAACGTCTGTGTGCCGAGTAAATATCAAATCAAGCCAGGCGAAAACTTTCAATGACAGGCAAAATTGATGTTACCTACCTGTGCCTGCTATTATTTCATTTTCTTCGCTAAACTTCGCTTCGCAGAAACCAACTATAGGTACAGTAGATTTCTTCCAAGGCCCAGTGATATTATCCACTTCTGCCTGTTTCCCCGAGAGTATAAGGCGTTTATCTGGAGTAAATGGTGTCTTTCTTACTAAGAGTTAGGGATAATGAAGATTCCTAACGGTAAAATAGTTTTAAAAAAATTGCCCGCCCATCGATTGCGCCGTTATTATATATTGGTATGATTGAGAACTAATTCATAAGTAATTGGCGTTGTTGCTAGAAATTTTTGGGTAAACAAATTCGAGTTATAATTTGTGACCTTGTTATGGCGGCCCTGACAAAATCGAAATGGTGACAAAGATTGTATAAAATAGTTTTGTTGATACTTCGCCTTCAATTCGACAAAGTTCACAGAAGCATCAAGCACGTGACATAAAGATAATTTATAAACAAACATTGACCTGGCGTGGGTGTAGAGCAGAGTGAGACTGAACAGTGATCCGTGATCCGTGATCCGTCTAGATACTTCCCTCGGTCCGCGGAAACCTTGAGTTAGCGTTCTGCTTTGTCAGGTTTCTTGTGGTTCAATTTTATTGAACGAGATTACGAGATTGTGCAAACTTGAAGAGTTAGCACAGCGAGAGGCAACAAAACGCAGCATAAACCTTGCATTGTTTACAGATCCCGCACGTATGAATCTTTGAAGTATTCTCGCTTCACAAGGTTGCCATGTTGAAAAGTTTTATTGCAATCAATCATATTCGAAAGCTGTGAGTAAGCCAAACATCATCAGCTTTGAATCTATCTGGGATATGCATCCCAAATTTTTTTTGCTTACTACTGCTGGTTTCAAACATGATAATGTACAAAACCTTTAAAAAACACTCAAAGAGTGGTATTGTATTGCGTAGAGGTTGAGGTGTCCTCTATCGGGTGCTGCGCAGACGCAGCTCGGGACGTGCACTCGGTTGGCTATCAGCCGTTGCGCGAGCGCGTGCGTGACATCGATCCGACACACTCCGCCGACTTCAAGTTTCTACACTCACCTTCCTTGATTAAAAGAATATATCCCTATCTTAAAACCACTCCATACCGAATATAGCTGTTTCTTTAAATTGTCAGTTTATAAATATGGTTCGTACAACCTGAGAGTTACAAAATAAAAGATATTGCCTATTATAAGGCTTACAAAAGGATTCATTGGGTAGGCTGTCAAACTTCGCTTCACAAAATCGAAGCTCGGATTCCATACGTTCATTTGTACCTCAACTCCATGCTCCATCACAAATGGGTGTTCACGTGATGGAAGTGTTGCACGCGAACTCAGCGATGTGCAATGTATTTACTTGTACATATCTCTATGCAGCGCCTAGTTTGGCGCTCTTCGATGTTGTGATCTATCTATAATACCCAGCTCGTCCCTTAAAGAGAACAGTTTACGATTTGTAAGTCGTGCAAACGGACTGATAAATGGATTTAGTCGGAGCCTTGTTTATTGCATCTTGTTATTCCTTACAGGCTTTTCTCAGTAAGGTTTCTTTCTCGACTGTTTTGTTCATATCTGAAATTAGCGTTCGTTTAAATCGAATTAGTGCTCACCTACACTGGTTGGTTAGGTGGTGCGTCGGGAGACGATAGGAGGTGTGGTGTGTGCAGCGTGAAGCTGAAGGTCGTCTCGGACAACACCCACTTAGCGGCCAGTAATTGGTGCAAATTGACCTCGATTCTCAGGAGTTGCTTGTTATAAACACACTCCTGGGAGATGATTTGCTAATTTGCCAGTGTTCACAACTTGTTACTCCTATTACCTTCGCAGTATGCAGAGTGTTACAAGTACGGCTTCATGTCTTTTAGTTTACTATATATGTCTAACGTAATATTTCTACTAACACAAGTTGTAACCTGTTTCTTGTAACTAAACTGAGCTGACTGACTACTTCTATACCAGAGGGGAATATAAAGCGTGACCTTTTGTCAACAGGTGAAGAAGGGCACGATTCCCCTCATGTCAGTTAGTTTATAATGTCGTCCACATAAATGATAAATTGAGAGCGCAATAAATAAGCTACTGCATTTGAAACGGTCAGCTCAGCCATGCTGAACTTGGTTGAAACAAAAGACGGATGTGTTCTAAATATTAGAACATGCTGAGTTGCGTAAGGCCGTGTGGCTTAATTTTAGTTTATTTAATTTGCAAGGCGTGCTTAGAATGAACGCATGAGCACGACTGTTGTTGGTGTTAGCTGCGACGCGACGAGGAGGCGATGTGGCGGCGCGGCGGGGCCGTGAGAGAAAGCTCCGAGCTGCCTGCGGCTACAACCACAATAGCGCGCAACGGTAACGCGCGGGTCAGCGTAGCTGCCGCCGCCGCTGGACCCGCCGCGGCCGGTCACGCGCCGCTGCCAGTCACGTCGAGCTGGCAACCGCCGCGTCAGTCACAGCGACTTGTCACTCGCCCTCTACGTGTCATCTAACTGAATAACTACGACTATCTGAGTGTATTTGTAGCGACCGCAAACAACAGCATTGTAGGCACTTGCTGCTCTACTGAAATGAACGGGTGTTGAATGAATGTATAATGAATGGGTGTATATGCTTGGTGAATTTATGCATGTATTAATATTACATTCTCTAATTACCGGTACGCCATCATTACTTACATGAGCTATCAAACACGGTGGGTGTTCCACACCATTAAATCCAAGCCCGCATTCAAAACATCGTGCTATGTGACGGGCGTGGGCAAGAAAATGGTTCTCGCAGCTTCATTTTTCGAGGCAAGACTAATTCAGGCTGTTGCGGAACTAAAAGTTATCGTGTTCGAGGCGCGATGGCTGGCAGCTGCCGAGCCGCTTTGGAGCCTCCGCCGCCGCGCGCCGCGCCGCAGTGCGGAGCGAGTGCGACCACCTACCGAATCGAGGGCAATGTTGCCATTGTAAGCAAATAACAGCACGCAGCTAAGTGTGCCGTGCCGTGGGTATGAAATAATACCACACCGTACATTCATATCACCTGAACTATTATGTTTCTTTGTAACGGCACTTACCGACATTTTTATGGCGATGCGTTTAACGTCAAATCACGATTCACGAACTCAAATCGGGCTGTACTTGCAATAGTCACCAGACAAAGATCGTAACAAAACGAAAAGAGATAATACAGAACAAGAATTGATGGAAAGTGGGATTGAGCATGCAAAGGCAGGGAGGGTTATGTTTGTAGAATGCAGATTGCCAGAATTATATGCGATTTGCTATAAGGATTAGAATGCCGGCGGCGGCGGCAGAAGTGCGGTTACAGTCGGTGGTTGAGTACAGCACACGTAGAGCGCGGAGCTAGCACAAGCACAATGTCTGGGAAGTAGAGCATGGAGCGGAAACAGCGCCGCGACAAGACGGCTCCGGCACCACGCCGACGCCGTCACTCCATCCATTCGCTCCCTGCGCGACACGCAATCACACAACAAAAACATCCATTACTCCTTCTAACTATTAGCAAGAAAGAACTATGTCTGATTGATGATTGAGGATGATAAATTGCTGGAATGTCTTTTCGGTTTTGCTTTACTGCCTTTGATTGCTCTCGATTTGGAAATCGTTTTACCGTAAAGATGGATATTAAATACCGTTATGCGTTTCAGTTGTCATGACTTCGCAACGAGTCATTATGCAGCGAAAATGCTAAGAACTGTAAAATACCCGTCATTATCTAATAGTTATTATATTAGGCATCTATCTTGCCTGGAGCTACGGTACAGACTCCGTTAGACCGCTGATCACGATATTCGTTCTGTCCGATACACCATAATCATAAGCACAAATACTCAAGAATCGCAATGGTAGGATGACAAGGAAATATGTTAAAATAAGATTACAAAAATGTTAATGATATTTATTAATTATTTTGTCAGATTAAGATTTGATTTTCATTGGAACCTGTCGGATGCAACGACGGTAAAAGTGCTCCAACCGCTTGCGCTATCGTGTCCATCCTTCTGTCAATCAATACACGCGCTACAATGATGGCCGAGGAAGCGTAAGCGTTTATGTACTCAGTATTCCCATAATATGATATCTATTAATTTATTTTTATTTGGTATTTTTAAACTCCCTACACCGCCTCCAGCATTCGCCATTCAAACCACAAATCTCCGTCGCGCCCGCGACAGCGTCTTGTTGTTTGCGATTTTGCGACGTGGTTGGTCAGCTGGTGTGTAACGAATTAGCAGAGTAAATTATATTACTCAATGCAGATACCTAAGCAAAATACTAGGGTAACACGACGAGCCAGCTGCAGAATGCGACGCGATGCGCAGATACGATTTTGGCGACCACAAGCTGATTGAAGAAGGTCAGGGTCACCGCGACCTTACACCCCAAACTTCAACACAGTGGAAATGTGAGCTGGTTTGATATCAAGTCTCATTTGCTAAAAGGCTGTGTCATTAAAAGAGTAGCGAGCGCTGGTGCTGTTGAGGTTAACGAGGCGCTATTGTTATTTATTCCTGCATCGCTTTTGATTAGTTACATGACATAACATGTATTGATATTAACGTAACTAGTATGAGTAGGTTCCGCCCGGACTGCTGAGTATGCCATTATGTACGTAGCTTCCTGTTAATTCATATTTTTTTAGGGATATTATTTAATGCAGAGCAGAGGATTACCGTAATCTGTGGCAGAAGGCCCTACTCACTTGGGGAAGGTCTATTTAATCAGATCATGACAATCTAGCTCGTTTGCACTGAACTGGCTCTAGGGATCAGAACAACATCAAGATTACATTAAAAAGCCTTGACCTAACCACGTTCTCGATATTTAAATACAAAACCAAGCCTGTTTGGTGAATGTGGGCGCTATTTAAGTTTCACTTTTCTTCGTATGCGTAAAATTTTAGTGTTTGCCTGAGTATATCGATTGATGCTATATCGAGGTCGTGCTAAAGCGTTTATGGACCGGTTTGCGAACTGTGGCCATTCGTCTGTGGTGCGGCAGCGGCCGTGTCGCGTCGCACGTCGGCGGCGTCGTGCGACGGACGGCGGCGCCGGCCCGGTGACGTCAGGAGGTGGCGCATGGCGGCCTGACCTCGCACCTCGCACTCCCGCACTCCAGCAACACGTGTGTGACGCCACCAGGCCTCTGCACTGTTCACTCCAGCCTGTGCTCTCCTTACATTACAACCGCTATCAGATCTGGGGTCGAAAGCAACGGTCATTCAGATTTTTGTGTGCCAATCCCGATATCGCGAGCCACCTGATTGTTTTAATTTTTTTATTACATTGCCTAAGTACCTATTCGATACTCTTTAGAGGCATGTTAAAAACAAGTGTCACTTGAAAATTTGTAAGGTCTCCAAGTGGTAGCCTGTCGACTCTGTTCGTTGCAATATAGCTTGCTCGGTGGCAACAAGTCCTTGCGTCACCGCCGCCGTGTGCGAGTGCGTGTCGCAAGCGCAAACCAACCTCAACTGCACTTCGTTTTGCTGCGACATCAAGGCACATGGTTTTTGTTTTTGGCCCTGGAGATAAGAACTGGTATTTGGTTTTATTATCTGCCTAGACGTAAATTTAACGTGGATGACAGGAGCTAACTTTCTTTATCAGAAATAGTCCTTAAAAAAATCTTGCATACAGAAATATTCATCCCATTCAATTCAAGAAAATATTGCTGCGCTGAAAACAGTTTACCTGCAGAAGAAGCTAGTGATTAATCAATAAAGGACCGACAGAATCCACGCGACAAAAAATTATAAGAAAACTTTTATTGCGAGAACTACACATTGAGCTTTGAATTCGGCTTGCTTGCGTTCCTGTACACAACGTCTCTCCAAAGATAATTTTTACAAAGATTTCATTGATGGCGAAGAGAGTCAGTGAAATCAATCAAACGGAACAAAACCAGTTAGATATTAAAATGGTGAAGTTGTTGTCAGATCGGTACCTTCTTCATCTTCTTCTAATGGAAAACAGAATAATTACCGTGCATAAGCTTTCTATTGGATTCGACCGGTTTTTTAGTTTCAAAGTGTTTTGTGAGAAAATAACACATGCTGCTAACTTACTATATGACAAGTATATGGACGACGACATAGGTGTTCGCAATGTTGACATGCGATCAAGCATACACACGTCTTGACTGTCATCTACAACAACGGAACAGCCACACCACACCAGTCCGCTGCTGGACATGGATCAACTATGGCTCCGATATCAAAATAGACTTACCTATTAAAATGTGAATGTGAGTTTGTAAATTTGATTTAAAAATAGTACTATGCCAGTAGCCAAAAGTAGACACTAGTTCACTTTAAAGCCCTCGACTTGGTCTCCTCCTTCCAATATTACTCGACCTTAAATTGGAATTGCTTACATTCTAATTAAATAAAAAAATACGCGGGAAAGTCATTTCAGCCTTTAAACTTACCACAAAACACCTAATCAGTGTCGATGACCATGTGGTTAGGATAGCGGTCTTACAATCGTGAGACGATCCCCGTCATGTACCAATGTCTTCGGCCATGCAAACACGACCTGACGACTAAATAATCACTCATAACGTTGTTTTAGTTTTGGTTGGTAGAGGGTTGAACCTCCACATTTTGGCTTTCTTCCTCCGGAAGTAATCCAAATATGGCAATCACAGATTTCCTAACTTACTTAAGGTCGCATTGTTTATGTGAAAAATTAAAGCGCGTGGAAAAAAACAACTATGATTATGTTAAATTATGAAAAGAATCACCTAATCCAATATGTCATACCCCATTATATGAACAGCACCCACCAACTCCTTGTAATTTTTTGTTACATCATCGTTATTCGCCACCTTGTAATTAGATCATATGAATCGGCTATCAATAATTGGAGATTATGATATTAGGGTTTGTTCTCGATAGTAACATTGAACATTTTCCTGGTGCGTGTAACGTATCCTTGAAGAGCCGCTCGTTGGAGGGATTAAGCAAATCTTGTCTTACTGCTGACGTAAAATGCATGCCCTTCCTTGAGAGTCGGTACATAATGTTCCTTCTCATTGTCTTCACCAGGACGTCCAGGTATTCTTTTTCACAATGTGATTTGTGTTTCTGGAAGTGTTTCCGGTTTCTTACCTGCTCGTTCTGAATCGGCGCATCCCTTGTTTAGAGATGGGTAACCACCCGGGTAAAAACCCGCGCCTGGGTAATAACCCGGTTTTAACCCATTTCAATCCACCCAAAGCACCCGATGACTGGGTGAAAACCGACGTAAAATTTTAAATGATTTATTACCAAAATAAGATGAAAAATAAAAAGATGCAAGGGCAAATGTTAAATATAATCATAGTTTAAGTATGATAAGAACACAATACCTGTTTTTATTATTCCTAATGACATAAAACATGTAATAAAAATGAAAAGGTGAGTTTGCTTCGAATGAATTTGTCCATTTGTGAGGCGACTTTAGTCAAAATTATTTTTCAAGAATATAAAAATATTGATTTGGAATGTGCCATTATAATTAAAAATTAATATAAAACCAACATTCAAATGTTAGGTACGTCGGTGAACCTTTAAGGCCTAGTGATGTTACAGTCAGTAATAGCTTAGTATCCAAAATAATATTAAGTGATCGGTTGTTTTTTGCTTTCTTGTTGACCATTTATATTTATCAAAATATTTATAGATACTTCTTTAAAATGCAACATATTCTTAGAATAGGTTTTTAACGCCCCGAAGAAAGGCTAAATAGGTATGTACAAGCACATAATTAAAAATAGTACCTAGCACAAGTCCAATTTCTTATTGTTCGGATGATTTATTACTTGCTTTGTTTGCATTTGGTTTCATCTGGAGATTTTGACGATTCGCAAACGTGTTTTTTACCTACAATTTGCTTCGATCCCCCGTGTCTGGAGGAAATCAAAGGTCATAGCCATTCCAAAGCCCGGAAAACCAACAGACAGTCCCAAAAACTTCAGGCCTATCTCACTCTTGTGCCGCACATATAAACTTTTTGAGAGACTGCTGTTGTCTCGCTTAACAGGCTTCATTGACCCCAAATTGATCCCAGAACAAACGGGTTTCAGACCGGCCAAGTCTTGCAGCAGTCAGACACTGAAACTGACGCAATACATCGAGGATGGTTTTGAACTGAGGAAGGTAACCGGTGCTGCATTCGTAGATCTGTCCGCAGCCTACGATACAGTAAATCTTAAGCGGCGGTTGGAAAGGTAAGGTTTATGGAAAGTGGAGACGATGACATGCGATCTTAAATTCGTCTCAATTCTTCGAGAACTTCTCCATAACCGCAGTTTTCAGGTGCATCTTCTCCAGGACAAAAGTCGCTGGAGGTCGCAAAAGAGCGTACTGCCTCAAGGCAGCGTTCTTGCCCCGTTGATCTTCAACATATACACTAACGATCAACCATCCTGTCCCAACACGTGCCGCTTTCTATACGCCGACGACCTTGCGCTGACTTCTTAGGCGACCAGTTTTGAGGAGGTTGAGGTGAACTTATCTGACGCTTTGAAAGACTTAAGCAAATACTACAAAATTCACTGAAACCCAACCCATCAAAAACTGAGTCCTGCGTTTTTCATCTCCGCAACAGTCAAGCAGATCGTAGGCTCAATATTGAGTGGCAAGGTGTGCCTGTAGCTCACAATAAACATCCGAGATATCTGGGCATTACTCTGGATAGGTCACTTACCTTCAGTAAGAACTGCCAAAATATAAAAAGAAGGTGTTCGTTCGGAATAACCTTTTACAGCGCCTTACTTCTACTGGATGGGGAGCAACACCTCATGTTCTGCGAACTAATGGGGTGGCGTTATCCTTTTTGGCAGGTGAGTACGCAAGCCCTGTGTGGAGTCATTCAGTCCATGCAAAGCTAGTGGATACAGCCTTAAATGAGACTTGCCGGATCATAACTGGTTGCCTGAAACCGACCCCGGTTAGCCAGCTATACCCACTGGCTGGTATGGCGCCCCCAGCTGTTCGCAGGACTGTGGCTAGCTCCCTTGAAAGAGCAAGGATGGAGTCTTTGTAAAGTGCGTGTACCGACCCCAAACAAGCGAGGTGCAAACTTTGGCACCTTTCGTCCCTATCGCTGAAAGCTTGCCACCTCGTCATAAATTACCTTGGCCGGTTTAGAAGTCCCTGAATAGACTTCGGACCCAAACTGGCCGGAGCAAGGAAAACATGGCCAAGTGGGGCTTCTTGTAGGGTGCCGACGTAAACTGTTTGTGTGGTGCGGTCCAAACGATTCACCACCTAATATCGTGTCCGGCGTGCCCCAACATCTGCACAAAGGACGATCTTATGACAGCGTCTGCCAGCGCTGTCAATGCGGCCAAGTTCTGGGCTGCGACGGTGTAGTGTCTGCCATCGACACGCTAAGAAGAACCTACAATTGTTTTCCAGGTAAAAGTCATCAGCGCAAGCCTTTTGACAATTGATATGCTTTTGTATTGTTGTATTTTTAACTAAAGCGGTACCTTTAAAAAGCATTGCCACTATGTTTCAAGACAATGTTGTTCGAGTAGTGCGTCCTACCAATCATGATCATGACATACGGAGTTGAGAATCGAGCAATAAAACATGTCACTCAGAGTGCTTTGGAAAGGTCTATGGTCGCAATCTCGCTATTAAATAAAGTCATAATAAAAAAGCAGATACTAGGTTATGTGGTGCCTTAGCTAAAATGACCCATCTCTAGTAAACTTATGTATGTTTGAATGACTGCAAAAATATAACATGTTCTCAATGAAAATAATTTTTAGTAGCCAAAATGACTTTTTCGCGCACATTCCCAGCGCCTAAAGCTTGTTTAATCAAGCGGGTGATTTTTAGTATGATTGTTATTAGCCATTTTTACTATAAAGAAAGAAATAATTAGAAAGCTGTGAAATACTCATTGTATTCTTTTAGATTTTCTTGGAATAAACACCATTTTTTAATTATTTTTTACTTATGCTGTTTTCACCCATCAATTTGGGTAATAATGGGTTAAAACCGGGTGATTTGGGTAAAAACCCGGTTTTTACCCGGGTGGGTTGAATGGGTTTTTACCCGCTACCCATCTCTACCCTTGTTTAGGAATTGACGATGTCGGCGTATTGTTGTTATTTAAGAACACTCTTTGCTTAAGACAAAATCTACATTACATGACACTATACAATATCCGGACAGGTCTTTGTTGAGGCTTTTGAGAAATGCTTGTTTTGTCTTGCAATATTTGTAACGGTAATTACTGCTTTCGCAACCTTGTTTCGAACCTCATTCTGTATTCTCACTGATTTTTCATTGTTTGTAAATTTTAAAACCTAAATCCATCAGTTGAATCGCTGGTAAGGTTCTCAAACTGAAGCACCCTCAAATCGGAACGGCACAACTGAGGCTAGCTATTAAGCGCTTGTGAAATATTATATCAATGTTATCACCAGCGGCGGCGGCGTCGCAACAGTGTGTGGGCAAATGTGAAACGGGAAACTAGGCCGCATCACAGCACCACTGCCAGTACCAGTACCTACCAGCAGATAAACGGTTTGGTAACGATAGTATCTAACCACATGATGTCGGTTGCCGGTTTCCGCTGCCTGCCACTGCGCACAGCACAGCCATGGCGCTTATGTAAGCTCATGGAGTTCCATTCCATTTCAAGCTGTTTGGCAATTTTATATTTTGTTTATTGTGAATCTAATGCGAATGGCCTGACTACCCGTCATCATCATTTCTTTTTGCTGTGGGGTATACTTCTATTATTATGCTAATGCCGTTTGGACTGATTAGACTACTTTCCTTATTTGAATGTGGTGAGATTGAGTTACTTGTAGCATCATACATAGACAATATCTGGCTATATTCCATAGCCCCGTACACCTCATTTTACGATACTGTCTGTTTAGTTTGTCACCATATTAATTTGAATTTGACAAAAACATAACAGTGCTGAACTGCTGACCTTTTGCTACTAATCTTGTTCACCTTGAATAATCTTGCATAATCATCGTTGTATCTTCGAATTTATACCTACAATTTCCTAAATGCCATGAAGTTAAAAGTGATACTTTATTTTTGTCTTCGCATTATTAATCCAAGGTACTTATCTTTGTGGTCAGTCAGGGCGTGGTGGAGTCAATTAATAAAATGCGTCTTTACAATGAAATCATCATGATATTGGAGGTCCCGGAAGTAATCTGAGAGACACATGAGAATGAATGTTTATAGCGTTGTGTTGTTGATGTTGAAGCGATTTGCGGTCCGCGCCGCGCAGAGGGCAGGCAGAGCAACGCCAACGCCGCTTCCGCGTGGAAAGTGAGCCGCTTGTGTTATTGTGCCGCTCCACTCCTCAACACACCGCTACAGTATCGCTAATCTCCGAGAACCGATTATTCATACACGTGCTGGGTGCCTTTATCTACGAGCCATCAACGGTTGCCTGATCAATCAAAAATAACGTTCCCTGGTGTTTAAACACTTCCGGTAATCAACCATACATTTTATGAGAAGCAATAGATACCAAAACACAAATAGAAACTTTTGAATGGGTGAATCTGTAACTGCAGTACCTAACACAATTTGCATAAATAGAGAAAACAATTTGTTGCCAACTTTTGCTAGGCAAAGTGGGTCAGCATGTGGTAAAACTGGTAACCACTTAAATACCTAAACTTTTTGAAGCTGAATGATAAGACGAGACAGAACCTTTGCGCGATGGTAGAACCTTTGTAGATTGGTGGTAGCAGCTGAAGTCAGGGAGTCGTGGACGTGTGTCGGTGCCTCGGGGTGAACGCTCCCAAGCAGCCGCCAGCCGCCGCCAGCCCGCGACCGATGACACTTCCCGCCGCAGTCACGACACGACACAACTCACGACGTGCCAACAAACAACTCCATCAATCCAGAACAATTGTTACGTAGTGTTGTGTCCAAAAAGAATAATATTCCAAATCAAAATAAGTATTGTCAGTTCTGGAAATAATGCTGCCTACTCCACTTACCTTGCTTTTCGGAAAATCTTACATAATTTGCCGACCAATTGCTTTTGATCCTGCATGAGGATCAATAAAAGCATAGATATTCTATACATTTACACACGCACGCTGCCGACTTCAGTGCGGAGTTATCCCCGAGCAGAAGCTGCAGCTTTAGACTAATTAGACATACTCGTAGATAGTGCACTCACCTGCAAGCCGTGCCTGCCAGCGAGAACAACCAAACCGCTCGCGATGCAAACCAGCTGCAGGTTCGAGTAGTGCTCGCTCAGATACTGGGCTGGGTTAAAGCAAATTCGTTCAGAAAGAGCTTTCCGCGCTTTTAACCAGCAGATGGATGACGTTCAAACTACAAATTATTAAAACACCAAAAGCCATTGACCAATATTTAAGCCTCGATTATGGCTGCAATATTATATTTCCATCATTTCATTACGGTAAATTGCATGTTGCAACTGGCAACCATGTTTGCACGGTTGTGAAATGTCGTTCTTCGAATTGAGGGAACGGTGGATGACCTGATAAATAAACCGTTGAAAATAAAACCACATGCTTAATATGATTGCACATTGCACGTATCCACTCGAGTAGGTATTGATGGACGGGACCAGACCAACTGGAACCGGTTGGCGATGATAGCGGTAGAATCGATGTTGGATCATACGATCTGTGAGGTCACAACTCGCTCACACACACCGCCAACATTATCGGCTGCGTGGGCGTGGCGGGTGTGGTGCGCGCGGCGCGGGGCGGCGGCGCAGGCGCACGCGCGGCGGGCGGGCAGTGCGCGCGCGGCGCGGCTGACGACGCGATGTGCCACGCGGTGGTCTTGGGTGTGCTCTTCTCGCTGCCCTCATATATTTACTCGGCCGTGCCCTTCAGGTGAGCGCCGACTTCCCGGTACCTTTTCCGTGAAAGAACCTATTTTATGTCTTTTCATCGCTCCATCGCCTGTCCACCTGTCATGACGTTGTGCAATTTGTGTGGTCGCGTGTACTGCGTTAGGTATTTATATTTTTTTCGAAATGGTGAGGTGAGAAGTAAGTAGCTCGTGCGTGGAGTGCGGTTTGACGAAGGCCTCGTCGCAGCGCGCGGGCAGGCCAGGCTGGTAGGTGGTGGTTGGTGGTCGCTGGTAGCCGCCGTAGACCGTGACGCGCGGCCTTGTCCGCCGGCACCGAGCTGGCCTCACTACTTGACACATAGACTTGTTACAAAGGGGCCTGCGCGAGTACCGCTATTGACATTGAAATAAGTCTTACACTCTACAATCACCAGCAGATTACAGGACGATTAACGTTTTTTTCACACGAGGATAAAACGAGGAATTCCTTTGTTGGTCATTCTTCCATTGAATAGTGGATGGAGATAGAAATTACTGCGGTAAATTGTCAGCGTCACTCTCTATTGAGATAATTTCTTTCCTTTACTAACAGATCTACAGACTTAGAAAGTTACACATAGAATAGAAATGGCAAGTCGTTGTGATGATGAGGGAAATGGTAATGCTAATGATGATGATCGCCTCACATAAAGCCCTCGCTCTGTTTGCTTTTGACCCAATCTGAGCAAAATATGTCTAATAATGAAGACTCCTCGATTCGTTTCCACTGCGGAGCTCTAGTAGTTAGACAGCTTTCAAAAACCAAGCTTGTTTACCTGCTTATGCAAATAAATATTCAGGTTATAATTAATTATCTGCGCTATCTGATTGATGTTCTATAAACAGCGCACAGGTGTAGCCGATTGACCGTCATCTATGCATCGTATTTTCGGGTTACCTGCTCATAAAAACATCAGACGCTGTTTTCTGATAAATACACTCTTAAATCCAAAGTACTTAGCTACGTATGATGTAAGTGCGATAAGTATAAAATCGAGTATGACGCTATTTGACTTGTTGACTTATCGACTGTCGGCTGTGGTGTGGCTCACACGGTGTTGTGTGGTGTTGTTATCAAAGAATCTGTGTTCGCGCGTGGATCATCAGGTGAGGCGAGGGCGAGCGCGACTACGTCATCGCGCCTCCTGGGATTTCCTGCACGGCGGCGCGGTACTAGCACCATTGCAATTTGGGAATGACCCATTGTTTTCCTCCTCGTTAACTACTTACTACAACCAGCTCAGTCGGTCCTGTGACGTACAAGCCAGTGGTTCTCTAAGTTACAAGTGCTTTAACTGTGTTGTGTTGTGTAGCGTGATATATTGAAATGAAAATTCTAGCGTGTCTGGTCTTACTTAACAAACTTCACAAAAGGTATAAGTTTGACTGTTTTTTATGTTATAAATAAGTAGCAGACTAGTTTATTTGTTGTTATAATAATCTATTTTCAGTTTTCACTACTGTACTATTTATTTAAAAAAATAAGAACAGTGGTCTGTCGAGACCGGAACTTTCTTGCGATTCCCAGTTTTGGGCTAGGTCATTTACATGCCTAACCTACATACAAGCTGCGGGAAGCCAGCATCAGCGTGTTATTTTTGTTGCGTCGTCTCTAGAGTTTATTTGTTGATGTGTGTCGTCTCGTCTCGTCTGGTCTTTGTGTTTTTTTGTTTGTTAGTGTTGCCGCTATCTTTCGCACGTGGGTGTTTAGAAACCGCCGTGTTTCCGTTATTTTCCCAATGCGGGTGGTGGTGTGTGTTGTGCCACATCCGTCCGTTAGCCACTTGCCATCCCGCACGTGTCTGGGGTTCGAGTCCCGGTTGTTCTGAGTGCATCAACCTTGACAGCTGCTACTATGTCCTGAGTCGTCACATCACGCCATCTTTTATCTTTATGATAAAATACCATGGCAAATTGTGATACGGGTATCTTAGTCTGTTCCGAAGTCTATCCTAGTCTATACCTAAGCCGAAGAATTCGCTCTGGACGAAAGTGTCGATAAGATTATCCTGTAGATAAATAATACCTGTGCTAGGTGAATAGGTGAGGTTACGATTGCTGGTTGTACAGATCTGTTCCATCCGACGGAGCCGCAGTCAACACAACGGCTGTGAACAATGAGCGCTATCACCAGAAGATAATCTCGCTCGCAGCTCGCGGCTCGCGGCAGTCGCGGCCCCAATCCACCCCGGCACAAGTAAATCCCACAAACAGATTACCTACACACACAAGTACATACTAAATTCACTCACTCACAAAACTCATATAATTATGTGCTGTTCTCTCTTCGCGCGAGACACCTAACGACCCAAGTGTCAGAATGTTTCAACCGCCTACTACAGGTAGCAGGATTTTGACTTTTTTTGGTTTTGTAATGAATGACCACCGTCTAAGTAATCATAGATAGAAACCGGGACCTACAGCATACAGAATATGATAGAATTAGTCACAAAAATGTGTGCGAATAAAATATATCAGTGTAAGTACCTGTCAGTACCGACCGATATAATGATATCGCGGTTGCTCGTAAGCTTGGACGAAATAACCACTGGACGCGAAACGTATCGAATTTGTTTGAAAACTCATTCAACCAATATTGGGGGGGAGGGAGGAAAGGACAAATATTATTCTTCCAAATTGAAATGTACACGTATTACATCATCATCTCTTTACTTCTGACAGTTTTGATTTTTTCCGGTTTATGAAGTAAGTCAAAGGCAGTGCTGTACCATAGTCGATAATCGACAACGAATGAATGATTGAATGAAGTTTTTGATCAACTTATTCCTAAAAAAAACATATAACAGGTAAGTACATGTAAAACGTTAAGTGTTAAAAAAATGGACCTTTAATACAGTGATGTCAGTTTAAAATAGAAACACTTTCATGCCGGATAAAATAGTACGTTATGACAATAGACAAAAATGGATCAATTTCTGGTCGAGTAATATTGGAAGGATGAGACGAAGTCAAGGCCTTCCCAAGTTTCTTTCTTCGTGTGGGTCACCGAGTCGTCCAACGACCCAATGACTTAGTGTCAGAACTTTTCAACCGCCTTTTACAAGTAGCAGGCTTCAGACATGGTTGTGTAACGACCGCCAATTATAGATAGCATATAGCGTATCAGAAATCTAAGCGAGAGAACGCGTCGATGATGGTAAGCTATATATTTTTTTTTTATTATGAACACCCATAAGAAAGCGAAATGTGTACCTACATACTTGCAACACAGTTATAACGTGAGGTTTCAATGAAATAAGGCAAAATCTATCGACGAGGTTATAGCAAATGGTTTGTTTACATTTTAGGTCACTTTTAAATAAAATAGACTTTACTATTATTTTTATCGATATCCTTCATCGAAAGTTGAATAGCACTAGACTGAATGTAATTGTTGAACGAATGAAAAAATGACTGATAATAACCGACTAATCAGAGTACGATCAAATATTGGTTGAAATGTTCTATAAAATATGACCTTTTTTATTGTGTCGTATTATACGATCCAGTCTTGCATATTTTATTAATTTTCTACGTAAATAACACAAAATACAGGACAAAATATACTACTTACGAGTGAAAAGAAATATTGCTTGTACAATGGCTATAGTTTTTACAAAGCAATACAGCACATTTCACCATTTTTAAAGCGATGTTTTCTCTAGTAGCACTGAAGCGACACTGACGGTTGCGGTTAGATAACTTTGGCAAAATTTCAGGGTTTGTGGCTAGAGGGGTAAAGGGTGAAATGACATCGTTTCGCGTCCAGTGGTTATTTCGTCCAAGCTCGTAAGTGAGGTGACTAAGTAAGTAATTAAAACGTAATGATAAGCATTGCGATTTTCAATGATAAATCATATAACACTCCTCAGTTAATGGATTCTAAAGATAAATCGCTCTTTTTGCCGAAATAATTACTTAAATGTCGCGTAAGCTAATTAATGTAATGGATTTTTTTATGTGTTAATTAAAAATGTTAAGTAGGTTCTGTGAGTAATACCAGTAATGCTCAAATTATAGGTGCTAAAGTAAAGCCACAGATTAGTTTAAATGTAATAGTAGATTACGTACTGAGGTATGTAAGCTATCAATAACAACCGAGGTTTTTTAACGCCCGAGCGGAGCGAGGGCGGTACCTTTCCGAGGTTGTTATTGATGTTACATCCGTGGTACGTATACTGCTTTACATATCGAATGAAAAAAGAGTAAAATAAAGCGATAAATACAAGAAAACGATCCATAAATGATGATTGTATCGTCTGCTATTCAAATTGCACCACTAAACTTTTTTTTCTATGATTGAAAAATATTGAATTAATATGAAAGAAAAGTATCCTAACATAAAGTACACATTTTTCTGATCGTAGGGATATTAGTCATTTTTACTTTTGACATTGTAATATTGAGTAATAATTCGACGAACTCATTTATTGAGGTTATAAAAATACAGATTAAAAATATAATTCCTGCGTTCAAGCAACACAATTCGTAGCAGCCAGTTCGAAATTTAAAATCGTTTACAACCAATTGGATGCAACTCCTATTAAAAAGAAGAAGAAATTGATTTTAACTTTTTAATTGCCGCGATTCTATTGGTTCTTTTTCTTGTTCCATATTTAAAATTACTTACAGGCTTAGTTTTAAAACCTCGCCTGTAAGTTGAACTTACAGGTCGTGTTTTTTGTCAGTAATGACCTACTTTCAGAGCATGAGATATGTAAAATCATTTTCAGAATTAAGCTAGCTTTCCTTACTGCATTTGCAAAACGGAGAGTGAAGAAAATAAAACCCACAGTAATTATTTTCATCACTACATAGTATAAAGCAAAGTCGCTTTTTGCATTTGTCTGTATGTATGTATGTTTTATGGAATTGATTGTAATAATAATTTTACAGTGTATGTTGTGACGACGACCGATGTGGCGCAGTAGTAGTGCGACTGCCTTTGACGCAGAAGGTTCCGGGTTCGATTCTCGGTGGGTTCACTTACAAAGTTGATATTTATCACTTTGTGAATTTGTTCCCAGTCTGGCTAGGACATTGTGGACTGAACCACCCGTTGTCCGTAAGAAATATGGTTCCGTGTTTCCGATGGCACGTTAGGCTGTAGGTCCCTGTTGCTGTCTAAGACAACTTACACGGCAGTCGTTACACAACCATTTCAGAAGCCTGCTACTTGTAGAAGGCGGTTGAAAAATTCTTCACTGGGTCGTTAAACGACTCGGTTTCCCACATCTAAAGAGAAGAGAGTGTATGTTACTTGATATGGTTTGCCCAGAGGCTGGAAGAGTTTGACCATTCTTCCTTGTTTTAGCCAATATCTTTATTCAGTTATGTATGAAGTTTCTCAAGTCTCTACGTTACTTCGACTGTTCACGTCTTCGCCAACCCAGACTAGACGCTTTATGTTGATACTATAGGGTGACCGAGGCTCCGCCCGCGTAGAAATTGGTTTTAAAAATAATCCCGTGGCATCCTACAGGATTTTTAAAAAATAAAACCTATCCTTTGTGTTGATCCAAGTTACCCTCTATGTGTATGCCTTTCATGAAAATCGATTGAGTTTTTGCGTGAAGGAGTAACAAACAAACATATAAACTTTCGCATTGATAATATTAGTATCGTAGTTTTTCCTCTTGGGTTTGACTGGCGTCTTTTTCTAAGTTGTTTATCTTATTTCGTTCCTATTTCGCTGTAAATAACTATTTAGAATAAAGATAAAATCAATCATAATATGCGTTATACCTATTCATTCGTCATCCACAGTCCACAGGCGTAGTTGTTTACATCACAAAAGTTAACATAGTTATTTCCAAATGTTTTTTTTTTACCAATACGCTGCCATTCTGATAGGTATAGTTTGAAAAACAATTTTTATTATTATTTTATGAATCTACTATGAAACCAGACGCTGCGCTGAGAAGCTGACATTGTAAAGTCATTTAGGTATCTTCTATACCATTTCGCTACAAGATCAATATGTGCTAAAAAGGTTCAATGAATTCCGTTGGAGACACTCACTTATCTCATCATTCATTGAAATATAGGTGGTTAGAAAGCAAAGCTAACATGTGTTGTGTGGTTGCGTTGCAGGAAGGCGCGGCGCAAGGAGCGCGAGGGGGAGGCGGGCGGCGGCGACCCCAAGCTGTACCTGCAGGAGGCGCTGCTGGAGCGCAAGCTGCCCGAGCTCGACATGCGCCAGCTGGTCGAGCTGCCGCGCGGCCTCGACCTCAACGAGTGGCTCGCCTCGCACAGTCAGTATACATACATACATACATGCACGTCAAGGGTTTGGGGATTTGTTGGGGATGTACCTAGTCTACCCGAAATCGCAGTCTATGGACGCACCTAGAGATGCGTATTTACAGAAGTGGAGGTCTCACGAGGTCTCTTAATAATGATGATTTTTACAATTTATTATTAACATGGAACCTACCTTATGTCGGCTTAGAATAGTATCACCCCGTAAGACCCGTTCTTTCCGCGGATGTCGTAAGAGGCAACTAAGGGACTCGAGGATTTCGTGTGTATTACAATAGGCGACAGGCTGACTTGTCACTACAGTGATACACGAAACATCCGAAAGGGCTTTCAATATTTGTCAGACATGGCGATAACGATTACGCACTTTATGGCATTTTTATGGCCGTTTACGCACTGCCTACCCCGTAGGGATAAAGGCGTAAATGGTTAATATGTATGTGTGTTTTTAAACGTTTTACGCTCAGTGACACGAAGTAATACGACAGCGAAGCGCTCCGCAAGGCACCGTCTGCGTCTGCTGCTCACCGTGAAGGCTGCTCTCCGGTCCAACTGTTCCGGAAGCGGCACATATTAGGGGCTTAAATATTACTTGATCATTTTTTGTTGTACTGTACAAATAGCCACACCGGTCTACCCTGATGTTTATTTAGACAGTCTTATCAGACATGCAGATGTAAACAAGGGTTTCCTAATTAAACTAGAAAACAACAACTTAAATCACTAGCCCAACCCTTTGACCTCAAACCTAGATGTCAAGTATTGAGCCTGACCAAGATAGTTCGTGATCTTTATTATACCTACATACCCTTGCACCAGCCTTTGTATAAGCGCGTCGTGGACATAAGGCGCGCCCTGCAGGCAGCGCGCTCGCACCACAATTACGAAGCTTTCTCTGAATGAGGAGGTGGTTCAGTGCCGTTGTCTGATCTGATGAACGCAGCGCGATAATAATACGTGACCGCGCGTTGGTGCACGTACACTGCCGGCCTTTCCAAACCAAGCCGTTATGTGGCTCGCTTGGAACGTTTGGGACGGGTTCTCATTGTGACATAAAAAAATTTTTCCAATGTAAACTTTATTGACTGTAAATACCTCTCGGCTTTAGTGCGAGTTATGTTTTGCGGTATATTAGAAACGCTCAGTCATCGAATCCCAAGCAAGTGGGTTAGTAAAACATAGTGCGATGCGCATGATGCATCGCGTGTTGCGGGACGCGGGACGGGCGCTGTGTAGATCCAACCGCAAACAAACGGCGCGTAATGGCAGGGGCAGGTAGATGCATGCTACTCTATAGATATTGTATGTATACGAGGTCTTATGGACATTAGTTAATACGTCTCGTGAAGATCTACTGACGGGAATGATTATATCAACAACCACGAGACGTCCACTGTTGGACATTGGCTCCCCGTGTGCCTTCATAGCGAATTAACATGACTGCATCCAACGCCTACTCGCAATCGCACACAACCAAAGAAGGGTTGTCGGTCCTTGTTTCGTGATTTACCGACATTTGTAGAGAAACACCAGATCTCAAACATAAATATGAGCGAGGAGGGTTACCACGATGTGTGTAAGACCTGGTATCAGCAGCAGCGGTATTACCGCCGCTGACGTCCGCGGCCGCGGCGCCGACAGCTTGATGGATGCATTACGGTCCATGTCCATACGGAGCGCCGCCATCGGCCATTATAGCGAACCTTGTGATAAAGCATAGCATCAATAACCCTCACTAACTGAGCTATAAACAACGGCTTTTAGTGGTAATAAAATAACATACATACATACATACAAATATCACGCCTTTATCCCTTGCGGGGTAGGCAGAGCGTTAACGGCCGTAAGAATACGGTCGCTATTGCCACATCTGACATTTTTGAGGATTGTTTTCCAAAGTTGTTCCAGAAAACATGTGTATTACTATAGTGCCAGGTCGTCAGCCTGTCGCCTAAAAACTGTAATACACCAATATCCTCGAGTCCCTTAGTCGCCTCTTACGACACCCGCGGGAAGGATGTGGGGTGATGCTATTCTAAGCCGGCATCACACGGCAATAAAATAACATATATCAAATTACATTTCAACGGTAGGCGAAGAACGTTTCATTTAGTTTAGAGCTCGTTAAAATTAGGCTATCTTTGTTCTATAAAATTAGGATAAAACCTATTTGATCAAGCTCGTTGATCTAATTTTTCTGCCCGGTTTGAACTTACCCTCTGATGAGGTTATTTTTAATTATGAGACGTAGGCAGGTGCTCTGCCCTGACTCTCGCCTTTGACATGACCCCATGGCCGTTTATTTTAGTTGATGGGATACTTACGTCAGATCTATGATCATTTTACCTATTCTTTTTTTATCTTTTTTTCACACCATACTTCTTCGTAACTTTTGTTCGATGACTTGTTACACCTGGGATACTGGGGATTTGATACTCCTATTTGCAACCTACTGTACTGTTACCTGTTGTACTCTTCGTTGAACTTGATTCCAGTAACAATTTCAGAATGAGCAGACACGGCAGCCGACATTTCCTTGATCAATGGTTTCCCTTATTTCCAGCTCTGGCGCTATTCGACCACGTGAACCTGCTGTACGGGTGCGTGTCTGAGTTCTGCACGCCGGCGTCGTGCCCCGACATGGTGGGTCCGGGCGGGCGCTCCTACGCGTGGTACGACGAGCGCGGCAAGAAGTGCCGCCTCTCCGCGCCGCAGTACGTCGACTACGTCATGACCTACACGCAGAAGACCGTCAACGACGAGACCGTCTTCCCAACCAAATATGGTGAGTCATTGTTACAGTTGAGCCTATTCAGACACAATGATATTCATACTTGTGCACAAATATATTTTATTTATTTAATTTTACTTAATCGTTTATTGTACACAATAGAACACAAAGGACGTAACATCCCAACACATCATACACGCATGACATCACATTTTATATGTGCCCAATTGATAAACTTTGTACCTCTACACATTGCGGCGAATCTTCGCGCGCTTAATATTTTTGTCGACACACGGCCTGCACCAATCTAAGTGCAACTTCATTTCCTCGACCCGTCAACGTTCGTTAGGTGAACTGAATGCACTGTGTTAACATTAACATTTACTAGGCTTTTGTAATAGCTGCAGGCGGAACCTTTCTGTTAGCATTTTCTTGTCAGCATAACTATTGTCAAGTCAGGTAATCGTGATATCGCAGCTTAAGCCATGTCATGATTATACTCTCTACATATACTCTAGTTCTAGGGGATCTAATTATCTGACAGTACGTACGCAGTTAACATTATTTCTGTAGTGCTACTGCTTCCTTGTGCCTGGGTCGGTGCCGTGACCTGGATTAAGTAACCTATTTTCAGTAATTTATTCGTCATTCATTCCAAATGAATGAATAATTTATCAACACTACGCAGAATTACACAAGAATGTATAAATTTTAGGATGAGAAAGATTCGGCTCAGGGTACCCCGTCGAGTCCTCAATGACCCGTTTGAATGGGTGTTAGAAAAACCCTTCAAGGCCTAGCAAAAGTAGGATAAAAAAAATAAGTAAAAGTAGGATTCACGTATAAATATACTTACAATAGGATAAAAGACATATTTATGTTGCATAGTTCAGTTTCTACGCTAACCTAGTAAACGAGAACGAAAGATGAATAGGTAGGCAACTCTTTCCCTTTCGTTTTAGCTTTTCAGAGAATTGAGTGACCTAATCACAGAGAGAGAGTTTAAAAAAATGTGAAGGTGTAGGTAGGTACTAGTTATAAGTAGTGACAGATGTTGTGTGTTGTGGTTTGCAGCGAACGAGTTCCCAGCGGGGTTCGGCGCGGTGGTGCGGCGCGTGGCGCGGCTGCTGTTCCACGTGGTGGCGCACCTGTACGCGGCGCACTTCCGCTCGCTGGCGCTGCTGCGGCTGCACGCGCACCTGCACCTCACCTTCGCGCACCTCTCCGCGCTCGACCAGCGGTACGCGCTCATCGACCACAAGGAGACAGAGGTACCTCACTCACACCTACTCGACGGTTGTGTACTCACTCTCACCACCTCGACAGCTCCGAAGAATGTTCTTTTAGACAAGTACATTTTCCAGGGGGAATCTATGATGGCGGGGTTAGAACAACACAAATCAGAAGTAGTGTAGCGTTGGACGGCTTCCCGCAAGGTGGGCAGATGATCTGGTGAAGATTGCTGGACGCCAGTGGATGCAAGTTGCGCAGGATCATTCACTTTGGAAATCTTTGGGGAGGCCTATTTTCAGGGGTGGACGTCTTCCGGCTGTAATAATGGTGATGATGATGATGAAATCAGAAGTCAAAATTTGTTCCGCATATTTTACAAACTGCTTTCCGTTTCCCACCCGCGCTATCTAGTTAGAGAAACATAAAACCTGCTATATTATAATCCTTCAAAACAATGGACGGGTTATAAAAAATTGCAAGATATTTTCAAATTAGCTGATACTGATTTTTTTTTCCCAATTTCAGGTTCTCCGCGATCTCGAAGTAGCGCTGCGGCTGTCGGAGCCGACGGGCGCGGGAGGTGCGGGGGGATCTACCTCAGTGGCGCCAGGAGTGCCGGGAGTGGCGGGGCTGGGCGCGGGGGAGGAGTCCCCGCGGCGCGGCGGGGCGGGGGCGGGGGCGGGCGCGGGGGGCGCGCCGGTGGTGACGCAGCCGCTGGCCACCGCGTGACCGCGGGACTACGCCGGGCTGGAGCTGGCGGGCCCCGCGCCCCCCGCAACTCCCGCGCCCCCCGGCGACTAGCCCCCCCAGCGCCCGCACGCCGCCAGCGTCGTCACGAGGGGGCGTGGTTGAGCTGCTCGACCAACGCTACACAATATACTTGAATTCGCGCGCTTTATCCATGACGTGCACGTTTAGTTGCCCAGTTAAAGGACCCACACAGTCTGGTTTTCCTTGCGGGTATTAAACCAGTAACTTGAGGTGCTGTATGCATGTCTCCTAACAACGCATACATTTTGAGTCGGCCAGCTCAACCATGACCTATCCCTTCTTGACGATAATCTCGATTTGCGCTCGAGCAAGAGAGATACAGGTATTGACATTCCTCGGTAAAATACCTCTCTCGCTCGAGTGCAGACCTCTCCCCTCCCGTGTGAAAGAGAGAGAGAGAGCTTGCGGAGGAATGTTGCCCCTGCGTTGGTCTTGTAGTGATCGAGTCGTTCAGTAGTTTAGTTGCACGACCACTCAAAGTAGTCGTTAAATACGTGTTGTTTGACCACGCCCGGTGATGGGTGACCGGCGCCCGGTGGCCGGTGACGTCACACGGTCTAGAGTAATGGACTCCTTATCGGTGTGCGGCGCGGCGAGTGCGAGCGGGACGGCGCTACGCGCGGCGTATAGCGCTGTCCCGCTCGCAGCCGCGGGCCGGCCGCGCCGGACGGGCCCGCTCTGCGGAGAGCCCACACTTAATACAATTTGTAAATGCCTTTCGCGATCGATAGTTGACGCGCGTAAACGTTCTGTAAGTTAAATAATTGTTAACTCTATTGTAAATATTTCAATCTGTTAAGTAGTTTTAGGTGATTACGATTAGTTTTTATTATAATTTGTGATTGCTTTGGTTGTAAATAAAAGTGATATTTGTTTAACTAATAAACTAAAAGCTTTATGAAAGATTCAGTTGTTTTATATACTTATGGCGGAAACACATTGCACCCGACACGCGTGTTGGCCCATACATTTTCTATTGCTAGAAACACACTGCATTAAACGTCGGGTGGCGTGGGCCAGATTGGCTAACACACGTGTCGGCCAATGTGTTTCCGCCTTTATAAATTTAAGACCCCGCAAGACAACCAAGGCTTTGCCAAAATGGTACAAATCAGAAGTTAATGCACGCACGGCGTCAAACAAGAAAACAAGACGCGGGAAGGCACGGGAAAATGAGAGTCAAATTATGAAATTCCCTCAATAGAAACCAAATACCGACGTTCGAGCACTATCAGGGAAGAAAGATGAGTCCCGTAGCTGCCGCCAGGCTTCGGGACCAGCTGGGTGATGCTGCAGCTCAAACATACAGCCAAGTGTATTTTCTGCTTTTAGTTCAGATACTACTGCAGTGTAGGGAGGAATTTGAGTTGAGAGAAAAATCAGAACGACGTGAATAAACTAAAATTATAATTTTATTATATTATTTCTCGTCAACAACAGGAGCCAAAGCTTTTGGATTTTTCGAGAAATAGTTGGAGAGGACTTTTTTGATGGCGGCCGGTTTCTTGAGCGGGTGTTCGTGCGCGGCGCCGGTGTCCCACGCGTCGAGGCGCGGCGGCTGCTGGCGGCGGAACATCTTGCCCAGCGACTGCCACTTCTGCTCCGCCGACACCGCCGACGAGCGGAACTTCTCGCTGCTGCCCGACGGACCGTCGCCCTGGAATGTAGCCACTTGTCACTAAAATGTACCTGTACGGTGCTAGTATTCTGTCGATCGTAAGAAGGAAGAATAGATGTGGTGATTGGATAGCCCGTTAGGACAACCGAGGCACTTACGTCATTTGACTTAGTAGATCGTAGTTGGTTCCGAAAAAAGTGAGATATGGATTTTTTCCATGTTTTAGCACTACTGTACAAATTGAGCTCTAGGCTACCGGAGCCCTCAGTCGGTAGTTTGTTGTGTTTTTTCCGGCTTTCGTCTTTCTTCCTTTCCTCTGCCTTTGTGTCGTTCTGTACGACTTCTTCTTCAATATTTTCTGGGGAAGACATTTTGTTCCCTACAATACCTGAACTTATTGTAAAAACGAATCAAAAGTATAATTTTTGATAACAATATTTGACACGCTCATAGACATCATTTGTTATGTCGTCCGTCTAAATGTCAAAATCGTTTTTGATGTTTGAATTTAGAATATTTTTATTTTAACATTCATTGGAAAATAATTTAAAATTTTTTGTACGACATAAAACGGAACGCATACGAAAAAATTAAAAAGTAAAAAATGGCGGGAGCGCAAAACTTTCTCTTTCTGTCTGATTGTTGAAGTAGATAGATAATTTGAGGTTAGCCTGTACCTACTGTGAAATTTGCATATAAAATTATAATTATTTCGTGAAACAATGACTTCTACACTTACCAGGACATCGCAAGCACAGCAGCAAGTAGGTCTACAACTATTTCTGACAAGAATAAGCTTTAGAGGTGTTTACGAAACGAATTCTTGTGACTTTGTTAATAACCCAGGCTGTCGCTGAGTGGTGCAAGGTGTTTCCGCGGCAAGCCGTGGAGACGTACGCGGGCTCGGTGACGTTCATGAAGCAGCTGACGGTGGTGGCGGTGAGCACCATCACCTACCTGAAGAACGCGTTCCACGAGGACAACTACACGGTCGACGCGTTCGGGGGGCTTAAGATTCGACTGCTCAAGGACAAATGCGAGGACGAAATGGCCCAGTTCTTGGTCTCAGCCCTCACTCAAGCGTTTGATGCATTTGATAAACAATATGCAAGTATTTTCTACCTTACTACCTAGTACCTACTAATCTTTTTACCAATTTGAAATAATCAATCAAAGATCGAATTACTTAAGTACTTTAGGTGCTAAATAATTAAAGTACCTACGTACATGGTACTTCGTACCCAATACCTACATAATAGCAAAACGGGATGGTCAAGCTTCTAATATCTCCGAATTTACTTAGGCTTTATTTTTAAACCGGTACCATGGTAACTAAATTACACAACAGTAAGTTAGTAGGTAGGTAGGTAGCTATAAAACTATACGAAGAGGTAAGAGACAATACAAAATTCCTGTTGTTTGTTAGAACTCTCAACTCGGATTTAGTTTATTCTGTGATGTAACGCAACGTAAGATTTGTGTAGGTCATGCAAACGATGTAATGTTCGTCGTCTCCCATACAATTCCATAATGCTCGAAGATCCCATGCATTGCTACCGGTACGCGCGTGTACACGTGCTGCATACCTACAATCGCCAGCACGTCCACCTATCTCTTAGCGACAAATTGTTTTGCGTACAGATAGATGCCTACTAAGTAAAAGTTGATCTCTTGTTAATCGAAGCTTGTAAATGACAGACATGGTTGTAATTACCTAATATTAAAACGGCTGAACAAACAGGTGTTGTTTTGTTCGGTAGCTGCATCAGATCGCTCTGTGCTTCTACGAGGAGCGCTGTTCCCCGGAGACGCTGCTGGAGTACCACCTGTTCGAGTACGGGTACGAGGGCGCGGGGGGCGCGGGCGGTGCGGGGGGTGGGGAAGGGGGAGGCGCGCCGACCGTCAGCGTGCGGTCGGCGGCGCGCGGCGCGCCCGAGACGCTCGTCACACTCGACGCGCTCAGGGAGCGGACTGTGCAGCTACTCAGGTGCTTTGACTCCTTCTTACTTTGAGTTCCTTCGATCTGAATTTTTATCAAATCAAATCTTTATCTCCTGTGTTCCCATTTGTCCCTACAAAATCTGTCACTATATGACACATATGGGAACAATTTGTCTCCACTCGCATTTCATGTACCTACACACTGCTCTGCCTATTTACATTTTAACACTGTAGCATCATAAAAACACCTTTACAAACCATAAATTTAACACATCGCTAATCTATCTATTGAATTATATCGGTATAGTGTTTAAATGTAAATAATTTTATTGAACTTTTGGCGTGCCGACGATGCGATTGACCTCCCATTTGTCACTAGTTATAGTAGACAGATTTTGTGGGGACAAAGTGAAACATATGCCGGCAATATCCCTCAACAATTTCAGCACAATCTTGGTACTGAGGTGATACAGCCTGCAGTGGGGTGATGTTAATTTCCAGGGCATGTATGGTGATGCTGTCCAACCACGAGCTGCCCGAGACGTACGACGTTAGCATACGACTCTATTATAATGATGGTAAGTTGATATACACCAAAGGGAATCGCAAATAATCTCAATTACCTCTTTCTTATTAATTACCCCACTACTACCCTAGAATAACACGATTTTATTAACGAAAAATGTATAAGTATTTCTGTAAGTAACTATAACCAAGCCTTAGAGAAAAGCTCGAATTACATATATTCATCCGCCAGCCGCCTCGTCGATACTTCTACAGCCACAACAGTCCACTGCTGGATATGGGCCTCCCCCAATGGGCTTCGTCGAAAGTTTACAAGAAAATGGACACCGCGAATTATTTGCGTCCGTTAGCCACAGCTAAACATTTTTCTTTACAAACTTGCGACGAGCGACGCGGCCGGTCGTCCTTGCTAAGTAGTTGTTTGTGGACGTTGCGCAGCGGCGCCGGAGGGGTACCAGGCGCCGGGGTTCAGCGCGGCGGCGGACTCGTGGGCGGACGAGCTGATCGCGCGCAGCGGCGCGGCCCGCGTGAAGCTGGGCTCCGTGCGCACGCGCCACCACCGCCTGCAGCTGCACACGCACCACCGCGACATGCGCGCGACACCAGTCAGTACCAACAATAATAGAATATTTCAAAAATATTCGTCCGATATCCGCTGCCGGTCAAGAATGCGCAACGCAGCGCTTTCTTGCTAAGAGGATAGAATACCAAATCTCAGAAAAAAACAGAATGACGGAAATAATAGACCGACGATATGTGGTTTAAATAAAATTTTCACAAAAACAAATTTTTCAGGTATCTGAAAGTGCGAGTGTAATTTCTCAAGACCGACCAAGTAAGTTACTTTTTGAATTCTAGGATCCACACGATGCCATTTTTTTATGATTGTTTCTTGTTACTACTGTTAATTTCCACTGATATAAATTATGTCAGCTTTCAGAAGTAAGTTAAAGATGAAACCACATTAACCTTGCGCTGCAATTGCACTGCAGGTTTGCAGTTACTGCAGGAATAATGATGCGGTTTTTGATCTAAAGAGTGATGTGAAAATGTCAGGTAGCCAGCCGGACTCCGCGGAGCCAGTGGCGGGCGATTCTGCGCCGGGCAGCGCCGCGCGCGCGGGCGTGGCGGAGGGGCCGGGGGCGGGGGCGCAGGGGGCGGGGCTGCAGGGGGCGGGGCCGCGGGGGGCGGTGCGCTGCGACTGCGGCCGCGACGCCCAAGACGCCCATATGCTGCTTTGCAGGTACTCACCTCACTATACCAAAAATCAAATAAGCTACTTTCTAAAACTATATTTTGTATGAAAAACTCAAAGTATGACATCATAGTGCGCTATTTTGGATGGCGCCAAAACACATTTTCCTGTTTGATTCCTGTAGTATTTTAAGACAATAGAACTTTTGTATTTTACAATGACGCTCTGCCTACCCCACGAGGGTGATTTGTGTGTGTGGATACAGGGTATAAGCAGCTTTGCAGGTTTTATCAGACCATGAAACTGAACAACTTTTTCGTTGGAAAACGAAAAATATTTTTCGAGTGCCCACACAAAGTCACTCAGCTGATCGGGAATTTTGTATGGAAGGTCAAAAAAAATTTCACGTTTACCAAAATAGCCTCCATAGAAAACGTTCAGTTTCATGGTCTGAGCACGCCTGCGAAGTTTCCGTTACACCATTCCTTACACCCTGTGTGTATTGGTACTTATAAAAGTGTTGCGATATTTCCTAAGGTTGAACCGGTTTATTGACATGGAATTTTTGTGTGTGTCAGCGTGTGCGGGTGCTACCAGCACGCGACGTGCTACGGCGTGCGCGGGGGCGGGGGCGGCGGGGGGGAGGGGCACTGCTGCCTGCCGTGCGGGGAGCGCAGCGGGCGCAGCGTCGACCCCGCCTTGCAGAAGGCATCCAACAGAACTGTGAGTACCTTCTTTCCTAAAGTATGGCCGTTTGAATATTCGAATGGCCATACTTTACATACCTCTTCACACTTCTTGTAAGGGATAATTATATTCGTCCGTTTCTCACCAACGTACAGACGGCAACCATATATAATTCGAGCCTTAAGCCCAAAAAACAACCTGTTCCCTAAAACAATCTACTTTCCATAATAATAATTTGAACTTTTAATAAACACTCTTATGATAACTTGTAACGCTGACTGCTATGTGTCATTTTATCCTGTCCAGTGCCTGGCGATCTTCCGGCGCGCGCTCGCGTGGCTCGAGGCGGGGGCGGGGGCGGGTGCGAGAGCGGCGCGCGTGTCGGCGAGCGCAGTGAGTGGCGCGCTGGGCCTCAACGAGGGCAGCGCGCGCAAGCTGATGCGCGTGCTCAAGGCGCACGGAGTCATCGCTACTGAGGCACCGCACGAGTACGTTCCTTTGTTTATATTATTACTGGAATTGGTTCGTGGCTTATAGAATTCGTATAAGGAGGCGTTTTAACTACCAGCTATACTTTCAAAATTTTGTTCACTTCCTCAAAATATTTCTATAGTGTAAGATTTTCATAAAACATTATCTACATTAGTCGAATTGAAAAACGTATTTTTGTTAGTCGCAACGCGTGTGTGGAGGTGGTCCCCGGCGAGCTGGCGGCGGTGATCGCGAAGTACTTCCGCCCCCCCTCCCCCGCGCGGTCCCCCCCCGCGCCCGCGCTCGACGACACGGACGACCTGCCGCTGCGGCTCCTGCAGCAGTCCCAGCAGTCGCAGCAGTCGGCGTCGGACCCACTGGGGGAGGTGCTCACCCCGCTGGAGCGCGTCTCGCTGCAAGCCACCAACAACACCGCCCTCGAGGTGGACCCCGTCGCGCCCCTCGACAAGCAGGTAACAACACCGTCGCGCCCCTCGACAAGCAGGTAACAACACCGTCGCGCCCCTCGACAAGCAGGTAACAACACCGTCGCGCCCCTCGACAAGCAGGTAACAACACCGTCGCGCCCCTCGACAAGCAGGTAACAACACCGTCGCGCCCCTCGACAAGCAGGTAACAACACCGTCGCGCCCCTCGACAAGCAGGTAACAACACCGTCGCGCCCCTCGACAAGCAGGTAACAACACCGTCGCGCCCCTCGACAAGCAGGTAACAACACCGTCGCGCCCCTCGACAAGCAGGTAACAACACCGTCGCGCCCCTCGACAAGCAGGTAACAACACCGTCGCGCCCCTCGACAAGCAGGTAACAACACCGTCGCGCTCCTCGACAAGCAGGTAACACTCTTACACTACAGGTTTCAAGATCCCGAAAAACCCGCAGGAAGCCCAAAGAAAACAAAGTATCGTTTCCACAATTGAGCTGAATTTATTATTTAATATTAATCATTTTGGTTTAAACCAAAATTATATGGGTAAGGCAATGATTCGCCGTGAACATCTCAATACCGCGTTTTAGAAAACCTACAAAACTACAAATAGCGCCATCTCTCGGCAACTCTTAGAACTAAACACCTTAGAACCTTAACAACAGGATTACGAAAACTGTTTTGTCTGCGTGGTTCACTACGAAGATGCTATCAATTAATATGTCTCTCTTCTTTTGCTGTTATGTGGATTATTATTTACGTATTGAGAAGCCACCCCGAGCATCATAGAGCGCCAGCATTAACATTATCTCCCACCTTGTGAAGTGGGTAATACAATAGCAATGTGACTTCTGGCAGGACTCGACCCTGGAGCAGTACCGGCAAGCGCTCGACCCCCTCGACACGAACAGGTCCCCGGCGCTGCCGGCGGCGCGGCTCGCGGCGAGCGGCAAGAGCGCCACGAGCGGCACGAGCAGCACGCCGCGGCGCAAGCGCAAGCAGCGCGAGCAGCACGAGCCGGCCGACACGCCGCCGCGCGCGCCCGGCGTGCGCAACAAACGCAGGAAGAAGCAAGACAAATAGATGCACCGCTGTTGATTCGAGCCGAACGCGTGAACCACCTCAACTTCAAGCGGTTTAGGTAAAGCGAGTGAAATACGCGCGGGTCCGTATATCGCAAACGCGCAACTCAGCGGTCACCTTTAATCTCTTTTTTTGTTATGTAATTAATTTTTTTTCGTAATTTTTAGTATACCTAAGTAAAACTTAAATTTTCTTAATAACTTCTTAGATTTCTTTGATAATTATTAATTAAAATATAAATAAGATTCCTATAGATAAGCATTTCTTATCAAAACCAATTTTTTATAACTAGGTGTTAATTTTGATTCTTTAAATTAAATCAACGTTACCTACTCATTGCACTTTTTTATTATTTAATTTACGCGTCATGTAGGTATGACGGAAAATGGATGTTGATATATTCTATAATAACACAAAAATATAAATTAAATCAAAAGTTATTTATTTGCTCTAAAAAAAATACATTATTAAAAATTCAGAAATAGGGACTAGATAAGTTAAAATTAACCTAAATTTCAATTTATATTCGCCCAACCACCGCTGCCAGATAGATGAATGATCTTTACAAGAAAATAGGCGAACGCGGGTAGCTGACACAATATACTTCGTTGCATATATCCATATATAAACTTGCGACGAGTCGAGACGACGAGTGACCGGGCTCCGACGGACGGCGGACGGATATAATACAAACATAAAAGGAACGACATATAAGTGTGATGGGCACTAGACGCACAGCGCGGGCGGCGGGCGGTAGTCGCGGAAGTTGGTGTAGACGCGGCCCCAGCGCGCGGGGCGCCGCTACACGCACAGCGCGGGTGGCGGGCGGTAGTCGCGGAAGTTGGTGTAGACGCGGCCCCAGCGCGCGGGGCGCCGCTACACGCACAGCGCGGGTGGCGGGCGGTAGTCGCGGAAGTTGGTGTAGACGCGGCCCCAGCGCGCGGGGCGCCGCTACACGCACAGCGCGGGTGGCGGGCGGTAGTCGCGGAAGTTGGTGTAGACGCGGCCCCAGCGCGCGGGGCGCCGCTACACGCACAGCGCGGGCGGCGGGCGGTAGTCGCGGAAGTTGGTGTAGACGCGGCCCCAGCGCGCGGGGCGCCGCTACACGCACAGCGCGGGTGGCGGGCGGTAGTCGCGGAAGTTGGTGTAGACGCGGCCCCAGCGCGCGGGGCGCCGCTACACGCACAGCGCGGGCGGCGGGCGGTAGTCGCGGAAGTTGGTGTAGACGCGGCCCCAGCGCGCGGGGCGCCGCTACACGCACAGCGCGGGCGGCGGGCGGTAGTCGCGGAAGTTGGTGTAGACGCGGCCCCAGCGCGCAGGGCGCCGCTACACGCACAGCGCGGGTGGCGGGCGGTAGTCGCGGATTTGGTGTAGACGCGGCCCCAGCGCGCGGGGCGCCGCTACACGCACAGCGCGGGTGGCGGGCGGTAGTCGCGGAAGTTGGTGTAGACGCGGCCCCAGCGCGCGGGGCGCCGCTACACGCACAGCGCGGGTGGCGGGCGGTAGTCGCGGAAGTTGGTGTAGACGCGGCCCCAGCGCGCGGGGCGCCGCTACACGCACAGCGCGGGCGGCGGGCGGTAGTCGCGGAAGTTGGTGTAGACGCGGCCCCAGCGCGCGGGGCGCCGCTACACGCACAGCGCGGGCGGCGGGCGGTAGTCGCGGAAGTTGGTGTAGACGCGGCCCCAGCGCGCAGGGCGCCGCTACACGCACAGCGCGGGTGGCGGGCGGTAGTCGCGGATTTGGTGTAGACGCGGCCCCAGCGCGCGGGGCGCCGCTACACGCACAGCGCGGGTGGCGGGCGGTAGTCGCGGAAGTTGGTGTAGACGCGGCCCCAGCGCGCGGGGCGCCGCTACACGCACAGCGCGGGCGGCGGGCGGTAGTCGCGGAAGTTGGTGTAGACGCGGCCCCAGCGCGCGGGGCGCCGCTACACGCACAGCGCGGGCGGCGGGCGGTAGTCGCGGAAGTTGGTGTAGACGCGGCCCCAGCGCGCGGGGCGCCGCTACACGCACAGCGCGGGCGGCGGGCGGTAGTCGCGGAAGTTGGTGTAGACGCGGCCCCAGCGCGCGGGGCGCCGCTACACGCACAGCGCGGGCGGCGGGCGGTAGTCGCGGAAGTTGGTGTAGACGCGGCCCCAGCGCGCGGGGCGCCGCTACACGCACAGCGCGGGCGGCGGGCGGTAGTCGCGGAAGTTGGTGTAGACGCGGCCCCAGCGCGCGGGGTCGCCGGCGGGGTCGAGCGCGCTGCGGCCGGCGGGCGCGGCGGTGCGGTTCAGCGCGCTCAGCGCCGACAACAGCTCTTGCAGCTTGTCGGGGTGCCTGGAACACGCAACGTAATGAATTGAGCGTGGCCTTTTTAGAATTCAATTAAAGTTAGTTGAATGTTTCCAGTGTTTTGCATTTTGTTTGGAGCATGATAAATGACACAGAAATTATAGTTTAGGACGAGATTTTCACCAATCTTAACTATTTTGTTAAGTTTGATTTTGAGAGCAGTAGTAACGATGGTCATTGTTGTAATTTTCGGAACCACCTTCACCGATAATACAGGCTTTGGTTATCGAATGTGCTGCGTATGATACCATTTTTCCTAAATACCCCTATAAACTATACGTATAAAGCAAATACGCACGTGTCGGCGAGGTTGCGTCGCTCGCAGGGGTCCTGCGCGAGGTTGAACAGGCACGGCGCCCGCAGCGGCGCGCACGCCACCGCCGGCGCTCCCCCCCCCGCCGCCGCGCCGCACGACACCGTGGCCTCCGACCTGCGGGTAAAGCACGGTTCACATTCGATTACTACAAACTAGGCAAAAGCGAAGCTGCGCTGTGCAGCTAGCTACAGTGCACTGTTTTATAGTAAAAATCGGTTGTCTGTAAAGTCGGTTTACTGACGATAGTTGAACGTGACGTCATAAGAAAATTGCCGATATCAGAGGCCGATTGTGCCTCTTTGTCGCTCCGTAACGCCTCAGAGCGAGGTAACGCATGGGTCATGTGTTTTGGTGCATGCAGCCGGCTCCGTCGAATTATAAGTTATCACGTCAAAAATTCAGAGATTGAACCAGCCTTTCAGACTGAATAACTTTCCTAGTTCAATGTATGGATACCAATCGCAGAAAAATGTAAGTGAAATAGAAAATAAAATATAGAAAACGCAAGTAAAATTTTAAAACAGAACAACAATCCCTATAATGTCAAAAACGTAGAAAAAGCTAAGTAAAAGTTAGATTAATAATGTGTTTACCTGAGCCTGAGCAGCGTGTCTCTACTGGGCATGAGGCCGAGCTGCGCGGCGGCGCGCGCGGCCGAGCTGCTCATCACGCGGTCCGCGTCGTACGCCGTCTCGCGCCCGCTCGGCCCGTACCACTCGTCCCACTTGCCGTTGTAATTCGTGCCTGGTGAAGAGAGTTCATACATTAGGCTTGAATTATATTCGTCCGCGGACACGTCGCTTCGTTGCAATTTTACAAGAAAATGTCCGTGCGTCTTGCAGGATTTCTTTACGAATTTGCAACGTTAGTCATTTCGCCGGCGAATACAATTCGAGCTTAAATACTAGATTGTGTAGCAAATTCAAATATAATACATACATACATACATATATCACGCCTTTATCCCTTGCGGGGTAGGCAGAGCGTTAACGGCCGTGAGAATACGGTCGCTATCGCCACGTCTGACATTTTAGAGGATTTTTTTCCAAGGTAGTTTCAGAAAACGTGTATCACTATAGAGACAGGTTGTCAGCCTGTCGCCTAAAAATTGCAATACACCAATACTCTCGAGTCCCTTAGTCGCCTCTCACGCCACCCGCGGGAAGGATGTGGGGTGATGCTATTCTAAGCCGGCATCACACGGCAACTATAATGCGGATAATAAATAGTCTGGATAATAAAATAAAAACTATCAAAGCTGGGAGAGGCTTGCTGAGGATAGGGACGAATAGCGAAAGCGTGTATTTGATGACCGTAAGACTCACGACGATGCCTGGTTCTCTGATCTCGCTAGGCAGAAACGACATCTAAATATGCATGTGTCGGTTTGTAATTCCACCTTTACTTGTAGTGTAGAGCATGAGGAAAGTCATGCAGTTCCCGTATCAGCTTATATAGCCATGAAAAGTCTTGCCTCAGGCACAGATTAAATCGTCTGTCACCACATAATGAGGCCTATGATGATAATGAAACATTGTGGCTTAACATAATTAGCCTTCTCACCAATAAGCAGTTTCCAGTCCCCCTGCAGTAGTCCAGCGTTGCCCCACACGTCGTCGATGTTGATCAGAGTGGGCAGGTTGGCTCGCGGCGACGGCAGCTGCTTACACAGGGCCTCCCAAAGAGAAAGTCCGTCCAAATTTGCGCCCAGATCTCTGTGGAACAATATGTACGTAAACCAAAAGACTAAGGGACTCGGGGGTAGAAAAAGTTGTTCAGTTTCATGGCCTGATCACGCCTGCAAAGTTTTCGTTACACCGTCTCTTACACCCTGCATGTACCTACACCTTTAGGTGACAAACTGACAACTGTCACTACAGTGATACACGAACACGAATAATCATCTGAACCTTCAATATTTGTCAGACGTGGTGATAGCGACCGTTTATGTACAGCCGTTAAAGGTAGGTACCGGTTACGTTACATTGGTTTCGTAGACGGCCGAACCGCTCTGCCTACCCCGCAAAGTAAAAAGGCGTGATATTTATAAGTACTAAAAAGAATTACCCCGAGATGTAGACGAAATGAAAGAGAATTAAAGAGAGGTCTGAAGATTTTTAGGAAACGCGCTGTAACGGGTTGATGTAGGTAGATTTAATTTGAATAATAGTTAGGCTTGACTAACTTGACATCTCCGCCGGCTGCCGTGTAGAGCGTGGGCAGCCAGTCCACGAGGTGCATGCGTTGCATGCTCACGCGTGGCCTCTTGTCCAGCAGTGGGCTCCACACCAGCGCCGCGCCGCGCACGCCGCCCTCCCATAACGTATTCTTCACCTGAACGTACCAAGGAATAACAATACTGGTCACATTCAATTTTGATCAAGTAGAATTAATCAATTGGATTAGATGTAATGTGTAAAAATATATGCTGGAAGTATTTTGAGTTGTGAATCAGGCCATGAAACTAAACAACTGAAGAATATAGGGCAAAATATGAAAAAATATTTGGACCTCCCATACAAAATGAATGTACCAGCTGACTAGACTTTTTATTTTGAATGGAGGGACTAAATTTTATTAATGTTTGGACGTATGTTCCTTGGGGAAAGTTGTTCAGTTGGGGGAATTACCTTCCCCTTAAAATATTTACGGTTTAATTTTAATTCGTCGTTGAAATATTGTTCAACTATGATTATTCGATTTAATTCGATATTAACATCATGTTATATGCAAGTTAATACTAACGAAAAAAGTGGAAGTGAATTCGATATATGTATTTACAGCACGGAAAGCTCGAAGGTGACCCTTATGACAAGGTAAAGCTTTCAAATGCCCTTAGAATTAGTTAGGGTGAGAAAGCATACCGACCCCCCGCAGCGGGTAGTTGGAAGCTGCGTTGTCGTTGAAGCCGGCCGCGGGGCCGCCGTTGTCGCTGGTGAACACGATCACGGAGCGCCGCAGCAGCCCTGACGCCTGCAGGGCTGCCACCACCGCGCCCACTGACTCGTCCAGCTTCGACAGGACCGCTGGAACACGAAAACAAACATAATGATAAAAATAAAAACCTAACTTCCGTAATTTCAAAGATAAGTTTATAATCCACCATGTCGAATTAATAAAATTTAATACAGCATACTGATAGCGAGTCACTCGCTGATGAGATAAATGTTAAATTGCGGTAAGCCATTTGGGCTGTAACCAGTGAAAAAGAATTTACTTATCCACATACATAGTTAGTTACACACTTAACTAATGTCATCATCATCAGCATCCACTATATTGTATACTCTCAAATATTTATATAAATATACTCTTATATTTATATAAATAGACTTTAGGTCCATGGGGCTCTGAAGCCAAAACCTGGTCAGGCCAGGCAGGTCAGGCCAGGTCAGGCAGCTACCTTGCTCAAAGGTTGAGCATTGCCATACAAAGAGGGAATGCTGCCAGCCTTTTGGGTACCTTGCCTCGCGGGGACGCGTTAGCGGGTATTTTTTATTTGTAAGTAAGTAGTTTTTAAGTTTTATAATAATATAGATTAAGTTTTCATCTGTATCTAAACATAATAAAAAATTTATTAAATAAATCGTTCAAATATACTCTCAATTAACATAACCCTCCTTCTGAAGCAATCGGATAAAAATTGTATGACAATTGTATGGTGTATTTTCCCCGACTGAGAGTCGAGGGAGAGGTTGATGATCAGTCTACTTGCACTTGATCGTAAGTATAAAGAGTGATCACCAGCGAACCGGCGGCGGCTGGGGTCGGCGATGTGGCTGAACGAGTCCACCAGGGCGTCGGGCGCGCGGATCGGCTCCCAAGGGTTGCCCGAGTGCACCGCCGAGTGCGCCACCATTAGGAACAGAGGCTCGCTGCTGTTGTGCAAGCGGATCACCTGCCAACGGGGAATACTGTCTGTGAGGGTGTACTGTATTACCGTTATCCCCGGTAAAAGTGGGGCAAGATTTTGCAGGGTGGGATAAGGTATGACAAGGCGCGGAGTTGTGTGTGGCAGAGGGTAAAGCATCATATCTTACCATGCTACACCTTGCCCCACCCTAACCAAACCTTGCCGCACTTTTGCCGGGGACAACGGGAACACACCGTGAGACTACTTTAAAGTTAAGAAGAACAAATACCAATATCAAAGTCGGAAAGGGATAAAATAATTAATTTGTCTTTTACAACAGTTCTTTACAATCAATCGATCGGAATCTCCATTTAAGCAGTAACAGCCTGTGTTTGGAGATTCCGCTCTTCCATAATTAGCACTTAGGTAATGTTTAAAAAAGTAAACATAATACACTAAAACATTCGGATAGAACTAAAATCAAGCACAATAAGACATAACTCTAAAAAGGAAAAATCATAAATAAAAAAAGGGACTAAAGGAAAGGGAGACAAGCACAATATTAGTCGAACTTACCCTGACAGCTTCATCAGTGTAAACGTCTGTTGCGTATTTTCCAAACAAGTCGTGGGCTGTGGTGAAATCTGAAAAAACAACGATTACCTAAGATTAAGACGATTATAAGGCGTGCGAATAAAGAGAGGATCTGTGAATGGTGGCGGTTATTTAAGTGTGAGGGAGAAAGCATGAATGCCTGGTATTGGAAAGAGCTCCAGTGGGAGGTATATAGCATGACAATCGGCCGCTATTTACAGATCCGTTCTTTATTCGACCGTCTTATAAGATCGGAAAATATGCTAAAAACCATCAATGGGTTCCAAAAGCCAGAAAGTAAGTTCAAGGCAGTGGATCGTATGGAGAAGAAATAAAGCGAGCATGTAGCGTGCTTACTCCTACGGAAGTCTGTGCCCCAGGACCCCTGCTCGGCGTTGGTGTGGTCGTACATGTCGATCTTGCCCGTCCAGAAGCCCAGGTGGCTCTCGAAACTGGAATTAACACATTCTGGCTCAAACATTTGAATTCTGGTCTCGTCGATAGCATACGGATAAAGTGAGTCCGTAGGTAAGGTACTCTTACGCTACCGTATTGTCTGTCTCATCCCAATGGCTTTTTTGTGTTGGACTCTACATTTTCCATCAAAACTGTGCCGGTCGGCTTGGTGGAATAAAGTCTCAATGTTTGTTCAAACAACCAACCTAATCACGCCATCGAGGCGCGACTGGGCTTAGGAGTTGTTCTGGGAATAACGGATCCGACTGAATCTACCCGGTACATGTGGCTATTGCCTCTGTCTTGCAGACATATATATACAAGGTGGTATCGAAAGACGGACTTTCGTGAAAACTATAATATCAGGTCGAACTGAACAGCTTTTCCTCCGGACAAAAGGTACAAAACAACACCCTGACCCGGATTTTTTCTATAAAAAGTAATTTTTAAAAATGTTTTGACTTTTTGGTTTGGGGAAAATTGTTCAGCTGCACCTATTGAGCTTAGCAATTTCAGAAAGTCCATAGTTAGATACCACTCTGTAAATTTTTCTTCGAGTCTTACAGACCTGTCGCTCAAGATCGAGACATATGTTCTTAGTGATAACAGAATTTCATCATCATCATAAATGTGTAAGGGCTTACCCTCTGTGCAGCGGCAGATATTCCTTGCTGTGGCTGCCGAGATGCCACTTGCCGACGAGGTGGGTGCGGTACCCGAGCCGGCGCAGGTGCTGCGGCAGCAGCGTCTCCGCGAGCGGCAGCCCGCGCGGCTCCATGCCGTACAGCACGCCGTGCTGCATGCCTGCAACGCACAGCGGCTGGAGTCAGCCATTTGGTGACGCTTCTTGAAAGATTATCCTACTACTACTACTTTTACAGCCACAACAGTCTACAGCTGGACATGGGCCTCCCCCAAATTGGAGGGTATTGCCATACTCACTACGCTTGGCAGGCGGATAGGCGAGCGCAGTACGAGATATTGTACATATTCACAAGGAACGCTGCTGTCAGTTCCATGGATTCATCCCTTAGTCGCCTTTTACGACACCCTCAGGTAGAAATGGGGTCATGCTATTCTAAGCCAGCGCCACACAGACGATTGCTTAGCATTTTCGGGAAAATCCAGCCCACGAAAGATAATCTTGCAGCTGACTGATGGTTCCAGCGTCTTTTTTAGGTCAACGAACGCCGAGCATTCCTTGTTAGCAATAAGGTATTGTACTCTCCTCTTTTAACGTGCAATTATGAATTCGCTTCGCTCGCAACACGTAGGTATTGTGTTGCTGTAGTTGTAGTATAGCAGCTCTCAATTTTTTTTAAGCGTAAAAGACCATAACAGCATAAACAGTTATGGAGCTCGAAGCGAAAAGGGACTGATATTTACTCCCCCTTGCCAGTAGATAGATACGCTGTATACCGGTGTGTATGGGGTAGCGGCCGGTGAGCAGCGCGGCGCGGGAGGGCTTGCAGATAGGCGTCACGTAGTGCTGCTGCAGCGTCACGTTGCGCGTCACGTGCCCGCTACCTACCGGTGTGTATGGGGTAGCGGCCGGTGAGCAGCGCGGCGCGTGAGGGCGTGCAGATGGGCGTCACGTAGTGCTGCTGCAGCGTCACGTTGCGCGTCACGTGCCCGCTACCTACCGGTGTGTATAGGGTAGCGGCCGGTGAGCAGCGCGGCGCGGGAGGGCGTGCAGATGGGCGTCACGTAGTGCTGCTGCAGCGTCACGCCGGACGCCGCCAGCGCGTCGATGTTGGGCGTCGGGATGTGGTTCATGCCGTGGAATCCCACGTCGTTCCAACCCTGTGGAGATCAACATTTACAGTCTAGAACCCCAAAATACTAATATTTCTAACCACTCAGAAATATAAGTCGTTTCCGGTAAATAACAGTGGTTTTTAAAATAGGTACCTACTTATTTTGATCTCGACAAGCCTTCCCTGCTAAATCGCACAAATCCGGTCTCGTAAGATTTATTATAAAATATCACAAATAGAATATTAATTGCTTAGAATAGCATTATCTCATTTCTTGTTCTCACGACTTGTTTACTTCAGTTATTTTCACAGCATTATGTCCTATGGAATTTTGCTGTGGGGCCGTGCAGCTGATATTGAAACAATATTTATTCTTCAGAAAAGGGCCATTATTTATAAACTTGGCAGTCGTGATTCTCTGAGAGAACTGTTTAATGAAATTAATTAATGTTTAATGAGCAGGTTTTTGGGTGGTTTTCCTGTTCAGGGGGTCCGGCTGATTAGCATGTAACATGCATTTTTTTATATTGTATTTAATTTAATCGATTTCATTAATTGATGGTGATGACGTAAGTTACGTGCTGTGTGGTCAGCCTGGCCAGCCCCGAGGCAGCGCCTTTATATTTTTTTTATCCCTCTCGTGCCGCGATTCTATTAGAAACATAAAATTGTTGTTGTTTACAATGACTAATTCATTTATTCAGTGACAGTATTGTATTGTAACTCTTTGACATTCTAAAAGCATTCATTGTGAATCTACTTGGAAATAAACGATTGAATCTTGAATCTTCCCGCGGTTGACGTTTTAGGCGATTAAGGGACTCGAGGGTTTGATGTGTACCACAGTAGGTACGGTAGGCGACATGCTAACAACCTGTCACCTACTACAGTGATACCTACACGAATCACTCGACGGGGCCCTCGATATTTGTCAAACGTGGCGATAGCGACCGCATTTTTACAGCCGTTAATGCTCTGCCTACCTATCACGCAAGGGATAAAGGCGTGACATGTATGTAATAAAGAAATTATGCGCGCCCGCCAATCGAGACATAATTTATGTAAATAGGTATTGTACAGAGTCAAAATTACAACATAATACAAAAGAAAACAAAGTGTTACACAATGTTGTGAGTAGAATAAGTACCTATCTACCTGTAAACAAACAAAGCACTTTCACCACTACTGTTCTTTCTGCATAATCATAATTTTATGAGCAGAACAGCACATTGTTATTTATTTACGTTTTGTATGTAGATAAGATTATTACAATAGGTACCAAGAACTTAATTACCGGATTCATAAAGTTCGACTTGACACCAGGGTGTCCGACCCGAGACGTAAATAATTAATTCACTTCGGCAATATTTTTGGGAGAGATTCCTAATAATGTAATTAAGTAGTTACTTCTTTTTTAAAAAAAAAAACAAGTGTGGTTCGCATGTGATGTGATTATACAGATTTATCTGGCTCGGACTTATTGTTACTATTAACTTACTTACCAATCAAGCGTGCAAAATTGCGAAGTCCCTACCGGAGACCGGACCCTAGCCACCCAAACCGGAAATCTATCGTTTATTCTCATCACATCATCTAAGAGAATAGGTGTATGAGTGCTTACCAGATCATCAGCAACAATGAGTATGATGTGCGGTCTTTCAGTAGTAGTGGTAGCAGCAAGTAGCGCCGCCGCGAGGGTGACAACACACGCGAACAAAGCTCGGACAGTCCGCATGGTGTAGCAGTGAGAGACGACACACGGCGCGGGCGCTCCCGCTCGAGCGCTTCCGCGGACTGACTGGTGGCCGGCCACAGTCGCCGGTCACAGTGCTTCTCAAACTGGAATACAAACTATGAGCACCTATTAGTCAGGTAAATAAGATGTTAATATTTTTTATTTTTATTTCATAGATAATCACATGGTACTAATTAAGTACATAGGTAGTTAAAAACAACAACAAAATGATGCAGATACTTACATAGATCTTGCAGCGATAGGCGTAATAGTGATCAGCACTGATCGAGCACATTCTAATCATGTATCTTTCTTGATGGTACCTATATTTAGCTGCTATTATTTTTAGATGTCAGATTAGGCTTCTAAGATGTTTACCGATCAATGGAATCAATTTTGAATGGACTTAACAGTTAGGTGGGTTAATATGTGTTAAGGTTTGAGCACCAATGAACCATTATTGCCAGGCACTACGCCAGGAGCCGGTATGCCGGTATCGCGCCGGTTGCCGGCTGGTGGCTGCTGGCTGGTTATCGACGCACGCGCGCGTGCGCGGCTGCCTCCTCCACTACCAGTTACTTCACGCATCCGCTTCCGGTGAAGATCCACACCGCGGTCACCACCGGTTATATCATACGCTCTTCTAATACTTACTTACTTCGCCGGTTCGACGACCCAAAGTGAGTTCTTTTAATGCCAACCTTTAAAGTAGGTTAACCTTAACGCCAAAACGTAATCATTATCAATCTATCATCGAAATGATATCCTGATAGTCTAATATCAAAGCTTTTAGCAAAATCTGCCGGTTGTTTTAGACCGATACGCGATACGATGATCATACGTCACCACTGTATAAGTTTGTAGATTTTGGAGTTTTAACTTTTGAACCACTTAACTAATTTTGCAAATAACTGTAATATTGAATCTCTTATAATCATCGTAATACATTGAGTCACTTTTTATCACTTTAATTACCGCTTTTTATCAGAATACCGAGCGGCACGGGTCAATAACCCAGAACCAATAAAAAATGTTGTAAGCATTCAATAAAACTGAACATAAAACGTTATAGGTTTTTATACCCAATGATAAAGAATGACCTACAAAACAATATGTATGTTGTATGCATTTATATCCTTCACTGTGCAAGCAGTGTAGTTTAAAAAGATTTTGATATAAAGAATAATCTTATTAATTAGGTAAAATAAGACAACTGAATACAAATTGTTCAATTTATTATAGTTCATGTACATGTACCTATCACACACAAATCGCTCTCACCGACAAACAAAATGCATTGATAATTAAATTTATGGGAATTAAAGGCCGTCCACACCGGCTATTTAAAAATATTGTTGCAATTTATTTTGGTAAGTTATTTTGGTAAATCAACATTTAATGAAAGGGTTGATAAAATAAGATATAAATAAATACAAAGCAGTAAAGTATGTATATTGTCGGTATATGAAAATGCCGACGGCCTTTACTTCCACCGAGTAGTATATTTATATTATAATGGTCTCGCCGTCCTCAATACAAGTATAATTATCTAATCAGACTATACGGCGTGCTCCTTCAAAGTTATTCAATACACACATTAGTATACAAACACCAAAATCCTACGTGTACAGGGTGTTGGGCAAATAGCGTAGAACTTCTAGTTGATTAACTCAAGTTATAAAAACGAACGACTATTGTTTTTTAATGTAACATTCAAAAATAGCTTTTTTTCATACAAATATAGTAAGGAAAAGCTTAAATTTTAGTTTCTCAAAAGTTGTACAACGAAAGAAGTGCACTTAAAAACCCAACAAGAGTATCTCGCCATTTTAAGTTTGTACTCGCCAACAAACGGGTACATGATCAAGCAATAATAATGAGCAAGGAGCACGCGTCAAAAGCATTCAATGAACATACCGCTAACATGTAACTATCTACAATCTGTTAAAGTATTCTATGCAACTCTTACAGCAGAAACAGTAGAAGAAACAAAATAACAACAAAACAACTTAAAGTTGGACGAAAAAGTAATATCTTACAACCGCTTTATAATAATTATAATAAAATTAGGTATATATTATTGTTTTCATAGTACAAAGTGTATCATATATTCACCCTTAGGCTAAACCTGTCAATAAAGTAACGCTAGCAACCAGTAGATAAAGTAAACTCTACTCATCTATGTAGGAGCGAAAGAATAATAAAAAGTGAGAAATATTGCGAATAGAGAATGAATACAATACAGAACAAGAATTTTATGATACAGCAAAGCTATTTATAGTATTAAACATTGCTTGGTCAGACTGTTTAGCAAGAAGTTTAGTTTTACCAGGATTTTGTATAAAAATGGTGCCGCGTTAAAACCCGATTTGGACAGGAGTTCAATCGATACCTCCTTCTCCCAGTACAGAAGAAGTAACCAACATGACTCGCTGTTACAGTACTTAGTGAAGAGTAAATCAGGTTATTTTCAGCGGCTCCCTGCCTCCCTCCAGTGGAAGGCTGGCATGTGTAGTGGAGCGCACACTGGGACGTTTGTTCAAATGCGTCAGGAATGAAAACGGTTCTTTGGTAAACTTTCAATATGCTATTTGAATTTTTTTTGTAACTTCACGACAATTTGAATAAATAAAGAAATTCGAACACATGGTCGCATTGAGTGAAAAATTTATGTAGTTTTGATACATACGAAAAGTATGAAGATTTATTTGGAGCTAACACAGCAGCCTCAGACCGAGCTCTACGCTCAGTTCGTATCATTTTGTATTTCAGTTATTTTTCACAAATTATTTCAAAGTTCTCGCATCTACAACGACAGCGATATATATTCAATTAAAACATAATATTATTATACAATTTACTTTATAAAATCAAGCTATGTTCATAGCAGTTTTGTTCAAATTGTTTGCGGACAAGAAAATACACTAAAGTAGAACTCATAATTGGATAAACTGCTTTTGCTGAAGTAGTGTGGTCTCACCGGCTGCGGGCTGCGGGCTGCGGGCTGTAGCTGAGGCGGTATCGCCGTCCCGCTCGCTCCGGGCGTCGCGCGGTGTTGCTGTCTCGCTCACTCCTTGCGCGGCTTGCGCTTGCGCTGGTGGTCGCCGCCGCCCTCGTTGTCCAGAAGTGGTGCGGACTGGGGAAAAACAAAAGTTTTACTAAAAAGAATTATTTAGATAGAAATATTAGAAGAGCAACTGCATTTCCAACTTATTTATAGCAAATTTGTTTTTACAAATAAGTTGAAAAATTGAAAACAAATTGAATCTACCTCAAAAAATGTTTAAAATCCAGTGTAATTTGTCAAAGAGATCAGAATTCTCTAAATAAGATTTGTAGGTATAGCTATAACTTGATTTTTTAAAAGAAACGATCCCGAAATTATTGTTGATATCGCGCTCATGTGTCATATATTTCAATAGAGAGACAAAAATAAGAATCGTTTTTTTATCTGAACGGGTATACAATAAATTGAGGTAATGTAGTGAACCCAGAACAATACTGGCAGCACTAGTCTTTAACCTGTTACTTCGAAGAAGAAGAATCACTACTCACATCGGGCGCGCTGGGCTCGTGCGGCTGCGACAGCTGCTGCTTGCCGCTGGCGGCGCGCGCTGGCTCCTCCTCCTCCCCCGCCTCCCCCTCCGCCTCCGCCTCGCCCCCCTCCGCCTCCCCCTCCGACGGCTGGTCGTCCTCTGCGAACGCGTCAGTCTTCTTTCTGTCCGCTTCGGGGTCCTGTCGTCATACGGTATGGTATTATTGGGGGTCATAATTATTATTCCCGATAATCTTGTTTTTAAGACTGGTCCTGTGTTAGGTAAGGTATACAAATATTTGGGCAAAATTTTCTGCCGCCTAGAGAGACGCCGGGCTAACGCGGCTCACTCACAACCCGCGAAAGACGCCCTGATGGAAGAATACTGGCGACGCCAGTACAAATGGTGAAAATCGCTGGTTCAAAAGAGTTAGCTATTTAAAAAAAAACGAGGCCTGAATGAATATTGCTGATTTTACATGATAGCAGTATAAGATAGTTTAACAAATATGTAAGATTTACTGGCAAGTTTATCGTTGGCGCTCGAACACTGCGTTGAATCAAGCTCAAAAGCTAAAAATTGCCATAAAGGTACACCTGGACCTGGGCAAAACTAAAGGTGGCAATTTCTTCACTTGTCGCCACCTCCAGCTTTGATCTGTTGGTCAAGAAACACCTTCAGGCCGATTTCAATGGTCCTGCTCGATATCTCTTTTTCACGTTAACGTTGACGTTATGGAGAGGTCCGTTGACACCACAATGATGGCCGCCGCCCGCCAGCATAGTGATCAATCGAGCCAACAGACTCATAGGTATTAATGAACAGGCTTGGAATATTTCTACATTCTTCTACTTTTGCGGCCAAAAACAAGTCCACTGCTTGACATGGGCCTCCCCCAGATTCGGGGTATTGTAACTATTGACATACCACACTTGGCTTGGCAGGCGGATCTGCGAGCGAAGTGCATGATGTTGTAGATAATGTTTACAGATTTAATTTATACCTTGGAGGAGCCGGCGCACAGGAAGATGAGCAGGCCGACGACGAGGAAGACGGCGAGGATGGCCACCACGTACACCCACGGGTTGTTGGCCGCGAACTTCACCACGCGGTCCACCACCGACTCCTACACACACAAGCTCTAGCAATACTTTACCACACACACACGGATATAAAACTAGCTCTAAAGGAATAAGATAATTACATTTTAGAAAAATCCAGTAGCAACCTAAACGAATCTCTTATCACCCGTAAAATAAAAAATATATTACTTAAATTGTAATATGAGTCACACGCAGGTGTAGCTATATACCCAACTACAATAGCGAAATGTGCCTCATAAAAGCGAGACATTTTGCTATTAGCTAAATGTCATACTCGCATAATGTCACATTCGCGTAATGCCACATCGGTAAAATTCCAGCGGAATGTATGATTTTCAACGACTTATTTTTATTGTACTCAGTAATCCCTCTAGCGTGCACACAGTAACCCCCCCAGCATACACACAGTAACCCCCCTAGCGTACACAGTGACCCCACTAGCTGGCTACCGGTTAACCTCTCGGGCGCGGCGCAGCAGGTAGGTGACGTATACGGAGATGGGGATAGCGACGTACACCAGGTACAGTCCCCACCAGCCCGGCTTGCCCCCCAGCGCGCGCGACAAGCGGGACCAGACCGTACGCTTCGTGTACGAAATACACATTCATATTGATATACACATTATTTGGATAAAGTAATAGTAAGCCATTCGTTGTACATATTAGGGTTAGTGAGGAAGCGGGAGTGGAAGTAACAAGCTCAAACTTGGAGGATGCGGATGAGGAAGAAGAGGAAGCAGGCGAAAAAGACAAGAAACGAATAAAAGCATGAATAATAATACTTTTGTTTTATTCACATTGTTTTTCATAAACTATGAGGATATGCTTTTACGTAATCTATGAGGATACGGAAGCGGAAGAGGAGTTTTAAACAATTTATATGTGGAAGCGGTAGCGGTTGAGGAACTTCAAAAATCGCAGAAGTTCCGCGTTATGAGAATGCGGAAGAGGAATCCTCATCAACATTAATACATATGTTTTGCTTCAGTCATGTTCGTATGAGAAACGTTTAAAAGGCAGTTATGTTGTGAAATCCAGTACTTTTGTCTTGGATACGTATCCCAAACGGTTCTTAAAAATATGAATCTAAATATACTTCTCATCATAAAATCCGGGACTCCCTGTAAGTTTATGTTTGTACGAATCACATTATTTATAAAGTGTGTTTATTTTGAAATAAATATTCATTATGCAAAATTAGGTTTATAAATCTTCGTGAAAATGTCTCAAAATTGTAAAAAAAAAATTGTTCTTTATAGGGTTGAAGAAGTGTCTCGATTTCTCTGATGAGAAGTATATTTTAAACTGATTTCAATATCGGCGTTATACATACAGATTTGAACTGTAAAAAAACACGTAATCAATTATGAAATTTTATAATTAATTTGTAAATAATTAACATGTCTAGGTATGTATATAAGTATTGCTTACCGCGTGTTGTGCGATGCGCGCGCGCTTGAGCGCGAAGGTGCGCTCGGCCCAGTCGGCGGCGACGTCCACGTCGTCCGTGATCAGCAGGTTGTCGAACAGCAGCCGCGGGGACATCGACCACAGCTCGAACCCTACCGCCGTCTGGAGGGCGGCATAAACAAAAAGCTATTATAACAAATGTGCTTTATGAATCGACGTTCAGGTCCAAAGGAATAAAATAAAACAGTACAATATAACTTAAATCTAACTAATATACTATAAATACATTTAAATTTTTGACCGTACGATGCCGTGTGATGCCGGCTTAGAATAGCATCACTCCACATCTTTCCCGTGGGTGTCGTAAGAGGCGACTAAGAGACTCGAGAGTATTGGTGTATTACAATTTTTAGGCGACAGGCTGACAACCTGTCACTATAGTAATACACATGTTTTCTGAAACAACCTTAGAAAACAATCCTCAAAAATGTCAGACGTGGCGATAGTGGCTGTATTCTTACGGCCACTATCGCTCTGCCTACCCCGCAAGGGATAAAGGCGTGATATATGTATGTATGTATGTAAATTTTTGACTAAAACTATACCTAGCTAAGTAGGCACTGTAGTCGACGGCGACGACGGCGTCAAAAGTAAAGAAACAAAAGGAATCATAGTTTTGAACAGTACAAATAAGTTTTATCTAAGTATAATTTTTTACCTGCATACTAATCCGTGATTATTTGGATGCTGTGTGATGCCAGCTTAGAATAGCATCACCTCATTTTTTTCCGTGGGTGCCGTAGGAGGCGACTAAAGGACTGGAGATGTGATTACATTGCAATTTTAAGCGATGCGACTGGTTGACAACCTATCCTTATAATGATACACGAGTTATCCTGAAACGACTTAATATGTTTCTTAGGGAGAGTTGTTCAGTTTCTGATTCAGCCCTTAAAAGATTTGCATTGAATATTTTTCCACGTTATAGGTGTACTCACGATGGGCGTCATGCGGTAGGGGTGGTCGTCCTTGCAGTAGTGCGGGTTGGGGATGCGGGGGGGTTGGGGGGTTGTGTAGGTGTACTCACGATGGGCGTCATGCGGTAGGGGTGGTCGTCCTTGAAGTAGTGCGGGTTGGGGATGCGGGGGGGTTGGGGGGTTGTGTAGGTGTACTCACGATGGGCGTCATGCGGTAGGGGTGGTCGTCCTTGAAGTAGTGCGGGTTGGGGATGCGGGGGGGTTAGGGGGTTGTGTAGGTGTACTCACGATGGGCGTCATGCGGTAGGGGTGGTCGTCCTTGAAGTAGTGCGGGTTGGGGATGCGGGGGGGTTGGGGGGTTGTGTAGGTGTACTCACGATGGGCGTCATGCGGTAGGGGTGGTCGTCCTTGAAGTAGTGCGGGTTGGGGATGCGGGGGGGTTGGGGGGTTGTATAGTGTACTCACGATGGGCGTCATGCGGTAGGGGTGGTCGTCCTTGAAGTAGTGCGGGTTGGGGATGCGGGGGGGTTGGGGGGTTGTATAGTGTACTCACGATGGGCGTCATGCGGTAGGGGTGGTCGTCCTTGAAGTAGTGCGGGTTGGGGATGCGGGGGGGTTGGGGGGTTGTATAGTGTACTCACGATGGGCGTCATGCGGTAGGGGTGGTCGTCCTTGAAGTAGTGCGGGTTGGGGATGCGGGGGGGTTGGGGGGTTGTATAGTGTACTCACGATGGGCGTCATGCGGTAGGGGTGGTCGTCCTTGAAGTAGTGCGGGTTGGGGATGCGGGGGGGTTGGGGGGTTGTATAGTGTACTCACGATGGGCGTCATGCGGTAGGGGTGGTCGTCCTTGAAGTAGTGCGGGTTGGGGATGCGGGGGGGTTGGGGGGTTGTATAGGTGTACTCACGATGGGCGTCATGCGGTAGGGGTGGTCGTCCTTGAAGTAGTGCGGGTTGGGGATGCGGGGGGGTTGGGGGGTTGTATAGGTGTACTCACGATGGGCGTCATGCGGTAGGGGTGGTCGTCCTTGAAGTAGTGCGGGTTGGGGATGCGGGGGGGTTGGGGGGTTGTATAGGTGTACTCACGATGGGCGTCATGCGGTAGGGGTGGTCGTCCTTGAAGTAGTGCGGGTTGGGGATGCGGGGGGGTTGGGGGGTTGTATAGGTGTACTCACGATGGGCGTCATGCGGTAGGGGTGGTCGTCCTTGAAGTAGTGCGGGTTGGGGATGCGGGGGGGTTGGGGGGTTGTATAGGTGTACTCACGATGGGCGTCATGCGGTAGGGGTGGTCGTCCTTGAAGTAGTGCGGGTTGGGGATGCGGGGGGGTTGGGGGGTTGTATAGGTGTACTCACGATGGGCGTCATGCGGTAGGGGTGGTCGTCCTTGAAGTAGTGCGGGTTGGGGATGCGGGGGGGTTGGGGGGTTGTATAGGTGTACTCACGATGGGCGTCATGCGGTAGGGGTGGTCGTCCTTGAAGTAGTGCGGGTTGGGGATGCGGGGGGGTTGGGGGGTTGTGTAGGTGTACTCACGATGGGCGTCATGCGGTAGGGGTGGTCGTCCTTGAAGTAGTGCGGGTTGGGGATGCGGCGCGGCGACCACTTGCCGCGGTACGCGGGGTTAGGGATCAGCGGCGCGCGCCACACTCCCTGCAAACATTCAAAACTCCTTGTCAATGACTACTTATATTTAACTACTTGTACTTATAATTAATGGTTAAAAAATGGTGTAAAATCTGCTATGCAGTAAAATCTCGTGAAAAGAGCGCAAAATTATTGGTTGTTTCTTTTGACACAATCAAAATTAAAGGTAGCCACTTGTCAGAACAGTGATTTTTGATCCCGCCATAAAACACGAAATTGAATTGAATTGATTTTTGATCCGAGAGACGAGCGACATCGTGCCGTTCGCCATTGCCATGTTCAACAAAACACTGTCATGTCATGCATTATCGTGCGCTGAAACTTGCGCATAGACAATGTCCGCCATTTTGTTTTAACTGTCAGCTGACAGCAATAAAAAATAAGATTAAAGGTGAACGTGCAGTTATCCGCACCGAACGAACCGAATTTTTTAGAATTCTTCACATGAGATCCTATGAAACCTTGCACACTTGCCGGAATCCACCGATTCAGTTCGGACGAATGTGCTAGGTTTTATAGGATTTCATATAAAGAATTCTAAAATTCGGTTCGTTTGGTGCGTCAAGCCAAAAATGCATCCAGCCAGGTAGAGTCGAAATTGCCTCACCCGAGTATGAGCGTTGGCCTCGCGATGCCGTGAGAAACTAAGGCTGCTCGTCCGGTGTGGACGCACCTAATAGCGTATAGTGAACTGCACCGTAACACTTCTGTTTAAGGTGCTATGACGGGAATTTAGGGTTTTTCAAACAAATAGATCTCAATAACTACGAGGGTTTGATATTTAACTTTCATGTATGTGTATCTTGAACATATGGGTTAAGAAACCATCACACGATTGGCGTAAATTTCCTCTATACAATAAAAATCCGATAGGCCTATTTAAAAATAAGAAACGATATTACTAGGCGCGGTACTTTAGTATACCATCGAGATTGGATTAAAATTAAGATAAATATTGTTATCTAAAGAATTCAGGAAGAAAATCATCACTTATTTAAATACTTTTCTCACAGTTAATTTAAAATCGATTATTTTCTATGATAGACACTCACGCGGCCGCCGCTGTCTCTTTCTTTCTACCTAGCATGCGCATTAGTGCCGTCGCATTAATTCGACCTTGAACATAGGCTCTTAAAAAACTGAAAAAAATAAAAAATATTGAATTGTTTACCTTGTATTCAGGGTTGGGTATCATGGGTGGCGCCCAGGCCCCGCAGCCGGGCGCGGCCGCGCACGCGGGGTTGTCGATGAGCGGCGCCTCCCACGACCCGTCCATGTCCTCGTCCCAGTCCTCCGGCTTCTTCGCTTCAGGGTCTGCAGGTCAATATGAAAACAGGGTCAGCGACAGCTCAATTTAGACCCATTGGTGTCAGTCGTTTACACCACTAAATATAACTAGTACTGCCACAGCCATACATCTCAACAATGAACTTTCTCTTAGAGGATAATTCGCTAGATGACTTCGTCATTAATAAAATTATTGTCCAAAAATACTACGAACTTCATTCGGAATTTTTAAGAATATTCAACGTTTGAATTAATAAACAGAAAAGTTGTATCAAAATAAATGTTCTGACGCCATCCAAAATAGCAATGTATGACGACATAGATTCCTATTTTCATACAAAATAGTCCATTAGACCTGTCAGTCCACTTGGTTATCCTCACCAGGTATCACCTGCGGCTCGTTGTCGAGCCAGCCGTCGGGCTTGACGGCGTTGGGGTCGGCGATCTGCGCGGGCGCGCTCTCGTCCCAGTCGTCCGGCTTGCTCGCCTCGGGGTCCACGATCTACAACAAATATGCAAAGCAAATACCTCACTAAACCGATAGATAGAGCAATCGCCTGCGTTATTGGCCACAACAAGTTATATTTGAGGCAATGATTGAGCCGGGGTAGTCCTTATGTTTATCGTTAGAACTGTAGCGACCTCTAGTGACTACAACACGAAGCTCACTCAAGCGGATCACCAGCAAACACGATGCAACAGGAGTTCTCAACATATTCGATAGATGGCGCCACGTGACAGACCAATGGGCCTGAAATGCAGTATCGAAGTGTTCACCGCGCAACGCATATTCTTCCGTAGTGACATTGTGCGCATATGAAACGACAAAATATGTCGTGGCACGCATGTTAGCCAGGCTGGATACCTCTTACTCGCCATACAACTAGTCTCAAGTTCAAAATCTGCTTGCAGTAGAAAATTTACATGGAAAATGTTTTGAAAAATCGGTATTCATCGTCTAGATCCTGTAGGAAAACTAAATGAGTCGTACCTTCTCCCTCTCGTCCCAGTCGTCGGGCTTCTTGTCATTGGGGTCGTCGATCTCCTCGGGCGGGTTGACGGGCGGAGAGAAGTGCTCCAGCAGCGAGCCCGCGTTCACCTGCAGACGCAGACGGGAATATCACAAACAAGTATGCTCAAATTATTTATAATAAGAAGACAAATTATTTACAATAACTTAAAACGATATGGTAAAAAAATAGGAAAATGCTATTCTATACCAGCATTACATGACAAGTCAACATTGTAAAAGGCGACCTAAAAGATGAATCGAAGGAATGGGTAGCAGCGTTTCCTGTGAATATCTACAATATCTTGCACTGCGCTAGCCAATCCGCCTGCCAAGTGCGGTGATTAACTCCACACCCCTTAATGGAGGCCCATATCCAGCCTTATGTAAAGGTGAGCTTCATTTATCCTCATTCATTTATAAGCCTTGCTCTTGTCGGTGGGGAATATCCATCAGCTTTCATTTGGGCTTTCTCTTCCTTATACAATGTGGATGGCATGAAGTTTGCTCTTTAGCGGGACACACACGCTATGTAACTAACATACAAATAAACAAACATCGGTCTCTTTATCTACGAATTTAATAGGTATTTGATGAATGATGAATAAGATCTCTAACAAATATAAATATAAAAAGTCTATGATGTGTTTGAATGGTGGCATACCTCCTTGTTGTCGATGAGCACGCTGAAGGTGTTGTCGGGGCGCACCACCAGCGTGTACAGGTGCGGCTCCTTGTCCTTGTAGATGTCATCATAGTGAGCGGTAACCTACCTCCTTGTTGTCGATGAGCACGCTGAAGGTGTTGTCGGGGCGCACCACCAGCGTGTACAGGTGCGGCTCCTTGTCCTTGTAGATGTCATCATAGTGAGCGGTAACCTACCTCCTTGTTGTCGATGAGCACGCTGAAGGTGTTGTCGGGGCGCACCACCAGCGTGTACAGGTGCGGCTCCTTGTCCTTGTAGATGTCATCATAGTGAGCGGTAACCTACCTCCTTGTTGTCGATGAGCACGCTGAAGGTGTTGTCGGGGCGCACCACCAGCGTGTACAGGTGCGGCTCCTTGTCCTTGTAGATGTCATCATAGTGAGCGGTAACCTACCTCCTTGTTGTCGATGAGCACGCTGAAGGTGTTGTCGGGGCGCACCACCAGCGTGTACAGGTGCGGCTCCTTGTCCTTGTAGATGTCATCATAGTGAGCGGTAACCTACCTCCTTGTTGTCGATGAGCACGCTGAAGGTGTTGTCGGGGCGCACCACCAGCGTGTACAGGTGCGGCTCCTTGTCCTTGTAGATGTCATCATAGTGAGCGGTAACCTACCTCCTTGTTGTCGATGAGCACGCTGAAGGTGTTGTCGGGGCGCACCACCAGCGTGTACAGGTGCGGCTCCTTGTCCTTGTAGATGTCATCATAGTGAGCGGTAACCTACCTCCTTGTTGTCGATGAGCACGCTGAAGGTGTTGTCGGGGCGCACCACCAGCGTGTACAGGTGCGGCTCCTTGTCCTTGTAGATGTCATCATAGTGAGCGGTAACCTACCTCCTTGTTGTCGATGAGCACGCTGAAGGTGTTGTCGGGGCGCACCACCAGCGTGTACAGGTGCGGCTCCTTGTCCTTGTAGATGTCATCATAGTGAGCGGTAACCTACCTCCTTGTTGTCGATGAGCACGCTGAAGGTGTTGTCGGGGCGCACCACCAGCGTGTACAGGTGCGGCTCCTTGTCCTTGTAGATGTCATCATAGTGAGCGGTAACCTACCTCCTTGTTGTCGATGAGCACGCTGAAGGTGTTGTCGGGGCGCACCACCAGCGTGTACAGGTGCGGCTCCTTGTCCTTGTAGATGTCATCATAGTGAGCGGTAACCTACCTCCTTGTTGTCGATGAGCACGCTGAAGGTGTTGTCGGGGCGCACCACCAGCGTGTACAGGTGCGGCTCCTTGTCCTTGTAGATGTCATCATAGTGAGCGGTAACCTACCTCCTTGTTGTCGATGAGCACGCTGAAGGTGTTGTCGGGGCGCACCACCAGCGTGTACAGGTGCGGCTCCTTGTCCTTGTAGATGTCATCATAGTGAGCGGTAACCTACCTCCTTGTTGTCGATGAGCACGCTGAAGGTGTTGTCGGGGCGCACCACCAGCGTGTACAGGTGCGGCTCCTTGTCCTTGTAGATGTCATCATAGTGAGCGGTAACCTACCTCCTTGTTGTCGATGAGCACGCTGAAGGTGTTGTCGGGGCGCACCACCAGCGTGTACAGGTGCGGCTCCTTGTCCTTGTAGATGTCATCATAGTGAGCGGTAACCTACCTCCTTGTTGTCGATGAGCACGCTGAAGGTGTTGTCGGGGCGCACCACCAGCGTGTACAGGTGCGGCTCCTTGTCCTTGTAGATGTCATCATAGTGAGCGGTAACCTACCTCCTTGTTGTCGATGAGCACGCTGAAGGTGTTGTCGGGGCGCACCACCAGCGTGTACAGGTGCGGCTCCTTGTCCTTGTAGATGTCGTCCAGACGCTCGCTGCAATCACATGGAATAGCATTTCACGAGTCTTATTCATTCATTCCCGTGCCTTATCCCGTCCTCTGTCGGGGTCGGCTACCTAACCTAGGCTATAAGATTTACAACACACAGAACAACTGCTATCTAACCTCTGCAACCCGATGGTTAACCTGAATCTTAGGTTAAGTCACATTCAAATATCATCTGAATTAAAATTTTATTTGAAAGTGGGTTTCATCACGATGTTTTTCCTTCACCATACGAGCAGTCGGAAAATGTACGCGGGTAAAAACACATTGCTATATGTATAACGGGGATCGAACTCGGGTCTCACGAATGCGAGACCTTACCACCACCGAAGCTCTTTTTATTTGATTGTTTTATAAACCTCATAAAAATTGGGATGTGTTTCGGGCATTGTAATAAGTCTCATTAAGATAAGATAAGAAGAAACCCAGCCAAATGCGAATTAGACTCGCGCGCAATGGAGGCCGGTCCCGTGAAGGCTCTCTTAAAGTGAACTATGATGAGGGTACCTGGGCTTGTGGCAGTGCTTCTCCTCGATGGAGCCGTTCTTGGGGTTCTTGTGTCGGAAGATGAAGTGCAGCTTGTTGTCGTTGCCGCACTTGTCGGGGCCGAACATGATGGTGTAGGGCGTCTGGTCGTGGAAGTGCTTGAGGTCCGCGCGCGAGTTCACGCCCCCCCCGCCCGCGCCCGCGCCCCGCGACAGCAGCTTGATGTACGCGCCGCCGCACGTCTGCCCCTCCTGCAAACAACGTGCAATTATACAAGCACGTAAAAACACTTCATTGCCCCGAATTACACAAACACATAACAGGCAAATTAAAATGAAAAATGAACAAAGGTTCAAAAGCGATCTCCAATGGAAATTTTTTAATGAAAGTAGAAAGAGCTCATTTTTCAAAATGCAAATCACACTACAGATTGTGTAAATAAAATCACCGATTTAAAACATTTTACTATCCAGAAATATATCTTTTCCTGAGTAAATTAATTTAAAATATCAAGTTGTAGTATTGAAGTACTTTAACTTCGGCTACCATGATTTTCGTGAATCGTAAGTCATTGTTTAATATTCATGAGGTATAATGTTTAAAGAGGTAAAATCACTGGCGGAAAGAAGGGATGGCTAAAAATTACTTCACCGACAAGTGATTTGAAACATTGTTGTAAGAATTGTGATAGTATGTTCTAGAGTCAAACAAACTTGAACGAAAGAAATAAAAATGTTATAAATTGGCGCTTGTCCAACTATCCTACACGCGTATAACGCATCGGCGGTCACTGCGCTCAGAAACTGTATAAATAAACCAAATGCGTCACCGCTTTGTTTACAATCAACAACATTACTTTTAAAAAACTATATGGACTAAAAGTGTCCAGTGGGCAGTGACCTCAAAATACTGATGAAATCTCGACAAAGAAAACAACAATTCATGAAGTATTTCCCTTGTCCAGATTTAATTTCTTATTTTTCTTCATTATTTGTTACACTTACTCACCTAAATAACCAATAATTAGGTAGGTATTTTGAATTTATAGTTCTGTCTCAAAATTAATTCTTTGCACAGTCTTACAGAAAATGAATGTAATAGTATTGTGAATGGTAATCCAATAAGATGATGCAAAGCGCGGTTTAGTTTCGCAGCAGATGGTTACTCACACTCCACTCATATACGTAGCCATGTGGTAAAGACACACTTGCGAGCTCTAGAGCTGTATAGCAGCGACGATAAGCCTATTAGCAATGGTAGATGCGATTATGAAAACTTGGGAAACATGTTGTAAAGTTTACTAACTTTCATTAGATTATTTTATATTGCTCATATAGAAAATTATTCAGACTTTACGGGGGAATTAGTCTGTCACATTGAACAATTTTTCCCAAGAAAAATAGGTCGAATATGATAAAAATCCTTTCAAATGCAGAGTAAGCCGGCCAATACATTTTGAATAGGAGAATCGATAAGTTTTCTTCTGAACATCGGAGAAAGTTGTTCAGTCTAATGGACTGATTCGCTACTTAACATATTTGTTTATTTTTTTACGTCAAGTAAATGTGAAGATATTATGTGAGAAGTAGTTGTGGTGTGGATGGTACCTGCATGGTGACCTCGTACTGCACGACGAGCGGCTTGCCGGCGAACTCGAAGGGTCGCGCGAGCAGCGCCGCCACCGCCGCGTGCTTGGCCTCCGACGCCAGCACCAGCCCGCGGTCGCCCGACACCAGCCTCTTCATCGGCTCCTCGATCTGCGGGAACGGGGGAACATTGCAACACAAACAATATGTAACATTCTGCCTGCATGACTGGCAGGTCAAATGAGCTACTTATTAAAACGATATTTTGTACGAAAATATGAATAGATGACATCATCTCTCTCTAGTTTCGAAGGCATCAAAACACTTACTTATTAGTCCATTGAATAAAAAGTTCTAGAGTGCGAGAGTTAGTAACGTAAGATGTTTCTTCGGAAACATGTCAAGAGTCCCTAGGCAATAAACATACTAAAACCCCCGGACACTAGGAGGAGCCCCGGAGTGGGGGGAGGGGGGGAAAGGGTCCATTTTTTCATTTTTCGCTTAAATCTCAAAAACGGTACATGTTAGATAAAAACGTTCAAGGAAAAGTTGAAAGGCCATAAAATTATCTACAAGTTATACCAAAATCACTTTTTCCTATATCTTACCGTTTCCGAGTTACACGCATTAAAAAATGATTTTGGCTTAAACAATTTTCCCATACTACATACCCGTGTTTATCACATCAATCAATCAAAAAATATTTCTTTCTTCCATAAAACTCAAATGTGCAACTCGTGACCGGTACTGATAGATTGCTCTTGATTAGGTCTATCATTGGTAAAATAAACACATTCCTCCATGGAAGCCTTTAGGAGGAATCGATTGTCAAAATATTATATTAGGGTAGTTTTAGTTACTGAACTTGAACTATTTATTTTTTTCTTCCAAAAAAACTCAAAAGTGCTACTTGTGACCGGTACTGACAGATTGCTCTTGATTAGGTCTATCATTGGTAAAAAAAAAAACACATTCCTCCATGGAAGCCTTTAGGAGGAATTGATTGTCAAAATATTTTACTCCACTTGACCACTCCACACCAAATTCAATTCCCCCTGAACGCCTCCATGGTGGAGTCTGGTTTTTTTATCAGTGATAGGCCTAATTATGAGCAATCTATCGGTACCGGTCACAAGTTGCACTTTTGAGTGTAGATAATTTTATGGCCTTTCAACTTTTCCTTGAACGTTTTTATCTAACATGTACCGTTTTTGAGATTTAAGCGAAAAATGAAAAAATGGACCCTTTCCCCCCCTCCCCCCACTCCGGGGCTCCTCCTAGTGTCCTGGGGTTTTAGTATGTTTATTGCCTAGGGACTCTTGACATGTTTCGGAAGAAACATCTTACGTTACTAACTCACGCACTCTAGACCCCCTTTGGAGGTACTCATTCAATGGACTATATATACGTACTTTTTCAGTTTATTAATTCAAAATTTGAATATTTCGAAATACTACTAATGGATTAAGTAGTATTTTTGGACAATAAAAGGGTACAAATATTATACTTTATTAATGACCCAGACATCTAGTGAAACTAAGTACATTTTATCTATTCAAAATATCCATGTATTCCTGTTGTGTTTGTCCCTGGATGACCCTATTGAGTAGGAAGCAAGGTGGGGTAGAGTGCAGCAGCTAGAGCAAGTTATGGCACAGGGTAGGGCAATACCTTACCATGCCCCACCTTAGCCTACCCTGCCAAATCTTGCCCCATGGGAGCACATCAATGTATCACCTTGAATAAATAGTGTTTCAGCCTTTATTTTATCTGTGTATCCTTTACAGTTTGTGTTTTTAATGAATAATAATAATAAGCTTACCTGCCAAACCCCGTCGTACTTGGCGATGTTCTCATCCACACCCTGTTTCTTGGCCTCGGAGCGCACCCAGCGCTTGTTGAAAGCTGCTTCATCATCAAAATGCTCCGCGAAATACACCTTCTTGGGGTCCACCGTTGGACTCTGGTATACCTCTTCTTCTGCTTCAGTCTGATGGGAGAAGAGAGTGATACAAAACGGTAAGTGATACAATTCTTAAAACAGAAAACTCAGAGTGTTAATCTAATATCATGAAATCTTAATGGTTCTATATGTTAGAACTTTTACTGTTATTTAGCTAGGTACAATGCAAAATAATTAGAAACCTAGGACATTTTTTCTAGCTTGATAAAAGAAATAAAAAAAATGTGCTTTGATTTGTAGTAAAGAAAGTGGTATGGAAATAAAATAATACAAAATCTTTTTTAAACTTTCCGTATCTACCAAACAAAAATTTGCTTTTACTTTTTGGAACATAAGCCTTGAAATAAAACATGTAATAAAGAATTGCACTAAAATATAATATTTTTTATTATTATGATTATGACATGCAATGTTGAAATCGAGATAACATTTACTATGCCAGGTAGATCTTATCTCTATTTCTGTTTCATTAGATCTAGGTCACTAGGTAGGACCTCGCTGGTAGCAAGGCCTATGGACAGATGCCATGGAGATTCAGCTCACACAAGCATTATAATATTAGTACACTTTATGTATGCATGACATAGCAATTTATTATTAATTATAATGTACAAAATCACATGAAATAGTCTTAGTACAGAGCAATAATGTTATATTGTTAAAGAGTGTACTGTATAGAGTGTTAGTCAGGTCAGGATGCTTATAGTCCTTTAAGTGTGAGCTCATAGAACCTTGTGGCTTTAAAACACTGCTCTTACTGGTATCTTCATCAGTTCTAGCTAAGATTACATGTTCAAGAGGTCTAACCTCAACCTCTGAAGTGGATGACAAGTATGGACTAAACCTCACCTCGACAGTGACGCCCTCGTCGTCAGGCTGGTCGGCGTGCACGGACGCGGCGCACAGCAGCACCAGCAGCGCACTGGCGACGCACGCTCGCCCGCTCCACACAGCCATCTGAAACAACGTGCAGTTGAGACCACCCCGCGATACCGCCCGCAAACACTGAATAGCCACCACCGGCAACGCGACACGACCGCTTCACACTTAATTAAATTAAATAAGACTAAAAGTTCACGAGCAAAAGCCCCAAATACGATCACCGGAAAACGGAAATCCTTAATTTGTCCAGGGGGACACCGCATCGATTTTATTGACATGAAAACTTAATTAGGGGCTGAGAAACTCACCGTGCTCCTATTCTATCACTACTAAATAATGAATTATCATAAATTCTGCAGAAATTATATCCGAAAATATGAACTGAAACTCAATGAATTGGTTTTTTTTTCATGAGAATTTCAGCCAATCAAAAACAAACAGTTGTCACAGTACAGTACGGCTGCGTTCCAAAAAAACATTCAAAGAAAGAAGAGTGGACGGAGCCGCTTAGTAAATAGTCTTAGTCTTTGCTTAAATAAAGAAAAAAAAATACTGTCAAATGATAAGAAGAGTGTTGCCCGACACTAAAATTTCGTATGTTTCTAAAATTTTGTAAATATTGTCAATTATATAATTCATTCTAGTTAACGAATGGATAATTTAGACTATAAACTGAGCTACATATTAACCAATTTTTGCATCGTAAAGTAAACATTCTTGTCATTTATGTTAAATAAATAAAATAAAATAATATAAAATAAATAAAATAAATTGTTTAATGTTAAATCCAAGTAAATCAAAGTTTATGATATTGGGATCTGGGAGACAAGTGGCGAAAATCAATGCACAAAAACCGTCCCTTACAATACAAGGGGTAGATGTGGGTCAGGTTATGGAGGCCCGTAACTTGGGCGTGGTCCTGGACCCTAATCTGAGGTTCGAGAAACACATTCAGCAACTAGTAATAAATTGTTTTTACCGCCTGAAACTATTGTATAAAGCCAGAGAGTTTCTCTCAGTAAAACTTAGAATGAACCTTGTTGAAGCTTTAGTGCTCTCAAAATTCACCTATGCAGATGCAGTATACGGTCCTAGGTTATTGGCAAAAACTAAATGCTTAATACAGCGTGTCCAAAACGCTTGCGCTAGGTTTTGCTTAGAGATACCACCGAGAAGTCATGTAACACCATTTTTAAACCAAAATAGGCTTTTTAACATGACATTCAGAAGAAGTCTTCACTTTGCCATTCTTCTTTTTGGTATTATAAAAAGTCGCAAGCCTGCCTACTTATTTGAAAAACTAGTATGGTCCTCTCGCATACGCATCGCACGTCTTGCTATTCCACGTCATAAAACTACGGCCTTTGAGGGTAGTTTCAAATATACCGCTGCAAAGATCTGGAACAATATACCACCACCTTTGTGTTCATTACCTTCTGTTGCGAGCTTTAGGGTAAAAATAAAAGAATATCTTTTGCAGCATCAAATTAGCGGTAAAACAATTTATAGAATTTAAATTTTTCAATAATTTTATAATATTAATTTATAAAAAAGGGGAATTGGCTTATGTATTATTTTTATTATATTATGCCCTCACACTGCACAAGTCACACTCATACATAAAATTATTTTTATCTCTTTAATTTTTTTGCTGATGTTCATGGTGTAAATAAGTCTAATAATATGCATATTCTTATTGTTGTAACCTTGGCGATCTCCAAACCGGTTGCAACTGAAAATCAGCGTCACAGCCCCGGCTGTGGCATTATGCTGAGTTGCAACCGTTTCGGTATATGTATTTTAATTGTATGCTGAATAAATTATTTTTCTTTCTTCTTTCTTTCTTTCTTTCTATTTAGTGCTAGCAACTTGTTCTATTTGTAAAAAACTGCTTAGCCAAAATTTCAGTTTCAGTCTAGCCACACCAAACAGCTGATCGTTTTCCTATTACAAAGACGCACAAGATATTTTATCCAATTTGTTGATGAATTTCAATGTTTTTGACTATCTAAGCGTTACTAAATCAATTAAAGACAGTTGTATAATCGAACGAAATGCTACGAAATAATCTAAAGGTGTGTTTGGCCACGGGAAGAAGTGATGTAAGTCTTTACATGTTTTCGTAAGTTTACTTCAATATTGGAGTTTACTGATAGGAGTATTTTCGAGTATTTTTGAACGTCACACGTCCATATTCGTCAATACAATGCTACAAAAACAGCATCGCAGGCAGATAGATAATACAAATAAACCAATTCAATCATACTCTGGCTACTATACTAAATATTCCTGGCCCTATGACATTGATAAGAACGCGTTGGTGCTTACATAAATCTGTACTTAGCTTGTTGCTGATGTTGCCTTGGCGGGAGTTAGAATTTTTGTATTTTATGATTTATTTTTCTAATATTTTGTGATTGGTATCTTATTATGAGATTGTTGTTTTCACCAGTTACAGGTGCAAAGATGCAAGCACACGAGCAAGCTGGACGCGATCCGCGAGAAGCTCCGCGCGGGGCCGAGCCTGGCCGACTTCACAGCAGAAGACCGGCCGAAGGACTGGGCGGAGTATGAAGGCAAGCTCAAGCGGGAGAAGGGGGAGAAGGAGCGACTGCGGCTGCCTCCCTGGCTCAAGACTAACATTCCCACAGGTTGGTTAACACAGTAGATCTCCATGTCTGTTGAATATAGACAGAAACACTTTATTAATCACATTAAAACATAACATTAACATTAGTCTGAAGAGAAGAAAAGTCTTGTCTGTTTGAAGAGTCTTTTGGATTGATCTTTCATTAATTAATTAAGTATATTCAATAAAATCATTATTTTATCTACTCAATTACATCAGACAAATAAACATCAAATCACATGCTGAATTCATAACATTCATCTGATCTTGATTTTAAGGTTCCATGGTTATTATCACAAAATTATTATTATTGGGTGCTCGATATATCCCTACCGTGAGTTAAAACCCGTTATAATGTCTTATAGTTTTATTCATCTGATCTGATGATAATCATACATGAATACATATATCATGCCTTTATCCCTTGCGGGGTCGGTAGAGCGTTAACAGCCGTAAGAATACAGTTGCTATGGCCACATCTGTCATTTTTGAGTTATGTTTTCCAAGGTTGTTTCAGAAAACATGTGTATCACTCACTATAGTGACAAGTTGTCAGCCTGTCGCCTAAACATTGTAATACACCAATACTCCCGAGTCCCTTAGTCGCCTTTTACGACACCCACGGGAAGGATGTGGGGAGATGCTATTCTAAGCCGGCATCACACGGCAAATGATAATCAAGAAGTCCGCTTATCCCTCACCTGTTTACTGCATTAAAACTATATTGGACCTTTTGTTGTTCTAATATTTCAGGAGCAAAGTTCAGTGAAATAAAGCAGCAGCTACGCAGCCTCAAGCTGAGCACCGTGTGTGAGGAGGCCCGGTGTCCCAACATTGGCGAGTGCTGGAGTGGAGGCAAGCACGGCACCTCCACTGCCACCATCATGGTGAGATCTTAGAAAACCATATACATTATTATATTAGGTCTGTGTAGAAAACCCATAAAAAATGATTCAATGGTACAGTCAACCACAGAGAAACCTGACCTCTCTAGTCTCTAAGCAATTTGATTATACCTAATTTACGATTTTAGAAAATGTGTAAAATTTTGTTCCGCAGGAGTGCGTTTGAGAATGTTCTTGGTTTGGAAAATCAAACGAAAAAGAAATAAACCATCTTCGAGAGTCTCATAAGTAGAAAATTTGGCAATTACTTGTTATTGTCACTCACGAACAGGGTTATAAGAACTTTCAATTGAGAGGATTTTCCAAATCGAGAACACTTACGAACATACTCCAGACAAAATTAGTATCTTCGACTTACAACATTAGTACGACGGCTCTTTCATCTGCGCCACCGCAGTTCAATAACATTCAAATATATATATATTTTTTATCTTTTCAGTGCTTTGTCTATCAATAATGTATGTATACTTATTTTATAGCTAATGGGTGACACGTGTACGCGCGGCTGCATGTTCTGTTCAGTGAAGACGTCGCGCGCGCCGCCGCCTCTAGACGCGGACGAACCGCGCAACACCGCGGTCGCTATCAACCAATGGGGGCTCGGCTACATCGTGCTCACTTCCGTAGATAGAGACGGTAAGTTCTTCTGTGTGTAAAGACGCGAAATACACGCAAGCAGACGACGAGTTGCAGAAACCTGCCCGCTATACCATTATTATTATCATCACATCAGCCTAAAGCAGTCCACTGCTGGACATAGGAACATAGCTCCCCCAAGGTGCGCCACAATGAACGAGCTCCCGCTTTCGCCATCCATACGCCACCAGTCGCTCCCTTTAAGTCATCGGTCCATCTGGCCGGAGGGAGTCCAACGGTACTCTTGCCGAGGCGTGGTCTCCACTCGAGAACCCGCGCCCTCGACCGGTCGTCGGTTGTACGACAGATGTGACCAGGTTCTCAGCGACTATATCACGGCTGGGGTGGATCGTGCTCACTTCGGTTGACAGGTGTATCGCTGCATGTTACTGAAAAAAGTATTTCGTATTAACTAATCGATTTGTAATTGAAATTATGTTGCTTTACAGATTTACCGGATGGAGGATCAGCGCATTTTGCAGAAACTGTTATAGAAATTAAGAAACTGTAAGTTCAGTTTTGTAACAATGTTTTAGTTTTTTTTGGTGTTCATAGTTTACCACTTATTGGTATTAATCTATATTTATAAATGTTGTATTCGATCCGTGGCTATTATGGATAAGTCATACCATAGCTCTTTACGCTGGGTTGCAAGTTTTGCACCCGCAAATACTTGCGCGTAAGTTAGTCACTTCATTTCAATCGCTTGAAGTAAAGTGCATCACGCGCGGGGATCGTGAATTTTTTTTCCTTTTAAGACCTTTTTTTACGTCTACTAACGACCGATGTGGCGCAACTGTAGTGCGAACAAAGTTGATAGTTATCAGTTTGTGAACTTTTTCCCAGTCTGGTTAGGACATTGCGGCCTTAACCACCTGATTGTCCGTAAGCAAGATGGTTCCGTGTTTCGGATTGCACGTTAAGCCGTATCACCTAGTCGGTGGCCGTTATGCAACCATGTCAGAAGCCTGCTACATGTAGAAGGCGGTTGAAAAAATCTGACACTAGGGTTCATCGGATCGTTGGATGACTCGGTGTCCCACACGAAAAGAGAGAGACGTCTACTAAAAGCTTTATTCAATCGTGTTCCAGGAACAAGGAGATACTGGTAGAATGCCTGGTGCCGGACTTCCGTGGCAACCGGGAGTCGATCGCGCGCGTGGCCAAGTGCGGGCTGGACGTGTTCGCGCACAACATCGAGACCGTTGAGCGACTCACGCCCTTCGTCAGGGACCCGCGCGCCAAGTGAGGATATAGGCCCTAAATCCTCCTATGTTATAGGGCATTAGACTTCTTATTTTATTTTACGATGAGTGATACCGAATTATCCCATCCTTTCAACACATTTCTTTCTTGTATTTATGTTACACACGGAGGGTTCCTGTATATTACAATTTTAGGTGACAGGCTGAGAACCTGTCACTAACAGTGATTATTGGCTCTTAAATATTTGTCACTAGTGGTGATAGTGACTGTATTTTTACGGACGTTACCACTTTGCCTACTCCGCAACGCATTAACGCGTTATTTGTGTATGCATGTGTATGTCTCATTTTAGCCTTACGTTAAACGTTTTGTTTGTTATGACGATGATCACGTTACTATTGTTTCTCTGCTTATACACCAAGAATATTTATTTTCTAGTTACAAACAGACGCTGCAAGTGCTGGCGACAGCGAAGGAGATCAACCCTGAGCTGGTGACCAAGTCCTCCATCATGCTGGGCCTCGGGGAGACCGACGAGCAAGTCGAGCAGACCATGAAAGGTATATCCAGCAGACCATGAAGAATCGCTGCTAATCGTTGTCCTTTGGAAATTAGACTGTTCCGACGTTGCTCTAGAATTACTTAGGTACTGTAATCATCATCACATCAGTCTGCAGTAGTCCTCTGCTGGACATCGGCCTCCCCCAGGGTATGCCACAACGATCTCCCGCTTTCGCCATCCAGTCGCTACCAGCCGCTCTCTTTAAGACACCGGTCCATCTGGCTGGAGGGCGTCCAACGGTACGCTTGCCAAGGACTTAAAAAAACCGCAACAAGATTTGTTTTGTAGTTTAGGAAGAATGTGTCCATGACGGACATAAAAATGCAAAATGCTACTTCATTTTATTTTATGTATTGAGTAAAATACTTGGCTTGCAGACCTGCGGTCGGCGGGCGTGGACTGCGTGACGCTCGGCCAGTACATGCAGCCCACCAAGAAACATCTCAAGGTGAGGAGTCTCACGTCTCGATGCTTCCATAGCTCCCTGCATGCTCACTGCTACACATGGGCTGGATATTGTCATACTCGCAACACTTGCTAGTGAGAGATAGATATTGTTTCACAGGGAACGCTGCTGCGCGTTCATTACAGGGAGTCACCTTTTACTATACCCAGGTACCCATAAGTAGAATGGGGTGATGCTATTCTAAGTTGCGTGGAAAAATGGCAGTTGGCCCATATCCGTTGCTGGCAATAGGAATTTTTATATCTGACAACTTATCCCTTATAGAATGTCATCTCTCCTTTTCATAATGTCATGTGATGATGACGTTTTGCCGTGTGATGCCGGCTTAGAATAGCATCACCCCATTTCCGACCCGTGGGTGTCGTAAGAGGCGACTGAGGGACTCGAGAGTATTGGTGTATTACAATTTTTAGGCGATAGGCTGACAGCCTGTCACTGTAGTGTTTCTGAAACACATGTTTTCTGAATCAACCTTGGAAAACAATCCTTAAAAATGTCAGACGTGGCGATAGCGACCGTATTCTTACGGCCGTTAACGCTCTGCCTACCCCGCAATGGATAAAGGCGTGATGTATGTATGTATGTATGTTATAATGTCATACCAGATGGCGTGGTTTTAGGTTGAAATTTCCTAGTGTTCAGCGCCATCTATGTACTACACATTGGCTAGAAACCCTATTTACTTCGGTAGCTTATGACAACTATGACATGAGCGTCGTATTCCCTAGGTGTTCGAGTACGTGACTCCAGCCAAGTTCGCGGAGTGGGAGCGTCGCGGCGCCGAGCTGGGCTTCCTGTACACGGCGTCCGGCCCGCTCGTGCGCTCCAGCTACCGCGCGGGGGAGTTCTTCATCGCCAGCCTGCTCAAGGACCGCCGCGCCCACACCGCCTGACCGGGAGAATACAATCTGTATAACAAGTCTTAAAAGAAAATGAGGGCGCCACTTTCGTCGCGATCTGTCAAATCTAACAGATAATGCTTAAATATGGCAACAACTTTTATAAAAAAAAATTGTTCAATTTTAGACAGACTAAGCAGGATAGACAGGTTTGTCAACACCATCGCCAACATACGTGTGAATTCGGTAATTTCTCTCAATATCCGTTCCGGTTCGAAAGTAGACCGTCTATGCAAATTGTAGTAGGTACCATGTTTCGCGTTTTGTGTGACGGTCGGCGGACGAATATGATTCGAACCGTATTGTAATGTATCGAGGCTTTTTAAGGCAAATAGTTAGGGCTTGCCAATGCTAGAGACGACAGATAATATAAAAAATAAAATATACTTCATTGTCACAAAAAACATAAAATCACTAAAATAGACTAGAGTAAGCAATTATGACTATGTTGATTGTATAGGTATTTGACATAGTAGAAAAAGTTTGTTTTTGTAGTTTGGAATCTCTATACCTAATACTTTTATTATGGCTGTGTTTGTTATGGACGAGGTGAGATGTGTAATTTATTTATTTGCTGTTTCTTGTTAATATATAAAACTACCTACGTTACCTACGTACACACTTGTACAGTACAAATCAATTATGTAGGTACTTCCTATGCACAGGTACTTGAGTGGCGCATTTTAGGGAACAATAAATTTTGAATAGTCTTTTTTAATAACTATAAAGAAATCTAGTACAATTTGATCCCTGAAAAGAAGGTACTTGATTTGCGCTTATACCTTATAATTATAGATAACACTAGTCTGAATAGAGTTTGTATGATGTTATTTTTTTGCTATATTATTTTAGTTCAATATCTACATGTAAGGAAATAGAAATATATATTTTCTGGTATAAAGTGTTTTTTTAATGTTATAATTATAAAAATGTTTATATTATGTACTATTTTCGTCGCTCAAAATAAACATGCCCTTTGTCTGATTACATTTTACATCACGTGTAATTAGTATTTAATTACTTATAAAAAAGTAATCAATTAGAACCATAGCTTCAATTATTAAATACCATGTCCAATCAATAGTCGGTTCTAAATATACATTTTGTATATAATCGTTTGGGCGCACTTGTAGGTTACACGCATACCGAGTTAAAATATGTATCGTCATACTCCAGGGCTGAGTAACCAAGTGAAGCCGAGGCAGAAAATACAGAAAACTTTCATCGTACTATTTCTCTTCTTGCACGTACTAGTCGGCCTCGATTTCGGAGTCACTAAAAATTACCATCGAGTTGTGCAGATATGTGTGAAACTTTGTTCAGTTCTGAGCGTTTCATTCTGGATCTGTTGTTTAGTCTACCCTCTAATGACGTGGGTCGGCATCACCTACGCAACATTCCCTATATGCACTCTCTTGGAATATGTGGCATTAGTGTTAGTCCTTAAGGCCAGGATTCAGTGCTCAAATCATGATTTCAGGGGGTGAGGTGTGGGGGGCCGCCCGCGCTCTCCGCGCTCTGACACATCATCTGGTGCTCGTACACTACGCACCCGTACGTCGTGTGTTTTATAAACATGACCGCAGTCCGTCCACCTTTTAAGTATATTTGAGCTTTATCCCGGCCGTGGAACTTTTACTTCTACTCGTGAATTATTATTTTTTTGTGAAAATGCGACGAAACGAATATGAATGTGGGTAGATGGATGGACGCAGAAGAGGGGGAAGGCCTAAAAAGACCGTAATGTCTACTTAAAACACACACATTTAATTACAAAGAATGTTAGCATAAGTTCTAAGTTCCTTTTATGAACCTGTCTGTGCGGAATCGCACTTTTTTGTATGATCTGTTGTATTTTTTATTACTTTTTATTTTGGACAAGATATTTTGACTCAGTGTCATTATAGTCGTGCTAGAGAAAGTTGGTTGTTTTATTCCACCAAAAATCAGGCCCCAGCTGATAAAGCAGCCAGCGGGCCATATCGGCTCCGCCACACTGTCCTTGAAACTGAACAACTTTCCCCAAGGAACATAGGTCGAAATATGAAAAAAAATCTAGCCGACCCGACTTACATTCTATAAAGTTAAAAAAAGTACGAATAGATTGTACAAAAGATGATTATGAATCAAAAAGGTGTAAACAAATATTTCAATGCTGATAGAAAATGGTTCAAAAATTTGAGTACGAAAATTCAGTTATATTTGCTCTACGATGTACTGTTCTCAAGATATATGCACTTTTAGTTTCCATTCGTTTTTAATATTCAAAAATGATATTTTACTCAAATGTTATATGGCGTTTTTCATTGGAGTCCTCTGTCACGAACGAACGAACGAACTTGATATAGGTAGATACTTCATTTATTTTGTTTTGTTTATGCTGCCGGCTCAAGTGCCAACATCCGTCGACTTGGAATGTAGACCGTGAAATACTACAATTTACGTCATGTATGTGGGATGGATGATTTGTATGATGAGACGAACAACTGTAAGATGAAACGAATGGACAATTGAACGATAATTTTTGAACGTAAGACAAATTTTAGATGAATTTCTGAACTATGATGCTAAAACGGAAAAGCAATTTTTTTTTTTTTTTTATATGTAATAGGCCCGCATTTGTCTGCCATCTCACCTGGTGGTAAGTGGAGATGCAGACGAAGATGGTACATGCTTGCCTAGATAATGCCTATTCACTCTTGCCTTAAAAAGGCCCAAGTTATATTGTTCCGGAAAAAGATCCGCCGGCAGGGAATTCCACTCTTTAGCCGTACGCATGATAAAAGTTGAAGCGAAACGCTTAGTGCGGATCAGAGGTATATCTACAACATAAGGGTGGAACCCCAGTCGGCGCCTCGATCCCCGGAGATGGAATGGGGAAGGGGGTATCAGGTCGTGGAGTGATTGAGCACACTCTCCGAAATGTATCCTATAGAATACCGACATGCATGCTACTTTACGACGGTGTTCAAGGCTCTGCAACTTAGTCTCAACCAGTGCTTCGTCTGCTATGAGTTTCTTGGCGCGTTTTTCAATGGAGTCTAAGGCGGCCAGTTGGTATTTGGCAGATCCATCCCAAAGGTGGCAGCAATACTCCATGCAAGATCGAACTTGAGCTTGATATAGTTGTAGAAGCTATTAAGCTGTTCTGGTGCAAAGTAGCGCCTAACCTTTAAGAGGATACCAAGTTTTTTTGCTGCAGTCGTGGCCAAAGATTCTATGTAGCGTCCAAAGTTCAGGTCTGACGTAAGAGTCATGCCAAGAAGATCAAGGTGGTCAGAAATCGGTATGGATACATCTCGGAAAGTCGGAGTAAGTGTGAAGGGACTCCGTTTAGTCGAGAATAGACAAGCCTGTGTCTTTGTTGCATTAAACTTCACTAAATTGGCATCACCCCACTCGGATATTGCCTTGAGTGAAGAGTTCAGATGTTCGACTATGGACTCTCGACAAGACTGGGTGGTTTCACTGCTGGCCCTTGCACTGGACAGGTATCTGTCAACAACCGTGCTATCATCTGCGTAACCAAAGGTGTCGGGCGTCAGCATATCGTTGATATGCAGCAGAAATAGTGTTGCAGACAGAACTGATCCTTGAGGGACTCCAGCATCTATATAGGTGAGTAAATGAGTGTGAAAGAGAGAGTGAACACTTTTCAAATAATATCTTGGGCGAAAAAAACCCGGGGTTATCTGCGTAAAATCCGAAAATTTAGTTATTCCTTCTTCTCCACAGCCACAGGGACCAGGACATGGGTCTATGTTATTGCAGCGAATATAAAACTAAAAAGCATACAAAAGGTTTTAGTTAAGCGACCCATCCCATATAAAACATAACCCTTTTTCCAAGCCGGTCGGATAAAAAATAAAAAAAAAGCAATAAAGAATAGAAAAAAGTACGCGTGACAGATAATTGGAACGCAAACGCCATGAAACATTTCAGAAAAATAACTTTCTTGAAAATTAAAATAGAATGCAAACTAAAAGTGAAAATACCGCAAAAACGGTGCAAAGTAGAGCAAAAGTAACTCAGTTTCGGTACTCATATTGTAGAACTTGTTTGATAATCTTAAAATTAAAATCGGGCCCCTATTTAGTCCACAATTGCCCTAGGCCTAGCCTCACTCACATGCGCATTATTGAAGGCCTACTTTTCTAGTTATTTATTTCACTACCTCATCTGTTCCAATTTCTCATTTAGTCTACTTTTACATTTGGTCAACTTCCTCATTTATTCTATTCCCTCTTTTAATCCACTTTCTCGGTTAGTCCAAGTTTTATTTAGTCCACTTTCTCATTTGGTCGTTTTCCTCATTTATTGAAAGTATAAAAATATCTCGTCAAGCCCACAATTACGGACTTTCTAGAGCCACAGGCCACTTTTTTATTTTGTGCTGAAAAATATGTCAAGTGCCACGTTATTTTAAGGAAATATAGATGGTGCGCAACGGGATACTAGGTATTACTATAATGTTATCTCTTTGATGGAAGCGTCAGTATGAACATGAAATTTCATACCTAGCTCCTGAACCGCGCCATCTAATTTCACTGTTATACTACTCTTACATAGAAAGTGCCATATTGCCCTAAAAAAATTATAGTCTGGCATGTATAGTTTTCGAGATAAATCCGTTTTTAGTTTGACAGCTGTCACCTTAAATCAAGAATTCGTCAAAACATACAACTATACCAAAGAAAGCAAAACTACTTTATTTCCGAAACTAAGGTTGACTAAGAAATGACATCTCTGGTCTGTGGTTGAATGACCACCAACTGGATCTAATTTCGCACCCCTGTGTCGGTTTCTGTAAGAAGTTCTTGGGGGAAAATTGTTCAGATGACCTGTCAAGCAAAGAGTTATCTTGAAAAAATTTATTTAAAATTACTTGGTACCTACTGTAAAAACGTTACTCATGTTCAGAATGCACCCTGTAAATATTTAGAGTGAATTACTAGTTATGTATCACTCCTTTCTTGTTATAAGTAAAAATACTTAGTTAGACTTTTGCTTTTGATTATCTTATAGATAAAATATCGTCTATCGTCAAGGCTAGCTGAAGCGACAGCTATGATAAATTTGTTGCTAGTCTCGCCAAAAGACGTAACCGACGCAATAATAAGCGCATACTTAAACTACGCCTTCTGGTGTCAGCAATAAAGTATTTTATCAATCAATCTGTCCATGTCACTAACGTCATAAGTAAAATGAGCGGCGTTATAATTACGAAAAAATATTTTTACATTTTGTGGGAAATTTTGACACAGTACCGGCGCTGGCAAGAGCCATTTGGGTACTGGCGGGGTAGCGGGCGGTGAGGGATGTCATGGGAGGTTGGTTTGTCGGCGAGAACCGTTCTAATTTTTGGAAAAAAATGATTTGTTGAATAAAAATCTGTTCATCCACTAAAATCTGATAGTGTTATTTTTAGGGCATTAAAAGAGGAATATTTCTACATCAAGAAACTATATCAAAATAGTAGTCCAAGTTACGATAAAATTGGTTTGAAAATATTTTTAATGCTCTTTTTGAGATTTTTTTTATTAAAATATATCAAACCAATCGAGTCATACGATAGTGTTACTACTAGACAATATCTTTGAGTATGTCATATATTTTTTTGAGGTCTTATTAGCATCAATAACAGGCTTAAAAACTGGATCGAAAGTAACGATTTTCATCGGCCTTACTTCAGCAGCGCGCCTTAATCTGACCGAAAGCGATTTCTTTCAATTCTTACAAAAACTCAGTAAAAGTGTTTTAGTAATCCCGGAGCTTCATACAGAAGGTTTCGGTGTTAAGATTGCTATTTACATAGGCATTTCGTTTAGTTCTCCCTATCTATGGTATGTTTTTGCTTGTGTGTTGCCGGGCTCGTCGTGGTGTGAGACGTATCACATCACTGTCAGCTTGTTGGATTTTGCTGGCATCAACCGAGACGCCCTCTCAGCGCTACAGATTCTCATCACCTACTGTATACTGTGCTATGTGAAAAGGTTTAGACATCTCGCCAGCCAAACAGACACCAGTGCAAATGTTATGATTGAATATTATGCAAAATTGGCTGATTGTTATGATTATATTGCGCCGCTGTACGATCGCCTAGTAAGCGAAGATATATTTCTACATTTTCTTTTGACGGACGTGACTTTTCTGGGCTATATTCGTCACCAGCTTCACGATCGATCGTTCGATCTTGAGCCATGTGCTGTACTATGTCACTCCAACGAGATGGTGCCCGTCCGCTGCCTTTTTACATCGGAAATAAGACGAAACCAAAAATAAGACGAAGTGTGCGTCGTATCGTAGTAATACGTGGTTCTTTTCTGACGTTTTTATTTTCTTTGAACTGAAAATGGTAGGAAGGGTTCAGGGGTATCAGATACTGTAGGATTGGCAGTGAGATTGGTCATTCAGAAAAAGCGTAGAGAGACCTATCATCATCTAACTAAGCAGAAAATGTATGAGAGTTGTAGTTTTATAGGTGACCACGATTATCAGATGGTTTTGCGATGGTGGATCACCGTTCTTTACCATTTTTCATGTGAGCATTTTTCAGATAACTGTGTTGCTATTAACTGGGACACCGAAACTTATACTGATGATATGGGCAGTGCTAACATATATTCAGTTGAAGGTTAGTGCCTCGTATTCAATTGACTTGAATTATACTCAATGATTTATAGAAAGCTAGATATCTATTTCACCAAAAACATATCTAAAAATTGTCAATACGAAAATGAATAACACGAGCCAAAAAGATATTTGATCTCAAATAGAGTCAATTTTTCATTTTTTTCGCGATGATTACAATCAATCCTTTCACCTCTTATCGGCTTGACATTTGAGAACTGGGAAACCTGTAGATAACATTATACACCAGGTTATACATTCCAGATTGAGTGGTACTACTGCGGGGGATACATTATTTTGGTTATTCTGACAATCTCGCGGCTGCTGCTGCCGTGCATCATCAAGGAAATGATCAACTCCCAGGTGGAGTCTGCGCGTGTAACAATACATCGACGGATGCTCACAGAAACTGGTAAATATCCTGGACAGGACAGGACATGAATAAATAGGCTGAAAGAGCTTGGGAGATAGATTTTAGATTTCAGTATAAAAAAATATTGAGATGTAGTAAATTAACATTTTAGGTTGCCATTTAAAAAAAAATCTTAAATAGTATTCGCATGAAACAAAACTAACGTTTGAGAAATTGATCTTCAAGAGCTTCAGGAGAATATCTGATACTTATTATGCTTGATCACACGTTCTACTTTACTTATCAATTTTCACATATTTTTGTTATAAAGCATCAAGTAAAAGAAATTTAACAACGTGTGGACCAGTCGTTTCGGACTTTCATGCAAGAAACGGAAAACGAATATTTCAGAAATTGAGCTCCAGGTCGCACCCACCCTGATAGAGACCTTTCCGCCTGTTGCTGTTAATTTAATTATGTTCTCTGCAAGGTGACAAGCGGAGAGAGTTCCGTGAGCTGCTGCAATACATGTCGGTGCGTCAGTTGCATCACGCGGCGTGGCGCGTCATCCCGCTGGACATGCGGCTGCCGCTCGCCGTGCTCAGCACCTGCGTCACCTACCTCATTGTCATCATACAGTTCAGACATCTATACTAACAGACAAACATGTCCGTGCGTCACTTGCATCACGCGGCTTGGTGCGTCATCCCGCTGGGCACCTGCGTCACCTACCTCATCGTCATCATACAGTGCAGGCATTTGTACTAACAAACAAACATGACACTCTGAAGTCTGCGGGAATTGCATCTATCATCCCTTCTGTGTAAACTAAACTAGGACTAGTTCTAGAATGGGGAGTAAAACTCAAGGCTTATTGCAGATGACAGCAACTGAACTTTGACATTGACACATGTTTGACCAATATCAGGAAAATGGCACAGTCGAGAGTGGCGGCATCAGTTCCTAAGTCTCTATGCCTAATACCTTATTGCGATGCCTCCTGCACCGCGCACGCCCGCGCCGCCGGTACCGACTTGACCGCACTGCTCTGTTGTTCGATAATTCGTCCAATCTAATTTGTCACCGTAATCGCGACAACTTACCCATTTTGTAAAAAGTCCAATAAATAGGATCATCAAGAATATCGTCTTTCATTTAAAAGAAATTCCTTCAAGGTCTAACAGCATTATTTGTTGATACATAATGTTCAGTTGAGTACTAAAGCAACCAAATGCCTTAGAGCCAAAATCAAATACGCTACCTACTTACAATGTCCGTTTCCGCACTAAAATCCCGTTAAACGTTTTGTCTTTTCTCATGGAAGGCCCGAGCTGGAATCAATTTTAAATTTTAATACGCTTTTATTTTGTAAAATTCCGCGAATGCCTCTAGGGAGAGAAAGCTAATTTCAATTTCATTTAGTTCTGGCGCGATTCCATGCACCGGCTCAGACCTAGTGGGGGTATAGACTTCTCGCCCGGAGACTGCCAATTTGTAAATAAGGATTTTAAATTAAAATGCTTTAACCCATAATATCTACTTTAATTATTTGATTAATGATAACGCCGTGTAATGCCGGCTTAGAATAGCATCACCCCATTTCTTCTCGTGGGTGTCGTAAGAGGCGACTAAAGAACTCGAGGGTTGCATGTGTATTGCAATTTTTTAGGCGACAGGCTGACAACCTGTGACTACAGTGATACATGTATCATCGAAAAAGGCCCTCAATACTTGTCAGACGTGGCGATAACGACCGTAATTTTACGATTGTTAACGCTCTGCCTTCCCCGGAAGGGATAAAGGCGTGATTTGTGTATGTGTGTATTAATGATGATATTATACCGTGTCGTTTAAGAACTTTGTGTAGTAGTAGAGTAGCGATGGCGTAGCATATCAGCAGTCTCTGCGACAACAATAATGTGACACAGGACTATCTGAACAGTTTTGTTGTAATTTTTTTACTTGGAATAAATGATTTGTTTTTATATTTGTTTTCTGGCAGCAAGCGCAGGTGTACGTCTCTGTAGGTTGGTCCAACATGGATACGTACGCAATTTGAATCCTCTTCTACAAGCCTCGCATTTGTAGCTCAGTCAATGTTCCCTTGTTGGATGCAGTCTGTGGCAGCAAGAGCGGGTCTCGCGGCGTCTCTGCGGGTTCCGTGGGATTAAGTCCGTCTGAACCTGGATACGCAATCCTCTCCAGCAAGGAACCTCGCATTTTTATCGCCGCCTGAAATCTTATTGCGAAATTGCTCGGCTCTCCTACTCTCGGTACCTACTATGTTTTAATTATGTATATCCTTTATTTTAAAAAAGCTTAAAGGTTTTTAAAATTTCTGCCAAAACTAAGTAAATTCATCGGAATTGTTTTTATGTATTTTTCTACATATTGATTTTATTTTAGACCATACCTACGAAACTATAAAACTGTATCAGCTGGCACTTGATTGTCGTGATCGTGACTGTCGAAATGCTGTATGTACCTAGCTAGGAAATCCATAGCACAGGACTTACCTAGTTTTGATTCCTATCTCCCTTTTTATAAAATGTATTTTAAGCTGAACCATTAATATTAATTTGGACAATGTATTTTAATGTTTGAGAAAAAATATTATTATTACTCATTCTACAATCAAATAGGTTTTCAATATTTTTTATTAAATTTCATTGCTTTTCATACTCAGAAAATTATAAAATACATCGCTAAAATTTATAACTACAAGAACAGATAAAATAGTTCAACACATTTTGAGCGTTATAATTTATTTTTCTATCCAATGTAAAATAACACCTTGAACAGTAGACATAAAAAATGAAACAGTGCAAGGCCACCGTGTGTTAGTTCCCATGGAGCTTTTCAACTATGCGTTGAATTTTCCATCAAGCGTGCGACAGCCGATATCAATTTGATGATTTTCTATAGAAAAATATATGTCTTGTTTTTATATTTTCTCTACATTTCATTTCTTTGGCTACATTTATCCTCACTTTAATATTTTTATAGTAAACTAACTAATTCGAAATTCTTAATCCTGATTTACATGTAAAAAAACATATTCGACCAGATAGAGCGATTTGGATATCTAACTACATATAAATATAAACTTATCTTATGTAATAAAATTGTTTTACTTATATTTATTACAGTTTTTCTATTATGTACCCTACATAAACTATTTACAAGGTCAGAAGCGTATTAAAAAGGGCGCTACAAGTCCCATCAAAACAAATGCGTGAACTGTATGATGACAATGAGGTACGTGACGCAGGTGCTGAGCACGCACAGCGGCAGTCGCGTATCCAGCGGGATGACGCGCCACGCCACGTGACGCAGGGGACGCACCGACATGTAGCGCAGGAGTTTGTGTATCTGCGTCTTTTTAATGTCTTCTGAAACAGTTGATATGGCGTTATAGTTAGATCAAAACCTTAGAGCATTCATATAAGGAGGCTGGATGCAGTAAACTACCGAACAATTTTTTTTGCTACTTTTTGCGGGAGGGTAGGCACATCACAGGCACATGTACAGCACACATCGATAAATTTTACATCAACTTTACAACCACATACAAAATGGCAAGTTTCATATAACGCGCTGGGCAAGGGCAGTGTATTCTGGCAAAAGCCCGGCCTTGGCCACTCCTTAAAATAGTCTTGTTTCATAAGGAGGTTCGGAAAACTCAGTTCAGTACCGGTATACAAAGCGACATTTATTCCGGTTTTGTATTTGAAAGACGCTCTGCCTACCCCGCCAGGGATATAGGCGTGATTTGTGTGTGTGTGTGTGTGTATTTGAAAGAGCTCCTGTTTTACGAGATGTAGTTACAGACAGCAACAGACAGCAACACTAAACCATTGCATGCTAATAAGAATTCGTAAATAAGCTTCGGCATCTGGATTTCAGTCTCGAGCAGCTTTGCTTAATTTAGTAGCCATCATGTCACCTTATTTTCCCAGGTAATGTGCAGTTTTCGTCAAGATATAAGTCATATCAGCTATTACTTTCTAAATTTATTTAACGGATAGTTATAGCACTATTTTAAGCTAAGGAAGATTTTTATTTTAAGAGTTGCTTTCCCAAACTTCCGCCCGTGTATGAGTACCTGATTCTTTAAGTATTCGGTGATACAGAGCAATGCGCGCGGCTTCCACCTGCGCCTGCATCATCTCCACGAGCACGCAGGGCAGCACCAGCTGGGCGAGCATGCGCGCCGCGAACACCGCGTAGCTAAAGTACACCGACCAGTTGTTCTGGAAATACTGAACATAATTCTTTTGAGTAGGTTCTGTTAGTTTTGGTACATCAAGGCCGGGTATCGGGCCAGGTTAGCCTTCGCACTGTGTAAAAACTTGGTTCCACGTCAAATCCCCTAGGTTAGATAGCCGACCCTGACAGAGAACGGGATAAGGCAAGGAGAATGATGATGACATCAAGACTGGGTTTCGTAAAGAGAAATTAAAAAAGAAATTGTCCCAGTGTTTCTATTTTATTATTCTGTTATTGCTTATTTGTTTCCCAACATAGGTTTTATAGTCATACTAGCTGGTGCCCGCGAACTTCGTTTCGCCATAATATATCTTCCATCATTTATCAGCTATATACGTATTATAGGACGAACACTGCTAAACATAAGGCCTCTAAGCCTTATGTTTAGCAGTGGTCGTCCTATATATTAGCTAATATTAAATTGTTGGTAGGTAGGTACCCGAAAACTTGGTTTCTCAGACTATATATATGTAACTAATTTAAAAGTCTATTATATCGTAAAATTTCAATTTCCACATGCAAGAAAAAGTAAGAAAACGGTGGTTCTTTTATATGTTTAGTCTTTTAGAATCCCTGAAGGTTCAGTTTCTTGAAGTCGTCATTCCCTGCTCCTATTTTTTAGCTTTCCAGTTCTCTTCCCTATATCTTCAACTTTCCGCCTCTTTTTTACAACCGTGCAATATTTACTTCTAAGAGTGTTAATTCCGTGAAGTAGACTGATGCCACATTTCTTGACATTGTGATGGAAGACTGAAGACCGAGTTCATGAGTGTGAATGAATAAAAACAAAAGCAAGTAATCAAACAAAAGTAATACTACTAATCCTATCCTATCCTACTTCCTACTAATAATATAAATACAAAAGTTTATATGTTTGTTTGTTACTCCTTCACGCAAAAACTGTTTAACTGATATTCATGAAATTGAACACAGACATAAAGGAGGTAACTTGGATTAACGCATAGGAAAGTTTTCTTCGCGAAAAAATGTTCCTGTGTGGTGCCATGACCGATTTCCACACGGGCGGAGCCGCGGCTAGGGTTACGTTTAATTAAGTACCTAAGGCTATTTAATTAAGGTCGTGTGCTGCCGGCAAAGTAGAATGGCACCTCTCTTCCCGTGGGAGTCGTAAGAATCAACCGAGGGAGAAACCTGACCAAGACCGGCGGTCCTGGAGGAGGACAACAGAATCTACATTTAAACCCGGAACGGAGTCTTTGTCAGACGCGTGTGACAGAGGTCTATCCTGCAGTCAATTTGGCTCCGCACGTATCGACTCGCAGTTCCTGTGGTGTCAGTCAGGGAGCCCGAGAGAGTGGCGCAGGTCTTGGGCAACCCTGCGTTTTCCAAAATTACACTCCAAACAAAGCAGTGTCTGTGGGAAATCGGCTTATACCTGCGAGAAGTGTTATCTCAGACACTGATTTGATCGTCTGGCACAAACGTATAAAATATTACTTTCTTCAGGAAAAGTTTACAGAAATATGGAAAAATGTATCTTCTATACAAAATTAGCGAGAAAAATTAAAAACAAAAAACTTAGCCATTTTGACCACGGTTGGAGCGACAAAAATAAGGATATGTCTTCACAAAAACTTTTGCTTTGAAGTTATTGCAATTTTCCCGCGATAAATAAATAGTAGATTACGCACAAAGAAAACGATCCATAAGTGAAGATTGTATCGTCTGGCCACGAAACTTGCACGTCTTGCACCACGGAACTTTTGTTTTCGAGGGTAAAAATTATTGAATTATTAAAAGTGAAAATTATTCCAATATTAAAGAGATATTTTTGTAGTCGTAGACATATTCGTAGATTTTAGTTTCCTTGTCGTAATCATGAGCAATAATTCGACAAACTCATTTCTTGAGGTTATAAAAATACAGATTAAAAATATAAATACGGCCTCATGTTTTTTTTTCTTCCTGTGCGCTTATTCAAAGCGACACAATACGTGCTGACCAGTTCGAAATTTGAAATCAATCTCGGGTCCAATTTAGCCCATACACATCCTTTTACTACGCGCCACTACTAAATTCACATTTTTTTTTTTTTATATGTAATAGGCCCGCATTTGTCTGCCATCTCACCTGGTGGTAAGTCGAGATGCAGACGAAGATGGTACATGCTTGCCTAGATAATGCCTATTCACTCTTGCCTTAAAAAGGCCCAAGTTATATTGTTCCGGAAAAAGATCCGCCGGTAGGGAATTCCACTCTTTATCCGTACGCATGATAAAAGTTGAAGCGAAACGCTTAGTCCGGATTAGAGGTATATCTACAACATAAGGGTGGAACCCCAGTCGGCGCCTCGATCCCCGGAGATGGAATGGGGAAGGGGGTATCAGGTCGTGGAGTGATTGAGCACACTCTCCGAAATGTATCCTATAGAATACCGACATGCATGCTACTTTACGACGGTGTTCAAGGCTCTGCAACTTAGTCTCAACCAGTGCTTCGTCTGCTATGAGCTTCTTGGCGCGTTTTTCAATGGAGTCTAAGGCGGCCAGTTGGTATTTGGCAGATCCATCCCAAAGGTGGCAGCAATACTCCATGCAAGATCGAACTTGAGCTTGATAGAGTTGTAGAAGCTGTTCTGGTGCAAAGTAGCGCCTAACCTTTGAGAGGATACCAAGCTTTTTTGCTGCAGTCGTGGCCAAAGATTCTATGTAGCGTCCAAAGTTCAGGTCTGACGTAAGGATCATGCCAAGAAGATCAAGGTGGTCAGAAATCGGTATGGATACATCTCGGAAAGTCGGAGTAAGTGTGAAAGGACTCCGTTTAGTCGAGAATAGACAAGCCTGTGTCTTTGATGCATTAAACTTCACTAAATTGGCATCACCCCACTCGGATATTGCCTTGAGTGAAGAGTTCAGATGTTGGACAATGGTCTCTCGACAAGACTGGGTGGTTTCACTGCTGGCCTTTGCACTGGACAGGTATCTGTCAACAACCGTGCTATCATCTGCGTACCCAAAGGTGTCGGGCGTCAGCATGTCGTTGATATGCAGCAGAAATAGTGTTGCAGACAGAACTGATTCTTGAGGGACTCCAGCATCTATGGCCTGTTGGTCCGAGGAGCGGCCCTCTAGGACCACTCGTATCGACCGTCCCCTCAGGAAGTCAGAGATCCAGTTGCAAAGATCAGCAGGTAGTCCGTAGGCGGGCAGCTTGCTAATAAGGCTTGCGTGCCAGACCCTGTCAAATGCTTTTGAGATATCTAGAGACACAGCGAGGGCTTCGCCATGTCTCTCGATAGCCTCGCTCCATAGGTGGGTGGCATGCACGAGGAGATCACCTGTGGATCGCCCAGGACGAAATCCGTATTGGTGATCGCTCAGAAGATCGTTGTCCTCGAGGTAGCCCAGGAGTCTGTTATTAAGTACACGTTCCATAGTCTTGCAGAGTATGGAGGTGACCGATATGGGCCTATAATTCGCAGGGTCAGCTCGGCTTCCTTTTTTGGGCACAGGTTGCACGTTTGCAAGCTTCCACGATTCGGGAACCACGCCAGTCTCTAGTGACAGTCGGAACAGACGTGTTAATATCGGAGACAACTCAGGCGCACAGTTTCGCAGAACAATTGCAGGGATACCGTCAGGGCCGCTTGCTTTGTTAACATCTAGATTCCGCAGGACTTTAAGTACCTCTTTTTGGTGAATGCTGACGGCCGGCATAGAGCAGTCTACTCGAGGTAAAGTTGGTGGAATAGTACCTGCGGCGTCAAGACGCGAGTTTTCTGCAAAGAGGTAGGCAAGGAGATTCGCTTTTTCCTCTGCAGTGTGGGCAAGTGAACCGTCAGGTTTCTGCAGCGGCGGTAAAGTAGGCTGACAGAAATTGGTCTCAACTGCCTTTGCAAGAGACCAGAATGCCTTACTTCCAGCTGGATATGAGGCAAGTTTAGCGCCTACGCTACTGATGTGCCTGAAGCGTGTTCTGCGTAACTCCTTCTTGCTTAATTTAGAGGCCTTGTTATAGGCTTTCTTCAGGTCTCGAGTATCAAATCAAATCAAATCAAATGCGTTTATTGTATAACCATAGGTTGTAGTTACAAAAGATCTTATAAATGAAAATGTCCGCTATGATTTACCTTAAATGAGGTGTACAATACATAAAACATAAAATCTAATTAAAATTACATTATTATACAAAAAAAAAATAGTTAATTTTCAAAATGTCAAATAAAATCCAATTATAAATACAAAAAAATAGTTAATTTACAAAATGTCAAAATACAATTACAAATACAAAAAATTAGTTAATTTACAAAATGTCAAATAAAATACAATTACCAATACAAAAAAAAATAGTTACTTTCCAAAATGTCAAATAAAATCCAATTATAAATAAAATTTATTAATTAAAGCGATTCAATATTCAATAAATTATCCAAAATAAATACTTTTAAATGTTGCCTTTATTATCCAAAAACTCTCGAACACTATAGAAAAGTCTTATTAATAACCAATCCTTTAGGCTCTTTTTAAATTGGTGTTCATTTTGGTTCTTAAAGCTGTCTGGAATGTTATTGTAGATAGTAATCGCCATATAATATAAGCTATTGTGATAAAAGGCTGAGTTGTGGGAACCTTTATGTATTAATTTATGATTATTTCTTAATTTTTTATTATATTTGCTAGTTGATTCGTACATTGATAATTTTTTTCTGACAAATCCCGCTACCTCACTGATATAGAGACAGGGTAAGGGCAGTATTTTATACCTTTCGAAGAGTGGCTTACACGAGTCTGTTTGGGACATTTGGCATAAAGCTCTCACACAACGTTTTTGTGCCTTGAATGCTTCAACGACATCCGTCGAATTTCCCCAAAATATTAACCCATAGGTCAACACAGAATGAACATAACCAAAATACGTCATTACCCCTGCCTTTTCAGATGCGTTTGTAACTACTCTTCTAAGGGGATAGACAAAACGAGTAATTCTAAGACACACATTTTCTATGTGAGTCTTCCAGCTACAGTGGTTGTCTATCATAAGACCAAGAAATTTTGTTTCTGTTACTTGTTCAATAGGTTCCGTGTTGTAGGCTATGACCAAATCGACTGGTTGCCTATGATACGAATGGAATTGCATTAAACATGTCTTGGCTAGGTTTACAGAGAGTTCATTTTTGTTCAACCATTGGACTACCTCACTCAATGCCTTGTTGATTTCTAGTTCATAATTCAACTGTGATTTAGATTTAATTATTATAGTGCTGTCGTCCGCGAATAAAACTGTCTGATTACTAGTACATTGAGGGAGGTCATTAATGTAAAATAAAAATAATAAGGGACCCAAAATACTTCCCTGTGGCACACCTCTATCATTGATTTTAAACTCTGATCTTGTTTCTACTATAGTATTTGTCTTGCTACAAAGGTTACTGATTACTGTACATTGTCTCCTCGAATCTAGATATGACCTTATCCAGTTTAGAGCATTGCCTCTCACACCATATTTCTCCAATTTATATGATAGTAAATTGTGGTTGACACAGTCAAATGCTTTAGACATGTCAGTAAATATAGATGATATATTTATTTTTTTGTCTATGCATTCATGTATGGGGTTCATTAATTGATATATAGCCCAATTAGTTGATCGCCCTTTTCGGAAACCATTTTGTTCATTAATAATTATCTTAAACTTATCTGAAAAATCCAACAATCTTTTATACATTAACCGTTCAAATAATTTAGAAAATATAGGTATTAAAGCTACTGGTCTATAATTTACTACGTCATCTTGGTTACCCTTTTTGTATAGTGGCTTGATAATTGAGATTTTGAGCTGATCTGGAAAATTGCCTGTTTCTATTGATAAGTTGATTATAAACTGTAATGGTTGTGATATCCATGCAGCCACTTCCTTGATTATATGCGTACTTATACCATCATATCCAACAGAGCGAGTACTCTTAAGATTATTAATTGTAGTGACAATTTCTTGTCGCGTTACTGGTGAAACATATATTGTAAATGGATTTGAGGCTATACTTTTGCAAGGATCCTGATGAGTGGCTGGAGAGAATTTTGGTACCGAATTTATAAAGTGGTCATTGAAGTTCTTCGCGATCATTTTCGGGTCCGTTATTAATTTACCATCACAATGTACAGATGTTATCATTTTTGGCATTGTGTCAGTGCCAAGTATAGGTTTAATAATATCCCAGGCTGCTTTACCTTTATTATCTGCATTTTCTATAATTTTATGATTTACATTTCGCAATGACGACCTGATGCACTTCTTAAGCAATCTACTATAAGTTTCGTATTTCCCTGCATTTGTCCTAATTCGTTTCCGTGAAATATCTATATATAAATTTCTCTTTACCTTACTAGCTATCTTTATACCTTTAGTTATCCACTTATGTTTAAAGCCCGTTTTGATTTTAACTTTTATATTCGGAAAGCATAAATCGTAGAAGTATGACCACGTCTCTTCTTACCGGTCCCAACTTCAGTGGCTACCTATATCCCGTAGAAGGGACTGCCATATCCTTTCCCTTCTTTACTCCATCCTATCCAATCCTAAAGCTCCTCCCTATCTCAAAGACCGTTTCACTTTACACTCGGAAACTCTGACGCGTAATCTGCGTTCCGGGAACAGTCTGAGAATCAACCTTCCTCCACACAAGACGGACTTCTTTGCAAATTCTTTCACAGTGCGAGCCATCAAGCTGTGGAATTCTCTGCCTGAGGAAGTCCGTCGGTCCCCTTCCCTTGTAACCTTTAAGGACCGAACCAGGAAATATTATTTATCTAAATCTGTTGTATAATATCTCTTATTCTATTCCTTTTAGACTGTTATCTATTTATTCCCATTTCCTTCTTTAATTATGTATTTTCCTTACATCCATAGTATATTGTAGGTATATATATATGTATTAGTTTATCGTTAAATTGTTATGTATTTAGTATATATCATATTGCTTATGTGCATATCTGTGTATTAAGGTGTATTATAGTATAAGTAGTATATGTAGGTTTGCACTATCCCGCTAACCATTTCGCACTTTCTTTTTCGCCTAGAGGTTGCCTGGAAGAGAATGCTACTTTAGCATTAAGGCCGCCTCATTGGACCATCGAAATTTCTCTTTTTATTATGTTGTTTTTGTTTTGTTTTGTGTGCAATAAAGAATATATTATTATTATTATTAGAAGAGCCTGAATAGCTCAATAAACTCTTGGTAAGCTTTAGTTACGTCTGTTTGTACAAATACATTTGCGAAAGAAAGACTGCTTATGCAATCAATGAACTTTTTTAGGTTTAGCTTGGAATAATCCCTTCTAGTAATATACCAAAACTTTGGAGTATGCTTCCTTTTCATTTTTAAAACCAATGATTGGGCTGTATGATCTGAAAGTGCACATTCATGAACCCGTGTTTTAAAATTTTTAAAATTACACAAGAAATTATCTATACATGTTTTTGTTTTCAAAGTCAATCTAGTTGGCTCACTTATCTGTGGATAAAAATTATAACGATTTAATATGCTGATAAATTTTTTAGCCGAGACTGAATTTTTAATAGTATCAATATTAAAATCACCGCATATTATTGTTTTATGTTTCTGACTACTTACAAGTTTTAACAAAAGTGACGTCAATTTATCAAAAAACGTATCTAGATTCTTATAATACGGTACACGATAAACACATACAAGGTAATTTTTTTCATTAATCAGCTGTACACCACAACATTCGAAAGCTCCCTTAATAGCTACAGTCTTTAGATCTAAGCGTCTATATTCGATACCCTTCTTTAGAAAGATACAACTACCGCCCCTATTAGGATTTTTGTTCTTTTCAGCAGTTTTTTTCCTCGCATACGAATCAACTAACACGTAGCCATTTAGTATTAAGTTATTCTCATGACCTGCTTGTACAAAATGTTCTGTGACACATACTGCATCGAAAGCCAGCTCGTTTTCACGTTCTATGTTATCAATTGCTAAAATGAATTGTTCGTGCTTTTTAATTAACCCTTCTATGTTTTGATGTAGTATACAAAAATTTGATTCATTATTTTTCTTACAACTAATCTCGAAAAAATGTCTTAGTTGGCGATTCTATCTGTTGAGTTGCTATTTCTATGTTGTCCTCCTCTGTCAGGTTTTCTGGACATTGTGTCCCGTCGTCGTTGTCATCTTTTGTCTGTGATTTTTGCGATTGTATTGATTGGTCTTCTTTTTGAGTCTTGGATTCAATTTCTACGTCGTCATCTTGCTTTGCATTATGAAGGATTAGTTTATTAGGTTGTAGTTTAATATTACATGTGGAATTCCATTCTTGGATTTCATTTATCTTTTTAGCTACAGATTTGAAAATGCATTGCATGCCCCGAAAATTTACACTACCAGACCGCCTTTTAAACATAGTGTAGTCATATTCCAGATGCAAATTGGTATTCGGAGTATTCGGAGCTTTGCGCAGTCGAGCATCAGCCCAGGCTAGGAAAGCAGTCTGTTTAGACGCTTCTGCGCGGTTTCAGTCTGCATTGAACCATGGGCGAGCTTTGCTACCGGTAGGAATGTCGGAGTACGGTATAAAATACTCCATACCTTAACGCAAAACTTCCGTAATAGCAACTGCGCAGCTCGACGATTCTCCTGTAGAAAAGCAGGCCTTCCAAGGATACGAAGCAAAGAGGTGGCGCATTTCGTCCCAATCTGCTGACTTGTATTGCCACACCCGTATCTTACCACAAGGGCCCTGATCGGGTGGGGAATATACGGATACGGATTTCACCAGACAGTGGTCAGATGAGCCTAGTGGAGCAACAACTGACACTGAGCATCGGTCTGGATCGGTAGTCAGCAGAAGGTCTAAGCAGTTGGCTGTATGTGACTCCACATCTGGAACCCTAGTCGCACAGCTGACAAGCTGGGAGAGATTTAGAGATAGTGCAAATTTGCGCGCTTCTCGCCCAGCATGATCGGTCTCCTGGAATGGGAATAACCACTCTTTGTGGTGGGCATTAAAATCCCCCAGGATGACTAGCTGCGCCGACGGGTATCTTTGCAGAGCCTCATCAGCAGCTTCACTAAGGTGTTGAAAAAGTTTGGTTGTCTACAAACTTAGACATGACCTACAAACTTATTTTATGTGTAGCAGCCAACTCCCCTTTTAGGGGTATGTTTTTTTAGCCTATAACCTGGTCGGTGATTTACTTGACATTTTGGTACAAATTGCATCAAAATCCGTTCGGTCATTTTCGCGTGATGCTTCCGCATATCCACAAACAAACATCCAAACATCGTACAAAACTCGTTCATAGATGTCGCCACACGACTTTTAAAACGCGCTATCGAAGTGTTTTCTGAAAATTATTTAGGGTCACTGAACACCGACTTGTTACTGTCTTATTATATGTATGGATATATGTATGGAATATGGATGTATGGATGGATGGATGGATGGATGGATGGATATCATTATTGGCCTCGTACGTCTGTTACATAAGATTTAATCAGTGTCGGAGGCAAGAATTTTCGTGGCTATATATAAGCCGATGCGGGAGCGGCATGACTTACCGCTCACACTACAGGTGAAGGTAGAATTAGAGACTGGAACACTATACTTTGTTTCGATGTTGTTTTTTCATTTTTTGGCGAGATCAGAGAACCAAAACTTCAGTTTGATGATCATGCATGCAAAGTTTTCAGTTCACCGTTCTTTATAATCGGTAAAGTACTTACCCAAATTTTGAAGGTCACAAGCATAACCCATATGCTTATCATAAGCTTGGGTATTTCGAACAGTAAATATGCCAGCATCTGTAATTTTAAAGTCGGTCAGTCAAGTTCTTCGTTCACAACTTTTCCTTTACATACAACTGCTTTCGACGATTCAGTTTTATGATTACATTTTTATCTATGTTGATGTGAAAATGCACTATGTTTTTTATACTTTACTTATCCTCATAGCCAATTCATTTATTTAGCAGCACTGTCTTTTTCCAATTAGCAGTCAATTTTTTGCTTATTATTAAATGACCATTAAACACGACATACTTACTAGTCGGTGATATTGCGGCATTATGAAGTCATAACTATCAGACATTTTAAAATAATACTGTGTTAAGATGTTCGTGTTTACATCAGTTACACTAGCAAGCTCTTTAAATCTTTTGACATAGCAATATAAGTAGTATAAGATCAATATGACATACAGAGACACATGGTCGAGCCCAAACGCTGATAGTGGTTCCATGTAACCCAGGAGGTCCTTGTCTTTGCACTTAATATTCTGGTATACAAGACAAGTTATTATTGCACTAGACATATACCGTATGATGAAAATAACAAACTGTAAAATAAAAAACTTAATCGCCCGATTGTTGAATTTAGACTCTGGCATAGCACCAAGCTTCTGACTTGTGCTTTTAATTAAATTAACAAAGTTATTTTGACTAAATTTCAGTATTGAATAGAACGCTGCAAATTCGCCGATTATAACTGAATGCCATATTATATCGATAGTCGCATGTTGAACTACTAAGCTGCTGAATAAAATATAACCCCAAAATACAGTTGTAATTGTTGATAAGTATTTGACCAAAGCTCTAGCAGGTTTGTTGATATATTGTGTAAATCCGTAATCGAACCCGTAGGCAGCTTGCGCGGAGCAGAACAGCACTGTAAGTACTTTAGGCACTTTTGTTTTTGGTTCTAAAATTTTCCTGTTGATGTGCACTATTCCTAGAGGTCGGTACATTTTATTATTTAATCAACACGCATTTGTAAAATTATTTTTGAGCAACACGGTCGTTCGTCCTTATTTGTTAATTAGTCCTAAACTTAGTTATTTTTTATGTTTGTGTAATGTCCCACTTCACGACAAAGGGCGTCCTTCTCAATATTGGGCCTTCGACTGACTTCATTACATTTAGAAAAAAAAACTCCATTCTCCAATATATAAATAGAGTGAGTAGAGTGTATTAAAGGTAGGTACATTCAATTGATGGATAAACTTGACATATTCGTATTGATGGATGATTCGTTTCCAATCAATATTATTAAAAGACTACTTTGTCAAATGTGACAAGAGAAAACATATGCCATATTTTATTTATATTACTTACATTGACGCAGTGTTTCCCGATATCAAATATGTTCTGTTATAATAACCTCACTGGTAGTCAACACCTTCTAAACCCAACGGTCAACCTTTACATGCTTTTTTTCTGGCGCCATCGAGACTTTTCGTATCTAAGGGTCAACATAAGCCCCTTTGATATTTATTGAACGGCAGCTGGATGTGTTGCTGATACCTGGCTTTTATTAACCGCGGACGCCTCCCTCGGAATTAGCGGCGCACGGACGCGCAAAAAGCCTGGCCACGCAAACATCGCGCTGTCCATACGTGCAGCAGCGGGGGTGGCAGGATTGCCCAACGTGGATGTGGTATTTTATAAACTATCTATTCAAAACCACCACCATAAAGAACGCGGAAAAAGCCTGGCCACGCAAACCAGCAACTGGGCTGCGGCAGGATTGCCCAGCGCAGCGTGGATGTGGTATTTGTTGTAAGAAAACTAAACTGACTGAGTCAATGACAGGGAAGGCAAATCATCCACCTGCTCTGCTGACCATATGATTTGCTACTATCTGGAGGTGTTCTGGAGGGCGGCTCCTCGTAGGACGTAGACACCCTGTGTGGGCGGCCGCAACTACGCCACTAGAAGTGATATAGCCTAAGCTCCAAACCAGAACTGCTTTGATAGCTGCCGGGTAAAAGTCTCACAGCTAACAGACGACTGTTTCAAGAGGAGATATGCTAATCTCTACATCTTCATGTCATAATCCATCACTTGTTTGATAAAACCCATGTTTCGTGATTCAATATTGCACTCGTCTGAAGTCTACTCGCGCGTGAGATAAGTCTCCCTACGTGAAGCATCATAAACCTACCGATGTAGCTACTTTGAGTATTTTTTTCGTAATACAAGGAACGTATTCTCTATAAGGCTCCTTGTATTGCCTCATCCCCGTGGACCATACGTTCGGTACAAAATTAGCGCGGGTTTAGTATGCGGGCCGCGCGTGTTGGTTTTTGCGCTCCGCGGCGCACGCGCGTGTTCCGCGCGCCGCCACTAGTTGATAAATAAAATATCGTTGCTTGTGGTTCGATTTTATGCTCAGTAATATAAATAAACTACAGATTACCAGAAAAAAGCACATTGCGTAGTACTTATGGCAGTACTTACACAGAGCGGTTGCCATCTGAGCTCTGAAACCCGAATGCTAACCTGGTCCGAATCCTAGGTTAAGTCACAATTAAATATCATCTGAATTCAAATTTTATGTGGGTTTCATCATTATGTTTTTCATTCACCGTAAGAGTAGTCAGTAAATATACGTGAGTAAAACACATTGGTACACGGCGGGGATAGAACTCGGGTTTCGCGATTGTAAGACCGGTGCTAACCACTTGGCAACCAACGCTCAAATGAAAAAAAATATCCGATCAAAATTTCCGCAGATTTGTTTCTCCCCGACACACCCTGTAAGGCTTGCGCAAACACGTCGGTTCCTAAATCGAACGCTCCAAACTTTTCAAATATCTCTCTCATACTAAACTAATCTCCACATACTTCTATCGGCTATGCAATCCGAAATGCATTAGTGTCCACCCTTGACAGGGGCGGGCAATATGCAAACTTGGCCGGAGTCGAACCCGGGCCGCCGTCTCGAGAGCCGAGCGGTAATGCCCGGCTGTTTGCTGAAGGTGGAATAAGTGCGGCTCCGGACCCCGACTTCGCGTTTGTGGTCAAAATGGAAGGAAGTTTGTTGAATTTGCGGAGAATACGTAACGAACTGGGCAATCCCTGTAGCGGCTTAGTTGTATATCTAGCCGTAGCAGGATAGATGGCGCTACGAAAGTATTGCCGTAGCTCGTAGCAATTGCCTACGCTGCTTTTATGCTATTTTCAACTTTAAATGTATAACTTTATCTGTTCCTATGCGCGCTAAATGATAGGCATATTATACAGTGTGTACTGATATAGTGTATTTAGACCATGAAGCTGAACAAATTTCAATTAATTTTTTTTCAGGAAATGTCGATCTTTTTTGGCTTTCCATGTAAGTAGGCATCCAATCGTGTTTTCTGGGAGATCGTTTCTTTTTATCTCTTTCTGACATATGTCCTTATGAGAATCAGTTTCATGGTATGAATGCACCCTATCGGTATTCAGAAAGCTGTCCCTTACACCCCGTATATTTCATGAACTGTAGGCATTAAAATAGTCATGGACTTTTTTTATCCGGAACTTTACTACATCGTTCGTTTTCCCCATAAAAAAAAAACATTACAAAGAATAGAGCACTAATTTAGCATTTTATTGCATAGGGTGCAAACGTACAGAGTACGACATGTATTTTTCCCCACTCTACATCCGGCCAACATGAGTAGTGGCTGTGGTATAGTCGAAGAGACAGATACGTAAAAAATACGAGGTAAGCCCCATTTGTCTACTTTTATTAATTTCATTCAAATAATTTTATTAATTTTAGGCTTTGGTTACCGAAACGCTCTATGAATTAACAATATTCATAGTTCACCATCTTGCCGACTTATTTACATTTGCCTTGTTCGCTGGCGGTTTTTAATTCTTTTACCGACTGAGCCATATATTTATGTCATCAATAAATAACTTGTTACATGGTACGTATTTGGAACAAATGTTCTTTGTGAATATTTTGCTGTATGTTCATGGCACCCAAGCTTAAGAAGCGATAAATATCTATGATCTTAACTTTTACCTGCACAGTTTGTTGGATTATTAAGCGAACAAAGATAATCGAGAATGTTATGTAAATGAAGTTACCTTGTTGGGCTTAAGGACCACCGCCGTCCACCTCTGGCCGCGGCCACCTCCCCGGCTACACTGCGGAGTCGCGGGCACTCGCGCGCATCCGTGCGTGAAATCAGGCGCGGTTACCACCCGCTGTAATAACTACAAACAAACTACACGCGGCCTCTGCAGCCCTGTATGATTTACGCGGCAAGGGGATACGGGATATGACTCAATACGCTGTACAGGAAGGACATGCAATTGCAATAAAACACAAAAATACTAAATTATTATCGAAATTATGTATGTATAGAATTCAGCCGATTGCAATTTTATGAAAAACAGTCTTTGATGCCTTATAAACCAAGTGAATGGCAGATGGATTTTGACCCAAAATTCTTATATGCCTACGCCACCACTCCTTATTCTACGCCACCACTTGGTATCATGGTGATTATTGTACCATATATTGTACATAATGTACGTAGGTACTTTGAGTAATTAGCGTTTAATTTAACAATTTAGGTGGCGCAGGTACGAAGCATGCTTCCCAGCTAGAGATGGGTAGCGGGTAAAAACCCATTCAACCCACCCGGGTAAAAACCGGGTTTTTACCCAAATCACCCGGTTTTAACCCATTATTACCCAAATTGATGGGTGAAAACAGCATAAGTAAAAAATAATTTAAAAATGGTTTTTATTCCAAGCAAATCTAAAAGAATACAATGAGTATTTCACAGCTTTCTAATTATTTCTTTCTTTATAGTAAAAATGGCTAATAACAATCATAATAATAATCACCCGCTTGATTAAATAAGCTTTAGGCGCTGGGTACGTGCGTGAAAAAGTCATTTTGGCTACTAAAAATTATTTTCATTTAGAACATGTTATATTTGCAGTCATTCAAATATACATAAGTTAATTAGAGATGGGTCATTTTAGCTAAGGTACCACATAACCTAGTATCTGCTTTTTTATTATGACTTTATTTAATAGCGAGATTGCGACCATAGACCTTTCCAAAGCTCTCTGAGTGACATGTTTTATTGCTCGTTTTTCAACTCCGTATGTCATGACCACGATTGGTAGAACGCACTGCTCGAACAACATTGTCTTGAAACATAGTGGCAATGCTTTTTAAAGGTACCGCTTAAGTCAAAAATACAACAATACAAAAGCATATCAATTGTTAAAAGGCTTGCGCTGATGACTTGTACCTGGAAAACAATCGCATTGACAGCGCTGGCAGACGCTGTCATAAGATCGTCCTTTGTGCAGGTGTTGGGGCACGCTGGACACGATATTAGGTGGTGCATTGTTTGGACCGCACCACACAAACACCTTTCGTCGGCACCCTCCAAGAAGCTCCACTTGACCATGTTTTCCTTGCTCCGCCCAGTTTGGGTCCGAACTCTATTCAGGGACTTCCAAACCGGCAAGCTTTCAGCGATAGGGACGAAAGGAGCTGGTAGGGTTACCTTTTCCTGATAAAGTTTGCACCTCGCTTGTTTGGGGTCGGTGCAAAGAGGAGACACGACTTTACAAAGTTATTGCGACTTTTCAACGTGGCACTGGGATGTGGTCGTGTAAAGGGTGCCGTGCATCTGACTCCATCCTTGCTCTTTCAAGGGAGCTATACACAGCCCTGCGAACAGCTGGGGGCGCCATACCAGCCAGTAGGTATAGCTGGCTAACCGGGGTCGGTTTCAGGCAACCAGTTATGATCCGGCAAGTCTCATTTAAGGCTGTATCCATTAGCTTTGCATGGGCTGAACGACTCCACACTGGGCTTGCGTACTCACCTGCAGAAAAGGATAACGCCAGCCCAGTAGTTCACAGAATATGAGGTGTTGCTCCCCATCCAGTAGAAGTAAGGCGCTATAAAAGGTTATTCCGAGCGAACACCTTCTTTTTTATATTTTGGCAGTTCTTACTGAAGGTAAGTGACCTATCCAGAGTAATGCCCAGATATCTCGGATGTTTATTGTGAGCTACAAGCAAACCTTGCCACTCAATATTGAGCCTACGATCTGCTTGACTGTTGCGGAAATGGAAAACGCAGGACTCAGTTTTTGATTGGTTGGGTTTCAGTGAATTTTCTCTATAGTATTTGCTTAAGTCTCTCCTCTTTAAAACTGGTCGCCTGGGAAGTCAGCGCAAGGTCGTCGGCGTATAGAAAGCGGCACGTGTTGGGACAGGATGGTTGGTCGTTAGTGTATATGTTGAAGAGCAACGGGGAAAGAACGGACTGCCTTAAGGCAGTCCGTTCTTTTGCGACCTCCAACGACTTTTGTCCTGAAGAAGATGCACCTGAAAACGGCGGTTATGGAGAAGTTCTCGAAGAATTGAGACGAAATTAAGATCGCCTGTCATCGTCTCCACTTTCCATAACAGCCGCTTAAGATTTACTGTATCGTAGGCTGCGGACAGATCTACGAATACAGCACCGGTTACCTTCCTCAGTTCAAAACCATCCTCGATGTGTTGCGTCAGTTTCAGTGTCTGGCTGCTGCAAGACTTGGCCGGTCTAAAACCCGCTTGTTCTGGGATCATTTTGGGGTCAATGAAGCCTGTTAAGCGGGACAACAGTAGTCTCTCAAAAAGTTAATATAGGCTTGAAGTTTTTGGGACTGTCTGTTGGTTTTCCGGGCTTTGGAATGGCTATGACCTTTGATTTCCTCCAGACACGGGAGATCGAAGCAATTGTAGGTGAAAAACACGTTTGCGAATCGTCAAAATCTCCCGATAAAACCAAATGCAAACAAAGCAAGTAATAAATCATCCGAATAATAAGAAATTGGACTTGTGCTAGGTACTATTTTTTATTATGTGCTTGTACAAACCTATTTACGCCTTTCTTCGAGGCGTTAAAAACCTATTCTAAGAACATGTTGCATTTTAAAGAAGTATCTATAAATATTTTGATAAATATAAATGGTCAACAAGAAAGCAAAAAACAACCGATCACTTAATATTATTTTGGATACTAACCTATAACTGACTGTAACATCACTAGGCCTTAAAGGTTCACCGATGTGCCTAACATTTGAATGTCGGTTTTATATTAATTTTTAATTATAATGGCAGATTCCAAATAAATATTTTTATATTCTTGAAAAATAATTTCGACTAAAGTGTAGCAGTGGGACAAATTTATTCGAAGCAAACTCACCTTTTCACGTTTATTACATGTTTTATGTCATCAGGAATAATAAAAACAGGTATTGTGTTCTTATCATACTTAAACTATGATTATATTTAACATTTGCCCTTGCATCTTTTTATTTTTCATCTTATTTTGGTAATAAATCATTTAAAATTTTACGTCGGTTTTTACCCAGTCATCGGGTGCTTTGGGTGGATTGAAATGGGTAAAAACCGGGTTATTACCCAAGCGCGGGTTTTTACCCGGGTGGTTACCCATCTCTATCCCAGCTGCCCATCCAGTTTTTATACTTAGACCATGGACCAACTTAGACTTGAAACTCTTTACATTAGGACATTTGTTGTCCCACATGAAAAGAAGAAAAACCAGAAACCTTAAAAATATATTTTTTAAAGTTGTATCGGCTCCTTAATCATCTGCCTACTCTATAAAGCGTGACTGCAAGTGTGAGCCCCATTAATCCCCCATATTAGGTGCGTGTGTCCCATCAGGCGAGCGAGCGAGGCGAGCGAGGCGAGCACGGCCGTATCGCATCGTTCAGATTAACGACACAATGTCTCACCTGACACCCGCTATTATACAGTTAATCTACTCCTGCACAGAGATGGAGTCAGGCGTGCGCCTATCGATATCGGCCCAAGGCCTAGCCGGGGCGATTTTTATGGGTGCGCTGTGTGTGCCACAAAATTAAATAACATACATACATACATATATCACGCCTGTATCCCTCGCGGGGTAGGCAGAGCAATAACGGCCGTTAAAATACGGTCGCTTTTGCCACGTCTGACATTTTTGAGGATTGTTTTCCAAGGTTGTTTTAGAAAACATGTGTACTACTATAGTGACAGGTTGTCAGCCTGCCGCCTAAAAATTGTAATACACCAATACTCTCGAGTCCCTAGTCGCCTCTTACGACACCCGCGGGAAGGAGGTGGGGTGACGCTATTCTAAGCCGGCATCACACGGCGGCACACAAATTAATTAAATAATGTATAAAGTTTTCACAGTGAGAATGCGCAACATTGCGATGCGTAACAATAGTCTCTGAATTATATACTCTTTGAACTTTATAGTACACCCGAGGTCAGCACTGAAATAGATGATTATGTGTGCTTATAATGCGATAAAGATTATCTGTACCTACACCTTAGTGTCAAAATTCTTCACTTCTTTTAATAACACCAATACGATTTGACACGTCTGAAGTCGACTCGCGCGCGAAATAGGTTCTCTACGGGACGCGCCATATGCCTACTGGACCATAATAAAAATGTACCACAGATTAATAATTCAGATACAGGCGAAAACCCTATTGTCTGTCAGTACGTAAGACAAACAGACTAGTTTTAATTGTGCTATTTTTGTTGGAGCTAAAAATATTCTTACGGTTCAGTAAATAAAAAACATACTAAGACAGGATTGTTTCGCAAAAAAAAAAAGATATTTATAATTAAAATGAAATATTTTAACGTGTAGGTCCTGAATTTGGCCCTGTTTGGTAGTACGGGCGAGTTCATTTCACGGCGACTTATAAAAATTATATCATTCATTCAATAGGTTTTCCTATGAAATAAAATCACTCAGTTAATCTGAACTGACTTAGGTACTCATTATTCAATTAAACGATTTATTTTTTTGTGTTAAATATTACTCTGGTGATTAAGATGCATCGCGTGTAAGGACGAAAGTAGTGAAAATATAAAAATATGATTAAAAAAACAAGATGGAACCATTCACGGTGGACTTTTTGATTTTTGTTAGTTTCGTGTAAACCTGTTTACTCTTATTATGATTACCTAGTATTTTTTTAGCCTATTTGGTTTTCACAGAACTATGAAATAAAAAAGTTAAAAAGTGAAAAGGTTACGTCAAAGAACTTTGATGAAAACTTATATATTTTCATAAAAAAATTTGTTCCCTAAATACACAATACAACATAAATATAAATATGGATTTTGACTGTGAACACCAACAGTTCAGATAACAATTTTCAACATGAATATGGTATGGGGGCACTATCATGAGAATTAATTTTGAATTTGAGCAATATTTTACACGTAAACAGTTAAGGTGTTATTTTATTACATTTTCCAACTTGTTAAACCTGCCACCGCGGAGGCGTCAAAATTACGACACAATAAACAGTTTAATTTAATTTGAACATTACAAAGGCCCGCCTAGGTTTCATTTGTGCTGTAAATAAGCCGCCAAATATGGAATTAATTAGAGTCTGTACAGACCGAATGCATGTGCGGCTGTACTGCAGATAGTTCTAATTTAAAAGAAAACCCTTGAAATAAAACAAACTTGCTCGAAAAACAGTAACTGATTACTTTGATATAACGAAAAAACACAGACATAACGTAAAATAATACCCAACATTTAAAATATTGCCAAAAATAGCTAGAGAATTGATAAAAGTGGATATCTAGACGTTTTGTAGTTGGTGGAAGCTTGAATATTTTATAAATTCCTTTATGAATGTTTCAGTTGCAAATTATCTCGACTAAACTGTTTGCTGAATGAAGTCACCAGAATGGTACGAAAATCGCACTCTCACACTGTGCAGACATAAGTTTTTACAGCAATATGACTGCAGTCGCTCAGGCTTCCACTTGAAGAGTCAATGCATGGTAACTAATAGAACTGCAGTTTTGCCTTTTTGTACGCATATTAAAACCTTGTGCGTTTTATGCGGTTATTGCAGCAATATGACTGCTGTCAACTGGACTTCCTGTGGTAAGAATGAATAGTAGATACTATTCGCCGGTTCTAGACCACCCGAAAAGCCCCTTTAGGGTGGTTTTGTCGGTGTCTGCAAAAAGCTCGTCACATATGCTTTTAATTGGCGGTTTTATATCAAATTAATCCGCGGTTTTATATCAACTTAATCCGCGTATGTAATTAAATTAATCCGCGGTCGATATCAAATTCATCCGCGGTCGATATCAAATTAATCCGCGGTTGGTATCAAATTAATCCGCGGTTCCGCGGTTTGATTTCGAATTATTTCGTGCTTCATATAAAATTAAGTCGCGGTCAATTCGCGTTCTTGTTGGTTTGTCATATTAGAATTCTTGTTGGAATTCATGGTTTGTTGTATGAAATCCATTTTTACTTCTCCAATTTTTGAGTTCATTATATCAATGATACTTTAATTCGTGGCTGAATTTGATATAGGTCGCGGCTCATATAATCTTTTCATTTCATACATGCATTTTGTCAATTCATGGTACCAATAGATACTTCTTAGGCAGTAAAGCGTAAGTAAATCAATACGTATGATTATTCATAATATTTTTATATCACCATCAATTTAACTTATACCTACCATTTATAAAGTTCATACCTACCACTGTTGTGTTTCTGTACACCAACAAGCAAGTTTCGACACGTTGAGCCTACTGTATTGTGAACAATGGTTCAGCCGTAAATACAAATCTTTGCCTTGCCGACTTTTTCAATATTTGTATTGTTCGCTAATAGTAAAACCTACTATGTAATAAAATTAAGTTGTAAAGACCCTTGTTTCCTTTTGACGATGCCGCCTGCTGTGTATTTATAATATTTAGAGATAAATTTTGAAATGTGCTTATTGTCTTGTGATTGTAAAGACTAACTTTTTTATAACGGTGTCTTCCGCCCCAACATTTATCTAACAAAGCGAACTTTCTCAAAAATTAAACTCGTCGAGACAAGTATCCACGGTGGGTGGTGGTTAACGATATTGAAAAAAAATACCCCTGTTTGTCGTGGTTTCGTTATAAAAGCGGAACAAGCTTGTCTGTACTCCACAACTTGATTTGGAGTGCGTGATATAGTATTAAAAATCAAATCTAGTGTTCGTGTTCGTTGTGAAAGTTTAACCTAACCTAACCTAACATCATGTCTCGGTCTACAGCTAGCTGCATAGGAAAAATGGAGGTAAGAATCGTTATATTTATTTCTCTCATTTTTGTTCAACACTGTTTGTATTTATCTGACATGTATGTTACGAAAATTACGAGGCCTACGTTCGTCAAAGGACTGGTACATGTGTATGTTATACTTACTTACATACTCTCGGGAGAAATACTTTGTATTTATGCCGTATAAATTGCATTGTGTGTATTGATAAGTAATATATTCGATTGAGGACTAGTACATGTTGATGTGATGTGTATGAAGTAATATTTTTGATTGTTATTTAAGTAAATTTTATTACAGCATAGTTCCCGTTAATAACGCATAATATATATGTCTGTTTTGTTTTAGGGTTCGGGAATAAACGTTGATGACCTACCAAACACATTCAAGAATTATTATTTCGCTGCATCAAGTGATGATGAAACTGCATTTACTATTGTCGAACCCGATCAAAAATCACTAAAACGGGCGGGCAGCGATAATGCTATCGATCAATTTTTCGACACACCCAAAATCAAAAAGCAAAAGAAAACGCAATCTTCAACAGTTGGGATGGCTCGAAACGGCGGTGTATCCTACATATCGTCGAATACCGATGACGCAGCAAACGCCACACATCTAATTAAAGTAGAAGTCTACGATCTCAAGAAATTAGCCAAGGTGTCGTCAAACAACCAGTGGAAAATAGCCGATTTTCGTGCTAAATACTACACAAAGGTCACGGACAATATTTACGACCGCAGCAAGGAATTAATATACGATATCACGAAGAACGTCTCGCAATCACAAGACTGTAAAAAATACTTTTTCGATAACTAATTTCATAATTCTCAGTCATCTAAAACAGAAAAAACAGTACCTAAATACCACGCCACTCAACAACACAGCAACTTCCCTTTCTACCTCAAAAACATCCTAACAATGAAAATCTATGGATGGACAGGACAATAGGGGCGACTTCACTATTCAAGCGAGTGATGTTAAGTTTCGTAAATCAGTCAGCACCAAGCTTGCATTCGTGCCACAAGCTCGTTATTCATTAAAAATGTATCTTTCTAAAAAAGTTATCGCGACCATCTCAAAACAAACTATCCTTACAGAATATTCAAGATATATTCGATTCTGGTATATTAATAACGAATTACCTGAGTGTTTAATTCAAGATGACGACGTAAAGCCATTTTTCACCCCCTGCGAGGGGCACTACTCTTCTTCAAAAGACTGTGAATCACTGGATACAGTTGATGGTGTATTGCCAATGAAGGCATATTGTGCGAATTGTCAAGACCCTCCCAAGACTCAAGAACCTTATTCGGACCCTCTGACGCAGTCTATAGAGATTGTCAATCCACTATCAGTTGATTGGAGTCGAGAAGAAGACGAAGAAGTCGAAGAAATTATAAATTCCATACAGGATAACTATATTTTATCCTCCACAGCATACTCGCCTACTCTTTAATTGGATAAATATGATTGATTTGTTTACTAATTATTTCTGTGTTTTTCTGTTTTAGTTGGCTTTGTTATTTTTAACATTGTAATGTCTATGTCGGTTTAAATTCAATGTAAAATAATAAAATAACATTAAAATAACGTTTGTTTCTTTTTTCCTTTTAATAACAGTACCTTATTCTTGTAATGGAAATAAAATTAAAACACCTGTATTAAAATGTATACACCATTTATTTCATAAAACACATATGACATAACCGTTCTTTAAATCTAAACACATTTTAATCATTTTAGCTTAAGTATAAGGGTAACTTCTTATATACACATTCAAATATTACTTAAAGAAAGTTATAAAGAAATCATTTAATAAGAAATCATTGTTCAATGAATCCTTAGTAAATAGGTTATTGAAATCTTCAAGACTTAGACCTCTGTACTTTAAATACAAATACACTAAACAATATTCTCCACACAGAGACGAAAAAATGTTTTGAATAGCTTTATGGTTGTATTTCCATGTTCGTGAATTCCTTTTTAAATAATTTAAATGATGACCTTCAGGTTTACGACCAAAACTGTCAAAATATTCACCAACACCATTTGAATGAATAACAATTGCTACCCAGTGAGACCCTGGTTTTGTGTCTGAGTCTAAATTACTTATCAAATACACAGGTGCTGTCATAAAAATTGGTAGACGATTAGCGGGAAATACATTATCAGCTAAGGAGTTATGAATTGATCTCAAATATTTTTTTATCTCGAAAGTGTTCATACTTATTAAGGTCTAATTTACACAAAAATAAAAATGCATCTGAGAGATAATCAAAGTCCGTTATCTTATATAATTATTACTTAACTACTAAAGTCGACGTTTACATTTCTATTCTTATCTATTTCAATTAAATTATCAAATTCAGCATAAACAATACAATTAATTGTTTCAGTTAGGGCATTTTCAAACCGTGCTTCCAATCTAACACTGCCATGTTTAATCAAGTTCCAGTGTGAAGTTGAATTTGCACATAAATCAGGAGTTAAGTCAAAAGCCATCAAACAGTAACCTTTCGGATATCTACTCAGATTTATACCATTTCCTTCATTTAAAAAATGAATACCAGTTCCGGAAAAAAGCGTATGATACATAATAGTATGCAACCCACTGCTGAATTGTGGCTGTAATGCTTTAGAAGGAATTTGAATCCCATCAATATACAAACTAAACGTATTTAAACCATAGTTATCGAAATCATACGGATTTTTGGTAAAACTTCCGTTAAAAGCTGTATTATTCACAAATCCTATAATACAACGTTTTGGTATCTGACCTAGAAAAACATTATCTAGTGTTTTACCTTGAATACCGGATGGAATGGTCAAAACTTTTACTTCAGCTCGCGTGATTGGATATTTCGCAGTTGTAGTAGCTAATACTTTTTGATGAGCGAGTAGTACACTTGGATTTATTCGAGCTTTACGCACCATTAATGTTGCTTCAGTGATAGCCACTTTGACTTTGATATCATTTGATGAAGACATCAAGTTAAATGATTCCCTTGAACGTATAAGTTTGATGCACATGTCAACTCCATTAATTAAAAACTTTTCTTGGTTAAATATATCTCCATGTAAGTGTCCTATCATTTCGACCTCTTTGCTGTCTTTTGTATATTTTAGTCTTGAAGTGTATCCTTTATTTGAATCATCTGTGTTATTCATTTTTCCTGCAGTGTCTTCATACCACATTGAGCATGTAAGATGGGACTCTTTTGCTGCAGGTGCATAATTCAATAATGTTTCAATGTATGCACGATATCCATATGTGTTATTTGGTGGAGAAACAAGCTTTTGATTTAAGTATACATCTAATTGACTGAATAGCGAATGAAGCCAGTTATTTACTGGAGCTACTGATGTTTTTTCAGAGTCAATATTAGACAAATCTTGGTTCAATATTTTGGCTTTCACATGAAGCAATGTGTGTGTTAAGTCAATATAATCATCCCCGGAACCGGGTATTTGAAATTCTATAGGGCCATCGTCACTAAGAGATGAAATAGGTTTGTAATAAATCCATTGTCCGCTTTCTATACTTGTTTGCGTCGATGGTAAAGCAAATATATCTAATTCTGACTTTGCACATTCACAAGAATGATTATGTAAAAATGACATTTTAAATTATTTTAAGAGAAGATATCATTAATTGTTGAAAATTTACTTTTCCTCGCCTTTTTCACTGTTCTTGCTTTCAAATTCTCCGAGTGAATGAGGGCTTTATGGTTTCGTTTTCTATTTTTATACCCCGACCCACTCATAGCTCTTATAATTTTGTCATCAGCTTTTCTTTTTAAATTAGAAGTAGCTTCTTTAAAACGATTTGTGACAGATTCTTCTAAAGGCCTAGCACTTACTATATCTGATAAAAGACCTACCCCCGCACTCAGAGCTTCTTTACCAATAACTTTAGCTCCATTTGATAAAAGTGGTAGAACAGACCTAAACAAACCCCCTAAAAAGCTTCCTATACCATGACCGCGTTGATGTGACACTCCTTTATAGACTACTCCGATTCCAGTTCCTGCTTGATGAGAATAATAATGATGATATGGACAGATTAAATTATTGTCTCTTGTGTACATTTTGATTTATCTTTTTATAAAATGTAGTTTAACACAGCTCGTTCCAAATTGGAATGGAACTTTTCCTCCTGTGTTCGATCTTATATCTATTTCAATTGTATCAAACTCTCTACGCATGACTGGTACATAATGTGGCGGTGAAAAAATATGCATTTTGTTTGATCCATACACATATTTAACTGGATCTAATGATGTTATTCTTAATAAAGGACACATGACGTCTCCAACCATCTGAGGTTCTACAATATCACAATATATGTATAACTGTGATGGTAATCCGAGGTATAAATTAGCTGGAAACTTTCCAGTTGTTTTTGTAGCAATGTTTGTATTAGGGTCAAATCCAAGCTGAAGACTTAAGATAGGGGAAAACCTTAAAGCTATAAGGTTATTCATATCACCTGTGAGTGAAACCAATTTTGTTAATTTATCATGTCTTAATTTGAAGCTTTCTCTCGAATTCAGTGCTGTTATAACATCGTTAATGTTTTCATAACTAGACGTAGGTATGTGACTCTTGTATGTTACTGTACTGAGTTCTTCTTGGTCGGGAACTTTCATGCGTTTGGTGATATACATTATATTATTATTATCCTGAACAGTAAACATAGTGCAAGGATACTGAAATTCAACTAATCCTACCGACCATTCTCCATCCAACTTTATTGATTTTGGTAATTTTGTGGAGAAGTTGGTGGTTTTGTTATTTGGAAAATATGAGAACGAGCTATTACTGGGTAAAGTTAAGTAAAAGTTTTCGCCTTTCATGATTTTTCTAAATCTGATACTAAAACCCAACTATTGAATTTATCAGGATAACCTTTCCACTTCACTAATAGTTCTTTTCTGCGACCTGAATAGCGGGCGCGCAGTATTTTATCTATTTTATACAAAGCAGTGGGGTCGTATGTCACTTTCTGTAGTTCTTTTTCATAAAAAGTCCCAGTAACAATTTCTCCCTGTAAATCTTTTATTGTGTAAACAACAAAGGGTGATCTGTCTATAATCGATGTTATTAAAAATATTTCATCACTCCAATTGGTTTCATAACCTTTTTGAAAAATATGTTTGTACTTAGTTATTCTTACATGATCTCCAACTTTAAACTTAGGTTTGGCTTTAATTTTCGTAGCATCTTCATTTTTTCTCTCATACAAGTTGCGCCAAACTGTCATAATGTTATCAAAGTTTACGTCGCAAGGGCGCATTTTAATACTTCTGTGAAAGCTATTATTGTAGGAATTAAGTAAATCTTGCAAAATATCTATATATCGATACGTATTATTATGAGTAAAATATTTCCACATTTTCATTTTAAGTGTACGTTGGAATCTTTCAACTATGCTTGCTTTGATATCAGGATTATTGGTGGTGTAATAGTTTATACCGTTACATTTAAGAAAAGATTGGACGTCTTTTGCTATAAATTCAGTACCTTTATCGGATTGTAAATGTCTCGGAGTGGCTTTAGCTTCCGAGAATATATCTTTAAAATTTTCTTTTATAGTGGCAGAGTCTTTCTTTTTTATAGGTCTAGCAAAAGCATACTTACTAAAAACATCAATTACGCATAAAATATACTTGAAACCATCGTTATATTCACTGTAACTCCGCATATCACTTAAATCGGCTTGCCAAAGTTCATTAAAATTTGATAGAATGTACTTGTTTCTCGGGAACCGACGACGAACTGGTTTATGTAGGGTGTACGTTTCTTGAGATTCCAACCATTTCTTTGTTTCTTCTTTAGTCATTTTATTTTTCATAGCTGCAGTCAATTTACTGAGACTGCTGTATCCAGCTGGGTGGGATACATCGTAGTAAATATTACGAATTTCTAGTAAGGGGTCCATTTTTCCCAATTAATTCTTTTAGCGGGTTGTGCTTTATTTTGACTGCGACTACTGCCAGCTAATGTTGGTGTGCTGAAATTATCAGGAGTACTGTTTGCTTTCTCTCTTGTTGTTCCAGCACTAGCTGGACTCTGGGACAAAACTCTTATGTATGTGGCTCTTTTAGGATTGCCAATATAAGTTAAGGGGACTGATAGATCTTTGAGTACATAAGCAAAATCTGCCCAACCGCTCGGTGAACTGTTTTTTAGAGGTCTTAAGATATCATTCAATAAGTCGACGATATTACTTCTATGCACTTCTTTATTGCGAACGAACACAGTGCCTTTTTCATTCCAGAAAATTTTATCTTTGTTCTTCAAAAGTATATCTATCAAAAGTTCACCTTTCAATTTGTATGTCTTTGGAATAAAAGCAAGCAACTCTGATTTTGTATAACCATTATAGGTTGCTTCAGTAGATGTCTCTTTGTCATCTGGAGCTTTTTCTGACTTAACTGTTTCTTTTATTTCATTTTCCTTTTCATCAAAAGGTATTATAGGTATTTGTAATGGTTTTCGGTCTTCTCCAATGAAATGTAGATATCTCTGCAATGTTTGCAAATATAGTGCCCACTTTTCCCTGTCATCTATTTTAGTTTTTATTACTTTATGCATTTCCTCATCTAAACGTGACAAATTTTTAGTGCCTGCATTATCTAATTTTAGTCTATCTATGACCTCAGGCTCAATAAGTATCATTTTTTTTGTGTTTTCCATCTTTATTTTATAATTGAACCTAGCAATGCGCTAAGAACAGACCCTAGAATAATAGGTAAAAACGCTCCACCTCTTTGTACTAAAATTTGTTTCCTTGTTTTGTTTGTCCCTTTCGAAACAATTTTCCTCAAAAGATCTTTATGTTTTCTTAATTTACGTGTAGATTTTTTATCCAAGTGCACTTTTCCTTTTAACACATTGAAAATACACTCGGTTATACAGTGGATTTCATCATCTCCACAATTTTTTAACAATGCTTCTCTATACTTTGGTTTTAATGTCAATAATGCTTTTAATAAATCTTTATGAGACGTAATTCTTTTAATCATTTTTTAAACACTAAAACTTCACTTTATATTCTATTTATAATATTAACTAAACAGCATCAGTAGAAACAAAGCAGTTGAATTTGCATATGTTAAATACAGATTCGCTATTTTCTTTTATGGGAATCTTTCCTTTAAAAACGTTTATTATACACTCGCATATTTGCCTTATTTCATCATCATTACAACATTCTAACAAGGCTTCACGATATTGTTCTTTTAATATACTTAAAGCTCTTAAAATATTATTCGTATTAGACGTTTCTACTTCAGACATTATTTGAAACTGACAGAAATTATTTGTTGTGCATCATATTTATACCCCTTTTTTGGTACATAAATTGTACAATGCCCATCGAATGGAAAAACTTTACTTTTAAAGCGACATATTTCATTTGTATTTTGTTTAAGATCAATGAAAAGATATCCATGAGCATTTTTTGTTGCATCCTTGTAAGCTTCTTCAACAAATTTGCTATTTTCCGGAAAAACCTGACGAGCTAAATGTCTTATCTGTGTTCTATCTCGCGGGTTTTTAAAATAAATGATGTAACTTGAATTCAAAGAAATATCTCTTTGCCCTTTCCCTTGGTGAAATATATTTTGTGTTATGTAAAATACACTGAGATTCCTGTGATGGCTTCCTTTTGTAAAAATATCAACTATTCTACCATCTGACTCTCTCATAAGATCATCAATTATGAGTAGTCTTGGAAATTTTCCATCGAACATACTCAAATCAGGAATACCTTGATTGTAATTCACATTGTTTAAATTATATAATGGTTGCATTTCATCATAGCACCATATAATTTCATCAAAATCTACACTGCATATTTCATTACAATGATTTAAAAAACTTGTTACAAATTTTGATTTTCCACAGCTGCTTGGACCTGCCACTATTGCAGTAAACGGGTGGATGAAATGAATCATAATGACGTGTAATTGTCGTGTGACAGTGTTAAGGAATGGAGAATAAAAAATAAGTTCATCGTTATATAGTTAGAGCATTTTATTCTTGGTAAATTAAACAGTAGATAATTAAAAATGAATATAACTTTAAACTAATGTAAACACATTAAACTTAAAAGGTACAAACTTATACACACTTAAATACAAATTATTCTTGTTTATTCTATATAATATTATTTCTTAAACTATAATGACCCCAAGCTAAAGTGTCTGTTGAATTCGCTGAAATGTACCGTTTTGTATCATTATACGACAGACTAACTTTATTTATTTTTTGTGTGAATATTACATGTTTTATCGATCGAAACCGATACATTTCAGCCAATTGTGTTTTTTTATCAAATAGACATGATCTGTAATTATCCATTTTTAACTTTTTGGTAACATTTTTATTTATTCCTTTTGCTTTTGCTATGATTGTATTTTCTACCTGCATGGCGTACATTTTTGAACGCAACCCAACAAATTCCGTAAATATTTTGCCATTGTGTTCGTCTTTGAAACACCCAATTTTCTTCTTATTTACTTGTGGAAAATAAAATCGGTTATCAACAGGATAGTCAGATGTATCAAAATATTTTTCTAGATCCGGTTTAATATCGGAATAAAAGTCTTCTGTAAAAATTTGATAAATCAAACTATCTGTGTCGGTATACAACAGTTTTATTTTATCGTTATACTTCTTTTTCATGTAATCATAATGAAAATCAAACATCAAAGTTTTTGATATATCAAGTATACACAAACCTAAATAAATAGGTTTGTTGTACAGTAATTTGGTTTTGTTTAATTGTACAGCTACTAAATTATCAGAAAAAATTGATAAGCTATGAAATTCAGGACGAGCTATCAGACTTTGAGCCCCTTGTACCTTACCATTATTTTCCCAATGAGTGACTAACTTAACGTTCACTCTTTTTTCAATGTTTTCCATAGTCTTACCAAATATTGAGTTATTCATTAGTTTGTAAAAATCCTTCTCAAAATCGGATTTAGCTTGTTTTCGTAATTGAGTATTTAAATCAATGTAGTTTGCTAACCACGGACTCTGCTGGAATTGAAGTACTCGGTGAACTTTAACGAGCTTCATCCCCTTTTCTAAACATTGAATTAGGTTTCTATAATGTAGAACATATTTTCTTTTATTATTTAAATTCGGTACTAATTTTGATGAATTGCTATTATTAGTTTTAATATTTTCTGGACAAAAGGGGAGATCGGAATGCATATCATGCAAATGATCTGGATAGTCCAAGTCTACTTCTAATATATATCCTATGTCTGAAGTAGGAGAAACATTATAATTTATGTTTTTGTCGACCCACTTAAAATCACCATATGGTAGGTACTGAGACATAGCCCAACCATATAAATTGTTAGCGTCTAAATAAAGCAAATAAGATATTTCAGTTTTGTCGTTAAAGTTTCGCATGTATTTATTGTTGGCTTTAGCATAGCGATTACTACACACTGAGACACCTCCTCTTATACCCGATTTTATAAACGCCACCATATCAAAATCAGTTAAAAGATCTAATTCAATTTTGGTACATTTTAACATTGCATCCCAACTAAGACCAGGGGCTGTATAATAATGTGCAGGATCTAAACCATACGTTTTCATGCACACATCTCGAAAGTTTTCAAAAACATCAGCTAAAAGTAATACATCAGTTTTTAAATATAAATTCGCATAATCTAACATATTTTTACATTGAAAATAGTTCCACACATCTTGAGCTCTACTATAATCTTCATCGGTAACATTGCAATCATTTAAAGAACTATAAAATTCAGACTGTTTGGGTAAGGATGTTACTTTCAGTGAATCATATGATGACATAAATTCATATGGAAATATGCCTTTTTGAATCAATCGCCCAAAGCTTTCTTCGTTAGGTACTTGTTTTCGTAACTCCCTGAGCTGTTCCTTTTTTAAATTCTTAGATAAACTATCTAAACTACATGGCATGAACTTATACGAATCCAAAAACCGTAAATGAACCTCATGTCCATTCACTTTTAACTTTTTTGTAAAAGAAATGTATTTTTCTTTATTTTGTGGTATAATATCAATATCTCCTTCTTTTATATTCAACGCATGCACTATAAAGTGAGCATCATAGTTGCTCAAGTTGTGTAGTAAAACCGGAACAAATTTAGGAGCTCTAAATTTTGAACTGCATAAGGAATGTGCCACTCCTCTAAATAAACCCGTATGCCAATCAAAATATTTTATTGAATCTGCATTTAAGTCTTTTGCACAAATGTAACAAGTTTTTGTTTGAATAATGTCTGCCTCTTGCCAATCTTTAAGCGGCAATGGTTTCTTTTGAAAACTATTTCTTTTATGAATCTCACACACGTCTTTGTACATATTATTCATTAAACTTTCAGCACAGTCAGGACCTGTATATGTCTTATATGTTGATAAACTGTCATCATAAGAACACTTGATATAATAACCATAGCTAAACATTTCATGTTCTTGCATGTTTCGTGTAAAAGACTTTGAACTGTCTGGATCGCAAGCAGCAATGGGTTTAAGAAAAGCTTCCGTATCTGCATATATTACAAATGGTACTTTCATTTGTCTTTGGTATTTGTCAAAACATATTTTATTTGTAGATTCATCTTTTCCAAACCAATTTTTTTTAGTTTGCAACGGACTAGGTAATGTTGTGCAAACATGTCTGCAGTCAAATTTTTGGTGGTTATCCAGTCTCTCTCTAGATGTAAAATGTAATAAACACCCGTCGCAAATGAAAACCGCATGAGCTTTACTCGATAACTGATTGCTAACTAAGCGAGACAAATTTTTTATGAAACAATAATGACCATTACTACCATTTGATATGTATAATAAGTTGATATGTTTTTCTTGTTTATTTTTACTAAAATAAAGTGGGCCCACTACTGAATTCCTTTTTGATATTTCATCGTACTCTAATCCAAAAACATTTATACTAATGTGATTGTTTTCCTCAACCTTGACCATGTCCTTTATCTTAACTGGAAATGGAACATTATCGAAATTGAGCTTGTTTTGATATTTGTAATACGATGAAACCCTATCTTTGTGATCCTCCACTGGGTATAAGGCCGAAAGTAAAGCCCACTTTAAACATTCATGGTCATTATTCTTTACATTAATGACTGCTTTTTTGTTTCGGATGTCTTTCGGTAATACAATATAAGTGGAACCTTGAAGAGGATTAAATTTATTCACATTCATTTCTAAATGTTTCACTAATTTAAAGGACCACCCGCTGTCTTTTTTTTCAAATTCACCCATTTTAGTAGAAATTGTTTCACACAATATTTTGAAATATGGCTCTAAATCATCACCCATGCATATGTTAAAATTTGAGGTTTGAAAATCAAACGTATTGAGCAAATTTTTTGTTTCCTGAACAAATTCAGCATGAATGATATAATTTATTTTTATGGATGTTAGTTCTTTCAGGTTTTCATTTATTAATGTGGAAATTGTATCTTTGACTGACTCGAAAAATTGAATAGGTGTTTGTAAAGTTTCATGGGTTTCATTTGGTAAAGGTGAAGTAATTTGATACGTTATTACTCTACAACCAAATGCAGTATTGATTACAGTCACATTATCATGTCTACTTAATTTGAAAACCTTACTTTTATGAGATGAGCTTCGAGTGTGGTTGGAAAAGTATCTTCGACTCACCATTACTTCACAAATGTCACATTTTATCATATGATTAGCGGAGTATTCCGTTTTTGATGATGATGGTCCAGGACCAGCTTCCATATGAGATTTGCCAATTGTGTCATCATCATCTGGTGATTTCCTCTTCTGCCCTCTTCCAGTTTGCACTGCGTTCCTACATAATAAAGAAAATTTTAGAACAACCATACGTTATTATACAAAATCATGTTTTTTTAAGATACAGTTTTAAAACAACTTACAATAGCTGCTGTTCCATGTTGGATGCAATTTCACATAACTCAGCGTCATTTTCAGATGATAAACTATTGATTGGTACGTTTAACGCGTTCTCATAATTTTTGTTCAACACATCAAATTGTTCTAACACTTCACTGTTAAAGAAATCACAAAACTCAAAGTCATGTTCACTATTTTGCGACTCCATAATGTCGTTGTAGCGAATGCCGAACCGATCGAATAACTGAACCGAGCTCAGCCCTATTGCTGACTGCCTGACGAAGCTTGACATCACTCGCTTATGTATTGAAGTCGCCACGCCACTATTGTTGTATCCATCCCTAGTTTAACCCATTGTTAGCGGTGCGTAATACAGTAATAAAAATAAAATCTAGTGTTCGTGAACGTTGTAAATATGGGTCAGGTAGAAAGGGAAGTTGCTGTGTTGTTGAGTGGCGTGGTATTTAGGTACTGTTTTTTCTGTTTTAGATGACTGAGAATTATGAAATTAGTTATCGAAAAAGTATTTTTTACAGTCTTGTGATTGCGAGACGTTCTTCGTGATATCGTATATTAATTCCTTGCTGCGGTCGTAAATATTGTCCGTGACCTTTGTGTAGTATTTAGCACGAAAATCGGCTATTTTCCACTGGTTGTTTGACGACACCTTGGCTAATTTCTTGAGATCGTAGACTTCTACTTTAATTAGATGTGTGGCGTTTGCTGCGTCATCGGTATTCGACGATATGTAGGATACACCGCCGTTTCGAGCCATCCCAACTGTTGAAGATTGCGTTTTCTTTTGCTTTTTGATTTTGGGTGTGTCGAAAAATTGATCGATAGCATTATCGCTGCCCGCCCGTTTTAGTGATTTTTGATCGGGTTCGACAATAGTAAATGCAGTTTCATCATCACTTGATGCAGCGAAATAATAATTCTTGAATGTGTTTGGTAGGTCATCAACGTTTATTCCCGAACCCTAAAACAAAACAGACATATATATTATGCGTTATTAACGGGAACTATGCTGTAATAAAATTTACTTAAATAACAATCAAAAATATTACTTCATACACATCACATCAACATGTACTAGTCCTCAATCGAATATATTACTTATCAATACATACAATGCAATTTATACGGCATAAATACAAAGTATTTCTCCCGAGAGTATGTAAGTAAGTATAACATACACATGTACCAGTCCTTTGACGAACGTAGGCCTCGTAATTTTCGTAACATACATGTCAGATAAATACAAACAGTGTTGAACAAAAATGAGAGAAATAAATATAACGATTCTTACCTCCATTTTTCCTATGCAGCTAGCTGTAGACCGAGACATGATGTTAGGTTAGGTTAGGTTAAACTTTCACAACGAACACGAACACTAGATTTGATTTTTAATACTATATCACGCACTCCAAATCAAGTTGTGGAGTACAGACAAGCTTGTTCCGCTTTTATAACGAAACCACGACAAACAGGGGTATTTTTTTTCAATATCGTTAACCACCACCCACCGTGGATACTTGTCTCGACGAGTTTAATTTTTGAGAAAGTTCGCTTTGTTAGATAAATGTTGGGGCGGAAGACACCGTTATAAAAAAGTTAGTCTTTACAATCACAAGACAATAAGCACATTTCAAAATTTATCTCTAAATATTATAAATACACAGCAGGCGGCATCGTCAAAAGGAAACAAGGGTCTTTACAACTTAATTTTATTACATAGTGGGTTTTACTATTAGCGAACAATACAAATATTGAAAAAGTCGGCAAGGCAAAGATTTGTATTTACGGCTGAACCATTGTTCACAATACAGTAGGCTCAACGTGTCGAAACTTGCTTGTTGGTGTACAGAAACACAACAGTGGTAGGTATGAACTTTATAAATGGTAGGTATAAGTTAAATTGATGGTGATATAAAAATATTATGAATAATCATACGTATTGATTTACTTACGCTTTACTGCCTAAGAAGTATCTATTGGTACCATGAATTGACAAAATGCATGTATGAAATGAAAAGATTATATGAGCCGCGACCTATATCAAATTCAGCCACGAATTAAAGTATCATTGATATAATGAACTCAAAAATTGGAGAAGTAAAAATGGATTTCATACAACAAACCATGAATTCCAACAAGAATTCTAATATGACAAACCAACAAGAACGCGAATTGACCGCGACTTAATTTTATATGAAGCACGAAATAATTCGAAATCAAACCGCGGAACCGCGGATTAATTTGATACCAACCGCGGATTAATTTGATATCGACCGCGGATTAATTTGATATCGACCGCGGATTAATTTAATTGCATACGCGGATTAAGTTGATATAAAACCGCGGATTAATTTGATATAAAACCGCCAATTAAAAGCATATGTGACGAGCTTTTTGCAGACACCGACAAAACCACCGTAAAGGGGCTTTTCGGGTGGTCTAGAACCGGCGAATAGTATCTACTCTCATGAGAACAATCAGGCCTTGCATCCCTATATTAACTATAGGCCATCTGAACTATATTATACCTATCCTGAAAGATCGTTGCAAGAACACTTCCATACCAAATGATTCAAAACGAAGGTGAAACAAACCATGGCCTTTCGCCATCGCTTCTTTGGCACTCATCGCTTCAGCTTTAATCCTGTCTAAGTAGACTTGACTACGCACGCAGACCAGACCAAAATACTACTAAACACATAAGTATTTATAGGAAGTTCTACCGTCTCGAAATGGCTAGACAGTTGTATTTATATCTACGCTCCAACCATTCATATTTCCAATTTTCCATCAAAGTTCAGTGACCCAGACGCGACATAAGTCGTTTAATGCCTATCGTAAACCGTCTTCGGCGAGGTTGATTAAAGACAAGTATAATACGCTTTTAACGGCCTCTAGGGAGACGACCGGACTGTTTATTTGTGCTCACTGTGCTCACCCCACTTGCGTAAATTCTAACACGTTAGCGCTGTGATGGGAGCGGGTTTTATTGCGGTTTTTTCGTTTGTTGTATGCTCTGTCTATTGTGATTAGTGGGCGGCTGTTTGGCCTAGATACCGAATTTGACTTGGTCGCCTCTTGGGGGAAATAGGTAGATAAATAGATAGGTGTTACTGGCATATTTTTTGTATCAAAATTCATCTATGGATGCAGTAAAATAGTTGATATAATGAGTACATAAGTAATACCAAAGAAAACTGACTGTAGCTATGGCAGTGCTTAGTGGATCGGTAAATGTGTGAGATGAAATAAAAATTATGGCAACAGTTTCCGAGGTAAATCCTGTTTTTAACCATCGCAAACTTCGGCAAATTTCTAAATTATAATTTGATGGTAGTTGATAGTGTAGTTGTTAGTTGATATTCGATGGAAACTATTTTGTTATGTTTAGTTTTATTCTTCATCCATAAAAGGAGATATTAAACTCTCAATGAAACCATTCCCAAGGTAATCAAATTCAGGAATAAAATCGGCATCTGCTACGTTATTTACAAATATGTTCATTCGAGACAATATTATAATTTTTATGGATTTTTTTATATCTAAGTGAACCGATTAAGTAACTTTTCAGTAGCTATAGAAATATATAATTGATCGTTAACAGTTTTATGTATCCATCAATCATATTTAAATGGCGTAGGTATTTTTATAAGAGTGTTTATAACTTCTCATATGATTACTGATTTATGATTGAACTGTGGTCTACAGAAAGCTCTTAAGAGATTGCTGTAATAGGTATTAGATACAGAGCGCAATTTCCATGTTAGGTGGTAAGTTACACAATATTTTAAATAAATACTTCATAGGATAAAATAGCAGCACTCCATTAAGCAGGCGCTGTAGGTTTTTTTTTTTGAGTTGGACACTACAATTTGGGCCCAGTGCCATCAAATCGAGCTCACCCGGATAAGGTGTAAGAGAAGATCTAGGAAACATGAGGGTTTCATGTGCGCGAGTATTGCAATTTCAGGCTACAGGCCGACAACCTGTCTCTTTGGTAATACACGATTTTTCTGAAACGGCCTTCAAAACAAGGATTTGTCAGACGTGGCAATTCAATTTTAGGCGAAAGGCTGATAACCTGTCACTATAGCCAATAGTTACGAAGTACCTGAAACACCCTTCAAATATTGTCAGACGCGGCGATAGCGACAGTTTTTAGGGCGTAACGCTCTACCTACCCCACGAAGAATAAAGACAATAATGTATTAGTTATTATAGGATAAATTACAGTTACATAACGAAACAATCAGTGAAATCACGAGCCACTAGCGCCGCAGTCATTAGTGGGTGCGCAGACGCAGCTTCCGGCGCGCCGTGACACCAGACGGCGGCTTTTTTATTTTTATTTTTTTTATTATACGCGTGGCGGTAAGCGAGACACCTGGCAGAGTTGGGTAAACAAGGTTTAAGAGATGGACTTTTATTTAGTAGGCAGTATAACTTTCAGAAAACTTGCAAAATTTGGTATCGCAGCAGGCAGGGTTTGAGCCTGTGAGTTTCGCTATCAGTACTAGCGATTTCTCCACCAATTAGGCGGCCCCGCGTCTGCTGTGGTGCGATTCTAAACCATTTACAAATAGCAAAAGTACACACACTACTATTACTTATTAATATTACTACAGCCACAACCATTTCACTGCAGGACAGGGCAGGCGGATTGGCTAGCGCAGTGCAAGATATTCACAGGGAACGCTGCTGATCGTTCCATGGATTCATCCCTTAGTCGCCTTTTACAGCACCCACGGAAAGAAATGGGTTGATGCTATTCTAAGCCAGCACTAAGGGGCAAACACACATCTTATAATATCCAATAATGCACGAACATAATAATTATACACCTAATTCAGCCATCATCCACATCTCACATCCATTGGCACTTGAAAATCTCAAGTAGCATTTTAACGTGTTGATACTATTATGATTATTGAGCTTATGAACTGGTTAGAATAAAATATGAACTGGTGATTTGTTGAGTCATATTTTTGAGTATATTATGTGAGTATCTTGCCTTAGAAAATGACGGGAAAAGCTTAGTTTCAGACTTTCGCGATTTGTTCAGTAAGCATAGGCTGGGTAAGAGAGTTGGAACTCAATGCGATGCGGTATGGGGTACCGAAATACCAGTAATAGATCTGAAATTCTGGATTTTACCTCAAAAATCTACACACACACATACTTAAATCGCCTTTATCCCTCGCGGGGCAGGCAGAGCGTTAACGACCGTGAAGTTACAGTCGTAATCGCCCCGTCGTCTGACTAATATTTGACGGTAGTTTCAGATAAGTCGACTTCATAAGTCTCATAAAAAGGTATATTTTGTGTTGTCATACTTTTAGTAGTGTGTGTGGTAGCAAGTTTTCTTGGTTCCATAAAGCCTATAACTGCCCTGCGCTTTTGTGTGGTTGAAAAACCTGATTATACAGCGAAGTAGGTAAGTACATCTGAAATCTCATCTGAAAGCACGTGTGCTCGCATTGACTAAGTGGGCCGAAGTGTAAATACTGTTTGCTTTGATCCGTCATCGATCTAATATCTTACTCTCGCGCAGTGGCGGCCAACATGTGGTACACAGATAAAAAAATACCTTTTAAGTAACACATGCACCTATATAAACTCACCTACTTAAAGAGCCACAACAGTTTACTGCTGGACATGGGTTGTCCTCTCCCAAATTAGGGGGTATTGTCATACTTACTATACTTGGCAGTCGGATTCGCGAGGGCAGTGTAAGATATTATAAATATTCACGGGAAAACAGATGTAATAATAATGTCAAAACAATGCAATGAAAATGGAGAAACGAAAAATCTACGGTTCGATTGTCTGCTAGATAGTTTCGGAATATTGTTGTTTGGAAGTTCGTTAATTCGTTAACTAAGTAGATTGTCGATTAATTAGAAGCTAAAAACTTTTATAAACTCCAATTTTGTAACAAAGATAACCATTTAATATCTAAGTATGAGTAACGCAGCAATACAGTGTAGAGAAACGGTTCACACGTACGTAGAAATAAATTATGAAATCTTGATGTCGTAGCACATCTGCTACGGTTTATATCAGTAAGTACCGAACATTTTTCAGATAGCGAAAAGGTTTGTTATCCCTGTCCAATGTAACCAACCAGATGGCGCTACTGCTTTATAGATACACTTACACCCGTATATTATTTATATATAGTAGGTATATTACCTATATAGTACGTACATGAGTACGGGTAGGAAATGGAAGTATGATTCAAAATAGTCTATAGATATTCTACTGCTAATTTGAAGGTAAATACGTGGGTGTAATTTGTTGGCAATTGTCATCGTAAGAAACACAACATTGTTGAAGACAAATTACATTATATGACCTTTTTTGAAGTTGTGAGATATTTCAAGGAAATTAAATGGCATTCCATGATAGTCACGTAAGATACAATAATAATATGAACAAACAAACTATACATATACAAACTATAATATGAACAAATGCTTCATTATATGTCTTGAAAAATACTTCTTTAGTTAATTCAATCCCTGAAATCCTGCATCTAGCGGATCGCACACTAACGCACGTCGGAGCGCTAAAATATCGCAGCGGTCTGTTAGATTCATATTAGAAACGTCACTCCCCATACTAAAACCGCACTCGACGGACGAAGCTGCGATAGCGCTGCGTCGACAGCGGTTGAGCGGTTTTAGTACGGGGATTGACATTTCTAGTATGGATATGATAGACCGCTGCGATGTTTTAGCGCTTCGTCGTGCGTTAAGTGTGCGATCCGGCTTTTGTACTATTAAAACGAGCTCTGTCTGAAATGGACTGACCCAAAAAAACACTTATTGTCGATCGTTTCTTAAAATACTATTCTGGCTAACTTGCATAAGGGTAAAAGACGTAATTTCTATGTCTGTAGGTATCTCACTAGGCAAGCAATAGGTAATATTTCTTCGACTTGGTTACTATAATATTTCTAACAGCAATTCCAAAATCCAGTTAGATATTTACTACACAATATTCCTCAAAGTATACTAGGCGCCCAGCTTTGACAACAGTTTAACAATAGTAGTGTTACTCACGAGCAAATGAGTGTGGAGGTATTCTTAGCCGCATCGATGTCTCAGTATTTATAGGTAGGAAGCCGAGCGCAGTGCTAAGAGCTTTCAAGGGCTAGTAGCTTTTCCTAGACTTGTGAGTTAATGTTTTGTGTAGGTAGGTACCTCAAAACCGTTTGCCGTGTGATGCCGGCTAAGAATAGCATCACCCCACATCCTTCCCGCGGGTGTCGTAAGAGGCGACTGAGGGACTCGAGAGTATTGGTGTATTACAATTTTTAGGCGACAGGCTGACAACCTGTCACTATAGTGATACACATGTTCTCTGAAACTACCTTGGAAAACAATCCTCAAAAATGTCATGGCGATAGTGGCTGTGTTCTTACGGCCACTATCGCTCTGCCTACCCCGCAAGGGATAAAGGCGTGATATATGTGTGATAATTATGTGGTACCTCAAAACGCAAGTTATCTTATGGATCAAATGATATACCGAGTGTCTGGTACGGTGTAAGGTAAAAGTTGCTGTCATGATCAGAGCAGAATATTCACTATGGAGAATTTGAGGCTGTTGTAGAAGACGAAAAAAATCGTGCTTCCATTCTAGTCCACTATTCGGGAAATTTGTATCTTTTTTCTTGTTCGCCTATCTGACACCCCAATACACAATGAGTATTGGTTTTTAAAATATTCTTATTGAGTTGATCATCAGAAATATTTGACAGATTAATGTCAGATTTAAACCGACATGACGTGACAAAGACTATTTCGTATGACAGAATTTTTGCGGAATATATTTGATAAAATATAGGTTATATGTCAGTAGAATGTAAGTAAAGAATTAATTAAAAAAAAATCATATTTCGACCTAAGGTGTTCGGCAGATCGCACACTTAACGCACGACGGACCGCTAAAATATCGCAGCGGTCTGTCACATCCATACTAGAAATGTCAATCACCATACTAAAACCGCACTCGGCGCAGCGCTATCGCAGCGTGGTCCGTCGAGTGCGGTTTTAGTATGGGGATTGACATTTCTAGTATGGATTCGACAGATCGCTGCGCTCGGCCTTCCTAATCACCAGCCTGTCGCCCATCCTAATGTTTCAGTATCGGTCACAAGTAAAATTTCACCCTTTTCGATTCAGAATTCGTAGTTCTAGGCTGGCTTCAGAGCGGCGCGTTTCAGCAGCGCTGCCCAGGCGCCTGGGCAGCGCGTTCGCTGTGAAACGACATTCAGACGCGCGCGCTTCGTTGTGGTGTACGGCCGAGTGCAGAGAATCATTATGCCAGCAAACGTAATCACTATATTAGGTATATACGTTATATGGAAAAGAGTGCAACAACGACGTCTTAAAAGATTGCAAGTCGACGCTACTGGCAATCGAAGGAGATCCGACCGCGGCGCGGCCGAGACGCGGCCCAAGACGCGTCACTATGAAACGCTACATACAATCTAGTGTAATGCGAGGCGCGCGCGGCTGGGCAGCGCTGCCGAGACGCGTCGCTCTGAAACCAGCCTTAGCAAGAAGCAGCGGTACCTTGCTAAAATTGTTCTTTGGAAGAACTCCTGATAAGTTATTGGGTGGTCCACCCAAAACATGTTGACTGACAGTCGTAATCAATGGACATTAACATTTCAGAACGACGCTTCATAAACCACAATCACACGCCACCTGTTACAAGTATGACTACCTGTGGAACTCTCATTTCCAATAAAAATTGTAAGGGAGCCTTGTAGGTGGCATGTACTCATACGCCGTCGTGCGTGAGTGTCTGATGAGGATTTTAGAAAACTTCGTGCGGGAGAGACAAAATGGGACATAATTTAAAAAATATTGTTAGATAAATGCTTAATATTAAATATGTTTGCACCCAATTAACAAGGGTAGTGCATAAAATGCTTCTCAAGTGACTGTGCTCAAGGTAAGAAGTATTGCAGCATCTCTATTAGAATACTCTAATAAAAGCATATACATTTAAAATACATATTTTTAAACGCTTACTGGTATACAGTTATTAAGGTAAAAGTTTGCACATATTTCTGACTTCTTTCATGTCTTAATTTACCACGCCACCACGCCACACCCAAATGCTTTATAAAAACTCCTTCTAAGGCTCCCCTACTATAATCAAACTGCCTGTAGCTTAAAAGATACATGTATATCTGTAGTTGTCCGTAATCATAATAATTCTTCGGTTCCGTGCCCTTTGCGTTACCTTCACCTACTTACTTGCTGCCATACATCAACCATCGAAATTACCCTATTACGCCTTGTTATCGCAATATATCCAACTTGATATAAACTTGTCGGTATGTAATGAAATGAAAGACCTGTTGACTACTTAAGGTGTACGTAGGTACAATAAAATGTATCACACGGCACGACCAATCAAAATTTTCAAAATTGAATCGGTTGTTTCCAAGTAAATTCACAACGAATACTTATACGCTGCGGCATGGGGTCTCATTCCCTACTAAAAAATATTAGTCCAAAAATAAATCAATAGACGGCGATACGGGTCGCGAATGTAACTTAAGAGACTGGAATAAAAGCAAATTTACAAAAACAAAGTATTGGAAAATTATAAATACATTATTTAAGATGTTTTGTGACGGAAAACACGCGAATTATTTACATTTTTGCAATATTTTTCAATCTAATGTCGTCAATACGAAGTATCCAATAAATAAGCTAGATGTCGCTAGCAACGCACGCGTTGAGTCGACATATCAAATAGCCCGCCAACAGCCGTCCTAGGGCAATCGAACTCCCTCTATGACGTTAGGTATCTGTACTACTTTAGTAGTATTGTATTATCTGTCAATTTACGAGAAACCCTTGTCATATTACGAGATCAAAAACGAATGCTAATAATACAACAAATAAATTAGAATAAAACGTCTCATTAGTGGACATTTGTTGCACATTGTTGCGTTATTTCATACGATTGCCATATTGCTCGGTTATTGCAACTTTGATAATAGATAAGCAAGTTTAGAATACTGTGCTGTTAAGGCTACCAACCAAGGATTTCATGGTGTAGGTACAATACAGGATGTTAAAAGATAGCTGACAGTATTTAGAACCAGCATGAGGTTCAGGTCCGAATTAGCCTGATATGATAATCTATTATTCAAAAAACAAGTCTTTACCTATGTTGTCGATGCTAAGAATACCTCCTTTTGTTGATTATTAAATAAGAGAATTCCTCCCAACGCATAATGTACTAAATCCTAAACGCGCAATGACCTATACGCATAATGATTAAACCGCATAATATCTATGACGTTTTGAGCTTTAATATTAGTTGTAATTTTCAAACAATCCAAACTTCTGAGACTATTTAGACAAGAAATTAGATTCTTAAGGCCGTTAACGCTCTGCCTACCCCACAAGGGATAAAGGCGTGATATATGTATGTATGTAACTAGACGCGCAACGGACATGTCTCTGGGGTATTTTTTGTATAGAGATATTTTTTAAACATGCGTTCAACACACTTGTAATTTTTTTTGTGGTAAAGCCATATGTATATACCTACGCGGTAGAGTCAAAAATGTACTATTTACTTGGTATTTACGTAAGAGAGTCATAAGAGAGTCGAAGCAACAAAAACAAAGCTATTGGTAGGACAGCGGCAGGCAATAAAAAGGTCTACTTCTATTGCGGCAGCACTAATTCATATCTAAGCACCTACATTTTCTTCGAAACGGAAGATTGGCGCCAACATTCCGCCTCGAGACGAATAAACAAACATTTTGGCAGACATTCCCTTACAATAGACAAAATAGAAGTGCTTGTAGAGGGTTACACATTACGCCAAATTATAACAAACGTGATTCACCGGCGGATCGCACACTTACCGCACGGCGGAGCGCTAAAATATCGACGCGGTCTGTTAGGTCCTTATAGGAAAAGTCGCTCCCCATACTAAAACCACACTCGACGGACGACACGCTGCGCTGGCGTCTTGACGGCGGTTGAGCGGTTCTTTCTAGTATGGTGATTGACACTTCTGGTATGGATCTGACAGACCGCTGCGATGTTTCAGCGCTCCGTCCTGCGTCAAGTGTGCGATCCGCCTAAACGACAGACCTAAATGGTTCCAGACATTGATGAGCAGCCTAAACAGTTCTAACACTTTTTTCGTAATTAAACTTCTTTAGGTATATTATGTATACAAATACAAATTTTTAAGAGATGTGAAGCATCCAAAGAATGTGGTTTACAGATTTTGACAAAAGCCTTAAAAAAAATTAGGAACAAATCCATTCCCTCTTATTATGTCTAACTCGAATATAGTCTATATCTAACTGAAATCTCTCTCTTCGTGTGGGACAATAAGTCCTCCATTCCAATGAGCCCTATAGTCTGTGTGTAGGTACTTATCTTTTTGTAAACAAATTTTGTATTAAACTGGCAGTTCTGAAGTGTCACTTTCATACAAAGTTTGTTTACAAAAAGATAAGTACCTAAACTTACACACTATAGTGTTATAATTTTCCAACCACTCTTTCAACTGAAATTATTCCCTTAGAAGTTTTGAAAAAGTACATAACTACGTCTTCATTGTTAATATTATAGATGTTCTAATTCACAACTTCGATTTCGTAGCAAAACAAATCTTCACCCAACAATCCCACCCTGTAACTATAAGTTCTTCATGTCGTTCATAGACCCGGTGTCCTACACGAAAGAAGTAGAAGTCAGTTACGAACAATTCTGAACAGGTCTACTACGAACAAGTATAAACACGTACGTCTTCAATATATAGAGCAATCGAGTTACCTTGATCACGTTATAAAAAAAAACAATTTGCGTGTGCGTTCCCGAATTCCGTGAATCCGCAATACGTTGACCTGATTGTTTACATTATAACCAAGCCGGTCCATTTAAAACTCCTAAAGTTATATATAAACGAAGATTTCTACGCAAAATCTAGACAATGCAAAAATATTGCTGTGTTTTAGCACGTGTTGGTAGGTATTGTAGAAGTACGTGAAACGATCATATTGAAATTCATTCTGTGTCATTTTATTTCATTCAGTTTAGTTTTATTTTGATTGCTACGAGCGGTAAATTAGAAAATAATAAATACAAATAGGTAGTCTGTCTCTGCCTACCGCAACGGGAAAGAGGCGTGATTTATGTATGTATTTATGTAGTGATATTTTCTTTGAAGAAGCTACAAAAACTATACACATTCTAAACAGATTATTACTACCAATTTTTATACAAGAACATGATATATTACAAAAATACATTAATAACATTACTAGATCAAAGTAGGCCAACTTTCTATGACTCAAAAAAGACACCTCTAGTGATACAAAAAATATGACTCAAAGCTCTTAAAGTTCGCGTGAATTGTAATTTCAGCTTTCTAAACTTCTAGGAAATGTGATGTTTTCCTTTAGTTATGTCTGAAGATCCGTAGCAAAAGCTTGAAATAGAATATACTTAGTCAGTATGATTTGTGTTGTAACAACTGCTTCTATAAACAGGATTTTCTCATCAATGGCAATTCACATATCATCTGCAACCGTGAATTCAGTTTTTAATTTCCCTACAGCATAGTCTTCTATTGATACAGCTTAAACAGTTTACAGATCACTTTTGTTTACATCTCTATCTGTCAACCCTTCGTTGTTCAGTTTCCTGTATCATCTGTCATCGCAGGGATGATTGTTTAGTCTACGGTATTCTCAAGTCTAGACTGCAGGAAGTCCCTGGTCTTCCAGGGAATCCCTGGTGGAAGTTTCTGGAATTCAGGATGCACATTTGTGCATCCTTGTGGCGCTTCGTTGTTTACCTTTGTGTCATCAGCGTCACTTTACTAATATTACATTACAACTTGGGTCTTTTCAAGGCAAGGGTGAATAGGCATTATCTAGGCAAGCATGTTCCATCATCGTCTGCATTGTCACTTACTATCAGGTGAGATAGTAGACAACTACGAGCCTATATTAAGTAAAAAAAAAGCATAGGTTTCTATAATAAAAATTACTAATGAGTTCAAATTGAGTTGTGTTGTGCACAAACTGGATCACAATTTGGAAAAAAATATCTCTTAATCCGGATCTTTTATATTGCCAATTTAAAAAATTCATGAACATGTCATGTTGATTTGACAGTAGAGTAAAGTGTGTCTTTATCAAATATAACAAGTCAAGTGATTTATTGTATGTCGCGTTATGGTGTTGCGATTAATGCATTCGTCAGGTTATAACTCTATATCTGGTGGTTTGATTAGAACGTGACAGATTGGTTCAAATGGCAAGAAATCGCGGTGGAAGCTTTGGTTCAACATTCAATTAATGTACATACTTCAGAAGGCGAATGTTTCAGAATTATTGATCTAAAAAACCTTATTTAAGACAAAAAAGAAGCAAATAAGACTAAAACAAATGAGCTGTAAAGTTAAAGATGACGGTGTGCAGTGAAGTGAATATATTATTATCGCTATGGTTGATTTCAGTTTTACTTATTTTAATCTTATAAGAAAATCATGGTCGTGGTCGCATAGGAATCTTGTTGATTGAGACTAATAATTAAAAATTCATTGTCAAATGTTATTGTCGTTCTTTTTCCGTGGAAAAAGCAGACCATTCGAATAGAACAACGAAAATAAAAGCACAACGAACCAACGAACTATCTAATCAACACGAATGAATACAGATAAAAATCTACATTACTGTAGAAACAGTTCAAAAGTACAAGACTTGTACTGAATACTATCAAGAGTAGCACCACGAGGCCGACCTTACGTATTAGGCAGTGGACAGACTATGTGACGCGCGTACGCAATGCGCCCTACAACAACGGACCTATCTACTAGGACTGGGCTGTTGCTGTTTATCTACCTGCTAAGGTTGCCCTTGTAGAAGTGCCTGATATCATATAGTTTTGCGAAAGTAATCCAGCAAAAATTGGGGCCCTGATTTAAAAATATAATGAAGTTACAGCACTAGTAGTGAGCAATAATATCTAGGGTTCTGGAAACTAAAGGTAACCTCAAACATCTCTTAAAGGTTTTTTCGTATATGCAATTTTAAGTAAATTTTGCATTATATAATGATGATATTTTAGTGTGTATTATAATTTTTATAGTCTATTTCAGGTAGATCAAAATACCTAATACATCAAAATTATTGAAATTTAACATTAGACTCACTATAAATAGCTAGAAGAAAATTGCGTGAATTTTTCCCATCTCGATTAAGACCTAATATTTATAAAGTAACATTTCAATTGGTCTTGATTGGTAAATTGCGTTGAAAAACTAAACCAATCAACAACACTTTGTTATACTTGGACATAGATCCCAAAGTGAGCTTGGTGGCTATTTCTTTTGTCTCACCAATGAATGATTCATTTCGATTATAATTCCCTTTATAGATGAAAATAAAATTCTCTACATCGCTACGTCCTTTTACATTTGCTGCTGGATTAAAGATTGGTACTGTGGGAACGTTTTTATATCGGTCTTTATCAAGTACCGTCGTAATTTATAGGCAGTTTACGCCTTTACATTCTTTGGTTGAATATTACATTATTAGTTTTTCTTAGGTTGAATATAACTCCTCCTACTTTTTTCCTCAGTATAATTTTGTTAAAATTTTGCAAACTACTAAACTTCTTGTCTTTTTCATTTTGTGTACTTATAATTATATTCTTTTTCATTTTACACCTCTTTGGTACTATCATCTGCTATATCCCCTACAAGTAAATATAGATGAAACCTTCATCACACAAATCCAAGTCTTCATAAGAGCATCTCCGCATTGGACCCGGTCATAATCGTTATCAGCTAATATGGAAACGGCTTGTTTTTCTTCACCCCAGCCTGTGCCACACATACTTGCTTCGGTCGCAGGTCCGTTACCATCGAGACGACTTCAATTTGCACCTTATAAACTGAATTCTAAGTTGTGATTAATATTATAGGAGCATTTTTGTATGATTTTATTAATAGTCAAAATTTGCTTGATATCATTGATAAAAAAGAACCGCACTACAATGAAAAATTCACATAAATCTATTCTATTTGTAAAGTGCTATTAATTCTATCCTGGTATACAAACAATTTGACTGCAAAATTCCTTAGCATAACTTATTCCTATAAGACGATGGTAGTACTAACTAACTGTAGTATTGCTCTCTCACGAATATTCTCATTGGGTGGGTTACATAGTACAGTAGTATTTACACTAAAAATCGTATTCAAAATCTCAGCAAACCTCTACAATACCACAGTCCACAATCCGTGCCGCTCAACTTTTTTCTTTATTATTTTCCAAAGGAAGCGCTTCGCTGAGTGATATGCGACACATGACGTCGACTCAACTTCAAAACGACACATTCACCATTCGGACACCCATTGCAAAATCAACTTTACCCGGTGAGACACAAGGTTGGATGTCTAGAAGCTGCGTGTGCGCATTCGTACGGTCTCTGAACTCCTAAAATAATATTTCAGTTCGAGCCACTTCAGCCGTTACGTAACTGTGTTATAATTATAAAGTTAGGACGACGCTTTAGGGCAAAGCAAATAGGGTTTGATGGCAGCTTTGATGCTGTGAAATGTTATACAATTGCTTATTTCTCGTGTAATATTTTGCTAGACGAAAATGAATATTTAAAAAAGTATAAACAGGTTTACAAATACACACACACACACATATATCACGCCTTTATCCCTTGCGGGGTAGGCAGAGCGTTAACGGCCGTAAGAATACGGTCGCTTTCGCCACGTCTGACATTTTTGAGGATTGTTTTCTAAGGTTGTTCCAGAAAACATGTGTATCACTATAGTGACGGGTTGTCAGCCTGTCGCCTAAAAATTGTAATACACCAATACCCTCAAATCCCTTAGTCGCCTCTTACGACGAGGTTTACAAATTATGTAATTTAGATTAAAACTACCGTATAGCCTGATTTGTGTTTTATTCTTGTGAATATCAAAAGTGTTTGGTATTATGGATATTAAATTGCAATGGATCTTTCACCCACTGGGGTTGTCTACGTTCTAATTGAAAAGTAACGTCAAACTACTATGGGATGATTTTTGCACGAAGTATTCAGAAAAGAGAACAGAATCTCCTAGAAATAGGATATAGTATTTTAGTTCACGGATGGACTAATATTTTCTGATATAGACTTATAGGAATGTGTCAAAATATCTTATAAGAAATTCGTTTTACCTTTCCAATTGGTCCAGCGTAAGTTACCTAATCGCAGATACTAATCTCGAGTAAATATGTAGCAGAAACCAGAAACATTCAGCAATAATAGTAAAATTGATAGGTCTTTCTTTTTGATAAATTTTAAATCGCTATAGGCATTTGAATTAAACCGCTATGCAAGCAGATTCTAGGTAATCATAAACAGCTACCAGAACTGACGATTCGATTATTCTCTTGGCTGCTATAGGTGCACATTCTCGCATAAGCAAACTCCTTGAAATCTTGCAAATGATGTTCCTTATCCTCTTGAAATGTTAACGAGATTAATTTTTAAATCATTAGAAAAACCGTAACTCCTCTTATGGCGCGGCGCCATCGATCTGGCGATCTGTCTGTCTGTCTGTACGTGCTGAGGTTATTTTATATTATTGATTGCCTTTTTGCAGATGAATATAGCACGAGACATGGCCTACTTGGGAGACATTTGCAATAGACGTATTTGATTCGGCTTTTGACAGGGATTTTACAAATCTTTTTAAGTTCTTCTCTTGGAAATTACGATCAAAGCTATGTTACGGTATTCAAAGATCGTTTCGATAAAATTTACAAGCATTGAAATAAGTGACCATACCAAAAAAAATATCTTGACTCCCACAGGATCATTACTAGGTCCACTGTTGTTCCTAAAGTACAGCTGACTTTAAGTTAAACTTGCGTGAACTTTGTTACACAGTCTCGCTGCAGATTAATTTATAAAGGACAGTTACTGTGACCTGGTATGAAATGTTCAAAGGCCCCTGAATTAAGAACTTTCTTCAACATACATTACCGTCCGACATTTCCCCTCATTTTGGCCGCGCCCTTCAATTAATTCTAAATGTCATATGAATCGGCCACTTTTAATTTGTTTTAAGTGAAAGGCCAGGAGCGATGTCTCTTAATTTTACTTATGCGTTCCCCGTCGTAATATAAGTAACAGTTTCCTGTTATGAAATCTGTCCACCGATGATTTTATTGCATACTTTTGGAACACTTTCAGTATATATTTAATATTTGGAGCATGGTGTGTGGTGTAAACGTAAAGCTTTTGCAAAATGACTTCTGCTTTTTCATATGTGTTTTTGTTAACATGTATTACCAATACACGCTACTCGGTTTTACCTTAAACCCTGTCCCTATGCCCTCGACATTTGCACATGGCGATTTTTACGAACAGCTTGCGCAATATGTCGCAGGTTATCATTAGCATTCGTTAAACTGATGACGGTAAATAGATTAAAATCATTAAAACCGCCCGTGCCAAGAAATCACGAAATGAATTCGGATGCAATGATTTATTTGAAGTGTAAGAGCAATTTGGGAGGCACTTGTGACATAATTTTGATATAATATGAGAAAAAATATATACGAGCAGCAATGATACCTTGATATACCTAGATTATGAAGGCATTAAGTTGGCAAGAATCTGAATTATCTTTCGTAATAAAATCGAATACAATTTTTAATCTAATTTACATATCATCATCATGAGTTATTTAGTTATTTTATAACATAAATATACGAAATTGCAGTGCACAGTTTTCGCTCTGATTTTTAATCGATACGTTCATATTTCGTCCGAAAAGTCGGCAATTTCCGATATCGATCTTGGTTCATTTGCAAGAGGTCTGATTGCGAGCGCGGGTGGCCGCTAATGTCCTGCGCAGACGCAGCCTGCCTACCGCAGCTAAGGAAGCCGTCGTGTCATCTGCGCTCGCTTTATATTGATCTCCAGCACGTATTCGAGCAGGTGTTTTTCTGTCGCGATTACTTTCGACTTAGCTTCAAATTCGACATTCGATTTTGAATTGTTTGATATAACTTGTTTAAAAATGATTTATTTTACAGCATCAAATTGCACAATGATTACGTTAATCTCATCAATTTCTTCAAGTAAAAGTTTCAAATCTATATCAATTCAATATTCTGGTCTTATATTCTAATTCCTCGGCAGTTTTTTACTCTCTGCCGCGCGCCGACCAATATTTTGGTGGTGTGGAATTTTTATCTGTCACATAACCGTCGTCTAGGTATTTTTGTGGTTCACTATTAGACGGCGCGACGCGAGTCCCGAGTTTGTTGGAATGAGTAATCTTAGTGATATCTTCCCAGTATCTGCTGTTACTACAGACTTAAATGTTGAAGCTACTATTGATAATACCAGCCCATCTTTAGAAAACCTATTTGTGATTAATATTTTGCTTTAAGTTTTGTTTCCGGTTATGTCTTTTCATATAAGTAGTTATTGAAATAAAATTTAGTTTATTTTCAATTTACTACACTGATTAAGGCATTAGTCATTAGATTAGGGTGTATGCACTTTAGTATTAATGACAAATCACTGCATCTGGATATGAAATCAGCTGTTTTTGTAATTATAAAAGTAGGTACTTATCGGATATTTAGGGTGCACACATCATTTTCAGATGCAAAGATGCACACATAACCTTCATTTCAGAGTTATAAGCCTCACGACCGTAACATGAACAGCATACGGTCCAACCAGATATTATTAAGGATTATCAAATGCAAATTAGGTACTGCAATAAAAAACTGAGATAAACAGTTAATTATTAGTGCAGATGGCGTGAATTCAAGTAATTACGGTGATGTAGTCATTCAAAAAACAAACGCAGATACAGACAAACTGTGTGAAACCAGGTGTTTTAAACAAATTATTATGGCAATCAAAGTTTTTGTGAGGATTAGCCACCAAGACATACTTAGACGTAACATCTTTGAACGCTTTTTGAGTATAAATACCTACGTACATTAAACTTATGACGAAGGTAGTTAAATTATGCTTAGCATTACATTATTTACGATTTTATATGACGTAGGCCAACCGCTGTCGACGCAGCGTTATCGCAGCATCGTCCGTCGAGTGCGGTTATAGTATAGGGATTGACATTTCTAGTATGAATCTGACAGAACGCTGCGATATTTTAGCAGTCCGACGTGCGTTAAGTGTTTGATAAGCCGTACATTTATTTGAGTATAAAATGTCACTACCTAATATTAATTTTATTTATTTAGGTAGACTAAAAGCTTTCTAACATATTGAAACATGATAACAATCTTAAAAAATCATATGCTTATGATAAGTCTCCGCCTTTAGATTCAATACTAATTTAAAAGATGTAAAAGATTTGATCATATTGAATCAAAAATGTGACATACGGAGTCAACACTGACAAGATTGATGACATATTGTATCCGGTAATCTCTCTATTGAATTGAGCCAAACAATTGAAAAGTTGACAGATACTAATTTGATTATACAGATGTCGTTTAGCGTACGTTACACCGCTAGTCGTAGAAATTCATATTATCGGCGTACTTAAAGCTACCCTTTTTAGAGAATTAATACAGTGATTAAACAATTTAGATGAATCCTATTGTAGTAACTTAAATCATCGAAATCAACAGTCTGACTAATGAAATAAAAAATCACCCAGGCAAGTTCACACATATAAAACACCTAGTGATAAATTGTAAAAGTAGGCCTATTTGGCTTTCATTGCTGTCCAATTCCAATCCTTATTGAAGCATAGCGCCGACGGTGCGGATGTACGCGTTACCGGCAAGGCCATGGGTCCAATAATCCCATTGTGATGGCCTGACTGCATGGGTATCGATGGGTGTCCTCGCCGTCGCCATAACTGTCTCATGCTGGCCATACATTCAGTGTAGATTGAGTATAGATTTCAAATTTCGAGTCATAAAATTATGGTCACATTATAGTGATGAATATAAGCGATAACAGCTATCCGATAAAAAAAAAAGTGGATTGGATCATCTTTTGAATAATCAAATCATGGCGACATAACAGAGACAAAAGCGATAAAATTGTCATGGAAAATGGTACCATACATCATTAGTATGGATTACTCTAGATAGCACATGAAATTTTAGTGACAATATCCAGACAAAAATATGTTCTAACAATGCCACATCTATTGACAGTAATTATACATATGATGAAGGGATAATTTATCAGTTTGTATTATCGAATGGTGGTCACAAATTGCAGGCGACGCGTGGCGCGGTTACGGTTCACTGTGATTATTTCAGAGTCGAGTCAAAATATGGGATACGTAATATGACAAGCCATGTGAAAGAAGATTGGATGTCAAATTCAGACAATCTGAAATTAAGAGACTGAACTTATGTGATTTCAGATACATTCAATGAGGAAGACAGTAATTTGGATAAAATGGGTGAAAATTTCCTGAGATAACAAACAATAGAGATTTTTAAATATTAAATTTGCATAAAAGTCAAAAACAGGCTAACGGTAAAACGGTATAAGTTGTAATCGTAAAAGACAGGGAACTAAGAGAGCATCTTAAAAACTTTAGAATGATGCGAGTAACAATAAAATAACGCAACGTATGTAATATTTAATAGGACAGTAAAACCATCGGAGCGGATCCAAAATAATGGAGTTGCCAGCCCGTGACGACACTGCTTAGACTACTATTAAAAAAATTAAGAGATCACTTTTGTATGGAAAACGCCGATAGTGAAGTCTGGATCAGCTTTGAAATCTAAAACTTAAAATATGTTTTAGTTTATTTTATACCTATGAAAATATACCTATAGGGTTTTAAGTGTTAACTTGTAAAAGCTTCTAACTAATGGATGTCGCTAAATCGATGCTTCGAGCATCAAGAATCATCATTCCCCTTGCGTTATCCCGTTCTCTGTCGGGGTCGGCTACCTAACCTAGGGTATTGGACGTGGAACCAAGTTCTTACACAGACGAGCATCAAGAGTATGATCAAAATTTGGCAATAGTCGATCAAGGTAGCTCAGTGGCAGTGCAAATCAGTGCAATGGGACTGTACCCTACGTGCCTTGGTTACGATATGACGCTGCGTTGGTAACTTTTCCAATTTCTTATTTTCATTTACGATAGTATTTCGAGAAATTCTGCCCGTTTTGCAAATACATACCTGTTTTTATCTTTATTAAAAACTTGTTAAGGCTAATAATTTCACCTATTTTATTCTAGTTTCTCAAGCTCAAGTAATCTGTCATATTGTCTAGCTAGTAACAGTCGAAACCGCCTTCAAATAGAAAATCAAACCATAACAATGATTCCTACTCATGATCCGTTCGCCAATTACAAACAAATTAAAATGTTTATAATGTCAATGAAGAATTTTAAAACAGACTAGGAATAGAAAGACTCAAAAATAGACGCTATTACAAAAAAAAAACAAAACTATTCGCAGTGAATCATAAGAATATCGCACTCGAAATAAAAATAATATTTAGCAGTTGTTAGGCCGCAACGATGTCGATTATTTGAGTACGCCGTACGTCAAATACATCGAGACAGATTTACAATCCAATAATGAAAGCGAAACGAACATTAACAAAGGAAAAAACGACTGATGATATCCAGAAAGATAAACATTTTGCTAACAATCGCGGTCAGTGTAAACATGTGGGAATCCAAGCGCCATACTTTCCAAGATGAGTAGACTGCGATAGCCCGGTTAATTGTCCAATAAATATTTAAAATTGACTTCTGAATCGATAACGACTATGGAAAAGAGATTGATCGGAGTATCAGCCTCACAGGCTCAAAAACGTTTCGAAACTCCTTGTTTTGGCGCAGTATTTTTAGCTAAACCAATAATCCCTAGCGCAAAAGGCAAGCGGATCGAATTTGGAAGTTGTTCAATTCTTCGAAGAGGGAAGTGAGGATGATGTTGAAAAGTGACTGTATTAGAGTCGACACTTCAATGGGTGACGTCACGACACGCTCTAGTTCGTAGCTGTAGCACCGACAGCTTGTCAAATGTAGCGTTACGATCTATTACGTGAACTCTTTAAGCTTCTGTTTCATTGTTTTTTGGCACTTGTTCGCGTCTTTCCGGTGGGAGGCCGATTGAGCTGGAAGTTTGAAAAAATTCTCGTCGATAAGATTTTTGGCGTAACACCTTTAATGTACCTTTCATAGGCATTTTCCAAGAGATTGATTTGATGATCAACTGCTCGTCAAAAAATTCTATATTTTGCCTGCAATCTTTTGGTGTTACGGAAAACGCTTTTTAGTTAGTTTTTCCTAAATCAAGTTAGCAATTAAGTTGATGAACAGAAAAGATGTGACGTTAGATTCTTCTTCTAGATAGAAGAAGATGTCAGATGATGAGATTACGTCGGATAAAAATTAGTTTTTCAGCTTAAAGATCTATATTTATATTTCTGCGTTTTCGAACTGTAATGAGTCCTTCATCCTAATTTCAATGTGGGTTAACTATCCACGTGTCATAAAGTAAATTTTGGTTTACACGTTTTGTTTCCTCTGTATTATCTTTTCGCTTTTATTATTCGTTTACAAAATATACTTCTATACCTATTTCATCTATTATCATAAGTAAAATATTTTATGTATATTTTTTAGGTTTATATCAACTAGATCTTGGAACCGGCTCCAACGATTTTCGTGAAATGACATATATAAGAATTTTCGAGGGCATTAAATCTATGTAAGTTAAATTTTCCTAAAAACGGCTCTTCGCCAGGTTTGTGTGTGTTGTTATTATAACTGACAGCTTCATCTATTAAGGCATAAAAAACACAAAAACTGACCGTGCTCGGTTCATCATCTGGTTATCTTTAAGCGTCTATCCTCCTTTAAAGAAAGACACTTCTATAACTGTCTCATTATATTTAATTTATCAATTTACTACACACTGCTGAGCACCTGTTACGATGTTTTATTTTCGTCTGACACTTCTAGCAATAACTTCAAAGTGACTATTGTGCCTTATCCAGTGGTCGTAGAAGAGTGTCGATTCTTCAAATGAAGAATTTATTTGGATGATCTGAACATAAATAAGTGAGTTTGATACGTTGTTTTATTGAGAGAAGAAGATTTTAAAAATATGGACTTTAAATGTGACTGCCAAAGAAAAATCTTGTTCATAAAGTTTATCAGAAAGGGGAAGTTTGAAAGCTCTCTCAATTTGATTGTAGAAAAGTGTTGTTTTTGGAATAAAATTTCCGTTGAGTGCTCGTCTCTTCCCTTTGCAAAGTGACTGCAGCATTGAGTTTGTAAATTTTTGCCACTAAATGCTGTTGTATATAAGAAGGTAGTGTGAAAACATTTTGACGTTAGGTTCGTCTGTTAGGTTTGAATCAATTAAAATTGACTAAGAAAGTGACCGGCAGAATCGAGTCGAACGTAAACGAAGGGTGCATAAATAAGAAGCGCGTGCAAGTAGCGCGCTGGCGCTGCGCGTGTTTTGCTGCACCGCGCGCCGCCGCCGCCCGACCGCGCGGCCGCGCCGCCGCCGCCGCCGCCGCTATTCACTCCCGGCCCTAAAATGGACCCATAATAGCTACTTGTTCTTCCCATACACCTGCTGCCACCGCATATTTGCTACCAGTATTTATCGGCGCACTTAAAGCCTGTTATTGTATTGTAATGCATACCCTTAATGCTCAATTATAAAGAATTTAATGCAGCGTGCGACCTCATGGAAATTGATAGCATCTTTATGTAATGGAGTTTATTTTCATATGAGATCCAAATTTACCTATGCCAGCGAGTTCCATGCGGTCTCGAGCACACTGGGAGGTAACACTAGACACTCACTGTATCCGGGCTTGTAGACGGCGCGGATCCTCCGCACCAGCTTGCCGGTGCGGCGCAGCGGCGGGCCCAGCGCCACCGCGGTGTGGCCGCGCCGCTCCGCGAACACGATATAGTTGCGTCTGTTTTGCAACGGCACTTCGAAACGTCCGGTGCACTCTAGAGAGTCTTTGGGCAGCTTGAGCCTGATGATGGAGTCCTCGCGCGGCCAGTGGCCCTGCCTGTGGAGGACTCGGCGGACCTGGACGGTGGCGGCGTCGCGCGCCAGGGACTGCACGCGGGCCTCGAAGGCGGCGGGGGCGCGGTAGGCCCGCCAGGCGACGTCGGCGCGCTCGCAGTAGAGGCGGCGCGGCGCGGCCAGCCCGCCCACGAAGCAGAGCAGGGCCCAGCAAACCGCCGCGCGCGCGCTCGCCCTCATCGCGCCATCGCAGCGCACTCCTCTCGCACTGCGTCGCTCGCGCTCGCGTCGCTCGCAGCGTCACCGTGCTCGTGCGTCGGCGGTCGCCGCTCGACTGGCCCCGACACTCCGGAGTTGCCACGTCCAACCATACGAATAGTTGCAAGATTTTCTTAAAAGCTTGCTACAACCGAACTAATTACTACGAGCTTCAGCATAGGTTCTGTAGCCCTTTACGTGAATACCAAACAGAAAGAAATAAAGCTTCGGAAAATTTAAGTAGGAAATAAAACAACAATTACATTTGAACGATCTTAGCTCTACTAAAATTTAAGTGGGATTCTTACATAAAAACAAGAACAATTTGTGAAAATAAATAGATGTACCTAACCAAAGGGGAATCAGCGATTCAGTATCTTTTTGATTTCCTATAGTTTTGAGTAAACAAAGAAATCTTTACAATTTCTGTTAGTTATTGACTTCTATTAAAAAATTAAATACAAATAGGGAGAATAAAATAGAAAATGGTCTAAAAGACATACAGAAACTTTTCGCACCAAAAAAGATTACACTTCCGGTCAAATTAAGAGCGTAATAATAGTAATGAAAGTGCAATATTTTAGTTATGAAAAGTTGCTATAAAATTACTACCTTAGACAAAACCTAACATAAAACTTTCCAGAAATCTACTTCTTCTTCTTTTCAAGTAGGACACAGGGTCATTCTATGACCCGACGAACCCCAGTTTTACAGTATTCAATACACATCTACTGAACAGGCAACACTTTCTACTCATCATATGTTTCGCCTAAAAAATAATTTAAAATACCTAGGTAATCAACAAAACCTATTCCTACATCACCTACATCTACATTCCTACAACAAAACCTACATCTTACTACTCGTCTAGTAAAGCTCCAAATAATAGTTTCCCCAAGAAACATAGGTCAAAATATGAAAAAAACATTTTGGACCTTCCATACAAAATTACCAACTGACCAAGTCAATTTGTATGAGAAATTAAAATTTTCTAATATTTCGACGTATGTTCATTGTGTAAAGTTGTTCAGTTTCAGCTGATATTTTTACACCTCATAATATGCTTGTAAAAAAAATCTTAATTTTATACAGAAACAAAGTTGCAACAAACTCGCTTGGCTGCCAATAGAGTCTACCTACTCCATCTAGCAATGTTAGCAAACACTTTAAAAATGTTTGTAATAACTTTCTAACAAAAACTTAATTAAAATACATGAGGCTAAAAGTCCTGCATCTTGCTACTAATTTGCCGAGCTGGCAACCCAGTCTACTCCCTCTAGCCGTGTACTGACTCACTCGCTCCGCCTACACCGAAATAGTCGGTTCCCGCACGCGGCGGCTTATCTCCTCGTTAATTTGCAGATCATAATGATTAGGGGTGTTCTGCCTGCCTACCCCGCAAGGGATAAGGTGTAATGGTGAAGGAAGGAATTTTGGATTCGCTTGCTTTCTATGATGATTATTTAGGTAGGTCCGTAATTATAAATCGTACACGATCTCAAGCGCTATTTTGACAAATGTCAGTCATTACTAACAGCATCTCAAAGACGCACTCAAGATCGATCTCAGAGTTGAGAGCGGTTTATTAATACGGCCCTTAGATTGCGTTCACCATAACTACTTCAGAAGCCTACTATAACTAAGTTTTAAAAATTCGTATGTCAGGGTATATCAGGTCCATAGCTATTGACTCAATCAGTCTCCCTATACCGAAATTTGCAGATCATAATGATTAGTGGTGGAGCGCTCTGCGTACCCGGCAAGTGATAGAGGCGTGATGGTGTAAGAGCGCTTTAGTGGCTGGGTCAGGGAGCTCAAATACTGAAACGTTTGATTCATGCGAAAATCTGCTATTAAACCCCTAATTATAATAGCATCGATTAGTAGATTTTTTTTACGTGTGTTTAGACTAGTCCGTGTACGGAATCGAATTACGACATTTGCGTGTTCGTGTACTTCCGTGCACGGAATCGAATTACGACATTTCAAAAATCGTCTCCTAGGATTGTGGTCATTGTAAAGCTATGTCAGAAAGTTTCAATTACTTAATACAAAGGCTTAAACTCTGATAGCAGGGTTTATTGCTTCCTTTGCTGATTCGTAGGTTTGCTGGTTTAGGTTCTGTTCAGATTATTTTGCGGCAAATTTTAGGTTTCATTATTTTGGATAATATTTTAAATTACATTCTAAAGTGAGGGGAGATGATTTGAATTTTTTTAACTTTAGTTAAAATTGCGTAATCCTTGACAACAAATACTCAAAATATTTGAAGAGGTAAACCAATTGATATTACACAAGTTTTAAAATAGGTTTCTTCCATGAAATATATTTTTTACACTTGTATGTTTAGATGTAAGAAAACAAGTAGTTATCATTTCATTCATAGTGTTTCGTAGCAAGTGACCTACAATACAAATTAATAAAACTTACACCGACTGAGATTTCGTAGCTAGTTGAATCTCGTAGCGGAGGCTTTATCTAACTTTCGCTCGTAGCACGTCTACGATATGTAGCGCGTAGATTTCTCGTAGCTATGACCTTTGCCTAGAACGACCTTGCTGTCAAACTTTGATGACAGATCCATCAAACTTGTCAATATCAATAAACTTTGGTTAATATTATCCAATTTCTTTTGAATATCGCGGTCGCGGAACATCTCCTTTTATAGAGTTTTTTTAACCCTTTTATCAAATGACAGTTCTCAAACCGCCGTTCCAAAATGACAAAGTTGGAATTTTCGCAGATTTCACATTCTTGTCACTCTTGAACGGGAGTTTAAGAACTGTCAAATGAAAACATTTCGCAAATCGATAACATCAGAAACGCACTGTAGTAGCAATCTTGCAGAACGGCAATATAAAACAAATCACGATTAAAACGCATTTTTGTCATTTTTATAACCAAACTAGAATTTGATTGAGTCGTGTAAGGCCATTTAATTAGGCACAACTAGCTTGATGTAACTTCCAATCTTCGCTCTTCTCTGCTAATGCCTTTACCTCCTGGTACGATAGGGCAATGGAAGTAACTCCACCGGCAAGAGTTTGAATCATTTTGAAGAAGAAGAAATTGACGTATCAAGTTTTTAGAAGCCCTCAAAAGATTGCATCACCAAGCCTCCCAAACTTTACGCGCCCATAAATCGTGCGGCTCACAACCATGGTTATCAGTAGGTCGACTAATAAACATTATGCGCATGCGCAACGGAACATGCGGGCTGCGGCCGCGCACCGGCATTATGACAATTTAAACAATTATGCTGTTAACGAGTAGCAGGCAGGGTGGCCGATACTGCGGTGGTGGAATGGTGCTCTACAAGAGAAAAGAACTAGATTTAAAAAATCTCCGAAAGGCTCTAATGTGTTTCTAATATTATACGTTGAGCGAAAAAGTCTATTATTATCAAGAGGAAATACATCAAGCAAAGCGAATCTGGAAACATAACACGAAATACAGCATCATTATCATCATTTCAGCCGGAAGACGTCCACTGCTGAACATAGGCCTCCCCTAAAGTGAATGATCCTGTACAACTTGCATCCACTGGCGTCCAGCAATCTTCACCAGATCATTCCGTCCACCTTGTGGGAGGCCGTCCGACGAAAAACATAATTAATGAACAATTCTTGAACAACTAGTAGGGTTCTTTACTGAGTTGATCTTTAAAAGAAAATCTAAACAAATTTGTAACGATAATATTTGCATTGTTTTGAAGATGTTTTCAAAAGCAATTGTATTTTAAAACGCGGGCTTTTTCACGTCTGTTGAGCAGGCTTGAACACCTACATCAAACTTTACACTATTTCACGTTATTTTTATTATTACGACAAGTCAAATTTAAAGTGATAATCAATAAAAACCAATTCGTATGAACCAGATACGCAGATCCTTAAAAATGGGAGAGTTTCTTACCAATATTATAATCTGCCTGCCCTTGTCCCAATTCATTTGGGGTCTTTCTTTGCATTTCTTCCATCTCTATCAGCAGTCAAATTCTCATTAACGCCTTTTCTGTTCATGCCGTCTTTTACACAATCCATCCAGACTTTTTTAGGCTTTCCCTTCCTTCTGCATCCATCCACATTCATGTTCAATAGTTTCTTGATAAATTTTACAAATATTTGGAGATAGAGCATCTGATTTGGTGGACATATTGCCAAATATTGGTATTACCTGCGCCATTTTCGGTATGACAATGCGCCTTCGATGAAGACGTCACTTGGTAACCTTCATCGATGGTGGTAAAACGACCAAGTGTGCATGGTTTAAGCGAAAACTGCTCGTAATTAAGTAGTTGTGTACCGGTGGGCAGTTTTGACCGGATATGTTGGCCCACCTGTAGGAAATTGGTCACTGCTGGCTTTTGGCAGTTGGCATCATTGAGAAGAAATTTTCTTTCAATGCTAACATTTTTTTTAATTCTAATACACGACAAAATATCTTAAATTTTCTTTTACTAAGTCGAATCACACAATTGACGCACGACGGAGCGCTAAAATATCGCAGCGGTCTGTCAGATCCATACTAGAAATATGTCAATCCCCATGCTAAAACCGCTGTCGACGCAGCGCTATCGCAGTGTCGTCCGTCAAGTGCGGTTTTAGTATGGGGAGTGACGTTTCTAGTATAGATCTGACCGACCGCTGCGATATTTTAGCGCACCGTCGTGCATCAAGTGTGCGATCTGTCTTATAAGTTGCAAAATTCTACCAGGCAGCCAGAATTATTACAATTCAGATCAAACTGCATGATAGTAACCCGTCTGAAAGTGCATAGAATTTGAAACCCTAGAAAATTTAAATATTGTGTATGCCTATGTCAGTCTCACAATCACTTCTCTCAATATCTCACAATGCTATTTGAGTAAAATATTTTGTAATATCCCAGTACAATGGAAAAGATTGTAAAGGTGTTATACTATTGTTTTTGGCAACGTGCAAGCAATTACGAAGGTGTGAGAAAGTATTTGTAAATCCAAAGGAATGTGAGATAACTAGTAAAGTTTGCCAGATGTTTCAACGTATTGTTTTGCTATCTGAGGTACTGCAAAAAAAGACCATAGATATGACAGAACTTTATCTTTTTAGCAGGTATGGTGTTCTGAATAAATTCCAAGTGTTCAAACAAATTGCATGAGAATGTAAGAAATGTAATAGAATTTCTGGAAGGCTCGATTTCGATCTTGGCACGATACCACTGAAGCTTCAAAATATAACTGTGTATTAGTTAAGTGGTAGTATTTTGGATTGTTCAATGTTCATAAGACATATTTCTACATTCAAAATATTGTAAAATCTAATAATCTAAATGTAATATTGTAAAATCTAATAATATATTAATTAATTAACATATTTTGACATGTAAATTTTAAATTTATGAAATAAACTGAATACTGAATACAAAGATAAAATAACAGATATATTAATAGCATACATTCAACTACGTGACTAAACTATAAGAAGACGATCGTATCAACCCCATGCCTTGGTAATAAGTGTGATTAAACTACGTTATACAATAATGAGAAAATTCACCTTATTTGTGATACGTTGAACAATGCAATTATCTGTCAAAATATGAACGCCATTATGGACCAACACAAACTATAAATTAAGACACAAATAGTCGCTCAAAACTAAACAAACCGTGAAACACAACGCTAGTATTTGGCAAGCATTCCTTCCTACAAACTTCCTTTAATTAATCATCCATAGCAATGAGAATAGAACTTATTTCTCACGATCGGAACAAAAATGTCCGCAGCCTAACGGTCTTGGACCAATTTGCCCCACATCCGGTAATAAAAAGGGAAAAAAATACGTCTGACACCCCGGCTAACTACGCTCTCAGGTAGGCTCATTCATAAATAATAAGGTATGAATGACCACTTTTGCCTTTTTTAGGGTTCCTACCTGCCTGGGGGTCTCCTCACAAAATTCTTCTTATCTCTGGCCTAACTGTTTTGTAATATGGCATTCCTTCTGCTATGTGACTGGAGGAGTAAAGCCGAAGACCGGGTTCAGTGGCGTGCTTTAGGAGAGGCCTATGTCCAGCAGTGGACTACAATAGGCTGTTAATGATGATGATGATGATTCCTTCTGCTATAAATGTAGAGTCTACATTGTAATGCTACATTGTAGACAATGAAACAAAACAACCTATTAGATAAAATATATACATATACGTAAATATGTATTGGATATATCTTTGACCTAACCGTTTTGTATTATTCATTGCATTCTCTCTGTTTTATTGTTTTTTTTTTTTAATATTTGGATTGTCGATAAAATGACTCTAACATAGCAGATTAGACTATATTCAAACAAGACAAAATATTAGGTACAATACAAATACGTAATTGCTTGGACTACATGCGTAGGTAACCATTTTACATCGTGATTCCAAATGCAGGCCGAAAAGTCAATATTTTCCGTCTTATTATAACACTTACATAGCAAAACTTTAGGAACTCACTGAATTTAAAAGGTTTAATTTTTTAAAATTTTTTATTGTGTTATAATAACGAGTAAACAAACTTTCATAGGGTCAAACCTACGAAAGTTTTTGATTTTCTAACCCAGTTATGATGCGCAACCGCGACTTCGATTTTCTCTACACTTGTAGAAAAAATTATTCACTTGTTTTGATAAAATCCAGATTATTTGCCACTTGTGAAGTCTTCTCGCCCGCGAGATAAGTCTCTATACTGTATGCATCATAAAGGGGTAAAAGATACCTATCAAAAACCTACAGAACCCTTCCACATCAAAGTCATCTCGCTCACAAATTTCGAGCCTAGATAAAAAAGGGCCGGTCTCAGCCTCACTGGCCGGAACTCACCTTTTGTTATGATGCCCGCACGTGTGACTGGAGGTAGCCTTTGTAACAATATTTGTGGAGATTAGTCATTGGAGGCGTTTACTACCCTAGTTATCAATCCTCCGTTTACCTTACATTGCTGTTTCTCCTTAGTTTGACCAAATAATACTACTACTTCATAATGGACGAATACTAACTAATACCAAGTATTATGGAATTACGATGAAGCCGGATTAGAATAGCATCAGCCATTTTTTTTCCCGCGGTTGTGTGGAAGGGCTCTAAAGGGAGTTGAACGTTTTTTAGGTATTACAATTTTTAGATGACATGCTCACAACTTGTTACTAAAGTGATAGACGCAAAAAATTCTGAATCAGCTTTCAAATATGTGTTATACGTGGCGATGGCGACCATATTGTACGGCCGTTAGTGCTCTGCCTACCCTGCAAGGGATAAAGGCGTGATATGCGTATGTATTTATGTATTACATGACTCGAAGCTGAATATAACCAGCAATGTAGACTACATAGGGTAGTGTAATAGAGCTTAATTTTGTCGGCGTGTGTCACAGAAGATTCCGAAACCATCTGCCACAGATAGAGACATCTTGTGTGATCGGATTATTGGAAATTGAGCGAACACCCGCGTAAACTTTTTTTTATAATGTATAATGAATGAGCACGAGGCTTTGGAAGTAAATAAGTCGTAATCTATTTACCTAGGAACCTACTTTATCTTTCCATTTCGATTGGGACACGGAGTCGTTCTGCGATCCGATGAATTTCCCTCCAGAACTACGCTTGACTTGTGGGCATCGTGAAATATGCTTCTCATGGCAGGTGATTGTAACATGGACCGATAATTTTGCTGTCTTCGTTGTATGATACCGTGTTACTTAGAATATGTATAATACTTATAATGAAATACTGCCGTGTGATGCCGGATTAGAATAGCATCACCCCATTTCCTACCTGTGGGTGTCGTAAGAGGCGACCGAGGGACTTGAGGGTTTCCTGGTGTATTACAACTTTTAGGCGACAGGCTGACAACCTGTCACTATAGTGATACACAAATAATCTCAAACGGCCCTCGATATTTGTCAGACGTGGCGATAGCGATTGTATTTTTACGACGGTTAACGCTCTGCCTACCCCGTAAGGGATAAAGGCGTGATTTATGTATGTATGTACTTATAATGAATTGAAGAATTAGAATTTAGATTGAAGGATTAGAATACTTGAAATGATGAAATTGAATGCGTAGAATATCCTAGCATCACTCCATTTATTACCTGCGCAGGTATCGTACGTAAAAAGCGACTTTTATATAAATATTACAGGATATCTACAATACTATACTCTAATCTATGTTTTTTTAGCACAAAGAAAGTATAACCAAAGGTATAACAGATTTGAGAAGCAGTGTTGCCAAACAGTGAATAGAAAATTACCAGCTTACAAATAATACATGAACACAATAACTAAGCGACGGGAGAACGGTATTCATACTTAAAAGGCAGTAGTAGACTTTATAGAAAGATCTCTTTCCTGATGTCTATAAGGTATAAACCCTATCCTTTAATATACTGGCTGGCAACACACAGTAGTACAAAATCCAACTGGTACTCAGGAACACCTACTTAACAGCCAAAAGCGGCCAGCCGGTGGTGAGGGCTTGGTGTATTTCTCACAACTATTCAATCGCCCTCCAGCCTGGCACTCACAGAAGTATAAAATCCAACTGGTACTCAGGCACACCTACTTAACAGCCAAGCACAGCCAAAAATTTTACAGCTGGCAACACACAGTAGTACAAAATCCATCCTGGTACTCAGGCACACCTATTTAACAGCTAAAAGCGGCCAATCATCTTAGGGATGGCAACACGCAGTAGTACAAAATCCAACTGGTACTCAGGAACACCTACTTAACAGCCAAAAGCGGCCAGACGGTGGCGAGGGCTTGGTTTATTTCTCTCGCGCCTCACAGTAAATATAACTCAGTTATTGTAGGAAATATACACCCGGCCGTGGTACTATTGGTTTGTCTGTCTGTAACTTTCATGGGTATTGTAAACGTGGTGGTTTTCATCTTTTGTGTCGAAAGTAGATTTTCACAACGAACTTTGGATTTTGTTTCTAGTCTAGCCTAGGATGTGACTGAAATAAAGTCGTGTAGTCGTAAATCGCCGCAACAGGCTGTTCAGTTGAATTGTATCGTTTAAAACAGTCATGAAAATTTTGACGTCTTATAATTCGATGGAGTTGGCTGCACGTACCAAAAAACATGACTCTTGCGGCGTTATCTCGTTTTGAGGCGTTCCCTTTGAAGTGCAAGCGGGAACGAGCGAGAAAGAGGCACAATCGGCCTCTGCGTTGGGCAGCGTATATGTATCAAAGAAATAAAATTGAAAGTTTCCTTTGAAAAATGCAACCATAATTATCAGTAATTCTTCACGTTCAGTGACAACGTCATAAGAATTACTCCTCATAAAACTAACCTCATATTTCATATCTACGTAGCACTTTAGAAAGAGCTTTAAAATGCCGTGTGATGCCGGCTTAGAATAGCATCACCCCATATCCTTCCCGCGGGTGTCGTAAGAGGCGACTAAGGGACTTGAGAGTATTGGTGTATTACAATTTTTAGGCGACAGGCTGACAACCTGTCACTATAGTGATACACATGTTTTCTGAAACGACCTTGGAAAACAATCCTCAAAAATGTCAGACGTGGCGATAGTGGCCGTATTTTTAGGGCCGTTAACGCTCTGCCTACCCCGCAAGGGATAAAGGCGTGATATATGTATGTATGTATGTATTAAAATATAACACGGTAATAGATTCTAAGTAACTGCGTAAAATGCTCTGTAACTTAAAACTGTTACAACTCTAGTGAACCTATTATGTGAAGAATTACAACTTACACGCAAAATCTAATAATAAACTCTAGTGAACCTGTTACACGCAAAATATTGCGTAGATTGATGAGCAGAGAAAGATATTTAATTATTTGACATCAATCATAATTTTACAGGAAAAAAATTGTCACTGCGAGACCGTAGTAGGTTAACTATGGTACCACTCCCGATGATGCACTCTCATTAGGACTGGTCTCACCTTTAAGCCACGTGACAGTGACGTATACGAGTACTCTGTGACGTAAAGTTCATTAAACATGTACCAAATCAAAGATACTATAAGTAAAAGTATAAACAGATATATGGTCAGCTAGGTTGTAACTGTTACCATCGATTCGATGAAGAAGAACAGATACCCATTTACCCATTATATATACATAATCATAAGCGGTTTTGTAGTAGGCGGTTGAAAAAAATTCTGACACCAAGGTTCATTGGGTTGTTGGACGTCTCGGTCTCCCACACGAAAACAGAGAGAGCGGTTTAAAGAATGCCGAGTGTTGCTTGCTTAGAATAGCATCACCCCATTTCTGCCCATGGATGTCTTAAAAGGCGGCTAAGAAATGAATTCGTGGACCGAGCAGCAGGCATACCTAAAACAGCTTGTAGGTACTGCGCTCGCCAATCCGCCTGCCAAGCGTGGTGAGTATGGTATAGTAAGTCTAAACAAACATGGGAGGCCCATCTCCATTTTTACACCTGAACAACTTTCCCCAAGGAACATAGCTAAAAAAACGAAAATACATTTTGAACCTCCCATACAAATTGAATTGGTTGGTATCTTTAGTATGAGAGGTTCAAAATTGTTTTTCATATTCGACCTGTGTTCCTTCGGAAAAGTTGTTCAGTTTTACGGGCTAATTCCACCCTTTGAATATTTGCAGCTAATATTTTTTCACCCTGTGTAGTTAAGTTATCTGGTAAGTGACTAACTAGTGCAAGAATAATACATTTTTGTTCTAAAATAGTTTATATAGGTCACAGACTCGATCCTGTTAATAAAAAAAAAAACTAATAAATAAAGTGACCTTTTAAAAACGCAATAAAATATCTAAAAGCGGCTTAGTGCATAACTTGGAAGCTATCAAAACAAAAGCTAATCGAAACAAGATGGCTGCTAGAAAAAAACACAAAATGAAATTTGCCACCTACATCGTTAAGACAGGAGCTCAATTTCTGAAAATGATGGTTCCAAAATCGTGCACGAAAGTCCGCAAAGAGTGGTTTAACCACTCGTTTCATTCTTTCTACTAATCGAATCTGTTGATGTCAACGGATTGTTGATGTGTGAGTATATTTGGTACCTTTGAATGGATTTGTTTAGTAGACACGAGTGATACGAGCACAATTTGGCAGACTACCGCATGCGAAAATTCAAAAATACAGTTCCTGGAACTCAACTTTCGAATCGTTCGTTTTTGTTTTATGTGAAAATTTGCTACTTATGCTTGCATCACACATTCTACTTCATTTATCGATTTCCACATACCCTAGTAAATACACATATACCCTTGACCATAAAATCATCGAGTAACAGAAATTTAAAACATCTGGTTAGACTAGTCCTTGCAAACTTCCGTGCACGAAATTAAATTTCGACGTTTCAGAAATAGAGCCCCTGGGCAGTTTTACGGGCTGATCGTATAAATTGTGGCCAATTTATTGGAATGCAACAAAGAAACCCCTTAATTAGAATTCTAACCGGTGCAGTCAAAAGGAATTTGGGTGAATATAGCGACAGGAATGAAGCTGGGTGGTAAACCCACTGCAAATATTTTAAGGGGGAAACCAGTCCATGAAACTGAACAACTTTCCCCAATACAAAATATACTAGCCAACCGAAACAATTTGTATGGGAGGTCTAAATTTTTTTTTAATATTTCGATGTATGTTCCTTAGAGAAAGTTTGTGAGTTTTATGCAGTGTTTCACCCCTTAAAATATTTGCAGTTAATATTTGTGCATTCAATACGGACTACTCGCCTTTTTCATACTTAATGCACAACGGAGCGCTAAAATAACGCATCCGTAACGCAAATCTGTCTGTCAAATTTATGCTAGAGACGTCAATCCACGTCAAAATCACGCAGCTGCGTGGACAGGGGTTGGGCGGTTGTAGTACAGGGATTGAAATTTCTAGTATGGATCTGACAGTAAGCTGCGTTATTTTAGCGCTGCGTTGTACGTTAAGTGTGAAAAAGGCCTGATTGATGAACGAAGAACCATTTTGTTTTATTCAGTCCTAGCGATGAATCGTGCCTTAAAAATGCGTGATTCTGCTAAGAGCTACCTTATATGCAAAAAGTAAAATCTAGATTTACGTATATATGCGGACCTAACTAAACCTAGGTCACTGTCGGCGAATACTTTTAAAGCTTTTCTGAGAAAATGTTTGGAATTTGTATTAGTCCATTGTAGAGACGACTTTGTGATCTTCAAATGTAGATTCTAAACTGTAATAGAATAAATTATTTTATATATCTTACTAATCGATAAGCATCTTTCTGCTACTCCTACTATTATTTTTTTCTTTTCCAAACATAGCCGCCATAGAAAAAATTGTTCAGTTTCATGGTCTGATCACGCCAGCAAAGTTTTCGTTACACCGTTCTTTACACTCTGTATGCAGATTCCTACTTTCTAATTATCCAGAAAAAAAAAATGTCACACACGAAAGAATAAATAAAGTATATAATAAAAAAAATAAAGTATATAAGATCTCATTTTTTTTTCATTTTTCGACCTATGTTCCCTGGCGAAAGTTGTGCAGTTTCACGGTCTTGTACATCCCCTTAAAGGAAGTTAGTACTTTTCCTTCTTCTTCTTCTTTTCGTTTTGGACACCGAGTCGTCCAACGACCCGATGAACCCTAGTGTCAGAATTTTTCAACTGCCTACTACAGGTAGCAGGCTTCTGACATGGTTGGTAACGACCGCCGTCTAAGTGATCATAGACAGCAACCGGGACCTACGGCTTAACGTGCCATCCGAAAGACATAACCATCTTACTTACGGACGATGTCCTAACCAGACTGGGAACAAATTCACTAAGTGATAAATATAATCTTTGTAAGTGACCCACCGAGAATGACTCTGTGTAATATGCAGATTCCGACTTTCTTCCATCCAGACGCGAACTCTGCGCCCGCGACCTCGCCCGCCACGCTCGGCGGCGTGTGCGCAGACGACGTAATTGCGCGCAGCGACCGTGCTGTGAAACCAAGGGGTTGCCCATCCGTGTCTAGATGATAAAGTGGTCTGAGGTCCTGGGACGGTGTGGTAACAATGTTTTAGCTAAGTTGAAAAGGGGTGTCCTGAAAAAAAGATTTAATGAGGTTTAGTCAGCAGTGAAATTGCACTATGCTCGAGCGAAACACGTCCACACCGAACCGAAACCAATCGCTTAGACGAATTTTCGATTTAAATAAAATATGGCAATTTACGTGGATTTTTGCTGTCATGTCAAACAATCAAAATATTATAATTTTTGTTAGAAAGCTAATACAAACGAAACAAGCGGACGCCGCCGATGGGACTCGAACCTACATCTTCTGACTAGCCGGGTCAGATATTGTGTTAACCGTAACACTACGGTCGGCTGTAACCCAGGCGGCGAAACTGATTTTTTGTAGCTTTTTAACAAAAAGTTAATATCAATATCTAATGTTTGATTAAAACACCAAGTATTCGAAATTACTATCTTGTGGATATTTCTACAAAATATTAAATAATCAAAATATTGTGATTAAACCATGGCTTTCAAATAAGATACTTTAAATTTGATAAATCTGTTCTCAGAGACCTAGATCAATTTTCGATCACTGAACGTGCGAAAGTACCTACATAACCTAAGTAGTAAACTTAAAGGTATCTAGGACTATTTAACCCCATACTCACCTGTTTAATGTTTAATTGACTTAAAAACCGGAAGCACGCGAAACCCTAACCACCGGTTATAAAACGCCAAACTACGCCATAACGTCAAACTTAAATTGTTCCCCTATCAGGCAACACTGGAGGTTTTGCCTTGCAAATCGTTCAGTAAGTGTTGCCCACCCCCTATTGTTTCGCTATCTGCGATCTTCCCTCCATCTGCCGTCTGCACGCAAACGTTTAGTGCGGTGTTGCCAGATGCAAATGCAAAAGTCATACAATTTCCTCAATGTAATGAACTGTAGTGTCAAAATCCCTGTAAAACAATATCCTTAAAAATTTTATACAGCAATGCCTCTGAGAAGTTCCATAAGTTTAGTTCTGTAAAAGTTAAACAATATTTAAATAATGCAAGCAATTTGTTTTCGATCTCAGTTGAATGAAGGCTAACAGAAAAAAAAACATTCAACTCATTTTTAGTCAAGTTCAAAAGTAAAAAAAATATCTCGTAATAATGCCTTAATATTATGGAATCTTTCTCTTCTTCAAACTTAAGGGTTGGACTTTTGTTGGCGGAGTAATTTCCATTCTTCTCTTCTCTCCGCCAGTGATTTTACCTCTTGATACTATGTCTAGGTCGGCCTCTTCCTCTCTGTCCTTCTACCTTCCCTTCAATAATGTTCTTTATAAAGTTGTCGTGTCGTAGCAAGTGGCCAATCATCTTCCCTCTTCGATTCTCAATGGTCTTAAGAGGACAACGATCCTTCGCAACGAGTTCCAACACTTCTTTAGGAAATAATCAGTTTTAGGATGAAAGATGCAGATGGTATCCATACTATATCTTCTGAGGCAAAACACGACACTTCGACTTTACAGATGCCCTCCACTACCTTTAACCTGCGCTCACACATAAAAATCATGTATATTTTATGCACACACCTGTAAGTGTCCAGCCACGAAGTTAATGGTATTATTTTCTTTGACACCAGGCAGTTAAAACTCACTTTACGAATGAGACTGGGAATGATCCCACACTACGAATCTTCTACACACCTATATTATGAGAAGAAAGTTTGTAAGTTTGTCCATCAACCAGAGCAGACAAATTACGCTGCAGCCAATTTTCTGGATGGATTAAACAGTTAGGCGACTTTCGCGACTCACTATCTTCCTCCTTCCATAACTGCCGCATCAGTTTATTGCTGGACACGGGCCTCCCCCTATTGGGGGTAATGCGGCCACGCTTGGCAGTTTGATTTTGTTTAATTCGCAGAGAACGAGAACCAATGGGCGGAATTAGGGCGATGCTGTTCTAAGCCGGCATCATAAAATAGGGTAGCGCTATTTTAATCTGTCACCTGAAGTCCTTGCTGAGTTCCGAGTTACTCGTTGTGTGATTAGGACGCGCCGCGTACTCTTAGCAGCGAAACCGGTTCACTTGTTGTTATTGTTTACGTGTAGCAGCGGGACCCGTGCGCATTCCTATAGTTTGGATCGTGTCTACTTAACATGATCCTTATTAGCAATGGATAAAGATGCAGGTTCTGAGTCAGAAGTGTCGAATGCGAACCCTAGTATTTTAGTGACGAATGAGGAAGGGAATGAAATATACATAGAAGACCACACACAATTATCAGACCAAGGAATGGAGATTGCTACGGATAAATTATTGACAAAGCGCGGAAGAGAAATTGATAGCGAGGAAGTTTGGCACCAAGTGATAAGAAATTCAAAAAAATCTGCTAAAATTAGTTCTAGTCCATCTGTTCCATCCCGCCAAAACATACCGTGCCAAGTTTGTGTGACCTGCAGAGATAAGTTTCCAAAACAGTTTGCTTTAGCTAAACTGTTGAATTCACACGGCATAAATTATATTTCCAAGGTTAAATACCTAAACCCTTTCAAACTTTTGTTTACGTTTGAAGATGAATCCAGCGCCGAAAAATTTATTACATGTGAGAACTTTATAAAACTTGGCTGGAAAACACAAAAAACTTGGGAAGTTGGTACATCATATGGCATTGTAAGAAATATCGATTTAGATCTATCCGAAAAAGATTTGATGGATTCATTATTCTCTCCTACGAGCGCTATTGTGTCAGTAAAACGGTTGAGTCGTCGTGGAGAAGGCGGATGGGTACCTAGTGAGACCGTGAGAGTTGGCTTTTGTGGAGCGCAAATACCTACCCGTATATTTTTGTTTGAACTTGGCATACCTGTTGAGAAATACATGTTTCCTGTAACCCAATGTTCAAAATGCTGGAGATATGGTCATCCTCATAGATTCTGCCCGTCAAATAAGGTGATTTGCCCAAAATGCGGTAAACATCACGAAAACTGTGAAATAACCACATTTAAGTGCGTGAACTGTTCAGGTGATCACATGTCACTGTCTAAAACCTGCCCTATTTATTTAAAAGAAAAACGGGTCAGAGAACTGATGTCGGAATACAACTGCTCTTATCAAAAGGCGCTAAATTTGTACGTTTTACCGTCTCCTACGTTTGTGCCAAAGAAAAGTGACTTCCCACAATTGTCACCGGCTGATAAAAGGGAACGGCCAAGCGCCTATACCGGAGTCTATGCACCGTTTGCTTCTCCTTCTTGTTCATATGCAGATTCTGTTCAAGGAAATAAGAACTCACAGAAATTCGACAAAGAGAGTTTGAATACGAAGGTGAAGACTACTAAGCCAAAGAAAAAAGAAACGTCCAAAACAAAAAAGAAATCCATCGAAAGATTTCATATAGGAGAAAATGTTTTTGTTGAAGTTCCGATTGCAGAAAAACTACAAAACACTGTGGAAGAGGAGAGCAGCGCAGATAGCAAAAGTTTAAGAGATAAAAATAAATCTGACTACAGGTTTATGGATGAAGAAAGCGTAAAAGAAGACGAAAGTAGAAAGGACGAAAGCGAAGACGAACCACCATCCTTTCAAGAGCTTTTGGACAGGATAAAAGGCATTATTTTCAACCGTAGCATGGGCCTTTTTGAAAAATTTAAACTTTTAGTTCGTACTTGTATGAGTTGGTCTGTATTGCAGTTAGTAAGTTATCTCTCCGAATTTTCTATTGTTAGAAATTTTTTGGCAATGTTTATGTTTGATGGATAATAAGTCTATAAAAAGAAAATTCGTCCGACTTAACATTTTCCAGTGGAATGCGCGTAGTATTAAACCTAAATTAAAACCCTTTGAACATTTGTTGATCCAAGAAAAAGTCCATATAGCGGTAGTAAGTGAGACCTGGTTGGAACCTGATACTGATCTTAGAGTAAGTGGATATTCTATATATCGATGTGATCGCGACGAGCCGTATGGGGGTATTGCCATCATATGCCACAAATCAATTCAAACTCAGTTAGATGCAGTCAATATTTCTAACAGAGGTATTGAGATAATCAGAGTTAGAGTTTTTAATTGTAATGACATTGAATATATTACTGGTGTATACTGCCCATCTGATGTATCCACTAGTGAGTCGGATTGGGAAGGCATTTTATCACTTTCAAATTATAGAACTTTGTTACTAGGAGATTTCAACGCTCATCATATTTCATGGTCTTCGAAGACAGATACTAGAGGGCGTCAAATAGTTAACAAGTTAGACGATAGTAATCATTTCATTTTATTGAATTCAGGTCAATCTACCAGATTTCAGATGGTCGAAGGAGTAATTCGGGAAACGGCTCCAGATTTATCTTTGGTTTCGGCTGATGTTGCTTTAAATTTTGATTGGGCCGTCATGAACGAGTGTTTAGGAAGTGATCACTGCATAATAAAAATTTCAACATGCATTGCGGTGAATACAAATCCCATCAAAAAAAGAAATTTTAAACATGCTGACTGGCAAAATTACTCATCTTACTTAAATGACGCTTTTTCCAATTTTTATGTTTCGGAAGACCTTCAATTAACGTATGATTCCTTTTTAAATAAATTAAATTATGCGGCGGATCAATTTATTCCTTTTATAAGAGTTTGTCTAAACCAGGAAGCAAATTTTCGTCCAAAACCAGGATGGAATCCTGAGGTTTCCAGAGCGGTTGCTAAACGTAGAAGAGCTTTAGCTATTCTAAGACGTAATCCTATACCTAGTAACTTTAATGCTTTTAGGGAGGAAATCCATAATTCTCAAAGGTTAATCAGAAGGACGGGAGCCGAGTCATGGCAAAACTTCTGTTCATCTTTTGACAATGTCTTATCTGATGTTGAGATGTGGCACCGTATGCGATGGATGAAAGGATATAGATGTCCTAGAACGCACGTTGATGAAGATAAAGCTACAAATCTTTTGAGAAGTTTGTCACCCGATTTTGCTCGCCCTTGTGATCCTAAATTTTTCTCTTACAACTCAATCCTGGAATCGGGTATCACAGTTGAGGAATTAGAAAAAAATACAAAAAGTTCTGATACCGCCCCGGGTTGTGATGGAATATCTTTTTCAATGATTAGAAATCTCCCCAACAATGCTAAGGTTATTTTGGCAAAATTGTATAGTCTATTTTTATCTCACGGGTTTGTTCCTCGGCAATGGCGTTTAGTCCGTGTAGTCCCTATACCTAAACCTGGGCGGGATCCGACATCTTTATCTTCAATCAGACCCATTTCATTAATTTCGTGCTTATGTAAAATTTTGCATTCAGTTATCAATAAGAGGATTGAATGGTTTATAGAGAGAAACAATATCCTTTCCAATGATACTGTGGGATTCAGGAAATGCCGATCGTGCATTGACAGTTTAAGTAGACTTGTAACCAGAATACAAATTGGTTTCTGCGACAAAAAACAAACTGTTGGTTGTTTTTTGGACATTAATAGTGCCTATAACAATTTAGACCTCCCAGCAGTCTTAAAAATTTTGGATTCAATTGGCGTCGGTTCTAAAATATGTTCTTACCTTTGGGAATTTTTAAAAGAAAGACATCTACGGATTGAATCAAATAACTTTAACATCACTAGAAGTACGGGTCGGGGTTTAGCTCAGGGAGACCCTTTATCCCCTTTATTATTCAACCTGGCTACTATTCACATTTGTAACAACGTTCAAGAAGTTAATATCTCGCAATATGCCGATGATTTTGTTATTTATTTTACTAATGAGGAGATAAATGTTATTTCAGACAAATTGCAAAATCAACTTAATATCTTGTCGTCATTGTTGAATGAATTGGGCTTAGAGATTTCTCCATCAAAGAGCAAGGTGTGTATTTTTAGTAAGGGATTTCGTAGATCCCACTCTCATATAAATCTCACAGTCAATGATATCCATTTGGAAGTCGTGAGAAATGTAAAATATCTAGGATTATGGTTGGATAGTACTTTGAGATGGACCAAACATATCAATGAAATCTGTCATAAAACGCGAAATTTTATAAGAATATTTAAAGTTTTGGCAGGCCCTGGATGGGGTGTTCATCCAAAACACCTTCGCCGACTTTATATTTCAGTTATTCGAAGTCGTTTAGATTATGCGTGTTTTCTTTTTGACGATTGTTGTATAAGTCGCTTAAGCCAGTTAGATATTATACAAAATATATGTTTCAGAATAATAGGGGGGTTCATTAAGTCAACTCCTATCCATGTGATGGAAAGTGAGCTAGGTTTGCAGCCTCTGAACATCAGGCGGAGATATCTAGCGGGAAAATTTTGGCTGAAGTCGAAATCTTTAGGGTATCAAAGTGAATTAATTGATTTACTAGAAAGCCTTTCTCATAAAATTACTAGCTGGACAAGAAGGCGTAAGCCACTATTACAGGTTACTCACTCTGATTTTAAAGATATTTCGGTACTTACTAGTAGTCAACTGGAAATGTATAGTTTTGACACGTGGGTAGGTAATTTAAATGTGGAAAATTTTATTGAACTCAAAATTGAAGATGTAGACAAGCCAAAACGCAACTACAGTACATCAATTTTAAAGAATTTATGTATTTCTTATTTAAGGGACCAATATTATGGATTTTATAAAATTTATACGGATGGATCTAAGCATGGTAATAGTTCAGGAGCTGCTTTTTACGACCCTCAGTCTGATTGTAGTATGAAATTTTCTATTGAACAAAACATCTCTATAATGAACCTTGAATTGTTGGCTATTATCGAAGCTGTTTCATATGCTCAGTCCATTGATTGCGATAGGTTTGTTGTTTTGACAGATTCTAAAAGTTCACTTCAGCATATAGCTCGATGCGCATCGAGTTTTCGATGCCTACCGATAGCTTATGGTATAATTCAATTATTACGCGAAATGAAGTCAAACAACAAAGTAGTTAAGCTGCAGTGGATCCCTTCACACATTGGTCTGTTACATAATGAGAAGGCAGATGAATTGGCTAACCAGGCTTCATATAGCGGTGTTCCTTTGATGGTCACTCCATTTTATACAGACTGTTTTGTTATTGCCAAGAAGTTATGTCACTACAAATGGAAGGAATACTTTGACCTGAGAAGTCGAGAAAAGGGGATATGGTACAGAACCATACAACCAGAACCATCACTGTATTCTTGGATCGACAATTGTACACTTTGTAGAAAAGATTGCGTCATCGCCCTCAGACTTCGCGCCGGTCACATTCCATTTAATAAGTTTGCTTATATGATGCGTAAAGTACAATCTCCGAACTGTGATATCTGTGGTGTTGTGGAAGATACTTATCATATTTTAATGGAATGTGTCCGGGGTGCTTCTTTGAGAGGCCATTTATTTTATAGAAATATCTCCATTGGACAATGTAATAGTTTATTGGCTGATCCATTTTCAGATTCGGCCAAGCTATTATACAAAATTTATGAAGTATCATTATTATGTAATAGATAAGCAATTAACCTTATATTAATGTCTACCTATGGAGCGACATCTTCAATTTTGAAAAAGCTCCTTAATAAAGAGAAAAAAAAAAAAAAAAAAAAAAAGTCCTTTCTCCCATAGTTTGCCGTCGCTGATAAGTTTCATACTACGAAAAATATAGATAAATTATTTCCGAAGAAAACTTTGTAGGAGTAAGTGAAACCGCCGGACAGGTTACAGCTTAACCATATTTTAATATTCACGGGAACTGCTTTCTCAGGGGCTGTAGTGATTTTAACCACTATCGCTGATCTTTCTTGGTTTTATTGCTAACTAGTTTTTATGCAAGTTTGTTATTATAAAAATATGCAATTAAAAGTTGCATCGTAAAAGCTTGGACGTGAACTTTAGCATTTTATTACACATGGAATTCATTACAAATATCAACATGCTTTTTCGGGTCAAAAAATTATTAAGCCGTGTAATGATGGCTTAGAATAGCATCACCCCAATTCTACCTATAATTTAAAAGCGACTTAAAAGGGATAAATTCATCGGAAGCTGTTCCTAAAAAACAAAATCTTGCACTGCGCTCGCCAATACTGCTAAGCGTAGTGAATACGGCAAATAGGGGGAGACCGATGTCCAGCAGTGGGCTATTGTGGCTGAGTAATTAAGGTGATTCTTGTCTGCCTACTGTTCTTGTGGAGACGATAAACGTATTTCAATTGTCTCGTGGGAAGTCTGTCATCTAGGACCCGAAAACTTTGATCTTATGGTAATTTGTTTATTATGCATGCCAAAGTACATTAAGACTCGAATTTATAAACCGCACTCAACTTTGAGATCCATCTTGAGAGCGACGAGAGAGAGAGATGATGTTAGTGTTGACTGACATTCGTCAAAATCGTACTTGAGATCGAACTCAGAGTTGAGAACGATTTATAAATACGGACCTAAGATATTAAAATAATTAGTCAAATACCGAACTCATTGCTTAAGATCTTGGAGGTCAAGTTCAGTTTATTCCTGTGAATTTTCCGTCATCTAAAAGACGTCTTGACAAACCATTATCCTGAATATACTTACCGATTAAACGTCTATTAAACTTACCCTTCCGAAAACATCGATTTGGTATTATACATACATTGCTGCTTTTCTTAGTTTGTAGTTATGAAGCCCTTAAAATAGCCAGCAATGTACACTAAATCGGGGGTCTATCGTAGCCAGGGTAGTTGGTCACAAATAGTCGTAAGACGGCGGGACAGCCTAGGCGGCGCCGCTGCGTGGTTGCTAGGCAACGCGGCGCCAGCCAGACGCCCGAGGGAGACAGGTTGGAAAAAATCTAGTAGTAGGTTCTAGATTTGCGAAGTTTAAGATGTTTGCCGTGTGCCGGCTTATGGCATACCCCAAAGATACCCGTGGGTGTCGTAAAAAGAGACTAAAAGATAATCATTGAGGGAATTGGCAACGGCGTTCCCTGTGAATTCACCATCTTGACTACCCTTGCCAATCAGCCTGCCAAGCGTGGTATCTATTTATGGCAATACCTCTTGAGAAGGGGAGGTCCATATCCAACAGTGGGATGTTGTAGGAAAGTTATTAGTTAAGTATATTGTACTTTAGGAAAGTTGGTAGAGTGGACAGCCCATTTAAATTACTAACTCACTTCCGATGTCAAAATAATTAAGTGTTCATTAACAAATTTATGAAAATGAAAAATGAAAAAAAATTAGCTGCAAATATTTAAAGGGGTGAACCAGCCCATGAAACTGAACAATTTTCCTTATGGAACAAGCAGCTAATATTTTTACACCCTTATATAGGTCAAAAGTTTTAATTTTTCGATAATAATAATAAAATAAATAAATAAAATGATTTATTAAAGACTTACTTCACAAATTACATGTTTACTAAATTAGAACATTATTAAGACTAAGTGTATCATGTGCCTGAACTAGGATAAACCTGTATCTCAGGCTAAAAAGACTTAAATAAGAGAGTTGGTAATAATTACTTTTAAAATAGGTACATAAAACTTATTTTAACTTATTCGTCTTATTATTAATTTTTATAAATAGGAAGATTAAAAAACATCCTTAAAACTATAACATAAAGTATTAAAAAACTTATTTTATAATGAGCAATAGATTTTCCGTTTCCTCATAAGACATCTTTTGAAGATAGTCCTGAAGAACCTTCTTACATTCATTATAGCTAAGAGGGTAAAAAGCCAAACTTTCATTAAGCCTGTTATAAAGGAGTGGGCCTAGAAAAATGAAAAACTTGGAGGAAAAGGCACGTTTTGTTTTAGTTCTAGGGCAAACAGTATACTTCCTTCTTTTGTTGATATAATCAGGATTAAATGGAAGTGTGGCGTGTTGTTTGAGTATCGTACTTAATACAAATAATTGTCTGACGGTTAAAACCTTGCAGGACTTGTAAAGGAGGTCTGTAGGGAACAGGAATGGTCGGGAAGTGGATACTTTTAGGATTGCTCTCTGGGCTCTCTCAATAGTCAGCAACAAGGTGGAGCCCATGCCACCCCATGAGGATATGCAGTAGGTTAAAACTGATTGGCATAAAGATAAATAAACTTTCTTGATTGTTTCTGAGTCAGATAATGAGTATGAGTCAAATAATAAATTAGAAATTACAATTACATGCTGGATTCTTTGCTACTTAGTCATATCTAAATCATACAATGTTCCGCGTCTCAAACTAATAGGTAATATCACACATTCGTCTGCTGACTGATAACTTCATCAGATCGGTACTCACGCTCTACAATTAGGTCCCTACTAAGTTAAAAAGATCTACCTCTGTAAGCAAAGACTTTCATTGCCCGATTAAAACTCTTTCCTTCATGTCGATAATCGAATGAGGTCGTAACGAAAAGGGCATAAAGGGGCCAAAATGTGTCGAGCCGAAACGGCCTGATGACCGACCACCCAGACCCATTGTGCGGTGTCAGTCGACCACGCGATTTGCGAGTGTGCTATAGCCGTAGTGAGGGGAAGAAACTATCGATAAAATTTCGGTTGTGAATCAAGTACCTTCAAAAGTATGATATAGACAGCAAACAAAATTCTTAGCTATGTAAGAACTATATCACATAGTAACTCATAGTTATGTGTTCATGGAGGGGCCAAAACGGCATAATGTGCGACTACCATGCCCCAATGTACGGTGTCACTCGATCACGCGATTTGCGATTGTACTGTGCTATATAGTCAGGCAGGTGAATTGGCTGTCGATAAAGTTTCATCATTGACGACCAATGACAACGACCAATTCTTATGGCAGCTTCTTGCGGACCAACAAGTAAGGTTGATAAATGACTGTCCTAAAAGTAAAGTGTAATTATAAACAGTCATCAAAACTTTTTAGACCAGCTAGAAACAATCTAACAAAGTGATAAATCAGATGTGATTCGTCGGTAGGTTGCATTTCCACCTAGTTCTATTAGCCGAACTCACCTACATAATTTGTATAGGATTCACTCCGTAAAAAGCGTGATTTTAGCAGGAAAGGACACCGGTTTCTATGAACACTTAAAAATTAAATCGACAGCTAAAGCATCACTACGAATTGTAGCCTAAATGCAATGTGAATAAACACACACCTGATAGAAGAAGTAGAATAGGTTTGCCAAAGACACATTTTTTTTATTTATAAGAATTGAAATTACACTATGCGTGCACCAAAGTCCTAATACGAGTACATTGAGAACACTATCGATAAATATTTCCGTTCCCATCACTAGCCAGACTGGCGCGGCGTGGGAAACCTCGGATTCCATGAGATTTAAATGGTTTGCCAATAACTCCTTTTGCTCTTTATGTCACCGATATAAAACCAAAATAGTATTAATTAACAATCAAATTACCTAAATAATACATAGTATGGGAGAAAAAATCAAAGGATGATTTAATTAACCCTGTTGTCAGAGATTTTACTCGTATACTACCTACCTAGATATTAACTGGTAGGACCCGAAAATAGGTTGTGTAGAGTAGCATAACTCCTGTATATCGGGTGTAAGAAACAGTTTAGGAACTGAAAACTTCGCAGGCACGGTCAGATCATGAACTTGGTCAACTTCTATGAAAATTATATTAGAAACAGATAAAACTTTATACTTTTCAGTCATCTTCTTCTTTATCATGTCCGTGGAGCAATCGCAATTTGTTTCTGTTCTCCGCCGTTAAATTTTTTGGACTACATGCTTAAATTTTTTGATTTTGTAGATTTTGTCAAGGTTTCTATCAGCGGATGATCAGATCTTTCTGGTGTAGCAGATATTTCATTTCTTACTAAGCTTTGTAATAGATGTTTGTTTTTGCACCGTTTTGTTTGATAAATAAAGACCAAGGAACAATAAGGCGATCCCGTAACCATAATTCCTCATTGGATCACATGCTATTTCAACTCGCTCCTTGCACCATAGAAGCGAATATTGCATTCTTTGAATTCCTTAGCGTATGGTGTATGGCAGAAGATGTAGCGAGATTTGAATGTTCCCATTTTGGGGAAAATATCGATTTGATTGGTAAGTATGCAGTGTAGAACTCGCTTCTTGCAGTGTAGAAGCGACGATTGCACTTTGAATTCCACTACGTGTGGTGTATCTAAAAGTTATCGTGAAGGTTTTTGATAAAGTGTGAAATTTGGCAGTTAATAGAGCTTACCAAGGCGTTGCTGCGAGAAAAAGCATGCTGTCAGTATTGTGCTTTTGTATACATTGCTGAACTGACTCTTTGATCTAGGTTTCGGCCTACGTACCTGATGTGGCAATGTAAAGAATCAGGATAATAGCGGCATGCCTTGCCTCGCAGAGCTACCTTGATAAGCTTTACTTATTGTCGAATTGAACCCTCAAGTGCACCAGCTTAAGGATCAGCTGATGTCTTACAAAGATGTTTAACAGTAAGACACTTTCATTGTGATTGTTTGACGAGCAATTTGGTACACATTTAAGGATACAATCAGGCCCCGGTCTCGAATTTCGCGGGAAGCAGGGTGGCAGCGTTGGCAGCGTTCTCGTCTTTTTTTTTCTAGAGACTGGGCCGCTTGTTGCCCACTCCCGCGCCGCTGTGCCCGAGAACCGGTCCGTTTGAATGAATGCAAAAGATCCTGCTGCTGCCGCCCCGATGCCCGCAAAATTCGAGACTGGGGTGTCAGGTTAGGTAGCGGAATAATCTCTGAGTTCTCTTACAACTTGCACCAAGCCACAAGACGACCGATGTGAGAATTTGCATCGAATGGCCCTGCGTCGGTTCGCAGCCTCTGCTGTGACAAACTTTGTGTGTTATTTTACAATTGGTTGTAAGCATTTATTTGTGCACGTAGATAGGTATATTTACACTACCGTATTATTATATACATACACACATAAATTACGCTTCTGTTCCTTGCGGGGTAGGCAGAGCGTTAACGATCTTAAAATTACGGTCTTTATCGCCAAGTCTGAAAAGTTTTGAGGGCCCTTTTAGATGATTCGTGTATTGCTGTTGTAACAGGTTGTCAGCCTGTCACCTAAAATTGTAATAGCTATACATGAAACCCTCGAGTCTCTTACTTGCCTTTTACAATTACAACACCCGCGGGAAGAAATCACCATCGCCACACCGCCATCACACGGCAATATTATTAATGCACTTATAATATTAAAACTTGAGTTTTAATATATATTTCTCGTCTAGAATACACGGTTATTGGGGTTCGAGCAATTACTTCCTAATAAAGCAATTATTACGAGGTGTACAAGGCAAGCTCATTTGCCTGTTTACCATATAAGTTCCAATCGTGAAGTTGAACTATGCTTGCTGATGATGATGACACTAAAATACAGAATGTGGTACACTCATATCACACCTTTATTCCTTGCGGGGTATGAAGACATTTGAGTCGTCAAACAAAATTACGTCTGATAAATGTATTACTATTCCGATAAGTCGTCCAATACAATATGTACACATAAAACCATCTAGTCCCTTAGCCGCCTCTTATGACACGACCAATGGGAGAAATGGGGTGATGCTATTCTTAGCCAGCATCACACGGAAAATATCACAGAATAATGTTTTGGCAGTAAGTACAACTTTGGCAGCAGATATGACGCCACTGCAGCTGCTCTAAGCAAGTTCATGCGTTCGATTCTCGTTTAAGCTTTCACAATATAATAATTTTCACTTTGTAAATTTCCACGTCTGGCAAGAACATTGCAGGCTACCCTACCTAATAGACCGAAAATTAAAATCAATAAATTGTTGCACTATATTTTTTGCAACTTTCGCAGAAGTGTTTCTCACCACCACGCAGCGATCAATGCGTGACTACCGACAAACAACAAAACGTAAAAAAAAACAAAACGTTCAAAAAAAAAAAACATTATCAAAGACACCCCGGGCGCTAGCTAGACGTGCCGTTTAAGGGGTTCGAAAATGATTCCAAATTCAAATACTTTTATAACACCATTGGTTCCCAGTAATGCTTAAGGTTGTATAATCCGGGGTGAGCGGTAGTGGTCACGTACAATTAAAGGGATAGGTTGAATTTTGAGTCATCAATACGTGTATAAAAAGAAGTTGTTTTTTGCGTTTCTCTGACTGTCTGTCATGGACACCGCTAACTCCTAAAATATGCAACTATTATATCTAAAAAGATCTTAGATAGAGTAATTCAATCGGATCGTTGGACGTCTTTCTGTCGCACACGAAACTGTCCTGCGTAGATTTGATGGCCCCGCGGCCAAAATTGTAGAGTCCAACAAAAAAAAATGTCCCACACAATCAGCGTTAGAGGCAAGAACACAGACTGCTGCGTTACCTGGGATGAATCATGGAAAACGCAGGGTTGCCAAGAACCTGCTTTCACAGGAACGAAGTGGTCGGCTGCAGGAGTCTACTGCACGTTAAACCTCTGTCACACGCAAATGACAGAGACCCGGTGGGGACCCCTTCTCGTCCTGTGGGGTTCGTAAGAGGCGACCAAAGGGATTAACCCGACCCAAGACCAGTCCTAGAGAAGGACAACTTCGTAAATAAGTAGGTACTTATTAAAAAAATATTTATTCTAAACTCTACTTATCATAGTTACAAATCTTATTCTCATCATTCCTTTTTTTACAGAGAGCTAACTGAACTTCATACAACTTGAGACTTGGCTTTCGCACAATCATACCCTCAGTTAGACCATGATTTAGCCAGTAAATGCATGACTCAAGCAGGATCATAAAATAAGATGTCACTTGGTTACACTCGCAGGCGCCAATCAGTAAGTTAGTGCCTATTAAGCAGTCCTAATAAGGTAAATAACTAATTAGAAGTATCGATTCGATATTGTCTCTAAGCTAAAAATAGCGCTGTCATTTTCCGGTAGTAGCCTTTACGAAAGAATAGTATAGTAGATATCATACACTTGTCATACAAGTATTTTTTTAAAACGTCTATGGTGTTGGTTTTATGTTCAGTCGCCATTTCTTTAGAGGTTGCTCAATATTCACAGATAAATTGCTTGATAAAATTATATGAAATCGTAGACTATTTCATTCGTGAACATGTCCTATCCTTGTTAATATAACTGAAAATGAAAGCGTTATCTTTACCTGAGAGTTATCATCGAATCGACACCAATATCCAATTAAATTCAAAATGGCAAGCGGCGAAACAAACATGCATATGGTTCTATCGGAGAATAGGAATAATGAATAATGACATCAATTATTAGCCGTGTGATGCCGGCTTAGAATAGCATCACCCCACATCCTTCCCGAGGGTGTCGTAAGAGCCGACTAAGGGACTCGAGAGTATTGGTGTATTACAATTTTTAGGCGACAGGCTGACAACCTGTCACAAAAAGTGTGATACACATGTTTTCTGAAACTACCTTGGAAAACAATCCTCAAAAATGTCAGACGTGGCGATAGAGACCGTATTCGTACGGCTGCTAACGCTCTGCCTACCCCGCAAGGGATAAAGGGGGTGATATGTGTATGTATGTATGTGTGTTTTTTACGAATATGTCGATAAATAACTAGAAAATCTGAAGTGCAATATTATCTCTTTCTAGACAATGAGTCTGACCAATGTGACAACATTTATCGTGCTCTCCGAAGCACGATTCATATTTTCATTATTCACCTTGCAAGTACCAGCCAATTTCACCAACACTTTTTGATCAAAATAATTAAGCACACGCATGATTTATGACAGCGTATTAAATAAGAGAAGATTAATTATTTAAAATGCCACCAAAGTTGTGAATCGCCAGCGATGATATTGGTCTCGATTCTTTGAGGACGCTTACATCGCTAATTTTTTGCTATTGTAATCACTTTCATGAATAACAAAAATGTTTGAAAACCCCGAAAAAATAAGAAGAGAGAGAGAGAGAGCAGAGAGAGAGAGAGAGAAAGAGAGAGAGAGTGAAAGAGAGTGGGAGTTGAGCAGATTGTTTTCTCTGCAGCTGAACTGTTCCTAGTGATTATTGTTGATTTTTTTGACATAAGAGTTTAGATTTAATTATATTTCATGTAAACAGTAATTAAAACGTGTGGTGAATGAAACAACTGATAGTTCTGTCCTTTTTCGTATAAGTATTTAAAATTAAAGAAAAAGCTATTTTTTGTTGAAAAATAATGAATTAGTATACCTACCGCCAGGATCAAGTCCATTATTTTATCTTTAATTTAATCATGTTGAGAGTAATTTTTATTGCAATGCTTCTGGACTATGTCATGGTGATCATGATTTTATTGCAGATTGAAGCTATGGCATTCCTATGCGTTAATAAAGTTATTTTTAACCTGCAAAACTAAGAAATAAAGCATACCTGCGAAAAAAATCGATTTGTTTGGATAATTGTGACACATAAGGTTAGGCTAAGTAGAGCGTAAATGACTGGAAATGGACTGTAAAATATGGTCGCTAGCACTACGTCTTACTACGCTCTACCTACCCCGTAAGGGATAATGGCGTTGTATGTGTATGATGTGTAGATAATATTTGATGTATATCCCCTACCTAAGTGAAAAAATTAACTAATGCTGCCAACTACCAGTGGCTAGGTATGTAGCTACAAGGTAGCAGGCTTATAGGGCCTTCTTGAGTTAGATACTACGTTACCTCCTTAATATAACATCCACGACAGTCCACTGTTGGACATGGCCGTCCACTATTGGAGGATATTGCCAAACTATTGCTTGGCAGGCGGATTGGCGAGTGCGTGGAAGAGTGTTCGCAGGGAACGCTGCTGACCAGTTCTAGGATAAATTTTGCGACACCCACTGGTAGAACTGGGGTGATGTTATTTTGAGCCGGCACCACGCGTTACCTACATACATAAATACATATATGTATCACATATCACACTTTATGCCTTGCGGGGTAGGCAGAGCGTTAACGGCTGTATACAGTCGCTATCGCCACGTCTGACAAGTATTGAGGGCCCTTTCAGGTGATTTATGTATCACTGTAGTGACATGTTGTCAGCCTGTCGCCCAAAGTTATAATACACAGGAACCCTCGACTCCCTTAGTCGCTTCTTCCGACACACGTGGGAAACCAATAGAGTTACCTACATCTTTAAAATACTGTTTGTATATGAGCTTCTAAGTAAGTCTATACTTACTTCCTACAGCACAGCGCTCTATAAGTTTTTTATACAAAACCAACCTTAATCGTTTTCAAGAGCTCAATTCCCGCTGCCTAGGTAGTCCTTATTACGTGCACCCCACTTTCTTCAGGTCGGGTAATAAATAAACATACAAGTGATTACGGCGACCGCCGCGGAGTTGCAAAAGGATAAAAAAAAACGCCCGCAAAAGCCGTACAACTCAATTTTGGAGGCACAGCGCGGTGGAAATAAAGCCGAAAAAAGTTGATGGGGAATTTGTTGCAAAGGTTTGCAGGGATAAAGAGTGTGATGAGTTGGAATATTCAATTTATTCAGAGATATTTTTTTATCCTGTTCGTTTAGTTCCAAATAGGTGGCGCTCGTGAGAATCACAAAAAAATCAGTAGGTATAGCATAATTAGCGTTTATTATTATGCAATGAACTTTGCAGATGATACCTCAAAGTGAAAAAGTGCCAACAGCGACATCTAGTTCGGACTACTCTTGCTGTCGTTCCCAAAAATCCTCAGTGTGATAAATAGGTTGCATTGTATGAAGTGGTGATGCTGTTTTAAACCGGCATCAAACGACAAATTTTAATTCTTGTCATTTCAAATGATCTAATTTACAGACAGTTGGGGAGAAACGGTGATTGGACTCTCCCTTTTTCAGCAAGTTTTCCACCAAAAGGAGACTACTTGAGAAACTCTATCAGTTTTTGGATGTTGACTACGAAATGACTACACTTGTTCTATATTTTCAAACTCCAATACAGTTTCGTCGTTTTCTGGGTCTAACCTATCTCCTTTTCGAGATTTAAGGCGTTTAACACCTGTACAGTATGAGCAAGAAACTCCCCGGTCGTAGCGCGCGCACTCCGATTACAGAGCGGTGCGCCGGCGCGCGTCGCGGTGGTCCCGCGCCCCCGCCTCACCCACCCCCCCGCGGCCACGAGTAGGGCTGCTCCTCCACCAGACTATGCAGGCTGGTTAAAGCTCCCAAAGTATGGCCAAATTTGACAGTGGTCATACCCATACTAAAGGACATGTCAACAGAGAAAAATAGACATTAGGTAATATGATTTTTACAGCTGTCAAATATGGCTTATTGGAGCGGTGATATTTTAAGAAGGTGAATATGTAAGTGCCCTTCCACATGGGCGATTTTACTCGGCGATTTTTGGCAAAAAAGAGAAATCACTGAGAGAAATCGCCCATGTGGAAAGGCTCTAAAGAGAAATTGCAGCCACGTTTCTGAAAATGTAGCAAAGTCTTACTAGGTGGCCCGCGACCCCGCCATGAAGGGAAACAGTTGCAATAATATGCAGTGAAATGTAAAAAGACCCGTTATATCTAGTGCACGATTCTCCATTCTGATAAAATGACGCCTTAATTCGTTTTTTTTTCGATGGACCAAAGATCGCTGCTGGTATGAATGACAGACCAGCAAAGACCGCACATAGACGTGGATAGACCGCATAAAGCTCTAGAACGTCAATATTCGACAAATACTTTCGCATCGTCATCATGGCCAACCTTTCTTTCCTTTTCGTGTGGGACACCGAGTCGTCCAACGACCCGAGGAACCCTAGTGTCAGAATTTTTCTACCGCATTCTACAAGTAGCAGGCTTCTGACATGGTTGTGTAACGACCGCCTTCTAAGTGATCATAGACAGCAACCGGGACCTACGGCTTAACCTGCCATCCGAAACATGGAACCATCTTACTTATGGACAGTCGGGTGGTTCAGCCCAAAATGTCCTAACCAGACTAGGAACAAATTCATAAAGTGATAGATATCAACTTTGTGAGTGATCCACCGAGAATCGAACCCGGAACCTTCTGCGTCACAGGCAGTCGCGCTAACACTGCGCCACATCGGTCGTCAACCTATAATCGAGAACATTTTTGGTTCTTCTGACAGCCCTAGAGTATGCACCTCTTTACGTATCCCTACACCTAACGAGCGTCTTACGGTCTCGATTAATTTGCACACCCGCGCCTCCCCACTCTGTTCGGATGCGATTATATTTATTACGGAATTGATTTTAATTGTGAAATGTTCTTTCTTTTTATTATAAATACGGTCTTTGATCGAAGCTTATTCAAATCCTTCTCCGTTTTAATTAAGATGGTGCCGGGGCTTTAACCATTATGAAGATTTTTGGAATGCATTTTTTAAATTAACGTAACACATTATATCCAACAGTCCAGCGGGGTACCGCTGATAACCTATTGACACTTTTATTTTGTCTGGTTTCAGTTTATTATACATCATCGTCATCACGCACGATCCTGTTTTCGCCATCCAATCGCTACTCGCCGTCTTCTTAAAGTCATCGGTTTAATGTGTGTTTCCATACAAGCGTGAATTTTGGGGTGTACCTGTCATATGAAATGCTCATGCAGGGCTCCATTGTCATTACTTATACCTATAGTGACGGTTACGAAACTACTAAAATCATCCAAATCCAATCAACAATTAATTGAAACGATTTTCATTTGGCAGACTGGGCCCTGGTATAGTAAAAAATACAGACTACAGGCCTGAAGAAAATATCTTAAAGTTTTTTGTAGATCGCAAAGCTGGTATAAGGTCAGACTAAACGGCTAAACAAAACTTGTAGTTTGATAATATAAAACACAGGTGGTTCATCACGGTAACTCCATATCTAGCCAGTATTGAGTTTTGTATAAACATACACTCATTCTATTTCGATCTTTACTTCACTTGTCTATTCTGAGACCAAATCTAAAGTAGGTCACAGGTTGCTTAGTGCCACCAAGAAGTAGTAGGTTCGTTTTTCATAGTTATGAAATATGTATTTAAGGGTCTTGTTGTTTATTCTTGTTTTACGTTTGTTTTCCATTTGTCGTAAAAGCTGACTAAGGAACTCAAAGGTTTCATGTGTATTGCAATTTTAGGCGACAGGCTGATAACCTGTCACTATAGTAATACACGACTTATCTGAAACGACCCTTAAACATTTGTCAGACCTGGCGATAGCAACCGTATTTTTGCGACCGTTAACGCTCTGCCTACCCCGCTGTGTGTGTTACGAAGAAAAACCTTGGTAATTAACAGTATACGTTACAAATGTGTTGGCTGAGGTGCTGTTGCTGGTCTGATAATCTTAGAAAGCAGTCAGACTATTCTTTATTTAAATGCTTTCTTAAAATAACATAATATTTAGCGATTGCCTCGTTGGTTATTAGAAGCTTCTCGTAGAGGTCGAAGTTCATACTATACATGCAATGAGACTGATGCCTCCCACCTTGTATAGAAGAACAAAATGACTCCGTAGATAAAATTAAACGTTTGTAAAGATTATACACATTATTAATTAATTTACTTTATAGTGTTATGGTCAAGAAAACTGTAGAGATATAATTCATAAACACATATAAGTCTACCCAAGCAAGTAAATAAGAACATATTAGGGCATATTCACTTAACAGTTAAGTATCTACATAATTTATTATTGCCTGTATTTATCATTAATCGTCAATTCAATGTTTTCTTTGATATTAGTGTCTCATTAGGTAGTTTAGGTACTGAAATTATTAAGTAATGTGTCTATATTAGGTACTATGAATTATTTTAATCTCGTCACCTAAATTGATATTGGTTTGATATGTTTGATGAATGTGACTGGCCACTGATTTATTTTATAAACTTATATTTAATTTTTGTGTAATGTTGTGTGCAAAAAAAAAATATGGCAGTTGAGACATTTACTGTCAATAACACTTAAATTTTTACGGCCGTTAGTGCTCTGCCTACGCCGCACGGGAGAAGGGCGTGATATAGTATGTACGTTACACATTACTTCATAAATTATTTTAATTATGAGTTTATTGGCAATACCCAAATACAAGCTGAACCTATGCTTTTTTCTGATGATTACGAAAAATTGTGTGCAACTTTAATCTACCCACAGTTTCCCACTTTGTCTCAAACCAAAAGTGGAACGTGTTCTAAATTTAAACTTGGCGATCAAAGGCGCGAACAACACGGATACGGAAGTAGCTGATAGTTTATCGAGTTCGTACTATTACTGGCCATTAATAATTTATACGATGCAATGTTGTTAGAAATTGGATTAGTAAAGAAAATTTTAACATTTGGAACCGAACACTGTTTTTTAAAAAAACTTTTCGCGTTAGTATAGCTAACTATACCATGTGGTGAGAGCAGCATCACCCTATTTATTTCCCGCGGGTGTTTAAGTCACATCAAATAAAATAAAATAAAAAGGAACAAAAAAAAAGGAAAAAGGAAGGAAAAAAAAGGAACGAGTATATTAGAGGAAGTTTGAAAGTAGCGCCAGTGCAGTGACAGAAAAGATGACAGCTAGTCGTTTATCGTGGTATGGGCATGTTATGAGGAGGGATGAAAATCATGTGACGAAGAAAGTAATGAATATGAATGTGGATGGACGCAAAAGGAGAGGAAGGCCTAAAAAAGTTTGGATGGATTGTATAAAAGATGATATGAGTCAAAAAGGTGTAAACGAAGATTTGACTGAAGATAGAGATGAATGGAAGAGGAAGACATGTTGCGCCGACCCCAAATAAATTGGGATAAGGGCAGGCAGATGATGTTTAAGTCACATCAAACGGATGTGACTTCAATATTAGGGGAAAGGCTGACAATCTGTCACACAGTATTTTTGAAATGGCATTCGAGTGTTTTTGTCAGACAGTAGTTTGTGTACAGTAGTTTTGTAGTTTTTTGTCAGATAACGACTGTAGGTATTTATTCGGCCGTTGACACTATGGTTACCCCGTAAAAGACATGGGTGCGATGTGTGTATATATTATTTGTAGTAGATATGTGTATCTACATTAGTGTGGACTAGCCGGCCCATACATTTGGAATTTCAGTCACAGAACTCCAAAAGCACTACTTTAAACCGAAAGATTGGACGTCTAAGCATTCTTGGCACAGAATCCAGCATTTTAAAGAAAATAAGGCTTTGCATAAACCTGGCTTAAAATACCTATATCCATTTATGTTGAAGCTAGAATAAATAATTTTGTAAGTATGTTAACATTCAAATTGGATACCTAATTCTCTAAAATGCCTCATTAAAGAACATTCAAAATTTTTATGTCGTTGCTTTCACAGTTTTCTTCACAATCGCATCTCCATTAGCTTTTGTTTTTTTAACTTCATTTTATTGAGATCTTGTATTTTGTTTTCGTTTGACACTCTATATTCGATTCACAGTATCAGTCAAACAGCAGTAAATGTATAAACGACATCTATCCCCGCTCACCAGAACTTGTAAAATAGTTTGAAAGCTCTAGCCAGAAAGCTCGAAGAACCTCCTCAGTTATACAATGCCATACTAGATGGCGCGACGCATGGCTCTTTTAGTGCTGTCGTTGCTCGGTAGATGGCAGTGATAGGCAGAAGCATTGTAAAAGTTAACATTACTTCAAGGATGAAACATCCTACGAAAGCGAACAACTTTTGGTATATAGGTCAAAATATTCAAAGGGCGCCCTGTAAATGTAATTTTGTGGTTGCTAAATTTTAAAGCAAACGTACAGTTTTGCTAAGAAGCTGCTACGAATGCGCATTTTTCAATTAATGTCATGATTATCTCGCTACTTAGTTTCGAATCTTAATCAAGATTTTGGGATTTTATGCTTTATATCGACGGGTTCCGGACAATTTGTATTAACCGCCATTTTTGAAACTTTACACCAGAGCAGTTTAAAGTTTCAGAAAAAAAATCATAACTATAACAAATCGCATTATTTTATCACAACAAAGAAAATTTCTGTTCCTGTTACTCATTATCTATAATTTGATTAATATTTTTTTCTGATATTCCTCTTTTTAACGAAAATATATGGCGCTTAATACAAAGTGACCCAAAATTTTCATTTTTTTGTTCCAGGCTAAATGACTTAACCGCCTGAGATAATGGGTTTTTGTTCCAGGCTAAATGACTTTACTGCCTGAGGTTATGGTTTTTTGTTCCAGGCTAAATGACTCAACCGCCTAGATTTATTAATACATGTTCCAAGCTAGTACCTAGAATTGAAAATACTAGCTCTAAGTACTTGCTTTTACCAAAAAGTTATTCATATTTCAATCCTAAGCTAATAAATTTAAATACCATATCTTAAACTGATAAATACGGCTAAAAATTATGACTACATTTGTTTATTCGACTTATTGTATTAAGCGACATTTGACATGAATTTTACTAAGAGGCTAACTGTTTTAAGCGACATTTCTATATATTTATAAGGTTAGGCTAAATGGTTGAACGTATGCACCCTGTAAATTATTGTTACAGGCAAAAAGGTTTAAACGACTGTGTGGTCATTTAGTAGTGAGCTTAAGTACACAAGCCTTAAATTTGTCAATATTTTGTGCCGGTTCATACATTGCACTTCGAAATAGGCCCAATAAATACGGTTGTATTAAGCGTCATTTTTTTGCTCCGACCATCACCAAACCGAGCTCAAACGACGCAGAAAAATTCGCTGAGTCCAAATATGTATAAAAGTCCGTATCCCAAAAAATGGCGGTTAATGCAAATAGCCCGGAACCCCTCGATATATTTTATTTTTGTACTTCATAAAATCCAAAACAGGAATCGCACAACAATAACCGCCAAAGAAACAAAACAGTTATTTTTATCGACACATTTTGAACACCCCAGCTTGGCTAACATGCGTGCCACGATAAAATTTTGTCACCGCAATATGGTTTCAGCGGCTAACTTCACTGCAAATAAGTTACGCATTCTTCCGTAGTGACATTGTACGCATTTGAAACGACAAAATATATCGTGGCACGCATGTTAGTCAGGCAGAACAATAGTAGCAACTACCGACAGTAGTAAGTATGTCTTGGATCGGTTTACAGCTAGTCCAATCAAGAGGCGACGCGGCGACTAACCAACGTCCCCTTGGGAACGGGGCTGGTTGCACCAACAGACAGAGCTAACGGGGTTATTATAGATGCCGTCTGAAAAGATAGATTTAACCGATTAGATATTGATGGATTAAAAAGAGAGAAGGTTTTTTATGGATGATCAAATAAACAATGTTGTCATGTTTTCATTCAAAAACATCAACTCAAAATTTTACCCTGGGATACTGAAAAAAATTACGCAGTTTTTCATATAAGTCCTCTAAGAACTATAGGAGTCAGTAATAAAAAAAACATAATTTCTGATATCGGCCAGATGCCTTCTGCACAAATTTATGTTATCTAAGAAAAAATGCAGCATCTAAATGCCGTACGAGTAAGTAATGCCGTGAGACAATCAAAACTAAATTACAAGAGTTTGTGGCGTTTTACCAGCAAAAATAATTAAGGAACAATTTAAAACTCGTGCATTCAAAAGACGTGGCACCTGATTGTTGATTTCCTAAGGGAACGATGATACTTAGTTGCAACGTCAGGAGTTGGTCGTTAGTAGTGGTTGGTATGCATCTAACACACTGACGAAAACGTTTTATGTCTGTCAAGATCATTAAGTGAAATTGTGGACTGTTTTGGCTGTAGAAGTAGCAGAAGTGGTCTTATCAATATCATTACATAGTATAAAGCAAAGTCGTTTGCCGCGTTTGTCCCTATGTTTGTATGCCTATGTCCCTATATTTAAAACTGCAAAATCGATTTTTAAACTGTTTTTAATGGATAGAGTGATTCAATATGAAGGTTTAGTTTTAAAATATTTTATAGGGCGATGCGGGTTTCTTGCAAGATCTGACTAGACTATTAAATTTTGGTCTGTTTCCACTTGAAAAATTTTAAATTAATTTAAACCATACCTAATGTATTATAAATGGTAGAAAATGGTTGCATTTGATTAGGCACACAACTTACTACAAACATTCCACAGTGCAAGACTTGCTAAAATTAATCATATTTCGTTCTTATATTAAATCATACGTCACTGATTAGTTAGTGTAACACTCCCAAATAGTTCCCTGGCACTCAATATTGGTTAATAAAGTAATAATCATCAAAACTTGGCGACAGTCCGCGCGCCATAATGCGAACTGAGCTTGGTGACACTACACTCTGTTCTCTATGAAAACAGGGTTGGTTTTGAAGGAAATGTTGAGACATCCATGAAAACAATAATGTAAACACAGACAATACAAGTCAACAACTCTGAGTTTGGAATAGGGTTGGCGAGTTCTGTTTGTACAGAAAAATAACTTAAAATACTGCTATTTTCGCAAGAATCCTCTGCATGGGGTTCCTCTAATTTGAGGGGTAATGTTGTATGCTAGGCAGATACATTGCAAGGTGTAGATATCATAGGAAAAAATGTGTTCAGAATTTGTAGTATAAGATTCGATAAGAAAAAATTGTTGGATGGGCAACAAATTGTATGTCAAATTTCTTTGATTCTTTTATTTATTAGACATCTTTCACAATTCAGCGAAAAAATAATGCTGCGCGAACGTATGCGCCTGTCACGTCATGCTAGAAACGTCTTTCCCCATGCTAAACCGCTCTCGACGTAGGACCCAGCGCTAGCGCAGCAATTCATTTTTCCGTGATTTAAAGGAACTTTTTACACCACCATGTCAGAAGCGTGCTACTTGTAGGCAGCTAAAAGAACTCTTGAGACCAGAATGCATCAGACGAATCAGTGGCCAAAGAAGAACATCTTTCGATCACTAACTTCTTACTTTAGTAACTTTCGATCACTTATATGACATTTGACGAAAAGAAAATTTTGTTCAAAACCCTGAAGGAATCGCCTCACATTCAAGAAAAGTGTCCCCAGCGCGTCGCCTTGTGGAAATTATAACTGCGATGTAAAATATAATATACACAATAAAGAAATAAAAGCAAGTTTCGTCTTTCTCTTAAGTTCATTTTGTTTTTTGGATATTTTCTGACTTATTGTATCATTTCAGTTAACTAGTTTTGTTTGGGGCGATAGAAGGAAATTGCCAAATAAAAGTTGTTATTTTTGGCATGTTGTTGGTTTGAGGTCTTCCTTTTAGACTAGGTAGTGTAAGAGCTGCCTCTACGGAGTAATACTTTGAGTTTGGTCCTGAGGAGGAGGGCACGGTCACACAAATTATTTTTAATTTCATATTAGATTGTCATTTTCTGGTCAGGAATTTTCAAGCCATGGCACTTGATTATCCGTCATTAGGATGACCGCGTATTCTTTCTTTTGTTTTTATTACCTTGTGTTGTGATGGGACAGCCTGTATGTTACTTGGAAATAAATGTAACCAATGAAAGGCCAGCAAATAAAGTAGTGATATAGAGCCTATTTGGGCCATTCTGCAATTACTCACACAATGTTTTCGTCGCATATTCAATAAGGCGTAACGTAAGCTTCGTTTGCAGAATAGCTCACATAAATATTAAAATGTGTTTGTTCTTCTAGAGTCATAGATTATGTTACCAAGGAATGCTGTCTTGATTTTTCGTATGTTTCAAAAATAAGAGGGAAATTGTCGAGAATGAAATTCAAAAGGAAATTCTTATTCAAGATACAATTCGTAAATAAAACATTTTTACTATACGGATAATTGCTTAAAATAAAAACACTGCCTCAAACATCCTACTTAATCCTCAATCGTGGTTGACTTCACGGTATTTACCATTATACTCACATCTTATTTTCAACAGTCTAGTTTGGCAAAACTTCATCAAAAATTAACTCACAAACAATATTAGCTTCTCAACCGTTAAAAAAAAAATAAAGTCTATAAAGTTAACCTCAAAGCATTGAACATTATTTACCACATTTTTTAAATCAGCATAGTTTATCGAAACTTCATCAAAAACTAACCCATAAACATTATTAGCTTCTCTATCGCGACAAAAAATACAATAAGCAAAAAAACGGAAAACTTTTTTTATTGAGTGAGGGCTATATCCCCGTTTTATAGTTAGAACAGTCCCCCAGAGGACATTATAAGTAGCCTATGATTATTTTGCGACCCATTGTAAGGGGCTAGGGAGCTATGAATATGATATTTTAGTTAACGCAACGCATTTTGATTTGGACACATTTTTTTATATATTTTTTTTAACGACGGAAGACCTAACAGTTCTAAACAAAAGCGTTTAGTAAATGTATTTTGTAGTAATATCCACAAAAATAAACAAGAGATAAAAGTGTGATATATGTATGTAGGTATTAATTTTTAATATCTAATATTTTAATCAAACTTAAGACATTTTATTAACTTATTGACAGAAAATGTACAACAAAAGTAAAAAAAAACATGTAGAAATGAAGGAAACTCCAGAAACAAAAATATATTTTATCATCAGTGATCAATCAGTGAGTACTTTTACAAAACAAAATACACAATGCATACATTTACCTACTAAATGTTTGCATTACGCGGGAGTATAACATGCTTTGAAATGAAGTAAATAAGTTCTTCCTAAGTACCAATTTTTTACTCACATTGTGACGAAGACCACAAAATCACAAAACATGATATCAAATATTTACGTATTGAAAAGTTGCCGAAAAACACCCTCTAGCTTAAAACACGTGATCATTCTTGAATATCTTTCCTCCCTTATAAGATGCTCATAAACATGTTTTTCCTGCAATAAAAATGATAAATCTTCCGTTTTTTATATGGTCAATCAGGAGATAGATCCTCCTACTGGTGGATAAATCTATCTCTGATCTCTCTATAGTTTTGTCGACAAGGGAGATAGCGATAGAAACCTAAGTAGAAATTTATTTTGATTGATGATGTTGTGATGGGAAAAAGTTGGTGATTTTGTCTGAAATATATTTTTTGCGATAAAAATAGGCCTTTAGTAGAACAGTTCAGATAATAGGTTAATGTAATCTCTAATTAGGCGTTATGTAAAGGCGATATGCAGATGCCGCCGGCATTGCTTTGCAGGGCTCAAAAAAAAAAACAAAAGATTTTGTAGGTATTTCAGAACACAGAAACCAGAAACGTGAAGAAGCCCATGTAAAAATTTCATGGATTGTCCGTTTCGATGTTTCGTTGCACTGTGGGCGCATGCCAATCTGCCGGCCAAGTTTGGCGAGCATATACCCCCTCTAATGAGTAGCAGTCCGCACCGTTCTTCCCAGATCAACTCCTAAGCTCAGTCTCACCCCAAGAGCGTGATTGAGCTGGATGTGTGAACAACCTTTCAAATATTCCGGGTGAGTTCTTGCTCCACACCAAGCCGACAGGCGTAGTTTTGATGGCACCGGGCAAAAACATAAAGCCAGCACAAAAAATATGCCCATGTCAAGCAGTGGGTTTTAAAGTTGCAATTGAAGTAAGTCTGGTCTTGACATAATACAAATCGGATTCCAATACTGATAGGTTTCATCAGTCAGCGTCATAGCCAAGCCTTTACATATTTTCTAACTCTGTAAAACGATTTCAATGTAAAGCGCGAGAAGCACTCTTGTATTGCGGTTCCGCAGTTCTGGTGTTCGCAATTAATTTATATGAAACGATAAGCTTTAACAGCGGGGAATATGCAAGGCGCGAGCTCTCGCCGACGTGACGTAGATAAACTCGAGGACCTGGCTTCACTAGGGTTGTATTTAGATTTTGAAAGAATAAGAAATCATGTAAAACATATAAATAAATAATAAATAATAAATAAATATCTTGGACAATTCACACAGCGCCATCTAGCCCCAAACTAAGCAAAGCTTGTACTATGGGAACTAAATAGCTGATATTATTACTTATATACTTTTTTTTTGTAAATAAATGCATATTATACATAGGAAACACCCAGACTCAACACAAATATTTGAAAATTTTACTTAACAAATATTTGTGTCCGGTGGGAATCGAACCCACGACCCTCGGCGTAGAAGGCAGGGGTACTATCCGCTACGCCATCGGGACAGTCAAACATATAAATAATAAGAAATTATGAAAAAGTAAAAGGGTAAAACAATTACCTATCTAATGACTAGATCGACTGACCATACACAGACAAGGATGAGTTGGTATAAAGTGTGGCAATAATCATATTTTTAGGATCGCAGGACCTGCGTGTATGTATTCTAATTTGCCAATTCTCAAAATTTTTGACACAGATAAAAGATATTTTATGAATAAATGTACAAATTGTCTTAAATTAAACACCTTCATATATTTCAGTCAAGGAATATCAGATAGTTTAAATATATCAACAGCAATGTTTTGCGCGCCAAAAATTCCAACACTTGACCAATATTTCATCTTGCATCTGTCATACGAGAGGTTTTTTACTTCTTCACTGAATGCAGGAGTATAATCATTTAAGACTTCGGGCACGCGCTCTTTCTTGTTCCTTGGGACATCCCTATATTCTCTAGAGGGCATTTCTACAGAGACGCCGTTTTTTTTGTCCTGGTCCAGAAATCGTGTTAAACATATAAACTAAAATCTCAAAAAAATAACGCATAATCCTTAATGTATGTTCTATTTGGAGAGTATAATTATTATGACTAATTTAATATTACTTTCTTCTGAAAAATATACCGAATTGAAAAAAAAACACCAAATTTACCTGATTTAGGCCTGTCCCTTTGGCGGAATTGAAACTAAATTGGTCCATAATTCGATAATTTCCGGAATTTATAATAATGTTCCTATGTTCACATGTATATAGATATATGACAAAGGCTTATTTATTACCAAGATGTCTATAATGTTTTATTTTGTACCACTTATGTTTCTTTAAATATTTGTCCCGAGCTTATGACTAAATTCGGTATCACTCACAAACTCTTAAGCACATCTGTAAATACGCGCGATATGCACACCATTATTCGATTCACATAAACTGCCAGTTGCGTCCGAGTAGGCGAGTGCAGTGAATCTGAGACATGCTGCCGGAATTTACCATTTTCAAAGGTAAGAAATTTTGCTTCGTCTTTGGTGCAGGGTAATTTCTCAACTCCGGATCATGAATATTTTTGAAACTATAAGAGCTAAAAGGTTGTTACTTTGTGTAATTTGTGCCTCGATAGTATACCAATACGTAGGTAAAATTGGATTTGCACAAAGTTTTACTGTGAGAGAGAAATTTCAAAAAACCAGCTTTTTCTCAACTCCGACAATCTGAACTCCGTGTGCGTTTGTTCATGGAGTTGAGAATTTTGTTCACGGAGTTGAAGTTTTTTATAAAACTGTGATTAGAATGATGTCGTGTGGTACCGGCGTAGAATAGCATCACTCCAATTCTACCTGTAGGTGTCGTAAGAGGCGGCTAAAAGTTAATCATCAAGAAAATAGCTGGCAGCGTTCCCTGTGAATGCAACATCGTATTTGATGCTCGCCAATCTACCTACTATGCGTGGAAAACATGGCAATACCTCCCCAATAAGGGAAGCTCATGTCCAGCTGTGAACTGATGTGGCTGTAAAGGTGTATTTTTGGAAAATAACGTAACACCTACTTACTGCTAGTGTGTTGAAGCAAAGCAGTCGTAGTATAATCTATGCCACTGGTTTTGACAATATTTTATGACATTTAGATTTGCCTAGTGATGCCAGCTAAATTAACATTTTATTTTCGATTTTCTGAAATTTCGAAAAATTTTCTTTTTAACAGCATGATCCACTTGTTCGGATATTTCTCGTACTCCTCATTGTTCCTCAGCACCAGACTCCTCCGGATGGTCAAGTCCTATTTCATTAAAATTAACAGGGTACGCTTAAATCGTCCATTAGCCAAAGACTCAGATCTAAAATGACCAAAAATTGTGACGTGTGATGCCGGCTTAGAATAGAATCGCCCCACATCCTTCCCGCGGGTGTCGTAAGAGGCGACTATGGGACTCGAGAGTGTTGGTGTATTACAATTTTTAGGCGACAGGCTGACAACCTGTCACTTTAGTGATACACATGTTTTCTAAAACAACCTTCGAAAACAATCCTCAAAAATGTCAGACGTGGCGATGGCGACCGTATTCTTACGGCCGTTAACGCTCTGCCTACCCCGCAAGGGATAAAGGCGTGATATATGTATGTATGTATGTAAAAATTGTGACAGCAGTACTGATGAAAGCAATCCACGAAAACCAAATCAGAAATCATTTTCACGCACAACTGTCTTCAAAAAATACAAATAATAATAATAATAATAATTAAACTCCGTGAACAGTCAATATTCAAATTCGATTATTTCAGAATCTGCAAGTGGAAATGGGGAGAAATTCGTCTTATGTTGTTTATTCATTTAAAAAACAATAAATCACTTTGAATGAGTGCATGAAAATCTTAAAACAAACGTGCATTCTCAACTCCGTGAACACATTTCTCAACTCCGTGAACACTCGAAATTAAAATTTAATTATTTCAGGATCTACTGAAGCAAATGATGGCAAATAAGCATCAATATGTTTCTATTCTTTTTTCCTAATTTTCCAGTATTATAAAGTCAATAAAATGTTAAAAATAAAATTGCACACGGAGGTGATAAAAATTTACTCCTGCCGTAGAAATGCCCTAGAACATTATGCGCCAACCCTTACTTAAAACAAACCGACGCTCGCGAATCTTGCTCTAATAAAATATTAAATGCTCACTTAAACATCTATATTGTCGGAGTAACGAGTAAGAACACCTTCTGAATACAGAGCAGCGATACGGGACCCTAACTCTTTCAGATAACAGTTTATGTCGATATGCCAGCAAGACAAAGTGTGGGAGGTAAATAGACTTCTTAAAGATTCATCATTTTTATACATAAGGCGGGCAAATTTTGCTTGTATTGCTTTGCGATTTCATTAAACATTCTGTACGTTTTGAGACAGACTCTGAAAGAGTCTCACGTTTGTCAACCAGAAGGAAGGATATCGCCATCGTGGCTACTACAGTCATGCCCAGGCTGAATGTTTTTAAACATAGTTCACGTTTCCAGATACCGCGGCTATTTAACAATTTGCCAATAGAGTTGAAATCTATCACAAAGTTGACATCTTTTAAAAATAAACTCAAGAATTGGCTTATTAAGGCGAAATCGGCTCAGAAACCGTCGCGAGAAGGTAAAATAGTGTTCGGAATTTGCTAAACCATTTCTTGAAATCTCAATAAAATGAAATGATATTAATTTTAGTAGTACTTTAAGATATTTGCTACAAAACTATGGGGCCCGAAACACGATCTAATAAAATTGCCTCGATAGAAAAAAATCGCAAAGTAGGCTCTGATTTTGCGTTTTCCGGCCACTTTTTACACTAAAAAGCTGAACGATTTGATTGTTATCCAATATTTCATAATTTATTTTGTGTCTTCTTTTTCCTTATTATATGTGTTATCAACGTATGGCGTCAGTTTTCTGATTTTTTCGTTAAAATTAATTAAAAAATAACACAAACGCAATAGTGTGTTGGGTTTGCGCAAGAGCATGCCCACTTCCACCGCGCCCGCGTCCCCTCAGTCGGCCGCCGAGCCTCGTTGGAAGCAGACACGTACAACTTTTTTCTAGCAACGTCGTGTTTACGAAACTTAGTTAGCGGGGAAGAATAATGCCTAATAAAAGAAAAAAAGACGACGCTTTCCAAGCGTGCCTATAAAAAACAAAGGATTAGTAACTTGAAAGGGTAAGTACCTATAAAAATCATTGCTTGCGTAAAGTAGTTCTCACTAATGTTTTCGTATTCTAGCGATGTATTTTTTTGAAAGTAGGGTAGAAGTACAGTGCAAGGACTAGATTTTTTTTATGGTAAAAATACAATTATATCCATATAAATTTGCTGCAAATGAAATGAAAAACGTTTCCTCAGAAACACAGGACAAAATAAAAAAACAAGATAAAAAAATTGTCCTCCCTTACAAAATTTGTTGGCTGGTACGCCCGTCGCCGCCCAGTTTTTTGTATGGGAGGAAAAAAGTTGTTGTGTTTCGACTTCTGTTTTTTTGGAAATCTTTTTTAGTTTCATGGACTGATTTACCCCTCAAAATATTTGTAGTAATTTAAATTTTTACATACTGTATTGTAGTACCCCCCCAATAGGGGGCGGCCCATTACCAGCAGTAGATTGTTGTGGCTGTTATGGTATGGTATGGTATTTTGCCTTCCTGTGCCTCGCGGTTATACCTACGGGGCAACGCTATCTATCTTATTTACAAAATTAGTGTGGATGGATAAATACCGGTTTAGCGCGAATTAGATTCGTGCGAGGAGGGTTCCGTACAACCTTGTTTTGTACTTCAAAAAATAATTTCACATAAATCAATACGTCACTGGCGAGTTCCGAAAAAGCAAATGTATATTTTTAATCATAACAAATTATTATCAGCAGGTGACCATGGATAATCGTGGGGTTTGATAGGCATCCTTTATAGTTTTCGTAAATGTGGTAAGAAAAATAAGGGTAAGAATGCTTTGCCTGGATAAACGCATTTTAGCTTGGCTTTGGGATCGGGATCATACCTACTCGTCGGATTACTAGACATTATCCATTATTCATCATCATCATCATTAACAGCCTATTGTAGTCCACTGCTGGACATAGGCCTCTCCTAAAGCACGCCACTGAACCCGGTCTTCGGCTTTACTTCTCCAGTCACTGCCCGCAGCTTTGCGTATGTCGTCGCTCCACCTTGCCACAGGGCGTCCTACGCTACGTTTGCCGATACGCGGTCTCCACTCAAGGACCAGCTTACCCCAGCGGTTATCGGTCCTTCGGCAGATATGACCAGCCCACTGCCACTTCAGCTTGCTAATAAGTTGAGCTATGTCGGTAGCTAGAGCGTGTTTGCGGATCGGAGATCACGTCGCACGAGCCTCTGGATGGTTTTGTTGCGCTCTTGACTTTTCGTCGAAGCTGACAATGGGTCTGTACGTCTCTCTTCCATTAAGCTGAGAGTTTCCGTCGAAAGTTTGGACTTTTTGCTCTTAAGTCTAATCTCGCAGAACTTCATCCCTTCATCCCTGTTCGACACACTTGATATCTCTACAACGTTGGCACAGAGAACCTTATTAACCAGAAATCCGACGCCACCTTGGGAGGGCTGATCTCCTTCTCGGTAATACAGAAGATGGCCCGATCCCAGAGTTATGGTGTCCTCCCCCACTCTTCGGACTTCACATAACCCTAGAATGTGCCACCTTATGTGCTTCAGCTCCTCTTCTAATTGCGCCAGGTGTTCGTCCAGTCGTAACGTGCGTCCATTGAACGTAGCCAGGGTCAGTTTGGGTTGGCGGCCGATCGTGACCCGGTGATTCTTAGCACCCCCTGACCCGCCGTTACCATGACCGCCGCCTTGGCCAGGAATAGCGGGGCGGCCGGGGACTGGGGGCCTTGGTCCGATGGCTTGTTTCATGAGGGTTTGCCTTTAAAAGATAATCGCCCCGCCAGGCGTGCGTCTTGGCGATCGCAGGACGCAGCTCTTCGCACCGGTGATGCTGCTGCCCATCACCGGTCTGTGGCATTTAGCTACGCCATCATTTCGAAATGGTTATACCGCCATTTGTCGGTCGCCAGAGCCTCGTTCGCTGTTCGGCAGGATGCACCGCGGGCAGGTGAGGTTGGCTTGGAGCATTGAGCTGGTGTTTGTGCCCCCTTACACCCCATCCATTATTATTCTTCCTATACCCAACTAACTATGCGCGGTTTTAAAACAATAAGTAAGTCGATACATAGGTATTATCATTATGTAGAACTAAATTTTGCTGCATTAAAAAATAAAATAACGTCCTGGTACGAAACATTTATAATATTACATAAAAATTTACTACATATCGATAATACAAAATAGTTCTACTATTAGTACGTTTACCCTAAACCTCTCGCCTATACCGTCAAGTCGTGCGCGGGAGCCTGCGCTACGCTGCGCTTGCTATTTCCCCGTACACCCGCGCCTGCTCCTCCCGCGCGCTGCTTCACCCCCTCATTAGCTCGGCTTCCTCGGACTGATTTCGCCTTAAAAAGTGTTATTATTCAATTGATGAATTTATTAATGACAGAATCAAATGACAGTTTTTAACATAATTCAGTTTGACATTTAGATTTTAATTTGTGAAGTTATATATTTTTATTTTTATTATTTGACATGTTACTATGATATGACTATTTGCTATTGTTCTAATTTTTTATTTTTTTGTTTTGTGCTTTTGTTATAATGTTTTGTATTCTTTTTGTTTCTTTTAGATTTATAATGATGTGTAAATATTCAATGTAAAGATATTTTGCTATGAATAAATAAAATGAATTGAATTGAATTAAAGAATGGCTATAAATGGCGGCGGTCACCTAAGTGTGAGAGAGACAGCATAAACGCCTAGTATATGTAAGAGCCTCAGTGGGAGAGAGAATATATGACATAGGCCGCAATTTACAGATCCTTTCTTTAATCGCGCTTTTTCTTTTCTACTTACTTAAACTTAGATTTTCATTTAAATAAATTTTGGGACTACCTATATTACTGGCCATTTCCGATTCACCTACAGATTCTATAAATTAGAAAACGCCCACGTATAGTTTAAAAGCGAAATGTTCATTGTCACATTAGCCTATAGGAGTCCACTACTTGCCTCCCCCAGGCCCAGGGTACACCACAATCTCCCGTTTCCGCCATCCAGCAGCTACCAGCATCGGTTCATCAGGCCAGAAGGCTTACAACGTTGCGTTTGCTAAGGCGTTGCATCCACTCAAGAGTCTGCTTACTCCGCCGTCTATGCTATACTTCCTGACTATGTCCTGTCCATTACTTGGGTATTCTAGCGGATAATCTTGTTACGGAATTTTAGGTTACGAAAAGTTTATCTTTTTTCAAATGGAATTAACTACTAATTAAGAAAATACAACCTTATATACTGAGCGAAGGCCTTTATCTGTCTTCAAAAACATATCCAAAGTAAATAAAGCCATATAATAAGGTACCAATATAACTCGAAACCATCGAAATTTATATCAGCAATAAATCGGTGGCGGTATCTCAAACGGAATCAGATTCGTCGTGTCGCCTCCTATCTGCTAAAGTTTGCCAATAAATACGCGAAATCTGCATAACTCGCGAATGTGAAGTTATGAGCTCTAGAGGGGGTAGTTGCGCGGATGTCACAGAAGTGTGAAGGTTCGTGAGCGTTGGAGTCGGTAAATAAGAGTTGGCTATACCGACTACAGCGCTACTAGAAGGAAAAGAGGATTTTACCTATGAAATGACCTGACTCGACTAATAGCGCTACTAGAAGCAAAAGAGGCTTGGTTTACCTATGAAATGACCTGACTGAATAGTTGGCCCATAAATATGCGGAATCTGCAGCGAATGTGAAGTTATGAGCTAGAGAGGGGGTAGTTCTGCGGAAGTCAGAGAGTCATCAAGTAAACAGACTTTTGGAATGGGTAGTTAAGATACGGGAGTTGGCCACACTGAGTTAAATATGCGCTACAATCCTGGCAACCAGCGTTACAGGAGGATAGTATCGTAGTGCAACTGCTAAGTTTGCCAATAAATGCACAGAACCTGCATTGATCGCAAATGTGAAGTTATGAGTTTCGGTAAGGGTAAATTGTTACTATGAATTTTCAAAGGTTTTGGTTTTGAAGCAGGTAGTCAGTTAATGCCGAGGGACTTTTGAGGCAGCCATACCAGGCAAGGCAATATCACAATGGCAATGGCAACAGCGCAACAATTAGTTGTGCTATACAGTTTTCCAAAATATTACTTGGATATCGTTTCCACTCTATAACTTAGCTCCTTCTTTCACTCACTATCAGTTTTGTTCGGCCTTCAAGTAATTATATCACAGAAAATAGGCCTGCCAAGCGTAATTGGCCAAGATATTCTTGCAAAATTCGAAGGCAACGGATGATCCGCGTCCAGATGGTAGAGGCGTCGCTAGTACAAATGGCGAAACTCTCTGGTTCAAATCTAGCCTGAAAATTTTGCAAGTTTTCTGCATTCGTTTTCCAAAAATTATACCACAGACTTTAGAAATTTTATCTTATCAACTCTTAAACCTGGCTCCAGGTAAATCCAGTCGCTTGAACATAAGAGAGTGCGCGCTCGGTTCTCTCGCTAGAACAACTGTTTGTTTGTCTGTACGAAGGAAGCTCATATGGATATTATTATGTTTATTCCTCTAGTTTATGTTCACCGCATAATAGGGAAAACAACTTTGGATATGATACGCGTAGCTGAGGTGAATTTTTAGTCGGGTATGTAGGTATAAATATCCACTTATATATTTGTGTATATGAACATGATTTTAGTTAGGTATATCTCCTTTCTTTCTTTGACTGATTTTGGTAAAAAATGGCTTGTTTTTTTAAAGTATATTTGATTTTTTAAGGTAAAAAAAAGATTGTATTATTGCTTACAGGATTATGTAACAAGGAAATATAAAAAAGGCCTCCATCAAAATAACACTGTGCTAACGTATACGCCTGTCAGATCCATACAAGCACGTCAACCCCCATACTTAAATCGCTCCAGCGCACGACGTTTTGCTAGCGCTGCGTTAGCACTGGATCGTGTGTCGCAGCGTTATTTTTTGCGCTAAAGTGTGAGAAAAGCCAAAGGTTTGAAATTTTGACAGTGAAAAGTGTAATAATTTGATATTGAATCAAAATACCACAAAGTTATCTGCAGAGCTTTATAAAGGCGCTAGTTGACAATAGTTTCGCAAAAAGGTTGTTTTGTACCTTTGCTCCGTTACGAAAATTGTTATTAGTTGCCAATATCTATCACTAGTAAAATCCCAAGCCAATATCTCTAAACAAACTGTTTACAATAACCTCTATAATAACAAGAAGCAGTCCCTAGGGTCTACCGGACCAGCGGGGCTCGATTCGCTCGGTCCGAACCCAATTTATGCGCAATCTTACCCTCTTTACAATATTGAGTTTCTGAACGCCTGCAAATTGGCTACCGGACGATGTATCTGATAAACTGACTGGGAAATATTCACGAATAAACTAAAAAGGTACTTCCATGTTTTTCCTGAGTGTTTTTTATGTCATGAACTGGATTTAATTGACATTGTGTGCAGGCTCATTATTTAAATCACTTTTAACTCTTAAAGAGAGCGGCTAGTAACGACTGGATGGCGAAAACGGGAGATCGTTGGATATGTCTCTTTTCCAGTAGTAACGGATATAATCAAGAAATTAATCACTTGAGAAAACCTCGAACAGTAAGGAAAAGTGTTATCATACAAAACTAGGTACTCGTACCTACATTATAGCAGCCTCAAATTATTTTAGCAGCTTTCGACATAAAGCTTTTTTATGGTGAAATTATAAATATAAATTAAAGTTTTGAATGCGTCTTTTCAGATGCAGCAATCTTGCATCTCTGACCCTCGACTGCAATAGTATTTAGTGGTAGTAGTTACAATGATACGGTAGTATATTTGTTTATATTTTCTACATGTTGAAATGCGTTTGCTATAGAAAACTATTTCAGAAATAGCATGAAATACTATCCAATATGGCGGGGCAGGCGGCGAGGCGTCAATATGGATATTTCATATTTTACCCTCGACCTTTCCTGTTTTCATATTTTTTATCTCTCATACCGTATAGTCATTGGATGCAAAGAAGTAAAACAAAAACCTGGAAGGGATTTCTAGACACAGTATCAACTCAGAAACTCAGTAATTTTTCTTGTCGTACGAAACACTGAGTTGACAACACCGGCTGTATTAATTTAAGTTTTTCAGTTCTTTTTTCAGTTTTTTATTTCAGTTTTTTATTGATCGTGCTTGTTATGATGATTAAAATACATAGTTCTCTTGCTGAATTTCGGATCGTAGGTAGGTATATGACGTTAGATTTTTTGGCTGTTGTATCCCATACAATCCAAAATACCGAGACTGGATTGTAGTTATTATCTGACCAATAGGTACTATCGCTAGCACATCAACTCTCCATTAGAGGATTAACTTATAGCGGCTTTTCCTAAAATCTGTATGTATACTATTTTATATTGACATGCGAATAATGATCTGATCTAGATCTGTAAATAGCAGTGGTTATCTAAGTGTGAGGGAGAAAGCACGAACTTCTGGTATATTTATGACTAATTTCATTGTCAAATATGTTACTTTAGTGCTGTTAGCTTCCCTCAAAAAATTAAAATAAAATAAAAATATGTAAGAGCTCTAGTAGAAGTAGATAGCATGACAATCGGCCACCATTTACATATTCTTACTTTATTTTCACGCTTTATAGATTCAGTACCTACGCTCAGCCATCGCTTCCAGTTATCTACTATCTTCGTCATGTTTCCTGCCCCAGCAGCCCGAGGCTCTTAGGTAATAGAGAGGCGTGCCCTCACCAAGCTGCGGAGCACACCACGGACATCTCATTTGCCGAGGAGAATACTGTAATAGCATATTTCAGGGCAGGCAGGTAGCGATGGAGAATCTTGGTTGTTTCTGAAACGCCGAATCGAAGGGAAATTCAGCTTTTGTTTGGGCAAGGAATGGGCAGCAGCGTTTATTGATAATTATGCTCATACTTTAGGTCTAGATACTTTCTACTTGATTCACTTGAAAAAAAAAAAAAATTATTTATTTATTTATTTATTTACCATTTATTGTACACAAGAAATTTTACAGGACAAAACATAAATAAAATGGACACAACAGGCACTGCTTATCTCTAAAAAAGAAATTTCTTACAGCAGACCTACAGGAGAGAAATGGCATTTGGCGAAAGGCGGATGAGACGTGCACAATAACTATGAATACGAGATGATTTATATTTATAGATAATAACAGGCAATACATACGAAATATAACTAAAATATTACATACAACTACAGATATAAATAACAATAAATATATATTATAAAATACATACTAAATACATACATACATACATATTATCATCAAGATTTTCATGATAACATTTTTTTATTAACTCTGGCAAACAGACTGTAACCCGTCAAGTCTTGAAAACAAGTTGTTTGGTGAAAAATGGCGTTATTTACATACCAACTCTTCCACACTCAGGAAAACAAAAAAGTTACATTTATCATTTCATCAAGTTTTAGTTTGGTGAGGACATTGTAATCTGATCAACCATATTTTACGAAAAGAAGGTTCCATGCTTCAAAATGCACGTTAACCCGTCGGTCCTGGTGATGACGACGTAACAACAATCGTAGTATGGTCTACTAGCAGTAGTAGGAAGTTCAAAACTTGACACTATTGTCCGGGTTCTTCATCGACTGGGTATCCAACACGATAGAAGAAGAAAGTACCAACTAGTCAACGAAAATCCAATTATGTTGATAGCGACCATTCGCTTATGTTGAGCTTATTCGCTTGTGTTGTATTTTTATGCGCATCTCGCGGACCATACGTGAGGCTTTCACGTCGAATTGGTTTCCATATTGTCGCCAAGAACATGGATGTGAGAAACTTCTTTATTTATATTTGACAATTTATTGTACACAAAAAAGTTCATAATGATACAAAACATAAGGAGAAATTAAGAAAAAAGTACAACAGGCACGCTTATTACTAAAGAAATTGAAACTTCAAGAAATGCTTCAACTTATGCCAATCTAAAGAACCGCCCAGTAGTGGTCTAATCCGCTGCCATAATTTTGTGTTAGGAATAAGGCGTCTTTCCGCGGTTAAAAGTAGCCCATGTATAAATTAATAAAGGTCTATAGGTTCCTTGGATTGACGCGTGTGTTCCCGTTATCCACCAATCTTTTTTTTTCGTGTGAGACACGGAGTCGTCCAACGAAACAATGAATGAGGGGCAAGCTCTGGCAGGACACAGCAAGGTGTAGCATGGTAAGACATTTAATAATGACCCTGACCGCTGACCATACTGATGGCCACTTTTCATCAAGTGCGCCATTTCATGTAGTTTATCGTAGAGTTGATGTGATTCACTTGTAATTTCATTGCCACAGTAAAATCTTCCTACATCCACTCTCGCATTGTCGCGGTGTTGGCTACAGACACTTTATAGCGAAAACTCTTAAAGTTATTGCTCCCAAACTTTCACTTATGTGTCCATCCTTTAACACATTACATTTTCTTTTGTTATAATGTTGATTTTTGTTTGGTAACAGACTGTTATGCACATTGCATAAAATTGACTAAGAAATAATCAAGGGAATGGGTGGCAGCGTTTCTTGTGAATCTCTGCTCGACAATCCGCCTGCCAAGCGTGGTGAGTGTGGTAATACCCCCCAATAGGGGAAGGTCTATGTCCAACAGTAGACTGTTTCGTCTGTTCAGGGTAAGGTAAGCCAAGCTAATTTAGTATTATAATATTGACTGAACGTGACCATGATCTTTTGTCACTCACATATGAATTTTGTATTAATCTAAGGTCCGCATTTATAAATCGTACTCAACTCTGAGTTCGATCTCAAGCGCGATTTTGACAAATATCAGTCAATACTAACAGCATCACAAAGGCATACTTAAGATCGGTCTCAGAGTTGAGAGCGGTTTATAAATACGGGCCTTAGTATTTAAATATTGACCAAACCTGACCATTATCTTTATTCACTCACATGTATACGTAAATATGAGTCCTACCAGGTAATAGTTACAAATAACAGATGAAATTGTTTGCTATTCAATATAATATTGTAAAGTGTAGTGTCGTGTAGTCTCTGTTCAGTGCCGGCCGCATATTTCACTCTCCCGTCGGCACTGCCCCGCATGGCCCTATTCTGAGTGTGCCAAATAATAATTTAAGCATCTATCACACTTCAGCGCAAAAAAAACGCTGTGTTAACGTATGCGCCTGACGGATCCATACTAGAAATGTCATCCCCATACTAAAACCGCACCCAACGCAGGTTGAATGCACGTGGCTGCGCTAGCGTGTGTGTCGAGAGCGGTTTTAGTATGGGAATCGGTCGGAGGATGTGAGCGCTATTTTCAGCGAATCCTTAACGCATTCATCGGGTCGTTGGACGACTCGGTGTCCCACACGAATATAAATAAGAAGGCATGGCTCTGTCAGATGCAAGGAAATTTTAAACTCCCCATATTGAAAACCGACGTAGACGCAAGACCAAATGATAAACTTACATCTATATGAATCGATTTGAATGAGGCTTTGGCTTTACATATAAATGGATCGCTTGACATCGCTTCAGCTATCCAGAATACTACTGCCACCAGCGGCCGGCAGTTACTATAATTTTGATTAAAATTTACTGCGCAATGTATCGCAACAGAGGGAGCTAGTAGCGTTATACAATAAGCCACTTTGGTGATTAAATGCCGAGCAATATGTATGAATTAGTTGTTTGTAATGTAGAATCGTGTCCGAGTTGAAATAATGGTTTGGACGTAAATCCAGTAATAAGCTAGTTGGTCGATTTGTGAAAATTAGCGGAATATCTAATGATTTTGATGGCGGATAAATTGTGCATTGTTTTTTATTCTGATAACCTTATAGCAGTCCACTGCTGCACGTAGGTCTTTCCTAGAGAACACTTTCTTCTGTTTATCATGTTGGTCACCGAGGCGAAGTGTAAACCATAAGGTACGCTTTCACGTTCGATCGAACAACTCACGTCCATCTGTCCGACATTTGTTAAAAGGTTTCTTATGTCAGATCAAAGGAAAAGAATTACTACCACACAGCGAAAGCCAGTATGGAATAAAAAAAAACAAACCGTTGTTGTACCTTACTGAAAATCTTTCTAACATCCATAAATTCCTAATACAAAATATGGAATTTCACGAAAGAAATATGGCTGTATGCTCCAGTAGGCAGACCAATATTTGTCCAGCGTCCACAGAGCAGCTAGCAGGCTTGTCGGCATATGTGACAGCTCGCCGACTGACGCCAACATGCAATCTAGTAATGGTAGCATGGAGCTAGGAAACTCCTTGTGAGCCATATTGTCCTGGTACTTTATACTTCGCCTTACGACTAGTAATGGTTGCGTGGCTAGGAAACTGCTGGTGCTTTATAAGCTCCTGGTACTTTATGTTTTGCCTTACGATTACCAAGGCAGATAGCAGCCTTGTCGGCATGTCAATAGCTCCCTGACTGATGCATGGAATCTAGTAATGGTTGCGTGGAACTAGAAGACTCCTCGTGTGCCATATTGTCCTGGTACTTTATACTTTGCCTTACGATTAGGCACGCGATTAGTACAGCACCTAACAGCCTTGTCGCCATATGTGACAGCTCGCCGACTGATGCCAACATGCAATCTATCATTTATCATTTTTGTATACAGAATTATTTGTGTATTGATATGTAAAATTGTATATGTATTTTATTATTATTTATTTATGTAGTAGGTAATATTTGCACTATCCCGCTTCCATAGTCGCACTCTCTCTTTCACCCTAAGGTTGCCTGGTAGAGAATGCTACCTAGCATTAAGGCCGCCTGTTGTACTGTTTCCTTTGTTTGTGTTTTCTTCATGTTGTAAAATTTTGTGCAATAAAGAATTTTGTTATGTTATGTTATGTAATCTAGTAATGGTTGTATGGAGCTAGGAAACTCCTGGTCTGCCATTTTGTCCTAGTACTTTATACTTCGCCTTACGAATAACAAGGCCTGGCGTGTAAATCCAATACACTGTACTTTAAAAATCGCAACTTTTGGCAATCGGCCAAAAACTGTTTTTTTAGTAAATACTAGATTTAGCCAAGACTATAGTAGCTATCGACTTGATTTTTTATTTATTTTAAAGATGAAATTATTACCTTTTTAGCCATCAAAATTTTGTTATTTTATTATTATTATTTCTGGAGAAAAACGCGTTAACTTGTTTTGTTTTTACAGAAAATAGGTAATTTGTGGTAGACTATAATTTCAAAACACTGTATTGAGATATTTCAAAGGATTTTTGTGTTTTTATGAGTGAAATAAAACCATTTTGATAATTAAAAACAGTGTTTTATAGTAAAGAGTAGAGGTAGGTTAAATTCAAGGCACATTTTCGGCATCGGAAATAATTAAAAGCAAGTAATTAAAATATTTTAAATAATCAACATAAAACATACTCCAAATGAACATAAATTTGTAAGGAATAAAGTCTCAGTGAATACTTAAGTTTTTTTATTCATTTAAATACTCAAATCATTTATTCAAAAAATCCAATTTGTAAATATAAGCATGTCAAAATTAATAAAATGTCAACTTAAAACTAAAATAAATAAAACAATTAAAATAAAAACAAGTCAAAATAAAATAAATAAATTCAACATAATTTTCGTCAATTAAAAATTCCGCCCCGAATCATTCCCGGTCCAAAAGTACCTAACAGACTAGCGGCATTGCCACGCTGAATAGCTACTGAGATACGTTGGACAAGGAATGACTCGGAACGGGGGTCTCCACCTTTCTCTCTTAATCTTTGTCCAATCTGAGACACAAAAGCCCTGGCCTCCTTGCACCAGGGTCCAACTGTCTCTACCGCAAATGGAACAAAAATGTATGTGGCTTCCAAATCGGCGTACTTTGTGTGTTTCAACTGAGCACCAAATTCTGCCGCCCCACCAGCCACTCGTATCGTTCTACCCAAATGAGAAGGCGCAAACGTGCTCAAACAAGTAGCATCCCAGATGAGACACCGCCCCTTATGGCAGCATCGTCAGGCCATCTGGTCTTTTGCCATCAGACCGGCTTAAACCGGGTGGCTCCAGGGTACATGGAACGTTGCAGGATATCAATGCCCGACGAATTAAATCGTTCAAGGCGTGGTGCCTTGGAAAACGTCCTGAGCAACGTTGACCACCGCAACACTTCCACCTCTTCGATTATGCTGTCGCAGGAGCTGTCGATGTTTGTCGAATGCTGCTTTAAGAGCCTCGCTATTGTCATCGAACCAGTCTTCACTACGTCGGTCTTTCGTACCCAAAGTAGCAGAAGCGGCTTCTATGAGATGACATGACAAAGCTCCCCAAGCAGCACTGACATCACCGGTCTCAGTTATTGGCGACGGCTTTTCAGATAAGGCTTCAGCATATTTCACCCTAACCTCGCGATCTTTCAGCCTATCCACGTTTAAAAACGCAGGCTTCTTCACTGTGGATCTGCGAGGTCGACGGAGGCGGAGTCGTAGCTTAGTGACAATTAGTCGATGGTCAGTCCAACAGTGAGCACCACGCATGACGCGGGTGACTTGAACTTGACCGATGTCTCGTTGCCGAATAATAGCAAAGTCGATCAAATGCCAGTGTTTGGAACGCGGGTGCATCTACGTTGTCTTAGTGCTTAGCGGCAAGTCTGAACATAGTGTTCGATATCGCTAGATCGTACTGAGCACAAAGACCGAGCAGCAACAGACCATTGCTGTTCATGTTGCCAACTCCATGTCGTCCCAGAACTCCAGGCCAAGCCTCGTAGTCCTGTCCAACCCTGGCATTGAAATCGCCTAGCAATAAGATCTGCTCTCTGGCGTTTATGCTATCAAGGCATTGAGTTAGCTCCTCTTAAAATTTGTCCTTAATGTCATGAGACTTATCTAACGTGGGAGCATAGACACTGATGACATTAAGGTAATTGTCTGTATCCAGGTGAAGGCGCAGTGTGGTAACGCGGCCCGAGATGTGAACAGGACACTCTTGAAGTCGCTTTACTAGGTGATTTTTGATGGCAAATCCTACCCCTGAACGTCGAGGCTCGGATGCAGAGGTACCCTTCCAGAAGAAAGTGTAACCACCTCCATCTTCCACCAGTTCTCCTTCATCAGCAAGGTGTGTTTCGCTGAGCGCAGCCACATCCACGTTATAGCGATGAAGTTCTCGAGCTACGATGGCGGTTTTGCGTTCAGGACAGGAGTTGCCATCTCGATCAATTAGAGTTCTCACGTTCCACGCGCCAAATGTCATGATAGATGGTTTCATGCTGTTTTTATTTTTTCTGTTTCGTCGACCACGAGTTAAGTGATGCGGTGGCAGCCGTGGTTACTACCACCTTCCGGGTAGGGACGAGCACTTTTTTAGGGCACCTTTTCTAGCCCCCTCCTCGGCTGGGCGAGGAAAGCAGTGCCTCCCTTAAAAGGGCTGCTTTGTCATCCCAGGTGCTGCCGAATTCGCATTGTCGTCCCGATTTGCAATGCAAAAGCGACCACGGCATGTACTCACGCCCCTAGAACCGCCTATGTGCAGGAATCAGACAAAGCCCAGCTTGCACCACGCCAGACCTCTCTACCTCAACCCATCGCCACAGGACTTTGCGTCATCGGAGTCCATTATTTGGAAGCGGTCAGTTGCGCAGGATATATTTCGGTGCGCAAACGTTCGCGCAAACGCAGGCGCACGCACTTAGTCCTCACCCTCCTTGATTCAGTGGAACGGAAAACCACTACGACTGAAGGAGAGGTCAGACGCAGTGTCTGGCCGACAGTAACTACCCGCGCCCTCTACCGTCGCCCTAGGCCATCCACATTGCCTTGCTGAGTCGCCGAGTCCGCCAAGCCCTTGTGCATATCTGCATTGGGTTGCCATTCTCGCCGAAACAGACTTTTTATTTGTTAAGCAGGAGGGAACTGCTTGCTCGGGAAGCCGGGGTCGCATACCCGTATACCACATCACAGTCCTCGATCAAAGGCTGAGATGAGTACCCCTGACTAAGAAAACTATTCGGGCGGCAGCAGCAAAACACTGTACAAACTAATTTCCGCGCGCTCCTATAAAACCATAACACTGTAAACAGTCATATGGTGTTATGCCATTACAGGTCCTATACAGGTAAAGAATACAGCGTTTTAAAAAAAATCAATATCTCGCCCTCTACACCGATTTTTTAAAATGTAATAATTTTAGGGTATGTATTGGGCCCTTAGAAACCGATCTAGCACTATAGAGATGAAACACTGTATGTGACTTTACAGTGTTTTGGATTCACACGCTAGAGGCAGCCTTGTAGGTAGGCATATTTGACAGCTCGCAGACTGACGCCAACATGAAATTAAATAAAAACTCCTTCTGTGTCATATTTATCTGGTATCCGAAACCAGAACCCTGATCCAGAAGTGGCCAGTATTCTGGCAAATTCTAACCAGTGTTCAATAACTAAGTTTTACATTGGGTAGATGAATTAGAATTTTCAATAAATATGCCTCATCAGTCTCCACATCATTCAGAATCCAGGATTTTCTTACCAAGTTGACATAATGATGCCGAATTCATCAACTTCAAGGAATTCATTGGTTCGAGTAACCTTATCATTTGCACGCCGTTGTCTGAGTATGATCATAGAGCAATATTATCCAGTTTTTTTGTGAAATAATCATTCCAATTTTCTCAAACACAACCAATGTTTTTAGAAGTAAAGCAGTAAATTTAGAAGTAAATTTTTTAAAGCCTTTCAAATTAAAAACACGTCTTTTTCTTGGTTTCATGGCTCTATGGCAAAAGGTGACGCGTCCACTGCGTCCGTTGTCCAATTTAATTATATTGGCTCAGTTTTTGGCTCATGATATTCTCCAACATTTAGTTCAGTCTGGTGAATAAGATACACTGCCAAAATGTGCTCGAAATTATATTGTTTGTTTCAAGGTTTAATATGAACATGAAATGGCTAGTAAGAGAAGAATAAAGAAGAAATATTAGATCTAGATTTTAAAGCTCTCTCGTTTTAAAAAGCTACTGAAACAGTTTTACATCCATCCTTATCAATCATATATTGTAAAGACTTAAACTTGAAAATACCAATAAGACAACCAGTTGTTGTGCTGATCAAATTTAATACTGGTTTTCCTTGGTTACTCTATCTTTCTTTTCGTGTGGGATATCGAGTCGTCCAACGACCCAGTGAACTCAGAATCAGAATTTTAACCACCTTTTACAAGTAGCAGGCTTCTGGCATGGTTGTGTAACGACCGCCGTCTTAATATATTATGTAATAATAGACAACAACCAGGACCTACGACTTAACGTGTCATAAGAAACACGGACTCTCTATGAAAAACATTTTGATCTTCCAGGTACCTACATAAAATATACCTACACTTCTGTCAAAGATCGGGAGGGCGGTGCCCTCACCTCGCTTCATTAGCCATTGCGAACCATTTCGAGCCACTTACAGCCATTTGCCGTCTAACCCTGGCAACCCTTTAGTGTTGCCAATTAAGTGGGTTTACATGCAGTTATTGCAGGTTATGGAGGCAGATATTTGCATGAAAGCGTAGTTACTTTTGGATTAGCACTGGTTATTAGGTGTTTGTACTGATGTGATTTTAATTTATTTTTTGTGTTCGACGATTTTTAAAATCTTAAAGGTTTTATTTATAACACGTGCAATATTTTTGATGTTACACTCACCTTAATTTCTGTCATATCATATCAAATTATTATAAAATTCAGTCCAACTAGATGAGAATTTTTTGAAATAGCAACAACACTAGTCCGAAGTAGATGACGCCGTTGGCGCTTTTTTAATAAAAACAAAACTAAAATCTGTTACTTACCAACTGTATGATCTCTCCGACCGATTTCGGCCATGGCGACCACTTTGACTCCTAATCAGATCGGCGCTGATGCGCCCGGAGATGGCTATTGTAGCCAATTTTGGCAGTAAACTCCCGTGCACAGAGTGGACACGTGAGTTTGCCATTTACATAATTATAGTTAATGGCGACGGGTGGACGGGCCTTCAGCTCATCGCGCTTAGCGTCGAGGTCTGCTTTACGCTGTTCCTCAAACTCGCGGACTTGCCTCTTAACCATCCCGCGCCATTCGGGACGCTGTGCTGCCAGACCCTCCCATTGAGTGGGCTCAATGTTGCATCTTTTCATGTGTCGTTTCTGAACATCTTTATATCTGAGGAGTTGTCCGCCATGCTTTCGCTTGCCCTCCTCTAGCTCAGAATAAAAGATGCGCTTCGCCACTCTCTCCTCCGACATCCGGGATACATGACCGCACCACCGTAGCTGACGACGCATTAGATAGGCCTCAATACCACCAACATTGGCTCGTCTCAGAACTTCGGTATTGCGCACTCGGTCGGACCATCTGATCTTCATGATGGTGCGAAGGCATTTTAGGTGGAAGCGATCCAGAGTGCGTATGTGGTGACGATACACACACCAAGTCTCGGAGGAGTATAGAAGGTTTGGCAGCACAATCGCCATATATACAGAGATTTTTGTGGCTAGCTTTAGGTCGTGCGAGCAGAAAACCTTGGAACACAACTTCCCAAATGCTGCAGCTGCAGCACTGATTCTGCTGTTGATCTCAGCATCAAGGTTACACTTAGATGTTATAGTGTTCCCCAGATAACGAAACTTATCAACCTGTTTCAGCATATCCTCACCAAGCATAATCGCCAGTGTCTCGCGACCATGCGAGTCTAAGGACATCACTTCCGTCTTTTTGACACTGATCTTCAGGCCGAATTTACAGCAAGCTTGGTGAAAAACGGACATTAGCTGTTGCAGGCCGTCTGGGGATTCTGCAAGAAAGCACAAGTCATCAGCATACATGATCTCAGTAATCAATGCATACGAGACTTTAGTGCGCGCCTTAAGTCTAGCCAGGTTAAAAAGACTGCCATCTGTGCGGAAACGGATGCGGACTCCTTGGGAAACAGTATTTAGGACTTCTTTGACTACAACTGCAAAGTACAAGGCGAACAGTGTGGGCGCTAGAACACACCCTTGTTTCACCCCACAGGTGACGGGGAAGAAATCAGACTGTTCACCGTCTACAGAGACGCAGCACTGCATGTCGTCATGCAGGAGTCTTAGGAGTCGCACATACTTTTCTGTGCACCCTAACTTTCCTAGCACCATCCAGAGAGCTTCGCGAGGCACACTGTCGAATGCTTTCTCTAAATCAACAAAGCAGAGGTACAACTGGCGACCTTGTTCTCTACTTTTTTCTTGTAGTTGACGCACCGAGAAAATAGCTTCACATGTACCTCGGTCAGGTCGGAAGCCGAACTGGGTTTCGGGCAGAATTTTTTCCGACAAATCTTTGAGGCGGTTCAGTAAAACTCTGGCAAAGACTTTTCCAGGGACTGACAGCAATGATATACCGCGATAAGAGTTACAGTCAGAACGGTCACCCTTGTTCTTGTAGAGGGCACAAATGCGAGACACTTTGAAGTCCTCAGGGACCCTCTCCTCCTCCCACATTCGAACGAAAAGTTTCCATACCGACGTGTGCAACTCCGTACCACCATATTTAAGTAGTTCACCCGGTATAAGGTCAATGCCAACCGCCCAGTTATTATGCTGCTGTCTGATGGCAGTAACAACCTCGTCGCATGACAGGGGCTCGTCCAGCTCCGTGGCTAACGCGAGTTGAGGCATTAAACTGATACGATGCAGATCAGCTGATCGATCTACGTTGAGCAAGTTGTGAAAATGCTCAGCCCAACGTTTAAGTACATCCTCCTTGCTGGTCAGGAGGTGCATACCGTCTAAAGACCTTAAAGGTACTTTTGCACGGTAAGAAGCACCAATCAGCTTACGCACTTCACAGTAAAACTCACCAAGCTGGTTTGTATCGGCGAGCTACTGCATTTGACAAGCCTTGTCCTGCCACCACTTGTCTTTTATTTGTCGAGACAGCCTGCGTAATTCTTGGTCACTTTCTTTGACCACCGCAACACTTTCACCTCTTCGATTATGCTGTCGCAGGAGCTGTCGATGTTTGTCGAATGCTGCTATAAGAGCCTCGCTATTGTCATCGAACCAGTCTTCACTACGTCGGTCTTTCGTACCCAAAGTAGCTGAAGCGGCTTCTATGAGATGACATGACAAAGCTCCCCAAGCAGCACTGACATCACCGGTCTCAGTTATTGGCGACGGCTTTTCAGATAAGGCTTCAGCATATTTCACCCTAACCTCGCGATCTTTCAGCCTATCCACGTTTAAAAACGCAGGCTTCTTCACTGTGGATCTGCGAGGTTGACGGAGGCGGAGTCGTAGCTTAGTGACAATTAGTCGATGGTCAGTCCAACAGTGAGCACCACGCATGACGCGGGTGACTTGAACTTGACCGATGTCTCGTTGCCGAATAATAGCAAAGTCGATCAAATGCCAGTGTTTGGAACGCGGGTGCATCCACGTTGTCTTGTGCTTAGCGGCAAGTCTGAACATAGTGTTCGATATCGCTAGATCGTACTGAGCACAAAGACCGAGCAGCAACAGACCATTGCTGTTCATGTTGCCAACTCCATGTCGTCCCAGAACTCCAGGCCAAGCCTCGTAGTCCCGTCCAACCCTGGCATTGAAATCGCCTAGCAACAAGATCTGCTCTCTGGCGTTTATGCTATCAAGGCATTGAGTTAGCTCCTCGTAAAACTTGTCCTTAATGTCATCAGACTTGTCTAACGTTGGAGCATAGACACTGATGACATTAAGGTCATAGTCAGGGGTACTCATCTCAGCCTTTGATCGAGGACTGTGATGTGGTATACGGGTATGCGACCCCGGCTTCCCGAGCAAGCAGTTCCCTCCTGCTTAACAAATAAAAAGTCTGTTTCGGCGAGAATGGCAACCCAATGCAGATATGCACAAGGGCTTGGCGGACTCGGCGACTCAGCAAGGCAATGTGGATGGCCTAGGGCGACGGTAGAGGGCGCGGGTAGTTACTGTCGGCCAGACACTGCGTCTGACCTCTCCTTCAGTCGTAGCGGTTTTCCGTTCCACTGAATCAAGGAGGGTGAGGACTAAGTGCGTGCGCCTGCGTTTGCGCGAACGTTTGCGCACCGAAATATATCCTGCGCAACTGACCGCTTCCGAATAATGGACTCCGATGACGCAAAGTCCTGTGGCGTTGGGTTGAGGTAGAGAGGTCTGGCGTGGTGCAAGCTGGGCTTTGTCTGATTCCTGCACATAGGCGGTTCTAGGGGCGTGAGTACATGCCGTGGTCGCTTTTGCATTGCAAATCGGGACGACAATGCGAATTCGGCAGCACCTGGGATGACAAAGCAGCCCTTTTAAGGGAGGCACTGCTTTCCTCGCCTAGCCGAGGAGGGGGCTAGAAAAGGTGCCCTAAAAAAGTGCTCGTCCCTACCCGGAAGGTGGTAGTAACCACGGCTGCCACCGCATCACTTAACTCGTGGTCGACGAAACAGAAAAAATAAAAACAGCATGAAACCATCTATCATGACATTTGGCGCGTGGAACGTGAGAACTCTAATTGATCGAGATGGCAACTCCTGTCCTGAACGCAAAACCGCCATCGTAGCTCGAGAACTTCATCGCTATAACGTGGATGTGGCTGCGCTCAGCGAAACACACCTTGCTGATGAAGGAGAACTGGTGGAAGATGGAGGTGGTTACACTTTCTTCTGGAAGGGTACCTCTGCATCCGAGCCTCGACGTTCAGGGGTAGGATTTGCCATCAAAAATCATCTAGTAAAGCGACTTCAAGGGTGTCCTGTTCACATCTCGGACCGCGTTACCACACTGCGCCTTCACCTGGATACAGACAATTACCTTAATTACTTACCAACTATTTACCTAGTAACCCCTAACTATAGAAAATCACTGCTGAGTTTTTACGTCATTCCCACGAGCGCCACCTACTACGAACTACGTGAACAGATAAAAAAAATTCCCATTGCATCCTCTCTCCATACGATACGATAGTAGATGTTTACCCCTGACCTAAACGTCTTTTCCGTTTCGCCGCGCACAGTGAATCATATTTTCTAGCTTAATGAAATGCGTCCAGCGGTGGAAACAGACTAGACGAGAAAACGCTCGTTATGACGTCGTTTTCTTGATTTAATAAAGACGTAATTGTTTTTGCCGTGTGAACAGCTTAGAAAAGCATCATCTCATTTCTTTCCCGTGGGTGTCGCAGATGCCGACTAAGGGACTCGAGGGATTCGTGACTATTGCAATTTTAGGCACGATAGGCTGACAAGCTGTTACTATAGTGATACACGATGTATCTGAAACGACCCGCCAATATTTGTCCAACGTGGCGATAAGGACCGTAATTTTACAGTCGTTAACGCTCTGCCTACTCTGCCAGGGATATAGGCGTGATTTGTGTATGTATTAATTATATTAAGAACAAGCCCCTTAAGTACTTTTACATTTGATGTACCTACCTTTATCTGCCGTCTTTTACCGGAGCCAACGAAGTTTTAATAGAGCCGCGAAAAAGCTTAAAATTCGTTATTAGCCTAAACAACCAGCAATATTTTTCTCCTAGTGACCAAATTTATTATTGTATGAATCAAACTAATCTGTAACTTTTCTAAAAAAAAACGCAGCGTTTTATTACCGCGGGCGTCCCACACATTAGTAGATGACGCGCCTCACATCCATCATAGACCAGCCAATTCATTATCGCACACCACTTGCCGCTAGCCAGACTGCACAAATATGTATCACCATGTATCTGCTTATGCTACTGATTGTACAGGGTGTCACCATAGAGATTTAAGTATAAGTACTTATAGAGAAGACACCACCCACAAAGGCGTTTTATTAATTTGACTCCACTTCGCTACAACCTCACTACTTAGAGCATACTTGACTTATGGATGTGGTAAATAGTCAATTACCAAACAAATTGTGTCATTTTTTTGCTGGAGGGGAGGTAAAGACGTACAGCACACAATGATAATTTTACAACAACTTGACCACCACATATAAAATGGCAACTGTCAGTTTCATATAACGTTCTGGTCAAATAGGCAGTGAATCCGGGTTCAGGGGTAAGACCAGCTTTGCCAATCCTCACAAATTGGTGACGCATCTAGGTTCTTGTGGAATGCCGTGGGACAAAAAAGACAAAAAAATAAACCACGGGCGGAGCCGCAAACATCCGCTCTCTCTCTCTTTTCGTTAGGAACACCGAGTCGTCCAACGACTCAATGTACCCTAGTGTCTGAATCTGCTAGTTGTATCTAAATATATTCACACTGTGCAATATTTTCCACGACAACACTACCAAAATCATTACGGCCTGTAGGTATAGCCAATGTTTGTGCGTTTACAACGTATTGAAATCAATTATTTTGTAATCAGTGACTGGCGTTTGTAGTGGTTGTGATAGCGAAAATAAGCCATTTAAAATGGCGATGAACATTGAATATGTTTATTGAAAATGAAGAGCAAGTGGAAAATGTGATTGCTGAATCGATTTTTTGGACACTACGCTATATTTTCGTAGCAACCGGTATTTCGTAGCAACATTGTTTTATTCAAAACCACGATAATCTAATAACATCTACTAACTATAGCTATAAGTTTGTATGTGATGAAAATTTACTTTTGGCATTTTAAAATTATATCTGTGGCAGGGATCACCTGCATTATTTTATCTACTATACTTTATCGATTTTGCGTACGTGGATAAATAACTGAATGTAATGCATATTTTCCCACTAAATCAATTGATGGGCACCAATAACATAGTTTACCATCTCTGAGCGCACAACTCTACCATAATAAACATACATACACAAATCACGCCTTTATCCCTTGCGAGATAGGCAGAGCGTTAACGATCGTAAAATTACGGTCATTATCGCCACATCTGAAAAGTATTGAGGGCCCTTTCAAATGACTCCTGTATCACCGTTGTGAGAGATTGTCAGCCTGTCGCCTGAAGTTGTAATACACATAAAACCCCTGATTCCCTTGGTTGCCTCTTACGACACCCGCGGGAAGAAATGGGGTGATGCTATTCTAAGCCGGCATTACATGGCAATATACAAGTAATTAACAGTGAAGTGAGCAACGAAAATTAGTACTGGTGCGCATGGACGGTGGCTACAAAAACCCATTATGCTGGTAAATGTCACAACATCGTTCAGCGCCCGGGGCCGAGCGAGATTGGAGTATGCAAATGACAGATCCGGTTTAACTTCGACAACTGCTACGCCGGTATTTAAGCTGGCTCTAGGGGTCAATGGAAGAGCCTGTTCAGAAGATCTGAATATGGAATTCGAATCTTGAATTTAGGTACACGTTACATAAACAGCCATAAAGCATTTCCCACACTCCCAAATAACGCTGCGCTAACGTATGCGCCTGTCAGATCCGTACTAGAAACGTCAATCGCTTTACTAGAACCGCTTTCGACACATGACCCTGAAGTGTGATAGAGGTCTAACATTCCACTGTTGGTCATTGGCCTTCCCCTATTCATACATGCTTACTGCGCTTGATAGTAGGTACAAATTCTGACAACAAGCTCATCATCATCATAATCCACACGAAAAAATAAAAAAATGAAGTATATTGTGCGGGATTTTATAGAGAAAGCCCATTCCCTGGTATTTGTTTTAGGCACCTTTTACGAGAACGGATCAGAGATTTCCCTGGATTGTATTAATGAAAAATTGCACCCAATCTTTGATGCTATATTTAAACTATCTGAAATTCAAGAATGTCTTTCTTTGCCGTGTGATGCCGGCTTAGAATAGCATCACTCCATTTCTTTTGCGTGGGTGTCGTAAAAGCCGACTAAGAGATTTGAGGATTCATGTGTATAACAATTTTAGGCGACCGGCTGACAACCTGTCACGATAGTGATACACATGTTTTCTAAAACAACCTTGGAAAACAATCCTCAAAAATGACAGTCGTTGCGATAGTGGCCGTATTCTTACAGCCGTTATCGCTCTGCCTACCTCTCAAGGGATAAAGGCGTGATATATGTATGTATGTATAATTGTATATTTTGTCGGGAATATTGTTATAACATCCAGCACGCGCCACCATCATTGTGTTGCTGTAAATCAGTTACCGAAGATTGTTTCTGAAGATGACGCCGTAACGCGGTTTGCTCGGATACGCTACTGTTTAGCCACTGCAGGGTTGGCAGCGGTTGTATCACGGTTAATGGTTAAAAAAAAAGAAATCGGACTGACGGACACCGATTTGATAATACTTTGTTTATTTGAGCTAACAGTTCTCCTATCAACCCTGGTTTGAGTTCTTAAACTGCGTACGTTGGTTACCCAGTAATGAAGTTTTTATCATTGTTGACTAGCGGTATAAACAATCTAACAGCAACTTCAACGAACGCCTTTGTGCCCTCCCAACAAAGGACTAATTTACTAAGGACTAATTAGTTCTTCAAAATTATCATATCACAAATGATTGAGAGTTTTGTATAGAAAATAGAGATCTATAAAAAATGTAGAGTCATCAGGAAAACTTGTTCTTTACTACTGCTAGTTTTCAGCGTTTTTCACTAGGAAGTAAAAAAATGTTATTGGGTCGTTGGACTATTTAATGTCCCACACGAAAAGAAAGAAGACTGGTCACTTCAACTTCATGTTTCTTTCGCTTCCACAGCTCGTGGCACCCCTAGCAACCCCAGCGCGGGTCGTAGCCTAAAGGGTTTCGTTCCCCGTCAAATAGTCGTTTAAAAACAACGCTATTAAACAAACCGCACGATGATGCGTTTTGCCAACTCATAAATATTAAATAGACACCATTTTTGCTTGTCCATTAGGGGTTACGGGAAAAATGGATGACTAATTTGCTAAAGGTAAAAGAAAAATAGACACTTTTTTACTTATCGAACGTCTTTAAATTTTGTACTTTTTAAACTATACTGTACATTATAAAGTCTACAACATGGTTTAATACAATGATGTCAAATAAAATAGTTATATGTACGTGACTCTCAGTTACGATTAATTTTGCTCATAATTTTTCAGCTTCTTAATAATACAGCTCTACATAGGCCTCTCCCAGGTGACTAATATTTACCACAAGAGCTAATATTTTGGAGAATCACTGCAATTTTACATCTTTCCCTTCGTTGACACTCGATAAGCACATTCCGAAGTTTTATATCTTTTTCGTAACGGTCGCTTAAAATCCCATTCCAGAAACAAAACCTCAAATTGCCAGGTAATATCGAGAAATGCTCATATTCTGCCCCATTAGATGTAGAAAAACGCTCGTAGATGGCAACATTAGGGTATCATATTAACGCGTGGACACACATGACGATTTCTGAACAAGGATTTGGTTTGAACGCGAATCCATAAGCCATTAGCAGGTGAAAATGGTTAAGGAGAAGTTGAGTTTCATAGATGAAAATATCCTTTGAATTAATTGCATAAGATAGTTAATCTGTTTTTTTTTTAATGATATTTGCGATTGCTGCCGCTTAAACAAACATGAATTTATACCAAAAATTATATTGATATCCGTCGGCACTTGCAGCACGATTGAAAATGTGAATTTTGATTTGCTACTTTGATGTAAAAGACATTGGACATCAAACAAGTACACACACAAAACAGAGATCAATTTATCTTGTAGTCAAAATGACAAATTATAGACAGACTTATTTACTAACATAAAAGATTTCACGTGCATTTTTTGTTTTTTATACAATTTGAGATGATGGAACTGCAAAATATGGACGGAGCGCGGGACATAAGTACATAGGTGAGTTCCGACTCAAAGACAAGGAAGCAAAGGGCAGGAAAAGAAAAAGAAAAGGAATAGCAAATACATCCCTCTTCTACTGATTTATAAAACAATAATTTATGTACAAAATTATTTAAAGGAAAAATATAATATTTATTCCCCTTAACTCGAGTTTTTAGAATCCGAATCGAAATGGCAGTCAAAACTTGGGGCGCGCTGGCGGTAACTCTTGTGCCCACTGATTCGTTGCAGAAGATAAGATAATGTTTTCGAAAACCCCTTGCAAAATAGTTTTGGTCCCGTTTTCAACCAAAATGTTTGAAACTGGAGTGACCTTCTTTGAGAAGAGTGTCAGAAAGGGCGAAGTGGTTGATTCAGAGCTATACGGTTGGACCAGATAAGGTTGCGGACAGAAAATGGTTGTTGGTGATCCTAAGGTTTGAATCTTACCTGAATAGAGTTAAATCGCGAAATTTCTAATTTGAATATGATACAAGATTATCCGCGCTTATTATAACAACAAAAATATTCAACTTTTATTCGATAATATCGAATAATTTGATAATTATATTATACTTATCATCACCATAGCGTATGGTAATCTCTGCTTGGATCAAATCTCTATATCAAGGTTCAGCGCCAATGCAGAAAGCTGGCTAAATGATAAATTTTCATTTAACCTATTGAATGTTAATATTATTCACAAACATGTTACCTATTAATTAAATATATAGGTCTTTGGTTTCTAGTTAATGAAGGGTGGTCTTTGCTTAGACCATTAAATTACAAACTATACAACTTCAGAAGTTTCTTATTTATAAACCAGACTCAGTATAAGTGCAAACAATCTTCTCTAAACGCAATAAACCGATTACATTTCGTTGCAATCCTAAACAGAATTAAAATGACATCCCAAGAGTCCATTATACAGGGGGCTATATTCGGCATAAGTCATTAACTTCGATCCTGTTAATTAGTCGACGCGACGCAAAAGTTTCGTACCCGCTTTTATCTAGCCAATTAGATCAAAAATAAAAGAAGATAGTCTACTGCCTACTAAGAAAGTAAAGCATGAAAGTTGTAACATGCTAAGCAATTCTATTTATTGCCGCAATGCTAAAGATTTTCGGCTGCTTTTATTAGGCCACGTTTTTAATAGGTGGAGTAAAGATGAAGAGCTGCAAATTAAAAAAGTGAGGCATAAAAAAGATGGGATACTTTATATTAAACATAGTTGCGAGTACATTGCCAGAAAAATAATATTTTCTATCTTTTTGCAGATACACAATAAGAAAGTATTCAGTTCAATTGCCTGTACAAGGTCTACAGTGGGATAAATATCTGTAAATCTTTCAAATTCATGGGGAATGTTGGTTGTGCCATTGTATTTTTTTCTCTTCCCCTAGAAACAGCGTCTTAGCAACAATCATCATCTAACCATACCGTGCCTTGACTTTATTATTTGCTGCATTGACTATAAGCATATTTAGCAGAAATTTTGGTTTCACATTTTAAGTCGTCTTTGCTCCTTGCCCCTTACTTTTTGGTCTATTTTATAACCAGTTATGGTCGGTTGGAACAACTTCTATTCGGTTTTATCTGGCTGAGTTCGGATGATTTGTGCACTTCTGTCCGTTCGCAGTTTCGTTGAGTTGTTTAAAGGGTTGAATAGAAAGTTGGCGACATAAGTATGAAATTTATGTGATAAACCGCATAGTGAAAGAATGTGTTTTTTTAAATTTTCAATTTCTTAGGTGAATTCCTGAGAAACCCTTTTCAAATTCATAGGCGCAATTCACTTTGACGACTCGGTTTCCCACACGAAAAGATGGAGAAAAACCGGAACCTGAAAATCAGTTTCACTGCTTCATGGCAGCTATGTGGATTTGAGTTTGAGTTTGAGTTTAAGTTTGAGTTTTCGTACCTACGTAATTTTATTTTGTAATTGTATTTCGGCTTCGGTTTTCTTTTGTCAACGCTTTCGAAAAAGAAATATACTCATTTTTATTTTTCTGGTATTGTTTTCACACTGTTTTTCGAAGGTATAGGTAGATAAGTCATTCAGATTGCGGTACTAAAACTAAACAACAATCAAATGCATAATTTCACGCACAATTGTTGGGCAAAATTGAAAACTAGATAGAACTAGTTTAGGGTACCGCAATTTATCAGGCAATTGGTACTGCGGTGCGGAACACCTAATGACCGGTAGATTAACGGTACCGGTTATAACCGGTCGCACCGGACGAAAATGTACCGGTATTGGACTAATGACGCCCGGTTTAGTTTGAATTTGAAGGCCGATTTTAGATTTCGGTAGCTTCACTCAAAATCATGTAAAATTACATTACAGTCTTTTCGACTTACACTCCTTTTACGAGTACCACCGCATTTTATGTAACCTATCTAATACAACAATAATTACAACAGCCACAAAAGTACGCAGCTGGACATGGTCTTCCCCCATTTGGAAGTATTTGACATAGTCATTATACTCGGCATTCGGGTTGGCAAGCGCAGTGCAAGGTTTTGTGGATATTTAGAGGGAACGCTGCTGCCCATTCCCTGCATTCATCCCTTAGTCGCTTTTTACAACACCCATGATTATAAATGGGATGATGATATTCTAAAATTTTGTACATATTCTTTCTGTTGGCCGTTAGAATACCTAATGACAACACTTTATGAACCTATACCAAACTATGCCTTGTGATGTAACGGAAAATGCAGAAATAGTTTTTTTTTATTATTAATAAATGTTCAATATTAAAAAAAAATACAAAAATTTGCGACAACAGCTAAACAGGTTATTGTAAAAATTATTAATAGAAAATTCACACAAAAATCGAACATACTACCCCCTCATGCTAATCCCTGATCGTCAGGGGTCGTCAACAGATATCCGCAGGTGAGATCCAAACGAACCGCGGGGACATTGCTGCCCATTGTTTCTCTGAAATATTGCGAAGTGCAGGGGTGCTGAACATTAGCGGTGAAGATAATTTTTAAATTTATTTTAACGGAAATGTAATAGTGCCGTGTGATGCCGACTAAGAATAGCATCACCCCATATCCTTCCCGCGGGTGTCATAAGAGGCGACTAAGGAACTCGAGGGTTGTTGTATTACAATTTTTAGGCGACAGGCTGACAACCTGTCACTATAGTGATACGCATGTTATCTGACAACCTTGGAAAACAATCCTCAAAAATGACAGACGTGGCGATAGCGACCTTATTCTTACGGCCGTTAACGCTCTGCCTACCCCGCAAGGGATAAAGGTGTGTTAAATGTATGTATGTAATAATGCCACACTTTGTCCTCCGTGCCAATTTGAAAGTATATAAGTAGGTAGCTACTGCACAGCACGAAAGTAGCAAAATTAGCGTATCTGTAGGAAAGTCATGTTGAATGAATAGATATTTCTTAATTCTGCTATCACCATTGCAAATGGCGAGTAGCGAGTAAAAAACCGAAAGGGTCCGAAAACTATTCGGGCTTTACCACAAAAAGTTAGACTCGCGTTTAATGAGTGTCTAGCGTTTTTTCGTATGGAGTTTTATTTTAATCATGCGTTCGACTCGCGTCTAAATTTATTGTGGTAAGGCCCTTTATATCCATGTTATTGCAGTACCTACTTAAAAGATGCAATGACACATAACGTAATAACTTTTTCATGAAACAAACTAAAGTTTTAATATAAAATGACACGCCCTGCATCAAAAGTTTGCTAGCTCTGCTTTTCACCACCGCTGTCATTAATTCACGGAATCGAGTATTGTTTCCTGTGGGCTCTATGGGCGATCGTTCATCCGATGTTTGCTTTAAACCGGTCTTTTGTCTCGCTCACTCTCGTTGCGAGAGAGCGAGACGAAGTTACGGCACGGAACTTCCGTCGGCGCGCATCCGGTAGCACGTGAAAAAAGCTTTCGTCGCTGTATTGTGTTCCTATGTACACTGAGCCGAAGGTTTTCATACGCACATAATATCACGTCTTCATCCGCTACGGGGTAGGTGGAGCGACGGTCACAAAAATACGATCGCTATCGCTACGTTTGACAAATATTGAGCGCCCCTTCAGATAATTCTTGTATCAGTGTAGTGACGAAAAGTTTAGGTTCGAATCGAAAGGTGGGAATCTTTTTCTGCGAAGGCCCTATTTTAAAAAGTGATATTAAACGGATACCTGTGTCTTAAAAACGCAATTGACATTCATTTTAGCTTCCTGTTTGGTTTACCTTTTATTATTTCAGATGACAATGAAAACCTTTACTTTTAAGATTTTTCACATTTTTTATACTTTGTGAACTGAACCAGCCTATGACACTAAAAAATTTAACTACGCAAAAAGAAATGAATATTGGACTGTTTAAAAATTCAAAATCAAAATGACTTTCTAGGGCTAACAGATTTTATGTAAGACCACGTATCTTTTTTAGTACCGGACTGTACAATGTGAATGATACTGGGTTTTTTATTGCGCCGGTCACGGTATTGGTTCAAAAATATTCTCCTCGCAAATATTAGCATAATGTGTTTTTGTGCATTGAAACGGCAGAGATAAACCAACGCGGTTCTGTTTGTATGTGAAACAAACAAACAATATGATTTAGGAATAATTTAGGTAGGTAAAGGTAGGTGGAGTGTCGGTGGTTAAGTGGTTACGACACCGGTCTTACAATCGTGAGAGCGGAGTTCGATCCCCGCCATGTATCTATGTGTTTTTACTAACGTAGATATACCGACTGCTGTCACGGTGAAGGAAAAACATCACGATGCAACCCATATTCAAATTAAATTTGAATTCATGACTCTGTGTAAAAACTTGGTCCTACGTAAAATTCCCTAGGTTAGGTAACCAACGCCGACAGAGAACGGGATAAGGCAAGGAAATTAATTTTATTTAAATTTTATTACATAAAATGCCCGTACATAAATTAACTAATGATTCTGCTTAAAATAACTGCCTAAAGATTAACCGCCGCCGCTCAATTGGTCGAATATGAGATCAAAGATGTTTCGCGCGAGGTTTCATATCTCATACAGTCTAAAATTTACAGGTAAAGTCCATCAAGGACCTTCCTATACCTACCTAGGTAAAATAAATGCTATGTGAGTAATCGTAGCAAGGTATATGCAAAGTTGCCTCTACAGTACTAGCTATATCCACCACTGACCTGAAATTAGCTGTGGACATGTTGTTGCTACAATATTGGGGGCACTCATCGAAAATCACCATTCTGGCGCTGGCAGTCAAGGAAAGCAAATACGAAAGTACCCAGAACTAAATAATTTTGTTTAGAAGTCGCTACTGTGGCGCTGGCAGTCAAGGAAAGCAAATAAAAAAGTACGCGGTACTCTCGTAGGTGGCGCTTCAATTAGGGCCGCAAAACTAGCTGTCATTTGCATACGACAACCTATCCAGTAAGTAGAAACTTCATATTAATGCTATTTCACTATCTACAAGTAACTACATTTGCCAGTGTCAATATTTTACTGCTATCAGCATAATGCGCGACTGATTTTATGAGCATGCGGAAGATACTGAAATAAATTCACTCGAAACAATATTTCGCTTTCGCCTGAATAAGGCAATGTGAGAGTTATGGCCGAAGGAAATGTATAACGATGTTTTTCTTTTCGGTTTTATCTCACTTTAGTGCTTGTTTTGGTGTTTTTTCTACAATCATAAGGTCTTTTTTGTGACTGATTGTATTTACAGAGTTGTGGCCAAGAAAAGCGAAAAGGTCAGTGGTCAGGCCATTTATTTGCTTGAGGATTGGCGCTGTAGAGAAGAGGCCTGTACCCTGCAGTGGGTGAGATTAAGTTTGATTTCTTATTAATCTCAACAGCTGCATTCGTCCACAGTTGGACATACTTACGTCTCTCTCTCCCTATATAGTGGGGCATTGCCGTACTCACCACGCTTGGCAGGCCAATAAAAAAAAACATGCAAAACCATACAAAACAATTTAGGTATGAGACTTAACTATTTCCTAAACTATGAGAATGTTCCTGAGAAGGATGATGAGTATATATTATAGGGGTATTATCTAACACAATCCCAAGATTTCTTTTCATATCAATCCGCACACGTTTTAAAGCATAATTGCCAATCTTGGAACCCATCGGGCTGAACCGCGGCTCAACGAATTTGTCAGTCGTCAATAAAAGTGGATTTAGCGCCTCCATTACCTCCAATTTGGGTCGTAAATCGAACATCACATTAACTTGATGCATGGAGTGACGTGCGAGGCGAAGATTATACAGATCGCTTAAGGAATCGCAACTTTGAGGTACAAAGTAGGAGTTGTGTAGTTTTTAAAGTCAATAATACAAATGTTGAAAATTTACAATATTTATTGATGTTTTTCGGTTTTTGTATTTGCAGTATCTCTAACCCAAATTTCAGAAGTCAGCACAGTCCGCTGATGGAAATTTGCCTCCCCCTATTGCTATACTCTCCATGCTTAGCAGAAGAATTAGCGAGCGCGGTGCAAGTAATTCACAGGAACACGGTTGCCCATTCCCTGGAAAATTTTATCCATTACTTAGTCGCATTTAACAACACCCACGGCTAGAATGGGGATGATGCTGGGCCGGTGGGTGGCTGGTGGATGGTTGCCTATAATAATAAGCGGGCATCACACGGCATTAAGCCCAGTAGGTAAAAAGTGAATGCCTAAAATCTCATTAAACTCAAGGAACACTTATTGGGTATTTTTATTTGCATCAATAATATAATTATCACCTCTTTTTATCTACCTACACTGTAATAGAATTAAAATTCCAATACATAAGTAAAGTTATCGAATTGTTTTAATGTTTTAAATTGCTTACACAAATCCGATCACTTTCAGCTGATGTATTTTGACATCCAAGCTTTAAAACAATACCTCGATATCTATCTCTGGGCCTACCTTTACATATTTTTCGTACTAAAATATAATGTACTTAAATGCTCCACTACCCCTTAAATGGAAATATGATTACACTTGTCAAACGGTACGCGATCGCGTCTGATATCTGATTTATAGATGATTGAGAGTTTGCTCTCTAACTGATTGCCTATTTGATTAAAAGCCTGCTCTCATACTTTGTGGAACATTCTCGAAAGATTGTCTAAAATATATCGTTATTACTACACATGCAGTGAAATGATTACTTAGTACCGATAAAATACTTTTGAGTGTGATCAATTTGTTTTCTTCTTTATTTTTGACATGTCCATGAATATAGGAAAATATTTTAATAACAGTTATACAATTATTTACATATTAGGTAAAAGTTTACATAAGGTGTAAAAATATTAGCTGCAAATATTTAAGCGGTGATTCAGCCCATGAAACTGAACAACTTTCTCCAAGGAACATTATGATGAATTAAGTAAAAAATATTGCAGATTAAGAATAAGGTAAAATATTTGCAGATTTTTTTACACCCTGTATTTTACTGTCAATTTGAGTAAGACTTTACCTTGTTCGATATTTGCGTTAAAGATCTTTTGAACGCAACTTTTACTGCTACGCTTCTACGTCGTAGCAGAAGCCTACACGACGCGCTACGCAGTCTCCCAACTTTAAACTATTTTACATACACACATGACTGTAAACACAACTTAATCATATAAAACAAGGGTGATCAAACAATGCATGTGATACAATAGGCCCACCTCGGAAGGGCCCAGAAGTATTGGGTCCTTTCGGGCCTATTGTCTAAGGAGTAGTTTGTACCGGCAGGAAGTGCGTTAGTTTGTTCCGTGTCTTATTATTTATGACAGAATCCTTTGTTTGGGCCATAGTATTATATTTTGTATAAGTGTAGGAAGTAGGTATGATAATATGCTAGTAAAATTACAGAGCAGAATAAAAAAATACTTTTAAATTTAGTTTTATAGGATGAGGCTTCTATTAATATCAAAATTATATTCTAGACACCTACATAAAGCAAAATCTTCAACACTAAGGCCCGTATTTATAAACCGCACTCAACTTCTAGATCGATCTTGAGTGCGACTTTGATGCTGTTAGTATAAACTGACATTTGTCAAAATCGCTGTTGAGATCGATCTCAGAGTTGAATGCGATTTATATCTTATTATATGGACCTAAGAAAGATAATGCGTCATAGAATGACTCAAAACACTAAAACCGAGGTTCTTGGTTGTACCATGGACTTAGGTAAAAATATCGGCAAAATAAACAAATCCTGTATTGCAGTCAAATTACAGTTTTATTCTTTTTTTGTGTCAATAGTATCTCAATAGGTTTAGTCGCTGTGTGCCGACTTTGACGACTCCCCGAAAATTTCATACATCTTATCGCATCAAGGTGACTTGTTTGAAACTAGGAACTTGAGATCGCACCAAGCCAACAATCGATTTTCGCAGCATCAAGCCAAATATTTACTTATGTGCTAGTTTTAGAAGCATTTTTATAATCTATTTCCTATAATAGAAGACTCATCAGTACGACCTTCATTATGAGTGAAAATTGTGTAGAAGGGTATGTTCCGCTGTCCGTTTTCCCGCATAACTTAATTTGCAAACAAAACGTCTAAATATAAAACTGTATAAATTCCACTAAAACCGTGAATTCTCAAACAGCTTACCGTCACAACGGATGCCATTATAATATTTCAAAACAAATTAAATTGCTCCATAGTCTGTTTTCACTGAATTAGCAGATGGAGTCGCCGACCGTGTACTCCGAAGCTAAGAGAGATTTATAACGACCTATTTACATTTTCTACTAAAATATATTGCTGGAAATTTACTGGTGAAATATTTAAAATGTGCGAAGTTTTGGGTGCAAAAAGGTGAAGGAAACCAGAATTAGTTTCACCTCTATTTTTGAAAGACTTTACTTTGCCTATTAAGGCACGCAAAAGTGCTGTCCGAAATTCATCATTCCCCTTGCCTTATCCCGTTCTCTGTCGGGGTCGGCTACCTAACCTAGGGGATTTGTCGTGGAACCAAGTTTTACACAGAGTGACTGCCACCTGACCTCTGCAACCCGAAGGCTAACCTGGCCCGAATCTTAAGATAAGTCAACATTTAAATAGCAGAAATCTGAACTGTCAATAAATACGATAATATTTGACTAGAACTATAATTTTGCAATATTTTCTGCTTTTCACAACTAATTCTTGAAACCCTACCTAAGTTATCTTTTACGTATAATCTTCATTCAAATTGTATTTAGATGTGGGTTTCATCACGATGTTGTTCCTTTACCGTAAGAGCAGCGGGTAAATAAATGTACGTGAGTAAAACGCATTGGTACATGGCGAGGATCGAACTCGGGTCTCACGATTGTAAGACCGATTTCCTACCAACGCTCCTCCTCCGAAAGTGCTATCCAAAAATGCAGAAGAAAAGTTTTATTGTATATTTATATATTTTACTGTTTCTCATCTTGCTTCCATTGTTCAAAGGTTCGGTTTCAGACTCAAAAGAGATAATGCCCCTCCCTTTCTTGATTTGATTCTTAAGAGGGTATAACATTTATGACTTACTTCTTTGTAACCTGGTTTATTTGGACCTTGCAGGCTAAATTTTCTGTAACAAAAATACTTTTCGGTGATCTACTATTTACCGTTGGATGACTCGGTGTCCGACCAAGAAGAATTTTCGTTACCTCACAGGCAAAATAAAAACTGTTAATTACTTTTAGGTTTACTTTACATACAGTGTTTTTCGGTATAAAAGAGATATTATTTTGGAATTGATTTCAAATGATCTGTAAATATTGTCTATTGAAACCAGAACAATGAATATTTATAGATAAAACAATTAATACTGAATCAAAACTAACAAATAACACAGTTCCACGCGAAATAGCAACGCCTGACAAAGCCCCGAATCTACTTAGCATATGAATTAAATACAGTGAAATATGGTTTAAATTAATATGGATATATGCCGCCGAGTAGAGAATTAAGAGTCTCTTTAGGGCTGCGTTTTGTCGCACTTCCTAAAAGATGCGGCAGATTCTTAAGATGATTTCGCAAGGAGTCGAAAATGAAAATGAATGCAAAACAATTGTAGTAAATAGCGCTAAAGAACTGACGCCTTAGAAGTAAAGAATAAAACCCTATAGCTTAAAAGTAAGGTTAAATGCCGTAGTCCGTAGGATCCGATAAATACTAATTTAGTAAATTTTGGTCAAAGAGTCTGTGCGGAAAGAGAACCGTCGCGGAAGAAATGAACTATTCATTTTTACATAGCAAACCACGATCGACAAATATCAGAGTCATAAAAAGGCGCAAATGCGCCCCCAAATTAAAAACCGGTTCTCTTTCCGCTCAGACTATAATGTTTTTGAAGAAAACTAAATAATTTTTCTGTTGATTGCCCTCATATGCGTCTTTTAAACGAAGTAAATGTAAAATCCGCACACAGAATTGAAAAAAAATACTCCGTAAAAACCATGAGCCTTGTTATTCCCTGTACCATTATTTTAAAACATAAATTGCTACTGTGAACAGTTCCTTAGTAAGTGGAAAATAATCGCGGCCTCCTACAATATTCACTGCATACATTTTGTTCTACTTTGCTGCTCTACACCCCAACTTGTGGGTTGTTGCCGATTTTGTTTAAAACTTTCCGAGATTTCTTGAATGTTTGAGCATAAATTATTACAAGCTCTTGTGTTTTGATTCTTCATCTATAATGTTTTTCTATAGTTAGGTATACTCGTAAAAAAACCTTTAATACTAGCTTTGATGATTTTTTTATTATGATTAGCCTGAAAGTTCCCACTGGTGGGCAAAGGCCTCTCCCTCGGTCTTCCATTGCTTTGAGTGTGTATCAAGATCGTCGCGCCATCGTATTAGGGGTCTATGATGGTAATAATGAAAATCATTTTGACTATTTTTATCATGTCATTTATCAAATTGACGTTGTCGACAAGGCACGTAATGCCCACGTATTCTATACAACACCTTTCGAGCAGTCTGATCTACTGATCATATTATTGGTCTTATATTTCCTTTAAAATTTTCGTCATCAATTGCTTCTCGTACTTTGGTTAGATGGATTAATGAATAAGTTTCTTCTCCTTTTGTCTTCTTTTCTCTGATTACACTTCCTTTGCCTCATACTCTTTAAAATATGTTCCCCTTACAGCTTTCATGTAGAATGTATGCAAGCTCATCTACATTTCCTACTAACCCGCTAGTAATAGCCACATTAAGTGCCCCAAGACAGTGCTGTTCGGTCACCATGACCAATGTTTTCCGTATGTTTGTTTGTGCCTTTGTCTTTAATAAAACGACGTTCTCTTTGTTACGCATCCGATGACAGAAGGAATTTATTCGGTTATACCATAGATAATAAGTAACAATATTTGTACAACAGATGTCGCTACATACATGTTTATTTGATGTTACTAGTGTAAATAAATATCTCATTCTAACACCCCAACTACAGCAAATAAACGAAACATCTCTACAAAATTAATAACAATTTTTATTTTAATGCTCTACCATCTCCATCTGACTAACCCCTAATCCCTTTATACACTTATAATGCTTCATGGGAATCAAAGCTTTAGTCAGTACATCAGCTGGCATAGCAGTTGTTGGCAAATATTCCAAATTAACTATTTTATCTTTAACAACATCTTTGATAAAATGATAACGAATATCAATATGTTTACTCTTTCTATTACAAGCATAATTTGCCACCAACTTCTGTGCACTCTGACTATCATTACATAATCGCACAGTACATAAGTTACCAGTCAGTTCATATAGCAAAGATCTCAAATAAATTGCTTCTTTACATGCCTCTGCTATTGACATGTACTCAGCCTCCATGCTGGACATCGCTACCGTCCTTTGCTTTCTACTCTCCCAGGAGATAGCTGAACCTGACATTACAAAGCAGTATCCAGTATAAGATCTACGATCAATAATATTACTTGCCCAGTCACTGTCAACATAACCAACTAGTTCAGCTTTCCCCTTTACATACTTCAAACAATAATGCTTAGTTTTCTTTAAATATCTAAGAATTCTCTTCGCATAGTTCCAATGTACATTAGTATGACATTTATTAAATTGGCTGAGAAAGCTTACAGAATAAGATATATCTGGTCTAGTGAGAACTGACAAGTACATAAGACTTCCAATCAACTGTTGGTATGGAATACTATCATCACAAGTTTCAGACTTATCAATATCAAGTTTACATTCCATTGGAGTACTAGCAACTTTACAATTTGACATATTAAATTTCTCAAGCAATTGCTCTACATACTGTTCCTGATCTAAAGTAACAACATTAGATTTTCTATCAATTCTGACTCTCATACCTAAACATTGTTGAACCTGTCCTAAATTCTTTATCTTGAAGTTAGAACTCAACACAGAAATTACATTTTCAGTCTCTATTTTATTATTGCAGCTAGAAAATACAAAGAAATCATCAACATACAATGCAATAATTATTTTAACTTCATCATTTATCTTTGTGAAAATACATGGCTCTAATTTACTCTTTTTGAAACCTAGCTCACATAAACATTGCTCAACTCTCTCATACCAAGACCTAGATGACTGTTTCAACCCATAAATTGCTTTGTTTAATTTTACAATAACCTTTTTCTTTTTGTCACAATTTATGTCAGGCTGAACCATATAAATGTCTTCTTTGAGATAACCATTTAAAAAAGCTGTTTTCACATCTAGATGAGTGATATCTAAATTTAACTGTACAGACAGTGCAAATAACAGTTTTAGTGTAGAATGTCTGACTACAGGTGAAAAAGTCTCTTCATAGTCAATTCCTGGTCTCTGCGTGAAACCTTTTGCCACTAACCGCGCTCTATACCGCACACTGTTATCACTATTGACTTTCTTTTTAAACACCCACTTGCACTGCACTAGAGTCTTATCCGAAGGTAACGCATCCACTGGTACCCACGCATCATTGTCCTCGAATGCTTGCAACTCGTCCCTCATCGCCTCGATCCAGCTGTCACGGTCTGGACTCTCCAGAGCCTCGCAAATACTGCTGGGATCACTGCTGACTTCTGGACTCGACGTGCATAGATTTGAAAACCCATACCGCTCTGGCTGCTTCCTCACTCGTTTGACTAATGGATCTTGCGGTCCTGGTGACTGTGGTGCTGCTTCATCTGGTGCTGATACTGGTTCTGGTGGTTCCGGTAATCCTGGCTCATCATCCTCTACATCTTCACTTTGCTGTAATGTAGAATCCAAATCAGTCTCGGCATTAAGGTACTCAGATTCTGAAGAAATATCTAGACCTTCTTCTTTTATCTCTTCCTCTCTACTCTTAATTACTCTGCCTGTCTCTGACTCATCTGTTTGGACACTATCCTGAACACTATCCCCAACTGAAACTGTAACAACTGAATCATTTGTACAGTTTCTCTTTGTGTTCTCCTGGATAACTACATCTCTGCTAGTTGTGACACATCTCTTCACGGGATCATAGATTCTGTAGCCTTTAACGTTCTCCGAAAAACCAACTAGAATGTACTTTTTCGACTTAGTATCCCACTTAAGCCGCTTCTCCTTAGGAATATGCACCATCACTTGACTACCAAATATTCTGACATGGCTTAAATCTGGTTTCTTATAATGCCAGAGCTCATACGGAGTTTTATTATCTAAACCTGATGCACAGGACCTATTCTTAAGATAGACAGCAGTATTTGTCGCTTCTGCCCAAAACATCTTATCTAATCCTGCATCAAATAATAAGCACCGAGCTCGCTCAACGATGGTTCTGTTAGTTCGCTCACTCAAACCATTCTGCTCTGGGGTGTAGGCATTAGTTTTTTGGTGAATAATGCCTGCTTCTTTTAAGTAGTTCTCAAATTCTGTACTACAAAACTCTAAACCATTATCAGTCCTGAATATTTTGATTTTTCTGTCTTGCTGGTTTTCTACCATAGATTTAAATTCCTTAAAATACTTGAATACTTCACTTTTTGCTTTGAGAAAGTAAACAAATACCATACGTGTAAAGTCATCAACAAATATGAGGAAATACCTTGCTCCGCCGATCGAGTTTGCCTCCATTGGTCCACAGACATCAGCATGGACGGTATCTAGAGGCTGGCTGCTTCTCGTCCCTGTCTGCCCAAAAGGTGATCGAAACTGCTTCCCTTCACAACACACGGTGCAAGTCCCCTTGTTGATCACTGACTTATCTTTGTATGATATACCCGTTACTGCTCCATTCTTCATCTTTTCCTGGTCGTTTATGTTCAAATGGCCTAATCTTCTGTGCCATATTTCACTACTGACCTCTGATGAAGGTGTAAACAAACATTGTGATCTCTCAATGTCCAATTTGTAAACGCCATCTGTCTCGAACGCCACAGCCACTAATTCTTTGTTTCGATTGTAAACATTGCAACGATCAGGTAAAAACCTCACTCTGTTTCCTGATTTGTGTAGTTGACTCATTGATATCAAGTTCGTTGCGAGGTTAGGTACACATAAACAGTCTTTCAAAGTAACCTCAAACTTGCAATCTGGAGTGATAGTCACTATTTGCACATCGCCCGAGCACTGTACTGCCATGGAACTTCCATTTGCTGCCATAATCTCGCTCACACTTGGCGAAAAACTTGCATTTTGCACTTTGTTTACATCTGTCGTCATGTGACAACTCGCGCCGCTATCTAAGTAAAAATCCTCTTTACTATAATTTCCGTTTAGGAAAACTGCGGAAAACGCGTGTGTCTTCTTGTTTTGTTGTGTATTCTTCTGTACACTACACTGATTTTTATAATGGCCTGTGTTTCCACACCGATGGCACGTAATATGACTCTTGTCGGGTTTGTTTGCGTTCGTCTGAGACATATACAATCCGCCGCCATGATGACTTGATCTGTCATTTTTCTTGATGTTGCCGTTACTATTGCCAACATGAGAAAAACGTCGACTGTGCTGACCTCTGCTGAGAAATGCGCTCCCGGCTTCGGAATCGTTACCTGCTAAATCAATTAGCTTTGTCTTCACAACATCTGATGTAATGGCGATTCCAGAATGTTCTATCGCCATTATCATTGGGAAATATTTTTCTGGTAATCCTGCCAGCATTAAACAGCCAATCCACTCGTCGTCCACTTTAAATCCTGTTCCTGATAATTTCTGGGCAGTCTCAATAAGTTGCGTGATGTAGGTAGTCATTGAATTGCAAGTATCTAAACGAATCGAGATAAGATTACGTAATAGACTTATTTTTCTTGCAAAACCAGAATCATCGAACATTGCTTGCAATTTCTGCCACAAATCTTGGGCACTTGAGGCTTCTCTGATGTGTACGTACAGTGACGGGTCAACGGTCAAAATTAACTTGGCTTTCGCTTTTGCGTCCTCTGCGGCTGCCGTGGCTGCTGCCTGTCCTGTTAATGGAGTAGCATCTTTTTCTTCCTTGATGCATGACAGCATGCCCTCCAAAACTAGCATATTCTCCGCTGCAAAAGCCCACTCATGGTAGTTCTCGCGCCCTTTTAACTTGGGTACACTAGCCAAAAATGAGTTCGACGCCATTTCTGTTAATTTTCACTTTCAGCACTGTTTATTTTTACTCCCGTGCCTAATCCAGCTAATTAAAACAATTTAAATTAACTATAGGGCATACTGGGCCCATAACCTAATAAAACGACGTTCTCTTTGTTACGCATCCGATGACAGAAGGAATTTATTCGGTTATACCATAGATAATAAGTAACAATATTTGTACAACAGATGTCGCTACATACATGTTTATTTGATGTTACTAGTGTAAATAAATATCTCATTCTAACAGTCTTCTACCCTATGTTGGACTGCTCTAGGAAGTCCTCATACTGCTTTTCAAAACCATTATAGTAATTTTGATAAGAATATAATGCTCTTTTGTTGACTTCGTTATAAAGTAAGTCTTATAAGGTATGGCCGTAGAAGGCAGGGCGGGCCTGCAATTACCTGGATAAGATCTAACATGTTCGATTTAAAATCTACCGGAACAACTTGGGCAGCAGCTAAAGAAAAAGTCCAAAATAGAATTGACTGGAGGAAATTTGTTGAGTCCCTATGCTAAACGAGGAGTTAAAAGACCAATCATCATAAGGTGTGAAAATATTAAGTTTTAAACTTTTTCAATGGTCAAAAGTCTTCATTTATTCCATAAATACTATTAATTATTTTACGTTTTCGATTTTGTCTGTTAAAATAGATTTTGTTGCAATAAAATCGTTGGAGGTGACGAAAAGGAGCCCAATCTCCCTTAACACGATCGCTGTTTAATTCAATCAAGTTGATCCCTATCAATAACCACGCCTGGTTATCTCGTCACCCCACCATCCCGATTTACATACAAATACATACAAATCTGTACAGAACCGTAATCTGTTCCGGGTCACGTGCTACCGAGGAGAATCGGTTAAAGAGACCGTTCGTTCACGGTTAATAAACCCACAATCTTCTCACAATACAAAACAGGCTGGCTGTATGACTGAGCACCCTTTGCCGCGGAGAAAAAAAAATACGCGAGGGTAGAACAGATTCCAAATTTGAATTTGATTATCGAAGTGTGCCGGCTATTTATCATTTGTAATGACGTTCTCGCGGAGGAAGGACGCGCGCTCGCTAATATTGTAATCTTGTAAATGCGTTCAGAAATACATATTTATTATTTTCCGTTCTGTAGAGCTATTTGAGCGGAAAATATTGAGATTCACATTGATTATGGATGACTGTCGAATGTTTTGAACGTTATGGCAGTTTTAAATCGTATTGAAAGTTTGTTATTGATGGCAGAGTGATAAACAAGGCTATTTTCTGAAATTGAAAACGGTACTTAAGCTTATAATGAATTTCGTGAAAGTAAATGTGTCTTTTTATGAGGACATCTACAAAATGAAAATCACTACTTCAAGATGTTGCTATGCTTAGGGGCTGTTTTTGGTAACTGACCAGTTTTGTTTTCATTTATGACACCAAAAGTAGAAGCAGATTAGTTTTACCTATAAAGTCTGGTAATGTGTATAAATTTTGCACACATATGGGGTGTGAGGGTCGGCCTAACTTTGTAGGTGTGATTAAACCATGACACTGAACAACTTTTTCCGTGGAGATTAAGTTAGCTTTTCTGTGATTTACTGTGCGTTCCTTATCAGCTGACTAACTTTCTATGGAAATTCGCAGAAAATAAATCATTTCTCAACGAAGGCTCCGTAGTAAAAGTTGCTCAGAGTCATGGTCCAATCATTCAAACAAGTTTTCGGTGCTCTATCCCTTGTACCCGGTATTGGTCTTTGTTATTCGAAAAGAGTTTATATCAGCAAGCATTGCTGTATATTGTGAAGTAGACACCACAATTCTGTGACAATATTCAAATGTGGCTCGCTCGGTATTACAGGTCACATCCGTCATAAGGAGCTAGCGTCTGCAAACATGTTTGTTGCACAGGGTGTTTCAGTTTCTGACAATGTTTCTATCACACATATAGAAGTTCGAAAATGTCATCAATGTAGACGCTATAATTTGGTCACTTTTCCCAGCAAATAAAAATAGATGTGAACCTGTAAGTCCACGGCTAGCAGTGAGCTGTTAAAGTAAAGTTTGCAGTAACAGTTTTGAACTAAACTCAAAAAATCATCCATCTAAACGTCAATTCATGATTTTGGTAATTTTTCCCACAATTGAAATAGCTAAGTTGTCTAAAAATATCGTGAACATCATAATAAATAAGGTTATAGGAAAAAGAGTAAGTAACAAAATATAATACATTTTTTTTAATCCGAACAAAATAATAATAATAATAATAAATATCCTGGACAATTCACACAGCGCCATCTAGCCCCAAACTAAGCAAAGCTTGTGCTATGGGAACTAGATAGCTGATACTAATACATATATACTTCTTTTTTTTAAATAAATACATATTATACATAGAAAACACCCAGACTCAACACAAATATTTGAAAATTTACTTAACAAATATTTGTGTTTGGTGGGGATCGAACCCACGACCCTCGGCGTAGAAGGCAGGCATACTATCCGCTACGCCATCGGGACAGAAAAACTAGTGTCGAAAAAATAAAACAAGATTTTCTTCAAATAAATATCTAACTAAATATGATTTTCTCTTTAGAAACTAGTTCAAGGCCCAAATCAGCAGAAAACCAATACCCACCCTGTACAAGACTGCCGGCGAGGGCGTCGCTGTCCCCAATATGAATATTTTCTATTGAATTACTCTCGGTTCGGCGGGCCAGCAAAAATATTGTTCTTCTCGCACTTATCTCGGAACACCCTGTGAAGTTTTCGCATTCGCCACCCTAGTGCTAGGTGCTGTAAGGACAGTTACAATTTATTGTGTTTTGTACCTGCTTGCTTGGAGTCTGCGGTTGGGAGACAACAAGGAAATTATTTGCTCTTGCATAGCTAAAAAGGAGTGGTATGAAAGTCAGGACAAGTAAAATTATTTTTCTTTTTATCATCTTAAATATTTTGCTCGATGAACTGTCGATACTATCAGCTATTTGCGATTACCTACTTCAGCATACACAAACAAGTTAGAAACCTCTTAGCTTTCGCAAAACAAAGGCTGAACTTCGGCACATTTATTCATGGAACTGTTCACGTTTGTTAAAATAATCTACATATCGAGGACCATGCCCAATGTCATCAATGTAGAGTTCTTATGCCAATCATTATTTAGGCCAACGATAATAATAATAAAAAAACTTCGACTGTGTCAAGAAAATGTTTAGAATAAGAATAAGAAAAAATTTTATTCAGTGACATTTGTTTGTTAACATTATTTGAACAAAGCACTTTACAAATCAAATCAATCTGAAAACTTTTCCCATACGATTCTTTACGTCCATCGAACCAACGATCCAGAAACATTAGGAATTGGTTCGTACATAGTGTAACAATGCACCCACGGCATGCCAAATTAATAAACACTAGGGCATCATGGGAACGGGATCGTTCGCAGGAATTTAGTCATGGATTTTAGTAACGCTTTCGACCGTGAGCATGATGGTTGATAAATAGGGGAAATGTGATTAGGATATAAATCGATTATCAAATTAGGAGATACATTTTCTTTCGTGTATTTATTTTTTGCTCTATAGGGGCACAACATTTCGGGAATCTCTTTTCCATAGCTTTACTTGGACATATCTCTTTTGGACACAAAAGTCATGAAAAAGTCTGAATATTTAGTATTTATCTGTAAAGCCATTGAAGAATACAAAATGTTAGATAGGGCCGCACGATACTGCGGTCCTGTGCTGGTTCGATGTAAAAAATCAAAGGTGATGTGATGATGAACGATGGTCTCCTCCGATTTTGGCCATGGCGGCCACTTCTTCTTCTAATCAAGTCGTATCCTTGTCTCAGAAAGGTGATATATGAAATGTGTAGAAACACATGAGATTTAATAATGTGCCGCGCCGCTTCACTCAAAATTTGCAATACATGAGGCCCCATTTCAAGTAAGATTTTAACTACAACCATAAACTGATGGCTTTATCTACCACCCTTATTTGTAACATTAGGCACGCCACGGTTTGTTAGCATCTGAATGTTGTGAGCAGTGACTATTAGCAGTTTTGTATTTTAATGTCCAGAATAGATAGCGCTCTGGGAACAATGGCGTTGTCCTTAATCGTGAATGATGTGCGTTTGAAATTGATGATGAGGGGAGAGGAAATATGAATTTAGAGGAGGAGATTTGAATTATGTGACTGTTGTTTAGTCTTCTGCGACTCGTCATATCACTTTACCTGTACTTCAATTCAGTTGTCTATCAATAGAATCAGTTGGTTAGAAATCTGATCTTTCATTTCAAAGTGACTTTGTCGTGGTTGAAATCCTTTTGTATCTTACTTCTTTTTGTAGAAGTGTATCTTGAAATTCATTTATTTGGAAAAAAGAGTTTAAAATAATACCACTTTCATTATATTTGACTTAGATGATTTAATGACAGTCCACTACTAAAATTACATTATTTACAAAATAAATTAATACTTAAAAGCTAATATTGCACATAGAGAATATTAACGAAATAACAACAACGATTCTGAACATATTCACAAATTAGATACGTTATGCCTTTGACACAGTTTCAAATTATTACCTAGTTATAGCTAGATATAGATGGAAGTAATATATTAGTTCAAAACACTTAACCGCCGAGCGCATTTGCATAAATTTCTCATTTGTGAATGAGCGAACTCCCATTATGAAAATATTGTTTGCTCTTTTTGTTGTAATTTTGAGACGACGGTACTTCATCCATGTCCCCTTCTTTATCCTGATGAGCCGTCATATGGCGAGTCAAATGATGTCTCTCTCTAAAACTTTCATTGCAAACTGGACACTTGAGTTTTTCTTCTCTCTTCCTCCTATGAGGGTCGTTCACTGACTCGCTCTTGTGGTGGGTTCGCATGTGGTAAACTAAATCGGAAGTCATCCTAAAGCTGATACTGCATTTGGCGCAAACATTTTGAGCTGGTAATGAAAATGCTGCAAGAGTTGGTGGCAATAAAGTGCTTAGAATAGCGGCAGCAGGATTTGCAATCAGTGGGTTCACTGGTTCTCTAGGTGGCACAGGAAATTTCATGAAATCTTGATTCGGTGATTGAAAATTCTGCACTCCGAATGGATACGATGAGCCAGCTTGCAAATAAGACATTTCTGGTCGGAAAGGTAAGAAATTAAGTTTGTTGGGAGATATTTGTTGGTTTTTGTTCTCGTTCTGTTTTTCAGAATACTCCATAGTTTTGTTGTAATGTGCATTTGTTCTTTGTTGTAGTGAGTTTGTCTCAGGATAGTTTGGTGAGGACGACGGAATATTTTGACCTTTGAAGAAGCTATTTCCATTCAAAAGATGAGCCGGTGTCAATAAATTATTAAACCCTGAGTTTTTATTGAAAGAGGCTGATGATGGACTAGGTGCAGATAGCGGCGGGCTCACAGAGTTTTGGTATAGCAAGTTATCGGGGCTTACCGAAGGATTAGGAGATCGCATGTGATAATTCGAAACTTTAGTAAACGCACTCTTGGGCGACATGTCAGAAAGTTTATCATTGTACCTTGGATCGTATCGCGCACGGGACTGCATGCTGATCAATGTCGGATCGTCAAAAATTTTGTTCTTGTATTCTGGAAGGAATTTCGGCTGTCGAATAGCACTTTCGTTAGAGTTAGGACGGCTTCGTGATCGCTCCGAGTTCTCAGAATCACTGCAATACACTGATTTGTTCGGATATTCATCGGTACCGACGTCAATATTGATATCGGGACTGAAAGTTGGCGATAAATTATTGTTTGCACGAATCCTTTCATCTTCAGCATCTTTCTCTATAGCGTCACTGGCAAATTCACTTTGTTTGTACATCTTCGGATGCTGCTCCCATTCTGCGTTGTGGAATAATTGTTTTGAAACTCGTAACTGTTTCTCTGGTTGCTTCTGACGTAATTTTTCATCTGGCATCATCAAAAAAGCGACGTCAAAGGATCTTTTTGATGCTTTCCCTTGATTAATGATTGTTGATTGCATATCACTTTTTGTAACTTGCGGTGTTCTTGCACTTTCAATGTTAGAATTAGTCTCCCTAGAATCAGGAGAAGAATCTCTATAGTTCTGATAATTATTTTGAACGTCCATTGTCATTGTTTTTCATTTAACACTTAGAACTCTGAACAAAAAGTTTGCACACTTATATCGCGATCGAAATGACAACACGCGTGCGTACTACCCGACGGTAATTTTACGAATGCGAGCGTAACATAAGGGTGGAAGATATATAAGTGGGGTTTGATCTACCCTGAACAGAGCCTTTGAAGTTGGGAAGGCGGGGCGTAGTCAACCAATGGCGTGCAAGTAGGAGGCGTGAAAGGAACTTGTCGCCCAATGAGAAGGCTCCGCGGCAAAAGAGAGCAGGAGAGCTCAATCACCGGGTCAAGATAATAATAACTGCTGCGAATTGAGAGCGCATTGAGCCATGGTAGGGTCAGCTCGACAATTACAGTATGATACTGAAAATCCGAACTTTTACCCTTCGTGTACCGTCAGCAAAATATTTTCGTCAAGTTTTGTCAAAGATGAGTTTAAGTAAAAACACTATTTTTATTTTCAGAATGAAACTTATGCCTACTGATTTAGACTAAAATTACGATTATTGCGGAAAAATATCGCGTCCTGGTGATTTTTAGAACTAAACTCATGCCTTTTCATTTGTACTAAAATTTGTGGTTTTTCTTTTTAATATTAATGACAAGCTTTTTATTTATTATTCAAGACAAGAGAAAATAAAAGAAAATAAGCTACAAACTTTCAATGACGAAAGTTTCAAAACATTATCTTTTATATGTCTCTCTCAAACATGTCTCACAAACTCAAACGATTATGATTGCAATAAATATGTTTTATATGTCGCATAAAAAAATACTTCACGGCCTAACCCCCGAGTGTATGGACGAGATTGCGAATAATGCTATTAACACAGACGCTTCTTCTCAAATTGATATCCTACTTAATACTTTCACAACCGAACTTGAACTCAAAGCTATAGAAAATAACGTTGAAGATAGCACAAGTGCTTTATTGGTAACTGTAAAGGCCTTTGCTATAGGAAACGAAGACTTAAAACTTGTAGATGTAAGTGGAAGTTTCTTTAAAGAAGAGGATTTAGAAGTGCGAAAGAAACCCCCAAATGAGGATTCTGTTCGGTAGTGTAACGATAATGAGATGGGCGCAGACGTTAAAGAAATCCCATTTGTCAGATTTGAGCCATTTTTTTCGCCATTCGTTCGCTCTCAATGAAAATCTGTTCCATTTATTTTCGTCGTGCTAATGAGCTTTTGGTGGAAATATTTTTTGGAGACCGCAGTCTTTAATGAATTTTAGATTTGATCAATATTTTTTACCAAAATTTATCTTACAACATGAAACTTTTTTGTGTTTTCTTTATGATCAAAAATCCTTTAAAGGCGTTTCATACCTTCTATTCCCACTAACCGTATCCAATCAGATGTCACAGCAGTCGATCTATCAATCTCGCCTTGACATGTTATTAGCTTCTACAAATGCTCCTGAGGAAACAGCATTGGACAAGTGGACATGTTCTACCGATTGATGGATCGAAATTGTCTCTAGTTTCGACATGTCCACTACGATTGCTATTATTCCTAAGGAAAGTTTTAATGTATTATGATTGTTGTAAAAATCATCATTACATAACAAAATTTGTGGATTTACAATTTGATTAGCTTTATTGTATTAGTTTCAAAAGAATGAGAACTACGAAAAATCCACTAAACAACAATTGTTTGTACCCCAACTAACTATCCCACATTATTGAACGCTGAATCAACATAATAAGAATAATTTTCGTATAAAAAAGCGTGACATATTATTTTTGGCGAAGATACTCGGTTTCAGCTTATTCCATTGTTCGGCCGACAAGACAAATGGCCGGCCTCGGGCGAAGAAAACTGATTTTCCCTTTTTTATTCTCCACTTTGCCATTGAACACATTTTTTTCTTTTATGTGGATGTTTTTTGGTAACTTTAGCTGAGATTTTTTCCATACATAGGGTTAATGAGTTTTTTAACAGGTATACATAACTAAATTTGATAAATTTTTTTGCTGTAGAAGTAATAGGTTGTTAAGGTTATTAGTTAGTACATAAAGTAATAGTCATTTGCTGTTATTGTTCCTATTCATGTTGACGAACAAAAAAAATATTTCTATAATCAAGTCAAATAATACCTACTTTATTGCACAACTGAAAAAGACTCAGGAAGAAATACACAAAAGGACACACACACACTTTCTGTCTCACTTTTTTATCAATTGGTACAGTGAATAGCTAAAGCCAAATGTGTGATAAGTAATTGGCCACACGTGACAAGGATTACAGCCACGTGTCAAGGGGAGGTGATAGTGGGTCTATTGATTTGTATCTAAATCTCTACACCAGTTTGTGTTGTGATTTACATTAACGCTCATCCATATTCATAAAATAAGTATTTGGTGAATAGATAGAAAAACAGATAATTTGAGACAGAAAAATAATTAAAACACTAAAAGGCGACGATTTCTCCTTTTGTACTTATTTGATATCTACTATAAAACTCACCGTGTGATGCCGGCTTAGAATAGCATCACCCCATTTCCTGCCCGTGGTTGTCTTAAGAGGCGATTAAGGGACCCGAGGGTTTCAGGTACATTACAAATTTTAGGTGACAGGCTGACAACCTGTCCCTATAGCGATACACAAATATTTCAAACGGCCCTCAATATTTGTCAGACGTGGCGATAGCGACCGTATTTTTACGTCCGTTAACACTCTGCCTACCCCGCAAGGGATAAAGGCGTGATGTATGTATGTATAAGACTCAATTCACTAAATGAAAATTCACTCCGTAATAGGGAGGGTATTTGCCATACCTCACTTGACAGGCGGATAAGCATTAGCGAGCGAAAAGCAAGGTTGTGTATCTGTCGCAGTCATCTCATTGAATCCGCGATTTAATTGAATGGCTAGCTGGTTTATTGAATGCCGGTATTCAATTGAATGACTAAAGAAGATCTCGTCAAGTCGTTGAATTGAACGTTCAACATCTTGACTAAACGTCATTTAGCGAAGTCGTTGAATGGAATATATCCGAGAGAGTAATGTTCGGTTAGGGTGACAATGAGTTCGTAACTTAAAAGTTTACCTTACTTTAAATAAAATAAATTATATAATGTCTCGGTAAATAAGATCTGCACAACTTTGTAATATTTGAATAAGACTATAGTCAGCCGAAGTACGAAAGAAAATATGAGTGGTTTTTTATAACTTATAATATAAAAGTCACCTACCTACTATTTTAAACTCTACTACTAATTTAGTTTTTGTAACCTTGTGAATGCGGGTTTAGGAAAAAAAACTTGATGTTTAGAATCACAGTATAAGTTTCATTTATTAAATTATTAGTGAAAAAAACAATATAAATGTAGCAGTAATATGTCTTATACTATTATCTAGATAGTAACATTGCAAAAATATTCGTTTCTTGATATAATACGCACTGTCGGGTCATCAGGAGATTTTCTTTTAAATATTAAAAAATCTTCATTAGCTATGACCATAGTATCGTACTTAGATATCCAGTAATAATCCATAGAAGTCCTGGCCTATTTTGAAATTATGGACACTCTAGCGTTTCGTACATTGTTTATATAACCTCCAAAATTCTTTCGGTAGTCCATGGTTTTCTTTGGGATCCTGAAACAGTAACACCAGAATAAATTACTATTGAGTTCACGTTAATAAGAACAGTAAGTTACAAAGCCCTAGTTCTCACAAATATACAACAATGACAATAAAATTACCTTGATTTTGTTGCTCAAATTCAGCCAGTCTTGCCTCAAATTTTTCTTTAAAAGTAGCCGGCGGTGGCGTAATTATAGGTAAATCCATTTTACACTATTTTATCACACTATTTTATCACAAATTAAGCAATTTCAAAATAAAATAAATCAAAAATATATCAACACTCTTTTCCGTGCGAGCTGCCTGACGCCATGTTTGTTTTGGTGACTACTAGCGCTGCGGTGTGAGAAAATTTAACTAAATTTCAATCACTTGACTGATTTTACGTCCGCCCTGTTCAAAGAGCTATGTTGCAATTCGCTAACTAATTGGACGTTGAGAGACACTCGTCCAATCCACGTCCTGCCTAGTCATTCAACTGAATATCGGCATTCAATAAACCAGCTAGTCATTCAATTAAATCGCGGATTCAATGAGATGACTACGACATATCCATAGAGAACGCTGTGCTGCACATTTTTTTTACGTATTTGTACCAATTTTCTACGAAACTCACGGGTAGATAATATGTCTGATGAAGTTATTCTAATCCAACACTTAACGGCAAAGTCAAAAACTTAAAAAAAAACTGTAAGAAAAGAACCCGTTAAATTATAACTATGAATAATAAGGACTCGAGGGTTTCATGTGAATTGCAAGTTTAGGTGACAGGCTGACAATCTGTCACTATGTTGATACACGATGTATCTGAAACGACCCTCAAACATTTGTCAGACGTGGCGATAGCGGCCGTAATTTTACAGTCGTTAATGCTCTGCCTACCCCATCAGAGATCTAGGCGTGATTTGTATGTGAGTATGGATAGAAGAAAAGATAAATCAAGAAACAGAACAACAAAAGCTAAGACAGTTGACTGATGACCGCTGGCCGGGGGTCGCATCTGCAACTTCGATTGGAACACTCCTTAGGGTATAGACTGGTGCTAACAGATTAGTTGCCACCGATGATAATATTCTTACAAGTATCGAGTTGGGTGTCACGGGGGATTTTGTTGATCGAGCTAAGAATAGTGACAAAAAAAGTGAAAGTCATGGGTTTGAGAAAAAACACAATAGAATGCAGAAAACTGCGTCTTGTAATGATTATTATGAAAATTTAACAAATAAGTAGATAATTTTTTCCAGTTAACCGGTGTTCTTCCAGGACTTCTATAAAAGTTTTTTTTTAAATTCTTATTAAAAAATTTCAAATCATGAAATTCTATATAATCATAGGACCTAGGTCAACAAATATTTCAACATCAAAATATGAACTTATTGACTCAGAACTGCAAGCTTTAACTTATGTTTCTGTCCGTTCATTCAACACACAAGTCGATCCCATAATTCATAACAATGCACCTGTTTACGATATTAAAATATGCTTAGCTGAATGGTCTAATACCATACTACCATATGGTGTTCGATCTCATACAATAGAGTTTACTACAATGGCCATGGCTATAATCATCCCTTCGAATTCTATGGCTTCAGATCATTCACCCTGGTAATTGGGTAAATCTTTTTTATGCTCAAACCCCACTGCATTTTCGACCATGTTTAAAACCTGTGATGGTTTATATATTTTATGTGTCTTATGGCTTGCGGTGAGTTGAATTACAAGTTCGTTTATAAAGTTTGTTGTTTAGATCATAAAATTCTATAAAATCATAGGACCTAGGTCAAAGTGTTTCACTAAAATTCTTGTTATTTAAAGAATTAGGTACATACATACATAATATCCAAGTTTTGTGACTCTGTTTTGTTTTTATTTGACACGAATTTTTATCATTTAATTCTAAAATATTTTTGATTTGATATATAAATTTGACAACTTCAATTTTTGTGCCTCAAATTCTATAATCAAATCTATCTGAGGAAAACCCTGGAAAATAATCGCCGAACATTAAAGCGGGATTTAGCGCACTTGTTTCTGAATTTTTCGACCATATGGTGTAAAAGCTGAGCACAATGCGCCCCCATGGCGGTGCATTACCATATGGGACGCGTTAAATGCGTTTTCAAGAGAATTGTATGAGTGAGATGACCTCTAAAGCTTGTGGGTCGATATGAGGGTGGACTATGATCGATTTGCTTTTAAAAGCTGGTTTTACTTTGGACGAAAATATACTTTTTTTACAAAGTACAGAAATAAATACTAATGGTGTTGGACTTAGTGTGCCTGAGGTCAATGAAAATAGAAAATATATTCTTGGAATGTTAGTTGATCTAGCCAATCCACCTGCCAAGCGTGGAGAGAAAATACTTCCAATCGGGGAAGGGCCAGTGGATTGTCTTCGTTTTTGTAGTGTATTATTCTTCTAGGAATGACCAGGCAACATTTAGCCTAATCCAAAAGGAGTCTAAAACAAATACAGCTCTAAGTTGATGACAATTGAATTATTTTCACAAGTGGAACATTTCAACGAGGACGCAATGTTTGCTGAGCGCATGCGCAAATAAACAGTGTTGTGCACAAAGCGCAATAATGCGCATTGTATTGTATGTCAGTAGGGTGTAGGGCGTTGGAAAGGTTTTGGTAGTTTACTTCATTTCAGCTAGCTGCTAAAATTCCCAACTTAGTATTTACAAGTGTATGATTTATTGTTGTAAACACAAACAAAAATATTATAGTTTGAAGAAGCCGCAAAAATTAGTTGGACTAAAGAGACCGTTGTTAAAAAGATCAAATAATCCAAATAATTGTTTCACCGGTCACCCATTATATGGATTGTCACTGGAGCCAGAATTTTTGACCAAACGTTCGCTATACGGATCAAAAGAGGGCCAAAAAGAAGATCACTTCATTATTAAACGAACTATTTCCAGCATATATTGAAAAAAGTAAATATCTCAAAACAATGTAATCAAAACAGCCAGTTCCAAAATGTGCTATTACCGAACCAAGCTAATTTGAAATTTTGTTGGAAAGTTCACTGCTCAGTAGCTAGCAGTGACGTTTTTTTTAAATATCAAAACCAGTAAAGCTTTGTACACACAAAATTCAACCAACATATGCGCTAGTGGCGTCCTACCATCTGATCACAATGTTGTTAATGGCAATGCGTACGAACAGAGAATTATCTATTGTGTAATCGGAGTGCTCTACTTTGAAGTGATAATCGATGCTTATTACGATTTTGTTGATGTTATTCAAGAAATACAAGTTTTTGGCAAAATTTGTGTCGATGAATCTACAGTTTGGTAGCATCCATGATTAATGACAGATATTGCATTTTTTTTATCGTTGGATAGACTATGAAAACTCTTGTAAACTCTTTGAAGTCAACGTAAATAAACTACATGCGATATGCCATAATATTATCGGTATTAATATCGGTAAAATATTATCGGTATAATATTATAGTAGTCAAATATTTCAAATTTTTAGTTCATTGTTTCATTTTTGCAAAGATTTTTGTGTTCAGTGAAACCGACCTTTTTTATGTCGACATTCAGAAAGCTTTTAAAAAGAAAAATATCTTTTGGAAATCTATACCAATATTATTTTTGAAACCATATCAATCCAACCACAGATGGGAATCTATATCAAACCCAATTTTAAGCCTACGGTATAAAATATCAAAAGACCGCAGAATCGACAACCACATCGATTCTAACAAAGCACTCGCTTAGGGGCAATTCGATGGGCATTTATATGCCATATGTACTTTAGGGCTTACCGGCCTCATGGGATTGAAGCCCTTGCTAATGAAAACTATGGCATACTTTGGGGTAGAAGAGAATGATGTGGAGCAGGTTTTAAGTGTGGAGTCAGGAGATTTGAAAGTAAAAAGGAATAAATATAATCTGAATCAAAACTTAAGTAAACTCTCTAAAATGCGGAAAATGTAGCTAGTCCTAATTTAAAAATTGGCACCTATAAGGCAAGTCTCTCTGGAGCAGTCTTTACATGTAGAAAAAGCCTTTGTTGCGATCTTTCTCTTTTCGTGTGAGACAGTCGTCCAGCGACCCTATAAACCCTGGGATCAGTGTCCGATAAAACTCGCCTTCGAAATAAAAAATAAAAACCTTAGTACCACCATCTACTGTCAATACGATAAATGCTTTTGCCTTTCACAAACCAAATTCTTTTATCTGCTTCATCAGCTTTTTGTCCAAAAACATCATCTCTCAAAAAACCGCATTTGTACCCTCCGTAGACTATGCCGCTTCCAGGCCATATGTCGCGAAAAATTCTACCAAATTGCATTAGCTCACCCCAAGTAGCTGGGCCTTTTAATTACGATCACCCACTTACACATATGCGGCGCTGGTGACGTCAGGGATTTCACTGAGGAGCAAGGGAATGTGGGCCTTAAATATTAAGAGTAATGTGCCGACTGAGGTGAAATCTTGCAGCGATATCAATGTACCTAAAAACATTACAGGCCATAAAAAGTTAAAAAAGCTTTGGACTGGTGTTTAAAATTTATCTTTATACAAAAAATCTAAACACGCGTTCAAACATTACTTAATCTTGAAGTATTCCTAAATACAAGTGAGAATCACCAATTTGAAAATAATTCAGAAAATACCTCTATGTTTAAGTTGACGTGATTTGTGTACTCGTTAATGTAACTTTCCTTCTTCTAATGGACTCATTTATTTTTGATCATATTTTCTACTTATTAGTCAGAAATGGCATTGAGCTTCCTGCAAATTTTAAATTCAGTCGAAAAATTATCCAAAGCACTGGGACACTAACCCTAATGAATGGAGCCTCGTTCCGTATTCAGCCGACCCGTCTGCATCTTGATTTATGAACCGGTTTTTTCCAGATCTCTTCCAGATTTCCCTCTGCTTGCCGAAGATCGCTGCCAAGTGCTGGAGCATATTGATAGAACTGAAGTTAATTAATTCAACACTTTTTGGCAAAACTCTATTTTGTCACAGAATACTTTTTGTTTCAAGACTTTGCTGTTTGCGATAAAGACTCTTTGGTGTTTAATAAATCTGTAGCAAAACTGACAGCAAAATAAATAAAAAAATACCAAATTATCCAAAACAAATACAAACAATCACAAAGACAAGACGCCCACAGGAAAGCGGATGAAAAATGATGTCACCTTCACGAAAAATTTAAATTTCGAATTAGAATCACAAAAAATAAGGAACTATTTATTAATATTTCAGCGAGCAGAGAGGAATAAAAGAAATTTCCTCTTCCTGTACTACGGGGCTCTTATTCACGCGGCGTTTCCTGCCTCGGGAACATTGTCTCTTTTTTTGTTCAAGAACTTTTCTGTTCATTTGGTTCGCCTGTTTTTTGTTCAGGCAGGATTTCTTGAACCCATATTTCACGCTCATATTGTCCGCAATTTGCATCTAAGAGACTGGATTATTGTTTACTTTTTCAAGTTTTCGTGCTTTGTGTACTGTTAAAAATACATATTACAGAATATACTTAAAAGTTTTAACTATTTTTATGTATAATTTTTTAAATGCTTTTTCTGTACCAACAGCTTTAATTGTAATTTTTTGTTGAAACGTATTTGAACATTTGGAATCGATCAGGATTAATACATCTTTGATTCATTTGTGGAGCAGGTCTTTCTAGTGACATGAACTACAATCTACAGCAGAATTAGCACAAAGTTCACCAGCCAACAACACCAGAGCCAAACAACAATTCATATCAGCTACAGTACGTAGCGAAGCTTGGTTGCGGCCATAACTCCCCGTTGGCATAAGATGTGGTTCGGAAATGATAAATGTTGTGAAACCCTATGCATTGCTGACGCGTCGTTCGCGGTCCACGGCCATATCAGGCTTATTGTGCCGAGTATAAATGAGTAGCTTGTGGTAAAGGCTACTACATCACAGCACCTCTTTTAAGTTTATCTAGGTAGTTTATTTGCAGACACTAAAAGTTAAAGAACTATGTTTCTCTTTTATAAAAAAAATACTTACAATATTAGAATCAGCTGGAAAATTATACCACTCTATTAGAGTAGGTAGGTGGTAAGTAAGCTTTCGCCCTGTGATATAATTTTTTTATGAACTTTTTTCTATCTTTGTATTTTTTTTTATGAATATACCGTTTGTCTTCATTGTTTCATTCCATACTTAAATTATTTTTACTAGTTTCTAGATAACTTACGCAGTTTTTTTAATGCGTAAAAACCAACCTAAAAAATATTCGAACTTACAAATGTCTTGCTTGTCTTTTCCATCCCCTCACCATTAGCACAGCCACTTAATGTAAACGTCACAATTGGAAGTTACTACAGGCAGCCCTTCGCCCTTCTTTTACCGGCTGTCTCAGAGTAAAATGTTGCTTAGAGAATCCTTTTATTAATCTACTATTTACTAATCTTTGATGGTCACTCATTCACAAAAAAAAACTGAATGCGTCAATAGAACACAAAATATTCCTTTACAAATAAAAAAACTGTTCGATGATGTATTTGAGGTTTTCCAGAATCTAGATACATATCTAGATAAATAATACATTAACATTAGAACACGGAAGGGGAGATTCAAGAAAATGGATGTTCGGAGAAATAACTGTAAAGAACAAAGTTACAAACACAAATTCTTCTCAAAAATTTCTACTTGCTTCAGCTTCACTCTGGCTAGTCGTAGAGTTCCCTCTGCAAATTTTCATTTCTATGATCCAGCTAGTAGAGGGTTAATTCGACGGAAACATCGTGGTCGCTATCGGGTGTAATGTCTTTGTTTAATGATTCCTGTTTGTTTGAAGTGTTGTCGCGTTTTGGAAATCGTCTTTGATAAGGTATTCTAGATTTTATCTTCATCCTTTCTATATAGTTTTGTCATAATGAACCAGTTAAAAAATATTATTTATTTATCTTGGAAATTACAATGTTCTCCATGTCAACTAGTGACAATGAATTACTGTTGCACATTGGAAATATCAAATTGTTTGTGTTAAATCCAAATAGATTCACAAATTGGTATTCCCTTGAAAATTAAATTTGTCCATAAATTGAAAGCAATTCAGGGACCAGACTTCAGAAACAGTTAAGTAACTTTTAAAAAATCCACCTCAAGCTCAACCGAATTATCTAAATCTGACTCCATATACCAACTGTCACTTTTAGTAGGAAAAGAAAATAAAAGTCCTTCGCTTCTTATCTGAAATCTTCTCAGTGAACAAAGGGAGGAGGATATTTAGCATAATGAGTGACATTGCTACAACGTTTAGCTTGAAAGAGACGAAGGTATACAGAGCTTAGTAGGTGTGAAAGGGATGGTGATAGATTTGAAGAGAACAATATCGCAATCTTGTTTCTGGGCCATTTCCTTTAATTAGTGGCGGACAGCAGGCAATTTATTCAAAGCGGTATGGAGATAGACGCAAATGTGTCCGCTACGACTGTTGCTCTTAAAAGGGTTGTAGGTAAGTATTCTATTAACATAAAAAGATAAGATAGACATAATGATTTATTGGATAAACGGGATTATGAAAGAGACGTTGATCGAGACACTAAAAAGATTAGTAAAAAACTTAATCACTTAATTATAATTTGAACGTATTCTTACCGATGAATTTATTTTAATCAAATATCAAAAACTAGAAACTATAATGTCGAAATATCGGCAACCAAAAATAAAATAAATTCGTCTGTAAGAACCAGTTAAAATTATAACTACGAATAGAGTAAAACAGCGCGATAGTTTAAAATTTAGGAACGTCATACTTAAAGTAAACCTAATTAAGCTACAAATGCGAAGCAAAATATAAAAGGACGTAACTAAAACTGACAAAATATAAGTATTATTAGAACAAAAAAGTTTATTTGTAAAAAAAGATGAGCAAACACCATGAAATATAGATCATGAGTAAAATAGTTTTATACAAAAACAAATGTTGCAAAAAGCGTAGTTTAAAAGTTCAAAAACCAATTTAATCCCAAAAGCGATTACAATAAAGCAACAGATTCGATCGTCCTGCATATTGGAGTCGGAGCAATTTTTAATAAATCGCTCGAACATTCGCCATTACGGAAAAATACCTTATTTCATTACGGCAAACGTTCCATTAGTGAGATACGCCGAATTCTATTAAACGCGGTTTGGGATTAAGCGCTTAAAGCCGCTACAAAGACTGAAAATTTTAAAACAATTTACAAAGAGGATAGTATCACTATAACAGTTTTTTGTGCCACGTATAAAATTGAATAATAGAATTTGAGGTATTGGCTATTTTTCCGTCTTTTTTTCTCAACTCAGCATTTACTCATTGGTTGAAACAATAATTACATTATGGTAGAAAATATCATGATGCTTTTCAGTTGATTTTTGATTGTATGATAAAAAAGTTGCCAATATCTCTTCACTTTAATGTTTTTTTCATAAAGTTTTTATTTGATATTTCTTAGAATTTTATTATTGTATGCTCCATAGCCAGAACAAAGCGACCTTTAATACTCTGATAACACTGTTGTTGATTTGAATTTGAAAAAAATAATTTAATTGATAGGTAATTTGTAGTAATCTAAAGATTTTATGATTTTAATTTTTGCGAACAATTCGCGATTCAGCGCTGCAACGCTACACGTTTTCAACCAGGCAGAGGGTAAAACAGAATCGAAAGGGTGTACGATTCTAAATTTAAATTTATGTTTTGTTAGATCTGATCGCGCTAAAGCATGCGCTGGTTTGAAAGGCAGATAGAGGTTTTTTTTACTTTTAAAACATGATTTATTTCGCCAAAGGGGTTTAATGTTTCAATTTGAATCGGAACAAACTGGTTTTGTAACTAAGTGGTTTGGGGTTAATGAGTGTTTTGATGACTTGTGGAAAAATGCGTCTCTTCTCTGATAGTTTAATTAGGGTTTACCTCAACGGTAACTTACAGATAGGTTCTCCAAAATTGTAATTTTTATGTGTTAAAGTTATATGACAATCCATTAATAATAATTATAAAGTGACTAAACTAAAAAAGGCGTGAAGTGGCCCAGGATCGGGACAAGTGGCGGAAACTCGTATCGGAGGCCAAGACCCACTTTGGGTCCCTGAGCCACAGGAGTAAGTAAGTAAACTAAAAAAAATATTTTATTTCCATAACTTTCAATGAAAACTTGTAAATAAAGAACTATCAGAAGCATAAATTGTTTAACTTTTTATGGTATTACTACCTATCATAATTTGTGCTCTACATTCTATTACAATTTAAATATTATTGAACTGCAAATTCATAACTCATACAGAGAAACAGTACCTATCAGCTTTATTCCACGTGGGACACCGAGTCTCCAACGACCCAATGAACCCTAGTGTCTGAATTTTTCAATCGCAGATGTGTAATTACTTAGACGGCGGTGGTCACACTACCATGTCAGAAAGCTGTTAAGTACTTGTAGACTTAGCAGCTTTCTGACATGGTAGTGTAACCGCCGCCGTCTAAGTAATTACAGACAGAAACCGGGATCTGCTTAAAGTGACATCTGACACTCGGAACCATCTTCTTTACTGACAATCGGTTGGTTCAGTCTGCAAAGTCCTAACCGGACTGAGAACAAATTCAGAAGTACATATCAACTATGTGAGTGACCCATCGAGAATCGAACCCGGAACCTCCTGCACCACATCGGTCGTCTATCTGCAAGTTCTCAGATTTACCATTAATCCTAGATTGGAACCTCAGGCTCATACCTCACTCGCATATGTATGGAGGCTGTTTTTGGTAATACAGAGTGTGTTTTGCAACGTGAATACAAAAATGTTGAGTTTATAATCCTTCTTCGAGATCTATCATCAACACCTATTGTAGAAACAATAATAACAATTTCATATGTCGTGGATGTTTGAGTTAAGGGGTTTGTCTTGGTTACGCATGTTCAGTTGTGTGTCGATAGCGTGTCAGTTGAATGGTTTAGATCACAGTGGCATGGTAATACAATAACAATTGACTGTTGCTGGCACTACGATTTAGTACGTAAAAGGTTAGTGGTCCAGATTCGTCAATGTTAGGAAACAAATGCCAAGAATAAATTGAAGGTGGGCAGAACACTGACTCTTCGTCTACCGAACAAGGGGGTAATGAAGTTTCGACCGAGAATATCTAAACTATTACTGGGCAGAACTTGCTTAGCCAAGTGAAGTGTTAACTGCATAGTCATTGACACAAGATGGTGGAATCATATATTAGGAAAAGTAGCGTGTGAGGGAATTTCAGTTTATCGTCCACTAGCGGCCTGCCCCAGCGGCTGCGCCCGCTGCAATAAGGATTTTACCCCGCAAATGTTATAATAAAAACCTTCCTCTTAAATCAAATCCTAAATCAAAATCCGTTGTGTAGTTTTAAAGTTTTAAGTACACATACATACAGACAGACGCAAAAAGCGACTTTGCCTTAAAATCTATATAGTGATTCACCAAGACAAATGACGACTATCATCGCATTTTATGCACGTGAACAGAGTATAGTAGACTTTAGTAGATCATCCTGTATATTAAGACGGGCAGTCCAGCGCAGCGGGGTTTATGTAAACTGCTCTAAGACGGTGGGAGCCACATGTCGTCGCACACCTGCCGAGACCATCCTGTATAATCCTATGCTAAGATTAATTCACTTTGCAGTTCCAAGCAATATTAGATTAACGGTTATATTGTATGAGAAGGTTCGAAATACGGTATGTAATATAACTTTGAAATGATACACGGATATTTTTAGTCAATAAGTATACAACCTATGTAGGGTGTTTGATGAGATGCCGGCTTAGAATAGCATCACCCCACATCCTTCCCGCGGGTGTCGTAAGAGGCGACTAAGGGACTCGAGAGTATTGGTGTGTTACAATTTTTATGCGAGAGGCTGACAACCTGTCACTATAGTGATACACATGTTTTCCGAAACAACCTTGGAAAACAATCCTCAAAAATGTCAGACGTGGCGATAGCGACCGCACTCTTACGGCCGTTCCGCTCTGCCTACCCCGTAACGGATAAAGGCGTGATATGTGTATGTATTCTGAAGACAGAAGATTTTTTTTACTATGGGTTCATCTGCGAAATTACAAAGAAGTGTGTTACATACATACATACACAAGTCACGCTTTTATCACTTTCGGGGTGGGCAGAACGTTAACAATCGTAAAATTACGGTCGTTATCGGGTGTACCATAGAAGAATTCATACCCACTTGGCAAAAATGTATGGAACACCAAAAATCATGAGTAAAAACATGCTACAAAGTTTGTGTACTGACAAAATATAACCAATTAGTTATTTTGAAATTAAACGCTTAAAGGCAAGTTTTTAGGTGATTTTGAGCATATAATATGTGCGAGTAAGGAGTTTGAAAAATAACTTCACTTTTTGCGGAATATTTTGGTCACTATCGATACTCAATCTTTTAAAACTAATACACAACGCTAGATAATTGAATTGAAGCCGAAAATCTAACCATTTATCATAATCCTAACATAACCGTTTATAGTTCTAAAGTATGTTCGATTGGTTTCGAAATCGAATTAAATTCGATTTGGAATCGAACCCGCGACCCAATGGCTCAGTGCTAATGGCGGCATTATGCGAAGTTACGAGCGAAACAACTGTGGTTGTTAAAGAAACTTGTAAGTTATGAATAGGTTTAATGCTTAGAGCGTAGTTTTAGGCAATGGTGTGTAGTGTATAGGATACAACATGACTATTCTTATGCCAAGTGATGTCGGCTGAGAATAGCATCACCCCATTTCCTTTTGTGGGTGTCGTAAGAGACGAATAAAGGACTCGAGTATTTTATGTCTATTACAACTTAGGCAACAATCACAACTTATCACTGCAGTGATAGGTATACGAAATACGAATCATCAGAAAGTGCCCTCAATATTTGTCAGACGACGCGATAATCGCGATTACCCCACAAGGAGTAAAGGCGTGATATGTGTAAATCTGTATTTATTAGTATAACTATCTATTGGTTAAAACACCTCAAACTATTCATTTAAGTGATCGCCTTAGATAATTATTCTCTGAAAATAAATGTGCAGGTATAATGGTGATCTCATAGAGAATTCGAAATTCTTGAAATCAAGTTATCCATTAAGATTTACTTACTTAAAAGTTTCAAGCCAAGTATTGGATCCCATGAGTTTTATATTGAACGTATTTTTTAGTATCGTGTTTACGTGTGAAAAAATCTCAATTTTATGTTACCTATGAGAGTTATATTATAACCACTCGTTTGTCTCCTGTTGAGTAATGAAGATTGTTGGCTTACTTAGACTTTTCAACAAATTTTCAGCACCGACAAATATAATAAAATAAAAAAGTAAAATAATTCCCCGCCTCCGCATCGGACGTGCAATAAATTACCGGAGTCGGTTAATCCGCACTTTTGCGGACGTGCAGCCTTCCGCGGTCACTATCTGGTACCCGCACGCGGCAACCTTGCCAGCGCGTCGAATATGGCTGGTACCGTCCGCAAAACAATCAACTACAGATTAGTTAGGTACTGTGGGTAGGTGAGTATCACTAGCTGTCTGCAGAATAGGATTTGGTTGATATGGTCTGCAAAACATCAAAATCATATCTACATAATAATTATGTGTATGTATAATAATGAAATTGATCGTTTCTTGATTAGCTTTGGCGACAAAATGAAACATAACGTCTTTTACACTTTTATATCTGAAATGAATGAGACTAGTCCACAAAATAAAACATTAACAAAATATTAAAAAAAGTGCATACAAAACTAATTCTTGAAATTTGCTCAAACAAAAGTCTGCTCACTGGACGTCTAAATTCCAAATTGCTAGTTTTAAGTTAGGTTAGGCGAGCGAGGCTAGTTATAAATCAGTTAAATTTGGAAACTAATAAAACTTTATGCAGAAAATGTAAAGTAATTGACTTACAACTACTTAATTAATAAGTCTGAAACAGATAAAAATTATAATTTTAGAGTAGGAGAAGTTTAAACTACGATAAACAGGTTGTCTTTCTGTATGCTGACGGTACAGTACGTCTGCGCGGCTATTAATCACGGTTTATCGAGTGCTAATCCAGGTTTAAATAGATAACTAGTTGAGCCGCCATTGTCACGCTGGCGTAGCAATCAGGGTTGCCTACTGAACAGATTACAATTAAAATAGTAACTAAAGTTTACAAAGTATACGTATAACTAGATACATGTGACGCTTGTGACCTTGAAACAAATGCTATGACATAAGGTCCCATTTCCTTTGTTTACCAGGATAATGGACCTTATTTCATAAACTATAGTAGAAGACACTGAAAAGTTGAAATACTCTGACCAGGGTCCATCAGGTCGTAGGATGACTCGGTGTTCTACACAAAAAGAGAAAGAGAGAGAGAAGAAAATAAGTGTTATGAGATCTAACTTGGATACTGATATTTTGTGATTTACTGACCAAGTGAAGTATTGGCATGCCACGACTATACGACATAGGAATATTAACTTGTTAGAGTAATTATTTAGCGGCGTAGCAAACGTAAACGTAAAAGCGTGATATAAAACTATAAGAGACAGAGGTTTTACGAGAACTCAAGCCCAATTTAAGTAAAAAGGTACGTAAAGCATCATTTTTGGACTAATTTGAATAAGTTTATATTTTTACCTTTTAATAAAATTAGAAGGCTATGAGCAAAAAACTTTAGATTCATACCAAGGACACTCAAGTACAATACGTGAAACAATAACTCGTGTTAAATGACCTCTGTTATGTCGATGATCCTCCGCTATCCAGCCCTATTGTTCAGGTCTTGACAAAACCGACAATTGTTTTGTACACCCCTCTGAATTCCTATTTATGTCTTTGAATTTGCTCTCATCAGACTCATTTTTTGTATGACAGTTAGCAATCATGGACGTACATTTTTGATCCATCAAAAACATTCTGATGTAAAATCACGCCATACAAGAAGACATCACGTACTATGTGAAAAATATATTAGATCTCAGGCAAAGCCAAGTTCTACAATTTTCATACATGCCCAAACTCAATACCAGCCAAAAATCTTTGAAAATCTTTCTTTTTGGAATTAAACGAAAGATTTACCTGATGATTTATTCCTACTTGTTTTAATAAAATGTAGAGTTGAATGCGTTTTACCTAAGTAGAGTATTCCACTAGGGTCCGCAAATCGTCAAACCCCACATTTGGGTTTATTCAGCTAATAATGCGGCGATTCATATTGTGTCCTACCCTGGTTCAACCCTGATGTTTCACTTTTTGTGTGCGTGTGTGACACCTGTTTGGTTTTTCATCCCTTTTGTTTTACGTTGTAACTTTTTGACATGATAGTTCTAAAAGTTTTCCTACAATGACTGACATAAACACTTATAGGGCTGGTATCAGTTTTGGTGGTGGTACAACACTATTCTGAACGCTATGTTTTTTAGCCATCATTTTTACATTGAATTTACATCAATACTAACTAGGGCAAGATCATTTTCCTACAAAACCACTACGATAAAATGATATTCTAGAAAGATAATCTAATGTTTTTCTAGAAGCTATTATTACTAGCTTTTATTGTTTTGTTGACAAGGCCTAAAAATAAAAATAAAAACAAGCAGTCCGTATCGAACCATAATATTTCAATCACAATGTTGATTAAACAGCTAACAATAAATTGAATTTCTGCGCCACCTGAAACTTCGAGATCATTCTCCCAACAATCACATTTTCGGACCGACAAGCTTAAATTTAAGTTTTAATTGCCAATACTCCCCTGACAGCAAATGCTCGAACCGAATAAAATTTTCGGTGAAATAACATCGCAAACCACATTTCCCGCGTAAGCTTCTTACCGTCCGCCATTTTGTGGCCGCGTGACGACGACAAAATGGCGACTTTCGCGCGCGTTCAATTTGAATATAGAACAGCATACGTCGCCCGCGCGCCACGACACTAACTCATCGGATTGGGTGAGATGGTGTGAGAATCGTAAAAATATATTCCTTTATTAAAATAAGGAATCTGTGGAGACACTTTTTTCTTTCAAGTATCGAACTCTAACAGTCTGGCTGGTACATAGATGTATTAAAGAATATATTTTGATTTTCTACCGCTATCATACTCTTTGTTATTGGGCGGCCCAGCCACACATATTGATGCTGTTCGTTTCTAGTAGGCCCCGAACTGAACAACCAATATATTTTTTGTAGTTTTTGCAGACTTTTTCAACGTTGGTATGTATTTGCCATACTTCTCAGTCTTTGACTACTGATCTCACTAACAAAAGGTAAGTATTTTTTATCCAGAAGCAGAAAATACTTACATTTCAACATACTTAGATTTTAGAACAATTGTACCATCACTCTCTTAATGATCATTTTCTCATCGTACCTACTTTGAAAACTTCCGTTACCTTAAAAATCATAACTGATGGTTTTGATTAGTTAAACAAGCAGTTCAACGCCTCCATACCATTCATGTTCTTCAGGACAGAGGATCAAAAGGCGCTCTAAGAATATGTCGGTCAAAGCACGGTGGCGAGAGATAGCGCTAAGAGGGAAGGCCGCGATCGTAAAAACCGTATTAGTAAAAGAGGCTAGCTGATTTTTTCTTCAAATGATATGTTCGGAAGCTACTGATAGGCTAAAATACGAATAAGAGAGATGGCTCAAAAACAATGTTCTAAAACAGTGATGATAAACATAACATTTTCACTTGGAAATGTCACACAGCTTCGCCAGAATCCACCGAATTGCTTAAATATAACACCAGATTTTTCTGCGAAAGTTGTCATATTTCACACATGCCTGTCTTAATCTTATATCTTCACAGTATAAAACATATTTTTGCGAATTTCATTTTTGTTTTACCAGTAACACTATAAAAAGTAATTTTACCAAAGAATTAATTAAAAGTAAGCATTAAATATCGTCCAATTCAAAAGTATGTACCTACTTACATGGTCATTCCCAGAAAATCCCAAACAATAGGTATATACCACAAGTGCTCTTAATTTCAAAATCGGGGTCTTTGCGGCACTCCAGCAATATTTGAAGTGTCTCTGCTGCAAAGCCGTTTATGTTTTCGATAACCACTTACACCCCTTCACCAACTTTATTTTCCACTCCTCCAAATATAAATTCTGCCTTATTCCCTTCGACTTTGAGTTCTGATTGGGTCCTATCAACTGAATATACAATGTTGTGAGTTGGGCAATGTGCAATGCGATATTCTCTTGACATTCTGCGATCAAAATAATAAAGCAATCATTTCATAGTATTAATAGATATTGCATCGGTGATTTTTCTAGAGCTTTTCTTTGTTTTGGCCAGGTTTTCGAGAATCTCCCGCTGTGTTGAGTGGTGGCTGTTGTTTTTCTGTGAGAATATTGATTTTGTAGGACTTCATGTGGCTGAGAATATTGCAGCTTTGAAAGACTCAGAAGAAGCATATTTTGAGGCAAGGGTAACAACAAGATGGTGTAAGTTTTCCCAGCTCTGATGTAGACGAAAAAGTTTATAGTGGGATAGAATTATTGTTTTAAATTTACAAAATACTCAAAAAGTAGTAAACCTAACCCGCGTGCGGTGTTTTACATTAAAGTTAAAAATTATAGTTACTTTAACTGTGCCTATTCTGGGCGACCATTTAAGAATACGAGCCATCTTTACATCAGCCTATAGCAGTCCACTGCTGTAGGTAGGTAAGAATAAGAGTACCTAGTAGGTATAATAAGTAAGAACCATACATATCCTTGCTAAAAGTACTAAATGGCATCAAAAATACACAGTCGATGCGATGGATATTTTTCTTATTATTATTTATTTATTTGACATAGTATACCTACATAAACATAAGCATTAGTCAATGCCTTAGGTAGGTAGTTAAAACTCGTTAAGTTTTGTCTCGAAGACATAATTCAGCTATAGATACAACAACAGTAAAACTAGGAGCATTGAATTAATATTTAAACAACAACAATACGTTACGTAAGTTGGTATACAAAAATTTATAATAATATCTAGTAATAATATCTAATTATAGTCACATTTCGCCGGCCAGCGCAGATCAGTAAGGAGAGCAAGTTTCTCTAAAATGTATCTTTGTAAAAATGCTACACTGAATGTAGCTACATGGCACTGCATATAACTAGGTCCTAACACTCCCAACATTAACCATCCAAAACTCAATTTGGGCACATTCGCAACCCTTGCCGCATATTCCCCACTTCGCTGGCTACAGTCTGCCGGTCTCGGCGTCCTCCTGGGACCATAAAAAGTGACGCTAAAACGTCTCTCGTTCGGTGGAAATCATATTCTGTTAAACTCGTTATGTCCACGCCTTGTCGCGCTGACCTGGCAAGTGGTGGAGTAATGTGGATGCGACTGAACGAGTTGTTCAGTCATTCATTATTTTGGTGAATAAAAAAGAGCTATTTTTTATCCTACTTAAAGTAGAGATGAATAAAGATTGTGGTATTTTACTTAAACGAGATTTGACACCATGAAGGATAGCTATCTTTTAAGACACTTTAATTTGGTTTATTTTTGGTGCACTAGTGAAGCAAAAATCATACAAAGAGAGCCTAAAAATTTATGAATGAAAAAACAAATTATGAAAATTTCAGAAATTACCAATTTTGGTTTATGGTACTTTGCTGCGACTCCTAGGATAGGGTACAGAGTATAGGATTGGGTATTTTTTATACTGATCAATCTTCTCCAAAAAATTAGCGAAATGAAACAAAAACATTGGAATTTCTGACAGTTGTTAACATTACAACTTACTCCCTGAAAAAACCTGTGCAGTTGCATGGGGTAGTACACTTCTTGTATTTTTTTGACACATCCATGTCCACAAACTTCCAACAGCAGCACTTCGCTGCCAAAGCAATACTGTATTGAGTTTTTAGCGAGCAGGAGTCAGTGTCGGCTGATAGCAGAAAATATTGGGTCCCGAGCTTCGAGCCTTTTACGGCGAATGTGCCCACTGAGTGATTTCTGATTCAACTATTACGTTTATGAGGCTTTCACAAAGCGTTTTTATGTGGATGTCCTTTTTTATTTTTACTTATGTGGTTTTCTAGTGATCGATACTGGAAATTAACTTTGAAACCACTTCCCGCATGGCACTTAGGTTTTCAGTGCGTATACCTATCACATAGGTAGTAAAGTTAGGTAAAAGAATAGTTTCATGTAATTACATTTAAAATAAGTTAGGAATGGATTCACTCATAACAAATTCTCTACAAAAAATCTGGGATCTAAAATTTTAAAAACTTAATTGTAAATATTTTTAAAGTAGCGTTAATACCAACGTGCTTTACTAAAAGTCGAAAGTATTTTCAAAAGGCAGCACACAAAATATCATAAGCCTTAAATTAAAAATAAAACACCTGTGTCTAAAGCTTATAACAACAACAGACAAGCTCATGCCCAAACTACGAAACATAAAGCCGCTGAAGTTTATTCTACACTAAAATTCGAAATAAAATAAACCGGTAAACCGCTAATCTTGCTGAAAGTTACTAATATGAGATACTAGAAAATAAACTTTAAATAAAAAGAAAGCTCTATTATTAATTAAATAGGTTTCTTATTAGGGTACGTAAAGCTCCTTTATAATTTTCGGAGCTTCTTAATTATTTGTGTATTTTTCGTAAACCTTTCATAATACACGAAAAAATTCCATATTGGCCTAATCAAAGGAATCCTGGTGGAATGGGCTTAGACCTTAGTGTGTAGTGGGGGTTTCTAATTAAATGACCAAACCAGACGTAGATACACCCACATCAAAAACTTTTGAAATTTTGTACAAAAACTTGTTTTAAGAAGAAGAAAAAGAAGCCTTCTGAACCCAACGATCGAATATTATTATCTTACGATTCCAATTTGACAACCTTCTTTTTAAAGTTGATTTAAAACTGCTGTATCAAAACACAGGTTAAAGTTGCAGCGCTGATCCGGCTCGGGACACGAGATTTCGTCCTAAGCTGTTAATTTGAGCCTCGTCCGTCAAATACAATTTTATGCCACGCTGGACGCTGAGCCGATTGCGGGCGGCAGGAGACAAGCCTGTATGCGCTATGGTATATGAATGTGGGGATGTGGCAGCAATATTTTTTACTAATGAAGATTTTTTGAACTGATAGCGATACTAGTCCGAACAAGATGGCACTGTTAACTCTTTTTCAGATTGAGGGATCGTCTGTAAATTTTAATGCATAATTAATGAAATATATTACTCTAATGTTGAGTTACAATTTTACGCCACGCTGGCAGATGACAAGGGACTAGCCTGCATGCGCTACGGAATATGAATGTGTAAAAATGCAGGAAAAATATGATATCACTTTTGTGGGAGATTATCTACGTTCATAGCAATACTAACTTGTTTTTTCTCTCAATGTCGTCGTAGATTCAATAGACACTGCTGGCTTTCTCCAAATTTTTTTCAAAAAGAGTCAAATTCGTATCCGGTGGAGTAGCTTCAAGCGCTCTTTATGGACCGCAGTTTTATGGCTTATTCACCGGCTGTTCGCATATCTAGGATCCAAAAAAATTGAAAATTTTTTGATAGGTGACTGCCTACCACTGAACTTCACGATACAAGGCTGCGACTCCTAAGGTACAGTTTCTGTCAATGAATTTTATAAAAACCACATCCACTGCTAGTTTAGAAGATCGTCACACATAATGCCGGCGGTCACGTATTGGTTAAAGGGTGCACAAGCGAATGTTCACAGATTATAGAACGTGTGATATGGGACTAAAATTCCATCTTTGGCGATGATAAAGATGATAGGTTTGAATATGGTAACATTCGATCTTTAACTACATATTATGTTTATTTAACTGCATATTTCTCGCCTATAATTTTTTACTAAAATACCTAATTTGTTTAACGTTAAATAAACAAATTAGGCAGATCGCACAATTAACGCACGACGGAGTGCAAAAATATCGCTGCTGTCTGTCAGATTCATACTAGAAACGTCACTCCCCATACTAAAACCACACTCGACGGACGACACTACGATAGCGCTGCGTCGACAGCGGTTAATCGGTTTTAGTATGGGTATTGACATTTCTAGTATGGATTTGACAGACAGCTGCGATGTTTAAGCGCTCCGTCGTGCGTCATGTGTGCGATAGTTTTCAATAAATGCATATGTTATTAGCTCATCGAAGAATAAAATGACAAATGATTGCGCTTCATAAATTATTTTCAGGTTATGACCAAGATGTTGATGTTATTGACTTGTTCTTGTTTAGTAGAGATATACAGTAGAGATATAATAGAGAGGCAATTGAGCGCAACAAAGGCTCCAAGGTGTTTGCTAGAGATCTGTCGATAGGCCAGAGCCAACTAGCGAAGCTAAAGACCGACGATGGCAGAATCGTATCGTCCAAGCCCGAGCTATTGGAAGAGGTCGAGAAGTTCTACGGACAGTTATACGCGACAACATGCACACCTGTCAATAATCGGGTCGCAGATCCAAGAGCTCGATTAACCCGGCACTACACAGAAGACATCCCGGACGTCAGCTTGTACGAGATTAGTATGGCTCTGAAACAGCTAAAAAACAGCAAGGCGCCGGGTGATGATGGAGTTACGGCAGAGCTTCTGAAAGCCGGTGGTAAACCGATACTTAAAGCACTGCAGAAATTGTTTAACTCTGTCATACTCGAGGGCAAAACGCCACAGGCGTGGCACAGAGGCGTGGTGATGCTGTTCTTCAAAAAGGGCGATAAGTCTTTGCTGAAGAACTACAGACCCATCACGCTTCTGAGCCATGTCTACAAGCTGTTCTCAAGAGTCATAACGAATCGTCTCGCACGCAGGCTCGACGACTTCCAGCCTCCCGAACAAGCCGGCTTCCGAAAAGGCTTTAGCACCGTGGATCACATTCATACGCTGAGGCAAGTTATACAGAAGACTGAAGAGTATAACCAACCACTCTGCCTCGCGTTTGTGGACTACGAAAAAGCCTTCGATTCGATCGAAACATGGGCCGTACTTCAGTCTCTTCAGCGGTGCCAAGCTGACTATCGGTATATCGAAGTGTTGAAGTCCTTGTACGAAAGCGCCACCATGTCAGTTCGACTTCAGGACCAGGACTCGAAACCTATCCAGTTGCAGCGAGGAGTGAGACAGGGAGATGTAATATCACCGAAACTGTTCACAGCAGCACTGGAAGACGTCTTCAAGCTTTTGGACTGGAGAGGACTTGGCATCAACATCAACGGCGAGTATCTGACTCACCTTCGTTTTGCCGACGATATCGTGGTCATGGCGGAAACCCTGGAGGACCTCGGTACAATGCTCGATGACCTCAATAGAGCCTCCCAACAAGTGGGTCTAAAAATGAACATGGACAAGACCAAGGTTATGTCAAACTCTCTTGTTGCACCCATTACTCTGACAGTTGGGGGCTCTACTCTGGAAGTTGTCGACGAGTATGTCTACCTGGGACAAATAGTCCAGCTGGGTAGGTCCAACTTTCAAAAAGAGGTCAATCGTCGAATCCAACTCGGCTGGGCAGCGTTCGGGAAGCTACGTAACATCTTCTCTTCTCAACAACTACCGCAGTGCCTCAAGACAAAAGTCTGGGATCAGTGCGTGTTGCCAGTGATGACTTACGGAGTTGAGACGTGGCCGCTAACAATGGGCCTCATAAGAAGGCTCAAGGTCACTCAAAGGGCAATGGAAAGGGCTATGCTCGGAGTTTCTCTCCGCGATCGAATCAGAAATGAGGAAATCCGGAGAAGAACCAAAGCCACCGACATAGCTCGAAGGATTGCGCAACTCAAGTGGCAGTGGGCGGGGCATATTGCTCGTAGGACCGATGGCCGCTGGGGCCGGAAAGTTCTCGAGTGGCGGCCACGGACCGGTAGACGCAGCGTAGGTAGGCCTCCCACAAGGTGGACCGACGATCTGGTGAAGGTCGCGGGAAGCCGCTGGATGCGGGTGGCGCTGGACCGATCATCGTGGAGATCCTTGGGGGAGGCCTATGTCCTGCAGTGGACGTCTATCGGCTGAGACGACGACGACGACGACGACGACGACGACGACGAGAGATATACGATTTGTTTTTATTTGTATTAATTACTGTTTCAAAGAAAGGGTTAAAGCTACTGGGAGTAATAAAAAAAACCATCACTCAGTACTACGATATAAATTAATCCCAAAACCAAAAGCACCTGACAGAAATAAGTCTCTAATACCCGCTAGAGTGGAGCGGGGTAAAATGGACAAACTAACTAAATCCGTATTTCGTCGGGGATGAACGGTAAGCATTGTTAGGGACACTCGAGAAGCAAGTTTGTGGAGCTCAGGCGGTGTTCCGATAGTTCGCAGGGTCGTTTAGTTCAACCGACCGTAAAAAAGTTCATTTTATATAACCAAAAGCTCCAAAGTTAAATCTGCACGAAACTACTCGCCGGCAGTAAACCGCGGTCGGAAATATGACAGCAATTGCAAACTAACACAAGTTATGGACTATTAAAATTTGTGTTACATCTCTTTTGGAAAAATATTATTGGACTTTCAAAAAATGTATAGAACATAGATTTTAAAAAGGTAGCTTTACAGATAAGTTTGTATCTAATTTTCAAAATTTCATGTCTGTTTAAACACGCTTTTCAATAAAATTTGTACTTATTATCTTACCAAAATTTTTTGGTGTTTATCTTAGTTTTTAGTAATTTTCGGACTGTAAGCCAAGCATTGCGATGCGACCAAGTAAGATTGTCAATCAGAGAGAATAACTACATTTGCGCATGTCCACCGCAAAGCACTACATTCAGGTAGAGTTTATATATCGAGGGTAAGAGAAAAAGCAAAATCACAAAATCACTTGTGAAACATTCAGGACAAAATCGTGTCCTGTAAACGTTCCTCTTCAAGTGTCACTCTAGTCATCTCCAACCCGCTCACGTGCCGCAAACGAGTGCGGGCCAGGCGAACGAATCTTCTTTCTCAATTGTTCGAATCTTGGGGACTTAACTCGATCAACTGGACCCACAGTGGGTTTAGTTGCTAAGTGATAAACCGCTTACGGAATGCCGCTGTTGGGTGATTAGTAGGATTTTCATTATGACGCTCGATGTGGCGCAGAGGCAGTGCGACTTTCTGCGACGCAGAAGGTTCCGAGTTCGATTCTCGATAGGTCACTCACAAAGTTGATTTATCACTTAGTGATTTTGTTCTCTGTCTGGTTAGGATATTGCCGGCTGAACCACCCGATTGTCGGTAAGAAAGGTGGTCCCGTGTTTCGGATGGCACCTTAAACCGCAGGTCCAGGTTATTGTTTATGATTACCCAGACGGCGGTCGTTACACAACCATGTTAGAATCTTGCTACTTGTAAAACGGTTAAAAAATTTTGACACCGGGGTTCATTGGGTCGTTGGATTACTCAGTATCCCACACGAAAAGAGAGCGCGATTATGACACGGCTTGGTGTTTGATATTTTATTATGGTAGACTCTTGGATGATCTTTGTCAAAACAATATTTAAAAACATTCCTAAACAAATAAATTTTAGAAATGAAGACGTTGAACATAAATATAAGAACTAAAACTCTTACAAAAGCAATGTTTTGTTAAGAAATTTCCGACAAATATAATTGAAACTAATTGAAAAAAATAAAACAGATATTATTGAATCTGCTTTTAAATCCAAGATAATATTGCACTACAATATATTTTCACGCCTACCCCAAGCGTATAGTATTGTTTCAAAAGTAAATATTTTGATATTTTAACCCTATTTACCACTTGACCTAACTTGATGAAACTTATTTCATCGGCGACAAGTGTCCGCACTCCCATCAACCGCCATTTTGTTATCATTTTTTACGCATTAAACCGTTATCTGATTATTTTATATCGGTTTTGTTCACAAAGTAATTGATTTATGAACTAAGCTGATGCGTTTTTATGCAGCAGCACACATGAATATAGTCTTTTTCCATCTGTGGTGAATTCAATATCAACAATTTTTCTTATTATAATTATTATGAAATAAAACCATAAATATTAGGTGCATCATTCAAAAAAATATCGTATTTTTTGTTTGATTTGGTTACACCAAACATAGCTAGCGCGTTGTGTACCTGTCACAGCTGTTGTAAAATGACATACTATAGTAAAATTACTACCTACATAAAGTTACTCAGGTATCTACTTATTTTACACTTTTTACTTTTCTAATAAGATTCAGTTAAAAGAGCAGGTAATATCTAAACAAAGATCTTTTAAAACTTAACAAATCTATTACGAGTATTACCATTCCTAAATGCGACGTGATTGGAAAGAAAAATACTTATATCACGAAAATACTAGCAAAAATATTTTTACCTCCAATATCTTATTGATTGCTCAACCTTTTGGTTCATTATACTTGAAAATTTCCCACGGAAAGGCGAGCCAACCCGTCAAATTTGAATTTCCGTACCTCAAATTTGTGGTAGAGAAGTAAAATATTCCTTTACACATGTCAGAGAGAGATGAAAAATGTTATCCTAAAAATGTGACTGAGCAAGGCTACTTACATATTTTGAACCTTCAAAAGGAATGCGAATAATTTTGAATTGAGAATACGCTTTGGCTGAACGCCTTTTGTGCAATCAATATTCAATGTTGGCAACACTACTTGAACCGTTTGAATTTGGAATCAATCATTCGGAATTTCAAATTCCGAGACGTTCGATGTGCTAATGCTGGGAGTAATTTGGAAGAATAACAAGTAGGTGGCTGAAGAGCTTCTGATTTAGATCAACAAGGAGTGAAATATTTTAAAACGTCATTCGTAGGCGACGCATATTTACAGAAATAGGAAACTTTGCCTTTATCCAGTGTATTGACATCGATATATGACAGAAAATTCGTTACAAATCAACTGCAGCAACAACACCCTGGACTTCAAAAAATATTACTTAATCTACAAAATTATGCCAACTTTTCATATCATCTAAACAACATTCATCCTCGTTAACTCTTATTTTGTTCAGTTTGACCAAAACCCACCCTCGACCTTACACCTCTCTTTTCGTGTGGGACACCGAGTCGTCAAATGACGACTGAATCAGAATTTTTTTAACCGCCTTCACCAAACCTTACACCAAATGCCATCTACGTACGTATTTGGTAAATAAAGCATTATCTCATTTACTATCAACCCCTAACAAAATGAACTGCAAATAACATAACCCACGTGTACCAACACCCAAACTTGTGCGAACAACCCTGACTTCCCTAAAAATTAAAAATAGATCCGACAGTTGGCAGCACTAGTGCTATGTCCTGACATCTGTTGAGCAGTTCTCGAACTAAATCGAAAGCTCGCGTTTCAAAGAGCTTACGAGGGTTGCTACCTACAAGTACTGTACACAAAGCGAAGCTTATTTAGTATTTCTCTATCCTCGATAGGTGGCGTTGATAGTATCAAAGTTACCACTTTTTAAGATGGTCTCATGTACAAAAATAAGTACGTATGTTACTTTATATTGGCAATCAATTAATGCTTAGATTCTTTAAAAGAATTGAAATCTATTTTGGACAAACCCATTTCAACCCGACTTTTTAGACCAAAAAATGAATTTAAATCAATTTAAACTTAGCGGTAACTTGGTAATTACATAGTTAGTGAACTAGCAGCAGTTTTTTTACAATTGCCTGCAATGTTTACACATGGTTACACCATGAGAATGGGATACCCCATGAGTACGATGCGCCATGCATGGGGTCATTCAGTGAGACGGGAGCGCTCGGTGGCTCCACACGCGTTCATTCATAACCGGCCATTCATTTGTTCGTTCGAAAATCGAACCCACGTGTCGCGAAATTAAAAACAATACGTTCGAATTTTAAATCACAAGTGGCCAGTATTTTGATTCGGAGTGTGCTAAAATAGGGGAGAGTCGGGAAAGTTTAAAAAACAATATTAGTGATGTGTGTGAAAATTTTTAGTGATATAGTTTTTGTGTTGATAATAATGTCGGTTGGATATGGAAGCAATGGAGGTACTTAATTTTTTTTTTAATTTAGTTTTATAGTTTATTACAAAATAAGTTTCAATTGAAAAATCTGCATACTGCATACTGACTCATAATGGCATTAATAAACCCAGGAATTCCAATCAAATTAACATTTAGTATAAGTAGGTAGTTAAGATTAAGCTGATTAGGTACTTGCTGCATCTAGCATAGCCCAAACTGGATAACCTTAGTCATAGTTTCGCAATTACAAGACCTTTACTTTCAAATATTAAACATGTGGTTATTTTTAACTATAGTGCCACCTGCGAAATCGCAAAAGCCCTCTGTATACGATTAACTCGATAATAAAATACAGAGTGTTAGGGACAGCCCTCCGAATACTGACGGCGTGCATTCAGCTCATGAAACTGAACAACGCCCCAGAAAAAAAATAGCAGTAAATGCAGTCAGCTGATCGTGATTTTGTATGCGTGGTCGAAAATTCTTTTTCGTTGCCTGACACATATTCCTAGGAGCAAGTTGTCCAGTTTCATGGTCTGCATACACTCTATTAGTATTCGGAAGGCTGTCCCTTACACACGGTATATTTTTCCGCAAAATAGTTGCTATTTGAGCACGTAGGCAAATTTTTGCGTAAGTATTTACTGTCTCTCTCTTTCTATTTTTTCGTGTGAAACACCGAGTTGTACAACGACCCACTCGATTCTTACCTACCTGATTGCTATAACTTCAAACACTACGATCTCTACCATGTAACAACTAAATGCTCATAATTATTATCCCTTTGAAGTCAGAAAGGGGATATTACTAACGGATGCGGGAATGTTCATTTGCTTATAACACAGAAGTTCTAATTATAAGGAAAGATGAGCACAGTAACTGTATATGATGTTATTGCAACCGGTATCTATAATATTGACGTATACTGCTGACTTAGAATAGCATCATTCCATTTCTTCTCCGTGGGTATCGTAAGAGGCGACTTAGTGTCTCGAGGGTTTCCTGTGTGTTACATCTAACTATGATAATACCTATTTTTTTTTAAATCGGTCCTATCGATACTTGTCAGACGGGCGATAAGACCGTTTTTTTACGGTTGTTGATGTTCTGCCTACCCCGAAACCGGTAAAGGCGTAGTTTGTGTATTTGAGTGTGTGAGGTACCACCATTATAAGAAAGCTTCTTTAGTGGCACGTACATTGTATATTTTGTTTGAATTCAGAATTGATTAGTCATTCAATCGGTTTGTGTATTAAAAAGTATGTGTGAAATTAATCAACCCGCGGTGGCTTAAAAGTTACTGATGATTGACAGCATCGATAAAGTTATTGAATATACACTTTGCAATACTTAAAACATAACGTAATTAAGTACTCTATCTTTTTTTGCAAATTAATCGTTTCTAGGTTGTTTTCACACCTAACCTAACGCACAACGCAGCGCTAAAATAACGCTGCGTAACAGATGCGTCTGTCAGATCTACTAGAATCAATCGTCAATCCCCGTACTAAAACCGCTGTTGACACAGGTCCAACGCTCGACACTGCGCTAGTAAGGATCTTACAGACGCTTGCGTTACTTTAGCGGTGCGTTGTGAGTTAAGTGATAACGGCCTTAGGTACTCTTTCAAGCTTATAAAGCATTCTTTTTTTGATTTCAGACGTTGAACACACAACTGAGAAAGAAACACGACCAGAATACATCCATCCAGACGATCTGCTATCTTTCGACCCTTACGTCTCAGAGTTCAAGCCAGCTGAAACAGAAGACGACTACATACCATTACCAGAAAACGATGAGACCATAGACGGCCTACCAATATTCCAAATGGAACCCAAAAACGCATACGTACTCAAAACAAAACCAGCCACATTACTATGTAGAGCAGCCAATGCCCTACAAGTATTCTTCAAGTGCAACGATATAAGAATAGATAAAACTACTCAATTTGAGCATGTAGATCCTCACAGTGGTGTAAGAGTGGTTGAAGTAGAGCTAAATGTAACCAGAGATGAGGTCAATGAGTACTTCGGTGGTAAATTTGGATGTGAGTGTTACGCGTGGAACAGCAGAGGCAGAATCAGGAGTCAGGCCGTGTTTGTAGATGTTGCTTGTAAGTACAAGATTATTAATATGCTTGATTAAAATTTCGTAAAAGTAAATTTTTTAGACCGCCTCAAAACGTCAGATTTACACCTTTCTGATGTCAAAGCGTGGTGGGACTGGTTGTTTTATAAACCAAATAGTATTACTTAAAATCTCAACTTCAAACCAAAACGGACAGGAGTAGATGTAGAGATTCATTCAGAATATGCCAAAAAGTAAATAGGCTCAAAGTTTTGTTGTGTTGCGTTATACTTTTTGTTATGTGATTGGTAAGATAATCTATGAATAAGAAAACTAAATTTATATTTTAACTTAATGACTCACTTTGCATTTTAATAACCAAGACACATAGATATTGTAAAAATAAAAGACTCTTTGAAAAAAGAAACAATAGCCAATATTGACTTAATTCAACACTTCATTGTGCTAATTCAACAAGACCTTGAGAATTATCATTCAGATCACAGAGTGCTACAACTCTTCTGAAGATACCGACAAGCAATAAGCTTCATTAGAAGCCAATACTGGCTCCAATACAGTCATTCACACATCCTTTCTCGATAAAAAACATAATACCTTTACGATCGTTGGGTGCCTAATGAACGCTACCTGCGTATCGTTTTGTAGAATTCGTGGTAATCGAAGGTTGGTATTGTCAAAGAATGCTACTCGTACTATTAAGTTCTAGTATTGTGTAGGTGTATCATTATAAAATGAAAATAAGAAATTGAATAAATGAGCTTGAACTAGAACTTTTTAAATCTCATATTTTTTATTTCTAATAGCAATATAGCACTGGTGATTGCACCAAATCCCAATACAGGTGTATCATTATTGAATGAGTTCTTCTTATCATTACAAATGTAAATAACCTTCGATAATTCATTGTTTGCTTATGGTGTAGAACCTTTGATCGCCAAACGAAACCCAGACCTAGGTATGCAAAATCTTTCATACCGACAGCTACTAAGGCTATTTGTGTGCCTCGTACGATAATCAATAGAGATTTTATCATACATCAGAAAATTTATCTTCAAAAGTAAAAAAATATCGTACAACCGTATTCCAACATAAAAGCGAGGATGCCTTCACAAACGGATGTACCAGTGATGAATATGTAAATCGTATCATTAGGGTTCCACAAGTCGTTATTATGTATAGGAGAAATTACGTATGGACGAGTACAATCAAGCATACATCAGCTTACACCTTTAAGGTACTAAGGCCTGGTAATAAGGATCATTTTTGTTTTAAAAATTGTATGCGTGTGGTCGACAAGACGATGAGTGCCTTTCAATTTGTTGCTTTTAAAAGCTTTATCTTTACACGTGAGATATTAATGGAGGAGAACGATTGAACATTTTTATCAAGCCATGAGTAACATTTGAAGTGTAAGACAAGGTTTGATGATTTCACCGAGCTCTTATTCTGTTTATGGCACAGATTTTTGTACTGAATATCTACAAGTCTTAATAATCCTGAATCATTCCGTTTTTTTGTTATAAAGCAGATTAATAAGAATAATCTGGTTCTTAAAAATTTTGATCGTATCTTACACTAAATATTTGTTCTAGAACTTGGATTGGATTAAAATATTTAAATACACCTCCTTAAGTCTATAAAGTGCTGGAAAAGTAAAATTTGACAGCAATGAAAAGAAAGCAATCGAAAATAATCGACGGCAGGAAATTAACGAAAATCCTTAGGAAGAGGATAAAAATAAAGAGGAGTGCAGACAATTAACGGTCACACCCATTGTCTCGAAATAAACGCTTGACGCCTCGGGAGGTTGGAGAATGACAGAATAAGAAGTGGCCTTTGAAGAACTGATTTTACAAGTTAACGTTGGTAGGTATAAATTTAAAAAGAAATACCCTGAAGACATTAATAAGAGAAGATATAAAAGACAGTAATGTGTATTGATAGAATCTGAAATAAGTAAAATTATAACAAAGTAATTAAAAAGTCTAACATCAGAACCATTTAGTGAAATAATTTATACAAATTAGGCATGGGGATGGATTTTATAAGGTCACAGTTGACGCTGAACTGACTAAAATTTGCTACATTAATGAGTGCTGTTACTAAAGGTAATACAAATTGTTCATGTGAATTTAGTATTCATGTATTTGATTCAAACAATCCGTGTAATCAATGTCCAGTCTGTTTGGTCGCTGTCAAAAGGTGCAATATTATAATTAATGTTCTGGATGTTAATTATGTGAATAAAGCCTAGTCATTAAAACATTGCAATAATTTTCTATATTCTTTGTCATTTGCTGCCTTTTAGCATTTTTTGACTTCAGTAAGCTATTCAAGTCCAGCCCTGGGAACCGCCATACGATGTGATGAGAAAGCTACTAGCAGAATTAAATACTATTGGTATAAAAAATACTTCTAGTATTTTTCGCAAATGTTTTCATATATCTTGCATTTCAACAATCGCGTCTAAACTTTCCGCTGGGACAACTTAGAATTTCTCTTGACCTTTTTCAAGTACAATTTGAAACTACATTAGTCTCGGTACACATAAAAGCTTTTATATCGATCAAAACTAGTTCCAACCCTCAGCGTATTTTATTTCATTATTGTAACTGTATCAAGTGTCGTGACTGTTCATTCGTACTGTAACTGCCACTTATCATAGCCCCAATGAACCGATATGCAAAAACGAAACTTTGCTATCCATTGCGTATCTTTCAGCAAGGACAAAGTCATCCACGTATTCAGGGCTAGCAATGGAATAGATAAACTAAGTCTGGACCAGGTCGTTTAAAGGGTGAAACTTGAGGATTCCAATCTGGTTTACCGGTCATTCTGTGCATTGCATTCATAATGTTAAAGTAATCGCTAAGTCCTTGAATAGACTCGTAATTAGTCAGCTTAGTAAATAAATTTCTTATTCAAGGATGACTCACATAAACTAGACAAGTTCATTACTACTGACATGAATAAGCCAACACTTAAATATTTGTGACTAAAGAGAACAATTTGGGCAACATTAATACCATTTTGACTAATTTTAGAAGCAATACTTCACATGTGTGACAAAATAAATCTATCGTCTGAAGTATGATGTCAAAACAACATCGTTAGCCTAAGGCGGATCGCACACTTGACGCACGATGGAGCGCAATAATATCGCAGCGGTCTGTCAGATCCATTCTAGAAATGTCAATCCCGACACTAAAACCGCTCAACCGCTGTCGACGCAGCGCTATCGCAGTGTCATTCGTTGACTGCAGTTTTTGTATGGGGACTGTCGTGTACGATAGTATGGATCTGACAGACCGCTGTGTTATTTTTGCGCTCCGTCGTGCGTCAAGTGTGCGATCCGCCTAAGTCCCAAGATGTAAACTGATAGCATTAACCAATGATCTTATGCTTTGAGAAAAAAACCTTTACAATTTATAATAGAATTCTCTCGTTATTGTCAGTAAGCGATTGTACCTTAGTTTTTTCTGTGATGCCAATGAAAATGAGGCGTATTATAATCCATCCGTCACCTGCAGACTAATCTATCTTTCTTATCTTCATGCCCTGTGTCATCTACACCAAACCCTTTGTCACTAGAGATGCTTCCATTTATAAAAATGTATCGTAACTAGATAAGGGTGTTCACACATGAGTGGTCCTTAGAAGGGTCTGTCACGGGCTATTACTTAAAATGTCGGCGTAAGAGTGTAGCTGTCACATGTATCTTCTCAAAATAAAACAATGGCAGACGCATTCTTTGGACGAAATGGGGTAAAATTCCTTGAGGAGGGAGGGTATTTCTGAAATTTTCGGGTTTTATGGAGCGTGGTGACAAGTGAGATGCGGTGATGGTGAAAAGCCACGGTTTTGCGCATTGACGTGTTGGGGGAGTGAGTTCACGGTCTATAAATATCTGCGTGCATAGAACTGCTTAAAATAAGCTGTATGCTGTTCTGGTTTTCCTTCAGTTTCTATTGTTATTCAGTGAGTCACATTTTATCTAAGTTCACAGTAATGGCAATAATCACATTTCTTATGCAGAATTACTTAAACTGTCAATATCCATCAAATCAAATCAAATTATTTATTCAAAGTTGTAAATTTTACATTTCGCTTTTTGATGGTCAAGAATTAACAATTTTAACAATAACAATTTTATGAACCTAGTGTAAACGCGGCTCAGGTGGACTAAAAACTTAAAACTAGCCCCATCATGTTTGACCTTCCAATATTGTTTGCGATGACAACGTTTTGATGACAGATATAGTTAACAAATAGCCGCCCGCGACTATTCCCGCGTGAAAGTCGGTTTTAATTCTGAAACATACTACAGGAACATTTTTTGGACTAACAACTGTCCTATGTGTTAATCTAATCCCTCTATCTTCAAATTTATATCAAATTTCCTGAAAAAAAACACAAACTTTCGCATTTGCAATATTAGTAGGATAACAGTTTTGTATGTACCCTGCTCCAAAACAGATAGGTACCTAGTGAAAAAGCTAAACGAAAGTAAAAGAAGAATGTAACAAGAAGGCAAATATCCTTCTATAATGAAACTTCACAGCCTTTCAAGCTCAAAACAAGTGTGAAATATTAAAAGCGTAACAAGCTCTCCGGGCCCAACAAGGCGCAACACTTGAACCTAACAAATTGCATCCTCGATACCCAGGTCAAGGAGATGTTTCAAGAGAGAACTATGTACAATCGAACTAAGCCATGAAAAAAGTCATCACACTTGAGAGAACTCTGAACAATCGAACGAAACCATGGAAAAAGTCATCGCAGTCTTGGCTCATGCTAAATAGTTAAATGTACAGATTGACCTGACACTCTTTTATTTTCAAATCAACCTGTGCTGTAATAATTGAAGGAAAGACCAGTAGCGTTACTATACAATTTTAAACTAGGTCCTATCATAAATTTGACTTATTAGGCAAGTTATGACATGGTGTATAATATCAAAAACTAATAATCCAACAAAGAAGGCCCAAGTTCAGCAGTGATGTTTTAGCAGCTGATGATTAGCTTTTTTCTTTCGTCGTCCGGCTCTCGAGTGGAGTGGTCGTGTGCCTGTGGCGAATTTTGCGTCTAATATTTTAAATCACATTTTTAAATCAGTTTATCCTGCTAACTTTGGTGTGTATCGGTGGCTCCTGTTTCATCTTGGGTGCTTTGCCGTAAGGGGTGGCGGCCATATTGCTTTGTGTCGGACTTCTCTCTCATCGACGTCGTGTGAGTACCTACCCATCAATCATTGAACATCTTTGTCCATCCTGTGGCGAGGATATTCAAGCGACCAAGTGTCGGCCGCCGGGCGGGATCGATCCAGCGTCTTCGAGTTTTTGCTCCGACTGCGTTAACCGCTGCGCTACAGTACGTGCTCGCAGCGCTGCGAAATTACCGACCGCTTACTGCTACCGCTGACGTCACTCACCGCGCTTCTAACTGGCCTAGCTTAACGCCTGCTAATAACATCATTGCAAATATGCCTATTTGTGGCTCTTGTCAGGAACCAATCGTTTATTCAGGCGAATCTCTACCATGCAAGAAGTGCAGAGTAATTTATCATCATAACTGCTTGAATATTACGTCTGCTGAGTTTAGGGAGAAGCGACATGTATTGCTGACTACATATATATGTCACCAGTGCAACCATATTGACCCAAAGCAGAGCGAAAATGAGAAGCAATCCGTGAATGATCCTACGGTATTTAAGTCTCCGTTAAATGATAAAGATGATTCTCTCATGTCATGCGACGGTTCCGGCCGCGATGATGCCAATTTCAACGTCAACCTGGCTCCTCGTAATAGGGATAATATGGCTGGGAAAAATCGCGGTGATAGTATCAGTGAGAGTCTTGACCTTGAGCCTATCGGACGAAGCAGTCCTCATCTCAATAAGAAGTCGGATGAAAAAACGGAGAGCGTCCCTACTGATTTTTCGTCGCCAGCTATGTTAAAAATACAAGAGATGTTTTCATCCCTAACGAGCAGCTTGACCTCGTTAAAGGATTCTGTCATAGCATGTCATGAGGAAATTACAGCTGTGCGCACGGAATTGACTGCCTTAAAACACGATGTAAATAACCGTTTCGAGAAAAACGAGGAGGACATACAACAGTTACATCATGAGATTATGACTCTACGCTCTGAGATTGATCACCGTGATCGTATGCATCAATTAAACAACATTGAGATTTCGGGAGTTACAGAGAACAGTGGCGAAAACCTCAACCAAATAGTTGCACTTCTGGCCACCAAACTAGGAGTAAGTCTTGACCCAAGGGACGTGGACTACGTCGTGCGTGCTGGCAAACGCCGTCCAGTTGAAGAAGACCTACCCGCGCGACCCCGTTCAATTATCGTTCGCTTCACTCGCCGCGCGCCACGCGACGAGTTGCTTCGTGCTGCGAGAACTCGCCGAAACCTCTCGACAGATCTCATTGAAATACCTGGTGAACGAAAATCGATATACGTTAACGAGCATCTGATTAAGTCTGATCGTCAGCTCTACGGAAAGGCACGTAGTCTAGCACGCGAGCTAAATTTCAAGTATGTTTGGAAAAAAAATGGTCGCATTCTGATAAAAAAAACTGACCATGGCGAAACTTACCATATCAGGTCTGAAAATGATTTATTTCAATTTCAAAAGTAATCTAGCTTTGTGTTATTATCGCATAATATTTGCTTCTATCTTTTTCTTTTTGATTCCGACCGTTAACCACTCTACAAAAAACAATAACTTATTGATGTACTTAATCTTGGATTTAATTCAATCTACAATAAACCCCTATTTAAATAATTTGAGACGTACTGTATACGTAATGTTAATGAAAAATAAGCCCTACAGCACAGGTTTTGCGTCCTGGGGCACAATAATGAACAGGTCACAGTTACATTCAACCCTATTTACCTCTATATTCTGTTTAACCCCCTGTACGCTTAATATTATGTATTTTAATATTTATTTATTTACTTTGTGTAATAATATTACTATTTATAGTATTGACATAATATGTGGTGTGATGATATTATACATTAAAATAATGTAATGATGACTAAAAAGAGTATGTTTACAGTCAGTCTTTATAATGCCCAATCACTTAATACATGTGGTGATGATCTAATACTAGCGGTGGAAAATCATAAACCTGATATTCTGGCCATCAATGAGTCGTGGTTATCAGAAGGTCGAGAAGCTCTTGCTCCTGTCATACCGTCGTATAAGTTCAAGATGCAGCCTCGCCCGCTTAATGTGAAAAACGGGTGGGGAGGTGGACTAGCTTTTTATACTCGAGAAGAGTTGAAACCACGAATAACCAAACATCCAACTTCACGTGTAGAGCAGTTATGGCTCCGCATTAACGTGAATGGTGTTCGATTAGCTATTGGTACTGCCTATCGCCCACCATGGCAGGCTGTGGATGTATTCCTTGAAGCATTAGCAGAATCAGTTAATTATTTTACTCATCTTGATAAGATAATATTATTAGGCGATTTTAACATCGACTTGGATGATTTTGTTCGTCACGGTCCTAAAATCCATAAATTTAATTCCTTTCTGCAAAGTACTGGTTTAACGCAGGTAGTAAATGAAAAAACGCACTTTACCGATCATTCTGCTACTCGAATTGACGTTGTATGCACAGACTGCGGAGTAAGTAAAGTAGAACTCACAAATGTTACCGGTAGTACTCTAGGACATTCAATGGTCACTGTTACTCTTAATATAAAGAAAGAGAAGTATAAACCTAGATTTATTACCTACAGGCCAATAAAAGATGTGGATATATCCTTATTTAATAAGGATCTATATGTTTTTGATTGGAAATACTTACTTTGTTTGGACTCGGTTAATGATATGGTCAATGCCTTTTCTGGATTTATATTAGGTTTGTTTGATTGCCATGCGCCCATCAAAACCGTATTCTTAAAACGTAAAGGTACTCCTTGGATAACCAGCAATACTAAACTTGTTATTGATCTCTGTAATGAAGCTCTTGCTCGGTATAGACGGACTCATCTAGATTCTCATAAGAACTACTTTAAGGAGCTCAGGAAGCAGGTTGATGTATCTATGATATCTGAAAAACGTGCTTATTTCAATCAACGCATAAATTTTAATGCTAATGACCCTAAGCAGCTATGGAAAAACTTAAAGGAGGATGTACTCACAGATAATAATATTCCTGACACACTACCGCGGCACATTAGCAATCCTGATGAAATAAATAACCACTTCTTGACACTGCCTTGTCCAGAATCAGTTCCTAACACAGAATTTGCCTTCTTTGAAGAGAATAAACACAATGACAAAGTGTTTAGCTTGAGTACAGTCTCAGAAGCGGAAGTAAGTAGAGCCATCCTTTCTGTTAAGTCGAATGCTCAAGGCGTTGATGGTATCAATTTTGATATGGTCTTACTGACACTGCCACACACATTACCGTACATAACTGCTATTATCAATAAATCTATTCTAACTTCTGTTTTTCCGCTTGCGTGGAAAACGGCAATAGTCGTTCCGATTCCCAAAATCAGTTCCCCCATGCAATATAAAGATCTGAGACCAATCAGCTTACTACCATATCTGTCAAAACTGCTTGAACGGATAGTATTCTGGCAATTAACTAAATACCTAGAAGTAAATAATATCCTCCCGGAAGTACAGTCAGGTTTTAGAAAAGGTGTTAGTACGTCGACTGCTCTCGCTGAAGTGATAGATAATATTTTAAATGCTCAGGATAAAGGAATGTCGACCATATTGAGCTTGCTTGATTTTTCACGAGCTTTTGATTCAATAAGCATTCCTTTATTGCTTGCTAAGCTATCTTACTATGGCTTTGATACACCCACACTCTTATGGTTTGAGAGCTACTTGACGAATCGAACCCAGGTAACTCAAGTACGAGAATCAGATGGTCATATATCTAGATCTTCCGTTAAAGAAGTCAGTAGAGGGGTGCCTCAGGGGTCAATTTTGGGTCCTATTCTTTTTATTTTATATTCGGCAGACATCGTAAAACAAATTCATCACTGTAAATTTCATCTTTATGCTGACGATGTCCAACTTTACATCCACACTAATCCAAAAGATCCACAGATAGATGTTGCTAAGCTCAATTCTGATCTCGATTCTATATCCGATTGGTCTAGTCGAAATGCACTGATTCTAAATCCATCAAAGTCAAAGTTTATGGTATTGGGCTCGAAGAAACAGGTGGAAAAAACGCTATCTCATGACCTCTCCGTCAGCATCCTAGGGTCACCTATCGAATTCGTTACTGAAGCCAGGAATTTGGGCATAGTGATGGACAGCAAACTACGATTTGAAAGTCATGTGGAAAGTATTGCCAGATCTTGCCTTTATAGACTCAAGGTATTATATAAAATTAGGAGCATGCTTAATGCAGACGTTAGATTACAAGTGTGTGAATCGCTTGTTTTATCTAAACTTAATTATGCTGACGTTGTTATTGGACCATGTTTACTTGCGAGTTCTAAACGCATCATTCAACGAGTGCAAAATGCCTGCACCAGGTTTTGTTTTAAAGTTCCACCCCGAACCCATATAACGCCAGTGCTTAACAAAAACGGTATCTTAAATATGGACTCAAGACGCGCTTTACATTTTGCTAATCTTATTTACTCCATCATAAAATTTAAAAGTCCACCTTACCTCTACAATAAATTAGAATGGGCTACTTATTCGTATAACTCGCGAAGGGCAAATAGTTTTTTACTCGTCACACCCTTTCACAAAACTAGAGCGTTTGAAGGTAGCTTCCGGTATCAAGCAACTAAATGTTGGAACAACCTACCGCCTCCTCTACGGAAGGGCGTTTCTAAACTTGTTTTTAAAAAACAAGTTAAAAATATACTTTTATCAAAACAGCAAATGTTGCTGTGATACCGGATAGTTAAACGGGAATTTAATGTCATCATAATTTATTAAAATTAAATAAATTTTATGATCCTATATATATATATATATATAAATATTTATATACAAGTTCTTAATAACTTAAAATTTTATGTCTCATTTCTTTATTTTTTGCTATACTCGCATGCATTTAATTATTTATTTGTTTTTACTACTACTGCTACTTTTTAGTTTAAAGTATTTATTATACTATCGTATACCCATCTATTTTTAAGTATATTCGCCGCACCGAAGCTCCTCTTGGGATCCGTTCGACGACAAATTAGGCGCGACTGAAAAACAGCGTCTATCACTACTGCTGTGATAGACATTATGCTGAGGCGTGACCTATTCATTGTTGTGTTGCATTGCACACTGGAATGTAATTAATGTGTTGTTTTTCTTGCCTGTTTACTAGATAATCATTGTTATGTATTATATTTTAGTGTGTAAGGTAACACAATGGTTTGAATAAACTTATTTTCTTTCTTTCTTTCTTTCTTAGTTTCGTCTCAACGATGTCAAATTATTTTACTGCGACTTTTTTCTTTGCTGTATTCTGATTGCAAGATTTCAATCGTTTATCTCCAAGTAGATTCATAACGAATGCTTTTAAAATGTTTGTAAGTTACAATACAACACTTTCACTGAATAAATTAAAATTAGTTATTGTAAAAAAAAAATTGTCGTACACAATTTCCACTTTTGCTCACAGGCTTCCCTCCGAAACATTATGTACTCTACGCCTCGATACAAAAATGGTAATTTTAATGAGTGCACCCCAATCCTCGTTACGTGGAGGAAGCGTTTCCGCTCGTTAATTCCACTCCTGCCATTTGATAAATGCTTGCTCGTAGCTAGGTGGGTACCCAACAAACCATGGTTACTTACTGTTGGGGTGTCATTGAGTCCTATTAGGGGTAACACTTTTTATCGATTGCTACTGTCACTGCTTTAGGGTTAGCACTGACGAGTTTTGACACCTACCGTTTCGATTAAAACTTGATACGATTAAAAAAATCAAATCAGCACCTTCTACATAGGACATTTCTTGATTGGCATCCTCTTGCTTGTAGATGAAGAGGGCGCATGTCGTTGTCTAATTTACGCTGACTCGTAGATCTAATTGTTTTTATATCGTAGTTTACTTCAAGTGAAGATAGATATGTATGATTTTGCTACGTCAATGGAGTATGTTAAAATACGACCAATGACCATTTGATTTTAAAAAAGTTTTTTGTTGTTAGTGTATAATTTATGTATCTTCCATTTTATACGATTGCCTAACCAAAAAAAAGTAATGTAATATTTTTCGAGTTCTTGTATCTCTGCTTGTGCTATAGGTCCTATAAACTCGGTAACCACTGAACAAATTTAAATTTCAATCAAAATTGCGTGCGAAGATATCTTACATTTTCTCGAGTGTCATATCATAGACGAAGCCTTGTTTAAAAATTCATTACGGTACTTATCTGGAAAAATATTACTTTTTACTTGTTTTTTTACCCAGGTCGATTTCTACGAGTAGCAGTCGAGTTTATTTTTATTTTATTTTTTGCTTGTTAACAGATATCAAGAAGCAGTTCACACAGCAACCCCAATCGGCAACAGTGGAAGCTGGTCGCGACATCAACCTACATTGCTCGCCCCCGCCCGCCGCGCCCCCAGCAACCCTCAAGTGGACCAGAAATGGACTCACCATAGAACCTAGTGATGAGATTCTTGTGCTGCCTAAAGTTGGGTTACAGGTGGGTTAATTTTGGCTTTAGAAATTCATGTGAATACACGAAGTGTCTTATAGCTTTACAACCAAATATTGATCCATTACCTAACCGAGAAGAAGCCATATTATAAACGTTTTGAGTGTCGGGTGTTTGGTTGCACAGCTGTATTGTACATTGTATCTGCTCATGAACCTCTCTCTTTATTCTTCGAACATGTTCTGCTGGACTTATTTTGAGTACCTACCGAATTTCAAAAGTCAAAGAGAAAGAATCTATTCGGTTATCTATCAGGTGTGGAAGTGTCCATAAGGTAACCTTACGATGGCGTTGTTTATTAGAAGCATAATAATCTTCTCGTTATCGTAAGTTATGCCTAGGTACAATAAGCCTAGACTCTTTGGAGTGAAAACTTCACCCTCTTCACGCGAAGTGTTGCCTCAGACACTGATTTAATCGTCTGTCACAGACGTATGAGGCCAATGATGATGCCTAGGATAATACTACTAGTATTACTAGACTAGATAATACTAGTAGTATGTTGATAATACTAGTAATTATTTGTATACAGGATATGGCCAACTACACGTGCATAGCGGAGAACATAGCCGGTCGCCGCGAGTCCGAGACAGCAGTGTTGTCTGTCTATGGTAAGTTCTCATAACACTGGAACACAATAGACATTGTGTATTACAAAATAAGGGAAAATTTACGCTATAGATATTTCATACTATAAATATGTTTGTATTGTTATTCTCTAGTCGACTGCTCTTATTGCGTTATAAGTTATACAACAAAAATTAAGCACAACCGACGTTTCTTAGAAAACAAAAGTTGATTCAAGATTAATTTTGATGGTTGAATTATTTCCTTCCACTTTATTTTGGCGTATCCTCTAAAATTTAAGTAATCATTAAAATGCAAACCGTTACATATTCAAATATTGAACTGCCAATCTTTTTAAATTAGTTTAATTATTTGCTTTTAAACGAACTATGCTTCATTTGGTTATAAGTTATAAGAGAAGCATTGATAATCTCTTTTTTCGTGCGGAACACCGAGTCGTCCAACGAACCAATGATTGATAATTATAAATTTCATTACTGCAAGAACTCTGGTGGCTCAATTTCATATTTTCATCTTCTCCGTTTTTGTCATTTGTTATTGAATTTAGTTACATAATCGCCATCTCAACTGGATAGTATTGTGCAACGTATTGTTTTTTATGCATCCCTTAAAAGAACCGGCATGTAATGTTTCCCTTTACTTCTGGAGCTACAGATAGCCATCCCTATACTAAAAATTGAAAGACCATACTTGTTCAAAACTGAAAGCCCATACTTGTCCACAGTTAACGGAGGCTGGTCAGCGTGGTCGCAATGGCTGCCGTGTCGATGCGGTACCCAGACTAGCGGAAAGCGACGCACGCGCACCTGTACAGACCCAGCTCCAGCCAATGGTGGGGCGCCTTGCAGAGGACCTTCTTCTCAGACTGATGGGGAATGCATCAGCTGTCAAAATGGTAAGAAAAGCCGCTCTAATGAAATTTAAGTCAGGCTGGTTGCAAGGGCTGCCGTATCGTTGTCGTCTCAGGCATTTGCAGACTAATCTCCAGCCAATGGTGGAACAGAAGATCTTCATCTCAGATCGACGGGGAATGCGTTAACTGTCAAAATGGTAAGGAATATATGTGCATCAAGATACTCAATATGTCGACATCATAGAAATCGCCTTGGGCAGCCTAGAGATGGCTACATATCGGTGGTCGACATGCAATGAGTGCTTGTACCAACTAATAGAGTTATATAAAACCTAATTTTATTTAGATTTTTCCTGAATACAGCAAAACAAAAAGGAGGGTTATGATTTTGACCAGTTTTTATGTAAGTATGTTTGTGTCAAAAATGCCTTTCTTCCCTCCTAGCTCCGAATCTACTTGTTATTGTATCCTATTCTTCTGTCCTGTAGTTGTTATTAAACAGTTTGTGATTTTATAAGTATGGTTTTATAAGTACTTTTTCATGGGACAGGTGGAACATGGTCACAATGGGGAAGCTGGTCTTCTTGCAGTCAAGAGTGTGTGAGAGTGCGACGAAGAACTTGTTCAGGGTCATGTGCTGGACCAACGATACAGCATGCCTCTTGCGTAGATGGGCTTTGTTCTACTGGAATGAGTATGTTATTTACCTACTTAAATTATACACCTATTACTACTTACGCACTCTAAGTCAGTTGAACGCCCTCCGACCAGATGGTAGTGACTGGATGGCGAAAGCGGGAGATCGTTTATTGTGGGTTACCAAGCCGTGGACTGCAATAGGTTGATGTGATGATGATGATTCTCAATAAACGTGTTCAGCACATTTGTACAGCTGGTCAAAAATATATATTTCTGTGACTCAGTTCTTCCTTTTTGTTTTGGTTCCAGACCTAATAGTCATTTTATATTTTAAAATGGAATTCATCTTTAACAGGTTTCACAAGAGACGATACAACTTTATACGTGGGCATCGGCATTACAATAGCAATGCTTCTAGTTGGAGCAATTATTCTATTCGTCTGGTTGAAATACCGAAACTCCAGACCCGGTTACACATCAGCTAGAATTGGTAAGTCATATAAACTAATCATCCATGTAAGACACCGAAAATTTACCGACATTATATCCAATAGTATTATTATATCAAAGACATTTCTGCCACCGCAGGTGTACCAAAGACATATCCTGGAACAGCTAGAAGCAAGAACAACACCGGACCAGACCTCACTAGAACTTGCAACGAGTACTGGATGCAAGGGCCTGACAATCACTACGACTTGCCACAAGTCAGAGATAGGTAAGCCCAACCTTAACAACCTCTCAGCCCCAGGAGCCTTGGGAGATATTGCAAAACTTACTAAGCTTGGCAGGTGGTTTCGCGAGCGCAGTGCAAGGAACATCTGAATAATTACGCCCACGGGAAGAATTGGGGTGATGCTATTCTAAGCCGGGATCACACGGCAAATCCGGTACACGGGTAAGTCCAGCAATTGAGTCATTTTCTTGTTAAGCTGGTGGCCTGTAATCATTTGTAAGAGACGTGAGAACAGGACGATGTCAAATAGGAAAGTGCGGCGCGTGGGCAGACAATAATAATCCTTTACTTGTTGTTCTGGGAACATTCGCTGTCAGGTTGATAAGATAGGCATTGGAGTAGAACTCTTTTTATGTCAGGTTTATCTATTTGATATTGTTTTGTAAACGGGGTGTAAGGAACAACTGTCGAAAAAATTATATTACAGTTTCATGGTCCAAATGCACCATATCAGTAATCGGAAAATTCATTAAAATTTTTACTGAACAATCTTTTTCTGCAAAAGGCTTGATCGACTTCTTTTTCTTCTAGCTATTCGTCGCCTTTTGGGAATCGAAGTAGACATCAATCTTCAATAGGCACCGCCAGCAACCATTACGAAATGAAACCTTACAGCCCATCTGGAGATTCAGCGTCTAGTTGCTACACTAATTGTAAGTACCGTCTAAAACTGCTAATTTACTATATAACAAATGTTTCTTGTTTAGGAGAATACCTTAAATTGTTTAAATTGATGATGATTCATAACGGTTTTCTTATTAGCAATGTACTGTCAAAGTAATTATTTAAGGCATTGTAAATTTTAGGCCCCTACTTGTGTGTTGATTGTCCTATTTTGAGTTTGACTCTTATCATACGATCTTCATTCTAATCAAGACTTTTTATTTGTCTGTTTGTACTAGGCAGAGCATAAACGGTCACTTACGCCACGTCTGGCAAAAGTTTGAAGGTAATTTCAGAAGACTGTGTATTACCATAGTGACAGCTTGTCAGCCTGTCACCTAATATTGCAACACACATCAGACGTTAATTTCTAAGTCGCCTCTTACGACTCCCACGGGGTAGATAAGGGGTGATGCTATTCTAAGCCGGCATCATACGGTAAATTCTAAGCCAGCATTACACGGTAATTATAAGCCGGCATCACACGGTCTGTTCTTATTATAATTATACTTTTCTTTTCTAGCACGAACGATGACGTCACGATCCAGTGAATGTTCCTCATCACAGCTAGCAGAACTAGTGACAGCGTCACCTTCGCCTTTATCTAAAGTGGATGTAGCTGTCACTCTGCCACCAGGACCGATGGACACTAGTTATAGGGATAAGATCTGTTTGACTATTGTAAAGTAGTTCTGTATAGACTGACGATTTTGAGCATTTTTTTACAAAATTTACTGCCAACTTATCATTAACCTACTCGTGTAAGGGATCTACTAATTCTGGTTTTCTTTTGTAAATTCCTGGAACCAGTATACATCGAACCTTTTAATGGGTAGGTTGATTTTCTGCAGATTTTATCACCAAAATTATATGTATGTTTTTTATGTTTTTGGTCACATTCTGATCTACTGCTTTCTTGACTACGAAAACTTAAATCTTAGTTTGCAGATTTTAAACTTCATGAATTTTTATTATTTGTTTAGTAATAAGTAAGAACCGTATTTATTGTAACTAATTTATTTCCAAATCATTCTTGTTTGTTATGTTTAGCACCTTATCAATGAACATGCAGTAATTAATTTAACTGTTATCGGAAAGACTGATTGTTTGTCGCCAATATACTCAACTTGCATTTATCTTTAGCATTATTTAATTAATAGTTAGTCTGGCTATATCTGCTATGCTATAACTAATATTTGTTACATTTTCCTATTTTGTACTTTTGTAAATATTGTAATTAATAAACTGTGATATTTTATTAACATTAAAATTGTGTACAACATGGATAACCTTTTTTATTTCTCTACAACCATTACTGTATGCTTTTGTCTATTACAAAGGAACTTACGAAATTAGAACGATTCAATAATTTTAATCGTTTGAGGCAGAAGTAATAGCCGCGTATAGCCTATAGATTTCATGATATATCATGCCCAAATTGGCGGATCGCACACTTCACGCACGACGGAGCGCAAAAATAACGCAGCGGTCTGTCAGTTCCATACTAGAAACGTCAGTCTCCTAACTAAAACCGCAGTCGGCGGACGACATTGCGATAGCGCTGCGTCGACAGCGGTTGAGCGGTTTTAGTATGGGGATTGACGTTTCTAGTATGGATCTGACAGACCGCTGCGATATTTTAGCGGTCCGTCGTGCGTTAAGTGTGCGTTTCGCCAGTACGCTATGTATGGAGTAGGTATAACATTTCGTCAAAGTTCTTTGATTTCACTTTCAAGCAAAACGAAAATTCAATAGTATGAGAAATGTGCTATCGTTGGCTAAAGTGTTCACTATTACACAATCACATCAAACAAACTGCAACTAAAGTAATAATTCAAAAACTTGCCAAAGTTATACAAACTCTCATTAAAGGAGCAATAATAAATGTCTCAGCGGAGCTAGGAATCATATCTATTTCCGTAGTAGAAGCCATACGTCAAACTCACAGCAGCAAAACAAGTCTTGTGACACTTAACCGAGCACATTTGTCAGTTAGCTACACTAATTGGCGCAGTACAATTTATACAGGGTGTACCAAACAGTGACGTCAAAGTCAATGAACTCTAGTGTCAAAATTTTTCGAACTCCTACTAAAAGAAACATGCCTTCACTCTTATCTATTAGTCGCGATTTTTTATCGCTATCACGTGATCGAGGTCCCGCCCACGATTTTTATAGTTTCCAGCCGTCTCCAGTCTAAAAATCTTTAAGTTGTTATATATATATATGTATATATAAATATTTCAACCACATATACTGGAAAATCCAAATCATAAAGATCATGCTCTAAAACATCCACTCGAAAACCCCTATCAACAGAGTCAAAGAAAATATAAAATCCTACCGGTTGAAATTTTCCAATAAAACTTTATATGGCGTTTTATTTTCAATAAAGCCCATAATTTGCAATGAAACTCATAGCTTGAGGACGGATGATTTTAAGAATAGAAAATAACTAAATGTCTTTTGGCGTCACTGGTTGGTCCACCCTGTATACAATTGAGATAATTGCATATGTAACAGGAAATGAAAGGGTTATAAAACATGCAAATGAGAGTAATGTTTACTTTACGAGTACCGACGTAGCTAAATGCCATTCTAAGATTAAGATCAAGGAATAAGAAAAAACTGAACTTTACTAAGAACTACGTACATATTTCTTAACAGGATATACGATGACCGATGTGGCGCAGTGGTAGTGCAACTGCCTGCCACGCAAAGGTTCCGGGTTCGATTCTCGGTGGGTCACTAATAAAGTTGGATATTTATCATATTGTAAATTTGTTTGGGTGTAAAGACATTACGGGCTGAGCTGAACCACCCTATTGTCCGTAAGAAAGATGGTTCCGTATTTTGGATGGCAAGTTAAGCCATAGGTCCCGGTTGCTGTCTACGATTAGATTACTTAGACGGCGGTCGTTACACAACCATGTCTGAACTCTACTTGTAGAAGGCGGTTGAAAAATTCTGACACTAAGACTCATTGGGTCGTTAGACGACTCGGAGTCGCAGACGAAAAGAGAAGGAGAACATAATATCTGATACATTCGTGGAAAACTTGCACTTCGCACGCTGCTAGTGAGCCGCGGTAGCCCAGAAAGAATAGATGAGTCTTCACCAGTACCTTTTGGCAAAAGTCACTAATCCGGCCTGCGAAGGCAAATTTTGCAAGTTTACTAAAGATTGTATACGTAAGACGGGACGCAGAGTTAAAAAGATATTCTACGAGATAGATTTTCGACTCATTGCTTTTTCCATTTCATTGAACGTTATCGGAATGACCACTATGTCCAACCAAATCTCTAATCCTTTTATCTCATCCTTTGTTTCTTTTATGTAAGACAATTTGTCATCAGCTAGTAAGTATTTATAGGCTGGTTTTGTTTGAGTCATTCCTTGTTTTACAATATTGTTCTTGAATCTACTCGGCATGCGTCATCCTGATTCCTAGAAACTTCGGCAAGGACATCTGTCTACTAAAAATAAGATGTAGGAAAGATATGTCTGGGTGAGTAATCTATTGATAGTAGGGAAATAATATGAACCTAGTATGAACTATCTGAGAGGATTTTTATTAATTTTTGAACAAACTATGATGATAATAATATGACCTTCAAAATCTGTTTTAAAGTTCTTCTGTTTGTTATTTAGTCGATTTGACGTAACTATGTATTAAAGAAAATTTAATAAAAATGAATTGCAATTCAAAGTTCAATAAGCCTATTATATATACCTAGGCGCTTGGATCCCGCACTAGCAAAATCCTGTATAGCGGGAAACCAACCTTAAATAATTATAAAATAAAAATCCTATAAAATGTAAATAGGAGTAAATTCCAAAATATGTATTAAGTATAAGATGTTTTAAGAACATCTCATTTTACACCCACGGATCTTCCGCTATACTTAAGCTATATCCCTCAAGATTTCGTGGCTTTAATTTAAAGGCTATAGGAAAGTTGTTGAACATAATAAATCACCTCAAACTCGGCGTAATTGCCTTGATGATCCGCACCCCTGATCAGAGCAAGTATATGTTTCAGAAGAAACTACGAACGGCCAAAATGAAACATACAAATCAAGTCGCAGTCGGCTTTGAGGCGCGCAAAAAGCAATGGAAAAATATTAGATATATGCAAATTTTTCTTTTCGTGGGAGATACTGGTATATTCCACTTAAGAATGAAAAAAAAAACGTTTACTTTACTGATAACTTGTGTGGAGACTTATTGTCTATCTACCGTGAACTAGAGTCAAGAACCCAATATTTTTGTAGTAGTACTTAGATAATATTTTTGTCAAATAACCTTTAGTTTTTTTTTATTGATTATATATTTTACGTGTTTTATTTATTTACAAGATTGTACCTATAATTATTTATCGTCAAAGTTGTGTTTTTAGCACATTCAAATTCTGGAGTTTGTGACGTTTATTCCATGGCTTCATAGCGGTCGTTAGTTGGATTGCTTCCAAAATGTTTCCATGGTCTGAGCCGCCATGTTGGCAGAGGCGGCAAACTTTTCAATTAGCGGCTGAACATCGCCTTTTCGCGGAATCTGTGGAGCGATAGAAACCTCAAGTGGATTTTATGATACAAATCCGATAAATCAAGTAGGTAACTACTTCTAAAACATATCGCACTCTTAATAAGACAACGACCGAAATCAAAAATTGGCGAAACTGAGTTAAGTGCAAAAATCGACAGCAAAGAGCATGTCTCATAACGTAGTGTAAAGAAAATCAACCTTTTTCCCTTAACAGTAAGGTAGAAAATAGAGGAGTCTTTATCTTACTATCCCCGCGCCCCTGCTTCATTCGTCTGACAACGACCGATTTAGTCTTGCGCCGGCCACCGCAAGCGGAGGTTGTGTCGAACATTGCCCGATTTCGGGATACGTCGTTGTTTCACTTAGACTTTGGATAAGTTTATTGAACATACTTAAGTAAGAGAACGACCGATTTTGAAATACGTCGTTGTCTTACAAAAACTGTTTGTGATTAAGTTGACTGATTTTGTATTCAGTCGTTGTTTTACTTACATTGTGTACAGACTCATTGACAGTGTTAAAGTTAAGTCTATGTTCTTTTGAAAATCTGACATTAACTGTGTTGGAAGTCAAATTCGGTCTATGTTACATTGAATAAATTTAAATAATGATGGCTCATTTATATTTAGGCCTATATTTTATAAAATTGTAGTTAACTTGTGTCAAGGTATTATGAAATAAGTCATTGTTTTTTTTTAATTTGGATCAAGCTATTTTAGATAAGTCACAAGAAATCTATACGCTTGTGGTCACTTGCCGGGTATGTGCTCAATCGAATTCTACGCACTACCTATAAAATCATTGGTGATGAGTATAGTGTATTTTATAGGTTATCTTAAGCAACATATTACTACCCCGAACAATAAATGAGTAATGATCTCGCTAATGGACAGGCGGTTACTGAATGAGACTATCCGCAAAAAGACCAAAGTAATGGATATAGTCCGAAAGAGTAGCAAACTGAAGTGGCAGTCGGCTGGTCACATCTGTTGTTGTCAGAACCGACGGCTGGTGGAGTATGCGGGTTCCCAAGTGAAGACCATGCCTTGGCAAGCGTATCGTTGGACGCCCTCCGGCCAGATGGACCTATGACTGAAAGAGAGCAGCTGGTAGCGACTGGATAGCGAAAGCAGGAGCTTGTACCCTGGGGGAGGTCTTCGTTCAGCGGGCACAGTCAGTTCAGTGGACTAATATAAAATGATTTGATGATAGTTGAAACAGAACCAACTTGTTTATGGGGGTTAGGGTAGGATAGGATTCCTCGTCAACAAAGTACTTTCTGACAACACTGATAACGTGAAGGAGATATGCTGCGTCTTGACCAGGGTAGCTAACCTTACCTCGTACTGAAATTGGCCGAGAGACACTCTGTCAAGGTTGTACATGTATATGCACTGAGTTCGAACATCTTAGACGAAGAAGATGAGGCCCTATAAGACGGCGTGTCGAAGGCTACGCACCGACCGAGTGAAACCCACTAACGGTTGTCATGGGGGACTTCGACGCCAAAATGGGACAGGGCAGCGAATCATGTTAGGGACATGGCTACGGGAGCTGAAACCAGAGAGGCCAGATGCAACTTCCTCAGCAGACAAGGGCTGTTTTGTCTGTATGAACACCTTTTTTCAGAAAAAGCCCCAACCCCAAGCAGTGGATCTGAAAGAGCTCTGACGGTAAGACGAAGAACAAGATTGACATTTGTGCTTTTTATTCATCATGACGATTACAAGACACATATTTATAATATGGATGTCTCTGTCATCTTCTTAATAACAAGCGATCGCCGACTTGTAAGAGGCACCATAAATATCAACTTCAAGCTGGAATGTGCCGCATGGTGAGGTCACTTCTCTGCTCCAATTTGCCCCAAACTAAAAAGGCTCCCGGGGAAGACAGGGTGGACTCTGAGCTGCTAAAGGCTAGTGGGAAACTGGTCCTTGCGGAGGTGAAAAGGCTATCCAACTCACGTGATAGCCAATGGGACAACCCGGAAGGCGTGGAGCAGTGATGTCGTGGCTTTGTTTTTAAAAAAAGGAGATAAAACGCTTCTCAAAAACTATATGCCGATCACACTGCTGCATGCGCCACGTCTATATGCTTTCTCGAGAGTCGTAACGAATCGTCTGACATCAAGAATTGACGTCTTTCAGCCACCGGAGCAGGTAGGGTTTCGTAAAGGCTTCAACATTGTTAACCACATCCATACTGTACGGCAGGTCATACATAGGTCAAAAGAATATAACCAACCGCTGTGTTTGGCTTTTGTGGACTACGAGAAACCTGGGCTAGTCGAGTCTGCAGGCATGGACATCAAGTCTGTAAGCGATACCAACTCGACTGGCGATACTTAGAGGTGCTGTGAAACCCATATAAAATGGCGACGATGTCCATCCAAGTACAAAACCAGAAAACAAGACCCATCCAGCAGGGTATATAACAGGGTGACGTTACATCACCCAGACTTTTTACCAATGCGCTGGAGGATATCTTTTTCTAGATCTTACACGCTACGCCCTGGTAAGCATACCGTTGCACGTCCTCCGGCCAGATGGACCATTGAAAGAGAAAAGCTGGTAGCGACTGAATGGCGAAAGCGGTAGCTCGTGTCGTGCCTTGTGGTGTACCTTGGAGGAGAAATAGGCCTGGACATAGGTCCAGCAATGGACTACTATAGGCTGATGTGATTAACCAATTTGTACTTGAAGCCTTCATGTGCTTCAAGGATATTTAATTTTTTATAGTAAAGATTTTTTTTTTTTACTTGTTACTAATGTGTGTTTTTTTTTAAATAAAATTTGTAGCAAGAAACAAAATAAATTCATATAAAACGAAAATGGCCTTAGTAGAACTATAACCAGTTTATCAGAAAAGAATTAAACAGTTAAAGTTATTTCAGATGAATGGAATTTTTTCCGTTTTCTTCAAGTAGAATTTATCAGAACTGACTTAGACAGTTTGAGTCTTTTCAGCTAAATGAAACGTCGTCTTGTATAGACCACATACAATTTATGAGAAATGACCTAAATTGGTTGCGTCGTTTTTAAGAAAATAAAAAATTGCACTGTTTCTACAAATAATGTTTTATTTAAAACGACTCTGACAGCTTGAGTCTTTTTGGCTGAACTCCTTCACTGCAACCGAATAAATGAGAAACGACTTTGTATGTAACGCTGCCTTTGGTTAGTCTGATCGTAAGTGACGACCGATGTGGCGCAGTGGTAGTGCAACTGCCTTTGACGCAGAAGGTTCCGGGTTCGATTCTCGGTGGGTCAACTCACAAAGTTGATATTTATCACTTTGTGAATTTGTTCCCAGTCTGGTTAGGACATTGCGGGCTGAACCACCCGATTGTCCGTAAGTAAGATGGTTCCGTGTTTTGGATGGCACGTTAAGCCGTAGTTCCCGGTTGCTGTCTATGATCACTTAGATGGCGGTCGTTACACAACCATGTCAGAAGCCTGCTACTTGTAGAAGGCGGTTGAAAAATTCTGACACTAGGGTTTATCGGGTTGTTGGACGACTCGGTGTCCCACACGAAAAGAAGAAGAAGAAGATCGTAAGTCTTTTTTGCTGAATGAAAGAGCTGACCCTATAAACCTCTTTGGTAACACTAGTTCATTTTTGACAATTTTGTGGATTGAGTCCTTTCAGCGAAAATACGTCCAAATATTAAAAAAACCCAAAAAAAATGGTTTTTATTTACACGACCATAAACAAACATCTTTAGTTTTCATAATTTTGCCAGTTATAAAACAGTTTACTCTAAATCATCACCATCTTCTGGTACTAAATTTTGACATAAGCCTCTAAATATGTGGGATTTTTTGTCAAATAACGACTCGTTTAGTAATATTTTACACTCTCTTCTTAAATTTAAGTAATATAATGACTGAAAAATATTTGGTCACCTCTGTACTTCAATAGTTTAGTAAGATATAGACTTATTTGTAGATCAGACACAATTTTTTAAAATATTTTTGTAAGACAACGACCGATCTCAAAACTTAAGAAAAAAACTAAAAATATATATATAATAGACTAACAAACATTTACTTGATTTACTTAATCTAATAGAAGGTACTCTTAGGTATACACACCTTTTTATAGATTTTGAATATCTTTATTTGTGATGATTTTATAGTGATTTTACTATTTGCTTCAAAAATCCAAAAAGATTTTTGCTGTTTCCCAAAAGTTAGCAATTTTGCATTCGGTCGTTGTCTTACTAAGAGTGCGATATATTCGAAAATCTAAAATGTGGAAAAAGTTAGATAACACTGAACACACATACAGTGAATTGCTTTGAATATTAAATGTCCTTGTATTTATTTTAGGAATTTATGAGTTAAATAAACGCGTCTGCCTATGTTGATTTGTTCAAGTAGATTGACGTACGATGCCGGTTTAGAAAAGCATCACCCCTTTTTGACCCGTGGGTAAAAGGCAACTAAGGGATTCGAGGGTTTCGTGAGTATTACAATTTTAGGCGACAGGGCGACAACCTGTCACTACAGTGACACACGAATCATCTAAAAGGGCCCTCATTACTTGTCAGACGTGGCGATAACGACCGTAATTTCGCAATCGTTATCACTCTGCCTGCCCCGTAAGGCATAAGTGTAATGTTCCTAAGGCTAATGTTTGGAACTGTATCAGGCTTTGTTTTGCATGCATAATTACATTTCAAGTATCAAGGTTATTACCTATGCGCAAACCTGCTAAAATACAAAGACTTTTTCATATTGACATATGATATTTTAAGTACTTCGACTTCGTTATATTGTATTTTTTTCATTTCAACATCATTACCAAAGATCGTCACAATTACAAAACAAATTATTAATCTTAACCATCATAAAAATGCATTTATTTTAACTTCCTACAACCAACTGATCTTCTTGACACAGACAAATAAAAATATATATAATATATTGCAACGAAAGTTCAAATGCCTATTAATTTTATAAACAGTATGAGCACAACCTTAGTCTTGTTCCTTCACATCCGTAAAACTTTAAATGTATTCAGTCTTAATTAGGATATCGTTTGCGTAACGTTCACGTGAAGTGAGGTTAATTGTTTTATTTTTAAGGTAAATTGTTAAATATAGACCTAAGTCAGAAATACCGTCTGTGTAGTTTAGAATGGCTTCATAGGTGGACTTCTAAACAGTGACAGAAAATCTATTTAGGGATTAAGTTCAAAAATGTTTTTCATTAAAAACGAGAAATTAAATTTATTATTGGTATTTTTCTCATTAAGAAGTGCATTGTCTTATATTTAAAAGAGAATTCAAATATCAGTGAATGATGTGTTTACATACTTAGTAATTTTGGAATTTGGATGTTTGATCAGCTTTCTATATTTATTTTGTTTTTAAATTAACAAGAAATTTTACAGCTGTTTTACATAGTAAAAACTGTGCAAGTGCAACTTTATTAAGCAACTGATTTGTAACTAGGTAGGACCACCCGGAAAAATAAAAATAAATTTATACAATAAATGTAAAAGCTAGAAAATATAAAATATACATGATTTTATTTGAGTTTCTTAAAAATCATAGGAAGGTATAGGATGATGCAATTCTATCCTACGCAATAGATTCCAAGAATTATAGTGAAAAAAAAACAGTCATAAATCAGACCAGATCTAATTTAAAATGTAAAAACGGCAATTTATATAAATTTTGTTTTTATTTATTTTTTCAGATCATTATCTAGTGAAAATGATTCTATTATTGGTTTTAATATTTTGTGGTGTGTCACTGGGAGAAAAACAGTACTATGATACTTACACAGCTACAGCTATAACTATAGATGAATTGAGGAGACATGTGAAAGAGAACAGTACATTGTAAGTATTTTTTTTTATAATTATTTAATCTAACGTTTTCAACAAAAGTACCAGTACACATTAATAATATGAGTACACATTAATAATATGCAGAGCATGTAGTTAAATTTTTATAAGTCTCGTACTGCGAGGGGTTAAATAAAATAACATATAAAAGCTAAAATTTTCGAATCAATGTTAGAGTTATAAATTCATTAAAAATAATATACAAATAAAGACTGGAAAAATAGATTCTTTAAATGTAATGTCAACTAGATGTTTTTATGACTTTCAGCATACCTAGTGATTTTAAAATGTAAAATTAATTTTAAAATCTAATTATTTACTACTGTAGCATAGCAGCATAACAAACCCACACGACGCGCGCCCTCGAATACTTTCTCACTCGCACAGTGTCTACCTATCTTACTCGCCAGCCGAACCAACACGAACGCATACGATGCCTCCCGACGGCTGCTCCCGCGGCCTTATAAGCGCGCGCTCGCATACAATTATTCATTCTTTAGCTAGCGGTTAAGCTTGAGAGACGGCCTATGCTATCCTCAGGTGACACCAATAAATGAGTACCAGGGTGAGACAAGCCGATGCAGTCCACCTACAAGCTCATAGTGTATGCTTTACGTCGCTAGGATCATTAAGGATAACCTACACACGCAAGATTATAGTCTATTAGTTCCTGAAATGTTTAGTAAGTTTAACTGAAAATAAACCATCTGAAGAGTTCTATCGTTGTCTCATTCTTACCACCTTACACTACTCTGTTTAACTCTGTAGCTGGTGTACAATAGAAGTGGAAGACTGCAACCCTCACGAAGGCCGGAGGCTGGACGGTTCCTGCAACAACTTCAAATACTTCACGAGAGGAGCTACACACACTCCTTTTTACAGAGTCCTGCCTGCAGTGTATGGAAAAGGTAAGTGTCGAACGATAAATATCTTGATATTTTATCTCATCTGTTTATACCATATCTATTTGCATCTTTTGTATCTAAGGTCATCCAAACTGAATTTGTTTTGTCCCAAAATTCAAAGATTTTTGAAAATTTAACGAGCAAGTTGTCATATTTCGCCTAAAATTGGACGCCTGCGTTTATATGTACCTAGGTACCTACTGAAAGTTGCAATATGACTTGATAAATTTCTTTTACAATGTTTTACTATGCATTAATATTCATAGAACTAGATAAATTAAATAGTGAGTAATTAGTAGTAATTTTAAAGTAAGTAATTAAAAAGTGATATACACTTGCAAAAGTTAGTGTGTTATAAAAATACAGGTTCTTTGTTATCTGCACATAAATATTAGTTACATACAAAGTAAAAAAAAACGTCTGACTGACATTGAAATAGTGAACTTCACGCTACGTTAGACGACTTCCTCACAATAATTAGAGTTATTTAATATTAAATTAAATCAAAATTATTATCACACCTAATTTAACTTTTTTTAAATTACAAATCCGGATTTATCATAATTATCATAAATAATATAACAACATCTGAGAACAAAGTGTTCTAAAGATTCACACGATGTGTTGCAAAGAGATTATAACCTGTGTCTAATAATTATGTCTACGCGTCGTATTTAATACATATTATGCATATTTAAAATTATATTTATCTTCTTCTTCTTCTTCTTCTTTTCGTGTGGGACACCAAGTCGTCCAACGACCCGATGAACCCTAGTGTCAGAATTTTTCAACCGCCTTCTACGAGTAACAGGCTTCTGACATGGTTGTGTAACGACTAAGTGATCATAGACAGCAACCGGGACCTACGGCTTAACGTGACATCCGAAACACGGAACCATCTTACTTACGGACAATCGGGTGATTCAGCCCGCAATGTCCTAACCAGACTGGGAACAAATTCACAAAGTGATAAATATCAACTTTGTGAGTGACCCACCGAGAATCGAACCCGGAACCTTCTGCGTCAAAGGCAGTCGCACTACCATTGCGCCAGATCGGTCGTCATTATATTTATGAAAAAATTAAACAGTGCCAAACTTTGTAACTGGTATATTGGTTATAGTTAGAACTGATGCACCTATTATATTTTTTTATTTCTACCAGATTTCGAGCCAAGAAAATCAAAGTCTGGCGACGATCTACCTCTAGCTCGTAAAGTCCGCACTACCCTGCTCTCGGAAGGAAAAGTCCCTGATACGAGGTTCACTCAGCTCCTCACTCATTATTGGGTGTTCATGTCGTCTGATATTGCTGCTCTTCATGACACAGGTGGGTAAAAGCAGGCTTTTCCTTTTTGCGACTGACTGACAGTTTTCGGAGTGTATAGATTGTTTTTCGCCGATTAACATAACATAACAAAATTCTTTTTTTTTTTTTAAGATGTCAATCTTATTTTTATTACATAATTCAAAGTACATACAATTGTCAAAATAACTTAAAACGAAACATAGCAAATTCTTTATTGCACAAATTGTAGCAACATGAAGAATACACAAACAAAGGAAACAGTACAACAAGGTGGCCTTAATGCTAAGTAGCATTCTCTACCAGACAACCTTAGGGTGAAAGAGAGAGTGCGATAATTTTATTTTACCACATAGGTAGCTTCGCCTACACTTTTTTTTTCACTCTTATTTCTCCTCCACGCAAAGGTTGTCTGGTAGGCATCGCATTCAGCGAAAAGGTCACCATTGCGCATTTTAATTTTTCAGTTGTGTGTTTGTATGTTTTGAATGTACAATAAAGTGATTTTACTTACTTACTTCAAAAAAGTACAAGAGTCCTTGAAAATATTCGTTTGTTTGCCAATTTCATACAGTGCAATGACTTTTTTGTTGTTTGAACAGTTGTATAACAAATTAAGTGTTTTTAAATTCGTCTGTATGTACTTAAGAATCACAAAGTATTGCCATATTCTTGCAGTAAACTACATCGAATGGATACCCTACTGCTGCACTCCTCGTGGAAAGACCAACTACATGTGTACCCCAAACCAAGTGCCCAATGATGACCCGGTGCACAGATTCAATGACATCCGATGCCTCAACATGACCAGACCTGTGTCTTTCCAGACCTCTAAATGCGTCGCAAATAACACCACTCCTGAAAGGGTATTCTTTCCTGCTTTTTGGTTTTCAAATAGCTCTGTATGATGAAACTACCATGCAAAATTGTTTTAAATTTTACACATTTGTCATTAAGACACATGTCTATAAACGTTGCTTCTGTCTGAAATCTTTCAATAAGAACAAGATCTCTACATCAAGATACTTCATGTTCATTGCAACCAGGTTGTTAAACCATTATTCAGCTTTCTTACCTTGAATCTGTTTCAGATTAACACTGCTACTCCAATAATAGACCTCTCCAACATATACGGAAGCGTTCTCAACATTTCTCTTAAAGCGAGACTCAACAAAGGAGGTCTGCTGAAGTTTGATGAAGAAAATGGCAGAATCTGGCCTCCTAGTGTCCCAGCTGGTGTATGTAGACTCAATCAACAATCTAAAGAAACTAGATGCCATGGAACACGTGAGTATAAAAAATGTTTTACCAATAACACAATTACTTATATTTAGAACTTTTTTGTAATATCATACATAATTTCTACAAAACGTTATTGATTTGAACTGACCAGGAAAGATTTTCTCGTACACATCTCGTACAAAGAAAAAAGAAAGAAACAGTATATTACAAATCATATTCAAAACTTGGTCAGAATCTTGACATTGAATTATAAACGCAACATAAATAATTATGAAATGAAAATGAAGGTTACCTGCAAGCATAATATCAATTGTATATAAAAACTATCTCACACTGTTGTATAATAATCTATTCTTCCTGTTTATACAAATCTTCTACAACAGTATTAAGCTTATGATTTGCAATAGTAGGTTCTTTTTTTTTCAGCTGATGACGCAACGAACACCTTGCTTGGCATTAACCTAGTTGCCGTTTGGTTCTGGAGGCAGCACAACAGGATTGCCACGGAGCTTGCCAAGATCAACCCTTGCTGGGATGATGACAAACTGTTTTATACTGCCAGAGATATCAACATCGCTATCGGGACTCAGATTTACATGTATGAGCTCTTGCCTCTTGTTATGGGTACGTTTTCTTTATTTGTTTTTTCGTTAAAAATATATAAAAAATTAACTAGCCCACAAAACTCAACAATTAAAAAAAATAATACAATATTATGAAGAAATACTTTTCATAGGAAATTTGGAATGAATAAAGTAACGGGAACGCACGTTTTTGGGAAAATGTAATTCAGTTTATTGGACTGATTTCTGCTCAGAATATTTTCCACGTATTTATTGTCCTTTTCAGGCAGGGACAACTTGATAAAAGACAATATTATTACGCCAACTCTGGGATTCAGAGATTTCTACAATCCAGCCATTCCACCACAGTTATCTTTAGAATATCCGTATGCTCTACGATGGGTGCATCTTATTCAAGAATCTACTTTGAAGTGAGAATTTCATATCTATTAGCTATTATAATAACTTTTTATCTGCTATATGTATTTATAGCTCGTATTTAATGTTTAATTTACACGATATTTTTTTTTTAAATTAATAAAAGTATTAAAGATCAATAAATCGGTCAAAATATTAAGGATGGACGAGACACGCAGCTGAGGCTTAAATATCCAATAGGAAAATTAATAAAAGTTAAATAAATAAAGAAATAAATAAAAAAAATGTAACAAAAAAAATTTAAAAAATGTAATGTCGGCCATAATACCTAGTGTGAAGTGTCCTCCAGGCAAATAGTCTTTCTAAGCACCTGAATTTAGGAAAATATCTTAACAATTCAAATTAACTTAAAACTTTATACATTTAAATTGCTTAAACTGATGTCCAACAAATTGTTTCCAGAATGTACGATGCCCAAGGGTATTACGTCAAGCAATTTCCATACGTGAACCTGACTCTCCGAACGGGGTACTTAGCTGTGGACAACAACATTGATTATCTGACACAAGGGGCTTTCAGACAGCCGTGTGCCAAGTTCGATTATATTGTTGACCCTGATGTAAGTAATTCAAATACATTTCATAATGCGGAATTAGCGGCACAAACACCAATGTACCATGGTTGAATGCTGTAATATATATACAATTCAATTGCTGTAATATATATAAATTTATACAATTGACCAAAAGTGGATATAAGTGGCCTAAAATAGGGAATGGAAAAAGTGGAGGGCTTTTCCCTGCAGTTCCCACTGCTGACATGGGATAATTGGAATAATGTAATTGATTGATTATTAATTATTACTTTGATTTAAAATTGGGATAAAACACAAATGCGTATGTTTCCTATAAACATGACAGTTTTCACGGAAAATATTTGATGTCATATTTAAATATTTAATCAATCCAAAATTTACGATTGAACTATAATTGACACTTTGACTTTAAAACCAGCGTGTACTTGTTAGTTGACAGGTATAGGATTGGGACCTCACCAAAGATCTTCAGACATTCTTACCAACGATATCGCTAAATCGAGGTACTTTGGCTTCCCACCTTATCTCAAATACAGAGAATTCTGCTCCAGCATACGTCACAAGTCTTGGAAAGATTTGAAATACTTGATCGATGAAGAGGTACGTAAAATGCTTTTCACAGGTACAGAAGTATTGTTATGTATGTTACATAGACTGAGCAACCTTAATGAAAATATAGATAATCGATATTCAGCTATAGACGCATAAGGATAATACCATAAGAACTTCGAGATTAAAGAAACGAATTGTGATATTTTTCAGAGATTAGAGAAACTGAAAGAAGTGTATCAAAACGTTGAAGACATCGATTTAATCGCCGGAATGTGGGTGGAGAGATTCGTCCAAGGAGGATTTGTACCACCTACGTTCTACTGCTTGATCATCGACCAACTACGTAGAAACATGATCGTGGATAGACATTTTTATGAACGACCAAACAGGCCCAATGCCTTTACATTTGGTATGTAATAAAATTGAGTAAATGATTTTGAATTAGCTGAGATAGATGATTGATGAAATTAAAGTGCTAGAGTAAATAAAAATATTAAGATCTAGAGTTTGTAGTATGTTCTTTTTTTTCAGAGCAACTTCATGAAATAAGAAAAGCGTCTATGTCTCGTGTGATGTGTGATAATGCAGATACAGTCACCCATATCCAACCCGAGAGCTTCCTCAAAGCTGGGCCAGGGTAAGTTAATCCATTCAATTTACTTAAACTTAACAATTTACTTTTTTAGTAAACTAAAAACTTTAGATTGCTCCAATATGGGTAGAAGATTCCCTAGTTGTAGGCTAAAGTATAAGGCGAGGAAGAGGAACACACTTGATGCATCGCATGTCACTGCGATAGCGCTGCGTCAACAGCGGTTCTGCGGTTTTAGTATGGGGATTGACATTTCTAGTATAGATCTGACAGACCGCTGCGATATTTTTGCGCTCCGTCGTGCGTCAAGTGTGTTTAGTACTTACAGATAAAAAAAAAACTAGAAAAGCGGGTTGACCGGCATACCAATTTAAGCTTATTCCATGAATTCGTCACTGTACCTTTTGATTGAACGTCTACGAAAGTTAAAAAAGAAAAGAAAACCATCTTGGATTTTGTCAATTACTTATAACAAATCGATGACATGAAATACCTACATGCGGTTTGGATGTCGTCTTCTTGGCTTTTAATTGAACTAGACTTGTGAATAGGTAGTAATCAAAATGGATGGAGCATCTTGACATAGATGCAATCAGAACTTGACCACATGATTCGTTGTGGTTTTAATTTGACTTATTGAGTTTTGGTTGTTTGTTTGTGTCCGTTTGTAGCTTACTTATCAAATATCTACTGCCTTAGTCACTTAGAAAGTATTTTTACTTATTTAGAAAAGAAATAAAGAGTAAAATTTAACATTTCTATAGGAAGCAAATTTATCCAATTTTTAATATCTTACTACAGCATTGTTGTGATAACTAAGTATATTTTTTTCAGGAATGAGGACTGTGATTGTGAGGAGATCCCAAAGGTGGATTTGAGGGCATGGAAAGACTACAAGTGTGGTGGAGGAGGAGACTTCGACGGATTTGACTTCAATAACATCTATGGCTAAGAACCGTGCTTTTCAAAAACTACAAGTTAAAAAACGAATAATCATATATATCTGAAAAAATCGTAAACAATGAACAGTAAATGGTGTTAGTGCTGATACAGACAATTTGAAGATATGTTTGCGAGATAATAAAAATGTTTTTATATAAAAACAAAAATACAATTACAGTCCCTGATAATGTCATCAGTTTATATGGAATGCTAACTTATGATGATATCACAGTTTTCGTCTGGTAGATTTATAACCTACCAACTAATCTTCATCAATTCTGTGTGATAAAAAAATGGTAGGAGAGGTTTTTGCCAATCCAATGCAGGATACTATGAACCCCCCAGATGTTTTTTGTTTACTGACGAAAAACATCCTGCAGACTAACTAGAAAAACTTTCGCTATACACAATCAGTATTATAGGCACTTTGCACACAGATCAATAACCGGAAATACCGAGAACTTTTTCGAAAAAAGAACGCAGTCACGGGACATTAAAAATTTATGTTATTTCGTATCCAACCCCTTGTTTTCTGAAGGAAATTGCCAAGATCCCCCTCTCAGGCGCATTAAGCAAACTTTCTTCGCAAGATAATAAATAGAGTTTGTAATAAAACGATGCATTATTAAATTTGTGACGTTTGATGTTCGGAGATAAAGATGTTTATATGACAAAATTGAATTTTGTATTTTTTACGCTGTTTGTCTTATTTTCCCTATATCCCTTTATCTTGTTGAATAATGTATGGAAACAGGTATTTTTACATGAATTGGTAATATAGTAAGATACAAAAAAAACTTACGTAGGAGTCATTCTAAACATCGCAATAGGTAGGTATAGAACGAAATATATGTCCTCAGAGTAGTCTGATCGTTGACCTACTGGGTTTATCTAGTCATTCGTTAAGTCAATGTCACATTAGAAAAAAGAATAAGAATTACCATGCCAAATCAGAAGAATATAATGCGTTATGTGGGATCCAGCGGATTGAAATTAAGAAGCTTTCAACCAAAAGTAAAAATAGGAAAAAATGTTTTTGACCTACCTATGTCGCATGTAAAAAAAGTTCTGTTTGATGATTTTAAATACGTGTTCAGTCAGTATTGTCACAAATCTATGCCCAAGGAATATATTACTCTAGCCTGTGCCTATTTTTAAATTAACTGCTTCAACAATGGCAACATCATTCTTAACTCCGAACGCTTCCAACTTTACTGTTGTCTAAATAGAAAACAAATGACGATCGTAAACACTAAGAGGTGTTGCATCTCTCAGTTTATTGTTTTTAAATGTGCCCCTAATGGAACTAATGGCCCAGAATGCGATAATCTTAAAGTGTGCACAATGATTATTTTTTACGATAACTTCTTATTTTTGTTTAAGACTCAATTAAAAGAAAAACCCTTTATTAAATAATTTGATTACAGAATTTGTTTCATTTCTGTTTTATTTAGTTATAGATCCTTTATAGAAAATACACTTATAATTTGCACCATGTCTTTGCATTGATCTTTATTTTTATTTCTTATTTGCCTGTGGTGTCCCACTGTTGGGCAAAGCCTTTCCCGTCCTTGATCGACCCCATTGATCTTAAAAACATGGTTTTCTAAAAGAAACCTTTTTTTATTTATTTTATCACTTGTCTCTTAAAGACGATATCTATCCATGACGGTAAGGTTTAATGAAGTCTTAGAAAATTAAATTGCATTTCTGATAAAAATGCCACTACAAATGTCATCACAAAAAGTCGTCATCGCATCACCGACGTTCCCTAATTAATACCGCGGTCACAGCATTCACAGTTACATTCCTCGCTCTTCACAAGCCGGACTCTAAATTGGGAATGCAAACAGCCGTCATCTTGTGCCACTGCAATAAATGTCACCAACGCTCGAGGCGAAACAAGTAGCAGAGAGAGTACAAATAGTAACACAGAAACAAGAAATATGGATAAGCTACTGTCTTTTCTGGCCAGGCGAAAAAAAAGGCGGAAAAAATTACTTGGGTGGTTTATAATATATAAATTCTAACGTCAAAAAAACGAACATTTAAAAATGTGATTTCAGCTTTCATATCTATTACGTAAGTATGAACTCTCATATGTAGTTTAGTCGCTGATTATAATGAGCAATGTATATTGTCATCTTGTGCCACTGCAATAAACGTCACCAGCGCTCGAGGCAAAACAAGTAGCGAGTAGAGTACAAATAGTAACAGAGAAGTAAGAAATATGAATAAGCCACTGTCTTTTCTGGGCTAGCTGTATTAAACAAAATAATGTGACTTCAGTTTCCGTGTCTATTTTGTTAGTGATAAATCTCATCTGTGTTTAGTTCATTAGTTAATTATTTTAGCTGGGTTTACCGTCATTTCTAGTAATTGTCATCTTGTGCCACTGCAATAAGTGTCAAGCGAAAGAAGTAGCAACTCTCAGAATAGTGAGTTACCCAGAAATTAATAATTTGAAATAGCCACTGACATTTCTGTGCAAGTACATTTTAATGATTTTCTTTGTTTAAGTAGTAAAAGTTATTGCATTTTTTTTCACAATACATTATTGTCCATTATAAGTGAAACAGTAGACCAAAGGAGCTTACTGTGCTATACCATTCTAAAACAGCCGCAGCTGTCCACGTCATAATTAATTATGGAAATGTTGTCACTTCCATGGTATTAAAAATCATAGATCTGTGTGTACTTGACACTGGCTGGCCAACCAAAACAAGTCAACCCCAATAAAAAGTAAAAATAAACAGAATTGTCATTCAAACTGTCATATCGCATCAATCAGGGCTGCCGGCTATCCAAGGAAGTTATAAATACTGGAACTGACCAAAATGGCATCTACTTGGGTGTAAAAACTCACTGACTTTGTAAGCACTACTTTTATTTAAATAATAAAGGGGAATCATTTTTGAGCTATACATACACATACATATATCACGCCTTTTCCCTTGCGGGGTAGGCAGAGCGCTAGCGGGTGCGGGTGGTTTAAACTATAAATAATTGCAATTGGTAAGAATATGTTACTATACCTTCTTATAATCCTATAAATCATTTATTCAAAAAATCCAATTTGTAAATATAAAATAAGCATGTCAAAATTAATAAAATGTCAACTTAAAACTAAAATAAATAAAACAATTAAAATAAAAACAAGTCAAAATAAAATTAATAAATAATAATTAATCTTTCTTATCGTAATAAAAACTTAAATTGTAAAAACTTAGGTATTACTGCAGTGTTAAGCTTGTCCTAAGCACAATAATTACAATACTTTTCTCTATAAATACTTTGTTGCACCTAATTCTTATTCTACTGCGATGAGACATGGACAGCCCTATCCTGCTAGCATCTCAACAAAAGTTTACCAACAGATACATATGACTCTTATCTCAAAGACTTAAGGCTCAATATAGAGGTCGTGCGCCTAAGAAACTTTAGCCAGATATGGAATAAACATCTTAATGTCACTGTCACTCGTGGATTATGCAAAGTAGTTGAGGATAATTTCGTTTTTCTATTACCATAATACGCGGAGAATGTTTCGTGTAATACAGTTGACGTGGGAAAGGCTAACAGGGTAAGCTACTTCAACTATACTTTGTTAAATTTAGCTTGAAAGGTACCTCTGACGTTTGTGACCTTGGACCAAATCGTTTGGCATAAGGTCCATTTTACTTTGTTTACTAGGAAAATTGACGACCGATGTGGCGCAGTGGTAGTGCGACTGCCTTAGACGCCGAAAGTTCCGGGTTCGATTCTCGGTGGGTCACTCACAAAGTTGATATTTATCACTTTGTGAATTTGTTCCCAGTCTGGTTAGGACATTGCGGGCTGAATCACCCGATTGTCCGTAAGTAAGATGGTTCCGTGTTTCGGATGGCACGTTAAGCCGTAGGTTCCGGTTGCTGTCTATGATCACTTAGACGGCGGTCGTTACACAACCATGTCAGAAGCCTGCTACTTGTAGAAGGCGGTTGAAAAATTCTGACACTAGGGTTCATCGGGTCGTTGGACGACTTGGTGTCCCACACGAAAAGAAGACTAGGAAAATGGACCTTATGTCATAGCATCTGTTCCAAGTTCCCAAACGTCACAGGTATCAAGCTATATTTTATAAAATATATTTATATGGGCCTATCTGCACAGCGTTTTTTAAATTGCTATTTTGTAGTGCATTTAATCTTATAGGAGCATCTGCACAGACGTAGATAAATCGTTAGAAAATATTTGTCAATCTTACAGAATATAACACAAATAAAAACCTCACAAATAACATCCCTGTGCCTACACAGATGTACATGAAACATAAGTGAACTTAAAAACGGCTGTTTTTTCTTAAATAAAATTAAATAGGTTTGGAAATAAAAAATTTGGCTTTAAATTATGCAACTTATAGAAAAAACATAAGTATATAAAAATTTAAAGGCACTTTATAACACAGAAAAAACAGGTGCAGAATATTTCAGTAAAACGAATTTCAGAAAAAAAACATTATTTATTCTTTACCTGCAAAAAAAACCAGTGATACACGATAGCTGAAACGGCTATCAAATATTCATTGTACGACCGTATTTTTAAGCCCATTAATGCTGTACCTAACCCACAAGTAACAAAGACGCAATGAGTGAATGTAGACAAAAAACAGTAATATATTGATACCTTTCTTTCTTATAGGGGTAATTATCAAATCTTAATAGACTTATACCACATTCGCACACGATTAACCAATTAAGTCAAGCTCATAAAACAATATTATAGTTCCGCTGAAAAACGCTTATTTCATTGCCTATCGGCACTTAATGTGCTAGAAAAAGGCAGCCATTTTAGAGATGCAACGAATACTCTTTTGCTGAATACGCAATGCTAAAGACTTAGCAATTCGGCAGCTGAATATTTGTGTGTAAGGACAAGAACAACGACACATATCCTGCGACTGAATATTCGGCCAGTCAAACGGTCGCTGTGCGCGTAATTCAACACATTTCAATTTGGATTCAGAATAAAATACTTGCAATTCTTTTATGTAAAATGAATTAGGCGTTCGGCGTTTGAATGGACAGTGTCATCTAACGAGTAAAAAATGATCAAATGGGCCGAATACCGAATATTTGCCGAATATGTCGCTTCTCTAGTATTTTCGCAAAAGTAGAGCACGTAAAAGTGCAAAAAGCTTTTCAGCCGCGCGGTAATAAATTAGAGCAAATTATTTCCGACTCGTATTTTTCTAACCTCAAGCCTATTATTGGTGCATTCACCCTATTTTAATTCACGTGGTTTATTACTATGGAATTTTGATCTTTGATAGACTTAATATACGAGTTTTTTGATTGTGTTTCGTAGTTTGATTTTTTATTCGTGTGGGACACCGGGTCGTCCAACCTAATGTACCCTTGTGTCAGAATTATGTTTGAACATGTTCAACATTTATTTTTCTGGAGATTGTAAGCATCGTAATATATTTAAAATATTATTAAAAACATTAGTCTTACTTATCCTAATCTACATGATCAATATTATAATTCAAACGACTATTACTTTTATTTAAGTAAGTCACTTGACGATTTACAGAACTTATGGTTCAGTATTTATAAAACGCTTTCCACTCTGAGATCGATCTCAAGAGCGATTTTGACAAATGTCAGTCAACACTAACAGCATCTCAAAGCCGCACTCAAGATCGATCTCAGAGTTGAGTGCGGTGTATTAATACGGGCCGTAGTGTCTCGACCTGCCTTGACTTTTCTTGTTGTCATGAATGACATCGGTCGACGAATGTGTTGTGAAAACCTGACTTATACTTACTAGCATAACTAGAAATATAATTAAGTTTATAGGAACTTCCTGTATTAAGGACAAAATATACCCCAACTCATACTCATAGCTACCTATTAATAATGCGGGCTGCCTGTCCGTTTGTTTTTGGCCACGTGTAAGCTCAAATTTCAGAAGTATTGAGTTACTAAGTTTTGTTTTAGTCACTTTACAAACAAGGGCGTTGATGTTTTCGGTTTTGGTTTTTTTGTACTTATGGTCTTTTGAATTGGTATTTCCGTGGGAATAGCTTCGTCCAATGAAATTATTTACTATTTTGAAATAATTTTTACCGTAATCATAGGCAAATGTCTTAGAGCAACACGGCCTCCCGTCCCGGAACGAGACGGAAGACCCCGTTGCTCGAAGGAAAATGACAATAACTGAGTAAAAGTAATAGGAAAATCATGAATCACCTTGGCACTAAATGGATGTTTTGTGCAGGATTGAAGCCATTAACAATATGATATAGATTTTAATAATATTTTAACCTCTTTTCTCTTCCCAAAGTCTTAAGATGGCATATTTCTGCCTAATGAACCTTTCAGTACTTTGTTTTTCTATTTTTTGGCATGACAAACATTAAGTAGGAGCTACATTAAAAAATTGAGGTATGTAGGCAACTAATTATCAATATTGCTCTTATGAAAATATACTTTTCAAAGGAGAACAGAATAAAACACGTAGCATTCACTTCAAATAAAGTCATAACATTTAAAATTAAACCCAACATTTCCAAACACAGATATTTCACTTTCTTTGTAAGCGCTTGACAAAACGCTCCGTTTCAATTGATAAATGGTCAAATGTTCTTGTTGTTCTCATACAGTTTTGTAAGACGAATATATCCTGCAATGGAACGTTTATTCTTAATTTAAAACATTTCAGTTGTCGTGTATAATTGTAAGGGAAGTCGCTTCACTCCGCTGAACGGAAGTGCGTGAAGGGAAAAGGGAAGATTTATTTCACGAAATTGTTATACATAACAATATTTATAGGTATATGTAGAATCTGTTCTTGTTTACGCTTTTGTGTTTTCTGAATTTTTGAAGACGAAGTGTTGACCTTATTTGGTCATTATTAATAGACGAAATAGTCCACTTCAGGACTGGAGCCTTTTCCGTATTTGGGAGGTGTATCCCACTAACAACGCTTTCAAGTTTGATGATGATTATCTCACGTTCAGAAGATGGGTAAGCGAGCGCAGTTTTAGGCATTGTTTTTTCAAAGAATTCTATATAATGTCTGTTTCCTGAGTTTATCTCATTGTCTTTTACGACATCCACAGGTTAAATTGGAAAAAGTGGTAGGTACTAAAATCACACTTATTATGCCGACTTTATATTCATTCTCGTGAAAAGAACTTTAGCTCTTATCCTGGCAGATATGTGACTGTTATGAATTCTAAAAGATGAGTAGTGTAGTGTAGACCTAATTTTACTACGTATATTTTCTGTTCTAAAATTACCGCCATCATGCTGTCATTTCATTCAATATGTCACTCTGCACTTCTAATTGGCAACCAACATTCCAACAGAGCCGTATCGAGTTTAACGACATAAAGAACAAACAACTCCGATGAAGTTTTGAAACACTCACAAGATAATTGACATGGCTGTGTAAAGATTACTATGATTATATTAATATGAAACCTATTCCCTTCTGCCGTGTGATGCCGGCTTAGAATAGCATCACCCCAAATCCTTCCCGCGGGTGTCGTAAGAGGCGACTAAGGGACTCGGGAGTATTGGTGTATTACAATTTTTTAAGCGACAGGCTGACAACCTGTCACTATAGTGATACACATGTTTTCTGAAACAACCTTGGAAAACAATACTCGACAATGTCAGACGAGGCGATAGCTCGGTAGCTATCTTATTCTTACGGCCGTTAACGCTCTGCCTACCCCGCAAGGGATAAAGGCGTGATATATGTATGTATATGTATGTGATATCATTTAGTATTCTCTCTTTTTCTGGTGGACACCGAGTCGTGCAATTAGTAACCATTTTTCAGTTATTGAATCCAACAGAATATCTCCAAATCGAGAGGCGAGAGCACAGAACTCAGACGGCTGAACCACACAGGCAGAAGAGCATCCACTTCTAATTGACGACAAGCATTAAAGTCATGCGGAATAGTTTGAAACGTAGAGGATATCTTTGAAATCGATATTTTCCTAAGCGTGAGTCGTTCACAATTTACGTAACACGTTTTAGGAAGATGGTTTGCCAGACTAAGCTGACCAGGCGTTTCGATTTTTAGTTTTATTAACTTGTTTTCAAAGTTTTTCATACATTTTTGTACCTACTGACTTGATTTATTATCAATCAATTTACTTCTATCAATTTGTGGACAGCCTCTAAGTTGTGAATGAAGATGCAACCTGGAGAAATATAATAATGATAATGATGAACCTCTGGTGCATACTTCAGTCGCAGGATTACCAATTGTTTAAACATGACATAAAAGATTTTCCAAATTCAAATTCAAAATTTCTTTCAATTTAGAATAACGCAACTGAAATTTGACATGCAAATAGTATGTATAAAATTGTTACTTATATTACGCTTTTTGGCAAACAAAATAAAGGCGCTTCTGCAAAATTTTACGCCATAATTAACTTAAATGAAATTCGTTTCATTCCCGGAGAAGAGTCAGTTAAGAACTTTTGAGGATTTTCTCTTCGTTGGATTTTAATTAAAACTGTCGTTTCAAATTCAAGTACCTATTCATAATTTTTTGGAGGAAAAATAAACCAAAACTGAGGATAATTACTTACGCTATCTATCGCTCTTTCGCAAGACCACCCAATGAACACTGGTGTCAGATTTTTTCACCATCTACAGTTAGTCTACACTATAAGAAGTAACTCACGGTTACCTTACACTGTGGTTACCAATAAATCTGTCATATAAAATCACCATATTGCAGAATATGTGTCATTCAGCAGCAACAATTTAATCACGCAAATAATATTTGTCCATAAGCGTATATTTTGTAGTCCCTGTAAATAAAATGTATCGTACAGATCGTACTATACCTGAGACTTCTTTCTGCATGAGAAAATCAGAAATGACATCACATAAAATCCAGCGAACGGTCGGACAATAGACTGAAAAGTTTCAGCAAATATTTCCGAGGCACTTCGGAACACGGATCGCAACGGTTGTCCCGTAGACATTTCTAATAGTCCTTAAGTCCCCCTCAAAATTGAAGCAAACAGTTTTATAGCGTTGTCCACTTCGCTCCACATTGTTACTTTGGCAGCCATTTTAAATGTGCCTTTATGCTTTGAAAATTTGAACCTTATGTGTTCAATTTTAGGAGTGTAAAGAGCTGAACCAAACAGAGTATTTTTAGTTCGTGACGTAACCATAGAAACGGGAGTTAAAGGAAAAATTTTCTGCAACTGTAACAGTATAGGAATTTAATTTTTATTTCAACGTCTGTAAGAGCGGCGGACTGTTTTTAGCGTTGGATAAAAATTGTCTCCCGGAAGGGAATTTTTGAGTTTTTAGTCACGGTCGGTACTATTTGTTTAAATCGTTTCGCAGAATATTTTCTGCGCATTTTTATCGTCATGAAAAATACCGAAACGGCACAATAAGGACTTCGTATTTATCTCGATGTTGTTTTGAAAAAGAAATACTGTAAATGGATTAAAACAGTTTTAAATCGACGAAAGATACAAATTTCATTTGTTCCACGTTCATACAGGGTACCATACTTAAGAAATATACCTAAAAACGTTAAGTTTAACATGAGTAGTTACGTGTTTGTGAGATCGAGTCATAACAAAAAAGAAATAATCTTTTACGAGTGGAAATGTTTTAGCAGCGTAGATACCTATCTTTTGAAGGTCTCAAATTAATCTATCAACAAGACGTGAAGTGACATAAAATAAGTCAAGAAACACGAAGAATGTCTGCATTATTTTATTGAGTGTTTATTTTTAGACAATCGCGCTGTTGTGAAAATATAAACCGTGAGTAGAAACGAATGTTGGAGCAACTTTAAGGTTTACTTACTTTTTTTTATATTACATACATACATATAACACGCCTTTATCCCTTGCGGGGTAGGCAGAGCGTTAACGGCCGTAAGAATACGGCCACTATCGCCACGTCTGACATTTTAGAGGATTATTTTCTAAGGTTGTTTCAGAAAACGTGTATCACTATAGTGACAGGTTGTCAGCCTGTCGCCTAAAAATTGTAATACACTAACACTCTCTAGTCCCTACTTTTATATTTAACTACTTTAATTTTATATTCTAATACTAATAATATAAATATAATCGTGATGAAACCCACATTAAAATAAAATTACAATTCAGATGATATTTGAATCTTCGGGCCAGGTTAGCCTTTGGGTTGCAGAGGTCAGATGGCAGTCATTTTGTGTAAAAACTTTGTTCATCGTCATATCCCCTAGGTTACGGAATCTACCCTGTCAGATAACGGGATAAGGCAAAGAGGATGATGATTTTAGTAATAGGTTTAGTTTTGTTGTTCCTAAATAGGTACAACTTACATACGTTTCTATGAATCGGGCAGAATTACTGCCTTAGCCATGTTTCTACGACAGCTGAAATCTGTTTTACAGGTGGCCTCAACAAATCCGTAATTCTAACAGACATCAGAATTTACAATTTAAACTCCTTTGCATAGCAGACAGGTGTACTACCACTTATGGTCATCTTACTACTACTACTACTACTACTACAGCCTCAACAGTTCAGGCAATTGAGAGATGTAGCCATACTTAAGTGGATCGCACACTTGACGCAAAAAAGTTGCAGCCATTTGCCACATCTGTACTAGAAACGTCACTACCCATACTAAAACCCTGCGCTAGCGCTGCGTCCACAGAGGTTAAGAGGTTTTAGTATGGGGATTGACATTTCTAGTATAGATCTGACAGACTGCGATATTTTTGCGCTCTGTCGTGCGTCAAGTGTGCTATCCGCACTACTCTACTCCTACTACTCCAGCCTCAATAGTCCACTGCAAAATATGTGCTTGTCACAATCGGAGGGTATCGCCATACTCACCACGCTTTAGCAGGCGGACTGGCAAGTGCAGCGCAAGGTGTTGTAGACATTCACTGGGAACGCTGCTGCTTATTCCCTGGAATCATCCCGTGCTGCTTATTCTGCCGTGTGATGCCGGTTTAGAATAGCATTACCCCACATCCTTCCCGCGGGTGTCGTAAGAGGCGACTAAGGGACTCAAGAGTATTGGTGTATTACAATTTTTAGGCGACAGGCTGACAACTTGTCACTATAGTGATACACATGTTTTCTTAAAACAACCTTCGAAAACAACAATCCTCAAAAATGTCAGACGTGGCGATAGCGACCGTATTCTTACAGCCGTTAACGCTCTGCCTACCCCGCAAGGGATAAAGGCGTGATATATGTATGTATGTATGTAATCATCCCGTGGCCGTCTTTTACGACACCTACAGGTTGAAATGTGGTGATGCTTATTCTAAGCTGGTATCAAACGGCAAAGCACGGTCATCTAACTGCCACAAGCATGTAGATATATTACACCAATAAGGTGCAAGATCGTATTGAATCTAATAGTATCTAATCAATCAAACTGTTCGGTAGGAGCAATATTTCCTGAACAGGTACATATTGCTTTAGGGCCAGCAAACATCTAACGCTATATGAAGCTCTACGTCATTGCATGAGGAAAATTACTCACATGTGAACTGGCAGGTCAAAAAAACTACTTTTTAAAACGATCTAAAACGGTGTTTTGTATAAAAATAGGAATGTATGACGTCAAACATTGCTATTTTGGATGGCATCATAAATTTTTACTTTTATATAATTTTTCTGTTAATTATTTCAAACTTGAATATTTTGAAAAGTAATAAATAAAGTCCATAGTGTTTTTTATGCGTACAACTTTTATGTTTTTATAGTGACCCAGTCCACAAATTGGGCTCGTATCACACGTTTTAGAATCCACTATTCATACATACCCAAATAACATAATTACGTATCATGAAATTAACAAATGCGGGTAGCTGATTTGGTGTGATACAAGCACATAGACCGATCTTTCAGTGCACGATTTTGGGAATCACCATTCGATATAAAAAAAAAAATTGCGATAGTTTCTTGCGTCAAATAGCCCTGCATATTCACGCGGCCCTATAGCTTCGATATCTGAGATGCATCTCAGAATGCATTTGCCTGCCTGTATTGAACTCTCACTCAACTAATCAAACAAGATGAGCCTTTGACAAGCTTCTAACAAGGCTTACGATTTCTCATGCCCAGTGGTTGGAAACACAACGCTGCGCTCCCGCACACAAATAGTAGACGTAGGTCAGAAGGCAGCACATCTCAAGTGGGATTAGGCTGGACATGTGGCCAGAATGCCTACTACACTATGGCCAAAAAGAACTACAACTTGGGTCCCTCCTAACGCAAAACGGGCACGTGGTCGTCTCAGAAAAAGGTGGAAGGACGAGCTACATACCTACGCCCATGACTGGATGGAGGCGGTCCAGGATAGGAAAAAGTGGAGGAAAGAGAGGGAGGCCTTTGCCCTGCAGTGGGACATGTCTGGCTCAAAATAATAATAATTATATTTTATTATCTTTTATTCAATATCTATTAGAAAACCGCATCAAAATCCGTTGCGTAGATTAGGAGATAGCTGGCCATGACAGACAGATTCAGAAACGCAGATTGCAACTTAGTTTTGTACTATGATATTTATTTTGTGTCCTTTATTAATTAACTTTCTAAAGAAAGATCAGGTCAAAAATACTCTAAACTGACGAGGATGTATGAAAAGGCCGATGAATATTAAGTAAGCGAAAGAAGTATGTCAGGATCGTAGCAAGTGGACGGATGTTGTCTCTGCCTATCCCTCCGGGAAAGAGGCTTGATTATATGTATGTATATTTGTATTTATTGACATTTCACTGCTAAAATAGGCAGGCAGGAAATATTCCTCACTCCCAAGAGAACCTATCGGCACAGATTTCACAGGAGGCATTTGACGAGCTATTTTTGTTTGCTCAGCAAGCCAAATAGGCGCTTGGTCCTTTGACTAGCAACTGGCAACATGGTTGCAGTCCTGATATTGATTTGGAAATGGTTGAAATTTCCTTTTGCACATGCCGTGAAGCAGCAGCAGTCCAATACTTGAGATAGACTGACTGCGGCTTATATTTGCGTTTTTTTAACCATATTATCTCACAACACTCGGCAAATACAGTACATGCAGGGGGCTAAATAGATACGCAAGAAACATGATTTATAGAGAGTCAGCTAAGTCTCTTGAATCGTTCTCTATCTCTCTCTCTCTCTCTCTCTTCGTGTGGGACTCTGAGTCTTTAAACGACCCAATGAACCCTAGTATCAGAATTTTTCAACCACCTCTACAAGTAGCAGGCTTCTGACACGGTTTTGTATCGACCGCCGTTTAAGTAATCAGAGACAGCAACCGAAATCTACTGCTTAACATGCCCTTCGAAGCACGGAACCATCTTTCTAACGGACTATCGGGTGGTTCAGCCCGCAAAGTCCTAACCAAACTGGGAACAAATTCACAAAGTGATCAATCGAATCGTTCTTAATTGCTCCACTACAGAAAAGTCTCTCCTTTGAGTCAGACCTAGAAAGGTCGGTAGATACCTACCTACATTTTACCGAGGCAAAAATATCCCTACCACAGGTAAATCTGATAATGCGGGTAAAACCACAATAGCCAATAGCCTATTACAGTGACAATAAAACACGAAGGTAAAATAGGAACGGCTAATTCCCGGACGGTATCGGGTAATCGTCCACTGCGCTAATCCGTTAATTGACGACTGATGCCGAATCTCGCGCAATGTGCGTCGTTCCCACACACGATTTCACTTGTACCTATGTATGTATGTGGATGATTTGTTTATTCAAGGTCTGTTGTAATGTTATATTGCGAACTGAATAGCACCATGGCCAGCTGAATAGCACCACCCTAATTTACCCGTGCGTCTCGTCAAAACCTATTAAGAGATTATCATCAAGGAAATGAGCAACACTGTTCCCTGTAAAAGCAACATCTTGCACTGCGCTTGCCAATTCGCCTGGCCCCTAAATCGGGGACGTTCATGTCCAGCAGTGGACTGTTGTGACTGTAAGGTGAGCTAAATTTATATTTCGTGTAAAAACTGCTCGGCCTAACTGCACCAAAATGAATACCTGCCAAAAAAGATAGATACATACGCCTCGCAAAAATTGCAGATATATCTGCAGTTTCCAGTGTTACAATATCTAAAACTAAATCTAGAACTGTCACGGGCAAACTACGTATATAGTCAGCAGAGGATTCAGCCCATTTGAAGAGAATCGCTAGGGCTTAGTAATTACTGTCTACTGTGGTAGATGGTGGGGCCACTAAAACAGTTTGTTTCATTTATGTAAATCTAAAACAGTACGGGCGAGTCACAGTAAGCCGAAAGACTCCGCCAATATGAGGCAAATCGTTTGAGAGTAGGTTAACAGAGGCAAATGAAGGGGCCATAAAACAGCTGAAGTTCTAATCAACTCATATTACTACGACCACCATTTTTGTAATAAGCATGCTCTCAGAAAGACAAAAATATTTATGATTCTGAACCAAATATAAAACAGGATGAGAAATAGTGAAATTGCGATAGATAAAGCGTATTTTGTTTATTACCAACTTTATTTAAGTAACTTACGAATGAAGAACATAATTTTAGTTTTTATAGACTTTGTTAATACTCGACAAGAGCAAGGACTAGTTCATAACTCTCACCCTTGCGTATTTTTAGTACTTAACTACGTATAAGTAGCCTAGTATTATTTGATATTAGCATTTTGAATTTAAGCTTTCGTTATAATTATACTTTGTGTACTTATTAGAAAATAATCTCTTTTCAATGCGTCATAATTTGTTTTGCATTTTTAAACTGAAGACAAAGTCTTACAGAAGACGATGTCCACTTAAAGTAAACTAACTAAACTCACGTCACCGCGGCTTTAATGGCCCTACACTACAATATTACATCTCGGTGTGGAAGTAATTGATAGTTGTCAGTAGTGGCATTCCTGTAGCTCATGCGGCGGTGTCTGCTGTCTACTTCAGCAGTAGACATGTTGACAAGTGAGGCGGGAATTATAGGGCATCGAGTAATCTTCATCTACTGCCTTGGTTGTTTGGCAGTATGAGTCCAGTCGCAGGGTCTGAAGGTTCCTAGTTTTTTGCTGATGGATTGAATAAACAGGTACGTTTAACCTAGTGTCTTTATTGTCAGAAGTGGTATTCCTGTAGCTCATGCGGCGGTGTCTACTGTCTACTTCAGCAGCAGACATGTTGACCAGTGAGGCGGGAATTATAGGGCATCGAGTAATCTTGATCTAGTGCCTTGGTAGTTTGGTAGTATGAGTCCAGTCTCAGCGTCCGAAGGCTCCTAGTTTGTTGCTGATGGATTGAATAGACAGGAACGATTATCTTGTGTCCATTTTGGGATATGAGTATTTGCTACGTCTGCAATATTTAAGCACATGAAGGCCACAGAAAATGCTGTCCGGGTGGCTAAATTTTGGGCACATAAAATCTAAATTTGCCATCGACGCGATAAGAAGAAGAAGCTCTGTAGCACGAAAGGAAAACTAATTTACTTCATAATATGCTCACATGCATGCAAAAGGCACAGTTCATACACATACATACACATATCACGACTTTATCCCTTGCGAGATAGGCAGAGCGTTAAAAGCCGTAAAAATACGGTCAGTATCGCCACGTCTGTCAATTAAGCTCTTTGAGATGATTCGTGTATCAATGTAGTGTTGTCAGTGTAGTGAAAGGTTGTCAATGCCTCTACCAAGTAGAAAATGTACGCCTACCTATAATATTTTGTTTCGGAAGCAACATCAGCAATTCCTACACGTTTGTCACGTAGAGAATTAGCTACAGATATCACCTCTCTACGTGATTTACGTCATTATAATATTAGTATACAAGCCATAGTTTAAGAGCAATAAATGTGCATTAACCATGGAGTGATCGTCTCAATAACTCTCCCCCCACGGGTACCGTAACTATCGCTAAAATTTCTACCGAATAGAAAATAAGCGAAAATTCAAGTTTTTCATAAAGTTTGTACTTAGTAGTTTATAGGCCACTCTGGCTTTCCAAGGTTGCAACTCAATAATGTTAGTATGTTAGGTCAGGGTGTGACACATTCCTTGTCTAAATGTCTTTCTTTATTTCCCCATTCAGACTCAAGAATCCAAACCATAAAAGCATCGAAAAACGCCTTCACCTCATCTTTACAGCTTTCATACGTCAAAACCCATTCACCCATCGCCATTGACCATACGAGCTTCATAAACATTTGATGGGGTTCTAAACGTCGGGTCTCCTCGACAGTACCATGTTTCATTTGAATCCTAAATGTTGTCGTAAATTAACGAGTTTTATGTGCCTTTTATGAAGTTATTTCGCGAACGGACATCGCTGTGCTTCTTTGAATATTGGTCGTACTTGATCATACTTGATCGTCTGTTGGAAAAAGTTTATGCTTCTGAGTAAATCCAAGTAAGGCGCATCGTACACTTAAGGCACGACGGACCGCTAAAATATTGCAGCGGTTTGTCAGATCCATACTAGAAATGTCACTCCCCATACTAAAACCGCACTCGACTGACGACGATAGCGCTGCGTCGACAGCGGCTGAGCGGTTTTAGTATGGGGATTCATATTTCTAGTATTGGATCTGACAGAACGCTGCGATATTTAGCGGTCCATCGTGCGTTAAGTGTGCGATCCACCCACATAGTGGATCAACCCACATAGTGAGTTTCTAAAGACAATCCGCTTAAGAATTATACTAACCTACACGTCATATTATTTATGCATACCTTAACAGACCACACAGGCAGAACTATAGTCTGTAAGTTTAGGTACTTATCTTTTTGTAAACAAACTTTGTATGAAACTGACAGTTCAGAAGTGTCACTTTCGTACAAAGTTTGTTTACAAAAATATAAATACCTAAACTTACAGACTATAGTAACTAATAAAAAGATCATAGTGCAACAACCAATTGGAAAGTCAAGTTTCATCCGACCAAAATTTGAAATACAGTCTCTATTGCTGTTTAGACTAGTGAATAGTGATGCTTCTGATCTCATCGATATTATTTTTTAAACTTTTTTACTCAATAATGAGATACCGACTTAAGTGTAAATAAGTCATAAGAGTATCTCTGAGTAAATCTTGAAGGAGTATGGGTACTTTTTCCAGTATTTTTTTTTTTCATTTATTTTGTTTTCACGTATTAAGTACATAAAAACATTAAAACCCGAAAAAGGTTTGTCTTGACGACAGGCATTCTCGCTCGTATTACATTTGAAATACGTCTAACTCTTGATTCCGCTAAAGATTACTCTCTTTTTTGTTGAGCGAGATGACGAATAAATGGAGATAAAAATATGTTTCGTGTAATATAAGATTTTTGTAAAAGAGGTCACTTTCAGAACGTCACTAAAGCGGGAGCAAACAGTCGTTGTGCAAATGGCATCATTTCCGCCCGCTATCGACAACCAACAATATTTATTGGGTCCTTGTATCGAGTTCGATATTTCGGATCGGACACTGTGGAGAAAAATCGTGGCGGGAGACTTTTAGATTTTGGAGAGTTACCGTAAATTTACCTACCTATGCTTAGCTTCGGAAGTTATTTGTGTGAGATGATCAAATAAAGTTATTAGATAATTTTTTTCTAAATAATCTAAAACAATTCGAAAAAGCATAAAACATGTTGTCAAATGTTGTTTGTCAAAGGTTTGTAATCATGCGTATTCCCTTCCTGTCAAAAGGTCCTGACTGATCCATTCGCAAAATCATTATTAAAAACCCAACTATCACTTTTCCACTGCTGGACATTTATGTGTCTCTTTGATATCACGCCCTTGAACATGACTCTTAGTAGGTACGAGTAAGTATAATTTTTTCCAGCCATCTAGCGAAAATCTTTGCCTCACCATCTCTGAAAACATCTTTACCCCTATTATTGTATTGTTCTTACCTGAGATCGATCTTAAGAGCAAAATGACCAATGTCAGCAGGACTAACGACTTCTTAAGTACGTTCTCAATCTCGACCTCAGACTTGAGAGACATTTATAAATTCTATGCCGCATTTATAATTTGTGCCGTATGGTGCCGGTTTAGAATTGCATCACCCCATTTCTGCCTTTAGGTGTCGTAAAAGGCGATAAAGGGATGAATCCAGGAACCGGGCAGCAGCGTTCACTGTAAATATCTACAAAATCTTGCTCGCCAATCCACCTGCCAAGCATGTTGAGTTTGGTAATACCCTCCATTTAGGGGAGGCCTATGTCTAGCAGTGGACTGTTGTGGCTGTAGCGGTAGTAGTATAAATTCCCCGATAAACAAATAGGAAATAACCGCGGCGTTTCCTAGTCCAGTCTGTTTCGTTCCTTCCAACCCTTGACGCGTGAAATGACGTTTAATTAACTAGCTGCACGTCATTAGGCGCCATTGATATGACGTATTACGCGGCCATGTTGGAAATTTCAAATTTCGAACGCGTCAACTGATGAAGTGTTATTTCCCGCGGTCCACTGAGTATCGAATTTATGGTGCTTATTTAGAACGATCATTGTTTCTATTTCCATTGTAAATGTTTGATTAATTACAACTGTTTTTTTTTCTGTCCCGACAAAATGACTTACTCTTATACCTTTTTCCAAAGATAGTCTATCAATTTGTATACGAATTACTAAATCAATATAATTTTACCTACGAGCTTTTCATTCAAATTATATCTTGGTAGTATTTTACATCTCATAAAATATTTCTTACAATATAAACATTCATAAGGTTACAAATAACAACTTAGATTAAAAATTATTTCTACCCCAAAATGTGGATACTCAAAACATGTAATCAATCTTAGCTTCCCCTTCATCATCTTCACACACCGAAACTTGAAATTAACATCCAGACCCCCTGTATACCAATATAATACCTACTTAGACGTCTACCTAGTAATTTGCGACCGCAAGATTAAACCTATACTTTCCTTAGGTCCTTTTCATCTCCCCCTGTATAATCCTCCAACCTCAATGCTGACTGATTACAACACACCCTGTGATTGAAATGATTCTGCATTCATATTTTGTAAAGAGTACGAAAATTGCAGTGGGATTATGTGAATGTTTCTTAAAATAGAAATTGTCAAGGGATTTGTAATATTTTAAAGCCATGTGCATGTGGTATATATATATATAGGTAAGTTGATATTAATATTTAGATAGACGTCGTAAGCCTTAACTAATCTTAAAAAAAATGTATCAAGAATTTCAAGCTTATGTAGCGTACACAAACGACGTTACTGTGCACAATATCGTCAAGATAAAGATCACCTTATTTGAAGGTATTTACAAAGTTTTGTACAATTTTCACTTTTGCATAGTCATATTTACTACGCCAAATACTATTGTTTGTCTAATTCAAAATCCAAATGTCCATTTTCCCGACACAAAAAGGCAACGAGACGATTGTGTGCACAAAATCATCGAGATAAAGAGCACCTTACTTCAAATATTTACAAAGTTATGCACAATTTTCATTCTTGCATTTTATTTAAGGCCAACTACGATTGTTTGTCTAATTCAAAATTCAAATATCCATAATCCACTTACAAAAAGGCAACGAGATGTCCCAGACAGGTTTCCTGTTTTCCTCCAGAAAAACCAGTTTTCCCCTGTTTTTTCGAACCACTGACTAATTAAATAACTTTTCACCCCCCAACGTCTCGACACGACTGACCAGCTAGCCAATCTGAGAAAAAGAAAAAAAAATAACGAGTCATGTTTAAGCAAAGGGAATCGTGGCTGGGCTTGGCTTGACTTGGGCTAAATCACATTAAGTTGGCAACCCTTGATGCAAAGGAATCTGAAGATATGTTACAGTACGTTGAAACCACTAACACGTTCTTTTTTTTGTCGTCTCACTGCACGATCTAGACTCAAAACATATAAATTTCTTACAAATGTGTATGAATGAGAAAGGTCAGTGAATGAAAGTCCAGGCTTATATCAGATATTATCTTCAACAGCCTCGTCAATCTACTGTTGAGCAGACTGATCCTCTTCTTATAGTGATCACTATAAGTGATCGGGTAAGTGGGTTGACAAGCACAGAGCATAATATTATATTCACAGGAAACTCTGCTGCTTATACAATGTTTTGTCTTTGTCACGAAACTCACGAGTAGAAATGGCGCTTGTGATGTAGTCTAATCCGGAATCACGTAGCTATAACAAAATGGGGACATAAAAAATATAATCATTGCTTTACGCCACTATCTTTTTTAGTAATATATCTTTATTTCTTTATACATCTTTTTGGGTGCCGTGCAAACTTTACCCCGGTAAATAACGCGACAAGCAACGGAACTGTGGGCACCAATAAAACACTAATTCTTCCTTGTAAAGTTCGTGATACACTAAAAAGGGTCGTATAAAGTAGAGCGAGCATAATTTACCACAGGGGCGGTCGTAAGGCCTAATAAATTTGGGTTAGGTTAGGCGAAATAAGATATATTCTTTTATTATCTACGGTTTTTTCTATCTTTTCAATGTGAAAATATGTCGTAACACACAGTATACTCCAAGATTGAAAAACCAGCAGATATATAAATACCAACCTGAACCCGTAAACTTACATCTAGTGTAAATCTATTGATATTAAAAACTGCATCAAAGTCTGCTGCGTTGACAGATGGACAAACAAAACCGAGAAATACAAAAAGCGTCTTCACTTTATACTACATATGTATCTAAACGACCTAAACGTCGTATATAAGCTTTTAATTGAAGACAATGAAAAAGAAACTTTAGAATCCCAGCAATATTTATTTTATAGCTTACAGTGGGCACAATCTTAAAACTGTCGTCGCCTGGACGAAACAGGAAATTAACTTTCTCCCTCTCGCGTGACAAGTTTATTAAGAATACTTTTGTTATTTATCCTTTTTATTTTGTCCCTTAATCTCCTACCTCGTGGAGTTTTCTTAAAGTGGCATTTTATAATCTTTTCATTTTCCTGGTCTTCCTTGTTTGCGTGACAGCTCGTGTATAAGATATTTTGGACATTGCTCTGTTAGCCATGGTGGCAGATTGTTCCTTATTTTTATTCTATATGTTCGATATTTAAAAAAACGAGTTTATTTAAGAACATAAAATATTATTTAAGTATGGACAAAATTTAAAAAGGGCGGCAGGTAGCGACTGGATGGCGAAAGCGGGAGATCGTTCATTGTAGCGTACCCGGGGGAGGCCTATGTCTAGCAGTGGCCGATGTGATAATGAAGATGGACAAAATGCAAAAACTTTCATAAAACTAAAAAGATCAAACTATTTAATAGTTCCTTGGACACATCAGGCTTGAAACTGGTGATGAGATTTTAAAGAAATCAAAAGAACTCTTCCTTTATTCCTTCGAAGTCCCACACATTTCAATATTATTTGTTAACTTTTACATGAAACTGCCAAATTCTGGATGTGTACTTACCTATTTATTTTACGTAAGTCACTTTTGATAGTAGGTATAGCACCTATCAATATGACAGCACATACACATTCACGAAAGTTTATACGACATGTCATATTTCGCAAACCTATACTTGTTTACAATATTGCAGACTGAGCATTTCCCATTCAAAGGGGTTTAGCACTCATAAACGTTTCCAAACCTACATTTTGTACGCCGTAAAAGTGTTTCAAGTGTTCCTGCAATTTCGTACATTGTCATATTGACATTCACTTCTAAATACGCGGCTTTGAACGCTTCACGGAGAATATCTATAATTTGGAATAAAGAATATTGTATAGAAGATGAAATAGGCACAATACTTAAGTCTTGTAAAGAGACTGGGTAAAATAATTCACGCTTGCCACTACATAACAAAAAATGGTATTTGACTTTAAGTTATACAGGGTGTAAAAAAATTAGCTGCAAATATTTTAAGGGGTGAACCAGTCTATGAAACTGAACAACTTTTCCTAAGGAACATAGGTCGAAATATGAAAAATAAATTTGGACCTCCCATACAAAATTACCAACCGACCAAGTCAATTCGTATGGAAGGTCCTAAAAAATTTCTCGTATTTCGACCTATGTTCCTTAAGAAAAGTTGTTCAGTTTCATAGGCTGATTCAACCCTTTAAGTATTTGCAGCTAATATTTTTACACCTTATATTGTATCGTAGCATATTATTCTATGGGCCTGAGTAGCTTAAAAGAAAAGGATTTATTATTATAAAAATATTCTGAGTCCATTGGTTTTTCAAATTTTTGGATACATATCAGCCTCAGATGTTAGCTTGACCCAGGATTTGTCACGAGGCATTATGATGTTCCGATTTTGCCCTACACTTGCCTAGGAGTGGTTTCCACTCGAGGATCAGCTTACTCCAACGTCCATTTATTTAAAGGCAAGGAAGAGGTTCAAATTTCGACTTGTAAATTGGTGGAAGCTCGATTATCAGGAGTGGACTTCTCGTAGCTAATAATGATGATTCATAGGTACATATTTTTAGGTACTATTTGTGCTTTGCAACTGTTCAGCGTTGCGAAGGGTATCTGAATCTGCATGTTAAGCATAACTTTGCAGAATTGACAGTCACATACATAATCTTTGGCATATTCGCTGCAGAATTTTGCAGAAAGTCAGACTTCCGTGCCATAACTCAGTTTAACGTCTCTTTCCAAGAGTTACCGAGAACCAATGGCAAATGGCAAGACACTTCCAAAGTTGTGGTTACGGTTTTACTAAGTTTTTGCTGAATTGTGCCTACTGCTTGGTTTTATATCTGACGAATCGACAAAGGTTTTGAGAATATACACACACACACACACACACAAATCACGCCTTTATCCCTTACGGGGTAGGCAGAGCGTTAACGGCCGTAAGAATACGGTCGCTATCGCCACGTCTGACACTTTTTGAGGATTGTTTTCCGAGGTTGCATCAGAAAACATGTGTATCACTATAGTGACAGGTTGTCAGCCTGTCGCCTAAAAATTGTAATACACCAATACTCTCGAGTCCCTTAGTCGCCTCTTACGACACCCGCGGGAAGGATATGGGCAGATGCTATTCTAAGCCGGCATCACACGGCATCGGCATTTGAGAATATAATATTGTGTAATTTTAGCCGTGTGATGCCGGCTGAGAATAGCATCACCCCACATCCTTCCCGCGGGTGTCGTAAGAGGCGACTAAGGGACACGAGGGTATTGCTGTATTACAGTTTTTAGGCGACAGGCTGACAACCTGTCACTATAGTGTGATACACATGCTTTCTGAAACAACCTTCGAAAACAATCCTAAAAAGGTCAGCCGGGGCGATAGCAACCGTATTCTTTTGGCCGTTGACGCTCTGCCTACCCTGCAAGGGTTAAAGGCGTGATATATGTATGTATGTACTTTATTGTACATAAAACTATAAATGGGCATTACAGAGAGAAAATGTAGGCGATCTTATAGCTAGGTAGTTATTTCTATCAGACAAACTTAACATAATGAACCTTGGAGAACAGGTCAGTTGTCTTTAAATATGCCAAAATACAGACAGACACACATTACGTTTTTTTCCTTTAGGACTAAGCAGGGTGTTACCGGACAGAAAAATATCGTTGTTTCGCCACGTTCTACAAATATATGAGGGCCGTTTCAGAAAAAAATATCAATTAACTGTATAATGGAGTGGATACAAACGTGAATCATATAGGATAAAAAATACCTAATTTGAATAGGTATTACATACAACTTACATAAAACTATACCTAATACTTTTTCCATACCGATTTTACCTTTCAAGGTATTTTCCCTATTTATCTTTCGCGAGCAGTTCAGAAGATTTTCTTTAAAACTTTTCTTTGAAATTCTTAAATCAACTTTGACGTAGAGAAGCAGTTTATAGAGAAAACCCTGAAACCATTTCACAATTCAAGCGATCTCGAATGAAATCACATTTGAAAACTTTTCTCTTGGAAATAAGCAACAGTCAGGTGGAAAAGAGCTTGGAGTTTCGAATCGTGATGGTTCAAATAACTGAAATTGGCTGGACTTTTGTGGCTGTTGTGGTAGTAGCAACATACATACATACATATATCACGCCTTTATCCCTTACGGGGTAGGCAGAGCGTTAACGGCCGTAAATACGATCGCTATCGCCACATCTGACAAATATAGAGGGCCGTTTGAGATAAACTGTGTATCACCATAGTGACAAGTTGTCAGCTTGTCGCCTAAAAGTTGTAATACACCTGAAACCCTCAAGCTCCTCAGTCGCCTCTTACGACACCCACGGGTAGGAAATGGGGTAAAAAGCTTTCAATAAATACTTATTTCACTTCTAGGTACTTCTACTTTCAACTGCGACACTAAGTCAACAAACGACTCGATGCCGAGCGCGGGGAGAGGTGCCAGAGATGAAGTAACGTTATCTTCCACCGCCCACTAAGGCGGATCGCCCACTTAACACACGACGAAGCGCTAAAACATCGTAGCGGTCTGTCAGATCCATACTAGAAATGTCAGTCTCTATACTAAAACCGCTCAACCGCTGTCGACGCAGCGCTATCGCAACGACGTCCATCAAGTGCGGTTTTAGTACGGGGAGTGACGTTTCTCGTATGCATTTGAAAGTTCGCTGCGAAATTTTAGCACTCCATCGTGCGCTGAATGTACGATTCGTCTAAATTCCTAGCAGGCTTCTGGCAATAACCATTTAATGCTTAGAATGATTGGTTAAAATTTAAGCAATTATCGGTAGAAAACGGGCTGGCGGTTTAACATGCGCTCTATACAACGGAACTATCTTTTTTATAGAAAATCACATGGAGACAAATCCACAAAGCGACAAATATCAACTATTTGGTGTGACCGACCGGGTATTGAATCTGGCTCCTCCGGCTTCTGAAGCGAACGCGCATACTGCTAGACCACGGAAACAGTTGAATAAGCTAATGAAATAGCAGTAAGCTTCTAAATGATTTACTGCACCACTTTTATACACGAATGAAACATTCGTGAGAGTATGTTTAACCAAATTTGCGTTTGTAGTACGGCGGCAACTTTGTATGCACTTCATAATTATTCTTGTAAGGCGTTTGCGGAGTTGTGAATTATTTTGAGGAATGTTTATTAAGTTAAAACCTTGTTCATTCAATGAGTCACACTGCATTTAAGCGGCTTTCACACTGGCGCCGGACTTCGCTCCGGTGTTCTGAACTATGGAATCCGGATATAATTGCGGAAGCACGGAAACCGTGCGGTTTTAACACAGTTTTCAAAACTGGTGCAAGCGCCTTCGCTGTATCTCGTTCTGTCCTTCTCATAAACCGCATAATCTTAATTTTTGGTGTGTGGCAATGAGTTCTTCATTTGTTTGCGTCAAACTATTATATCACACCCAGCTATGCCTCTTACTGTAAAAGACACTCGTATTCTAAGGCTGTTCTTACACTTAACGCACAACGCTGCGTAAAGCATGCGTCTGTCAGATCCGTGCAAGTTAGAAAGATTATTCCCCATACTAAAAACCGTTAGAGACATAGATCGAACGCACGACGCAGCGCATCGATCGTACGTTATTTTCGTGCTGCATTGTGCGCTAAGTTTGAAAACAGCCTTATGCCTCCCATTATTATGACAGTTGCAGAAATTGAATTGTTACCATCGACTCGATAAAGAAAGATGCTGGCAACTACCAAAGAATTAGTTTTTTTTTTAAATACATTACAGACGCTAGCAACCCTAGAGTAGCAATAGAGAAAATTTCCAAAGAAAACGCGACCGACCAAATTATAGGAGGCGAAAGGAAGTTTTCATATGAATGCTGATTCGTAGAAGGGTGCACCCCGCCATTACCGGGGCAATGAAATTGTAACTTGCAGTTTTAGTGGGTAATTTTTAATTCTGTCTGACACGGAAGGAAAATAATGTTGTCTTGTAAAGGGAAACTTTGTTTTATTCTGATCGCGGTAAATTTCGGTATTTACACACATTTGGGAAAAGGGGGGAGGTTGTGAGGTGCCAGCTTAGAATAGCATCACCCTATTTCTACCCATGAGTGTCGTAAAATGCAATGCATGCCGTGTGATGCCGGCTTAGAATAGCATCACCCCATATCCTTCCCGCGGGTGTCGTAAGAGGCGACTAAGGGACTCGAGGGTATTGGTGTATTACAATTTTTAGGCGACAGGCTGACAACCTGTCACTATAGTGATATACATGTTTTCTGGAACAACCTTGGAAAACAATCCTCAAAAATGTCAGACGTGGCGATAGCGACCGTATTCTTACGGCCGTTAACGCTCTGCCTACCCCGCAAGGGATAAAGGCGTGATATATGTATGTATGTATGTATGTATGTAGTGTCGTAAAAGGCAAATAAAGGAGAATTCATGGAGCGGGCAGCAGCGTTTTTTGTGCATATTATCTACATTATCTTACACTGCTCTCGCCAATCTGTCTTCCAAGCGTGGTAAGTATGACAATACCTACCAATTTGAAGGAGGTCCATGTCCAGCAGTGGACTGTAGTGGCTGTAGAGGTAGTAGAGAGACGGTGCGCAATTAACAGGAAAATAAGGCAGTAACCTAAAAACCTAATGGTGATATTCTCGACGGTTCCTCTTTGTGATTTTTCAAAAATGTGTCAATGTCATAGTACAGCTACTTCGGATTGGTGCGTTTAGGCCCTGTCACGTCTGCTACCATCGTCGGCTGTTTTCCAATTGCTGACATTACAACGTTGCGTCTTCGATAAACCCTGGCTATTTAATATCTAAAACGGTGGATACAGAAAGAAAATATCATTTTCCATAAGCTCGAGTACTGCTTATCACCACTTAACACAAGTAGTGAGGACTTTTTGCCAACATGCAGTTTAGTAGCGCATTGGTGTCGAACCACAACCTAGTTTAGTTGAGTAATTTTAGGTTTTATATTATATGAATGAACTAAACTATACTTGCGTGGAAATTGTTTGATCCTCACAGTGTCACACACTATACATGTAGGTATGTAAGTATGGTTACAAATGGATGGGGATGACCGTAAGCAAATCAAAGGCAGAGTGTATACAATCCATAACAATGGTCTGTCCAGCATGAAACTATAATGACGTCAATCAATACACTTGCAAAGTGCAAGCTGGCAAGGGGAGCAGAACAAACATAGGGTGTGCGGGCAATTTACCCATTTACCCTGAATTTACTCATCTACCCTGCTTTGGGGATGCTTGAAAATCATAAGCTTTCGATAAACAGTAATCTGTGGTCAAACGCAACGTATTTGCGGATCCAAGCAAAGTTCATTCGCTTCATCTGAAACACAGAACCGCGCGCGCTGATTGTCTGCGCTCGCTGGTGTAAGTCCTATAAGAACCAAGCTTGACACCAAAATATGAGATAATTATTACTTAGTATTCTAAACAAGATTTTGTATTCTTAAATTATTTTTTTTGTCTACAGGAGACACAAATTATACTGGCGACCGATGATGCGTCTAACCACTTTTATATGCACAGTATTGCACACCACATGACAACTCTTAAAGCCGTAACGCAAAAAGTTAGACTCGCGTTGAACGTGTGACTAATGTTTTTTTTTTGTATGGAGTTTGATTTTAAACACGTGTTCGACTCGCGTCTAACTTTTTTGAAGTAAGGCCCTCACTGTTTAGGTCCATTTCTCAAAAACTGTCTTGCGATGAATGATGACATTCAAAAAGTTGAAAGAGTTTACAAGCCTTTTCTTAAAATATGAAATTCTAACACATTTTGTCATAAATTCTAAGCAACGCCAATTTTCCTTGCTGACGTAGAGTGTAAATACGGGGAATTTTAATTTTGCCGTGAACGTAGTCCCAATATAATAGCGAAATACCCGGGAAAATACCGATGAATTGTAAATTTGAAACAATCTCGCTGCTAATAAAATAAAACACTTTCTTTGGCAAAATTCTTCGAAAATTGTGCATATTTTTGCTTTTTCTATTATGGGAATTAAAAAAATCAGAGAAATATTAAAATAATCATCTTTGAAGATGATAATCTAGCCGCTGAACCCTTAAGTTAGTGTCTCAGACGGTAGATAAAAAAAAAAAAAATTGAGTAACCAACACCTATTATAAAGGTAAAAATAATTAGACAGCAACCGAGACAGTGCTTTTCGAAGCACGGAACCTTTACATTTCTAAACTAATATTCTTGATGATAGGTTTCTACCTACAGGAATATTTGAGCCTTTGTTTACAGGATCTACAGAGAACAAAAATAAACAAAACGTTATTCAATCTACCCTCCTGTTGTAAGCAATCACTTTGTAGGGAGCCAGCGGATCGTAGGGCCACGAAATACGCGACTGTTTTAGATCCTAACCATAAACCTAATCAACTTTTTTTATACAATTAGTATAGTTTCTTCTACTAAGGATTTATTTTCAGAAAAAGTATGCGTTTTTTAATGATTTTTTTTACTTCCTCATAATCCAAGGTAAGTACGAGTACCATGTTTTCCCATGGTTGGAACCTGAGTATGTGATTTCCAAAAGAGCGATTCTCGATGTGTCGGAAAACAAGGGAAATCTGCGAATTCCATAGTAAGTCAATGCCATAAACTTCTAAACTTTAGTCTCAGTTTTTGATATTAAATACTCTTCCACTGTTGTGCAAAAGCTTCCACTATCCCTTTCCAAATTGTGCGGCAATGGTTGTTTCCGACCACTTCGGGTCAAAAACGACCAAGTCCTCCCACTATCTTTCCTGTCTCCCTCTACGGTGGCGTTCTTGTGGGACGAAATCCATGGTTATGTTACTTAACAAGCTCTTTCCCTAGCCCCACCTCCCCTGTACTCTACGTCTCCTGACGTGACAGCCCACGACTGACATCTCCGAAATCGCGACGACGTCTACCGACGTTCCACCCGCCGTCTCCCAAACAATGCATTTTCAGCTCTATTGAACATCGCAAATAAATTTATAGAATGCTTTGACAAAAACAGGTAAATGGCGCTTAGGTACTTTAGGCTTTATAGTCAAGTGGAAGAGTACAAAATGGATTGAAGGGTTTGTTTCTTGGTGTTTGGTTTGATAGTGAAGTGACGGATTAGATTTTAAACAGTTTTTCCTTGTACGCTTGTTTGCGTTTGAAAAGTTTTGCGCTTTTATTGGATTTTACTGAGATTTGGAAAATCTACCCTCACCCTCTTCTTACGAGTATCTGTCTTGGTTACCTTGGTTAGCTAGTAGAAATATTGAAAACTCTCCTGAGACGTGAATTTAATACAAAAAATGGTTCAATTATTTAATATCACTTTTATAAGTCCAATTCAAAGTTATGGAAGTTAAGGTTAAAACTCGATCTAAAAAGGTGTTAGGTACTTGGTTTTATGGCAATACCTAACATAGATCTCTTTATAAATTTCTAAATTCATTTTCATTTTAATCGTTTCCACGTCAAATCCTCTAGGTTAGGTAGCCGACCCCGACAGAGAAAGGGATAAGGCAAGGAGAATGATGATGTTTCGTGTGAAACACTAAATTGGTAAACGAACCGACGAACACTAGTGTAATTTTGACTAGTTCCTACCTATTTTCAAAATCACACCAAAAAAGGCCCAACGACAACCTGTATCTTATCTATACATATAATAAGACAGTAACAAGTCAGTGTTCAGTGACGCTATATAGTTTTGAGAAAACACAACGATAGCGCGTTTTAAAAGACGTGTGGCGACATCTATGAATGAGTTTTGTACGATGTTTGTGTTTGTTTGTGTATATGCGGAAGCATCACGCGAAAACGACCGAACGGATTTTGAATCAAATTGTACCAAAATGTCAAGTAATTCACCGACCAGGTTATAGGCTAAAAAAAGCATACCCCTAAAAAGGGGGTTGGCTGCTACACATAAAATAAGTTTGTAGGTCATGAGAATTTCATAGTGGCGCGTAGTAAAAGGATGTGTATGGGCTAATTGGACCTGAGATTATTTCAAATTTCGAACTGGCCAGCACGTATTGTATCGCTTTGAATAAGCGCACAGGAAGAAAAAAAAACATGAGGCCGTATTTATATTTTTAATCTGTATTTTTATAACTTCAACAAATGAGTTTGTCGAATTATTGCTCATGATTACGACAAGGAAACTAAAATCTATGAATATGTCGACGACTACAAAAATATCTCTTTAATATTGGAATAATTTTCACTTTTAATAATTCAATAATTATTACCCTCGAAAACAAAAGTTCCGTGGTGCAAGACGTGCAAGTTGCGTGGCCAGACGATACAAACTTCATATAGGAATCGTTTTCTTTGTGCGTAATCTACGCGGGAAAATTGCAATATCTTTTTTGTTTTTAAATTTTCTCGCTAATTTGGTTAAGACTATTTAGGCAATGTTTGTCTGGTACATGCAGTATGTTATAGGTTTTGCCGACAATACAGCTACATTATTTTCAGGGAGCGACAACTTTTTTCTGAAATATTCTTTGGAAATACTAATAGAAATTGGACTTCCCACACAAAGTGACTCAATCGGCTGGTACATTTTATATAGAAGATACATTTTTCCATATTCCTGTAAAATTTTCCTGACGAAAGTTATATTTTATACGTTTGTGCCAGACGATCAAATCAGTATCTGAGATAAGACTTTTCGTGGCTATAGGTATAAGCCGATTTTCCACAGACAACGTTTTTTGGAAAACGCAGGGTTGCTCAAGACCTGCGCCACTCTCTCGGGCTCCCTGACTGACACCACAGGAACTGCGAGTCGATACGTGCGGAGCCAAATTGAGTGCAGGATAGACCTCTGTCACACGCGTCTAACAAAGACTCCGTTCCGGGTTTAAATGTAGATTCTGTTGTCCTTCTCCAGGGCCGCCGGTCTTGGTCAGGTTTCTCCCTCGGTTGATTCTTACGACTCCCACGGGAAGAGAGGTGCTATTCTACTTTGCCGGCAGCACACGACCTTAATTAAATAGCCTTAGGTACTTAATTAAACGTAACCCTAGCCGCGGCTCCGCCCGTGTGGAAATCGGTCATGGCATCACACAGGATCATTTTTTCGCGAAGAAAACTTTCCTATGCGTTAATCCAAGTTACCTCCTTTATGTCTGTGTTCAATTTCATGAATATCAGTTAAACAGTTTTTGCGTGAAGGAGTAACAAACAAACATATAAACTTTTTTATTTATATTATTAGAAGGAAGTAGGATAGGATAGGATTAGTAGTATGATTACTTGCTTTTGTTTTTATTTATTCACACTCATGAACTCGGTCTTCAGTCTTCCATCACAATGTCAAGAAATGTGGCATCAGTCTACTTCACGGAATTAATACTCTTGGAAGTAAATATTGCACGGTTTTAAAAAATCTGCTAAAAATGGCATAAGAGGCGGAAGATATAGGGAAGAGAACTGGAAAGCTAAAAAATCGTAGCAGGGAAAGGCGACTTCAAGAAACTGAACCTTTAGTGATTCTAAAAGACTAAACACTATAAACCAACCACCGTTTTCTTACTCTTTCTTGCATGTGGAAATTGAAATTTTACGAATTAACAGTTTTTTAAATTACTTACATATAGTCTGAGAAACCCAGTTTTCTGGTACCTACCTACCAACAATTTAATATTGGCTAATATTATTTTATGGTTCTTAGAGGCCTATGTTTAGCAGTGGTCGTCCTATATATAGCTGATAAATGATGGAAGATATATTATGGCGAAACGAAGTTCGCGGGCACCGGCTAGTAGTAGATATCCATCAAGGGCTCCTCCCCCACGTTTAGGGCTTCAAAGCTGTTGTCACCCACCAAACATGAGAGGGTATTACCGTAAGTACCGGAACTGTAGGGATTTTACTTCGAGGGGAGAGTACTACGTGTAGGTTCTAGAGATATCTAGAGTGATCATGATCACCGTCATTCTTCAAGGAAAGGCAGTCGAAGCGAAAACCCAAAACAAAAATTCTGTGTATAGCACACAATATGTATATGACATCAAGCCGCGTTTGTTGTTGTTCAATTTTGGATACGACATCATAGATTTTCTGCGCATTAATAACCACGATACTTCTTAAAATCCATGACTTTAAAAACTTATATATCGAATAAGAGAATTGTATTTATATTTATTTACAAGCCTGTTGTGTCCTACTGCAGGATATATTAAACTTAAAATCAATAATTCAAAAAGACACCATTTCTCCGCGACTATTAGGGCTAAAACGACCAACTACACCAACAGATTTAAATAAAGTCAAACCCATTACCAACCTTCCAGAAGCATAAAAAGGCTATCTTGTTTTGACAGCACCCACCCATCTCGTCTCAAGAACAAAAGTGTCCATTAAAGAGGCAGTCTGCAAACATGCATTCACATACGGCGGGGCCACAGACTAGATAGCAGGAGAATACTTAGCAATGAAAAAGAATGAAATTGAGAAGAAGACGAAGACGGCACGCACCCATCTCGTCTCAAGAACAAAAGTGTCCATTAAAGAGGCAGTCTGCAAACATGCATTCACATACGGCGGGGCCACAGACTAGATAGCAGGAGAATACTTAGCAATGAAAAAGAATGAAATTGAGAAGAAGACGAAGACGGCACGCACCCATCTCGTCTCAAGAACAAAAGTGTCCATTAAAGAGGCAGTCTGCAAACATGCATTCACATATGACGGGGCCACAGACAAGCTAGTACGAGACTTCTAAAAAGACTTCTAGCTTCTAGTACCTTTCCGTACGTTTAGATCTAAATATTTACCGTATTTTAATTATAAATTGCCTATAAAAGAGGTATTCTGCAAACAGTCATTCCCACTGACGGCAAAGGCTTGTGGAATGGATTTTGTAATCTTCGAAACATTTTTATTCTTACTTTCTCGCATTTGATCCGACCTTGAAGCTTAAAAACTCTATACGACAATTAATGTATGAGTCCATGTAAGGAGTTCCGAGTTTACTAGGATTAGGCGAACATGCGCATGCATTTTTATTTACTCATTAGTCTAACAAGTTTATCAACGGACGCCCAGAAAGTTTACCATACCAACTCTACCTAGTCTCCTGTTTGTTACGTCTATAGAGTGCGTTTATATTCGAAAACAATAACCAAACTGTATGATTTTTAATTCTACTTAGCTACAAGTTAGTTGGCAGCACTTCACATCACATTAGCCTATATCAGTCCACTGCTGGACATAGGCCTACCCCACTGGTAACGCTTTTTACTATTATAATATTTCCATAGCGAGTCTTTTTTCTGCAACGTCTATGGCGTGCATTTATTAGCATTCGCGTACACTGGCGTGCATTTCTATGATATGACTTCTTCGTTTGCCTAAACAAACTCTACCAACAACTTAGTTGGTAACGCCGCAGCGAAGTCTTTTGTCTGTTACGTCTATGGCGTGCATTTATAAGCATTCGCGTACACTCGCGTGCATTTGTATGCGCCTCCTCGCATTCAATCCGTTTGAATAGTACGTGCCATTCGCATTGCATGCGCTGAAACAGTTTAAAGTGCACCACTATTTGTTTTATGGGTTAAAATGTAGGGTGGATGTGCTGTTACGGACGTCTTTTAGGTTACCTAATAAATTAGCTTTTATAGTAATGAGGTTATTTTTTCTTCCTGAAAATCAGTAACTCTTTTTTTCAAAGAAATTATGATAGTATCACATTGTTTTTAGGCATTAGTGTCTAAATTTTTCTCGAACGTATTTTGTGATCATTCAATCTGTTCTTTTGTTGTTACTTCTTTGTATTTCTTTTGTTGTGCAATACAGTATAATTTGAGTTTGAGTTGATTTGATTTATAGGTCTGTATGTTATACAATGCTGTTTACAGTTTTGGAAAGCAGTAGTAGCAGTACAGAGCCAAAATCTCAATCAAAAGTTATCATAGACCTCATAATCATTATTAAAATATTACTATCATTCATAAATGCATGAATAAATGTAAGTGGTCACATCACAACTCATAAAAATCATTGCCATTCCAAAGAACATTGGAAACCTACTAACTACATTGAATTTCAAGAAGGTATAAATTTTCCACCTGTGTTTAAAACACAAAAAAGTTGAAAGGGGATAGAAAAGAGCTATTGCCAACAACTCCACGTCCTTTACATTATTTTCGTCACATGAGCGCAAAAAGGAAATGGAAACTGGCTCGTAACAGACACGTTCGCCCTGTTGGCACGTTGTGAGTGTTTCTGATGTAAAAGATTTGTGTAACAGATTTCGCTCCTATTGCATTTTGCTTTGCTTTATATTGATTTGCTACAAAGTACAACTTTTCAGACTTTACATTGTATGACGAGTTTAAAAAAGGAACGTAAAATATCCGTATTAGTATTGTAAGCAGTTGCATCTTTAAGATATAACATTATGGGATCACGATATTCTGGTATTCCATACACTTGTTAAGAAGAACCAATTTAACTAGTTCCCTTAAACTTTTTTTGATGGAAACTGAAATAAAATTCAATCTCACAGAAATAGAAATTTCACGAGAGCTCGAAAATATTTTCTCGTTTTTCAGCATTATTTCCATAGTGAAAACTGTCTAGTACGATCCTTGTTGAAAACCCCCACCGGGTTGTTCGTCGACTTGGCGTCACATTTCCTACTATCTATCTATTAGGCTACCTAGACTATTTGCCAGCACCACTTAGCTTAAAACATTAATTTTGTCAGATATAATTACTTCTACCAACACTCCAATGAGAGTCCTCATTCGCATTTAAACACAATTCTGAGAAATTCTCGCCAACAACCGCTAAGACATTCAATTAAAATATTTACCAGTAATAAGAATTTTCTACCATTCATCTTGGATGTCTCTCTGTCAAAGAAATGAATTATTACGTTATATCTCAGAATTGTTACAGTGTAATAAATACTTATTCATGAAGACGTAATAAATAGGCGCTTTGATGTTTTGGAGTTGGTATTATGTACCTGACTACATCTCATAATTATTTTAAATACCTACTTGCTTAATAAGATGCTTCATGTTTCTATTCAACTAAATTGTATTAATTAGATTTATCATCATATAACGATAAGATATACAGGGTAAAAATTGTTTAAAAAATTGACAACAACGATTTTATAAGCGGGTTTTCATAAACCTAAATTCCACGACTGAATCTCATACGAAGGTGAAGTTCCAAACGTACCATATAGGTGATTCTCACCTACTTTAGCGAATCCGTAACGCATGCGTCTGTCAGATGCAAGGTAATTTCTCCATAATAAAAACCGTTGCTGACGCAATGCATAAACGTATACGTCTGCAAACAACGCAAGTTCATCCGTTGGTGCTGTTTGGCAAAATTCACCAAGGTGAATTCCGAGCGAACCATAATCTATATGTGATATCAAACCATTTTTATCCAACGAAAACAAGTAGGTGCATTAGAATTTATTATCTTGATACTTAGATAATAAATTCTAATGAACCTACTTGTTTTCGTCATTGTCATTTAAAACGCTCAGCATTTCCCCTCAGTTATTTTCAACCTCCAAGCCCATATACATAAATTCACCAATTTCTACCTACAAATAAAAGTTCTAACTAAAATAGTTACATCATAGGCAGTTACCTAAGCGGAAATTAAGCACGCCCTGTCTGGAAGGTATATGGTTCGCACATCCGCTACTAAATGGCTCGCGTTGGGTTTCGATGCGTTTGTGACTTATGGTGTTTGGTATGACAAGGTGTAATGTAAGGTAAGGGTCATAGGCACTTGGAGAATCATAATTCAGTTCCCTCTGACACTGGCGCTTGCCAAGCGTGGTGAGTGTAGCAATACTTCCCAATAGAAGGAAGCCCAGTGCCAGAAGTGGACTTTTTGGAGTTGTTAAGGTGTCTCTGACACCAGGATTCATCAGCCCATTTGTTGATTCGGTTTCTCAGCTAGAAAAAATATCGTGTCTTATATAAGAGAGATCAAGTTTATCTCAATCTTTTTGGCATATTTTTCGCAGGTAAAGGCCTGTTTTTCAAAGGTAAAGTTGATCCTGGTGTGTCATAATATCGCATAATTTTCTCAGTAAACGTAGGTATCAAGAATCTGCATACTACCTTCCATGAACCATCAAAACATTGAACATTCTGACAAGAACTCGCACGTTCCTCTGCATCTAGCGTTGCTCAAAGTTTGAAAGTAAGGAAGAAATTCAAAAGTAAATAAATCAAGGGAAATGAGTTCATCCTGGGGAAAGTTGTTCAATGCTGTATGTAAGAGATGTACAGTGTACCCACGGTTTAGAGGCATGATCAGTTCTCTTTTCTCTCTTACTTCTCCTTCACCCAAAGGTTATCCGGTAGAGATGGCTTTCAGCATTAACGACTCCTTTGTGCATTTTTAGTTTAAGTTTTCCTTTTGTGTTTGTGTTTTGAACGAGCTACAATTTTTTTTTAATTACTCAATTTACAGAAATACTTACAAGTCAAATTTGTGGTTCCTAACTGTGGTAGCTTGTAAGTGGCATGTACTTATTGAAATAAGTGTGAAGAACGCTGTAAGCTTCCTAAAAAATGCTAAGCTGGGGTGTGATAGCTCTTACCAGGTGGATCGTCGACCGTTTAGATTTGTGTGTGAGCCACCCGTAGATGCATATTAACCATTTTTTTTTCATAAGGTGTAAAAATATTCGCTGCAAATATGTTAAGGGGTAAACCAGCCCGTGAAACAGAACCAGTTTCCCCTAGAAACATATGTCGAAATATAGAAATAATTTTTAGACCTCCCATACAAATTGACTTGGTCGGTTGGTAGGTAATTTCGTATGGGAGGTCCAAAATTTTTTTCATAATTCGAACTATGTTCCTTGGAGAAAGTTGTTCAGTTTCATGGGCTAGTTCACCCCTTAAAATATTTGCAGCATTTTTTTTTCCACCCTGTATCTGAAACTGCTTCTTGGGAGTCTAGTACACAGCTAGAGAACTGCTTTTCACCAGGGTAGCAACCCCTATTTCGGGCACTCACGAGTTATGAATTAATTTTCATAACTGGCGCCAGGTGTTCGCAAGGGCTTCATGCATCCCAACTTTTCACGAATATTAGTTGACGGCGTACCCTGATTTATGGGAAATGTAATCGAAAATTGATTTTGGGCTTTGCAGGTGTTGTTTTTTTCTGAGTGGTTATTATTTTTTATTATTGATTTGTGACAAAGTCTCACTTGATATTTAATTTGATCTTTTGAGAAGTGCTACTCCATTGAACCTACTAGAAAACCTACAAAATAACAACTGTGAGTACAGCGATGGCTTTATATCTCGTCATTAATCAACTTAAGGATATTTTCGAAACGGTCTTTCATATGGCAAGGACTCTAAAACCGGCGGTTCTCACATTTCGGATGAAAAAGTTTGGCTGCGTTGTAAGTATATCAAAATATTACTTAAATTTTCTAATAATAAAGATATCTTCAAGTCGTTTATTAAATTGTGTTCTAACACGACATGAAAAAGAAACCAAGTCGACAGGTATGACTAAAACCATTATAAGTGCTACCTAAGTAGATAATATTATCAGATTACAATATCTGGAAAATGTGTAAAAAATGTGTCAATTATCAACGGAACCTCAAAATCAATTGTTAGGGTATAACCCAAAAATAGATGTCTTTCCGTTTCCCCGACAATCAGCGTTTCCCAACCGTTTGCTACCGATTAAGGGCGTTAGAGGGCGCTGAGTCGCCTCAAACAGTTCCAAACTGATGCCATTAGCGGCATTCATACACGGTGGCTGGTGTCAGCGGGAATCTTCGATGGTAGTACGCAGTAAGAGACCTTTTACAATTTTTGAAAAATCTTTCGTATAATGTGTAACTCTAGGTACTTATAGCAAAGTAAGTACATGAGTGCTCGGTAAAGGACTACGATCGAAAAAGCAAAATGTCGTCATGATGATTTTCTTCGAAAAATCATTTATAAAGTCATTATTTTAAGTGAGTTAAAAGAATGCCCGATCGAAGAAAATCACTAAAAAATCAATACAGTAGTGTACATAGTATTTTAAGTGACAATCCCGTACATATTTTCAAAAATCACTTGGCCGCAGAACTGATGCTCGAATGAACGTTTAGTTACTAGCCATTTTGACGAAAAGACTTTTGATCTGGCCACATTTGGCCGAATTAACGTTTACTAGTGGAGACACAGAACCACGCAGAACCTGGGTTTAAGCGTGATGAGTATGGCTATACTCTCCAATGTCCAGCAGTGGTCTATTAAGGGTTGCCAGGCCAAAGATCAAATAAACCTGATGATGATGACCTCTCTCTGATCTCTGATCTCTTTCGGCCATGGCGACCACTTTGACTCCTAATCAGATCGGCGCTGATGAGCCCGGAGATGGCTATTGTAGCCAATTTTGGTAATTTTAGTGTGGATACGTGAGTTTGCCATTTACATAATTATAGTTAATGGCGACGGGTGCACGGGCCTTCAGCTCATCGCGCTTAGCGTCGAGGTCTGCTTTACGCTGTTCCTCAAACTCGGGGACTTGCTTCTTAACCATCCCGCGCCATTCGGTTTCTATGTATCAGTATCTGTACGTGTTGTGAGATGAATCCATCATCAACACCATTATCGAAGTCGCGCTAACTTCTCCCGCTCTCTCAAGCGAGCGTGATTTGATAAATCCCATTTAGAACAAACTTTTATAGAAAACATTTTTATAAAAGTTCTAGTAAAAAAATTGGAATAATTTCATATTTTTCAACTGGCATTGGATTAGAGGCAAATTGAGTGTAGAACATGGCAGACAAATGCGGGCCTATTACATATAAAAAAAAAAAAGTTAAACTTATTAATCATTTTATAATTTGTTTTGACTAAATAAATGTCATTAAACACAAAATTCTTATGATGTTATTTTCACATAAATAAATATTTTCTAAAAAGAACATTTTAGTTAGTTAGATTTTGCCACTAGGTATGTATGCCGTGTGATGCCGGCTTAGAATAGCATCACTCCACATCCTTCCCGTGGGTGTCGTAAGAGGCGACTAAGGGACTCGAGAGTCTGTCACTATAGTGATACACGTGTTTTATGAAACAACCTTGGAAAACCATCCTAAAAAATGTCAGACGTGGCAATAGCGACCTTTTTACGGCCGTTAACGCTCTGCCTACCCGCAAGGTACAAAGGCGTGATATATGTATGTATGTAAGCGTAGAGCTAGTTAAACCTAATAGACACTTTATAATTTATTTTGACTAAATAAATGTCATTAAATACAAAATTATTATGACGTTATTTTCACATTAAGAACTATTTTCTAAACAGAATATTTTAGTTAGCTTTAAAACCGATTGAAATAGATTTTGCCACTTAGTATGTTTTCTACAATTTTCAGTTACAAAATCTAAGAATGTGCATTTTTATACTTGTATTTCTTTTAAAGCAATAAGAGAGAAATATTTCCCTACTTGAGATATCACAACACTTGGAAAAGTATTGCATTACTAAATAAGTAGGGGAGGGAAACTGTTTATACAACCATGCGTTTAGTTTTAAGATACCAAGTTATATTTGCAGTTTATTCTAACTATTCCTCATACACCATCTACGACTTATTCCATATTTCAGCTGCATTATTAACTTTGTTGTGAGACAATAATAACAAAGTACTATATTCCGTCAAAAAGAACGAGCTTTAGTGCATTTACATAATATAAGCTCGTTTTAGAAGCGCAAAAACAAGTTGGTATGCCAGTATTTTTATTAGATTTCGTCGTAGGGTAGGTCGGGAATCCGGTTGTCATGGCAACAGCACGAATATCTGATGGAGTATGACAATGCCAGCTTTGTTTTATAGGTACAGACAGCCAAACAAGCGATCCATTATATTAGTCGTGACAAAAACTGCAATCGGCTTTTTGGTGCATAAAAGTATGGGAACGTTGGTAACAATAAAGTTTAACGTAGAAGTAGGTAATAAAAAATGCTGTAATATATCTGTTGCAGCTTATTTTCAGTCATCAAATCTTGGATTTTTTTTTCTGTACACGGTGCTATACAAAAATGAAACATGAAAATATTTAATAACTACTTAAATAGTAAAGGCCATCGTTTATTCTATAAAGGCATAAGGAAGGAATTACACGGTACAGCTCGTTAACTATCTTCCACAGTTGATGACACTTTAGTTACCTACACTGTACTTGAATATTAAATGTGGGTTCCGTAGGGACATGCCTGAAGCAAAAATAAATAAAAGTTTAGAAAATAGAAAGATATTAATTAAACAATAAAATTTTGAATTAGACATACACTTAGTATTTTATAGATACAGTCGAGATAGTAAAAGGTAAACTTAAAAATTTAATGAGCAACTTAGGTTAAAGTGATAAATAGAGACCGGATTATATGCATTTGCATGTTTACATATCTTGCATAATATTGCCGATTTTCGTGCATATATCATGCATATTTCAAGGAATTTTTCGTGCACATTTTACATATTTCAGGCTTTTTATGTTGCATATAATCCGGTCCCTAGTGATACGTATTCTATAAATACATCTATTTGTAAATTGAATTTTGTTGACGCATAAAGAAATCGGAGGATTTTGTCAAGACATAAATATATGAAGAATGCACAGAACCCTGCCATGTTCAATTATCTGTCTGCCTCACAGCACCTCATTCCAAGCAATTAATTGAAACCCGATACATTGCAAGTAGGCCCATAAAAAGAAACTCAAAAATGCAGAACTAGTCCTCATAAAAATACACTTGCTCGACCTTCAGGGCTGAACTTCTTTATTCCTTGAAAAACCTGCCTCATTGTCCATCGATGTACTGACATAGTAACATCAATAGCCTTTAGGCACATTTATGTTTTAAAAAATGAATAAATTTGAATAAAATTTACGTTTGTAACTACCTAAAATCCAATCTTGTGTGCAACTCAAACGCCAGACCAATTGTTGAAATAATTGAAGAGAACTTAAAAGCAACATTGATGTTTTTTGAATGTAGAATGTTGAGTGTTTTAGTTCTAATGTTAATGGTGTATAGTGTAAATGGTGTTTTCTATGATTCATATACTGGAACTCAACTAACCGAAGAAGAGGTGAAGCAACATGATAAGGCTAATACAACTTTGTAAGTACCTATTTCTTAATTAGAAATGCATAATACATACACATACATACATACATACACAAATCACGCCTTTGTCCCTTACGGGGTAGGCAGAGCGTTAAAGATCGTAAAATTACGGTCATTATCGCCACGTTTGACAAAGTATTGAGGGCCCTTTCAGATGATTTGTGTATCACTGTAGTGACAGGTTGTCAGCCTGTCGCCTGAAGTTGTAATACGCATGATACCCTCGATTCCCTGAGTTGCCTCTTACAACACCCGCGGGAAGAATTGGGGTGATGCTATTCTAAGCCGGCATCACACGGCTCACTCGATGCATAATACGTAATCTTTTTTTAACAATTTTATTTTTATTGCAAATTTTATTTTAATTTATTTATTGCTAAAAAAAAGCAAAATTTTGAATTGTGACGGGCTAACCCAAACTGGGACCATTGACCTAAATATACCTTTAGTCCAATGTTACAAAGTACCTTCCTCACGTACTGACTTATCTATTTAGATAGCAAGAAATACGTTTCCATCGATAGGCATTCCACAGTTTATTTTTTGCGTCCAGTGACTTGCTAAGAACTTTTCATATTTTATTACTTTTCTGTAGTAAATAATTAGCAACATTCCAAGCTATTAAAATTTGCAGTTCCTGGTGCGTCAACAAGATCGAATCTTACTAATTGAATGAAGGAAGGGTAGACAGTTCCTTTTATTAATCATTAGGAGGTCAATTGAAATTGTCTTCTTGTTCAGATTATAAGAAAGAATAGTTTAATCTCTTCATTGGCCTTTTTAAATTTGCAGTTGGTGCATCAACGAAATCGAACCTTGTGACCCCAACGAAGGAAGACGAGTCGACGGGTCTTGCAACAACCTAAAATACCCCACTAGGGGCGCTCCACATACTCCGTTTTATAGGATTCTACCGGCTGTTTATGATAAAGGTAAAAAATTACTGTTATCAAGAATTCAATGTTACTCATTTCACATGTATATTTTGATTCAGGATTTCAGATTCGAGTAGGTATTTTATAAGGTAAAATATGATAAGTTTCATGGAAATCTTTGATGTCATATTTATTATACTTACATTCCAATTTCTGTTGTAGTTGTACAGTCATACATACCTATACCACGCTTATATCCCTTGCCGGGTAGGCAAGATGTGAACAACCGTCTTGTAGTTTAAATATTTAGTACTCTTCAAATTTAAGTTCCTGTGTAGAATAAACAGTAATTTACCTAAATAAGGCGAAACCATTTATTTGATTCCATGCGTTCAATCTTTTGTATGATACGAAAAATAAAATTAGAAATAGGTTAATATTGAATGGTACTTTTATGTTTCATAAGCCTGAACGTTACAGATTATGAACCACGGAAATCGAAAGCTGGTGACGACCTGCCTTTAAGCAGGTATCTGCGAACAAGTCTCCTCTCAGAAGGGAAGGTTCCTGACCAGAAGTTCACTTCCTTGGTCCCCAATTACTTGGTGTTCTTGGCATCAGATGTCACGGGTCCTCATGACACTGGTAAACAAATAGTTAATACTGCTTTTTATATTTTATTCGGCTTATTTTATTTCCTCTATAATAAAATATTTATTGATGGTTTGGTTTATTAGTATTGGTATTCATTGGAAAATATTGATTGGTATTTATTGGTAGAGTGCTAAAAATAGCTGCAAATGCTTTTTGTTAATTATATTATAATCTCATTGTGATTTCCTTGATAAAAAAATCGATTTCATGGGTTACTCCACCGCACCGCTTAAAATATTTGTGAGTTGAATACTACAGTAGCTACTTACTAAAAATTGTGTCAAAGATATATAAGGTAAGCTTTTTCACAAAATAATTAATGTCATCAACAGTGAACTTCATTCACTGGAGGACGTATTGCTGCGAGGAAAAAGGCAAGAAGGATCACATGTGTACCCCACAGAAGATTCTAAACGATGACCCAGTTCATCAGTTCTCTGACATCCGCTGCTTAAACATGACCAGGCCCATATCGTTCCAATCAGCTGGGTGTGTAAGGAACGATACTGTACCTGAACGAGTAAGTTATTTAAAAAAAATACAATTAATTTCATAATTTTTGTTATTCACTGTTGCTAAACACATCCTCATGTGGTAATCAATTTAGAGTCGAATTTAAAACGAGATAATTCAAAAGTTTTGGAGGCTTTGCTGTATTCTGCGCAATATAAAGTGTACCACAAAATTAACAGGTTATTTTATTAATAGTTCTTAATCGCCTTTGTCCAGCTGCTAAACTTTACCAGTTTGATCTAGTAAGCTACTTTTCTGTATCAATTTATCATACCCGAATTAATTTTTACAGTTGGACACTGCTACACCTTTATTAGACTTATCGACGGTCTACAGTGGGTCTAAAGACAAACTGAATAAAAAAGGAAGGAAATTTGAAGGTGGTTTGCTAAAGTTTGACGAAGAACAGGGCAAAATTTGGCCTCCACGAGTAAGAACTAAACATAGCTATTGTTTTGCCAATCAAAGACCATCTGAGACTAGATGCCATGGCACACGTAAGTTTGGTACATTTTACCTTTACAGCCACAATAGTCCACTTCTGGACATGAGCCTCTTCCTATTAGGGGTGTTGCCATACTCACCACGCTTGGCAGACGGATTGGCGAACACAGTGAAAGAGATTGCCGATTCCTTTGGTAAATATCCCTAAGTCGGTTTTACAACACCCACGGGTAGATTTGGGGTGATGCTATGTTAAGCCGGCTCCACATGGCAAACATTTTAGTAATGTTATTCTTAGGATTAAAGAATGTGATTTGCATTTTAAGATAGAAAGGCAGCAAGTAGTAATCATGCCAAATCCTTTTGTAATATCCTGAATACGGTCAGGCAGGTGTTGCATTGACATCTCAAATTAATATGGTTAATGGCAAGCAGATGATAATAAATTAATGAACAATCGACCATACGACAAAAATTGCCTGATTGAAGCAGCTGGTGTTGGGTACTTAGAATTGTAGAGAAATAAAATGGAAAAAACAACAGATTCTTAATTAATACTTTTTTCAGCTGACGACTCAACAAACTCATTGCTTGGCATAAACTTGATGTCGATCTGGTTTTGGAGGCTTCACAACCATATAGCCAACGAATTGAGAAAGATAAACCCTTGCTGGAACGATGACAAGCTGTTCGAAACTGCAAGGGATATCAACATTGCTTTTGCCTTGCAAATTTACTATTACGAACTTCTTCCGACTTTGATGGGTAAGAGTCATACATACGTCATAGAAATTATACCTGCTTACCTATTTCAAGTCGTACACACACATCAATCCATTCTAGTCCATTGCTGGACGGTTCTGTCATACCTAAAGTATCACAATCAAGAAGTGTGTCACATTGCTATGACTCTTTTAGTAAATCGTAAAAAACTGTTTGAAATTTTGTTTTGCGAAATTGAATGCAAAATGTACTTAACATTTTTTTTCAGGTAGAGAGAATTTAATCAGAGATGGAGTTATTTCAGCAACACCAGGGTTTAGAGATATTTACAATGAGGAAAGGTATCCTCAACTAGCATTGGAATATCCATTTGCTTTACGATGGGTACATCTTATGCAAGAAGGGACAGTGAAGTAAGTAATTCTTTTGGTGTGTAGGTCCTATTTAATATTCTTTTATTCAGGACGTTGACAAAAAAATAGACTAACAACTGCTGCATCTTTTGTACTTGGAATTTGAAAAGGAAAATAACTTTTCTTCCAGAATGTATGACAGTGACGGATATTTTATGAAAAAGGTTCCAGTAGTGAATCTCACATTAAGAACTGGATACTTCGCAGTTGACAACAATATTGATTATCTGACACAAGGAAGTTTCCGCCAAGGATCTGCCAAAATCGATTACGTAGTGGATCCAGATGTAAGTAACCAAATAAACAGCTGAACTTTGAATAGAGTCTTTTGAAAGAACTTAGTTTATGTGAAAAGGCAGTATCAAATACAGTGAACTTTCTTTTAGATTGCAGAAGATGGTCTAAGGATGTATCAAAAAGCATTCGACATTACTACAAACGATTTGGCAAAAACTCGTTACTTCGGGTTTCAACCGTATATCAAATACAGAGAGCGTTGTTTCGGAAAATCTTACAGAATATTTGAAGACCTTGGTGATGCTATTGACCCTGAGGTAAGAAAAAAATTGTTACCAAATAAAAAGAGTCCAAATAATATTATAATACGTATGCAGTCTATCTCATAAAATAAAACAGAAATTAATATTTGTAATAATATTAAATTTAGGGTATTGTAGGAAGCGGTAGTAGGATTTTGACCAACATACACTCGACAAACTTTCACGATAAACTCAAATTAGATGCATTTTTCAGAAACTTTGAAAATAAAATCTTTCTACTTTCTTTCCAGAATATAGAGCGTCTAAAAGATGCTTACGATGATATCGAAGACATTGATCTTCTAGCTGGTATGTGGCTTGAGAGGAGCATAGAGGGAGGTCATGTTCCTCCTACCTTCTACTGCATAATTGCAACCCATCTTCGGCACAATGTCATTTCGGACAGGCACTGGTATGAGCGACCTAATAGACCCAATGCCTTTACTCGAAGTAAGTCTAAAATTCAGGATACTTAAGATTTTTTTCTTTTTTTTTTTTTTGTGAAATATAACTATAGTAACAAAATTGTGGCAAGTTTTAATCCAATACCTACGTCTGAAGTTTTTTTATTTCTACTTTAATGAGGACCTATAGCTTAGATTGTTGTAAGTTCCTTGCGTGCCGGCGTTTTAGGCCGATTTAGATAATATTTGCTAAATTATGTTATTTTTTTATTAATTGATAATCACTGTCTTGAAACTCAATTTTACAGCTCAACTTATGGAAGTAAGGAAGATGACAATGGCTCACATGCTGTGTGATGTTGGTGACTCTGTGAAACGAATTCAACATAATGCTTTCCTAAGAGTCAGCCCAGAGTAAGTACTTGGGGTTCAAATTTTTTTTGTTCTTATCATCTTATCTGTGAATAGATCGAATTCTTCTTTTTGAGTGAGATACCGAGTCGTCCATCGGCCCAATGAACCGACCTAATGTCAAATTTTTTCAACCGCCTTCTACAAGTAGCAGGCTTCTTACATGGTTGTGTAACGACCGCCGCCTTAAGTGATCATAGACAGCAACCGGGATTATGAGTAAACATAAATACACCAGTAATTCAATTATTTGCAATATTAATGATTAAAATAATTGGAATGAAATGAATTAAACGTGTTTTACTTCTTTGTTCCAGAAATTTATTTGGCGACTGCACGGAACTACCCGAGATAGATTACTGGGCTTGGGAAGACTTTGGATGTGAAATTGACTACGTGCACTAATTATACAAGTGTCTCATATTATGAAACTACAAGCTAAAAGTGTATTCACAAATATTTTAGAGATTTTCGTTGCGGGTTAATAAATCTATTACGTATATCCCACTAACTACGCAACGTACTTCGAATTTTACCTATAGTGGCATTAACTTGTGACCTGTAGTAGCATTACATGGAGCACAGCTTTTCAAGCCATGAATTATTACTGCAGAATTATGGATTTGTATAAATTCTTACTTTCTTTTTAAAATTAAAAAAATAAATCTACTCTAAAGGAGCTGCTACTGCAAATATAAACTTTAATAAATAAAGTATGCATTTGTGTTATTTGAACCAATAGGCTACATTCTTGACGGGTCAAATAAGCTACTTTTTAAAACAATCTTAAACAATATTTTGTATGAAAAACTGGAAGTATGACGTCACGCCGTAAGTTTTTGGATTGCGTCAAAACACTTACTTTTATATTATTTTTCTGTTTATTAATTCAAACTTTAAACATTTCAAAATTTTTTGAATAAAGTCTGTACCTAGTATCTTTGGACAATAACGCAAGCGTAAAACTTTTATATTTTATTAACGACCCAGGAAACTAGCGAATTATTTATCCTGCACCATGTAAAGCGCAGTGCGGAACAGACTAATGTGCAAGTGAACTAGTGACCTAGTAACATTCCAGACTGCAGGCTGTAATATTACTTGGCACAAATTCACATGTCTGGCTGAAGTTGCACTAGGCCTTTGTAGCACAGAACTAATAGGTGAAGCGTATTCAATTACATAGTGAAGTCACCGTAAGGTATGTAGATTATACGGTCTGTCGTACCGAACTGTGCATTGAATGAACAAAGGTTATTTAGATAGGTAAGTATATACATACACATGTCCTGCAGGGATTTATTTTAATGCCTATTTGCTCTAAAAAAATTAGACTATCTAACAATACATTATTTGGCTGGAAGAGATCTCTGATTAAGAGATAAGCTCGCTTTTGCGATAAATTTTGTGACTATTTAGGCAGACCGTTAACGATCTTAAAAATACGGTGACTATCGCCACGCCCGATAAATAATGAGAGATCTTTCAGATGATTTGTGTATCTCTGACAGACGTCTAGTAGTCGCCTAAACTTCTAATAGGTACACATGAAACCCTTGAGTTGCCTTTTCCGATACGGAAAGAAATACACAACTTAGCTGGCATCACACGATACTACTATAACTTTGTACCTTTGTATTTAAATTCATACTTAATAGGCAATTTAAACAGAGCGAATGATTTTCGACTTCACAAAAGCTTAAACAATTTTTTTTCACAAAAACACAAAACAAATCGCTTTAAAATTCTCAAGATTAGTACATCCACTAATGACTTCCCATTCAATTTCACACGCGAACGGACAAGGATCGGTCCCAAAGAAGAAATTAATTCTGGTCCTCTCGAACCCTCTTTAGGCCCATCTCATTATGGAGTTTAGAGGTAAAGAATTTCGGAAGATATAACTGCCTTTGTGGTCTAGCAGGTTGGAGCTTGGATCTAAAGCGGTCATTGTAGATTCGATTTTCCAGAGGGTTTATAAGTTTAATCAAAATTTTACGGTTTCTCTGATTGTGTTCAAAGTAATCTGGAAATATTCGGGTCTGACAACTGTTTGTCTGTTGAGGAACGTGATTCAGCATTTTTGTCGATTCAGTGTATTAGTGGAAAATTCAGAGTTCATCGGTGAAAACGATAGAGTAGTCATTCGTCTTGAAGATATTTCGATGAGATAAAGATATAGCTGACTGGTTTCCCAAGTCCGGTAATTGGTTTTCAGGTGATTAAGTAATATTTCAGAATTACCAGTGTTTTTCGTTTTTAAGAAATAATATTTACCCTAGATTTATTTAAAATTACAATCCGAGAAATCTAAATTAGATATTTTACCTACTACATTATTTAAATTTTTGAAGTTTATAATGTCGCAGTATTTAAGGACGGAGTATTCCCGGAACTTTTATGCTTTATGGCAAGAGGAAGGTTGTTTATCGATCAGATTCATTGTTACGTGGCTAATACAAAATTACTAAGGTCGTGCTGAAAAAGCGTTGTGTAGAACAATTTCATGCAAAGTATTAATGCGGTGGTGTCAAAAAAAGGATAGGTTAAAGTTTTAAAGAGCAGGTATATGACAGAAGCTGTTCTCTTACATTTATTTCGCTCTTTTTCTTTGAGTAAAGTTTTGTTTCATTACATTTATATTTCATTAGTTTGTGACCTTGATAGTTAAATATAATCATCATCGGTTCTGCTATTTGAGACAGATAATGCATTGCGTTGTCACAAGTAACGTAATTTAACTTTCCAAAAATTACCCATATTTTACAAACTCGCACATTTATTCTTTACCAATGTGGGCTACCCAGACAAGACAAGAAACTCGGTGTGAGAACGGAACTAGGATAAATTGACTCCATTGATTGGATCTCCTTTCACGTTGCGCCAATAAAGACGTTTTACGGCTTAGCTGCAATATATGCTAATGTCTTGGATAGGAAATTCGCCAGACAAAGAATGCACAGATATGGTGTGAATCTGATAAAGCGATGGCACCGTGTCAAACCGTCTTTGAATATTGTTGCAGACGAGCGGTTTTCTATTGCACTTTTGGGATGCAGTTATACAGTGCGTATAAAAATTTAAAGAAAATGAGCGAATAGAAAAAAATATTATTACTTCTTCATTGACTCCATGATCTGCATGAGGTAAATCATCCAGTAAATGTGCAGTAATGTTTCCTGTAAACGCTAAATCTTGCAGGGCGCTAACCTAACCATATTTTTAAGAGTAAAGAGCTTGAAAAATTTTACACGGTTATCGACTATGAAGAGCAATGGACAGTAATTGCTGTATAAGATATTTTCTTACAAAAACACGGCGTTTGAGCAACCTGACTACCATCAAGCCGTCTCACAGGTAAAAATCTAGTGATTGAAGGCTAAACGGTTTCGCCGCACACATCTTTATTGACTCGAGGATTATCATGAGGCAAATACATCTAGGAATTTTGCAGTAACTTTCCCTGTGAGTGCAATACCTTGCAATGCGTTTCTACTCCAGCTCCCAAAGTTCTAAATGGGAAAGGTCCAATGGACAGTACTAGCTTTTAAAGACATTTTCTTACAATAAACGCGGCGTTCGAAACGCCAGACTACCCACGACTCAGATACGAGTCTCGCATGTAAAGAGCTAGTGATTGAGTCAGCGTGTGCGCCGCGGAATGCTGAGCGGTTCTGCCGATCACATCTTTATTGACTCGAGGATCTGCATGAGGCATCCGCCTCGCGATTAGGTGTCAATATCTGCAGCTCTCCAATTTCATGCTGCATTGAGTACGAGTACTTAGATTAAGTACTATAATGCAGCATTGAAATAATTCTCGTTGGTCTTTGATTCATAAGTTGCCTAATTTTAATGTCGATCTGCTTAATTTACTATTTATGATTCTGTAATTTGACATTTATGATTTAATAAAATTAAATTGAGATGGAGATTAAAATATTGTTACTTTTTGCCAATAATGAACCGAAAGAGATATTTTGGTCCGTGTAAATGTCAGAAAATACTTTAATCAGCCATAATTTTACACCATAACATATTTTAGATTAGCTTAAGACCTGTGTTATTTATTTTTTGCCAGGAACATTTGAGTAGCCGATTAATAAGCACGATTTTCATAAATGATTCGCACTACAATCCTAATCCCTGTTGATTCCACACCCAATCTGTTGACATCAAAAAAAGTCAAAGACCATTACTTCGTGGTTTGGCCCCAACATAATAAACCATAGAACATAAGTTTTGCGAAATAAAAAAACTAACTTGACGCTAGAAATGGGTTATTTGTCAGATTTGTCTATTGATATCATTGTCAAGACGCGTAAGTACGTATTTATTTGGTGTTAAGTTATTGTCTTAAAACAAAGAGCCATTGTTCTAGTGCTTCGCCTAATTTCTCTAACTCGAAAATTGAATTTATAAGCACCATTTTCCAAAATCGGAATCCTTTGAAATGTTATTCGCACTGCAATCCGAATCCCCACCCCCAATCTGGTGGGTGCTGTCGCCTGCACCAATTTGTGGCCGCCGTTCTCTAATTGGCCCCAGCAAATTAGTTGCCTGCAACCTGTATAACGCTATACAGCAACTATAAGACATCAGCTATGGGACGTTTCTTAGTTCCAGGGTGTTTTTATTTAACCGTTTGTTGTACACAATAAAGCTAAAAGGAATAGCAGAATAATACACGAATGGTCACTTAATTTTTAAAAGGAAATATCTGCCAGGAGACCTAGGGTAGTAAAATGCTATATAGTAAGGCGGTTGACATGTACAAAATCTGTAGATTATTTTGCTGTTTACTTAACTTAGGAGGTAAATTTCTTTTTCTTTTTTTAACCCATGCTTCTTCGATATACTAAGTAGTTCCTAGTCTTAAAAAAATGCAATTTTTAAATATATAAGCGGTGGATCTTTCAAAGAAACACCCCATAAACTGATGGTTTGAGCAATCAAATTGAATATTTTCTTGACGATAATGTAAAAGTCGATATAATACCGATTAAGAGAACAGCTTGCATATTGCTTTAATATGACTTCAACGTATTTTCTGTGCAAGTTCTCATGTCATAGGAGTTCTGATCTTACGAAGAAAGTTACGCTCTTTCCAAACGTCCTGTATCAGATGCAGGTTTATATCTTGTATGCAGCCGATATGCAGCCAGATAGGTAGAGGTGGTCCATATCAATTAGGATGTGCCGTTAGTAATTGTGGCTGTGAATTATCACTTTGAGGGGGTTTGAGCTAATTAGTCTATTACGATAACGAACGATAAACGCTACCTTTTAACAATGTAGCACCACCTATCTATAGGTACCATCATCAAATGGTTCGTTGATTCGATGAATAGGTTATAAAGAAGAAAAAATAGAAACAGTTCGGGCATGATGCTTTTTAGAAGGTGCTATCGTCACACATTAAGAAACTGCTAAGAACATACAGTTGAAAACACTTTTTATCTTTGCTCTTATGTAACCCATGTACCTATTTTAAATTATCAACATAAATAGGACAATAAACGGTATTGATAATGGTAATTAAAAAGTTGAAACAACTTTTCGAAGAAACGGCAATGTTAACGACAAATCATTGCTGTAACAATTTTAGCTATTTGTAAATCAACTTAAGTGAATTCATTTTACAATAATAAAAGAAAACTTACCAAGAAAAATAAAAACAAGAACTTCCGTCTTTGTTTGTGACATGTAGTGTATTTCGTTGTTCTTTATAAACGCGCGCTCACGTGCATTCCTCCTGAATATTCCACGCTGCTTCTGACAACCATTATGTAAAAACATCTTCATTTTCTTAGCTCACTACGTGAGTTTGTATGGCTGGTTTTTTCTTTTAGTCTTCTTTGTTTTGGTACATACAGCTTTTATGGAAGATATTCTTACTATGTTTTCTGAAACAACCTTGGAAAACAATCCTCAAAAATGTCAGACGTGGCGATAGCGACCGTATTCTTACGGCCGTTTACGCTCTGCCTACCCCGCAAGGGATAAAGGCGTGATATATGTATGTATGTATTCTTACTTCTTGTCTAATTTAGATTTTTGCCTCTAATCATCATCATTTGTCAAACGCTCTTGATCTATGTATCAACATTACTGCATGTAAAATCTTCCACGGATCGTCTAACCGCTGCTTGTATCACTCGTTCTATATTACACAAATCCATTTACACTTAAGACAAAAAGAGTAGCAAAACTGTAATACCAATTGATAGACCAATAGTTGCGCACATTCTCGTCTGTATAATAATTTCAAAATTTTGACTCCAAAGTATTTGGAACCGACGCATGAAATCATCCACATAAACAGCTAGGAACAGTCTGCTCGTGACGTCACTCGCATGCCTACGCTCGTGCTGCTCGTGCAAATGACGTGCAACAGTTAATTACAACTATTGGCGCGACACGTGTGCCTCGTTAAGTACAGACCCTTCACTTTGACCGTGAAATTTTGAAACCAAGTTGTAGGAGGAAGCGAAGGAAAAAAGGCGAATTGATTATAGAAAACAGAAAAAAATGCAATATATTGTTGCCTTCTAATTTGATTCTGTTTTATGCAAAAAAAGTAATACACACAAAATATCTAGTAGCTGGATTGGATACTTAATAGTGCATTATATGACTTTCTGTGATTAGTCAAGAATGTGCAATGAAAATGGACATTATTGGTCTTAAGGGTAAAATATACGCGTTTTTTATACATGCATTACCTACTCTGTTGTCTTGAAAATTGTGACACGTATACCATCAAAAATCAATTGTAATACCATCAAAAATTTGGAGTAGCGGTAAGTCATCAAACACATAAAATAGACAAAACTCTTGCTAACAAATCGATTATGGTCTCTATAAATTGTTTTAACAAGTACCTACTATTACGTTACCGCGTTTGACTTAGACTGAGTGGCTAATCGATGGTGTAATTTTGGGCACAAATTTGGTGAAAACTTTAGGGACCGGGCGTGTGAATGATTGAACGATTGTTACTCTTGGGTCCGAAATATCCGAAACTTGGGTCCGGAATATCCGAAACTTGTTTACAAGTTAGTTGCGATAAACAGCCTTTCATGCGACGTTTCCTATCAGTAAATAGGTCTGACCAATTTGTGGTTTATTGTTTACACAATAATTAGTATTTTTGTAGAAATGTCCCCAATATAGTAATTTCTAATATTTGGTGTTTGAATCAAACAGTAGATATTGATAATAACTTTATGTTAGAAATGAATCCCATCGGTGGTGGCGTAAATTGTTTCCGCTTGTTTTATTTGTATTAACATTCTAACATAAAGTTAGCGATTTAAACAGTCAATCATTTGATTTTTGCAGTTAAGATAATAAAGAAATATTGTAAAGTTAAACTTGAAAGAATCAATTATTATTATTTTCAACTGTACAAATCTCATCATCACATAACTATCAGAATTTCAACAAATGAATAATTCTGCTTCGTGTTTTATTTTCTTAGTATTTTTATGTTTAGAGCGGACAATGCAATAACATGCAAATACGAGACTGACTCCCAGACGACGTCTTAGGGAGAGCTTTCATAAAATCTCCTGGATATCTCCTTCAAGTGTGTTTATTTCATATCTTCCGTTGATTAGAATATTGTTTAGTACCTGTGTGCATCATAAGAAGAGTTGATATTTCCAAATTTTTGACTGATCTTGAATAATTCATTCTTGGTTAAGTCATTTCATTTTCTGATTGATGTTCGGTACACAATAATTTAGAAAAAGTACACAGGTGCTTGCTTTTCAAATGAATTCATCGATCTCTCTCTCTTTTCATGTGGGACACGATCCGATGAACCCTAGTGTCAAAATTTTTCAACCGCCTTCTACAAGTAGCAGGCCTCTGCACTTTGTACATTACATTTTAGATTTCAAATTCTAAACTCAATATTAACTATGTACTATTCTGTCACTTTTCATATAAAGATTTAAGTAGAAATAAAGCTAATCCAGAATCATCTAACTAATATTAACTTTGCTACCGACGACTCAAACCCGGAATTCACCCAAATTCACCACAAGAATGCAATTCATCCCAATTTGCATGCTACACATTTCTGTCATTACCATTCGCAAAAAAACCGCTCCGATCCGCATCCGGCCGCGTGACGTCATTACCAGCAGATGCTGGGGTCATTCCCGTCTGGGGTTGACTAATTGACAGCTCGATGGGTTTTGACAGTTCCACTGGACCGGTAATGACGCGGCCCTCTGCAGGGGGGTTATGGAAAAACAATTTTATTATGCATGGACTTGGATGCTGGTGGGATGTCATGAGGTAATTAAAGGTTTGGAGTGACGTTTTAGGTAAAATTTTAGGATGGTTTACCTGGATCAACATAGAAGGGCTTTTTCAGAATTTATAAATGTATTCTGTTGGGAAGTGCTGGTGTGAAAAATCTTAAGGGGCTGAGTAGAGCTAAAAACCGGTCCCTTTCTGACAAATGTCAAACTGCGCGCGTGCGAATAGGACGGAATCTTGTCGATTCAATGATATTTTCGTATTTTCGATGATAACTCGGTCAAAAATAAGTTATTTGAAAATCGAAAACAATATGTCGATAGAGTATTGTATGGCGCTCATTCTGATAATAAACACTTAATTATTGCGTGGGTTTTGTTCATGCAGTTAGCGATTTATTAGATTTTTAGAGATAACTTTACGATGTTTTTCTATCAAGCTAAATTACTAATATCATGTTTTGGAAACAATAACACTACAGCAAATATCCTGAAGATTATTACCTTTTTTTTTCGTCAGTTTTTCTGCATTTTATCTAGGGTAGAAATCACTTATAAAAGTAGCTTTTAGCTCTACTCAGCCCCTTAATGACAAGGCCTAAATCAGTTTTTCATATATATCACGCTCCTATCTTGAAAGGTTATGAACAGAGTATTCTCCTATATCTCAGCTACAATCTTTGAACAAGTACCTCTTTTGGTTACAAGTACAAGTTTACAAAATCAAGATAACATTACGGTTATTTGCTGGTTATATTTTTGTTGATTAGTGCCAAAATTACAAAAAAAATTGATACGAATTACGTGTATTGTCAAGTACTATGTAGGTACGCTGCTACGTTATATCGAGATTCAGATCTAAATCTCTATTTGGATGATGCTCCGGATCAAAAGACCAAAATAGTTAAAAAATCTATTAATCTCTTTAGTTACGAAAACATCTGTGCCAGTAAAACATTACACTAAAATATAATTCTAATGACAATAGCTAAAGCTAACAGAAAAAATACAAGAAAAAATGTCTAGTCCGCTAAGGAAAACACTTTCATAAAAGATAAACTCCTTAGCCATAAAAACCTCTTACAGAAAAGAAACTGTAATCCGACTTGTCTTAGCTAAACTGAATAAAAGTAGTTTTTGTCGTGGAGATGTAATTGCCTTGACTCATTAGCATTTTAAGTGAACTAATAAAAGTCTTGTAGTAAAACAGCGCCGTTTAAACTTCTGCGTTTATGCCTTATCGGGTAACTAAGGTGGTTCTCACGCTTAACGGAAAACGGAGCGCTATGTTAGCGCATCTGTAACGCAAACGTCTGTTAGATGTACCTAAGGAAATTCCAAATTTTCTATACTATAAACCGATGTTGACGCAGGTCCAATGCAATGCATGAACCAGCGTCAACGGATGGTTCTGTCAAACAAAGCCAGTTCATCCGTTGGTGCCTCGTCAACGTCAGTTTTTGGTATGGGGTATTTGCATCTGACATGCGTAACGGATGAGCTAAAAATGCGCAGCGTCGTGCGTTAGATGTGGGATTCGCTTAAGTTTTAATTAGAATTTCCTTAAGGATCGGCACGGGCTATAGAGGTTGCAGGTATTTAAAGAGCCTATAACTGGTATAGGAAGTAAAGAAGTGTCATTAGGGGGAAATCCACATTCACGGTGTAAGTTACGCCAATGTAAGGCGGATTGCACACTTGACGCACGACGTAGCGCTAAAATATCGCGTCTGTCAGATCCATACTAGAAAGGCCACTCCCCATACTAAAACCGCACTCGACGGATGACACAGCGATAACGCTGCGTCGACAGCGGTTGAGCGGTTTTAGTATAGGGATTGACATTTCTAGTATGGATCTGACAGACCGCTGCAATGTCTTAGTACTCCGTCGTGCGTCAAGTGTGCGATGCGCTGAAAATGTCTTTTTTTGTAGTTTTTGTGCTATCGCCATACGGTGACCCCATTTGATGGATTAATTTGTATTTGATTGTATACAAATACTTGGTAAGAAACACTAGCATAATTTGATCCCTTAAAGTAAGCCAGTTTCATATGCACCCCTAAAAATTACTTGTTTTAGCACTTTTTAAAGCTTTTTTTATAACAAATAATACAAACTATAGCTAAATAGTAGGTAGCTACCTGTTTTTCATCTGATAGTAGTTACAATAGTGTCACGTACAGTGCACTGGAACAACATGTGTCCAGAACACGTGACATGTCTCTTACAAGCAATATACGAGCAATTTCTGTGTTCTATTCCTGAAAACATTGTTCAATCTAGAAATTCTGTCCCTCCAGTGTAAAAGGGTGAAACTCGAGTTATGCGCATATATGGATTTTTTTACCATTGCCCGTTTGGTGCTATTCTGTATCGAATGGTTTGACTCATGGCTCGCTATGAGTGTTAGTTGCTGAGATATAGATTTGTGCAAAACGACCAATCTCTGTAAAATCGCACTTTTTTTCAGTGAAAATGGATTAAATTAGAGTTTGATCGTTTTCATACGTCGAATTTGTAAACTAACTTTGTACATAAGGGTATGAATTGAGTTTCCTTCTTTTGCACGTGCGAAATTTTGCATAATAGTTTTATTCAAAACGATCAAAGTCGAATTAAATCCTTTTGAACAAACTGTTCTTTACGAGAAAGTTAGTTCAAATGGATCAAGATTGAGATAGACCGATTTACAAAAATACTTTTTCTAAAGCAATGATCGTGAAAAAGGGTTCATCTTGACATGACTTTCTTTTCACATATCTTAATCCCTGTAACATAGGAAGTAAAAGTATAGTTTAATCCTTTTTGAACTAAATCAGGTATAAACACGTTGATCAAAATGATCAAAATCCTAAAGATGCGTGGGGGTGAAGTAGCTTGAGGGGCAACGCAGTGTATACGCGTATAGTGCGCGGGTGTAGAAGTTTGCGCGCTTCCATCAGTCGTAAACATTTACGTGAACAATAAGTTTGATCGTTTTACACAAACAGTTTTTTTGTTGATTCAACATTTTTTACGAAGGACAAAATCTAGATAGTCGCCAATATTTTTTATATCGGCTCATGTATCTATGTAGATGTGAATATAAAGAAACTATTTTAGTGAGAAAGGGTTTAACTCGACTTTTAAGTAGATATACTTCAATCAATATAGATCTGAAAGTTTACGGATTTTACCCAAAGTTAGTGGTATTTACAGGGATGTAAAACTAAGAAATAACTACTTAAATTAGTAAAAATAAATAAATAACAATCCCCCACATAGTTTAGTTTCACCAAATGTGCCCATCATGCTAGACGCGTTCTCTCTTGGGATCACCAGCGAGACACGATGGGCCAAAAAGGACCCAGACCGCAGGTCCCCTCCTTTTTAGCGTATTCTGTGACTTTCGCTAAAGTTCGCTGGCGAGAAGCGTTCTAGCAAATGAGCTTCAAGTTCCGGATTTCTCCACGGAAAATGACACGGAATCATAGGATGATTCCACGGCAAAATACTTGGAACGTTCGCTACAAGCCGCCGCCTTGACTGCCGCGCCAGCGCTCCTCATGGTGCTGGCAATATGGCAAGCTAGAAAGGCGCTGATGCACACAGTGTCCCAAATGCGCCCTCTGTGCCAAGAAATTAAGGTAAGGTGTTAGGGCTCTTGATGTCTGACCTAAACAAGCTTCGAGGCTCAAGAACGCAGGGAACGTTGGTCGAAACAAGTGCCCGACTGATAATTTCGTTCAGGGCGTAATGCCGTAGTCGATGGCCGGCGCAGGGAATACAGCTCCGGCTGTGATGGCCATTGAGCTCAACCCTCGAGCCGCTGATGCAAGTACGTGTTGAAGCGCTAGGACAGAATATGACTGACCGAATTCCCAAGGTTTCCGGTATCTAGATGTTGCCTCCATAATAAGAAAGTATGTGAGTGACAAGGTCCACAACCCCATAAAAGAAGACAAGAAATCAATTGGACCAGTCTCATGAAGGTTCGTCATCTCCAGGCCACTAGGATGAATCGGAAGACAAGCCTGGCACCATTGTTCTTTGACTATGCCCACGTTGAGGGTATCCTTGATTATACCCTTGAGGGCACTGTTGAAGAGAAGGACTTGGTTTGGGTGCATACTGGTGGGTATGTTCTAATAAAGTAGGTATGTCAGTTTTGGCATGGCTAAAAATTTTGTGCTGATGCCGCTTTAGAATATCATCACCCCCATTCTAACCGTGGCTGTCGTAAAAAGCGACTCAGGATTAATTATCCAGGGAATGGGTAGTAGCATTACTTGTGAATAAAGCAGCTTGCACTATGCTTGCCAATCGCCAAGTGAGCATGAAAATACCCCCCAAGAAGGGGAGGTTAATGTCCAGCAGTGGACTGTTGTAGCAGCTGCACAGGTACTAAAAGTTCAAGGAAACATTACCTCAAAAGCGTCAGAGAATCGTCAGCCTCTATTTTTTGGACTACAGGCAGTTCTTTATGCCCTCGGAGAATATGGGTGCACCTATAATGGTAAGAAAGAATTTATCTGGGACCCTCAGTCCTAGAATACGTTGTTAAATGTGGCCATGCATCGTATTTTTTTTTCACCTTATCTCTCATTTTTTTAAGGGAGGACAACAAGCTCGTTTTGCGTTACGATTTTTGATTTTTACAACATTATCAAGAAAGGAGAAAGTGGAAAACGGCAGGTATAGCCATTGCTTTGCAGTGGAGTATGTGTGACTCGAACTGTAGTGGTATAGTCCATTCGATACCATAGTGACTTGACTATACCATAGGCCAGCCCAATGGTATAGTCAAGTTACGCAACTCGCTTAGAAGGTATCTAAGTATTGCGACCAGCGTAACTTGGCTTGTCCTTCATCTCAGGCTGGACGCCGCACTATGAGTGGACTATAGTGCAGGTGTGTGTTTTAGCCATGTTATTAATATTTAAAACATCTTAGTATTTTTTTCGGTATCATACATCCTAATTTTTTAGGGAATGTATTGAAAAAGTTCCATTTTACACAATCAACATTAACGATTTCGGAATATGTCATGAGAATAACTAGAGCTTGATCGTTATGAACATAGTTGTATTTTGTGCAAAAGGATCAAACTTATTTTCAAAGGCTGATATCTCTTCATCGGTTTTAAAAAATATGACAACTGTACGCTACAATTTAAGTTATTTTAATAACCTTCTCGATTCATCAATCAAAAATAAATATCTATAACGATGAAAGCAATAAAAAGTGTTTTGAAATTGTTTCTTGCTCTCCTGTAAAAATTGGATTTCTGAGTTTAACCCTTTACACTAGAGGCACAGAATTAAACATGTTTAACTACACTTGTTTCATAATGTTCGTATTACCAATTCGAAAGCAGTTATATAAAGATCTGCATTACAAACTTTCTGCCATTAAAATTTGCTCTTCTTCTCAAAATCTGAATCATAGCTTATGTTCAGCAGTGAACTATTTTGGCGGTTGATGAGAGTAGTAAGCAATATGTCATTGTCACAGCAACGATAAAGCATAGAATTTAGCTTCAGCATCAGTTCGTAATAATATAAACAAAGCGGTTCCAGTGTCCGCGGCGAATTTAGAAAATATGCTAATCAACTGCAAATCCTATTGGCAAAGACTAAAATTAACCAGACGTGCCAGTAGGCACATATTTCCTGGGAGAAATATTTGTAAAAAAGGATGTTTTTTAAGAATCCATTTTGTTTTTATTAAAAATACAATAATACAGCATTTCTTCAATAGTAAAACAATCCTTTATCCCTTGCGGAGTAGGCAGAGCGTTAACGGCGGTAAGAATACGGTCGCTTTGCCACGTCTTACATTTTTGAGGATTGTTTTCCAAGGTTGTTTCAGAAAACATGTGTATCACTATAGTGACAGGTTGTCAGTTTGTCGCCTAAAAATTGTAATACACCAATACCCTCGAGTCCCTTAGTCACCTTCTACGACACCCGCGGGAAGGATATGGGGTGATGCTATTCTAAGCCAGCATCACACGGCACATAAAAAAGTACTTCTTCAAAATATTTAACAGCCAGCACAGTTCACAGCTGGACATCTTACATTTGGTTGTTATTTACTGTACTCTTTCTTGGCTAGCGGATGAGTGAGCGCAATGCATGGTTTGTATTCTAAGGGAGTAATTTCTCCTTTAGTCGGTATGTACGACCACATATTAAAACTCGGTATTTTTTTCCAGTAAGTATAAAAGTGATATTATTATTATTTTGAGCCAGACATGTCCCACTGCGGCAAAGTGATAATCAGAGAAAATCATAATTTACAAAATTTTTCTTTTTACTACATTAAATTGTGCTATGTCTATCCAGCTTATCTTACAGCATGCTAGTAGCTAATCAATCTAAGTGGAATTACATAAGCATAAATCATTTCCCGACATACATTTCGCATTGTAACAATTAGCATAAACAAGGCAACTAAATAGCCACAGCGCGTAGGCATTAATAGATTATACCTTTATACTACGCTATGTCCGTTCTGTAATATCCCATTCATCACTTAGACTAAGCTCCCCGTTGTCGCTTTTAATTAATATTTCTACTGAAAACGTATTTACACTCGCTGAATTAATTCCAAATATAATACTTTGCTGGAAATATGTAAATTCTGGTTTCGGATGGTAATGTTCGGAATTATGCGCAAGGAATTCGTAAAGCCCACGGGCCTAAGTAACACCTCTTTGAGTTATAGAACGGTCACCTTAATAGCCTCCTATTTGCCTAACAGGTTTTGGTGAAATTATTTGGTTTGCTTTACGAGAAACATTTGGACATTCAAATGATTTTGTTATATTTTTCGGAATATCCACTGCTGGTTACGAATTGTATTCAGGTATTATTCTCATTTTTCATAATAATGACCGAAAATTCTTGAGAGTTTGATGCGTATGTAGGACTTCACATTTCAAACGATGGGTACAGCCAAAAATATTGCCAATCATTTTTGAACAACATGAAAAAATGTATACCTAAAGTTTTTATAAATTTCTACCTATTTTCAATGGGCAAACTTACTCAATTTCATGGATAAATGAATGAATTTTGACCTGTAAAATATTTTCCTCTTCTTCTTCTTTTTCGTGTGGGATACCATTGTATAAACGCAATACAAATGTTCCACCCACAACGAGTTCAGCAAAGTTCCAAAGAATTTTCGATATGTCTGCTTTAGCCTATTTATGTTAGAAAATTTAGATCTCGTTCGCCTTGTACGTATAACAAATTCAATACAAATGTGTATAATAGCCCCGCCTACGTTGAGTTCAGCAAAGGTCCAACGTTTGTGATATGTCCACTCTGGCTCACGTACAAACAAACACGCAGCGTTTGAACGTGCACCGATTGCTGAGTCGCGTGAGTTGAATGTGAATAGGACTGCGTTTGCTTCCGACATCGATGTGTACATTATAGCGGGTTTGAATAAACACTTGTGGAGTTTTGGGGTTGGTAAATTGAATCTGTTCGGTGATAAAGATGGTTTCTATGTTTTTGCACGTGTATGTTCCGTATTTATAAATCGGACAAATCTGAGTTCGATCTCAATAGCGATTTTGACCAATTTAATGGCAGTCAATACTAATAGCTTTTCAGAGTTGCACTGAAGATCGATCTCAGAGTTGAGTGCGGTTTACGAATACGGGCCTAAAACTTTGTTCAGTCACAAACACAGATAAGTCACTTTCATAACAACATCACAAAAGTTTTTTTTTTAAAACTTTAGTTGTAAGATCGATCATTACCATCAGCGTCTATTAATTTACTGCTTCACTAAGTCTCTCCCAAGAATACTCAGGGTACTAGATATATTACCGCAATTCGTATTAAAGGGCGTTTTCTACAAAACCTTAGCCCACGTAATAACATATTTCTGCGATGAAGAAATCTCGGCTTGGCATTTCGTTATCACTTCCAGCACAGCTGAATATCTTTTGAGGTCAACTCGAGGCTTGTAGGTGATGACATTTGAAATATGGCACCGACGTTAGCCACGATAAGGATGTATGGAGTGTCCCGCCGTGGCTCACCAGGACGTCGAGACAGATTTGTCTCTAAGCCAGAGATTATTCTAGAAATGGAACTATTCCAGACGAATACATCGGTAATTTATTATTCAACTTTCTGTAAAATGTTTGACATGCAAGACGCAGGATTATAAAGCTCGTATTGCATTGCAATAGACCTTTAATAACCCGTACAATAATTTTGAGGACTTCTCAATCACCTGCGGCATAATGTGTGCCATATGTAGAATAGATACCTGCACCTCAGGTACGCCACAGACAATGCTATCGCCGTGGCTGAGTGCTGATCAAAGCTCAGCATATAAATTGAACCAGTCGATACGACATAAGAGGAAAAAGAAGAGAAGACACTCCAAAGAAAGAAAAAAGTCTCATCAAACAAAACAAACTCAATACCTTGAAAGCGACGGCAAGTTTTGCCATGAAAAACCTTTCACAAACCGCAGATTTGTACCAAAGTCCTTGTCCAAACACGCGTTATGAACCCGCAGGTCGTATCAGCCGGATGAGCCCAAATATTAAAGTTGGGCTGAAGAAATATATTGCGCGGCTGCCAAGGGATTAAGCCGTGTCAACACGACAGCATTGGCAGAGCTGTACTTGCGGTCATTAACCCAGATATACCTAGTTTTACTATCATCATAATGTTTTTATTTACGACTATAATAGAGATGTGTGTAAGGCGCATCGTACATCGTCGCGAGGCACTCAACGCACGATGGACCGCTAAAATATCGCAGCGGTCTGTCAGATCCATACTAAAAACGTCGTTTCGGATACTAAAACCGCACTCGACGGACGACGCTGCGAGTGCAAGTAGTAAAGATCTGACAGAACGCTGTGATATCTTAGCGGTCCATGGTTAGTTAATCTACCTTAGTGTAAAAAATATTAAATATTTTTCTCTGAAAGGTATAATGCAGAATGTGGCTTAGTCTTCACAATAAGTAAAAAACTACTATGTAGGAATGACTCTGAATATGTTTTGAAACACAGGAGGTATTTACATTATAAATCGGTTGTGTGAATATGACATTAAAGATTTTGCGTTAATTTTCATTTCCCATCAGTCTTAAGTTTTACGACAATAGTTAAACTAGGAATTTAAGAACAATAATAGACGCTTGCTTATTGGTTACAGTGACAGATTTCTGAAAATAAAATATTATTTACCAATAAAAGTGTCAGATATAGTAAGTAATTGAACGGAGCAAAATTACTACCTAATTTTGCACTGAAGTGTATGTAAGATTTACTCAAAGACTTACTCGAACGAGCGGGTGTCTCGTTTGATTTGTTGATCTTTGTAACAAATTACCATTTAATTGGAATTTATACGATTCTATACATTATACATGTAATGTTACTAGACTGGGTGTGATGATAAACTATACTTCCTTTTTTAGTTACTGTAATTATGGGAAAATTGATAGTCTCAAATATGGTGACTCATTTATCAATGACATGAAATTAATTACATTTCGAATAACAGAGCATGTTTTGAAAACTATTATTATATTACGTATGCAGTTACAGCTATTTGATGAAATTTTTCAAAATATGCTACCTAGAAAAATCATTTCAATGTCATTTTATGCAGGTGTACAAGTTTCGGTGCTAAAGAAGTGAAAATATTACGCATGTAGTAGATTTTTTTTCTTAAAGCGTAGCTGTATTTTCGTATTAAACTAACTAAATCCTCATTACATGGGGAACTATAAAGGATCCATTGACATTTCACCGGAGCCCTTTACCATAATGAACGCCATCGCAAACAGTGGTTAATGACAAGCGTGGACGCCGACTTAACACTTCTTGTACCATTAGTACCATGATCTACTTCTTCTTCATCTACTTGTTTATGATTTTCTTCTCCGTCTTTGTAATAAGGTTCTATTTTAGCCGAAGCACAGTCTGGCAACTGCAAATCGGCTTTGCCAATTCCAGCATCAGGCAAATTTAAATCTGCGTCTGCAAAAGCTTTTCCTGCGTAAGCTTCGCCTTTATTGCTAAGGTCGTGAAGATTATCGTTTTGGAAGTAAGGGGCAGATATAAATTTGCAGAAATAGTATGAATAGTCAATAACTTGTCCTAAGGCGCCTACCGCTATGCACCACATAATGACAGCTGTATAGGAAGTTATGCAAATTCACGGCAATTTTGTTGTTACGATATAAATATAGTCGTGGTCGTGTAATAAGTCGCTGTTATACTATGTTTCACTGTCAGTCCAGGCAAAGTGTTTTATAGTTTACTTAAGTTGTACTGTAACATGATTGGTGCTTGTTAAAGCATGTTATTTTCACTTCGTGAGAAATTGTGATAGAGTGACTGTTTGATTTTGAAATAACAGATATTATAATATATATATTTTTTAATTACACTACTATTATATCTCATAACATCTTATTTATTTGATTACTTCCTATAGAGAACCCTACACAGAATAATCACGACTACATTCACAAAAAATGGAGCGTAAAGTATGGTATATCTTGAATTATAAAAGAAAATTAAATAACCTTGATGAAGAGTCTGATCCAGACACTACATCCTATAAACCTTACACGCTGGCTCAAGTCAGCTGCATGATTTGCATACTGGCAATAATATCCCTATAGTACCAAATACAAAGTCGTTGGGCCCGAAAAATACATTAAAAATAAAATAAAACAAAAGCAAAATAAATAAAGAGCCTGGTCCGGACACAACGTTCCATTACCCCTACACGCTGTTGGTTCAAATCGACCGGCAAACGTCTCAATCTGCCGCTCTTGTGCCCACGGCTTTTATTGGCCGATGTGTCTTTATAAACATCCTGTATGTAATTTTGAAAAGCTTTTTGTATTAGTATTATTCTAGAAATTCACTCGTCTTTTTTACTGGTATTTAATTTTTGTTGCAAAAAATATTTTCTCGGCTATTGATTTATAGACTGTCATTATCATTGAGAAGGAGGCGTGATAGTCAGGCATGTGTGTACATATAACTGTACCATTTGACAATCATTGCTTTTTGTTCAGGTTTATGAAGGTATAGGTAATTTCTGTTACTATAATATTAAAAGCATTGCAGCTAAAATAGGTACCTAATACTTACCTACGCTTCACAAACCTTGAATTCCCTTTAAAAATATAATAATTTTGTTATTTTAAAAAGTGGTATGTAACTTGAAATTCGAAATAGAGTGATAGATAATTTAACGAAGGTGAGCATCTGAAAAATTTGTTTTCATTTACATTGTATTTAGCAAAATACAAGTATCGTGAAGTAGATTTTCCGGAAAAGTAGATAGTTAATGCGAATCAAATTGAAATTCATAAAACGTTTATCATTTTAAATGCCAAACAGTTCAACAGGAAATATCTGTTTAAATTATTCCTATCTCGAGGCTTCTGAAAAGGGCTTCTAATTTCCTCTAGAGAAATTATTTATGAGCGGGCAAATCTCACCCAAGCAACAAAATATGCAAACCATCTACTGGCAAATATTTTGCCATGTTATAAGGGTAATACATTAAATGAAGTTTTGTCTACAGATCTAGAACAAATAATATCGATGGCCCACAATACAAACGTACTTAGTGAAAAATTTTGGTAAATTGACTTTTTGATGTCAAATAATAAATCCACTTATTATATTTGTCTTCTATACCATCGATATGTACTTCTGATCAATAAATAAAATTCCAACTGTCGTAAAAACAGCTCAAATACCATTATTTCCCATGTACTTTTTGTCTCATAGGACAATAGTTTCCTTGTTGCGCGCAAATGGAAGCCGCAAATGAATCATAGAAGTTGCTAAAAGTGTCGGAAGAAGTGGATAGTACACATCAAATCCTGACGTATTAATCTGCCACCGTTTTAAAAAAATAAATAAAAAGAACTACCAACCTTCAATGAAATTTGACCTCTAACTATGAAACATACGACATTTTTTGTATTGTAATGACATGAGGGTGGGAGGGCCAATAAGTGGCCATCGAATTGAGATACGAGGAGACACGTGCAAGTTATTGGTTCCAAAGTGTTTGCACAAACTAGGATATTGCTTATTTGGGCGGAAGATATTTCATTTGTTGAGGATATCGGTCGGTTACCCGATAATGCTGTCACCGTGAATCGGCAAAAGTTATGAAAATTCGAAGTGAAAAATGAATGAATCGACGTGTAAGGTTGGTAATGAATTACAGCCACTAAAAGTTTAATATCAGTCCTCAATTTATCAAAATGATTTATATACCATGTTGGTATTGTATAGGACAGCAGTGGGACAATATAGGGTAATACAATAATAATTATAGTGATAAAATTTAAGTAGTTTAGTTATTTCAACTTCTGCACGCATCAAACCACTGTGACTATTGGCTAATTAATACACATCGATTAGCGTTGATTTTATTGGTTGGGTGGTAGTACTGGAACAAAAAAAAGCTGATGAAAAACAGAAAAGTTAAAACCAATAAATAAAAAAGTAATTTTGCGTGGATTTCCTTTCATACATGTATTATGACAAGACATTAAAAGCTGAGATGATTCAGAAACGACTTAAATGACATCTGCTAACAATAAAAATTTCATGTTCTCCGCGCGGCCATACAACGGCTTCACAATTTCCCGAAATACCTACTGACTCACTGCGCAATTGTCAACGATTCAAAGTACATTTCTGTCATGGCTCATTGCCGCTCGCCGGCTTTGAGTCCACGGGCAGCTTAACACAGTAATGATGTGAGAAATCGCTGAAAGACACGGCCCTCATGTGAAACAGTTTACTTCAAACGGATGTTTTCGTGTTTCTGGAAGTGAATTGAATTGGCGCGCCTTTGTTGGGAGGTTTTAGGAATTTCTCGGGCGGATATGGAAGTGTTGCCTATTTGACTTACTTTGACTAATGAAAAGGGGCAAGCTGTAAGAATATTTGGCTGAAGTGATACTTAAAAACAGAATCGGTAAGAAGCAAGCTAAAACTAATTGAACTTCATTTATTTTTTATTTCTATAAAATTACATAAAAAGTAAAAATAGCGGTACCAGCCAACCATAAATGGTAAGGTAAACAGAGAGCTTAAACGGGTGCACTGAACAGACTTAAAAAAGGGTTTAAATATGAGAAATTACTTACTAAAGCTAGAAAATTAATCTATAATTATTCTTGAGATTCTTACAGAAAAAAAACTCCCGTCTGCATTGTGGGTCGTTGGATGACTCAGTGCTTCGCATGAAAAGAGAGAAGAAAGAGAAAGAGAGAGTTACAATTTTCTACTTGCCTAAAAAATATGTGGGGCTACTATTTAAATCCAGCTACATAACGATGAAAATTTTCTGGCAAAACATTAGATCGGTATATGACTGTGTGATCATGAAGTTAAAACCACTCATTTTGCTATTCCTATCCAATGATATCTTCAGCATATTTTCCTATATAATTTAGGTCAGCACTTGACTCGGGTCCGAGCATGGAGCCTCAAAAGCACTCGATGCGATCCTTTGGTCAGTCTGCGGAACCATACTGGACCACTTTGATCTTGGTAACTACAAACGTACATACTTGACTGTAGACCTTTATGCTATAACTCCTTATAACGTCTGGGATATGTTGGAAAGACAATTTGAGGGACAGCATACAAGAGATTTTTCTAGTGATTTTGAATGTGTATGAAAATTAGATTGAATCTGAATGTGAATAAACGAAACACCACTGGACTTTAAGTACCCCATTGAGTGGTATTATTGCTGCTTATACCTTTTCCGTGCCGTCTGATGCCGGGTTAGAATAGCATCACCCCACATCCTTCCCACGGGTGTCGTAAGAGGCGACTAAGGGGCTCGAGGGTATTGGTATATTAAAATTTTTAGGCGACAGGCTGACAACCTGTCACTTAAAAATTGTAATACACCAATACTCTCGAGTCCCTTAGTCGTCTCTTACGACACCCGCGGGAAAGATGTGGGGTGATGCTATTCTAACTCGGCATAAGCCGGCATCACACTGCAATAATTACAGGATTAATTTTCAATTTCTTATTAAGGTACGATTAGAAAAATTTCATCTCAATCAATCAAATACAGGATTGTCTCTCTTAAGAATCCCAACTCCCGATGTACCCCTAGAAAACACTTGAATACCCAACGAATCGGAAAATCTCAAAAGGACTGAACAAGCTCGTTTTTTTGGGAAGGTTGATGCGGTACTTAAGGTTTTGTTTGGTGTTTACGAGATCAGAAATCACATTGAATGGGTTTGCACTTACTTATATTCGAGAAACCCAGTTTTGAGGGGAAATGCCGAAATTGATTAGTCTTCTACTTAGTAAGATTGTTGGTTGTTTGAATGAACATTGTAGACTATTTGTTTTTTTGTTGGACAAATTCGTCAATTCGATTGTCACGTCATCTATTGACTTACAAGACTTTCAAATACTTTATCATCAGGGTTCATCGGATCATTCATTGACTCTGTTTTCTTGTATTCGTGTGGGTCATCGAGTCATCTAAGGACCTAATGAAACCCTGGTGCCCGAATCTCAGCCAAAGACCCTGGTGGCCGAAGTTCGACATGACATGAAAATAAAAATGTCTTGCGGTACTTCAATCCTGTGTTTCATAAATGCGTGAAAGGGTGAAAATCGTGTCTGCAGTTAAAAAAATTACAAGTGTTTTGGAATTTGATATTCGATTTACCTATACAAGACACATAGGAACCTACACACATGGTAGATGTTACGAAATTACCATCTGACTAAGCTAAATACCTCTTAATTTCCATTCCTGCCGCGACAATCCTATTCCTACCCACATCCAGTACGTGTATAACGCGTTCCGTGAATATTCATAGCGCCGACTATCCAGTAATGGACGCCCTTACATTTAATTAGCCATAACTCGTCATGTCCAGAGAGCAATCTGCTCTGACGGTTTATCAAGGATGTGAAAGAATTCTCTGAGTTTCTGATAAAAATGTAACTTCAACAAACTATGACTTGTAGAGTATACTGAAGTTTGAAAAATGCCTAGCAACCATGGCCAGAGAGAGGGGAGAATTAAAGATCTTTTGTTAAAATGATAGCTATACTGAAGAAACGTGGTCCTAAAAATCTTTGGACCTTAGAAACCAAGACTGAAACAAGGCTAGGAGCGATGAACGTTGTCAGATAGACAGACGTATCTATTATTTTTATCGTAATGCCCTGTGTTGGCGATGAATGAATAGTGAGTCTCGTAAAACCGACTAATGGAAAATAATTAAGAGAATGGATAGAGCGTTCCCTGTAAAAGCAACATCTTGCACTGCGCTCGCCAATCCTCCTGCCAGCTTGGTGAGTATAGCACCCTCGAATGAGAGAGGCCCATGTCCAGCAGTGGACTGTTGCGGCTGGTAAGGTTAAGATTACTCTTACACCCAGTATCCGTGAATACCTACTAATTACAACTGGAAGTGACTGCAATGTTGAAAGATGTATCTAGTTGGTGCGGTGGGCTTTTATGCTGTGAATTTATAGACTGACTGGATTTTGTTGACACCTCAGTGGCTTCTACATAGCTGTTTTAGCATTCTTGTCCACACGAGAGAAGAAGTGTTATTTAATATAGTCGTCGACGTATAAAATGTTTTGAATTTACCTGTTACCACGTATACTAATGGAAGTAATAGATGAACAATAAACACAAGAAAATTAAGTACCTAGCTTACGTTGGATTAATGTCGCAAAAATCCGAGAGATTTATTTTGTAGTTTATGAATTCAAACGCCAAAAAGTAGTGAAATATTTATTCCATGCTCTTCATAATATTAATTTGTTCTTTTTCCTTTCGTTTGAGATACCGAGTCGTTTAACAATCGGATAACCCGTCTTCTACTAGTAGCAAGCCTCTGATATTTTACGTAACCTTACTCCACAATACTGCGCAAAACATCCACTAACTGTTTACCGCATTCAGCCTACAATCAAACGCACGTACACAATCTACATCGTTTGCGCTCTCATTTCGCATTGCCGCAAAACATAAACGATTTCAGATGTAGGTCGAATCGAACACGTGAATCGACTTGTTTGCCAAAAGTATTAAGCGGTCGCCTAACTCAATTTTATGGGTGAAACGAGTTCCCAAGAAAAATAGGGGAGTCGTGCTGAAAGTCGATTCTTCGAGATTGGCTTTCCATTTCCGAGGAAATAAGGTATTAAGCGAATTTGTAACCATTGTCGAATCGCAAATAATGGGATGGTGGCGGTTTTGGTGCGTGCGGATCATCGCTCAGCGTTTTACACGTCGTCTTTGGTTGGTGATTGTGTTATTTTTTACGATCCCAGATGTTTTTGTGCTTCACGTTCGCCGCCAACTACGAGTATAATAGTATGGGATACGGGTATGACAACTAACGCGAAAAATATGTCAGAACTTTTTTACAATCTGCAGTTCTGTGACAAAAAATCGCCTAAGTATCATAATATTTAGATGAACGGTGAGAGCAAGTTTTTTTGTATTGAGATCATTTCACTGTACCTACGCGTTTTTTTGTGTTTGCAAAAAGAAAAGAAATCTAGTTAATCTCAGTTGGTGCACAGATATGTGTTTTTTATCAAGTTCGTATTTTTTCTCTACCTAAATTTAGATGATTCAATTTCTTTGCTAAATTATAACATAATGATAAAAATTAAATTCTTATCGCAATTTTTTTGTAGTACTACGGTCTGTGACCCAGCAAGAAAATATTCAAACATTAGTATGCATGAACTCCTCCCAATCATAATTAAATAGCGGTCACCGAAACCATCAATATACAGCAGAAACTTTAATAAATTTTAAATTATCTCTTAAATAAATTCATGGCGCAACATCAATTTGGAAATTGGCAACTGCGCCTGCTGGGTTGTTTCACTTTGCTCAAATTTTAAAACTTTTATCTACTTTTATATTTATCATTTCCACACTGACCTGAAATTAGCTGTGGACTGGTTGTTGCTACAATTTTGGTGGCACTCATTGAAAATCGCCATTTTGGCGCTGGCAGCCAAGAAAAGCAAGTGAAGCAAATACGAAAGTATCCGGAACTAAATCATTTAGTTCCGAAGTCGCCACTGTGGTGCTGGTTGTTAAGGAAAGCAAATACAAAAAGTACGCGGTACGAGAGTAGGTGGCGCTTCAATTAGGGCCGAAAAACTAGCTGGCATTTGTATGAGACAACCTATCCTGTGCGTAGATAACTTCATATCAATGCATTTCCTACATCTACCTCTTTCGAGTATCGCTAAGTCATTTGACGGCAGGGGGTTCGCAACAAGGTTCTAGTTTAAGTACCTACTAAGCAACAGAAGTCATTTTAGTTGTTTCCGCAGACGAAACTCTTCAAGCTGATTACTTAGACGGCGGTCGTTACACAACCATGTCAGAAGCCTGCTAGTTGTAGAAGGCGGCTGAAAAATTCTGACACCAGGGTTCATCGGGTCGTTGGGCAACTAGGTATATCATCCGAAAAAATAAAAAATAGATTTTCGAGTGGGAAGAGTATATCAAAGTATCACATAAAACGGTGAATTTTCTTTTACCCCTTCTCCCAATATAACTATTATCTGAGAGAGTTTTCGCACTTAGTCGCAATAAACTAAATACCTACAAGATCAACTTATCGGTGAGTCCGAATTATGGTTCAAATTGTTCAAAATTTCTCCTAATATTGACTTCATTTTTAGTTACTTAAGTTAAAGTGGTTTTCTGACATCTGGAAACTTTAACAGGGGTACAAGGAGTCGAAATTTAAGAAACCCTGTTGTATTTCATTGCGTTATTAGTTTTTGTACAGTTACTTCCATTCCATAGTGTGTGTTGGAAACCGCTCCTAACTGTTGCTGTACGATGTATCATTTTGAATGCATATTTAGAAACACCTTTATAATGAAAACTGTTAGATCTTTATGAAAACAGTTTACGTTGCAAGTTAGAGCCCTGTTCAGAGCCACATCTTCCCATATCGTGAAATGCTACGAAGTCAGCCATGAACGAAGAAAAACATTTATGAACATTGAACATGGGAAATGTTTGTTGTGTTTTATTTTCTCAATATTTTCAGTTTTGGGGAGACTAGTTTCCAACGGTGGAAACCAGGTTTTTGGACCGTCATAGAACTCTCTTCCGCGGTCGCCAGAGCGTCAATCTCATCAATATTGTATCAATTAATCGAATCAATAATTAGCGGACAAACAACAATATCAAACACAACTGATTGACAGAACGCAATATCATCGAATCGAACGGAGTACTCGTATTTGCGCAGTCTGCATTTATCATAATCGGTGCACTTTATAGTTTGCGACAAAGTTGAGGTCCGATTTCATTAAAAAAATCAGATGCATGGTCTACGGTTGTTGAGGAAGCTCTTATGAGGAAAAGGAAGTAACATGCTCGAAGCTGGAGGATGTGGATGAGGATGAGGATTTGTTAACGAGGAAGAAGAAGAGGATGAGGAAGAGGAAGAGGAAGTGGTGGAAGAAGACAGAAAATTAAAGGAAAACAGTGAATTATTATTTCAGAATGAAAGATATTTCATGTGACTTGTGTGACTGAAGATAGCTTCATGGCAAAGTACTCGTAGAATAGCTTATGTACTTCTATTTCTACAGCCTTCCCATAATTGTTGGGTATTGCCATACTCCACACGCTTGGTAGAAGGATTGGCGAGCGCAGTGCAAGATATTTTAGATATTCATAAAGGACGCTGCTGCCCGTTCCATGGATTCATCCCTTGCCTTGCACAACGTCCACAGGTAAAAATGGGGTGATGCTATTCTAAGTCAGCTACACGGCTATCCCTACCTATATTGTTTTTGTCGAAGTAATCCTATAATAGCTCGTTTGTCAACGATTTGAAAGCCTACCAAATCCGCCAAGGTGGATCGCACACTTAACGCACGACGGAGCGCTAAAATATCGCAGCGGTATCCATACATAGAAACGTCACTCCCCATACTAAAACCGCACTCGACGCACGACGACGTTGAGCTAGTGCTGCGTCGACAGCGGTTGAGGGGTTTTAGTATGGGGATTGACATTTCTAGTATGGATCTAACAGACCGCTGCGATATTTTAGCGCTCCGTCGTGCGTCAAGTGTGCGATCCGCCTAACATTTCCAAAGTGGACCCGACCCCCGGTCAGCAACTTTCGTCATAGTTCTGTTCCGGGTCATTTAATTAATACCCGGTAATTACCGGTCTGAAACCGGGTATTAGAAACATTATTCCGGTTTTTGCCTGGGCCGTGTTAGTGACAGACCCGAAGGAGTTTAATTAAATTTTGTGACTGCGTTTTATCGGGTCATTCTAGTTTAACTGTTCTTCGTTAATTAGGGAAATAACTATTTGAAACCGATTCTACTGCTGACGATTATCGAATAAATTCAAAGATCATTTAAGGTAGGTACCTAATAGATTACATGATAAACCTACTACAAATCTTAGGTATTAATCATGATACAGAGCACGCTGGGATATTTGTGTTTAAAAATATACTAAGTATTTTTACGGCCATTGACGTTCTGTCTTCCCCGGAAATTTTCAATTTGGGGACTCAAATACAGAATTGGTCGATGATCTGTTGCGCTATTTGGGTTGAAAGGCAACATCGTTGCCATTTAACTAAAAGAATACAGAAAATAACTTCTTCAAAAAACTCTATAGCCGTCAAACGATTAACCTTAAGACGTATCTGAAATGTATCTGTGATATTGCAATAAAGAATTGAATTGACACTGCGAGCCAAAATCTGCTGAATTCAATTTGGCCCACATCCGAGACAAAAACCGCGAAATTTCAGTTTTAGAAAAAGCCCCCTTAATCACGGTAGGGGCAGGTCACGTCACATTATTTCATCCCTTCTCACCAGAGGTCCTGTTCCACGCCATTAGCCGTGTAAAGATTAACCGTAATCTCAGGCCTGGTGACCCGGCAGATATTGCTGACACCGGGAAACAATGAACGGTAATGTTTTTGGTTTCAATTTTGTATATAGGACCCCGAAATTGTATTTGTTTTGTCATGATATGGTATGGAGCACAAAATAGTTATAAATAGTTAGGGTTGTGTATTAACTTATTGTTACTAATTAAGGCCTATTGATATTGAAAATTGTCTATTTCTATATTATGGACATGTTTATTATCAACTGTCTGAACGGTCCACTATTGCATACATGTTGGGCATTATTTTAGGGCTATTGCTGAAAAACAGTAAAACACAAGACAAGCTGTAAAGTCTCAAAATACATTATTCTATAACTGTAGTTTTCGTTGCCGTGTGATGCCGGTTCAAAATAGCATCACTTTATTCCTACCATTACTTGTCGTAAAACGCAACTAAGGGATGACCGATATGGCGCAGTGGTAGTACGGTTGCCTTTGACGCAAAAGGCTGTTCGATTCTCGGTGGGTCACTCACAAAGTTTATATACCTACATCACTTTGTGAATGTTGCCTGCATAGCGTGGTGAGTATGGCAAATACCCCTACTGGGGGAAGCTCATGTCCAGCTGTGGACTTTATGGCTGTTATAGTACCTATAGATGAGCTTTTCGTTACACTATGTACACCCTGGGCTCAAAATATAATGTACATTACGGCCGCTGTGTTGTATATCTGTGTATTACGACGTAAGGGTGGAAACAAAGCGTTTTGTCTCACTTTAATATTTCAACGAAAGATTTCCCCATGATTAAAATGTTCTTTTAACGTGTGCTTGTTTCGGAGTTCATTATGAAACTCTTTTGTCTCTGGTTGTATATTAAAAACGCGTACACTTGTTTTGTGAAAATGTTGACAATTGTTTGTATCAGCTGTTTTATATATTTTTTCTTATGCCGTGTGATGCCGGCTTAGAATAGCATCTCCCCATATCCTTCCTGCGGGTGTCGTAAGAGGCGACTAAGGGACTCGAGAGTATTGGTGTATTACAAATTTTAGGCGACAGGCTGACAACCCGTCACTATAGTGATACACATGTTTTCTGATGCAACCTCGGAAAACAATCCTCAAAAATGTCAGACGTGGCGATAGCGACCGTATTCTTACGGCCGTTAACGCTCTGCCTACCCCGTAAGGAATAAAGGCGTGATTTGTGTGTGTGTGCGTGTGTGTGTTTTTTAGTGTAAAAATAACTTCGTAAGTACCATTAGTCATCTTCTCAACGTATCGTTTTAAAATTCAGTTCCGGAATTTTGAATAGTTTGAATGTGACATCAAATATTTTCCTTGCAAGTTGTTATATCACATAGAATAACAGTTTTCGTGATTGAAATGTATCTATCAAAACTGCCTTGGCCCTTAAGATGGCGGCTCTTACACTTGACGTCCGTTGCTGCGCATATTTAGCGGATTCCGTAACGCATGCGTCCGACAGATGCAAGGTAATTTCGAAATCCCCATACATAAAACAAAGTTGACGCCCGCCCGAGCAACGTATAAACTTGCATCGACGGGTGCGTCTGTCAAACAACGCAAGCTTATGCGTTGCCATGCATGACAGTTTGCTTGCTTATCATTTTCCTTGTCTTAGGTATCCCGCTCTCTGTCGGGGTCGGCTACCTAACCTAGGGGATATCTCTTTCAAATAAAAAGTAGGTAACGAAACAAAGCACTAATCAAACAAAAGTAGTTTCAATATTAGTGCAATAAAACAAGTAGTATGGAGACCTCAAAGCTTTGTACCCTACAAAGGCGTCCAGTTAAAACTGCAGGCTTCATTGCTCTCATACTGCTGAGAAAACTCTATCATTGGAAATTATTTATAATTGCACTCGTGCATTTGTTCGTCTCAGTTAGTAAAGGAAAAAATAAAACTATACGTAAGTATAATTTATTAGATTCCCTTTTAGTGATTTTGCCTCTCTATGGTAAAATCACGAATTTTATCTACATTAATGTTATTGTGTACAGGGTGTAAGAGACGGTGTGCCGAAAACTTTGCAGGCGTGATCAGACCATGAAACTGAACAACTTTCCATACAAAACTCCCGATCAGCTGACTTTGTATGGACACTCTAAATTTTTTTTCGTTTCCTAACATGGTCCCCATTGAAAAAGTTGTTCAGTTTCATGGTCTGATCACGCCTGCAAAATTTTCGTTACACCGTCTCTTACACCCTGTACATGTAGCTATAAAATGCCAATAAGTCATAGGTACTACACAAAGTTTGACTTACAGAACTAACCAGGTATATTGTAGTAATTAGTTTGGTACCTACCTATTTAGAAATGGTTGGTAGATAAATATCAGAGAGAGGATGGGAGTGTCGCTTCTTAGGGGGGAGCTATACTAACTTGTATTTTTCGCTTGTACTTATGAAAAAATATTGTAGTCCATAAGAAATGAGCTAAAGTATATGGCCTGTAACTTGAAACTTGAAATACTAAGCATGAGTACTTTATATTTTCGTAGAGTGAAACCGGCATTACACCAAGTAGAAGAGCAAAAATTTGTCTCTATGAATTTCTAACAAAGATAGCAACGTTGTATAAATCAAAACTACCCCTATATGTTTTACGGTACAGTAGAATGATAAACAGGCCATTATAGAAAATTATTTCTCTAGAACGGACAATGAAATTTTCAGCAAACGCCTATTTGCAGCCCATTAGTCTATATGCCTTGGACTTAAAGGTTGTTATTGCATGTCAAAGTATAAGTTTAGTGTTGTCAGATTTCCTCATCCACTCTTTGTTGGATACTTTTGAAACAAAGTGATGTTTCAAAAGCAGTCTTTTGACGGTGCTTCGACGTTTAGATTTCAAAAGATATTGTTAGTGCTCAGAAAGCAGCCTGGAATAAAGAATATCGTATGCCTTTTTAGAGATCGTTGTATGGAAAACTGTCGTTATGAATATGCACTTTCCGCACCGCGAGGATCAAACGTATCTTCGCCTACTATATTTATGTTTTGTTACATACGTCAATCACAGAATTTGGTATAACTGAGATAAGTATGACAATTAGAGCAGTAAATCTTTGATGTCATAGTAACGTCATAGAAGTACTGTTAAAAACAACAGTAAATCTTAATCTTAAAACAATTTGGTTCTTAAAATTTTCGAATTTTATTAAACGCTTTATTTAAGGTTTTGTTAAGCTAGTAATATTTTTTTCAATTTTGTCGTCTATAGTTTATCTAAGGTTAAGCAAGTTCAATCAACAGGATCAGTTTAATAGATAACTTGTAACTTTAGACTGAAAATCGGAACGCTTGAATTCATTTTTTTATTCAGAAATAACTACAATGATATTTAAAATTCAACAATTAGTCTAGATAGGCAAAAATTGTACCTTATTATTAATATAAATAATTATATTATTTCCGTTCCGCTTAAAAATAACAAATCGTCAGAACAGTTTCATAATAATTGCTACAGAACCGTAAAAACGGGCGTGGCCGACACGCTTTGCGCTGGTTTTACTGGGAAGGGACCTTAATAGTACTTACCTACTACCTATTAGTTTTGTTTGAATTTGAAAACTAGCTTTTAAGTTTGTTATTTTATTTATACGTATTGTGAGCTATGAGTACAGATACCTCATGCAGAATACGAATCAGGTATAGTCACATTAATTGTTGCATCGCTTTCAAAAAACTAAAAATCAACTCAATCGGAAAATGAAAAGTTGAATACTAGCTTACAATCGCAATAATGTCTTAATTAGCGTAGGCCATTTTGCGACCATGCCACTTAAATCGCATAATATCATCAAGTTAACCACAAAAGCTACAAAAAATGTGAGATCTTTCTAGTTTAGACGGATCACGCACTTAACGCACAACGGAGCGCTAAATTATCGCAGCGGTCTGTCAAATATCATACTGAAACCGTTCTCGACGGACTGCTTCGACAACAGTTGAGTTGACATTTCTAGTATTGATTTGACAGACCGCTGCGATATTTTAGCGCTCGGCTGTGCGTTAAGTGTGGGAAATGCCTTAAGCTTTAGTAGTTTTACTAGGTATACTCAGACTTCTCGTAAAAATAGTTAGTATAATATGTTACTGAAAACACGAGGTACGAAAATTATAGTTTCTATGAAACCTAAACATAGTTCATTTTATGTAACCACTAAGCTAGCATTGGTTTCCCATTTAATTTACTTCGCGTAAACAGCAAAAGCAAAATATTACCAGAGTAATTTTCCAGGACAACCTCAGAACAAGAACTTTTTCAAAGACAACCGTACAAATAGCCAAAATGAAACCATGTATTACTCGTCGCAATCAGGCATGGTGCATGTTACAACACAACAAACTTACCTTATCCGTAATTCCATAATGAAAACTCAAATTAAACGGAAAACGTACGACTTTAACTGCGCCTATGGTTATGAAAAAGTTCCTTTGATTTGTCAAATCTGGAGATCTTCTTAGAGAATATTTTGTACTAAAATGACATCATAACTTGATTTTTTGCGCCATTTGTCTTAGTATTGTCATACAAGTATCATATAGATCATACAATCTTAAAATATTACAGTTTAACTATGCTCAAACAATTTCTGAGCAATCTACGTTTATTGGACATTTAAGCTTCGCTCTCATTCCGTTTGAAAAATATTCTCTATTGTCCTTGCTCTGAGGTAGCCGCAAACTAATGCCGGTAAGCGTGAGACGCCAGAAAGTCTGCCGGGGAATCCCCCATAATTACAGGTAATACCACCCCCCGTAATAATACGCGGTATCTGCTTAAATATTGCAGAAAGGGTAGGTTGGGGAGCTGGCAGATGTTTGGCGTCCATGTTTCCGTGACGTAAGAAAACCCGGGTTTCAATACCAAATAGGAATTATATCAACATGTACACTTATGTGTGCCCTCTCTCTTTTGACGTAGGTAAGTTGCACTGCGCTCTCCAATCCGTCTGCCAACCGTTCTGGCTGTTTTAGTAGTATCATGTAGGTATGGTGTCCTAAAGTTAGTTTAGTTTTGAAAGCCGTTCTGGGCGATTTTTGGGGAATATTTTAATCCAGTAGGCTAGGCTACTGTATACGAGAAGAACGTGTGTTGTTTGAAATTTGTGACCAAGGTAATGACGCATAAAACATATTGTTTTATATTATTTAGTGATTGTAAGTATGCAAAGAACTTTTTATAAGAAATTGTCTTCTCAAAGCCTCTGACCTATACCGCAATTTTCTCAAAGAAACCCCAAAATTCGTTCCCTCCTCGCCTCCTGTCGCGAAGTTTCCCGAGCAGTTGGTGTTGACAACATTTCTTGTAATTTACTCTTTTTGGGTTGAATTAATTTTCCTTTCGAAGCCCCAAAGTATTGTGCCGTACCTCAACTTTTATCATTTTTGATACCTAATCGATTTGATACCTACAACATGGGCTATTTCCGCCTTTGTAACTCGTATGTTTTATTTCTTTGAATGTTGTAATTTTTTATGGTACTTTAAAGTGAGTACATACATCTATGGACTACAATTATGACAACTTGGACGGTAAGTCCGTTTTCTGTGTCTTACATGCCTTCAAAGAGAGGCCACAATGTTATATTACATGATGGTATGTACAGTCAAGCTAGATATTTTTGGCTAAGGATTTTTCTTATGTTGGGCGCATAAGATTTACACTAGTTAACCGTAATTTAGCTTGACTGTATCATACAAAACAAGTCTACGGCAAATTCTCCGCTACAAAAATCTAAAACATAGTAAATGTACACCAAACTACTAGCCTGAAAACCATTTCCTTTGTGATTTTCTAAGAGAGCCCACTAAAAGTCACATTTCGAACTGAAAGTCGCAAAAGTGGACTTACCCGCTTTCAGAAATGGTTTCGAATTTTCTCAGAGATCGGTTGTCCGCGGCAGATGGTCGGTTGCGTGCTTGTTACTTGTGTTTATACTTTGTTGTGCCTGAGTTGGGTTCTGCATGTCAAGTAGTTGCAACAGGCTGGATTTGGTAAGGTTTTGGTGGGAATTTTAAAGACAACGAGCTTTTTACAGCAATGAAAAAAAAACAAGGGCGAAATAGCTAGGCTATGTGTGAATCTACTTTTTAACTAACTAGTGTGCCGTGTGATGCCGGCTTAGATCAACGCACATTCTTCCCGCGGGTGTCGTAAGAGGCGACTAAGGGACTCGAGAGTTTTGTATTATAATTTTTAGGCGACAGGCTAACGACCTGTTACTATAGTAATACACATGTTTTCTGAATCTACCTTGGAAAACAATCCTCAAAAATGTCAGACGTGGCGATTGTGGCCGTATTATTTCGGCCGTTGACGCTCTGCCTCCCCCGCAAGAGATGAAGGCGTGATATATATGTATGTAGTAGTTCTATTGTAGTTCAGAGAGATTACTTAAGTAATGAGAATATGGGAAATTTTACATCTCATGGCTTCAAAACGTCCTCTTTCTTAGCTCACAATGAAAATTGTATAGCTGCTTTTACAGGGTTCAGGTGTACAATTTTGCTGTATAATTATATTAAGAAACCTACTGAACTAAATAGTAATTACTTTCAGCACTATATTTTCAGATCCCCAACTTCTTCACCACAGTAGAAATAAATAAAACAGCAGGTAAAACTATCAACACAAGTGAAACGATATCCTTATTGGTACATATGGTGAAATGATCGAGTTCTGCAACGTAGGTACGTACCACGTGGATATTGTTGAAGTCTTGTCTGAATAAGGCCTATTCCTGCTAGCAGCAAAATAGGCGAGTTATTTCGATATGGCATTAGCTCCAAACCAATCCTAGTAGACTGAGTCATGCCACGTATTAAGATCGAATATATGCCGTATGATAACCTCTCTGAGAAGAAAAGCCGTGTGATGCCGGCTTAGAATAGAATCACCCCAAAGCTACTCGCGGGTGTCTTGAAAACCGACTATGGGATACTAACATTTATCTATGAAATAGAAAATTTTAGCACAGTGCTCGTAAATCCCCCTGCCAAGCGTGGTGAGTAGGTTTGGCATTTCCTTCTGATAAGGGGAGGTTTACGTCCAGCTGTGGACTGTTGTATCCGTTAAGGTTAAAAAATATACGGAGTGTATTTTTTACTGTGTCCTGGTCTTAGTCTTTCCTTCAAAGTGACTTCGTGTAAAGTTTCACAAAGAAAAGCAGCGGGCTCTCGTTAGAACGAAGCTCAAAGACCAACTATTGTACTCGGAGACGACGAAAAATGTATAGGGTATAAAGCCAACTCTCTATCTTCATCGAGTCAATGATAACAACAAACATATATATAAATCACGCCTTTATGCCTTGCGGGGTAGGCAGAACGTTAACGATCGTAAAATGGCTGTCGCTATCGCCACGTCCAACAAGTATTGAGGGCCCCTTCAGATTATTTGTGTATCATTGTAATGACAGGTTTTCAACTTGTCGCCTAAAGCTGTAATACGTGTACACACATGAAACCCTCGAGTCCCTTTGTTGCCTCTTACAACACCCCCAGGAAGAATTGGGGTGATACTATTGTATGCTGGCATCACACGGCAATGATAACAAGATTACGGAAATCTACAGTGTGATGCTACGGCGATGGCCTTATCATTCGCCTCTCGCAGAGCCTTCAGTGCGCATGAGCAGGGGTTAGTTGGGCAGTACAGTAGATGTGACATTGTCTGAACAGCGTAACAATCGCTGCTTGAGAAACCTCACCTTTTCCAATGATAACAGACCTAATAATTAATAAGCTGTATGACGCCAGCTTAGAATAGCATCACCCGTATCTTTCCTGTGGGTGTCGTAAGAGGCGACGGGATTTGAGGTTTGATGTGTACTATTTAGGCGACAGGCTGACAACCTCTCAATACGGTGATGCACAGACTTCTGAAATTACTCTCAAGGTGTTTGTCGGACATTTTTATGGCCGTTTACGCTCTGTCTACCACGCAAGGGATATAGGCGTGATATATGTATGTAAGTCATTATCATCATTCTCCTTGCCTTATGTAATAAATAACATTTAAAACATAGATACCGGTTACATGCTTGCACATATAAATAGAAACACAATGTCTTCGCACCTTCCCGCATATTACGTAACCATACAATTTCTTCCGCAACACTGAACATTCAATTCGTATTAAAAAATGTAAACCAGAACGCACTGAAGGGGAACCTATCAGGATTCCATCGTAGTTGTTGAACGCTGAAGCCCGCAGAGCGAGCGGTATGAAAAATTCATTCTACAATAATAATAAAGGTGAACTTTACACGCACTAGACGATATTGCGGTTCCTCACACACACACACACACGCACACACACACACACTCAGAGACACAATCGCACACACTCGCACACACACACACACACATACACACACACACACACACACACATACACACACATACACGCACACTCTCAGAGACACAATTGCACACACACGCACACACACACACACACACACACACACACATACACATACACACACAAACGCACACACACACACGCACACACACGCACACACACACATACACACACACACACACACGCACACACTCAGAGACACAATCGCACACACACGCACACACACACACATACACATACACGCACACACTCAGAGACACAAACGCACACACACACGCACACACACACACACACACACAAATGCACACACACCCACACGTTAATGGTCGTTATCGCCACGTCTGACAAAATATTTGAAGGCCCTTTGAGATTAGTCGTGTATAACTATTGTGACAGGTAATGAGCCTGTCGCCTAAAATTGTAATACACTTGAAACCCGTCTAAAAAAAAGGTTGTTCTAAATTCCTATACCTACAAAGAAGACTGGTATTCTTCTGCAAGAAGAATATTAATGGCAACATTCTTTTACTTCGTGTGAAATGACGCAGTTCAAAAGATAAAAAAGTAGATACGAGGATTTAGACGCCTTAATAATTAGTCTAGTCGCAATTGCTTAATCAATTGATTATACAATTGCCGAAAAATCAGAAAAATTATTACATCGTTATTAGTTACTTACTAAGTATTGCCTATCTTTTGGAATAAATTAACATTAATATTAGTGTCTTACTTTTTTATAATATAGAAAATATGCTCATAAATAGATCATAAGCCGCAGCATAGCAATAAACTATCCAGACGCAACTTTAATTAAATTTTGTATTGTCTTTACAGAGGTGGATCAAAATGTGGGATATGGCGATTTGGCAAAAGAATGTATGTATGTATGTATGTAATAACTTTATTGTACCAACCAAGAAGTATTTACAAAAAAAAAAACTTAAATAAGCTAATGGAATTAGTAGGCACAAAGGCGGACTTATCCCATTAAGGGATCTCTGCCAGTCAACCTTTGAGAAATCCAGAGAACATGGTGTGCGCAGGTAAACTATATGGTACAAATTGATGACAGGTAAAATTTATAATAATATATATACGTATAACACCTATATGTAGATAAAAAAGAAGATACAATTTATGAACGACTATACTTAAGAGCCTTTCTGCATCAAAATGCTATTCTATCATACACATATAAACATACACATATACACATACACATATACACATACACATACACATATACACACACATATACACACATACACATAAACATACACACGCATACAAATATATAGCTTTATCCCTTGCGGGGTAGGCAGAGCGTTTTCGACCGTCGAAAATATGGTCGCAGTCGCCACGTCGGACCAATGTTGAGAGCCCTTTCAGACGATTTATGTACTATCGTAGTGACAGGTTGTCATCCTGTCACCTAAAATTTTAAAGGTGGCCGATTTATCGTAACATAACTATCAAGTGGTCCAATAATCCAAAAGTCCAAACAGTTCAAATCACATGTGTGTTAGTTCCAACTCGGATTTTCGAGTCGTATCAATATGACATCAAAGATCTTCTGCGGAGGTTGTCATATCTTAATCAATAATCTCAACTATCCATATTTAGATGAAATAAATAAGTGATTTTGTGAGTCAGCAAATTCCATGATATATCTATCTTCAAAAAAGGTTTTATTTGCGTACGTAGAAGTAACTACACACATACATTTCTTCCCGAACCCCTGATATCCTTGATACATTAATAATGACATCTTACAGTACTAGGGACCCTTCCATCCCTTGAACCGGGGCATAAGTTATTGCTATACTTCGGAAACTTTAAGCAAACTCTTTGGCTTCCCGCCTTAGCGAGCTAGCGATGAAATTTAAATCAACACAACCGTTTTCTGATAGGAATACTTGGAAAGATAAACATTTCTTCGTGTTGTGGAATTTTGGATTTTTATTATTCTTTTATACCCATAAACTATGACAGCAAAAATTACTGCCTATAGAATTTAACTGTTACAGCAGTTCTCATTTCATCTATCAAAGAATGAAAAGAGTAACCATAAGTGTGACTGACGAAGAAGAAGAATTTGAAGGAATATAATCGTGGCCTAGATCTTTTTTGGGTCATTAGACTGGCAGAGTTAATTTCAGAGTAATCCTATCGGTCTAGGCTTAAAGAAATGCAAGTTTGATCACCTCTTTATCAGTTTTGCAACATACAATCTTTATCAAACTTATCCAAAAACAAGCAAACTTACAACATCTATTAGGATGTTTATGTTTACCGAGTATGGCGTCGGTAAGCCTGTCTTATCTCTATTTATGGGGTCTTATCCCAACCGGGCTTATGAGGTCATCAAATATGCATTTGCCCTAATAAACCGCTATGGTTGGACCCCCGTAGAATTAGGGCAGATTCTGTTGGTGATGTTAGGTATTCGTGAAAGCGTGGTAGTACCTACCTAATACTACCGATGTGGCGCAGTGGTAGTGCGACTGCCTCTGACACAGAAGGTTCCGGGTTCGATTCTAGGTGGGTCACTCGCAAAGTTGATATTTATCACTTTGTGAATTTGTTCCCAGTCTGGTTAGGACATTGCGGGCTGAACCACCCGATTGTCCGTAAGTAAGATGGTTCCGTGTTTCGGATGACACGTTTAGCCGTAGGTCCCGGTTGCTGTCTATGATCACTTAGACGGCGGTCGTTACACAACCATGTCAGAAGCCTGCTGCTCTTGTAGTAGGCGGTTGAAAAACGACTCGGTGTCCCACACGAAAAAACAAAGCTACCTAAACTATTCTATGGCTCCGTCAAAAGAATACGTACTTTGTGCTGTTTGCTTTGTGAAGCGACAGGCTAGAATAGCAGCGTTCGATTATTTTGCATATGAATGTCGTAAAAATAAATCCGTAAGTATACTTATATGCCTTTAAATAAATGTTTACCCTCATTTGTGAGATACAGCAATAAATAGTTCATTGATCACGTGATAAGAAAGGAACCGATTGCTAACGAGGGTGTTGTTTGAGGCCAAAAGCGTAGCTGAGTGCATCAATACATACGAGTTAGCAGTCGGACTTTCTTCCAACTGATACAATATAGAGCTTTATAATACACAAGCAAGAATAAAAAATAAAAAAGCAGTGGGACACTATAGGCTAATATAATAACATTAAAAATAGTACTAACAGTTAAAAAAACTTAGACAATAGAAATGACACGAAAAATTCAAAACGAATTCGCGCGGTATCGTTTTTTTTAATGATATCGTACAAAGATTCAAGATTCAAGATTCAAGATTCAATCGTTTATTTCCAAGTAGATTCACAATGAATGCTTTTAGAATGTCATAGAGTTAAATTACAATACGGTCACTGAATAAGTGAATTAGTCATAGTAACAATAACAATTTTATGTTCCTAATAGAATCGCGGCACGAGTGGGATAAAAAATAAAAATAAAAAAAAAAGGCACTGCCTCGGGGCTGGTCAGGCTGACCACACAGCATGTAACTTACGTCACCACCATCAATTTAATCAATCAAATTAAAAGCAATATTTAAAAAAAAATGCATGTTACATGCTAATCAGCCGGACCCCCTGAACAGGAAAACCACCCAAAAACCTGCTCAGAAGTGCTTCTAATCTCAATTTACAATTTGTACCTAAAGAATAGGCCCTAGGCTACCCTAGCTAAGTTTTATAAATATATATATTATTAGCCCAAAAAATCGGCTACGCTAAATTAAAATAAAATAAAAGTATTACAGTAGATAATTCTAACTGTTTCGTCTTCCTTACTAATTATGCCAATTGTAAATTCCATGCACGTCCTGATTTGGTATTAAAAATGACTGCATGTTTCCTGTGCTGTGCTGGAATTTCAGAGGACCATGCCTCTTTGTCATTAACATAATCATCTAACTTATAATAAGCTTTATAACATAATGTTTTCTTAATAATAGATTTAAATTTACTTTCAGATAAACTAATGAAGATATATTATATCTTCCGGTATTTTGTTATAGTATCGTATACTTAAACCTTCAAATGAAGTTCTTACTTTAGCTAGTCTATACGCGGGTTGATCTAATTTATTTTTACTTCTTATATTACGATTATGTCTTTCATGATTTCTTGTGAACGTATGAATATTCTTTCTTACATACATGATATTTTCATAAATATATTGACACGGCACCGTCATAATATTAATTTCCTTAAACAGTTCTCTTAGAGAATCACGACTGCCTAGTTTATAAATTGCTCTAATGGCCCTTTTCTGAAGAATAAATATTGTTTCAATATCAGCGGCGCGGCCCCACAGCAAAATTCCATAGGACATAATGCTGTGAAAATAACTGAAGTAAACAAGTCGTGCAGTTGAAATATCTGTAATTTCTCTAATTTTACGTACTGCATAGGCAGCTGAGCTTAATCTTCCCGATAAAGATGTAATATGAGGGCCCCATTGGAGCTTTGAGTCAAGAGTAATCCCTAAGAAAACTGTGCTGGTAGTAAACTCTAATTTTTCATTATTAAGTGCAACATAGTTATTCAATGAATGTACTACATTTGGCAAAGTGAATAATATACATTTAGTTTTTTTCGCATTTAGAACTAAATTGTTTGCAGTAAACCAACTATGAATTTGCCCAAGAGTGTGATTTACTTCGTCATAATTATGCGCTCGTCTATCAACCTTAAATATAAGGGATGTGTCATCAGCAAATAAAACAATTTTGGACAAATTCTCTACCATGTAAGGCAAATCATTAATGTAAATTAAAAATAAAAATGGACCTAATATAGAGCCTTGCGGCACACCAATTTTAACACGAGATCCCTGTGATTTGGTGCCGTTTACTTGTACTTTTTGCGTTCTATTATCTAAATACGAATTCAGAAATTTCAGAGCTGCGCTTCGAATACCGTAGTGTTCTAGTTTTACCAATAAAGTTTCATGATCTACGCAATCAAATGCCTTGGAAAGATCACAAAAAACACCAATGGCGTCCTTTGATTCCTCCCAAGCATTAAATACATGTTTGACAAGAGCAACACCAGCATCTGTGGTACTACGTCCCTTTGTAAAACCGAATTGCTGGTTGTGTAACAAGTTGTTGCTATTAAAATGGGACAGCATTTTATTGAGTATGATCTTTTCAAAGACTTTGCTGAGTACTGGCAGAATAGATACAGGCCTATAGTTACTGGGATCTTGTTTGTCGCCAGTTTTGAACAGCGGAACTACCTTGCTATCTTTCATTAAATCGGGAAAGATGCCATGTTCAATACATTCATTGAAAATATCTGCCAAGTATGGTGCTAATATATCAATCATTGACTTACAAACTTTAACTGACATTCCCCATAAATCTTCGGTGCTCTTAACTTTAAGATCTTTAAAAGTTTTTAAAATATACTGGGGACTCACAGGAGTAAATTTAAATTCTGAATTGCAAGCATCTACATTTTGTTTAAGCAAGAACGATGAAATTGAAGGTGAAGAATCTAATGCCTCAGTCGTTTTTAGTGGTATATTTGTGAAGAATGTTTCAAATTCCTGCGCTACATCGGAATTTGCACTAATCATTCCATTGTCAGTATTAAGTGAAAAGTTATTTTCGCGTGGTTTCGTTTTACCTGTTTCGCTATTAATAACTTTCCAGACAGCTTTTATTTTATTGTCTGAAGACTTTATCTTATTTGTAATAAAATTGGCTTTAGCAATTAAGCAAGCTGTCTTAAAGATTTTAGAATATTTTTTTACCAGCTCATTAAAACTATCAGAATTTGTGATGTTTCTAAGCTCATAAAGTTCAAAAAGCCTATCTCTGCTAATCCTAAGACCTTTGGTAGCCCAATCACTAAATTTAAATTTCGTACTAATTTCTTTTGTATCTATTTTAAAAATTAATTCAAATTCTTCGCTCACTAAATGAAAGAAGTCTTGATATACATTATTTGGATTTTCAAAGTTATAATTATGAACTGGCAGTTTCTCCATTAAAACGTTTCGGTATTTCTCCAACCTATTACCAGTGATGCGCCTAGTTTCTATCTTAATTGTTTTAATACGATTTTTAAATGGGAATATTACGCATTGACCTCTGTGGTCTGATTGAAGAGAGTTTATAATACATTTTTCTACAGGCTCACAATCACTGAATACATTATCAATACATTTAGCTGAAGTAGGCGTCACACGAGTTGGTTCAAAAAATACATGAGACAAATTGAATGATTTAAAAAGTCCTAAAAATTTATCACTGAGTGCATTTTTTTCTAGAATGTCTACATTAAAGTCTCCAGAAACAATAACATGTTTATTTGTTTTTGTGACTAATTTTAGTACATCTTCTAGTATTTCTAGTAGTGTGGTAAAATTTTTAGCTATAGGTGGTCTGTATACGCATACTATAACATGACTCTCCAGCTCAACACAAGACACTTCAGTACAACTCTCAACCGACAGTCCGACCACATCCTTACGTTCTTTAAATTTAATATTGTTTCTAATTAGTATTAAACAGCCTCCATGGATCGCGGATTTTCGGTTGAAAGAGCTGGCTATACAGTAATTTTCATAATTTAACAAAATATCAGGTTCTTTTTGGAAGTGCTCAGTAAAACAGACTACGTCGTAATTGTGCTTCTCCAAGAACAAAAGCAACAAAGCAAAAGCAATAAGTTCATTTAGCCAAGTCTTCCATTTTGCCTGCAAAATATACAAAATTAACGTTCCGTTTTACGTAACTTCTACAGTTGCATCTTGTCGCCCCCGAAAAGAAAAGTGATTTGTAATACAAATTTTGTAAGGATTTTTGTATCCCGCTAATTTGAAACGTGAATGGCTCACGTTCTTTTCTACGTTTCATAAGGTTATAGTGCATTTTCTATGTAGGTGTAGTATATATATATATTATGTAGGTAGGCATTTGACCTCATTTGATTCTAGAACAAATCCATATTTCTTGCAAATATGAAAACAATCTTAATTAATTTATTGTTGAAATATTGTTAATTGTGTATCGATGATTTTAGTAATTATCAATACTTTTAATTGATCATCAATGCTGTCTTGTTAGAACTTTTAATTAAAAATGAAGTAAATTTTACTTTTAATTTCCAAAGTACGACAATTTCCACTTAATTTTCCGTTGTTAGGAAAACTTTAATGACGTAATAATCAAACAATATAACGACCTGCAAGTAGTAAAAAAAGTGGTCGAAAACAATAAAAAACTACTAATTCATAGTAATTCAATAACTTCTGTAAGTAGAAATTACTTAATGATAGTGACTGATTGTAAACATTTTAAAATTTTCTTGTTTAATTACTATACTTTAACGATCTTTTCACATACACACTTGATAACTTTTTTAAATTTAGGATGATTATTTTTTGGTTTATTTTTTAAAAGCATTTATCCTAGAATACACTACTTACAACTCGCTAGCTGATGATTGGGTGCTTATTAAAGCACAAAAGAGGTACTACAGACTCCATTTAAATTTTTTCGAAATATTCAAAGTTTGAACTAATAAACAGAGAATTAATTTGACGGCATCATAAAAAAGAGCGTAATAATGACGTTATCATTTAGAATTTTCATTGAAAATATCGTTTTCAAAAGTCACTCATTTGACCTGCCAATCATCGAGCCTATTAAATCGAAAATATAAGGAACATTTGTATTTTATTTTATTTTGTCTTAAATCAATAACAGTTTTTGTTACAAAGTCAATACAAACGATACAAGTGGTATTGGGTTGTACTGAATTTGTAACAAAAAGTTAATTTCAATATCTAATGTTTGATTAAAAACACTAAGTACTAAAAAAAATTACAATCTTGTTGAAAATTTCTCCAAAAATAGTAAAGATAAACAGATTATTATTTCTTTTCTAATCCATTAATAACCATCATTTCTATTACTTCTTTCAATGTAACATTACTTTTCAACTAAAACACTGGGTAAGCTGTCAATATCAATTTCAATCCATAATAACCCGTTCATTTTGTTAAGTGACAGTAAACGGAGCCATTACGATCGTTTTAAATAAATAATTCGTATAATCCTGTCAGATAAAGTGACTATTATGTAGAGTAACAGTTATTTTCAGAAATGGCGTGGTGGTGTCAAAAGGACTAATAATTATTTCGATTTTCTTTGAAATACCTTTAGCGATGTATGCATAGTATGCGTTAGACAATTATTGTCTAACCTATTATTGTCTATCAATTATTGTCAACGTCAACGTTAAAGTCAACGTGTATTTATTTTACATCTTAGTAAAAAAATGTCTTCAATGATTTAAGAGAGACTTGTCAAACTTTTATCAATAAGAAAAATGAAGTGGGAGAGATTCTGGACTATAGCACAGGGAGGGTGCAATATAAGCCTCGTCGCATCATTAAAATCCATTGGTCTAAATAGACGCTATAGATTTAGTCGCAAATACTTATGCCTACCCCGCAAGGGATAAAGGCGTGATATATGTATGTATGTGATACACTTTCCCCTGAAATCCTGAAATGATATTTCCGTAAGCAAAGGTATCTATTAACTAATACAAAGAGGGTTTATAATGACACCCCCTGGGAACTTAACGGGTGGTAGTAGTGGAATCCTTCAGTATGCAAGGAGAGGCTATAATTTTAAAATTTACTAGGAAGGCATTCTGCGTTTCTGAACTAGCGGCTCGCCCAGCGACTCTGCCCGCTATGACCCTATTTTCCCGTGCGAAGTTGTTGTTTTCCCGGCAAGTATAATACACATAAACCTTCCACTTGAATTACTCTCTCTAATATAGAAAATTATAAACTAAAAACTAGGATTCGGGCCAGGCTAGCCTTCGGGCTGCAGAGGTCAGATTTCTGTCGCTCTGTGTTAAAAAATAGTAAATGGTTATGTAGCCGATCTTAACAGAGAAACGAGATAAGTTAATGAGAATGATGTTGATTATAAAAATAGCTATATTTTAATTTGAAGCTTAAAATGAAATATGAAGAAGGCAAAGAAAATTCCTGTCTGGCTATTCATTCAAATGGAAAGATTTTTCTGAATTCCACCAGCACTGGAATAGAACTGAGAGTCGACTGAAATTCTAAAAATCTCGTTTAACATTCAAACTATGACCTGTTTTTTTAATGAAAATGTTTTAAAAAGTTCCACACAAAAATCAAATACCACACATCTTTGCAACGTCACAGGTCAATGACTGTAACGTCACAGGTCAATGACTGTAAGAGACGGTGTAACGAAAACTTAGCAGGCGTGATCAGACCATAAAACTGAACAACTTTTTCTATGGGGGCTGTGTTGGGAAACGAAAATTTTTTTTAGAGTTTCTATACAAAGTCAGTCAGCTGATCGGGAATTTTGTATAGAAGGACGAATTTTTTTTATGTTTACCGACATAGCCCCCCTAGAAAAAGCTGTTGAGTTTCATGATCTGATCAGGCCTGCAAAGTTTTCGTTACACCATGTATAGTGTCGTAAACGTAGTATCGTCTAGTGTGTGTGGGATCCACCAAACTATTGATTTTTGGGTTCGCGTAGCAAAGATAACTGCTACGGCGTAGCAAAACTCGTAGACTTGTAACATTGTTTAGACTAGGTTTCTCTTGTGGTTTTCAACGGTCTGAGGTCTGATTTGAAGCCGTGTGATGCCGGCTTAGAATAGCATCACCCCATTTTCTACCCGTGGGTGTCGTAAGAAGTGACTGAGGGACTTGAGGGTTTCAGGTGTATCGCAACTTTTAGGCGACAGGCTGACAATCTGTCACTATGGTAATACACAAATATATCAAACGGCCCTCTGCACCTATTTGTCAAACGTGGCGGTAGCGATCGTATTTTTACGGCCGTTAAAGCTCTGCCTAACCTGTAAGGGATAAAGGCGTGATCTATGTATGTATGTATGTATGAGGTGTGATTTTCCTTGAATCCAAATCATGAATATTTCGACTCTGAATAATTGAAATGTACATATGAAACCAGGTATCAGAATGTGTAGGATTGGAAGGTCACTGCAGCTGTTAATGATGAATGATTCATCCATGCATACATAAATCACGTCTCTTTCCAGTTGGGGTAGGCAGAGACTATGTCCTTCGACTTTGTAAGATCCTGGCATACTAATTTCGCCTCTTCTACATTCACCAGTCTTTTGATGAATCACTCAGTATGTATCTTCTAATATATAAAAAAAACTTACTTTCCAAATGCCCTAGTACTTACACATTCACCGCAATGATCAACTATACGACCTCCAGCCATTACAAATTCCATAAAACAGCAACAAAAACCGAACCAGCCTAATACCAATTTGACGATACAGCCCATTTGATCAGATGGTTTCGCAACCAGCATAACTAGCAATGCGTGCCCGTAGGTGCATGTATCGAGCATGAAGGTCAAGTTACGCTGGTCGTGACACTATATCAGCGAATGAAGTATACATTGCCTGCTTAGTATGCGGCGCACGATGCTTCCGTGACCGGAATTAACGATGTACGCCGAATAGCTTCATCTGTGTTCACGGTTGCTTGTTTTTAGGATTTACGGGACTAATTACATACATGATGCCGGCTTAGAATAGCATCACCCCATATCTTTCTCGTGGGTGTCGTAAGAGGCGACTAAGGGACTTGAGGGTTATGTGTATTACAACTTTAGGCGACATGCTGACAACCTGTCACTACAGTGATACACGAATCATCTGAACCAGCCCTCAATATTTGTTAGATGTAGCGACCGTATTTTGCGGCCGTCAGCGCTCTGCCTACCTCGCAATGGATAAAGGCGTGATGTGTATGTATGTAATTACATACATTAGTTACTGTTGACGAATGTTTATTATTTTGTAGAAATTGTCCACAAGACAGTAATTTTTGAGCACTTGGTGTTTCAATGATGCCGTGTGATGCCGGCTTAAGATAGCATGGTGATGCTATGCCAATAATAATAGGGTGCCATTTCTCCCCACGGGTGTTGTAAAGGCTACTACGGTACTTGAGGGTTTCAATTGTATTACAATTTTAAGCGAATGACTTTCTAGTAGAACTACCTACATAGTCAAATGACTGACAACATTACGTATGTTCAAGTATTATGTGTGTTACGTATGTACATATAAGCTGACAAGAAATGTAGCTTTTTCCGATTTCTGAATGTTTTGAGCAATAAATTGATTCTGTCTGTTTAGGTACTAATAGAAGTCCATATTAAATAAATAATAGCTACCAATCTGACTCTTTTTTTATCAACCTCAACTAACTTATGATTAGAATTGTAGCTTATATTTACTAGAATAGACAGCTTCGGAACATTTGAAATAACAGCTTACGAACGAAATCGACTGTAGCTAAATCACGTTTTATCTTAATCCAATACTCGCAAAACGTAGCCCTTTTCCTTAAAATGGAAAAATAAACAGCATAATAACGTTCACTGATCAAAGAATATGGCAGATGAAACACTGTTGAAACGTTACATACATACATACATTTAACACGCCGTAAGAATACGGTTGCTATCACGACGTCTGACATTTTTGAGGACTGTTTTCCAAGGTTGTTTCAGAAAACATGTGTATCACTATAGTGACAGGTTGTCAGCCTGTCGCCTAAAAATTGTGTTACACCAATACCCTCAAGTCCCTTAGTCGCCTCTTACGACACCCGCGGGAAGGATGTAGGGTGATGCTATTCTATGCCGGCATCACACGCCGAAAACAAGAAACGTTGAAACCAGAAATTAATGATGATACGACAGGGAGCATCGATTGTTTAAATTAGCCTTAAGCGTTGTTTCTAAGGTCATTTTCTGATAAATAATGTATAGTACTTTACTTTTTATTGTTATAATGAATGAAGCGAAGGTTAGTAGATAAGCTACATAATTTAAATGCATTTTATATATATGTACCTACTCATGATATTTATTTATAATAATATATCAACAAAAGAAGGAAATATACTGTTTGCCCTAGAACTAAAACAAAACGTCCCTTTTCCTCCAAGTTTTTCATTTTTCTAGGCCCACTCCTTTATAACAGGCTTAATGAAAGTTTGGCTTTTTACCCTCTTAGCTATAATGAATGTAAGAAGGTTCTTCAGGACTATCTTCAAAAGATGTCTTATGAGGAAACGGAAAATCTATTGCTCATTATAAAATAAGTTTTTTAATACTTTATGTTATAGTTTTAAGGATGTTTTTTAATCTTCCTCTTTATAAAAATTAATAATAAGACGAATAAGTTAAAATAAGTTTTATGTACCTATTTTATAAGTAATTATTACCAACTCTCTTATTTAAGTCTTTTTAGCCTGAGATACAGGTTTATCCTAGTTCAGGCACATGATACACTTAGTCTTAATAATGTTCTAATTTAGTACACATGTAATTTGTGAAGTAAGTCTTTAATAAATCATTTTATTATTTTATTTTATTTTATTTTTTTTTATTTAAGTTTAGCTACAAAGTTACCTACATAATATTTACTATTTTGAACACGCGATCTGCCTCACGTTATATCATTTCGCTACCATAGGTCTGCTGGAAGAGATATCAGGTTACAATTAATTTGACTTATTGTCTTAATTGTTTTTATGTTTATGTCTTTCGTTTTTTCATCATCATTGGCCTCGGACGTCAGAGATAGACGATTTAATCAGTGTCAGAGGCAAAACTTTTCGTGGCTATATAAGCCGATGCGAGAGCGGCATGACTTTCCGCTCACACTTCAGGCGAAGGTGGTATAAGAAACTGAAACATGCATGTTTAGATGACGTTTTTTCGTTTTGTTCGCGAGATTAGAAAACCAGGCATAATCCTGAACGGTCTGGCAGCAGTGTGCCAACTTGCTTCTTTCGCCGACCGGCACGATTCGCATATTCGCTCTGTGCCTACCCATCATATACACGTTTTCACCATGCGCCCCTATCCTCAGCAAGCTTTTCCCAGCTTTGATGGTCATTGTTAAATGCAACCATATCCCGCAATCTTTAAACAGCAAACAACCGAGTCATTGCGTCTGTTACTGCGTAGAATACACGGCTAAGTAAAATGGCTCCTTCTATCTTCTTAATGATCTAAGAATGTATCGAATTCCTCAGAGATTTGGAGCAGGTTGGAGGAGCAGAACAAAGTAGCTTTCTCTCGATGGAAATAATGTGTGCAATCGAATGCAAGAAACATTTCTTCTTTTTTTAAAATAGCTAAGGGTTCGATTGGAAAGAATTTTCTACGTTTAATTTAAATTATATTATTGACTTCTCATATTTATTTCTATTTCAAATTCTACAAATAAACTTTTTGCAATATTTAAAACTTATTTTTACTCTGTGACTTTTGTTTTACCATGCTTTCTTCAGGAGAGTTTTTGTAGCTATTCCTACACAGTGTTTTTTAACTGCTTTGACTCTCATACTTAAAAAATACTGAAAGTCGTCTTTCAAAATTTACCGGGTGTAAGAAACGGTGTATGAATCAAAAACTGATCAATACATCGGAACTGCAGATTTTTCCCAATCAACATGAGACATTAGTTCTAAGGCTATTTAGTTGGTCAGGTCTTACTTATTTGATCCGGTAAAAAAGTAACGTACACCCCGTATTATATGATTACCCAAATATCCGATAAAACGCAGGCCCACTCCGAAATACGAATCGTACGAATAAGAAATTATTTTCCGGAGCGAGCGAAGCGATCCACAACGAAAAACAATTTCCATAAAGAAATTGAAGATGTATGAGGCCTATGCTTATTTTTGTAAGTTGATCCCTAAAACGTGTTAAAGTTCAAATCAGTCTCTTATAAATAATATTGGATTATGTATGTACAGGTAGATGCTGAGGTAGGTCAGACAATGTTGCACCTTCATTGTTATATTACATACCGGTCATATTATAATTTATACATTTAATTAGGTGCATGTATTTTAGTGTGTGATTTACACATTAAAGTATAAAACGGGGAAACTTTTGTCTGAAATATTTCTTAATCTAAAAATAAATTTTGGAGTTCCAAACAAAGTGACTCGGTTGGCTGGTATATTTTCTACGGGAGTCAACATCTTTTTTAAAATAAATATTTGAAAGAATATCCTAGCAGAAGTTGTTAAGTTACAATCACATAAATGTGCCTTATACCTATAGTTTAAAATTATGTAATCAACTAATTCAGCAGTTTGGTTGATTCCTCCAACTTCTTTCTTGAAATTTCATTATGCACGTTCTTTATTCCATCAAGACTGTCTATCCCTTATAAAATGGCTGTCTTAAAATGCTGTCAAAATAATTGGCGTATAAATACGTTTTTCCATTTCCCCCATTTTTCCTAACTTGGCATTTGAAATTGCCAATCATGCAATATAAAACTTTGCTTTCGAAACCGCATATTTTGTCGATCAATTCGTAACTGAAACATATTTCCATTTAAAAAATCGGGGAAACAGCGATCGTGAAAAGGTATTTCATTCCTTTGCGTGTCTATTTGGAATGCTCTTCTTTTTGTGTAGGACACCGAGTCGTCCAGCGACCCGATTAATCCTAGTGATAGAAATATAGTTTTATTTAACTGTAAAATCGTGCATTAGAATGCTTTATCTGAAAAATGTTGTGTTACTTGACCTCACCGAATACTTAGTATTAACATTTCTACATAGCTCAGTCTTTCTCTCTCTCTTCGTGTGAGTCGTCCAATGACCCAATGAACCCAAAAGTTCAGTAAAAATAGTTAATTATAGTAAAATAAGATAAGATACTTTACTTAGAAAGGATTATGAAAATTATTAATGTCGAGAAAGAGTATAATTGACATAAATAACCAAATTGATTTCATTTTGTCATTCATATAACCCGTTTACTGGTTAAGAAATCCATCAAAAATATGTTATTTTCGTAGCAAAATTGTAATAAAAATAAGTCCTTGTTTTTCAATCTTTCTAACCCGAAATTACGGTACGAATATTCTAATATTCTCTCATGCCTACTGAGCCGTAATCCCCTTTCTCGTATACAACGGGCGAGTGAGATATATATTTGCGTCTACCTATATAAAGCAATAAAAGAAGATTAATATTTTGTGTAACGATTAACTGGCTTCATATTTTGAAGTTGTTTTTTATCGAAGGTTCAGTTTGATTGGGTACTCGGCTTGGTGATCTTGAAAAGGTTTATACCCGGTATAAGGAAGTTTATACCCCTTCTTTGTATTACATGATATTATGTATGAGTGATCCGTCGATACTTCGTTATAAAAAAAAAGTAGGTCTTTAGAGCATCATTCTCTGTCATCAGTTCTATATGAAACTGAAGAACATTTTATTATAAAGCCTGTGTTGGGAAACACAAAAAAAGGTGTTTAGATAGAAAGTCAGCTGTGTCGGAATTTTTCACCTACATAACATTCATAGAAAAAGTCGTCTAATTCTATTGTATGATAACGTCTGCAAGGTCTGTTATTTATAAATTGCACTCAACTCTGAGATCTATCTTGAGTGCGAATTTGAGATGCTGTTAGTATTGACTGACATTTGTCAAAATCGCTCTTGGATCGATGACAGAGTTGATCGGGACTTATAAATTGTGACTTAAGACTTCCAAAACAATTATTTATTTAGGATTGGAGGAATCTGGCAAAATTATATTGGGCTCCTCATTTTCTGTCGGAATGACTTCTCAGAATTCTCGTTACCGTTGTCCAAAATATACCGAAAAAAAAAACAACATTTCCGTTTGACACAAACAAAAAGGCGAAGGAAATCACGAAGTCGGTTGCCGACACAAATGAAACGGACTGAATTGGACGTCTGAGTGACAGCTCGGGCCTTATTTCGCTGTTTTCTGCCTACATTAATAGGCTTTATTGTTGACGTAAATGATGTTGAATTTCAGCCGCCTGGAGATTTGCCGTGATGGGAAAATGTGTAAGGAAAATGTTCTTGGCTGACCACATTTCAATAGAAAAAATACTAAGGTACTTGATAGCACTTCAAATTCTGTCTAGGTGAATTTGAAAATTATTAAACTGAACTACTTTTCCCTAGGAACATATTTCAAAAATTTGCAACAATTATATTCTTTAACCTCTATACTCCGTAAACTCTAGCTAGATACCTATACAACAGTCAGACTTGGAAAAATTTCAGCGTAAAATATATTTGAAGTAGATACCCCACATATACTGTTAGGCGGATCGCACACTTGACGCGCGACGGAGCGCTAAAATATCGCAGCGGTCTCTCAGATCCGTACTAGAAACGTCTCGCTCCATACTAAATCCGCACTCGACGGCCGACACTGCGATGGGCTGCGTCGACAGCGGTTAAGCGGTTTTAATATGGGGATTGACATTTCTAGTATGGATCTGACAGACCGCTGCGATATTTTAGCGCTCTGTCGTGCTTTAAGTGTGCGATCCACCTTAATTGTTCGATGTTTTTTTATTTCTTTGTAATGATGCTAGCCTTATTACACCATAGCAAGTTTGCACACTGTACACATATAGAACGTGTTTTATCACCTACTAATTTGCATCTATGTAGATGCTCGGTAAGTACTAAGTACAAATCAATAATCTTCACAGTATTACCAAAGCAAGCTCATATAGAGGATGTAATAGGAAAGAATGTATGCTTAGAAAGGCACTATACTATGAGCTTATATAAAAGTACTTAAAAAACGTTGAGAAACAGTCAAAAATAGCATTGGTATTGGTAACCTTGTCAACAGATATCATCAAGACAACAAGTCGTTAAACGTAGTAGTAGAGAGGTCATAACAGTATTCATAACAATATTTAATGTAATATCTCTCTCGTTGTTAGGTAATATTCTTGATATTATACCCTTTCTGTATATTGTTTATGTAACTGTCTCCGAATGATGGACATGATGTTATGACGTACATTTTCCTGTAGCCAAATCTGATTAAAAAGAAAACTTTCCTAAGGGAAAACAAAGGTTCTGTCTGCTGCCTTCATGGTCGGAGTTCTTCGGTTTCAAAATCCAGAGTGTTGATTCTGATTTTTTATGAACATTACATCTAGAATTATACTTTTTGAAATTGTTCCATGTTTGGTTGGCTGAACCATTTGATGTTCGTTATAAAGAGGATTGCATGAAAGTTTAACATACCCTTCCCGATTAACCAACATAACTTTAAATACACCTATCTAAAACAAAAAATTCTAACTGAGCTCATCGTCTTCATCAAATGATTTACCGATGGTATCACACATATCAAACAAAAATATCAATTTTACAACGAAATATATTCCTCATCTTCACATAGGTACCCCAAACCGCACGTCAACACATATTACGAGCCGTCATACAAATCCAGCCAATTAACCTGCAAACTAGTTGAGGCAAATTGCCTGCTAGGTCCCTGCATTTGCTAGCGTCTACAGCAGCAACTACACCACCCTACCGACCGGACCCAACTTCGAATACATTGCTAGTTGTTTACAACGCAATCATAGATGTCGCTAGTTTGTTTTTAAAACCCGCTATCGATTTTTGGTAATTATCTTTACGTAGAAAGCAAAGTCGCTTTTCGCCGTCTGTATGTATGTGTGCTTAAATCTTTAAAACTACACAACGGATTTTAATGCTGCTTTTTCAATAGACGGAGTAATTCAAGAGGAAGGTTTATTATGTATAATACTTGCCAGGAAAACAACTTATACCCTCGAGAAAATGAGTTACAGTGGGCGCAGCCGCTAAGAAAGCCGCTAATTGAGATAAGACCATGGAAATAAATATCCGTACTTAAACCATTTTTAACGTGCAACTAGCGATAATCAAATTTTAAATAGAGCCAATCTTTCAATCTAAAACCCCAAACTCCACGAACTCATAACCTGAACGGCAATGTATACCAAGGTAGCCCTGCCTGCTGGGTTCTCCTGTAGACGTTGGCGTCTAATTCATTGAGATCGACGATGTGAGAAATTCGAAGGCGAGCTGATGCTGGATGCTTATTCTGATAATTATGTATCTGCGAGTATGATTCGATTTAAAAATGCTTGATTTCTTTGGCTCCGCTACTTGGTGTAAAATGAGGTCTCTTGTAGAAGCCATGTAGTAGGTGATCATGGCAATACTTCTCAATCAGGGTAGGCCCATATCCAGCAGTGGACTGTTCTGTCTGCTATGGTATTGTTGAAGAATAGAGGAATTGACTCATATTTAACCGCTTTCCGAATATCAACAGAGCGTCGATCTCAAAGTATTTTCATGCCTAGACAATTCCATTGGTTGCTTATAACCATTTTTGTATGACGCTGATATTTATGTAGAATATCATGCATATTCTTGGCCACCTCAAAAAACCCTGAGCGGAATAAGATGCTAAGAGTGGTGTGTGAAATGCAGCAATTACCTCAAGAGCTCCGTGTCACACATCCTGCTAACACTCTACAGCTGATAGTGATGGGACAAATTGGGACAGTAGAAGAAGATATCGATATAGTACTAAGTTTACTTAGTTCGAGACTAGATGGCGGCGTAGGTTCATTTAAGGATTGTAATTTCGTCATTATTTTTAAATTTTAACCTCAACAGCTATATTTTACACATTTTGCTAACACTCTACAGCTGATAGTGATGGGACAAACTGGGACAGTAGAAGAAAGATATCAATATAGTAGAATTCTGTAAGGATTTTGTAACAAATTCGCTTAGTTTGAGGGTGGAGCTCCCATTCAAGGACTGTCCTTTAGTAATTATTATTAAATTATTACCTCAACAGCTATGCTTTTTGTCAATAATCCTGCTTTCACTCTACAGTTGTGTTGGGACAAATTGGGGACATGTGGTAAGATATCGATGTTATAACAAACTGACTAATAACTAAATGCCAGCCAGGGATATGTGGGGTACCGTCCTCAACTCTGCTTCTAAGCAACTGACGCCTCGACTGACCCTTCCAAAAATTTCATTCTTTTGGTGCTCGTCTCGAAGCGATGGCTTCATACATCGATAGTTTTCCCATCACTATGCTTCCAGCAGTGAGAGACTCGGTCTCGAGTCCGTCGTTCTCAAACACTGCGGTCTAATGACCCGAGTGCACTCCGACATTCGTATACGGATCTCTAAAAGGGGTTAACAGGTTCACTGGCTGTTTCACTTATTTAAATATTCAAGACATTTTATGTACCTAACTGGGTAGGTAACTAGAAATAAGTATGGCGGATCGCACACTTAACGCACGATGGAGCGCTAAGATATCGCAGCGGTCAGTCAGATCCGTACTAGAAACGTCACTTTCCATACTAAAACTACAGCGGTTGATAGCGGTTGAGTGGTTTTAGAATGAGGATTGAGATTTCTAGTATGGATCTAACAGACCGCTGCGATGTTTTAGCGCTCCATCGTGCATTAAGTGTGCGATCCGCCTATAATGAAAAGGAAAACTGTTTAAGAGTCTATTATCTGCTAATATATACCGCGTGATGGTGACCTAGAATAACCCCGATTCTATTAAATTCGGACTATCGTCCACGGAAAGGGCAACAGCGTTCCCTGTGAATAAAATCAACGCTCACTAATGACGACCGTTGTGGCGCAGGTGGTAGTGCGACTGCCTTTGACGCAGATGGTTCCGGGTTCGATTCTCGGTGGGTCAATCACAAAGTTGCCTTGTGAATTTGTCCCCGGTCTGGTTAGGACATTGCGGGCTGAACCACCCGATTGTCCGTAAGTAAGATGGTTCTGTCTTTCGGATGGCACGTTAAACCGTAGGTCCCGGTTGCTGTCTATGATCACTTAGACGGCTGTCGTTACACAACCATGTCAGAAGCCTGTTATATGTAGAAGGCGGTTGTAAAATTCTGACACTAGGGTTCATCGGGTCGTTGGACGACTCAGTGTCCCACACGAAAAAAAGAGACCAATCTGCCTGTTAAGTTTGTGGAGTATGGCAATAAAATCTGGAAGTCACGTTTGGAGCACTAAATGTTTTCCCGTCCATGGAAAGTTGGGTCTACTACGATTTTGACCACAATAACTCAATCAAACTTACAAAACTGGAATCTCCAAACGAAACTTTTCCAACTGAATCTCTACAAACATTCCGCTAATAAATAAAGTTGCCAACTGTAATCCACACTGATCCCGGCAACTCTTTAGCCGGTAACACCTAATTAAATGATTGCCAACTGCAGCCGGCTTAATAAGAGTTTACGATACCCGTTGATTGTACTTTTGTAAGTCCTAAAGTTTTTTTGCTGGACGAACTTTTCGATGTAATCAGACCTTCAAGCTCCATAATGTATTTTATTCTACACCTACATCGAAAATGCCCTATAGTTTAATCTTCCTGCCAAATTTAGTAAGTATGGCAAGTATGTACCTCCCAATGGAAAGAGGCCTATGTGCAACAGTGGACTGCCGTGGCTGTCTTAGATAAGTAAGCAGCGTGTTCCATACATCTGATTTTTATGAAACATTTACCAGATAAGTATCCCATATTGGATTGGACTAAGCTGAAACTCACGTAACCTGAAAAGCCATTTGGTGTAGGATTGGACCGGGACGTTATGAGACGGGGACGTTTTAGGAAAGGGAGTTTTTGAGATAAAGACTTATTGAGAAAGAGATTTTATGAGAACGGGACATTTTGCGAAAAGCGAATTGGGATATTTGTGAACGAGACATTATGCGTCTGAAGGATTTTTTATACACTAGTCATGTCAAAAAGTCTTAATTCTTTAACGACCTTTGGCATAACATTGCACTTATCTCCCCAAAAGCCAAAAACGCTCTAATCTGATACATCCCACACGATCTTCCATCTTCCCCTGTACAATGTCACGTCAATCTCACCACTAATTGAATGTATGCTTGATTGAATCCCTTTTCCCCCGGGAAATAGTTCTTGCGACCCTCAGGGAGGGAGTCGCCTTGGTAACAAAAAAGCGACGTCATTCAGAATTGGGTCTGGAGATTGACAGTGATATCTCGGTTTGGGTTGTTTTTGTGGAAAAGTACTAAATAAATGCAATGGGATGCTTAAAGTAAAATATGTACTCTATTAAAACGCAATGTACCAGCGGCCGGATCCTATGTGTTATTAATTACACTATAAAACCACAACAATTTTGACAGTGCAGGCTACATAAAAAAAAAATTGTATTTGTTTTAGGTTTGCTTAAAGAAATTTCTTTCTAGGAAGGAGCAGTATGTACTTTTTCTTTTAGCAATTGTCCTTCATCTATTTTCGTGTATAATGTATGTTTAAATAAGTAATTAGGATTTTTTAACATGAATGCGTGTTTTCAATCAATTATATTGAGGTACAAATTATTATTTTGACCCTTGATATCACAATGCTAAAAAATCAAATACTGAAGTACCTAGCTAAGCTAATTGCAAAAATGTTTAATAGATTCTTATTTAAAAGATATTTATCTCCCATTACGCTTTTGTATTTGGAACGAACAAGGATGCGAGGCTTTTGGTAAGCTCAAAGCAAGAGACGCTCTCCGTCAGATTAGCTGGTTTTAGCCGGTTTTATCTGGTTTAACTACGAATGCCTGCGGTGGGTCGACTAAATTCCGGTTTGCCACGACCAATTCGTCACCAAAATTTTCACTAGCAACAAGCAATAGATCCTGTACCTTGTTCAGTACCCGCGTCGCGCGTAACTTCATTGATTGATTATTTGGCGTTTGAATATTGCGTACTCACTTACTGCACGAATACCGTGGTTTTGATAGGGCTAAAATATTTGTTTTGGATTGTCACAGCTGATAGTTGCCTTAATTTGTGTAAAATTATTTGTATGGCACAATTCACACGTTGCGCCGACCCAAAACGAATTGGGATAAAAGCATGCAAATGGTAATTACACAATCAACCAAATATATTATACAAAAAAACACACAAGGACCAATTGGTAGGTACAATTGGCAGCCTTATTGCTACCGTAGAGATGTCACCTAGGTAATCAGGTAGTAGTTACTACAGAAGCTTTATATAGATTTTAACAAATGCAAAGTAAAGTTTTGATAGGTATGTGTCAAATCAGGACACAGTTTTGATATGTGGCGAACCAGTACTGTTACAAACCGGGCCTTATTCGGTAGGTCGCTTACGGCTGTATTTAGGGAGTACAGTAGAGCCATTTAAGAGATTAGCTTCATACGGTTTCATGGTGTACTTAAAATTATATGGAGTAAACGAAAAGAAAAAACTTTTAACTAGTGGATTACCGAATATTTGGGTTTTATTTTTCTCCCATCTATCTTTGTATTGTACCTAATTTATAGTTTAGTCCATGGTAAACTATACTTTCACTGTATTAATAAAATCTGTCTTTAAAGTCGCTATATCGACGATAGTTGAACGTGTCAATGTCATAGGCAAATAGTGTTATAAAAAAAAAATATATATAATTTTATGTCTTTGTTTTCGCTGCTGAACGCGGAGGCCGATTGTGCCTCTTCGTCACTCGTTCCACGTTCTCGCTTGCACTTCAACCCTTAAGTGGAACGCCTCAGAGCGAGGTAACGCACCATCAGTCATGTTTTTTGGTGCGTGCAGCCGGCTCCATCGCATTATAAGACGTCGTCACGTCAAAAGAGATTATTCTATTTCAAACTGCTAGTTTACTGGCCGTGACCGCATCCTCATCTACCGACACAAGATACATCGCAGGAATGCGAATTTAGTTATACCTACCAGTTATATTTACGAAGATAGAATATTGGTATTTCAACATCTCCTACATCCAAAGAAAATAACTGAAAACCAACTGCTTCCAAAGCGACCTCAATTCACACGAAAAGCGGTCCTTTCCTTTCAATTCCAAACAATTTCCACTTCTATCGATTCTTCAACTACGACAAAGGGTTCGACCTTTGTTAACCCTTCCTATGTCGAGTCAGTTCTAAAGAACTGGGTCCGGACTTCCGATATCGGTTAATTTATTTACTCACCGTTCGGCGTTTGACCCCGCCTTTGCCCGGATACTCGTATCATCTATGTAAGTGGTTGAAAATCGTACGAGGTACATTTTTCTTTTGGCATGTAATGTATAAGGACCAACTTTTGCTTTAATTTGGTTTTAGGTTAGTTTTACCTAAGATACAGCCAGATAAAATATTGATTATAAAAATCAAAATATTTTTAAGGAAAGGTTTGATGATAAATGAAGTTTATGGATCATAACTTTTCCATTGGTATTTATAACTATCCAATGGCATATTAAAGTTTGGGTACCCTGACACGGGATCCCAATAGCGAAATTTCTCGTATAACTTTCTTACAACAATCATTCGTAAAGAAAAACAAGACACTTATCCTCAAGTTATTCCCTCGAGCAATTTGTATCAATTCTTATATGAGAAAGTATAGAAATAAAGCAAACCTGCAAAGTTTGACTCCTTTGGGGTAACGCAGCAGAAACTGTGACACTTGGACGGAACTGATTATTGAATGTATGAAAGGAAGTAGGAAAGTACAAACCTATACGTAGTCATTGTATTAGCAAGGAAGACGTTTTCATAGGTTACTGTTACTAAAGGAACTTTTTCTACGTGGTGAGATATTGGTCAAATAGTTCCTAGTATCAGAATTTTCTACCGCCTACTAGAAATAGCAGAACAGGTTTCTGACATGGTAGTGATAGGGTCATAGACAGCAACCGGGATCTATTGCTTACCGTGCCTTCTGAAAAACGAAATCATTTTTATTACGTTCAATCCGGCTTGCAATATCCTAGCTAGACTGACTAAGACTAAGGGTTGGATGAATGTTATGAGGAATAGTCTCCTCGAAACACAGAAAATCCCAATGTCGTTGCTTAAAATGTATATTCACTACACCTACATAAAAATATTATCCATCATCTGATAAAAGTTTGAGCCCATATGATGCAATCTAGAAACTTAGTTGCTAGTGTCTAGGGCTGTCCAAAACATTGTCTAGGACCGGAATAACATTTTTGCACTGTGCTGTGGGCCAAAACAAATACTACACTACAAGTCACAAACGACTAGACCATCGAGGCAAAAGTGTCTTTATCCCTAAAGGTGATATTACTTTCTTGTCCACTGTCGTGATTGAATTAGCCGCAACTTTTATCGTTTATTTTCCTTTTATTTTGGTGTTTTATGATGTATTTCCCAAGAGAAATGTGACTGAGGAAAGTTTTATATGAGTGTGGTAGACTTGTTGTATTGACATTGTTATATCATAACAATGAAGGCTTAAAGCAATTGTAACTTGTAATAAGAAAAATATTAATAGCCAGATAGATTTTCTACGACATAAAATTTCCTGTTTGTGAGTTTTTGACGACAAATCCGTAATTAAAAAAACGTGCAATATCAATGTATTTATATTACGTTAACCCATGTCATGTTATACGTAAAAAATGTAGAACAACTAATTTGACGTAACATAATTAATTTTGTGAGTCGCACGTATAACCGACGATATTATGGTTCATCACACAAAAACCGAACTTTGACAATAACGATTTGATGAGGTGACGAAGGTCATTCATGATCCAGTTTCTGTACGGGTTTTTGTGAATTTCTTTCGTCGAAATTCACAAAAACAGTACTAGTCGGCAGTACTTGCTACTTGATTTGTAATTATACTTCAACAAGATAATAAAGTTCAAATTTGATAACGCCTTAAAAGGACTATAATTCAAAATAAATTCCCCGTAAAATGGCGTCCATAAGCATTACTATAATCTCCTGGCGCAAATCATAACAAGGTAATTTGCCATTTCAACATCAAAACTACTTCTGTAGCACCATTTAATTTTATCGACTACACTATCAATAATTACACCTTTCGCAATACAGACTACTTGACTCAGAAGTGCTAATTCTAGCTTTTTGTGAGTCATCAGTCTTAACAAAAAAATATTTTACTTTATTACCAGACTTTAGCAGATATTTGTTTCTATGCCTGGATGGATGGTTTCTAGTTTAAAATATCGCCAATCGAAAGTAAAGACTTCTCCTGTCTTGCTTTTTAATGTCAATGTGTTTTAAAATGTCAGAGTTTTACACTAGTCCGTTTACACAACCAAGAAGACTAAGGTAACGAAATTAGTCTTAATTTTTGTAAAAAACTAACTATAGCTGAATTAAGGAGAACTTACTTGTTTTCCTTTCAAGTATCTACTAAGACTACACGGTGTCATAGAAAAAGAAAAAACTGCATGTATCTGAATTTTCCACAAATATCACCTAATATCAGTGAATTATATTTTTTTTTGCAAAAAAAAGCGTGGTATAACATCTAGGTAGAAACTTGTTTATTTTGATCATTCTAAAAAGTAAGAGCCTTAGCATAGATTGATATAGTCCGGTAATATGTAGGCACTAGGAAGAGAATACGCACTATGTGGATGACGTCATCAACCCAGTACATCATCCACATAATGTTGTGTTACTAGTGCACATTATATGCCGGGTGTAATTGTCTGTTATCTGCAAAGGGCTTTACGCTGACGTTCTCGGAGCCTAATATGATAAAGGAGACACATTTCATGCTTGACTGAGTCCTAATATGCTGTTACCCTACATAGGCTGCCTATGCCTATGTTAGGCTGTAGGCAGTTCTATAGCTAGAAAGATATATTGAGATAGTCTCTCTTTTTTTTTTTGGAATACCGGGTCGTCCAACATTGAGATAGTTATATGAGGTATATTTTAGTTAAAAAAAATTAGTACCCTAGGGGTAATTTCCTCAAACTGAGATGCTATGTATGAATTTTAACGACAGACACTCTGAAGTAATCTTAGTCCAAGAACAAAATATCTTGAGTTTTCTTAAATAGGTAAAATGTGATTGTAAAAATAATTGAGACAGTATTAGTGTTCAACTAAAGACAGTATAATCCTACTTGTTCAACATCATCTATTAAAGGAACAGAAAAAAAGTCGCAACTAAAAACGACCTATTTTGCATAGTTAACGGGCACGTTTGCCGCGTAAATGGTGAATCAAACTACAAACTTCAGTTTGCAGCTTAATAGGTGCTAGTTTTGTAGCAAATAGAGACTATTTTTGAGTGATTTTGTAGTAAAATTAAATAGTAATGGCACAGTGTTCATATTTTGTACGGTAGTGCGACATTGCGCTGATGTCTCTCTCTCTCTCTCTCTCTTCTCTCTGATCATCTTTGTGGAAACAAAAAGATGAGGGTGTAAAAAAAAATTGGCCAATTTTTACTTAAGGCGAAATCAGTCCGAGGAAGCCGAGCTAATAAGGGGGTGAAGCAGCGCGCGGGAGGAGCAGGCCCGGGGGTACGGGGAAATAGCAAGCGCAGCGTAGCGCAGGCTCCCGCGCACGACTCGACGGTATAGGCGAGAGGTTTAGGGTAAACGTACTAATAGTAGAACTATTTTGTATTATCGATATGTAGTAAATTTTTATGTAATATTATAAATGTTTCGTACCAGGACGTTATTTTATTTTTTAATGCAGCAAAATTTAGTTCTACATAATGATAATACCTATGTATCGACTTACTTATTGTTTTGAAACCGCGCATAGTTAGTTGGGTATAGGAAGAATAATAATGGATGGGGTGTAAGGGGGCACAAACACTAGCTCAATGCTCCAAGCCAACCTCACCTGCCCGCGGTGCATCCTGCCGAACAGCGAACGAGGCTCTGGCGACCGACAAATGGCGGTATAACCATTTCGAAATGATGGCGTAGCTAAATGCCACAGACCGGTGATGGGCAGCAGCATCACCGGTGCGAAGAGCTGCGTCCTGCGATCGCCAAGACGCACGCCTGGCGGGGCGATTATCTTTTAAAGGCAAACCCTCATGAAACAAGCCATCGGACCAAGGCCCCCAGTCCCCGGCCGCCCCGCTATTCCTGGCCAAGGCGGCGGTCATGGTAACGGCGGGTCAGGGGGTGCTAAGAATCAAACTGACCCTGGCTACGTTCAATGGACGCACGTTACGACTGGACGAACACCTGGCGCAATTAGAAGAGGAGCTGAAGCACATAAGGTGGCACATTCTAGGGTTATGTGAAGTCCGAAGAGTGGGGGAGGACACCATAACTCTGGGATCGGGCCATCTTCTGTATTACCGAGAAGGAGATCAGCCCTCCCAAGGTGGCGTCGGATTTCTGGTTAATAAGGTTCTCTGTGCCAACGTTGTAGAGATATCAAGTGTGTCGAACAGGGATGAAGGGACGAAGTTCTGCGAGATTAGACGTAAGAGCAAAAAGTCCAAACTTTCGACGGAAACTCTCAGCTTAATGGAAGAGAGACGTACAGACCCATTGTCAGCTTCGACGAAAAGTCAAGAGCGCAACAAAACCATCCAGAGGCTCGTGCGACGTGATCTCCGATCCGCAAACACGCTCTTGATTGAAAAATCAATTGAGCAGAATCGGGGACCAAAGGTGTTCGCACGGCCTTTGGGTAGGAGCCACCTGACGAAGCTGACAACTGAATCTGGGGAAGTCGTCGCATCCAAGCCGGAGGTTCTGTCGGAAGTGGAAGACTTCTATGGCAAGCTCTACGCCTCGCAAGCTTCAAAGCCCGTACCCGATACTGAGGATTGCAGAGCCACCCTCACACGCCACTTCACCGAGGACCTGCCCGAGATCAGCCGAGACGAGATCGAAATGGCCCTGAAACAGTTAAAAAATGGAAAAGCCCCAGGGGAGGACGGGATCACGACAGAGCTCCTAAAAGCTGGAGGAACTCCCTTATTGGAACAGCTCCAACAGCTCTTTAACTCCGTTCTCTTCCATGGGAGAACTCCGCAGGCATGGCACAGAAGCATGGTGGTACTGTTCTTCAAAAAAGGAGACAAAACCCTATTGAAGAACTACCGCCCCATTTCGCTTTTGAGCCATGTTTACAAACTGTTCTCCAGGGTCATCACGAACCGTCATGCGCGAAGACTCGATAAGTTTCAGCCTCCCGAGCAGGCCGGGTTTCGAAGGGGTTATAGCACCATAGACCACATTCACACGGTACGGCAGATTGTACAGAAGTCTCAAGAGTACAATCGGCCCCTGTGCTTAGCGTTTGTGGACTATGAGAAAGCTTTCGACTCCATCGAAACCTGGTCTGTTCTGGAGTCTTTGCAGCGTTGCCAAGTCGACTGGCGATACATCGAAGTGATGAGATGTCTGTATGAAGCCACCACAATGACCATACAAGTACAGGACCAGCGGACTAAACCTATCCATCTCCATCGAGGAGTGAGACAGGGGGACGTCATATCCCCGAAATTGTTCACTAACGCTCTGGAGGATATGTTTAAGACGCTGGACTGGAAAGGTCGTAGTATTAATATAAACGGCAAGTACATCTCTCACTTACGATTTGCAGACGACATCGTCATTATGGCAGAAACGCTGTAAGACCTACAACGAATGGTAGATAACCTAGCTGATTCTTCTCGCCGCATCGGTCTCCGGATGAATTTGGATAAAACCAAAGTCATGTTCAACGAACACGTTGATCCGGAACTGATTGCCGTAAATGGAATCCAACTCGAAGTTGTTCAACAGTATGTCTACCTAGGGCAAACGCTCCAACTAGGTAGAAACAACCTTGAGAAGGAAGTCCAGAGAAGAATACAGCTGGGTTGGGCAGCATTCGGAAAACTCCGTCGAGTCTTTTCGTCGCCAATACCGCAATGCCTTAAGACGAAAGTCTTCAACCAGTGCGTCCTACCTGTCATGACATACGGAGCCGAAACGTGGACACTCACGGTACGACTGGTCCATCAACTGAAAGTCGCTCAGCGAGCTATGGAGAGAGCTATGCTCGGGGTTTCTCTAAGGGATCGTATCCGAAACGAAGTAATTTGACAGAGAACTAGAGTGACCGACATAGCTCAACGTATTAGCAAGCTGAAGTGGCAGTGGGCTGGTCATATCTGCCGAAGGACCGATAACCGCTGGGGTAAGCTGGTCCTTGAGTGGAGACCGCGTATCGGCAAACGTAGCGTAGGACGCCCTGTGGCAAGGTGGAGCGACGACATACGCAAAGCTGCGGGCAGTGACTGGAGAAGTAAACCCGAAGACCGGGTTCAGTGGCGTGCTTTAGGAGAGGTCTATGTCCAGCAGTGGACTACAATAGGCTGTTAATGATGATGATGATGAATAATGGATAATGTCTAGTAATCCGACGAGTAGGTATGATCCCGATCCCAAAGCCAAGCTAAAATGCGTTTATCCATGCAAAGCATTCTTACCCTTATTTTTCTTACCACATTTACGAAAACTATAAAGGATGCTATCAAACCCCACGATTATCCATGGTCACCTGCTGATAATAATTTGTTATGATTAAAAATATACATTTGCTTTTTCGGAACTCGCCAGTGACGTATTGATTTATGTGAAATTATTTTTTGAAGTACAAAACAAGGTTGTACGGAACCCTCCTCGCACGAATCTAATTCGCGCTAAACCGGTATTTATCCATCCACACTAATTTTGTAAATAAGGCTGGTTTCAGAGCGACGCGTCTCGGCAGCGCTGCCCAGCCGCGCGCGCCTCGCATTACACTAGATTGTATGTAGCGTTTCATAGTGACGCGTCTTGGGCCGCGTCTCGGCCGCGCCGCGGTCGGATCTCCTTCGATTGCCAGTAGCGTCGACTTGCAATCTTTTTAGACGTCGTTGTTGCACTCTTTTCCATGTAACGTATTTAGCTAATATAGTGATTACGTTTGCTGGCATAATGATTCTCCGCACTCGACCGTACACCACAACGAAGCGCGCGCGTCTGAATGTCGTTTCACAGCGAACGCGCTCGCTGCCCAGACGCGCGCCCGAGCAGCGCTGCTGAGACGCGCCGCTCTGAAACCAGCCTAAGATAGATAGCGTTGCCCCGTAGGTATAACCGCGAGGCACAGGAAGGCAAAATACCATACCATACCATAACAGCCACAACAATCTACTGCTGGTAATGGGCCGCCCCCTATTGGGGGGTACTACAATACAGTATGTAAAAATTTAAATTACTACAAATATTTTGAGGGGTAAATCAGTCCATGAAACTAAAAAAGATTTCCAAAAAAACAGAAGTCGAAACACAACAACTTTTTTTCCTCCCATACAAAAAACTGGGCGGCGACGGGCGTACCAGCCAACAAATTTTGTAAGGGAGGACAATTTTTTTATTTTGTTTTTTTATTTTGTCCTGTGTTTCTGAGGAAACGTTTTTCATTTTCATGGATGCCTTAGAATATTTGCAGCAAATTTATATGGATATAATTGTATTTTTACCATAAAAAAAATCTAGTCCTTGCAATGTACTTCTACCCTACTTTCAAAAAAATACATCGCTAGAATACGTAAACATTAGTGATAACTACTTTACGCAAGCAATGCAACTTTACGCAAGTACTTCAAGCAAGTTACTAATCCTTTGTTTTTTATAGGCACGCTTGGAAAGCGTCGCCTTTTTTTCTTTTATTAGGCATTATTCTTCCCCGCTAACTAAGTTTCGTAAACACGACGCTGCTAGAAAAAAGTTGTACGTGTCTGCTTCCGACGAGGCTCGGCGGCCGACTGAGGGGACGCGGGCGCGGTGGAAGTGGGCATGCTCTTGCGCAAACCCAACACACTATTGCGTTTGTGTTATTTTTTAATTAATTTTAACGAAAAAATCAGAAAATTGACGCCATACGTTGATAACACATATAATAAGGAAAAAGAAGACACAAAATAAATTATGAAATATTGGATAACAATCAAATCGTTCAGCTTTTTAGTGTAAAAAGTGGCCGGAAAACGCAAAATCAGAGCCTACTTTGCGATTTTTTTCTATCGAGGCAATTTTATTAGATCGTGTTTCGGGCCCCATAGTTTTGTAGCACATATCTTAAAGTACTACTTAAATTAATATAATTTCATTTTATTGAGATTTCAAGAAATGGTTTAGCAAATTCCGAACACTATTTTACCTTCTCGCGACGGTTTCTGAGCCGATTTCGCCTTAAAAAAATAGTTCCTGTTCTGCAATATTGGTTCTCATAATGCATAGTTTTAATTTGTATCGTTCTAGACATAGGTTCTAGAAAAGTTACTCATGTAAAATATTTCTACTACTAGTCATACAAAATATTACTTACTATGGTGGCATAGTTGCAAGTAATAATGGTTATTGAATTCGACATATTCAAACAAAATAATCAGACAGTGTGCTGCAGAAAAGGACTATTTTTGAAATATGAAAGGAATTAATGAATACGGGAATTACTCTGACGATCATACGATCGTTGGACGATTCAGCGTCTCGCGCGAAAAGAAAGAAAAAACTTTAATTTCAAACTTCTCGTATCATAGGTAACTGCACCAAGTGTTCGCTGAATAATCTTACAAAATAGTTGCTTTAAAACTCAAAAGTGGTTCAACTAAAATGGCGTTCCTTCCAAGGAGTAACTGTTGCAAACTTTCTCTGTCTTAACGCGAGACTCATCTTTGTGTAAAGTTGTAAGAAGCAATGTAGTGGAATGTTCACATGCGCTCAAATTCCAGATCCTTTAAAAGGTAACTTCTACATACTTACTACACTTGGTGAAGACACTTGAGAGGTACGAAATACATGTACGTAGCAACTTGTCTGCATATTGTTTGAGTGCATTAGGTTCTACCTGCTACTCAGCTAAAATACATCAGAGTCATCTTACTTAGAATTGCTTGTCTATCCGGAGAACTAACTATCGAGCTCAGGCAATCATCAACGTATATAATTATGCCTTAGTCAAAGCAAGCTCTAAGCTTTAAGAGTGTTTTGAACTGACAGCAACTCTAGTCTAAACTAGGTACCGCTGTTGACGTTTTTTCAGATTGAGAGATAACATATTAAGTTTAGTACACAATAACAAAATTCACCGTCAGAAATCGCTGCTGAGATTTTACATCATTATTTGTACGAGCGCCATCTACTAGGAACTAAATAAGCATAAAACTATTGTGTCAACGCGTCAAATCTATAATTCGCAACCACAAGTTACCTAACTTGTGGTTGCGAATTATAGATTTGACGGTTTGACACAATAGTTTTATGTTTATTTAGTTCCTAGTAAACAACATAATCCTCTATGAGTTTCTACGAATACCTAATCAAATAGCATATAATTTTCATCAGTAGCCTTTAATTTTCGCCTTGCCTACTTGCAATACTATAGACTATAGTACAAATTCTACGTATACCCTGGCACAGGTTTAGCATAAATTAGCATGTGCCGAGTGAGCCGAGCCGCGGACAGGCCGTATCAATCACGATAAAGGACCATTTGTAGTGACACTGCCCTCTGGCGGCTGTTTTAAATATACTGTAATTGTGACTGGAGGGCTCGGACAATTTTTCTAAGTTCAGATGGCTCTGCCGTTACTTTGCTAATAAGTAAATGCAAAGAATAGCCAGAGACTTTTACATGACTAGAACCGGAACTTGCCAAGTCTAAATGTGAGTAAAAACGACGGTGGCCAAGTGATTATAACACCGGTCTTACAATCGTGAGACCCGAGTTCGATACCGACAATGTACCAATGTGTTTTTACTCACATACGTGTACCCACTGCTCTTACGGTGAAAGAAAAACATCGTTCGATATTTGAATGTGACTTAACCTAGGATTTGGGCCAGGTTAGCCTTCGGGTTGCAAAGGTCAGATGGCAGTCGCTCTGTGTAAAAACTTGGTTCCACGTCAAATCCTCTAGGTTAGGTAGCCGACCCCGACAGAGAACAAGAAGGATTATGATGATCTTATATTATTACGAAAAAGTTTGTGCCAGAAGAAAATTATCTTAATAAATAGTTCCTTGGATTGGTTTTTCCACATACTCTCTCTCTTTTAGTGTGCGACATCGACATCGTCCAACGACCCAGTGAACCCTATGACAGAATTTTACAACCGCCTTTACAGGCTTTTCACATGCTTGTGAAACGACCACCATCTAAGTAATCATAGACAGCAACCGGGACCTACTCCACATACTAGGAACTACAAACCCAAAATCTAGAGATATGATTTTTGTCCCAGTCGTGAGCGAATTTCGCCGGCGTATAAACATTCCATATCAGTTCTGAAATAGAGTTTCCGTACCGCCCGAAAAAGCCAGTTTTTGTTCCGCTGATCTAGATTCTACGAACTCCAGTGCATTTCATTTGCAACTTGCACCAACTGCGAATACATTCCTAGTTTTTGCTTAGACACAATGTTTGTGATTCAAAAACACGGTTTTTGCTCGCCAGCTGTGCAACTTTCAACAAAAACTGCAATTTCTAGTTCTCGTTTGAAAATATTTTTATAACAGCCTTTCTTGCAGAGGATTTTTTCAACAAAATATACTACCTAATATCTGCTGTGCTCTGAGAGCAAAGTGCAAAATCTCACTACTTGCTAGTATTATCAATCAACGCGATTCACCAAATGATTTGCTTTGTTTATTTATTATTCTTCTACGTCAACTCTCTACATACACTTAAAATTTTCTAGCTTCCAATAAAAAACGCTATTTTGCGCTCGTAGTTATAGCACTTTGATAAAAAACATCTCTATAGAACGCGTTTTGTTCAATTTCACACTTCTTTTTAAAAAAGTTCTCATGAATGGAAAGTCAAAGGGTAACCGCACAAAAAAGGAAGGTAGACATAATTGAAAACTATCTACGGACGGGCTCAATACCAAGTGAATTATGGAGCACACAAAGTCTCTCTTCAATTTTCCGCAGCCAAAGGGATACGCCATCGAAACTTTTTGAGGCTGAATTTTTGGCGATTTTCAAAAGTTACCAAGAGAAGGTCGTTGTAGTTCAATGGTTCCATTCTTCTTCTGTTGTGTGGAATTTCAAGGTCAAAGAATGCATACATTGTACAAAATGGCTCGATTCTTCTTCTGTAGTGTATTGTAAGTCGAAGAATGCATAGAATGTACAAAATGGATCGATTCTTCTTCTGTTGTGTGGGATTTTAATTCGAAGAATGCATAGAATGTATAAAATGGCTCGATTCTTCTTCTGTTGTTTAAGATTTCATGTAGAAGAATGCATAGAATGTACAAAGGTATAAATCGATAGTTTTGCGTTATGTACCTACATTTTGAAAGTACCTAGGCGTTGGATAAATAAATTTTGACAAGGAACACTAACTAAAATGATGTGCTTATTATTTCTTTTCTATGTTGCATTTAAGGTTACGCTAGCAAAACTTAGCAAGAAGAAACAAAATCTTCTAGTAACTATTCAAAATTCAGTTAGAAAGCTGGATAGTTCTTTCGCTATAAGTGTAGAAGTATACTCGAGCCTACAGTATGTTTTTGTTAAATTTATTTCAATTCCATTGCAATATGTGAAGTGCGATACATATTTTTTACTTCATTAAGGAACCCTAAAACGTGCACTGAATTTCGGGGCATATACAAAATTGGCTCTCTCGGTGTCAGCATCGCAAAAGTGTAAATACATTTTACCAAATGAAATTCATTTTGCATACTGAAACATTGAGTGGATGAAGAAAATGCACAGTACTTTAATTTTACACGTCCTAATATAAAAATGTAAGCTTGTAAATTGACAATCATCTCATACTGATTAGGATTTCTTATGACACTGAAAATATTACATTTGTTAAAAAAGCTAATTTCACTACTGTGTTCTCTGGTCTGTGTACATAAATACATACATATAATTATCACGCCTCCATCCCCTGCGGGGTAGGCAGAGCGCTAACAGCCGCAAGAATTCGGTCACTATCGCCACGTCCGACATTTTCGAGGACTGCCTTCCAAGGTCGTTTCAGAAAACATGTGTAACACTATAGTGACAGGTTGTCAGCATGTCGCCTAAAAATTGTAATACACCAATACTCTCGAGTCCCTTAGTCGCTTCTTACGACACCCACGGGAAGGATGTGGGGTGATGCTATTCTAAGCCGGCATCACATGGCGTCTGGTCTGTGTATGACACAAATTTGATGAATTATTCACCTTTCATCTACGCCTTTCATTGACGATATTTTATGTCAAAAACTCAAATGATTTATTCAACTTAGAAAAATATTTAATGTCATTAATTCACAAATAGTAACTATGTTATGTTCAATAGGAGTTTCATACATACATACATCAAGCCTTTATCCCTTGCGGGGTAGGCAGAGCGTTAACAGCCGTAAGAATACGGTCGCTATCGCCACGTCTGACATTTTTGAGGATTATTTTCAAGATTAATTCAGAAAACATGTGTATCACTATAGTGACAGGTTGTCAGCCTGTCGCCTAAAAATTGTAATACTCTCCTCCAGGAGGACAGTATTAGTGTATAATAGGAGTTTTAGTGTTATAAGTATGGATATTGCTTTTGACATTAACAGCTATATAATAAAGGTCGTGTTAGACCCACTTACATTTTTGCCTGACTTTGTTTAAATAATTCCACCGATTATAACAACTTTACCAAATAGGTAGGTACTGACTTATCTAATTTTTGTATATTTACGTATCTGTAATGATTAATAAATACACTTCCCTTTTTCATAAAGAATAGAAAAAACGTTAGTCTTCGCACGGCAATTAGAATAGAAGAGTAATTGGATCCACATGGTGATAAGGGTTGTTCCATATTGATCTAAAATTTGTTGCTGATAGAGATTTTAGCTTTACCACAACACAACTAGATGTTGTGCATTTTTTGGTATGAAGATAAAATATTTAAGTTTTTTTTTTAATTTTCTAGTATGCTCTCAACCAGAGTTCTTAATATGAAAGGAATAATGCTAAAAAAATTAAGCCAAATAGCTTCTGATCATCATACGTCGACAGATTACAAACTACCTACCATATTAAAGTCTCATAAAGTGTAAAATAGTGTTATAATATAACGCAATCATAGTTTTTCATCAGCACTGCGTTAGCAGGACTAATTAATTAACCTACCTATTTTTATCGTATACCTAAGGCGGTTCTCACATTTATCATCCGTAGCTGCAAATTTTTAGCGCATCCTTAACGCATGCCTTTGTCAAAAAACGGGCGTTGACGCATGAACAACGCTTGCGTTTTGCGATGCGTCATTCAAACAACGGAAGCTCGTGTGTTAAAATTGTTTTAAGAGCGCAGTAGAACTACTCTTTACCGAGTCCCTAATTACTACGGTAAAAATATGGATCCGACTGTACCCAAGGGTGCGGGAAATTATTAATTAATATATATCGGAGACATGTGTGAAACACAAATGTTTAATTATGATTTATGGACGGCAGAACCCGGCTTTTTGTGTTTTAAATTTAGATGAGCACGACTTTATGCTTTCCTGATCGGTAAATATGGGATAAAATATCATCTACATAGATTCAAGGTTTAAGATTCAATCGTTTATTTCCAAGTAGATTCACAGAGAATGGTTTTAAAAAGTCAGAGAGTTACATTCAATACTTTCACTGAATAAATGAATCAGTCATTGTAAACAATAACAATTTTATATTCCAAGTAGAATCGCGGCTTAATAATGTTATAGTATTGTCAGTATTGTAATAAATTAGGTACTGATTAATACTTAAATTTAGCCAATTGTCTTATACAAAGTATTGAGAATGTGAGTAGTTATTCAATGCAAAGAATCTATTAATTTTTTGTCTGTGAATTTTGTCTCATGTTATCATAGCATCTTTTTGAAAACTTTATAAACAGTAACTCTAACAATTATCAAAACACAGTATCCAACAACTTATCTCTACCAATCTTTAGATAAGCAAACGAAGCCTCGGGCGCTGATTGCATCTACCTAGGGTTGCCAAGTTTGACAATGTAGGTTTAGACAACTAATTTGTTGAACGGACTGTAAGAGACGGTGTAACGAAAACTTTGCAGGCGTGATCAGACCATGCAACTGAACAACTTTTTCTATGTTGAAACGAAAATTTTTTTTCTCGAGTTTCCATACAAAGTTAGATGATCGGAAATTTTGTATGGAACGTCGAAAATTTTTTTCGTTTTCCAACACAGGCCGTATACAAATAGTTGTTCAGTTTCATGCTCTGAACATTCCTGCAAAGTTTTCTTTACGCCGTCTCTTATACCCTGTAGATAAGGTAGACAGTTTACGTCTCGGCTCTTTACGACAGCCTCTTTCACTGAAGTCTACATATTAAACACGCCCGCTCGCAACATGTGAGTAGTCTAAACCTACGTATAATGAGATATTATTATATTTGTGTCCGGTGGGGGTCGAACCCACGACCGTCGGCGTAGAAGGCAGAAGTACTATCCGCTACGCAGTCAAGTTTTATCTAAGCGCTTGCCAACCCTAAATCTTCCACTGATAATGTCGATAGCAAACCAGATATTAATTCTATCTGATGAGGAAGCCGGATACCATCTGATAATGTGTGGGTGGGTGCTGTGTTCTGCATAAATACAATGTTGAAAATAAGGAGAAAATAGAAAATAACGCCGGAGTATTGTAGCTGAACCACTATATAAGTTGTAATTGACGGTGTAACGAAAACTTTGCAGGCGTGATCAGACCATGAAACTGAACAACTTTTAATTTAGGGGCTATGTTGGGAAAAGAAAAAAGTTTTTCAAGTTTCCTAACAAAGTCAGTCAGCTGATCGGGAATTTTGTATGGATGGTCGAAAAATTTTTTATGTTTACCAACATAGCCCCCATAGAAAAAGTTGTTCAGTTTCATGATCTGATCACGCCTGCAAAGTGTTCGTTACACCGTCTCTTACACCCTGTATAGCCCTATAAAGTTGTCACCTACTTCCTTCTGTTGCAGACTGGATAAGTCTAAGAAACTGCGCGCGCAGCAGTGACGCATGCCATTTTTCCTCAGTGATGAAATTGAACATTTTTTCCCAAGAAACATAGAATTAGTACCTATAATAAGAAAATAGATTAGGCGGATCGCACACTAAGCGCACGACTGAGCGCTAAAACATCGCAGGGTCTGTCAGATCTATATTAGAAATGTCAATCCCCATACTAAAACAACCGCTCCTGTCAACGCAGCGCTAGCGTATGGGGGATGGGTGTTTCTAGTATGGATCTGACAGACCCTTGCGATATTTTAGCGTTCCGCCGTGCGTTAAGTGTGTGATCTGCCGTAGTCTTCCTCTACAAAATGTAGCAACCCATAATTTTTTAATTTTTCCAAGTAATTATTTTTTTCTCATGGGATCAACTCAAATTGTATGACAGGTTCAAATTTCATTTTTTATATTTCGATCTACAAAACCCACTACTTAATATGATTGAAGATTTCATTTACTCGAATGAAAGGTCATGGAAAATTAATATCTTTTCCATAGTTCTTGTTATATATTCTTTGGAAAAAGCAATGGTTCCCATTATCAGATCGTCTCATCCTTTATTCATTTGTGTACATTTGTATCTAAGCCACTTTGACTTTATAACATACAGTTAATGAAGTAAGTATTATTTCCAAAACTGCCAGCCATTATTTTACTCGTAGACATGACTTTAATGCGGTTAGGTTGACATCGTGGCATGTTGTTGATGCCGCTTACATGGTTAATTACTAACGCACCACAAATTATTGACATCTGTAATGCAGAACAGTAAATCAACATAAATTGAAAGTAATTAACATACACATACATTAAAATACGCCTTTATCCTTTGCGGGGTAGGCAGAGTAATAACGGCCGTTAAAGTACGGTAGCTATTTCCACGTTTGTCAAAATATTGTGGGCTTTTCAGATGATTCACGCATTACTGTAGTGACAGGTTGTCAGCCTGTCGCCTAAAGGTTGCAATACACATGTAACCCTCGAGCCCTTAGTCACCTCTTACGATACCCGCGGGAAGAAATGGGATGGTTCTATTCTAAGCCGGCAACACACGGCTCTAAATATAATTCATATAGGTATTTTTATTATTTAACCAGGTCAAGTCATTATATTTTTTTCGGTATGTTAAAAACTCCACCAACAAGGGCAATGCCTTTAATTAAATAAATGACGATTAACTAGTGATTAATCCCAGAATGATTTCTACCTTAATTTCCGTAAAATATATAGGTAGTACGAGTATATGGCGTCTCTAAAAAAATATTCTCTAAAAAAAGCGGAGAAACAAAATTGATACTACAGCGGTCTGTCAATCATAATAAATGCTTTAAAACGATGAAAACTACTCAATATTAATGACAAGTTTCATAATAAACTAAGGGGAATCTTTGAATAAAAAGGATATCGATCATTAAAGCAAAATTCTCAATAAACAAGTAATTTGATCCAACTTCCCAAGACTCTTATTATTTCCTATTTAACTCGAACAAAACAATCTTTCTGAAGCCCCATTGAAACCCGAAACTCATCCTCGGTATAGAAAATGCAAAATAAAAAAGAGTGGGAACAAGAATAGTCAATAGCCTCTTCATATTGTATTTACTGAGCAAACCAAGCTGAGTTCTGTGGTATCAGGTTACTAGAGTACCAAAATACGAACTTCATACGGTAGAATCGAACAGGTTGTAATCCATTGCAGTTTATGAATCTACTCCAAATGAAAATCCCAAATAATCAAACAAAATCTCATTTGAATTTTATAAAATTGTCATATAGCTTCATCATATGGGGCCTTACGACAAAAAGTTAGACGCGAGTTGAACGCGTGTCTAGCATTTTTTGGGTTGAAGATATTTTTATTTATAACTTATTTTTGGCAAGGTTCTTAGTTTTTATTCCTAGTGTAACGAGGACTAACCATGTATTCATTTCTAAGATCTTTTACTAGATTTCACTGGATTGCCTATTCGAGGCAAGCATCAAGAGATTGATAAATTAACAAAGGTCGATCGGTGCATCGGTAGCTTTGTAGCAAAGCAACGGTACCACAGGTGTCCTAGGTTCTATTCCAGGGCAAAGATTGTAATTTTTCAATTTCTTATAAGTATTCTTCAATTGAAGCCATTGAAGCAGAGCCAGCGATGGACAACGCCATAAGCAATGAAAAACTATGCGACAGAAATATAAAAGATGAAGTGGTAAAGGTTCAAAGGATTGTAGATCCCACAGGAGCGCAAGTTGACTGAACTTTACTAACCTAAATTTCCTACAATGCAGCCTTTGTTTAGGTGCGAAGATTTCTTGACAAACTTTTAAAGATAACGATAACAAAGATAATTGATGGGGGTTGCATCACAGTCCTGCCGCTGGGAAAGTTTTAGTAGGAAGATCGTACTTAGCCTGCTTTCATAATTTCAAATTTATTGATGATTAAATATAGAAGATTGACGTATTTTGGGGACAATAAATGATTGATCAGAACACACCTATTGGTTCTTCGGTTAGTCAAGCAACTCAGCGGTTGTGCGTTGGGACATCCATCGAGAGCGGTTTTCGTATGTGAAGTGACGTTTCTAGTATGGATTTGACAGACGGATCCGTTATTTTTGCGCTGCGTTTGACGTTGAGTGTGAAAGAGGCCTTAAAAGATCTTTTGAACCAGGGCTGTCGCTGGCCAGAACCTTTTCTCGCCAGGAACAGGTATTTCATTCTTTTGCCCTTCGTGCTGGAGGTGACTGGTGACTGGTGCCTGGAACGCAATGGCTTGGGCGTTTGTCACTGAACTAGGGAGGCGAATCCGCCGATCAGTACCCTGCACCGGATCGCACGACCCGAGCCGGACTCTTTTAAGATTAATGCTATCTTAGTGCTAAAGAAGCTTGTATACAGGGTGTAAAAAAAATTGCTGCTTAATATGAAAAAACTTTTTGGACCTGCCATACAAATTGACTTGGGCGGTTGGTTATGTTGTATGTGAGGTCCAAAATCTTTTTCATAATTCGACCTATGTTCCCTGGGGAAAGTTAATCAGTTTCATGGGCTAATTTGTCCCTTAAAATATTTGCAGCTAATATTTTTACACCTATTATAATTTAAATTTTTAATTTTAAATTTGGATTTCAGAAATAATGTTTTCTTTTGAAATCAAGGTAGGTTCCTAAAAATACGTTTAAATGGCTAAATATTGCTACTTGCTAAATTGCATAATCAAAAATACAGAACTTTGTTGAAGCCTTCAAATGTTTTGCTCTCCTTAGGCCTTTGCTTGTAAAATCTCTAATTTACACTTGGCTGTAGTAGCTTAAGTCACCTGAGAGTAGAGACGTAGTAACATATTTTTTTATATCGATACGTACGTCGTAATTGCTGCTCTGTCGTCGTCGCGGGCGGCCCAGAAAAAGATGGCGAGACGAACTGGACTGGTTTTCTAAGAATTGGCATGTGGAGGCACAGGATCGACATCAGTGGAAAAAAGGGAGAGAGTCCTTTGTCCAGCAGTGGGATTCCGATGGCTAGATAAGAAGATGAGATTGACGTACGTATGTGGCTCATTCCACAGGATGGCGTTGTGGCACTCTAGGTACCGCTGGAGAGACGTGTTAAAGGCTGACCTGCACGATCTCTGTGTCAGCAATTGCTAGGAGATTGAGCAGGACAGGGATTAGTGGAGAGAGCTCGTTTAGGAGGCCCAGATCCTCTTTGGGTTGCTGCGTCAGTGGAGGTAATTTAATTGATATATTCGGTAAAGAATAATCGATTAAAAATAAGTCGATTTCTTCTAAATAAACCATACGTTTTAAATATTCTGTTTTGTATGTTTTACTAGATTTTATGCGATAATTAATTATTTGTTTCATACAGCTTTCGATAGAGTTAAAATAAACATAAATTTATTTATTGGGTTACCAATAGAGTATATACATCGATTACATTCATAAACCAAAAACTTACCCATAACGTCTAATTGCTGCTCTTATTACAGGCAACGACAACATGCATTACTATACGTAGAGAGTATGGATTACAATTATAGTACGTTAAATATAACTATCATACCGTCGAAACAAAATAAGGGTACTATATTTATTTGAATTGATATTATACATGACTCGAAATAATAGTGCCAAATAGCGCCCATTCCTTAGTCGGTTATTTCGAACATCGATTATTTTTTACATTAAATATCGATGAATTTCACATCCCTACTCAAGAGTAAGGTGTAATTGACTGTATAGCAATAAAAGCACTTATTGACGTTCGCCAATTAGACTGTAGCGCCTTTAATTACGGTACTAGCTTAGATACTGCGATCCATTTCATTTATTGATCTAAGTTGAATAAAATGCCCGTGTGATGTCAGTTTAGAACAGCATCGCCCCATTTATACCCGTGGGTGCCGTAAAAGTATTGGCAGCACCAATCCCTGAATATCTACCTACAACACCTTGTACTGCGCTCGTGAATCCGCCTGTCAAGCGTGATGAGTATGGCAAACACACCCAATATGGGGAGGTCCATGTCCAGCAGTGGACTTTTGTGGCTTTTGTAGTATAAATTCTAAAAAAAAAAAATTTGTTTCCCAACATAGCCCCCATATAAAAAGTTGTTCAGTTTCATGGTCTGAGCACGCCTGCAAAGTTTTCATTACACCGTCTCTTACACTCTGTATAACCTGACTCAGTCGGTTGGTACATTTTGTATGGTGGTCCAAAATTTTTTTATAATTTCGACCTATGTTCCTAGGGAAAACTTGGTCAGTTTCATGGGCTGGTACATCCCTTGAAAGGAAGTAAATACTTTTCCTATGAACCTATATTATTAACAACTAAGCAGTAGGATTCTTTAATAATCAAATTTCTTGTTAGTGCAGTGCGGTACCTCCCTCCAGTGGTATATTGTTGACGCAGATGTTCATACTCTGACCAACAGATGACACTGTTAGTTTTCTGAAACGCGCTAGCGATATGTGTTCGGTCAAACACTGCTGGCGGGCTCGGAAGTTGGCATGATTGACAGTGATTTATTGAAATATTATTTATTTTTGAAAAGTTGCTTCCTTTTAGAAGTAACTAACGTATATATATATTCCTTGTAGGCAAGGCAGAACGCGAGTGGTCGTTATCGCATTAAGCTAATTTAAGCAAATAGTTTTATGCTGTGAGCTTATCCCTTGAATTAACAAGGTTATTACACGACGGCCCCAACCTAAAAAAGGAGTATAATGTTTTTTTAGAGTTCATATATGTATGTATTTATGTACAATGTTTTAAACCACTGTAACTCTATAATTACTGAACAGATTCTGATGTAAATTGTTTGAGAAGAATTCCTATAACATTCTGAGTGTCATAGGCTAGGTTTTGCCTTAGAAAACACAATGATAACATGAAAATTATACATTTTTCTTGTATAACATATACAGGGTGTAAGGGACGGTGTAACGAAAACTTTGCAGGTATGCCCAGACCATGAAACTGAACAACTTTTTATATGGGGGCTATTTTTAGAACAAAAATTTTTGTTCTAGTACTATAACCAAGTCACTCAGCTGATCAGGAATTTTGTATGGAAGGTTGAAGAAATTTTTTCGTTTCCCAACATAGTCCCCATACAGTTTTAGTTATACCGTCACTTACACCCTGTGTAAAACAACCGAAAATGAATCTCCTTAAAAATGACACAAAGGTGCCGTCAATAATCACACAGGAAACGCTTTTGCCAATATTCAGAATCCGTCCTTTAATCGCTTTTTACGATGCAGGGTAGAAATGGGGCAGCATCTTTTATTTTAATACCTTTGTATTATGTGCCGTGTGATGCCGGCTTAGAAGTGCCGTGTTATGCCGGAGAATAGCACCACCCCTATACCCGTGCGTGTCGTAAGAAGCAACTTTGGGATTATCATCCAGGGAATGGGCAGCAACGTTCCCAGTAGTAAATACAACATCATGCACTGCACTCGCCAATCCGTCTGACAAGCGTGGTAAATATGGCTATAGCCCCCGATGAGGGGAGGCCCATGTTCAGCAGTGCACTGTTGTGGCTGATGTATTACCTACTCACCCTACGGGGTGTAAGAGACTGTGTAACGAAAACTTTGCAGGCGTGATCAGACCATGAATCTGAACAACTTTTTGTATGGGGGCCATGTCGGGAAACGAAATTTTTTTTTTCGAGTTTACATACAAAGTCAGTCAGCCGATCCGGAATTTTGTATGGAAGGTCGTAACTTTTTTATGTTTACCAACATAGTCCCCATAGAGAAAGTTGTTCAGTTTCATGGTCTGATCACGCCTGCAAAGTTTTCGTTACACCGTCTCTTACAACCTATATAGTGACCTCAGTTACACTTGCTTAGTTGCCTCAAAATGAGAAGCAACGTTCAAAAATAGGTAACTTTCTCCTTTAGTTTTGAACGCGTTTTATGAGTACTTATGAATGAAGCCGGCAAGTGATGTTTGGTCAAAGACAAATCGTTAGCGCGTTTAAAAATACTTACAGCGCCATCTGTTGATATTTTGAAAAACTAATATGTTTTATTACTTCTTCAGGAATGTTTCACTATCTATTTGCATAAGAATATAATATACTAGTTGTTGCCTTTATACTTTGTTCGCGTTAAGTCAGTATGACAAGTTTTTGTTAGTTTCTACTTGATTAAAATGTAACCACTTAATAAAAGCGTAGTAATTCGGTACTTGACTGGGTAAATAATAAAATACAAAAGATCATTTGTAAAATTTTTTGTCAAAAAATACCACAAACTGCATATTTTTTTTTATATTGAAAATTAGAATTGATGAACAGAAATTAATAATTAATATCCATTTCAAATAGTTAAAAAAATTACTTCATTTAATAATTACCTTAGAGCATTCACCCAATAAGATGGCAAAGTTGGGCTTAATCCTCTTCCAGAATACTTACAGTTGCCATTTTCTATGTGGTTGTCAAGTTTTTTAAAGTTATCGTTGTGGGCTGTAGCTGTTTACCTCCCCAACCACAAAAAGTGCCAGAAAAATTGTTTGGTAAATTATTGTTTACCACCTCCATAGGGTGAATGCTCTAAGTAACACGGCCTCCCGTACGAGACGGAAGACCGTGTTGCTCTCGAAGTTACGAGCTTATTGTTATAACTACCTATTTGATTTGTTGCTTCCAAAATGAAGCAACTTTTCAAAAACATAATATTGTTGATATTAAAAAGTTGAAGCTGATATAATGCTACCGCAGCACATAGTAATCGAACGAACACTCTTCGATAGCGCGTTTTAGACAACTAACAGCGCCATCTGTCGATGAGACTAAGAACAGCATGTTAACAATATCGTAAGAAAGTAATTTTAAGAAGAATCAACTGCTGAAATATTTTAATACTTAAGTGAACCGTGAAGAGACGGTGATGGTGGTAAACCAGGATGTAAGTACCTAACTGAACCTAAACTTTCCACAAAGAACATAGGTACATTTATTTAAAATTAGTCTGCACATATAATATTTCAAAAAAATGTACTGTGCATTTTTGATGCCAACAAAAATGGTTTTCACCTCTCCAGCTAGAAAATCACTATTTTGCTGCGTAAATTCAGTGGGCAAAGGTCGTCTTCATCCGACGTTGGAAATTCAAATCACATTTCTCTACTAGTGGAGAAAAGTAGTGGGGAAAAGTGATTTGAATTTCGAACATCTCATTAAACACTAAAGTTATCAAAAACTAGTCGTAATAATGACGACGATTTTCAAACGAGAACTTCTAAATATTGTCATTTCGTAAAATTTCTTAACGCATAAGTTGTTTTCCTGTTCTATCAAGTTAAAAGCACATAATTTTCTCACTGGTAGAGGGACAAAGTTGTGTGTACCCCACGAGAGCAAATACATTTACAACACATGCTTTTGAATCCCTCACTGAGTTTAGTATACTACTTTGAATCACTCTTTCTATTATTTTCTATTATTCTTTAGTACTTTGACCCACTTCTTTTCGTGTGAGACACTAAGTCGTCCAACGACCCGATGAACCCTAGTGTCAGGATTTTCAACCGCCTTAGCTACAAGTAGCAGGCTTCTGACATGGTTGTGTAACGACCGCCATCTAAGTGATCATAGACAGCAACCGGGACCTACATCTTAACGTGCCATCCGAAAATTGGAACCATCTTACTTATGGACAATCGAGTGGTTCAGCCCGCAATGTCCTAACCAGACTGGGAACAAATTCACTAAGTGATAAATATCAACTTTGCGAGTGACCCACCGAGAATCGAACCCAGAACCTTCTGCGTCAAAGGCAGTTGCACTACCATTGCGCCACATCGCTCGGCTGCTACATTTTGTATGGGAGGTCCAATATTTTTTTTCATATTATAGCCTATGTTCCTTGGGCAAAAGTTGTTTAGTTTCATGGGCTGATTCACGCCTTAAAATATTTGCAGCCAATATTTTAACACCTTATAAATACTTTGAGGGTTGAATCAGCCCATGAAAATAAACAACTTTCCCCAAGAAACATGCACTTTAAGTATAGGTGAAAACATTGTAAGTAACTTTTTACCCTTCTACGTCTCCCATAAAATTGGTGTCATGCCACAAATCATACCATGTGGTCCTACTTACCTATCAGAAAGTATTAAATTGTTCCTAATTGGGGAGTTTGGAGCCATCTGATAGCAATTATACGCATCTTTTCCTTTAAGTGTCGTATTGCGTTATCTGTAGTTTAAGAGTTAAATGTGACACATTTTGAAGCAGTGACTGTTTTTATAATTGTTGTGTTTTTTTGGGTTTCGTTTAATGAAACTGAGTAGCTGATTAAATGAAATTGAATGTTACCTTTTCGACTAAATTTATTCTCATAATATTTGTGCATGCAAACTTTACAAGGACAGACTTAGGGCCCTGTGCACGGGCCACAGTGCAGGCCTCTCTTACGCGCCACGCGTCCCGATCTTGGGCCAGCGATGAGGTAATGAATAAAAAAAAGAAAAACTTTATTCCGTTGCTATTATTATATTTTGCTATTCTCAGCTGGCACGAAATAGAATGGCATCACCCCATTTCTCCTGCGGGTGTCGTAATAGGCGACAAGGGGACCGAAGGTTTCATGTGTATTAGAACTTTAGGTGACAGGCTGACAAAATACCGTGATACAAGAATCATCTGAAAGGGCCCTCAATACTTTTCAGACGTGGCGATAACCCGCAATTTGCACTCCGCCTACCCCGCAAGGGATAAAGGCGTGATTTGTGCATGTATGTATGTTCGAAATAGGAATGAATTCCTTGACAAACGCCACGACGAGTGTACTGCAAATATCCTATGCGTTTTACTTAATTGAATGCCTAATGACTGCCTACGACGTACATGTATTTGCTTGCATTTATTCAGTGTTGTACATTCACCACCGAAATATTTTATTTTTTTCTTTTAAGTTAAAATAAACCGGTCTTATTAGCATTAAAGCGAATCGCATACTTAACGCACAACGCATCCGTAATGCAGAAATCTGTCAAATCCATACTAGAAATGTCAATCCCGATACTAAAACCGCTCAACCGCTTTCGACGGTTGCGTTATTTTCATGAATTCGTTACGGATGTGTCAACAGCGGTTAAGGGTTTTAGTTTGGGGATTAATGTTTCTACAATGGATCTGACAGACCGCCGCGTTACGGATGCGTTATGTTAGTGGATCGTTGTGCGGGGACTTTTGCCAAATTCACCATGCTTGACAGGCGCATTTCCACAGCGGTAAAAGGCGTTGTATTTGCACAGGCAATGCTGCTATTTCCTGGTTTCATCCCCAAATCGCCTTTAAAGACAACCACGGGTAAAAATTGGGTGGTGGTATGCTAAACTGGTGCATTATTATATGAGCGCAAATGAGCTGTAGCATAATATTATAGATAAAAATGTTCAGGATAGAGTGATTCACATGTTTTCTGAAACAACCTTGGAAAAAATCCTCAAAAATGTCAGACGTGGCGATAGCGACCGTATTCTTACGGGCGTTAACGCTCTGCCTACCCCGCAGGGAATAAAGGGGTGATGTATGTATGTATGCAAGTATTAAATTCTATGCAATTTAAACCACAGGTAATATCAAAAGCTTCAGAACATTAACAACAATAACAAACAATTCCATTATCAATAACTTGAAATACAATATTTGAGCCAAGTTTCTAACTGTTTTGTTTTTGTAGCCGACTGTACCGGCTAAAGTAAATATAGCGATCGTTTAATTGGATTTTCTATTGACTTCTGTTTAAGTTTTGATTCCACTTTTGAAAACAACCGTTATTTTGTTGTGTCTCGCAGCTAACAGGTGGAAAGCAATAAAACGTTTTGATGAATTTGTATTTGTAACCTGAAATAAAAATAATATCGTATTATTTTACCATGCCCAGATAATACAGGATTAAAAAAAAATTGCTGCAAATATCGAGGGGTGAACCAGCCCATGAAACTGAACAACTTTTCCCAAGAAGCATGGGTCGAAATATAAGAATATATTGGACTTCCCATAAAAAGTTACATGCTGTGTGGTCAGCACTCGTGCTGCGTTTTTACTAGGAACATAAAATGTAAATTCTCGACTTTCTAAATCATTCGTTGTGAATCTTCTTGGAAATAATCGACTGAAGTCTGAAATCTAAATCTAGATTAAAAATTACCAGCCACCAAGTCAATTTGTATGGGAGGTCCAAAAAAATTTCTCATATTTCGACCTACGTTTCTAGGGGAAAGTGGTTCAGTTTCATGGGCTGATTCACTCCTTAAAATATTTTCAGCTAATATTTTTACACCTGATATGTATTTGCCATACTAACCTTACTAGACTTGGTAGGCTGACACAGGAAATGCTGCTGTTCATTCCCTTCTTTCGTGTGGGACACCAAGTCGTCCAACGACCCAATGAACTCTAGTGTCAGAATTTTTCAACCGCCATCCCTTCTCCTTCTTCTTATCGTGTCGATGGCAAATTTAGATTTTATGTGCCCAAAATTTAGCCACCCGGACAGCCTTTTTCTGGTGCCTTCATGAGGTCATCAAGCGTGCAGGTATCGGGGCATGCGGTACAGGACAGGAGGTGTTCCATGGTCTGAGGTGTTACTAGGGCTATCGATGTAGCCCCACCGAGTCAGATTGTCTTTGCAGCGGCCATCCCTGTATCTATCCCTTAATCGTCTTATACGACATTCATGGATAGAAAAGGTGTGATGCTAATCTTAACTAGTACCAGCTCTTTTGTGGAAGCCGCTGTCTTCTTCTAAAGTCTGTTTTTCTTAGAGAGTCCAGAAAGGTAAACAAACAAATCTCCAAAGACTAAAAATCTCTAATATTAGATTTGGTAGGGCTGGGCAAGAGTGAGTCAGTTCAAAATCTTTATAACTGAGTCGAGTAAGATCATCGTAACTTGTTGATTGTTTGAACACAGTATTAAAAACAAATACCCTGTGGCTTTACTCGCATTATCATTGTTTTTTATATATAAAAAAACAACCTTTATTGGATAATTTTGCCGTTCATAGTAGCGTAAATACAGTGCATAAAAAGGAGTAGTAATTAAAAATGTCGTCCCTTCTAAGCCCCGTTGATATGAATCTAAGTTTAAGAAAATAATGTTTTTCATTACTAATTATTTTTGTCGCACTGTACTTGGAACACTAAATAATAGAGACGGCATGATAAAGCAGTTCTTGCCTCTCGCTCGCTATTGTTACTGTTAGAAAGAGAAAGTCATTCTGAAGCAATAGCGTTTTACGGCTTGCGTTGACCGTCATTCGTTTCCTCGCTTCGTTCCGATGTCGTGTGTTCCGAATGCTCTTCCGTGTTTGATCCCTAACGATATAGAACTCGTCCCTCGTGCTGCCTCCTGTAACTCATGGAGTGTGTGAGTCGGACATTAAATATAGCTTGATACCTTGTGACATCAGTCAGCTTTGGGAAAATGCTCAAGGTCAACTTTTCTTTGTTTCCTCTTTCCTTCCCATTCAGTATGGATCTGACAAATGTAACGGGTATCAAGTTAGATTTTATTAATTTTACCTATCCTAACCTTAACGGTACTTTCATCCTTACATAAGAGAAAGTAAGTCGCGATTTTTTCTGATTAAAGGCATTTTAATAAATGTTTGTAGATGTTATTTACGTAATCTCAAAGAATAAGATTGAACTTTTATGATCATACCTAATAATAATGACTAAAACAGAAAAAAAAGAAACCTTAATGAATCAATCGAGTCATTGACCGACTCACTGAACTGAATCAGAACTTTGGACTCAATGATGTGGCACAGCACTATTCAAAGATGGCTGTATGATCACGATCTGTCAAAATGTCCGTGTTTGTTTAATATTTTATTAATTTCTAATAGGATTATACATAATTGAGTCATAAATTAAGTGTTTTCAGTTATGTGGGATGTGAAACAAGTGAAATATGTATTTGTATGACAGTTATAACGTGCAGTTCTCATATATTATGGCGAAATCTATCGACGTTGTTATGGCAAGTTGTTTGTTTACATTTTTTGGACTCTCTAAAAAAAATAGACTTTAAGGCGTTACACTCTTTACAGAGTGGTCGGCTGTTGAGAGTTGATTTACTACCCGTCGCCACTCTTTTCATACTACCGCTTTTCTGGTACACTCGTAAAGAGGCACCTTGATCCATCAATTTCCGATCCGATTTGGAAATCTATTTCACTACTATTCATGCTTTTACTCTTCCGGCATCCGGTATTTATAGATCCGGGAATTTTCCAAAGCGAAATTTGAAATCTAACGGTCCAAAGTGACAGATGTACAAACTATGCATATAAAAGTCTGCATAATATAAGTCTTTGAACTCTACCATGACTCATTCTACTGTCCGTCTTTTACCTTATAGGTGGAAAAGCGTCATCCGGCATTCAAATATTGTTGGAAGGCTACTTCTGACATCCGGCAGCCGGACCGGATAAGTGGAGCAACACTGTTATTGCATCTTTCACTTTGTCGGTCCAGCGCATAAGTGAACGAGTCGCTGTACTCTCCTCTTCACCTTCTAATCAGAAATTCTCAATTGTGAAAGCGGATCATCGTAACAAAACCCAGAAGCTATAGAGCAATCAGAAGAATATATTATCTCATAAATTATCAAAGATACTTAACCATCAATGATTTTTCATTGTAATCATAACGAGTCTTTTCTTAATTACCTTCTAAACTGTTGCTTCGATAAATCATTGTAATGGTGTGGTCAAAATTAATGAACTTGGATTTAAGATAGATGAAGGTTGGATGTTTTAGGTTCAGTGATTAGATAGCATCTTAAGATACTTGATTTTAAAAAGAAAGTAAGCGTTTTCTAATTAACGATTTTATTTTAATGTTTTGGTTACTAAACGCTACTTAATAAAAGTGTATATGTTACGGGCATCGTGATTAATCGGGCACTATAAATACTGACCGGTCATTATTAATAGTGCCCAAAAACGACGGGCAAAGTGATTAATTAATCACTTGGACCGGCCATTATTAATAGTGCCCGAGTGCCCGCGGTCCATGTAATAAATCAGTCTTTAGAGTAAGCTTGAATTTATCACTTGGACCGGGCAATGTGATAAATTCAATCAATTTTATCATAAATAGTAGGTAACTACTGATTTTATTATATTTATAACTATTTATTTTTTTAATTCCCATGTTCAATTTTATCGATAACTTTAATGAAAATTATGTAAGTTTAATTTCATTTAAATAATGTAAGTTTAACTTCATTTATAACTATTTTTTTTTAATTCCCATGTACAAATTTATCGATTACTTTAATGAATATTATGTAAGATTAATTTCATTAAAATAATGTAAGTTTAACTTCATTTAATTAAAAATAACATTACAATTCTTAATTTTTATTACTTTGCCCAAGTAAGGGTGGGAACTATTCATACTGACCGGGAAAAGTAATTAAACCTTGGACGAAATAACCACTGGACGCGAAACGTATCGAATTTGTTTGAAAACTCATTCAACCAATATTGGGGGGGAGGGAGGAAAGGACAAATATTATTCTTCCAAATTGAAATGTACACGTATTACATCATCATCTCTTTACTTCTGACAGTTTTGATTTTTTCCGGTTTATGAAGTAAGTCAAAGACAGTGCTGTACCATAGTCGATAATCGACAACGAATGAATGATTGAATGAAGTTTTTGATCAACTTATTCCTAAAAAAACATGTAACAGGTAAGTACATGTAAAACGTTAAGTGTTAAAAAAATGGAACTTTAATACTGTGATGTCAGTTTAAAATAGAAACACTTTCATGCCGGATAAAATAGTACGTTATGACAATAGACAAAAATGGTTCAATTTTCTTCGTCTAGTGTTTGAATCTGTCGCCAGCAGTAGGATAGGTACATAAGGCGCTTGATTCTGCGTATCAGAAATCTAAGCGAGAGAACGCGTCGATGATGGTAAGCTATATTTTTTTTATTTATTATGAACACCCATAAGAAAGCGAAATGTGTACCTACATACTTGCAACACAGTTATAACGTGAGGTTTCAATGAAATAAGGCAAAATCTATCGACGAGGTTATAGCAAATGGTTTGTTTACATTTTAGGTCACTTTTAAATAAAATAGACTTTACTATTATTTTTATCGATATCCTTCATCGAAAGTTGAATAGCACTAAACTGAATGTAATTGTTGAACGAATGAAAAAATGACTGATAATAACCGACTAATTAGAGTTCGATCAAATATTGGTTGAAATGTTCTATAAAATATGACCTTTTTTATTGTGTCGTATTATACGATCCAGTCTTGCATATTTTATTAATTTTCTACGTAAATAACACAAAATACAGGACAAAAATATACTTACGAGTGAAAAGAAATATTGCTTGTACGATGGCTATAGTTTTTACAAAGCAATACAGCACATTTCACCATTTTTAAAGCGATGTTTTCTCTCGTAGCACTGAAGCGACACTGACGGTTGCGGTTAGATAACTTTGGCAAAATTTCAGGGTTTGTGGCTAGAGGGGTAAAGGGTGAAATGACATCGTTTCGCGTCCAGTGGTTATTTCGTCCAAGAATTAAACGTGCTGTTTTAATCACATTGCCCAATTAGGTCGGGCACTAACAAATTACACTTCGGGCACTTCAGACTTATCAAATTGCCCGCAACATATACATGTATAAATCTCTCATTACGTCAAAATTACTATTTTAAAAGGAAATTTTTAGCTTCATCTTACTTACCATAGAAATATACAAAAGCAATGGCCTGCTAATTCTTCATTTGCAAATAGAGTTAAATTTTTCTTCAATTGCAACTCGATAACAAAAAAAACATTTTCTATATAGGGCTATTTTTTACATTTTTGTACCGAAAAAGCCTGTCCATTTTTCCTGACGAAACTACCATTACCATTTATCTCAAAAACTAAGAAACTCAATTACCCAAAAAGGTGAAACTAAACCCGACTACCCTTAGTTACAATACACACTAATTTACCCTTGACATGTGTCGTTATACCCTTTCCTGTTCATCCATTTTCTTCTTTTGTCTCTCGTTCCGCTAATAGAAAAAAGTTGGCAAGTGCAAGTAAGGTTCGGGGTTCTGTATATACAACTAAGAACTAAGAACAGGTAAATTTTCTGCTAAGAAAAAAAATTACATTCAAATCACCCGCTACGCAACATGTGCTATGCCAAGTCTGTGGCTTCCTGAAATAAAACAAAGCAAATAATATTTCGTCGTCGTCGTCGTCGTCGTCTCAGCCGATAGACGTCCACTGCAGGACATAGGCCTCCCCCAAGGATCTCCACGATGATCGGTCCAGCGCCACCCGCATCCAGCGGCTTCCCGCGACCTTCACCAGATCGTCGGTCCACCTTGTGGGAGGCCTACCTACGCTGCGTCTACCGGTCCGTGGCCGCCACTCGAGAACTTTCCGGCCCCAGCGGCCATCGGTCCTACGAGCAATATGCCCCGCCCACTGCCACTTAAGTTGCGCAATCCTTCGAGCTATGTCGGTGACTTTGGTTCTTCTCCGGATTTCCTCATTTCTGATTCGATCGCGGAGAGAAACTCCGAGCATAGCCCTTTCCATTGCCCTTTGAGTGACCTTGAGCCTTCTTATGAGGCCCATTGTTAGCGGCCACGTCTCAACTCCGTAAGTCATCACTGGCAACACGCACTGATCCCAGACTTTTGTCTTGAGGCACTGCGGTAGTTGTTGAGAAGAGAAGATGTTACGTAGCTTCCCGAACGCTGCCCAGCCGAGTTGGATTCGACGATTGACCTCTTTCTGAAAGTTGGACCTACCCAGCTGGACTATTTGTCCCAGGTAGACATACTCGTCGACAACTTCCAGAGTAGAGCCCCCAACTGTCAGAGTAATGGGTGCAACAAGAGAGTTTGACATAACCTTGGTCTTGTCCATGTTCATTTTTAGACCCACTTGTTGGGAGGCTCTATTGAGGTCATCGAGCATTGTACCGAGGTCCTCCAGGGTTTCCGCCATGACCACGATATCGTCGGCAAAACGAAGGTGAGTCAGATACTCGCCGTTGATGTTGATGCCAAGTCCTCTCCAGTCCAAGAGCTTGAAGACGTCTTCCAGTGCTGCTGTGAACAGTTTCGGTGATATTACATCTCCCTGTCTCACTCCTCGCTGCAACTGGATAGGTTTCGAGTCCTGGTCCCGAAGTCGAACTGACATGGTGGCGCTTTCGTACAAGGACTTCAACACTTCGATATACCGATAGTCAGCTTGGCACCGCTGAAGAGACTGAAGTACGGCCCATGTTTCGATCGAATCGAAGGCTTTTTCGTAGTCCACAAACGCGAGGCAGAGTGGTTGGTTATACTCTTCAGTCTTCTGTATAACTTGCCTCAGCGTATGAATGTGATCCACGGTGCTAAAGCCTTTTCGGAAGCCGGCTTGTTCGGGAGGCTGGAAGTCGTCGAGCCTGCGTGCGAGACGATTCGTTATGACTCTTGAGAACAGCTTGTAGACATGGCTCAGAAGCGTGATGGGTCTGTAGTTCTTCAGCAAAGACTTATCGCCCTTTTTGAAGAACAGCATCACCACGCCTCTGTGCCACGCCTGTGGCGTTTTGCCCTCGAGTATGACAGAGTTAAACAATTTCTGCAGTGCTTTAAGTATCGGTTTACCACCGGCTTTCAGAAGCTCTGCCGTAACTCCATCATCACCCGGCGCCTTGCTGTTTTTTAGCTGTTTCAGAGCCATACTAATCTCGTACAAGCTGACGTCCGGGATATCTTCTGTGTAGTGCCGGGTTAATCGAGCTCTTGGATCTGCGACCCGATTATTGACAGGTGTGCATGTTGTCGCGTATAACTGTCCGTAGAACTTCTCGACCTCTTCCAATAGCTCGGGCTTGGACGATACGATTCTGCCATCGTCGGTCTTTAGCTTCGCTAGTTGGCTCTGGCCTATCGACAGATCTCTAGCAAACACCTTGGAGCCTTTGTTGCGCTCAATTGCCTCTTTAATACGGTCAGTATTAAATTGGCGTATGTCGCGGGTCAAAGACTTAGAGATCTGCCTATTGAGCTGCCGATATTGGGAAGTATCCTCCGACGACTGCAGAATCATCTCGCGTCGTTCCTCCATGAGCCTCGAAGTAAGGTCTGAGATTTTTTTGGTTCTGTTCGTACGATTGGGTTTGAAGAACTTAGAGCCAACCGTAAGGACAGTTTCCACGACCCTGTCGTTATAGTCGTCCACGTCGATACACTCACCCAGGCAATCGAAGCGGTTTTGCAGGTGGAGCTGAAAGCTCTCAGGGTTTTGGATTTGGGCAGGTGCTGGTCGGAGCGTAGACTTCATCAGACGTGATCTCTCGGCTTTTACATTAAGATTCAACGTGCCTCTTACCATTCGGTGATCGCTACCCGTTTTGAACGAATTGATCACAGAGACATCGTTGAATATCCGTTTTTTGTCTGTCATGATGAAGTCTATCTCATTTTTGGTAACACCGTCGGGGCTCTTCCAGGTCCATTTTCGATGCGGCCGTTTCCTGAAGAACGAGTTCATCATAAAGAGTCCCTCCTTCTCCATGAAGTCGACCAGCATTTGACCTCGGCTGTTCCTCACCCCAATACCAAATGGCCCAACTCTCAGTTCGTCACCGCAACGATTGCCCAGCTTAGCGTTGAAATCCCCCATGACCACCGTGTAATGAGTCCTGGAGGTATGTATGGCTTTGGATATGTCCTCATACATTGCCTCCACGTCCTCGTCGGGGTACTTCGAAGTTGGGGCGTATGCCTGTATGACCTTCAGCGAATAACGTTTAGTTATTCTGAGTATAAGGAATGCCACCCTATTTGAAATACTCCCGACCTGTACTACGTTGTTCACGAGGGACTTGTGGACGATGAACCCGACACCACCTTGGGACAGATGGTCGCCCTCCCGGAAGTAGAGCAGGTTACCTGACTTCAGGGCTATCGTGTCCTCCCCCTCTCTTCGGACTTCGGACAGTCCCACTATGTCCCACCGTAACCTGCTCAGTTCTTCCTCGAGTTCCACTAACTTCTCTTCCGTCCGCAGTGTGCACGCGTTATATGTTGCCAGGGCCAAGGTCGTTCGGCGAGGGATCCACGCCGCCCGGGGATTCTTAGCACCCCTGGTCTCGGAGCCGGGTCGATTTTCGCCTGAATCTGCCCGGCCACCGGGGCCGCCGGGCACTTGGGGCCGATTTCTGTTTGTAGAATCCATAAGGGGGTACGGGCCGTCACCCACCACGCTGGCCCAGTGCGGGTTGGTGGGGATTTGGTTGCCAGAGCCTCGTTAGTAGTCCAGCAGGGTGCACCGCGAGCAGGAGAGGTTGGCTTGGGGCCCGAGAGATGTAATTTGGGCCCCCTTACACCCCTATATAATAATATTTATCTTTTAGAAAAAAATAAGCCTCCAGTGTCGTTCTGACCATGCCGAGTTGCTCGAAGCTCCCGTGTCACCAACAGATATCATAGTATCCGAACCTCTCTGATATACATAATACTTTTTAGCATTGTATCCGAACTTAGTTTCAGTTATGGAGGTTGTCAGCCTTGCAAACGGGGGTTTGTGAAATTTTCGTACTACGAGAAGATTGTGTTTTTTTATGTAAAGCGTCCTTCTGGGAAATAAACAGTGTTTTCATTTAGATATCCGCGTTTTAGTGGTTTGCCAAGCGCTCGAAGTGTCCGGTCGCTTACATCCTGTTGAACTACATGTAATGTAGATACTTCAGACCTATATTATATCGGCCAGTTGCATTCAATTGTATGAAAAACAGAAAATATTCGACTTCACTAAGTAGCGACGCAGTAACCAACATCACTTGCTTAGTGTGTGGGGATGTGCTACAAACAAACTAAACGTGACATAGATACCTACATACATGGTCGTCAGTAAAATTCAAAATTCATATCTTCATGGATACCTTTACTTATATCTTCCTTTATTCACTAAAATATTTGGTCGATAATTTGATAATTCACCGAAAGATCCCTAAAAAAGGCAACACTAAGACACCTGAGACGCAAGGGAGGATACCGCCCTTTCCGCTGAATTCGCAGGGTTCTTAAAACAAAAAGACTGTTCATTCCCAGACATAAAAGTCACTTTGTGCTAAGTAAGCAGTCTTAGTTTTATTTCTTGAGCTAGCTACAGCTTAGAGCACTACTTAGGTGCCTACTGTAAGATGGAATTAGATTGGTTGGTAGATGGGATTTTTTAAACCATTACGATGGGCGTCTCAAAAACGAAAATGTTGAATCGGGTTGTTTGATGACTCGTTTTTCTCTTTCTACTAGGCACTTGCTTATTAGAGTTTATTCATTTGTATGATATATGTCAATGTGAAGGATATAAGCACAAAGAATTATTATACTTAGGAGTTAGTGCTGTCGTAAGTAGTAGACGGGATTTTTAAAACCATGTAGGTGATTATTTTTTGAACAATTTTGCATTCAAAAGTTTGGAACGAGTTGTTTTATAAATTGTTTCACTCTCTCTACTTCTTGCTTACCTATCTGTATGTATTCATTTGTGATTGTCTGTGAGTCAATGGATATTTATTATTTGTAGTAGAGTATGATACTGGATTTCCTTCATTAATAGAGCCCCAGGCATTTGGCATTTGGCTAATATTTGTTGCTGGATCATCTGATATGACACGTTTTTGTTCAATTACTTCTAACGGCATGCTTTCAATATGTCTCTTTCTCTTCTTTGAGATGAAAAAAGGGATGTTTCCAATGACAATGAAAACCACTAATATTAATTACGTCATGTGGCATTACGATATCACTCATCTCTACACCTTTCCGCCCTAGTTTGAAAAATTAAACTATAGTTATATCCAAGTACGTACAGTCAAGGGCCATTCTAACTACCTTCAAAATGAGAAAGTGCTCTTTTCATTGGAACACCAAAGGGCTCCCTAGAAGGGCGGTGTTGGGCGCAGATGCTTTCGCCACTCATTACTTTACGGCTATTTGTGTTATTGCCTTTTTTCAGAGCTTTCCCTTTTATTAGAATTTTGAGGAAATATTAAGTGAGAAATCTTCTGTTGAAATTATTGTGACATTTTGTGCGGCAGACCTTTTGGTAGGCGCTAAAAGACGTTCGTTTTATCGCTAACTGAAAGAAGCTATAGTAGCTTTGTCCACTTTTTCTTAAGGTAATCAAATTGTGATTTTTCTAGATGTATTAATATTTTATGTGCTCTTGATTTTTACTGGAAAGGCCAACAGATGGCACTATTAGTATTCTTAAAAGCGCTAACGATGTGTTTTCAAGCAAACAACATAATATATTAGACTATTAGATTAGTTTTCATTATCAAATTATCAATCGCTATTTTTAAAAGTTGTTTCTTTTTACCGTAAAAGAGCAGCTTAGGACTCTTATTTATAGATAAGGAAATATAATAATCTAGCAGATATTTTAACATAGTAATCGCAAAGTCGTAAAAAGTTTTACTTACTCCTTTTAGCAATCGCGAGTGCACAAGTTCTACTTACTCTTTATAATCAAAAATAGCAACTAGGTACTTGATAACAGCAAGCAGGCGCTATTTCTAACAGAGTTTCGATCGCGAATGCTTCAGTGAGCTGGCCAATATGGAAGCAGACAGACTGCAATACGGGTTTTACTTCCGGTATGGATGCTGTAAGCGATGCTGCATGCGTTTTGAAGAAAGGTCAGGTCAGAGGTACCCTAGACCGACGAGCGTGCATGAAAATATTGATGAATGTAAAAGAAGCGGAAGAAGTATGCCAGGATCGTAGCATATGGAAGGAAATCGTCCTTCGTCCTGGGCGATCCACAGGTGATCTCCTCGTGCATGCCACCCACCCATGGAGCGAGGCTATCGAGAGACATGGCGAAGCCCTCGCTGTGTCTCTAGATATCTCAAAGGCATTTGACAGGGTCTGGCACGCAAGCCTTATTAGCAAGCTGCCCGCCTACGGACTACCTGCTGATCTTTGCAACTGGATCTCTGACTTCCTGAGGGGACGGTCGATACGAGTGGTCCTAGAGGGCCGCTCCTCGGACCAACAGGCCATAGATGCTGGAGTCCCTCAAGGATCAGTTCTGTCTGCAACACTATTTCTGCTGCATATCAACGACATGCTGACGCCCGACACCTTTGGGTACGCAGATGATAGCACGGTTGTTGACAGATACCTGTCCGGTGCAAGGGCCAGCAGTGAAACCACCCAGTCTTGTCGAGAGTCCATAGTCCAACATCTGAACTCATCACTCAAGGCAATATCCGAGTAGGGTGATGCCAATTTAGTGAAGTTTAATGCAACAAAGACACAGGCTTGTCTATTCTCGACTAAACGGAGTCCCTTCACACTTACTCCGACTTTCCGAGATGTACCCATACCGATTTCTGACCACCTTGATCTTCTTGGTATGACTCTTACGTCAGACCTGAACTTTGGACGCTACATAGAATCTTTGGCCACGACTGCAGCAAAAAAGCTTGGTATCAAAGGTTAGGCGCCACTTTGCACCAGAACAGCGTCTACAACTATATCAAGCTCAAGTTCGATCTTGCATGGAGTATTGCTGCCACCTTTGGGATGGATCTGCCAAATACCAACTGGCCGCCTTAGACTCCATTGAAAAACGCGCCAAGAAGCTCATAGCAGACGAAGCACTGGTTGAGACTAAGTTGCAGAGCCTTGAGCACCGTCGTAAAGTAGCATGCATGTCGGTATTCTATAGGATACATTACGGAGAGTATGCTCAATCACTCCACGACCTGATACCCCCTTCCCCATTCCATCTCCGGGGATCGAGGTGCCGACTGGGGTTCCACCCTTATGTTGTGGATATGCCTCTGATCCGCACTAAGCGTTTCGCTTCAACTTTTATCATGCGTACGGCTAAAGAGTGGAATTCCCTGCCGGCGGATCTTTTTCCGGATCAATATAAGTTGGGCCTTTTTAAGGCAAGAGTGAATAGGCATTATCTAGGCAAGCATGTACCATCTTCGTCTGCATCTCCACTTACCACCAAGTGAGATGGCAGACAAATGCGGGCCTATTACATATAAAAAAAATAATAATAATAAAAAAAAATTGTCTCTGCCTACCCCAACGGGAAAGAGGCGTGATTTATATATGTATGGATGCTGTAATTTGACATTAAACTTACAGAATGCCATGAGATGCAGGCTTTGATTAGCATTAGCAATTCTACCCATGCGTGTCGTAAAAGGCGACTAAGGGGTGAACCAGGGAATGGGCAGCAGCGTCCACTGTGAATCCAACATCTTGCACTGCGCTCGCCAAAACTCTATGCGAAGCATGAGTATGGCAAATACCCCTATCAAGCGGGGGCCCATGTTCAGCAGTGGACTATTGTGGCTGTTGTTTTTGGCTGTTATATTCTGTATGAGAGATCGATTTCATATTTCAATCTATGTTTCTTAGGGAAAGTTGTTGTCTATGTTTTCTATAATTGTGTATGTTCTCTATAATTATCTGTGGTCTGAAATTAATAAACCACTCAACTGAGACTCTATAGACACACAACTCAAACGATTACTTGTTGTTAGAAGTCTATTGATTTTGGCTCCTAAAATGTGGCATAGTTTTATAGACAAACACTCTGTCCATAACACGACACGACTACCCTCACGACGATCGACGACCGATGTGGCGCAGTGGTAGTGCGACTGCCTTTGACGCAGAAGGTTCCGGGTTCGATTCTCGGTGGGTCACCCACAAAGTTGATATTTATCACTTTGTGAGTTTGTTCCCAGTCTGGTTAGGACATTGCGGGCTGAACCACCCGATTGTCCGTAAGTAAGATGGTTCCGTGTTTCGGATGGCACGTTAAGCCGTAGGTCCCGGTTGCTGTCTATGATCACTTAGACGGCGGTCGTTACACAACCACGTCAGAAGCCTGCTACTTGTAGTAGGCGGTTGAACAATTCTGACACTAGGGTTCATCGGGTCGTTGGACGACTCGGTGTCCCACATGAAAAGAAGACTACCCTCAAATATACCAGGTTTATAAGCAGCTTCCCATCGGCCTATACAGACTACCGTACAACTCGTCCAAATTGAATGGCCCACGGTTTTAAGGTAATTGGACATGAACCCGTATCATCCATACTTCTTCGGATTAACAGGGTAATACAGATGATATGCAACACGAGATACGGTGTTTTTATGCGGAAATATTGGTTATTGGTAATTTTGCTAAAAGGGTTCAGATTGAATGTTTGATGATTCGGCCTATATCATAACGTGATCAAAACAGTATAAAGCGCCTTATGGTGCCAGCTTAGTATAGCCATCACCCCACTTCTAACCGCGGGTATCGTCTCTTCTCTTTTCGTGTGGGACACCGAGTCGTCCAACGACCCGATGAACCCTAGTGTCAGAATTTTTCAACCGCCGTCTACAGTAGCAGGCTTCTGACATGGTTGTGTAACGACCGCCGTCTAAGTGATCATAGACAGCAACCGGGACCTACGGCTTAACGTGCCATCCGAAACACGGAACCTTCTTACTTACGGACAATCGGGTGGTTCAGCCCGCAATGTCCTAACCAGACTGGGAACAAATTCACAAAGTGATAAATATCAACTTTGTGAGTGACCCACCGAGAATCGAACCCGGGACCTACTGCGTCAAAGGCAGTCGCACTACCACTGCGCCACATCGGTCGTCGAAGGGTATCGTAAAAGCAGACTAAAGGATGAATCCAGTTAATGGGCAGCAGCGTTCCCTCCGAATACAAACCTAGCACCGCTCTTGCCAGTCCGCCTGCCAAGCATGAATATGTCGGAAACCTCCAATTGGTGAAAGCCTATGTTCAGCAGTTCACTGTTTTTAAAGAATTTATACTTAAACAGATGGTGAAAGCCTATGTCCAGCAGTTCACTGTTTTTAAAGAATTTATACTTAAACAGATGGTGAAAGCCTATGTCCAGCACTTCACTGTTTTTAAAGAATTTATACTTAAACAGATGGTGAAAGCCTATGTCCAGCACTTCACTGTTTTTAAAGAATTTATACTTAAACAGATGGTGAAAGCCTATGTCCAGCACTTCACTGTTTTTAAAGAATTTATACTTAAACAGATGGTGAAAGCCTATGTCCAGGACTTCACTGTTTTTAGAGAATTTGTACTTAAACAGCACAGAAAGTTATCAATCCAATTAACCAGTCCTTTTTTCAATTTATCAAGAACTAATGGAGCCAGTTGATTGTACATACCGTCCACGGCAATATGGTGATTAAGTTCCTAGCATCCATTACGAAGTAGATAGGAATGCCAGCTACTATCACCAGCCCTAATGACTAGCAGGACTGTTGGAAAGACATTATTAAACCAAAAACTTTGCACTAAAATAGTTGAAAGAGGAAAAAAACTCAAAGCAGACGAAAAATCGTCAAAGGACCTTGAATCATTTTTGACCAATCATGCATGGTGCCCGTAATTTTGTTGTTTAGTTGGCTACGTCATTACTGTCACGTTGGTTCAGTACATAGACTGTGATATAGACATCGTACCAAATGGCCTTGTGCACCCTGTTCAGTACTTTTCAGTAGTAAATAAGAACACAAAAAGTTCTATACTACTCAATAACTCTAAGAAAATTCAACATCGCTGTAAAGATTATTTTCCGAAGGCAAAGCAATTTCCTGGACCAATGAACACAAAACATTTCAAAAAGTTAAACCCAAAAACAATAAACAGATACCCAATTTTGTCGTAAGTATCAAAACTTCCTTTTGAGATAATTTTCTCCAAGGAATTAAGGTTGATATTCACAGTCCTTTCTAAGCCAAGATCGGCCAAAGTAGGCCTTTAGTCGTACTCACATAAGTTCAATGACTATTGAGTAGAAATATATTATACGAGTAAATCTTTATAAAGAGAAATAGACACGAATATAGGTGTTTAATTTACTAGTAACAAATATTTAGACATTGAATTTCTGGTGAAAGTACAAGATATCTATCAGATACAATCGTCGATCAAAATAGACCATTGACTATAGTACAAATAATTGTTTTAAAACTTGTATAAGAGTTACAAAATATAAAATGTAGAATATCCATGTAACTAATAATGCCTGTAAATGTATTTGTAAATATTCGAAAACCATAAAGGTTATATGTAGAACTCGTGAAATTCTTTTCCAAAAATAGAAAAGCAGGTTCCAAGATAGCTGCCACGGGCAATCGCTTCCTTCCAATAAATATTAACCCTTATAAATATTCGTGCAGCGTCCCGTTGCCCGTCTTAATCTCCAGAAGGATTGTTTACAGTAAACATTTTGATTCGAAGTTAACTGGTAGGATCGGGAGACTTACTGGACGGTTTGTTATGTTTTTGAACAGTAGTGGGACGAGATTTATTGGTCTTTTGGCGTTGTTCTCGAGAGAAAGATGTTTTTTTTTTGACATACATATAACACGCCTTTATCCCTTGCGGGGTAGGCAGAGCGTTAACGGCCGCAAGAATACGGCCACTATCGCCACGTCTGACATTTTAGAGGATTGTTTTCTAAGGTTGTTTCAGAAAACGTGTATCACTATAGTGACAGGTTGTCAGCCTGTCGCCTCAAAATTGTAATACACCAACACTCTCGAGTCCCTTAGTCGCCTCTTACGACACCCGCGGGAAGGATGTGGGGTGATGCTATTCTAAGCCGGCATCACACGGCATATTCTAAGCCGGCATCACACGGCATTTTTTTTTTAAATTGACAAAATTTTCTCATGCTTATTGTTTTTCACAGGGTTGGATTTGGGTCGGTCGTCGACTCAGTGACTGATCCTTGTTCTTGTTAGTCGTTCGTTATCAAGCTGAGTTCCTGTACTGTTCTTTACGAAACAGCCATCTTTTACATCATTTCCAATTCTAATTAATCCTCTGACTGCAAGATGTTCATCTCGGCCATCTTTGAAACTAAATGAAGCGGCCGGCTTTGCATTCTGATGTGCCTACAAATACAAATTTTGATTTATCAACGCCAGCCATTTATTTTTGTTAAGGTTAGTATTAGTATTCCTGGACCGTATTGGAAATCGCCTTAAATTTGGGACAGACCAATGAAAACAATGTGCTCGGAATAATTTTCGTTAGGTCTATTATTTATTTATTATTATTTATTTAACTGTTTATTGCACACAAGATAGAACACAGGACAATCACATTTAGACAAAAAACACAACAGGCACTACTTATTTCTAAAAAGAAATCTCTTCCAGCAGTCCTACGGTAGAGAGATAGCATAAGGTGAGGCTGATGACCGTGCACAATATTTAATACTAAATTCGGTATTTAAAAATAATACATAATACCTACATATACTAAAATATAGATTTGCAGTAGGTCGGTTATTGTTTCATTATTTTTGTTTATCATCTGGTTATAACTTGACGTATATACTATGTTTTTGCCCAAGCCATGTATATATCACGCCTCTATCCCTTGCGGGTTAGGCGGAGGGTTTACGACCGTAAAAATACGACCGACAAATATTTGAGAGCTGATTCAGAAAACTAGGGTATCACTATAACGACAGATTGTCAGCCTGACGCCTAAAATTGTAACACACATAGAACCCTCGAGTTCCTCAGTCGCCTCATATGACAGCCGTGGGAAGGATATGAGCCATGCTTAAAAAATCACAAAATATAGTTTTTGAAAGACCTACTATCTTTCTTGTGGCTAATTGGCTATACATACATCAACTATCGAAACAATAACATCAAAAAAAACTTTCTCGAGAAAGCAATATTACCTGCCTTTCGTTTTTCGTTCTCAAGTCAGTGTTTTCTTCTCATCTCATTATTGTTTATCTGCGCCATTCATTTGATAGACTCCGAGAATTTTCAGCGACAATAGCGTCTGCTGTGTATTTGCAAATATTGAATAGTCTGGAGAGTTGAGCAAACTTGCTCGGCTTGCAGTGGATAACTGCGGTTCGATCACATTTTCTGATTATAATAATTTTTCGTTTATTATATTATTCATTTTAGCATTTATATTCGTATATCTGCAACAAAAGGACCAAAAAAAAACAATTTTGTTGCGAAATGTAAAAACAAACAGAAACATTTGATAAAGTGCGATCATTTTACTTAATTATTAGAAGTTTATCTTAATTTAAGCCATTTTTATCGGCCATTTTTACCGGTTCAACAAGATTTTTCACAGTGGTACGTGTACTACAAATTCTCTCTAAGTAGGTGCTCTTGTAGAGAATTTTCAATCATTATAAAATTGATTTACGTGATTGTTTTTGACTTGTCAATTTATTTTCTCGCCATCTTTTACCTCCGAGACCAGCATTTAGGACCTGCTGAAGCTATGATCATTTACACTCGTACAGCTCTGAGATATTGTCGAAATTGCAATAGTATTGTTGCTGAATCGATTTGTAATCGCTACTCTAGAATATTCCAGCGTGCTTGGGGATTAGGGCTTATGAATTACATTCCAATATAAATAGCTTACGTATCTACGTACCTTAACGATGTTGTTATGTTTATAGAGCAGATGTTTGCACTCACACTGCAGATTCTTACTTACTATTTAAAAAAAATTAAGAAATCTAAAAAACAGGTGCAGCTCATACTACAGGACCGTGGAGTACCGCCCCACTGCTTCACCAACTAAACTACTGGAGTTTCGACTGCTACCACCAAATTTTTAATCTCTTGATGCTCGTTTTGAAGCGATGGATGTTGTCAATTTTTTATAATAAAAAACAAGTATCCAGGACTACAATAATAATAAATTTCTTTATTGCACAAATAAATGCGAAACATTAAAAATAATAAAAAAAAACAACAAGGCCGCCTTAGCAATATTTACCAGGCAGCCTTTGGGTTATGATCATAGGTAACCATAGTCGAATGCTTATTGCTCATTTTGTGTAACTATAATTTCAAATCCAATAGGTATCTAACTATTCCGGTAACACGATCCTATTGGTAACCCAATAGAGCTATACATACCGATTTCGAAACTCCCTTACCGTATGTTATCCTTATACAATTGAATCCAAACTGCAAACAGGGACAGCCACTGTTACAAATTCAACACCGAATTGCTCTGTATGTTTGTTTGTCTAGCTGAGTGAGACAGCGAAGCGTTTTGTACTGAGCTAAGACCTATTAACGGTAGTTACAGCAGTTCTTATTCGCGTATTTACAGGGAAACGGTCTGATTTCCGACCAAATACAGGAAATATTTGTGGGGCTTTTGGAAAAAAGAATTTACTGACAACTCAAAGGAACAACTTTTTAAAACGAAATTTTTTACGGAAATAGTATAGAATCATGACGCCACAAGTCGCTATTTTGGATGGCTTTTCTTTTCAAAATTGTAATTGTAATATTTTTAAACTATGGGTAAGGTTACATGTATTTTTGGACAATAGTGTTTACTATACAAATTTTATATTTTATTACCTTGTCAAGTACCGAATTGAGGTGTTTTTGTTTTTAATTTGTGTACAGTAAAAAATTGGTAGGGCAAAAACCCCTACTTTTTGGACGCCCATGTTCAGCAATGGACTGATATGGCTGCTGAAGAAAAAGGAGCGTAAAGAAGAAGAAGAATGTTGTGCATGCTTATTTAGGTATATGTAAATAAAATAAATTTGAGAACAACTGAAGTCTTATCTAAGAATAGAATGTCTGTGGTTCAGACAATTGCGATTAACAAACTATATCGCAAAGTTTTTTAACCATTGCCTTACGTGGATGATTAGTTAGTTTTTGAATAGTGACGAACCAGCAATGGAAGTTAGTCAATGTAAAGTATCGCAATGTAATATTAGGCTATGTTGGGCCCAGGAAGGAATATTTGCGGACATCTAAGTGCTTGTGTTATAATGTTTGGTGTGTTGTTTTAGCCAAATACGTTTGCTGCAATAATAACTGTTTCAGTATGACGAGAGTGGAGAGTTGTGTTGTGTGTACAAACTTCACAGTTCTAGAATTTGAGTGTTTAGAAATGTAGCGTAAACAAAAAGTAGTTTACCTAAGTAGATAAGTGGAAAAGATAATGTTTCACATCTAATCCTTCGGTTGCGCATAATCCAGACTCTTTATTTTTGTACTGGAAAAACAAAAAATTATTATGTTGAAAGTTTATAAAGAAAACTATTAAAATACCTGTCTTACTTATTAATATAACAAACAAAACTTTTTCATAACTTGTTCTTACCTATTATAAGAATAAGTTGATTGTTATCGTATATATAACAGAAAGAAGCGTTCTGCAAAGGCATCATGCCAATTTTTCTAGTGACAATATTACTGAGTAGTTAACTGCAATTTCTAATAATATCTGCTTCGTTCGGGGTGGATGCACTAAAATAATAGTGTTTCCAATCACACCGTGGGATTTTCACCAGACACAGCACTTTACTTTGAAATTGCAGCGTTTGCATAAAAACTGTGCGAAAATATACATCTGTTGAATCCATATTAATTTCTATAACTCTGTTGATAGGTACCTACTGTAGCCGTAGAAAATTATGAAATTTTAGCTTAAGACGAAAGCGCTTCACTAACAAACTTCCACGGAAAGCCGTGTTGCTTGAAGCCAAAAAAGAAAGAAAAATGCCATACATCAAATGTTAGATGAGGAAAGAAAGGGTGGGATGACGAAATTATTATCTACGCAACATGAACGAACGTCATGGTCAACGATTCAGGGAATACTTTGATGGTAAAGAAATATACAATATCGTCAAAGTATGAAAACAGCTGAAAAAAAATAGGCATTGGTAGGTTGCAAGTTGCAGAGAACGAGAAGTTTACCGCAATGTAGCATCCATCAGATTTTCTTGACAGGTACGATGAAGTTATGCAGGTTTTCGCGACTTATTTGTTTAATTAGTAAAGGGTTGAGCCTTCTACGCTTCAGCTAAAGACAGCGTTCTTCCGGAGGCCATTACATACACCGGCCCGTCAGTTGTGATTTTCGAAAATCGAGTTTATTTTTTAATGTTGGTACACTCTTCTTTCAGAAGTGCTCAAAGTTCAACGTAGAATATTAACCTCTACCAACCTTCGTGCATTGAGGCTCTAGTTACCATAATGATCCGTCTATTTCATGTTATATTCAGCGGAAAATGGCGGCCTTCCAACCGCTCTGTTTGATGTCCTGATTGCAACATGAATTTCTTTGTGACTGAGTAAAGATATTCATGTTAGAATATTTGCGAAAATGCATCCATAATAAGGTTCATAAAAAAAGAATTGTGATTTAGTCAGGATTTTAGAATATATGTTACATGATTATATGTATATTTTTGAAAACGAATATTGTTGAGTAGAAAATTCAGGAACAGGATTGATCTAAAATTGTGGTTCAGCGAACAAGCTGACTGAACTAGAAAGGAAAGATTTGTCATTCGCAAGACCTCAAAAATATGAAAAATAATGATCCTTTTTTGAAAGCTCGACCATTTCCTGGATTTAGATATAATTTTACTGTCCATTGACGAAGGGAAGGGCAATAGCTTCATTTGTTCTCTTTGTCTAGAAACAGTTTCTCATTCACATTAGAGATTTTGAGCACTGGTCATACACAATTCAACATGAATGCAAGCTTGTTCCTGCCTAACAAGACAAAATAAACCATCGAAGACATAATATTTGATTAGTAACGACGTTTTCATATATATACCTGCCGAATAAAAAAACAAATTACAGTCATACATAATTACTCAAGCATTGATTTTAATTGTTTTGCTAAAACCAAGCCACAACTTCAAATAAAGTAATAACAAGTTATATAAGTGTCAGTTTGTTGGTAGAAGACGGCGTTAATAAGACAGACTGACGTATGCAACTTGTGAAACAATGCTAAGCTACCTCCACGTTGCTACTTTAGAGTAATATCGTAGGCATTGCATTTAGCAGGTCTATGGAGACTTGCAGCTAGTTACCTAGCATAAATGGCTTAAAACTCTCAGACTAGGGTTATCTACGTGCTGTCCTACATGTTGAAGAAATTAATAATACCTCTAAGCTCTAAACTGCATAAAATACAGTCATGCTAGATATTTTAAACTTGGCTGATATGATTATGATACTCTATGCAACATTGTGTTATTGAAATTTTGTTGATAGTTCTGCAACCGGGGTAAGTGTAAACATAGCACCTAATAAATATATTATTTTCATTTACGAACTAATAAATATTGATAGTTATTGAACTCATTACAGCAAAATCTAAGCCGTACGGCAACTTTGTTGTATACAAACTCTGTGTAAGGGCTATCCACTGGCGGCTTTGTCTATATTTTGTCATTGGAAGGCAAATATAATAAAAGTAATACGAATATCTGGGTAAAGTACATTTAAATAGAGTTAGTATTTCGAGATCATGATAGTCTCTTTTCTTTCTTTTTGTATGGATCATCGAATCCAACGATCCAATAAACTCCGGTTAGAATAAAAAAAAACAAATAGGTTGCTATTATTATTGTTTTTTATACCACCAACAATCGACTGATGGACAGATCTCCTATTATAATGTACTAGTGGCCCGTCTAGCAGCTCCAAGCGCTTTAACTATTTTTTCCGTAGAAAGACGTTGTTTTCTCGGCAAGAATTATACATTTTATAAACCTTCCCCTTGAGTCATTCTGTCATTAAAAATATCATCAAAATATGTTGTGTAGTTTTAAAGATTGAACATACATCCTGACGTAGGGACAGATGCAAAAAATGACTTTACTATATACTATGTAGTGATAGAAGAAACTTTATGCTTTCGCCAGAATATTATGTATGTAAATATGTAAACGAGTCGTTCAACCATTCTTTTCAACGTATTGATTATGCATGAATTACTTGATATACTTAGTCAACCTGGAGGTCTTGATGTTTCGTATGAACATAAAGATAAATAAATATATATTGAAGTATCAAATATCGCGCATGAAATGTTCTAGAATACAGCATGGCTTAATCTTCAGACAGAATCTGATTACCTTCTCTAGTTCCAAGGTCTAAGTAAAGAGAATACGAATTAAAATATATAAACATGTCTAGGATTTACCAGTGGTTTATGTACCATAAGGTACCATGAGTTGGGGGGCTAATGATGCTGAAAAAACCTCTTTTCGAAAAATTGAGGTTCAAATAGCTTGACTGACACTGTTAGTCCTTCGAATACGGATGAACACGAAATTAAACAACTCCCGAGAAACATATTTCAAATTCGTAGTTAAGGCAATCAACAGCTGATCGTGAATTTGTTTGAATTTGATTTTTTTGTCCTTTCTTGGTATAAATTCCTATGTAGGTATAGGGAAACATTGTTCAATTTTCTACATGCCTTTTATACCAAGGATTTCCCTTACACTCAATATAATCGATAGACCAGGCATTACTATGCAGTGATTTATAGTGTTCATCAATTGACTCATATTGGCGCAATGAATACGTCTCGTGCCAATAATATGCGGAAATGGAACAAGAGTCTAGCATCCTAATAAAGCTAGTAAGTAGGTACGTACAATTAAATTCATGAAGTAGTTGAGCCTAGCTACCTAGAGCTGTTTTCACTTGCAGTATATTTTTTCCTCTTGTAGCAAGCGGGTAAAGACCTTTCCCCTGAAAACCCTAAAACTAACTATATCAGCTGTTTTTTCAATATCTGTTATGACCATTAGACTAGACTCCTTAGAGAAAGTAGATCATCAGTCCGTTTACAGGTTTAAGTAAGAATTCTTAATCCACGGTTGATAGCATTTATGTTTACATACCTACTCAAAGTTATTCTAGTTATACATACAGGTTTTGTAGTACCTACTAAAAATCCTCATCTTTTTGTCATGTCAAAGTTTTCAAAGTTGTGACTTTAATCGTTTATTTCCAGGTTAATTCACAACGAATACCTACTTTTAAAATGTAACGAAACGTGTCTATCTGTTCGTCTGTCTGTCTTTTTCTGCTTGTCTGTTTATCTGTCTGTCCATCCGTTTTTATGCATTTTTAACCTCGTAAGTTTTTATCCTTAAACTCTACAACCTCTCCCTTACACCACCTCCTACATATTGTCACCGCCCACATCTAAGTCTCTCTGGTAGTTACCGAGCGAAATGTCTTATTTAAGGTAACTAAATACAGCTCCGTCTTTATGTTATGGACTCTTACCGTGTAGGTTGCTGCTTAATGCTTATTGGCCGGGTCTGTTTTCGTCGTTCCAAAGTGTTGGAATTGCCTGGGAAGAAAATTGTGGGATAAAGGTGTCGATGGGGTCAGGGGCGTATTAAATAAGAAGGGTAAGTAAGAATTTTTGGAGGAATCTGCCGCTTTTTCTCAATGTTGCTTGGGCCTTAATTATTTTATGTCACGAATTATCGAAAATAAGGCTAGCTAGATTGTAACCTAAAAAAAGGAGATTGCTACTTGTGTGAATAGTACCTAACTCATGTCTAAATCCACCGCATGTCGAGGGCGGTTTTAGTATGTTGAATGACGTTTCTTGTAGTGATTTGACAGAACGCTGAGATATTTTAGCGCTCCATTGTGCGTTAAGTATGGAAAAGGCCTTAAGCCTTTACAAGAAAGAACAATACGAGTAAATGAGAAAAATAATCCTCCATCCTCGTCTTGCAATTTCAGTTTGATAATTCAGCGTCTATACGAGTTCTTAAAAACTATTTTGAGATCTAAAGTACGAGTAAGTATAGAGGCTCAATTTCTTAAAACTATTCGATTTCGTGCGGACATCTGCTATTTACCTAATCTTGCTTGTATCAACTTATATTTCCTAATAATTTCACTATAAAAATCGAGTATTTGTTACGGACCTCCGTGCTTGGCTCGAAACGAGCCAAATTGAATAACGACGTTTCAAATATTGAGCTCCTGATCGATTACAAACAGAAGAAAATAAATCCAGCCTTCTGCAATAGAGGTAAAGTAGCAAACTCGACGAGGCAAAGACAATAAGTTCTTAGCAGAAACACACTAATCCAGTGAAACAAACAGCGTTAAGTCAAGCTAAAGCAGCTGTTCTCAGAGCAAGGAGGTGGTTTTAGAGGGAGCCGTAAGTACAACTAGAATGAAGTGTAAAAAACTCGTCGTAATTAGACTTAATGCTGTTAAACACAAAATATGACCCTATAGACAAACAGAATTGGATTACACGCACTTAAGCACAAATTAATTCCTCGAACCATACCACAAAATGTCTCTTTAATATCTCTTTTTATTACTAATTAGATTACAAAATATAATATGTTTTCTTCAATACAAAATTAAATTATACATAACAAAAAAAAAAAATTCAAAACTGTACTACCGCTGTATACCTTTTTCACTTGCGAGTCAGGTAGAGTAAAAGGTAGTAAAAATAGACACCTACGACGAGTTTTTCAGGCTTCACTCTGGTCCAACTTGTTCCCTCCGAAGCATTGCCTAGCTCAGTAGCTGCGTCTAAGTCGATGCGATAAATGTTGCTGTTGCAAAGAGATTGTAAAGTGCTGCTTTTAAAACCTTACAAATCGCAACAGTGTGGTACAAAGTGGGAATGGATTGTGCAACATAAAAGTATATACTTTTGTATATGTAACGAGAACTAACTAATAGCTCCATTTGAAGCGATCAGACTAAGTACCTAGTGATTCGAAAAGTAAAAAAGTTCTATATAATTTTCATCACCGAACAACATGTACGAAGACGTTAGTGGCACTGTCTCGGCGCCTACTTACAGGAGTGAATGCACATTTTCCTCATGATCAAACTATTTTTCCTAACTAATTTTGCTACGAGATGATGGTATTTAAACGCAAATAATGAAAGATTGCGAGGGATGCTTTTGGGCAGGAGTGGGATTAAGCAAGTTTATTATTATATGTAGTAAAAAAAATAAAAATAATTTTCTCCAGGAAAAGGCTATCTCTAGGCACCATAGATGAAACTCAACCAAGACCGGGATGGTGTTAAAGTTGCTGTGCCATCAAGACTGCAGTGGGGTTTTAAAGCTATTGGCGGCACAGTTCAAACAACGGGTCACTTTCGACTAAACAAAATTAAAAAGGGTGATTCTAACAGCCTACTATATATACTATGATCAATAAATATTGATATTACTATACATATTCACACAGTGCTACTTTATCCTCATATATGAAAATTAGAAATCGAAAAATTTACAAGCGTCAACCGGGAATCGAACCTGATCTCTTTCGCTCAGAGCAGTGGACCGGTACCCGGTCGGCGCTTGTCAATTTTTCATTTTCTTATTTTCAATAGCAATATTTCTTAAACAATCCTCAAAAATGTCAGACCAGGCGATAGCGACCGTATCCTTACGGCCGCTAACGCTCTGCCTACCCCCCAAGGGCTAAAGGCGTGATATATGTATGTATGTATTTATGTATGATTGAAGCGTCCGTGATACTGACCGGTGTCGATAAGGACAGGCACATAGCTATTCAGCTTGATGATGTTAACGAATTAGCAAAATCGCTTATCGCTCGTAGCTTCACACATTCTGTCTTTCTTATTTGTTGACTTTACAAGTTGAGTATTTGCATGAGAATTACATCACCATTGCCTCTTTCAGACATTAATTGTATTTTGTATTCTACTGGCGAGCAGAAACGAATAGAAATGTCTAATCGAATTCCTTGTTCGACATTATTCACTAGGCCAGCATTTAGCCCGTTCCTATGTCGAGGTCAGCTACCTTCAAGATCAAAATGTACTGATTTAAAATAAACTAAAACCAATTCCATGGCGTAATGATTAGATTTTTGTCTTAGAATCTGGAGGACTTCGACTTAATTCTCGGATACAAAGTTCGTGTTTGAAAATTATTCAAACTATTATTGATAGAGATTGTACTTGATTTGGTTACGACATTGCAGGCATAAACAACCATCTGACGATTCGTACAAGAGATGAATCGATGTTTAGAACTGTAGTCTACTTGAAGACCATATATATATATATATATATATATATATATATATATATTTGTCGTAATGCCAGTCGTGTGATGCCGGCTTAGAATAGCATCACCCCACATCCTTCCCGCGGGTGTCGTAAGAGGCGACTAAGGGACTCGAGAGTATTAGTGTATTACAATTTTTAGGCGACAGGCTGACAACCTGTCACTACACATGTTTTCTGAAACAACCTTGGAAAACAATCCTCAAAAATGTCAGACGTGGCGATAGCGACCGTATTCTTGCGGCCGTTAACGCTCTGCCTACCCCGCAAGGGAAAACGGCGTGATATGTGTGTGTGTGTGTATTTGTCGTAAGCATCCAGATCGTCTCGCCGTCTTTTGCGAGGTCTACCCCGTCGGCCACTGGATCCCCCCTCATATATAAATAAATAAAAATTATTTAATGCCTAAAATACATTAATATTATTGACTATGATACCCACACTAGGCAATGCCAGTATCGTGGGTGCCGCGAGTATCTATCAATTCTTGCAAAGAGCTTCGCTGCATATAGGCCATGCATCGGTTACTTCCTGCTGCTTTCTATGATTATTGAGATGATGCTCGTTACACCATCAAGAAAGAAATTTTCTAAAGGTGGTTTAAAAACTTTGACGTTACAAAACTTTGCCATGTTGTTTACCGACTCAATATCTTACACTATATATATTTATATATGATAGCGCAGCGAGGATGTCAACAATTTTTAAACGTTTTATTCTCATTTCTTGCTTTAATGTTCAATTGATAATTTCATTCTTGTAATTTATTATTGTTAATTAATCTAAATATTTCTAATTTAATTATTTAATCACAATTGTACCGAATTCCATTAGAAATAAGAACAAAGAGTATGTCAACGAAACCACGTGCAGGTGGCATGACGTATCCTACCTGCCGCCGCCCGGCCCGGCAGTGGGGACTGGCGGGGTTGTTTTGATCGTTCTATAAAAAGGCCGAGCGCGTGGCCCGAGCATCATTCGATCCGCAGACGTCGAGGAGATGACTACTCTAGTTTGTACTCCTCGGATCATACGTCAAACGGAACGTTGCTCTGCTAGTCTGTATAGACAGGCAGTATAAGTTATTATAAGGCGAAGCCCTGTTACTTACTAGAACAAAAAGATAATGTAAAACACTGACCACGTACAGTTGTTTATAACAATAAAGTGTGACCAGGGAATCAAAGTCTCATTATTATCTCACCATCGATTTACACACTCCTGAAGTCAATTAATGAAGATATTACCTGTGGGGTACTAGAAGACGCTTACATATATATATATATATATAGAATTGGTAGGCCAATGAACGACGGCACAGGGTTAAAATATTACTTCCAAATACCCTTTTAATTAAAGAATAGATCAAGTACATTACATTAGTTTTTGTTTCACTTTAAAACATGCAGTATTTCCAAAGTTATGACAGCGAGAAGTTTTGGCCCCATTTTAAATTTCCGAAATAGCGCGCGCTTTTGCCGTGACGTCACGATTGTCCAGAGCTCGCGACCGCAACAGAGCGCGCCGCTTATTTCGTTTCTTTTTTGCTTGTTATTGTATTACCGAGTAAAGTGCAGTGTGTAGTTATCAAGTGAAATGGAAGGTTTCCTAAAAGGCCAGTCTGACAACCTTCCGAAAGTGGATACCCTGATGGTGGCCCAATATTTTATGCAGAATCAGGATTTTACCGCTGCCGAAATTCGAGGGTTAAAGATGAAAAAGCATGTAGGTACCTAATAGATCTTTTTAAGTACGTAGAGAATACGGTTTGTAGCGTTATCGCAGCTCAATCAAAGTGTATTTTGAATTTTATATCTATGCCTATAGATAGGTACTATGAGCGATAATAAAAAATACCTACTCCTACTGTGTAAGCAACAGTTCTCGCGCCAGTTCGTGACTACCCTGAAGTACCTGTCTTTCTACTTATGGATGGACCTCCTTGTCGAAGGTACTTATTATGTGGGCAGTGGGCACCTACCTACTTTACCTACTCGTCATGGTACTGGCGAGTGCCTGTGTGTAAAGCACTCGCATACGGTTATGCAGCATACCTACTTTAGCCAGCTGTTATAGCCGCCAAGCAACATGCCGGTTGTGACTTGTGACAGTCACATTGCAATCACAATCGAATGCCAGGAATGAAGTGACGCTGGGAAGCCGCATAGGTACCTACCTACCTACTCCACGCAAATATACCTGTTTACTCACGTACCTACAGGCAGCCGCCAGCAACAGTAGATAGGTATGTGTGCATGGGCCATGGAGTAGGTAGGTATGTGCCTTAATGTAGGTATAAGAGGTGGCTGAAGAAGGTACGCGCCTCTTTTACACACACGCACCCGCCAGTACCATGGCGACTAACTTAGGTATAAGTACTGAAAGAGATACCTACTTACGAATAGGAGCCCTAGGTAAGTAAGTAGGTATCAGAATGAACAAGTAACAAGTACCTACTCTTAAACCAGGTCGTTGGACGACTCGGTGTCCTACACGAAAAGAGAGAGAGACCAGGTAGGTATGTGTCTCGGTTCAGTGCGTCAGCTGCTACGTTTAGTGCTAGTAGGTTCTGTTTTTTTTTGTTTGTTTTTTCTGATTTTTGGTTCCAAAGGCACATTAAAAAAGAGTTTATCTGGTGTTTTAACTTTGGAGTTAAAACATTGCGGTACGATACAATATTTTTTCCCCATTTTATATTAAAGATTTTATTTTCACTGCGCGATGCCGTGCGTACGCGAGCGCGACTGCCGAATGACGACAACCGTGACGTCATCGGCTGGCGGGCGCTCGCCCGCGTTTTTAAAAATCTTCGGCCGGAAACACGCACTTTGATCTTGAATATCTCAGTCATTTTTCGGGATAGAGAAAAAGTAAAAATACAGTTTTTCTCGTATTTTCTTGTAGAATTAAATGACGTATAAAATAACGTGAACATCCCATGTTCATTCTATAGGTACATATTATGCAGATTCCCAAGTCGTTCATTCCGAATGTTTTCACTACTCTGTTCTGCCTCAACAAGCAGTTCAGGTGTTCATATATCTTTCTTGTTTTACCTATTTTACACATGTAACTTGTAATGGATTTGTCAAGAACTAGATTTATCTTTTCGATTTGCATATGAGGCCGTAAATAAGTCTACTATCTAGTTTTCTCCGATGTTTATATCTTGTTTATGTTCTGCCTCTTGTATTAATTAATCTAGTGGTATATTATAAATGTTTTTTTATGTGTTTTGAAATCATTAGTTTACTACTGTGTATACGGTTTGAAGATATGACAGGTTATGGGAAAATGATTGTTAACTAACAAAAAAACGTAAAATAGCATGGGTCATTTTACTATGAAATCTGGTGCATTTGGTTGATAGATGACAAAAACATGCCAGAATAAGAGTTTGCTGTCGGTTTTAGGACCTATACGAAATATTATTTCCACAATGTATGTGAAAATGAGTACCTAGACCTTCCTGATTCAGCAACTTGCAACTCCATAAACTTTTTAATATTAAAAGGAATTTACTATTGAATTATATCACATAATACTAGTTTACGTTACCCGAGTAATAATGCAATAAGGTATCGCATCTATCAAAGTAATATAAACGGCGAACAAGCTAATTTATCTATAATCGAAGCGGCGCTGCCTAAGAATTTTATCGATGCAATAAAATTATTTTGCACTGAATAGTGCTGGGATACTTTCCAAGGATATTTATCGATAATGCATTTATCGGTGTGGGTGCGTGAACTTGTTTCGCGTCAGGTCTTTAAGAAGTCCAGGGTTATTTATGGAATTTCTGACTTTCGACACACATCTTATTTTTATGAAGAACATCATGGCGACCAGTTAACCTAGCCTTTGGACGACTTGGTGTCTCACGCGAAAAGAAAAAGAAATCAATCCCCAAAAAGAAATGACGTCGGATCTACTTCATTTTGTCGGATTGGTAGCAGCTTATAAAAATAATTTAAAATACTTCAGGGCCCTAAGTCTGCTAAATGAAAATCGTTTCAGTTGGTCACAAAGGCAATGGAATGATAGTTGAATTTCGATGGCGTTACAATGACAAAAATAGCAGACTTGGGGCCCTGATTGAAATCTTAAAAGAACTGTTATACTACTGTCTTAAAAATAGGGTAGCATATCGATAAGCTAATAAATGTTGATATTTATTTGCCAACTCTAGGACATTCCACATTCCGAAATCGGTAATCGAGTAAACGATAGAGCTTTTAATCAAACTGCGAAATGTCTGGTAACATTTGCAGTTATTTTGTGGTAAATTTAATACAATAGATAAAACACCTAAGCAAGACTGTGGGTAACTCAGTAAAACGACTTAGAAGTACGCACCAAACGGAGATTGAATAATTTCAGTTTGCTGCTGCGCAAGGGAAAAAGTCGTGATTAATCTAAGTACATAAATATTTAGCTATACTTTTGCAAAAGTAAGGTAGTAAAGTAATTTTTTATTTAATAACATTATAACACGGTAGGTAAAAAAAATGTCGCATACTTTTTGAAGATTGTCTTATTTATCATACTAGCTGGTGCCCGCGAACTTCGTTTCGCTAACTTATTATTTTTATGTTGGTAGGTGTCTATGTCTATGTACCTACTTTAGACAGACCTTTGACCTTAGGTCTGAATTCATTTTAGCAAAATTAGAGGCAAGAGTTTACAAAATGAAATATACCTACCTAACACATTTTATTTACACTTTACTTTACAGGCATGTTACAGGTATTTCTACAAATAATATTATTTATTATACATTTTATTATTTTACATTTTATGTACAAAGTTCAAATGTATCTTTTGTTTATTTATGTACAATATTTATTAAGTTTACAATATTTCTTTGTACACTACATTCGCTGTTTTTCTCTCAGCGGTTAATATAAATAGGCCTGCAGCGCTAGTTACCCGCGAAAAAGCCACGTACAGCTGGCCGTGGGAAAAACAACTTCTTCTCAGGTCCACTCCAGCAGCTTTCAGCGTTTGTCCCTGTGACTTATTTATCGTCATAGCAAAGCAAGTAGCCACAGGGAATTGTGTGCGCTTGAACTGAAATGGGAAATTATTGGGGATGCGTGGTATACGCGGTATAAATACAGATTCACCGGCGCCACAGCCAGTCAAAATCTCTGCTTCGATTAAATTCCTCTGTAAAGCACGCACTTTTAGTCGGGTTCCGTTGCATAATTTCGGTGGGGTGAGATTCCGAAGAAGCATTATTGGAACACCGACTTTAAGCTTGATCTCGTGAGCTGGTAGACCACTTGCCGAAAGTGAATTTAGAAATTCGATTGGGTAATTTGTCGCGTCGTCCTGGTCAACAACATTGTTAAAATATGTGTATACCACTTCATCTCCAATAATTTGCGCTAAGATTTTGTCATTAATGGCAGCCACTTGCTCATTCTTTGGGGTCAGTATGGCGCGTTCACATAACCAAGAATTTTCATGGTCTAATATGGTTTGAAGTTGGCCAAATACAGACTGTATTAGTTCCTCTTCTGAGGCTACAACTGTACCCAGTAACTCAGAAAGTCTTATCTGGCCATCGTCTACTAATTTCAAATCTAAATTCAAAACCAATCAGTAAGCAAAATCGAAGTCCGTAAAGAATAGCAGATGTTTGTTATAATAATTCAACAAATTCAATATTATCTCAATTCAAAAAAAAAAATTCATAAGGTTAACGCCGCCTGCCAGTGGCTCTTTATATAGTTGTGCAGGAAACATTCCGTTAGCGCGTTTTACAAAACTAACAGCGACATCTATGATTTTTTTTGTAAACAATCTGGTTCTACTATTTTTGTCAATGAATGGCATTATTTATGATTGGTGGTCTTTTATGTATGATTATTATGAACCAAGTGAGATAGTTGCCTGTGTAAATGGAAAACAACCTGTAGCAACTCCGGACTGCCACCGATTTGTAAATCATTCATTTGTTAGGTGCGAAGCCATTTCGACGCTTGGGTGGAACTCGGGTTCAACTCGCAACTTTTTGCTAGACTATAATTAATTGGTTTATTTACTGTTATTTTATTATTATAGTATTATAGTATACACTTCGTACGCGGCATCTATAAAATTATTTCGGAACAAATTTGTATCTCGCTTCGCCGAACCAGTAATGGTGTTTTCCTGTGGGAATGAGATATTTTCCCGAAGTAAAAAGTATCCTAAATGTTGACCCGAGTAATAAGCTACCATTGTACAAAATTTGGTAGAAATCTGTCCAGTGGTTTTTACGTGAAACGCTAACAAACATACATACAAACAGACAGACAAACAGACAAAAAAATTTTGAATCATCGTTTTGAGATCTATAACTTAAACTGAATTAGAAACAAAAAACCTTTTTTTAAACTATTCAATGTACAGAATTGGTTCAGTTACTGTTTTATTATATGTATAGATATTCTTCTTCAGTAAAAAAAATTGGGTATCATTATTATATATATATAAGCTATAAGCTAAGTAGTTAAGTAGCTAAGTAGTCATATTGGCCCACGGTCCTACCAGTAGGACTTAATATTTTATAGTAGTTCAGACCCAAGCGTTTGTTTTAGCGATAAGTTCACTTATGGGTTCCAATACAATTTCTGCCAGGGTGACTTCCTTTTTTTGAGCCGTCGATTTACGGGCGACCGTAACCGATGTAGACGTGACCGACGTAGTCTGTTTTATAAGTTCGAATACACTATTTTAAGGTGGCGCAAATTGAAGATCACTATATCACGTTTTCTAATAAGTCCTACAGGTAGGATCGTGGTATGATATTGCTACTGAGCTCATGAAGAAGTTGGGTCTGTAATACTACCTCTTAATTGGTACTACCAGTAGGACCGTGGGTCTTAGGAGGTTAATACAGAATATGGTCAAATAATTGTTGTTTGATATGTATTGACCATATTTATCGGTCTCTTACAGGCGCCAATGCAAATATAATTATTTATTTATCAAGGCTATTTGAATGATATGGAAACTTGTAATAATGTGAGTTTATGATACTCATTTGAATAGGTATCTGATACTACATAATTTGTAAGTTAGTAGGTAACTTTGGTGCGCTATCCAGTTTGTATCGAACTAGCGGACCGCCTAGCGGCTGCACCCGCTACCAATCGTTTTCCCGTGGAAACAAGATATTTTATTTACACAACAACCCTTATCTTGAAGTTCTTAATCTTTTTTAAAACCGTATTAAGATCCGTTGAGTAGTTTTAAAGATCTAAGCATACATACATACAGACATAGGGACAGACGTGCAAAGTGACTTTGCTTTATACTACGGAGTGTGATGCAAATAGATTTGGTCAATGCAAATAGTATATGACTTACACTCATTCACTGACACACCTGTGTGTGTCATTGTTTTGTTTATGATTTTAAGGCTGTATGAATATAACATGTCTTACCAAGAATTTGACAATCTGCACCTTATTTACGATCCAAACACAAAACTCTACTTTCCCGCGCTCTCTATAAAAATAAAGCTCAAAATATTACCATTAATTTTATTATCTAACCTATACAAAACTGAACCAACATAGACTAAATTCATCGAATTCCACTAGATGTCGCTCATCCATTATCCGACCAAGCGTTACTAAGTACGAACCACCTACATAGAATCAGATATTGTCCTCGATTTAGACAGACATATTTGTTTAATAGGGAATTTCCTTTAATTTTATTTTTGATAGATGGCGCTGTGCTTAGTATGTTACCGCAAAGAACGGAACGTAATATTCAGTTTTTGTTTTTTTGAAACTTGTACTCGCACTCATTTGGAAGGAAAGTGTCAGTGTATGCCAGACTGTCAGTCAGTATTGCAATGGTTTTTTAGTATTTTGGCTTGGGAATCTACATAAAAATCTAGTAACATAGTCGGTTCAACGCCATCTTTCGAGTTCTTGGAATACTTGTTATTTTTAAATTCTCAAAAACAAAACTTCCTATTCTTGTCATTTTCTTAAAACGGAATTCTCCAGCTGTCGTATTTGTAGTGAATTTCATAGTACTAAACAAATAAAATAACCTGTTGACAGCCTACTGATTATCCATGGACATACTAATCGGCTTCATTTTGATTAATTGAAGACGATTTTGACACTTCAAACATTTCTCTTAACAAAATCGATCATTTTTTGTCGGTATCAGCATGAAAAATGGGCAGTCAGCCCCATGACAGAAAGAACCTACGATTGGGTGCTTACAATGTGCGAATTTTACGTGCAACAAGAAAATATGCAACAAGTAATAGCCAAACTATTGCATGGCGACACCGACTGCTATACGGCATAGGAAATAATAACCATCTAATTGTGGGTTTAAATAAGATTTTGTTGTCTCTCCTGTAATTTAAGAAAGTGGTCAGGATAGCTGAGAACAGGCTAAGGCTATGCTAGCAGAATCGACACGATTGTGCGTAACTCGGCCCTAAAGAGATTTATCTCTAATCTCCATGTATGACAAAACAGGATACTAGATACAGCTTATCATTAGTGAGACGAGCGCTGGAGGTGCTTTGACGGGGATCGATTTTTAAGAAACAATATTTCATCATAAAATTAAGTTACAAACGTTATGATTTAACAAAAATGTGACTATGACATTTTTATAGGTACGTAGTTTACCGAAGATTTTCTGGCAAAACAGACTATGGTACTAGAAAACTTTTCTTGAAGAACACTTTGTACGTATAAGGTACGACCAAAAAGAAAATTACAGCCTATACCGAGATGTTGTATGGAAAGACAATTATTGAAACCTGCCTTGGTAGAACTTTTTAAAACTGTTTGGTCCCATCGAGTTCCCAATGGGACACATTCGTATATTGACACAGTTTCAAATGAACATAAAACAGCAGACTAAAACTTAAGTTTTTTAAACCTACTTATAGTAGATTATGTTACCTAAAGGTAACTACCAATATTTAATACCAAGCAGATTAAACAGTGCCTGTTCTGTCTATTTTCTGTATGTTTGGTCCTACACCGTTTTTTTGTGTTCAATAAATGGACAAATAAAGGAAAACGCTTCCACTGACTGATACTAAATCCGTATCAATTTCTTTACCCTCAAATAAATCCAAATTAACTACCACAAATGCATAATTACCACAACAGTCGAAACGTTTTATCGTTTTAATTACGTTCGCGTGAATAGCACCCTTGTAATTCCCTGTAATATTATTCGTTGTAATCTTTGTAATCGTTGTAATTAACGCGTCTAAATCACCGGCTATCTAGCTACGGTAATTTGTTGTTGGCGCCCTTATATTGATATGGGAATATAAAATGCGAAAATATGAGGCAGTTCTTCGGCAAGAAACACGTCTAACGTCCGTTGATGCGCATTTTCAGCGAATCCGTATCGCATCTAACAGATGCAAGAAAATTTTGGATTCTTGATACTTTTGTTGACAGACGTTGATTTAGGAGCAAGGATGCAAGTATCTGCCTCTGTTATATTTATGATGAGGGATGCCATGGAGAACACACATGCAAATATACCTACCTATCTCTTTTACACCCGAGGACGCCGAGTGTGAGATTCGCCTTTATGTTGCCCATTGAAAAGGTGTTTAATCCCATGTACGAGTATCTTAAGATGGATAGTGTTAGCTGTAGTTAGTATTCTTTGATAAATTTTCGTGTGAGACACCGAGTCGTTCAACGACCCAGTTGATAAGGTACCCAGAGAAATTTTATAAAACGGTGATGGATGCAATGTATATTAAGCAGATTTGGTACTTAATGTATGTGTTTTGATTAGTTTATGAAGAATCTTAACAACTTTTTTGAAAAATGAATGAAGTTGAATGGCTTTATGATCTAGAAAATATCCAAATGAAACCAATTCCAAAATTATGGCCAAAATACATTCTAAAACAATTTGCCTATCGTAAACAACCGCTGTTTTGACCTAAATATCAATTTACCTACTCATCATACTTCACTCATCTCTAGCCTTCCTCCCCTACCCTCTCTATCCTAAACACCTGGTGACTGGCAAGGTCATTAAAGGTCCTGCTCATCTTCATTTTCTATTCATATCCTGTTGAATCACCGTTCATTCTATACTACGTGGAATATTTCGTTCACCTATTCAATATTCACGGGATAACGAGGTACAGGTAAGAGGCGGGACAGTATTCAATTTAGTCACAAGCGGTGTGTTCCACAGGGTAACACCGTTGCGCCATTTTCTTATTTAATGTATGGGAATGATCTTTGTTTGAAGATATGTAGGTTGTAGGGTTTGGAGTGAAAATCAATGAAGGAGTATTTGGTTGTGTTTCGTTGGGTAAAGATTAGGGTGTATAAATTATGAATGAATTTTCCCAATGATTGCAAAGTAGGAGGACGTATCAAATTCGACTAAATGATAAACAAAGTATATTATTTTGGTACATTAAATTGCGTAATTATTCCATTAAAGTTGAAGGTGAAATTGTAATTTGAATTTGTATAACAAACTATAAAACAAATTTAAAAACCAATCAAAATCGACTATATTCAAAACGCCCAAAAGCAATAAAGAAGACCATACGGGAACGTACCACAGTTTATGCCCAGCACGCGTACCGATATAAAGACAACGTAGAGTGTAATATTGATAGCTTGGTCGCCTTTTATATGTCCTGGCTTTAAAACCTGCTGGTGACGTGGCTTATATGATAACGCATTATAGTGATGATGATTCCCTTGTAGTCATTTGTTGGATGGGTTATGAAGATGCGCATTAATAAATATCAGAATATTGTGTTAGTGCCTAAAAGGTAAGATTACTTTTGCAAATGATTTAATGCATAAGAATGCAGGTATAAACAGGCTCTATAGTTTCGTTTTTTGAAAAAATATGGCAATCAATACTTTTTTCAACTCAACGGACCGGACCGATACGGACCAAAGTGCAGTCTACTTTTCATGTTGGTCATACATTTTTGTCTATTCCGTCTAGTTTTTTTTGTTTTTTCAGAAGTCATTCGTTATTGAAACCCTGTCTCTGAGTGTCCGAAAAATTAACTTTTTACAAAGAATACTTGCTGTCAACCAGATTTTCTTGTATTGTATTAAATTCTATCTACTAGTCTTAAATCTATCGATAAAGCTTAAAGTTAATTTTTTTTGTAATAATTAAGACCCGTTACAAATTTTTGATCTTTTTAAATCAAAGAACCTATAACAATTGTTTCTACGAAAGATAAATTTATAAAATTGTGCCATTTCCACCCTACAATGTTACAGGAAATATACCGAATGGTAAGTAAAGGCTACTTGGACGGGCGTGAATTTTTTATGGTTTAGGGTGCTGCCCCCCTTAGGAAAACACCAACGGGACGGGGAAAAGACTAATAAACGTCCATGGTTTGTGTCATGGATGCTAAAAAGTTTGAGAAAAATTTGATGCGGTAAATCAAAGCGTAAATAAAGAAACTTAGAAAAATATTTAAAGGCGTGAATCAGCATAAACTGTAAAACTTTTCCCTAGAAACATTAGATATGCCTTTATGCGTTCAAGAGCTCAAAAAATTGTCCTATTCTATACAATAAATCAAGCCTCATTAAGAAGGATAAGGTCAAAAAAAAAATTTATATTACTATTTTGGATGAAATCGGGTTTTGTTTTAAACGTCGTTTTTTTTTAATCTACTTAATCAATTTTATTTCGGACAAACCGAACATTTCCATCAAAAAGTAGTAACAAAGAGCAAATCTGCTAAATAAGTTAGTACTAGCAAATAATACTAACTAAAGCTGCGATAACTAAAGATACGTACTTGCTGTACTAGTTACTTTTTACAAGGACTAGAGTTTCTCATATTCAGAACATACCTTATCCAACTATCAACTTATTCATTCCGCTCTTCGACAGTTACCATCTGGCTGTTCTCATGGGGCCTCCGAGTTGCATTTCTAGTAGACCAGCAACCGGTAAGCCAGAAAACACCCTCAGGCCTCCAATTTGTATGGCGCAGTGTTTTCATTATGCATGGAAATTTCGACGTTTTGCGACTTGCGAGCTTTGGCTCTGGGACTACTGGAAATTTCATAGACAAATCATTAAAAAAATGTGTTGGGTAAGAGTAAAAATGCAGTAATAATATTTAAGATACCTATTTAGTATGAAATATATAGAAAACTGAAGCAGAAAATCCTTTATAAATTTTATTCAAACAGTTCAAAATTCTGTTACTATGAACTAATTATCTGCATCTGCATTTTACCACCTCATAACTTGTGCTGCAATACCGAAAATGTCTTCTAGTATTATATTAAGAAACTAAATTATCAATCGATAAATAAAAGCTATTCATTTCTTACCTTAGCAAGCAAACATAAGTACGTTTTTGTCCAAGAGATCATAGCTAGCGTAGGTAAATTGAAAATCATTACTAATACATTAATGTCATTGAAATCAGCTATAAATTACACACGTAATATTGAATCCACGAGGTTCAATTCAAAGTACACAACATCTGGTAAAAAGTAAACATCTCCACCAGTTTACTTGAAACCCCAATCTTCGGTTTTTAGTTTGAAAATATCTTCGTCCAGAGGTCAGTTTATATTGGTTATTGTAATATCTTGTATGTAGTGTGGCAAATCATCAATCATAAGGCTTGGCACATCAATAGTAAGAGCAAATACTCTATGTAACTGGTTCTTAGGTAACAAATCGATTTTAATCCATGATAGATTTATAGGCCGAATAATTTATCGTTTAGCCGCTAAGAATTGGCGGGCGATTTTGAACTAGATATTTTGCACTTTGTGATTTAATCTCGAGTGTTTATGATATTTGCTTTGTAGTTTAGCGAACAATGATAAAATAACTTTGACATTTTACTACTACAATCGAACCAGTATTGATAAAAGATTTCAAACTACAATTTGCATATCATACCAGCTATCTGAGAGCTTGATAATTCGTTAATGAGATTATCTCGGGCAAGTTGTATACTATCTCAATTCTTTGTTCTACTTACGATCTTTATCAGCAACATCTCAAATCACTTACAAAAGGACCAACATATACTGGATCTATGTATAGTTTCTAACAAAACTATTATAAATTGATCCCTTGGATACTCGATTTACTGCTGATAAACCAGCGTGACCAACTAATGAGCTTAACAAGTTATTTAGGTCATTTCTTTTTTATCTTCTCACTTTATACCTTGTCTTATCTTCGATCATTATACATTAGCTGCAGACCAATATCCATCAGTGTTTTCGCTTACATCATTGTCTTACGGATAAGGTCCTCGCTCAATCTTCTTTAGCGCACTTTAATTCCGTAAGTAGACTGGCGTCATCGTCTTAATGGGGTACATCAAAACCGATACACTTATTTTTGTCTCTTTCTTTTTCTTCTTTACCTTCAACTTCAATGAGAGTGAAAGGGATGGTGACAGGCACGTGCGCCTTTCCCAGATTAAAATTGATTGTGCGGACGTTGCCTTTATCTAAAGGCGATTGATTCTACATCAATCTTTATTCGCAGTATTAACAACTTTTTCGCTCTTCGGTCGATACGCTTAAGGCTTGTCACGTTTTCAGGGCTTTCTGTTTTTATTAGGGTTTATGGGCGGCCTTTGCAGAATTGAGAGTCATTCAAAGTTAATTTTAGTTGTGTTTTTGTAGATGTTTTAACACTAAGTACAAAGCAACTGCTCTCGCTGGCAGAGAGCTTACTACTGAAAAAAAGTCGGTTTTTGGTTCATACCTATACAAAAAATTACACTATTAATTTGTAACAATATTCGTCTTTGTTCGTATTTTTTTTAAACTAGTCTTATATTGATCCCTCAAATGTTGATTATAAGGTGCAGATTATGCCAACAATTTTACTATATCGAATTCCTAAACTTTCCAAGTGGCTGTAGAACTTACGACCCTGTCCAGTCTGTATTTGAATACTAAGACTTGAATACTTTATTGCACGATAAAATAGCTCCTGTAGAATATTAAACAGACATAAAGCAAATTAATAGAACGATAATAGCAACAACAAAAGAATTGAATTGAAAATAGCGCTATTTGAGGCCAAAAGCCTACTTAACTAGTAGGTCTCTGACGTAGTTGTGTGACTACGCCATTTTAATTCTTAGTTATAATTATATAAAGCAACCAGGACCAACACTTCAACGTACCCTCCGAGGCACGAAACCATTATTCATACGGAAAATCAGGTGGGTCTGGAAACAGCCTGCAGTCAATGATAACCAACTCAACCAAGTCAGTGGCCTGCGTACTAGTATAACTCGATTTTTTAAAGAAACGAACCGAAGAGCGTTATTGTTGACACCCCCGCTCATATATCACATACATACATACATACAGAGATAAACAATAATGCTGCCAATTCGGGATCGTTTCTTTATGAGTACGAGTTATAGTAGGCGGTTGAAAAACTCTGACACCAGGAATCAGCCGTTGAAAGACACACGAAAAGAATAAGATTTAATTATTTTTACTATCAATAGAGTGCCCAATGGGACTTGGGAAGCTTTAAAGGTAACATAAACTTCACGATGTAGGTTTAACTACCTCGTAAAATAAATTGTTCAACCATTGCTGCTCAGGTAAATGTGAATGGTGATATACAATCTAGGATTTAGATGTCCAATTAAATTTAAAATAAGGTAGCCACGACTAATTGACAATTATATTTACACATACACATACACAAATCACGCCTTTATCCCTTCCGGGGTAGAAAGAGCGTTAACAATCGTAAAATTACGGTCGTTATCGCCACGTCTGACAAGCATTGAGGGCCCTTTTCGATGATACATGTATCACTTTAGTGACAGGTTGTCAGCCTAAAATTGTAATACACATGAAAGCCTCAAGTCCCTTAGTTGCCTTTTACAACACCTACTGGAAGAAATGGGGTGATGCTATTCTAAGCTCTAGCATCTAAGCATCACACGGCAATTGTATTTACCTTCTCATTATTATCCTACCGCCGTGTGGTGACCTACGTATTATAATACCTAATACCTCTGGTGCTGGCTTAGAATAGCATCACCACAATATTCTACTTGTAGGTGTCGAAAAAAGCGACTAAAGGATGAATCCAGGGAATCAGCAGCAGCGTTTCCTGTAAATGCATCATGTTACACTGTGCTCGCCAATCCGCCTGCCAAAGTATGGCAATACTCCCCAATTAGAGGAGGCCCATGTCTAATGGACTATTGTGGCTGTAGTTACTACATCTTTTCGTGTGGGACACCATTTTGTCCAATGACCCAATGTAGTTAATGTCGCATTATATACTACTTACGAGACACATAGGAGTTTAATATTTAACATCTACTTACAATGACTTAACCCAAGATTACTTGCACTAACAATGCTGTAAAACCGTCTTTTATTTTTTCGGCTTTATTGATACTTATTTCGTGTTGTTTTATTGCCATTATGGTCACCCGCTGTTAAATGTTTTTAAAAGAGAAGACTTTTATTACTCATTTAATTGAAAGATAGCTATTATGTTTTAAATATTTCCTCTACTAAAATGTAGTTTACTGGTTATTAATCAAAAACCTCCAGTTTTATGTCATATAATTAATTCTCTCCCGTTGCATAATGTCCTAAATCTTAAATGTCCTAAACGGACAACAACCTAAACGTATGAAATTACTCACAATTAAAGACAAGTGTTAAGAACATTAGATCTGAACTTTACGTCCTTTTTTCGAACTAAAGTAGGTACTGAAGTTAGGCACGCACCCGTTCCAACTCTTAAATTTTTATGTAACCGACTGACTTCATCGCAATTTCGAAAATTTCCTTAACGATGTAGCACTTCAAAATTATTGTAGTAATAATTTTAACTTAATCAGGTGATACAATAGCCATAAACTTTGGTGAACTATAAAACTGTTCACTCATTAACGACTTCGGAAAGCGCTTTAAAAGCTCTCAATGTGTCAACTTCGGAGATAAATATAAAGAGCTTTAATTTGACGATTTATTTGTTTGTGTAATGACGTTGAATGTTTGTCTAAGATTAAGAGATCAACAGAAGCATCAACTCCTGAATGGTCAAAACTAAGGCACAATTTTTAATGGGAATTTTTCGATCTGTTCATTTAGTTTTGCTCGAGCGAATGATAGAAAACATCAACATAGGCAGGAGTAGAGTAATCATTACAAAGTATATAAAACAAAATCGTTTTTCACGTCTGTATGTATGTTTGCTTCAATCTTTAAAACTACCCACCGGTTTTTAATGCAGGTTTTTTAGTAGATAGATTGATTCAAAAGGAAGGTTTTTTATGTAAAATACTTGCCGGGAAAACATCTTAATATTGATTAAATGAGTTGCAGCTGGCCCAGCCACTGGACAGGCCGCTAGTAGTCTAATATTATTATTATTAGTGGTACGGAGTTGCACACGTCGGTATGGAAACTTTTCGTTCGAATGTGGTAGGAGGAGAGGGTCCCTGAGGACTTCAAAGTGTCTCGCATTTGTGCCCTCTACAAGAACAAGGGTGACCGTTCTGACTGTAACTCTTATCGCGGTATTTCATTGCTGTCAGTCCCTGGAAAAGTCTTTGCCAGAGTTTTACTGAACCGCCTCAAAGATTTGCCGGAAAAAATTCTGCCCGAAACCCAGTTCGGCTTCCGACCTGACCGAGGTACATGTGAAGCTATTTTCTCGGTGCATCAACTACAAGAAAAAAGTAGAGAACAAGGTTGCCAGTTGTACCTCTGCTTTGTTGATTTGGAGAAAGCATTCGACAGTGTACCTCGCGAAGCTCTCTGGATGGTGCTAGGAAAGTTAGGGTGCACAGAAAAATATGTGCGACTCCTAAGACTCCTGCATGACGACATGCAGTGCTGCGTCGCCGTAGACGGTGAACAGTCTGATTTCTTCCCCGTCACCTGTGGGGTGAAACAAGGGTGTGTTCTAGCGCCCACACTGTTCGCCTTGTACTTTGCAGTTGTAGTCAAAGAAGTCCTAAATACTGTTTCCCAAGGAGTCCGCATCCGTTTCCGCACAGATGGCAGTCTTTTTAACTTGGCTAGACTTAAGGCGCGCACTAAGGTCTCGTATGCATTGATTACTGAGATCATGTATGCTGATGACTTGTGCTTTCTTGCAGAATCCCCAGACGGCCTGCAACAGCTTATGTCCGTTTTTCACCAAGCATGCTGTAAATTCGGCCTGAAGATCAGTGTCAAAAAGACGGAAGTGATGTCCTTAGACTCACATGGTCGCGAGACACTGGCGATTATGCTTGGTGAGGATATGCTGAAACAGGTTGATAAGTTTCGCTATCTGGGGAACACTATAACATCTAAGTGTAACCTTGATGCTGAGATCAACAGCAGAATCAGTGCTGCAGCTGCAGCATTTGGAAAGTTGTGTTCCAAGGTTTTCTGCTCGCACGACTTAAAGCTAGCCACAAAAATCTCTGTGTATATAGCGATTGTGCTGCCAAACCTTCTATACTCCTCCGAGACTTGGTGCGTGTATCGTCACCACATACGCACTCTGGATCGCTTCCACCTAAAATGCCTTCGCACCATCATGAAAATCAGATGGTCCGACCGAGTGCGCAATACCGAAGTTCTGAGACGAGCCAATGTTGGTGGCATTGAGGCCTATCTAATGCGTCGTCAGCTTCGGTGGTGCGGTCATGTATCCCGGATGTCGGAGGAGAGAGTGGCGAAGCGCATCTTTTATTCTGAGCTAGAGGAGGGCAAGCGAAAGCATGGCGGACAACTCCTCAGATATAAAGATGTTCAGAAACGACACATGAAAAGATGCAACATTGAGCCCACTCAATGGGAGGGTCTGGCAGCACAGCGCCCCGAATGGCGCGGGATGGTTAAGAGGCAAGTTCGCGAGTTTGAGGAACAGCGTAAAGCAGACCTCGACGCTAAGCGCGATGAGCTCAAGGCCCGTCAACCCGTCGCCATTAACTATAATTATGTAAATGGCAAACTCACGTGTCCAAACTGTGCACGTGAGTTTACTGCCAAAATTGGCTACAATAGCCATCTCCGGGCGCATCAGCGCCGATCTGATTAGGAGTCAAAGTGGTCGCCATGGCCGAAATCGGTCGGAAAGATCATCATCATCAATATTATTATTGTGCTCTGAACTTGGTAAGTGATCGCTGAATCTGGAGTTATCGAGAATCGCTAGTTATGACTAATATCATTATCAATGCAAAATTTTCTAATTCAATGAGTGTGACAACTTAATTTTTTTTTATCCAATTTTTATTATCCTAAATATACCACGACTGCACGACAGTACTGGGCACAAGTAGATAGCGTTTCAACACTGTTGGAGTTTCAAACTAATGTTCTATTGTGAACGAGTTTTGTTACCGAAATAAACCCAGTGAATTATTTGGAGACAAGATTATAATTGAATATTGTTGGTTTGCAATAAAACAACAACTATGGATAAACAAATGAAGTAAATATACGTTTTTTTTAATGGTGATAGACCGAACGGCACCACAACAAAATAAAAGTTTTATTTCAAAAATCTTGACGATATGTATAGACCTTTTATCGAACGAGTGCGCGTTAACCAAACTTGTGTGTGTTATCTTTCTTTCTTTTTGTTGTACGACACGGTGTCCCAAACGAAAAGAGAGAGAGATAACAGACACAAGTACGGCTAACGCGCACTCGAGAAATAAAAATACTATAGTAAGTTAAGAGTATCATTCACAGACATGGCGCGCACGAAATGCGTTTTTCAAATTTTATGTGTTGTCTCGACGCCCGCGCGGCAAGCACCTTAATGTGCGATAGAGACAGGTAGCAGGCTTCCTGAGAAATCGCCTCGAAAACAGAGTAAAATCGGGGTGCGGGCGTTAACGTTTCCCTACCCCTAAATTTTAACCAAATTCTATAATTTTGGTCTTGATCGCTTAGGTATAAACTAAACTTGGTTTATACGTTTCGTTTTTGACCAAATTTTGTACAGTTTTGTAAGTAACCTCACTAAAACATGAAGATTTTTCAGTGTCAAAAAAGTGTACTTTTGTGCGTCATTATTTCTGAAACTATAATATATAACAAAAAAATAAAAACGTATAAACCTAGTTTTTGTGAAATTAAATAGAATACCTAAAAATCAAAACAATTGGTTACCGGTAAGTATAATAAAAACGTTAACGCTTTTTGTATAAAAATTTCCAGCTGCACGATCCTCTTAACATTATTATAGTAAATAGGTATGTACGTCGGTGAGGTGACTTTCAGTTCAAATCGTATGTTCTTTGTAAAAATCCGTCAGACATCCAAAATTTTTGTCCGCTGGACCATTAATAATAATAATAATAATTCTTTATTCAAGTAACCAGAACTCAATATCAAAAATTCAAATTAAAATAAATTAAAATACATTACCTAACTTTGATCCATACATTGTCCACTTTGAACTAGTTTCTGACTCATTCGAGCTCCTACAAAATAAAAAAAAAACTTGGAATGTTCATTACAAGGTATACTCGAGTAAGTATGTTAAAAAGTAAAAAAAGCGATCAATAAACGTTACATTGCGAGCCCGCCCCTCATCAACAAAGATTAAAAAGAAAGACGCATTTCAAGAGTCAATAAAACTACATAATAAAAAAGATCTCGTAGCAGTGGTTCTCGAAGTACCCTTTAATCTACATTTTATGGATCGAGGTTCTAACAATTCTCTGTATTAGGCGTTTTTGTTGTCATAACCAAATAAAAAAAAAACTAAAAGGATATTTACAAAAAACACTAATTCACAAATTTTATTTGATTGCTTTTTCGAACTCAATCTTTTGAATTGGAAACACTATGCGGTTTGACTATCGCCAATACTTTTATTTCCATCCTTCAAACAAAATGGCACAATTTTATGTGCATGGCATATTTTTACGTGCCGGTGGTAAGAAAATGTAAATAGAGGTACCACGTGGACAATTTCGTCATTGGCTCAAACTCAGCTATAGGCAAGTTATTTAGACTGACCCCCTCTGTCCCACACTTAGACCACATTTTAAGAACAACTGATTAGTAACAATGTATCGTTTACGCGGTCGCATTATCCATTTGTTTTACAACCGCCTGTAACTCGCAAATTGTCCTTGTAATGGGGTGAAAACTGAACGCCGTCTATTGTACATAGTAAAGAAATAAAAGTTTACAGCTTTATCAAGTTTCATTACTTTATCTGTAAATGTTTGTTCCGTTTTCACATCTGCTAATAGTATTTTCTTTGGACACATGAGCCTATTCTGCTTTAAAAGGCATACATTTCATTCATTCTTGTTTTTTTTGAAATATTGGAGCAGCAGTATATCAGCATTTTGTACGAACAGTTTTAAGTATATTTCAATGTTGGCGCATCCTTATTTCACAACCTTATCCCTTGTGGGGTAGACTGAGAATAAACGGCTACTATCACCACGTCTGATTTTTGAGGGGCCTTCTAGATGATTTGTGCACTGTAGTGGCAGGTTGCCAGCCTGTCACCTAAATATGTATTCACATGAAATCCTCAAGTCTTTTAGTCGCCTCTTATCTTATGACACTCGCGGGAAAGAAATAGGGTGATGCTATTCTAATAAACTAGTATAACACAATTAGATTGGGTAACAAACAATAGGGGGTTACAATGTTGGAGAGAATCAAATAGGTAATTATCACTGCGAAATAGGAATATAAATGAAACTTATTTATTTGTCATTTCTATATCGGAAAGTAAGTTAATCTTTGCCCCATTCATTTATTTAAAATTACCAACTACGTACAGTTTACAGCTGATTGACATATTTTAATTAACAATCCCTGTTTTGGAAAACCGATTTGGTTTAAAGCCTGTAACTACGTAATTTTACTGAACTGAGGAAGAAGGTTAACACACTCGACTTGTTGATATATCTATGAGAAAAGAGTAAAATTTAAGAAGTCTGTGTATGTATATTTTAATCGTACTTATATCGAAATCTTCCAAACGTATTCAATTCTCCTTTTGTATACATAATTTTATGTCTTACTTTACGAGTCATTGTTTTTATACAATCAAAACCCACTTCTTAAATATTTTCTGAGATAAGGATTACGAACTCTTTATCGGGCGAAGTCGGTTAAATTTTTTATAAATCAGATACAAGCCAGCTTGTATTGAATGATCGATGTACACACTCTGTAAATGTTTTGGCAATTTGAGACCAATTACGAGATGGCAGTGTGACATGGATTATAAATTATCTGAATTTCTTGGAATTCTCATTAAAAAGGATGACTTTTGAATTTGGATACCTACTTAAATATTTTACAAAAATAATTAAAAATACTCTTTCCAAAACATACTTTGCTGATTACGTCAGCGAAATCATCAATCATCAACAACCTCGAAATAAAATCGTGGACTTGAGTCTTCTTCTATTTGCCATATTCCCTTTAAAAAAAGGAAAAATAAGAGCACCAAACATTTCTGTAAATATTAAATAATACACTCACACAAATCACACCTATATCCCTGGCGGGGTAGGCAGATCTTAACGACCGTGAATTTTCTGTGTTTATCGCCACGTATGACAATATTTGAGGGTCGTTTTAGATAAGTAATGTATCACTATAGAGACAGGTTGACAGCCTGTCGCCTAAAATTGCAATACACTTAAAACCCACGAATCCCTCAGTCGCCTTTTACGACACCCACGGGAAAGTAATGGGGTGATGCTATTCTAAGCCGGCATCGCACGGAAAATATTAAATAATAACGGCCCTAAAACAGCTCCTTGCGGCACACAACTAAACAAAGCATTATACCGCTTGACTTCGTTGCATAATCATTTCACAGGTCAAACAAGCCAAGCTTGTTTTTAATTTAATAAAGGAAGCCAAAAACAAAAACCCTCGTTCAAATGAACCCATGTTATGCTAATAGGCCAATGGCCACAGGAAGGTCAGCTGATGTATATTCAAATGTACAAAGTAACCCATATCTCACCGTGTTACCTTCCCAGTTGTATTATTTTAATTCCCTCATACATATTTAGAGCTTTCGTAACGTGAGTCACGAGTATGAAGGCTTGAAGTATCTTTTACAATTATTTTTATATAACTTGGTGTACCTAGTGATTGTTGATAGGAATAAATAAGTTTTACACGATCCGATTTGATGTTTTTTGAAGTGTCATATTGATTAAGTTAGAAAAAAAAAACAAAGTAAGTATATTTATATCCTCAATCATTTCACAAATTTGCACACAGATTAGGGCGGAAACCAAAACAAAAACAGTAGTAGTTTAGCTCTAGCTAACCTCAGAATTTGTATCTAACATTGTTACTTCAAAATAAATCTGCATCGTGTCGTCATTTCTAAACAATCCTTTATAATGTCCTATTCATTTAAAATAATGCGCTGTATAATATTCTTATTCCAAGGCGTGTCTTACGGCTGTAAGTTCTGATATTACTTTATCATTTTAAACCACTTTATTGGTCAATAAGGAAGATTAAGCTAATCCTATTACTTCAATAATAGCGCTTTGTTCGGCGACTTTTATCAGGTATAAAAAAATTATGGGAACAATTTGACATGGCTCATATTTTTACCACATCCAACGACCTTTGTGCATTGAAGCATAACTAACTATGAGATTTTTTTATCCAAGTCGCAGAAGGATCCACATCAAAAGCGCCGTTGTCATTTATTGTCTATGGCAAATTATGAAAAATGCAACTTGCACCTTTTTCCATCCTCGTTGGACACGCCTTTAATAAAATGCCCATTGTGTAGGTTTGTCGGCAGTTCTATGTTTTTGCTATCATTTGAAATGTATTTTGTTGCACTCGCCCACCCACCAAAGCCAATTTGTATCACACTAAACGAAGCAATATATGAAACGCCATTTAATTCCATATTTTATTGCGAGCTGTTTGTGAATTCATTAGAAATGCAACAGTTTCTGAACAAAGAGAACAAGTTTGTCGAAATATAATAGAAATAAACAAGATATATTTACTATCGCGCTTGTCAGCTGGCCTGCTGAGACAATTTTCAACATCGTCATGTTAGAACCGAGCTTTTAAAACAATAAAAGATATATAGCGGGAAATCTATAAAAGGCTCAATTCAACTACGCAGAAACGAAATACAAACCAAAGTAGGATCGAACAAGGCATGGTTCATTAAACACCAAAATGTACCTCTACAAACCAAACACCAAGTTTCAGACAATCACAAACAATTTACAGACCCCTAGTTGTTTAAGAGACCAGTGGCAATTTGGGTACCATTGCCAAAATTACTGATTCTGAGTGTAGGGTGGCATAGGACTCCGCTTTCAATGGTATGGATAATTTTGGCAAAACATTCGTCTATTGCACGTAACATTTTCGTCACTTTTGTGATGGGTAGACTGTTACTTGGTCTACCTTTCTAGTAAATAAGCAACGCGTTGTTATTGTAGGGGGTTTTCGAAGCCTAGTTGTAAGTATATTTTTGCCTAATCCCAAACTTATCTTGATAAATAAATACACGTAAGAATTAGTGTACCTATCAACCTAACATAAATAGAACAAACAAAAAAAATGTGAAATCTCGTAGAGAAAAATTAAAGAGAAAGTTCTAAATTAATTGTCATGAAGAAAATAAGTCGCCAAATTTTATCGAAACTCCCAAATCGCTTCAGCCTCTTACTCTAGAAAATCTTAACTCATTAATACATTAAACACACATTAAGATGTGATTCAGGGATGTTTGGGACAAAGGACGGTATTTGCCTACCGTCCTACGCAAACACGGGGAATAAATTTGATTCCATGGGGCTATGGGGTAGTATCGTCCCCCTGAATCGAGCCTGCATTGTTATGGAGGTTTTGAGGGTTGAAAGTATGAAACAGGTGATTTTGGGAGTGACCATTGTGAAATTTCAAGTGACGCTTCAACAAAATTCTGATATTTTTAACCGAGTTAAAAAAGGAGGTTCTTTGACCTGTATGTATGCATGTTAGTCCGCGATTATTTAGCGTTTGGATGAACCGATTTTCATGCAGTTTTCAGAAAAGTGTTAGGCAGACTTAGGAGACGGTTTTAGTTATATTATCCGACAAATAACGGAGGTCAACACTTTTTACGTCCGTTGAAATCGGTTCTCTTTTAAAAAAAGTTAATTAAAGTTGCTCTGTAATATTTTATGAAACCAATTAAACCACATTTTATTCAGCAAAAGATTTAAGAAATCAGAATCTGAATCAGATCCTACCTACCAAACAATCACAGAGCAAAAGTGACATTCGTGTCGATCGTTACAAAGGTTTTATAATTGAAGATATAACATGAGGCTTATACCCTGCAGTGGGTGGATGTAAACTGATGATGATGATAGAACATGAATAACAAAATGATAAAAAGTGCCGTTCCTAACTTCTCCTGATTCAACATCATTATTGGTTTTGTCAATAATGATAAAAAGCATGTTATTTTTGCTGAAGTCCATATAACCTCAGCTCTATGTAAACCAGCACATTCCGTATGGGTAGGTTGCGTCACCAGGGATTTGCAAAACGAAAGCATTTATGAAAATGTAAAGTATGCATTATAATATTTTAGACTTGCTAACCATGTATTATTTCATACGATGTTTGGAGAGATTTAAATGCATAGAATATCTAGTAATCGTGGTGTACTGAAGAACAATACTGAAAAAATAGATAGATCAGATTGAAGTTTGAATATGTTTTAGTTCTTTAGATAAAATGGTATTTGCTTAAATTCTGTGTTTAAATTGTGTGTTTTTATGTTCACTAGTATGGTTCATTCACCTAAAAGTAGACGCGTGTCTTTGATTGGGCAATGAACTTTTTAAGATAATTAACAAGCAAAGCGTTCTCCAAACTCATAAAAAATCCTTTAAAAGTCACGTTCAGTCCAATATCCTAACACGATCCATTGTATTTCAAAATTCAACACGTTTTTCGAAATACAAATTCAAAATTCGAATCATCATTAACGACATGCGCACGCGTCGAAGATCAAACGGACCGGCGTTATGCTTTAACGGCATTATGGCGTTGACAAAGATAAAGTTAATGGTGGTGAAATGAGAGACACTTCATATGTTTGCTTCCTGTCTTTGTACAGATTTTCTGTTAATGAATATAATTTTGAGTAGTGCTAAATGAAATCTCAATAACGTCTACGGTCTTTTAAAATTTTGTTAGTATAACAATTTTTGGTTGATTAATTATGTTATAATTATGTTACTTCATTTTTTGCTCGTTGCATACACACACATACCACGTTTGTATTCTTTGCAGGCTAGACAGATCAAAGCATTTTATTGCCACTTTTTAGAGAATTTTAAAATGCAAAGATTGCACTTCTATCTCGCCTTTTTTTCAAAATTATTCTTAGTTTGGTTTCAGAATCTTAGCTCTATCAGAAAAATTACTTACTGTATCATAAAACTACAGATGAGTGGAAACTCTTGGCACAGGATATTTTATGCTTACAAGGAGTTTCCTGTAACATAATATATTGTAAAATTCCTGTTAACGAAATAAACAATTTCTAATATCAATTTGTCCCGTTTTTATGCGCAAAACAACATCATAAGCATTTCAAGTTACCACCGCCTCATCATTTCCATCATTCGTAGGTTTCACCACGTCTCCCTCTTTGTCCTGTCTATTGTGCCGTACCTGATCTATGCATGACCACCGTGGTCGTGACAATCGTGACGGAAGCCACCGTCGCCGATTGAAATGTGGCGCTTTGTGGAAACGGCCTGAGACGTACTAAATCATGCGACAGGCGGCGTGCGTCGTAATCGTCTTTAGCTATAAAGTTAGTCTGCGAGATTATTGTAAGCTTATAGTGAAGGCGATTGATAAGGAATCCTTCGCAATAAAGGATCAGAACATTAATTGATTTAGTTTTTGACCTTGGAATCATAACATATCTATCTACATATTGGGATTTTAATGCACTCACTTACAGCCTCGGACCATTCTAACATTTATCCAATAAATTGTTTGTATTTATGCCACTTACGTATAGTTCTTACTAAGCGCTGAATTTAAATTTGGAATATTATATAAAAGATTTGCGGAAGTTGTCCATGATGCGGAATGACCAATTACTGTATAAGATCTTTGATGACATTCAAAAAATTTAAAATTCTGCTTTTGAACTTCTCTCAACCAATTAATGGAACAACGATAAAGTATGGTCTGTTTTCAAACGAGTAACCTTGATAGTTGTAGTCGAGGCTTATAACTTAATTTTTTGTGTCAAAGCTCTTGATTTACTCGTTTTGAAAACCATTATGTTGCATAATAGATAAGAGATTCTTTTATACTACCTAAATACTCTCAATTGTATCGTCTTTCATACCAATTACCATAACGTTTCATTCTCTTATTTGATTAGTTCGTTCTCATCGCAGTCAACATCACGCCCCCTACAATTGGGCAAGATCGTCTTCTTAATTGTGTGTTCTAATAGTCGATGACAATGGTAACAGTATAAATAACTTGTATATTCCACGCCCCATGCGGGTTGCGTATTCGGTGTTGCTATACGAGAAAAATTGTTTGGAAGCTTTGGTCTTTCTTTCGACACTGTAAAGTTTGTTGTACGTTTTTGCGTCTGCGCTCAGCTGCGTGAATGTTTTTGCAAAATCAGACAGTCTATTACAGAATGGACAGGTATATTTACAACTAAATTTATTTTTTCCTCTAACAGTTTTAACTTGACTAAATTGATTTGTTTATCATTTAATTATTGTTATCAAGTACTTTATTTGAGTTTGCATGGTTTTCATACCAATAAAATGTCGTAAATAATAATAAAGTTATAATTATCTTATATCGCGTTATAAAATTTTAAATTATGCAAATAAAGGGGTCTCAATTTTTATTCTTTGAAATTACGCCCTGTACTTTAGCATGATTTAGTTTGAAAAACTGTGCACAATACAGATGCAACCTCTATATATTTTTTAAATAATTATTTTTAATCAGGCAACACTTTGCAGATATTTAAACCATCATAACATGTTCATCGTATTATCACACAAGCTGTGGGGTTATCTATTATGACAACAATAAAAGCACTCAATTACTGTCATATTGTCGTTTTAACATGTTTTTTTCCCTTTATTTTTTATCTGTGCTCTTTATTTATTGAGGAACGATACGCGTAGCTCTGATTGATTGATGTGGTTTACTTTAGGCATTGTGTTGATTCTATTAACTTTATCGTAGGAAAAGCTTTTATTCATTCTTTTTTTAAAATTTTCTTTCAAATATCCTTAACCTATATTGCAGTGCCGTGCAATGATGGAGAGTTCCTATACGTACCTACGTACATATAATCATAGTTTTCAAAACAGACAAAATTAAATCATTGTCATTATTTACGGTCAGTTGCAAGAATACCGTTTATCTGATTATGATGTAAAAATACCGCGATATATTCATAGGCTCTTTTGTCTTTTAAAGGATTTCCGATTTTAATTAAAACATTAATAAATAAAAAAAACAATATAAGATAAAACGTTACTGTCACGTAACAATTTGTAACTTTCCATTCATTACGAGATACGAAATAAAATTGTATTTTTAATTCATAGTTTATATTCACATCATTCAACTTTCCACTTCGCCAATCAGACTGGAAGAAATAAATTTCGATCGGAATCAATAACCACTGACATTCCAATTACAATGCAAAGATACAAGATGTAAAGCCGAGCCGCAATGGAACTCAAAAGTGGTTTAATTGTAACATTGGCGAATATCACATTGCACCACGCTCCGCTCCGGTAAACGGTACTGCTTGACCGGTAATGCTTATGACCAGTGTTATCAGGTTATAAATATGTAAAATCTTGATTTGTTTCGAAAAAGCGCAAAGTACCGCGCACTGATACCGCATCTACATGTGTGTATGGCGTGTGTAACGGATCCTTATTTATCCGATCCCGCGCCGTTTGTACGAAGGCACGGTGTGATCCGCAAGATATGACATACTATTCGCCGCATTACCGCCTATATATTTGAATACGAAGTGCACAAGAGCATTGAATCTTGACGTAGTATAATGAAATAAATGCGGGGTTCACGAGGTTTTTTTTGACGGGCTCTACAATTTTTGCCCCGAGGCGATCAAATCTACGCCGGATGGCTAACGAGAGCTTCAGGAGGAAGCACGATAAATTCCGCAACCGCACGCACTCCGTGACTCCGCATACGAGAGCGTTGTCCGGTGACAGTGTGAGGTTCGCTTCTGATTTACGATGTGCTGGAAATCGGTTATCTTGTATCAAGAAATGTGATTTGTTTTATACGTTTCATGATGTATGGTAGCTGGTTTTGAATGCGACCGATCGCATGTAGAGATTCCGATAATAAAAAGATCAGTGTAATTTTTTGAACAAACTGGAGCAGTCAGTTGCCTTGTGTTAGTTGATTTGTTTATTAACAAGAGGTTATAAAACAAAGCACAACTTAAGAAACACTAGCACTATGCTTTCTACTGCCAAGTACTGTAAAGTGCTCCAATCTGAAAAGCGAAATCCATGCATGATTAATGAATGATTTATTGCCCTTTTGCTAGTTTATAAGAGCTGCAAACATTACTTTTTAAACTACCTACCTATATTTTTAATGTTTTCAAAATAGAAAGTCCACAAAAGAGTAGGTACTGGAAGCTTATTTTTTATCGAGTAGTCAACAAAACGAACGAAATCAATGCAATGTATCCAATTATACGGTTTATATTGTGGTTTGTGGTAAGATCCCGTGCGCCAACAAAAAGTGCATCTAATAGCATTTTTTATCTGCGGTTTCTAACCAGATAAACTGTTTTTCTACCAATTTCTTGGCGGATCGCACACTTAAAGAACGACGGAGCGCTAAAATAGCGCAGCAGTCTGTCAGATCTATACTACAAACGTCACTCCCCATACCAAAACCGCACGCGCCGGACGACGCTTCGATAGAGCTAGCGTCGACAGCGGTTGAGCGGTTTTACTATGAGGATTGACATTTCTAGTATGTATCTGACAGACCGCTGCGATTTTTTTGCGCTCCGTCGTGCGCAAGGTGTGCGATTCGCCCGTTACGAAAGTTCTTTAGGTATCATATTTCAAAAGGGCCACTTTTTACACTCAGCTTCTATGGAGAAAATGTGCTTGAGAATGCACCTACATTCCGAACATCAATTGATTGAAAGAATTCACAATCAGTTCAGTGTAGCGAGTCTAGTAAACCAGCAAAAAGTTGAATAGAACATTTTTTACAATGTACCGTAGGAAGTGCCGACCTAGCTACTTGATGTGTTGAATTTATTTATTTTTTAGTTTCTTTAGTATATAGGTTAGGCAGTGCCTATTGGTATAAAACTGTATGTATCAACTACTTTCTGTTAAAAAACTATACTCGTATTTATAAAATATATAAATCGCGCCTTTATCCTTCGCGGGATAAACAGAGCGTTAACGGCCGTAAAAATATGGTCCCTTTCGTCACGTCTGACAAATATTCATGGCCGTTTCCGATCATTAGTGTACCACTGTAGTGACAAGTTGTCATTCTATCGCCTAAAAAATAAGTTGCATAGAAAATGGTAGATTTATTGCGAAAAACGTCACTCACACACAAAGGCGGGACATTCTTTAAACTTTGCTTTTCGATTTACCGTCCACTCTTTCACCTCCAATCTTTTATTTTCAGCTTCCTAATATCCCTGTCCTTTTCTCTCCTATATTCATCCCGGTAGGTTCGAAAGGGACGGATGATCCGCTTCAGCTTTGGCTACATAAATGGCCTTCGCTTCTTTGAAAAGCGACGTAGCGTTAAATAATGCTGGTAGGATGCCCATTCAGGGTTGGACGGAAGCCTTTCAATTACTACAATGAGCTAGCTTTGTAGGAAATTTTGAAGGGGCTTATAATAAACTAGCTACTGTATTTTTCTACATCTCCACTAGTGCCAACTATGTTTGTGTTGCGCAATTATTGACGATTTGTGCACCTTTTCAATCGCGCGATTTTTAAGTCAATTTCAAAATAATTTTGGCAGGTATTAATCCTACGAACAAACGTAGTTTTCAGAACATATTATATATCGCATATCGATCTTAGCCTATAAACCCGGAAATCTTAGCTTTTTGGTACTACTTTTAGATTCTTTTTTACCTGCTTGACTCATCAGTACGTTTTGCCTGCATGTTTAAAAAACTATCTCTCCAAATTTACTGTCAAAAAACAACCTTTTTTTCATTAATGTTATTATAGACAGTTATAGATGTAAGATCAGTAAATGTAATTCAATATAAACATTTTATGATCCGCATATTTTACTTTTATAAGCACAAAACACACAGGCAATATCAATACCGCCGTGAGCAAAAACATGTAGATTACATCTTCAAAGAAACCAAAAGGCAAAAGTAACCCTTTTCTTTTCCCTGATCAAACTCATTCTACGCATGCGCATAAGGGAAAATTATAGTTAGGGTAGTTCGTTTTACGGCTATTAGTTCTGTGTTTCCTTGTATCTACAGAAAGGGTCTGTTTCTTACGTAATTAGATACCTTTATGGGTACTTTTATATTCACTATCTTTGCTTCATTGAATTTGTTTCGAGAATTTGGTCGAGCAGAAGAAAAACCTTTGCCTTAGAAAGGCCTTTAGTTTAGAAAAAAGATATGCTTCAGATAATTTCACAGTATTGTAAGCAGCTATTTTTTCGAGAAAGGATATACGGCTCCAACTTATATTGGTTTTACTTAGAGTTACTAGGAATAACCAATGTAATTTGGTCCCTTAAATTAAAACCTTAACACGATAGTACAAGAATGTAATTGAATTCTCTCGCTTAGTTAATAAGTTAAATCAATTTCGGTATGTTGTACCTTAACTATTGCATGGATCTAATTGTTATGCAAAACTGACTTAAAGTAATAAAATATAAATTTCTCTAAATCGTAGTGCTTGTCATCGAAATTAATTAGAAAAATCACGCCTATATCCCTGGCGGGGTAGGTAGAGCTATAACCGTAATATTAAAGTCGTTATCGCCACGTCTGACAACTGTTTGAGGGTCGTTTTAGTGACAGTTTTTCAGTCTGTCAAAGAAATGGGATATTGCTATTCTAAGCCTGCATCACACGGCAAAACACTTAGCAAAATACTTGTATAATATTTGAAAACTTTTCTTTACTTTGTTTTAAATACTAGTCAACTTCTAAGTTAACTGTTCACAGTTCTAGTAGTTAGTATAGAAATCAAACTTTGCATATTCTTTAGGGTAAGCAACTCTCTAAGGCTTTCGTCTCCCATACTCTTATGCATGAAGGTGTCTATATCCCTATAAACATCCCTATAGCTAGCTCCTATAACTGACCAAGTGCAAACGTCAGTTACTCCGTAGCTTCAGCCGGTAATACTCGCTCCTATAACCCTTTAGGACGCAACTTTTCGTGCTTATTTACTCAGTCGCCGATATCTTTTTGAAGGTTGAGTCGAGTGTTTGTTGTCAAAAATTGCATCTTCTGTAGTGGTGCGGATTGGATTTTTTGTGTGTTGGACGCTGCGGATTCTAAAGGTGTTTTTTCGATGTGAGTTGTTTACTTTTTTGTTGGGATATAAATTGGCTTTTCACGAGTTCATATTTTAATAAAAAATAATAGTAAGAGAAAGTTGCGGTTATATATCTAACAATATCGCTGCTTGTAAAAAAAGGTTGTATTTCATTTTAAATTAAAATGTATTTGAGCATAAAAGACCGGTATCAGGGCCCTAAGTCTGCTATTTTTTTGTCATTGTAACGCCATCGAAACTCAACTGTCATTCAATTGCCATTGTGATTTTCTATGGTTCAATTGTTAGCAGACTACGAAACTACCAAAATTATCCAACTGAGATCTAATCGACATCCAACTGAAACAATTTCATTTCATTCAACAGACTTAGGGCCCTGGTCGTGCACGAAACCTTTCTTTTATACGATAAGGTGATACAACTTATAATGGCAAATATATTTTTTTTGTGTTCCCATCTCACCCACGGGAATGAACCTTTGACTTCTGAAACCTATGTCAGACCCCTTAACCACGAAGGTAGTTCAGGAATTACATCCAACTATTTCTGAACCTGAATTTACGTCTAGAATTTAGTTAGAATTCCTAGGACTAATTGTAACAGTTCTAACACTAACTGCGCCACTAATGAAGGATTTAATTAAATTTTAACTCGTTCCCGAACTTTGCAGAAGAGGTGCAATTTTGGTTTAAAATTTGAGAGAATATTTTTGGAGTTGGTATCCAGGGTTGGCAAGTATTTTTAATTGATGATATCACAGAATAATAATAGTAAGTACTAATAATACTTTCAAAATGGACTTTTTACGAATTATTTGTCGTCTTAGCAAAAGCTACAAGAAATCTGCATATTACCTTTTGATTATATATTTTGTATCAAAATCAATTTTTTTTTTCAAAGAATCAATTGTGTGGCGACCAAGGGACTAAAGGATTTCTTTTTTATTACAACTTTAGGCGACAGTCTGACAACGTGTTACACGAATCATCTGAAAGGGCCCTCAATATTTTTCAGAATTGGCGATGGCAGTCGTTTTTTGCGACATTTGACGCTCAGCCTACCCCGCAAGGGTTAAAGGCGTGATATAAAATGTGATAATTTTTTTCGCTCGAAATAAATTATTGGATCCACAAAATAAACATTATTAAAACTCTTGTTACTACAAGCCATATCTTTATCTATTAACAATTTAAGTATCAAGACAACTTCACACTAACGCATCCTGCAGCACTAATACTAAAAAATATTTTAGAGCTATGATTAAACATGAAACCCTACATGATTTCACCTCGAAGCAATTAACACTGTTAGAACAATGCGTCCGTTGTGGCTCTGTGGGCAGTGGGGCGCTGGGACGGGTGCTAATTTCTAACTGTGTTACTTCACAATGTGTATCATGGTTCAGAGCAGCGATGGAATTGTGTAGTGATTGTCCTAGTTCGAGTCGGTTGCTAGGGACCGTGATGGAATCTTGTTAATATACAAGATGTAAGACACATCTCCTCAAATACTGATGGGGTGCATGTATATCATGAAACTAAACAACTTTCTTTTAGGAACATAATGCATATGTCAGGACAGGAAATGACAAAAAAATACTCACTGAAAAAATGTTGACGTTTCCTAAAATAAATTCCTAGGGGAAAGTTGGTTAGTTTCGTGGTCCGAATGCACCCTGTCGATATTTGGAGGGCTATCCCCAATGTACAGGTTGTACGGCCTGTGTTAATTATATTTAAGATATCGTGTTAGGTTTAGACGGTATCGTAAATCTTGAAAGTGTTATTTGATGCCATATTGTATAAACTTAATAAAATATGAAAGGTTAACAATGGTCGATTATAATCGAAACGCTCTAGCTAGGGCTTGAATTACTTGACTTACTTTTGAACAAACAAAGCCTACGTAATTAAAAGTTGTGTGTGTTTTTTAATAAATTCAAGTTTTTTTACACAATAGGGAGTTCTTTTATGGGGAGGTCCATGGTCAGCAGAAAACTTTTGTGGCTGTTATAGTGGCAACAAAAATTGTTCAAACTTATTATCACATTGTTACCTATTTATTGTCAATAGTACCCATACTGCTTGACGGCAACCTTTAATGACTGTGAGCTATAAAAAATATTGAAGAACAATGAAGCAACCCAACAACCTCATAATCAAGCCCATCATAATCTACCCAATCACTTCTACTGTTCCATCACACTATTACCGATCTGACATAAACAGTAACCGTATCTGAATGGCCATCGACAACATAATTAGTAAGTAGATATCGACAACGTTACAAAAAAAAGCTCTTGCCATTCAACTGACTATGAAACAAAAGATTGTAGGGGAATAAAAAAATTGGTCAAGTACGGGTTGGACTCGACGTGCTCGAAGGTTTTGTTCTATGTGAAATTAAATTTTTGAGTAAAATTGAAAAATGTATCTCCCAGTTCAGTAGATATAGATCATTTCTACTTACCTTATTTCAACTTGATTCCTCACAGGCATTAGCAGAGAAGAGGGAAGATTGGAAGTTACTCCACCGACAAGAGATTGACTACTCTAGGCCGCGTTTACATTAGGTTCATGAAATTGTTATAAGAATCAGAAAAATGTACCCTACATTTTTCTCTTTTTTACAATGACTAATACTTGACCATCAAAAAATTTTATGTAAAATTTACTACTTTGAATAAATAATTTGACTTTGACTTTGACTCTTAAACTTAAAGAAGAAGACCTCACAGCAGCCGGATGAAATCTGTTACGCGAGTTACTTAAAAAGGTACAAGAAAGAAGTCAACAAATATTCGGGCAAAGAAAAAATTATTAATCAACTGACTGGCATACAGTTAAACAGACATGTCACAGTCAGATATAATAGACAAACATTATTCAAAGTAACTTAATATGCACATACGGACAGAAAACTTACAGGCAGACGGACATACATACTATGGTAAAATTGACATCAATACCAATATTATATAAGCATGGTTGTTTAGAAGGTTACTACGGAACCCTACCAGTAGTAACATACAGTGATATGATTGTCATGCATGCCACAATTAGGGCTTGCATTCGAATATTCGAATATTCGAATAATTCGAATAGTAAACCAGATCGAATATTCGAAAACAAATTGGGAAAATTCGAATATTCGACCATAATCATAAACCTGTAATTATTTACAAAACTAAGCGGCATGGTATCAACACCCTTGCCGCTCCTTAACGGCAAATGTCCCCGTAAAAAAAAAATTTACTTTCTCCGCGCGGTAACAAAATTTTGTTGAGTTTGTGAGTGTTTCAGTGTTTTTTACGGTGTCATTTCACTATTTAGAAAATAAACGTATGCTTTACTGCTGCTGCTTTATGCTTTTAGTGTAAGTAACACAATTTTACAAACCTTAAACTATAATTTACTGACTTTTTCTTTTCATTCACGGATTCTAACCTAACCTCAAATAAAGAAACTTGTTTGTCGTCTATTTAGCTATAAATGCTATAATGTTTTAATGCTACTGTTTTTTTAATATGAAACTATAATGCTAGTTATAATAGAAACAATGAATATGAACTGCACAATGCACATACATATTTTATCAAAACTGGCGCGCGGATGAGCTCAAGTTAGGATGGTCGTCATACAAACAACATAATGTTGACCAGTTAACTTGACCTCTCGTGCCAGATTTGCGCTACGCGTACAACAAAAAATCAATAAAAACGTAAACAAATAAAAACATAAAATCAATAATAATTGTGACAGCAGTGAAATCAAACATCAAAAATTTGAAATAACCATCAAACTAAAAGTAATATCAAGAAACTGATAGTTAAGAGATATATATGACAATTCTGGTAACAATCTGGTGATTTGAAATCTAATCACTAAAATGGTAATTAAATGATCAAATTCTTATTAAATAAAACCTTATTGCTTTTTTTTTCATTTCATTAAAAAATTATATCTTTTATCTATCAGCCTCTTGATATTCTACGGAAAGCAGGTGGATGTGGTGTATACCGATTACACAAAGGCCTTTGACCGTATTCACCATAGTACACTTCCTTTGAAACTGTCAGCCCTTGGAATAGACGGGAAGTTATTGAGTTGGTTTAAGTCTTATCTCTCAGGCAGGAGTCAGGCAGTCGTACTAAATGGCTTCTGTTCTTCTTGGAGGGGAATTCCTTCAGGTGTTCCGCAAGGCTCTCTCCTAGGACCCCTACTTTTCACGATTTTTATTAATGACATAGGCGAATGTTTTTTAAATTCTAACTTTCTCCTCTTTGCTGACGATATGAAGATCTATAGTTCTGTTAATGACATGTCTGAAGCTTAACGTCTTCAAGAAGATTTGAACAGGTTTGACCAATACTGCTGTTGTAATAAACTCGATCTTAATGTTGCCAAATGTTTTTGTATAACTTTCAGTCGCAAGAAAAATATATTTAGCTTTGATTATACTTTGAAAAGTCAACCTATTGCTAAGCTAAATCAGGCAAAAGATCTTGGTATTCTCCATGACAATGAGCTAAATTTTATATCACATGTCGACGTCATTGTTAAAAGGGCGTCTAGGGCGCTAGGTTTCATATACAGATCATCGAAACCCTTCAAATCTATGAAGACTTTAAAAATACTGTACTGTACATTTGTGCGCAGTCACCTCGAATATGGTTCTCAAATATGGAACCCCTGTTACAAGGAACATATCAACAGAATTGAGAGAATTCAGAAAAAGTTCACGCGATATCTAGGCTTCAAATTTAAATTACCTAAATTGCCATATGAAGATCGTTGTTCGCGATTACACCTCTTACCATTAAAAGACCGCAGAGATGTTGCCGACATCATATTATTAGCTAAACTACTAAGAGGTGTAATTGATTGTCCGGATATTCTTTCTAAAATTGGAATTCATGCGCCTGGTAGATCTCTTCGTCGTCGACCTATACTTGCTGTTCCTAGTTCTAGAACTAACTATAGAAAAAACTTCTTTATAAACAGGACCGTTCGGACATTTAACAATGTGGGTGGTGAAGATGAAAGTCTCGATATTTTTTCTTCTAGCATCAATGCGTTTAAGTTGTTTTTCATCAATAAACTCCAAAAGCAGTGAAAGTAGTACCTTCATCAGAAAATGGATAAAATTACGTAGAAATAAAATGTTAATTATAACTATCTCTGGGATGTCTACATTAATGATTATTTTAGTCAATTACGTTGTTTTTGTATTTTTCTATCCAAATGTGGATGCTTGTAATTAGCCTCTTTATGACTAATTTCATTGTCAAATATGTTACTTTAGTGCTGTTAGCTTCCCTCAAAAAATAAAAATAAATAAATAAAAATTTCTTTTGATTTGATGTTTATTTCGAATTTCCGATGTTTGGTTTCACTGCTGTCATAATTATTATTGATTTAATGTTTTATATTTGTTTTTGTGTTATTATGAAAGTTTAAGAGTTTATTTTAGATTTTAAATACTCAAAACTATAGATGATAGTCTCCTATTCATTTTTAAGCATATTTTTCGTGAAAATAAAGCAAATTTCTATTTAAATAACAAGCTTTTTCGTCTTTTCGAAATATTCGAATATTATTCGAATAATTCGAATAATCCCGAAAAAAAAATCGAATATTCGAATAGTGAAATTTTCGAATATTTGCAAGCCCTAGCCACAATGTTACACAGGATGCCAATATTGGAAATTATTCACACACTGTACATGATATTTTACACCTTATCGATTGCCAAGTGATGCCTGATGTCGATGACTAATATGCCCTTGAAATATAAATAGTTCGTGCATTGTGACTATAGGAATCAATATTCTGGAATTCTAAACATCTTGGAATTCTTTGAAAAAGAAAATATTGCCGACGACTATAAAAACTATTTGGTGTTTAACTATTTGGCAAAAACGAAACAAGAAAATGGTCGCCTTACACAAAAATGGGTGTTAATCTAAGAAGACTCATGTAATACGGGTGAGATTGTACTCACAACCAAGTCGACAGGCGTAGTTTTGATGACCCCGGGGCCGTAAACGTAGAGTCCAACACAAAAAAAGCAATACGAAATGACTGGGGTAGGTCAACCAAAATTTGTTGAGACACCATATTTTATAATTCCGTAAATGTTACTAAGAAAACTAGTTTAGTTTTACAGCTAGAAAAGTCCTAAAAGGTTTGTACAATTGCCGACCTGTTTGTTTAACTCTAGAGGTATATTTATGTTTAAAAAAAGAAACAAAATGCAGCGTTTTACAGAGAAGAATCGTACTTGCACTAGTTCATTAGAAGAATCGAAACTCAAAGCCGATCAGAAGCAAGTACAAGTAGCAGTACTAACGATTCTAAACGAACAGAGGAACGAACTCGATAATTACAATTAACGTTCAGAGGCTAACTGTCGTGTAACTGGAACGAGACGTGACCGGGGGAATTAGTAGTGAGAATGCTGGAATTGAAAATTAAAACAAATAGTCTTGGCCCATAGTACTATCGGAAGCATATCCCAGAAATTTAAGGAAGCAAAGTAAACTGGTTCTTCTTAGTTACTTACATTGAAAACCAGTATAGATTGATTCTATAAAAGTATAGTTAGCTATGTTGCTAATATAAAAACGTAATAGCAATGATAATTTTACTGGAGGGACGGGTCGTGTGACCTTAGGAAACAAACTGAAACTAGTAAAATAGATTTTTATCTAGGATATACATTATAGAGTTCACAATATTTCTCGAATGCAAATCTGCGAGGCATCGATCGCACGAGTGTCTTTCGACAACTCTTGTGAGTTTCGGCCTCTACAATAACTACAATTCATTTTGATGTATAATGACATTAATACACTTTATTATTTACTTTATTTTCTTGTATCAGACCAAGATGTCAGCCTTAAAAAATAAAAACACATTTAAGACTATTTAAAAATAGCTTGAAAGATACATGTTTGTAGAGGCTCATTGTATTTTAAATAGCAGGCTATCTCAGAAATCAAAATAGTTAAATTACAATAAACCTTCATGAATCTAGAACAAACGTCGTTAGTTAAAACGTGACCGTTCCCTATTTAGTTTAGATTAGAATATATGGAAGCCCTTCACATTCTAAAAGGTTTTATATATTTTGTACGTCAAAGGGTTTTTGGATCAAGTCTAAAAGCGCGGAAATTCAATTGCTTGAATATGACATCAAAGATTTTTGACGTAGGCATTTTGTCATATTGCATAATTTTGCCATGGTTTTACGAATGAATTCTAAACAAATAATAGATGGAATATGGAAATAAGATTGTAAGATATTTACAGCAGTATTTTTTTTTATAAAAAAAGATCTTATGAGTATCTTAAATTCAATAAAGGTTAAATAATTCAGGAAGAAGTTCAGTTCTATTTTTTGATGAGCTTTTAACACTAAAAAAAGTAAGTGTGCTTACGTTCGCAAATTTTATCAGCCAACAATTTAATTCTAACCAGGCCAGTATAGCTACCTAAGTAAATGCAAATCAGTTCAGCCAACCTTAACTTAACACCTTGCTTGTCTAGGCAAAATGCCAAGTCAATAACAGATAGGTCGTATGAAACGCACCGCCTGTCAGACTACATTATTTACGGAGCTCAATAAAGAAACTGGTGGGCAGAAATTGTAATACAAGTAGGTAGGTACATACATACATACATATATCACGCCTTTATCCCTTGAGAGGTAGGCAGAGCGGTAACGGCTATAAGAATACGGTCGCTATCGCCAGGTCTGACAATTTTTGACGATTGTTTTCCAAGGTTGTTTCAGAAAACATGTGTATCACTTTAATGACAGGTTAAATTGACAGGGTAAAATTGTAATACACCAATACTCTCGAGTCCCTTAGTCGCCTCTTACGACACCGGCGGGAAGGATGTGGGGTGATGCTGTTTTAAGCCGGCATCACACTGCGAAGGTAGGTAGGTACATACATTTGATTCATTAAGAACAAGATACAAGTAAAAATTTATGAAACTTTGAAGTAAAAAATTTATCATTATATGTCATAAATTTGCATACATTCTATGCCACATCTGAATTTGCAAGCGATAATTGCAATAATTATTTCGGTACAGGGTTTTTATTTATCAATGTTGGACGACAAAAAAGTAGAAAAAATTATCAACAAAGTAGATTACGGACCGTTTTAATAACTAAGGTAACATTAGAAAGCCTATCATAAAAAAATATGGTACGGGACGGGGCAGATGACCAACCGGGTTGCATTACAAAAACATTAAAGCAATACAACACAAACTAAAGACAACACGCGTACGTAGATACCTATATTGTGTCAGTCAGAAATCTAAGACTCAAATAGGAACCGATACAAATACGAATCATGTATGCTTCAATAGGAGGAAGACATAAATACATCCAATCAAAGAACAGCAATTTACCACTTGTCGCACATCCAGGCATAAACACTGAAATAGAAAATATAATTAATGATAGCATTCACGTATTAAATGAATAGGGCATTCAATATAGCACAATTTATATTGACCGTCTCAAGTTCGCCGCTTTGACTGAGCCCCGTTTTGCCACAGGCTCGATTCGTCTTGAAAAATTTCGCTCATACAATAGGTTAGGCGGATCGCACACATAACGCACGAAGGAGCGCTAAAACATTGTAGCGGTCTGCCAGATCCATATTAGAAATGTCACTCCCCATACTTAAATCATACACACTCGACAGACGACGTAGCGCTAGCGCTGTGTCGACAGCAGACGAGCGGTTTTAGTACAGGGACAGAGAACATTTCTAGTATGGATTTGACAGACCGCTGGGATGTTTTAGCGCTCCGGCGTGCGCTAAGTGTGCGATCCGCCTTCCGGTCGCTCATTTTTTTTAAATAATGAGCTTTTTCTTATTTATGCGACATCACTTACTGAATATTGGCGATCGTCTTAGCAAATTTGACTATGTCTGCAGCCGCTGCAAATGACGATATGGTACTTATTCCATTTTAATTCAATAATCACAATTAGTTATCAAATTTCTATGAACCGGTACGTCACACCTCTAATAAACATTATTGTTTACAAAGTACGTTTAAATAATTAGTCTGATTTTATTTATGATGCCTTAAAGAAAGTGGGAAATGGGACATAAATATTTTAAAAAGTAGCTTTAAAAAGAAACTCGTGTTTTGTGTGGCATACCGGGACAGTGGCAAATCAGACTTAACTCGAAGCTTTCTATGAAGTTTATTAGGAAATTGTGTTTCTGTGGAACTAATTTATAACATACAGCAGTCGAGGTAATAATGTAAGGCATTTTGTGTTACAAAATGAATGGAATCTCAGGTATTAGAGAACGCAACTGAACAGTTGAATCTAAATAATGCTGAGAGATTCAAATTATTCAAAAGTTACCCATTGAGGTGGTCTTTAAAACGTGCCGTGCCGGGTGATGCCGGCTTATAGCATCACCCCATTTATTTTTCGCGGATTTCGTGTATATTACAACTTTAGGCGACTTTAGGCAGCTTTAGGCTGATTAACAACCTGCTACTACGATGATACACAAATCATCTGAAAGAGCCTTCAATGTTATGTGGCGATTGCGGCCGTATCTTTACGGTCGTTTACGTTCTGTCTACCCCACAAGGAATAAAGGCGTTGTATGAGTCTAAAACGCTAATTTATCGCTCAGTACGCTATAATTATCGTTACCAGTGGCCTATGCAACGAAGCTACAAGCTACAATTCTACAGGTGAAATTCGATGTACATTGCGTAGCCGGTGGGACATTATAAAACCAGGATTTTTGACCCGCTACGCAATGTACATCGAATTTCACCTGTAGAATTGTAGCCTGTAGTTTCGAAAAACGAGGCACAGGTCTCTTAGAATCCGCTATTGTTTGTTTCCAAAACGTTTCCTTTTCTAGACTTGTCGCCAACCTTTATTTCTCACAATTTCTGGATTCAACATTATATTGATTATAATAATATGCTTTAAGACACCTTTGCATTATTTCGCATGATTGTATTTTCTAAAGCCCTCAAAACAGCTTAAATTTTTAACGTACGCGTGCTTTATTCCATAAAATCTTTTCATTTCCCCAAGGCTATACTATACTTTTCCTCTTTATTCCCATCGTCAAACATCTCAAACTGGCATTTGCATAGATTATTACACTCGTTGGTCTCAACAAAGAAGACAAGAACTTTTATTATTCTTTGTCAACATCTGAATCACCCGGATGGATGAATCAACGCAAATGTAGTCACTAAGATCACAATTGACACAGTTTTAAGTCCTTTACAACCTGTAAGAGTTAGTCTTTGCGAAAAGAGTGTTTTTTTGACGACGCAACGCTAAAATAACGCATCCGTAACGCTGTGGTCGGTCAGATCCATACTAAAAACGTCAATCCCCATACTAAAACCTATCAACGGCTGTCGACGCAGTTGCGTTATTTAGACGCATCTGAGTTATTATGACGCAGTTGCGTCGACAGCCTTTCAGCGATTTTAGTATAGGGATTGACGTTTCTGGTATGGATCTGACAGACCGCTGCGGTTTTTTAGCGCAGCGTTCTGCGTTAGTGTGAAATAAGCTTATGTTTTGTTAATCCTTTTTTGGTGCTTACGCAAGTATATGCTAAAAGAAGGTTCATTTGTTATGAATACGCCATATCAAACAAGGTAATGAACCTAAAATGGCCCATTTCAAATCTTTAGTTTACCTACTTAAATAATTTTTTTGTCAAATTCATAATCATCTGCTCGGTCATTATTCAATAAAACCGGTACTAGAATCTGATATTATTTGTCTATGCAAATCGAAGGTATGTTTGAGCTTTAGTAGACACAAAGGCATCGATATGAATGATATCAGGGGCGCCATAATCAAAGTTCAATAACCTTAGACGTGCGTATAATAACTATGCACTACACGGGCTAAACAGCGATGTATTAGCCATTGAAAGCACCCATGACCAAGAAACTGAGACCTCCTAACACCTATCTGAAAAGATAGAACTTTAAGAAGCAAAGCGCGGAAAGGGAGGTCTTCAAGATTTGGTTATTGGGAATAGCCATAGACGGCCATTCAATTTATAAGATTTCTTAGAAAGTAAACTCACTTCGCGACCTGTCTGAGATTCTCGTTATAGGCTTTTCTTTAAGGAATACCAAATTTTATTGTTTTCGTCAGAAACAATGATGTCAAGTACTATTCTAAGAAAAATGTTTTTGGAACAACAACGGTTCTCTGTCTATCTATTTAGGTAAGTGAGAAAGAAAAGAATTACGCAAATCTAAACTTATGCTGTTGCTAGGGATCATAAGCCCTAAGTACCGTTCCTTTTTCTTAATATGAAATATGTAGTTTTTATTATTCTGTTATTTATACAATGTCAGTATGTTCATTCAAGGGACCAACATGTCCTGGTTTTACTAATAGTAGTTATTAAAAATAAAAATGATAGGCTGATTTCTTGAATTAGCTGAGAGGTACTTTTACGACCAAGAATTGAATTCTAGACTCCATTTAGACTATTTGGCTTTCTATATAAAATATTTGCTATTGTTGTTAAAATCTACGACGGAGGTACAATAAAGCTGTTCCTGTTTTGTTTTAGTGACAATTATTTAATATAACGACAACCCGTTGTCAGGTTTTAAACGTTTTGATAGCATAAATAGGGCTCATAAAATAACAGTTAGAATTTGATTTCCCATAAAATTGTTTATAACACTTAATTTTACGCCAACAACCTGTCAATAAAGTGAGTATTGATCGTAATACAAGTATTTATATGAACTAAAATATTATCCTTACTAACCTTAATTGATGACCATTAGTGATGCCGGATTAGAAAAGCATCACCACACTTGTTTCCCGTAGGTGTATTAAGGGCGATTGATAGTACTTGGGATTGGGAGTTTCTGCGTATTACAATTTTAGGCGACAGGATAAGTGATACACGATTTTTCTGTAACAGGCCTCAAATATTTATTAAACGTAGCCATTATGAGTCGTTTTAAGAATGAGATTTAGGAGTGAGCAAAACAGTACTTTTTGCCGATTAACGTTTTGCTCACTCCCCTAGGGATAAAGGCGTGATATTTGTATGCACATATTAAGAGCCATACGTCAGCTATTATGCAAACTACCTATAACAAAATAACTGGTACCAGAAAATCAATCTTTGCACATAAATACTAAGTTCATGTACACATTAATGTATATGCTTCAAACGGCTATTAAGAAACAATAACGTCTCATAGATAAATCTGTACGTAATAATCGTTAAACACTGATTTATACTAACAATTAAATTAGTTCTGACACAACCAGAACAGAAATTAATCACGTCAATATAAACTTTATGAAGGATATAAAGAACGGTACAGTTTTATTATATGCCGTACACCTTACTAACAATGGCAAATATTTTACTATAGAAAGCCAAATACGAGTAGTGATAAATAGTGATAAACTGGAAGTCTAGAATTCAATTCCTTGTACTATAAAATACCACATCACTCTGCTTAGCCATTTTAGAGATCAATATATACTTGTTTGTCGTGAGAACTACATATGATGACCAGTAAATGTTGGGCTCTTAAAGGGTGTTTGACTTTGACGTTCTCTTGGCGATCTTGCTACCATTTGCGTATTATAGGCTTCACGTAACTGTCCAATAAGTTAGGATATAATCCCTATTGTCAAAGGATTTAGGGTCTAAAATTGATAGTCGGAAACAGGTGGGATTGGTATTTCATGATATTGAATCGTACAGGATTATTTTCGATCGTAAATATTCTATGATTGTAACTTGAGGTTTCACTTGAAAATAATCACACTTGAAGTAAACTGACGATCTTGAGACAGAAAAAAAAAATCTCACATGTTCTGCACACGTAAAAACCAAATTTGAAAAACAATAAAGATAATTGCTTATTAGACAAGAATATATATCCCTATATACACACTTATAGGTAAAGAGATAAAAACATAATAAACAATGGAAATAAAAGTGGATAAGTTAACACTCACCAACACGACAAATAATAAAATTATTGTAAACACAGTGACGCATTCAATGAGGCATATAAATTCGTAAGAGAATGTTTATATACGATGGGATTAATGTTATGAAAGAGATCTTCACTCAAAACCTATTTTTTTTTTTAAGTACAGTAAAATAAATAATGTTCTATGAATTGATATATTTTTTTGACGAACTGTTTGCTATCCTAACAGGTAATTCATAGTTTTCCCCGCTTCTTGATACTTAGTAGGTAGTCTACAAATAGAAAGACACGCTTTTTATCACATATCAAAATCAACAGGTATGTTTAAATGTTGGCAAATCATTGATGCTAAAAAACACGAAATTGTCGAATCGTGTCGTTTGTTGAAAAGAGTAAATAACATATCGCTCGTACTCTACAATAATGCGTACCTAAGCAACACTTGTATGACACTTCGGAACCGATAGCGAAAGTCAAATGGCACGTCGAGATAGTGTTGATGCGTTTGTCCGGTGAAATGTGCGATATTGGATAAGAGTAGAGTAACCTTACAGAATAGTTATTATAAGAACGAAATTGTTGATAATGAGTCTGGTCAATGAATTTGGGACGAACAGGTCCGTAAGAGTTGGCATAAAATAGACCGAGGCAGTAGACGAAAATCATGGATTGATTCAAATGTTTAATTTCCAAGTTGATTCACAACAAATACCTTAAGAATGTCATATATAATTTTATTTAGTTATCCTTATAGACGAAAATAAGAAATGTTTGCATTACTAACGTAACACCCGCGTTCATCGCGTGGTTGGAGGACTCGGTGTCACACACGAAGAGAAAAAGAAAACTAACATGATACTAAACTCTCTATTAAATAAATTATCAACCGATTCAGAAAAATAACGAATCAATGTAGACACCATAAACGTACAAATAAGGGAGAAAAATGAGAAAAAGTTGAACGGCTTTAACTTTGTAATAGTATTCATTACCTGTAAAAACACCAATTTAATCAATCTTTAACTTTCGTTTTCTTTTCTGATACCTTAGGCACGACAACTTAGCTCCAAAAAGGTGGTGGCACCATTCTTCGAAATCTAGGAACGGTTATACCTAAAAACTTAAAAATACCTCAGCTCTCCAATTAAAAGTTAAACCCTCGATGGGAAAACTTGGCATGTTTCACGTAGAACTAAACTGTTAAATTGTCAACTGACATAAACTTCGGTAACTAGGTAAACTTCGATGGCTGCGAGCTAACGATATCAACTTTTGATAAGTGGACTGTTTGGTTGTTGTGCTATTGATTGATAGAATTTGACTTTGTACCTTGATATGAGGTAAGCGTATTAATCTGGTTCTATTACGTGAATTTTTATAACAACCAGCAATGTTTCTAGGGTAGTTACCGACGACCGATGTGGCGCTGTGGTAGTGCAAGAATGCCTGCCACGCAAAGGTTTCGGGTTCATTTCACGGTGGATCACACATAAAGTTAGATATTTATTTATCACTTTGTGAATTTGTTTCCATTCTAGGTAGGACATTACGGACTGAACGGGCGGTGGTGGATTGTCTGTAAAAATATGGTTTCGTGTTCCGAATGGCACGTTAAGCCGTAGGTCCCGGTTGCTGTCTATGATTACTAAGAAGCCTGCTACTCGCACTTGTAGAAGGCGGTTGAAAAATTCTGACACTAGGGTTTATCGGGTCGTTGGACGACTCGGTACTCTACACGAAAAGAGAAGATGAGGGTCGCGTAGGTTAATGACTGTCCCGGCTGGTTGTACAAAGATTTGCAATCTTTAAAGTGCTTAGGTTTGTTCACTGTTTATTTGATAGTTTATTGCTTACTTGAAAATTATTGAATAACTCTAATTTCTCAAGTACTTATTCTTGACAACTTTTTATAATTTACTTAGTTAAATAGGATCTCATTTACTGCAACGAATTTAATTTTAAAATAAATCTTCGGGTACATCCTTCCATAACGTTATTTCCACGAAATCTATCACAGTATTAGATCTGACGCTTCGATCGATAAGAATCGATTCTAGTAACAGTTCCCGAATATTTATTCAAATCACATCTTTGTCGATCCTCAACATCGGTTCTCTTTAAATCGATTTTTGAACTGTTCAAATATTGGGCTCAGTCAAAGAAACTTATTTGATCTTCTCGAGAAGTTCTTAGAAAAAAAGTGTACTTGGAAAAAATAAATATCAATACGCGTTCTGTGATTCTTTTTGTTTACCACAAAAGTGTTTGAACTGAGGTAGGTACTTATATATTTTACTATGTGAAAACAAAGAAAATTGAGTTTAACTTTCACTCAAGCAATCTTTTTCTGTATCAAAATTGAAAAGTTATCAGAAGTAGGTAGGTAGATTTAGACTTGATAGTTATTCATCACTGACCCCATACGACATTAACAGACGATTCAAGAACATAGTCATTCGGCTTATAAAGATTAAGCCTACCAAAAATACTCCTAAATCTAAATATTTGGTCATTAATTTCTCAGGAATTGTTTGTTACACTTACTAGTTTTAAATTATCAAAACGTAAACCGGCAAACCGATAATATAAAGCAAAGTAGAACGTAACCCTAAAATATCATAGGTAACGAAACAATAACAATTTTGGTAGTTTTGTTTTGTTGAAGTTTGATATCATTCTTGTCACTAAAATATATTATTTGGGTTAACCTTACTTTTACCAAATCCAAGCTCTCGTCTCTACTGGAACGACACCAACTTAGCACCTTAAACGCGAAAGCCTCATTATTCCAAGCCGAAACAAAGGCTTGAGGAACCCGGAATTTTAGACAATGCTAGCTTGTAGTGCCGAGTCCGGTTGTGAGATTTCTAGTCCCATAAAAAAAACTAAGTTAGTTTGAGATGAATCAGGGAAAATGAGCAGCAGTGTTCCCTGTGAATACAACGACTTGCCAATCCGCCTGCCAAGTGTAGTGAGTATTGGAAATACTCTACAAATGCAAAAGTTCTTACGCAATATTTATTGTTTGCCCATGTCCAGCAATAGACTGTTGTGGATGTTAAAAAGTTGACATTGAACAGTATCGTATTGTACTGGACGCTGTTGTTTTTATACCTAACTAGTGGCCTGCCCCAGCGGCTGCGCCTGCTGCAACTCATTTTTCCGTGGGAATAACATGTTTTCCCGGCAAGTATTATACATAAAAACCTTCCTCTTGAATCGCTCAATCTTTTAAAGAACCAGTATCAAAATCTGTTGTTTAGTTTTAAAGATTTAAGCAAACATACATAGAGACAGACGCGAAAAGCGACTTCGCTTTATATTATGTAGTGACAAAACCTCTTTTTTTAGCCTTCACATCTTTCGCCCTAGAAAATTATTTGATGATTCCCGAACAGCCTTATTAGTGGGCCGTATAGTGGCCTTTTATGAGACAAGAAAATGTAAGGCCTGTCTCTGTACTATAGTTTGTAGTTACTGCACAAGGGAGCACGTTAATCCGACAAGTAACGAAGCACAATGGCTCAGCCCCTAGCGGGCTTATTAACAGCCTCTGTCACTTTGCCGGCTAACTTTCAATTACGAGTCTAGAGATTTAGTTGGGCTGGTTTACTTGTAGCTCCTTCGGTATTTGAGGCTGTTTGTGCAGTAAGATTAACATTCCGGGGAGTTTTCCCGTGGAATTGTGTTACTACAGGAAAAGATACGAAAGTACTCTCAGCAGAATTGTCGGTCTATCGGCTAAACGCTAAACTGTGCGTGGTAAGGTAACTGTAACAAAACTATTTATAGACCGAATAGTCTTTTGCTTTTACAGAACAGCATGTAAACTACCTGTCATATATTTTTAATCTCAGATTTTCCTTCATAAAATGCATTTTATATTTATTCACAAACACGTAGATCTAATATCCAGAACTTATTATCTGAATTCTGATGTCATGTTATATATCCATGTAGAATTGTAGAGGCGTGTCATATCTCTAGGTTAGTTTATTATTTTTAGGGTATAAGTATGCTCCGGTCAAATGGCATGCTCTAGGCAAACACACGTTTCTTCATTTAATACAACTTGGGGAAAGTTGTTCAGTTTCTTGAGCTGTTTCACCCCTTATAATAACGTCAGTTAATACTTTTACACCAAATATGTATAGGTATTATCAACTTCATAAGGCCTATATATACTGCCGATATTTTTTCACTTTCAGAAAAATCTGACAAAGAAGATAACGTTTCTCGTATTCGCCACAATCCCTCACAATATTTATTTCACTCACGCAAGACATGAAAGTTAGAAGAGATACAGGAAAAGGCACCTGTTCTTTGATCGTTCGAATGTAAACAATCCCGAATTTGTTTACATCTGTAATATTATGATGAAATATCCGAAGTTCCGAAGCTTTTGTGATAATAAAAATACAAATTTCACGAATTGGGGTTAGTCTGATATGTTTGATGTCTGTGTTTCTGACCGTATGACCGTGTGGGTGTCGTAAGAGACGTTTATGGGATGAGTCCAGAGAATGAGCATTCTTTAGACTAGAGCGTAGATATTTAATACCTTTCGTTGCGCTTGTGAATCGGCCTGCCAAGTGTGATGAGTAAACCTCCCAAAAAGGGGTAGCTGATGTTCTACAGTAAACCTTCGAAGTTGTTGGCGTCAGTCGATACGTCATATACTATAATACCCATTTGTCACCCTTTTATTCATTCTTGCTTTTCCTGACCCATACTGATTCTCCAACATAATATCTGCCGTGTGGAGTACCAAACCAGTAGGTTTGGAATAGCATCACCCCATTTCCGCCAGGGGGCGTCGTACAAGGCGACAAAAGGATGAATCCAGGGAACGGGAAGCAGCGTTCACTGTGAATATAATATACAATGTCTTGCACTGCGCAACCCGCCTGCCAAGCGCGGTAAGTATGTCTTCTTCTTCTTCTTTTCGTGTGGGACACCGAGTCGTCCAATGACCCGATGAACCCTGGTGTCAGAATTTTTCAACCGCCTACTAAAAGTAGCATGTCAATACCCCCCTATTAGGGGAGGCCCATATCCAACAGTGGACTGGTTGTGGCTGTAGAAGTAGTAGTGTACGAGTAGCTACGGCAATTAAGGTTATGAATATTGCCTATGATCATCTCAGCATGTGACCCGGTTCTTCATAATCATATTGTTTGTTTATTATTTAAATTAATGAACGTAGACCAATCTTGATCCAACTAAATTGAATGAACTTATTTAAGGGGCATTGCTTTCGTTCAAAGACATAGTTATATGTATTCTTTATAAAAAAAAACAAAAGTTATGAAATCCAGTATCATGACTAGATTACAAAGATGACTCTCTGAATCACGGAGGACAGTAACCAGGTTACTGTCCTCCATGCTCTGAATAGACGTCACATTTTTCAGAGCCTGGTGTGAAAAATTATCTTCATGTTGGGCAAAGTCCTCTTCTGAAATTTCTACCACATTCTGTATAAAAAGTAATAAAATTTTAAAAACTTTATTATGATCTTGTGCCTTAAAATAGCTACTCTTTAGCATAAATTATATACTTACATACTTTTGACCTCCATACAGACGTATAACCGTCTGATTAAGACCTCAAAGGTACCTAATGATAAGATTTAATAAGACGTCCAATAAGATATTAATATTAACGGTTTCATGTTTCATACAAAACCGCAAAACCATAACTGAACATAAGTCACATTAATTTCCACATTATGGATGGAAGAAAGTACTATTTTTAGTTCTGAAAACCCTATTATACGCACGTTATTTACCTTAGTTATTTTTATTAATAACGTTGTTTATGTAGCTTAGGGTTATTGGAAAGAAGGTGGCTAACGGTAACTGTTATCGAATATTACCTGTTATAATAGCTTTTTGTGTTATAACAGTTTATCATCTTTGGGTAAAACGACGTCATTAGAACAAGGTATTATATCAAATTATTATAAGGGCTTGTCTTAATCTACTACTAATAGAGATTTTTCGGATTGCCTTATAAATAAGGAGAAAAAAGTTGAGATAGAGTAAAAGATAAAATTTTTGAGGGTTTGTTGTGGCTGGTTTCGAGAGTAAGTATGTCATTAATAATGTTCCCTCTATCTTACCACTATTTGACAGTGTTATCTAAAACTTAGGCTTGTATTAGTAAACCGAACTCAACTTTGAGATCGATCTTGAGTGAGATTTTAACATGCCATTACTGCATGAAATTTGTCAATGTCGCTCTTGAGATCGCTCTCAGATTTGACTGTTGAGTGTGGTTTATTTATACGGATCTTAGATTCTTGTCATTGTTCTAATTGACCTTATTTTTCTAAAATGCTTCACCATTTCAAATTTGATTGTATTTGTGGCTAATTTTCAACTAGGTATATCACTAATAATTATATTGTAAGAGACCTACATAAAAATTTTTACCTGTTTGAATCGTAAGAGTGACTTATCCTATGAATACCGACAATTGACCTGGCGAAGTATAGAGTTTAGTTGTATCGTATCATATTTGCTCCTCAAAAAATATATATATATATATTATATATATATTATATTATATTATATTATATATTATTATATATATATATATGTATGTGAAATAGTACTAGCTTACCCTTAATCCACGAACGCAAGACAAACGATAACTGACATGACGGAACGAACTCGACAAGTTTATTTAGAGTTGGAGCAATTGTTAATTTCCTCCAGTGAACTAATGGGGCAAATCCTCTTTGTGACTTTGTAATTGGTTGATTGGCCCACCGGCTGGTGAGCTGGTGAAAGCTAAATTGGATGGTCAATGGTTTGGGATTGGGAACTGAGATGAGAGGAATAGGCGCATTGACCTGGTACAACTATGAGGATAATAGACGCAGTTTAAGATGTTATAGTTGTAGAATAATTTCTGGAAAAATTCAAGTTCATGACTCTTCATAAAGAAGAAAAAAGCAAGGTCACTGATGCAGATATGTGCTATACAAACGTATTCAATAAATATATTGAACATAAACTAACCAAAATACAAAGCATGGAAGGAGCTTTTACATTACAGCAAATCCATCGTCAACCCATCAAAATGTCGAATCATCAATTTGTGAAAGTGTCTGAGGGAGACCTATAATATCCAGCAATTATATAGAAGTCACATAGCTAGCAAAAGAACTTGATAGATAACAAAAAGCTGATACTATTAAATTTTTCAGCAGTCAAAATGTTAATTCTCTGCAAAGTGATCGAAACCGTTCATTATTATTTATGCTCAACAGATAATTTAGAAGGTACTTACTCATAATTAGAAATCTATGCAAAACATGACGTGGGCGAGCTCATTCTTGACTCTTAACCCATCTTAAGCAATTTCTAAAGGAAAATTATTAGGTACTGAGAATAGAATAACCTTTAGTGTTTAATAGACAGGTTATAGATCTCGTGGACTATAAATTTCGCGCCCTTTTCGAAACAGTTCTATTTAAAATTTTATTGCTCTTGTTAAAATTATAGCACTTCTAAATGACAATAGTTAAATTTGATACCTTTTCAATACTCACAGTATGGTACTCGTAATACAACTTTGTTACTTGAAGAACTCTGCAATTAAAAAAATCACGAAGCACACATAGAGAAATTTAGATGCTCCTAATTATAAGACGAGTAGCAATAGTTCGTCTATAGTTGTGTCCATTGATACAGTTTTGTAAGAAAACGTCATTGTATGAGCCACACTGTACATCTGTTCTGTGTTGGTATATTATGGACTAACAAAGTTACATCACGCACTCTCCTTAGTTTTCCGATGCGTTGTCAGATCTGGCTTTGTGACGAAGGACGTGACGTTTGTGACTTTGTAACATTGAAAATTGAACATACACGGCACCGCATAAACTTGCGGTTACTACAGGCTGTCAAAAAACTTGTATGGTGGCCTTTACGGTGCGCGTGCGATGGTTTTATCCTCCCAAGATATTTAGTAAAATTTATGAAGGCACTTACAAGCTAAGAATTCGGATTGTATCCATCCACCCTTTTACAGCCGTTTTAGGATGACAATAATACGCCTAATAAAAGATTTCTCATTAGTCGGATCTATTGCTCGTAAAACCATTGATAAAATGGACATCAAATCTGGTATTGGATCAGTCTTGGATTTTATTAAAAGCAGATAGAGGTGGTTTGTTTGACTGGTCTGGTACACCACAGCTTTAAAGAAGATTATTACTTCACGTTGCAAGTACGTAACTTGTATCATCAACTTACGAATTATCGACGGTGAAAGGTTCAGAGTGTGACGAAACTCACAAGAGTAGCCGCAAGACACTCGCGAGACTGATGCCCTGCAGATTTACATCTAAAAGTCCACCTAAACTATGATAAATTTAAAATCGTTTCTCATAGGCACTAGCATTACTTATCAGCTTGTAACAAAATATCGGTCAGACAGGAACTCAAACAAGCTTGATACAGCAATGCCAGGTGAGCATTTTGATTAAAATTTTCAAACACGGTAGCGCTTTAGTCATAACAAAGCAAGTGTTCTTAGAATATCGAATACCGGTACAGTTAGTATGGATGAAATGTTTTGAAAACGATATCGATGGTTTTGAATTTTGTAGTATCTCTTGTTTTGTCTGTTTCTTGAGATGAGAAGGTATCAAGTCCTTCTTTCTGTGGAACCTCGCTTCAATGAACGCCCTGATGGTATTATCTGTAATCTAAGAATCTGATTGAAAAACCTGTGAAACTAGAAGTGCTGATGTACTGTAATTTAAAATTATCGTCTAAATGGACTAAAGCTACTATTTCTGTCTAGTTTTCTATCAACCGATCAAGTGAGGAAAGTTGAAGATTACATGCCTGCAAGCATAGTAGTAAGGAAACTCTCACATCTACCGTCCGTTGCTGCAAAAGAGATAGGTATATTGCATTTCGCATAGGTGTAACAGAGACAAATTCCAATTACAGTTTTTTGCGTAGCTCCTGTGTTAGTTTTTAGTATGCGGAATTTGAAATTTTCTTGCATCTGCCATACATTACGGATGTACTAAACATGTGCACCAACAGGTAAGGGAACCGCCGGTGATCATATGCCTGCTTGCGAATAAGTAAGGGTTAAAAATAAGTAATACCGCCAAAGGCATCATAAACACTCATAAAAGAAGCAACATACTTGAACACACTTAACCCCAGCGTGTCCCAAGTACCAGCTAGCTTCGCAAGTATTTAACAACACTGTGTCTGCTGGAAAGATGGTCTCAAAATTCAGTGTTAATATTTTTCTCAAATGTGTGATTAATCCACAATATCTGAGTATCATGTTTCACCAAGTCGACAAAAGACTGCCCTAACCTGTTTGACTAAGACATTTTTTGTTATGATAGTCATCTAAATTATCATAAACTACAACTAACACCATTTTTCTCTAAAGGACGTAACCATCTTTCTTGTAGAAATCTGGAATCTAATTCGGATCAGCTTAAATAATAAACTGCCAAAAATAAGTTGACATTTGAACCGGTAGATAGATTGAGCACTATTTAATGCGTATCCCAACTAATAAAAATACTATGTAGGTACGTTAATCTTGTAACCCTTCTTTTTCCTAGAATTAATAATCGAGCCTTTAAGGCTCAAATTTTATTATTTTTCTTATTTGATCACGGATTTCACTGTCATCAAACCCAGCAGCTACCTTGTTAAGAACTCTCACCGTATCTTGGCATTCTTTTTGCGGATCATATGCATAATTTAACGCTAAGTCTTGCACAGTGAAATAAACTTGGAGCTTATTACCATGCGAATCGGTAGCCGGATACTTCTGCGAGTGGTAGGTGATGTCAAAACCCTTCAAGCTTCCAGCTCATGCCGCAATTGGTGAAGCAAAGATGTTGAAACGGTACTGGAAGCAATCCTTCGAAATTTCAAATGTTTCAAAGCTCTGACGTCAAAAGTAACGGATTCCACACGTCTGTCATCATTATTATTTCTTGTCTTTTTATGACTGTTACATTCCCATTATTTGTCAAATTTTTAAGTTCCACAGTTCTACGCACTATTATCATTCTCGTTAAGAACTTGTTTGAGAAAAATCCTAAGTGCTTCTTACTGTTTTTGTAGAACACCCAGTTGCTTTTTATGCCCAGTATTGATGTATAAAAACATCTTAACTGGTTAATAATGATTTATTCATCTTCTCCTTCTTCGCAAATCAATGGCGATATCGTCAAATTTTGTTTGCCCAGAATTCAGTTCCCTTGACTTTATCATTATTAACCAGTCAAGTTATTTTTACGCATCAATTTCTTTGAAACCACTGTAAGTAGCTACTTAGATTTATTAAGTTACCTAATTTGGAATCCAAGTAGCTACTTACAGTGGTTTCAAAGAAAAACCCATTGTAAACCAACTATTTTAGTTGTAACCCCCGACTCTTCCAGCACTGTTTCTTACTCCTTGTCCCTCACATATTCAGCGACCAGCATGATCGTAAGGTCACATGTATTATGCATTCGCCCGACCTGCGGATCTGAATCAATCCGGACTGTTCGGTATAATGCGATCCGGGCAAACAAAAAAGTATACATAATGAGGATAAATCTTGTTTGTTTGACTTTTGATGCTGTTTCTGTTTGAGCGTTCAGGGTTAAGGGATATACGACTTTGAAGTATAAGAAAGTGTTTGTAAGTTTTATATCCCTATAGAATAAATAGGCACCTATTGTTTAATTTCTTCTATCTTGTAGGACATTGAATGAAACGACTCAATGGACCGACGTATAATTTTATTTAGTACCTAGTAAAAGTGAAAAACGCTTCAATCCTTCATAATTTTAAGAAAACGTGGTAGCAAGTATTTCGTTCGTAAGAAAACAAAAAACTATACTTTTTTATAAAGCATTTTAAAAGTATTCTTACTGAATACCTTTTCCTTCAACACCACTATCGTCTATCTCGTCCTTCGAAAATGATGTTTTTGTTAAAAATCGAGTCCTTCGCATTTTGTCTATGTATAGTATATGCTTTATTCAACCTCCACAAGCTATTAATATGATATACACACAATACATGAGCTTACATGAAGTTTTGCAATAGAAACAGCCAAGCCCTTTTGGCCCTAAAACGTAGCCTAAATCTATCAAGCGATCAATCTTTTCAACCTTTAAGACAATGATCGTTTTATTTTTATCGTTGCAACATTAGTCATTTTAAGCTTTTAGCTTTCTAATGCTGATTGGTTATCTACAGAAACAAACTGTGCTTTTGCTTGAGTGATTTGAAATGGTTAGCATACATAAATACATAAATCACGCCTCTTTCCCGTTGGGGTAGGCAGAGACTATTTCCTTCCACTTGCTACGATCCTGGCATACTTCTTTCGCTTCTTCTACATTCATCAGTCTTTTCATGCACGCTCGTCGGTTTAGGGTACTTCTGACCTGACCTTTCTTTAAAACGTCCCCGATTTGATTCAGGTAGGTTCTTCGCGGCCTTCCCCTTCCAACATTTCCTCTAACACTCGCCTTATATATCTCTTTCGTCAATCTCCTTTCATTCATTCTCTCAACATGACCAAACCACTTTAGCATTTCCTTTTCAATCCTTGTCACTATATCTTCTTTTACGCCACAACGTTCTCTAATTACACTATTTCGTATTCTATCATTCAATTGCACGCCAATCATGCTCCTTAATGATCTCATCTCTACTGCATTTATTCTACTTTCATTCTTCTTTTGCCATACCCAACTTTCACTGCCGTACATAAGTGTTGGTACTAACACTCCTCTATGCACAGCCAGACGAGCCTTGTTAGACACCTTCTGACTGTTCATAAAGGTGTGCAACGCACCATTCACCATGTTGCCGGCATTCACTCTTCTTTCAATATCACTGTCACACTTCCCATCTGCCGTAAACATTGATCCAAGATATACAAACTCTTTCACTTGTTCCACTTTTTCCCCTTCTATCATAATATTACACTCTGTCATAATATCATCTTTCTCAAATACCATAGCTTTCGTCTTACTTACGTTCACTTTCATTCCTTTCTTTTTCAAAGCTTCCTTCATAATATTTACCATCTCCTGCAACTCCTCAGCTGACGACGCAAGTATGACTTGGTCGTCTGCGTAGAGAAGGCATTTGACGAGTAAACCTTCCATTTTTAATCCACGTGTACTTACTTTCAAATCTGACAGACAACTATCCATGAACAGATTAAACAGCCATGGTGACGCTACACATCCTTGTCTAACACCTTTCTCGATGTTAAACAGTTCAGTATACGCCCCGTTTATCCTGACACAAGCACTGGAATCCTTGTATAAGGATTTCAGTGCTTGTGTCAGGATAAATATAATAATAGGGATAGTTGTCTGTCAGATTTGAAAGTAAGTACACGTGGATTAAAAATGGAAGGTTTACTCGTCAAATGCCTTCTCTACGCAGACGACCAAGTCATACTTGCGTCGTCAGCTGAGGAGTTGCAGGAGATGGTAAATATTATGAAGGAAGCTTTGAAAAAGAAAGGAATGAAAGTGAACGTAAGTAAGACGAAAGCTATGGTATTTGAGAAAGATGATATCAAGCTCGTATCAAGACACCGTTCACCCCATGCATGGATAGTGCCGACCATAATTCATTCCTCACCACTCTGTCATAGGCCTTTTCCAGATCCACGAACGCGCAATAGACTTTCTGGCTTTTCGCCAGAAATTTTTCAGCTATGCACCGCAAAGAAAAGACCTGATCCGTGCATCCCATCCCCTTGCGAAATCCTGCCTGAGCATCCCATACTTTCTCATCCGTTTCTTTAATCACTCTTTCAGTCAACACCTTTGCATATAGTTTGCCGACAACACTGAGGAGGCTTATACCGCGGTAATTTTTGCAGTCTAGCTGTGACCCTTTTCCTTTGTACAATGGCACGATAACAGCCTTGCACCAATCACTTGGCACACGACCGCTTCTCCAACAAAGGTTAAAAAGGAGGTACAGCTGACTAGCCACGACGCCCTCAAATGGTTAGCATTAGAAAATAAATGTTAAAAGATTTTATGCAGTGTATGATGTTAGCATCAAGGCTTATTTGTTTTATTAGGGAAACTCTCGTCATTAAACTATTATGACAATGTGCTCCAATTTTTTCAACGAAGTTCTGTTAAACATTTGAAAGTATCTTGGAACCGTACAACGCACCACTAGAATAACGCAGCCGTAACGCATGCGTCTGTCACAACCATACTAAAAATGTCACTCCCCATACACGGATCACGCTAATGCAGCATTGTGCATTGGACGTGCGTTTACAACGGTTTTGTTAGGAGATATTACATTTTTAGTATACATAGATTTGACAGAGGCATGTGTAACGGATGCGTTATTTTAGCGATTGTGTAAGAACGGCCAAAAGGTGTCCTATCATAACCATTTGGTTCCTATTATTAAATTTCCTTGCTGCAGTATATTATTAATTTATTATTGTTCAGGTTAAGTGCACTATGCTTATGACAATGAAGTGAAATGGTGTACTCAAATACGAGTGTGATGTAAGTTATGACATTTGATTTTCCTACTGCGCTATATTAATTTGTAGTAGGTATCAATAGTAGCCATAGTTCATTCAAAATTAGTGTCTCTCTTTTCACGTAGGTTTTTGTCGACCCGAGCACCTAATGAACTCTGTTGTCAGAGTTACTATGGTTCATAGAAGCTAAGTCTTCACTAAGAAAGTATTATAAGTAAATGGGTCAGGTAGTAGCTAACTGCACGTCGCCTTTGTTTATCCTACTGTTATAGGCTTAGCATTAAGTTTGTTAGCAAAGACAACTGGCTTAGAAAGCTAATAGAATTTTAAATTAAACATTGTATTACTAAGTTCATATAAGGTAAGATTTTATAATGAGGCCAGCATAGACTTTTGGTTAAAGAAGGCGGTAGTGATGACGAAAACGAAAAATCATGCCATAAGGCGAACCCTGGGCGATGCTTTTATTCAGCAATGGACTGATAGGCTGACGTGATGAGAATATTTTGAGTACACATCTCCTATCAACCTACATTTTCAGCTCCATGTAAATAGTACTGTAATGCCCGTTTGGGGCGACCTCTAGGATGGTGGAGGTGTACGGAATCCAACCCCACCATTTCTGTGCGATAATATTATATCATGAAATCAAAATAAACTTTATCGATAGCACATTCGTAAACAACCATAGAACGAACGACAGACAAGCTGCATTCTCGGCATATAACTCAGATGTTAAAACATTAAATGTCTTTAGGCCACTCCAGCACTACTGCAAACTTAGTGCATTTAAAATCTTACAATTTTTTCGTAAAAGATTATTGTCAATGCATTTTCGTGTATTTGATGTATCATGTGTTCATCGCCAAATAAATATCCTGGACAATTCACACAACGCCACCTAGACCCAAACTAAGCAAAGCTTGTACTATGGGAACTAGATAGCTGATACTGATACTTATATACTTTTTTTTGTAAATAAATACATATTATACATAGAAAACACCCAGACTCGACACAAATATTTTGAAAATTGAATTATCAAATATTTGTGGCCGGTGGGGATCGAACCCACGACCCTCGGCGTAGAAGGCAGGGGTACTATCCGCTACGCCATCGGGACAGTCAAATGTAACGTACAAAGCTACAAGTTCACATGCTTCGGCCTGAGCTTGCTAGCTACTGCTATCACAGCACAAAGCAATAAAAGTGGGCAAATAATTCGCGATACCATTAACATTTCTTAAACACGCGATCCGGCCATCGGCGCAACGCAATGAATCGGTTTACTTTCGGACCACTTTTGTTCAGCCCTAACAGGCCCAAAGCAGATTTGAAAAAAAACTTCCGCTTTTGGTCCACTTTTTGTTTTCCATGCGTTTAGAATGTTTTCCATATAAAATAAAGCTTCGGTATTTTTTGAATCATCTAACATTATTTTATTTTACAAATTGTCAAGTGACAGAAGTATGCCGAGAGCATTTCAATATAGGTGCAGACCTTTTATCACACGAGCGCGGGAATGGCTAATACTTGTATGTGTTATCTCTCTCTTTTCGTTTTAGACACGGAGTCGTCCAATGAAAAGAGAGAGAGACAACACACACAAGTATGGCTAACCCGTACTCATGAGATAAAAACACTGTACTATTTATTTATTTTAAAAAAATCATCTATCGGGCCATATGGGCCGAAGTAGTCCGAAAGCGAAAAACTTCTGCCAAGCATTGCACCAATACAACGCGGAAGTCCATTAATGTTTTTCCTCGCTTACACGCCGTCTTATCGCTGATGAAACAGCAATGTACATTGCGATGGTAGTATTGTGGTATTGATCGTTCACTAGACCCATTCTCTAGACCCAATAGGGGTCCAATTTGTAACAATATATTTACCTACTTTTAATCACAAACTGACAGAGTAAGATTAAGTTTTGTAAAGAGTACAGTCTTTACCTTAAGGATTAATTAAAATTTCCTAAGATCTACTTTTTCTTCATTCATTATTAAGTACCTTTTCTTTTTGTAAATCCCACTTTGATAATACTCGGATGTTTTACTATATTTTTAATAAATTAGCTTTATTTAGGCAAAAATTATCTTTATTCTAGAGAGGACTAGTTAAGATTTTATGTGGTCACTGTACCTACCAAACTTATCCAGATCTTTTCAATAATTTATGGCAAGTGCAGTGTGCAAAATTGAATGCCGCATCTCAGACCCACTGGGCTTAATCAGCCATGGGTCTATTATGAACGGGTCGTGGTAGGTGTGTATGGGATAGCTAGCATCTGCATTAAGTGTTATCAGACCCTTATCGCCCTTACGTACGGTCTGCCGGGTATATTCGCTAATCGCTGCATCGGCTCTACCCTTAGTACTCCTATAGATAGCTGCTATGATAAAGTGTACGCGTATATTATTATGGTCTGGCGTTGTTTGCTTTACGCGTTTACATTGTTATTGACTTGCCTTCCTATTTACCCGATTCTTTATTATAAGATACTTCTTAATAGGTCTGAGTTTTTTTCCATTGATCTGATCACCTATTGATTGTTTGTTGGAAATGTAACTCGGTGGACCAGAGGAAGATCAGAATTAGATGATATCATCAGGTGTGATCTTTAAGTAGAAATTCGGAGGTCGGCTTGCTGAAATCAGAATGGAATCTTGCACCTTCGAGAGGACTCTTTAATACTTCATTCCCTCTAATATTTTCATCTCCAGATTTATTACATATTTTACAAGTATTGCATTTCTTATCATTCAAATTTCGTAGTTCATCAGACCAAATGAACAAATGATTGGACTTTCAAACTTTTCCTATATCACACTGCACGTATCGCTATCAATAATAGCTTTACGTAGGGATTTGAAGGGAGACCAATCGCGATTAAAAGCAATTTGCCATGAACTGCCAAAATAAGATACAGACTTGAACGAAGGGCTGGTTTAATAGGGTCGCATCGATTTTAGATTGTTATTCTTCGGAGAGTGGGCATTTGGTACTTTTAAAAGGTCGGTTTATAGGCTCTACCGATGGATTGATGAGATTAAAATGTTGCATATGCATACCTACTAGGAACATTTAAACATATTGCACATACGCACATGGCCACGGCTATCTAACAAGTGGAAAACAGGAGAAAAAGGAACCTGGTCTAAACCTTCGAGAAAGTGTTCTGAAATGAGGAATTATTATCAGAGCCGTGTGATGCCGGCTTGGAATGGCATCATCCATTTTTTTCCCGCGGGTGTCGTGAAAGGCGACTGAGAGACTCTAGGGTTCAGGTGTATTATACCGTCAAGGCGATAGGCTGACAACTTGTCACTACAGATACACGAATCATCTGAAAGAACCCTCAACATTTGTCGGACGTGGCGTACCGACCGTATTTTTACGCTCTGCCTATCCCACAAGGGATAAAGACGTCATAATTGTGTATGTGTGTGAATTATTATCAGAAACGATCATCAAATTTTAAAGAGACAAAATGTGGTCAAAAATGCACCTACATTTGAGTTAGGGAGTTTAGACACTATTATTGATTTTATGATACGGATAAGTTGGCGTAGGTACTTGACATGTGTTTTGGTCTGTATGCCGAATATAGTAAACTTTAATTAAACTAAAATTATTTGCAACCCACTCAATGCTTGTGTCGTGATGAAACAATAGCCAGCACTTTATATTCAAATAATAATTGCAATACAGTTTCATTTTATTTTTAGTATACAAAGCTCAGCGCATTGTTATGGCGATTTTCGCTGTTTGCGATTGGTCCAACTTGTAGGATGTAAGAAATTATAGGTTTAAGAGGATCCTCACCATGAAAAAGGCACATCACATACTTAACGCACGACGGACCGCTAAAATATCGCAGCGTTCTGTCAGATCGTTCTATCGCAACGTTGTCCGTCGAGTGCGGTTTTAGTATGGGGATTGACATTTCTGGTGTGGATCTGGTGGAACGCTGCGATGTTTTAGCAGTCCGTCGAGCGTTAAGTGTGCGATCCACCTAAGCAAATCAAATATGAGACAAGATTATTTTATTAGAAAGCCAAGGACATTGATTTATTGCTGCCACTTACAAATTCTTTTGTGTATTTTATGGCTTATCTTTGCTGTCAGAAACTGAAAATGTGTACCTATCTCTGAACTTTTTTTATGAAGGATGGAACTTTGCATTTGTTATTTGTAAAAATCGTGTCTCAACTTCTTGAATGTTTCTTATAAAAAGTTAATCTATGTCATGGGATGGTTTACCCATTGAAATATTTGCTACACCTTTAACATTTTTATACTCGTACCGTACCTTCATACATTTTATAACTTGAACCATTCTCATCGGATGTTTTGTTACGGCGATTTTCATTGTTAGTGATTCAATGAGCATAGTTTTTTGAATTGATTCGTTGCCAAGTGTTGAATGAGTTCGATGATTTATTTTTATGCTCAACAACATCGAATGCGTGATTTGGATTTTGACTACCGCTCGCGAGGCAAGGTGTTGTCAAAATGTTGCATTCGGAATGATTAATGATTTTGAAAAGACAGGTTAAGTAAAAAAACCTTACAACAATAAGGTTAGTCAGATTAAAAGCAAGGTGTTTTAAATGATTTGTTAAGTTTTGGACAGGTATACAAAAATTCAGAAGATATTCTCTCAATGATAAAGATGTTGAAACAACTAAGTATTGGACATTCTAAAGATCTAAATGTTTTGCTTTTTATTATCAGCGCTAGAAAGGTGACCCGTTGAGGTATAAAATAGGTCTCCATACAAATATATAGGGTGACCGGTAAATTGATGCATTCCTTTCAAGGGATGAACCAGCTTATGAAACTGAACAACTTTCCCCATGGAACATAGGTCGAAATATGAAAAAAAAATTTGGTCCTCCCATACAAATTGACTTAGTCGGTCGGTAATTTTGTATGGATGGGCCAATTTTTTTTTTCATTTTTCGACCTATGTTCCATGGGGAAGTTGTTCAGTTTCATGAGTTGGTTCATCCCTTGAAAGGAATGCATCAATTTACCGGTCACCCTGTATATCATTATTATAAAATAACTACATAGTTCAGTTTACTCTTTAGTGCATGTGCGTGCATACCAACGAAATATGTATGTTTAAATGAATTCAAGGCTAATCTTAGTCTACAAACAAACTCAATGAAACATATTGTTAAGAACCATAGTTCCAACTACCTGATGGGGATGACTTCTTTTGCTTCATGTCCTAGACACAATTCCCATGTATTTAGCAAATCCTCAAGTTAGCACCTAGCTAATAGATTGCCATATCATAACAAATTATTTCAAAGAGCTAGTCAGCAAAATGTAAACAAAGACAATTTTGAAAAAAAGTAGCAAAGTAATCCCTCATTCACCAAATTGAAAGGGTTTTAACATGGGAACTTTATCGAGTGATCACATGGGGGTTTGATTCTAATAGAGCTAGTGACACCATACGTTCAGTAGTTTCGATGATTTGAGGTACTGAAGTCTTTTTTTAAAATTTCAGTAGGTTCCAACGTACAGTTTGTTAAAAGTCAAAATCAAATTCCTACTAAATTTCGAATTATATGTCCATGAAACTAAAATAATACCACCCAAACTATCATGTATTCGACAAATCCATGAATTAATGTTGTCGTACCTACGTCATTGATGCAAACAAATGAAAAATGTTATCTGTTTTTGTTGCAGTTATAAGGATTGTCAACAGCGAGCTGCTACAATACTCCGTACTTCAAAAGAAGTTTGAACTAAGGTAAATTCTCTAAATCTCTAAATGCATAGTTAGCTTACTCTAAGTCCATTATCACACTACTAATCGATTTGAACCCCGCCATTGTACAAGAGCGAACCGTTCAACCATTTTATTTTATTGTAGTAACCCACACTATGACCCCACTTTCGACCATATCACCACTATCATCATTTGCAACATGTTAAACCCTTATGTCGTCTACATAAGAGCTATTATTATTAATATTAGCATCAAAAGAAAAGTTTCTAATGATGGTATTGTATTCAAAGTAAACTGCAGTGCTGTTATCACTAATCATATAGCAACAAGATCTATTTTCAAAATTAGGGAAGCAAAACGTAAATTTGTAAACCAAAATGCTATTCATAGTCAAAAACAGGAATATTTTGGCAAGTGATTACATATGAATGTTAATTTAGAAAAATAGAGTCATCGTGGTAATAAATTGTAGTGGAAATTTATGGGTTCAGTTCCCATGAATTATGGTGATATGGTTTAATGGTGCATGAAAAATTGGTGGCAATTTATTTTAATGGGAAGCTCTGATGACAGGTACAACATTGAAGTAAGTAAAAGCGTCACAAACTAGGTCACTTTATTTCGCGGTGAACAAAATTTAAAGCTGTTATTTTACAGCTGCCGTTGAATTGGGAATGGAAAACAATATACACGAATATGTGATCCTGCAACTCAATTTTGCTGTTTACGGCTGCTAAACTTGTAAATCAAATTCCAAAGCTGCTTTTTGCTGTTACATTTTGCAAGCTACGTGCAACCGGACACGAGTACAAAACCAGATATCACATTCGAGCAAAATTCTAATCCTGAAACCGTACCCGAAAACCATTTTGAGCGTAAATATTAAATTTAAGCCATGCAGAGTATCCGCAAGTTTTTGAGCTGCTAAATGAATTGAGCTGGTAAATTCCCCAGCTGAGAACATTCTCGGCTGCATAAAGTAAGCATAAATATCGCACAGTCTATCGATATGGGGCTTAACTTGTTGTTAGCGCAAAAGCGGGCGTTGTTTGTATTTATTTTGAAGGATGTTACGCGGCGTTCATGATTTAAGAATATGAATATTCAAATTATATACGAATTTAGGGAAACTTTAGAAAATATGTTAAAAAAAGACATTTGAATACGTGAATTTATACTTACAAAATGTAAAGAGAATATACATAATTAGGCCTTCCCTAATAATTCCCTATATTTAATTAGCTACATATATGACACAATAAAAATCTTTTACTAGGATGGTTTACATAAAATAAATTGGACAGTGCACTGCATGCTTTACCGGAAAACTAACTCTCTTTTGAAGAAAGTTTTATCAAAACATTTAGTCAAATTCAGGTTACCATAAATCATGAAACCATTTAAAACATCGCGTCTCCTACTAATGAACTATCTTCCTTTACCCGAACGCTGGCACTCGAGCCCTGTCCGTATATTTCACGGGCGGTCTGCATTTAATAGCCCAGCGGTTCCCCGATAATTTTATTATTGGCGGTTTTTTTATTTTTTATATTCCCTCTCTCTTTCCATCTCTCTGTCGATGACGTCGCTTTATTCAAATAAAAATAATAGCGCTAGTTCTTTTTAAATCTCTTCAGGGGTCCAGCTTTTAATGGGATTCTTTGAGTGTTCATTATGTTTTACTTTTTTTGCATGAGTGCAGATTTGGCAGTTTGGTTTAGACTTTGTTGTGGTGAGCAGATGCGGATTTTTAAATTTTATGTGCTTACTCGGCTTATTTAAAATGGATTCACACCTCACCTACACCATTGGTCAATATGTTTTAGCAAATATATTTGGTTTTGGAAAAATCTATAACACTCACGCATATAGATGGCTCCTTTCTTATTACGATTAGTAACCATAATCCATACCATTATTGGGGAAAGAGGATAATGTAAATGTACGTAGGTATGTGTACTGGCTCTAAGACCAAAAGGATCAATTTTTGCAACAAAAGAAATCCATCGTTTAGTGCTAGACTGGACAGTCATCAATTCCATTTATCTTATCTCCTAGACTGATGGTATACCAGTCTGACGACTAGACGACCAGTGCACCGCAGAACCGATCTGTTCCACTTCGCTTCCGTAACCCGATCTGCTACTGGTAATGATGAATTATTGGACATCGTTCGACTTGATACTGATACGTTAAGCAACGTCTGAGACCTAAGTGGAATTGATTGAGATGTAGATGAAGAAGGAAAATCTGAAGACCATTATGTTTCCATAATAATGTGGCGATAATGGTTACAACGGCGTTTCAAATTATGATAGCTTTGAGATCATTCTGTATTGTTTCATCATCGAAGTATCTGCACGATTAATAATTTTAATGGAAATCCTTTACACTACAATAAATCTAGATACATAAGTTGTCGGTATCCCATGGCTTTCAGTAATTTTTTTCAAAGAAAAAGGTTTCTTCACAAAAAGCAGATATCAAAATATACTCTGAGCTTCAGGATAACTCAAAACAATCTAGGGCAAGTAATTGAAATCGATCGCTAAAGCTCAGGTCGCCGTGAAACTCGATACTGGGTCAGGTTGAGAGCTTATCTTTTGTCTGGTTTATTTTAGTTACTTCCAGGTTCCAAGTTATTTTTGTGAACTCCATTCAGTCTTGCAATCTTTAGAAGCTTAGGTCAGCCAGCGTTTTATGAAACAGCGCTCTTTTAGACTGAAAATCTTTTGATATTCATTTTACATTCTTCAGAGTACCGAGAACTTTTTACGAACATACTTGCTTCTGGAAAAAACCAGAAGTACTTCCAAACTCAATTTTATCGAAATATTACCTAACTTAGGTATTTGCTTTAAAGAAAACATTCTTTTTCGTTGTGAATCAGTCAAATTACTGTTAAAATGAGTCAGGTTGATTACTCCACGATTTTGCACTGGTCAATCCCCAAGGAAACTTGACACCATATCCCACACCCACTGTTTACACCACCCATGATTCATCAACTACCCTATTTTTTTCACAAACCCCGTACCCACGGTGTCGGATGACTAAAATACGATTTTCACTAACACCCTCCTCCAATTGGGGAATGAAAAGTCGCCGTCAATTAATTAGAGACTAGCGGCCGACCGTGAGAAACGAGGGAATTACAGGATTAAGTAAAGAGTAATTAGCGATTTTTTTTTCTTGCCTAACCTTCTAGTGTCTGGCCATTTGGTTTTTGTGGTAGCATGGGATCATACTCCTAGAAGTTGAAGACCGCCACCAAGAGTATTAGAAGGCAGTGGCACCATAGATAGAGTACTTAAAAAAAACTGCACGTTTTACTGCGTCCTTACACGCTGTCATGTTTGAACTTAAATGTTTTGGTAGAATCTTTTGTATTGTAACTTGCAATGAATAGATAAATCTTGGATCATTAATGTTACGAAAGAGTTATAGAGTCATTTTTTAAGCGCTGAAACACATCTGCATTTTTTGTTACAAAGTTATATCATATTCAAGCAATCTAAAAGTACGACTAAACTACCTGCCTGTTTTATACGGGCATGTGTTTTAATGCTAATTGAGATTTCCTTTCTTGTCTTCTATCTTACCTAATAAAACCTTATAGAATGTGCTTTAAGTGTCTGCATTGCACCAAACCTTACTGTCGCCCTTACCAACTTTATAATGAGTTCATTAAGCCCTGAGCTGACTCTTTCCGAAGATAATACTGATTGGAAAATTTTTGATTGGGCTTTGAGAACTTCAGCGAATTCGGAGCTTTGCGGATTAAAGGGACATCAAGTTCAACAGATTTTTGGCTATTGTTACGATTCAATAATGTTCTTTAGGGAATGAGGCCATTTGGTCAAATATGTTTTCTAGAAGCTCGATTTGAGAAATTTTTATTTCGTGAGTGACACTGAATCTTCCAACGATCCCTAGTATCAGAATTTTTCAACCGCCTTCTACACGTAGAAGGCTTTTGATATGTTTGTGTAACGACCGCCGTCTAAGTAATCATAGACAGCAACCGGGACCTACGGTTTAATGTGCAATCCGATCTGAAATATAAACATCATCTTTTTTTTTACTTAAAATCTGTACGGATTTTTATTTTCCGTCTGCTCATCAGTTTCAATATCATCAAGTCCAAAATCAATTGAAAGTTCATCCCTTGTCGTGTCCAATTTGTCAATGTTTGCTGGGACTCTATTAAACTGGGCTCTATTATTCAACGCTTCGGCAGCGCTACGCAGGTGCCAGAGATTATCAACACGATACACTGGAAGCGTATTTTCAAACCCTGTATGACCCTGTATAACCGTCTATGCTACTGCCTATGACCCAGTATTGGTATGCTTTATGATGAAATTTTCGTAACTATGTATTTGTTTACTTTGTGATGCAATTTTCGTAGGATTCTGTGTAGGCGCAAAACTTGGCGAGACTGACGTCTGTAAACGATTCTGTCTGTCTGTGTCTATCAAATTTATTTTCACAGAAAAAAGAGTTCACCTATCTACTATCATTTTCATTCTCTCTGTAGTAAAAAAAAATATCCTTTCAAAATTTGTTCAAAATACATCGCTATAGGCAAGTTTCATTTTAAAAATACAGTTTTGTAGAAACGGTAGTGCAACTACGCAGCTAGTTTGATTAATGATAAAATGCTAGGGGTTTCCAAGATCATGTAGATAGCAAAGTAACGTATTCATTCGGTCAAATTTCTCGCAAATCTGACTCAAGTTACGATTTCCATAAGGTTGATAGTACTATGTCCAAATATAGGTGTGAAATGAAGGACGTTTTGTATCCAATTTCACAATTTTGTTATAAAAGGTGTAGGTTTGATAGGGATCAGCTAATGTATTGGGGTAGTTAGTAGTCACACGGTTTGATGGCGATATAAAATTGAAGCGGATCGCACTGCGGACCGCTAAAATATCACAGCGTAAAAAATAAATATCACAGATAAGTGTGTGATCCGCCTGTTTGGATATTTTCGCCATTACCACGTTGTGTGCGCAAACTATCCTTTTATTCTGTAGGTGAATTTAACGCAAATGAATGTGAGCTTATTACGTTTGTGTTATGATATAAAAGATTTTGAATGAATTTTATTTATTATTTATTTATTATTTATTTATTTTAATTTTTTGAGGGAAGCTAACAGCACTAAAGTAACATATTTGACAATGAAATTAGTCATAAAGAGGCTAATTACAAGCATCCACATTTGGATAGAAAAATATAAAAACAACGTAATTGACTAAAATAATCATTAATGTAGACATCCCAGAGATAGTTTATAATTAACATTTTATTTCTACGTAATTTTATCCATTTTCTGATGAAGGTACTACTTTCACTGCTTTTGGAGTTTATTAATGAAAAACAACTTAAACGCATTGATGCTAGAAGAAAAAATATCGAGACTTTCATCTTCACCACCCACATTGTTAAATGTCCGAACGGCCCTGTTTATAAAGAAGTTTTTTCTATAGTTAGTTCTAGAACTAGGAACAGCAAGTATAGGTCGACGACGGAGAGATCTACCAGGCGCATGAATTCCAATTTTAGAAAGAATATCCGGACAATCAATTACACCTCTTAGTAGTTTAGCTAATAATATGATGTCGGCAACATCTCTGCGGTCTTTTAATGACTGATATATTGCAATTTCCTACAAATTATGTAATAGACTATTAATAAATTTGATTTCGACTAATTACATTTTGATATTACAACAACTGATGATAGGAGGAAATTAGACTGAGCGGTAAAATCAAAAGACTAGAAGTCTTTGAAGATAATATCAATGTAGTCAAACTTCTCAACTCAACCTCTTGTCTCATACATAACTCAGAAACTGATTGATTTGTTTATGATAATGTTACATCAATTGTAGTATTAAGTTACTGGTTTTAAATTTATTAATATGAATTATTATTTTTTATCCTAGTTGAATCTCTACATAATTATTATTATACTTTAATTATAAGAAATAGCCGAAATTGATAGTTTGGTTGTCATATAAAAATGAAATGAAATATCTATTTTTTTATTTTACGACATCAAAGGAAATTCTCTTAGTAAAGAAACATAGTCTTTTCTGGTACATTGACATGAACCGCACTTTTGAAACGCCTCTTAATCTTAACAGCCTCAACAGTCCACTGCTATACAATAGGCCTCCCCATATTGAGGGGAGGGGGGATTGCCAAACTTACCACGCTAGGCAGGCGGATTGGTAAGCGCAGTGTAAGATATTGCTTGCACGGGGAACGCTGCTGCCTTGATTATTATCCTTTAGTCGCATTTTACGACACCCGCGGGTAGAATTGGGGTGGTGCTATTCTAAGCCAGCACCACGCGGCACACTTTTTAGTGATTTCTGAAGAGTATCTGCCCTAATCTATAATCACGACTGCACGTCATGTCAAAAACTTGACAGGAAAGCTCTCAACACATCGAACGCATCTGTTCCCAACGTGATAAGTTACACAACCCACAATAAAAAGGCATAAGTTGATATTACACATCCCTGCCTATAGAGCTCCATCCAGCATATATTGCTGGTTAGTTTTGTATGTCAATACAATCATCTCCTTTCGTGTGGGATACCCAGTCGATGAATCCTGGTGTCAAAGTTTTTCAACCGTCTCCTACAAGTAGCAGGCCTTTGACAAAGTTGAGTAATGACAGTCTTAATTATCATAGACAGCAACTGGGGCCTACGGCTTAGCGGCTCTCCGAAACACGGAACCATCTTTCTTTCCTACAATCAGGATTCAGCCTGTAATGTCTTAAATAAACTAAAGATAACCAGCAATGTACATCAAATACGGTTCTTTAGGTAAGCAATTTTAATAAGGGTTAAAGATGTAGATCTCGCGAATCAGCATAAGGGCCATAAGGGTGTTCTTGTTATACGTATGACGTCACGCCACGTGCTCGCCACGCGTCGTAATCGCGAGACGTGACAATTTTGACAGCCCTGGATTTAGGGTACCCTAGACGAATATCTTAATTTCGTAAACAGAAGAAAAGACAAGGGAATTGTTCCCAGCGGACGGGACAGCAAAAAATATTTAAGATAATTATATTCAAAACTATGGAAGTTCAATTTCATTTTGATGACAATCATTTAAGTAAATCGAATAAAATAGTATGGAACTTAAAGTACCGTAAAAAATATAATATTATGCCTAATTTCATTGGATGAAAAAAACTCGAAAGATATTGGACAGTGCCTTGCTAATTATCAAACAAACGACAAATCAGAATTGAAATTTTCACACTCATGTTTACAGATTTTTTTTATGATAGTGACTGGATATTGTTTGGAAGCAGTTGGTTTTGAAAATTCTAAACTTGAAAAAATAACAACGTATTTTTTTGACGGAATTTAATGTGTATATGAAAGCAATTCTGGCTGCGGTGGAGATATCGACAGCATGATATTGTTAACAAAAATATTTGTTTTTTCGAGTGCTGTATATTGTAAAGTTTGCGAAGACGAGAATAGACGTGTAAAAAGTAATTTGTTTAATTTTTTAATAAATTGTTAACAAAACCTATAATAATTAAAAATATAATTCATTATATCATATTTCTTTTTATTTTCAAAATATTTACATACCTGTCATTCTCAAAGTCGCGCTGTCAACAGTCACCAGCAAGAAAAAGCTAATAGGACTGTCATAGCGAAAATAAAAGAAAATGCTTATGATGGAAACCAGTTCCCAGTTAGTGGGTGACACGACACGCTGGTGATCGTGTCACGCGTCATATCTTGACACGTTGTTAGAGGTGTATCAGTTAATTCAGAACTAACAGACAAATACTAGGTACTTGTTATCTGTGATTTAGTAGCAATAAAACAAAGCAAAATGTGATATTAGAAAGGAACCTTTGGGCCTTTTTTGAAAATAGTTATCTGCGCTTTCAGAATCAAATAATATTTTTGAATATTTGTGATAATTAAACGGTCTGCCAGTCAACTTCATATAAAATGAATAGAAATAGTTTTTAACTAACATCTACTTATTATAAATGCTGAAAAAGAGATAGTAGGTATGAAAATAGTATGGGTATTCAAAAATGGTAGTTGCTTGCTACTCAATCAGTTTGGGTTCACATAAAAATTATGAAGATTTGGACGTCTTCAGGAAAACCAGTTTTCTAAGAAAAGAAGACACTATGCTTATTGTTAGTGCTGAGCTAAACTGAAAAAGTTTCTTTCTAAGGAAATGTATATTGTCTAGTTGAGTTTCAATATAACTCAATTGTCAAAATTTCAACCTAACGCATCGCCATCTTGTATGACATAAACTTACTCAAAATCTGTCATATACAAAAATTTTGAAAGCCCCCGTTATAACTAAAACCAAAATGATTGTAACTAGTACCAAAATAACAGTGAAAAGTAATAGCTCGTATCCCATTACTACTAACATCACGTCTCCGTTTGAGACGTGGAAATTTGCGCGACACACGGAACGGGATTTTTGCTGCTCCCGACGTTCCGTTTCGGTTATTGAAATGTTTTGGATTATGAAGTCTTGACAATCGTTCTGCCTACTATGTTACTTTTTAATTAATATAAATAACATTGAATTCTTACTAAAACACTTCCCGTAAAAAATTTTTTTTTTTGCTAAAATCGCTGGTTCAAATTCAGCCTGCGGTGGAAAATTTTGCAACTTTTCTTAAGTATCGTGTGGGACATTGTATCGAATAACCCAATGAACTCTAGTGACGAAATATTCTACACTGTGATTTTGGTAAGTAGATTTATCATCTATCATTGTAAATCATTTTCCGACAGTCAATTTACAGCAACCGTTTTGTCATTCTCATTAAACTCTGAACTGGGAATTCCTTCCACAATTTGAACGCTCTCAACGAGCATTTCAGCTTCATCTTCCTCAGTCGAGTGGAGCTCAAGTTAAAATTCCCTGTCGTCTGCCAACATAACACGGCCAAGTTAAAATTCCCCGTCGTCCAATATAACACGGCCAAATTGCATTCTCTCCCGAACGATACAACTCAATTATCACGCGTGACAGCTTATTTCAGCCACATCGTACTGGGAGATGATTCTAGTCACTTCATCGCAAAATTGCTGTTTTTTCATATTATCTGCTTTTATAAACTTCCGACTCTCGTTTTTCCCAATACCTTTGCCTTTTCAATATTGATATCTTTCAGGCGTAACAACTAATTGTACTCTACAAGGTATAAAAACATTCATCGTTTTTAATGATAATTCTGATAAGTAAAATCAAGTAACATCGTTTTCCTTTTTATCATCTGAATACTACCGAACTTTTCACATTAATTTGAAATCACTGGTAGCAATTTCGAGAATAGGACTTCTGCCACTAGTATTGGATGTGTTAGGTTAGAAAGAGGCTACTCTTAATTGGGATATTTGGCAATATTCCATTTCATTTAGCTGGTTTTCACTGTTGATGGAACGTTCACGTTAACAGGACTATCGGTAAAAAGGATTTTCAGTTTTTTGACGTTTTTTACGTTTTTGGTCTCCAGGTCTGCTATTTTTGTCATCGTAATGCCATCGAAAATCAACTGTCATTCTATTGTCAGAGTGATTACTTCTAGCTGTAAGCAGACTACAAAACTACAATCCTACTGAGATATCGACATCCAACTGAAACGATTTTTATTTAGCAGACTAGGGCTCTTCTCTGAGGTTTCTGCTATAATCTTTGTTCGTTGGGTATGACAATCTCCGACACTTTTTGGCGCAAATAAATAACTGTGCTTACTCCCAGGTATACAAAGATTTTCTAAAACACGCTTTGATAGAAATAAGTCTATGAAAATTTCAAGGGCCTGATGATGATGATGATGATGATCTCTCCGACCGATTTCGGCAATGGCGACCACTTTGACTCCTAATCAGATCGGCGCTGATGCGCCCGGAGATGGCTATTGTAGCCAATTTTGGCAGTAAACTCCCGTGCACAGAGTGGACACGTGAGTTTGCCATTTACATAATTATAGTTAATGGAGACGGGTGGACGGGCCTTCAGCTCATCGCGCTTAGCGTCGAGGTCTGCTTTACGCTGTTCCTCAAACTCGCGGACTTGCCTCTTAACCATCCCGCGCCATTCGGGACGCTGTGCTGCCAGACCCTCCCATTGAGTGGGCTCAATGTTGCATCTTTTCATGTGTCGTTTCTGAACATCTTTATATCTGAGGAGTTGTCCGCCATGCTTTCGCTTGCCCTCCTCTAGCTCAGAATAAAAGATGCGCTTCGCCACTCTCTCCCCCGACATCCGGGATACATGACCGCACCACCGTAGCTGACGACGCATTAGATAGGCCTCAATGCCACCAACATTGGCTCGTCTCAGAACTTCGGTATTGCGCACTCGGTCGGACCATCTGATCTTCATGATGGTGCGAAGGCATTTTAGGTGGAAGCGATCCAGAGTGCGTATGTGGTGACGATACACACACCAAGTCTCGGAGAAGTATAGAAGGTTTGGCAGCACAATCGCCATATATACAGAGATTTTTGTGGCTAGCTTTAGGTCGTGCGAGCAGAAAACCTTGGAACACAACTTCCCAAATGCTGCAGCTGCAGCACTGATTCTGCTGTTGATCTCAGCATCAAGGTTACACTTAGATGTTATAGTGTTCCCCAGATAACGAAACTTATCAACCTGTTTCAGCATATCCTCACCAAGCATAATCGCCAGTGTCTCGCGACCATGCGAGTCTAAGGACATCACTTCCGTCTTTTTGACACTGATCTTCAGGCCAAATTTACAGCATGCTTGGTGAAAAACGGACATTAGCTGTTGCAGGCCGTCTGGGGATTCTGCAAGAAAGCACAAGTCATCAGCATACATGATCTCAGTAATCAATGCATACGAGACTTTAGTGCGCGCTTTAAGTCTAGCCAGGTTAAAAAGACTGCCATCTGTGCGGAAACGGATGCGGACTCCTTGGGAAACAGTATTTAGGACTTCTTTGACTACAACTGCAAAGTACAAGGCGAACAGTGTGGGCGCTAGAACACACCCTTGTTTCACCCCACAGGTGACGGGGAAGAAATCAGACTGTTCACCGTCTACAGAGACGCAGCACTGCATGTCGTCATGCAGGAGTCTTAGGAGTCGCACATACTTTTCTGTGCACCCTAACTTTCCTAGCACTATCCAGAGAGCTTCGCGAGGCACACTGTCGAATGCTTTCTCTAAATCAACAAAGCAGAGGTACAACTGGCGACCTTGTTCTCTACTTTTTTCTTGTAGTTGACGCACCGAGAAAATAGCTTCACATGTACCTCGGTCAGGTCGGAAGCCGAACTGGGTTTCGGGCAGAATTTTTTCCGACAAATCTTTGAGGCGGTTCAGTAAAACTCTGGCAAAGACTTTTCCAGGGACTGACAGCAATGAAATACCGCAATAAGAGTTACAGTCAGAACGGTCACCCTTGTTCTTGTAGAGGGCACAAATGCGAGACACTTTGAAGTCCTCAGGGACCCTCTCCTCCTCCCACATTCGAACGAAAAGTTTCCATACCGACGTGTGCAACTCCGTACCACCATATTTAAGTAGTTCACCCGGTATAAGGTCAATGCCAACCGCCCGGTTATTATGCTGCTGTCTGATGGCAGTAACAACCTCGTCGCATGACAGGGGCTCGTCCAGCTCCGTGGCTAACGGGAGTTGAGGCATTAAACTGATATGATGCAGATCAGCTGATCGATATACGTTGAGCAAGTTGTGAAAATGCTCAGCCCAACGTTTAAGTACATCCTCCTTGCTGGTCAGGAGGTGCATACCGTCTAAAGACCTTAAAGGTACTTTTGCACGGTAGGAAGCACCAATCAGCTTACGCACTTCACAGTAAAACTCACCAAGCTGGTTTGTATCGGCGAGCCACTGCATTTGACAAGCCTTGTTCTGCCACCACTTGTCTTTTATTTGTCGAGACAGCCTGCGTAACTCTTGGTCACTTTCTTTGACCACCGCAACACTTCCACCTCTTCGATTATGCTGTCGCAGGAGCTGTCGATGTTTGTCGAATGCTGCTTTAAGAGCCTCGCTATTGTCATCGAACCAGTCTTCACTACGTCGGTCTTTCGTACTCAAAGTAGCAGAAGCGGCTTCTATGAGATGACATGACAAAGCTCCCCAAGCAGCACTGACATCACCGGTCTCAGTTATTGGCGACGGCTTTTCAGATAAGGCTTCAGCATATTTCACCCTAACCTCGCGATCTTTCAGCCTATCCACGTTTAAAAACGCAGGCTTCTTCACTGTGGATCTGCGAGGTCGACGGAGGCGGAGTCGTAGCTTAGTGACAATTAGTCGATGGTCAGTCCAACAGTGAGCACCACGCATGACGCGGGTGACTTGAACTTGACCGATGTCTCGAGGCCGAATAATAGCAAAGTCGATCAAATGCCAGTGTTTGGAACGCGGGTGCATCCACGTTGTCTTGTGCTTAGCGGCAAGTCTGAACATAGTGTTCGATATCGCTAGATCGTACTGAGCACAAAGACCGAGCAGCAACAGACCATTGCTGTTCATGTTGCCAACTCCATGTCGTCCCAGAACTCCAGGCCAAGCCTCGTAGTCCCGTCCAACCCTGGCATTGAAATCGCCTAGCAACAAGATCTGCTCTCTGGCGTTTATGCTATCAAGGCATTGAGTTAGCTCCTCGTAAAACTTGTCCTTAATGTCATCAGACTTGTCTAACGTTGGAGCATAGACACTGATGACATTAAGGTAATTGTCTGTATCCAGGTGAAGGCGCAGTGTGGTAACGCGGTCCGAGATGTGAACAGGACACTCTTGAAGTCGCTTTACTAGATGATTTTTGATGGCAAATCCTACCCCTGAACGTCGAGGCTCGGATGCAGAGGTACCCTTCCAGAAGAAAGTGTAACCACCTCCATCTTCCACCAGTTCTCCTTCATCAGCAAGGTGTGTTTCGCTGAACGCAGCCACATCCACGTTATAGCGATGAAGTTCTCGAGCTACGATGGCGGTTTTGCGTTCAGGACAGGAGTTGCCATTTCGATCAATTAGAGTTCTCACGTTCCACGCGCTAAATGTCATGATAGATGGTTTCATGCTGTTTTTATTTTTTCTGTTTCGTCGACCACGAGTTAAGTGATGCGGTGGCAGCCGTGGTTACTACCACCTTCCGGGTAGGGACGAGCACTTTTTTAGGGCACATTTTCTAGCCCCCTCCTCGGCTGGGCGAGGAAAGCAGTGCCTCCCTTAAAAGGGCTGCTTTGTCATCCCAGGTGCTGCCGAATTCGCATTGTCGTCCCGATTTGCAATGCAAAAGCGACCACGGCATGTACTCACGCCCCTAGAACCGCCTATGTGCAGGAATCAGACAAAGCCCAGCTTGCACCACGCCAGACCTCTCTACCTCAACCCATCGCCACAGGACTTTGCGTCATCGGAGTCCATTATTCGGAAACGGTCAGTTGCGCAGGATATATTTCGGTGCGCAAACGTTCGCGCAAACGCAGGCGCACGCACTTAGTCCTCACCCTCCTTGATTCAGTGGAACGGAAAACCGCTACGACTGAAGGAGAGGTCAAACCCTCCGCCATCCCATGGTTCTTCCTACCAAAAATGGTATACGAACCGAATCTCGGGAGAGCGCAAAGTGGTACTTGCCGGGGGCTCTTTCCCACTAAGCGCCGTTTGCAGGCTCCCTACAAATTCTAATGGTCCCGGCCCTCTCCCCGACACTTGCAAGTCGGGGCGGCTAACCCTCTAGCGCCCACACCCAAATGGGTCTAAACGTCACACAACGTGATCTACTCACCGCGCGGCCCATATACAAGCGTCACTCATTCAAAACTCCGCCTAATCGTGTGCCATGCGTGTGCGAACTTCCTGAAGGACACGAAGTTCTGTCGGCACGAGATAAGGTCCGAAAAGTAAATTGGACCGATTTCTGCTCTCATGAGCGAGTCAAGCATCTCTGTGCGTAGGTCAGCGTACAGGCTACATTCCCACAGTGCGTGATCCCGGCTCTCGTTCGCCTCACCGCACGGGCAAACAGGTGTCTCATTCAGCCGCATCGAATGCAGACGCTGCCTGAAACACCCATGCCCGGTGAGAAGTTGGGAAACCACGTAGTCGGGTTCGACCCAGGTCGAACTCAGCCTCACAGCAACCGTGGGGAAGAAGCGGAAAAGGTCGCGACCGTCCTCGCTGGACTCCCATCTATCTTGCCAAATCGTCACGACATCTGCCCGAACAGAGTTCTTCAACTGCTTACGCTCCCTGTGGGCCAGTTGGACTCCCTCGTCCGCAACGCGTCCCGCACGAAGAACCTCCAGGTCGGCCGGCAGAACTCCCGCTAGCACAGGCAACGCTGCGGTGCTGCACGACCTGTAGGCCTTCGTCAACAGTATCAGCGCCGGTCTCTGCGACCTAAGCAGCGTTCGACGGACCACGAAGTTGGACGAACGTCGGTACCATACGGCCGCGGCGTAACAAAGAACAGCAACATAGGTTCCTGCGTAGAGCAACCTAAGTGCTGGGTACCGAATGCCCCATCTGGTCGCGGAAACCCGCGACATCTTGCCGAAGCAATTGGAGGCCTTCTCACCGATCAAACTCGCATGCGGACCGTAGGACCTAGTCTCGTCCAGCATGACACCGAGTACCCTTGCCTGCGTGACGCTTTTAATCGAGACACCGTTCATACGAATAGTAGGGGGCCGTTTAAACCTACCCTTGTAGGTCATAGTCAAGGATTTTCCCGCGGAGAACCCGAGTCTATTACGCGTACCCCAGTCGGAAATAGCCGCCAAAACGGAACTAGCCTTACGCTCTATCTCTGCACGCGATGATGCCTCGATCAAAACCGTCACGTCGTCAGCGTAGGCAACCAGATGCACGCCTTCGGGTTTGGGTAGGAGCAGGACGTCGTTGAGGAGGAGGTTCCAAAGTGTCGGACCCAGAACCGATCCTTGAGGGCATCCCATGGTGCTTCGCTTCCATTCGGTGTGGTTGCCGACATAGAAGCCAACGCGTCGGTTGGTGAAGTAACTGACCATAATATTATAAATATTAGGTGCAGCGCCACACTGCTTAACCTTAAGCAGGATCATGGGCCACCACGCGTTATCGAAAGCTCCAGAGATGTCCAGAAGGATCAGTTGTACATATGCCGATGTGCTACCGTCCGTGATCGAATTAACGGTTTGCAAAGCGCTCACCGTTGAACGACCACGGGTGAAACCGTGCTGACCGTCAGCAATATTCCGGTACAAACAAGGAGCGCAAGCAATGATCACCCGTTCCAGAATTTTCCCCAAAATCGGCAAAAGCGTGATAGGCCGGTAGGCCTTAGGGTCATTCGGTGGCCTGTCGTTATTCTTTGGCAAGACGACGAGTCTGCCAGACTTCCACAGGTCCGGGAATACTCCCTCCTCGATGCATTTCGCATACATGAGCCACAGCTCGTCGGACGTGGCCTTCCATGCCCATTTGACGATCCTGGCCGTGATACCGTCCACACCCGGGGCTGTGTTGGGTAGTGCGCGGACAATTAAGTCCACCGACCGTTTGGTCGGAGCCTGAGTGTTCTCACCCGAGCTCTGAGGTGAGAAGGCGGCTGCAACACGAACCTCACGGTGGTAGGCGGCATCAATGCCAGGGTCATCGTCCGGATACAGCGACTGAAGCAAACCCTTCATGGTGGCCCCAGTGTCCTGGGTATCGCCCTCAAGGAGCCTTATGCCGTTAAGTACGTTCGGCGGTGGCCGCAAGCGACCACTCGCCTCACGGTAGGCAAGTCCCCACGGATCGTCATTCCCTGAATCGGCTATGTCGCGATAAAATTGGATCTCGGCTCCTCTCATGACGTACTTGTAGCGGTTGCGCAGAGTACGCATTGCATCATGCAACACTTCCTCCGAGCTTCCTCCCAAGCGTCGAGAGCTCTGCCAATCGCGACGCGCCCTGTAGAGTTTATGACGCATCTCGTCAAGCTCCGGGGTCCACCATTCGTATTTGCCGTCAGCCTTACGAGCACACAATCCTAAACATTCGCGCGCGGTGCGCAGTAGGATCTCCGTGTACTGAACGCTGTATTCAGAGGCAGAAAGACCGGGATGGATCTTGTCCATACGTGCATGCAGCACCGAACAGAAAACCTTCCAATTCACATTCCGAACGCGAAAAGGCGGGGGAAGAGTCTCTGAAGGAGAGGTCAGACGCAGTGTCTAGCCGACAGTAACTACCCGCGCCCTCTACCGTCGCCCTAGGCCATCGACATTGCCTTGCTGAGTCGCCGAGTCCGCCAAGCCCTTGTGCATATCTGCATTGGGTTGCCATTCTCGCCGAAACAGACTTTTTATTTGTTAAGCAGGAGGGAACTGCTTGCTCGGGAAGCCGGGGTCGCATACCCGTATACCACATCACAGTCCTCGATCAAAGGCTGAGATGAGTACCCCTGACTCAATAAATAAAAATAAATAGAAATAAGTCTATGAAAATTTCAAGGGCCTATCAGCTACAAAACCGTTTTATTGCAATATAGTAAATGTGAATCCAATGCAGATTTAACCCATTGATCACTAAACTTGCACATCGGTGTTTTGGATCAAGTTTCAATTAAGTCTCCTATGAATATTAAACAGCATAATTCTAAAAAAGTCTAAACAAACACAGAAAAGCCGTTCATAAATCTAGATGTGCAGTAGAGTCACAGTATATAGAAATTTAGGCCAACGCAGTAGTGACATCGTTTCTGGGGATAACTACCTTATATCAGTTGAAGCGGAAATGTTGATACTTTAGATAGATCATTGTCAAACTCAAGAACCTTTCAAAACAATTTTGGACACATACACAGAAAAATTCAATGCTAGAAAGCTCAAAGGTTACTTGTAGCAGTGGAAAATATTATACCATACCATACGATATTATTTCCTTATAGTCACTTCTTGAGTCGTTTCCTTGCGCGGTAATCCCGAGAATCGCTAAATTTCAGTGCGCGACGTGCATCTATGAGAGTAAATTTTGAGCGATTATTTGAAATTTGAATTGTTGAGGCTGTGGAAGAAGTATTTGGAATTTAGCTTACTGTTTAGCTTGTAACGTGTACTGTGATACAGTCCAGCAGACGCCCAAAACAAACAGGACACTTAAAAACAGGGGAGACTAACTGATTTGCATACGGGAAAGCGTCACATATGCGACCAGTGTTTGCAAAAATCCACTTTACGATCGATATCTTTGCACTGACCACTTTTAAAAATTTGTTTATTCATTAGCCAGCAGAGGTTAAGTCTGAATTTCTCGTCATTTGCAAAACAGTCTGCTAAAATGAAATTAGGATCATAAGGCCATGATTAAAAATATTGTAGCTAAAGGAAATTGAAAAATGACGAGTGATATTTATTGGAACTACGATATGTTCGGTAGTAATGACTGTTTTACATACGAGTACGGTGTTAATAGTGACTAAGGGACTCGAGGGTTTCATGTGTATTACAGCTTTAGGCGGCAGACTGACTACCTGTCACTATAGTAATTCACGAATCATCTGAAAGGGCCCTCAATATTTGTCAGACGTGGCAATAGCGACCGTATTTTATGCGGCCGTTGACGCTCTGCCTACCCCGAAAGGGATATTCTTCTTATCGTGTCGATGGCAGACACTACACCGTCGCAGCCCAGAACTTGGCCACATTGACATCCCGAAAGGGATGAAGGCGTGATCTCTCCGTGTGTGTATGTGTGTTAATAGTGTAAAGATCTATGACAGTTTATACCACAAAAGTATCAATTTGCACCCGTATATCAAAACTCCACCCAACATAACCATAATTAGTAAAAAGTATACCAAACCCCAATTCGTTATACCAAAGTCAAAATCATCAGGGGGATATATAAAGGCAACACTTCATATTTGTTATTACGAACACCGCGCGGGAGGGTTCCATTCATATTCAAATCACTTTCAAATCTACAACTATTATTATCCCGGTCGCATTGTGCTGCTCCTAAGGGACCTATATCATTATTCCGAAGCGTCCTTCAAATCATGCCCCATGTAAAAGTATTGTTGTGTTCCAATCCTCTGGACGCCTGCGTGGGCCAAATTATTGTCACAAGGGCGATTCAAAAACACTTTATATCACTTTAGTAGCTCTTTACCATATTTACCCATTCACACTAAATTTATTTTTCCTTTTGTTACCTTATGTTATTACAAATAATACGGGATAAAATTATGCGTCAGAGTTTAGATCCTCATAAGAATTTCAAGTCGTGATTTACCGACGGAATATTTAAATTCAGATTCAAATGATATACCAAAGTGGCGGTTAATAAATTTGACTCAAATTATGGAGTCCACAAACATCCATTTGTAATAAAACACAGAGTTACAGATCTAAGAATTTCATCGGCTCTTTGAAGGAATAATTTATGTGACGGTTTAGTTTTTATGTTCCATTAAAAGCTAGGCCCGATTCCAATATCAGTTTGTCTAATGTGAGTGGCGCCAAAATTCCGGCGGGCGGACGTCCTCGATCATAAAATTTCGGTCCCAAACAAACATCAACTTTTAGCGCCCCAACCCCCGGCTTTGTTTTTTAAATAAGCATGTTCTGTTATGTTGGATCGACTCCGGTAGTTTCAAAATATTGACTCAAACTGTCGACTATGTGATAGAATTTCAGAGCTATCAGTTACAACGTTAATATTATGAAAATATACGTTCATTTCCAGACGTCTTTTCGGATATTCAAGGTCGATTTGAATTGGAACAGGAGAAAGTTAGTTCTGGATTTGGAAATTCTAATGTAACGAAGTATAATATTTTATTCAGTATGCAAAACACAAAGGAATACCTTACATCACGATGGTTCATATAACAGTTACAGAGCAAAGAGGCTATGCAGCCACATTATAAACCCATATCACTTCTTCCGTTGATGGCGTTAGAATGATAATATCCGGATATGACAATACCACACCATTGTTTCAAAGCAACAATGACAAACAAAAAATAGGAGGTCGAAGAGGAATAAATCTAAATGACATTTGAGGCACTCAGAAACTGGTCTAAGGGGATTTTTATTTTTGTTTTGTGAGTCAGGAATGTGGCTGGAGAAGGACTTCATGTTGAAGGACAAAAGAGGATCCAAGAATTGATCGCCTTATAAAGACTTGAAACATTGAAATTTATGATAAGGCGACTCATCATTCGACTTCAAAAGTTGATACACAGTATTTTTAGACACGTTTATATTAAAGGTAGCTCATAAGAAGTTAATACATTTGCTACAATTTAGGTAAGAACTTTAGCTTTCCACTTCAAAAGTATTCTGCTAAAATTTTTAAAAATGATTTTGAATTATTTTTTCTGTGATTTTTCAAACCCATCAAACAATGTAAAAACAACACTTTTTTAGTCCTGACAGTAACTCGATAACAGCTCAAACAATTCATAAAACACTGATTTTAATACAAATCTTTATTGAAAAAGTAATTGAGGTATAGAGTTTCTGTCCAGGTGTATTTACCTCAAAACATTTGTTAAATTATTGATTTTGTAAAAAAGTATTAAGTTGAGTGAACTGTGTAACAAAATAAAAAATAAAACGGTTAAACTACACAAACATACATACATAAGTCATGCCTTCATCCCTTCCAGGGTAGGCAGAGCGTTAACAATCGTAAAGTCGTTACGATTAAGTTACGGTCGCTATCGCCCCATCTGACAAGTCTTGAGGGTCCTTTTCGATGATACATGTATCTATCACTTTAGTGACAGGTTGTCAGCCTGTCGCCTAAAATTGTTATACACATGAAACCCTCGAGTCTCGTAGTCGCCTTTTACAACACCCACAGGAAAGAAATGGGGTGATGCTATTCTAAGCCGGCATCACACGGCTAACTAACTATTTCATACTAAACTAATTATATTATTATTATTTCTATGTCTAATTGTCGATAGTAACTACTATTTATGAACGGAGTGACAACGTTATTTGACAATTGTTTGATGGTAAATACAGTTACTAGCATATGTTGCATAGAATGTATAAAATTACTGAAATTATGAGCATAGGTAAATCAAAACATCTGTTCAAAAACGTACAGCGTCAACAATATGTTTAAAAAGCAAATGCCAATTAGCTAACCAATGAATGGTAATGTATCTATTTCTTTGTATTAACCTTGGAAGCATTCACATGTCTTGAAAAAAAAAACTGTAAAAAATTATTGATAAAACCATGGATGACTAAGAAATTTATTGATTCTTCTGTCTTTGTACCTATAGGTTGCAAATCATCCACCCACATAAGTTATAGGTAGCTATGGTTAGTACAGGGTGTAAAAAAATAGCTGAAAATATTTTAAGGGGTTAACCAGTCTATGAAACTGAACAACTTTCCCGAAGGAACATAGGTCAAAATACGGGATTTTAGATGGTTTGAGATACATATATGACAACTGCAGTTCAAATATTTTTAGGTTTAATATATACAAAGAAGGAATTTTAGTTTGAATAAATATTGATGTAAATTGTACCTGCTTAGAATCAATACGCTGCTGCACATAAATATCCATTTGAAAAAGCTCAGACCCGTTCTAATTGGACACATTTTGTCGAATGTCGATGGCTTTTAGTCGATAACGTCCCAACACCTGATAAGCCACGTTTGCTAAAATCGCTGGTTCAGTGAATTTTATTGAAATCACTACTGGAGTGAAACGCTGATAAATATTGGCAGTTGATGTGAATTCACTTAAAAAGGTTCGTGTTGATAATGAGAGTGTTGATGCAAGTAATAACGGTAAAAACAAGTACAACGCATTCTAATGGAAAATATAAGTAGGTTGGATCTTTTTTCTTTTTTGTCAGATACGGCTCATAGAAAGGCTGTGGAGAACAGTTCACATGCTTACGAATAGTAGTCACATAAAGTACAAAGAAAATTTAATGAATATCTTGGGCGCTCGTCAACTTTTCGTATAATTGTGGTCTAAGAAAGTCTGTTGATAATCACTAAAACACAATTACATTTATGTTGTTGTGAGGATATTAACTGACAAATAGGAAGGTAGCGAAAAACACATTTTTATAGTCACTGAAAACAAAAGTTCATATTAGGTGTAAAAATATTAGCTGCAAATATTTGAAGGGGTGAATCAGCCCATGAAACTAAACAACTTTCCCCAGGAAACATAGGTCGAAATACGAGTTTTTTTTTTAAATCTCCTATATAAATTGACTTGGTCAGCTGGTAATTTTTGTATGGGAGGTGCAATATTTTTTTTCATATTTCGACCTATATTCCTTGGAGAAAGTTGTGCAGTTTCATGGGCTGATTCACCCCTTAATATATTTGCAGCTTATTTTTTACACCCTGATCGTATTTAAAGCGTCATGCAAACGCATCTTCGTAGATGCACTAATCACCTCCATATCAACTTTATTATCACTTTTTTTATCGCTTTTTATCACTGCATGCCGGGATAGAAAAGCATCACCCCAAATCTTCTCGCGGGTGTTATAAGAGGCAACTAAGGGACTCGAGGGTTTCATGTGTATTACAAATTTAGGCGACAGGCTGACAACCTGTCACTACAGTGATGCACGAATCATCTGAAAGGGCCCTAAATACTTGTCGGTCGAGGCGATAAGGAGCGTAATTTTACAATCGTTATTGCTCTGCCTACCCCGCAAGGGATAAAGGCGTGATTTGTGTGTGTGTTTATCACTTTACCTCTCACTCAATCACTCTACGGAATGCATAGGAATATTTATTAAGATGTTTCTATTTATTAACATCAAGATAGCCCCATCAGCTGCCATGCGTGTTTCTCCCTTGTGGCCTTTCACCTTTGCTTCATTACATGCCAGACGACGTGGACTGATATAGGCGGTTCCTACACTTAACGTCCGTAGATGCGTTTTTTTAGCGTATCCGTCTGTACTAATACATACATACATACACAAATCACGCGTTTATCCCGTGCGGGGTAAAATTACTGTTGTTATCATCACGTCTGACAAGTATTGAGAGCCCCTTCAGATGATTCGTGAATCACTGTAGTGACAGGTTATCAGCCTGTCATCTAAAGTTGTAATACGTGGTAATACACATGAAACCCTCGAGTCCCTTAGTTGCCTGTTACAACAATCGCGGGAAGAATTGGGGTGATGCTTTTCTCTGCTGGTATCACACGGCAAATTAAATCGGAGCTAATTCCTACTAGGAAATTTTGGATTTTCAATACTAAAACCAACGTTGACGCAAGAGCAATGCGAAAACTTGTTTTGCCATCTGTCTCTGTTGCTTTCATTTTTGTAGATGCAATATACTTAGCCCTTTTGCACCAACGGACGTCAGATGTGAGATTTGCCGTAGTTGTGGCTATGCGTCTTCTTGACACACGAGGTGGCTGTAAGAGAGGCTTAAGTCTATATTATCTAGTTGGTCATGTTTTCTTGTTCAAATTTAAATCGAAAAGAACTAATGTAGAGTATTCTGCATGTAAAAATAATGGCTACTCATAATATAGTTTTTTTTGTGACAATTCATAATAACAGGTAGATTCACACTATCATAAATGTTTAAATGGATATACAGGTTGTAAAAAAAATTTGCTGCAAATATTTTAAGGGGTGAACCAGCCCATGAAACTGAATAACTTAACCGCAAGGAACATAGCTCGAAATATGAAAAAAAAATTTGGACCTCCCATACAAAATTACCAACCGACCAAGTCAATTTCTATGGGAGGTTTAATATTTCGACCTATGTTTATTGGGGGAAGTTGTTCAGTTTCATGGGCTGATTCACCCCTTCAAATACATATTTTCAGCTAATATTTTTAAACCTTATAATTTTTTTTAAACTGATGTAAGAGTGGCGGAAAATATCAAGAGTCTTTTTAATGGTTAGCAAGAAAAATTATTCAAGTCATAAAACAGTTTCTAACCTGGTAATATGCGTTTATATCATACATAAACCGAACTTTATAAGGGTCTAACTTATGCAAGTTTGTTATGGTAGTTAGACTAGGCTTCAAATTTAATGGCTTTAATTATAGGCTGTAAGATGATACCTAGCCTTCGAGGCATTTATTAATTTATATCCAACTAGTGGCCTGCCCAGCGATTATTCCCGCAACTCATTTTCCCGTGGGAATAAGTTGTATTATGAATAAAAATCTCTATCTTGAATCAATTTATCTGTCTTTAAAAAGCTGCATCAAAATCTGTCGTATAGTTTTTAGATTTAAGCATATATACAGACAGACATTCCGTTAACGCTCTGCCTCCCCCGCAAGGGATAAAGGCGTGATATATGTATGTATGTATGTACAGACTTTTTTTATGTAGCCTGTGTAATGTCGACTCATGTTTCTTGGGGAAGTTTAGTTTCATTGGCTGGTTCACCCCTTATAGTAATTGAATTTTTTTTCCACCTCTCTCATCTCCCACGCTCTTAAGTATAGTGATATTTAAGAGCTTTATATGTATGTAAATGATCTTCTAGTGATCATGCATTGAAATTTTTGATTATGGATGCAGTTTATCGTCTCATGTGGAAATAAGATACTTACCTCAACAAGTTTACAACCCTGACATCAGGGTTTTTTGAGTCGTTTATCAATTTGTTGTCCCACTTGATATCAATAAATGAATATAACTAGATTGAAATTCGATTACATTGAATTGTTACTTTAGTTAAAACTTTTCAAGATAAAAGATTGCTACAAAACTAAAATAAATTATACATAACAAGACAATGTCGAAAGTTTTATAAACGTTTTCAAAGTTTCCTACTACATTGTATTAGAAATTGCTGGTTTTATAACCTCTGTAACCACTTAAGATTAACAATTAAGATGATGTGGCCGGTGAGATGGCAAACCGTTTAGCTCTTCTTAAGACCCTTGTACAATGTGGGAAAGCCGCGGGCTTCGAAGTTCAGCTCAAAGTATTACAAAATTTGAAATGAGCTTTATTTTATAATATTTATATTTAAAAATGCGATAAAACAAAAACACAAAATCAAGTTATGGATAATTAACTTTATATACGTATATGAACCTTTGTGTTGTTTTTTTTTTCATCTACAATAACGTGCGTAAATAAATAAATAAAAAATAACACTTGATACAAAAACTATACCTAAAATAATCACAGGGGTGTCATAAGAATCCACGATTATTATGATTATTTGCCAAAACTCTTTTTAGTTCAGTTGGTGAAACCGACGGCTCGTGATTTTTCCCTAAAGTTGAAAAAATACATCTTCCTCAAAATTTGACCCAAAAAAACGCCGCGTTTTATGTAAAGCACAGTGTACACTTATCTCAAAAACAGAGCAGCCCGGAAGTAATTGCCTCATGAACCGTCAGGTGTTGCACTACATTAAACTGTATATTTATGAGCTTGACAGTTTACATGTTTGATTAGGGTCGCGGTAACGGGCCATGTTGCTCAGTTGTACTCACTGGCTGATTTTGTCTGATAAAATTATTGATTAATACTAAAATGAGACTGAATGCAGTAAAAGCAATAGTGCAGTTAGACAACCGAGTTCAATAACAAAGAAATATGGTCGGACACCTGCGAATATAATGCAATATGTAACGGAAAGCGATATGACAACTTGTGTAGAAAAGATTTGATGTCATACTTTTACAATTAAAATTCTAATACTGTCAAATACCTTAAATTTTATTTGTATATTATGCAACACTTGTTTCTTTTTTTCTTAAAATTATGTACAACATTTTAATGAATGAATTGAATGTCAAAAAAATTCAATAGAAATGGGATTGTTCGGAAACCGTTTAAAAAATTTATTCATCTGACTAAAGTCGCATAAACCAGTCGGGTCATACTACTGAGGAAAGCTAGTTTGTCCCGATAAAGGATTTCCCTGGAGAAATTTTTACCTTACCGTATAGTTGTGGTTGGTACGCCGTCGTATGTGGGTTAATTTATCCGGCCTGCGGTTTGTTTGTCTCCCAGAGGGGGTTAATTTGGGTCGTGATTACATTGGTTGTTTATGTGATAACATTTTCTACAAGAAACCCGTTTTTCTCTTTAAAATGGTGCTTTTGTTGTAGGATTTAGATCCATAACAGGATATATTACGTATTACAATGGTAGCCCTTTCTTGAGAGCGGAATTTTATTATGAGAGAAACTTCAACATCAAATGATGAGAAAAGTCCCACGGTAATCGAATCTAAGCAAACTATTTCTTTAATGAACAATAACTGAAACATTATTAGTCCGATAAACTAGAAACACTTCTAAAAAAGATTTGCTTCTAAAATTCCGACACTCAAAGCTAATCATACTAACAAAGCAACAAAAGGAGACAATGATGTAACAAAAGAAAACAACGCCGATGCCCGTGAGATAGCACCGACATACACGGCTGTCGGCACCCAAAGAGATGTTCTGATAACAGAATTATAAGTGCCACATGGTCCACAAGCCGATGTGGACATTGATAAAGGTACCGCTAGACCAGGAAGAAAGGATGGATTTTATAACACGTACATTTCTGGTGGATTTATGCCGTTTGATGCCAGCTTAGAATAGCATCACCCCACATCCTTCCCGTGGGTGTCGTAAAAGCCGACTAAGGAACCCGGGAGTGTTGGTGTATTACAATTTTTAGGCGATAGGCTGACAACCTGTCACTATAGTGATACACATGTTTTCTGAAACAACGTTGGAAAAAAAACTCTAAAATGTCAGACGTGGCGATAGCGACCGTATTCTTACGGCTGTTAACGCTCTGCCTACCCCGCTAGGGATAAAGGCGTGATATATGTACGTATGTGTGTATGATTTCAGGTGAATTTAGAGTGACATATCCTCAACTAAAAATGGGATTTCTGAATTTTATTCGCATCCGTAACGCATGCATTTGTCAGATGCAAAAATAATATTTAATTTTCCATTGAACAACTTTTGCTTAGCAACAAGGCAGAAATATGGAAAAAAATTAGGACCTTGGTACAAAATGTACCAGCTGAGCGAGTTAATTTGTATGGGGAGCTAACTTTTTTATATTTTGACCTATGTTTCTTGGAGAAAAATGTTCAGTTTCATACACTGGTTCAATATTTGCCGTGATTTTTTTACACCTCACTCCTACTATATAGTTAGTATTCTTTATACTAGGACATTTCTCAGATATAAGCATATCAAGCAAGACGTACAGCTATTTAAAAAAATTAAAAGCTTATCTCAGAATGAATTTTAGATGTAGAACTATTGTTTGCTGTTTATTGCATTCAGTATTGCTTTGTGATTTGATGATGCATTATTGTAAATTGTGCCATCCTGTCATAACGACACTTCTTCACGACATAAAATAAATTTATATCTTAGTTCCTGTCTTTAAGTTCTTTATAGATCCTTAGTTTCTTAACAGACATTAGCAATTTAATAGTCTTTAGTCTTTAGACACCTTTATGACATGTGATTAATCATTTAATAGCTTACCTTATAGCTTTTATATCATGACTTTTATCACTTAATAAAAATTATGATAGGGTGCAGACTAGAATACGCAATCCAGTATTTTGGTGCTTTGATTGGTGCTAAGCAGTAACCTGGTGAACTGTACGTATGAAACAAATGTTTTATCAATTTCAAATACCTACTTAATAAGTGGAAGTTTTAACCAGGATTCAAGTCAGCATGCTTTTAAAACCAAATTAATGGTATCCCCTTATGGTATAGCTTGAAAAAGAATCTTTTGAAATTAATCATCCAAATTCACATCAGTTCCAATTTCGATTCCAAGGTAAAGAAAGGAATACAAGTAAAAACTCGTCAGAATAATGATCTTTCAAAAACTGCCCTTCGGCTGGATGGGAATTCGAAATTTAAAAGTATAATTTAGCAGAATACGATGTGGATTTCTTGTTTGAGTCCGAAGTCTGAATTTGGAGCGATAGCGTTGGTTCACGAATCCTAATTTTTACCCTTTAATGAAATGATCGAATAAGAAAAGTATTTTTTTGTCTTAGGAAACGATGCTTCAATAATCAAATAAGGTTAGACTACCTGGTTTTATTCAGTTGCTAAACATTAAGCAAAAGTAACTTGAACGTTACAGATCGACTTAACAAAGAAACAAAAGAAGTACAACAACCAATAAGAAAAAAATCTAAACTCCAATAAAGAGTCCTAAATAAATAAACAAGTCCGCAAAAAGGAAATTTCGTTCAAGGACTTCCACAAAATCTTCCCAAGTATTCTCCGTAACAAAAACTTTTGAACTGGCAATACCAAAACCTTACGGATTCCAGACTTCAGGTATATATAAAACGGTTGCAGGGAGACGATATAAAAATGTGCCCGCCATTATAAATATTCATCCAAAGAACAGACGACAAAACAAGAAAAGATAACGGTTAGTTTGAACGCGAACATTTTTTTAGGGCAAACATAAACGGGCGTTTTGCCGAAGCAAGATCATTGCTGCTATTTTTACTGCCGTCTAAGTAATTAGCGATGTAGATGAGTAACTTTTCAACTTTATGATAGACCAGGAATACTCAGTAAGCAGCAAAAATATAAGGTGTAAAAATATTAGCTGCAAGTACTTTAAGGTGTGAATCAGTCCATGAAACTGAACAACTTTCCCTAAGGAGCATAGGTCGAAATATGAAAAAATTGCTTGGACCTCCTACACAAATTGACTTGGTCGGTCGGTACGAGTAGTTTTGTATGGGAGGGTCAAAATGTTTTGTCATATTTCGACCTATGTTCCTTGGGGACAGTTGTTCAGTTTCATGGGCTGGTTCACCCTTTAAACTATTTGCAGCAAATTTTTTCACACCCTATATTAAGGGGCTGAGTAGAGCTAAAAGCTACTTTTATAAGTGATTTCTACCCTAGATAAAATGCAGAAAAACTGACGAAAAAAAAGGTAATAATCTTCAGGATATTTGCTGTAGTGCTATTGTTTCCAAAACATGATATTAGTAATTTAGCTTGATAGAAAAACATCGTAAAGTTACTTCTAAAAATCTATTATATCGCAAACTGTACGAACAAAACCCACGCAATAATTAAGTGTTTATTATCAGAATGAGCGCCTTACAATACTCTATCGACATATTGTTTTTGATTTTCAAATTACTTATTTTAGACCGAGTTATTATCGAAAATACGAAAATATCATTGAACCGGCAAGATTCCGTTCCGTTCGCACGCGCGCAGTTTGACATTTGTCAGAAAGGGACCGGTTTTTATCTCTTGTCAGCCCCTTAAGCAGACTCTTTTTAGTGATAAAGTCGGTGTTTCATATAGAGCTCCCAAGATCACACAAGGGGCAAGTGGTAGAAATATGGGGTTTGTCAAAGAGCGAGGTAATCATAATTTTTATGCTGCAGATTCTATGGGAATGGAATAGAACATTTGAGATGGAGAGAGCGTAACAGGTAAAAATATTGTAACTGGAGTTTTGCTGAAACTAGAATGAGTATCATTTTGAAATTACTTTTGAAAAGAAAATTAGGTATATATTTGAGAGCCGACCCCGAAAGAGAACGGGATAAGGCAACGATAATGATGATGCAATTATTAAAATCTAATACCGATAGGTATTTGTAGTGAAAACGGAACATCAATTTTGAAAAACCCCTTATTATTGTCACGATTAGGTACAGATGAATTATTCTTTCACGCGTTTTCTACGATGCTTCTGGTACCTAGCATCTAGATGATAAAATAGTAATTCTGAAGTTCATTTGCCCAAACCTGCCCAAAGCTTCAAACTTAAAATACAATAAGAAGATAATAAAAAAACCTACATGATTTTAGTTCCAATAACAGATATAAAATCTAATCCTATTCCAGAACACTCCATACTAGTGTAAAATGTTTCTGTCACTCGCATTAACATTCGCGCTCTGACGAATGCGAAAGAGCGTACATGATACCGCCATGAAGAATCGCACGCGAAATCCCCTTTCCGCTACCATTGTGGCTAAATTGATTCTATATTTTAACACCGTCTAATTCTGGGTAAAAAGTTGAGTGACGGGTTGTTTACATAGGTAGCAACGATTGTGAAAGGGTAACCCAGATTTCGTCGTCTCGCTGTATGACACGCGTTTTATTTTTATTAAAGTTTAAACAGACAGATACACATTATAAACTATTTTATGGAAAGTGGAGGCACACTTTCTTAAAATAAAATAGGTAATGAGTGTGATCATCACACATCGCATTTTATCAGCCTAGAGCCAGGTGATCAAAGAATTAAAACCGAACTCGAAACTAATATCGAAACACATGACCCAAATATTTCACCCGAACAGTGATGAAAAGCGAAAACTATTATCTAAATGAAGATAAAATAAACTCCCGAATGGAAGATTCGAAATACGGTTAAACAAAAAACAATACCCTGCTAAGTTTCTCATAGATACGCCATAAGGTTCAATCAATCAATGTCCCAAAAACTAAAAAAGGTGGGTACCAAACACGACCCACGTAAAGTTGGGGGATTGAAAAAAAGTTAAGCTTGTATATTTTTTGTTGTTGTATATGTTTTTTGTGACCCAGCCCCAGTGTGGAATTGTTTCGTCAGTCTTTTAGGACTGGCTTGAAAGTTTCTATTTTAGGAACTTGATGTTAAAATACGAAAACAAACTTTGGCTATTTCAGAAGAGTTAACTGGTGATGTGGGCTGACAACAAATATAAATATTGGGAATAAACTATAGTTGAGATGGGTACAGACCATATTCTGTAGTTTTAAAAATAGAAAAGCAAAATTTTATACGTCCGTAGACAAGATTTATATACAAGTAAGTAGCTTCTAATAAGAAAATAATACATTGAATACTTGCTGCTTCTAATCACTTAAAATTGAATGATTTTTGTTTTAAAACCTGCACTAGCCAAGACAACGTTAAAACATAAACGAAAATAAAATAACAAAAATAAGTAAATCCCTTTTACTATTTTTATCAGTTTCCACATCTTAACTAAATTCGAACTCAAAACCCGAAAAGATCTTTATCACAGTTTTGTATTAATTTCAAATGAGTTCCGAAGCAGTGAAATATCCCGATTTAAATTTCAACGGTGTTTAATGACCATGAAATATACACTTAGATCCATGAGAATAGTGTTAATTAAGACTTTTCACATGAAAAAGATATGGCTTTTGAGTATAATTTAATAATAGGAACGGCGGTAGTCGAAACTAGCTTTTGTCATTGCTCCGTTACTTACTTACTTGCTCGCAATGAATGGAGATACGAAACCGTGAAATTGTAAATTGAAACTAAATGTACCTAATCTGGCAAATTGTGGGAAGATCTCGCTAATACCTACTTGTGAAAGAGAAGTAGAGCACCCGTAAATAATTAAAACTAACTATCAACAGAAATGAATCCAATTTAAAAAATTAACAAGGTATCTGCATTCAATTAAACGATTCAATTTCTCTATTCATAAGGCTACAGTTCGTTCAATAAGTAGTTACAGCTTTCAATATCAGCAACTTGGAACAAGTTGTATGAAATATTTAAAAAAAACTTTAAGACACAAATTATCCTGTTTGATATGTTGAGAGGTCCACAAGAGATTTTGCCTTATTTACACAACCCTCTGCATAGAGCGCAAAATTCCAAAAAGTTGATTTTCTAACATCTTCACATCAAACCCCATCAAAGAGATAACAAATGACATTTGTTTGACATACACTGCTTCAAAATCAAAGTCAAATCTCCAGAATCCGATGTAACTAACCAGCAGTATCTAAACACAATGTCAAAACAACCTCAAAACGCAATACATCCGAGTTTGAAAGAAGCGTACAACCACTGTATTACACAATACGCTTCAGGCGGATAAAAACCAAGTGAGATATACCATCAAATATCCAATAATAAAAACATAAGCGAGCACGAAGCCTTGGCTGGGCTGGTTGGATATTTTTATCTGGAACCCCAAGCACTAGGGAATCGCTATTTATTTATTCACTCGATGCCGAGGGCGAATCTCGTTGTATCTTGATTTTGTTACTCTGCGTTTTCCTTTTGGATTTTTTCTTCGACTACTGGTGTAACTGGAATAAAATTAAATTGTGGCGCCTGATCCACTTGTCTTTTAATATTAATGAATAGGTACTAGAAATGCTTCTACTGTCACCTGGACATCGTATGTTATATCAGATAACCTCTATCGTACGAAATCTGCACGGCGAAAAATTATTTCACACCCGAAAATTTTACCCATATTCATACCAATCGCAGATTTTTTATAGTATCTACTCCTCTCTTTTGCTTTTCGTGTAGGACACTGAGTCGTCCATCTTTATAGTACTTACCGAGTATGAAAACTAGTGCGGAAGACTCATCTATATGACGCAGGTGCGTTTTGGCTGACGTTTAAGAATAATGAATTGACCATCATATGGACCGATAAAACTTCAAAAACATGCTACAGACTAAACATTTATCTTATTTAAGTAATTATATCCGTTTACCTTAATTCACTTTAAATAAACCAATATTACTCTGCGAGCCCTTTTGTAAACTGCTTCAAGCACTTTCTTATTACATCTGTAGTAATGTCAAAAGCCACTCGCGGATTACGCAGCTATGTCCGTTGTAGGCACAACCGTTAAACCTTTGACATCTTATGCAAGCCTGGTACTGGTTCGATACTCTGGGAGATAATGGCTTGTACCTTGATTCTTTGATCTTATCTTAGTTTAACAAAGTTGCAGTATTGTTTATGTATTTACATGTTAAGTTATTTCACTTTTATCTTAATTTGAATTTATTAACAATATTTACTACTACGTCATTTTAGGATTAATAACTTAATTATGGACATTTCAATTCGACATTGATATTTTTGTAAATATTGCTCCCTTTTGATTACTTATCTCTTATATTGAACTCAACATCATCATCAATACTTAAATTATAACAAAACACAAAACATATATCATAATTAATATGTCGAAGAACACATCCGCATAAAATAATAAAATAAAAATAGTTTATTTTCAGAAATTTTACATTGTATAATACACGAGACCTCCCATTAAGTAAGCTGAGCTACTTGTGTCGGGAGTGACTCGCTACTTTCCTTTTGGACACATTTGAAAATAAGTAAAAATAGGTAAACAAAATATTCATAACAACAGTAGTATCAGTAGTAACAGTAGTACAGTGGTATCTCATAATTAGTAACTTAAACATTTACAAAAGATAGCAAGTAGGTACGCTAGATTCCACTGATAGTGCATAAATATAAATAACCACAATGTTACAACTGTGAAGGAGTAGGTGTGAATGCATGTACATTACGTGTGTGTGTGTGTAATGAGGTGAGTAGGCATACTTGTTTGTTTATTTGTTAATGCGCTTTACTAGATTTGTTGATGTAGGTAGGTAGGTAATAGGTCACAAAATTTCAGATTTTACGAAATTGTCACTAGAAAATATCGCATGTTTGCAAATTATTTAGGATCTATCTAAATATCGGAATACGTTTTGAGTCAAACCTTTCTCGACGAATATTCTTATGAGTATTATTTGCACTGAGCATCACTTTTACGCTACCTACCTATAATTTCGTAAAAATTATTACAACTCCGCACTTTGCAATATCACGACCCATATATTTACCAGTAATAACCACTCATCTCCTTCACTATTTTGCCCGTCTTTGCATTGACAAGATTTACGACCAGTAGCCTGCGGAAAAACAACAAAGCTAGTGAAAAATAGGGACATAACGGCGTATACGTGACAAGCGGACCTCCCTTAGGGCATGCAGGCCAGAACATACGCCCTTAGAGGAAATAGGGCACTCAGTCAAGATACGCCCCAGCGATCTCAACTATTTTAGCCAGGGTCATGATGTTTATCTCTGAGGGTTGTGAAAGGCTTCACTATTTCGACCCTTTGACAAATATTCTGAAATCTTCGAACGCCTTCGTACCTATTTCTATTTCTTCGGTCTATTTAGCGGCCTGGATCTCACTTAAATAAAGTTCAATAAAAGATGAAGTCTTACAACTTGCACGCAAAAATTTTAATGCCGTATTCAAATAATTAAAAGTTATAAGGCTTAAATTATAAGAAGGTGATTTTAGATGCTGGAAAAGATTAGCATATATTATTTTATATCCATTATATCTTTGCGTGAATTGTCTTCCGTCAAAATTGTTTTTTGTTTTATAATAATCACAAGCTATTGTTCCGAACTGAAGAGGCAAAAGTAATTGTTTCAGCGAAATCACAAAAACCTGTACAATATTCATCCCAATCCATACACCGCTAAACTTTTTTTATCTTTATCCTCTTTTAGCTGAAATGAATGTGTTCACGTCAAATAAAACATCAGTCATAATCCCCTCGCCCCGGGGGAGGCGGTTAAGCTGAAAATATTATGATTTATTAAACCGAGGAAACAAAATGCGGCGTGTTTTACGCGAAAAGGCGCTTTTTGGAGTTACGTCCTTATTGATAGTTGTCCTCTTGGGCCGTTGATTTAATCAATCTTTATTATAAATCTTGTGTAACACGTCAAACATAGAAACGTCAAAACCTTTTGGGGTAGAAAGAAGGTCAACAGCCGTAATAATACCATTGTTATAGCCACAACTTGACAGTTGAGAACATTGAAAAAATGTGTCAGAAAAAAGTAGGTTCAATTAAAAAGAAGAAAACGCTATAAAAAAGTATAATTTGTCTTTATTTTATATCGTTTTAACTTGACCTTAGACCCAAAATGTAAGTTTTTCCATAAAACATCTCGGGAATAAATATAGTAAAGTCGAGAAACTTAAGTTACTGTTGAGTGCAACGGAACGCACCAGCCGACAGCCCCGCGGGGTGCGGGGGCGCAACTGTCAATTCTCTTCTTCACATTCGCTCATCGCGACGATTTGATCTTTTTAATAAGATTTTGGCTTTTATATCAGCATTTACAATACAGTCTACTATATACAACGAAGTCCATCTTTTATTGCAACACCAGCGATACCTTAGGACACTAACAAATGGTCCTTCACCCGTGAAAAGTCAAATTCGACAAGAAGAAATTCGACGCAAAATCTGTTCCTGTCTTCGGCTGTTTGTGGGCCCGTTTCCAAAGAAGATACCTGTGGTTTCGTTAAGGATAGCTATTGGAAGGCATCAAGGACCCGTCTTACAAGGCTGGCAGGAAGAAAACGCCGAAATTCTACCATAAAATCGAGTTGTGACGTCATATTCCAAAGATCGAGTCGCTGTCAACAAGGACTAATGAAGGTCGTCATGATCTTGTTGTTGGAAAGTCATATTTTGTGAGTTCGTTCCATAATTTTCCTTCAGCATTCCTTTCTTTAACCTGGAACCTTGTTATTCTTACCTATTTACGTAAAATACTTTTATAGTTTGCCTTAATTCGAGTCAAACGGTGGTCACACCTTTGTATCAAAATTTTACCTAATTTAGTCTCATAAAACCTATCAATTTTGCTTTAAATCATCAGTACGTTTGCCTTAATTCATAATTAAGATAATTTTTAATCATTCCAATCGCTAATTTAAGTAAAATAAGCATCTGTGCATTCATACTACTGTACTTGACCTACATTTCATACAATCTCAACGTAACGGTACATCAGCTGCTCGCTGCCTTTTTAATTCTATGCTATCGGGAGTAGGCTATAGATCATACCGCCTTGTTCTAAGCTGCCTTTTTAATTCTATGCTTTCGGGAGTAGGCTATAGATTATACCGCCTTGTTTTAAGTTGCCCTTATTCTATAATTTTTCATAAGCGCTTTGCATTCCTTATCGTTTAGCATTTTTGTGTCCGCTTTTATTTTGCATTACAAAAATGGCTGAAGCTGAAATTAAATTAACGAAGCTTACTAGGAAGCGTGCTACCTTCAAGGCAAAGATAACTAACTTCGATAAATATATTAAAATACTTCTGAGCTGTGAAAAATTATCAGACTTGCAGCGAATCGATTTAGAAGGCCGTTTTAGCGTATTTAATCGACTGTATCCTGAATTTGATAAATTACAGACGGAAATCGAGATGCTTACTGACACGCCGGACGAGACGTTTGCTTGCCGCGAGGAAATGGAGTCACAGTACTACTTGCTGGTCGCTCAGGCTCGTACTATGTTGGAAAAAGCTGACCAATCACGTAGGGAACCAGAGTTCCAAGATGCACAGGTTGGGAATAAAAATAATTATGTACGCTTACCTAAAATAAATCTTCCTCACTTTAACGGTGGCTATCAGTATTGGCTAGAGTATAAAGAAACTTACCTTTCGATGATACACACTGCAGAAAATCTTGATAATATTAGCAAGTTCCACTACCTCCGCGCCTCTCTTCAAGGAGATGCGGCCTTGGTAATCAAAAATATCGATTTTAATAGTGACAATTATACTGTAGCATGGAAGCAACTTTGTGAGCGGTATGATAATAATCGGTCTTTAATAAATAATCATATTCAAGCGTTGTTTAATGCAGAATCTATCAGAAAAGAGTCAAGTAAGGGTTTACGTAATATTGTAGACTTAACAAACAAAAATATTAGGGCACTTACGTCATTAAAAGCTACCAATAGTTGGGATATTTTTGTGATTTACATGATGTCTAGTAAATTGGACATTGAGACATGTCGTCACTGGGAGCAACATGTCAATGGCTTAGTAAACTTACCTACTTTGGATGAATTCTGTAAGTTTTTGAATGACAGAGCTACTATCTTAGAGACAATTGAGGAAAAATGTAAATCTCTTGAATCCAACAAAACAAAAAGCTTTGTAGTTGCCACTAATACCACAAAAAATGCACAAAACGTAAAATCAACAGTAATTAAATGTCCTCTTTGTGGTAAAGGTCATTTCCTTTTTACTTGCGAAACTTTTAGACAATTAAACATTGAAACTCGTATACTAAAGGCAAAAGAGTATAAGGTTTGCTTGAACTGTCTTCGGCCAGGCCACTGGCATCAAAAATGCAGTCTTTCACACTGCAAATATTGCAAAGAAAAACATAATACACTCTTACACTTAGAACAGCCACCTGAGCACACTCCAGGAAATCCTCCATTAGAAAGTACTGTTGCTTTGGCTACTTACATTCCGAATCCTGCTACACCTTCGCGTCCTTTGTTTTCCACAGCTGTCGTCAAAGTGGTGGATAGTGAGGGCAATAGACATGACGCAAGATTGCTTCTCGACAACGCTAGTTCTGCGAACTTGATATCGGAATCCTTTTGTGGAAAGCTGGGCTTACCACGTCGTAAGGTATACTCCACGGTTACAGGCGTTAACAATCAGACCTCTTCAAGTACTGTGTCTTGTGCGCTCACCATTGAGTCTTATTACAGTGACTATACGGTCGACATAGATTGTAAAATCTTACCTGAGATAACCATGGTTATGCCGTCTTCTTACATCAATTTTGATCATATCCCTCTTCCGTCGGGAGTACAATTAGCTGATCCCTCTTTTAACATACCGACAGTTATCGACATTCTGGTTGGTGTCGAGGTATTTTGGGACGTCTTCACTTTCTCTTCGATGAACCTCAAGAAAGCACAATTGTACGAAACCAAATTAGGTTGGATAGTCTCCAGGTACGTCGCTCGACCTCAGACTATTTCGTCAACCGCTCATGTTTGTAACTTCCTTGATAGTGACATAAACTATAACATAGAAAAGTTTTGGGAACTTGATACTGTCTCCGCAAAACACTCCTTCTCAGCTGAAGAACGGGCCTGTGAACGAAGTTTCTCAGAAACTACCTATCGCAAGGATGATGGTCGCTTCGTCGTCACCATGCCTCTTAAAGAAGACCCACAAGTTCTAGGTGATTCGTGTTCGATGGCCAAACTTCGATTCTTGTCTTTGGAACGCAAATTTCAGCGCAATCCTTTTTTCAAGGAAACCTACACAGATTTTATGCGCGAATATAAGGCTCTTGGCCACATGTCTGAAAACAAATCACAGACTTCTTCACGTGATGGCAGGGTAAACTGCTTCGCACCTCATCATGGTGTGGTTCGAGAAACCAGCACCACTACAAAGCATCGCACTGTCTTCGATTTTTCCGCTCCTACATCGTCGGGAAAATCTCTTAATGAGATCCAAATGGTGGGTCCCGTAGTGCAAGATGACCTTCTTTCAATAATACTCAGGTTTCGTCAGCATAAATTTGTCGTCTCAGGCGATATCGAAAAGATGTACAGGGCGATTGAAATCAACCCTAATCAACGCTCTCTTCAACAGATCATTTTTCGATATGATGTCACAGAACCCTTAAAAACTTACACACTCAATACGGTGACGTATGGTACGGCATCAGCACCATACCTTGCTACCAAATGTCTGGTAAGTTTAGCAACGCCTGACCTTGACGACGACGTCAAAAGAGCGATTCAACGTGACTTCTACGTTGATGACTTCCTCAGTGGAGGATCTTCTATTCAACAAACGGTTGAAATCTGCAAACAGGTCTTATCTGTCTTAGCATCAGCTAAATTCAATTTGCGTAAGTGGCAATCAAATTGTCCAGAAATTCTTAAAGAAATAGCTAACGTAGATGCGCCTTCTTTATCCTCATTGGATTTGTCTAATAGCACAAACGTGTCTTCAAAAACCCTTGGACTTAACTGGCTGTGCAACTCCGACGTCTTGTCGTTTTCTATTGGCATCGAACATAACAATAGAGTTACGAAGCGTCATATCTTGTCTGTCATCAGCCAAATATTTGATCCACTGGGCCTGGTAGGTCCATGTGTGGTCGAAGCAAAGATTATCATGCAGAAGCTATGGGCTAGTCACAAACTTAACTGGGACGATGAAGTCTCATCGGACATAAAGGAATTGTGGTCGTCATTTGTGACTACTTTACCTGCTCTCAATAATTTACGGATTCCTCGATGGGTTATTGCTGATGACACGGCGTCACTGGAGCTGCACGTCTTTACAGATGCGTCCGAACGCGCCTACGGGTCTTGCGTATACATTAGATCGGTCAGCACTAAAGGCGATGTTAGTGTCAGATTATTAGTGTCAAAAAACAGAGTAGCGCCATTGAAACCAACGACAATACCCCGCCTTGAACTTTGCGCAGCCTTGCTTGGTGCAAGACTGTGTTCTAAAGTTATCGGGTCACTTACCGTCCAATTGGACAAAATTCATTACTGGTGCGATTCCACAATCGTGTTGGGTTGGCTTTCCACGCCATCGCAACAGCTTAAACCTTTTGTACGTAATCGCGTCAGTGAAATTCAAGAGAGCACACACAGACATTCATGGAGCTATGTTCCATCCAAAGACAACCCGGCAGATCTTGTTTCACGTGGGTTAAATGCTGACCTCATCAGTGGATCAGAACTTTGGTGGTCGGGCCCTTCGTTTTTAACAAAAAATGAAGTTCATTGGCCAAAAATCCCGAACAACAACGTGAAACAGGATCTACCAGAGGTCGTTTGTCTTACAAATAATGATGATACTGCTTCTATAAGATCACCCGTTCATGACTTGCTTCAAAGATATTCGGACATTCACAAACTTCAAAGGATTGTGGCATATATACATCGGTTTGTTCACAATTCTCGTAATAAAAATATTCAAATTACAGGCTCACTTTCTGTAACAGAACTACAAAATTCGATGAATTTCATATTACGTAACGCGCAACTGGAAATGTTTCCGGAGGAATGCGCAGTCCTTAAGTCTGGTAAACCATTACCACGTAAAAATCGTTTAATTTCTTACTCTCCTTTCCTAGATTCCGCAAATATAGTAAGAGTAGGGGGGAGGCTTGGTAACTCACCCTATAGCTACGACGTTAAGCATCCTATTTTGCTATGTAGCAAGCATCATATAACTCATATTATCTTCCAAAAGCAACATAAAGATTTATTTCACGCCGGACCCCAGTTGTTGCTGGCAAACATCAGGCAAACATATTGGCCTTTAGGAGGCAAAAACCTATCTAAATCCATTGTCAAAAAGTGCGTCAAGTGTTTCAGATTCAGAGCTCAAGAAGCTCGCCCTATAATGGGTCAGCTCCCTTCAAATCGCACAGAACTAGAGTATCCTTTCTTAAATTGTAGTGTTGACTATGCTGGGCCAATAATGATAGCTGACCGTAGAGGAAGGGGTTGTAGACTTATAAAATCCTACCTATGCATATTCGTTTGTTTCGCGGTAAAGGCTGTGCATCTGGAACTTGTGACAGACCTCACAAAAGAAGCCTTCCTAGCCGCTCTCACTCGTTTCACATCCCGCCGCGGAAAGCCAGCGAGCATCACGTCCGACAACGGTACCAATTTTGTTGGTGGTAGCAACGATTTGCAAAAATTCGTACTCGAATCTAACGTAGCAGCTGATGTAGCCTTACAAGGTATTCAATTTATCTTTACGCCCGCTTATAGTCCCCATTTTAATGGCATGGCAGAAGCTGCCGTACGTTCTACAAAACATCATCTACGACGTTTACTTAATCTTACTCATTTGACCTACGAAGAGATGGCTACTTGTTTGACTCAAATTGAGGCCGTCTTAAATTCGCGACCTCTAACGCCGCTCTCCCATGATCCTCTTGATTTTACCGCTTTGACTCCTTCCCACTTCTTAATTGGGCGACCACTTATGACTGTTCCGCATCCATCGGTGACAGACTCCAACATCAATCGCATAGAGCGCTTCAAACGCATAGAGTACATCAAACAACACTTTTGGACTCGCTTCAGCACAGAATACATCACACAACTGCAACAGCGAACCAAGTGGCAAACCTCTGCAAACGAGCTCAGAATGGGCGCCTTAGTACTGATTAAGGACAAAGCTCTGCCACCTCTTCTATGGCTGCTGGGACGCGTCGTGAAGATCTACCCCGGAAACGATGGCATCACACGGGTCGCCGAACTGAAAACCAAGAAAGGCACGATACGCCGAGCTTTCAACAACATCTGCCCACTTCCACTTCATTGAAGTACTTCAACCCCGGGAGTATGTTGAGTGCAACGGAACGCACCAGCCGACAGCCCCGCGGGGTGCGGGGGCGCAACTGTCAATTCTCTTCTTCACATTCGCTCATCGCGACGATTTGATCTCTTTAATAAGATTTTGGCTTTTATATCAGCATTTACAATACAGTCTACTATATACAACGAAGTCCATCTTTTATTGCAACACCAGCGATACCTTAGGACACTAACAGTTACTTTAAAAGTAACTTAAAGTAGAGAAACTTAAGTTTTATATGAAAATTTCAAATCAAAAGAAAGCGAAGAATACTAAATAATATTTTATTTTTCCTAACATATTTTGTCTTTCTATTAACCCCGAACAAATAAGGGGTTCTCCGTAGCAGATAAAGTTTAATGGGTCACCACACTTTCAATTTCTGAAGGATAATTGTGATATTATGCAATTTTCATTTATTTATAAATGAAGTATGCCAAAAAACACACAAAGATTCAGCTTATCGTAAGCGACGACTGCAATTTTACGCGTCTCTTTAAGCCGATCGTTTGTTTTAAGATTATTATCTCGGTAATGATGGGTTTAATTTGGCACAAGTGTGCTTAAGCGGCCATTTTTTTAAAACGCCGCAAATGTATTTACATCATAATTTTTGCTATTTTGAAACATTTGGAGTTACATTATTTATATCCTTTAATTTGTTATTTATTAGTTTACTAACACGTTAGAGATTTAAAAAAGTTAATACGTCTTTTATAAAAAACGGGTGACCTGTCACTGACGTGATACATGAAATATCTGAAAGTGCCCTCAACTTGACGAAAATGAACGTAATTAACGCTCTATCTACCCTGCAAGGGATAAAGGTGTGATTTATGTGTGTGTGTTAGAGATTTTTTTAAATTAATACGTCCTTTGAAAAAAAAGTTCTTTAATAATGTCACGTACTTAATCAGAGGCCTACTTCTAGCAATAGACGATTAAGACACCAGGGTTCATCGGTTTGTTGGAAAACCTATTTTTTGTGTCTTTTTGGCTCGTAGATATTTTTTTTATAAATTGTTTCTTAGTACAGTAAACAAATTAAAAAGCTGCTCGAATAGTTTCAAGAAAGCTCGAAGCAAACCTCCATTAAAGTTAAACATGAATTTTAATGTCCCTTCATTTATTCATATCTTGCTGGGTGAGAATTCAAAATAACTACAATAAAACTTACTTATTATTTGTATTGAATTGAATACAGTTAGTAAGTAAATGTGTTTTTTGTTTAAGAACCTAACCTAACCTAACCTAACCTAACATAGTATTCGATGCTAAGTTCTAAGCCTATTGACCGTAAAATGTTAAATACGCATACTTTTTAGTTTACTTTCCTGAAAAGTACAAGTAAATATCGTATTCATGAACAGTTTCACAAAACTACAAAGTGCTTACCTACCTAATTCCATCTTTGAGAAAGTAAAACACAGTATCGCCTCTTTGGACGACTCGATGTACCACACGAAAAGATGAACTCTATCTACCTTTAAAAGTTTTCTCTCAATATATCGGGATAAAAGAGCCGCGAAAGTAATTAAAATCATAAATTCTTACCCAAAAACCCACAAAAAGTAAAATTATGGTCTCTGAATTTTTATTTCACCGCCTCTACCTTTTTCCTTGGTGAGCCATAAAGTTAACAGTTTGGATTTAATCCGCTATAAAATTTTACATAATCTGTGGTGGTTGCGTTCTGCGCTTGCTTGTTATGAAGCGGTGACTCTACTAGGAAGTAATTTATGCTTTTTTTCTTGAAGCTGTACTGAAATTAAGTGTTTTTAGATCTATTGTTGAGCCGCTAAAGATCCGAACAACGTAAATGTAAGCTAAATATAACAAGAAGACTGTAAATAAGATAAAATAATAAAAATCAAGCAGATACGATAACTACTTGTATGATAATCCTTTCACAATAAAGATCGCATGGCATGAAATGTCTAAGCTTAATCATCAACGGCCCATACTAGGGGGAGGTATGTGTTTTACTCAGTATGCTTTCCAGGCCCATTTTCAAGTGCTATGTTGCTTTCACTATATGGAACACCATTTGGTATATACCTAATTTAGACCAACATTTCAGGACACTTACTAGTAAAAACCAGGTTCTCCTCTAGACAGCCATAACCTGGCAGAATATACTATACTTATCGAACAAGATTTCCATAGCCTTAATCCATTTCTCTGCAATTAAGGCTCGATCACCGCGCACTCTTCGATTCTTGATAATTGATAATGGGCGAAGTGTGAGAGCTTGCACGGTGGTGATTAGCGTATCATTAGACAGCTGTGTAATTGAATTTTATACGGCCATTTGAAGCGAGGTCAGCTCGGAAGAACGCTGGAAAATTGTCGGGTGGAGCGAAATGAACTAGGTGTAGTTTAACTAGTAATATTACAAACGAACTTGTTGACAAGAAATTTATTTCTTTAAGAAACATTTATCGCTTTTCAGATCAATGGTTGGATTGGTGTTTCACACGATTAAAATACATACATACATCACGCCTTTATCCCTTGCGGGGTAGGCAGAGCGTAAACGGCCGTAAGAATACGGTTGCTATCGCCTCGTCTGACATTGTCGAGTATTGTTTTCAAAGGTTGTTTCAGAAAACATGTGTATCACTATAGGTAGAGGTTGTCAGCCTGTCGTCTAAAAATTGTAACGTACCCTCGAGTCCCTTAGTCGCCTCTTACGACACCCGCGGGATGGATGTGGGGTGATGCTATTCTAAACCGGCATCACACGGCATTCTAAGCCGGCATCACACGGCATAAAAAACACGATTAAAAAGATAGATCAAAATGGGAAAAAATATCACAAACTCTAATTTTTGGCACATAAAATCTAAATTCGCCATCGACACGATAAGAAGAAGAACTCAAATAGTTCCATTAACCAACTGATTAGCCTTTGCCTTTTTTTGTTTTGGGTTACAATAATGCTTGTACGTCGACAGCTTAATTTCTTTTTCATCTTAGTTTTTTCATAATCATCATTGGCCTCACACGTCTGTGACAGACGATTTAATCAGTGTCTGAGGCAAGACTTTTCGTGGCTTTCATAATAGGTAGTACTTTTTTGATGTAGTGTTTTAGTGCTAGTGCCATAAATAAGGGATTTTAAAGTCGTGTCCGAGAAAATGATCTAAAACACGAGTAAAAATGAAACATGCTCTTGAGATTGAAATCTAGCGCCATTAAAAGTATAAAGAGCCATCCAATCATTTACCTTTTTTACTTCATGTGATCGGTTACATTACAAGTCATCTATAAAACGGGTTAGTGGTACTGGCCATCCGTATAAAGAAAATCAGTCTCAGTTTATGTTAGGATGAGCCGTAATAACTCATGAAAAGTGTTTTACAAAAAATTTTAGACACGTTTTTAGTTTTAATGTACGGATCTTGTCTACATTTTCACAGAACGTTACAAGCCAGCTTACAGAGATTTCCAGATTTTTACTGTTACATTCTCAAAACATTTGTTCTTTTTCTTGTTACTGGAAAATTATATTCATAGTAACGTACTTCAAAACTCACGTCCGAATTCCACTATGACCAATGGTACAACACTCTAAACTTAAACTATAAAACAGGTCTTGGAGTGGAACGTAAAGCATAAACTGTTTAGGTTCAAACAAATAGGGACTGAATCTCGACTAAATAAGAGGTTTCCTTTAGGAAACGACTGGCACGGGCTCACTTTTATTGCAGCTAATAAAATGGCCGGCTTCGATACGCCCGCTTTGAATTATAAAAGTTGAAGGCGTATGAGCGCAAGATTGTAATGTAGTTCTGAAATAGTGCAAGTAAGTAAATGTACTGCCTGTGAAATAGGAGAAAAGAAACAACCATTTTCATAAAAGTAGAAACGTCGATGTTGTATTTTGAAGAGTGCTTGCTATACAAGAAAGTACAGTTTCAAGAAGAGATAGATATTCGTGTCATTATAACGAAGGGAGATCATTTTCAAAATTCATAAATTGATTTTGTATAGACCTTAAAATTACTTACCTACTCGAAATGGTGCAAAAAATTATAGTGCAGATGGTGCTTACGTTACTTAACTAACAAAATAGAAAAGGCCAATTTCACTGGTTAAGTGAGGTACGTCAAAAGTCACGGTTAAATGAATCCAGTTACACATAATAGACACTCGAATTTTACAAGTTCCATAACTTTTTCTGTCAATTGAATGAAAGCCTCTACCATATTATTTACTTCGTGGTTTTCGCAATCAGCCTGCAAGCGGATTCATTTACATTTTAATTATAGTTTAATTAATTTAATTATAGTTTTTGGGCTGGCAACCCAACACAAGAACACTACAAGATCTAAGCCTTACCAAATTTTAATTAAATTTTGATATAAAACTGCCTAAAAACCGTGTTAAATAGTGTTTGCTGTCAGCACAACAACATAACCTAAAAGGAAACAGCAAGTATTACCTCTGAATGTTGCGTCATTGTGGATATTTTGAACCTGCTAATTTTCGAAGAAATCGACTGAGCCGTTTGGATTTTTCAAAATTCACGCACACATTGAAACTGAACACCATTTTTGATCACTTTCAACTATTCACACACGGAACAACACAGCGAAGTATCGGGTTGCGCGGGTAGGCGCATAAGTAGCAACTGACGTCTGTCATCGGTTTGTTTACGTCTCGATGACGACTCGAGGATTGCGTTCCAATCTACGCATCAATTGTTGTTTACCTACGGAGTAGCGGCGGTGTCAGCTGTATAGTTGAAGTGGATGCAGCACACGTTCAGAAACCTAAATGGCTATAGGCAATAATAATATAGTTTTTTTTTATTGTAACGTAGACGCATTGAATATAAGTAGACTAGAAATTATCTGCAAATTGTTTTTCCAATCATCTGAATTTTTATTTTTATTTTATTGACATTATTGATTATCTATTATCTTTCTTAAGATAATAACGTTGTTATTTTGTTTTATTTATTGTGACATGTTATTTTTAATATTTTTTATGTATTGTACAATAAGATTGTAGTTATTTTTGTATTCCATTGCTCATCTCTCGGGTCATGAGTTCAACTTGCCCTCACTGCCCTGGCTCGTCCCGCACGTATTGTCCCCATGGTCTCAAGGTACATATTGGTCGATGTCATAAAGATGTTGTTTCTCGCTCTCGCTTCGCTCGCGTGTCTCCTGCTTGTGAGGGTTCCCAGCCCCACACCACTTCAAATACACAGGAGCAGCGTATGGCGCCGGCCAGCGATGCTCTTGAGGGCCTCGCGGCACTCAGGAAATCGGTGAAGGTGCTTCGACACATTCCGAAGGCGGCGAGAAATTTAGCTGCGGGAAAGATGTGCGACGTTATAAATAAATGTATTGAGACCAATGAAGTGGCTGATTGGTATACATTACTTACTTTCGCTTACTCCGCACTAAGGGTTCCGCAACAAAATGATCCTGGCAATCTCACCACCAAGGTAAAATCGAACATTAGCTCGGTTCCATCTTGTACGTTCGATGATATCGGTGACGCCCCCCATCGCGCGCCCTCGGTAATAAAGACCATCGAGTCTAAAGTCTTCGAGGGTGACCTTAGGGGAGCTGTTCGGATACTGATGTCGGACGATACAATGGCAGCCCCGGGGCCAGAAACTCTTGCCTCTTTGGAGTCGAAGCATCCACCCCCCTCACGCCCTTTGAATTTCCCGCAGGCCCCTGATCGTCTTAGTCCCGTCTTGACGGTTAGCGAGGATGACGTGACTCTAGCGCTTGCCTCTTTTCACAATGGGTCGGCTGCAGGTCTGGACGGGATTCGTCCGGCTCATTTGAAGGAGCTGACGTCGAGCTCTGCGGGGGATAATGGCCATCGCCTGGTCGGGTGTCTCGCTGGGCTGTGTAACTTTCTTTTAAGCGGCCGGTTAAACCCCGCCGTTTGCCCTTACATGTACGGCGCAAACCTGTGCGCCTTATCGAAGAAAGAGGGAGGGATAAGGCCGATAGCGGTAGGCAGTACTTTCCGTCGTTTAACAGCAAAGATGGGGTGCCGTGCAGTAAAGGAAGAAATGGCCGCATATTTACAACCGTGCCAGCTGGGATTCGGTACAAAAATGGGTTGTGAAGCGGCAATCCACGCAACGCGCACTTTCGTCCAAGAACCCAGTAATGCGGACTGTATTGTAATAAAGCTCGACGTCAAGAACGCTTTTAATACGGTGGAAAGAGACGTTCTGTTGAGTGAAGTGTGTGAGAAAGTTCCTTCTTTATATCCCTATCTTTTTCAAGTTTATTCATCTCCTTCCAATCTTTTTTTCGATAAATCCTTAATCCTTTCCCAAGTGGGTGCGCAGCAGGGGGATCCGCTCGGCCCGCTCACCTTTAGTCTCGCTATCCACAAAGCCGTATCGTCATTGAAGTCTCCGCTTAATCTGTGGTACTTAGATGACGGTACCATAGGGGGAAGACCGGAAGAAGTGGAGCAAGACCTGTTAGTTTTGCTTCCTCTTTTGAAACAGCTGGGACTGGAGGTGAACACTGGGAAGTGTGAGTTCTTCTCCTGCGGACCTACCACCAATCCTTCATTTTCTCGTTTCCAATCTTTACTTCCCGATCTAAAGGAGCTTTCTCGCAACACTTTTAGCCTCCTTGGTTCGCCAATTTTTACTGAAGCGATTCCTGACGCTATACAGGCCAGAAGACGTCTTCTACTTCTCGCACAGGAACGCCTTAGAAACATCTCTGCGCACGTGGCTTTGGTTTTGTTGAGAATGTGTTTTGCAGTTCCTAAGGTCACCTACCTCCTGAGGACGGCCCCTACCTGGTTGTGCCCAGAGGATATCGCTTCCTTCGATGACACATTAAAGGACACCTTGGAGGCCATCGTTAATGTTTCCCTCACTGACGATCAGTGGTGGCAGGCGTCTCTTCCTATTCGGCACGGGGGTTTGGGAGTGCGGCGTGTATTGGATGTGAGTTTGCCGGCTTTCGTCGCGTCTGCGCATGGGGTTGTTGGCCTTGTTTCTGCAATTTTATCCTCAAATGGAGACAGGGCCATCATACCTTTTGTTGCGGATGCGGTGACTGAATGGTCGACTCGCTTTCCGACTGCGTCTGCGCCCCAAGCACCGGAGGTGCAACGAGGGTGGGATGATGTTGGTTGTAAGGAGACGCTCAATCGACTTATGGATGCTGCCGGGGATACGGATTTGGCAAGGCTCAGGGCAGTTTCTAGACCGGAGTCTGGAGCGTGGCTGCAGGCTGTGCCTTCGCCACATATGGGAACGCTCCTTGACAGCGACTCTTTGCGGGTGGCTGTGGCTTTCCGCCTGGGATGCGATGTGTGTCAACCTCACCTATGCATCTGCGGTTCCATGGTGGAGGCTAACGGTCACCACGCGCTAAGTTGTTGTCGGTGTTCGGGGAGGTTCCCTCGGCACCACGCTCTTAACGACATCGTCCGGAGGGCCTTTATTTCCGCCAATATTCCGTGCGTGCTGGAGCCGCCGGGTCTCAGTCGTTCCGACGGGAAAAGACCTGACGGTCTCACATTGGTGCCTTGGCAAAAAGGAAAGTGCCTGCTGTGGGACGCTACGTGCGTCAGCACTTTCGCTGCCTCGCATCTCAGCCGCACGAAAAGAGCTGCGGGGGCCGCTGCTGAGTTTGCAGCCGACAGGAAAACTCTAAAATACTCCGCTTTATCGGAAAATTATTATTTTGTTCCGCTTGCCTTTGAGACAACGGGTTGCTGGGGGTCAGAGGCGTTAAAGTGGGTCAAAGAGATCGGTCGCAGACTTCGAGAGCGAGGGTTTGACGCCCGCTCCGGATCCTACCTGATGCAAAGATTGTCCATCGCCATTCAACGCGGCAACGCGGCGAGTGTCATGGGCACCTTTGCGGCTGGTGTGAGCCGGGGTGGTATTTTTGACTAATTTGATTTTTATTTTTATTATTGTGACTATTTTTATTTTTATTTATGACATTGTATTATGTACTTTGAAAAAAATTTAGTTGTTTGATCTTCCTAGGGAGAATTTTTTCTTTTAATTTTTATATTGATAATAAATATGATTGTTACCTTTTAATTATATTTTCACTATTTTATTTTCTGTTTCTCGTTATGACGCCTTTTGATTAATTGTCTTGTTCATTGGTCTGGTTTCTTGATAAACTAGTTTAATCATAACGAATGTATTCTTTTTAATTCATTTCTTTTAAGAATGTATTTATCACTTTCATTTGCCTTATTCGGATCATCGGGATATCTGATGTCCCACACAAAAAGTGATTTGTTTTATGAGTTTTTCTTAGTTTTATTTTGTGGTTTAAGTACCTAAATCAGCATTGATACATCTGTACCAACCTATTCAGTCATGTGCATTGTTCAGTCATAGTTAGTTATCTTTCGTATAGTTGCAGATTTTTTGTTTACTTGAACCAGCGCAAGTAATTAATACCTCATACGGTTCAAATAGATTGTACTTTATGCTGAACGCAGGTGTATTTCGATCCGTGAGTACAACAATATATTTTGGTGTAGGCAGGTGAATTTAAAATTAATGTAAGCCTCTCATATAAGTAATTTCAGGGGAACAAAACCTCTGAAAATCTTATTATGCTCGGTTTCAGTATGTACCCGTTTAATTGTGTCATCAAAAATGTACGAGCTTCTTTGTGCTTTATACAAGCTTTGTCGGAGGCTGAATTTATAAACTCGAAGAGCTTTTATATTATCATCATTTTGTTTGAGATGTTTTATATTAAGCTGTTTAAATTGATGTTGAAAATACCACAGCTTTTTATTGTAGAAAATTGCGTGGTTCAATTATTATTATGAAAACACACACACAACATTACAAAATTTCATCGAAAAGACTTCTTTTCTATTTCTTGGTAAATTAATTTTAGATAACATGATATGACAACTTTCATAGAATTGGTTGATGTCATATTCATACAATCTGTATTTGATTAATCAATAATCAAGTGTATTGCAGCATTGCATTGGGTACCTAAGGGAGTTCTACAAATAGCTTTTTTTTTTACATTAGACCATAGCAACAGCTGGAAAACCTTCACATGCGATACGTGCTTCATAAATCAACACTTCAATATCCACTCTTTGCTTTCCTAAGGGCACAACCCTCTTATTCATGACCTCAGCCAAGAATCCTGTCGGGAGCCTTATAAACCCGAAAGCCCTAGGCGCTTTGGCCTCGTGTGCTACCGGTGCGGTCGGCTCACGACGTCATTTGTCTAGACCCCGCGGCTCGCCTGCAATTTGCATCCTCCAACCACGCCTCTCGGCTTCCACACTACATTATTCTCTATTGTTTCTTAGTCTATCTCTAGGATCGCTGGTTTTCGAGATCTGTTCTTTTTGGGATCGCTAGTAATTATACGTTTCTTTGCATCTGCAATGGTTTTTTATGGCTGGCAATATCTGGATAACTTTAGCTATATCGTTCTGGTATAATCAAGTATACTGTTATCTCTCAGATGCTCTTTCAATATCAAGAGTCAATCTTTTTGCGCAACAACTCATTCGTTTTAGAAATTCGAAGAGATGTTTCTTTGTCGCTGTTCAACACGCAACAAAAACGAAAAACATGAGGAAAACATAACAGTTACAAACGATTTCTCTGCAACAATACGACGAGGTGAGAACGCTAACAAAAACTCCCGTCTTAATGGAATCTTTCGTCTGCTTTGAACGTCGATCTGTCGAAGTCACGTAGAACATTAGGTGCTCTTCGCTAGGTTTTGTCAAAATCAACGGTACTTGATTCAAAGAAGTTGGTCAGCGTTTGTTTACAAAACAGATAAACCTCCCGGTAGGTTATAACTCTCACCTTTTCATTCTAAAAGACCTAAAGTGTCCTTTTACAATTGGTGTCTTAAAAATAACGTTACTATGTAAGTGACGACTCAATGTCCCACACGAAAAGAAGAAGGAGTAAGTAGTGAGGTCGATGATAAATTTATATGTTACACAATCCATAAGTGTCTTTCCAGCACTGATGTGTGCTTTACCTACGTTTGGTCGATAGTTACCTTCTGGGATATATTAGTGCTCAATACAAAAATTCTATAAGTTGTTGTTAACAGAAAGTACGTATTTATGGCAATCTTTATTACCAATTTGTGTATAAGATTTTAACAATAAAAAACAAGAGTAAGTCAATGTTCTTCATCAAAATGTTGAACTAATTCTGCCCGATGATATCATAGCAAAATTAGGAGACAGCAACTCGATCCGCGCCGGGCCGCCAAAGACCAACCAAAATCCGATCACAAAATGAACAAAGATTGAAAAACAAACAGCCTGGTTGTTAACGATGTAAACTCGGATTAATTTCCTCTGTTTGAGTTCCACAAGTTGCATGAGCGATGGACCAGACTAGCTGCAGGCGGAGTCAACAGCTCAGATAATTTCAAAGTTGCTGTATTGTTAGAGTTATTACTGAAAACGTCTGGAGTTAGGTGGATTTAGGTTTTGTTGTGAAAGTTTAGTGTGGAGTAGGTGTAATGAATGAGAAAAGTTTAGTGTTTGTTCAGTGTCGATAAATGTCGATGCTTTTGCGTCGATATTTGAACTTTGCAACCAGTAACTATTTCACAACTTTTTCAGTCCTTGATATCCATAGGTAAGTATAAAGTAAATTGCTCAATTATCATTTGAGGCAAATGTAACATAAATACACATGGTTATAAAAGCAAGAAGCACTTTGTTATTTGAAATACTTACGTAGGTAGGTGCAAATTGCAAATAAAGAGCGAGCGATAAAGATAGCAATCTTATTTGCAACAACTTTGGTCAAGTATGTGGTGCGTAGTTTCAATATGTTTGTTATAAATTTACTTGGAAATTAGGCGTGTAATATAAAATCTATTCATAGTGGTAAATAAAAGTAGGTAAACTATTTAAACGTTCTTTCTTGGCGTCAAGTCACGTCAAGTGGGACACCGAGTAGTTTTTAACCACGTACTATTTTAGTGTGAGTATATTATTTCTATAACCTGTTCAAGTATTTCAATCTAATGAAAAAATAATACTACTTTTTCAAGATGAAAAAGAACTAACGCACCTACCTGTACAGTTCACATTCAAAAAACAATGGCACCCCTCACAGCATAGTACTAGGATAGCAGCATAGCATAAGAAGTCGGAACTCCGATAAGAATAAGAAAGTGCATCGCCTCACGGACAGTCTCTGCTCTCTACGGGAAGGGAATACCAAACACAACCATATAGTACTTACTGGGATACTTCGAAGCGGTAAGTACTTGCAGGAATAGTCGGAAGCGATTCGGTGTCCCGACCAACTTCTTATTCATACTCCTTAGTTCCTACAAATATCGTTCATAAAATACTTTGCAATTTTAATATTTTTGTAAAGTTGAATTTGAGCCTAAATGATTTTTTTGCCATTTTAGTGTTTTTTTTTTCATGAAACTACTTTAAACACCACCCATATTTTACACCAAACCACTTTTGCGTCAAAACAAAGTGTTTTAATTAAATACATAATGCCATGTTACAGTTACCAACATAACCTTTATCAGCAACCTTTACCGTACCTTTGGTTTTACTTACATATAAAAAAAAAACAGTTTTAAATAAACAATGCGATGTTTTCCTATGAAAGATTGAGATTTACAGCCGAACACAAAAGTTTAGCACTCCATGTCCGGCGTTTGATAAGAATAGAGAATGCACCGTTTCACATAGAGGAGCCTTCAGACGGAGGTGGAATATAAATAGGATACACCCTAAATAAGGAACCACCATTCAACTATTCATGAATAGAGGGGATTGTAGAACACGTTTTGTGGTCAGGGTTTATTGAGAAAATACTTGCAAAGAGAAATATAAAAAACTATGACTTGGAAATAATTACACAGCCTTCTCTCAAAAATTGAAATTCTGAACCATTTTTTGTTACTCACGTAAGATTGACGACTCAAGAATAGATAATTCTTGTAAGAATTGAGTCAACAAAGGTACAAAAATTACGTATGTTAATGATGTTATAAAAATTTGCAGATAACTGAACAATTATTTAAACGGAACGACTTTCTTATACACTTAAATAACTGAGCCTAAGATAGAAAATCTTAAATCTTGGAAGTTTTATTAATTTTTATTCAAATTTATCTCAACAATTTTATTATAAAAAACGTTCGACATAGCTACTCTCCATCCCTAATCCATTGGAATAATCTTATCTATTTGAACAGTTAGTATGTAAGACAAAACACAAGGCTAATTCCAAAAGTCGATTCAGTTTAAATGCAAATGGTGTTAACAAAGAAACTGCATGGGTTTACGGTTGGACAGCAACAAAGGAATAGTAGGTGAAAAAACAGTACATTGAATTCGTTATATCGACTAATATTGGATACGCTTTGATTTTTGAATAAACAAATATTTTATTTTATTTATTTTATTTTTTTATTCTGTGAAACTCATTATATGTTTTGTTTACGGTTTTTCGTCTGATCTCTGCACTGCAAATTACAATCTTAAAGACAAGAAACATTTTGAAAATAGGTATGCTTAGTTATCAAATACAATTTAACGTCTAAGCTTTTAAAAATTATAAAGCTTCCAATATCTGCTAAAAAGTTTCCAAAAACTATAACCCCAAGCAATTTAATGTAAATGTAAATGCATGTAAAATATTTGATATTGAAAATTTTAGTTTTTTGATTATCGTTTGCCCATGTAGGGTGGATTATGTGAGCCAAAATATTATCATTAGAATTTTTACTACGATAATCTGACAAAAAACGACTTCGAGTTTGAGTTTGCGCATCTGTAAGTTTGCATAATATGTTACACCTGTAAACAGTGTAGGTACTTTTTCTACCACGCAGGTGACTTAGATGTTTCTTTTAAACATTGTCGAGACAACTTACTGCTTAAGGAAACTAAAGGCTCTTTCATTCTTACTATGACAGAGACGAATGATGAATACAAACACAATGACGCCCTATGGGGTGGAATGGTGGGAGCTATCCAGTGCGGTCTGACCCTTCCGCGGCACAGCTTAATTAGCAAAACAAGGGAAGCAATCAAGACTCCTAATTTACTTGCGAAAGAATGTTTAGAATATTTTAAATATTAAAAAATTGCGCAGAGTGAAAATTGCGATAAAGCTTGTAGAAATGTTTACGTCAAAGAACGCCTTTAGAGAGAAATTGTTACATCAGTTCAATAAAGAGCTTTACCTGAAGAACACATCTATCAAAATGATCCCTGCATCATTTGAATTCTAAATGATAAAAAAGTTTCGTATCGAACAACTTGAAAGTTTAACAATTTTACATAATTTTTCGCCACTTACACCGGAAATTAATAACGCTACCGAAAAATTTCGCCCATTTACATTATTTAAAATTAACTACTTTATTTAAACGATATTGAAACAGGAATGAGGTTGGTGATTTATAAAGTAAATTTTGCTTATCAGAAGATGTGGAAAAAATCTGTGAAGCTGATTTCTTTGCCTTATATGAAGATCGCAATCTTGGTCGGGTGGACGGCTGTTCGCATATGGTATGCAGTTGGGGCGGAGTAGTAAAGCTGAAAGCCCAGTAGCTACAAAAAAAAAACTTGTATTATTAACTACTGGAGATTTCATAAAGGAAGATAAGTTTTGTGATGCAAGACCTTATCTTAAAATCTGTGTACTTTCTTTTATAAATAACAAAAATGTGTTGGCACCTTAAAAGTAAATTGCTGTATTGCTATGAAAATTGAAAACTGTTTTAATTTGCTATTGGAAGTGTTAATGAAGAAAGTAACAGAGTTTGTATTTATAACACTTGTTTGACCCAAATATAAACGCAGCTAACTTTTTGATTATTTTCGGCAGTAAAGAGATAACCCCGAATTTATGTCTGACGAAAATGATAAATAATAATAACTTATTAAGCACAATGATGAATAAATCATAATTTGCTTTGAAGTGCTTATCTATGCTCTATTTGAACAGGTTCAAGCAAGTTCAGGATTGAATCATGGATAGTTACATTAAGCTTGAATGAAACCAGCACAATTGATAAGATATGTATAAACATGTAAATAACTACTTGAACATTATATTTATATTGAAGTATATTTTATGCAGACAGCAGTAACTGTTTAGAACACTCTTATGAAGAGCTTACAATAGGTCAAAATAGACAATCCAGAGACACGTTTCTTTTCAAGACAGCAAAAAGCATCACTTTTACAAGCGATCTTATTCAGGAACCTGTCGAACACATCGTTTGTCTTAAAGATGTTTCACACTTGCTTGTAGACGAGGATTTTAAGAGCGACGCGATGCGAGACGAGGCGTCGGCGATGACAGATGACGGGTAAACTCCTGGGTGTCGTTGAGAAATGAACGAACGTCCATTACTCATTACTGCGGATGACTTGTAAGTGTGGAACAGTCTTTATTTCAAGTAAAATACACTGCACTACTGTTTTTGTTGCATGCACGTTGTTGTTCGTGATTTATGTGCGAGGCGGTGTGATGGATGCTTCTTTGGGTTTAAGTGAACAGGTGAAGGTCTAAACAGATAATGATGCAGCGTTGTAACCTAGTTCCCTGGCTACTTTATTCAATAAGCAAACTCTTTAGCTATTTTTCTATTAGAAATGTTTTTTTGTACAGTCATAAAATACAAAATGTACTTCCATTCATAACCTTCGTGTAATGTAAGAAATGTATAAGTACTTGAGTAATTCAAAGCTTTTCACAAGATAATATTTTTAGGGCAAAGTCCTGAGAATACTTCAATTTAACAATATAAATTATTTGTACTCCAGTTAACGGTACGCCTCCCAAACATCTGTGCCTTACAGATCATGGTTTCACGCCATAAGAGATCCCCATTGATAATTTCACTCGTATTACTTCAAAAGTGAGAGAAATCAAAGCCCGATAAACGATAAGGTAATAACAGGAGCCGATCCTATCTATTGTGCTCCTTTGTTCGGTTACGAACACAATGCAGTAGTAAATTTTTGGGTTCTTAACTCCACAATGTTCCCGTCATTAATCTATGAGAGTCCGTTGTAACTTGAACCGGGGATCGTCTTTGTACCTGCTCCGTCCTTTTGTACAACCCCTGACATGTGCGGGACAAAAACCGCCTTGCGCAATATTGTCTGCCCCAAGACGTCTTGGATGATGTGAAAATAATACGGAAGAATATAAAATGCAATATTCCACGGGCGGGCAGCTCGTATTTCCAATTTCACGACGTCTGGCAAGATTCTAATCTTCAGATCCTCTTTTCTCCCAACATACTTAAATGTATTTTTATTTTTATTACCAATCAATCCGACTGTCTGTCTTCGTGTTTATTGGTGGGGCTATTTTGGGGAATGTCACCCGCAACTTTGGTTTCAACTTTTTCTAACACATCGTTTCGGCTAAGCCCTTGACATGGATTAACACTTAGAAACTGTGACGCGCGCTTTTTCAGTTCTACCAGATGTGACTGCAGTGACTGCATCATTAAAATCTTCTATGGCTCCAAAAAGATCAAAAGTTATCTCCTCGGTTGGAGAGGTACCCCCCTCGCCCCTGGGTCCCTTCCCCGCTTCCCTGTTTCCCCTCTTGTTTGTAGCAGTCGCCAGTCATACCGCGGCGTCGGTGAGGGTCGGACGTGAGTGAAGCTCCTCCGCACCGCCTCTTACGCTACCGCGTACGTAAACCGCGAACTGGTGGAAAACGGTTTTTCGTTGGTGTCATTTACATACGTGGAGTGAAAATTGTTTCCGATTCGTACATAAAGTGATGTGACGACTGTTCTGCGGATTCATTAAGCAGTGGATTGCTTTTTATTTTTTAAGTGCAGCCTATGACTTTTGGATTTGAATTTAATGTTGTAAGTTGAAGTTTTAAAATTACTTTTCGATATCATCACAAATATTAGACTTGGGAATGTGTCTGTTTCGAAACATCCTTAACTTTATCAACCCAATAATTTATTTCTACAAAACTTGAACTTAATTAAGCACGTCGAGACAATCGGCATTCCAGCATGACATAGTCATTAAATCAGTCGCATAGAGTTGCATCACTTTCTTCATTATCATCGGACAAAAGCATTCTTATCTTGCTTTTTGTTTACATCGAGTGTAACTTCCATTCTTCGATACTGGAGATTTATGAGCTTTTGCTGGTGAACGCCGTTGATATGAAAATCGGTCACGGCATTATCGGCATCTTGGTTGTTACTGTGTTTTTTCCGACAATCTTTGTCATTTTATTTTTCTCCCGCATTCTGATGGGAGACTCACGGATCTGATAAAAACTGAAGCGTCCCCAAAAAATAGGCTAATGTCGTTCCCCATTACTGTGTTTTGTCACGTGTCGAAGATAGTTTTCGAGATTAGAGAAGAAAAGGCTTTTACGATGGTTACGTTTTGTTGCGTTTGTATGACAATTTGTTTTTTGGCCGAACTAATAGGCTAGTTTGGTAACTACATCAATTGTTGCGCCTTTTTGACTATTACGCTTAGTTTTAACGAGTTCAGTTCTAACTCCATTATTCTTTTTTAAATCGTCTGACCCTGTTCACTTCAGTGCCTCAGATAATTGATGGGCAACTGTGGTAATTTCTACAGTTATCTTTATCACATCTACAAATCTTCCTTAATGAAGCTTTTAAACTTTACAATGAGGAGCGGTCATCGACACTTAAGAACAAATTGTTGGCTCTCTAATAAAAGCACTAACAGCGTGTAATTCTTTACATATTTTTTGCTAGACGTTGTGATTTTTTTTATCTAAGCAACAATTTCCTCTTATAGTTGAAATTCTCCGAAATTTTCGACAAAAGATACGGGCGTGATGAAGTTTATTTTAAGAACGAAAGACTTAAAGTTTTTAAGTGTTAATTTCGTATGGTATTTATTCTGTCGTCCAACGACCCGACGATGTGTTCAATTAACGATATACCTAATAATCACTGTTCTATTTCATGATACAAATGACCTTATAAGTATTGATATACAGCCTTCAACAACTACGTCGAAATAGAGGAGAATAGAAAATAGTACCTATATAGACAAAGCCCTTTGGTTTGACCTTAGAATTAATAATTGAATCAACACGAAAAGAATAATGAATATTTATGAATAGGTATATCGAATACAGCTTTTTTGGTAATTGGCATAGTATCCATTTTTTATGAAGCATTGCTTAATAAGCTAATTATATTTTTTAAAGGTTAGTCAATTAAGAATCGATTCGATTTCGTAAGTTCTTGAGTTATTTTTGCAATATCATTATTTAACGATTTACCTTTTGCTTTTGCTCATCGACAAACGCATAGGTACTTTTCAATAGAATACGACGTGGTAATGTTTTGTAGAAAAGTTTAATATCAACAGACATTTATTTATTATTTATTAATTTAGCCTACACTGTCCCACTGCTGGGCAATATCAATAGAAATACCGTTTATAAGAGCTTAGCTTCAAAAGTTACCTACCAATCAAAATGACAGTATCATTGCGGAAATTGATAACGATTTTTTATTTGATAGGAAGTGTTATGTAAAAGATAACGTATTAACCAAAACCACATGTCATATCCATGATGTATTCCAGGTAAAATGTACATCCTTATTTAGCGAAAACCGGTTTATTGAAGGAGTATTGCGAATGCGTTTTCAATTTATTGTTTTTTAAAATACAAAGAATTTACAAAAAAACTTTTTCATCATAAATGTAATAATATGTTGTATATCAATTTCGTAACATAGCCCAAGTTTTACTTATAGATAACTAGTGAAAAATTTACATAGGTACATGACAGTTGATATTTTAAGAACCCTTTTTAGTCACTACGTTACCTATAAAAAAATTCAAACAGAAAGACTTACGAGAGATCTATCCCTGCATTTTTAAGCATCATAAAATCATTCAATTATCTACTGGCAGGTATTAGGTAACCTGAATGGTGATAATGTAACCTGATAGTCATTAAAAATGCATAAAGCTCTGCTTTTGTTTACAAAACCAGTCGTAAACAAGTTAAGCTCATCTTCATCGAAACAAGCAGGTATCAATTTTCGAAGGAATGCATGTTTAAGTCCAAAGTAACACAAACATTATGAAACTAGTGTTGAAAAAACATAATTATCAAAGAAGTAGTAATACAAGATAAGTGTATCTATTTGAAAAGGCGGATCGCACACTGTCTTGACGCATTACGGACCGCTAAAATATCGCAGCTGTCTCTACTCTAAAACCGCACTCGACGTACGACGCTGCCATAGCGCTGCGTCGAGTGCATTTGAGCGGTTTTAGTATGAGGATTGACATTTTAAGTATGGATCTGACAGACCGCTGCGATGTTGTAGCGGTCCGTCGTGGGTTAAGTGTGCGATCCGTCTATAAAATCAGAAAAGTTACTACAATTAACGCCTAGTCTAAAACACACTTAAAGGGCTTTCCGGTCTCTGTAAGAAATACTTCACAAAAGTTTTCACCTTACAAACGAACGCCTATTAGTGGATAACGCAGTTTCCAATATAAGCCCTTTCGACGGTCATAGCTTCTACAACTGTCAGATATTATATCTGGAAACATTGTCTACATCTCCTTACTAAGCCAGTGTACTAGATCCACTATCAGCACCATCTTGCGACAGTCGCTACTTGCCAACGTGGCCAGAGAGCTGGCTGTTTGAACGGTCATGATAAAAACAAGGAAGAGAAATCATTTGAAGTTCAATATTATTGATGTATTAAAATACCTGGCAGCTTTTGGTAAGTTGCTTCAGAGACGCTACCTGTAAACTGATTTCTCATGAATTTAGTTTTTATTTATTTTTGTTATATGTAAAAAAAACAGACGCAAATGATTTGTTCTCATTCAGAATTAACTAACTACGCTGACTCAGCGACCCAAAGAGGATCTTGGCCTCCGAAACGAGCTGTCTCCACTGATCTCTGTCCTGAATTCTTGAGAGTTCAGTAATAATTAGTTATCAATGAATAAAAAAAAAACATTTCCTCCCTAATACTGCCCTACTACTTTGAATACTCATAATAAAGTCGTCAGGGACCTAGAACTGACTATTCGATCAGCCAGCCACCATGAGGTGTCCATTTAGCCGTGTCAGACTGAACTAACCTGAACTGTCAGTGAAATTAGAAAGCCTTACCATTCACCTATCTGGTATATTCGTAAGCCCTCTGCCGTAACCATCTCTTCAGCTTGGATGCCAAGTGGCTGCAGGCACATTGTTTTACCAGAGATAAGCAGCTTCCGTCGTTCCGCGACTTCTGTAAACACAGTTCAACTTTATACGCGCGTGATCTGTTTGATACCCGCCTTATATCTCCTCTTAGATTTGTTGTTTGAATGAGCATATCTGATTTGCTAAGATGAGTTAACAGCTTTTTTATGATTTACAAATACAGGTGGATCGCTCACTTAAAACGCGACGGTGCGCTAAAACATCGTAACGGTCTGTCAGATCTGTTCTAGAAATGTCAATACCTATACTGAAACAGCTCAACCGCTGTCCACGCAGCGCTATTGCAGCGTCGTCCGTCGAGCGCGGTTTTATTATGGGGAGTGACTTTTATAGTATGGATCTGACAGGCCTCTGCGATATTTTAGCGCTTCGTCTCGCGTTAAGTGTGCCATCCACCTGATTTGTTATCTTATGGAGCTTTTAACAATATAACTCCACTAGATATCATACCTTAATGTTGATTCTTTAAGCAAGGTGGTGTAATGTTCTTCTAAACTAACTAAGATCTTCTAAACTGCTTTCAAAATAGGCGGTTTAAAATTTTTCATGCCAGTGTTTGTTGCTTATCTTCACAGTTCTCTGCGTCACAGTTAGAAGACTTGCAAAAGCCTTTGCAAGTTAAATTTAACATTCTTCACCATGCACTTTCTAAGCTGCTTGCGAAGTTATGACATGGAGGCATGCAATTTCTACGTAATCTTTTTAATAAATTTTAAACTACCTTCTAAATCGCGTCTTTACTAACTCGTTCTATCGTAGAACCTGCTTTAGTTTATAATTTGTTGTCCCGAACCTGTGTACTTAGCTCGTTAAGTCCAACCAAAGATATGTGAGTTGTAGATTCGGCTTCCTTCATTTGATCAATCTGCTCGATAGGTGCTCAGGTTACCCTCTTAAATATCATGTCAAGTTAATCAAATTCAAAGCTTTTAAGAGCGTTAATAACGACAAATATATTCCTATTAGATTGATATAAGAACGACACTGTCTTATTGTTGCGTATATAAACTATGGTTATATGGTTTTTAGTTTTCTGAAAACCTAGCTCAATCTAATTTCTTAGACATCTGCATGGGTTCGGCAGAAAATGTTGTACAATGCTATAAAAGTTCTTTGGCAAAAATTTCTTAAATATTTTGGAATGCTGAGTCTATTCATAACACATCTTTGAGCCAACTGTACGAAAGTTAAACAGAATTAAACAATTTTGTCGAGTTTACAGTTTACAGTTAATTACTGGTTCCGATTTTGTGTTTGATTAATTTATTGTTCGATCCGAGGTTTTGCTGATTATCTTCAACGAATGTTTGGTGATTCAATAATTCATCATTAGCGCTCTCCGCTTTAGTGTTTGTGCAAGGAATGTTCGTTGTATTTACTTTGAAAATTGTAATGGCAGCAGTATTCGGTTCAGAATTAAGTGTGGTTTGTTGAATAGGTAGGTAGGTTCATTAGTTGTGCCTCTTACTGTATTGTCAGCAAAACGCCTCAATATCTTATTAGCCTTATATCTTCAGATTTTAGATTTGAATTACTTTAAAATAGGCTTTCTTTTTACTCTGCCTATATAGTAAGTTGTTTTTATATGATAGATGAGGTGTATTACAAACCTAACCTGACAAGAAGATTCACACAAAAAGTGCTTCACTCTGTTCCTTACAGAGAATTTGTCATCAATGAAAATGTAGATGATACTCAATTTGTTAATAAAACTTCTATATTTAGCAAGCACCTGGCCAAGCCGAGCAATAAGCTGCCCCTAATGATTGAGCCTGTAGAAATTCTGGAAGTCTCTTCTAAGTGGCTTCAGGTAATGAAATTTTCACCATTTCATTTGCTCTTGGATCCACCAGACACGGAAATTTCAGCAATAATGGTAAAATAATTTTCTGTTTTATTTCACTAGAAATTTACAAGGCTCGCCTTTTATAAAAGCTTTATCAAAACTTGGCGAAATGTAATTCTCAATTACAATCGGCTTAAATTGAGATCTAGCCTGTTGTTGGTATTAGAAAAGAACGCAATAAAGACCGTTTCTATATTTTAAACAAATACACAAATATATTAGTAGTCTACTCTTTAGGTTACTTGGACATTTACTTTATTGAAGAAACTACTGCCTTTTTAAATATAGAAATTAATCTTGTAAACAGTAATGCAGCAGATGTGCAATTATTTATGCCTCATAAATTCCTAATTAAATTTCTCACCATCACAATGCTTATTTCGAGTACTATATTCATATTAATTTATCTAAAAGTTTAAGCACTACCTCTACAATCCTAGATCATCTCAGTATGACAAGATTTATCATGACTTTTATCGTATTTCTGTATATCTTTGACAACTACCGTATGCGTTAGTTTAATGGATTTAATGTTATTGCAAGAGCTTTGTAAAAATAGTAAACTTATTTTTGTTCTTTACTACCTATAAGATGGATTCAATGTTTTTTATGGCATAGAATTTACAGCCATCTTGGTATCGCTCAGACTTTTTAAAATTTATAGCTTTACAATTTGTCTTATTTCAAACTACACCACCTTATCTCGCGTTTAGAATGTTGTAAAGAAGACTCGTACCATACTGTTCTAATTTATTCACGCCTGCATATCTTCCCCGTTCTCATAATTTATCCCTTCACTCATACATATCTCAGATTTTTTTTCTCCCAAGTCTTCGTCCTTAAATTTTTTTCTCAAAAAGGGCCTAAAAGGTCCAAATTAGTTACGGTGCGGTGGCAGAGGCTCACCGCGCTCAAACAAGCTGCTTTGTTTGAACTGAGTTATAGCTATGTAGGCTCTTTGTTCGATGGATTTACTTTTGACTAGTTGGTTTATTAGCTGGAATTTAGCTTTGTAGACTTGAATTGCGTTTTGTGATGTTTGAAGAAGAATTCTGATGGAATTGGTGATATCCCTTAATTTTTTTAATTTTCCGTTTATTAGGTCGATTTTATACACGTGTTAATAGGTAGTATAGGTAACACAATATGGTAATATGATGCTTACCAGAATTTCATAGTTTGGGTTATGACAAATTGATAAATCTTTGATGTCCCATCCATCAAACGTTCTAAAGCTCCAGAAGTTTCGCTACTTAACAACGGTATTGTGGATTTGGATAACCTACCGTGTAAACATTGCCTTGTTTTGTTGTACTTAACTGTCTTAAGTTATAGCACTTACATGCATTGTCAGAAATGTCTAAAATACTAGACTTAACTCGAACTAAGCTCAGTTTCTAGCTCCAGTCGTGGCTATCTTTGCTTTCTAACTGACGTCCCACTGTTCGTTGCTATTCAGGGCTGTAGAGATGTTATTTGTTGTGGATGCTTGATTTTCTAGTTCTGCTATTTGAGCTCCCAGTGGCTTGACTGACACTGAATTTTTGATCTTTTTGTGCTCCTCTTAAAGTGACGATTTCTGATTCATTTGTGAGAAAAGAATTGCACTGAAAGTGCATTGAAATTTCAATACACTTGCTTACTGTCAGCAATTTAGTTTCGAGATTTCGGGTTTTTGGATTGTAACTTCAAAGAGTTTCCGCACCAGTGTCAAAATATCATATTAAAACCGATAATTTAGGCATTTTGATATAAATATATGTTTTTCATACATTTTTTTTAAAGAAGCTTGACAAGATAAAATATGTTTCTCTGTAGATATAATTGTATTTTTTTTTAAGTACACCTAGTCCCAAATCAAGCAGAGGACGGACACCATCACGTTGGAGTGACACAGTACAAGAAGCCACACACACCACCTTACAAGCGGCCATACACATGGCTCAAGACCGTGAAGTTTGGAGAAAGCTGGTGACGAATATAGCCCAGAAAAATCACGTCCCCCAGCCATGAGGATACGACAAAGAAGAAGACCCAAATATTTTAAACCGGCTCTCGCTTCAAAACCACAAGTTTCCCAAGTATTCTGTACTTTGTCCCAACCCTACAGCCCATTCACTTGGCAAACACTCATAATGACCTCACGATTTACAGAGGCATTGACTTTGTCATTCCAGGCACATTTCCTATTAACTTAGGTAAATAAAACAGACTAAGATGACACTCGTAGACTCGTACTAGTAGGCGCCTTTCTTTACTCTGTCGTGCAATAAGGATATTGCTTTTATGTTATCTTCTATTTTGTTGTTCTCTTTATACTCTTGTCATTTATGAGTATTTTCTATTAAGTATTTATATTCTTAGGTTGGTCTTGACCAAGTTTATTGAAAATGTATTATTTTTAGACTCTAGTATAAGAAATAATATACTTATTATTTTAAAAGGTGCTGATTAGTTAATTTTTCATTGACTCAGTTGACTATGGTGCTCACAGCTATCCAAGAACATACTTTTTAAGAACAACTTTGTCCCAAATCCAGTCGACGCAACACCGCCTTTTTTAAACCTGTGTCCACTTCCAAAGAGTCCGAAGCCAAATATTAGCCCGCTTTCACGTGCTCAAACACTGGTATTGTTTTAGGTGATGGTCGTGCGGGCGTGAAGGATGGCGAGGGGGGGGATCGGACTCCTCGTCCTATGGGTGGTCGCCATCGCCGCGGACGGTAAACATGGTAAGTCTTGCTTCTTTATTTTCTGGGGTTTTGGTAGTTCGGGTTGGTGACTTTCTGTGCCCCGTTTTTCGAAACTACATGCTACAACTGTACAGGTGAAATTCGATGTACATTGCGTAGCGGCTCAAAAATCCTGGTTTTATAATGTACTACCGGCTGCGCAATGTATATCGAATTTCACTTGTAGAACTGTAGCCTGTAGTTTCGTTGCATAGGCTACTGATTGTGTAAATTGTAAGTAAGATCTATTGAATGAATATTCTTGGTCGTTACTTCTAGCAATATTAAAACAAATCGATGTGCTCACACATTGCCTATGGCTGTCAGTTCCCAACGTTTGTCAACAATGATCTGCATTTTTAAGCCACCAGGTAAAAAAAAAATAAAAAACCGCAATCAACAATACGCAATGAAGAAACACCTTAACTCATAAATCCTATCGGAAATTAAACTTATTATTCTTGACGTAAAAGGCTAACGTAATTATTATCTAAGCCATGCTAGCTATTGTATCCTCCGGAAGTTTCATGCGTCATCCACTCAGGGAGCATCCTTCGACGAAACACTTTTGTGCAAAAACTACAAACCGTATCTGCCTTTATCTACTTGCTCAAATTGAAAAAAAAACCAAGAGGGTGATAAAATTTCTAAAAAATCTCTTTAGAGCGCACCTAATCTTAAATCAGATAAATCGAATACAAAAAATTATTGTCGTCGCCTTCGAATATTGTAAAGCAACCCGACTTACAGAAAAAAGCAAAGTTGACGATAAAAAGGGCGATACAAGCGTTGGCAAAGAACTAGCAAAAAACGCGTTCGTCACGTTTTGAGAGCTCCCGAACACGAAACACTACTATCTATACCATTAAAAGCGACACTGCAAGAAGTTGATTTGAAAGAGAATTTAGGTGATGCTTGAAACCGTACAGTTTGCTATATCATTATCATTTATTTTTTACTGCATCCGTATACGACAGGTTCTCTCTGCATTTCAGTACATGAGTTTAGGAATACAAAATCCAGCTGAAGATAAGATTTTGCATTTTCGTTTACGAGTAACCATGACGTTGTAAATCGTGGAACTCGCCGTACGAAATTCAAGAAACGAGAAAGGTAGAATCCGGCTTATATTGTTGTAAAATTTGTCACAGTGCAAGCTTTAGACACGAGAAAACCTTTCACACTGAGCTGTCACTCCTTCTAGAGATAGTGACCAAGCGCAACGCTGCAACCTAACGCAAGGTTTTCAACTGGCGACATTTCACAGAAGAAAGTGTCACTGCATATCTAGAAGAGACATCTCAGCTAAGCTACGTGGGATTTAGGCCAATTTCGCCGACTGAATGTAAATTTACGCTCAATGGAACAAAAAGTGTTGGCATCCATAAATGGTGGAGCCCCTAATGGTGCGTTCCGTTTGACTATCCATCAATCAGTTGTCAAATATTCTCCATCTTCGATTCCTAATAAAGAAAGCTCGAATTACAGATTCACGACGTCATTATGACGACCTCAAAAATTGTAATTATGCCACCAGTGTTCAATATCTCATTAACTATAATTACCAATGACATTATACAACGTTTGGACAAATTGTACATCATTTGCTGATCATTAAACTGAGAGCTATCATATTGCTTTTTTTTTATAATAAGCTACGGTTGCCCGGAATAAGTAAAAATACCGCTTTAGATTCCGTTCGTTTTTCTATTTTGTTACAAATTCATTACTTAGCGAAACCGAACCATTACAAAAGGAATGTGGAAGCTAGAAGCCATTAACATAATGTCGAACGGAAGCATTAAAAGACACTACGCTCAAAACAGCGAAGGCAGACAGAAACTTTCGCTCGATATTGAAATCCCATTAACGGTTGAAATAGGAAACGCGCTCTTGAACACACCTCGCAGCTGCTTCAGTGAATGAAACGGAAAATAATGGCGAAAGACTCCCAGGAGACGCCATTATAACTCGACTAACAAAGGGATTATCTTGTTTGGGAACCTCTTGACTGGCTCTCGACGTCTCTTTGTATGTATCGTGTTACAGCAAAGGTGGCCATTGAGGCAGTTTTTGTGGGTGTGGTCCGTTTTGTGTTTTTGCTACAGGGGTGAGAATTTGTCGGTGCGTTTGTGCGGACTCTTATAATTCTCGTTGCACCTTGCTAATGCAGTGTATAAATAGGAAAGTGTACGCTTGGTCGGTTTTTAGAGCATTCTTTTTTTGGATTTGTTGCCATGTTGCTATTTGTTTCCAATCTTTGTTTCCTTTTTGCTTCTAACTTTGCTGTTTGATGCCTACTTCGTTTCTATATTTGTTTGTTGATGTAACTTTTAAATTTCTTTTGGTTGATGTGCGTAGCCATTTACTTCTCTTGTTTTTAATATCGTTGTTGGTGATAGTTTCGACATCTGTTTTGATGGGTGTTTTTTCTTAATACACTTTTATCGGCACACTTGCTTGCTTACATAAAATATTACAGTCCCCTCCCGAATCTTTTATAACCTCTAACACTCACCACATGTCTCGTAAAGTGACACTTAAGCATCCTTCGACCCACGTGTCTTTCATTTGATTTAGTATACTCGTATGTTTCTCTGAATCCTCACCCGCACTGCCATTAACTAGATCGACTGCATCTTTTTATGTCTCTCTTTAGTGCTAAGTGCATTTACATTGCGATCGTTGGTGGAAAAGAGGCAGCTGCGAGTTTCTCATTTCTAGTACTTAAACTATTGGAAAGGTCGTTTAGCATTCTTGCCACTTTCATTGTAAAAGCCTGTAAGGATTTGCTTAAGTAGTCCACCTGAACACTAGCCTTCTTAAAGAATTTTAGAATATTCCACTCATAGTTGATGGTAGAACTAATCTTCTTTGAAACATTACCTCGTTCAAACAATGTGTCACATTTTTCTCAATGCTTTTGTTTATATATTCGATATAATGGTACAAAAGTGACCAGTTGCACTAAAATATTAATACACATTTATATAAATTAATCCCGCCTGCAATCAAATTGTATCTACCTTTTATTATTTTGGGACGTTTCAGAATCCAAGGTCCATTATTATTATTATCACGCACATACAAATCGTCCATTCATTCATATTTTTTGTTATTCATCTATTAGCTTCTTATACATCTTGAGAATCTTTTTTTCCCTCGTCAATGTAGCTCCATATTTGAAAATTTTTTTCAGCGGCACGTGTGTTCACCTTGAACGTGTTTGAACTGAACTTGTTTTTTATACTTGAAGACCGTCTAAGAAAGGTATTCAGTCTAGACCAAGAGTATTAACTACGAGGTCTAGGTCTAGAATATAAATTAATCATCCTAGAACGGTTTCAAACATTTAAGATATAAGACATCTGTTTAGCTATGTAACTTTCCATATTTTTTTCATGGACATCTTTGAAAAGATATTTTTATACCATTCAGTAAACATTAAGTTTCTTAACCAATAAATTTCAAAGGACTTAGTGCCTAATTTTGAATTCAAATGACATTTGAATGTGACTTAGGATTCGGGCCAGGTTAGCCTTCGGGTTGCAGAGGTCAGATGATAGACGCTCTGTGTAAAAACTTGATTCCACGTCAAATCCCCCAGGTTAGGTAGCCGACCCTGACAAAGACGGGATAGGCAAGGAGAATTATGATTCCGTCATCTATTAATCAATGCAGTATAAATGACCTAAAAAGCATGTAGGTAGGCGCAGTCGAAGTAAAGAATAGTTTTGTAACTTTGGATTGTAGATTTGAATTCTTGTATTTAGGAATATTACATAGGTTATACAGCAAAGATCATAGCGATGGCATGGCATACGATCAATGTATGGAATCTAAGTAAGAAATAAACTAGTGAAGATTTGTCATGTTGGCACATTGAAGCGCCTCAGTTTTCAAAAATATAGGACCAACAGCTCGAACACAAAATCTGTACTTTTTGCTGACAACTTGATACTGTTGGTTACTCCTCCTCCTGTGGTACAGGAATAGCGGATGCAGCCCACCGCTTTTGAATGTTTTATTGCTCACCGCTTCCCCGAACAGATACATCAGAATCGTTGCTTGATTTATTTGTGTAGATGCGTTTAATAGTTATTATGATGTTTCCGAAATATGCTCAGCTTGAAAGCGATAGAGGTAAAAGACCGAGTGATTCTATTCATCCATTGATTATTTTAGAAAGCTACCTGCTGCCTGCAAACTTCGTTTCGTCAAGGAATGCTTATATGCCAACAGAAGCAGCATATTCAACTTTTAGCTTTTGTAGGACAGCAAACCAGTACGCTACGTCTTATCAACTAATTTCAGTTTCTCTGAAAATATAATCCAGAAGTGTCATTTTTCTAGTCTCTTTTAAAACCCATTAGTGAAAAATGGGTTCATGCTACTCTACGCCAGTTTTACACAGTTAAGTATTCTTTAGCCATAAAAGGCGGAGCAATACGCGGGTTTATATTCAAATGGAAAAACAGCTTCTGCCGCGAGCTCTATGTCATCAGGAAATAATAGTAATGGAAAACCCAATGGCCCTATAAATTCTCCATTACTTTGAAAGACCCTTAAGGCGTACTTATTCCGAAGAGCAATTAATAAAAGACTTCATTACACTTAAAATATAACTGGAACAGAAACGCTAAAAGGGAGATAAGGCTTCGATTTAAGCGGCTCTTAAAAATTGATTAACCGAACTCACACGTTTTTATCTTTGAAACATTACACATGCACGCAATAATATCTGGCGGGCTGGTTGCACTAACGAAGGGTTAGTATGAGCTTGGAGCAGGTAAAAAATAAAACGAGATTGGAATAAGAAAAAAATCTGAATAGTGAATAGGATTTGTCTGCCTTGAAATGTTACCTAAACTAGAATCAACAGTTATTAAACTTAAATATAAACTAAACTATTATGTTTGAAAAGACTCCTGTCTTATTATCTTCTAAATTTTATCGAGAATGAGGGCAAAATTATTGCCTTTTCTTGCGGAAATAAAATAAGACGCTTTTCCGAAGTGAAAGTCAGCTTCTACTAAATTATAACCCCCGTTGCAATTTTCCCTTTTTTTATTATAAATACGTATAGCTATTTTGACCATAGTCTGCTTCGTTTTGGTAGTGTACTGTACATTCATTGTCAATATGTGACCCCAGTGTCCAAACTGTCAAACTGCTGACTTCAACTAAAACATCCTTGGTGCAACCGGCCCTAAGTACTACATACGGAACCGATATAAAACCGAATCTGTAATGGTACATTGCTATCGGGCATTACTCCCGCCTGTTTTCCATTATATAAGGACAGATAAAACGTTCATAAGTGTTTTATATAAATATATTCGATCGAAAGTGATTCATATTCAATACAAGAGCTTTAAGTTATTTGTTTGCGATTACTTATCTGTGCGCTCTTTAGTTTAGGTAATTTTCGTGTATGAAAAATACAACAGACAAAAAATAGGTCTAGATGTGAAAAACGTGGCCACCAATAAAAAATTTAATCTACAGCTAACACCAAAAAAAATAAAAAAACCAAAAAAACAAGGTACTTACTATAAAAAGAATCAGACTTCGTCAGACTTAAAAGTATCACAATTTACTACGATACTCACAACAACCAATAGCTCATTTTATTTTGATTAAAGATCACACTGCTTCTTGCGTAGTTAAGTAAGGATATGGGACAGACAACAAAAAAAAATAAAGACAAACTTGTATGTTTGATTCATAAACTAAGTTGGAGTAAGTAGGAAGTAAATATATAAGAGATACCTCAAAAAGGACATACACAAAAGACCCAACATTTTTAAGATACCCTTTCGTCTGCATAACACACCGGGTGGTCAGAATATCCTCTAAGTGTCTTTGGAGATTGTCATTAATTTTCAGCTGCATTTGAAAGATGGTTAAATTTATTATGGTCTGGTGTCGTTGACTCCTTTATTACTAATGCCATCTATGAAAAATGCCGTATTCTACTGCTGTTGATATAAAAGTGTTATGGCGACTATTTCGTGAGAAAATGTGCCTTTTATTACGCTTTTGTATCGGAAGGCAAACAATAAATGTATAAAAGTTTTATTAGAGAATGTTATACTAGAGAACTAATGTATAAAACATGACACACAATTTTATATTTTAAATCAGTTAAACAAGAGAAAAATACTATAATGTCATTAGAAGAAGAAAAAAACTTTTGCTGTTATTAATTTTGTTATGTTGGCAGCAGTGAACAGAATATGTAGTTGTTCATAGACATTATGTAAGTACATGGACTACTTAGAAACAAATCTCACAAAGTAATTGCCAAATATAAACTTTGTGTCCCCTTCTGAGAATCGAACCAAATACCTCTGGCTTCTGAGATTAGACTCATACCGTTATACCGCGGAGTTATACCTGCAGTATCGAACTATCTAGAGCATTATGAAATCCAGTTAGTGCCACATCCATTTAGTTTCCCCCCGGGTATCGAACTAAACTAACCCAATTCGGCAGCAACGCATCACCAACCGCGCCACCGAGGTAATCAATCACTTAGGAGACTATTAGCAACTATTAGGTAGATGATAGGTACTCATACTTTACACACAACGAAACACTATTTTGGCGTGCGTGTATCAGATGCAAGTAAATTTTACTCATGCCTACTAAAACCGACGCTGACGCAGGTCCAACGCAAACAACGCAAGTTCATCCATACGCTATGCGTCAACGTCAGATTTGAGTATGAGGAATTCGACCTCACATCTGACAGATACATGCGCTTAAAATGCGCAGTGTTATTCGTTAGATGTGGAATCCGCCTAACCGTGTCTGTGAATCTCAAAGTTCTGAAATGCCTACTACTACCAGCTAGTTGACCGAGCTGACTCGTTTTTTACCCCTCAATTGTTGTCGGTGTTAATTATAAAGCAACACACTAAAATGGCTGAAGAAGTTTTTAAAAAATTAAACCTATCTAAATTCATTTATCGTCCCAAAAATCTCCTACTTACTAAATATCCCGAATTCGTTGCAGCTACCAGCAGCGCTTTGAGTTATCAGTTTAAGGTTCAAAGAACACTGGTTCATCTAACAGATACGAAGATTAGCTAGTGTAAGTTGATCGTTTCTTTCTTTTCGTCTAGGACACCGAGTCGTCCGATGACCCAATGAACCCTAGTGTCAGAATTTTTCAACCGCCTTCTACACGTTGATCCCTTAAACCGGAAGAATAATGTCCAGCGTAGATTACTGTATAGATCAATTTTAGGGATCAAGCTTGTATGGTCATTCTTAGTTACTGTAGAAAAAACCAAGTATTATCCCTCACATTCTATTCATAATTATTATCCTTGCCTCATCCCGTCTTCTGTCGGTGTCTGTAGGGGATTTGAATTTGATGTGGAATCAAGTTTTTACACAAAGCGTCTGCTTTCTGACCTCTGCAACAGTGAAGGCTAACCCGAATCCTAGGTTAAGTCACATTCAAATATCATCTGAATTAAAATTTTATATGAATGTGGATTTCATAACGATGTTTTTCCTTCAACAATATGGCATTATATACATGAACTTGTAACTGTAGGTACATGTAACCTTTGGCTGTAGCAGCATTTATGAGAAATCCTAATCAATAGCAAGAACAACGGTACTTTTCCCGTAAATTTAACATTTTACTCAAAATTACCTACACGCAAGGCAATAACCAGTAGTTTAATAGATTTCTGTATAAATGAAAAGGTTTTTGATCATACCGACAAAGGTGCCCATAATCTTAACGGCACACTGTTTACAATAGTTACGATAACCACGCTCATTTGATTTCAAAAACGAAATAACATGTAAAGAAATAATCGTAAAACTTTGAACCCATTGATTAAACATTCTGTTTTAAAAAGTCATGAAATTCTCCAAACATGGTTGAAGCATTGTCTACAATGAAAACCGTAACAAACTAAATAACGAAACTTGAATACCGGACGTTGATAAAGCATCGGCCATCAATAAAGAAGACTCTATCGAGAATAGCATCGATATCGTTCCTAGCCTTAATTATTTGAATACCCCAACGAAAATGTTGCCAGATAAGGTAACAGACTTTTCCATGTCTCTTCCTAAAAAAAACAGGTTGATTTACATCGAAATTACGAACAAATTTTTTCAAAATGTTTTTTTTTTCATTCACCCGGGTAAAAATAATGCTCCTGAATTGGGTAGGAAACATGTCAAATCGAGCGCCGAAAATAGTTTAATGTACTACTCATAGAAATTCCTACAAATTGATATAAAATTTGTTTAGGATTTTCGCACTTTGTACACATTATTATGTTAATCTCGAGTGTTTGCGCTGAATAATTGGTAGGTAAATATGATTACTACTTGTGATTGTCAGCGCTTAGTGAATCTTCATGTTAGGTATTTATTGTTTCTTTTTTAATATTGTTTTTAAAGAATGCGTTGATAGTGTCATCAAAAACATGGCAACACTGCTCGAATAAATGACAGCGGGCGGCGGCGTCTTTTCAACTCCCACTTGTAGGGTTGCTACGATTGGACTTGTATCTGTATCCAAATTTTATCTTACATCTTTTAATCCAATTTCAGTTGGACAAGCTATGGCAGGAGCGTTTTGAATAATTATAATTTGATTGGTTCTGAGATAACCGAGGCGTTGCTCTACGTGTCTGTTTCGTTTCAATCTGTCTTTTTATGTTTTTGAGAGCCTATTTTGGATGTACTTGAGCTAATTTTATGTTCAATGTAGGACCTGGAAGAGGCTACAGTCCAGTAAATATTTTACGGCTATTTATAATGACGTTGGTGACAGTGCCTATATCAAAAATATCTGAACGGAAGTAGTAATAAACAATTAGAAAAAAACCGTTCTGCATCAAAAAGTCGATGTCAAATCGAATCGTGTACAAAGAAATAAAACTATCAACTGCCCTAACGACAGGATGACAGCAATCGGATGAGTTTTCAGTTTGTTTTTAGACCTCGTTAGCGATCGCCTCAGGAATCCGAGCATTCATCAGGCCAGGCATTTCTGGCGATAAGGCATTTCTCCATTTACATTCATCTCTCATTTCCTTTACCAGTGAATTTGGGCTTTAAAACTATCACAACATTTGATGTTGATTCGAAATAGTGTTGCCAATTTTTGAGTACTACCCATCGATATTTTTATTCAAGAAACCCTATACAATCGATAGGCGAGTATTACAAAATTTTGATGGATATTAAAGGTTCCATCGATAGTACATTAATACTATCGAAAAGTGCGATACGGTCGATACCATCGCATGTTTCGTAGTTCATGATTTAAAAGCATTTAGTAGTGTCTATTCTATTGATATTTTTTTTATGGATCGATACGAGCGACAGTTTTTAAATCGTATGAATCGGTAATGTCGATATCACTGCTGCATTTTGAACTATAGAAATCATCGATAGTCCACTTTGGGGCCGCAACACTAATCTGAAGCTGAGAAGAATAATAATCGATAGGTAGTAGAAAGAGCATGAACTATCGATAAACAATCGATGGTACACCATCAAGGCGCAGCACTAATTTCGAGGTTGGTAAGAATGTGTTTAATGATGCTTGTTGATGGTTGGGTGCTGGTGGAAGTGTTAACAAGATAGAAGTGCATTGGTGTGAGGTTTCGGATTTGATTGATCTCATAAGCTTCTCAGGTTTTTTTCTATTTACACACACACACACACACACACACACACACACACACACACACACACACACACACACAAATCACGCCTTTATCCCTTCCGAGGTAGGCAGAGCGTTAACAATCGTAAAATTACGGTCGTTATCGCCACATCAGGCTGACAACCTGTCACTACAGTGATACATTTTAGCCTGTCGCCTAAAATTCTTATGCACATGAAACCCTAGAGTCCCCTAGTTGCCTTTTACGTGGTGTGATGTAATGAATCAATACTTTCGCGTGTTTCTAACTTGATTGATTTACAAAGTAAATCCCTATCTTCCGATGTTCCTATAAAAAAATGCATATTGCCATTCATTATAGTTTTTGCATTCATGTAAAAAAAAATAACTATCGTAGTGTTAAATTGAAATGCGTATATATCAGAATTAAAATCTTATATTTTTTTAGATATGACATTTGTGCTTAAAAGCTTTGATAGCGTATTCATCTGAGGTATTCATGTAATCAGTCATTTTTTGATTGAACTATTCACTAGTGTGATACTCTAGATATGGGTCTTAAAACGCGTTGAATATGCGTAGCGTTTTTGTAACGTATGAAGATATTTTTTAAACACGCGTTCGACTCGCGTCCCTTTTTTTGTGGTAATGTCCTATGTCATTTTATTTCGTGTGAGAGTCGACCTACTATCTGATGAACCCTGATGTCAGAGTTTTTCATCGGGTACTACTATTTACTAGTAGCAGGCCTCTGAAATGTTTGTCTAACATATGTGACTTTATTGCCACACAAAAGCTCCATTCTGCACCACGAGCTTCTTTGCTTTACAAATCAGAGCGTTGTCCACGTCTCCACTATCACGTAGATCAATAAACAGTCCTGTCACATTACGACGTACGGCAATTACGTATTCCGTTGGGTTGACGTACTTCTAATTCAGTATTTCTCAAACCAAAACCGGGTAATGCTTTATCATCATCTACCTTATAAGATTATTCAAGGGAATAAGTATTTGCGTTTCTTCTTCTTTCGTGTGATGACAAACTAGAAATGTGCTGAGGCTAGTGTGAGTCCACGCAAACAGCCTCATTGAAGGCATCCTATCAAATATGGATGATAGGTTCTCTTACGAGCAGGTGTTGGGCTAAACCAGTCAAGACAGCAGAATGTTTCCTTGTGAAATATTTTTTTTTGCATTGCCTGTTATTTTCCAAACGTGGGGAGTACAGTAAACTCTCCATAGGGTCAATCAAATAATGTGTTTCTACTATTGGACCGTTGTGATATTTGATTGTAGCTGTTGACGACAGGATTTGGTTTTCTTTATGCGTATTGATCAATTTGACTTTGAGGACCACTGTCTCAAGCTAATTTGAAACGCGTTGAGACATTTGATTAGGCTGTTTCCGATCAACGTATAATTTTGATTGTGTAACGCCTCAACTTTAATTGGAATAAGCAGTTCTTATTTGTAACTGGTTCGCATAGTTGAGCTTTCTTGTTTTGATTAGAGAAGGTGTCAAATAAATTAAAACTCTTTTTAATTCGGGCAGTAAGACTGGTGTCTTAAAGTTGAAAAAGAGTGGCTGTTAGCAACTAAATGGCGAAAAACAGAAGATCATGCCTTATGGCGGAGCTGAACTCAATTACTGGAAAATTTTACTAGCTGTCATCTCTCGTTTTTCCCATCATAATCATCTGTCTACTGCCGGTTACAGGGCACATATTGGAGACTGTTTACCGTAATCGTCACGTTAAGCAAGCGGGTAGTTAGTCATATTGGAAGGGAATACTGCAACCCATAGATTCATCCATAATTTTTTGTGGAATTAGGGTGATGATATTCTAAGCTATCATCACTCGGCACAACGGGATAGAAAACAACCTTGCTGTTCTTCGGAGGTGATACCAAAAGCTTGAGTAGATTTCTGAAAAGCTTATGTCAAAGTCCTGCTGGTAGTATTTAACTGAATTTTCTGTCGTCAGAGTTTATTACACTCCAGTGAGCTTAACTCAAATTACTGGAGAATTTTACTATCTGCCACCTCGCCTCGCTTTTATCCCGAATTTTAATTTAATTAACGTGTTTGATAGATATTATCTCGGACTGTCTCCCGTTCACGTTTGAAGTATTTCGTAATTGGGGTCGTCTTTTATTTAACCGAGTTCAAACAAGAAGGTTATCAAGCTGGCCAAATGTAGTGTTTTCAGAATATAATTTATAAAAAAGGGCTTCTAAGCAAGTGTACGGAAGAAGAGAATTGAGTCGATCTAACCTTCTGACCTTACCGCACTAACCTTAGATTTTAAGACAAAATTTCAAAGTTAGTTCAGCAATTTTCAAGGCATAATAATTTGATACATTTTTAGTATATCTATTTTGAAAAAACACATACAAATTGTGCTTCAATGATGAGTAGAGAGTAAACGACCGTAGTATCGTTCAATATCACCACATCTAACAGATTTTCCACTGAGAAGTCGGTTTAATTTGCGCTAAATTACGTACGTCTTGTATCGGAGCTAAGTGAGTGAAGCGAGCGCAATGACGAAACTCCATTTAGAAAATGTACAGTTAAATTTCGAGATGCAGTCACGACTTGGTGAATCGCTACTTATAGTAAATGCTGTTGCAGAGTGTTCCGCTTAAAATGACGTGTAAAATATTTTGATGGTTTGACACATTATAATGCCTTTTTGTGGTAGAGCCATCACATTTGATGTATCGAAATGAAATTGTGTACCTATTTCATTCAGATTATTTAAGTATCGATCATATTTTTTTACTAAAATGGTTGTTTTTAACCTTTTCGATATTTAGATCCAGTTGTATACCAACTAAGTGTAAACCAACATACTTATACGACCAAAGGCTTTTGAAGTTATCGATACCTTTGTATTGCCAAAAGATAAGATACCGTGAAAGATAAGATTTAGTGATCAACAGCGTTTTAAAACTTATTTTGAAGTTTTTCCCTAAAGAACATAGAATTATTACCTTTGTTCATGTAGGTTCGATAAATCAATAAACATTTCCCAAAATAAAAGTAACAAGACAAGACCAAATTAGAATTTTAATGATACCGAACAAATTTATTAAGATTGCTAAGCACGAACGAGAAAAACGCCAAAACAAATCCTATTAAGGAAAAATAGATCCCCGAAGAAACATCCCCACGAAACTCGGAAATAGAAATAAGAAACGGAAGTGAAACTAATTATGTTATTCTCAGTTCTTCGTTGCGGTTTATTTTCGTATTTGCTGTTCTCAATAATAATAGTGAAGGTATTACTGTCAACAGTGACTACAGAGTAACGTATACTGATGCGTTGATAGCAATTTCTGAGCGCAATTCTGGTAAGGGAACTTTAAATTTCGGGCGCGATTCCAATTGGATTTTCAAGCGTGGGCTTAAGGTAGATTTTGGTGTAGTGGGGGAGATATTCATAAAGTAGGGTGAACGGTATCCAAATATCTATGTTTTGCGAGTAAATAGGCACGAGTGAGGCGTCACGCCAGGTGTGGAGAAATCGATGTTGAGGGTACATGTTATTATGACAGTTGCCGTTTATTTAATCTGACGCTAAAGTATGTTTAACGGTACGCTATTTAGAAGGTGTTAAAGAGATCAGTGAGACATTTGTCATTTGGTTTCTATTTGCTTTTAGTGCATACAGACATTAATGCGATGTCGCATGAACCAAAATGAATCACCTCTAAAGTGGCCGGCCTGTTATGATCCCAATTTATTTGATATTAAATTTCTTGTGTTGCAATACTCATTTGTTTTTCATTTTTGTTACAGAACCGTCCAGTACCTCGGAACCAGACCACAGCTCAGCTGCTCCAACGCCACCAATACCTCTCAGACCAGAATACGCACATCCAGCAGGAGTAGAAGCACTAGACCCCTACAACTCTGAAAAGATCAACCCTCCACCTCACAAAGACTATTTAGAAGAGGATTACGATCATGAACATAAGGAAGATGATCATGAACATTCTAGAGATGAGACAGACGAACTGCCGTCTCTTACTGGCGATCACTTACTGCAAAGCTCAACTGACGACTTACCAATGTTCTTACTAGAACCTCAACACGTTTTCGTAGTGCGAAATAAACCGGCCGTTTTGAGATGTCGCGCGGCGAACGCTTTGCAAGTGTATTTCATGTGCAACGGAGTTCGGTCGGTTGCTAGTACGCAGTTCGAGTTCGTGGATCCGCAAACTGGCGTGAGGATCGTGGAGGCTGAGTGTAATGTGACAAGGGATCAACTAGAGGAGTATTTTGGGGAGGATCGCTTCTCGTGTACTTGTTACGCTTGGAGCAGTCGCGGAAATATACACAGCCAGCCGGCTGTGGTTGAACTTGCATGTAAGTAAACAGCATTACTATTATTCTTCTTCTTCTTTGTCACATCCTCTTGGCTGAGAGACGTGAGTTTTCTGAGCTATATTCGTTACTAGCTTCCTCCATTATTATTATTGTTGATTCTATTTAAGAATGAAAATGTGGAAACCAAAATATTTATGGATTTAAAATAGTAGATGCCTTTGATGTAACTCACAATGACTTACGTATTTACTTATGTAACATTTTTAATCAAAAGTTTTACAGCTATGTGTGACAAGAATAGTTTTCAACAGTGGCGATGTATCAAAGCAACCTAACACCGATTATTTTAGATAAAGCCATATCATTTATATCTTGTCATCCAGTAGTGTAATCAGAACCAACGTGACAGTACCATATTTTTCGGTTTCCAAAAGAATATCGTCAATAAATCCATTTAACAGCACATAGTTTACTATAAACACGTCAATGTATTCGAATTTTAAAAACCGGTTAAGAAAACCGATATTTCCGTTGAAGCGTGGCGCAACGTTTCATCAAAACTCATAATTTGTGAGCGTTTCCGGCTGAGGGACAATAAAATGTTACAGAGGGAGCCACTTACAGTGATACTCGTACCATTAACGAGGCCAAGCTTGCCCGATGGCGCGATTCCAACCCTTCTACAAGCCGCCGAGTTTTGGTGTGTTCTTGAAGACACCGGCTTGATGTCTCGCGAAGATGTAGTCTAAAACGCTACTAAAATATTAATTCGAAACTGTATATTTACAGATTGTGCAAGTGTTTATTCATCTAGTGACATCCTAGCGCATGCGAACTCTAAATGCGATATTATTCGTGGCCTCACTCTGGTTAGCTTGGGTTCCTTCTAAAAGATATGCCTTGTCTAATGTTTTCGGAGGTAAATATAGAGTAGCCCAAATAGAGACGGTCAGTTTGGACAACTTTGTGGAGATCCTTCAAACTTTGAAATGCCTCTACAACATTGTTTATGTTGATAAGACTAGTTCGGACCAATGATATGCTTCTTAACGATGCAATTTACTGGTTCTGTCATATAAGTGTAACATTTGATTTAAAAAAATAGATAACCAAAGCCCTATATTAAAAAAACGCACTAATTTATTACTAATAACAAAACTATTCGTTCGGTTGTAGATTCGTTAAAAAAATATTATGACAAAGAGATATGACTAGGTGTAGTACGAGTATATGGTATAGAACTAAGTCGGGAAATCACTGACGTCAAATTTTCATATTTTTATAGTCCATTCTTTTTCTTTCTACACGATAACACTATGACATCGTTAAAATTCTATGACCTGATTTCATTCGATTTGAAATGTTTATTCAAGTCTTTAAAAATGCTGAAATTTTTTGTTATCAAATAAAGTAAAAGTCAAGTCTCTCCAAAACAAAGTTCTCTCGTTTCTATCCTCAGGGAAAAGTAAATAAAAAGAAAGAAAGTATAAAAAATTTAATTAAATTTCACAGGCTCATAAAGCGTGAATTTCGTTTCAATATCTGTTACGGAAAAACTCGTGGCGTAATTTCTATAATGGTTTATTCATTCTGTGAAGTCAAGCTGAAATTAGAATTTTCCTGTCCTAAGTAGGTAATTTTACATTGTTCTTCTCGATAAACTTTTTATTGTTTTTGATTTCATTTTATTTACACCTCCATATCTATTTATGATCTTCTTCTTCTTCTTCTCGTGTCAATGTGTTTTATGATAATTTTATTTTTCAAATGTCACGAAATAGGTACAGAATTAGAAATAAGGCGGAGTGCACACGACGGACCGCTAAAATATCGCAACGGTCTGTCAGATCCATACTAGAAATGTCAATCCCCATACTAAAATCGCTCAACCGCTGTTGACGTAGGGCTATCGCAGTGTCATCCGTTGAGTGCGGTTTTAGTATGGAAATGGACGTTTCTTGTATGGATCTGACAGACCGCTGTGATATTTTAGCGGTCCGTCGTGCGTTAAGTGTGCGATGTGCCAATGTTGTGAAAAACACCGAAATTAATACTACACATCGTCACAGCATCAGCATAAAGCAGTCCTCGGCAGGACGTTAGGCCTCCCCCAGGATTCACCATAGGACGTGATCGCCCGTTTTCGTCATACAGTCTCGTTACCAACCATATTGATCAATTTTTTTGAACGTGTCCAACGCGAGGCTCATCTAGCCATGGCCTCCATTGAAGAACCCGCTTACTCTAAGTACCTACTACATAGATTTTGTTCACTCCAAATCAAAGAGCGTATCAAATTTTATAGTAACGTTGATGTATGGTCCACCATTTATAACAATAAATATTATTGTTCATAAACTCCATTCCAGCATGATTTAATTCAATGCCTTCTGGAGGTAAATCGACTGTGCATATTAAATGTATTAAGGAGCAGTGTTGTCAAACTAGTGCCGTGTGATGCCAGCTTAGAATAGCATCACCCCACATCCTTCCCGCGGGTGTCGTAAGAGGCGACTAAGCGACACGAGGGTGTTGGTGTATTACAATTATTAGGCGACAGGCTGACAACCTGTCACTATAGTGATACCCATGTTTTCCGAAACAACCTTAGTAAACAATCCTGAAAAAAGTCAAAGGGGGCGATAGCGACCGTATCTTTACGGCCGTTAACGCTCTGCCTAACCCGGAAGGGAGAAAGGCGTGATATATGAATGTATGTATGTTTTCAAACTAGCGCCATGTCACAAAATAAGCTCATACAGTCTTTTTATCTCACAAGCGCGGCTTGGCCATACTTGTGTGTGTTATGTCTCTCTCTTTTCACTTGACGAGTCGGAGTCCAAAACGAAAAGAGAGAGAGATAACACACACAAGTATCGCTAACCCGCACTCGTGAGATAAAAGGTCTGTACCTCTTTTTAAAAACCACTTAAATTACCATTTAAAAAATCTTGTAAGTCTTCTTGCATTTGCTTTTTTTCGTGAATGACATTATTATTCGGTAAAATGCCTATGATGAATTACATCGAATATGTCATCGAAGATGAACTTTTTTACTTGTACAAATCAAGTAAAAAAAGTTTATCTTCCATGAAACTTTTTTAACTTCGAAATAAAAAGAAAACTATGGACTTAATACAGCCTTATAGAGACACTTCGTGTTAAGGCGCTAGTTTCACCCCACTACTTACTGGTCGCCTTAAATAAATGTCAAGTCTCAACGCTTTCTGGATTTATTATGGGTTATGCAACTATAAATATATCGGTAGCACATCGAGTTTCCTACTTAAAAGATCAGCATATACTGGATTTCCTTAGTGACTGTATTGAAAACCAGTTCCAGTTGACCCTCAGAATATGCAGGTCGATTATTATAGAAAGTGCCGCATCGTATTTCTTGGACGACATCTTTGATTTGTTTGTAACAAGGAAGAAACTAGATCGATGTTTGAACAAGAAACACCATAAAAAGTCAATACATACATACACATGTCATGGTTTTATCCCTAGCGGGGTAGGCAAAGCGTTAACGGCCGTAAAAATGCGGTCGCTATCGCCGAGTCTGATAAATATTGAGGGCGTTTTCAGATGATTCGTTTATCACTGTAGTGACAGATTGTCAGCCTTTCTTCTAAACTTGTTATACACATGAAACCCTCGAGTCTCTTAGTCACTTTTTACGACACCCGCGGGAAAGAAATGGGGTGATGCTATTCTAAGCCTGCATCACACAGCATTGTTATTTTCCTTATAATCCTCGCATATACAAACCCTGTCCTATGAGATGTTATTTTGCAATCCCTAACTAATTGGAAGAGTCATTTCATAGACAATTATGAGAATATACAAAATAATGATTATTAATACTTTGCCTGTACAATTACCATAATAACTAACTAACTAACGGTTACCTACTTACAATCTCATTAAAATACTCACTTTAAACACTGCGTGGGTATTATAGCTCATTTGCTTAGTGTCGCGACCAGCGTAACTTGACCACAATGCTCAATACTCGCTCGTACGGGCGCGTAGTGACAGTTACCCTGGTCGCGACACTATGTATGCGAATGAATGTGCGTCGTGAATATCACATTGCACTTATAGTAAATCTCATAGCAAAAGACTTACAACTGACGCTTTTATAGTTGTCAAAGTTCTTCTTAAGTAATGTCTAGTCTAAGGCGTATCCCACATCTAACGCACAACGCTGCGGACTTTTGGCGCTTGCGTCTGACAGATGCGAGCAAATTTTTCCATCCTTATTCCTAAGAATAGAAATAAATGACAAACCCATCCGTCGATGGAAGTTTAAGCGTTGCTCCTACGGCAGCGTCGGTTTTAGTACCGCAAGCAATTCGAAATCTATTTATTTAATTTTTTTTTTGGACATTGAGTCGTCCAACAACCCTAGGGTTCATTACTCTAGTATCATAACTTTTCAACCGCCTTCCCTCAAGTAGGTACCTATCAGGCTTCCAACAGACATATTGTGTACCTAATGATAGCCGTCTATGTAATCATAGACTGCAACCGGGACCTTCGGCAAATTTCATGACGATAGACTCATGCGTTACGGATGCGCTGAAAATGCGCAGCGTCGTGCGTTAAATGTGGGAACCACCTATGTGGATTTATGGATTGTAAATCAGTTTTCTATTCTTGCAGTTGTAACCGTTTGTGTTAAAGGTCTGTCGTTTATGTTAACGTTTGAAACTTTGGTTTGAAATGCGTTTTAGGAGCGGCTTCTGCTTACTTCATACGTATAGTTGCATCGTTTAGTATTGTTATTACTCAATCCTCATCTAAGAAATGTCAAATAACAACTGGGTAGTCACAGAACAAATGTTTAATATTCTTTGTTCCGAGTGGCCATATCGATTTCTTCCTCTCTTTCGAAGAATCTATTTCATATTATTTAAATTAAACATTGCCGATACATAGATACATTTTTAAAGTACCCGTTTTAAGTTGAGAAGTAGTATTTGTACTCTTGTTCATTAGTAAAAATCCTGATTTAGAAACTAATTACGAAGTGAAAATCATTGAGCAATGAGATACCAAACTAATTTAGACCTAGCTAAAACGTACCTCTTGATAAAGTCTCTCTTCATAATGTCATTGTTTTTTCAATTAGAAGCTTTCAGATATATAAATTCTCATTAAGAATAAATTTAAATTTACACCAAAGTAACTTTATCTTCTTGACATTTCCATATACTTACGCAGATGGCTATGTAACGTTATATGTAAGACACGCACATCTCATTAATGGGTTCTTCTGTTCTACTCTCGGGGACAATTAAAACTGTCAAGACTGAAATTTAAGGTGTTGCTATACACAGCTCTGCACAATTAAGGGTATGAGCAAGAAATGTTTCAGAAAGTAGCTTTCTAGTAAGTAGGATAAAGCCTTGAAAAATTAGTCGCACTCTAGACTGAATCAACATAATAGCCATAAACAATCCTCTACGGACATAGACCTGCTTTTGAAATATTGGAGGGTCTAGTCCTGTCTAGCTCGGCGAAGGTATTGGCGAACGAAGTGCAAGTTGTTTCATTTACAGAAAATGCTGAACTGACCTATTGCACATTCGTTAGATTCATACTTGACATGCTGTTAAACACAACTAAAAATAAAATTCTTCTATCAAGACGTGCTTTTTAGATCGAAAACAATATTGCATATTTTTATAGTCTGAGAAATATATTTTGAGCTAATTCGGCTTAACGACTTCTTTATGTGAGCACAATAGAACAAAATATTTATACAATTGAACACAATCGTTTAGAGGTAAAATTCATCGGCTCAAATTATATTTCTTAGACTATACTTATGTTTAAAGTTTCAAATCTGCACGTAGACGATTGCATGTTTTGTCCGTCATCGTTAGTTCTAACGTACGCCTCGTTTTTTGTCATGAGTTTTTCACGGCTTCATTGCAACTTCACACTCCCTCTAAAATATTCACTTGCTCCATCCACACTATTAAGACGAAGTGGGAATGTCTCTGTTGGTGTATATTTAGCCGTTTACGAGTTTCGGCTGCGGCTGGAGGGATGTTCGGTTTGAGTTGAGTTGGGTAATAGTTTTCGTATTCGTTACACCCAGCTTGTTCTGGCTCTATTTCGTCTGAATTTCCGTTGAGTATTCTACTATGGTTTTAGGTAGTTTTGGTTCAGTAAATTTTGTAAGCTTTTTCTCTCAAATTGAGGCAATACTCACGCTCACACCAGATTTGCATCTTTGAGCCGCACTAGCTTCATAAAATTGTTATAAGAAATAAAAAAATGTGTCATATTTTTTTTTACAATGACTAATATTGAGTATCAACAAGATAAATGTAAAATTTACTTCTTTTTACTAATTACTAATTTACTACTTTGAAACAATTTTGAATATGACACACACTTACACACACCTCACACGCACACACACATACACACAAACACACACACACACACACACTCACACACACACACACACACACACACACACACACACACTCACACACACACACACACACACCACACGGCATTATCTCCCGGTGTCATTCTATCTTTGACCAAAGGATAATTATTACGAATAAGTACCTATAAAAACAAAATATCATGGAACATACCACGTCGAGATTTCAGATACGTGTGCTGTTCACCATAGTAATATCTCTCGAAATTGCACACAGCGTTCAGAATTGTCTGCAATTTAAGTTTCAAATAGCCTACATTTCCCGCACATTGGACATTCCACTTGGCGACAAAAACTAGCGCGAAAACTAACAAATAACCGCGCTTTTTCTTCACACAAGCAACGCGCCGGCAAAATAGCCGCTTGAAGCGCTGAGTGGTTTAAACCACGGTTGGACTGAGTGCAGCGATAAATCTGCTGCACGGTCCATTACTTGCACACGTCCTGTGTCTTGTGAAGGACCAGTTGGACACGTTCCCGATTCATCATAAAAAAATCATCCATAGAGTGAAACGCGGTCCTTCAGACAGACTCAACAATAAATAAAAATAAAAAAAATTTGGTTCGTTATTGCCAATTGCTTTAGTTTGATTTTTGCTTATGTTAGGTACAGTTTGTCAAAAAAATCTAATAAAATCATAGAAACGTTCTTTTCCCTCAAAATTTAATATAAAAAACTTCAATATAAAACACAGTAAAAAGTTTTAATTATTTATCCGCTTGTATTTTAAAAGCGTAATGTAGATTGTGGCAAACCGAGACAAATATTTTTAAATACAACAGTTTTGTAACAAATCTGGATTCGTATTGTTCGTGGGACGAACCGCTACCGTGGTTAACTGGGCCTTAGTCATCCTGTGTCTTGTGCTATGTTTTATCGTCCGCTTGATCTGCATTGTAGAGTATTTACCGCTTCAGTCTGCACAGGTCATTAGATCTAGCATTCCGTTTAGACGCTTGGAGCGTTTATTGGACCATGTACGGTTGCAGTTAGGTGTCTATACCTGAAATAAAGTCTATAATTACGTCTAAAATCCTTGCGTTTTTTGTCACCTTCACTCACTTCACCAAAAAGATTTTCATGGGTTGAATTTTTTTTGGTACTAATCGGGACACGTTAATATTTATTTCTGGTACCGTGGCGAACCGGTACCGTTGCAAACCGGGATTCACTCATCCCGTGTCTTGTGCTATGTTTTATTGTCCGCTTGATCTGCATTGTAGAGTATTTACCGCTTCAGTCTGCACAGGTCATTAGATCTAGCATTCCGTTTAGACGCTTGGAGCGTTTATTGCTGTATACGGTTGCGGTCGAGACTATGCCTGAAATAGGATCTAGGCTCAATCTATAGGCACCTATCTTTTTGTTACCTATCTTCTTTACCTTACTAATGTCGGTTACAAGAGTAGAGTTCCGGATTTTTAGTTTTTTTTGACTCATAGCAACTCGCGTGGAATAACGAACTAAATAAAAATTAAAAATAAAAGAGATAACTCTCTAGAGAAACAATCTTATTAAACGATTAAATCAAGAACTCCGAAATGCAATATTTTGTAGTTAGTTTTCTTCTTCTTTTCATGTGGAACACCGAGTCGTCCAACGACCCAATTAAACCCTGGTGTCCAAAATTTTCAACTGCTTACTACAGTTTGTGTTTCGACTGTGCCAAGATTTTAGTATTTTACGGTATTTAATCTTTAAAAAAGCTGCGAAAGATGAAAAAGAGAAATGCTCAGCTAAAAATAATATTTTTCTGAAATATCTAAACTCTACTTCATGTAAAACTAGGTAAGCTAGGATCCTGTACACAATAAACCAGTTTTTACCGGTTTTTACAACTATTTACGTATTCAAAGCTAGTGCGACTAGTAAACAAAGCAAAGCAGGTAAAGAACAAAAGCACGGGTTTAAAACTACGTCAGATGGGCGTAAATGATAAGTGTTAGGTAGAGTTCGCGATAGTTCCACTACGCGCTGTAACCGTGTTCCACTCTGTACTGAAAATATACTTTACTTATAAAATAATGTACCGTACGAAGTAGCTATTGATAAAACTGCTATTTTCTGCTTTTTTAATATCTGTGCTCAGAACTATACTGAAACAGTAGGTAACTTATACAAATATATGAGATGACGCAGAGACGAACTTACATTAAGTTTAGCTCTTAAATTGGTAATAAAGAATAAAACGGGATAAGGACAGGTGTGAATATTGTTGTAGACAGCACCTAGCACTGCGCTTGCCAAGCGTGGTGAGTATGGCAAACACCTCCAATAGTTGGAGGCCCATATCCAGAAGTGGACTATATTATGTTTTCATTTTTTGTAATTTGTAAATATATATTTTTTATAATCTTCAGTGGTTGTTGTAGTATTTGTAGTATGACAGGAATATAACGAAGTATTCGTTTGTCTACAAAGAGCCTTTTTTCAGAGTTGCATATATTGTAAACCTTAAATACAATAATTGAACAATAAGAACAGTAGATTTAGATCTGGGTGGAACATAATTTGGCGGGCCGGTAGCCAGCCGCGCTGCAGGCCCATAAATTACCCACTACGTTTCATTTCCTCTACGAAATTCGTACCTACGTGGATACGTGTGTAGCTGTGAAAGGTTAGGGGTAGACGAAAGTGTTTTATTAGTTTAGTAACACATAGAGTAGGTACACAAGTGGATACGTACAGGGTGTAAGGGACGGTGTAACGATAACTTTGCAGGCGTGATCAGACCATGAAACTGAACATCTTTTTCTATGGGGGCTATGTTGGGAAACGTGAAATTTTTTTTTCGACCTCCCGTACAAAATTCCCGATCAGCTGACTGACTTTGTGTGGGAACACGAAAAAAAATTTTCGTTACCCACCATAGCCCCCATAGGAAAAGTTGTTCAGTTTCATTTCTGATCACGCCTGCAAAGTTTTCGTTACACCGTCTCTTACACCCTCTATATTCATGTATCCCTGGTAGGTCTTCTTCTTCTTTTCGTGTGGGACACCCAGTCCTCCAACGACCCGATGAACCCTAGTGTCAGAATTTTTCAACCGCCTTCTACAAGTAGCAGGCTTCTGACATGGTTGTCTAACGACCGCCGTCTAAGTGATCATAGACAGCAACCGGGACCTACGGCTTAACGTGCCATCCGAAACACGGAACCATCTTACTTACGTAGGTGGGGTAGGTGGGGTAGGCAGAGCGCTAACGGCCTTAATAATACCGTTCCTATCGCCACGACTGACAAATATTGAGTGTACTCTCAAATGTGTAATTACCGTCGAGTCTTTTTGCCGCCTTTTCCGAAACCCGTGGGAAAAAAAGGGTAATACAATCCAGCATCACATGGCATTATTGGTTCGTCAAATTCGTACCTACGTGGATGATTCGTTACTAATTCCCAAGCGTAGGCTTTCTTCTCTCTCTTCGTACTTAATCGGCTAATCACAACAGTATCCACTATCAGTCAATATTGCATGAAATTCAGTAGGTACTACTCCAGTAGTATTTGATATTTCGGTTTTTTCGAAACTCCTTATAATAAGCCTAAAACAGTGTTAGTAAGTGTTAGTGAAGTAATTTTGTTTTAAGTACCTTGCATATATTTCTTTACATTCAATGCTAACATTACTTTTATATATTTTTGTCTTAGGTAACATGTTTCTGTTCTCATACTTTTTGCACATCCTGAGCCAAATTCTCCACCTTCACATACAAAACATACGCGTCTGGAACGTGGTAGGGATTTGCTGGCAGTTAACATTGAATTATCTACGTCGCTTCAGATTCAGCTCGCTTTTACTCTGGCCGTGTTACACTCCATTTGAGTCTAGGCAATCAATTTTTAAACAGCTATAGATGAGAGTCCCAGATTTGGGATCATTCCAGGAATCTAGATGTTGGCAAGTAGATTTTGAAACAGTCTAGTCTATGGAAGTGATTCCTTTCAATTACTGCCCCACACAAAAAGAAAGAAGGGTCTCAATACGCACTTTAATTACAAGATTGCAAAAAAAGCTAGTATAGTGATACATGTATGATGTTTTGAGTTGTATTTGTGTCTAGACAATCAATTTTTAAACAGCTGAGAGTTCTACAACTTAGATAATTCTCGGAATCTTACGGGATAACCGATTTCAAAGTGATCATAGTCTGGTATAAACATTGAGGTAAGAATTATGACTCCCTCGAGAGACACATGGAAACCCTCATTCATTTGGAGATGGTTTTCAGTTTAGAAAACAATTTGGGTTACCTACTCTGGGGACCTTGATATTATTTTATTTACTGTCCAAGCATTATGTTTAGTAACACAATATAGGTACACAAACAAATGAGAAAAATAACGGATAATTTACCTTCCATACATAAATATAAGCTGACCTGTTGTGTATTGTTCTCAATGTTATGTCTTTTGTGTTCTATTGAGTACAATAAACAGTCAAATATGTTTTGAAGAGCATTAAAATAAAAAAAACCTTGTCATCATCAAAATAAATTTTAAGGCTCAATCAATCACATTAACATGTAACTAGTGTTTGTAAGACCCGCGTCTTCAAGCCAAAAACTTGGTATTGTTCTTGCTATAGTTTTGGTTACTTAGTCCCAATTTCCATGTCGGTGATCCCCGCTATGTACCAATGTGTTTTTACTCACGTACATTTACCGGCTGCTCTTGCGGTGATGGAAAAACATCGCGATGAAATCCACATTGAAATATAATTTTAATGTGACTTATCCTAGGATTCGGGCCAGGTTAGCCTTCGGTTTGCAGAGGTCAGATGGTAGTCGCTCTGTGTAAAAACGTGGTTCCACGTTAAATCCCCTAGGTAAGGTAACCGACCCCGACAGAGAACGGGATAAGGCAACGAGAATGATGATGTGCTATCAGCCCTAAATAATAACCACTTAGGCGTTCAAAATATTTCTTCTACTTTTAAACTTCGTACCTATTAAAATGCCATTTCGTCCCAACCACTCTCATTTGCGAAATCTCACAGGGGAGATTCTAAAATAGAACTCCCGTTTGTAACTCCGTCATAGTTTTGGTGTTACACCGAGTTGACCGCTGCTTCATAATGCATGTGCTTCGGAGTGCATTCTCTAGTGGCTTGTTTACACCAGAACATGTAATGACGTATTTCAACTTAGAAACAAGCTTAGAAGGAAGACAGTTGCGTATGTTTTCTGACACTTTTAAGAGATTGTGTCTTGTACTTAAACCAAATGAACTCTGAATGTTTACTATTTTGTAGAAATATCCACAAGATAGTAATTTCGAATACTTGGTGTTTTAATCAAACACTAGATATTGATATTAACTTTTTGTTAGAAAGCTAATACAAACGAAACAAGCCGATCGTGGTGCAACGATTAACACATCTGACCCGGCTAGTCAGACGATGTGGATTCGAGTCCCATCGGTAGCGTGAATATTTTCCACTTGTTACGTTTGTATTAGCTTTCTAACAAAAAGTTAATAAATTTACTCTGACATCATGGTCCAATAGATCAATGATCTTTGGTCTATTTAATGTACCACATGAAAAAAGCATTTTAGTATTTACAAGATATGCTGATATCTTTTAGTGGCAAAAAATTCTACCTATCTTTGTTTCTTCTCAGTACTGATTACTCCTTTATCTACATACTGAATGAACCATTTCAATCAATCTACTGTTTTCTGGAGTGCCATCACCACCGATGTTAACCAGGGTTACGTCTTATCCCCATTTCTTTTGTATGGATCTGGATACCGACTACTTGTAATGTAGAAAAAGTAGCTAAGTTTAAAATTATGTCAAAGATTTTTATACCTAAACACTGTTACACTAACTTCGTCATAGTTTTGCTACGAGTGTATGCAAGTAGTATCAAGTTAGTTTGCATCATAATGCTTGCTTGTGTGCACTTAGCGGTAGCTTGTTTACTATTAAGTTTGTACGTAAATGACGTGCTCGTACATCGTACGTTGTTCGGCTGAAGCCAGGAGTTCCGTCTTGGGTAGTTTGGTATGCATTGTACCTAGTTATAACCAACTACTATAGGAGCCACAACAGTATAGAGGTAGTGGACATGGGCCTCCTCTGTGTGGGGGTGTTTTCCATACTCACCATGTTTGGTAGGCGGATTGGCGAGCGCTGTGCAAGGTGTTGTAGATAGTCGCCTTGTACGGGAAAAATAGGATGAGACTTTTCTAAACCTATAGTAAAATAATTTGTCTATAGTAAGATAACATTTCAAATAGTAGGTAGGTAGGTAACAGAGAGCTTTGTTTAAACTTGACAGAAATAATCTAATTCTTCTTGTCAATATTTTAATTCGATGTATACAAATATCAGATTTGACATATCTTGACGATGTGCTGAAACGAGTTTTCTTTTAGCAAACCAAGAAAGAGCGAATAACGCGAAAAAATGTAAACCTAAAAAAATAAGTCTGAAAAGCAGTTTAAAGCCTAATCTTCTCCTACAATCCTTTCCTCCAAAAGGAAATTGCGGCTTTTTCAAATGCCTCACAGCTGTACAATAAAAAACCCCGTTTTGTCTTACTCCAGACTACAGTTGGGGGTAATATAAAATAATGTTCCCTTTCCGTCTGTTCCTTGTGCTTGGTTTTAATTTCGCCAAGAAACAAAGCTGCTTATGGAATAAGGCTTCTTGAGGTTTTATTCTATTCTGTGACGTTTCTTTGTCTGGATCTAGATTTTATTTCATTGAAGGTTTTATTCGACATAGAGTTGCAGTCGTTGACATAATGTTACTTAATCTTTCATCAGAATACGCATGCATGGAGTAAGAGTTTGGCGACAGAAAAAGAAACTCGTAAACAGAAGTTATCATATAAAAAAATATAGTAAAGATATAAAAATATGTTATTGTTTGTTTAGATAAAACCTAAATTAGAACATCAAGAATGTCTGTTTTGCGTAACGAAAATTGATTATATCCCATGTCACTCGTGCTACTATTAGTTTTAATGTACTAATTTTAATGTATCCAGCTACCATGACTAATTTTAACATCCGCGTAAACGTTTGGGTTGTATTTATTTATTTAACCATTTATTGTACACAATATAACACAAAGGACATAACATTAAGAACAATACACAACAGGTCAGCTTATTTCTATAAAGAAATCTATGTAGCCCAAGCAAAAAAATTTACTTGTCCACAAACTTTATACTCTCGAAAAACATTACCCTCCTTCTCATGCAAGTTGGCTACTACATATTTATGATTCACTGCTCCAGTTTAACAACAAATCTATACCAAAGTAATCTACGATCCAATCTAGCTTTTATCCAGCCAATTGTGTACTAAATGAACAATTACAACGGTGGGAGTAATCTTCCCAAATTACATAATGGACGATCTTGTTATCCATTTTATTGAGAGTGACGTGAGAAGACAGATCGTGTGTGGTTCAAGGTAGCAGCTAAAGCGACGTTGATTCTACTTGTATCATCGAAAAATACAGCTAAAGAGAGTATCAACTGTTGGAATACTTTTGAGAAATTAACTTAATCCTATTTGATACATTTTATTTGATGACATTTGAATCAATAGCCCATACAGACTATAATCGCCTTACTTCAATTCAGCAACATTTTACACGTTCTATAATCAGCTCGAATTCATGATGCATTCATACTGGTGACGAAAGTCTAAATTTGATAATGCCAAAATATGAGGAAAAAAATAAGAATACTTCGGCCAAATACGAAAAAATAAAACAAAATTTCTGCGTACAAAAAGTATTTGCTGACCTAGTAATTTTGACCAGATATGTTCCAATTAGTATTGAATGCAACTTATCATCTACCATAGTTTTTCAGCTTAACAAGATCGACCTCTCATGATATTCGGGAAACGTTATATTTTTGTGACTTACACCAGCACAAAAAACTTGCACAATAATAAAGCTTGTGTCATTGTTGAAACAACAATTATCGAATTAGTCCTTAAAGTTTGCCAGCTTTGTTACAACTTCACATGTTAAATTATTATTGACGTGGCATGATGGTGCGTTTTGTACGCATTGTGTAACTTTGAAATGTGTTAAGTTGTCAAAGTGTCGCGTGTGAAATGTTAGACATGTATTTTGTTTCATTGTTTGTCATATTTATTTGATCTTACATCTTTTGTTTTGTTTCATAATTTAACATGTTATGCAATGATCTTTTAATGTTTCTTCAAGTTCTTTACATGAGCCTTAGATGGAAAAAAAAACTCGTCATTATCTCATATCTTACGAGTAATAATAGTACAAATAAAATAATCGGTAGGTAATCGGTATGTCGAAAACGGTTATTACTATTTTCACGAAATATCGTTTGTAGGAGTTTTCGGGGCAGAAAAATATATCTGGATAAATTTGAACAAACTTCCTATCATGTGTATTTAACCGACTTCAAAAAAAGGAGGTTCTCAGTTTGACCTATATGGCGGTCCGCACTTTTTACGTCCGTTGAAGTCAGTTCTCTTTTTGAAAAAGTTATACTCGTTAGATATGTTTTTAACTAACAACGCTATTAATTGAAACGTAAAAAAAGGAAGCTCGAACTATGAACTGGTTTTTAAGGCACACGTCATAACAATACATTTTCTCTTTGTCACCAGACCTGAAAAAGCAGTTCACAGTCACCCCATCATCAACATCAGTGGAAGCTGGTTCGGCAGCATCACTCCGCTGCTCGCCTCCCGCCGCTGCTCCTCCCCCAAGAGTCTCCTGGCTGAAGCATGGAGCTCCTCTGCAGCAGGACCACAACGTGCTGATATCTGCTGAGGGAAACCTGCTCATTTCTAGAGCTACTCTGCAAGTAAGTATAACACTTCAGGTTACCTTACACACTCAATCACCTGTACCATCAATACAAGAACGGGTAGATACCCAAGCCGAGGAACATAAGACCATGAAAATATGAAACCCTAGCAGCCCGCCCATTCGCTACTCCCGTTACAATTCATTTTCCCGTAATAAGATGTTTTCCCGGCAAGTATTATACATAAAAACCTTTTTCTTAAATAACTCTATCTATTTAAAAACTCTGTATCAAAGTCCGTTGTGTAGTTTTAAAGATTTTAGCAAACATACATAATTATATAAGTACAAACGCGAAAAGAGACTTTGCTTGACACTGTGTTGTGATTTTTCGAGTTTCCACAATATCTTGAATATTATGATTCATCAGCTTATCAGTAATATGTATGGAGGAGCAACACTCCATTTTTTATATTTGTGCCCATTTGACGTGCATAATTGTTTGTAATCATGATTTTTTTTTACGTAGTTATGTAGGTACATACGTCCAATACATCGCCTTTTGTCGGTTGTGTTTACCTAAGTTCCTATTTTATATTTTTTAATATGCAATTTAGTCTAGAATTAGAATGTACCATTATCATCAATGCCTTAAGCTATTTCCCATAACCAAATTGCTAGGCACTCACACCAATTTACTAATGTAGCTAGGCTAAGTAATTACTGAGCCATGTTTCATCTGTCTAGTCCAGGCATAATTTAATGTACCATAATGGATACGCGATTATGCCAAACATCTGTACTAATTAATGTTATTACATGTGTAAATGTGTTGGGTTGAATGACACATCCACTTTAGCACAATAAATTCTTTGTGGATTAAATTAATGTACCTATTAGTTATTAGAATTTGTGTAATGAAAATGATACTTAATCATAAAAGTATACAAACGAAGGTGAAAATTTAAATAGTTGATAAAATTAAGGGTCTAGTAATAATAGTATAAGGTGTTAAAAAATTACTGCAAATATTCTAAGAGGTAAACCAGTCTAAGATATTAAACAACTTTTCTCAATATAAAAAGTGGAAATCTGAAAAAAATAGGCCTCCCATGCAAATTGACTGGAGTTAGCATATTTTGTACGGCAGATCTGAATGTTTTTCGTTACTCGTATTATATTTCTTGGGGAAAGTTGTTCAGTTTCGTGGACTGGTTCACCCCTTAAAATATTTGCAGTTTATTTAACACACTATACATATAGAGAAGATAAGCTAAGCTTTATTAGTTTCGATTATTAGATTAGGCTTTTCGTCAAGAAACTGGTTCCGATAAAACACCGTAAAAACCTAAAAAGTGGGCACTGTAAAGACGTTTTGTTTGTTAACTCCATAATACAGATAAATCTGACGCCAAAATGTTCTCAAACAAGTTACAAACAGATGTTGACTCATCAAAATTTCAAGTTCCTCAATGCAAGTTCTCAGGACTGCCTCATTATAACGTCCAAATTTCAGAGAGTCGTAATTTTCAGGAGGTTTTACGAGCTATAAATCAGAAACTACATTGTAAGGGAACACTCAGCTGAAACCGCGAATACAAACAATGGTGGGTCACAGAGCAAGAGAATGTTTCAGAAGAAATTCTTTTAGCTAGTAATGAAGCCATGAAAATTTTAATGCAATCTGATAAGATTATTATATATTAATATTGCACTGAATAAGAATTTCTCTCTTTTGAAGGGTATTTGCAATACCGTACCACTGTTCTTCAAGCGAATTGGCGACCGAAGCGAAATACAGTTACAAGTATTATTTACAGGAAACACTGCTGTCTTTGTAATTTTTGGCAACAAATATAATACAAAGCCAGCACAACGCGGTCACATCATGCTCCTATTTCTAATGAAAAGAAAGGTACGAAAAGTTGTTAGATAGTTCTGAAATCTGTAATCAGTAAATCTTTAGTTTTGCCTTTTTGATGAAAATTGATATCTTGCGTTTTTGAGCATTTCAACACAAGCTTTTAATGCCTTCATTTATTCTGGGTATCTGCAGGGTTCTTTCTGGCATTCCTTTGCTCTGAGTGAATTATTAAAAACACATGCCTAATATGGGTCAATTATTTTTGCCACCCATAACGCTGGATTAAGTGTCTCATTTTTTGGAACAATACCAAGATTTCATTTTATGAGCTGTGTAAAAAAAAATGAAGGAAGTGTGGTTATTACAAGTTAAACAATGTTGATGACAAGTTTACGCTGAACCAAAGGACGAAATATTAAAGATCTGAATATTTTTTGTTTTGTTTTGCACCTACAATAATATTTTGTTCAAGAATTTGACTATGATGTGATGACCTCACATTTTATAGCTATATGACTTCATACAAATACCATATCGAATTTTATGGCCCTAACTGAAATTTGATGATTATAGTCAAAATAACCTTAGGTAGGTACTATAAAAAACTGCCGTTAAAAGTAGATTAATAGCTGTTACGCATTGTTTTAATTCGACACTTATTGACCTAACCCTAATTTATATAGACTATGGACCAGGGGGACCAAGACAAATAATGTACAGAGTAGAATGACCCATCAAACTGAACCACTTTTCCCACGAAACATAGGTGGAAATATTGACAAAGAAGTTGACCTCCGATACACAATGCACCAGCCGAACGAGACAAAGTGAATGAGAGGTCCAGTATTTTTCGTCCTATGTTCCTTAGGAAAATTGTTGGGCCACACATTGTAATTTTAAATGCTTAATTTCTAACGCGTATTGTTGGACACATCTGAACAAATAGAAACAGACAGCTTGGGTTTCGAGATGTAATCTCACCCATTCGTTTATGATTATGAATATTATTACGATGTTGCATCTGCAAATGCTCTGAAGTGCTTTTGAATGCCACATGGCATGATCAAATGCGTGATTGTATGAATCAGAACTAACACATATCTTGCTATAGGAGCTCCATAGTCAGAGCTTTTGCAATATCTTTTTTTTTAATTTCTAATATCTGTTTCGTACTTTTTATACAAATCTGTGACTTTGTAATAGTAAATATTGAATAATATTAAGTTTATATTATTATTTTTTTCAAACTTTCAACTGCACATGCAAATGCATGCATGCTTTCTTGTTTTATATCACAAAAACAATTTTGTCAAATTTTGGTGCAGCAGTAGGGGAACGGTATATATCTTCGAATATACAGCTACATGTTGTATGGCTTTTCATTTGCCTAATACAGGGATTTTAATTCTTAGTTTAGGAAATGGTCAAGCCACTTAACTATGTTATATGAGTATACCTTCTTGAAATTAAGTTTATTAAATATATAATTTTCTTTCTTATGTCAAGATTGATATTGTAGCGGCTTTTGTAAAACACTATTGTAATATTAGATCTTAAGATACCATGTTATAAGCAAATAAATAAATGAATTATGTAATATCACTTTTTGCGTTCATTAACGCCATATCTTGATATTTTTCTCTTTTCTGAATATGGCCCTTACACATACGCAAAAGTTTTCAGCCCTTTCAAAGGTCGCTTCATAATCCTTTTGTTAATTAAAGAGGGTTTCACTGGAAAATTTATGAGTCTCCTGTTAATTACAGTAAGTGGTTCCAACTAGCCGAAAGGTGTGCTGCGTTGTTGAAATGGGTCAACTACATAAACCATTGACCAATTACAACTACATAAACTGTTATTTTCGTACCAGTGAACATTTGTCACTTCTAGTTAAGGCGAAACACACGACATGTAATACACGACACTGCGTATTTTTAAGCGCATCCGTAACGCATGTGTCTGTCAGATATTTGAAAATTTCGCATTCTTTATACTAAAAACTGGACGTTGAATCAACACTAACAAATGAACTTGCGTAGTTTGACAAACGTAACAGTTAAAGCATGTTGATGCGTTGAACATTGTGTCAACGTCGGTTTTTAGCATGGGATATCTGAAGTTTACTTGTATTTGACAGATGCGTTGCTAAAATAGCGCTCCGTTGTACGTGCAATGTGAGAACAAACATAATTTAACTCTGTAACGAGCTTCGGTTAAACAAGCGAATGAAATAGTTTGGCTATTTGGAAATACTGCTAGTTAAGAGGAAAGCTAGCGATTGTAAATGAGTAGTATAAATCTATAATTCAGCGTTTAGTTTTAGTTTTCATCGAGTCGGTGTCCCAGTGCCGAGTGATGCTGGTTTCGAAGGCAGTGCCTTTATTTTATTATTCCACTCGGGCCGCATTTCTACTAGAAACATAAAATTGTTATAAAAAGAGAAAGATGTGTCTGACAATTTTATATTTTTTACAATAACTAATTCATTAATTCAGTGACAGTATGATATTGTAACTATCTGAAAGTCCAGAAGCATTCGTTGCGAATCTACTTGGAAATAAACGATCGGAAATAAAGATACCTAAGCATTCGCGCTGCACCCTATAATAGAATTTATATTTTTATATTAGATTTTGTTAAAAATGAGTATACAAGGAATAGCTTTATTTAATATTATTTTTTATCAATTTGTTTTTGTGACATTTCATACTACCCAGTGTGAACTAGTCCAGAAACTGAACAACTTTCTGCAACTAAACTATAAAATTCGCTGCAAAGTGGAAGCCAATACCGCCGCAGCCAATTCTCCTGCTCTATAAAAGTTAATGTCGCTGGAAGTGAGATAAGCATTCGCGCCGCGCCCTAGTATGGGAAATGTAAAATCGAGTCCCTATAATAATACAAGGTGAAAAAATATGGCTGCAAATAATTTAAGCGGTACACCGGCCGTATAGTCGAACAACTTTTCCAAGAAACATGAGTTAACAATATAAGAAATACCCATCACACCCAATAAAACATTCATTCGTTTGATTAACCTCTAATCTGTCACACCACCGCACCCCTCTGCGTCATTTTTTAGTCATCCACCTCTCAGCACGTGACAGACAAGAGGTTAATCAATTTTATACAATATCTATTCATCGAATTTACCTTTCATGCTTCTCACTCTCAAAAAGTTGTGCAGTTGAGTGTTGAGTTTACCTTTTAATTTTTTTTTACATCCTGTATCAAAACGAACATATCGAACGATAGCGAATCATTGTAAAGTTTTTATTCCAAATCGGTTTTGAAGTGTCCATAGCCGAAGATAATGGTTCGATTCGGTTGTTCCAATGGGCGCTCTAATATCATTGTCATTACTCTTTGTTAACTCGGAAGTTTCATTGTTCGAATGAGTATTGGAATCGTCCCAGAAAATTATCTATTTGCAGTAAAGAGTATAGACTATGGCCCAATAATGTTCGTATGGTTTTCCAATAATCCACAACATTATTACAGTAACTTTAGCCAATAAACATAGCTTAAGGTCAGTGCCCATCTGGCGAATATTATGGCGCAAGTCGTATTTAGTACCTAGTCCTGGTGGATGAAAAATGACATTAAGTCGACATTAGTTTTGCCGCAAAACGGATCCGGTGGACGTGCTTTTGAACTCTATCCTTAAAAATATCTTGTTTAAGATAGTGCTTGCTTAACATTTAATTTTTGACACTTTAATTTATGGTCGTCCATTGTAACTATAAATAATCCACGACAAGATAATGCGTACCGACAAAGCATTAACGCATTCACGCGTCATACATCGCAAGCGTTCGGGCAAACAATCGCAGACTTGATCGCAAATAAAATGTCGTTTCATCGGACGCGACAGAAAGTGCGACTAATTAAGCAAGCGCGACGGACATTTATTAATTGCGACACAAGTCGCTGTCGCCCGCGACTTATCTTTTTTTTTGCTTGATTCTTACCGACTTTAAAAAAGGAGATTATCAATCTTTCAGGATGCATGTATTCTGGTTATTAATCTACCAACTCTCTCCAAACTCACTCTCAGGCCAGAGTCCAATATTTTGAAAGTCTTAATTATGTACTTTATTAGTCTTTAAAGGTTTTCGAGAATGTGACCAAAATCGTCGTGCGTACGATGTGCGTAACATTTTTAGAATTCTAAACTAGTTTCATACACACACACACACACATATCACGCCTTTATCCCTTGCGGGGTAGGCAGAGCGTTAACGGCCGCAAGAATACGGTCGCTATCGCCACGTCTGACATTGTTAGTTTCATGTTACTAGATATTTAAGCTTCTTAGCAAACTTTTTAAAACTAGCTATTATGTTTCTCTTTGCATATTATCTAAAAAGCTATTAGATATCTTTGATAGTCGTTTCTACTACTACAGCCACAACGCAATCCACTGCTTAACATGGGTCTCTCTCAATTTGGGGGTATTGCCGTACCTACTTACGAGAGTGGTTTTACTATCAGGAAAATGTGTACCTCGCAACATAATAAAGGATTAAATATGTTTCAAGAAATAGACTTTTTTTATCTATGAAGTCGGTATATCTTTATTCTTCAAAACAACTGAGGTCTTGTTTTCTTTTTCTTTTTATGCCAGTGTCCAGTTTCAAAGGCGGTGTTGATATAAAAGTGGGCACCTCCGTAACTCCGGGTTAATTCAACCCTATATTTCATGGCAGCTGGATTTGTAGGGGTTAATTAATGTCATTTTTAAATTCCTCTTTTGGCGAGACGAGATGAAGGCAGATATTTTTAACTTTTAAGTACTAAGCTTATCTTTTAGTTTTGCAAGAAAAATCATACGTGTGATTGTAATGTTTATAATTAAATGAATTAAAGGGAGACCTAAGATGATCTTAAGATCTCAACACATGGGTATTTAATTTAGTCAATTTGATAAATTACCTATGTGTCTTCTGTCATTAACGTAGTCTGGTCTTGCACTTTGCAAGTTAAGATAGGATTTATAAGCATAATCAAAAAGACGATATTAGTTGAACTTATGTACTTAAAAGCCTAAGTGGGTGACTAATGGACTCGAGGGTTTCATGTGTATTGCAATTTTAGGCGACAGGGTGATAACCTGTTACTATAATAGACGAATTATCTTAAATGACCCTGAAACATTTGTCAGACGTGGCGATCACGATCGTTATATTACAGTCGTTAACGCTCTGCCTACCCCACCAGAGATAAAAGCGTGATTTGTGTGTGTTGTCGTTTTATGCAGTCCACTATACATAACGCAGCATGACGTTTCGTCAAATCGGTATCAAAGCCACACACCGCTATTTCGGCCTAACTTCAAACAGACCAGACTGAGGCCAGACTCAATACGCAGCCAAATAAAGCTGCAAAAATACATCAATCACGCATCACCCGACATCCATAACCGTCATAGAGACATTCCACTTGGCTCCACTGGTTCATTCCACTGCGTGCAAATATTAGGCGACAGGCTGACAACCTATCACTATATAGTTACATGACTTATCTGAAACGATTCTCAAACATTTGTCTGACGTGGCGATAACGACTGTAATTTTACGATCGTTAACGCTCTGCCTACCCCGCCAGGGATATAGGCGTGATTGTGTATATCTATTAATTTTAAATCTAAGAGCGCAGTAGTTAAAATTTTCGTAACTACCTCTGTCATACAACACACAACTACTCAATTGCTGCATTTACCATCAGTCAGTTAGATGCTGGCATCCAAATAGCATCACCCCATTTCTTCCCGTTTTTGTCATAAGCCAACTCATTTATTTAGAGAAAGCACAGCAGCGTTTTCTGAAAAATAAACAGATTGCACTACGCTTGCCAATCCGCCAATCAAGTGTGGCAATAACCCTCACCACAGGCAACAAGGTGATGTCCAACAGTAGACTGCTGCTGCTGTGAATGACACTTGGTGCACGGTAAACAAATCTTCGTTACGCAGTCAAGCTACCCTCATACAACGACACAATCGCAAATAACTCATTCCATTTCCGGTTAATTGCTGCCTTGGATTAATTGCTGCCTTTGTCATCACTAGGTTTGATGCTGGCTTCAAAAAACATCACCCCATTTGTTCATAAGGCAGCTAATAAATTGCGATAGCATTCCTTATATACTGACCATCTTGCACCAATCAGCTTACCAAATGTGGTGCGACAGTAATGCTCACCTTACACAACAACAATAATGTCGAACAATGGACTGTTGCTGCTGTGAATGTCACTCGGTGCACGGTAGAACAAATCTTCGTTACGCAGTCAAACTACCCTCATACAACGACACAATCGCAAATAACTCATTCCATCTCCGGTTTCCGCTACACAGCGCTCACTAATTAGCCAGCGGAGCCAGACGTGGATTAATTGCTGCCTTTACCATCACTCGGTTCGTGTCCTGTACGTGTATAAATAATGTTTCGGTTCGATCTTCTTCGTTTTATTGAAGCCGTTTGTTATTTGAGCTCATGTTCTTCTGCTATTATTCATTTGAAATAGCTTAAATTCTTTGCAGCTTTGTACCTGCAAAAAAAAAATTAAAGCATACCTGACGTAAACTTTCGTAAAAACTCTTACTTTTTGATTAAGAGAAAAATACATTCTATCTACCTAATACATTGCTCTTAATCAGAAGCCTTGATTAACCATGTCAGAAGCCTGCTACTTGTAGAAGGCGGTTGAAAAATTCTGACACTAGGATTCATCGGGTCGTCGGCTGACTCGGTGTTCCACACGAAAAGAAAGATATTGCTCTTAAATGTGCATTTTTTTACATATTAGTAATAGTCTTACTCGTAATATGTCCGCCTGTTTCTTTTAAACAACATCATCCTGTCAAGTTCTCTAAAGAATTCTAAATAGAATTCCTTATTTTCAGAATTCCATGTTATTCAAAGCAGCGAGAATACTTTATTGCCGACGCAGCCTCTCTGCAGAAGCTACGAGAATTTACTGTAAATTTTTAAATTTGTTTGCTCAATTTGCTTAGCACATGTTTCTGTATAACAAGTTTCCTCTTTCTCTTCAGCTAAACTGTAACATTGTAGTTTTAGTTATTTCACCTGCGTACATAGTTCAGTTGTGAAATTGTGAATGGATTGAAAATTACATCTAAGATATTTCACTGGTGTAATACTATCTGCTTAGTATTCAGTTGTAAACGATTTACTTGTATGAATTTGACATTAAAGATTTCGGACAATTTTATAATTCCGGGACTTCAAATAGCTTACATTTAGGAAAACCTACAAACGCAAACGTTATATCTAATGTTCAATCTTTATCAAATTATTTCTTTAGACATTCTACACAGACAGCACCCTTAAAGTATTAACTCAAGAGTATTCGAGGCAGTGCGTTGTAGAAAATATAGACGGCGCGTTTCAGATGCTTACTACAAACTTTTTAGTACACAGTGACGGTCCGATCAAACAGATAACATAAAATAGTATTACTTAAGCATATAGTGCGCGCCATCTATATTTTCTTTTCAATTACGTGGCCCTGTTCAGTTCCTTATTGTAGCCACGTAAAAATAATCTCATAAGAAACATTGCTCTAATGCAAACTTTTCCTTGTCTGCAGGATATGGCGAATTACAGCTGCGTCGCTGAGAACATTGCCGGGAAGAGAATTTCAGAACCTGCTCTCCTTACGGTTTATGGTAAGTTATTCAAAATTTTCCATTATTTAGTAGTCCTTCTAGTCATTGTAAGGTAAAAAAATATATTATATTTTACAAACGTCAGAAAGCAAGGTATCTGATACGCAAAAGGAGCTTCAGTATTTCGGAAAGAAAGCCAACTGCGAAAGTTGGCAAATCCTTAGAACCTTCTATATGGTAGGTGTTTTTTCTATTCTTATTTCTCTCAAGATAATTTAGAATTTCTTACTCTATATTATATTATTTCAATCTTTAAACCTACAGAAATAAACTTAAAGCACTTAAACTAAATTGCGTGAGGAATTCTGTAGCTGATTTAGCTCCAAGCCGTAACTCTTCCTTCATACATTAGTAACTTCCTTCTAATTCTTGTTGCATAGCACTACTTTATGTTCGAGCGTCATCTTTCACAAGTTATTACCGTCGCTAGACAATTTAATACGCCTAACAAGCTTTCACGTTTCATTATTTCATATACAATTTATCGGTCCGACAATCCCTTGGTGTTTAACGCTCATTTCGCCCTCTTATACGTAATAAGTATCTTCAGAGATCAAAGGGCATGCGCCGATGGGTTGTCTTGTGTCTTGCAATTATGCGCGCGCGCATGGGAGAGCCGGCGAGTCATTATAGCACCCACGCCACGGAATATGGCGCCTGCGACTCGCTAACTGATTGCAATCACCACCTCTGACTTAACACGTCCGAAATCCTCGTGTTGTAGATTATTTCGAGTGATTAGGCTCGTTGCGTCGGTACGATAACCGTCTCCGGCGTCTTGGCTGTACGTTTCTGCGGAATTATCTATGTTCGTCTCAGTTGAAGATATACAGCTAGTAAATTACCTAGTAGATTATTTTCTAAGTAATATTTTGACTTGTACAGAGATAATTTCTGTTTATTATGTAGTAAATAACTTAAACTAATCAAATTTACAGCTACAGACACTAGAAGCAATAATAACTAAATAACTCTGAAATTAGTTGGTAAAGCTTTATGATTAGAGAATAGAGAGAAAGGTGTTTAGATGCCTACAGACATTGGTACATACATAAAGGATTCACACTCTAAATGCATAATAGATGTAGAATTATAATCGTGTGAAGCAATAAAAAGCATTGTTAAGACGCCCACGGGCCATTGCGGCTGTGTAGAAGGCGATAACTACGATATATTGCCCAATTTGCACCTAACTGCGACAATTTCTATAGCACAAGCACAAAGGGTCCAACCGATCCTCTAATAAAGGTAATTGGAATGGAGGAACTAGTACCAATTAGAGCCGAAATGTGAGGTTTGTTTGTGCAGCGGGATAAAGGTCAAGATGGATGTGGACTGAGGCAAGAATTGAGAAATAACTGTGCCAGAGCAGCCTAGGCATACCAACATGAACAGCAGAATATAACACATGTTTGTTTATGATACTTCGATTTTTTTAAGTAGCCTGTTCAGCGTCCCACTACAGGACAAAGGCCTTCCCTCTCTCGCGCCACCCGTCTAGATTCTGGACCTCTTACTTCCATACCACGTGAAAAATTTGCATGCTTGATCAGACCATGGAACTTTACAACTTTTACTATGGAGTCTTATTGTTGAAAAGCGAATTGCTTTTAGAAACGTGTTCGATGCACCGTTCCTTAAATTTTAAAGAGTTCAAATTTTTAAACTAATCTCTAGTTTTCAAAGTTTAAATTATGTATGTACTCATGAACACTTCAACGCAAAGGAAAAATCACAATCACAACACTCGGTATCCAATTTTGATCGTCCAAATAAAATATTTTTCGAAATCTTATCCAATCATCTCCTTGTAGAAAATAGAAATAGGGATATCCAAATTACCAAAATTCCTACAATTTATCTCTTTGACAGCCAAATTCTCTAAATTATGAATTTGTATAATCCCCATTAAATTCAGAGAAGTGGTTTATTAATATTAACAGTTGTTTAATAGGTTAATAACAAACCCGGCCCTAATGGACCAATCAATTTTTATTGAGAAGAAATGCCGAAATTACATTCCGCGGGTGGTCTTTTGACTGTTCGGGCATTAACAAACTCTGGGGTTCTATGGATTTATGGCACAATGTTCAGACTGCGTTTATTAGTTACGTATGTGTTTTTTATGTATGTAGTTACATACACATACACATATCACGCCTTTATCCCTTGCGAGGTAGGCAGAGCGTTAACGGCTGTAAAAATACGGTCGCTATCGTCACGTCTGACTAATATTGAGGGCCTACAGATAATGATGATGATGATGCGCGATCATTGTAGTGACAGGTTGTCAGCCTTTCGCCTAAAGCTGTAATACACATGAAATCCTCGAGTCCCTTAGTCGCCTCTTACGACACGCGCGGGAAGAAACAGGGTGATGCTGTTTTAAGCCAGAATCACACGGCAATAAGCCGGCATCACACGGCAAATGTATGTAGTTAGGTGAATGATATGAAAAGTTTGTGTTATTATAATCTTTTTATAGAATAAGTTCATTTCCCTGGCATACGGAATAATATTTACAACTTTACTAAAATAAAATACTGTATGTTATGTAATACATACTTTGATGATTGATGCGAACGTAGAGTGTGATGAGAATAACGTACCTAGTTTTCTCTTTGTCATCGTTTTGTTTGGGAAACCAAGTCATCTTACGACAAAGACATAATATAAGAGAAATTAAGTATACTATTGATATATTAAATTTTACAATTTCATACAGAACCCTTTCAGTTTTATTACTAAACACCGATCGATCATTCAACTTTCAATTCGTGATTTATAGCGTTCGGAATTTTGTATAATTTGAAAATTGCTTCATCAAATGCTACTGATCCTGTTTTATAGCGGATATCTTATTTGGTGTATCATTTTGTTGTCAAGGTATCAATCATGAGATTAGCTTATCTTAATTTTGAATTCACTTTTTTCTACTCCACCTAGTTCCAGTCAAACCTGAGTTAGTACAGCATGACCTTGTGGTATATCATGTTTTATTAACCACAAGTTCTTGTACATTCCAAGAATATAAGCGGCACATGTGCAAAAGTCTGTCATACCGATGAATTTTGAAGTTCAAAATGCCACCACATTTCAGAATTCGAAATAAAAACTCGTCTTAATTAACTTCTGCTACACCCACAGTTTTTTTGTAACACCCAAGCCGAGAGTTGACACCGAAGCTTTTTGTAGACCTTTTGTAACCTTAAAAATGAGTAGGGTTTCTGTCCTAAAGGACAAAATGTGTTTTATTTCATGAATGAAACATCTATTAATAGACCCGTTACATCTAACCACAAAATTTCAATAAATATTATATTTTTCATTATCTGTAATTATAAAATAGTAGAGTTGAAATCAATTACATTTTAAATGCAGTTTCTCTCTTTATCTCCATAAATTTATATAAATTTTAAAAACAGACACATAGACACATACTTTTTTAAGTTTATCATTTACTAAACTTATTTTAACAACTGATTTACTATTTTGTGCCGCCGCATTATGCAATTTTTAAAGTTTTTTTCGTCTATGATTTCATAAAAATTTTATATACCTAACCAGAAAATATATTATAAAGGGAAATTATTTTTATGTTGAAACGAGAAGTCAACGATAAAATTTCCGTGTGGATAGCTACTTTAGTCATAAAAGTAAATATTCCGTAGATTCCATTACTATAATTTTCAATAACCATCAAAATCTATAAATATATTATTTGATATCAACAATAAAACTCCTATTTCAGTGTTTTATTAATATTCCAACGCAAACGTCTGTCATTAAATCAGTCACACCAAACATAATTTGGAAATGTGCTTCCACATAAATACTGACAGAATTTTCATGCTCCTAGCATAATAAGTTAGCAAGGCATACATTGCTGATTATCCTTTACGTGCCATTTTACATACTCAAATTGACCATCAATGTATGTAAAATAGGAACCTCTTCACAGGGTAGTGTAATAAAGTTTCTAGCATAATGTGCCTCGATTAGGCATAATTTGGGAAAGCGGCGCGATTATAACTAGATGTTAGAACTGTTACAACCTTTATTATGCTTATGATGGGTTGGAGGCTGATGTGAAACAGTCAGTAGCATTTGGACATCATAATACATTGCTGACTAAAAAAAAATACTTTGACGTCATAATGTCACATCAATGCCTGAGCTACATTACGACATAATAAAATGTGAGCAAGATAGTAGAGATAGACGTTTTTGGATTGATTCTAAAGTCTTCGGAAACATCATCAAAGGATAGATATTAGAAGATCTTTGCCCTGCATGCCATCTCTATAATTTGTTATACTGTTATTATTTGTTTTTTTGGTTGTTTGTTTGTTGTTATTTGTTGTACCTCTTTATCACACACACACACACACACACACACACACACACACACACAAATCACGCCTTTATCCCTTGCGGAATAGGCAGAGCGTCAACGATCATAAAATAACGGTCGTTATTGCCTCGTCTGATAAGTATTCTGGGTCCTTTCAGATGATTCATGTATCACTGTAGTAACAGGTTGTCAGCCTCTATATCGAAATATAAAATTTTATAAACTTTCTACTTAAACCAGCAATGGTCTGCTAAGTTTGCACCACGTTCGCATCTCACCTCCTCGTATATAATTTGAGCCTCCCGTACAAACGTGGACAATCTGTGAACCATCATGTAGGTACCATTTGCCTAATCACCGTGTAGGATGCTGGCATTAAATTCAATCATGAACTATTACGCGGGAAATACATTTGACGTCCGTTGCAGCGCGTTTTAGCGCATCCATAAAGCATGAAATTTCGAATTCCCCTTAACCGACGTTGACACAGAAGCGATGCAAAAACTTGCGTTGGCATCTAGTAAATGCAATATACTTATTACTTTTGCACCACCGGACAGCAGGTGTGAGATACACTTTAGAGAAGAGGAATAATGGTAAAACTAAAATGAGAGTAAAACATAAAGTCGATGAAGATATAGGTAATAGAGTTATTAAACTAGATCAAACGAAATCAAGGAAGTAAAAAATAACTCTAGAAAAAATACGAAATTTCTGCAAAAGTTGTCGTGTGAAATGGGAAGGCAAAATCCAATTTTATTAACGTGGAATTATGAATAACTAATGTATTACAAACACGCCTGAAAATTCTTGCATAAAAGTTTTGCTATCATTATGAAATTATGAATTTTCAACAGAAAACTTTATGGCTCTATTAAATCTAACGGAGCTCGAATAGAATTTCTAGAATTCCACAAAACGCTGAACAGAAGTTTCCTACACCGATAATGCCATTACGTTTAGCCAACACGCATGCTAACAGGAATAACAAAAGTAAATTTAACAATTTGCTTAAATTTAGGCTTTTCCACATTTTGTAAAGCACAAAAAGTAAGGCTCGGCAGCGATTTTTGCAGGCCTTGTAGCGATTCAGCAATTATAATTGTGTCATTGGCTGAGCGTAGATACGTGAAATGATTTATAATCCATTTTACTGTAGGTACTTGAAAACATCCCGCAGCGAGCGAGTTAGTAAATAGTTTCGGGGATACAACATCACCCTGGCTCACACCTCAAAGTAGTTGGATAAGTCTGGTTTGTGCTTCCAGACTGAAGCGGACATCGTTGCCATTCGAAAGAAACTTCTCAGCTAGACCACATATTACCAAATAATTTGACCCCGGTGCAAGGATTCCCTATCAACCCAGGTTTCTATAGAGTTGAAGGTTTTCTCGTAGTCCACGAAAGCCTTAATGGTTGTTTTTAAGAGCTCTATGGAACTAGCTACCCCTAGACTGTTAGGTCAGGTTGGGAGCCTCACGCTAACTCGCGTGCGCTAACTAGCATGCTGTGATCTTTGCCACAGATAATATAGGTAATACGTTCTTGGAATGCGTTGGATTTGCGTGTATTTTTATCCAAATACTATATTATTAGGTTTCGGTAAATTTCGTTGCGGTTGGAATTTAAGGCGAAACGTTTTTTGTAAATTAGACAGTATTACGAAACTTTGCATGACGAGGCGTTGTACTACTACACTATCATGATACAAAACCACGTCTATATTGCTTTGGGGGGTAGACAGAACATCAACGTTCATTGTAGCAGTTAGAGATCAAGCAGATCTCTTACAACATAAAAATAAGATTAACTTTCCGGTGCTGACATTCTTTATTACTAGGTATGGGATTATTAACTGTCAAAATGTTCTGGCATAAATTCAATTCATAAATCTTCTATACATATAATAAGACAGTAACAAGTCAGTGTTCAGTGACCCTATATAGTTTTGAGAAAACACAACGATAGCGCGTTTTAAAAGACGTGTGGCGACATCTATGAATGAGTTTTGTACGATGTTTGTGTGTTTGTTTGTGTATATGCGGAAGCATCACGCGAAAACGACCGAACGGATTTTGAATCAAATTGTACCAAAATGTCAAGTAATTCACCCACCAGGTTAAAGGCTAAAAAAAACATACCCCTAAAAGGGGGGTTGGCTGCTACACATAAAATAAGTTTGTAGGTCATGTGAATTTCATAGTGGCGCGTAGTAAAAGGATGTGTATGGGCTAATTGGACCTGAGATTGATTTCAAATTTCGAACTGGCCAGCACGTATTGTGTCGCTTTGAATAAGCGCACAGGAAGAAAAAAAAAAACATGAGGCCGTATTTATATTTTTAATCTGTATTTTTATAACCTCAACAAATGAGTTTCTCGAATTATTGCTCATGATTACGACAAGGAAACTAAAATCTATGAATATGTCGACGACTACAAAAATATCTCTTTACATATCTCATGCTCTGAAAGTAGGTCATTACTGACAAAAAACACGACCTGTAAGTTCAACTTACAGGCGAGGTTTTAAAACTAAGCCTGTAAGTAATTTTAAATATGGAACTAGAAAAAGAACCAATAGAATCGCGGCAATTAAAAAGTTAAAATCAATTTCTTCTTATTTTTAATAGGAGCTGCATCAAAATTTTTAAATTTCGAACTGGCCGCTATGAATTGTGTTGCTTGAACGCAGGAATTATATTTTTAATCTGTATTTTTATAACCTCAACAAATGAGTTTGTCGAATTATTACTCAATATTACAATAACAAAAGTAAAAATGACTAACATCCCTACGATCAGAAAAATGACTACTTTATGTTAGGATACTTTTCTTTCATATTAATTCAATATTTTTCAATCATAGAAAAAAAAGTTTCGTGATGCAATTTGAATACCAGACGATACAATCATCATTTATGGATCGTTTTCTTGTATTTATCGCTTTATTTTACTCTTTTTTCATTCGATATGTAAAGCAGTATACGTACCACGGATGTAACATCAATAACAACCTCGGAAAGGTACCGCCCTCGCTCCGCTCGGGCGTTAAAAAACCTCGGTTGTTATTGATAGCTTACATACCTCAGTACGTAATCTACTATTAATATTGGAATAATTTTCACTTTTAATAATTCAATAATTATTACCCTCGAAAACAAAAGTTCCGTGGTGCAAGACGTGCAAGTTGCGTGGCCAGACGATACAAACTTCATATAGGAATCGTTGCCTTGTGCGTAATCTACGCGGGAAAATTGCAATAACTTTTTTGTTTAATTTGGTTAAGGCTATTTAGCCAATGTTTGTCTGGTACATGCAGTATGTTATAGGTTTTGCCGACAATACAGCTTCATTATTTTCAACTTCAACTTTTTTCTGAAATATTCTTTGGAAATACTAATAAAAATTGGACTTCCCACACAAAGTGACTCCATCGGCTGGTACATTTTATATAGAAGATACATGTTTCACTGCTTTGTCTGGAGTGTAATTTTGGAAAACGCAGGGTTGCTCAAGACCTGCGCCACTCTCTCGGGCTCCCTGACTGACAGCACAGGAACTTTGAGTCGATACGTGCGGAGCCAAATTGACTGCAGGATAGACCTCTGTCACACGCGTCTGACAAAGACTCCGTTCCGGGTTTAAATGTAGATTCTGTTGTCCTCCTCCAGGGCCGCCGGTCTTGGTCAGGTTTCTCCCTCGGTTGATTCTTACGACTCCCACGGGAAGAGAGGTGCTATTCTACTTTGCCGGCAGCACACGACCTTAATTAAATAGCCTTAGATACTTAATTAAACGTAACCCTAACCGCGGCTCCGCCCGTGTGGAAATCGGTCATGGCATCACACAGGAACATTTTTTTTTTCAAGTTACCTCCTTTATGTCTGTGTTCAATTTCATGAATATCAGTTAAACAGTTTTTGCGTGAAGGAGTAACAAACAAACATATAAACTTTTGTATTTATATTATTAGTAGGAAGTAGGATAGGATAGGATTAGTAGTATGATTACTTGCTTTTGTTTTTATTTATTCACACTCATGAACTCGGTCTTCAGTCTTCCATCACAATGTCAAGAAATGTGGCATCAGTCTACTTCACGGAATTAATACTCTTGGAAGTAAATATTGCACGGTTTTAAAAAATCTGCTCAAAATGGCATAAAAGGCGGAAAGTTGAAAATATAGGGAAGAGAACTGGAAAGCTAAAAAATCGTAGCAGGGAAAGACGACTTCAAGAAACTGAACCTTTAGGGATTCTAAAAGACTAAACACTATAAACCAACCACCGTTTCTTACTCTTTCTTGCATGTGGAAATTGAAATTTTACGATTTAACAGTTTTTTAAATTACTTACATATAGTCTGAGAAACCAAGTTTTCTGGTACCTACCTACCAACAATTTAATATTGGATAATATTATTTTATGGTTCTTAGAGGCCTATGTTTAGCAGTGGTCGTCCTATATTTAGCTGATAAATAATGGAAGATATATTAAAAGTCCAAACTCAAGGTTTGCCAACGCGCCATGGAGCGCAGCATATTAGGTGTTAAAAGGATCGATCGGATTAGGAACACCACCCTGCGCTCCAAAACTGGCATCATAGATGTAGGCAAAAAGTCTGCAAAGTTGAAGTGGGACTGGGCGGGACATGTCTGCCGCATGCAAAGCGACAGATGGGCTAAATTAGCAACAGAGTGGGTGCCACAGGATGGTCGCCGTCGTCGAGGCCGGCCTCGCAGAAGATGGAGAGATGATCTGGATGCTTTTCTCCAAAGTTGGCAATCGGAGGCCCAAGATCGAAACGAGTGGCGCGAGAGAGGGGAGGCCTTTGCCCTGCAGTGGGACGCTGAATAGGCTATTTAAAAAAAAAAAAAAAAAAAAATATTATGGCGAAACGAAGTTCGCGGGCACCAGCTAGTAATTTGATAAAATGTCGTCAAAAGTATGTACCTACCCAATTCTTTTCTACCTACTTTTTATAATTATTCAATAAATGAGATGATAGGTAATTAGGAAATTTCACGTCTGGAAATTATTTAACCTCATTTAGCCATTACTGTTCGGACCAAAGAATTTTATGAAATGTAAATCAGTCGACAGACATTTTCATTTTATGATAATGAGAAATTGATGAAGGAAGACAAGATAAGATTTTTTTATTTTACTTCGGATGAATATTAATTGAACTTTTATTTGAAGGCCAATAGAAATATGACAATGAACGATAATTTTGACTTAGCTTGGTATTTACCTGCTTTTTTCAAATCAAAAATACACGTATACCTTAACCGTAAATATTCAATAAGCTACAAAATTAGAGGCAACATAAATAGTTGGTAGTAAAAAAAATACTCTTTACATTGAGTTATTTTTAGCTCACAATAAATCCGATTGTCACAAACAAGTTTTTTTAAGTACCTACTATAATATCAGTAAGAAGTAATGTACTCTATAAATCCCTAAAGGCTTTAATCAAAACAGTTCACACCTCTCAAATAATTCAATAATCAGTCGTATTTCTTAACTCTAAACCTCTGAGTATGGCAATATTTCAGAATGAAACTCATGAAGAATAAGAATGAAGTAATAAAAGACTCGTCACAATCTTTATTACACGAGTTAAAATGTAACTAAGTAAATGCACTAAAACACAATTTTTTTTCGAGAATACATGGTCATGCCTCTATGATAGTAGTGATATTTTTTTACCTCTTTCTTTTGCCTTGCTTGTTTGCAACATTTTTTTACAGGTTCACACAAATTCTAGTATTTAAAATGCGTTTTTATTATGTATTGATAAAGTATGTGTTGTCAAATACAGTTTTATCCATTTCATATTTCGTCATAAGTATCTAAGTTAATAAAACCTACCCTAAACCCAAATACCTAACGAAATCGGAGCTCTTACTATTCCTAAGGTTCTCTTTGAAGCATTTCTTCGCTCTAAGCTCTAGAACTGGCTCGACAAGGGGCCAGACCAGACCACGTGCAAGCAGTATTTCATATTACCGCGCCACTGTCATAATTTTTCACTACAAACGGTCGCAGGTGGCGTTCCTTTACACGCTCGAGGTTGGCAGAAATGTGACTGAGAAATCAAAAGTATGTAGCGGCTGTAGGGAGGTCCCTACGCAATAAGAATGGGATTTATATGTTGACGAGGTGTGATAAGGCTAAGTGCGTAAAATGGAACAATGTTTTGTTTCGTGCCCAAGTTGATAACAAGGTAAAAAGTGTACTAAATCAATCAACTCAACTAGGTATACAATACAGTTGTGAAACGTTGGTAAATACGGGTGAAGTCCACGATAGTGAACAGCGTTGTAAATAAAAACATGAAAAAAATGTAAGTTTCATACAGAATAAGTTGAAGCTTGTACATATTTTGAACTTATTTTGATCGTATGGTTATTAAGTGGTTATGGTTCATCAACTGGTCCGCTTTTTGAGTTAAAACCTAATTTGATTTAAAACATTTAAGTTATCTATCAAAAAGCATTATTCCGTCCCACATTAAATACAAAAGTTAAGATTATTAATTATGAACTACTCTTTTTGTTTCATCTTTCAGCAAAAAATTAAACCAACACGACTCTAAGCTTAGTGTCACTGGTATTAGTATTGTAAAAACCATTATTTTTTGTTTCACTAACAGTACGTTCATTAACATGTTTGAAATAATGATGACAGTTTTTGATCGATATGTTCATTGTCATTGTTTAATAGGACCTTCAGTTTGTCCATTGACCCCACCCAATAAAAACAAAAGACATATCGTGAGTCATGCACGGTGCATGTAAAAACCAGTCCACATAAAATATGACATAGATGAAAAATCATTTGACGAATTTCACTTGTTAGTTGCAATAAAATATCTGCGCCTCTATCCCAAACTGGTCTTTGTATTTGGAAGGTTTCAAGAGAAAGTTCAGCATAATGAGCCGTTTAGCTAAGATCCAGAGATATTTTCCCATGTAGGTCTGTTCATCTCTGCGTCGATACCAGATGTACCGCTTCGGTCATGAAATACAGAATACAAAATTCCATGGTTCATTAATTTTCGCAGATGCCTGCTTTTTGCCACGAAAAGAAAAAAATGAACGTTAGTCGTATTTTATTTTACCTGTCATATTAAGAATCGATCTTAACCAACATTTTATTTTCTTCCCTAGTAAACGGAGGCTGGAGCTCTTGGGGCCCCTGGACGCACTGCCGCTGCAATGGCCGCATCACTGGAGGCCAGAGACGGACCAGGAGCTGTACCGAACCCCATCCCCTCAACGGCGGGGCTCAGTGTCAAGGGCAAGCTGTGCAGAGGACTGCTGAGTGCGTGCCTTGTCAAAGTGGTGAGTAGTTATTTCATTTAAAAAAGATCTTTTCTGGCTACCTTTGATGTCAATTCTCTGCATTCTAGGCGGTTTGTTTTTCAAATAGTTCACTTCTATATTATAAGAAGAACAAAGTAAGAAAAAAGAACAAAAAAAAAACAAAGAACTAAGAAAAAAGTTCAGGCAAGCAGTCTATCGATGTCTTTTCTTACTTTACATTTATACCATTTTCAAATATTGTTCGTTTTTACCGGCGACGGCTACTTATAGATTTTTAATTTTCATCATGAATTAAATGTCACTTATATGCAGGCAAATGAAGAAATGGTTGAATTGCCTGTATCTTTTCTTTAGCTTATTTATGATATTGACAAGAATAGATAAGATTAGGTATGTAATTGTCCTGTCTAAATAAGTAGCAATGGTTTATGACAATGTTTTGTAATGTAAACTTGCTTTCAATTCAAAGGAAAACAGACATTATGAGCATTCTATTCAAGTTTGTACATGAAACTCGTTTTAGGCGTAATTTATAGAGCCGAATTATATTTTCTGATGATTACATTCATCCTTCCATTTAAGGCAAAGTCTTCGAAAGTGCCCGTTAGATTATTTGACCTTCGTTTCTATTACTCTAACCAAACTTGGTCATCCCTAATAGCATTTTCCAATTCATTCTCTCCCATACCTTTTCTATCAGGCTTTAAGATAAATCCGTTGGTGCTTACGGTATTACCTACGTCAAATCAAGCCTCTTTCATGTCAAAGTAAATGAGTTCCATTTTTGATGCTGCTAATATCATACCTTTGATGGCAGTATGGAAGCTTGAAGCCCAAAATAGACCCAGATCATTAGTAGCTTTCCAAAGAACCAAACTGTTGCCACACATCTTGTCCCGTTTCTAATGAGATCTGGTTATAACTGGTTCATATTTTATACTAGAAGACGATGGTTTTGATACTAATGTTGGAGTTTTGATATTTATTGGTTTATTAAATGAGATGATTTCTATTTGTGCTCGCACTGAAGATGGATATATGGATCTGCAAGACTTTGATAATACGCAGCAGTTATTGGTCGGTAAGTACAAAGTAAACTATATGTATAGTTATATAAAAAAGGTTTCCCAAAGGCTAGGTAAAAAAAAACCATGAACAAAGGTATATAAATGCGAGGTAAAAAGTCATTAAACAATTTAACTGCCATTCCACTGCATACTATTTAAATACGAAAAACAAAGCATAAAAGCCATCTATAATGACAAACATAAACGATTCATGAATTCCTAACACACACGCCCATTAAAACAAAGGCGACAAAACATAAAAAACGTCGGACATAAAACGCATTATGAACACGTGCCTAAATCCAAACCCAAGAGCCTATTTAACCCATATCTACCACATCTAAAATCTGCCTTTTAATTTCATACACTCATAAAGTACTCTCACAGTACTCACATCAAAGAAGTTTCATAGCGACAGTAAAGTTACAACGAGTGAAAACAGTACAGGATGGCTTTAATGAGAGACACACGAAGACAGTGGCTGGAGAATAAATGAACAAGAATAGCTGATGTTCCCTTCTTACAGGCAACTAGAAAGAAAGGAATGCACTAATAAAATAATGTCAGTTTTAGTAAAATGCTTGTTCATAATGAACAACATATATCGGCTCAATGCCGAGCACAGCTTTGTTCTTTTATACGTGTTTTTATGATTTTTTTGGCATCCTCTTATACTTAGTTGTTTTTAACATTAAATACTTGTATCACAATCAATGCTTTCAGTTTAAATGAATAATCTTCAAGATTTTAAACTTCTTTTTCGTCATGAACTTTGTAATCTGCTGCAATAACTCATCCCCCCAACAAAGCGTGTTCAACGATTTTTACACCATTTTTGTCTGTTTCCTACAAAAAGCTCCCTACGCTTACAGGCCGTGTCTCCCAAATAAATAAACTAGACCAACCGTAGACAATAAAATGCAATCAAGAGCGGTTGTTTTAAACTGTTGCCGTCGGATTATTGTTCCACTAATTGGGAACACATGTCGGTACTTGTAGCAGTGATATGTAGCTTGTTATAGAGTGCTTAGTTATCGTTATATACGCCCCTGAGGTAAATGCTTTCAAGTAAAAATTGTGTATCATCGTCTTCAAGCACATCTATGTTTTCAGTTTCTGTAATCTTAAAGAAATTAATGTATAGCCTAAATGTAATGGGTCCTTACTCTTCGCCTTCAATGAAACGGTGAAGTGTTTTGGTAAAAGCCTTACTGGTCATTTTTCCTAATTAAATAATTTTGACTTAGTTTAGATCAGATCATTATCAACTCTTTACTCTTTCTGAAATTTAAATGACCACACAACTAGTTTTCTTACAAACTGTTCACTCCGTTATAAAACTTCACTATGCTCCTCAAAAAGTAATAACTTAAAACCTTATTTAGCTGTGTTTCCTATTATGAAACAGTGTAATGTAAGGCGTATTGCAGACGTACTGGACGGTTTTGCGATTTATGACAGCAACCATTCAAATGACAACCTGAGGTTTCCGCAATTTTAATGCATGACGTGCCGTGCCATCCACATCTTGTATGGGATATGTTAAACTCCTTTTCTCTGACAACCGAATCCCGGAAAAACAGTGGTATGTATGAGAACCATCTAAGGCGTGAACAATTTCTTTCCGCTCACGATAACTAATTGAAACAAATGTTCTTTAATCCCACGAATACTATTGTTCCGGCTTACATCGCCTCGAGACTAATCAATCTTCCGCTGAGAGAAAAAGAAGTGGTTTAGGAAATTACTTGAGTAGATATAAAATACGTACGTAGAAACTATGATCTATTTAGAGAAAAAACGTTATATGTCTGGTCACTGAGCCAAAGAAGTTAGGTCAAGTAGATGGCTTAGATTATTGAAGTTTTGGCTAGCACTACAGTGAGACCTTCAATAATCTAAGCGTATCTATAGGACTTATTTTAGTTTACGTTTGTGATGACAAAAAAGCGATACCTAAGATATAAAGGAGACATTGTAATGGCAAATATGTCTACTAATTTGTAACAGAACATTTATATTATATACTTTCTGGTAAGTATTTAACGATTCATGGTATAATATGAGACTTAAGTGTCTGTGTATATTTCACATTTTTACGTATTTATCCTATCTTATTTCGAATGTAAACAAAAATGTAATCCCGCTACCTCAGAGACAAACTCCACGACACTTATCTTCCAATTCAAAAGTAATAATTCACTTTTTATCCACCAGTCCATACATCGCCTTAAATTCCCATATAAACGGTTGTAATACGGCTTAAGAAAGAGAGAAGTACATTATCGTAATATAATTTTCCCTGTTGCGTTACTATACTACCCTACCAGGACCTGTTTCGACATACATTGCTAACATTGCTATCTCAAACCTACTATAAGAAATAATATAAGTAATTAACACAATACCAGAGGTATTCCATAAATTAATATACTATTTATTATCTAGTAACTTGTATAAGTTTGACATGTAAAATAGTTAAATTTTTTACCAATAAAATACTGATTACATTATAAAGGAACTTGGTACAATCATCATCATCAATGGCCTTATTCCGTCTATTGCAGAAGACTTGAACAAGAAGGTTTGCAGCCCTTTTCATGGCTGAATAGACCAATTCGAGAGGGTAGACTCTGTCACACGCTCTACGGGTATGGCGGATCGCACACTTAACGCACGGCGGCGCGCAAAAATATCGCAGCGGTCTGTCAGATCCATACTAGAAATGGCAATGCCCATACCAAAGCCGCTCAACAGCTGTCATCGCAGCGGCTTGTAACGCTGTGTCGGCCATCAAGTACGGTTTTAGTATGGGGAGTGACGTTTCTAGTATGGATCTGACAGACAGCTGCGATATTTTAACGCTCCGTCGTGCGTCAAGTGTGCGATCCGCTTATGTTATTGGCTGGTACTGACGGCAAAAAGCTTGACGTTGACGCGTTCTTCTGACCGCCTACAAATTTAAGGAAGTTGGTACTCTTAACATATCCAGCAATGTAATTCAAATTGGTCCCTGTTGGTAAGGTAATACCGACTGTATATCTTTTGAGGCATCTTTGGAACGACTACTGTTCCACGTTCCGTTTCACGCGAGAATTTCTTCAAAAAATTCTGTCGCATCGTGACAGAGGACGCAATTACGCACAATTTATTTGGGTACTTTGCATCGGGTGTGTAAGAATTGAATAAATTTCTGGTGGTTCTGTAGCTTTGGGCTATAGAAATCACACCAACTGGGTCTAAAATGGACTAAAGGAGGTTATAATTTCAAATTGCTTGGACTAAAACCATAAATAATTTAGTACATCATAATTATGTTGTGCGAAAAACAATGAGTTTCAATTCAAATAGTTTCAGTTCAAGATAGTTGGTAAATTATATAGTAAAATTAGGTAAAGCCTCTATAGGTAGGTACAGGCAATAAAGGATTATAAATAAACGTCATAATTAAGCGTGCAAAAGAAAAAACTAAAACCAGAATTCATTTCATTATGCAATTATGAAAACCAACAGTTGTGTAAATAATATCAACCGGTTTTTCTTCAAACCCGTGTAGCTCTAAAAAACTAAAAAATACACGTTATTTGAAAATGTGAAAGTCCTTAACGTTGTTCCTCTAACGAACCTCGAGTGATTTATGCGTATGCACATTAATTAATAAGAAATGCTGCACACAGCTGAAGGAACACCCACACTTTGAAAGTTGGATGGTACAAGCCACAGGATGTAGAGTCGTTCAATAATTAGACCAACAGCTGATATGGTCCAGTGATTCCGACCAGTTCCACGGAAAACCATGTTTTGAAAACTCGTTTTAAAATCATATTATGAGTGACCCAAGTTGTAATAATAACAGAGAAAGTAAGCTAATAAACTTTTTAAGACTATATTTTTAAACTGTATCAAAAGTCTGACTTTTTAAGTGGGTCTCGTTTACAAACCAGCAACTGATTTTGTCAAAAAGGAAAATGTTATGTCACAAATTAGACCCAGGTCTAATCGGCAGAAGGTCTAATCAGTGAACAACTTACAGGATGTAGCAATTATTGGAGGAAGCTCTTAATTTGTTGCCAATTATGTTGCTTTAGTTTGTAATGAGGGAAATGATTGAGATGTTTTATCTTTTTAATTAAATGAGGATGTTTTTATTGGAGAGGAAGGATGCGTTTAGATTGATGGGTTTTAAATTATATGTTGTATTGGACCTTTTAGTACTGTAAATTTTAAAAAAAAAGTAATTAAAAGGATGAAGACATTTACTCATATTGTAAAATGAGTGAAATCAGAATTGAACGCGAAGCAAAACCAGTAACGCAAGGCGATAAAATAAATGCTACACTGGTTGGGGTACATTTACTATATACCACTGACGAGTATTTTTTTTAATCATTTATTTGCATTTCAAAGGAAATGAATGGTGTTGCCTACAACTAGGTAGAGTTTTCCTTTAGGCGCATTTTATGAAAGCTACGTGTAAGAATCAGGCAGTCCATCACCCACTCGGAAAAACGCTTAGTCGAAACGTCCTTCACTTGCCCCACACACAAACGCAGTATGAACACACCGGCTCTCTATTATTTCTTTTGTAAAAAAACATGTGATTTATTCCTCACTCGCATGTAAGGGCAGTTACGGGTATCTTGCGTTTATTTTAATTTCAATTTATAGGGCGTTGCGGTGTAAGTTAAGGGCGCGTGCGGGGTTATTAGAAGTGCGATTAATAAAGCTGAATTATGAGATAATTGGTGGGTAAGAGGAGGATTATGGAGATTTACGAGTTTGTGTGTAAGCGGCTTTGAGTTGTTGGTGAATATTGAATTTGATGCGCAGCAATTTTAATAGTGTGCTAATTTACTTTACGGACTTATGGTGGAATAAACTTCGATGATGCATTGAAAGGATTCAATTTAATTTTTGTATAACATAGGTTTCATTGTCTAGGTACTAGTAGGTAGATCTTAAAACACATCTTAGATTACATAATACGTCTTCCTTTCCCACAGAATATTAATGAAACATTTTGAATACTAGACATTGTTTAAGTAAATTAGATTTGGTTCTCATAAAAATCATACGAATGATTGATTACAAAAGCATTCTTTTATAGTTGCGTACTTTTTTCTTACGCTGCAACAAAAATTCTAAAATATTCTATGAGAAAAAATATTTTAACAATAGTGTGACTATACCTAGATAAACAATAGGATAATTATATCGAGAACTGTCCATGAACAGTCATTATTTAAAAATTTATAGGTATATGTAACGATATTTTTTAAAAAAACTGATTTTAGGTACCTATGTGCTGATTTCGACGGATTATTTTAAAGAATGCTAAATATATTGGAAACCAGTATAATCTCTTTGAAATGATTCAAAATGCCGCTGATCTTTATCGAGAAATCTCTTTTCACTTGATACAAGGATGACGTCTCATCTAGCGTTAAGAAATAAATTGGATCCCAGTACTGGACAAATGAACTGTCCGTCTCATTCAAGACGGAGATTTATCCGGCTGGCCAACCAAAAAGTCTACGACATATCCTGTTGAGCTTGAAAGGTTACAGTATTTTGCGAAATGTATTACTAAGTGTCGGGACTAACTTAGTGTATTTGATGCGCTATCTTAAATCGTACGTTCAAGTTAGCCTGTCAAATATTTGATAGAATATTCAAACTTCAATATGTTAACGTAAAAGATATCGACTTCAATCCAAAGAAACACTTTTATTACGACAAATAAATTAAACCTGCAATTATAGCTTTCATATTTGATAATAAGTTTCATGGTAGATTTGAAATTAGTTTCGGAGGATGTGACCTTGCCTCGCTCAGTAACCTTAAAAAACTTTTGCTAAATTCACTGCTACTTAGCCCAATGGATAATAAGGCCATCGCTAGCATCTATTGATACGTGATTGATACCAAGGAGCACAGTTTACTAAAATTATGCAAGTTTCATATAATTTCGTTTGCCCGATCAATATGTTTTTGATCAAAAATCAAATCAAATAATCATTTGTCTGCAGGCGAACACGGTACACTGAGTTTCTTTTAATACATGCTATAGATGAGCAAGCATGTTGCGTGTTGCCAACATTTGGCATGCAAAATACAAAATACTATTATAGTATTGAGTTATCTAACCAAAAAACCTTTTCACAGCTCTCCCTGGCCGTTGGGGCGCCTGGTCTGAATGGACGGTCTGCGGAGCTGACTGCAGGCAGAGCAGACGCAGGTCCTGCTCCGGAGACACCCCATGTCCTGGTGCTCATACCCAGCACGCTGAATGTGTGGGCGACTACTGCGGAGTTAGAGGAGGTAAGAAATGCTGACCATAGTCTTCAACAAACTAAATCATGAAACTATACGTATAGTTCCTTATTGGATTTTAGAGCAGTTTTTATATTTTATAAATAGGCTCCCAAAGGTTAGTTAACCAAATTGACAAAGCTGTCAATTTCTGCTTAAAAAGTAGAAATTGTGACATCTTTACACACACACATATCACGCTTTCTTCCGGAGCGACAAATCTTTACTATTGCTAGCCGTCCTTGAAATAAAATCAATTTGCCGCAACATATTTATCAAAAGAACATTCTCAGACAATCAGATAAAAGTATAATATTTCGTCTCCAACTAAAAGGGTATGCAATTTTGAAACGGTTCTGTGAAGAATTCCATTTTGAAAACTTATGCTTTTAAACAAGCCAAGTAATTTGCACTTTCATAGATATTTTCCCATTTTCCCATTCCCATTTTCTATCCACGTAACACTTTTCGGCAGCCCCCGTAGGCCTAAAAGCACCTATTCAGAACTACTGAGACAGATTCGATTCAATAAATCTCTTCTGTCCACCTCCGACTTGAATGGGCCTGAATAGTGGCCTGATTAGTGAGACTAGTTTGAGAATCTTAGGACGGTCAACAAACAGGAACCGCAATCGACCAACATGTTTAGAAACTGTAACCACTTTCAGGGTACTTTTGAATTGCAGGATTGGTAGGGCTTCACTATTCATAGTTTCAGGGTAACGGGTTATTGGAATGAATGGATTGGGATTACTTTGAAAAGTTTGTGTCAGGTTTCCTACAAAACAAGTCCGTACTCAAATATTAATAAAGTAACCAAATTACTTATCAACAATTTTGACCCCAATAACCTAAATCAGCTGATTAGCTCGTGTCAAAATACATTTACTTTGATTTCTTGTCATTTACCCTTTTCAGATCTGTTTCTTCTCTAGTAAAATTTTACAACAACTCGTGCTACTTGAAATGTAATTTACCTCTTGACCTTTTATACTTTCATGAACAAAACTACTAACTACTAGCCTTGATACAAACTAATCGACTTTTCTATGAATAGCTTTTCATAGTTTGTAATAGTTCAAGTACTTCCTTATGACTTGTTTCTGTTTATTGATACCAGCATTTCTCATTTTAATAACTATATCCGTTATTGCTATGAATAATAGATTACACTTGACCTACTTGCTTCGCAACAAAGTTTCTACAAAGTGTAGCTACAAATAAAGCTTTGTAAGCATTGCTGGTATGAGTATGGTTTATGTTTTCCCAAAACACGTCATGCTAAAAGTTTCTAACAAACCACACGCGTGAAGTTTCCAATTTATGAAAGTCCTCCTCCAGAGACACGTTAATTGAGTCAATTCCGTGAAAGACCCACGACTCCTGCCAGATGCCATATGGCTAAAAATACACTTCCTTTTCCTTCGTTCATAACTATGAAATGCTCGCTAGCCGCTTTATAACAGGCTATCGGTTGTAACTATGACCTACCATCACACCCAGACCCCTACCCCTCAATCCTGCAAAGACGTTCGATAAAACCAAAAAGGCGTTAAGATTTTTCAAAGGTCAACTTAAGTTGGATACGTTAAAAAGACTCGGGACTTGAGAGATACTAAAATCGGGTGCCATGACCATCTGGGTCGTATCATATCGTCTATATTTAGAGGGAACCTAAAAATTTATAGCACTTCCAACAAAATGTTGTCTGGCCTTGGCTTTCTTTGGTAATGTTGTATAATTCTCTCATTGTTCTTTTTCCTTTGCGAGTTTTAATTGCATTTCATTTTAGTTTAATATTCATAGGGTGCAGTGAAGTGGTCGGTTAGTATAAATTTTTTAGTCGTTTATGCTTGCAAACGTTGTGATGTAATTCTCTTCTCGCGCTTTTCGGAATTTTTGCATTTTATTTCAAACTTTAAAAAGTTTGCCTTAAAATAATATTTGTTCATTAAAATCTTTCACTTCGTGCTCTGTCATAATTTCGTTAGCTTTTCTGACGAATATTATAGCGCGAAGAATACATCTACATTATTTGCATATATTTGACAGAATAGTAATCTGGTTCTGGCACCAAAAGGTGCCTAAACAAAAGCCACATTACACAGGTTTATTATCTAAGACACCCCTGAACCAATATGCCAAATGGAAAATGATCAGTGGCATTTTGTTTATAATGGTAATAAATCAAACCCAGGTCTCCGTTGACTGGTATTCAATTTCCTCCATTGTTTATCATGTGTTTTGATAAATAACCTTCAGGCTCGCCTTTGTTTATTTATTCACCCTATATTTACTTTCCTCCACCAACGCCTTCGGTTTCAAATAAATCTACTACAATATCTGCAATCGCTGACATATTTGCGTAGAAATTGGTTTTGTTTATCTTTTCGTTCGGAGATGGATTGTTATGAATCGCGGTCCATTTTTTACTTCGGTTTTTAGGCTTTTTGGAGTGGTTCTCGATAGAGTGCGAGTGATTGATATTATGTTATCGGCTTTTATGTCTATTGTCACTTAAGGGAAAAGCTTTTGATAGTTATTGATTGCTATAATGTGAAAGTGCCTCTTATAAAGGAAATATACTAAAGGTCGCAGAGGTTGGTAATTCGATATTGAGATATCAATAAAGTTATTATCGGTATGTTTATAAATGGAGCTATTTCGTTTAATAGAAGGTAATTTAATCGTACCTTCTGGGTAAGTTATTGGTATCCCTTATATTGTGAGTATTTCAAAATGGTTTCCTAAATTAATTATGCTTGTTTCGTCGAATTATTATTTGTTATTTGCGTAAAATCTGAAATAGGTAATGTAAAGCGATTTGAGAAGAAAAAATATAATTATATTTTTATATCTTTAAAAAAGTTATACAACATTGTTCGTAATTACTTGACAACATAGCACAAAATTTTTTTGAAAGCCAAATTATGTAAACCACAATTTGATTTAAATCTGTAGAGGGCACGAAGTCATTTATAATAAGAACTCAACAACTCCGAACGTTTATCATAATCACTCGGGCGAACGCGTCATATACAACAGTTTTTGAATCAACCTTCGTCATTTCAACTTTGCTAACTGAAACAGATCTGAGGTTATGTAATTGTGCTTAAAGCTTGTTCCAAACACAAACTTTTATAGTGTCTCCCATATTTTCTTATTGTAATTAATGTCTGCTTTTTTAAAGGTTCTCATCTGCATTTATTAGTACCATTACTGCCTCCATCAATCTCCAATGCCTGTTGAATCAATTTACTCAAATTGATTATAAATAGGTGTTTCTGTAATTTCGATTCCATTAACAGTATTAAAATAATTGAGCCCCATTTCCTCGGCGTTATCTTTTCAACTAATTCGAGAAGGACTATCGGTGAATTGCCGCACATGAAAGCGAGGACTATTCATCCACACGCCGCCGCTTCATTAGCCTAATTGCCGCATACAAAGGGGGAAATGGCGAAATTTTATAGCAGCTTTTCATCTTTTGTTGCCTAAACATCCGAATAGCGTGTGAATTCAACGTTTATAGAGGTTTGAATAGCAACTTTTAGCACTTCGCTTTCTTTTATCTTTGGTGAAACTAGTTTGGCTGGTGTTAGTTTTTTGATCAAAGGTTTGGTTGATCAATGATTTTCACCTGTCAATTAATTGGGAAAGAATCTTGCCACTGCCGTCAACTTAATACTTGATTTTCGAGACGCCAGAAAACGTTACGGCCCAAGACAAGTTTTTTGTAACTCGTGTTCATAAAATGTCAATGCTTGCATGAAACAAAGATATTTACATCTGCCGCATGCAATTCGACATCGAAACTAATTACATCCATAAAGTGTTTGATTCTTACGATGACACCCACTCTTATTTCTTCGCCTCCGACATCATCTAGAACGTAAATATCTTAAAGTGAAAGCCTCATCACATTAATATGACTCACGCATAAACAAACAAATCGATTTATATGCCAAGCAATCATTGCTGGAGGTGGGCCCGCTAAATGATTTGTAGTGATCTCAGCCAGAGAACACAGCGGGAAACTGCAAACTGCATCCACACATCCACAAACACAACGAACAACAATAGTCCTTACACAATGGTACCAAGACACGTTATCCTGTAGATACCTCTCGCCGAGAGTTTAATTCCGCTAGCCCCCCTACCACGTTATGGGTAAAGCGACAAGGGTTTGTAAATTTCGATTGGATTTCCTATCTCCAATCTCTGCATTGGACACGAATATACGACTGGCACTGACAAATGTTTACACGGCGTACAAATTTCGACATTAATCGGATAAGCATTTAAACTGAAATTAATTTTCTAAATGCGGTTACGGCATGAAGTAGCGGATGTTATATGATTTATTGGTATCCGATCGTGGATACCCACGATCGTGTACGTACGTGAGACGAGAAGTTGTTTATGTGGACGATTTATTGATACCGAGTTTTACTGCAGAGTTGCGCCATTGCGTACAAAGCTGCGTACGCATTTACGAGCAAGAACTGGAGGTGCTGAGAGCTTCTGGCTATTTTAATCGCTGAATATGGTAACATTCATGTAGACCCAGTGAGTAATATAAAATTATTTGCTTGCAGTAGGCGTGAATGTTGCAAAAAGAAAATGTTGACAGAGAATAATAGCCGCATTTCGCTCTCACAGTATTCATTTCTATTAGTTTAGTTTTCAGTACCTACATCGGGTCACTGGACGACTCGGTTTCCCACACGAAAAGAGAGAAATAGAGTACCTACAATATCAAAAATATTTCAACATGTTTGATACGTATACATATTAGGTTACAATTGTAAGTATCTGCAGAGAACCTTTTCAAGTTCTCTAAAAGCTTTTTTTCGCAGTTTTGTAAACATCTTATTATATTTCAGTGTGTTTCATTGTGCATTTGCCCTTACTTGTAGCTATGGCCCAGTATGCCCCAGTTATAGGTCAAACGTGGCATGTATTACAATTACCTTCTGCTATCGGCATTGAATCTAAATTAGTATCTATTCTACTTTTATTCCCATTATCAACATTTAACCAATATTGATAGGATCAGATCATACTCTAACCGTTCAATTGATTTCAACATTTGAAATAATGTATTTAAATTTAATTTTGTTTACGCCCATTGCAAATTTCCATCTGTCCAATAAATATTTTCCTTATTGAGACTGACTGCTTTGGGATGTATTTAATTTCCTTAATGATATAATTTCGCATTTTACAAATTTGGCCTCGCTCTGGTCCAAAATTATGCAAATTGGAAGAACGCCACATGACAAAATTAACTGCTTGGGAATTCGTAAATTTAATTGAATTTAGACCTTTCCCATTTAAAGACTCATTACTTCAAGGGTCGTTTCCTTTGCGTGCTACCGCTTCTTTAACATTATTGCTGACGTAAATGTCAATTTTCATCAGTTTCCAATCAACCGTCAGGGCCGAAGCATTTCGGATAGGTCGTATATATAAGTTTTATATTGGTCTTTTCAATTAGTATCCGAATATGGTTGAAGTCATTAGCAAGTTGGCGAGTGCTTTTAAATTAACTGCGATTCGGGACCCTCATTTTGGCAGGCCAGGTGCAAAGAGATTCTTATCGATTTCGACCCCATGTTCGTAAGTTTGCGCCAGTTCGGCTTGATATATGCCCAGTGGCCAAAAAAATTATGGTTATTTAATTTCGTGATTGTTTGGTTTGAATTGAAAAATTATTCTGAAAGAAGGTTTTCTCAAAGTTGATTACTGATTTGAATTCTTTAAATACGTGTTTGTCATATTTAAATTTATAAACAGTTAAACTGATAGTAGCAACTTTAGGGCGGTGTATAAATCTATCCACTTATTATTATTTTTTTCAAAAGTTAAATCCATCATTATAATTTTTGATTGATTCTTGTAATTTGAAGAAAACTCAATAAAAGTTGAATCTTTACTAAGTAACTTCATAGTTCCTTCTCATTCTGATGTTTGTTTCTCTTTATTTTGATGCACAAGTTGCTGTAATAAGACCCAAGTGGAACAGAATGTAGCATCAGGGCGGCCTCTGCCATGTTTTTCATTAAAGCATCGGCCGAGATCTTTATCCCTTTATGGAACGAGCCCCGATGGCTTCATTGTGGTAACGGAAGATAGTGTATCGGTTTAGGAGCTTAAAGGAGTTTCGTTTTTAGTCAGCCGATGCGATGATAAGAGAAACTAGCCTATTTTTGTCATAAGCGCTGCTGTTCAGGCTTTATTGGCAGTGTACTTAAAATTACTTTCTTTTTACCTCATCTGTAGCTCTTGCACCTTTGACAAAGTTATAAGGCTATACAACTTTCAGCCCACGTACAGTTAAAAGCATTCATCCATCTCCAAAATATATCGTCGAAAAAGAGGGCTGTGCTTAATTTGGGTCCTTTTCACGGCACTTTACACAAAAAATAGTCGTTAAAAACGCGCCTCCGGCCAATCGTAAAGTTGGAGACGCTGACATAAATAATATCGCGGCACATTGCCAGAAACCCGCAGTTCCACCACAAGATTTCAACGATGAGATTATAAAATTCAAAATATTTTAAACCTTAATATCGAAGCCATAAAGGGAAGAAATATATTCGTCTGAAGAACAAAACATTTATAGTCCGCTCGTAAACCGTCAGGCGCAGGTGAATAATATATTTTGATTGCCTGTTTTTATAGTTTTCGACAACCTTTCGGATATCGTCCGCAGAACATAAGAACAAATCATAAACATGCCGCTGAAGTAGAGAATCAGAAATTAACCTCCTTCTCAAGGCCCAAACAACGGAGATTCTTAGAAAAAGTCTTAAGTGAACGTGGCAATATTTTCTCACGTTATAAAACTTTGTTGATGGAAACCTCAACTTTGTAATTTACTGCTTTGTTTAAATGTTGCCAGCTCCGTTGAAATGCTTACGGACTTGTGGTCTCTGAATAAAAAGCCTCGTGAAGACGTCAGTTTTAATAGTCTGGGAATGGCATTACATTTGTTTTGTAGCTCGGAAAATATCTGCCGAGTATATTTTTTAATCTGTCTTGTTGTGGGTCTGTTATTAAAACTTTGTTTGCTTTAATAGCTTGAAGTTGTTTTATGAAATTTTCAACAATAATGCTGTTATGAGAAAGTGCACTGCAAACATTGTCATTGTCTATTTATCCAGTGCATATATCTGAAGCGTTTCGAATCTCGCTGTTATACTGTTTTTATAACATAATGCTTTCTTGACAAATAAATACAGACTCGATATTTTCGTTTCTGGCATTCTGATAGTATTATAGATAGGTGTATATTAACATGGACCTTTTTAATATGCTATCTTCTTCTTTCACAGTGGCAGCACATAGCGACATCCCTCTCTACATTGGCATCGCAGTAGCTGTGGTGGTCTTCTTGGCTGGTGCTGTGGTCGTCTACAAACTGTTGCAGCGGAAGACAAGAGATCATTCGCTTTACACAATGACGAGAACTGGTAAGTTTACTTTTATTAATGTTAAATATTCATTACGTAAATCCAAAGTTTTTTTTGGAAATTTTTGATTTTTCTTTCAAAATATATTTTGAAAACTCTATACTAGCAACCTGCATACACGGTCAAGTCAATTTGTATGGGAGGTCCAAAATTTTTTTCATATTTCGATCTATATTCGTTGGGGAAAGTTGTTCAGTTTCATGGGCTGATTCACCCCTTAAAATATTTGCTACGAATTTTTTTTCAACCTGTATTGTTTACTTTCTAAATATTCGCCCTAGCAGATAAATTAAACCCGGGACCATTATGTAGCAAGCCGAAGCACTATCTATAACTCTACCGTATTCTTAAAAAGCTATCCTAAGTCACCAAGCAAACCCCAAAAGATTGTCCTTAATTCCGACGCTCCATCATCTATAATCCTTCGACGAATACATAAAGATTGTCTGACGATAACCCTTCCGTCATCTCGCATAGACTCCCAAATATAATACGAGCCTCTGCTATAGCATTATCGGGCTCTGAAACGGGTCACGACCTCATGACCTTTGCGATAAAGCGAGACCCTATTTTTTTACCTTCACGTAACGCACATTGTTGTCTCTTTGAAAAGCATTACGTTTTTTGTTTTCAGAATTTTGTAATACTTTGTCAACTTTGAAATTGGAATTGTTTTTGTTTGGTTGTGTTTTGTAAGAGATTGTGTGCTCGCGTTGCTTGAATATTAATTGACACGATTCAGAGTGTTTTTGCAAAACAAAGGCGAAAATACTGATACATCATGAAATATTTGTTCATCGTCATGACAACTAAGAACAATAATTAAGAACATTTCTCAATAAAGACGGAAACTTCATATAATAGGACCTCCCATTTAATACATACCTATCTACCAATTCGAGAGCTTCAAATAATTTTACCTAATTTTTGAACCTTCTCTGAAAAATCATGTCAGTCATGATTTTCTTCATCCTTAAGAATATTTTCAATTATTTTCAACTGTATTTGCCTCATCATTTTGTGATAGCTTCCGTTCTCTCTCCAAGCAGATTTCCAACCTGAAATGTACCCGACTGTGGAGAAGCAGTCGCTCTCCTTGGCCCCTGATCTGATGCAGCACCGGCCTCCAAGATACGAGCATCCGCAGCCAGACACGAGAGCTGAACATCATTACGATGTGCCTCATCTGACGAACAGGTTTGTGTACTATTGATAAAAGGTACCACTTTGTCCTGTCCGCCCTTTTCCAACATTATGTTATGTATAAATAAATGTATCATTTTTTTGACTGCCTTTTTTCCAACTTAATGTTCTATTGGTAAAATGTACCTACCATTATTTCTGTTTGCTTTTTTCTAACTTCATGTCAAACATTTTTTATACTTACAACAAAAATTAAAAAAATATTCAAGTTCAACCTATCTAGGCTAAACCGATTAAACTGATTGATTGTTAAAGGCACGAAAGACATTAAAAATTTGAAAGAAAGTGGGTTTTACCTTTACTCATAAATGTAAAAAAGAACGAGTATTGTTGAAAATTAGTCGCATAGAAATGTATTAGAAATATGTTCAGAAACAACATAATTAAGTCAAATGATTTTAATGAATCTGTTTTGACGATTTATTACTCAACGATAAACTTATCAATTCGTGTTTTATATCTTCTCAAACTGCACCCATAAACTTTTAAATTTAAACTAAAGTCTTGTTTTTATCAGCTCGTTACCAACTTAATAAAGAGTCAATATTATCTCCTATTAATTCAGATATCCATTGAATTAATAAGGAAATAATCTTAACGAAGAATCTCGTTATAAACAGTCTACGATTAAAGCTATAATTTGCACGTTTTATAACTGCTATCGATATAGACTATTCTCATATGCGCCCCATGATTTTCCGGTGTTTGCCGCACCCGAATTCAAGGCCAAATAAGTTTACAAAGTCCTAAACAAGGACAGGTTGACATTTGCATTATAAAACATCATGCAAGGCACATACAGCCAGATCGGAATTCGTATCGTGGGTTTTACGAACCGCAAAATCATCTCGTATGTGTGAAAACCGCCATACACGTTCGAACCATAAGCTCGACCTTACTATACCATGATCATAATTAAGCTCATGAATGATAGCAGATGATTTTTTTGTACAAGTCTTACATCACGGATATGTATAGATACTTATCTTGTTACTATACAACTGTTTAAAACAATCTAAACCGACTTAAGAAAAGAGGTTATGCATTCTCGAAATTCTATAGTATTGTGATTATATTGTTCGGTAACAAACTATGCGAAGTGTTTGTATGTTCGTCTTCAGTAACTCAAAAACTCCCGAACTGATACTGATGTTTTTAATTCTTTGATTTTAGTTATTGTCCTACTTAGAAATTGCAACAAATGACATCAAAAACTGTAGTTTTTAATATATACACACACACACACACACACACACACACACACACACACACACACACACACACACACACACACACACAATTCACGCCTTTATCCCTTGCGGGGTAGGCAGAGCTTTAACGATCGCAAAATTATTGTCGGTATCGCCACGTCTGACAAGTATTGAGGGCCTTTTCAGATGATTTGTGTAGTGACAGGTTGTCAGCCTGTCGCCTAAAATTGTAATACACATGAAACCCTCGAGTCCCTTAGTTGCCTATTACAACACCCGCAGGAAGAAATGGGGTGATGCTATTCTAAGCCGGCATCACACGGCATGCAGGCTGTATATATTTTAATATACAGGCTTAAAATTTCATCTTTGTGAAGACGGTATATTTTTTCTAGCTTACGACTTGTAGAATCTTTTTGTTGCTCTAGTCCCTTTAATTGATTATATGTGTCATGTATAACAATTAATCTATCATATATTTTTTCCTCATACTAACAGCAGCTTACAATAACACACCTGTTAGCGATCGATCTCCTTGACTTACAATACCTACGTCTCGGTAGTTGCTATGAGCAATACATCGTTTATTTACTTGACAGAGGTATCTTGTCATAGTAGTTCATGCAGTATATAAGAATGACTAGAATATGATGATGCCTTCAAAAGAATAATCTTCAAGAATAATACTAGAAAATATGATAACAGTTAAAAAGCTATTTAGAATGAATATCATCTTCTTAATTTTCAGTAGGTATCATATTTTTTTATACATAGACGCACATAATATAACACGCCTTTATCCCTTTATTACTAGTAGGCGCCCGCGGCTCCGCCAGCTTAGAATTTTTTAGAAATAAAAACTATACTGTGTTAATCCAATGTTACCTTCTGTCTGTGTGCCAAATTTCATGGCAATCAGTTCAGCAGTTTTTGCGTGAGGAAGTAACGAACAAACTTACAATCTTTCGCATTTATAATATTAGTAGGATTAAAACCAACAACTCTACAATAACCAGATATTCCTATCAAACAGGTGAATTTCCTTCCAAGCTACGAACCTACATTGTACTTTATCAAAACCTTTGTTGTAGCTACGCTTCACCGGTGGATCATCAGATTACACCATGCGCATCCAGCAAGGGTCAGAGTGACGAATACGACAGCAAACCCTACAGCGAGTCAGAACACTCTGTTTCCAGCTGTTTTACTAGCTGTAAGTATACAAATACAACAACTATGATAATCAAAATAAAATAAGTATATACGATTCAAGGAACGAACCAGTTCATGTAACAGAAAAACTGTCCATAGACCGAATGCTAGAACACTTCGAAATAATGTTTCTTATTCACATCCTGGAATATAAAGAAAGATACTTTTATATATGTTACTTATTTATATTGTGTAGGTATGGTTTGTGAAATACTGCGGAGTTTTCCTTATCTCAAAGATCTTGTGCATTAAATTAATAATTTTAAACAAGGGGCCAACTTTCATCCAATAACTTTTATGACATCCATTTATAGTAGTATTACCCTATTTAGCTAGGACCCTAGATCTACGAGCAAGATAGTGTTATAACCGCTTTACAAAGATCTTGTCTTCAACGTCTTGTTAGAAAGGTCATAATGTGTTCACCATGTATTGTTTTGATCTCTGACCTCAACGTGAACATGTCTACAGCCAGTTTGTTCTAATAGTGTTGTTGTGTAATCAATTTTCCTTTCACAATACTGTTGAGTTGCCTAAGGAGTGTTATTTAAACGTGAAAACAACATTATGACTCTCCTTTTTCTTCTTGAGTTGAAAATGTTTGCAGATTTATCCGAATGTGAATTTAATGAACGTTCAACATAATAAACGAGCATTTCTACTCGCAAACTTCTTAAACTACCATTTCTATTATAAAAGTCTCGGCAAAATGAATTCACACTACATCTTCCCCTTTGAATAATGCATCACAATCTTTCTACAATCCAACACTTCTTTAACTTTGCCCGAGTTCGCTAACTCCAATTTTCTTTCCAGCGGGCTCAATGTACGACGCGGCGAACGAATCTGTGACGCTCCAACTGGCTGAACTCGTTTCAAACTCGCCCACATCTCAGTCCCTATCAGTTTCCAACTCTGGAGCCAGGTTGGCTTTACCAGCTGCTGGAGTTGCTCTGAACGTTCCAGAAGGAGCACTTAGTAGGGGACGCCGGGAGCAAATATACGTCGCTGTTGTCAAAGATGATAGATACAGACCCAGACTCGGAAAAGGTGAGTGTCGCAAAGATTAAGACGCTATGAATTTTGCTGTAGACAGTCTATTAAAGAGTAAATTATTACCTGATTTATAACCAGAACTCGTTAGAAGATGGCAAATTCAAATGAGACCAAAGATTTATCGAAGCGAAACTTGATGAGCTTGCGTACTTCGTTATAGAAAACCAATAAAAATAAATGGTTTCGCAACATTTCAACGCTAATTTATTTGCTATATAATTACGCTATCAAAACAGTCCCGTGATTATATGAAAAAACATCAGTTACGCCTCTGGCGAGACCGGCCTAATAACAGACAACGCATTTTGTGCCGTAAACTATTTTATTAAGAATAATTCTTGCCCCGCAGGTATCACGCAACTGAGCCCAGTAGTTAAATGCGGACCACCTCGTCTCCAGCTAAATAAGTCCGTTGTACTTCAAATTCCACATTGTGCTAGCCTCAAACATGGCTTCTGGAACTTGTCTCTGTATGCTATTGACCACAATAACAAACCTGACAATAATCAGCCACAATGGAAGAAAATTGTTGGTCTCGGACAGGAGACTATCAATACTCCAGTTTTTACTCAACTCGACAACGATAAAATATTCCTAGTAACTGATATGCTGTCAACATTTGTATTAGTTGGCGAAAGCTTTAATGGAAAAGCAGTAAAATCGCTTCAGCTTGCCGTATATGCACCAGCGACCACAAATGAGAATTCCTCAGACTATTGTATTAGGCTATACGTATTTGAAGACACTCTTTGTGCTATGTACTATTGCCAAGAGCAAGAGAAGAAACTGGGTGGAGTCTTGCTTGACCGCCCAAAAACGTTACTGTTCCAAGATGGAGGCTCCAATCTTTGTATGAATCTCGAACATGTCAGTCCTGGGTGGAAGGCTAAACCTGGAATTGGTTACCAAGAAATTCCCTTCAATCACGTCTGGAGTTCAAACTATAACGCTCTGCACTGTAGTTTCACACTTGAGCGAACCCACGACTGTGATAATATTGACTTTACAATATCGGCATGTCAAAGGACCAATCCATCTTACAAGCAGACGTTCCGAATATCGCTCGAAGACGTCCGAAGTCGATCGCCGCGCGGTCGTTCCCCTAGAGCTGAGTCACAGCGAAGTTTCAACATTACAGAAAACTTGCTAGAAGCTCGTATGTGTCGCAGCGAAGACGGAAGCGATGGGAGTGGCAAAAGGAACATGACGGTGAGCGAGTCAGGAATCACCGAGTGCACTGGGGAGGGGCCATTTAAGCTAAGTGCTCGAGTGAAGAGGCAATTGTGCAGTGTGTTGGATCCGCCAAACGCTAGAGGGAACGATTGGAGGGCGTTGGCGTCGAGGCTCGGAGTCGATAGATACACCACGTGGTTCGCAACGAAGAGTTCGCCTACTGAAGCTATTTTAGAGTTATGGGAGTGCAGAGAACGCGGCCCTGGGGCTATAGGGGCGCTGGCTGCCGCATTACGGCAGATGGACCGCCACGACGCCGCCGATTTATTGCAAGGCAGACCGTCTTGGTTATGAATACCCAAGCATTCGCATCTCGACTTTCATTAATGGACTCTTTGTGAATGGTGAAAATATTATTATAACGATTAAAAGGCCTATCGAACGAACGATTGTTGGTAACCTAATATGTAGATTAAATGTTATATTTAGAGAAAGTATAGTTTCGTAGGCCTACGGCCTAAGTTTGTAAAATCGTGGTAGTATATTTTGTATAGAATATTATTATTATCTTTGCTGTAGATAAGCGACGGAAAAATAAATTATATTATAGTAGCAATATTAGTGCCTACAATGTCTTTTAAAGAAACACTGCCAACCAATTAGTTGGTATCAGTTGGTTATTTTGTTATTTTTATAAGTGTTTGAGTGTTCAATGTATCGAAAATTTATCGCTTAAGTTTCAAATTAATTGCTTTCTCATTGATTTCGATGTATTTGCTTTTTTATGGATGTTTTGAACGTTTGTGCCAAATCTCGAATGCCACAGCGCTGTTTGGCAATAATTTTGAAAATGTTATACGCATCTAATCTGAGCTTACTGTTACGAAATTATATTAACTTAGGCCGTTCTCACACTTAACGCACAGCGCAGCGCTAAATAACACTCAAATGCGCTAGAGCGGCGTCGTGCGTTGGATCTGCGTGAACAGCGGTTTTAGTATGAAGAATGACGTTTATAGTATGGATATAACAGAATTATTTCAGCGCTGCGTTGTGCGTTAAGTATGATAACGGTCTTTTCAATTCATTTTGTATTATATATGAGACTAAAGCCTCTTGCATTTATTTCAAACGTTCTGAGTCACAAAGGCTAATTACTAGTATATTCAGTTGACTTTTGGCTTGAGCAAGTCATCTTCTTGCTCCGAATTTGCATTTAAAATATGCCTATGGGGCTTTTACATTTACGTACTTACAGTACTTATATTGGCGAGGTCTTAACTTTATAATGGTTAGGAAACAACGAAATATGAAATGTTTTTTGTAAATCTGTTTTATTTCCGCATAACATGAAAAAATAATACAACAGGAGAACAGAACCTCTGAGCGTCGAAACTTATCTGCGGGTCGCATACACAGAGCAAAAATTGTCATTTGTGTCGCACGCATGACATCTCTGTTCTGCAAGTCACAGAATTTTCTGTTGGTATGAAATATGACAACACGCTTAAAACTTTTGTTGTCATATTTGAACTACTTAACTTGTCTCAAATCCCACAATAGCTGAAGTATACCTATGAAGAAATCTGACACATAATTTTTAACAAATTGTTTTTTCTGTAACTTAGGTAACTTGTCTGAATATGTCTGTAGACTGCATTTCTTTACACCTCTGTAAATAGAGTATAGAAAATGTAAATAATTTGTATCGCATAACACGCTGTAGGAAAATAACCATGATTTTGTATAAGATCATCACCGCAGTAGACTATATATTTTTGTTAAAGTGATGACTATTAAAATAAATGGATCTGTGATACTTAAAATAATATGAAATAAATTATGTTTAACTGTGCATTTACTTTGTTTTATTCAGTTTGTCGTATAAATATTTAAATACCTTGTACTGCATAACTCAATAATTTATGTTAATACTAAATACTCCCTCATAAGAAAGAGAGATCTTTGCAAATATTGCAAAATATTTCCATACACATATATCCACTTCGTTGCACGAACCAAAGAAAACAAAATGAAGTGAAATAATTAGCTTGAAATCCAGATAATTTACAAATTTCTTGTTTCTAGATTGAAGCTGTAGATTTACGTCATAACTTCAATTCAAATGAGGCTTTTTATCAAAACTATCGCTGTACACGAAATTTCGATAAAGGCAACCAATCGATATAAAACAATATAAAGCCGAGCAATGCTCTGTCAAGCATTTACTAGACATGTCAAACTTATACAACTATTAAATACTTCAATTCAAAGTTAAGCTTTTGAAATATTTTAACGATATAGATAGGTACTTACTTACTAGCAAAATAATGGTCATGAGTAAGAAAAATAATGTATTTGTACTGAAGAAGCTGAAATAGACATATTTAAAACACAATAATATTCAAGAAACAAACAACATTTGAACAAAGAATTTCACGCATTCCTTACTCACTTTCCAACAAACGAGACACTAACTAACCTTCAGAAACCACAAAAAGCTTCAAGTTAAAATAAATTATGTTTTGTATAACAAAGGTGGTAAGTATACACATGTAAATAAGGCTGTGTTTAGGGTCAGAAGCGCAGGTGTGAGCAGGCCTTTATGATGGTCGTTTCACACGTCACGAACTATGACCAATTTGTAGGGTCGAGTAACAGTGGAAGCGGCGACAAGAAAAAGGGTGATAGGATCCTAAATAAGTACCTACTTAAATATGAGGTAAGTACAACAAAATGTTAACTATCGAAAAAAAAATTAAAAGTATACAGATAGATGAGCTGATCAACTTTATTAGGAACGCTGCAACCCTCGCACGTCTTCTACGAAGGGGGGATGTGGATATGTAGGTATAGGTAGCACAGAAAGTGAATAAAACTGAGGTTGAAGGGAACAGAAATATTTTCCGAACAGGGCATGAGCAAGCGCAGGATGGGTTTAACAGTTTGAGTTTACATCTTATAGCGAGGAGTTATAGTTAGTATTCTTTTATCATACTATGCGCATAAAGTCATATGACTATCGGTTTGATTATCTAACCGGACGCCTGCTTGACTCTACTATTAATATAAACCCAAGGTACATAGACGTGGTCGAGTTGATATCCTACACGACAATACTAAGCGGTACCTGTACTCACACAACACCCTCGCTGCAACTAGAGCCTTACCTTGTCAAGCATTTTTCGGGCATACATTTAAATACATTATAACAACATTTCGGAAGGGGCAGGCAGGTGCGATCATAAAGTGAGAATTAACCACATGGCTACTGTCAGCTTTTATCCAAACCTAATGTGGGAATAAACAGTTTATTTTTATTTTATTTAGACAAATTTGAATAAAAATACAAAAAGAATGCGATGGGAATTTGTAATTTAGCACCATGTTATACGACTACGAAAAAAATATGAAACAAAATATACGGAACTTATTTATAGCTTGAAAGAAAGCTTCTTTGATATTTCAATTCAATTAAGTTTTGTGTACTTACGTGCAAGTTTATTCAAAAGTTTGTTTTAATACAGTATAAGAATATCACCCTATAAAACCATCAAAATTCTAAGGGATTCATGCACTTACAGTTAATACCGTCTACAATATAGAGCTACGATAACTCAGGTGGTAGAGTGGTGTAACAGTTTACAACGGTGACAGGTTCAAATCCTTGCCGAAGTTAAGCATTTTAAGAATAGAGTTCAACATAACCTAAAAAATACGCCCTTTAATTGACCGATTAGAGGCTGGTAGCGACTGGATGGCGAAAGCAGGAGATCTTCCCTTGTGGAGTACGTCCAGCAGTAGACTGCTATAGGCTATGCTTGATGATATGTGATGATGGCTCGCGCTTTATTGAAATATTTTCCTATAGAATTCACACCAACACACCGAACCCTTAGCAAAACCCTTTGCCACGACACGCTACCCAGACCCTATATTAATTCATCGCTCACAAAAAGGGTGGTGAAAGGAAATACCGACTGTGCCCGGAAGGAGCCCTTCAATGACCTTCTTGATGAATTGACGCCCTCGTGGCCCTTTGTCAAAGGTTGTAACTTAAGCAGGCTTACGTAAATACATGTAACTCGCAAAATCACAATTTTCATTACAATAGACATATACGTGTAACAGTAGATAAAAATATCACACACACAATATTACCACACCTTTATACCTCGGGGAATTATAGCAAAAGATTAATGGCCGTATAAAATGGTCACATTCTGATTAATCGTGTACTATTTAAGTGATAGGACGTCAGCTTGTCGCCTAAAATTATACACATGACACCACAGGTAGGTCTAAGAGTGTAAACTCAAGCGCATCTCGCCATGAAACTGTTAGTTTGGCGGGTAGAATTAAGTGTTTTTGAAAACGTACTTACCTTAACTGAAACAAATTGAAAAAAAAAACCCTCGACTACCTTACTAGCCAAGAAATGGGGTGATGCTGTGCGAAACCGGCTACACACGCAAATTTAATGTATATTGTTTAAAAATCTGATGCATTTCAATATCTTTCTTATTCTTTTACATCTTCTTTTTTATTTTCAATATCCACGTTTCCTACCCAATGTTACCAAATTGTCGTTTTTGTAAGATACAACATTTTGTATTACAGATACCATAAGGTGCCCTTTTCGATTGATTAGTCGACATTTCAGGCCCTTCTGTAGGGTGTCTTAGAAACCTCACAACTATTTAAGGGGTGGTTGCAACTTTGCGGTTCACTGAAATTAGGTGCAGTCAATAGGCAGGTATAGAATAGTAACTATAGGTAAAGGTTGCTTGATTAGTTTGGGGGAAACTAATCAATCAATCAAACGGTTCCAACAGGTCGACGTAAGAAAATTGTTATACCTACTAAACCCAGGAAACTATAAGCTTCATAGTATACACTATTAAGTCAACTTTTGGGGTCTTATAATAAAAAAGTTAGACAAACGTTGAACGTATGTATAAAAATATCTCCATACAGAAAAAAAAGCTCTATACTATTATCATTATCATGAGAATTGAGAACAAAAATAAATTAGATTTATGTTATTTTGAATCAACGTTTGAAATATTTTTTTGACGTTCGACAACTCATTTGATTCGTAGAATGATAAAAAGGCTCACCTAATACTCTCAGAAACCCTCAACTAATCTTAGAAACACAAACTCTTTTCCCCAGCATCCCTATCACCTATAAGAAGCAGAATTACTCAGCGCTCAACAAGTCAATGTTTAAGGCCAATAGCTCGGGTCCACTCGGGTCAAATGGGAACGGGCCCGATGCTATCGGTTGTCGGTTTTGGCTCGGTGGCCGCTCGTGACTTACCTTACTTGAAGAGAGCGGTTCGAGGGAGAAGATGCAGCGGGTTGTTTGGATGAGTCATCAATACTTCTTCTGGTTATAAGGTGACGAGTGACCCACTGAAAAAAAAGGTTGAAACAAGAAAATGAAGCAGGTTGTATGGATGAGTCATCGATACTTCTGGTTGCAAGGGACACTGAGATGCCAGCTGGTTTGATTCTGGGGCATGCGGGATGCAACACTGATCTACATTGTTCAGGACATTTCCAGCTCAACGACCTGATGGTCAGTATTTCCGTACATTGAAGGGCACGATGAGCCATCGGTCGGAAAAACTCTGACACCAGTTTCTAGTTTCTGACGTCAGTTAAGGGTTGACGTCACTTCACGTTAACTTTCACATTCTTTGACTCGGGATTACACTCGATATGAATGTTGAAATTAAATATGGTCAGAATCTATCACTTGTACCACAGTCATTGCATCTCGGACAAAAGAGTGGGCGAGGAAGGAACGCCGCAAACACGAAGCCACCAGCAATTGTTTAATTCAAGAAATGGCCCTACTGTTGGTCCTGGTCAACTCCTGGGTTAATGAGCAGCTAGATATGTGCTTTGATTGCTATGTGGATGACACGATGTTGTGCGGGCTTCTTGTCTCTGAGTGTTTACAAACTTGATAAGTATTTGTGCGTTTTGTAAACTGTTCCCAGTTTGGAAACGAGATTGCATTCTAAAACACCTTTTGCGTGAGAAAGATAGTTCCATTTTCAGACGGCATGCTGTCTCACATCTTTCGTCTTATGTCTCATGTGTGGAGACAGCGCCTAAACGGCGGTCGACTCGAATATGTCAACTAGTAGTAGCAGTTCAAAACTCTAACTCAAGAGTTCATCGCATTCTTCGCCAACAATGAATAAAATGCAATTCAAAATATTGACAAAAGTGTGCAACAGTTTTTGAAAAATATATTTGGAGCTTTTTGGAAAATCGACTTGATTTCCCACAAGAATCCCGTCTACAAGATCGTTGAAAAGATAAAGAAGATCTTTACCACACGCGGCGTAATCAGCCTACATGTAATTAATCAAGCAACAAAACGACGAAGTTTGTTGCGGCCCTAATCCTCCAGCAGATAATCATCAATGGAAATGCCAAAAATGCCGTTGTGATGCACGGATGTCGATAAACCAAACATTCAGGGATGACAGTATTGACGAAAGGTTCAATGATATATCAATGAACTTTGTTTCGCAGCGCGTCAAACCTGTTACTACCGAAGAGGTGAGGAAGATAATTAGATCCGAACTTAACGAATTTATAGAAAATCTCGAGAAGAAAATTACGAAAATTGTGAAAGATAAAACCAAAGAAATCACGGAAGAAATAACACAACTCAAGGATTCTATTAAATTTGTAAATGCACAGTACGAAGATACAAAAAGGGAACTTGAGGCAACTAAACAGTGTTTAAAGAAAACTGAACTTGACAAGCAAGTGTTGAGCGAGAAACTAGAAGAGCTGAATATCAGACTGACTGCAACAGAGCAGCACTCCCGGTGTTCTAACGTTGAAATTCAGTGTGTTCCTGAAAACAAGTCCGAAAATACCGTCAAGACGGTGTTACAAATAAGCAAAGTAACTGGATGTAACTTGAAAGAAGAACACATACATCAGTGTACTAGAGTGGCAAAGATTAACAAAGACGGTAAACGTCCCAGGTCGATTGTGGTCAAGTTCTCCAGTCCAAGAGTGCGGGATACGTTTATGGCATCAGTGCTGAAATTCAACAAAAACAAAAGTAACAAAGACAAACTTAACACCAAGCACTTGGGAATCAACAGCGCCGCTTCTCCAATTTATGTGACAGATCATTTATCGCCAGGCCTAAAAAAATTGCATGCTGATACAAGAAAAAAAGCTAAGGATCTCAACTATAGTTTCGTGTGGGTGAAGAACGGGAGAATTTATGTGCGTAAAACCGAAAACTCTGAATTTATCTTAATACGTAACCAGGATACTCTTTCTACACTAGTGTGATTAAATTAGATTATAATAATATATTTTAATAATACTATTTCATATTTATCTCCACTTTTAAATATCGATTGATTGTTATGATGAACTTAGAAATATACTACCAAAACATTAGAGGTATGAAGACAAAAACGCAGGATATATATAAGAAAATCTTAAACAGTAACTACGATGTGTTAGTTCTGGTTGAAACATGGCTGAATGAAGGCATTAAAGACAGAGAGTTTATTGATGATCGATACAATGTTTTCCGGCGCGATCGCGATACTAAATTATATAATAAAAAGGATGGAGGAGGTGTGCTTATTGCAGTACATCATAAACATAACTGTTACAGATTGAATACCTATGAAAGTTCCTGTGAGGACATATGGGTAAATATAGAACTTGGAAAAACTAAAAACAACAAAAACAGTTCTGTTGTCACAATTTGCGGTGTATACCTCCCATCTCCTCTTAGATACGAAATGCTAGAGGCTTTCACTGAAAACGCAAGTTTACATTTAGCTAACAGCTCACACCAAAAAATTATACTTGGTGATTTCAACATTACTTCGGTAAACTGGCGTAATAATGGTCCTATGGACTACATAATCCCTATATGTTATGACGGCAAGATACGTAGCTGTATAACTGACTTTATGTCAGAGTGCAGTTTGTACCAAGTCAATGGATTTCGGAATAGATATGGTAAGATACTCGATCTTATATTGAGCTATAAACAGAATAATATAAAAGTTAATGAGTGTATTAATCCGATAAGCATGATTGATAAATATCATCCACCACTGGAAATAGCTATTGATTTTGATGCCAATGAGTATTTGAGTTGTAATAAAGTTACAAAGCTAAATTATTTTAAAGCGGATTACGATTTGATAAATGCGGCCATAAAGGATATTGATTGGGATGATGTCTTCAAGGATTGTAGTAATGTCAATGAGATGCTAATGGTATTGTATTCTAAAATACGAAACGTGATAGAACAATATGTTCCAAAATCAAAATATAAGCCTAGACACTATCCTTTATGGTACTCTCGAGTCTTAATAAAACATCTTAATGATAAGTACAAGTACAGATCTCGTTATAAGAAATATGGGAATCCCCTGGACGATGTTAAGTTCCAATTACTTAGGGACAAATGTGATATTTTAATAGATACTTGTTATAATAAATACATAAAAGGAATTGAGGAAAGTATTCACATAAATCCAAAGTACTTTTGGTCTTACCTTAAACATGCAAGAGATGATAAATCTGACTACCCCGCAATGATGCACCTAAATAATACGAAACTATCTGACGGAGTTGATATTTGTAACGGTTTTGCTAGTCACTTTTCAAGTGTCTATGGTAAAAGCTCACCACCACTTTCAGGTTATCCTAATGATTTCATCGCGTACAACCAGTTAGAAACTCTTGCTATTGTTGTGCGTGAAGATGAAGTTGAAAAGACACTTAAGAGTTTAGACGTGAACAAAGGGGCTGGCCCTGACAATATTCCTCCAATTTTCGCTAAAAAGTGTGCATCGAGTCTTGCTGAACCACTGTGCATTATTTTTAATAAATCACTTAAGACAGGGTGTTTTCCTACTATGTGGAAAGAAGCGCGAGTAGTTCCAATTTTCAAGGACGGCGACAGGTCTGATATCACCAAATATAGGCCAGTCAGTATATTATCAGTGTTCCCCAAAGCTTTGGAATCCATTGTTTGCCCAGTTATTAACTGGCACATGAAGACCTTATTTATTGAAAATCAACATGGTTTCCTTAAAAATAAATCCACAATGTCTAATTTGGCAACATTTGTAAACGATCTATCAGAAAGTATTGACAGAAACATTCAAGTAGACGGGATTTACACAGATTTCTCCAAAGCCTTTGATTTGGTGGACCATTGTGTACTTATTTCGAAATTAAAAGATTACGGTTTTGATGGTAGTTTTCTGGAATGGCTTAAATCTTACTTAAGTGACAGGAAGTTGAGGGTTGTTGTTGGAGGTTTTGAATCACGGGAATTTACGTCTGGAACTGGGGTTCCCCAAGGATCGCATATAGGTCCCCTCCTTTTCAACATTTTCATAAATGACATTGCACAATGTTTCCATCACAGCAGATTTCTCCTTTACGCTGACGATCTTAAACTATATAAAGAAATAAAGACTGTTGAGGACTGTCAGCAGTTGCAGGACGATTTGACTCGATTACAAAAATGGTGCGATACTAATAAAATGAAGTTAAATATAGCCAAGTGTCAACAAATAACCTTCACGAAAAAGATCAATGCCATAAATTATGATTACAAAATTAACGCACAAATTTTAGAAAAACAGACTAATATTCGAGATTTGGGTGTCATGATGGATGATAAGCTGAGTTTTATATCACATATCGATAAAATCACAACTCAGGCCTTTAGAACTTCAGGTCTTATCAAACGCACTACAAAAGGGTTTAAGAAGCCATCAACCAAATTAACAATCTTCAACTCTCTCTCACGAAGTATTTTGGAGTACTGCTCAATTGCATGGAACCCTTACTACGAAGTACATTCGAACCGCATTGAACGTGTCCAAAAAAAGTTTTTGCGACACATAGCCTTTAGCGAAGGGGCATTGAGAGATCATCCTAAATACAATGACCAACTATTACGGTACAAGTTACTCACTCTTGCCAACCGTAGAACAATGCTCGATTTATGTTTTCTTTATAAGATTATCCACGGTCAAATAGATTCTCCACAAACACTTCAAAAATTAAGAATAATCATACCAAGGCCTAATCTTAGACAAAAACATTATGTCCCATTTAAAGCCCTCCCAGCCAGAACTAACACTGGTGTTTCAGCACCCATTCATAGAATTGTCAAATCATATAACAAGATCTCGAAGGAACTTGAAATAGACATTTTTCACGATAACCTTGAAAAATTTAAAAAGAAAATTAAAGATTACTTCCTGCAAGCCATGTTATAGGTAAAATAATATATATATATATATTTTTTTTAAATTAAAATCAATATCTTTATATTTTGTATTAAATTGTGTAGTTATAAATTTTATTAGTTGAATTTGTTATATAGATTTTTTTTTTTTTTTATTTTGACTGTTGTACATACTAAAATGAATAGGTATACTAATTTATTTTAAAAAAAGGCAATTATAAAGGAATTATGATATGATCTTTCCCATTATCTTTTTACAATATAAAAAATCGTATTTTTACAAAACATTGACAGCACGTTTTCAAAATCAAATAATTATTTTGTTAAATTTGTAGGTAATTGTTTAGTTTTAAGTTTTAATGAATTTATTTGCTACATTGACTATTTTTATCGGACTGTTGACTGGAATTGGACTAGAATAAGTTTATTAATTATTTATAAAATTGATTTAAGGTATAACGATCCCATTACTTTTACAATACAATTATAATATAATTTTATGTGCATGTTGTGTTAGCCTTTAAGTGTGATATGTATTAGCTCAAAACTGTATTACTCAACTAAATAGAAACGTGAAATATGTATTATGTTGGCTGACCTATTGTAATAAATAAATAAAAATAAATAAAGCACGACGGACCGCTAAAATATCGTGGGCGATGCGCCACCCGTTATTCACAATATTGTATTCACACCTGATTTGGTACAATATTGTCAAGCAATATTCCACTTGTTTTACTCACAACAACAAACGTTTTGATTGATGTCTGTTGTTTTGACCTCGTGTAAATAACGCTAGATTTTGAACCTAATTTTGTAGATAAAATTCACGTTGTTAACCAGGTCAGTTGAGTGTACAAGGCAAATTATTTGCATACTAATTGTTCCACAAACAGCGAACAATTAGCTGTGGAAATATAATTTGTTTTCGTGGCTCTGGGAAAGGTTCATCAGCCATGCCAACTTGTACACGTTTATTAGAATTTAAATACATCAACAGCAAATTTTAAGGGGTCTCTCTCTCTCTTTTTCGTATGGGAAACCGAGTCGTTCAACGACTCGATGAACCTTAGTGTCAGAATTTTTCAACCACCTTCTACAAGGGTTGGGACAGTACATGAAACTGAACAACTTTCCCCGAGGAAAAAAGGTTGAAAAATGGAAAGAATTTGGCCAGCTGGTACCTACATTTTGTATCCAAAATATTTCAAATTCCAAAGTCCAAAACTTTTTGATGTTACAAACTATGTTTTTTGAGGAAAGTTGATCTGTTTCAGCTTCAGTGCTTGCAGCCGATGCTACACGTTTTCTTGAGGCTTGATAAAAAGCAGCTTAGGTTCATACCTAAGCTGCTTTTTACAACAATTGCAACCATTACATAGTAAAAAATCATTTTTTGACTATGTAATGGCAGTAATAGTTATTTGTAAGTAAGTATACAACAGTTCAGCTTCATGGGTCAGTTTTCTTTTCTTTTTCTTATTTTTTTTGTTTAAATTTATTTTCTAACTTGTCCGGCCTTTTTCACATTTAACCCACAACGTAGCGCTGACATAACGCATTCGTAACACAGTATGGATCTGACAGACAGCTGCGTTACTGATGCGTTATTTTAGGGCTCTGTTGTGCGTTAATTGTGAAAAAAGCCTCTGAACTAGATCCCTTGTCTACCTATATGGTCTTCCTGTATTAATTATTACCTTCATTACGACATGGCCTGTCAGAATACTGTTCTGGAATCTGTGTTTTATTTTTTCTGTTATTCCCCGCTTTCGATTAACCCGCAGTATTAAATAACATCGATTAAGTAGGGGGGGGGAGTTGGCGCCATCTTAATCAACCGTGGTCTGTCTTTTGTTGTGATTCTTTTCCGTTTATATTTTTTATTTATTCTGTGTGTGGGTCACAAAAGCCAACTTGTGGTTTGTAGTTTGATAATATAGGGTAAAAATGGTTTAGCTTACAATCAAATGCGACAGGAAAGTAACTAAACTGTTGACTGAAAATATTGCATCAACAGTTTATTGTACACGAGGTAAAGCACAGGACAATCACATTAACAGAAACAGCACAACATATACTAGAAGTAATATAAATAAGATGCACTATAAAATTTTGGTCGACTTACCGCAATTAACAATGCCAAAACTTTCTACTAAACTACTACTATTAAATTTAAGTACCTAGTTGATGAGATAAATTTTAAGTTAATTATAGAAAAGAGCTGAAGTCGTAACTGACTGCTTGCTGCTGAGGTATAGATAATGGATATGTTAGTAACTTAAACATAGTTAACACATGTATTTTTCTCCCGCCAGCAAACTGCTTTGCGGTTTGGCAAGTCTGTGCCTACATTTTTGAAATAATTTCTTTAAATAAATGCTTTTTTCATGCTTTAATCCAAATTGTAATAAAAATATTGTTTAGTTATCAGTGTGGGACATCGAAAAATGTGGGACCCCGAAAAACTCAGACATTATTACTCAACATACGAGTATAATTTTGCATTTAATAGTGACTAAAATGAACATTAAACTATTTGCAAAGGTGAAACTTCATTTTACCACCCAGCCCCAAACTAGGGCAACTAGCAACTAATTATAACAGCGTAATGAATATTTTATGAACATGAGCTATTAATGTATAGCAGCTACTTACTCGACCTATTTATATATACTAGAACATAATTATGATAGTAAATTTTGTAATCGATATAACGCCAGTATGGAGAAAAAAATAAACACAGTGTAATTTGTCGATCTATTACTTAGGGTAAGAACATTCTTACTTATCTATTCCCTAATTTTGACTTTTGACTTAAACATTGGCCATTAACAGATATACAGATTTTGAGTAAAGGTATGGGTTAAAATAAGACAACTTAGGTTGCATATTTATTTGAATATACATTTTAAAAATCTCGTCACTATTCATCGCAAGTCGTCATTATTCTGTTTTATCTTCTTCTTTCTCTCTATAATACGATCATACCTATTCTCTTTTCGTGTGGGACACCGAGTCGTCCAATGACCCAATAAACCCTAGTGTCAGAATTTTTCAACCGCCTTCTTTGAGGAATTGAATTGAGGATTAGCCACAACATATTTTAGGTGTGCCACACCTACTGCGCACAAAAAATGTCAAAACACAGTTACCTTTATCAGGAATCGATTTTAACTCATCAGTTGGTAACAGCCGCGCCATTGGGGCAAGATGACGACAGCGAAATAAGATAACGCCGCTTTTAGCCCAAGTTTCTTTATCAAGCCAGACAATTTGACGTTTAAGGATGGGAATTGAGTAACGATATTATCGATATTTACATTTTGAAATTTTTCCAAAAAAACTTCAGAACACATGAGCTTTAATAAACCGCATTATTATAAACTTTGTGGATATTAATTAAGCACATCTGTATATTGGTAGATCGAAGATTTTCATAGTTTTTAAAGCGTTTTCCAAAAAGTTAAGTATTATAATATTGTCAGCTGTTGACCTCGCAAAAAAAAAAACAATTTAAGAAGTAAAACTACATCAGATTATATAAACTTGATACCTGTTCTAGGTTTGGAATATAAAGACAAACTGTTGAAAAAAAAGACATTGTTCTGTATAAATCAGATTTCTTTTTCCTTTTTTCTAGTGTTACTTACTTAATTTATCGATAAAATCCATCGATATAACAACAACACTAATCTCGATTATGACGAGGGTGGGTCTTGATGATTTGTGACCCCGATGTTATTGGGAATGATTTTAAGTCTTTTTGTTGAATCGAATATTTTATTCTCGAACTTTGTCAGTGAACAGTTTACGATGTAATCGAGGGTTTAATCTTGGGAACCTCTTTTTTGTATCCAATACCCAATTAGACATGAAAAGAGAGTTGTCAGGTCAATTTTGTTTTTCGTGTTTCTGTCAAAATATGTTTTGAAAAATGTACTACAAATAAGAAACAGGTAATCACTTACAAAACCTTTCTACATACACTTAGGCGCTACCAATATGTACAATGTGAGTATACATACATATGTTCTTAAAATGGCTTAACTCGGTTATAATTATTAATAGGGTACTTGGTATTTTTTCACAAAACTTTTCTGTTACCGTGAACATTATTAGAAACAGTTATTCTTCTTAAGTTTTCCTAAAAATTTAAAATTATTTTATTATTGTTCAAGATTCCATAACAAACTTTCTTAACGAAAATACAGGGTAATTATTTTGTCAGTACACAAACGTAGTAGGGTATTTCTATTCATGATTCTGAACAACTTTTACTATGGGGACATCTGCGAAATCGCGAAAAAAATATTGGGTGTTCCGTAGAAAAAATCAAACCTACTCGGCAAAAATCTATGGAACACCCAATTTTTATTGCATTTTCGCGTGTGGCCCCATAGTAAAAGTTGTTCAGAATCACCTTGAAAGTTTGTGTACTGACTTAAAAATAACCCTGTATACTACTCGTCGAAGCCAAGAGCCAAGAGCGTCGGTGGCCAAGTGGTCAGGACACCGGTCTTACAATCGGGAGACCCGAGTTCGATCCCCGCCATGTACCAATGTGTCTTTACTCATGTACATTTACCGACTGCTCTTACGGTGAAGGAAAACATCGTGATGAAACCCATATTCAAATAAAAATTATTTGAATGTGACTTAACCTAGGATTCGGGCCAGGTTAGCCTTTGGGTTGCAGAGGTCAGATGGCAGTCGCTCTGTGTAAAAACTTGGTTCCACGTCAAATCCCCTAGGTTAGGTAGCCGACCCCGACAGAGAACGGGATAAGGCAAGGAAAATGATGATGACTACTCGTCGAAGCACAAAAGTCCAAACTCAAGGTTTGCCCACGCGCCATGGAGCGCAGCATTCTGGGTGTCAAACGGATAGATCGTATCAGAAACACAACCTTGCGCTCCAAAACTGGCATCATAGACGTCGGAAAAAAGTCCGCACGGCTGAAGTGGGACTGGGCAGGACATGTGTGTCGCCTGCATTCCGACAGATGGGCCCTGATAACCACAAAATGGATACCACAAGATGGTTGTCGTCGCCGTGGTCGGCCTAGGAGAAGATGGCGAGACGATATTGCGGCCTTTCTCCAGAACTGGCATTTAGAGGCCCAAGACCGAGACGGGTGGCGCGAAAGAGGGGAGGCCTTTGCCCTGCAGTAGGACATCGAACAGGCTACGTAAAAAAAAAACTACTCGTACCTATTTACATTATTACCGTACCGACCAAAACTCATAAAATCTTTAATTTCCTCTAAGTCTTAATCAAAACAAAACGAAAAGTTTTAATCGAGGCAATTAAACCTACATATCTATTAGTTACGAACATACAGACAAAGCAACCTACACTAATGGACTGTTATCTTTAACTACAGTTTAGTATAGAGATTTACATTACGTAGACACCCCCATCTCATACCTAATGTCTTAGGCAAATCTCACATCTTTCGCATGATGTTGCGCTATCCTTATGCTTAACTCTAAACTAAGCTCGCTAAGCTCGCTAAACTTATGTACACATAAGTTTCGGAAATGTAAATATGTATCTATCAGATGTATGGAAATTTCAAATTCCTATAAAAACTGACGTTGACGCAGCACCAACGGATGAATTTGCTTTGTTTGACAGACGCATCCGTTGACGATGCGTTCGAAATGCGTCAACGTCGGTTTTTGGTGTGGGAATGGGAAGAAATTTCCTCGCATCTGACAAACGCATACGTTACGGATACACTAAATAAACATACTCTTGTACCTAACATTACATATACATACATAATTATCATATGTATCAAAATAAATGGATTACCTAGACCAGTCTAATTCACATTTTATATCGCAAATCTATACCTACCTCATTTTTTTTCTAGTGATCTTGGTCCTGATTCTACATTATATAAAATCAATTCAAATCACCTGATTTTATGAAGACGTTACTTAAGTTTCTCTAATAAAAAACTTATTTATCTGTCTGACTGTCCGTCCACATTTTAATTTACTTTGGAACTTAACACAGATTATTTTGTAATAAAAATCAGAATTTCAACAGAAATTAAAATGCAAAGGATTAGATTAGTCAAATGGAAAATCTATTTACATTCCTACTGCTCTACATATAAATAAAAATGTAAGCTATAAAATATAAGTACTTGTAGAAGGTGGTTGAAAACTTCTGACACTAGGGTTCATTGGGTCGTTGGATTACTCGGTGTCTTACACGAAAAAAGAGAAAATAAATGTGGGCAAAGTTTTGCAATTAATGACATTAAATAAAAAAAAATAAGTGATTCTGGGCCCTGATTCTCTTACTTACTATTTTGTAATACCATCGGCACTCAACTACTATTATGTTGCTATGTGATGTAGCACTGTAGCAAAATACGTAACGAAACACTAACAGGCAAACGAGACACAATTAAAAATGTATTATAATAGTAAAAGTAAGAAATCAAAAACATGACTTACGATCAAAGCGCTGTCTGTTGATATCTGCGTTTCTTTAAAAGTTCTGATTTGTTGTTATAAATTCATCATTAGTATTGCAATATTTCTTAAAATAACTGCTTAAGAAAAATGCTGTACAGCTTCCAAGCAAAACCGGACGACACGATCATAATAAAGCGAACACAATAATGAAAGCATCTAACTTATAATTAAAACACAATTTATGGAAATCGAAGACATTATTACAGCAATAAATAATGTTGAAAGCTTTCAAATTGTACCATCGGGAATAAAAGGAGTGGTTACAGATGATATATTAAATTTTATTGTTTAAAATTTTTATTGTTATAAACTTCCACGGGTAATTGAGTCATGAAAAACGAATAACTGCCAGCGTAAAACTGGAAAATTGGTCAAGTCCAAATCGTTACCGCGCACGTAGTAGGGTTCCGTGTGATGTTGCCGTGTGATGCCGGCTTAGAATAGCATCACCCCATTTCTTCCCGCGGGTGTTGTAAAGGCAGCTAAGGGACTCGAGGGTCTGATGTGAATTACAATTTTAGGCGACAGGCTGACAACCTGCCACTACAGTGATACACGAATCATCTGAAAGGGCCCTGAATACTTATCAGACGTGGCGATAGCGACCGTAGTTTTACGACCGTTAACGTTTTGCCTACCCCGCAAGGGATAAAAGCGTGATTTGTGTATGTGTGTTTGTAGTAGGGTTCCGTGTTATATTGAATACAAATTTCATAAACAATCCGTGTGTTGTATGGGAGCCTTCTTAAATATTAATAGGATTCTGTAATTTTAGTATTTGTTACTAAAACATCAACGGTAAAATATAGTCCGGTAAAAATATTAACTGTCCAACTATTACCGTTCATGAGATACAGCCTTCAAGACATTACCGATAAAAAAAGACAAAAAAAATGGACCCCGATAATTTACATTTTCATTTATGTTTGCGTGCGATCTGTGGTGTTGGCCCAACATACTCATGTATACGTAAACAGTTGTTTAAGAAGCTAAATATTTTAACGCTTCCAAGTATGTATATTCTTGAGGTTTGCAAGTTCGTAAGACAAAATAGTACAATATTTAAAAGAGCTATTGAAAGAAACCCCCGTGCAACTAGATTACCAGATCGATTAATGTACAACCATTGTCCCAAAACAACCTTGTATCTTAATAGTAGCTATGCAATGTGTGTAAAAATTTACAATAAACTACCGAGTGATTTAAAAAAGTTACCCCAAAAAATTTTTGTTAAAAAATTGTATAATTGGTTATTGGAGAAAAATTTTTATAGCCTAAAGGAATTTGTGTTATGATTATGAATTTATGATTGGTACAGTTCTCAGCCCTTTCCGACAGTTTAATACCAGGTGGCACTGTATTGAGATTTAAGTTATATGATGCACCATATAAGTACATTTGAAGATTGACTGGAAAGTTTCCTATTATTTATTTTATGTGACTATGCGATTATTATGTGTATATGACTATGAGATATTTTTTTAAATTTATTATTTGGCGGAAAATTTTATTTAAATTTTTAATAGATATTTATTGTTCTTCATTTTAAAAAATATTTGCATGCTAATTTAAATTGGCTGAATAGAGCGGACTGTGTATGCTATAATTAACACCTGAATTGTAAACCCTATTCAATGCAATAAACATATTTCATTTCATTTCATTTCATTTCATTTCATTTCATTTAAATTTTAGTGAGTATTTGATGTTATAGCAGTAGTAGAAATTGAATTCTCCAACTAGTTTTCGCGGTCAATGAGATATAATATGGCCCTCACAGTGACAGACCGGCCACAGACAGCGAAGTCTCAGTAAAAGGGTTTCCATTTCTATCATAAGTGTATACGGTACCCTAAAAATGGACATAAAAGGATGTTTAAATTATTTTTGTTCACTGATTGTTATGCGCAATTATTATATGATGGTAGGTTTATAATTTAATGGGATTTTGGAGTACTCAATTAACAAGAATAAAGTCATTTGATGAAGTAGCTTTTCATGACTGAAAAAGCTAATATACTTTTATTAAACCTCATTAAAATGGTTTGCCGTGCAAACGATAAAAAATATTACCTGCAGTTATGTATGACTTTAGGATCACCTAGTCGTAGAATTTGCGCTATTATATTTTTGCTAGTATTTTTAGGCCCGTATTTATAAACTTCATTCTACTATGAGATCGAGCTTGAGTGCGACTTTGAGATGCTGTTAGTGTCGACTTAGTCGCTCTTGAGATTGAATTGGGAGTTGAGTATGATTTATAAATACAAACCTAAAATTTTTTGGTTGTTTTTTGTTTCAGTGAGTTCTGTTCAATGGAATTAAAATATTGTAAAATTATTAAATGCTGATTATGATTAATTGCCGTGTGATGCCAGCTTAGAAAAGCATCACCCCGTTTTTTCCCGTGTGTGTTGTAAAAGGCAACTAAGGCACTCGAGGGTTTCATGTGTATTAAAACTTTAGGCGACAGGCTGACAACCTGTCACTACAGTGATAAATCGACAGTCCCTACGTACAGTGACGCAAGTGAAATTTTCAAATTTTACAGGAGAGCGTTTTACAGTTTCGAATGAGTATATTTCAAGTCATTTTATAGATAGAGCTTTGAAAATTTGAACATAGATGTATTTGGTCGTCATTTATTAGAATAACGGATAAAAAATTGAAAATAATAATTATTTCTATAAAAATAAGCACATCCGTAGTTTTAAGGCACAAAAAATTAAGCTGTAGAAAGCTTATGTGGTACTTAAAATTTAATGCGTTTAAATTTTAAGCCGCCAAAAATCGTAACTGTCATTTAAGAGATTTTACGTTGGAGTTAGTGCACACGTATTATAATTATAAATAGGTTTTTACCTCGTATTTTACGTTTTACAAATGTATACGATTAGGAATTGTAAAAAGAAAAGTAACTTGTTGTTTGAGAACAGCTTTAACCTTCATAAAATCAACAGTATAGAGAATATTAAAAGAAATGGTTTTACTCCGTAAGTGCCAGATACGAGATAGACGTAAAGGCGTAAAGTAACGTAGCGTAACTACTGTCATTTTACGTCGGAAGATGTGTTGTCACGTGGGTTTTTAACTACCACTACCGTCGTTTTACGTTGGAATTGTGTAAATTTTTCAGTTACGGGGAGTCGATTTCGAGTAGAATCAGGCTATATTGAAACTCGCTATCTTTACTAGCAATACGTTTATGATAAACTGAGGCGAAATCAAAGAAAAAAGGCAAATGACTTAAGTGTCAGTTACGCGATTGTACGTAGGGACCGTCGAAATGTATCAAAAAAGGCCCTAAATACTTATCAGAAGTAGCGGTAACGACCACAATTTTACGATTGTTAATGTTCTGCCTACCCCGGAAGGGACAAAGGCGTGATTTGTGTATGTAGTATGTATGTTATTGAATGCACGTCATATAGGTATTTTTTAAATAATGAAGAATAAAAACACTTGTATTCGTATTGTTACGGACAGCGAGCCCCGCCCACCAAGGACAAGGGAGACAGGGATAGCAATAGTATCTTGTAGGAGATTAACGATTCCGAATTAGCATAGTTTTAATCGAGAATGACTAGATTTATATTCCTATTGGTTTCTATTGTTATTTTTTATAAGTCTCTATTGTATTCAAATGAAAGTTTCTGATTGGTGATAATACAAGATAGTTAATTGGTAGCAAAATAATGTAAGCCTTGTGAATGGGTAGGTGTTTAAGCTGATTTTATATAAATTACCGTAGTAGTCCAGTACAAACCAGTTCAGTTCCCACCGTACTAGCGAATAGTAAGAAAAAGTGTAAATAAGTAGTGCAACCAGTGTAAAATAAAAAATACAGTCCATTGAATGAGGTTTTATTCCTGGCCCTCAACAAGTTTTGGTCCTTCGAGCCGGATTGCTGCCTACGCTGAGCATCGCCGCTGGTGCCCATCGGGATCGCCCAGACGTCGCCGACCCGGATTCCTGCCGCTGCGCCGACCTTTTGGCAAGTCACCGTCGCCGCCGCCGCCGCCGCCGTCCAGTGCCAGCCTAGTGCCGACGCCGCTTCACCTAGCCGTCGGGACGGAAACCTGGGCTGCCGACACTACGGAGAGGCCTGCCGCTGCCGCTTGCGGGACGCCCTTGACTGCCAGCACAGCCGCAGCAAGCCGTCGGGACGCCGCCTGAGTCCGCCGCCGCCACGAAGATCGTGAAAACGCTGTCGACGCGACGCCCTTCACCGTCGTCGCCCAGCCCGGCCTGCCAACCTGCAGCGAGGTCCCCGGCGGCCCACTGCCGCAGCCCACACCCAGCGGACGCCCGGCTGCCTCACGCCGCAGCCCGCACCCCGCTGTCGCCCGGCTGCCTCACGCCGCAGCCCGCACCCCGCTGTCGCCCGGCTGCCCCCCGCCGCAGCCCGCACCCCGCTGTCGCCCGGCTGCCCCCTGCCGCAGCCCGCACCCCGCTGTCGCCCGGCTGCCCCCCGCCGCAGCCCGCACCCCGCTGTCGCCCGGCTGCCCCCCGCCGCAGCCCGCACCCCGCTGTCGCCCGGCTGCCCCCTGCCGCAGCCCGCACCCCGCTGTCGCCCGGCTGCCCCCCGCCGCAGCCCGCACCCCGCTGTCGCCCGGCTGCCCCCTGCCGCAGCCCGCACCCCGTGGACGCCCGGCTGCCCCCCGCCGCAGCCCGCACCGCACCATCGCCCTGCGCCACCGCATCGCAGCTTGACCCGCAACGCAGCCGCTTATCCAGCCGACGCCAACGCGCCGTTGGAGCCTTTGCGAGCCTGCCCACCGATCGCCGCCGCTGTCCGGAGCCAGCCTAGTACCGACGACGCCGCTTCACCTAGCCGTCGGGACGGAAGCCTAGGACTGCCGACGCTACGGACAACGCCGCACTACCGGGCCACCTGCGATCCGCCGCCGCGACGCCGCTGCAACCGCGCCACGTATACCGCCGCACTGCACCTGCAAGCACTAGGCAGTGATCCCGCGGTCACTACTTACAAGGGGCCGCTGCTACAAGAAAGCAGCCGCCAGGGAACTGACTCACCGTTTCAAGCTCTTCGACAGGAACCGCCACAGTCAACAAGGATGGTGCTGACGCGCCAAGGCAAGGCGATCGCCGACACGCCGGCCTCACCGTCAACCATCGTGGCCAGAACCCCTGCGACAGGACGAGCCAACGAAACGGGCTACGCTACCCAAAGCGAAGCTGGAACCGCATTGCCGCGACCCACTGGCCGACTGACACCGCCGGTACGACCTGCAACGGCGCCTGCGGACACAAGCGTTCGTCGCCCTCCTCGCTCCAGCTCACCTAACGGATCGCTGCGCTCTACGCTTACAACAGAGAGCGCTAGGCAACGACGCCAGCAGATAGCAGCGCAAATCCGTCTCAACGAACTTGAAGCGGACAACATTAGGAAGCTTCAAGAACTGCAAGCGATTGATGAAGAAATCGCCAGTCAACACTCAAGCCAACGTTCGAGTCAACGGTCAAGACCCGAGCTAGCTGAAGAAGAGTTCCAAGCTTGGCTTACGGAGAGGCGAAGAAAGCTGCTTGGCCCGCCCAAGGAACTCACCACCCCGGGACACAAGGGAGGTGTGCAAGCGGACCCACTAGCCATATCCAAGCGATTGGACTTCAGCCCCTTCTTTGACTCAAGACCGACACGTGGCGCCGAGTTAGAGCATCGACAAGTCCACAACGAAGACGTCGAACGTTACGTGACCACCCACTTCGGGGACAACGAGCGCCGTGACGCCGATCGTCGCAACCGGGAGCGTGTCGAGGAAGGAGGCCGTCGAGAAATATCGCCACCTCACGACGCCGAGCGACGCAACGCTGAGCGTCGCTACCCGAGCCGCGCCGATGAAGGGAACCGCCACAACGTGCCACTACCTCACGGCGCCGAGCGACGCTACAGTGGCGCAATCCCGAAGGACAGTGGCAGTGGAGGACACCGGCGTAGAAGCCCTGACAAGCCCTACCGAGACGGCGACAGATACGACGACGACCGCGACTACCGACGACGCTCGCGCTCGCCAACGCCGTATCGCTCGAGGGAAAGAGGGATGGAGAGATTGGCCGAAGCAATGGTTATGCTGACTACGCATCGCCCGCCGCCACGTCAAGCACAAGAGCTACCTATATTCACCGGAGCGCCGGAGGAGTGGCTGCCGTTCAAAGCCGCCTACAGGGACTCTACTATCCTATACAAATATTCCCGGCCGGAGAATTTAGCACGACTGCGCTACAGCCTGCGAGGAGAGGCCCGCCAGGCTGTCTACTGCCTCATCTCAACAGCCAACGACCCGGAGGTGATTATGCGGACGCTGGAGCAACGATTCGGACGACCCGAATACATCATCGATCGAGCCCTGGAGGACCTAGCCAGCCTGCCACGCCTAGGCAACTCATCGCACGACCTAAACCTGTTTGCGATCAAACTTCAAAACATCGTGTGCGTGCTAACAACGATCGATGACCAGGGATATCTGCGCAACCCGAAGCTAGCCCGCGAAGTCACCGCTAAGCTCACCCCGCACCTGCAGAGCCGATGGTGCGACTACGCTGAAGAGAAAGCAGATCGCAACCGCTCGCAGATCGAAGTCCTGTCGGAATTCCTCATGCGTGAAGCCGATCGCGCAGTCCGACACACCTACGACGGCGTAAGAAACTTCGCTACCGCACCCAGGAGAGCCGAGCCAGCACCACCACGCATGCAGCCACCGCGCACTCAGCTACCGCGCGCCCAGCCGCCGCGGTACGAGCGTCGCCCGCGCAATTCTGTCTTCGTGGCAACAGAGAAGAAGGAAGCACCAAAGAGCAAAAAAGAAGACGCTACGTGCCTGTGCTGCGGGGGCCCTCACGACGTGCCTTCATGCGAAAAATATCGGCGCATGGATATCAACGCCAAATGGCAGTGGGTCCGGGACGAGCGCATCTGCTTTAACTGCGTCAACAAGAAACACAGGCGTTTCCTATGCAAAAAAGGGAAATGCGGAAAGGATGGCTGTGTCCGACACCACCACCCATCGCTGCATGTGGACCGACCGACTGCACCGCCACAACCACGAAATGACGACACGCCTCAGGAAGACGCCGACGCAACTGTCATGACAGCTACAAGGGCCAATGAGAGAATCCTCCTGAAAATCTGCAAAGTCATCGTCAAGGGACCCACGGGGAAGGAGGTGCAGACACACGCGCTCTTGGACGAAGGCGCGACCCTCACCCTGATCAACAAGGACCTGGCAAGGAGAGTGGAAGCCGACGGACCCAAGCGAGGACTTCGAATCCACGGGATCGGCTCCATGCAGTACCAAGCAGCAAGCAAGAATGTCACCGTATCTGTGAGAGGACTACAGATGATCGACGAGCACCAGATACGCGCGCGCACTATCGTCGAACTATCAACGGGACGGCAGACCGTGTCAAAGGAGTGCCTGCTGTTCAATCATCTAAAGGTGCTACGCGAGGACGAGGTCTGTTTCGAAGACGCCGTGCCAGAGCTTCTCATCGGTTTGGACAACTGGCACTTAGTAGTCAGTCAACGACTACTAGAGGGAAAGCCATCCGAACCAATCGCCGGACTTACTCGCCTGGGCTGGGTCATCCACGGCAGGATACCCTCCCTCACCGCCAGCAACGACGACACGGTCCTGCATCTACGGACCCACAACGACTCGACGAGCATCGGGACTGCAAGGGACGTCGTGCTCCACGACAAGGTGAAGGCCCACTTCCAAATAGAGGCAATGGGAGTGACCACCAAGGAGCGGGTTCCGAAAGACGACGCGCGTGCAGTCAAAATATTCGAGTCAACCATCAAGCCCATCGGAAACCAGTACGAAGTCGGACTACCATGGAAGACGGACGACATCGAGATGCCCCCGAGTTTCGAGATGGCGCTAAGGCGATTGAAGTCAATCGAAAGAAAAATCACCAAGTGTCCTGAGTTTGGAGAGAGATACGCTGCCCAGATAGCTGCCTTGAAGAAGAAGGGCTACGCAGAGGAGTGCCAGGACAACGAATGGGAAAGCAAACGAGCTTGGTGGCTGCCACACTTTGCAGTCACAAACCCAAACAAACCCGGAAAGGAGCGCCTGGTGTTCGACGCGGCCGCTACAAGCCAAGGAATGAGCTTGAACGACGCTCTTCTGGACGGCCCCGACCTGCTGCAGTCCCTACCCGGCATCTTATACCGCTTCAGGGAGAAGAAAGTGGCCATAGCAGCGGACATACGAGAGATGTTCCTCCAAGTCAAGATAAGGAAAGAGGACCAGCCAGCCCAACTGTTCCTGTGGAGGGACACGCCGAGCGACCCACCAAAACGTTACAAGATGACATCAATGATCTTCGGCGCAAGGAGCTCACCATTTCTCGCCCATAGTGTGCGAAACCACAATGCCGAGCTCCATAAGGCAGAGTTTCCGCGAGCCCACTACGCCATCACGAAGAGCCATTACATGGATGACCTAGTGGACAGCTACGCGACACCTGAAGAGGCCCAAGCAGTCGTCGAGGAGGTGCGCAAGGTGCACAAGAGCGCCAACTTCACAATAGCTAGCTGGACGTCAAACTACGAAAAAGTACTGCAAGACGTACCGATGGAGCTGCGCGCTGATGCAAGCCGTCGTGACCTGGGAGCCAGCGCACACGAGTTTGAAAAAACACTGGGCCTACGGTGGCACTCAGCCACGGACGAGCTGAGCTTCAACACCAGTTTGCCGAGAGTAAAGGAGGAGGTGAAGAAGAGAGAACGACCACCTACCAAGAGAGAAGCCCTGAGCATGGTCATGTCGATATTCGACCCGCTCGGGCTATTAAGCTTCTTCACCATACGCGCTAAGATCCAGCTTCAACGGGTCTGGCGCCTGAAGGTGGACTGGGACGAGCCGCTACCAAACGAGATAGCCAAGGATTTCGGCGACTGGACGGAAGCCCTGGAGGACATCACCAGCCTGCGTCTCCAGAGGTGTTACAATACGGGGGGAGCCTTCAGAGACCGGCAGCTCCACGTATTTTGCGACGCCAGCACCGAGGCCTTCGCAGCAGTAGCTTACTGGCGCCTTGAGGAAGAAGACGGCACCGTGAGAGTCGTCCTAGTGGCAGCCAAAGCACGGGTGGCGCCTCTCCGCGCGCAGAGCGTCCCACGGATGGAGCTGCAAGCAGCGCTATTGGGAGCGCGCTTGGCCACCGCCATCACCACTGAACATCGCGAGAAGCCCAGCAAAACTATATACTGGAGCGACTCCAAGACCGCACTACAATGGATACGCAACGATAATGCGAAACACACCCCCTTCGTCGCCCACCGCGTCACCGAGATCGCCGAGCTGACTAATACACGCGACTGGCGATGGATCCCGACAGACCAGAACGTGGCAGACGACGCGACCCGACCGAGTCGTGAAATGAAGACTGCGACCGACAGATGGTTCACCGGACCCAGCTTCCTGCGACTGAACGAGAAACACTGGCCTGAAGAAATCCACGTGGACGAGCATCCAGAGGAGGCCTACGTGCAACATGCAAGACTCTGCATCTCAAACGCCCTGCCTGACATCACGCGTTTCTCAAAGTACGAGCGCCTGATTAGAGCAACTGCGTACGTCCTTCTGTTCATCGACGCCTGCCGCAAAAGGACTCGAAAACTGAAGGTGCGGCATCTACGGGAAGCTGAGAAACTGTGGATAAAGAAGTCCCAAGAAGACGCCTACCCAGAGGAGCTGGACCTGCTGAAGAAGAAAGGCACCATCAGCAAAACCAGCAAACTATTCAAACTGGACCCGGCAATGGACGAAAAGGGCATCCTGAGGCTGCAAGGGAGGATCAACGCAGCCCCTAACATCTGCAAAGACATGAAGAGACCCATCATCCTGGACGGACGACATCCGTACACGCGACTACTGGTGGCACGAGAGCACGAGCGCGCCAATCACGCCAACAACGAGCGCGTGGTTAACGACTTGAGGCAGCGCTACTGGATCACCGGCCTGAGACCCACCGTACGAGCAGCAGCCAGAGAATGCGGTCACTGTCGAGTCCGCAAGGCTGCACCCGTCGTCCCACCCCATGGCGACCTACCGATGGCTAGATTGCGGCCATTCACACGCGCCTTCACCTACACAGGCGTGGACTATTTCGGCCCCCTGATTGTCACAGTGGGTCGGAGACACGAGAAGCGCTGGGGAGCTATATTCACTTGCCTCTCCACACGCGCAATCCACATCGAGTTGGCCCACTCCTTATCGACCAACTCTGCAATACTGGCACTAAGACGGATGGCATCGAGAAGAGGATGGCCCAACACCATATGGAGCGACAACGCTACCAACTTCAAGGGCGCAGACGCCGAGCTACGCGCCGCCTACAAGCAATGGTTGCCAGCACTAAAGGACTACGCAGCCATCAAGAGGACAGAGTGGAAATTCATCGCTCCAGGAGCTCCAAACCAAGGGGGAGCATGGGAGCGCCTCATCCGCTCCATCAAGACGGCGCTCACTGCTACGCTTCACGAAAAATACCCGCGAGACGAGGTTCTCGCCACTCTGCTCTGCGAGGCCGAGCACACCATCAACGGGAGACTGCTCACCCACGTTCCAGTATCCAAGGACGACACAGAGGCGCTGACGCCGAACCACTTCCTCATCGGGTCATCAAGCGGTCTACCCATCACCGGCAACTGCGAGCACGCTGGACGACACACGTGGAGGGCAACAATGGCACTGGCAGACGAGTTCTGGCGCCGATGGATCGCCGAGTATCTGCCAACCCTGACACCGAGAGGCGCCAGCCACGACGACTCCCGCATCATGAAGCCCGGAGACCTGGTCGTCGTGGTCGACGCCAACCTGCCTCGCAACGTGTGGCCACGCGGAGAAGTCATCCACACCTACCCTGGACCTGACGGCAAGGTGCGCTGCGTGGACGTCCGTACCAAAGGAGGAGTCTTCCAGCGACCAGTACGCAAGCTCGCCGTCCTGCCTGTCCAAGATGGCTCCGGAGACTTCGCCGGGGGGAGGATGTTACGGACAGCGAGCCCCGCCCACCAAGGACAAGGGAGACAGGGATAGCAATAGTATCTTGTAGGAGATTAACGATTCCGAATTAGCATAGTTTTAATCGAGAATGACTAGATTTATATTCCTATTGGTTTCTATTGTTATTTTTTATAAGTCTCTATTGTATTCAAATGAAAGTTTCTGATTGGTGATAATACAAGATAGTTAATTGGTAGCAAAATAATGTAAGCCTTGTGAATGGGTAGGTGTTTAAGCTGATTTTATATAAATTACCGTAGTAGTCCAGTACAAACCAGTTCAGTTCCCACCGTACTAGCGAATAGTAAGAAAAAGTGTAAATAAGTAGTGCAACCAGTGTAAAATAAAAAATACAGTCCATTGAATGAGGTTTTATTCCTGGCCCTCAACACGTATTATTTATATTCAAACTTGAACGACCTTAATTTGTACCAATAAAATATCAGACAAAATTATACCGAATTTTGATTGGCGTAAGATAAAAACAATTCGGCCTCATTCAAAAGCTGTTAAGTCGAGCTAAAATGTTCTTTAACTTATTATGTAAATGTCAATATAACCTACCAACTTCATTAAAGCAATATAAATCTTTTTTAAATACATGATTCTCATACGTGGGCGAGTGAAGCAACTTACATGCATACATACATATATCACGCCTTTATCCCTTGCGGGGTAGGCAGAGCGTTAACGGCCGTAAGAATACGGTTGCTATCGCCACGTCTGACATTTTTGAGGATTGTTTTCTAAGGTTGTTCCAGAAAACATGTGTACCACAACAGTGACAGGTTGTCAGCTTGTCGCCTAAAAATTAAGAAGTGAAGCAAGTAGGTATAAAATAGTAAATTGAATGGTGCTATGAAAAGTATTTTCATATTAGCCATTATAAAATGGTCTTTTGCCATTATAAAATGGGTAAGAAACAATGTTTAATTTGACATGCATACCCATAGCAGACCCAATTTTCCATTGCTGGCTATCAAGGGTTTGGCCATACTCACCACGTTTGGAAAATATATTGGCAAGCGAAGTGAAGGTTGTTGCATTCACAGGAAATGCAGTAGCGTAGTAGTACAGTAATACTCCACATTCCCTGGATTATTATTCCTCAGTCGCTCTTTATTACATCTATAGATGTAATTGAACAGGTCGCAGCGTCATCCGTCGAGTGACGTTTATAGTATGGATTTGACAGACCGCTGCAATATTTAAGCGCTCCGTCGTGCGTGAAGTAGTACAGTAGTACTCCACATTCCCTGGATCATTATTCCTCAGTCGCTCTTTATTACATCTATAGGTGTAATTGGACAGGTCGCAGCGTCGTCCGTCAAGTGACGTTTATAGTATGGATTTGACAGACCGCTGCAATATTTAAGCGCTCCGTCGTGCGTGAAGTAGCACAGTAGTACTCCACATTCCCTGGCTCATTATTCCTCAGTCGCTCTTTATTAAATCTATAGGTGTAATTGGACAGGTCGCAGCGTTGTCCGTCGAGTGACGTTTATAGTATGGATCTGACAGACCGCTGCGTCAAGTGTACGACCCGCCGTAGAGGTTTGATAATGTCTGTGAATTGAACTAGCCGTAAATTTTGGGACATTGCACTACGTGTAAAACACAATCAAGTGATCTTTAAAGAAATGTGACTTATTCTTTCTTTAAATGGTTTTAAATACCGCAAAATTGTGGATTAAACCAGTTCGCTTAACTCAAACACGGACATTACGATTTCCGGTCGATATAAAATCTACTGTAGGTACATGCAATAAACATCCTTTTCGTACTTTTATAAATTTTTTATCCCTGCCGCACCCACAATATAAACGAGAATTTACCCACAGATTGCAAAAACCGAACTTTTTATATAATAAAAATAAAGTGGCAATACCACGTCAGGTTGGCAACACTGTAGTATAAAAAGCGAAGACAGGTACATAATAAGCCAATTACACAGTTGATTCATATAAAGATAAGAGTCTTATAAAAATACGAGCGATAAAAGATTATTGAGAGATCTTAAAGATCTTGTATTTTGGTGACTCAAAAGGTTTTTTTACTTTCTCTTAAGGTACTTTTAATACACCATTTGATAAGAGGATTTCTCTTTTCTTTTTAAACGCTTGTGAATAAAGCGTGTAAATATAAAAAAGGGATTTATTGTTCATAAAACATATATCTTGTTATTCAAATATTTGCCTATTGACAAATAGACAAGTCAGTTTTCGGCGTATTTTGGATATTGCCAAAAAGACTGAATCTTTGGGCAAGCAGTTATTAGAAAAGCTTCTCATAAAATAAGTATAAAATTGATTATTAGCGTGGTCGTAAATTATTTTAGGACCTATTTTGCACTTGCAATTACTTTTCATCCCGATGTTTCACCTGAGATTTTTTTTTAACAGCCGGATCCAGGTTCATATTTACTTTGAAACTAAACGCAAGGACTCGGTTTAATAACGAAGACCTATTTCATTTCATAAGTTCCCTTAAAATCGAATATTAAATTTGCGTGTGGAATCGGCACAATATTCCTACATATTTGTAACGTACAACGTTATCTACTTTAAGTATCTTATCAAAACCCTGCATACTATCGCTTAATTTACTATTTTACCATATCTATAACATCGTTTTCGAACACCTACACACCGCAATATATAATTTTATGCTTCAAATAATAAAATTAAGGGTTAAAATTACTATAATGTAATGAGTGATTAATACTGAAGCAGGTGTTGTAATTCGTGCATTATTAATTATAATTTTAACCCCATTGTTGTAATTTTCTAAAATACAAGAGGAAGTGACAGATGGTTGCAAAACCATCAAACAACACTATCTCTACATCTTACTCATTATACGAGCGTTATCTCTATATAAAAATCCACTAGTCCAGTTAATCTAGGCGTTAATAATTTTAGGGTGACAATATTTATGAATGTTTACTGTTTTGTAGAAATATCCACAATATTTATTTTTATTCTTTATTTTTCATTTGTAATATTTAATCAGACAATACGTTAGGATTTTTCACGTACCTTTAATAAAATCTAATTCATCTGACTCCCTATTTTATTATTATATAAAAAATATTTAAACACATGACTGCGTATATATTTTTTTTAATTGTCGCGTAATTTGTCTGCAATTATGTGTTAAATGAAAAAAAAATTGGGAATCCAATTGCACCTGCTTAAATTGTCAGTCGCATAAATAAACAATAGTTTTACATCATACAAATACAAAATTTCAGTGACTGAACTATTTTTCGGTGAGTTCCGCTGAGAATAACTCCTTACTGGTCTTACACAAAAAAGTTAGACTTGCATTGAACGCGTGTCTAGTGTCTTTTTTGTATGGAGTTTCATTTGAAACATGCGTTCGACTCGCGTCAATTTTTTTTTGGTTAGGCCCTAGGTATTTATGTCTTGATACTGAATATTTAAGTTGACTGGACTACTGCCACTGCGGTTATCGCATGATCGCCCCAAAAACGCGATCAGCAAATATTGCACTCATTAACCGTTTAAGCCTGGTTAATCTTCGGTTAAACCACGCTTAAATCCCCGTTTAAAGCAGTAACGTGGCCATTCGATTGCTTTTTATATCAATAAATTTGCCTTTTTAAAGGAAACGCCTACGTACAATTAAGTATTTAAATTAAACTGAGAAGTGCCGTAACACTAGCGCCACGTAAAATATAGTCACTTTATGCATAATACTAGGTACTCCAACTTCTTCTTCTTATCGAATCTTTTCTGGCGATGTATGTGCATGCAGCAGACTGACTTTTGACTACAAGAAGATATAAGTATTTCCAGTTTGATATCAGATACTCCCCCCGCCCCCTAAGCGGGAAGGTCGACTTGTTACACGCTCCTGTGTTTATTTTATTTATTGCTGATAAAATGGCTAAATTTAGTCTACCGAAGCTCGAAGAAATGATGCAGAAGTGTTTGGCTCCAGTTCTGCATGAAGTGACGCTGCTGCGTGAGGTGGTTGAGAAGCTGGAGCACAAAATAGTGGCAATGGAATCATTGCATAACACCATTATGGCGGCATCATCGGCATCGCAGCAACAACTTCAAAAAGACAACGGTACGTCTCTACCAATAATAATCCAACAGCAGACTCAACAAGCCAATGTGAAGCCTGCTGTTGACATGGTTCATACTTCCCGCGTGCTGCGGCCCAATGCCCGTCGACAGCTTAAAAAACCAGCCAACTCCGTGCAACATCAAGCGGCGGCGGCGCATGCGCAAGCGAAGACCCCGAAGCCATCTACACCAAAGACCGTACCCGACGCGCCGACCAAAGGCGAAGGAAACCGAGTAAGTGACGAAATTGAACGATCCTCTACGGCCAGGAAGTTAGCGTTTACCGAGGACAAGCCGCTTACATGCGATGGCGAATGGCAAGAAGTGAAAAGGAATAAAAAACGCACTATGAAGACAGAAGTAGTTGTTGGTACTTCAAATGTGGCTTGTGATTTGCAGTCTGTAGAAAAATTGGCTTATATATCAGCGTGGTCGTTTAAGCCAGACACGACAGTAAACCAACTCCGTGAATATTTAAATACGATTGATAGTTGCACTGATTATGTGGTAGAAAAACGCACTATCAAAAGTAATGTACACGCCGCTTTTATAATAGGAATGCCAGAGAGTCTGTATCCGCGCCTAATATCGCCGACTTCGTGGCCCCAAGGCGTGCGAATCGCTAGCTGGACTCGCTTTCGCGGACTTCCCCGCGCGGAGGTGCGGGGAGACCCGAAGACGCAGTAACGACGCGCCGACACCGATACCGGTTCAGTGCAGCAGCGGCTCTGCGCCCGCGCGGACACCGTCTACTACTAATGACGTTACGGATGATACAGCGGTGACCGTACCTAAGATTGTTATTTGCCACCAAAATATACAGTCGTTGAATAACAAAACAGATAAGTTACAAGTGCTGTTGAATTCAGAGTTAAGTAGTAGTGTATTAGCGATCTCTGAACACTGGTTATCTGTTGAGGAATTGCGATCGATTAATTTAGACGGCTTCACTTTGTTATCGCAGTATTGTAGAAAGCAAACTGAACATGGCGGGTGCTGTATTTACGTTAAAAACGGAATAAAAGCTGTAGAAATGTCGGATATTAATAAATTATCAAAAATATTGACATGCGAAATAAGTGCAATAACATTATTAGATTTTAAAATTAATATTATTTGTTTGTATAGGACTAGTGTGTTAGACAAATCACGAAACTTAACAGTAGATGCATTTTTGACTCAGTTAGAATGTGTGCTCAAGGAAGCCAGTAAATGTAGTTATGATAGCGTAATTGTCGGTGATATGAATATCAATTATATTGATAAGAATGACACCGATACAAAAAAACTCGATGACCTACTTAATTTATACGGGTTCCGCTGTCAGGTAGATTTTTTAACACGGCCGGCGTCTGGGAAGGCACTAGACCATGTTTATACGAATATGCCTGCAGGGTCTGTCGCTGCGTCTCCTGTGACTACTAACTTATCTGATCACCTGGGGATTCGTACGGAGGTACTGTGTACTGAGAGTACTGCACCGCCCCGGACTCGGCTTGCGCGTGATTATTCGCCTGAGAGATGGGCTAATTTTGTATTGGGGATAGAAAGTATCGATTGGAAGGATATGTACTATCGCTGTGGCCACTCTGCAATATCCATGGCTACGTCTGTGATACATTGTATCCATAACCAATTTAATATTAGCTTTCCATTAACGCGTAAAAATAATAGAAATAGAATAACGAGTAGTTGGATTTCCCCAGACATTGTTGACATGAAGTCACTAATATTTAATATAGTTGAATTAAAAAATAAATTTCCTTCTAATAGTTTTGATAATTTGCTTACAACCCTAAACGATAAATATAATTGTATGCTGAAAGACAGCAAGTTAAAGTACTATTCAAACATTTTGTTAAACAGTAAAAACCAGAGTAAAGACATGTGGAAAATTGTAAATAAAGAAAGGGGAAAAGACAACAGTCCTGTAATTGATTTCACAGACGTAGTCGTGGATCTCAACGGCTTGAGTTTTGATGACAGAAAAAGTGCGGCAGCCGCAATGAACTCGCGCTTCGTGGGCGCGGCGTCTGCGGCCGGCGCGCCGGCGGCCGACGTGCCGCGCGCCGCCGCCGCCCTGCTCGCGGTGCGCCCGCCTGCGGACCGCTCATTGCGACTGCGTCCTTTCACACCAATGGAAATTCATACTATAATCACAAAACGTATACCTTCCAAGCCGACCAAAGATATATATGACATTTCCATGGAGCTCATCTGCTCGGCATCTGTCCAGCTATCACCGGTATTAGCACATTTGTTTAACCAGTGTATTCGCGAGGGAACCTTTCCGACCCCTTTGAAAGTCAGCAAAATATCTCCGCTGTTCAAAGGCAAAGGAAAGAGAGAAAATTTAGATGGTTACAGGCCGGTATCGATCATTCCGGCTGTTTCCAAAATAATGGAAAATGGCATCAGTGAGAGACTTAGCGCATTCCTCACGTCAACCAGCGCACTCTCTGACCGTCAATACGCGTACCGCGTGGGTCGTTCAACGACTGGTCTAGCGCGTGAGGTAGTGCGATGTGTGATGGAAGCCCGTGAACGTGGTTTGCAGGTGGCGGTGCTGTGCTGCGACCTCTCGAGGGCATTTGACGTAGCCGATCACGCTGTTCTCAGCGCAAAGCTGCGCCACTACGGCATCGAGGGGCCGCCGCATGCACTGCTGACTGATATTCTCCGCGAGCGTTCACAGGTGGTTGCTGCGTGTGGAGGAAATGTGAGATCGGATGCCCTCACAACAACAATGGGTGTAGCACAAGGATCCTCAGTATCGAACATCCTATTTTCCCTTCTACTGAATGATCTTCCTGATGCTCTGGGTGCTGGTGAGGCCTATATGTATGCTGACGACGTCGCCTGCGTTGTAACAGCTCCTCAATTGATAGACCTTGAAGTCGGATTGAATGCGGCGGCGGCACAGCTTTCAGGATGGTTTACTTTAAACGGCCTTGTGTTAAATCTGAAGAAAACACATTACCTTCACTTCCATCTTGGAGGTAGGGCACCAAATCGTCTTGACGTTGCTGTGGATGGGATTCAGCTTGAACAAGTGTCATCCACTGCGTTTCTGGGCATTGAACTCGATCGTGGCCTGACGTGGGGACCCCATATCTCTATCGTAAGTGGAAAGCTCGGAGGTGCGTGCTTCGCTCTGTATCGCCTAGCTCGAGTAGTACCGCGACACGTTGCACGATCTTGCTACTTTGCTACTGTACACTCGATACTTCAATATGGTGCTGAACTGTGGGGGCGTGCTTCCGAATGGGACCGCGCCTTCCGTATGCAGAAGAGAGCTGTACGAGCACTAGTGCAAGTCCCGCAGGACACTTCTGTGAAACCTTACTTTCGATCACTGGGGATCCTCACGTTGACATCGATAGTAATTTTCCAGGTGGCAGTGTATGTCTTTACTCATATTGATAGCTATAGAAAGCGTAAGGATGTTACTGCTAAAGTATTACGTCACGCAAACCGTCTACAAGCTCTAAGACATAGATTGGCAAAATCATCCAAGTTGACGCATGTGATGGGTCCTGAAGTGTACAATCGCCTCCCTAACTCTTTAACTGAGGCAGAGTCTATAGACACTTTCAAAGTCCAACTGAAACGCTGGCTCATTGAGCATACATTTTATAATTATAATGAATTTTTAAATATTGACCTTGTATAGATTAATTTAAGTATTATTTGTTGACATTTTTTAAGATTGGATTTAGTTTATAAGTAATGATTTTATATTATTTTTAGATTGAATTTAGTTTTATGAAATTGACATTAACTTAATTTATTTATTACAAGTGTATGATTTATTATTGTTTTTAATTATTACTTTAAAGTATTATCTAATTTTTAATTATTTTGACGTGTAACATTAAGCTAATTTCGAGATTATTTTATTTTATTGTAAATTATGATTGTTTTAATTATTGTTACCAAATAAATGAATATGAATATGAATATTTGCAGTTTGTAATTTTTTTTTAAATAAAAAGATGTCGCTGTCAGTATTTCCAAAGTGAAATAAAGCCTCAATAAAATAGGTAAGTACTAGGTCGATGTAAAGAAGTGGAATACTTTATTGACACCTTACTCTACCATACTTACATGAAAAAAATTATACATATGGCAAATAATACTAAGCTCTATATTTATAAATCTCACTCTACTCAAGAGCGGTTTTGACAAATGTCACTATTGAGTGACAGTCACTATTTGAGATGCTGTTAGTATTGACTAACAGCATCTCAAAGTCGCACTCAAGATCGATCTCAGAGTTGAGTGCAGTTTATAAATACGGACCCAAAAATGTGAACTTTTGTCCACCATTTCAAATCAAAATGCGAGTTCCATTGACTTTTCAGACAAAACAATGTGCATTTTCATAATAATTATTGTTTGCGTTGTGAGTTTTTTTTTTTTGTGAATTGGCACTAGTCTTGCGAAACTTATCCCTATAAAGTCATAATTATGGAAGTATCGTGTTGGTTCTTTGACAATAAAAGTGTTTACGTTTTGTGTATTTTACGAGAACAATAATCATTAAGAAACATTTAAAAGAAAGCTCATGTTATAGAATAAAAGTGTAGCCAGATGATTTTTATATTTAATTTTTATTGATAAGGCGGATCGCACACTTGACGCACGACGGAGCGCTAAAACATCGCAGCGATCTGTCAGATCCAATCTAGAAACGTAAATCCCATACTAAAACCGCTCAACCGCTGTTGACGCAGCGCTATCGCAGTGTCGTCCGTCGAGTGCGGTTTTAGTATAGTCAAGTGTGCGATCCGCCTAAGATTGAAGAGGAATAGCCCGTGATGCCGGCTTAAATCAGCATCAACTCATATCATGCCCGTATTGCTCGTGGGTGCCATAAGATGTTCTAACAGAAAAAATAATAAAGCCTAAAAGCCATCGACACGATAAAAAGAAGAAGAACAGAAAAATTACATAATTTATTGTCAAGAGACTTCATTCATAATAGAGGAATCAATTCCGACATAATAATCATATCTGCTGACCGTCCGCCCTACGAAGAAGGGAGAAAACTATTAAAAACAAATCCGCCTACGGGCTTTTACTAAACTCGGAGAAACTTCAGATGTGTGATGTTAGATTCTGGCTTAGAATTTGCGATGATTTGATCAATTAGTTAAATGTTTTTCCTTCAATGAAAAGACCTTTTCGTTCTTTCTCTGGTCTTTTCCCATTTTGTTTATTTCATATTTTTGTATATTAAATACTGTTATAAATGTTTGTGTCATGTAGTGGTACAACTCAGCTTATTAAACACTGGTTCTGTTAGAGAATACCGCGTGAGAGACGTTTTGTATCGTGCAAAAGGAAAAAATATTAAGTAAATTTAAATGAATTATACGTGGTTTTAAAAGTAATAAATACTATTTTATTATTTATTAGATAGATGTATGACAGTAATTACGCACTGCACTATTAATTTCAACGTTGCAGTACCTTATTTAACAAAATCAAAGAATGACACGTTACAAAGAAATATTATAAAACGATGCCTATTAATTAAATATTCTCACCCTACAAACGCCAATTTGTAGATAATTTCTATCTCGTAACTTATTATTTTCAACACATCTTTAGTTTGAAATGCCAACCTACCGAATCATACAAACTTCCACAATACTAAATATAGCAACACGCTGTTTAATCAATTCTCGAGTGGCCTTCAAACATTGAGGGTCGATTGCGACATCTGTTACTTTCTACTGCTATAGGAATTTCAAAGAAAATGTACCCTATTATCACGGTGGTTAGTGTACTATGTAATAATGAGCGTGGAATTGAAACAGAGATTATAACCTTTTGGTAACGGTTTAGGTACGTTATTTGATGATATATTGACTAAGCAGCTAACTACAAGTAATATTAGAAATAGACAACTTTACTATACCGTGCCGTGTTATGCCGGCTTAGAATAGCATCACCCCATATCCTACCCACGGGTGTCGTAAGAGGCGACTCAGGGACTCGAGGGTATTGGTGTATTACAATTTTTAGGCGACAGGCTGACAACCTGTCACTATAGTGATACACATGTTTTCTGAAACAACCTTGGAAAACAATCCTCACAAATGTCAGACGTGGCAATAGCGACCGTATTCTTACGGCCGTTAACGCTGTGCCTACCCCGCAAGGGATAAAGGCGTGATATATGTATGTATGTATGTATGTAACTTTACTATATAGGTAGTAGGTACGTACTTTATTACCTGGGAATTATTTCAACAACCACAATTAAATTTTAAAGAAAATCGTTGGTAAGAACTCGTTAAAATCGCAACTACATTATAGACTACTGCTGGGCTTGGACCTCCCCTGTATTTAGGGGTATTGCCAAAAAAAACCCTAATATCGGCAGGAAATTGAGTTACCTGACTATTTAGTAGTAATCAACCTTTGAGAAACTACCTGATTTTGATTACATGATATCGTAGAGTCTATGTAAGCTTCTTTACTTCGCGCAACTATGGCGATACTGCTTGACACTTGTAAGTGATTGGCACTTGTACGTCCATTTAGCGTGGCACTGATAAATAGTACACAATAAAAATAATACACTTTATATCCTACTTGCTACCTATTCTCCACGCGCTATTACGCGGGTTTTTATCATGTTTTGACAGCACAATATGTCTGCGCAACGCAAGCGCCTGCAACAGGGGAAATGCAATTAATTTGATCACAATGGGCAATACCAAAGCTCCGCCAATGAGAATAGTTCAGCTTGTTTTGTTGCTAGTGGGGAGAAAAGGTGGCATTATTGGAAGATATTTCTATTTGGGGAAATAAAACTGTAACTTGGTATGTAGAGACTGTAAGTAATGCCTTAAGTAAAAAGGCGACCAATTATTTTGGAAGATACAGCAAAGTTACTTACCTGCTGGCAAAAAACAAGATTAAGTGTACAAAACACTGTGTTGTACATATTTAATTTTTTGTTGAAAGCGGTGAAGATGGCTACATAGTACAAAATAAAAATTTAGGTTCATGTGAGCGTCATAAAAAGTTAATAAAAGAAAAAAGTATACAACATCTTGCACTGCGTTCGACATTCCACCTGCCCACTGTGGTGAGTAGAAACCAATGGCAAATACATCCAAAACGGACAAGTAGATGACGAAAAATTTACTTTTATGGCTATTCATGTAATAGCAATTTGGTCTTCCTTATTAACAGGTATGAGCCTGACCTTACGACCCAAGGGATAAAGTTGATTTGATGAAAACTGGAAGTAATATATAAAGGTCACCCATCGACCTTCGATAATCCTAATGCTTTGGAAAAGGTCACATGAAGAGAAATGGCAGCAAAACGACTTGTGAGGTCTCGAATGACATTTCTGATAATAAAGCACAAAAACGGGAAGCTATGCGATTTCTATGAAATCGACGTCTTCTGTTAAGGTTTAGTTTTTTGAATCTAAATCTTTGCTTGTTCTTTAAATATGTTTACTGTTGCGGATCTCTTTAAAATAAAATAGTTCGAAGATGATTTACTTTTCACTCATGTCATGCTGACCACATCAGTACCGTGTCTTTGAAAAAAAAGTTTATTGAACTACAACATTTATTACTTAAAACTTATAGATATGTAATGTAATTTTGAATAAGAGCGGGTTTACACAGGGTTTTATTTTAGTAATCGCGCAAAATTTTGATTCTGCTCATCAACTAACGTAACTTTTACGTCATTCACAATATGGTATGGGGTGATGCTATTTTAGCCCGGCACAAATAGACTCGCTATTCTCACAGATATTATCGACAATATGGGCCCATCCTCCTTCTATTGTCTCAATGAAATAAAAATTCAACGAGACCGAAAGTCAAGAATACCATCTACATACATAATAGGTAGGTGGGAACAATCGAACTTGCTATAATAATTACAAAATCATTACAATATTGCAAAATGTTTTATACTTAGGTTGCACAAGTACAGATCCGTCAAATAGTAACAAAAAAACACTTGAAGTGAGATTGGATTTTTTTTTTTTAATAAGTAATAGGCCCGCATTTGTCTGCCATCTCACTTGGTGGTAAGTGGAGATGCAGACGAAGATGGTACATGCTTGCCTAGATAATGCCTATTCACTCTTGCCTTAAAAAGGCCCAAGTTATATTGTTCCGGAAAAAGATCCGCCGGCAGGGAATTCCACTCTTTAGCCGTACGCATGATAAAAGTTGAAGCGAAACGCTTAGTGCGGATCTGAGGTATATCTACAACTATGAACCCCAGTCGGCGCCTCGATCCTCGGAGATGGAATGGGGAAGGGGGTATCAGGTCGTGGAGTGATTGAGCACACTCTCCGAAATGTATCCTATAGAATACCGACATGCATGCTACGACGGTGTTCAAGGCTCTGCAACTTAGTCTCAACCAGTGCTTCGTCTGCTATGAGCTTCTTGGCGCGTTTTTCAATGGAGTCTAAGGCGGCCAGTTGGTATTTGGCAGATCCATCCCAAAGGTGGCAGCAATACTCCATGCAAGATCGAACTTGAGCTTGATATAGTTGTAGAAGCTGTTCTGGTGCAAAGTAGCGCCTAACCTTTGAGAGGATACCAAGCTTTTTTGCTGCAGTCGTGGCCAAAGATTCTATGTAGCGTCCAAAGTTCAGGTCTGACGTAAGAGTCATGCCAAGAAGATCAAGGTGGTCAGAAATCGGTATGGATACATCTCGGAAAGTCGGAGTAAGTGTGAAGGGACTCCGTTTAGTCGAGAATAGACAAGCCTGTGTCTTTGTTGCATTAAACTTCACTAAATTGGCATCACCCCACTCGGATATTGCCTTGAGTGAAGAGTTCAGATGTTGGACTATAGACAACCGTGCTATCATCTGCGTACCCAAAGGTGTCGGGCGTCAGCATGTCGTTGATATGCAGCAGAAATAGTGTTGCAGACAGAACTGATCCTTGAGGGACTCCAGCATCTATGGCCTGTTGGTCCGAGGAGCGGCCCTCTAGGACCACTCGTATCGACCGTTCCCTCAGGAAGTCAGAGATCCAGTTGCAAAGATCAGCAGGTGGTCCGTAGGCGGGCAGCTTGCTAATAAGGCTTGCGTGCCAGACCCTGTCAAATGCCTTTGAGATATCTAGAGACACAGCGAGGGCTTCGCCATGTCTCTCGATAGCCTCGCTCCATAGGTGGGTGGCATACACGAGGAGATCACCTGTGGATCGCCCAGGACGAAATCCGTATTGGTGATCGCTCAGAAGATCGTTGTCCTCGAGGTAGCCCAGGAGTCTGTTATTTGGTACACGCTCCATAGTCTTGTAGAGTATGGAGGTGACCGATACGGGCCTATAATTCGCAGGGTCAGCTCGGCTTCCTTTTTTGGGCACAGGTTGCACGTTTGCAAGCTTCCACGATTCGGGAACCACGCCAGTCTCTAGTGACAGTCGGAACAGACGTGTTAATATCGGAGACAACTCAGGCGCACAGTTTCGCAGAACAATTGCAGGGATACCGTCAGGGCCGCTTGCTTTGTTAACATCTAGATTCCGCAGAACTTTAAGTACCTCTTTTTGGTGAATACAGACGGCCGGCATAGAGCAGTCTACTCGAGGTAAAGTTGGTGGAATAGTACCTGTGGCGTCAAGACGCGAGTTTTCTGCAAAGAGGTAGGCAAAGAGATTCGCTTTTTCTCTGCAGTGTGGGCAAGTGAACCGTCAGGTTTCTGCAGCGGCGGTAAAGTAGGCTGACAGAAATTGGTCTCAACTGCCTTTGCAAGAGACCAGAATGCCTTACTTCCAGCTGGATATGAGGCAAGCTTAGCGCCTACGCTACTGATGTGCCTGAAGCGTGTTCTGCGTAACTCCTTCTTGCTTAATTTAGAGGCCTTGTTATAGGCTTTCTTCAGGTCTCGAGTATTCGGAGCTTTGCGCAGTCGAGCATCAGCCCAGGCTAGGAAAACAGTCTGTTTAAACGCTTCTGCGCGGTTACAGTCTGCATTGAACCATGGGCGAGCTTTGCTACCGGTAGGAATGTCGGAGTACGGTATAAAATACTCCATACCTTGACGCAAAACTTCCGTTATAGCAACTGCGCAGCTCGACGATTCTCCTGTAGAAAAGCAGGCCTTCCAAGGATACGAAGCAAAGAAGTGGCGCATTTCATCCCAATCTGCTGACTTGTATCGCCACACCCGTCTCTTACCACAAGGGCCCTGATCGGGTGGGGAATATACGGATACGGATTTCACCAGACAGTGGTCAGATGAGCCTAGTGGAGCAACAACTGACACTGAGCATCGGTCTGGATCGGTAGTCAGCAGAAGGTCTAAGCAGTTGGCTGTATGTGACTCCACATCTGGAACCCTAGTCGCACAGCTGACAAGCTGGGAGAGATTTAGAGAAACTGCAAATTTGCGCGCTTCTCGCCCAGCATGATCGGTCTCCTGGAATGGGAATAACCACTCTTTGTGGTGGGCATTAAAATCCCCCAGGATGACTAGCTGCGCCGACGGGTATCTTTGCAGAGCCTCATCAGCAGCTTCACTAAGGTGTTGAAAAAGTTTGGTTGTCTCCGTATCTCCACTATGTGAACGATAGACACATGCGTAAATGTTTTTGTCTACTCCAGTGTCGACCAGTACCCACAAAACGGAAAAACTAGGTGCCTCGAGATTTTTGAGGCGCTTGACGCAGATGTCGTCGCGAACATACACGCAGACTCCAGCCCGGGACATAAACTTGTGTTCCAGCGTGTAGCCAGGATAGCTGAGGTATGCCGCGTCAGTCGGACATCTGATCTGCGTCTCAGTGAGGAACAGCAGATGCGGTTTATCGGTCTCAAGATGATGGTGGACAGGATTGATATTTGAGTGCATACCTCGAATATTTGAGAAGTGCACTTTCAGTGGGAGGACGTGCGAACGCTGTTTTACTTTTTTTCCGTTTCATTGTTATTGGTGTAGGGGAATAGGCAGGAGGAAGGCAGTTGTACGAGGTACTGCAATGCTTTACGCTAGGGGAGAGAGCTGATCACGACCACACGCATCTTTAATTTCTCGTATCGCTATTTATAGAGATAGCAGGTCAGCACTTTCTAATACTCTTTTGCAGATTAAATACGTTTTCTCTTTTAAATCGATTGTCACTAGTACAATATCTGCAGTTGTATTGATTTGTACCAAATATTCGCGATTCCAAACTCTACGATCATTTAAGTGTTGAAATCTCGTTGTAAAACTTGTATTATGCTACGGTGTCTGGCCACAAAAACAGTGGGAGCTTTAAGTGGGTGTGAAAAACGCGGCTTTCAGCGTCAATTGTGTATGAATGTAGACATGAAAAATAAAAGAGATATCAGATCTAACTACTCCTCACTACTCTGAAAGTATAAGTATGTATCGGAATCTTTATACACGGCCAGCATAGAATTCATTCGACTCATCAAATGCTTTCACATCTGCTACTGCTCTTACTGTCGCTACTTTCTTGGCCATTCTGTCTTCGGTACGGATCGCATTGATTTCATTCTGCTCATCAATAATTCATCTACATCGAATGCTCCACTAACTAATCAATACGTTTGCTTACGAAGACCTCGATGTATTAATTTTTCAGCAATATGCCGTGTAGATCTAAAAATATTTTGTAATAACGAATGAAAATAAAGAACTAGGTACATAGAATTTATATTTCAATGTGTTCGCAAAAGCTTAAGAATGAATGCAGGGCATTGGTAGAGTTTTCTGTGAATACAACGCCCTAGCAGTGCATTCGCATCCGTCTGCCAATCGTGGTGAATATGACAAATACTTATTATAGAAGGATTCCACTCTTTCAGAATTTTTTTTTTATCTGTGATGGGCTTACTCTTGACCCCTACGGTGGAGCGAGCTTGCTCAGAAGATGCCTATTCACTCTAGACTTAAAGAGATTCAGGTTATATGCACTCGGAAATACAGACGCAGGCAGGGAATTCCATTCTTTAGCCGTGCGCATAATGAAAGATGATTTGAAGCGCTTAGTGCGTAATGATAAATAAAATATTTTAACTAAGAACGGATGATAGCCGGCCATGCGTCTGGATGTCTGATGGAAGAAAGGAGACGGTGGTATCAGCTCATGTAGCTCACGCGCACACTCTCCGAAGTACAATCTATAGAAGACCGATAGGCAAGCAACCTTACGGCGGTGAGCCAGGCTGTGAAGCTTGGTCGCCACCAGTTTTTTATCGCCTATTAATCTCTTGGCTCTGCGTTCCACCGAGTCCAGTGCAGCAAGTTGGTATTTCGCCGAGCCATCCCAAAGGTGACAGCAGTACTCCATGCATGATCGCACTTGAGCTTCGATGAAATAGGACTGCATTTGTAAGTAGTTGTTTTTCTAGCCTTAAAGCAACTAAAGCCTTCTTTAGTTGGTTTTTGATGGGCTCTTAACCTTTTATGTTGAAACACGACTCTATAAAGAGTGTAAGAGACAGTGTAACGAAAACTTTCCAAGCGTGATCAGATCGAAAAATTTTTCGACTCCTCATACAAAATTCCCGATCACCTGACTGACTTTGTATGGGAACTCGAAGAAATTTTTTCGTTTCCCATCATAGCCCCAATAGTAAAAGTTGTTCAGTTCATGATAATGAGTTTCATGGTCTGAGCACGTCTGGAAAGTTTTCGTTACACCGTCTCTTACACCCTGTATGACACCTACCTATTAATTGCAACCAATTTATTCAAGACGACATCATCCATGTATTGTACACGCACGGCTCACCCCAAGCTGGAGGCGTGCGTTTGATCAAGTTATGTTTTATTAATGAAGGCAGTAATTACAGGGTAACGTTTTATCGTCACAGAGATGTTGCTTTTTGTGTCGTGTGGGGTATTGAGTTGATGAACGACCCGGTGATCCCTAGTGGAATATATTTCCGCTTAACACGTTGATGGACAGTACATCACCCCATTTTGACACTACTTTTTTGTATGGACGGTTCTGTACGGCTAGAACTACTAGCCACTAGATAAACCCATTTATCAATTACCAGTGGGGAGACCTGAGTACCTGGGCGCAGGGGGGAGACGGGTTCAGATATGTGTGGGTAAATTAACGTTATTTGACACCTAGCACTTTGAGATTTTGTGTGGTGTGACAGTAGACAATGGTCTTCATTATAATATATGGCAGAAGCTGGAAATCGTCATGTCTTACTGGAATGTTAGGAATTTCAAAAAAACAGGTAAAACTCACATGGTGACAAGTAACTACGTTGTACATACATACATAAATCAAGCTTCTTTTCCGTTGGGGTAGGCAGAGACTATTTCCTTCCACTTGCACCAACCTCACTTATTACCTGGACTATTTCCATACGTTGTACACAAGAATCAAACCAAGAATCATTAAAAAGTCTAACGTAAAAAGCAAAATGCCGAAAAGTAACAAACCACTAAGCCATTGAGGATGGTATTTATTAATGAAAGCTGTAATTACAAGGTTTGTCGTCACAAGGATAACATTTGGGGTAATTTTATATCAATTTCAAAGGTTTGTTTTTTTTTGGGTTCGTTTATAACTTAGGTCTCTGTTTTGGTGTGGGACACCGAGTCGTCCAAGGACCCGATGAACTTTAGTGTCAGAATTTTTCAACCGCCTTCTACAAGTAGCAGGCTTCTGACATGGTTGTGTTACGACCGCTGCCTAAGTGATCATAGAGGGCAACCAGGACCTACAGCTTAACGTGCCATCCGAAACACGGAACCATCTTACTTACGTGTAAATAACTTACGTGTAAAACCGCTATTGCTTGAAGCGTGTAGTTTGACAACCTGTGTTGCGCAATGTTGGTGCATATCAAGTGAGTAGCAGGCAACTACCTACAATTTTAATTTCCAATGGAGAAGATATTTTATGACGAATTGAAATTGTCAGTACTATATATACACAAATCACGCCTTTATCCCTTGCGGGGTAGGCAGAGCGTTAACCATCGGCAGTACTATACTTCATTGGTTATTATAAGTGCTTTTGTGTACGTATGCCTAATACATTATAATAAGAGTATGATTGTATATTTTTTTGTAAATTGGAAGATCTGTATTTATACAATATTCCTCTTGACCAAATCCGGGTATCGAAGAAATGACCCGGTATAAAACATAACGGCTCTTGTTAGTATTCCAACCCACGGATATCAGAGTTCAGACCAATACTTTTATGCCAATGAAAATGAAACGTGCTGAGAAACCGAAAAATACCGCTGAAAATATTGGGATTTGTAAGAATGGCAGAGTTGCGGTAATCAAGATTTTTGTAATGTAGGAAATGTTACGATCGCATAGACGTTTCCCATTTAAGTTTGTAAACAAGTTTTAACAGCACTTAATTTGGTTTGTGCTAAATACAAAGGCTAGTCATCATTCTCCTTTCCTTATCCCGTTCTCTGACGGGGTCGGATACATAACGTAGGGGATTTGATGTAGAACAAACAAATACATTTAAGACCTTCCAACCACAATTTGAATGTATCTGCTTCATAAACAAAACAACTTTTATGTATATGATTCCAATCACAATTTTTATGTATACCTATTATCTATGCTTGTTGAATAGTTAGTAAAAATTAGTAGTTTTTGATTTAAATTATGATCTAGAATTTTCAATACACACCTATAGTCTGTAAGTTTAGCTACTTATCTTTTTGTAAACACACTTCGTATGAAAGTGACATTTCTGAACTGTCAGTTTAATACAAAGTTTGTTTACAAAAAGATAAGTACCTAAACTTACAGACTATAACTACAAATCACGTAATTTCAGATTTCTTTGTGAAAGATTTTCCGAATAAGTTGTCATATCCTTTACAGTTTTCAATTCCATCCAATGATTTTTGTTTTAAGCTTCGAAAATCGCAGCAAAATAATCAAAGTTCTAGCACCTACCCAGACAACCCAAAACCCTGCCTATCTACCAGAAATGACAGTGTCCATAACAAATTATCATACGAGAAAAAACAAATTTCACGTGTTCCATTAAAATTATCAAATATCGGAGCGAAAACATTTTAAAATCAGTGCCTTTTAAGCTGTAAGGGCAGATAAGGGGAACATTTTGCATTTTAAAATTGTGTTTTTTGATAACGATTCGAAGTGTTGGTGCAGTTTATGGCATTGATTCTGATTGGACAAGTTTTCAATATCTAGGTATTTTGTTTGTTAAAGTTTTGTGAAGGCAGAATGAACACTTAACGCACGACGGAGCGCTAAAATATCACAGAGGTCTGTCAATCCCCATACTAAAACCGCTCAACCGCTGTCGACGCAGTACTAGCGCAGCGTCGTTCGTCGAGTGCGGTTTTAGTATGGGCAGTGTCGTTTCTAGTATGGATCTGACACACCGCTGCTATATTTTAGCGCTTCGTCGTGCGTTAAGTGTGAGATCCGCCATACATGTCGTTGAAACTGTCATTGGTTTTGCAATGGCCAAAATATAAGAGAATTGTGTCCCTATAACGAAAACTTCTCTTTATATTTTACTGTCGCAATATCTGCCGGCGGCTCGGTTCCGATATCGGAACGCATATTAATTAGTTTTTAACGAATTTTTGCGACCAAATTTTTATTTCGAGAGAATATGATATTAAAGGCTTTGCAGACTGACTGCAGTAAAACTACAGAATAATCAAAAGATACTACCAAAACATTACAATCGTGACTCAGAATGACAACACTGTCTTCATAGTCAAATTAATCTCATTTCAATTTAAGTATCTACGGACAAACTGCATCAGCCACATTGCAGTTTGCATTTCAAATGCAGTCCGTCTGTAAACCCTATCACTGTATCTGCTACGAACTGTAGTACCGCTACGAGTTCGCTACGAGGCCTACGCCGTAGCGGTCGGCAGCGATGGGTTAATTAAAATTAAAATGTCGGAGCATGAATAAAGAGATGATTGAATTAAATTGAATATGGTATTAATTGATTTTTCATTTAATTATTGCCGTCACGGGATTAAAATGATTTGGTTTCGGGTGATCCAATATGAATTGGGTCTATGTAGGTATGATATTAATTTATTTTGTATGCAGTCCAAAATCCAATGAATAAAAGAATTGTATAATTATAACATTGCTCGTATTTTGGTGTCATGATTTTAAAATTAACATCGTACATGGTGGGTGATTAATTGCTTTAATGTTTATCAGTACTGTAGGTAGGTATGTCAATAAAAAAATAAACAGGGTGAAAATTAAAAATGTTTTCGTTTTTCAACATAGCTGCCATAGAATAAAAATATTCAGTTACATGGTCTGATCACGACTGCAAAGTTTTTGTTACGCCGACCCTTACATCCTGTATATACCCATACTAAAAGTAAAAAGTAAAAGTGGTATACGTAGCGATTATTTCGCAGTTGCTATCTTCTCATAATATTCATGTCATAATTTAAAGTGTATTGACATTAACCTTTATAAAAAAAAATACCTAGATGTTTTTGTCACAAAAATTCTTCGCAAAACAAAGCTTTGCAAATCCTTCAGCGATCTCAAAAATGTTGGCCTGCTTTCGCAAAAAAGGCTTAGCTCGTTCTCGTTAATTAAGTTAGCATTAAGTCCGTCAAGTTGGTCGCGACACTTGGAGGAATTAATTAAGCTGGATTAGGGGCACCTGGGATATCATTTAAACTGATGACCTACTAAAGAAAAAAGTAAAAGAAAAAGTATTCTCTTTTGTAAGAAAAAAATATGTATATTTTTTGTAATGTGTTGAATTTGAAATTATTTTTGTGATTTTAGCCAGCCAGGTCGACCGATATCTTCAAACAATGTCCAAATTAAAACACTTTTTTTCTAAAGTTAGACTTTTTTTTAACAAGCTCTGGTTTCTTATCACCTCAGCAAACGTACAGTTGGTTCCCATTCGTCCAGATGGACCGATGACTTAAAGAGAGCGCTGGTAGCGACTGGACGGCGAAAACGGGAGATCCATCATTGTGGCGTACCCTGGGGGGGCCTGATGACTGATGTGATGATGAATTCAAAGATCGATAGTCAGTTCTGATATAAATTTCATTTAGTATGAATAAAAATCTCTGTCATACACAAAGCAAAAAATGACATTCGTTCCGCTACGGGGCAGCCACATGATGACTTCTCTGCTCTGTGATGTCATACCTATTTAATCATAAATGTAAGCTAGAGGTCTAAACATTTCAAAATGTTACAACTGTCACAATAAAAAGATACGCGTTAACACATGACATTTTATAATTCTCACATTTGCCTATTGCCGATTCAAGAAAATTGTATGTTTACTTAAAATTACCATATTCATAGACGAATACAAATTTGCATAAAACAGAATGACAATCTTCAGCATTTAGCTACTTATTTTGATATTTTCCCTTTCAACAAAATCTTCTTCTTGCCTTACACTTACATAAAAGGATTTACATATTTATGAATGTATGTACATAATCCACATATCTCTATTCATACATAGGCAGTTCTCACACTTGAAGTCCGTAGCTGCGCGATTTGTCGCATCCGTAACGCATGCGTCAGTCAGATGCAAGGAAATTTCAAATTCCTGCATACTAAATTGCGTTTTTTGACAGACGCTCTGCGACTGCTACACTAGTTGTCTGGAAGAGATCATTTCTAGCGATAAGGCCGCCTTTACGCATATAGGATGTATTTTTTTTATTATCATTTGTTGTTACTTTTGTGCAATAAAGTGTTTTTACTTACATATTATGGCAGATGCAATATACCCATCACTTTTGCACCAACGGACGCCAGGTGTAGGATTCGTCTTAGATGTATATCTGAGTATAAATTTGTCATTACAAGATAGTATCAATGTTTGCATAAAATGACATCGCCTCTGGCCTAGTTTTATCAAACCTCTGATCTAGGATTCCGGTTCGGTAAATGTTGGTACTTAGAGACCTGCTAGTATCTGGTAGAGTTCTGGTAGTGCAAAATATCAGATTGAGTAGGTATCAGATCACACACACACACACACACATTCACACACAGACACACACACACACACACACACACAAACACACGCGCGCGCATGCACATACACACACTTACTTTCTTATTTTCCCTTTATTGTATTAAGTTTTTATTGTGTTATTTAGTAACATCTAGGTTAGTCCTACGGGAAAGAGCGAGTTCTCCCGCTACAGGTATCCTGGTATACTTACTGGGTTGGACTCGGCACAACAATAGATATAAGGAATTATGTTACTCAATAAATATTTTTTCATTTTTTTTTCATTTTCATTTTCAGTAGGTATTGCAAAATTAACCGACGAAAAACGAAGGTCTTAGTTTATCGCAAACCTTTATTTTAAAACAGCAAATAATATAATAAATATATAGCAAATATATGCCGTGTGATGCCGGCTTAGAATTACATCACCCTACATCCTTCCCGCGGTTGTCGTAAGAGGCGACTTAGGGACTCGAGAGTATTGATGCGTTTTTTCTGAAACAACCTTGGAAAACAATCCTTTAAAATGTCAGACGTGACAGCGACTGTATTCTTACAGCCGTTAACGCTCTGCTTACCCCGCAAGGGATAAAGACGTGATATTATGTATGAATGTCAAATATAATAATCATTATTTCTATTGAATCACATCATTTGGTGTCATTGAAATCACAACTAGAACTACGAGTATAACCTTGTAATTTTGGACAGGTCGTCAATTTGATTTAAATATTTTGCTATTTCAGAAAGTCGTATTTACTACGACCCCATACATACAAACACATATCACGCCTTTGTGGGAAAGGCAGGGCGTTAATAGCCATAAAAATACTGTCGCTATCGCCACGTCTGACTAGTATTGAGGGCCAGGCGCATCGCACACTTGACGCACGACTAAGCGCTAAAACATCGCCGCGGTCTGTCAGATCCATACTAGAAATGCCAATCCCCATACCAAAACCGTTCAACCGCTGTTGACGCAGCGCTATAGCAGTGTCATCCGTCGAGTGCGATTTTAGTATGGGGAGTGACGTTCCTAGTATGTGACAGACCGCTGCGATATTTTAGCGCTCCGTCGTGCGTCAAGTCTGCGATCCGCCAAAAGATGATTCTTGTTGTGTTGTACTAGGACCAATAACTTAATTTTATCTTCTAATAGTATTTATAATGATCTCATAAATGAAAAGCTTGAGGTTCTGCAATTATCAGAGAAAAATAAAACTACACCATTATTGTGTCAAAAAGCAAACAAGCTTTGGATGACTCAGTAAAGCAATATCAGAAGCTGTCCCAATACATTCCGGCTACCAGTCAGTAGTCCCGGGAAACAGTAAATAATATTCGTAAGTCTTTATCACAGACAAAGCTATAGGAAAAGACTCTACTTGTAATCTCTCAGCTCCAGGTAAAATATCTCAAAGCGATGACAGCAATCGTGTTCCAGGCTTCACAACACTACTAACGTTAAAACACTGACTTTAGAGTATTTTCTTTTTTGCTTGAGGCACCTAGCACTTAGTCAACGATAAACCCGATGAACCAAAGCAAATAGTACATTAGTGGAGGTGATTCATAATTATTTTTTTTGCGATCGCGATCTATTTCTGTCTTTTTCTAAAACCAGAATTTGATGGCAGGTCAAATGAGCTTCTTTAAAAAACGATATTTTGTATGACAATACGAAGAGATGACGGACGTCATGTATCTTAAGTTTAAATGGAGTCAAGACACTTACTTCTATGTTATTTTTCGATTTATAAAAAGGACCATGTAGTATTTTTGGAAAATAAGCGTACAACTTTTGTATTTTAATAATGACCCTGTCATCGCAAATGTCTAAGTTTAAATGTAATAAAACACAACATACAGCAACAGAGAGCTCTTCTCTTGTAACATGTCGTTGGAAATAGAGCCAGAAAAGATATAAGGCAGGAAACGTAAGGCGCAAGCATACTCTATTATGCTGCGATATCGAAAGTAGATAAGGCTGGGCTGGTTTATTGAGACAATTTTGTCTTACTCACTACCATTTGTAATTTTATTTGAGCTTAGTAAAAAAAACTACTTGTATTTACTTCTGTAGATTATCAGAAGAAAAAACCTCGGCAATATTTGTAGTAGAAAATCTTTTAAGTAGTTAATTTTACGTGCTAGTTTTATGCGACAAACAAATGCAGTAGATACTAAACTTAGGTATATGATAGATAAGTCTGATAAAAGCTGCATCAAAATAACGCAACTGCGTCGACAGCGGTTGGGATTGTAGATTCTAGTATGGATCTGACAGAGCGCTGCGTTGTGCGTTAAATTTAAAAGCTGCCTAAAGTATTTGCAACATTTATTTTTACCTACATCTTTCATTTAGATATCCTAGGAATGGCCGATAGACCTAAATTGGCATTTAGATATATGCTCGAAGATTGACATGGCCGCAGCTATAATTTGCAGTACGTAATCCGTGACAAACGATCTTTGCGGAGTTGGCAGAGGCGGAACTATGGAAGCCAGTGAGTTGTGAAGTTGTGATACTGTCAGTCATGATGGAGTTTCATGGTACGTTCATCTTAGGCGACAGACTAATGATACCTAATAGATTGGGTGAGAAAAAGCCACAATTAGGGTAGCGTATCTATCGTGCGGCTCTTGGCTTGGAAAACATAAATAAAATAAATTAATAGTTACATCATTTTTACCTATGAGTGGCATGGGTGACTTGAGCTTTTAGCCAGCAGAAAATTATTATAAAATCTGTGGACGTGGTTGAGTGAGGATAGGTACTGTTGGAGACTTCCAACATAGGGACTTTTTGGTAGACTAGACACATAATAGTCTATATTTTTCTATGGCCGTCGCCATTGTAATTCTGTGAGCTACATGTACTGCACGTATAGCAAATGTATCATTTAAACAATACTCAAGAAAGTAGCTTTTCCTCAATTAGCCTAGTAAGAACCAGCCTCATATTCTACACCTCATATTTATGGCTACTTCTAATGTAATCTTAATTTATTTGGTATGTATTGATTATTCTAGCCAAAAGTATCCCTTAGATAATTTTAAGGCAATAAATATTTAATTATTTGTTGATATAAAGCTCAACACGTAAGTGTATTACTAAATCGTATCGAAAACCACACAAGCAGATTTTATATTTTCCTCCCGAAAGTAGTAAATAAAAAATAACACTCGAATCGAAAACCAATTTCCCTCGTAGTACTTGAGTGGCGTTCTATCTTTATTTTCACCTAAAATGGAGGCAATAGTTATTTGGTAGGAGTTAGTGTAACGAAATCTAGTGGCGCGATGTGGTCCGGCCAGCGAGGCATGAAGGTTCGATAGCGACTATCAGCCACAAATTGGGAGTTAGTTCAATAAACTACATACATACATACATATATCACGCCTTTATCCCTTGCGAGGTAGGCAGAGCGTTAACAGCCGTAAGAATACGGTCGCTATCGCCACGTCTGACATTTTTGAGGATTGTTTTCCAAGGATGTTTCAGAAAACATGTGTATCACTATAGTGACAGGTTTTCAGCCTGTCGCCTAAAAATTGTAATACACCAATACTCTCGAGTCCCTTAGTCGCCTCTTACGACACCCACGGGAAGGATGTGGGGTGATGCTGTTCTAAGCCGGCATCACACGCCATCAGTAAACTAGGTTAGGTAGTTTTCTTAGCATCAACAGTAACAGCTGAGTATTTTGTCAAAAGCGGCGGATCTGTTTCCGGAACATTACAACTTGGGCCTTTTCAAGGCAAGAGTGAATATGCTTGCCTAGTAAGCAAGTTCCATCATCGTCTGCATCGTCACTTACCATCAGGTGAGATAGTGCGGCCCTCTTTTGTGAAAAAAGAAATCACGTTGCAAGGCAGGCGAATTGGTAATTACAGTGCAAGCTGTTATATACCAAAGCATACTAACTTACATATATATAGCTTGACTCACAGGGATAAATATTGCTCATGACTAATAATTATTAATTACTCAGGTTTTTGCGACAACTAAGATATACTATTTATAGCCGGCATCACACAGCATTCAACTGTAGAGTTATACTAAATTCAATTTAGCCTAATTTGATACGAGTGAGTGTAAGGGCTGTGAGGCCCGAAGTCTCATATCAGCCGCAAATTGGGAAATTAGGAGTTATTTCAGTACAAGGTTAGATGACTAGATTAAGTGTCTACTGTGACAAAAACTAAATTTGTTGCAATTCTGGTATATACTAGCATCTTACGGTAAAAATCAAGTTATTTCTGGAACCATTTAGTATATATGTTACTGTAAAAGCCCGAACTGTGGTAAATCCTAAGATTTTCCGGTAAAACCTAAGATTTACTAACTCTCAATGGGTAATGTCCGAACAGTTTTTTTATTTCGAACTTTTACCACCATTAACTAGGCAAATCTTAGGATTTACCTCAAGGGCATGGTAAATGTTGATAAAGACAATTTTTTGCATTTGCAGAGTAGCCAACATTTCTGATCAGAAGACCACATACAGCAACTAAATAGACTATTGCACAAATCAACATTTACCAATAACAGCAAGTAGCAATTATTGTATCTGTCAGGTAAAAAAAGTTTCCTTGATAAAAAAAATTATAAACTTTTATCATGTTTTTTAATAGACATTGCACTATAATACATTGGAAATATATGATTTGGCTGTTTTGAGATAAGGACTGATATTTAGTCGATACGATATTTTGTACATTGTACGATCTAGTCTATGTCATACCGACCCAGGTATAGGAAAAATAAATAAACTTATAAATTAAGAAAATTGAGTTTGTTTCTCATACACCTAATCTTTTTCAAAGGAGCAATTCCGCAAGATGGTGGTGTACTCCGCCATATTGCGAAACTGCTCCTTTGAAAAACGCCCATTGAAAACAGTCTAGGATATTCCAACGCTGTTTTTTTTAAATATCGATATCGATATATTTATCATACCAGGGCATACCACATCTCTATTTTTCTGTCATGTTGGTAGCATTGTTACAATATTGTTAGAATGCTTATATTGGCTAGAGATTTTAGCGTGAACTTGAAAAAAAAACGTTATACGTAAGACCCAACTCTTAAAACGCTAGTTTTATTATATTCTCTTTGACGACTGTGGCGAGCGAACGGAGTCGCGGAGGCGGTACGGGTAGCGGGGAGATGCGGACTGCCCACGCGTACGATGCACCGAACACGTTATGACATGTCTTTATCAACATTTACCTTGCCTTTAAGGTAAATCCTAAGATTTACCTAGTGAATGGTGGTAAAAGTTCGAAATAAAAAAACTGTTTGGACTTTTACCATTGAGAGTTGGTAAATCTTAGGTTTTACCGGAAAATCTTAGAATTTACCACAGTTCGGGCTTTTACAGTAACATATATACACCTACAGAGGTGCAAACGGTAAAAAAGTCTAAGTGTAGTGATTTTGAAAAGGATCGTCGTTACGAGGTATGGCAGTACATGGATAATTGTGTCTATTCGTTGTCATCTAAAAATGGTTGTGGCTTTTCAAATGATGATTATAATAAATCCAATGGTAAATGTGCGTGTAGGTTTCAGTTTCAGTTTCAGTTTATTTATTCATAAAATATGTATTTTACATGTCAATTCAATAATAGGTAGTAATGAAATGTACGACACAACACAATATATCTTAGTACTAGGTAGTAGGTACTACACCTACTCAGCACATATTTCAATGTCAATTTAAAAAATAAATATAAGTTATAATATAATCTTAATTAAAATATTAACAATATTAGTTAACAATAAAACTTAAACAATAAATAGTATTATGTTAAACAACAGCCATAATTACATAATAAAAAACAATAGTCACATTTCTCAAATTATCAAAATAATAATTTCGTAGGTTCATAGTCATACATACCTACTCGTAGCTTAGGTCAATGATAGGTTCTATTTTAAAAAATCTTTGACCGAATATAACGCATCCGCAATCAATTTTTGTTTTAGTTTCCTAACAAATGACTCATTAGTAGTGGCATCCTAAATATCCCTCGGAATTTTGTTATATAATTTAGGTCTAATTATACCTAAACATTTTCTAGATTTAGCAAGTCTAGCCGATGGTTGTTGCAGGTCACTGCGATGCCGCGTATTAAATCGGTGGGCGTCTCCGCACATTGCTCAAGGTTTTTTCGCATGTATTTTGCGATCTCATGTATGTAAATGCTTGGTAAGGTTAAAATCTTATGAGCTATAAACAATTCCTGTGCGGGATGATCCCATGGCACCCCGGCAATAATACGCACTGCCCGCTTTTGTAATTTAAAGGCCCTGTCTCTGTCCGCAGCGTTGGCCCATAGATCGACAGCATACATCAGAATGGAGTTAAAGTAGACATAATAAGCTTTCTTAAGATTTTCACTTGTTAGGCTCGGCCGCAAGCGGCTTAGTGCAAAACAAGCTGATGATAACCTTTTGCACAGCTCATCAATATAGGGACTCCATGTAAGAGCAGAGTCAATGACAATACCCAGATATTTCACGTCAATTCTGATAGGTAACTATGTATTATTTTAAAAACCCACAAATCGAATTTCTATCAAAAATACAGTCAAGTCAGTACAAACATGTCAAGCGTATCTTCGTTATTCGCTTGACATGATGTTCCACAGAACACAATGTAAAGACTACCCAGCCAAAGAATACTATAGTATTCTCTACAGCATACACGGGCATTGTGGAAAAGGCCCGGCCGGAACACTTTGCCTGCGACATGCATTGTTACCGAGTTCCGCGGATGCTACGGATTTTACCCGGTTCAACAATTTTCCGCAACAAAATACGTAATGGTGCACAATTTTTGAATTTCCGTATGTTAAAAGCTGAATTTTTCTCTTTTCACAAATACACATGGCTATATCACTTGCGGGATAGACAGAACGTCTGATAGATATTTAAGGGCTGTTTCAGAATAATCGTTGTACTGCAAGTTGTCAGCCTGTCGCCTAAAACTGTTATACACATAAAGCCATCGAATTCCTTAATTTCCTTTTATTACACCTACGGGTAAGAAATGGAGTGATGCTGTCATAAGCCAGCATCACTTTTTTACACATACCCTAACTTTTAACCTTAAATAAGTAGAGTACCTAATAGAACACACATCACACCTTTATCCCTTGCGGGATAGGCAAAGCGTCAACAGCCGCAAAATTACGATCACTAGCGCCACGTGTGACAAATATTGAGGGCCGTTTGAGATAACTTGCGTATCACTATAGCGACAGGTTCTCAGCATGTCGCCTAAAAGTTGTAGTACATGAAACCCTCGAGTCCCTTAATCGCCTCTTACAACACCCACGGGAAAGAAATGGGGTGATGCTAATCAAAGCCGGCTTCACACGGCAAATAGAAATTAAAATACGTGTGGTTAGACCAGTCGCTAAGGACTTCCGCGCGCGGATTCGATTTACAAGTTTTCAGGAATTGAGCCCCTGGGTTGTAAGTATTTTAGCGTGGGTACGGAAAAAGTGCAGAGATATTTTCGTACTACATTTTTGTTGTTGCGGTCGGGTAAGCTGTGCCAAACCTAGTTAAAAAACAGGACACGTTACAAATGTATTCAGGATTTTAGTTTTAACACAAATACGCATTTGCAAGTAAGTAGAATTACATACATACATACATATAACACGCCTTTATCCCTTGCGGGGTAGGCAGAGCGTTAACGGCCGTAAGAATACGGCCACTGTCGCCACGTCTGACATTTTTATGAATTGTTTTCTAAGGTTGTTACAGAAAACATGTGTATCACTATAGTGACAGGTTGTCAAGTAGAATTATTTTTCTATAATACTTCTATTGGAAGTAGCAACTTATTGGAATTCAAATCTAATATACAAGATGTTAGGAAAAGTACTGACTTCCTTTCAAGGTGTGAACCAGCCCATGAAACTGAACAACTTTCCCCAAGAAACATAGGTCGAAATATGAAAAAAAAAATTGGACCTCACAAACTAACAGACTGCTGTCTGCATTTTGTATGGAAGGCCCAATTTTTTTACCTTTTTTCGACCTATGTTCCTTTAGGAAAGTTGTTCAGTTTCGTGGGCTGGTTCACACCTTGAGATGAAGTCAGTACTTTTCCTAACAGTAGATTATACTAAAAAAATAATATTACAGCATCAAAAACCGAAGAAAGAAATAAAACAAGTAAATAGAATATATTTTCGCATAGCTCTGCAAACATGTTTCCTCCATTTGCTGGACATTTCCGTTAATCAGATTCGATGGGTACAAAAATACTGCTCTGATTAAGCCTTGCCATATAAATGTCACGTTATAATTATACACACATATACACGTCACGCCTTCTTCCTTTGTGGAGTAGGCAGAACGTCAAGCTCTAAAATACGGTCATCACGTATGAAAAAGCTTTGATGGACGTTTTCGAAAAAAAACTGTCGTTGGAGGCCATTTTTGGTAGGTAAATTAGTTACAATTATTATGACGAAATGATTCCGTGATTTCAATTTATTTCAGGATTCAGAACCGAGGATGGTTCATCTTAAAGGCATCCAAAAACGCAATCACAAGACAAACCGCTCAAATAATGACGTTTCCAGAGATACGTTCCTAGGGGAAGTTGTTCAGCTTCGTGGTTTGAATGCACATATCAGTATTCGGAGAGCTGTCCCTTACACCTGGTTTAGATTGCCTACTTACATGAAACTTTGGAGTACCATCTCACGGCTTCATCGACTGAGCTACAAACGCCTGTTACCTAACATCGAATTCTTGACCTGTTGATACTCGTCTCAAAGCGACGCATTATGCAGTATAGGTAGACAAATATAAATTTAGTAAAACACAAAGCAACTCACACTTTCCTCGTCTAGCCCTCACAAGTCTTTTGTCCGAGAGCCATAATAGCAAGTTCTAACAAAATAAGCCATTCGGAACACAGTACGAAATAGAAATAAGAGATTCGTCACAGATAGTGTATGAGTGCTTGTGTGGTTAGACTGTATACTGACATTTAGAACTTGAGACATTATTGATACACTTTGTTTCAATGAGGATTTTTTAAACAGCGGTCGTTACACAACCATGTCAGAAGCCTGCTACTTGTTGAAGGTGGTTGAAAAATTCTGACACTAGGGTTCATCGGGTCGTTAGACGACTTGGTGCCCCACACGAAAAGATAGAGGTGCTCTTGTGTCTTTTCAGATTGAGGCATCATACATCTGTCAAGTTCAGCGCGCAGTAAAAAACTGAACAACTTTCTCCAAAGAACATACCTAAGTAGATGTATTTTTTTTACATTGGTCCACCAATATAAAAGGGAAAATAGAAGGAAGAAAAGGAAGAGGCCGACTTAGACGCACTTATTTCACTCAAATAAGGGAGAAAGTCAATGTTGTGTCGTATCAAGAGGAAATTGTCAAAATCGCTTGTCACGGTGAAATCGCGCTCGCGCTATTTATTTGTTCTTTTGCGTAAATCATTATGATCCGCTCTAAAACCTTTTGAAAAGTGTAGTGTACCAATCGGGGAACCTGTGTTACTGTTATTTCCGCGCAAATTATTGAATAACATACGTAAAATCAGTGAAATACGAATCCATTGACAGTGCCCAGCCCAAACTTTTGTGTACCTACCCACATAAACCTACACAAACAAAATAGTGAAAACTGACATTTTGATAAACAGTGTTGCCATTTTTTAAATCTAAAAAGTACCAAATCAAAACAAATAATTCAAAATGTCAAAACCAAAACCCAATGTTAGTTCTCCCGCCGCTGAGAAGTGTACAAAATGTAGAAAAGTACCATCGACCAAAAAATCTAAAATCTCGGTTGTTTGCGACTTGTGCAAAGCTCTCTTGTGCGCTGATTGCCACGGATTGTCACCTACGGAAATACGAGTGCTCGAGTTGAAAACTGTCGCACGCGTCATGACTTTCCTATGTGGCGACTGCAAGAATACTATGGTGCAGTTACCTACAATTATGAAAAAGCTTGATGAGCTCACGGAAGAGGTGAAACAACTTCGCCTGCGGCAAAGTATGCTTGCAACTGAGTCAGCAATTCAAGAGATGTCGGAAAGAACCAATAGATCAACAAATCTCATCATTTATGATATCCCAGAACCTACTAGCGGGGACGTAGAACAAAGAAAAGCCCATGATTCGGAAGAGTGCAAAAAACTCATAACGAAAGTGACCAACAAAGTGAACTGCAGTGGAATAAAGGTTTTCCGTCTCGGAGCTCCCAAGACCAGCCCTGGTGCAAATCCGCGACCGCGCCCGGTCAAAGTGATCCTGAAAAATAAAAGTGATGCCATTGAAGTTCTACGCAACAAAGCTAAATTGGACAACCCTAGGGCAGTTGCAGCTGATCTTACCCCAATGCAAAGGGAATACCTCAAATACCTTCGTGAGGAGCTAGACAAACGTTCCAATGATGGAGAAGCCGACCTCACTATAAAATATGTGAGAGGACAACCAATGATTCTGAAGAAGGGATCTACCCAAAAAAACTAATTAACTCAACTATCGATACAAACAAAAGCAGTAATAAAAAAATTACAACCAATAATAATATAAATCAAATATCAAATAAATTATTTACTATTACAATTCTATATACAAATATTCAGTCCATTACTTCAAAGCTAGATTTATTTATTGCCAGAATAAATTTAATTAAACCAACATTAATAATTATATCCGAAACATGGCTAAAGCCTAACATACCAGATTCTTTAATAAAAATACCCGGCTATGACATATACAGAGATGATCGCATCGGAAAGCGGAGTGGCGGAATAGCCATATATGCTGCAAACAACACTAATCTACTGACTGCGAAACTAATTACCAACTACAACACAAAACACGAAGCCTCGGAATGTGTGTGGCTGGACGTCCAATTCGGAATACACAAATTTGTGCTATGTGGAATATATCGAGGACAAAATTCAACACAAGACGAGGACAACGCCTTACTTGAACAAATAGAACTTGTCTCAGAATCACACACTACTGTCATCATGGGAGATTTTAACTACCGTGGAGTGAAATGGCCTCTCTCAGATTGTGAATACCTAACACCACGAGAAGAAAATTTTGTACTGTGGTACAAAAACAGTAATCTTGAACAGCTGGTTGACAAACCAACAAGATTTCGTGAAGGTAACCAGCCCTCATTCTTAGACCTGGTATTTACTAATGATGACACGCTAATAGCACAAATCAGCCATGAAGCTCCTATAGGTAAAAGCGACCATTCTTGTCTAGTGGCAACAATCCAATTAGAAGCTAATAAGCAAGACAAGAACACCCTAAGATGGAATTATAAAAAAGCTGATTATGATAAAATAAATGACAAATTGCAACCTATCCTTAGAAGTATTGAGCAATTGAACAGTGCTGAAAATCAATTTGAGATATTCCTCACAGAATTTAAAAATGCCATCCGTTTATATGTACCCCAAATAAAAATCAACAATAATGTAAAAAATAAAAAATGGATATCATCAGAAATTCAAGATGTTATTAAACAGAAGTTATTACTATGGAATAAATATGTACTAACTGGACTGGACAAATACTATAAAGAATATAGAAAACTCAGCAACAAATTATCAAACCAGAGCAGAAGATCCCGCATTGTTTTTGAAAAAGGCATTCTTCAGGCTGGACCAAAGCGCTTCCATTCATACATAAGGCAGCAAATCACATCAAAAGTCAATGTGCCTTCAGTATTGCGTAATAATCAAGGACAAATTGTTTCAAAGCCCTATGAAGTAGCAGAAGCGTTTGCTGACCAATTCTCAGGAGTATACCAAAAGGAACCTCAGAGCTCGTTCCCGGACTTGGACCCACATTCCCGAGTACAGGAAAGTATACCTGACGTTAACTTCACAGCCAACAACGTACATGCAGCTATAAAGGAACTGAAGTCAGACTCTGCACCGGGGCCAGATGATATCCCTGTAACAGTATTGCAAAAATGTGACATTGCTGAGGTGCTATCTGTTCTAATGCGTACCTCTTACGACACTGGAATCCTGCCGTCATTGTGGAAAACCGCATCAGTGACACCGATATTCAAAAAAGGGAGTAAACTAGAACCTGCAAATTATCGACCCATTAGTTTAACCAGCGTGGTGTGCAAAATCATGGAAAAAGTGATAGTGCGACATGTGAGAGCCTTCCTCGAAAAACACAGCATAATCAGCGATCAGCAGCATGGATTCTGCCCTCACCGCTCAACAGTGTCAAACTTATTAACCTGCTTGGAAACTTGGACTAATAGTTTCAACAAGAGAGAGCCTGTCGATGTAATATACCTAGACTACGAGAAGGCTTTTGACAAAGTCCCGACTACAAGACTTTTGCAGAAGTTAGACCACATAGGGATTCGAGGAAAACTGCTTAATTGGATCGAGGCATTCCTGCGCAATAGAACACTAAGAGTCAGAATTGGTGATACAATGTCGGATCAACGTGAAGTACACAGCGGCGTGCCACAGGGCTCAGTACTGGGCCCAGTTCTGTATATTATCTATACATTTGACCTACCTCACTGCCTGCAATGTAATGTTAGCATCTTCGCTGACGATACAAAGATCTTTGCAAACCCACTCATTGACTACGACACCCTACAAAAAGACCTGGACACAGTAGCAAACTGGTCAAAAGAATGGCTCATCAACTTAAATGTTGATAAGTGTACCATACTTCACATAGGCAACAAAAATCCTCACTTGTCATATAAGTTGAATGGTGTAGAACTGCGAGCAGTCAAAGAACAAACTGACCTGGGAGTTATCATCAAAGACAACCTAAAGTGGGAGGATCACATCACCGCAATCACAAAGAGAGCAAATAGTTTTGTCTATTTAATAAGAAAAGCCTTTGGAATCCTTACTCCGGATATGATGCTGAATATACATAAGACATACATAAGACCGATACTAGAATATGCTTTTCAAGTTTGGAGCCCTTACTTTGTCAAGGACATTGAATTGTTGGAGAAAGTACAGCGTAGATTCACCAAAATACCAAGACAACTAAAGAGACTACCATATGATGGACGACTAGAAGCATTAAAACTAAGCACCCTTAAAGAGCGAAGAGACCGAGGAGATCTTATTGAAACTTACAAAATCTTAAATGGGCACTACAACATCCGAAACTTTCAATCCATGTTTAAGATGGATACTAACACCCGTCTAAGAGGCCACCACCTAAAACTGGAAACTTGCCTTTCACATAATCTTCCTCACAAAAACTTCTTTGCGAACAGAGTTGTTAAGGAATGGAATAAGCTACCAGAAGAGGTAGTCTCAGCCCCGAACATCAACATATTCAAAAATAAACTAGACAAACATAAAAAACAAATAAAAATTAATGAAATGAAATCTTATTATAAATAACGGGATACAGGCACTATCAGTCGTATAGCGACTGCCTGCCTGATTTAATGATAATAATAATAATAATAATAATAAACTTTCTTAAAATTATTATGACGCAATGGACTACAACGCTTAATATCAAAACCCATAAAGATAACTTAACATCCGATAAAATTAATATCAATAGAGGCATATTTCAAGGGGATTCTTTGAGCCCACTTTGGTTTTGCCTAGCTCTTAATCCCCTCTCACAATTACTGAACAACTGCAGTGAAGGATACTTCATCGACAGAATAAATAAAATAAAAATAACCCATTTACTTTACATGGACGACATAAAGTTGTATGCAGCCACTCGAGAACAACTGAACCGATTACTCAAAATAACTAAAACATTTAGTAAAGATATTAACATGAAATTCGGAGTAGACAAATGTAAAATCAACAGTATATTAAAAGGAAAACATCAACACCAAGAACCATTCAATCTTGCAGAACGATCTGAAACAATAGAAAGCCTTTCTCTAAATGAAACTTATAAGTATCTTGGATTTCATCAAAGCCACAAGCTAGATCACAAAAAAATTAAAGATGAACTAAAAACTAAATACAAACAACGGCTCATTAAAATATTAAATACTCAACTGTCAGGTAGAAACAAAATAAAAGCTATAAATACCTACGCAATCCCTATCCTTACCTATTCATTTGGAATCATAAAATGGACCGACACTGAATTAGAAGCACTTAACACACTCACCCGAACCACATGCAACAAACACCTCATACATCACATTCACTCAGCAGTTGAAAGATTTACATTAAAAAGAGAGAAAGGAGGGAGAGGACTAATTGACATCAAAAATTTACACTATAGACAAATCTGCAACATGCGAACCTATTTTCTTGAAAAAAGAGAAACAAGCGAACTACACAAAGCCATATGTTTAAGACCAAACTCAACCCACGGAACACTAGAACTCAACGATCCAAATTTTAAACCCAAAGATAAAATAACAACAGAGGAAACTAAATTAGAAAAATGGAAGTCAAAAGCTTTACATGGAAAACACATAGCAAATTTACAGAAAGAGCACATAGATTACACGGCATCAAACACATGGCTAAAGAAAGGCAACATTTACGCAGAAACAGAAGGATTCATGATAGCCATCCAGGACCAGATTATTAAAACTAAATCATACCAGAAACGTATAATAAAAGACCCCACCGTAACCTCAGATAGATGTAGACTATGCAATCAACAACAAGAAACAATAGACCATATAACAGGAGGATGTAATTACCTAGCCAACAAACAGTACACAGACAGACACAACAATGTTGCCAAACAGATCCACGCCCGACTAGCCAAAAAATATAATTTGATTGAAACCATAGAGCCCTACTACAAATATAAACCTCAAAATGTTCTCGAAAATGAAATAGCTAAACTTTACTGGGACCGCGACATTATTACAGACAGAACCACACAAAACAATAGACCAGACTTAACCCTTACACTAAAATCAACTAAAATAACGTACCTCATAGATATCTCCGTACCTAACACAGACAACCTACAAAAAAAACACACAGAAAAAATACAAAAATATATTCCCCTGGCAGAAGAAATACAAGCTATGTGGCATCAAGATCAAGTTCGCATAGTCCCTATAATAATCTCTTCCACCGGTATAGTCCCAAAAACACTGCACAAGGCAATAGGTGAATTAAAACTCCCAAAATCAACATACGTAAACATGCAAAAATCTGTCATCCTTGACACATGCTCTATAGTCCGGCGATTCCTCACAAATGCGACCATCTTCCAAACAGAAACCGATGTAGCATCAGAACCAAGTCACTTGGCTTAGCCCGTACTTGGTTTTGTATACACCGACATATTCTTCATGTCGAGATAAGTAGATTCAACTACAAGAAAATAATAATAAAATCACTGGCGGAGAGAAGGGAAGTATGAAAATTACTTCACCGACCACAGTCCAACTCTTCAGTTTGAAGAATATAAAATGTAGCAGCTAAGTGATTTATTTTTTCGTATTTTGACCTAACAATGTTCCTTACGGGAAGTTATTCAGTTTCTAGGACTGGTTGACCTTAATTATTTGTAGTTATTTTTTTATTACATCCTGTATACCGGTGTGTCAGAATTTTCAACCTTCTTCTAGGTTACCAGGTTCTATGACATAAGGCGTGGCACAACTTTCATGCCACCTACATCTCGAAACCCTAAGTTGCCCAAGTCCTCAGTTGACACGGTACAACTATTTACATATTAGTACACGTACGTAACCACTTCCCTGATTGTTCCTCGAATAGTTAAACGCTTCTACCGCAAGCATAGTCGGGGTGTGTTACTAGTGTGTTTATGTTGTGAGATTGTGTGATGCACTCAGACTATTCTATGGCACAATACCACAGAATGTTTGAGGAACATCTGTTAACCTAACATCTTGCTACTCCATCATGGCTCACATCTCTATCTCTCTCTTTTCCTCTAAAAATTCAATTAACCTTAAAGTCAGGATTTTCAACCGTCGTCTATATGTAGCAGACTTCTAAAACTTCTGACTAACTTCTGACTTCTGACTAACTTCTGAGTAATGACTGCCGTCTAAGTAATCATAGACAGCAACCGGGACCTACGGTTTATCGTGCCATTTGCCATCCGAAACTCGGAACCATCTTTCTTACGGGTAATCTGGTGGTTCAGCCCGCAATGTCCTGACCAGACTGAAGCAAATACACAAAGTGATAAATATGTTGAGTGATTCATCGAGAATCGAACCCGGAACCATCTGCAGGCACTACCACTGCGCAACATCCGTCGTCATATCAAAAACGGACCAAAACTATTATCACAAAAAAATCTGCGTTGTAAAACACACGCTCTCGCCCTGCATACCCTAGTGGGCCATTATACAGCTACTTGCTGCATAGTAGCTGTATAGGAGCTGTATAGTGGCGCTATTACGCGCTGGAATAGCACTTTTGTTACTCCCAAGTGTGCGGACGGGCTATTCGCATGACAAATATGAAGGTAAAACGCCTTGGTCCTGTTTTCTATTGCTTATGTTTATGCTTTATGGGGGAAAGGATTTTTTGTTAGTTTTGTTTACTTTTGATATAAGGCAGGTGTGGATTATGTTTGTTAGTTTTGTGATGAAAAAGAAAAGCTACTAAGAGTAAATACAAACAACTAATTACAATTTTAAAAAAATCCTAAGCGAACAGCTTACTTAGCTTTCTTTATTCCTTGTAGCAGTATTGCCAAAGAATACAAGCTATAGCTACTCTAAATCACACACCATAAAACTGACATGCACTAGAAGAAATAGAATGAAAAGACTCTTCTTTTCAAGTCTGACACACACTGGATACATAAAACATCACATTGAAATCGAATAACATATTTGGACATGATATACCTTGACCTACTTACAAAGTTATTATTTCAAACCCTTTGATTCCTATACTTACCATTTATACATCATAACCACCAACTTAAAATCCGCCAAAAACAAGTCTAGATGCTGCATTCTAACCCACATTGTACCAGCAATCTGTTACATCGAAAATCATTTTCAATCTAAACAGGTTGCGGTACCGCGGTGACCATCTGCCAGGAGCGAGGAGACGGCAGCCGTGCCAAGAATACGCGATGAGTGCCAAAACTGCCAAACTAGGGCACCGACGAGTGTTTAATTAATTTTTAATTGATTCCGAAACTCGTGGCGGACGTATTAGCGGTTAGGGAGAGGAACGATTTTTATTTTTAGTTTGTAACATGCGAGTAACGACTGCAAACTTGGTTTTTTCTACGGTTTCTGTTTTCCTGTCATGCGGAATGAAATACAGAAATGCAGAGGCGATCGTCCCTGATGTTATGTATTCCTTTTCTTTTCCAACGACACGATGAACCCTGATAACAGTAATTTGTATGTATTGATTGGTATTAATAAGATGACTATGACTTTCACGGACGATTTTATACGCCAAATATTTAAACTTGTCTTAGATTTAAGTCAAATCTTATTAGGAGGTTTTTGTTTTATCAGAATTATCTTCATTTATTTCGATAATATTTTCTTTTAAAACCTTACGTTTTCAGTTTACTCCATCCCTCTGAATATTAGCAAAGTATGTAGTAACATCTTTTGGATATTTTCCAAGTGGGGCACCGTTTTATTATGACTACTGAAAGTTTGTTCAAAGTATGTTCATTATCATAAATAACTTCAACTATCGCAGTTGGGAAACAATTTTCTTTAAAAATAAGGCTCAGGAAGATTTTTAAACTTGGTCTTAGTTTTTAACGTTAAAAATAGAAGTACGGAGGATCTTTAAAAATATTTTTTTTTGCGTGATAAACAACAAGAATCGTTAGGTCGAAGTACCTATATTGTTTTTAATTCGCATTTAACAAAATGTTTAAAATTCTATTGCTACTATCTGACGTCTAAAAGAACCTAATATAATAATTGATGTTCATATATCTAATCAATTTAAAATTACAATTATTATCCGTGTTTCGGATGACACGTTAAGCCGTAGGTCCCGGTTGCTGTCTATGATCACTTAGACGGCGGTCGTTACACAACCATGTCAGAAGCCTGCTACTTGTAGAAGGCGGTTGAAAAATTCTGACACTAGGGTTCATCGGGTCGTTGGACGGCTCGGTGTCCCACACGAAAAGAGAGAGAGAGAATTTAAAATTAGAAAAGGAATTATAAAATATCATTATGCAACGAGCAGATTTAATTTTGTACCTGACAAAGCACAACCTCATTAAATTTATGATAAAGTAGACGAATTCAGCAGCATCTTAAGTTAACCCATTTAAGGGATGAAGTTACACTGGTCTTTCATACAGTTGTTAATAAAGGAGAGTATATATCTATTACTATGCCGAAAAAATGAAACGTCATTTTAATTTCAATCCTAGTTAATGTTGTAAGAGGCGGACTACGTCATGAAACTGAACAACCTTTCTCACGAAACATAGGGCGAAATATGGAAAAATTTGATTGGCTTATTTTGTATTAATAGTCCGATTTATTTTATATTTCGGCCTATGACCCTAGTTCAGTTTTATGGCTTGGTTCACCTCATAAAATATTTGAAGTTGATTTTTTTACACCTTGTTAAGGAAGACACTAAGAAAAACCAATTCAACTTGGTCTCTCAAAAGGTAACATGATGCGCACCTGGTTGTACCTACTATGTACAAAGTAGGTGTTTCGTTACCTGGTTACCCGTACAATTAAAATATCACTCTCCCGCGAGAATAACCTGCAAAATTAACTCACTTTGTACTTCACGACGTAATTACGAAGTCTACACCTCGGTATAACTTGTTATATTCATTCATCTTCACGTAAATTATACGTCACTAAGCGAAAATTTAAATATTTTGTATTATTTTCTTGAATTGTTTTTTTTTTTCGATACTTATTTATACATGTTTTCCTTTATTCGAGTAAATGTTACGATTAAACCTAAACTATGCCTACTTTGAAACTTAATAAAACGAATTTACCCATATTTGCGCAACAAAAATGAATGAGAAAAACATTTAAAATTTGTTTTTCAAATTATAAAAGTTAATAAAAATTGAGATTCAAACCGACAACCTAAATAAGGACTTGTCGGAGTGTCACGGCTATGCTACTGAGGCATCTGACTTATTCTGCCGGAAATTGTTTCAAGAAAGTTTTTCTTCACAAAGTTATTATGTAATAATCGTTAATTAAAGCAGCTTGATTTACGGACGTTATAATTTAACTTTCTAGTTTGATGGTATTAAGAATTGTTGGTGTGATATTAATAACTTCTGAAATTACTTTTTCCTTTAATATTCACTTCCATCTCTTTTAGTTGGTTTAGTTCTTTTATATAGATCAAATATAATAATGGTTCTGCAACGCTCCCCTAAGACACGCCAATATAATTTCACATTTTCTCTACAAACATTATCCTTTTCTAACCAAATATCCGGCTTACAGTCACAACAAAATCCTATATGACAAACGCAAATAGTTTCCAGTGTCCGCAAACATGACAAAACCACTCAATTACACTTTGCTTGACCACGAAAGCACACGAAAAGTCAACGTTTGGACTGTGGACAAATCGACAGTCCCTACGTACAATGACGCAAGTGAAATTTTCAAATTTTACAGGAGAGCGTTTTACAGTTTCGAATGAGTATATTTCAAGTCATTTTATAGATAGAGCTTTGAAAATTTGAACATAGATGTATTTGGTCGTCATTTATTAGAATAACGGATAAAAAATTGAAAAAAATAATTATTTCTATAAAAATAAGCACATCCGTAGTTTTACGGCACAAAAAATTAAGCTGTAGAAAGCTTATGTGGTACTTAAAATTTTATGCGTTTAAATTTTAAGCCACCAAAAATCGTAACTGTCATTTAAGAGATTTTACGTTGGAGTTAGTGCACACGTATCATAATTATAAATAGGTTTTTACCTCGTATTTTACGTTTTACAAATGTATACGATTAGGAATTGTAAAAAGAAAAGTAACTTGTTGTTTGAGAACAGCTTTAACCTTCATAAAATCAACAGTATAGAGAATATTAAAAGAAATGGTTTTACTCCGTAAGTGCCAGATACGAGATAGACGTAAAGGCGTAAAGTAACGTAGCGTAACTACTGTCATTTTACGTCGGAAGATGTGTTGTCACGTGGGTTTTTAACTACCACTACCGTCGTTTTACGTTGTAATTGTGTAATTTTTGCAGTTACGGGGAGTCGATTTCGAGTAGAATCAGGCTATATTGTAACTCGCTATCTTTACTAACAATACCCTTATGATAAACTGAGGCGAAATCAAAGAAAAAAGGCAAATGACTTAAGTGTCAGTTACGCGATTGTACGTAGGGACCGTCGAAATAACAGCCAAAACTGAAGCGTCCTAGAGTTTCGACTCAGGTACGGTCTGCTTAGACCATTCCGTGCATTCCTATTTAGGCGGTTACGTTGTAAGCTTGTAGCGATTTTACAGAATTTTAATTTAGATTTCATAAAAATTTAATTGGATGACTCGGTGAAACATCCCCTCAATAAATACAAAAACAAGATGATCTACCAAACTTAGTCAGTCACATTTTCATGATAAAATTATTTTACTGAAATTACACCGGACAATGTTCACAAGATGCCACAGACAGAGGTTCCTACCGTAGTTATGACATCGGCGAATTTGTCAGATTTTTAAATTTGTACACATGAAGTGTATCTATGTCATACAAATTTATAACTCCTGATGCATACGCGTGTGACTTTTGAACAATATTTGCGGTACAATAAATCTGCACCATGTACCGAAGTGGACCTTAAAGCTGCAAACGAAGGGGCTATCGAGACGCGAACTTTTGCAAACCGATTGTACGAAATGCTTGAGTTAAACTGTTGGCACCAAAAAAACAAGAATCAGTTCAATCGTTTGTTCATTTGTTCCCAGTCTGGTTAGGACATTGCGGGCTGAAACAACCGATTGTCCGTAAGAAAGATGGCTCCGTGTTTCGGATGGTACGATAAGCCGTGTAGGTCCCGGTTGCTGTCTACGATTACTAAGACGGCGATCCATGGACGACCATGTCAGAAGACTGTTGTAAGGTTGTTGAAAAATTCGGACACTAGGGTTCAATGGGACGTTGGACGTGTCACCCACACAAACGAGAGAGAATTCAATCGTTCTCCGCTTCACACTTGAACCGCAACTTTAAAACGCAAACTTTCCCAATAAACGTTACCTATGGAACCGTCGCTGCGGTCACCTCGCATTGTTTGGACCCTCATTGATTTAAACTGCTCTAAACCGGTTTAATCTTTTAACCCTTGCCAGTTTTCAAAATGTTCCGTTTGATGAATACGGGGTTTCAGCGGACCTTTAGCAAACTTTGTGCATTTGATTTGAAAAGGCATGCGGTTTTAAGTTAATGAAAAGTTTTTGGAAAAGAGATGCTCTGTTTTTTATTTCAATTCCTGAATATAAGGCTTAGATTATTTTGGAACAAACTTTAAAATGTTTACTATTTTGTAGAAATATCCACAAGATAGTAATTTCGAATACTTGGTGTTTTAATAAAACACTATATATTATTAAGTTTTTGTTAGAAAGCTAAAAGTTAAGTTTTTGTTAGTCAAAATTCCGCTCCTTTCGTTTGTATTAGCCTTCTAACAAAAAAAAGGTAACATACTCTTATTCTTTGCCAATATATTTTAAGTAAAATTCGAAAAAAAGAAATAATATTATAGTCTTACAAACCACAAACTCTACAGTTACGTAAATTGTAGTTTTTTCTTTTTAATACCTATTACCTACCTTCGTACCTACCCATGTAGTTTTATTGTGTAAATAATACTTTACACCGAATTCGGTAGCAGAATGGGCGCAACATTTGATACCGCAACGAAACTCTCTTCTTCACAGAAAAACCAATAATGCGGTTTGATGCAAATATAGAGTGTGAGGCGTTTTTTAACTAACATTATATAGATAGTCTGCCGTGTGATGCCGGCTTAGAATAGCATCACCCCACCTCCTTCCCGCGGGTGTCGTAAGAGGCGACTAAGGGACTCAAGAGTATTGTTGTATTACAATTTTTAGGCGACAGGCTGACAACCTGTCACTACAGTGATACATATGTTTTCTGAAACAACCTTCGAAAACAATCCTCAAAAATGTCAGACGTGGCAATAGCGACCGTACTTTAACGGCCGTTAATGCTCTGCTTACCCCGCAAGGGATAAAGGCGTGATAGGTGTATGTATTATATAGATAGTCAACGTAACGATGTAAAAGATGACGTAATTCATAAAATAAACAAATATTTAGCTGTTGGATATGAATGGACTCAAAGGATACATGTGTATTGCAATTTTAGGTGACAGGCTGACAACTTGTCACTATTGTGATACACGACTTGTTTGAAACGACTCTCAAACATTGGTCAGACGTGGCGATAATGTAATTTAACGGTCGTTAACACGCTGCCCACCCCGCCAGTGGTACAGGCGTGGTTTGTGTGTGTGTGTGTGTATGGATATGAATGGAAGAGAAAAACATGTAACACTGACCCTAGAAATATTAGGATACGGGAAGGAAAATTGGGATTTGTCCAACTTACTCATAAATATACTTGGCTTGTATCCCTATACAAAAGACATAGGATTATATATCGTATACATTTACTGAGAAAAACGATATATCGCTATCTAAAGTACGAACGAGTACATGTCAACGATAGCTTACCAGTGGCTTTTTATACAGCTGTTGGTCAAAATAGACAATACAATCTCATAAAAATGTGTTTCTGATAGGTATCTTTTCAGTATAACAATACGGAAAATTCATACTCCTTTATTCCACACCACTCGCTTAACAATGCTCGCCGTATAGATTACAAGAATATTATATTTATTTTTTTCCTAATTCGCGCAACGCAACACCTGGGGCCGGTATCGAATATAATTTTCCTTAAGGAGCTCCCAGTGCATATGAGCTGCCTCCAACACTTAAAAATTCAAAACTCTCTTAGAAAATCCGCTAGCCAAGATTGAAGTAGATACTGACGCTTTACAGAATGTTTTATTAGCAGATAATGGTTCAATTGAGTAGAAATAACTACTGTTATTCATTCATTCATTCATTCATTATCTGTAACTACACTGGCCCATTCATTATTGAAACAACATTCTGAAAATAAGTTTCAATATCTGTAACTTCAAGCGTACCGTGGACATCCTCCGGCCAGATGGACCAATGACTTAAAGAGAGCAGTTGCTAGCGACTAGATGACGAAAGCGGGAGGTCGTACCTTGTGGCGTATCCTAAGATAGGCAACAGTCTAGCAGTGGACTGCTATAGGCTAATATGATGATGTGATAAGCTTCAGTATCTTTACTTACTTCAAGTGCACTATGGACACCCTCCGGCCATGTGGACCGATGACTTAAAGAGAGCGGCTGGTAGCGACTGGGTGGCGATCCCGCTGTGGACTGTTATATGCTGATATGATGACTGATCTGTACTTCAACCGTAACCAGTAGATTTTACATAAATTACGTTCTCATCGAGTTATGAATTTTTAACCATTGGAGGCAGCACATATGCACTGGGGTCCCTTTAACCAGAAGACACCCGATACTAATAACCGAGTCGAGTGTCCATTACAGAAGCCTTACAGCGATTATGAGTTTATTAATTTTATACTCGTGCTGCGCCAGGTGGGCAGTGAACTTTTGTAATTTTATATTGCAAAACATGTTTTAATTTGCGCTAGTGGTATTCAAATGAACTAAAATAAAATTCTGGTACTATCTATATCTATAACTGCGAGGATTTTTTGTCGTATGAATATGACAATTTTCATTTTTAAATCTTTGTTTTAGGCGGATCGCGCATTTAACACACGACGGGGCGCTAAAATGTCGCTGCGGTCTGTCAGATTCAGATCCATACTAGAAATGTCACTCCCTCGAAGACCGCACTCGAAGAAACGACGCTGCGATAGCGCTGTTTTGGTATGGGGATTAACTTTTCTAGTATGGATCTGACAGACCGCTGCGATGTTTTAGCGCTCCGTCGTGAGTTAAATGTGCGATCTGCCTTATTAACGACATTCCTCGACGACCGATGTGGCGCAGTGGTAGTGCGACTGCCTCTGACGCAGAAGGTTCCGGGTTCGATTCTCGGTGGGTCACTCACAAAGTTGATATTTTATCACTTTGTGAATGTGTTTCCAGTCTGGTTAGGACATTGCGGGCTGAACCACCCGATTGTCCGTAAGTAAGATGGTTCCGTGTTTCGGATGACACGTTAAGCCGTAGGTCCCGGTTGCTGTCTATGATCACTTAGACGGCGGTCGTTACACAACCATGTCAGAAGCCTGCTACTTGTAGTAGGCGGTTGAAAAATTCTGACACTAGGGTTCATCGGGTCGTTGGGTGACTCGGTGTCCCACACGAAAAGAAGAAGAAGACGACATTCCTTTACGTACATGTAAATAAAATATATAGGTACTTTATTACGCACCTCGAATCATTACACTGATACACGTTTTCTGAAAAAACCTTAGAAAACAATCCTCTTAAATGTCAGACGTGGCGATAGTGGCCGTATTCTTACAGCCGTTAACGCTCTGCCTACCTCGCAAGGGATAAAGACGTGTTATATGTTATGTTTTCGAATCATTAGCGTCAAGGTAGCATAAAGGCACATAGAGTTACTAGGAAAATCAGTGTGGGTTGGTGCTTTAAAGTGCTCGTTTTCCAACAACAAACTTTCATCGATTCCAGCATTTTCTTCCTACACTCGCTAGTTCATAATAAGCTGCTACACGTACGAAAACACCGCGAGAAAGCCTTTTATTTCGCTACAATGCATTAAGCCTGTGAAAACAAAGTGTGTTCCGAACGGTCCCAAACACGCTGCGTGGAACTACCAACACGAAAAGATTAAAATCTACAGCAAATACCACAGTATATCCTTCACCCATAGAATGAACTTTGAATAAACGCAGTAGGTAGGGAATGTGTAAGGAAGTTTGTTACTCTGTGGCGCCGCGGTACGTGTCCCGTTTTTCGTAAGAATACACACGAAAATTCCTTGGCAAAGTACTTATTTTATGCATGAAATGATCGCGGGGAGTACAGTGTTTTGCTTTTAGACTAATAATGTTGGCGCGAGTTTGCGCCGTATGAGAGCAGTTTTGTAAGTATGTGACAGTGTATGTAAGCTGGCTTGTATTGGTGGGAGTTGTAGTTAACTGCAGTAGTAATACACTTTGACACTTTGAGAACAATAAAACTGGAAAATCTACATATTCGGTTCTACAAGAAGTTAAATATGTTACATGCGTGTGTGTGTAGTTTGAAACCTATCTAAATGAGCCACTGGTTCAATCGAATCTGCGAGGCATCGATCTCATGAGTGTCTTACGACAACTCGGAATGAGTTTCGTCCACTACAATCATCTTTCTGTACCTACCCTGACGTGGCCGTCATGAACCCTTATAGAGCATGCCTGGTTTTTGCATTGGTTTTTAAACCTAATTCTGGTACCCTATAAACTCAAGTATAGCCTATTTCGATTCAATCAGTGTTTGAGGCAAGAGTTTTCTTTTAAGCAAGATTTATTTTCATAATAAAGATTTAACTTTAGGCCTTTTTCACACTTAACCCACACCGCAGCGATAAAATAACACATCGGTCGGTCAGATCCATACAAAAAATGTCAATCCCCATACTACAACAGCTACGTCAACGCAGCTGTGTCGACTGCCGGTTTTAGTATGGGGATTGACATTTCTAGAATGGATTTGACAGACCGCTGCGTTGTGCGTTAATGTGAAAAAGACCTTAATGGACGGTAGTTTTACTTCTGTAGTAACCTCACAGGGTTCATTGGGTCACTGGACGATTCGGTATCCCGCACGAAAAGAGAGAGAGAGAGAGTAGCCTCACAGATTCACACCAGTCCATATGAACTCAGTTCCAAACTCTCTCTACGTCGAGTCGTAAAATTGTCTAAAACCCCATTCATTTTCGTTCAGCGCTTTGAACCTTTCGAACGATAAACCAAGTTCCGTGAAGTTACAATTTCTTCAACTTTACGCCGTTTAAGTATCAGTTGAATGGTGTAGTCGGTAAGTGATCATCTGCGATTGAAGTTGTAGGTTTGATTTCTGATAGCCAAGATAAAATAACTTATGAAGTTGTAATTATTGTTCTTTGGAGCTTCAAAATTGGAACTGGCTGCGATTGATTTTTGGGGGTTCGATAAAGCATGACTTCACAGATTTTACATGTTAATTTAACAGTGATCGAAACTCTATGACAAGTTAAACGCGTAGGCACAATGTGACTCACACTTTTGTAGTATAATTTTTCAAATTTCTTTCAATACATGTATCTGAAAATCGGATTGAAATCGAATGAATTGTACAGAATGAAAAAAGAGTCGACATCAATTAATAATGGTTTAACCATTAAAACATTTTTAGTTGTTTTTTATATACATAATTATGATATGATTTCTCATCTAGAAGAATCATACCCAGTGAAGATAAACAATTTAAAAGGGCTCAAAGTTTGGTCCAGAAGATGGATGAGTTGTTTGATCGCCTTTTCAGAAGGTGAGTTTTATGAACGTCCAAATTAATTATTAATGAATTATTGTTGAAAATTTCAGTTCTCATTCTGGGTGGCGATAGACAGGCCGTGAGTTGAGGTAGAATTTATGCGACTGAATTTTTGTTAAGAGGATCAAAACCAGGGAGTGCCGAAGTAGGTAGGTAAAAAGCTATTGAAAAACATTATTATTATTTTCTGATTGGGATTTTCGTTCCTTATTATAGTATCAGTAAGACCTTGAAGGTACCTTTTTAAACCACAATAAACTACGGAAAATCTAACAAGAAAATCGTCTCACTGCCCCACACGATAGAGGAAGTTGAGTATAAGAATACTAGGGTATCGTTAGAAAGTTTCTAGATTGTATGACATACGATTAAATATAGTCAAAGTCTAACAGAAAGAGATATCAGGGTGTAAAAAATAGCTGCAAATATTTTAAGGGGTGAACTAGCCCATGAAACAGAACAACTTTCCCTAAGAAACATAGGACCTCCCATACAAAAATTACCAAGCGACCAAGTCAATTTGTATGGGAACTAATGGAAAATCCAAAAAATGTTCTCATATTTCGAACTATATTTCTTGGGAAGTTATTCAGTTTCATGGGCTGATTCATCCCAAAAAATACTTGGAGCTTATATTTTTAGACTTTATTATAAGGATACAAAAATAAGTAAAACTTTCCACATACAAAACGAATGAATGAAACACGAACGCTAGCCACCAGAACAGAGATCTTTAGTGTTCTGCGGAAACAAACAAACAGAAATTCCATCTAAACAATTATTGTAGCGGAATGCTTTCGCAGAACGCAAGTGCTAGTGATGCGACCTAACGACTAAATTGCGGACGGAGATTCGAAATTTAAATAATATGTAACACTACATTTTGAACTATCTTAGTTGTTTACACTGTTCACACAAAATAAAAAAAAAATTGCTGCGAATATTTTAAGAGGTAAACTAGCCCATGAAACTGAACAAATTTCCCCAAGAAACATAGGTCGAAATATGAAAAAAAAATTGTACACGCGGTGGTAGTGCGACTTCCTTTGTTTGACGCAGACGGCTCCGGGATGATAAACGTATTCGATTGTGAATGTTTTCAGAGCAATCGATATTTACTCGTTATTCTATAAAACTTACACACACACACCCCCCCACACACACACACACACACACACATATCACGCCTTTATCCCTTGCGGGGTAGGCAGAGCGATAACGATCGCAAAATTACGGTCGTTATCGCCACGCCTGACAGCATTCGAGGGTCGTTGCAGATAAGTCGTGTATCACTATAGTGACAGGTTGTCAGCCTGTCGCCTAAAATTGCAATACACTTAAAACCCTCGAGTCCCTCAGTCGCCTCTTACGACACCCACGGGCAAGAAATGGGGTGATGCTATTCTAAGCCGGCATCACACGGCATAATTACTCATATGTAAACAAAATCCTGCAACAGTTTCAAAGCGCTTTCCCACCCCTTCGCTGGCTGCACTTCCATGAGTTACGACTGCGCCGTGTTATGGTGAAATTAATGGTGTATGAATAATAAATTAACATCTCCGTTTATCTAAAACGCGCTGTTTCCTTGCAGACTTGCGCAGGCGACGAATGGGATACCTAGAAGGCTTTAATGGGCAATTTATGGGCTTACAAAGCGCTGATCTGAGTAAATAGCTATTAGGAAATTGGTATGAGTGACTGACAGATTGTATAATTCTAAGGTATTTGTAATTTATAATATATATTTATTATTATTTATATCCGTAGTTGTAAGTAATATTTCAGTTATATTTCGTATGTATTGCCTGTTATTATCTGTAAATATAAATCATCTCGAATTTATAGTTATTGTGCACATCTCATTCGCCTTTCGCCAAATGCCATTTCTCTCCCGTAGGTCTGCTGTAAGAATTTTCGTTTTTAGAGATAAGCAGGGCCTGTTGTGTCCATTTTATTTATGTTTTGTCCTGTAAAATTTCTTGTGTACAATAAATGGTAAATAAATACAATAAATGGTAAATAAGGTAAGCTTTGAGCCATTTTACGCAAAAATGACAAACAAAATTGAAATATTTGAAAGATTTCACGAGCAAATTTATGGGACTACAAAACGTTGATCTGAATAAATAGGTATTAAGCAACGTATTAAAGAATCGCTATGAGTGACAGTGGTCTTGTGTAATCTTTAAACTATTTAACACAAAAGTGTCAAACAAATTGAAATATGTGAAAGGCTTAACGGGCTTTATGAGCTTATACAGCGTTGATCTAAGTAAATAGGTATTAGGCAATTTATTAGGGATTTTGTGAGCGGCCTAGACCTAAATGTATCATCCCCTAGAACCACTAGTTCAAAGGCAAGGTCTTAATGTCGAAATAATGACCATAAGGCGAGTAACACACTTGACGCACGACAGAGCGCAAAAATATCGCAGCGGTCTGTCAGATCCGTTCTAGAAAATGTCAATCCCCATACTAAAACCGCTCAACCGCTGTTTGTTGCTGGTCGTGACCACATACTAAAACCACACTCGACGGATGACACTGCGATAGCGCTGCGTCAACAGCGGTTGAGCGGTTTTAGTATGGGGATTGACATTTTCTAGTATGGAACTGACAGACCGCTGCGATATTTATTGCGATCCGTCGGGCGGCAAGTGTGTTCCTCGCCTAACTATAAAAAAATAATATTTTTATTTAGTTTTTTCATTCTAAGCCCTTCGTTCCAGAGTATTTCAAATTTTCAATAAAATTTCAGCCTATAAGCTTTAAATGCCTTGGTTTACATTAGTGACAAAAATCAAAACTACTTTCAGCGTCTTTTTATTTCTGCAAATATACTTTATCGTCTGTCTATACCTCAAAGTCTACATAATGAAATTAGCAAACGTCACTCATTAGCAAAATACGTCTCGACTCAAGCCATAAAAAAAAAGTTTATAAACTATTTTATTTACACGCTAGTATATTCAAAGTCAATATGAGTTTATTGAAGTTTCTGATAAACAGAAATTATGAGAACAGAAAGTTTCTGGGTAGGTACATACTAAATCACGTATACCCGTGTCCACTCACGTCCACTCTGTTCAAGAAGTTGTGACTTTGCAACATTTGGAAATAGGGTTGGGGTACGTATAGACTAGTTCCTTTTATTGAATGTTCCTACCTACTGCTTCCTCCTCCGGCGAGGAACACACTTGACGCACGACGGAGCGCAAAAATTGTCGCAGCGATCTGTCTAGAAACGTCACTCCCCATACTATTACTATCTATTATTTCAGATAATTCTTGTGCCACTGTCGCCTTACGTTATAATTATAATACAGCTGAATACTCAAGTCCCTTAGTCGCCTCTTACAGAAACCGCATTGTATAGGTAATTTGTGAAGGTAATTTTTCGATTCTGTCACTACATGCTCTTGAATATATCAATGAACATCTTTGCGCCTTGGAACTATGATACGTACTCTATTAAAACACTTACAAGAAGCCTTACTTCTGGCTCGCCTAGAAAGCCAAATAACTAAGCCCAGCTCTACGGCAGACGGCAGCAGTCTTCTAAACTTGGCTCGTAATTCCTCCCACAGCCCGGCCCCTTTAGGTCACGTACGGTGCCCTAAATTTAAAGGAAAACACTCCAATAACTTTTGCGCCAACTGCAAGGAGGGGAAACATACGGGTTTGAAATCAGTCATTTGTTACGTAGAGTTTAGCTGTCAGTAAGACACCGGGATTCATCGGGTCGTTGGAAAAATGGGTAAGTACCCCGCACAAAAATACAAAAGGGTTCGGAGTATGCTACAACGTTATGGTTATTCTTACAGTTTTACTTGACAGATTTACACCCAAGCCATTGCTTGCTTACAAATACATACTTATCATTTCGTCAAATCTGTCTGTCTGTCTGTTCTGCCCCGCCTCTAAAACGTCGTCAATTTTTGTAAATTGTAAGCTGTATAGTTGTTTTTTTTTAGTAAGTTTTGAGTAATTTTTTTCAAAACTTGCATGATTTTGACTACAAAATAAAATTACCTTTCTATACGTTATACCCCGACTTAGAACGGGATAAGGCAAGGATAATGACATGTTACTAACTACGGTTACCACATCTATCCTAGGATGTGTTGAGTAGCCTTGTCACAGGCAATTGACCTCTGCGTTTTTTCAGAGAAGACCTGATTCTTCTCATAACATACCCGTACCTTGCACCAAAAGAGGTCATATAAATGAAACGTTTCTACACATAATCTCAGCCCGTATTTTCCAACACTCTCGCCTACCTCTTTCCTTTTCGTTCAACTCCCGTACAGTTGAAATCGTGACCATGTCATGCTTATAATGAAACTCCCAGATATAATCTTACCAAATTAATATACCTCTAAGTTAGAGGAATGTTTTTGTGAGTTACAACCTCGTTACTTGTAGGGGTTGGTAGTTAGCGTGTTAACTTTGTAGGACTAATTGTACAAGTTTATATCGGGGTGGTGTACGTATTAAGATACGTGATTACATACGTTTTGAACGTGCTTACAAAGTTGATGTTTGATGAGTGTATTTCTTACATTATTTGAAGGTTTCTACAAGACGTGTTGTTTCAAAGAAGTAAAAAGGGAGTTTTTCAACCGCCTACTACTAGCATTTTTCTAAATTCACATTACACAAAGTCTGCAAGTACTGAATTTCCATACATTATTAAACATAACGAGTATAGATAGAGCCCTGTATTTTGTTGGTTGATAGAACAAGGGTTAAAGTACCATGTGATGCCGGCTTAGAATAGCATCACTCTATTTCTTTAACGCAGGTGTCGTAAGAGGCGACTAAAGACTTGGGCTTTCCTGTGTATTACTATTTAAAACGACAGGTTGGCAGCCTGTTTAAATACGATTTTCCTACAATGCCCCTTAGATATTTTCATTTGTATTGTAACGGCCGTTAACACCGTGCCAACCAGTAATAACCACGGGATAAAAGCGTGATATAATTATAGTATAAGTCTTACAATACATAGAGCTAAAAGCAATAAACTTACAAGAAACAATTTAATAGCGCCAAGCACTTTCCAACATCGTTGCGAAGCCACATCACACGAAACCGCGACGCACAAAATAACTTTCAGTTTCTGAAACGCTGCTACTTTAGAAACCACCTGAAAATGAATAGTTCCACCTTGTACTCAATGAACTGCGCCTGAGACTGTTAGTCGGTTGGACCACAGCGACTTTGAAGAGTGCGGCTCTATTCTACAAAACCATCCAAACAGGACTATCTGTTGGTGGGCAATTTAAAAAAAAATTGTACCCTTTCGAAAAAGTGGTCGACATAATTTATGTTGATATAATGACAATTTTTTTTGGAAAATAGAGTCTGCATTTAATAATGTATCTAAATATAATGTTTGTTTTGTAATTTATTCAGTATTTTAAGAGATATTCAGTAAAATAGGAATACAGGTCATTATGGTCAGTCAGTTTTGTTACCACCTTTGAAGCATGTTATCTCACAAAATAAAGTTAAACCTAGTTATTTTATATGTTTTTCGATTACTTTGTTTATTCAACTATCTTTAAAAAAATGTAAAATGGTCCAAAAGTCTTTATTTTTTTCAGTGAAGCAAAAAATAGGTCCGTTTGGTTACCCTGGTCACCAAACCAGATCATATTTTCATTTTTTTACAACAATGCGTTATAAAATTGTAACAAATATTATTTGAACTGATAAATTTACATTAAAGTTTTATAAAATAATACGGAAAACAATTAAAATCGTACTAAAAATATCAAAAATACGCAAATAACTGTAACCAAAGTAACAAAATGGACAGTCACAAAATTGTAAGGTTAGGGTTACACGCCGCATACTTATTGGGAATAAACTAGTATAACGTGCCATTGTTCATTGTACTTATATTGAGTATTTGTTACTGATTTTAGGTAGAGTTAACATCCAAAAAAATTCGAATAATATAGTTAATTTGAAAATTCTTTACGTTTTGATTTTATTTAATAAATGAATGAGATTTATTTTATTATTTCAATACATATCTTTATGAGCTTTTACCGAACTATTATTTTAATTTGGCACTGAAAGTCCGTATATATATTTAAAAAGATCACTTAAAAAGAAAACTGGAACATAACCAAACAAAAAAAACTAAAATAAAAAAGTAACAAGCCTTTATCTAAAATATCTTATTTTTATTATCGAGCACCTTAAATAAACAAAATAATATATTATTTACAATTGGCACCATGTAAACTCAGCTTTAGCTGTCAGTTTTGTTACTTTGCCTGTCAGCATATAGGTTACCAGCAAAATGGGTAACAAAATGGAGGTAACATCGGACTCCGATTTTGGATTAAAATATCAGTAAAAATCGGCAAAAAACATTTAGTTTATCAAATTTTGAACACTTAATCTTCATAATTTATTGAAAATTGAAAACACGCGCTTAATAGCATGCCATAAAGTGTTCAAGAACTACAGTGGTAACTAACCCGACAAATTTTCTGAAACTTTCGTACGCACCTCGACTTGCACGTCTCACGATCCCGTTGCAAATGGCAGAGCCACAGTAAAATGGCCTATGGCTAGACGATTAAATAATGTTACTATTTTCAAGAAAACCTACCAACATCTTTAATATTTTTTATTATAAATCAAGGTAACAAAACTGACGTTTCGTGACTGGACAAAATTGGGGACAATATTCAAAAATTATTATAAATTCTATTTCAACATATTTAAAGTTTGAAATCCATTATTTCGAAAGCATAAAGCATTGCCATTCTAAAAAATATAAAATGTGTGGGGGTCTTCTTGGAAGAATATAATTAAATCCAACCGTCTTTTTCGCAAACTGTGGTGGGGGACAGCCAAAAAACTGGTACGCCCTGGGGTATATTATTTAATATAAATTAAACTATAAATGATAGCACGAAATATTTAATGTTAAATAGCAGACTTTAAACTATATTTTTGGGGAAATATAAATAAAAAGTACAAACAATTAAGATAACACCTTTAAAAAAATACGCAATGTGGGGGACAGGTAAAAATCAGGATGTACAATTTTTTTTGAAATTGCCCTAGGATGCCCAGCATCTCTCGGCACCTACACACTTGAAGATCTGTAGGCGGCCACTTTGAGCACTGTTGATGTGACTACATTCTGGTCAAACTTTTAGTTTCATCTTTGACAAGCACAGAAGAAGGAGACTGCAAGTTTAATACACTTAACCCATTTTACCTGTGGCTGTCTTGTACAGAAACAATTAGGTATTTTCCATTGTGAATGCAAACCTCGCCAATGATCCTGTCAAAGTTTGAGTGAACACTTCTTTAGAAAACCATCTGAAAGAGAACAGTTGCACTGCTTGCTTTAAATATTTCAATTCTGGATTCGAATTTTATTTCTTCTTCGTATCTTCGTATCTAGCCATCGGGATCCCACAATTTTAATTCAGTAAATAATATATTATATTCAGTTAATAAACAAGGTGTGAAAATGAAACAAAATCCATAGCAAAATAAAAACAAAACAATACCTATCTACTGTAAATCCACCCTGGATCGTTGCCGGCGCCAAGGTACCGGCAGCGTTGCCGCGTTGTAAGAACGACTAGAGAAACACTTTGTGCCAGGAACGAACCCGAGTGAACGAGAGAGCTTTTAACTTAGTGTACTCTGGGACACGGTGGAACTGTCCCCTGAAAACTGGGGTAGCATTTACAACTTATAAATTTCAAAGAGCGCCCAATACCCACGGAAACAAAAGTAGCCCATAAATTTGAAATAATTCCTACCTTTTGCTTTCAAATAGGGATGGAAAGAATTTTTTTTTACGATTTATCGAGATTTATACGGTTACGCTAACCTACCCATATGAATCAAAACAACGCAGGGTAACCCTATCAGCACCCTTAGCACCACATTTCTAGTTTTGTAACATAATGTAAAATGTACGTAGACAAAATATGGATACTCAAGTCATTTTGAAACGTGGGTCAGACAGGGTGATAAGTTTGGATACCTATTAAAACATTTGGTATCTTTACTTGCATCAGAATTTCCACTACTGTATTTTTAATTACTTTCCTTCCTATATTAGAGATAAAACCAGACTTTTTCTTCGAAAACTTAAGTTATTTGTAGTCATTTTTTTACGATTTTCATTTTATCGATATTTTTAGATTTTTCCCTACCCTATTAGGGCCTACCGCAGTCCGCAGCCCTTTGCAACTGAAATCCAGGTCAAATCTTTGCTTTTAACGAAAATATATTTAGTTTTCTTTGTTACTTCGTGTGTTTATCTACTTAAGATCCTAATAGACGGGAAGAATTAGGGCAAGGTTCCTAAAAACACTTTGAGTATCGGAACATTTTTGATGCCATCCAAGCAATCAGATTAAGGCGGATCGCAAAAACATCGCAACGGTCTGTCAGATCCATACTAGAAATGTCAATCCCCATACTAAACATACAACCGCTGTTGACGCAGAGCTATCGCAGTGTCGTCCGTCCGTGCGGTTTTAGTATGGAGAGTGACGTTTCTACAATGGACCTGACAGACCACTGCGATATTTTAGCGGTTTGTCGTGCGATAGCTAAGTGTGCGATCCGTCTAAGTCATTGACGTCATTGTCATTTTATCACAATTTTATGTGCCTAGTAGAAACGCGGCACGATTGGAATAAAAAAATAAAGGCATAGCTTCGGGGCTGGCCAGGCTGACCACACAGCATGTAACTTACGCCACCACCATCGTTGTATGAAATCTGTATCTTAGCCGTAACCAAGACATTACAAATCTGACATTGAATATCTGTCATCTGATCTCAAACGAAAATTGAAATATTAAATAAACAGAACTTTGAGAGGATTTAAAATTCGTATGAATAAATATTTTAATATTATGAATATGATGTCAATTATTTGAAATTGGTGTCATATAATATTATCAAATTTGTCTTAGGCAAATTGTCATATCCTAAATGTTATACTTTCGAAATTTGAAAGCTAAAATAATACGCAGTTGAGTTCCGTTCTGCCCCTAAAATATTAATGCCTTCGCAATTAATGAATAGCCATTAAAACCGGACCCTTCAAATGGGCTAAAGGTAAAAATTATCAAGTCTTTGAACCGCTCTAATCAATCTGTAAAGCAGTTTCTTATTAATACCCCGTGAAATTGCTTCGGAACGAGAGCAAAAAGATTTCGCCCATCAAGCAACGTTGCAGTTTTTATGATCCCCTACTATGAGTTCTTACCAAGAAGTTTTTTTTAATACTTAGCTCGCAGAACTTATTAAAGGGCTTTAGGGATTGAGAATCATCTCGCGTATCGTATATTACTACTTACACGTCTATTCTCACACCTAATGTTAAGTAATTTACGAAAAAGACCAGCTAAAAATAAGAAAAATGATGAAAATTTACATGAAGTAAGCATCTCAACGTTAAATCGCTAAGGGGTCTTTCTTCAGCACCGTAAAAATCATTGTCTTGGCGTAAAATATGCACAATTTGCAATAATAGAGGAACAGTGTTTTTTATATGGTTTGTACGGCTATTAATGCGATTTGAGAAGCATTAAAAAAATATAGGGATATTGCGGTATTGATTTTTTTATTAAAAATATAAATGCCCCCCAAATTGATGCTCTCTGGCGTGTCCGAATGTCGACTTGGTACGAGATGGGTTTCTATTTCGATAACTATTTATGATACGAATTTGCGAAAAAATGACTTTGTCCGCGTAAAATCCTAGGATTCTCTGGCACGTAAAAAACATCACGCACGTCACAATTCTTTGTGGGTATGCTGTCGGCATCCCGGCCGCTCAAAAGAGTCAGTAGCGCCGCAGCAGCGGGCGTGTGTGCACGCGTGACTTGTTGTTAACATTTTACATTCGAGAGGTAAACAAGTGTTTCTTTGGGTGTGGTAGACCTATACATTTGACTTCTCTGCTAAAGTTAATAATTAATTGACCAGTCATAATGTTGTGATTTTGTTAAAGAAATGTAGCTTTTTGGGTGGTTAGCTGGTTGGGTAATTACGATTATACTCGCTTTTACGGTTTAAGGGTTATTCTAAATAATCACTACTTTTCGTTTTCTCTGGCATTGATTTCTCTGGATTCTCTGGCGAAAATGCCAGAGAAATCAAAAAAATTGCCAGAGAAGTCAATCTCGACACCTCAAATTTAACTTCAGTAATAAAGAAACGAGCAAGAAGAAGAATAATTAAAAAAAAATCACGGTGAAACACCCATCCAAATCGTACGAAGCGCCTTAAATAGTCATTTATTACACGCACCGCCAAGGAGCTCTTTATCTACACTTGTGTTTCAGAAAGCCTCACCTACCCCTTCATTTCAATTGAATTTGAGCAAAGTCGGCCTTTAGTGGGCGAGCTTGTTCTGTCAAAAGTTTCACATAATCTAGAGTCGAGAGCAATTTTATGTTCTTCACAAAACTTTTAGTCGAGAATGCATCGAGAACCAACAGTAGTGGAATCTTAATCCTCGTCTAGCGGCAGGCAGGGAACTCATTAACGAGAAATAAAAAAGAATTTTATTACATATTTTTGTTTAAATCGACGCTTAAACTAGATTTTCTAACGAGTGAAACTAGAAGCCGTAAAAGTGTTTATGAGCTTAGCGTTAGATTAAAAACTTTATAAGTTTTTCATGGGAAAAAGTCAACACTGACTTTTTATACCTAACTTTTAAAACAGAAAGTGTGTGCTATAAAACTTTAAAGCCTCGCATTTTTTCTGCAACTTTTTTTGATGGCCCCGAGGCCAAAATTGTAGAGTCCAACACAAAAAAAATCTGCAAATTTTGCTACTATGTATATTGTACTATCGACACTTGCATTTCGATCATTGCCTGCGAAATTATTTAAGTGTATCTTAGCCGTAACGTGTGCTCCACCTACACTTTAATTAGTTCTTAATACAGATCCTAAACCGGTATGTACAAAGTATCAACCCTTAATAATAGCTAGTCGGATTTCGGCTCATATTTTTATAAGGTTTTTTTATCTATCTGAAATAGCGATCTTTAAATTGTTTTTTTCCGATTACCTTCATCTGAAATTCATTTCGGTTCATTTTGCAATTTCATCTGATTAAAAACAAATCGTCAATTCCGTGTCCAGTTAAAAAGCTATAAACAAGTCTCTTCGAAAACCCGAGGGTTAAAAACCGTTTGATTTTGTGTTAGGATTTTATAGCATAATTTTAGGATAGAATTACAAAGATGGCTAATTGGAGAGAGGTTTGGTAAAGTACATTTTTAGGTCCAATCCTACCAGAATTATTTGAAAATGGCCAAATATATACAAAACTTGTTAAGTAACTGTCTCAAATTCCATGACTGTAGACGTACTTAGATCTCTATAATAATAACTATACTTAGGTCTGTGCGTTTGGCGGTATGGGGATCTAAGAACTTAAATGAAGCGTACCCCAAAATGTGACTTCCAAAGCTTCATAAATTTACAGGTGTAATCCAAAATATGAGCTACATCTTGCAGGTATAATAAAGTACAAGGCACATACCTACCTGTGTCTATAGTAGATGTTACTACAAAGGAATAAGGATGATATTCGTACGGTGTGTTTGAAAACATACGGGAGGCAATACGTCACTACTCACGATGGTAGAACTTTTTCGTTTAAAATCTTATCATCATCATTCTCCTTGCCTTATCTCGTTTTTCTGTTGGGGAGGGGTTGGCTACCTAACCTAGGAAATGTACCAAACTGCTATATTTTTGCACTCTAACTTCAAATTAATTTACAAATTAGGGCCCTTATTTATAAACCACACTCAATTCTAGATCGATGTCAGAGTTGAGTACCATTTATAAATAGGTAGCTAGTAGCTACGGATCCAGGATTGCTAGAGTATGGCATCAAATATTTTGTGCGCGATCTGTCATATTTCTGTGAATAAATTTGTTTGTCCCAGAAAATACTTACCGAAATACTAGTTGTGTTCCTAAGACTTATGTTTTCCTCCTTAATTTGGGTTTACGACGCAGAGTTAAGCCTCGACGGAAAGTACAAGTAAACAACCTTGTGCCTAAAAACAGTACTTACTTACCTTCTAAGTGGTAAGGTAATCAAGCTATTACAGTTCCAGCGAGAAAGTTAAGCAATAGAAAATACTTAGGTGTTGTATCTATGTACATTTATTATTTTAACGGGTTCATAGCGACCATTTTGTTTTGAGTTCCCGATATTTCGACTCAGTTTCAAGCGTCATATTCAGTTTCATCATTAGTTTATCATGAATATGAATAGTGTAATCAACCGTGATAGTTTAAAATTTAGTGTTAGGAACACCTACAGTACCTCTTTGTAATAAATACATTGGCGAGGAACACACTTGACGCACGACGGAGCGCAAAAATATCGCAGCCGTCAGATCTATGCTAAAATCGTCACTCACTATACTAAAACCGCACTCGACGGATGACACTTTGATAGCGCTGCGTCATACATTTCTAGTATGGATCTGACAGACCACTGCGATATTTTTGCGCTCCGTCGTGCGTCAAGTGTATTCCTCGCCATTGAGTAGATACATAGAAAGGATGGCGTATGACGTTTTCAATAAAAAATTGGGTGAAGCTAGCGTGCGGGGGTGAGGGGAGCATGAGGGCGAGCAGCTGCAGTAGGTACATATATACATATCACGCCTTTATCCCTTGCGCGGTAGGCAGTGCGTTAACGACCATAAGAATACGGTCGCTATCGCCACGTCTGACATTTTTGAGGATTGATTTCCAAGGTTGTTCCAGAAAACATGTGTATCGCTATAGTGACAGGTTGTCAGCCTGTCGCCTAAAAATTGTAATACACCGATACCCTCGAGTCCCTTAGCTGCAGTACCGCCGAGCAATAATCACATCATCATCAACATCAGCCAATAGCAGTCCACGGCTGGACATAGACCTTCCCCAGGGCACAAAAGCTCTGTAAAGCCAGAATAAACTGCATGGTAACAGAGATTCATCATCCATAATCCTAGACAACAGCATCACAAACAAAAGCGGCTAACAAGTAGAAAAACTACGAATTTTTTAATTCATCACGTCCTATTGTCACGCTGCGTGTCGTATGAACACGTTTCAGCTCGAATGCGCTGAAATCTGCAATCCCTAAAAATACTGAATTGGCCGAAAACTGTTATTCATTTGTACATGCAGAGATAGTGAGAGGATTTGTGATTCGCTATTTCGAAAGGTTTTATGCAGCATAAAATCCGGGACTGACTGACCTGTACCTACGTAATTCCCTTGAACTATACAGGGTGTAAGGGACGGTGTAACGAAAATTTTGCAGGCGTGATCAGACCGTGAAACTGAACAACTTTTACTATGGGGACTATGGTGGGAAACGAAAAATTTTTTCGAGTTCCCTCCCTTACAGTCAATCAGCTGATCGGGAATTTTGTACGGGAGGTCGAAAAAATTTCCCAACATAGCCCCCATAGAAAAAGTTGTTCAGTGTCATGGTCTGATTACGCCTACAAAGTTATCGTTACACCGTCCCTTACACCCTGTATTGATATTGGCCGACACTATATTGAAATTGGCTGAATATGTATACTTCTTATGAAACAAATTCCGAAAAAGGATTCTAATGCTCTCCGAATCTGATCTGCGTAGCGTTCAGCATTTTTTTTAGATTGTATGGCACAAAATAAAGCGTCATACAATCTGAAATTAACAATTAAACGTAGTTAAACTTACGCATGTAGAGTCCCATAATCCCAAAGGCCCAGGAAATATCTTAACCTACTTCCTAAATCACATTTCACAAAGCTTTCACTGAAAAATTCAGAATTTCATTCACATCATTCTTTCCCAAACAACAAAGCATTAATTCCCTGAGTACCTCCCATTACTTCCACCACTTACAAAGGGCAGGAGAAAGGTAAGGCGATAAGACCCGTTTCGTTTTTCACTGAATTATGACGTCTAATTATTATCGCCATTGTGGACTCAGTGCTGCGCTTAATTTTGTTTGTGTCTGTAGTGCTACAGGTCCGAATAGTAAGATTTAGCGACAAATTGTATTCGTCCTAAAAAACTACAAGTTCTCAAGAAGTACCCTAGATGGCGCTCATGACAAAATTGCACCCGCGCGAACTACCTGAAACGCACAGGTAAAATTTTTTGGCGATCTGCATATATACAATTTTTCACTACCCTATCACTCGGCCCATTATTGGCAGTACAATTACGTACAACAGTAATGAGATGAACCATAAAGGTTTTAGAAACAAGAATTACTTGGTTCTTTAAATTACCGTGTGGTGCTGGCTTAGAATAACATCATACCTATTCTACCGGTAGGTATCGTAAAAAGCGACTAAGAGTGATAAATCCAGAGAATTCGCTGTATGACTAGGTCACCGGTCATAAATAAAATACAAAAGTAGTCAATACCATGTCATGTCCAGCAGTGGACTGTTATCTGTCAAAATTGAAATAGTTAAACTTTGTGAATACATTTTGAATTATCTAAATGCAATAGCTAACCTTCTTCCCAGTTCCCAGTTTCGTTCCTGACTTACGACCCTCGTCAAATGCCATTTAATTTAACACGAGAGCTCTGAAGTGCTGATATTTACCGACACCTGATAAAAGAGGGTTCTGATTTCGGTTCCCGAATATATTTTAATTTTTCCCGACACTCGGGGCTTAATTAATTTATCAACGAAATTATTTCGATTAATAAACCTGTTCAAACCATATACGATGGTTCTCCATTGTACTAAAATGTAGAACGTATTGGATTTTATCAAATACTAGAAGCTATTCACCACAAAAGGTTTTATTCAAATCCATTGTTTAGTTTCGGAGACTTTGAAGATTAACGTGAACAAAGAACCTTCCGCAACTTGTTCATAGATGTCGCTGTTAGTTTTCTAAAACACGCTATCGTTCTTTTCAAATTATGTAGGATTATTGAACACCGACTTGTTGCTGTCTTTTTGAAGCTTTAATTTAATTTAATTAAGATTATCTACGTGTATTTCTCACTGCTGCACAATATTTTCTCGGGGGAAAACATATTTTTACCGTGGCAAAAAGCAAATCTATTTCCTAAAAAAAAACGTTTTTAAGTTCAAGTTCAAGTTCAAGTTCTTTATTGCATAGCCAAATTCACATACAAAGATGATACAAATGACCCTGTTAGTTAGGGTACAGCAACATAGAGAGAGCACTTTAAACATTTCTTACTCTACATAATATACATTTATATATTTTAACAATGAATTAAAATTTAAGACATTCAATAACAATTTTAATTCAATTAAATAAATGAAATCCTAATTATCATTTTAACTTATCAGTAAGATACTCTTTGATATCATAATAGCATTTTATGATTACAAACTCTTTTAATTCTTTTACTTCTTTAATTTGTTTCGTTTTTCAAAACTGCTGGTAACTTATTATAAATTTTAATTGACATGACAAGGGGGCTTTTTGTGTGGCAGGTAAGGTTTGAAGTAGGTAACATGATAGCTTTTTTGTTTCTTAGCGAATATTTGGTCGGAATATCTTCTCTTGTGTTATAAAGCTGTGGATTGTTTCTTACAAATTTACATAGTTCCATTATATAAATACAAGGTAGAGTAAGAATTTGAAGAGTTTTGAAATGTGGTACGCAGCTATCTGTCGGTTTGATGTTTGTTATTATTCTTATGAGTTTCTTTTGTTGAATGAACAGAGTGTCCATGTCTGTACTACTTCCCCACAAAATAATACCGTATGTGAACCATGAGTAGGCATATGCGTAATAAGTACGAAGGGCTGTTTGTAAATCGGTTGTCTTTTTAATTTCTCTAAGGGCATATGTAAATCTTGCTGTTTTATTACGTATTTTTTCAATATGTGGTTTCCAAGTTACGTGTGTGTCAATATTCAGGCCGAGTAAAAGTACCAACTATTTCTAAATTAGTTGAATTGTAGGTAAAAGTTATATCTAGCGGACGTTTTTGGTGAGGGTGAAAAGTTATGATTTTGGTTTTGTTATAATTTATTTCTAAGCAGTGTTCATTCATCCAGGTTGAAATTTTATCAAATAATAAGGTAAGTTTATTTTGTATATACGAGTATTGGCTATCTTCACATGACATTAGGACAGATACATCATCCGCAAACAAAACACATTTTTCTTTGACAACATTCGGAAGATCGTTTATATAGATTAAAAACAATAAACATCCAATAAGTAGCTATTATAATCTACTTCAATTCTACTATGATGTATTGTAGAGCAAATGGTAGGTAGAGTGAAATGTGTGTTATCGCGAAAAAATAATTATAATTTCCAGAAAAATTAGGCATTACTAGAACAACCCACCATGTAAAACACTCATTTTAAGTGTTAATGAGGTGATACCACTGACAGCAAAACACCTAACGAGCATAAATAAAACAGTTCTCACATTTAACGCACAACGCAGCGTTATTTTAGCGACGTATTATTTTATGAAAAACGTATTATTTTATGTTTTTGTTGTGTTTTTATTATTATCTATGTATTAATTTGGATAATTTTGATAGTAAGTTGCTATAAAATGGCGACGAAATGTCGACTATTTAACGTCGCGAAAAGCGACTTCGCTTTATACTATGTAGTGATTTCACACACATATACACAAATCACGCCTTTATCCCTTGTGGGGTAGGCAGAGCGTTAACGATCGTAAAATTACGGTCGTTATCGCCACGTCTGACAAGTATTGAGGGCCTCTTCAGATGATTCGTGTATCACTGTAGTGACAGGTTGTCAACCTGTCGCCTAAAGTTGTAATACGTGGTAGTACACATGAAACCCTCGAGTCCCTTAGTTGCCTCTTACAACTACCGCGGGAAGAATTGGAGTGATGCTATTCTATGCCGGCATCACACGGTGATTTCACACTTATATAAAATTGACCCTCCTCACACCTTGTGCTCTTCGCAGCCTAAAAACTTCTCTTACCAAATAATTATTGATGAAAAACTCTTCAAAACCCTTTGTTGAAACTCCATCAAAAGCTGAATTTAATCACCTTTCTGTGCGCTATTGAAACTGCTCAACTAAAAAGAGCACTTATTACAAAGCAAGTAGTTACCGAGTTTCCTTAATAAAGTGTTTTAAAAGGTGTCAATTCACGCAGACGCAGCTTTTAGCCAAAAAATATCGCCAGATTAGCATCAACTCATTTTAATCCCTGTGAGTGTCGTAAGAAGTGACGAAGGGAATTGAGGGTTTTCTGTGTATACTTTTTGCGCCTGTCACTATGGCGATACGCGATTTCTCTGACCGTGCGTAGCAATAGGTGTACTGATTGCTACAATTTTTCAAGTGATATAATTCCGCCAACGACGTAACGCTCAGATCTGAACAGACCTAACAACGAAAAAACTAACTAACTAACTCATCAAGTTCACCCAAAAATTCCAAATTGGATCTTGGCCTCCAAAACGAACTTCTTTCAATGATCCCTGTCCTGCGACACTTCCACCCAATTACTGATTTAGAGATGGCCAGGTCAGCCTCCACCGCACTGCATCAGTATACACCGTGTTTCGGAGGAAATGCATTATATTGGAGACGTTATTTAGGGCATCTTACTGAACAAGTTTTGTAATGGAACCAGTGCCGGCAGACGGAAAAAGAAATTGATACAAAATGGTATCATAATTTTGTATAGAATTTTTTTCCTGTTTTCCAGCACAGTTGTTCAGTACAATGCACTAAATAACGTTTCCCAATTTAATGCTTAGTTGTAATTTAGTTCTTTCGAAAAAAGGTTTCGTATTTTTTTATGTGAGCAAGAATTGACGCCAATGCTGGGTCCTGAAGTCTTAAAGGACTAGGAGTCAAAAACAAGCATTGTGTCTACCACCTGGCGCCGACTGATAATGAAACTAATTTACTAGATTTAGTTCTTTAGTAGAGCCACGAAATTGTAGAGGTTCCATGTCCATTAAAATTTAAAAAATTTTGACAGATGCCATTTTCTAAATAAATAATTGTAGAAATTAAAAAATTAGGGCAAGTAAGATTAAGATAGAAAAAGTAGTGTTTAATGCGTCTGACGGGGCCTGATAAGAACCAAAAGCCTGATTAGTGCTAACAGACGCCGCGGAATACCCCATTGTTGGTGGCGCGACGAGTTGGACAAGTTATTCAAAAGACTGGCATGCGGAGGCCCAGGACAGAACTGGATGGACAGAGAATAGGGAGGCCTTTGCTCAGCGGTGGGCTGACGCAGGCTAATTAAGATAAGATAAGACAAGTCTGTAGTTTTCGATTTCAAAACTACGTAGTTTCGCGTATTTATAGGATATCCTACTTGTATGTAGAGTTGTGGTATGGTGGATGTAATGAACATAAGTATTTTTCAAGGAACATTCTCATCACAACTTTTATTCTCATTGCATACCTACAGGGGTACTACATGCTCCGAAGTTCAATTGATGATGATGATACCTACATCATCATTAACATATCAGCCTATAGCAGTCCACCACTGGACGTAAGCCTCACCCAGGGTACGCCACAAGGCACAATCTCCCGCATTCGCCATGCAGTCGCAACCAGCCGCTCTCCATAAGCCCTCGGTCATACCTACATACATTGTAAAAAAACTTCTTTATTTTTTCTTTCTTAAATATTTGTAGCTGAATGTAAGAGCCAGGTAACTTTCAGTCCGGTCTGAACCAGTTGAATTAAATTTTCACAATGAATCCAGCTGCGATAGTTTTAAACTATTCATTGTGTGAAGCTGTAAGCTTACTTAGCTCAGAGTTTTGTTGTAATTTTGGAAGTTGCTGGAATCTTCTCAGCACGTGGGACACCGAGTCATACAACGACCCGATAATCACGGTGAAATGAAATGAAATATATTTTATTCACGGTGTTGGAGTTATTCAACTGCCTTCTACATATACAGGTTGTTAGAAAAAGTAACAACTTCCATTTAAGGGATACACCAGCCCATGAAACTGAACAACTTTCGACAAGGTCGAAATTTGAAAAAATTTTGGACCTCACATACAAACCGACTCGGTGTCGGACTCTCAGTCGGTACATTTTTATATTCTTTTTATATTTCGACCTAAGTTCCTTGGGGAAAGCGGTTCAGTTTCATGGTTCATCCATTGAAAGGAATCAATATCAATATTCGGAGAAGTTTTCCTTACACCCCGTATGGAGAAAAAGAAATATGACAGACTTGGAGTACTTTTGCAAAAGGGAACTTCAGAAATACATTGAGTTGAGACATAAGTGATTGCTTAGCTCAGTCAGCCACTACAGTCATTACTTGAGGGAAATATCTTAAATCGAGTCTAAGTCTAAATCCGTCTTCTGCCTTACCTCCGCGGCCCTAAGGGAAATCTGATGCATCTTCGATTTTTGTAGAGTTTACAGCTGGTAGATTTGATATTGTCGATAGTTTGACTTTTGGTATCGAGTCGATGAAGTGCCAGCCCCAGGCACCCTTATCGTAATACAATACAATACAAATATGTTGTATTTTTACAAAACACAGAAACGTGGAAAAGTACAATATAAGAAACATTCAGTAAAATATAGACGGCCTTATTGCTAAAGACGCAATTTCTACCAGGTAACCTAATGAAGGTTGACAGCATTTGGTTCGATGTACAGGTTGTCGGACAAGTGCAAAAAAAATTTTGTAAGAGGTTAAAGAATCTTGTCGGCAACTCCTGGAATGGTGACTGATGATGGAAAAATGCAGCAAGGGCCAGCCTTCTACCAAGTAAAATGAAAGACCTGTTGCTAGTTGGGAGTAGCCATACTATGCAGTACGTACAAATGAATAAATGAATACATAGATGAATGAACGAATAATGAATGATATTTTATTTACTCCTAATATCTTGGTCTTTTGAGAATCTCATTCAAAATTAGCCTACATCAGATATATTTTGTGCAGTAATCACTTTTTTTTTAGTGTCTTTGGGAAAATTCGTTAGTTTTATGTAAACTAGCCTCAACTGCATAATACATTTCTATCCTACCTGCATACATACCTACGACTAGACATAGGTAGACTCCGTGTCCCACTCGAGAAGAAAGAAATTGAGAAAGAAGAAGACAAACCAAATGACAAGACAAAAAAATGAAGAAATTTTGACAGCTGCTGATGCTGCTACATCTATAAATATTTATCGACTATCGATAATTTCTTACACTTTATTACCTCTCTAGTAGCCACCAAAGGGTAGGATTACAGTGAATACCTCTACGCTTTAAGCCGTACACTACAATGTACGGAGAATTTTGAATCAAATTATGCCACGATTTTCCATCAGCTTGGAAGGGATTCGCTACAATAGTCAGAGGGATTTGGTTACCCATTTGTCCTGGAAAATTATAAATTATACATAAGACCTAAAAATGCTAATAATCAAATTTAAATAAATAAATTTTAAATTGAACTAAATTACGAAAATGGGATTATTATACTAAGGTGTATGATATACGTAACCAATGAAGATCCAAGCAAGATGATTGAACAATACAAAAATAAATATACGGAATTTTACAGGGTGTAAAAAAATTTGCTGCAAATATTTTAAGGGGTGAATCAACCCATGAAACCGAACAACTTTCCCCAAGGATCATAGGTCAAATATGAAAAAAAAAAAATTGTACCTCCCATGCAAAATGTAGCCGCCGAGCGAGTCAACTGTATGGATCAGGACCAAAATAACTTTTCATATTTCGACCTATGTTTCTTGGGGAAAGTTGTTCAGTTTCATGGGCTGATTCAGCCCTAAAACATTCGCAGCATTTTTTTTTACACCCTGTAGAATCCGAATACGGATAACTGCTCTGACACCTCCAGTTTTGGAATATTTCTTCACAAAAGTTGTTTACAATCAATGAATCTTCGATTATTTTCACTTAATGTAGATACATAGAATCCATATACAACCCTTATGCCCGTTTACCTGACCAAGGAGCCATTACCGAAAACTCGGTCGATTATCGCATTTTCCGGGTTATTCCCGTCCAACGGTGAAGTATGGCGAATCAAAGTGATTTAGAATAGACCTCCACATCGTCTGGAACTGCTAATAACCCGCCATTACCAAAATTAAAGCATCAATCTCGGCCCCAAGTGTAGAGTGTTCACGCATGCTCGCGGAACTTGGTCACAGTAGAAGAATAAGCAGTAGGAAAACTAAGATCCGTATTTATAAATCGTACTCAACTCTGAGATCACTACTTACATATGAAAGTCGCACTCGAGGTCGATCTCAGAGTAAATACGCAACTTTGATACTTATTAATTAACCTCACTCAACTCTAAAGTCAATCTTGAATGGGACCTTTAGATGCTGTTAGTACTGGCTGACATTTATAAAAATCGCTCGTAAGATCGATCTCAGAGTTGTGTGCGATTTATAAATAAGGACTTAAAAAGTAGTCTGTTTTTGAACTGACGAAAGTAAGAGGTCCTTTCACATCAGCTAAGGAGATTTTTTAGGATATTGAGCTGACTATCCAAAATACTGAGGAATGCCCACAGATGGTCGGTACATAGGTAGAGGTACCTACTTAATTTAGTTTCACGTTACTTTTAATTCAAAATAATTAATGATTTTTTCAGTAAGTCTCTCTAATTAATTCAATGATTTGTACGATTCGCTAGTTTCCTGGGTCATTAAAAATATATAACAGTTGTACGCTTAAAATTATAAGCTTATTGTAGGAAGAATTTCGTAGTAGGAACGCTTTCAAGAATGCGTCGCATTATGCACTTAAAACACTTCTTTCCTCAATTTAATGCTACTGTTTTAGCTGCTCTATGGTAAATCAGGTAGAGCAGCACAGGACATAAATTACGTTGAGGCAATAAAGGCATTGTAGCGCATTCCTGAGAAAAGCCACGAGAACAAGCTTATAAATGTGGAGAGGAAATTGATTTTCTCTTGTCATAGAGCAAAGATAGAGATCGTTTTTTATTTAGCAATGTGTTACAGAATTATGAGATACTTAGTAATAAACCGATATTTTTACTGCGTTGATTGTGATGCCTTGTGATACCGTCTTAGAGCAGCATCACCCCATTTCTTCCCGCGGGTGTCGTAAGAGGCAACTAAGGAACTCGTGGGAGGGTCTCATGTGTATTGCAACTTTAGGCGACAGGCCGACAACCTGTTATGCTGTTACTACAGGCATACATGAATCATCTGAAAGAGCCCTTAATATTTCTCAGATCGTCATGTCTGAGAGGCAAGGGCTTACGACCATAATTTTTCGATCGTGAACGCTCTGCCTTCTCCGCGGAGGGAGGTTTCTGTGTTGATTGTGAATTTTAATTTCTAAATCATTGTTATCGATACCTACTAAAACCACATTTGAATCAAATTAGATAAGACTGTAGTAGGCTTATAATGCATCCCATTGACAAACTTATCTCGCAAGCGAGTAGACTTAAGCCGGTTTTTGAAAACAAGATGAAAATGAAGAATATTGACACAAAACTGTTGTGAAAATTTATTTCGCGGTACGATATACTTTATGCATATACAAAAATCCGTTATCGCGTGTTTCCGTTCCGGTTTAATTCATTTCTTGTTTAGTGACGTTTTCATTGTGATTTCACCAGTGTCGAGTGCATTTTGCTTAGTTTCAGTTTTATATTATTAAAACATTATTTTTTGACGTATTTCTGGCTCTGGTTGATGCCGGCTTAGAATAGCATCACCCACATCCTTCCCGCGGGTGTCGTAAGAAGTGACTAAGGGACTCGGGAGTATTTATTGGTGTATCACAATTTTTAGGCGACAGGCTGACAACCTGTCCTGTCACTATAGTGATACACATCTTTTCTGAAACAACCTTGGAAAACAATCCTCAAAAATGACAGACGTGGCGATAGTGACCGTATTATGACGGTCGTTAACGCTCTGCCTACCCCACAAGGGATAAAGGCGTGATATATGTATGTAAGTTTCTGGCCAAAAATATTGCGTTGCGTAAAAATACTACGTTTAGTGTGATGTAGTGAGCGGAAAAATCACACAACAGCAGTCGGATTTGATAAATATCAAATCAGCAAACATCCGTCCTCATTCAATCCTCATAATTAAAATATTTCGGTCTCAATTCGGTAAATTCTCTTAACTTGAAATAGTGCTGTCACTTTCCGACATATGCATTCAGAAAACGACAGTAGCTAGAAAGTAAGGAAACACATGTAAGTCTTTGAGCTATCATTGTCAGGTCATGTTTAAAAAATAATATATCATTTCTTTGGCGTTGCTAGTAATTAAGCAATATTTTTGATAGTCGCCTTATTTGACAGATATTTTAGTTGAGGTTATCTTTTTCTTACCTTATTTAAGGAAAAGTAGTAGCGCCATATTACATAATGCACTTTGTTATATATCACGCCTTTATTCGTTGCAGGGTAGGCATATAGATTGCCATATTGACAGTTGACACCGTTATCACGGTTTTTGTGATGCCATGGCCCTGCCTGGTGAGAGTATAGATTGTAAATAGGTATATATAGTTTCTTTGCCAGTAAGTCGCCAAATATTCAATCGTCGTCTTGTTTTGACAGTTATCGCGCATTTTGCGTCAAATCGTTTTCTATCTCTTTCTGACTTTATTTAACGGAAATTGACGACGCGTAAATGAAAGTAACTTAAAAATAATACCGAATTGACACCGGTATCTATCCACACAGCCGCGTTCCAATGGCGGCAATGCGTCTCGCCGTGGTGCCGCGTGTCGATTGTTTTTCCCGCCAAAACGCCGCAGCGACCACAAAGCCGGTAGATAATGTCATTCAAACGGTTTTTGTGATGCCATGCCAGTGCCTGTTGAGGGTATAGAGTGGAAATATACATAACTTCTATACAGAAAAAAAAAGACTTTGTTTTTATTGCATTAATCTCGCACACACACAAATCACGCATATATCCAAGGCGGGGTAGCCTGAGCGTTAACGGCCGTAAAATAACGGTCGTTATTGCCACGTCTGACAAATGTTTGAGGTCTGTTTCAGATAAGTCGTGTAACACCCTAGTGACAGGTGGTCAGGCTGTCGCCTAAAATTGCAATACACATGAAACATTCGAGTCCTTTAGTTACACGACACCCACGGGAAATAAATGGGGTAAAGCTATTCTAAGCCGGCATTACATAGAGCATATATATGATATATTTTACGTATATTATGCTTTTATTTGTTGCAGAGTAGCCATATTTGTTACGAGAAATTACCGAATTGACACCGGTATCTGTCCACACAGCCGCGTTTCAATGGCGGCAATGTGGCTCGCCGTGGTGCCGCGTGTCGATTGTTTTTCCCGCCAAAACGCCGCAGCGACCACAAAGCCCGCAGATAACGTCATTCAAACGGTTTTTGTGATGCCATGCCAGTGCCTGTTGAGGGTATAGAGTGGATATATACATACATACCTTCTACAGAGAAAAAAAAAATATTATTTTGTTCTTATTGCATTTAAAGTTTTTTTACTTAAGGCGAGGAACACACTTGACGCACAACGGAGCGCAAAAATATCGCAGCGGTCTGCGATATCCATACAGAAATGCCCTAAGGTTGCCTGGTAGAGAATGCTACCTAGCATTAAGGCCGCCTTGTTGTACTGTTTCCTTTGTTTGTGTTTTCTACATGCTGTTACTTTTTTGTGCAATAAAGAATTTTGTTATGTTATGTTATGTTAAATGTCAGTCCCCATACTAAAACCGCTCAACCGCTGTTGACGCAGCTCCATCGCAGTGTCATCCGTCAAGTGCGGTTTTAGTATGGGGAGTGACGTTTCTAGTATGGATCTGACAGACCGCTGCGATATTTTTGCGCTCCGTCGTGCGTCAAGTGTGTTACTCGCCTTAGATAGGCTGTCTACAAATAATCTCAGTCATCATTATTGGCGTGTGATGCCAGCTTATTGCTGCATCGATCCATTTTCTGACTTGTGTTAAATTTACATTACACTTTTTTGGAAACGAATGACTCATATTTTTATAACTAGGTATTATTTTCAATCTCATCGAGGAAAATAACTGTTGTAATATGGAAAAACGAATACAGGGAATTTTTTTGGTCAGTACCTATACATTAATAAGGTGTTTCTTCTCATGATTCTGGACAATTTTTGCTATCGGCCATCTGCGAAATCGCAAAAAAAAGATGTTCCATAGAAAAATTCATATCTACTCCGGAAAAATGTATGGAGCACCCAAATCTTTTTGCAATTTTTAGGTGGAACCATAGCAAAAGTTGTTCAGAATCATAAGTAGAAAGACCCTACGAAGTGTGAGTAGTGACTAAAATATAACCCTGTGTACAGGGTGTGAAAAAATTTGCTGCAAATAGTTTATGGGGGAACCAGCCCATTAAACTGAACAACTTTACCTAAGCAAAATATGTCAAAATATGAAAAAGCCTTGGACCTCCCATACAAAATTACCGACCGATCAAGTCAACTTGTATGGGACGTCCAAATAATTTTCTCATATTTCGACTTATGTTCCTTGGGAAAAGTTGTTCAGTTTCATAGGCTGGTTCACCCCTTAAAATATTTGCAGCTAATATTTATACACCTCATATACATTGAATTCATACAAAATTACTGAGTACAACTTCCGCACACTGTCAATACTCTACTGTGACAATGGCCAAGGAATTCCAAAAACATTAATTAAAGGGTAACAATATAATAAATCCTGTCGGCATTGTCGTGTCGTATCGGATAATACTTTAAACACAGTAGAAATGAGTAACAGCCTAGTATTTGCCTTCGTTTTCTCTTACCTTTTCCTAACGCGACAAACTAGGCACACTTATAATTATATCTAGTATTTACATTTTAAAACTTTAAGGTACCTTCGAATTCAGCTTTTGTCGGCTGGGCAGTGCAAACAGTAACATTAACCTATTACATTACGTACTGCTTCTTATTTTTACTGCGTCGATATAGTGCTCGTTCATTCTCTTTTATTGTTTACGTTGATTGTATAGGAAACAAGATATAAAAAATGTTTTTAACCGAGTTAAAAATGAAAGTAGGAATCGTTTTGTCTGGCTCGACGTAGTCCCATGTTGGGCGCCAAAAAACCAATGGTGACATTGAACAGTATCATTTCAATAAGATTGTAAAAAATAATGACAACTTAGGTGGAAAAAGATTAAAGTCTTTATTATTTTTTGCTTTTTTATGACATGACCTAAATACTTATCTAGGTGATACCTAATTACATATTATCACTGCCGTCAAAATTCATTATTTTTATAATAATTAATGATAACTGGACCGATGTACTAAAAAGCCAGATGACGTAGATTCAGTAATTGGTCGTATGTTTTTCCATATTTTTATTGATTTGTTATCTGAAATGTGATTAGTAACTTAAAATCGCGTTCATATTTACAACTGAAAGTGACGCCAACAGTACCATACACAAAAACCCTCAGTTCCTAATTGATCTGTATCTTAATATGATCAAAGTCAAATTATTACTCGCAAAATGATTCCAACCCTCAAGACAAAATTACGTATATATTGTATTTGAATACGAAAGTGATGAAATAAAACACAACTCAAACGTAGAAGTTGTGCTTCTCAGTCATAATCAAAAGTTCAATTAATCTGCTGTGTGAAATGTAGCGAGAAAGAATACGAGTATTATAAACTATGACATAGTAAGTTTAGTGGTGTAAAAAGTGTTCTTATAAGTGCTGTACTGACTTCAAGAGTCCAGAATTTCCTGCATAAACTTTAACGAAAAAATACTTTGAGTTCTATAAAAATGACCATCAATTCTTCACAAGTGACAACATATTCGTCAGAAGTGACCGATTATTCTACAGAAGATTATTCTACAAATGCTGATTTTACAGAAGTGACCACAGATGCATATAACGAGACTTCAAATCCAACGTGTATGACATGGGAAACCCACGAAACGCATTTCATAGGATTTGTCGGAACGAGTTTGATTGTTTTCTGCATATTTGTCCTTTATGCCTACAAATTTAGACGTCTCAATCACAAAGTTTCTACATACATTAGTGCTCAACATATTTTAGGAGGACTTTTACATACTTACTGTGTATTACTACGTTATTCAATACATTGGTGCAGTGAGAAATATTTAGTTTGGGAAATTTTAGTTTTGTACCTAGAAATATTGTTGCCAGTTACATCTTCGGTATTGTCTTGGATAGCATTTCTTCAGTTATTCTTTTTTGGTTTTAAATCTCAAATATACTCGATAAGAGATGTATTATTGTTCACACATATTTCGTCCACTATAATTGTATTTTACAAATGGATTGTGATATATAATACCTTTGGACCTGAATCTTTTGATTGGCCAGTACGAGTTAGTTCTATGTTTTTAATGATATCGGTTCCTTTATTGATATTATTTGTCATTTCAATGTTTGGGTGTTACAGGCGTCATGCGCGCTCACCGCAAGCGGGGTTATTTTTAATTGTAAGTCTGTTTCTTTTGATATCATCAGACATTATTCTTATTTTTTACGTTGGTAACGAATATACCTGTTCTGTGACTCTTGCCACATTGATGTGTATCAGATTAGTAATTGAGAGTATTTGGTTCTTGATACGGTGTTTTGCTATTGATCATATTGGAAAACATGGTCTTGAACCTGTCCGCAATCATTATATTTCACCAGAAATTTCTGTAACTATCGAAAGTATCGAGTATGAGTGTACAAAACTCTAGATGAAAGGTAACCATAGTTGTATGTAACACTTGCATTTGATTGCGTAAAAATTCTTTGAGGTCTTTATCAATCACATATCTGTTAGATCTGATATAGTACTTTTCTTTCTTTTTCGTGTGGGACACCGAGTCGTCCAACTACCCGATGAACCCAAGTGTCAGAATTTTTCAACCGCCTACAAGTAGCAGGCTTCTGACATGGTTGGGTAACGACCGCCGTCTAAGTGATCATAGACAGCAACCGGGACCTACAGCTTAACGTGCCATCCGAAACACGGAACCATCTTACTTACAGACAATCGGGTGGTTCAGCCCGCAATGTCCTAACCAGACTGGGAACAAATTCACAAAGTGATAAATATCAACTTCGTGAGTGATCCACCGAGAATCGAACCCGGGACCTTCTGCGTCAAAGGCAGTATAGTACTAAGTATATGTAGGTGAAACTCAATTGTAATAATGCGTGTCATAGGTAAAGTAAGATAATTGTAAGTAATATATAATTTTATCTAATGAAATGATTAAAAAAATCGTTCATTCCTTGAAAGAGATAGGATACAATGATTGGCTCTTTAAGCAAAATCCCTGTAGCTGACAGATTTTTACGTATTTTGATGTGATTATTACGTAAATACTTAGTTACTTACTTTAACTGATTCCAAGATACATTTTTTTTTCCATAAATTATGTGAAATAAGGTAATTTTTTCAACTTGACCATTAACCACACGATGTTATAATATGACGTGATAATTATTAAGAAACGCCATTTGCAGCTGTCAAATAGAACACTAAAGCTACGAGTATAAAAAAACTACTGTGCATAAATTTTGCTTCCACAAACTAGAATTCAATGTGTTGTGTTTTCAATACAGTCGATAAACACAAAAATTGTTTTGTCCGCTGTGATTTTAGCTTCAATTGTTGAGTTGACATCAGCCACGCATACAAAACGAATGTATCGAACCGTATATTTTGTTGCAAATAAAACTATAGGTACCGCTAACGCGAATCGCATAGGCGGATCGCACACTTGACGCACGACGGAGCGCTAAAACATCACAGCGGTCTGTCAGACCCATACTAGAAACGTCACTCCCCATACTAAAACCGCACTCGACGAATGACACTGCTATAGCGCTACATCAACAGCGCTTGAGCGGTTTTAGTAAGGGGATTGACATTTCTAGTATGAATCTGACAGACCGCTCCGATATATTTGCGCTCCGTCGTGCGTCAAGTGTGTTCCTCGCCTACCATATAAAACCTGTGACTGCCGCAACTTGATGCGGGAGGCTTGCGTAGTAACCGTTTATTGTATAGGGTTTAAAAAACCGATCCGGCAAAAAGTTGAAACTAAATTGTGCGAGTAAGAACCGCTTTTAAAAAAAACACAGGAGAGCCTAATTATGATTGATTAAGAAAATATAAGATAAAATTTATTGCTAACTTTATTACACGTGTTGTTACGCTTTGTTACAATGGTTGAGTTGGATACATCATAATCGTAAAAATATATTTTGCTTAAAATTCGGTTTCTTAAATATAATGAAAAAATAAGACATTCACTGTATTGTGTCCTTTAGAAATTTATTGTGTATAAAGATATTATTAATTTACAGTATTACTGTTTTTGTATTTTTGACTGCATTTCTTGTAATGTTCTGTGCTGTGCCTAACATAAATATATGTACTTAGAACTTATTTGTAAACTAAGAATAAAGACATGTATTTACAGTTATAGTTGCTGAGTAAGTATATTTTTGTGGTGGTAGCGAAAGATAGTAAAAAAAGATGAAAGCTGCAACGGGCTTACGATGTGAAATAAATCTCTCAACAACGCACATCATAAGCCTAACTTACAGTAAGCAATAGTCGTCAACAAAATGAGAATCTTCTTGTCTTCTGAAATCATTCCTTTTGTGATTAAATACTTGATGTGAATCTTTACATTATTTCTATAAATAATGGGATTTTCTAAATCATGGCGTGATGGATCTGAAAATAAAATAAAAATCTCTTTTAATCAAAAGTGTACATATTTTTACATTGATACCTACCCAATTCATAAAATTGGATTACCAAATAAATCTTACATAATCTCTAAATTTTTTTTTACTAAATAGCTGGTGCCCGCAACGTCGTTGACGCGGGGTAAATTCGATTTTAAAGTTAGTTATATTTATAACGGTTCATCGAGTCATTGGACGACTCGGTGTCCCAAACTAAAATGGAGTATGCCTCGTATTATATAATAGCATAAGATTTTAGGAAACATGAGTAACTAATATTAAAAATATTGGGGTGTAAAAATATTAGCCGCAAATATTTTAAAGGGGAATCAGCCCATGAAACTGAGCAAATTTTCTGAACAGTTTGGGGATTGTCATTTCTAGTAAAGATATGACAGACCGCTGCGATATTTTTCCGTCGTGCATCAAGTGTGCGATCCGCCTAACATTGCATAGTATTATATTAAATTACCTGTTTTGTTGTCTTTGCTTTGTTTTTGTTGATGTGCAATGTTCCCTTAGTAACCCTTTTCATCAAAAAAATATTTAATAGGGTATTCATTATAAATTTGTTGACCCTGTCAAAGAGAAAGATAATAATTAAATTAGATGTTTCGTCAATTTGTATTAAAAGCCGAAATTACTTGAGCCAGTATTTTTCGTTGCATTAATTAAAAATCTTGTATGGACCATAGTTGCAACCCCCATTGTTGTATGGTTTCATATTCAGTTACATACATACATATATCACGCCTTTATCACTTGCGGGGTAGGCAGAGCGTTAACGGCCGTAAGAATACGGTCGCTATCGCCACGTCTGACATTTTTGAGGATTTATTTTTGAGGAAACAGTATTCAGTTAGCTGGTTGGAAATTGTATTCTTAAACAACACACACTCACACTCACACACAAATCACGCCTATATCCCTGGCGGGGTAGGCAGAGCATTAACGACTGTAAAATAACAGTCTTTATCGCCACGTCCAACAATATTTTTAGTTTAGTTTAGTGACAGGTTGTCAGCCTGTCGCCTAAAATTGCATTTCCCTTGAAATGTTGATAAATTCTAAAACAAACAAACACAAAATAGCATTCGTAAAAACACGCTCGCCTTATCGCTACATCTGACAAATATTGAGGACCTTTTCAGATGATTCGAGGTTGTCAGCCTGTCGCCTTTAGGTGGATCGCACACTTAACGTACGGCGGACCGCTAAAATATCGCAGTGTTCTATCAGATCCATACTAGAAATGTCAATCCCCAGACGAAGGGCTATCGCAGTGTCGTCCCTCGAGTACGGTTTTAGTTTGGGGAGTGACGCTTCTAGTATGGATCTAACAGACCGCTGCGATATTTTTGCGCTCCGTCGTGAGTCAAGTGTGCCATCCGCCTACGATAACCGCGAAAATAAAATGATGCTATTCGAAGCCGGCATTACACAACTTAAAAAAAATAAAAAGAAATAAACATAATTTAAAAAGGACAGTTTCTTACCACTTTCAACACAGCCATAGACGCGAACAGCAACGCAGGAACGACAATATCTTTGAAAAGCATTATGATGTATCTGTAGAAATTCCTGATCAAAATCTAATGCTCTAAATGATGATGAAGCGAATAAAAAGCAGCTTTTATACATACTTGCGATTTTTAATTTATGTATTTACCAAAGGTATTTTACCCACACATCCTACTGTTTAATGCTATAAATGTGAAAGTTTGTATGTTTGTTTGTTCGGTACTCCTTCACGCTAAAAATACTGAACCGATTTTCATGAAACTTGGCACATACACAGAGGGTAACTTGGATTAAAACACTGGATAGTTGTTATCGCGCAAAAATGTTCCCGTGGGATGCTACGGGATTAAAACCGACTTCCACGTGAGTGGAGCCACGGGCGCTCACTAGTTGTCTGATATTATAACGTTGCTAACAAATTAATTTTTTCAGTTGTATCAGTAATTTAATCATGTACATGCTGTGTGTGCGTGCAGGTTTAGAAAAAAAATATCAAAAAATTGTGATGGAAACATTCTTTTGAATTTATTGGTTACTAGTGGGCTCCCGCGGCTCCGCCCGCGTGGAATTTGGTTTTAATCACGAGAGTAAATCCGTAACATCCCTGCTCCGTAGCAACTGGAATAAAAATGGGTATTGAATTTTGCTCAAATTAGAATAAAACTAGCGGCCTGCCCCAGCGGCTGCGCCCGCTGCAACACATTTTGCCGTGGGTATAAGATAAAAGCCTTCATTTTGAATCACTCTATGTATTAAAAAAACCTGCATCAAAATCCGTTGTGTAGTTTTAAAGATTTAAGCAAACATACATACAGACAGACGCAAAAAACGACTTTTCCGATATTTTGCGATATTTTAGCGCTCCCTCGTGCGTTACGTGTGTGATCTGCCTGACGTAGCCACGTAATGTGAGCAAAAAGAAAACTCATTTCAGAGGAGTAAAAATGCTTGCAATTTCGCAAATAACAGCCTTTCAAAAGGATTTTGATTGATTCCCGCGGTTCTTTCATTAAACTTGCACCCATTAACCTAATGGATTGCTGGACATTGTGGCCCATTTACATTGCAAATCCTTTAAGGCGAGGCACATGGATATAACGCGTATATTTTTGCGATATTTTACTTATTTTTTTGATAGAGCATTGGCATAAAACAGGCGTTTTTTGGAGAATGTGCATAAATTTGTCTAAAAACTTAAGTAGAGCTTCCGAAAGAGAGATAATCTGATTTGGGCCCACAAGAAAGCTCAAAAGCATGCCTATAGCCACGGAGGACAGTAACCAGTCAACAACCTGGTTACTGTCCTCCGTGCCTATAGCTCATTCGCTCCATGATTTGCTCAGATAATATCACGACCATCCATCGCGAAGAACAAATCATAAAAGAATCGTTTGACCCCACCGCAATGACGTTACTGTCTAGTATTTAAAAATCGCACTCAAGTCTAAGGCCTCAAGAGGGATTTTGATTTTGACAAATGTCAGTCAGTTCAATACTAACAGCATCTCAAAATCGAACTCAAGATCGATCTCAGAGTTGAGTGTGGTTTATAAATACGAGCCTAAGTAAGCAATCAATCAATCAATCAATCAAATTATTTATTCAAAGTAGTAAATTTTACATTTCGCTTTTTGATAGTCAAATATTAACAATTTTAACAATAACAATTTTATGAACCTAGTGTAAACGCGGCTCAGGTGGACTAAAAACTTAAAACTAGCCCCTAAAGCACTGCCTCGGGGCTGGCCAAGCTAACCAAACAACATGTAACGTTAGGTGGTAAATAAAATAACATCGAGTTCATGCCAAGAGAAAATGCTGTGTTAAATGCGTATGGTTAGCCGGACCCCCTGGACAGTAAACCACCCAGAAACCTGCCCAGAAGTGCTCCTATTCTAAAAATACAATTTGTCAGGCCCTAGGCTACCCTAGCTAAATTTCTAAATATGAAACAAAAATATATTAATAGCCAAAAGCGGCTACGTTAAAAAGATAAAAAGTAAGTAAGCAAGTAAGAAAGTGGAAGAGACATGCCATTCTTTAGATATTTGTAAAGGTGTGTATCTTCTACACGTGTCTTTTTCCTAACATTAAAGTAAAACATTGTTTTCCATCACTCTTGGAAGACGAATAATTATGTATGGTCGCGCCGCAATATTTGGCAGAATCAGTAATTCGGCCGAATTCCTAGGATTTTGGGCAAAAGCTGGAAAATTACAAAATTGTAGATAGCGTTTGATTGTCTCCTAACAGATCCAGGAATTCGGTTAAAGTCCTAAGATTTTAGATCTGCTAAGGGCGGTGCTCAAATTTTAATAAAGTCTACGATCTAGCTATTTGCCGGCTTTTGGCCAAAATCCTTGGAATTCGGCCGAATTACTGACTCTGCCATCTTGATGTAGGGCACAATAGATATAAGGTGTAAAAAAATTAGCTGCAAATGTTTTAAGGGGTGAATCAGTCCATGAAACTGAACAAAATTCCCCTAGGAACATAGGTCGATATATGAAGATTTTTTGGATCTCCCATACAAATTGTTGGTAATTTTGTATGGGAGGTCCAAAATATTTTTTTCATATTTCGACCTATGTTCCTTGGGAAAAGTTGTTCAGCTTTATGGACTGATTCACCTCTTAAAATAGTTGCAGCCAATTTTTTTACACCCTGTATACGTAGATGTTTTTGTCTCTTATTTGGAAGAAAACATGCGCAGGAGATGCGTTGAGACTAATGCTAAATATTTTATTGCCTGCAAGCTGTAGTTTTTTCACAGCACTCAGTGAACTCAGCGCAGACTATGGTTAGGTGACTTAACAGCATTAATCGGGATAATGAAATAATGACGACCCGCTGAATGCTGTTTATTATTTGACATCCTTCACTTCATAGTTATTCTACTTATTACCTAAGGAAGATTTTACACTGTTACTACTTCTACAGCCACAACAGTCCACTGGCTGCACATGGGGAGTATTGCCATACTCACCACGCTTGACAGGCGGATTGGCGAGCGCAGTGCAAGATATTGTAGATATTCACAGGGAACGCTGCTGCCCGTTACCTGGATTCATCCCTTAGTCACCTTTTACGACACCCTCGGGCGGAAATGGGATGATGCTTTTCTAAGTTTTTAACTTAATTTAAATTATTTCAAGTACTTAACTGTTTCATAATATTATATTTTTTACCTGCTTGTAAAATCAAAAATGTTTAATTGTGTAGGTATACACATAATTGTAAAAATCAACTAAATAAATGACGCGTTGCGCATGCCGTCTCTCAAATTAGCGACAAAGCTTCCAAATGCAAAAGTCGATTTAGGTGAATGTGGTAGCAAATGGTAGTAAGTGTGTTAAACTATTGAAAATCTATAAAGTATATCAAAATCTCAGATCAGCTGCACTTATAACTAAACAATCCATTAGAAGATTGGTGGCTGCAGGCTGACCCACCTTATATAGCTCATCGGCAAAATACGGCATTCGAACTTTCTCGTATATAACGCTGCCCAAGGATATGTTTTTATTTTTTAATTCTGTAGAGTGGTTTGTGGGGTTGGTGCTCAAATTTTCAAATGGTTTTGCCGAAATAATTCTGTTATCAGCGATACGATACGTGATATTGGCTTTCTGTCCGTTAGGCTTCACAGATTTCGGCAGCAATTTTGATTTTGTAGCTTGAAATCAAAAATATATACTTTTTACACATACTAAATGCAATAAATGAGAGAAAAATCTCAGACAGACCGAGTTTTTTTGTATTTTTGGCTCCGGAGGGTCACAAAATTAACGCCGGACGACGACGGATTAAGTTCAAATTCTTTATTGCATAGTCAAATTCAGATACAATATGCATTTCAATGCATTCAAATTGTTCAACCAACGAGTCCAATCACGTCCCTTTTGGGGCGAGGTTTGGGAGTTGTTTTGGGAAGAACGGAGCGGACTGGATCCACCCGGTATATGCCGGTAATTGTCAAAAAAGGACACAAATGAGGAACCTCTGCGACCCCGCAAACCCCGGTTGCTTGAAGAGCTTGTGGAGTGTGATCTACTCGCAACTACTGCAGCTGCGGCTTGAGTGATTCTATAATCATCATCCGAAAAGATGTGTCTACTTGTCCAAATGACCGTGACATAAAGTGATACAAAATCATCCATATAAAGACATTTCGGAATGAAGTAATTTAGGTAAGCTTTGTGTATAAACATACAAATGCTTGCAATTCACGAGTACATGAGAATTTAAATGAAAAATTCCGCAAGAACTTTTTAGCAGAAAAAAGTCGCATGCCATCAAAATTATAAGTACGTAAACTTTTATTTATTCAGTTATTCAGAATTTTTACAACCAGCCAAATAGGTTATAAAAAATCCTTGTCTCGTGATGTTATTAAACCGGTTTATGGGCAAAGTGATAAGCCTTGAAAACTATGAGGCGGTCGACATAAAAATGCTTTGTGATGCCTTTTATGAGTTCTTGATCATTGCTAAAAAGGGAGGTGATAGCGTGATAGGTACTAAAAGAAAGATCTTTGATAAAATTTCATGTTGAAGTTTTCATAGACTTAAGGGTCAAAAACCTTTTCCATATTGCAAAAGATATCTTAATTAAGTAACTAACTAACTCCGCTGATTCAGCGACTCAAAGTGGTTCCTCCGAAACGAGCTGTCTCTACTGATCTTAACATACACACATACATACACAAATCACGCCTTTATCCCTGGCGGGGTAGGCAGAGCGAACTCGTAATATTGCGGTCGTGATCGCGACGTCTGACAAATGTTTGAGGGTCGTTTCAGATAAGTCGTATACCTGATCTTAAATAGGTAGTAAACAATATTTAAAAAATTGCATGGATTTGAACTCTTAATCTCATAATATTCAATGGTTACATTTTGCAAATAAAGCACAGTAAAGTAAGTATTAGGTATTTATTGCAATTGTGTAAGACTTTTAAAAGTACACAGTCATTGTTTATAATTATTATAAACAAATATTAAGTAAATAATATTTATTATAATTAAGTATTAGGTATTCATTGTGGACTTTTGAGATTTGTAATAATTATAAACAATGTCTGTGTACAAATCTCAAAAGTCTTACACAATTTCAATAACAAATCAAATCAAATCAAATCAAATCAAATCAAATTATTTATTCAAAGTAGTAAATTTTACATTTCGCTTTTTGATGGTCAAGAATTAACAATTTTAACAATAACAATTTTATGAACCTAGTGTAAACGCGGCTCTATAATACCCAATTATTATTTATTGGGTCTACACTCGGAATAAAATGGTAGTCAAACTTAATATTGAACGCCCGCCCGGCCAGGTGACTTAAAGAGACCAGCTGGCAGCGACTGGATGGCGAAAACGGAGATCGGGCCTTGTGGTGTTTCCTAGGGTAGGCCTACTTCCAGCAGTAGACTGCTAAGGCGAGGAACACACTTGACGCACGACGGAGCGCAAAAATATCGCAGCGGTCTGTCAGATCCATACTAGAAACGTACTTAAACTGTACTCGACCGATGGCACTGGGATAGCGCTGCGTCAACAGCGGTTGAGCGGTTTTAGTATGGGGATTGACATTTCTAGTATGGATCTGACAGACCGCTGCGATATTTTTGCGCTCCATCGTGCGTCAAGTGTGTTTCTCGCCTAACAGACTCCTATGATTACGTGGAGTGCCATGATGTAAATAACGAACAATGTAACCCGTTTGAAACATAGAGATATGGTTACCTACCTACTAATAATATCAATAGAAAATGTATCAACATGTATGACGCTGTACTTACCTACATGGTATCCGCGTAAATCATTCCTTTCAAGCTCGAAATTATCAGCGTTAATTGCTTCCACTATAACCCGGCAGAAATGTATTGTTACACAATCAATAGCCCAACAAGGCAGCATTCACCGTTCAGATTTAGCAGATTTGTCATTAGCCAACATACAATGGTTATCGGTGGAATGCCAATATCTGAACTATTGTATACGACCCTCCGGATGTCGGAGGGGGAGACGAAAGGGGGGAGAGGGAAATAATGGTTAAATGTATGGGGTTATGTATAAGGCATCTAATGGTGGAGGGTGTTTGGAAAAATGCGTTGTGTAGAGCCTTATACGCGCTGTTATGGCGTGGTTTTCCTGCTAGAGTATTTACCTACCTTAGGTATAATTGTTTCTTGATTTGGTCCGTTAGAACACACTTGCATATAGGTCATAGTTATGATGATTATAATGGAACATTATAAAATGTCAGTCTGAAATTGTATAAATGTGAGATCAAAAATTTTCGCCGTTAGATTCGTAAAAAATAAGTAAAGTTACTGAAAATATACATAATTGACATCAAATTATTGTAGCTTTGACATGGTAATGTAAAATTCATTGTACAATTATTTCAATTAGACCCCGATATATACGATTAAAGATACCTACGTAACTAAGGACCTATATGTATTGTGAACTCATGTGTAAGTATATTTGCCACATTAGGGGGAGGGGTAGCAGAAAGTTGGGGAAAATTATAAGAAGGATTGTCTCAAGTTTTGGGTCCCATATTCAGCTTTGTGCGTCTAGGGGAACTTTTCGAAAAGTCTCAACCGTGACATTTAATGGAAAGAAAATGTGTATAATAATGAAATTCAAATTACTTAGTAATTTAAATATAACTAAATAAAATAAAAAAGTTTGGAATATACAGACACTTTAAAAAGTAATAATAGATACTAAAAAGATAAGAAAAAGTGTAAAGTAGAAAAAGTTGAACGAAAATACTTTCTTTGTTTTAGACACTTTCATTTAATCTTGTATCATTATAGTTTGTAAAATTTTGCTTGATACCTGTGACGTTGTTGTCATAGCATTTGCTCCAAGGTCACAAACGTCACAGGTATCAAGCTAAATTTTACAAACTATAATTTTGATCCTTTCTTTGTAGATACCAGCTGTCCGCTGCTAGTGGTTTCCCTGTGAGAATAAGACATTATTTCGGAATGTATTATATGTATGAACCTATCTCTTGAATAACTCTATGCATTCAAGTTTAACGCATCAAAACGCGTTGCTTGGTTTATGAGTTGGCTTGGTGTCTCTATGACAGACAGACACAGAAAGCGACTACATATATTTTTTTATTGCATCGATTTTTTATTTATCTTACACTTGCCATCAATACTTATTTAAGGGTAAGTTATATTTTATTAAATTAGTCACACTAATGATTTCATCTATTTGTCACATTATCACTGTGTTGTGTTTCATTGTGTTTAATGATGGTCAATTTTTTATCAATTTGATGGAAACAAATGGACAAGGAAATTGAAATTGATGATGTTTTCATTCGATTAGTGTTGATATCTTTTAATATATTCGTTAAGTTACAAAGATGTTTTGTCAATTTACAATAGTTTTTGTCGGTTAGGTAAGATTGTATACCTATCTTCACTAAAAGTCGCTTTTCGCGTCTGTCTGTATGTATGTTTGCTTAAATCTTCAAAACTGCACAACGGATTTTGATGCAGGTTTTTTAATAGATAGAGTGATTCAAGAGAAAGGTTTTATGTAAAATTCTTGCCGGGGAAATATCTTATTCCCACGGGAAAATGAGTTGCAGCGGGCGCAGCCGCTGGGAGGGCCGCTAGTATAATTATAAGTTACTAGCTTTTGCCCGCGACTTCGTTCGCGTGGACTTCAGGTTCGTCCCGTCTTCGTATAAGCTATAGCCTATGTGTTATTCTGATGTATAAGCTATATTGTGGTAAAGTTTCATTCAAATCCATTCTGTAGTTTTTACGTGAAAGAGTAACAAACATCCATACATCCATACTTACAAATTTCGCCTTTATAATTACAAACTTTCGCCTTTATAATAGTAGTAGGATTAGGTAAGATAACTGAACCTATGTAACGCTGTATTCAATCATTTATTTTTAATATGCTAGCTAAGAATAGCATCGCCCCATTTATAATCGTGAGTATCATACGAAACAAGACTCAGTCAGGGAATTATCAGAAGCGTTCTTTGTGAAGGCAATACTCCTATTGCACTGCTAATCAACTTGCCAAAGGATCTGGTCCAGCTGTGGACAACTAACTATGTCTGCTCTTGGTCCTTTAGAAGCAGAGAGATTTTTTAAAGCGACAGAAACATGTTTAGCTTCTTTCGCACCTAAGATGGCCTGAGTGAACCACACGTACCTACGTCCTGGCCTTATCCCGTTTCTCTGTCGGGGTCGGCTACCTAACCTAGGGGATTTGACGTGGAAATTTGTAAACAAAGCGACTGCCATCTAAAGGCTAACCTGGCCCGATTCCTATGTTAAGTCACAAATTAAATGTGGGTTTCATCAGCACGTTTTTCCTTCACCGTAACAGCAATCAGTAAATGTACGTGTGTAAAAAGAGGTTGGTACATAGCGGGGATCGAACTTAGGTCTCACGATTGGAAGACCAGTGTCCTTACCCCTCGGCCACCGACTTTCTCGTCATCATCGATGATGTTGATGACTGTTTTATTAAAGTGGCGTGCGAGAGGTAACTAAGGAAGGATCTTATGTTTATAAACCGCTCTCAACTCTGAGATTGATCCTGAGTGACAGACATTTGTCAAAAACGCTCTTGAGATCGATCTCAAAGTTGAGTGATATTTATAAATACAAGTCATACAATCTTAGTATTGTGCCTTCTATCATAAATTGACACATTACTTACATGTCACCGCGTCTCCCTTTCCAGTTACATTACTAAAACGGAAGCGTTAGCGAAGTTCTTTATTCCTATTTTATTCCGTAATATAGGAGAAGTTGAAGCGTAGGGTGCATAAAATAACAATGTGTCCAATCCAGTGAGGTAAGTATTGAAATGTTCAACGTGTTTTATCGACAATGTGCGATGCATTGATTTTTGGTTATTTAGATTTATGTTTGCCGTGTATGCCGTGTGATGCCGGCTTAGAATATCATCACCCCACATCCTTCCCGCGGATGTCGTAAGAGGCGACTAAGGGACTCGAGAGTATTAGTGTATTACAATTTTTAGGCGACAGGCTGACAACCTGTCACTATAGTTATATATTTTTGTTTCATACTTAGAAATTTAGCTAGGGTAGCCTAGGGCCTGACAAATTGTATTTTTAGAATAAGAGCACTTCTGGGCAGGTTTCTGGGTGGTTTACTGTCCAGGGGGTCCGACTAACCATACGCATGTAACACAACATTTTCTCTTGGCATGAACTCGATGTTATTTTATTTACCACCTAACGTTACATGTTGTTTGGTTAGCTTGGCCAGCCCCGAGGCAGTGCTTTAGGGGCTAGTTTTAAGTTTTTAGTCCACCTGAGCCGCGTTTACACTAGGTTCATAAAATTGTTATAGTTAAAATTGTTAATTACTGACCATCAATAAGATAAATGTAAAATTTACTACTTTGAATAAATAATTGGAGTTTGAGTTTGAGTTTGAGTGATACACATGTTTTCTGAAACAACCTTGGAAAACAATCCTCAAAAATGTCAGACGTAGCGATAGCGAACGTATTCTTACGGTTGTTAACGCTCTGCCCACCCCGCAAGGGATAAAGGCGTGATGTATGTATGTAGATTTATGTTAGGTTCCTGATCAAACTGGTAACAGTCTCATCATTCATCATTCTCCTTGCCTTATCCTGTTCTCGGTCGGGGTCGGCTACCTTACCCAGGGGATTTGACGTGGAACCAAGTTTTTAGACAGAGCGACTGCCATCTGACCTCTGCAACCCAAAGGCTAACCTGGCCCGGACAGTCTCAAAATATGGTAAGTTATTAACATTATACAGCAGTTTTTAATAATCACAGGGACTTCAAAGCCGACCCCATTACACCATCTCTACACCTTAGCTGGTATCGCGCCACCAAATATCCGCCGCAATATTGCCTCATCGATTGAGAAGCAAAAACAAGAGCTGGACGTCAGGCATCCCCTTCACGACCATTACCCAGCCCCTGCTCGCCTTAAAAGTAGACGGAGCTTCATTGGCCACAGCAAACCTCTGCCACTTAACAAAGCCCCGGATAAGGCTAGACTCGAGCGGTGGGGGGAAAAGTATCCGCCTCCGGACGGTCAAACTCTCCCTTCAGAAAGTCTGCCAGCAGGGCATCGTCTCCCTTGGGCCACGTGGAAGTCCCTAAACAGGCTCTGGACGGGTGTTGGAAGGTGTGCTGCAAACCTTAAAGCTTGGGGATACTCAGGCAATGACAAATGCGGATGCGGGGCTACCCAGACGATGAGCCACCTGCTAACGTGTCCTAACCTCCCCGCTCCCTGCACCGTGGAGGACCTCAAAGTGGCAAACGAAAGGGCTGTTGGCGTCGCGAACTTCTGGAAATTTATTATTTGATACTATTGAGTTATAACCGTTGACTCGAAAAGAAGAAGAAGAAGAAGAAGCAGTTTTTAAAACCCTGTAAAGGTAAGAATTCACTTTATGACACAAGATCCTCTCTTTTCGTGTGGGACACCAAGTCATCTAACGAGCTGATTAACCCTGGTGTCAGAATTTTTTAACCGCCTTCTACAAGTAGCAGGCTTCTGACATGGTTGTGTAACGACCGCCGTCTAAGTGATCATAAACAGCAACCGGGACCTACGGCTCAACGTGCCATCCGAAACACGAAACCATCTTACTTACGGGCAATCGGGTGATTCAGCCCGCAATGTCCTAACCAGACTAGAAACAAATTCACAAAGTGATAAATATCAACTTTGTGAGTGACCCACCGAGAATCGAACACGGAACCTTCGGCATCTAAGGCAGTCGCACTACCACTGCGCCACATCGGTCGTCACCTTACCTAGGGAATTTGACATGAAACCAACTTTTTAGACAGAGCGACTGCCATCTGACCTCTGCAACCCGAAGGCTAACCTGGCCCGAACAGTCTCAAAATATGGTAAGTTAGTAACACTACCCAGCAGTTTAAAAAAAAGTAAAAATTCACTTTACTCTGTAAAAGCAAGAATTCACTTTATGACACATGATGACGTATGACACACTCGAGAACCAGCTTTCTCTATTGTTTCTTCTATAAAAGATGTGGCTGGCTCACAGCCGCTTCAGCTTGCTACACTACTAGACTGTGCCCTTGCCTTAACAGTCAGAACTTGTGGCCAGAAATGTCCACTGCTGCAGCTGGAGATGACCTCCCCATATCAGGGGGCCACACTAACACAACAAGCGTACATACATACACATATGACACCATTATCCTTTTTGCTATAATATTGAGGGCCCTTTCAGGTAATTCGTGTATCACTGTAATGACAATTTGTGCCAGACTGTCGCCTAAAGTTGTAATACACATGAAACTCTCGAATCTCTTAGTCGCAAGAAATGGATTGATGCTTTTCTAAGCAAGCATACAATTGAATTTTATTCCATACCAACAGATGATACTGCTAATTTACGGTTACGACAGTGGCAATAAAGGCCTATTTACACAACATCTGTGCCCACAAACACCACCGCGTAACAGCTACAGGCTTCCCTAAACGCCACATGGCCCATTGAGATATAGTACGCCGCTGACTTTGACAATATTTCACATTTATACAGGGTGTTTTAACTAGCAGACTAGTCGCAAATTATATGCGACTAGCGGCCAGCCCAGCGGCTGCGCCCGCTTCCAAGTAATTTTCCTGCTTGCTTTCCTGGTATGTATTATACGTACATTAAAACCGTCCTCTTAAATCACTCTTTCTATTAAAGAAACCTGCATTAAAATTCATTGTGTAGTTTTAAAGATTTAACCAAACATACATACACACATACAGACGCGAAACGCGACTTTGCTTTATACTATGTAACTTGTTTCATAATAGTTTTGTTTCAAAGTGGATTTTATCAAGGGTTTTATTGCTGTCCTTTTTTCTGTATATTTTAATTATAGCCATCTGTAATGTGTGATGTGTGTTTGTCAAACAGAACATGGTATTCTCTGAAACTTGTCAAAAAGACTCAGTATATTAAGGGTGGTGGGTAATATTTAGTTATTATTCCACATTATATCCCCCTTAGAGGTTATTGTCCTGAAGTGAGTGTATAACTTGCTTTTAGTGGTTAGGGTTACTAAAGGAAAGTGGGTAGGTTTTGCTATATAAGGCGATTTGTAGAAGTGAACAGGTCAAAAACGTAACATATTTCGATGTACAGTACAAAAAGTTCATTTATCATCTCGGGTTTAGAACTTTCGTGCGTTATCTCTTAGATAATCAAACTAGGTATTAAAATATTAGCTGCAAATCAAGGTTTTAAACATATTAGGTGAATCAGTCCGTGAAACTGAACAACTTTCCCCAAGAAACATAGGAGGGGAAATATGTTTTTTTTTTGGACCTTCTATTACAAATTGACTTGGTCAGTTGGTACCTATCTTACCTACCTCATTTTGTACGAGGTAATTTTTTTTTTATATTTCCACCTATGTTCCTTGGAGAAAGTTGCTCAGTTTCATGAGCTGGTTCACCCCGTTAAATATTTGCAGCATTTTTTTTTTACTCCCTGCATGTATTTTTAGAAAACTTGAATACTTTTCTATTGCAAGCGAAATTTGAATATACGATTTTCACTGTTAGTGCTAGCAGCATTGTATTTAATAGTTGACAAGTAGATCATTTTACGCCAAGTTGCAACAGTTGGCGAACAATCAAAACGCCTAAAGTTCATCGGAAAACTTCAGCCGAGATGCAAATTATGGAAAACCACTGATTCAATCATAAAAGACTGCAATACATACGGGATGTAAGAAACGGTGCAGGCGTGATCAGACCATGAAACTGAACAACTTTTTCTATGTGGGCTATGTTGGTAAACGAAAAAATTTTTCGAGTTCCCATACAAAGTCAGTCGGCTGATCGGGAACTTTGTATGAAAGATCGAAAAAAAATTACGTTTCCCAAAATAGCCCCCATAGAAAAAGTTGTTCATTTACATGGTCTGATCACGCCTGCAAAGTTTTTGTTACACCGTCCCTTACACCCTGTATATCGGGCAATGAAAGTAAATACACTGGAAATTTTAATATTACCTACTTAAAGTAAAAATGACTAGGTTAGAGCCGACCGTGGTGTAACACATCTGACCCGGCTAGTCAGAAGATGTGGGTTCGAGTTCCATCGGTGGCGTGGATTTTTTCCGCTTGTTTCGTTTGTATTAATTAGCTTTCTAACAAAAAGTTTAAGTAAAAATGGGAAACTATTTAGATTATAGCCAGTCTTCAAATGTACATAGATGGTGCTGAGCTTAACTGAAAAATTTTCATTCCAAGAAAATGTAATGTTAAGAACGAAGTATCAATGGGTATAACTTAAATGTCAAAACTTTCAACTTTACGCTGCGCCATCTGGTAAGAATTTTCAAAAAAGCGGCAAGAACTGTCAGATGATATCTATTTAGTCAAAAAATCGTATCGTTGAAAAATATGACATCAATAAATTTTCGCGCAGGTTGTCATATTTCATACAAATTTAGATCGAAACCAATCTTGCGGCAAGTATGATACAACCTGTTCTCATTTCCATGTATATTCCACCATTGCTAGTACAGTCTTCCCCTACAATGTAGTCAATGCAAACATTGTACAAGATCCCAGCATAATTAGGTATGCAGCTCGAACCTGTGAGAAGCGACATCTGTTCTCCGCCTGCCGTAACACTGTCTTAGTAATGTTACCGGGTCTCTTGTGCCTGCCAACTTACCTAGGGAAGTTATAGGTTCCCAATTCTGTATAACTTATAGTTACTATTTATTTTATTCCGTTTTAGTCAGATCAGGTCCTTATCTCTTCCGGGGTAGGCAGAGTGTCGATGGTCGTAAGACTCAGACAGACAGCACGGCAAGCGCAGCAGTAATACCACTTGACTCTGTTTTCGTGGCACCTTCCTACACCAGCCAGGAGTCTTTGAGCGACTTCCAGACTGCCCAAGGGAGGTCGCTACCAGAAAGTTTCTCAGTAGGTGGCAAATGAGACGCATCAAGTGGAAACAACTTTGCCCAATGTTCCAGTCGCATTTTTGAGCCTTTATCGTCCTGCGGGTAGGTATACCTTGTGAAGCTATTACCTACGACTCTTCAGACGCGATTGTGGCAGTACGTGGTTGTGTAACGGTTAGTTCTTCGTGTATTACTATAGAGACAGATTTCAATACACATAAAACCTTCGAGTTCCTGTCGCCTCTTACCACTTACCTCTTACCCGCGGGAAAGAAATAGAGCAATGCATTTATTAGTGACAAACTGAAACTAGCCGTGGGATGCCGGCTTAGAATAGCATCACCCCATATCCTTCCCACGGGTTTCGTAAGAGGTGACTCAGGGACTCGAGAGTATTAGTGTATTACAATTTTTAGGCGACAGGCTGACAACCTGTCACTATAGTGATACACATGTTTTCTGAAACAACCTTGGAAAACAATCCTCATAAATAAAAGACGTGGCAATAGCGACCGTATTCTTGCGGCCGTTAACGCTCTGCCTACCCCGCAAGGGATAAAGGCATGATATGTGTATGTGTATGAATCTGAAGCTAAGAATGAACTAGTTTTGTAAGGAACCATTCAAGAAACATAGACCGACAAATAAAAATATTTCGTAGAAACTCATTGTCAATTTGGTATGAACGAATGGCTGGAATATTTGTATCCAAGGCTTCAAACCGCAGAGAATCCCAGAGATTGCATTCGTTATTGCCACAGCTGAAACAAAAATAAAAAACTTATTTTTCACACTGAACCAAATGTAAGTGTAATACAGTACAGCAACGTCCGCGTATTTGTTTAGTGCGGGTTCTCGGTTCATTCAATCACTCGCTCTGGTGGAGACCGATTGGCAAAATGCTGTATCGAGGTTGAACTTTATTTGCTCTTTGACTATTTTAATTACTGTTCGAGTCTCGGAATTATATTGCAATATATTTTTTTGTAATATTTGAAACAAATATCATCAATCTTCTTGCCTTATTCCGTTTCTCTGTCGGGGTCGACTACCTAATCTAGGGGATTTGATGTGAAACCAAGTTTTTAGACGGAGCGGCTGCCATCTGACATCTGCAACCCGAAGGCTGATGATCCAAAATGAAGGATGTAGACCGTCTTAATGTTGGTCTATGCAGATGTCTGAGGAAGCTTATGCTTAGTATGTATTTTTGCCTATGCCCTACAATAGACCTTTCAAAGCTTTTGATCATAACGATGATGACAAATAGAGACCGGATTATATATGCATATGCATTTGCATATTTAGGTTTTTCGACGCAAGTAGCACATTGTCTCTAAATATTGTTATGACGCAATTTATGGTGCATTTTTGCATGCATATTTTACCCTTTTTAAGATGCAAGTAATCCGGTGTCTAATGATGAAATGCTTTGCCTTTTTTGGTAAAAATGATGGATAAACAATGTAAATAAAAAGTATTTTCAAATATTTGGAAAATATATTTTTCTTATATTATTAACCATGTTCAAAGCATTGAAAACCGATTTCCTCGTCTTCGTTTCATCACTGAGCCATCCTAAAATAATGACATCGATATTATATGCGGAATTTCTGAAAGCTTAGCCTACGAAGCGATTATATGGGGAACATAATGCCCGGATATTATAAAGACATATTCATACTATAGCCTGGGGAGGCGACTTCAGCTGCAGAAAATCAATTTTTCAAAATTGACGATTATTTATAGAATAAATTCGATTCGATCCACAAAAATAGTCAATTATTCCAGATGTTTCACTTGACATTGTGTAATAATATTTTTTTGTGATATAGTTAGTAAGAAATTTTTACATTTAATGGCGCCTTAATGCTAAAGGTACCCAAAGGTAGCCAATGTTCCCAGGATGCTGGCAGCGTTACCGAGTTGCAACGCCAAACCAATCCTTTGACATAATTAATTTAATTACCGACACAATTAAATTACACTCCACCATTACGAAACTACGAAACTACCAAACTACTAGCCTGCGCATTTTAACTGATGTTACGCGACACCCGAAAGAATTCGTTTGCGCCAATACGTGATCTAAAATATCTAAAATATCAAATTATTATAATAGAAAATTTGAAAATTGAATTCAAATCATTCGATTCAGATCATAATAGCTTACTCAATATCAATTTTTAAATAATCGATTATTTTGAGAATCGATTCTTTTTCACATCCCTTCTATAGCCGTCTACAAAGGGTCTCTCCGTTTGATGTTCAGATGGAGAGATTTTCAATTTACATCGTTTCTTTGAGAGGTCTCGAGTTTCGCAAGGCGGCCTTATTTTCGTGAGGTCTGTGTTTTGGTTATTGGAACTATCGAACCGGAATCAGAACGATTTCAAATCAGATTGGGTTCATAAGAGTTGTTTTTGCGATTTATTCAATGCCTTGTGATGGCGGCTTAGAATAGCATCACCCCATGTCTTTCCCGTAGTTGTCCTAAAAGCCGACTAAGGGACTCGAGGGTTTCATGTGTATTGCAATTTACAGGCTGACAACCTGTTATTATAGTGATGCCCGGCACCAACCCTCAATATCTGTCAGACTTCTTATTAGTAATAATAATAATAATAATAATAAAATCATTTATTTTCTCACAAATTAGAATAAGGTACATGAGAACACATAAAAGAACAAAATACACTAAAATGAAAAACTTATTAATACAGTTTGAGCCAACTTGTGAGACTGGCGCCTAAACTAGGTTTCGGTATGAAACCTGTATCATAGGTCACCAGGCCCCCATTCTAACACAGTTAGACTATTTCTATGTGAAATGTATGCTGCATTTAAAAATAAGAACAACTTAGTATTATTATAAAAAATAAATGGTTAATCTTAGAACTAGACTATTATAATAATTAGGATTTGACAAGAAGTACTGAAGTTATTGTGCAGTTTGAGTAGCTAAAACATACTTATTAGACAGTTATTTGTAACAAGTCTTCTGTCTCATCATAATTGAGCTGCAAAAGCCAAGACGTCAATTTTTTCTTGCATTCAAACAGAACGAGTGGGTACAGGTCAATGTAACCACTCGCCCGATTGTACAGTCTAGGACCCAGTACTCAACACTGACGGGATGCAAAGGTTGTTCTATGACGTACCCTACCGCATACGAGGTCTGTCCTGCGGGATGTAGTAACATGGCTTGAGAGGTATTCCAGATTTTTATGGCAACGAAGGATAGCATGAAACACGAACAGCTGCCGGACTGTAAGGACACGGTACTCAGCATAGAGCCGGTGTGTTGGGTAAAGGAAATTCCGTTTATTGATCACTTTAATTACTGCTCTTTGAGCTCTCTCAAGTGGAAGTAAAGTTGTTTTGGGCGCCCCTCCCCACGCGGAAGTGCAATATGAGAGTAATGACTGCACGAGAGCAAAATAGACCATTTTCATAATGGAAGCATCGGCCGAGCTGCGAAGTAATTTGAAAATGTACATTAATTTACGAGTACGGGTCTTGACAGATTCTACTTGGTGCTGCCATGAAAGATTTTCATCTACTAAGACTCCCAAATATTTGACATATGCTGAACGCGTAAGTAGAGGACAGATGCACAGTTCGGTATCTCTCGCACAACCATGCACCCTGATGGAGAAAGAGGGCGGCGGCTGAGTGGCACCAGTAATAGAGAAGGCAACGTAAGTTGTTTTAAGGACGTTCAAGGTGAGAAGGTTGTGATCGAGCCAACTTGTAACAAGTCGAAGGATCTCCTCCGTCTTCTGTTGAACGTCCGGCCAATCAATCCCTTCCACGAGTAACGCAGTATCATCGGCATAGGCAAACACCGAGCAACCCGGATAGCAAAATTGACATAACTGATTTATATATATCAGAAAAAATGTTGGACCAAGAACGCTTCCTTGAGGGACACCGAAAGACAAAGAAGACGGACGACTAACAACATCGTTTATTTTAACACATTGGGTCCTGTCAGTTAGATAGTCTGTGAAAATATCAAGTGCAACACCTCTGATACCTACATCCCGCAATTTGTTTAGTAAAGTTGGTACCGAAACAGTATCAAATGCTTTTTTGAGGTCAAGGAAAATTCCCAAACACTTATGCTTTTTGTCTAATATCCTGGAAACTGCTTCAGTCATAGCTAATACAGCATCCTCAGTAGAGACACCTTTCCTAAAACCATACTGATTTGTGGAAATAATATTTTCGTGTTCAAGGAAACCTAATAACCTCTTGTTTAAAACTTTTTCCATGATCTTAGACAGAATGTTAAGAACCGATATTGGACGATAATTACCAATTTCAGATTTTTCACCGGACTTGTAAATGGGATGGACAAGTGCTTTTTTAAAAGCTCTTGGAAATATGCCATTTACTATGCATAAGTTACACAATCGGGTAATGAGAGGAACCAAATTATCTCTTGAATTTTTTATCAAAAGAACAGGAATTCCATCCCACCCTGCAGCGCAGTCGTTTTTAAGATTCCTTATTATACTATCAATTTCAATGCAGTCTGCCTCAAGTAAAACAAGTGAATTTGAAATAGACGATTTAGGGAAAGCTTGCATTGTTGGGAAGACGTGTATATTTTTATCTGAAATATTATTGGCCAATAACTGTCCTACATTTGCAAAATAGCTATTAACTAAGTTCACGGAATCCATGGGATTATTGGCAATTCTCAGGAGCTCAACTGACGAAACAGACCTTTTCGATAAGTGTGTAACATTTTTTACTACATTCCAAGTGGCGTAAGGGCTGTTTTTTGCCTTAGAAAACCGATCACGTTCATACTCACGTTTAAGCTTATGTAATAACTTTCGGCAAAAGTTTCGATACCGCGTGTAAGTTATTTTTAATACCTCATTAGTCGGGTCTTTTTTGAGTTTTAGATGAAAATTATCGCGATTTCGCATACATTTTAAAACACCTGGCGTGATCCAAGGTTTGATAGATCTTTTCCTTCGGGGGATTTTACGTGTTATAGAATTTTCGTCAACTATTTTCATTAACTTTGAAATAAGAAGGTCCGTAAATACATTGGGGTCCGATATTTCGTAAAACTCGCCCAATTCTGCTTCCCTAAGAGCAGTCAATGCTGATTCAAAATCTATTCGCTTTGCATTAGTTGCTGACGTATGCCTTTGTAGCGATTGTTTCAAACATAGAATGGTAGCAAAGTGGTCCGTAATGGTGGAACTAAGCACCACAGTTTTTGAACAACACTGTGATTTTAAAATGACGTGATCGTAGCAAGTTTTGCCATGAGTTGGAATAAAGTGTGTAGAAAGGTACCCCTGGCATGCCAACATATCCAGGTAGTCATCCGCAACTCCAGATTTGTTGGTCGGTATAATATCAATATTAATGTCGCCAAGAATGGCAACAGATTTATATTCAGAAAGGTTACTAATAACTGTATTCAAGCTATTGATGAAATCCTCCGTATTGGCGTAGGATGGGGAACGATAAATACCAACAATAGCGAGATCTTTTTTAAACTTACACACTAAAAGTGAACCATCTTTAAAGTCTGGGTATTCAACACTACATTCTAAAGCAGCTCTTACGTAAATAACTACACCATCACTTTGATTTTTATGCAACGTAGTTGAAAATGACGTATATCCTAATAACGTCGGCAAGTTGGTGACTTTACTCAACCAACACTCAGATAGTATTATAATATCAACAGTACTTCTTATCTCTGCTAGTAAAACTAAGAGTTCATTAAAATTACAATTTATACTACGAATGTTCATATGGAATATATTGATTTGGCCGTTTTGCTTTTCGGTGAGACTGTAACATTCACTAGGAGCACACAGATACGAATCAGATTCACCCAGCTGTTCAAGCTCCTCACGTACAATATTAAAGTTATCCATTATTATAGTACACAAAAACACTTAAAGGTGGCGCTCTAGGCGCCTTCATAGTCAATTGATTGAAGAAATCGGTCCTCTGCACTTTTACGAGCCGGACATTGTAGGTCCCCAGTTTTGTGGTCGCTTGGCTTTTTAAAGCGCAAACAAGAGGCGCACTTCGGTGATTGGGCGAGCACTGTGCATTCCTTGATCGAGTGACCAGAAGCACCGCAATGACCGCACGTGTTTTCAGATTCCCTACAAAACTTAGCAGAGTGCCCATATTGTTGGCATTTAAAACACCGCGTCACTAAAGTAAAATCTTTAACCGGACAGGAGGTCCAGTTAATATAGACCCGGCTTTGTGGAATGATCAGTTTCCTTAATTCAGCAGACACTTCAAACACAAAATTGCAGTGTGAGCCGTCTCTTCTACCTGACTTATGGCTTAGCTTTATAGAGCTCATAAAAGTTTCCCGTTTGAAAGTCGCGTCCTTGTCAATGATATTTTGTGCATAAATGCATTCGATGACGTCATCAACGGGGAGGTCAGATGGGACACCCAGCAAAACTATTCTCGGTCTTCTTTTCGTCCTTTCTTCTACCGTTAGGCCAGATGTTTTCAGTTCCGTAGATTCCTTCAGAATCAGCAGGTCACTTCGTCTCTCGGAGCTAACAATAACACCGCCATTTTTGGTGTTCCAGACCCCACGGATGTGCAATTTTAATTTATCGGGCTTGATGATATCTCGAACTAATTTTTTCGTCGCTTCACTGGGCAGGGCTTTATTAGCTGGGAAAATTGCAATGCTTGAGGTGTTAGTCGGGCGAACAAATGAGTTTTGGCTGGTTTTTACAACGTCAGCAAAAGAGGTGGTTGGGGCTAATTGTTGAGGAGCTGAGGACTTCACAGTGTGCTTGAGGTCTTTAAGTTGGTCACTCAGATCTTGTTCTTTGGTCAAATTCTGTATGTGAGTATGAGCCAAAAGTGTTTTTTGCTTGGCCGACTGATAATAAATGGCCAACTGGGACACATTAGCCATTACGTTTCGGCAATATGTATTTATTCTCAGTTTTTGATCGGTATTAAGCTTGCCCTCATTTGATACAGCACATATATCATTCAGGTAATGTTCTATATTCGCGATCCAGCCACTGAGTTCAGCTGTCGAAACAACTTTTGGGACTTCTGGAACAGTTGTTTGCCTAGGTGGGGCTTGCGGAGATGGCGAGGGCGTGGATACCTCCTCCTCCTGACCCGCAGGTCTTATCGGGGGCGGACTGCGTGCCGTGAGATTACTCTTGGCACTGAAGGGACTGTCCATTTTGGTTTTATATTTTATTCTATCACTTACATAACATTCACTCCGTTTCACAGAAATTAATCACTGAATCAGCACATTTACTAGGTCGTCGCCCGCATAGCAGAGAAACGCTGACTACTATTATCTTGACCCAGATTACATAAATATTAGAAATTAATTATTGAAAACAATAAACACGACCGTCTGCAATCGTAGTCGGAAGGGAAGGGGATTAGTGATTGTATTATTACGGCCGTTATCACTCTGCCTACCCCGCAAGAGTTAAAGCCGTGACATTTGTTTGTATATCTATGTAAAAGTTAGTACAGAACTGTGAACTTTTGTGAGAATGCTATTTTTATAGGGAACTACTTTATATTATTTTAGACTTAAACTAACTTTTTGCAATTGACTAGGAAGAAACTATTGAACCACACATATATTTGACGTCTTCTACGGCCAACGCAGCGCTACGCTGTGCGTTTAGTGTTAGAACGGCCTTTCAGTATACAACTACATTATCAAATTAGACATTTTGCAATATAATGAAAATGTGAAACATGAAGTTAGTTTCATAGATTTCTTCTACAATAAGATTTACGCGTAGCAATGATCTTTTTCGCAGAATAAGGCTGCACCAGTATCTGAGCATCGAACAAGAGATGCCTTCACGTAATTCGTAACTTGGATATTTCCAATAAAGGTACATCAGACGATTCATTCGCGAAATATTCGTTTTACTTTTCTATTCCGCATTTAAAATGTGCATAAAACCTTAACAGCAACAGCAGTCCACTGTTGGACATGGGCGTCCCCCTTTCGAGGGGTATAGCCATACTCAGCACGCTTGGCTAGTGAGTGCAACGTCTTGCAGATATTGCATTCACAGGGAACGCTGCTGCCCATTCCTTGATAAACACACCACAGTAACTAAGGCTATGTTGGTTTTTTCGACACCCACGGGTAAATTTGGGGTGCTGCTATTCTAAACCGGCACCACAAGGCTAACTGAAATGTGCATTGGTGTATCAGAAACATATCAACCATTCACTCACCAAATGAGTCCTTTTATTTTATACTGGTTTTCACGCAGTGACTAAAAATACTCATTTGCCAGCTATTTATTGAATAGACACGTAGTTATACTGAGAAAAACTGAAAAAAGTATTACATACATACACATGTCACGCCTTTATCCCTTGCGGGGTTGGCAGAGCGTTAACGGCCGCAAGAATATAATGTCATGTGTATGGTCGCTATCACCACGTCTGACATTTTTGAGGATTGTTTTCCAAGGTTGCTTCAGAAAACATGTGTATCACTATAGTGACAGGTTGTCAGCCTGTCGCCTTAAAATTGTAATACACTAATACTCTCGAGTCCCTTAGTCGCCTCTTACGACACCCGCGGGAAGGATGTGGGGTGATGCTATTCTATGCCAGCATCACACGGCAAATTTATCTTTACGCCATGAGGAATTCTAGTTGTCCCGTCAGCCAGCATTGCGTATAGTTCAGTTGCAAAACCTATCAAACTTGCACGAGCCAGCAACAGTAATTTAAACTTGTGATCGCGAGCTAAAAATAAAAGGTCGCGCGCTATCGGTGACGCTGATCGAATCGACGGTTTGTTACTGGTAGTCTATATTTGGCAGTTTTACAGCTTCCATTTTTAAAAACCTGATAAAGAAGTTTTTCCAAAGAGTTTTCTATTTCACCTTTCTTATTTTTAATGTACAAAAATTGTTGCAGTAATTTAAACTCGGTCGCGCGCTATGGGTGACGCTGATCGAATCGACAGTTCGTTACTGGTAGTCTATATTTGGCAGTTTTACAGCTTCATTTTTAAATACAGTCTAAAAAAGAAGATTTCCCAGAAGTTTTCTATTTCACCCTTCTTATTTTAAATGTACAAAAATTGTTGCACAAGCCAAAGCCACCAACAGTTATTTAAACTTGTGATCGCGAGCTAAAAATAAAAGGTCGCGCGCTATCGGTGACGCTGATCGAATCGACAGTTCGTTATTGGGCTCTACCTGAGTTAGTCTATATTTGGCAGTTTTACAGCTTCCATTTTTAAACCTACTTCAAAAAAGAAAGTTTTCTTAAAAGTTTTCTTTTTCACCCTTCTAATTTAAACGTACATAAATTATTTACAAAAATTGTTGCTCGAGCTAGCAACTTGCGATTATTACTTGTGATCGCGAACTAAAAAAAAAAGGTCGATAGCTATCAGAGACGCTGATTGAATCAACAGTTTGTTATGGGCTCAGCTGAGTTAGTCTATATTTGGCAGTTTTACAGCTTCCATTTTTAAATACAGTCTAAAAAAGAAGATTTCCAAAAAGTTTTCTATTTCACCCTTATTATTTTTAATGTAAAAAAATTGTTGCACTAGCAAGTAACATTAATTTAAACTTGTGATCGCGAGCTAAAATAAAAGGTCGCGCGCTATCGGTGACGCTGATCGAATCGACAGTTCGTTACTGGGCTCAATGTTACTCTATATTTGGCCGTTTTACAGCTTCTATTTTTAAACATACCTGATAAAGAAGTTTATCCAAAGAGTGTTCTTTTTCACCCTTCTTATTTTAAAATTTAGCTGCTTCGATTTTTAAAAAGACTGATGATGCAAATGAATAAGTTAAACCTACACATGATGCATCTAAAGTAAAACATCACAGAGCAAAAATGACATTTCGCGCATGACATCTCTAGTCTGGTTTTCTTTGAAAAATGGTATCGCTGCTGTTATATTAGATTCCACATTATCTTTGAGTATTAGTATTATATAATTATATGAAACTTCTGCAAAAAGACGTTTAAAATACTGCGCTAGATAGAAATGCACTCACAAAATTCATTTCAGCGATGCAAGAGATGTTGCTCAGATATAAAAATCGGTTTTTACATGCACATAAAAAGTAGGCACCTATATCTCGAACGCACCCCTTACATATGGGATCGGTAGATTTATGCTAATAACTATGGAAGGCGGTTGCAATGGGATTCATTCCAAAGATTTATGGGGCTCGCGACGCTGCTTGGATCAAAACTTTACATGTATGTTGGTACATCAACCTACCAAGGTATCAACTTACCAACATTGATCTAAGTAACTGTATGAAAAACCAGCGTATGTTGATCTCTTAAATGTGTAGGTTAGGCACAGTTGGGTGAAGGAAATGCAGAATTACGAACAAACGAAAACATTAAAAAAGGTTAAACGTGCCATTCGAAACACGGAACAATCTTACTTACGGACAATCGGGTGGTTCAGCACGCAATATCCTAACCAGTCTGGAAACAAATTCACAAAGTGATAAATATCAACTTCTTGAGTAACCCACCGTGAATCAAACCCGTAACCCAAACCCGGCTACCACTAGGTACTACTGCGCCACATCGGTCGTCATAAGACTTACATTGGCTATTGAAATGTTTTTCCAGGCGTGAGATCGATTGTATGTACCTACTTAAATTATACACGAGCGTTTATCGTAATTTTATATGGAACGAATTTATATAAAACCATATAAAATCAATTTATTAAAAAGATTTCATTTAAGTCCTAATTTGTTTTCAATGAGTACAGTTTAGCAGCTGCCATAGACCACTCCATGTTGAAGTCTGACGAGATACAATACCTATATAATCATTTAACAGATATATTTGTTTTTTTTTTTGCAAGGACATCATGAAAATCGTCGCTCATTTTATAATTTTTACAATAGTGTTGGTTCAAAATAGTGAATGCCAAAACAAAATGTACTTCACAAAACGTAAGTTTAAGGCGCATCGCACACTTCACGCACGACGGACCGCTAAAATATCGCAGCGACCTGTCAGATCCATACTAGAAACAGTCAACGGACGAAGCTGTGATATTCTAGCGGTCCGTCGTGCGTTAAGTGTGCGACCCACCTACTTGTAGTATGTAAGGCCACAGATAATATAATACTACTAGTGTAAGACAAAAAAAAATATATGGTCATGGTCTATAGTCAGGGGTACTCATCTTAGCCTTTGATCGAGGACTGTGATGTGGTATACGGGTATGCGACCCCGGCTTCCCGAGCAAGCAGTTCCCTCCTGCTTAACAAATAAAAAGTCTGTTTCGGCGAGAATGGCAACCCAATGCAGATATGCACAAGGGCTTGGCGGACTCGGCGACTCAGCAAGGCAATGTGGATGGCCTAGGGCGACGGTAGAGGGCGCGGGTAGTTACTGTCGGCCAGACACTGCGTCTGACCTCTCCTTCAGTCGTAGCGGTTTTCCGTTCCACTGAATCAAGGAGGGTGAGGACTAAGTGCGTGCGCCTGCGTTTGCGCGAACGTTTGCGCACCGAAATATATCCTGCGCAACTGACCGCTTCCGAATAATGGACTCCGATGACGCAAAGTCCTGTGGCGATGGGTTGAGGTAGAGAGGTCTGGCGTGGTGCAAGCTGGGCTTTGTCTGATTCCTGCACATAGGCGGTTCTAGGGGCGTGAGTACATGCTGTGGTCGCTTTTGCATTGCAAATCGGGACGACAATGCGAATTCGGCAGCACCTGGGATGACAAAGCAGCCCTTTTAAGGGAGGCACTGCTTTCCTCGCCCAGCCGAGGAGGGGGCTGGAAAAGGTGCCCTAAAAAAGTGCTCGTCCCTACCCGGAAGGTGGTAGTAACCACGGCTGCCACCGCATCACTTAACTCGTGGTCGACGAAACAGAAAAAATAAAAACAGCATGAAACCATCTATCATGACATTTGGCGCGTGGAACGTGAGAACTCTAATTGATCGAGATGGCAACTCCTGTCCTGAACGCAAAACCGCCATCGTAGCTCGAGAACTTCATCGCTATAACGTGGATGTGGCTGCGCTCAGCGAAACACACCTTGCTGATGAAGGAGAACTGGTGGAAGATGGAGGTGGTTACACTTTCTTCTGGAAGGGTACCTCTGCATCCGAGCCTCGACGTTCAGGGGTAGGATTTGCCATCAAAAATCACCTAGTAAAGCGACTTCAAGAGTGTCCTGTTCACATCTCGGACCGCGTTACCACACTGCGCCTTCACCTGGATACAGACAATTACCTTAATGTCATCAGTGTCTATGCTCCAACGTTAGACAAGTCTGATGACATTAAGGACAAATTTTACGAGGAGCTAACTCAATGCCTTGATAGCATAAACGCCAGAGAGCAGATCTTATTGCTAGGCGATTTCAATGCCAGGGTTGGACGGGACTACGAGGCTTGGCCTGGAGTTCTGGGACGACATGGAGTTGGCAACATGAACAGCAATGGTCTGTTGCTGCTCGGTCTTTGTGCTCAGTACGATCTAGCGATATCGAACACTATGTTCAGACTTGCCGCTAAGCACAAGACAACGTGGATGCACCCGCGTTCCAAACACTGGCATTTGATCGACTTTGCTGTTATTCGGCAACGAGACATCGGTCAAGTTCAAGTCACCCGCGTCATGCGTGGTGCTCACTGTTGGACTGACCATCGACTAATTGTCACTAAGCTACGACTCCGCCTCCGTCGACCTCGCAGATCCACAGTGAAGAAGCCTGCGTTTTTAAACGTGGATAGGCTGAAAGATCGCGAGGTTAGGGTGAAATATGCTGAAGCCTTATCTGAAAAGCCGTCGCCAATAACTGAGACCGGTGATGTCAGTGCTGCTTGGGGAGCTTTGTCATCTCATCTCATAGAAGCCGCTTCTGCTACTTTGGGTACGAAAGACCGACGTAGTGAAGACTGGTTCGATGACAATGGCGAGGCTCTTAAAGCAGCATTCGACAAACATCGACAGCTCCTGCGACAGCATAATCGAAGAGGTGGAAGTGTTGCGGTGGTCAAAGAAAGTGACCAAGAATTACGCAGGCTGTCTCGACAAATAAAAGACAAGTGGTGGCAGGACAAGGCTTGTCAAATGCAGTGGCTCGCCGATACAAACCAGCTTGGTGAGTTTTACTGTGAAGTGCGTAAGCTGATTGGTGCTTCCTACCGTGCAAAAGTACCTTTAAGGTCTTTAGACGGTATGCACCTCCTGACCAGCAAGGAGGATGTACTTAAACGTTGGGCTGAGCATTTTCACAACTTGCTCAACGTAGATCGATCAGCTGATCTGCATCATATCAGTTTAATGCCTCAACTCCCGTTAGCCACGAAGCTGGACGAGCCCCTGTCATGCGACGAGGTTGTTACTGCCATCAGACAGCAGCATAATAACCGGGCGGTTGGCATTGACCTTATACCGGGTGAACTACTTAAATATGGTGGTACGGAGTTGCACACGTCGGTATGGAAACTTTTCGTTCGAATGTGGGAGGAGGAGAGGGTCCCTGAGGACTTCAAAGTGTCTCGTATTTGTGCCCTCTACAAGAACAAGGGTGACCGTTCTGACTGTAACTCTTATCGCGGTATTTCATTGCTGTCAGTCCCTGGAAAAGTCTTTGCCAGAGTTTTACTGAACCGCCTCAAAGATCTGTCGGAAAAAATTCTGCCCGAAACCCAGTTCGGCTTCCGACCTGACCGAGGTACATGTGAAGCTATTTTCTCGGTGCGTCAACTACAAGAAAAAAGTAGAGAACAAGGTCGCCAGTTGTACCTCTGCTTTGTTGATTTAGAGAAAGCATTCGACAGTGTGCCTCGCGAAGCTCTCTGGATGGTGCTAGGAAAATTAGGGTGCACAGAAAAGTATGTGCGACTCCTAAGACTCCTGCATGACGACATGCAGTGCTGCGTCTCTGTAGACGGTGAACAGTCTGATTTCTTCCCCGTCACCTGTGGGGTGAAACAAGGGTGTGTTCTAGCGCCCACACTGTTCGCCTTGTACTTTGCAGTTGTAGTCAAAGAAGTCCTAAATACTGTTTCCCAAGGAGTCCGCATCCGTTTCCGCACAGATGGCAGTCTTTTTAACCTGGCTAGACTTAAGGCGCGCACTAAAGTCTCGTATGCATTGATTACTGAGATCATGTATGCTGATGACTTGTGCTTTCTTGCAGAATCCCCAGACGGCCTGCAACAGCTAATGTCCGTTTTTCACCAAGCATGCTGTAAATTCGGCCTGAAGATCAGTGTCAAAAAGACGGAAGTGATGTCCTTAGACTCGCATGGTCGCGAGACACTGGCGATTATGCTCGGTGAGGATATGCTGAAACAGGTTGATAAGTTTCGTTATCTGGGGAACACTATAACATCTAAGTGTAACCTTGATGCTGAGATCAACAGCAGAATCAGTGCTGCAGCTGCAGCATTTGGGAAGTTGTGTTCCAAGGTTTTCTGCTCGCACGACCTAAAGCTAGCCACAAAAATCTCTGTATATATGGCGATTGTGCTGCCAAACCTTCTATACTCCTCCGAGACTTGGTGTGTGTATCGTCACCACATACGCACTCTGGATCGCTTCCACCTAAAATGCCTTCGCACCATCATGAAGATCAGATGGTCCGACCGAGTGCGCAATACCGAAGTTCTGAGACGAGCCAATGTTGGTGGCATTGAGGCCTATCTAATGCGTCGTCAGCTACGGTGGTGCGGTCATGTATCCCGGATGTCAGAGGAGAGAGTGGCGAAGCGCATCTTTTATTCTGAGCTAGAGGAGGGCAAGCGAAAGCATGGCGGACAACTCCTCAGATATAAAGATGTTCAGAAACGACACATGAAAAGATGCAACATTGAGCCTACTCAATGGGAGGGTCTGGCAGCACAGCGTCCCGAATGGCGCGGTATGGTTAAGAGGCAAGTCCGCGAGTTTGAGGAACAGCGTAAAGCAGACCTCGACGCTAAGCGCGATGAGCTGAAGGCCCGTCCATCCGTCGCCATTAACTATAATTATGTAAATGGCAAACTCACGTGTCCACTCTGTGCACGGGAGTTTACTGCCAAAATTGGCTACAATAGCCATCTCCGGGCGCATCAGCGCCGATCTGATTAGGAGTCAAAGTGGTCGCCATGGCCGAAATCGGTCGGAGAGATCATCACTAGTGTAAGGCGGACCCCACACTTGCCGCATTACCGGACGATATTAGTGTACATTTTTTTCCTTTGAGTGAGTAAGGGACTCGGGGGTTTCATGTGTATTACAACTTTAGGCGACAGGCTGACAACCTGTCACTACAGTGATACACGAATCATCTGAAAGAGCCCTCAATATTTGTCAGAAGTGGCTATGACGGCCGTATTTTTGCGGCTGTTTACCCCGCAAGGGATAAAGGCGTGATATGCTTACGTGTGATTATGTAATATTCACTTATTTTCAGCATTTGATTGCGAACTCGGTGCGCAAGGTGATCGGTTCTGCAATTTTCTGTGTCAGAGTATCGCAATGCTCAGCGGCCAATGTATCTCTGACGGGCCGAACACGAGGCCACCCTACTGTCAATGCTTCATGAAGAAACGCAGTGATGTCAACTCATAAACCGTGGTTAATAAAAAAAACATGATATAAGTATAATAGTACGTATTATTTTTTATGTTATTCGATGCTGCTATTCTAAGCCGCCGATGATGATGCTATTCTGAGCCGGCATCACACGGCAAATTCTATTCTACTATGTAAAAAATGCATACTTTCTCCTTGCAATGGTATTTTGTTTTCTATATTTTTATGTAAAATCATCTTTTTTTGATTACGTACTGAGTGCGAAGCAATGAACTGTGTCAGAGTATCGCAATGCCCCGGGGGCCAATGTGTCCATGAAGGCCCGAACACAAGCCCACCCTGTGAATGCTTCGTGATGAAACGCAGTGATGTCATGTCATTAGGCCAACATTTTGTTTTATTTGTGGAAACAAAATAAAAAATAACAATAGAATAAGCCGCCGTGGCTAATAATAAAACCATAATATAAGTATAATAGTTTTTTTTTTATGTTGTCATGAAAACAAAATTTGAGTACCTACATAACTATTATTTTTTATTTTGTAATTTTATTCTTATCTTCTTATCTTATCTTAATTAGCCTTCAGCATCTGACTGCTGCTGGGCAAAGGCTCATTTTATTCTACTATGTAAAAAATACATACTTTCTCTTTGAAATCTTCTTCTTAGAACTTGGCCACATTGACAGCGCTGGCTCTTTGAAATGATATTCTTTTTTCAATATTTTTATGTAAAATCGTAAGTGCGAATAGTGCATTGAACTGTGTCAGAGTATCGCAATGCCCAGGGGCCAATGTGTCCATGACGGCCCGAACACGAGGCCACCCTACTGTCAATGCTTCATGAAGAAACGCAGTATAGTACTGTAATATGAACATTCTGTCATATTTATGAAAATATTTTTCTCTTAATAATATAAATAGCAATAAAAAAACCGTTGTTAATTTAAACCAATCGATTTTTATTTTTTCTTTATTATACATAGTCATTATATTTTTCTACGGAAAAAGAAAATTGCTCTTATTTTGAGCATTTGATTGCTTACCTAAAAGACAACTAAATGTATTTTTTTTGCTTAGTTTAGGTATAGTTGATAAATGTATGCAATACTTTACTTTACTAATTATATCTGTTAATTTACTATTTGTAAGCACTATTTTATTTTGAAATAAATTATCTTCACTGACTGCGAATACTGCTATAAAGAGACCCAGAGTACTTATCGCAATGCCCGGAGGCCAATGTGTCCTAGACGGTTCGAACCCGAGGTCACCCTACTCTCATGAAAAAACGCAGTAATACCGTATTGTGATTATGAACATTCTCTTTAATTTGTAAAAAAAAAACAAAGTAAATTAAAGTGTAAAAAAAAATACTGAAAATATTTTAAAGGGTGAACCAGTTCATAAAGCTGAACAACTATCTCCAGGGAACATAGGTCGCGAAATATGAAACATAAACGACCTCTCATAATAAGTCGGTTAGTAGATTATCAAGTTTGTACATAAAGATTTATTTTTTGTCCAGCATGGCGCCTTAAACAATGGGTCTACTAATTATATGCATTTCGTCCGAAACACGGTGTATAATCCCCACAAGAGGATTTTCATTACATTTTAACTATTCTCCAACACCAGTACAAAGTGTAAAAGCTGTTCCCACACTGTGCTAGATTAATTTACCTGCACACTAGCACTAATTGCATTATGTAGTACAAAAACTCTCGGAGGAGAGAAATGGCGAAGGCCGATTTGCCACATCCCGGAATGCCACTCATAAAAAACTCAATTAAAACCGTGGCGAAATTTGTCAAAGTGTTGTATTTGCTCGCTTCAAACTTAATAAGGCTTCGAAGGTACAGTCACAGCAATCATTAACACTAGAAAGACCAGCGCCGTCAATTTGACGGTTTCGCGAAATGAATCGCACATAACTTTATGTAATAATTTTCTGATGAGCTGATATTTTATGAGTTTTTCTCATTTAGTAATATGTATGTCCTGATAATAAAACAATCTTCGTAATGTTTTTATTTATAATGATTCTGATAAGTTATACCTACAAGGGCCGACGCCGTCATTTTGACGGCTAAGTAAATCAAGTAGCCCGTTCGGCGAATTGACATGTAAACAGTGTATGTTACTTTGTTATTGAGGGTAGGTACATATTTTTGTTTATTCTTGACAATTTGTTGCGGTATCAGTTCGTGATCCGTAGCCTGAGAGTGGACTTGTATTGCAAATAATACGTAAATAAATTGTTTACAATGTCTTCGCGTCGAAGAACTGATGCGGAAATTTTGCGCGAATTAGAGAGGCTTCGTGACATAGACGAAAATATCTCTGGTGACGAAAGTGAACTAGACTGTGAATCAGTGCCACACGCGAGGACCGAAAATGTTGATTTTCTACCGGTACTTCAGTCTTCATCATCCGATTCTGAAGAGGACCTGCCTTTGTCAACACTTCGCAACTCTCAAGTGATATCACGCCGTGGTGGCAGGGCCCGTGGGCGTCGTGGTTTGCAGTCTGGACGTGGTTCACTGTCAAGCAACTATACGGTACCATCCGAGGGTGATATCCAAGTAGCCATAGATGGTACAGAGTGGGTTTGCATGGAAAATCAAAGCCACGGAGGTCGACGAAGTCAACACAACGTGATGAGAGAAGTTTCAGGAGTAACTCCATATGCAAAACGGTACGTTGAAAATGGTAATGTTGTATCAGCTTGGAGGTTACTCATTCACGAACCTATTTTGAGACATATAAAGATATGTACTGAAACAGAAGCTCGACTAAAAACGAATGCTGATAATTGGAATATTTTTCTGGATGAATTAGATGCATTCATTGCCTTGATATACGCTCGTGGAGCATACAATATGAGCCACTTAGATCTGGATCTTCTGTGGTCAACAGAGTGGGGACCGCCTGTTTTCAAGAATACGATGAGCAAATCTAGATTCAAAGAAATACTGAGGTATCTACGTTTTGATTTGCGAAGCACAAGGACTAATCGTTTAGCTGCAGACAAATTTGCTATGGCCTCTGAAATATGGAACAAGTTTATTGAAAATAGTCAGATGTGCTACATTCCTGGTGAAAACTTGACTGCAGATGAACAATTATTTCCATCTAAAACACGCTGTCCATTTTTACAGTATATTGCCAATAAGCCAGATAAGTTTGGTATAAAATATTGGTTATTAGCTGACGTTGAAAGTAAATACTTGTGTAACGGTTTTCCGTATTTAGGCAAAGACGATGCACGGTCAAATAATGTGAGTTTACCTGAACATGTGGTACTGAAATTATTAGAGCCGTATCTAAAAAAGGGTCGTAATGTTACTACAGACAACTATTTCACTTCCCAGTTAGCAGAAAAACTAAGAATTGAAAAAACCAGCATCGTAGGAACGATGCGTCGCGCAAGACGAGAAATACCTGCACTTTGTAAAAATATACGTACAACAAGATACGAATCGTTTATCTTGAAAACGAATACAAACGCCACGCTTACTGTTTATCAAGGAAAACCAGAAAAAAATGTGATGATTTTGAGTACAATGCATCCAAGTGTAAACATTGGTGATGGTCCAAAGAAACTCCCAGAAACTATTCAATTCTACAACGAGACGAAAGTAGGTGTGGATATTATTGATCAAATGGCACGCAAATACACGGTAAGAGCTGGCACTAGAAGATGGCCGATACATGTATTTCACAATATTCTGGATCTAGCTTGCATAAAATCTTGGATTATCTACCGTAAAGTAATAGGAAAAGATTTATCTCGTCATGATTTCATTCTCCAACTTGTAACCCAACTTCGCGCAGAATATTCAAAAAATAAAAATGTTGCACCAGTAAGTCGGAGTTTACAGAATTATTCTGTGACAAGGGAAGTTGAAGCTACTCATTCCCAAAATAATAAAAGACGCCAGTGTCAAATAAATGTGAATTGCTCAAAAAATCGTACTTGTGATATTTGTGACATTTGCAAGAAACCCGTATGCGGAAAATGTGTAAAATATGTTAAAAAAACACAATTATGTTACAAATGCAATAATTAATATTTCATTAAACACACTTTTATAATACTGATTAAATATAGAAAGTATTTGCGCCTTTTATTCCAATAAAACCTGTCATTGTTGCAATTATAATACTAGCCGTCAATTTGACGGTTGCGGTCTTCGAAGGTAGTGCACAATGGGTGACCTTTCTAGTGTTAAACAAATTAAACTGGATGTAAAAATGAACAACTGCAAATGTTTTAAGGGGTAAATCAGTCTATGAAACTAAACAACTTTAGCCATGGAATGTAGGTCGAAATATGAAAAAAAAACATACATCAGGCGACCAAGTCTTGGTCCAAGACCAATGGACTTGGTGAAAATATTTTTAATATTTCTTGGAGAAAATTGTTCAGTTTCATAGGCTGATTCACCCCTTAAAATATTTGCAGCTAATATTTTTATACTTTATTCAAAGTAATATGAACCAGCACAACAAAATTATATATATTTTACATTCATACATACAAATATCACGCTTTAATCCCTTGCGGGGTAGGCTGTGTTAACGGCCGTAAAAGTACGGTCGCTATTGCCACGTCTACAAATAATATTTTATCTACTAGCGGCCCGCCCAGCGACTGCGCCCGCTGCAACTCATTTTTCCGTGGAAATAAGATGTTTTTCCGTCAAGTCCTATACATAAAAACCTTTCTTTTAAATTACTCTATCTACAAAAAAAGCTTGCATCCAGTTTTGAAGATTTAAGCAAACATACATACATACATTATATACGCGAAAAGCGACTTTGCGTTATACTACGTAGTACATACATCTATCACGCCTTTATCCCTTGTGCGGTAGGCAGAGCGTTAACGGCCGTACGGTCGCTATCGCCACGTCTGATATTTTTGAGGATTGTTTTGCAAGGTTGTTTCAGAAAACATGTGTATCACTATAGTGACAGGTTGTCAGCCTGACGCCTAAAAATTGTAATACACCAATACCCTCGAGTCCCTGAGTCGCCTCTTACGACACCCGCAGGAAGGATGTGGGGTGATGCTATTCTAAACCGGCATCAAACAGCACTATGTAGTGATTATCCATTATTGAGTATGACTAACTGGAACTGAATGTAATTTTTTTATGCCGAGTCGGAACTGTGTCCAACTGGCAATGAGTCCAAGATATATCAACATTGCTAACGCTTGCAATTTTTCTCGGTAAGACTCCGGGGAGAGCAGCTAAATTGAAATAGTTTTACACAACAAGGAAAAAAGTGAATACGTGGATTTAAAACTTGTAAAAAGGAATTTCTACATACATACATACATATATCACGCCTTTATCCCTTGCCGGGTAGGCAGAGCGTTAACAGCCGTAAAAATATCTGACACTTTTTTTGAAAAATATCTGTCTGACACTTTTGAGGATTTTTTTCCAAGGTTGTTTCAGAAAACATGTGTATCACTATAGTGAGAGGAATTTCTACTTATCTTAAAACACAAATTGTTGACACTGACTGACCTGACACTTTCGTTCCAAATGAGCCCAAGCGCAAGTTACAAAAAAACTCAAAAAGCATGTTACGTTCCGTTCTCTGCAGTAGATATCGTGCCAAGCACAGCGTCATCTGTCCAGCGACTAGAAAAAACAGTAAAATATAAGAAAATTCTTTATAGCCCCATATTGGCGCATATTCCCCTAAACCATAAAAATGTCCTTAACGCAAAATGACCTAAACGCATACATAATGACTTACCTGATGGCACCGTACATATTCATAATACTTTTCATATTGTCTTTCCCGATGGCGTAGCGGATCGTACCCGTGCCTTCTACGCCGAGGGTCGTGGGTTCGAGCCCCACCGAACACGAATATTTGTTAAGTAAAATTTTCAAATATTTGTGTTGAGTCTAGGTGTTTTCTATGTATAATATGCATTTATTTACAAAAAAAGTACACAAGTAATAATATCAGCTATTGACGCTGTGTTGGGCTAGATGACGCTGTGTGAATTGTCCAGATATTTATTTATTTATTTATTATATGGTACGTGCAGCAGAAAGAACACGACATGAACAACATAGCCGCAAAAGAAGCAACGCGACACGCGATTCAATAAGTCCAGTGTAGTTGTAATTAATTGCAGTCCACCCTGTTCCTGTAAGACGGGGAAACATGCTTTTACAGACCCAGGTCACGTGGACATTCATTTGTTTCATTTGTTCAGCTCACTGGTTCACTAAGCAACTGGATTTGTAAAGAGCTTTTTACACAATGGACTAAGTAGTTAGACAAAACTACAAATAAATATAGTTCAAGAGTAGAAGCAAAGTTTTACAAATCGTTTTCAGAAACTCTAGAAACGGGGGCCGAAAATATTTCAGTTGTATCTCGATGGCATGTCAGTTGGACGGTTTTGACAGTTTCCTGGTCTGCTAACAAATTACATACATACATACATATACCACGCTTTTATCCCTTGCGGGGTAGGCAGAGCGTTAACGGCCGTAAGAATACGGTCGCTATCGCCACGTCTGACATTTTGAGGGATGTTTTCCAAGGTTGTTTCAGAAAACATGTGTACCACTATAGTGACAGGTTGTCAGACCGTCGACTAAAAATTGTAATACACCAATACTCACAGGGACGTGACGCCTCTTACGACACCCGCGGGAAGGATATGGATGTGCTAACAAATTGATGTATAAAAATGACAATGGAAATGGAATGACAGTTGACTTTTGATGCAAAAAATAGCAGCAGGCCTCTAAAAGTATTTAGTTTTGAAAACCTCATAGAGTCGTTGTTTCAAGCGGTTGCTAGTAGTAACATTAGAAAGTCGCAAACCCCCTGGTGTAGAAAAAAACTTCTAAAGCAGTTTTCAAATACAATCATAAATGATCGACTCAAAGTATGACATCCCACGTACAATACACTGCATTGATTACGCAAGCAGGCTCTCAACTGAGAACTTCATTAACCAGTACAACCGGCCTGTAAATAATACTCCCACTCGTATCAAGCAGGGATTCAAGGGCGAATTATATACACATTACAAGATATGCCGTGTGATGCCGGCTTGAAATAGGATCACCTCTGGGAGGAAGGATACTCGATGGCTTCTCCAAACCAGTTAAAAGAGACTCTACCTCCCGAACATGAGCTTCCTTGGCCATGGGGTCTCATTCCTCCTTACCAAAGGAAATTAGTCCAGAAAAACATCAATAGATGGCGAAGCGAATACGGGGAGCGAATGTAACTTAAAGAGTCTGAAATAAAGGAAAATTTACAAAAACAAAGTATTGGTATAAATACATTATTTAAGATGTTTTGAGACGGAAAACACGCGAATTATTCACATTTTTGCAATATTTTTGAATACAAATGACGTCAATACGAAGTATCCAATAAATAACCTAGATGTCGCTAGCAACGCACGCGCCGAGTCGACATATCAAATAGCCCACCAATAGCCATCTTAGGGCAATCGGACACCCTCTATGACGTAAGGTATCTGTACTACTCTAGTAGTATTATATTATCTGTGCCTTGGCTGATCTGGAAATAGCTTTACAGCGGGTGGGATTATTTATCAGCTCGGATGACCAATCGCTAAGGAATTAATCCAGGGAACAGATAGAAGTGGTCCATGTGAGTACCAAGCACCAAACTCCTTCAATTCGTCAATCTGCCTGCCAAACGTGGTGGTCTCTCTCTCTCTCTTCGTGTGGGACACCGAGTCGTCCAACGACCAGATGAACCCTAGTGTCAGAAGTTTTCAACCGTATTCTACATGTAGCAGGCTTCTGACATGGTTGTGTAACGACCGCTGTCAAAGTGATCATAGACAACAACCGGGACCTACGGCTTAACGTGCCATCCGGAACACGGAACCATCTTACTTACGGACAACCGGGCGGTTCAGCCCGCAATGTCCTAACCAGACTGGGAACGAATTCACAAAGTGATAGATTAGATATAAACTTTGTAAGTGACCCACCGAGAATCGAACCTGGGATCGTGGCGGTGAATATGGCTAACAGCCCCAAATAAAAAACAGGAAAAAGATCCATGTCCAGCAGTGGATATAGCTGAAGTCGTGACGTTCGACGATCGTGCAATTGGTTGGTCGCGCAGTATAAACAAGTCGTCAAGGTAAGATACTGCCCATATTAAGATCACACACAATATGAGGCGTGGTCGCATTATCATGGAAATTGAAGGCGTGAAGAAGACGATTACAAAGAACCTGAATGCGTAAGTAGAACTAATTTAATACCTTGACGTGCGTTGGTTTATAGTCGTGATGTTACAATAGGCGTTTGCATTGTTCAAGATCTGGCAATGCTATTATGCAGTAGCTTGCGAAAGATGTACAGTCAAGCTCAAGCTGAGTTATAAAGATTGGCCTTTGAGCCGTCCTTATATCTCGCTCAAAAAAATAATAGTGAACTTTGTATCTCCGGACGGGATCTTTACGATCCTATTAAGTATAAAGAAATATGAATCGAGGGAGACCCATCTAATGAATGCCGGTTAAAATTTAAAAATTTCGATATGTTATGCTGTTAAAATCACTTTATTACCAATTTCTTTCTGTTATAATGCCACTTTGGTTTACCACAACTCTGACATCAGGGTTCATAGAGTCGTTGAACGACTCGGTGTCCCATACGGAGAAGAAGACTACATACATACTTCACGCCCTACCCTTGCGATAAGAATACGGTCGCTATCGCCACATCTGACATTTTTGAGGATGTTTTCCAAGGTTGTTTCAGAAAATTTGTGTATCACTATAGTGACAGGTTGTCAGCCTGTCGCCTAAAAATTGTAATACGCTAATACTCTCGAGTCCCTTAGTCGCCTCTTACGACACCCACGGGAAGGATGTGGGGTGATGCTATTCTAAGCCGGCGTCACACGGCATACACATTCCGGAATATTTCAAACCTATCCTTCATTAATTGCCGCCCCGACTTCAACTAACTCCGGCAAAACTAGCGAGGATAAACTGCGGAGGATTTCAGTTATAATTTCGTTCGTTTCTCAAAGGAGGAGCTGTAATTAATCTCTTAAAGTCGTCTGTCGAGTCGAGACACAGGAGAAACAAGCAACAGTATTCTTTTCTGTCATGAGAATCATTGAATCAGTCAGTAAATATTATCAGCTGGAGTCGACCGATGTGGCACATTGGTGTTGGTAGTGGCGTATCAGTAGGCTTATATAAATTGGAGTAGGCAGTCACAGAATTGGATACAAAGTAATTCTTTGTCGGCTTCCCCATCCTCTTCTTCCTTCAATCTAAATCAAATAAAAGAGAAAATAATGGCTGAATCTTACAGAGAAGTCAAGGAAAAGGCAGAAGACAGAGAAAGTTGTTAAAGACTCTACCAACATGGGCAATGTTTTTGAGTAAATGACGATAATTCAAAGATGAAAAATATTTTTTTTTGCACTAGTATTATTATTGCTGGCCATGATAGCATGTAGAGTTGATCAGCTCAGACGAAACACTTGCTTGACGCTGTTATACCATTTTTCCTGCAAACTTGCTATACAGAATGTGAATACTGTAATGTTCTTTGTTCTTTACTGTAGTTAAGTAGCGCTGGTCTAGACTTGGCTTAAGATTTGGCTAAGGCGAAGGGACAAAGGCGTGATAAATGTATGAAAACCCCATTTTTTCCTATTTTCCCCACTCCTGCCGACGCCAGCAGTAGTAGTTACACGGTTCACAGATTTCAGGTGGTTCACAGCACCACTGCCCTGGTCTGCAGCCGCAGGCGACGCGTGACCGGAATGTACGAACGAGTGCCTTTTATTGAGTTACTGCTGGCGCCAGTTACTGGCACACATGGAGGAAAAAACTGATGGAGTGATCATCTATTCTTCTTCTTTATTTAGCTGCCTTTGAACGCCAAAATAACGAATCCGTAACGTAACGCAGTAATCTGTCTGATCCATACAGGTAACGAAGCTTCGTGCGTTGGACTTTCGTCAACAACGGTTTTAGTATGAAGATTGACACTTGTAGTATGGATTTGACACACCGCTGCGTTACGGATGCGTTTTTTTTAGCGCTGCGTTGTGCGTTAAATATGAGAAAGGGCTAAGACCCATGCCGTTAACAATGATGCAATGCCATTCGTTCTGTCCTATTCCCCGCAGAACGCTATCACGTAAGTAGGTTTTATATTATTATTATTTTTTATTTTTTTTATTTTAAAATTATTATTATTAGGTATATGTGAATCATCAGCGATTTTTCAAGGCGATTATTGGGTAAAAATTTTGAGCAAATTCTTGAAAAAGTATTTGCTCGGTGATTGGCCTTATGACTTCAAGAGAGCGGCCGGTAAAATGACGAAAACTGCAAATCGTGCCTTGTGGCGAAGCCTATTACATTACAATACAATAAAATGCTTTATTTGTACAAAACACATAACACAGAAAAGTACAATAAAATAAAATTCGGTACAACATAGGCGGCCTTATTGCTGATGTAGCAATTTCTACCAGGCAACCTTTTATTAACAGGAAAAGTAACCTATTGGAGACCTACGTCCATAAATGAATTGCTATAGGCTGATACGATGACTCCCATAGGTCTTATCCTCCTTGCTGGCACACTCCGCAGTGGTGAATGTGGGGCATAGGGAAGCTGTGCCAGTAACTGGATTACCTGGCGCTAGTGGTCCGCGGAAAATCACGGAAGATTCGAAAATCATGAGGACATTTTCGTTTCTAAAATGGCTCTCAAAAATTTTACAGACGTGGATATCGTATTTCTAGAGCCATTTGGTCTACCCTACAAGGTATAACGGCGTGATTTGTGTATGAGTGTAACTATGTATTTTTCTATTATTAATGTCTTATCTATCTAATGCCTTGCCTAGTCTAGATATCATAGGAGTGCATAGAACAAGCTCAAAAAACCGAAAGCGGTTTCTTTTTTATTTTTGTTTGTTTATGTCAATGTTTACGCACGCAAATCTAAGAAATTATGATTTTTAGTTCAGTATTGATAAAAAGTACCTCAAACAGTTATTCAAGTTTTGAAAAAAATATGTATCACTATTTTCCAACAATTAAGGTTTTTTAGCTATTTCAGTTTATTATTAAAAGGATTATTGCTCTTGATGACTTTGCTTTTGTCGTAACAAAAATCTGTCTTTATTAGAATCTATTCTAAATAAAATGGCTTGCATGGCATCACTGTTAAAGTCGTATTTATACCAAAACTGTGGCTCTTCAAACAAAATGAAACTATCCAAAACAAATGTACTTACTTCCTTCCTTCTTCAACTAGAAACTAAATCTCCGCACACTGAAAATACATCTCCCGTTTATCTGAGAAAATGTGAAATCTGTAATATTTACTCGACAAAGTCAACAACTTTATTTCTCTTGAGTCTTGAAAACTTAATCTCGACTTCAAAGGGTAAATACTAGTGCACAAACATTCAGATATTGGAAATCGGAGTGTTGCTATAAAAATATCCAGTAAGAGTATAGTTTTAGCGAGGAAAATTTAAAATAGGTCGTCCATCTACAGTTTCAGTTCCCCCGCGGCGTCCTCGCACTTTATCCGGGTAACCTGGAAAATCTGTAGTGTGTGGAGGTGGCATTTTCAGTTAATGTTGTTGCACATCACTGATACAAAGGGCTTGAATGTTCTTTCCTGAAGTACTCAACTCTGCGGCTTTGTCACAGGTGTCTACAATCGTGTTCAACTTGATTTGCACTGGCAGGGTTGACTTGTCGTATCCTGCCTGTGCAGTATACAGGCAGGATACGACAAGTCAACCCTGCCCTCTCTTTTCTTGTCCACTCCTTTCGACATTCCCAGGCTTCCAGCTATACCTCTGAATATGAAACTTTAGAAAGGTAGGAAGAGCTACAAAAAACGTCTACATGCAACCCAATAAGATCGCAGATCCAGTAGGACTGGAGAAGCAGAAACGTATTCCAAACGGTGATGAGAAGAAGAGAGATGTGTCTTGGATACAAGCTGAAGACAAAATTTATTTAATTTCTTGATTTCATTTATGAGAATACACTGTGACTTCTTTAAAATCTTAATACAAGAAAACAAAAGACCAAAGGCATTTTCCACACTTCAGCACAAAAATGATGCGCTTGCTAGATCCATACAAGAAACGTCACTCCCCATACAAAAATCGCTCTCGACGCAGGTCCAACGCACGACGCTGCGCTAGCGTTGGGTTAGCGCTGGGTCGTGCGTCGAGAGCGGTATTAGTACGCGATTGACGTTTTTTGTATGGATTTGACTTTCTTTTCAGTGGAGCAGCAGCGTCACTTGGTGCCGCGTCCACCCTGCTTGCTCACTCCACGTCGTCTCACGTTTCCATTCCGCTTATCTGCCTCAGATTTCCGGCCGCGTTTTCGTTCTTTTGCATTAGGGCTTTATTTTTATTTAGTCTCTCGGCCAGTCTGTTTGTTTTCACTGCGTCGCCGATGTATTTTAATGAACTTTCCCTTGGTTCTCAGTTTTTCATTTTCTTTGACTATCTAGTTTCATCTTTTGTCGGTTCTGTAATTGAAATTTAAACCATCTATTCATTGTTTATAACATATTATTTCGCTAAAGTGTTATCATCTTTGTCCATAAAAGGAGTCCTTTCACCTTTTCTCCTACTTTTCGGGGTATATCTGTTCCAGTGACCAACACTCTTCAACTCCTTGGCATGGAGCTGTCCTCTGACCTCAACTTCGGCACCACCATCGAGTCCAAGGCTCAAATTGCAGCTTGAAAGTTGGGCGTCCTGAATAAAGTTAAGCGGTACTTCACGCCTGAACAGCTTCTAACTCTTTATAAAGCTCAAGTGCGATCTTGCATGGAGTACTGCTGCCACCTTTGGGATGGCTCGGCGAAATACCAACTTGCTGCACTGGATTCGGTGGAACGCAGAGCCAAGAGATTAATAGGCGATAAAAAACTGGTGGCGACCAAGCTTCACAGCCTGGCTCACCGCCGCAAGGTTGCTTGCCTATCGGTCTTCTATAGATTGTACTTCGGAGAGTGTGCGCGTGAGCTGCACGAGCTCATACCACCGTCTCCTTTCTTCCATCGGACATCCAGACGCACGGCCGGCTATCATCCGTTCTTAGTTGAAATACCCACATTACGCACTAAGCGCTTCAAAACATCTTTCATTATGCGCACGGCTAAAGAATGGAATTCCCTGCCTGCGTCTGTATTTCCGAGTGCATATAACCTGAATCTCTTTAAGTCTAGAGTGAATAGGCATCTTCTGGGCAAGCTCGCTCCACCGTAGATCCCATCTCTGCTCTAGGGTAAGATTGGGGTCAAGAGTAAGCCCATCATAGATAAAAAAAAAAAAAAAAAAAAAAAAAAAAAATAAGTTCATCTGCATATTTCAGTTTCGGCAAAATTTGACATTTCGCGCTATAAACACGCACGTATTTGTTTCGTCTCTAAAACTGATTCAAATTATGTACAAGTTTATATTCCAATAAGGATGTTTATATAAACTTCATTTAAGTCCATATTATGTGTTAATTTGATCACCACCAAACACAACAGATAAAACACATAAATCAGCCACACCACAGCACTTTACAAATGCTTTTGACATTGTCATGATTGATAATGGCGATCCACAGTCTATTATCAACCACCCTTTACAAATCAAACCCAGGTTACGGTGGAGATTTGTATTCTGCAAATACTATTAATCATCCAAAGATTGGTGTTGAAAAATATAATGCAAATTGTTATTTAAGTTGTTATGAAAAATAAAAGGTGAATTACAGTTTATGAACGACTCGGTGTCCCACTTGAAAAATAAGAACATATTGTATACTTGACATAAAATCAAGTGTTATTTGACATGTCGCCAACTGAATCAAAAATATTTAGTATCATATTCCTACAGTCTTAAATTCTTTGATAGAAATCATTATTGTTTAAACCATATAAACAAGAAAGAACAACTAGGTACAAGCAAGTATTCAAGAAGTTTGATTCACGCTGTTGCCCATTCCCTTGAAGATCATTCCATAGTAGACACCCATGGGTACATTTGGAGTGATGCTATTCTTTGCTCTGCAGTGGACGTCTTCCGGATGAAATGATGCTATTCTAAGCCAGCACCAAACGGCACAAAAGTTAATTATTCAAAAGAGTCAATGCAAAAATACCTCTTCGTCTTCTGCAATTTATTTATTGAAAAAACGAACAATATTAAGAAAATCAATATTGCTTTTCTAGATAATCAATTATTGATATCTGGGTAAGTATCGCCTGTATTGCGTAAGCTGAACTATTTGTTAATTATACACTCAGCTATTCACCACATATCAATGTAATGCTTTTGACACGGGATTTATTATTGATAGTCAGCGTGTTTATTAATTATCATTGGAAACACAAGTGATTGCCAGTGATATGGGTATCTGACGTGAATTTAGTCTGACAGATGTGTGAAATCATTTATCTATGTAGATGAATTCATTTGTGTCCAGTTTTCTATTCCAAGTGATGCCTATGTAGATAGACAAAAGCTGAAATCTAGCATATCTTGATCTCTAATATTCTTTTTCTCTACATTTGGATAGTTAAAACATTACTAAAAAAATATAGGATTAAACGTATTCTTCGCCGCCGCAGCACATTTTTGCTAAATGATATTTTATATTTAACTTGCTACCTTGTTTACAAGATACAATAGTCCACTGCTAGGCCTAGTGTAGGGTATAACCATACCTACCACGCTAAAATGCCAAAATAACAAAAAAGCTTGGAAATGTATCATCACAATTTTGATCATAACGTCTTAAACAGGAACTAATTTCATTTTTCTGTCACCGTGTCTTCATTCTTTGTTTTGAGAGGAGTTTCTGGCTGCTGTGACCTCACGTATTTTCCATTGACGAGCATAGGCACGTGCTTTACCGTGGTAGTCTCTTCCCATGAGTCTATTGTCAGATTGTCACCATCTTCATGAGGCGCTTCTATTAGAACTTCGGCGTCTTTTGCGTCTAAGACCGGAGAGGGCTCCATCGTTGATAGCGGTGTTATTCTAAAACTGATAAAATTTGTTAGTATTTCTGAAACAATCATTTATATCTTTAAGCAAAAAGTTGTTTGTAAGACAAATATTTTGAGAGCGTGTCTCACAAAACTAAACTTATTTTATAAGTAACTCTTTTCGAATAAAAAATGGTTCTTCCATACAGAGTGAACACTCTTTGACCATTTTTGTATTGGACGTCTAATTCTTTTTTTCTTTTTTAGTTTTATGAGTGGAACACGCCCTGGAAATAGCTAACTAACTTCTCTGGCTCAATGATCCAAAGTGGACGTTGACCTCCAACACGGACATCCTTCCCTGATCCCTGTTTTGATACGCTGCAGATATTTATACATGATTAAATTTAAATATTATAATAATCAGGATTTTGGCAACAGTTCTAATGATTTTAATGAAATTTCGAATGTGGAGGTGTTTGAAGGCGATAAAGCAAAATGGATAGTTAATCATACTTCTTTATAATGTCGTAAATCTACGTTTAACGTAAGTATTTCAGGTAGAACACATGTTGAAAGTATTGACTTCATCAATTTTCACCTACATGACGAAAAATATATTTTTTTTTACTTGTATTTCCTTAATTATTTTTATTAATGTGGTACTTTTATAATTAAACTAAAATTTCGGCAGATAACATGAACATATCGCAATAAAAATAAATAAACAAACTTTTTATAATATTATGTTGGAAGTAGATTTTTTGGTTTCTTTAGGAAATTTTCAGCTTACATAAAAACATTAGTTAAAAAAACAACAATATAAACTTATATCTAATTACAAGTTGCCACCTGTATTTCCAAATGCAATACATACCCATCGGGTTTATGTTTTTGACTAAACAAATATTTATTTTTCAACAAATGTTTGACCGGTGTTCTTTCTAGTGGGCCACCATTTAAGAAATCCTGAATTTTAGCTTTTATTTTACCGTCTTCATCGGTTTCGTATACAATGTCTAAATTTTTATCCATTCCCTTTGAAGCTGCATTGTCTCCAATTTCCTTTTTGGACTGGGGGTTTATTATAAATTTCAAATCTATCACAGATCTTAAACCTGCGAGAATCTTTTCAGGATCTAGCTTGATCATCACAGATTGAGAATTCAAAGAACACACAAATTCTATGAAAATACATAGCAATATTTGTTGCAATCGTGACATTATTTTTCAAATTTCCATTGTCAATATCATCAGTGTTTTGTTACTTTTTTTTATTTGAAAAGTATGTTTTTGGCATGCTATTTTGTTTCAATTATTATTATTTGTCGCAATGTTCTTGTACAATATAATAAACACAAAAATTTACAAAATCAATGTTATAAGTTAGTCCTTGAACATACGCTTACAACTCAGGTACATGCTTAGCTGATTTTTGTTTGTGTAATTTCAAATTCAATTTATCGCCATTTCATATTTCCATCCACATTGTATTGTTTTGATTGCTCGAGAGCTCTATTTCTGAATTGAGCGATATTCCGTGAACAAAAATCTGTCGTCTACGATTTCATTACGCTTACACCAATTTTTGTGCATTTTTGAAACAGTTGAAAGCTGTATTGCCATTTTATTTAAATATCGTAAAAGTTTTTGTTTCACTCAAAAATATAAGGCACCTACCTACACACCGATATTCCTAACAAAGTTCATTGATTTAAAAATTGGTAATCTCCGACAGTGAAACGAAATGTTATTTGTCTACGTTCTAATGCTTATTTCTCACTTTGAGTTTCACAATCAGCTGTTTTGGCAAATAGTAGAAAATGAAAAAGAGTGGTTTGACCACTCTTTTCTTCATTTTCGTCGACGATTTTAGTTCAAAAATGGCGATTTTAGGATTTCGCTTATGAAAAAGCGCTTTCGTAGCACGCAATCAAAAACGAACAATTCAAAAATTGAGCCCCAGAACCTTTTATGATTTGTTACTAATCGTAACTTTGTAAGACTTTTTCAAACAATTCCTACAACTTTCATATTAAACGATTAATAGTAAGGTATAAAAAAATAACTACTGGTTAGATCTGCTGTAAAAAACTTCTTTCTAGAAATAAGCAGTGCTTGTTGTGTCCAGTGGTTGCAGTGTGATGCTTAGAATAGCATCATCCCGTCTCTTCCCGCGGGTGTTGTAAAAGGCAACTAAGGGACTGGAGGGTTTTATGTGTATTATAATTTTAGGCGACAGGCTGACAACTTGTCACTACAGTGATATACGAATCATCAAGGGCCCTCAATACTTGTCAGACGAGGCGATAACGACCGTAATTTTGCGATCGTTAACGCTCTGCCTACCCCGCAAGGGGCTAAGGTGTGATTTATGTATGTATGTTGTGTCCTTTTTCTTTTTGATTTTTTTCTGTGTCTACTATTTTCTGCAATAAATGTTTAAATAAATTAAACTACAGTTCATGAAACTAAAAACTCTCCGCAAGGAACATAGGTTTTAAAAATTGCAAAAATATTTGGTCCTCCGACACAAAATGACAAATCAAATTCTAATTATAATCAAATCTCAATTTGTATTACAGATCCAAAAAATACTTTTTTTTGGTTCCGTGCAGAACGTTATTTATCACCAGACCCTCCTGAGTTTTGGTATCGGTGATCTAACAAACACACTATAGATAAGATGTTTTGGTGCATACTAACTATTGCATCTAGCAGAATATTCAGAGTTTTCGTAGCTTTTTAATTCATACCTGCCGTGTGATGCCGGCTTAGAATAGCATCACCCCACCTCCTTCCCGCGGGTGTCGTAAGAGGCGACTTAGGGACTCGAGAGTATTGGTGTATTACAATTTTTAGGCGACAGGCTGACAACCTGTCACTATAGTGATACACATGGTTTCTGAAACAACCTTGGAAAACAATCCTCAAAAATGTCATACGTGGCAATAGCGACCGTATTTTAACGGCCGTTATTGCTCTGCCTACCCCTCAAGGGATAGCAGCGTGATGTGTATAATTATTTAATTCATACACCAATTGTCAACATAAACAAAAACTGGTGCAATAAATGTCAATAAAAGTAAACAAAGCACTATTGTCATTAAATAAGAATGACATAAAGAAGCTACGTAGACGACTAAAGGTCTGGGCCATGAAAGAAATGACGCGGAGCTTAAATGGCCCTTGTAGATACGAGTAGTGTGATGCCGACTAAAAATGCTTATTTATTAGGCGGACCGCACACTTAACGCACGACGGAGCGCTAAAATAACGTAGCGGTCTGTCAGATCCATACTAGAAATGTCACTCCCCAACTCCCCATACTAAAATTGCACTCGACGGGCGACGCCGCGATAGCGCTGCGTCAACAGCGGTTGAGCGAATTTAGCATGGGGATTGACATTTCTAGTATGGATCTGACAGACTGCTGCGATATTTTAGCGGTCCGTCGTGCGTTAAGTGTGCGATCCGCCTTACTGGGAAGTATTTCCTAACTCACCACGATTAGCATATGGTTTGGCAAACGCAGTGCTAGTCGGTACATACATACATAAATCACGCCTTTATCCCTTGTGGGGTAGGCAGAGCGTTAACGATCGTAAACTTACGGCCGTTATCGCCACGTCTGACAAGGATTGAGGGCCCTTTCAGATGATTCGTGTATCACTATAATGACAGGTTGTCAGCAAAATTGTAATACACATGAAACCCTCGACTCCCTTAGTTGCCTTTTACAACACCCGCGGGATGAAATGTGGTGATGCTATTCTAAGCCGGCATCACACGGCAAGACTACCAATCCCTATAAACGAATTCACTTTTTAGCCGCTTTTCACAACCAATAGAATATGCCTTAATATGATGCCGGCTTAGAAAAGCATCACCCCATTTCTACACTTGGGTGTCGTAAAAGGCGACTCATGAGCCAGGGAGTGGACACCTTGGAATGCAACACCTTGTACTGCGCTCGCCAATTCGCCTCAAGCGTGGTGAGTATGGCATAATGCCCGTTTCCATCAGTGAACTATTCTGACTGTTTCAATACTGCGGATAGAATTTGGGTGATGCTATTCTAATCCACCATCGCACATCAGGATTCATTTCGTGGCACGGGCTCTAGAATTTGATTCGCCTATCAGGCTGGCTATAAAATGTTATGCTTTGGCCGTAACATGGCCGACGTAATTCGATATAGTGCGTGCCAATGGAGCGGTTCCATTGTCAAACACGATACGATATCGCTGTGACACCGTATCGTCTTATCCTACACTAGCGGCCTGCCCAGCGGCTGCGCCCGCTGCAGCTCATTTTCCCGTGGGAGTCAGATGTTTTCCCGGCAACTTTATACATAAAAACCTTTTTGAATCATTCTCTGTCTATTTAAAAAATGTGCATCAAAATCCGTTGTGTGGTTTTGAAGATTTAAGCAAACATACATGCAGACAGACGCGAAAAGCGACTTTGCTTTATACTATGTAGTGATAACGTCGACTATGTGCGATTAAAATTGTAATAATCCGAGCATTATACAAATTCATATTTTTGAGGCCGTAGACGCGTTGTAATTTTAAGTTGTAAGGCTGGTCTACGAATAGTACGTGAAATTCGGAATGACTGAATTCCGATTTTATTAACGTGTCACTGGCGTGACAGACTGAACTTCTAAAGACAAAAGTTTGAAGAACAATTTACTATATTCGTTAATGACATAGAGAAAAAGATCGCTGGCTAAAGAATCTTCGTCAGGCGAATGAACAACCGTGTTAAAAGATCTCTAGAAAATCTATAATCATTCTTCACCCTTTTCTATTTTCACTTTACCATTACATTAGCTTACTTACATACGGGGTATTTGGAAGGGTGATAACTTCCTTTCAAGGGATGAACCAGCTCATAAAAATGAACAACTTTCCCCATGGTACATAGGTCGAGATATGAAAAAAGAACTATGTTCCTTGGAGAAAGTTTTTCAATTTAATCGGCTGGTTCATCCCTCGAAAGGAAGTTCTCACTCTTCTATACAACCTGTATTTTCATTAGGCCCGATTTCTAATCTATCGTACAACAATGGACACTTGTATTGAATAGAGCTAGCGACCGCGGCCGGCTAGTGCCAATAAAAGTTAATGAGCCGGTCCGATTGTACGGAATGTAACACGGAGACATATGTCCGATACAGTAGATGTAAGAAGCAGAACACCTTCCTTACATATATGAAAATAAGAAATTGAAAAGTTGACAAGCATTGGCCGGTAATCGAACATAGAGTACCACTGCTCTGCCACAGAGCTGTGGACGCATCGGTCGACCTTCATCAATTTCACAATCTCTTGCTTGATGCTCGTCTCGAAGCGACGATCTTAGCGACATTTAGCAGTAGTACTTAGTACTTATTACATAATGAATATCCTACATAAACACCTTCTTTACATAATAAACAGAGCAAAACCGTGCCTATATTTCTTGTGGGGCAGGTAGAGTAGCAACGCTAGCAATGCTAGCAATGCTTAGTTGAGAATACAGTAGATGTAAGAAGCATTTGAACAATTAGGTCCACTACTCGTTTAGACGTGTATAACAGCTTGGCAGGCGGATAGGTGAGCGCAGTACAATATGGTGCAATCACAAGAAATTCTACCTACAGCAGTTTGGTTACATACATATTATTAGCTTGCGGTGTGTAGAAGACAGCGCTCCCAAATACTATGCTTTCGATTCGAACAAGGACGCGGGGTTTAGACTCAATTTGATAATTTTTTTTATACTAAAGAACAAAAAACTTGGTCACTAACAAGATGGCGAACGTACGTGATAGTGACACATCTTTGTAATTCCACAATAAATTTGGAATCACAATAGATTCTTGGACTACAGGCTTAATTTGTACACAGTTAAATGCCGAAGTCCTAAAGAATATTAAGGGTTGTTTTCCTTTGATTGTATGGTAATCCAAGTGAACTTTTCCGATTGATGCTCTACTTGATCGAAGCATCTTTTGATAGTGTCAACATGACTTGAGTAATGAGTGCAAAGAGATGTCTTACTGCTATTTTCTTTTACTGTGAATTCGTACCTGCCTTGGTTACTACCTCCGCAGTGGACCAATATTTGATACGGACTCTGATATTCAAAGTGCGAACTGATTCCGTCTTATCGACTTGTAAATTTTTATTGCGAATTGAACATGAGAGATGTAGGGACCTAGTCACGTTGTGTTTTGTCAGCAGTTTTGTATCGAGTCACTGCGGCGGCGAGCCCCGCTTGCCAGTCGTCTCCCCCACCTTAGCATGTGCGCGCACCTCACACTTTAATCATGTAAACCGGAAATTAACTGAAAAATAATAACCTTCTGAATTGGAGTCCAGCCTTTTCTTTCTACAAATCCATCATCTACCATTACGTATGCCAACCACTAGGGCATACGTGATAATTGGTGACACCGACTAGCAACACGCAAGACGCAAGATCAGCGAAATTTGGAGTGATGGAAAATTCCCGTGAAGTATGAAGAAACTGTTCCGGACGAGACGACTCCCCCATGTCCCTTGGGGTTACTGAAAGTGACTGGTGTTCTGTTCTACTTTTGGATAACATTATCGAAGAAGACGACATGACAATTTCATCAGATCCTCACCGAATGAAGAAGTGCCATCGGTTGGAGTGGATTAGCTGCAGTTTTGTGTACGGAATGTAAGCCTCTGTTGTACGTAGCCCTTGATTATGAGCGAACTATGACATGCGATGAAGATTCCCTGACGGCAGTGTAGCGGTCACGTCTTGCTCCCACGTGGCGAGCGCTAGGACGCCGAGCATCGTGTTACAACTGCGAGCGTTTGAGGACACACAGGGTGTTACAAAGATCACTGGAGATATTGTCGACGCCAACTGTCACCGTTTTCTTCAAGTCTGGAGGAATGGAACTTAGAGAAGACTCTCGCGTTGGAGTAGGAGTAGGGCGCGGAACCACTCAGAAGGCTCACCGGGAGGTCTTGAGAAGTTTATGCCCAGGCGGATTTCGGTTGGACAGCGTTTGGATATCGAACAGGACATCTCAGTGTCGTACAGTGTGTCGTGTTTCAGAAAGTGTCGTGTAATTGTTAGATGAAATTCGTAAGTTGAAATATTTAAGAACACCATGTACAATATTTGAGAATTCATACCTTTGTCATTGTAAAATTTATAAGTCGTAGAATCATACAAGTCCTACTATTGTTCGTTGTAATTTGTCAGTCAGCGTAATTGTAAACGTTTGATATGTTCGTAGTTTCTGCGTAGCCAATGTTATCGTTCTTTATGTCAATGTAACATGAGATCCTTTTGTTTAGTCATGTTTTTGTTTCGATTTTGTTGTAGCTTTGTAATGTTGAAAATTTTTACCAAAATTTTGAAAAAGGAGGGGAATATTGTAGGGACCTAGTCACGTTGTGTTTTGTCAGCAGTTTTGTATCGAGCCACTGCGGCGGCGAGCCCCGCTTGCCAGTCGTCTCCCCCACCTTAGCATGTGCGCGCACCTCACACTTTAATCATGTAAACCGGAAATTAACTGAAAAATAATAACCTTCTGAATTGGAGTCCAGCCTTTTCTTTCTACAAATCCATCATCTACCATTACGTATGCCAACCACAATGGCATACGTGATAAGAGACAATGTTACCAAATAATAATACTTCACGTGAACAACTTTTTTACTTTTTGGGTTTTAAAAGTGCTACTTCCTTTTACCAACAATTAAACGCTTTTACCGGGAACTAACTAACCAACCAAAGAGACACCAACAACCACCCCTTACCCTTCACCGCCATTCAATTTCCGAACGCACTGGCCACTCGTTTAACAGCCGAAAAATGAAAAACAATTCCAATTTGGTACGTCAACCGTTTGAATTTGGAAGCGAGGCGTCGAGCCGTGCGGCGCGCTGAGGCGTCCACATTGCACGAGACAAACGGAACGCACCCGGTATGCGGGGGTTGCTGGCTGGTTGGACTCGACCATTGAATCGAGGATGCGGTAGAACGAAAATTTGAATTCTGGATTTAAAATATAATTTCGGGGATTCGAGGATTACGCAGAGTGTGTAAAATTTGAGAGTGACAGTGATTGATTGATTGCGAGTATGTAATTTAATATGAAAAAAGCGATGGATCTAAATACACCTTGTAAGTACATAGTCTCATTTAAGATATAAATATTTAGATAATATTGGAATTCTTAAGATTTCTAGGAGAAAGGAAAAAACTATGCGCAATGCATGATTCATTAAAAGAGAGATATTAAATAAGTCTTGTTGTATAAATAAGCTCTTAGCTCGGTCTGTAATGACTTTATGGAAAATCAACCCGTCAGCAGTAAACCACAAGCAAATATTATTTTAGAACACACTTCAACTCAACAATTCCTACATCCACGTCTGTCTGACTTCTGGCTATTGCCGGGCACGTCTGTTGAGACCACGCAACCGTACGACGTCCTGCACTATGTGACCGTGCCCCGCTTCCGTCTTATGCCCCGGCATGTGCCGAACCCAGGCATGAGGCATGTCCGTCGCATATCATCGCGACATAGCTTCAGGGCATGGAAATGCTTCAGAGAGTCCTTGCGAACAACCTGGATGGAACTCGTCATAATTCATGGAAAGTAGAAATAGATTCAGCTCCACGATAGCAGAAATAAACTTAAAAATGAAATCCGCAGAAATAGTTGTGCCTTTTATCTAGACTAAGTGAATAATGTACAGTAAACTAAGTAATGATGTATAAAATACTGACGTGATTCCTCGAGATGAAAAATAATTATTACGATTTTTTTAGAACGAGTGCTAAAACATAACAAAACTGGTAAAGCCATCTCTCTCTCTTTTCGTGTGGGACAATATTTGAGCAATATTTACTTTTAATGCGTGGTAAGCTTAAATTATTGTGACGAGTTTTTCAGGTCTTGTTTTTTGTCAGGTCCTGGTTATATCTAGGGTTTCCTCTGAAACATTCCTTAGCTCTGTGCCATGTCTTGGCGTTCTGCAGAAATTCCCGACTGCGTTTGTGACATTTTGATACAAGGTTTCTCGCATAGTTTGGTTCACGTTTGAAGGTAAATCTGCCTCACTCACACACATATTCACGGTAGTAGCTTAGCTACTATATTATACTAGTGGGCGCCCGCGGCTCCGCCCGCGTGAAAGTCGGTTTGAATCCCGTAGCATCAACAGGAACATTTTTTCGAGACAACAACTGTCCTATGTGTAAATCCAAGTTACTCTCTATTTATGTGCCAAATTTCATGAAACTCGTTTCAGTAGTTTTGAGCATGAAGGAGCAACAAACAAACGAACATAAAAACTTTCACATATATTAGTAGGATTCGTATAGGAATATTACTTTAATTCAAAAACATATTACCTGCAATTACTTCGCCTTTGAAGAATCAACTTATTCTGGATATTCTTGGGAATTGTAATCGAAACCAATGTCTGTTGAACCCTTAAATATAGACCTCAGAATATGGCCGACACTACACCAGGTAACCATAAAAAAGTTTACAGACTTAAAAAATGGGATCCCTTTCGTTGGCATAATGTTTTTTCCACTAATATGTTTTAGCATAACATGTTTCGCATAATTCTTTTTCCCCTTTTATATCTTTGTCATAAACATTTTTTCGCATAATATTTATCTTGGCATAATACAGTTTATTTATGTCTAACAATTTTTTATAGACATTAGGTTAGGTTAGGTTAGGTTAGTATTTTTATAGACATTAGGTTAGATTAGGTTAAAAAGTTAGGTTAGGTTAGGTTAATAAATTATGCTTAACGTGTTATGCCTGCTATTTTTATGCGTAAGTATCTTTAGTTCAATGTACATTGTGCCAACCTATATTATGCCTAATATTTTTATGCAAATAGATAGGGAACCTTAAAAAACAACCAAGACGAAATTTATAAAACCCGACCTAACCTACTTACTTGCTTTTTTAATTTTTTTTAAATGGTGTAGAACAGATAAAATTCAACATTAATATTAGTCATATAAAACGAATTTCCTATAACATGAAAGTACTTTTGAAACGTCTGAAATTTCTCAACAGTAAAATAGAACGAATTAATTCAAAAATATTGTCTCGAAGTGACGCCGTGAAATACCTCCTTGCATTCGAATTACGAAATTAAATTCGGAATTTAATTTTATACTTAACGGTTTGAGTGAGCATTTTGAACGCATTTCGTTTGGGGTGGATACTGGGTAGATGTCTCTTTTGTGTAATAATGATGGATGGCTGAACTATGGCGAGTGACAGGAGGAATCCAGGTGGTGTCGGGAAAAGGGTAGCTACCCGCCTGGCCGGGTGTTGTGGCCAGGGGACCGACGGGTCCACCTGGGTTGGATTAGAAGTTGTATATATGCGTTGCGCGGTGAACACTTCGATACCGTGTTTCAGGCCCATTGTTCTGTCACGTGGCGCCATCTCTCCGATATGTTGAGAACCCTGTTGCGTCTTGTATGGTTGTGAACCACTTGAGTGAGCTTCATGTTGTAGCCACCAGAGGTCGCTACAGTACTCCCCCTCAAGACCGGAGGTCGATACCGTAAGCGAGCGTAGTGGGGCTGATGACGTCATGCAGCGTGATGATGCAGTCTGGCGTGGCGAAGCAGTGTTGGTTCTAAATGTCCACGGTGAGTCGGGATGGTGATGGAAGACCAGTGAAGCTGCCGGTGCTGTGACAGTGGTAGTTGCTGATGACGAAGTAGTTGGCTCCATGCTGTAGTGGTTGATGAGTGGTTGAAGGCTGCGAAGTTCATGTAGGGGTCACCGATATGGCGGGTGACATGAGGAATCCAGGTGGTGTCGGGAAAAGGGTAGCTACCCGCCTGGCCGGGTGTTGTGGCCAGGGGACCGACGGGTCCACCTGGGTTGGATTAGAAGTTGTATATATGCGTTGCGCGGTGAACACTTCGATACCGTGTTTCAGGCCCATTGTTCTGTCACGTGGCGCCATCTCTCCGATATGTTGAGAACCCTGTTGCGTCTTGTATGGTTGTGAACCACTTGAGTGAGCTTCATGTTGTAGCCACCAGAGGTCGCTACAGAACTATGAAGTACAATCGGCGTCACCTTAAGTTACCCGTTTTAGGGCTAACTTTATCTGTTTTGTTTAGCCCTTGAAATTTGTTTTGCAATTTCTGATAGGATCTGATAGGTTTTTGGACCAACAGCATTAGTCAAACAAATGCTAACATCGAATACCAATAATATTTACTTAGATAATAAATATTACCCCAAATTTTAAGCCTGTGGCTCAAACTTCCGCTGCTTGAATAATAACATATGATCGATCTTGAGTGCGACTTTGAGATTTTGTTTGTATTGACTGACATTTGTCAAAATCGCTCTTGAGAAGAATCTCAGAAATTAGTACGATTTATAAATACAGACCTAAAAACCTACATCGGTCGATATATGGAAAAACTTTTGGATCATCCATACAAAAAAAAATTAAGGTCTACATTTTTATGTTTTTTTAGATAGTATATTCTTCAGGTAAAGGTTGTATCTTTTAACTAGCCTGCCCTTACTTTTCGGTATCGGTAACTAGTAAAATTTCCCTATACATAATATCATTACTTCGAAACAATAAATACAATAAGGAATGGCGGATATAAATGAAATTTTCAAACTCGAGCCAATATGAACTTAATTAATGAACTCGAGAACAACTCGTGTATTTAATTAAATTTGTATTAAGCCACAAAATACGGTGTAACTTCATTACTTTTGTTTACTTCAAAGGTTCAACTCGAAACTTGGAAACAAATTAATTGATATTTAGGCCAAACAAATTAACAAGAAACTAACAAACTCCTAGCTACGAAGAGCACGGAAAAGCAACAAAATAGTAACTTAGGAAGATTCAAAAGAGTAAATCTCGGTGGGTCATTCGTCGACTCGGTTTCTTACCTAAGCGATAACGATAAGCCATAAGCAAGCAAGCAGGAGCAATTTTTTAGATGTTTACCTTTTGATGAGTAAAAAGTAAAAGGTTACTTTGAACCCCCGTAGGTAGGTATATATGTTTTTTCATATAATAATTTCGAAAAACAAATTATTCAATAAAGTTTTTAAGTTTTGTGAGTAGAAAATACCTTATAGGTGTAAAAATATTGAGGTGTAAGAAACTGAACAACTTTTGCTACTTCCAACATAGGTCAAACAAAATGTAGAAGATAATAATTTTGGACCCATCACGGAATGGATCCATACATAATACCCGACCAAGTATGTGGGCGATCCAAATTTTTTTTTAATAATTTGACCTATGTCCCTTGGGGAAAGTCGTTCGATTGTATGGGCTGATTCATTCCTTAAAATATTTGCAGTATTTTTTATTTTATATTTTGTAATATTATTTCATGAAATGTACCTAACCTTATTTTATTAAAAAGTACTTATATGGGAACTAGACTACTTAATAGTGACTTAAACAAATTCCCCTCCTCGTACATATTCATCACATAAAAATTGGGCTCCATCTCTCCCCGCATTCAATGATAATGAAGGACTCGCAAAAAGTTTGAGAAAAACTAATTGATTCGCGTCACTCTTCCCCCGAGAGATTATTGTGGCGCAAGTTAAGAGCGAAAACTAACTTATCTAGTACCGAAAGTAAGGGTAGTAGCCGTGTGATGCCGTCTGAGAATAGCATCACCCCAGTTCTACCCGTTCGGATTCGATCTCAACTTAAAATTATTTTTATAACTGGCGCGGAAAAACTTTGATGTCTCATTGAAGTAATCTAATTTGAATTGATATATTTAAATCGTGAGATGTTTGCTAACCGCGGAGATGGCGAATCGCTGAAGTTAGCCTACTTCAGTGACTCGCCTCCGCGTTTAGGCACAGAGAGAGTTGTCGAATCGCGCTGGTCGGCGAAGGACCAGGTTGGCTTACTGCGCATACTACAACAACACGGTCTTCCGGTCCCATCTAAATCCATATACCTAAGTAATTCTATGTCTAAATCAAAGTATGTCTCTTTTTAAGGCTTGATTTATTGATCTGGCTAGGTTTTATTTTCCAAGCTCACTCCGAATGGCAGAAAAAGTCGAGCAATGCTTATAAAATAAAAAAAGATAGTTTTTCAAGAGTAAATCTCCAACTATGTTTAAAAATGTTTAAAAATGTGGTATTTATTGTTAGTTTCAAAAATACGCAAAAGCTACGCATTAAAAACAAAAAGTAAATAAATGCAATAAAACCGCTTTCGTTTACTCCTCAGTTTCCTACCACTTGAATGTGAAAGAGAAAAATGTTCCTCCGCAGTTTAGGACACAAGAAAGCACTCCGTACAAGCCATTATGTTATTAATGGCGGAGTTTATTAACTTGACTGATGACGTCATCTTCCCCCCCCCCACTACCACCACTCGTAAAGTCCAAGTTGTAAAAGTGATCTGTAATGGGATGTTTGATATAATTTATGGCTTTTGTTTCCGGTACTTTGTTCAGGGCTATATCTTGTCCAAATCTATGACAGAAGGGATTTGGTTCCTCTTTGATTGATCTTATACTTTCACGAAAGATGAAGTCTAGCTTGTGGGTCCTACAACTACCTACTTGATAAACAATTTATCGATGCAACATAAATTTGAAGCTTTGGCAGGATGAAAATTAGCTGGCAAACAATTTTCTTTCTCTATTATTCGTATACAGATAGAGCTCCTTATTTATCCATCTTATTTAATTTTAGTCTGTGGCAATAATCTAGTAATGTGATGCCGTGTGGTGCCAGTTAAAATAGCATGACCCCATTTCTTTCTCTTAGGTGTCGTAAGAGCCGACTAAGGAACTCAAGGGTGTCATGTGTATTGCAATTTTAGGCGACAGACTGACAACCTGTCACTATAGCAATATACGACTTATCTGCAACGACCCTCAAACATTATATCAGACGTGGCGATAACGACCATAATTTCACGGTCATTAATGCTTTGCCTACCCCGCCAGGGATATATGCGTGATTTATATATGTATGTTATTTTATTTAGTCTATGGCATTAACCTAGTTAACAGCGGCTCACGTGAGTAATTTGCGCGCAGTCGACTGCGATATTAAACTCTTTGATGGCCAACAGGTGACTAGTTCCAGCTTTATGACTTCAGAATCAAGAAATAGGCATTTTTGACGAAGCATGTTGTTGCAGGTAAGTTTGTTTGAACTTTTAATAAATCATTTTTTAGAAATAGGGTGATGCTATTCTAAATCAGCATCTTAAAGTAGTCTTCAGTGCATAGTAACTCGTTCAAGGCCAAAATGTGACTTGCTTCAACTTTATGACCTTCAAAATCAAGAGTCAGTACAATAATAGTTTAATTTTTCAATCTAAGAAAAGTATACTGTAGGTGGTCCATTTATGGTTGTTTTTGATTTTGATTTAAATGAGATAATATGCATGTAAGTATATTTCTTCTTCTTCTCGGGTCAATGTACGTAATTTAACTAACCACAATTTCTTGATGTCTCAAGTTGCAGCTGACAATTATTACTTGGAAGAGACATACGTAAGTAGGTCTTCGAGTGTTTTTTTTTTTTGCCGTTGAACAACTCCAATTTCAAACTTGCTTGCAACAGAAAAATGTTATTCTAGTTACTCAAAAAGCAAAAACTTTTCCCACACGAATTTTCTACAAAAACATTCAAGTAGAATATGGTAATCAGCTTATGGAAGAATACTTAGGAAGTACTAAGTTGCGTAAGCGATTGCAAATCGACGAGTTGGAACCAAATTTTTGGAAATAAGCTCAAAAACAGGGGTGCAAGGGTGCAACTTAGCACTTAGTCGCTTGAAAGTGTATTTGAGGGTAAGGCGGATCGCACACTTGACGCACGACGGAGCGCAAAAATATCGCAGCGGTCTGTCAGATCCATACTAGAAACGTAACTCTCCATCCTAAACCGCACTCGACGGACGACACTGCGATAGCGTTGCGTCGACAGCGGTTGAGTGGTTTTAGTATGGAGACTGACCTTTCTAGTATGGAACTGACAGACCGCTGCGATGTTTTAGCGCTCCGTCGTGCGTCAAGTGTGCGACCGCCAAACTTTTGAAGCTGAAAAGATTTCAAGTGTTGAAGTGAGGGTGCATTTCTTAATACTTTCGCTGCCTCATAAATAAACGGCGATAAATCAAAGAGCGATGACTTTAGGGTCGAGTTTACCTGCGTAAAGTTCAACCCTGGCATTTTGATTGTTTGGATTTTGAATATCTGTCATATCTCTAAAGACTCACAAAGTTGATATTTATCATTATCACTTTTTGAATTTGTTCCCAGTAAAGTTAGAACATTCGGGCTGAACCACCCGATTGTCCGTGAAAGATGGTACCGTTTTTTCGAATGGTACGTTGAGCCGTAGCCGGTTGCTGTCTATGATTACGGTAGCCTACTACTTGTAGAAGGCGGTTTAAAATTCTAACACAAGGATTCACACGGGGTCGTTGGACGACTCGGTGTCCCACACGAAGAGAAACAGAGAGATCTTCATTAAGAGAACCATTGTTCTGGAAGCTAGGTGCTGCTCCCATCACTTAATAAATCATACATACATACATAAATCACACCTTTATCAAATGCAGGGTAGGCAGAGCGTTAACGATCCTTAAATAAATCATAACTCGATCTAAACGTGATTTATCAAAAATACGCAGCTGGTTGGGATTGAAGTAGGTACATATACTGATGTTTATTTTTAATTTTCCGCCATAGGGCAGAACCACAAAACTAGATGCTCTGGAAAAATCTTTATCAATAATTTGATAGACGCGTTTGTTTGGATTTTAGATGGTAGGTACTTAAAATGGGATAGAATATGACAACAACCAGAAAAATATTTGATTTCTTAAACTCTACTTAAGTGTATTATGACGTTTTTACCCACTCCTATACCTACTAAGCACTATCTTGGTATGATCTCAAAAATACCGAGTCCGTAAGAAGGGTTCGCATTCCTTAGATATCCCACGTCGTTGACAAAACCAGGATTCCGCGCCGAATGCCACGAATACCTCGAGATCAGAAAGGTTTGCCCCAATTCCATATTCAAGTATTTCATTATTTTATATCTATAGCAAGGAAAATATAAATAATAACTAACAATATTTAGTAGGTGTATAAAATATTATATACACCGTGTTTTGAAGAAGATGCATTAAATTGGAGACGATTTTGGGGCATCATGCTGAATAATTTTCACTAGGTGGAAAAATGGTGGAAAACGAGAAAAAAAATTCATCCCATACAAGCTTTGTCAGCTGATCGTAAATTTAGTATGGGAACTCGAAATGGTTTGTTTTTTCCAGCATTGGTCCCATTGTGAAAATTGTCCAGTAAGGCAATATCTCTAATTTAACGCATTTTCTCCTAAACACGGTGTATACCAAAAAGTTCACGCAAACAAGTCATTAGTTTCTTCTTCGACAGCTACAACAGTCTTGTGCTGGACATAGGCCTCCCACTGTTTGAGAGGATATTGGCAAACTCACCACACTAGGCAGGCGGATTGGCAAGTACAGTGCAAAATATTACATTTACAGCTACTATAGCATTCCTTCTACGAATTTCTCTCTGAGTCGCTTTTATGTTTTGACGCTTATGGGTAAATATGCGATGATACTGTTCGAAGCCGGAAAACTCATAAAATGTACGAGTTTTATGAACGTAAAAAACATTAACGACTATAGTGACTTTATTGTTATTGATCATACTTGGCAACACTAGCACTTTAACAAAATGTTTGTCTGTAGTTGACCTAGTAACAACATCTGATGCTGCTTGCTTTCCAAAGACTTTCCCTCAAAGAAAATTTCCAACTTGAAACCAAAGTTTCCCAACAAAATGCAAAAGCAAAGTCCACACTGAGTTTAACAGCTGAATAAAAAACGAAATAAGGAATTAATTAAAACTGAAAATTAAAAAGGCGTTTTCGTCAATTAATTAAACAAGGAAAGGGCTCGTCCTAAATAATATAAAGGTCGTTAGGGTTGAGCACAGCCAAAGCGTCATTATCTTCCGACTGCGGTGTATGGTCCCACTGCGAGCGATTAGCACAAGATGTATACAAAGCGAGAGACGACTACGTCAAAAATAACGAGATTAACGAAACCTTAGAAGGGTCTGGGCAGCTGTTAAATGCAGCTAGTCGAGAATCGCCGTTCATGGAGGAAGTTTGCGTCCAGAAATGGACATGGCATGGTTGTAAATGATGATGATGATGTAGGCTAAGTAAATCAGCATCTGCAAGCTAACTTGGTATCATGTCCAATATAATTCTCTCAATTCTAAATTATCTTATCACGCCTACCCCGCAAGGGATAAAGTCGTTATATGTGTATGTATATTTGTAAATTCTAAATATTGAGTGATATCATGCTCCATGTTGCCTAACTTCTGCAGCGGGGAGGACCTGAATCTAGCGAAAAGTACCGAGACTAAGTAATGGCAGAAAATAATCTTACATTGCCAGATTGCCACGATAGTGAAGATTGCATTCAATTAGCGGTACTTACAAATAAGTATGTGAGCCAACTGCAATCATCAAATCCGCTGCTATCGGGACCACACAGCTTAAACCCAAGCGGCTTCCTTTTATTTTTTAGATGAAGCAATTAGAACTGAGGACCTCTTCAAAGGGTAAAATAGGGTCCCAAAGGGAAAATAAAAACTCCGAATCGAGGAAAGAAACACTTATTGCAATTTGATGGGATACTAATCTGAAAATTAATTTGCGGTATTTTTTCGGATTACTCAGTATTTTGTGGTATTAATTTTATTCATCTTTATTAGAGTTAAATCTCAAGGAAGATCAGTCTAACGCTGGTAATATAATTAAATACCTAATCCCAATTTTTACCGATTTCATTAAATAATCTCATTTTAAAAATTAAAATAAATAAAGGTTAAGTAAAAAAGGTACCTATTTAAAAATAGTTTTTGTATATATTCTTTAGAATGTTATAAGTAAGTCGTTCATCGGGTCGTTAGACGACTCGGTGTCCCACACGAAAAGAAGAAAAAGACTAGTCGTAAAATGTGCCATATATATAAGGTTAACTTAAAAATATTTTATAGACCTGTTCTTGACATGAAACTGAAAATCTTTTATGTGGAACTTTATTCGAAAAATGATAAAAAAAAATGGATTTCCCATGATAAGTGATTCGGTCGGGTGATACTTTTTGTATGAGAGATCCAAAATTTTTTTCATATTTTGAACAAAAGTTTCAGACACAAGTTGTTCAGTTTTATGTCTATAACACGCCCTTAAAATAATTGTACTTGATTAAATGTAACCCTTTGTATATTTTTTTAAACTAACAAACCCAGTTTCACGCTACGTCATTCCAAAAAAGGTACATCCGCTACAAACTTCTACGAGACTCGTAGCATAGATGCAAAACTCGTAGCGTTGATTTTAAAACTACGCGGCGCAATATGCAGTAAAAAAACTATTTAAAAAAATCCACTGTAAGCAAAATGCACTAGGAACAAAAACACATTGTTTCATTATGGTTTCATTACTGTAATACAAGCTCATCATGCCACCAGCGTAAAAGCCGTATGAAAACAAAAAGTGTGTTTTCATGTTAATAAAAAAAACTCTCTGAGAGCATCCCCACTACGAGCAATTTCATTCTCTCGGCAGAGAAATAAAAAATCTGGGTCAGGTAGACTTTGTTACATAGACTTAGTGAGGTAAAAGTACTGACTAGATGTGGCCGAAGCAAATGTCATCTTTCTCTTTGCCTTATCCCGTGATTTGTCGGGGCCGGCTACCTAACCTAGGGGATTTGACGCGGAACCAAGTTTTTATACAGAGCGATTGCCATCTGACCTCAACAACTCGAAGGCTAACCTGACCCAAATCCTAGTATTGGTTAAGTCGCAATCTAAGTCGGTAATCTGAATTCAAATTTTATTTCAATGTAGGCTTCATCATGATATTTTTTCCTTCAGCCTGAGAGCAGTTGGTAAATGTACGTGAGAAAAAACACATAAGTACATGGCGGGGACCAACCTCGAGTCTCACGATTGGAAGATCTTTTCCACCAGAGCTGTGCGAGTAGAATGCGTCGTACGAGAATGATTAGCTGTGCTATAGAAATGTGTGGGATTTTCCACCTGTGAGAGGTAAATGTATCGGACGAGACGCGTAGCGGAGCTGTCAAATTGCGCATTAATGTGCGTTGCGAGTGCTGAGAAATGTGTGAGCGGGGATATGCGGTGAAGTGGGGGTTCCTCGCCGCACATTTTTAGCCATTCCTCCTCAAACCCCTCGCACATATTTTTGCTTGTTTTGTATGTTAATGACCTCGCTTCGCTAGACCCTTTTCCACCAGAGCTGGGTGAACGAGACTAGGAAAATGAAGCGATTCTATTGCTGAATTTTTTCTTCGCACACCGCTTTGCTACCTCGCACAGCTCTGGCGGAAAAGCAGCCTAATACGTATGCTCTAACCACTTGACCACTCGCTTTTTACTTATTGCCGATTATCAATGCGGTTTATCTAGTCTCTCTATATCCTTGTTGTACAGTGAATGTAGGCTAGCTAGCGCAGGCTGATGCGACGTCACGAGCCACTGCGGCGGGTAACTACTGCTGCGTTACTGCATAAGTACCTATCTATGTTAAAAATGGTAGTACATACATATATACATACATATATCACGCCTTTATCCCTTGCGGGGTAGGCAGAGCGTTAACGACCATAAGAATACGGTCGCTATCGCCATGTCTGACATTTTTGAGGATTGATTTCCAAGGTTGTTCCAGAAAACATGTGTATCACTATAGTGACAGGTTGTCAGCCTGTCGCCTAAAAATTGTAATACACCAATACCCTCCCTACGTACATACGTTAGCGCAGCGTTATTCTTGCGCTAGAGTGCGATAGAGGACGAATCCCTCGAGCCCCTTAGCCGCCTCTTACGACACCCGTGGGAAGGATGTGGGGTGATGCTATTCTAAGCCGGCATCACACGGTAGTAGTTTTCTAAATACGTTTTTGCGGCATACTATGAAAATGTCACGCATAGAACTCTTTCGCGTAAGATACATAGGACAAATAAGATATTAAAAGTAACTAAATGTTCTTCAAGTCTTGTGACAAAGTGGAAAATTTATGGCACTTTTAATACTTTCAATTTTATAATTTATAATTTTATAATTATTTAAAATTTTATAATTCTAATTCTATAACGATTACGATTACGTGCTACTTTATATATTTTATTCTATTGTATATATTTTATTACATTGTGTAAATATTATTCTACTTACTTTTGTACAATGGGTCTTTTGCCTGAATAAAAAATACATTTATTATATTTATTATTATTATTTTATTAATACAAGTTTTTTCAAGTTCAGGTTCTTTATCTACAAATAACTTATAACGGAGTTCCACTAAACGACATGATTTGTCACTATCATCGTCGTAATCATTACCATCGTTACACAACCATGTCAGAAGCCTGCTACTTGTAGAAGGCGGTTGAAAAATTCTGACACTAGGGTTCATCGGGTCGTTGGACGACTTGGTGTCCCACACGAAAAGAGAGAGAGATCGCCATCCCAAATAGTGTAGTCCTCACGATATAAGTATTTATTCAATGTAAAAAATATACCGCTCTGCCTATGCTCTATCCAACATCGACACCTTGGCGGTTTCCACACTTCATGTCCATTGCTGCGCATACTCTTGCGGTTGTGGAGCGACCTCCTTAGTCCGCCACTATGGCCTGGCCACACGTGACGTCACAAATAAAAAGTCGCGTCACCTGTCTTGTCACTTAGTTGCGAAAAATCATCTTCTTGTGGAGCATATATAAAATCATTTATTTATTATTTAAGTGCTGTGCTCATTCTTTGTATTGTACCCCACATAAGTGGTGACCCCGAGTGGGATTTCCGGCACCACACCAAACCTTGCGCACGGAAGAAAAATACGCACCATTCCCGAAAATCTCGGAACAAAAAAATGACCAGCGAAAATCCGACAGGGCCGCATTCAGGTACTGTGACCCCCCAGGGAGACCTCTGCAAAGTCGGAACAAAAGTGCCGGAATTCTGGGCAGACCGCCCCGAAGTATGGTCCACAGAATTAGAAGCACAATTCGCGACGGAAATGGCAAAGCAAATCGCCGAACTTGCAAAATGTATCACCCAACTGTCGTCAAGGGAGTACTCCAACCATCGTCGCCGATCAACATCACGGCACAGAAATCACTCACATTCACGTGGAAGGCCAAGCCCCAACCCGCGATCTTGTTGGTACCATCGCAAATTCGGACAGAAAGCCAATAAATGCGAAGGATTGCCATGTAAACAACACAATGTATCGGAAAACGCATCGGGCAGCCGGAAGTAGCGGCTAGCGACTGCCCCCGTTCACCCGGCCGCTTGTTCATCACAGACAGAAGATCCAAGATACGCTTCCTCGTAGACACTGGATCCGATCTGTGCGTCATCCCACGCTCGATGAGAAGAGGCCACGTTGCTCCAACGGATTACCACCTGTACGCGGCTAACGGAACAACCATCCAAACCTACGGTTTTGCTCATCTCTGCCTGGACTTAGGCTTACGCCGTGACTTCTCCTGGAGATTTGTGGTTGCAAACGTCACCAAACCGATCATTGGCATCGACTTCCTCGCCCATTTCCACTTACTGGTCGACCCTCGATACCATCGCCTGGTTGACGGACTCACTTCACTCACCACACCTGCAGAACCTGTCAAACCTTCAGAATCCGTTCACTCCGTCAAAATTAGTCAGCAATCCGAAACCATCTCATCTTACCAAGCGATTTTGAACGAATTCCCGAATATCATGCGCCCATCCGGAACACCCAAAGCTTGCCCGCATCAGACCATGCACTACATCAAAACGACACCAGGCCCTCCCGTCTCGTGCAAACCACGACGCCTGGCTCCGGACAAGCTGAACATCGCGAAGCACGAATTTGAAGAGATGGTCAAGAACGGTACTGCACGCCCATCCGATAGCCCGTGGTCCTCTCCACTACACCTCGTACCAAAGAAGGACAACAGCTGGAGACCATGTGGAGATTATCGTCGCCTGAACGCACGCACAGTACCTGACAAATATCCCATCAAGCACATCCACGACTTCAACGCAAACTTAGCCGGATCCAGCATCTTTTCCAAGATCGACCTTGTGAAGGCGTATAACCAGATCCCCGTCTATGACCCAGATATCCCGAAGACCGCCATTTCTACGCCCTTCGGACTTTTCGAGTTCCCTATGATGACTTTCGGCCTTCGGAACGCAGCACAAACGTTTCAACGGTTCATCGACGAAGTCACTAGGGGTCTCGACTTCTGCTACGGCTACCTGGACGACATCCTGATATTCTCACCAGACCGCCAGGCTCACGAAGTCCACCTACGTCAACTTTTCAAACGCCTCGACAATTACGGCATGGTGATCAACGCCGCCAAGTGCGAGTTTGGAGTACACGAGATAACCTTCCTTGGATACCACGTGTCAGAGAAAGGCATCACACCCTTAGAGCATAGGATCGAAGCCATCAAGAGTTTCCCGGAACCGAAAACAGTGAAAGAACTCCGGAGATTCCTCGGAATGTTCAACTTCTACCACCGCTTCATTCCACATTCCGCAAAGCTTCAAGCTCCTCTCAACGAGCTACTCAAGGGTGCACGCAAAAACTCACAGCCTGTTAAGTTCTCAGAACCAGAGCGACAAGCCTTTGAGGCATGCAAAGAAGGATTATGCCAAGCTGCCATGCTTGCACACCCAGACTGCAACGCAAAAATTGCACTGGTCACTGATGCTTCAGATTCAGCCATCGGTGGAGTACTACAACAATACCAAAACAACTCATGGCAACCGTTATCCTTTTTCTCCCGCAAACTGACACCGGCGCAGAAAAAGTACAGCCCGTATGACCGAGAGCTCCTTGCCATCTACAAATCCATCCAGTACTTTCGTCACATGCTCGAAGCCCGTCCATTCAGAATCTACACCGATCACAAGCCCTTAACTCATGCCTTCAAAATCAACAAAGATCACTGTTCTCCACGCCAATTTAGATATCTCGATTACATCGCTCAATTCTCCACAGACATCCACCACATCTCTGGCAAAGATAACGTAGTCGCCGACACACTCTCCCGGATTGACGAAGTTAATGCCATAAATTACGATGCACTTGCCAAAGCACAGAGCACTGACGATGAACTGTCCCAACTCTTGCAAGGTGGAAGTTCCCTCCAAATCAAGACAATCAACTTGACCGGTAGCAACTTACCCATCTACTGCGACGTGAGCACATCTTCACCAAGACCCTTCATCACTAAATCGCTGAGATACCAGGTGTTTAACGCATTTCACTCTTTGAGTCACCCTGGAGCGAACGCAACCGCACAGCTCATAGCTCAACGGTTCGTCTGGCCCGGCATACGCAAGGACTGCCGAGAATGGGCCAAAAACTGTATAGCTTGCCAGCGATCAAAAGTAACCCGACACGTCTCATCACCAACTGGCACATACTCCCTACCTCCTGCAAGATTTCTTCACATCCACATCGATCTGGTCGGTCCACTTCCCATCTCAAACGGATATCGTTATGCCCTCACAGCCATCGATAGATTCACGCGTTGGCCTGAGGTTATGCCGCTGACCGACATGTCCGCTGAATCCACAGCCAAAGGCCTTGTAGCCGGCTGGATTTCGCGCTACGGATGTCCTGCAACCATCACCACAGACAGAGGCAGACAATTCGAGTCCAACCTGTTCAAAGCCCTGACGGCATTAACCGGTTCGCAGCATAAAACAACGACGGCATACCATCCTGCCTGCAATGGCATCATAGAGCGTTTCCACCGCCAACTAAAGTCGTCGATCATGTGTCACGCTGATCAAAACTGGACCGAGTCTCTTCCACTAGTACTGCTTGGAATACGCAGTGCCTGGAAGCATGACTTGCAAGCGTCACCGGCAGAACTGCTGTACGGAGAGCCTCTACGCCTCCCAAACGAGTTGTTTAACCCGCAACAAGACGTCCTGCCTGACCCGTCAGACTATGTCACCAGGTTACGTGCCCTAACAGCCAAACTTAAGCCAACGTCAGCTTCCCACCACGACAAGAAGTCCATCTTTATATTCAAGGACTTGGCTACTTCTGAGTTCGTTTTCCTTAGAGACGACGCGGTCAGAAAACCGCTACAGCCCGTCTACACTGGCCCACACAAAGTTTTGGAAAGAGGCACAAAAGCGTACAAAATTCAAGTTAACAACAGGACAACAACAGTTTCCATCGACAGACTCAAGCCCGCATATATCTTGACAGATACAAACAGCGGCGACGCAAACCCTACATCCACATCATCTCCACCCGCCAACATCCAGAAGACCACAACAACAAAATCCGGACGTCGAGTCAAGTTTACCAATTTTTATCGCCCGTAGTAACGGTCTCGGGGGGGGGGAATAATGTGGAGCGACCTCCTTAGTCCGCCACTATGGCCTGGCCACACGTGACGTCACAAATAAAAAGTCGCGTCACCTGTCTTGTCACTTAGTTGCGAAAAATCATCTTCTTGTGGAGCATATATAAAATCATTTATTTATTATTTAAGTGCTGTGCTCATTCTTTGTATTGTACCCCACACGGTGTTTAACAGAAAAATCGAAAAACGCAACCTAATGCGTCGTTCATGAGTCAACGTCCAGTTTTTATATGCGTGATTCATTCTTGCACCTGACAGACACACGCGTTACTGCGCGTTACGAATGCGCAGAGCCGGACGTCAAAGTATGGAAACCGCCTTTACCGAGAAAAAAGTAGGGAAAACTATACTGGTAGTAAATCAAAGAAAACCCCGTGTGCAGCCAGTATTGCGGCGCCATCCGTCACCGAGTGGTTGCAAGGCCTATAAATCGTATCGGAATTTAATATAAAGACCTCCTCTCTAAATCTTCGCCATAACTTATTTATAAGGGAAGCGTAGTGCGGAGCGTTCGGATTTTTGAAGGATGTTGTTGGTATTTCGTATGATGCCGGTTTAGAATAGCAACACCCGTTTCTTTCCTGCGGGTGTCGTAAGAGGTGACCAAGGGACTCGAGGGATTCGTCCTCTATCGCACTCTAGCGCAAGAATAACGCTGCGCTAACGTATGTGCCTTTTAGATCCATACTAGAAACTAACGACCTAGGGCTAACGCAGCGCTAGCGTAGCATCGTACGTGTTTTTGTATGGGGATTGACGTTTCTAGTATGGATCTGATAGGCGCATACGTTAACGCAGCATTATATTCGCACTGAAGTGTGGGAAAGGCCTTCCTGTGCGATAGGCTAACAACATTTTTCGAAATATTTCTGACACAGATCACAGATCTCAAATAATGCATTTGTTAAAATACATATAATAATTAATTATCTATATTATATGTAATAATATTTATCGTAATTTTATGGGCGTTAACGCTCTGTCTATCCCGTGAGGGATATTATATGTATGTATGTAAGTATGTAGATATGTTTTTTTTTTAATGGGTCCTCCTACATGCCCCCGCACTACTCCTACAGCGCCCTCTACCACCACGCGTGAGATCCTTTCAGCTTACACAATGCGCTATTCTTCGCCTCCACAGCAGTTTAATTATTAATGAAATATGAAGGATTCGGCTTGGCTCGGCTTCTGGCTTCCTTTTTGAAAACGGCTTGGATTATTTAGCTGCCTTTGTAAGGATACTGCTGAAAGGATACTTTATAACGAAATCAACGTTCTCGACTGTTTGATTTAATAACTTGAAGATTTTGTTTAGCTTTTCTATTGAACGTCCGTTCCACTTCCGACCGTCTTAAGAAAATTAAGCGCTTATCATGTATTTGTTATTTAAATCTTGAAACAATATTTTTCTAAGATAATGAATTGTGATTGATGATTTCATTAATACACCTTGGAAAAATATTGTGTGCTTAGATGACTGAGTGATTCAGATGGTGAAAACAGAGACCTATCTATGACCAGTACTGGATTATAATATTATGTATGATGCAATGAACCAAAACTTAAACGCAAAAAAGGACTGAGCTTCCCATGTAAAAATTTATTGTGCTTAATTTACAACAAAAAAAACAATAATAATAAAATAAGTGAAAGTATATCTGAAACTTTGACAGCCGCCTTACAATCTTCTATTTCGATACTATCTTCTACCAATACGTAACCCAACGCATCCCATTGTATACCCCATCTAAATAACAGAAACAGAAATATACCAAGACTTGGATGTTTTTCTGTTACTATGATTTGGCTACAATATTCACTTATCAATAAACGAAACGCATCCCCTTACGATCCCTACGTCTACTATCACTTGCACTTACGACTACAAAATGGACAAACAAGCCGAGAATGGACGCAATCCAGTGTACTCGTTCCGTTCCATTACACGGACAGTTTTCAATATCTCGTCCCCTGTGGGGTCTTAACCCACCCGGGGGTCAATCTGAAATGACAAGCCGCTTATTAGACCCACTGCTGATTAGACCGATTGCGCCTAAGTTGCTACAAACAATGATGAACACGAGTTTAATAGTAGATTACGTACTTAGGTATGTAACCATCAAAAACAACCGACGATTTTTAACGTATAATACCTTTCCGAGGTTGTTGTTGATGTTACATCCGTGGTACGTATACTGCTTTACATATCGAATGAAAAGTGGGTAAAATAAAGCGATAAATACAAAAAAAAAACGATCCATAAATGATGATTGTATCGCCTGGTACTCAAATTGCACCACGAAACTTTTTTTTCTATGATTGAAAAATATTGAATTAATACGAAAAAAAAGTATCCTAACATAAAGTAGACATTTTTTTGATCGTAGGGATATTAATCATTTTTATTTTTGTTATTGTAATATTGAGTAATAATTCAACAAACTCATTTATTGAGGTTATAAAAATACAGATTAAAAATATAATTTCTGCGTTCAAGCAACACAATTCGTAGCGGCCAGTTCGAAATTTAAAATCGTATACAACTAATTGGTTGCAACTCCCATTAAAAATAAGAAGAAATTGATTTTAACTTTTTAATTGTCGCGATTCTATTGGTTCTTTTTCTAGTTCTATATTTAAAATTACTTACAGGCTTAGTTTTAAAACCTCGCCTGTAATGTGAACTTACAGGTCGTGTTTTTTGTCAGTAATGACCTACTTTCAGAGCATGAGATATGTAAAAATATTTTACGTATATACAAGCGTTTAAGTCATAACTATACTTAAATCATGGCCCGGGAGTTTTATTTTCTTTGAAAAAATATCATTGTATTCGCTGACCTGTCAGTGTCATAGACCTATCAACAAAATATGATATAATGTTTGGTGCAGATAATGCATAAAGTCCTAAATAGTTGTATTATACTAAAAAAAATCATTTCATTTAATTCTTTGAGACGCAAACCTGAACTTTGTACCAAACCTTAACTGATTTTGCACGTGACTCTAACTAACGCCCAGTTTATGTAACAACAATTAGATCTTTCTTTTCGTGTGGGACACCCAGTCATCCAATGATTGGATTAAACACGCATTCAAATAATTTTTTACCACGATTTTAACATTTACTTTACCATTTAACATTGTCAAATGACAAATTATTGAATGATTTTTTTTATTACACCGATTGGGTCTAATAGGCAGTGGGTCTAATATAGTGGGCTTCGCGATGACAGAACCCCTGGTCATTAGTTGCAGTAACCACTGGACAGTATTGTAAGTTTGTTGCACTTAGAAGGGTAGACCGAGAGATGGCGAGGCGAACGGTTTGTAGCTGCAGTGCTACGGCGTAGCGCTTCGTAGCAGTTTGGGCGTTTAATACAATAAAAAGTGTAATGGATATAACACAAAACAATAACAAAATGTCTTAAGTTTAAGCTCATACTTCCTTAATTTGTATCAGCTTAAGGGAAATTATTTAGAGGCCTGAGAAAAATCGGGACATCGGGACAACAAAGAACTATCCTTATCCATGTAATGGTGAAATTTTCCAAAAATCTGCTGCGTAGGTATATCATTCTTCATGTAGACATTGCCCAACACGAAGGGTAAAAGAAATGCACTAGCATATTTCATACATATAATTGTAACGGTTGACTGGACTATCACGTTACAGGTTCATCCTAGTCATTGTCTATAAGAATGTTTTGTAACTTATATTTGGAAAATAAAGTTCTGTCGCGATTTGGCGTAGGTAATTTGTCGTTATTTTTTTATGGTCGCTGGCTCTTGGACTATCCTGCATCGGCATTTCGGCATGTGCCACCCCCGACGCATGATGCCAGTTTAATATCCTGGCTGCATTCTTGAGGGGTGCGCGTGTCACTGTCAGACCCAAAGGTCTTTTGAAAGACTTCAAGAGGAGATTAAAATCGTGGCGCAAAGATTTTCTGGTACGCACTTTGAATTCTGCGCCAAACAGAATGAAAAATTTCGAGATATGAAATCGAAAGTATAACATTATAACTAATTCACAAAAAGGATTTAGAAAAAATGTATCTATGAATATGGCTTTATATGATTTGGTACAAGAAGTGACACGTAGTTTAGATGAAGCTAATCCAGTTTGTGCTATATTTATGGATTTAACCAAAGCGTTTGATCACGTAAACCACAAACTGCTATTAAAAAAGCTATATATTAATGGAATACGGGGAAACGCTCTGAAATTATTAGAATCATATTTAGATAAAAGAAAACAAGTAACTGAAATGACACAAATTTGCACGATCACTGGACAAGAGAATAAGTACAGATCAGAAAATAGATTAATAAAATGCGGAGTGCCACAAGGCAGTGTATTAGGTCCACTTTTATTTCTTATGTACATAAATGACATGCCAGAACACAGTCAATATCCTACAATTCTTTTTGCCGATGATAGCACAATAATAATTAAATGCAATAATATTGATACATATGAAAACGACATTAATAACAATATAAAAAATGTAATAGACTGGATGCAGAACAATAATCTAAAAATTAATCTGGATAAAACTAAAATCGTTCATTTCAGCCAGCGGAAACTTACCCCTAACCTAAACATAAACTACAATGGAACTATAATTACAAAAGTTGACTGTGCAAAATTTCTAGGTATCTTCATAGATCAAAATATGTCATGGGAAACTCACTCCTTAACTATCTGCAATAAATTATTCAAATTATCTTATATGCTATATATGTTAAAGAAAAAAGTATCACAAGATGTTGTTTTAATGGCGTACTATGGATTCGTTGATTCTGTTTTGAGATACGGAGTGATATATTGGGGTAACTCAAGTTACAGAGAGATTATCTTGAGAGCACAGAAAAGGTGTCTACGCTCCATTTGTGGCTTAAAACCCACTGATAGTTGCCGCCCACATTTCACATCACTTAATATACTTACATTCCCATCCCTTTATATTTTAGAATGCGCCATGTACGTAAAATCTAACCCCAATTTATTCAAGCTAAGACCCATTACTCAGAATTTCAATTTAAGACCCAGAAATACAATGATTGAAACAAATATGTGCAGAACTGCGTTAATGAAAAAAAGTGTTCTTGAAATGGCACCCAAACTCTATAATAAACTTCCGGAAAACCTAAAAACCTTAGATGCACCATCCAAATTTAAATCAGCTCTGACCCGCATATTACTGAAAAAATGTTACTACAGTTTACAAGACTATTTAAGTGATGATGATATTAGTTTCCTATAATTACAATGTTCACAATTTTAATTAAAATGTTGAAACTTTATTTTTTGTTATGTCAACTTTGTTAGTTATTAATGTTTTATTTTGTTTTTCCAATACTGTTGTACTTATAATACTAAGTTTGATCTGAATTTCGTACGCCAACAGGCAAACTGTAGTGATACCAACTATTTTTAAGATCCTTTGTATATGTTACCTACAGTTACGAATAAAGTATTTATTTGATTATTTGATTATTTGAAATAATACGTCAGAATATGGAATTTTGAACCTTTCTGGGGTAACATAGGTAAGCTTGGCAGGCGGATAGACTAACGCAGTGTAACATGTTTTAATTGACAGGGAACGCTGATGCCGATTCCATGGGCAATTATTCTTTATCCGCTTGTTACGATACCCACGTATAGAATTGAGGTGAGACTATTCTAAACTGCCATCACATGGGAAAAATTACCAACTTTTGACAAAAAATACATTTGGCAGCCGGTAAGGCGAATCCCACACACTATTGAAGGACACTAGGGCAAAAGAGATTGGTAGTATTTACCAGCATAGGTATACCAGGTAGCATTTACCAAAGTATTTTATGACAAGCGAATGCGTTGTTCCTGCGTAGACGTCGCTTTTTGATCTGACGGACGCCTACGTTATGGATTCTTTAAAAATTGCGCATTTTTACGTGACGTGCGTTTGTGTGATGCGAGAACGCCTAGTGAAGACGAGTGTGAGTATACTAGCCCAGTTCTGATGCACACCGCGACTCCGATTTTGTCAAAATTATTTACTTGTTTTGATAAAATCCGTACAATTTGACAAGTCTGCAGTCTTTTCGCGCGCGAGAGAAATATCTCTACTGTACGTATTATCCTATGCCTTCAAGTATTTTAAGGTACGTATGTCCCCCCCCTCCCTGTTTCCAAAATGCAGGGGTTTGTCTGCTGTCACTGCCGACCTTAGTGCTGTGACTGATACCGGAGATGACTTTGGAACTTTGGCGGAATTCCTTCAAGCAGCCATCACGGTTGAGACTGAGGGTAGGTGCCACAGACTAATAAGTGACAGGACCACGTTAGGGTAAAAGGTGATGGGGTGTATGTACGTTTTGTTGTAGCAGTAGCAATGTATAATAAGTTAATTTGAATAAAAGGTTCATCTTTCTTCAAACTGAAAGAATTTCCCATGAAACTGAAATACTATTCGTATCCTAAGTGCTCGATATTTGAAAAAAAAAACGAAACAGTTGATTCGCCATAAAAAATATTAAAATTGATCTCCTCTGTGTTTTTTGCTAGAAGTTTTATGGGTTGATGCACTTATTGACATATTTTCAGCGTCACTTTTTTATTGCTGTTCACTGTATATTGAGATACAGACGTATTCACAGACCGCGGAAGTCATCTTGCGCGCACATTCTCATCATGCTAGAGAGCGACGACCAGTAACATCTTAGCTCTGTAGGCGTAAGTATGTCAGTTTTTGCGTGGTCGTGTCTAAGTTTTCATGGTCTGTGGTATTAGCATAGTTTAGGGTACGTAGAGGGTTCGTAAAGCAAGGGACTGTCAATTCTGTGATGTTTGTGTATGCATAATTAACTTCAGTACAAGTATAGGTGAATATAAGTAACTAAAATACTTACCTACCTACACATTGGTAGGGATATATTTGTCTTCAATATCTTGAAACAAACAAATGACAAATATTTGTAGTTCAAATGTGAAGACCAGTCCTCAAATTTGTGTGAAGTATTCCCACTGCTCTACCAACTAAACTACTAGACCCTCAACCGACCCCTGCTAAATTTTCAATCTCTTCTCCTGTACTGCTCACGACACGTCAACAACACAATACCTACTGCACATGAATTTACAACATGTCGCGACATCTTCACTCGCTTACATAGTATCGCGACCAGCGTAACTGTCAGTATATGCCAGTACGTGCATGTACTGAGCATTGAGGTCAAGTTACGCTGGTCGCGACACTATCTAAGCCAATGAGCGATTCGCAAGTTTTCCTCACGTATCTAAATCACAGCAACTATCAAGAGGGATCGCACACTACGGAGCGCGACGGAGCGGTAAAACATCGCAGCGCAGCGGTCTGTCAGATCCATACTAGAAATTTGAATACCTATACTAAAATCGCTCTACCGCTGTCGACGCAGCGCTATCGCAGTGTCGTCCGTCAAATGCGGTGTAAGTGGAAATAACGTTTCTAGTATGGATCTGACAGACCGCTGCCATGTTCTAGCGCACCTTCGTGCGTTAAGCGTGCGATCCGCCTAAGTGGATGAACTATTCCCAAGTTTTACTCAGTATCTAAATCACGGCAACTATCTAACAGATATTTATATTTGCTGCTTCCCGAGGGAGGAATATCCCCATTGGCTGCAATTTATGACGTCATGGGCTATTAGACCAGTCCTGTCTCACTCCCCTCTGTTTTGTTTTTATGCGCATTTCAATAAGATTTTTATACTTGGAAATAAATGGTAAGAAATGAAAAGGTTATCTATCAGCATATAAGACCTTACCAGTCGAACTGTCGAACATCATTCCCCTTGCCTTATCCCGTTCTCTGTCGTCGGCTACCTAGCCTAGGGGATTTGACGTGGATCCAAGTTTTTATACAGAGCAACTGCCATCTGACCTCTGCACCCAAACGCTAAGCTGGCCCGAATCCTAGGGCCTTCGATCGTTTGACCGTACGAGTCCGATGTTTAAAAAATTATTTCATACAAAAAAAAACGCTAGGACACGCATTCAACTGGCGTCTAACTTTTCTGTAGTAAGCCCTTATGTTTAACCTTGGATTTGAAGAGATACCTCACAGTCGGCCTTAATACAATATTTAGGTTTGTTACCACAAGTGTTTCTATATATACTTAGTGATTAGGAAAGAACGTCATGTATACCTAATCAGTAATTGTATAGGGAACATTAATTATTATAAATGTTAATTTATATTTTATTTCAGATAGGTCACCTTTTAGAACAATAGGCCGTGTTTTTAAAACTCTATCCTTTCCATCAACTATCGAAAAATAGACTTTACTTTTCAGAGGTGCATAACTTAACATGAAAGTGATATTTCACTAGAACTCATCAAAAACCTATTGAGGACCCCTCATGCCTTATTCACAGCTTTTGCGACTTTTGGCATACCCTTACAAGTCACCCTTATTACATTTCACTGCATATTAGTCCAAGTTAGAGATACATTGAGAGTTATGTTAGATTTTGCATTCCAAAGTTCTCAGGTTACCCAGCATTGAAGGCTAAAAAGGGGTCAATTTAATAGATACATGATACGGCTACGACGATGACGTCAGAGACTCATCCCCTGCGTGCACTTTATGACGTCACGCGTCATTAGTGCATTGAAGTGCACGGTAATTCGTGCACTATAAGTTGTGACAGGGTGAGACTTCTTGTTTAGGCATGGTAGCAGGGTGGGTCACCTAAGTTGGTGTAAGTACTTCGGTTCCATTTCAGACATACCAAAAGAAGGAAATGCTTAGGTACTTCCTAACTTAAAATGATTAATGAAAAGCTATGACATGGAGAATACTAAGCAACTTTAGATCAATTTCATACAGTATGTAAAGAACGTTGTATCGTAAACTTCGCAGGTATGATCGAAGATGAAACTGTTTTTTTTTTCCGTGGGGACCATCATGTGGTAAGCAAGAAAGATATATATATACATAATTTGGTTTTCCATACAGGATCCCCTATCAGCTAGCAGATTTTCTAAGAGAACTCAATTTCTCTTTGTTTCTTCTGCCTCCTTATTGACTTGACTGTACGCCGTGGCCATTATTTTCTTCTTTAGTTGATCCAAGTAGGTAACACTTTTAGTCTTCCCCTTCCCCTTCTTCTTACAATGATTATTTTCGATGATCATGCCATATCAGGTGTCCTATCATTTTTCCCTCCTTTTCTCTATTGTATTGAGCTCTGATACCTACTCCACCGACAAAGGCTATCAATCAATCAAGGGGTATCATCAATTTGTTCTACAATTACAACCTATCACTGCTAGTATTAGCTCATTTGCTTAGATAGTGTAGCGACGAGCGTAACTTGACCTGACTGCTCCATACACGCACATACTGACAGTTACGCTGGTCATGACACTATACAGGGTGTAAAAAAATTTGCTGAAAATATTTTAAGGGGTGAACCAACCCATGAAACTGAACAACTTTCCCCAAGGAACATAGTTCGAAATATGAAAAAAAAATTACATTCCCATACAAACGGTACCAGCCGACAAAGTCAATTTGTATGGATCCAAAAAAAAATTAATATTGCGACCTATGTTTCTTTAGGAAAGTAGTTCAGTTTCATGGGCTGATTTATCCCTTAAAATATTTGCAGCTGTATTTTTACATCTTATATGTAAGAGAATAGAGTTTATATAACTCACATTGTACTACTAACTGAATAGTGAGATTAGAAGAAAGTCTTTGAAGCCGCAACACACTGAAAGTTAGCCGCAGGCTTTGTCCGACTGGAGCAAGCTGAGACGCTACTCCGAGACTTACTTTTAAATTGTTCCTAACTTCCGTTTCCTGTTTGGCAGCCATTGGCAACATTCGGTAAGATTCTTCAATTTAGAGATGGGTTTAGTGTAGCTATTAAGAATATAAGATATCAGTTACTTTGACGGAGTGCTGCAGGCTTAGGTGGATAGCATACTAGACACACGACGGAGCGCGAAAATATCGCAGCGCTCTGCCAGGTCCATACTAGAAACGTCACTCCCCATACTAGACGCTGCGAAAGCGCTGCGTGGACAGTGGTTGAACGGTTTTAGTATGGGGATTGACATTTCCAGTATGGATCTGACAGAATATTTTAGCGGTACGTCGTGCGTTAAATGGGCGATCCACCTTTGGTGTAGGGATCAAAAATATAAGATTACAATTACTTAGACGGCATGATGCAGGCTTAGAATAGCATCGCCCCATTTCTACCCGTGGGTGCCGTGAAAGGCGATAAATTATCTGTGAGTATTATACACCTTGGACTGCGCTCACCAATTCGCTTGCCAAGTGTGGTGCGTATGTAAATAGGGGAAGAATCAGAGGTTCTTCTTTCTTTTTCGTGTGGGACACCGAGTCGTCCAACGACCCGATGAACCCTAGTGTCAGAATTTTTCAACCGCCTTCTACAAGTAGCAGGCTTCTGACATGGTTGTGTAACGACCGCCGTCTAAGTGATCATAGACAGCAACCGGGACCTACGGCTTAACGTGCCATCCAAAACACGGAACCATCTTACTTACAGACAATCGGGTGGTTCAGCCCGCAATGTCCTAACCAGACTGGGAACAAATTCACATTTACAAAGTGATAAACTTTGTGAGTGACCCACCGAGAATCGAACCCGGAACCTTCTGCGTCAAAGGCAGTCGCACTACCATTGCGCCACATCGGTCGTCAATCAATAAATTGTAGTAATCAGAGGTATAAAGAAATGATGTATGTATGTATGTATAAAAATCTGCACAAAAACTTGCTACTTAGTCGACTGACCCCGTTTCCGTTAGCTCATCTGGAGCTCATTATATCAGGATGCAAGCGCGTCCCCTGGCGGCGTGACTTGGCATTTTTACACGTCATTAGCCAAGATGAGCAGCGTGGCTTACAGAATCTCGTACAAGATTTACTTAAGTAGGTATGCACCTACACGCAGTTCAGTCAAAATCAGGCTGGGTTAGTCCTCTATCACACACAATCAATCAATCAAGAAACGTCAATCCCCATACTAAAACCTAAAACTGCTTTCGATGCAGGTCCAACGCAAGACGCTGCCCTAGCGCGTTACTTTTGCGCTGAAGTGTAGGGTAAGGCCTTAGATAGCATGAACTTTGTACCGATCTTATGCCATGTATACCTACGCACAATCCAAATACAAAGAAGACTAGCTGTAGCAATGTTACCTTGGCACAATTCGACTGCACCGATGGCGTAGCGGATAGTACACCTGCCTTCTACGCCGTGGGTCGTGGGTTCGATCCCTACTGAACACAAATATTTGTTAAGTCAATTCTCTAGGAAGAGCCAACCGTGGTGTAGCGGTCAACACGTTTGACCCGGCAAGTCAAAGGACGTGGAAAAGAATCCCATCGGTGCGCGTAAATTTTTCCACTGGTTTCATTTGTAAAAAAAAAAATATTCTCTCCACCCCTTTGCTTACAACTTTCTACTCATACCACGTTATAAGCACAACTAAGAAACTACGAACTAAACGTGTGATCTATGTCAAAGTAACTAGTCATTTCATGTAAGAACTTCCTCCCAACTTTTCTACTCAACATTAGCCTGGATCCTGGTACAAATTTTGAACTTTCGCCATCACCATTCTTTAACGATTTACAATTCTTCTTTTGTTAGATTCCTAGAACACTGATTCAGTTTTGAAGCAGCAACGAAGCGTGCTGTGTTGAAGCCGATAATGTAGATGTGCAGTCGTTTAGTGTTGATAGGGCTTGTAAAATCGGATGATTCTCAAAACCGGTTGTCAGTTTCGGATATCGGATTTCAGTTCCACAACTCAGGTTCTAATTCCGGTCTTGACAAACTGCTAAAAACACAAATAAATGCTTTTGCCATCAATCTTTTTTGTTTTGGAAAATAATCTCCCGTGTTAGTAGTTGGCTAAGACACTTTTAGTATAAAATACGTGCAAAAACGTACGTTACGTTTACTAAAATAAAAATATATGGCACAAGAAACACTGTTACAACAGGTACTGCTTATTTCTAAAGAAATTTATACGTTTTACGTTAACGTTGTTTTGAATGGTTATATTATATTTTAATGGATATAATAAATATTATATTAATACTACACACATATATATCCGGTTTCAATTACTTTAAAGCCAAAGGTGATACCTATCGGAAAATTAGTTGCAATTATTCCGGTTTTTCGAAATTCCGGTACCCCGGTTCCCATCCCCTAGTAGCAAGAAGCAGTCGGAAACTTCTTTACAGCAATGAGCAAGTTGTCAGTAATGAGCATCTTGGCAGTATTGAGCAACTTTCAGCTAAGGAACTTGAGTCTAAGCTATTAAGCTTTGAGCGCTGAGTGCCTTTGATAGGAATGTGGAATCGCGATTTGTCGGAAATCTAAGTTCGATAGAGATTATTTGGATATAATGTTTAGTGGTTTCGGCCCCATATCTAACTAAAAAAAGCATCCAAATGTCATGCTATCGACACCCAATGAAATCAACGAGATTTATTTAGTAACTACAAAAGATGATGCCGGGTGATACCGGCTATGCCGTGTGATAGCGGCTTAGAATAGCATCACCTTATTATTTCTTTCCCGTGGGTGTCGTAGAAACTAACCAAGGGACTCGAGGGTTTCATGTGTATTGAAATTTTAGGCGACAGGCTGACAACCTGTCACTATAGTGATCCACGGCTTATTTGAAACAAACCGCAAACATTTGTTAGACGTGCCTATAACGACCATAATTTTACGGTCGTTGACGCTCTGTCTACCCCGCCAGGATATACCTGGCGGGGTAGGCGTGTTATGTGTATGTATGTAACTACAAAAGTATTACAGTTCAACTACAACTACAAAAACCACAGCAGTCAATCAATAGTTGCAGAGGCAGGCTTATAACTTTGAAAACAATAATCTCTTTCAGCCAAACCTTGTAAAAAAAGTAGCTTTTCATTTTCAAGCAGTTCAGTTCTAAATGAATCACTTTTACACAGTAAGCGGTTTTATTTTCTTCCTAATTACTAAGGTCATTAGGAGGTCCCTAATGTTTTGGGGGGCAGATACGCAGATAGGGCCCCAGTGGTGAACTACGAAGGGGCCTTTGTAAGTGATTATCCTTCTTACTTATCTATAAAGGGGTGGATAGATGAATTAGGTATTTTTTTAATTTTACATTTCTATATAATATAAAGGAAAGGTTTTTTACTTTAGTGTCAATTTTATTAGTTTTTCGAACTTATGTTAAATGTAACTTCCGTTACTGACTTTTTGTGCTCTTTTTATATGAAGAATTATGTACCTACTTGCAAGTAGTAATACTAGCGGCCTGCTGCAACTCATTTTCCCGTGGGAATGAGATGTTTTCCCGGCAAGTATTATACATAAAAAGCTTTCTGTTCAATCATTCTATCTATTTAAAAAAATCATTAAAATCCATTGTATATTTTTTAACATTTAAGCAAACATACATACATAAATACATACAGACGCGAAAAGCAACTTTGCTTAACACTATGTAGTGATTTTATGATTTTCTTGTGGCATGTGGCATGCCGTGTGATACCGGCTTAGAATAGCATCACCCCATATCCTTCCCGTGGGTGTCGTAAGATGCGACTAAGGGACTCGAGGGTATTGGTGTATTACAATTTTTAAGCGACAAGCTGACAACCTGTCACTATAGTGATACACGTTTTCTGGAACAACCTTGGAAAACAATCCTCAAAAATGTCAGACGTGGCGACAGCGACCGTATTCTTACGGCCGTTAACGCTCTGCCTACCCCGCAAGGGATAATGGCGTGATATATGTATGTATGTATGTAGCACTTTTCTACCTAGGAAAAAATGTCCATAGAAAATGTGTCACATACCTAAGTAGGTTCACATGTTTTGTTTCAGTTGAGATCGAGGGTCAAACAATAAAGACGACTAGGTACCTCTTTAGAGAATATTGACTCAAGTGTATGCCTACTTCTAATATTATTTCATGCGTTATTGCTGCTCAATGCAACAAAAAATTTAAAGATGTACAGAAGGCACAGTCCGAAAGCAAGATGATTCCGTGTTTCGGATGGCACGCTAATCCGTAGGTCCCAATTGCTGTCTGTGATCATTTAGACAGCGGTCGCTACTCAACCATGTCAGAAGCCTGCTACATGTAGAAGGCGATTGAAAAAATTTGACACTAGGGTTCATCGGGTCGTTGGGCGACTCGGTGTCCCACAAAACAAGAGAGAGTCCGAAAGCATAAATTGTTGGTACCGTGGGCATCAATGCCGTGTGATGCCGGCTTAGAATTAGCATCACACCATTTCTTTCCCGTGGGTGTCGTAAGAGGCGACCAAGGGACTTGAGGGTTTTATGTGCATTACCATTTTTAGGCGACAGGCTGACCACCTGTCATTATAGTGATACACAAATTATCTTAAACGGCCCTCAATATTTGTCAGACTTGGCGATAGCGACCGTATTTTAACGGCCGTTAACGCTCTGCCTGCCCGGCAAGGGATAAAGGCGTGATATACGTATGTATGTATGTAGTCACTATTGCACACAAATCATAGATATTTCATTTTTATTTCGATGTTTCTCTTTATTTAAGACGTGTTTTGTCAATGACCGTAACTTACGATACCCACAAGAAAGAAATGGGGTGATGCTATTCTAACCCGGCATCACTCGGCAAAGTATATTATGAAAGAAAATTATTTTTTCTTTCATCTTCATTTCTACAACGCTGTATCTCATGTCGTGTGATGCCGGCTTAGAATAGCATCAGCCCAATTCTAACCGTTGGTGTCGTATTAAGCGACTAAGGAATAATTACCCAGGGAATGTTCCAGCGTTCCCTGTGAATGAAACATCTTGCACTGCGCTCGCCAATCCGCCTGCCAAGCGTGGTGAGTATGGCAATAAACCCCCCTAACAGATGAGGCGTATGTCCAGCAGTGGACTGTCACAGCTGTTAAGGTTAAAGTAAGAATACAATGTGGTTCTCTTTTCAAAACCTTTTTGAGACAAATACTTATCAGTGATAGTCTGTTGGGGCGTGATGTGTATTGCAATTTTAGGCCACAGGCTGACAACTTGTCACTATGGTGATATACAGTCTTCTGTTACTCTCAAAGTGCCTCTTATTATCAAACGTGGCGTAAATTTCCGCTATTACGACTTTTTATGCTCTGCCTACCCCGCAAGGATTATAGGCGTGATATATGTATGTATTTGTATGGTATGTATGTTGATAAGTGGGTGCGTTTAGTCGTAGAATGTGTAGTACTGAGTGAGTCATCTGCATTATATCACAGTAAGTATTCTTTGATCAAAATATAGTTCGTAGAAGATAATACTTAAATACAGGTAAGTACTTACCAGTACCTAATATGTGTCAATGCCATGTAAAACAAACAAGTAAGCAATACAGCCTTGATCAGTAACTATAAAAGGGAAAAATAACTAAGATGATAGTATTGTATACAGTTCCATATCTTTTTGAACGTTAGCACTAAACACCCAAAATGTTCAAGTATACTATTATCATGATGGTAGCTTTATTTTTTGTGACAGTTGTAAGTATAAGCCATTTCGTTGTTTCGTTTTGACCTTTAATATAAGGTGTAAAAATATTAGCTGCAAATATTTTAAGGGGTGAATCAGCCCATGAAACTGAACAACTTTCCCCAAGGAACATGGGTCGAAATATGAGAATTTTTTTGGACGGGAGGACCAAGTCAATTTGTATAGAAAGTCCAAAAAAAATTTTCTTATTTCGACTTATGTTTCCCAGGGCAAGTTCTTCAGTTTCATGGGCTTATTCACCCCTTAAAATATTTGCAGCTAATATTTTTACACGAATGAAACGCTAAACACTGCAGCGGTCTGTCAGATCCATACTAGAAATGTCTATCCCAATACTAAAACCGCTCAACCGCTGTCGACGCAGCGCTAGCGCAGCATCGTCCGTCGAGTGCGGTTTTATTTAGTATGCAACTGACAAACCGCTGCGATGTTTTAGCGCTTCGAAATGCGTTAAGTGTGCGATCCGCCATAGTATCAAAATAAAATAGTATAAATATCAAGTTAAATAAATTATAAATAAATAAATAAATACTTAAATTGAAGTTATTTACAATACAAAGGGATAATGCTGCGAGTATTTTTGGTACTTTGACTTACGGGAATGGATTTGAGGGTATTTACTATTTATAGTCAAAATATTATTATTTCCAGTTTTAAGATGACATGTTTGTTTTTTTTATTGTATTCAATTGTGTTTGTGTATTATTAACCGACTTCAAAAAAGGGAGGTTCTCAATTTGACCTGTATGTATGTATGTATCTATGTAGGTATGTATGTTTGTCCCCGATTATCTCGCCGTTGCGTTGGAATAAAAATCATTCCGTTTTCAAAAAAGTATTTATCAGACTAAGGCGAAGGTTTAAAGCATATTGACCGACAAAAAAATGTTTTGCACTTTTAACGTCCGTTGAATTTTTTCTCTTTTTAAAATTTATAACTAAATGAATGAATTCTTATATGTACTTGTTTTTTATTACAGAGTCTCCAACAGGAACAGGAAGAAGAAGGTAACCGATTCAGTTTTCTCGTGTCACCCTTAACGCACGACGGAGCGCTAAAATATTGCAGCGGTCTGTCAGATCCGTACTAGAAACGTCACTTCCCATACTAAAACCGCACGAGACGGACTCAAACTCCCCATACTAAAACCGCTAACGCAGCGTCGACAGCGGTTGAGTGGTTTTAGTATGATGATTGAAATTTTCTGGTATGGATCTGATTGACCGCTGCGATGTTTAAGCGCTCCGTCGTGCGTTTAGTGTGAAGTTGAAATTAAAGCGCAGAGCACACTAGCCTGCGTAATGCCGCACGTATACACGGCGTACCCGGCGCGTAACGGTTGTAATAGGGATTGTATGACAGACGGCACACCGCTCGCGTGACCTACGCAACGTAAGCGGTGTGCCGTCTCCCGTAAAATCCCTTACATTACAACCGGTACGCGCCGGGTACGCCGTGTACACGTGCTGCATTACGCAGGCTGGTGTGCATACATACATACATATATCACGCCTTTATCTCTAGCGGGGTAGGCAGAGCGTTAACAGCCGTAAGAACACGTCTGACATTTTTGAGTATTGTTTTCTAAGGTTTTTTCGGAAAACATGTTATAAACACTATAATGACAGGTTGTCAGCCTGTCGCCTAAAAATTGTAATACACCAATACTCTCGAGTCCCTTAGTCGCCCCTTACGACACCCACGGGAAGGATGTGGGGTGATGCTATTCTAAGCCGGTATCACACGGCTGGTGTGCTCTGCCCTTTAAAAGGTACAGTCACTTGCAGAGTCACAGAACTCCTTGAAATGTAATGTTTGTAAGCAGAGGGGTACAGCGACTCTGCAGGTGACCGTACATTATGTAAATCCATTGGTGTGTATTCTACATACATACACAAATCACGCCTTTATCCCTTTCTTCCGGGGTAGGCATAGCGTTAACAATCATAAAATTACGGTCGTTATCGCCACGTGTGACAAGTATTGAGGGCCCATTTCGATGATACATGCATGATACAATGTATCACTGTAGTGACATGTAACCTACTATAGATGAAACCCATAGCACAGGATTTTCCTAGTTTAGGTGTCAAATTCATATTGTAATTTGTGCATGTTTAAATGAATATGTTAAATGCTAATTATAATTAATATTTGCATACACATAAACATACATAAATCACGCCTATATCCCTTGAGGGGTAGGCAGAGCGTAAACAGTTGAAAAAACCGTCATTTACGCCACGTCTGACAAATGTTCGAGGGTAATTTCAGAAGACTGTGTACTACCATAGTGACAGGTTGTCAGCCTGTCGCCTAATATTGCAATACACAACAACCCTCAAATCCCTTATTCGCCTCTTACGACACCCACAGGTAAGATATGGGGTGATGCTATTCTAAGCCGACATCACACGGCAGATTAATATTTGGATTTATATAAATAATTTTATCATTGAATGCGTATTAGGGATTTAGTAATAGATATTGATTTCATAAGATATAGTAATGTTGTAAACAATAACTGCATGAAATTTATTTATTTTTTGTAATGTGTGTACAACTGTAAAGGTAGGATTTGGTGAAACGACCTAACTGTTAGTAACTGTAACTGCTATTGTAACCCATTTTCATCGCACAATAAATCATTTCATTTCAATTTCATTTCTTGTTTTTTTTTTTTTTTGCAGAACTGGAGGAAGAGGCCGAGAATGGAGAAGAAGAAGTAGAAGAAGAGGGTGGTGAATTGGAACCCGAAGAAGGTAATGTTTACATTCTTTCAGTATTTCTAAGTCTGACTGAACAAACTTGTATCATCAATCACGACATACAGATGATACTGTATAGTTTATTTCAGTTTATTTACATTGCATAGTTTAGTAATTTTCATTATAAAATAATACATACATACATAAATCACGCCTTTGTCCCTTACGGGGTAGGCAGAGCGTTAACGACCGTAAAATTACGGTCTTTATCGCCACGTCTGACAAATATTGAGGGCCCTTTTAGATGATTCATGTAGTGACAGGTTGTCAGCCTGTCGCCTAAAATTGTAACACACAGGAAACCCTCGAGTCCCATAGTTGCCTTTTACAACACCCGCGGGAAGAAAAGGGGTGATGCTATTCTAAGCCGGCATCACACGGCATAGCCGGCATCACACGGCATATAAAATAATACTCGTAGTTAACTATGTCAGTTACTTATCCATTTATCTAAGGTACAGGAATTCTAATTCAACATACATACATACATACATATATCACGCCTTAATCCCTTACGGGGTAGGCAGAGCGCTAACGCCCGCAAAAATACGGTCGCTGTCGCCACGTCTGACAAATATAGAGATAAGATAAGATAAGATAAGATATTTTATTTGCATTAGATATGGTCATTCATTACAGAGGTCTTAAAATAATAATTGGTTTAGTATCACACACATATCTAGCCTATATTAGAAATAAGCATGCAAATGTTCATTAAACTAATAAAAAGTTAAAATAGTCAATAATTACATTTTTGAGCCACACATTCTAAACAATTCTTAATTTTATGCTCTAGATATTCTTTAATGGAGTAAAAAGTATGCTGTAGTAACCAACGTTTTAGGTTTTGTTTAAATCTGTTTTTTGGTCTGATTGTTTTAATTTCAGTTGGTAATTGATTCCATATTTTTTGGGACATTGCGTAACAGTTTTTACTAAATCGCGCACTTCTCGGTACAACGTCATAGACCAGATCATCCAAATTCCTAAGATTCCTCGACTTGATAATATCTCTAGTTTTTGTATAAATATCTGGATTCTGCCTAACAAATACGGCTGCTTCTATAATATATATGCAGGGTAGAGGAAGGATATTCAGTGATTTAAAGTAAGGTCTGCAAGATACATCCGGTGCTATGCCTATTAATGCCCGTATACATTTTTTTTGTGCAATAAATAACCTGTCTACATTTGTGCTATTTCCCCAAATTAAGACTCCGTATCTTAGTACTGATTCTACATACGCGTAGTATGCTGTAAGTGTAGCTTCCTTACTGACAACTCTTCTGACTTTACCTAAAGCGTATGAAAATCTATTCAATTTATTACAAACATGTTCAATTTGGTTTTTCCAGTGCAATTTGTTGTCAATATGTATACCCAAAAATTTTGTATAAGCAGATTCTTTTATTATTGTGTTATTATACTTTATATCTAGGTCATGTTTGTCATTAAAATTTAGATAATTCGTTTTATTCATGTTAATATTCAAATTATTGTTATTTAACCAATTTACTGTCAACGATAGAACCTTATTAATTTCAGATTCATGTAATGTCAATGAAAGATTTTTAAGTGTTGCAATTATAATAGTAATGTCATCCGCGAATAAAATTGTTCTATAATTTGTAATGTCAATAATATCATTAATATAAATTAAGAAGAGTAACGGCCCAAGAACGCTGCCTTGTGGCACCCCATATTTATTTACTTTATATTCGGATCTGTGTGTTTCTATCGTCATTTTTGTGTTAGTTTCTGTGATTTCTACTGATTGAGTCCTGTTTTCGAGGTATGGTTGAATCCAATCAAAAGCAGGACCTCTTATCCCATATCTCTCTAATTTTGTCATTAGTAGTTTATGTTTTACAAAGTCAAAAGCCTTTGACATGTCAAGAAATAGAGCTGTTACATATTTTTTTTCATTAAATTTGTGTAGTATTTCATTGACTAAATTAAATGTGGCTAATGCGGTTGATTTATCTCTTTGAAAACCGTACTGGTCCTTTGTTATAATATTGTATTTTGCAAAAAAGGAACTCAGTTTTTGAAACATAACTTTCTCAAAAAGCTTAGAGAATATGGGAATCAGAGTCACGGGTCTATAATTATCTACCAAATTCCTATCTCCCTTTTTATATATTGGTTTGACGATACTTATTTTTAACCGATCAGGAAATTTACCTGTCTGCAGTGACAAATTAACTAAATATGTTAGTATTTCGCTTATTTCTTTACGGCAAACTTTAATTACTTTTGTGCATATTTCATCATACCCTTCCGCATTTGTATTATTTAAGGAAAGTATGTGTTTTTCAATGTCATTTTTGTCAATAGGACTTAAATAAATAGAATTATGCATGTCAAACACATTTGTATTTTTGCAGCTTTTATTTTCAATATTTGTTTGGTCAATAAAGTGGTCATTAAAAGTATTAGATATTAATTTAGGATCAGTTATTATTTTGTTTTTACAAGTTATTTGATTTATATTTCTAGTCAGTGGATGGTCATTTATTTCTTGATCAATAATTTTCCAAGTGGCTAAAGTTTTATTTTTGTGGTTTAGAATGTATTTACTATTAATCTGTCTTTTGGCCGTACTTATACATTTTTTAAGAAGTTTGTTATAAGCCTGATATTTTTTTTTATTTGCTTTAGAGCTTTGAGTGTAATAGAGAAATCTTAGCTTTTTCTTGGTCATACAGCATTTTCTTAGTCCATTAGTTATCCACTTCAATTTACAGTTTGTGTTAATTTTAATCTTTAGTTTTGGAAAACATAATCTGTAGAGCAAACAAAACATATCATGAAATTCGTTAAACGCAGTGTTTATATCTTCATTTGTGTAAACATTTTGAAAACCTAAACTGCTCAAATAACACTGAAAAAGCAATACATTTTCTCCAGAGTAGAGCCTTTTAAATGAAAATATTGTTTTGGGTATTTTTAAAGGTACTTTAATATCCAGGCGCAAAAATTGAGCAGTGTCGTGATCCGAGAGATATAGAGACATTACTTCTCCTTTAGCTTTTTTATTTTATTACTTATAAATAAGTCGATACATGTTTTCTTTCGTGTGGGGACTGTAATATGTAAGTTGAGATTATAATTCTTTAATATATCCTGTAATCTAGACGATGCATAACTCTTTATCAGGGTATTTATGTTGAAATCTCCCGCTAAAATAATTTTTTTCTTTGGGTATTTACTATTACACATATTAATTAACAATTCAAGTTTTTGAAAATATATTTTAAAGTTCTGTTTCTTATTACTGGACGGTCTATATATACAAATAATTATTGCCTTGATCGAGGGGATTAAAAGCGCACAACATTCAAAATAGTTTCGGAATGATACATTCCCCAAAGCATTCAGTTTTTCATAATCAATGCCGCGCTTTATTAAGATGCAAGAGCCACCTCTCCTTTTTTTTCTACAATAAAAAGCGCCTAATGTGTAATTAGGTATCTTTACATTAGGGGTATCTCCAACTTTGAGGAACGTTTCAGTTACACATATTACATCTGGGTTAGAGACTGTATTCATATCATTTATTGTTATTGTAAGAATATCTAATTTTGACAATAATCCCTGAATATTCTGATGCATAATCAAAAAACTTGGCTCATTTGTTTCAGTGGTATTTTTGTTTTTATTTTGATTATTAACGAAAAAACTGTTTCAGTTCGGAAGAGCGCTTGTTTACTTTTGGGATAGAAGCAGAATAATAATTTTGAATCGACATTATCTTAGCCCTCAAATCGCAAAATAAGACCCTCATGCCGTTATTGTTTATATACCCTCGTTTTGAAAACATTTCATAGTTATACTTTAGATTTAAATTAGAATCCAATAGATAAGCAAATTGATATTTTTCATTGTCCAAATATAGAGCAGAGTTAAAAGTTTCAACTCTGCTATTAAATAACGTAGTATGTCGGCCATACTTAAAAGTCGGAACACATATCACAACGTTTGTATGCTGTACCATCATTATTTTCTCCTTTATTTTCTCTATCAGTAGATAGTAATTTTGGGTTTCGTAAAAATTATCTTCGCCTATAAATAAAACGCAATAATCATTAATCGTATAGTTTCTTGTTAGCTCTTTTAACCGTTCCAACAGGTATTCTATCGACGCATTAGGATACCGGAAGTGGATATATTTGAATTCCTCGCCAAAAACTTCCATACCCCATTGAGTTATCCTTTTATTTGGGTTGGTACTTAACATGCATATCTTGCTTTTTTCGAGCGTATATTCTTCGCCATTTACTGGAATTTCTTTGTATTGTGAGCTTTCTTTGCTTTCTTGTTGTTCAGATGTAGGAACGGGAAAACTTGAATCAACCACGGTCTCTTCGTTTAAAGTAGTAGGCATTGTATTATTGGCTGATTTTTTTTTTCTGTTCCGTTTTTTTTTGTTTGTTATTATAGGCGCAGTACATAGTTGTTTTAGTGTGTCAAATTTTAATATATATCCTGATAATTCATCTTTCAATTTGCAGTTTTCTGACAGCATAGTTTCAATTTCTTTTTCCGCTGACTCGAGCTGGTTTTCCAATTGAATGACTGTGGCTCTCAAAATGTCTAATTCATTATTAATCATAATATTGTTTAATTCGGGACAGCTTCTTCTGAGACCTGTCTGCTGCGTCGTGCTAGATTCTTCTTCTTCGTTATCTGACTCCAGTGTGTCAGCTAGAGAATCGAAAGAATTTTTCGTCTCAACATTTATTATGTCCATATTTCGTTTCCGCTGTGTGACATTGTCAGAGTCAATTACTGATAGCTGTAGTGAATGAAATGAATCGTTAGAATGTATGGATTCCTTTTTTCTTGAATCGGATATCATTTCTCCACAATTTTTTTCAATGTCAGCTGTGCTATTTGAGCTAGAGATTGTGCTACTTTCTGGTCTAAACTTAGGTATTTCCATGATTTTATTGTTTACTTTATTATTTTTTGTGTTCAGTGGAGTACTGGATTTTTTAATACATGTTCTGCATTTCCAGATTACTCGTTTAGGAATTTCCATAAGGTTATATCGCTTAATGGAAACCCCAGAGCATGTATCTTTATCCACACATAAAATTTGTTTACAGACCGAACACTGAATGTATTCATTTCGCTTGCAGGCCGTAGAACACACTGAGCAGGCTTTAGTCTGTGGCGGCATGTTGCCTATAGATACTAGTATTAATGAAGCCTGAGTGAATAATATTAGCAATAGAAAATTGCCTATGTAAGTTCGCTTTGCCTTTTTTAAAATTTGCGGCGTTGCTCAGTTTGAATCTATAGGCGTTATCCTTTCTAAGGATTTTGCATACAACTAATGTAGAGGTCAAAGTCCAATTCCTTTGTTCTTTGAATGTAGGACGATTGTTGAATCCGTTATTGCAATTTATTCAAAATATACACTTGTTTCACTGTTAATGGTTAATGTATTTTGAAGATCATCACTCGATAGTCCTTTTAGTATACAATTATGGTTAATTAAGCACTTAGGTCAATAGTTAATTTCGTCGAATGTGTTTACGCATTTTGGTTTAAACGAGCGATAGGAACGCGTTTTAAACACTCTCACTGATGAGTCATAATGTTATTTCACTGTCTATGTCACAAAAGTTCACTTTAATGCAATATTTATATTTTTTTTCTATCTTGATACTAGGAGCCAATGTTTACCTTCGCGCGCCCTCTGGCGGACTAAGGGGTCCCTAGAGGGTCGTTTGAGATAATTTTGTGTATCACTATAGTGACAGGTTGTCAGCCTGTCGCCTAAAAGTTGTAATACACCTGAAACCCTCAAGTCCCTCAGTCGCCTCTTACGACACCCACAGGTAGGAAATGGGGTGATGCTATTCTAAGCCGGCATCACACGGCAAATTCACACAATTCTAATTCTTAGTTTAGGAAATGGTTAAGCTTAAGTTTATTGAATGAAGAATTGCCTTAGGTATATCTTATCTAAATAAGTTTCAACTAAGTCATATTTAAGAGTAGGCCTTAATGTAAAAAAAAAGAATTATAACTCCAGGGGTATAATTCGGGAAAAAAACAGGGAAATACGTTATTTTGAAAAGGCTGAAAACTAGGAGCACTCTCACGACCCTTATATTTTGCCAATTGTGCGATTATATATACAAAATTAATTTAGATAAGTAATACAGAGCCTTCGTTCGGGAGATTACTATACAGGGTGCAAATACTTTAAAGAGTGAACTAGTCCATGAAACTGAACAACTTTCCCCAAAAACATAGGTCGAAATATGACAAAAAATCTATACAAAATTACCAGCCGAGTGCCGACCCATTCAATTTCTGACCAAAAAAAATTCTTATTTTTCAACCTATGTTTCTTGGGGAAAATTGTTCAGTTTCATGGGCCGGTTCACCTCTTAAAATATTTGCAGCTAATATTATTACACCTTATATAGGTATACAGCGGGGCAATGCAGCCAGTGTAATGGGTACTAAGAACAGACGTGAGTGCTAAGACAATGTATGTTATAGTTAGGAATATAGTTTAGTTTAGTATTTTATTTAACTCTTAACATACTTACATATTTATTCTTGTAATTAATTTATTAATTAGAAGACGACGAACTCGAAGAACCAGCAGCGGCAGAAGAAGAGAGGAAGCGGAGGTGATCAGAGATCACAAATACTTTAGTACCCCTGCAAAAATACAGGTGAGAACATACTTATAAACCTTTTATCTCACGAGTGCGCGTTAGGGTGCGTCTCCACTGAAGCGGGGCTGCGCTAAGCTGTGCTGAGCGCGGCATGAATTGACCAATCACGGTGCGTCTCCACTGAAGCGGGGCGGGGATTCGGGGATTTTGAGGCTTATGATTGGTCAATTCATGCCGCGCTTAGCTTAGCTTAGCGCAGCCCCGCTTCAATGGAGGTGCACTCTTAAGCATACTTGTGTGTGTTATCTTTCTCTTTGTGTTTGAGACACCTTGTCCTGCAACGAAAAGAGAGAGTGATAAAGTATGGCTAATGCGCACTCGTGAGATAAAAGGTCTATTAATAAAAAACTATACTTAGGTACATACCTATATCTCATCATGTTGTAAGGGATAGCGTCCCGAATACTGATAGGGTGCATTGAATTCAGACCACAAAACTTAACAATTTCTGATAAGGCGAGGAACACATTTGACGCATGTCGGAGCGCAAAAATATCGCAGCGGTCTGTCAGATCCATACTAGAAATGTCAATCTCCATACTAAAACCGCTCAACCGCTGTTGACGCAGCGCTATCGCAGTATCATCCGTCGAGTGCGGTTTTAGTATAGGGAGTGACGTTTCTAGTATGGATCTGACAGACCGCTGCGATATTTTTGCGCTCTGTCGTGCGTCAAGTGTGTTCCTCGCCTAATAAGTATTATTTTTCAATAAGTATTTTTTTTTTATCAATTTAATAGTCAAACACGCCAGTAGGGATGCTTATGATTCCTACCTTAGCAATAAGGCCGCCTAAATTTTACTATTCCCTGTTATATGTTTTTTCTGTTGTGATGTTTTTTTGTGTGTGCAATAAAGAATATTTATCGTATCTTATCCAATCTTATCTTATCTTATCGGTGACCCTGCACTTGACCGTAGCTAAATTTAATTTAAAAAATATATTTTTCAGGACACATCGCTACAATCAGGAAACCACGTGAAAGAATACTATGAAATAATTTTATTTATTATTATGTTAAAGTTAGACAGTAATAAATTTAATCAAAATTGTTTTGGAATTAAACGATTACCATAAAATACACCTAATTTATTTTATTTGCAATCAAACCTGGATACCTAACGCATTACTTATTAGCGAGAGTTTGACGACCGATGTGGCGCAGTGGTATTGCGACTGCCTTTGACGCAGAAGGTTTAGGGTTCGATACTTGGCGGTTCACTCACAAAGTTGATATTTATCACTATGGGAATTTGTTGCCAGTCTGATTAGGACATTGCGGGCTGAACCACCCGATCGTCCGTAAGAAAGATGGCTCCGTTGGATGACACGTTAAGCCGTAGGTCCCGGTTGCTGCCTATGATCACTTAGACGGCGGTCGTTACACAACCATGTAAGAAGCCTGTTACTTGTTGAAGGCGGTTGCAAATTCTGACAATAGGGTTCACTGGGTTGTTGGACGACTCGGTCCTAACCACTTGGGCGACGCTACAATAAATGGTTTAATGAAAAGGCCTAAAAACCGGAACTCTACGGTATGCTCTTAAGACAGAAAGTGTACCTTAAGTAAACGCCTACTTAATAACACTATTAGTTACGTACTACATCCTTAATTCCCTCAGCTTAGCGTCCTCAATCAAACTATGGCGGCGCACCTGTAAGCCCGCCCGTACATTACTTAGCAAGTGTACTTAGTTAACTTGGTTTGCGGCTTATACTTCAGCCAGGTAAGACCACAGGAAAATTCAAGGACAGTAGACCTACTTCAAATTATACTTCGGCAAAGTAAGACCACAGTAAAATTCAAGGAACAGTAGAACCTCTTCACATTTCGTTCCTTTCGGAGTGAAATGACCAATGTGCTAACAGCAACTGATGTCTTTAAAATATCTCGAATACCTACTAAATTTGGGACTAAGATCTAAATTCTTAATGATCTCAGTAAATTACTCCTATTCCAACCGATTTCTTTGGCTTATACAATACAAAGCTTAGAGAAAACTGTAAAATCCCGAATCGTTTGCTATTTCGTGCATGTTGCGTGACAATATAATAACCACTTTGATACACAAACGTCTCACATTGAGTCGTATTGATTTTAATAGTTATTGACAGTTCAGACTTATAGGTCGGAACGCACTTTTGTACAGTCCATTTGCAGAATTTCCAAAATACCTACCTATGACAATAAAATATTTCCTGGACTTTCTAGCCCTACACTTTGAAAAAGCCCCTACTTATATTTTTAAATACTGCTCGCGATTCAGTCGGTGACAATAGGCACTGGAATGACAGGCCATTTCGCCATATGACAAGCCCTAGACATTTCCTTTGAGTGTTCGTACAGAGATGGCTACTGTCTACCGTATTCTTTACTGTATAATCTTTGCTACAAATTCCTAAAATTAAACAATTCGCTAGGACTGGGTCATTGATAAAATATAAAATTTTTACGCTTAAAACTATTGTCTATAAATACTACATACGTCATTAATAGATTTTAGAAATATTCAAAGTTTGAAATTGTAAAACAGAATAACAATATTCTCCTGTGATTTCCTAGTTAATTTCGATGCTGAATTTCTGTAAGTAACTAACTACATATGATAACTAGAAAAATATTCTTGATGTCATATTCAAGTAGGTTTTTCAAAATATTTCGTATATCGACAATAATGACATAATAGATTGTATAGTTGGAACTACAATTGTTTTAGGGCTTTGGTCATCAGTATGATTTAAATTATTCAGTAGTTAGACAGAATGTCCCAAAATAGTTTATGTATTGAGAATTTCCTTCAAAACACGGTGTCAGCGTCAGTGCCATATCAGAAGCCTGCTACGTGTAGTAAGCAATTGAAAAATTCTAACACTAGGGTTTCATTTGGTCGTTGAACGACTCGAAGTTCCACATGAAAATAATAATACAGTGTTCAGTGTGTGAACAACCCGTGACTTGTGGAGGTAGAACGTAGAAGCACTCGGTCGCAACAATGGATAGGGTCCCGGTGCTGCACAAAGAAACTCCCGACGTTTCCGACAGTTCAAAAAGACACGTTGTATTATATGCATGTGGTGTGGCTATGCCTTTATTTTATTTACTAGTTCTGGCTCTGCCAGTATTCAAAACAATAGGAAATGAGATTTTTTTTTTAGATGGGTATGAACATTGCCTTTTGAAATACACAAATTACCTATACCTCCTCACCTGAGAGTACATGAAAATTTAAGATGGCGGTCCTACTTGACTCGACTCGAATAATAATAATTATAGTATTAACGGGATTATCACCACGATTATGTTTGTTTTTACCTCGATATTTCGAAGAGGCTACACGCTCCATGGTCACGAGTACTAAGTACTTAGTCAATTAAGTGTTGTGAACAATCGCGAAAGTCTCAAAACATCCAGTATTGCGAGCTTAGTGGTACTCTTAATAGTAAAGTCAAAGCTTCTATTCTCACCCGGTATTTTTGCGTAAACACTTAGATGTGCGAAAGAAATCAATGTCTTAGAGAATTTGCTTTCGTTTGTCACTAAACACGATACGCTTGCTAATTGTGTGGAACACCAAATTTACGATGAGCAGTCAGTTTCTAAAGTTAAAAATAAAAAACTAATGATATTAGTTGTAAACAAGTTACTATGTTTTTCCGAATAATCGCAGCATTTTTTGCGTACCAGGTGGTGGAGTCACATTCCAGAGTCAAAATAGCTTCAGCTGTACAGTTGATTAAAACCCGGCAACATTAGTTAACATTTCCCAACATTATTTATTTACATCTGGCAACATTTATTAACTTGCAGCAACATTTGTATTCAGGCGCGGCCCTATTCCAACTCGCTTGTTACACCTGTTTGATATAAAATAAGGACGTGGTGTTGAAGAAAGGTTTGTAACGTTTTTATAAGTTGAATAAGTACTAATATTTTTGCCCCTTTTTTGTAAATTTTGACCTAAATTTTGACCAACGGGATTATCATCCAGGGAATGGGTAGCAGCGTTTTCTGTAGTAAATGCAACATCTTGTACTGCACTTGTCAATCCCCCCGAAAGGGGGAGGCCCATGTTCAGCAGTGGACTTCTGTGATGGCTGTTATGGTATAGTATGCTAAAAGGAGTAAAAATCTAAAATTTATAGCGTCATCGAAAAGGCGGAGCTGGCAATAAAGTAACAGTTCTCTACATAATTCTTAAAGCAGTCGTCTGCGGACAGCCTTCTACAGAACAGACTTATTAGAACAGAATTTTGTTGATGACTGTGTCTAGAACTCGATTAGCCTTGATTACTAATGTGCATTTTTTCCTTTAGAGCGTAAATACAGTATCCTTTTCTTATTTTAGCCACATGGTAGAGCGGAGGAATGATAATCCTCGGTCTCAGGTTCACACACACGATCGCAGTGTATTGGAATAAGGTAAAATTATGACAGCAAAAATCCCATGGATAGGTACTCGTAGAGTTAGAAGTGTACAAATATCGATACAACGCTGGACCACTGCCCCCTATCCTGGCTGGTGAAGGGATGAGCTCCCCTCGCGATTCATTAACTATGAAGAGGATGTTCACCTACAAATGTACAGATATGGACAAATCATCGTTGATTACTTAATTTGTAAAACTGCCTACCTATTTGCCTCAGAGATCTTGCAGTAGTTTAGGCATAATAAAAGTATTGTATTTTATTATCGTGACATATTTAAACAAATTGGATTATTATGTAGTCTTCTTTCGTGTGGGACACCGGGATGACGAACGACTTAATGTAACCAAGTATTAACTGTAAAAAGTTTATGATCTAGGAACGGGCAGCAGTGTTTCATGAATGTTGCTTCCATTTTTGAACACCGCAGACTGGTAAAAGTTGCAAATCTAAAGTTGCAAATTTTCCTTAAATTGTAGGTAGGTACACCTTACACGGAAAGTGCTTTCACGGAATGCAACATCTGTTAATGCGCTCTCTTAATAACCTGCCTATCGTGATAAAGTATAGCATTACACCCCTTTTGGAGGAGCCGCATGTCCAGCAGTAAACTCTAGCTGTAGTCAGCGACAGCGAAACATGCCGGCAAATGGAGTCAAGAGTTTGAGTATATAACTTCACCGTCTCCTTCTTTTATGCCGTGCGATGCCAGCTTAGAATAGCATCACCCCACATTCTTCCCGTGGGTGTCATAAAAGGCGACTTAGGGACTCGAGAGTATTGGTGTATCACAATTTTTTGGCAATTCTCAGGGTGACAACCTGTCACTATAGTGATACACATGTTTTCTAAAACAACCTTGGAAAACAATCCTAAAAAATGTCAGACATTGCGATAACGACCGTCATTTTACGATTGTTAACACTCTGCCTACCCCGCAAGGGATAAAGGCGTGATATATGTATGTATGTATGTCTCCTTCTTTTAATATATTTCAATTATCACTGTAGCTCAGTTTATAACTCTACGCATTTCCTAGGGCAGGAATCGCACAGAATGACCCGGTGTAAATCTCTCGGCCTACGCCCGTCCGACACCGGAACTCATAAATTATGATTCACTTGCCCACTGAAAACCTTTTTTATGGTAACGCTTATTCGGTGAAAACCGGCCATTTTTATTTCACTCGTTTGTCGCTTAGGGATGTTTTTATTGAGGGGGTTTTTCGTCGCGTACTGAGTGAGTTCCACAACGCTCTGGAATTGTGTCCCGATGCCTGTATACTCTTTAAACTTAGAAAACTACTTTATGTGACGTTTAAATTCTAATTTCGGGTTGGTTCTTTAAAAAATTTTATCCAACTATATCGTGTTTGAAACAAAATCTTTTATCAAAATGTTAACTATCACATATCTCTACCATAATACACCTTATTTTTCTAACTGGTAGGCAGTGTTGATGGGACCATAAGTATATCCATCATCTATCAGTATAATCATTTTCTTCTTCTTCAACTTGTCGGCGTAGTAGCTTGCAATCTTCTCTCTTCTCTGTAAATAGCCCGACTTCCCGGTACGACACGACATTGACTTTTATTTTTTATCTGGTTGTAGTAAGTGCGTATAGGGCTACCAAGTCAAGTATGCGTATTAGAGCCTCCTGGGTTGAGCCGTACAAATGGCAAAACACCGGACGGACTAACACTTATCCCATGGCATAAAGGCAGATGCCTGCTATGGGATGCGACTTGTGTCAGTACCTTTGCCGCTTGCCATCTAGGCCAGACAACTCAGGCAGCAGGGGCGGCCGCTGAATCCGCAGCCTTAAAAAAGAAAGCAAAGTATGCCGACCTTGCGCAAGGCTATGAGTTTGTTCCTCTGGCGGTGGAAACAGCTGGGAGTTGGTGCACGGAGGCTATAGACTTTTTTAGGCAGATAGGGCGTCGGATGAGGGATAAGGGCTTGGACCATCGCTCTGCCTCGTTCCTGGTGCAAAGGTTGTCCATTGCAATACAACGTGGTAATGCTAGTAGTGTAATGGGCACCTTTGGGCCGGGGGCGTCCTGGGGTGGTATTTTTAGATAAGTTTATTTTTGTTAAATTTTATTGTTTTTGTTTTTTTGACTGCATTTCTTGTAATGTTTTATATTTATGCTGTGACAATTATTATAAATAAAGATATAAATAAATGTGTTAGTATTTGGTAAAGACCAAAATATTAAGTCAAGTATAATCATATTATTTATTCCACATATTTGACGTAGGCAAGGATATTTAACTACAATAAACTATATTAGTTCCTATATTTTTCTTGGCCCACTGACTTTAGGAGCCTAGTAGAACCAACCGCGGACTCTCCCGTGCTACGTTCTTGTTACGCTATTATTTTGTGAATTTGAATTTATTACTCTTGTACAAAAGTGTCCGTTTAAATACAATGGACATTGTTTTGGACTTGGGATTCGGAAGGCTTTACATTTTTACGGCCTTTTTATTTGGTCCTTGAACTGGAAGTTTTTCTATGTGAATACTTACTTATCATAGTAAGCAAAAGTGTAGCGCTGAGTGCCAAAATATTGAAGAAGAAAACTATTATTTAATCTTCAATACTATTAATTAATCTTTAATGTGAATTTGAATCACCAGGTAAGAAAGTATATGATAATATTTATATGAGAATGATAGCCTTTTAAGCAGAATAAAAATTAGTCCAGACGGACTCTTAACACTTAATGCACAACGCAGTAGCGGTCTGTCACTAGAAATGTCAATCCCCATACAAAAACCACTCAGCCGCTGTCGACGACTTTTTTGACGTTTCTAGTATTTACGTTTCTCACGTTCATCCAATCACTCACACCTTTGACCAAATAAAAGAAAAAGTTAATGTCGTGTCGTATCAGGAGGTCAAATCACTGGCGGAGAGACGAATAGAATGGCGGTTACTCCACCGACAAGAGCTGGGCTCTTAAATCTAAGAAGAAGTATTTATCTAACACACCGCTGCAATACGTACTGATACGTACGTTATTTTAGGAAAAGGCTAAAGTATCAGTAATCGGTATTTAGTCTAGCGAGTTTCAGCATCTAGAATAAGCAAAATAAAGAGAAAAGCAATTGTTATTTCGAATCTTGTTTTGTCGCATCATCTTATTATCGCGTACGTAGTAAAAATTTACTACCTTTTACTTAGTAGACGGTAGACAAGTTGCAAATGTAATTTACTACAGTAGAAATGTTACATCCATGACGTCTTTGCTTTAGTAGGTACTTCAAATAATATAAAATGCAAAAGTACACTAAAAAAGTAATAAAACGCATCTTAGTGCGCGACACGCAAAAATGACGCGGTGACATGAATTTTACATTCTTAGACATACGCGTACTTGCAAAATATATATAGGTAGTCGTAAAATTTACGAACTGTTAGGAAATTCGCGCCGAGTTTTTACACCATGCCAGTTTATGTGTTTTCGTTTTCTGTTAAAAAACTTAGGTTAAAAGCGAAAAGCGATTTCAAAATCTCCTCTATTCGTACTTCGTAGCAATAGCGATGTTGTAGAAAAATTACTACGCGCTACGTCAGCATCTGCTCCGCGTTGTTTTTTTTTTAGCTCTGTTTCAAATTGCTCGTAGCAATCTACGCAAATAGCCAGAAACCAGGTCATCAACTTTCTTAAAGGAACATAGGTAAGTACCTTACTTAGGAGGAAATATAGAGCCTCTTTCTTCTTTCGGTCTAAAATATTAACCAAAAATGGAAAAAAATGTTCATAGGATGGTTTATCGCTTGAAATACCTTATCGATCGACATCACCATATCAACAGACAGTAAAAAAAACAATTCAGGCGAATCCCACATCTAATACACAAGGCTGCGCATTTTTAGCGCATCTGTCTATCAGATGTATGAAAATTTCAATACTGAAAATGACATTGACGCTGCAGTCAGCACCAACGGATGAACCTGCGTAGTTTGACAGACGCCTCCGTTGACGCAAGTTTATAGGTCGTTTTTAACATGGGGAAATTATTATTTTTTTCCATCTGACGGACGTATGCGTTACGGAAGCGCGAACCACCAGGAACTACTGGGAAAGTATAGTTCTCGCGTAAGTTTTTTACTTACACCAATCTACTGTTAACGTATCGCTTGACAGACCTTCCGTTGAGTGACGAATCAGACATCATCATAATGTGGCATCATGATCATTGCATGACGGTTGGGTGAACATTGAGTGACGTCAGCACGTGTCCTTACAATAAATTGAATTAGAACGTCGTTTGTTTGGTGTTTATTTTAATTTTATTCTATTCTTCCGCTGTTACCATTTTATTTGATACTCTGACGTCTCTGACTCAAAGATTCATTGGGTCGTTCATCTACTCGGTGCCCTAAACGATAAAAGAATAAGATTCTTTGTGATTTACATGTCAAAATGTATTTATTGTGTGTTACTAACACATCAGCTCAAGTCTCTATCATCTTTTGACCTAAAATGATAACTAAATTAACATCTAGGCTCCTGAAATACAAGTTTAAAATTTGGGAAATCGACGATTTCTGAAATTTTATGGCTCAGCTATCAAAGTTCAATTGTATTTTCAGGCCAACTTTTTCGGAAAATTCCGTCGTTCGGGACTATCTTATTACTGCTGTGCATTTTGATTTAGATAAGAAACGAACTTTTTTGGGCTATTAATCATACATACATACATAAATCACGCCATTATCCCATGTGGGGTAGGCAGAGCGTTAACGATCGTAAACTTACGGCCGTTATCGCTATGTCTGACAAGTATTGAGGACCCTTTCAGACAGGTTGTCAGCCTGTCGCCTAAAATTGCAATACACATGAAACACTCAAGTCCCTTGGTTGCCTTTTACAACACCCGCGGGAAGAAATGGGGTAATGTTATTCTTATCCGGCATCACACGGCTATTAATCATTAATTTCCTATTACAATGCCATCTTACTGATGAACAAGATAAGATGAGAAAGTGGTCCGTAAGTGATTCTGAAAATTCTTACACTAAACTATATTTTTCAATCACTTTAAGAAACATTTGTATTGACTCATTATCACATGCGTGAATCATTTCATTACATGCAAATACAAAACATACAAGCGTGTCTGACAATTTCGCCATCTAGGGTCCAACCCCATTCAATTTTGGCATGATATATCTGCATTTTAATCGCAATTCTAAATACACATGAATCACTCTAAACTACACTCTTGTTAATTAGAAAAAGAGGGCGCCTTTTTGTTTAGTGCGTTTTAATAGTGATTAAAATGAGTCAGGCTTCTGTAAAAAGGGGTCAAACAGCACTTACAGTGTAAGCAAAAAAAAAATGTAAAAAAAAAAATACAAAATTACCAAACCAATCGATCAAGCCAATTTGTATGGGAGTTTCAAATTTTTTTTTCATATTTCAATCGACCTATGTTTCTAATGAAAAGCTGTTTACTTTCATAGGCTGATTCATTCCTTAAAATGTTTGCAGCTAATATATTTACACCTTCGGCTTTAAAGGAAGCGGTGTATTGAAAACTTAGCAGGTATGATCAGAACATGAATGAAGCTGAATAATTTTTACGATGAGACTTTTGTTGAAAAACTAAAAAACGATAAACATATTAAAAGAACGACAGTCAGCTGATAAGATATTTGTATGAGAGAAATATCCATAGAAAAATTTGTTTATTTTCATGGCCTGATCATGCCTGCAAAGTTTTCGGTACATTGTCCTTTACTCCCTACTTTGGTACCTGCCACTAATTTGTAGTAACATGACAACATAACATAACTTTTGTAGTAACATGAAAACCTATAAACGAATAGCATCACTCCAATTCTTCCCGCAGGTGTTGTAAGAGGCAACTATTACAATTTATTACAACTCTACAAAGTATTACAACTCTAGCCGAAAAGCTGACAACCTGCCAGTACAGTGATACACGAATCATCTGAAGGGGCCCTCAATACTTGTCAGACGTGGCGATAACGACCGTAATTTTAAGATCGTAAACGCTCTGCCTACCCCGCAAGGGATAAAGGCGTAATTTGTGTATCTATGTATGTATTAAAACCTAACATGATAATATAATTCGCGTGGAATATCTATGAATTATTACACTGAAACAGTACAAAATTCCGCAGATACTACGCAGGTGTATTTCGACTCTCACGTTCATCCATTTCAATGTGTTTCCACCTGACCACCTATTTAACACATTCAGCCTAATTTAAACCTCACCCAACAACCCAATTTACTCCCCCCCCCCCCACCCCCCCTGTCTTCCGTCACCCGCCAACCTAACTTGCTAATTCCTCAAATTCACAGACAAGTTATCATCTGGATACAGTATTTGACGAAAAATCACACAGAGGAAAACCCTCAATATTAGATTTCGCAACTAATCAGTAGGTATGGGCGTACAGTCGTACAGTATCAATTGTTGGATTTGAAAGTAATTTCAAAGATTTTAAGAGAATAATTCCATTGTCGTCGCCAAGTAGTGATAGGAAAGGATATAAGGCGCATCGCACGCTCAGTGCACGACGGACCGCCCTATCTATAAAACCGCATTCTATGGACGACGCTGCGATAGCGCTGCGTCAACAGCGGTTGAGCAATTTTAGTATGGGGATTGACATTTCAAGTAGGTATGGATCTGACAGAACGTTGCGATATTTTAGCGGTCCGTCGTGCGTTAAGTGTGCGATCCACCTAATACTTCGGCCGCAATAGTTTTTACCGCAAGCCGAACTAGATTGACCTATGTACCTTGAAAACGGGCTTGTAATTTACACACACACACACAAATCACGCCTATATCCCAGGCGGAGTAGGTAGAGCATTAACGATCGCAAAATTACGGTCTTTATCGCCACGTCTGACAATATTTGAGGGTCGTTTTAGATGAGTAATGTATCACTATAGTGACAGGTTGCCAGCCTGTCACCTAAAATTGCAATTGAAACCCTCGAGTCCCTTAGTCGGCTTCTACGACACCCACGGGGAAAAAAATGGGGACTATTCTCACATGTCAAAATACCATCACATGTTCGGTTATAGGTCAAAATGGTCAATTCAGCCGGCTTAAATTTTTGTTTCACATCTCACTTTGACGTGCAAAAGGGAATGTATATTAAACCAGTTTTATAGGCAGTCTCTAAGATTTTCAGTCGGTGGCTGGAGTGTACCTCTTTTGTTTACCCCGGTTTTTGTCAAGAACTTATTAAGCGGCGGGTGAGCGGACGAGATTTACGGAATCAAATTACACTGGAACTCTTTTGGCCATTTCCCTTTCAGCAATTAAATGGAGATCAAACTCCTAACTTCGTTCAGGAGCTTTATTTTTGAGTTTTCGCATATGAAATTCTACTACTAATTGCGCTTATATTACACGTTAAATACTCAAATCATTTAACCTAATTATATTAGTTACACCCTAAGAAACTCCGACATGCTCTTGATGTTAAAAATATAGAGTACTAAACTATACATTGTGATACGAGTGCTTAAAATATTTTAAAAATCATCCTCTCACTAATTGAGCTGCGGGCGTCCAAAGTAATGTACAAAAGGGCTATTTCTTGTACATTTACTTTTATTTTACTCGGGCTTGTTTTAGTACCAAAGTGTAAATACTTAATTCTTCTATGGGACACCTAGCCGATAAACGACCCAATAAACCCAATAGTATCTGTATGTAGCTTTCAAATATTGAAACATTTTTACTCAAATGGTGGAAAACTCGTTTTATCGGTATACTTTACAACAGTGTTTATAAAAAAGGTAAAAATGGCGATTATTATCGGAAAGGAAAACTACTTTTTAAAGTAGGCTCGACTCACAGTTTTCATTCTGTATTTTTAGCTTAAAAATAATAAAGTTGACGCGGCTCTGCCGTTCCTTTATTTTTTGCAGCGAGGAAAGGGGCAATAAAAATAAATTATGGTTTTTAATTTCGCAGCGTGCAACGGAACGGTGTAATGACAGCAAGGAGGTTTTATACAACTCTATTTATTCCTCTTCTATTCTTTACTCTGAACATAACTCCCTCTTTTATGAAAAATGTAGCTCGAATTTCGGTGATAAAACTGTGTAATAAAACGTTTTATTAAAGTTGAGTTATTTTGATGGTGGCTTTAAACTTAGGCTATATTCATTGGTGCCTATAAGTGGATATAGAGGTAGGTACTGGAGATAGAAACTTTTTTTTCATAGAGTTATATTTAGAATGGAGTTATTTATTTGTAAGTTATAACAAAATGGTATAAGAAAACAGTTTTTTATCCTCGGTTTCTTCAACATTAAAAGAATCCTTATGTACACACTCATACATACAAAAACTTTCAATAAAAAACATAATGCAATGCAAAAAAATATTTTCCCGCCATTTTCCCATGTTTGTTCGCCGCGCCGAACACTGGCAGGAATTTATTGTCATCTCTCGTCAAACCACTCGCGGGTTTCGCGCCAAAAAATACGACGCGAGAGAAAAAAATGTTCACACGCCATTTTGCGTAGCGAAACGCGTACCTATTAATAGATAAGGGGAGGTCTACAAAAGTGAGAAACAGAACAAGGCTTGTTTACCGTTTAAGTTTTCAAAACCGGTGTCACCATAAGTACATAAAGAGTGTTTCGTTACGTAACCTAAAAAAACCGGTATTTTTCGTTTAGTAGGTTTCGCATCAATGAACCGGTTTATAGAAGGCTTTATCGGTTTTATAAGCATTTGTAAAATACATAAACAATTTGAAACCTGTCCTCCGCGCTGCCCGTGCAGTATTGCCTTACAGCGGTTTATTTAAGTTTTTAAATCGCTCACTCTTCAAATATGCTTTAAACGATTTTTAGCAGAAAACCCGGTAAAACCCTTTTAAAACCGGTATATTTTAAACAGGTTTCCAGCTCTGATATAAAAAAAGTCATTACCTCTATATATGAAAAATTGTTGACGTCAAATTAGGCAAGCATCACATTGCACCGAACCCCGCTTCGATGTGCGATAATCTGGTTTTAAACTTTTGGCCTTTTTCATACTTAACGCACAACGCATCGCTAAAGTAACGCATCCGTAACACAGCGGTCTGTCAGATCTATACTAGAAACGTCAGTCCCCCATACTAAGATCGCTCAACTGTTGTTGACGCAGCTGCGTTATTTTGACGGACATGTTAAGAATGCGTTAATTTGAGGGATAGACTAGTATGGATCTCATAGACCGCTGCGTTACGGATGCGTAATATTTTAAAATATGATGCGTTAAAATGTGAGAAAGGCATTTGTCGTAAAATCTTGATTTTTATAGAAAATACCCACTGGTATCTGGGTTTCAACGCGAGTAATGGCTACAGACCTCCGGACGGAGGACGGTGTATAAACTATTATAAAAAAACCTAACTTATTCTATCCATCTTCCCATACTTGTAACCGCAGCTTTACAGTCAAATTTTACCGTAGCGATGGATACGTTCTGAAATTCATAAAAAAATTCCGTCGAACCAGCAGCCTGAGGATTCGTAGAATAAACAGAATACATTGAATTCCGAGTTGAACTCCAGCAGATAAGGCGGATCGCACACTTGACGCACGACGGAGCGCTAAAATGTCCGTCACATCCATACTAGAAACGTCACTCCCCATACTAAAACCGCACTCGACGGACGACACTGCGATAGCGCTGCGTCGACAGCGGTTTTAGCGGTTTTAGTATGGGATTCACATTTCTAGTATGGATGTGACAGACTGCTGCGATGTTTTAGCGCTCCGTCGTGCGTCAAGTGTGCGATCCGCCTTAATGAACATTGAACAAACTGTGGCGAGGATTTTTTCGGTTGATAGCAACACTTGTCCGAACTAAGTGGCGCTATTTTAGATTGAGGGATCATCTGTCAAGTTCAGTACACAATAAAAAAAACTATTATGCGTTCACAGATCGAAATATGAATTTAAAATTTTCGGTTGGTTCATTTTATATGGGAGGTCCAAAATTGTTTTCATATTTTGACCTATGTTCCTTGGGGAAAGTTGTTCAGGTTTATCTCTTGAAAGGAACTTAGTACTTTTTCTATCACCCTGTATACGTAAAGGCATACATAACATACATTCTCCTGAAAATGCACTAGAGCAAAATTAATTGATCGATGAGTCCCAAGAGAAACTTTGGTAAGTCTATTGTTAATTTGGTCATAATAAAGTCATCCAAGTAAACTCAGCTTCGGACGAGCGGCCTTACTATAATGAAATAAGTCTCATGGAGAATAAACGCACACGTACCACCAAACGACATGGCGATGCTTCTTCTTCTTTTTGTGTGGGACACCGAGTCGTCCAACGACCCGATGAACCCTAGTGACAGAATTTTTCAACCGCCTTCTACAAGAGTAGCAGGCTTCTGACATGGTTGTGTAACGACCGCCGTCTAAGTGATCATAGACAGCAACCGGGACCTACGACTTAACGTGCCATCCGAAACACGGAACCATCTTACTTACGGACAATCGGGTGGCTCAGCCCGGACTGGGAACAAATTCACAAAGTGATAAATATCAACTCCGTGAGTGAACCACCGAGAATCGAACCCGGGACCTTCTGCGTCAAAGGCAGTCGCACTACCACTCCGCCACGTCGGTCGTCAAATGCTTATTTCAACTTAGATTACATTTTACACAAGCAAAACTATTTCAGTGTGTCAAAAGTCGTAAGACGCGACTATATTGCTATTTTAGGCGATAGGCTGGCAACCTGCCACTATAATAATACAGTCTTCTGAAATTACCCTCAAACTTTTGTCAGACGTGCGTTTACGTTCTGCCTACCCCGCATGGGATACAGGTGTGATTTATGTAAAACTGTTTTGTACCTAGAACCTTACATTTAAACTGTTTGTACCTCAGTGAATCATGACTGTCCGGATATTATTAACTCGTCATCAGGTTACGTTTTGCAACACTTTGGCGGATCGCACACTTGACGCACGACGGAGCACTAAAATATCGCAGCGGTCTGTCAGATCCATACTAGAAACGTCACTATCCATAGTATCCATACTAAAACCGCCGACGGACGACACTACGATAGCGCTGCGTCGACAGCGGTTTTAGCGGTTTTAGTATGAGGATTGACATTTCTAGTATGGCCTGACAGTCCGCTGTGATGTTTTAGCGGTCCTTCGTGCGTCAAGTGTGCGATTCGCCTATGTTTTACATGATATGTAATCTCTTCCAAGCATCTGTATGTACTATTTATTCTAAAGTGATATCAGATCAGACCTTAAGAAAACATAAACAAAAACATAAATACGCTGTGTGATGCCGGCTTAGAATAGCATCACCCCATTTCTTCCCGCGGGTATTGTAAAAGGCAACTAAGGGACTCAAGGGTTTCATGTGTATTACAATTTTAGGCGAAAGGCTGACAACTTGTCACTACAGTGATACACGAATCATCTGAAAAGGCCCTCAATACTTGTCAGACGTGGCGATAACGACCGTAATTCTGCTATCGCTAACGCTCTGCCTACCCCGCAAGGGATAAAGGCGTGATTTGTGTATGTATGTATGTAGAAAACATAAATAACATTCCTTATTTAATTCGGTCATCTTCATTACCCGTTCCAAAGACGCTGCATCTTCCCACTCCATTACCCTTCCGAACGATTTATCAAAAAGTCGTTAATCCTGGCGAAAGAAGTGCAACGGTGATTAAGACTTCTTCTGGTCGTTAGGCGGTAGTGTACAGCACAATAAGTTGTCGGGGGTAGTTTGAAAAATGATCAGAGGTTGAATATTTAGTCATGATTAAGAAACTCTACCCTTGCTTGGTTTTTTCAAACACTCACTTTGACTTTTTTACCCGAACGCCTCAAAACGTTACATTTTTTAGAGTAGTTATGTGGACAAGTAATTCTTTTATACGACACCTACATAGAAAATGCTCTATAGCTTTATGAAACGTAGAAAGGAACGTGACTCATAGTTCCCGTTTCATATTAGCAGGAAACGTGTTTTAGATTTTCAATAATTTATATTCTTATTACTAGAAATATTGAGAAGTTATGCCACAGGTTACTTCTAACAAAAAAGAAGAAAAAAAGGACAACCTGTTTTTAAATAAATGGGAATGGCGTCTTCCCGTCTTTCTAATATTAGTAATTTTTGATACCCTATATTAATCGCCCGTCTTCTTCTTTCTTTTCGTGTGGGACACCGAGTCGTCCAACGACCCGATTAATCGCCCGTCACTACCTATGAATAAACGAAATTATTAATTCAAACCCAAAGTTTAATCTATTAATTCGACAGGTCCCACATAATTTACCACAAACCTGGCTACAATTTAATATTGAATCCAACTTGACAGTATTTGAGTGTATAAATCAAGTTAATACTAGCATAAACCGGCTAATAAATACAGTATGTAAATCGCAGATCGGCTGGTATCTCATTTACATAACTTTGATGTATGGGATTATTACGTTTAGCCTAAGTTCTATGTTTCACTGTAATGTTGGTTGGCAGGATGTCGTAAAAAGTTAGGTCATATTTCTAACCTGAATAAACCATGGCTAAAGAAATATAGTACTAGCAGATTCGCGTGCACTAGATAGATATACCAGTAGTACAATACCAGGCGTACGTACGTTGTCTTCTAGGATTTTGAGTTTGAATGATCCACGAAATGTAAAATAATCTATCTCTAAATCTAGGTTTGCGTTCTAGGTATGATCGGGAATAGGTATATACACACACACACATATCACGCCTATATCCCTGGCGGGGTAGGCAGAGCGTCAACAACCGTAAAATTACGGTCGTTATCGCCACGTCTGACAAATGTTTGAGGGTCGTTTTAAATAAGGCGTGCATTACTATAGTGGCAGGTTGTCAGCCTGTCGCCTAAAATTGCAATACACTTGAAACCCTCTAGTCCCTTAGTCGATTTCTACGACACCCACGGGAAGGAAATGGGGTGATTCTATTCTAAGCCGGCATCACACGGCAAGGTAGGTAGGTATATAACATAGGTATATATACTTCACGTATATTCAATGCATTTTCGCAAAAGTTCGCGAAATCAAACTATTCTATTTGAACTAAAACAGCTACTAAAACTTAATAAGGGCTGCATTGTGCGTAAGTTTGTCCCAGAAAGATTGCTTTAGCCATAATCAAGTGAAGCTTAACACAAAATATTCTAAGGAACCAATCGCCTTTATTATTATTTTTTTTTTTTTTTTAATTCTGGCGTCACATCTCATGGGTGGAGACGTATTTTGCCAATGTCAAAGTAGTCAGGTCGTCGGTAAGGTTAGAGTGATGTAAAGTTAAGTGGCATTACGCCGAGGGAGAGTCCACAACACAGTGATCCTAGTCTGACGACTAGGGGCTGTGTTGCGCAAAATTATGTAGTACAAAAAACTCGATAGTAAAATTTTCTGCACCACGTGGAGACCGCTCGTCACTATTGCACAATGCCGAATATATGCATTAATTACAATTTCCTATTTAATGAACACTTTCAGAATAGTTTGTTGCTTAATACACTATCAGAATTATTCACCAAACACTCTAATGAACAAGAAATATCAAATTATAACCAATACACGACCCGCCATGATGGAATACCAACGAGCGACCTCCCAATCGCCTTTCAATCAAAAAACCACGAAAAAATTACACAGTTCAATCTCGTTCCCTAATCGCATAACAAAATTACACACTGCCGCAATTTCCGAACGAAATCGACCAACTTTTTCAAACTTAATCTATACAAGCTGTTGCGTTCAGAAATTCAATTTATAAACAAGTTAGCATCTCGTTAAAATTGTTCCGTTGTAATAAGCCAAGTTGGCAGGAGGCATTTGTTGAATTTAGATCATTCGGGCGGTTTTCGTACGAAACTCTCGAGGCTGGCAACATTCTTGTAAAAGTTGTGATGGGATAATAATGAAAGATTTTCAGCCAGTCCTGTGTCGACAATATATATTTTTTTCTTTTGTAAAAGTTGTGACAATGAGATTTTTAGCGATTTCCCATATATAGACATAAGAGTAATAGTTTTTTTATTCTGAACTGAATTTGACAGATAATAAATAAGTACCTCAGAATGAAAAAAGTGTCAACTGCGTCACCTAGTTCTGTCTGATTGAGGACTATCAGCCCAAAAAAGTCCTCATTGTTTGGGATGAATTGTCATTCAAAAGCGCATGATGACTGGAGGATAAAATGAACTTTTTTTATATATTTTTATTTTATTTTTTTTACTTGAAACTAAAAATGAACTACCTACATACTTTAAAAAATATATATAAAAATTTGAATAGATGACGCCATGCCTTTCTACTTTGGCTGTCGTCAAAACACTTACTTTTATATTGTTTTTCTGTTTATTATTTCAAATTTTAAATATTTCTAAGAACTATAAATAGAGTAGTTATGTACTATTTTTGGACAATAGTTTTAAGCGTACTAGTTTTGTATTTTATTAATGAGCCGTAGGTCCCGGTTGCTGTCTATGATCACTTAAACGGCGGTCGTTACACAACCATGTCAGAAGCCTGCTACTTGTAGAAGGCGGTTGAAAAAATCTGACACTAGGGTTCATCGGGTCGTTGAACGACTCGGTGTCCCACACGAAAAGAGATTAATGACCCAGTCATCTAGCGAATAGAGAGCTGTAGGTTTATTTATTAAAAATATTGAAACAGATGTGCATAATTTATTTTCTATTATCATTTTGGTAAATTCGTGGTGTTCAATGCCACTTCTAAGCAAGTAAACCTTGAGTGTGAAAAGTATAAAAGTCCGTTACAAAAAATAATGAATTATATTTCATTAAACGCACTAGCTAAAAGCAACGAAAATGATTAAATGTCTTTGGATTTTTGTCGTATTTTTGATCATGGTATTTTCTGTAAGTATTTTCGAGGTAACTCTTTTGAACTTTTGGTCGATCTAGCTAAAACACGTTTACATAAAAAAATATAGTACCTACTTACCTACTGACCGATGATTATAGCAAAGCTCATGCTCGGCCAGACATCAAACAGACAAAAAAAAATTTTATTTTATTCTTCTTAAAAAGCTAGCTGCTGAATGTAGCTCGTGTTCTATTTTTTTTTTCTAATTTTGCAATAAAGTGTTATTACTTGCTTACAGTTAATTTTATTACTTATACTCGAACATGCTTTGTACCCAAAAACGTGGTATTTATAATTGCCCCACAGAAGACATAGCAGTGATAAGATAATCATGTTTTATTACATTATCTTTTTTCACAGAGCCTACAACATCCACAAGATAGCGGTAAGTTTGCAAGATTATTTTTCAAATTCAGAAGACTGGTGATCCCACTGATCATATCATACACAAATATTAATGATAATTATATTTTGTATGAAAATGTGTCTAAATAATTATATTTATGTAAGTATTTTAAAACTCACGGTGATGTTTATACTTTTTGTGCCACAGTAATATTTAGCCAAAATGTCAATATAAAAACGTAATTTTTAACTATAACTATATAATATTTTGAATGAAAATAAAAAAAATACTGAATACACTTTGTTCTCATTGATACCTACTCTATATAAAGTGTAAAAATATTAGCTGCAAATATTTTAAGGGGTGAATCAGTCCATGAAACTGAACAACTTTCCCCAAGAAACATAGGTCGAAATATGAGAGAAATGTTTTGACCTCCCATACAAATTGACTTGGTCGGATGATAATTTTGTATGGGAGGTCCAAATTTATTTTTCATATTTCGACTTATATTCCTTGGGGTAAGTTGTTCAGTTTCATAGACTGATTCACCCCTTACAATATCTGCAGCTAATATTTTTACACCCTGTATTTATGTGTAGAATCAAATTATTTTTTTACTTCTTCTTTTCGAGTGGGACACCGAGTCGTCCAACGACCCGATGAACCCTAGTGTCAGAATTTTTCAACCGCCTACTACAAGTAGCAGGCTTCTGACATGGTTGTGTAACGACCGCCGTCTAAGTGATCATAGACAGCAACCGGGACCTACGGCTGAACGTGCCATCCGAAACACGGAACCATCTTACTTACGGACAATCGGGTGGTTCAGCCCGCAATGTCCTAACCAGACTGGGAACAAATTCACAAAGTGATAAATATCAACTTTGTGAATGACCCACCAAGAATCAAACCCGGAACCTTCTGCGTCAAAGGCAGTCGCACTACCACTGCGCCACATCGGTCGTCGGTTTTTACTATGTAGTGATTATTATTTTTCACGTAACAGGTTTCGAGACTATCGCGTGTTTATAGAGACTATTTTTGGAAAGTTGGTTAATAAAGTTGAAATCCCTTTTTTTTTTCGTGAGCCACCGAGCCGTCCAACAACCCGATGAACCCTAGTGTCAGAATTTTTCAACCTACAAGTAGTAGGCTTCTGACATAACGACCGCCGTCTAAGTAATCATAGACAGCAACCGGGACCTACGGCTTAACGTGCCATCCGAAACACGGAACCATCTTACTTACGGACAATCGGGTGGTTCAGCCCGCAATGTCCTAACCAGACTGGGAACAAATTCACAAAGTGATAAATATCAACTTTGTGAGTGACCCACCGAGAGTCGAGCCCGGAACCTTCTGCGTCAAAGGCAGTCGCACTACCACTGCGCCATATCGGCCGTCAAAGACCTTTCAACTACTATTTTGATGTAGGTGATGAAAATGGCGGCTATGGACTGAGTGCCGCCTTCAATGTCCCTGGCGGACCAGCTCCAGAAGGCCCTGATGAGGGCTCTGCCGGCAAGGCACGAAAATGGTATGTAATCCGTGGTCACATCATGAAATACTTAAAAAAAAAAGAAATCTAAATAAAATCAAATGAAATAAAAGAACTCTTTTTTCGTGTGGGACACTGAGTCGTCCAACGACCCGATGAACCCTAGTGCCAGAATTTTTCAACCGCCTTCTACAAGTAGCATGCTTCTGTCATGGCTTCTGATACACAACCATGACAATGACGGGTCATAAAAGGCTACTAAGGGACTGAAGGGTTTCATGTGTGTTACAATTTTAGGAGACAAGCTGACAACCTGTCACTACAGTGATACACTGATCATCTGAAAAGTCCCTCAATGCTTGTCAGACGTGGCGATAACGACCGTAATTTTACGATCGTTAACGCTCTGCCTACCCCGCAAGGGATTAAGGCGTGATTTGTGTGTGTGAAGAAGAAAAGTATTAATTAATTTTTATTATTGGTTTACAGATCGCGAGCTCCAGAAAGTCAAGAATAAGACTGACTTTGTAAAATAGTTCATAAATATTTAAAAAAACTATGTAAGTTAATATTAAATGAATACCTATAACTTATGGATATTTACTTTTAGTTCATCTTATAGGTTATAGGTTAGGGTATAGGTTGTAGCAGAGTAAAACCTCTGCGTCCACATCCTTCACAAACCACCTGTCCTTTCACGAATCATTTCAAATTAGAAATTGAAATGTCGTCACACGTTTTTCTGACTTTTTGACTCAGTCGAGAGTGTCGAGAGCAAATCGCCTAACAGGAAAGGCAAGGCTTAAAATAAATCACGTCTATGTGAATTTGAATGTACAGTGTTCAGTATAGCATATGTAACGTGTCACCAGCAGCGGACTCACAAAAGTAAAGCAGAAACCCTCAAAGAGGTATTTACAAGTCTACATGTTTCCCTAGCTCATCTATCATCCCCTAATCATACTAACCAAGTTGTTATTGTTCTAGGGTTTTCTTTTCCTACAATATAATATTTTCAAGTCGAAGAACCTCATTTATTTCATCGTGGCGGCACGCAAGTGCCACAAGGTTAAGGGATCTAGTGGCTCAACCTAACATACTCGGAGACAGACCCCTCTTTCCCACTGGGCACTCTGAGCAAGTGCCCAGGGCCCCGTGATCGATAGGGGCCCCCTCGTCCCTGCCAGATTACTAAACGATAACCGATTTTTATTGCCGAAAAACTTTTTTGATTCGAATACAACGAACCTAAATTATTCTTTTTGCCCATAACTGATATGCTGAGCGTTCATCTAAGACAGCGATTAAGTTCGTAAAAGAACATTAGTAAACGTTTTGATTTCTTTTTTCGTTTGTAAACTCTAAATTCTGAAGAGTTGAGACAAAGTTGTAGAGAATTTGCTGAATTTTATTATCAAGATGTTAATGAGGAGGAGTTAGAAATGGAATGTCTGCATTTAATAGAATACCTGAAAATTGTTCACAGTCAAAATGAGGGAACTGATAGTATATTGAAAATATATCAACTTTTGAAAGAAAAAAAATTGAAGGCACATTTCCAAATATAGAAATCTCATTGCGAATTTTTTTAAGCATAATGGTAACTAACTGCAGTGGAGAACGCTCCTTTAAATTGAAAAGAATAAAAAATGAATTGAGAAGTACTACAGTGCTTCAAGAGAGATTAACCAGCTTGTCGCTGTTGTCCATAGAATGTGATGTGCTCAAAAACATTGACTTTGAAGAAGTGATTAACGACTTTGCCCATCTCAAATCGAGAAGGGTTCCTCTTCAATCAACATAGATTCTTAAGTACTAACATGTAAATGTTAAATGAGTTACTTTTGTGGATTATATTACATTATCTATTTATTTTATGTGACTGTCAATAAAAAATAATCTAGAAGCTTGCTTATATACTTTCTTTGTTTATTCTAACGTTAGTGTTCTGTCAAAGTCATAGGGGCCGTAGGGGCCCCATTATCGTAATATGCCCAGAGCCTCCAATAAGTTAAAGACGGCTTTACTCGGAGAGCCGAAAGCTCACCGACTTCGCTGGCTCGGCCACTTACAAAGAATGGGTGAGGATCGGGGCGTCAAAAGAGCGTACAAGGGTCGGCCGACAGGAGGACTGGAAAGATATGGTGGAAGCTGACCTGGTCCATCTCCAAGTCAAAGATTGGGTGGAGGTGGCGCAGGACAGGGGTCAGTGGAGGAAGCTCGTTTCGGAGGCCAAGATCCATTACGGGTAACTGAGCCAGTGTAGATAGTTTTTTATAGGTTAAGGGTACATCAAGTAAGTAAGTCTATTCAATAAAGAATTATCTTATTTTATAATAAAGTGCCGCGGCGGCTTTACAAATTACATGACTATTATGTCTTTTTTTTCTGTTTGCACAACACTTTCTGAACCTAGTTCTTAATCAGAGTGTCGAGCTAGTAGGTCATTAAGTCAATGAACGACCTATTACGCCTCGGCACCGCGACATCCCATATCCTAATATGGTGTCATTATTAAATCGTATGGGTCACCAAATCGACGAATATAATCTTTCTTCTTCCTCGAATAAACGTGCTACAATCTTTACATTTTCATACGAGAACCACGACTGTCGAACGATGGACTAAATAATTATTTATTCTTGCCTTAAATCGTGGTCAATATAGATTTAAAAGTAGATTACCAAATAAGGGATTTGCTGCATGAAAATGCAGAAAAGTTGATTTATAATTAAGCTTTTTGTTATTGTAATATTTGTCTTCATGAATACGTTACACATCCATGTCAGAAGCCTGCTACTTGTAGAAGGCGGTTGAAAAATGTTGACACTAGGGTTCACTGGGTCTTTGGACGACTCGGTGTCCCACACGAAAAGAGAGATGAAAAGATTTTATCTGTTAAGTTTTTCTAATAATTTCTGATCACTATAAATCCTTTTAACGGACACCCGGTAGTGATGAATAAACTCTACTCTTGCATGTTTTTTTTACGGGTAATAGTCCAGCACACAGGTGTTGATTGACATAATATTATTTGTCCCAATGTCAACAGCGCAAGTGACACTGCATGTAACAAAACTTCATACATTCAAAATGGCAGATTTTAAACGCAAAATATTATTAACTTGAAATTACTGTTGTAATAAAGAGGGATTTGTTGAATTTAGATCTTTCCGGCGATTATCATATGAAACTCTCGGGTCTGGCAACATTCTTGTAAAAGTTGTAATGGGATCATAATTAAAAATTTCCAGCCAATTCTGATTCGACAATATACTCAGACAATATACAATTTTTTACTTCGTTTGAAAAAGTTGTGACAATGAGATTTTTTTTCTGTTCGTAAATGATGGAAAAGCTCAGCAGCACTGACTTGAAATTAGCATTGGACTGGTTGTTGCTACAATGTTGGTGGAATTCATGGAAAATCGCCATTGTGGCGCTGGCAGTCAAGGAAAGCAAATACGACAGTACCTGAAACTAAGTTGAAGTCGCCATTGTGGCGCTGGCAGTCAAGGAAAGCAAATATGAAAGTCAAAGTAAAAGTCAAATTATTTATTCAAAGTAGTAAATTTTACATTTCGCTTTTTGATGGTCAGGAATTAACAATTTTAACAATAACAATTTTATGAACCTAGTGTAAACGCGGCTCAGGTGGACTAAAAACTTAAAACTAGCCCCTAAAGCACTGCCTCGGGGCTGGCCAAGCTAACCAAACAACATGTAACGTTAGGTGGTAAATAAAATAACATCGAGTTCATGCCAAGAGAAAATGTTGTGTTACATGCGTATGGTTAGCCGGACCCCCTGGACAGTAAACCACCCAGAAACTTGCCCAGAAGTGCTCCTATTCTAAAAATACAATTTGTCAGGCCCTAGGCTACCCTAGCTAAATTTCTAAATATGAAACAAAAATATATTAATAGCCAAAAGCGGCTACGTTAAAAAGATAAAATATATATCATATACAGTAGATAATTCTACCTGTGTCGTCATATAAAGTCTACTTTGTACATTTGCAACTACTCCCACGGAGATTTATCTTACATATAATCAAAAGAAAGTATACGGTACTCTCGTAGGTGGCGCTTCAATTGGGTCCGCAAAACAAGCTGTCATTTGTGTGGGACAAGCTATCTAGTGCGTAAAAAACTTCATATCAATGCTCAGCAGCGATTTCCCATAGATAAGAGTAGGTAGTAGTTTTTTTATTGTGCATTAAACTATCTGTCAAGTCAATAAGCAAAAAAATTTCAACAGCGCCACCTAGTTCTGTCTGATAGAGGACTATCAGCCCAAAAAGCCCCTCATAGTTTCGACAGAATAGGCATTATTATTGGCAGGTTAAATGAGCTACTTTTTAAAACTATATGTTGTATGAAAATGTGAAGAAATGACGATGTTTCTCTACAGTGCTTAAAACATAGCTTGACACCTGTGACGTCTGCAGTTTCAGGCAAATGTTCTCTTTTAGTATGGATCTGTCAAACGACACAGGTATCAATCTATATTTTAAGTACTATAATTTGGCTGGCGTCAAAATACTTAGGGGAGCGCGGGGTTAAAAGTGCCGGGGGTAAGTTGTTCCGACGGACATAGCACCTAGACGGAAAGAGATAGCGATATGCATGAAGTACTCCGCAAAACGCCGCGTCAGTGCGCTCGGTTGGCCGCCATTTCAGGTTCGCTCGAGGCGCTTCCGAAGTGGGTGTTAGTGGTACAGAAATTGTCACGTGAGTAAATATTTTCGTCCTTATACTTTTTAGTCTAATTCAGTCAATTTTATAGTTATTCTATTAGAAACTATACCAAACAGCAGAGAATTCAGTAGAGTTCGTATGACATTGTGATTTATCTTGATTTAAAACACACTTTTTACTTTATCAAGGTTAGGTTGAAAAGTGGGTCTGTGGGGCTAGAAGTTCCTTTTTATTGGGGCCGATTGTTCCTCGGGAACAACCAGCCCTAAAACATATATATTTTGCTTAGTATTTTGTTTATTTTAGGATGCGAAAATACAAACGAAACTCAGAAAAGGGAAGAACCTCGAAAGAGTTACTGCAAAAGGGAGCTGATGCTGTAATAAAAGAAGGCAGGAAGTTAAAGACTGTGGCAAGTGAATTTGAAATATGCCATATGACACTATATAGATTTGTCAAAAAAATGAAAAAGGTTGATCCTTTGAGACCGTGTATAAATTTATTTACCACCTAACGTTACATGTTGTTTGGTTAGCTTGGCCAGCCCCGAGGCAGTGCTTTAGGGGCTAGTTTTAAGTTTTTAGTCCACCTGAGCCGCGTTTACACTAGGTTTACAAAATTGTTATTGTTAATTTTTTTAATTTTTGATCATCAAAAAGCTGAATGTATAATTTACTACTTTAAATAAATAATTTGAATTTGAAAAAAAGAATTGAATTTGAACCAAGGTACGTGTTTAATCCAGAACAAGAAAAAATCATGGTGGACTATCTTCTGAAATGTGCTTCAATATACTTTGGTCTCTTGCCAGAAGATGGAAAAAAGTAGGCTTATTATTGTGCTTTTAAATACAATCTGTAAATTATTTTAAGTTTGTATTAATATACGTAATAATATATATTTAAGACATAATACGAACCTATTGATAGGTAAAGACTGTAAATTTTGTGTTATGATAGTTCCTATTGCGTAATTATGCTGTTATTATGTCTCATTAGTCAAGATCTCAATAGATTAACATGACATTAGATAAATAAGACAAGAAAAACTTACTAGATTTTTGTTACTTTTTTGTTTTTCTATGAGAAAACTTATAATACCTTTAAATAATAATATTTATGAATATAAACGATTAATACATTTATTATGCCACGATTTTCATTTACCCAGCCTTGCGGTTTTCCTTTGGGAAATGAGTGAAAATTCGAAGGGAACAACCGACCTCAAGGCCGGAACAACATACCCCGAAGCGGGGTCAAAAGTGCCTTTCCGACTTTTGACATAAAAACTTCTGTAAATAGAAAAGTATTTGTCTTACACAAAAAGTGATTGGCTTATCTGAAACTAGAATCTTCACTCATTTCAACAGTATAGAACAAGTTCGTATTAGATGTTATTCGAGTATTAAATTTGAAGTTTGCAACAAAATCGGAACTTTGAACCCCGCTCTCCCCTACTCATATATTATTTTTTCTGTTTATTATTTCAAACTTAGAATATTCCGAAAAACTATAAATGGCGTATGTAGTATAATTATTTTTGGACAATTGCTTTAAGCGTACCTACTAATACTTCTATTTTTGTTTAATGACTCAGCCATCTAGCGAATACAAGTTAGACAGCTGTAGGTTTACTTAGTAAAAATATTGAAACAGATGTACATAATTTATTTTCTATTATCATTTTGGTAAATTCGTGGTGTTCAATGCCACTTCTAAGCAAGTAAACCTTGAGTGTGACAAGTATAAATAGGTATAAATATCACTTACAGAAACAATTTATTTTATTTCATTGTACGAACCTGTAAGTTAACACCGAAAATGATTAAATATCTCCTGATTGTTGTCGTTTTTTTGGTCATGGTGTCTTCTGTAAGTATTTTTGAGATAACTTTTTGAATAGGGAATTTTCTTTTTTATTATTATTATTCTAGTCGCTGGATAGATGGCGATGTGCTCGGTATGTTACCGCAAAGAACGGACCGTAATGTCATGTAATATTTATTTTTGTTTTTTTGAAACTTGGACTCGGACTCATTTGGAACTCAGTGCATGCCAGACTGACAGTCAGTGTTGCAATGTATTTTTTTAATGTTTTGGCTTTGGAATCTACACTGGAATCTAGTAAAATAGTCAGGTTTTCAGGACTTTTTAAGGCAAGAGTGAATAGGCATTATCTAGGCAAGCATGTACCATCTTCGTCTGCATCTCCACTTACCACCAGGTGAGATGGCAGACAAATGCGGGCCTATTACATATAAAAAAAAAAAAAAAAAAAAAAGGTCAACGCTATCTATGAAGTTCAGAAAACTTCCTATTACAAGTTGATCTAGCTAAAACCTGTTTTCATAAAAAAATAGTACCTACCAATGATCAAAACCGTGCAGTGCTCGGTCAACCAGGTACCTACTTATCAATATTAGCCTGTGGTATTTTTTCTTATTTTGCTATAAAGTGTTATTATTACTTGCTTACAATTAATTTCATTGCTTATACTCGAACATGCTTTGTCTCAAAAAACGTGGTATTTATAGTTGCCCCGCAGAAGATAATCATGTTTCATTAGATTTGTAACTCATCGCGCTTAGCGTCGAGGTCTGCTTTACGCTGTTCCTCAAACTCGCGGACTTGCCTCTTAACCATCCCGCGCTATTCGGGGCGCTGTGCTGCCAGACCATCCCATTGAGTTGGCTCAATGTGATAAGATAATCATGTTTCATTAGATTATATTTTTTCGCAGAGCCTACAACATCCACAAGGTGGCGGTGCCGGTGCGGGCGCCGGGGCCGGTGCCGGTAAGTTTGCAAGATTATTTTTACATACATACACAAATCACGCCTTTATCCCTTTCGGGGTAGGCGACGACGGATATGGCGCAGTGGTAGTGCGATTGCCTTTGACGCAGAAGGTCCCGAGTTCGATTCTCGGTGGGTCACTCACATAGTTGATATTTATCACTTTGTGAATTTGTTCCCAGTCTGGTTAGGACATTGCGGGCTGAACCACCCGATTGTCCGTAAGAAAAATTGTTCCATGTTTCGGATGCACGTTAAGCCGTAGGTCCCCGTTGCTATCTATGATTACTTAGGCGGCGGTCGTTACACAAACATGTCACAAGCCTGCTACTTGTAGAAGGCGGTTGAAAAATTCTGATACTAGGGTTCACTGGATCGTTGGACGACTCGGTGTCCCACACGAAAAGATGAAGAAGAAGGGGTAGGCAGAGCGGTAACAATCGTAAAATTACGGTCGTTATCGCCACGTGTGTATCAAGTATTGAGGGCCCTTTTCGATGATACATGTATCACTGTATTGACAGGTTGTCAGCCTGTCGCCTAAAATTGTAATACACATGAAACCCCCGAGTCCCTTAGTTGTCTAAGATTATTTTTCTAATTCAGAAATCTACCAGTGATCCCACTGTTCGCTTATATAAACATTCATGGTACATAATGTGTTCTTGAGGAAAGTTGTTTAGTTTCATTGGCTGGTTCAGCTCTTCACATATTTTTGTTTTTTTACATCCTGTACATTTAGGTAAGTATACTGGATGGAACACACGGTGATTTTTTAAACAAATTTTAAAACTATATTTTTAAATGAAATTAAAAACTTTAGAATACACTTTGTTCTAATTGATACTCTTTATTTATGTGTAAATTCAAAGCATTTTTTCACAACGTACTAGGTGTAAAAGAAATTATTGTTTTTTACGTTACAGGTTTCGATTTTCGGAAATTTTGTTGCTAAAGTTGAAAGCCCTCATAACTTCCATTTTTAAACAGGATGTAAAAAAAAACTGCTGCAAATATTTTAAGGGGTGAATCAGCCCATGTAACTGAACAACTTTCCCCAAGAAACATAGGTCGAAATATGATAGAAATTTTTGGACCTCCCACACAAATTGTAGCAGCCGAGCGAGTCAACTCTATAGAAGGTCTAAAATATTTTGCTAATATTTTTACACCTTATAAATATAGGTGGTGGAAATCTCCACTTCGGAATGAGCGCCGGCTTCGGTGGTTCTGCTGGTTCTGGCGGTGGTCCTCATGGCGGCTCAGGCAACTTTGGTCATCCAAATTTGGGATTTGGTGCGCGCGGCTTTGGCGGCTAGGCAACCAGAAAATGGTATGAATTTCGTAGCCACATCATAAAATACCCTCTTGATAAGATCAACCTGGCATTGAATGCGTACCTATTTATTCGAGGGTCGTGGGTTCGATCCCCACCGTACACAAATATTTGTTAGGTAAAATTTTCAAATATTTGTGTTGAGTCTGGGTGTTTTCTATGTATAATATGTATTTATTTACAAAAAAAGTAAAAGTATATAAGTAATAACATCAGCTATTTAGTTCCCATAGTACAAGCTTTGCTTAGTTTGGGGCTAGATAGCGCTGTGTGAATTGTCCAAGATATTTATTTATTTATTTTATTTTTACGATTTGTTTGGCAACATTGTTCAGAAGAAAATAAAAAATCGAAAAATTTGCCAGCGTCGACCGGAAATCGAACCCGGGCTGAGTGGGGTACCGGCCCACGATTTCCGCACGAAATCGAATTACGACTTTTCAGAAATTGATATTCTGGAACTTTGCTGAGTATATTGCAACAATGGGGAACACGATTTTTTTATTTCATATCTAAAATTTCCTCAAAAATGTCAGACGTGGTGATAGCGACTGTATCCTTACGGCCGTTAACGCTCTGCCTACCCCGCAAGGGATAAAGGCGTGATATATGTATGTATGTATGTATATCTAAAATTTGCCGATATCAAGAAATTCGTCTGCCAAGCGTGGCGGCTCCCCCAATCGAGAGAGTCCCATGTCCAGCAGTGTCTTTTTAAGGCTGTAGAATGTGTATTTTTATGAAGTAGTAAAATATAATAACTTTTTTAATTATTGTTTTACAGATCCCGAACTCCAGAAAATTAAGAATAACTTTGTAGAGTAGTAAAATTATTTATAAATAGCTATGTAAGATAATATTAAACGGATACCTTTTTAATTCACTTTTAGTTTAATTCTTCTTATAGATATATACGTAGTATAGGAACCTCAATTGTATTGTTGCCAGCAACCTACCATCATCGGGTCGTTGGACGACTCGGTGTCCCACACGAACAGAGAGATCAACCTACTCATTTAACACACACACATATTACGCTTTCATCCCTTACGGGGTAGGCAGAGCGTTAACGACTGGTTCGTGTATCACTGTAGTTAGTTACAGGTTGTCAGCCTGTCGCCTAAAGTTGTAATACACATGAATCCTTCAAGTCCCTGAGTCGCCTACCCGCGGGAAGAAATGGAGTGATGCTGTTCTAAACCGTTATCACACGGGGATCAACTAATACTGGTTTTACTATTAAATCCGATGACTCAACAGACTTGAATGCACAATCAATATTAAATTCCATACTATTTTGGTAGGAGATCGTATGATTATGGCTAGGGCCCAATCAAAATTGATAATTTGATCCTCTAGCCCATTACAGAACAAATTACGGACGAAAGCGAGCCCCCCGTATAAGGAGGGGACTTTCTCGATGTAGCAGACAAAGTTGGAAGGTAGGGCGGTTTTAATAAAGTCTGGATGGTTTATTTGTGTAAAAGTTGGCTGCGAAGCTGCGATGTTTACGTTTTGTGTGACTTGATTATTATGACGAGGAAAAGCTATAAAGCTTACCTAGTTCTAAAAAATTTGTAAAGTTTTCGGTTGTATGTACAGACCAGAGATGTCGTCATGCACGGTAGCGAGCAACACAACAGTCTTTTTTGCTCTGTGGTTATATGAAATATGACGGTTTGCACTAAAATCTTTAATGTTGTATTTGTATTTGAAGCAATTTGTTAATCTAGGACTGATCCTTTTGATTTAATCGTACCGTCGAAGAACGACTTTAGAATACCTCGGTACCGCGACATTCCAACGGTAATTATAATTTGGTGTGTAAACTCCATGGCGATATGTCGGTTTTTCTGTTTTGGGCAACACTTTTTGAGCGAAGTCCTTGACCAATCATAGTGTCTAGTGGGTTATCAATTCAATGAACGCCCGATTACGCCTCTACACCGCGACATACTATCCGTACTTAATCCTAATTTGGTGTGCTCGCTCAATCCACTGTCGCGCGGCGACATGACGATCCGATTTGGACATTTCTCTGTAAGCAGAGACCTTGCACTTATCAGTTTTTATTTGGATGGGGCAGCAAATCGACGAACGATCCTTCTTCTTCCTCGAGTCTTTTACATTCTATTCGACTAGTAGTTATCTGGCAACGGTGACCACTTTCTGTTTCTAGAAGGTACAGAACCGAGCACGAGCCAGGGCAGTTGGAACAGGAAACCTTGGAACGATCCTGTGAACCCTAGAGGTTTTCAAACACCTAAGTAATCATAGACAGCGAACAAGTCCTATGACATGTGTCCTGCGAATAACGGAACCATTTTCTTAGAACAACCTTATGAAATAGTGTGAAATATTAGCTTTGTTAGTTAACCCTTTTAAATACCAAGTAATTAATGATAATGAAATGACAATGGCACATGACATTTTGATCATAATACTTACGTCCAAACGTGTGAAACAATGTTTTTCTCAAAACGTAAGTACTTTGAGCCGCACATTTAGTAAGCACTATGCAACATTAAAATTCCACACATCCTCTAAAGACCCTGCATAGTAGAATGGTGCCGTCATTCAGCGGTGGTTCTAAGAGCTCTTCAGCTAAGGGCCCTTGAACATCTGTCGCGGCGCGACGCGCGGTTTAAACGTGCGCGTGTGAGGGGAGCCTTACTTGCGGGGTGACTTCTTTGTTAGGGCTTAAGATGCGGTTGGTGTTTGAGGAGTAGTAATTCCAAAATCAATTAAGATGCAATTGCTTGTGACATGCGATGTGAAAGCGTTTTGATAAACTACACTTTGGTGTATCCTACACTTGACGGATGCTGGTGTACAAGAGACAGGTATACTGCATTTACCGTAAATTGACGACCGATGTGGCGCAGTGGTAGTGCGACTGCCTTTGACGCAGAAGGTTCCGGGTTCGATTCACGGTTGGTCACTTGATATTTATCACTTTGTGAATTTGTTCCCAGTCAGATTGTCCGTAAGTAAAATGGTTCCGTGTTTCGGATGACACGTGAAGCCGTAAGTCCCGGTTGTTGTCTATGATCATGATCACTGACGGCAGTCGTTACACAACCATGTCAGAAGCCTGCTACTTATAGAAGGCGGTTGAATCTTGACACTTGGGTTCATTGGATCGTTGGACGACTTGGTGTCCCACACGAAAAAGAAAGAAGAACCGTAATACCCAAGTGTAACAAAGACACATGATAACGCAATTTTCTGCGTTGTTCTAGCGTCAACGACGGTTTTTTAATAAGTATTTACCTATGGAGAATTTGAAACTTCCTTCCCGACAGACAGATTCATTACGGACGCAGCGTCGTCGTGCGTTTTATGAAGGAACCACCCACAAACTATATAGGGATTGGTATCACCAGTTTGAAGCTTAGAAAAATGCTTCCGAATTTCGGTGCGTATTGGCCATATGATGCGGTGGGTATTTTCTAAAGCAACCAAAAGGAAAGAGATACGAAATCTGCAGCTCGCATTATTACAGCTTTACACATTTTTAGAAAAAAAAACTTATTATGTATATAAGCAAGCGTGTGAATGAGCTTTGTCACATTTACGTATATAAGTACAAGACAACTAGTCTTACATCAGTAACTAAGAACAGGTTAAAGAAATGTAGAAACAATTCTCAAATCCTACTCAACCCACGTAAAAGTACCTTTTACAACAAAAGCTCTAAGAATTGATGTCACACACAAAACCGTACTGCGTCTGAACGCAATTCTGTAACATAGTATACTTTAAGGCTGCAGTTTCGGCCCTAAACCTACTTGCTTTCATTACCCCCACTGACCCGGGCTAATTTATTTTTATCGTCCGCCAAAGAGCTCGTGTTTATCGCCACTAAAACTGCTAAAATGGAAAATGGTGTAGAACTAACGCCAAGTGAAGTAAAATGTACCTTTATATAGAACAGATAAAAAAGTCTTTCATTTTGGCAAACCAACATATCCGCGTTTCTTTACGAACACCATAGCAACAATATTTCTTAGCTATACCATTCGCTCAGATAATAAAATTACCAACTTTCTACGACATATCAATAACAAATTATCTCTACTTAAACAATACCACTGCCAAACCAAAGTAGATCAATTCAAAATATTTAAATAGACAATCAAAGATGGAACGGATTTTTCCTCCTAGATACATTCTATAAATGGTGTGGCGGTACGTGTTTGGGACTCTACTTCAGCGTTTATGCCATCCAGTTGTATTTATGTACCTAACCACATACTATATCCACATTTTAAATATATATTTTAATCCTGTATCAGCGGTAGTTCCACAAAACCATCCTTACTTAAGGTTTTCGTTAAATTTATACGTACGGACACCACCTTTGCGTTGCTGGATATAAATAAGACGGAGAAGTGGTCTGTATTGATTTCGGGTTTAGAAAGAAACTGTTTAGTAGGTGTACTTGTATAGCTACCTGGATTGAGGGTTCTTTGTGATTCGAATGTGGGGTCCTGAAGATATAGTTAGATGTGTATTCCTGGCGGTTAATCTTTCTTTAGGGGTTGTATTGGCTATGGGTGGATGAATGCTCGTACAAAAGAATTTAAAGCTCTTTTTAGGAGATTTCTTTCGGAACATTCTAGTTTTCGACTACGAGATTACATTTATAGGTATATATCGCAGGAATATAATAACAGAGTCAAAAATTCGGCTGAAATCCTGGGAATTTTAACAGAAACCGTAATCTAAATCGTACATTTTATTTTACCATCGTCCTGAACAAATCCAGGATTTCAACCATATTCCTAGAGATTTGGCAGAGACCTATATGTTTTCTATATCTTGTTTCAAGTTTTTTATTAACTATGTAAATACTAAGGTAGACCTTTACATAGGTTTTTGACAAAATGCCTACAGTTTTTTCTTTTTCGTGTGGGACAAAGATTCGTTCAAAGACCCGATAAACCCTGTCACAGATTTTTCAACAGCCTACTTCCGGTTAATTTTATCAAATATCCGTGCAATTTTCGTGTTATAAATATCTATTTGATCAAGTAACATAATAATATGTTACATGACTAATTAACAATGTCTAACAAACAAGCCAACACCGATTCCACGTGACAAATAGCTATAAAAAGCTCGTCGTATCAAACAGGGCCGTTACATCGTCACATAATTACAGCTTTTATACAGCTTCTGCTTTAAAGTTGCGTGTCCACTGCACTAGATTAGAGCCGACACTCCAGCGCCATTTAATAGTCGTTTAGTAGCAAATATAATGCGAATAAGGGCGTAATATGTGTGCGTGTATGTATAATAAGTCCGTATCTTTACGGCTTTTAACGCTCTGCCTGCCTCGCATGAGATATTTTTTTTATGCTTAACGTTTAAGTACGTACATACGTGTATACAAATTGGTCCAAATATATTTGAGAGCACCAGAATCGATTCGCTAAGAAGAAGTACGTACATTTTTATGTATGAGTGTGTCGATGTTTGGTTGGTCACATAACGACTGGCATAGACTCTAGAGCCGAAATGTCGCGCAGTTTTTTTACTACGTGACTTTCTGGAGCTTGTTAGCAGTATCTGTCGTTAATCTCGACCAGCGGATTTTCGATAAATAAGGGTTTTGTCAAGCCACGAATTTCTAAGTGACGGGGGCAGCACCTACTTCACTGCATCTTAATAAAAACTGCCGAGAGTGACTGTTTACATAAAAAAAAATATATGCATCAATGCCGACATACAACAAAGGTTCGGTGATTCGCGACACTTTTCATCCTTGCCGGTGGACGCGCACCGGAACACCGGCGACTGTATAATTACTGTGTAATTACAACAAACGCGCGGGAATCAGTGTAATTGCGTTATTAAAACACCCTCTATATGAGTGTAGTCTGTATAAGGGTGAATGAGGAGACTTTGCTGAAGAAAGTTACAAGGGTTTTGCATTTACGCAGCAGGAATTTTAAGTAGTCAAAACATAGGATAAAGCAAAAAACATTGAGAAAAATCGGGGTTCAAATTTCAAATTCAAGAACAAAACTTTCCCGTACTATAATAGATAGTACAGTGAAATTGAGGACGCCACTTGCTTCGCGATCTGCCAAATCTGACTGATTTCGCTTAAATATATGACAACAATTTTAAATAAAAAATGAAAAAATCATTTGCGGATCGTGGTGTGAGGACGTTAGGGAGGTGCAGAGCCCCCGTGTTGAGTTGTATCTGAAGCAACGCAACTCATAAGAAACTACTAGATAAGACAAATTGCGTTCAATCGCCTTCTTGACGGCAGCCAAATGGCCGAGCCGAACATTTTAAATAAAATATCCTGGACAATTCACACAGCGCCATCTAGCCCCAAACTAAGCAAAGCTTGTACTATGGGAACTAGATAGCTAATACTAATACATATATACTTTTTTTTGTAAATAAATACACATTATACATAGAAAACACCCAGACTCAACACAAATATATGTAAATTGGCTTAAAAAATATTTGTGTCCGGCGGGGATCGAACCCACGACCCTCGGCGTAGAAGGCAGGCATACTATCCGCTACGCCATCCGGACAGTCAAACTAGAATTTTAACTAATATGTAGAGTTTACGATATTTAATACATTCGCCTCTCGTTGGAAATACAACACGGTAACGCAGCCAACGTTTTAGGCACTTTTGCACCAGGTACCATTCAGCGCGAGCTTTTGACTGAAGCAAATTTTTTATTTTATTTCCTCGACTTTATGACTGAAAATTTCCTTTATTTATTGAATAAACATTTCTATTTCATTTCATAGACATTCTAGTTTTATCTGTGATTTCTTCCTTCACAAAAAAAACTTTCACAAATTGCTTACCAAAGTGTTAATCATAAAATTGTCCAATTCACACCTGTCTTGTTCCGCTGTTAGCACGGTTTGTAGTTTCCGTCCACAAATTACCAGTTGGAACCAGTTAAAACCGGCTAGAACAAGCTTAATGTGAATTGATGGTAAACACGCGATTGTCGCCGCAATCTGCTGCGTTCTATTGTTGGGTTAAATGCTTTTTGAGCTGTCAATGTTTGTCTTTCCCAAAGAGTGTTTCGGAAATACAACACAGAAGAAAAAGCTATTGGCATACATATGAAATGTGTTTTCCTAGTACCATCTCTATGGTAGGATCTGTGCCAATAAGGCGGATCGCACGCTTAACGCACGACGGAGCGCTAAAATGTCGCAGCGGTCTGTCAGATCCATCATACTAGAAACGTCACTCCTCATACTAAAACCGCACTCAACGGACGACCCTGCGCTAACGCTGTGGTTTTAGCATAACGATTGTAATTTTCTAGCATAGATCTGACAGACCGCTGCGATGTTTTAGCGCTCCGTCGTGCGTTAAGTGTGCGATCCGCCTAATAGGTAGATATTTGTCTACTTGTTTCTATCTGCACTCACCATAGTTTCTACCTGAGTAGATAGCTATCTAAACATGGTGAGCGCAGTGCAGGGTTCTTATGATTCTGCTTTTACTTTTTATATGACTACTAACGGCCCGCAACTCATTTTCCCGTGGGAATAAGATGTTTTCCCGGCAAGAATTATACATAAGCACCTTTCCTTTGAATCACTCTATCTATTAAAAAACTGCATCAAAATCCGTTGTGTCGTTTTAAAGATTTAAGCAACATACATACAGACGCGAAAAGCTACTTTGCTTTATACTATGTAGTGATAGTCTTAGCACGGTCTACTTTTAGAAGCAACTTCGATTCACATTCTTTTTTCTCTTTTACTTTATCATCAACATCAAATCAGCCTATCACACCACTGCTGGACGTAGGCCCTGCTTCAATAACCTATAAAGCTCATTCATTTATTTTCGGTACTTTATTACAAGAAGGAAGGGAAAAACATCGTGATGAAACGCACATTCAAATAAAATTTGAATTCAGATGATATTTGAATGTGACTTAACCTAGGATTCGGGCCAGATTAGCCTTCGGGTTACAGAGGTCAGATAATAGTCGCTCTGTGTAAAAACTTGGTTCCACGTCAAATCCCCTAGGTTAAGTAGCCGACCTCGACAGAGAACGGGATAAGGCAAGAAGGATCAATTACAAAAACGAAGGCGAGGAAGAGGCCGACCTAGACAAACTTACTTCACCCAAAGAAGGGAAAAAGTCAATGTCGTGTCGTATCAAGAGGTAAAATCACTGGTAGAGAGAAGGTAATACCGGCATAGAACAGCATCACCCCAACTCTTCCCGCGGGTGTTGTAAGAGGCAACGAGGGTTTCATGTGTATTACTACGTATTACAACTTTAGGCGACAGGCTGACCTGTCACTACAGTGATACACGAATCATCTGAAGGGGCCCTCAATACTTGTCAGACATGGTAATAACGACCGTAATTTTACGATCGTTAACGCTCTGCATACCCCGCAACCCTGTGTGTGTGTGTGTGTGTGTGTGTGTGTGTGTGTGTGTGTGTGTGTGTGTGTGTGTGTGGAGAGAAGGGAAGAATGGATTTACTCCACCGGCAAGAGTTCAACTCTTAAATTCAAAGAAGAAGAAGAGATTACAAGAAACGCTAATACAGGAACAATGAACAAAGTTACTGTAATGTAGATAAACTTAAAGTTTATAAAGTGTAAACAAACGAAACTCCACTTTAAGCAAACAATAGCAGCAATACAACGAAACCGTGTCACTAAATCGATGCTATTAGTAAAATATCACGTTTAAAACATTAGACTTGGTCACAGACTAGTGATAATTTAGACCGCGCTTGAAACTATTGGTGACCGACGCTTGTCCGCGTAGTGTAAGCGGGAAGTGCTGGCAGAAAAAAAAGTACATATACATACATATATCACGCCTTTATCCCTTGCGGGGTAGGCAGAGCGTTAACGGCCGTAAGAATACGGCCACTATCGCCACGTCTGACATTTTTGAGGATTGTTTTCTAAGGTTGTTTCAGAAAACATGTGTATCACTATAGTGACAGGTTGTCAGCCTGTCGCCTAAAAATTGTAATACACCAACACTCTCGAGTCCCTTAGTCGCCTCTTACGACACCCGCGGGAAGGATGTGGGGTGATGCTATTCTAAGCCGGCATCACACGGCAGAAAAAAAAAGTGTCCTGCAAATATCGCCTACAAGCATCGGAAATAAAATTTTAAAATCCAGTGCTTAGTTTTCTTTTTCAGGACCTTCACTTAAACCGCGAAATGATTTGATTCGATGCATTATATGCAATCGCCTCAAATCTAGGAGGCCCAGGTCATAGATAATTTAATAATACTCGGTGCACCACTCTTCCCTAGCGCCATTCCGACTGCCCTAGAAGCCAAACATAAAATGATAACACAAGTCAGCGAACATCTAGGACACCTCTCGGCTCATGTTGCACTTATTCTTTTTCGAACTTGTTTTTCCCTCCCTAAATTGACGTACGTGATTCGTACAACTCCTACGTGGCTTTTCCCCGAAGAGGTCTCTGTGGTGGATTGCGCAATCCGCAACACACTGGAGAGCGTCATTAACATTTCGCTCGATGATAACCAGTGGCGACAAGCGGCGTTGCCTATCAGATACGGTGGATTGGGACCGTTGGTTTACCGGCTTTCATTGCCTCGTCGAACGGGGTTGCTGATCTTGTAGCTAAGATATTTAAATTACAAGGTGACAGACTCAGCATCCCCTTTCAAAGTGACGCAATGGAAGCTTGGGCGGCAACGCGCCCTGGCGTCGATCCTCCGTTGAAACCGGAATCACAGAGAGCCTGGGACGACCTAAGCTAAATTTTTATTATCGGAGTTGTCAGACACACTTACAGGAAGCGACGTAGCTCGTATCAAGGCGGCAACCTGCCCAGAGTCTGGAGCCTGGCTTCAGGCTCTTCCTTCACCTCAGCTCGGTACACACCTTGATAATGACTCCTTACGGGTAGCAGTTGCTCTGCGTCTGGGCTGTAGAGTCTGCGAAGTTCATAGTTGCCCATGTGGAACTTCCGTGGACTCTACAGGTCACCACGGCCTAAGCTGTGCGAAATGCGCTGGAAGAGGCACCACGCATTGAACGAGATCATTCGTCGAGCTCTGGTGTCTGCAAACGTACCTTGCGTCCTAGAACCCCCAGGCCTCTGTCGGACAGACGGCAAACGCCCTGACGGTCTAACTCTCGTCCCTTGGGATAAGGGCTGAAGTCTGCTCTGGGACGCCACTTGTGTAAGTACGTTTGCAGCATCACACTTGCCGAAAACAATGCGTGAGGCGGGATCTGCGGCCGAATTCGCAGCCCGGCAGAAGCATATAAAATATGCAGAGCTCGAGTGTAATTATTTATTCGTGCCATTTGCAGTCGAAACCGGTGGACCATGGGGCAGGGAGGCCAAAAAGTTCATTCGCGAACTGGGCAGACGTTTACGCGACCGTGGCTGCGACCCCCGCTCCGGAGCGTACCTTATACAACATATATCGCTTGCCATCCAGCGCGGAAACGCGGCTGGAGTGATGGGTACTTTTGAGCCAGGTACGCTGCGGGGCGGGCTTTTCGACTAGTTTTTAAGTTTATGTTTTATATTTTAGTTTTACATGCTTAGTTTTAATTTAGTGTTAAGTTGTGTATATTTGTAAAATTACTGTAATTAAGTTTGTAAATAAATATCAGGGTATTTTACAAAACTATTTAAAAAAAAATACTACTAGAAATATGGCTCATAGCAATAGATGTCACTCGGATATTGGTGAGATGACAATTAATGTACATGTCGCAGTAAGATAGATAAAGCCGTGATATAGTTATATCCCTAGGGATAGAATTATACCTATATATACATAGTTTTACGAATGTGATTCATTACTGTAGCACTAGGTAAAGCCGGTCAAAGTTTAGTGATATACTTATATCACTAGATTAAGTTTAGTCAAATAGATACAAAGTAGAAATATGTAAATGCAAATCCATTTATTACCTCATTTATCTTATTTACGGCACCCATTGGTAGGAACGGGGTGATGCTACCCTAAGCAAGTGTCGCTTTTGTTTAGCAGTCTGTGGCGTAGCCGTGTGAATTAACCTCGTTTGCTGTCTGCCTCATAAGGCTGCGCAGGCGCTGCCTCATTAGGACGAGCCACAATGGGCCTCGACTTGTTTTATGTGTTCGGGCATTTAATTTAGAATATCCAAAGGGAAGCTGCCTTAGGTGGCACCTACGAATTCTAAATTTCATCGCGGATCAGCAAGTCAAAATATTTTGCATGTTGTTTTTGCACCCATATCTCATAAGAATTATTAAGCTCCTAAGAAGATCTATGTATGTATTATCAGGAGCAAATCAACCTACCCTGTTTAACATACACATACATACATATATCACGCCTTTATCCCTTGCGGGGTAGGCAGAGCGATAGTTGCCGTAAGAATACAGCCACTATCGCCACGTCTGTCATTTTTGAGGATTGTTTTCCAAGGTTGTTTCAGAAAACATGCGTATTACTATAGTGACAGGTTGTCAGCCTGTCGACTAAAATTGTAATACACCAGTTCTCTCGAGTCCCTTAGTCGCCTCTTACGACACCCGTGGGAAGGATGTGGGGTTATGCTATTCTAAGCCGGCATCACACGGCCCTGTTTAAGGGATCAGTCTATACTGGTTACTCGTAACAACTGTATAACAAACCAGTATTTGCTGGTCTCTTAAATAAGTATGCTGATAGTACAAGAACATATTTAGCAGATTTGGTATTTATCTATGATGCTACCAAACAAGGGCGGTTGCTAATGGGCAAGCCGGGTCGTAAATATCAGAGTGGCGCAGATTTGTTGACAGCTAGAATCCACCCAGCGGGGGTTGGCGAGCGCCAACTACCGCATTTTATTGTCAAGAAGAGATAATAACTTCTACTTCACTGAAAATATCTATGTGCGTCACATGCTACGTAGCATGCTACACCATACAAAGGCACAGATAATATAATACTAATAAATTAGTACAGATACCTAACGTCATAGAGGGAGTTCGATTGCCTTAAGATGGCTATTTGTACCTACTTATATTGACGTCATTTGTATTGAAAATAATTGCGAAAATGTGAACAATTTCGCGTGTTTACCGTCTCAAAACATCTTAAATAATGTATTTATAATTTTTCAATACTTAGTTTTTGTAATTTTGCTTTTATTCCAGTCTCTTAATTACATTCGCTTCCCATTATCGCCATCTATTGATTTATTTTTGGAATAATTTCGTTTAGTAAGGAATGAGGCCCCATGACAAAGGACAGCTAGATTTGTGTGTAACTTTGAAGCGCCATCTTTGTTTTCCTTGCCTGCCAGCGCGATTTTCAATGAGTCACAAAAATGTTCTAGGAACATAATGCTAGTGATATGACGGTTACCGAAAACTGGGGATAGGCTGGCGCAATATTTTCAAGAAACATTTGGGTGGAGCATAAATCAGGGTATAAAATATTAGCTACAAATATTTTAAGAGGTGAATCAGCCCATGAAACTGAACACCTTTCCCGAAGAAACATAGGTCGAAATATGAAAAAAAAATCTATGTTATCTACGTATTTCGAGCTATGTTTATTGGGGAAGTTGTTCAGTTACATGAGCTGATTCACCCCTTGAAGTATTTGCAGCTAATATTTTTACACCTTATATAAGAAATTGGCACTAACACGCATGTTGTAGATATAATAACGACGTCGGTATTATACGGTATATGAGGTTCTTCGCACGAGTGGTTTTAGTTAGCTTGAGTAACTATCAATCAATCAAACAATCAATCAATTTCAAATTCCGCCATAGAAGTTAAAGGGAATATGGAAGAAATATCGAACCCTTTTTCGGGAAACAACTAAGTACAACCTTTTTACTTTATCTAGCATATAAAACCTAGGAACAGTTTTCGACGTTACCTTGTCACAAAATTCTCTATGCAGCGTTGCATTTTGACGTTGCATTCCCGACTTGCCGTCGTTCGTGAAAAATTTGCACGCTCCTATGCACTTAACGTCAAAATTTGCACGGTCCCGTGCATTTCACGTCAAAACGTTGGACCGGGAGCGTATGTACAAAAGAAACCAGACTAAAAACACGTATGTGTGTGTAAACATAGTCTGTGATATAGTCAGTTTTCAACGGCACTTAGACGTCCAAACCAGACTACTTCACAGAGCTGTGATACCCGCCTCCTTGCAACTGCATTAATTTCGTATTGCCCTGTTTTGGCACAAAGTGTAAATACGTACTGCCCGCATTTTCGATCGCAGCTGCATGCTGTAACACGATCACTTCACTCGTGGGCCCCAAGTCTACTAATTTTTGTCATTGAAACGCAATCGAAATCAATCAATCAATCAGCTGTCATTCCATTGTCATTGTGATTTTCTATACTTCAAACTGTTAAACTATTAAAATCATCCAACTGAGATCCAATCGACATCCAACTGAAACGATTTTCATTTAGCAAACTTAGTGCCCGGATCGTGTGTTCGTGATTTAAAATGCCAGGTTATAATAGGTCGACTGCATAAATCTAATTATTTTACGTCAAACATTAACAATTAATCATAATCGTGAATATCGGAGAAGTTTTAGATATCTGTATTATAGTAGCCCTTGCAGAGTGTTTCACCTACAAACTCGACTACGGCACAGACAGGAGCCTGTAGTAGGGTTTGTACTAACGCGGCCCAGAAGCGAATGGGATGATCTTGGTGCATGCCCGATGCACTTACAGCGTCTTACGTGACCTTTTTGCAGAATAAGCTGTAGGTATGCAACTATGCAGCTTCTACGGTAGACAGTAGAAACTAGACAGTAGAAACTTGGAAAGTGTTTGTTTTGGCGCAGTTTCGTTACTGTACTTCGATTACCTACTGTATATGTATATAGGAATGAAAAATTTGGCACAGAATCCGCTGAAAGTAGGCACATAAATATAGATTGTGAAATATATTTTATCCATCCATTTTGACTCGTATTTATAGTCCGCACTCAACTCTGAGATCGACTGTGAGATGCTATTAGTATTGACTGACATTTATCAGAGTTGAGTGCGATTTATAAATATAGACATAACATTACATGCCATACATTGGACATGATTTTGTATTTGTTTTGTATTCCAAATGCTTGGTATGGTTTTTGTTAGTAGTTATTATAAAATATTTAGCGGCAGAATCTGGCACACTTTTTATCTCACGAGCGCGGGTTTGTCATACGTGTGTGTGTTTGTGTGTTATCTCTTTCTCTTTTCATTGGGCGACTTGGTGTCCTAATCGGCTAGGTATGGCTAACCCGCTTGTGAGATAAAAGTATTTTAGCAGAGTAGAACCTCTGCGTCCACATCCTCCATAAACCTGTCCTTTCACGAACCATTTCAAATTGAAAATTGGAAGGACGTCACACATTTTTCTGACTTTTTAACCCAGTCGCGAAAAAATCAACGAACAAGGAAGACCCAAACAGACGTATTATATATTTGCATGTGATTTGTTATTGATCTGATATTCATTATCTGCGTGTTATTAGTGCTCCGTATGTAACAAAGTGTACATGTGAAATTACGATTTTAAGATTTTCCGGATTTACAGAAGTTAGAAAGAACCCACAAGGGTTTCTTTTCCCGTATTAAAATATCTCAAGTTACAAGAGTCTTTGATTTATTTGTGGTGGCACGCTAGTAGTGCCACAGTACTGTATACATAGACATTCTTAGTCAGTTAGTAGGTATCAGTCTGTAAATATTTTAAAAATATATCCTCTATTCTATAATTTTATAATCCTCTTGATGCCGAAGTGATCTCCCTCTATTGACATTATTTTACGACACCATCTTAAACATAACTCAATTACTGCTTTCTTTTCTTTTTTCATTAGCCCCCTGCGGAATTCAAAAGCGATCCATAAGCCCCTCGTGTCTCAAGAAGTCGATTTTCACCATTTTTCCAAACACAAGATCAAAGTCTGCATCGCCAGGGTTGCCAGACATTACATTGCACACCCCAGCATCCATCTTAATTCACTTACCACCCCATTCCATTCTACTGTTCGATTTGAAACGGCTCTTATTCTCAAATCACGACGAGAGAAATGAGACGAGCGATAATCGAATTACCACCCTTATACTGAATAGTTTTGGATTGTGGTCCAGCAGAAACGATAAATTCGGTGCTTAGAAATGGCGTTTTTAGTAAGAAATTGGAAAATTGCAGTTCAAAAATATTTAGGAACTGTATACGAGAAAAGGCTTTCTGGGATAACATTACGATTTATCATCATCATTAACAGCCTATTGTAGTCCACTGCTGGACATAGGCCTCTCTTAAAGCACGCCACTGAACCCGGTCTTCGGCTTTACTCCTCCAGTCACTGCCCGCAGCTTTGCGTATGTCGTCGCTCCACCTTGCCACAGGGCGTCCTGCGCTACGTTTGCCGATACGCGGTCTCCACTCAAGGACCAGCTTACCCCAGCGGTTATCGGTCCTTCGGCAGATATGACCAGCCCACTGCCACTTCAGCTTGCTAATACGTTGAGCTATGTCGGTCACTCTAGTTCTCTATCGAATTACTTCGTTTCGGATACGATCCCTTAGAGAAACCCCGAGCATAGCTCTCTCCATAGCTCGCTGAGCGACTTTCAGTTGGTGGACCAGTCGTACCGTGAGTGTCCACGTTTCGGCTCCGTATGTCATGACAGGTAGGACGCACTGGTTGAAGACTTTCGTCTTAAGGCATTGCGGTAATGGCGACGAAAAGACTCGACGGAGTTTTCCGAATGCTGCCCAACCCAGCTGTATTCTTCTCTGGACTTCCTTCTCAAGGTAGACATACTGTTGAACAACTTCGAGTTGGATTCCATTTACGGCAATCGGTTCCGGATCAACGTGTTCGTTGAACATGACTTTGGTTTTATCCAAATTCATCCGGAGACCGATGCGGCGAGAAGAATCAGCTAGGTCATCCACCATTCGTTGTAGGTCTTGCAGCGTTTCTGCCATAATGACGATGTCGTCTGCAAATCGTAAGTGAGAGATGTACTTGCCGTTTATATTAATACCACGACCTTTCCAGTCCAGCGTCTTAAACATATCCTCCAGAGCGTTAGTGAACAGTTTCGGGGATATGACGTCCCCCTGTCTCACTCCTCGATGGAGATGGATAGGCTTAGTCCGCTGGTCCTGTACTTGTACGGTCATTGTGGCGGCTTCATACAGACATCTCATCACTTCGATGTATCGCCAGTCGACTTGGCAACGCTGCAAAGACTCCAGAACAGACCAGGTTTCGATGGAGTCGAAAGCTTTCTCATAGTCCACAAACGCTAAGCACAGGGGCCGATTGTACTCTTGAGACTTCTGTACAATCTGCCGTACCGTGTGAATGTGGTCTATGGTGCTATAACCCCTTCGAAACCCGGCCTGCTCGGGAGGCTGAAACTCATCGAGTCTTCGCGCAAGACGATTCGTGATGACCTTGGAGAACAGTTTGTAAACATGGCTCAAAAGCGAAATCGGGCGGTAGTTCTTCAATAGGATTTTGTCTCCTTTTTTGAAGAACAGTACCACCATGCTTCTGTGCCATGCCTGCGGAGTTCTCCCATGGAAGAGAACGGAGTTAAAGAGCTGTTGGAGCTGATCCAATAAGGGAGTTCCTCCAGCTTTTAGGAGCTCTGTCGTGATCCCGTCCTCCCCTGGGGCTTTTCCATTTTTTAACTGTTTCAGGGCCATTTCGATCTCGTCTCGGCTGATCTCGGGCAGGTCCTCGGTGAAATGGCGTGTGAGGGTGGCTCTGCAATCCTCAGTATCGGGTACGGGCTTTGAAGCTTGCGAGGCGTAGAGCTTGCCATAGAAGTCTTCCACTTCCGACAGAACCTCCGGCTTGGATGCGACGACTTCCCCAGATTCAGTTGTCAGCTTCGTCAGGTGGCTCCTACCCAAAGGCCGTGCGAACACCTTTGGTCCCCGATTCTGCTCAATTGATTTTTCAATCAAGAGCGTGTTTGCGGATCGGAGATCACGTCGCACGAGCCTCTGGATGGTTTTGTTGCGCTCTTGACTTTTCGTCGAAGCTGACAATGGGTCTGTACGTCTCTCTTCCATTAAGCTGAGAGTTTCCGTCGAAAGTTTGGACTTTTTGCTCTTACGTCTAATCTCGCAGAACTTCGTCCCTTCATCCCTGAGAATTTCCACCACCTCTTCGAGTTTCTGGTCAACGTCATCTGTGGTTTCCAAGGCAGCGAATCGATTTTCCAATTTTAATTGGAAAGTTTCGGACCCTACCACGGTTTGGAGCAGATTCGGTCGGAGCGTGGACTTCACCAGGCGGGCTCTTTCAGCTTTGTAGTTAATATCCAGAGTGCCCTGAACAAGTCGGTGGTCGCTTCCGGTATTAAACCTGGTGACCACTGTGACATCCCTGAATATGCGCCGTTTGTCCGCGATGATGAAGTCTATCTCATTTTTCGTCACAGTATCGGGGCTTTGCCACGTCCACTTCCTTTTGGGCTTCTTTTTGTAGAATGAATTCATCAAAAAGAGGCCCTCTTTTTCGAGGAAGTTGACGAGCATTTGCCCCCTGTGATTTCTACTTCCAAAACCGTAGTTGCCCATACTCGATTCGCCGCAAGTCTGTACTCCCACTTTAGCGTTAAAGTCCCCCATAACAACGTTATAGTGAGCTTTGGAGGTGGTATGTAAGGCTCTGGAAATATCTTCATACATGCTTTCCACCTCCTCGTCCAAGTGTGTCGAGGTCGATGCGTAAACCTGGATAACCTTGAGGCTGTACCTCTCGGTTAGCTTAATTATGAGGTACGCAACCCTGTTCGACACACTTGATTTATATTACTATTAATTGTGGAAGTGTGGCAATATCCCTTTTGATAAAAAAATCATCTCTTATCGGTTATTTCGTATCGATTTTTTTTTCATTAACAACATAAGCCAGACTGAAGAAAATGTTAAAGTTCATAAGGCCTGATAACGCCTGTAAAGTTTTCAATACACAGTCCCTTACACTCCGTATGTTTTTGGAGAGAACTTTATAGAAAGTAAGGTACTTGATTTGAAGCGTGGTAAATATTAATTAAGTTTTAATGTTTCTACAGTAAATTATGTTAAATATTGATTGAAGCTGTTAACAAGTATTATTTTGAAAATAAAAGTTACATTCGTTGTTATGCATTTTTGACGTTACAAGTTCTTATCAACTGCACACACCAAAAACATGACTCATGTGGCGTTACCTCGCTCTGAGGCGGTAAAATTAAAATTTTCTTTTGAAAGATGCAACCATTCCATCAGTATTTTCTTATATCGAGACGTTCAACTATCATCAGTAAACCGACGTTACAGACAACCGATTTTTTATTATCATTTCCAACGGCTGTGCTCATCCGCGACAGATAATACGCCATTCCATATCTATTCGCATACACAATAGATACTAATTTCCCGTATCTGTGTTTAGGGATGCGGTGGGGACACAACAATGCATCTCCAAATGGAAAATGTATTTCGAGGATGCATTTGGTGGAACTTGGTACCTACGAAGTAGGGATGTGGAAATATAATCGATTATTAAAATAATTATTTAAATAATCGAAGATTTTTCAACGAGAAAATTATTACTAATACTTAATTAATTAATCGTATACGAAGCCGAAATACCTAAATCGGCTGATTAAAATTTTCCAAGTTCAATAATTTTAATGTATTGCACCACCCACTACCAGCAGCATCTAAGTGTTTAGGGCAGTGATTACGTATTAATCTTAATACTGGACACCAGGGTCCTTTATAAATAAAGTTGAATATATGAATCTAATATTGATCGATGTTTCTTTTTTCAATAAAATCGATTATTTATTATATATATTTTTCTAAAAATAAAAAATCGATTATTAAAATATCGTATTTTTTTATTACAAAAGTCATATCCCTAGCACGAAGTTTTAAAATGAAAATACCCCGGCACGGTTCCCCCGTTTTGTCGAAACTTTTCACCGAATAAGTTGAATTTCGTTCTGCGTTCGAAAATGGCAATTGTTGTTCGAGAATTGTATTTTTTGAGCGGGACCGTGCAGTTTGCCTGTTTAAGTTGAGAAAAATCGCGCGTTTGCATTCTGAATGCACTGGCACGCTTTTAAAAGCTTGAATATTAACTGAAGGCCTATTTTTGATTCGGTGGATTCTTTTACCGATTCTTGCCGTGTGATGCCGGCTTAGAATAGCATCACCCCATTTCTTCCCGCGGGTGTCGTACGAGGCGACTAAGGGACTCGAGGCTTTCATATGTATTACAACTTTAGGCTGACAACCTGTCACTAAATTGCCCGCGATATTTGTCAGACGTGGTGATAGCGACCGTATTTTTACGGCCGTTTACGCTCTGCCTACCCCGCAAGGGAAAAAGGCGTGATATGTGTATGTATGTATGGATTCTTTTAGCGCTGGTCTGGCTATTGCTATTTTTACAAGCGCTAGAGAAAACCGGTAATAGACGAAAACTGACTGCGAAAGAAAGATGTCTTATACTGCCCGTATTTATAAACCGCTCTCAACTCTGAGATCGATCTTAAGTGCGACGTTGAGATGCTGTTATGTTAGTATTGACTGACATTTGCCACAATTGCTCTTGAGATCGATTTCAGTGATAACTTTACGTACGTATGCTGAATGTAGGTACGAGTAGTCGTCTGTCCGACCTCGTATCTTACCTAAATTCAAAAGACATCTATCAAGTACTATTTGTCTGTCTACAACGATAAGACAAATTAACGCTCGATAGATTCTTTTCCAATGTTTTGTCATAATACAGGTTTAAGCACTACATAGTATGAAGCAAAGTCGCTTTTCACGTCTGTCTGTATGTATGCTTTAATCTTTAAAACTACACAACAGATTTTGATGCATTTTTTAAATAAATAGAGTGATTCAAGAGGAAGGCTTTTATGTAAGTATAATACTTGCTGGGAAAAATCCTTATTCCCACTTATTCTCAAATAAGAGAAAGTAATTCGTCAAGTATTTCATGGAAAACTCGTCTCTATTTCAAAATTTCTACTGATATAAAAATACGGCCCCGGGGTGTTTGTGCAACAAAGTTTTTGAATGTGTTACGAGTTAATTAAAGCATTTTTAAACAGATGGAATTTTATTTAAAGTTCTGCTTTTTCCCGGTTTTCATAAATGGATTTTTCTTTTTCGTAGAGTAGTCACAAACGTTCACAAATTAGAGTTTTTACAGGGCGTATAAAAAAATTCGCTGCAAATATTTTAAGGGGTGAATCAGCCCATGAAACTAAACAAATTTTTTCCACGGAACATAAGTCGAAATATGAAAAAAAATGATGGACCTCCCATACAAAATGTACCCGCCGACCAAGTCTATTTGTATAGGGGGCCCAAATTTTTTTTGCATATTTCGACCTATTTCTTCGGGAAAGTTGTTTAGTTTCATGATCTGATTCACCCTTTAAAATATTTGCCGCTAATATTTTTACACCTTATATTAGGTAACTAGGTAATTAAATTGAACTAAAAGTTAATAGAGTTATTCATTCTCCATCGAATGATTAATGGATTCATAAGAAATGGTATTGTGATGCCGGCTTACAATAGCATCACCCCATTTCTTTCCCTTGGGTGTCGTGAGATGCGAGGTACTCGAGGATTTTAAGGATATTTCAATTTTAGGCGACAGGCTGACAACATGTCAATAGCCTGTTTTAATAGTGGTACACGACCTATCTGAAACGACTCTCAAATATTAGTCAGACGTGGCGATAACGACCGTAATTTTATGGTAGTCAACGCTCTGCCTACCCCGCAAGGGATAAAGGCGTAATCTGTGTATGTGAGAAATGGTATTCGTAATTAATATAACTACAAACCAAGAGATTTAACTAAATACAGTGATATGTTTTAAACACTCATAAACAAAATAACATCACTTATAATTTTCTATTTATTAATTTATCCAAATAGTTATAAATCTGACTTATTTTTGACATTAAATATTGAAGACATATTATATTAATAAATTGTGACATAAAACTACAAAGAAATGGCACCAAGGAAAACAAAAACTGTTGGAGATATAGAACTGGACAGGTTAGTGGACGTTATTTCAAATCTGCAAACGATTGTTATAGAAATGAAATGCAAACTTGAGAGTTGTCATGAAATGATAACCTCACAAAAAAGTCTAATAAATATGCAAAAGGAAGACATTTACAACCTAAAGACATTGTTTATGAAACATTATGACATACCTGAAAATTCCACTCCAAAGTTCTACTCCACTGCACTAAAGATTCCTCTTCGTTTTCAATCGTCTACGAACACTCCACTGAACAAATCGGGCCCCCGGGGACTGGCATACTATCGAGACGACGACGTTTCCGACAACGTTTCCGATGACGACACAATCGTTGGTGATAAGAATTCACTCACTGTGAGAGCTCAAACTCCACAATTGTCCAAACCAACTGGCCCACCGATGCAATCACAGTCCAGTGTATCCCGAAAGGAGTCACCATCTGCAGCAGCGCCAGCTCATGCTACACAAGCAGACCTCAGCCCCTCGCAACGAAACCGCCGCCGTCGCCAGGCTGCGAAGAGATCCCGATCGGCCGGCGCCGATAACGACGTTGGTGGTGGAAATTCCCGCAGCGGCCAGCCATCTGTACCCCTACGGTCGCAGCCCCTTCGGCCACATCAGCCTGCGCAAGAACGTGGACTTCAGGCTGCGTCTCCACATCTGGTCAGCCTACACGTATTCAACCTGAGCGAGAACACCACAGCACAGCAAGTCATCGAACACGTCAATGACATGGGCATCCAGGGCGCAAAGTGTGAGAAGCTCGTAGTGACCAGAGGCAAATACTCCTCTTTCCGACTTGATGTTCCAGGTAGCCAAGTTCGCGTAGCACGTGATGCAAAACGTTGGCCTGAAGGAGTTTCCGTCCGAAGATTTAACGTTGTCCAGCCAAAAAACTCGCCACCACGTGCGCCAGAAACCAGGTTACGTTAGAACCGAAACAAACTCCACGATTCACATTTAAAGTTATCCACCAAAACGTTCGATCAATATTAAGTAAAACTGCGTTACTAGATTTATTATTATGTAGTGAGAAACCCGACGTCTTGGCTTGCAGCGAGTTATGGTGCAAACAAACCGAGATAAAAAAAGTTAGGTTAAGTAACTACGAGCTCGCGAATAGCTACTGTCGCACGCGCATGGGCGCTCACGGAGGAGTAGCTTTGTTTGTCCGCGACGGGGTACAGTATAGACAACGCAATGATTTGCAGAAAAATGTTAGTGTTCAATATCAAATAGAAATATGTGCCATTGAAATATGTAAATTAAATTTAATAATAATCGCATTGTACAGAACAGGACTAGGAGATTTTGACATATTTTTAAATAACTTTGAATTATTACTCGGTAGGTTAATTGACGAAAACAAAAGGTTTCTTTTAGTTGGCGATCAAAACGTGCATTATGAGTATGAAAATTCTCAGAAAAACCAGCTCGACGATGTACTGAAAAGTTACGGATGCGAAAATATTGTTGACTTCACAACTCGCATCACTGCAGACGGTGCGTCGTCTATAGACTGCGGTGTAACGGTCTGTGAGCACGGTGACGTCACCGCTGCACCGCTCGACACTGCAATATCTGACCACGGCGCACAAGTCTATACGTACACGTTAACTACGGAACAGCCACATTTGGGGAAAGTAAATCGTTTTATTGAACGTCGATTATTTACGGACCAATCCATCTTGGCATTCTATATTGACATTGAAAATTATAATTTTAGTTTTATTCAAAATATTTCTATTGACATAAATGAGAAATTCAATAAATTGATCCATATTCTGACATATTATATTGACATTCATTTCCCATTAAAAACAATATTATTAAATAAAAATTCCACTGTTCCCTGGTTGACGGATACATTGAGCGAATATTTAAATAAATACAATGATCTCACAAACTTTAGGCGGCAGTATCCAAATGAAAAACTTATCTCTGGTTGTATTGATTATTACTGCACATTAATCAAAAAGGAATCCTTGGATGCAAAACGGAACCACATAGAGAGTCGCTTATGTGCATCCAAGAATCCAACCAAAGAAATATGGCGCGTAGTAAACGAGGAGATTACTCCATACACAGGGAGAAATGAAATCCGTTTAACTGACGAAAATTCAGCAGATATCAAACGTGAGAATATACCTAACTACATAAACTCCCGTTTTATAGAAGTAGGTACAAAATTCAAAACACACATCGACCTTGAGAAATCTGACAAATACCTTAAGAGCTTCCTGCGTACTATTGAAGTGCCTATTTTTACTTTGCCAACTGTGACGCGTTCGGATCTTGACAAAACTTTAAAATCAATGCTTAAAACGCGAAACACACTGGATGTCTACGATATATCGATCAACATACTGTTGTGCATTTGGCCGGTTGTCGCAGATATTCTAGTCCAGTTAATAAATGAAATGTTTAACACAGGGATGTATCCAGATGCCTTAAAGTGCACAAGGGTATGTCCCGTGTACAAGGGTAAAGGAGAGAAGTACAAAATTGACAACTACAGACCGATTACAATTGTACCAAATTTATCAAAACTTATTGAGTCAATTTTATCCGCCAGCATTATGAATCACCTAGAGACAAATGACATACTTACAGACAAACAATTCGCTTACCGCAAAAGCATGTCCACGTCCACTGCCGCACATCAAATTCTAGATTGCGTAATTACTGCAATTGATGAAAAATACAAAGTTGCTGGAATATTTTGTGATCTTTCCAAAGCGTTCGACGTGATTGATTACAAATTGTTACTAAATAAATTGAACGGTTATGGAATACAGAACAATGCTCAAAAACTGCTGAACTCATTTCTGAATGACAGAAACCAAACCGTTCAGGTCACTGCCGGCGGTAAGGTAATGAAGTCTGAGGCGCGTGGGATTGATGTAGGTATTCCTCAAGGATCCTCCCTTGGAAACACTCTTTTTTTGGTTTTTGTCAACGATCTGCCGCACACAGTCACAGACGGATTGATGGTGCAGTTCGCTGATGACACCACTGTAGTTGTGACCGCAAAAACATATGAGCAACTCAACGACAAAATCTGTACTGTATGTGAGCAGCTACAGAGGTGGTTCTCGGCGAATGGCCTCATTCTGAATGTGGCAAAGTCAAATGTCATGCTATTTTCAGGGCGAAAAGTAGTGATTCCTTCATCTATTCGGAGCCCCATGCCGATCCGTGAAGAGTGTAAATTCTTGGGTTTTATGCTGGATGATCATGTCAACTGGAAGCTGCATGTAGACTCGCTATGTGATAAGCTGAGCAGTGCGGTGTTTGCTCTGCGAAAGCTGAAACCGCTGATCTCCAGTGACGCCCTCCGGCAAATGTACTTCGCTTATTTTCACTCCGTCATGTCATATGGCTCAATCCTGTGGGGGAACTCAACGGATTCTGACAGAGTGTTAATAATGCAGAAACGTGCACTCCGGACAATGGCTGGCGTAAAGCCAAAACACTCATGTAGGAAGCTTTTTACGGAATACAAGATCTTGACACACTATTCTCAGTTTTTATTTGACATAATTATATATACTCGACAAAACATCCATAACTTCAAACGCGTTGACATACCTGGACGAATATTACGTAGGACTGGATGCCTTAGATCCGTTCCGCGACGTACAGCACTAGCTGCGACGAACCCGCGTGTAATCGGTCCTACGTACTATGAGAAACTACCGCCCGAACTAAAAAATGAAACATCTGACAACACGTTTCGAAGCCAACTAAAAAACTTTTTGTTAGATAAATCATTTTACTCTGTAAAAGAGTATTTAGATTTTTAATTTTAATGTTTGTATATTTTTTTATTTTTTTACAATTTGACATTATTTCTGTTATTGCTTTTACTTTTTATTTTTGAAATTATTTTTTGCAAATTATTATTTTATATTATTATTATTATATTGACGAGCACTATGCGAATTCTTATATCGGACATTTTGTAACAATATAATGTAATTTCCATTGTGTGATAAATAAATCAAATCAAATCAAATCAAATATTTAGTAAAACTGTGGTGCGAATATTTACGCCTTCCTTTCTCCGTATATCTAAAACTTGACATGCTTAATAGTCTTTAAGTTATTCGTATCCTGTCATAACATTCAAGTAACATTCTGACTATCAACCTCAAGGCAAAGGAATTCAGAAGGAATCCTGCTAATCCTAGAGTGACGCTAGGTCATACAGGACGAAACTCATACCTACTGAGTTGTCGTAAGACACTCTTAGAATGCCTCAGAAATTTGCACAAAGTTTGAATTGAAGCTGTGAAAAAGCTCAATTACCACTCACTAGTGCAGGACACAGCTTACCAATGTACTTTGGTATCAAGAGTTACCAAACCGCCTTCTTTTACAAGCAGTAGGCTTCTGACGTAGTTGTAGGACAACGGCCTTCCTAAGCAATCTTAGACAGCAACTGGAACTTCTTAACTCAATGAAACTCTGACATCATTTGACTGCAAGAATAATGAATTAAAATTTTTAGCATTAACAAAGCCAGAACAGAACACAAGGTCTGTTCTTGTCAGTCTATCATGGTTACACCCCGCAAATTTACATTTATGTCCTCCATTAATATGGCTTAGACTTTAGATGACATCCACTGAATTACGTATCCTACTTTAGGGTTCTCTCTGAATCAGACCTTTGCCCTGGGCTGTCACCATAATGTATCCGAACGTCAAACATCAGGGCCGGACTAGTATATTTTAAAACGACTTTGATCAGATTTATTTGACACATCTTAACATCGCCCCAGCGTAGAGTTATTATCTGTTTCAAAGCGGCATCATATTTTATGGGTCGTTAAAAACACGCAAAAAACGTGGCGCGTCACAACTGTGCTGTTCATCAGTTTATGACGTCGTAAAGTGCAAGGAGACACGTTTCAGCCCTGGTTGAATACAGGTAGGTATGAAGGGAAGAATCTGGGGCCTACAGCCAGCAATATAGAGTGAAATTTTACTACGGACACGGGCTTTTGGTAAGAAACAACTTTCCTTAAGGTGCATAGGTCGGATTATGAAAAAAACATTGGACATACCATACAATTCGATTCGTTCGTATATGTAAATATCTAAAATAGTCATTTTTAACTGTCTGTATTTATCTATGCCGTGTGATGCCGGCTTAGAATAGCATAACCCCTTTTCATCTCGCGGGTGTTGAAAAAGGCAACTATGGGACTCGAGGGCTTCCTATGTGTCACAATTTTAGGCGACAGGCTGACCACCTGTCACTACAGTGATACATGAATCATCTAAAAGGGCCCTCAATACTTGTCAGACGTGGCGATGAAGACCGTAATTTTACGATTGTTAACGCTCTGCCTACCCCGTAAGGGACAAAGGCGTGATTTGTGTATGTGTGTATGTATGTATGTATTTATCTAGGACATACAGTTGCGTTTGACAGTTGCCCAAATTGGGTAATTGGGACCACACGATACATTAATTTTATTGAACACTATGAGATAATCCTTTGCCATCATTGATCTCTAAGTCGCCTGCCTAAAGTATGGGCAATACTCTACTATGGACACCCATGTCCAGCAGTGACTTTTGCGGCCATAAGTAGCCCAAATGTAACGTCTTTACTCCAGCCCTGTCGAAGCACGAATGACAGGCGAGTTCCTAGATTTATCGAGTTCACTTTCAACTCTCGCCCGCCTTGCGCGCGCAACTTCCACTTTGACAAACAAATTGAAAAATATCTCTATCGAAACTTGAATAAGGTCCATATTGGTTATACGGCTTTGGTATAAGCGCAGGAGTAACCAATACGAGGAAATAGTTTTTATTGCGTATTTTATTTATTTTATTCACCTTTTGTCGCTTCTGCCGACGTTTAGTGGGGATAACATTACTTGATGTCTCGTCTGAACACGACAAGACGACTTCCACACATAACTATATTTGCTTCCGTTAGCCCCAGAAAAACAACTTACTTGTCCACATACAACTACAACAGCCACAAAAGTCTACTGTTGGACATGGGTTGGACAATACGGGGAGTATTGGCGGTATTTGCCATACTCACTTGGCAGGCGGGTTGGCAAGCCAGTGGAAGGTTGTTGTAACTCTGCTGCCCAATGAAACCCTGGTGTCAGAATTTTTCAACCGCTTACTACAAGTAACAGGCTTCTGATATGATTATGTAACGACAACCATAGACAACCACCGACACGTGGCTTACGTGCCCTCCGAAACATGGGACCATCTTTCTTACGAACAATCAGGTGCGATTTCCTAACCAGAACAAAAGTGTCTCATAGGAAATCGAACCCGGAACCTTTGCGTCGCAGGCAGTCGCACTACCACTGCGCCACATCAGCTATTAAACACATCCCATCTCCAGAACAGTTTACCTCTCCATAATTCCTCCACAGATTTGAATATGCAGATGCGTAGACCACCGAGCAAGTGTGGCCAAGAGATTCTGTCGCTTACACCACACTTCCTGTGATCTATTGCCCAGAACCCTAAGTCTGCTAAATGAAAATCGAAAAAAGTAGGATGTCGATCGGATCTCTTGGATGGTTTCGGTAATTTCGTAGTCTGCTAACAGTTTGAAGTATAGAAAATTACAATGGCAATGGAATCACAGTTGAGTTTCGATGGCGTTATAATAACATTAAAATAGCAGACTTGGAACCCTGCCCATACGCACCGTATGGCATTGCGGTGTTTTATCGGATGCGGTTTTCAGCAAGGAAGTTTACAAAATTTTAAATCTTTTACTGCATAATCAGCCATTTTATTTTAGGTGGACTTTGTCTTCTAGATGACGAGTACAGAGTGATCGGAAAGGTGACATAGCAGATGGCATGGAATGGTAAAATTTAAAAAGTGATGGATGACGGCTTTGGCAGAATGAAGAGAGGGGGTGGAGGCGAAGAGGTGATAGATAATGTACTTAGTAGGTGCTATGCTACAACATGATCTTTTAAAGAGGTATGTGGATATGATGATGATCTCTCCAACCGATTTCGGCCATGGCGACCACTTTGACTCCTAATCAGATCGGCGCTGATGCGCCCGGAGATGGCTATTGTAGCCAATTTTGGCAGTAAACTCCCGTGCACAGTGTGGACACGTGAGTTTGCCATTTACATAGCCATTTGCCATTTATAGTTAATGACGACGGGTGGAAGGGCCTTTAACTCATCGCGCTAAGCGTCGAGGTATGCTTTACGCTATTCCCCAAACTCGTGGACTTGCCTCTTAACCATCCTGCGCCATTTGGGGCGCTGTGCTGCCAGACCCTCCCATTGAGTGGGCTCAATGTTGCATCTTTTCATGTGTCGTTTCTGAACATCTTTATATCTGAGGAGTTGTTCGCCATGCTTTCGCTGTGGATATAGGTATGTAATGAAGGGCACCCCATGAATCATAGCGGCGTATTTGAGTCCCGCCCGCGCCGCGCGACGGGGCGTCTGCGTCTCGCGTATATCATCCGCCTAGCCTGCGACGGACGGCGAGCATACTCACTATTTAATTGATATTTTGGTTGTGCTGGTATGAAGTATGAATTTTATTCCTTGTGCCAAAAATAGCGTCGATATTTTTGCTGCAGGACCGGCGTCTAGCGGCGTTTGGAAGTGGCAGTAGTAAAAATTAACTGGATCACAATCATGACAAAGTCGATATTGGCTAACAGCTGAATTATACTGCTTATACGAGCAAACTGCTTTGGATCTCAATTTCTGATAGAGTGATTTCTGTAATCGTGCACGGAAGTCCGCAACGACTGGTCTCGCAATTTCTACTACTCGTTTATTGTGCAGGGGTATGTGTGAGTATTTTAGGGTACCTAGGTATGCGAGAATGGATAAGCTTAGTAGACTCTGTGATACGAATACAGTAGCAGACTTCTGGCTGCGAAAATTCAAAAATAGAGCTCCAAGTAAGCCTTTTGAGACTTATAGTTATGAGACCATGCGAATGCACTCATTTTACTAAAAACTGCATACAAGTTTTCGTCAAATGCTGACCTTGTGCGCCGACCCATACAAATTAATAAGAGCACTTTCAAGTACATCTATGCTTTATCTAGTATCAGACACAGGTTATAGTTCGTAACATTCAGTGAAATTTGAAATGCAAATACCTAGACCAGCCACGTAGCCAAACATAAGAGGCCGGTAGACTGCGCTGTCATTCACACTACACTTGCAATGATCTACGGCTTTGCTGACTCTACCACTTCCTTGCACATTCTCACGTCCACTAGACTAGGTAGGTACTATCGCCAGCACATCAACTGTTCCATTTGAAGGACCATGGTATAAAAAAAATTGCTGCAAATATTTTGAACCACCCCATGAAACTAAACAACTTTCCCCAAGGACATAGGTCGAAATATTATAAAGAAAAATGTTCGACCTCCCAACAAGTCAATTTGTATGGGATGTCCAACACTTTTTTTCATCTTTCGACCTATATTTCTAGGGGAAAGTTGTTCGTTTTCATGTGCTGATTCACCCCTGAAAATATTTGCAGCTAATATCTTTACACCTATTATATTGGTTTTCATACAAATATTAAGAAACGGCAGCAAAAGATTTAAATTTTTTCGAACATTCGAAAGCAGTCTTTATTTCAAGCCCAAAGAGTGCTTCCAGATATCGATTGTTGCGTGGAGTGTACCGCATACCTAAGAGCACGACTTTTAATTAGAAATGGTTCATTTATAGCTCTTTAGTGCGACGCAAAAACGCTGCAGCTATTTGAAAATTGATTTGAGAAAATAGTCCAAGAAATAGTAATTAATAGGGCAACTATTAATTGCGTGCTTGACTCAACTGAACAGGAATATACCTAAATTTAGAGAAGAAAATAAAATAAACTTTTTTGAATTGTTTTATTGCACGATTGTATGCACATTATAATAAATATAAATGAGGAGAACAGAAAATTTGAGTTTCGAAACACAATTGAGAGACTACGTACCTATGATAAAACAAAAGTTCGAACCGTATTTATAAAATCTAATCTTCTTCAGAAACTGGCTCAGTTACGTCAGTTCGCCCCCTTTTGGAATCATACATCGGGTTCCTAAATGCTGTGCCAAAACCCGACCCCATAGTGGCCGTGGAATCCCTCCTTGATGTCAGAGACACAACACTCTCGCTTCTAGCATTAAACCTGGACACCACTCGTCTTGTGTTCCGGCTGAACATGGGATAGTTGAACCCAGGAAGGTCAGGTTTCCGGTAATAGTACACGTAAATTGCGCCCATAACGAACACTACAGCAAAGAACATGGAAAAAGCAATCTTGACGCTCATACCGGACTCTGAAGTTGGTATACCGCTGAAGTACGCCATAGTTTGTAACGCTTTACTACCAATACTGTACTCAATGTCTTGAATAGCTTGAGTGCTCGTCCCGTCGTATTCTCCTTTCTCTACCACCACCACCTGCACTCTGTCGTCAGGTAGGATTCCGATGTGGTAAACCAGTCTATCTTTTCCATAGGATTCAATCACTTTCGCAACGTTTTCTTCGAACACCAAAGTATCAAAACTTGATCCAATTTTACTGACGATATATCCTCCACATATTTTACAGCAGTGACCAACAGGTTGTATTGGGTTGAGACACTTCGGAGTTGGACAGAATTTCAAATCACAATTGATTTTTAAAACGTTCGTCTGGCAAGGACATCCTAGAGGATTGTTACATCCTGAATAAGATATTTGAACACCAGTCATAAAATAGCTGTTTAGCAAAAATTGCTGAGTCGAATCGCCCGAAGACATTCTTACAAGTCTTTGAAACGAGAAATTGTCCTGGTAGATTCCGCCAACGGATAGACTTTGAATATACTGTATGTCTTCTGGCAAAGCTATTGTAAATTGTGTGTGTTCCGGAAAAACTACTGCGTCATTATAGCATGGAGCTCTTTCTGCGTCCGGTGTAGCTTCGTTGAACTTGGAAGAGCTCCATACATCAGGATCAGCCCAAGAAAAGGATGTTCTAGGAGCATAGTACGCTGTTCCAGTTTCCGTGCAGTTGTCGTGTTCGTCGCCTCCAAAAGCGATGACTTCTTCTAAAGATTCAAAGAGTAGTTCTCCATTCTTTGGTAAAATGAATTCTTTGACCGCTACATCAGCTGCAAAGTCTATAACCTCTTGAACGCTTTCAGGAAACACAACAGATTGCTTTGAGCACGGGAGTTTGTGATCCCGGAAGTTGATCGCCAAATCGAAGCTCGTGTTTGGAGTCCATTCCACCACAGCCGTGGATGAAACAGAGATTGTAATGCACAGCAAAAATGCACGCATTGTTTATTAATCAAATAATCAATGGCTGTCCGAATGAATGCCGGTTAACGAATGGCAATTTCATAAAGCTGGATTGTAATTCGATACGGGTGATGTCTGGTCGGTCGTTATCTGTTTGTGCCGTACTCGTTTGAGTACTATTGATAGCAACTCGGATCATTCAGGGGATCAGCACAAGCTGGATTTTCATAGAGATGCAAATATTTGCCAGTTTAGGTTGATCTCTAGGGTAACTGTAGTTTCTGTATATATGAACATGACACACGCAATCAATGGTGCACTCATTTAGTTAAAATAAATAAAATAAAATAAATAAAGTTTATTTGAAACTTACATCATACATGACATGTTTGCCTGGCCCCCAAACTAGGTTACCCTGTGCTATGGGAAGCCAGTCTTTCATCCTGGATGTAAAATAATACAGTAGACAGTAGGTAGTTTACGTATTGTATCACCAAAGAACGCAGTCCAATAACCATTCAAGCCACTACACGTTCAACACTTCAAAAATTTTACAAACTAAATTACATTTATATTATATTAAATAGCCAACTCTGCTTAAACAAGGAGAAAAATATTGTGAGAGGGTATTAGTAACTTCACTGTCCAACCAAGATCATTGCAAGGAGCTACTTAGTGTGAGGAATGTGGCGCAGTATACTTTTGACATGCAGATAAAAACTGTTGTTACCTTTAACAATTAGTGGATGTTAGGATTCAAATTATTTCTAGGTCGGTATTTGTTTATGTTAAAGCTAGTTTATTTGAAATTGTACATAATTTTATTTATTCATTTGTTAACTTTATATGTACATTATTTGAAAAAAGTGTTGTGTACCTATATTTATTTAGTTATTTAGTTTGTAGCAGTAAAAATTTTTGTTTTGTGTAGATGCATGTGGATGTTATATCTAGTTATAATTATGTAAATACATTTTTATGAAGATAGGTATAAAGCTCGATCTATTTAGCATATTAGGTTACACCAACATCGAGTAGTGATTCGGTATCGATGTAATCTTTTAATATCAGCCATTTGAAAATAACAATTTTGCATTTAGTTGTTGTGTGATTTACTATGTTTAACTTATTATTCGTATGAGTATACAGGAATGGTTCCATGTAACCTGGGAACCGTCTTGCAAAGGTGGTTTTTGTTTTGGGAATAGTCCATGGTCTATGCCTACCTGGAACGTACCGTTTGGATTTGTCCTTTTCTGTAAGCGACATGGTTGATAACGACGTTTTGTGAAAAGAAGATATTAGCTTCTGTATGTATAGTTGTCTTATTGTAAGGACATTACTTTCTTTGTATAATTGTTGAGTGCTATACGAAATAGGTTTATTGTGTAGTATCTTGAGAGCTAAACGCTGGGCTCTCTCCAGTTTAATGAGTATCGATTTTGCAGCTCCTCCCCAGGCTGATACGCAATAGCTAAGTATAGATTGACCAAGTGCAAGATATATGGTATTTAAGGTGGGTTTGTCTACTAGATGACGTAATTTTTTAAATACATGTAGAAGCTTTCTTGTCCTATCGCATAGGTATTTTATGTGAATGTCCCATTTGAGGTGCTCATCAACACATATTCCAAGGTATTTAATATGATTAGTCCGATCTATAGCTTGGCAAGGACACGGTCCGTTATGTATGTTTTGACAGAAGGTAGGGTTATGAAGTTTTATTTCTAGGTCTAGAGGCGGAGCACTTCTCTGTGTTATGTGGAAAGCCACAAACTTGGTTTTCGAGGTATTGAGAGTGAGTAGATTATTTTCTAGCCATTGAGTCACAGTGTACATTCCCAATTCAGCATTTCGTTTTACTTCATTCCACGTTTTTCCCTTGAAAATGATTGCTGTGTCATCTGCAAAAGTAACTACTTGGGCCGACACAAGATTCAAACAGCACAAATCATTTATGTAAATCAGAAACAATGTCGGCCCAAGCACACTTCCTTGAGGTACACCATACGAAACTAGCTCCGTCTGGCTCACAGCCTCATCATTAAGTTTCACAAATTGCTTCCGATTGTTCAGATAACTTCTTAACCAAGATAGCGCTACGCCTCGAAAACCTATTTTCTCTAGTTTTTTTAAAAGGAGTGGAATAGACACCGTATCAAACGCTTTTCTCAGATCCAAAAAAGCACCTATGCATTTTTCTTTACTATCTAAACATCTTGTTACTTCACCAATAAGCAATTTCACTGCATCTTCAGTGCTTTTCTTGGATCTGAAACCAAACTGGTTAGTTGATAAAATGTTATTCGTTTCCAAAAAGTTTATTATTCTTTTATTTATCACTTTCTCTAAGATTTTGGCTACAGTGTTAAGTAATGATATAGGGCGATAGTTATTCACGTCCTTGGAATTACCTGACTTGAAGATGGGACATACTTGTGCTACTTTTAGGCAGTCTGGGACCTGTCCGGAAGATATGCTTAAATTAATTAGATAAGTTAATGGCTCGAGAATGTACTGCTTAACTTCTTTTAAGGTTTTGCTAGTGATACCATCGCAACCCGGCGCACTTTCTGTTTTAAGAGAAGATATGATGCCTGATACTTCAGTTACATCGGTTGGCTGTAGAAATATTGTGCTGGGGTTGTTTGGGATATTGTTATTAATTTCTCTGACAAGGTCATCTTCAGCTTTTCCGGATTGTTGCAATATGTGTTTAGCAAGTTTTGATCCAACAGATGTAAAGAATTTGTTAACGTGATTAGCAGAAGATTGCGGATCATTCTGGGCGTTAAGAAGATCATCAGTCTTATTTTTGGGAGAATCAGTATTACTTACAATCTTAATCGACTTCCACATTTTTTTGGGGTTGTGCGAGTTTTTAGTTAGAAGTTTTTTATTGTTTTCGAGGCATATATCAGACAGTATTTTGTCACAATGATGTTTGTATCTTTTATACGCTTCTTTAAGTTGCGCGTCATAAGGGCTTTTCCTAACAGACAAATGAAACTGGTCCCGACGTTTTATGCATTTGAGGAGAGAGGGTGTTACCCAGGGTTTTAGGTTATATTTCTTATGTGGAATGCAAGAAGTTTTTACACTTTTCTTAGTACATAACTGAATATTGCTTATGAATGTATTAGTGACAAAGTCAATGTCATTAGAGTTGTATAGGATAGACCAGTCTTGCTCGGAAAGAAGCTGCTTTAAAAGATTGTAATCTATTTTAGTGACCGTTTTCTGAACATTATTTTCTAGTTTAGGCTTTTTGTCGAGAGATAAGATAACAGCATGATGATCCGTGATATTAGATCCACAAGTTATAGAAATCCCTAGCTCCTGCGATTTAACCATCATATGATCTAGGCAGGTTTTCTCCCTGGTCGGTGAGTTTGAGGATGGGTAAAAACCGTGTAAGGTTATTAAGTCAAGATATTTATCTTTGCGAAAATCAATACTGTCAGGAGAGATATCAATATTGATATCTCCAGTAATCACACAAGACTTTGTTGTAGTAGACTGGATAACCAAATCAAGTGAATTTAAAAAGTTTTTTAAATTGCGTTTCTTTTTGTAACTCGGTGATCGATACAGAGCAATGACGGAAATTTCTTTACCCATCGTTAACAATAGACAATTAGAATCTAAAAAGTCTGGTTCTGATACGGATACCTTAAGTGACGGTTTAGTGTATATAACTATACCATCATTTTGGATATTATTTTGTTTGGTGGAGTGGTAATTATAGTTGGCAAGACGAAAGTTACTGTATTTTTCGTCAAGCCTACACTCGGTAAGCACAATAATGTCCACTTCAATATCAAGTCTGTATAAGAATGACTTGAATTCGTTCAAGTTTTTATTGATACTGCGAATATTCTGGGTTAATATGGTAAGTCCATCTTTAGTCTTAATTAGTCCCTTGCATTCCTCAGGGCGTGCAACGTTGTATGCTTGAAATATGTTAGTGCTTTCTATATCATTCAAAACATTGATTATATCAGTCATGATTTAAGCAGGACATAAGTCCAAAATATTTATTGATTTCTAGTGTGATATAGAAAGCACATAAACGTACTGTTAAGAGTGTTGTGTTGTTGTATGAGGGTTGGGGTGTGTGATTATTAATCGAGGGAATAAGTGATTGGTTGGCATATGTGACAGTGATTAACAAGTATAATTGGGCTTTTGATTTTTGGGTCTGTGGAATGGCGTGTTCTTTACAGTTTTGGCTTTGAGATTGAGAAATAAAAATGTTTATGTGTAGAGTGGCTATTAACATTAGTACAAGATTAATACCGTGTTTTTTCATAGATAGTCACTGGTTCATTAGGTGATGAGCATGATCTTCGTTTTTCAGGAGGATAGCTGGTGAGGCGTCATCCTTTTTCACGTAGATTTTCCCGTTACTCGACCAGCAGTACTTGTAGTTCCGTTGTTTTTTCAGGTTACGTCCGAGGAAGAAGAGTCTTGCTGCCGCTGGGGTGAGGTAGTGTGACATGTAGATGGGTATCTTGTTCCCAGGCATGCGAAGGTTTTCTGTGCTGAAGGGGGAATCACGGTGTTGCTTGTTGTAGTTTTTTAGAGCACCTAGAAGATCATTCTTGTTTTTCAGGTTATTTAGTTCAACTATGATAGTGCGCTTGCGGATGTCCCTATTGGGTACACGACGAACATCAGAAATTTTATCTTCCTTAAAATCGAGTTGTAAGGCGGAGAATACCTCTTGTAGTATGCACATCAGGCTTTCATCCTTTTGGTAAGGAATGTTCGCGATTTCGATACACTTCATACGAATTTTTCTGTTCATATCTTCTAGTTGGGACTCAAGGTCATCCACACGCAGCGAATCCTGTTCAAATTGATTTTTGTTAGAAACCTCGTTTAACTTCTCCTTTTCTTCTAATTTCCCAAGTCTATCCAGTACTTCTTGATAGTTTTCATTGAGACGCTTCACAGAACTTTCAAGATCAGTTTGCTTCTTGTGGATGGCATCATTCTGTGCCTTAATTGCTGACAGTTCAGATTGAAGCATGTCCAATTTTGCTCCTTGCTGATCTTGCATTTCTTGCAGTATTTTCAGGACACTAGTCTCGAAAGACATTTCATTTATGTTTATATTTTTCATCTGGTTTCTGAAAGTGACGTACTGTGGCGGTGAAACAACGTCCAATGCATTTTTTACTGCATTTGCTGCTGCCTCCGCAGTTTCTTGCAAAAAGGTACTGTTTGCATTCGACATGGTTTTAGCTGATATTTTTGCGTATACTGTAATAGTTGAATTAGTCACTGTACTTTGGCCAGGTAGGCGCACGACACGACCGCTCACTAGCGCGCTTCGGACGAAAAAGGTAGTTGACGCTCATTATTAAAATTAAATATAACACGTCATAATAACGTTAATTTTGAACAGGATATCGCGTTACATTCGTGATTTTAAATTGAAAATCGCTAATCTTGTTATGCGATAATGCGATTGAAAAATATTTACCTAGTGACAATTGCATTGTTCCGATTCGTTGCTGTTGTTGCAGTTAAAACTTCGTTTCAAACTAAATAAGTACAAAATATTTATTTCCATTCACACAATCACGCTCTAGTCTCTTGCGGGTTACGCAGAGCAACAGCAGCCCTAAAATATCATGAGGATCATTTCAGAACCTTGCTTGCATGGCGTCTTCTTCGATAAAGAAACAGGGTGATGCTAATTCAAACCGGCACCATATGGCAAATTTTCTAAAATAGCCTCTCCACACATTATCACCAATTACTTCAAACCAGAAAAACCTCCCGAAGAACCGCTAAGCCACACATCTTATCCCAAATCCTTTAAGGCTATATCGCCCGATCCTAGGCTTACTTCCATCTTCAGCCACGCAATAAAAGTCATCCTTCCCAGTAGGCGAGGCCGTAACATGAAACCTTATGATTTATAGAACAACACCGAGGTGGCTAAGTACAAACCATTAATGACTTTTGGAGGGGTAGAAATTTAATAAGACGCCGCGCGACTGAGCCAAGGAGCGTAGTTATGCAAATTTTATTGGTGGAAAAGCCTGGAGGAATGTACGGGGTCTGAGTACAGGGTGTTACAACCACTTAACCTACTAGACGGCATGTTGTAGGCGAACTAGCGGCCCAATCGGTGGCATCTGCTGCTAATGCCGTCTATGCATTTAAATCTCTTTCTTGAAACTATACCTATTGAAAAAATCCTAAAAGTGACTTCATTTCTATGTTTTGATGATGATGTACTTTTTGCCAAGACATTAGCTTCATACGAGTATACAAGTGCAAAGGATGGTGTAATTACCGAAAACTTTGCAGGCGTGATCGGACTATGAGACTGCACAATCTTTTCAATGACGGGAAAAAAGAAAATTTTATTGACTCTCAGTACAAAATTCATTATTAGCATATCGACTTGGTGAGTTGGTAACAGGAATCGAGTTTTTCTTTGTGGTTGTTTTTGTTGCTCATAACGCTACTCTAAACTGACCAATCAGCATGCATGCCGTCTGTTTGCTTGCAGAAATTTGCGCATTTAGGCGTCTATTTGGCTATGTAATCATTGGGTCTAAGTGCGGGGTGGTTTTGCGGGCGCACACATAGAAAGGGTGCTACAGATGGTACCACGGTACAGCCTTTTGGAAATGACTGGTGAAGCCGCGGGGAGCACGACACCCGCTAGGCATATTAATGAAAACTTACTATAATAAGTGATTTATTTCATTTCGATCAATACAAGGTTTAACGAGAAAAGAAGTACGATTTCTACTTACTGAACTTTTTTCAGGTATTTTTTAAATCTGACATTTTAATACTCTTTGACGCCATCGCAACAAGTTAAGGGCTGAATCCTTGGGTTGAACCGCGCAATATGCCAGATGGGTAGATAACAGAGCCAAGTGTCGGTTTTACTGCTTCTATAAAACCGCGGTACGGTTACGAAGGGCTTAAATTCGCGGTTATGATGGTTTTATGAAATAGGTACTAAAAGTTACTTGTCTAAGGGTCAGACTATATTGGATTTTCTGCTGCTGTCCATATCGTGTGAGATACTGCATCGTACAGTAATTTTTAGTAACTATTATGGAATGTATCAAGATAAACACTAAGAGAGATAAAGGATACGTATGAACCCAGTGCCGCTACACTTATCTACAAGTAAGTAGAGAAACTTATACCTGAAAATGAGGTATTCAATAGTAACTTGAAGAACTGTGAACTACTGCTACTACTTCTACAACCTCAACAGTCCACTGCCGGACATTGCCATACTCACCAAGTAGGCTTCGCAGGCTTGGCGAGCGCAATGCAAGATATTGTAGATATTCACAGGGAACGATGCTGCCCGTTCTCTGAATTCATTCCTTAATCGCCTTTTATGACACCCATGGGCGGAAATGGACTGATGCTACTCTAAGCCATCACCACACGGCAGACTGTGAACTATACCTGTAAAAAAGCTGCCGGCGCTTGAGCACTTCCCGCTGTGAATGGCAAAACCGATGCGATAGAGTTTTTAAACCATTGATTGTATGCTCACTTTAGATGGCAAATCTTACGCGGAAAAATGTTGGAGTTACACAGGTGATTTGATATCCAGCCTGTATGATAAATACTTGTTTAGTTTTCCATATCACTCAGACAAGCACCTCGCACCCATTATTCAAAGAGACGCCTAAAATGTTTCGCGAAATCCTTCGGGCATTTGTAAGAAATGGACCCAATGTAAAACCAACCTATTTGCTGACGAAACACTAAACTTTACTCGATTTTGAACCCTATTCAAAGGACACAGGATTTAGGAGGATTGTTTTGGAGTACGTAGAGTATTTTGTAGATAATAACAGTTTATTTGAATAGGTGGTTATTCAACAAAAGGTTCGACAAATGCTTTACAGGGACATTTTCTGTTTGGTACTTTGGTGACCCCTGTTAGAAACAGTGAAAGATGATTTCGTGAAACAGAAGCTAGCGTAACTTACAATTTTGTAGTTCAACATAATAATAATCATTAAATAAATAGATGCAGTTACAGATAAGGACAGCGAAAGCGGGATATCGTTCATTGTGGCGAACCGTGGGAGAGGCCTACGTCCAGCAGTGGACTGCTATAGGCTGATGTGATGATAACAGATAAAGAAAACAGAAAGGTACAGTTTCATTCTGTAGTATAGTTATATGACTGACTTGCCTTCAAACAAAAGCCTCCCCTACCTACCTAAACAGCCACAACTATCTACTGCTGGACATAGGCGTCCCCCTATCAGGGGGTATTGCCATAGTCACCATGCTTGGCATGCATAGACGGGCGCAGTGAAAGATATTTAATTCACAGGGAACGCTGCTGCCCCTTCCCTGGATAACAATTTTTAGTCGCTTTTTAGGACACCCATGGGTAGAACTGGGGTGATGCTATTCAAGCCAGCATCACACGGCATCAAAGCATTAAAGTTCCATTGCCGGCTAAGAATGGCATCACCCCACCCATTTGCAAGGAGTAGCCAGGGACTTCTTGAAAACAGGCAATTCTTATAATGTGAACAATTTCTAAACTAAAGAGTTCTGAACTTTAGAACCAACGGAACCAACGTTTAGTAAAATACTTACAAATTACATACTTTTATCACCTTTTAGTTTGTACACCTAATGAAAGTTACCAAGAATAGGTTGTAAACTTTACATTTATGCTAAAAGGCTCTCTCGCGTGTGAGAAAATAATCATAATCATAAACGTTATCGTTGTAATATTTAGAGACCATTCGTTTATTGATATGTCTGAGGATTATTGATGCAGTAAACCCTTAGTAGGATTAAGTTTTACAATAGTCGAAGAGTAGGTATTATAACTTTCTTAGTTAGTTATGATATGACATTATTGTGGTCATTTGTGCTTTGAGGTTTTGTATAGGTACTTACAGCCACTTAATAAATAACTCCATTTTAAAGGTAATACGCAGTAAATAAATTACGTAGGTACTTCTTGCCTTGTGGGACACTGCATCAACGAACGACCTGATGAACTCGTAAAAAGCGGGTATGACATTAGTTTTAAAATTACGTAGCATAGTTAGCTTAGCTGTAATTAGCAGCATACGTATTATAAGGTGTAAAAATATTAGCAGCAAATATTTTAAGGGGTGAATCAGCCCATGAAAATGGACAACTTTTCCCTAGGAACATAGGGCGAAATATGAAATAAAATTTGGACCTCCCATACAAGTTGACTCGCTCTGCTGCTACGTTTTGTATGGGAGGTACAATTTTTTTATTCATTATTCGACCTATGTTCCTAGGAGAAAGTTATTTACTTTCATTGGCTGATTGATACTATATAATATTCGCAGCTAATATTTTTACACCTTGTATACTTTCAAACAAAAAGGCATTTTGCAAGCGCCTTGGAAAAAATCGTGAACAAACCTACATCAAAAAGAGATTCCAATCAATCAAAAAACTCTTCTATCCATCCATTCCTTTTCAAACTGGTTAATAACAGAAAAGTGAATAAAATGTGTAAGGATAAAGGTCCCTTCAGGATAAGGTGAAAGACCTCAAATCAATAGGCCCTGGTGACAATGCCTTTCGTGGCGTGACCTTTCTTGCTTCGTGATAAATTGCTTCCTTTGTCGCCAACGTGCACAACGAAGCACTCATTCGAAGGGAGAAGCGAAGTAGTCTAGTCAATGACGATTGGCTTGTGGGCGGTAGTTGCTGTAGTCATGTCGATGTGAATGGGCGTAGGTAACTGATCAACTTTGTTTACTGATTTTTTATAAATAATCCTAGATAACTTCCAATTTCAAGTGATCTTCACATCGGCAGTCCACTGCTGGACATAGGCCTCCCCCAGGGTACGCCGCAATGCACGATCTCCCGCTTTCACCTTCCAGTCGCTACCAGCCGCTCTTTTTAAGTCATCGGTCCATCCGGCTGGAGGGCGTCCAACGGTACGCTTGCTGAGGCGCGGTCTATATTTGAGTTGCCAAATGATGCCAGCTTAGAATAGCATCACCCCAATCTTAACTGTGGGTGTCATAAAAGCGTCTAAGGGGTAACCAGAAAATGGGCAGCAGTGTGGGCATCTCCCAATTGGGGGGTTATTGCCATACCCACCACCGCTTGGCTGGCTCAAGATGTTGTATACAGGGTGTAACGGAAAGGGGGTATCAAGCCGAAGTGAAAATAAACTATACCTTTCGTAGATCGGTTATGCAAAATTTCAATCCAATATACCCAATTTTAAAACGCATTGAAAAAAAATCCAGAATACGATTTTAATAGTATTTGCATGTAAACAAATGTGGCACAACACTATTGAGGTCACTGATCTTCATCTCATTCCCATACCACTATCACAAGCACCGCCCACTACACTTTCTACGCGTCCTGGGCGCCTGGTACCTGACGTGTCGCTCGCACTTTGTAAATTCGCAAGAGCGCGGCGCGGGAGGCGCGGGGCGGCGCGGGTCGCGGTGGCGGGCCGCGGCGGCATCTTCAAAGGTGTCGGCGCGGCGGCGGCGGCGGCGCACAAAGCGATATGCGGCGGCGCGTGGCTATAACAAAAGTAGGCACTTATTGAGAGTCCTTAATTATGATATGACACTTTTTAGGTCTAAAGTGATGACTTGTACTGTATCTACTTAAGTTAAATAAATAATAATTAAAGTAGATTAATAAATTAAACTTACGTTTTAAAGAAACGGTTCAAATTGTCGTCCTTCCTGTTGTATGCACAAACCAGCTCGCCTGTAGATGGACGCTATGACGTTGCGCAGCATCTCCGGCGTTATTGTAGCGAACGCGGCAATTATGCGCTGCTTCATTTGTTCGCGTGATGAGCACTCGACAGCGTACACAACATTTTTTATGTATCCCCATAAAAAGAAGTCCAAGGGGGTAAGATCCGGGGACCGCGCCGGCCATGCAATGCGGCCTCCTCTTCCTATCCACTCAGGGAAGCGCGCGTTCAAGTAACTACGCACGTCACGCGCAAAGTGCGCCGGGGCCCCGTCGTGTTGGAAAATCAAATTGTTTTCCATGACCAGGTTGCCATACCTGGCCACGGGCAGCACTGATAGTTCGTCATCCAAGTCATTTCTTAGAAAATCTAAATAATTTGCCCCATTCAAATTTTCTTCTAAGAAATGCGGCCCCACGAGAACATCACCGACGATGCCAGCCCAGACATTTATTCTCCACTGATGCTGGAACGATGACTCAGAGGATACGTGGGGGTTTGAGTACGACCAATAATGTTCGTTGTGCACATTACTGATTCCCGCTCTTGTGAACGATGCCTCATCAGTCCACAGAACTCTGGAGGCAAAATCAGGAGCATTTTCCACCTGAGATCGATACCACTCGCAAAATGTCACACGCGGCAGATAGTCAGCAGGAATGAGCTCCTGCGTGCGGCGAAAGTGATAAGGGTGCTGTCCAGCTTCGTGCAACACTCTCCACACTTGCATGTGGTTCGCAGCCCCCAACACCTGGGCAGCACGACGCGTGCTGGTCCGCGGGTTTTCTTCGAAGTGCTCCAGTACGGCTTCTTCAAAATGCGGATCTCGGGTCGTAGTGCGGCCAGACGCAGTTGTCGCGTGAAACGAACCCGTCGAATACAGACGATTCGCCATGCGCCTGAAGCACCGCAATGAAGGCAGAGACCTTGCTTCAGCAGCTGGTATACCTTCAATGAATCGCTCACGATAGAGCTCCCGTGCTGCACTCAAGTTGCCGTGAGTGGCACCGACGCACATAATCATCTCATAATACTCTGGATTACTCAAAGACATCACGAAACAGAATATTTTAACTTTACAATTAGGTAAGTACGCTAGTTTACGCAGCTGCAGATGGACTGGTAATTAGGAAACGTATATCTCGAGTACCTAGGTGTTGCCAGAACGGTCTAGACGATTTAAAAAAATAGTTCTGCATTTTCACCTATTTCACATATTTTTTTACCTACTTAGCTTAACCGTATTATAACGGCTGTTAACGCTCCGCCTACCCCGCAAGGTCGTGATATGTGTATGTATCGAAATTCACATGCCTGAACACCATTATGTACACACGCCAAAATTAAACGTTCTGAACATGCTTTAAGATTTTGTTCTGCCATAAGTCACAGAATTAGACAACAAACATGAACAAAAAAAATACGCATTTTGCTCCAAAGTACTGGCAACTCATTTGGTCCTGCCTACCAGCCCCCACCATTTATTCCCGAAAGAAAGTGACCGCAGGGATCCCCGCTCCCGGTAGGGCTGTCACATTTACTGATACATGCAAAATAAATCAAAAGTTACGTGATTAATTTTAGAATAACCTTTAATGTTTATTAATATGTCAGTCTTCCGCGTAAGGGAGCGTTGGGCCTTAACTTGCCATCCAAAACACGGACCCATCTTTCTTACGGAAAATCGAGTAGTTCAACCCGCACTGTCCTAACCAGACTGAGAACATATTCACAAAGTGATAATTGAACCTGGAACTTGCTGCATCACAGGCAGTCGTGCTAAGTACCATTGCGTCACATTGGTCAACGAACTCTTCAGTAAATTAGTTGGCATTTATTATTTTATGCTGGATCCCGAGTTTATCAAAGATACAAAGATCTTTGAACAACTACCCGTCGAATATCCAATATTTAAAATAATACATAGGTACTTTGTTAGTCATTGTGGGATATTATTGTGTGATACACATGTTTTCTGAAACAACCTTGGAAAACAATCCTCAAAAATGTCAGACGTGGCGATAGCGACCGTATTCTTACGGCCGTTAACGCTCTGCCTACCCCGCAAGGATAAAGGCGTGATATGTGTTGTATGTATGATGATAATAATAATAGGCTGGATAATATGATTTTTAAAAATTATTGGAATCCGTGCTTCGGAAGACATGTTAATGAATGCCATCTACTATCTGACAAGTAGTATGTATCAAGTTAAATGCCTGAGGATAGTCAAAGAAGTGCGTTTCGAAACAAAAATTTATCATAATTTGCGGGCAATCAGATTCTTCCCGTGCCTGTAATATCAAACTACCTAGTTTGCTTTACCTAAGGAACACACTGGTAATTGAATCCTGATCCTTCCAATCAAGAAGGAACCAAGCGTTGTGATGATAAAAAATAAAATACCCATCATTATTTTAAGGAAAATAATTAAACACTATCGTTTAGGTTTTTTGACACCCCTAGCCCCTACCTAAGGGATGGTACCATATGGTCGGCCATTTTAGTGGTCGATTCTTATTGGTTATTGGTTTGATATGATTATTATTATTGGACAACGGGCGGGACCAATAAATTAGGGTTAAATTTTGAAATTGATACATGACACAGCTCTGACCTCTTTCATAATTATGTACTCCTGGTACTGCCAATCGTATTTTCAAACTCATTAATGTATTTCCTAGGGGTATTTGTGTAGAAATCGACCGTGGTGGATTGGAATAATGCGTGCCGAATTTTATTTCAAGTGATGTAGTGTATTATTAAATTTATGCGTGCACGCATTCATCTAATCGATTATGAAAACCGCGAATTTTGATACTTACGAGCGCGAACGATTTAAAAAATACGATTTTCGGTAGCGTTGAATAATATTCAATTAAAGGTAATCTTTATTTTTTCTTAATCTTTAGATTCAATCCCTTAGGCCTCAGTCTCGAATTTTGCGGGCAGCGGGGCGGCAGCGGCAGAATCTTTTGCATACATTCAAATGGACCGGTACGGAAACGGCAGCGGCGGCGCGGGAGTGGGCAATGAGCGGCGCACTCCCTAGAAAAAAAAAGCGAGCGGCGCGCCGCCGCCGCCGCCCGCAAAATCCGAGACCGGGGCCTTAGACGACTGGACAATGGCCCCCTTATCAGGGGCGTTTGCCATATTCAATGGGCTTGAAAAGTGGGTTGGCAAGCGCACCACAAGTGCATTTACCGGTCACGCTGCTGTCGTTTTCCTGAACGCTCAGTCTTATTACACTCTATGGGTAATTCTAATCCGGAACCATTTCTATCAAATACAAATACGCACTTGTAGGATAACTAGACCACGCCCTTTTAGGGTTCATTTTGTTGCAGAAATTTTAAAGAAATCTACAGATACTTTCTTTTAAAAAAATCATGATTTATTGAAAAAAAAATGTAAATGATATTGTTTCTCGATTATCGCGTGAGGCAGCGTAATTTTTTATTATCTGTCACGACATTTCTCCTACAAATACAAAATAAAACAATAGGCCGAGTTGGTATCCGGAACCAAATGTGATTTATTAGATTACCAGGAGCACAGGTCGAAGAAAAGGAGGTGGGAACTATTTCGAAAGAGGTGGTCTAAGGTGTTTGACCCCAAAACAGCTGATAGCTCACTAGTGTTGTGCAAAGTCAAATTTTGTAACATCTGGACCTGGATTTCAATAAGGTTTTGTTCATTAGAACGTCAACTTAGAAGTTTAAAATTTTGCTGTGTTGTTCGTAGTCAATACCAGAGTTGGTGCACTTCGGCTTGATACCCCCTTTCCGTTACACCCTGTATATTCAGAGGGAACGCTACTGCCCATTCCCTGGATTTATCGGATTAATCCCTTAGTCGTATTTTACTACACTCACGGTTAGAAATGGGGTGATGCTATTCTACGCCGGCGCCACACGGCATATCAGAAGCCAATTCACACTAGCGCTTCTACAGTTTTATCGATTGATACAAGACATTTCAGAGAGGGCGCTTAGGGGCTGATTATTTTATAAAGCAGCGAATAAAAGCCTTTCCTAGTACCCCAGCTACAAGGCTACGAAGCTTCGACGAGGTGAGTCTATAGTTTGTATTCTTTGCTTGTAGTCAATTCTAAATATCGTACAATGGCATATCAAACTTCGATAAAGGCAGAAGCCAATTCACACTAGTGCTGCTACAGTCTTATCGATTGACACAAAACATTTCACAGAGGGCGCTTAGGGGCTGATTATTTTATAAAGCAGCGAACAAAAGCCTCTCAAAGGCTACGAACTTGCTACGAAGCGTCGACGAGGCGAATCTGGTGACTTATAGAAGTGTCAACACCTCTACACTTTGCCCTTCTCTACGTGGCCTAGCATTGTTTGTTTTACAATTTGTCAAAGTGATAAATTATGTTTGTTCACTTTCTTTGTATGTTGCTTTTTATGGATATCAAGAACAGCCACTGCAATGATATAGTCCAATAATATGCGATAAATATGATATTTTTTATTTTATACATAACTAGCGGTCCGCCAACCGGTTGAACCCGCTGTAACGCATTTTCCCGTGGGAATTAGATGAATTCCCTGCTAGTATTAAACATGAAAACCTTCGTCTTGAATCATTCTATCTATAAAAAAACTGCAGCATAATCCGATTAGTAGTTTTAAAGATTGAAGCTACATGATTGGGTTATTAATAAAATACAAAAGTATTAGAAAAGTAATAGATATTTTTCTACATGATTTTAGTCCAAGTGTAGTCCAACTAAACTATTTATTAGAGAAAATCCTGAATCTTAATAAAACACATGGTGTGTATAATAAATTCGTCAAGGGAGAAATATTAGACAGGCGGACCATTAATCTCAGGAGTACGCGATTCGTTTTGTTCTGGTTTCGTTCTACACAGGGGAATATTTTACTAGTTACTATGAACACTCATACATAACTATGTAAATAGTAACCAGATAGCAACTAGTCACTCTCTCTCTCTTTTAGTGTGGGATACCGAGTCGTCCAACGACCCGATGAATCCTAGTGTCAGAATTTTACAACCGCCTTCTACAAGTAGCAGGCTTCAGACATGGTTGTGTAACGACCGCCGTCTAAGTGATCATAGACAGCAACCGGGACCTACGGCTTAACGTGCCACCCGAAACACGGAACCATCTTACTTACGGACAATCGGGTGGTTCAGCCCGCAATGTCGTAACCAGACTGGGAACAAGTTCACAAAGTGATAAATATCAACTTTGTGAGTGACCCACCGAGAATCGAACCCGGAACCTTCTGCGTCTAAGGCAGTCGCACTAACACTACGCCACATCGGTCGTCTAGTCTAGTCACTATAATTATATAAATGGCAAACTCACGCGTCCACACTGTGCACTGGAGTTTACTGTCAAAACTGGCTACAATAGCCATCTCCGGACGCATCAGCGCCGATCTGATTAGGAGTCGAAGTGGTCGCTATGGGCAAAATCAGTTGGAGAGATCATCATCATGAACACTCATGGTATATTAATACAAAAGTCAAAGTCAAACTCAATTTAACTTATTCACAGAATAGTCATTGTAATAATCAGTTAAATCGCCTTTATACATCATCTCAATCTTATCGTTCATTTTAGATTTATTCAACGAAGTGAAATGTAAGGCGTACAACAGATAAAAACTTTTAAATAAACGTTTTTTAAAACAGTTTTAAAAACAGCATAAGGTACTTTAAAACGACAGATGTGGTAATGTAACTGTCACAGTATACAGGGTGTTAGGGACAGCCTCCCGATTACTGATATGGTGCAAGCAGACCAAGAAACTGAACAACTTTCCCGTAGGCACATACGTCAGAAAACGACAAAAAAAATCCCATACAAAATCGTGACTAGCTGACTGCATTTCCTAAGGGAAGCCAAAATTTTTATACGTCTTCCGACATATTATGTTCCTAGGGGAAAGTTGTTCAGTTTCATGGTCTGCTTGCACCCTATCAGTATTCGGAACGCTGTCCCTTACACCCCGTATTTTTTACAAGTTATTGTAATGTAGGAACTCTTTGGTGTTTCTCTTTGGTATCACTCATTCTTTGATTAGACGCCATGAGCAGCAAAATGCTTTTGTATTATTTCTTAGAATAATTGATAAATTCTTCAATGGCGACGAGTATTTTTTTTGAACCTTTTATGCGTGTAAAAGTCTTTTTGAACCTTTTACGTGTCTCACAAATTATTTATGTTACGTAGTCGTAATACGTTAAGTCAAAATGTCGGTCGGCAAAATGGAAGTTTTTGACGTTCAAAGGGGCAACTGGTCGTCGTATGTGGAACGCTTGGAGGAGTTTTTCAAAGTCAATAAGGTGGAAGAGGCGTTGCAGGTCTCCACATTAATAACGGTGGTGGGTGCAGAGTGTTACGAGTTGCTTGCGAGTTTATGCACGCCACAGAAACCGAGAGAAAAATCCTTCGAAGAGTTGTCACTTTTACTTGAAAACCATTTACAGCCGAAGCCAAGTATTCTCGCTGAAAGGTATAAGTTTCGGAATCGGAAACAACAGCAAGGTGAGAGTATCGCGGATTATATGACGATTTTGAAGAAGATGTCGGTTAAATGCGATTTCAAGACGAACTTGGAAGAAAATCTTAGGGATCAATTTGCATGCAATGTTTTTAGTGAAAGCATTCGTCAGCGACTTTTTGCCGAAGACGGTCTCGACTAGGCCAAGGCTTACAAGTTGGCACTGAGTTTAGAAGCAGCTGAGAAAGACGCGGCGGCGGTAGTTCAAGCTGGGAGCACGGCGTGTTGTCACAGAATGGCATATGGAGGGCAGAGAGAAGTACGGCAGACAGAGCATGTTAGGGAACGTCCCTACGGTGGCGGCACGGGAGGTGCGCTTGGTAGCGGGGCCGTCGGCCAGCGTGCGGGTTCGAGTCATACAGCTACTGGGCCAAATGCGCCTACAGGGAGTGGGCAGCCTCGGGCGCCACGTGGACAGGATAGATGCCGAGCTTGTGGAGCGACGCACGACGTGGCAACGTGCCGTTTCAGAAAATATGCCTGTCGGGTCTGTAATAGAATAGGCCATCTTAAACGAATGTGCCCAAACCTGGTCGAGCACCACCATGTTGGAGCAGAAGAACAAATTGATCCGGATAGTGACGAGGTAATCGTTATTGATATTAATTCTTTGTCTATTGGGCATTGTGAGCCCATAATCTTGCCTTTAAACGTGCAGGGACGTAGTCTCAATATGGAATGTGATACGGGAAGTCCCATTTCTTGTATAAGTCTGCAGCATTACGAGCGGTATTATAAAGAAATACCAATGAGGTCATGCGGTATTATATTAAGGTACTATACGGGAGAAACTGTGCGACCCGAGGGGTTCGTAAAGGTTTTAGTCAGTTATCAGGATGTAACGAAAGAATTGGATTTGTACGTTATCAAAGGGGGCAAGACCGCACTATTAGGCAGACAGTGGATTTCCGCATTGGATATTTTGGATATTAAACGCAAGCATGAAACTATAAATCAGCTCAGAAGAGAGGAGAAGTTTAATCTAGAACATTTCAGTTCCAGATATTGTGAGGTGTTTGCGGATGGTTTGGGGCGTTTTACTGGCGGTACGGTGAGCTTCCACGTTCGTGAGGGTACGCAGCCCGTGTTCATGCGCGCGCGCCCTCTGGCGTATGCGTTGCGTGAGCCGGTGGAGCGTGCGCTGGATCAGCTGGTGCGTGACGACATTCTCATTCCCGTCGACCGTTCTGATTGGGCCACACCAATAGTGCCCGTGGTTAAGAAAGATGGGTCTATTCGGATCTGCGCAGATTTTAAACAGACGATAAATAAGGTCATAGAGATCGATCGCTATCCGCTACCGAAGGTTGAGGATTTGTTAGCTCGTTTACATGGAGGGGAACGATTCAGTAAAATTGATTTATCGCAGGCCTATGCCCAGTTTGAGCTGGATGAACGTAGTAGGAAATTTACAGTGATTAATACTCACAAGGGCTTATTTATGTACAAGCGTCTAGTGTATGGGTTATCATCAAGCCCAGGAATTTTTCAGAGACGTTTGGAACAATTATTTGCAGATTTGCCGTCGGTGGGGGTATTTTTAGATGACGTCATTATAACGGGGGCTAATGACGGCGAGCACATGGAAAACTTACATAAAGTTTTTCAGCGTTTGCAATCTAGTGGGTTGAAGGTAAACAAAGGTAAATGTACCTTTTTCGCCGAGTCTGTGGATTACCTAGGGCATGTGATTAGCAAGGAGGGAGTTCACACCTCACCCGACAAGGTAAATGCGATTGTCGATTGTTCAGCACCGACAAACGTTTCGGAGTTGAGAGCCTTTATTGGGATGGTCATGTACTACGGGAAGTTTGTTAAGAATATTAGTACTATTCTGGCGCCGATGTACAATCTTTTGCGGGCAAATGTGAAGTATGTTTGGAGTTCAGATTGCCAGGCTGCGTTTGATACAGTGAAGCGAGCCTTGGTTTCCAGTGACGTGTTGGTGCATTACTCGCAGGAGCTTCCACTTGTGCTGACGGCTGATGCTAGCGGTACCGGGGTAGGAGCAGTAATTTCTCACATTACGCCAGACGGAGAGCGGCCTATCGCGTTCGCTTCGCGAACGTTAACGACGGCTGAGCGCGCTTATGCGCAGATCGACCGGGAGGCACTTTCGATTATTTTTGGGGTTAGGAAATTCCATCAGTATCTGTATGGTCGCAAGTTTACACTTCGTACCGATCACAAACCGCTTACTTTTATTTTTGGCAGTAAAGTAGGTATACCGGTTATGGCAGCTTCACGTGTACAGCGATGGGCGATCCTTTTATCGGGTTATAATTATGATATAGAGTACGTAGCGTCGGCTAAAAATTGTGCAGACGCGTTGTCCAGGTTGTCTCCGTTGACGTCTTCTGTTCGTAGGGTACAAGAAGTGACATACCTGAATTTCGTTGAAAATTTTTTGCCGGTAACAAATGACGATGTTAGGGCAGAGACCTCTAGAGACGTCTTGCTAAGTAAAGTCGTGACGTATGTTCAGTCTGGTTGGCCGTTGGGTATTAGTGATGAAGTGAAACCTTTCCGGGCTAGAGGCAATGAGCTTTATGTCGAGCGTGGTTGCCTGATGTGGGGGTACAGGGTAGTAATACCAAGCTCTTTGCGTGAAAAGGTTTTAAAGCAGTTACATGCCAGTCATATGGGCATTGTTAAAACAAAATCGTTAGCTCGCAGTTTTGTCTGGTGGCCGGGTATCGACTCGGACGTGGAGTTAATGTGTAAGCAATGCGTTACTTGCGCAGCGGAAGCTCCACTGCCGACGCGAGCTTTACCTCGTCCATGGCCATACGTAGCTCAGCCCTGGAGCAGACTGCACGTTGATTTCCTAGGTCCGATGGAGGGAAAAACTTTTTTTGTCATGGTGGATTCGAGCACCAAGTGGTTGGAAGTTTTTGATATGCCCAGGACTAATGCGGAGGCGGTGATCAAAGTTATGAGGTCAACTTTTGCGCGTTTCGGTTTACCTAATGAGGTGGTTTCGGATCAAGGTCCGCCTTTTACGAGCGCTGAGTTTAAGAACTTTTTGTTGCAAAATGGTATTCGGCAATCTTTTTCGCCGGTTTACCATCCCGCGTCCAATGGTGCTGCAGAGAATGCGGTTAAACTATGCAAGCGAGCTATTAAAAAAGCTAAGAGAGACGCGGTAGATGTTGATGCTGCTCTGCAGACCTATCTTTTGGCGTATAGGAACAGCGTTCATGCTACGACCGGGGACAGTCCTGCTATGCTTTTGCAGCGTCGGGCATTAAGATCTCGGTTAGATTTGTTACGTAGCGATCGTTCTCTAGTAAACCGAGTATGTCAGGCGCAGCAACGTCAAGTAGAGGGTGCGAGGGGTGTAGAGGCGCGTACGTTAGCACCGGGAGACGCTGTCTGGGCGAGAGATTACGGTAACCGCGATAAGTGGGCAGGTGGTACTGTAGTCGGGAGGGATGATTCTCGTAGGTATACTTTGGCTAGCGATGACGGACGCTCTTTGACCAGGCACATTGACCAAATTAGGCGCAGATCTACTAGATCAAGCTTAGCTTATCCAAGTCTTGAAGAACAGGGTTCAAGGGTCGTTGGTGGTGAGGGTGTCGTTGCCCAACAGTTAGGATCAGCACCGGTTACAGCGCAAGATAAGGAAAGTGCACCTGTGTCTGATGTAAGAAGCCACTTGCACAAAACGTCCGATACAGTGGCAGAATCAGCACCGACGCCACAGCCGTTGGTTTCGCCGCCGCCAGTGAGACGTTCTGAGCGGATTCGTAGACCGCCTGTTCGGTTTGGTTTTGAGGATGTGTAGTGGTATAAAGAATTAATTTCTGTTTTATTATTTTGTAAGAAGTCAGTGTTGTTAAGGTAATTTAAGTTAATTAATTTTGTTCTTAGTTAGTTCTATGTTTACATTTAGTGTGGAGGTGTAATGTAGGAACTCTTTGGTGTTTCTCTTTGGTATCACTCATTCTTTGATTAGACGCCATGAGCAGCAAAATGCTTTTGTATTATTTCTTAGAATAATTGATAAATTCTTCAGTTATGATCGCTGTAGTAGGGATCTAAGGATCCAAAATATCTATAAGTTTTACAAAATAGTTATTTCAGCATAATGTTGCCAACTTAACATCTACTAAAGCAAGAATACGCTGTGTCGAATATTTTCGCTTAGCCTGAAAAACAATAAACAGTAAGTAAGTAGGTATCTACAGTGTTATTTTATTAGATTCGCCACAAGTTAAAGCAGAATAAATTATCACCGCTTGTCTTAACAACCAAGTTATTATACGCAACTGAGATGTAAAGTCCTAGATTTTACATACAAACTATTTTGTACTGTAACACGTTTACATAAAATTCAAATTTCTTCACCGGGTTCATTCATTTACCCATCTTAATTGTTACAGTCATAACGATTCGTTTGTTTTGCGATATGTAGACAAATCTTCGTAGACGAAAATAAGACGTATTACTGTGAAATAAAGTGGATATTTCCTTGTCTACTGAACTCGTAAAACAGAATGCACTTTTGGTCGCCCGTTGCGCGATTTCGCAGCGATCATAACAAATCATTGAGTGAAGGGGAATCGGCTGTAAAGTGATTATTTTGTTGCTTTATTTTCAACGGATGCATTATTTCAAAGTGGTTTACTAGGCTTTTGATTAAATATTTTACACATATTTTATTAAAAAGCTTTATCTACGGGCAAAAATCGTAGCAAATTCGTGGCAAAATAATTTGTTTCAAATCGACAGTGCTAAATATTCCTATATTCCTAAGAGTGCTAAGTATGTACTAAATTTATAGTCTATCTAGGCGTAGGCCTAGGCTCAAAAACAGCCCTATACTAGACACTCCTCGTGCCTTTATACCATACGGTGTAGGTAGTACGTCAATGTCCTAAACCACCGAGCAAATACATAGGCCTAGATGGTCCATTCCGCCAAATCGGACCTCAGTTGTGGGTTAATTTAAGATATTATGTTATCTATCAACGAATAAAATAAAACAAAAATTGAATGCTTGAAGCTTTTTTACTGGTTAAAAAGAAAACAACTAGCGTTTTATCCACCCGGTAGAAAACGCTGAGATTTCTATTCCGCTCACCTGCCCTCTCAAATGGCCGTAATATAGTTTAACCTGCAGAAAAATGTTGCCAACTGCTAATATTTCGACATATTTATTATTCTCCAACTTCTTCCTTTCTCTACCTACTAGAAAAGCGTCAGCTTTTATTATACTGCCAAAATCCAAAATGTAATGGGTCAACTCTACTTTTTATTCCTGAAGACGGTCGCTGCTTCCCAAACACTACCTACCTATGCTACCTAGGTTCTATATAAGCATCAGTAGATGCACATGGGATTTTGCCTGAAAAACTGTGGTGGTAACTAGGAGGCGCTACTTATCAGTAGCACATTTGACACTGTCGTATCACATGGTAATATGGGAACTGCAAGCGCACAGGCATACTAAACCAAACCATACCATTTCACCACAAGTAAATGAATGGTAAGTTACAGCATCCTTAGTTAGAATAGTATAACGAATTTGACTTGTAAGTAACCATTTTTTCTTCTTAAACCTGGCAACACCATTCAAGATTCCTCAACCGTGCGGAACTCTTCGTTAAAATCTCGGTAACCCCACCAGATTGAGGAGGTCATAAATTGACACAATTGTTCCCTCAGGCGGGGGGCTCCTCAAATTATTAGCATAAATACGCACTTACTAGGCTAAACGCAAACATGACGTGAGGAGAAAAAAGCCTAGAGAGCCTTCCAAAGAAGATGTGAACGGGAGTTTTTTCATCATTTTTATAAGGGATTTATGTTACGGTTGTGAAAATGAGAGCTTGAGAAAAATAAATGCTCAATTCAAATTGCCAACAGGCACGGAAAAAGCACCTCAAAATATTTATTGCGAATCAAACAATTGTTTTTTGAGTTTGTCCATTCGACAGGCAAAGGTCTTAAGATCATACAGCCTTAGTTTCTGTAAGTGCTTCTTTAGTATTTATATTAATTTATACGTCTTTAGTATATTGTCCATTCCTTGTAATAGAAAGGGTTTCAATCGAACACAACTCAGTCAAACTAGATTTTTCTTGTCGCTATAGATTTGCACCAAAAAGTTTTTTACATATTATGCGTAGGTACGTATATAGTTTGGTTGGCCACATGCAGTGAAAAACTTTTAGGAAAGCCGTTTATTGACAAAAGAATAAATTACGTTTTTGCTTTTAATTTTATTTAATGGCCATCTGTCAAAGTTTTTGACGAAAACTTGCCAATAAGAATGAAAACTTTTTGCTACTAATTCATACAAGGAGGTTATTCTTATTACAGGATTGTTTTTACGTAGCAAACAGTCAGGTTTGGGCGACCTTATATGATTTGTATGATACCTAATATTCTGCATGGTACATGGGTACCTAATATTCTGCGAGATTGCATACTACCCTTATTCCCTCGTCCACTCCAATATATCTCGAGCCAGATCCCTGGACACAATCAGAACTGGCCAAATCTGGATATATCTGGTAAGCCTCGCAATGATAACGCTGCAATATTTCTGAAGCTGATTTGAACCCCTATTCACCTAAATTCGAATGACTATCAATTCGATTCAAACCCGAATATTTGTAGACCTGTGTTTTAGACTTGCAAATTATTTGGTAGCATGGCATTCTACCCGTGGGTGTCATAAAAAGCGACTAAGTGATCATTATCCAGGGAATGGGCAGCAGCGTTCCCTGTGATTTAAACATCTTGCACTGCGCTCGCCGATCTGCCCGCCAAGCGTGGTGAGTATGGAAATACCCCCTAATAGAGGGAAAGCCAATGTCCAGCAGTAAATTGTTACGCATTGCTACTACTTACCTACTTAATCACAAAGACTTCCCAGAAGAAGATTATTTACCTTCAGCAACAACGGTATCAAAAGAAATGATTTAAAGAAGTTTTTTGAATCATCGATGAACGTTGTTCATAAAGGTCACAAAGTCTGCGAACGGCCTGTTAAACACAAGAGTTTACTTATTTCGATACGAATTCCTCAATTTCGGTCGTTCTCACCGGAATAACCCTCCAAATGTGATCGGATAAGCAGATTGGTCGGTCGGTTCGGTCGGCATTGGTTCCGTCTGTTCGCGACTGACAACCTTGTTAGTTCGCGATTTGCACGATAAGGGCAAATATTCGGCAGATGCCGTTAAAAAGCTATGGGTAGGTAGATAACCTACCTATCATAGCACGTGAACACTACTGGTTGTGTCCGAACAATCACAATAAGTATAGTGTAGGCATGTAAGGACAACATACCTATACATATAACATAGACAAGACAAGACTTCTTTACACGTCCAGCTTCGTAGCAAGAAAAAAAATCTAATTTCGTAGGTGGCCGAAGGGGGCACAGAACAGCTGTCCACTGCTGGAGATGGTCTCTCTCAAGAAATGCTATGCCTGGGGATTGAACTAGACATTTTTCAAAATAATCGAGCACGGCAAATTTCTTTCGATATAGCTACAGAAGTTACATCCTAAATGCCTCAGTAATTTTTGTATGGGTTGAAATAACCTTCTTAAATTAAAAAATTCTGTTACTTGTAACAGAATTTTTGGTAGGTACTTTAGCTGTTCACAATATTATTGTGTATCTAGAACGTGCCTATCAGAAATTTATAATAACAGCAATGGAGGTGAATAAATCTACTTACTTATCGTCATTCTCCTTGCCTGATCCCGTTCTCTGTCGGGGTCAGCTATCTAACCTAGGGGATTTGACTTGGAACCAAGTTTTTAAACAGAGCGACTGCTATCTGACCTCTGCACCCCGAAGGCTAACCTGGCCCGAATCCTAGGTTAAGTCACATTCAAATGTCATCTGAATTCTTATTTGAATGTGGGTTTCATCACGATGTTTTTCCTTCACCGTAACTCTCCTATTAAAATGTATTTCAAACTCTAACAAATATTATGGAGCTTCACCCCACCTGTATCGTTTAAATTACATTGGAATGTAGGTCACACATGTTGCGATATCGACAATTGGGTGTGATATTTTCGGCAACATCTTCGAGCGTAAGGGATCATCTTCAAACGCCTACTTATGTCGCATGGAAGTCACGCGCGGTTGTCATTTCCGCGAGGAAGCAGGAGCCTATTTTGCACCTTTGAAACCCTTACCATGGGTTAAACTCCTGCTATACAGTATGATATTGTCTACGCATTCTAAACGGCTGTCGTATGGACATTAGGGTGTAATAGGTAAGTTATGAGTATGTGCGGCTTATTGCAGAGGAAGAAAGAATCCTATACTGACTGTATATATTATAGTTGTCTTCAAGACACATGAATCTCATGCCTTGCTTACTTGCATCAGTAGCAAATTGAAAAGAAATAAATAAAAGATACAAATATGAGTACAGCTCATATTTGTTTTTTTTATTCATTTCTCTTTAGCTATCTGTATAGCTACCTACCTACAATATTTGGTATGTAATTTCCAAAAGTTTACACGCATCAACCAACATCAACTGCCCTTCCCAAAGACGAAAACTATAAACTTCATCAGATTGTGAAGTTTAATCAAAGGAAACGATGTCCTCTCACTCACATCTTGGAGCAGAGATTCTCAAAAATTGAGGATTAGCTCTTTTTAGGGTTTAATAAATGTTCAAGAACTTGACATTAAACCTAAAATGTATTTTTTGCCACCTCATTCATAAATAGCTGCATAAATAAGATAGATATATATTTTATTTAAACCAGCAAAGCTAGTATGTCATCATTGGATTCATACGTATGTGATAGACGATCAGTGTCTGAGGCAAGACCACAGAGTCTGCGTTGCCTGGGACGCAATTTTGGAAACCGCATTTGGCAACCGTTACCCAAGACCTGCGCCACTCTCTCGGCCTCCCTGGCTAATTCCACAGGAACGACGAGTCGATACGTGCGGCAGGTTAGCTGCAGGAGTCTGCCGCACGAAAGACTTCTGTCACACGCGCCTGGCAGAAACCCCGTTCCGGGTTTATTGTGGAATTGTCCTTCTCCAGGACCGGTCTTGGGTCGGGTTAATCCCTCGGTCGCCTATTACGGGAAGAGAGCCTAGTATACATACCACAATGTTTTGCATTTTTGCGCTTGCAATTTCACTATTATGGACTTTCAAGCAACTCGTTCTGGCCCGTAAGGCTGTGGAATGGACAGAGAATATAGGACACGTCTGAAAATTTTGTCGTGTAACACATTTTAGCCATGGATAAAGGACGAAGCAATATGCGTTATGGTCATTAACCGTTTAGGTTATTATGCGCCTAAGACATTTTTAGAATTTAGGACATTATGCGTCGGGAAAGAAAAATCGTATTTTTCCCTACGCACAATGTCCTAAATCCTTCCTCCAATGGATCTCGGTCCAAGTAACTTTGGGAACCGCCATCTTGGAGCGTTTGTGGCTCGCCTGCATATGCCAATTAAGTTCTCGGTACCGGCTTTGGTATCCAAGATCTAGACTCCACAAAGGAGTCAGCCTCGCTGCGCTCTTCAATTGATGCGCCAGACTGAGTAATGGCTGATAGTGGATGCTTTACCATAGAAATACAGAGGCAAAGGAAAATACAGACAACTAGTATACCTTTTTTCAGACGTTTCAAAGCGCGAGAAAGAACTTTCTCCAAAAAAACATTAGTAGGAATAAAATATGAAACAAATCTAGTCCCATTCAAAAGTTGGCCGGTTGAATCAGTTTGTATAGAAGGGCCTTTTTACTTTAATAATGTACTAACAAAGGTAGGTACTATCTAATCGAGAATAATACTTACGTTCGAGTTATCTGTGAGTTGGGATATCTTAGTAAAGGTTGTTCACGTGTTTACTGTTTACAGGAAAAAAATCTGAAATCAATCTCTTTCCTTTTTTTTCACTTTCCCGAAACAAAACAAGGATTTATAAAAATATTTAGCAATCAAATTGATATTGTTAAAAATATCAACAATTTATAAACAAATATTTACAAGTAAGTATAAGAAAAAAATGGGTTTTTGTTTTTCAAAAATTTTACCCCGGATAGACGGTTTCTAGTTCTCTAGAAAGTTCATAAGATATTTTAATACCTAGTGTTAGTTGCCTATCTAAGATTTTCCTACTGCACCTTTTACACGATATATTGAGTCGTTATCCTCAAGTATCATTATCCCAGACTCCAACACTTCTATAGAGAGAGACCTTTAAACCTGACACAGTAGAAATAAGGACCAGTACTTCCGGTGGACATTGAGTTTTCAGCTCATAGAGCTACTGATGGTGATGATCTCTTCCACCGATTTCGGCCATGATGACTACATCGAGTACTAATCGAGTCATCGCTGTTACATCCGTAGATGTCTTAGACTACGTAGAAAGCTACCAGCAAAGTAGCTTCTGGATTTAAAGAGAACGGGAAGCAAAGCAAGTACTCTAGGCTGAGGCTTAGACTGAAAAGCATCATCCCATTCCATTTAGTTACAAACGCAGCGATAGAGAAGTCGAATAAGAGATAGAACCAGGGAACGAATAAGTATTTTTCAATTAATATAAACGCTTGAACTGCGCTCATCAAGGTCGTCTATCAAGTTAATGAACGAGTAGTAGAGCAAAACAAATACCCCCATTAGAACTTAGGGGTAGGTCTAGCAGCTAGCTAGTATTTTATATACAGCGGTTGAAAGATTTGGCCTCCTATGTTTGACTGCTCTATGGGTACCTCTACCTGACTCTACTTACCTTTCTGTTCCATACTTCTACTGTGACTCGACCAGTATAATTATGGAGTTGTCCACCAAACGAATGACCACAATAACTTTGACAAATCGCCGAGGGAGAACACTATGCGTACAGCAATAAAGGTCATAATCGTTTGACGGTGTCACCGTCGATGAAGTAAATTGTATGCGTTAGTGGAGAGTGGCAATGTTGCCAGGGTTTTAGATGAAGTGGCTATTTACAGCTGTAAATAGCCGCTGGACAGAGGCTTTCCCCTATCGGAGGGTATTGCCATACGCAACTCACCACGCTTGGCAGGCGGATTGGCGAGCGCATTGCAAAATGTTTGATTGAACATACATACAATCCAAAAAGTCACTACCAGCTACCAGTTCCATTATAATAACAGAACTACAAGACAGATCAAATCAAAGCTGTTTTTTACAAGACCCAAATGGTTGGTAAACGATAACTAACTCCGCTTACTCAGCGACCCAAAGAGGATCTTGGCCTCCACTGATCCCTGTCCTGCGCGATATCCTACCAATTGCTGTCACAAAGATCGCGCAGGTCAATCTCTATCACGACTCTCCAGCGGAACCTGGGGCGTCCCACAGGATTTCTTACTCTTTCTAGATAAGTAGCTTCAAGCCCCCTAACCTATCAGTCAGACATGGATTTACCGCCTCTACCGAGTGATTAGATAGATCAAGATTCTTTTCCGAACATTATTTGGAAATACAGTGAGACTAGTCTAATTAGAGTCCCGTACAAACAAAAAAGAAGTAAGCAATAGATACTACTAGTAATTTCTACCACGCAACCTTTGGGTTACTGAAAGACGTTTGTTTAAGCAGGTTAATAAGATTGTCACAGAGGTTTTAGCAGTCCACAAGTGTCCAGAAGTGGGCAACACTGGCAGTGTGGAGCAATTTTGAATGTAAAGCGCAGAAAGCGCTGAGCATCAGAGAAATGGCGGGTGTTCGTCCACGTCGCGCCAGAATTCTCCTCTCCACCAACGCCAGTGGTACGCTACATTTTATAAAATTCTAACAAATAGATAACTGTCTCTTTTCGTGTGAGACACCGAGCCGTACAACGACCCGATGAACCCTAGTGTCAGAATTTTTGAACCGCCTACTACAGGCTTACCGCAGGCTTCTGACATGGTTGTGTAACGACCGCCGTCTAAGTGAGCATAGACTGCAACCGGGACCTACGGCTTAACATGCCATCCGAAACACAGAAGCATCTTACTAACGGACAATCGGGTGGTTCAGCCCGCTATGTCCTAACCAGACTGGGAACAAATATATATATATATATATATATATATATGTCTAATATATATATATATATATATATATAAGGTGTAAAAATATTTCACCTGTGTTCCTTGGAGAAAGTTGTTCAGTTTCATGGGCTGGTTCACCCAGTAAAATATTTGCAGCTAATATTTTTACACCCTGTACAAATGTTGCCAGCCCCTGTGTACCGGTTCTGTATGCAGAGCAGTAATTCGCGCCATCAAGAGTGCGATCCCCGCGTTCCGGCATCGCTTAATAAGGTTGCATTTCTTCCGCACTAGTAAATGTTCCTCGGTAAAACTGAGGTCTTCTTCTTTTTTGTGTGACCCGATGAACCCTGGTGTTGTAGCCTGTAGTTTCGTTGCATTGCCACTGAATTTCGTACGCCAACAGGCAAACTGTAGTGATACCAACTACTTTTAAGATCTTTTGTATACGTTACCTACAGTTACGAATAAAGTATTTGATTGATTGATTGAGATTTGTTCAACTGCCTACTGACTAGTAGCAGGCCTCTGACATGGTTGTGTAACGACCGCCGCGCCGTCTTAGTAATCATAGATAGCAAACGGGACCGACGGTTAAACGAGCCCTCCGAATCACGGAACAACTTAGGAACAATCAGGTGGTTCAGCCTGCAATGTCCCTAACCAGACGGGGAACAAATTCACAAATTGATAAACATCATCTATGTAAATGACCCACCAGGAATCGAACCCAGAATCGGAATCTCTGATTGGCAGGCAGTTGCACTTCTATTGCACCACATTGGTCGCCCTAGAAGTTGGGTGATGCTACTCAAAGCCTGATTTTGATTTTTTCCGCACTTATTCCTAACACGAGAAATACTTTCAACGATTTAATAGACCGCACTTCTCCTGAGAGTGAAACCAAAATACCAATTAAAATGTAAGGTGGACCTCACAAAGTCATTTCGTGCTTCGGAGGGCATCACTTTAGCCGTCGGTCGCAGTTCCTATCAATGACTTAGGAAAACGAAACCTACATTGATGATGTCTTACAAAAGTACGCTTGTTAGAGTTTAAAAGTCATCTATGAGAGCGAACAAAAAAAACCTTGAATTATACAATAAAAAAGAATCAATAAAAAGAAAAATATACGTACTGTTCCTTACAATACGTAGTAAGATCTCTGCTACTTCATGAACGTAAAGTAAGTACTAAATTCGCAAAATTACACCCAAACTTCGAACATTTCGTGATCAAATCTATACGCAAAGATTCTCCGGAAATCCCTCATTCCGGTAAACAAAGCTCTACCTTCACAGTTGTATGGAAAAAGTTGTCCTCATTCGACGAAACTTAATCAAAAGTTTCCCCCTAAATGAGGTTATCCACCACTAATAGCCAACAACTAGCAACTCAAGTTGGGTTTGATAGCTAAAGTTTGCTAACACGAAAGACGATACGTACCTTTACTCTGTGGGAATAAATATTGTGAGGAATTATGCATATTTAAAGAAATGTCTGAACTTTATTAGAGCAAGCAAAAAAGATTGATAGCATTTTCTTTTAAGGCTAGGATAATAAGGCCAAAGAAGATAGAAATACTACTATCGCATCAGACAATTTTTTCCATGTGGAACAGTAAAACAAATGAATCTCCAACTAGACCCATTCATAAAGTTGTGTAAAACACTCCACACATCATCAATCAGCCATTACATAAAAAGGGCCTACGTAAGAATCAGTCTAAACTAAACTTTGCAAGATTTTGGATTCCAGGGATTCTATGCTCCTTCCCAAACTTTTCGCAGTCTTCCCATTTATTCTAAAAACACCATAAGTCCGGTAATTTTTCTTTATTTTCGTAGAACAAAGCGCTATACAGATTGCCAGAATATTTTTATTTATCGGGGATTTTCAGAGGCAGCGAAAAACAGGCTATTTATAACAAAACGAACGTCACCCTGAAATATTGCGCCTCAAACATGAAGGGAGGTTTGCAATAACAAAACGCCGCGCCACAGAAGGGGCCGTTATAATTTTTCACAAGGGACCTTTTGGACATACAAAATTCTTTTATGAATGACAACCACCTTTTTTCTCCTTGTGAATTTTCCTGGATTTGACCTAAATTTTAGGCCGGTACCTGCTGCCAGCCTGTTTTTTGTTATCATTGAGTAACACCATTTTTCTGTATCACGAAACAAAAGGAGGGAATATTATTTACATAGGAAAACCGCTTGATGACCTCAAGAAGACCACAGAAAATGCTGTCCGGGAGGCTGATTTTTGGACACATTAAATCTAAATTTGTCACACACACACACACATATCACGCCTTTATCCCTTGCGGGGTAGGCAGAGCGTTAACGGCCGTAAGAATACGGTCGCTATGGCCACGTCTGACATTTTTGAGGATTGTTTTTCAAGGTTGCTCCAGAAAACATGTGTATCACTATAGTGACAGATTGTCAGCCTGTCGCCTAAAAATTGTAATACACCAATACCCTCGAGTCCCTTAGTCGCCTCTTACGACACCCGCGGGAAGGATGTGGGGTGATGCTATTCTAAGCCGGCATCACACGGCATTTGTCATCATAAATTTGTCATCAACACGATAAGAAGAAGATATGTGAAGAAGAAATGATGTAAGAAGAAATGGTGCTCAAAATGTGTTCCCTTAAGGCTGATGTCCACTACTCACTACCTAGAACAACCAAAACCAAGAACTCAATTTATTTTTTCTCTAATCATCATCACTCGCTACAGTGTTGAATACATGAGCCTTTAAGCGTTTTACTCCTCGCCTTCCAGCTGTAGAGTACCTGAAAACTTTTCCTATTCGCAAGAAGATAAATCTGCATATAAACTCAGGCAGCAGTGCAAAAAAACATAAATTATCTGTTTAGACAGCCTTCGTCGTTTCCGTCAATACTTCAAAAGTTTCGCCGGAAGAAAAAAGTTTAATTTTGAAAGGCAAGTTAAACAAAAATGGGTCAATATGCGGGCATCTCTCGTTTAGGGTCCCCTTATTGTGTTTTTTATAGGAGTTTCGCAAACTAGAGGGAGGGATGGGACATTTTACGTTCTTCCGCTGATCGATATGGGCTTTGTCCTTGTAGAAATCGCACGAATTTACTCCAGAACTCCAAAAACAAAATTGCTGCAAGACTGCATAGGATACATAATATGATAAAGCACGCCTCTATCCTTGCGGGATAAGTAGATGTATAAGTTGTAAAATACGGTAATTTGGAAATAAACAGGTTTGTCAAGGGATTTTCAGGACACGCGTAGCATTAAGATTGTGATTAAACAAAATCTTAGGATCGCTATTTATCCGAAAATCAGTTTTTTAGGTCGAGAAGCACAGGGGAGGCCTACGTCCAGGAGTAAGCCGATGTGATAATATGAATTTTATAATAGAGAAAAAAAAACACTGGCCTGCAATTTAAATCCTTCAATTCTGCACCTAAAATCTGTTTGTTTTGGACACTTTTGTTCTGTAGCAAGAGTTGTTCAGCTAAATTGTCGTTTCTTATTTTATCTACGCGCCCCAGTAAACAAAATTACTCAGTGACAAAGGGCAGGAGACACAAAAAGCCCGTGTTTGGTTAGCTAATTGAATTCATCGCAGCTGTTTTAGCCCTGTTTAAAGGATGTTTAAACTGCCCTTCATTATGAGGGCTTAATCTTCCACCAGCTAAAATTGTGGGACAATGAGATTTTTGATTAGCCCGCGGAATTTGTTTTTTGCGTTTGTTGATTTTGTTTTTTATCTGAATCTGAAAATAAAACACGAGAACTATTTTGTTGATAAAACGGGTCATTCGTTACATATAAGTGTCTTTTATCAACGATACATTTGGATTTACGTAACATAATATACTTGTCGTATGGTACGGGAGTCTAGGTATTGATATTCGCTAAAGTCTAGTATCTAGCGGCTTGACCATATACGGCTGCAATTCCTTACAAATTGTAACTAGAACAAAACTTGCAAGTAAACAGTTTTAAGTATTTGGAGTGTAGAATAGAGACACTTAAATTGATGACGTATTGTCCACACGCGTAAACGAAATCCCTTTTCATCGAAGAAGTGCTGAATATTAACCCGAATTCCATAAACACCCAAAAAAGGCTCCCCAGAATTTTATCACTATGCAAATCCTGAACCCACATACTGTCCCTTTAAAGATGGCGGATAATCTGTCGGTAGCAAACAAAATAGCGGAAGATTCGATTACTGGAAGAAGACTGGTCATTTGCATCATTAATAGGGACCGCGGTGTTAGGGAAAAACGGTCAGGCTTCACCGTGGTGAGAGGTAAGAAGAACTTTGCAGGTGGTATCTGGGTAGAATAGAAATCTTAAGATATTTTTATTTGCTCATATTGACGACTTTAGTGACAGAGTTAATATTTTTGTAGAAACTCCGATCATATTTGAAGTAAATAAAAAACTGATGCGATTCTGCAAAACAGCACTATCATAGGTCTTAACAATAACTTGAATGAGTCTTGTCCTCCGAATAAGCTACTTTTATCCAAGCGGGGCAATCGTTACATTACGGAATCAGCTGCTATGTTACGCTGATGAATGGTAAATCTAAGACTAGGCTATAGCTACCAGTAGTTTTACTCAGTGCCACCAAGTCGGTGGTTCTAGTGGTCCTAGAAAGGTCCTAGAGGAATATTTATACTATTAAGAAGTAATAAGTTAAATTACATATCCCTCCTCCAGGCGTATTAGATACCGCATCTCAAATCCGATCACTTCTGACATCTTCTGTTCATAAATATTCAAGAACAAGTCCTGTTTTGGCGCAGTGTCGTGCGTTGTCGTCCCCCGCAGACTTAATATCCCGAAATGTATATTTGATGATGTCCTCAAGCGTAGGGTATCGTCACAGATCCACCATACTTGAAGACGTCGCTTATACTAAATACTTGTAACAGAAACGCAATCACGCTTTATGGCACAAAATTAATAGAATAGGTAGTATTATCCCATTTCTAGCAGTGACTGCAGTAAATGGCAATACTGTGATAAATCTGTACAGCAGCAGCAGCATTCATGTGAATGCAACGACATCTTGCTTGTACTGCGTTAGAGAACCGCCTTATCATTGCCATCTATTGTTCTAAGCATGGTAAGTATGACAAATACCTCCCAAAAAAGAAGAGCTTTGTCCTTTGTCCACAGCATTGTCCTGCCCGCGTACCGGCACGCATGGCGACTTGTTGGCGGCTACTTCAGAAGCGGTCCAAGTGGCCGAATTCTGCGCACGTAAAATAATTATGAAAGGATAGCCATTGCATCAACAAGAAGAAGAAGGATTAGCATTGTGACTGTTTATGAGTTCATTTAATTTTAATCTACAATTTCATACAAGATTAAAGTATTCTTTCGTCACATGGTCTGTGTATTGACAGCCAAGGGTCTTGTCTAAAAGGATTCTGAGAGGTTGCTTAAGACTGTTTATATGCAGGGCGGGTCCTTATGGCTGGACGATGTATTTCTTTTTAAATTCTATGGTTTCTTGCGGGTAAAGTTATGCAGATGAGATTGTCTGGGTTATTTGGTTTGGCGATTGCTTTATCCATTTTACAGTCTACGCTGTAAAAAATCCAACTTATTCGGGGTTCACGAAAATATTTGCCGTGTGAATCATGGAATTGATGAAGAACAAGCAAAGGAACTCTGGTGCAACTCTGGTATCAAACATTGGACTGCTGCTTAAGGTGTAAGTATAAAAAAAAATCTTTTTGTCCTTTTCACCTCAATTTTGATTCCTATTGTAGCGTCTTGATGTTAAAAATAAATAAAATGCTTGGATACTTCTTGGAAAGATAAGTAAACAAATCATAGACTTGAACTGGGGGCCTGGACGATGAAATCATATCGTATACGAACAATTAATAAATGAAGTACCTAATCAAATCTGCAATACCCTGACCAAACTGGAAAAAATCTTGCAAAGTGAATAATTTCGATAATGTATGTACGTATGTTTTTACATACACACTACACACACACACAAATCACGCCTATGTCCCTGGCCTGGTAGGTACGACAGTAAAATTACGGGCGCTATCGCTCTACGCTACGTCTATTAAATGTTTGAGGGTCGTTTCAGGTAAGTCGTTTATCACTATAGCGAAAGGTTGTCAGCCTGTCGTCGCATAAAATTGCAATACACATGAAACCTGGAAATCCCTTAGTCGGCTTCTACGACACCCACGGAAGAGAAATGGGGTGATGCTATTTTAAGCCGGCATCAAGCGGCTATGTATTTCCTCCAGGAATAATTCGAATCAGACACCTTCTGATCATGACACCAACACTCGCACCGACTTCAAAGAGTCAAAGAGTGCATGTCAAAGATGCATCTTCCAATCAATCTTACATCTGAATGTTCCTTACCTACAGCACAATATGGACAAAACGTCTTCAATGTGAAGAAATAGCCAATACTTCTTGTGATACTCTGTTTGAAGGTATATATTATTTCGTATTGAAATTCTTAGAAATACACATCCTTTCAATTCTTAAATCGTATTCTATCACCTTTAAGGGGCTTGTCTTCACCCTGCATTCACACGTCCATCTCCAAGGTAAAGTGGTGGGTTCATTGTCAGTAAGATATTGGCAAGTGTGTTGGCAAGTGATGTAACAATGAGTCGATTGTGTGAAGCTTTGGCAGGTGAGTATAAAGATGAGTGGAGAAATAGAAAAGTTTATTTACTTTATGTGGCTTTGCCTAAACCCTGAAATGCGTTCAACAAAAACATTCCCAAAATCAGTACAAAGCCTTTTCAGAAATTTAAAAATGGACATTGAAAGGTAGGTAGTATGTATTAGTAGTATTCTATATTTTTTCCAAAATAACAGGACCGTCGTTTCAGTTGGATGTCGATTAGATCTCAGTTGGATGATTTCGGTCATTTCGTAGTCTGTTAATAGTTTCAAGTATAGAAAATCACAATGTCAATGGAATGAAAGTTGAGTTTGGATAGTGTTTCAATGACAAAAAATAGCAGACTTGGGGGGCAGTTTTGTAACTGTTGATCTCAAATAAATTATTTCTGCAAGAGTATCCTTGCCAATCAGCCAAAAAAAAACAGTTTTAAAAGTTTGGCACTCGACAGACCTGTCGCTTATAAACATTTCGGAGTACATTCTACCTCGCGGTGCTATTAATCATGTCTCGTGTAAATCACGGAGTCGCTGAACATACGAGACGTCGTCGGCACTTCCAAGTTTACGTGTTTATGTTGCGTGCGTACCCCACTTCAAAAGTAAGGAGCTTTCCTCTCGAGTTTTCCTATTTGGGCTACATACAGAGTGTATTTATGCGACGGTATCTATAGAAAATACTACTTCTATGAGCTGCTACTACTCCTAGTATCTATACAAAATACTACTACTATCAGGTACTATCCGCTGACTGATCTATGGGAAGTTATTTTTTATTTTTATTTTATAATTGTTTGGGTAATGCTGTTCAGTTTCATGTAAAGTTTTTGATACACCGTACTATATCTAGGCCTGCAAACTATAAATCTAACCATTCCATAAATATTCTTCAACCGTTCCTTATACTCGTACTTAAACATGAGAAATAACTTTAAACAGGCTCAGAAAGTTTTGTAAGACTCTATAACACTTTTTTCGATAATGCTTTAGACACACTCTATCTTGACGACATTTTCAATAAGAGCAATATCCGCCTTTCATAAAAGTAACGTGGAAGTGGAAACAAACTCGGAAAATAGAAAACTCTACCAACTATTGAATTTTATCAACAAACTCTACCCTCCCTATAAACACCCACAAGCGAGAATCCCAGGATAATTTCAAATCGTTTACACCTTTCGCAAACTTCGCAAAGACTTTAAAACTCGGAGTTTTCAAATAATCTTGCCTTCTTGGATTTATGCTCAATCCTAGTCACACGTATGTTTTTTATATACCTATTTATTTTGTTTTAACATAGTAAGTACAAAAACCTTGTTTGAGGTTTGTCTTGACGACAGGCTTTCTCGCTCGTATTTACATTTGACATACGTCCAACCCTTCATATTCTATTGCTGGCCCCTCATTCGCGACATCAAACCAACGAACAACCTGATGAAAGAAGAGGACCTCTGACGTAATATGTAAGGACCACCAAGTACGTAATCGTGGAGTATCGAGGACATTCGAGGAGTGGGACACCGAGTCGCCTAACGACCCGAAGAACCCTGGTGTCAGAGTTTTTCAACCATTTTCCCATCGAAGTGCGGAACTATCGTTCTCCCGGTGGTTCAGCCTGTAATGTTAGGACTTAGGTGTCCTACCTAAACTGGAAACCATCTCACTAATTGATAATTTGACATACCTATATAAATTTAGCGTCCCCTTCTTTAAGGGACCAACTTATAACTGTTCTTCATAGCAACTGTATAAAAAACCAGAATATGTTGATCCCTTAAAATATAACTCTGTGTGCTGCTGCTATTACCTCCTGAATTTACCTACATATACTTACAGGTGTGTTTACAGAGACAGCTGAGGAAGTTGCTTGGAAGTTGGCAAGTGAGCCGAAGAGTTTTCGTCCTCGCAAACACTTCCACACACTTCCGAAATCCGGCAAGAAGTGTGTTTGCGGAGTTACGTGTCGCTGTCGCGTTGAAAAATCAGAAAAACTGCCAAATACCTCAAAATACATAAGAAAAATGGTACATTATGATGACACATTCAATCTGTTAAATATAAATGTGAAAGATGCTGTAGTTGCAGGTAGTATTGATGTCCGTTATAAGTAAGTTACCACACGGTATTTTGCTAATCAAGATGCTAAGATGTTATATTTAATAATGGGATAGTAAAAACCAAACTTTCCTCCCGTCGCAAAATGACCTAAATCCTGAAAACGACCTAAACCCACAATGACCTAAACTCATAATGACTAAAACGCACAATACCACCCAACCCAAACCCAAAATTCTAAAAAGCTTAATTACCGAAACACACAATTTACTGAGTTTCTCTGACAAGCCCCCTACGTGCAGGAGTCTTGCAGTCGCAGTTGCGTGAAAAGTCTAATAACAAGAAAAAAAACAAATAATAATAACAAATATTCACCAACATAACTGCAACATCTGTACTGCTGAGTTCGAGGTTTGTTTTTCCTGGGGGGTGTCGATTACAGGTGCCCAAATAATTTCCACTTCGGAATATATTTCAAACAACTTCGTGCGTGAGATACGCCTACCTACAGCCGGCTGAGATTTGTGTTCGACATATTTATTTTAGCAAAGAGGATTAAGACATAGACATACCTACAAAATATGAAGTAGCTTTCTCAGTAGGACCTAGACTTTACAGTGTGGTGGCGGCTTACAATAGTATCATAATCCTACGAATACCCCCCAATTCGGGAAGGTCCATTTATAGATAACTTTTGTGGCTGTTGTAATACTAGCTATAGTAGTGTTCATTGGTACTAGACTGCTTACAAAACTTTGACTCCAGGCTTAATCGGATCGTTCCTGGATCGTTCAGAACTCAAGTGTCTGACACATAATGATCATCATCATTTTACCACTGCTGATCATAGGTGTCTGACACGTTAGAAGAAAAATAAACTAGAAACCTATAATTTATAATTCAACATGAATAACATCTATACATTTTCCATTCTCCAAATATATACCTCCACTAAAGAAACTATAGCCAAACCGCTAATTAAATATTAATTTGGGTAAGGAACTATAATGGAAACCTGAGTAAGCCACATGCCGAGGAAACTCTAATATTAAATAGGGGCGCGTAGGTAAGACCGACGGTCTTCTTTTCGTGTGGGAAACCAAGTCTTCCGAAGACCTAATGAAGCCTGTAGCGAGCTAGCAAGTGTCAGACATGGTTGTGTCGACCGCCGCCATCTAAGTAATCAGCCAGCAACAGATACCAACAGCTTAACGTGCCCTCCGAAGCATGGAACCATCTTTCCTTTCGGACAATCAGGTGGTGAGACTGCAATGTCCTAACCAGACTGGAAAAATAATCAAAAAGCGATAAGTAAATTACATATTACCTCGATGAAGTAAATACAAATTTTGTGAGCACCAGAAATCAAACTCGGAGCCTTAGCGCCGCAGGCAGACGCACTACCACAAAGTCAACGACAAAATTTAATCTTACATACAGTTTGCGTGTGAATATCAATTTAAATGACTTACTAACAGTGACAGATAAAGTGCAGTGTTATAATTATTTAAAAATAAGAAAGTTAAGAGAATTCTACGAAATCAACAAGAGGCAGACATGCAACAGACAGGCATCAAACCTAACGACATTCCAATTTTCTAGTTTCAACATTAAAAAAATAGTTCTGAGTAAATCCACTGCCTTGATTGGTTCTTCGCTCCTGGGCAACATCAGCTAGCTATAAATATCATCTGCTTGTGTAGTGTCAACGAGCAGCCAGGTATCATTAGATCGTTTACATATAGCGCAATCGGATCAGAGCGGCCTTGCTTGATCCTGACAGGACTTTTTTACATTTGCTGTAGATATTTTAAAAGCACCATCTTCATCATTCCTTTATAGTTCCTCTGTTTTATATCGCAAAATATAGAGGGAGATATGTGGAGTTGATAGCCAAACTGCTAAAAATTTGAAGCAGCAGTCGAGATTCCTTTTAGTAGTATATTATGAACACAGTTACGATACCAGGGCTCATCTTCAGTCCGTTCCGTTCCCCAGGACCATTCCTAAGTCTAGTCTTGCCCCCACCAAGCCATCTGGCGTAGTTTTGATGGCTCTGGCTCCGGAGCCTAAAGCCACCAGACACAAAATAACAGGGCTTATCGGGTCGTTAGACGACTCGGTGCTCCACATGAAAGAAAGAAGAAGACACAGCCATGTTTCGTTCTTGCCCTTCTTCATTTCGAATCAACTTCTCCCATAATGAACACGGTTAATCATCGTGCATTTCTATGTCATCTGACTATATCGTCTTTCCACAAAGGACCGTAGGTCTCAAGCAGATAGCTTACAGTAAACTTTCAACAAGTAGCCAGGTCGGGTAGTTAGGAGGCACGCGAGCCGCGGGTGGAACAATGATTGAATGCGCTTGATTCCCGTGTTTATTGGAAATGTCACACTGACCTTTAGGTGGCTCGCGTGTTCGCCGCCAGCGATCGACCAGGTTTTATTTTATGTGGGGCTTGTTGTGTGGCTATAGAGGTATGTAACGGAATTCCGTGTGAAGTAGGTATGTCTTATGTACCTAAAATTTTTAGGGTTTGGTTATTCGGCTGGGTCATATTAAAGCTACAACCAAATCGGATCTGCAAAACATCTAGTCAAGAAAATTGTTCATCTTGCCTGCTATCACTGCTGGAATGCAGATTGGGTGTAACATGTGGACCAAACTAAGTATGCAGCTATTTTAAATAAAATTTGATCTAACTCTTGCAAATGCAAACACAAATACAGTTTAAATAACGTATGAAGTGTACACAAGTTGCTGATCTTTTTGCAATCCCAACCGAACCGCTGTAAGCCGTAAAAAGCCGATCAAAAATTCCGGCAAACTGTATCCAAGTTAGACGGCAGCCGGCAGCTGCTCCTGCAGTGTGAGTAAGAAAAATATCGGCTGCAGCGCGTCAGGGAGGCTGTCACGTGCAAGCTACGTGCCTCACAGAGGAGCACACACTGGCAGAAAGAACAGGAAACAAAATAAAAAGAGTAAGCGTAAAACAGCACCACTAGAGTCGCAAAAGCGGCGGAGCGCGCAAGCTGACTTCGCTGCTCTTTCTGGCAGGCAGAATGGCCGAAGAGACCACAGACTAAATCAGAAAAATATCGGCTGTAGGGGTTCATGGAGGATGTCACTTGCAAGCTACGTGCCTCACAGAGAGACACACACTGGCAGAAAGAACAGGAAACAAACTACAGCGATCGCGGGGCAACTGCGTGCAACAGCAGCTGGAGTCGCGAAAGTGGCGAAGCGCGCAAGCTGACTTCATTGCCCCTTCTAACAGACAGAACGGACAAAGAGACCACACAGTTTGGCAGTGCGTCATCGACACCTCTCGGAGACGATGAGGTGAAGATCCGGTTCAAATCTGTCTCCTTTTACTACACTATTTAGTAGCTTTTTGGCCGTCCTATATTCCTAGTCCTATATTTTCGCTGGAGTATCAGTCCGGCAGACTGTGTATTAAGCGTGTTTTTACGAAGCCAAATAGCTCCGTTCAGTCTCTTCTCTGCCATTCCGAAAATATTCTTTTAAAATGCTCATCACCCTTCCTATATAGCCATATGCCCATTCTGCTGCAGCATCGGTCCAGCAGACTGCTTGACAAGCGTGTTTTAGCAAACACTGAGCCTTTGCTGAGTGCTGACTCCCAATCCAGAAATTCCTTTTTTTAATGCTCGTCATCCTTCCCAGCCGTATGCCCCTACCGCTGCAGCATCGGTCCGGCAGACAGTTTGACAAGCGTGTTTTTCACTACTCCGACACCGCGAAATGGAGCTGTAAACTTTACAAAGTACCGGCAATTCCAAATGCATTTTGCCTAATGTTCGGAGCGGGCGGTCGTTTGTTTATGTTTAGGTAAGCGATAGTATCTGCTCTTCGACAGTGAATAGTGAAATTTACTCTAATTTTGATGGAAATGTAAGCAATGACACAGTTTTTTAAAGGGACGAATGAAAGGGATGGGCAGCAGCATCACGCCAGTATTTATTTTGTGGCAGCATCTCCTGTGAATGCAAACTCTTGCACCAATCCATATATCAAGCGTAATCTCCAACAAGCTTCTTCATTCCAACCCAACCTATCTGTCTATGACCCCAAATATGTTCCTGTCCAGTTCTATTGTGATTTTGACTGTCCATGAAGAAGGTAAGTGATTTCATACACTCTCATATTAGACTTACAAAGGTATCAATTTACCTCTGAAAGCTGAAAAGCTTCCCTGCAGAAAGATAGGTAGACTTTAAATTAAAACTTTGCGTAAGTGTGTAATTATTTTAAAGTTCAGCCTCTTATATGCTCTTCTACGTGCGATAGAATCTTCACTCTATCGTTTCTCAGAAAATAACTTACGTAAGTTCGAGATAAGCCGCATTAGGTACTAGTTTTGCAGTTTTCCAAGTATCTGCACTTAAGATCAACATAAATTCGGGGACTGAATAGAACAGGTATCCAGGAAGCTGGAAGACCTGGAGATTCCGTTTTAGATTAGGAATACGATGTAATATAAAGTGCTTCAAGCTTTTCTCGGAGTGGACGAGCGACCCGATAACCCTATTTCCCAATCAATGTTTAGTCTCACAACAACAACAATCATCTTAAATGTTTTGTCTTTCTAATAGACCTTCCTTCACTGAAGCAAAGAATAAAGCGCACGCCTATAACTATTACTTATCGAATTCTACGGAGCACTAGGCTCTTGGTAGCCGAAGAGATACGAACGATTAGTTTTGTCTTAAAATCCGTGTTGGACACAAGAGAGTAAACGCTTTACCAAACTGTTCTAAGTTTGGATCGGTTACATACACATTATTGGAGACTGAGCTAGCTGATTTTTCACAAGAAATTGTGATTGATGAGAAATTGTTCCGCGTTTTAAATAAAAGGGCACAAGGCCGTCAGTCCCACCCGATTAGTAGCTAATTTACTTCTCACCCGAATGGAATATAAAAGCTGTACTTACGCTTAAAAATAAACGCCCAAAAATACTACGGACTACATTCATAATTTTTCAAAATATTCAAAACTAGCTGGTGCCCGCGAACTTCGTTTCGCCATATATCATCCATCATATAAGCTATATAAAGGAAGCTCACTGATAAACATGGGCCTCCCCCATAGACTCTAAGAACCATAAAATAATATATTATAAGCTTATATTAAATTGTTGGTAGATAGGTACCCAAAAACTTGGTTTCGCCGACTATACAGTGTGTAAAAATATTAGCTGCAAATATTTAAATGGGTGAATCAGTCCATGAAACTGTACAACTTTCCCCAAGCAACATAAGTAGAATTATGGAAAAAATTTTTGGACCTCCCATACAAAATGTAGCAGCCGAGCAAGTCAACTGTATGGGAGGCCCAAATGTTTTTTTCATATTTCGACCTATGTATTCCTTGGGGAAAGTTGTTCAGAGTTATGGGCTGATTCACCCCTTAAAATATTTGCAGCTAATTTTTTTACACTTTATATGTAATTTAAAAAAACTGTTAAATCCTAAATTTACAATTTCCACATGCAAAAAAGAGTAAGATAACGGTGATTCTTTTATATATGTTTGGTCTTTTTGATTCCTGTAGGTTGAATTTGCTGAATCAGGTTACAGATTAGTCACTCCCTGTTCCAAATCCTCGCTTTCCAGTTCATTTTAGCAATTTTTTTAAAATCGTGCGTTTACTTCCAAAGGTATCAATTCCGTGAAGTAGACTGATGCCACATTTCTTAACATTGTGATGGATGAATAAAGACCGAGTTCATGAGAGTGAATAAATAAAACATAAGCTTATTAAAAACCAAGTAATCCCACTACAAATCCTATCCTATCCTACTTCCTACTAATATATTAATACAAAAGATTTGTTTGTTTGTTACTCCTTCACGCAAAAATTGCTGAACTGATTTTCATGAAATTGGGCACAGATGATGTGTGATGCCGGCTTAGAATAGCATCACCCCACATCCTTCCCGCGGGTGTCGTAAGAGGCGACTAAGGGACTCGACGGTATTGGTGTATTACAATTTGTCGGCTAAACATATAATAACAGTATGTAACAGAACAACATTGGCTAGTAACGTAGATATAAAGAATAGCCTTAACAAAATTAGCAAGAAAAATTAAAAACAAAAAATTGTGGTACTTCGCTGGCCGACTTACATCATAAGCAGATCCACTTCCGCTGAGCCATTTTAACCATGGTTGGAGCGGCAAAAATAAGGATAGGTATCCCTTCACACAAACTTTTGCTTTGTAGCTATTGCAATTTTCCCGCGGTAAATAGTAGATTACGCACCAAGAAAACGATCCATAAATAAAGATTGTATCGTCTGGTACGCAACTTACACGTCTTGTACCACGGAACTTTTGTTTTCGAGTGTAAAAAATATTGAATTATTAAAAGTTAAAATTATTCCAATATTAAAGAGATATTTTTGTAGTCGTAGACATATTCGTAGATTTTACTTTTCTCATTTATTGAGGTTATAAAAATATAGATTAAAAATATTACATACGGCCTCTTGTTATTTTTCTTTCTGCGCGCTTATTCAAAGTGACACAGTTCGTGCTGGCCAGTTCGAAATTTGAAATCAATCTCGGGTCCAATAAGCCCATACATATCTTTTTACTACGCGGCACTATGAAATTTACGTGATCTACAAACTTATTTTATGCGTAGCAGCCAACCCCCCTTTTAGGGGTATGTTTTTTTTAGCCTATAACCTGGTCGGTGATTTACTTGACATTTTGGTACAAATTGCATCAAAATCCGCTCGGTCGTTTTCGCGTGATGCTTCCGCATATCCACAAACAAACACACAAACATCTAAACATCTAAACATCTAAACATCCAAACAGACAAAAATTTTAAAAATTGCAGAAACGTGTTTTGTTATCAATATTAAGTATCACGAAACAATTTTTTTTTGGATATCTTGTATGTACAGACTTTCGGTCCTCTTGAGCTTTATTATATGTATAGATTAGAATTAATAAACAGAAAAATTAAATAAATAAAAGTAAGACAGGTGTTCTGACGCCATCCAAAATATCAATTTAGAACGTTATACATTACTATTTTCATGCAAAACACAATTTTAGATCATTTTAAAAAGTAGCTCATTTGACCTGCCATTCCACAACCCTTAGTTGGACTTGGTGTCCCACACGAAAAGAGAGTAGCATAAAAGCTTACCACATTTCTTCATGACAAACACTACTTGCGTCTTACTGGTTGAGCACCACATGCAACATCTTTTCACGCTATCCAACTCTCTGACTATTACTGTAATCAACCGCTAGCCCATGTAGCTCCATGAATTTATACCTCTGCACTACTTGAGCTCTCCGCGCTAGTTTGTGGCCTTTGGAAGCATTTCTATCGGAAAATTCTTGGAAAACGTGAACTGTGTTAAAAGCTTAAATAATTTTTAGTAAGCTACTTTTATATTTCTACTGACTTTACAGGAAATGTCTTCAGGAAAATAAGATTCAATTGAGATCGAAACAATGCATCGAAACAACTCTAACGTATACTTACAGGTGCATAAAATAGCTAACTACACACATACATACAGAAATCACGCCTACATCCCGGGCGGGGTAGGCAGAGCGTTAACGACTGTAAAATTATGGTCTTTATCGCCATGTCTGATAATATTCGAGGGCCATGTGTTACTATAGTGACAGGTTGTCAGCCTGTCGACTAAAATTGCAATACATATGAAACCCTCGCGTCCCTTAGTTGACTCCCACGGGAAAGAAATGGTGTGATGCCATTCTAAGCCGCCATCACAAGGCTAACTAAGTAAACTGAATAGCTAACTAAGTATCATCAATGAGTTTGTCCCAACACACACTAGATATTCTTAATAACTGTATGAGAAACCAGATTACGTTGATCCCTCAAGGGTACTTTGCGAACTCTCCCAGTGTTGCTTCACCGAAAAATATCGCTCCATTTAACTAACGTCTCCTGGGTGGAAGTTTAACCAGCAAGTCTGGCAAGTATAATGAGAAGCGAGAGTTATTCCCGGCACAGGTAACTGCGACAAACTTCAGGGGCCTATTTCACAAGCTACAATTACAGATTTTTTTATGGATCAGACAGATCAGCTCCACGAGCGCAAGTTCTGTATTTAGGCTTTGCGGTAGGCAGCTAACTATTATCTAACCTATTATAATTGTCTCTATCTCCTATACTTCTGGAGTGCGTTTCATACCTACTACAACGTATAGAAGACAGTATGCAAACTAAAGCATAGAATAGAGGCCAGATGGACTCTTGGATGCAAATCTGCGAGGCATCTTTCATAATACTGGCGATTCGAAATGAATATGAAACAACCTAGAACTTTTGTCTCACAAAGTAAAAATAAGCATATTGTATAAGCAGCTTGGTCTTATTAGGTCACTGGCTGTCAAATTAAATTAATCCTGTATCTTGGACTTGGAAATTGTAATTGTAGTTTGATAAAACAGGCTCAAGGTGAGTGTTCGAGTTGCAGCGACAGTTTTCAGCACTCATGTTTCAGCACTCAGGTGAGTTCGCTTTTCAAATTATCTTCGTTATAAAACTGTGGCGTCTTGTCCTTACTAAGTTGTATGAGGGTTTGACTGTATGTGAGTATGTGATGTTCATATGGTAGTAAATATTTTGTCTACAGTCTGTTGTTTTATTTGTTTACTAGGAAAATGAACCTTATATCATAGCATTTGTTTCAAGCTAAATTTTACAGACTATAGGCCACTGATCCATAGCACTAGGTACCTGAACTAGATAGATTTCAGGCAAATTACAAAAAAAAAGTTTTTGCTTGGGTGAACATAGCTTATTCGACTTGTGTCTCTTGAAGAAAATTGTTTACTTTAAGTTTTTCACCTTCAATGATAAATTGTAGGTTTTTATTAACAGCTTAAGGGTCCTATAATTTTTATCAAAGTCGCCATTCTTCACCGTTTGTTAATTAAGGAGCCGATTCCTCTTCCAACCACAAAAACCTTCCCATCGCAAGACTGATTATTATACCTCAAATAAAAGCTCGCAGTAATTATTTGTGGTGCAAATAAATGGACGTCATCCAGACTGATTGGGCACGATCAATCCTAGAGGAAATGTTTGCGAGAGGAGGCACAAAAAATGTATGGGATCTTCACGCAACAGGCTGAAAAATAAGCAAAGAATACTAATACACCGTGCGGACGAAAAGCGGTGTATAGATAGCTACTCGCGAATAAGTATAGAGCTTTTGGTGGGATGATGTTAAGACCGGACGTAGCGCATGCATACTGTGCATAGATCCAATCTCGGGGCGTTGTACTGAACCCTTTGCATGCATAATTTTTCGTGAAACTGAACAACTTTCTTCAAGGAAAACCTACCGGTACATAGATGTTACTTCACACTGGACATCATAGATATTGGATCTGGATATTATTCTATGCTCATCATAGTTACCATTATTATTTTTCAGAATGTCTTACGAACTACGTAAGGTCGGTAGAAGTTGAAAAGTGCATTTACTTTGGACGAATGGTATTTATGCTGAAAGTATCTCAATATTCCAAATCATTCCTTACTTTTTAGTTTGTGTATAAGAAGCGAGCTCCTTGAATTCGAACCCAAGTCCTCTATTCACCCACCATTATTCGGTAGACTGCCTTACCGTCGGAACAAAAAATTAATGATGGGAAATCGAGGAGAGATAAGGCAAAGTGATCAGTCTCGTCGCAAGGGAGGCCGGCAATATTGATACCGAGCGGGCGAGGAGGCGCGGGGAATTGCTATCTTTGATTGGGCGGGATTTCACGGCTTTAAAACCTTATTAATAGTATCAGTAAGTAAAGTCAAAATCAAGGTTTTGCCTGTAAATATAAGGTGTAAAAAATATTAGCTGCAAATATTTTAAGGGGAGAACCAGCCCCTGAAACTGAACAACTTTCCGCAAGAAACAGGTCGAAATATGAGAAAATTTTTTGGACCTCCCATACAAATTGCCTTGGTCGGTTGGTAAATTTGTATGGGAAGCCCAATTTTTTTTTTTTCATATTTCGACCAATGTTACTTAGGGAAAGTCGTTCAGTTTCATGGGCTGATTCACCCCTTGAAGTATTTGCAGCTAATTTTTTTACACTCTGTATAAGTCTGTCTAGGCTTCCTATAGAAATGAATAATTTTGTTTATATTGACAGCAGGCGAGGAGGCTCGGCTGAAATGCTATCTTTGATTGGAAGGGATTTCATGGGTTCAAAACTTTATTATTAGTAAGTGAAGTAAAATTCAAGAATTCATTACCTAAAAAGATGAGCCTGTCTAGTCTAGACTTCCTATAGAAATAAATAATTTGTTTATATTGGTTGGTAGCGAGTGGGCGATGCGCGGGTGAATTGCTTTATTTGATTGAGCGGGATTACATGTCTTCAAAACTTTATTATTTGTAGGTAGTCAAAGCTGAGATGTCTTTACCAAAAAGTAGTCTAGTCTAGGCTTCATAAAGAAATGATTTTTTTTTATTGTTCGGGATACAGCAGATGCACGGGTCTATTCGTGTAAGCCTTCGGTTACCGCCTTATAATTAAATTACTAAAAATGTTACAAACATCCAATATCAACTATCGTTACCTCGTCGGGACGTAGAAACGTACCTACTTATATTTCATATCCCGCATTGAAAATAGTGAAAGAAAACTGAACATTGCCGACGCAACCTCCTCTACCACCTAATCACATGAAAGTGTAAAACGCTAAGAGAATTTTATCCCCCTAGTCTAGCCATTTCACCTAGCGAACAAATTAAACGTTAGTCCGTAGAGGACATTTTTACACTTTCCTCTCTCCCCCTCCGGATATCCGGCCCCCCTCCCCACATGAGTCCACTTCCGGTGGTGACGTCACTATTAATCTTGCTACCATCTTCCGGGATGCGTCCAGCCGCAACTTTATGGTCGAAAGAACAGACATAAAGTCGTTTAAATTGTAGATAGTGGGAGTAAAATGTTGGAGCTTTTAATTAAGCAGGTAAGGAGATAGTGAAAATGTTTTTAAGTACCTATGGAAACAGTTTAATTCTATCCATGTAAAACTCGCAGAAATGTAACTTACTAGCTACTTATTTTGACGACTTCGTATTCAGTTGCAAATCCAATTAACTAGGTAGGTACCTATTTTTACGATTTCGTAATAAGTAGCAAATCCAACTTACTATGTACTTTGACGACTTCGTAGTTAGTGGCAAATTCAACTTACAGGGTACCTATTTTGACGACTTCTGTGTTTGAGAGTTTGTTTATATATACATGTACTTCTATTTAGGTATTTTTCATACTTATCCCATTTGTTCGGATATTCCGTTAAAGCGTAGCCTTTTCCAGTCAACAAGTAAACCAAATTTATCCATCCATATAATTTGTATAGACACTTTCTTTAAAGACACTCAATGGCCATTCATCAGCGTACTTTCTATAAAATTTAACATACATACATACATACGTACATATATTACGCCTTTATCCCTTGCGGGGTAGGCAGAGCGATAGTTGCCGTAAGAATACAGCCACTATCGCCACGTCTGACATTTTTGAGGATTGTTTCCCAAGGTTGTTTCAGAAAACATGTGTATTACTATAGTGACAGGTTGTCAGCCTGTCGCCTAAAAATTGTAATTCACCAATTCTCTCGAGTCCCTTAGTCGCCTCTTACGACACCCGCGGGAATGTGGGGTGATGCTATTCTAAGCCGGCATCACAAGGCATATAAATGAATAGAATAGCCGACAAGATTGTGCCAATCACTTTATTGGTCAATCCCGTAGGCTCTCTAAGTTCACCGCACCGTCCTATTGTGCCTCTGATACAATGGGCTCTATGGCAGGATCTTAAGCTCTCAAAAGCGAGCTTCAAATATTCAATAGTTATGTACTACCTATATACCTATTTTATGTAGTTACTACCTAGCTAGATACTTAGCCCGAGAAATGAAAAATTGAACTGTAGATTTTCCATCGCAGAACGTTCCGCTGGTGCCGCTATTGTTCCTACTTGTACCATTTCCTAAGACTAGGGCCTAAACTATATTTTTTGACAATACTATGTGGCTAGTTTGTTTTGTTAGGACATTGGGTGTCCCACACGATTGAAGAAGGCTGAGAGGGACATTGAAAGCTGAAGCAAAAGATTTGTAAGCCATATTGTTCCGTACTTCGATGGGCACGGTTGTCCTTGGTCCCGGTTTCCGTCTATGATATAAATAATAATAAATAAAATAAAAATCATTTATTGTAAACGAACAATGGCTTATACAGGATGTTAGGGACAGCGTCCCGAACACTGAAAGGATGCAAACAGACCATGATAGACAGAGACCTCCAAATTTTATAACGGAATACGGGTTCCTAGCATCGTCTCTCTATTTTGTGGCTCCTGTATGAAACCCTAAGTCCATTGTTCTACAAACATAAATACAAAATGAGATGAAGTTGAAAGCGATTAGTCCTGTATCATTCACATAGCGGCGGGAGCCGTCTGCCAACAAAACTCATAAAAGCCAGTACGTGTAACTCTCTACTTTAAAATTACAAACAGACGGGCAAGTTTTAGAAAACTCATCCTGGAGCTCTAGCAGTCGCAGATGTCGCTGGCCTAGATGAGACTTCGTGAACGCAATATAAAAGGCTTCACGCCAATGATGACGTCGGGTCTTTCGTGAAAAGAAGAAGCCCTTGTTGCGAAACCGCTCCAAGACGGGCTCAGAATCACTTAGCAAGCTATTGGAAAGGACTACGCTCGGTGTTTCTATTCATGAGTCTGCAGGCTAAAGTGGTAAAAAATATTTCACTGAGAAGAGCAGAACAGTCCGCGGGGAAACGCTGGTTGCATACTGCTTCTAATCGGGCAAGGCAGAAATTTTTAGGGGACTTAACTATGTAAGTATGTTAAGTTTTTGAAGACCTATGCCTTTGACTATATTATTGCCTATAGTAATAGCGATGAAGGGAGAAACCTCAGGCAGCAGAAGAGCCACGTTTCTTGAAAGTGTAATCTTGAGCTTACAGCGTTTGTCATGATTTTTATTTCCTTTCTTTTTTGGAATTTCTTTGAGATAGAAATGTCCCTTCCAGTGCCCTACAGCTCATAGAACGAGCGTCATTTTGTAGTACTTCTCTCGCAGTACCGGCGGAAGTTTGTCGAGTTAGAATGAAATGGAAGTCGCGTACGAGCCTACCACTACCAGACTCATATTCCGAATGGCTTCTGCTGTTTTTGGTTGTATTTTAGGTTTGGTTTTCGTAAATGCGAATACTTTTTCTAAGAGATGGGCTATATTACCTAATGTTTTTTAATAACATAGTAGGAACTTAATTTGCTTGCGACAAGGGCTTCCATACTAGCAAAATTTTCTAAACTGCCGTAATAAGATTTTTTTAAAAGATGAGCGAGTGTGCATGAAAGGACTGATGAATGTAGAAGCAGCGAAAGAATTATGCCAAGATCGTAACAAATGGAAGGAAAGAATCTCTGCCTACTCCAAAGGGGAAGAGGCGTGATTCATGTAGGTATGTATAATGACGAGTACAATGAAACCTACAAACTTTTTGTAAACCAGGTAAATTTACCTACTCAAGCAAGACTTCAGCATAGCTAAAGTCGGCTCCTACATGCACTTACATACTACTTGTATAGTTTAAAGTTGTAAGTATAAAGTACACAAGTTTCCCTATATAAATGGTAATGAGCCGGGCCGGCACACCGGCATGCTTTTACGATATTTTCAATTTATACCACTCCTATATTTTCATACTCTTGGTGCATTCTTAAGGTGAAACCAGCACCTCGTTCTTAAGGGCGCGGCCACGATTCAAAATTTGTATAATGACTGTAAAATTCCGAACACTACATTACTCTATAAGAAGAAGTTTAATTCCCTCATACTGTCCATAGGAATGGACTTTGAGGAGGAGTATGCGCGGTAAGTCAACTTGCTATGGCAGGAGGAGGATACTTTATCTGGGCTCAATTCTTCAATGTTAAGTGAACAATAGAAAATAGATTTCAGTACTGAGCCCAGCGGTACAACAGGGAGAAATGTTCCCATACCTTCAACCGCCTTCCTGTGTAGACTTGGCTCAGAGGCCGGTGCACTTGGTAGATTAAGTTCCGGAATATAAATAACGCTTTTTAAAAATATTGACGAGATCGCTTCACAGGCAAAACCTTCTAAAGTACCTAGGTGATAGAATTCAGGTCTCCGAACGGGTAGACAGATATTTAGTAACTAGACAATTTTAGGAACTTATATTGTAGTTTTTAAGTTTTTGACCATAATTGTAATAACTTTTATTGAAAAATTGTAAACTAAATCTTCAAATACAATACCAACAATAGATTTTATACTTACCTTAGTATTCCGCGAAAGAAGTCCCGCGAAAAAAGTTTTAATGACCTTTATGGACGTCAGATTACGGGTCATTGAAACGTTTTTCGCGGAACTTCTTTCGTGGCGCTAACTCTACAATATAATAGCATTGCTTTATACTATTGGAACATGAAACATTCGAAAGTTCCCGCAGTATTTCATAGATGTCTCGGCCCATTATCACCTGACACAGACCGCTGTCTCTATCCACAATCCACATCCTGCCACGTTGCGTGCGGCACGGCACACGAAAAACCATACAGGTATTTCCCAAACAGTACTTACTAGATCATATCTGGTTTCTATGCGGCCAGCGACAAGACAACACACTCAGAGAGCTTTGAAATGGAAAATCACGAATAATACGCATAAGCTAACAACTTAACTCAGCCGTCCAGAAATGACATTGGCAGAAGAAGCCGAAGTTACAAAATAAACTATCCGGGCCCGTATCGCCCAGCACTTAGTTATCAAGAAGATAAAATAGGCAATCAGGATAATTTAACTGTTCGGTTCTCGACGCAATAGTGTAACTAACCTTCCTATAGATAAACATAATCTACAACCTTTTTAAAGGGTAGGATATCTCTCACAGTGATACTACTCTTAAAAAAGAAGAACCCTTACTGAGCAATAAGTAATCGGATGACCACGTTCGCGTGATATCCGTAGCAGCGGCGGACGCAACACTGCCACAAATGTCTTAAGCTTGCGCCAAGAATTTGGCACGTAAGTAATATTAGATAGTTAGGTATAGGACTGGCGTAAGTTGGATAAAAATATGCGTTAGAGAGTTAGCACAAAACCTCTCGTGGCGTGCAACTTATCGTAAATTGCCAGACTCTGCTGAAAATCCAAAGGCCATTTAAAAAATAGAACAGCCGATGGCATGTGTGTAAGTAGATACGTAGAGTTGCTATGTGGTGTGGTTGCCAAGTCGCGTCGTCCTCTTACCTAAAAAAAAACCTACCTATGGCCGTGCGAACTTCGAATGGGCCTTTTTCGACAGCGTTCAAACCCATACTGAAGGACATGTCAACAAAGAAAAATATACCTTATGACATAGCATTAACATGACTTTGACAGCTGTCAAATATGGCATATTCGAACGGCCATACTCTTATTAATACTTTTAAATGAGCAAGAGAGAAAGAGGGTTGTATTGTAACGGCTCCAATAATATTCGGGGGCGATGAATCGATCTAGCTAGATTTTATTTTCCAAAAATCACTCTGAACGGCAGAAAAAGCCTGTAAACTACTTAGTGTACTATTATAGTAAAAGCAAAGACTACTTACTATATATACTAACTATAGCTTGGTAAAAGCATGGGGTCTCATTCCTTACTAAAGGAAATTAGTCCAAAAAATATCAATAGATGGCGATACGGGTAGCGAATATTACTTAAGAATCTGAAATAAAGGTCAATTTACAAAAACAAAATACATTATTTAAGACGTTTTGAGACGGAAAACACGCGAAATTATTCACATTTTGGCAATATTTTTCAATACAAATGACGTGATACGAAGTATCCAATAAATAACCTAGATGTCGCTAGCAACGCACGCGCTGAGTCGACATAATCAAATAGCCCGCCAATAGCCGTCTTAGAGCAATCGAACTTTCTCTATGACGTTAGGTATCTGTACTACACTAGTAGTATTATTATTATCTGTGGTAAAAGTAACCTTTTTAACGTTTTTTAAACTTTTATTTGCATGCTTGATGTATTTCACTCACGCCCACCTTGTTAAATTAAAACAATCAACAAGAAAATAACTCTGCGAAACGCAATCATAATTTTTATCGTAGCAACTAACGTAGGTAATACAGGATTTAAAAATATTACAGGCAAATATTTTAAGGGGTGAATCAGCCCATGGAACTGAACAACTTTCCCCAAGAACATAGGTCAATATATGAGAAAATTTTTTGGACATCCCATACAAATTGACTTGATCGGTTGCTAATTTAATATGGGAGGTCCAAAAAATTCTCTCATATTTCGACCTATGTTTCTTGGGGAAAGTTGTTTCATGGGCTGTTTCACCCCTTAAAGTATTTGCAGCTAATATTTTTACACCTTATATAAACTAGCGGCCCGCCCAGCGGCTGCATTCGCTGCAACTCACTTTCCCGTGGGAATAAATTGTTTTCCCGGCAATTATAAACTTCTAATACATATAAACCTTCCCCTTGTATCATCTCATCTATAAAAAAACTGCATCAAAATTCGTTGTGTAGTTTTAAAGGTTTAAACATACAGACAGACAGGCAAAAAGCGGCTTTGCTTTGTACTATGCAGTGATTTCCATACGCTTAGCTTACCTTATTAAATCTAATTCAATTAAGTATCGTCGTCGTCGTCGTCGTCGTCGTCTCAGCCGATAGACGTCCACTGCAGGACATAGGCCTCCCCCAAGGATCTCCACGATGATCGGTCCAGCGCCACCCGCATCCAGCGGCTTCCCGCGACCTTCACCAGATCGTCGGTCCACCTTGTGGGAGGCCTACCTACGCTGCGTCTACCGGTCCGTGGCCGCCACTCGAGAACTTTCCGGCCCCAGCGGCCATCGGTCCTACGAGCAATATGCCCCGCCCACTGCCACTTAAGTTGCGCAATCCTTCGAGCTATGTCGGTGGCTTTGGTTCTTCTCCGGATTTCCTCATTTCTGATTCGATCGCGGAGAGAAACTCCGAGCATAGCCCTTTCCATTGCCCTTTGAGTGACCTTGAGCCTTCTTATGAGGCCCATTGTTAGCGGCCACGTCTCAACTCCGTAAGTCATCACTGGCAACACGCACTGATCCCAGACTTTTGTCTTGAGGCACTGCGGTAGTTGTTGAGAAGAGAAGATGTTACGTAGCTTCCCGAACGCTGCCCAGCCGAGTTGGATTCGACGATTGACCTCTTTCTAAAAGTTGGACCTACCCAGCTGGACTATTTGTCCCAGGTAGACATACTCGTCGACAACTTCCAGAGTAGAGCCCCCAACTGTCAGAGTAATGGGTGCAACAAGAGAGTTTGACATAACCTTGGTCTTGTCCATGTTCATTTTTAGACCCACTTGTTGGGAGGCTCTATTGAGGTCATCGAGCATTGTACCGAGGTCCTCCAGGGTTTCCGCCATGACCACGATATCGTCGGCAAAACGAAGGTGAGTCAGATACTCGCCGTTGATGTTGATGCCAAGTCCTTTCCAGTCCAAAAGCTTGAAGACGTCTTCCAGTGCTGCTGTGAACAGTTTCGGTGATATTACATCTCCCTGTCTCACTCCTCGCTGCAACTGGATAGGTTTCGAGTCCTGGTCCTGAATTCGAACTGACATGGTGGCGCTTTCGTACAAGGACTTCAACACTTCGATATACCGATAGTCAGCTTGGCACCGCTGAAGAGACTGAAGTACGGCCCATGTTTCGATCGAATCGAAGGCTTTTTCGTAGTCCACAAACGCGAGGCAGAGTGGTTGGTTATACTCTTCAGTCTTCTGTATAACTTGCCTCAGCGTATGAATGTGATCCACGGTGCTAAAGCCTTTTCGGAAGCCGGCTTGTTCGGGAGGCTGGAAGTCGTCGAGCCTGCGTGCGAGACGATTCGTTATGACTCTTGAGAACAGCTTGTAGACATGGCTCAGAAGCGTGATGGGTCTGTAGTTCTTCAGCAAAGACTTATCGCCCTTTTTGAAGAACAGCATCACCACGCCTCTGCGCCATGCCTGTGGCGTTTTGCCCTCGAGTATGACAGAGTTAAACAATTTCTGCAGTGCTTTAAGTATCGGTTTACCACCGGCTTTCAGAAGCTCTGCCGTAACTCCATCATCACCCGGCGCCTTGCTGTTTTTTAGCTGTTTCAGAGCCATACTAATCTCGTACAAGCTGACGTCCGGGATGTCTTCTGTGTAGTGCCGGGTTAATCGAGCTCTTGGATCTGCGACCCGATTATTGACAGGTGTGCATGTTGTCGCGTATAACTGTCCGTAGAACTTCTCGACCTCTTCCAATAGCTCGGGCTTGGACGATACGATTCTGCCATCGTCGGTCTTTAGCTTCGCTAGTTGGCTCTGGCCTATCGACAGATCCCTAGCAAACACCTTGGAGCCTTTGTTGCGCTCAATTGCCTCTTTAATACGGTCAGTATTAAATTGGCGTATGTCGCGGGTCAAAGACTTAGAGATCTGCCTATTGAGCTGCCGATATTGGGAAGTATCCTCCGACGACTGCAGAATCATCTCGCGTCGTTCCTCCATGAGCCTCGAAGTATGGTCTGAGATTTTTTTGGTTCTGTTCGTACGATTGGGTTTGAAGAACTTAGAGCCAACCGTAAGGACAGTTTCCACGACCCTGTCGTTATAGTCGTCCACGTCGATACACTCACCCAGGCAATCGAAGCGGTTTTGCAGGTGGAGCTGAAAGCTCTCAGGGTTTTGGATTTGGGCAGGTGCTGGTCGGAGCGTAGACTTCATCAGACGTGATCTCTCGGCTTTTACATTAAGATTCAACGTGCCTCTTACCATTCGGTGATCGCTACCCGTTTTGAACGAATTGATCACAGAGACATCGTTGAATATCCGTTTTTTGTCTGTCATGATGAAGTCTATCTCATTTTTGGTAACACCGTCGGGGCTCTTCCAGGTCCATTTTCGATGCGGCCGTTTCCTGAAGAACGAGTTCATCATAAAGAGTCCCTCCTTCTCCATGAAGTCGACCAGCATTTGACCTCGGCTGTTCCTCACCCCAATACCAAATGGCCCAACTCTCAGTTCGTCACCGCAACGATTGCCCAGCTTAGCGTTGAAATCCCCATGACCACCGTGTAATGAGTCCTGGAGGTATGTATGGCTTTGGATATGTCCTCATACATTGCCTCCACGTCCTCGTCGGGGTACTTCGAAGTTGGGGCGTATGCCTGTATGACCTTCAGCGAATAACGTTTAGTTATTCTGAGTATAAGGAATGCCACCCTATTTGAAATACTCCCGACCTGTACTACGTTGTTCACGAGGGACTTGTGGACGATGAACCCGACACCACCTTGGGACAGATGGTCGCCCTCCCGGAAGTAGAGCAGGTTACCTGACTTCAGGGCTATCGTGTCCTCCCCCTCTCTTCGGACTTCGGACAGTCCCACTATGTCCCACCGTAACCTGCTCAGTTCTTCCTCGAGTTCCACTAACTTCTCTTCCGTCCGCAGTGTGCACGCGTTATATGTTGCCAGGGCCAAGGTCGTTCGGCGAGGGATCCACGCCGCCCGGGGATTCCTAGCACCCCTGGTCTCGGAGCCGGGTCGATTTTCGCCTGAATCTGCCCGGCCACCGGGGCCGCCGGGCACTTGGGGCCGATTTCTATTTGTAAAATCCATAAGGGGGGGGTACGGGCCGTCACCCACCACGCTGGCCCAGTGCGGGTTGGTGGGGATTTGGTTGCCAGAGCCTCGTTAGTAGTCCAGCAGGGTGCACCGCGAGCAGGAGAGGTTGGCTTGGGGCCCGAGAGATGTAATTTGGGCCCCCTTACACCCCCCAATGCAATTAAGTATATTAGTAAATAATTATGATATGGAATGTCGTCTGTCGTTACAAGCTTTTTACCCGACCGCGCAAAAAAGGTGTAAGTTTTAGTCTAACGATAAAGGCTCACCATATTTCATGTCTTCCTCACGCGCCCGACGACTAGCGCAAGCGTTTTAATAACCGCGATGCAGAGATAACCGTTGATTTACGTCGGTGCAACTCGCCCCGGCTGAAACAAGCCGTTAAAACTGCTGGGAGTTAGTGTGGTCATTTCCTTCTCACTGATAAAAACTTAAGTTCCGACTTAATCTAGTGTGAAATATAATTCGCTGTTTTTCCCAGTTAGATATACCCACAATATTCAGCTTAGGTAAATATTGCCTTTGCAATCGATTCTCAGGTCCTTAGCAATCTCTTCAAGATGGTGGCACATGAGAGCAATCGAACTTTCTCTATGACGTTAGGTATCTGTACTACACTAGTAGTATTATTATTATCTGTGGTAAAAGTAACCTTTTTAACGTTTTTTAAACTTTTATTTGCATGCTTGATGTATTTCACTCACGCCCACCTTGTTAAATTAAAACAATCAACAAGAAAATAACTCTGCGAAACGCAATCATAATTTTTATCGTAGCAACTAACGTAGGTAATACAGGATTTAAAAATATTACAGGCAAATATTTTAAGGGGTGAATCAGCCCATGGAACTGAACAACTTTCCCCAAGAACATAGGTCAATATATGAGAAAATTTTTTGGACATCCCATATAAATTGACTTGATCGGTTGCTAATTTAATATGGGAGGTCCAAAAAATTCTCTCATATTTCGACCTATGTTTCTTGGGGAAAGTTGTTTCATGGGCTGTTTCACCCCTTAAAGTATTTGCAGCTAATATTTTTACACCTTATATAAACTAGCGGCCCGCCCAGCGGCTGCATTCGCTGCAACTCACTTTCCCGTGGGAATAAATTGTTTTCCCGGCAATTATAAACTTCTAATACATATAAACCTTCCCCTTGTATCATCTCATCTATAAAAAAACTGCATCAAAATTCGTTGTGTAGTTTTAAAGGTTTAAACATACAGACAGACAGGCAAAAAGCGGCTTTGCTTTGTACTATGCAGTGATTTCCATACGCTTAGCTTACCTTATTAAATCTAATTCAATTAAGTATCGTCGTCGTCGTCGTCGTCGTCGTCTCAGCCGATAGACGTCCACTGCAGGACATAGGCCTCCCCCAAGGATCTCCACGATGATCGGTCCAGCGCCACCCGCATCCAGCGGCTTCCCGCGACCTTCACCAGATCGTCGGTCCACCTTGTGGGAGGCCTACCTACGCTGCGTCTACCGGTCCGTGGCCGCCACTCGAGAACTTTCCGGCCCCAGCGGCCATCGGTCCTACGAGCAATATGCCCCGCCCACTGCCACTTAAGTTGCGCAATCCTTCGAGCTATGTCGGTGGCTTTGGTTCTTCTCCGGATTTCCTCATTTCTGATTCGATCGCGGAGAGAAACTCCGAGCATAGCCCTTTCCATTGCCCTTTGAGTGACCTTGAGCCTTCTTATGAGGCCCATTGTTAGCGGCCACGTCTCAACTCCGTAAGTCATCACTGGCAACACGCACTGATCCCAGACTTTTGTCTTGAGGCACTGCGGTAGTTGTTGAGAAGAGAAGATGTTACGTAGCTTCCCGAACGCTGCCCAGCCGAGTTGGATTCGACGATTGACCTCTTTCTAAAAGTTGGACCTACCCAGCTGGACTATTTGTCCCAGGTAGACATACTCGTCGACAACTTCCAGAGTAGAGCCCCCAACTGTCAGAGTAATGGGTGCAACAAGAGAGTTTGACATAACCTTGGTCTTGTCCATGTTCATTTTTAGACCCACTTGTTGGGAGGCTCTATTGAGGTCATCGAGCATTGTACCGAGGTCCTCCAGGGTTTCCGCCATGACCACGATATCGTCGGCAAAACGAAGGTGAGTCAGATACTCGCCGTTGATGTTGATGCCAAGTCCTTTCCAGTCCAAAAGCTTGAAGACGTCTTCCAGTGCTGCTGTGAACAGTTTCGGTGATATTACATCTCCCTGTCTCACTCCTCGCTGCAACTGGATAGGTTTCGAGTCCTGGTCCTGAATTCGAACTGACATGGTGGCGCTTTCGTACAAGGACTTCAACACTTCGATATACCGATAGTCAGCTTGGCACCGCTGAAGAGACTGAAGTACGGCCCATGTTTCGATCGAATCGAAGGCTTTTTCGTAGTCCACAAACGCGAGGCAGAGTGGTTGGTTATACTCTTCAGTCTTCTGTATAACTTGCCTCAGCGTATGAATGTGATCCACGGTGCTAAAGCCTTTTCGGAAGCCGGCTTGTTCGGGAGGCTGGAAGTCGTCGAGCCTGCGTGCGAGACGATTCGTTATGACTCTTGAGAACAGCTTGTAGACATGGCTCAGAAGCGTGATGGGTCTGTAGTTCTTCAGCAAAGACTTATCGCCCTTTTTGAAGAACAGCATCACCACGCCTCTGCGCCATGCCTGTGGCGTTTTGCCCTCGAGTATGACAGAGTTAAACAATTTCTGCAGTGCTTTAAGTATCGGTTTACCACCGGCTTTCAGAAGCTCTGCCGTAACTCCATCATCACCCGGCGCCTTGCTGTTTTTTAGCTGTTTCAGAGCCATACTAATCTCGTACAAGCTGACGTCCGGGATGTCTTCTGTGTAGTGCCGGGTTAATCGAGCTCTTGGATCTGCGACCCGATTATTGACAGGTGTGCATGTTGTCGCGTATAACTGTCCGTAGAACTTCTCGACCTCTTCCAATAGCTCGGGCTTGGACGATACGATTCTGCCATCGTCGGTCTTTAGCTTCGCTAGTTGGCTCTGGCCTATCGACAGATCCCTAGCAAACACCTTGGAGCCTTTGTTGCGCTCAATTGCCTCTTTAATACGGTCAGTATTAAATTGGCGTATGTCGCGGGTCAAAGACTTAGAGATCTGCCTATTGAGCTGCCGATATTGGGAAGTATCCTCCGACGACTGCAGAATCATCTCGCGTCGTTCCTCCATGAGCCTCGAAGTATGGTCTGAGATTTTTTTGGTTCTGTTCGTACGATTGGGTTTGAAGAACTTAGAGCCAACCGTAAGGACAGTTTCCACGACCCTGTCGTTATAGTCGTCCACGTCGATACACTCACCCAGGCAATCGAAGCGGTTTTGCAGGTGGAGCTGAAAGCTCTCAGGGTTTTGGATTTGGGCAGGTGCTGGTCGGAGCGTAGACTTCATCAGACGTGATCTCTCGGCTTTTACATTAAGATTCAACGTGCCTCTTACCATTCGGTGATCGCTACCCGTTTTGAACGAATTGATCACAGAGACATCGTTGAATATCCGTTTTTTGTCTGTCATGATGAAGTCTATCTCATTTTTGGTAACACCGTCGGGGCTCTTCCAGGTCCATTTTCGATGCGGCCGTTTCCTGAAGAACGAGTTCATCATAAAGAGTCCCTCCTTCTCCATGAAGTCGACCAGCATTTGACCTCGGCTGTTCCTCACCCCAATACCAAATGGCCCAACTCTCAGTTCGTCACCGCAACGATTGCCCAGCTTAGCGTTGAAATCCCCATGACCACCGTGTAATGAGTCCTGGAGGTATGTATGGCTTTGGATATGTCCTCATACATTGCCTCCACGTCCTCGTCGGGGTACTTCGAAGTTGGGGCGTATGCCTGTATGACCTTCAGCGAATAACGTTTAGTTATTCTGAGTATAAGGAATGCCACCCTATTTGAAATACTCCCGACCTGTACTACGTTGTTCACGAGGGACTTGTGGACGATGAACCCGACACCACCTTGGGACAGATGGTCGCCCTCCCGGAAGTAGAGCAGGTTACCTGACTTCAGGGCTATCGTGTCCTCCCCCTCTCTTCGGACTTCGGACAGTCCCACTATGTCCCACCGTAACCTGCTCAGTTCTTCCTCGAGTTCCACTAACTTCTCTTCCGTCCGCAGTGTGCACGCGTTATATGTTGCCAGGGCCAAGGTCGTTCGGCGAGGGATCCACGCCGCCCGGGGATTCCTAGCACCCCTGGTCTCGGAGCCGGGTCGATTTTCGCCTGAATCTGCCCGGCCACCGGGGCCGCCGGGCACTTGGGGCCGATTTCTATTTGTAAAATCCATAAGGGGGGGGTACGGGCCGTCACCCACCACGCTGGCCCAGTGCGGGTTGGTGGGGATTTGGTTGCCAGAGCCTCGTTAGTAGTCCAGCAGGGTGCACCGCGAGCAGGAGAGGTTGGCTTGGGGCCCGAGAGATGTAATTTGGGCCCCCTTACACCCCCCAATGCAATTAAGTATATTAGTAAATAATTATGATATGGAATGTCGTCTGTCGTTACAAGCTTTTTACCCGACCGCGCAAAAAAGGTGTAAGTTTTAGTCTAACGATAAAGGCTCACCATATTTCATGTCTTCCTCACGCGCCCGACGACTAGCGCAAGCGTTTTAATAACCGCGATGCAGAGATAACCGTTGATTTACGTCGGTGCAACTCGCCCCGGCTGAAACAAGCCGTTAAAACTGCTGGGAGTTAGTGTGGTCATTTCCTTCTCACTGATAAAAACTTAAGTTCCGACTTAATCTAGTGTGAAATATAATTCGCTGTTTTTCCCAGTTAGATATACCCACAATATTCAGCTTAGGTAAATATTGCCTTTGCAATCGATTCTCAGGTCCTTAGCAATCTCTTCAAGATGGTGGCACATGGTGGGTATAAAGATACCCAGCCTAATTTGATTGGTTATAGGGAATTTAGAACTTCCTGAAATTATTTCATGCGATTCTTCTTAGTTATTCCCAATCAATATGTATGTATATATGTTACTATACATACATGGTATAAAATAGGCTCTTATTTATTTGCCAAGAGTTCTTTTATTTGCCTTCTACCTTTCATAATTACGTTAGATTTACTTGCTCAAGTCGGCGATTGCGATCATAACTCACGTCTAGTTACCTCGCACCCGCACGACACACACAACGCGTCAGACCGCGGCGGTGCGAGCGGTTTTAATAATCGAGATCTAGAGATTAACCTTGATTTACGTTGGTGCAACTTGCCCTGATGAAAATAAAAGGATAGTCACTTTTTGCTTTCTGTTCAGAGATCTTTCACTTTGTTAAAATATTGCTTATAATATCTTTCACTTTGCTAAGATCTTGATCTTTCACTTTGCTAAGATATTGCTTGATAACCTATTTAGAGATTAACCTTGATTTACGTTGGTGCAACTTGCCCTGATCAAAATAAAAGGATGGTTACTTTCTTTTCAGAGATCGTTCACTTTGCTATGCTATTATTTCTGTTTTGTGCCGGCATCACCCCCATTTCTAATCGTATGTGTCGTAAATGGCGACTAAATATGAATCCAGGGAACGGGCAGTCAATTCAATACAATCATTTTATTTCAAAGTAGGTAGTAAATTTTAATTTAATATCTACAATATCTTACACTGTGCTCGCCAATCCGCCTGCCAAGCGTGGTGATTATGTTATGGCAATACGGGGGGTATTGAATCGGAAAACTCATGTCCAACAACTTTTGTGGCTGTAGAAGTAGTATGCCATTTTAAACCGGGATGCCCTATCACTTGTCACTAAGTAAGTAGGTATAGATAAAACATGAAATGAAATGGCTTGGAGGCTTGCTGTGGTGAAATAATGGTCAAAGTTTAGCGCGTAGGCGGATTCGCGCGCGTAAATCGCACAAATTGACAGCTCGATACTAACGAGCGCGTAATGTGCATCCAAGTTTGAACTTCGAAGTTTGCGAAGCTGCCAACCAGTATTTGAGAAAGGTTTAGGATTTAGGTTGCTTAAAGGTTCCAAGCATGGTTTGGCACTTGGAAAATCCTCTTTTGTTGCGGAATATTATTTCTAGTCCATAGAATGAGTACCTCCAAAGGGGGTCTAGAGTGCGAGAGTTAGTAACGTAAGATGTTTCTTCGGAAACATGTCAAGAGTCCCTAGGTAATAAACTTATATTATTCTTATATTATCTATAATAAGAGATGGGCATCATGGATGGATGATAGAGTCTCAACTCGAGAAACTTGACTAAAGTTGATAAACTAAATCATAATCATTCTTAATATTTATATGATCTGCGGATAACATTGCTTGCACCAGAAACCTTCGAGCAACACGGTCTTCCGACGAACCAGAAACAACCAGCTAAACATTATCTGTGCTTCTGCCTAAAAACTTATTTTATTATTACAACGCCATCTATACTCACAAGTTAAAACCACAGAGAACTTGCAAGACCCTCCTAGTTCGCCATACCATACGACGATGAAACTCGTTTCACAAAACTGTGGTAGATGGCAGTGCAATAGCAAGAAGGTACATTTAAAAATTGCTTCTTCAGCGTTTAAAAAGCGTGACAAATCAAATCGTATTAAATTACCCTAAATTGTAATCATGCTCATTTCCCGCATCCCCTTACAAATTATCCCATCATTTTAGTTAATTCGTTAATGTGTCCCATTCCTCTTCATTACCGACTAAACTTTTACACTCACACATCACGCTTTTATCCCTTGCGGTTTGGCAGAGTGTTAACGACCGCAAAGTTACGGTCGTTAATCATTTATCATTTATTTATTTCTCAACTTACATAAGCAGACGAGCCACACGTGTAAATCTTAATATAAGGTAACAATGTTCTTTAAATTCTAAATCTATTAAAGACCTCCTTGTAAGACGGATCTCTAGGTGATGTCCTACAGATGCCAGAAATCTATTTTCTGTTGACGCGAATATATAAATTTTAGTATGTATGGTAACTTCATTTTTAATCATTAAGGCTTCTATCATAGGTGTTGCTGATAGTCTCCCGGTCTCCCGTACGAAGAACGTCGCCGTATCACGGTGACGCAGGTCGTGTGTGTGATGAGGAGGAACATAAAAGGGTATTTGCCCTAAAATAAATGGGTTTGTTAGATCTCCGTGAATAAGCCTATAAAAATATTTAACTAGCGAAAGCTTGCGTCGCACTTCTAATGAGTTGTGTACTCAACCATACCCATAACAAACGGTGTAGGGTACAGGAATGGGTAATATCCGTAAAGTTTTTTATATATGAACCTTAAAAACGTTTTTTGTACTCTTTCCACCATACTGCTGTAGTATGGCAAATATTTGAGGGTCGTATTGCCATAGTGACTTTTTATTCGGAATAATCTGCGCTTTCTTTTAGTTTTTCTCAATAATTTTTGTTCTGTTTCTGACGTCGGGGAAATTTTCATGTCTTTTGTTTTATTCTCAAGTTAGTGATGAGATGTAAACTTGATGCTCACATTCCAATCAAATTAATCAATTTATGAGTCAATCTTTCAAAAATCAGGAGTTGGTGTGCGTGAGGAAATTGAGGATGATTCCAAGGCATGGGAAGATTACAATGAATAAATCAAAAGGCATCATGAAGGTCAGTCAATTGAAGGACTACTCGACTCAAGACGCAAATTGCATCCTGTAAATACTTTTTTTATGATTCTATTAAAATGTTATTTTGACTAGTTGGAGAGTGGCACCTAACATACTTGGTTGTGTACACAGAAATATTGGAGTAATTTAATTTCTTTTTTATCCGTCTTGTCAATTTTACTGTTGCCTTGTAATTTAGTTTCATTATGCCAGGAGTAACTACGCATAAGCATTTATTTTTATAAGTTGTATTTGTGACAACTGATAAGGTTCATCACTGTAAAATTCTAAAAATTTCTGTCGTGTAAGAATGAAAAAAAAATGTTGGGATATGGAGTAGAACTACCAGAATTTCTCGTATTAACGAACGATGGAGTTACACTTGTAAAATTAATTATATATGGATTATTTCTTATCTTTATACGTATCAGCCAGCACAGGACGCATAATTTTCGACGCATAAGTACTTACCTTTCGCTGGTTATCCAAGTAAATAAAAAGTTAGGCCAGAAATACCGGAATTATATTAAAATTGTTTTAACACGCTTACTATAACTGAATATAGGTATACTAACTACTACAACTACAACAGCCACAAAAGTCCACTGCACAGGACATGGACCTCTCACTATTGGGGGTATTTGCCATACTCACCACGCTTGGCAGGCGGATTGGCGAGCGCAGTGCAAGGTGTTGTAGATATTCACAGCGAACGCTGCTGCCCATTCCCTGAATTCGTACCTTTGTCGCCTTTTACGACAGCCAAGGGTACAAATGGGGTGATGCTATTCTAAACCGGCAGCACACGGCATGTAATATGGCACAAAATAATACAGTCAGAGGTCGGTATCCCGATGTATTATTCAATTAGGCTGATAACACTTAAGATGATTACTGGTGCTACAACTGTAATGTCTTGTTTCCTACCCAAACGCGTGGGCTAACTTGAGATGAGAAGGGGTCAGCTTGATACCACTCACTGCTATTGTTCAAATATGAATCGTGTATATCAGCCTAATTTTTGGTAGTCTCCGTGTCACTTATGAACAATCCAAAAGTTAAAGTTGCGATTTTTGAGACTGTTGCGTTTTTCAGCAATAATTATAACTTTTCTAGGTGCTGTGATGTACTAAACATGCATCATGCCTTTTATCCGCCTTGTTGGTAACGATCACAAGAAAATCGAAACCTGAAAAGCTTAATTTGTCACGATACGTATGAGTTACCATTACCACTACTAGTTGTAGTAGTAGTTTTGTAACATAACTTCCGTCGTCTCATTTATTTCTTATCATAAACAGCAACCGGAACCGCCAGTTTAACGTACACTATGAAGTACGAAATCATCTTAGTTTTCAGACAAAAGAGGTTGTACATACTGAGAACAAATTTACAAAGAGATAAATATCAACTTTGTGAGTGATTCTGAGACATCTTTATATGTCACCTACCTACGGCGAGGCCATCAGGCCACGGAGTACCTATCTTTAAACGATTCTATGAATAATCTCAGTTACAATGGATTATTGTGCCTATGCTTCTTAGAATCAGCACTTGATTTTGGCAGCATCGTATGACACACAGAGCATAAGTCAAACGATAAACTTATAACTCTTTAGCTGACGTCCTGGCTGCCTTCGGCGTCTTAGAAAAATTGTTTGCTTGTTTAAAGCAGCTAGATACGTATAGTTTTGTTCGCCGTTCGAGTATACTATTAGACTCACACTTACACAATAATTGTACCCATGATCTAAACGGCAAAGGAAATGGAACCCTAGCTGATAACAATAAAGAGAAGTTCATAATTGATTTAACATAACATCAGCAATTAGTTATAAGAGGGTATTCTATTTTCCACCCCTAGTTAAACCAATTTACACATTTTTTCTATCAATTAATACTGACAAAAAAATGTTGTTATCGTTAACCCAGGGGATCCACTCCAGCAGTTAAGTGTTTGAGTTGGAAGTTTAATAAACTGCTTAATTAAGATTGTGTTAGTCCAGCCGGCGAGGGCGCAGTGCCGTGCGCGCGCGCGTCCCGAGCGGAGTCATGATGCTCGCACTTGCTACGATTATCCTCGCATACGCTGCACCTGGCCTGGCAGCATACGAGCGACCTTTCAACATCACTGAACTTATCGTACCCAAGGCAGTCCCACCAGATCAAAGCGAAGTTGAGATCGAATGTCGCTATGATGCTAATTTTACACTTCTAAACTGGTTCAAAGGCCCGAACGAGTTCTTCAGGTATCGACCAGGAACTGCACCCAGCACCCGGACGTTTCCCATACTTGGAGTAGGGAAAATTGAGATGGTAGCTTGTGGACCAACGGCGTGTCGTCTTAGACTAGGAGCTTTAACTGAAGATGCTTCAGGTCTCTACAGATGTGATATAGAGAGGGATACTCCTCCATACAAGTTTGAGGCTCGATCTGCGCAAATGCATGTTCATGGTCATCAGACCAGGAGGCCAATACTAGAAGGTTTAGCAGACGAATTCAGTGACGAAGAAGAGATGCATGCATACTGCCGTGGCGCACCAGAATCCGAAATTAGATGGTACATAAATTCTCGTGAGATAGAAGAAATGAGAGGATCTCCATCTTTTACAAAGAATGCATCGAGATTGTTTTTCATGGGAATACCTCCAACGATCACAGTGCAATGTGCAGAGTTGCGTTTTGGAAAATTATCCGGCTCTAAAGAAGCAAAAGCTTACTGGAAAATCCGCGGTGATAAAGAAGAAAAACCACAGGAGCAGAGAAATGCATCTACAACCCCTGAAAAGTGTTTAGCGTTAATAGGATTTCTATGTTTCATTTGCAATGGATTTATTTAATTTCTGTTAATAGTGAAATATTATGTGTAATAAATAATGTTCACCTAGTGATAAATCAAACCAAAAATGTTCCTTTGTGTAGTATTGTATAATTCTCTCTATATTTAAGATTAACGTTCTCATTTAATAACTGCATTTAAAACAGTTTATTATATTTCTTTGATTTTATTATAATAAAATTATTACAAATATAAAACATAACTAAAACCTATTTTATATCACTATCATTTAAGTACTAAACTAACATTTACTGCGAATCCTTTAGTCCAGCACAGTTCAGTTTAGTACATCCATGGTGACACAATATAATAAGGTAGACCTGCCTTCAATTATATTTTTATGATTTTACACGATTGTATGAATATAATATTCCATTTGCTATACGTATTGCAATGGTACCTATGTAAAAGTATGGCGTAAGTATTGAAAGCGTAATTGAATATTTTAGAACTTTATTGGGACCTCAAGATTTTTATGGAGACGTAATTTATTGCCTATGTACAATTTGCCTACAATAAAGTATTTTACTTTATTCTTAAATACGTACGTATTATCTAAGCTTGTTGCATAGTTACACTTTTCAAATTATTGACATAAATACCTATTCAAATTTTGGGCACTTGCTTCTGAAATCTAAACAAGCTTTGATGTAATTGATAATCATCACATCAACATACTCGTAGTGTATTTTTAAAATTCTTAGAATTCTATATTACACCTCAAAATGGTAACCTCCTTTTAGAAATCGGTTCAAAATAATTACTACCACATCGGTTTTTATAACGACCAAGCCAAAAAAAAATTAAACGTTAGTGCAGTATTAATAATAACATTTCACAATTTGTACTTTTATGATATTTGTATCTCATTTCATAATATGAATAAGTTGGTATATAATTACATAATCGCTTACAAGAATTTTACTAATTATTACACCATGAATATTTATTTCATGAAATTCTCAGACATAGCTTCTAAGTAAGCAAGTGATTCAATTTCGTGGTGAATGAGTCACCAATCCAACCCAACACTAAACCCCTTTAAGATTTCTGCAAAATGTGACCAACAATATGTAAAACTCCCTATTTCGCATTTTATTATTCGTACAAAATAAATCTTGCAAGTAACTTTTAGGTTCTTAAACACAAGTAAAGTATTTTGCCATCTAGGCTATTTTAATTTAATGATCTTAATCTTTTTATAAATCTATTAGAGTAATTTATTTTGTTTTTGGTTTTACAAGATTTGATTAATTCTATTGATTTTGAAATGGCAACACTGCTTCAAAATGGCGTCACAAAATTGTTCCTCCCGCGCACCGACCCCGCAGTGACAGCGCATTGCGCATAAAAGGTGCATGTTCTACGGTCAAACATGTTAAAAAGTTTTTCTGAAATTTTAGTTTTTAGTTACATTCGGTGCCCCAATTGTTCTATAGGAATAGGAACTGATATATTGAACTTTTCTCCGTCTTGATCAAGTGTGAATCTTAGTAAAAATATTAGTGAATTATCGTTTTATTGAAAGTCAGTTTTCATCCGTCACCATGCCGAAAGGAAAGAAAAATAAAGGAAAATTCGGTGAGTAAATGGTTTGTTCATTACTGCAGACGTAAAGTCATTATGTGACACAGGTTTCGTGACGCGCGCACACCTGGAATTTGCCAAGTCTGAGATCACGCGGCGACCTTGTGGCTCTGACTTTCCGCGCGCATGTACAAAACGTCGTGTCCACGTCGCTTGCCGCGTTTGCAGACTTCTGCACACGAGCCACTACCCTGGGAGCACCAACCATATGGTTGGAAACAGTTGCTAAGATACGTCAAAATCCATCACCGACCTGTTTCTAGTTTCGCAAATCAAAACCTTGGCGCAACCTTTACTTTCTACGTTTCATAACGTTGCGAAATGTTCCCATGTGGTTAAGTTTGTTGTGCACTTGTAAACAATGCAATGTGCATTCATGATTTGATGTCTCTACTTCCGGCATTGCCTAGATATCATTCAGTTGAAGAATTTGTATTCAAACACAAGTTGTTTGGCCTTGATGTGAGTTCTGTGGGTCATTATGTAATTGCCGTTATGTTTCATAACATTATCTACAGGGTAATACCTCTCACTTCCTGTACTGACTGCATGGTAACTTTCTGAGAATATGCAGTATAGTTTACTTTGTTCTTATCTTTCTAACTAAGCCCTTTCTTTTGTAAACAATAAACAATAATCCTTTCTGGTAACAATAAAAGCTACATCTTTGGCTAGTTTAAGCTGTAGACAATGCAATGATTGTCTTAAACCTCTACCTTAATATTGAAAGAATTTAAAAGTATTGTTTAAAACAACAGAAGCATTTTTCAATACAAAATATTATTTGCTGCTGCAAAATAGACCTTACTGCATGACTATTATTTTTTATAATAATAGGAGTAGTTTCAATTGACAGAATTTAAAAGTATTGTTGTAAACAAAAACATTAAAGTTCTTATTGTGTACAAATTATTATCAGATGGTGCAGATTAGATTTTACTACAGTTTTTTTATCTCACAAGTAGTGTGGTTTAGCCATACTTGTGTGTGTTATCTCTCTCTCTCTTTTCATTGGGCGACTTGGTGTCCAAAGCAGAAAGAGAGAGATAACACACACAAGTATGGCTAAACCGCACTCGTGAGATAAAAAGTCTGTACCTGCTTATGTTTCGCAATCCAAAGCCATTTTAGACTTCCTAGGATAGATGGAATGATTCAACCTCTGTATTGATAATTGAATAATGCACTTCTCTACAAACCTAAGGTAGTTGTTATGAGATATTGTCAAAGGTTAACTCTGTAATGCTCTGATGAATCATGTGAATCATGAATCTGTTGTATTAGAAATATAGGACGATTTTATATATCTCTTGTTTGTTCTTGATCTCATAATGGTATGGTTACATCAATATCATGATAGCCAGCAAAAAAGATTGCACCATTCTTTATATATATCAGCATAATTCTCATGGTGATACTTATTTCTATCTATCTTGACTGTCCCAATGGCGTAGAGGAAAGTACCGCTGCCTTCTATGCCGAGGGTCGTGGGCTCGATCCCCACCGGACACAAATATTTGTTAAGTAAAATTTTCAAATATTTGTGTTGAGTCTGGGTGTTTTCTATGTATAATATGTATTTATTTACAAAAAAAAAGTATATAAGTAATAATATCAGCTATCTAGTCCCCATAGTACAAGCTTTGCTTAGTTTGGGGCTAGATGGCGCTGTGTGAATTGTCCAGGATATTGATTTATTATTTATTTATCTAATATCTTCAAGGTAGCAAGAATTGTATTATTAGTATTATTTAAATTTGTATGTATACTTGGGAACTCTGAAGTAAATGGCTTCAATGATTTTAATTAGAAATTGATTTGGGGGTGATAAATTAATCTACCTAGTTTTTATTTTCCTAAAATCATTCTGAATGTCAGAAAAAGCTATGCTCTGTTACAAGTCTGTTACCCAGGTACCGTCACTTAAAAACCAATAGAATATTATTATTATTATTATTATTTATAATACACTAGCAGCACATTGTGCTGATGCGTGTATATCACTGCACTTGAGTCAAATGTTTGTCTAGTCTGTTTTTAAATGAGTTCACTGAGGGAGCACTGATCACTGATTGTGGTAGTTTGTTCCACGAGTCCACTACACGATTTGGCAAGAAGTGGTGCCTGGGATTGCTTGCACTCGAGGAGCGTGACAGTTTTAGAGAATGCCCTCTCAGGTTCTTGTTTTGGTTGAAGACGAAGATACTGTTGAGTTCTGGTACATTGTAACGTCCTGTCAATATCTTGTAGGTTTCAATGAGATCGCCTCGCTGTCTTCGTGTTTCTAGAGTTGTCAATCCAAGCTGTCTAAGGCGTTCATTGTACTCAATGTTACGTAGGCATGTGACCATTTTGGTTGCTCTTCTTTGTACTTTTTCTAGAAGGGTAATGTCTTTTTGAAAATAGGGACTCCATATTTGGAATCCATACTCCAGTAATGGTCGCACATATCCTTTATAAATCTTCAAAAACAGCGGGCTGATTGTCTAACTCTGATCAGTATCGTTTTCGCCTTCATTTTGACAGTTAAAGCCAATCGGGCCGCCATTTTGTGTAATTTTTGACACTTGAAAGCGATCGATCGGCTTGGCAATTTGAAGACGATAACGATCAAACTTGAAACCAATCGAACGAATGAAACTGGGTAATTTGACGTTAATTCGTATTGTCTATCGCCGATGACAGCTAAAAACGAAGACGATACCAATTGGCTAATGTCATTTGAAACCGACAGCCTTGGAGTTACCGTAATCAAAGTATAAATCAAATTATTCTCTAATTTTTCAAGTTAGAAGTTAGGGCAGAAGCTATTATGCTTGCGGTTGCTAAAGAGCAGTGCCTTCTACGGCAGCTGAGAGTGAACTAGCGAATTTAAGGACTGGACACAGGACCTCTGTCACGACTATTTACAAGTCATTTTCGGCTGCGAGGGTCGAAGTTTCAAGTCCTCTGCGAGGGCTTTATACCTTCCCTGCCAACAGCACAGCGCTCCGTGTGCGTCCGGAGACAAAAGTAAGTAAGTACCTACCTCATTGGATCAGTCTAATTTATGACTAACTTACTGTTCTCCGCGGCTTTGCTAGCGTGCACGCAGGAAATTGAGCTGTGTATTTAAATAAGATTAAAATAATATGGTAGATGCGTTGATATTCATTTGAACTAATAGTTGGTTTACTAACTAAAATTTATATTTTGTTATAGATTCATGCAGTAGATCGGATTTCCTGGACTATTGACTGCATCCATGTCGCCATCATTCGCCCAGCAGAGTATGAAGAGGCTGACTACAACCATAAACATTACCACTCAATAAATAAGAGCCATGACACAATGAAGCACATGATGTGTTTTAAAATTGCCCGGTGAAATCTTATAGTGGGAGGGGGCTTGCCAATGATAATGGACAGATGATAAGTGTAAGCAAGACCATTTATCACATACACACATTCTTATTACTAAATTTTTTTGTATCATCAGTCATACTTAGGAAGTTTTAATGTAAGTATTTTTATTTTGCAGGTGACTCCGGATATACACCCACACGGATTGGATGATGACTCCAATGTGAAATAAAATGAAAGTAAGGAGTGTAAATGTGAAATGCAATATTCGAGATATGGGTGCAAAGCTAGAACAAACATTTGAATCCATCAATGCAGATGATTGGCAAAAGTGAGCTGAACACATTAAAAAATCAGAAAGACAGACAGCAAGACCATTTATTAGATAACATGGAACCTTTTATGTATAAATCTATGCCATAATATATGCTCCAACAATATTAATGAAATTTAACAATTTAAATTTAATTAAAAATAATATTAAATAAAATTATTACTATCCATGTAGTTTTTATTTCCTATCATTACAATCCTTTACATAACTTCATTAATAATTTCACCAAAGTGCTACCTTTGTTTCCATCTACTACCATCACGGCTGCCCCTGCGGTGGCAGACATTGCAATTGGCCACCACCGAGGCAGATTGCAATGTCTGCCATCACTTAGGAGGCTTATTCTACTAGTACAATAATGATGGGAGCATGGCAGATGGGAATAAATGTCTGGGACTATTAAATACTAGCTGGTGCCAGCGGCTCCGCGGCGCGCGTGGATGCCGGTTTTAAAAATCATCCCGTAGCATGGCATGCCACAAGAACATTTTTCTGTCTGCCGTGTAATATTCATCTCCACTCTTCTGGGGCAATTTGAGTGGCCTGCAATTTAAAAAAAACCACATTATTGAAAATGAAATACACTAAGGATTTTTAAAAAAATCATGCCATAGTAAATAGCAAAGTTGCTTTTCACTCTGTCTTTAAGCATGTTTAAATCTAACTACACAACGGATGTCAATGCAGTTTTCTAATAAATAGAGTTACTCAAAAGGCAAGTTTATATGTATAAAAAACAATAAACTCCCACAGGAAAATTAGTTACAGCAGCGGGCAGAACCACACCATATAAGATTTATGGCAAAACACAGAAAAATAAGTACCTTTAACACACTTCTTCAAACTTATGAGTTGGACTCTTGTCAGTGAAGTAATTTCCATTCTTCCCTTCTCTCCGCCAGAGATTTTACATAACACATTTGATACAACACAACACAACATTGACTTTTCCTCTTCTTTGGGTGAAGTAAGTGCTTTTAGGTCGGAGTGTTCCTCTACTTCCTTCTACTTTCCCTTCAATAATGTTCTTTATAAAGTTGTCGTGTCGTAAAATGCTAAATCGCATAATTTGCGCTCTGATACTAATTTCCTCGCTGGCATTGTTTTCAATCAAACGATTTCACGATGATGAAATAGTTGTTGTATCGTCATCATATCAACATTATTTCCACTTGTGTATTTACTTCTTCATGGAATTACAATTACAAAGGCGTTTTTTAGTATAAAAACAAATACAATTCCCCGTGCCATAATAAACGAAACAGACATCCAGTGTTGCCAACGAAGAATCAAGCTGCCCACCACAAGCGATGGTTAGAGTATACTTTTCGGGGCGGTAAGGGGCAATTGGTAAAGTATATACGTGGGGGCCCTATGAATCGTCTTGGGAAAACATTCTTTTTTTTTTTTTGTCATAATTTACTTAGTAACATTTTGGCCAAAAATATGTTTCTTTTAGTTTATCGTATAGAGAGTGCTAAGACAAACACTTTTTGTAACTAGCAACTTTAGGCTAGTACGCACCTAAGCCGAGATATAGACCCTTGAAGTTTATGGCCTAGAACTTTTAAGGAGAAATATCTCGGCTTAGGTGCGTCTTAGGCCAAACTGCCAAGGACAAAAAGTGTTTATATTAGGCCTAGGCCCCTCTACTCGACAAAAATATAAAAAGGCCTAATATAGACACCTTTTGTCCTCAGCAATTTTGCACTAAGGCGCATCTAGGCCGAGATACAGGCCCTCAAAGTTCTAGGCCCAAAACTTCAAGGGTCTATATCTCGGCCTAGATGTATCCTAGGCAAAAATTGCCCAAAACAAAAAAAAAATGTAATAAGCCTCTCTGCACAAAAATATAAAAAATATTTTCGTAGATAAAAATCACCAATTTTTTATTCAAATGTTTTGCCCTCACATTTTTTGGAGAAATAACATTAATATTACACATATTGTAACAAAAATAATGAAACTCACCATAAGCCAAACCATAATACATTTCACTAAACAAGTCCACTAATCACTGAAATCAATATTTGTACGCTAAAAGGGAAGCCTAAGCTCCCAGATTTGGTGGAAAATTAACTAAGTTGGCAACAATACGCCAATGCGTTTTGATGTTCCATTTTTATAAAAACAATTATTTGTGTGGAATACAACAAATATGCAATTCAAAAATTTCATATATGATTTCTATAATAAGGAACATTAAATATGTAATTATAAAAGCCATTTATAGAAAAATATAAAAAATAAAATATTCGTTTTACTGGGCCAAACTTGTAGAAACGAAACGCAAGAAGAATGACTATCACAAGTCTAGTTTCATTCATTCCCAAACCGATAACGACGAAAACTGTTAGACAATTCCTCGCAATCAAGCCGATCGCGATGACATCGCAATCAGCTTCAAGATGATTGCGATGCCGATCAGAGTTAGACAATCAGCCCGCTGGTCTTTGTCTATATGGTAAAAGGCCTTTCGTATGAGATAAAGTAAGGAGTTGGCCTTTTTCGTTATGTTGAGTATGTGTTCATCCCATTTTAAGTTCTGAGTTATGGTTATGCCGAGGTCTTTTTGATTACTGACACTTTTCAGTTGCTTGGAGTCTAGAGTATAGTCTTTTACAGGGTTATTTTTTCCCATATGCAAGACGGTGCATTTATCAATGTTGAGTGTCATTAGCCAGTCCTTGGTCCATTCAATGATACGGTCTAAATCGTGTTGTATAATGTTGTGCGAGATCAATGGGTTACCCATTATTTTTGTGTCGTCAGCGAACAGAGATAAATCAGATCTAATAACATTATTCAAATCAGTTAAGAAGATTCCAAAGAGAATTGGTCCTAAGACCGAACCTTTTGGCACACCACTGTGAACGCTGTGGGGTTGTGACAGGCTGTTCCCGACTCTTACTTGAAATGTTCGTTCTGTTAAAAAGTCTTCAATCCAGTAAAGAAGATCGCCACGGATTCCGAAATGCTCTAGTTTAGAAATTAGCCTCTTTATTGGTACACGGTCAAAAGCTTTTTCATAGTCCAGGTATATGATATCTGTCGGCTGTCGATCATTACAGTTTTTGGTCCATTTATCAAGACAGAGTAGTAAATTTGTTACTGTGGATCGCCTGGGCACAAATCCATGTTGCTCATCAATTATAACGTTTTCCTCTTCAAGAAATTTTCTTATTTCAGTCACTATAATTTTTTCCATAATTTTGCACGCTATGCAAGTCAGGCTTATAGGACGATAATTCCTCGCAATGAGCTTGTCTCCTTTTTTATATATTGGGGTAACGATGGCCTCTTTCCACACTTTAGGTAATTTGTGTTGTTTAAAGGATAACTCCATTACTAATGCTAATGTCGTTGATAGATCAGGGGCGCATTTCTTGAGTAAAATGGCAGGGATATTGTCTGGTCCCATTGCAGTGTTATCGTCAAAAGTTTTGATATATTTAGCCACTAATTCAGGAGTAAATTTAATAGTTTCTATGGAGTTCTGGACTCTTGGTACACATATTTTCGGTATCACAATGTTGTCAGGCTCACGGACATACGATTTTTCAAATTGGTTTGCAAAGAGATTGGCTACTTCCGTTTGGTTGCTCGTGATTTCCTGTGTGTTTTCGTTTATAAGAGATGGTGGCACTGATACTTTTGATGTTATTTGTTGCCGAACATAAGCATGAAACGATTTAGGGCCATTTTTAACTATCTCTCTTTCATATTTAATTCTTGATGATCTTGCTAGGCCTACAATTTTATTACTCAGTCTACGATACTTCTTATAGGATGATGTGTTTGTCTTGTCAGTAATATAAATGTTCCACAGGGTAGCTTTTTCTTGAGTCATTTTTATAATTTCAGGTTTGATCCATGGTTTGTTAAGATTGCATGTCTTTTTAGGTCGTTGCATAGGAACATGAAGAGAAATTACTTTATCTATTTGTGTTTGTAAGTCGCACCAGACCTCTGCTACATCAGCTGTATCCAGCGTAGGGGGCTTTTGTTGTAAAGTTTGGGATATGATTTTGTAGTCGGCTTTAAAAAAGTTTCTTCGTGGTTGGTTTGATGTACATGTTTGTTTATTGTCCACCTGTACTTGTATGGTCAGCATAAGTACCTGATGATCACTTTTACCTATGTTTGGTAGGTATTCAATATTTGTGCATAGGTTTTCATCATTGCATAGTACTAGGTCCAATAGTGATTCTTGCTGATTCCTAGTCCGAGTTACTTTAGTCACTAATTGGTATAGATTGGTATCGGTTAGTAGCTCAACAAACTTGCTATGTAATGTATTGTATCCATCTAATTTTCTCAGTGGCCATTGTATGTCAGGTAGGTTGAAATCTCCAACAATCAATAGGTTATTATTACTCTCAGATGCAGTTTTGATATTGTCAAGGAGAATTTTATCTGACTCTTCAAATGTATAGTGTGTGGGGCGATAAATACCAGCAACAAGTAAAGTAATATTGGCATAAGTAAAGTTAATCCACAAGGCCTCAACATTGTTGTTAGCATTATTCAAGGTCGGATGTAGGCTAGCTTGTATTGGAATGTTAAGGTGACTATGTGCTACATATATAGCTACTCCGCCCCAACCTTTGCCAGCAGCCCTATCACGTCTAAACAAAACATAGCCACTTATGTTTATCAGGTTGTTACTTATTTCTGGTTTGAGGTGTGTCTCCGTTATGATTATACAGGTCGGTTTCAATTTATTAATTTCTATTAAAAGCAGGTCTCGTTTTGCCATTAGGGATGCCAGGTTCGTGTAGAAAAAAGTAAGGTTGGTGATTGGAGAGTCTACTTTTTTGCAGCATCATCCCCTTTAGCAATTATCTTTGGAGTGTTGCCTACATATTTAATAGTAAGGTTCAACTCACCATTGGCAGTTCTCTGATCAAGTTCCTCACGTAAACTCTTTAAATACTCACGTTGATAGGGGGTAAGATCATTTTTCACTTTGATGGTAGCTGGTAACTTTTTCCCATTTTTAAATATATTTTTAGCTGGTCGCTTGGTCGCAAATATCACCTTAACAGGTCGTGGCGATGAGTCTTGTTTAGGCTTCCCGAGACGGATGACAGCAACAGGTTTTTCACTTTCGGGAACATTTTGCAATACATTAACTACTTGTTCAAGGTCATGCTGCTTACGAACCACAACATCGGTTTCTGGAGTGAGTTCAGGGACACCGAACATGATAACATTGCTGCTCCTTTTTTTCCTTTCTGCAATCTCAGCAACCACTGCTTCGAGACTGGTACATTGGTTTTGTTTGTTCTTGAGTTCTTTGACCTGTAATTCCAGGTCACTCACCAACTTCCTCAGTGCTGGCAGTTGGCGAACTCCAAGTTCACAGTCGGGGCACAAGTACTTTAGAGTAGGTGATTGTAGTACAACCACACGCAACTCGGTAGCAAGCAATCCACTACACTTTACACAAATTTGCCGTTCACATCCATAACAGTTGATTTTAGGGTTTGAACTGTCTGGTTTTGGAATGGGTTTCAAGCATTTCAGACAAGGTGCCATTGTTTATTTCGAATTAACGAACGCGAAGTGACGTTTTTGGAACACTTAGAGGTTATGTTGTATTTGCAAAGTCACTGTGTTTTTAAATCGCTAAGGATCGCTCCAATAACACTTTCACTGCTAATTTAGACAGTCACAAACACAATCTGACTGTTATTAGTTCTAAAAACGACTTTTAAATCAGTAGAATACGAAAATATTTTAGGATAGTTCAAAGACACAAGTGCACTTTCCGAAGGCGGGTAGACGGAAAAAAAAAAAAAAAAAAAAAAAAAGAATAGATTATTCTTAAAAACAACAAGTAATAAATGAAACATATTTCAATAATAAAAATAAGTAGGTAATAATTTTAGAAGAGTAATTTTATCAATAAGAAATTTAGTGATAACAAATATGAACTTGAAATTTCCAGAGCATAGAAGAACCGAACAGCTGTACGACTCAGATGAAGACGCCGGCATAGACATGACCATCGACAACTGCTCCGAGACCTCCGGCCAGTCCGACATGAAAAGCATACACGATGAAGCAGGTATGCTGTTTTGATATTTTTTAGTCCCTCTCAACTACAATGTCCATCGAATTCACTGGTACTTTAGTCTCACTACAGCTTGGGAAACTCATCTGAAACATTATGGCATAGGCAAATTGTTTATATTTACCTATTCCCTTAAAACTATCGCTCTGCCTACCCCGCCAGGGATATTGGCATCAATTGTGTATTATTATAAAATAACAACTAAAGGAAATATAGTTAGCTTAGCACATGTGTGGTTGATGTGATTATGATAAAAATAAGGAAATATTAAATGTTGTTGTTAGGCATGATAAGAATTAATGGGCAGATCAATCACTGGTCACAAATATTAGTTTCTAGGTGATTATATTTCTTTTCCCAAGAAAATCATACTCTAAAATTGCAATTTAATGACCTTTCAAATTATTTTTGGTGGAAGTAACTATCAACTTGTTTGCCTTATATATCTTTCACATGGTTTTCAAGTAAGCCAAGCAAGATAACATGATTTATTAGAAGGCTTGTAAAATGAGCTTTGTTTGGTCACTTACATCATACACAAGCTAATTTGAATTCTCAACTAGCAGTTTTTGTCTCAAGGCCGCCTACAGAACAAAAACATTAATTTCATTCGCCTAGCTAGTGTCACGACCAGCGTAACTTGACCTTCATGCTCGATACATGCTCTACGGGCGCGCATTGCTAGTTATACTGGTCGCGACACCATTTGACTGAATGAGCTAACACTTGTGGACCATGACCTTGGAAAATTGGCATGTCTGTATAGACATAGCAATACAAATAAATTCTTTGTTTTTACACTTGTTAGGTCATTTGCCTTTTCATTTAAGGAAAAGTATGAGAAGTTTGCCGTGTGATACCGACTTAGAATAGCGTCATCTCATTTCTTTCCCGTGTGTGTCGTATGAGCCGACTAAGGGACTCGAGGGTTTCATGTGTATTACAATACTTAGGCGACAAGCTGACAACCTGATGCACAAATAGGGTATTTGACACTAATGAAAATATGCGACGAATTGTGGCCATCCTAGTAAATTGCAGTGTAATAAAGCGTATTTAACAGAATTTAGTACTAAAATATGCATAATTTTTTCATATTTTACGTTTAATAATTGAAATATTTTTGAATATTTCTAAACGACAGGAACGCCCTGTGATTGGTTCTAACTCTGGTGACGTCACACGCTAGTAAACGCCGCCATACCCTGTGTTACGTTGTGTGTATTTATTACTATTTACCTAGTTTTTTTTTTATTTTGAGATCTTTTTATTGAGTCAGTGACATTACTAATAGCTTTTAACTTCATTATCGACGAACATTTTGTGCAAGCTGACAAAATAGAATCTTCCCTGAAGTAGATGCGTTTATGGTCGCATTATTCTTCAAAAATAACGCATATTATTATGCTCCAGAACTAAAAAACGTTAAAACAGCTGTGTAAGTAAGTAAGAAATTATATAGTCGGAACTTTAAGGCATTTAGTTAGCACTTTGTGTACAAGTTTTGCAAAATCGTATTTTAGGCTATGTTGTCACTTACTTTGGTCACTTGTGAATAAACAATGATGTACTAAATCTCTTTTAGTCACGGTCCTTGCTTTTGTTTTACAGATCTGCAAGACAATCTTCATACATAAACACATTTGTATGCAATGAAATACTTGTAGGATCACTTATTTCGTCTTTTAGCATTCGTTGGAACTGACAAAAACACTTTTTCTGGATATCTTAATGAAGTGTTGTACATTGTGGTACTACACACCATAGATAAATAAGAAAAACGCGAAAGATCGAAGCTTCTGCACCTTGTTGTTGCCTTGTTTACTAGCATGTGACGTCACTCGAATCATATGGCGTCCGCCATTACAAAGACAGCGTTTTGAGCGCCAATTTCATAATTTAAACTTTAACATTAATTTTTGTTGAAAATACTGCACGTTCCACGGAAATATTTTATTATGCTTTAAAGAATTTTTTACAACTGTTTTCCAAAATCAGTCAAATAGCCTATTATCTGAAACGGCCCTTAAAATTTGTCAGACACAGCGATAGCAAAGAATACTAACTATAGCTTCACGCTGCGAACGCTCTGCCTACCCAGCAAGGGATAAAGGCGTGATATGTATGTGTGTGTGCGCGCGTGTCATAGATTGTGTCATTTAGATGTTGTAACAAGCTACTTTATACTGTTTTCATTTTATAGATAACATTCTTATCTTAAGCGATATTTTTGGCTAGTGATAGATACTGGAATGATTTTGTGTTTGTTTACCTTGAGAGAGTAGGAAGGTTGCTTCAAGTTTACATTTATAAATACCTACTGAAAGAACGGCTATCTAGTTCTTTAAATAAACCTTGTTCCTGACCTGAGAATAGAATACGATTGTGTCTCAATGATCATGTGAATATAAATGTACGACTATATTGTGAGAAATGTCTATTTCTAGACAAAATTATCCACATCTCTTATGTGGTGTCAGCTGAGAACGTCCCCCTTTTAATTTGGTAGTTTTGTAAAGACTGACTTAACTTTCTTCTTCAATAACTCCTATTGAAAAACCTCATCAAAACCTTTATTTGAAATCCGTTGTGTGGTTTAGAAGGAGTTATAGGCGTGCAAATAAAAAATGGATCTGTACATTGCGGCGGTTATCTAAGTGTAATGGAGGAAGCATGAACGCCTGTATGAGCCCCAGTGGGAGAGAGAACGCATGACAATCGGCCGCCATTTACAGATGCTATCTTTATTCGAACGCCTTATAGAGGTATTCATGACAGGAACACAAGGTGCGATTCCATTTTATACTATGTATGGAACATGCCTACGCCTAATCTAAGAGTTTCTTATTATCTCCTTCCAGATGACATCCAAGAGAAGTTCGAAGAGAAAGTCCTGGACGTGATAGAAGCCCTGAACGCGCGCGCCAACGCCGCGAGGGCCTCCGCCCTTGTGTCTCTGCGCAGCGCCCTGCAGCGGCGCCATCTGACCACACTACTATGTAACCAGCGCGCGACTTTGGCTGACCACGTGACTAAGGCTTTGAGGAAGGGAAAGAATGGAGAGAAACGGGCAGCTGCAGGAATTGCGCCTTTGCTAGCTTTGCAGGTAGGTTTCCAATAGATAAGGTTAAGTTACTCCCATTCTATTCTATCTCCGGGGCACCCGTCGCCGACTGGGGTTCCATCCTTATGTTGTTGATATACCTTTATTTCGCACGGAGCGATTTGCTTCAACCATCATGCGAGCAGCTAAGGAATGGAGTGCCCTGCCGGCGGATCTGTTTCCGGAATATTACAACTTGGATGTTTTGAAGGCAAGAGTAAATAGGCATTATCAGGCAAGCATGTTCCATCATCATCGTCCGCATCGTCACTTACCATCAGGTGAGATAGTAGACAAATGCGGGCTATCTTAAAAAAAGTTAAGTTACTATGGTCACATCTGACAACACTATTATGTAACCAACGTACTACTTTGGCTGACCATGTTACCAAGGCTTTGAGGAAGTGAAAGAATGGAGAAAAGCGGGCGGCTGCCGGCTGCAGCCATATTTGCAGTCAGTTTCCAATGAAAGGTAGACATTAACCTGTGGACAACATGTCTGCAAGATCTGTCTAACTTATGTTAGTGACGTCTAGTAGTGATTGAATCTTAACGAGAAATTTTCTAGCCCGATTTCAAGTGTAAATAGATGGCGCTGAGTTTACCTGAAAAGAAATGATTTTTGTCTAATTGAGCAAAATAGCTCAAATGTCAAAATTTCAATCTACGAAACGCCATCTGGTAAAACATCATAAATTAGCTCGAGATCTGTCGTATACAGACAGAAAACTTCCCATTGTTTCGTAAGTACTTATACGCAGTGTCCAAACTCATTATAAATACTGCTTGTATGAGTTCCCTTCTTGTTTTAAATACATATTGTTATTTACCCGTAGATCGGCGAGGAGGGCGCGGAGGAGTTCGTGCGCGAGGTGCGGCCCGCGCTCGCGGCCGCCGCCGCAGACAAGTCCGCCTCCGTAGAGGCAAGGACAGAGGTCAGTTCACATAGTGAGCAATTTTGTTACTGGCGGGTCCCTAAAGGTGTGAATCAGCCCATGAAACTGAACAACTTTCCCCAAGAAACAGGTCGAATTATGAGAATGTTTTTTGGACGTGACTTGGTACTTCGGTAACTTTGTATGGGAGGTCCAAATTTTTTTTCATATTTCGACCTATGTTTCTTGGGGAAAGTTGTTCAGTTTCATAGATAGAATACGCCCTTAGCGGATCGGTCTGTAATAAAATTGCACACGATATACCACTTCCTCAGTGCGAAGAATATTTAAAGGGTGAACCAGTCCATGAAACATATTATATGAATGCAGCTAATTAATATATACAATTTTTTTCTGCATACCCAACAATGTAAACAACTGAGCAAATTCTTGCTCAATAAATATTGTTTAATTGTTGCAGTGCTGCTCGGCGCTGGCGGTGCTGTGCTACCTGCTGGAGGAGGACCTCACGGAGATCATCGAGGTCATGCGCATGTACGAGACCATCTTCAGCGGCAGCTACCTCAAGGTGAGGGAAACGTGTTTGCAACTTGGACATTTTCCGACTTCGGTAGTTTTGTGACTTTAGACAATGTGCGGTTTTGGACGTTTTACGACTTTGGACATTTTGCGATTTAGGAGGTTTTGCGACTTTGGACATTTTGTGACTTTGGACATTTTGTGACTTTGGACATTTTGTGACTTTGGACATTTTGTGACTTTGGACATTTTGTGACTTTGGACATTTTGTGACTTTGGACATTGTGCGACTTTGGACATTGTGCGACTTAGGATGTTTTGCGACTTAGGACATTGTGCGACTTAGGAGGTTTTGCGACTTTGGACATTTTGCGACTTAAGACGTTTTGCGATTTTAGACGTTTAACAATTATTCGTATACTCACCGTGATTCAGTATCGCACTGTTGTCAAATGATTTTTGTTGAATCATGACCTTTGTTTTGCATAGTCAGTTGTTCAATGTTCGTTCAAACATTAACAGTCATAATGTTATTGTTTTGTGTCAAATTTTCAGGGCGACGGCAGCGTGAAAGTGACAGGCGCAGCGGTAGAGGAAGGGTCCTTACACGCAGCCGCCCTCGACGGGTGGGCTTTACTATTGACACTGCTGGCCCCGGGACACGCCACCACGCTGCTCAACACACACCCACCGGGCACTGACAAGCTGACACAGCTGTTGGAAGCAGCCAGTCTCGAGGTGAGTGACAGGCGCAGGTAGAGGAAGTGACAGGCGCAGCGGTAGAGGAAGGCTTTACTATTGACACTGCTGGCCCCGGGACACGCCGCCACGCTGCTCAACACACACCCACCGGGCACTGACAAGCTGACACAGCTGTTGGAAGCAGCCAGTCTCGAGGTGAGTGACAGGCGCAGGTAGAGGAAGTGACAGGCGCAGCGGTAGAGGAAGGCTTTACTATTGACACTGCTGGCCCCGGGACACGCCACCACGCTGCTCAACACACACCCACCGGGCACTGACAAGCTGACACAGCTGTTGGAAGCAGCCAGTCTCGAGGTGAGTGACAGGCGCAGGTAGAGGAAGTGACAGGCGCAGCGGTAGAGGAAGGCTTTACTATTGACACTGCTGGCCCCGGGACACGCCGCCACGCTGCTCAACACACACCCACCGGGCACTGACAAGCTGACACAGCTGTTGGAAGCAGCCAGTCTCGAGGTGAGTGACAGGCGCAGGTAGAGGAAGTGACAGGCGCAGCGGTAGAGGAAGGCTTTACTATTGACACTGCTGGCCCCGGGACACGCCACCACGCTGCTCAACACACACCCACCGGGCACTGACAAGCTGACACAGCTGTTGGAAGCAGCCAGTCTCGAGGTGAGTGACAGGCGCAGGTAGAGGAAGTGACAGGCGCAGCGGTAGAGGAAGGCTTTACTATTGACACTGCTGGCCCCGGGACACGCCGCCACGCTGCTCAACACACACCCACCGGGCACTGACAAGCTGACACAGCTGTTGGAAGCAGCCAGTCTCGAGGTGAGTGACAGGCGCAGGTGGAGGAAGTGACAGGCGCAGCGGTAGAGGAAGGCTTTACTATTGACACTGCTGGCCCCGGGACACGCCGCCACGCTGCTCAACACACACCCACCGGGCACTGACAAGCTGACACAGCTGTTGGAAGCAGCCAGTCTCGAGGTGAGTGACAGGCGCAGGTAGAGGAAGTGACAGGCGCAGCGGTAGAGGAAGGCTTTACTATTGACACTGCTGGCCCCGGGACACGCCGCCACGCTGCTCAACACACACCCACCGGGCACTGACAAGCTGACACAGCTGTTGGAAGCAGCCAGTCTCGAGGTGAGTGACAGGCGCAGGTGGAGGAAGTGACAGGCGCAGCGGTAGAGGAAGGCTTTACTATTGACACTGCTGGCCCCGGGACACGCCACCACGCTGCTCAACACACACCCACCGGGCACTGACAAGCTGACACAGCTGTTGGAAGCAGCCAGTCTCGAGGTGAGTGACAGGCGCAGGTAGAGGAAGTGACAGGCGCAGCGGTAGAGGAAGGCTTTACTATTGACACTGCTGGCCCCGGGACACGCCACCACGCTGCTCAACACACACCCACCGGGCACTGACAAGCTGACACAGCTGTTGGAAGCAGCCAGTCTCGAGGTGAGTGACAGGCGCAGGTAGAGGAAGTGACAGGCGCAGCGGTAGAGGAAGGCTTTACTATTGACACTGCTGGCCCCGGGACACGCCGCCACGCTGCTCAACACACACCCACCGGGCACTGACAAGCTGACACAGCTGTTGGAAGCAGCCAGTCTCGAGGTGAGTGACAGGCGCAGGTGGAGGAAGTGACAGGCGCAGCGGTAGAGGAAGGCTTTACTATTGACACTGCTGGCCCCGGGACACGCCACCACGCTGCTCAACACACACCCACCGGGCACTGACAAGCTGACACAGCTGTTGGAAGCAGCCAGTCTCGAGGTGAGTGACAGGCGCAGGTAGAGGAAGTGACAGGCGCAGCGGTAGAGGAAGGCTTTACTATTGACACTGCTGGCCCCGGGACACGCCGCCACGCTGCTCAACACACACCCACCGGGCACTGACAAGCTGACACAGCTGTTGGAAGCAGCCAGTCTCGAGGTGAGTGACAGGCGCAGGTAGAGGAAGTGACAGGCGCAGCGGTAGAGGAAGGCTTTACTATTGACACTGCTGGCCCCGGGACACGCCACCACGCTGCTCAACACACACCCACCGGGCACTGACAAGCTGACACAGCTGTTGGAAGCAGCCAGTCTCGAGGTGAGTGACAGGCGCAGGTAGAGGAAGTGACAGGCGCAGCGGTAGAGGAAGGCTTTACTATTGACACTGCTGGCCCCGGGACACGCCACCACGCTGCTCAACACACACCCACCGGGCACTGACAAGCTGACACAGCTGTTGGAAGCAGCCAGTCTCGAGGTGAGTGACAGGCGCAGGTAGAGGAAGTGACAGGCGCAGCGGTAGAGGAAGGCTTTACTATTGACACTGCTGGCCCCGGGACACGCCGCCACGCTGCTCAACACACACCCACCGGGCACTGACAAGCTGACACAGCTGTTGGAAGCAGCCAGTCTCGAGGTGAGTGACAGGCGCAGGTAGAGGAAGTGACAGGCGCAGCGGTAGAGGAAGGCTTTACTATTGACACTGCTGGCCCCGGGACACGCCACCACGCTGCTCAACACACACCCACCGGGCACTGACAAGCTGACACAGCTGTTGGAAGCAGCCAGTCTCGAGGTGAGTGACAGGCGCAGGTAGAGGAAGTGACAGGCGCAGCGGTAGAGGAAGGCTTTACTATTGACACTGCTGGCCCCGGGACACGCCGCCACGCTGCTCAACACACACCCACCGGGCACTGACAAGCTGACACAGCTGTTGGAAGCAGCCAGTCTCGAGGTGAGTGACAGGCGCAGGTAGAGGAAGTGACAGGCGCAGCGGTAGAGGAAGGCTTTACTATTGACACTGCTGGCCCCGGGACACGCCACCACGCTGCTCAACACACACCCACCGGGCACTGACAAGCTGACACAGCTGTTGGAAGCAGCCAGTCTCGAGGTGAGTGACAGGCGCAGGTAGAGGAAGTGACAGGCGCAGCGGTAGAGGAAGGCTTTACTATTGACACTGCTGGCCCCGGGACACGCCGCCACGCTGCTCAACACACACCCACCGGGCACTGACAAGCTGACACAGCTGTTGGAAGCAGCCAGTCTCGAGGTGAGTGACAGGCGCAGGTAGAGGAAGTGACAGGCGCAGCGGTAGAGGAAGGCTTTACTATTGACACTGCTGGCCCCGGGACACGCCACCACGCTGCTCAACACACACCCACCGGGCACTGACAAGCTTACACAGCTGTTGGAAGCAGCCAGTCTCGAGGTGAGTGACAGGCGCAGGTAGAGGAAGTGACAGGCGCAGCGGTAGAGGAAGGCTTTACTATTGACACTGCTGGCCCCGGGACACGCCACCACGCTGCTCAACACACACCCACCGGGCACTGACAAGCTTACACAGCTGTTGGAAGCAGCCAGTCTCGAGGTGAGTGACAGGCGCAGGTAGAGGAAGTGACAGGCGCAGCGGTAGAGGAAGGCTTTACTATTGACACTGCTGGCCCCGGGACACGCCGCCACGCTGCTCAACACACACCCACCGGGCACTGACAAGCTGACACAGCTGTTGGAAGCAGCCAGTCTCGAGGTGAGTGACAGGCGCAGGTAGAGGAAGTGACAGGCGCAGCGGTAGAGGAAGGCTTTACTATTGACACTGCTGGCCCCGGGACACGCCACCACGCTGCTCAACACACACCCACCGGGCACTGACAAGCTGACACAGCTGTTGGAAGCAGCCAGTCTCGAGGTGAGTGACAGGCGCAGGTAGAGGAAGTGACAGGCGCAGCGGTAGAGGAAGGCTTTACTATTGACACTGCTGGCCCCGGGACACGCCGCCACGCTGCTCAACACACACCCACCGGGCACTGACAAGCTGACACAGCTGTTGGAAGCAGCCAGTCTCGAGGTGAGTGACAGGCGCAGGTAGAGGAAGTGACAGGCGCAGCGGTAGAGGAAGGCTTTACTATTGACACTGCTGGCCCCGGGACACGCCGCCACGCTGCTCAACACACACCCACCGGGCACTGACAAGCTGACACAGCTGTTGGAAGCAGCCAGTCTCGAGGTGAGTGACAGGCGCAGGTAGAGGAAGTGACAGGCGCAGCGGTAGAGGAAGGCTTTACTATTGACACTGCTGGCCCCGGGACACGCCACCACGCTGCTCAACACACACCCACCGGACACTGACAAGCTGACACAGCTGTTGGAAGCAGCCAGTCTCGAGGTGAGTGACAGGCGCAGGTAGAGGAAGTGACAGGCGCAGCGGTAGAGGAAGGCTTTACTATTGACACTGCTGGCCCCGGGACACGCCACCACGCTGCTCAACACACACCCACCGGACACTGACAAGCTGACACAGCTGTTGGAAGCAGCCAGTCTCGAGGTGAGTGACAGGCGCAGGTAGAGGAAGTGACAGGCGCAGCGGTAGAGGAAGGCTTTACTATTGACACTGCTGGCCCCGGGACACGCCACCACGCTGCTCAACACACACCCACCGGACACTGACAAGCTGACACAGCTGTTGGAAGCAGCCAGTCTCGAGGTGAGTGACAGGCGCAGGTAGAGGAAGTGACAGGCGCAGCGGTAGAGGAAGGCTTTACTATTGACACTGCTGGCCCCGGGACACGCCGCCACGCTGCTCAACACACACCCACCGGGCACTGACAAGCTGACACAGCTGTTGGAAGCAGCCAGTCTCGAGGTCAGTTCCAGTTCGAATTGAATTCTGGGCTATTTTAAACATTTTTAGTTGTCATAAAGATTTTTTTAAAAGCTGTTGTTCATTATCGATAAAAAAAGAATATAAATAAACGTCTAGTCGCCATAGAAGTAAAGCCTAAACGTCACATATACGCGGGGTAAACAGTAAAGCTTGCATATGGCTGTATTTCTAAAATGGTTCTCAAATATTTAATAAATATATTTGGTAGACGTGGCGTCAGTCAATACAGTCGTATTTTACGGTCGGTCTTATCCCGTTCGTTCCCTGTCGGGGTCGACTATCTGACCTCTGTAACCGGAAGGCTAATCTGGCCCGAAATCTATGTTAAGTCACATTCAAATATCTAATAGTAATAAATTCTTGGTACTTATGTAAAGAAACACGACTCACTTGCTTGCTCACCTGTCAGCTGACGGACCTGATCCAAATTTGTAACAAGTGAGTTCTTTACATAATAAGTTATACTAGTTCATTTAATAATAAAATTATTGATGATTTCAAAAATGACCTATTTTATCTATTACAGGTGCGCCTATCAGCCGGAGTAGCCCTCGCCATAGTCCACGAGCGCATCACGGACCCCGAACAGGAGCAAGAGGAGTTACCCTTCGTGTCCGTGGTGACCACGCGGCTGGAGCAGCTGGCCAGGGACTCCAACAAGTACCGGGCCAAGCGGGACCGCAAGCTGCAGCGAGCTACCTTCCGAGATGTGCTCAAGTACTTTGAGGTCAGTATGACCCCTCTATAAGAGCCAGGGACTCCAACAAGTACCGGGCCAAGCGGGACCGCAAGCTGCAGCGAGCTACCTTCCGAGATGTGCTCAAGTACTTTGAGGTCAGTATGACCCCTCTATAAGAGCCAGGGACTCCAACAAGTACCGGGCCAAGCGGGACCGCAAGCTGCAGCGAGCTACCTTCCGAGATGTGCTCAAGTACTTTGAGGTCAGTATGACCCCTCTATAAGAGCCAGGGACTCCAACAAGTACCGGGCCAAGCGGGACCGCAAGCTGCAGCGAGCTACCTTCCGAGATGTGCTCAAGTACTTTGAGGTCAGTATGACCCCTCTATAAGAGCCAGGGACTCCAACAAGTACCGGGCCAAGCGGGACCGCAAGCTGGAGCGAGCTACCTTCCGAGATGTGCTCAAGTACTTTGAGGTCAGTATGACCCCTCTATAAGAGCCAGGGACTCCAACAAGTACCGGGCCAAGCGGGACCGCAAGCTGCAGCGAGCTACCTTCCGAGATGTGCTCAAGTACTTTGAGGTCAGTAATGACCCCTCTATAAGAGCCAGGGACTCCAACAAGTACCGGGCCAAGCGGGACCGCAAGCTGCAGCGAGCTACCTTCCGAGATGTGCTCAAGTACTTTGAGGTCAGTAATGACCCCTCTATAAGAGCCAGGGACTCCAACAAGTACCGGGCCAAGCGGGACCGCAAGCTGCAGCGAGCTACCTTCCGAGATGTGCTCAAGTACTTTGAGGTCAGTAATGACCCCTCTATAAGAGCCAGGGACTCCAACAAGTACCGGGCCAAGCGGGACCGCAAGCTGCAGCGAGCTACCTTCCGAGATGTGCTCAAGTACTTTGAGGTCAGTTTTGTTAAATTAATTTTTTACCATTGTAACATGATCATATATAATATACAAAATTAATTCTCGCAACCCTCTCAACAAATTATTCTCTCAAAAAGTCATCAACAAAATAATTTCACTAACAGTTCTCAACAAATTGTTCTTACAAACAATTTTGTACATAATAATTCTTAAAAAATAGTTCTCACAAACAGCCCTCATGAAATTATTTTCACAGGTACCTTCATGATGAGAGCACAATGATTATTTTCATATGTAAACTATAATTTTTATCCAGATAGACTAAACTGACAGCTAAGAGAGGCCTTATTTTTTTTAAATGTTGCAAACATTATTCTAGTGTTGTGGTTTGACTCATTAATTTTATTCATTGAAGTTGGGAGATGATTCCTCAATGTAGTTATTTTTGTATATTAATATGCATAATAAGTACATTCTCTTCACCGCCAGATTTTTGAAAATGGGTAGGTAGGTCAAATAGAAGACAGTAACATTAACCCATATGGTAAACAAACTTTACAACTTACTTCGTTGCTGTGGTGAACCTGGTAAATAAATTGTAATCCTCTGATGATAACAACAATAGTAGATTACGTATTGAGGTATGTAAGTTATCAATAACAACCGAGGTTTTTTAACGCCCGAGCGGAGCGAGGGCGGTACCTTTCCGAGGTTGTTATTGATGTTACATCCGTGGTACGTATACTGCTTTACATATCGAATGAAAAGTGAGTAAAATAAAGCGATAATTACAAGAAAACGATCCATAAACCATGATTGTATTGTCTGGTATTCAAATTGCTCAACAAAACTTTTTTTCTATGATTGAAAAATATTGAATTAATATGAAAGAAAAGTATTATTATTATTTATTATTTATTAATACATTAGCCAAAAGAACATACAAATCAATGAATATAAAACGCATCAAAAACCTGTCAAAGGTTTGTCCGTGCGTTCTGATATCGCCACTACGGCGGCGCTCGGTATCAACACAGCATAACAAAGTACATGTCATACAGTTGTTTATTAGCAAGCGTTAAGTTCGCAAGTACAACCACGAGCGGCTGTACCGTGCATACAAACCGGTTGCCGAGCGCACGCATACAGCGTGTCCCATCCACAAGACGGAAATATGTGAAACGTAAAACTGTGATAAGACATTTTTATTTATTCACTTTATCAATGAAATAGTAACATAAAGTAGAAATTTTATTGATGTTAGGGATATTCGTAATTTTTACTTTTGTTATTGTATTATTGAGTAATAATTCGACAAACTCATTCATTGAGGTTATAAAAATACAGATTAAAAATATAATTCCTGCGTTCAAGCAACACGATTCGTAGCGGCCAGTTCGAAATTTAAAATCGTATACAACTAATTGGATGCAACTCCATCCATACATCCGTGGTACGTATACTGCTTTACATATCGAATGAAAAGTGAGTAAAATAAAGCGATAAATACAAGAAAACGATCCATAAAAGATGATTGTATCGACTGGTATTCAAATTGCACTACTAAACTTTTATTTCTATGATTGAAAAATATTGAATTAATATGAAAGAAAAGTATCCTAACATAAAGTAGAAATATTTCTGATCGTAGGGATATTAGTCATTTTTACTTTTGTTATTGTAATATTGAGTAATAATTCGACAAACTCATTTGTTGAGGTTATACAAATACAGATTAAAAATATAATTCATGCGTTCAAGCAACACAATTCATAGCGGCCAGTTCGAAATTTAAAAATTTTGATGCAGCTCCTATTAAAAATAAGAAGAAATTGATTTTAACTTTTTAATTGTCGCGATTCTTTTTCTAGTTCCATATTTAAAATTACTTACAGGCTTAGTTTTAAAACCTCGCCTGTAAGTTGAACTTACAGGTCGTGTTTTTTGTCAGTAATGACCTACTTTCAGAGCATGAGATATGTAAAGTTAGTTTGTTACAAACGAAGTAGCATGTTTGTCTTTTAGGTCAATTTATTAACGCAAATTGAAATTAACTAAATTATTTTCAAAATATTCAATGACTATCTTTGAACCATATAGCATGATCATTCGGGGTACAACACTATTTTTTTATTATTTTAAATACAATAATGTGGCAACCCACCAAATGTCAATTTAGTCTATCTGGATAAAAATTATAGTATAGCTTTCAACAATTTCGTTCAAATAGCGTAACTGTCGCTCGTGTGTATTGCAACTTTGTGTCCCAAATTGTGTAACATAATATTTCAAAATTTTTGAGGCCCTTCTATGTAAAAACGTAACATTATTTCCCCTGCAAGTTAGGCCACCTTTTTCCCACTTGAGATGTGCTGCCTTTTGACCTACGTCTACTATTTGTGTGCGGGAGCGCAGAGTTGAAGACGAGCTACATACCTACGCCCATGACTGGATGGAGGCGGCCCAGGATAGGGAAAAGTGGAGGAAAGAGAGGGAACGCCTTTGTCCTGCAGTGGGACGGACATGTCTGGCTCAAAAATAAATAATAATATTTTTTTATTTATTTTATTTTCTTCGGAAAACTTACAGCCTAATAATAAATAAGTTAGGCAGTTCGTGGACGACTCTCTATAATTGCGTTTTTCAATATTTTCCAGGAGGACGACGTGCCCACCCTGTCCATCCGCGTAGGCACAGAAACCGTCGAATGTTCTTCCTGGGGTTCCCGAGCCGCCTACGAAGCCCTAGCGGCGTCGCTGGGGTCGGGGCTGCAGACGCTGGCGCCGCAGTGCGCGGCGCTGCGCGTGGCGCTGGGGCTGGGCGACCAGCTGCTGGTGCTGGACATGCCGCAGCGGAAACTCAACAAGCTGCAGCGGGTGAGCACCAAATTTCATATTCTTTGAACAAGAGCGTGTTTGGGCTGGTTATTCAATTATTTCCGGGTGAGTCCTCACTCCCCACCAAGCCGACAGGCGAGGTTTTCAAGGTTCCCGGGGTTGAAAAAGTGAAAAAACACTGAAATACAAATATTCTGGTTCATCGGGTCTTTTGTTACCATTGTGTCCCACTTTTTGGCAAATAAGACTTTTTACTACTTCTTGAAACTTAAATATGACAGACATGTGCTAAAGTTAGTACAAAACAAATACATGATTTTCAATAATATGTTATCACTAGTGGGCACCCGCGACTCCGCCCGCGTGGAAGTGTTTTAATTCCGTAGCATGCCACAACAACATTATTTCGTCCTAACTGTCCTATGGGTTAATCCAAGTTACCCTCTAATTGTGCGCCATATTTTATGAAAATCGGTTCAGTAATTAATTATAGCGTGAAGGAGTAACAAACAAACATACAAACTTTTATAATATTTGTAGCATAGTAGGATACACTTTCTGAGCTTATTCGGGACGTACAATGTATTTTTTAATCAGCAATTTTAACAAATGGTAATTTACCTTCCAGCATCTGCAAAACACAGCAGCGTGCAAGGCGCGCACCCTCGCGCGCAACAAGAACCGCGACAAGCGCTGCGCTGCGCTCGCCGTGTAGGACATACATACACCCACTATATATAAACCCTACCTTATTACGGAACACCGCGTCACATAGCCACTTCTGGGTATACTTTGAATATAATAATGAACACTACTTTCAATATAAACGTGCGCTCTACATAGATCGATCCAGCTATTATCTTTAGATCTGTCTATATGACAACTGCATATTGCAATACAAAGACCAATGAATATTACATGTCGAAAATACTCTGGATGGTTTTTCACTACTTACATTCATAGACCATACTTTCATTTCAATTTTACTATAATAAATTATGGTCAAGGCTCTTAGTCTGCTAAATGAAAATCGTTTCAGTTGGATGTCGATTGGATCTCAGTTGGATGATTTCAGTCATTTCGTAGTCTACTAACAGTTTGAAGTATAGAAAATCACAATGGCAATGGAATGACAGTTGAGTTTCGATGGCGTTACAATGGCAATAAAATAGCAGACTCGAGGCCCTCTACATCACATAAGTCATACTTTAAGTCTTAAGATCTTGTTACCATTTGAGACAATCCATGAAATGTGTAATATTCATAGATTTTTTGAACATCCATGCTATAGCTGATTGTCTATGTAGAGCAGTATATAAGCCTTCTCAACATTCTATTCTTATGTAAATTGTAATATAATTTTATTTTTTAGAATCGATTATCTTGTAGCTCAATAGAATGTTGAAAAGGTAATTAAATTTATGCATATTGTCGTTGTCTTTTGTATAATTTGTATAAGATAATTAGGTTACGACGGTATCAGCAGACTATGCAGTGCCAAAAATAGTTTTGGATAGTTTTTTGTTGTTGGTAGTGTAAGGTAGTTGAAGACTGGCAATGCATAGCGAATGGTACCGTCGGTGCGTGACCTCGTCACGCGTAGTTAGTATAGCCGGTTCCCAAAAAAATAGTTTGGCAGTAGCTGTAGATCGCGCTTAGGAGACGTGGAATGCACCTTTATCATAATATTTAAAATTAACCAAGATTGTTTCCAAATTGTCCCTATTATAAACCCTCCCTTTCCCTTGAGACTAAATTGTCGGTTCACATTTTCCCTTCAGATTAAATTTCCTGATCACATTTTCCCTTGAGACTAAATTACCAGTTCCCACATTTTCCCTTGAGACTATATTGCCCTTTCCCACATTTTCCCTGGAGACCAAATTGCCAGTTCCCACAATTTCCCTTGAGACTAAATTGCCAGTTCCCACATTTGCCCTTGAGACTAAATTGCCAGTTCCCACATTTTCTCTTAAAACTAAATTGCCAGTTCTGATTTGTCCTTCAATTCCCACATGTTCCCTTCAGCCTAAATTGCCAGTTCCCATATTTTTCCTTGAGACTAAATTGCCCGTTCCCACATTTTCCCTGGAGACCAAATTGCCAGTTCCTATATTTTCCCTTAAAACCGAATTGCCAGTACCCACATTTTCCATTGGGGCTCAATTGCCAGTTCCCAAATTTTCCCTTGAGACTAAATTTCCAGTTCTCATATTTTCCCTTGAGACTAAATTGCCAGTTCCCACATTTTCCCTTGAGACTAAATTGCCAGTTCCCATATTTTCCCTTGAGACTAAATTGCCAGTTCCCATATTTTCCCTTGAGACTAAATTGCCAGTTCCCACATTTTCCCTTGAGACTAAATCAAGTGTAAGTGTCAAAATTTTCTGTTCCCGGATTGTCCTTTTTCTAATATATCCTTTCAAAAAAATGCAAAATGATTGTTAGTTCCTTTCTTAATACGTCCCTTTCTCAAAAGGATGTTTAGATAAAGGTGCGTTCAGATCCATCCGCGCGCAGCTTAGTGTAACGCTAGCTGTTATGTTGGCTTCAGGTAGGCTAGTTGTCGAACCAAAGAAATTCAAGTTGTTTGTATAAAAAAAAATGAAATCGGAATCGTCTTCACCTCGATTATTCTTAAGTCGAAATCACCCGTTACCATGATTCTCATCTCGTAATTTTAGAATATGTTTGATCACACGGTTATCGACGTTTTTTTATACTAAACAGTGTGAATCTGCAAAGGTGCAAGTGTGGTATTTATGGCAAAGACTTTTTTTTTCCGTTTCCCGTTTGTCAACTTTTGGTTTTTGTGCGACTAACTGCGACAAATTATCGGCAATAATAATAAATATAATAAAGTCGTGGATTTCTACATGGACCGTGCTGCGGAGAGCCACTCTGTAGCGGCGGCCTTTGAACAGAGAAATGTGCCTTCACGGTACACAAACCACGTTGTTGCTCCTTTGCAGTTACACTATATAACTTACTCCATGCCTTGAAATCTTAGAGCGTTCAACCTAGATGGCAAAGCTGAGCTTACCCCTCTGCCAGAATTTACTGCCCATTTGTCCAGCACGTTATATGATACTGACAGTTGCCATTTTGTATTTTGTTGTCAAGTGGTTGAAAACTCATCATTGTGTGCTGTATGTACGTGTTTACCTCCCCTCCCGCAAAAAGTGGCAGAAAAATTTGTTCGATAATCGACTTTTTACCACCTACATCGGTTGAATGCTCCAAGCTTGAAATAGGACATTGTACGAATATACGATCGTTGTTTAATACTACACTGCCTACTACGGTGAACTATTGCAATTTTAGTGAAATATTATATTTTACTCTTATTTTACTTTAGTGATATGTTTTATTGATATATTTTTGTATAAAGTTGACGGTTGAGGTTTGTGTTATGGATTGATCACAATTATTATAATTTTAATAGCCCAATTGTTGCACCTTAAGTCTCCTGCTAGAATCAAGTTGTGGAGTAAGGGAGTTATTTTAACTATCGTTGTAATATTTTAGTACGGGAAACTGAAGTTGCATTCGTTACCTAAATATCAAATTAATTTAGCTTTAGCTTAGTTGGCTTTATCAGATTGGCCGCTCTTATCTATAAGTTAGTAAACGATATTAGTACTAACACAGTACAATATTTTTTATATTATTTTAGACTGTGTTTAGAATATCAAATGTGTGTTTTATTGTATGAAATATTATGATGCGACTTCAGTGCCCTCATGACTATGACTTGTACTGTTGCACACGTACATATGGTACCTACATGTTGCGATAGTGCAATTCATATTTTCTCTGTAAATATTATTTTCATTTGTGTGCGTTACGGCGGCCGCCTATATTTGTACATTAACTAGGCTAACGGAATGTTGAAATAATATTTATTACGAGAATTTGTTTGTTTCATTCATAATGCACACCAAAAATCAACATGTCCTGAAAAAAGTTACAAACGTGTAAAAAGATATACACGTAAAATGCCAAAAGTTGTAAACGTCAGGCAGAGATTTGAAGATAGCAACATGTCATAATGCAAAAAGGGTAAAACATGTTCGTCAGGCGTAATAATCCAAATTGCAGAACGTTACAAAAAATTGTTTATCATATAAATCGAAAAATGACAAGTTAGCTAAATATCACAGTGGCAAAATGTTAGGCTGGTTTCAGAGCGGCGCGTCTCAGCAGCGCTGCCGAGACGCGTCGCTCTGAAACCAGCCTTAACTTGAAAAAACAACGCGTGGCCGGCCAAGTGTGAACAATTTGCATGATGAAGTTGCAATTTGCTATTTGAAATACCGTTTTTCTTATTAAAATGGTTACTAAATAAAACACCATTATAAACACATGACTAGCTTTATTCTCGGACATAAACCTGCCAAGTGGTTCCGTTTCATACAACAACACATATCGTACACTTATCTACTCAGTAGCTTGGTAGTACAGCTACTAAACTGCGCTCCTGGTTTTGACTAGAACACTTAAAAATTCAATTTCTTGTCATCTTTGGTTCGAACTACAACGTGAACAAATTAGCTGAAAATATTTGTAGCCTTTGCAATCCTATTTTTATTATTTTTTCTTATTTTGTTCAGTTTCATAGACTTCTCCACACTTTGAAATATTTGCAGCTTTTTTACATCTTAATTAGTAGCACAGTAACCAGCGGTAGTATTCTTTCCCGGTGATTTCCTCTTTGTATCAGTAGCAAAGGAAAAAATATTACTTTATATTACAGGGATTTTCTTACCTAAGTTGGTAAGACGAAATGGCTACAGAAATACGCAGTTCTTTGGACGAATGGTCTGATCTGAGTTGAATGGAATCAAAAGCGAATTTGACTAGAGATCTAATTCGTCCATAATGAGTACTAGATGTTTTGAATACAACTGGGAAAAGATAGCAGAATTACATTTATCAGGAGCGCAGTCTATACATTCGTTGTTATACTAATTTAAACATCTGATATTGGAACAAATCGATACACCCTTACCTAACTTGGTATAAAATATTAAGCTCGTATGGCAGACCAACTACTGTAGCCAATCTTTTGAGGAATGGAATCAAAATTTGGAAATACAAATAAGGTTGGTAAAGTACTAGTGTTACAACATAACATTTAAATGAAACCAATTTACAGTTATGAAGCTAGGAACATTTGCCGGATATTAGAGTAGCATCATCCCATTTCTTACTCGCGGCTGTCGTAATAGGTGTGAAAGGTTTTCTGTGTATTACCAGTTTAGGAGACGTGCTATCAACCTGTCACTACAATCAAACACACAAATTACGCCCACATCCCTCGCGGGGTAGGCAGAGCGTTAAAGGCCGTAAAATTACTTACTTGAATTACTAAAATCATACACAATATTTCTTCAAAGGTGTTGAAATAATTGTCAGATGTGGCAATTACGACCCTATTTTAACGGCCGTTATCGCTCTGCCCATCCTGTAAGGTATAAAGGCGTGAAGTGTGTAAAGACCTTTTCTTACTGTACAAAATGTTCCTATTTTCTCATTTTTAACTGATTTGCTTTAGCTACAGTCCGGCTCATGATCAGAAACATTCACCACAAACCTATCTTACACTACTTACATCAATACAAATGGTCTCGTAACGTAAAAGTCTAATATTATCTGAATACTCCACTGCCCTCAAACAAAGACAGTGTTACATTAAATGGGAGTTTTTTTATTGAGAAACTAGTCCGCGAGATGGCGTTGTATAATGCCGGATTATAGATTATAAAATATAGCTTAATACATTTGTCGTCTGACAGCTCCATTCTAAAAGAGAAGTAAACGAAGGAAAATGGACCTTATGTCATAGCATTTGCTCGAACCTGACAGCTGTCGCAGGTATCAAGCTAAATTTTATAAAGTATAGCTGCCAAATCTTATCAGTTATTTCGATTTAGTCTATGGCTGCGTACAACGCCATATGGTGGTTTAGTTCCTCTAAAAACTACCATAATTAAAATCTAGTGCAATTCTGAAACTTACGATATGCATAATATTTACGCAAGTATGTAAAAATAAATAAACATTCTCCCAATAAAGAATCAACAAAAATAATTTTAAACGTGATATTTGTCTACGTCAAGGCATATTTGATGGTATACTATTTTTTATTTTTAAAGATATATTTTATTATTAATTAGGCACTGTATAAGCCGAGATCATTTCAAGAAAGAGATTTAGTGATGCATCTCATCTATGGAAAAGTTTTTGATAAATTGTAATATAGGGTGTAAAAATTTTACTGCAAATATTTTAAAGGGTGAACCAGCCCATGAAACTAAACAACTTTCCCCAACATAGGTCGAAATATGCAAATATTGTTGTAATATTTGCATATTTATGAATGAAATATATGAAATATTGTGTAAAGTTTCTTGGGGAAAGTTGTTCAGTTTCATGGCCTAATTCACCCTTTAAAATGTTTGCAGCTAATATTTTACACATCATATAAAGATCTCGAATCGTACTAAAAGTATTGGCCAACTTAAATAGATACGTTTCAGCTACTTCTTGATATAATATAAGACATGTGGACATAGAAATGTTACTAATGAAATCACAACATCGATAACATTTATTTAAATTAAACCATGTATGCAACAGCCCTTACCACAAGTAAACCTAGATTTACTTTTTCAATAAATCGGGGTCTATGTACCCTAGACTTTGGTTTGGTGATTATGAACACGGTACCACAAATCTCTTAAATAGAACGATAACGATATTTTATATATGAGATTGCGACAGCAAAGCGATAGTCGCGACTGAAAATCAAGTTCATAGTAGAAGTTTGGATTAGGGCTGGTACATACGAAATTTAATATATTATACACAACCAGTTTTACCAAATAACGTGGCAACTCGAGGTACGTATATGTGTTTAAGGCAACTTTCAAGGCTGTGTGTAGATTATTTCTAAATTTCTAATTCTTAATTATAATCTTGCTGCGTGTTAAACTCTGTTTTTTATTAACAGAGTAAATTGACATTTTGAGTTGCCTATTTTATAACAAATCATAAATAGTGAAGTGCCGGTAACTGTTGTTATCAAAATAGAGAATTTTTAGCGGTTCGTTTAGTTCCTAAAAAATGGCGCTCGTGCGACCAATGTAGAAGTTCAGCAGTGATTTTTCAGAGATTTTTATTATACACTGAACTTGACAGATGATTTGTACACCACTTTAAAAGCTTTGGAAAAATGCCAACCCAAAATGTCAGTTTACTCTCTCTCAATAAAAAACAGAGTTTAGAGTCAACTCACACTTCGTCGCGTCACGTGTCGGTGTGAATTGACCCTAGACAATCCCTTCTGTATTTTTGTCCTCTCATAATTTTCTAATCTTATTAAACGTATGCCATACTATAATCATAAAATTAATTATATTTTATTTAACTTTGCGTGGTCGTCCAAAATATCTTCACTAACAAACTCAGAGTAGTATTGTCAAGCATATTGTACAACATAAATAACTAAATTATACTATTATATTAAAATTGCAACGTCCTTTGGTAGTTTTAATCCTGAGACACAGATTACTACTAAGATTTTACTGACTATTTTATTATTTAACGACTGAATTATCTATCCTAAATGACTTAGAGCATAATATTAAGACCTAATAATTTTACAACGATGAATGACGACATTTTCTGGCTAAACTGAAATATTTTTGTAATCAATGAAAGTAAAAATGTAGACTACTAGCAAGACAACGAATATTACTTCAAATAGAGCTAAAATGTTTTTGAATGGATAGAAACTTCCTGGAAATAGCACTTTGCCATTACAAGATTTCGAAATAATATGGAGTGTAACGGACAGCCCTCTGAATACTTACTTATTCCAAACTATGCAACTAAACAACTTTTGATTTAAAAAAATACAGGAAACAGAAGAACAATTCTTTTCTCTTCCTTCCCGTCATAGTAAATGCAGACAAGTGATCGTAATTTTGTATGCACGTCGAATTTTTTGGTTATCTTTTTCTGACTTATGTTCCTAGGGGAAAGTTGTTCAGTTTCATGGTCTGCATTTCCACTATCAGTATTCGGAGGGCTGTATCTTATAACGGGAGAAACCTTAAATTAATCGGATTTACTATTATTAAGTAAAATGACTATATCTTTAATGATATGACGTGGACGATGTTATGTGCTTATTATAAAACATTTATTTGTCAGAAGCTGAGCAATTAGTCTACTTAATAGTAATACTCTTTGGTATATCAACATAATATAAGGTGTAGAAATATTAGCTGCAAATATTTTAAGGGGAGAACCTGCCCATAAAACTGAACAACTTCCACAAGAAACAGGTCTAAATATAAGATTTTTTTGGAACGTTGGAGAGACCTCCAACATTCTACATTCTTTATTCATATTTCGACCTATGTTCCTTGGGGAAATTGTTCAGTTTCATGGGCAGGTTCACCCCTTAAAATATTTGCAGCATTTTTTTTACACTTTGTATAGTATAACTGTACCGTATTATCCCCAACCTGTGCTGCGCTTGCGCTGTGCACCAATTTATACAGGGTGTTAGAAAAAGTACTAGCTTCTTTTCAAGAGGTGAACCAGCCCTAAAAACTGGACATCTTTCTCCAAGGTACATAGGTCCAAACATGAAAAAAAAAAATTGTTCCTCCCATACAAAATGTAGGCACCAACCGTCAGTACGTGAGGTTAATTGTTTTTTATATTTCGACATATGTTCCTTTGGGAAAGTTGTTCAGTTTCATGGGCTGCTTCATCCTTTGAAAGAAAGATACTACTTTTTCTAAGACCCTGTATATTATACAATACAAAGTATGCTTTATTGTGTCAGCAAAAGTAAATACAAGGGCTTGCTTTATGCAATTTTATACATTTTGACACGCAGTACGAAATTAACTTTAGGGTGCACAAATAATTAAATTCAATATAATCTATATGAATGAATATTTACAAATATAAACCTTTTATCCATATATTTAATGACACGAAGGCTCAGGCAATGTCGCCTTGTTAAGACGCCTCCCAAATGCTAGGTGCTGCCCCCAATACTTTAAAAACAATGACTCGATGAAAATGTATTTTATCCAGAATTCAAGAATGAATCGTTGATTTCCAAGTAGATTCACAATAAATGCTTTTAGACCGTCAGATAGTTACAATACTGTCACTGAATAAATGAATTAGTCATTGTCAATATAACAATTTTATGTTCCTAGTAGAAACTTATCGAAAGGAATAATGCTATTCGTACACGACGATCTGTTGTGTATTATCCATATTGTATACATAAGTTTTTCACTAAATCATAAATTTAAGTGTGAGAAAGAGCACATATGTCCTGGGAGCCCCATAATGACTTCGTTCTCTTCTAAAATTTTTTTTTACATACATTAGAACATCGAATAACTTATAGCTTTGTGTAGAGTAATATTTATAGTGAAAATTTTACACCTACACATTTAAGCTATAATTATGGCTACATTTTGTAGACGTTATGAACATCAAGATCAGTAAATTCCATTGTTAGACACCAATGACGAAAATAGACAAACATCAATGACAACTTATCTACACTTGTTCCAAATTCGAAAACAGTTGTATAAAGACGTGCTTTTTTAGATCAGGTCAGACTCTAAAAATGATTTTCACGAAATCATAAAATAACTTTGAATGAAATGTATTTTCGGTATGCTTTTAGTTTTCCGAGAAAATAGAGAAATGAAACGATTTTTTGCCTATTTATTAATAAAATCAACAAAATAATGTCACATGGAACGTGACTGGAAATATTTGTGTTAAGCTGTTTTTTTTTTAAAGAGATAAATTGAAATTTTGGGTTACTATTTTTTTGCAAATCTTAAATAGTGATGTGCCAGTACCGGTAATTATTGTTATCGAAATGGTTTTTTTTAAATGTGTTTCTTTTAGTTCCTAGTGATGATGATCTCTCCGACCGATTTCGGCCATGGCGACCACTTGGACTCCTAATCAGATCGGCGCTGATGCGCCCGGAGATGGCTATTGTAGCCAATTTTGGCAGTAAACTCCCGTGCACAGAGTGGACACGTGAGTTTGCCATTTACATAATTATAGTTAATGGCGACGGATGGACGGGCCTTCAGCTCATCGCGCTTAGCGTCGAGGTCTGCTTTACGCTGTTCCTCAAACTCGCGGACTTGCCTCTTAACCATCCCGCGCCATTCGGGACGCTGTGCTGCCAGACCCTCCCATTGAGTGGGCTCAATGTTGCATCTTTTCATGTGTCGTTTCTGAACATCTTTATATCTGAGGAGTTGTCCGCCATGCTTTCGCTTGCCCTCCTCTAGCTCAGAATAAAAGATGCGCTTCGCCACTCTCTCCTCCGACATCCGGGATACATGACCGCACCACCGTAGCTGACGACGCATTAGATAGGCCTCAATGCCACCAACATTGGCTCGTCTCAGAACTTCGGTATTGCGCACTCGGTCGGACCATCTGATCTTCATGATGGTGCGAAGGCATTTTAGGTGGAAGCGATCCAGAGTGCGTATGTGGTGACGATACACACACCAAGTCTCGGAGGAGTATAGAAGGTTTGGCAGCACAATCGCCATATATACAGAGATTTTTGTGGCTAGCTTTAGGTCGTGCGAGCAGAAAACCTTGGAACACAACTTCCCAAATGCTGCAGCTGCAGCACTGATTCTGCTGTTGATCTCAGCATCAAGGTTACACTTAGATGTGATAGTGTTCCCCAGATAACGAAACTTATCAACCTGTTTCAGCATATCCTCACCAAGCATAATCGCCAGTGTCTCGCGACCATGCGAGTCTAAGGACATCACTTCCGTCTTTTTGACACTGATCTTCAGGCCGAATTTACAGCATGCTTGGTGAAAAACGGACATTAGCTGTTGCAGGCCGTCTGGGGATTCTGCAAGAAAGCACAAGTCATCAGCATACATGATCTCAGTAATCAATGCATACGAGACTTTAGTGCGCGCCTTAAGTCTAGCCAGGTTAAAAAGACTGCCATCTGTGCGGAAACGGATGCGGACTCCGTGGGAAACAGTATTTAGGACTTCTTTGACTACAACTGCAAAGTACAAGGCGAACAGTGTGGGCGCTAGAACACACCCTTGTTTCACCCCACAGGTGACGGGGAAGAAATCAGACTGTTCACCGTCTACAGAGACGCAGCACTGCATGTCGTCATGCAGGAGTCTTAGGAGTCGCACATACTTTTCTGTGCACCCTAACTTTCCTAGCACCATCCAGAGAGCTTCGCGAGGCACACTGTCGAATGCTTTCTCTAAATCAACAAAGCAGAGGTACAACTGGCGACCTTGTTCTCTACTTTTTTCTTGTAGTTGACGCACCGAGAAAATAGCTTGACATGTACCTCGGTCAGGTCGGAAGCCGAACTGGGTTTCGGGCAGAATTTTTTCCGACAAATCTTTGAGGCGGTTCAGTAAAACTCTGGCAAAGACTTTTCCAGGGACTGACAGCAATGAAATACCGCGATAAGAGTTACAGTCAGAACGGTCACCCTTGTTCTTGTAGAGGGCACAAATGCGAGACACTTTGAAGTCCTCAGGGACCCTTTCCTCCTCCCACATTCGAACGAAAAGTTTCCATACCGACGTGTGCAACTCCGTACCACCATATTTAAGTAGTTCACCCGGTACAAGGTCAATGCCAACCGCCCGGTTATTATGCTGCTGTCTGATGGCAGTAACAACCTCGTCGCATGACAGGGGCTCGTCCAGCTCCGTGGCTAACGGGAGTTGAGGCATTAAACTGATATGATGCAGATCAGCTGATCGATCTACGTTGAGCAAGTTGTGAAAATGCTCAGCCCAACGTTTAAGTACATCCTCCTTGCTGGTCAGGAGGTGCATACCGTCTAAAGACCTTAAAGGTACTTTTGCACGGTAGGAAGCACCAATCAGCTTACGCACTTCACTGTAAAACTCACCAAGCTGGTTTGTATCGGCGAGCCACTGCATTTGACAAGCTTTGTCCTGCCACCACTTGTCTTTTATTTGTCGAGACAGCCTGCGTAACTCTTGGTCACTTTCTTTGACCACCGCAACACTTCCACCTCTTCGATTATGCTGTCGCAGGAGCTGTCGATGTTTGTCGAATGCTGCTTTAAGAGCCTCGCCTTAGTTCCTAGTAGATGACGCTCGAACGAATGATTTAAAAGCTCAGCAGTAATTTTCCATAGATCAACGTAATAGTTATTTTTTGTTATGACTGAACTTGATAGATGATTGGCACTGCAAAAAAATTTGCAACCCAAGATGTCAATTTACTTTCTAACATAAACAACAGCTCAGAGCGTAGATAAAAAAATGTATGCAGCTGTATAGCTGCAAATGTATGCATTAGAATACTCGTGTGAAACTGTGATTAGTCAAGGCCCCCCATTTCGACAGTCACAAATTTCTATGCTAGTGGAATATGATTTGAGTACAACAAATAATATAGGCATTATATTATTTGTTGTACTCAAATCATATTCCACTTTCTAAACATCTATTTAGACATTAATTTAACACATAACTGTCCACTTATTCAATATTGACTAACGTGATGACTATTTTCATTGACATATAAGTTTATTTTTCATATTGGTAGCTTCTGCAGTCTCAAGCTGCTGACAACTTCGTTTCCTTTCTGAATTTACCTGCAAAATAAAAATTAAACGATAATTTTTATCCAGATAGATTAATTTGACATTTGGTGGGATGCCAGGTTACTGTATTTAAAAATAATAAAAAAATAGTGTTGTACCCCGAATGATCAAGCTATATGATTGGAACTGTTTGAAAATATTTATAAATTTAGTTAATTTCAATTTGCGTTAAGGCTAAATTATAAAAAGGCGTTGAGGCTAAATTTAGCCATCTTGTTTGTTTTGTTTATTTTGACTTTTGTATTGTATTTTGACATGTTTTATTTATGAAATAAATTCTTATACCATATTTGCGTTAATGAATTGGCCTAACAGACAAACATACTATACTTTGTTTGTAACAAATTAACTTCACATTTATTTCCTGTCTGACCAGACAACAATACGTTTTTGTTGTTATCGTCAGAGGATTACAATTTTTCTACCATATTCACATCAGAGGATTACAGTTTGTTTACCATATGGGTTAATGTTACAGTCTTCTGTTTCACCTACTTACCCATTTTCAAAAATCTGGCGGAAAAGGTAATGTACTTATTATGCATATTTATTTTCAAAAATAACTACATCGAGGAATCATCTCCCAACAGTTCAATGCATACACTAGACTTATGCTTGCAACATTTTTAAAAAACAAGGCCGTTCTTAGCTGTCAGTTTAGTCTATCTGGATAAAAATTCTAGTTTAAACACTAATTAGAGTCTATAGACTAATAAGTAAAAAAATATTGAGTGAAAAATAAAATGTTGAGTTCGCTTTTTTTTCCCGCATTATTTTTTACATGAAACGTCAAACTCGCTTTGCTCACGTTCAGCAAAGTGTGTAAAACAGTGTAGGCCTGTCACATATATTTCAACGTAACACGATGAGCTTGCTTCGCTCGCAATTTGTATCGTGTTAGTAGCGTAGCACATCTTTCATTTATTTCCACGCAAATTGTCAAAGTCACTTCGCTGGCCATTACTTTGCTGGTTGCGACTACTTTTGCGACTAATGCGAACGTGAAATTCCAAACTCGCTTCGCTCGCTATAAGCTTATGAGCTTCTCCTCTCGCTCATCGCTCGATGAAACTTACATAATAATTATATGTAATAATTAACGTACATACTAAAATACAAAAGTGATATTATATGTGTGTGTGTGTGTGAGTGTGTATGTGTGTGTGTGTGTGTGTGTAATACGTACTGTGTGCGCGCGCGCTTGCAGTCGGCGGGGTCATCGTCCTCCTCCTCGTCGTCGTCCCACTCCCAGTCGGGGTCGTCGGCGTCCGAGCGGGAGTTCTCCTCGTTCTCCTGTAGTTGTTGTTGTTGTTGTTGGTCTAGTTGCGCCTCTTCTTCAGCGGTCGGCTCTTGCTCCTGGGAATAACACACATAATCATTACTTTAAACAGGGTGTAAAAATATTAGCTGCAAATATTTTAAGGGGTGAAACAGCCCATGAAACTGAACAACTTTCCCTAAGGAACATAGGTCGAAATATGCCAAAAAATTTTGGACCCCCCAAACTCCTCTACAAAATTTGTATGCCCAAAATTGTATGAGGTCCAAAAAAAATCTCATATTTCGACCTGTTTTCCTAGGGGAATTCAAGATTCAAGATTCAAGATTCAATCGTTTATTTCCAAGTAGATTCACAATGAATGCTTTTAGAATGTCATAGAGTTAAATTACAATACGGTCCCTGAATAAGTGAATAAGTCATAGTAACAATAACAATTTTATGTTCCTAATAGAATCGCGGCACGAGTGGGATAAAAAAAAAGGCACTGCCTCGGGGCTGGTCAGGCTGACCACACAGCATGTAACTTACGTCACCACCATCAATTTATGGAATCAATTAAATTAAAAGCAATATTTTAAAAAAAAGCATGTTACATGCTAATCAGCCGGACCTCCTGCACAGGAAAACCACACAAAAACCTGCACAGAAGTGCTTCTAATCTCAATTTACAATTTGTACCTATAGAATAGGCCCTAGGCTACCCTAGCTAAGTTTTATAAACATATATATTATTAGCCCAAAAAACGGCTACGCTAAATTAAAATAAAATAAAAGTATAACAGTAGATAATTCTAACTGTTTCGTCTTCCTTACTAATTATGCCAATTGTAAATTCCATGCACGTCCTGATTTGGTATTAAAAATGACTGCATGTTTCTTGTGCTGTGCTGGAATTTCAGAGGACCATGCCTCTTTGTCATTAACATAATCATCTAACTTATAATAAGCTTTATAACATAATGTTTTCTTAATAATAGATTTAAATTTACTTTCAGATAAACTTAATATATCTTCCGGTATTTTGTTATAGTATCGTATACTTAAACCTTCAAATGAAGTTCTTACTTTAGCTAGTCTATACGCGGGTTGATCTAATTTATTTTTACTTCTTATATTACGATTATGTCTTTCATGATTTCTTGTGAACGTATGAATATTCTTTCTTACATACATGATATTTTCATAAATATATTGACACGGCACCGTCATAATATTAATTTCCTTAAACAGTTCTCTCAGAGAATCACGACTGCCTAGTTTATAAATTGCTCTAATGGCCCTTTTCTGAAGAATAAACATTGTTTCAATATCAGCGGCGCGGCCCCACAGCAAAATTCCATAGGACATAATGCTGTGAAAATAACTGAAGTAAACAAGTCGTGCAGTTGAAATATCTGTAATTTCTCTAATTTTACGTACTGCATAGGCAGCTGAGCTTAATCTTCCCGATAAAGATGTAATATGAGGGCCCCATTGGAGCTTTGAGTCAAGAGTAATCCCTAAGAAAACTGTGCTGGTAGTAAACTCTAATTTTTCATTATTAAGTGCAACATAGTTATTCAATGAATGTACTACATTTGGCAAAGTGAATAATATACATTTAGTTTTTTTCGCATTTAGAACTAAATTGTTTGCAGTAAACCAACTATGAATTTGCCCAAGAGTGTGATTTACTTCGTCATAATTATGCGGTCGTCTATCAACCTTAAATATAAGGGATGTGTCATCAGCAAATAAAACAATTTTGGACAAATTCTCTACCATGTAAGGCAAATCATTAATGTAAATTAAAAATAAAAATGGACCTAATATAGAGCCTTGCGGCACACCAATTTTAACACGAGATCCCTGTGATTTGGTGCCGTTTACTTGTACTTTTTGCGTTCTATTATCTAAATACGAATTCAGAAATTTCAGAGCTGCGTTTCGAATACCGTAGTGTTCTAGTTTTACCAATAAAGTTTCATGATCTACGCAATCAAATGCTTTGGAAAGATCACAAAAAACACCAATGGCGTCCTTTGATTCCTCCCAAGCATTAAATACATGTTTGACAAGAGCAACACCAGCATCTGTGGTACTACGTCCCTTTGTAAAACCGAATTGCTGGTTGTGTAACAAGTTGTTGCTATTAAAATGGGACAGCATTTGATTGAGTATGATCTTTTCAAAGACTTTGCTGAGTACTGGCAGAATAGATACAGGCCTATAGTTACTGGGATCTTGTTTGTCGCCAGTTTTGAACAGCGGAACTACCTTGCTATCTTTCATTAAATCGGGAAAGATGCCATGTTCAATACATTCATTGAAAATATCTGCCAAGTATGGTGCTAATATATCAATCATTGACTTACAAACTTTAACTGACATTCCCCATAAATCTTCGGTGCTCTTAACTTTAATATCTTTAAAAGTTTTTAAAATATACTGGGGACTCACAGGAGTAAATTTAAATTCTGAATTGCAAGCATCTACATTTTGTTTAAGCAAGAACGATGAAATTGAAGGTGAAGAACCTAATGCCTCAGTCGTTTTTAGTGGTATATTTGTGAAGAATGTTTCAAATTCCTGCGCTACATCGGAATTTGCACTAATCATTCCATTGTCAGTATTAAGTGAAAAGTTATTTTCGCGTGGTTTCGTTTTACCTGTTTCGCTATTAATAACTTTCCAGACAGCTTTTATTTTATTGTCTGAAGACTTTATCTTATTTGTAATAAAATTGGCTTTAGCAATTAAGCAAGCTGTCTTAAAGATTTTAGAATATTTTTTTACCAGCTCATTAAAACTATCATAATTTGTGATGTTTCTAAGCTCATAAAGTTCAAAAAGCCTATCTCTGCTAATCCTAAGACCTTTGGTAGCCCAATCACTAAATTTAAATTTCGTACTAATTTCTTTTGTATCTATTTTAAAAATTAATTCAAATTCTTCGCTCACTAAATAAAAGAAGTCTTGATATACATTATTTGGATTTTCAAAGTTATAATTATGGACTGGCAGTTTCTCCATTAAAACGTTTCGGTATTTCTCCAACCTATTACCAGTGATGCGCCTAGTTTCTATCTTAATTGTTTTAATACGATTTTTAAATGGGAATATTACGCATTGACCTCTGTGGTCTGATTGAAGAGAGTTTATAATACATTTTTCTACAGGCTCACAATCACTGAATACATTATCAATACATTTAGCTGAAGTAGGCGTCACACGAGTTGGTTCAAAAAATACATGAGACAAATTGAATGATTTAAAAAGTCCTAAAAATTTATCACTGAGTGCATTTTTTTCTAGAATGTCTACATTAAAGTCTCCAGAAACAATAACATGTTTATTTGTTTTTGTGACTAATTTTAGTACATATTCTAGTATTTCTAGTAGTGTGGTAAAATTTTTAGCTATAGGTGGTCTGTATACGCATACTATAACATGACTTTCCAGCTCAACACAAGACACTTCAGTACAACTCTCAACCGACAGTCCGACCACATCCTTACGTTCTTTAAATTTAATATTGTTTCTAATTAGTATTAAACAGCCTCCATGGATCGCGGATTTTCGGTTGAAAGAGCTGGCTATACAGTAATTTTCATAATTTAACAAAATATCAGGTTCTTTTTGGAAGTGCTCAGTAAAACAGACTACGTCGTAATTGTGCTTCTCCAAGAACAATTCAATTTCTAATACTTTGCTGGAAAAGCCCTGAATGTTTTGATGTAAAACTTGTAGTTGACTTTGCTTTTCCTTTGTCTGAGGCTGAATGCAAGAAGACCCCGGATTGCCTATGCTATTTACATCAGTCAAAGAGGGGTTTTCCTTTGTCTTACAATCTAGTTTAAATTATTAATACTACCACTACTAACTAATATAGAAGGAGACACATATTTTGTGTCAATTATATTATATGCTAACAAAGTAGCTACTTGTTTCTTAGAATGTTGTTCAGTTTCATGGGCTGATTCACCCCTTAAAATATTTGCAGCTAATATTTTATATAATGTGTAGCATCGACGGACGACCGATGTGGCACAGTGATAGTGTGACTGCCTGCCACGCAAAGATTCAGGGTTCGATTCTCGGTGGGACACTCACGAGGTATCTCGAGAATTTGTTCCTAGTGTGGTTAGGTAGGATATTGAAGCTGAGAGCGACAGCTATACACACCGGGCGGAGTGAGGGAGACAGCTATACACACCGGGCGGAGTGAGGGAGACAGCTATACGTACCAGGCGGAGTGAGGGAGACAGCTATACACACCGGGCGGAGTGAGGGAAACAGCTATACATACCGAGCGGAGTGAGGGAGACAGCTATACATACCGATCGGAGTGAGGGAGACAGCTATACACACCGGGCGGAGTGAGGGAGACAGCTATAAATACCGGGCGGAGTGAGGGAGACAGTTATACACACCGGGCGGAGTGAGGGAGACAGCTATACACACCGAGCGGAGTGAGGGAGACAGCTATACACACCGGGCGGAGTGAGGGAGACCGCTATACATACTGGACGGAGTAAGGGGGACAGCTATACATACCGGGCGGAGTGAGGGAGACAGCTATACATACCGGGCGGAGTGAGGGAAACAGCTATACATACCGAGCGGAGTGAGGGAGACAGCTATACACACCGGGCGGAGTGAGGGAGACAGCTATACATACTGGACGGAGTAAGGGGGACAGCTATACATACCGGGCGGAGTGAGGGAGACAGCTATACATACCGGGCGGAGTGAGGGAGACAGCTATTGTTTAGTATAACGGGTCTGTTGCCCATAAAAATCCAAGAGATGGCGTAAGTGTATTTTTAAAACGCGCTAACGTTGTGTTCTCGACCAACCATTATAACTAGGGATGCACCCGATACCGGTATATCAGCGATACGGCAGGTTTTCCGATACATCGGTATCGGCGATATTTTTCTGGCCGATACAACGATACTGTTCGTTTCAATGGGCCCCTTTTTTTTGTTCGTTAATTTCCTAATGGGTGGCGCCCAGGGATGAGGGAAATGCTTAGTATGGATTTCCCATAAGTAGGGGTAATGAAATTGCGTTAAAAATTGTATTTTATTTTAATATTTTGTAGACATATGTTTTAATTTAGGATAATCAACTCATAACTTATAAAACTGCTTACTTTCCGTACCTCATATCGAAAATATACGCCAGTAAACTTACTTTTGAAGGACTTGCGATTTAGAAAGCGGCAACATTATTGTTTATGGTATTCATGCATGATGGTGCAAGTTGTTATTATTAAGGTTATTATCTGTCCTTCTCCTTCCTGTCTGTCTTCAGTTCAGTCATCGCTTGTCCGCCCATCAGTCGAGATTGTTTTTACGTACTGCTGTAAGCCTGACAACGTTGACTACCTACCGAGAACTCATCATTACCTATTGAATAACTTTAGGAAGAAAGTTACCAAACAAAACCACAACACAACAAAGTTTTTGTTTTGACGTCACGGGCGTCTCGGCTCATAGATAATACCGTAGTTTTTTTTTTGTCAATTGACAGCTTTTCCTCAGTTTAGGAGCGCCATCTAGTTCCACCCAAGGAAGCTACCAATCCAAAAAATCCTCATTACATGCTTTAAAAAAGTAATGTAAACGCGCTTTTTGTTTTTTCATTTTCGTTGCAAACGAGGCATGGACTATGCGCAGGGAAATCCCACGCATATGCTCGGGGAAGTCCCGCCATCTCGCGCATAATTCAGTCATCTCCAACTTTCGCGAGACACACATGTTAGCTAATTTGACTGCTTTAGTGGGTACAATTTTATAATATTAAGAAGAATTACATAATTGTTAAATAACTTGTACAAACAGTACAATCATGTCAACTTGAAAACACAAAAGTTTAATATGGAATCATATTGAAATTTAAAAGCAATATATTTGTATTTTTTTTAATAAAAGCAATCAATCAACATTTCTACTTACATTTATTATACCTTTACTGAAATTGGATAAATGTATCGGTATCGACGATATTTTTCTAAGAGTATCTTCTCGTATCGGCAAAAAGGCGTATCGATGCATCCCTAATTATAACATTACCTTAGCTACATACAAATTAGTTTCGAATAAGTGCGTCTCCAAGTGTGAGTGTTATAAATAAATAAGTTTAAAAGTGTAAAGGTGTGTGTTATTTGAGAAGACTAAACAGCTATACATACCGGGCGCTGCATCACGGCTATGGGCGGCACGTCGGTATGAGCTGCGACGCGACACTCGATCAGGTACGACACGTACTCGTCGTACAACAGACGGATCAGGTGGGGAGTGAGGGAGACAGCTATACACACCGGGCGGAGTGAGGGAGACAGCTATACATACCGGGCGGAGTGAGGGAGACAGCTATACATACCGGGCGGAGTGAGGGAGACAGCTATACATACCGGGCGCTGCATGAGTGAGGGAGACAGCTATACATACCGGGCGGAGTGAGGGAGACAGCTATACATACCGGGCGCTGCATCACGGCTATGGGCGGCACGTCGGTATGAGCTGCAACGCGACGCTCGATCAGGTACGACACGTACTCGTCGTACAACAGACGGATCAGGTGGAACGAGCCGAACGACGCCGCCGACCTGGTAATACAAACAAATTATATAAATAATAATAAAATCATTTATTTTCTCATAAGTTAAAATTAGGTACATGAGAACACATACAAGAACAAAATACACTAAAATGAAGAACTTATTAATACAGTTTGTGCCGACTATACATAAGGTGTAAATATATTTGCCGTGTGATGCCGGCTTAGAATAGCATCACCCCTTTCTTTTTAAGGGTGTCGTAAAAACCGACTAAGGGATTCGAGGGTTTCATGTGTATTGCAATTTTAGGCGACAGGCTGACACCCAGTTTTTGCGTGAAAAAGTAACAAAGAAACAAACATACCAACTTTTATAATATTAGTAAGATCGCAGTTGTAAGTACACATTATGGCAATAGCCAAATATAGACCTATTTCTGGTCGAGTATTATTGGAAGGAGCCTCGGTGGCTAAGTGGTTAGGATACCGGTCTTACAACCGTGAGACCCGAGTTCGATCCTCGCCGTATACCAATGTGTTTTTACTCACATACATTTGCTGCTCTTACAGTAAAGGAAAAAACTCCCTGATGAAACCTACATTCTAATAAAATTAGAATTCAGATGATATTTGAATGTGGCATAACTTAGGATTCGGGCCAGGTTACCTTCGAGTTGCAGAGGTCAGATGGGAGTGGCTCTGTGTAAAACTTGGTTCCACGTCAAATCCTCTAGGTTAGGTAGCCGACCCCGACAGAGAAACAGGGTAAGGCAAGAAGAATGATAATATTAGACGGACGAGACGAAGTAATGTATCGAGAATGGACGTTAAGTAACGTTGGTCATGCATGAAACTACAATGAGCTATACACCCTGTTTGGTAAGACAACCGATGTGGCGCAGTGGTAGTGCGACTGCCTTTGACGCAGAAGGTTACGGGTTCGATTCTCGGCGGGTCACTCACAAAGTTGACGTTTATCACTTTGTGAATTTGTTCCCAGTCTGGTTAGGACATTGCGGGCTGAACCACCCGATCGTCTGTAAGATGGTTCCGTGTTTTCGGATGGCACGTTAAGCCGTAGATCTCAGTTGCTGTCGATCGATACACTACCATGTCAGAAGCCTGATACATGTAGAAGGCGGTTGAAAAATTCTGACACTAGGGTTCATCGGGTCGTTGGACGACTCGGTGTCCCACACGAAAACAAAGAAGAGAAGAGGTAGAAAAGAATGACCAAAAGCCCTTTCCAAAAATGTCATCATCATCATTTCTCATAAATAACATTTCTTTGAAAATTAAAAATCTTCGTAAAATTACGGTCGTTTTTGTTCTGCCTACCCCGCAATAGGTAAAGGCGTCATTTGTGTAGGTGTATATGTTATCATGTATGTAAGTAAGTACTTTATATGTTTTGTTTAGGAAATGTTGTCATTTCGAATCCGGAAAAGCTTTTACAAGAGGCCATCTCTAAAACGAGACAACCCCTCTCAAAAATTTTTGTGGCAAAAAATCGGGTCATAAACAACCGTTTCTCAAATAATATATGCACACCGCCAAAGGTGTTTCCGCAGCTTGAACACACCGTTACCGCGTTTTAATTTGCATCTAACGACATCTATCGGATTTTTTGCATATTAATAAATGGAGACAAGAAGCCATCTATAATAGACAGCCCCCTTTTCAAAAATATGACTTGTATTTGTATTTTGTATGTTTGTAGTTCTAATTATCACATCGCGAAAGGACTTTGTGAAGCTTGAACACACAGTTACCATATTTTATTTTGCATTTAACGACATCTATCGGATTTTTTGGGTAGCCAGTACACCTGCCAGCCTAAAGGTGGTGGCGAGTATGGCAAATTCCCCCCAATAGGCTTGTTTCCTGACAGGTCAAATGAGCTACTTTTTAAAACGATATAAAACGGTAATGTGTTTAAGAACTAGAAGTATGACGTCACGTCGTAAGTATTTGGATGGCGTCAAAACACTTACGAATACTTTTATATTATTCTTCTATTTATTTATTTATTATTTAGGACACATACAGACATGTATTTTCCATACAAAGGAAAATACAAACATATTTTGATAAAAATCCTGGGTCCATAAAAGTATTCTGTTTGTTAATTCAAATTTTGAATACTTCGAAAAATGATGAACGGATTTTTGGACAATAGCTTTAAGCGTACAACTGTTACATTTTTTTAATGACCCAGGAAACTAGCGAATTGGAGGAGACCCTTTTCCAGCATCCGATGTTACCCATCGATATGAATTGATATATCTATGACAAATGTGTACTTTACACATGGTAATTATGATCACTAACAACAAAATTAAAAAATTGCTGCATAATATTAGTATGTGTGCTATAACCTATTCCTAAAGTCAACAGAGTAATTTGACAGTTAAACGTTGAGAAAAAAAATCTCGACTAAGATCGACTATATCGATAAAACAGTATGAATGAAGTTGAATAACATAAATATTGCGGTTTTTTATACTATTCGGATTACGGATTCTTAGTATAAATAGGCCGAATATTCGGTTTACATTCAGTATTGGCAGGTTTACCGAATATTCGGTTTTGGCAGTAGCAAAAATTAATCAATTTCTGGTTGAGTAATGCTTTTCTTCCATTTGCATTATAAATCCAATAGTGTAGATTTGTGATGTTTCCTCGCAAATGGAAGAAAAACTTTTTTTTTAATAGCCTGTTCAGCGTCCCACTGCAGGGCAAAGGCCTCCCCTCTCTCGCGCCACTCATCTCGGTCTTGGGCCTCCGATTGCCAATTTTGGAGAAAAGCTTCCAAATCATCTCTCCATCTTCTGCGAGGCCGGCCTCGACGACGGCGACCATCCTGTGGCACCCACTCTGTTGTTAATTAAGCCCATCTGTCGCTTTGCACGCGGCAGACATGTCCCGCCCAGTCCCACTTCAGCTTTGCAGATTTTTTGCCGATTATACTAGCAACATTATACTAGCACCTAGAGAAAAACATTATACTAGCAAAAATGACAATTTCTAGTCTCGTTCACTTGGAAAGGCCTCGACTTCGTCTCCTCCTTCCAATATTTTTCGACCAGAAATTGTTCTATTTTTGGCTACTGCCATAATGACTATTGGACGGTCTGGCAACGCTAGGCAAGACTAAACTGTCAAATTACTCCTAGTAGGTATAGTATCATATATGTATTCAACAATCGGTACTACTCCTGTGCTTTATTTCATATTGTTAAGTAAACAGAGTATTACAATAATAGGCTGGGTCCTCCTTTTCGTGTGGGTCACCAAGTCGACCCGATGAACCCTAGCGTCAGAATTTTTCAACCGCCTTCTACAACTAACAGGCTTCTGACATAGTTGTGTAACGACCGCCGTCTAAGTAATCATAGACAACAACCGGGACCTACGGCTTCACGTGCCATCCGAAACACGAAACCATCTAACGGACAGTCGGGTGGTTCACCCCCGCAATGCCCTAACCAGACTGGGAACAAATTCAAAGTTATAAATATCAACTTTGTGAGTGACCCACTGAGAGTCGGACCCGGAACCTTCTGCGTCAAAGGCAGTCGCACTACCACTGCGCCGCATCTGTCGTCATAGGCTGGATGAAAGGGTATCTCACACTAGAGAGGCCTTTACAAAAATCTGAATTTGAATTTGATTTTGAGTTGATACCATCTCTTCTCCTTGCGAAAGGTCGTTCTTGGACTTCGACACACCGTTACCGCGTTTTAATTTGCAACTAGCGACATCTATCGGCTATTTTGGGTATCTTCCAGACGATATTGGCCCGTATTTATAAACCGCACTCAACTTTGAGATCGATCTCGAGTGCAAGTTTGAGATGCTGTTTGTATTGAGTGACATTTGTCAAAATCGCTCTTGAGATCAATCTTAAGAGTTGAGTGTGATTTATACATACGGACCATATAGTGTTATTGTAGTATTAGCTTATTCGCTTAGATAGTGTAGCGACCTGCGAAACGGATCCGGAAAAGCTTTTACTTTATGAGACAAGAGGCTATCTCTAAAACGAGACAACCCCTCAAAAAATTTCGTGTCAAACACCGTGGTCCAACATAACTGTTTACAAAATACAATACAATTTTTACAATATACACACCACCAAAGGTGTTTCCGCAGCTTGAACACACCGTTACCACGTTTTAATTTGCATCTAACGACATCTATCGGATTTTTTGCGTATTAATAAATGGAGACAAGAGGCCATTTATAGTAGACAGCCCTCATCTGGCTACTGCCATAATGACTATTGGACGGTCTGGCAACGCTGGTCAAGACTAAACTGTCAAATTACTCTCTAGCCTCATTGAGTAGGTATAGTATAATATATAAGGTGTAAAAATATTAGCTGCAAATATTTTAAAGGGTGAAACAGCCCATGAAACTGAACAACTTTCCTAAAAAAACATAGATCAAAATATGAAAAAAAATTTGGACCTCCCATACAAACTTATAACCGACCTACAAAGTCAATTTGTATGGGAGGTCCAATATTTTTTTCATAATTCGACCTATGTTACAACTTTTAGGCGACAGGCAGACAACCTGTCACTATAGTGCCTACCCCGCTAGGTATAATGACATAGCCGTACTCGACAAGAAATTTATTTTGTATATTGGTTTTTGAATGATAACAATTTCTTCTCGGCGAAAGGTCTTTGGGGTCTTCGACCGTCACACTGTTACCGCATTTAATTTGGCAACTAACGACATCTATCGGTTTATTTGGATAGTAATGCTCACCAGTCCACCTGCCAGCCAGCCTAGAGGCGGTGGTGAGTATGGCAAATACCCCCCCACGAATGTGAACGGAGTATAATATATTCAGCACAAATATACACACACACACACACACACACACACACGCGCGCACGCACACACGCACAAACGCACAAACGCACGCTCGCACACACACACACACACACGCACACACACACACACACACACACACACACACACAAATCCACCTTTATCCTTCGCGGGGGTAGCCGGAACGTTAACGAACATAAAATTTGGATTTTAATTTAGTAGATTTCAGGCACTGTAGAGCTTTGCGTTTTTGGAAGAGCGTTCTTTATCGTCATAGTATCGGTCGTCATAGGCTGGATGAAAGGGTATCTCACACTAGAGAGGCCTTTACAAAAATCTGAATTTGAATTTGATTTTGAGTTGATACCATCTTTTCTCCTCGCGAAAGGTCGTTCTTGGACTTCGACACACCGTTACCGCGTTTTAATTTGCAACTAGCGACATCTATCGGTTATTTTGGGTATCTGCGGACGATATAGGCCCGTATTTATAAACCGCACTCAACTTTGGGATCGATCTCGAGTGCGAGTTTGAGATGCTGTTTGTTTTGAGTGACATTTGTCAAAATCGCTCTTAAGATCAATTTATAAGTGTGAGTCGAGTGCGATTTATAAATACGGGCCATAGTGTCGTTGTAGTATGTACTAGCTTATTCGTTAGATAGTGTAGCGACCTGCGAAACTTGACCCCAATACTCCATACACGCACGTACGGGCGCGTACCGTCAGTTACGCTGATCGTGACACTATGTAAGCGAATGAAGTATCGTCTGTCAACTCTGTGCTAAGCGTAAAAGTTTTGGACCTACCTACCATACAAAATGTACCGTACTGATACGACTAAGTGAATTTGTATGGGAGCCGGGAGGTCCAATATTTTTTTTTATACTGGTTGCACTACACTTACAATTTTCGTTTCCCAACATAGCCTCCACAGAAAAAGATGCTTGATGTGGAAGCTTGCAAACGTGCAACCTGTGCCCAAAAAAGGAAGCCGAGCTGACCCTGCGAATTATAGGCCCGTATCGGTCACCTCCATACTCTGCAAGACTATGGAGCGTGTACTAAATAACAGACTCCTGGGCTACCTCGAGGACAACGATCTTCTGAGCGATCACCAATACGGATTTCGTCCTGGGCGATCCACAGGTGATCTCCTCGTGTATGCCACCTACCTATGGAGCGAGGCTATCGAGAGACTTGGCGAAGCCCTCGCTGTGTCTCTAGATATCTCAAAGGCATTTGACAGGGTCTGGCACGCAAGCCTTATTAGCAAGCTGCCCGCCTACGGACTACCTGCTGATCTTTGCAACTGGATCTCTGACTTCCTGAGGGGACGGTCGATACGAGTGGTCCTAGAGGGCCGCTCCTCGGACCAACAGGCCATAGATTCTAGAACCCTCAAGGATCAGTTCTGTCTGCAACACTATTTCTGCTGCATATTAACGACATGCTGACGCCCGACACCTTTGGGTACTCAGATGATAGCACGGTTGTTGACAGATACCTGTCCAGTGCAAGGGCCAGCAGTGAAACCACCCAGTCTTGTCGAGAGTCTATAGTCCAACATCTGAACTCTTCACTCAAGGCAATATCCGAGTGGGGTGATGCCAATTTAGTGAAATTTAATGCAACAAAGACACAGGCTTGTCTATTCTCGACTAAACGGAGTCCCTTCACACTTACTCCGACTTTCCGAGATGTATCCATACCGATTTCTGACCACCTTGATCTTCTTGGCATGACCCTTACGTCAGACCTGAACTTTGGACGCTACATAGAATCTTTGGCCACGACTGCAGCAAAAAAGCTTGGTATCCTCTCAAAGGTTAGGCGCTACTTTGCACCAGAACAGCTTCTACAACTATATCAAGCTCAAGTTCGATCTTGCATGGAGTATTGCTGCCACCTTTGGGATGGATCTGCCAAATACCAACTGGCCGCCTTAGACTCCATTGAAAAACGCGCCAAGAAGCTCATAGCAGACGAAGCACTGGTTGAGACTAAGTTGCAGAGCCTTGAGCACCGTCGTAAAGTAGCATGCATGTCGGTATTCTATAGGATACATTTCGGAGAGTGTGCTCAATCACTCCACGACCTGATACCCCCTTCCCCATTCCATCTCCGGGGATCGAGGCGCCGACTGGGGTTCCACCCTTATGTTGTAGATATACCTCTGATCCGCACTAAGCGTTTCGCTTCAACTTTTATCATGCGTACGGCTAAAGAGTGGAATTCCCTGCCGGCGGATCTTTTTCCGGAACAATATAACTTGGGCCTTTTTAAGGCAAGAGTGAATAGGCATTATCTAGGCAAGCATGTACCATCTTCGTCTGCATCTCCACTTACCACCAGGTGAGATGGCAGACAAATGCGGGCCTATTAATTATAAAAAAAAAATGTTCAGTTTAATGTTCTGATCACGCCTGCAAAGTTTTCGTTACACCGTCCCTTACATCCTGTATATAAGGTGTCAAAATATTAGCTACAAGTACTTTAAGGGGTGAATCAGCCCATGAAACTGAACAACTTTTCCCAAGAAACATAGGTCGAAATATGAGATTTTTTCTGGACCGTCCATACAAATTGACTTGGTCGGTTGGTAATTTAGAACGAGAGGTCCAGATTTTTTTTCATGTTTTGACCTATGTTCCTTGGGGAATGTTGTTCAGTTTTATGGGCTAGTTCACCCCTATTTTTTTTACACCCTGTATACCTGAGCGTGAGCTCGCGGATAACCAGCGAGGAGTAGAAGGACCAGTCGAGCAACAGGCGGCGCGCGCGCGACGTGTAGTCCGGCCGCGAGGCGTGCGGCGCGAGCGCCGAGCGCACGCACCCCTCCAGCCACACCGCCCACGCCTCCAGCGACGCGCCTCGCCCGAGCGTCGCCTGCAAACCAAAACATTCACCGTAAGCTGGGTCTCCTGCCTCAGATGCAGCATGCGGCGCAATGCGCGGTCGGTGTGGACGGTTTTTCGCCCGAGAATGAGAATTTTAACATGCACTGCTCAGGCGAAACACGTCCACACCGACCGCGCAGTGCGCCGCATGCTGCGCGCGGCAGTGAGCATCTGAGGCTGCTCGTTCAATGGAGACCCAGCTAATCACTTATCATCAGAGAAATCGAGACACTTTCGTTTGTATGTTTTGACACGAAACCTATAAAAAAACTATTGCGAATTTGGGACATCAACAACCTAGGAAACATCGCTCGAGTTTCTCAAACTTTTCTTATGAAAGCTTTAGTTGTGTACCTGCGCGCACGAGCACGCCCACGCGGCCTGCTCGCGCACCACGCGCAGTGCACGCGCAGCACCACTAGTTACCTTGAACTCGTGCTCCAGCTTGGCGGCGGTGGCGGGCTGCGCGCACGAGCACGCCCACGCGGCCTGCTCGCGCACCACGCGCAGTGCACGCGCAGCACCACTAGTTACCTTGAACTCGTGCTCCAGCTTGGCGGCGGTGGCGGGCTGCGCGCACGAGCACGCCCACGCGGCCTGCTCGCGCACCACGCGCAGTGCACGCGCAGCATCACTAGTTACCTTGAACTCGTGCTCCAGCTTGGCGGCGGTGGCGGGCTGCGCGCACGAGCACGCCCACGCGGCCTGCTCGCGCACCACGCGCAGTGCACGCGCAGCATCACTAGTTACCTTGAACTCGTGCTCCAGCTTGGCGGCGGTGGCGGGCTGCGCGCACGAGCACGCCCACGCGGCCTGCTCGCGCACCACGCGCAGTGCACGCGCAGCATCACTAGTTACCTTGAACTCGTGCTCCAGCTTGGCGGCGGTGGCGGGCTGCGCGCACGAGCACGCCCACGCGGCCTGCTCGCGCACCACGCGCAGTGCACGCGCAGCATCACTAGTTACCTTGAACTCGTGCTCCAGCTTGGCGGCGGTGGCGGGCTGCGCGCACGAGCACGCCCACGCGGCCTGCTCGCGCACCACGCGCAGTGCACGCGCAGCATCACTAGTTACCTTGAACTCGTGCTCCAGCTTGGCGGCGGTGGCGGGCTGCGCGCACGAGCACGCCCACGCGGCCTGCTCGCGCACCACGCGCAGTGCACGCGCAGCATCACTAGTTACCTTGAACTCGTGCTCCAGCTTGGCGGCGGTGGCGGGCTGCGCGCACGAGCACGCCCACGCGGCCTGCTCGCGCACCACGCGCAGTGCACGCGCAGCATCACTAGTTACCTTGAACTCGTGCTCCAGCTTGGCGGCGGTGGCGGGCTGCGCGCACGAGCACGCCCACGCGGCCTGCTCGCGCACCACGCGCAGTGCACGCGCAGCATCACTAGTTACCTTGAACTCGTGCTCCAGCTTGGCGGCGGTGGCGGGCTGCGCGCACGAGCACGCCCACGCGGCCTGCTCGCGCACCACGCGCAGTGCACGCGCAGCATCACTAGTTACCTTGAACTCGTGCTCCAGCTTGGCGGCGGTGGCGGGCTGCGCGCACGAGCACGCCCACGCGGCCTGCTCGCGCACCACGCGCAGTGCACGCGCAGCATCACTAGTTACCTTGAACTCGTGCTCCAGCTTGGCGGCGGTGGCGGGCTGCGCGCACGAGCACGCCCACGCGGCCTGCTCGCGCACCACGCGGAAGTCCACGCGGTTCAGGTCTGACAGCATCTGCAAGCGAACAAACACAACCGTTACTACACTGGGATACGAGCATTTTATGCATCATTTCGAAATTCGAGCCATATGTAGACAACTTATTGTTAAGCCAAGTTCAAGCAGAGAACTGGCAGACCGCGTCGTGTGTACTATTATACGAACCATTTGGTGTCACTTTTCTGGACTTCATGATTCTGAGTCTATTTAAGGTAGACGCATCAAATTTGGTTTATTTATTGAGATCCCTCATATGAACTAGTATTCCAAAGACGAATGACCATTTTTGGGCCTCGATTTTCTCTCCTAGCTAGACTCCAGTAAAGTTTCCTTGCTATGTCCGATCTATCTCCAAGGGAATCGAAAAAAACTTAGTGGGACCCAATCGAAGGCGATTTCCCTAGCCCTAGCGGCCTGCGCCAGGTGGTTCAGCGAGGTGTATCGTCGCAGGGCTACTGCGAGGGCCCACACTGTGGACTCGTGTCCAGCAGTGGACTGTATATACCTGTTGTATCTGATGGTGGTTGGTGAGCACAGCCCTAGCCGCCTGAGCCAGGTGGTTCAGGGACGTGTACCGTCGCAGGGCTGCTGCGAGCGCGGACGCGGTGGAGGCCTGCGCCTTGGCGGCCAGCGGGGGCGCTCCGCCCCCAGACGCGCCCGCCGCCAGGGCAGACTCGAGCGACTTGGCGAAGTTGCGGATCGACTGGGGAAAAATAACAATCATAATTTAGGAAATATAATAATGATTAAAATGAATACAAAGATATAAGACGCCCAACCGAGTCGGCTTAAATTATATTCCCTAAACATTTTCTAAACATGTGAAAAGAAAGAAGTAATCAATCAATTCGATTTACCATAATTAGGATTTGAACCCCGGTTTTATAAGAATTTAGGTACCGCAATTGAAAGTGTTGGGTAGACAGGGTGTTAGGAAAAGTACTAGCTTCCTTTCAAGGGATAAACCTGCCCAACTAGTTCATCCCTTGAATGGAAATCAGTACTTTTTCTAACATCCTGTATTATTCCCCAGGTTTAAAAGTATCTTTTGATATCATAATTTTTGATATTTTTGGATAGCGTTGACTAAATAGCGTTGGAAAGTATTTTTTCATATTTCTACAGTAATTGGGCGGCACCATTCTGGGTTTCAACATTGTTTCTTACCTGTGTAAGATTAGGTGGTATAGGCTTCAATACATCGGGCAGAAGTAACTCCACCGCTCTCTGGTAAAGCTGTAGTTCAGCCTTCTTCAGCCAATCGCAGACTTCCTTCATGGAAGCCAGTTTGAAGAGTACTTTTCTGAAGATTTTGAGTTTAGAACTAATTTCTTACCTGTGTAAGATTGGGCGGAATAGGCTTCAATACATCGGGCAGAAGTAACTCCACCGCTCTTTGGTAAAGCTGCAGTTCAGCCTTCTTCAGCCAATCGCAGACTTCCTTCATGGAAGCCAGTTTGAAGAGGATTTTTCTGCACAGATCGGGCGGGGGGCGGCGCCAGAACGCGCGGCGCGTGCGCTCCACGCCCGCCGTGTCTAGCGCTGCTACCACTTCCAGGAATTCTATGCCGTGTTGCCTGCGTACGGGAAAATTAATGGTGAAATCAATGTTCGTTTTCTAGTGAAAAATTTTGATCATGCCTTTCATTTTACACATACATACACATACACAAATACTGCCTTTATCTCTGGCGTAACCGTACCGTACAATTAGGGTCGTTGCAGATAAATCGTGTAGCACTATAGTGACAGGTTGTCAGCTCCCGCCTAAACTTGCAATACACATAATACACTTGAGTCCCTTAGTCGACTTGTACGACACCCACGGGAAATAAATGGGGTGCTGCTATTCTAAGCCGGCTATCATAAGCTTCTATCATAAGGCAATTTTGGCTTTTAATTTTCATCATCATTCTCCTTGCCTTATCCCCTCTCTGTCGGGGTTGGCTACCTAACCTAGGGGATATGACGTGGAACCAAGTTTTTACACAGAGCGACTGCCATCTGACCTCTGCAACCCGAAGGCTAACCTGGCCCGAATCATAGGTTAAGTCACATTCAAATATCATCTGAATTCAAATTTTATTTGAATGTGGGTTTCATCACGATGTTATTCCTTCACCGTAAGAGCAGTCGGTAAATGTACATGAGTACACATTGGTACATGGCCACCGAGGCTCTGGCTTCGGCTTTTAATTTTAACTGGTGTATTAACAGACTTTGAACAGCTTAAAGAGAAAAAGAGAAATAAATTAATGGCGATTGCTTAACCGACAAATGCGTATTGATGCAGCAAATATATAAGGCTTCTGAAAATTCAGTATGAATTTATATATTTATCATCATTTGCGTGTGCAACACAGACAGGGCCCTAAGTCAGCTAAATGAAAATCGTTTCAGTTGGATGTCGATTGGATCCCAGTTTAGTAGTTTCGTAATTTCCTAACAGTATGAAGTACAGGAAATCACAATGGCAATGGAATGACAGTTGAATTTTGATGGCGTTACAATGACAAAAAAGAAGCTGATTTAGGGCCTAGATCGGTAATACATACAGCGTTGTCTCTCGTTTGATTCCTGTACAAACACTTGCTACCGCTTACCGCTGGTGCGCGTGCAGCGCGTGCAGTGCGCGTGGCGGCACGTCGTCCGGCAGCGCGTCCAGCGCGAGGTCGGGCGGGTCGGGCGCGGTCACCGACCCCAGGTGCTGGCGGTGTATGACGTCACACACGCTGGTGCTTTGCGTTGGCGAGCGGTCGCGGGACTCCTGCCAAAACGTGAGAAACTACTGTAGATTAATACCTTTTTAAAAGAGAACCGATTTCAAAGCACGTTTAAAAGTGCCAACCTCTATTTTTGTCGGTTAATACGGCCTAAAACTTTCTCCTGAATCTGACAAATACTTTTCTGAAAACCGCATAAAAATCGGTTCATCCAAACGCGAGATAATCGCAGACAAACATACATACGGGTCAAACTGAGAACCTCCTCCTTTTTAAGTCGGCTAACAATATGGCATACCCCGTGCCCCAGAAGGCGGCTTACGCATACAACAACCTTGATATATACCCATAGAAATACCACAATATATACCCTTGCCTCCGAAGGGAGCTTACACATAGAAATACCATCACATATACCCTTGCCCCCGAAGGGGACTTACACATAGAAATGCCATCACATATACCCTTGCCCCCGAAGGGAGCTTACACATAGAAATACCATCACATATACCCTCGCCCCCGAAGGGAGCTTACACATAGAAATACCATCGCATATACCCTCGCCCCCGAAGGGAGCTTACACATAGAAATACCATCACATATACCCTCGCCCCCGAAGGGAGCTTACACATAGAAAAACCATCACATATACCCTTGCCCCCGAAGGGGACTTACACATAGAAATACCATCACATATACCTTTGCCCCCGAAAGGGGCTTACACATAGAAATACCGTCACATATACCCTTGCCCTCGAAGGGGACTTACACATAGAAATACCATCACATATACCCTTACCCCCGAGGGGGGCTTACACATAGAAATACCATCACATATACCCCTGTCCCAAAGGGGGCTTACACATAGAAATACCATCACATATACCCTTGCCTTACACATATAACAGCGCGCCATACATTCATTTTAAAAAACTCATAACTTACTTGCGGATCATTGACGTCTGTTTTATCATCGAGAGTATCATGTCTCGGTGGAGAATCTCCTGCGTTCGCCTACAAAAACAAAACAAAAATAAATAAGACTTGTAACAGGGTGAAACTTAGTCAATAACACGTTCTCGGTCCCTATGTAACACAAAAATTTGATAGTTTCCTAGGTCATTAATAAAATATAAAAGTTGTGCATTTAAAACTACTATCCAAAAATACTACAGACTATTTCGAAATATTCAAAGTTTGAATTAAAAATCAGAAAAATAATATAAAAGTAAGTGTTCTGACTTCATTCAAATACTAACGGCATGACGTCAAACTTTTTAGTTTTTCATACAAAACACAGTTTTAGATCGTTTTAAAAAGTAACTAATTAGACCAGTCAGGACAGGAATGTATCCTAATATTAATCTACAGTCTCAGTCTTACCTTAGCGCGTATCCCATAGTAGTGATACTTGGAGTTGCCCCTGGTGCCCAATCGCCTGGTCCTCAATCCGATGAAGACGGATCGTATGAGTTTGCCGAACGAAGCCGCGTTGACCGGGTCTAGTCGGTGAGACGCGCAGTGGCGTAGGTAGTGCGCGTAGAGAGACGAGCGGGGGAGGGATACGCCTGGGGAAATAAAACAAATAAATACGGCAAAGAAGTATTGCGAAGTTCTAAATTTTGAACTATCGCGGTTGTTTACACTATATATAGATCTGATTTTAACCGACGAATTTATTTTGTTTTGATATCCCGATATTTCGACGCCGTTTCAAGCGCCATGATTACGGGTAAACTTGAGTATCTGCGGGTGGCTGCTAGGGGCAAACATATCTACACCCTCTTCTTTCTTCGTTTTAAATAAATTCTTCGGTAAGAATCCGTTAAAATCATAACTATGAATATAGCGAAATTGCTGTTGTTGTTGCACAAATTATCTTTTACCTTCAGCAGTCTCATAGTTATCCAGCAGCCACTGCACGGTGGCGGGCGGCATGCGGGGCGGCTGCGCCACATTGCTGCTGGTCGCCGGGGTCGCGGGGGACGCCGGGGCTTCCGCTTCGTCTCCTGCCACCTAAATACCAAACATTTTTTACACATATGTTTACACATATATTCTTCTTCTTCATCGAGTCAATGGTAACAACTTAGATAAGCTTTTTCCAGTGGTTGGCCACGGAAATGCGTCTAGAGTTCGCTTCCTGGAGGTCTTGAAGCGTGCATGAGTTTCTTCAGAGAACCCTTCTATATTAATAGGGATGGTGATAAGGGCTGGTTTAGTTAATCTCTTATGGGATGGTCCTGAGAAGGACCGTTGCTTTGAATTAGTTACCATCGTGGTGAAAGGATCAGCCAGTCTGCGTTACCGACTTGCCGTCCTCGCAGTCTGTTGCCCAGGGTGCGCCGGGCGCATAAAGTGCCGATGCGCCACTCGGGGAGGCTCCTTTCATGCACCGTCACATATACCCCCTGCCCTGACCTAACAGAGACCCCGAAGGGGATTAATAGATATATTGATGCTTCACATAATGACACTGTCCCCGAAGGTGACCTCCGACTTATACATATCTTGTTGCGTTTTATAAAGCTTCTGCCCCCGAAAGAGGCTAAAAGATAATATCTTGATGCGTCACATGAAGACCCTGGGTTTCATATATTTATACGTCACACAAACACTCAACCCAAAGGTTTTCCGGCATTTGCTATTCTTTCACAACTACGCCTTAGACTCCATATGCGGTATTTTCAGCCAAGGAGGCGCCGCCCCACCCGTTGTCAGAAGGTAACGTACACGAGTTCGAGCGGAGCGACCGTATTAGCTGCTAGTACTCACCACTACGCCATACGCGGTGTATTCAGCCGAGGAAGCTCCGCCCCACCCGTTGTCGGCTGCAGCGGCTTCCGTCGAGGAGGTAGCGTTGCCCACGTACACGGGGTACGAACGGAGGGATTCCCTGTTCCCAGACAAACATGACCATAAATATTTACGGTTAATTTATAATTTTTGTGATACTCTCATCTATGATAATATACTGGTTGTAAGTACACCACCCTATACACCCCGTATAGAAATTATTAGCGGCCTGCTCAGCGGCTGCGCCCGCTGCAACTCATTTTCCCGAAGGAATAAGATCGTTTCCCGGCACAAAATCCGTTGTGTAGCTTCAAAGATTAAGGCAAACATACATACAGACACGAAAAGCGAATTTGCTTTATACTATGTAGTGATTTTAACGACCGAGTTCACATGAAAGCTTAGTTTTGGTAAAAATGACAGCATGTTAAGATAAAACCGCGCTATTTCTACACTGCAGTGAAATTGCAACTGAGCTGCAGTGAAGCGGCAAAAGTTGCCTCCAAAGTCGATTTTTCCGAGCCACTGCAGTTTTGTTGCAGTGCAGGAATAGTGCAGTTTGGCCTTTAGACTGAAAATTTTTGTTTCGAATCCCGCTCGTGTATTTTTTTGGTTTTATTCTTTAACTCCTGTTATGTATAAGTATTTAGTTCGTTTATTGTAGCCTTAGAAGTAAACAAAAAAAGTGAAAATAATTTATAGGACAAGATCACGTAACGATTTATTTCGGCAACCCTTATTTATAGTTTCAGATGACGTATGTAGCTAGCTAATTTATCTGAGCTGTTACAATAGGTACAATATTTTTATTAATAACCTGAATATCTATCGACGGATTGTAACTTGCCAGCAATCATAGTTTTATTAGTAAGTATATTAATAACAAAAAATGATCATAAATCATCCACATAAATATCCAGACCCCTCTTTCCCACTGGGCACTCTGGGCAAGTGCCCAGGGCCCCGTGATCGATATCGATCGATCGTGGCCCCCTTCGTCCCTGCCAGATCACTAAACGATAGCCGATTTTTATTGCCGAAAATCTTTTTTGATTCGAATACAACGAACCTAAATTACTGCCTACAACACCAATTTGCTTACAGCTTTTGCATGTGCGAAGCTAATCTACTCCTACCGAAAAATTAGGCTTTTTGATTTCCGCATGCTTAGATAAATTCAAATATATAAAAATACAATTCAATGGTATACTAAGTACGTAAAATTCTCTGAGAGTTATATGCATCATGTCTCGATTTCCGATGTGTTGTTCTGGAGATATTTAATCAACAAAATATAAAAAAAGTTAATTTTTTGAATTCAAGAAACTTGATCATCTACTTTCTTTGTTTATTCTAACGAATTAGTGTTCTGTCAGTCATAGGGGCCCCATTATCGTAATATGCCCAGAGCCTCCAATAAGTTAAAGACGGCTTTGTAAATATCAAATGATAAGTATGGACTAAAAGGAAATGTTTTCCCGAACGCGGAACGCGAAATCTACTTTATCTAAAGACTAGCGGCACTTTTAGCGCCCACTGTAACGCATTCTCCTATGGGAATTTAGATGATTTCCCAGCAATTATTATGCATAAAAACCTTCTTCTTGAACCTTTCTATCTATTGAAAAAAACTGCAACAAAATCAGTTGTGTAGTTTTAAAGTTTAAGCAAACATACATAAATACATACAGACGCGAAAAGCTATGTAGTGATATAGAAACCCAAGCGTCCGACATCGTCGCTTTGGCGATGTCGCGGAAGCCATATTGGTGACGCCATTTTGCGAGTTTGCGTGGGGGCGGGCTACAAAGATGTTTTCCGCAAAATTTTCCAATATGAAACGGGAAGGAAAAAGTTGATAAAAACCAATGGCGAGAAGTTATTTACACAATGACTTTTTATGTCGACTTTCCATTTCCTTACATAGAAGCTTCAGCACGGTCCGTAAGGAAGTTTTCTAGAAATTTCCACGTTTATACGGAAAAACTCCACGATACTGGTACTTTAATGTTGCTATTTTTGCTAAACTAGCGGATAACCGCCGTAACTATCTTCGGCAAGAGGTAAAAGATATCCCTACGAGTATATATCTACTAAGATATTCACTAAATTTGTATTAGTTATGAATTATAGAAAAGATTTAATAATATACATATACATATATAAAAAAGAATAATTGACGAATACGATATTAAAAATATTCCTTAAATAAAATGAAAATCATGGTCAGTCATCGTTCTTACAGCCGACCTAAGAGAAGTTGGCGCTACGATATGCAAGCCTTTCTCCATAACTAGCATTCGGAAGCCCAAAACCGGGATGAGTGGCTTGCTTTCGGGAGGTGAGGCTCTTTCTGAGAGGCCTTTACCCAGCATTGGGATATTGAACAAGATAAATATATACACTTCTCATCAAACACTCCGGGACATGTTAAAAGTTAGTTCCGGGTCTTGCAAGTTTATGTTTCGTACGAATCATAAACTAAATAAAAATATGGAATAAATGTCTGATATCGTGTAATCACTACATAGTATAAAGCAAAGTCACTTTTCGCGTCTGTCTGTATGTATTTTTGCTTAAATCTTTAACTAATCAACTGATTTTGATACAAGTTTTTTAAATAGATAGACTGATTCAAGAGGAAGGTTGCCGGGAGAACATCTTATTTCCACGGGAAAACATCACATTTTCGCTATAGTAGTGAATAAAATTAGGTTTATACTTTTATATGAAAATGTCCCAAATCCGAAATAGTGTTATGTATAGGTTTCACGTTTTATCAAATTATAAAACCGAATGTGTCTCGATGACAAGAAGTATATAAAGAAAAATACTCCATAAGAGTGGGAAGAGTCGCTCGAAAGAGGGAGGGAGGCCTTAGCCCAGCAACGGGTCATTGAACAGGCCACAAATAATAATTATACTCGATAAGCATAAGAAACAATACAGGGTGTTACGGACAGCGTCCTGAATACTGATCGGTTGCAAGAAGGCCATAAAACTGAACAACTTTCCCCTAGGAACTTATGTCAGGCAGGAAACAACAAAAAAATTTCGACCTCCCATACAAAATCGCGATCAGCCGACTGCATTTACTATGGGAATCCAAAAATTTTTGGACGTTTCCTGACATATTATGTTCCTAGGGGAAAGTTGTTCAGTTTCATGGTCTGCTTGCACCCTATCAGTATTCAGGACGCTGTCCCTTACGCCCCGTATAACACTCACATGTGCCCCTGGTGTCCCTGCGTGTAAATCTCCTGCGGCTCCACATACTGCACGTGGTAGTTGACGCCATTGCCGCCTTCGCCTACAAAACATAACAAAACTGTTAGTATTCCATCACATCATTCTATCACTAGGGTTCATCGGGTCGTGTCCCACACGAAAAGAGAGAGAGCCTATAGCAGTCCACTGCTGGACATAGGCCTCCCCCAGGGTACGGTACAATGAACTATCTCCCGCTTTCGCCATCCAGTCGCTACCACCCTTTAAGTCCATCTGGCCGGAGAGCGTCCAACGGTATGCTTGCCGAGGCGTGGTCTCCACTCGAGAACCCGCTTACTCCACCGTCCATCGGTTCTATTCCATAATTAATAAAATACCAACGCTATATTGGGAAAACTATTGTTAAAAAATACTATTTCAGCGTTTTTCATTTTAAAGTACTTTTTTGTTAATTTAATAACCAAGAATAAAAATTATTGCTATGTTAGTAGAGAAATCCTGCCCCTTGGTTAAAAATATACATGTATAATCCAATAATATTCAGTCTGAATTAGAAATTTAGGAAAGTGCATTCCTTGAAGTGGTGAACAGAACAAGTAAGCTCATTAAGAAAAGGAATAGCAAATTAGGATCCAAAAAAAAAGTTTGTAATTTTTTCATTCTCCTTGCCTTATCCCGTTCTCTTTCGAGGTCGGCTATCTAAACTAGAAGACTTAACGTTAAAGCACGTTTACACATAGCGACTGCCATCCGACCTCTGCAACCCGAAGGCTAACCTAGCCCGAATCCTAGATTAAGTCACATTCAAATATCATCTGAATTCAAATGTTATTTGAATGTGGGTTTCATCGCGATGTTTTTCCTTCACCGTAAGAGCAGTCGGTAAATGTACGTGAGTAAAAACACATTTGAACATGGCGGGGATCGAATTCGGGTCTCATGATTGTAAGACCGGTGTCCTAACCACTTGGCCACCGACGCTCTTGAGTAAGCTCATGGAGAAAAGAAAAAAGAAATTAGGATCCAAAGAGAATGTTTGATAAATATGTGTATTTCTGTTTTTTTTTCTATATATCTTAGCCGACCGACTTAGTTATTTTCTTTTGTATGGGAGATTGAGATATTTTCTGTATCTTATTATATTACATCCGTATTTGAAACTGGAACAAAGAACTTGACTTGCACACCATGTTATAGAACAGCCATGGCTTTAATAAATTAAATTAAATTAAATTACCATAAGGCCTCAAGTAAGTCTACATTTTAGTTTGAAACGAGGACTATTAGCAACACCTCGTCCTACCCATTTAGGGGATCAATTTCTAACAGTCATTCTTATCAACTGTATGAAGGACCAGTATATTATGAACCCTTGAATGGGTAACTCAAAGACCTGAAGTGCCGTTGCTAGCACAAAGACCTTGACTTGTAAGCCGTCCGATTGTTTCTGAGGCAGTCAAAATGAAAGTGAAACTCACAGGGGTAGTAGGAGCGGTAGCGAGGCACCTCCATGTCGTAGGATCTCCCAGGCAACTCTGCTTGGGCAACCAAGCTTCCCAGAAATATCTCAGTTGCCAATGATGCTGTCTCGCTCGCCCGTTCCTACTTCCTGCAAGGGTGGCTGTTGCTATCCTGCTTGTGCGTGTCGCGGTGTACAGTGGGTGGGATTTGGTGTGCGAAGCTGTGATTTGCGAATTCATTGCAGTTTATGTAGTAGGCGGTTTAAAGATGCTGACACCAGGGTTCATCGGGTAATTTGTGGACTCGGTGTCACACACACAACTGAGGTACTGGTAATGGTTAAACTCGACGTCTACTTGCGCCTATTTTGCGTGCAGGGTGGGGGCACACTACTCAAGTCATCCTAGTTCCCCAAAGAAGCACAACAACCCTGCCAAATCACTGGATGTCTCAGGGATCGACCTCGGTTTTCTGAGGTGCTTTGCCTTTTTCCATGGGCCGCTGATTCTTCCTCTTCCATGCATGCCATACACAGAGGGCTGTCGGTAACACCTATGACTGAGAGGTCATACACGACAGAGGACAAAAACTACTCCAACGTCGATTTATGAAATTGAAGTAACATGTTTTGTTTCTATTTATTCATTCGTTAGAGTTTATCACAACTTGCGCAGGATGATCAAAAAGACATATAGTCTATCAACATCATCAGTAAATTATATATCCACTAATGGGCACCATTCCCATTGGTTATCGTCCCCCAGTTTTTGTTAGTCATCGTCCCATATATCCTTGTGGTCTGTATGTCTGGAAGATGTTGGTACGATAGCAATAAGGCCGCCAATTGTACCAATGTGTCTTTGTGTGTATTTTATTCCTGTTTAGTTTTCTGTTGTGAAATACAATATATTTGATTGATTGATTAAAGAGTATTCGGAGGTCTTTTCATAGATCTATATAATATTTTCCTGGCCAGCATTGTACATCAAACTCTTCGCCAGTTTTTGAACCCGTGCGGAAATATAGTTGTAGGGAGTGGCCCCGCCCCACCTGTGATCCCGGTGAGAGAGATGTAAGCGATATAATTGCAAACTTTCCCTTCCACGGTCGCTCCTATTTTCCGGATTTGTCTATGTACTAGAATACATGGTGTTTCGGTTCTGCTCGAGTCAAATAATAATTTATTTATTCTTGAACTTATGTAAGCGAACTCGTTACGATAAGAAACTGCCTTAGAACTGGTACTATGCAAGACTAGAGTAGAGGCTGTCGACAGCACTTTCAGACAAATACTGGTCTAAAACTGCGTTACGAATCGACTCGAATAACAGAAAGCGAGCAGCCCATCATTTCCACCCTCTGCAACCCGTTTTCCTGCGTGAATAATGGCTTTTCCCGTGTCAAGAAGAAGCCCCTACAACTCGGTAAAAGTAAAACGTAGTTTTGTATTGGTGAAAGTATTTTAAGATTTCGGAATTTCGGAGTTTATTAGTTATGTGATATATGGCTCAGTGGACAAGTGCGATAACAGATCGATTATGTAAAGACTACCGACGCCAGAATCAAAGTGTATCAATGAAAGCACATTATTTTTTTCACATGTAATATATTTCGACCAGTCAAATGTAATTGTGAACACCATTTATTCTGAAATTCAGACATAATATAGAGCTGTGGAGACTCCATTATATTACACGGAGACGGCGCGCGCGGCAACTTCGGAAGGTAACCAAGAATGACAGCATTTTCAAGGTTAGCAAATAATAATTTTATCATATTACTATAACTAAATTACTAATAAATATTTTAACCATTTTGTACCAAATGATCAATTGCATCATTTGATTCGCAAACATCGTTATGGATGATACAAAAATATATTTATCTCTTGCAAGGAAGGCGGGGCCGCAGGGCGGGGCATTCTTACTCTAGAATGCTAGAAAACTATCTTCAGTGAAATTTGGGTCGTTGGATAACTCAGTGCAAAAGTTTTGGTTTTGTTTTGACGAATTATAGTTCTGTTCTCTGGTCTACAATTCTAACACTGAGTTTCATCGGATTATTCACCGACTAGGCTCGGTGTCTCACACGATAATCAAGGAATTGTATCTATCTCTCCTTCTTAGCAATCGGGATCCCACTGCTAGGCAGATTCTTTTAAGATTCAAGATTCTAAGATTCAGATTCAATCGTTTATTTTCAAGTAGATTCACAGTGAGTGCTTTTAGAATATCAGAGAGTTATAATTTATAATACAATACTGTCACTGAATCCTAGTAGAATCGCGGCACGAGTGGGATAAAGGCCTCCCTCACTTTCTTCTAGTTCGCAGTTTCAATTATTATCTTTCTCATATTGCTTTAAAACAAATTACAAGCACTATCTTACAGAGAAGTTATCCAAAATGGCGTCCCCTTATAAAACAGTATCCATTTCACGCATCAGAAGTAATGAAAATGCATCTCAACATGATACCCGATAATTGCGCACCAAACAAAAAAAACTGCTCTAATAATACGGGATAATTGTCGACTGCCCCTCGAGATTATCTACCTGAACGGACACATGAGGTAGTGCAAGTAAAAGGGGGAAAAGTATAAGGGAAGATCACTGTATTGTGATATTTGATCAGCCATTCATTAGTAGTGATATGTGACGGTATATCTCATACGTGGATCTCATAATCATGAGGATTTTGAGTCTTTGTTTTCTTGTGGGTTTGAAATTATATTTCATTTTTTTCTGGCTCTAGTATTTGTAAATAACAGAGCAGAAACTTGTTTATCAGGTAACTTATGTTTGGTTATGATTATCACAAACATGAAAATGAAACCTAAGCGTGGGTAAAATAAAAATTTACGATAATAGGTCGTAGCGTAGGTGCTACGCGTCGAAATCTAATGCAGAAAAAGATATATAATCTAATAAATCATTTGTAAAACATAAAAAGTACACAGTACTGAATTTGTGCCTTCCGAAGCATAATGTCCTAAATCCTAAAAAAATCCTAAATCCTAAAAATGTCGTAAACGCGTGATAGATAAAGCTATACGTAGTCGGTCCCAAAGTTCTGTCATATATGAAAATACTGATAAAATAAAAAGTACCAATCCGATTTTAAAAATTTATATATCAATTAAAAATACAATTATCGAAGAATCAAAATAACATAAAACTATTCGAAATGACCTCCCTTGCTTTTAATAACGGCCATCAACCGCGGCGGCCAGTCGTCTATCGCAGCACGCACCATATCCATGTCGATTTCAGCGACTGCTTTAACTATGGCTGACTTCAGGCCCTCCAAATTTTTATGGGGCTTAGCACAGACCTTGCTTTCTAAGACCTGCCAAATTTTATAGTCCAGAGGATTAAGGTCCGGACTGGAGGAAGGCCAATCTTCGTGTCTTATAAACTCAATGTTTTGACGTTCAAACCAGGCTTGAGTGGTCTTGGCTTTGTGAGCGGGCGCAGAATCCTGCTGGAACACAAAGTGATGTCCTGAAAATAGTGTGTTGGGCAGGTCTTTGACGTCCCGATCCAAAACCGTCTCTTGGTACACTTTTGCACTGGTTTTGACCCCCTTTTCGCAAAAATGAACCTCAGTTGGCCCATAGTAGGAGACTCCTAAACAGACCATGACTGAAGAGGGATGATGCCCATGTTGCACCCGCGGAACTTTGTTTCCTGCTTCTTCAGAGCTGGTAGCGTACACTCTATCGTTTTGTTTATTATACTTTTCTTCTATATCAAAAATTTTTTGTTCTGTAAAAAGTATATCGCGGTGCCGGTTTTTCGCGTACCGTTTTAACAACACCCGGGATCTTTTGAGTCTAATTTCTTTTAAACGGGCATTAAGTAAGTGCCCACTCTTTTTTTTGTATGCTCGCAGCTTAAGGTCTTCGTTTAAAACCTTTTTGACTGTTTATCTACTAACCTTCATCTGCAAAGCCATAAGTTTCTGTTTTCGGACAGGATTTCTTCGTAAGCGCGGCTCGATCGCTTTGATCACTGCTGGTGTTCTGGCGGAGCGAGGCCGGCCAGTTCTTTTCTTGTCCTCAACACTAGAGACTTCAGTGTACCTACTCATAGTACGATACACAAACCTAAGCGTTATTTTCAATTTTTTGAGCAACTTGAAAATGGTACTCGGCGAGTGCCCACAGCGATGCAACGTCAAAACTGCTATTCGGTTTTCTTTTAAAGTCCACTCCATCGTGAAAAATCGCGCCAAATGATCATTTATTGTTTTAAAATAATTGTCAAACATTCAAAAACGGAATGCAATAAAACTTTTCACAATTCGTGTTCTAAATTCAAAAATAATATGCCAGTGACAGAACTTTGGGACCGACTACGTAATTCTATATTTCAAAACTAGTAGCTCAAATCAATAAAACACTATCTTGTAAAACGTCATGCTTCACAAGTCCACTGTGTATTACATGTAAGGGGGATGATGCCCCATTGTCCCGCGATTACGATTACGTCCGACATGTGATCCCGCACCTGCCTGTTTGTTACCTTTGAAAAGACACGTGCTGCCGGCCGTACGTGCGTACGCGCCGCTTGCGTGCGTGCGTTATTAGTTACATTACATTGCTGGCCACATTCGACATACACCGTGTTTCGGAAACGCGTTAAATTGGAGACATTTAGGGCATCGTACAGGCGTCTAAGTCTGCTAAATGAAAATCGTTTCAGTTGGATCTCGATTGGATTTCAGTTGGATGATTTCGGTCGTTTCGTAACAGTTCGAACTATAGAAAATCAGTGGCAACGGAATGATAGTTCAGTTTCGATGGCGTTCCAATGACCAAAAAAATAGCAGACTTGGGGCCCTGAACCACTTTTCCTAGCAATAGGACCAGTGCTAAAAATACGAAAAAAGTCGACCTATCATACAAAATTAATGATCACCGTTGTGTCACTGGATGGTTGTGTATGGGAGGTCGAAACTTTTTTTCCGTTTTCCGGCACTGGTCCCATAGGGAAAGTTGTTCAGTGTGGTGCCCTAAACAACGCCTCCAATTTAATACATTTCCTCTGAAATACGGTGTATATGCCTTTAAATATTATGGTCAAGTCAAAATACCGAGCAATGTATGCCGGGCTCTGTTGAGTCGTGTAATACTTGTAATACGAGGTGTAAGGTGTATCTAATGCGTCGCCAGCTACGGTGGTGCGGTCATGTATCCCGGATGTCGGAGGAGAGAGTGGCGAAGCGCATCTTTTATTCTGAGCTAGAGGAGGGCAAGCGAAAGCATGGCGGACAACTCCTCAGATATAAAGATGTTCAGAAACGACACATGAAAAGATGCAACATTGAGCCCACTCAATGGGAGGGTCTGGCAGCACAGCGTCCCGAATGGCGCGGGATGGTTAAGAGGCAAGTCCGCGAGTTTGAGGAACAGCGTAAAGCAGACCTCGACGCTAAGCGCGATGAGCTGAAGGCCCGTCCATCCGTCGCCATTAACTATAATTATGTAAATGGCAAACTCACGTGTCCACTCTGTGCACGGGAGTTTACTGCCAAAATTGGCTACAATAGCCATCTCCGGGCGCATCAGCGCCGATCTGATTAGGAGTCAAAGTGGTCGCCATGGCCGAAATCGGTCGGAGAGATCATCATCATCACGAGGTGTAATAAGGGTTTTAACAATTCGTAAACGAGATAGGGTGTCCACTTAGGTACTATATTGTGAGAGAGCTTAGCAGATGGAAGAACTGGTTACCCATAGTACAGGGAATCCTAGTTTGGGGACCGGGCACTTTTATCGTTGTGCAATATATACCTGCTTCCAAAACTAACATCTTCCTAAGTTAATTTTTAAGACTGTATGTTGTGTGTTTTAGTAATAAACATATCTTTCTTACGGAATTGATTTCAGTGCATCAAGCAGTGTAGCACCTATGGAGTAGAGTGTTTTATTTTATCCTGATGTGCATGTTTAAAAGAAGACTTAACAGCGTAATGCCAAAACGTCGCGCGCATTTTTTTAAGAATGGTGTTATTTTACAGTATATCTATAAGCTTTATATCCGATGCTTCAACTATTTATAGCAGAATAAAGTTCATGAACCCATGTTATAATTCATATTGATTGAGCATAATAAGACCCCTTATAAAGGGAGTGTTTATTATGGTATCCGTTTGACAGGTAGCAAGATAATCAGATTGAACTATCATAGATTGAGGGTGCACTATTTTGTTTGGTAAGTCCAGCAAAGGATTCCCTTTCCTAGCGTTTGAAGCCGATGAAATGAGTAAAGCTTATTGTACGCGGTTAGGAGATTTCTTTGTTATTAGTTTTAGTATGAGATCAAACGTTTTAGCTCTATAATAGAAAAGATCGATCAATGAAAGGCGAGCATATGCTATTTTTCTCATAGATTACGATCATTTGTGGTCTGGATATTGGACCGATGCCAGACATTGTACTATGTCGTTAGGGCTTGCTTTTCTACGAACGTAATCATAATACGAGTATGATACCTGTGCCCCCTGTTATCAAACTACAGGCTACAAGAAGGTTACAAGTTTACAGGTATAATTCGATGTACATACATTGCCTAGCCACTTTGACATTATTACACCATTATTAAACTATGTAAAAATTCTGACTCGTTTATTAGGTCGTTGGAAGACTCGGTGTTACACACGAAAAAGAAAAATAGCACAATTACGCAATGTAATAAGAATTTTACTTCATGTAGTTGTAAATTATTTACGTAAATACTATCCAAATCAAATTCCAAACAAAAAACACTACGCTAATAGACGATCGATAAGTAGCACACATTATTATACTTGTATTCCACTTCAAAAGTCATGACAGAAGGGGCAAGTAGGAAATCAGTATGTAGTAGCATTCTCAACAGTTACATGCAAAAGCAGAGTACGCAAAGCATTTCAAAGCCCCAAAAAGCACCAAAAATAATAAAGAAATGAATAAAGAACTTGCTTTCGTCGCTGGCCATCTCAACCTTGAGGGTTTCGTGATCAGCACCAGCCCGCCACGGACCCTCCACTGCGCCAACGCAAGACAACAAATACTTAAAATAACGAAAAATGTGCAAAGAAAACAAACAGTGCAACACATTTAAGATGCAAAAATTTTAAGTAAACCTACGTAATCAGAAAACAAGCGTCTGTAGTATGAATTGTAAAATAACTAGGTACTGGACTTGTCGTCTTGTAAAGATCAAAATAAAAAATGTATTTCTAGATCTTTCTAAGTCCAAAAAAACCTAGATGGCGATTTATTCATTTATTCACAGCGGAATATATTTTATTTTACAATAATAACAACAAGAGTGTACATAACCAATTCCTGTTAAAGCTTTTAATTTTAAGATTGTGCCCCATTTCTCAATGTAAGTAATAGTAAGTTCTCAAAGTAAGTATTTTATCAATATTTTTTAAAAACCAAATAGGTATAGTTTGGCATTGGAACAAACTGGTTTGGGACTGGTAAGTCGTCTCTCTCCAATTCCTAAATTTCATGACGTCTTTACGCAGGCAATCAAAAGTATACTTAAACTAGTATAAGGCGTGCAAATAAAGAAAGGATCTGTAAATGGCCGCCGATTGTCACGCTTTCTCTCTCCCACTAATGCTGTTACATATACCTACCAGGTGTTCACGTTTCTCCCTCACACTTAGGTAACCGCCGCCATTTAAGATCCTTTCTTCAATTAAGGTGAAACACACTTACCGGATACGAACGGATCGAACGAGCGGTCGAATCCGACAGGATCCCAAAATTTCCAAGACGGAAATTAAGATGACGACACCGGATTCGGTACAAGCGATGCCGTCGAATCGGTCGATGCTCTTGTATTCTGACAGTTGAGTGCAACAGAGCAATGCCTGTGCTGCTTCTTTATTTTTATCTATACAAAAATGAGGCAGTTTCACACATAATTCACGTTATTACGGTGCAACAAGTGTAGAGAATAAACACGATTCTTTCGGCGCGGTCGATCCTTTCGGCGCGGTCGATCCGTTCGGTGCGGCCCGCGCGGAAAGTTATGCGAGGCCTTCGTAGGATTCGGTTCGTTCGGCTCGTTCAATCCGTTCGCCTCCGGCAAGTGTGCGTTCACCTTTATTCAGGTTCATAAAGCCAGGTACTCACTAGCGACGGTGATGTAAGTGTGCTGCGTGTCGGCCGTGGGGCTGGAGTGGCCCGAGCTGTCTCCATTCACCTCCACCACCGTGCTCGACACCTGGAGATTCGAAAGCGTACCGTTAACGCCCTGGAATGATACACAGTACGAGCATTATTGGCTGGAGAAAGTGTTCTAGAAAATTCTGTGTTCTGATGTCACGGGACTCTAAATCGCAATCAGGGATAGAATACATATGATATCCTTTATATTGTATTAGCCGTTTTACAAGATGTTTTTCAACCTATAGAATGGCCTGAACTGTCGCTATTAACTTCTACCACCGTGCTCGACACCTGGAGATTCGAAAGCGTACCGTTAACGCCCTGGAATTATACAAAGTATTCAAGCATTATTGGCTAGAGATAGTGTTCTAGAAAATTCCATGTTCTGATGGTATTTACTTTTTCATCATCATCAACTTCATTTCAGCCATAAGACATCCACTGTTGCACATAGACGTTTTCTAAAGATATCCATCCACGTTGTCCGATGAGAAGCGGCCTGCATCAAGCATTCTCCCACGGACTTGACCAGATCGTCTGTCCATCTGCCGTCCTACGCTGCGCCTGCCGGTACGTGGTCTCCACTTGAGAACATTAACTTTTTGTTACAAAGTCAATAGAAAAGAAATAAGTGGAACAAAATTCACGCCACCGAAGAGATTCGAACCCACGTCTTTTCACAAGCCGGATAGCGTGTTAGACCGCTACACCACGGTAGGCTCTGTCCCAGACGGCGAAATTACAGTTCTGATCGTCACGGGACCCTAGATAGGAATCAAAAAGCGAACAGGGATCGAACATATTTGATGTCTCTTGTATTGGCCGTTTTACGTGATGTTCTTCTATAGAAACTCGATTTCGCAAAACCTTCGGTCTTAGGCTTTGTTATGGAACTTGCTATTAATGATAGCAGAAACAGAGTTTCTCTACCTACCAGAGTTAAGGCTGTACGCGCTGCATCCACTCGTTGTTTTTCTCCATGAAATGAAACCATATAATGATGGTCCTGGTTTTCAACTATGGTCCATAAAACTTGTAAGATTTTTATTTCAATTAAAACAAAAAATGTTCACCTTCCAAAGCAGTGTTATCGAAAGCATAAACTAAAAAACACGATTGTTTGGACCATTTTCGTAAGACTTGGAGCATAGTTATATGGTTTTACGTTACCTGTTGTATATGCTGCAGGTGTATGGAGTTGGGCAGTTCAGGGATCACGATGAGCTCTCGTACTGTGCTGGAAGAGTTGTCAGCTGCTGTGGTACCACCACCGCCACCGCCCGAACCCTGAGCCAAATGCGATAATTATATATTCTTTACAAAAAAATATGGAAACGAAAAACATTTAAAAACAAACACACGATAGCGTTCATTCGCGGTAAACTTCGTGGAATAAATCTCGCAGCTTCTTTCAATTAGCCTAGTAAAAATATGATTTGAAAACTTTTAATTCTATAACAGCTTAATTTTTTTTAAGAAGGTATGTAAGGTAATTTTAAGACACTATATTTACGAATCCAACAATTGTTTGCCCCGATACATAGAAAAAAAATCAACTGCCGAAAAACATGTGTTATAACAAAGCATAAATACTATCACTCTTTTACCTGTTATAAATATATTTAAAATATTAAGACAGTTAACTTAAACAAGGAATCCACCAAAAAAAATACTGGAATAGCAATATGTTACAGTTAGTTATGACAACGACGCTAACCGTTGAATTTCTGTCGAGATTTATATACTATCAGCTATTTTACAGCAGTTTTTAACTATTAATAACATAAACGACGAATATTTATATAAATCCAACTTAAAAAAATATTGCCCCACAGACTTTTATTCATTCATGTCATTATTCAAACGGAAAAAATATAACAGTAGATATTTTAGTTAGACTTTACTTAAAACTTCAAAAACTTATTAATGGTATTAAAAGCCAACACCTTTCTTGTTAAATTGTATAAATAAATCAATTTTGTTTAAATGTTTTTTATTTATTTATCCCATATCAACCTTAAATCTATATACATAAAGTTCAAATTACGTTGCATTGTCTTATGGACAGAATAAAGTATGGCGGAGTGGTTACGTAAGGGCGCGCGGGGTGGGGAATGCTGGGTGGGTATAGGCACAATCGCATTCACAGATTTTGTTATCTACCTACCTATCTAGTAGTAGGTACATAAGTATATATCCCTTGCGGGGTAGGCAGAGCATAAACTATGGTTTATTTATGGTTCGTAAAATTTAGCTTGATTCCTGTGATGTTTGTCAAGGGCGGGCTAATGCTATGACATAAGGCCCAATTTGTTTACTTCTCTTTTAGTATGGATCTAACAAACGTCGCTGGAATCAAGCTATAATATTTTAGGTAAAATTATACCGTACGTACATCCGTAAATACCTAGTTTGAGGAATATTTTGGAAGGCTGTGTAGGTAAGCCTAAGCAGCTTAAGTAGGTATGTGCTCGCTACCGCACTAGCCTACAGTACCTAGGGAGGTAAAGTATGTAAGTAGGTAGGTATGGGTTAGGTGCGCGTTCGCTCACTACCCCACTAGCCTACAGTAGGTAGGTAAAGTATGTAGGTAGGTAGGTATGGGTTAGGTGCGCGCTCGCTCACTACCTAACAGTAGGTAGGTAAAGTATGTAGGTAGGTAGGTATGGGTTAGGTGCGCGCTCGCTCACTACCTAACAGTAGGTAGGTAAAGTATGTAGGTAGGTAGGTATGGGTTAGGTGCGCGCTCGCTCACTACCTAACAGTAGGTAGGTAAAGTATGTAGGTAGGTAGGTATGGGGTGGTCGCGCGCTCGCTCACTGCCTAACAGTAGGTAGGTAAAGTATGTAGGTAGGTAGGTATGGGGTGGTCGCGCGCTCGCTCACTGCCTAACAGTAGGTAGGTAAAGTATGTAGGTAGGTAGGTATGGGTTAGGTGCGCGCTCGCTCACTGCCTAACAGTAGGTAGGTAAAGTATGTAGGTAGGTAGGTATGGGTTAGGTGCGCGCTCGCTCACTGCCTAACAGTAGGTAGGTAAAGTATGTAGGTAGGTAGGTATGGGTTAGGTGCGCGCTCGCTCACTGCCTAACAGTAGGTAGGTAAAGTATGTAGGTAGGTAGGTATGGGTTAGGTGCGCGCTCGCTCACTGCCTAACAGTAGGTAGGTAAAGTATGTAGGTAGGTAGGTATGGGTTAGGTGCGCGCTCGCTCACTGCCTAACAGTAGGTAGGTAAAGTATGTAGGTAGGTAGGTATGGGTTAGGTGCGCGCTCGCTCACTGCCTAACAGTAGGTAGGTAAAGTATGTAGGTAGGTAGGTATGGGTTAGGTGCGCGCTCGCTCACTGCCTAACAGTAGGTAGGTAAAGTATGTAGGTAGGTAGGTATGGGGTGGTCGCGCGCTCGCTCACTGCCTAACAGTAGGTAGGTAAAGTAGGTATGTAATGTAAGGTATGCGTGGGGCGTGTTTTAATATTTTGAGGAAGAAACAAAAAGTCATTATATAAATTTATTATTATTATTTTATTATAATAATTAACAATCAAATACTACAGGTACAGTCTTCTTTGCTTATATTATTTTAATGCTGGATAATTGCTCATTTAAAGGAAACAATTCGTCTCCGCGAGATTCACTTGACGATTGTAATTTTAGTAAACCTTTTGTCCCCACTATAACAACATCAATGTTCAGTAAACAATTACAAATTCTGCACTTTCCTTCAGCCGGTTCCTCCATGATGAATTTAATTTACCAAAATCACAGGATAATTTTTAAATGTATCGTCTAAAGCAATTTCGATGCTGCGCGTACACAAATTTGCGGAAGAATGGCGCCGGCGCGCAGTGTTGCCAGATCTCTTTTTCGCTTTCCCCCCAAGTCGTTCCCAAAATCCCCCCAAAAATCAGGTTTTCAAAAAAATACCCCCAAAAGCATTAAATTACTTATTTTGCAAGCGCCACCATAACCTCTGTTTCTTCTTTTGCACTGCTGGTAGTGCTAGCGCCATACATTTTTCAGAGTTTGCCCCCAACTTTCCCCCCACAAATATGGTTGACCAATGAAGTTGCTTACTGTGTATCCTTGTGTAGGTATATGCAAGTTTAATTTAAGGTAGAAGCTGTATTAGTCTTGAGGTTCTTAATAAATTAAACCAAGTTTATAACTTGAAACACTTGGGTTTTTATTGTAAAATATTCTTACATATTATTAGGTGCTCTTTGTATGGAGCTCGGTACCCAATTAAATAAAATTATAATTAACCACTGCTTAAAAAACCCCCCAAATTTGGGAGGGAAACCCCAATCTGGCAACAGTGCCGGCGCGCCTCGCACATCGCGCTCGCGCCGCGCCACCGGACCCGTCCCCCGCACCCCGTGTGATCTCCGCGCGTACCTACGATCTCGCAGGCATACCTAAAAGTTAGCTAATATCTAATAATTTGTTAGATTTTTAATGAGAACAATAAAATGTGTTATTTTGGTAAAAGTCTACCAAAAAATCTACCTGTTAACTTTTTGTAAACATTTTAATTGATGAAAAATTAAAATACCTAATTACTCTTTCGTTACTTGTTGGATTCTCTTAGATATGATTAAAATAAGTATGTATAAATGTGATTATATCTTAATTTTACTGTTAGTATTATTAAATGATTTTTTTTGTTTATTTGAAATTTCGCAAGAGTATTTTCAACAATAAAAGTATATGTCAATTGCAATAAATATTGGATTTATATATTTTTAATAAGTTTACACAAAAAAAATGCCATTTCAAGAAAATAAGTCTATGTTAGGATTTTTATTACGTTTGCAATACCGTAAAAAAATGTTTTCACACTTTTTTTCTTGTGTATCAATTTCAAATTTAGTTGGATTTTATTATTTTTTAGTTAGAAATATTATCATCTATTAAAAAAATAAAAAAGAATGCTGTTTAAGAATTATTGCGATTTCACTATGCGACGACTTGCTAAATTTACCACACTAAATTTAATTTCTGCCCTGGCCAGAACTGGAACCCAGACTCTCTAAAGAAGAACACATCTATGTGAAAAGATGAGAGAAATATATAATACCTGGGGCTGCGGGGGCTGCGCCAGTCGCGCCGCCATGTCAGGCGAGGCGGGCGGTGAGGACTCCACCAGGACCTCGTCCACGCAGCACTCAAAGTCTGCAACACACCAAGTATTTCATATTACTCTTCACTCCTCGTACGTCTACGCTATTATTCTCGCAAGATGTCGATCCGCGTGATAGTCCTGACAAGTCCCTGTCAGGCGCATGGTTACAACTCGAAAATCTTCCGACCGCATCGTTGTTTCTAATAGCTGTATTCCCCAACAGATGTCACTTCAGCTCACTGAAGATGTAAGCTATGTTGGGCACCATATTGAGTTTCTATTCGCGATTCGTCTAGACCGTTCTAGAACATCAACAACTAAAGTGTCGCGTCGCGCGTCATTACCACATCTCAAAGTTGAATGGACAATGGGAATTATAGTTTTATTTTAAGAAGTGGTATATCATCAAAGAAACAACAAGCACCAATCATGATAAAGATAAGGTCTAACTAAACAAAAGACTGAAAAAGGAAAAAAAACTATTAAATTAATGATGTAACAAAACTGATGGGTGATACATAATCCTCTGATAATTCCACTTTGGCTTAATGCTCTCTTGATGCCATTTAATTAGGAAAGGGGACAGAAAGCAACCCCTTTAGAATACCTGCGATTTTATAATAGGGGTTGTTATAACACAGGTATAATATAAAACTAATATTCAAAATGAAAGCTATATGTAATGCAAGTTACCTTCAAAAGGGAAAACCACTGAAGAAAGCATGTTTCAAAACTTATTTTTACAAATTACTGTGTTAAAACAATGGTTATCAACAAACACTGTAACAAAGACAACCAATAAACAAGATATACTTGCTAAGGTAACAAGATAAACATGTAACCAATATGGAAGGAAAATGCTAGAAAGTGAAATAAAATGAAGGATACTGACTGAGACATATTAAAAAAGTAAAATATGAAATATTAAAATAAGGTGAGACTGCCAGTAAAATTCATTGCATAACACAATCCCAGTTGATAGAGATGTTATTGATCTGGCTGGAGCTCGGTGCGGAGTATCCGTGGAGAGCGGAGCGTATCCCGGCAACACCTCTCTGTCCCTCCGCACCTCACACCCACAACTTACTCTCCAGGTAGAACACATTCTCAAATCCCATCTGCGACATTTTGCAAGCACAAAGATCAAATTTTTATAGCACAAAGATCAAATTTTTATATCAAACTGCCGTGTGACACAACAACGATACATTATAGCAAGCTTCACTGGTAGATATGGTATCTTGTATTGATCAAACAACCGTTTCTAGGCAGACATGTTGAGTAATATTTTCTTATTTTCACTATCAATGTTATAGGTGTTCTGCAGTGGGGTAAGTGGTACAATTTTGTGACGGAGTACAGTGGGGTGTAGGCAGGTGTGCGGTCATGGTTCGGTGACACCACCTGCTCTGGTATATGTGGGTGAATACTGTTTGGTGGTGATAATAATGAGCTATTGTTTATGTACTTGTGTTTTACCGGTAGAGTTTAAAATGACATTTAGGTAAATTAGGGTGAGTGAGTAATGCTTTGAAAATTGAGTTTTTTAGTAAGTGTTCTGTTTTGATGATGTGCTTTGTTTTTCACATAATGTTGCTTTATGTTTAAGTACTTAAAACATCAGCAGCACTTATAGTGATTATTCTAAGTAACTCAGTATTTGCTGATCCCTTTTGATGGGTAAGTGGTAGTGCTGCTGATAGTAGGTATCTAAACTATGTGGCTACTGTTGCTGAGGATATGAATACATGCTTCTTTATATTATTTGAAAGTTAATATGTAAAGGTTTTACAGATAAAATGGTCAAGTTAGTAGTTCCGAAAGAGAGCCTGCATAGCAACTCTATTGGATTTTGAATTAGATAGGTCCCTTGTAATCAAAGTTGTAATAATGCAGTATTTTAATTTACAGGTAATTCGTGTGCATGCAGCCGGGCGGGCAGGCGCGTGCCGTGCCAGGCGGCGCCGCGCCGCGCCGGCCGCCCCCGCCTGAATCCCGCGACCCTGATTATATTGATACGCAATCGGACGGGATATAAACGCCGGGAACGGGGGAGACGCGCCTGTGCGACGCTTCCCGCTTCACCCTACGCACCTCCACTTCATATCCAACCTTTTTGCTGGACACTTCACAAGCTATTCGTCATAAAATATGGCAAAATATCCGAAACCCACCTGCCAGTCACTCGTCGACCTGTCAAAAACATCATTTCTCTAGATGACCACAGCACTAATTTTTCACCTTACAATAAGTTTTCAGCGTCTTACTTCAGCTGTAAGCTGATTCCAGGCGAGTTTTCTGGATTTTTATATAACGCGATAAGAGAATGACTTATCAAGTTATCAATGTTGTTGTCTCGTAGCTGCACCCGTTTCCTAGGCTACGGGGCTCGATCCGGGTCCGGGCAAAAGTTGGGGGAACTAGTGATGTGGTTAATTTGAACTGAACTGACTCAATTTTCAAAATGAATCTTTGGAATTAATGTTCTAAATAACGTTTTTAAATGATTTCGGTTTGTTGTGATAAACTATTCTGTTATTTCACCCTGAGGAAGCAAACAGAGTTTCCAGGCAGAAATTACGGAAATTAGAAAGAAATATAAATTGTTAATTACTATGCAAGACAAAAGTAAACTTGCATTTCTATCACTAAGAAAACTTTATCGGCAACGTCTGATAGATTCTGATAATTTTGTTTTAATGTTTTAATCTTAAAATGACTCCGTTTGCATTCTGGTGATGCGCTTCGTACGGCTCTGGCAAGTTGTGCGTTCACCTTAACTTGATGAGTTACGGCTGCTTGTTTTGCTATTTTCTTTGCTAATCATGACATGCTAAATCGCATATGACAGGTTCATTAATAAATACCTATTGTAGGTAAAGAAGCGTAACAAACATTAAAGGGATTTCAAATCGAAAAATTGATCGATGAGTAATTGAGTAAGAAGAGAACCCACATACCTCAATGTTCTACGATACAGTACCCGGCAAACTTCTTGAACATCGCGCGAGGTGGTGGGGGCAAATGCCGTCCCGATTTTCCCGACCAAACTTTGGTAGTGCGGAGCGTGACGGCACTTGCCCCCACCACCTCGCGCGATATTCAAGAAGTTTGCCGCGTACTATACCTTGTATTGACTTTTAAATGTTAGCAATGAATTGAGAAAGATTAGGGTTGCCTGTCACTGTCACGCACGACTCATTCATGAATCATGCATGATCCAGTTTACGCCCGTGTACATATCGCCAATCACCAAATCACCATACATACACTGTACCGTAGGTAGGTACTTAAGTATTTTAATAAGAAAGTACAACCTAGTTCCTACCTACAATATTCATCAGCTGATTGCAGGTACTTTGAAAATTATCTTGCCAGAAACGCCGGATACTACCTTAATTTAAAAATATCTAAAATCTACCTTCCAAAGTTTCAAAAAAGTACACGGACTTCTCAGAGTCGTCATCAGGACCCAAATTATCTTCTCTCGAACTTTCATTGTCCATTTTAACTCTAACAAAAGTTATTAAAGTTTTGTCATCCATTTCGAAAGGTATTTTTAGGGATTTGGAGGGATCACCTTGGTAATCCGTTTATTTATATCGAAAATTAAAGATGTTGGTGACATTTGCAAATTATTTCTTTGTCAAGGATGTCATGTTGAAAATCTGGAAGGCCATTTCGTTTTGCTTTTTACTAGGTCCTTTTTCAGTTGTGTTTTTAACAGCCAGTAACATTTTTGGTAAAATAAATAAAGATTTTCCTTTCAACTTTCCGGACAAGTGCGGAATGCTGGATTTCTTTCAATTCCTTGTCTAGCAGTACCGCTCTAATGCTGTAAATTATTGCTATTTATTATTATTATCGAAAACGTTTGAGGAATTTTGATTTGTCTTGATGTTAGTGATTCAAATGAACTAATGTGATTCAAACTTTTTTGTTTTCAGCAATCAATAATTTCTTGTAGTAGGGGTGGCAACAAATATACATATTTTCGTGTGACAACACTAAACTGCTAATTCACGTAATGATTTCGAGAAAAAATTTGAACATTGCGTATTGAATACTAGATTCTCTTCAAAAGTACGCGCGATAGAAGCAATGTACATCGAAGTAGTATGTGAGTAGTACTTTCCTTTCATTTGTCATAAGTACCAACTGTCAACAACAGCTGTTTAAAATGTTGCTATATTTGTATTAATTCTGCAAAAATATCCAATTTAGCTAGATGCATTCTTCTTAAGTTGATTAATCGGCTTTGGCAGGCTTCATGCCGGTACGGTACCGAATGGCCTTCTCCTTATCCAATCAAAAAAGGAGAGTCTCTCCCCATGAGACAAAACTCTCTTGGGCCTTGGCCCAACAAATGGTAGCACATCTGTCGTTTTGCCCTATGTTTCTCGAAGTGTCTCCTTGCCTAAATGACAACACGACGAGGCCACCGATCCCGCAGTTTGGTTTGTCTGACAGGGTTTGTTAAAATTATTCAAAGCGACATGAGAAGAAGAATAAAACAAAACTAAACCATTTTTTTTTATTTAGGTACAGTCTCAAATCAAAACGTCACTTAGCTGGTTAATTGGTTGGCTGGTTTAAAGTTCATTGATCCTTTCAAAGTAATAAATATTGAAGTAAGTTTGATAAATAAATACCTAATTAAGTAGGAATTTGAATTCCGGAGCCGGACGAGCCATATTTTTTTCGCAGATTTTGGGTGCTCAGTTAATGGTCACCCAATTTTATTGATTTGTCTGTCTATTTGTCACATTTGACTGCTTATGAGCAAGTTTCGTTAAGTATTTTCGTGGTTTTACGCGAAATTCTTTTGATTTCGTGCATGTTAACTTAACCACAATGAAAATCAAAGTAAAGAAATTGCAGGGAGGAGAATGTAATCTAGATGTAAGTTCTACAAAATAAGTAAGAGCTAAAAAAATCGTGTAAACCAGTAGTAATCTTTGGTTCATGAAATTATTTTTTATTTTTAGGTTTCACCGTCAACATCCATTGCTGACATAAAGCGGCAAATAGCTGCTAAACTCAACATTCCAGCGGAAGACCAGAAGCTGCTTCTTCTAGGACGAACCTTAGCTGACGAACAAACCGTAGAGTCATACCCCTCGATAAAGGAGGGCACTAAACTGAATCTAGTAGTAAAAAAGCCAGAAAGCCTCTTCGAAGCGGCCACAAAACACTTCAAAACAGTAGGAATGACTGAGAAAGAAGCAACGGATGCTGCTAACAAATTTCTCAAGATAGTAGAAACTAAGTTTTACCAGATGTCATGGGACGATGTTGACCGATTGTGTTACAACATATTGTTGGAGGAGAATGGGGAGAAACCGGTGCCCGTTGAGCAGGATCAGGAATGTGAGGATTCGTTTGGTTTGTGACCCCGCAGTCGGTATAACCGTAATGCGGTTTTAGAATGTGCAAACATAATATAATAAATGTGCTTTTATTTCGAATGTAATTATTGTGGTGAATTCAGCACATTACTCTACGTCCATAATGTTATCCATCACATATTTTCAATCGAAAACAAAAATTGACAAATTTACAAAACTTTGAAATGTAATTGATAAAAATTTAAATAAATATTGGATGTACCTACTGATTACTTACCTATCCTGTTCTATTATTATGAATTAAATGTTATTTTATTAAGATTATGTGGGATGTATGTAAATTAATTTCTAATAAAATACGAAAAGTTGTTTAAATTTTTTATTATTATTAATACTATAAACTACCTATGTTCACAAAAATTCATTCTGATGGCAAGTTTACTTTACCTTACACAACATACCACACTTCAAGTGCCTTTGTCAAAAATTCTTACAGAAATTCCAGTCTGTATAGCATAGAGCTTAAAGCAACATGGTTTTCCTATTTATGTTGCTATAAGCCTTAGAGGTTATATCTAAAATACAGAGTGCAAAGAAGGCTAAGTACATTTTAATACAAGGTACCAGCAGCAACTTCTCAAATAAGGATATAATAAATAACTTACACCTGTCCATATACCTTATTATGAAGAAACAGTTATCCATATTTATAAACCACACTCAATTTTGAGATCGATCTTGAGTGTGGCTTTAAGATGCTGTTAGTATTGACTGACATTTGTCAAATACATTCTTGAGATCTATCTCAAAGTTGGGTGTGATTTATAAATACGGACATTAATCACCTGAAATTGTAACTTGACTTGCTGATACATTCGAATTTCTCCTCTAAACTAATTCACATTCTTTAAACCCTGCATTTTTAATTTAATAATGATGAAATTAAAATAAATCATGTTGTCATTTACAAGTTATTCTTATTGCTAAAAGTTTACGTATTGAGCTGGGGCACTACTACAGTATATGCAATAGTTTTTGAAGAAACTTCACACACATAAAACTTTCCTTTTTCAAACTAAGTATTTATTTACAAATTTTGTTTGTTTTCCACCTGAAACCATAAACAAAAAACTTAAATAAAAAACACAACATATTTCCCTAGCCTGGATACAGAATCTCCAATCATTGTTTGATATACCTATTGATATAAATAACAATTAATATGTTTCTAAATGATACAAAGAACTATAAAAACCAATTGATTTGGCAATTTGTGTGAAGTTGATTATAGTACAGGCAGGAGGAACATCATCAAATAAATATTTATAGAGATCAGTCCTAAGCCAGTCAGAAAATCGTTATAAAACTTTTAGTTCATAAGAAACAGGCACTTCCCTTCACAAACTTTGATTCTGGACAGTCACAACCTTACATGAGCCTAAATAAATGCGTCACAGCTCAAAATGTCCTCCAGAAAGGACATATTGCGTAAAGGACATTATGAGCCCAGTTATAAGTATTTCTTATAGTAAGTGACTTCAAGTATTACGAACCTAAATCGATGATTATTGCAATATTTTAAATCCTCATACATTTGAAGATATTTTTTTTTTTACTTAGAGGTAGGTTTCACATTTATAGACAACTCTAAAAAACCTTAATTAATATCTGTTTGGCGCAAACTAATTTCAGTAGGAAATAAAAAATGAGCTAAATAATTATTGTAAATGAAATAAATTTCTTGCAGAACTCATGCCACCGCAAAAGAGACTTTATTTTCATTATGAGTCAGTTTAGTTTGGATTTCCTTTTGAAATTAGTTCGGGACATGTGCTCAGACCCTAATAATATCATACAACCAAGCATGTTCCATACATTTCAATAATCGGAAGTGTTTGTGACTTAGAAATTGCTTTTCAAATACTATCTAAATACTAAGAATCATGTAAACTACGCGAAGTAGTTTTCAAAATACTTATATTCGTTAGCTGAAAGATCCCCATTCAGCAAATACATAAATGTAGCATTTTCTTTTGGCAGTGGAAGTACCCATCTTTAAATGCAGTATTGGGATATCTTTAAAAAATAAAAAGTTCTGAATGAAAAAAAAAACTTGAAAATATAAACTTTTAAAACTGAAGTCAAATAGGGACCATTCAGCTGTTTTGTTACAATACTAACTATAAATCACACATTATATTAATCATTGTGTGAACTTCTAGTATTCATAAGTATACCAGTACAATAGGTAGATTCAAATGCGCAGTCTATTTAAGAGGACAGTTTCTTTCTACATAGATTTTGGTGATCTCGCTCGATGCAGTTATTGTTATTATAGTTATGATACTGAGAAATGAGTCTCAGACAATAACTCTTATAAACAAAAACTAGGTATAGTCAGAGTCACTAGTGGTGTTTTGATTCTTGAGCTCTAAGCTGTTGACATAGTTCTTCGTATGCAGTTGTTGCCTGTCATTTTATTATAATCCCTAGTACGTCATAGTTTGATTGAGTTTCTATATTATAATTTCTAATATAGTCATTAAATTGAATTTCTAACCTTGTTTTAGTCAGAGTCAGTAGTCGTGTCTGACTCTGACTCTGACTCCGAGCTGTCTGGATGGTTCTTGGTGATCTCGATGCAGTTGTCGACGTCGGTCAGCTTGCGCAGGGAGCGCCCTGAAATCAGACAATCTGTGAAGGTTAGTAGGTATTGAGATTTATTTGTAGTAAACGATGAAATTAATAAGTAATTTCAAGGAAAATAGGTTGAAATATGAAGAAAAAATGTTTCATACAAAGAGTCTTGCAGCGTACCAACCGCTGTGAGCTATAGTAGGTATTACTATTTCTGCTATCCATCAAAAAAACTAGACCGAAAAACAAGACAAAAGCATTCACTAAAAATTTTAAATCTTTGAGACAATCAGAAATATAAAGAGATCTTAATAAAGAGATATTATCGCGTCGTCCATAGTTCTTATTATTGTCGATGTTCGTTGGGGAAAGCTGTTCGTTCCGTTTTCACTACTAGCTAACAGTGAGTAGAGACATGGGGTCATAGCGTTTTTTGTGAATTTTACTTTAAACACGCGTCCAACACGTGTCTTATTTAGTTAAGGTTCATGATATGATATCTACCTGTGACCGTAGTGAGCAGGCGGTTCTCGTTGCCGGGCGGCGTGGCGACCCCGCCCAGCTGCTTGGCCAGCTCGCGCGCCCGCTCCGCGCCCGACACTGCGACCACAATAATAAGTCAATACCCTTTCTGCTGTTGTGAGGGAACCTTATTTTAACGTAGTAGTTTCCACATGCCCTAAGGTAGACAGGCAGATAATGTCATTGGCATTAAGTCCGCCCATGTACACATTTAGTGCATAAAGTTTAATAAATAAAAAATATAAATAAAATAAGTAAGTAAAGGTTCAATTCGCAAAATGCTAAAGTGGCAAAACGTAGTTAGTTCTCAGGATGTCCAATTCGAAATAGTCTATTTAGCAGAATGTCCAATTCTCAACTATCACAAAAATTGTTACTTGTCTAACATTTTGATCTATTTTTTTTTGTTTTTTTTTTTTTTTGTAATTTCTTGATTTATTAATGCAATAAATGTAAAATTTTAAATATGTAGTTTCATTTGAAAAACATGTACAACTTAGAAGGAACTGGACATTTTGTGAAATGGACATTTTGCTAATTGGCCACTTTGCTACTGAACGCCCTATTTAAAACGCCTTTGGCCACTATAGCTTTCTGACTACAATAAGAAAAAGGGTTGTATTTCCTGACGCATCCTTCTAGGGGAGACTAGTTTAATGTAAACTAGTTAGTCTGCGTGTGTATTCGAAAGGTTGTGCCATAGATAAAAATCCCAATGTAATAGGTAAGTAGTCAATCATAGATGCAATAACCAAAAACCACGGCTTAACTAGCCGCGTGGAAGTCGGTTTTGAAAATCATTCCATGGAATCCCATAGGAACAGTTTTTCGGGATAAAACTATCCTATGTGTTAACACAGGTTACCTTCTATGTGCGTGCTAAGTTTCATGAAAATCGGTTGCGAAGTTTTTGCGTGAAGGAGTAACAAACAAATTAACAAACCAACTTTTGCATTTTGAATATTAGTAAATTGACTTACTCCTGGTCCCTTCCGCGCTGGCGTCCTCCGTCATGGAGACTCGCTCGGTGCGGTACACGCCGCTCACCAAGTCCCACACGAACAGACACTGGAAAACATTACTCAGTCAGTTATTTTATTTATTATACAATACACGTTATTTCGGAGGAAATTTAATAGGATGCTGTAGCAGAGTAAAACCTCTGCGTCAACATCCTTCCCAAACCACCTGTCCTTTCACGAATCATTTCAAATTGGAAATTGGAATGTCGTCACACGTTTTTATGACTTTCAGTGGCGTGCACAGGGTTTCATCACTGGGTAGGCAGTAGGTAAAACAAAGATGCTTTTCAAATTTTTTTATGTAGGTATTTTGAAGGTGTTTCGGAAACGAAACATTAACCGGATTTTATCATGGCAAACGTCACATTAATAAACAAACAAAACTATCTAACTATATTGGTACCTTATTCACAAAACATCGCGAGCCAATTTGCAAACGTACCTTTCTTGTGAGTGTCATTTCCAAATCGGGTACACATCCATCTCTGCTTCTATCGCACACAGATCACATTATGATAAAACTTTTTACAAAAACTGGTGCCCTTTTTGTAAACACAATCATGTCATCTGTTTAAACTTATTTCAACACAGACCTCATTCTTATTTTGTCAAAAAGAACCATAACACCAAATAACGATAATACTAAATTTTACTACAATTTAAATAACAACGAAAACAATTAGTAAACAATACGCATCAAGAAATGGTTATTTGCAATTTGTAAATACACGAACTTTGGATACGCACTAAAATCCCTCACGCACCACGCACGTTTTGCGAGGGGATGACTATGGTGATTTACTTTTTAAAATTCGTTTGGTTTTGTAGTTGAAATGTTGCTAAGGTAGGTACTGCCTCTTGAGCTTTCATACTCCGCCACACAAAAAACTACTACTAATGCACCATTGCAGCATTTGTGTGTGTAGAAAGGTCACACCTACAATGTAGTTACGTTGATTTCACACATTCATACTTTTAGGCAGCGGGCGAGTCTACCTTCTCTGATTGACATTTCGATTTAGCGAATAGTGGCGCGAAACAGCGAGCGAGTCCATTTTCTTTGATTGACATTTCGTACTTGAGAGATATTCAGCCAATAGTGGCGCGTAACAGTAATTACGTTCCATTTTACGATAAAGTGTTGTTCTAAGATAATAAAAATTAAAATGAATTAAATGAATTAATTATTAAATTGTAAGCGGGTGAAAATCGCAGGGTAAGCAGTGCTTTTATGCCTTTATGGACCGCACGCCCCTGTTTTTGACTCAATCGAGAGCAAAACGCCTAACAGGAAAGGCAAGGCTCGAAATAAATAACGTCTATGTGAATTTGAATGTATAATGTTAATGTACTTAAAGTATAGTGTTAATGTAACGTGTCACTGGCAGCGGACTCATAAAAGTAAAAGGAAACCCTCACGGAGGTACCTACTTTAAGTATACTATCTTTGTCCTAGCTCATCTGTCATCCCCTAATCATACTAACCTAGTTATTATTGCCAGCCTGACGAAACTTCATATTAAAAAAAACTCAAAGAGTTCACGCTAAAATTTATGGCGTCGTTTATTGTCTCTTTCCTTTTATCCTGCTTCTTTGTCTAGCGCTGTCAGGCTGTCACACCACTAAACAATATGGCGGTTCTTGTCAAATTTGTTGATATCGCAGCATGATTAATTAAAAGTTTTCAGTGAATAACGTGAAATATTGGTGACGAAACTTTAACATTTACAAATAATTTACATTGTGGTAATAAATTAATTACGATTGCATCTCAAGATGCACTATAAAAAGTGTGAAATTTGTGGATTGAAAGCCGGTCGACAATCGGGAGAAAAGCGAGTATTTTTGGCTCAGTTCCCATTATTTGAAAGGCGGTAAGTTATTTTGGTTATCATTTTATCAATTCTAAGTGATTTCGAAAGACTTTCTGTCATTTATTTTACGTATTTTATATCTGGGCTATCCTTGCAAATTTACCATAGAGATGGGTTAGGGTTGTATCGATAAAATTATCGATAGTTTATTTACGGGTCAGAGTATACTTTTCCAATAAGGCCTTTTTTATAACAATGCATTTGACAACTGCAAAACCTCATTTCTTCTAATTGTGTTCTGTTGTCTTCTGAAAAAATTTGATGGTTTTAACTTTTTGAATAAAATAAAAACTCACATTCTTCTTCATCTTAGGTCCAATAAAAAAAATGATTCATGCGAATTTGCGAACCCCTTAGAGTTTTTAATTGTATTTTATGCACTATAATGCATTTTTTTTTTTGTGTTGTACACTTTCTAATAATGTACTATACTGTTTCAGATGCAGACAATGGGTAAAATTGACTGGTAAAGAAGATTTGGCATATGTGCCTATAGAAAAGTTACATTCTTTGAAGTATTTATGTGGAAATCATTTTACCAAAAAAGACTGCAATAGGAAGTTATCTAGGTTAAAACCTTCAGCTAAACCAAACTGTTTAGCGGACGTGATCTGGGCTGATCTACACAAGCAATCTTATTCGAGAGCAAAACCCAAGAAATGCAGTTTACATGGTTAAGGTACTACTGCTACTTGCTGAATTGAATAAAACTGAGTTTAATCGAAAACCGCGAAAAAACGACGTAGGTGTAGTGAGGTACTACCCTGAGTAATGAACTTCCTTATTTGCAGTTGCAGAGTAGCCAACATTTCTGATCAGAAGACCACATACAGCAACTAAATAGACTATTGCACTAATCAACATTTACCAATAACAGCAAGTAGCAATTATTGTATCTGTCAGGTAAAAAAAGTTTCCTTGATAAAAAAAATTATAAACTTTTATCATGTTTTTTAATAGACATTGCACTATAATACATTGGAAATATATGATTTGGCTGTTTTGAGATAAGGACTGATATTTAGTCGATACGATATTTTGTACATTGTACGATCTAGTCTATGTCATACCGACCCAGGTATAGGAAAAATAAATAAACCTATAAATTAAGAAAATTGAGTTTGTTTCTCATACACCTAATCTTTTTCAAAGGAGCAATTCCGCAAGATGGTGGTGTACTCCGCCATATTGCGAAACTGCTCCTTTGAAAAACGCCCATTGAAAACAGTCTAGGATATTCCAACGCTGTTTTTTTAAAATATCGATATCGATATATTTATCATACCAGGGCATACCACATCTCTATTTTTCTGTCATGTTGGTAGCATTGTTACAATATTGTTAGAATGCTTATATTGGCTAGAGATTTTAGCGTGAACTTGAAAAAAAAACGTTATACGTAAGACCCAACTCTTAAAACGCTAGTTTTATTATATTCTCTTTGATTATTGCTTTAGGGTTTTTTTCCTACAATATAATATTTTCAAGGCGAAGAACCTCTTTTATTTCATCGTAGCGGCACGCAAGTGTCACAATACATTATTTGAACAATTTTCATTATGGAGCCAATACTGGAAAACGAGAAAAAAAAATGTCGACCATCTGTTTTAAATTTCTTATTTTTCAGCATTGGTCTTATAGAAAATTAAATCATTTTTTTATACGTACACTATCACATCAAACGAGGAAAGTTTTTATAGTTGTAAATGATAACTTTCAGTATTTACTTATTTAGCAGTTTTCTACACATAAGAAAATAACCCACAGGCAACGCGTTATCATCTTCTATTTATTTATGCGTGGGACCGACAGTAGATAAACGACCCGATGTAGTTGCATAACTATCCTGCTAAATGAAGCCGGGTCAAGCATTATTAGCCAAGATACACTTGCATAAATTCGCATGCCACGATTGAGCCGCGCTAGCTAGATTGAAGAGACTTCGCCAGTACAGCTAATACGGGTTGTAAAGGACGGTGTAACGAAAACTTTGCAGATCAGATCATGAAACTGAACAACTTTTTCTGTGGGAGCTATGTTGTTATGTTGCTATGTTGGGTTAGTCAAGTTCGGGTTTACCCCGGGAATTTTGGGTTAACCCATACAAAGTCAGTCAGCTACTCGGGAATTTGGAAAATTTTTTTTCGGTTCCCAACATAGCCCCCATAGAAAAAGTTGTTCAGTTTCATGGCATGATCACGCCTGCAAAGTTTTCGTTACACCGTCTCTTACACCCTGTATATCTCACCTCAGCTGCATACTGCAAGCGATGCACTCTGCAGCCCGCGCTCACGTGCCTGCAAGCCTCGCACTCCACACTGCACAACTGAACAACTCGCTATGGCTCACCTCGGCTGCATACTGCAGGCGGTGCACTCTGCAGCCCGCGCTCACGTGCCAGCAAGCCTCGCACTCCACACTGCACAACTGAACAACTCGCTATGGCTCACCTCGGCTGCATACTGCAGGCGATGCACTCTGCAGCCCGCGCTCACGTGCCTGCAAGCCTCGCACTCCACGCTGCACAACTGAACAACTCACCTCGGCTGCATACTGCAGGCGATGCACTCTGCAGCCCGCGCTGACGTGCCTGCAAGCCTCGCACTCCACACTGCACAACTGAACAACTCATCTCGGCTGCATACTGCAGGCGATGCACTCTGCAGCCCGCGCTCACGTGCCTGCAAGCCTCGCACTCCACACTGCACAACTGAACAACTCACCTCGGCTGCATACTGCAGGCGATGCACTCTGCAGCCCGCGCTCACGTGCCTGCAAGCCTCGCACTCCACACTGCACAACTGAACAACTCACCTCGGCTGCATACTGCAGGCGATGCACTCTGCAGCCCGCGCTCACGTGCCTGCAAGCCTCGCACTCCACACTGCACAACTGAACAACTCACCTCGGCTGCATACTGCAGGCGATGCACTCTGCAGCCCGCGCTCACGTGCCTGCAAGCCTCGCACTCCACGCCCGACTCGTTGTCATCACTAGCCCACAGCCACATTGCACACAACTGAAATAGAAAACAATGTATCATCATACCGATGGATGCAGAAATTATAGAAACTATAATTCGCTAATAGACCGGAACTATTGTCCCAAAATACTATAGACTCCATTTATAGTTTTTCGAAATATTCAACGTTCGAATTAATAAACAGAATATAAAAGTGATGCGACGTCATCCAAATACTTACGGCGTGACGTCATATTTTTAGTTCTTTGAACGAAATACCGTTTTAGAATGTTTTAAAAAGTAGCTCATTTGACCAGCCAGACATCATGCCCATTATGCTGAAAATGTTGAACTTGTAGAAACCAAAAATTTATACCAGACTGTTTGACTAGCATATTTTAATTATATACTTTGTACATTTTATGTTTTGACACAGTTTTAAATTTGCTTGAAGTTCTCTCCTATCACTGTCTGCGACATCTGTTTTACCAAAATAAATATCTTCACAAAATAATCTAGGCGGTTTATCATTTAATGGAAGCTGTAACTCACTAGCTTCCACACAGACGTTTACTTTTGATGCCAGAAAATGTCCAAAACTCTTTCAGATAGCGAGTGATTCACCGAAAGCGGCCGAAACTTTCGAAGATAGCGAAATATCGGTCAGAGTATACTTTTCAGGGCGGTTCAGATAGCTATTTCGCTGTAGATAATGGTTAAATAATGTCCCAAATTTTTGAATATTTTTCTAGTAGAATAGCTTTCCCTAGAACACTCTAGGCTTAGATAATAATAACTAATATAAAAAAATACAAATTCAATACTAATGGTTCCACTGCCACTACATCAAAGACCATTTAGATAAATCTAGGGAAAGCTATTCTACTAGACAAAATATCAAAAAATTTGATAAGTATATCCAAAAGTATAGATATACTTACCCCTGATAAACACCCGCTGGACTGGCACACGTCAATGACATGGCAACCCCAGTCGAAGCAGTAGATGAACTTCTTTCCGTTGATCTTACAAAGTCTACCGCACACTTCGTTGCAGAGTAGTTCTGTATCTAGAGATCTTTGTTGCGCTCGTAACGTAAGGTTCGGTGGTGTATCTGGAAGAAGTTGCATATTTTAAAATCTTCTTGGGTCTTTTTTATCAAAATTATTGAAATCGTAATAGGTTTGGAAAGGTCAATGCTGGGGTCTCGCTGATGGATAGGATTCAAAGTTAGACTATCCGAAAAAAAATCAAAGTTATAGATATAGTCCGAAAGTGTAGTAAAGTGAAGTGGCAGGGCTGGTCACATTTGTCTGGCGCGGGTTCTCGAATGGAGAGCACGCCTCGGCAAGCGTTCCGTTGTTGGACGCGCTCCGGCCAGGTGGAACGATGACTTAAACAGAGCGGCTGGTGGCGACTGAATGGGGAAAGAGGAAGATCGTTCATTGGCGTGCCTTGGGGAAGGCCTGTGTGCAGCAGTGGACTGCTATAGGCTCATGTGATGGTGATGTGAATAGATTTAATATAAATAGAGCCAGAAACTTACAAGCTTAAAAAAGATAACCTTATTTTGCTGGATTATAGATTCTGGCTCGTAAATTTTGGACTAATACTCAGCCATATATAGAGCCTAATTTATTGACAGAAAATAAAATGAATATCACATAATATCATACCTAGATTGCAGCAGATTCTCTCCCAGGCGCCTGCGCCGACGGCCTGCAGCGGCGCCAGCCCCGCGCCGTGAGCCGTCAGGTGCAGCGCCACGTGGTAACCGGATATACAGTCGTCTGAAATGTTGTACCATTTGTGATAGTAAAAGTAATGCCTTAGTTATGATACTACAGCCTACATGTTTACAGAAAAAAATTCGAAGCATGAGGTGGAAAAATATTACCTGCAAATATTTTGAGGGGAAATCAGCGCATCATCAATTTGATTTTTTATATTTCGACCTATACTCCTTGGGGAAAGTTGTTCAGTTACATGGGTTGTGGTTTACCCCTTAAAAATATTTGCAGAATTTTTGTTAATACCCTATATAGCGTGGCCGGTGGATCGCTATAAAACGTGCAAATAAAGAAAAGCATCTGTAAAAGGACTCGAAAGTCATCATTAACGCAGAATATTGACTACTCCATCAACGAGGACCTTCCTCGGTGGTGTTTACAACCCACTATCCAGGTTACTGCGTACCTGCCAACCCGTTCTAGACAAGCGTGGTAGGTTAATTGTCTATTCCCCTCTAATCTCTTATGAATGAATACATCCACAACCCGGCCCCAAGTGCCCGGCGCCTCCGGCGGTGGCGTAGTCGCTGACGGTAGGCAAAACCACCCCGGAGCATGGGGTGCGAAGAATCCCCGGGCGAGATCTCTTACCCGTCAAACGACCCAGGCTAATCTTAAAATGGACTCCGAATTAAACATACTGTCATACAATGTGAGAACCCTGAAAACAGAAGAACGTTTGCTGGAACTGGAATATGCTTTAAAGTCTATTAAATGGGACATAGTAGGTCTTGCAGAGGTGCGTCGAGAGGGTGAGGATACGCTTGAGCGAGACGACACCATCTTTTTCCATAACGGAATTACTGGCGGGCAATATGGAGTTGGCTTTCTTGTTGCTAAGCGATGGAAAAGCAACATAGAGGAGTTTATAGCCTACTCCGAACGATTAGCATTGCTGAAATTCCGTGTAAACGAGAAGGAATCATTGACTATAGCTCAAGCGTATGCTCCTACATCAAGCCATTCCGATGCAGAAATCGAAGACTTTTACGATCTCCTTAATAAAGCCCTTGATGAACATCGCGGCACTTGGAATATAGTACTAGGCGACTTTAATGCTAAAGTCGGTAAAAGGCAGGATATAGATAACGAACATTTAGTCGGGCCTCACGGTCTAGGTGTTCGTAATGAACGTGGAGCAAGGCTCCTTCAGTTTGCCTTTGGACAAAGCCTTCGCCTAGGAAATAGCTTCTTTTACAAGAAACCACAAAGAAGGTGGACTTGGCTTTCACCTAATGGTGCTAAAAATGAAATAGACTATATTCTAAGTTCCAACTTGCACATCATCAAAAATATTGAAGTCATAAACAAGATCAATTTTAGTTCAGACCATAGACCGATTCGAGCCACAATTATTTTCAACCATAAAATCTTAAGAAAAGCAATATTTAAAGCAAAAATTAATAGAATTAGTAAAGTCGACCTTATTTCCAATGTCGACCAGTTCAACATAGACTTGCACAATTCATTTGCATCTCTAAAGCTAGAAGAGAATGATAAGGATGACGTTCAAGAACAGTTTAATGTAATAGAAAAATGTATACGATTAGCAAGCAGCAAGATAAAGAAAACAAGTAATAAAATTAAAAAACTTTCTAATGACTCTCTAAAACTTATGGAAGAGAGAGTGAAGAGTAAAACCAGCAATTCAACCAAACAATATAGACTAATAGACAAGAAAGTTAAGCGCAGTATAAGAAAAGACCTTAGGCAGTATAACAAGAGACTCATAGAAACAGCTTTGGAACAAAATAGATCACTCAGAGTAGCTAAACAGGGAATAACAAAAGGAAAGAGTTGGATAACAGGGCTTAAAGACAGTAACGGTATTCAACAAGGAAACAGAGACAAAGTTTTAGAAATATGTACAAACTACTACAGGAACCTCTACACAGACCACAATCCTCCGATACAGCTTACCAACTATGTGTTCAATGATACCATCCCACTTATAACTGAATTAGAAGTGCAAAAAACTTTGCGTAAAATGAAATTCAATAAAAGTCCGGGTGAGGATGGTATCACCACCGAGGCATTAAAAATCGGAGAACCCACCCTTATACCACATTTAACTACATTTTTCAATAACATCTTAAAGACTGGACACTTTCCAAATAAATTCTGTCATTCTGATATTATACTTTTATATAAAAAAGGAGACAAGACAGACATCAGCAATTATCGTCCGATAAGCCTTGTGTCCCACCTGTACAAAACATTCATTAAAATAATAGAACATCGTATTTCTGGAAAATTGGACCTGCATCAACCCCCCGAGCAAGCTGGCTTTCGACCTGGGCTTTCCACAACTGACCACCTACACACACTTAACCAGTTGATTGAAAAACATCAAGAATTTAATATGCCACTCTACCTCGCCTTCGTAGACTATTCAAAGGCTTTTGATAGTCTACTCCATACTGCTATGTTCGATGCCTTAAAAAATCAAGAAATAGACCAAAACTATATAGACCTACTCAAACTAATATATTCAAATAGCACTGCTTCCATCAAATTGGAAAGCCCAGGTCCATCTTTCAAAATCAGCAAAGGCGTCAAACAAGGCGACCCTCTGTCTCCCAAACTTTTTACCAGCGCATTAGAAGAGGTTTTTCAAAGATTAGCTGATACTTGGATTGGGCGAGGTGTTGACGTCGGCGGAAGGATGCTAACTAATCTTCGTTTCGCCGACGACATCATTCTTTTCTCCACAAAGGCGTCAGAACTGCAAACAATGCTGCAAGACCTAAGCTCGGCAAGTCTTGAGGCGGGACTAATGATGAACATGTCAAAGACCAAACTTATGACCAATAGCACGAAGTATAGGGTGATGGTGGATAATGGGAGAATGGAATATGTCGATGAGTATTTATATCTGGGCCAAATAGTCTCCTTTCATGCGAGACAAGATAAAGAAGTTGCACGACGCACCGAGAACGCCTGGAGGAGCTATTGGTCCATGAAAGACCATATGAAAGGCGATCTTCCACTTTCGCTCAAACGGAAGCTTATGGACATATGCATTCTCCCAATCCTCACCTACGGTGCTCAGACTTGGTCTTTGACGGAAGCACAGAGGTCCAGGCTCAGGATTTGCCAGCGAGCAATGGAGCGCAGTATGCTAGGCCTGAAACTGATTGATCGGGTCAGGAATACCATGCTGCGCTCTAAAACACAAATATCTGACGCAGCCCGAGCAGCAGCAAAACTAAAATGGGACTGGGCCGGTCACGTCTGCCGCATGCCAGAAGAGCTTTGGGCAAAAACGTCTACTTTGTGGAAGCCACCCACTGCAAACAGACGCCGCGGGAGACCCCGTCGTAGGTGGCGCGACGATTTAGACAAGTTTTTAAAAGACTGGCATGTGGAAGCCCAGGACAGAACTGGATGGAAAGAGAAGAGGGAGGCCTTTGCCCAGCAGTGGGATGATGCAGGCTAATTAAGATAAGATAAGATAAGATCTGTAAATGGCGACCGACTGCCATTTCTTTCTCTCTCCCACTGCGGCCCTTTACATATACCAAATGTTCATGCTTTCTCCCTCACACTTAGGTAACCGCCGCCTTTCCGAGGATCCTATCGTTATGAGGATTTTGAACCATCTACGCGATCTATTGAATTTTACATAAAGACTTGTAGCCTGTAGTTTCATAATATGGGACACAGGAGCCTCTTTTAAATGTAGTAATTTGACCTCACAAACGCCATTTACGATTCCATAAGCACATAATCACATGGATTAGACTTTAATACACGATATTAGGTTTTACGATAAATCAAAGTCTGACAATTTTTGATCTCATAGTTATTAAACAAACATCGAAGTTACTACTGCTATAATAGAAGATGTGTGATTAATAAAAATGTTTAATGATTTAACATGCCAAACAGAACTCTGAATTGGAAAGAATATGAGTCATTTTCTGCAGTACGATCTCTTTCACTATCACTGCAGTAGCGTAATATGATAAACATTTATTTTCATCGTCAATAAAAAAACAGACTAACTAGATACCACTTGAACGATAACAAAGATAAACAAACCCAATACGATTATAAACAAAACAGCATATTTACCTTCAGAATCCGTGATGATGGACGTAATCTCGTCATCGCTTTCCACGAAATATCTCGTGAAGAATTTACTGCACTTAGAATTCCCAGAGTGGACTAAATACGGGTCTTGAGGGCTCACGGGGATATCCGAAAGAGTTTTAGAGGTAGAATCGTGAACTGCAACAGTTTTTAGAGATCCGTCGTCTAACATTTCCATTACTCTGTACTCTGATTCGCTGTTGTGATCGCATTCTAATGCGGTTTTTAAGTCTGAGCTCGTAGTAGGGGACGACGGTCGACTGATTTGATTGTGCGCGCGTAATACGGTCTCGACGGGCGGAGATTTCGCTCGCCGACTTGTGCCTTTATTATTTCCTATAAAATACTTTCTATTGCTCCTTAGAACTCTAAAAGGGACTATGTTTTCATTGTTATCTTCGCAGAATTCGTACTTTTTGTCAGCGAGCCGGCGCTTTCTGAACATACTCAGTTTTTCGCATTTCGTTTCTGCTTCTTCTACGAACTCGTAAGCTTTTTCCGCTTGGACCCTGTGCGTTTCGTTGAATCTCGACATGCTTTCCGCTGGCCGCCGCCTTGGAGACCTTAGCGGAGGACTTATTAAGGTCCTTATGGACGGAGACGGACCTTCCCACTCTTCCACCAAATTGTGCGAAATAGATGACGCTTGTATGCACAGTTCTTGTCCCATAACATCTGGCAGTTTCACCGGTTTGGACATTTGATACGGCTCGAATTCTAAGTCTGAAAAATCTGCTAAGATATTCTGGACGACGTTGTTCTGATACTTCGGCGACTGGAAAGCTGCTGACACGTCCGAAGCGGGCGTACTCGGGTTCAAATCTATGGAATTAATTTCTTCTCTATCTATAACTGATTTGTTGTCATCGTCGGTCCGTTCCTGGTCTGGTTTCACGAAGTCGATTTCTAGTATGTGTATGAAGTCGGTGTAAATGATGATTTGGTTTGAGTAGGCTAGTTGGACGACTGGTTCGTACATGCTAGAGTCTGAAGTGCAGAAGAATTTCGTGTGTATCGCGAAATTATGTTCTAGGCACCTCTTGTGCTCTAAACCCATTGAATCTTCTGAAACATACCAAATAATTGCGTCAAAATCACGTGGAACTCAAGTAAAATTTTGTTACTCTAGTTTTATGGTAAACTTACCTTCGTTTCTTGAGTAGGCGGCACATTTCTTACATCCTAGTCGAGGTACTCCGATGACGCTTAGACATGATCTTTCCGAACATGAATCTCTGAAAAATTAAAGCATCATTGTGCCTTTTCATAAATTAACGAAGTAGCGTAAGTATTTCAATTATTTAGATACAGTTTTTGTAGACACTACAACTAAGTTGATTGAGTAGCTGTGCTGCTACTAACTATAAATCGTTTTACGATTTTACAATTAAACTATGAAACGAAACTGTGTTTTTAAAATCCGATCTAAATCTTGCCGTTTACCTTGTGAGGCTGTCTTACAATAGGCACGACCACTTATCTACCCGTGGGTGTCTTAAAAGGGATGAATGCAAGTAATGGAAAGCAGTCTTCTATATGCAAAACATCTGACTACACTGGGCAACCAAAAACCCTCAAAATGTAGAGGCCGATGTCCACCTTTGGACTGTACTGGCTATTACATACATACATATAATCACGCCTCTTTTCCAGAAGGGTAGGCAGAGAATACGTCCTACCACTTGTTACGATCCTGACATACCTCTTTCGCATCCTCAACATTCATCAGCCTTTTCATACTAGCTATTCATAAAGTTAGAAGCTACGTACGCGATCCCGTAGACGACCAGCACGCCGGGGTTGTGCCGCCACTGCGCCATGGAGATGGCGAGCTTGCTGTCCACCGGCTCCTCGCCGAACAGAGGCACGCTGTGCACCTTGCGCACCTTGCGCCCCGGCACCCACGATAGAAAATGCAACCTACAAATATATCGTCGTTTCATATGCGCATAATTTCACTACGGAAGAATGCGTAACTTATTCACAGTGAAGTTAGCCGCAGAACACATATTGCAGTGACAAAATTTTATCGTGGCACGCATGTTAGCCATGCTGGTGTATGTAGGAGACTGTGGGAGACAGACCACAGTGGGAGAGAGAAACCATGACAATCGCGGCCGCCATTTACAGATCGTTTCTTTAATCGAACGGGAATACTTGACTATTTTATACTAAGGTTTTTTTGCAAAATTGATTTTGCATTAGCCAGTCTCTAAATATTGATCTAATTTGAAAAGTTGGGATTGAAACCTGTCTCAAAAAAACTCAAAATTCAAATACAAGCATACTAAGCAAATATAACATCATAATTTTCCCTAACTTTTATTTTTTTAGCATATCGCAAAGCGCATAGCGCTGCAAAGACAGCCTGCAGTTAGGTCGAAAAAACTAGCTACAAAACTCTAACTCTCTAGCGGCCTAAAGAAGATCGAAAAATCTAGGTTTCTAATTATTTAACATCGCGTTTTAGAACTTCTTAGTAGCAGATCCAAAACTCCGCCATCAGGTAGCTCAGCTGAGGAGTCTGAAAACTACATAGCCTTGTACTTACGTGAACGTAGAGCTTTCTCTAAAGTACACTTGAGTATTGCAGCTGTACGTGAAGCTCAGTAGGAATTGCCCACATTGCGACAGGCCCATGAACACGTGACCTCGGAGGTAGGAGCGCGGCACGATGTCCATGAGGCAGAAGCGTAGGCGAGGCGGGATTCGCTCGAATATCTTGCGCGTGCGGTCATTTGGCTTGCGAGATGTGCTGCCGTATAGCTGGAATCAAGGGTCGTATTTAGCTTAGCCTGAACAGATAGGGCCTGAAAATTGTAAAACTTGTATGCTTAAGAGTGTTGTCCTAATATACTACTCCATTTATAGTTTTCCGAATATTCTTAGTCAATAGTTCCAAAATAATTCTGCATTGCTCCATGGCATTATGATTTGTTTACTGCTATAAAGTAGGTAGATCACACTCTAAAACATGTTCACAATCGCAATAAACACCATCACATCCATATTTATAATTGTTTGAGTAGGACATTAAAGATTTATAAAATTGTGATTTACAATGACAATGCATCTTAGTTTTTTATCATCTATCAATAAGGAAATAAGTTATATAGATAAAGAATTAAATTAACTTGATTTTCGTAAGCAAAAAGCAAATGTTTGTATAGTCTGAAATATTAGTTATCATATCACAAATGTTAAAAAACAGTGTAGTATAAAACTACAAAACAGCAAATGTTTATAAGTATATAAATGCTATCATAATATCACAAATGTTCAAAAACATTGTTGTACCAAACCACAATCTATTTATAAACTCAAGACATTTTGTAACAGGAAATCAATACCAGCAGAGGTATTTTTAGATTCATACAAAATTCAACACTTGTGCCGTTGGTTGGTGCCTCATTTAGCCTTATTGTTAATTTAATTTCCTTTAGAAAGCTGAAAACGTAATTAACAATGTAAATAGTTGAATGAGTAGGTGGATGCCACATACAAGATACATAGTAAAATTGTGCTTATGAACACAATAAGACATGTTACTAATACCTATTCCTTTTTTAGAGAAGTTCCAAAAAAAGAAAGAGGACAAGTTATAATTTACATAAGTATGTATATGTTTATTATGTATGAATGTAGGTGTAGTAGAAAAACCTTTAAATAAACATTTTTGCATAGGATTTTATAGGCAAATGTTACTAGTTAGTTCAATATGTATAGTGCAATGCGGGCTGTAGAGGGCTTAGGTGAATCAAACGATCAGTCTCAGGTTCGAACGTATAATGAATGACGAAAGCCAATACAGCCAATCAATAAGGATGTACCTAAAGAGAAGCATATTTTAAAGTAAGAGAGGTACTAATTATATATCTTTTTTAATTGAAATAGAATGGATTTTTAATTTTGCATAAGCATTCTTTAGAGAAAGTAAATTTGCTGACTTAAGAGGAAATGGGTAGCCAACATCAGGGACCAAATACTCAATTTCTGAAATAATTTCTGAAATCATGCATGGAAGTATTGGTATCACACTTTCCACTACTTGAACTTGTTAATGTCAAAGGTATGTGTGAATTTATTAGGGCATATGTGAATAGATGAGTTTTATAGAATGTGTGATGCAAGCAATTAGTGGTGGATTTCCACATATGAAAAACAGAAATGGAGATCCAGGCTACACTCCATTACAACCAATAAATAAATAAAGATGATTATAAATTAAATGAGTATTCATTCACATATCTATGCTGACCTCCAGTGACATTCAGTCAGAGTATACTTTTCAGGGTGATAATTTCAATTTGAATACCGTAGACCCCCATAGATATACCCATCTAAATGTTTTAATCCTGAATTCAATTAAATTTGCCTACCAGATTGGTATTCTGAATTAACTCACTAAACATATACCAGCAAATAAAGTTATTAATGAACCTGGATCATAACTGGACGGAGTGGTAGTCTGAGAGTTACAAAAAAAGTAACACTGATCTATGAATTCTATGAAAGTCATACATAAAAAATGTCCTATTTTGTAAATTGGAATGGGCAAGCTGTTTTTGGTTAGTCGACATATCTATTCATAAGTTTTGATTGTTTGTTCTATGAAATATAAGAGAAACATACGAGAAGAGAACTGGGTGTATGGATATTCAATGTAAATGCAAAAAAATGCTGCGAAGGATAAGTTCAGGACGAAGCCCATAGCCTCCAAAAATACAGCCTAAACTCACCTCCCTGTTGAACAGTTTGTGCACAATATTGCTGCAATTTTCAGAGGAAGAGCTTGGAGTGTTGAACATGGTCTTATCCCGTTCATATTTAGAGTAAAAACTAGATTTTTCGGGATCTTCAGCTGCAGAATCCATGTTCGTTTACGTTTGTTTGGATTAATTTTTTTGACAAAACACGCCAGTTTTGCCAACAGAGAAAAAATTATGAATGAGTGAATGAATGATACTGAAGTTACTCAAGTGTATCCGAACGAGAACTCTATTTTGTCTATGCTCTTTATCTGTCAGATTTGAATTTTGCTTGCTGTCATTTTCCTTGCGGTTTATGTCGTTTTGCTAAAAAGTGTTAGTTATAAAAAATAACGGCCTGGCTCGTTCAAATTCGTCATATAAATTATAAGGGGTGCCTAACTTTGTGTTAAAATGGAACCAATGACTTTGGGAAGCCCTACACACTCCCCTTCCGGAAGCCCGAATGTGGGTTATTTACCCCCTTTCCTTTTAGGGGAAATAAATCCTCCCACAACGCCTAGAACCAACAGTTTATCTCCTACAAAGGGCCGTAGTCTCGCTTTTGGTAAGTAACAGTTGAGCCTTACTAGATAACATTAAAACACTTTCCTTTACAAAACTAATAAGTATATTCTGAACAAACATCGAAGTAACCCTGTTAATTGTGGTTTTACCATCTTTTCAGGTTCTCCGACAAGTCCCTCGCAAACTTCAACGCCTGAACAAAAACTCTACAGACAACATAGCATACCAATGCATCAACAAGCTCTATACAATCAACAACAAAGCATGTTTTCCCAAATACCCACCTCACCAAACATATCCTACTCGAGCAAACCAAACGGTCCACCTATAGAAGACTTATTTGACACTATAAAGAGCAATGAACAGTCCATCAACAAATCAGCCTTTCAGGAACACAGTTTTCTAGGCTATGGGAATCATCAGTCTATGCTTCAGAACTCATATGTGAATAATATGAATGGTTCAGTAAATAATCAGTCTATGACGACTCCGTGGCAAGATGGTTGTCAAGAACAGGATGAATATTGGGTAACTGTGTTTGGTTTTCCACCGAATGCTGCAAACACGGTATTGGCAAGGTTTAGCAACTGTGGAGCTATTCTAGGTATGGGTTCTTTTATTACTCTTTTTTTGTCTAGAATTCTTCGAAGTCGATGCCTCATTCCTGAGGGACGTGACCATGGAGAGCCTCTGCTAGTCTAGAATAAAATTGTGTTAATTTTGTCCTTTTAATAATTAATTTTGTAATAATGTCAAAGGAATCTCTCATCTTAATTCAGGGTGTTAGGAAAAGTACTAACCTGCACCAGCCCATGAAACTCAACAACTTTCCCTAGGGTAGGGTTCCCTTTCCATAGGTTGAATTTTTTTAAAAAAAATTGTCGTCCCATACAAAATGTTCCAACCAACGTAGTTTGTATGACATAAGGTCTAATTTTTTTTTTCATATTTTGACCTGTGTTCCTTGGGGAAGGTTGTGTAGTTTCATGGGCTGATTCATACCTTGAAAGCAATTTAGTAGTTTTCCTACCATCCTGTATACCAATAAAGCAGTGTACCACTTTAAATATGTAAAACTTCTTGCCAAATCGTGTAGTGGACTTGTGGAACAAACTACCACAATCAGTGATCAGTGCTCTCTCAGTGAACTCATTTAAAAACAGACTTGACAAACATTTGACTCAAGTGCGGTGATATACACGCATCAGCACAGTGTGCTGCTAGTGTATTATAAATAATAATACATACATACATATATCACGCCTTTATCCCTTGCGGGGTAGGCTGAGCGCTAACGGCCGTAAGAATACGGTCGCTATTGCCACGTCTGTCATTTTTGAGGATTGTTTTCCAAGGTTGTTTTAGAAAACATGTGTATTACTATAGTGACAGGTTGTCAGCCTGTCGCCTAAAAATTGTAATACATCAATAACCTCGAGTCCCTTAGTCGCCTCTTACGACACCCGCGGGAAGGATGTGGGGTGATGCTATTCTAAGCCGGCATCACACGGAATAATAATAATAATAATAAATTATTTATAACCCCTGTTGTGAGATAGAGGACTAACCTGTTGCTACAAATACATGCTATTTCTGTTAATTTAAACACCTTGCAGATAAGCAATACCCAACACAAGGCAACTGGGCCCACGTAAGATATGCAACAAGAGCGGAGAAGGAGCGCGCGTTAGCTCTAAGCGGGAGACAGGTGCTGCCAGGAGTCATGGTCGGAGTGGTGGAGTGCCGGGAGCCTCCGAAAGTGTCTGTTACTAGTGCCAACGCATCTATGATGGAAAGGTATGTTTTTATACTAGAATTGAATGAATATGAAAATGTATTATGCTAATATTGTTATCACCTGATCCTAAACAGCCAATGCAGTGTAATGGCTGGTGGAACAGTTCTAAATAGTGTTGTGGTAAAATTATTAGTTCCATGGTGGTTAAAATTCTAAATAGGTGTGTTCTGGTAACTTTATTAGTTCTAGCTGCCCAAGCAATTAATCATAATTTTTTTATTTTGATTAAGTCTCATTTATTACTGCTTGTATTAATTAAAATGCCTTATGGTGTAGCTAAAATGCTTATTTGTTTCAGACCATCAATGGGAGCCAGATCTTTATGTCCTACTCCTATTCCATCAGCTCCCGTTCCACAGAGGTCCAACGGAATACTCTCCAAGGCTTTAGACTATGTGCTTGGCTGGTGACACACATTTCAGGGTCTCTTGCATCATTCAATTTACTATCTTCATAATAATAATATGAGAATGAGATAAAAAAGCTGACATTTTTAAATGTAAATAATATTTCTGAGGATCATGTACTGTATAAGTAAATAAAACATATGAATTAGATTGTTTTTTGTTTGAGGGCTTATTTATTAATTATTTAAAACTAGAAATTACATATAAAATACTTAATGCTAGAGAGTTAATTTTACTGTCATACATAATATTATGTCCATTAATAAATTTTGAAGATTTCAACCTAAATCTACTCCCGATTTATAACATCTAATTTGTAACCAAATAGTTGAAGCATTGATTTGTTTAAACTTGAAAAAAAATAACAGTTTTATGTTCCAGAATAATAAATGTAGATGCAAGAATAACTTAAAAAGTCTAGCCTTGTCTACTGTTACAGAAAAAAACTGTTCAAAAATAAATAAAATGGTTTTCAAACACAATAAACCTAAAAACATCTATTTATTACAAACTAAAGCATCTACTTTGGTTGTTCTATAGTTGCGTTTGCCAGATCGGTCATCTTGGGGTACTTGATATTGTGTTTGTCGAGTTCATTCTGCGACCAGAGAATCATTCGGAGCAGACTGCACAGTTTTGGGTTGGTGTATTCCTGGTTTTCCATCTTCAGAATTGCTGCATTCAGTTCACTTGCAATCTAAACAAATATAACACAATTAACATTCAAGAATGGTAACAGATGATGATTGATAAGCTCATAATGGCAAAAAGTAAATCAGAGACTTGTTGCCATTATTAAGAAGAATTGCCATGAATCTGTTCATTAGTTTTTCAGTTAAAGTGGTTTAAAGCATTGTAAATAAATACATGAACTCTAATAAATAACATTACACTCCTTTTTTTTTTGGTTCAGCAGTTGTGTAAAAAGTAAGTCAGATTTGTTTATTTAGTGAGCTTACCTTCTGACTATGTGATGGAAGCAATAGATCAGCAAACGGTGATGCATGGGGATCAGGGAATGCTAGCAGAGCTAAAGAACGCTCAAGCTCTGTCAGGGCATTGCGGTCATTGGCACCAGCTTCAGCCAATGTGGCGCTAGCAAACGCTAGTGCTTCCTCTGCTCTGCCGGCTCGGATCAGTTCCAGGAGTTGAAGTTGCTAGAAAAAGACAAAATCAGTACTTCTTCTTCTTTGTCAGCATAGTTTCGCCCACTGTTGGGCATATGCCTCTCCTAACTTAGGGAAATGTTTTAATTAATATTTAAAAGCATGGCAATATACAAATTTAGATAGAAACATTACTTAATTACTTCTGGTAAAAGTATATTTGAGTCATGAAAGAGCATAATTATTGTTATAGCTCTTTCTCCTAATTACCTATTTCATAATTATTCATTAACAGTGATGATGTGACTAAAGAATAATATCTTTGTTGTTGATAAGGAAATACTTTTAAGTCTTGAAACTGAGATAACCCTACATTGAACTTACAAAAAAGAGCTCCAGCTAAAATTCTACTAGATAACATAAATTTTGATACAATTCAGAAGGAATAAGATCAATAATCTGAGAATGAAGGACATATAAGCTTTGTTTACAAAGAAATCAATATTTCTCACTTGCAAATGGAAATAGAGGTATCTGTCGTTGTCCAGCAACTCTGGATGCAGCGCGTTGACCATCGCGATGGCTTCAGGAATGCGCCCGCCCTGCACAGCCTCGCGGATCATGATCCGTTCGTCCAGCGAACTGCAGAGGGCTGGCTCTTGCAGTCCTGCCTCCTGCTGGAACTTTAACGCTGCTTCTTTGAAGCCCTCTGTAAGAAACACAACGATACAACAATCGTCCAGCGATCTAGACATCAGGAGCTCAAAAATACAAAAGAAATAAGGACAATACCTGTGACCAAATAGTTCATTATCAACATATTCATGTCAGTCCTGGATATCTGTAAATCGTCTGACTTATTTCTATCGTGATACTTCCGTTCCTCTTTACTATTCCCATTGCTGGCGTTCTCGAAACTCATTTTTATCATTCAGATGTTTCGCAACGCAACAAAGAAATAAATAAAAATATTTAGAAATTCACAATGACATGGACAGAGTAGAATTGGTTTGACAGCTGATCTGATGAGTGAGTGCTTCAAGTGAATGAAAAGATTGATTACAAGAATCATCTTTGTCTATGGTTGATTCTATAAAATTAGGGTACAACCACATTTGGTTGCTTCACCTTCTGCACTGAACGAATGGTTTTGGACTGGAATCTCATTAGGACCCTTGTTCGTTTCGCGATGAACGCCCCAACACTTATTTTGACCGTGACGTCATAATAAAATAAAAAAAATAAAATAAAAATTATTTATTTCAGATATTCATCCATATATTGTTAGTAACAGATTCCTTAAATAACTATGTTAGTAAACAATACACAATTATTTAAAATACACTTAAACAAAGGGTCGCAAAACCCCAACTTTCCTCGTCTCCTTAACGAGATGGATGGTGTTCCAATGATGCATGATGGAACTATCCGCAACCAGTCTCGCAGCCACCACTTGTAGAAGACTGTTAATCATAATCAATTTCGATCGTGACTTTATAATCCATTTACGTATTCTCTCTAATATTTTATATTTTGTGCGCTGAGCAAGTACATTTTGCATCAAAATTAACTCGTATATTTTAAATAAAAGACCTGATGTGGGTGTTTAGCTAAATTTATTTTCAGTTCTTAAACGCCAATAACCTACTAATGAGCTGATAATACAATTTAAAAAAGACTATCCTAATGTTTTTATTGAATAATGCTTGGTAACAAATTATATTCCTTTTGTATTCAATAAAAAGTTACAACTAAACAATAATATAAAACAAATCCCAATAATGCTTATTACAAGATGCATTCTTCGTCGTTAGGTCGATTAACTAAGACCGCGCGGTCGTTACAAGTTACGATACATTATTGAGAAAATAACTTAAGAAATTTAAATAAAGCTAAATTATAATCTTCTAAATAAGCCATTATGTATCAGTATATGAGTAATTTTGAGGAAAATTGACTAAGAGCGTCGTAAATATAAATAGATAGGTATGTTATACATAAAACATACCAAAAAGAGCGTATTCCGAAATAGCTGATACAAGAGGCCGTGACATAAGATACCGCGGGCTGTAGTCAGCACAGCCCGACTTCAACATAGTAACTACAGCTATAATTCGACACTAAAAAAAAGGACAATAAAAATTAGACCAATCAAAATCGATGGCCAACTCAGCAAACTCGAGGACAATGATTTCTTAAACAGGCACTCTGTGTGAATTTATTATTCGTGTTTAGTCACTAAGGTCCTACCGGTTCCTTCACATATCATTAGAAAATATACAAAATACAAGTCAACACACCCGGCCTCGCTTCTTACAATCATCGAACGACCGAAACCAAGCGATGCGAGTTCCAGCCGTTACCCTTAGCTCAGTCTATGAACACAATTTTCCAGCGAACCTTATCTAAAGCGTTACAAGCTAGTTATGTGTATGTGTGTGTGCCATGTGGCATGAACAAAACTGTGGAATTTATCGCAGGCGATATTGCAACAAACAGCTCTCTGGTCGTCACGAACCACTTCAAACACCCGAAAAAGCAGCGTCGTTGGGCCAAATCCTTACACTTACAAATATTACACAAGTGTTTACATTTACACAAAAATGTTCGATTGAGAAGGATGTATGCTTCAGTTGAAACAAGTCGCTCGTATACAAATGTGGAAGAAATTTTGGCCCCAGACTTAATATTTTTTTACGTAAAGAAACTATGGGTCCCGAGGGCCCGAAAAATTTAAAATCAGCAAGATTTATTACTAGGTCCTACATTAGCAGGTTTGCATGGCGTATGGCCACAATATGCCTCCTGGTAAATTCCACCGGCAATCACAAGTCTTGCTCATTACATTATTAATTAGGATACTCTCTATTCCCGCATATAATATTCACATATACCAAAATATGTTTGTCTTGATATATTGCTGTGTCTCCGCCGCTCCCCACACTCCCGCGTTATTAAGACAGATCTGAAAACAGGAAAAACAATTTGTTTTAGATAAGATTATAAAAAGTAATTCCACTTGAGTTCCAATATCTCTTAGAATGTTTAATTATTCATTCATATTTGACATTTTGCCTTCTTGACATGTTGATACTGTGATTTTTTGCTACTCAAACATTTCGCAACTTTGACATATTGCAACCTTGACTGACACTTTGTAATATTGACACAGACTGAGTTTGTCAAATACTTTGCTGAAAATACATACAGTAAAATTCGTTATCGCCATGTCTGATAAATGTTTGTCACTATAGTGACAGGTTGTCAGCCTGTCGCCTAAAATTGCAATACACGTGAAACTCGAAATCCCTTAGTCTCTTCTTACGACACCCACAGGAAAGAAATGAGGAAATGCTATTCTAAGCCGGCATCAAATTAAGTTCAGCCAAACGCGAGATAGTCGCGCACATCAAATCAAAAATCAAACTGAGGACTTCCTTTTGATTGAAACCGGTGAAAAAGGTTAGCGCATAAGGAGGTCGCTATCGCTAGCGCTACAAGACTATTTACAGCTGGGCACGAGGTCTTGGTGCATGTGGTGCTCGGCGTCCATCCCGATGGGCATGCAGGTGGCGGGCGGCGGCCGGCGCTGCACCTACAAGGTACTTACAGCTGGGCACGAGGTCTTGGTGCATGTGGTGCTCGGCGTCCATCCCGATGGGCATGCAGGTGGCGGGCGGCGGCCGGCGCTGCACCTACAAGGTACTTACAGCTGGGCACGAGGTCTTGGTGCATGTGGTGCTCGGCGTCCATCCCGATGGGCATGCAGGTGGCGGGCGGCGGCCGGCGCTGCACCTACAAGGTACTTACAGCTGGGCACGAGGTCTTGGTGCATGTGGTGCTCGGCGTCCATCCCGATGGGCATGCAGGTGGCGGGCGGCGGCCGGCGCTGCACCTACAAGGTACTTACAGCTGGGCACGAGGTCTTGGTGCATGTGGTGCTCGGCGTCCATCCCGATGGGCATGCAGGTGGCGGGCGGCGGCCGGCGCTGCACCTACAAGGTACTTACAGCTGGGCACGAGGTCTTGGTGCATGTGGTGCTCGGCGTCCATCCCGATGGGCATGCAGGTGGCGGGCGGCGGCCGGCGCTGCACCTACAAGGTACTTACAGCTGGGCACGAGGTCTTGGTGCATGTGGTGCTCGGCGTCCATCCCGATGGGCATGCAGGTGGCGGGCGGCGGCCGGCGCTGCACCTACAAGGTACTTACAGCTGGGCACGAGGTCTTGGTGCATGTGGTGCTCGGCGTCCATCCCGATGGGCATGCAGGTGGCGGGCGGCGGCCGGCGCTGCACCTACAAGGTACTTACAGCTGGGCACGAGGTCTTGGTGCATGTGGTGCTCGGCGTCCATCCCGATGGGCATGCAGGTGGCGGGCGGCGGCCGGCGCTGCACCTACAAGGTACTTACAGCTGGGCACGAGGTCTTGGTGCATGTGGTGCTCGGCGTCCATCCCGATGGGCATGCAGGTGGCGGGCGGCGGCCGGCGCTGCACCTACAAGGTACTTACAGCTGGGCACGAGGTCTTGGTGCATGTGGTGCTCGGCGTCCATCCCGATGGGCATGCAGGTGGCGGGCGGCGGCCGGCGCTGCACCTACAAGGTACTTACAGCTGGGCACGAGGTCTTGGTGCATGTGGTGCTCGGCGTCCATCCCGATGGGCATGCAGGTGGCGGGCGGCGGCCGGCGCTGCACCTACAAGGTACTTACAGCTGGGCACGAGGTCTTGGTGCATGTGGTGCTCGGCGTCCATCCCGATGGGCATGCAGGTGGCGGGCGGCGGCCGGCGCTGCACCTACAAGGTACTTACAGCTGGGCACGAGGTCTTGGTGCATGTGGTGCTCGGCGTCCATCCCGATGGGCATGCAGGTGGCGGGCGGCGGCCGGCGCTGCACCTACAAGGTACTTACAGCTGGGCACGAGGTCTTGGTGCATGTGGTGCTCGGCGTCCATCCCGATGGGCATGCAGGTGGCGGGCGGCGGCCGGCGCTGCACCTACAAGGTACTTACAGCTGGGCACGAGGTCTTGGTGCATGTGGTGCTCGGCGTCCATCCCGATGGGCATGCAGGTGGCGGGCGGCGGCCGGCGCTGCACCTACAAGGTACTTACAGCTGGGCACGAGGTCTTGGTGCATGTGGTGCTCGGCGTCCATCCCGATGGGCATGCAGGTGGCGGGCGGCGGCCGGCGCTGCACCTACAAGGTACTTACAGCTGGGCACGAGGTCTTGGTGCATGTGGTGCTCGGCGTCCATCCCGATGGGCATGCAGGTGGCGGGCGGCAACCGGCGCTGCACCTACAAGGTACTTACAGCTGGGCACGAGGTCTTGGTGCATGTGGTGCTCGGCGTCCATCCCGATGGGCATGCAGGTGGCGGGCGGCGGCCGGCGCTGCACCTACAAGGTACTTACAGCTGGGCACGAGGTCTTGGTGCATGTGGTGCTCGGCGTCCATCCCGATGGGCATGCAGGTGGCGGGCGGCGGCCGGCGCTGCACCTACAAGACTACTTACAGCTGGGCACGAGGTCTTGGTGCATGTGGTGCTCGGCGTCCATCCCGATGGGCATGCAGGTGGCGGGCGGCGGCCGGCGCTGCACCTACAAGGTACTTACAGCTGGGCACGAGGTCTTGGTGCATGTGGTGCTCGGCGTCCATCCCGATGGGCATGCAGGTGGCGGGCGGCGGCCGGCGCTGCACCTACAAGACTACTTACAGCTGGGCACGAGGTCTTGGTGCATGTGGTGCTCGGCGTCCATCCCGATGGGCATGCAGGTGGCGGGCGGCGGCCGGCGCTGCACCTACAAGGTACTTACAGCTGGGCACGAGGTCTTGGTGCATGTGGTGCTCGGCGTCCATCCCGATGGGCATGCAGGTGGCGGGCGGCGGCCGGCGCTGCACCTACAAGACTACTTACAGCTGGGCACGAGGTCTTGGTGCATGTGGTGCTCGGCGTCCATCCCGATGGGCATGCAGGTGGCGGGCGGCGGCCGGCGCTGCACCTACAAGGTACTTACAGCTGGGCACGAGGTCTTGGTGCATGTGGTGCTCGGCGTCCATCCCGATGGGCATGCAGGTGGCGGGCGGCGGCCGGCGCTGCACCTACAAGGTACTTACAGCTGGGCACGAGGTCTTGGTGCATGTGGTGCTCGGCGTCCATCCCGATGGGCATGCAGGTGGCGGGCGGCGGCCGGCGCTGCACCTACAAGGTACTTACAGCTGGGCACGAGGTCTTGGTGCATGTGGTGCTCGGCGTCCATCCCGATGGGCATGCAGGTGGCGGGCGGCGGCCGGCGCTGCACCTACAAGACTACTTACAGCTGGGCACGAGGTCTTGGTGCATGTGGTGCTCGGCGTCCATCCCGATGGGCATGCAGGTGGCGGGCGGCGGCCGGCGCTGCACCTACAAGGTACTTACAGCTGGGCACGAGGTCTTGGTGCATGTGGTGCTCGGCGTCCATCCCGATGGGCATGCAGGTGGCGGGCGGCGGCCGGCGCTGCACCTACAAGGTACTTACAGCTGGGCACGAGGTCTTGGTGCATGTGGTGCTCGGCGTCCATCCCGATGGGCATGCAGGTGGCGGGCGGCGGCCGGCGCTGCACCTACAAGGTACTTACAGCTGGGCACGAGGTCTTGGTGCATGTGGTGCTCGGCGTCCATCCCGATGGGCATGCAGGTGGCGGGCGGCGGCCGGCGCTGCACCTACAAACAAACACTAGTGTTAGTACACGCCACGCCTATACTTCCTACGGCGAAGGCAGAGCGTAAAACGATGTATTATTATTTTATTACGTCTGATAATGATTTGTATGTATGTTAATATTTATTTATAGTGTATCCTTTGGGTATCTCAAAGGTTGACTGGAAGAAAAAGTTCGCATGTTTGATTTTTTTGTCTGTGGTACAATAAAGTAATTTGATTACATACATAATGATTTAAAAAACAGATTTTCGCGAGTCGGAATCGTATAGCAAGCAAATAATGAGCAATAAACATTTTTCCCTCTGTATTTTGAGGTTCAAAGGTAAAATGAGCAGAGGCGATGAGTTTCTCTTGCTAATATAGGCAACAGATTATAGTGTACGCAAAGAGAAAGATCTTAAGGTCAATATTTTTTGTTTAGATTTATTGTGGCCTGTGGATGGTATTGTTTATTTGATAGTGGATGTGGATGGTAAGTCAGACAAATGCCTCGAGACGATCACGAGCAAGCAGCGCGTCTACAAAACGTACACGCGCGCCCATCAAACTAAAAAATGGTTGTTTTATCATCATTCAAACCATCCACACTTTACTGAACAAGATTAACCTTAAATTGTATGAAGATCTAGATTAACTAGTTACACAATGTATATTAAATTGCATCTGTGAATACTTATTCTACAATACAACCCAGAAGTGGCCAGACGACGATTATGTTTTTGTGTTGGTCTCTACGTTTTCGGCACCGGGGCAATCAAAACTACGCTGAGAATACTTATTCTGCAGAAAAGCCCACAAGTGGCCAGACGGCGATTATGTTTTTGTGTTATGGCTCTACATTTTCGGCTCCGGGGCCATCAAAACTACGCCTGGCGGTTTGATGGAGAGCTCGGGCTCACATGGAAATAATTGAATGGTTGTTCAAACAATCAGCCCAATCACGTCCTTGGGGCGAGATTGGGCTTAGGAGTTGTTCTGGGAAGAACGGATCAGACTGAATCTACCCTGTACATGCCGGTAATTGACGACAATAATGTAAGTGCTGAGGACGGCCGTAGCGTCGATACAAAACTGCAGTGTATGGAGGCACCTGGGGAGGGCAATGTCCAGCAGTGGGGCTCACCTGGTCGCGGTTGAAGCGCACGAAGGCCTCGTACTGCTCGGCCAGCTTGCAGTTTAGCGCGGACTCGTACTCGGCGCGCAGAGCCACCTCCTGCTCGCGGAGCATCTTCTCGCAGATCATGCGCACCTGCGGACACACCGGGTTATTCGAAACGGTTAAACTTTCATAAGACACGTCTGAACCGGCAAGTCAGAAGACGTGGGTTCAAATCCCATCGGTAGTGTGAAATTTTCCCAATTATTTCGTTAATTGTAATTTTTATTTTTAGTATTTATTTTGACATGACAGTTTGTATTTTATATGAATAAATAATTTGAGTACTACTATTTAGTTTGTATTAATTTTGTACCTAAAAGTTAATTTCACAACACAGCCAAATGTTGGAATAATCCTCTTTTGATCGGAATCAAAGTACTATACCAACTGGAATCAGAAAGTTTATATTATAGACAATTATTGTGCGCTCATTTACAACAGATGGCTGATCTTGTTATTGATAAAGCAGCTTTAGAATCTTACTGCCTCCCAAGGCATGCGCTGCTTCGGGTGAGTCCTATCTGGACGACCATTAGCATGCACTGCTGCTTTTGTTATGTTATAGCAGAACATACTGCAACTTATTTCAATTACTTTCATTCTTTCTGTATCTAAACTGAATTGTGTTCAGGCAAATAAATAAATTCAACTTAAAAACTTGATCTTTTTTTATGTGGGACAGAGAGTCGTCCAACGACCAGATGAACCCTGGTGTCAAGAGATTTTCAACTGCCTGCTTCCGGACAACCAGGTGGTTCTAGTTTACCTGCTTGAATGTGAACAGAGCGCGGTTCTTGGCGGGGTTGTGTCGCGAGGTGGGGTGCGGGGGCGACATGTCTCCCTCGCTGCCGCTGGACGAGGAGCTGCAGGCCACGCCGCTGGTGGCGAGCCTCAGCTGTTTCCGCCGCTGGAGCCGTTTGATCTCGTCGCAGATCTCTTGTGCCATGCGCTCTGGAATCAGATGCGTTTATAAATTACAGAAGGCAATATTATATTTTTATACGAACCTACGCCAATAGGTAATATTGGCGTAGCTACTTTGTCTTTTTTAAGTATACGTATGAAGAATATTTCGTTAGGATACCATTTCGACTTCTGCCAAAATATAGTTCAACTATTTGAAAACAGCGTTACTCCGCGAGGCATAAAGGCGTGATTTGTGTAAAGTCTATTTTTTTTAGAGAGTCCTTAAATGTAAACAAACAACTTGCCATAACAACGTCGATAGATTTCGCCATAATATATGAGAACTGCACGTTATAACTGTCATACAAATACATATTTCACTTGTTTCACATCCCACATAACTGAAAACACTTAATTTATGACTCAATTATGTATAATTCTATTAGAAATTAATAAAATATTAAACAAACACGGACATTTTGACAGATCGTGAACATACAGCCATCTTTGAATAGTGCTGTGCCACATCATTGAGTCCAAAGTTCTGATTCAGTTCAGTGAGTCGGTCAATGACTCGATTGATTCATTAAGTTTTCTTTTTTTTCTGTTTTAGTCATTATTATTAGGTATGATCATAAAAGTTCAATCTTATTCTTTGAGATTACGTAAATAACATCTACAAACATTTATTAAAATGCCTTTAATCAGAAAAAATCGCGACTCACTTTCTCTTATGTAAGGATGAAAGTACCGTTAAGGTTAGGATAGGTAAAATTAATAAAATCTAACTTGATACCCGTTACATTTGTCAGATCCATACTGAATGGGAAGGAAAGAGGAAACAAAGAAAAGTTGACCTTGAGCATTTTCCCAAAGCTGACTGATGTCACAAGGTATCAAGCTATATTTAATGTCCGACTCACACACTCCATGAGTTACAGGAGGCAGCACGAGGGACGAGTTCTATATCGTTAGGGATCAAACACGGAAGAGCATTCGGAACACACGACATTGGAACGAAGCGAGGAAACGAATGACGGTCAATCGCAAGCCGTAAAACGCTATTGCTTCAGAATGACTTTCTCTTTCTAACAGTAACAATAGCGAGCGAGAGGCAAGAACTGTTTTATCATGCCGTCTCTATTATTTAGTGTTCCAAGTACAGTGCGACAAAAATAATTAGTAATGAAAAACATTATTTTCTTAAACTTAGATTCATATCAACGGGGCTTAGAAGGGACGACATTTTAATTACTACTCCTTTTTATGCACTGTATTTACGCTACTATGAACGGCAAAATTATCCAATAAAGGTTGTTTTTTTATATATAAAAAACAATGATAATGCGAGTAAAGCCACAGGGTATTTGTTTTTAATACTGTGTTCAAACAATCAACAAGTTACGATGATCTTACTCGACTCAGTTATAAAGATTTTGAACTGACTCACTCTTGCCCAGCCCTACCAAATCTAATATTAGAGATTTTTAGTCTGTGGAGATTTGTTTGTTTACCTTTCTGGACTCTCTAAGAAAAACAGACTTTATATATGTATGTGTCTAGGAATGGATGGTAAGTCAGACAAATGCCTCGAGAGAATCACGAGGAGGCAGGGAGTCTTCAAAACGTACACGCGCGCCCATCAAACTGAAAAATGGTTGTTTTATCATCATCCAAACCTTGTCTACTCCAAGACATTATCCCTATCTTATTTTATTGATTGGTCTTGAGCATTACAGGGTGTAAGGAAAAGTACTAACTTTCTTTCAAGGGATGAACCAGCTCATGAAACTGAACAACTTTCCCCAAGGAACAGGGAGGTTGGAAAAAATTACGAGTTCCCAAACAAAATGTACCAATCAACTGAGTCAGTTTGTATGTGAGGTTTTCTTTATTTTTTTCTTCATATTAAATGAACGTTGTGCAGTTTCATGGGCTGGTTCAAGGAAGTGAGTACTTTTTTCTGATACCCTGTATAATCTGTTAAAAATGAATGAATTGGTGAAACTGTTCTAAATAATAAGGAAGTACATAGGTGTCCATACTACTTTGATTTGCCTCAATTGGTTTACACATTAAGAAAACCTAAATAAATTAATTTAAACATTAGTCCTGATGATAGTATCAAAACCTTTGATAGTACAAATTGATCAACTTGTAACTTAGTAATATTGCTGTAATTTATTAATTAGCATCCATAACCAAGGGCAGATTAAAAGCAATGTTTAAAATTAACATAAATAGTTTCAGATAACTGTATCAAGTAAATGGCAAAGATTATTAGCTGCACTTCTTTGAAAAACTTGACTACAATAGGTATAATCTATTTAGGTTAATGTAATGAATAATGATGATTAGAAGAAAACAAAGGTTGCTTAGTATAGAAACAGAACTATCTACAAAACCTTATTTAATAGTGAGAATTATTGGGCTGACAACAACACTTCTCCAAACTAGGTGGCGCTATTTCAGATTGAGGAATTGTCAAATTCAGTTTAGTGCCCAATAAACTCTATTCCCCATGTTTAATGGGATTGTAATGTGTTAAATGCTTTATTATTGACATTTTATACAACTTCATAAGTTAACATATTACACCTATCTATGGGAAATTGCACCATATAATTCACTCAGAACGCCATATACTAGAAACTAAACAAACAAAAAAAAAACATTCTTAAAAAAAGGTTCATATTTCACCTTATTGTTTACTCTCTCTCTCTCTTCATGTAGGACACTGAGTCATCCAACAACCCAAAGAACAATGAAACATCTGGATCAAATCCAAGAGTGTGCATCTGATTTTGGCCTTGAAACTGAACAAAGTAGTTGTCTTACAAAAAGTTGGGCTTGTAAGGACACCAACATTTGCAATTACACATTTTTTCATTTATTTACAGAGAATATGAACCCTATTTGTAACCATGGGAGTTGTAAAAGGCGACTAAGGGATAAATCCATGGAACTGACAGCAGCATTCCCTGCGAATATCTACAATATTATGCACTGCGCTCGCCAATCAGCCTACCAAGCAATGTGAGTATGGCAAGAGCCCCAATAGAGGGAGGCCCATGTCCAGATGTGGACTTTTGTGGCTGTAGAAGTATGAAAATGTAATCAATAATGTATTTTAGAACTTAGAACTATAACTATCATCTTGAGCAGGCGAGATATCTGTTCTGGTGTTTGCAATGCAAAGATTGATTGGTGTTTGCATTGAATAAAACCATTTGACAAGAAACACTGTTGATATAATTGGTCAGTAATGTTAGTATTGTAAAATTTGTTAAAATACTGATAAAATGGATATAAAATATTACTTAGACTGCCAGTAGTTCCTTATGAGTTACACATTGCCAAGATACCTAATATTACTATTGGTACGTAGTTGCCTTTATAGGTATGTATTTACCTACAATGATTTTTCAAATGGACTCAAGGGTTTCATGTGTATTATTACAACTTAATGTGGCAGACTGACAACCTGTCACTAGTGATATAGAGATCATCTGAAACGGCCCTCAATAATTGTCAGATGTGGCGGTAGCAACCATATTGTTACGGCCATTATCATACTGCCTACATTGCAAGGGGTAAAGGTGTGATATGTGTTTGTGTTTTTGCCACTAGTGGAAAAATAAGGACTCTGTGTCCACGCATCATACAATGGCTCTGGCATGCAAAAGGTTACCATGAATTTGGAAAATACAGATCTTATTATGTACTTTAGTGTGTAACTAATTCGGGTGAACAATGCTTGGAAAACTATGACATCATAACATAATACATATACTGTGGGTATTTAATGCATGTTCAATAAAATAATATTGACATAGTCATATGATTTGAAGAGGAATATCACAGTTACTAAGCTTACAGAGTGTAAAAATGTTACATTGCAGTGTTCTATTTCTGCAGAGGCTGCAATAATTTGACACCATTATATTGCTAAATATGTATTACGCCGTAAGCAAGCACGCAGGTATCGATTCAAGTCTTCTTTCACCTACATCATAATCCACTATTCCAAATGGGTCCAGGGGCAAAAAAGGACAAAAAAGTACAAAAAGGACACGATAAAATCCGCCCAACGGTTTTCACGCATCAGCTATCTCGTTCTAACGCAAGACCATAAAAATATTCCATCAAACAATGGCGATAAATAATACAGCTGATTAGCGCAATGATCTATTGTGCAAGACTACCAAATTACAATTTCTTTGATATCTTTGCTAGAAAATTGCAAAGCTCTAGCTTGCCAGTCATCATTCCACAAAGAACAAAAAAATAAACAAACCTGGGGTTAACTTGGCAGGTGCACTAACGGATTCTCCAAATGTAGACAGCTTGTTTTCTGAAACCTTCATTGAAGGACTTGTGCTGGAACCTGTGGCGAATGGAGCACATCTTCGTCTCTTCGCAGGCAACTGCGCCATCGACTCCCAATCCAAATTCCTCTTGAGCGTAGCGCACGCCATTTTCTTTTTACGTCCAACAAATGTCCTCCGAAGATAAAACTCTAGGAACTTCGATTTTGTCACAAAGCTTGCACTAAAGGAAAATAATGTCAAAACTAAACATAAAATTAATTTACAATATTAGTACACACAATTCTATTCTAAAAGCACAAAGGATTCCTCTAAATATTAAGGATTGACGCTATTTTATAAACCAAAAAATTCTGCTGCGATTCGCTTTTCACTTCATTCAATTTTGAACGATGTTGCCATGTCGACATTACGAATAATGGATTATAATTTGAAATGGATATTTTTTAAAGTAAAAAAACGCTAAAAATTCCTAAATTTTATATTTTAGTGAGATTTTGGGATAAACTATGAAATGTACGTCGTTGAGATGTGGTGTACATACCTACTTATGTTTCTACATAATACACATTTTGTGATGATGATCTCTCCGACCGATTTCGGCCATGGCGACCACTTTGACTCCTAATCTGATGTACAAATATGGCAAATGTAACGACTCTCGACTCGAGATGTAGTTGACTCTAATGTCCATAAAAGAAGTAAACTTTTTATGGCTTTTTTAAAATACTCAATTTACTTTTTTTTTTCTATGTTGATGGATAGGTAAATAAAAATTATATAAGCAGTTTTAGGCTCTTTTCAAACCTGCTCGATATCCTAGCGGTACGAGGGTAGCGTTATTTGAAAAGTATACTTTGACCGCTGTTATTTTGATTGGTACCTACAAATAGCGAAACGACTGATTTCCGCTATCTACATATCGAGCGGATACCGCTCAGGTCTGAATAGACTGATTTCGACCCTTTTGAGAAAACCTGGCAACTTGTGTATGACATCTGTTTTTACCAAGGTACCAATATAACGACATGAACTCACTCAAATTCGGATACACGCTACGAAGTTTCAGATCAAACCATTCGTTCTTTATATCAATCTGCGACTAGATGTAGCTCCACCCTTAGCTTTTGTCTATGGTAAAATTTGACAGACAAACAGCTGAAAAAAAACGCAAATCCGTGATTTTACCTTGAGTGCTGAGCTTGAGTGACTCACTGTATTTTCTCAGATTCGTAACTTTTTGCAGCATTCCTGCTCATATTAAGGTCTTAGCACCTGCGTATTCTTTTTAAAAATCGTACTAAAAAGCCGTCAAACTGGGGAACGAAATGTCTTCGTCCGCAATGGAAAGTATCCTTTTCAAAAATTGTTTCACAACTTTGTTCTCATGTTTACTCATTGTTAGCCTTCTAATATTATGATTTCCTGCATCTTTTAGGAGCTATTTGGTAAGTAGGTATTCGAAAAATTATGTGTAACGCTTGTATATAAACAAAGAATTTCAATAAACCCACTTACCACAATTTACAACATCTTTCTATTTTGTGTTTGTGAGTCATATCTCATAAATTCAAGAGTATGCATAAAGATCATGGGCATAAACCTTCGATAAGATTCTTATATTTTCGTTAAATTTGGTGATAGGTTAGTTCATGTGCAGCCACTTTCAGTTGCAAGATTACAATACAAGATTGTTTATTGTAAGGCAAGATTTATAACATCACTCTAGTCTATTGCAGTCTCTGAGTTTATGATACGAGCCATCTGATTAAAGAAATGACCTGTAAATGGCGGCTGATTGTTATGCTTTCTCTCTCCCACTGAGGTTGTTTATATTACCAGGCTAGGCAATCATGATTTCTCTCTCACACTTAGGTAACCGCTGCCATTTGCAGATCCTTTCTTTATCTCTCTCTCTCTTTTCATGTAGGACACCGAGTCAACCAACGACCCAATGAACTCTGGTGTCAGAGTTTTTTGTTTGCCTTTACCTGTTGTGATTAAAAAAATCAATCCAAAGTCAAAATAAGGGAAGTGGTATTCTCAGTGTAGTAAATTTTTATTTTTTAATTAGAAGCCTGTTGTGTTTCACTGCAGAGCAAAAGGCTTTCTCCCTTTTTGGTAGAATTATTTCTTTTAATATTTAGCCTTGTCTTCATACAACAGGTAATTAATTAAAATAAAGTGTATCCTTAACTCACTACCAGAACACCTATTTAATTTAAAATTTGCTGTGAAGGAGTTAGAAAGAAATTCAAAAAAATGTGAAAAAGAAGAAAAATTGGAGAAAGAAAAAGCCAAAAAGGCAATACAGAAGGGCAACATGGAGGGTGCTCGAATACATGCAGAAAATGCTATACGACAGAAGAATCAAGCGTTGAACTATCTTAGGATGTCTGCAAGGGTCGATGCTGTTTCAAGTAGAGTACAGACAGCTCTTACTACCAGAAAGGTTAGTTCTTCCGTTTTAACCACACATGGTCTTTATTTCAGCTATAACTAGGCCATAACAACGAAGTACTTCACCTATTAAGTCATCTGACAGTATGATTAATCCGAGGCTTTTTTTTACAGCTGGATGTTTTCTTTTTTTTACCTGTTGGATACTATGAGGTCTCATTATTCATATAAATACAGGGTGTTCGGCACAGAATCCCGAATACTGATAGGGTGCAAGCAGACCATGAAACTGAACAACTTTCCCCTACGAACATATGTCAGTAAACCATGCTCCCATACAAAATCGCGATCGGCTGACTGCATTTACTATGGGAAACCAAAAATTTTTACTTTTCCTGATATATGTTTCTAGGGGAAAGTTGTTCAGTTTCATGGTCTGCTTGCACCCTATCAGTATTCGAGATGCTGTCCCTTACACCCCGTAGATAAACTTGCTAGCCATAGGAGTAAATGCTTCTGGGAAAACTTTATTTTTAAGTTTCTGATGTCTGTTGCCTGCTGTGGCCACTTCTCAGCAATATAGTCATCTTCCACACAGAATCTGATCATAATAGAAAAAAAGCTTCACAAATCTCATTTTACAAATTTTACGACATACATACGTCAAATCACGCCTTTATCTTACGCAGGGTAGGTGGATCGTTAGCGGTCGTTATCGCCACGTCTGACTAATATTTGAAGGTCACTTCAGATGAGTTGACTCATGATAATGGTATCACTATAGTAACAGGTTGTCAGCCTGTCGCCTAAAATTGCAATACACTTACAACCCTCGATCCCTCAGACGCTTCTTAGGACACCCACATATGCAAAAATTACTAAAATTATGATTTCACAATTTCCAGGTGACCAACTCAATGGCAGGTGTTGTCAAAGCAATGGATGCAGCCATGAAATCCATGAACCTGGAGAAGATATCAACTCTGATGGACAAGTTCGAGAGCCAGTTTGAGGACCTGGACGTCCAGTCTTCGTACATGGAGAATGCGATGTCCCAGACGACCACCACGACTGTCCCGCAAGGAGACGTCGACAATCTGCTGCAGCAAGTCGCTGATGAAGCTGGGTATGTGTTTTTATACTGTTTCTTACACAAAACTCAGAACACATGGTTTGGGAATAGAATTTTATGGTTGGCTTTAGAGTGTAGGTAGACAGACAGCCATTTGCCTATAGCAGCCACCATAACTAAAGGGCTCAAGCTTTTCTCATAAGACCATTCCAAACACATACATACAACCAGTTTTCAATATGTATTATCAAACGCCCATGACTGGATGCAGGCGGCCCAGGATAGGGAAAAGTGGAGGAAAGAGGCCTTTGCCCTGCAGTGGAACATGTCTAGCTCAAAATAAAAAATAAATTATCTAAATACAGAGCACAAGTTTACTAAGAAAATTCTATGTATGTTATCAGTCAGTTAGTCATTATGATTATGTTATACCACCTATTCACAGTGTATACCTACCAACTAAGAATTTTACCTATTGACTTATAGCTAGTAGTTTGATATGACTATGGAACAAGTTCAAACCAACATTATCTTGACGATTTATTCTTTCAGGCTGGAACTAAACATGGAGCTGCCGTCAGGCATACCGAGCACGTCAGTGGGGGCCACCACCGTGGTCTCGCAGGAGCAGGACGAGCTGACGCAGCGGCTCGCGAGGTTACGGCAGGCCGAGTAACGCTCAGCGCATTTAGGTGTAAGATAATGTACAGATATTATGAATATCGTGTTCTCTCGGCGCGCAATGTCACGTTAGCGAAATGTCATTGCAGTATGTCACGTTGTTAGCAAATCTTTATAATTTGATTAAATTTTTAAAGTATTGCCGTTCGTATAGGCCATATTTGTCATGTCAACAAAGAAAAATAGACCTTATGTAATACATAGCATTAACATAATATGTCCATGGCATTAATATGATTTTGACAGCTGTAAAATATGGCCCATTTGAATGCCCATACTTTAGTGTATGGTTTCTAAGTGCCGACGTTGGAAAGTACAGGTTTCATCTTTTTTTTTTGATGTGAAATAAATGTTTAAGGGTATATAGTTTAGGAAATATAATTTGAGCCGATTCGACTATGAAACGTCAAAGCGAATCGGCTCAAATTATATTTTCTAAACTACCTATATAATACAGATCTAAATAGGAAAAGCACTTGGTAACGTGATGTTTCGAGAATATGTCATTGTGTGTGGAGAGGATTGTATTGTAAGAAGGAAGAGATTGCAGGTTCAACTGTATTGTTTCATTGTAATAGTTGTTTTATGTAAAAACCAGTCAGCAAGTAGTACTTTTATACAAACAGATTTTTTATGATGGCAATGATATTCAAAAGGAAATAGTAGCCCCAATACTTGTTGTTACTCCTTGCAAGTAATAATATTGTTAGTTTTTTACTATATGATCAAAGTATAATAATATTCATTCATTGTTTCCTGCCACTATTATATATAGATCTTGTTTTGGAATCGTGAGTTACATGATGTGTTACATTTTTCATTCCCAATATGTTTATTTGAATAAATTATGTAAGTAAGGGTGTTGTTAATATAAATGTGCAAAAAATCTTGTAATAAGTTCAAAACTGTCTCAAATATACGCCCTAAAATTGTTTATTTTTCTAATTTGTGTAATATATAATTTTTAACTATATCTTCAACTTTTTTATTTATTAGTATTTTAAGATGAACACACACTTATCTGCACCGAACGAATCGATCGAATCCGGCAAATATGCGAGGTTTCAAAGGATTTCATATAAAGAATTCTAAAATTCGGTTCGTTCGGTGCGGATCAGTGTGCGTTCACCTTTAGTAGGCAAAATATTAAAAAAAAAAAACCTTTTTATGTATTAGTGTTTATTATTAATATTCATAAAACTATTAGTGAAACAAGCACAACTTATCTTATGGCGGTTTAATTATATCAAGTAATACGGAAGAATGTGTAGTGTGACTACATTTGTCCTTACACGCTAACGAAATGCAGGCCGTATGTATAAAGCTAGTAGTGATGCTCAACTTACACAAATCACAAATATTCGTATACGAATCGATCACACGAGATCGAACCGCGAATTGCACCGAATCAATCTTATAATTGAAGAAATAGTAATCGAAATCTCTTAAAATCCCTTTGGGATCTTAAAAAATGTAATTAAGTTAGACTATTGGTTCAAAAATTTCAACTCATTTCTAAGGTAATATTGTAATAATACTGTATCACTGAGGTCCCGTGTTTTACTGTTGAAAATTTTGAACCAATAAACTCTTATACAAAAAAGATATCTTATAACTATTTATATAATATGGCAATAATATGACTTAGCAATGTGAATATAAAGGAACTACTAGTATATCTTCGTTAGGTTTAGGACAGATTTGATAACATACGATAAAAAAAAAACAAGTGTTATCTACTTCCAAATTTTTTTGATGTTTTTAAGGTAAGCCGGCCGTAATACAGACTTCACGCGTTGACACGCACGAGTAAAGGTATTTGAATAATTCTGTCATATCATAACAAAAATTCATTCCAGAATATGTCATAATCCGAATAAATTCAACTTAACGAGAAACCTGTACCTGCAAACTTATGTAGCATGAAACAGTAACACAATCCCAATTTATTTTCTGGGTTTTATGATTCCATTTTAGTTATAACAATTGTTTTGTAAAGTATTCCGATAAATGAGAAAAACTTTGCCTGCGAAATTGAGGGTTACAGAAATCTGCTTAGTGGGGAATTTATAATCTGATTGTTTAGTTCCTACTAGGAGGCGCTTAAGTGAACGATGTAAAAGTTCAGCAGTGATTTCCCAGAAGTCATAGTATTTTTTATCATGCACTGAACTTGACAGACGATCCCTCAATCTGATGAAGCGCCAACCTCGCCACCTACCTCGGAATAGTGTTGCTATCAATCCAAACAATTCTCATCATCACAACTAGAAGAACAGACCGTAATCAGAACCTGTCCTAAACCCTGGATCTTTGGTGCGGTTAGGCGTCCCCGTTGCCCTGAGGAGCCTGGAACCCGATCTGGTAGAAGATCCAGTCCTCCAGGAACGAGGGAACGAAGGCCTTGCTGCGAGTGAACGTGACTGGCGGGTTCAGCTTCTTCAGTTCAGCCTCGTAGAGGTCCAGGGATTCGGAGGAGGTAGCACCGTTGCCCTGGAAAAGAATTATCAAAATTCAAAAGTCTCGAAAACATTTAGAAGTTTTATTTCATAGTAGATTCACAATGAATTCTTTAGAATGTCAAGTAGGATATTTCCACTGGACAAAAAAAAAATGCCCTTGTAAAAATAGAAAATTTTACCACAAAATTTTCTCTCTTTTACGCCAATTTTATGCATTGTAGGAATTATATGAATTGAAACCACTTGTACTCGTTCCGCTAATTATATTTGTAGGTAATACACAACTAGTTTAGCTCACTGAGCATCATCAGGGGCATTTATTTAACATTACACAATATAATACACATTAAAATTAAAAGTCCATTACATAAACATCATTCTTGCACCTAACAACAAAGCAACAATACAATGTATACTTCAGTCCTATCAGTTCTTCCCAGTTCAGTCCTATCCGTTCTTCCCAGAACACCTCCTAAGCCCAGTCTCGCCCCAAGGGCGTGATTGTGCTGGTTGTTTGAACAACCAACTAATTATTCCGGGTGAGCCCTCGCTCCCCTTCAAGCCGTCCGGCGTAGTTTAGATCGCCTCGGGGCCGCAAACATATCGACTATAAAAAAAACATTGTATACTATGGAGTTCATGTGATCATAAACTCTCACAGTTCTACACAAGCAGACTCAGTGGCCTACAGCGTCCAGCAGTGGACATACTCACGTGCGTCATGAACTTCCCGTTGGGCTTGAGTATCTTGAAGGAAGCGTTGAGTATGGTGATCATGAACTCCCAGAGTTCTCCACAAGCAGACTCAGATATCGGTATGTCTGTGAGGTCGCCGAAGATGTAATCCACCTTCTTGCCTTCAGCTATGAACTTGTTTACGGTTAGCATGCAGTCTTCCACGATTATCTGAAAGGAATAAGATTTTAGAGAACATTTTGAAAACAGTAGGCAATACGCCTGTATTGGTATGTGTATACATCAGATAAAGAAGCGATTTTTAAATTACCTAAATGTGAGGGAGAAAGCATGAACGCCTGATATATGTCAGATTCTCAATGAGAGAGAGAAATCATAACAATCGGCCGCCATTTACAGATCGGTCTTAAGCACTTCTCCGCATATTGGGCGCAGATGTTTGTTTTAAGTACTCATCACCATCACTCTGTCTCACTCTCACTTTTCTTCTCTCTCTCTCATTTTCATTCTCACTCTCTCCCTCACTCACATTCTCATCCTCTATCTCTCTCTCATTTTCATTTTCACCTTCCCTCTCTCTCACATTCTCGCCCTCTCTCTCTCTCTCATCCCGTTTCTCACCTCGTAATTAGGCCCCTTCCTGGTCTCCAGCACGTCTCCGCATATAGGGCGCAGGTGCTTGTTGCAAGCATTCATCACCATCTCTCTCTCTCTCTCTCACTCTTATTCTCACCCTCACCCTCCCCCTCTCTCTCATCCCATTTCTCACCTCGTAATTAGGCCCCTTCCTGGTCTCGAGCACGTCTCCGCATATCGGGCGCAGATGTTTGTTGCAAGCATTCATCACCATCTCGTCAATTTCCAGCATCCACACGTGTTTGGGCTTCTCCTTGAGCAACTCGTACAGTAAGGCACCGTCTCCACCTCCTGGAATGACCAGGTGGAATGTCACGCTTCTATCTCTTGTGGGATTAGCAGAGCGTCTGTTATCGCTACGTGTGACAACAATATCAGAAATGGGGACTAAACTAAATCTTCCGAGTTAGTTCCAATAATGGAACACACCCACAAAAACTAAGAAGAAGGAGGGTAGACAGATATGTTTGCCCCTAGCAGCCATCCGCAGATACTCAAGTTTAGCCGTGATTATGACGCTTGCAACAGTGTCGAAACATTGTCAACTCAAAATAAAATATATTCGTCGGTAAGAGCCCGTTAAAATTACAACTATGAATAGTGTAAACTTAATCTTACCCAAAATCACAATCTCCTTTCCTTCGTAGTTTTCTTTCCCTCGTTGCATCAGAGTCTCAGTGTAAATTAGGTCAGCCTCAGAAATATCTAAAAAATATACAACAAATGAATTTGTACGAGAACTTTTATTTTTACGCAACGTTAATAAACAAAAAATCACAAGTCTTACTTTGTAAATCATCAAGCACCAACATGTTTCCAAGCGACTTGGAATGCACAATTTGTACCCTCTGGAAGGGGGATTGCTTGTCGAACACAATGCCATCGATGTCGTATTCTAGAAGACGTTCGTCTGCAAACCCAACATTTTAGTCAATTTTACTTCATAAATAATACTTAAAAAATAACTTCGGACCTAACATTGAACCTTGTGGCACAACTACATATGTAAGAGGCATACAGTCACTAAAATTGCCAGCAGAATAATGGTAAGTATTCTACCGGTACAAAATTATGATTTACGACCAGTAATTGAGTCAATTGGTTGAGATATAACTCGACAATTTGGTAGAGAGAACTATTTTGACCTCAAAGGCCTATGGTAATTTGCAATTCGATATTAGTGTGGCTTAAAATATATACAACAATCTAGTCAACTGCGTTTTACATTTCGAATAATTATAGCAAAGTGTAAGTATAGCAGTTGTGCATTTGCATAAACTAATCACTGCCGCGAAGCCTTTGAATTATTTTTTTTCAAATTGTTTGCCTTGGCCTTCCGCATATAGCATGAGCGCTCATAAAAGTAAGCAGCGCAACTGCCTCTAATTATTTTCTGAATAAACATGTCACATAAGCATCTAAAGTGCTAGTATGAATGTTAGATTATTATTAGATTAGACATTGCGAGGGTCATTTATGGAGATACAAAAATGAATACAACACTTTTTAGAGTCAAGGCAGTCACACAACTCATTTTAGTAAAATTTTGAAAGTAATACCCTTACCTGATGTGGGGTAGTATCTGCCAAACAGGCAGCGTTTTAATGGTGGGTAAGCTTGGCTTTTTATGACAGTGATGTATTTTTTCAGCTGACTTTCCAGTACTCTCGCCGACTATTGAAAAAATAATTAATAATAAAGGAAACAAAACGAAACAAGAGAATGATGCGGGGTTGCATGCAAGTTAGAGTAAGGTTGAGCGTCTAGGAAGGTAAGGTACTGGAAAATTCGTTTCAAATACTTGGGCAGAATGTATAATGAAAATAAATACAGTGTAGACTAGTTTCATAATATAATATTAAAAATAAAAATCATTTGATTGTATACAAAACATTCAATCAAGTGATTTGTGTAACATAATCCAATATTTATTAAAAAAAACCTTATGTAAATACCATAACAGTTGTAGAAGAAGATTAACAAATATAAGTAATAGAATAAAAATATAAGGAAAATATATGCATATTTTATACAGCATAGTGAATAAAACGTGTTTGTTGATTATTATTCAATTAATTACTAAATAGATAGAAAATAATTAGCAATATAAAATATGTGATGTCTTGTGGTTGTATGTAGCACAGTCATAGCAATTTAGTAGAGAGTCTTCAGTTTTTTTTATATATCAGGCTACTTTAGATAATATATTCTACTAAAAAGTGCATAGATGTAAAAATAATGCTATACATATTTTCTACAAAAAGTGCTGCAGACTGTGCTAACCTAGGGTGTACAGAATATTAAAAATCAAATAAAGGAGAGGGATAACAATAAAAGCAAATCAAATTTTTAGCCCATTCAATTAAAGTCGAAGACTTTGCGACCATTTTGGGACAGTACTTGTCTCTTTTCTGGGAAAAACAAACAAAAAACAATAGGTCGGTAAAAACAATGCCATTACAGACAACATCAATAAATTGAAAAGAAAATCTCAGTCAGTAATCAGTATGGCAAAAAAACACAGAAAAATTAAAATTTGGAATAGACATTTAAAGGGTTAAATTAAGTAGGCCAAACAAAAAAAAAATGGAATTTAGATCAACAAAAACGAGGGAAACAGCTGCTATGAAATGGGCTAACCTGAGCTAGTCAAATATACATCGTATTTATATCCCCGTTTGATGGGGGGCAATAATTTGGTCCGCAGAACCGGAAGTGATTTTTTCACCGAACATTCCAGTAGTTTAGAGTTCTAGAAAACAAATGTTACGCTCAACCTTCTACTTTATTTATTAGAGTTTTATAATATTATAAACCGAAAAGGTGAAAGTATTTTTTTAATGTACCAATTCTGCACAAAAAATAATATTAATGAATTAAGTTTAGTTTATTACAAGAAATCTAATATAATTACTTCATTGTGATAAGTAATAGTAGAGAGACCTAAGACTGTTTCATACTTCATAGGCTCAGATACTCACAACCAGCGTAACTTGACCTTCATGCTCAACACACACACTTACGGGTGCTCATTGTTAGTTCCGCTGGCTGTGACACCATCTGACCGAACGAGCTATATTATGCAATTGATTTCAAATTAAATTGAAGTATTATGTACTCTTGTTTTTACCTTTTCAGTTAGTATAAAAATGATTTATCATACCTAGTATTTTAATATGTATTCAGTAGGTAGTTGATAACAATAATGAAATCACACAAAAACTTAAATAGTATTGTTTTCAGTATTAACTAAAATATTTGCAGAGGCAACACTGAGTGATGTATGGGAATAATTTGTTGGCACAAACAGTGAATTTTATGATGAACCGTTGCTAAAATTAGCACAAAAGTTTCAGCAATAATTATGTAGGTAGCTATGTTGCTATAAAGAATCTGTAAGCAAACAATACTCTGTATGTTTCATATTTGCTCAATGATATGAGCAGTAAATTACGCAAGCGTATGAACTGTAATCATTTAATAAAATAGCGGCGTCTTCTCACCTTGAAATTGATCAGTGGTTCCTCATTTTCGTCCTTGTAATATTCAATGTTAACGGTCACTAGGCCTCTGTCGAACAGCCTCACAGACACCGTAGAACCCTTCTTACCAGTTAAAATCTTCAGAGAACCTCCATCTACCTTTACATCAGCAGCTAAAATAAGATTTGGGATATATTCTTTTAGCACTGTTTCAAGTTGACCGAAGACGGTCTTTTGTCCGTTTTCATCCCCTAATTGGGCTGGATCTACGGAGAAGTCTAACAGCAAAGTTTGGACCGACATTTTTTTATTTGAACAGAAGTTGTACTTTGGTTATATTTAGGGAAAATAGCTGGACGGGACCGGAAAAACGAGGGAAGAAAATTCTTCGGCTTTTCAATTAGTTTGACATTTGATGAAGTGTTGCCATATTTGAAATAAATTCTACTTACCTAAATAATCGGATACACAAAAAAATTTACAAAATTTTGGAAAGATTTTTCGGTTTTATTATTTTGTTAAATTCACAAGAATTCCCAGGCTTTTAGACAAAAACGGCCTAAAAAGCAATCAGAAGAACCAGAAACCACTACAAAACCGGGAAAACTTTTTTTAAAGATAATCAAAATTATTTTTTAACGATTTGGAAGTGGTGGAAGCGGGAGCAAACCTATGAGAACAGAAAAACAAGTTTTAAAACTGGCAACACTGAATATGTCTGTCTTTTTCGCAAAAAAATTGGGATCGTGAGATTCTTGTGATATGGCTGGAAATCCAACTGAAGAAGTAGAGGTGGGTAGAAACTGATTATTTCGATCAAGAAGTCATTATCCTACCCTATAAAATAATTATTTATCCAGTACTTCCTTGGCTATCCTCTGGCTTTGCTGATGTGGCTTGACTAACTTTCACTGTTAGCATTTGTTTCATGTTCACCGGATAATTCCGTGAATAACTGCTTCCGTGTTGGTCAAGCAAGTGTAATTACCGTGTAGGATAGGCGAGACTTTATTCTTGAGTAGTTTAGGTGTAGTTTTGTGTGAGATTTTTAGGTTAGGTTTTGATGATGATGACCTGTGTATTCAAGGGGTCTGCGCCGGAGACCAAGCCCAACAACGAGGTGCCGCCGGAGTTCCTGATCAAGCACCCGCTGCAGAACACCTGGAGCCTCTGGTTCTACGACAACGACCGCAATAAGACCTGGGAGGAGAACCTTATTGAACTCACAACATTTGATACCGTTGAAGATTTCTGGAGGTAAGATTTATTACTTCTACAATAATTCGCTAGATGACAAATCCATTAATACAAAAGTTGTATGCAAAACTATTTCAAAATAAAACTACATACTCCAATATTCTTTCCAAATATTTTTTCAATTTATAAAGTTTGAACTTGATGAACACAAAAATGATGTAATAGTACCTAAGTGTTTTGATTGACGCCCTCGTAACTAGAGAGACAGTACATGACATCATCTATTTGTATATTTAAATGATTGAAAATTAATAATATCGTTTTAAAAAGGAGCTCTTTTGATCTGCCAGTCATCATGTCTATTGCTCAACATTCTATGATTTGCTATTTCAAACACCAAATATACAGCCTTACTGCAATGTTTATGCAGGAAGATAGCAATAAAACAGTATCAGAGTAAATACTTGTTATCTCTTTCAACAGAAACATTATAGAATGCCTACCTTACCTATAGAATTTAGTTAGTCAGCTATATTGCAATAACTGAATTTTTACTCATTCAATAGAATATAGTAATTTCCCTGTAAGTATAGAGTTTTTGATTGAAGTATAGAGTTCGTTTACACTAGGTTCATAAAATTGTTATTGTTAAAATTGTTAATTTTTGACCATCAAAAAGCTAAATGTCAAATTTACTACTTTGAATAGATAATTTGAATTTTGAATTTTGATAAATGACATACAAAGCACAACAGATTTGTTGTTTCACTGGTGTTCAAGCTAAACGTTTTGTGACCATGACTTGTGCAACTCCTTCAAATAATTTCAGGTCTTTTAAAGCTCTCGCAATTGTTTTCACACATTTTTATGGTCGCATTATTTTTTGGTAATATAAAAAGGTCGCGAGTAGACTGAACATTGGGGCAAAAGTAATTTCATTTAAATTACCATTAAAATATTGCAAGTAACTATGAAAATGTGTAATTTCAGGCCATTTTAGAAAATATCTGTACAGCATATTTTAAGTTTTATTTAGTAAGTTAGTAAACTAATTTGAAAGCGCATACTTTATCCACTAATAATGCATGCATATTCAAAGAAATACTCTTACTATATTTTTGTCAGTTACCTAACAATTGATATGAGGTCATAACGTGACCTTGTGTTGTAGGTAATTTTAGCACAACAGATGATCTAGTTTTTAAAACAAATTTGTAAAGACAAATTACTTTCACAAGAAAACAACTTGTTATTTAAGTGTTTCAGTTATACAAATGAACTAAAATTTTCTTTCTCTTGTAAGATTATTTTTATTACATATAGTTTTCAACCATGCAAGTCGTACCAGGATCTTTGAGGAATTTGGATGTAGGTCTAAGTGACTAAAACTTGGCACCTTACTAAAGAACAAAATTTACCACAAAATCACAATTTAAATTACATCACCTCATCAATCTTCATGTTGTAAGGAGTTACAAATGAGTATTTTATCTACTCATATTATTAAAACTTTAGGCTATAAGTTTATAATTTATCACACAGTGTGCAGTTTCTGAATCAATTTGAGTCTATCTAATATGGGACATTGAACAGGATACGTAAAAAAAATAAAAAATATATTTTTATGCCTGTTGAAATTGTCTAACTGACAAGGGATAAATTGTGATTAAGTACCTATACGTAAGCCATCAATTTAAAGAAAAGATCTGTAAATGGTGGCCGATCATCATGCTTCCTCGCTCCCACTAAGCCTCTTACATATACCAGGCATTCATTCTTTCTCCCTCACACTTAGGTAACCGCCGTCATTTACAGATCCTTTCTTTATCTGATGAGATTATAGTATGCCCAGAGGCAGTGCCTTTATTTTTTATCCCACTTGTGCCACTAGGCACATAAAATTGTTATTGTTTACAATGACTAATCCATTTATTCAGTGACAGTATTGTATTGTAACTCTCTGACATTCTAAAAGCATTCATTGTCAATCTACTTGGAAATCGTTTATGATTGAATCTAGAATCTTGTATGTTTTTTGTTCTCAAAATATAATGTGCTCAAACTAATAAAAAGATTTTTATACATTCCATTCCAGGTTGTACCACCATATCAAGCTACCGTCCGAACTCCGTCAGGGGCACGACTATGCTGTGTTCAAGCAAGGCATCCGGCCGATGTGGGAAGATGACGCCAACAAGATGGGTGGCCGGTGGCTGGTCAGCTTGGAGAAGAAGCAGCGCAACTCAGACCTCGACCGGTTCTGGCTAGATGTGGTACGTAGGATGGGTGACCGATAACAAGATGGGCGTATCAATCAATCCAATAGCATCCAGCCAGCCTGCTCAATGCTAAGACTGCCTCGACTCTGAGGCACGTCCACACCGACCGCGTTCTGCGGCACATGCCTCGCAAGGACGCAACCAATAGACCGTGCGTACACACCGGCCGAGCAGCCTCATATGCTAACAGACGCGCGCGACCTGCGGCGCAATGCGGTCGGTCGGTGTGGACGGGTTTTCGCCCGAGCATGACAATTTTAGTATGCGCTGCTCAGGCAAAACACGTCCACACCGACCGCGCATTGCGCCGCATGCTGCGCGCGGCAGTGAGCGTCTGAGACTGCTCGGACGGTGTGTGCGCACCTAATGACTAAGGATGTCATCATTCTCTTCAACAGACACATTGTTCACTGTTAAACATGAATTTCCACATAATATTGAGAGTATTTGCTGTACACTTGGGAACTGGATTGGCGTTTTTACCTTGTTGGAGAATTCTGAGTTAGGCTTTTACAATATCAAACAATTCTAGAACATGGTCATGAATGAACATGATTATAGAACATGACAAACTATTCTAGAATCTAATATCTTGATCTTCCTTATTCACTTGAATTATGTTTTCATTTCAGGTCCTACTTTTGATTGGCGAAAACTTCGAGCACTCAGACGAAATTTGCGGCGCCGTTGTGAACGTTAGAGCTAAAATTGATAAAATTGGTAAGTATCCTTTCCACTAATTAATATATTAATTTCAGTCGTTAGTTCATAAACCTGGACCTCAATTTCTGAAATATTCGTTTTCGTTTCATGCGAAAATCTGCTACTTATTATGATTGTATCACACATTTTACTTTCCTTATCAATTCCCTCATACCCTCAAAAATTCAGTCATTTTTGGTACTAGTCGTGTTGGACTTTCGTGCACGGTACCGAAAACGAACGTTCCAGAAATTGAGCTCCTGGGACTACAACCAAGACTTGGGAAGCTCAGTTGATGAGTATTAGAACAGTGTACCATGGTTATCTTTTTCACTTCTTTTTTCTTTTATGAAAATAAGCGCTCTGTGTGACTTTCTTCATCTGTCGTAGTCAAACTATCTAATGTATGACTGGAACTACAGTAATTTTTCCTTTTCCCCAGGTATCTGGACAGCCGACACTTCCAAGCAGCACGCCAACATCGAGATCGGGCGCAAACTCAAGGAGCAGCTCGGCATACACGGCAAGATCGGATACCAGGTGCGTACACACCTACCTTGACAGCCGCGAGGCATAACAGTCCACGCTGACCTCTCTCCCTATTCGGGTTTTGCCATACTCACCACGCATGGCAGTGTAACATGTTGCCTTCACAGGGAACGCTACTGCCCTTGGATGGTTATACCTTAGTAGCTTTTTAAGAAACCCGCAGGTAGAGTTGAGGTGATGCTATTCCAAACCGGCACAACACACATCACAACTTGGTCCCTTATGGGGTAGGCCTAGCAGAGCTTCAACGGCCATGAAATGCGATCGTTATCGCCACTTCTGACAAATATTTACAGGTTGTCATCCTGACACCTAAAATTGTAATACACATGAAACCCTCGAGTCCTTTAGGCACCACGAAGTAATCACCTAATTAATATTGAAGCTGGGTGTTTAACAGACCACAAAAAACTTCCATGAAGTTTGGCAGATTTTTGTAGATGAAGGACTTCAATTTCATCATCATCATTCTCCTTGGCTTATCACGTTCTCTGTCGGTGTCGGCTACCTAACCTAGGAGATTTGACGTGAAACCAAGTTTTTACACAGAGCGACTGCCATCTGACTTCTGCAACTCGAAGGCTAACCTGGCCCGAATCCTAGGCTAAGCCACATTTAGATGATATTAATTCGAATTGTATTTTAATGTGAATTTCATCACGATGTTTTTGCTTCACCGTAAGATCAGTCGGTAAATGTACGTTAGTAAAAACACATTGAAAGATTTCAATTTACCTATTTATATTTACAGGTGCACCGTGATACAATGGTGAAGCACAGCTCGGCTACTAAGAACCTCTACACCGTTTAGTCACCAGCCACACCCACCACACACGGTTGAAGATAACTAATGGCTCCATACAAATATATGGGGTGTAAGAGACAGCATCCCGAATATTGATAGGGTGCAAGCAGACCATGAAATTGAACAACTTTCCCCTAGGAACATATGTCAGAAAACACAAATTTTTCCAATATTAAATGCAGTCAGCTGATCGCGATTTTGTATGAGAGGTCGATTTTTTTTTGTCGTTTCCTGACATATGGCCCTAGGAGAAAGTTGTTCAGATTCTTGATCTCCTTGCACCCATCAGTATTCGGGACGCTGTTCCTAACACCCTGTATCTTAACTAACAAGTAGCCACAAGAGTCCACCGCTGGACAGGGGGGTATTGCCATACTCACCACGATTGGCACGCGGAATCGCGAGCGTAATGTAAGGTGTTGCATTCACACACAGGGAACACGGTTGCCAGTTCCCTTGAGCACCAGCGTTCCCTGCGCAAAAGTAGCGCTATCACTATCCGGTACATAGGTTTAGAAAAAAACAGAAGATCATAGACCATTTTTTATTATGTCAAGTTACTCTTTGACATAACAAAAAATGGTTATGAACTAAAAATGACAGCGTTATTTTTAGTGAGCGACACCAATGCTTTAAATAAATTACTGTACCAGGCCGGTTAAAGAAACGATCTATAAATGTAAATGGTGGACGATTGTCATGTTTTCTCTCTCCCACTGAGGCCCTTACATATACCAGGCGTTCATTCTTTCTCTCTCACACATGGGTAACCGCCGCCATTTACAGATCGTTTCTTCATCTGATGTCATTATTCTCAGTCAAAACCCGCATACGAACTTGTGAATCAAAATGGTTGTATTGGTGCTTCCGTTTTACGTTGAATTGTTGTGAAATGAAATAAAAAGTTGAAGTTGATCTTTGACGGCTTTCGTCGTGATGATGATTTTATTTAGGTCGCAAAAATACGAGCAGATTTTGAGCTGGCAACATGATTGTTGACATCCCGCTCAAATGTCATATATTTTGACAGAGAGGCAAACAATAATGTTGCCATTTCGGAATCCTTTTAATTAATCCAGTTTTATATTTTGCAACTTTTCTATATTTAATTTATGAAGTATTCAGTAAAACCTAAATATTTTAAACTTATCTTCAACCGTTGTGTTTAATAGTTTTTAAAATGTTCTTATTTAACAGAAGTATGTAGTATTGTTTAGGTTGACGTATTGTCGATGGCTCTTTTTGAGCTTGTAACATCTCTCGATCGTGCGGGCTATAAAATTTAAGTCTGATTTTTATACTAAAGCTGTCGAGTATGTTTGTTGATATGGTCACATAGTTGTAAGTTGTGTTAACTCAAAAATACGGCCCTAAGGCGGCGCTACGTGTACTGGTTATTGAACAAATATCTCCACAACCAGCGTAACTTGAAACACAGCTCTAGTTATATTAGGCGTCGAGATATTTGCTAGTAACCAACATAAAGCTGGTCTCTGCGTCTGCCCAAAGCCGCGTCTTGTTGAATGCAAATTAGTATAGTATATTATAAATATTATAACGATATTTTTACATTTTAAATAATAACAACCTTATCATGTATTCTGCTTGGGTTTGTAACACGGCTAATTATTTTCTCTGGAAGCGACGAAATCTCTCGTTCTGTAATAAGCACTGTTTACATTTTGGTATTCGTGTCCGTTGTTGAAAAGGATATTTTGGTATTTTATGAAGAAAAAGTACTGAAATATTTTGTTTGTTTTCTTTATACTCAGCCTGATCCAATCAATCCTCTACATTCCTGTTAAAACTAAGAACAACCAACAACCAAAGCTCTGTTCTGGGGCAAGTTCTAGTTGAATTGAACTATGAACACGGAACTTAGATAACTTCGTATCAGTGAATATGAATGAATAATCTTTGGACTTAACCACGACTTAAATACCTGATAAGTACCCAATTATTATTGTTGCCGTGTGATGCCGGCTTAGAATAGCATCACCCTATTTCTTTCCCGTGGGTGTCGTAGAGACCGACTAAGGGACTCGAGGGTTTCATGTGTATTGCAATTTTAGGCGATAGGCTGACAACCTGTCACTATAGTGATACACGACTTATCTAAAACGACCCTCAAATGTTTGTCAGTTGTGGCGATGGCGACCGTAATATTACGGTGGTTACCGCTCTGCCTACCCCGCCAGGGATATAGGCGTGATTTGTGTGTATGTGTGTACCCAATTATTATCATCAATCGGCAATCGCTTAGAGAGCATTCAACCTTCTTTGGGAAATCCCCTTTATTCATTATTATTATTATTAGCCACTGTCGTCCCACTGCAGGGCAAAGGCCTCCCTCCCTTTCTTCCATTCTTCCCTATTTTAGGCCGTCTCTCCTTTATTCAGCTTTATTCATACACCACGAATTTGATTGCCACTAGTGGCGGATGGGAACGTAAAGTCACTTTCGCAACTTGTGTGTAGCTATATCCCATGCAGCAATTTCGAAGCCTTAAAAACTTTAGGGATTTTCGTATCATACTTTGGGCCTTTTGCCTTTTTAGTTGCATCAATTTAAGAGAAAAAATTGATTTGTCATTTGGCAACACTGGCTTCAGGGGAAATTTTTCTTGTTCGCGCCAATACGATGCACAATGCATGAATGAAAATGATTTTTAAACGAATGTGAGAGGTGCTGTAGGGTGCAGTAGGTACTTTCGTTGTGAGATTACATTTATTTATCTAGTTTCTTAATAATACAGTGCCTATGCCTAAAACGAAGCGAGGGAAAAGTGCAGTTCATGCGACCATGGACACCATGGTTGAAACTGTGAAGAATACCGAGATAAAGGTAAGGATGTCGATTTCTTTCAGTTCAAAGTAAAACAACAACAAACTTGACCTTGAATGCGCGAGTGAACTTTATTTCGTTTTCCCGTGGTAATAAGATATTTTGTCATATAAAAAGTAGTTTATGTTACTGAAGGATGTTGCAGCTTTCTAATACATAGTAAAAGAATTTGAAATTAGGTTATCCAGTAGATAAAATGGGAAGATGAGACCTACCTAAACAAACTTTGGCCTTCAACTTTGTTTGAACCTCTGTAATCTATGATCGATGCTGGGCCTATGTCAGAAAAGTTTTAAAAATGCAGGAGTACAGATGCATTACGTTGTTCCAAAGAGTAAAATTAAATATATTATGGTTATTCTCATAGGTTGCCGAGAAGAAACCGGGGTTCAAAGTTCCGGAGGTAAGTTGTTCCGTGTATCCGATGTAGGTATAATGGTATTCATGTATTCAAAGCTATCCAAAAACAGTAGAGTTAATGACAATACAAGACGAGAATTTCTCATCTTGTCTTGTCATTAACACAACACAACTCAACTGTTACTCCTAGGAAATGTAATAACGGGATACTGGGATCCCGCATGTTTTGTGGGACTGATCCCGGTCGTTATTTTAGCCGCGCGGGATTAAAGGGAAAGATTGCAATTTTTTCTTCAATGGCATATTTCCAATTTGTCTTTAACGCCTTACTTACCTACCTACTAGCAAAGAAGCCGAACGCGCATTTTCAGTTGCTAGATCTATAATTTGTAAAGGTAACATACATACATATATCACTCCTTTATCCCTTGCGGGGTAGGCAGAGCGCTAACAGCCGTAAGAATACGGTCGCTATCGCCACGTCTGAAATATTTGAGGATTGTTTTCCAAGGTTGTTTCAGAAAACATGTGTATCACTATAGTGACAGGTTGTCAGCCTATCGCCTAAAAATTGTAATACACCAATACTCCAGAGTCCCTTAGTGGCCTCTTACGACACCCACGAGAAGGATGTGAGGTGATGCTATTCTAAGCCGGCATCACACGGCATTGTAAAGGTAAAATGCGTTTAAATGGCGTCATTAATAAATTGTAGCGTTACATTAATGCATAAACATGTTTAAAGATAGTGCGTCGTTCTTTTTTTTTGCAGATTAGAGTTTTTCAGTTATGCTTCCTAAATTTTTTTCTTTGTTTTTTGTATATTTTGTCCAACATCTTATGAACATGCGGGATCCCGCGGGATTGAATGTGCCCAGTCCCGCAGATATCGGGACTGAAAACTTGCAGCATTGCATTCCCAACTAAATAAGTTAATGAGTTATCCTAACGTTACCGTTAAAAGGGAATCCCCCTGTGTGTAGGTATGCATGTAGGTACTTAGTTTCAACTCGGATTACTTGTTCATTATCGCCACGCCCGCCGGCTCTGCTCTGACCAATATTTGAAGGATCATCTTTCAAAATTATGTAGGTACGTATGTAGGTACTAGATATCACAAAAACCAGGTTTACACATAATCATACATCATACATACAGGGTGTAAGGGACGGTGTAACAAAATTTTTCAGGCGTGATCAGACCATGAAACTGAACAACTTTATCTATGGGGGCTATGTTGGGAAACGAAATTTTTTTCGAGTTTCCATACAAAGTCGGTCAGCTGATCGGGAATTTAGTATGGGTGGTCGAAAAAAAATTTTTTTTTCCCACCATAGCCGCCATAGTAAAAGTTGTTCAGTTTCATGGTCTGATAACGCCTGCAAAGTTTTCGTTACACCGTCTCTTGCACCCTGTATGTCAATTGTATACGTATAAACTTGGAGTTTTTAAACTGACTTTTTTAAGGAGGTCCCTAAAACCGAGGAACAAATTACTCCCAAAGACCTGGTTCCTTTGGGAGAGGTGAAGCATCCTCTAGAGAACACTTGGTCTTTCTGGATGTTCACCAACGACAAGAAGAAGTGGGAACTAAACCTTGTAGAATTGACTTCCTTTGAGACTGTGGAGGACTTTTGGTGGTAAGCATTTTGTTAGAAATATATTTATATTAATTGTGGCTACACTTTTAGCTACAACTAAGACCTTCGGATGTAGGACAGGAATCGTCACCAGGCATCGATATGTAGCCGTCTCGTTCCCAAGGCCAGGTGATGTGATTTTTTTGAAGTAAACAGGCCTTAGCGTAGCAGTGGTAGTGACCATTGCGCCCTATCAGTTTGCTCAATACATAAATATATACGTAAGTTGAACACTGCTTGACTTCTGTTCCAGCTTGTACCATTACATGAAATTCCCATCAGAACTGACCCTCGGACAAGACTATTCGGTATTCAAGAAGGGGATCCGCCCTATGTGGGAGGATGCCGCTAATAAGAAGGGTGGGAGGTGGCTATTCACCTTGGAGAAGCGACGGGGGGATACAGACCAGATGTGGTTGGATGTGGTGAGTCTAGCTAACAATACGTTTATAGATACCAGAAGCAGTGACAAAGATTCAATAGCGCCCCGAAACTAAAGGCACCTAGAAGCCATCCGATTAAAGAAAATCTGTAGATGGCGGCCGATTGTCATGCTTTTTTTCTCCCACTGAGGCTCTTACACCAGGCGTTCATGTTGTCTCCCTCACACTTAGGTTACCGCCACCATTTACAGGTTCTTTCTTTATCTGACTGATGTGATTACTGCTAAATAGTGCAGACCGCGCGTCGGTGTAGTAAACGTACTCAACACACACAAAATCAATACTCAATATAAATTGAAGTAGTTTTTTGCGTTTCTCTGTCTGTCTATCATGTGCTGCTGGCTAGCTTATAACAGCATCACCCCAATACTGCTAGTGGTTATCGTAAAATTTACTTAAAGGTGAATTCGTGAAACCGTCAGCAGCGTCTCCTGTGAATGCAATATCTTGCACTGCGCTCGTCAATCCGCCTGCCAAGCGTGATGAGATTGCATTACCTCCTCAGAGCGGGAGACCTATGTCCAGTTGTGGCTGTTAATTTTAATGTACAACTGAAATACTTTCCAATAACACGTCAACAGCTTAAAAAACTATCAAACTTTACGTTTCTACATTTCCCCTACCTACATGCTTATTACTACAATTTTTATTTCCATTATCGGAATTTTAGATCTTTAAAATTTACTACGTTACTAACCTTGACATTTGACGCCTAGGCAATTTTAAAACTATTATTTGAGCTATAGGATTATATTACAGGTACTTCTAATGATTGGAGAGAACTTTGAAAACAATAGCGAAATATGTGGCGCTACCGTTAATGTTAGAGCTAAATGTAAAATTGGTAAGTGATATTTTATATAGGGTAGTTATTGTCTCTAAAGATGTAAAAGGTTTTAAAAGTTATTTTTGCGTATATCTCTTAAAATATCGAACCGATTATGATGATCATTTTCTGTTGTCTAACTTAGAATGTTAGGAATGTCTAACTAAGAAGTTGCAACAACATTTATCAGATTTAATTCAGAATAATTCGAGATACAACGCTTATAGAGCTAGAGGTACATATCTATATACCTATTTTTCTGATTTTTATTTTCAGCGATCTGGACAGCGAACTCCTCAAATGAAAAAGCCAACATGGAAATCGGCAGAAAACTAAAAGAAACTCTCGTTGGCCAAAATCATAGTAAAATTATCTATCAAGTACACGATTCTAATAAGACTTTGTATTATGTGTAATCTTGTACGTCCTTATGTTTGTTTCTAATTTGCATTTAATTATTTTATAAAACGTACATTCTGTACCTTTTTGCTATGAATAATTACTAGGTGTATTAAATAATAGTAGAAAATATTTGACGGGACGAACAAGCCCATTAAACGTAAAAGCTTACCCCAGGAAAAAATATGACCATCTTGGACCTCCCATACAAATATATAATATATATTACGGCCGGCTGGCTATTACTCTAATTGTTTTTTTTTTCATATTTGACTTGACCTGTTCCTGGGGAAAGTTGTTTAGTTTTCATAGGCTGGTTGCTTCTAAAAAAAAAACAGCAATTTTTCTTTCATCCTGGGAAGGTATGTGGTTGATTTCGGATAGTTTAATTTTAGATTTCATGAATATTCTATTGTTACAATTTGCAACTTTGCTATTCTTTGATAATATTAATTTCATGAGTACTTATTCTTTTGTTACATTTTGTAACTTTCTATTCTTTGATAAACATTAAACATATTAATAAAACAAAATCAAGGTTTTGTCTCTGTCGTTTCCAAAGAACTCTCATATCCTCATACTTTCATGCAATTCACTTATACAATGACACGTTATTATGATGTGTTTAGTAGGTAATAATCCTTCGAAGCCGAGAGTACGGACTTCGGGTCAGCGACTCAAAGTTCGATGTGCTCTTCAGGTTAAATGTGCTTTGTTCCTATAACGGTTGCAAGGGAAAAATATACCGATAACTGTGTAGGCATGATCAGACCATGAAACTGGTCATTTTTTACTATGATCTCTGTGTTAGGAGGATATTTCAAGTTTCATAGAAAGTCAGTCAGCCGATCGGAAATTTTGTATGGTCGGAGTTGTACGGGAGGTCGAAAAGTTTTTCTCGTTTCATAGTCTCGTGGCAAAGTTATCGAACCTACGTCCCTTACACCTGGTATTAGTTTTAGTTTGTGTTAATGTGATGTGTGTATGATCGGGTTCTGAATAGGTATATTGAAGAAGAAATAATACTAAAACCATTAACTGAATAATAAAAACTTTATTCTGCTAACATTGAGAAGACGGGAACAGTAACTCTTAGTCTAACTATTTATTATAGTCTAGGTCCTAAATGACATTTCCTTTTTCCTTCTCATGGCGTGGCTTTAGGAGTTGTTTATTTGCCACTTACTATGGAGCTTTTTTGATATTTCAGACATCGCTGGATTTGAAAATTCCTATTTCCATTCCGAAAGTTCTCATAAAAAGTTGATAAATTGGTTTAGAACTCATCTGAAGAGACCGTTGTGGCTTTGATGTACATATGTAATAATAATAATAATTTTGATCTAAATCTAATCCATTCATTCATTGATGCTTGATAATTATGATGATGAAACTTAGCAAGTATCTACTAGACAAATAGTTATCCACTAAGCGTCCTCTTACAGTATAGCGATTTTCAAATTTATTTTCCAGTCTAAAACATTAGAAAAGCTCTCTTTCGACTTGTTTTTAATCATTTTTTTATGGATAGGTAGTCTACAATATGGTGCACGTTCGAGAGTTTGCCTGGTTTCGAATCTCTGTTTCGACTGTCTCTTCTACCTTGTGCACCGTTTCCTCTGTGCCGTCGATGCCTTTGTGTACCTTTTCTGTAACGAAAAAAAAAACTGTGACAAACTTTTATTCCTTCTTAACAAACCACAGGCTATAGGCACAGATTACTCAATAGTGCTACATGTGTACTGGTAAAATCCTAAGCCCAGACATGCAGTGTATTTAACATGTAAAGAAGCCTGTAGTTTCATAACATGAGGCACTGGGGGTTGACTAATACTTAAAACTACGGTCCATTCAATATGGTAAAGAAAAACGTGGTAAAAAAAGTTTGTAACTTTTTTGTTCCAGAAACCTGTATGAATTGTATAATATTGGTTTAGTGTGTTTTATATATTTTTAGCCTGGCCTATAGAAATCTGTTTAGTATACTTTGGTGGTAGTATTTGATATTAAGTAATCGGGTAGGTACTTTTCTAGACATACATGGCGACTTATCGTAAAATAAACGTTTGGTCTCATTACTGTTCAACGATGTCGTATGATAGGCTTTTAATGCGATACAAAAGAAAGAAAGCCCAGAGTGAGGCACATAATGATAAGTGGAAATCATTACCCCACTTTTTCTTCGCTTAGTGGGGTTGAAAGGAGGTCAAGGTGGTTGAATAGATTAAGCTTTAATTTTTACTTTCATCTTGTTTCCGGTTTTGAGCTTATGCTTTTGCGTGGCGTAAGGTATTAACTGTCACAAGAAATACAGGGTGTATCTGGTCTGGTAGCGGTTTCACTCGCTTACACCTATTTTTCTGTTGGGAATTAAGTAGTTTTCCCGCGGCTTTCTCTCGGGGTTTTCAAAATGTGTCTAGAGTTTCAGAGATCTTAATTATATAAACCAAAAATGTTTCCCCTTTGTAAAAAAGTGTGAAGTGGTGATAAATAGTGTCTTACCTGTTATCTGTTCTTCGATGACTTTCCCTCTGCTCATGCAGGAGTGTTCCTTATCTCTTAACGACTGGAACATTCTCGAAAACCGTCCCTTTTCACTCGCAACCACGTCGGTGTCTTCACAGTTCTCAGGGTGGTCTATTCCATCCTCTCCCCGAACTATCGGCATCACTGCTTGCGTCTTAGTTTTTGCTAAAGGACTACTTTTATCTGACCCACAAGGAATCGTTTCGTTCTCAGATTGTCCGTTCTCACTCTTCTGCCCATCGTCAGTGGTCTGACTGATGTCATGTTCTATGTGTGTTAAATCTGGAACTTCTAATAACTCTTGGAGAATAGGTGATTTTGGAGGCGGTGAGTTTTTGATTTCGGTTATCTTATCTGGTATTCCCAGCGCTTTTTGAACACATTCTTGTTTCATCGGATCTAAGTTTTCAGCAGTTTTCTTAATCATCTCGTCGACGACTTCTACTTTCTCTGTAACAGCGTCTTTCACATCTTTTATAGTTTCATTAGCTTTGTCTTTCACGTCTTTGATTGTTTCGTGCATTTTGTCTTCAGCGTTTTGTATTACTGAATCCATTGTGTTCATCGCATGCTCCATTTCAGCTTCGATAGGGGCGGTGATATCATCCTTTTGTATTTCGTTGATATCATGTGTGCTTCCACTGTCGGCTTCAAGGTCGTTTATGTTTACGATGTGAGAACCGCTCACATTAGCCTCCAGCGAGTCTATCGATCCAGTTTCGTCGGCGTTTCCATTTAAATTATCTGTGTTTACATGTTCCGCGACGTTGGAATTGGCGATGTCTTCACTCGTTGGAGCGGACGGTTCAGGTTTGTTCATGATTGGAACTTTTTGAAGTGGCGGGAGTTCGGTTAAAGATATGTGTCTTGTTTCTTCGTTGACGAGGTCAAAATCGTTGTTGGTGAAGTCGGCGTTCGATCCTTTGGTGGCCGTGAGCAAAGTGTGGCAGCCGCCGCAAGCTACATTGTCGACGACAAAGCCATTCATGGAAGTGACCCGCTTCGGCGAGTATTGATTGGGCACTGCCTCGTTTGAATTGTCAGCGTCGTCGGTCGCTTCCAAACACAACTTGTTGTGTCTCGCCTCGCCGCACGTATACAGCAACCCGTTATCTGCAAGTCAAGTTTTAGGGTTAACAAATAAAGAACACTACCAGCCATGTCAAGTGGTGGTCGAACACTAATCATTACGACCCTTGTCCGGTGTAATATATCGTTGACGTGACGAATAAAATTGGAGCAACGCGTACAATGTTATGCCGTTAAAATCGATTTATATGCGTGCCGGGGGTAGTGGCTCAAAAGAAAGCGGTGGACAAGGTCTCAAATGACGTGGGGGCTACATAAACACCAGGTTTGGTTTGGGAGTGAGTAATAGTGATTTTAGCGGATCGAAACCAGACTTTGCTTTATGCACGCACAGCCGAAGTTGATGATAGTTCACGATTTCGTCATCTGTGTACTTTGAATCAGTTGTAAACCTTGTAGTCTCGGTTGTAATGACACGAAATATAATTGTATAGTAAAACAAGATAGGAAACGTGATTTCATATTTTTAAAGCTCAAGATAGAAATTTTCCTAAGCCTACGTAGTTAAATATCCTTGAGATTTGCATTTAAAGTATCTATGCACCATTATAGTGTTGGGAATTATCTAGACCATTAAGTAGCTTGTTTAGCTATTACGAATCAGGTATCTATTTACGAATAATCGATCTAGGTCAGGCAATGCTTTGTGATCTGATTGATTAGACTTTAAAAGTATCACATATTCAGTTTCATTTGGTGTACCTAGAGATAAGTGTGGGAGAATATATATTTGGATGAAAAAGGCTGGAAAGGTTATTATGGTACAACTTACCCCAATCAAAAATGTAAACCCCTCGATAGAAACGTACCAAAATCCTTTTTGATCACTTCCAACTTCCCCAAGAAGTTGTTGATATTTAGTTTTTAGTAATGTATAGGTAGTTGACGCTACCTACCTATTAACCGTATTCGCTTTAGGAAGGGTAAATAGCTATGAAGATGAACTTCACTCACAAAATACGAAAATGATATTCTCACTTCGATACCTCGCTCGCAATGAGCTACTTACAAATCTTTGAATGACTGAACTTAAAATCTGACCACTTTAAAACTTATTTAAGCCAGTTCAATATCTGTAAAGACATGCGCGATATGGTGCCAGAATCTTAAAATGAATCTGTTGTTTGTGTTCCTCATTCCGGAACTTTATTGTTTGACTTAGTTGGTAAACCAACGGCGATAATAGTCTATTCGGGCTTGCCAACTTATTTAGATCGCTAGTTCTGAGCATGGTTTTTAGATCCAAAAATCTTTTGTTTGATCCAGCGATTGTTTATACCATTTTTCTTAAAACTTATCTTTCGAAATATAGTACCTATAATAAAGGGCGTAAAAATATTAGCTGCAAATATTTTAAGGGGTCAATCAGCCCATGAAACTGAACAACTTTCCCCAACAAACATACAACATTACCGACCGACCAAGTCAATTTGTATGGGAGGTATAAAAAACTTTCTCATATTGCGACCTATGTTTCTTGGGGAAAGTTGTTCAGTTTCATGGGCTGGTTCACCCCCTAAAATATTTGGTTCACCCCTTAAAATATTTATATAATAATATTTTTACACCTTATACTATAATCTCTGAAGAAATAGTTATTCCGTACCGTTATCTCACCTATTTACGATTTACCTGCCTCGAAACTTAGGTACGCCAATTCGCCAAGTACACCATTCTAGGTCGTGCCAATGAGAATCACACATGTATAAGAAATTATAGACAGCTATAGGTACTATTTTCCAGGGATCCAGGGATCTCCTGTAAAAAATAGCTCTATAACTTACCGGTAACAAAAGCTGTGTGCATCGCTCCACAAGCAACCAATTTCAACTGAAAACCATCGAACATCTTTTCCATATCGATCTCGGTGGGTGTCGCCACATGCGGTACATCTTCAGGAAGTCCGAGTTGTCCCTACGAATTAAAACAATATAGAGAACAATCTGGTACATAGGTAATAAGTAATATAATTTTAGCTAAATTAGCCAAACGGCTATTTCTTATCTGCTTTTTAGGTTAAAATGTTGGGAAAAGAAGAAAAGATCACAAAAAATTAGATATGCCTGCTTCATTTAATCGTATTTTACGTTTAGTGTTGCAAGTTCATTTTTTTATTACACAAACACACAAATCACGCCTTTATCCCTTGCGGGGTAGGCAGAGCGTTAACGATCGCAAAATTACGGTCGCAAACTTATGTAAGTTCCCTGGAGAAAGTTCTCCGGATTCATGGGCTAGTTCAGCCTATAAAATATTTGCATCATTTTTTTACGTCTTATACATTTTGATTAGTTTAGTGGTAGATATAATATGACTTTTTAATACTTCTTAGTACCTCCGTTACAACATGCCCCGCTATCTCCTACGTTTGATTCTATATCTCACCTTGTCGTTAGATCCAAAAGCCAAGATCTTGCTCTCATCCATAGACAGCAGGAAGGTGTGGGCAGCTCCACAACAAGCACTTTTGATAGGGATATCTATAGGTAACACTTCAGGGACGAAGATTGTGGTGCCTTCTTGTGGTATACCAAGCTTTTGGTTCTCGTTATCTCCTGTTACAAAGACCGCTCCTTGGGCTGCAAAAGAATGAGAGATGAAATAAAAACGAAAGAAAAAGTGAAAAATCGATTGGTTTCTCATTATTTAAGAGCATCATCTCTCCTGCAGTGATTTGAGTAGGTAGCTTTTCGTACATTCGGTGTACGAAATTCGTGCACATTTGAAAACTTATTTTTTTTTAGATTATCATATTGTATGCAGTCTTTATTGAATAACACTTTTCTGACAATCGGTTCTCAAACTGAGAACCTCCTTTTTTTGAAGTCGGTTAAAAAACTAAACCGATGAGAGTCCGAAACCTTGTCTTAGTCTACCCTCACGGCTCAATCCTCATCATTCGGCCTATGTTACTCGGGAAAAGTGTTCAGTTACATTGTGGTTACGTCTGGTTCACCATTCGAATTCTTTACTGAAATAAGGAAACAACCATATGCAGGCTGATATTGTGACAACTTACTAGTAATGAAGACGGTGTGGTAATACCCGCACTCGACGAAGGCGATCTTCTCCATGAAGCTGAGCTCGGTGAACTTGACGCTGGAGCGCGTGTCTTCGCCCAAACCGAGCTGGCCTTCCGTGTTGGAGCCACAGACGAACACCCGACCCTCGTCTGCAACAGAAGAACGATGATTAACCTACGGTCAAATGGGGGAAAATGAGACTAGCGAGTAACTTGGTACATGGTCGACCGACACCAGCATCTATGAACCAGCCATAACGTTGTAACTGGTTGAAAACTTTGGACTCTACATTTATCAACCAGTTATAACGTTATAGGCTTATAGCTGGTTCATAGATGCTGGTGTCGACCATGTCCCAAGTAACCCGCTAGTCTCATTTTTCCCCATTTGTTGTACTAGAAACTTTTGCTTTTTATCTCTTTCTGTTAAAGTGTAAACTGCAGCAATTTGTATAAGGATAGACAGAGAAACAAATTGCAATATTTACGACTTATACACGCTCGGCGTGTGTAAATTGTAGACCTGGATGTAGACGTGAGCCACAACTATTATAGTAATGTGAGTCATAATCATAACTTGCTACATTGCTGCCTACTGAAACAGTTCCGACAGCAGGGGTTTCTTCCCCCCTCTATTTATTTCGAAATACCTGCTGCGACACTGTAAGATGCTCGTGGGTTGATTGATTGGTGCTTTAGTTCAATGGCAGAGCAGTCGGACACCTCGTGTCCCGCCCGGATTTCATATTTTTCATTTGTAGGATGCTACTTGTCTTCAGTTTCTATTTGCCCACTACCTTTCCCGCAAGATATTTAAGATGCGACTTACCACCGGATGACGGAAAATTCCCCGTCTTTCAGTTCCACATATTGAGGCACCGTATGGTGCTTTATGTCCCCTGTCTTGATTACCCTCTGCTTTCCCCGCAAGGCGTGATCTTTGCCTCACCTGTCAATATGGCCGTGTGATTGCTCCCTGCTGAAACCTGCCTGATAACCGGAGATTCTCCTTCTATCAGCTCCACATATTGAGGGACCGTATGGTGCTCCATGTCTCCTGTTCCTAGTTGACCTTCGTCGTTGCAGCCTACCGTGTAGATGGCGTTGTTTTCTGCGGAAAGAGAAGAAATCTGTTTACTGTCGTCAAAGATAAAGCAGTGTCAATCATCTTAATTTACATCTTAAAGCTAAATTAAAAGACGGGTGTGACCATTTTCTTGCGTAAGCATCGCTTGTTCTCTGCTTCGGCTGAGGTATGAACTTTGCGAATTCAGCTCTTCATCGGGCTGATCCCATTTTGCTGATCCCACTTTCTGAACATTGTCAACAAACGTCTACGTCTTGTGAAGGCCTGTGACCACTACAGGGGAAGTAGAAACCTTATTTTGGCTTCCCAGACATTTTCGCAGTTAAAATATTTTTATAAGGCTTCGCAGTTAAAATATTTCACCTCGTTTCTGAATTCAATTTCCAGTCTCTCAACGCAAGGTTCTCAAGTGTATTTATGTCGCAGTAATATGGCAGATTCAGTAATTCGGCTGAAATCCTAGGATTTTGGCCAAAAGCCGGCGGATGACAAAATCGTAGACTTCATTCCACCATCCTCCTAAACAGATCCAGCAATTCGGCCAAAATTCTAGATCTGTTTCATAATATAACTGCGACATATACACTCATATCTATACCTGTGACGAAGACTGTATGCGCCCTTCCACAGGCCACGAAGAGAGCTCTTCTCGGCTTGAGCCACTTGACGCAGCTCGGCCTCGTCACCTCGTCTTTGTGGCCGAGGCCCAGTTGACCCCACGCGTTGCCGCCGAATACAAATACTCGGCCATTCTCTGGAAAAGTAAAAGGGAAAGGAGTTATAGACAATTGAGATTGAGATATAGTAACGGCAGGAAAGCAATTGAACTATTAAATACATACGTACGTGACGTGACACGACAAAAGGACACTAGTTTCCTTTAAAAAGTATGATTATTTTAAGAAAATGTTGCCTATGCCTTAGAAAGCCTGATAAGAAAGGTTTGATTGGTGGGAAAATAATTTAAAGATTTAATTAAGTAGGTCATATTTTGGCGGACAGCCTGAGCGTGATAATAAATAAATTGAGATTGAATAATATCGCATCCGTAAAGCGGTCTGTCAGATCAGATCCATACTAGAAGTGTCAATCTTCAGACTAGGCCGTTTTTCACGCAGGTCCAACGCTAGCGCTGCATCAACAAAGGTTTTATTATGGAGATTGACGTTTCTAGTATGGATCTGACAGCATTAGGGATGCGTTATTTTAGCGCTCAGTTGAGCGTTAAGTCTGAGAAAGGCCTTAAATACAAAGCGTACTTACGGCATATGACTGCGCTATGCTCGTCGCCGCAGGAGATGGCGACCACCGGGTCGTTCTTGATGAAGAAGTGCGACGGCTCGTTCTCGGCGAAGTGGGATTTGCCGAATGTGAACACCGCGCCCGTTTCTGGAATAGAAGGGAAAACGACTTGTAAACGACGATTGCCGTGTGATGCCGGCTTAGAATAGCATCGCCCCACATCCTTCCCGTGGGTGTCGTAAGAGGCGACTAAGGGACTCCAGAGTATTGGTGTATTAAAATTTTTAGGCGACAGGCTGACAACCTGTCACTATAGTAATACACATGATTTCTGAAACAATCTTGGAAAACAATCCTCAAAAATGTTAGACGTGGCGATAGCGACCGTATTTTTACGGCCGTTAACGCTCTACCTACTCCGCAAGGGATAAAGGCGTGATATATGTATGTATGTATGTATGTTCACCGTCAATTCCCCTTCAACGAGCTTCATCAAAAACGTAGCGTCAACGGAAAGCGTAGTAGTAGGTGCTACGCCGTAGCAAAAGTCTACGATGGATGCCGATCGAATCTGCATATGAGTTTGGTTTCGACCCTGTCATTCTAGCAACAATATAATATCATTGTTGTCACTGCAGTGGTTGCTAATCTGTACATAAATATGTATCTGTGTATGTACACTGATCACGCTCCTAACCGTTGCGGGGTAGGCAGAGCGTAAACGGCCGCAAAAAACGGTCGCCATCGTCACGCCTGACCAAAATTAATGGCCCTATCACATGATTTGTGTAATGCATATTTTGACTGCTAAAAGAAATAAATCTGTTACTCTTTAATGTTTACATTTATTTGAATTTTAATTTCCACCGCAGTAAAATCTGACCTGAATCCCGTGATTGCTATTGTAATTACAAAGCTATCTAATATCAATCTACCGTACTGATGGGCCGGTTGTAACACACGGGGTGTCGTAAAGTTATTCTATCAAGCTGAGTGTCGCATGCGGTGGAGCACGCAAAGTTTCGTTGCAGTCGGAATCACGCGATAAACATAACATAAAATAAATATTTTTTTGTTTATTTTTGTTAGATTTTGTTGTAACATATAAAATAAAAACGACCGTTCAAATTGAAAGCCTAACTGATTTTATTGTGCTAGCGTTTCTGCGAGAATTTTATGTCTTTCATCATCATCATCATCATTTCAGCCATAAGACGTCCACTGCTGAAAACATAGGCCTCCCCTAAAGATATCCACCTTGTCCGATTAGAAGCGGCCTCATCCAGCATTTCCCATCCAGTCTTTCTTTCTTTCTTTTTCGTGTGGGACAATGAGTCGTCCAACGGCCCGATGAACCCTAGTGTTCGAATTTTTTACCGCCTTCTATATGTAGCAGGCTTCTGCCATGGTTGTGCAACGACCACCGTCTAAGTAATCATAGACAGCAACCGGGACCTACGGCTTAACGAGTCAACCGAAACACGGAACCATCTTACTTACGGACAATCGGGTGGTTCAGCCCGCAATGTCCTAACCAGACTGGGAACAAATTCACAAAGTGATAAATATCAACTTTGTGAGTGACCCACCGCGAATCGAACCCGGGACCTTCTGCGTCAAAGGCAGTCGCACTACCACTGCGCCACATCGGTCGTCCCATCCAGTAGAAAAAAGAAACTGCTGCGTATTCATAATGCGATCAGGGCTCACATGCCACGTCATCTTTAAGCTTGCCAAGGATGTAAATTATGTAGCGATCACCTGCCCATATTCATCATTGCCACACAAAAAAGTAGGAACGTACATGCCGCCTACGTCATTGCTAAGAAAAATAGAGGAGAAGTAATTCCGTAAAAAAAAAAATATATATATTGTTTCGTATCGAAAGTTGCCGAAATCTAAAATAAAAATGCAGCTTCCACCTATTTCCGTTTTTTGTGGACCCTGGAGCTCAATGTCTGAAAAGTTCGTTTTTGTTTCATGCGAAGATCTGCTACTTATTATATTTGTATTATAATGTGTTCTACTTTACTCATCGATTTCCACATATCATAGTGAATTCACACATACCCTTGACCATAAAATCATCGAGTAATCGAAATTTAAAAACGTGTATGGAACCGAATCACGACGTTTCAGAAATAGAGCTCTAGGTACTATATTCAAAAACGAAAAACCGCGTAGTTTTAAGTACAGTGAAGGGCAAAAATGATTCATCACATCACGTACCTAACCACAAATTAATGGAATGACGCACAAATCGATTCAAAGAAACACTTAACATAATAGTACCCTTCAAATTCTGAAAAGGAAACCTGACGTTTGACCTTAGGGTCAAAAGGGTAGGCTTATCTGATCTCTACAGTACTATCAGCAGGACCCCAATCTATCCATTTAAGGGATCAAATTATACTGGTTTTTCACACAGTGACGACCGATGTGGCGCAGTAGTAGTGCGACTGCCTGGAACGCAGAAGGTTCCGAGTTCGATTAGCAGCGGTCACTCACAAAATTGATATTTATCACCTTGCGAATTTGATCCCAGTCTGTTTAGGACATGGCAGGGTGAACCACCCGACTGTCCGCAAGAAAGATGGTTCCGTGTTTCGGATGGCACGTCAAGCCGCAGGCAGGTCCCGGTTGCTGTCTATGATTACTTAAACGACGGCCGTTACACAAGCATATCAGAAGCCTGTTACTTGTAGAAGGCGGTTGAGAAATTCTGACATAAGGGTTCATTGGGTCTTTGGATGACTCGGTATCCTACACGAAAAGAAAAAAGATACAGTTAGTGCTAAAAACTACCAGTAGTACAAGTAGATCCCTTAAATATATTTGTTTAGTCTGTAAGTTTAGGTACTTATCTTTATGTAAATAAATACTGTATGAAACTGACAGTTCAGAAGTGTCACTTTCATACAAAGTATAAGTACTTACAGACTATAGTATTGTGTAGATGGTATCATGTCCATATTAATGGATTTCTTTGTGGGTAAGAAATGGAAGGTAGTCGTTTGTTTTATGGGTAATGGCTAGTTTCGGTTTAGATGGTCATTGTGACCTAGAACTACCCTTGATGGAAAGTTTGGATAAGTTTAAAGGCCTTAACCAAAATTACATTGCAGGGGTGGTGGTAGGAACTAAAATAACTACGACTATTATTACTCATCACCATCATTCTACTTGCCTTATCCCGTTCTCTGTCGGGGATTACTCATCACCATCATTCTACTTGCCTTATCCCGTTCTCTATCGGGGATTACTCATCACCATCATTCTACTTGCCTTATCCCGTTCTCTGTCGGGGATTACTCATCACCATCATTCTACTTGCCTTATCCCGTTCTCTGTCGGGGATTACTCATCACCATCATTCTACTTGCCTTATCCCGTTCTCTATCGGGGATTACTCATCACCATCATTCTACTTGCCTTATCCCGTTCTCTGTCGGGGATTACTCATCACCATCATTCTACTTGCCTTATCCCGTTCTCTATCGGGGATTACTCATCACCATCATTCTACTTGCCTTATCCCGTTCTCTGTCGGGGATTACTCATCATCACCATTCTACTTGCCTTATCCCGTTCTCTGTCGGGGATTACTCATCACCATCATTCTACTTGCCTTATCCCGTTCTCTGTCGGGGATTACTCATCACCATCATTCTACTTGCCTTATCCCGTTCTCTGTCGGGGATTACTCATCATCACCATTCTACTTGCCTTATCCCGTTCTCTGTCGGGGATTACTCATCATCATCATTCTACTTGCCTTATCCCGTTCTCTGTCGGGGATTACTCATCATCATCATTCTACTTGCCTTATCCCGTTCTCTGTCGGGGATTACTCATCATCATCATTCTACTTGCCTTATCCCGTTCTCTGTCGGGGATTACTCATCATCATCATTCTACTTGCCTTATCCCGTTCTCTGTCGGGGATTACTCATCATCATCATTCTACTTGCCTTATCCCGTTCTCTGTTGGGGATTACTCATCATCATCATTCTACTTGCCTTATCCCGTTCTCTGTCGGGGATTACTCATCATCATCATTCTACTTGCCTTATCCCGTTCTCTGTCGGGGATTACTCATCATCATCATTCTACTTGCCTTATCCCGTTCTCTGTCGGGGATTACTCATCATCATCATTCTACTTGCCTTATCCCGTTCTCTGTCGGGGATTACTCATTATCATCATTCTACTTGCCTTATCCCGTTCTCTGTCGGGGATTACTCATCATCATCATTCTACTTGCCTTATCCCGTTCTCTGTCGGGGATTACTCATTATCATCATTCTACTTGCCTTATCCCGTTCTCTGTCGGGGATTACTCATCATCATCATTCTACTTGCCTTATCCCGTTCTCTGTCGGGGATTACTCATCATCACCATTCTACTTGCCTTATCCCGTTCTCTGTCGGGGATTACTCATCATCATCATTCTACTTGCCTTATCCCGTTCTCTGTTGGGGATTACTCATCATCATCATTCTACTTGCCTTATCCCGTTCTCTGTCGGGGATTACTCATCATCATCATTCTACTTGCCTTATCCCGTTCTCTGTTGGGGATTACTCATCATCATCATTCTACTTGCCTTATCCCGTTCTCTGTTGGGGATTACTCATCATCATCATTCTACTTGCCTTATCCCGTTCTCTGTCGGGGATTACTCATCATCATCATTCTACTTGCCTTATCCCGTTCTCTGTTGGGGATTACTCATCATCATCATTCTACTTGCCTTATCCCGTTCTCTGTCGGGGATTACTCATCATCATCATTCTACTTGCCTTATCCCGTTCTCTGTTGGGGATTACTCATCATCATCATTCTACTTGCCTTATCCCGTTCTCTGTCGGGGTCGGCTACCTAACCTAGGGGTTTTGACTTGGAGCCAAGTTTTTACACAGAGCGACTGCCATCTGACCTCTGCAACCCGAAGGCTAACCTGGCCCGAATCCTAGGTTAAGTCACATTCAAATATCATCTGAATTCAAATTTTATTTGAATGTGGGTTTCATCACGATGTTTTCCTTCACCGTAAGAGCTGTCGGTAAATGTACGTGAGTAAAAACACATTGGTACATGGCGGGGATCGAATTCGGGTCTCCCGATTGCAAGACCGGTGTCCTAACCACTTGGCCACCGACGCTCTTATATAACTATAATAACTACGACTGTTATTACTACATAGTATAAAGCAAAGTCGCATTTTGCGTCTGTATGTATGTATGCATGCTTAAACCTATAAAACAACACAAAGGGTTTTGATGCAGTTTCTTTTAATAGCTAGAGTGTTTCAAGAGAAAGGTTAATATGTATAATACTTGTCGAAAAAAAAAAAAAACAAATTCCCACGGGAAATTGAGTTACAGCGGTCGAGGGCGCTAGTATCTAATTATTAAAACACTTCGACTGAGGTAACTTCAAAATTTAAATTTTTCGTTTGCAATCCTTTGATTAATATAAGTAGTCTAATGTCAGTGAGACGAATTTCGTCAGCTTCAAGTAAAGTCTTTGATATAATAAGGAGACGTTACAAGATTGTTGATCCACCTAGTAAGAGGCTATTCCACGCTGTTCTTTCACTGTCTAGACTCCACTCTAGAACCTTTCGACCCTGAGTCATACGAGCCTTGTGTCCCGCCCACTGTCATTTGTAATAAACGATACCACTTAACTAAAGGGCAAGGTTATTTAAAAGTACATACATACATATATCACGCCTTTATCCCTTGCGGGGTAGGCAGAGCGTTAACGGCCGTAAAAATACGGTCGCTATCGCCACGTCTGACATTTTTGAGGATTATTTTCCAATGCTGTTTCAGAAAACATGTGCATTACTACAGAGACAGGTTGTCAGCCTGTCGCCTAAAAATTGTAATACACCAATACTCTCGAGTCCCCTAGTCGCCTCATACGACACCCGCGGGAGGATGTGGGGTGATGCTATTCTAAGCCGGCATCACACGGGAATTTAAAAGTCATACCAATTTTTTTAGAAAACCCCTTTCACACCTTTTAAATAATACCGCAGTAATTGTTATGTTAATTTTGGCCTTCTTTACAGACTGAAATAATAAAAAAACTGGCCACTGACGTCAGCGATTTTATCAGATTCTAGATTATAGACTTGCCGTGGTATAAGGTCAAGAAATATAAGGTCCTTGCACTAATGGGGGCTCAGAGCAAGCGCATAATCAGAAGGACGAACTGAAATGAACCAATGTGAAACCCTCTCTATTAGACTTCGCAGAGCAAAAGAAAACTACACAAGTAAATACATAAATGCACGTACCTAATCATAAAATACCAGTATTTCAGCGAATATAAGTATAACCATATAACGATATTTGACGACCGATGTGGTGCAATTTGTTCCCAGTCTGGTAAGGACATTGCGGGCTGAACCACCCGATTATCCGTAAGTAAGATTGTTCCGTGTTTCGGATGGCACGTTAAGACGTAGGTCCCGGTTGCTGTCAATGATCAATTGATCATTTAGACGGCAGTCGTTACACAACCATATCAGAAGCATGCTTTCAAGCCCAAATAGTTTCATTCTAATTGTCGAGTTCCATAAACCTTCCTTTTCCTTGCTCTGAGCCTGGGGGAAGGTGGATTGGTTATTTATGGCTATTCGTGGGGTTACTGCCTTATAATGTTACATAATGAGTTTCAATTGAATAGAGAAGTCGTTTCTGTTTGAATTTAAAACTTACCTACAACAGGGTAGGTTAAAAAAAGTTTGGGCGTATCTATTCTAGATGTGAATCAGAATAACATACTGGTAGTAAGTATTATATTTAGTTATCTAGGTAGTAAATTCTGAGATTTTTAAATTTATTTTCAAAATGTCGCGTTTAACAAGTAAGAGATGTATTTTTCCCGTTTGTAATGGCAACTTGGGAACTTCAGGCACAGATTAAATAATTGTAGGTAGGTATTATAACAAACACGACGTTAGCAACCACAGAGCAAAAATGAAATTTGCGTCCCTCGCGGTGCGGCGCGCATGACATCTCTTGTGTTAGCAACGTAAACATACGTGAGACACGAATTGCCACGATTGATATTTTGCATGAAATCAATACACAATGAACAGATGATCTCTCCGACCGATTTCGGCCATGGCGACCACTTTGACTCCTAATCAGATCGGCGCTGATGCGCCCGGAGATGGCTATTGTAGCCAATTTTGGCAGTAAACTCCCGTGCACAGAGTGGACACGTGAGTTTGCCATTTACATAATTATAGTTAATGGCGACGGGAGGACGGGCCTTCAGCTCATCGCGCTTAGCGTCGAGATCTGCTTTACGCTGTTCCTCAAACTCGCGGACTTGCTTCTTAACCATCCCGCGCCATTCGGGACGCTGTGCTGCCAGACCCTCCCATTGAGTGGGCTCAATGTTGCATCTTTTCATGTGTCGTTTCTGAACATCTTTATATCTGAGGAGTTGTCCGCCATGCTTTCGCTTGCCCTCCTCTAGCTCAGAATAAAAGATGCGCTTCGCCACTCTCTCCTCCGACATCCGGGATACATGACCGCACCACCGTAGCTGACGACGCATTAGATAGGCCTCAATGCCACCAACATTGGCTCGTCTCAGAACTTCGGTATTGCGCACTCGGTCGGACCATCTGATCTTCATGATGGTGCGAAGGCATTTTAGGTGGAAGCGATCCAGAGTGCGTATGTGGTGACGATACACACACCAAGTCTCGGAGGAGTATAGAAGGTTTGGCAGCACAATCGCCATATATACAGAGATTTTTGTGGCTAGCTTTAGGTCGTGCGAGCAGAAAACCTTGGAACACAACTTCCCAAATGCTGCAGCTGCAGCACTGATTCTGCTGTTGATCTCAGCATCAAGGTTACACTTAGATGTTATAGTGTTCCCCAGATAACGAAACTTATCAACCTGTTTCAGCATATCCTCACCAAGCATAATCGCCAGTGTCTCGCGACCATGCGAGTCTAAGGACATCACTTCCGTCTTTTTGACACTGATCTTCAGGCCGAATTTACAGCATGCTTGGTGAAAAACGGACATTAGCTGTTGCAGGCCGTCTGGGGATTCTGCAAGAAAGCACAAGTCATCAGCATACATGATCTCAGTAATCAATGCATACGAGACTTTAGTGCGCGCCTTGAGTCTAGCCAGGTTAAAAAGACTGCCATCTGTGCGGAAACGGATGCGGACTCCTTGGGAAACAGTATTTAGGACTTCTTTGACTACAACTGCAAAGTACAAGGCGAACAGTGTGGGCGCTAGAACACACCCTTGTTTCACCCCACAGTTGACGGGGAAGAAATCAGACTGTTCACCGTCTACAGAGACGCAGCACTGCATGTCGTCATGCAGGAGTCTTAGGAGTCGCACATACTTTTCTGTGCACCCTAACTTTCCTAGCACCATCCAGAGAGCTTCGCGAGGCACACTGTCGAATGCTTTCTCTAAATCAACAAAGCAGAGGTACAACTGGCGACCTTGTTCTCTACTTTTTTCTTGTAGTTGACGCACCGAGAAAATAGCTTCACATGTACCTCGGTCAGGTCGGAAGCCGAACTGGGTTTCGGGCAGAATTTTTTCCGACAAATCTTTGAGGCGGTTCAGTAAAACTCTGGCAAAGACTTTTCCAGGGACTGACAGCAATGAAATACCGCGATATGAGTTACAGTCAGAACGGTCACCCTTGTTCTTGTAGAGGGCACAAATGCGAGACACTTTGAAGTCCTCAGGGACCCTCTCCTCCTCCCACATTCGAACGAAAAGTTTCCATACCGACGTGTGCAACTCCGTACCACCATATTTAAGTAGTTCACCCGGTATAAGGTCAATGCCAACCGCCCGGTTATTATGCTGCTGTCTGATGGCAGTAACAACCTCGTCGCATGACAGGGGCTCGTCCAGCTCCGTGGCTAACGGGAGTTGAGGCATTAAACTGATATGATGCAGATCAGCTGATCGATCTACGTTGAGCAAGTTGTGAAAATGCTCAGCCCAACGTTTAAGTACATCCTCCTTGCTGGTCAGGAGGTGCATACCGTCTAAAGACCTTAAAGGTACTTTTGCACGGTAGGAAGCACCAATCAGCTTACGCACTTCACAGTAAAACTCACCAAGCTGGTTTGTATCGGCGAGCCACTGCATTTGACAAGACTTGTCCTGCCACCACTTGTCTTTTATTTGTCGAGACAGCCTGCGTAACTCTTGGTCACTTTCTTTGACCACCGCAACACTTCCACCTCTTCGATTATGCTGTCGCAGGAGCTGTCGATGTTTGTCAAATGCTGCTTTAAGAGCCTCGCTATTGTCATCGAACCAGTCTTCACTACGTCGGTCTTTCGTACCCAAAGTAGCAGAAGCGGCTTCTATGAGATGACATGACAAAGCTCCCCAAGCAGCACTGACATCACCGGTCTCAGTTATTGGCGACGGCTTTTCAGATAAGGCTTCAGCATATTTCACCCTAACCTCGCGATCTTTCAGCCTATCCACGTTTAAAAACGCAGGCTTCTTCACTGTGGATCTGCGAGGTCGACGGAGGCGGAGTCGTAGCTTGGTGACAATTAGTCGATGGTCAGTCCAACAGTGAGCACCACGCATGACGCGGGTGACTTGAACTTGACCGATGTCTCGTTGCCGAATAATAGCAAAGTCGATCAAATGCCAGTGTTTGGAACGCGGGTGCATCCACGTTGTCTTGTGCTTAGCGGCAAGTCTGAACATAGTGTTCGATATCGCTAGATCGTACTGAGCACAAAGACCGAGCAGCAACAGACCATTGCTGTTCATGTTGCCAACTCCATGTCGTCCCAGAACTCCAGGCCAAGCCTCGTAGTCCCGTCCAACCCTGGCATTGAAATCGCCTAGCAACAAGATCTGCTCTCTGGCGTTTATGCTATCAAGGCATTGAGTTAGCTCCTCGTAAAACTTGTCCTTAATGTCATCAGACTTGTCTAACGTTGGAGCATAGACACTGATGACATTAAGGTAATTGTCTGTATCCAGGTGAAGGCGCAGTGTGGTAACGCGGTCCGAGATGTGAACAGGACACTCTTGAAGTCGCTTTACTAGATGATTTTTGATGGCAAATCCTACCCCTGAACGTCGAAGCTCGGATGCAGAGGTACCCTTCCAGAAGAAAGTGTAACCACCTCCATCTTCCACCAGTTCTCCTTCATCAGCAAGGTGTGTTTCGCTGAGCGCAGCCACATCCACGTTATAGCGATGAAGTTCTCGAGCTACGATGGCGGTTTTGCGTTCAGGACAGGAGTTGCCATCTCGATCAATTAGAGTTCTCACGTTCCACGCGCCAAATGTCATGATAGATGGTTTCATGCTGTTTTTATTTTTTCTGTTTCGTCGACCACGAGTTAAGTGATGCGGTGGCAGCCGTGGTTACTACCACCTTCCGGGTAGGGACGAGCACTTTTTTAGGGCACATTTTCTAGCCCCCTCCTCGGCTGGGCGAGGAAAGCAGTGCCTCCCTTAAAAGGGCTGCTTTGTCATCCCAGGTGTTGCCGAATTCGCATTGTCGTCCCGATTTGCAATGCAAAAGCGACCACGGCATGTACTCACGCCCCTAGAACCGCCTATGTGCAGGAATCAGACAAAGCCCAGCTTGCACCACGCCAGACCTCTCTACCTCAACCCATCGCCACAGGACTTTGCGTCATCGGAGTCCATTATTCGGAAGCGGTCAGTTGCGCAGGATATATTTCGGTGCGCAAACGTTCGCGCAAACGCAGGCGCACGCACTTAATCCTCACCCTCCTTGATTCAGTGGAACGGAAAACCGCTACGACTGAAGGAGAGGTCAGACCGACAGTAACTACCCGCGCCCTCTACCGTCGCCCTAGGCCATCCACATTGCCTTGCTGAGTCGCCGAGTCCGCCAAGCCCTTGTGCATATCTGCATTGGGTTGCCATTCTCGCCGAAACAGACTTTTTATTTGTTAAGCAGGAGGGAACTGCTTGCTCGGGAAGCCGGGGTCGCATACCCGTATACCACATCACAGTCCTCGATCAAAGGCTGAGATGAGTACCCCTGACGTTGAACAGACACTGAACAATGAACAGACACTGCAGATGAACCTTTAAATAAACAAGTATACCAACCAGAAGGAAGATGGTCCTATCAAGAGAGAGCACATGCATCCATCCCTTTTAAAGGCCTTAAGAGATCAGCTTAAAGTGGCTTTTCATACACTTAGCCGACATCAAACTTTGCCGTGAGAAAGTGTAGAATATCACCCCACATCCTTCTCGAGGGTGTCGTAAAAGGCGACTAAGGGACTTGAGAGTATGAGTGTATCACCATTTTATAGGCGACATTCTGACAACCTGTCAATAGTGAGTATCACCATAGGGTGATATACACATGTTTTCTGACACATGTTGTCTGAAACAGCCTTGGAAAACAATCCTCAAAAATGACAGACATGGCGATAGCGACCGCATTCTTACGGCCGTTAACGCTCTGCCTACCCCGCAAGGGATATAGGCATGACATATGTATGTACTACAAATAGTCAGTACAACTCGATCCCTCAAAAGCGTAGACTACGTACTGTTCTACTGGTAGTAGTGTAAACAGCAGCATGCATGCAAAGACGACATTAACATGCCGCTAAATGCATGCTGCATTTTATTTTATGGTGTAATTACTTAAATAGACTGTGTGTGAAGTGATTTCCGCAGTGGTTTCACAGTTAAAATCGAAGCTTGTTTGTTTATAAAATTGTAGGAATATTTTATAACGTTTTATTTTATTATATTTTATTGACATAAGATTTTCCGTCCATCTTATCATCGAAATTTTCGCAACTGGACTATATCAAAAGACATTTGAGAGTACCTAGATAGATGTAGATTGTCGTAGATGAAACCCATCTAAGAATATATTAACATAGGTATAGTCGCTGGATAGATAGCGCTGTGTTTGATATGTTACCCCAAAGAACAGATAAGGATCGTAAAACAGGGTGTAAAAAAAAATTGCTGCAAATATTTCAAGGGGTGAATCAGCCCATGAAACTGAACAACTTTTCCCAAAAAACATAGGAAATATGAAAAAAATATTTGGACCTCCCATACAAAGTGACTTAGTTGGTTGGTCATTTTGTATAGGAAGTAAAAAAAACATTCTCATATGTTTCATGGGGAAAGTTGTTTAGTTTAATGGGCCGATTTGTCCCTTAAAATACTTGCAGCTAATATTTTTACACTTTATATACGTTCAATTATGTTTTGACTTCAGAACTATTCCTGAAAATGTTGAAAATTTTGCCTTTGCCGCCTTTTGCTCTATCCTTTCCTTTTCCTTCGCACACACACCGACTCGGAAGCAATCGTCACCGTTCGGAAGTGTTCGGATTTCAACGTGGCGCTCCCGCGGCTGCGTGAAAAAACAAAAGACTGTTGTGTGTGTATCGCTACTGCGTGCGCGTGCCTCAATTTTTCGCAAGCTTATAAATTGAACATAAATATTTAATAACCGCATAATTTAAGCAAACATCCAAACTATAATAGCCGCGAGTGTTTTCCAAACCTGTATAAAACTGTGAAGTGCAAAAATAAAAGCGTCGCTGGCACCCAAGCCGCGACGCCGTTCGAGGATCCGCCATATTCAGTCGGTGTGGTAAGTGAATTCCCTTTTCCTAAACCTAAAAGAGCAATAGGTCATAACAGTCTCCCATTCTTTTCTCTGCCATTAAACCAAATAATACAGTCCACAAAAGATTATTTTCTTGAAACCAGCGCCTTCAGCTATCGAACGCATCTTTCATACACCATATTTTTTGGTCCAATCGAACCGGATTCTTAGCAATCCGAGTTATTTCGCCTATATTTTGGTTATATTTCTCTATACAACATGTCCAAACCCGTTGAGGAGACAGCAAAAGCCGCCGCAGTTCATGCAGAGGCCGAAAAGATGGCGGCTGAAGTTGACCGAAAATTGTCGTATTACGAATTGCAATCTTCCGCTTATTTTGCTCGCATGCAAGCTGTGTTTGATTCTATTCCCACATCCTCAGCCGACCAAACTATTATTGATAGTTTCTTAGCAAAGTGCGTTACCATTGATTACCTACGTTCTGAATATATTTCATGCATCCAAAAGAAGAATGATCTAGAGTCTCGTGTTAGGCCCAACTATGTTTTCAATTTTCAAGCCATATTCGCCTTTGATGACCTGTATAATAGGGTCAAATTTGAATGCGATCGCTTTCAATCCAAAACGCCACAAGTTGAGTCAAAGCCAATTTGCCCAGAGACTAGTCAGTCATATGTCAGTTTACCTCGATTGGAACTCGCTAGTTTTGATGGTGACATTCAAAAATGGCCGCTTTTCTATGAATCGTTTCGTTCAGTCATTCATGAAAACAAACGTTTAACTAACACGGAAAAAATGCAATATTTAGTAGGGAAATTGACAGGTAACGCTCTAAATATGTGCAGAGGCATTATGCCTACTGGTGACAACTATATAACACTTTGGAACGCATTGATAAACAAATATCAGGACACTCGCGCACTCGCAACCGCTTATCTCGATCAATTGCTAAAGTTAAAAAGTGTGAATACCGCCACACCCGCCGCTCTTGACGCATTTATCGATAAATATTCGACAACTATCGCCGCTTTAAAGCAGTTAAAAATAAATGAATTGGATGAGTTCATATTTTTGCACTTGGGTTTGAAATGTTTAGATCCAGAGACCGCTCGGGCATTCGAGATGTACAAAAGAGACGAGGGAGATTTTCCCAAGTCAAACGATTTGACGCAATTCGTGAGAGAACAATCTCGTATTCTAAGCCGCGCGAATTTAGGTAGTGCTAGCCACCCTGCGCCGCCTCCCGCTCGCACATCTCGTAATGTACCTACTTTAGCCGCGCAACCGCACGCTCGCCCCGCTTGTAATTCGCAACAACCAAAACCGTTTAAGACGTTTTTGAGTGTACAAAACGCTACTGATGCTGAAACTAATAAAAATTTGTGCCCATATTGTCAAAGTTCTACGCACAATCTTTATGCGTGCCCGCTTTTTACGCCCTTATCGCCTCGCGATAGGTATAATTATGTTAAAGAGAAACGCCTTTGCATTAACTGTATGTCCGCTTTACATTCATCCCGCCAGTGTGGGAGTACGCGCCGGTGTAGATTCTGTGCAAATTTTCATCACAGCCTTCTACATTTTAAAGAAATGACTAACTCTCACTCGCCCGCTAATAATAATAACGCTAATGAGGGCTCGGCAGCCCCCTGCGCCGCTGCTGCGAATGCTCGCGCAGCCACAACCGCACCGCATTTTACTGATAACGCTAATCAACACAGACTTAACACTTCGCATGCCATCGCCGCTACCGCACCCGCCGCACGCACGTACGCTCGCTCGCCCTCCCATGGTGGGGGAGGAAATTCGCATGGGGTTCCTATCGCCAAGGACAATCAAATATCGCTATGTGTGACTAACAAACCGCTAGAAGTGTTTTCTTTATCCCGCACGGTTTTACTAGGTACGGCCGTATGCCAGGCCTATGGACCTGACTCGCAGATTAATATTCCAGTACGTATAGTAGTGGACTCCGCTTCCATGAGGAACATCATGACCGAAGAATGCCGCTCGCGTTTGAATTTACCGCTTTACCCCTCACACGGAGCCAGGGTCTCAGGCCTAGGAGGTAATGAGACTGAAACCAAAGGTGTCACGTCTGTTATCTTAGTTTCACGCTTTGATGAAAATGAACGCTATGACGTACACCCGTTTGTGGTTGACTGTATAACTGACGAGTTACCCTGTGCGCCCATAGATATTTCTGAACTATCATACCTACACGACTTACCTCTTGCGGACGATTCTTATCACGCTCCCGGTTCCATTGACATGATAGTAGGTAGCGACTTCTTTGCTCGCATATTGAAATCAAGAAAATTCAGTGGTAGTAGATCCGAGCCAGTAGGTATCGAAACCTCGTTCGGATACTTGGTTGTAGGTAACGCGCCGACTGCGACGGAGGTCATTGAACCTGAGGTCACACGCTCGTTCTTGTGTACATTTGAAAATTGCGTTTCGCGGTTTTTTGAAGTCGAGGAGATTCCTTCAAAAAACGTTTTATTGGACGCGGATGAACAACAATGCGAGGACATTTTCGAACAAACAACTACACGCGATTCAACGGGACGCTACGCAGTCGCGCTTCCATTTAAAAAGGATCCTACTTGTTTAGGAAAGTCAGAGCTCATTGCGAAACGTAGGTATTTATCTTTAGAACGAAAACTGCTCGCTAACCCCGATCTGAAATTTGAATACGACAAGATATTACGCGACTATCTGGACAAGAACTACATAGCTAAGGTCAATGACCTTTGTGGACCTGACGCTTCGCAATACCTCGTCGCTCATCACGCTGTTGTTCGCGGAGATAGGTTGACATCTAAAGTTCGCCAAGTTTTGGATTTTAGTATGAAAACAGATTCGGGTGTTTCTCTTAACGATTTGTTGTATACAGGTAAAAACCTACAATCTGACTTATTTCGCATTATTTTGAATTTTCGCTTGTTTCCCACCGCAATGAGTGCTGATATTAGGCAAATGTACCTACAAATTATAGTACAAGAGGCCTTCCGCAAATACCAACGCTTTTTCTATAGGTTTGATTCGAATGAACCGCTTCAAATTTACGAATTTAATCGCGTTACTTTTGGTATGTCAAGCAGCCCGTTTCTCGCAATGCGCACGTTGCGTCAGCTGATAAACGACGAACGTCAACGCTTCCCGCTTGCCGCTTCGGCATTGGACAAAGACTCTTTGTATATGGACGATTTTGCCTACAGCTGTTTGACATACGAAGAGGCATTAAACCTGTCCACCGAATTGATTCAACTATTCGCCGCTGGGGGATTTGAACTTGTGAAATTCGCTAGCAATTCTCCCGAGTTTTTAAACGCGATTCCCGAGGAAATTCGCGTTACTGAACTGGTTGACATCGGATCTGACGCGAACCTAAAAATTCTCGGTCTGCAATGGTCACCCGCTTCCGACAATTTTGTTTTTACTGTGTCGCGTGATGAGCGTGATTGTACTAAACGCAACATTCTGTCCACAGTCGCGCGCCTTTGGGATTTGATGGGATTTGTCGCGCCCGTAACGCTGCTTGCGAAACTTATCATCAAATCACTTTGGGAATCCGAAATTGGATGGGATGATGAACCCCCCTCACATGTGATCGATTTATGGCGGCGTTTTGTGTCTGAATTACCTTTATTGGAAAAAATTAAAATCCCGCGTTTCGTAGGTTTTCAACCGCAATTCGTACTGTCGATCTTAGCCTTTGGCGACGCAAGTGAGCGCGCATTTGGGGGAGTTGTATACCTACACGTGTTCTGCCCTTACACCAATAAGACTATGGTAAGCCTTGTGTGCGCCAAGTCGAAAGTGGCTCCCGCTAAAACCAAGGTCACGCTCGCGCGCTTGGAATTGTGTGCTGCACTTGTTGTGTCCAAGTTGGTGTGCACTGTCAAAGATACGTATACGTCACGTTGTCAAATTCACAACATACTTGCCTTTTCTGATAGTACCGTGACGTTAGCTTGGATTCATTCATCACCAGCACGTTGGCAAACTTACGTAGCGAACCGCGTTACGCAAATACAAGCGAATGTCGACCCGCGTAACTTTTATCACATCAAAGGTAGTGAGAACCCTGCGGATTGTTTGTCACGCGGATTGACACCCGCTCAGTTGGTTGACCATCCATTATGGTTCAATGGGCCCGCTTTCGTTCATACGCCTATGAGTGAATGGCAGCTAGAAGATTTTAATCCGCAAATTGTTACTAACCCGCCGGAGCAGAAAACTGTAAAAATATTGTTAACTAAAGAAAGCAGACCAGTTACGCCGCTTTTATACGAATTAGCTCTTCGTATTTCCTCTTGGAAAAAACTGCTTCACATTGTCATTTACTTATATAGATTTATTAAAAAATTGCCAAGGAAATTGGAACTTTCTCACTTTCGTACCGCAGAGCTAGCTGTTTTGCGCGCTGTACAGGAAATACATTTCTCCTCTGAGTTGAAAATTATAAGCAATAATGGAACCTTACCGCGCTCCTTTGCAAAACTTAGTGTCTTTCTAGACGAAAAGGATAATTTATTGCGCGTGGGAGGTCGCCTAGTACACTCAGAATTGGATTATGATAGTAAACACCCAATTTTACTCCCTTCACACGACCATGTCGTTAATCTTATTATAGATTATGAGCATAAGAAGAATCTTCATACTGGCTCTGGTCTTTTGCTTTCGATCCTACGACAAAAATATTGGATTTTCGGAGGTCGAAATGCAGTAAGAAAACGCGTTAATAACTGCAATTTATGCTTTAAAAATAAACCTTCTCCGCATTTTCCTTTAATGGGCGATCTACCACAATTCAGAGTTTGTGAAGTGAATAAGGCTTTTGTAGAAACTGGTTGCGACTACGCTGGTCCCATCAGAATAATACCTCATCGTCGTCGCGGAGTGCGCAGTATTAAGGCTTACATATGCCTGTTCATATGTTTGGTTACTCATGCCGTACATATTGAACTCTCATCTGATTTGTCCACACAATCCTTTTTAAACGCGCTTACACGCTTTCTATCGCGTCGCGGCCCGATCAGCTGTATGTACTCTGACCGTGGCACAAATTTCGTAGGTGCCAGATCGCATCTGAAATCTTTATATGATTTGATTCGTTCACCTGAATATAACTCAGAGTTCTCAGCTGCATTACTTGAAAACCAAGTTGAATGGAGGATGAATCCTCCTTCAGCTCCCCATCACGGTGGAATATGGGAAAGTAATATCAAGTGTGTGAAAACTCATTTGAATAAAGTAGTTGGAGATCAACTTCTCACCTATGAGGAAATGCTCACTGTACTCACTCAGATAGAGGTTCTGTTAAATTCTCGTCCTCTATCAGTGTTGAGTTCTGATCCGACAGATCCTTTACCATTAACTCCGTCTCATTTTTTGACATTGACGCCTTTGAAGTCGCTTCCTCAAGCGGATTTATCTAATAACAAAACCCCGCGTCAACGCTTTCAATTAATTGACTCTATGGTTCAGTCATTCTGGAAGAGATGGCGAGTAGAATATTTGAACACTTTACAGAGCAGACAAAAATGGACTAAGAAGTCTGACTCCATTGAAAAGGGGACAGTTGTTCTAATAAAAACTGACAATGCTCCTCCGCTACAATGGCCAATAGGCATTATTATTGATACTTTCCCTGGAAAAGACGGAGTGGTGAGAGTGGCGGATGTAAAAACTAAAACTGGTGTCTATCGGCGCCCAGTGGTAAAACTTTGCCCTTTACCCAACCAATAACTCTACTAAATGTTGCACTTTTGTATATAACCTGTTTAAAAAAAAAAAAAAAAAACTTTCTAGTTTCTACTCAATTTTGGTTTTGACTCGCTTGTGTGTAGTTATACCTTGTACGAGGTACGCATTTACGTCATAGATGACGTTTTCCCCCAAAATTTAACACGCTTTTCCCAACATTCTCTATTAACTTGGAGCGCTGTTTTTTGATATTTCTGGACTGTTGGTTTTGAAAGTGGATTACTCATCCCCTTTCAAGGTGGGGGAGAATGGTTTGGCTGTAAGCAAGGTAACCCTTTGCCGCCTTTTGCTCTATCCTTTCCTTTTCCTTCGCACACACACCGACTCGGAAGCAATCGTCACCGTTCGGAAGTGTTCGGATTTCAACGTGGCGCTCCCGCGGCTGCGTGAAAAAACAAAAGACTGTTGTGTGTGTATCGCTACTGCGTGCGCGTGCCTCAATTTTTCGCAAGCTTATAAATTGAACATAAATATTTAATAACCGCATAATTTAAGCAAACATCCAAACTATAATAGCCGCGAGTGTTTTCCAAACCTGTATAAAACTGTGAAGTGCAAAAATAAAAGCGTCGCTGGCACCCAAGCCGCGACGCCGTTCGAGGATCCGCCATATTCAGTCGGTGTGGTAAGTGAATTCCCTTTTCCTAAACCTAAAAGAGCAATAGGTCATAACAGTCTCCCATTCTTTTCTCTGCCATTAAATCAAATAATACAGTCCACAAAAGATTATTTTCTTGAAACCAGCGCCTTCAGCTATCGAACGCATCTTTCATACACCAATTTTAAATAATGTGACACGAAGTCCCGGATTTATTGATTCAATGAGAAGAGTCCTCGTAGCACTAGAATTAAAGACATGACAAATTAATTAGGTATGTATTCTTCAATAGGTACCCGTGTGTCGCATTAACATTCATTTTATAATAAAATGCCGTGTGATGCCGGGTTAGAATAGCATCACCCCACATCCTTCCCGCGGGTGTCGTAAGAGGCGACTAAGGGACTCGAGAATATTGGTGTATTACAATTTTTAGGCGACATGCTGACAACCTGTCACTATAGTGATACACATGTTTTCTAAAACAACCTTAGAAAACAATTCTCAAAAACGTCAGACGTGGCGATAGCAACCGTATTCTTACGGCCGTTAACGCTCTGCCTACCCCGCAAGGGATAAAGGCGTGATATATGTATGTATGTATGTATGTATGTTATAATAAAAAAATAGAGTAATATTAAGTAATATTGTTTTAAAATTTTCGTAGCAAAGACTACGACGCTCGTAGCCATTGCAAAAAGTAGAGTTGTCTTGTACACTGAATTCTGAAATATACCAAACCACCTGTCTGGGAGTAGGTACGTAAAAAATGTCCTTTAATTAAGACGCTGTTATGAAGGAAGGCCAACGAAAAGCATTACTTTCGATTCATTTTTTAAGCCTGTTACTGATGCTACCAAGACCTCAAAAAAATATATGACATACTCGAAGATATTATCTAGTAGTAACACCATCGTATGACTCGATTGGTTTGACATATTTTAATAAAAAAAATCTCAAAAAGAGCATTAAAAATATTTTCAAACCAATTATATCGTAATTTGGACTACTATTTTGATATAGTTTCTTGATGTAGAATATTCCTATTTCAATGTCCTATAAATTATACTATTAGGTTTTAGTGAATGAAAAGATTTTAATTCAACAAATAATTTTTTTCCAATAATTAGAACGGTTCTCGCCGACAAACCAACCTCCCGATGACATCCCGCACCGCCCGCTACCCCGCCAGTACCCAAATGGCTCTTGCCAGCGCCGGTACTGTGTCAAAATTTCCCGCAAAATTGACAAATATTTTTTCGTAATTATTACGTCGCTCATTTTACTTATGACGTTAGTGACATGGACAGATTGCTTGATAAAATACTTTATGGCTGACACCAAAAGGCGTAATTTAAGTATGCGCTTATTATTACGTCGCTTACGTCTTTTGGCGAGACGAGCAAAAATTTATCGTAGCTGTCGCTTCAGCTAGCCTTGACGAGAGACGATATTTTATCTATAAGATAATAAAAAGCAAAAGTCTAACCAAGCCTTTTTACTTATAATAAGAAAGGAATGATACATAACTAGTAATTCACTTTAAATATTTACAGTGTGCATTTTGAACATGAGTAACGTTTGTACAGTAGGTACCAAGTAATTTTTAATACCTATTATCTTTTCAAGATAACTCTTGGTTGACAGGTTATCTAAACAATTTTCCCCCAAGAACTTATTACAGAAACCGACACAGCGGTGCCAAATTAGATCCAGTCGGTGGTCATTCAACCACAGACCAGAGATGTCTTGTGCGCGCACGCAAATATATTGTTTTCTTTGTGCGTTAACTCTTCGGACGGAGCGAATAGTGATATTTTTTAAGTCTGAAGACGATATTGCTTACGTTCGCCATGATCTAGGCACGTATATATAATCTGTGATACCCATACGCTGTTCTGTGGTCGGGATGGTATGGGATTCAGACATACAAACAAAACTACATCAGAGAGCAGTCTTACCAGCTTCTTCACAATTACAAAATTTTTGCGCTGCTCTTTGTCACGCTTTTGACACATCGCTGACAGCTGCTTACTCCGCTCGTACGACTCGTGGGTTGAACACGAGAATGAATGTTTATGAGAATGAACACGAGATGACACTACACACACTACTCCTACACGAACACGAACTACAAAAAACCTTAGTTTCGGAAATAAAGTAGTTTTACTTTCTTTGGTATAGTTGAATGTTTTGACGAATTCTTGATTTAAGGTGACAGCTGTGAAACTAAAACCTGAGTTATCTCGAAAACTATGCATGCCAGACTGTAAGTTTTTTAGGGTAATATGGCACTTTCTATGTAAGAGTAGTATAAAAAGTTTAATTAGATGGTGCGGTTTAGGAGCTGAGTATGAACTTTTATGTTCATACTGAAGCTTCCATCAAAGAGATAACATTATAGTAATACTCAGTATCCCGTTGCGCACCATCTATATTTTCTTAAAATAACGTGGCACTTGACATATTCTTCAGAACAAAATAAAAAGGTGGTCTGTGGCCCTAGAAAGTCCCTAATTGTGGGCTTGACGAGATATTTTTAGGGAATAGAATAAATGAAGAAGTTGACTAAATGTAAAAGTAGACCAAATGAGAATTTGGAACAAATGAGGTAGTGAAATAAATAACAAGAAAAGTAGGAATTCAATAAAGCGCATGTGAGTGAGGCTAGGCTTAGGACAATTGTGGACAAAATAGGGGCCCAATTTTAATTTTAATATTATCAAACAAGTCCTAAAATATGAGTACCGAAACTGAGTAATTTTTGCTCTACTTTGCACCGTTTTTGAGGTATTTTCACTTTTAGTTTGCATTCGTTTTAATTTTCGCAAAAGTTATTTTTTTGAAATGTTTAATGGCGTTTGCGAATGGCAATTATCTGTCACGCGTACTTTTTTCTATTCTTTATTGCAACTTTTTGTTTTTTATCCGACCAGCTTGGAAAAAGGGTTATGTTTTATATGAGATGGGGCACTTAACTAAAATCTTTTGTAAGCTTTTTAGTTTTATTTTCGCTGTAATAACATACACCCATGTTATTACAGCGAAGTTTTAAGTTCTCTGTGGCTGTGGATGTAGAAGAAAGAATAAGTTAATTTTCGAATTTTCTTCAGATTACCCCGAGTTTTTTCGCCCGTGATCCTATTTAAAAAGTATCTGTTCACCCTCTCTTTCACGCTCGTTTACTCACCTACATTACTTTTTCGTTCTAGCATCATACTTCAGAAATTCATCTAACATCCGGCTTACGTTAAAAAAATATCGTTCAGTTGTCCATTCGTTTAATCTTACAGTTGTTCGTCTCATCTTACAAATCATCCCACATACATGATGTAAATTCTAGTATTTCACGGGGTACAGCCCAAGTCGACGGTTGTTGGCACTTAAGTCGGCGGCATAAACAAAAGAAAACAATGAAGTACCTACCTATAGCAAGAAGCAGGCGTGACTGAAGACTCCAATGCAAAACGCCATTTAACATTTTAGTTAAATATCATTTTTGAATATTAAAAACGAATGGAAACTAAAAGTGCATATATCTTGAGAACAGTACATCGTATAGCAAATATAACTGAAATTTCGTACTCAATTTTTTGGACTTGGGACATTTTCCGACTTTCGACCATTTTCTATCAAAATTGAAATAATTGTTTACACCGTTTGATTCATAATCATCTTTTTTACAATCTATTCGTACTTTTTTTAACTTTACAGAATCTGAATTGGGGGGCTAGATTTTTTTTTCATATTTCGACCTATGTTCCAGGGGGAAAGTTGTTCAGTTTCAAGGACAGGTTTATAAAAGGAGCTTAGTACTTATCCTAACATCCTTTGTAATTAAATTTGTATGTTTTAACTAGCCATTACGTTCTTTTAAGGCCTTCCTCCTCTTCTGCGTCCATCCATCTACCCACATTCATATTTCGTTTCGTCGCATTATCACAAAAAAATAATAATTCACGGTAGAAGTAAAAGTTCCATGGCCGGGATAAAGCTCATATATTTAAAAGGTGGTCGGACTGCGGTCATGTCCATAAGACACACGACGTACGGGTGCGTAGTGTGCGAGCGCCAGATGATGTGTCTGAGCGCGGGGAGCGCGGGCGGCCCCCCCCGCCTCACCCCCTGAAATCGTGATTTGAGCAGCAACTCCTCGCCTTAACACACAAAGTAAATATAATAAAAAAGTATGTAGAAGTTTCCGGAGTAAAACACAAGCACTCATTTAGATTGGAATTGAACGATTATGGCATAAATATCTACTAAGTTTAAGCCTACCACGCTTATAGCATCAAGTATTCTAAATACACGGTAAGCGTAAGCTATTATATCACTATCCAAGGTCACTCGGGGAACTTAAATAGCTACTTATGATGCAGTTTACTGCTTTTAGTGCATTTTCAGGGGCGCATCCGGTACGGGGATTCTTTTAAAATATTTGCACTTTGCACGAAAGTTCACGGTCAATTCTGTTTATAAGTTAAAACATTTAACATAAGATCTTGTGTACAGTTAGGTAAAGCGGTTACAGAATTTTGGATTGTATGAGATAAACCCGTATAAAATATTTCTGACAAACAATCCGATTCACATATTTTTTTAAAATTGTGATGCCAGCGACATTCAACAGTCATTCTATTGTGACTGTGTTTTATATACTTTAAGCAGACTACGAAAACGACCCAAACCATAACCATCCAACTGAGACGTTATCGACACACAACTAAAACGATTTTAATTTAGCAGACTTCAGGCCCTGAAATTCCGCAATTGTACAATACGGTAGGTACCATAAAGTGTTTCAACATTAAGGTCTCGTATTTTCATCATACGGCTTTTGAAACAATGTTTGATTAGATAATGTGATAACAGCCTTCGGGTTGCAGAAGTCAGTTGGCAGTCGCTCTGTTTAAAAACTTGCTCAAACTTGCAAAATTTTCCTAAGTTAGGTTAGGCAAGGAGAATGATGATGATGATGTATGATTAGATGAACCTTCACCAGTCAACTAAGCCTTCGCATATTTCCGAAAAACGTAGAATAGAATCGTATTTTCGGCCCTACACAACTCTTACTTTGGTAGCAGGAAATAGGTTCTAACTCATGGAATAGTTTGCATGAGAACAGTTAAATACATGACCTGAATTTCCTGACCGGCTTGACCGAAACAAACTTAGGTATGTACGTACTTTGAATCGATGGGAAAGCGTCATGGTGGGTACTATTCAAATAAATTATACAAATTGATATGCATGGAGTGGCTATGGTACTATTGGTAGGTACCTACGTAGTTAAATATATACTGTGAGTGCATCACGTGTTTGTATTGCGTGTTTATTTGAGGTACTGATTACAAGACATTGAAGATTCACCACGCGAGTTGTGATATCCAAATATCTACGCAAGCACTACGAGTACATATCTAAAAATCAGCGGCAGTAGGGCAGTAGCTAGATAGGTACTGTATGGTTCACTAATTACTAGGTAATTCATGAATTTTTCCATGTGCGGCATTTGAACGATTTGACCAATGGTGACAAGTTAAATTTTGATGTTTCAGTTTTTGGTCTTATGAACTTTTGATCAAATGACTATTGCTATATTATTTGATGTTTATTTGATATGGTAAGTTTAGATTTTCTGATATGAAACTTACGCAGTAAAGTAAAATACTGCATTAGGTCTGCTTCTTGGAGTATAAGGTCTGCTTTCTCTTTTCCTGTGGTACACCGAGTCATCTAACGACCCGATGAATCCTGGTGTCGGAGTTTTTAACCGCCTACTAACTAGCAGACCTCTGACATGGTTGCTCTATCAAGAATATTTTTATAAGGGTAGTAAAAAAGCTTTTAATAATTACCCACAAGTTAAAACACGAAAGCACGGATTGGGGTTGATTCGTAGGTGAGTGACCGCCGGTCAATTTAACTAGTAGGGGAGGAAACTTAAGTAAAAGCTGAGGTGAAGTAAAAAACTTGTACAATGCTATTCATTTATGTTCGGAGAAAGGGTTAATTCTAAATGAATCAAAGTGACATGTATGTGGGTACCTACTGCGTATTAAAAGCTATAATTTTCAGTACGTTTCCTTGTGAAAAACAGCTGAAAATGGTTTATAATGTCAAAAGTTTTTACACTTTTCATTTTATTCCTGAAATTGTCACTCTGGAGTAAATCTGCTCCGAACAAGGACACAGTAACTCAAAGACTGAATTTGCATTCTAGAGTTCATCTGAACTCTATTATAGGTATCCTAAATTGTTGTAGTATGGTCACTTCCATGCCTGATGCTTTAAAATGAAGATGAAACAACCTGGATCTTTTGTCTTCGCTATTTCGGTACTCATCGTTTCAGCTCAAGTGCTGATTAAGTAAGTTTTCAAAGACTAAAGCAAAAAAATGCTCGAGTCTTGTTAAAGCAAATTGTGACGCATCCTTAACAAGGAAGTTATAAATACTATCCTGAACCACTAAAGCACTTTTGCCACAGTGCACTAAAATCTTCTGAAAACTCATACTAAACGCACCTGGTATATCTTCTCCCATGTTGTCGGCTATCCTGTCAGCTTGTCAGTTTATTCTTTCACTATATTGTGGTGGTGGTTTCACTGTGTAGTGGTAGTGGTGGTGACCACCGCGTGGCGAGGGACCGGCCGCGGGGCGCCGACTGACCGTTGCCCACGTGCCACCATTCTACCACCCTCGGACAACCACCACGGTAGTTTGTACTGGAAGAGCTATAGTCATTTTGTTACGTTTTTTAGGCCTTAAGACAATCTTTAGTTTAGCAGGTTAGTGGGGTGGCTGTTGAAGAAGAAGACTAGCTGTTCAAGGATCGCCCGATCCATTCCTTTTTCAGATCTTGCGGTCCCTACCTTAAGATACATTACTTTACTCTATGTATTACGATCGAATGCAACGCAAATCTGAGCAAAGCAATGCAATTGGATTACTAGCGGGCGACCGCGGGTCCGCCCGCGTATAAATCGGTATTGACCTCGTAGCATCCCTCAGGTACATTTTTTCGGGAGACCAACTGTCCTATGAGTTAATCCAAGTAACCCATCTGTGTGCCAAATTTAAGAAAATCGATCCAGTAGTTTCAACGTAAAGGAGTAACAAACAAACATACAAACTTTCGCATTTATAATATAAGTAGGATATCTCCTTTCTGTACTATTTCCTTCCATTCTGTACTATTTCTTTGGTCAAAATATTGTTGTCGTTCCGTTAATGGTAGCCAGTTTCTTCAGACCTTCCACCCCTCCCTCAACCTCCCCAAAGTTCATAGTCTAGAAGGACTCTGGTCAGTTTTCTACAGTTCATACCACACTGGTCGCTTGAAGAAGGTGAGTGTTATCCTGCGGTCATTTCAGTCTGCGTACTCGAATAGTTGTTTCAGATGTTTACCAAGTCTAGTTGATATCTTTTAAGATAGTTGGATTTGTAGCGGAATTGATTGTTTACAACTGTCTAAGAAATTTCTAGATTGTACCTTGGGAAAAGCAGGTGGGTTTGGTAAACAAACACAGTCATATACGGCGTACTTTTTTAATGCTGTGATTCTATGATCATTCTGAGTTCTATACGCCGCTGCGTTGCTTGATGCGAAAAAATCTGGTAACTAGCGTTGCCGCTCGATAGTGGACTATCGATAGACAATCGATAGTCTATCGATAGTTTTTCGATAGTAAGAACTATCGATTTTTAATTCTGAACAATCGATTGGCCTATCGATTGTATAGGGGTTTCGATAGGAAAACTATCGATAGTTTTACTATCGATAGTTCGGCAACGCTACTGGTAACTATAACTTGGTACCTACTACTTAGGTTTAAATTTTACTAAGATTGCATTTTATAATTAAGCAAAGTGATGTTGCTTCAATAATAATAGGGTTACGGCGGTTTGAATTATGAATTCAATGATGTAGAATAAAATATAAAAAAAAAACTTCTTACTCTGAATATTTTTTTAATATTTCCGCTGTCCAATATTAATAACACGTGTCTTTAAAAGGATACAGGAAACGGAACCTCAATTGATTTCCTTGTGATTCCCCAAGGCAACTGACTAACCTTCAAGTTGCCTTCAAGATAATGAATGTTTGCAAATTGAAACATTGTATTCTATTAAAAGCAGTATGCATGTATGTGCGTAGACGTACTGTACTACTCTATAAGGTGTAAAATATTAGCTGAAAATATTTAAAGGGGTAAATCAGCCCATGAAACAGAATAACTTTCCCTAAGAAACATAGATCGAAATCGAAATATGAGAAAATTTTTGGACCTTCCATACAAATTGACTTCGGTTGGTAATTTACTAGTTTTGCAACATATTTCGACCTATGTTTCTTGGAGAAAGTTGTTTTGTTTCAAGCTAGCAAAATTTGCAGCTATTTTTTTTTACACCCTGTATAATGTTTGCATTTCGTAGGTTATGGGGTAAAGAAATTTTAATACTGTATACTTTTTTATACTATAAGTGAGAATTTTTATACTGGCACGCTGAATAAAAAAAATCAAGTTTGTATCGATTGCGTAAAGTTAGCCTTGACACACACACACACACACACACATATCAGCTTCCAGTAGGTAAAGAATCATTATAATAAGTGTTGTTTGCTTGCTGCAACCATTTCAGGCATTATCTTGCTTGCATGGTCAATAGGTTTTAAGGTAACACCTACCAAGACTATGCAAAGTATGATAATTATATAGGGTGTTAGTAAATATACTAACTTCCTTTCAAGAGGTAAACCAGTCCATGAAACTGATCAACTTTCCCCAAAGAACATAGGTCGAAATAAGAAAAAAAATTAACCCCCATAAGAACTGCGATAGTTGGGTTGTACATTTTGTCTTAGGTATGACAGCAATTTATAGTCATTTATAGTCATTCGTAGAGATTCCTCACGTTCGTAGCAGGCTTCGTAGAGGGATTGTGAAAAAAAATGCTACGTAGATAAGTGCATGTGTTTTAAAATTTATAATTGCTATTATGCGTAGTGCATAGGTAACATTGGATTGGAATAATTACGTACATACACACATCATCCCTTTATACCGTGTGGAAGAGGCAGAGCATTAATGACCGAAATGCGGTTGTCGTAGCCAGGTCTGACAAATAATTGATGTCTGTTTCAGCCATTGCCGTCACTCTAGTGACAATGTCTGTCAGCTTGTCGCCTTAAATTGCAATACACATGAAACCCGCGAGTCCTTTAGTTGCCTCTTACGACACCCATTGGGGGAAATGGGGTGATGCTGTTCTAAAGAAATGGGGCGATGCAATTCTAAGCCGGCATTACACAGCATACAGCAATAGTTTCAATCATAGATATGTGATTAATAATTGTTGTTATAAATGAGTATAAATAGGTATCATAATACGTCATCATAAAACGCTTAAGAACAATAAATAAAATAATAAAATTGAATTTCCTGTACTAATTTTACAACATTAACCTACATATTTTACTTAGCAACCTTGGCATGAAATATAGTACCTAATAGTTCTCTTTGGCCACAACCTTTGCGTCTAGACTTTCTTATTTTATTGCCTGGAAAATAACAACTAATGTATTAAACATTTTCAACTAATTTTTTTGTTTATACGTGGGGTTCAAATGCGTCTTTTCTTTTTCAAAATTGAAATATTTTGAGGCACTCTTCATGCCTTAAGTGCATCGCATCCGTGGTTTAACCGTGGTACAACTTAATACGTACCATTTAGGTAGATCCCACATCTAAACTACAACGCCGCGCGTTTTTGGGGTATCCATAACGCATAGACCTATACGTATCTGTACGCCAAACGCAAGGAAATTTCAAATTCCCTCAAATTTCCTATTTTTCCAACAAACCGACGTTGACGCAGGAACAACGCAGATGGGTTCACATGTATCTCTTTCACACTTGTTATGGTAGATGCCATATACCTGTTTCTTTTCTTCCAGCGTACGTCTAGTGTGGGATTCGCTTTACTCAGGTTTACTACCTATTGCGTGCCGGATTTTCTTTTTTAATTTCCGATTATATACTGTGATTTTACGTCAAGAAACTATAACAGATGTGGGTAGGTAAGTCTAAGTACTGATTATGACAGGTTCAGAAACCTATGATATCCGAGGTTCAATAACTTCAGGTTAGCGACTTTAACTTTTAAGTATTTATCGATAGGTTTATGTAGGCAAAATCACAACTTTGGGTATGTATCTTGTGACATTGTCACAGCCATTCTCAATAGTCCATAAAGACTTGCACTAGTCGTGCACATTTGAAATCGGCAATATCGAAGCGATTTTAAATGTGCATCGCTAGCACAAGTCTATAAATTATGGACTTTTGATTATGGCTGTAACCTAACAGTTCAAATTCCAAACGTCTTTTTTTGTTAGTACACAAAATAAAATCGTGACCTTAGACACACACAAATCACGCCTTTATCCCTTGCAGGGTAGGCAGAGCGTTAACGGTCGCAAAGTTACGGTCGTTATCGCCACGTCTGACAAGTATTGAAGGCACAGATAACATAAAATAGAGACGTGTGATGCTGGCTTAGAAAAGCATCAGCCCATTTATTTCCCGTGGGTGTCGTAGAAGCCAATCGGTTTCATTTGTATATCAATTTTAGGCCACAGGCTGACAACTTGTTACTATGGTGATACACGTCTTATATCATTTGTCAGTCGTGGCGATAACGACCGTAATTTTACGGTCGCTAACACACTGCCTACCCCGTCAGGGATATAGGCGTGATTTGTGTGTGTGTGTGTGTGTGTGTGTGTGTGTGTGTGTGTGTACAAAATAAAACGACGAAAGCTGAGGAAGCCACCTAAGTACAAAAATCTAGCTACAACGCTACATTAAAATAATAAGACATTTTTACAACTAATAATTGGAGGCAACGTCTTACCCGAGGGCAATACCCACTTGCTACCACTTAAGGAACCAGCTACTATGAATAATTAAATATTGCGTGAAACTAAAATGCCAATGAACTGCTGACACTTAGAGTATGTGATTTATTTTTATAACTAAAACGAATTATGAAGCAAAATAACATGCTAAGCTACGCTCCAGACTTCATGGTATACAGGATGTATAACGATAGCGCTGCGTCAACAGCGGTTGAGCGGTTTTAGTATGGGGATTGACATTTGTAGTATGAATCTGACAGACCGCTGCGATATTTTTGCGCTCCGTCGTGCGTCAAGTGTGTCCATAAATCGAACAACTTTCCCTAGGGAACATTGGTCGAAATATGAAAACCATTTTTGGATCTCCCTTATAAAATGTACCAATAGGTACCAACCGACCAAGTCAATTTGTATCGGGGACTTTCGTATTTCGTATATTATGTTCCTTGGGGAAAGTTATTCAGTTTTATGATATGATTCATCCCCTTAAATAATTGCAGCTAATAATTTTTTGTGCACCTAATATATGTAGGTATGTATTTTCTGCTAGAGGTACTGTAGCTGTGACTATAGGAAGTAGAGAGTTAATCCCTACGTGACTTATAAACCACAGATTAGTTACTGCAAGGGCACAACAGGCTAATCCACATACGATTTTACTTTCAACCTTATTTCACTTAACTGCTTACTTGAATATATGTTTACCTACTTCGTCTAGCAAGTGTAAACCGAGATAATAATCGATGTAGAAGATTCGAAGGTAATGAAGACAGTAATTGGTGTAATCTTGCCATGCTATCCGTTATAAGGTCAGGGAATTTTCTCGTAGGTTACGTAATGAAATTGAAAGCAGTGAATAGAAATGAGAGCTTCCAGACCTTACTTAGAAAAAACATCAAAGTCCTACGAGTAATTTTTTTGTCAGTAGGTACACAAACTTTCTACTCCTGATGCTGAAAAACTTTTACTATGGTGTCACCTGCATACTAAAAGTTGTTCAGAATTATGACTAGAAACACCCAAGAAAGTTTAATTGGCCGGAAATAATTTAAGAATACCGCAACTGCATCCAGATTCCGTCCGGGTACCGCAGCGGTGCCCGTTGCTAGCGTGAGGTTCGTACGTGTAATAAACAATGCGTCATAATCATAAAACTAAGATCTGTCAGCCAGATGCTAAATTCAGACTGATTCGCATGACCTCAACCCGAAACAATTAGACACACACATCCATAAAGGGACTGATTTATAACTCTATTATTAGACGTCCCATTTTTTAGCCAAATCACAATGACCTAATAGAACTGTCAAAACTGATTAAGAAGTGAGAACGACAGGGGCAAATGGGATAAATGATATTCTTCGTTCTTGCGCAGCGATATTCTTTCGTAAATGAGACGTACCTAACTACATTGAATTTCCTTGATGAGTGTCAAAACATCTATAGCAGATAAGGCAACACCTAGGTACAAATGAAAAACTTTGTATATACGTATAATCTCTGTAAACTTAACGACTACTCTCAGTGTGTTTGACGACCGATGTGGCGCAGTGGTAGTGCGACTGCCTTAGACGCAGAAGGTTCCGGGTTCGATTCTCGGTGGGTCACTCACAAAGTTGATATTTATCATTTTGTGAATTTGTTCCCAGTCTGGTTAGGACATTGCGGGCTGAACCACCCGATTGTCCGTAAGTAAGATGGTTCCGTGTTTCGGATGACACGTTAAGCCGTAGGTCCCGGTTGCTGTCTATGATCACTTAGACGGCGGTCGTTACACAACCATGTCAGAAGCCTGCTACTTGTAGAAGGCGGTTGAAAAATTCTGACACTAGGGTTCATCGGGTCGTTGGACGCCTCGGTGTCCCACACGAAAAGAGAAAGAGTGTGTTTCAGGCGAAATTGTACAAAGGAAACGAGTGAAAACTTGAAAAGTGCCTATTATAAAACCCATAAATCTTAAATTTCCTCTGTTTTCTTATGTTCTGCTAGTCTATTTTAACCAATTTCTTTTAACAAACTTTCTAACCAAATATATGGCATGCATAGATGCTGGCAAGCTGTCAAAAACTTTGACAGATGCCATTAAATGTAATAAAAACTAATGCAGTTTTTTCTTTTGCTACCTAATGGCTCTGACAAGATATTTTCACATGGCCAGTTCATGCGAAATACGTAAAAGAAACGCTTTGATTACAATATATTTACATGTTCTTCATTTATAGGACAGGCAAAGGTATTCCAACACACATCCAAGTCATCAAAATTATAGTTTTACAAAATAGGTACCAACCTTATATACGTACTTACATACATTGAGTCCATCCATTCTTTCTTTATTGTTTTGACAAAACTCAAAGGTGCGAAATTAGGTCTTGTAGATAGACTCATAAAAATAGAACACGATATTTCCGGGATGAAAGGGCAACATTATTGTTCAAATCCCGCTCATGTCATATATTTTACATATCTCATGCTCTGAAAGTAGGTCATTACTGACAAAAAACACGACCTGTAAGTTCAACTTACAGGCAAGGTTTTAAAACTAAGCCTGTAAGTAATTTTAAATATGGAACTAGAAAAAGAACCAATAGAATCGCGGCAATTAAAAAGTTAAATTCAATTTCTTCTTATTTTTAATAGGAGTTGTATCCAATTAGTCGTATACGATTTTAAATTTCGAACTGGCCACTACGAATTGTGTTGCTTGAACGCAGGAATTATATTTTTAATCTGTATTTTTATAACCTCAATAAATGAGTTTGTGGAATTATTACTCAATATTACAATGACAAAAGTAAAAATTACTGATATCCCTATGATCAGAAAAATGTCTACTTTATGTTAGGATACTTTTCTTTCATATTAATTCAATATTTTTCAATCATAGAAAAAAAAGTTTAGCGGTGCAATTTGAATAGCAGACGATACAATCATCATTTATGGATCGTTTTCTTGTATTTATCGCTTTATTTTACTCTTTTTTCATTCGATATGTAAAGCAGTATACGTACCACGGATGCAACATCAATAACAACCTTGGAAAGGTAAAAAACCTCGGTTGTTATTGATAGGTTACATGCCTAAGTACGTAATCTACTATTGATAGAGAGACAAGCATTATTGTTGCCAATTCGGGATCCAAAATAGTGGTATACATTTTTACATTTACGTACAAAGTAGATAGGCACCGACTGAAGGCTTACGAGTATGTAGACCTTCTTTGTATTGTAACGGTAGGTATGTATACTTTCTATGCAAACTAGCCAAGAATAGCTCCTACAGAAAAAGCCTTGAACTTCAACTTACGTGACATTTTCAGTAGTCTATTTTTGTTTGTCAAACGTGCTATTTAAATAAGTTTGGTAACTTTTCTTCTTCATACTTCATGCTTAACGCACAACGCAGCGCTAAAATAATGCAGCGGTCTGTCAGATCCCTGATAGAGATCCTAAGTGAATGCAGCTGCATCGACAGCAGCGGTTGAGCGGATTGATTATGGGGATTGACGTTTTTGACATAGCTGCGTCGACAGCGGTTGGGGGGGTTTTAGGATGGGGATTAACGTTTTTAGTTGGGATCTGACAGACCGCTGCGTTGTGCGTTAAGCGTGAAAAACGCCTTAAAGCGTGTAATGACTTCACGCATTTCTGTTAAGGCCCGAGAATAAATGATAATTGAAGTACCTAAATTACAATGGAAAAATTACTTATTAGTTCCCCCGGGAAAGATTTTTGAGCGCAAAATCTACTAAGCAGATAAATAAGTAAGTACCTTTTTAATACGATAAATTCGCAATAACGCCCTAATTTCTCTACTTGACCAGTCAAGGTCAAGTGGGTTAAATAGATTCTGCGAAGTAATAATTGTTTTGACACGATTTCAATTTATTACCCTATTAATTTAAGCGTTCGAGGTCAAGACGCGACCCAAATTGTTTCAATGATAAACGACCAAATATTTCGTCTCTACAAAGCCCTAAGTACGAGAATCTTGTACCTACAACCTACATAGTGGATCCGATGAAGTTTGGTTCAATCGTTTTTTACTGGCTGCTTGAGTAGGGGTAACTTTTACCTACACATATCACACCTTTATCCCTTGCGGGGTAGGCAGAGTAAGAGTACGAGTAGGCAGAGGCAAAAAATGAGGTCGCTTTCGCCACGTCGTCTGACAAATATTGAGGCCATTTTCAGATGATTCGTGTACCCATGACTGTTGTGACGGGTCTGTCATATGATACACATAAAACCCCCGAGTCCTTTGGTCGCCTTTTACGAAGGTGTCCTCGGAAAGAAATGGAGTGATGCTATTCTAAGCCCGGCATCAATTTTTAAAGCCCGTTATAAACCTATCTGTGCTTTTACATGTAAGAAAGAAGTCATATCTAGTAGGTACCTACCAATAACCTACACATACACAACTGAACTATGCCTACGCAATCCGTGTACGCAGCAGGTAAGTTCCGGCACTTAAGGGCACGTATACGAAATATAGCAGGGCGGGTGCGCGCGCCATTTTATTTCTAGTATGCCATTGAAATGAAGTTATCTACGCACGGGATAGGTTGTCGCATGGAAATCACAGTTAGTTTGCGGCCCTGATCGAAGCGCCACCTATGAGAGTACCGCGTGCTTTCGTACTTGCTTTCCTTGACTGCCAGCGCCACAGTGGCGACTTCGGAACTAAATTATTTAGTTCCGGATACGCACTTTCGTATTTGCTTTCCTTGACTGCCGCCAGCGCCGAAATGGCAATTCAATGCCACCAATATATTGTAGCAACAACTAGTCCACAGCAAATTTCAGGTTACAACATTTTGCGTTGCGCCGCCCAGCCTTTTTTCGTGTACGCGTCCTGAAAGGTACCTCCTATGTGAAACAATGTAACCGCTGACCGCGGTTGTTTGCGATCGGTAACCATGGCAACCGTATCGCAACATCTCGCGTTCTCCGCGCGATTTAGACAGCCGCCGGTCGTTGCTCTGTGATTCGCATGTTGTATTGAAGCCGGCCTTAAGGAATAGCAGGGGTGAAGTATCAATAAAAATATAATAAAAGTAATCTTTTTTAAACATTACACTCCTTTTTTTTTGTTTGGGCAGTTGTGTAAAAAGAGAACCGCTTTCAAAGAGCGTGTAAAAGTGCGAACCTCAATTTTTTAAAGTCGGTTAATATGCCGACTTTCTCCTAAGTCTGACAAATACTAAAAACCGCATCAAATCGCGGACAAACATACAGGTCTAATTTAGAACCTCCTCTTTTGAGTCATTTAATAAATGGATCACCTTTTATAAAATGGAGTATAACTTTTATATCAGGGCCTCCCCCTATTGGGGGTAGTTGCCACACTCACCCCGCTTGGTAGGCGGATTGGCGAGCGCAGTACAAGATATTGTAGATATTCACAGGGAACGCAGCAGCAGCCTGTTCTATACATGGAGCGCTGCTGCCTACTCCCTGGATTCATCCTTAGTAGCTTTTTAAGACACCCTCGGGTAGAATTGGGGTGATGCTATTCTAAGCCAGCACCACGTGACATGTTAGCTACACTATGCAGTAGCACAATCGCTATGAGACGAAGTTGGTACTATTAATACAAAGGACTTTGGCAAACCAAAAGTGAAAAGGTTCGATTCTCGGTGGGTCACTCACAAAGTTGATATTTATCACTTTGTGAATTTGTTCCCAGTCTGGTTAGGTCATTGCGGGCTGAACCACCCGATTGTCCGTAAGTAAGATGGTTCCGTGTTTCGGATGGCACGTTAAGCCGTAGGTCCCGGTTGCTGTCTATGATCACTTAGACGGCGGTCGTTACACAACCATGTCAGAAGCCTGCTACTTGTAGAAGGCGGTTGAAAAATTCTGACACTAGGGTTCATCGGGTCGTTGGACGACTCGGTGTCTCACACGAAAAGAGAGAGAGTGAAAAGCTTGACTTAGTATCGCTACTCGCTACTAGATGGCGCTACAAGTAGCTAAAAAATTCGACATGTAGTTCGAAAACACTTTTTCTCGGGACTGATCAGCTGATTTTATTTTGTACTAGGTGATATTTTTATGTTTTTGTAACTGTAGTCAGGTTTGGAAGTATCCGTATTTTGTACTTTTACAGGGGGTTTTTTATATTAGGGGGTTTAAAAGGAAAACAAAAACAATTGCTCGAGTTTTTCTTTAATTAATTTAGATTATCCTTAAAAATAAGAAAAAATACATATTTTGTTACATAGAAGTAATGGTTAGTTGCTTTATTCCAAGAATCACTGGAATTTATTTAACGAAAATAATTAATCTTTAAACTTAATATATATTTACTATTTACAAATGAAAATGTGTGGATAAAATCTTGAGGTACTTAAGCAAAGTAAGTATTTTATAAAAAAAACTTAGGATTTTTATTGTGTTATCTATAAAGGACTAGTTTTTACACCTTTTTGATCTTAGAACTTATTTAAGCGGTTAAATAGGCAGTATCTATAGTTTAACTTAGGCGCATCGCAGACTTAACGCACGACGGAGCGCTAAAACATCCCAGCGGACTGTCAGATCCATACTAGAAACGTCGCTCCTCATACTAAAACCGCACTCGACGGACGAAGTAGCGCTAGCGTTAGCTAGACAGCTGCGATATTTTAGCGCTGCGTCGTGCGCTTGTATACTATGCTGATAGATAATACTATGACAACTATTAACTTCCTACCTACTTTTCAATATCATTTGATATGGCATATTTGAAATGTTTTGGAAGCATAGGGCTTTACCATAAAAAAAAATTGATGCGCATTGACACGTGTATAAAAAGTATCTTTGTCAAAATACCGCTAGACACGCGTTCAACACGCGCCTGCTTTTTTTTATCAATAATATTTAATTTAAGCAAAAGATATCAAGCACTAACCTTATTAGATTAATAATTAAATCTATACGAAACCATATTTAGTGTCAGAGTCCTCATTCATCAAAATTCCTACAGGGTAAACGTTCCAACAACGGACCAAATACTTTACCAACAAAAACCCTTTTTTACGCTGATATTTCTTAGGCAATAGATAGTAACTTCATAATTAATAATCGTTTGAAAAAAATAAATTGGTTTATTAAAAAAAAATGGAAGGTACGTCTAAAAATGATTTCGTAGTATAAATGCGAGGATTAAAATATGGGCAGTTAATTTTCCGACTGTAATTTAACAACTAACATATCTTTTATGTAAGTATTAGAATCATTACAATAATAATGTTAAACAATGAAATGCCAATACGAAGTACGACATGTTTTAAATAAATACTAAACTTAAAACAATGAGAAAAGTAATTAGAAAAATACTTTTGGCATTTATATTAACAGAAAGCATTAAATTTTCATTAAACTTATAATACTAAGGATTTGTTACCATATTTAACAACAAATAGAAACATAATGGTATCAATTCGTTAATCTCTCAAAACTATCTTAACTTAAAAAGCAGCGATTAAAAATATGGCGAAATCACTAGAAATGTTGAAAATTAAACACATTTTTAAACACGACTTATATAAGTACCTACGTGCCGTAGGTGCCGGCTAAGAATAGCATCATCCCAATTCTGCCCGTGGGTGTCGTAAAAATGGACAAAGGGGTAAATAATTTTATCCAGGAAATAGGCAGCAGAGCTCGCTGTGAATACAACATCTTACACTGCACTCGCCGATCTGCTTGTCAAGCGTGGTGATTAGGGCAATGCCTTCTAATATGGGGAGGCCTATATCCAGCAGTGGATTGTGGCTGTTATAGGTATGTGAAAAAAAGGCGACTTTTTAAAAGATGGCGCCTAAATTACTACAAAGTTTGGAGAAAATAAGACGTTTAATTATTTTAAATTATATTTTTTGGCGGATAGTAATAGTGTTATTTACAGTTAAAGTTAAGTTAAGAGAAATTACCGAATTGATATCTTGATGCTATTACACGTTTAGGAAAATCTCTATTCCTAGAGCGTCTACCTATGAACTTATTTAGCTGAAATAAACTTACTGACTAGTTTTTATACATACTTAGCACATAAATCACTTTATTATATAATCTGTCAACTTAGTGGAATAAACTCATACATAAATATTCTTGGATCTGACAAACTTATTTATCTAATTTTTAAGGATGCAACAACTAAGAAAAAAAATGTTTTTACAATCAGCTGTTTCTAGTTGAAAGAAAAATTACATACAGACATATTCCTAGCCAATATTTTCAGTTATAAACAAAAAATGATTGAAAAGTGAATAACATTTTGAAAGTTTATGAAAAAACTTCGACACAAGCTACACTGATTTCATTATTTTACAAAAAACATAGGAAATGTAGTAAGTGGTAACAAACATTCACTAAACACTACACATAGATCATGTATCTCGTTCTGGCCACTCTAGAGGGAAAGAGAAGGGAAGAGAAGGTTCAACTAGCACTAATACAATACGTTGTATACAAAACTCGCTAAAATACTCGTATCTTAGCGGTTTTGATCTAGAAGATTCTAAGCTAGATAATATTTCTAGAGACTATACAAATATGATGGTGGCATACTTTTTAGAATTCATAATAAAAGGTAAAAAAAAAGACTGTCGAATTGCAGAAATAGGATATCTACTTACAAAGTAGGTAGACTGCAAATCGTACGTTAGGTATACCTACACATGAAAGCCCTGTCCGCACAGCGAATATGTTAAAATTATTTCCTGTCAAATTTTTGAAAAAGATACCAACTTACGCAGTAGGTATGCAGACTGCAAATCGTAGATACAGGTACTAAGGTACTAAGGTCTGTTTAGGATGGCACGTTAAGCCGTAGGTCCCGGTTGCTGTCCATGACCCCTTAGACGGCGGTCGTTACACAACCATGTCAGAAACCTGCTACTTGTAGAAGGCGGTTGCAAAATTCTGACACTATGGTTCATCGGATCGTTGGACGACTCGTTGTACCACACGAAAAGAGAGTGTAAGGCCGTGTCCGCACAGCAAATATTTTCTGCGCTAGTTTTTTCTCGCAATTCTGTTACACAAAGATTTATAATCAAGTATCCGCACAGACCGCAGGCGGTAAAAAAAACGCGCGTAAAAATCTGTGATCTAATACAAAATGTAAAACGCATTTATAAATCGCTCGAAAAGAATCCGCTGTGAGGATAGAACTTAAAAGTCACATTACTGATGACACTGAAATAACAGTTCTTGAGAACTGCTCTGAGTATTCCTAATCTTACCGAAGAAAGCCCTAAGTTCAAAATAAAGTTTGAAATCGTTTGTTACCATAAATTGGACGTACCTACTTAAAAAAGTTAAGATAACAGGTTATCTATCTACGTATGCCACCTATTTATAAAGCTAAGGAACAAAGATCGATCGACAAATGAATGTAAGAAATCGAAAAAATACGATCGGATCTGATGGTTCAGTTGGCAGACAAAGCGGTGGATTGGTCCGCCAGGATTCCAGGTTCAAGTCCAACCCACAATCATCATTTTAGCGATTCTCATATACGGAAATAATTTTATGATCGATCGAATCGTAGAATTACCCTACGGCCCTATGCGACCTAACCACAGGGGCAGGCATCGGCATATCGAACTCTTCGACGATGGTCTTCGGATGGAGTGCGCTGATATTGTTGTCCACCATGTAGGTCCTTGCGTGGGAGTGGGCGAGAGCTGGTTGCGTGTCGTTTTCCAGCCAGTCGCTTTGGTTTCTGTGAAAAATTAATTATATTAATTATTAGCAACCCTAGGCATCAGATTATTTGACGAAGTTGACTGATTGTGTCGTAGAAAAAGATGTATTTTCAAAAACGTTAAATTTTGACTATTTCTCACAAGGGTCTGTTTTACAAACAGCCGATTTCTCACAGACAAAGTTGAAAAAACAGAGTAAGAAGTCAACCATGATAAACTTGTATCATAGAAGAGAATCTTTTTTTCAACTTGTCAGATGCTAAAAACGTTGCAACTTGACTATTCGTCACAAGTGTTTGTTTCACAAACAGCCCGTTCCGCCCTTTCACAAGTTGAGAAAACAGAGTAAGGAGACAGACAACCATGATAAACTTGTGTGTCGTAAAGAAGAAACATTGCATTTTAACTATTTCGCACAAGACAAAGTTGAGAAGACAGGGTAAGGACAACCATGATAAACCTTTCTATAGTAGAAAAAGATCTTTTCCAACAGTGGTTGTCAGATGCCAAAAACGTTGCATTCTGTTCCTCACAAGGGTCTGTTAACCGCCTGTTCCTCAAAAAACAAAGTTGAGAAGACAGAGTAAGGAGACAGACAACCATGATAAACTTGTGTGTCGTAGAAGAAGATCTATTTCTGACACTGGTTGTCAGATGCCAAAAACATTGCATTTAACTATTTTTCACACAGAGAAAGACAGCCAGTTCCTCACAGACAAAGTTGACAAGTCAGAGTGAGGAGGCAAACATGATAAAGGCGTACCTAAGTCGTTTAGGTCGCTGGATCTGCCGGTCTCGCATGTGTCGTAGTCGGGCCAGGTAGCTGTTGACCTGCTGAGGAGTCAGGTTCAGCTTGCCGGATCGGAGGATCTTCTCGTTGTGGCGGTATGAGGCTTCAGGGTCTCGTCGGTCCCAGTAGTAACTGCAATAGAAATAAAAAAGATATGGTGGAAGCTGACCTGGGCCATCTCCAAGTCAATAATTGGGTGGAGGTGGCGCAGGACAGGGATCAGTGGAGGAAGCTCGTTTCGGAGGCCAAGATCCATTTCGGGTCACTGAGCCAGAGAAGTTAGTTAGTTAGTTATTTTTTATAAAGAGAGTTGATTATAAGATTTTGAATCTTATTAGATACTACCCAACTTTACTTTGCTTACTTTTAGTTATAGTTTTTTATGCTTTATGTTTTAATATTGTGTTTGTTGTAAGCAATAAACAATTTATCTATCCGGATATTGTGACTACATTCTTTGCATAACCTTCATTCATGTAGTCTCTTAAAGACAGTCAAGAATAATAATTAGGAGGTTCTATCGCTTTGAATTTAAAGTGAAATAAAAGATATGTATATACTTTGCCTTTACTAGAAGAAGTTCCAGCAGGAAACTTACCCAGGAAACAGTTTCATCATCCTTCGCCGCGGAGGCACCGGCCCCGCCTGCACCAGACGTGACCGCTTCTTCGGTCTCACAAAGTACGTCGTCACGTTCCTATGGTTCCTCGGCATCTTCCTCCTTGGCATTCTCAACTGACTTGGCCTTAGGTCGTATGACTTCAGCACCGGGTTCACCCCAGGAAGTCTATGGTTGACCTCCCTGCTCACACTAGGAGCGGTGATTTCGTTGATGACTCCCATTCGTTGCCATTTTCTGGTGAGGTCCTTTAGTTTCGCTTTCGATACTTTGCGGAGTTTTGTTTGGCAGATGAACTGGCGGGTTTCGATGCAACTGCGGGGTGCCCATCTGTAGTGAAGATTATATTTTTGTAAGGCAAACTTGATCAAAAACTAAAACCATGGAGTTTTGCACCAATTCTATAAATCGATTTACTTTAAACTGAGGGACTCTACTCCATATCTTTCAAACAATTTTGCAGACAGATGGTTTCTGGAGACGATAAAACTAATCCTATTCATTAGGCATTTGTAAAAGGAACGTGTGCAGAACCCTTTAAACGATTTTACGACAATAAAGCCATTTGTCAGTGGGGTGGTCACAATGGGTCCATACAAATCTAATATTAAACCGCATGCGTTTAGCGATATTTGAAATCGTAAACTTTGATCTATTTTGCAGTACCTACTTATATCTAATGTTAGAGCTATTTTAGCAACGGTTTTGTCCAAGGTTTCGGATTACCAATTCACAATGACAGCAGATTTAGAGCCACCTATAAAGATTTGCAATAATTCTGGTGCATATTATGAACATGTTGTATTATTTTACAGCGTGCTGACTCAATGACTATAGTAACCCTGACATCAGCGATAAAATGGTTGATATGTGGTGTCATAAACAAATTTATATTCCTGTTTACTAGTCTATGTGCGTCAACTTTATATTTGTTGATGCTGTAAGTACATATAGGTTTCAGAATGTACATACTCAAAACGACAAACAAATCTTCTTGATTTTTTTAAACTTTTGGTTGGAATTATCACACGGCTTATAGTTACCTCTAGAGTTTAGAAGACAAGTCACAAAGTTATACAACGCATCAAACTTAGATTATTAAAGGCCTAGCGAGACCTTTAATAATGTAAGGCATCAAACATATATAGTATACGTACGAGTAGTTATTGTTAGCATCCTTTGATAGTATACAATTTCAGAAACAGTGAAATATTTGACGTTGTTAAGATTCTGCAACTAAACTTCAGATTTTTTGAATATGACACTAAAGTTTTTGCGAAAGATGTCATGTCTTAATACCTAGGTACTATCTCAAGCCCGCGACTGTAGCTGTAGGTATGTTAAAGTAATAGATTAAAGTTTCGGCTAGACCCTAAAACGCTTCGCTGGCGGTTGTATAATAAACAGAACACCAGCTGCTATATGCCTAAACCCAAGCATGCAACGAATCAAAACTTTGGGGTCAGTTAGGTAGAGTTTATTTGTCACGTCGCAACCCTTGGGTATAGTTTCGAGCTTTATGGATGTGAAAACTGGATATTTTGTGAAAAGCTTCGAAATGAAATACCCTATACAATAAATACAGTGATACACGAATCATCTGAATGGGCGCTCAATACTTGTTAGACGTGGCGATAACGACCGTAATTTTACGATCGTTAACGCTCTGCCTACCCCGCAAAGGATAAAGGCATGATTTGTGTGTGTGTGTGTGTGTGTGTGTGTGTGTGTATGTATAAAATAAATAACTAATGTTACGGATCAGTGTTAATGTTTCCACTCTCGAATGAGTCGAAAGCGCGGCGTGGACGCATAGGCACGCACGACTCTCCGCCCGACGAAGAACCCCCGATTGGTACGAAACGTCGCGGAAACACAAACATGACAAGTGAGTGATCCGGAACATAAGTTATTTACAGTCATGACTCATTTAAGTATAACAATTTAATAGCCTATACAATGTGCATGTATCGTCGTAACTTAGTTAAAAAACGGTTGGTTGGGGGTTCCCAAGATGTCTGTAAAGAACTGGATCGTTCTTATTAACTGACCTCAGCTACTGTAGCGTGCTGATGATAACAATGATGAAGATGATGGTAATGATGATATTATTTGTACAGCAGTTCTGAAAACATATGCCATTGTAGCTGCTCGGGGCTCAGCTTCTTAATCTTGGAGAAGGATTGGTAATGTATGCTCTTCAGAAGGGGGCTAATATAGACTGATGATGATGATATTATTATTACCTGTACAGCAGTTCTGGCATTATAGCTATGCAGTGCCACTGCAGCTGCTCAGGGCTCAGCTTCTTCATCTTGGAGAAGGACTGATAATGCATGCTCTTTAGAAGGGGACTAGTATATAAGGTGTAAAAATATTAGCAGCAAATATTTAAAGGGATGGACCTGTCCATGAAACTGAACAACTTTCCCTAAGAAACCACAGGTCGAAATATGAAAAAATAATTTGGGCCTCCCATACTGTTGATTCGCTCGGCTGGTACATTTTGTATGGGAGGTCCAAAAATGGGAGGCTGATTCACCCCTTCAAATATATGCAGCTAATTTTTTACACCCTGTAGACTGGTGATTATGAAATTACCTGTAGAGCAGTTCCGGCATCATAGCGATGCAGTGCCACTGCAGCTGCTCTGGGCTGAGCTTCTTCATCTTGGAGAAGGACTGGTAATGCATGCTCTTCAGCTCTCCCCCCCACTTCCACGCCCGCGACGGGTAGTCGTAGATGCCTCCGATCCAGCGACTTGCTTTCTCTGGAAAGTATTAGGTATACATAAATGGTATATTGTGACTGTAGTGACAGGTTGTCAGTCGCCTAAGAATTGTAACACACATCAAACTCTTGAGTCTCTTAATGGCCTCTGTGTATGTTCAAATATAAAGTTCATTTTTAAAACATATCCAAAACGTTACTGTAATGTCGCATTATACATTTGTGTTCACAAAATAAACAGGGAATCATCACACTAAATCGGGACGAAGTTCTCAAACAAACCGGGAACAAACCCCGCAACCAAACTGGGAACAATCTCACAAACCAAACTGAGAACAATGATTTCACTGACCAAACTTCTATTACATACCCGATAGAGGAATGGGACCGCTCCCAAGGTCTTGACCGATTCATGTAGAAAAACGTAATTACTAATTAGGTATCGTTTATAACATTTTTCAGTTACCTGCTCAAAAATTATAAAAATGCTATTCAACTCATTTCAAAGAACTAAAATTGAGTTTAATTTTCTAAATTAATTTTCCTTGAAGTGTTTGCAGTTGTTTTTTTTATATCCCATAAAATGTATTTATCTGAAACGACCCTCAAACATTTGTCAGACGTGGCGATAATGGCCGTAATTTTATGGTCGTTAACGCCATGCCTATCCCGCCAGGGATATAGGCGCGATTTGTGTGTGTAAAATGTATTTTCAGCAATTTTTTAACACCCCTCATATGCTTTACTTACCTAGGTTGGGTTTGTTGAGATACTTGCGAAGATTTCGATCCTCCCATCGCGCTGGTACCGACAGGTTGCTGTCCCGGTCCTGAAACAAAAAAGGTTTATTATATAAATGCAAGATAACTTGTGAGTTAGAGAAGATTAAAAAAGGTGAATCAAGTAAAGACGTACCTATCAACAATAGATATAACTACTTCTTTAGACGAGGAACACACTTGACGCACGACGGAGCGCAAAAATATCGCAGCGGTCTGAAAATCCATACTAGAAATGTCAGTCCCCATACGAAAACCGCTCAACCGCTGTTGACGCAGCGCTATCGCCGTGTCATCCGCCGAGTGCGGTTTTAGTATGGGGAGTGACGTTTCTAGTATGGATCTGACAGACCGCTGCGATATTTTTGCGCTCCGTCGTGCGTCAAGAGTGTTCCTCGCCTTAGGCGATGTGTGGGCTAAAGGCAACGATACACTTATAGCAGAAGCTTTCGAGTATGCGCAAATTCAGGTTCAAAAAATTCAGAGGTCTTTTGATAAATTCTTGTGGCAATCCTAGTAAGGCCATATTCGCACCTTTTTTATTTTTTGATACGTTTCTAATTCGTGTTCTATATCGTTGTCAGTTTTATTAGCGCGATTGCTTTTACGCCTGTGTCTATATATACTTGCCAAGAAGCAATGTGTTATGGAAAAACGACAAAAAAAACTCTGCGCCTAAAAAATAAGGCCTAAAAGGATGTCAGGACTTAATTTTGCCATCGATCATTATAATGTTGATTTCACCTAAACAACATCTCCAATATTGCCAAAGATATAAAATTCGTAATACTCTAGAGACCTCAGAAAAATCGGGTCAAGTGACATCATCAGTCATTTTGATCAAACATCTTGACATGGCTGCTTATCCTTCAATCTGGGAAACTGAGTGGATTTTTGTCACTCCGAATTTTATACAGGGTGTAAGAGACGGTGTAACGAAAACTTTGCAGGTGTGATCAGACCATGAAAATGAACAACTTTTTCTATGGGACTATGTTGGGAAACGAAGATTTCGAGTTTCCATACAAAGTCAGTCAGCTGATCGGGAAATTTGTGTGCCCACATATAAAAAAAAAATGTTCAGTTTCATGGTCTGATCACGCCTGCAAAGTCGTCGTTAACCGTCCCTTACACCCTGTATAATTTTATGATACTCGATTAAGATAAGGAGTCACAATGGTTGTTTTTCATCTTTTGGCGCAGTAAGATGGCAGGATATGGAAGAAAATCATGATCGAGTGACTTCGATCCAAATTGAAGTGATTCGAGGATTCGATTGTGATTTTTGTCCATTGGTAGTGATCATCTGAAAGGCTTTCAATATTTTGTCAGACGTGGCGATAGCGACCGTTAATGCTCTGCCTACCCCAAAAGGGATGAAGGTTATGTCTATGTTTGTCAATATTATTTTACATGAAATATCATTCAAAATTATATTATGTAGGTAAGCATTCAAGAAGATTGGCGCCAAAATACCAATTCTACGAGTATTTTTGCAGCAGAGAGTGGATATTTCAACAACATTGTAGATTTTAGTTTATTGCTGTGTTATTTTGATGTTTTGCTGCGGCTTTTACATTTCTGTAAAGTATGATTTACACTAGTCAAAAAATCTGCTGTAATCGATGCAAAAAAAACCAGACAAGAGTCAAACCCTAACCCAAGTAGGTACACCTACTGCATAAGAAATTGGGAAGGTCGCGCTACTATAAGTATATGTAGAACAGGAAATATTAGGGAACCTTAAATAACGTGAGTCGCGGTTCTCTTGGTCATTGTGATTTCAGTTTCATCAACCGTAAGGCGGATCGCACACTTGACGCAAGATGGAGCGCAAAATATCGCAGCGGTCTGTCAGATGCATACTAGAAAGGCAATCTCCATATTAAAACCGCTCAACCGCTGTCGACGCAGCGCTGTCGCAGCGGCGTCCGTCGAGTGCGGTTTTTGTATGGGGATAGACATTTCTAGTATGGATCTGACAGACTGCTGCAATATTTTTGTGCTCTGTCGTGCGTCTAGTGTGCGATACGCCTAATTCTATTGCCTTTTACTACTAGGATTGTAGTTTAATTGACATAATATGGCTCAAAGTTTTATCGGAATTGCCAAAACTATCCAACTATCATTCTGTCCACATACTCATACTACAGAGACGCTCATTGAAACCCTTTAGGAATACTAACCTAGTGAAATTCAGACCCAGAAAAACCTTTAAACAAAAAAAAAACCTCGAAGGTATGAAACCTTCTTTACAATAGTACTCCCATACATAGTATTACATATTACATTGTATTCGGATATAAAACGTGAACAATAAACGCGATTGAGCTGTAGTCTGTACTTGACAACTGCTGAGAGATTTATTCCTGTTCCTTATTGCTTGGTTATTATCATGGTTTATAGTTTTACATTGCTGTGTCTCAATCTTGCAGTTGGTCACTCTGTCGCAATATACCACAGATGGACACGGCTATCCCTATTTTGGGGGGTATTTGCCATACTCACAACGATTGGCAAGCAAGGCTAGCCTTGCCTTTTGTGATTACAGTCCTTTGGTCGCCTTTTATGACACCTATATGGCCAGAAAAGTACTAATTTATTCTTGTAGTTGCAGTAGACGGTTGAAAAACTCTGACACCAGGGTTCATCGGGTCGTTTGACTTGGTGTCCCACACGATAGAAAAAGCCTTATATATTAAATTAATTGATGTGTGGTGCGGTTTGCCGCGTGATGACGGCTTAGAATAGCGTCACCACATTTCTCATTTCATTTCTATACATGGGTCTCGTAAAATGCTCTACAATATCTTGCACTGCGCTCGCCATGCCGCCTGCCAAGCGTGGTAAGTATGGCAACAACTCCCAATTTCATGACATGTCAAGCAGTGAACTGTTGTGGCTTTAGAAATAGTGAGTACTAGAATTGGCGTCTGGATTAAATCTCAGAGACAAGTTTCTAATAGAGTGTAATATATTGAGTGTAGCAAAAAAGCTAAACCGGTGTGATGTTGCACAGACTCAATCTTCGACAGCTCCTGTTATAGAAAGCGGTGTGATTAATGGAGAATTTAGCAGGTTTTTCCAGATTGTATGTAGTCTAGGAATGCTTATCAGTTTTATTAAGTTCGTGTCTGGCGTCTAACGCTTGAATTAAGAAGTCTGACTTCTTTTGGTTAGCACCGAGTTTATTTGGATTTTTCGTAAGAAATGAACATGAGGAACTTTTTCCGGAAGTTTTTCTTAAAAAGATAACAAGAATAACACGCGTTTAGATTCTCTTCGGTCGCGTACGAAACCGGAGGTCCGTAACTAGTTTCGCCATATAAATATGTCGCACGATTTGTCATTTATTAGGAAAGGAAGGCACCTTTCCTCTTATACGCAAACAACTACCGGTGTCTGATGGTAATCAATCATAATTGAAATAATTCAAAACAAAATCAAGTTCAAATAAATCATAACATATGAACTAATATTGAAAGAGAATCCTAGAAGTACCTACATCAGTTCACTAGTTCACTACAAATAGAGATACACTGCATGCAGTAGCACGTAACCGATGAAAACAAACAGTCTGCAGAGTCAGGGTCAAGAACCAGACCGCTGAATTACCGTTCCACTACGTAACTGATATTTTGTCGGCATAGATTATGCAATGGCAGGCGTGAATCTACAGCCACTTGACGCGAGCCGTTTTAGGATCGAAAGATTGATGTGGGGCCGGGTTTACACTGAGCCATTTGGTCTTCCAGCCAGCGTCAAAAATTCAAAGATGGTAAGCTTGGAAGGAGTTTCGCAAGAAGGAGCTGTTTAGGTCAAATAATGGAGAAAATAATGGCCAAAGAAAAGAGAAGGAGATGGCAAGAGACAGATAAAGCTGGTATTCCACCGACAAGAGCGATTCCCTCAAATAGATGACAGACAAGCTAAGGAGCAAATTAAAGATTGTCCCGAAGAGTACAAGGGAGAGATCTAAAATCATACGAATAGTCGCCAAGACACGCATGAGATCGATATTCCACAGAATTTATTTAATCAGTAGTCTATCTGGATGATGTTCTATAGAATACATTCATTAGCACAACGAATTTACACAAAAATATAATTACAAAACGCAAAGTAGAGTCCGTAATATTCTGTCGTATCTCTATTATGGTCCCGAGTTAATTTATTACCTTCATTTATCACTTTTATGGCGAATTCCTGTACATAAACGTAATTTCGTTTGTACAGGTGTTTTAAACAATCTACACTATAAATTATTGCTACCAAAAATGTAAATTAGTACCTTACATAGTTAGTTACTTATTTATGTATTTCTATAGTGCTGTATGTAAGTATGTATGAGTCCACAACTACAACAGTCCACTGCTGGGCATAGGCCTCCTACATTGGGAATTATTTGCCATGCTTTCAATGCTTGGCAGGTGGATCGTCCGTTCCTTGATTTATCATTTTATTTCGTAAATTTTTCCGACACCCGCGTGTAGAAATTTAATGATGCTATTCTATTCGTGAGCAAATAGAGATAGGTAGGTATATTTTTTGATTTAGTTTTTTTAGACCGTCTGTATCGTGCGATCAAACCATAATCTTTGACGGGCAATCTGGTCGAGGAGCTTATAGTTCAACTTAGTTCAATCATAGCGCTACAGGTTGTACGGTTGTACGGGCGCTCGGGCGAGATTGGATGCACCTGTTCAATGTTCATTGCCATGGCAACGGCGGGTCCAACACTGTGTACTATCTACCGCACTATTATTAATTCTATGCCACCGAAGGTGTTACCGCTTCAATTCAAAGTTATCTAATAAAAGTTAATTTTGCGTTATGTTTTCCTGGTTGTAATTACTTTTGCCTGTTACTTTTCTATCACGCCTTTACTTGTACACATGTAAACCACAATATAAAGAGATTCATTTATATAGCGGAATTCAAACGTGGTAAGAAAGTATAGCAACCCCTTAGTAAACCAATAGGTGTCAAAATTACAATCCAACGGTATCGCATAACGACGCGGTTTCACGTATTGGTGGGATCGAACCTACGTAACCTACCTAAAATACCTTAGTAATATATGTACACTGGGTCGTTGGAAGACTCGGTGTCCCACACAAAAAGAGACAGAATATACATTTACACAAAAGGCAATATTGCTGTCCCCAGCTAGCCCTTTCACAGTTAAAACCTCAGCTAAGTTGACGTCCTTACGTAAACTTCTAACAAAATATTTTCAGTAGCCAAAAGGGATCAAAGGGTGAAAGCAAGGGCAAATATGCAAAGATTCCTGTTGACTCTCTCGCCTCAAGGGAAAATTTGACGGAATCGCACACGTGTCAGAAGTTAGGCCTCTTTCACAGTTAACGCACAACGCAGCGCTAAAATAACTCATCCGTTATGCAGCGATCTGGCAGATTTGTACTAGAAATGTCAATTTCCATACTAAAACCACTCAACCGCTGACAGCGTCAAAATAACGCGGGTACGTCAATATGTATGGATCTGACAGACCGCTTTATTCGTTTAGCGCTGCGTTGTGCGTTAAGTTTAAAAAGGTTTTATTACGAATGACAACCTCACACAGCCGCAATTTGGTGCAGCGACGTGTGCCATGGCATCCCGTTTTTATCAAACAACAGAATGCGACAAAACACCGGATAATCATACGGGATGTGTAAGAACCACTTTCCCCCCTCTGTTTGGAAGGGATTTAAATGGAAACTAGGCAAGCGAAAACCTCTTCTTAAACAAAGTATTAGATTGAATGGAGAAAGGTCGTTACAGAGGACTCTCAAAGGGCAGGCAAATGGAATTGAAACTGGGAGAGAAAGAGGAACAAGAGGGATCAATTTTCCATTAGCGTAACTTATTCTTGCTTAAAAATTTCCCTAACATAAACAAAGTAAATTCACGATGTTTTAGGTATACAAAGGAAAAGAACAGTTTAAAAAGTGAAAATAAAATAATATAGAGAAGTTAGTGGCAATACAAGTATGCCCAAATGGGGTAAATCCATGTGGATTGTTGTCTCAATTATTTCCGGGTGAGCTCGTGCTCCCCATAAAGCCGACAGGCGTAAATTTGATGGCCCCGGGCCCAAAATTGCAGTGCCCATCTAAATAAATTATAGTTTAAAAAACTAAAAAAACACGCTTTTATAATGGAAAACTATTATTAAAGTATTGCATTGTCATCGATCCTTGATACGTATGCAAAGTTTCAAATCAATCAGACTTCTGGAAATTGGTGAAAATGATGTTCAAAGATTCCATTACATACGTACATACAATACATAGATACAACCCAAGCTAATATAAAGCGTGTTAAAAAAAATGGATTGTTGTAGCTGTTGAGGAAGAAGTAGCTATACAATACGTACGTGTCACCGTTTCAGGCTTCGAGCACAAAACGACCAAAGAGTACATAAATAGAATAAAATAAGTGCAAAACGACTTGAGGACGAGTTTAAATTAAATTAATGTAATCTTCTTTTTATTTATGGCTTTCGCAGAAAAGCAATTTTGCCAGTGTCACTATAACTAAATAAGTAGTGCCTGTTTTGTATATCAATCATGTGTCATGTCCTTTTGTATTTATTTATGTACAATAAATTGTAAAGAAAAAATAAAAATAACTAACAATCTACAACTAATAACAAAGAATAAGTACTATATCTCCTTGCTCTAATAGCTACAAGTAATTTTTGTAAACCTTCGTAATTGTATACGTAATATAATGTAATAATTATTAAGAAATAAATGGACAGTTTTTGGTTTATTTGACGAGAATCTGATGTCATGATTCCCATGACCTCATGCTTTGGTGGCCTGGTTCTACGACAAAAATAGCAACAAGTTGTATACGATACATCAAGTGAAAAAAGCGTAGATACGAGCAAATGTCTGTGTCGGTGCCAAATGGGTGAAATATGACGGAATGTTTTTCGCTTGATAAAATCAGTTACTTCCGCAAGTCTGGTTGGCGTGCCTTTGATGGTTGAACTTTCATTGAAATTAACATCCAAAATTCATCCATTTGTACAACCTAATGCCATGAAATGTTGCCTGTTTTCTAAAAAAAATAATTGTAACCTAAAACGGGAAGTGCTTTAGTTGGTATTGAATATTTTTATCGTTTCTATAATAAGCTATGCCAGTGCTACTTATCTATTTCATTTTCAACGTAAATAAAATTTCGTGACCAATATTTTGCAGTTTCATGCTTGGGATTCAACTTTTGATGACATGAAGAAATGTAGTGTGGAAAGGCACTTTCTGTGTAGGAGTAGTAGCAGTTGCCGTGTGATGCCGGCTTAGAATAGCATCACCCCACATCCGTCCCGCGGGTGTCGTAAGAGGCGACTAAGGGACTCGAGAGTATTGGTGCATTACAGTTTTTAGGCGACAGGCTGACAACCTGTCACTATAGTGATACACATGTTTTCTGAAACAACCTTAGAAAACATTTCTCAAAAATGTCAGACGTGGCGATAGTGGCCGTATTCTTACGGCCGTTAACGCTCTGCCTACCCCGCAGGGGATAAAGGCGTGATTTATGTATGTATCTATTTATGTAGTAGTATAAAAGTTAATATAGATAGATGGCGCGCTTCAGAAGCTAGGTATGAACTTTTTTGTTCATACTGACGATCCAATCAAAGAGATAACATTATAGTAATACCCAGTAACACCTTGCGCGCCATCTATATTTTATTTAAATAACCCGGCACTTGACGTATACTTCAGAACAAATGTATAAGTGATCTGTGGCCCTAGAAAGTCCCTAGCTGCTCAGGCAGTTTTGTATGTTTATCAAATAACAATACGACTGCACTAGGCAATTCATCCCACTAATAACATGAATATTAGTAATATACAGTCTGGTTCACGTGGTACAAAAAGAGAATTATGTCCGTATTCTACATTCTCTACTCTCCTTCTTTCTGCAATTATCTTAAGTGCTTTACCAAGCACTCATTTATCTTCATAATTACTGTAGCATTAGAAGATTAAAGTCAATAGCAATTAATTTCTAGAGTTGTAAAAGTGTCAATAAAACGCTTTAGTTGGCTCTTACGATTGCCGCTCGATATTCCGACATTTTGCCGGTCCGGTGTCAATGGGGAAAAAAGTTGTTTGAAACCGCACTAGCAATAATTAAAGTGCTGTAAAAGTATCAATAAAGCGCTTTAGGTGCTACAATTGCGAATTTGCGATAGTTTGCCGATCTGTTAATAGGGAAAAAGTTGTATGAACTGCAAGTAGAAGCATCTAAGATGCTGTAAATGGCTGTAATGCCTTACAGTTGCCGTTGTCACAGGATGTCATTTGCTAATGTTTGCTAGCTAGCCAGCCACAGACCAGAGATGTCCTGCGCGCACAGTCGCTACGAGCGACGCAAATGTAATTTTGTCTCTGTCAACCGACTATAGAAAATTTTCAAGCCAATCTTTAAGTAAACATAGATAGCAGTGAGCTGAAAAAGTTTCTTTCAAAGTAAATGGTTTTTATCTACCTAGTTGAGTTTCAAATCAAATGTCAACATTTTAACTCAACACAACAATAAATGGTATGAAATTATAAAAAATTGTCATTACCGCAATAACGTGCGGCAAATGTGAAGTACACTTTTAGTGATGTGATAAGTTCATGATCCTGGCCTCGATCCAAGCTTTCATCTCGGCTGCTGGCGAATATCAGCAGGATTCAGCCGCGGAGAAAGGTGGATTTGTGATGCGCAAAGGCAGGCTCCGAAATTTAGTGGATTCCGAAATAGATCCGGGTTTATGTGGTGTACATCAATCAAGCCCGAATCTATTTCGGACCTTCCTAATCTTCCATTTTTACACGAAACCTTGTCACTTGCATTTCATCATCCCATCATTTCATCATCCTAGCCTTATCCCGTTCTCTTTCCGGGTCGGCTACCTAACCTAAGGGATTTGACGTGGAACCAAGTTTTTACACATAACAGTTGCCATCTGGCCTCTGCAACCCGAAGGCTAGCCTGGCCCGAACTCTAGGTTAAGTCACATTAAAATAATCAACCTTGTCACTTGCATATTTTCTCAGCTCGAAATCGAAATCAATTTTATTTTGGTTAGTCCAATGATACCAATGTATTGAAAAGTGTTGCAAATTAAAAAAAAACATGGTAGAGCTACAAAATTTAATCTCTTAAAAATCATGTCAAATTACCTAACTAACTTTTTTGATGTTTACCAAAGACAGTATTACCTAGGTACATGTAAGTAATGATAATGCGTTTGAACTTTAATTCTGTCGCCTAAAATTTTTTCAAACGAGTAATCAAAATTCTGACTTCATTTATTATAATATGCAGATACGTTTACAATACTTCCTTTAGGAAGTTTCCAAACAATGCGACTGCATTATACGTGGATGATGTCATAGACGCCGGCGAATCGAATGCCACAGCTTATTATTTTTTCAAATCTGCATTTTTATTCTAAATTCCAGCCAGCACCGGCATTCAATATTTCAAGTCCAGCTATTAGCATATCCACCAGCTGCGAATATTTTTTTGCATTTGCAATGACTTCACGCCCGCCGTGTTTACTCGTGGTTTCAGCGGGATAAAATATTAGCTTATAAATTGTGACGGCTGTTTTCTTGCCAACTGGGTTACTGGTTTTCCGTGGGTGCACTTGAAATCTTTTGTTACTAAGTGGGTAAAGTATTGGGAAACCTAGCATGTTTTCGACGCTGATGCAATTTTGGATGAATGCTTTGAGGTAGACGCATCTAAAATGTCTGATACTCATGCGTGTGCCAAGATTGTGTTAAGAAAATTAACAGAGTCATTAAAATTGTCGTTGTGTGTTCTGTATAAATCATTCTTAAGTGAGATATTTGTAGTTTAGTTTCATCATTGCAGAAGATCTAGATTTGTTTAAATTATCTGTTATACGGGCTGTTAGGGTCAGTCCTTCGAATACTGATAGGGCGCATCAATTAGACCACATAACTGTCAGGAAACACGTTTTTTTAACTTCCAATATATATAAAAGCCAGTCAACTAATCGTGATTTTGTATAAGAGATTGAGTTGTGACCTTTCATGAAATGTGTTTCCAGGGAAAAGTTATACAGTTTTATGGTTTGAATGCTCCGCAATCTGCATTCGCAAGACAGTCCCTTACATCCTGTATACTTGTTTATGAGATTTGCCAATTTCTTCTTTCATTAGGTTATTAAATTTCAAAGCTGCATCGTATTCCTTTGCCGTAATCTCACTTTTCTTAACAACAAGGAAATTGGTAACACTACCCACGCTCCCAACCGTTCCTTTCTTTTCATTCAACGCTTCCATTTTTGAATCTTCAACTGTATTTAGTTTCGTGTCCATCTTGTAATTATCGCTTGAAGACATCAAGGTAGGTAGGTAGGACCTAAATAGTGTTGGCATAATTGTTTTCGAAAAACCGAGTACAATCGATAGGCCACTCGATAGTATCAATACGTATAGTTCAAATTGTAGCAATGCGCAATACTATCGATACTATCGTGCCTCATGATTTAAAACCAATCGATAGTATTGACATACCATCCATATTTACCATCGACAGCTCTGTAGAGAAACGGTACTATCAATACTTTTGAACCATGCGAAACGAAGTATTGCTATATTTTGATACTATCGATAGTTCACAAATTACTATTGCCATTACTTTACAATCAAGCGGCAACACTAGTAGTAAATCTCTCCGGACGACCGACGTGCTATGTAAGGAATGCTGTGCCGAACATTCCAGATGCCAAAGACTGGATGTCTTCATGTTCGCACCACGGTTCTTCTAATATTAGAATGTCCTTGGGTTAGGGCAAGCACTCTGTCGACCAATCGTCGTTTTTTTAAAGGGATTTTGTTCGATGACATTGGTGGGATTCTGCAGATTCCGAAATTAATATTATTTATTTTCTTTTGGGTACGGTGGACAACGGTTTAGCGACATACATACATATATCACGCCTTTATCCCTTGCAGGGTAGGCAGAGCGTTAACAACCGCAGGAATACGGTCGCTATCGCCGCGTCTGACATTTTTGAGGATTGTTTTCCAAGGGTTTTAGAAAACATGCATATCACTGTAGTGACAGGTTGTCAACCTGTCGCCTAAAAATTGTAATACACCAATACTCTCGAGTCCCTTAGTCGCGTCTTACGACATCCGCGGGAAGGATGTGGGGTGATGCTATTCTAAGCCGGCATCACATGGCACGGTTTAGCGACATCCCATATTTTTTTCGTTTTAATATTAAAGGTCAAGTTACACAGGTATAATAGAATCCCCTCAAAAACATTAATATATAAAAAAATCCAAGTCTCGCTACTGAGCTGTTCAACCGTAAAAAGGTATGAGATCCATTTGAAACCAAGTCGGCTATCGATTTGTTGATTCCCCACTTAAGAGATCTATCTTAATTAATTACGTAATTAGTTAATAAGCATTATTTTATAGTGACCATATCAATATTTTCAATATATTTTAATGTTTACAATAAATTGAATGACTTAGCCATCGCACTAGAACAGAAGGTTAACGTGTAGGTAATACATATTAAAATTAATACATTCAGTGCGATTGCCAAGTCATTCAATTTATTGTAAACATTAAAATATATTGAAAATATTGATATGGTCACTATAAAATAATGCTTATTAACTAATTACGTAATTAATTAAGATAGATCTCTTAAGTGGGGAATCAACAAATCGATAGCCGACTTGGTTTCAAATGGATCTCATACCTTTTTACGGTTGAACAGCTCAGTAGCGAGACTTGGATTTTTTTATATATTAATGTTTTTGAGGGGATCTCATTTCTTTTTGTAGGTAGTCTTCCTTTTTTTCTTTTGCGGCTCTATTTCTTGAGCCTCAGCCACGGTTTTTCTCATAGCCCACTCTCTATCTTTAGAGGAGGTGCCAACCGAATAACGGTCACCGCCGGTTCGCGAGAGAGCTTGAGTGAAAGCAAATTTTGAGAAAATTCGCGTTCACCCAATTTACTACTACTATTTCTACAACTCTGGTGAACTATAGTCTAATCTAACAGGTTACACGATTTTTCACTGAGTTCCGTACCATTAGCACTTACCAGTGAGAGGTGGCGAAAGGTACCGTGACATTAATTTCGGCCGACACCTTATATTTTTCCCGAAAACAAAACGATAGCGTGTTTTAGAAACTAACAGCGTTATCTGTGATTATTTTGCTGGACCAAAACAAAGTATTTTACGAGCGACAGCAAAATATAACTTGGTAAACAGTACATTTCTATGGAATTACAAAGTTATTTATGCTATCGGTTTATCTAGAAAACTGCATTGAAATTGCTAGATTTTTAAGTTTTTCCTTGATTTATACACTAAACCCAAATTATATTCTAAATTAGAAGTCTCTATGTCTGCTAGAAGTGCCTTAAAATTTTGATGATCGGTCAGTGAGTGAGTCAGTGACAAAATTAAGAACTTTGACTAGCTATAATTCCTAAACCACTGGTTAAAAGTGAACGAAATTTGAAATATACCGTATCTACAGGGCTTTTGATTGATAACTGAAGTTTCAAGTCTTTTGTTTTATCCACAAGAAAGTTATAAGGTGTTGAAAATGGCCTGAACCGCTTCGAGAAAAGGATGGTACGGCTGTGCCGCTTTCTAGCTCGACTTGGCGGGGGCACTGCCGTGCCCCCAGATTAGCATTCAAGATGACTTTAAGGATCCAACTAGGACGTACAGTTATTTATTGACCATTTGGCAATGACATATTCATGAGGGTAACGGAACAGGACATTAATTTAAAGATAGATGATTTAAAATGAATAAGGTGCTGTCTCTACACATGAGACGTAAGACAACGCGACGCTTGAAACCGTTTCTAAATAAAATATATGAAGCAGAAGAGACGCCGTCTACACCTGTGAGACGCACGTCTCATCACTGATTATTTCTCTCACGATCTTTAGTTTTCGTCACATGAAAAGAAAAAAAAGAAAGAGTGTTATTTCCACACGTACGACATGAGACCTGACGCCGGCCGTCAGCGATGAAACGCTCGTGACGACACGAGCGGCTCGTCTCGCGGGTGTTGAAGGTGTCTCTTCTGTTTCATACATGAAAACGTTTTCCAACTTCGCGCAGTCCCAATCTCTTGTCTTACGTCTCAAATGTGGGGACAGCGCATTAAACAGCGAGACGAATTGCATCTGACAACTGTAATAATTTATTCAGTCGTATTGTTTAACGTCTTAAAAATATGTCATGTCAAAACATTTGGGTCACAATTTCGCCTCTTTGATTCGCCTAATGGAAAGCAGTGTCACGCAATAATGCCTTATTAATTGACAAGTAGGTCGTTACGATTCTAGTGATGGCTCGTTTAAAAAGTTTGTTTCTCTATTGGCTTCTGGCCTTTCTCAAGTCTTTCAGTCGTTTGGCAAATATAAAGACAAGTCATATCGTGAATTAGGAGAACCCTATATGTATCGGACGGACTATACAGGGTGCAAAAAAAAATTGCTGCAAATATTTTAAGAGGCGAATTGGCTCATGAAACAGCCCATGAAACTGAACAACTTTCTCTAAGGAATATAAGTACGCAAAAATTTTTTGGACTTCCCAATCATGATCAAGTCAATTTGTATGGAAAGATAAAAAAAATCTCATATTAAGACCTTGTTTCTTGTGGAAGGTTGCTCAGTTTCAGCTAATACTTTTAAACCTTATATTGCGGTTGTCAAACCTGCCGCAACTTGCCATGGTATCCGGTTTTTGTATGGGATCTCGTAAAATCCTAACATAACATAACATATAACATAAATCACGCCTCTTTCCCGTTGGGGTAGGCAGAGACTATTTCCTTCCACTTGCTACGATCCTGGCATACTTCTTTCGCTTCTTCTACATTCATCAGTCTTTTCATGCACGCTCGTCGGTTTAGGGTACTTCTGACCTGACCTTTCTTTAAAACGTCCCCGATTTGATTCAGGTAGGTTCTTCGCGGCCTTCCCCTTCCAACATTTCCTCTAACACTCGCCTTATATATCTCTTTCGTCAATCTCCTTTCATTCATTCTCTCAACATGACCAAACCACTTTAGCATTCCCTTTTCAATCCTTGTCACTATATCTTCTTTTACGCCACAACGTTCTCTAATTACACTATTTCGTATTCTATCATTCAATTTCACGCCAATCATGCTCCTTAATGATCTCATCTCTACTGCATTTATTCTACTTTCATTCTTCTTTTGCCATACCCAACTTTCACTGCCGTACATAAGTGTTGGTACTAACACTCCTCTATGCACAGCCAGACGAGCCTTGTTAGACACCTTCTGACTGTTCATAAAGGTGTGCAACGCACCATTCACCATGTTGCCGGCATTCACTCTTCTTTCAATATCACTGTCACACTTCCCATCTGCCGTAAACATTGATCCAAGATATACAAACTCTTTCACTTGTTCCACTTTTTCCCCGTCTATCATAATATTACACTCTGTCATAATATCATCTTTCTCAAATACCATAGCTTTCGTCTTACTTACGTTCACTTTCATTCCTTTCTTTTTCAAAGCTTCATTCATAATATTTACCATCTCCTGCAACTCCTCAGCTGACGACGCAAGTATGACTTGGTCGTCTGCGTAGAGAAGGCATTTGACGAGTAAACCTTCCATTTTTAATCCACGTGTACTTACTTTCAAATCTGACAGACAACTATCCATGAACAGATTAAACAGCCATGGTGACGCTACACATCCTTGTCTAACACCTTTCTCGATGTTAAACAGTTCAGTGTACGCCCCGTTTATCCTGACACAAGCACTGGAATCCTTGTATAAGGATTTCAGTGCTCGTATCAAGACACCGTTCACCCCATGCATGGATAGTGCCGACCATAATTCATTCCTCACCACTCTGTCATAGGCCTTTTCCAGATCCACGAACGCGCAATAGACTTTCTGGCTTTTAGCCAGAAATTTTTCAGCTATGCACCGCAAAGAAAAGACCTGATCCGTGCATCCCATCCCCTTGCGAAATCCTGCCTGAGCATCCCATACTTTCTCATCCGTTTCTTTAATCACTCTTTCAATCAACACCTTTGCATATAGTTTGCCGACAACACTGAGGAGGCTTATACCGCGGTAATTTTTGCAGTCTAGCTGTGACCCTTTTCCTTTGTACAATGGCACGATAACAGCCTTGCACCAATCACTTGGCACACGACCGCTTCTCCAACAAAGGTTAAAAAGGAGGTACAGCTGACTAGCCACGACGCCCTCGCCAGCCTTCAGCATTTCGACTGACACTCTATCATACCCCGCAGCTTTACCTGATTTCATACTCTTCAATGCTTTTACGATCTCATCCATTCCAATCTCGCTTTCAATTTTAACTTCATTTATTTCTTCTACAATTGTTTCTTGCGCTACGTCTTCTTTCTCAAATAAACTCTCAAAATACTCCTTCCATCTTTTCAACACACATTCTTCACCTTTTATTACACTACCATCTTGGCTTCGAATCCTGCACAACTCGGACGATTGGGTTTTTCCTCGAGCTGTGCTTATGGATTTCCAGAAAACTTTCAAGTTCGAGCGAAAGTTTTCCGACAACCTCCTGTCAAATTCATCCTTATGCTCATCTCTCTTTCTTTCCACTGTCTTTTTAACTACATCCTTCACACTTTTATAGTCTGCTCGCGCTTTCGCTACATCCTTATCCGTCGCTTTTAGCATTCTTTGGTTAGCTTTAGTAGCTAACCAGTCCAACCATGCTTTTTTCTTCTTTTGCACAACTTCTTGCACCTCTTTAGTCATCCATGCACTCTGTTGTGGTTTTCCTTTCATCCTTTTTGAAACACCACATACTTTCATCGCAATATTCACAATACCTTTCTTAAATCCTTTCCATCCTTCTTCAATGTCAGTCATCTCATCTAGGTCGCCAAATTCCTCTTTCAGTCTACTAATATATTCCTTTTTTACCTCTTTTTCTTGCAATCTTTCCACTTTCACTCTTTGCAAAGCACTAGTACACGCAGTCGTTCTATGCCGCCACCGATTGAAGAGACCATTTATTCGGGATATCACCAGGAAATGATCTGTGTCAATGCCGGCACCACGATACGCTCTAGTATCTACAACTTTCTTCTTCAACCTTTCATCCACAATCACAAAATCAATCATAGTTTTTGATGTACCTTCCGCTCTTGTATAAGTGTGGATCTTTTTGTGTTGAAACATTGTATTCGACACAAAAAGATCCCACTGTAAACAAATCCCTAACAAATTATTTCCATTCTCATTGACTCTTTCGTCGCCAAACGTACCAAGAATTTTATCATACCCATCTCGCTTCAAACCTACCCATCCATTAAAATCTCCTAGCATGATAATTCTCTCATTCGCTTTACAGTTTTTCAAAACATCTCTCACACTATCCCAGAACTCCTCATTTTCTTTTTTAGCTTTTGTGGAACCACTCGTACCGACATCCGTCGGTGCATATACTCCTACCACAAAGATGCGAGTGATTCCGACTTTCAGCCTTATCCAGAGAAGTCTAGGGCTCACACACTCAAACTCAGTCACACACTCAGCCATTCTAGCGGAAAGAAGCACGCCGACTCCCTTACAGCCTCGATCGGTACTGGGAACCCCAGACCAATACGCTACGTAGGGGCCATGCTTCGTCGTGTCGCATCCTTTCCGCTTTGTTTCATTCACACACAACACATCTATACGCCTCTGATCCATCATCTGACATACTTCATCTATTTTTTCCATCATTCCTCCTCTAACATTCATCGTAGCAAAGCGGCTTTCCTTAGCCCGCAATCCGCACCCAACAGGAACGAGACGTGATGAGTCGCGAACTCCTACATCGCCGCCATTTAGATTTGGGGTTTTTAATGAAATCATTGCGTTCCCACGAGTAGCAAGGGAATGAATATGTCGATCCTGGCAGAGCCCCGCATGCCAGGACAAGGCTAGCCGTGATCTGGGGTCGCCCAGTCCCAGGGCAAATTGGCACGCTAAAACTAGGCACGCCCCTAGCTATGCATCCATCGGCGCGGCAGACCTTGGATTGGCGGAGAGGGAAGGAAAAAGGACAATGGTAAGGCATAGGGTGTAAGAAAGGAAGTTTTGACTTGGGAGAGGAAGCAAGGTTTAAGGATACTACTGCCTCGGAAGACGGGATTGAGGCTGTAGAAGCTCGGGAAGCCGGGGTCGCATACCCGTATACCAGACCTAGCTACCGGACAGGCAGTTAGGTTGTGTATCCCATGTAAAATCCTTTTCTCTTAAACTGGGTGCGGCAAAAAACCGGATAATAATGCGGTGCATGTGAGAGTAGCCTCAGCCGTTTGTAATAGATTCGTTCTGATAATGTGTGTGAAATTTCTCCATATAGTGGATTTTTAAATCTTTACTCAGTAACATGTTAGCATTACCTTTATTTATAAGTGTAAGGGCTAGCCGTCCGAATACTGATATCGTGCATGCAGACCACGAAACTGAACAACTTATGTCACGAAACGACAAAAATTTCGACCTCCCATACAAAACCGCGATCATCTTACTGCATTTACTATGGGAAACCAAAAATTTTTTGGTGTATCCTGACATATGTTCCTAGGGAAAGTTATTCAGTTTCATGAGATGAATGCACCCCAATAGTATTCGGAGGGCTGTCCCTAACACAAGTTTGTTTGTTACCTGACCATAAAATGAAAATTACTGCTTCAAAAAGTTATATCAATTTTAACGTTTTAAATATTGGCATCGTGTACTAAATAGACTTAATATGTGTTTAATTTATCAAAGTCTTGGTAAAATGTTGTGGTTTGATAAGATCTAAAGATGGATCTTGATAGAGAAATGCATTGGCTTAACCTTCAATTTGTTTAACTGAATAGGTTGCATTGTGATGGAGATATGTAGGTAGATTTACTGTTAAGTTACCTGCCTTTCTATCTAGGACAGAAAATTCTTCAAATTATAGATCAAAATTGAAATTGGAATAACGGCTATAGACACGATCTATTATTATTTATACACTTTTTCTTCGGGTACCATCTCCTACCGGAATTTTCACTTTATCAACGGCTGGTAAAAAATAACGACCTGGTACTCATTCCACACCAGGATATACATGTATTCTTTAGTTTTCAAAACTATTACCATAATCACTAGCCTACTAGATCCCCCTACAGGGCAAAGGCCTCCCCTGCGGTATTCCACTTGTTACGATCCTGCGCAACCTCCCATCTCTTTTGGGGTCTACTTGCAAAACGATATCTAATAAAATAACAATGTTTTGGCATATTACATGATGCAATACAATTGAAGCACAAATTGTATTAAACATATTATTTAAATGTTTTAAATGCATTCAGCCATGACCACGCATTAAAGTAGGTATGTGCTTAATTTTATCAGTGATCTCATAACTAGGTACCTACGCAATAGACCAGGATAATAAAATTTATTAGACGTAGGACTTTATCATTTCAATATTTAGTAAGATGGTAGAGTATATGACAAACTAGCGCTGTATACTTACTTATCATATGGAATGTCTTGCCAACCGTTTTTGACTTCTTCTGCCACCGGACAGAACAATTTCGTTGTATACCTACGGTGTGTTTGTGCAAGGTTTGTGCCTTTGTTTTATTGCTGTATAAATCATAGCTAGTAAATTCATTCGCCGTTAAAATCTTTTACAAGTAAGATATACGTAATACAAAACCTCATCAACCTTTCCGCGCAAGGTTTTTCCCCTTAGGAGGCATGTCGCCCGCAAAAAATCTGGGCCGTGGGCGAGTTGACTTTTCTTGAAAAATTTGTGGTTATCTGGCCCGAATGCTTTTTTAATATGTCAAAGTCATCGCCAACTCGCCCACGGCCCAGATATTTTGCGGGCGACATGCCCCCTAAGCCGGTTTTTCACGCAAGAAAATGTGAATCTAAAATCCGATATGTATAGATCCCTTGAAAGAGTAGGTTGATGTGCTATTTTGATGACAGTTCTAATAATGCACAGTGTATGTGGAGGCCCATGTCCAGTGGACTGTTGTGGCTGTAGAAGAGTAGTACCTTAAGTAGTATTAAATCATAGTAGCCGTACCTACAATAAAAGTATTAGACTTGACATTCAGTTTAGTGATATACTGATAGTAAAACCTGCCCACTCAAAAGTATGATGGCATGTCTATTAATACAAGTCTGGGAACTGCCATAAGGTGGCACCTTTTCGCACTTTATATTAATACAAAGTCGTTGAAGCAATTGCCATGTATGACCTATTTAACACCGTCGGCCATGGTTGTATGGCATTTGTTGATATGGATGGCGTCAACCGTGGCGCCGGACAGAGGTGTAGGTAGAATAGCTGTGGTGTCGTCTAGGAGTGACTAGCGATTGTTTGTACGCTTTAAAGCTTTGAAACTATCTAAATGGGCGGAAATAGTGGATTTTTCGTTACCTTTGACGACTTTACTGCATTACTTACAAAGTTTTTAAGTGGTACAAATTCTTTATCAGATTTTAATTCCTGATTCTACATTCATTTTAAGGTCAATAATGTACCATTATCTCTGATCGATTGAGCATTTCTTAAGTTGGGACACAAAATAACTTTTGATTGGGACGGAAATCTGCCTTTTTTTTCTATTCTTCTGGTATACCTATTTTACTAACCTATACTATATATTTTACCTACCTACTTTTGCTGTCTACTTAGACCACAAACAAATTATGTTAGCTATTGGAATTTGTTTAGTTAGCTCTAGTGACACTATTCCCTTCAAGACCATGATGTCATTGATGTGACGGTTCTGGGCTGAGATTTGACAATATAATTATTATTGACATTCTAGTCTAAACGCTCCTACCCTCATTTCATATATTATACTTCTTTAAGCAATAAAATGCTCAATCTATTCGTGTTCAGAAAAGATCTGTTCTGCGTGTTTGTTATAAGTTCCACTAAAGTATGTGCGGTATTTATGCCTTACCTAAGGTAATTCACGGTGTGGTCAGGTTGAAAAGGGTGGTAATGTCTTACCCACTTCGATACTATATCCTTTATAATTCAGTTAGAAGTCTTATCCGTCTTTAAAACAAAACATATTCAACATCTTTTTAGAATCAACTCCTCAACTTGTGAAACTAACGGTCACCTACGTCATCTATTAGGTTTTCTAACGATGTCATGTCTGGCAGATGTTGACATCTTTTTATTTACTGATTCTAATGAGCTGCAGACAGAAGTCAATTGACCGTGAAACAGCAACGAGCTAATCAAATTTGTTCTCATATTCAGGAAGTCATCAACGTATACAAAAGTTTCTATTTCTAATGTAAAGACACGATACTACTACGTTATGAGGCGCGAACGTTTCGAGTTCGATTCCCAGTTGGGTTAGTTATAGGAATGATGAATTTGAATATTCTTGAATTTTGGTGTTCTTTGTACGTGCTTCTGTATAGGAATTCTAGTGGAGGCTATGACTGCCCTAGTGTTTATACAAAGATCTAAGTTTTTTCTAGATTTACTAGCAGTAGTTCAGAAGTCAATAAAATTTAAAATTGACGATGATACTGAAAATATAATCTGAACAGATACAGATGCATGTCGAGGCCTAGTAGTTTGTACCATGGACTGAATACGTCCTACAGAGGATTATTAATCGTCTCCTTGTCACTGCCCTACTAGTCTAGTACACATGTATATGCAAATGATGAAATCTGGTTGAATGCTAAATCAATTAACACCAATCCACTTGATATAAATCAAGGCATTGTAAAATTTTGATAGCCTTACATTCTTCTTGATATTATTTGATAGATAAAAAGCATTAAACCACTGTCCAGCTGATTTTTGGACTAAATTGGGACTTTGCAAGTCATCCACACAAAAAACTTACGAAAAGATTTGGGGCAAATGTGTTATAGGTCAGATGGACTAATTATTCTGTGGACGTCTCTATTAAATGATATTCGTGACAAAGCATCTTTTGATGATCTAGTTTGAGTTTCATAAGAACACAAATTCTATAAGTTCCATATGACATATGTAACGAGTAAGAGAGCAAATAGAACTTATTCATCATATTGTGATGAATAAACGATTGTCTCCTTGTAACGGCTCGTAAAATACTTGCCATAAACACTTATATGTTATGTTATGACACAGATAGACTACAAATATTTTAAGGAGTGAACCTGCTTATGAAACTGAGCAACATTCTCCAATTTTTTTTATCTTGTATTGTTTTATTATAATATGAAAAAGTATCTATGCTAATCATGATGCTCATTATTGTACATAGTTATTTTCGCACACAAATACAAGTTTATGAAGTTTCTTCACTTCCTTATTCTCCTTAGATGTCAAGTGTTAATGAGGTGTATCCGTAAAGTTTAACTTACCTTCCGTATTTTGTTAGTGTTAAATATCAATAATATTAACACTTATTACAAAGGTTATATTTAGATATAATATACAGGGTGTAAGGGAGGGTGTAACGAGAACTTTGTAGGCGTGATCAGACCCATTACAGATCCCATACATTAGAGTTCCCAAACAAAGTCACTCAGCCGATCGGCAATTTTGTATAGAAGGTCGAATTTTTTTTTGCGTTTCATATAAAATCTATAAAAAAATGTTCAGTTTCATGGCTTGATCACGCCTGCAAAATTTTCATTACACCGTCCCTTACACCCTGTATCTAATAATATCATTGGTGTTTTATTATGACAATGGATGGTTTGTCCATCTTTAAGCGTGGGAACAGTAGCCATGTTTGTTTATATAAACCTTATCTTTAAAATACCTAATGTATTTAGCTAGATTGATTGAATGCTTGTTCGATATCGTAAACCCGGGCTTTATTATACTTGTCAGTAAAGAACCCGTTGTTAAGAAGATATAAATTATACGTAATTGGCATCTTATTTTAATATTCAAGTGCACAAGTAGGTACACAAAGTATTACCTCATTACACGTTGTTTCCTGAGAGCATCCAGTAAAATAATATAACATGCTGCAACGTCTTAGGATTAAGTATAGCACGAAATAAAATCTCAGGAGCATAGCTGAATCATCAGGTAAATATTATGCGTTTAGAAAGACAAAAATGATTATGATGTCTGGATAGTAATTATTCAGACTCAGGTGGCCACATCAGGCGGTCAAATTACTCCTAAACGCACACACACAAAATCATTACTTTAGGATCAAGAAAAATGAAAAAATTAATAGCGACATGGATGGCATATGATTGCGATAATATTATTCATTTCAGTGGATTAGGTGTGCCATACGAAAAGAGAGAGAGAATGGATTAGGTCCGGTTACTTTGTAAGAATATGATGTGAACTTTGATAACAAGTTATTTAAAAATAAAACTCATACTAACATTGCATGTGTGCATTGGCAGCTATTTGCATAGTGAATGATACTACAAATAGGATTATCAGCTATAAATGTCACAATCATAAATTGGTTCGTGATATTTGATATGCTGAACTGATTGAAACCGTCTGAGTACTAAATAAACGAAACATACAAAAAATAAACGATTTGCATAGTATAATGGAGCAGACTGATTAATAAATGCATCGTTTTTTTCTCAAAATTCCACCTGTACTTGAACAGTGGGTGGAGGATTATTGTTATCATAGTTTGGCATTAATTGATGACCAGATGGATTTTATAGTTGATAATGATAAAGAGCCCTTTGATGCATATGACAAAATATCGATCACTTTGGATGATAACCGAAAAGCTTTGCAAGATGCAAGAACCTAAGTTGAACTAGCGTAGAATCTACAAAATTAGACTGAAGTTGTTTACTCAAAAGTGTCGTACTAGGCAACTACGATAGCTTGTAAGGTAGAAGTAATAAGTAGATCTGATTATATTAAGGATTGGTAGAGTAGAACCTGGAAAGTATAATTTCTCACAAGAACAGTCTCAAAATACCGACGAGAAATTATAACTGTCGAACCATTGAGTCTAGGAATAAGACGAAATGATCTCAGCTGATAATTGCTTGAATAAAATATTCAGCAATGATTCTGAGGGCATGACTCAGACAATAATTTATATTGTAATACTGTTAGTGGAATTCCGAAGCCCTGATGTGAGGTTTATGCATGTCGATGACTTGTTTACGGCCGATCGGCTGTAGTGGCTCCATCGATCAAACCAAGATCAGGGACGGTCAGACACTTCCAAGATATTTTTAAATGGAACATTTATTGCGTCGTTGGATTACGAAATCTGCTAGAATATGAATGTAAGCATAAATAAAAGAATATAAAGCACATTACCTTTTGAAGATTTTGACTCATTTTGGGTGGAAAAAGGTGATAATATTACCTGAAATAAAAAATATAAACATTAGAATATGTGAAATGAGTACATAAGTAAATGACTCGACAAAAACGCTATAGCGACAATAACCACTACAAATAATAGTAGCGTAAAAACCCACACAACAATATTATAGTTTATAGAGATAAACAATAGTATAGAGATACTACCATTGTATTGTCCCAGGACCAGCCTATGCAAAATATGAGAATAGGTGATGAGATGACAATGAATCTACATAATTTTTCACGGTACTCAAGAGGAAATTTTGCATGAAATTGCATAGTAAACGTCTATTCGTTTTGCATTGTTGACGTTTTTGTCATTGTAACAATTTTACATTAAATGTAAATTGAAAAAAAAAAAATGAAATCATCGTTAAGTACAATACTAGTCGTAACAAAAAGGATATATAACCCAAAACGATGACAAGGTAATCATAAAGCCGGACATAAGATATAACAAAAAAATTTTGGATCAACCTTTTGAAATGACTGTACTTATAGAAAACGAATAGTCCTATTTTCAAGTTCTTTAAAAAAAAAAATGAGTTGATCAGTTGCGTATGTTCTAAACCTTTTTATTTCATCTCGTGTAAAGTAAACAAAGCAGTATCTCAAGCCGCACCTTGTTTGAAAGCTCTGCGATTTAACGAATGCATTCGATAATGTTAACCTGAACCGTAACCGAAGACGAATGAGACCAAGATCACGGTCAAATCCACAAATTACGTAGCAACTGACGAAATAGAGCCTGAACTATGAGTGGCAAGCGTTTTATCTAAAGAATTTTAAAAAATACTAGTCAGTATTTGTATCCAAAAGTTCATCTGGACTTATATCAAGACATATATCATCTATCATTAAACTTATTTGAATTAATTTTTTCACATATGGTAGTGATAGAATATTGTTATGTTATCTACAGTTATTTTTGTAACTGTATAAATAAAATCAATCATAACATTATCATTGTTATGTTTATATATTAATGTGCACTGTGCAATAATGCAGCATTCCTAATAGCTAATAAAATAATCATATGTCATTCATCACTTATGCCACGTCGTATGTTATGGCACACTTTTACAGTCTCACCAATCACTTTTTCAACGAGTAAGATATCTTCTCTTTAATTCAAATCGTAAGCCCCATTGTCTTAAGAGTCTTCAGAATGTTTACTATCATTTGTAGTAACGAAATCAATACGTTTGTCACTACGATCAAGTGATTTGTCAATGTTAAAGTTTATGTTTGCTTGTGAGGCGAGTCCCACACTTGACGGACGCTTTCGCAAACGAGGCAGATATATTGCAATTCACATAATAGGTGTAACAGAGACACATGGCAACGCAAGTTTCTGCGTCGTTTCTGCGTCAACGTCAGTCTTTGTATGAGGAATTTTAGATTTTCTTGCATCTGACAGGCGCATGCGTTAAGGATGCGCTAAAAATGCGTCGTGCATTACATGTGGGAAACACCTAATCTGAGCTGGCTATTGTGTCGAAATGGTTAGTCGGATTTCTGAGATTACTGTCGGTTTTGTTAATAGAATCGATTGTTTGAAGGCTCCAAGGAATTTGTCCTTAGTTGCGATGATGTCAGTTTTTAAAATGGTGTCACCAGATGACTTCAGATTTAGGTAAGTATCGTTATATCGGATTATTAACACACCTCATCATTCTCCTTGCCTTATCCCGTTCTCTGTCGGGGTCGGCTACCTAACCTAGGGGATTTGACGTGGAACCAAGTTTTTACACAGAGCGACTGCCATCTGACCTCTGCAACCCGAAGGCTAACCTGGCCCGAATCCTAGGTTAGGTCACATTCAAATATCATCTGAATTCAAATTTTATTTGAATGTGGGTTTCATCACGATGTTTTCCTTCACCGTAAGAGCAGCCGGTAAATGTACGTGAGTAAAAACACATTGGTACATGGCGGGGATCGAACTCGGGTCTCCCGATTGTAAGACCGGAGTCCTAACCACTTGGCCACCGACGCTCCTGATAGGATTATTAACACACCTATTGTGTCAATTATCGTCCTTTGTTGTAAACGGAAACAAACCTCAAATGATCTCACTTAATAAACTGAAGGTAGTTTTTTTTACATAATTAACGTATTGATTTCTCGGTTGATTTCTTACATAGTTTGAACATAACAGATTTTTTAATATTAATATGAACAGATTAATGTCCTCCTTCACAGTACTTTTCTTACATAGTACTTAGGTATACGTATTGTTATTAAACTTTCGATACTGAAAAGGTAGCTAAAGGAATAAATGCAATGTGGGCCATAGTGTCGACTTAGAAAAGCGTCACCCCTTTCTCCCGTGGATGTTTTAAAAGGCAGCTATAGGAATGGATTCAGAGAAAGGACAGCAGCATTCCAACTGAATACAACTCTTTTCATTGCGCTCGCTAATCCGCCTGCCTGTGAATATGGCAAGGCAAACACCCATTTAGGAAGGCCCATGTCCAGCAGTGAACATTGGTGGCTGTTATTTGTAATTAGGTACCTATAATGTTCATCACATATAGTCCATTGAATAAAAACTTCTAGAGTGCGAGCGTTAGTAACGTAAAATGTTTCTTCAGAAACATGTCAAGAGTCCCTAGGTAATAAACATACTAAAACCCCGGGACACTAGGAGGAGCCCCGGAGTGGGGGGAGGGGGGGAAAGGGTCCATTTTTTCATTTTTCGCTTAAATCTCAAAAACGGTACATGTTAGAGAAAAACGTTCAAGGAAAAGTTGAAAGGCCATAAAATTATCTACAAGTTATACCTAAATCACTTTTTCCTATACCCTACCGTTTCTGGGTTACACGCATTAAAAAAATGATTTTGGCTCAAACAATTTTCCCATACTACATACCCATGTTTATCACATCAATCGATCAAAAAATATTTCTTTCTTCCATAAAACTCAAATGTGCAACTTGTGACCGGTACTGATAGATTGCTCTTGATTAAGTCTATCATTGGTAAAATAAACACATTCCTCCATGGAAGCCTTTAGGAGGAATCGATTGTCAAAATATTATATTAGGGTAGTTTTAGTTACTGAACTTGGACTATTTAATTTTTTCTTCCAAAAAAACTCAAAAGTGCAACTTGTGACCGGTACCGATAGATTGCTCATAATTAGGTCTATCATTGATAAAAATACTAGATTCCACCATGGAGGCGTTTAGGGGGAATTGAATTTTATTAGGGTAGTTATGATACTTTATTTTGACAATCGATTCCTCCTAAAGGCTTCCATGGAGGAATGTGTTTTTTTTTACCAATGATAGACCTAATTAAGAGCAATCTATCAGTACCGGTCACAAGTTGCACTTTTGAGCTTTTTGGAAGAAAAAAAAAAATGTTCAGGTATCGTAACTACCCTTATAAAATTCAATTTCCCCATAAACGCCTCCATGGTGGAATCTAGTATTTTTATCAATGATAGACCTAATTATGAGCAATCTATTGGTACCGGTCACAAGTTGCACTTTTGAGTTTTTTTGAAAGAAAAAAATAAATAGTCCAAGTTCAGTAACTAAAACTACCCTAATATAATATTTTGACAATCGATTCCTCCTAAAGGCTTCCATGGAGAAATGTGTTCATTTTACCAATGATAGACCTAATCAAGAGCAATCTATCAGTACCGGTCACAAGTTGCACATTTGAGTTTTATGGAAGAAAGAAATATTTTTTGATCGATTGATGTGATAAACATCGGTATGTAGTACGGGAAAATTGTTTGAGCCAAAATAATTTTTTAATGCGTGTAACTCAGAAACGGTAAAAAGTGGTTTAGGTATAACTTGTAGATAATTTTATGGCCTTTCAACTTTTCCTTGCACGTTTTTCTCTAACATGTACCGTTTTTGAGATTTAAGCGAAAAATGAAAAAATGGACCCTTTCCCCCCCTCCCCCCACTCCGGGGCTCCTCCTAGTGTCCGGGGGTTTTAGTATGTTTATTACCTAGGGACTCTTGACATGTTTCCGAAGAAACATCTTACGTTACTAACTCACGCACTCTAGACCCCCTTTAGAGGTACTCATTCAATGGACTAATAATTTATCACTCTACAATATAACAACAATTATTCACCTTATAAAACACTTGGCCAAGAATAACCACATTCTTTAATGATGGTGGAAGTGTGAATATAAATTTCAATGATGGCACGAAACTAGTCAGTTAATCTTGTGATATTATAATTATTGTATGTGTGTTAATTGTGTGACACGCGGGCGTTCTCGGGATTACTAATTAATTTATGGTTTTTGAGATAGAGTAAGAGAGTACTTAGGTGTTTTTTCTTCCGTTATTTTTTCGGTTCCATCAGTATTTTAACCTTCTTCATTGATGTATTACTTTGAATCTAGCTTTTTCACTACTGTCCGAATAAGAAGCAACTTTATTACATACATACATACATACATATATCACGCCTTTATCCCTTGCGGGGTAGGCAGAGCGTTAACGGCCGTAAGAATACGGTCGCTATCGCCACGTCTGACATTTTTGAGGATTGTTTTCCAAGGTTGTTCCAGAAAACATGTGTATCACCATAGTGACAGGTTGTCAGCCTGTCGCCTAAAAATTGTAATTCAGCAATACCCTCGAGCCCCTTAGTCGCATCTTACGACACCCGCGGGAAGGATGTGGAGTGATGCTATTCTAAGCCGGCATCACACGGTATTCTTTACGGCATTCTGTTATTATGGTCTAGAATTCTAGATCTCTGGATAAGAACATGATAATTTCGTAGTCAAATATTAGCTGATTTAACTTGCTAATATTATTCGCAAATTTTCTAAGTTTACCTAGTTTATTAACATTAGGCAGATCGTACACTTAACACACGACGAAGCGCTAAAATATCGCAGCGGTGTGTCAGATCCGTACTAGAAATGTCACTTCCCATTTACGTACGTATAACCGCATCTACGGAGGACGGTGCGCTAGCGGTTGAGCGATTTTAGTATGGTGATTGACATTTCTAATATGGATCTGACAGACCGCTGCGATGTTTTAGCGCTCTGTCGTGCGTTATGTGTGCGATCCGCCTTAGGTTGTACACGATAGAACCCACACACGTCTGTGGCGAGTATTTATTTAAGCTCAGCGCACACCGGGTCAATGATCTACACTCAAACAGTGATCGTAAAGGTAAATTTAGACTAAACAATTAAAGATAATAATATATTCGTCTAATGGGCTTCCGTACTGGGAATCAGTGTATGATTTATCGCTTCAAGTTATGAAATTGAACATGTTTTTAAATATTTAATCGGTAGCTTAACTTAGATGATCAATTAATATGTTTACCTACATCTTATAATAGATCGATTTAGATTTCATTTCATAATTTTAGATAACTCATGCGTACATGTATACATATAAATATCACGTCTTTATCCCTTGCGGGGTAGGCAGAGCGTTAACGGCCTGATAATTGATAATTGCCTGTCTCTTCAGACGATTAGTGAATCACTGTAGTGATAGGTTGCCTGCTTGTCGCCTAAAGTTTTTAATACACATGAAACCCTCAAATTCCTTAGTCGGCTCTTACGGCACCCGCAGGAATGGGGTGATGCTATTCTTAGCCGGCAGCAAACAGTAACTACTCAATTAAGATAAAGTAGAAGAAACATTAAGGAAAATCATTAATTTATCAACGTTGCTTTTCCCTTACAGTTACAAAGATAAGATACTGCAACAACTTTCTTCTAATCAAAACAAACAATTCACAGAAAACTCATTCGAAAGATACTCATACTTGTACATTTCTGAACGAAAATTAATTAACTTCCAACACGCCCTTGCGATAAGAATGCGTGTGGCCACAAAAATAGCGATTAGCAATGTCTAACGCCTAACTAATGAGTTGAAATCGAGTGCACGAAATCGCTTCGGGAAAGCATCCCTGTGCGTGCCAAAGTCATTGCTCATCCAATATGCTGGCAGCGGGCAGGCGGTTCTTGGAAAACCCCTGGTGGTTCAAGTGAAGAGCGGTAGCGGGGGAAAAATTACTAGCATTAAAATAATCGTGATTAGGTACCACACCGTAGATAGAAAAATGGCCTTGAGCTTTTTTCTTGATCCTTGTAAACAATACTTTACTGAACGTGAAATAAAGACGAAGATGTCAGGCAAGAAAAACTTTTTAAAGAACCCACTTCAGCGGACGAAAAAAGTGCGAACCTCCATTTTTTGTCGGCTAATATGCCTCAAACCTTCTCCTAAGTCTGACAAATACTTTTCTGAAAACCGCATCAAAATCGGTTTATCCAAACGCGAGATAATAGCGGACAAACATACATACATACATACAGGTCAAACTGAGAATCTCCTTTATTTTGAAGTCGGTTAAAAATAACAGAAATTTTGTAAAAACTCTAATCCATTTAGGCTTATTATTCTGTAACTATGAACACTGTTTTATCAAAATATTAAATTAAGAAACATTTATAAATTTAAATCGTTTTTACACCGCTTATATCTTGAACATATTTAATATCTTTTATACATGAAAGCAATCAACATAAAGATTTAACCGTTTAACTACTGTCCTAGATAGAGCGATTGGAATGTCATATAAGTTTTAGCATTAAAATGTGAACGGAAGTTTTATTACATACACGTCATCTCGCCAAAAGTAATAAAAGCATTGTCATTTCTCCTGACAGATCTAAGTTAGCACTGTCAATTTTCGAGCTGCACGAAAAACCCTTTTTTTAAGTTTGTAAACTTAATGACTGCCACCCACGGGAAGAATCCGCTACATGACTGGGGCATCAATAAAATACAAAAGAAGTATGCTTACAAGTATAGATTAAAAATACTACAAACTCTATCAATAGTTTTTCGAAATATTCAAAGTTTGAATTAATAAACAGAAAAATAATATAAAAGTCAGTGTTTTGACGCCAGCGAAACTAAAGAGACATGACGTCATCTCTTCGCACTTTCATACAAAATATCGCTTTAAAAAAATAGCTCATTTGACTTGCTAGTCATCATGCATGGTGATGCTATTCTATCTAAGCCGGCACCACACGGCACCCTGGGTATAATTTTTTTTAAATTAAAAAATTGTGTAAACTTGTACCACTGTAATAAAGCCGTCCACTTGTCTGTACGACTCTGATTTCAGTGACAGTTCGCAGCTGCAAGTATATTGAGCAAGAAATCTAATATATCACATCCGATATTAATTGTGTGCATCAGGGGTTTAGTGTATAGTTGACATTTCATTGTTTAGCAAATCGTTTAAGATTTGACTATCGTAAATTACGAGGGTAGGTATACTTATTATATTGCAAACAAATGTCGAATGAAAAGGTTTATAAAGTTGGTAAAATTATGTTCCGGGCAACATTGATAGTGCTGTGTTCAAAGGTTTTAAAAGTCGCTATACAAATGCGAAAAATTAAGCGACGGAATTTTTCATGTCTTGAAATGCTACACTGATTGATTGATTTATGATTACTGATCGAAAAACCTTTAATATTATATTTATAGAGTGGAAAATAGTCAATTCGTTCGTCAGTTTCGAAATATTTACGATAACAGAAAGAAGGAAAAACATATATTTACAATTACATTATACTAAAATCAAGAAATTTGCCAGTAACTACGAATTTGATCATACGATAGCTGCCTATTTCTGTCTCTTCAAATAAATCCCTGCAGTGGAATTGACTATACTTAGCTAGCAAAGCGAGCAAAACGAGCGTGATTGAGATGTCATGAGATTGATTCCGAAATTGGCCTGTCCCATGTCGTCTGGCTTAAGACGTGCTAAGGCTGAGCTGAGAATAAGGACTGCCTATAAATAGATTAAACAATTAGCGTATTTATAACTTTTGACTGAGGTGTAGAGCTTGTTTATTACAGTTATGCGTGAAAATTCAGCTGATAGTCGGTTCTAATTGAGATTTGATACCTTTTTCATATGGTACCTATACCTAAGCCACTTATGCTCGCGTTGCGAAAATATTTTACATAAAAAAGTTTTTGGTCGGATATACTGCGCAAGCGCCAGTATTTCTTTCGAAATTAATGTTCGATAAAAACGCAAGAGTTCTAGGTATATTGTTACCTACCTATATTTTTTATCTGTATCTGTAGATACTCACACATCTGAACTGTGTAACAATAAACTGGCCAATAAAATGTAATAAAACCGATTTGAGGCCGTAAATAGTGTATCGCTCGTTAAAATCTGTTCGGAAATCGTAAACTAAGGAATTGTTACAACTTGCGGCTAGGAGAAAAGTGGCTGGGTTGAAACTGTAACGGTACTTTCAATAATGTAGAGTGTGGCCTGCAAAAAGCGCAAAAGTATTCATGAAACTGGCCAGATTTTCCCATATTCGAAAAAAGATTGGACTTTTCATACAAACTGACTCGGTTGACATTTGTCAGAAGTGGCGATAATGACCGTAATTTTACGCTATGACTCGGTTGACTGACACCTTTGACACAATATGACACATTAGCGGGTACATTTTGTATGGGAAGATCAATTTAAAAAAAAAACCTCCTGTTTTCTATAAGGACAGTTGTTCAGTTTCATAAGTCTTATTTCGTCCTGTAAATTATTTACCCTTATTACGGGTCACACATTGTACAGAGAGACAGACAGACGAAAAACTAGTTCATGATACTGAAAAATAATCTTTAGGACGATGGAATGATTTGACTCGTTAATATTTTGACACACTCATAATAATCCTTATTAGAAATCTTGACATAGTTGTTTCTTGAGAAAAAGTTTTCAGCTTCACGGATAGATTCAGAACTTCATACTATCGGCTGTCTATTGATTGTTGAATTTATAGTGTAGATGTAGATTTATACATCTTTAACATTTGATTCACCTGATCTTACAAATCTCAGCTCTTCGCTGATATTTGCACTTTATTGTGTTCCATATTCAGCAATGAGGTCGTCCATGACCGTCTGTTAAGATTCAACTGTCATATAATGTACGGTCCATACCACATTGACCATTGTAAAACGTGCCCTTTTTTGATTGAAATAAGACTGAAAGGAAGCAAGCTTGATATGCTATTGACCGTAGTCTGAATCGAAGACGCTGATCGCATTACACTTGCAAATTTGCAAGTGAGGACCTCACAGCGAGCTGTTTGTGTGATTAAACGCGTGGGAAAGAGCCTTTATCTATGCTGACCAAACAAATATAAGGTGTAAAAATATTAGCTGCAAATATTAGGTGTGACCCAGCCCATGAAACTAAACAACTGAATTCTGTCAGGAAAAAGCAGGAATTTAGATTATGAACACTAAAGATCCACATCATTACAAAGATAAAGACATGTTATACAAAGCTATATAGCAAATGGTTACACCTTACAGCCATCTATTTATTACTTAAATAAAGTATCAATAAAATAAAAAAGATAACCAACCGGTAGCTAAACATCGATCTAAACATCCAATCGATCCAACAGATGAGGTATTTGACCCCAATCATACAGACAAAAATAATCGGCAATTAGTTTTATTGACCACCAGTGGTGAACAAGATAAACACCATAATAGCGATACTATCATCATAATCCATAGAGTAGATGAGACAGGAGATACACTTATTGAATAAGTTAGAGCAGGAGATAAAAAAAGGAGTGGCGTGAAGGACGTTAAAAGACAGTATTCTATTACCAAATTTTATGCCAAACATTTATCATCCAACAGGTTTTTCATATCAAAATATCCTAACAAAGGTGAATGACCAAGGTTTTTGCGAGTACACGCGCAAGTTTGATAATATGTAAATCATGACGTTGAATGACATAATAAGGTTAACAGACAGACGGCATTGATGCGGCGACGAACTTGAGACGGTAAATCGGTATCATGTATCAAGATGATAAGATATAAGATTCGATTTAAGATAATATCTCGAAATTCAAACGTATCGGTTGTACGTACTTATTCCAATTTTAACATGATAACGTCGGAAATTTGAGGGAATCCAAAATTGTTGATGAGATGCACCGATTTGTTACTTTCTGACAACTCTTACAACTGATTGAAGTGATATTTTAAGATTAAAGAAAAATGCGGGAAACTGGACCAAACCAGCCAAAATTTTCAAGGCCAACAATAAAATTAAACTAAAGCCTTGGCATGCAACACGACCTCCCTTATTGTAATGCAATTTTCACGCAAACTTTATTCACGATACTTGATAATACCAATGTCACAGTCGGTAGTCATTATGTGGGTTATGTTTGGTATACTCATAGAAACACTTGTGCAAATAAGGAGAATAGTGTAGTCTGTGTCACGTCTTCATGGAACGCGTGTATTAGTTAGGAATATTTTTTGGAACTATATGTAAAATCAAGCAAAAAAAAGCCCTTATACAAGCAAAAAAATCTAGTTACCTACTTACATGCTAGTTACCTTTCAAATTAAATAATAATTTAATTTAATTTAGTAAATAATGTGGTTTAATGCTTATGTGAAGGTAATTCCATCTTTATCACATACATATAATATTTCTTTTTTTCGTATTAGGTATCTGCGATTCACATTCAGTGCGTAAAATCTAATGTTATAGTTTAACAATCTTAAGTTCGGCGTCGAACTATACTTTGATGTTTTCCGTTCTGCCCTATAGACATATTTTTAAGGAGCAAGACAGCACAAATCTATCTAGACGATCACTTAGTCAGATTTCTTGGAACGAACTAGTGCATGAATACGTATGGATTCATTGTGGGTACTAAAATTCTAATAACACAGTTTACTAAGCCAATGGATTCCAAGTAAGTGAATGTCACACTTATAATGCAAATTGTTCTAGAAGGCGCCAATGCCAAAGTCAGTATGATTTCTGGTAGTCGATTCAGACTAAATGAATCAGTGGGTATTGTAGTCAAAATACCTGTAGAATTACAGATTACGGTCACAGGTTACGGTCTACTTCCTTCTTTCTTTCTTTCTACTTTCGGGTCATCTTTGAGCCAATTGAAAAAAATAAATATACTTTGCAACATATTGCAAATATTATTAAACTTAGGTTTACCTAACATGTATAAATTTTTAGGGCTTTACCACAAAAAATTTAGACGCGAGTCTAACGCGTGTTTAAAATAAAACTCCATTCAATAAAAACGCCTAGGCACGCGTTCATCGATGATTTTAGGCCCTTAATTTGTGATGGTCAATGTAGGTCCGCAATTATATCATTTTTTTTATATCTTATGATTGGCTGAATTTAATATCATGATTTGAAGGCGCCACATGAATCTATGAAGAGCCATATTAAGTCAAATGACAGGTCATAACATGTCACAAATCAGGTGACGACACAAAGATGATATCACGATGATCGGAAGACGTGAGCAAGCAGAGCTGAGCAGATGATGTCAACAGTCACGGAATTGATCCCAATCTGTGAGGAATGTGACACGTTTATGGGCTAGTGTGCTCTGGGAGGTCTCTATTGGTAAGTACAGATACGACTCACAACAATGGTGTGACTAATGGCTAATGGGAATAAGACAACTTTGGCGACGCCTGTGGTGGATCACACACTTGACGCACGACGGAGCGCAAAAATATCGCAGCGGTCTGTCAGATCCATACTAGAAACGTCACTCCCCATACTAAAACCGCACTCGACGGACGACGCTGCGATAGCGCTGCGTCGACAGCGGTGGAGTTTTAGTATGGGGATTGACATTTCTAGTATGGATCTGACAGACCGCTGCGATATTTTTGCGCTCCGTCGTGCGTCAAGTGTGCTGCCCGCTTAAGTATTCTTAATTTGTCAGCGAGTACAAAGTTGCCTAAACTAAATATACAATGAGCTTTTTGTCAGAATTATTAGAACTAGTTATATATACGTAAACAAATAATCTGATTATATGTTTAGAAGGAATTTAGTTTATATATAGGTATGTATGCGCCGAATATTCTGAAAACTTGGCAAATAATGTAGAATTTACATTTGTTACAATATATTGCGAAATTTATAGCACTATTCATAACAAACATATCTACTAATTCAATTTGTTCTAAAAGTTACTCACTTGTACCACATCCATCTTTCTATTGAGAAGTTTAATTTTATGTTTTTCAATTAGATCTGCGAAGGCCGCTCGGGCAATGAAGCGACCGTGAAATAAAAAAAGTTTCTCCCAAAGAATGACGTCATTCTACGCAAGATCTGGGATAAACCAGGCCTAGGAGTAGGCGGCTGTTTATGATTACATGAAAAAACAATTTGCATGAGGTGGTACAGTTTGTTTGACAGATTTAATTATGATGACGAAAGTAACGTTTTCCAGGAATTACACTTTTGTTGCTATGCGAGTGATTCGTATAACGTTTCACGCTCAAGGAAATATACCTACCTACCTCCCATCTATATTTTCCTCTTGTGATTGGATCTTGAATCTTTCTACATAGTGATTAGCTAAAGCATTCTGAAATCACATAATTAATTTCGTTATGTTGTAAATTTCCCTTGATGCTAGATCAGTTCACACACACACACACACACACATATCACGCCTTTATCCCTTGCGGGGTAGGCAGAGCGTTAACGGCCGCAAGAATACGGTCGCTATCGCCACGTCTGACATTTTTGAGGATTGTTTTCCAAAGTTGTTTCAGAAAACACGTGTATCACTATAGTGACAGGTTGTCAGCCTGTCGCCTAAAAATTGTAATACACTAATACTCTCGAGTCCCTTAGTCGCCTCTTACGACACCCGCGGGAAGGATATGGGGTGATGCTATTCTAAGCCGGCATCACACGGCATCAATAGATCAGTTCAGTTGTCAAATTATGTTTTTATGTTCACCAATTGTCCTTATACACTGGCTCGTGTATTTGCCGTGTGATGCCGGATTAGAACAGCATCACCGCATTTTTTTCCCGTGTATGACGTAAGAGGTGACTAAGGGACTCAAGGGCATACCTGTGTATAATGCAATTTTAAGCGACAGGCTGACAATCTGTCACTATTGTAAAACACGACTTAAAAATTTGTGAAACGTGGCGATAAAGACCTTCTTTTCCGGTTGTTAAAGCTCTGCCTACCCCGCAAGGGATAAAGGCGTGATTTGTGTATGTGTATGAATGTGTTACTCTGGCCCAATTTAAGAGCGTCTTTCTTTTCGTTATATTGTTTATCTGCCCGTTGTCTATCAATATCAATTAAAAATCATCAACTCCGAATCACGCCCCAAACGCCGCATCACAGGTAGCCTTACGTTTGGATACATGTTAGTATCATGTTCGGATACATCACCACAGTTTTGGATACAACTTTGCTCAACTAATGGATTGTCTAGAATGGGTTAGTTGATGAAACACGTGATAATTACAAACATAAAGTCATCACGAGCAGACGTGTCTACGCCGTGTCTGTCCCAATTACCATTACGAACTGCTAACTAGTAAACTCATTAACACATTTGTTATGGACTTATGATTGTTGGGGGTCTTTATCGACAACATTATGAAATCTTTTTAGTGTGTTCTGTTTTACTTTCTACTTCTTGTCTTAGCTTTATGTATCATCTATATTTTCTTATGTATTGTCACAATAAATTACTTTTACTTTACTTACTTTAATACCTCCTATGTGTGTCTTGTCTAGGTATTTTGATTGTAATTAGTAGTTAGGAGAGTTTTAAACAGATTCGTTTTTCACATTGTTTACAACTTTATAGTTTTTAGGAGACAGGCTATCAACCTGTCGCTAAAGTGATATACTAATTATCCGAAACAGCTCTCAATATTTTGTTGAACGGTGCGTATTTATACGACCGTTATCGTCCTGCCTACCCCGCAAGGGATAAAGGCGTGACATGTGTACGTTTGTATCGAATCACAGGCCAAACATCATTACGCCGTTAGGACTCGGCACTTTGATATCCAGTTGTTTTATGACCCCTTAGAGATGTTTGCAAAGTCAATAGAGCTAGCTAGCCATTTGAGATGGTTAATCTGTTTTCAGATATAGGTACTAAAGCTGTTTTATTACTTAAGATGAAAGAGTAAATTGATCATGTCCCGTTTCCATGTAACCAAAATCACTATCTTACATAAATCACTACTCTTTACCATTGGGGCAGCAGAGACTATTTCCTTCCACTTGCTACGATCCGTGCATACTTTCTTTCACTTTTTCTACATTCATCAGTCTTTTTATGTACGCTCGTCGGATTTGGGTACTTCTGACTCAAAACGTCCCCGATTTGGTCCAGGATGGTTCTTCGCGGCCTTACCCTTACAACTTTTCCACTTACACTCGAATTTTTTTTGCTAATGTCCTTTCATTCATTCTCTTAATATGACCAAACCATTATCTTAGATTACCGCCGTCATTTTCCGTTAAATAGTTCTATAAAATATTACATGGAGTAACATAAAATCGAGACGAGGAGGATCTATACATTCTGTCAGTTCTAATCTTTGTCATAATAAAAGTGATTTAAAATCATCTTACGTCAAATTCATCCAAGAACATTCAGACGAAAGCTCATTCAACAACCAAGACATTATCAAAGCAAACATCTCAACAACAATGACATGACGACAGTCCCCTTCGTGTCCTAGTAATGCAGACCCATTTCCCGGGCCAAAATACCTGTCATACCTACCGCTTCTGCCGTAACCCCGGAGGGTTTACACACACGCTTATAGATGTTGCGGAGTTTGATAGCTTGTATGGCACGTTGCGAGTAGGGATTGCTATTCTGTGGAGGTTCGCTTTCGGGATCGATACTCGTGGACTCTAAAGTGGCGGTGGACCATTGGATAGGTTGTCTCATACAAATGACAGCTAGTTTTGCGGACCCCTTTGAAGCGCCACCTACGAGACTACCGCGAACTTTCGTATTTGCTTTCCTTGACTGCCAGCACCACAACAGCGACCTCAATTTAGTACCAGGTACTTTCGAATTAATTGCTTTCCTTGACTGCCAGCGCCAAAATGGCGATTTTCAATGAGTGCCACCAATTTTATAGCAACAACCATTCCAGAGCTAATTTCAGGTCAGTGCGCGGGACCCTTAGTTGTGGTTTCTTCTACATGCCATTTCGTACAACTCCTTTCGCCGGTGACACCGGACTGGTAAAATACCGCAAAATCATGCGGCACGTGTGGGAACCGCCCAAGTTGGCACGTCTCGAGTATGTGGGTTCGATTCTCGATAAAAGTTTATGTCGCTTCCTGTTTGCGGCATTACCCAGGTTTAACCGCCGGTTAAACCGCAGTTAACCCACAGAATTTCCACCACGACATGGCGCCTACCGTGGTGACGGAGAGCTATTTTAAACTATTGTATGGTACGTAGAATAAGAAAACGACATTAAACAAATAGTACATGGGCATATAGTATAGAATAGGATCACCCCAATTCTTTCCGCGGGTGTTGTAAGAGGCAACTCAGGGACTCGAGGATTTCATGTGTATTACTACGTATTACAACTTTAGGGGACAACCTGTCACTACAGTGATACACGAATCATTTGAAGGGGCCCTCAGTACTTTACTCAGTTAGACGTGGCAATAACGACCGTAATTTTACGATCGTTAACGCTCTGCCTACCCCGCAAGGTATAAAGGCGTGATTTGTGTGTGTGTATGTAGTAAATGTGCCGCGATCGATGGTTAGCCTACGTCACATGACATGAGACCCATGGCAGCAGGTCGGGGAAGTTGTGCTGACCAAAAGTTCTGTTACAAGAAGAACCACCACCCAGGAATTTGGCCGGAAGTTGGAAAAAAATTGGTGATTTTGGGTTTTTCAATACTGAGTTACTTTTTTCGTAACGAAACTGATGGCAAAATTTAGCGTTTTAACTAGCTGACCATGGATCGGCCCTGTACAAAAACTAGAGGTAACAACTAAAAATTCACCATCTTTATCACTTAGGTTTTCTACCGTATTGAGCATACACTTTTTCATATAGGACGCTGAAGGTAGGTACTACCTACTCATTATAACGACGTGAGCCTAAGCTACATTATTTATTGGGCAATCAAATCATATTTACTGTGGTGCAAGCTGAAACGGGGTATCACAATTCCCACTAGAAGAAGATGTACCTACCAGGACCAAAGTTATTGCAGAATTGTGCAATAGGCATAAACCTCTTAAACGATAATCTTCAAGACGTGAGAGAGTATCAGTTCTCATAGAGACATCTTTTAGTTTATGTGGTTCAATATGAACTCAACAGTCATAAACTAGATTATGGGCGAGTAATTAGAACGCGGTTTGCCGTGATATCTTGCGGTTTTTGAAGATCGACTGTATGCTTTACTGTGGATGATGGATGCTTTTTATATTGATTAGCTTCTCTCACCAGAAGGAACCCATTTTTACCTGCCTACAGCAAAGCAAAAATAATGGTTATACAACCCGTGTGTATGATCTTTTGATCCGTCCTACCTAACTCCCAAACTACTCGTCAGATTTTGCGTGAATGTGGAATGCGTTCGATCCCATGAAATTTGACAATTTGGATGTTTCTGTGATGTCATATTCAAAATTTTCTCAGTAACAATTGTGAGCTACCGGAAGGATCGTGCGATTGGCAAACCACTAAAACTCGAAAATCGAACTGAAAACATTTTATTACCGAGAAAGACACTTTTACAACGAAAAATCACAAATTTCTCGTTGTACAGAAAATTTTACAAGCCAAACTCTCTGTTAGCAGAGCTACCAACCTCAACAACAGAAACTAGGTTCGTTTACACATATCGGTTGGTGACAACAATACTATGCGTGTGTTAGACATCCGTTAAATTTCATCCACGATTCATTTTTTTTTTGCACTGCAGGAATGCTAAGATTGTTTATTGAAGTTCTGTCTAACGTTTTCGAATAGGCCTTGAAACAGGAATGCTCTAGACTGAAAACAATGTGGTACGTTTCATTATTTCAACTCCTTGCTTAGATATTCATGTAAATATAAACAATAGTGTAACAAGTGGTACAGACATCGACGGCTGTACCACACCTGTTAAGCTATCTATAAGCGATGTATCTATGTTAAATCATTTCAGATTTAGAACGAAATTATTTTTACAAATATATTCAAAAGAGTTTGAAGATTTATTGATCGGCACTATGGCTAATAAAAAAACGCGAAAGCACGCTCTGCTGTTTGTATAAGATTTTTGTAATGTGTGTGGGCATTTTGATGATTTGATTTACGTAGCAATGCATGAATCTTAAAAATACTTATCTCTCTCTCCCTCTCTCTCTTTTCGAGTTGATAAAAAATATATATTTGAAATCTATTCATTTTTATCTTAAGGGGCAACGAGTCTACGAACGACACTGTGTTTTGTCATACTACTATAATATTTTCAGAGGAACTTTGTACTATTTTATTTTCACACGAACTTTAAGTTATGGGACGGTTAAATATTTACACAACTACATTTGCAATCATTTCATCCTTCAATGTCTCATTTACTTATCATAAAACACTGGAAAACAGCAATATTAAAATTTGTATACCTACAAGAACTATTAGATACATTATATATTTTTATAATAGTTGCCGTTTATAAGACCAAGACCACACACGTGCAAAAACTCAGAAGCGCCATCGTTTCCTTGACCCCATGCCCTAATACAGATCACGTTTGTTGACACAACCAGAAGGAATGAGTTATAAACCCTGTCGCAAGCAACACATGGAAGAAACATGATTAATTCCCAAACAGCTAGACAGATGTGTATCATTTTGGAAATTACTGTTAGATTTTACAAACATTTAGATTATTGTTGGATATTGTTTCAGTTTGGATTAGAGTAACAAAATGTGAGTTAGTTTTTGCTTTCATTTTTAGCTCTAGTTTTGAGGTAGTAACTGGCGGAAGGTTGCTATAATTCTATCAGTTATTATACTAGACTGGGTGAAGCATACTCTGTGTCTTTATAATAATGTCTGCAAACAGGACCGACTTCATCCCACGAAATCCAATATTGAAATCTATAGTTAAAGTTGGACCTCATACTAATGCAGTTTCATTCTATTCGATCATTTATGGATGAGAAAATTACGATGGTTGGTAGGGGACGGCTCATGTCCAGCACACAGCTTTTACAATGTTGAATAAGGTACATACATGCTTACAATGATTTAAAAACTGACGCCAGGGTTCATCGGGTCATTCGACTAGGTGTCCCACAGAATAGAAGAAGAAGACAATGGTTCAGGGAAAGAAAACGCATTGAATATAGGAGCCATACTTGCCACAGTGACTTGGCGTATGAGCGATGCAATCCCACGCTCAACTTCGGTGGTCTGCCTATTTATCTGGATCTATTTAAAGTGGCGTAATGGACGGTGCACCGTCTATATCGGACTCGCGTATCTTTTATATTGTAACGAGACTATTCAAGCGCTTTCTTTCTGCTATGTGGAGCGTACGAGGAATTTTGACGGACTATTTAGCCTTAAGTCAAATACAAGAAAAGGCACCGGTTGTATCGTATCAAGAAGGCAAAACAAAAACATTGGGAGGAAAGAGATGAGAATGGCAATTGCTACGGACAAATGGCAATTTAACGATAAGAGGATGGCTCTTCAATTTTGATAGATAGATTTAATAGCTAAATTCTGTAACGGGAAGCCGTATCTACCAAAAAATGGGTTTATATTTTATATTTTCATATTGATCACATTAATGTTATTATATTAAACACTAAATCTTCTACTGTCGTACCTATTTACCACATTAACATACATACATACATATATCACGCCTTTATCCCTTGCGGGGTAGGCAGATCGTTAACGGCCGCAAGAATACGGCCACTATCGCCACGTCTGACATTTTTGAGGATTGTTTTCCAAGGTTGTTTCAGAAAACATGTGTAACACTATAGTGACAGGTTGTCAGCCTGTCGCCTAAAAATTGTAATACACCAATACTCTCGAGTCCCTTAGTCGCCTCTTACGACACCCACGGGAAGGACGTGGGGCGATGCTATTCTAAGCCGGCACCACACGGCCACATTAATCTGATTGTATTTACTCAGGTTAACGATTCATCAAATATTATGTCGAACTAAGATAAAATATTTGACGAAGATAAAATAGAAGTGCCGTCCATTCTATTTATGTTTGTTATGCCAACATGTATTAAAATAACTTTATGTGTTGTACAACGTCTGTACGCAATTTTTTATGCCATGTAGTTCAAACAAAAGTTGGAACTAAATGGATTCCCTAACAGCGTCACTTTACCCAAAGTACACTTTACCGCCCCCACCCTCATCCTCTCTCTCTTTTCGAGTGGGACACCGAGTCGTTCAACGTCCCAATGCATCTGCATCCTATTTCATAAAATTTGAGCGATTCGCACTCTTAACCCACTGCATACTTACTGTTACCCTGAATGATTCCACATATAAACTCATATGCCTCCAACTTATGACCGATTCGTACCCCGAATGAGTCTACAAACTTGATGAAAACGCTGTTACACCATTTCGACGGTAGGTAATATTTGTGAAGTGACTGTTATGGGAATATATTATTGAGCTACAAATTGAGGAAAGCGGTAAGTGATAACTTACTTTAACTCCTAAATACAATAGTTCAGAAATAGGAAAGTAGATAAGGCGAATCGCACAATGGAGCGCTAAAATATCACAGCGGTCTGTCAGTTCCATGCTAGAAATATCAAACCCCATACTACGAGTAAACTCGTAAAACCGTTCGCGCAGCGTCGTGCGTCAAGAGCGGTTTTAGTATTGAGATTGATATTTCTAGCGCTCTTTTGTGCGTTAAGTCTGGGAAAGCCCTAAGTATGACCTTCTGAGTTTGTCACAAAAGGTGAACTATAAGGAATATTTGGACCCAACATTTTACTCGTACATTTCATTACTCCGTTAATCTGTTCCCGGAATCAAGATTTTCCAGTATATATAACTACCTAGCAGTTTATTCTGATTTTATGGCTTGTATAATGTAGGTATTTATCAAGGGCAAACAGATAAACCGACAATGTAAAGCTTAGCATATTTATTTTAAACATATCACAGGCGCCGCCACAGAACGGAAGCTATATTTTATTCATTTACTCATTATACTAGGAAGTTAGGTATTTCATAAACTTTTTAATGATCTCGTTAAAATTCGTCTTCTACATTGTTGGGTGAGTCTAGCCAGTCACAACCAGAACCATGACATTCTTCAAATTTATGATATTGCGTTTATATATCTTGTTTTTTTTTGAGTTATTTAATTAGAAACCTACTTGTTTTGCAAAGTTTGCTACTTCAATGTGTCTCCAAAAATTTTCACATTATCATTGTATGGAGTAACCATGTATGGAGTATTTACCATGTTTGTAAGTAAAAACGCTTTATTACACACAAAAAATATAAACGTTAAGTTTGTAGGTATTTTTCGAACTATCAATTAGGTACATACGAGTATCGAGTATGTTTTTTGTTGCGTCTCAAAATTAGCTTCCCTATTCTACTTCTCTATGGAATAATCTCTGTATTAACTTTCCACGTATGCATTTTAGGATTGTCTTCTCTGGTTCTTTATTCCGCATCAAACATTTTTTTTCATATGTCATTTCATATCTATGGAACCTTTTATGATTAGGTTAATCGCATACTTAACGCACGACGGACCGCTAAAATATCGCAGCGTTCTGTCTGTTCTGTAACCGCACTCGAAAGACGACGCTGCGATAGCGTTACGTCGACAGCGGTTGAGCGGTTTTAGTATGGGGATTGACATATCTAGCATGGATCTGACAGGCCGCTGCGATATTTTAGCTATCCGTCGTGCGTTAGGTGTGCGATGCGCCTTTTACGATTCCTAATATCTTGTAGGTATTGTCTGTCACCTTTTCGCTGCAAGGTGACCGAACACGCCTGAGCTTCTATACAATTTGCATGCATTACGTCCGCGTGTCTGCAGTCGCGACTGTGTCAAGCTATTTCTAGGGCGACTCTCAGACATATATCATGATATTCCGGAGTTTTACCGGATCCGGATGACAAAAGAACTTTACTTTAAATGAGTAAAATTTGAAGATCAAACGAACTTACCTAAGTGAAGTTCGATCTTAATTATCCTTTCTTCGTCGAAGAGACTTACTTTATTATGCTTCACTAAGTACAAAGGCATGTTGCGTAAATATGCTACTACTACCTTACCGCCGTGTGATGCCGGCATAGAATAGCATCACCCCAACTCTTCCCGCGGGTGTTGTAAGAGGCAACTAAGGGACTCGAGGGTTGCATGTGTATTACCACGTATTACAACTTTAGGCGACAGGCTGACAACCTGTCACTACAGTGATACACGAATCATCTGAAGGGGCCCTCAATACTTGTCAGACGTGGCGATAACGGCCGTAATTTTACGATCGTTAACGCTCTGCCTACCCCGCAAGGGATAAAGGCGTGATTTGTGTGTATGTATGTCTACCTTACCTACTTAGTGAAGAATAAAATGTAAGTCTCTGAAGGCAAAGATAGGATAATTAGTATAGAATATGAGTATTTCTATGGGATAATGGATGTCATTGGCACACGTCGATAATTCAAATTGCGGTTCTTAAATATTGACAGTTGTATAGTAGCTGTCAACCGCAATGTCGTCCCGTGCGTGTGCAAATCACCTAAACTATTTGACATTCATATGGAAATGTGCTTCGACAACTTGCTTGACTTATTCCACCAGGCAAATGGCATGTTAGAATACCTAGAAACGGTTTCGAGATGAAATCTTGACAAATTATTCACAAAATGTTGTAAGTGGTGACGTCAAGGGCTCAGGGCCAGACCCTGTTCAAAACAACCGGCAAAATGTATATAAAATGGGACCATATACAGATTCCAACGAAAATTTATATGTTTTCTTATTCAGATGATGAATTTATATGTCATCTCTGCTAGAGCAATACAAATTCACAACAATTCACAGAATTTGTCAACAAGACTGTGAGTATTTGTTTGGATAACTGTAATCTTGAAATAAAACTGACCATGAATCAGAAATATAACTACTGATTCCAAAATTATCTACTTCTTTCTGTCTTTCTTTTCATGTGGGACACATAGTCGTCCAACAACCAAATCTAGGCCCGTATTAATAAACCGCTCTTAAGATCTCTCTCAAGAGCGATCTCAGCTGAGACGGGACTTAAGATGTGATCACGCTCTTAAGATCTTCCTTAATTAATAAACCATACTTGAGTACGTATCACCTGATACTGATCTTGAGTACACGAACTTAAGATGCTGTTTTTTTTAAATGTATATTTTTCGGTTTGGATACAAGACCATAGACAAAATAACTGTTATATACCGTTCTCAGCAGGTTTCAAACTTGCGTTTCGTGTATGCTTTCTTAATCTATTAAAACATTTGCGAACATCTATCAAATCGTAATAATAAAAATAAAATACACACATTTGGACAAAATATGGGAAAGAAATTTAATAAGTATATTATAATATGATTTTTGATATTATTTATAATGAATATTAGAACTGAAAACTTCTTTGCGAGCTGTTGCGATGGAAACAAAACGCAACTTCATTTGTCTATCGGGTAATAAATAATAAGATAATAAAAGTTTTTTAGTTAATACTGATTATAATCTTTTATTTCCCATCATTTACAAACACCAATAATTACACTTAATAAATTTATTGCAGCTTCTTGTCCTCTGGGAAGTGTATAAAATTTTGAAAGGTTTTCAGATGTCTTGCATAAGTTATTGGTCTGCGATAGATATATGACCAAAATAAATTCGCTGCAAATATTTTAAAGGGTGAACCAGACCATTAAACTGAACAACTTTCCCCAAGAAGCATAGATAGGCAAGACGCTTACATATGAAAAAAAACTAGACCTCCCCATACAAAATTGTCAACCGACCACAACCAACCAAGTCAATTTGTATGGGAGGTCCAAAAACATCTCATATTTCGACCTATGTTTCTTTGGGAAAGTTGTTCAGTTTCATAGGCTGGTTCATCCCTTGAAAGGAACTCAGTAATTTTTCTAACACCCTGAATAGCTATAGGTTAATCTCACAAAATCTTCAAAATCCATTTTAATTTCCAAAAACAACACAGTACTCAACAAGAATCTGTATCTCAAGTGCAGGTCTGACAGCACTCAGAAAATGAGCTCTTGAGCTTCATCTGGAGAGCACTCTTGAGTGCCGAGTTACCTTTATTAATACGAGCGTTACTCACTTGAGATGACGTACTCAAGTTTGTACTCAAGTTTGGTCTATTAATCAAAGCAGCATCTCAAGAGCCCTCTTGAGATCGCTCTCAGAGTTGAGATCGGTTTATTAATACGGGCCCTAGTGTCACATGTCGTTTAGGTAGATGAATTTTAATTTGCTACGACTGCAGCCAAAAGTCGCTAAATATGCGTTGGTCCTTATAGAAGCTTTACTAAGCTTATTTAGTGGCATATGAGTAACATTATCTTCATCTTCTAAAGCTATCGTTTGAATAGGAAACTGTCATCGTATTTAATGGAGCATTAAATGAATCCTGTTTAATTGTTTCTTGTTCTTTGATGTATCTGTCTGTCTGATTTGTTGTTGTCTGAGGCTATAGATAGTTTTAGCGTGAAGATTCAAACGGTGCTATTTTGGCATGCAAGTTTTGCAAAAGTATTCTGCTACGGGCCCTCTATATATAATCTACCTATGGGTCTATAGGGGTAGTAAGAGGTATGTTGTTGTAGTATGTTGGCGTATTAGCTCAGTCGTAAAGTTTTTATTCGTATGAAATGTATATTATCTTCAACCTTCGCGGTCACGCGTCATGATGACTCAAATAGGCATTAAAATGGAGTTATTACGATGTTGTCGCACAAGCCGACTTTTTTAAATACAGAAACACTAGAAATATTTTAGACATAAAAATAATAATAAGAGCAGCCCTAAGTCCAAATCACGCCGTGAGAATGAAGATACGATCACCAGTTAGTCTACATAATATTTTCATGATGATATAAGCATGCAAATACGCGCAAAGTATCTACCAATACATACATACATACATATATCACGCCTTTATCCCTTGCGGGGTAGGTGGAGCGTTAACGGCCGTAAGAATACGATCACTATCGCCACGTCTGTCATTTTTGATGATTGTTTTCCAAGGTTGTTTCAGCAAACATGTGTATCACTATAGTGACAGGTTTTTAGCCTGTCGCCTAAAAATTGTAATACACCCTTACTCTCGAGTTCCTTAGTCGCCTCTTACGACACCCGCGGAAAGGATGTGGGGTGATGCTATTCTAAGCCGGCATCACACGGCATATCTACCAATGGATATCAAAAAGTTACACCCTGAAAATGTTTTTCACAAACCATTCTAAATTTAGCCTACATTATTTAATGCATTTTGCGCTTTGGATTACATCATTGCATCGTACAAACAAACTTCGGGTCGTGTTTGACATATTATGCGCGTACGCACCACGTAGCGGCGATATTTTCCATGGTTTATTGGAGGTTATTTTGGTTGGGCTATTGTTTTGGCATTTTGATCAAGGGGACGTTTAGATGCTGGATTTTGTTTAGTCTGGTAGCTGGGGAAGTTTCAAATTTTACTTCATATTTTTGTTGTTCTTAGTCTCAATCTCCGGTTATAAATGACAATTTGTGTGGCATTTTTTCCATACCATAATCAAACAATCCGAAATCCTGCGACAGAATTATTCGAAGAATGGTTCTTTCTGGTGTGTTTGTGGTGGTTGGAGTTTTAGAGGCTTTGACCCGCAGCGGAGAGCAGTTGCAAGCTGGTGCATTGAAAGGGAATGTTGCCACCCATTTAATAAATGATTTTTTCTTAACTTTTTTTTTTAAATCCACGGGTAGAACTGGAGTGATGCTATTCAACGCCGGCGCCACACGGCATGATTGTGACTGATTAAATACAATTCGGCAATTGTCTAAAAACCAATTGGCAGAAATTCAACTTCAAGGTCTTGTACAATTTTGCAGTATGGAGCACTGATCAAATAATATTCAAGGTCTAGGTAACGTATTCCGAAGAAAGCATATTGACAATTCTTGTTTCTCTCTCGCTCAAGAGGAAAGACAGAGATAGATATAAATCTATAGGCCGCGATAAGAAAGGGTTTTAGAAAAAGTATAATTATATCTCGAACATTTTCCAGGGCGAATTTAGGCGCTGTCTCCACACATGAGACGTAAGACGGTGATGTGGGACGTGAGTCATGAGACAGCGCGACGCTTGAAAACGTTTCCAAATATATGAAACAGAAAAGACGCCGTCGCCTATATCCATGACACGTGCGTTTGATAGCCTAGTCAACCTTTCGAAGTATTTTTTAGTTACTTTGTTGATAAAATTAGTTGACTACAGTTGCATGCATATTAAATGCTTGTAGCTGATATTTTCAGCGTGCATTACGTCATTCATTCAGTTACCTCAGCCTTGGTAAGCGACAAGTTGGTCAGGTCTGATTACATTGTAAGGCCGTCGAATGAAATTGAAGCCACTGACTCGCTTGCTTCATATGTTTGTTTTTATTAAGGCGAAATCAGTCCGAGGAAGCCGAGCTAATGAGGGGGTGAAGCAGCGCGCGGGAGGAGCAGGCGCGGGGGTACGGGGAAATAGCAAGCGCAGCGTAGCGCAGGCTCCCGCGCACGACTTGACGGTATAGGCGAGAGGTTTAGGGTAAACGTACTAATAGTAGAACTATTTTGTATTATCGATATGTAGTAAATTTTTATGTAATATTATAAATGTTTCGTACCAGGACGTTATTTTATTTTTTAATGCAGCAAAATTTAGTTCTACATAATGATAATACCTATGTATCGACTTACTTATTGTTTTGAAACCGCGCATAGTTAGTTGGGTATAGGAAGAATAATAATGGATGGGGTGTAAGGGGGCACAAACACCAGCTCAATGCTCCAAGCCAACCTCACCTGCCCGCGGTGCATCCTGCCGAACAGCGAACGAGGCTCTGGCGACCGACAAATGGCGGTATAACCATTTCGAAATGATGGCGTAGCTAAATGCCACAGACCGGTGATGGGCAGCAGCATCACCGGGTCGAAGAGCTGCGTCCTGCGATCGCCAAGACGCACGCCTGGCGGGGCGATTATCTTTTAAAGGCAAACCCTCATGAAACAAGCCATCGGACCAAGGCCCCCAGTCCCCGGCCGCCCCGCTATTCCTGGCCAAGGCGGCGGTCATGGTAACGGCGGGTCAGGGGGTGCTAAGAATCACCGGGTCACGATCGGCCGCCAACCCAAACTGACCCTGGCTACGTTCAATGGACGCACGTTACGACTGGACGAACACCTGGCGCAATTAGAAGAGGAGCTGAAGCACATAAGGTGGCACATTCTAGGGTAACTCTGGGATCGGGCCATCTTCTGTATTACCGAGAAGGAGATCAGCCCTCCCAAGGTGGCGTCGGATTTCTGGTTAATAAGGTTCTCTGTGCCAACGTTGTAGAGATATCAAGTGTGTCGAACAGGGATGAAGGGATGAAGTTCTGCGAGATTAGACGTAAGAGCAAAAAGTCCAAACTTTCGACGGAAACTCTCAGCTTAATGGAAGAGAGACGTACAGACCCATTGTCAGCTTCGACGAAAAGTCAAGAGCGCAACAAAACCATCCAGAGGCTCGTGCGACGTGATCTCCGATCCGCAAACACGCTCTTGATTGAAAAATCAATGGAGCAGAATCGGGGACCAAAGGTGTTCGCACGGCCTTTGGGTAGGAGCCACCTGACGAAGCTGACAACTGAATCTGGGGAAGTCGTCGCATCCAAGCCGGAGGTTCTGTCGGAAGTGGAAGACTTCTATGGCAAGCTCTACGCCTCGCAAGCTTCAAAGCCCGTACCCGATACTGAGGATTGCAGAGCCACCCTCACACGCCACTTCACCGAGGACCTGCCCGAGATCAGCCGAGACGAGATCGAAATGGCCCTGAAACAGTTAAAAAATGGAAAAGCCCCAGGGGAGGACGGGATCACGACAGAGCTCCTAAAAGCTGGAGGAACTCCCTTATTGGAACAGCTCCAACAGCTCTTTAACTCCGTTCTCTTCCATGGGAGAACTCCGCAGGCATGGCACAGAAGCATGGTGGTACTGTTCTTCAAAAAAGGAGACAAAACCCTATTGAAGAACTACCGCCCCATTTGGCTTTTGAGCCATGTTTACAAACTGTTCTCCAGGGTCATCACGAACCGTCTTGCGCGAAGACTCGATGAGTTTCAGCCTCCCGAGCAGGGCGGGTTTCGAAGGGGTTATAGCACCATAGACCACATTCACACGGTACGGCAGATTGTACAAAAGTCTCAAGAGTACAATCGGCCCCTGTGCTTAGCGTTTGTGGACTATGAGAAAGCTTTCGACTCCATCGAAACCTGGTCTGTTCTGGAGTCTTTGCAGCGTTGCCAAGTCGACTGGCGATACATCGAAATGATGAGATGTCTGTATGAAGCCGCCACAATGACCGTACAAGTACAGGACCAGCAGACTAAACCTATCCATCTCCATCGAGGAGTGAGACAGGGGGACGTCATATCCCCGAAACTGTTCACTAACGCAAATTTTTTTATCTTGTTTTTTTATTTTGTCCTGTGTTTCTGAGGAAACGTTTTTCATTTTCATGGATGCCTTAGAATATTTGCAGCAAATTTATATGGATATAATTGTATTTTTACCATAAAAAAAATCTAGTCCTTGCAATGTACTTCTACCCTACTTTCAAAAAAATACATCGCTAGAATACGTAAACATTAGTGAGAACTACTTTACGCAAGCAATGATTTTTATAGGTACTTACCCTTTCAAGTTACTAATCCTTTGTTTTTTATAGGCACGCTTGGAAAGCGTCGTCTTTTTTTCTTTTATTAGGCATTATTCTTCCCCGCTAACTAAGTTTCGTAAACACGACGTTGCTAGAAAAAAGTTGTACGTGTCTGCTTCCGACGAGGCTCGGCGGCCGACTGAGGGGACGCGGGCGCGGTGGAAGTGGGCATGCTCTTGCGCAAACCCAACACACTATTGCGTTTGTGTTATTTTTTAATTAATTTTAACGAAAAAATCAGAAAACTGACGCCATACGTTGATAACACATATAATAAGGAAAAAGAAGACACAAAATAAATTATGAAATATTGGATAACAATCAAATCGTTCAGCTTTTTAGTGTAAAAAGTGGCCGGAAAACGCAAAATCAGAGCCTACTTTGCGATTTTTTTCTATCGAGGCAATTTAATTAGATCGTGTTTCGGGCCCCATAGTTTTGTAGCAAATATCTTAAAGTACTACTAAAATTAATATCATTTTATTTTATTGAGATTTCAAGAAATGGTTTAGCAAATTCCGAACACTATTTTACCTTCTCGCGACGGTTTCTGAGCCGATTTCGCCTTAAAGGCGCATCTTGTAGCGGCGCGAGCAATATCTTTTATCTAGTGAACTGAATCTTCCGCAGTTAGATTTGGAGCCTAATCTCTCTTCGTTTTTTCTTAAAAGTATGGCCCAGAAACAATTTGCTAGCCCTATATTCTGCCTATTAGTTTGGGTCAAGACAAGACCGGTTAAAATGTCAAGGTATCTCTTTTAGGTCTTACGTCACCATTCAGCCTCTAAACTCCATCAAGCTCAATAGAGACTTGACGTCACAGCTTCTATGCGACAAACAGGGCGAGCGCATAAAGGTCGTCCCACTTTAGTTTATGTATAAAACCATAAATCCAATCTAGGGGAATTGGCTTGAAGAATTGCTGGTCGTAAAAATAATTTGCATTTAGGTGTCGGGTGACTGGACTGGAAATTATATACCTACCTACCTATCAGGCTAATAGATTCTAGACATGTCAATGGAACAGAATTTGTGCCTATCTAAAGCATCTAAATTCAAGTCAAAGAATTATGCTATTTTTAAGCAGCCTGCCAGCTACGAAGTTTTGCAATTGAAATGTTTCAGTGTATGCATTAATATGGTAGAGTGAAAGAAGAAGAATTTTTATTATTTGATAAAAAAACTGAAATACAACCACTAAGATAAAAAAATAGGGTAGCACAGTACAGCAATCATTGTACAGCTTGAATAGGAGTGGACATAAAAGAGAACCCTAAGGGACTCCTGCTTGATTAGTGTGAGGGAATGACACAATAACTTATTTCTGTTAATGTTCAACTGACCTTGCAAGCGAAGAGTGCGTTCTGCCACGTGGCCTTGTTCTCGCTGAAGTAATAGCAGCTGTGCCCGAGCCGGATGAACTGTGGGGGACACACGTACGACATCTTTGTGGAGTTCCTCCCAGCTGACACTCCTGGATCTGCGGACATTGTAGTATCATGTGATTAACGGCGAAAAAAAAAAGAAATTGCAAGCACATAAAACGTAAGATATATTCAGATTGTTATGTTAGGAAATTTTAACAGATAACCTCACAAGACAATCATTAGCTATCCTTGCGTAGCTAAGGCTATAAATATCTGAAAAGGTCAGCGCCAATGCTAGAAAGTGGGATTGATTTTTACTTCAATCGGTTTTATATCGTTTATTTTATATTTAGCTTTAACTGGTTAGTGACTAACATTAGCAAATTTTTAGTTTTCTGAAAATAATTCGCCAAACTGAATGCTATCGTGACCTTGGCTCCTTGGAACTGGTTTTGAAGTTGTAAACTTGAAACACTAAAATCGTCTAAAGCAATACAGAATTAAGTCGTTCTTTGATACCTCCTACTTGCATCCCACTTTGTGTAATTAATGTCTTTGTTTGAATTTGCTGATAGTTATCAAATTTTGTTGTTATTTCGGTACGCTGTTTTTCTTGGTCAGAAAATACCACAATGTAGTGGGTTCGTACGATCCTGCTGGTGCGATGTTTCTTGTTTATACTATAGAATAGCAGAATAAGCCAAGTATAAGCCAAGACCTACTTCATGTTGGAGTGTTTAATTTGAGGCTTACCCTGCAGCATCTAATAAAGGTACTCTTACATCAAATTTAGTCTCTTAGACCAACCATGGTGAGAGCAGCATTATATTATCTAGATACTAACCAGACCTTTTAATTTCATCTACACAAAGATGCTATTGAGTAAATACGAGATTCTTAATTATGGAAACGCAGTTTTTAGGGTAGGAGAAGGAGATAGAATAGGAATCACTGTAATAGCAGTAAGAATAGATATACTTACATTGTGACGAGAAGACGATGAAAAATACAGCGGCGAGTGCCACAATCTTCCCTCTCCTTTCCATGGCTTCCATTTTGTATTTGATTGTTTGTTCACTAATGTTCACTGTCACTGATATTCGTTCACTGCACTGCACTCAATGGTTTTGTATGTCCACTTTAAACACTGATACTATCTGTTCATTAACGACATATTGAAGGATTTTATGTCTATCATAATTTGGAAAGTTGTTGGTTTTATTGGAAGCGTTACACCTGAAACAAAGAAAAGTATTTATTAATAAAACTTATATCTGCATTTTTATGTTTTGGGCAGGATTTGATGCGAGAGACGAGAGCTGCCTATCTGTCTATCGTCTTATCCTCTGGTCAACCACAAACAGCGAAGGAAGCTTTCGAATCCTGCTTAGCGGTATAGGTAGTTCAACTGCGTGTATTAAAATAAAAATTACGAGTTTTCTCATACCGGACATGGCAAAGTATTTTAAAGTTGATACTAATATTATATTATGTGTTCATATCGATTTTATGTTATTTGAATAGTAGCGGAAAGTGCATACAAAACTACATCGCAGTAAAATACGCTACTTTTCTGAAGTCTACTATACTCTTAGGAGACTATCAACCAACAGTATCTACAATAGCAATATCGTTTCCATACTCTCACGTCCGTCTGTACAAACATTCACAAAGGAAGTCCAAAACCACAGTTGAGAACAAAGTACCTGACCATAGTCATAAACCCGCGTTAATGGCTTGAGGTTAATAATCCCCCGCCTAAATCTAGATTTCTAAACTTTCTCGCTTGACCTAAATTGGAAGAGAAATTAACAGCATGTCGCGGTATGGCACCTAATCAAAGTGCTAAGTTATAGAAACCATTAAGGAAACTATAGGGTTAATGTTAGTGTACCGTTCGCAGGAGATATTTAATGAAATAAGTTGTAGATATTGTAGTAAGAGAAGTTAGAGGTAACTACAATTTCTACTACTCAATTTTCATAAAGGTAAAGGCTTCCATGCATGCTTTCAGAAATTGAGCTCCAGACAATTTTGCTGTCTCTCTGTCTCTCTCTGTCCCTCTTTCTTTCTACTTCTTTTCATGTGGAACACCGTGTCGTACAACCCAATCCAATGACCAATGTTGCTTAAAGTAAGGACATCATGGTTTTGCGCCATGTGTGGGTTGCTGTGGCTTTTTAAATTGATACTTAATATTTTGGCTTTTAATGCGAGTTTTCCTTAAAATTCAAGTTGATCAAATAGTATTACCAAAAACATGTCAGTTTCATCTGAGTAAAATAAATATTATCCAAGAAAACGGCACCCAAGGAAGAAAATTCAGACACACAAAATTACTGGATGGAGGACTATCATTCAGTCAATGGTACTGAATTCTGTCTTAGTAAAATATGGGTCTGTAACTAGTGGATACTTTGTAAGGGTATATAACTTTCCCCCAGGGAACGATTTAGAAGAGAGAATTTCGAATTGCTTAGTTTTCAAGTACAATTTACCTTAGTAAAGTTTACATGCAAATTAGAAATTGAATACGGAGGACTTAGGTGTATAGGTAAACCTACTGAAATTACTAAGAATTGTTTGAGCTAATGGCAATATTTTTCTGAACTACCTGACGCTGTGTTATTTTTCAGATTGAGGGATTATCTGTCAAGTTTAGTCCACAACAAAAAAAAAACGATCTATCCTGAGCTTTTGCATGATTCGCACGAGCGCGACAACGAACAGGCTATAAAAATCCCTTTTTCGAACTATGAACAAAAAATACTTGGGTTGGACTCCACATATTAAGTCGGTTTCCATTAGTTTTTTTTTTAATCTGTGATGGGCTTACTCTTGACCCCAAACTTACCCTAGAGCAGAGATGGGATCTACGGTGGAGCGAGCTTTCCCAGAAGATTTACTCTAGACTTAAAGAGATTCAGGTAGGTTAAGTACATCATATAATGGTTTGTAGTAGGTAATTGTACAAACCTTAAATACTGTCTTAAGTATTTTAATATAGCCTCCTTGCTAGCTTATAAGCAACTTCACACTTCTTTTCTTCACAGTAACGGCAAAAACGTAAAAGAAAACCTCTTACACGTTCTTAAAAGCTTCTTAACCTTAAATCTTGAAGGAAGTATAATAGCGAGGTTCCGTTACTGAGCTTCATGGTTAGAACTGCAATTTCCTAACGCTTTGAACTCACCGCCGTCTTAGAGAAACAATTACTTATGTGGTTTATTTTATCTTACCGCGGGGAAAGCAAGCGTCTTATATGTCGGTAGGGTAAGTCACTTCTTATAGTAATCAATCTGAAGTTAGCCGTGTGATGCCGGCTTAGAATAGCATCACCCCATATCTTTCCCGCGGGTGTCGTAAGAGGCGACTAAGGTACTCGAGGATATTGGTGTATTACAATTTTTAGGCGACAGGCTGTCAACCTGTCACTATAGTGATACATATGTTTTCTGGAACAACCTTGGAAAACAATCCTCAAAATGTCGGACGTGGCGATAGCGACCGTATTCTTACGGCCGTTAACGCTCTGCCTACCCCGCAAGGGATAAAGGCGTGATTTATGTATGTATGTAATCTGAAGTTATATGAGATCAGGTTATACTGGTTCTAAATATGTGTATGGAGGAGTATTGCAGGTATGTTGATCCCTTAAATTGGTTGCTCGAGGTGCTACTCCTTTGGCGGATCTACACGAGGGAGCGCAAAAATATTCTGTCAGATCCATACTAGAAATGTCAATCCCCATACTATAACCGCACTCGACGGACGACGCTGCGCTATGGATGGCCAAATAGGTTTGTAAAAGTTTACTCCTAGTTCGCTAGTACTATTATTTATATTGTGTGCACGTACATAGTAAAATCGCTGAAAAACCGTATTGTAAACTTTGACATCAACGATGTTCTGCAGTTTTTATAATCAAAGATAATTGACGGGATAAAGGCGTGAAGGGTGTGTATATATACAGGGTGACACATAGTGTAACGAAAACTTTGCAGGCGTGCTCAGATCATGAAACTGAACAACTTTTTCTATGGGGGCTATGTTGGTAAACGTGAATATTTTTTCGACCTTCCATACCAAATTCCCGATCAGCTGAGTGACTTTGTATGGGAACTCGAAAATTTTTTTTCCTTTTCCAACATAGCCGCCATAGAAAAAGTTGTTCAGTTTGATAGTCTGATTACGCCTGCAAAGTTTTCGTTACAGCGTCTCTTACACCCTGTATATGTATGTATGTAATCTTAACTGTTCTGTGTTTGCCGTGTGATGCCGGCTTAGAATAGCATCACCCCAGTTCTTCCCGCGGGTGTTGTAAGAGGCAACTAAGGGACTCGAGGGTTTGATGCCTTCAGGCGACAGGCTGACAACCTGTCACTACATTACACGAATCATCTGAAAGTACCCTCAATACTTTGTCAGACGTGGCGATAACGACCGTAATTTTGCGATCGATAACGCTCTGCCTACCCCACGAGGGATAAAGGCGTGATTTGTGTATGTGTGTATGTTCTGTGTCTCAACTATGCAGGTGCATTCTGACATTCTGACTATTTTTGACCACTGTGAAACCGCTGTGCTGTGATACTTCAGTGATAAATCTTTCCTAACATTTAGTGCTCATTTCTCCGCTTTCCTTTGGTTTTCGTGACTCGCCACTCGCTGTGGTTTCTAAATGCTGCCAAAGTCGTGATTAGATGAAAGTATGTCGATGCTGTTTGACTAGAGAGGAAATAAACAGTTGAAGTTATAGTATGGTTGTATGGGGTGACTGAAAGGCTATTGTTAGAGGTGGAGCGCGCTGTTGGCGAATGGCTGAAGTAGGCATAAAACTCAAGTAGGTGAAGCGAGCAAGTTGGTAAATCAAATGGTCAAATAAGCAATTAGATACATACATACATACACAAATCACGCCTTTATCCCTGCGGGGTAGGCAGAGCGTTAACAATCGTAAAATTACAGTCGTTATCGCCGCGTCTGACAAGTATTGAGGGCCCTTTTCGATGATACATGTATCACTGTAGTGACAGGTTGTCAGCCTGTCGCCTAAAATTGTAATACACATTAAACCCTCGAATCCCTTAGCTGCCTTTTAAAACACCCACGGGAAGAAATGGGGTGATGCTTTTCTAAGCCGGCATCACACGGCACATTAGATATATCGCTACTATTCCATATTATCCGGGAATTGACAACAAGTCATATATATAAGATGTATAGATAGTTAGTTAACTTTATCTCTCTTATAAACTTTCATTTTCTTTGAGATATCTATACAGAAAAAACTCAAGGTATCCAGCATAGCGCTGTATTCCAACATCTTAAGACTATCAAACAAAGACATGACGCGCGCAAAATGCGTTTTTCAAATTGTATGCGCTATCTCCAGAAACACGATCCTCGCTGTTCGATAGATAGGTATGATTTTTTTGCTACAAATCAGTCAAAAAATTCCGTGTGATGCCGGCTTAGAATAGCATCGCCCCATTTCTTTCCCGTGGGTGTCGTAAGAGGCGACCAAGGGACTTGAGGGTTTCATGTGTATTACCATTTTTAGGTGACAGGCTGACAAACTGTTACTATAGTGATACACAAATTATCTCAAACGGCCCTCAATATTTGTCAGACGTGGCGATAGCGACCGTTTTTAACGGGCGTTGACGCTCTGCCTACCCCGCAAGGGATAAAGGCGTGATATATGTATGTATGTATGTATCAACCGCAACAGCGTAAACAAATAAATGACAAAACCACTGTATTTGCCCACAAATACCTTTGCGTTACTCAGTGTGCCTCGCCTTAAAAAAATGCACTCTGCGTGTGCCTCTGCCACGTCAGTCACAAGTGCATCGTGAGTGCTGACCTTTCGTTTACGTTCCTACTGGGGAGTGCAGAAACGGTTTTTGGATACTGATATTGTAATATAAGTCTACACCACACAACCAAAATAACGTTTTTTTTATAGTTCGCAATAAAGCAAAGGATGATATGGTCGCCATACTGCCAAGGAGTTTCTATTCAGCCAGCTTTCTTCGCCATAAACATATATTGTGCTGTAGAATTAGAAGGCCAGTACCTCGTTTTTCGAAACTACAGTTCTACAGGTGAAATTCGATGTACATTGCGTAGCGGATCAAAAATCCTGGTTTATAATGTCCCACCGGCTACGCAATGTACATCGAATTTCACCTGTAGAATTGTAGCCTGTAGTTTCGTTGCATAGGCCACAGATTATTTTAGTTGTAACGGATTGTTAGGTTTCGGGTCGTTTAAAGCACATTAAATACGGGATATAAATGCACTCTGCGTGTGCCTCTGCCACGTCAGTCACAAGTGCATCGTGCAAGTGCTGACCTTTCGTATGCGTTTTTACTAAGGAGTGCAGAAACGGTTTTTGACATACATTTCTGTTCCGGTTGGTACAACACATCAAAAATTTCGTATGTTGCTTAGGAGAGCAGCTTGCTTTAGTTCTATCGTAGGTTTCGTCAGGTCGTTAAACGAATCGGTGTCCCACACGAAAAGAAGAAGAACGTATCGTAAAAGTGTTAATAAATTTACCGAGATTGTGTTAGTGCTGAGTCAATCTTTTCTTTCTTTTCGAGTTGGAGTAGGTTCTGTAGACTGGTATTTGAATTTGAAGCTTCTAAGAAGTCGCGTATTTTATCTTCAAAAAACTGCAACGAGATTGACATCTGAATGGACTAAAAAAATTACCGATGTAATTACCGATAATTTGAACCGGTTTGCACTCCCTAGAGAGAACACTCGAAGTCAGCATGTTATCCGAGATGACCACAAGTGCAGCCACGCGTGATCGGTTGTATGCACAGATTTAGTTTTGTGGTGGGGATGGTACCTAGACTATTGTTTACACAGCTTTGTTCCTCGTATCCTGTGGGATTCGAGGTTTCTTTTGAAGATCCTGTTTGACTGTTTCCCGGTACAATCACAGGTCATCCTCATGGATTCTGCTCCTGCAAGGGTGTATCCTGCAAAATCACCGGGTCCGAATAACTCCATAATGTCTCAAACTATTTGACACATCATAAAGTCGCTTTTTTCATTTCTCAGTCATGAACGCCACTAACTTCTAAACCACGCAATCACAGAGCAAAAATTACATTTGCATCAAGGGGCGACGCACGCAATGTCTGTTCACGCAACGGATTTAGATATGATTTTTCTCATATATAGTGTTTTAAATGGAAAGTTTGTATGTATAAATAAAACACGTCGGGCCAATGTCTTTTTCCGATTGGAAAATGATTAGAAACGGGTGTGAACGCTGGGTGAGGCGCTGTTTGTATATAAATAAAATATGTTTCGGCATTTTAAACCATTCTGGTCAGTCACTTAAGCAGCAAGAACTCTATAAATAGGCACATAAGTAGATCTATTGTAAACTATCCGCTCTTGAACTACACAGTGTTTACAATAAAATCAAGTAATTATCAGATTTTTCACTAAGATTATAAACGGTACATCTACAAATATGACTCGATTATGGCTCTATGTTACTTTCTCGCTGAATAGCACTCACTGACATATAATAGGTATTTTTAGTACTCCCCAGGAATAATAGTTATCTTCTTTTCCATTCCTTATATTAGTCAGTAAAAATAATTCCCTCATATTGGAATCTATGCCATTTATTTGGCCCAGGAAGCATTTCATTCACTAAAATTGGTTTCAATGGAAACCATAACCGACATACCACGCCTGGTGGCGCTGGCAACCGTTTTACTGCCAATAAATCTTGAGCTGCGTCACAAATCATAAAACCCGTAATATGACATCAAGTTATAAAAATCAATTTCGTAACAGTTATTTCTGAGTAAGAAATCTCGTTATTTTTTTAATTGGTGCGGATATTTTCTTTATTTTTAATTTTTTGGCCTTCAAGGGAACACATTTACGTGTAATGTTACGCCAGTTAATTTCGTCTGTCGTAAAATGGTTCCTGTGTACGAAGGTTCGAAGGTTTGCGTCATCGCAGTAGTATGCGTAAACGCACCGATTTGTCGACGGTATCGGTTTACCGGTTTACTCGTGATTTTACTGTTTTATTGACTGTCTTTTTTAGGGTCGCCGGTGTGAAAGATGATCCCGGGAACGTATATTGTATTTCGATCTGTTGTTTTAGATGTTGAGACAGAATTGAGTCTTTGTGTTCGGAGAAAATGACTTAACCGTTTATTTAGGGTTGTACTGCAATTCCAGTTGTAGTGCAATTTCAAATTGTATGAATAATTTTTCATAGTTTATTCGTAGAAGTTGTCATATCTCATGCATTTAAACTATTCCTATAAATTTATCAGATTTAAGTTATTTGCGCTACGGAACGTTTAATAATAAATCTTTGAAAATTATCATGGACGGAAAAGCTTTGATGTCATCACCATAATCATCCATAGGACGTCCACTGCTAAAGGGCGTCCTACGCTGTGCTTGCCGTTACATGGTCTCCACTCAAGAACCCCCTGCTCCACCGGTTATCGGTCTTTCGAGCAATGTGGCCTGCCCATTGCCACTTCAGCTTACTGGCTCTCTTAGCTATGTCCGTTACCATGGTTCGTCTACACATCTCCTCGTTTCTGATTCGATCACGTAGAGAAACGCCGAGCATAGCAGTCTTCCTCCATAGCTCGCTGAGTGACTCTGAAGGATGTACTCAGTTACAACCAAACTCAACAGATATACACTTAAATTATTAGTATTTACGGGATTGTCACTACGATTATGTTTATTTTCACCTCAATAAGATGGTGGATGCTGTAAGCTTAGTGTGTCGTGAGAAATTTGTGAGTGACAATAGTAGTGGTACGAGCAACCGAACGGTTCGCAGTCGACGTATCAGAAAGAGGGTAGACAGATATGTTTGCCCTTAGCAAGATGACAACATTCGCCAAAACAGTCTACTCGTGACCATGGAGCGTGCAACCGCTTCGAAATATTGAGGTAAAAATAAACATAATCGTGGTGACAATCCCGTAAATACTAATAATTTAAGTGTTGTGAACAACCGCGAAAATCTCAAAACATAATTTATCAACAGATATAAAACAGATTTGACAAGATGCTGAACCATACATTACACTAGCTATTATTTCATGCTGTAAGCAAAACTCAGCTAAAGTGATTAAAACCAAACTCAATAATTATTATCTACCTGTGTCGGTACCTTAGGTCTTATAATTTGTCCGATTAGTCTAATATCAATAAACCAAGCGGCTTACTTTACTTTAAACAATAGAACTATTTGCTCTACCTACTCTACTCACTTGGTAAACTCATATTTTACAATCTTTGGCCATTGTAAACTGCACCTACCTACATCTGTAGCGCTTCAAATATAGCTTGGTACCTGTTACACAATTTAGTCAGAAGCCGGCTACTTGTAGAATATGGTTGAAAATGTTTAACACTAGGGTCCATTGGGTCGTTCGACGACTCCGTGTCCCACATGAAAACAACAACAACGACGACCTGTGACGTCTGTAAATTTCGTGCAAATGCTATGACTTATGGCCCATTTTCATTTGTATATTTCTCTTTTTACACGGATCTGTCAAACGTGACAGGTATCAAGCAAAATTTTACGGAGTATTTCGGAGGCGATCTACGACATTTCCTAGGCGTTCTAAGCTATTATCTTCATGACATCATCCACAATCTAGGCCGAAGTTAGTATGCTAAACAGAGTTCCTACATTCCATGTTAGGGCTAGATTTATATAGATAAAACACAAGTGGTCATTTATTTAAAGGTTGTATATGTACTTATAAAGTTATTATTCTGACAGATGATAGATAAAATCTGGAAATCCAAGCAGTATTTGCTAAGTATGTACAAAGTGATGTGAGAGGTAACGCAAAACAATTACAGCGTACGGCGCATCGCACACTTAACGCACGACGGACCGCTGAAATATCGCAGCGGTCTGTCAGATCCATACGAGAAACGCTGCGATATTTTAGCGGTCCGTCGTGCGTTAAGTGTGCGATCCATCTACGATGCGGCAAAAATGTGCATGTATCATGTATCGGATTGCTACATAGAAAATTCGACATAAAAGCAACATTAGGGCGGACTTAATTACAAAAAATATATATATAAGTATTAGTATCAGCTATCTAGTTCTCATAGTACAAGCTTTGCTTAGTTTGGGACTAGGTGGCGCTGTGTGAATTGTCCAGGATATTTATTATTTATCATTACTTAACTTTTTTATAGCTTATGCGATATGGGTGATTGATTATAGTCCCGAATCCCGAATAAAGCACTTGGTGAAAGTTATGAAAATAATATTAAGTAATGATTAGCTAATGTTTTACTAAATGCCATAAAAATACAGTGAATAAAACGACAAGACATGCATTTATTTATAAATAAATGTCCTACATTTTTTTTGTCTGATTGAAACTCGAACAGGTTTACTTACTTGATCAGACCTCCCAGAACCTGGCAGTTCTTGTTTTACTTAATTTGGGTGTCATTTTGATAATTTCAGAAAAGCTTTTGCGGTTTCGAAGGGCCATTTTATCTATGCTATTTTTAGAAAACTTACAATATCGACTGTCCCGATGGCGTAGCGGATAGCATGCCTGCCTTCTACGCCGAGGGTCGTGGGTTCGATCCCCACCGGACACAAATATTTAGTCAATTTTCAAATATTCGTCTGGGTGTTTTCTATGTACAATATTTAGTAGTATTTATTTACGAAAATAAATGTATGTATGTATTAGTATCAGCTATCTAGTTCCCATAGCACAAGCTTTGCTTAGTTTGGGGCTAGATGGCGCTGTGTGAATTGTCCAGGATATTTATTATTTATTATTATTATTAAAATGTTTCTGTCTGTATCACTGTCGAGAGCATTACGGTGCTTTGTTTGGCAGCTCGCTTTTGGGAATGATGAGATGTTTCGACACGTGTTCCTCTTTTTGAATAAGAAAGTACTCGTCTGTACAATGCACTGTAACTATTGAACGGCAATGACGCACAAAAATTTGAGGTTGTCTTCGTCTGAAAACTAGGACATAATAGAAGTCTATAAAAACAAAGTCCATTGATAGAAATTGGTCTAAATTGATGGTAAGTAACGAATCGGAGAGTGTGATATAGTACATTATGGCAGTACCTAGCCAAAATAGATAAAGTTCTGGTCGAGTAATATTGGTAGGATGAGACGATATTGTGGCCTTCCCAAGTGAACGAGACCAGATTTTTTTAGAGCCAGGACCGAAAATGTTTGTTGAAAAACCAGGTATGAGTTTTTATTGTCGTGTTTAAACCTGATGACTTAAATAATTCTTTTTACCTATTCCTTTTTGAAAATCATGTCGTCTTACGAGGTAATGGAAGAAAAGGAAAAGGTATATATGTCGCAGCGATTTAGTCAAAGACGTTATATTATAATTTCACTAGTGAAATTTTAATTACACAGATTATTGTCAATAACCACAGATTTGTATTATTTCACGGGGTTATTTCTGTGATATTGTAATTTCACTGGACCGCAAAAGTCGTATTATAATAAATTTAGGTTTATTATATGTTATATTTGTAGAGGGAGAACCTCGTGATCTAATTGGTCAATAGAGTTAATCAGTCGCCATTTGCTCAGTTTGTAATTAAAGCGGACCAATCAGCGATCGGTCTAATAATCTAACGGCTTTCTCAAACCAGTGCTATTGTCAATATGTCACTGCCTTACTATTTCACTGTATCGGTCGAGTGAAATTATAATATCACTGAAACTAGCCCGTTAAACTGTAAGTAATTCAAACTATTTACTATAAATCAGTGCAATTATAATGGCACTAGTGAAATTTCAATATCACGGCTTTTGTAATAACCCTGCAACATATATATCGTACAACTTCATGCATACCAGCTCTTAAAATGTCGCGTCACGTCGCGCGGCATGCTGAAGATGTCAACAGAACGCAAGCATTCCCATCCTAATGGCATACATTGTCTAACCTAAACTTTTTAGAGTCAAAGTGAAAGTCTCTTCCTGTTTGTTAAATCTTGTTAAGTTCAATATGTCATATTTTGTCAAATTTATGACTATACTTGTCACTTTCTTTTGCACTAACTTCATTGTTCTTTCAGAAAATGGGTTTCCGTTGTGACCTTTCACCTACCTACGTAAAACGCAAGAACAAATAAGCTTATTATGTAAGTAAGTTAATTATGCATAAAATTATGTAAATGTGACATTAATTCCATTCAATTTCGTATGAGTAAAAAATCTCATTTGGTGTTGCCAGATCAGCGATTGTCACGACTCTTGCAACACTTTCACTCGTTCCACACACGATTAATTCGGCAAGGATTATCTTAAGGTGGACTGAAATAGAACTCGGGTTCCGTAGAGAACAAGCAGCTAATTTACAAGTAGGTATTAAAAATACATACGTACATACTACATATATCACGCCTTTATCCCTGGCGGGGTAGGCAGAGCGTTAACGGCCGTAAGAATACGGCCACTATCGCCACGTTTGTCATTTTTGAGGATTGTTTTCTAAGGTTGTTTCAGAAAACATGCGTATCACTATAGTGACAGGTTGTCAGGCTGTCGCCTAAAAATTGTAATTCAGCAACACTCTCGAGTCCCTTAGACGCCTCTTATAACACTCGCGGGAAGGATGTGGGGCTATTCTAAGCAGGCATCACACGGAACATATATTACACGGCATATAAAATACCTGTACAATAATGTCATCAAGCTCTTCTTCTTCTTCTTCTTCATCGAATCGATGGGCAACAATTAAATTCTATTTGACCAGTATTCGGCCACAGTGATTGCTTTAGGGTAAGCCTCCAGTATGTCCTGCATAGTGCAAGTACTAGGGCAGTTGGGGCAGGAGAAAAGATCATCAATATAGGTAACTATTTTAAAGTAGCCAAAGAACAGTCGTCACGGATTCGGTTACTACCTGTGATGAAATAAATTGTCGAGCAAAAATATTTTTCATTATATTAATTGTTTATTTATTTAATTATTTTATTAGTCTTACTGTCCTACATATTTCCCTGTTTTCGGCCACTTCCTCCAATTTGGCGTGGGCATCTAAGTACGTTTCTCCATTGTTTAGTGGTTATAGAACAAAATTATATGGAGAATAAAAGGCCTTCTTCAGTCGCAGTTCACATAAATTCAGAGTTTTTAAATGCAAATTATAAACATTAATCGCCGAAGCTCCTGCTTTTACCTATGATCGAGAGCTTATGACCTTTTTAACATTTGCTATTGATCCTTCACGGTCTGCCGTTATTTAGCAACGCATCCCAAATACAAGTAACTAGTTCGATCACTTCGAGAGAAAATTTCGGTTAAGTCGACCTTTAGTTTTTGCAATAATTTGCCCAGCAATTTACGTTTACAAGCAGATTGGGTACAACATGGAATTACGATAAAACACGTCCATTTGTCAACGATTGAGTGGCTTAAGTGACATGTGAATGACAGGTGTAGGTAAGAACTGTTGTTTTTTAATGACGCGTAACTTTTTTATAGTTTGGTTTAGTTTAGACTTCTTAACAGTCTCACAGTCAAGCTCACATCCAAATATAGGAAAGTCTTGCATAAGAATGTTCCAAAGTCCAAACTTTAGTTAGAATAGAACAAACTATATAGTTAGTATTGTTAAATATGTTCCTGTTTACTTCGCCATGTAGATATTTGCAGATTGCTAAGTGAGAATCATTAATCGTATTGATCTAGGTATAAAAATACTTGTAAACAAACATACATTGATCGCTATAATAAATTATATTGTTATATATTAACCACATTTTATTTTAAAATTACCATGTATCTGACCAACAAAAACAAATAATTTTACCAATTACCGTAAACACTGTGTAGGTAAAGTAAACATGAATCACCGGTAAAAAAATTGCTTGTAGCCATGACACGTTTTTGCCCACCCACAATGCAAATGAAGTAATTAATAGATCATCCGGCTCTTAGACTATAATGTACGAGTAATGAGCTATCGCCAAATTGAGGTTGTTCTTTATTTAGAATTAGGACTGGTTTTAGACCAGAGGCGCTCAGACGGCTGGCGCCAATCTTGTTGAGTGGAAGATGGGGGCCAGAACTGTTCAAAATGAGAGGAACAGATAAGATACAGTTATTAGCATTTACTTAGTTACCAAGATATTTGAGTTTTGGAAAACTTGGGATTTCGAGAGTTACAATTTTGGACTGCTCACCTGTGTTGAACTCACGATTGCTAGATTTTTAACAGAGATTAGATTTCATAACACAAAATCCATATATATAATTTGTAAGGGCAATAGTTTAAATAACATATTTTAAGACAATCCAATTAGGTTACGATACATTTTTAGAAAACTTTTCAGCTTGCGGTGGAAACCTTTACAAGTTTTCCGAAATTTACAATAGTATAGAGCTTACCCGTTCCACACACCTATATCAGACGTTCTTTCTTTAACATAATATGTTCGTTCCACCTTAGTTGATTTACCTGTAACAAAACAAGAACACAGTGATTAGAAACTTTCGCTGCTATCGTTAATAATACGTCTTTTGAATTTGAATCCCAAATCAAACTTGCTTGTTTTGGTTTTATATTAGACACCGATCGACTTGTGAATCACTGTACCAAATACAGTGTCTACTGTAAAAAAATACTGGATTAAATAACTACTACCGTAAATAAATCGATGATAGAGTTTGTTAAAATTACTTTCAATCATTTCCAATAAATAACAATTAACGACCTTATCGTTGATCATTCAAAAATCGAACATGTAAGACTGCTGCACGAAATTCAACTGTCATTTTGATAGGTATCTTCGTAAAATATTTTTAAACGTCGAACTTTTTTGGCCAGCTACGTAACGGCCAATTCGAGAAACGGTTTTATTAATGGTTAAGGTTAATGATAATTATCAAGGTGTGTATTAATGGTATCGTAATGTGGGCTAATAATAATGACGACTGCCGATTGGTCATTATATGGATTAATGATTTGTTGGTGTTTTGCTACTTTTATGTCTGCTGGAATGAGTCAATTAATGAGAAGTAATGGCTGTTGATATATGATATCATTTTTTATACTAATTTAGGTGTCAGAATTTAATAAAACGAAGAATCTCAGTTTGGAATTGCCTACTGTACTTTAGAAATGATAGGTTCTTACGTATATGCCTAGGTGTATTTGATATTATTATACTTATACTTTTCTGTAGGTAGTGAAGTGAGGGTCAAATAATGCACCACAGTCTAGCTAAGACTAGCTTTCTGCCATGTCGCTGTCGATGCTATACCTACTCTTTGTACAATATTTTTAATTCAATTATTCATCTTATTCTAAACTCTTCGGCGTGACTGTGCGCTCCGTCGCGCGGATAGTCTGCGAACACGCGCGAAGTTCACTCACTTCATCTGCACCGCTTGAAGTAAAGTGAAGTGAACCACGCACGCGGACTGTCCGCGCGGACAACCCACGCGACGCAACGCACGCCATTAGGCCTTTTTCAAACTCAACGTCCAACATAGCGGAATATTAGCGCTGCGCTAACGGATCCGCCTGTCAAATCCATAATAGAAACGTCACTCCCCATACAAGAACCGCTCTCGACGGATTTCCCAACGCACAACCGCTGCGTTGCTTGACGACGCATCCGTTAGCCTTCATTTTTCCTGACATTTTGATCGTGCGTCATGCGCTCTCACTGCGTTGGTTCAGCGTTATTTTGGCGTCTGTTTTACGTTCAGTGTGAAACAGCCCTTACCTTACAATGTAACACAAGAATGCCATCGCATCGCTCTCAGTCTAAAAGCTGCACTAGCTTGCATTTGCTTGATTGAGAATGTAAACTTATTTACGGATAGTGTAAAGCAAAAGCTAACCTTCGAAATCTAGATTGATGTCGGCCAAAATAGCCCAGTTCATTTAGAGCAAGCAACTGTACGTTACAGTTGCGACCGTAAATTAGAATTCAACAATGTGCCCCGAAATATTTGCGTTTGAAGTTCGCGACGGGAATCCAATTCGTCAACAGACTAATTTATTTGGAGTATAAATAGCTTAACACTCTACGTAGCTGTATGATGTCAGCTACTTAGACTGGGACCACCCCATTTCTACCCGCGGTTGTCCTAGAGATGGCTAATTGGCCTGAGATGTTCAATAATTTTATAGGCTACAGGCTGACGTCAGACGTGGCGATGGCGACAGTGTTTTAACGGCCGTTGGCGCTCTGCCTACCGCGCAAGGGATAAAGGTGAGAATTGTGATGTATGTAAGTATGTATAGGTAAATACTCTGACATCTGAATTTTGTCGGACCATTCGTCGACTTGGCGTCCTACACAAAGCATCAGTGCCCCCATTTTGCGAAGCATTTGTTCGGTATCGGTAGGTTTAAAATAGTAAAAGAAAACTTTTTTTCTGAACTAAGTATTATTCTTTTTTTATACAAACCACCTCACATAGCGATATCTAACCAAAATCTCATCTGTCTCTGAATCATCAGGTCTAAATTTAGCAAACGTATAAAATGTTTCCGCAAACAGAGAAGTAGCCGAAATAATTAGAAGCTTTAATGGGTTTGGTAAGAGTTCAATAATCCTAATTAGAAGTTTTATGGAAGTGTTTTGCAAGTTGACTGAGAATAGAAAGTTAAAAATAAGCTGTAAAAAAATATGGAAGATATTTCTGTAAATATAGGGTGTTAGACTCCGAATATCCATGAAACTGATCAACTTTCCCTAGGAACATTGTCAGGAAACGCAAAAAAATTTTTGGTTTCCCATAGTAAATGTAGTTCAAAATTCAAAGTGTTTATTGTTAAACCACACGTAGTCAGCTGATTGCAATTTTAAATGGGAGGTCGAAAATTTATTATCGTTTCCTGACATATGTATATCCACACAAACATGTAAAATTTCTTCAAACATTAGGTATCTACACTTCTTCTTCTTCTTAGCGAATCGATTCTGACGCTCAAATATATTTGGACCAATACTCAGCTACACGCACAGCGTTGTCCGTTGCTTTGTAGAGGTCCTCGCGTGTGCAGGTAGTTGGGCACGCGGTGCAAGACAATAGATGTGCCATGGACTGGGGTGATATACCGCACTGGCAAGCACTTTCCGAGCTGTACCCCCATTTGCACATATTTTCTCTACTTCGACCGACTTGGGTCCGGAGTCTGTTTAGAGACTTCCATTCCACGTCAACCAAGTAAGGTGGCGTTCGCCCTTTCGCATCGGCTCGCCACCTCTCTGCGAACACCTGGGGGAGCAATACCAGCCAGAGGATACAACATTCCAACAGGAGTTGGTTTCAGGCATCCTGTATCTACACTGGGAAAGGAAGAGACAAAAAATGTATGATCGTACCCTGTCATAGTCTTGTCTAGACTCAAATGGCTTAAATCTTTCAATCTGAGGTCAAAGTGAGGTGAATTCTTTATTATCTGGTTTTACTAGTGACCTTATTCTTAAGCGAATCCCACAACTGACGTCCGTTGGTGTTAATGAGATAGGTGTATTTCATCTACCATAATAAGTGTAACGCTGACGTAAAGCTGATGCTGCCAGCGCAAGTTTTTACGTTGCTTCTACGTCAACGTCAGTTTTTGTATGGGAAATTGGTTTGTTCCCGTTGTCCCCGGATCCGTGTCCCCGGTGAAAGTGGACAAGGTTTGGCAGGGTGGGGCAAAGTGTGACAAGGTGGGACAGTGGGGTAATTTGTGGAGCATTAGGGCAATGTCTTACCATGATACACCTTGCCCCAGACAAGGAGAAGGAACACACTTGAAACCTTGCAATTGGCAGACGGTTGCGGTTGTACTAAAAATGCGCATCAACGGATGTCAAGTGTGAGAATCGCCACGCATATTTCTAAATAGAGGTGCATTTGAATAACAATACAAGATTGGCACGTTCAAGCGTTATCCTTCGTCACATGCAAAACATGCGCAAATATTAAAATACGTAACCGGTTCCATTTATGTTCAAAATTAGTTTTAGTTTCGTCTGTAGCTCTTGTTCAACAAGAAATATGGGCGGTGTAGTTTTTTTTTCATTCGTTCATTTCGGACAGGCAAAGTTCTTTAGACCATACAGCCTCGATTTATTTCTTTCAAAGTAGTAGAACATTTATCTTTTTGTACGTCAAAATGAGTCATTGTAAAAAATACAGGACACATTTTTCTATTTCTTATAACAATTTTATGATCGTAGTGTAAACGCGGTTCACGTGTGAGGTGTTGCATTAGGTAGCTATATTTTTTGACGGATTGACCTACGTAAAGTAGTGTCAAAACACACCTGTGCTGCGTATTATTTTAGATTAGGTATCTGACTATTATTTCTATTATTTTCAGACAATAGACTTGATGATTGGCAGATCGATGAGTTACTTTTTAAAACAACATTTTGTATGAAAATACTGGTTGATGACGTAATTTGTCGCTATTTTGCATGGCGTTAAGACATAGGTACTTCTATATAATTTTTCAGTTTGAATATTTCGAAATGTTATAAATGGAGTATGGTAAAATAGTATTTTTGGACAACAGTTTTAAGTTTTAGTTTGTATTTTATTAATGACCCAGTCATCTAGCGAATCCTATAGTCTGCTGCCAGCTGTTTTGATATGTCACATACAAGCTGAAATCTAGCAACTAAAACTCAGGAGGTGAGTGAATTCAAAGTATTTCAGATTAAGTTTAAGTAGCTCGTTGATATTTATCTCTTTGTGAATTTGTTCCCAGTCTGGTTAGGACATTGCGGGCTGAACCACCCGATTGTCCGTAAGTAAGATGGTTCCGTGTTTCGGATGGCACGTTAAGCCGTAGGTCCCGGTTGCTGTCTATAATTACTTAGACGGCGGTCGTTACACAACCATGTCAGAAGCCTGCTACTTGTAGAAGGCGGTTGAAAAATTCTGACACTAGGGTTCATCGGGTCGTTGGGCGATTCGGTGTCCCACACGAAAAGAAAGAAAGAAAGAAGGTAGCTCGTCTTGTACCCGTGCTGGTAGAGTAAGGTGAGGAACACACTTGACGCACGACGGAGCGCAAAAATATCGCAGTGGTCTATCAGATCCATACTAGGAACGTCACTCCCCATACTAAAACCGCACTCGACGGATGACACTGCGATAACGCTGCGCCAACAGCAGCGGTTGAGCGGCTTTAGTATGGGGATTTTTCTAGTATTTATTTCTAGTATGGATCTGACAGACCGCTGCGATATTTTTGCGCTCCGTCGTGCGTCAAGTGTGTTCCTCGCCTAAGTAGATACCATCCAAGTAGATAGGTTCCATCTGATATCTGATCTAAGGTATGCACTGCACAATATGAGGAGAGAAAGCGGCAAATTAATCGATTTAGTCTAGACTAGGCTATAAATAACTTCTATTTATTCCATGCGAGCTATTGGGCTGTGTTTCGGAGATTTGAGCAATTTTCTCAAACTTTCATCGATAAAAATCTGATAGAAATTTAAATAAAGGAGAGCTATTAATTTTCACAAAATTTAGTATGCAAATATTTAGTCTTACTTTATAAATCGTTGGCAGAACGGCGGATTTATTTACCTGGAATCCTGGACTAGTGGCGAAAGATAGGTTATCTACTGGACACACTACACATTATTGTTTCGCACTAAGTTATCTTCGTATTAATTCTACAATCGAAGTCTCAAACTCACGACTCGTCTTTTTCGAAGCAGATAGCACAAAAATCGAAAGCATCGCATTTATATATTTTACTTTACTCTTTGTGTACTCTTCTCATAAGAGAGTTTCCAAGTAGATTGAATAGAGGACGTACCTATATTCAATTTAAAGTAATTTAAACTATGGACACGCTTACTCCCAAGGCCGACGCGAGAGGCTTATTAATTGTTTATTCCAAACGATGATGTGATGATGAGTCATATTTACAGGTAGCTTACTTTATAGCTTTCGAAAAACATATAAAAAATCTTTTGATTGTTAGTTGAAACAATAAATTATATGGATCATGAGCACCTGACGGTCATTACATTGTCTCTACGTCGTTAAAAATTAACCATCTTTGTTTGAAGTACCTAGTTATGTTGTATATAATGTTGATATCATCGTAATGTGATGATCGGGTATTATAATTTGCATACCTATTATTGAGTACTTAAATTGATGAATACCTAGTAGGGTTAGGTAGATACCTAATGTTATATATTTTTATAAAGAGATTCCTAGGTATCTATCCCCATCCAACCTACCTGATAGATACATGCCAGCATACTTTTCACCCGCGATAGCTTTATTTCCCAAATTTAAATAATATTCTAAGCTGGCATCACCCAGAAAATCTTCTTTTTCTTTTACTTTCGTAACTTCCTACAGATAATAAACAGATCAAATTTCTCTAAAACATGTAATGGATCGCACGAAGAATTTCAGATTCTCGGAAAGCATTTGAATGAGGAATCATTTCACCTTTCTGAGAAATCGCATACAGCTGAAACTATTTCATCACCAATTGGTATCAAAATACACACATGCTGTAAATATTCGTAAATAATGTCAGTATTTGTGAAATTATTCGATTCTAGGAAATAAATTTTGTTTGTGGAGAGAGATACATTTTGTGAAATAGTTTAGGTGGGTACAGCGTGTTCAGAAAGAGACAAGCGGCTGTTTCAATGTTCTACTGATTTTGTCTGAGATTTTGGATATCACAACTCAGAAGATAAGTAGGCAAAAAGAAAAGGTTGATATTCCACAATCCTGAATCAAGTCCCGGCCTAAGATTTTCCATTGTTTGATCGACTATGTAAATATTATTATGAATAGATAGCACTGTGACTGTGACTGAAGAAATAAAATCCTAGTAAATTTTTCCTTCTAGATCTCCACATGAGCTCCGGTTTGGCTGTGACGGTATAAGTCTAGAGTGAATAGGCATCTTCTGGACAAGCTCGCTCCACCGTAGATCCCATCTCTGCTTTAGGGTAAGATTGGGGTGAAGAGTAAGCCCATCACAGATTTAAAAAAAAAAAGATCACGTCAGATGAAGAAATGGGCTGTAAATGGCGGCAGTTACCTATACCTTAGTGTGAGGAAGGTATCATGAACTCCTGGTATATGTAAGAGCCTTAGTGAGAGAGAGAAAGCATGACAATTGGCCGCCATTTACAGATCGTTTCTTTAACTGGTCGGTATATTTTAAGACTGGCAAAACAACAACTGCAGTTTCCAAGCTTAGGGTTTGCAAACAAGAGCAAAAATAAACCCGCGTGTTGTGGTAACGCGACATCACACTCCGGAAAATTGGGCAAGGGTGTAAAGAAGTTGTTTTCATCTCACTAATTCACGAATGGCGATTATCACAATGGGTGTTTGTCACCTTTCTGCCCGTGGGTGTCGTAAAAGGAGGAATGAATCCAGGTATGGGTGTGTTATGAAGAGGGATACGGAGCATATAACAAAGAAAGTAATGAACGTGAATGAGGATGGATGCAGGAGGCGAGGAAGGCCGAGAAAAGTTTGGATGGATTGTACTAAAGAAGACATACGCCTCTATCCCTTGCGAGGTAGGCAGAGCGTTAACGGCCGTAAGAATACGGTCGCTATCGCCACTTTTGATATTTTTGTGGATTGTTTTTCAAGGTTGTTTCAGAAAACATGTGTATCGTATCACTATAATGACAGATATACGAAAGAAGATATGAACAAAAAAGGCATAAATGAGGATCTGACTGCTGATAGAGATGAACAGAAGAAGAAAACATGTGGCGCCGACCCCAAAATGAATTGGGCAGGCAGATGATGACAAATCTAGTGAATTCTCGTTGCAGCAGATGTGTTAAAATTAATGCTTGTAGAGGCACGCAAACACGACAATAATGAAAATCCAATACAGGTAGCAGATAGTGTACTATAAATAACACACTGTCCGATGCATTACTTAAAACCAACTTAGACCAACTTCTTTCAATGGACTTTGTTTTTATAGACTTCTATTATGTCCTAGTTTTCAGACGATGTCCAAAACATTGCGCCTTTGCCGTTCAATAGTTCCAAGTGCATTGTACTGACTTTCTTATTCAAAAAGAGGAACACGTGTCGAAACATCTCATCATTCCCAAAAGCCAGCTGCTAAACAAAGCACCGTAATGCCCTCGACAGTGCACTTCGAAGTGCACTCGACTGCAGTCAAGATTCACCGGTCTACTTGAGACACAGCGCACGTAATTCGTGCTTGTACATGTGGCCACATAATCAGAGGGATCAGTGAGATGATTCTAATGATTCAGCGTTCTTATTTGCTTCGTTTTTGGCGGATCGCACACTTACCGCATGACGGAGTGCCAAAACATCGCAGCGGTCTGTCAGATCCGTACTAGAAACGTCACTCCCCATACAACCGCACTCGACGGACGACGCTACGCTAGCGCTGCGACAACAGCGGTTGAGCGGTTTTAGTATAGGGAATGGACATTTCTATTATGGATCTGACAGACCTCTGCGATCTCCGTCGTGTGTAAGGTATGTCTGATAAATAAATCAATGTTTTGTCAATCAATTGTTGTTTATTTATATTCAGCAATAAACATCTTATTATGTTGGCAGTGACCAATAGATGACAATAAAGAGAAAGTAAACAAAACATAGGTTTATAAAATAAAAATGTGTTTACATTGCGCTGTGCTGACATTCATACATAACGCAATTGCACTTGCCCCAAATACATATTGCAAACAAAATAAACATAGTGGTGGAGTAAGAATACTCAAAATATAATTTGTCACATGCATATGAGTGGAGGAAAGTAAGAGTGGGCTGCAGTGTAAACAATTTCTATTTGTAACCGTGGACGTGTTTCGGTGGACTTGGCATATTTTCACACTTGTACTTGTACCTATTGATGCACATTGGAATCAATTTGGTGATCTCTCTAAGGACTTTTCGTCCTTTCGACTGACACAGATATATTTTCAAAACAATCGCGTCATGTTTGCGAAATCTTTTTTAATCAGTCGCGTCACATTATTTGATACCCTATTATTAGTCTGTATGTTGAGATGCAACGCGGAATATCTTTGACGTTTGTGTCATCAATCTCAAAATCATAGAACTAGAAAATATAACTCTATGCCCGAAATAGTTACGTGCTTGGTACATGTGATGCAGATGCGTCATCAATGGATTTCACAGATTTGTTACTGATTGTAAAACTTTCTCTTTTATAGTAGTAGTTCTCAATTTATTGCACAATAAATAAGTTACGAGCAGAAAAAAATATGACATTATATACCGTATTTGGACAAAAAGATGGCAGATTAATATTTAGGGCAGCCAATTTCGAAGACATAAAGTAACATTTCTATTTGAATGCGAGTCCCCAAGTTGACCCAAAGAGAGCTCCCACACTCGACATAAAATAGATAGGTGCACTTTATACGACTTTGATATCCATTGCAGTGCTGATTATGTCTAAAAGTTACGTAACCGTATTTTACCCAAAACATTCCCTGCACTGCGCTCGCTAATCCGCCTGCCAAGCGTTGCAGGATGCGCATGTCCAGTAGTGAACTTTTGGTACTGTGGTAGTGGTATTACCTACCTATTCGTGTCAGGTTGTGACAGAAGATTACACTACGGTTATGCCATAACCTATGAGTATCATAAAAATCGACTAAAGGATGAATCGAGGAAATGGTCTGCAGTGTTTCCTGTAAATACGAATACACCATGCGTATGCCAATACTTCTTCCGAGCGTGGTGAATAAAGCAAACGCTTACCAATGTATAGGAGGCTCATGTCCAGCAGTGGAGAGCAACTGCTACTGAAATGATGCAGCAATGGTCATGAAAGTGGCGTCAAAGTACTACGTGACCAGATTCTGGTCCTCCCACGTAAGGTTTTGCCTAATTTCATTCGTGTTTTCGCCCGATACCGCGTTTCCGGTCAAACTAATCTGTGTGAATGGATTGGGTGAAGATTTGGAAACGAGGAAATGATGTAGGGTACGACTGTACCATGAAAGATTGTTACATGTAAGTTTTGCGGAGGGAATTCAGAAATAACTGGTAGCCAGGCCCCATTATTTACAAAATTTTCTTGACTCTAAATAAATACTTACAAACGCAGCTGACGGGCGGACGTGTGTGATCTGGCGACCTCTTGAGCCGAAACTGGTCGGGGCCAAACTCAAAACAAGTAAGTTGTGGTTCTTCAAATAATGAGTAATACTTGTTCCGTTTAATAATAAAATAATCACAAAAATTAAGAATATAAAAAACCTAAGATAAATAATACAAAGCAAGAAAACTTGAAACTGATTGAGATAATTAAATCTACTTAGGTACAATAAAAGTTATTTAACTTCAACGTTGTTTTAACAACCTTCTTCGCCTGCTTTTGAATTCATTAAGAGTATTTTGAATGCTTACTAGCTCGTTTTAACATTTATTTCAATGGAGGGAGAATAAATAGGTAAGCTTTTTGAATCTCATTAAAATTTCGTCTCAAATACTTAACTAGAAGGACTTTACTTAGTTATGTTAAGAGTGTTGCAGTACAAAGTTATTTTATAAAAAGAATGCTTGGAAAATTTTAATGGTGAAACAAAATTATGATGGTTTTATGTAGTAGTTGTGTCTACCTACATTGTAAAGTAAAATTTTCATTATTTTTACCAACAGTTCAGCTTGTCGGTTACGCCAAATCGTCGCACATCAGTCGTATCTGACATCTACATATAACTCATAGTAGGTAAATACTTATATAGCGACCGTCAACTCGATGAAGAAAAAGAAAAAGTAAGTAAATAGATAAGTAGGATATTGTTATTCCATCCTGCCTGTGTGATACCAAATCAATGAACGAACCGATGAATCTTTGAGTTAGAGGTAGGTAAAAGTGAAATTTGATGTGTATTTATGTCAGATAGAATTATTATTGAATCACCGTGTCCTATATCAACGTCATTTTCATTGTAAGCTAACAAAACAAAGCTCAAATGTAGCAATAATATGACTAGTATTAAAATAGCTCATATACTTACTCTACTCACAGGGCTGAATTCAGCATACATTGCTGAGTATCTTAAGTTTTGTTGTAACGATGCTAATACAGTAACCCGTAGTCTATGGCAAATCGGCCTCATTCGGCAGAGTAGAGGAATGGTCGCTTTACAATACAATGCAAGAACAGTAAGTTATTGCTAAGTGGTGCTGCTACCACGCTGACTGGCCATTACAATTGCAGTCATAAACAATCCCTGATGTTGTGCCTTTTGTCCCTTCTGAATACAGCCCGATCGCCAATCAGAGAAACGTGAAGGAAATTGATATACAACAAGTTTAATGCACAATGTAGAGGAACTTCGCGAGTGCTTTGTGCACTTGAAAGTAAATACTGCTTAGTGCCTAAAAATCTGTCGGGTTACTTTTATAAACGACACTTGGTATAAAAATAAACATGGCGAGATGTCGCAATACACTTTTAATTTAATTTTGAACGAGGTTTACATTAAAAGACTGACACTAGCGCACCAGTAGGTTTATAATGCGTCCCATAAAGAAACTTATCTCGCATGCGAGTGGACTTCAGACGTGTCAAGTCGCATATTATCACTTTTATCAAAACAAGTGAATTTTTTGACAGGAAGGCGTAGAGAAAATCTATGTCACGGTACGCATCGTAAGCCTATAGAAGAGCTTGCCTACTTAAATATCGCCTAACTTGTGTTATTTATAGGGTTCATAGAGCGAGTTGCTGTAGTTGGTATTCTTTGGTTCTTAAGGCCGTTGGTCGAAAGCATGTTGACTCTGATAATATGTGTGTTTACTGTGCATAAATGAGTGTTGTATTCCAGTGTGTATCTAATAGATCTGTACTGTTTCTCTGTAGTGCTAGTACTAGAAATATAGGGCACTGAGAAGTAACAGATGTAAGAGATAGCACAACAAGCTTTGTTCTAAGCTGCGGAATGGAAACATAGGGGATTATAATATTCTGATTGCTGTAACTGTTAACGACTGTTTTGGCGGATCACGCATTTAATACACGACGGAGCGCTAAAGCATCGCAGCGGTCTGTCAGACCCATACTAGAAACGTCACTTTCCATACTAAAATTGCAAGCGACTGACGACGCTGCATATTTCTAGTATGGATCTGACAGACCGCTGCGATATTTTAGCGCTCCGTCGTGCGTTAAGTGTGCGATCCGGCTTCGACTTACACTTCTACCAAATCTATAGTGGTTTCAATCAAAAATAGAGTGACCCAGTAATAAAATAAAAAGGGAAAGTTTTTTAATTGGTTAAAAATAATTTGCTAAGCTATGGAAAAAATGTAAATATGTATGATTAGATTATCCTTTTGAACTTCCATTAATTAACAAGTATACCTAAAATATGTTGAAAATATTGCAAATTTTTGTTACCTATTTAAACTATTTCTAAGGAAATAAAATATAATTAATGCTAGCTAAGTTCTCTCATTATGCCGAACCTATATGATTATCCTTTTAACTTCCGTTAATTAACAAGCATACCCAAAGTGTGTCAAAATTAAACAACTATTTGTTAGGTACCTATTTAAACTATTTTCAAGGAAAATATAAATATTTTTTAATATGTAAGTAGGTACAAATTTATTCTTTCAGCGTTGTGTTTGTTATAATAATGATGATGATGATCATCATCATCATTATCATCATCATCATCATTATCCCATTTGTACACGTGAGCTTTGTAAAAGGCAATTAAGGAATGCGACTGCGGTGCCTTGCAGACAATGACACACTTGATGTCTTGCAGTCAGTGCCCTACACCTGCATCCTGTCCGACTTATATGAAGCCACTGACAGTGCCGTAGCTGTGGCAACTTTTGGTCAAAATATACACGAAAGAAAAAGAAGAGCCAAGGAATAAATAAAATTCAGGGCACGTTTGCTGTGACTGTGAATTTGAAACTTGTCTCTGCCAACCCGCCTTCCAAGCATGATGATGACATGAGTATGGCGTATTTCAGACATCCTATGGGACGAAGCCTATGTCAACCAATGCACTGTTGACGCTGTTGTTGATGATAATGAAGGAATTTTATTCGCATCAGCAGACTTCTTTCTTCTTTTTCGAGTGGGACACCGAGTCGACCCGATGAACCCTGGTGTCAGAGATTTTCAACCTTCTACTACTATGTAGTAGCAGGCCACTGGCGTGGTTGAGTAACGGTCGTCGGCTTAGTTATCATAGACAGCAACCGGGATACGGCTTAACGTGCCCTCCGAAACATGAAACTATCTTTCTTACGGACCATCAGGTAGTTCCACCTGCAATGTCCTAACCAGACTGGGAACAGATTCACAAAGTGATAAATATCAACTTTGTGAGTGACCCGCCGAGATTCGAACCCGGAACCTTTGCGTGGCAGGCAGTCGTATTACCACTGCGCCACATCGGTCATCATTAGATTTATTCCGGCAGATGTAGTTTTTTGATTCCGTATGTCTACAAGGGCTCGGCGGTCGGCTCGAATCTGGTCCTTATTACAGTTAATTACCTTTCACTGCTGATTCTATCGCTTTTAGTACAATATTTATTGCACAGTTTAATATTATAGGGTAAAACAAAGCACCTGCGTATTATTTAGTCGCAGGAGATTGGATATTACATAATATATTTTCTGTGCAAGATGTCACATCTCATTGTATCGACAGTGTTTTACGAATGCAATTAATATTGATAATTAAATATTTTGGCCACGTAACCAATCATTACAATCAGACCTGAAAAATCATCATGTACGTACCTCTACACCTGTGACATCTTAGCAATGAGATAGATTAGAATGCTTTTAAACCTGAATAGTTTACCAAAAGATTTCCCTGCCTGGGTCTGACAGCAGTGTGCCAACTTGCGCCTTTCGCCGACCGGCGCGATTCGCCAACTCGCTCTGTGCCTAGTCTCGCGTTTAGTTTACTGCAGCGATTCGAGACCTGCGCGATTGGTAAACTTCAGTTATCGTGTATATTTAAGTACAAAATCTTTAAACTTTTTTATATTTTAATTTGCCCAAGTATGACCGACCATGACAAAATTGACATATGATTTCACCCGTCTTTACTCGCAATCCGCAATTCGGAATAAATACTTCTAAAATAAATTATCTTGGAAACTATGCAATGCACGCTAGACTATACGTAATTTTGTTTGAGGATCTTTTTATTTATTTGATGAGCTCTACATTTCGTATGACAGCTGTCAAACTAAAAATGCAACTTTCTCGGAAACTATATGTATGCTAGACTATCAGTTTCTTTGAGAAAGTTGTTGTTTTAATCTATTATCGATTTTAAAGCGAATAGAGCGTGGCAAGCAATTTTCGACCTTATTGACAGTTTGCAGAACGTCATAGAAATTTGAAATTCTTGAATGAATATGTTAATACGTCCGTTTGTACGAAAATTTGACAAGTGTCAATAAGGTCGAAAATTGCTTGCACCATATTTTTTGACTCCACTATCGATTACAATACAAAGCGAATGAAGTGGTGCACGCGACTTTCGACCTTATTAACACTTGTCATATTTAAGTACACGGGCCGTATTAACATATATGTATATACATTAGAAAATTTCAAAAATCCAACGAATTCTAAAAACTGTCAATAAGGTCGAAAATCGCGTGCACCAGTCGATATGCTTTGTAATCGATAGGGGAGTCACAAAATATGGTGCAAGCAATTTTCGACCTTAAAGACAGTTTTCAGAACGCAACCTGACGTAGGCAATAAGGATTTCCTGCGCTGATACTGATAGCAACACTTGTCTAGGTGAGTCTGTTGTTTACGGATTTTCTGTCAAGTTCGGTGACTCTCATCTATAGGAAATCGCTGCAGACCTTAAAAAACCTTCCATTCGCAGCCAGCGCCACCTACTAGGAACTAAATGAACTCATTTTTTATGTTCCACTGTACATCTTGACAGTTTACCAATCGCGCAGGTCGCGAATCGCTGTAGTAAGCAAAACGCGCGAGTAGGCACAGAGCGAGTTGGCGAATCGCGCCGGTCGGCGAAAGGCGCAAGTTGGCACACCGCGCATAGTCCGTTTAATATTGTTTTTCTCTACTAATGCGCGGGCATGAATATCATATTCTTTTATTTCATAATTTTATTGCTTAATTTTATACTCATTGCAATTATTAGTTAATAAGAGCACTGTTAACATTTCATCTTATCATCAAAATGAAATCCAATAATATGCATTTTATATCTTTATTAAATAGGCACATGATTATTATTGTGGTGCACAGATACAAAAATATGTCAATAGAATAATTTCACGATAAAACATTACTAACAAAGAACTCTTGTATCAAAACTGATACTTACGCGAATAAAGCAAGTGCCTTGTGAATGAGTTGTGAATTCAATTATTTTTTTTAGGGTATGGCTTCTGTCTACAGGGACAATTCTGCCAGTGTCAAGGTGGGGAAATATACGGGTTCCTCAAAATATTACCAAATGGACAGTTTCTTTCAACGATTACAAAAAACAACCAGAACAAAAAACGAAAACCTAGGAATATCGTTGTATAGCCAAACTAGCGTTATGTAGCAAAGGGTTAGAATTTAGTTTTGTGTCTTTTTAAAAATTAAGAATAAAGTGACGATCAAGGGAAGAGAGGATGAAACTCATGTTGACTGGGAGGGGGACTTTGTTAAGCATGGTGAATGAAGAAAATATTCAGGAAATATGTAGGTGGATCATATCAGATTTGTTACAGTATTAATATTACGACAAACGTTAGCCTTTTAATTTTATTCATCAGGTGATGTCATTCCAAAGGATTGTCAAGTTTAAATAGTATTTAAACATGCATTTTCAAATATCTCTTAATGTTTAAATTAATTTATGTTTAGTTCATTGACTTGACCAAAAGCATCCTCTTCTTGTATCTTAATTGTTTTGATGAATATTAATTTATGCTAAACTTGGTAGTAAGCGACGTTTTATGTCATAAACAGTTAACTCATTTCTACAAACTCCGATGGTCAATATAAATCCAGAATATAACATAACAAAACAAAATTCTTTATTGCACAAAGATTGAACAACATGTAGAAAAATTCAAACAAAGGAAACAGTACAACAAGGCGGCCTTAATGCTAGGTAGCATTCTCTACCAGGCAACCTTAGGGTGAAAGAGAAAGTGCGATTATACTAGAAAATAAATAGCGAATATTTTTGTGTGATGCCGGCATCACCCCCATTCTACCCGCGAGTACCAAAAAAGCGACTAAGGGATAATTTATCCTAGCAATGGGCAGCAGGGCAACCTATGAATTATCGTTTTGCACTGCGCTCAACAATCCGTCTGCCAAGCATGGTGATTATGGCTAGCCCCAATTGGGGGAAACCCATGCCTCAGCGGTAGAGTGTTGTGGCTGTAGAAGTATTTAATAGTAGACAAATATAAAATAATGCATGAAATAATGCCGTCCGGTGTAGTTTTGATGGCCCCGGGGCCAAAAACATAAAGCCAACACAAAAACATGTAAACACTGTTGGATTACATACACTTTGTCGGATTTCTACAAAACGACACAATAATAACTGACAAATAAAGAAATTTCAAAATATCATATCCAGTTACATTACCTAATGATGAGAGTGGGTGTAGAACTACTCTACAGGGTGTTCAAAAGAATGTATGGAATATAAGGCTTGTAAAAGATACGTACATATATCATGCCTTTATCCCTTGCAGGGCAGGCAGGGCGTTAACGGCCGTAAAAAGATACCATAAGTAAATTCGATTTTATGTAGAGTGGTTGGTTATTGTTAAGTTACAAACTCTCGATGGTGATAATTAAATAAATATAAATCGTTTAAAAGGTTCAATTTCATTACTCTACTATATTTTAATTACTTTTTGTCTTTTGGGTTTTTCGAGTATTACTGTAGTTGTGCATGCGCATATTGGATTTAAAATATTTATTTTGAGTTTCTTTCACAAATGCCATTCGCTACATTTGATAAAGCTACGTACTGTATTCCATTGCATTAATTCAGCTGTGACAAATTATATTCTATTCAACCTTTCATCATAAATGTGCGATTATGCCTTATTGGTTGCACTGTGTAATGCTATACTATATCCATACCTACCCACACAAAATTATACATTATTGATTATTCATATAGGCGCTTACGCCCACGACACGATATGGTCTTATAGCATCTTCACTTTCGTTTGATTGGCCTATTGTTTTAGACTCTTTGAAGGTGTGACTGTAAGCTTTAGTGAATTATAATAATCACTCCTGAATTGTATAATTCACAAATCAGTAAAAAATATTTCGGATGATGTATGCTAGACCAATCCATGATATCAAAGATTTCTTTCCTTTCCTTTCCTCCTTGCTTTATCCCGTTCTCTGTCGTGGTAGAGAATGGGATAAGGATCCCAGTCGTCTACCTAACCAAGAGGAATTTGACCTGGAATCAAGTTGTTACACAGAGCGACTGGTATTATGGCCTCTGCAATCCGAAGGTTTACTTGGCCCGAATTTTGGGTTAAGTCACATTCAAAGTTTTCTTTCTAAGGACTTTTATGTTAGGACGATGACAATTAAAAATACAAGTAGTTCAGTCAGCTGATTTAAATAAAGTTAGTAAGCATAAAACTATGAAAAACTAATGATATACGACATTTTGTTGTTTAGAATGTAATAACAACGAAAACGTATCACGACGGATAGCTTATCACAATCAGCTAGATAGCGATAAGATATCATAGAGCAACTGTTTGCGATTGAGTTGCATAATGTTGAGTTATTTTGGTAGTAGGTCACTGGGTAAGTTGAGTCAGGCGCGTGAATAATTTGAAGTTTGTCTTAGGTATTAATTTAGATTCATCATTCAGATGGTCGTTGAATTCGAAGAAAAATCTTTTAAGTATTTTTGGATTTCAATAAACACCTTGGTGGCATAAAAACAGAACGTGGAATTTGACGAGGGCGGCGTCGGCGGACGCGGGGACGGGTCTAAAAAATCAAGACACTTCGAAATTGCATATTTCAGATTTAAATGCGTAAAACTTCTGAACCGTGGCAAATTCCCGGGACATGACAGGCTCAGTGTTGAGCATGTGTTGTTCGGTGGTCCACGACTTTTCAATAAATTGTATATTTTAATTTATTTTGTCACCAATATAATATCAATTATCTGTCAAATATTGACACGCTTTCTGTCTTCCGCGTATTGATACAGAATTTCATTGTTATATAATCCGAATTATATGATAAGGCTGCACGCACAACGACCGATTATTTTATCAGTGTAAAATGTAGACCAAAATGATAAAATACGAAAAGTAAGTCTATCGGGCAGGTGATATTGCGAATGGTCCTTTTATGACTTGCACGTAATTATCAATTTTATGAAACAAAAAATTATCTCCCAAACCATTTTCTGTAAAATTTCACTTTTGTCATTTACGTCATTTATTTTCCATGATTAAGTATTATAGCTGTTTGGTACACGTGCTTGAAAAAGTTCTGCATTTTTTACACTGTGTGAAAATGCTTTTGAAACTCAAAAACTTACACCAAAAAAAAAAAGTATTCATTACCCGATTAGTTCCTAATGAAAGAAAACAACCTAACATAGTTTTAAGGTCAAGCGGTTTTCATGCTCTATGTGTTAACTTACGCTAAGCGTGAGCGAAATTCTACATCGCCTAGTAGTTAAACAGTAAGTTGTTAACTTGTTAAGCATAATTAGTAGACTGTCACGTCAGACGGAGGTAAAGGCCAAGAAATAGGCGGGAGATTAATGGATTCTTGACTAGTAACAAGTGTTGAATTTTCACCGTTGGAAATAAACCTTACTTTAATACTTAAGTGGAGTAAGTGAGGATTCCACCTATTTTAGCAACTTTGATGGAAAGCTCTTGGATAGTTTATTAGTACCTACATTAAGAGTCACTAGCAACTTAACTTATTCTTATATGTCGTAAATAGACTGATCTGCTTCAATCAAGGTTTCAGCTTGTCGCTTGTGATATATACGTAAACCGTTTTTGTATAGCGTTTGGCCAAAATAAGAATATAAAAACGAAAACAGCCGACAAAAATACTATTCGCAATGAATAATAGAGACGCTGTTTCTATGGTCATATACTAATGTCGTGTAAGATCGTGACTGGCTCACTACGTCCCCTACAGTGTCCCATATTACAATACTATAAGCTGCAAGTCTGCAGACCTAATTCGTAATACATTGCGTAGCCGGCCAACCATTATGACACCAAAACATGGCCCGACTTTGCAATGTACATCGATATTCACCTCTCGTGTCGCTTGTTATTTTATAATACTGGACACAGGTGACGACCCAGTTTACTCAGATAACGTGCAGTAACGGTGAGATGTTAAAGGACCGCATTGTTCTGCCATACGACGTATAATTAAGTTGAAATACGGTTGTTTGGTCTACCAAAATGACATCTTATTGCACTGCGAAAAGGATGAACATATAGCACTAGCAAGTTTGTTGTCTCTGCTCCTACCTAGTATTTAAAGTTTCGTAGTAATATCACAAACAATCTATTCTTTAAAAATAATCGCTTACAGTCTAAGCTCTTTTACATCTTGATATGCAAATGCTTTATAGGTACCTTTTTAACATTGCGGTGAAAAAATTGAGCTAGTCTTCAAAGCTAAGCCTTTGTCAAAATTTCAGAAAATGTATCTCTCTGTGTGTGCCTAGTGCACTTTTAATACAAATTATTATTCTTTTACTAGTGCTTTTCTTACTTAATGCATTATAAAAATTGTATAGTCGTTTATGTAGCAGCAGATGTGCTTTAGATGGAAACATAATTATTTTGAAACATTGGAATAAAAACATTGAACTTGTTACGAGAACATTCTCTTAATTATCACTGTACATACGTATCAACACTAATGATGATTAATACCTGTTGAATGTTTGCGTGAGTACAGAGGGAGACGTTTCGGTGAAACTTTCTGTATACAATCTTGTTAACAAGGCATTAGTGCGTGATGTTTACCTGAAAACAAAAAAAGATAACATTAATTGTATATTTTGACGACATCGTTAATAATTGCGACTTCGTCAGTTACGGCATTTATTAGTGACAGAAATGTTTTTGAAATAATGATTATCTTTCATATATTGTCTGGGCATATTTTATTTGCAAATTGCCAGGCCTGATAAATATTTTAAGATTATTACAGAAAATATACTTGGCACTACAGTGAAAAGTTGACCAAACGTAGTATCTCGTAAAATAATAACTATTTCTAGTTTAGTGAACACAAATAACGCTACCACATGTATGAAATAATCCTATCCTACCAATGCCTGTTCTTTTATAGAAACTCCTTATCTCATATCCAAGTTTCCAAGCTACTGCATTCGCGTGACCGATCCAATAGAGAGGACAAGGCACGAGCAGGCATGGGGGTTCGACAATTACTCTAACAGCCAGTTGCTCTGAGCTTCTGGCTTCCCTATTCCTCGCAACGTGTAATTACGACAAGATTGAATGTAGGCACTTACACCAACCAATTATAATGAGCATTTGAAGACACCTGTTCAAATGTTTGTGGGTTTATGAGTTTCAGGCTGTTGTCACGCGTACTTTATTACTTCACTTCCTAACATTCTTGATTTCAATACAACCCGGTGATCATAATTAGGTGGGTGGTTAATTCAAAATTCTAATTTTCCAAAACCAAATTCTTCCTTTCTTCTTTGGAGTGGGACTCTGAGTCGTCCATCGACCCAATGAGCCCAGGTGTCTGTTTTTCAAACGAATTAAATTATTTAATTATTTTCTTCTATAAGTTAGGTAGGCACCGAAATAAAGAATGATGATCTTCATTAACAAAAATATTGTAGGTATCTTTATTATGTGGGCTATAATTTAATTATTTCAGTTATCATTTCCTTCATACAAAATAAATAACCTAAGAAGTAGATGTAAATTGGCTCTTTCCTTTTCCGTCTATCACACATCAGTCAGCAAGTTCACAAGTGTACCACTTAAAGCAACCACATGCAGTAATGGCCAGCCTGATTAGCGCACTCATAAACATTACGTTTTATTACATAACATTACATGTTAGGGTCGACGTACCAGTCACATGCCAGGTTATTTGAACGCTAGACCAAAATTTCAATTAATAAAATTTTTATAGTCAAAATGTTTTCAAAGAATTAATAAAAGCTAAATAAAAGCCGAAATATTTAACCGAAATAAAAGAATAAGGAAATCTTGATATTCTCTGCGTTAAGAACAAGTGTTCAGAGACTGGTGCATGATCTGGTACATCCACCCTACATTTACAAGTGTGAATGTACGTTACAGGTTGTAACATCTGTCATGGTCACGGCCGAGGAGAATCGGGAAATGCGGTAATTGACGTAAGTGACGTCTTTGGTGGTAAAGCGCAATTTTGTCGGTTACGGCGTTTGTGATGTGAAGTGTACTGTACTATTAGCAGTGTACTATTAGCAGTTTTGTATAGATAAAAACTACAGGCCGAAATCACAACATTCTTCATCGAACATGAGTAAAAAAAAACCTATCACGTCACATACATTTACCAGCTGATCGATATGAGGTCTAATTTTTAAAAATATTTTTATTTTAACCCATGTTCCTTTAGGAAGTTGTTCAGTTTTATGGAAAGTTTTGTACTGTAAAATATGTGTCCCTGTGTTATAGGCTGAACAATGCATTTTTTAATTCAAGACAAAAATTCTATGAAAATAATCTATTATTTGCTAAAGGATTTTTTTATATGTTACGTTACTTGTAAGTGGTCTTGTTTTGTCAGTTAGCGCTATCAAGATGATGCTATAAACCTTGAAAAAAATGAATAAACACTTTTTGAAGGGATTGATCAACAAGTCAACGCTAAACCAAATATTTGGATATGACAAGCCTTGATTATGTATGATCAAATTGATAAAACAGAAGGCCTTAAGAATGCCTTGTTACATTATGTATATATTTATTTAATCATAAATTAACAGACAAATAACTTCAGTAACAAATCGTGCTAAAATTATAACACAGTTGTTAAACACCTACAGCATTTTACTCAAATTTAGTTAAATACAATGACTATATGAGTTCGCTGTTGCTGTCTGTTTTCCCGTGGTAATAAGTTTTATCCTCCACCGGTAAAATGTCAATACCGTATGCTCTTCTAGCTTAACATATGTAGGTACCCTTCCAGTGAAAGTATTGATATATTTGGTAGATACATAAGTAGAAAATGATAGAATCTTGAAGTGCGATGCAATTTTTTCAACAGACATCTTTTACTTCCCGTGAACACCCCCCACTTGCCTCTCTAAGCCAGTATCCCAGGGTAATGCAGGCATATCAAGCAAACCTGCACTGCCCTGAGGCTCTACAACGAGTTATGTGGGTATTACAGGAATGCCTAGGACTTACACTCAGAGACAGATCGTCCCCTTCCGTGTAGTACTAGATAGTATAGCCACAGGGATTGCTTTGATAATTAATATTTCCCTGTGAATCCCGCTGTAAATAGGAACCGGTACCTACTTACACATCAAAATAGTATAGACATAAAAATTACTGAACATTAAAAATTGTTGAAAAAATGTCAGCTCACAGAACTAAAACACATTCTCAAAAGAAAAAAGATTGTAAAATCGAAAGCGGTTTTTAGATTTTCCATCCAAAATGTGCCAAAAATGACAATATAGTTCCAAAGTCACTTTTTTTGGGAACGATTTGGAAAAAGTTGTTCGGAACTTGAATTAAAAAAACAAAAAAAATTACAGCTTAGGCTGAAGTTACCAGGAAAACATACGCTTTGACTGATACACCTCATTTACATGTAAGAGCCATCGCCTAAAGGGCTCGTCTTAGACAAATGTTGGCCCTTCGCAGTCAAGACAGAATCACGGACTGAAACCACTATTCAAGTTTAATAGGTTTCGGTTTGGCATACATTGATGGTTATCTTAAGTCATCGGTCCATCTGGCCAGAGGGCGTCCAACGCTACGAGTGGAGATCACGTTTCGGCAAGCATAGCCTTCCTCCAGTCAGATGGACCGAAAGAGAGCGGCTGGTAGCGACTGGATGGTGAAAATGGGAGATCGTGGCTTGTGGCGTATGCGGAGGGAGGCCTACTTCCAGCGTTGGACTGCTGTAAGTAGACTGATGTGATGTTTGTGATGTGATATGTTGAGTTTATTGTTATGACGCACATACAACAGTCCACTGCTGGTCATGGGCCTCCCCCAAATTTACTATATTTAATAATACTCACCACGCTTTACAGGCAGATTGGCTGAGCGCAGTGCAAGATATAGAAGATTTTCACAGAGAACGCTGTTGCCCGTTCCTTGGATTCATCCCATAATCGCCTTTTACGACACCCACAGGTAGAAATGCGATGATGCTATTATAAGCCGGCATAAAACTGCCCATACAAAAGCCAGCAATGTATGGTAAAACGGGTACTATGGTAGTGTAATAATCTGTAGAGTCCCGTTGCGCAAATTACTCGCTTGTATCCTGCAAGTGAGGATATTAATTTGATACAAGATATGGTAAGGTTAAACTCTAAAGGGTCAACGCAGAAGTGCCGACAAGCAAAATGATTCATTGCACATATTTTCATGCATCATACGTAAATAATGATTTTGCAAGAAAACCCGTCAATTTCCCAAAATCTTTAATTTAGCTTTGAAGTATTTTGTCAATCTAACTGGATAGGTACTCAAAAATGATTCTACTTGTGTCATCATATCACATCATAAAGGAATATGTATTCTACATTTCTACAACCGATTTTTCAAGTGATTTTTTGCGTTTACAAACAAATTTATTTCGTATCTAGAAGAGGCGAGGGCATTGACGTACACATACGTAGGTAATATGCGGAGATTAATATAATTTCTTACAAAATCACCTTAACTTTGCCTACTGCTATTTTAGCGAAATTTTTACCATATTTCACGCACGTATAGCTAATATTACCTTTACACATTTTATTACTGCATGTCCAATTTAAATACTTGTCCCTTCGCTTAAATCGAGTAAGTGCACTTACTGAGTAACTGTACTCGCGAGACCGGGTCGAGATAACCACACATTATCAATCAAATTAATTTTACATTGCCTGCTGCGGCGAGCATGCCCTTAAATCACTCTTTAGTGCTTGCGGCTAATGAGAAGCCGAGGAGAGTGCCTTGTACATATTATATCAGTTTATACTTGTTATTATATGCCGTGTGATGCTGGCTTAGAATAGCATCACCCCGCATCCTTCCCGTGGGTGTCGTAAGAGGCGACTAAGGGACTCGAGAGTATTGGTGTATTACAATGTTTAGGCGACAGGCTGACAACCTGTCACTAGTAATACACATGTTTTCTGAAACAACCTTGGAAAACAATCCTTAAAAAATGACAGACGTGGCGATAGCGACCGTATTCTTACGGATGTTAACGCTCTGCCTACCCCTCTGATAAAGGCGTGATATATGTATGTATGTATGTACTTGCTATTGATTTTGAAGGAAAGTAATATGCTATAATGATCTATTTTGCCCAGAATATTGACACATAAATCTGAGAAGGATTGGAAACTTTTTATTAAGTGTAATAATAGCTCTGTTCCAAGCAATCGACTTGTACTCAAGTTTTGCTTACAAGACTTGTCTCGACAAATAAATTTTTGATCGTTACAGAGTTCGCTCAAGACATCAGACACCACTATCTCCAGGTGTACGTATTTACAGTTAAATAATAAGAGACAAATTATGAAAAAAACTAGAAGTGGAAACGTTGGAAGAGGATGGCCGCGAAGAACCTACCTGTGACGTTTTGGTCAGGTCAGAAGTACCCTAAACCGAGCGTGCATGAAAAGACTGAAAAATGTAGAAGAAACAAAAGACGTATGCCAGGATCGGAGCAAGGATATAAGTCTCTGCCTACCACAATGGGAAAGAGGCGTGGTTTATGATGTATTATAATAAAAAAAACATTATAAAAGACCCTTTATTAAAGGGCATGGATGACAAGAAGCCAGCGGTGTACCTGTACTGTTGGTTAATTATTTCGGACATGCAGTGACGCCAGTGACACCGGGCAACGGGCGGTTAAGTGGACGGTGCAACTTGATGAGCGACGAGATAATTCCGTTTTTTTAGTAATAAGAGCGTTGATTGAGAGATATTTTAATTAATGACATACTTGAGGGGATTTCGTAATTGATTGAGTATTGGGGTCCAGTAGTAGACTGCTTCAGGCTGATGTGATGTGTAATTATATTTAGTACTAGCGGCCCCAATATTAGTCACTCAGTGGGAGAAAGATGTTTTCCCGGCAAGTATTATACATACAAACTTTCTTTTTGAATCACTCTATCTATTGAAAAAACCTCATCAAAATCCGTAGAGTAGCTTTAAATATTTAATCACACATAGGGATAAAAGGACAGAGAAAGCGATTTTGTTTCATACTATGAGTGATTTATTAGGTGATATCATACCATATACAGTGTCTAATTCTGACTGTACTATTATCTTGATGAGCGTAAGTTTAGATAGTATTATAATTTACCGAGTATCTAATCATAGGGAAAATATGTGAGATGTAAAATGTTTATTGACAATATGTACCGGTACCTTTACACTAATATTATATTACTGGTGTATCTTGTACAATAATGATTATTATTGCAATTAGCAGTAAATATAATTTATAGACATGTTCTATAGTAAAATGGTCATTTCATTACTTACTATTTTCTCTGCATGTTCTCGTTTAATTTATAGAACTTTTATGATATTAGAGGAATTCTCTCGCGGCCTGCCCAGCGCTTTTACTCACTACTGACCTTTTCCCGTGGGAACGGAATGGGTAAGAGCTTTTCACGGCGTGTACCTTTTATAGCAAGCTGTACACTATTAACATTCTGAATCATACTATCTATTAAAAAAAAATAACTTCAAAATCCGTTACCTACGGCGGATCGTATACTTGTTGCAAGCGTCACTCCCCATACTAAAACCGCACTCGACAGACGTCACTGCGATAGCGCTGCGTCGACAGCGGTTGAGCGGTTTTAGCATGGAATTGACATTTCTACTATGGATCTGACAGACCGCTGCGATATTTTAGCGCTCCGTCGTGCGTCAAGTGTACGATCCGTCGACAAACAGATAGACAAATGGAAATAACTCTGTTTGAAGCTTAGAAACGTAAATATTTGACACATCTATGGAACATTCAGAGACTTATTAAAAATATATTTGGTTAGGCCTTATTCAGGAGACATTCCGTCCATTCCATATCCTTGGCCTTAAGAGAAAGTGGCCGTGTTCCGGTCATTATCGCGATCGCTCGAAATACGCATATTTCGCAACGTAATCCTTGGAACAGAGAACGAGGCTTACACGACACATACGTCATTACGCTCGCTTTCATAATACGGCTTAAGCCAGGTCTGGTATGGATAAAGGACTTTAAAAAATTTAAAGGTTGAAAATAAATCAACTTTTACAAAATGGAGGTAGAGTTTTAGCGAGAAGCGAAAAGAATCGGACGGAACGTTATTTTTTTTCAGGTTTTATTTTTAATTTATGGATTTTCAAATAATATTTTCTATGGTCGTATTTCGTTTAGTACACCTAGTTGACGCATGACCCGGTCAAACTTTACCATTGATATAATAAATAGGTACTTTTGATTATTTGTCTGTGATCGAACTCAAAACTTCTGGTATACGACTTAACCGCTTATTTTGTCCAAGCTAACTGCATAGCATTGTAATAGTTTGTCCAAAGAATTATCGTGTTTAAAACGACTGAACACAAACAATAGTTAGAGGTGCTAATAGACTTAAACATTGTTACGGGTACAAACTACATTTTTGAGGTTTAAATGCGTAACAATACTTGTTCCCATCAGCCGGTACATAAAACTATGTTACAGCGGATCGCACACTTAATGCACGACGGAGCGCTAAAATATCGCAGCGGTCTGTGAGATCTATACTAGAAACGTCACTTGCGTATTTCCGTGCACGATTTCAGAAACCACACAGGTCCTTACGTAGGGACGTAGGTCTCCGTTACCTACATTTAGGTCACATAGTCCACAAAAAAATATATATCTTTATATTTCGGTAAATCTTGATTTGTTTAAAGAAAATTAAAGGTTTGGTTCCACCGTTCTACATTAAGGTATAATCAAACACCAAATCCTTATGTTTACGAGTAATTTTGCCGTCGGCTTCCAGTTCGATCAAAGTGACCGACCATAGTTTCAAAATGCCAAGATAACCATTATCATATCGAAAGCGATATGCTGAGCTAGTAAAATGTCCACTACATAAGCTATTAAGATACAGGAACAGCTTGTTGCAAAATTTAAATAGGTAGGTACCTCCAACACAGTACCAACCAACCTACTTCGGTTAAACGGTTGTTGAACTTTAGAAAATTATAAACAAAAGTTTGATTATGGATGGTACGCTAGGGTAAGGGTAGAAACACATTAGCTTAAGATTAATGCAAGGTAAATGAACCTGAAGTCTAAGATAATCTTCTTCTTCTTTTTCTCGTGTGGGTGTCTTCGCTTCTAGATAATAAAAAACTAACATAAGTTAAAAAACTTAATTCCGACTTCGGTAATTTCTACGTCATATTTTTCACGATAAAATTAAACTATTTTCATTATAATATAAAATTTTGACATACTCAGTGACAATCATGCTGTTAGGACGAATCTAACCACTTTATATCTCATCCCCTCAGCCGTTTGGTCTGTAGACCGCAAAAACAAATTTACTTTTCTACATAATTATAGACATACTCTCCAAAAATACCTTGACATAAGTAAATTTCAATCCAGTTATGCTCACATCTTCGGTTAACATCATAATCATTACAAGGGCTCTTAACGAAATTGTTCATTCATAAAAATACACTCGACAGTCCACTCATTATGAAGATGAACGATCTTCATCATTCGCTTGAGTGAATGAGATGAGTCATTCACTCAGTGACGTGATGACACGATTATGTCAAGATTATGAGTTTATAAGTGGATTATCGTGATTGACGTGCACTATGGTTTTGGATTAATCAATTTACGCACAGGTACATTTTTGTTATAGCAGCAAATATCTATACTACCTACAGATCTCATGGTTAAGTGTAGAATTATTTTGTAGACATTAAGCGTTTAGGCGTGTAGTACATTATACATTTCAGACATTATGCGTAGGCGTTTACGAATCATGTCCTTTTACGACAAAGCCGCTTTGATAATAAGAACTAGGCCATTTTGAAAGTGGGCCATTTTTGTCGCGACACCCGTGGGTGTCGTAAAAGGTGGCTAAGGGATGAATCCATGGAACGGGCAGCAGCGTTCTCTGTGAATATCTACAATATCTTGCACTGCGCTCAACAATCCGCCAGTCAAGCATGGTGAGAATTGCAATAGGTATCTCAATTAGGAGAGGCCTATGTCCAGCAGTGGACTGTGGCTGTAGAATAAGAAGCTTAGTATCAAAGTTCTATTATTGAAACCACCCACAGAGCGTTATGCCTTATAGACATCAATTAATAACTAAACAGAATTGAAAGTGCATCAGAATTAGCTGTAAACTAAGCTTATTCGATATCAATTAGCCAATGGGAAGCTCGCATTCTTGCACCGGTTGCATCACCCTGTGCAATATGTGGGTCAGATATTATTTGAACACACTGTATAGTGATTCAGGAAATGCAATCCGTCTTGATGCAAGTTTGCACTGTATTTGATTACTTATTCAGTTATCAATAGATATAATGAATATTATAAAACTGGATCATTCTCTTTCTGCAGTTACAATCTACACTGTGCTTGACATGGGCCTTGCCCAAAGTGTAACAGAGACAAATGTAAACGCAACTTTTTGCGTTGTTCCCGCATCAACGTCGGTTTTTAGAATTATCAAATCGCAGCGGTCTCTCAGATCGATACTAGAAACGCTTCCCATACAAAAACCGCGCTGCGTCGATAGCGGTTGAGTGGGTTTAGTATCTATGAGGATTGAAATTTCTAGTATGGGTCTGACAGACCACTGCAATGTTTTAGCGATCCGGTGTGCGATCCGCCTAAGACAGACACATGCGTTATAGATGCGCTAAAAAGCGCCTAAATGGACATCAAATGTGGGAACAGCTGATGCAAAAAATAGCTCTACGCTACGAAATGATAAATAGATTTCCCTCTATATAGATTTTATAGCAAATTCAGGTGAGTTACATTGTACGCTTTATCTACTATACTGAGCTCATTGACTCATTAACAAGTTAGTAACGTTAATAACGTTATCAGTAGTCTAGGCATCATAGATAACTGAATAAACACTTACAAGGATGAACCTTTAGTTCTGAGAACATCATGATGTCGTTAAACTTTTAGTGTAATAGATTTTGTAAAGGTTTACAACCAATTTCCAAAGGTTTTATGAAGTAGTTTAGTTAAGTAGGTAGGTACATCAGTAATTAGGTAGACACTTACCATAAAAATGGCCATATAAAAATCGATCAAGACCGAGTTGGAAATGCTAAAATGTAGCGTTTCTGAGTAATAATATTTTGAAACCTGATCGCAATGCTTTGAAGATCATTTTCACCTTCACAAGCCAAGACGAAGCTGCGTCAAGCAGATTTAAGTTTGAAAAAGGGTTTTTTCATTTTCGTGGTCTGCATTTACCTAATCCTACTACTATTTCCTATATAGGTACCCAATTAGTAAGCGAAGGGTTGTCCTTTGCACCCTGTATAATTTCAGATATACATTTCATAAGTTAATCACCAACCTAAATTGGACAAGTGTCTGTTCAACACTCTACGTATATAGTCCGTAAAATTAAGCTTCATACCTGGGAAGTTTGTGACCTTAGAAGAAATGCTATGAAAGCTATAATGCTATGCTAGTTAGGAAAATGGACCATATGTCATTTGTTCCAAGGTCACAATCGTCACAGCTATCAAGCGAAACTTTACAAACTATAAGGCTCGAACAGTGCCTGCCGTCGACAAATGTCACAGTAGCGATATGTCTCGGTGTCGCTAAAAGTCCCTGTAGCTAAATGTCCCTCTTGCTAAAAGTCCCTGTAGCTGAATATCCCTGTCGCTAAATATCCCTGTACCATAAAGGTTAAATTCTGTCAGTAAACTTCACAAACTCTATCCTAGATAATACCGACAGTAGTAACCTAAGAACCGCTCTACTTAGCATTCTGTGTGCGGCTGCATTTACAAGTCGTAACAGTGTGTGACTCGGGTTAGAATCTACTAGACAGTTGATCACGCATTCAAAAACCTACATTCAAGTTTAAATAACAGGAAAAAGTTGCGTTGTAACACTACGAACGTCTCTCGTATCCGAACGCGTCTTGTTTCGACGGATGACGTCACGGGATACTGAAGTTCCTTTGAACGCCTCCTTTGCAAGCGCCATGTTGCGCGCGCGTCGGCTCTGCCGCCGCGCCGACCATTCCCGAACACCCGTTCGTTCTTCAGTCGGGACGCCACCACCGTACGGATACACGCGCTTGCGCCTCCCAGATTCTGCCGCGTTCTCTTATCCTTTGCGCATTCTTTTGTATTCTTTGTGTTTACTGTGTGTTTCCGTAGTTTTAATATACCACAGTGTTACATAAGACTCTCGTTTCATTTACGGCTGTCCACTCTATCACAGCGTCATATTTTTTGTTTACGAATAATCTTCTTAAGATTAGATAAATTTCTAGGAATACTGTAGAAACCATACCGAAGAGTTTAGGGAAAATTTTCTTGATCTTTTTCGAATAAATTTATAGTTGTTCGAATTACTAGCGATGCTTATTTAATTACTTAGGTAATGAAATGGTCTTTTTGGGACTTGTTTTTTCCTAACAACACCATTTATTGAAGTTGAAAAACCAAACAGAACGAATTAGGTCTACCAGCTGGTATAATAATTATGCTTTTTATTCTTAGCGCTAGTCAATCGACAACCCAGTTGGTCAAGTTTATGTACACCAAAAGCTATTTGTAATATTAAATACCTAAAGCTAAGTTCACACTACAATTACTATCCATCACCGACTTTCTATAAAAGGTAAGGTATACGGCGCATTATAATGTTCTACGGATAAATTTCACAATTTGTATTCTGCATAGTGCTTACGATAAGATGTAAACGGCTGTCAGGTTGTGGACAATTTGTAGCAGAGTATAGTTCCTAGGCTTTATCGGAGCTATCCTTACATGCACCAACTATACATTGCTATATTGCATCACATCCTACATCATCACTCCACATCAGCTGCACAGATAGACGTAGGTCTGCCCTAAGAAACGCCACAACTTATGGCGAAAAGTCTGTAGCCATCCAGACACTAAAAGCCGCCTTCTTTAAGCCCTCTGGTCGTCCTCATCACTACACATCAGCCTACAGCAGTTCACAGTTAGATGAAGGTCTGCCATACGGCCCCACAACTAATGGCAAAAAGTCACTAGCCATTCAGTCACTAGCAGCCGCCTTCTTTAAGCCCTCTGGTCGTCTAACACTATGTTTGCCGAGGCATCGTCTTATCTCTAGAATTCACATACTCCACGTCAATTGATCTCCGACGGATGTGACCAGCCACTGTTATTTCAATTTGTTACACTTTCAGATTAAGTATGTTACCTTTTCTTCAGTCACTACCAGTCGGTTTCTTTAATTAGCTTACTGAAGTGTGGTCTTTACTTTAGAATCCGCTTACCGTACCATCCATTGGTTCTACAACAGAAGTAACCATCAAACTGCATGTCCACTGTCAAGTTTGCTACGTTTCCACACTCTCTGTTACTTCAGTCTTCTATTGGAAACAGCAATGGATGTGCATAACACACAAGTTAATGGGTCTCGCGGAATTATTGACTGATTGTTGTATATGGATGCGCCAGAATGGGCGTTTGAGTGTCCGAGTAATTACAGCAATATGTTAGAAGACCATTTTTGGACTGGTGATGTTTACCATTATTCAGGAGGTATATCTGCAAACTAGACAACTTAGACAACCTGAATGAGTACCTACTATACGAGTAGCATAGCGTAATAATATTAAAATACTTTAGGTATTAGGATAGCCTATGGCACAACTTTTAAGGAACTTTAAGTTGAAAAATTTTGCTGCAATTGAGGATTAAATTATACCATTATGAATTATATAATTTTTTATATCTTTATAAAACCAACTAGATTGGGAAGTTCAATGCACCCTTATCCAAGACCCATGATGATGACAATGATGACGGTTTTAGCAACCTGTAAAATCATAGTTTGCGTTACCTAAAGGTAAACACACATTTACCCGCACCGAACGAACTGAACCGAACCGAACCAAATTTTAGAATACTTTATATGAAATCCTATGAAACCTCGCACAGTTGCCGGAATCGTTCGAATACAGCAAATGCGCGATGTTTCATAGGATTTCATATAAAGAATTCTAAAATTCGGTTCGGTTCGGTTCGTTCGGTGCGGAAAAGTGTGCGTTCACCTCACCGGTACCAACTTATTGTGAGTCAGTATAATTTATTGCAGATTTCCCGAATGAAATCACGCTATGACGCTGTCTATGTAAATAAGGACATGATACGCATGTGTAAATAGCACATGCCTAAGAAAATAGTGTTTTATGTACTTTGGTGATGATGGTGACGTGATGTATCCGTAAAGATGTGAATTCCCTTCGAAAAAGCTGTTTTATTTCAACAGAATGAGCAATCGTATGACTACAACTTGACATAATTTTTCTTTTTCTATTAATTTAATGGACAGGACTAGATGGGGAGAGAAGAGGGAGGCCTTTGCCCAGCAGTGGGATGACGCAGGCTAGATAAGATAAGAAGAAGATTAATTTAATTTCTTCTTCATAGCGCTTAAATTTCTAACTCTGAAATGATTCTGAAAGATAATTTATTAGGTGCCGTGTGATGCCGGCTTAGAATAGCATCACCCCACATCCTTCCCGTGGGTGTCGTAAGAGGCGACTAAGGGACTCGAGAGTATTGGTGTATTACAATTTTTAGGCGACAGGCTGACAACCTGTCACTATAGTGATACACATGTTTTCCGAAACAACCTTAGAAAACAATACTCAAAAAAGTCAGACGTGGCGATAGCGACCGTATTCTTACGGCTGTTAACGCTCTGCCTACCCCGCAAGGGATAAAAGCGTGATATATGTATGTATGTATGTAATTTATTAGGTAACTGCTAGTTGTCTGCGATCGCGCTTATTTCCGTAGGTATATTATTTAATTTTATTATTATCTTTATACCTCAGTTCAATATACCTTCTCAAATGTCCTTAACAATATAATATATAATCTAACCTATCAAATGATAAAAAAAAATACGCACAAAAGGCCATTTAAAAGCCTAAAAAAGCATTATGTATTTCTTGTTAGAGGCTCGAAAATTTTTGTGACACGAGTCAATAAAAGAAGTTGCGAGATATGTGCAAAAAAGTATAATAGATCAAACATTTAAGTCACGAGAATGAAGCCAAGTATTTGACATAGCTGAGAGCAAAAAGTGCGATTTTTTGCAGTATTTTTTCGTTGCGATCGTGCACGTGCTGCTAACATTGAATGGGGGTGTGTCACACACCGTAGCGAATCATATTTTATTTGGTTACTATGCCAATAAATCGAACTAACAAAAAATATAGACATGAAATATATCGAGTAATTTTTATTAGTTGTATCCCAACTGCGAGTATTATATGTAGGTCAGCTATTGTCGTGCATTGATACTCTAGTCTAGATAGTAAGTAGATATGTTCAAGTTATTAAAGCAAATACAAAAGAGGGATGATGCGCACCCTAACAATACTCTTCTTTTTCTTTTTCGTGTGGGACACCGAGTCGTCAAACGACCCGATGAACCCTAGTGTCAGAATTGTTCAACCGCCTACTACAAGTAGCAGGCTTCTGAAATGGTTGTGTAACGACCGCCGTCTAAGTGATCATAGACAGCAACCGGGACCTACGGCTTAACGTGCTATCCGAAACACGGAACCATCTTACTTACGGACAATCGGGTGGTTCAGCCCGCAATGTCCTAACCAGACTGGGAACAAATTCACAAAGTGATAAATATCAACTTTGTGAGTGACCCACCGAGAATCGAACCCGGGACCTTCTGGGTCATAGGCAGTCGCACTACCACTGCGCCACATCGGTCGTCTAAGCAATACTCTAAGGAATATAATTAAAAATTCTGACTTAAAATTTCAAATTATCAATAGAATTTGTGGTTTGAAAACAGCTCATCCCTATACTATGCACCTTAAGCAAAATGTCTAATTGAAATACTAGATGCCTAATATTTACATTACTGTACAATTCCATGTAATTTACTAGTGCAAACTATTAACCAGCGACAAATTAATATCTATTGACTGTAATGTATTCATGATTTGACACGCCTATCAATTTGTAAGCTATTCAATCATTATCTTTGGAATGTGCTGATTTAACTACTGAATTTACGGCAGCGCGATTACTAAAATTATCAATCACAAATTGGTATTGAGATTTAGAATCATGAGCATAACGGAAATTATGTGATGTCATATTTATACAATCTGAAATTCTGTCTATTATAATATTGGTTCTGTACGGATGTAACAATTCTTTATTAGCGCTTTGCCCATTCCGCAAGGGATAAATTAAGGCGTGATACTGATGAATACAGGAATACAGGATTTTATTAGTATAGAATATTCTTACTTAAGAAAAGTACCGTCTTGACTATTTTCATATAATACTAGTATTTCATATATATATATACATATATCACGCCTTTATGCCTTGCAGGGTAGGCAGAGCGGTAACGGCCGTAAGAATACGGGCGCTATCGCCACGTCTGACATTTTTGAGGATTGTTTTCCAAGGTTGTTTCAGAAAACATGTGTATCACTACACTATAGTGACAAGTTGTCAGCCTGTGGCCTAAAAATTGTAATACACCAATACTCTCGAGTCCTTTAGTCGCCTCTTACGACACCCGCGGGAAGGATGTGGGGTGATGCTATTCTAAGCCGACATCACACGGCAAACACAGGATTTTATTATTATAGAATATTCTTAGTTAAGGAAAGTACCGTCATGTCTGTTTTCGTATAAGTTTATGGTTTCATAATTAAGATATTGAGAAATAATTATTGAATATTGAATGAGTGTGTGTGTATTGCCTGTCCCGATGGCGTAGCGGATAGTATGCCTCCCTTCTACGCCGAGGGTCGTGGGTTCGATCCCCACCGGACACAAATATTTGGGGTAGTATTTAATCATATAACTTTAAATCCCTTTTTTTTCTATCGCAAATACTGAACTGCACACTAAATTTGCACACTAATTTAATTGAAAGTGCTTAACTGTTTCATATTTTTAGCAAACTGTTTTACTGAATGATTTCCTAATAACTGAGAGCAAATCTATCAACTCTTTGAGAGCAACAAAATATTTAACTCTATTTTATTAGAAACTATCACCATTTATACTTTTGATAGCATGAGTTATTCCAAATGAAGCACCATTATACAGTCATATTTGTCTAATTAAGTAAACAAAAAATCAACAAAATGTACTCTTATCACGCAATAACCAACGCGAAACAAAGATATGAGCAGTACTGAGTAGTCAGTACTTAACAAATTAATTTGTTTTGTAATAATAACATAAAAATAGGATTCTATTGAATGATAAGGGCAGGTCTGGCTTTCATTGGACGTCCACGTTTGCGCTTGATGCCGATAGGTAAGTTTTTCGCTTCTACAGGAGGTGTTACATATTTCAACCTGATCGCCAGTCCAATGACATGTTTACAACTGTAGTTTCTGAAAAAATGCGGACAGCTACATTCACCATTTTTCCATTGGTCTTTGTGTGTGGTCAATACAACTGTCCAATATGCAAAAGCAATCTGTTTATATTCGTCAAAACAATTCCAGTCTTGCCCAAACTGAATTGTAGATGCCCTAGAACTTGCAATCAAGTAGGTCTCCTTTGTATAATTTACGTCCAAAATATTTTTTCAATAAAACAGATGCATAAAAAGAATAAAAGTTAGGTGATAGGAGATTTAGTTACCCGAGTAGTAAATAAGTGGATGTAATTTGACAATATAAGCATGCATTATTGTTATGCAGGTTTAGATATCACTTATTAAAATTGCGTTATACGATTAGATAATTTAGTGTGCAAATCAGTATTTTTGATGTACGGTGTGATTTTTTGTTTTAAAATCTAATTATCTGGGATTTAAGCCAGATTTTTGTAGTGAATAAAGTAGAAAAGGCTATCGGGTTTAGATTTAGTTAATAATTTTTATTGAAGAACGTGTTTAGGTAATTAAGTAGTTAATTTGTATTGCAGTTAATAATTTGGTATGCAGAAGGTTTATTAGTAAATAAGTTCCTTTTGCATAAATTATAATTAGAGGTGCAATTAAAAATTCCCCAAATATTTGTCAAGTCAATTTACAAAATATTTGTGTTGAGTCTGGGCGTTTTCTATGTATAATATGTATTTATTTACAAAAAAAAGTATATATGTATTAGTATCAGCTATCTAGTTCCTATAGTACAAGCTTTGCATAGTTTGGGGCTAGATGGCGCTGTGTGAATTGTCCAGGATATTTATTTATTTTATTTTGCTTTGTTTCGGTGTGACAGCCGCCCATCAAAGTTATTCAGCGCGCACACCTGATCGCGGCCCGATTGATTAAGCGCTCCTTTGTACGGCAATTATATACGACACATGCAATTATTTACTGCAAAACATGATACAATCTTTATTATAGCGTTTTACTTTCGTGGTTGTATGTTACGATACTTTGTAATGGAGAGTAAAAGTTACGGAGAAAGTGAAAATTTTATCTGAAATAGGTCAGTTTTTCTTTTCAGTCTTCAATATAACCTAGTAAGTACCTGAGAATTAGTGTAGAACTGAATTCTTTCCTAAACCTTACCTTAAAAGCCACAACAGTCCACTGCTGGGCATGGGCATCACCTACCGTACTCACCGCTCTTGGAAAGCGAATTAGAGAGCGCAGTGCAAGATGCTTAATTCACTTTCGATTTCGTTAAATTGTCTAGCCTTAAAACATTAACAAATGTTATCTTGATAAAAAAACTACTGGACTCTCTCCTATTTTAAATAGTCCTTTCGCTGCTGTAATATCTGTAAGTTAGAGCTGTTAGGAATAAAAAAGATGGCGACTGATACTGAGGTAGCGTAAAAAGGAGTTAACTATTAGAACCTAAGCTCACGCAAAGCGTAGGTAGATACGATGGATGTAAGATGCCATGCCACGTATATTCTTCAAGACTTGAAGTAGACATATACGTTGACATGAACCAATATTTGTTTGTCAACCTTCGCAGCCGTGTGTCAGTGGAAGTCCAGCTTCACATAACTCTCGTGACGTCACGACTCAGTAGGTCAGGGTGAAGTGTAGGCTGCGCAGGCGCAGCTTTACATGAAGCTATACGTTACCTGTAGACAAAAAAGTAGGTATTAATTACATTAAGATAAGCTATTTAACCCTTTACGGGGCAGAGCATGTCAAATTTTCATTCGTTTTGAAATCTATTGCGGGTAGTTATAGTTAAATTTTAGGTGGTAAAATTCTTCCCATGGCCTTATAAAGGATTAAATGAGGATTTTTTGGTCTAATACCAACACTTGTGTGAACTAAGTGACGCTGTTGACATTTTTGCAGATTGGGGGATTATCTTTTAAGTTCAGTGAGTCTTATCTATGGAAAATCGCTGCTCAGATTTAAAATTTTGGACCTCCCATACAAAATTACCGACCGACCAAGTCAATTTGTATGAGAGGTCCAAAAAAAATTCTAACATTTCGACCTACCTATGTTGGGGAAAGTTGTTTAGTTTCATGGGCTGATTCACACCTGAAAATATTTGAAGCTCATATTTTTGCACCTTATATACCTGTGAACTTTATATGCCAGTAGGCAGTAGGCAAATAATATTTTTCAGTATCTACCTATAAAGTCCTTACAAATTATACAAGAATCAGTTTTATACCGATTTACGCGATTTTGTTGGCAATCTTTCGGAGTTACAAAAGATCACATAAATTAGTGTTAATTGTACTGGTTTTTAAGTGGCCATAAATTTTATATTAAGCTCGTAGGTATGTGATTAATTGTTAAGGTTAAAAGCTTTGTTTGTATTGGTATCTATGGAATTGCCTTTATAATTTTATAAAGACAATAAATAATGTTTACATTCATTCATTTATGCATCTATCGATATTTGACTAAACTATTACTTTTAATATTGGTGGATAATTATAAAGTACCTAGGTACGTACTTGTATTGACGTAAATATTAATATGGTGTGCCGTGTGATGCCGGCTTAGAATAGCATCACACCATTTCAGCTGTCAACCTAGTCATCGTTGGCGGTGAGAGATGACAATACACGGTGATGACACATGACAAATAGCCGAAAGCGAGTGAGTGAAAGATCGACCATGTCATAAAGTGTAAATAGTTGGATAATGCGCTACTTTTGTCAGAAAAACTGATTTTCCATAGATATTTAAAAAATTTATTATCAGATTATGAAATAAATATGAACTAACTAAAAATAATTTTTATTCAGTAGTACATGGTGTAAAAAATATAGCTGCAAATATTTTAAGGGGTTAACTAGCCCATGAAATTGAACCACTTTCCTCAAGAAACGTGAAAAAAGGACCTCCCATACAAAATTATCAACCCACCAAATTTTGTATGTGACAATTTTTTTCAATATTCAATCGTTTGTTTCCAAGTAGGTTCACAATGAATGCTTTTCGAATGTCAGATAGTTACATTACAATACTGCCACTGAATAAATAAATTAGGTAGTCATTGTAAACAATAACAATTTTATATTCCTAATAGAATCTCGGCACGAGTGGGATAAAAAAAATAAAAAAATAAGGGCACACTTTAAGTATATAGCAAACATTTTAAATTTCATGGGGTGTATGCCCCTTAAAATTATTGCAGCTAATATTTTCACACCTTATATATTATTAAAAGTAAAACAAATAAATCTGTTGCGGCCAATTTAAATAGTTACCGGATGCAGTTATGTTGAACTGCTGCCAACTTTACGAAAAGAAGAAAAACATACAAACGTCAGTTGACAAATTCAAAATATTTCGTGTTCCATTTTGCTCCTTTATAGTTGTCAAACCGATGACAGCTAACAAACTAGGCGATGACAAATTTGCCTCAACCTAGAGAGAAAGCTGAATGTTACAGATCGTTTTATTGCTGTTATGATCTAGATTACCGATAACATACATACATACATATAATCACGCCTCTTTCCCGGAGGGGTAGGCAGAGACTACATCCTTCCACTTGCTACGATCCTGACACACCTCTTTCGCTTCCTCAACATTCATCAGTCTTTTCATACAAGCTCGTCGGTTAAGGGTGCTCTTTACCTGACCTTTCTTTAGAACATCCCCGATTTGATCTAGGTACGTTCGTCTAGGTCTTCCCCTTGCAACGTTTCCATTCACACGCGCCATATAAACTTGTTTAGTTAATCTTCTTTCATTCATCCTCTCAACGTGACCAAACCATCTTAGCATTCCTTTCTCTATACCAGTCACAATATCTTCTTTTATACCACAACGTTCCCTTATCACGCTATTCTTTATCCTGTCACTCAATTTTACTCCAATCATACTCCTTAACGCTCTCATTTCTACTGCATTTATTCTACTTTCATGCTTTTTCTGCCATACCCAACTTTCACTCCCGTACATAAGTGTTGGAACTAGCACCCCTCTATGCACAGCCAGGCGTGCCTTATTCGACACTTTCTGGCTATTCATAAAGGCATGCAACGCCCCATTCACCATGTTGCCTGCATTCACCCTCCTTTCAATATCACTTTCACACTTTCCATCTGACGTAAACTTTGATCCCAAATATACAAACTCTTTCACTTGTTCTACTTTCTCCTCTTCTATCATAATATTACACTCTGTCATACCTACCTCTCTTTCAAAAACCATTGCTTTCGTCTTACTTACATTCACTTTCATTCCTTTCTTTTTCAAAGAATCATTCATAATATTTACCATCTCCTGCAACTCTTCAGCTGACGATGCAAGAATAACTTGATCATCAGCATAGAGAAGACATTTGACGAGTAACCCATTCATTCTCAAACCATATTCACACTCTTTCAAACCTGTCAAACAGCTGTCCATGAACAGATTGAACAGCCATGGAGACGCAACACATCCCTGTCTAACACCTTTCTCGATGTTAAACAGTTCGGTGAAGGCCCCGTTTATCCTGACACAAGCACTGGAATTTTCATACAAGGATTTCAGTGCTCGTATCAAAATTCTGCTCACCCCATGCACGGACAGTGCCGACCACAATTCATTCCTCACCACTCTATCATAGGCCTTTTCCAGATCCACTTTTCCAGATTACCGATAAAGAATGGTTTATGACTCCTGAGTTGCTTGGAAGAGTGAAAGTAGTGGGTCAAGGATGTGCAGGGAATAAGTGATCGGTTTCGCCGTGATAGATGAAGAACACGACAAACAAATGATATTCCAATTTTGAATTCAGAATTCATGACTGAAAAGACCAAACTGCCAATTAAGAAAAAAATGTGATGGTATACATTATTTTTATAGAAAATAGAAAAAATACTCTTTGATTCGCGGGGAAATGCTAGATGCAGGCCGCTTCTAATCGGACAAGGTAAAAACCTTTAGGGAAGGTCTATGTTCAGCAGTAGACGTCCTATGGCTGATATGATGATGATAAATCATTTATATAGAACAGTGACATCTTAGTCTCTCTCCCTTTTCTGTGGGACACCGAGTCCTCCAACGACCTGATGAACACTGGTGTCAGAGTTTTTCAACCGAGTATATCAACTTAGTGAGTTCCCAACAGGAATCGAACCCGGAACCTTAGCGTCGCAGACAGTCACACTACCACTGCGCCACATCGGCTGTCGTAACATCTTAGTCATAAATAGAGACGTAACTGATAATTGACTGTCTGTCTGTCTATTGTACGAAAAGTGCCAACTGTCCAATATTTCAAATATACCACAATTTATGTTACGCGAAATTTGTATGTATGTTTGTGCAAAGTGGGTTTATTGTTCTATGCCAAGGCTTCAGACACAGAACACCGTTGGAGTTCGCAAGAATTGTAAACCTCAATCTATTGAGAATAATAATGGGTCACTGTCTTTTCCCATATGGTCTCTCTTCTTGCCCGATTTAAAAGCAAATCAATCAATTTCTTATGGACAAAGTTTCAAACCTCTTTCTTTTCCTTCTAGAGATGACTTTTAAAAGTCTTGAGGTTTACTTCATTGCTTTGCAAAATTCGCTAGATGACTGGGTCATTAATAAAATACAAAAGTTATACCTACGCTTAAAACTATTGTTCAAAAATACTACATACTCCATTTAAAGTTTTTCGAAATACTGAAAATTTGAATAAATAAACACAACGACAAATTAAAATAAAAGTAAGTGTTATGACCCCAGCCAAAGTAGAGAGACAGGACAGGACATATTTCCATACAAAATATCGTTTTTAAAAGTTGCTCATTTGACCTTTCAGTTATCATGCCTATTTTCTACAACAGGCGGCCTTCGATGTGGGTAGAAATGTGACTTGTTCAGTCAATCTCAATCATACCCATACATTATGTTATGGCCTATTACAAAAATACAATAGATATAACAATGCAATCTTCATAAAATATAATTTTATACGTGTAACCGTACAAACTGCTGATCTGAAAACATATATAAGAAAATATGCGCAGAATAGAAAAATTACATAAATATGTATGACGCATCTTTCAAATTAGGAGGGGAGTCCGAAAATGGAAATTTTATGGTAATCGGAAATCATCACGGTGTCATACCAAAAACAAAACTCATGATGACATGAGCTTGACAACCTTAAATGACATAAATGACATAAGCGTCGAAACGAAACATAATAGCCGAGTTTAATAGTGTTTAGATGATAAATTGACATTTGATACGATTTGACGTAATGTTGTGACAGGAAGGGAGCGTCACCACTAAATATGGACATTTATGATGGCCCTAAGAGACGTAAGTGTTAGGCAAATAATGACGTAAGAGTCTTTAATATAAAAGAGGGCGCCATAAAATGATACACCTAAGTAAGTATTAAGATAGAGACAGATCTCTGGTTATTTTTATGGATGATATTTTTTTCTTTGAATTCTACATTCAAAAATATCAGTACTGGATATTGCCTATTAATATATATTCTAAAAGTTCACAATCAATGAAAATAATATGATGGTTATGACCTAGTACCGAGTACATTCATACGCATATTATCACACATTTTTTGCGGGCTAGGCATGCCTTAACCGCCGTAAAAATACGGTCGCTATCGCCACGTCTGACAAAATATTGAAGGCCTTTTCTGATGATTCGTGTTTCACTGTAATGACAGGTTATATAAACCTATCGCCTCAAGGGCAACATGAATTCCTCGAGGCCCTTAGTCGCCTCTTACAACAACCGCGGGAAAGAAATGGGTTGATGCTCTTCTAAGCTGACATCATACGGCCATATATACACGTTTGCTATATTTTAAGAATATCAGCAAAATTATAAACACAGCTATACTATTACATGAGTATATATCTATAATGAACCAAAGAGGCACTTTAAAATTAAAATTCATAATAAAACATCTTTTATTTCTTGAGTCATCTTAAAACAAACTCCTTCAAAGTTGTTACAGTAGCTCTCGCTAATTGTAGGCGTGGGCGGTGTTTTCCCACAGTTTGCCCACAGTTGGGCAACGTGGGCCAACAGGCGCTGTTTGTCTGTTTGTCCAGTGGATTAACTCAAACGGCTGATGCTTTATTTGTGCATATGGCGATGCTAATTGACGCTGTTAATGTGTGAAGTTTTCAAGGTTTTTGGATAAAAACAGGTAGGCTTAGTGTAAAGCATATGATTTATGGTTTTTAGTTTAATCTGATTTTGTGTTTACTCTATTCTACTAAGTAAAAATATCTACCTAGTTGCCCAGATGCCAATAATATTTTACGACCGTTGTGGCGCAGTGGTGGTGCGGTACCGGGTTCGATACTCGGTGGGTCACTCACAAAGTTGATATTTACAATTGTGAACTTGTTCCCAGTCTGGTTAGTACCTACATTGCGGGCTGAACCATCCGATTGCCCGTAAGTAAGATGGTTCCGTGTTTCGGATGGCACCTTAAACCGTAGGTCCCGGTTGATTACTAAGACGGCGGTCGCTGCACAACCATGTCAGAAGCCTGCTGCTTGTAGAAAGCGGTTGAAAAATTCTGAATCTACGGTTCATCGGGTCGTTGGACGACTCGGTGTCCCACACGAAAAGAGAGATGCCTATAATTTTAAGATCAGTTGTTCTTCATGTTTTTCGTTGGATTCAAACAAAGGAATTCCTTCCTTAGTATTCCCTTCCACCAGCGGTGGTCAACCTTCCTGACAAGTTCAAAACAAATTCTCATACTCGCAGTTTTGGCAGGCGTTGAATTCCAAATGCTAAGCTCTTATAAATATTCAGTTATTGGACCGTTTTTGTTTTTTTAAATGAAACCCGAAACATTTTTATTTAAACCTTCTCGAAAGACAAAACAGTTTTGTTCCATCTGAGTCAACAAATGGCTTGAATATTTTGAATTTAGACAATGACAGTGGTTATGTCAGTAGTGCTATATTACAAGTGTCCGTGAATGTTTTTTTTAAATATTGATTGGTTAAATTTTAATGGTTCCAAGGTTTTTTTAATGAAGCAAACGATAAGTAAATGTACCAAAGTGTAATCATTCTTCTTATTGAAATAAGAAGAATGATTATGAGCGTCTTTCTGATTTTCGTGATTCGTGATCTGAATATTAGATTTGTACCATAAGTTTTAATTTGAAAATGTTAATGTCTTTATCATGATACTGCTAATGGTAAAAAAATCAATTTTGATAGAGTATCGGTATATATCAAATCAAATAATATTCGTTAATAGTGCAGTTATGAGCTACATAAATCTTATAATGACCTTCGTTATAAAATCACAAAAACAATCGCCAGTTAAAATCTAGATGACATTATTTTACGTGACTGGGCGTGCGTGGGATGGGAACCTAGAATAGAAATCTAAATATAAATATGACAGGCTAACATTTTCAAAACGTGGTGTAATAAACCCCTTTATAGCAGAACGACACGAGCAAAAACTTATCGGTATATCGAAATATCTTGAGAGTATGATGTTGATGCTGATCTCTCCGACCGATTTCGGCCATGGCGACCACTTCGACTCCTAATCAGATCGGCGCTGATGCGCCCGGAGATGGCTATTGTAGCCAATTTTGGCAGTAAACTCCCATGCACAGTGTGGACACGTGAGTTTGCCATTTACATAATTATAGGTAATGGTGCATATGTATAGTTAATCCTGAGAATATAGTAACGTAATAAATATCAATTACATAGGGTAAAGCATACGCTTTGTATGGTGTTAGAACATGATATTTGTCAACTAAAACTCCCTTAAGTGATTCCGGATCTCGCAAGAAATATCTCTTTCATATCTCAAACCCCACAGTGATTATGATTAGGTACTACCGCCAGCAGTACCCATACAAAGGTTCAACTTATAATGGTTTCTTTAACTATTTAAATAAAAAGCCATTGTCAGTTGACCCCTAAAATGAGTGGGTTGTTGCGCGGGCAATCCACTTTCATTCTCCAACAATTTGATCGCAGTGATCTCACCCAACCTTGGGGTGGCATCGTACGCGCAATAAATTCCGCCATTTTGGATCATTCATCGTCATGACTTCATGACAATACTGCCGTAACTGGACCACGTGCATTGTGCAGTTTTATGACGTTTATGGCCCAATTTGATCCGCAAGGCTAGTGTTGATTGCAATGTGCAGTATGACGTCATCATATATTCGACATTCGAAAAAATATACGTAGTCGGTCCCAAAGTTCTGTCACTGGCATATTATTTTTGAATTTAGAACACGGATTTGGAAAAGTTTTATTGCATTCCGTTTTTGAATGTTTAACAATTATTTTAAAACAATAAATAATCATTTGGCGCGATTTTTCACGATGGAGTGGACTTTGAAAGAAAACCGAATAGCAGTTTTGGCGTTGCGTCGCTGTGGGCACTCGCCGAGTACCATTTTCAAGTTGCTCAAAAAATTGAAAATAACGCTTAGGTTTGGGTATCGTACTATAACTAGGTACACTGAAGTCTCTAGTGTTGAGGACAAGAAAAGAACTGGCCGGCCTCGCTCCGCCAGAACACCAGCAGTGATCAAAGCGATCAAGGAGCGCATACGAAGAAATCCTGTCCGAAAACAGAAAGTTATGGCTTTGCAGATGAAGGTTAGTAGAAAAACAGTCAAAAAGGTTTTAAACGAAGACCTTAAGCTGCGAGCATACAAAAAAAAGAGTGGGCACTTACTTAATGCCCGTTAAAAAGAAATTAGACTCAAAAGATCTCGGGTGTTGTTAAAACGGTACGCGAAAAACCGGCACCGCGATATACTTTTTACAGACGAAAAAATTTTTGATATAGAAGAAAAGTATAATAAACAAAACGATAGAGTGTACGCTACCAGCTCTGAAGAAGCAGGAAACAAAGTTCCGCGGGTGCAACATGGGCATCATCCCTCTTCAGTCATGGTCTGGTTAGCAGTCTCCTACTATGGGCCAACTGAGGTTCATTTTTGCGAAAAGGGGGTCAAAACCAGCGCAAAAGTGTACCAAGAGACGGTTTTGGATCGGTACGTCAAAGACCTGCCCAACACACTATTTTCAGGACATCACTTTGTATTCCAGCAGGACTCTGCGCCCGCTCACAAAGCCAGGACCACTCAAGCCTGGTTTGAACGTCAAAACATTGAGTTTATAAGACACGAAGATTGGCCTTCCTCCAGTCCGGACCTTAATCCTCTGGACTATAAAATTTGGCAGGTCTTAGAGAGCAAGGTCTGTGCTAAGCCCCATAAAAATTTGGAGAGTCTGAAGTCAGCCATAGTTAAAGCAGTCGCTGAAATCGACATGGATATGGTGCGTGCTGCGATAGACGACTGGCCGCCGCGGTTGAAGGCCGTTGTTAAAAGCAAGGGAGGTCATTTCGAATAGTTTTATGTTATTTTGATTCTTCGATGATTGTATTTTTAATTGATATATAAATTTTTAAAAACGGATTGGTACTTTTTATTTTATCAGTATTTTCATATATGACAGAACTTTGGGACCGACTACGTATATATATGGCTGCGCCCCCTGCAACTCATTTTCCCGTGGGAATAAGGATTTTTCCCGGCAAGTATTGTACATAAAAACCTTCCTCTTGAATCACTCTATCTATTAAAAAAACTGCATCAAAATCAGTTGGGCAGTTTTAAAGATTTAAGCAAACATACAGACAGACGCAAAATGCGAATTCGCTTTCTACTATGTAGCGATTATTATCCAGTAGCAGTACTTTAGTTATGAATACATTGCCTGCAAGTTATTAAAACATACAAGTAAACAATATCACATTGTTTATGTCCGTCGTAAATTATTTGAATGTACATTCTTATGCGGTTACACTTTCGTAGATCTTTATAATATAAATGGTAAAGCGTGTGTGTTTGTCCTTATTTCTTGTAACATGGGCTACTTTTTACCACGGGAAAATGTCTACGCTCCTACGGGAATATTGGCAGGTGAAACCGCGGGACGGAAAGCTAGTTGAACATAAAACAATAATTAATTACAGTTATATGAAATAAAGGTTTAGGATCACTGACGTTTTGAGCGATACCTATAAATTAATATGAATAATATGTCAGCCTCTTTTACGATTGTACTACGCGTAAAATTTATTATTTACGAGTAGGTATTTAATTTCTGATTGGCATTTATAGATCACAAAATATTAAATTTGGCAAGTATATAAAGCTTAATAGTAACTATCTAATAGTATGTTGACGACATATAGGTATAAATTTGAATACCGAATTTATTTATATTCTAACTAACCTTTAACATTAAATATTAGGTACTTTAATCTAATTTAGCATTAAATTTTACAGGATCCTTTCCTTATTAGCTTCAGACATTTCGTTCGGAATATATTAGGTAGTTAAATGTAGATTAACGTTGATATGGTGATTTAATAAAAATCATCATATCATCATTTCAGCCGGAAGACGTCCACTGAAGATAGGCCTCCCCGAATATTTCCAAAGTGAACGATCCTGCGCAACTAGCATCCAATGGCGTCGATCATCTGTCCACCTTGTGGGAGGCCGTCCAACATTAGGTCTTGCGACCAACTTAATAAAAATATTTTAATTTAATTTTCCCGTTTTCGCGTTCGAATAACACGTTTTCCCGGCATATAAGGTGCAAAAATATTAGCTACAAATATTTTAAACGGCGAATCAGCCTATCAAACTGAACAACTTTCTCCAAGGAACATTATGTCCAAAGAGACCCATACAAAATGTACCAGCCACAGCTGATGAAGTCAATTTGTTTGGTGTAGTGGGGTCCAAACTTTTGTTCATAATTCGACCTATGTTCTTTGGGTAAAGTAGTTCAGTTTCAAGGTTTCACCGACTTTGGTTTCAAGGTTTCGACGACCGATGTGGCGCAGTGGTAGTGCGACTGCCTTTGACGCAGAAGGTTCCGGGTTCGATTCTCGGTGGGTCACTCACAAAGTTGATATTTATCACTTTGTGAATTTGTTCCCAGTCTGGTTAGGACATTGCGGGCTGAACCACCCGATTGTCCGTAAGTAAGATGGTTCCGTGTTTCGGATAGCACGTTAAGCCGTAGGTCCCGGTTGCTGTCTATGATCACTTAGACGGCGGTCGTTACACAACCATGTCAGAAGCCTGCTACTTGTAGTAGGCGGTTGAACAATTCTGACACTAGGGTTCATCGGGTCGTTTGACGACTCGGTGTCCCACACGAAAAGAAGAAGGTTTCACCCCTTCAAATATTTGCAGCTAATATTTTTACACCCTATCACAGTATATGTAACTTGAATTACAAGTACTTGCGTATTTTGTAATTCTCTCTACGCGTGATTATTCGCGCTACAGTTATCTTCTAACCTCACGACTGCAACCTTTTCTGGATGTAGTTATTCAGTTATAAATTCTAGATTGTTTATGGTTCTATTATAGTTTATTTATTTCACATGAATCACAATAAGGTGTACCTATAGTATTTCCATTTCATATCTATCTGCTAATAAATTGAAAACAATTGTAGTAAGCGGTTGTATACACTGACACCAGGGTTTATCGGATCGTTGAGAGAAATGGTATCAAAAACAAAAAGAAGAAGAAGAACTTGTACGTATATAGGTACACAAATCACGCCTATAGCCTAGGGGTAGGCAGAGCGTTAATGAACGTAAAATAACGATCGTTATTGCCACCTCTGACAAATGTTTGAGGGTTGTTTAAGATAAGCCACGGTGATATATCACTACAGTGACAGGTCAGCCTGACGTTATCATTCAAAAACATGAGAATAATTGAAAAGCTCATGAAAACATACAGAAAACCGAAATATGTTAAAGTAGCTGAAACAGGTGTTACTCTATAACGAAGATAAAAGCAACCAAAGATCAGCAAAATCCTGAATCAAAAAGACGAATAAATTCGCAAGAGAAAACAAAAATAAGGCATTCGTAATTGAAAAACGAACACGTCAATCCAGACGGCCTAGTAACCTACATTCGGTCGCTAAGCATGAATCACCGCATAACGTGAATGAAAATTCAAACAGGATAAAAATAACTATAATAATTAGCGCAAAAAGTACCTACATAACGCATAAATCATTAACGAGTTATTTTACCAAAAATAGCGGTTCTACAAGCTACTACTCATGTTACATTAGTACCCAATATCAGATATAGGTTTTTTATTTGAGAATGTTTACTATTGTGAATGTTTTATATGTTTCCTTGTAAGTATAAAAACATATTAACTAAAATTTATAATACTTGAATTTTTTCGAAAATTTGGTGTTTTAATCAAACACTAGATACTAATGTTTACTTTTTGTTACACATTTTAAACAGACGAAACAAGTGGAAAAAATTCACGCCACCGATCGGATTTGAACCCATGTCTCCTGACTTGCCGGGTCAGACGTGTTAACCGCTACACCATGGTTGGCTCTATTCTAATTGTTTTTGGCGGTGTAATTCAATTTCTTTTGCTCAGTTATCAACCATGCGTCGTATTACAGATATCTGTCTTTAGATAAATTAAATCTTTTGTCCAAACCTTATCACTAAGTTATCTAAATGAAATCTTATCTCAACTGGCACAGGAAGCGGAAATGTCTGGTTATCCTGGAACTTGACACTAACTTAACACCGCTAAGTAAAATCACTCGCGGGTAACGAGATATGATTACTTAGCTGCTTACGATGGGCTTAGAGGCAGAACATTGCAGTTAGCAGGAAATTAGTATCTATTCTGTGTTTCACACAAGGCGAAGAAGTGCAAACTTGTACGTAGATCAAACGATACATTGGTTGAAATATTGGACCTAAAAAGCACAATGGTGACAGCTTAGGAACATTCATATTCGGCCTTTTTTACACTTGACCGCTGTCGACAGATAGTAGGTACAACGAAACATAGTAGAACAATCTGGTGCTCTAGAGTAGTGGAAAAAATCGAAAACAGAAAAATCGTAAGTATTTACTCGGTGTTTCTAGGCGAAGAAGTGCAAACTTATACGTAGATCAAACGATACATTGGTTGAAATATTGGACCTAAAAAAAAACAATGATGACAGTTTAGAAACATTTATGTTCGGCTTTTTTACACTTAATGCACAACGCAGCGCTAAAATAACGGAGCGATCTGTGGACCGCTGTCGATGGTGCTGCGACAAAATAACGCACTACGTCGACAGCGGTTAAGCGGTTTCTAGTATGTCAGAAGCCTGCTACTTGTAGAAGGTGGTTGAAAAATTCTGACACTAGGGTTCATCGGGTCGTTGGACGATTCGGTGTTCCACACGAAAAGAAGAAGTATGAATCTGACCGCTACGTTACGAATGCGCTATTTTAACGCTGCGTTGTGCTTTAGTGTGAAAAAGGCGTTTTTCTTTTCGTCTAAGACACCGAGTCGCCCAACGTTCTTCGTCGATTTAAATAGAAATAATTAATTATATTTGACAGTAAATACATTTGCCAAGAACAATAGTACAACCTGGCGCTCTAGAGAAGTAGAAAACATCAAGAAAGTTAAAATAGAGTAAGTATTATACATTTGAACCGGGTGGTTAGAGTCTAACAAAATGTCAAATGGTCTAACCGTTAGACTGTTAGTTGCGGATTTCCGTGCACGATTTCAGAAAACACATTTTCAAACGTTGTGTGAACTAATATTTACGAACAGTTTAAAATAATACAGTTGCCATTGCAGCTTTTGATAATAAATCCACATTTCTCCGGTAGATGGCGGCCCCAGATTAGTCTGTCTGACGGTAAACGGGTCCGGCACCGTTATTCCGGTCCCGACAATGGGTGACCAAACAAAGCCATATCTTGGATAAAGGTTGTGACAACTTGTGACATTTTTTGACGACCTGCTTAGCGGTGCGGTGACATTAAGGTGACCCTGTGGATAAGAACCAACTTTTTTGTTCACAAAACAAAACACACACACGCACAAATCGCGCCTATATCCCTGACGAGGTAGACAGAGCGTTAACGTCCATAAAATAACGGTTATTATGCCACGTTTGAGAAATATGCCGTGAGATAAGCCGTGTTTCATTATTGTGACAGATTGTTAACCTGTCGCCTAAAATTGCAATATACATATAAAACCCTAGGGTACCTTAGTCGGCTTCTACGACACCCACGGGAAAGAAATGGGGTGATGTTATTCTAAGCAGGCATCATACGGCAACGGTACACAAAACATGTTTGGTTGTATTGTTTCTTATTTTTCACAGAAGTAAAAAAAGGCACAAAACATTCAAATCGTATTCTATTACTTGGAATCGCATGGGACGAAATCACTGGTGAATAATCAGGATTTGCAATGCAAATTGTCGCTGCTAGAAATTTTATGATCTTCGGATAAAAAAGAAAACATACTTAAGTATAAATAGGTAGGTACCAACATAAAAACATTAACGACTCCAAGTTTCCACCAGCACCTGGCCAATAACAAGCCATAAACTTCAAAAACCAATTTGAATTAAACGCCAGGCAAATTAAATCTTATTAACCACTTTGACCAGGATCCCACAGGAAGTAATCATTGAGATTTGAGAGAGAAGTGGACTCGAGTTTACTCCTTTGAAGTTTTATAGCTTTAGACTACTAGAAACTGTAGATTGAGAATGTTCAATGTATGGAAGATCGTGCTTTTTGTTACGTCCAGCTGTGGGCTGCTATAGGCTGATGTGATCTCTCTCTCTCTTTTCGTGTAGGACACCTATTCGTGTGAGATGGCTGATGTGATGTGAGAAATAAACGAAGTAAAAAAAACACAATCATAGTTTGCTAGCATTTTCAATAGTAATAAAAAAGTTAGTCTTAAGGTTCAAGCTCAAAAAGCTGGACTTAATGGTTTAAATATAATTTTAGTCAAATCCCAACAATACACAAAACTTCGATTTGAATTCAAAACCAAACTTCGAGTTGTCAAATATATTCTCTAACTCAATCTAAAACAAAACTCAATTCTGACTTGTTTCGAAAGTTCATTTAGGTCTCCCTAGGAGTATTTTCTGTTTACCATATGTGGACTTCAGTTTGCCAGTTCATCTTCTTATTTTCATAGTCTAAGCCTATACTCCCAAGAAACAATAGATGCAGTCGTGACTGGTCGAGATAGTACACTCTATTGCATTTTATGTCCCCACGCGGGTTTGTTTGTCTACTTTTGGTATTTTAGTGACCATCTGGCGGTAGATATTTATTTCCGGTAATAATTTCATCTGAAACTTACTACTTTTACGTCATTACAGAGTTTCGCAGTGTCATTATTACTCACATTATAAGTTTCAAAATTGGTATCGGAACAGATTTTTTTATTTAAATCTCTATCTTATTTTCTTCTCCACTAATAGTTTTAACCTACAATTAATAAGTTCTTTGATAATAACTTAAGAATTTCCTACAATATCATTCTGAATCAGCAATCCTTTCTAACGGACCGAGTTTTTCTTCAAGCAGTCTCGAGAGTTTTCTTTCAAATTCATTTAACAATTTTTTCAACTTTGAAACCTCACTTCACCCAGCTTTTGTCTTTGCCCGTCTCAAAAGCTTTATGAATAAAGTCTGGGCTCCCTAGTGAGCAAAATGGCCGACGTCTGGGTTTTATTTCATATTTCGAAACGTGACTCTGGCTCCTGAAGTAGACGGATATTGAAAGACCTCAGACACTGAAAGTGGGCGAAATGAAGTCCCTTTTCTATCTTTTCTCATAAAGTTCCCGAGTGTTGAATTAAAGTCCCTAGTGTATGTATAAGTATCTAATACCTTTAGATATTGGCTGAATAGAATGGAGTCAACTTTCAAAATTGGAGCTTTTGACGTACTTAGGTGAATTTTTAAATAATGACACTTTGGGCACTGAGTTTTTACATAACTATTAAGGTAACAACGAAATTTCAAGTAAATTTACTAGTTACATCATCATCTGGATTTTAATGCATTTTTTCTATAGATATAGTGATTGAAGAGGAAGGTTTGGGTGTATAATACTTGCTGGGAAAACAACTACTTCCCACGGGAAAATAAGACCGCTAGTCATCTAAAAATTCATGACGTAGTTTGGTACACACCAATACCTACCTACATAGGGTACCTATAAGTAGCAATATTTTGTTATTAACAAATTGCTCACATCAATCGAGTTGGCCATTCTGTCAATTGGTTTGAGGCTAGCTAGATTGATTTATCTATGTCCAAAGGGTTTTTACTTTTAAAATACTTGGCCTAATTATCACAATTGCGCGTGATACATTTGATTGGAGTTTGATAGATCATATTAGTTTGCCGTGAAATCGTATGGCTGTATAGCTAGTCATTATCGAAGTAAAATGTATGATACTACAACTGATGCCGTGTGATGCCGGCTTAGAATAGCATCATCCCATATCCTTCCCGCGGGTGTCGTAAGAGGTGACTAAGGGACTCGAGAGTATTGTTGTATTACAATTTTTAGGCGACAGGCTGACAACCTGTCACTATAGTGATACACATGTTTTCTGAAACATCCTTGGAAAACAATCCTCAAAAATGTCAGACGTGGCGATAGTGGCCGTATTTTTACGGCCGTTAACGCTCTGCTTACCCCGCAAGGGATAAAGGCGTGATATATGTATGTATGTACAACTGATTGCAGTTTTGTAAATAATTTTAATTTGCCATAAAATCTTATGGCTACCTATATAAAACTATTCGTTAACAAAGTACGAATACTATGATTTATATTTGTAGGATTTTTATAGTAGTAAGCGTTTTTTAACTTCGGTATCAATGGAACAACAAGAAATCTCGAATAGACCTATTTTGTTTTTCTTTTTTAGTTCGTTTTTATCCTATTGCTGTTCTATGTACAATAAATTGTTTATGAACAACAATCATTTATATTGTTAAAGAATGTACAAATGTTTTGATGAAAGTAGTTGAAATTACAAACAGTTACAAACAAACAAAAGTTGAAATGAAAATACTTACAAACAAAATTATGAATCATTTCCGAAACATGTGAAGCATGCTAGAAATATAAGGTGTAAAAATATTAGCTGCGAATATTTTAAGAGGTGAACGAGTCCATGAAACTAAACAACTTTTCCCAAGAAACATAGGTCGAAATATGAAAGAAATTTTTGGACCTCCCATACAAAATGTAGCAGCCGAGCGAGTCAACTGTCAAATTTTTTTTTTCATATTTAGACCTATGCCCCTTGGGGAAAGTTGTTCAATTTCACGGGCTGATTCACCCATTAAAATATTTGCAGCTATTTTTTTTACATCTTGTATAAAATTGACAAAAACGTCATTTACCTATTATGATTGTAAATATTCGGAAGGTATTTTGGACGCAAAATATCTTACGCGAAATGTCAACAAAGCACATGAATGACACGGCAAATTGACATAAAAGCATAAAAGGTCTCCTTTTGTGTCATATTTAGCCGTCCATTAGCTGCATCATGTCGAAATACGATCTCTCTTGTCCCATAATGTGTCTTTTTGGTGTCAAATTTTGCACCCGCCCTTGACAAAGGGATCAATAAAGGAGTTTCACATACACCGCATGATCTTAAGGTGTTTTCCCGGATGCGGTTTTTTGACAGAATGAGTTTAAGAGATTCAAGATTCAATCGTTTATTTCCAAGTAGATTCACAATTAATGTTTTTAGAATGTCAGATAGTTACAATACATACTGTCAATGAATAAATTAATTCGTCATTGTAAACAATAACAATTAACAATAACCTAGTAGAAACGCGGCACGAAATTAGTTATTCTTGTTCCGTTTGTAAAAAGTTAATATTAATATCTAGTGTTTGATGCAAACACCAAGTGTTACAAAGATACTATATTGTGAACAAAATCTCCTAAAAACAAGTAAACATTCGAATTTAAGAAACACCATACAAAAGCCGAAACCATCCTTGGTATAAGTTACCTTATGAAATTGCGGTTGAGACGAGCTGTCTTTTCATTGTTACGAATCGGAGTATCGTCCAGTGCGTATGCGAACTACCTTAACATGTCATTGACATAAAATTTTGCACCCACACCACACCCTACATTGAACCGTACACAAAAAGGATCAATAAAACCATTTTTCGGACAATAATTGCCACCCCTGTTTACTAAAGTTCCAACGCAACAGATGTTTCCTATTTGATAATATATCGTAAATCAATCTCCCCTAAATAACTAAGTAGATACAATCAGCTGGGATCAATGTTGACTGGTTTTCAATGCAGATATTAAGGATAACTAATAAAGGTTGATTCATTAGCGTAAGGGCAAGTCAAGGCTGTCAGTTTTCAAATATGCACATATGGACCAATATGCATTGGTTAGAATTTTGTCTGTGGGTTATTTGTTTGTAGTAGAATATTCTGAAATAAACAAAACTTTTTTAATTTTACAGAAACTTTGAATTAAAGAAAGAACCTTTTGTTTTTGTTATTTTCCTTGATTATTGTTATTTATGTTTAAAATCTTTAGATATTCCCTATTTTCAGAGGCTTACGAATGCGTAGTAACACAAGTTGTCAAAAATATTTCCTGACGTATTCAAAATTACGGCCATTATTATTCACTTCAACTGTGCCAGAGTACCATTTCCGTCTTCGAAATCCTATTTCTAACAACAGTTGTCCCAAAGCCTTTTGGGACATGAATAACACAACCTTATCGGACAGAAGCGATTGAAAGTTTGTACGAGTATTATTAGCTGAAACTGTATAGGGAAAATGCATCATATACAAAATCACGCCTTTATCCCTAGCGGGCAACATCGTTTCTACCCGGGCGGGTTTCGTTATTGTTTTCAATAACGGCCGTAAACATACGGTAGCTATATTCGCCACATATGATAAATGTTTGTGGGCCAATCAATATATTTATTTTAAAGTAGTAAATTTTACGTTAAACTTTTTAAAAGTCTATATTAGTCATTCTAAAAGAGAAAAACGTAGGACACATTTTTCTGTTCCTTACAATTTTATGAACCTAGTATAAACGTGGCCATTTCAGAACGAAATTAGGACACAGTAAAGAACATTAAAAATACTAGTAAGTACTTGTTACCTATCTTCACAGTTAGTGTTGAGTTTGAACTGAAGGTAAACGTTAACTGGTCCTTTTGTTCCTCGGTTAATTTATTAGTTAGTCCATAGCAAATCCGTATTGTAAAGATAACCATCTTAATGTATGTAAATGTGGGTACCTACATTTTATTCGTGTAACGCGTATCTAGTTAATTAGATTTAGGTACTCTTAAATAACTACCCAATCCTACCTACATACTACAAGGTGTAAAAATATTAGCTGCAAATATTTTAAGTCTTGAATAAGACCATAAAACTGAACAACTTTCTTCAAGGAACATAGGTCGAAATATGAGTAAATTTTTAGACCTCCCATACAAATTGACTTTGTCGCTTGGTAATTTTGTATGGGAGGTCCAAAATTTTTTTTTCATATTTCGACGTATGTTTCTAGGGAAAAGTTGTTCAGTTTCATGGCCTGGTTCACCCTTTAAAATATTTGCACCTAATTTTTTTACATCCTTTATAATTTAGGTACATACATAGGTACCTACGTATTCATTGCACCGTGCGTTTTGAAGCAAGAATGCAGATTCGTAGTATTTTAATCAACATTAAAAAAAAATTGATCGTAAAAGTTACAGATACATTTTACAGTTTCAAACAGGGAGAAACTGTTCTAGGCCCTACGTTATCTACCTACAGATATACAACCACTTGTCACAATTATATTTCACGCATCGACTCCGACAATAGGTCGATAAATCAATTTCACAGCCGGCAACACCGCATATGGCTAGTGCTGCCCATGTTGTTATCGAAAACTAGTATTTCTACTTATCTTCCAATTCAGGAGGCCTTTATCTTCAGATTCTAAAGATTTTTATAAAAATCGTATTTTAAAATATATTAAAATACGAACAAAAAATATCCGAACTCGAGACCGACTGGCTGGAATAGCGAAATTATATTAGATTATATATCGATGCCGGACATTTATTTATAAGGTAACACTAGCTCCACTCTAGGCACAATGTTAATCACTGATTAGCTGGAACACTTTGTTATTCAACCACGTTAAAATTGACCAATTTATAATTATCGACATTTTGACAATCGACAATGGCAGCACTATCTCGATATAGGGACAATGCGCGACGCTGATTGGCCCCGACGTTTGTCATCGGGCCATGCTGAAATTGGACAATTTATGGCCAGTATTCCGGGATTTTCGATTAATTTCGTTGACATTACTTGTTGAAAGCTCGTACCACATTGGTTACTCGTAAAAAAGAGAAATTGACATTTACGATTCTTGAGGACATTTACGACTAAGTTAAACGATTCGCGTGACATATAACTTTTTAAATGATTTCATGAAAACCAGCCATATAAGAAATAAAATAAACTATTCGATATTTTGGAAAATATTCATAAATCAGCAATATCATCATTCTCGTTGCCATATCCCGTTCTCTGTCGGAGTCGGCTACCTAACCTAGGGGATTTGGCGTGGAACCAAGTTTTTACACAGAGCAACTGCCATCTGGCCTCTGCAACCAGGAGGCTAACCTGGCCCGAATCCTAGATTAAGTCACATTCAAATACGATCTGAATTGTAACAAATTGATTGAACTTTCGATTCTATAAAGATACATTGAAAAACGATTTTTAGTCCGTTAGTTACATCTCCAGTACTTATTGTATTCTCCAAACTATAAATATTTTGTATTTCCCGCTAAAAGTCAGGCCTGAAATTATCTGTTTTATCTGCGCAAGAGTTATGCGCATGCGCCGATCGTAGTCTAAACAGTGCTATGCGCAATGCACTTTCACGCATTGAAGATGTTTGACGATATTACGTAAAGACGCGACTACACTGTGATTAGAAGCCGTGTGTTTAAAGAAAAGATGTATCAATGGCGGCGGTTACCTAAGTGTGAGGAAGAAAGCATGAATATCTGCTATATTTAAGACAAAAGCCTTAATGGGAAAGAAAAAGCATGACGATCGGCCGCCATTTACAGACCCCGACTTCTATACTATTTCGAGATGTTTTAATAGCTATGTCATAAAAGCAACGCCTACCTGTCATATATCGCGATTTTATGCGTTGCTCTTCGTCAACGTCGCTTTTTAGTATGGGGAATTCAAAATTTCCTTGCATCTCATAGACGCATGCGTTACGGATATGCTAAAAATGCGTTGCGTCGCGCATAAGATGTGGGAACCGGCTAATACGACAAGAAAAACTCATTCGAACTCATTTATTGCAGTCCTAAGAAACCTCCATCAAATTCTTTCAATGGGCATCAAAATCTTCACGCCATTTTTTCGGATGTTGTTTGACATAAAACTGAAATATAATTGCTATCTACCGACATGGTAACTACATAGCATAGACAGACGTAAGCAGACATACCAATGAGACAGACATTGACTTTGTATGTCACATAGAACAGGCACAAGTCATCAGGTATGACGAATCTTCATGAATGAGTTGTACAGAATCTGTGTCGAAGTGGGCTCAAGGTTTCTTCACCAGTTATGTCACTTTAGGAATAAATAATGACCTAGTAGAGTTTGAGGTCTTTGAAATGGCATGTGTCTGTGGAATTTGAAGTAAATACAAAAATAAGTAATCCAAATCGGTCCAGGTATTATTCCAGTCCTGTCCTCAACTAAAGGGGGCGCTACTGCTGTAAAAATGAGATGTGTGGTAAGAATCACCTAGTTAGTTGGAAACGACTAACTGAGATTTTGTGCAACGTTTTTGTTCCTTACTCGAGAGATGACAAGATGTAAAATCGACGCTGCAACCGCACTCACTCTCAGTACTAAGTATTTTTGCTATGAAATGGTAAGCTAAAAAGTAAATAGGGTATGCAAAAAAAACTGCAAATATTTTAGGGGTGAACCAGCTAATGAAACTGAAAACTTAACAAGGAGACATAAGTCGAAATATAAGATTTTTTTTTTGATCCTCCCATACAAATTTATATGGGAGGTGTAATTTTATTATTCATATTTCGACCTATGTTCCTTGAGGAAAGTAGTACAGTTTCATGGGCTGATTCACCCCTTGAAATATTTGCAGCTAGTATTATTACACTTACACATACGGGAGGAAGGCATTTGCCCAGCAGTGGGATGACGCAGGCTAGATAAGATAAGAAGAAGATAGATACCTACCTACCGTGCTGAGTACCTACCTATGTATATGCAATGTAAACAGTGTAAAAAACCCTTACCGAAAAGCGTAGTCTCGTAAATAGCACTTGTCTTGTAGATCGCGAGATTGGAGTTACGCAATGTTTTCATTGAGTCATTCACAGCTACGCTTCAGTGCACCTATACATTATAGCTGCGAGATATGCACCTTCTATACGGTTATAGACCTGAGTATGACGGATAAAATACTTCTTTTGTGATACCGAAAAAATAAACAAATTTCGAAAATTTTGTTTTGTGAAGGTAGGTTGTTGTTCTACTAAATAGGAACATTATTATTAGGGCAGTCTGTAAAGGATAAATAAAAATATTTATTTGCAAATTTTTGAACGAAAACGTAATAAATTTTCGCAGGAGTTCGGTAATGTATTGGGAATCTATTGTCCAAAAATACGAATAACCCCCATTTATCATTTTTCAAAAAAGGTATTAAAGATAGCATTTTGTTTACAGTGAGTACCTTAAAATCAAAGTTATTGTTTTGACGCCATCCAGAATAGTGTAGTGTGACGTCATATTACAATATTCTCATACAAAATGTCGTTTCCTGTCGTCTTAAAAAGTAAGTAAGTAGCTCATTTAACCTGTTCTTCACGTAGCCAAGTTTACATAGATCACTAGTAAATGTCTCGTAATTTTGGAAAAGACAAGAATAGTGATTCCCAGTAGTAATAACGATGAAAAGGTTTAACTCCCTCAAGGCGAGTGAAAATAGGAATAAGTATCATTCACATTTCAGTCGTTTTCTGGTTGTAAAACTAATTAGCATGACTGCAGAAGTGTGTCTTCATAAAACTTTATTTAAGTACCTACCTAAAATTCTAAAGGTATTTTTTGATTTAGTAGAAAAAGAGATAAGTATGTGGCAGACAGCTTATGCAGTAAAAGTAAAGAACTACGTTTTTATTGAACAAAAATGTAAAGATCAAATAGACTAAATTAAATGACGTTTTAATCAAAGCTATTTAGAAGTTTGCTGGCTATTACATACGTACATATATCACGCCTCTAGAAAAGGGGTAGGCAGAGCGTTAATGGTCATAAGAATACGGTCGCTTTCGCCACTTTTGACTTTTTTGAGGATTGTTTTCCAAGGTTGTTTCAGAAAACATGTGTATCACTAATAGTGACAGGTTGTCAGTCTGTCGCCTAAAAATTGTAATACACCAATACTCTCGAGTCCCTTAGTCGCCTCTTACGACACCCGCGGGAAGGATGTGGGGCATCACACGGCTATTTTAGGCTCTAAACAAATCTCCGACCTATTATTTTAATTGTGTGTGCTATCAATCATGTCAAAACCGAAGACCTGCAATTATATTATCATTTTATGCGGGTACAACGGAACTCCCTTGTTAAAATCCGATCCCGGGCCAGACGGGACGGGATTTCGCCAAAACTGGTCGCGGTTTGAAAAAAGAACTAAAATATTCAGACTGGCCACACAGAATGTGCAGTTGTTTTCTTTTTGCATTTCGGATGTTATGCAATATTTGAAATTCGAATACCTATTTACGAATTCAAACTGAGGACTGTTCTATGCTTTTGTAGATGAAGATGGAAAAGTACTGTAATATGTTGATGATTGTAGTAGGAAGGTACTTACTTATTATGTACAGTAGACTAAATATTCTCCATAATTGGGAAAACAGTCGTTATAACCGCAATGTTGGTTAGCTCAGCAACCAATAACTTAGAAAGTGTTAACCAAATTCCTTCTTGAATTTTTTTTGTATGAAAAATTCGGAGAAGTTTTCGTATTAAAATGTGTACACAAAAATGATCGACAACAAATCAAAGTAATCTCCCCACACTAGCACTAATGCGACGATCCTCAGATTTAGAATGTATTAAGCTGACGAATCTAATCTAAAATGCTAAAGCTGATTATAATTTTATGCATTCATATTATTATCTACTTATCTAAATATATAAAATAAGTATAAATATAACTATAAGTCAAGGTCTTTGATTTGTTTTGTAGAAATAAAGTAAATTTTTCTAGTGTTTAAATTTAACGAGGTAGGAAACCGAGAAATTAATGAATATAAATAATAAATTAAAATTACAATATTCTCAGACTTCTTAGTTCAAGATATGTTTGGCTAGATGAAAAAGAAATTATTATATATTACGTACCTAATAGGTTTTTAGAAAAAAGCGTGTTTACAAAGACAATTTTCGGAAATTGGATAGAAATACTTGAAAGCACTCTTAGTAAGTTGTTCATTCATGTAGATATAGATGCCTAGATTGAATAATTGCCCCCTCTTATTTTTCATACATACATACATACATAAATCACGCCTTTATCCCTTACGGGGTAGGCAGAGCGTTAAGGGCCGTAAAAATACAATCGCTATCGCCACGTCTGACAAATATAGAGGGCCGTTTGAGATAATTTGTGTATCACTATAGTGACAGGTTGTCAGCCTGTCGCCTAAAAGTTGCAATACACCTAAAGCCCTCAAGTCCCGCAGTCGCCTCTTACGACACCCACGGGTAGGAAATGGGGTGATGCAATTCTAAGCCGGCATCACACGGCAAATTATTTTTCTTGTCTTGTCAATGGCAAAGGTAGACATTTTTACCTGGGCCCTAAGTCTGCTAAATTGAAATCGTTTCAGTTGGATGTCGATTGGATCTCAGTTGGATGATTTTGGTAGTTTCGTAGTCTGCTAACAGTTTGAAGTATAGAAAATCACAATAGCAATGGAATGACTGTTGAGTTTCGGCGTTACAATGACAAAAAATAGCAGATTTGGGGCCCTAAGAACAGGCATACGGCAGTAGGTACCAAAATAATACGATTTACACAATGTACATACATACATACACATATCACGCCTATATCCCTTGCGGGGTAGGCAGAGCGTTAACGGCCGTAAAAATACGGCCACTATCGCCACACTTGACAAATTTTGAGGGTCGTTTGAGATCGTTCGTGTATATCACTATAGTGGCTAGTTGTCAGCCTATTGCCTAAAAGTTGTAACACACATGAAACCCTCAAATCCCTCAGTCGCCTCTTACGACACCCACGGGTAGGAAATGGGGTGATGCTATTCTAAGCCGGCATCACAATGTATGACCTAAATAATGTTTCAGGTGAAAACATTACTTCCTGGAGAAGGATTTATGAGATGAGTTCTAGGAAACAGAGTCCATTGTGTGATGCTGCGCGTTCAAAGGATGTTTATAGTTCATGTGTAACTAATTAGTAGAGTTAATTAAATAAATTTCCTGGACAATACACATAGCGCCATCTAACCCGAAATCAAGCAAAGCTGTGGGAACTAGATAGCTGATATTAATACTGACACTTCTTTTTTGTAAATAAATACATTTTACTATGTATTCACTGATATTTACTATTTGCTACAAGAATGTCAAAATGTCGTATGAAATCTTGTATATGGCTTTTTTTACACACCAATATTTTTAAATTACCTATGTCCACTGAATAAAACATTAAATTAAAATTAAGTTTCAGTTAATGTAGACCCACCCTAAGATAAGTTAAGTTACTCTCTAGTAAAATAAGTAAAATTAATTCATAATTGAGATAATTTAATTTGAATAGCTTCTTTTCCTTCGTGTCAATGATCCTTTGAGTGTATTAGATTTTTTGTTGTACCATCAGGTCTCCCATGGTATTAAGCTTTTTTTATTAAATAACTTATTTTAGGGGAGGCCTTTGCCCTGCAGTGGGATATCGAACAGGCTATGTAAAAAAAAAACTTATTTCAAGGTTTGCTCTGTATTAACTGAAATGTCATTTATATTTACTGTCTAAGTACCTATACCATAAATAAAGAGACTCTAATGCTGTTCTCTTTTCAAATAGGTTTATTCCTAGCTATAACGGCTATCTTCGCAGGAGAGTCGGTCGACATAATTTGAAATCTCCTTTTCTAGGGCTGAGCTAATTTTACAGAGAGCTGTAATTGTCATTTATTGCTATCTGGGATTGCAATTGCTCTACCGGCATTGTAACAGAGTATTGTTTTGTTTACTTAGCAGTAATAAATAGGGTCGAAGTGGTATGTATACTACTTATTCATTTCTTTGTAACTGTTTAGAACCATCCGGTGTAGTAGCCGTCCGGCGTAGATTTGATGACCCCGGGGCCGAAAACATAAACAAATTAGAAAAAAAGTGGCTGTTTAGAAAAAATGTAAGTACACATGTTTGGAAATTTGCCATGTGTACAGTAAAAAAATGATAAAACAGATTCGCTAATTTCTAATAAGAATTTTTCACCATAATTAATATTAGCCGTAGTTACCTATTGAAAATTTTTGTATTTTTCCATTAAATAAAATTTACAAAATAAGTGTTTTATATAAAATGCATTCGCATGCGGATTTAATTTAGCACGTGTCGACACCGACTCTACCGCATCACAAAAATTACAGCCGTTTAAAAAACCAAGGTTTATTTTATAACTGAAACATTTTATGAAGCCTACATAACCGCCATAAGGTCATGTTATCACCTTACCTTACAATTGCCAAACGACATACATCTTAAGTTACCGATAAGCCGGCATATTTACCTTTTGTCACGTGGTAACCCTATAACACACACAACACTGGCCACTAAGAAAAAAAATTAATGAAAACTGGTAGGAAAACTGAACTGTCAAAGAAAGGTACTTTTTAATTCAACTTTTGAGGATGGGTGTTTTTTAATGCCGGTTTCGGACGCGATCCGCGCGGTGCGTGCTCACTGCGCGAGCGTTAGGTGAAGACTGGGGTATGTATGAAATGTATGGACGAATTTTCTCTCTAACGTCGCGTGCTATGTATGTATCATAGCTTAATTTTCTTCCTTCAACTTTCAGTTTCGTTGCGGTGCGTTGATGAAATGATTAAATTTACGCGTGATTGGTTTGTTTTTTTCTTTTTCATAAGATCGAAGATTTATTTTAGCGGAAAATTAATAAGGTAGTTTTTGAGATGAAAAACTGATAAGGTACGCGGCTAGTAGTAAGAAAGGTTTTAGCATTTTTTAGCTGAGGCTTGTCTGCGGATTTATACTAAAAATATTTCAACCCAGAATATTATAATATTTTTGAAACTTATCACAAAAAAATAGTAACCAGTTCTATATCTAATACGTCATACCTACTGGGTTTACGGTCTATAAACATGGGCAAATGCATGTAATTTAGTTTACTGTAGTTTGCAGAAAAACACTATTGATGATTATTGGCTAAAAAGTTGAAAGTCGAACATTATTCAGCCTAAGTTATTTTTGACTGTTGCTACGTCTATACAACAAATTAACAATAATCATCAATTTATAAGTATTAGGTAGAAAATGCAGTCGCTTTTCACGTTTCTCTGTCGTGTTCGCTACCTTTTCCTGAACCACCCAATGGAACTTCAACCGGTTTTTTCCAGTAGATAGAGTGATTCCAGTGGGATCCTGATGGCTTAGTGCGATAACATAAGAGTAATTCAAGAGCAAGGATAATTATGTTTGATACCTGCTGGAGAAACGTGTTATCAGAAGAAAACTTGGACGAAATAACGACTGGACGCGAAACGATGTCATTTCACCCTTTACCCCTCTAGCCACAAACCCTGAAATTTTGCCAAAGTTATCTAACCGCAACCGTCAGTGTCGCTTCAGTGCTACTAGAGAAAACATCGCTTTAAAAATGGTGAAATGTGCTGTATTGCTTTGTAAAAACTATAGCCATTGTACAAGCAATATTTCTTTTCACTCGTAAGTATATTTTGTCCTGTATTTTGTGTTATTTACGTAGAAAATTAATAAAATATGCAAGACTGGATCGTATAATACGACACAATAAAAAAGGTCATATTTTATAGAACATTTCAAACAATATTTGATCGTACTCTAATTAGTCGGTTATTATCAGTCATTTTTTCATTCGTTCAACAATTACATTCAGTCTAGTGCTATTCAACTTTCGATGAAGGATATCGATAAAAATAATAGTAAAGTCTATTTTATTTAAAAGTGACCTAAAATGTAAACAAACCATTTGCTATAACCTCGTCGATAGATTTTGCCTTATTTCATTGAAACCTCACGTTATAACTGTGTTGCAAGTATGTAGGTACACATTTCGCTTTCTTATGGGTGTTCATAATAAAAATAAAAAATATAGCTTACCATCATCGACGCGTTCTCTCGCTTAGATTTCTGATACGCTATATGCTATCTATAATTGGCGGTCGTTACACAACCATGTCTGAAGCCTGCTACTTGTAAAAGGCGGTTGAAAAGTTCTGACACTAAGTCATTGGGTCGTTGGACGACTCGGTGACGCACACGAAGAAAGAATCTTGGGAAGGCCTTGACTTCGTCTCATCCTTCCAATATTACTCGACCAGAAATTGATCCATTTTTGTCTATTGTCATAACGTACTATTTTATCCGGCATGAAAGTGTTTCTATTTTAAACTGACATCACTGTATTAAAGGTCCATTTTTTTAACACTTAACGTTTTACATGTACTTACCTGTTATATGTTTTTTTTAGGAATAAGTTGATCAAAAACTTCATTCAATCATTCATTCGTTGTCGATTATCGACTATGGTACAGCACTGCCTTTGACTTACTTCATAAACCGGAAAAAATCAAAACTGTCAGAAGTAAAGAGATGATGATGTAATACGTGTACATTTCAATTTGGAAGAATAACATTTGTCCTTTCCTCCCTCCCCCCCAATATTGGTTGAATGAGTTTTCAAACAAATTCGATACGTTTCGCGTCCAGTGGTTATTTCGTCCAAGGAAGAAAACGATTAGTACCGAGTGTAACCATTAGGCGGGCAAGAATGACTAAGAAAAAGTAGTAGTAGTAGTAAACGGCCGTGTGAGGACGGCTTAAAATAGCATCACCTACCTTTCTTCCTGCGGGTATTGTAAGAGGCAACTTAGGGACTCGAGGATTTCAATTAGTGTATTACAACTTTAGGCGACATGCAGAAAACCTGTCACTACAGTGATACACGAATCATCTGAATGAGCCCTCAATACTCGTCGGACGCTTTGCCTACCCCGCGAGGGATAAAGGCGTGATTTATGTATGTATGTATGTATGTATGTATATAAGTAAGTAGGTAGTTGGGTGAGTAACTAATATCAGAACGATCTTTTGAATTTGCGGCGCTCTGAAAGTTTTTCCTCAATCAAGTGCTGATTAAAAAACCTTGAAACTCGAGTGGGCAAGTATTATTGCGATAAGCTAATGCCGATTATGCAAGACGGCAAGTATTCAGCTCAACAAGCGTAATCTGATAACGCAGGTATCAGACTTAGACACAACACATGCAGCTGTGATACATATATGCAAAATGGTTTTATCCATTGCGGGGCAGGCAGAGCGCCAAAGGCTGTAAAGAATACGATCGTTGTCACGATGTGTGGCAAAATACTTGAGGTCCGTTTCGTGGGCAGCGATGCTTCAAATGATTTAGTAGGTAGGTAGGTAATCAGCATTAAAGCTGAAACGATTAGTACCGTTATTCCGAAGACGAAAGGTCCTGGAGCTTAATTTCTGAAATGTTCGTTTCCAGTTCCGTGCACGCGTTTTTAAAATTAATTTACTTAATGTTTTATTAGTCAAAAATATGTGTGAATTTTTGAGGGTTTGTGGGAATCGGTAAGTACAATCGAACGTGTGATACAAGCATTCAAAGTAGCAGATTTTCGCAAGAAACGAAAACTAACGTTTCAGAAATAGAGGTCGTGAAGCATAATACTGAAACGACGCCGTGTGATGCCGGCTTAGAATAGCATCTCCCCATATCCTTCCCGCGGGTGTCGTAAGAGGCGACTAAGGGACTCGAGAGTATTGGTGTATTACAATTTTTAGGCGACAGGCTGACAACCTGTCACTATAGTGATACACATGTTTTCTGATGCAACCTCGGAAAACAATCCTCAAAAATGTCAGACGTGGCGATAGCGACCGTATTCTTACGGGCGTTAACGCTCTGCCTACCCCGTAAGGGATAAAGGCGTGATTTGTGTGTGTGTGTGTCGTTTTCGTTTCGTGAAAAAATCTGCCACTTATTATGCTTGTATCTCACGTTCTACTTTACTTATCGGTTTCCACATATCCTTAAAAATTCACACACATACTTTTGACTATAAGAACATCAAGTATATAAAAAAAAAATTAAAATCATGTGGTGATAATTTAGTTACAATGGTGTGCTATACCTACGTCTAGCAGGGGCTGATGCCATGATGATGAAGATGAATTGACCAGTATGTTTCGACCGACTTCAGGAAGTCATAAAGGAGTTTCTATTGTAGAAGTATTCAGTTCACTCAACGTAATCTGATAATGCAGGTATCATACGCAAGACATGCGGCTGTTATAAGATTATGTTTTTAACTGTTTATTTCTTACATACTTGAACTTCCGCTGTGTCATGCCGGTTTTTAAAAACTGTTGTTACCCGTAGGTGTCGTATAAGGCTACTAAGGGATGAATCCATGGAACGGACAGCAGCGTTATCTGTGAATATCTACGAGACCTTGCACTGCGCTCGTCAATCCGTATGCCAAGTATGGTGATTATGGCAAATACCTCCAACAGGAGGCTCTTGTCCAGCAGTGGACTTGTGGCTGTTGTAGTAGAGTTACGTCTCTGTCCTTGGATGTTCACTAATATGTAGACTGTAAGCGCTCTACCACTTAAAAGTTACAATCGAGTTCAACGCGTTTCTAGCGTTTTTTTTTGTATGAAGATTTTTTTTTTGTGGTGAGGCCCTAATATTTTAATTCAATGTAAAAATTCATACTAATTGCTCAGGAAGGTAAATTTCTAATATCATTTGGCTTTACAAGCAAAGCAATAATGCCAGTGTAGATTTAGGTTTCCCACGTATCGGCAGACACATTTTTCTTTAAGAAAATAAGAATTTGTCTGCTTTTTCATACTCCTGGTAGATTATTTAGGATATTCGGGGTAATTCAGCGCAGTTTTGTCATTACATTTTTTTTTTAAATAAATAGGAACTTTTTGCTTCAAAATCATCGTTTTCCACATTTTGTAACAAATGCAGTCGATTAGTTGCGTTTGTTCGACTGTCCCATATTTGACTTCATCTTACAAAGATCTTGTTTACTGTTTTTTCTTTTAGGTTAGAAAAAATCCAATAACCAAACACTAAATTGGCTTCAGTCAACCAGAACGGGCGTTATGAGAGACGTTTTCCATTGAACTTTAAAAATAAATGATTTATTTATAGTGAAGCAGGCTCTTTGAAGTAGCCGAGTTAGTTTTATAGGTTGGGTTGGGTCGCAGTGTTAGCGTGGAGAAATCAGGAAAACAAGTTTGTATAGCTAGTTCGCTATGCCGTTTTCATATTGATCGGAAACGTAAGCGCAGGCCGCAGACACTTTTTTGTGTTTTTAATATTGGTAAGCAAATTAAACTTTAAGGTCATGTTTATTTATTTACCTAAATATTGTTATTTTAAAATATAAAAAACCCATAATAAATGCTAAAATTCTAAAATAGGTTCAGTTTTTCACACTAAGCTACCATTTTCCACTTCTCCGCTATTGTTTTAGCACCTTCTAGGTTTAGGGGGAAATTGCAGGACTCTTTTTCCGCTTACACTCAGACCGCACATAAGCGGATGTGTGAGTGAAATGAAGTAACAATATCGCCGTGAAATCGGTCTCCAATGTCACCGATATCGGATGACGTCACATTGGAAACCGACAACGATAAATCTATTACAGTTGCACTAGGAATCGTCTTACACAAGGGCTAATACAGACTGACTAATCAAACATTTTTTTTTTTAACAACGGAGGATAAAAGCTATCTTCCAACGAACCGATGAACCACCTACTACGAGAGCAAGCCTCGACCGCTGTCTTATTAATAAATCCACGGTTAAACATGTCCTCCGAAGCACGAAAACTCTTTAGATAGGTTTATCTTGGGTACGGTAATTCCATGGACCTAAAATGTAATTCTACCTAGGAAATTACTTCTTAGACTTATTTTCTTAACATTGTAGTGGCGTCCTCTAACTATGAATAGTTTTACTAGATTTTATAAGAACCACTTGTAATAATACCAACCACGTAGTACTAACAGAGTTCCGCTACTCGATGATAGATGGCGCTTGCAGTCAAAAACATTATGAAGATGAAACAAGTCAGGTTTTGATTCAGAGATTTTACCCAGATTTATTTACCAGCTGAAAACTTGAACATACGTCTAGGTAGGTAGGTAACTATATAAACAAATCCTGAAAAAAAGATGTTTATGGAGAAAAAAATAATATTTGCTACCCACACGAAAAGAAAGAATTAGATAAAGAATTATTTTATTAAAATTAGTGCCTCTTTCGCCAGTTCGCGATAGAAAAACTTTTTGTAGCTCATCATGCCCAGTTTTTTATAGCTTCCTTTATCTACCACCGGGAACTAGCAAAATTAGTACTAACCCTATTATTTATTATTCAGGCGTTCATTCAACCACTCCTAACATTACTAAATAAATGTAGGTATGTTAGTGCCTATTCACACTAACAGGCAAATCCGCGAATTCTGTTTGGCACCGAAAAAGTTTGTCGAACCGATAAATACAATCGTTTTTGCGATTCTCTGTCTGTCTGTCAGTCATGGACGTCGATCGCCAACTACAACGAGGTAGGCAGAGCGTTAAAGGACGCAAAAATACGGCCGCCATCGCCACGTGTGACAAATATTAAGAGCTTTTTCAAAAAAATCGCGTATCACTATATAATGACACCCGCGGGAAAGAAATAGGGTGATTCTATTCTAGGCTGGCAGTACGTCAATATTGTAACATCTTTTACATACATACATACATACATACATATATCACGCCTTTATCCCTTGCGGGGTAGGCAGAGCGTTAACGGCCGTAAGATTACGGTCGCTATCGCCACGTCTGACATTTTTGAGGATTGTTTCCCAAGGTTGTTTTAGAAAACATGTGTATCACTATAGTGACAGGAAGTCAGCCTGTCGCCTAAAAATTGTAATACACCAATACCCTCAAGTCCCTTAGTCTTACGACACCCGCGGGAAGGATGTGGGTGGGGTGATGCTATTCTAAGCCGGCATCACACGGCAATCACATCTTTTATACAGTGTTTTATGCAAATAAAGACTTTCTGATTTCTTTCTGATCTCAATGCTTCCTGATAATGCAATACCATGCACTGCACTGGCCAATCCGCCTACCAGCCAAGCGTTGTGAATTATAGCGAAAAGCTATAGTTAGTACTTAGTCTTTACTTGTAGTGACTTTTTGTGCTTAAAACGTATGGCTCGGATAGGTCATTAAATTTGGCGTGTGATGCCGGCTTAGAATAGCATCACCCCATTTCCTCGTGAAAGGTGGCAAAGGGATGTATCCAGGGAACGGGCAGCAGCGTTCCCGATGAAAATATACACTGCGCTCCCCAGTCCGTCTGCCAAGCGTGGTGAGTATGGCAATACTCCCCCCAATTGGGGGAGGCCCATGTTCAGCAGTGGACTGTTGTGGCTGTAGAAGTAGGATATGTCAAGTATGTTATTAATACCAGTAGATAGAGAGTTTAAGTCCACTAGTATAAAAGTACTAAATTAGGTCAATGGACGACCTAGGTTAATCTATAAAAAATTACATTTCCTACGCTATAATTTCGGATAACGAGCGTTGAATACTTGGAAATATGAAACATTGAAGAACCTACCTAACTACAAGTTTTTTTTTACCGAAGAATTGAATGTTTAATTTTATTTTCTTTTCGTGCTTCAATGTTTTTTTTTATTCACAGCCAATGATGTGACGCAGTTGCCAAGAATCCGGGTTCAAATCCCGTGCGGCACTTACAAAGTTAAAATTCATCACTTTGTGAATTTGTTACCGTCTAGTTAGGACATGGCTGAGACACCTGATTGTCTAAGAGAATGAAGGCTCCGTGCTTCGAAAGGCAAAACCTTCTTAGCAAGTGTTAGGATGTAGCCTAATATTAAATGCTTAGGCAGAATCTCTTTTATTGTCTTTGTTTAGATTTTTATTGACATTTTATACTACTGACAACAGGCTGACAACCTGTCACTATAGTGATACACAAATTATCTGTAACGGCCCTCAGTGTTTGTCAGACGTGGCGACAGCGACCGTATTTTTGCGGCTGTTATTACTCTGCCTACCCCACAAGGGATAAAGGCGTGATATATGTATGAGATACTACTCTGTGGTTGTACTCAAATGTACCACGCAATAAAATATGCGTATTGAGGAGTTTTCTGTCTAATTTCTGTAGTCTTGGACACATTTCGACAACAGCGGCTATAATATTCACCCTACAGTCCACCGCTCTCCAGCTGGCATCGAAACAGTAGATCACGTAGGTAAATATAGGTACCTAGCAAATAACAAATCTTAGAAACAGTGGGAGTACGCAATTAGGCTAAATCTATTTCTACCAACTGGGCTTTCCAGACCTTACGATGAGCTCATTAATATTTGATGGCACCTACGCAAAACAACACAAGGAAACGGATGTCTTGAGTTATATCATTATTATATATATAATGTATATCTCGATAAGATTAAAAACGATCCCGAATTGGCAAAACATTGTTGTTTATCTCTATGAAAATGTATGTCATAATATGAGCTGGACATAATGTTGCCCTTTCGGGATCTATTCTTTAAAAAAACAAGTTTCAATAGGCAAAATATCTTACTGAAAATATTTAGCCAGCACAAAGGGTGGACAAGACTAAGAACTGAACAGCTTTCCCTAAGTTACCTACCACATAAAATTAAAATGGAATACCGGCGGATCTGTTTCCTTGTGTAACTTGGGCCTTTTCAAGGCAAGCATGTTCCATCATCGAACGCATCGTCACTTACCATCAGGTGAGATAGTAGACAAATACGGGCCTATCTTAAGTAAAAAATTAATTGTTTCCTAAAAACTACTTATACCTGAGCTTTGTTATGCTTAAGAAAAGAAAAGTTTTTACGTAAAAATATTCTTACCGTATTTTTCCTTATCTTCTATAGGTACACGAAAAAAGAAAACACAAATCAATCATTACAAAAATTAAGTAGATGTGTATTTTACACGTGTGAAAGCCCTACACAATAAAGCTAGCGATTCGAAAAATTCTCGGATGAACAGAATAAGTATTCTTAGAAAGACAATGTGTAACCTTCATTATACGTGGAAAATGTCTCTATAACGTTTGTTCGTTATAATGCGGGTAACATGATACAAACTACGTCAGATGAGAATCACTTCAGGCATTTAGAGGAAGATTGTATGCGGTCAAGCTCAAGCTGGGTCAGATATTCTAGGTCAATAAAACACTTTTTTTTTATACTAGTTACACTATTTTAATTATTAAATGGCTATTAAAGCAAGTTTCGTAACTTCATCGTCAGGCGTCAAATTTATTAATCAAAACAACACAATATTCGAAAAACGTAGGTAGTGTAAACCTCAGACGCGGCGATAGTGGCCGTATTCTTACGGCCGTTAACGCTCTGCCTACCCCGCAAGGGATAAAGGCGTGATATATGTATGTATGTAGGTAGTGTAATATTTTCATTTCGCAGCTCATACTTTGAACCGTTTGAATTATGAACCGTTGTTGAACCGTTTGTTTAATGATGGTTCTTTAAATCGATGATGGTAACCTGGATTATAAGACTTTGGACCAATGGCTGTTGATGGCTATTGGGTTCGCCTCTTTTATATCTTCTGATATAAAATGAACAGGCTTACATTGGCGGTTTGAGTGTCGATATAAATTACCTTAACAGCCACAACAGTCCACTGCTGGACCTAGGCCCCCCTATCAAAGGTTATTGCCATACTCACTCCGCTTGGCAGGTGGATTGGCGAGCGCAGTGAAAGATGTTTAACTCACAGAGAACGCTGCTGCCCATTCGCTGGTTAATAGTAGAATAGGTATGGTGTAGGACTATAGGTAACAGGAAGGTGGAATTGAGGTGATGGTATTCTAAGCTGGCATCACACATAAATAAAAATAAAAAATAAATAAAGCGTTTATTCAGATTAAACACACTTAAACATTATGATTTTACTCTGCCAAACTACAGCATAGTTTGTAGGCAGTAGGTAAACTCCCACATTTATGTGTTTATGTTTACTTAAAAAATATATGTTGTTATGCACTTTTACAGGAGAAAAATTTAGTAACAAACAAAGTTACATTGTATTACTTATTGACTGGTTGCGATGTTAGATATTTGCTAAATTTATCCAATAGATATTTCTTTACATGGTATTTAAAACTATTTTTAGTAGTACACGTTTTCTTTATATAGTCAGGTAATTCATTATAAACCTTTGCTATGATAAACCTCCTTGTTCTTTGTCCATAGTAATTACAAGCCCTAGGCACATTTAGTATCCCTGCATCCCGTTTTCTGTGTAAGCGCGGGTGGGTTACAGGGTATCCGGATATAACAACTTTTTGACCACTTTTTCTTTGCTTTCACACACTTTCTTTGCTTGCAGTCACAGGCTTTGCCATACTTACCACACATAGCATGCCCATTGCCCATTCCCTTGATTCATCGCTTAACATAGTCATCTTTTACGACACCCACTAGTAGTAATGGAGTGATGCTATTCTATGTCAACATCACACGGATAGGTACCACAGGAGTATTCCACATGTAAATGCTTACAGCAAAATAAAAATACCTGCACAATATTCAGGCCCCCAGGGTGGCGGTCCAATTTGTAAGAACAAACCTAACAACTAATAAAAAGCATGATTAATAAAAAATGAAAAACCCGACTGCTGTAATTTCAAAGTAAAATTTTACGTTCAAAATACGTCAATTTATAAAATAGCCAGTGTCAATGGCGTGGTGTTAGCCTAGAAAAGTATCACCCCATTGGTGTCAGCAGCATTACGACTCGTAGGTGTCCTAAAAGCGACTAAGACTGCCAAATGTGGTAAAGGAGGAGACCCATACGCAGCAGTAGACTGCTGTGACTGTTGTAATAGTAGTGCCACTTGCGCTGCTCAGACGAATCTGAAGCACAGAATAATAGTACTAGCGTAGTTTTTTAAAACCATTTCAACTTGAGTCAATAACACCGATTTTCGTACGAGCAATGCAGCGCCCGCGCCAACCGACCAACTTAAGGCCCTCAAGGGGCGCAGCCGAGCGAATATACCTAAACAGTGGAGTGTCACCCCCCTGTCTTCCTCTGTCTGTCACTTAATAATGTCAAAATCCGTCTAGCTCGTCTAGCTATTTACGCCGTCATCATCATAATCATTCTCACTCCACATCCATCCACTGCAGGTTATAGGCCTCTTCTCTACAACGCCAATCCTAACGGTCCTGGGCCAGCCTTGTTCAGTGGGGTCCTGTGGGGGCCGTATTTACGCCGTAGCTCATGAAAATAAATTTACTTATCCACGTCCATACATACATACATACGCTCGAAGAACATAACCCTCATTTCTGAGGCAGTAAATATTGTCCTCCATCGCGACCCGTCAGAGTGCCAACTGTCATTTCACACTGGGACCCTGGATAATAAAACGACAGCTTTAACTAACCAGACATGCCATAACTCCATACCTAGGGTTGTCAACTGAGAAAATGACGATAGAAATAAATTACAGACAGAAAATAAACTTGTGACCGAAATTATAATTTCTCATGGCGTTTTTATAAAATGAAAAAAACTGGTGGAATAAACATGTTTTGAAAAATTAAACCTACTCAGATCAGTTTACATCCTCCGAAGCCCCTTGTTCGTATTCCGGGTATATTTTTTGCATGTTAAAACATATTAATCAGTAGATTTCATTATGTTACTTAATATATATTTTCGATTAGCGACTGAATCCAACATGCGTACGGTGGACACAAGATTTTGCTTTGCCCGAGATTTAGTATATTCTCATGTGATGCATGCAATAAATTAATACATTTCAGGCATGGATTTAAATGTCCATTTATTTTCAGAGCAGTTGGTACAATTTTAACAGAGCATGTGTATCTTTGGCCGTTCGTTCTTCTTTGTGTGTGGGCAAAAATATTCCTGTATTTCCATTCCACTTCAACGCTATGTTTATTTTAAATGCTATTTCACAAAAGAAGCCTAGATATTACCATAGTGCAGACGCGAGACTTGATGTTTTATTCAAACGCGATTCAGTGCTGACTCTAGGCAGGTTGGCAGCCCTAACTAGGTTTTACATTTTTTACCGAAACTGCGCGGGCGGTGTCCATTGGAAAATAGGTAACAAGAAACTAATACAAAAAACTTTAGGATTATACACAATTGTTCGTTCGTTAACATCCTAAACAATGGACACAACCAATTTGATTACATTTAGTTAAATATTTTCGTTTTTTATTTATTTTCGGGTTGCAAAGGCCAGATGGCAGTCTCTCTGTGTAAAAACTTGGTTCCACGTCAAATCTCCTAGGTTATAAGTAGCCGGCTTTTGGCTTGGCTGTGTAACAACCGCCGTCTAGTAATCATAGACAGCAGCTACCGGGAGCTACAAGCTGTAGTAACTTGCCTTCCAAAACACGGAGCTATATTTCGACAATGAGGTGGTTCAGCCCGCAATAACTAACCAGACTGAGAACAAATTCACAAAGTGATCAATGTCAACTTTATGAGTGACCCACCAAGAATCGAACCCGGAACCTTTGCGTGGCAACATTGTACATCAATCGTGAATGCCCGTAGCCAAAAGTTTAATAATACTAAACCCCGGTGAGTCTCTTATCTAGTCTTGTAATAATGGTGGAACATCATTACATCCAGCATCAGCTGTGGATGGCATTCAAACAGATCTGACCCTTCGATTAACTACCTCAAAGACTCAAAGGATAGTGGAATTGCATTAGCCCTACTATGCTGGCTTCTGTAAGGTGAATCTCACACTGGCACCGGAGACCGAACCGAATTCCGGAGCGTTAGAATTTGGATGCGGTTTTTGTGCCTCCTCCGTTCGGAGTTCTGGGAGTCAATTTCTGAAAGGTCGTGATTCGATTCCATGCATGGAAGTCCGCAAAGGAAGGTCTATACACGTGTTTCAATTTCTACATACATACACATATCACGCTTTTATCCCTTGCAGTGTAGGCAGAGAAATAACGGCCCTAAAAATACAGTCGCTGTACCACGTCGTAAAAAAATAATGAATTACATTTTTATTACTTGAAGTTTTATAGGAAAGTTTATTGTAAGTAAAGAGTTTAGTAAACGAGAAGTTCAGTAACAAGCTATACTAGCACAATTAGTAGCAGATTTCCGATTTAAAAAAACAAAAATAGAGATCTTGTCGCGTTCCCTTGAACACGCGTTTTGCCATACATTGCATCTGCGTACGGAGCGCACCGCTCCGGGTCTGGTGCAATGTGAGATTCACTTATGAATAGGAGTAGGTACTATCAAAGTATGAATATGAAGTCAATATTTTCTGCTCACGTCGTGATGCTTGCTTGCTTGCTTTTCGTGTGAGACACCAAGTCGTCCAAATACCCGATGAACCCTAGTGTCAGAATTTTTCAACCGCCTTCTACAAGCAGCAGGCTTCTGACATGGTTGTGTAACAACCGCCGCCTAAGTGATGATAGACAGCAACTGGGACCTACGCGGAACAATCTTACTTACGGACAATCGGGTGGTTCAGCCCGCAATGTTCTAACCAGACTGGGAACAAATTCACAAAGAGAAAAATATCACAACTTTGTGAGTTTCCCACCGAGAATCGAACCCGGAACCTTCTGCGTCAAAGGCAGTCGCACTACCACTGCCCCATATCGGTCGTCCGCGTCGTAATAATTTCATACATACCTGCATGGGAGTAAGCTTTCCTAGAGGATTTAAAATAAGCCTTTCAAAGTACATTGGTTTTTTTATAATATTGTGCAGTTATTTCCGAGTGAGTAAGAGAAGATATATTATTAACTTCTTCTATAATAAGCACCGCCTCGCATTATTACAATAAGTAAAAGGAAAGTTACGAAAAGTTCTCCGATATAAAATAGCTTACTTTGTAAGGTAAAGAATAATACATTGATGACGTGGTGAGAAAGGGATCGATTGCTAACGGTGGTGAAGTTCAATCCAACACATACGAGTTTGCAATCGGACTTTCTTCCAAGTGATACATAGTGCTGTAAACTACACCTGCAAGAATATAAAAATGGGAATACTTTTGTTGCTTGGCACCACGTTTTTACTTACTGAGCGTACTTACGAATACGAGTTAGTCTAACCGCGGTCATCTTAACGGTACCGTATAAGTATGCGAGTGCGAGTAGAGTAATAGTATGCTCTATCAACCACGTTTCGCTCTGATTACTACATCATAGATACGAGATCAGATCACGGCTACTAGGTGAGCTAGTCAATTGTATATAATTTTTTTTAACACACATGTTATAAAATAAGTATATGAAAGTCATACATACATACATAAATCACGCCTTTATCCCTCGCGGGGTAGGCAGAGCGATAACGATACCAAATAACGGTCATTATCGCCACGTCTGACAAAATTTGAGGGTCGTTGCAGATAAGTCGTGTATCAGTATTAGTGACAGGTTGTCAGCCTGTCGCCTAAAATTGCAATACACTTAAAACCCTCGAGTCCCTCAGTCGCCTCTTACGACACCCACGGGAAAGAAATGGGGTGATGCTATTCTAAGCCGGCATCACACGGCAACGGTCTTTAGAGCGTCGGTGGCCAAATGTACACCGGTCTCACAATCGTGAGACCCGAGTTCAATCCTCGTAATGTACAATTGTGTTTTTACTCACGTGCATTTACTCTTTTACGGTGAAGGAAAAACATCGGTATGAATCCAACATATTTTTTTTATTCAGGTGATATTTGAATGTGACCTAACCTAGGATTCGGGCCAGGTTAGCCTTCGGGTTGCAGAGGTCAGATGGCAGTGGCTCTGTGTAAAAACTTGGTTCCACGTCAAATCCCCTAGGTAGCCGAGTCCGGCAGATAGCGGGATAAGGCAAGGAGAAGGATGAATGATGAAAGCGACATCTTTAGAGTTACAGAGGGCAAAAAAGCTATTGACTACTTAAAAAAAAATTGGACCAATGTTAATTCGGAAAAGTTGTTCAGTTTCATGGAACGGGACGAAAGACCGTGTACTTAGCTCAAAGTATTTTTTACACCCTCTACAAGGTCCAAGGTTTTGAACCCGAGCTCGACTGTACCTACAAAGCTACGATGGAAAGTCTATCCCAAGCTGACTTTCTCCCAAAACCTGTTTGGTTCTAGCGGCTGCGCGTGCGCTGGTCTAGACGTCGCGAAAGTACTCTCGAGGTATTGGCATGTCTAGTCTGGTTACCCGAAAAATAGATGGCAGCTATTAAAAAGGCATTACAACAACAACAAATTTACGTGTTTCTAAAGAGTTTAAAGACAATCTGACTCGGTGGGGCTACATCGATAGTTCCAGTAACAAATGCGAATGCGGTGTAAGTCCTCTGATCATGGAACATCTCCTGTCCAGCGTGCCCAAATACCTGCACGCTTGATGACCTCATGAAGGCCACAGAAAATGCTGTCCGGGTGGCTGAATTTTGGGTACATAAAATCTATATTTGCCATCGACACAATGAGAAGAAGAACAAGTTTAAAAAATGAAAAAATAGTCTGACTTTTTTGTGATAAGGCCTTTACAATTCCTATTATTTTTTTAAACTCTGCTTTTTATTTTTATAAACTTTCTCGGACTTAAAGAGCGGTGACAGATTGGCGTCCTAGGACCGTAAAACGTTCAATTGGAAGACCACCTACCCGATGGCCAAAAGACATAGTGGCCGTAATGGGAAAGTACTGGAAAACTGGCGTGAGAAAGAAAAGGCCTATGTCCAGCAGTGGGCTGATGTGGGCTGTTGATGATGATGATGATGATGATGATGACGATGATTAAACTTTCTCTAGTGTAGCGACATAGTTCACCTTGACCTCCTTAAAACAAAGTTCCACTGACCCTATATTTTTTAACATCGGTGGCACTTTTTTTGTCGACACTTTTGTCATGATAGCAATATTATTTTCTTGACAAGTCCGCCAAATACCCTCAACCAAACCTTTCATTTTACCGCCAAAACCGTGACAGGAGACTGCGCTGAATTAATTTCCTGAAAGTGTCACTTCCAATAACACTCTTTTTAGCCGACTGCGTTGGGAGAAGGGTTATGTTTTTCATGATTTTTTTTCACGGGGTACAGTCCAGATGACCAAACGAATTGACATACGAGGTGTTGTTAAATTCACCTCAAGAACGTAACCGGCTACAGTCTGTAAAATATAGGATGACCTCTATGACGTTTGTGACCTCGGAGAAAATGCTTTGACATAAGGTCCATTTTATTAATAAACAAAGGATAATGGACCTTATGTCATAGCATTTGCTCCAAGGTCACAAACGTCACAGGTATCATCCTATATTTTACTGACGGTAGGTATGCCTTCGAGTATTATTAAAATTTCATAATTGATAGCGGGTTTGAATCCCAAACTATAGTTTTAAAACTACCGCAGTCGGATTCATGTCTTTTAATAATTATTATTGAGGTAATCTTTCCGCACAGACTATGATCCGATGAAAAGATGTTCCTACTCAAATATTGAAACCCATTTTTCCCAACACGGCCAGAAATGTATTTATAACCAAATTCCGGAGAATTATCAGGCTCTATCATTAAAATCCCGTATTCTTAGAACGAGCTTCAGAAACTGCGATTTCATAAAGTTTTAGAGATTTCCCGGAACTTCCATGAAGTAAGGTATTTTGCTTTGTGTACACATTTCACACGAATTCAGTAAACAGAACGGTTCCTATATATATACAGGGAGTTATAAAAACTATTAAGCTCCTATTAAGGCGTTTTGGAGGCCTTTTCTCGTAAACCACCTTTCTGAGTGAACCAGAGAAGTTAGTTTTGGGCGAATAGAAACAAAATGAACAAATCCTGAAACTAAACAAAAAATATTATATGTAACAAGCAAAATACTACATAGTAATTTCGAATACTTGGTGATTTAATCAAACACTAGATATTGATTACTAACTTTTTGTTACAAACTAAAGTTAGTATTCTTTGGTTTTATTCTTAGCGCGCTGATAAAAATAATCAATGATACCTACCTATAGTTTCCAACAAACAGAGCATTTTTCCTAACACCCTATATACTAAGCTCAAGTTTAGTAAAGGGCTTTCAATTTCCCAGTAGTTTTCATTCAAACTGTAATTTATCGTTTGAGAGAAGTTGAACAAGTTTTCTATGGTCTCCGATTGAAGTTCGACGTAACGATTAGGATTAAATAGGTTCATAACAGGTTTAAAAATACATCCCCGGTAAGCCCGGTAACATTTACAAGGTTAAGGTTCGCGAGTTACGAGTATTTAACCTTTTTAGGGCTAATGCTGTGTCACTAGGCCTCACTTCACTTCTACTTAAGTGTGGACGTTCGAATAGCCCGTATTTGACAGCTGTCAATATCATATTAATGCTATGACATAAGGGCTATATTGTTTCCTTTAGTATGGGTTTTACTACTGTTAAATGTAGCATATTCGAACGGGCATACTTTAGTTATACAGGGTCCTAAGTCTGCTAAATGAAAATCGTTTCAGTTGGATGTCGATTGGATCTCAGTTGGATTATTTCGGTCATTTCGTAGTCTGCTAACAGTTTGAAGTAGGTATAGAAAATCACAATGGAATTGGAATGACAGTTGAGTTTCGATGGCATTACAATGACAAAGTAGACTTTGGGCCCAGGATAATCGCTGGAACTAGCAAGATCTCATTTTGTCTGGTTCGGAAATCATTCAGCAAAAGCAAAGGAATAATGCTTTAAAAGAGCCAGTAGAAAGGAAATTGAAAACCAAGATCGGAAATTTCATGGTTCGGATCTAGTCAGCTTATTTCAAGTTCTATCAAGACGATGTTTGCTAGATTTTCTCAGAGATTTATCTATAAACACAAATAAAGTTCAATTTCATTGAAAAATATGATACGATTCAATTCACTTTCAGGAAATCAAACTATTTGCTTGTAGTATATTTGGATTAGATAGATGTAACACAACATAAATCACGCCTCTTTCCCGTTGGGGTAGGCAGAGACTATTTCCTTCGACTTGCTACGATCCTGGCATACTTCTTTCGATTATTCTAAGTTCATCAATCTTTTCATGCATGCTCGCCGGTTTAGTGTACTTCTTAGACAGATGTATACTCACAACAATTAATTATTACAGCGTCAACGAGACTCCTTTCAAGAATGATAACTCTACTACATCAAGTAGGTACTAAATCATTTTATCTCTTTTCAAGTTTTATTGCCATATTTAGGCGCAAAGTCTACGCCTATGAATAACCGAAATGAGCAAACGCGGATGTCTACTCGTATATCTATACTTGTACAGTCTAAGCGTACTAAGAAAGTTACTATACCTAAGACTAAGGTGAATGTCTGCAAAACCAGTCTTCTAACGATTAAGGACAGGGCAGCATAGCGGTACTTGGGCCTTGTTGAGGAGCTTGCGGAAGGTTGGCTGAGAATGTACATTGCACGTGATTTTTTAATACATTTTTTGATTTTTTTACCGTACCTAAGCTAACTTTCTTCTTCTAAAGTAAAACTTTTATACATCCTTCATTAAGACATTTGTGATTTACTTTCACGCATTTTATAACTTTAATGGGGTCTATCAGTCTTCCTGCGACCAAATGATAAAAAAGTAGAAACGTAGGTATACTGGTAAAGTCGACAAACGACTTGACGTACTTTACTATGCTTGAGAGCAAAGCATACTTACTAAGTATAACTACTCGCCTTGAGAGTATCCCTCTATCCCTAGTAGGCTTCTGACATGTTCGTTCATCTACTTGAAATTGGTTGAAATATTGCTTCTTCTTCTTCGTCTTTCATGTCGGACACCGCGTCATCCAACGACTTGATGTACCCTGGTGTCAGAGTTTTTCAGTGTTGCTATTTGGACCTGAAAATAGGCTCTTATAATGCAATTCTCAGCTCTCGTAAGAGCGTAGAATGTTTTATACCTATAACTCGCTCTATAAGTTCATTACTAGGTAAGGACATAAATGTTGAGTTCGACGCACACGACGTTCCAATCACTGCGCCCGCGCAGATAAGCGTGCGTCCACTCGATGACGTCACTGTCGCAGGCGCAACCACTAAATATAGACCGTAAACAACTCCTTAGCCAGTTGTGGCAAATCGTTTGTTTCATTGAAGTCTCATAAGAAAAACATCATCGAGGTAATAACGATGAAAAAAGTTAGTTAACCTAACGTACACGTACATGCAAAAGATTGAGTTTTTACGTGATCTTGAAGTTTGCAAATTTTTTATTTTTATCTATGTAGATGATGCATTGCATGATGCATGGTAACATTTTAATGATTTTCACTTGCGTGCGAATAACTTCTTCTTTGGTTTGTGTACCCAAAACATGTCGACACGTCTAAGGTTTCTTACTACATGCTTTCGTAGTAGGTAGGTAAAATATTCTCCAATATCTTTATCGCAAGAAAGTCTACCTCGTTTTGCCTTTGAAAAGATTTCTTACAATAGGCAAAGTTGGCTTCTGATGGAGCGAGAAAAATATGTATATACGGCACGTGTGTTTGAAAAGTTCACCGGGTTCGCCATTCCTGACAAAAATGTATCATGCTGATCAGGTTTCGTGCTTCAGCTGTGTGTAAACATACTGTGGCAATTAAATCTCCACATAACATCGTAATCAAGAATGGACCAGTACGAGACATAATCGCAGAACCTTTTTTGGCAGTATGCTTATTTGAAAAACTGCTAAAAACAAAACAAAAAATAAACAACGATGACATCAACCATCGAAGATTAATGACAAGTTGGCAACAGGTTTTTGTTCGATTCCGAGAATACACCAGCAGTTAAGGAGCTCGGAGCGACCAAATGCGACCCGAGCCCAAAAAACATCCGCGTCGAATCAAGCGATCATCGCTCTTTAGGAGCGGAGCGTGCATTCAAAACATAACCTCCAAAATGTTAGCCTATTGTCCGCGGTAAAAAATGCAGGCACGCACGCCTGCTAGACCGGCAGCGACGGCGCGCCGGCGAGACGAGACGAGAGAGCGCGCGCCGTACGGCCCCCAGTCCGCCAGTCAGAAACCTACCGCTGCTCCGGCCCCGCGCGCATTCCGCCACAAGTTTCTCCCGATAACTTATCAACTCTGTGACTTCATCGATTGAATTAAACTTAACTTTCCAATGTTCCCAATAAACGCGAACCACTAAAACGACCCGAGTCCGCGAAGTTCACCGATCCTAGTTGGAAGTTTGGTGCAGTTTGACCAGTTTTATTGTGTTTGGTGCAAAGAAGTGTGAAACATGAATGGGACGCCGACTAGGAGGCCCAAGAGCGCCTTTTCTGAGACGGTAAGTGGGCCTAAATGACGTATTCTAGCTCGCATCAATTTTAACAAGTTGAAGAACTCTTAGAAAACTTCGCTGAAAGAGATCGTTCGGTCCAATTTCACTTCGTTTCACCGACTCACCGAGGAAAGTAACGGAGCAAGAAATTGGCCAACAGATTTCGAATCAAACGAGATCCAAATCGTATCCAAGGAGAAAACACTATATAGCCGGTCGGAATATCCTTGCAAGCTATTGAAGATAATTACTCAATTCAACTATATTAAATTGCAGTTACAATAGCATGTGTTTATCAAATAAACTCCTTGTCCTAATAAGTTGTCAGTATCTAATTCACACTCATGATTCTTGCTGTTTGGAAAATAAACTGTTTCAAAACATTCCACTTTGAATGCCTTGTCATAAGGTTCATTTTATTTTATAAGAACCACTTCAATGTATATCAGCTGTAACGATAGCACTACTTGAATTGTTATCTACTTTACTGTCAGCTGATGGTTCTGATTGATATCATCAGTAGGTATAATTATAATCCAGAAAGATAAACTATCACTATCTCTACTATAGTTCAGTGTATTTGTAACTGTTTGCATTCTGTTTTCATTTCTTTAATTTGCATTATCGTGTCTTGCTTGGTATTTGCAATTTTGCATATTTGATCAGTCATTGTATTCAGTACGGATATAGGTTTCATACCTATTATGTTAAGCATGGTCTGGTCTGAAGTATCTAGTTTCATATCACAGTGTTGTGCAAACACAGTTAAACAAAAGGTAGCAATATACGAGTATTATTTTTCTATAACAACTTCATTCATTAAAATACTTACAATCTTTTTGTAGTAGTTATTATTCTTTAGAAGTACATCAGCTCCATAAAACGTCGATGATGATTATGTAATTTCACGATGCCTATGATACAAATCATTTGATCTATTTTTAGTAGTTACCTAATCACTTAACCCTACCGTATGAGCTTGCCCATGAGATCGGTCGTTTACAACCAGTAGCACAGCTGATCACACCATATGTTTACATACCGTCTGTTGTACCTACATGTGTTACTCATGTTGAAGTATGTAAATTTAATTAATGCAAATTTCATCTCGTTAATCAGACATATTCGATCTAAGAATCAGAATTAATTTTACTGATGAATGTTATTTTAAGTGCCTGATAGTAAGAAACGTGTTTATAAGCGGCGTCTAAACTTGTTTTAAATAATTATAACAGCTTCGAAAGCGTTTATATTTAATTTATTGAGTTAAAATCAGTTTAATAATTAAATGGATATGTCAGCTAGCAACAGGATAGATCAATTTATTTTTTGATATCTTAAAAATGGAGTCCTTTAGTTAGGACCTACTTACCTAATATTCAAAGATTTCATTTGAATACCTAATTTAGCTGTTTGGATTACAATATTAATTTTATTCATCATACTTGGATTTATGCCATGATGTTCTCTGTACCTGCCTAAGTAAAATATTATTGTTTGATGGAAGATGTGCACCAATACGTGTATTTTTAATCTTGCAATTTTTAATATCATCCTGAACCAAACCTCAGTTTCTTTAAACTTCTGTAAAAGACAGTCATTGGTTGAAATAAAATTTTGCTAATATGAATTTCCTACGTTGTAATTACAACGTAAGAAAATTTATACCACTTTGTATTTTTTTTTATAAATTATTCAAAGATGAGTTTCCATTTTCCCGAAAAAAAAGTATCAAAGAACTCGAATTTATTTCTTTGTAAGAAAATCTCAACGCGGTAAAAGACCTCAAAACCTAATTAACGTTGTCAAAAACACATTCAAATTTAATTTCACATTTCTAATTAAAGTCGTCTTCAAAGTAAATCCGCAGACGCACCGCGAAACCACTGCACACAGCAAGGCATTAGACAAAGTTGACAATGAACAAAAAATTTAAAGACTCAGCAAGTTGAAACTTTGCGGGTGATTCATAAAAGTTCTATTTCCTGCTACAAGGCGTTAACCCGGCGGCGTGGTCGCGGCCACTCGCCGTCCTTGACCTGGGGAAAACGCCGAGGGGGTTAGACAAGGGGACGCGTTTGCACCAATGTTTTTTTCATTGTATTGAAGACAGTTGTAAAATGTCGTGGTGTACTGGAGATCGTTTGTTGTAGATGTTTCGTGTACCTATGCAAATATTTAATTTTTTATTGATACAAGCTGTTGTTATCGACACACTAATAATCTAAAGTATACCTAAACATGCTTTAATATTAATTTGATCCAATTCAATCGCCATCGCATTGCAATCCATTTTTCTGGATTGGGCTCTTTTATAATAATCCCTGCAAAATTTATGGGCGTTATTAACGTCAATTTAAATTGGAATAGGATTACGGACGCAACACACGTGTTCTGTTTTATTAATCTGTTAATTCGTAATATTTGGATTCCCGTTCAACATGTATAATTTACGAATATGTGGATCAAGGTATGTCGGTCATTTGCGGATTATCATAAGATGAGAAAATCTAAAAGTAATTATAAAATTTGATAGCGTCAGATGATACGTATGGTCACGCTAATCTGCAAGACATCGATGTCTAGTTGGCCGTAACGACATCTTCTTTAATCACTCAAAAGATTTTTTATAAAAAATATGTAGTTAGCCGTCTCAATTATGTGGGCCATTATCTTTGAATCACAGCATTGTTTGTATGCAAATTTGTATGTTTGTATATATTATGATATATAAAACTTAAAATATATTTTGAACTTGCTCCACTACATTCACCGACTGCTAACCTTGCCATTGGAGAGAGGGATTCACGCTTGAGGTGGTAAAAACTGCACGGTCTGTTTCAAGTTTCAACTGCCTATTGAGTAATTAATTATTAATATTTTAGACAAATTGTACTTTCAATCAATAATAAATAAAGTGCCATTCATTCATCTTCAAAACCAGGCTTTCTGCGATCTGGTCTCTCTTTTCGTGTAGGATATCGAATCATCCAAAGACCTAATGCGATCCTGTTATATTCTATGATCTATGCTACTCGGGCATCATAATTTGTCAAAAATTGAGTTCAGATCCACTTTGCAAATAGCAAACAAAGGAAACTACAGTGTAATGAATCATTTTCATGAAAATTGTCATCATTACGTATCATTATTACGCGTCCGACCCATCATGGTACTCGTTTTCCAATTTACCAAGTGGAACTTGACTCTCGATTAATGCCTATAGCTTATCTTCATGTACTAGCTATATTATACTGAACCATTGATTTATTTATTGACAGTAAGTATAGTTTGGAAAATATAATTTGAACTGATTTGATTTACGTGAGACCTATGTTTATTTTTTGTACTTGTAAAGCGCTAAATTTAGCCATCAGTTCAGTTAAGATACCACATGATGTAAAAAGTACCTACCTCATTATTGGAAAACCGGAAAACACTTTTTTTTCAACTTCCAGCCAAATTACCGGGTGGTGGTTCTGATAACTCTTGCTTAGCACGACTTCTCCGAAGATGCCATGTGACGTAGGTTAATCATGAATCGGACCATGTACATAACAGAATTCTAATTTCTGATTACAAAAGCGCTTACATGCACATCGGCTAGATAAAAAACTGAATAAAATGGAGCGACAGGCTGTCAACAGCAGAACAGTGGTGGTTAGTTTGAATTGAAATACGGTATGCATGTTGTACGAATGGGAACAGCTAGTAAGGTGAAAAAAATACACATTTCAATTCCTTTTTTCGTTCTTTAATTACATTTCTAAGAGCGAACTAGATCTAAGAAATTTTTGGCAAGAAACATGGCTCGCAAATAAAATTATAGGTAGGAAAGGAACATCTATGCATCATGAATGTACGTTATCCATATATGTGAGCTTTTTTATATACTTTGTTCAGCCTAAGTTTCTTAGGTAATGTAGTTTAGTTCCCCCTTTTAGCAAATTCCTTAAAACACACTAAGAAACTTGCTTACATTTTAGCTTTTAGGTTAGGTTAAGCTTTCGACAAAAAGCTTTTACGCATAGGTTCTTGCCCACTTGACCTTTGGGAGACGACTCCAAGAATAGAATACAGAGACCTTAATAGACCTTCGGATGGCTTCGCCGAAAGCTTAATGTGGACATTTCAAACCAGGCGTGTTTCATGAAACTGGAAAATTCTTTGAAATACGTTGAATAGAATAATACATACGTATAAATATCGTGCCTGTAACTATCCTTTTTATAAACGAATCGTTGAGCGGCCGTAAGAAAAACGCTGCTGTCTGTACTCTGTCCCCACGTCTGAGAAGGGGGATTTTTTGGACTGACAACAACTCCAGTCGAAACTGTTTTTCGATTTGTAAACTATCATCATCAAATTTAAGAGCTGGGCTCTTGTCGGTGGAGCAATTTCCACTCTTCTCTCTTTCCTGATAGTGTTTTCATCTCTTGGTACGACACGACTCGAGTTGTAAACTATAGCTTGACCATAAAGAGTAGATAAAATGTCAGGGCGCCAATTTCTTCGCGTTCTGTCAAATCTGACAGATAACGCTTAACTATGGCAACAATTTTTCATACAAAATTTTTAGTTCCATTTTATTTACATTCTAATCTTTCTGGCCAAACTATAAAAACAGATTAAATAATTCCCAGTGTTTTGAGATAGAATAGTTACGTGTCAGAAAACTGTGTATCACCATTTTCAATGTCATTGTCAGTTCCCAAATAGTTAATTGGTTCATATTCTGTCAACATTGAGTTCTAAGAAAAAGGGTAAGAAATAGGGTGGGTGGTGCAAACTAGGAAAATCTCTCTCTTTTCGTGTGGGACACCGAGTCGTCCAACGACCCGATGAACCCTAGTGTCAGAATTTTTTCAACCGCCTTCTACAAGTAGCAGGCTTCTGACATGGTTGTGTAACGACCGCCATCTAAGTGATCATAGACAGCAACCGGGACCTACGGCCTAACGTGCCATCCGAAACATGGAACCATCTTACTTAAGGACAATCGGGTGGTTCAGCCCGCAATGTTCTAACCAGACTGGGAATATATTCTCAAAGTGATAAATATCAACTTTGTGAGTGACCCACCGAGAATCGAACCCGGGCCTTCTGCGTCAAAGGCATTCGCATTACCACTGCGCCACATCAGATGGGTGATGCAAAACTAAGAAATAGGGTGGTGGTGTTGAGCAACTAAGCCGACACGAGCTGAAATAAAAACGTTCAACACATCGTATTATGAAATTTTTAATCTGAATTAATAGGATATTTTAGCGCATGATCACATACATTATTCAGATTACATTAATCTGCGAGCATAGGCGTATTGTATTCATAACATCATTAAATCATAATGATATCCGAGCTTCATGTAATTAAACGCGCAAACAAGATCTCAGCTGAAAATGAGGTGATGTGATTTTTGCCGTGTGATGCCGGCTTAGAATAGCATCACCTCACATCCTTACCGCGGGTGTCGTAAGAAGCGACTAACAAAAAAAGTGAGAATTGGTCTATTTAAATTTTTAAGGCGACAGGCTGACCACCTGTCACTATAGTGATACACAAGTTTTTTGGAACAACCTTGGAAAACAATCCTCAAAAATGTCAGACGTGGCGATAGCGACCTTATTCTTAACCGTTAACGCTCTGCCGACCCCGCAAGGGATAAATAAAGGCGTGATATATCTATGTGATTTTGGTATTTGGGTTGAATCATTCGGTGCCTTCCGACACAGGTTTTTTTATGAACATAAAGATAGACACTGGTCGTTATGCAGAATTTTACACTCTGTAAAAGCCATGTTTTTATTGATTATAATATAAAAAATGTTTAAAAAAGCTTAAATATGTAAAGTGTTTCTGTCCGTCTGTCTAGATCACAACACATAGGCCTCGATTCGGAAAACCAACTCTCTTAACCCAATAGCTCTGTCACTATCCGTTCAAAAGCTTCACAAAGGAATTACCGATATCTAAGTGATTTTTATAATTTGTACTTTGTGGCATAATGTCAACCAACACGCGATTTTTCTGCATCTAATGATTAGCAACTTTATTTTACGACCTGCTTACCCTGTACAGTTTTTGGACAACTATAGGGAGCTCCTCTCTTCAAATATAGAATATAACCGCGTTTCAGTAGGTAAATACCAAAATGTTTTTAACCTTTTATTACTCGCAGGAACAGGTTATTTTAAATATTCACCGACCGTGATAAACTTTGTTTATTAAAGGTTAAATTGAAACCTGTTGTACCGAAAACTGTCCACTGGACCCGAAGCCACGGCGGACAGGTTAATATTTATACAGGTCTGAACTTTTTTAAACATGGACCTCAACATTTTATTTACAATCTTTATGATATTTGCCATTTTGCCTCTAAAAATGCTTTCTATAAGGCGGATCGCACACTGAACGCACGACGGAGCGCTAAAATATCGCAGCGGTCTATCAGATCCATACTAAAAACGCCACTCCCCATACTACAACCGCACTCGACGGACAACACTGCGTAAGCGCTGCGTCGACAGCGCTTGAACGATTTTAGTATGGGGATTGCCATTTCTAGTATGGATTTGACAGACCGCTGCGATAAGTGCGTCAAGTGTGCGATCCGCCTTACGGGTACCTACCTACTACGTATTATAATGCCCCCCGTTATGATATCCATGGGGTCATGATATCCACGTCCCCATGTACTTACGCCTTTTAGTTGCATAGGTACTATTGCAGACGAACGTGTGTAACCGCTCTCCCATACAAAATCAAGTCAATTTGTATGGGTGGTCCAAAAAGTTTTCTCACATTTCGATCTATGTTTCATGGGGAAATTTGTTTAGTTTCATGGGCTGATTCGCTTTATTTATTATTTCCCCGTAAAACATTTGCAAGTAATATTTTTACACCTAGACGGGGTGTAAAGGACAGCGTCCCGAATGCTGGTCAATGCACCCTGAATTGAGATTGCAGACCCTGTATTGTCCCTATAAATAAAAAAAATACATCGAGAATTTGCCGTGTGATGCCGGCTTAGAATAGCATCATCCCATTTCTTTCCTGTGGGGTTGTAGAAGCCGACTAAGGGACTCGAGGGTTTCATGTGTATTGCAATTTTAGGCGACAGGCTGACAACCTGTCACTATAGTGACACACGAATTATCGCAAATAGCGTAATCTTACGGTCGTTAACGCTCTGCATACCCCGCCAAGGATATAGGCGTGATTTGTGTGTGAGAGAATTTATAAAAATAAGAAAGTTGCCTTTACTTTCCAATGTCAGGACATATAATACAAAATGCACCCTGTAATAATCTTATTCTGAGAAAGGCTAAAAATAATGTGTATTTTTATACAATATCGCTTTGATGTTAAATGTCACTACGCCAGGGCCGCTGCGAGGGCGAGCCCTTGCCTTGTTGAGTCCTACTTATAATAATAAATTGTTAGGGAAATGAGTACCTAAGGCAAAACATTTTGGGTCTCAGAAGGTCATGAAACTGAAACATAAAACTTTCACGAATCATGAAACTATCTTTCTATTGAACCGCGAATGTAAGTCATAGGCAGTATCGAAAAAGAATGCGAATCCGCGATCGTCGTAATTTCGCACGGATACTCGTATGAATGCGCGAACTGGGCTTGTTGTACACAAAACTGCGATGCGACGCAATGCAACGCAGAAAGTTGCGATACGAATTTTTGCGATTGAAGTTACATTTTGATATATAGGTATATTTTGCTAGATACGTATTTTCGAATCACTTGCAGCTTTATTTCCACATCCCCTATAATCAAATCACGGACACGATTGCAACGAACCACTCGACCAGCAAAAAGATAACGTGCCAAGAATCCAGAAACTGGCTCAGATCTTAATTACAAAAGAGTAGAAACGGTGGTTTATTTTATCTTTGCAACCCACTGAGCGCAGTCGAAAATTTCCTCTTTTACCGAAGTAACGAACCAAAACAATAAGTTATTTTTAGCAAATTAAAAATGGCATGGCTTTTTTGTTTTTTTACATACATGCATACATATATCACGCCCTTATCCCTTGCGGGGTAGGCAGAGCGTTTACAGCCGTAAGAATACGGTCGGTATCGCCACGCCTGACATTTTTGAGGATTGTTTTCCAAGGTTGTTTCAGAAAACATGTGTATCACTATAGTGACAGGTTATCAGCCTGTCGCCTAAAAACTGTAATAAGTACACCAATACCCTCGAGTCCCTTAGTCGCCTCTTACGACACCCGCGGGAAGGATGTGGGACTCACTTAATGAAGGAACTCTGAAAAATATAAAAATTTATATTAAGAATCAAAAACCAATTACGGCACTTTATTATGCGTTCAAAATTCACCATTCAAACTCTGATCATAGCCCTTTTTTCTAAGGCAGTCGAGTAAAAACACTTAGGTCCGTATTTATAAATCGCACTCAACTCTGTGATCAAACTTAAAAGTGATTTTGACAAATGTCAGTCAATACTAACAGCATCCCAAAGTCGCACTCAAGATCAATTTCAAAGTTGAGTGCGGTTTATAAATACAGGCCTTAATAATAGACATATTGTGTCGGTGATCGCATGCATGCAGCATATAATGTACATACCCCTAAACGCAAAATTCTCTATAACACCGAACAGCTTTTATCTACAGAAGTATATTCAATATTAATTTCTGATCTATTTCGTATTTCCATGCACGAAAGCCTCCAACCATTCAGCCACTCCAGACTCTAGACACGTGTCAAATTCAGCCTTTTGAATTTCAGCACTACACGTTCCGGCCCTAAATTTCAGTACTGCGTCGTGCCAAATGCCCTAAAGAGAACTGCCCTAGTTTAGAACCAGCTCGTATTAGATTTTGCTACCCAACAATCGAATATAACTTGATTTTTTAAAGAAACGATTCCGAAATTATTGTTGACATCCCGCTCATATGTCATATATTTTGATAGAGAGACAAGCAATAACTTTGCCAATTCGGGATCGTGTTGTGCAAGTGTCGGAATTGATTAAGGTATCTGTGAATTTTGAAAAGTAGAACGTAGTGGTACTAGCACTTTTAGTAGCAGACTTTGGCATGCAAAAATTCAAAAATAGATCTCTAGTTCTGCAATAGGTACATAAATTGATGCAGCGCGTGTACAATTATCTACGTAGTACGTACTGCCACAGTATACTAAAGAAGAGTAGGTTAACTACATACTCGCCCGGTTTCCGCACTATGCTACTGCCGCTGTCGCGCGTTATTTTTCAAGTACCGAGAAATTTAAACTTATAATGATGATGATGATGATTGATCCTATAGCTCCCCGTGGAGCATAGAGCCTCAACAAATTCCCTCCAAACATTTCTATTTTGGGTACATTTTTTTATTTATTAGATAATAGTCGCAGTACCGTTTTTTCTTATTGTAACTTAGCATTTTGATACCTAAGCAGACAAAACCAATATGTTGACATCCTTACTAAATGTAGGTAGTCTCAGACGGAAAGGTGCTAGAGATAAACTACTGCTCCTTGGTATATATTGTGGCGCTACCTGTGGCGCCACGTTGAAAATAGAACGAACTTAACGGCGAGTTATCCGGCTTGTGAGCCCGATAACTACATCAAGAACTTGATAAAACTTCTACCTGCCCTTTTAGAGGGCAGTCAATTTGCATTTGTTAAATGTATTTGATAGTTAGGTACATTTCCCTCTCATTAATAATAGTAACTGAAAAAAAAAGTAATATTTTCATACAAACAAATATTTATAAAACTAGACAGTTGAAATCGCGCGTGACGTCACGCCTATGTATGATTTTCATTTCACATAGCAGTGACGTCAGAACCCTCCACTATGCCTCCACCATCCTCCACTGCTGAACTTTGATACTTATGATATTTATTGCTATCTACGGTTTGAAAAAGATACAAAAAATACGTGTCTCATATTTTCCGATCATTTTCTCTCCTCTCTCCCTTTGTGTGGGACACTGAGTCATCCAACGACCCAATATACCCTAGTGTCAGCATTTTGCAACCGCCTCAACAAGCAGCAGGTTTCTGACATTCATCTACCCATTTGTAGAAATATTGAGTAGTGAAACAGACGTGGCGACAGCGACCGTATGTTTGCGGCCGTTAGCGCTCTGCCTACCCCGTAAGGGATAAAGGCATGTTATATGTATGTATGTATGAAACATCCTTACACAAGAGTTGTACACGATTTGCTTTATTTGCGTAACCCCTGTACTCGCCCATAGTCCACACTAGTTAGGCCGAAGCACGCAACGGGATTCCCTCTGATTATACATGCATACTAGGGTTTAGGGACACTATCAGGGAAAACAGTATCTGTGCACGTAATCTGTGGAATATCAATACAAAATTGCATAAGATTAATGATGCGAGCGACTACGTAAATTCATATAATCCGTAGCGATTTTTTATTGCTTTTTCAAGTTTGTTTATTAAGAACACCAACAGCTATTATAAATAAGAACTAGGCAAGATATTGTTTGTAATTAGTAATTTATTAACCAATAATAGTATGTATAATTAATTATATTTGTAATTGCAATATTCTTACTTAGACTACTTAGTAAACCTACTGCTTTTCTTTTCTATTTTGTTACATAATATATTTTTTATTTCATTTTACTAAATTTGAAATGAGCCTCAGTAACCCTCTAATATAAGGTTTAGAATAGCTTCACACCATTTCTACCCGTGGGTGTCGTAAAAAGCTACTAAGGGATAACAATCAACAAAATGGGCAGGGAATGGAATTGGGCCTTGTCCATATAATAACTTTCCCTTAGAAACATTAGATAAAATAGAAACATTTGATTCCATGCAGAATAAACATACATACATATATCACGCCTTTATCCCTTGCGGGGCAGGCAGAGCGTTAAAGGCCGCAAGGATACGGTTGCTATCGCCACGTCTGACATTTTTGAGGATTGTTTTCCAAGGTTGTTTTAGAAAACATGTGTATCACTAGAGCGAGAGGTTGTCAGCCTGTCGCCTAAAAATTGTAATACCCCAATACTCTCGAGTCCCCTAGTCGCTTCTTACGACACCCGCGGGATGATGCTATTCTAAGCCGGCATCACACCCCTAGACCAGCTCATATTTTGAAGCCTTGTAAGCTCTGCTGGATCATAAGCTGCTTGATATTTTCCAACCGCAACCTACAATATTGTGGTGAAAAGGATGTGGTCAGGAACCCTTACATCATACCAATATTTCGAGGTTTCTGGCCGTGCAATATTACGCTTTTCATATACCTTGTCTTGGTCAGAGATAGTCCGAGTAATGATAGTTTATACAGGTAAAAATATTAGCTGTAAATATTTTAAGGGCTGGATCAGCAAACGAAACTGAACAACTTACCTCAAGAAACAGGTCGAAGAATGAAAAAAAAATGTTGACCTCCCATACAAATTGACTTGGTCGCTTGGTAATTTTGTATGAAGGGTCTAATTTCATATTTCAATGTGCAAGTTGGTTAGTTTTATGGGCTGGTTCACCCCTTTCATTATTATATGTAAATATTTTCATTATTATATTTTATCAGACCAATATTATGTCTGTACTAGTCATAGTAGATAGAGGGGGTTTGGACCACAAGAGCGTCGTCCTAGAGGCAGGCCGAAGAAAATATTTATTTATTTATTTTACCATTATACCATTTATTTCACAGGACAAAACATAAATAAAATGGACACAACAGGCACTGCTTATCTCTAAAAAAGAAAGAATATGGCGTGAAGACCTCGACGAGCACGATTCTAACATCAGAGAACCGGGTGGTCTGGAAGAATAGAGGGAGGCCTTTGCCCAACAGTGGAACACTTTGAGCTAAAATAGTAATAATATACAGGCTGTAAAAAAATTAGCTGCAAATATTTTAAGGAGTGAATCAGCCCATGAAACTCAACAACAGAACAACTTTTCCCAAAGAACATAGGTCGAAATATGAAAAAAAAAATCATTTACCAACAAATTGACTTGTTCGGTTAGTAATTTTGCAGGGAAGATTTTTTTCATAATTCAACGTGAAAGTTGTTCAAAATTATTTTCATTATTATATTTTATTACACAATCATTATATCTGGCCATTTCTGCTCTCTGTCTCTTTAAATAAGTGAAACATGCATCGTTTATTAATTCAGTTTATGATAAACATAATTTTCTGGGAAATTAATTAAAAGCAATGATGAACATTTTAATATCAGGATTCTTAAAATAGATTACGCTGGAAACCTGAGTTGCGTTGGAAATTATAAAATATCATTTTAAGTTCAATGTATTCATTTTAAAGGTGAGTTTTTCTCATGAAAGTGAATAAGCCATGTGATGTCGGCTTAGAATAGCATCACCCCATATCCTTCCCGCGGGTGTCGTATGAGGCGACTGAGGGACTCGAGGGTTCCATGTGCGTTACAATATTAGGCGACATGCTGACAACCTGTCAGTAAAGTAATACATAATTTTTCCAAACCAGCCCTCAAAGATTTGTCAGACGTGGCGATAGCGACCGTTTTTTTTACGATTGTGAACGCTCTGCCTAATCCGCAAGGGATAAAGGCGTGTTATATGTATGTAAGTCAATAACTTTTTCCGGGGAACGTAGGACGAAATGCAAAAGTTGTGGAGATGTAAAGATGTTCAAAAAACGTGTCACTTTGTATATAGAGTCCAATTTTTATCATATTTTGATTATTTTCAATGCTGTTCACTGTCTCATGTCAGAAGCCTGTTCGTCGTCGTCGTCGTCGTCGTCGTCGTCGTCGTCGTCGTCGTCGTCTCAGCCGATAGACGTCCACTGCAGGACATAGGCCTCCCCCAAGGATCTCCACGATGATCGGTCCAGCGCCACCCGCATCCAGCGGCTTCCCGCGACCTTCACCAGATCGTCGGTCCACCTTGTGGGAGGCCTACCTACGCTACGTCTACCGGTCCGTGGCCGCCACTCGAGAACTTTCCGGCCCCAGCGGCCATCGGTCCTACGAGCAATATGCCCCGCCCACTGCCACTTGAGTTGCGCAATCCTTCGAGCTATGTCGGTGGCTTTGGTTCTTCTCCGGATTTCCTCATTTCTGATTCGATCGCGGAGAGAAACTCCGAGCATAGCCCTTTCCATTGCCCTTTGAGTGACCTTGAGCCTTCTTATGAGGCCCATTGTTAGCGGCCACGTCTCCACTCCGTAAGTCATCACTGGCAACACGCACTGATCCCAGACTTTTGTCTTGAGGCACTGCGGTAGTTGTTGAGAAGAGAAGATGTTACGTAGCTTCCCGAACGCTGCCCAGCCGAGTTGGATTCGACGATTGACCTCTTTCTGAAAGTTGGACCTACCCAGCTGGACTATTTGTCCCAGGTAGACATACTCGTCGACAACTTCCAGAGTAGAGCCCCCAACTGTCAGAGTAATGGGTGCAACAAGAGAGTTTGACATAACCTTGGTCTTGTCCATGTTCATTTTTAGACCCACTTGTTGGGAGGCTCTATTGAGGTCATCGAGCATTGTACCGAGGTTCTCCAGGGTTTCCGCCATGACCACGATATCGTCGGCAAAACGAAGGTGAGTCAGATACTCGCCGTTGATGTTGATGCCAAGTCCTCTCCAGTCCAAAAGCTTGAAGACGTCTTCCAGTGCTGCTGTGAACAGTTTCGGTGATATTACATCTCCCTGTCTCACTCCTCGCTGCAACTGGATAGGTTTCGAGTCCTGGTCCTGAAGTCGAACTGACATGGTGGCGCTTTCGTACAAGGACTTCAACACTTCGATATACCGATAGTCAGCTTGGCACCGCTGAAGAGACTGAAGTACGGCCCATGTTTCGATCGAATCGAAGGCTTTTTCGTAGTCCACAAACGCGAGGCAGAGTGGTTGGTTATACTCTTCAGTCTTCTGTATAACTTGCCTCAGCGTATGAATGTGATCCACGGTGCTAAAGCCTTTTCGGAAGCCGGCTTGTTCGGGAGGCTGGAAGTCGTCGAGCCTGCGTGCGAGACGATTCGTTATGACTCTTGAGAACAGCTTGTAGACATGGCTCAGAAGCGTGATGGGTCTGTAGTTCTTCAGCAAAGACTTATCGCCCTTTTTGAAGAACAGCATCACCACGCCTCTGTGCCATGCCTGTGGCGTTTTGCCCTCGAGTATGACAGAGTTAAACAATTTCTGCAGTGCTTTAAGTATCGGTTTACCACCGGCTTTCAGAAGCTCTGCCGTAACTCCATCAGCACCCGGCGCCTTGCTGTTTTTTAGCTGTTTCAGAGCCATACTAATCTCGTACAAGCTGACGTCCGGGATGTCTTCTGTGTAGTGCCGGGTTAATCGAGCTCTTGGATCTGCGACCCGATTATTGACAGGTGTGCATGTTGTCGCGTATAACTGTCCGTAGAACTTCTCGACCTCTTCCAATAGCTCGGGCTTGGACGATACGATTCTGCCATCGTCGGTCTTTAGCTTCGCTAGTTGGCTCTGGCCTATCGACAGATCTCTAGCAAACACCTTGGAGCCTTTGTTGCGCTCAATTGCCTCTTTAATACGGTCAGTATTAAATTGGCGTATGTCGCGGGTCAAAGACTTAGAGATCTGCCTATTGAGCTGCCGATATTGGGAAGTATCCTCCGACGACTGCAGAATCATCTCGCGTCGTTCCTCCATGAGCCTCGAAGTATGGTCTGAGATTTTTTTGGTTCTGTTTGTACGATTGGATTTGAAGAACTTAGAGCCAACCGTAAGGACAGTTTCCACGACCCTGTCGTTATAGTCGTCCACGTCGATACACTCACCCAGGCAATCGAAGCGGTTTTGTAGGTGGAGCTGAAAGCTCTCAGGGTTTTGGATTTGGGCAGGTGCTGGTCGGAGCGTAGACTTCATCAGACGTGATCTCTCGGCTTTTACATTAAGATTCAACGTGCCTCTTACCATTCGGTGATCGCTACCCGTTTTGAACGAATTGATCACAGAGACATCGTTGAATATCCGTTTTTTGTCTGTCATGATGAAGTCTATCTCATTTTTGGTAACACCGTCGGGGCTCTTCCAGGTCCATTTTCGATGCGGCCGTTTCCTGAAGAACGAGTTCATCATAAAGAGTCCCTCCTTCTCCATGAAGTCGACCAGCATTTGACCTCGGCTGTTCCTCACCCCAATACCAAATGGCCCAACTCTCAGTTCGTCACCGCAACGATTGCCCAGCTTAGCGTTGAAATCCCCCATGACCACCGTGTAATGAGTCCTGGAGGTATGTATGGCTTTGGATATGTCCTCATACATTGCCTCCACGTCCTCGTCGGGGTACTTCGAAGTTGGGGCGTATGCCTGTATGACCTTCAGCGAATAACGTTTAGTTATTCTGAGTATAAGGAATGCCACCCTATTTGAAATACTCCCGACCTGTACTACGTTGTTCACGAGGGACTTGTGGACGATGAACCCGACACCACCTTGGGACACATGGTCGCCCTCCCGGAAGTAGAGCAGGTTACCTGACTTCAGGGCTATCGTGTCCTCCCCCTCTCTTCGGACTTCGGACAGTCCCACTATGTCCCACCGTAACCTGCTCAGTTCTTCCTCGAGTTCCACTAACTTCTCTTCCGTCCGCAGTGTGCACGCGTTATATGTTGCCAGGGCCAAGGTCGTTCGGCGAGGGATCCACGCCGCCCGGGGATTCCTAGCACCCCTGGTCTCGGAGCCGGGTCGATTTTCGCCTGAATCTGCCCGGCCACCGGGGCCGCCGGGCACTTGGGGCCGATTTCTATTTGTAAAATCCATAAGGGGGGTACGGGCCGTCACCCACCACGCTGGCCCAGTGCGGGTTGGTGGGGATTTGGTTGCCAGAGCCTCGTTAGTAGTCCAGCAGGGTGCACCGCGAGCAGGAGAGGTTGGCTTGGGGCCCGAGAGATGTAATTTGGGCCCCCTTACACCCCAAAAGAAGCCTGTTACTAGTAGTTAACTAGTAGTAGGTGGTTCAAAATACTCTGACACCAGGTTTCATCGGGTCGATGGACGACTTCGTTCTTACACGAAAAGGCTTTTTATACTTTTATCCATTTATACTTAACTTATTGTCCAGCAAAAATGGCGACTTTAAATTCTGTGGATCGTTTTGCAGATGATTTCACTCACAGCATTCCTGACAAAACAAGTTCTTGCGAATTTCCATATTTCTGATTACAATTTAAACGGCCATGTTGGTGGTTGAGATAAAAATAAAATCGTATACTTATTCACTTCTTGCTACCTACGCAAACCCGAGAGTAGCAGATTACGTCCCTAGGGATACATACATACATATATCACGCCTTTATCCCTTGCGGGGTAGGCAGAGCGTTAACGTCCTTAAGAATACAGTCGCTATCGCCACGTCTGCCATATTTGAGGATTGTTTTCCAAGGTTGTTTCAGAAAACATGTGTATCACTATAGTGACAGGTTGTCAGCCTGTCGCCTAAAAATTGTAATACACCAATACTCTCGAGTCCCTTAGTCGCCTCTTACAACACCCTAGGCATTGGAACATCAATTTCATCTGAGGATTTTTGACACCCGGGCACGGAACCATCTTTCTTTTCGGACACTCAGGTGATTAAGCCTGCAATGTCCTGATGAAACTTACAGCCAATTTTTGGAAGATTCACAAAATTTTTGCCGCAGACGGGATTAGAAAGTTGGAACGAATTCACAAATTGAAAAATATCAACTTTGCAAATGCGTTCCGGGAATCAAAACTGAGACCTCCGGATCTGTAACCAACGGTGAGACCAGTAGACCACAGACACAGAAATAAAATAATAGTACTACATTACCACAAATCACACTTATGTATATTAACTCAAAAGGCAAACTGGATTTAATGTCCTTAGCAAAACAAAATATCCACGTGGATTAAAAAACTCTGCAAATATTTTATTCTTTCTGTTCAGCTGACCACATGCTTTAGTTAAATTTTCCTTGTTATTGCATTGAATATTAATAGTTAATTAGGTTAAGGTATCGACTCATTCAACCTTGCACTAATCGTAAATATTTGCAAGTAGTTAACTAGATACTACATTATTTTTGATTGAAAAACCTCTTATTGCAACTAAAGTAGGTCATTTAATGTCATGGCGCCTTTGGTTCTCCAGTTTGCTACCCCATTAGCAGAAAGGTTCGTCGGGTCGTTGCATTACTCGGTGTTTCACACCTGAAAGAGAAATAAGAAACAGAAAGGAAAAAGTCATTTTAATATAAAGGAACATTACATACCTAAATATCTGGTGTCTTCTTCTTCTGGTAGTACCTCTCCAACTAGTGAAGGTTGCCAGATAGCTCAGCATAATTTCCTTTTATGTTCCGCGAGGCGAAACAGTTCTGCAACAATCTCGATTCCTCTTTATTCCGGTATGTTACGCAACCATGATTTCTTTCTGCGGTCCCGTCTTCTTTTGCCAGTAACTTTTCCCATCATAGCAAGTAGCAGATTATATCTGTTATTCCTTAGTACCTGGTGTAATTGAAACAAATATTTTAGTAGAGACTTGTACCTTTACTCGTTGGATGAAGTTTGCAAAGTATCTACTATTCGTTTCAGATAGAAAACCCGTTTACAATGTAGATACTAGGTAAAAGCGATTGGGGGTACAAATTGGGGTCCTAAATTGGGTCAGAAAGTTAGTTTTGTTACACAATAATAGATAGGTACGTTATTGTGATGTAACAGGATCTAGGGACCATTATATTGTTACATATTCGCTGGAACTCAGGTCGATTTGTATTGAAAGTTGTTACGTTTTGCATTTGAAAAGTCAACATTAGTCCGACGCACCTGTGTCGTTTTATTTCATTACTGACATTTTCAGTGATCCGTAGTGGAATAAGGGAAATCTCTAGTGTAGGATTTTCATAGTAAACTTATTTCCCCTGTTTTCTTCCCGAGTTTTCAACTGAACCCCTCTGAAACCTCCCAAGGGAAGGAAACTGCGGGGAGGAAAGCTAGTATTCTCATAAGCCCGTTTGTTACACAAGTATATTTTTAACAATTAAGTAATGTCTCTAAATATGGTTTTAACCATAACCAGTCGTATAAGGAGGTACAACAAGGCCTGATTCAATATTTGACCTGGCAAATCCGAGCTAGAGATATGTTTTAAAGGGAACTAACTCTACAATCAGAGTGAAACCATGAGAAGTTCAGCTCAATCAGACTTGGCTAGATCGAAATAAACACCAGATAGCACTTTTAGACATATTGTATCTGACGGCATTTTGACTTGGGGCTTTTCAAGGCAAGAGTGAACAAGTATTATCTAGGCAAGCATCTTCTACCATCGTCTGCATCGTCACTTACCATCAAGTGAGATACGAAAACGGCAACAAATGCGGGCCTATCTTAAGTAAGAAAACAAACAAAATATGCATGTTCATGCGTTCCAAGTTCAGTAATGTATTTATAAGGTCGTTTAACGTTCTAAAGTAAAATAAAGAAAGCAACATTAAACAGAACGACTTAAAGTTACTTTTTACTTACTGAATATTATATTCAGATGAACATTGAACTTTGCAAACAATTTCACATGTATGTTTTTGCTGCGATATCGATAATTTTGAATTATGAAATAGTAAAAAGTGTCTTGAAAATTAAATGGTTCGTGTAATATTACACACAGTGCGGCTACCTATTTCAGCCATGTGTTCTCTCTTTTAGTGTGGGACATCGAGTTATGGCGCGAGCCAGTATTTATTTTGTGATCGAGGCGTCAATGAACTCTGGTGTCAGAATTTTTCAACCGCCTTCTACAAGCGTGCTTGTTTAGCTCTGATTTTATATAATTTGTTGTCAACATTTCCTTGTTCATAAGTTTCCCTCTAAACATTCGTCAGCTCTGAGCTCACGACCTTCGAAATTTGTTTCGCCCACTCAATCCACATACCTACTTGTATATAAGTACCACATATTTTAAGTACCTATAGGTAAGGCACTTGGACCACAACGTGTTTTCCTTCAAGTCACCTGTTGCTATTCGAAATCCTCTTCACTATTTTTGCTCTATGTAAAAATAGAGTTTTTCAGGAAAGTAAATAGAGACTGGATAGAAAAGTTCGTTTGAAAACTGTCTTTCGGAACCTGTTGTTTTCAATGACTTGTAGAAAAAAAATGACGAAAGTTGACCTTTCTTTACCTACCATAGTAAGAAACGTTCCAGTTTCGACCCTTGAGTTGCAAAATAAGAGTTCGCACCACGAAAGCGAACATGCGGCGAAAAATAAGTACTTGGACTTATTTTAAGAGCTTAGTGATGATAAGACCAGTTTTGCTAGTCACGATTGTCACGAAAGATAAGCATGTATGTTCCCACCTACCCGTTTGATCGGGTGTTGTGACCAGGGGACCGACTGGGCCAACCGAATCCGGCCATGATGATCGTTGGAAACACTTCGATACTCGTACCGCGCTTCTGTGTTTCAATGTGGAACGCATGCAATTTGCCTTATTGCAAAGGACTAGGTGTAGATGGATTCCAGCCGGTAACAGATATATCTTTGGAAGCTGCATTGCAGGACTACTTTCGTGGCACGGTCTTTTACAAACACGGTCTTTTATGTCGTGTGATGCCGGCTTAGAATAGCATCACCTCAAATCCTTCCCGCCGCTGTCGTAAGAGGCGACTAAGGGACTCGAGGGTATTAGTGTATTACAATTTTTAGGCGACAGGCTGACAACCTGTCACTATAGTGATACACATGTTTTCTGAAACAACTTTGGAAAACAATCCTCAAAAATGTCAGACGTGGCGATAGCGACCGTATTCTTGCGGCCGTTAACGCTCTGCCTACCCCGCAAGGGATAAAGGCGTGATATATGTATGTATGTCTTTTACAAAAATGGACCTCTCGTACAAAATGTGCCGTCAGTATGTATGGGGGTCCAAAAACTTTTTTATATTTCAACCCATGATCCTAGGGGAAAGTTGTTCAGTTTCATGGGCTGATTCACTCCTTAAAATATTCGCAGCATATATTTTTACACCTCACAAAAAACCTGATGCCGGCTTAGAATAGCATCACCCCACCTCCTTCCCGCGGGTGTCGTATGAGGCGACTAAGGGACTCGAGAGTATTGGTGTATTACAATTTTTAGGCGACAGGCTGACAACCTGTCACTATAGTGATACACATGTTTTCTGAAACAACCTTGGAAAACAATCCTCAAAAATGTCAGACGTGGCAATAGCGACCGTATTTTAACGGCCGTTATTGCTCTGCCTACCCCGCAAGGGATAAAGGCGTGATATGTGTGTGTGTACAAAAAACCTTTTTTATTTATTTAATCATACCCTGGACTGATTTTTTTTTGGGCAACCCATACGCAATATATTTATTGGCCAGTTTAATTGTATGAAAAACATCTTTCATTCGTTAAACAGCTCGGTCAAGGTCGTTGTATGGCGGGATCTCCTACCATTTAGAATATTCTCCAGCCGACCCGTAGCTTGTCAGAAACTTGTAAGCAAAGTGAATTTCTTCCCGCGCAAATATTTTATGCAATCAGGGGTTGAATATCCTGTGGTTTTATTGCCAATGCCCGCTGCAAATAAAGTTTGTTTGTAAATGCTCGAGGTAAAAGTATTCCTATCATGTTAGAAAATATCGGCCAAGTGTGAGTCGGACTCGCGCACAAAGGATTCCGTAGGTGCCATAATGTATCCGTACCATTATGAAAACGGCATACATGACATTACATCCATACTAATATTATAAATTCGAAAGTAACTCTGTCTGTCTGCTACGCTTTCACGGCCAAACCACTGAACCGATCATCATGAAATTTCACACAGAGATTAGTAAGATACCGAGGACGGACATAGGCTACTTTTTTTCACCACTCGAGGGTCTGAAGTACCTTCAGTAGACCACCAGGTACACCACCAGGAGCCCGCCTAAATTATAGGAGATACAGACATGGCACCAGCAAAAAATGTTCAACTGGATGGGTAGCTTCTGGTGGCATATAGACTTTGAAGGTTTGGAGTACCTGATGTAGACCTCCAGGTGCACAACCAGGAGCCCACCTAAACTATACGAGATAAAGATATGGCACGAAAGCAAAAGTTGTTCTGCTTGATGGGTAGTTTCTGCTGGCATATAGACTTATAAGGTTTGGTGTTCCTGACGTAGTCCACAAGGAGCACTAATAGGAGCCCAGATTAGCATCTATAATTTAGGACGTTAGTGAAGGAAACAAGGTTATTTTATCATCTAAAATACTAAGTCAGCGAAACGAAGTCGCGGGTACCAGCTAGTTACTAATAAAACCAAACAAAAACATGTTCTTTTTCATCGAATCGAAGGGCAAAAATTTTATTCTATTGGACCAATATTCGGCCACATTAATTGCTTTGGGGTTAGCCTCCAGAAAGACCTGCATAGTGCAAGTGCTAGGGCAGTTGGGCAAGCGAGAAGGTGGTTTTTGTATAAGAGCACCCTTATTTTTTAGGTATGTTCTTCATGAGTATGTGTTGTTGTAGTGGCAACAGACAAACGGTATCTATTAAATTTAAACTCTTTAAATATTACGCTTACTGAGATACAGCCTTGGCAGATGGTCAGACAAGCAGACGGACATACAGACAAATAATCCGACATACAGCAGTGAAATTTTAGTGATAGGGTTCCCGCGTTTACCCTATGGGTACGGAACCCTAAAAACGAGCTTAGGGCGCTATAAATGAAACAAATAACGTTGTACGTGGGTAGGTATTTCAAGCATATTTTTTATTTTTTGCCGCCGAAAACACTTACCAACTGAATGTATGAAAATCCTGTGTAATATTTTATACAGGACGTAGCGGACAGCTTTCCTATTCAGGTATTGATTGAACTTTTATGATATTTCTATTCGATATTGTTACTTTGACTTCCCACTTGACGCTGGCAGAAATGACCGCTATGACGAGGTTAGACATTCGCCAAAAACTTTAAAAAAAGATACCGATAGGAAGCACCCACGAATCACGCAGAAGCAACTTTTCTTTCGAAGATTGCCCCAGTTACTTTACATATTTCGATCTAGAATGTTTCTTGAGAAACGTCATCCCTGATCATACATCCCCCAGTATTTGAACTTTTAAGGAATCAACTTATACGAGTTTATCTTTCAAGTAAATAAAACAATCTTCACATTATAAGTTAGGTACATATTATTAGCGCGGCGTCGTCCATCGAGTGCGGTTTTAGTATAGAAAGTGACGTTTCTAGTGTGGATCTGACAGACCGTTGCAATATTTTAGCGCTCCGTCCGTCATGAGTCAAGTGTGCGATCCGCCTGCCTACGCAAATTTTGTTTACACCGACCTCCTTATTAATGCACGGATGACCTCATGTCATGAATCCGAGTGTCAAATAAATCCACTTGCTCATTATGAAGTGACAGGCCCGCCATTCGTACTTATTATTTATGCCCACTCAAATGACATTCGTACATGAAAGCAACGCAACTGCAGTAATTAATAATTTATAGATAATTTTAAATTATTATATGTTCCAGTAGTCCTATAGTCAAAGTAGTGTTTAGCAATCTAATAAAACCCAATAAAGTGGACTCTGCCGAAATCACGATAAACACGTGTTCAAACGCCAGAAAATAAAAAACTAAAACTAAGAAAAATATCGGTATTGACACGTCTGAACATTTTTGAAGAGCATTTTAGAAATGCGTTTATATTTATACAATAAAAACATACATAAAAACTTAAAAATTATATTTAGATTAACATTTATATTCAGATCCAGCTTTTGAAGATTTACAGGTTTATCTATAAGCAAATACCAAATACCTACTCAATTTTTAAAACGTCGTAATTCGATTCATGCAAAAATCTGCCACTAATTATGCTTGTATCAAACGTTCTACTTTACTTATCGATTCCCACATACTTACCCGAATAAATTCACACATACCCTTTACGCTTTACTATAAAAACAACGTGTGGTTAAACTGAGTACCTAGTCGTTTCGTTGTTGACTTTCGTGCACGGAATCGATTTCGACTTTTTGGAAATAGAGCTCCTAGTACATGCAAATAGATACTAGAATTGCACGTGTAACATCTCTAGGGCACGTTCGGAAGAGAGATTGATACATGGTGTTGTTGTATCTTACGTACAAAGCCAAATGATAAAGTGCGAAACGCAAAAGTACCTACATATCGATGGGCACCGCTGCACAGATTCGTCAAAATTCTTTTCTGGTTTTGATCAAACCCATACGATTTGACACGTCTGACTAATAATATACAAGGGATAACCCTTGCGGTGTAGGCAGGCTGCGATCACCACGTCTGACTAATATTGAGAGCTTTTTTCCGCCTTTTCAGACGATCTGTGTGTTACTTTAGTGACAGCTTGTTAGCCTGTCGCCTTAAGTTGTAATACATATGAATCCTTCGACTCCTTAACTCGCCATTAAGACATTTGTACAGTTTGACACTAAGACTATTTATCCTATGAACTTTTTGTCTTTGTAATAATTATTACCCGGCGGGCTTACGACACCCGCGGGGATTAAATGGGGTGATGCTATTCTAAGCCGGCATCACACGACATTCTCATCCTGTATTTGTGTAGTGTATTTACCTAGTACGCAAGCCTTCTATCAACAGGAGTGACTCGATCTCGTTTACGTCCCAAGGGGGAGAAAATACAAGTACGGAGTCAGATGCAACAGTTGCACAGTACTTGTTAGGTTAGAAAATACAGGGTGTAAAGGACGGTGTAACGAAAACTTTGTAGGCGTGTTCAGACCATGAATTGAACAACTTTTTATATGGGGGCTATGTTGGGAAACGAAAAATAATTCCGTACCAAATTTTCGCTGAATGACTTTGTATGGGAACTCGAAAAAAATGTTTCGTTTCCCATTATCGCCTCCATAGAAAAAGTCGTTCAGTTTCATGGTCTGAGCACGCCTGCAAAGAATGTAAGAGGCAGTGGAATGTAAGCGGTCGTTCTAACAAACGCGCCAACGCGTTTTCTTACAATAATTGCCGTGTGATGCCGGCTTAGAATAGCATCACCCCACATCCTTCCCGCGGGTGTCGTAAGAGGCGACTAAGGGACTCGAGAGTATTGGTGTATTACAATTTTTAGGCGACAGACTGACAACCTGTCACTATAGTGATACACATGTTTTCTGAAACAACCTTAGAAAACAATCCTCAAAAATGTCAGACGTGGCGATAGTGGCCGTATTCTTACGGCCGTTAACGCTCTGCCTACCCCGCAAGGGATAAAGGCGTGATATATGTATGTATGTAATTGTTTCTATAGAACGCCGCGTGATCTACATAAATATCAATAAACAGATAATATTGTTAAAAGGGTACAGACGTAAACATTGGGAAGGGTGTACAAACATTATGATGGATGATGTAGTAGGGCAAATCATACGTTATAGGTAGTTCAAAAATATTCCATTATTTCGGGGATCAATCTACATACTATATTGGGTAAAAAACACAGTAAAATTTCCATTGGATTGATAACTTACAATATACAATGGAACTTTTACTGTTTTTTTTTTACCCAATATAGGTAGATTGATCCCCGAAATATTTAAATGCCATAACTCAGTAAATATCACTTGATAAAAATACGAAATTACATAGTTTTGAAAACTACGAAAAGTTATCAAACTTTTTTACACCTTACTTTACCACATGGTTACTTTACTTATACAAAACATCAAAATAATGTTTAAACTAAAATATGAACCTGCTAAGGCCTATTTTAAATGGTAATACTTATACTGATCTAATACCTACTCTGCTAGATAACAAAAGGCATGTAGAGACAGTTTTTGAATCAGACACGTCGACATCGGAAAGCAATGTTCTGATTCATTCTTGTATTGTGATTTGCTGTAGAAGATTCTATGTAAAACAAAGTTTTATTTTTATTCAATGCCTCTTACTATGCCACGAAACTACAGGCTGTAAAAATTCTACTGGTGAAATTCGATGTACATTTCGTAGCCGGTGGGACATAACAAAACCAGGATTTTTGACCCACTACGCAATGTACGTCGAATTTCACCTGTAGAATTGTAGCCTGTAGTTTCGAAAAACAAGGAAAAAAATGACTACTTTTCTACAGCAAAGACAAGTAAACACACCTAAACCGAACAGCTGTTTACTGTAACAAGCTGTTTCCAAGTTTGAATTGGTGTTGCCATCCTACCGCAACGTTCCTAATTAAACTGCGTGTAAACAGTATTATTACCAGAAGTGAGCGTGTAACACGGTAATGGGTGTCATTGTGGTGTAAGAGATGAGAGACGAGCGTGTAAGGCGCTATATCCACACGTGGGTCGGTTACATATCGGAAAATCCTAAGTCAACTGATCAAATTTTAAAAGAAGTGTGAACAAAATATCAAATTATAATATACCAATGGTGATTTGATCAAAGGTCAGTAGATTTTTTTATATGTAGCGCATGCCACAATGGTGTCGCCTACACCTGTGAGACCGTAAAAATTACATTTCAGTTAATATAGAGCCAAATGTTTGAAAGTTTATTATGGTGTAAGAAATGACAGGAGGAGCGTTTTGAGAATCAGTTACAATAGTCTACAGCTGGACATACGCCTCCCTATGTACCACGGTAAAGGGTATCATTAAGGTATAAAACATGAGTGAGGAGCGGGAATCTCTCATGATTTCTATTTTTTTGGATTCCCGATATAGTACGCCGATATGGCTTGAGTGATTTCTCGACATAATGAATGATCCTTGGGGAAGCTTATTCAGTTTCATTGGCCGATTCAACTTTTAAATATGTGCTGTATTTTTTTATCTTTATTAAGAAAATAAAAAACAGAGTGCTCACGACTTGCACCACAACTCATCTTCCACACCATATTCGGAAGTCAGGGTCGCGTGGCGTAATCGCATATTTCGAGAAGTGAGCCGATCGACCGCATCGACTCATCGGTGACACCCTAGCGCCGAAATATGGCGAATAGATTGAGATAATGGCTGTATTATAGGTCTGGGTGGGCTGGTGATTGATCGCATCTTGTGAGTATGTGATAGTATGGTACGCGTATAAGTAGTATGAATAAACGCATACTCGTAGGTACTAATACGATAAGTTTGCCGGCATGATCAGACCATTAAACTGAACAACTTTTTCTATGGGGACTATGTTGGGAAACGTGAATTTTTTTCGACCTCCCATACAAAATTCCCGATCAGCTGACTGACTTTGTATGGGAACTTGAAAAAAAGTTTTCGTTTCCCACCATAGCCCCAACAGAAAAAGTTGTTCAGTTTCATGATCAGATCATGCCTGCAAAGTTTTCGTTACACCGTCTCTTACACCCTGTATCTACGTTTTAAGGCTAGGCAACTTAAAAATACGTAGAAACGTAGGTGGATACCTAGGTAGGTACTTCTTTCCTAAGCTCTTGCAACCTTGAAGCCTCATTATTATGATAGGTTGAGCTTGGGTTCACGGGCAAGGACGTCTACAGAATCAACTTAATATAGAGTTAATAGGAACTTTATTGCTTTATTATTAGAAAGCTTATATTACGTAATAATACTCGTACCTACATGAGATACAAGGTTTTTTTCTTGGGCCAAATTAAAATTATTTTTTAATTCAAAATTGAAAATATAAATGTGACTCGCACAAACGTAGTAGTTCCACTTTTGGTAAAAACTTTTGTAATTTCGAAATGTTACATTTGTGAGGTTTAATTGTCAAATAAAATTGACCGCTCACACAAAGACGCAATGAAAGACACATCTATCCACAGATAGTACACCTGAAAACGTATTCTCCCATGGGAAAACTTTTGACAGCGGGTGAAGCAGCTCTCTCTTTTGCTGTGGGACACCGAGTCGTCCAAAGACCCGATAAGCCCTGGTGTCAGAGTTTTTCACGCTAACGAACCACTAGTTCTAATATAGTTATTTTTATTCTTGTTTCAGGTAAGCAGCATCATAATCGCATCTGCACGATATAGGTATCAGAACGCAGTTTTTCATACCGACACCACATTTTTAATAGACCACAAGCGTACTTTTGGCCGTTGGACGCCCTCCGGCCAGATGGACCGCTGTCTTAAAGAGAGCGGCTGGTATGGTAGCAACTGGATGGCGAAAACGGGAGATCGTGCCTCGTTACGTACTTTAGGGAAGGCCTACGTCCAGCAGTGGACTGCTATAGGCTGATGTGATGTGATTGACATACCCACGAGTACTAAGGTATAATATCCATGTATGTAAACCTATATACCTAAATAATTAGTATTATAGTAGGTACAGCTTTTGGTAATTCAGTTACACAACGACACTTATAAGCCTTTATGAACCGAATTACTGTCGTGGTGCTAAAACTTTATAATAGTGTATATAAAAATAGTTCGGAATGAAGAAATTTGAGATAATATGTAGAGACAATCTACTTCCGTCAAAACCATTTACTTATTTTTGAAAAAACTTATACGATTTGACACGTTTGATATCTACTCGTGCGCGAGATAAGTCTCTCTACGGTGTACATCATAAGCCGCCTGGTTGTTGCATCAATACATAAGGCATGTAGTCAAATAATAAAATAACGACAATAGTTAAGACATCCTGTAATCCTCAGGACTCAGAGGTTCTAAATAATAAGACAGTTTAGCTTCAAGCTATAAAGCAGATTTTTAATAAGTAATCTTATGCCCAAGGGGGTCATATTAGCTGACAATTTCAGAAGCACTAACTTCAAAAGTCGTTTTTGGAACTGGCAACGAATATTAGGCGCAAGCTGCCTGTTAGGCCTAAGCTTTATGTTTATTTGTGCTAGGGAGACTTTGTCAACATATTGAGAAACTCTTACCGCAAAGTTACGCTAGGCTTGTGTTCATCCCGCTTAGTTGATAACAAGTGTCAGACTCAGGCTACCTAATATATTGCATATTCATTCGCAGGGCATCATCAGGAACTTCTGGCATCAGGAGTCACGCCTAGAATTGTCGTGTCGACCCCGATTAGTTAATTGTAAGGGTGAGGTGCGGGTTGCCACGGGAACCCATTCGTGGACAAATTAACGGCTTTTTGGAGATTGGTTGGTATTCATGATTCATTCACAAACAAACGGTAATCTGATACACTAATTGTCTGGTTGTACCACAATCATACTCTTTGAAAAACTAGGTACAACTACAAAAATCCCTTGAAGTAGTATGGTTGTTATAATAAGATAAACAAACCTTGCTTTTTTGGTTGCAAAAGACGGTGAAACTCTGTGGTGAAACTTACACGAAACCGAACGAACTTCACCCGAGGGAACAGGGTTCACAGCAACTTGACAACCTCTTGACACATCGCTAAAGCAATATGCCCATTATGGCTTCGGTTACGGTTTTTATCATGTTGGGAATAGTCCATTAGGTACGTTTTTTGTTACCAAAATCATACTCGATTTGCTTACACCCAGCAATGTAGGACTTTATCGCAAACTATAAACTGAGATGACAGAATCGACCCCCAGAAAGTCGTTTTTTTTAAGGTAAACTGAACTAAAACTGGGAAAGTTTTTAAATTCCTATAGGCACCTAATAAGAAAAATCTTGTCGTCTATAAATGTACGGTAATATTTATTTAATTTTAGTGAAGGGAACATTAATAAAACGGCACTTACTACAGAACAATATCCCTGTAATTGCAGACATGTAAGGAAAATATTCTCCAACGGAATGGTATCGAAGACATTCGCGGTATGCTATAAGATATATCGGAATTGTGCTATGGGGGTATACCGCTGATATAGACGTGCAATCAAAAAAGGGGCAATTAAAAGAATGCCTTTCAAAGGAAAATGTTTTTATGATTTTATGATAAAATGGTAAATACTTCTTTTCATTGGTTTGGAGTACTTGGTGTCCCATAAGAAGAAGAACAGCCGTGGACAACATGTCCACTGCTGAACAAACCTGGTCATCCTATTATGCCTTAGGCGCATCGCACACTAAACGCAAGACGAACCGCTCAAATATCGCAGCGGTCTGTCAGATCTACTAGAAACGTCACTCCCCATACTAAAACCGCACTCGACGGACGGCGCTGCGATAGCGCTGCGTCAACAGCGGTCGAGCGGTTTTAGCATGGATCTGACAGAACGCTGCGAAATTTTAGCGGTCCGTCGTGCGTTAAGTGTGCGTTACCCCCCTTTGCCATAGATTGCGATTTTCGGTTGACTGTATCCAACGTCTGTCCCAAACCCTTACCAGCCTGGCTAACATGCGTGCCACGTGACATATTTTGTCGTTTCATATGCGCACAATGTCACAACGGAAGAATGCGTAACTTATTCGCAGTGCAGTTAGCCACAGAAGACATATTGCGGGGACAAAATTTTATCGTTGTACGCATGTTAGCCTTACAGATCATTGAAGTTCTATAAAGCTGTAGAAATTCTACAAAAGGTATCGTGCAGCTTTCTAATTATTTCAGTCTACCGAACTTTTAAATGAAAACTTATAAGTTATAAGTTTTTAACCTCAAAGACCGCAATTCGATACCCCATGCCTTTATAAAGCTCTGTATTAGTATTAACTATGGGTAAACTTTTAATGACGTAACACGATATTTTCCACAATTTGGAAGGTTAAGGGTCTTAGATCACGTGTTTTGCCAACACCTATACTATTGTACTAAAGTTTCTAAGTTATTGATGTAAATATTCTAGAAGCACACTAGTTTCTGTTGCAACAAATTAAATGTGTTGTTGCACAGTGTGAGATCTCATTTGCCGTTGATTTTGCTTTCTTCCGTGTAGGACTTAAAAGTAAAAAAACCTGTTGTCTGTAAAGTCGGTTTACTGACGATAATTGAACGTGACAACGTCATAAGAAAAGACTGATGGAATGCCTCTTTGTCGCTCGTTCCGCGCTCTCGCTTGCACTTCAGAGCGAGGTAACGCCGCATGAGTCAATGTTTTTAGTTGCGTGCAGCCGGCTCCATCGAATAAAAAATTAATATTGCGGCCAGAATCCTGGACTGTGGGGTACCATCACACTGCTTTATACCAACTGAACTGCCAGAGGCTCGAACGCTATCCCCAATTTCCGATCTCTTGGTACTCGTCTCCGAAGCGACGTCACACCGGACTGCTTAGCTCCAGAAAATTGCGTTGAGGTTACTATCCAAGGGGAATTCGAACAAGACTTGGACCTTTTTGTACCTTTGAGTAAATGGATACCTCATAGAACACTAGAATACTAAAGGCGTTTTCACTGCAGCTGACGTCAAACTTTAATTTCCCAACGGTGCTATCTCGCACGGTAGAGGTCCTTAAAAACCGTATTCTTCTTCGCGAAGAATACAGAGTCGAACAACCCAATATACTGGGTATAAGTGACGCTAAAGGGAGACGTTGGTAACGTTTGATGCCAGCTGAGAATAGCATCACCCCTGTGGATGTCTTAAAAGCGACAAAAGGATATTATCAGCAGGGAATGGGCAGCGTTTCCTACGGATCTTGCGTTGCCCTTACCAATTTTCCTGCAAATTGTGGTGAGTATTGAAATATCCATAGGGGGAGACACATGTCCAGCAATGGTCTGTTGTGGCTGTACGAAATATAACCTTAACCTGAAGGTTATATATGGTATTTTCGAGTCCCAGAAAATCAGCCAGCTGATCGAGTTTTTTTTATTAAGAGGTCGTAATGTTTTTTCGTTTACCAATACAGCTCCTACAGGAAAAGTTGTTCAGTTTTATAGTCTAACCATCCTTTACAAGTTTCTTAAACGTGTTTAAATTTGAACTTAACCTTGACGCGACCTTGCCTGTTGAAACGGGAAGCAAGCGGCAAAAGTTGGCAGCAAGTAACCGATCTCAACTCATAACAAGCTACAAGCTACAGAAAGGTGTTGGGTATCACAAGTTTAGTAGATGTTTATCAGTTAAAACGCTAGGAATAACCTGGATGAGAGCTAGTCGTTTATCGTGGTATGGGCATGTTTTGAGGAGGGATGAAAATCATGTGACGAAAAAAGTAATGAATATGAATGTGGATGGACGCAGAAGGAGAGGAAGGCCTAAAAAAGTTTGGATGGATTGTATAAAAGATGATATGAGTCAAAAAGGTGTAAACGAAGATTTGACTGCAGATAGAGATTAATGGAAGAGGAAGTCATGTAGCGCCGACCCCAAATAAATTGGGATAAGGGCAGGCAGATATGATGACCTGGTACACCTCTCTATAGGAGTTAGTTACATGGCTGACTCAGCAAAGAGCATTTCTGAAAAGAGCGCTCTCTTTTGTGAGAGTTGTATGCGATCTCCTGTCAATCGATAGCTAGGAGATCGAGCTGATCAGTATTACCACGTCTCTACAGCGGTTTCTGAGGACATGCAAACATTTTATGAATTAATATAAAAATTACAGGCTAATTATTAATAATGACGACCGATGTGGCGCAGTGGTAGTGCAACTGCCTTTGACGCAGAAGGTTCCGGGTTCGATTCTCGGTGGGTCACTCACAAAGTTGATATTTATCACTTTGTGAATATGTTCCCAGTCTGGTTAGGACATTGCGGGCTGAACCACCCGATTGTCCGTAAGTAAGATGGTTCCGTGTTTCGGATGGCACGTTAAGCCGTAGGTCCCGGTTGCTGTCTATGATTGATCACTTAGACAGCGGTCGTTACACAACCATGTCAGAAGCCTGCTACATGTAGAAGGCGGTTGAAAAATTCTGACACTAGGGTTCATCGGGTCGTTGGACGACTAGGTGTCCCACACTAAAAGAAGAAGACAGGCTAATTAAAGTATCAAGGCAAAAGTTTCTTGCAGGTACAATAACATGAAAATCGGAAACCGTTTTCAGCAGAGATAGGTTCTACATTATCAAAAATGTGTGTTAGATCTTACAATTTTTATGTACACTTACCTCTCACTATGAGAATACCTTAGAAATCGTAAAGTTAAATTAACAGCTAAGAAAATAGACGTGTAATCGAACAAAACTGTAAATATTGGCTCCAATAAATGTCCTGTAAAACAAATATGGTCCACAGGGCATTTAGCATTGCAGTTCAGTAAATCTGTAGACATAACTCCAGTCATATCATCCAGACGGTTGAGGACTAATGGGGCGATATGTAATTTAGTAGATCGTCCAGATAGATCGCACAGTCGCAGCCACATAAACTATGAATATGTAGAATGGAGTGACTCTACGGAGTAACTTTTATAGTTGCTCTATTGCAGCATAAGTGCACAAAAATACGGTTTTCACGAATTCTAAATATTTACAGTTATGCAAGTTGGTTGCCCAAACAGAATAAACCATTATTTTTGCGCTGTTTCTTTAATGGGCCGAAACCAAAGTAACCACGAGGTTCATAATTTAACCGCTTTTGACCTTTATTTACTTTACTGGTGACCCGCAAGGATTCACTAACTGCCTCCACGCGTATGCCATTGCGACCATTGTATCAAACAATTGTCTCTTTTACAATATGACTAATCCATTTCTCCAGTCAAAATATTGTACTTATAGCCAACAAACTGTTGTTACAGTTTGGCGTATTTTAGATTAAGGAAACAAATGTCACTGTTTTTTTTATAAACGTTTTCTATTCTATTCTATGACATTCCTAACAAAAATCTTCAAATCTTGATTAAGGAGTGTTTTAAATAGAATAGGGCATTTAACCGAGATAAAAAGTGGGTTAAAGTGAACCGCGTAAGTACTTACATGAAGATATTGTGGTTCATGAAAGTCTCCATTAAGTGAAATCTCTGACATCCCTAAGTTGATGCGAAATGATGGGATGATGTACGATATCCCGTTTTGTACGGAAACCTGCAAAACACCATGGTGGTGCGTGTAAGGCCCAATCTAGGCGAAAGTTTTCTGTAGGTACTATAAAATTACAATGAACCGTTTTGAACTATCCGAAGTAAAAGTAGCGAGAATATCAGAGTGAGCCTTCGGTCAACCTCACTATTCTGTGGTGCACATAAACCTACTTCAAAGGAACATCTTAAACTGGTTTTTCACACATTTTTTAACAGAAACCAGTACAGATTGAACCCTAAAGGTGTGAACCAATGTGGAGCTGATAGTACCAACAAACTGCACGGACTATTGACTTAACCGGGGATATGGCTTGAAGTCGGGATGGATGTGACGTAATGCAAATATGGTAACGGGATGGATTTATTGCTGCATGATGTCAGTGTTCAGGGTTTTGGGGATTAAAACAAATATACGATGAAAAATTATACAACATACATACATATTTCACGCCTTCATCCCTTGCCGGGTAGGCAGAGCGTTAACGGCCGTGAGAATACGGTCGCTATCGCCACGTCTGTCATTTTTTGAGGGTTGTTTTCCAAGGTTGTTCCAGAAAACATGTGTATCACTATAGTGACAGGTTGTCAGACTGTCACCTAAAAATTGGAATACACCAATACCCTCGAGTCCCTTAGTCGCCTCTTACGACACCCGCGGGTATGATGTAGGGTGATGCTATTCTAAGCCGGCATCACACGGCACGGCACGGCAGTATGTAGGTACAATATAATAATGATTTCATTTTCTTTTTATATGAAGATTTATTTTAAGTAGGTAGATAATGGACATGCTTGTCTTACTTTGTTCATCTCATGAAAGATTATGAATGTTTTAAGGAACAAATAAGTTTTCTGAGAACTGCTATTTCTTCAACTTTCCTGTTAATTCCAAAAAAGCTTTTACGTTTTATCAAAGGTGTAGGTACAAAAAAATTAGATGCCATTTGAAATAACTATATACATACAGAAATCACGCCTCTATTCTATGCCTCTATCCCTCACGGGGTAGGCAGAGAGCTAACTACCGTAAAATTACGGTGATGTGTAAAATTAAAACCAAAATGTTTATTTCCAAGTAGATTCACAAAGAATACTTTTAGAAGATCACGTACAATATTATCACTAGATAAATGGATTAGTCACTGTAAAAAAGTGAAAATCGAGACAATTTTAAAATCCTAGTAGAAAGCGCGATACGCGTGGCATAAAAATAACTAAAATAAAGGCACTGAATCGGAGCTGGCCTGGCTGACCACACAGCATGTAACCACTTGATGCTATTATAAGCGCGACAACGGGCACCAAAACATTATTACCTACCAAATGGTGCTAAAAGGCTTGTTTCCTGACAAGTCAAATAAACTACTTTTTAAAACGATCTAAAACGGTAAATTGTATGAACAACTAGAAGTATGACGTCAAGTCCTAAGTATGGATGGCGTCAAAACACTTACTTTTATATTATTTTTCGGTTTATTAATTCAAACTTTGAATATTTGGAGAAATAATTTATCAAGTCCGTAGTATTTTTGGACAATAGTTTTAAGCGTACAACTGTTATATTTTTTTAATGACCCAGGGAACTAGCTAAATGTGCACCATACGCTAGGCGGGTGCAACAGGCCGGGTTGACATCGTAACGACCGCGCGTTTGTTGTGGTCTTGTGGTCGCTGTGGTCAACTTACCCCGTCTCCCCCTATCGCAACTTTTACTGATATTGTCCACCTATTTTCATAATATTTTCGCTTACGTAATGCATTTATAAAAAAAAGTTTCAACACTTTTTAAGCTCTAGGCTTCAAAGGCTTTTTTGACGTGACAATGATTCGATGTAGCCGGCTGCACGCACCAAAAAACATGACTCATGCAGCGTTACCTTGGTCTGAGGCGTTCCATTTAAAGCTTAGTGCAAGTGACACAGAGGCACAAACTCCTCCGCCCTCGGCAACGTATATCTATCAAACAAATAGAATCAATAACCGTGTGATGCCGGCTTCGAATAGCATCACCCCACTTCTTCCCGCGGGTGTCGTATGAGGCGACTAGGGGACTCGAGAGTATTGGTGTATTACAATTTTTAGGCGACAGACTGACAACCTGTCACTAAAGTGATACACATACTTTCTGAAACAACCTTTAATAATGTCAAAACAATCCTCTAAAATGTCAGACGTGGCGATAGAGCCGTGTTCTTGCGGCCGTTAACGCTCTGCCTACCCCGCAAGGGATAAAGGCGTGATATATGTATGTATGTATGTAAATAGAATCAAAATTTTCTTTTGAAAAATGCAATCACAGTATTTATGTATGTATGCACCATTATAGGTATATACTGAGCAATTTTATCAATAAAACATTACCTCTGTCGAGCCAATGTTGGTGGCATTGAGGCCTATCTAATGCGTCGTCAGCTACGGTGGTGCGGTCATGTATCCCGGATGTCGGAGGAGAGAGTGGCGAAGCGCATCTTTTATTCTGAGCTAGAGGAGGGCAAGCGAAAGCATGGCGGACAACTCCTCAGATATAAAGATGTTCAGAAACGACACATGAAAAGATGCAACATTGAGCCCACTCAATGGGAGGGTCTGGCAGCACAGCGTCCCGAATGGCGCGGGATGGTTAAGAGGCAAGTCCGCGAGTTTGAGGAACAGCGTAAAGCAGACCTCGACGCTAAGCGCGATGAGCTGAAGGCCCGTCCACCCGTCGCCATTAACTATAATTATGTAAATGGCAAACTCACGTGTCCACTCTGTGCACGGGAGTTTACTGCCAAAATTGGCTACAATAGCCATCTCCGGGCGCATCAGCGCCGATCTGATTAGGAGTCAAAGTGGTCGCCATGGCCGAAATCGGTCGGAGAGATCATCATCATCACCTCTGTCGAAGGTCAAAATTTTCTTCTAATCATCGTAGGTATAATAAAAGTAATTAGTTCAGCGGTAGACAAAGTTATAATCGTGATAATTATAAGTACTATTTAAATATTAACCTAAAGTCTAGACTGAAACACTAAAAGGTATCTGTTCTAACAGCAGAGCATGAATTACAAGCCGATTTGATCATATTAAATAGTCTTTTTTTTTTGAGACAATGAGTAATACAACGACCCCATATACATAGTATAAAGTAAAGTCGCTTTCCGCGTCTGTCCCTGCGTATGTATAATAAAATGCCGGATTTCCACGGAATAACTATTAGCAGCGGGGGCAACCGCTGGACGGAACTAGTGTACAATATAATGAACTTGAAACAGATTTCATTGAGAGCTATCACAATTCAAGTGTGGCCATAAGAAAAGCGGATGTAAAACTAAGCGATTTAATTCAAACATGAATATTTAAAAATCAGCTGCAAATATTTTAAGGGGTTCACCAGTTCATGAAACTGGACAACTGTCCTCAAAGAACATAGGTCGAATATGTAAAAAAAATAGACCGACACGCATGGTATTCAAACTGACACGGCCGAATAGCAAGTTATTTAAATGAGGTCGAATTTATTATTTTTTCATATGTCGACCTTTGTTCCTTGGGGAAAATTGTTCAGTTTCATAGGCTGATTCACCTCTTTTGCCGTGCGGTGCCGGCTTAGAATAGCATCACCCCATTTTCGCCCGTGGGTGTAGTAAAAGGCGACTAAGGGATGCATCCAGAATGTACACCATATATTCATGACAAGGCGTCAACATCAAGTTTCTTCTGCCGAATCCTCAGCCGAAGAATCAGATTACACAATCATGAAAAGCGTACCGTTGGATGCCCTTCGGCCAGATGGACCGATGACTTAAAGAGAGCGGCTGGTAGCGACTGGATGGCGAAAGCGGGAGATCGTTCATTGTGGCGTACCCTATGTCCAGCTGTGGACTGCTATCTAGGCTGATGTAATGTGATGATAACTGTTTCTTGAGCGTTTTCTTACCGCTGTTTTAGTGGCCCCTACGCTAAGATATTCACATCACGAGAAGTGCCGTGTCGAATTTACTTGCAAATGTCATGTTGGCGTCTATTTTTGTCGCAGGCCGAGGAGGAATCACGGCTTTTTATTGGAATTCGTCTTCTATGAGAAGGAATGTTTTACTTTAAACTGACAACAGCAACAAAAAATTACGACCGATGTGGCGCAGTGGTAGTGCCACTGCCTTTGACGCAGAAGGTTCCGGGTTCGGGTTCTCGGTGGGTCATTAACAAAGTTGATATTTATCACTTTGTGAATTTGTTCCCAGTCTGCTTAGGACATTGCGGGCTGAACTACCCGATTGTCCGTGAGAAAGTAGGTACCATGTTTAGGATGGCACGTTAAGCCGTTGGTCTCGGTTGTTGTCTATGATAACTTAGACAGTCGTCGTTACTCAACTATGTCAGAGGCCTGCTGCTAGTACGAGGCGGCTTAAAAACTCTGACACCAGGGTTTATCGGGTGGTTGGACTCGGTGTCCCACACGAAAGCAATAAGATTTGAAGATGGTAAGTATGAAACAAAATGTAGGTACATTTTTTAAATAAAGAAAGCCTCTTTGAAAATTTCTTGAATAGCTGAATTAATTGATTGAGTGAAGCCCACGAGAATTTATAAATCAGATGGAAATATAAATCATGAATCGAATTTATTTTCGACTGCCAACCAGGGATGCGACTTAAGGAACAAAAAATCAGTTTTTCAATAATCGATTATTTAGAGCTTAATAAAATTCGATCAAAAATAAATTGATTAGGCGATAAAGACCGTAATTTTACGATCGTTAACGCTCTGCCTACTCCGCAAGGGATAAATTAGTGATCTGTGTGATTTTGTGTAAAAAAAAGATATTATACAAAATATGTAATATGTGATTCATTCAGTTCCCTATGTTTTACTTCATTATTTGCAAAAAAATAATAATCTTGATGTACAGGAAAATACGATAAAATGCAATCCATGCCAAAACAAAACTTCAGAGGTCTAAAAAAGAGGTAAGGTACAATATTGAAACTGATGTTACACGAAATTGATGCCGGGTGGTGCCGGCTTCGAATAGCACCACCCCATTTCTTTCCTGTGGGTGTCGTAGAAAACGACTAAGGGACTCGAGGGTTTCATGTGTATTGCAGTTTAAGGTGACAAGTTCTTCTTCTCTTTTCGTGTGGGACACCGAGTCGTCCAACGACCCAGTGAACCATAGTGTCGGAATTTTTCAACCCCCTTCAACCATTGTGTAACGGCCGCCGTTTAAGTGATCATTGACAGCAACCGGGACCTACGGCTTAACGTGCCATCCGAAACACGGAAACATCTGACTAACGAACAATCGGGTGGTTCAGCCCGCAATGAGGTGACAAGTTGACAACCTGTCACTATGGTGATACATGACTTATCTGAAACGACCCTCAAATATTGTCAGACGTGGCGATAAAGACCATAATTTTGCTTGTAATTTTACGGTCGTTAACGCCCTACGTACACCGCCAGGGATATAGGCGTGATTTGTGTGTGTGTTTGTGTGTGTGTGTGTGTGTTTGTGTGTACACGATATTTTTGACATCCCTGGTGCCAAATATGAAAAGCCTACGCGTGGAATCTTCAATACAGCCTAGAAATAAATCCAACATTCGTTTATATCAAAAGCAGTACGAGGACTAAAAATATTATTACATTAGGTATCAGTACTGAATTATTGAATATAGAATATCAAACAGGTTATTTGTGCCAAGAAGTGCGAGCTTTTTCTTCACACGTAAAATGTATTTTATCCCAATTCGGTAGAAAAAAGTTACTTTGGTGAAAATATTGACCAAAACTCCATGTTATTGTTTGTTTTGACTTATTTTTGAATACAAGTTGTACGTTAGTTTAGTATATTAGTTTTTTCTCTGTGATAAAAGGGAAGGGCTCTGCCTACCCCGCAAGGGATAAAGGCGTGATATATGTATGTATGTATGTATTAACCTCACATACGTAACTAGGTACACAAGAAAAAAAACAATTACCAGTGGATGAAACCTACTCGAGGCAGCTAGTATTTATTTTAGTAAAAACTTCGGTGGCCAAGTGGTTCGGACACCGGTCTTACAATCGTGAGACCCGAGTTCAATCCCCGCCATGTACCAATGTGTTTTACTCACGTACATTGACCAACTGCTCTTACGGTGAAGGAAGAACATCGTGATGAAACCCCACATTCAAATAAAATATGTAATTGTGACTTAACCTACAATTCGGGCCAGGTTAGCCTTCGGGTTACAGAGGTCAGATGGCAGTCGCTCTGTGTAAAAACGTGGTTCCATGTCAACTCCTCTAGGTTAGGTAGCCGACCCCGACAGAGAACGGGATAAGGCAACAACCCCGACAGAGAACGGGAGAACAAAAAGCTCGGATCAGCATCTCCATGTTTGAATGCAACAGTTTTCATTCTATAAATGGTTACTTCCTTTGCATTTCCACGTGTAAACTGATCCTTCATACAGTTCAGTTTTTCCTTTGTGTGATCCAGACAAGGGTGTTACGTTGACGTCAAAGAGAAAATCACGTGTCTGCGAAAATTCCAATAATATAGTTATGCAATAAGTTGCTGTGTGATGCCGGCTTAGAATACCATCACAGAATTTCTTCCCGTGGGTGTCGGGCGTATCGCACACTTGACGCACGACGGAGCGCAAAAATATTGCAGCGGTGTGTCAGATCCATACTAGAAACGTCGCTGCCCATAACTAAAACTGCACTCGACGGACGACACTGCTATAGCGCTGCGTCGACAGCGGTTGAGCGTTTTTAGTATGGGGATTGACATTTGTAGTATGGATCTGACAGACCGCTGCGATATTTTTGCGCTCCGTCGTGCGTCAAGTGTGCAATCCGCCTAAAGAGGCGAGTAAGGGACTCAGGGTTTCATATGTATTACAACTTGAGGCCTACAACAATTTTTTTGATATTTCGATCTGTTTTCTTAGGGAAAGTTGCACAGTTTCATGGGTTGGTTCATCCCTTGAAAGTAAGTTAGTACTTTTTCTTACACTCTGTATCCTCGTAACGCCCAGATACCTTTTAAAAGGTATGTAGCTCTATAGTGGTTCAGGCCCAAGCCCTTGCAAACATTACATTAGAAAGCTACCTTATAGCTTACTAACTTGGGGCTCATGTTTTTTTCTTAATCATGTAAATTTTTAAAGTAAATATATTTGTTTATTAATATTTTATAATTTAAACTAAATTATTACGGGATTCCCTGAGGCATTTGATGTGACTTTTATCAGTAGAGCCAGAATACCCTGTAACTGCAAGTTTCCAGGACAACGAAGTGCTCATAAGGTTCATTTTGCTTTCAAGAATTTTAAAAGGCAGTCGGTCCATTATCTCAGAAAAGCTCACAGAGGTCTGGGCGTTACGAGGGTATAGTAAGTATGAATATGAAGCTTAGTAAGGAAGTACACTTCAGAGGACATTGACATTTAGGTAATTGCTACATTATTAGAAACGTGAGCTCAAGTAAATGTATAGATATAGCATTATTATTGGTAGGTTGAACGTGTGATGCCGGCTTAGAATAGCATCACCCCCTTTCTTTCATGTGGGTGTCGTAAAAAGCGAATAAGGGATTCATGGGTTTTTTTAGGCAATCGACATAAGTAGTTTTTTCTACGGAATAAATAGAGGTACTTGTTCATTTTTTTTACCTCGTGCAAAAAGAATCCTTTAAAATGCAAACTGATTTTAACTCCAGCTATTCGAAGGTTGCAATTGAATACCAAGGAAATTCAATTAAAAACTACCCATGAAATGTCTTAGGACTCATGCAATGGTTGCTCATTTTGCCATTTACTGCACCCACGTAGAAAATTCTTTGTTTTAACACGTGTTTTTTTAAAGAAAGCTAAGGTTTGGTTACGTAACAGAGAAGCCGCACTTTCTGCATTTTCATCTTTTGTAGATATTCACAGGAAACGCTGTTTTTTTTCATATTTCAAACTAAATTTAGTTCAAGTTACAGTTGAATCGTTTGTTTCTAAGTAGATTTACAACAAATACTTATTCGTAGCTAGCGCCGCCTACTAGGAACTAAACGAACTCATTTTGTATGTACACTGTACATCGTGACAGTTTACTAAACGCGTAGGTGGCGAATCACTGCAATAGACTAAACGCGCGAGTAGGCACAGAGCAAGCTGGCGAATCGCGCCGGTTGGCAGACAGCTCCCAATGTCACAATACTATCACTGGATAAAATAATGTCTCTGTGGGAGATTCGTGTAGTTTCATGAACTAATTTACCCCTTAAAATATTTGCAACAAATATTTGTCTAGTCTGATCTTGCTGAGCTGATTAGTCACTGTTGGGTGGTTCCTTGAACACTCATTGAAAAACTAGTGGACTGTATTAGAATATTTTTATTACAATTATCACACAACGTGTACAATGCACAGAAACCGCAAGAAGAAGAAGAATATATTTTACAAACAATTCGGCATTGCCAAAAAAGCACAAAAATGCCAGTGTAGAGCTCCCTACATGCTCCCGGCCGAAAGCTTGCTTACTTATGTAAATTACAATTTACTTATTAATCTATAGGAAGTAAACAAGCTTTAGTAACATTCACTGTTCGTTCTTCACAATCAGTTCTGTGACTCTAGACTTACTGGGTAAGTTTTGTAAGTTAGGGATGGTAGCACAATCTAAACGACCACCAGTCCTTAGCAAACCCATACCGCAAATAAATGGATTGAGCGATTTTAAACCGCCAGACATAGGTTTGTTTTGCTTAATCATTTTAATTTCATCACTAAAGTGTTTTAACTGCTCGTGCCTAATTATCAATAATAAAGATTCATTTAGCTCGGCACTAGTAACGTAATCAAGCTTGATTTTCATCGCAAGTGGAATCAAATTCTTGCAAAAACGACGCACATAAGCAAGTACTCGTTGCATTTTAGTAATGCTAGAAAATTTATTTAGAAAATCTAAATTCAACCTATCGCTCTCCTCTGTACTAACCATAGCAAGCGAAAGAGGAAGATCCGCTACGCCATTCTTCAGTTCAGGCAAATCTTGCGGTAAATCAATTTTAACTGCAGAAGAAGAATACTCACTGTTACACAGGTAACTGGGGCCCTTCCACCACAGCGTGTTTTGTTCGAGCTCATTTGGCTGCACATCGCGGCTTAGGCAATCTGCGGGATTGTCTCCTGTTCTTACATAAGACCACGAAGAAGGGTCAGTGTACTCTAAGACCTGCTTTACTTGTGGCGACTCACGCCATAAAATCAGTTGAAGTGAGCGCTGATTTGGATCTAACATAATGGACCTGAACATTTTTGTTAAATCTGCGCTAAAAACATAAGCACCTAATCGAAATAGCACCAGAATATCGAACAATTCATTTTGAACTGTTGGGCCATTTAGTAACAAATCATTCAGAGACCTACGCAAATTCGTGAGCATTGATGCATCGAATACTACCCTACACTTTGTAGTCTTTTTGTCAGGTCTTAAGACTGCATGATGTGCCAAAAAATAAATCGCAGCACTAGTGAGGTCGTATTTATCAATGTCAATATACGTACCGTGCCCAAGAGCAACGTATTCGTCAATGAAAGCCTTGTATTGTTTGTATAAATCGGCATCGCGACCAAATCGTTTTTCTACGTTATAGAGTCGTTTTAAAGCAAGATAATACGAATCACCTAAAGTTTCATGAACTTGACTAAGAGGAACCTTAAGCGGAAGGCTAACCTGGAATTTATTATTTTCCAGCTTAACAGTTTCTTGGAAATTTTGTTCCGCTTGCTCAAATTCAGTAGACTTCTCTGGGAAAATTTCAGGTACAGTTTCGGCCTTCCAAAAACCTTGGATCGTGTCATTGATATTGTTATCACAAGTTTGACAAAATAGAGATACCTGCCTTTTTGCTTGTTGATAATGACATAGGTTGGGAGGCGTACCTGCGGCGATGACACCAAACTTGGTATTTATAAAATACAAATTAGGATGTACAGACTGATGCTCAGGATCAACTGGAGTGCTTGGTGTTCCGTAATCATGTTTCTCGGGCTGTAGCATTAACGCCTGAAAGAACACATCAGCTGCCATGAGAATCTGCACATTACCTGGAGTGTCGAAGGTTGTGTCAGCCAGTTGAGAAGGTACTTTAATCGAGCTCAGGTCGATTTTGTTGTGTGGGAGGTGACTAGTTATGTTTTCAGTTACATAGCAATATATCGACCTCTTGTATGAAGTAACTAACGACTGAACTTCCAAGTCAACGCCTTGATTAATGTTCTTTGACACATTTCCAATGCCAACTACACTTGCTCTAATGGTCTTGGGCTGAAGGCCCAGCTGCTTTACCAAACCTGCTGTAACAAATGAATTCTGGGAACAGCTGTCTAGCATACCCCTGGCTACAACCTCAGTTCCATCAGCAGCTCGCAATTTAACCTGCACAGTAGGGAGTAGCATCTCCTGGCCTATCGAACCTGTTACCATTGCGACTGATGGTTGTTCCGGCTGCTCTTCATGCACCAGAGTATTGTGCTGTCCTCGGCAGGTTCCACACTTAAAAAAGAATTTGCACTTTCTATTGGAATGTGCAGTGAGGCAAATTCGGCACAATTTGTTCTCCGCTACATATTGAACTCGCTCGGTTGAAGATAGTGCCTTAAACTTATCGCAGGAAAAAATCTTATGCAAAGAAGACTTACAGTAGCTGCAGGAGGGTGCGCTCTTGACCGCTACGTTGCATGCCGATGTAGTGTTGCTTTTCTTGCATGATACCGGCTGTGCTCGCAACACCGGAGTACATGAGGAGGCACTGCTGCTCGCCGACGCCGCATTCTCGAGGCCTAGGGCCTTTTTTTCTAAGAAATCGATCAGTTCTTTAACGGTAGGTTCTTTCTTTATATCTCTACTAAACTGATAGTCCCTATTCGAAAATGCATCGAGTTTTCTAGTGAGGATAGAAATGAGAATTTGATCCCACTTATCGACGTCGGATGATAAATTTCGCAACGCACCTAATTGTTGTTTGACTGTACAAACAAAGTTGCGAATACTAGAAGCAGTCGATTTACTTATAGGCTGCAAATCGAGCAAGGTATTTATGTGCTCTGATATGATGAGATATTTGTTGTCGTAGCGCTCCTTAAGAATAGTTAGCGACTCCGCGTAACTGTCTTCGACTAACGGCAAATTGCATATCAAATCATATGGCTCGTCCCTAAGGAAATTTCGCAAATAGTAGAGTTTCTGTATATCGGATAACCTATTATCGTTGTCTACTAAGGATTCAAAAAGCCCTATAAAAGATTTATAGTTTGTCAGCTTGCCATTGAACACAGGTATATCTATAGTTGGCAGCTTTACATTCGTGCAAGAATTTTCCTTAATCGACGAAGACTGTGATTTTTTGGAAGCGATTGTTTCAGAAATTTGTATCAGATACTTCATATAAGGGACCTCATAGGCATTCGTATCGCAATCTTCGTCTCCTAAGATGAATAACTGTTCGTTCAGCTCATCGTAACCTGCGTAACTAACCTGGAGTTTGTCCTTGTAAATGGCAAGGGCTTCTGCTGAAAGAGCTTTTAAATCGGTATCGCCTAAAGTTGTAAACAATTTTGTCAGACATTGCTTTTTGTAGCCTCTCTTTTGTCGGAGAGACTCCACTTCAGTATTCTTTTGCGACATTTTTAAGAGTTCCAAACGGGAACACAGACTGAACAATTATTTATAACGTAAAAATTTCTAAAATAAAGTAATATATATAAAATTTGCTTTGAATAATCAAAATCAATGTCAAATTTGAATTTGTCAATTGAATTCAAAGACGACGATTGTTTCGTAAAAGTCAATGAGAAACAACTCTATGATATGACATGAAATAAAATACTCAAGATGACGTAATCTTCTTTGAAGTTTTTCGATGACTTCGACGAAGTTTCGGTGCTGTTTCCGCTTCTCCCGACTGACGGCGGTGTTGGTCACGTCACGGCGCTTGCACGTAGATCATGACAGAAGACGAAGTTGAGCACTATTGACGTCTTGCTTGCTCCTATGTAAAAACAGGAAGATAGAACGAGATGGAACACGTTCCTTGTTCTGCCACCAAACCAGGAAAAAATGGAAACCGGATGTTACATACGGAGCGAAGAAAAAATGGTTGTCGCAGCCCGTTGTTGATGTAACTCGAATGCTTCGAAAACTTTGAAACGGCTATTTTTCGTGCGCTTGAACGCAAAGAACAACCGCTGACCAGAGTTTTATGCACTAGGTTTCTCTGTTCTGGCAGCTTGCGCTTCTTCTCTCGATACTTTGTAAAAGTATGGCGGCTCGTTCTCGACACAGTTTGGTTGTGTTTCTTGATGCAATTTGCTAGGAACTTCAAGGTGAGATGGACCACAATGTTGGGTGGTTCCTTGAACACTCATTGAAAAACTAGTGGACTGTATTAGAATATTTTTATTACAATTATCACACAACGTGTACAATGCACAGAAACCGCAAGAAGAAGAAGAATATATTTTACAAACAATTCGGCATTGCCAAAAAAGCACAAAAATGCCAGTGTAGAGCTCCCTACAGTCACTCGGTCACGACATTGATTTTATTATGACGGACCTGATAGACATATTGTAATTTGGTCTCGGCCTTTCGATAATGTAGGTGTACTTATTGATTTTATCTTTTTATGGCCAATCAACCAAGGTTCCTTTAATCGAGAGAACGACTTATTGTGACCACATTAGTGATCTAATCAATTTACGAAAAGACTAAAATTATAAAATTGTAGTCAGTCAGTCAATAAGTACTTCTTTAGCTTATATTTTACTCACACACACACAAATCACGCCTATATCCCTGGCGTGGTAGGCAGAGCGTTAACGACCATAAAATTACGGTACGCATTGCCGCGTCTGGCAAATGTTTGAGGTTCGTTCCAGATATGCGGTGTATCCTATAGTGACTGATTGTCAGCTTGTCGCCTAAAATTTTAATACACATGAAACTTTCAAGTCCCTTAGTCGGCTTCCGTGACACCTATGGGAAAGAAATGGAGTGATGCTATTTTAAGCCGGCATCACACGGCATATAAAATTAAGCTCATTTTGCGTTTTTACAGCTGGTCAAAATTTTGGTAATTTTACTCCTTCTTACTAATCAGAGTTCCATCGTAAAATTTTCCGTTTCATTCATTTCTTTTCCCAAGCTTTTATTAACTCCGTAGCTTCTTAAATATCTTCCTACTTTGAAATTTGCAAATGTTACAAAAACACGCGTCGAAAAAGAAACCTCCCTTTTTGAAGTCAGTTCAGAAATAGAACAAACTTTTGTATAATCGGTAATGATGCCTCATTTAAAAGGAATTTAACATCAAAACCCTCTTTCCCAGGAAAACTCTGCGAATGTGTAGGACGACGGGAAAATTTCCATTCAAATCCTACTTAATAACGATAACTTAGTTACAAAGGCCGTGTGGTGCCGGCAGAGTAGATTAGCACCACCCCGTCTCTTCCCGTGAAGGTCGTAAGAAGCGACCCAAGCAGACCAGGGTCCTGGAGAAGGAAAATTCCACATTTAAACCCGGAATTGGGTCTCCGTCAGGCGGGTGTGACAGAGGCAACAGATTCCTGCAGCCGACCTGGCTCCGCACGTATCGACTCGTCTTTCCTATGGAGTCAGCCAGGGAGGTCGAGAGGGTCTAGGCAACCCTGCGTGATCCAAAATTGCGTCCCAGGCAACGCGCTGTGGTCTTGCCTGAGACACTGATTAAATCGTCTATCACAGACGTATGACGCCAATGATGATGAAATTGACATTTTCGATTGCTAATTTATTTGTAAATGTTAAATAGTGTAGTGTGTAGTGAAGTATTAGCGTATTAAGTAAACTATTGTGTCAGCACTTTCCGTTTAATATATACATGTTGCGCCACATGCTCGTGGCTGTTCGCGTCCGATCGTTGACCAATATAGTACAGTGTTTGTTAAGTATGTAGTGTTTAATTTCTACAACCCTTTGGAGCTACCTCTACACCAACACACCACTACACACCACCGGCGACCACAGGGCCACCGTGTATGGCAACCCTGCGTGTTTTCGACGATTCGTCGATGCAGCGAGCCTAGAAGAGACAGGAAGTTGCGCACCACGTCATCGTGTCATCGTGTCTTAGGGGTAGCGTCCACGTGAAGGAATAAGGTGAAGAATGAAGATGGAGATGGCCATGGAGTAAAGAAGCCAAATTTGGAGCGACACAGCGAGATTTTGGGCAAGGAACTTGTGGAACGCGTCCCGTCCCGTCCCGTCCCCCGACGTGTCATCAAGGAATACCCAAGGAAAGTGTAGGAAAAGACGGACTACGTTACGGATATTTACAGTTAAAAAGTGAAAAATAAGTGCGGAAATAATACGTTCACGCAGTGAAGAAGTGTGATATACGTAAAAGTGATGCGTCGGCATAACGTGACTTGCGCGCGACACGGCAATGAACTGGACTTTGGTACATATGGTATGAACATTGAGTATAATTTTATTTAGGTTGTCTATTTATAGAATTTATGGGTACTTTTAAAGAATATTTATAGAATCATTTAAGGAAAATCATAAGGATTTAAGTTATATTAAAGATAGTATACGTCAATTGGGACCGTCTAGGAGACATGGTAAAAATTTTGAATCTAAAGTAAGTGAAGCTAAGGGAATATATAATATATACGTATATTTAATTAATAAGAAAAATTTTGAAGAACACTATGAAATTGTAGGTTCAGAAGTAGATATTTGTAATTTAATTGAGAAAGTATATGAAAGGATATTACAATACGAAGAAGAATATTTATTGTCGAAAAATAAAGAAGAAACTATAGACATGTCGGACAAATTTTGTTTAAAAACGGCTACAAGCCTTTTGCCTAAAACCTGTGGTGATGAGGGCACCACTGAAGATTTAATTGATGCTATTGAATTGTACGCGTCAATGCTCAATGATGATGGTAAGAAGTTGCTCATAAATTTTGTTTTAAAAACGAGATTAACTTCAAACATTAAAATGCGATTGTCTGCAACATACGCCACCGTAGACAGTCTCATTAAGGACATGCGCACCCATTTGCTTACGCGAAAGTCAGACACTTCTCTTCAGTCAAAGTTGCAAATGTCTAGGCAAGGTGATAGGTCAGTAAGAGAGTTCGGCCAGGAAATTGAAAGTTTGTTTGCAGATTTGACTATTTCACAGGCGGAAGGCAGTGACGAAGCGTATAAGATCCTGCGGCCCCTGAACGAGCGGAACGCTATCAAGCGGTTCGCTGAAGGTTTGCGTAGCCAGCGGATTGGAACTATAGTTGCGGCGCGAAATTTAACTTCTCTTAAGGAAGCCATTCGCGTTGCTGAGGATGAGTCACGAGATGGAGAAAATTTTCCAATGATGAGTTTTGGCAATAGAAGTTATCATAACTCTTACAATTACAGGTCAAATGGTCGTGCTCGTGGATTTTCAGGAGCTCGTGGTCGAGGGTTTCCACGTGACAATTATCGTAATGCCCCAAGTAACAACTTTAGCTACAACAGGCATGGCGGTATTGGCGGTGCACAGAGCGTGCGCGGCGCTCGTGGCGCTGGCGCTGGTCGCGGCGGCGGCGGTGGTGGCGCCGGAGCGTCCAATAGTGCAGGTAGGCAATTTCGCGGCACTCGAACATTTTATAAGCGTGGGCATAGACATGGTTCAATGAACCACTATGAAGAACGAGATGCTCAGGAGAAAAATGACGAGCATATGCATTTAGATAAGTTTTTTCGTGACTAAAGAAGAGGAATACATATTAGCTTGTAATAGTATAAATTGGGTAAATTTAAGAGTAGGTAATTTAAATATAGAATGGTTAGTAGATACTGGCGCGTCATTATCAGCAATTATGTATGAAATTTTAAGTAAAATTAGTAACGTTAAGATTTATAAGAGTAGTATTAGGATATATGGAGTAAGTGGAAGTTTAACATCGGAAGGACACGTGTACCTCAAGTTACAATACAAAGGACACATTTTTGAACACAAGTTTCACGTGTTTAAAAACTTGATATGTAGAGCATCAGGTATACTAGGTCAAGATTTTATGCAAAGACACAAGGGTATCGCGAACTACGAAAATGATACCTTAACTCTCAAAACAAGACAACATAGCTCGGTAGCTATACCGTTGCATTTTTATAATGAGTCATTCGTTATATCACCGCGATGCGAAGTATTGAAGTACGTACCTAGTAGAGTCAATTACGATTGTGTCATTTTACCGAAAGAAATACAGGATGGTGTTTTTATTGCAAGTACCGTAGTGAGCCCGAAAAATGGTAAAATACCAGTGAGGATTTTAAACACGACTAATCAAGAAGTAGAGTTGGATTTAAATAGTATTCAAGTTGATAAGTTGACAGAATATAACTGTGGCAGTTTTGACAAATCAGAACGTAATGTAGAAAGGGTAAAAGAGTTATTTAAAATACTTAAATTAGGAACTTATCTGAATGATGAGGAACAAAGTGCTATGGAACAAATTTGTGCCAAATTCCCTGATATTTTTCACTTGCCAGGGGATAAGTTGAGTATTACTAATGTTTATGAACAATCAATCACATTAAAGGATAATGTCAACCCTGTATACAGCAAGCAGTATCGTATTCCGAAGGCACAGAAGGAAGAATTAAATAAACACATAGATGAGATGTTAAAGGATAATATTATTGAGGAAACTAGTAGTGAGTGGTCTAGTCCTTTGCTGTTGGTCCCTAAAAAACTAGATCGCGACGGCAAGTGGAAGTGGCGTGTCGTCATAGACTACAGGCGGTTAAACGAAAAAATACAGGATGATAAATTCCCGTTGCCTAACATAACTGATGTGTTAGAGTCTTTAAGCGGAGCTATTTATTTCAGCCATTGCGATTTATCACAAAGTTACTATCAATGTTCACTAGCTAAAGAAAGTCGAAAATACACCGCATTCACAACCGATAAAGGACAATATCAGATGACTAGATTACCCATGGGATTGAAAATTAGTCCATCGGCATTTAGTAGGTTAATGACCGTAGCTATGTCAGGTCTCAACTATGCGAAATGTCTTGTATATTTAGACGATTTGATTATTTTTGGCAGGAATCTTCAGGAACATAATTCAAATTTGATGACAGTATTCACTCGGTTACGAAAAGTTAATTTGAAACTCAACCCAGCTAAATGTGAATTTTTGAAAAAGCAGATTTTGTACTTAGGACATGTAATTTCTTCTGAAGGAATTTTACCCGACCCAGAGAAAATACATGCTATAGAAAAATACCCGACCCCGTCGTCAAGTGATGACGTCAAACGTTTTGTGGCTATGGCTAACTATTATAGAAAGTTTATCAAAAATTTTGCCCATATTGTTTTACCATTAAATAAATTGAGTCGAAAGGGAGTAACATTCGAATGGACAACTGAATGTCAAGCATCTTTCGAATATTTGAAAAATGCTTTGGTAAACCCACCTGTCCTAGATTACCCTAAATTTACAGATGATAATCAGTTTACACTAACAACTGATTCCTCTGGATTTGCCATTGGTAGTGTCTTGTGTAACTCAAATGGAAGACCAGTTGCTTACGCAAGCAGAAATTTAAATAAAGCTGAACTAAATTACGCGACAATAGAGAAAGAACTTTTGGCTATAGTTTGGTCAGTTAAATATTTTAGGCCCTACTTGTTCGGAAAGAAATTTATCATCAAAACAGATCATAAGCCATTGGTTTATCTATTTAGTATGAAAGACCCAAGTAGTCGTTTGACTAAATTTCGACTAAGACTTGAAGAATATAATTTTGATGTGGAGTATGTGAGAGGAAGCGAGAATGTAGTAGCAGATGCTTTGTCGAGAGTGATTATTACATCAGATGAGTTGAAAGGGATGAATGAAAATGTGATGAATGTTATGTCTGAGAAGAATGTAAATGTGATGAATGTGATGACTAGAGCGCAAAGAAGACGATTGAATGAAATTAGTAATAAGGAGAATAACTCAAAACCTTTTATCACTGACGGGTCCGATCAACCTAAAGTGGTAGAAATACTCAAAAAACAGGAAGATGATATAGAATTATCAGTTCTATCAGATTATAACCTGCGCAAGTTAATAAAAGAAAAGAGAAATTTAATAAAAATGTCTAATAATGGAAGAATAGTTTATATTGAAAAGAGTAAAACGTTGCTAGTTGGTCGATCTTCTTTGTCAGCAAATACGCGAGACGTTTTGTTGAAAGAACTGACTGATTTTAGTAAACAATATGATATAAAAGAAATAGTGATGATTAAAAATAAATCTATTAAAGAATTTTGTGAATGGCTAGCTAGATATGTAAGTAAATGTAAAAAATGGGAAGGTCCAAGAATATGTATAATAAAAGACGTACAGAGAATTTATGGTAAAGATGAGAAGAAAGTTGTAATGAATGATTTTCATATTTTGCCCAGTAGTGGTCATGTAGGTATTCGAAGGATGGTAAATAATTTAAAACGGTATTATTATTGGCCGTCAATGGAAAAGGATGTCAAGGAATATGTCGAAAACAATACAGCTGGACATGAATGAGCAAGATATCAACGACATTTTTCGTCTAAGGGCCAAAAATAACGGAGAGACCAAACCTGCCATCATTGTGGAACTACGCTCATCAATCCTTAGAGCCAACTTCCTAAAACAAGCTAAAAATTTCAACATAAAAAACAAAACTCGCCTACAGGCAAAGCACCTTGGTTTTACGAAAGAGGAAGACACACCCATTTTCATAGCAGAACAGCTGACCGTAAAGGGATCCCGCCTCTTCTTCCTTGCCCGGGAACTAAAGAGAACAAACAAGGTCAAATACTGCTGGACATCCCATGGGAAGATCTTAGTAAGGAAGGATGAGACGTCAAAAGTTATACACATACAAAATGAAGCACAGGTGCACCAACTTCTACAAGAAATATGACTACCTATCCATCTTAAATACTTTGTGTTCCTAATCAGTCTTATTAATATTATGCATATCTTACTTACTGTACCAAAAACTGTAACCTACACTAAACTATACTTTACTAATTTACAGACATCATACATACACTTAGTTATCACTCGCACGTACATACACACAACCCATCACTCACCCATAAAAACACCCTTCACCCACAAAAACACCATGCACCCTGAAATAAATAGTTCAAACATAATTTCTCAATCATACGAAATTAACATTATCCCTGTTTACCTACTACTTAAAAAACTACAAAACCCACCCTGCTACTACTTGAAGTCTTATTACTCACCTATAAATGGATAGTTTTAATAACCTATTAGAAATAGATACGTTAAAACCCGCGGATTCGATAGCTTGCAATGTCCAGGACTTAAAAACTTTAATTAATAATTCTACTTACAACTTTTCAATCTTAACTCAAAACATCAGAAGTATATATAAAAATCTGGATGACCTGCAAGTAACCCTGGCTCAATTAGCTTTTCAAGTGGATATACTTATTTTAACCGAATGTAGACTACATATTCATAAAAACATCCCGCAGCTTACAAACTACACTTCCTACCATACAAAAAATTTACTTAATCAAAATGATGGAGTAGTTATTTATATAAAAAATAATCTTACCGCGAAATGCAAAGAACTAGACCTCTTAAATGCCACCGGACTGCAAATTGAAACTGGGACGTTTATTATATTAGGCATATATCGATCCCCATCATACCCAAATGCTAGCAGTTTTATTAGTTCTCTCGACTCCCACCTCGAAACGCTAAATACCTACAAAAACGTACTCATACTCGGTGATATAAACATAAATATAATTTCTTCAGTACGAGAAAATTCAAGTGAACGAGGTAACAGGCTCAATTACCTAAACATGCTTTCCCTGCATGGCATTATGCCCGCACACACACTACCTACGAGATATGAAAACTGCCTAGACCACGTCCTCATAAAACTTGAGAAAAACTATAACTCAGCATATGTCACCGTTTTAAATACTACCATAACTGACCATAATTTAGTTGCCTTATTTATCGCGCAGAAATACAAACAAGCAATCTCTCCTAAATATAAAACTACGATAAACTACGACAGGGCATACAATAGTCTCATTACCACGGACGTCTCCTATCTTAATATTTACACAAATCCAAACACTTATGCAACGGCTCTAATACAAATAATAAAAAAAGTCATAGAAAGCAACTCTAAATTAACAATTATACCACGGAGCAAAAAAGCTAAAAAACCATGGATAAATGCCGGAATCTTGAAATGTATAAAACTACGAAACACAATGCAACTAAAACTAAAGCGAGACCCGAATAACCAAATATTATTAATAACATATAGACGTTACAGAAATTTCTGCAGCAATCTTATAAAAAAAGTCAAAAGAACATACTATAAAGACAAAATAAACTCTTCTATTAAATTACCAAAAAAACTCTGGTCGACTGTAAACGAAATAACTGAATATAAACCGCCCAAAGCCCCAAATACTGAGTTACTTAATATTTTACCCTGCCAGCAGTCATCAGTAAACCATGTAAACAAGTACTTCGTGAACATTGGACAAAATTTAGCCGAAAAAATAATTAGTAAAATCGGCCCTCAAATATCTAATACACTGGAAACTCATAGTCATCCAACTTCGTTTGTTTTGCTTGACAGCTCTCCTCAAGAGGTCGCATCTATTCTAATGAGTCTGCGCTCGCAGAGTGCACCGGGATGGGATGCCATTTCTACTCAGTTTCTGAAAACATCTGCTGAAATCCTAGTCCCATTGATCAGTAACTTAGCAAACTTAATTTTCAAGACGGGAATATTTCCCGATGTTCTCAAACGATCTATAATCACCCCTGTTTACAAGAGTGGGGACAGAAACGATGTAAACAACTATCGCCCTATTTCGGTACTACCATCTATCTCTAAAATAATCGAAAAACTCCTAAACTCTAGACTAGTCAGTTTTTTTGAATAAATACAAACTTCTAGCAGATTCTCAATACGGTTTTAGAGCAGGACGATCCACTGAAGACGCTATTACCGATTTAACATCTTACATAACGAAAGAAGTAGATAAGGGCAACAAATGCTTAACAGTCTTTCTTGATCTCAAGAAAGCATTTGATACCGTTTCTGTACCCATTCTTGTGGACAGGCTAGAACATCTTGGAATTCGGGATGTGGCTCTGTCTCTCTTCCGTAGCTACCTCTTAAACAGAAAACAGGTGGTTAAAATTGGAGAATACCTGAGTGAGGAGGAGCTAGTCACCTTTGGGGTTCCGCAGGGGAGTGTCCTCGGTCCAACGCTCTTTTTGATATATATAAACGATCTATGTAAACTTAATAGCGTTGGGGGGAGGATACTCTCCTACGCCGATGACACGGCTATCATCTTTTCTGGAAAGACGTGGGATATAGTCAAAGAAGTTGCGGAAATAGGACTAGCAAAGGTTGCCAAATGGCTAAACTCAAACCTTCTAACCCTAAACATACTAAAAACAAATTATATATGTTTTGGACCCTACTTAAATTCTCAGCCTAGTACCCATTTTAGTATTACACTACATAGCTGCTCAATCAAAAATAACAATCTCTGCAACTGCCCATTTCTACAGAAAGTTACCTCTATAAAATATCTAGGTGTCATGGTGGATCAGAGATTGAGTTGGCACTCGCACCTAGAACTAACTATGGGAAGAGTCAGAAAACTCATATGGGTATTTAAATCGCTAAGACACGTAATGAGCGAAGACGTGTTATATCGTATCTATGTAGCAATGGTGCAATCTGTCATAGCATATTGCATCCCCGTATGGGGGGGAGCAAATAAAACTAACCTTCTTGTTCTTGAAAGGGCTCAAAGATCCCTGATCAAGGTCATGTTTTTCAAGCCCTACAGGTTCCCCACAGATACCTTATATACCACTAGCAAAATTCTCTCTGTTAGGAGACTGTACATCCTAACCCTAACCTTAAAATACCACAAAGACCTACAGTATGACCGTAACGTCCTAAGCAAGAGGCGAAACGATATTGTAGCTCCTGCTCACCCTGTGCGTACAGTTTTCGCCGAACGACAATACGCAGCTCAAGCCCCTTACCTCTATAATAAGATAAATCGCACACTACAAATATACCCCATGATCAAACTTATCTGTAAACAAACTCTGACTGAGTGGCTTAAAACCCTCACCTATGATCAGGTTGAGGAACTATTAATAAGAGTTAAATAATTACATACCACTACGATACCTACCTACCCTACTTCCTGCATTGTGATAAATATAAATCGATCCCAAGGAACAAATATCCGTAGGGCATGCAGGAGGTACTGTAAACCTAAGACACACAGAATTATTTATGATGACTTAATGGAACCTACAACCTACCCAATCTAGGTTCTATTGACATTATTGTTTGTGGTCGCTGTTTGTGGTTTCATTTTATTTATACCGATCCCAAGGGTTTTAACTAAATCCGTAGGGCAAACAGTGTTCACACTTAAACGAAAACTCAAGTTTGCGTTTTTCTAATAACTTACGTACATAAAATTACATAAGGAACACTATTTATACCTACATAACTATTAGCATGGTTACACTACGTTTTTGTAATGACTAACGTACATACAATAGATACACAACACTATTTATACCTACATACCTAACTATTAGCATGGGTACATTACACCTTACCTCTCACCCATCCACACACTTAACACTTCAATAATTGCATTCACACAAACACACAAAGACACCCTCACAGATCAGTAAGATACTAAGTGCTACTGCACTTTTCTTTTAATTACCAATTATCTTATAAATTTACGTAAGATTAGAACATAGAAGTTAAGTTATGTAATACGTTTTGCTACACTAGATCCTAATTGTAGTTAACAAATTTAGAAGAGCGAGGCATTCCCGACTCAAGTGTCTATGACTACTTACTGGGAAGCCCCAACAACTATATTTGTAAGGATTTATAAATAAAGAAAATTTTTTTTTTATTTATTTTTATGTGGAGAAATGCGACAAATGCCAGAAGCAGAAATACACGTCCATCACGAAGGAACCATTAGCAGTTACGACAACAGCTTCGACAGCGATGGAAAAGGTTTTTCTTGATATAGTTGGTCCACTTGATAGAGATGACGATATGAATTGTTACATTTTGACGTTACAGTGCGAGTTGACTAAATACGTTGAGGCGTATCCACTGAAAGGTAAGTCTACTGCTGAAGTTGCGAGAGCCTTTGCTGAAAACTTTATTTTAAGGTATGGTATACCAAGAGAAATCGCGACTGACCGAGGAACAGAGTTTATTTCGAGTACAATGGCAGAACTTTGTAAAATTTTAAATATTATGACAACAGCTTACCACCATCAGAGTATTGGTTCTTTAGAAAATTCACACAGGGTATTAGGAGCGTACTTACGTATACAGACCGAAAATCATCCATCAAACTGGAGTTCATGGGTACAGTATTGGTGTTTCTCATACAACACTACTGTACACACGAGCTTAGTGCTCACCTTTCGAACTGGTGTTCGGACAAGTCTGTAGACTTCCTAATAGCTTATGTACAAATGTAGAACCACTATATAACCATGATAACTATGCATTAGAATTTAAATTTAGATTACAGAGAGCTCAAAATGATGCCAAGAAAAATTTACTTTTGTCTAAATATACTAGGAAAATTAATTATGATAAGTCAATTAACCCTATTGTGTACAAGGCAGGCGATTTATTGTTATTAAAAAACGAAATCGGCACTAAACTTGATCAGCTGTATTTAGGTCCATACAATGTAATTAGAGACTCAGCACCTAACGTTGTAATAGATATCAATGGTAAACACGTAACAGTTCATAAAAATAGAACGAAATTGTATAAATCATAGTAAATAAATGTAATCTTGTGTAGTTTGTATGTTTAGTAAAAATTAACCTTATATTGCTTAATTTTTTATAAATTTTTAGGGGGATGATGTAGTGTGTAGTGAAGTATTAGCGTATTAAGTAAACTATTGTGTCAGCACTTTCCGTTTAATATATACATGTTGCGCCACATGCTCGTGGCTGTTCGCGTCCGATCGTTGACCAATATAGTACAGTGTTTGTTAAGTATGTAGTGTTTAATTTCTACAACCCTTTGGAGCTACCCCTACACCAACACACCACTACACACGACCGGCGACCACAGGGCCACCGTGTAATAGTGATGTGTCAATGATCTGTCAAGTTCAGTGCATAATAAAAAAAACCTATTACGATCTATGGAAAATGACTGCTGATCTTTTACATAATTCGCACGAGCGTCAGCTATAGGAACTAAAAGAAAAAGATTAAAAATTTCCCATTTCGGTAACAATTAATTACTATGGCACATCAGAATTTTAGATTTGCAAAAAAATGGTATGGTATGGTAGTATGGTATGGTAGTGGTATGGTATTTTTAAATCACCGTATTTCGTGCGTTGGTAAAAAGCACAAAGAAACACTACGCTCTAGGTATAATAAAAGGTTTTTATAAAAAATAGTTTTGTAATTTTCAAAAGTTGTTCAGTTTCATTGGCTGATTCAACCCTTAAAATATTTTACACCCTGTATATTAGTGTAGGTTTACTACTAAAGTGTTACTCATACAAAATTATTTTTGTCTGAGATTTATAACCTAAATTATTACGACTATCGTAAAGTCTGAAATATGACCTACTTATACCTAAATACTACTCGTAAAGTTGCAATAAAACTAACAGACAAGGTTGTACCGAACGATAGACTTTCAAGGGAACGCCTCAGAGGTAACGCCTTTTGATTTTCGACGACGGCTTTTTGTTTACGGAATCCAGGTAGATTTCTAGTTGTGCTCCTGTAGAACTTACTGTTTTAGGTACGCCCTGTATGATTGTCCCAGATTACTGGACATTAATTTACATGAAGGTTGTTGAAAGAAGTGATTGTTGTAATAAATTATTTATAATATAACATTAATAATAATATTTGATAGTGAATTATATGAAATTTGCTGTAAAATGCATCCGGTCAGAGCTAAAAGTAGTCAAAGCTGTAGGAAAATATAATACTCGTACAATCACTACGTAGTATAAAGCAAAGTCGCTATTCGCGTCTCTATGTTTGCTTAAATCTTTAAAACCACACAACGGATTTTGATACAGTTTTTTTTTAATAGATAGAATGATTCAATAGAAAGGTCTTTATGTATAACACTTTACGGAGAATCATCTCATTCCCACGAGAAAATGCGTTACGGCGGACCTCTAGTTATTTATAAACAATTTACATACATTATTACAAAAATGAAAAACGTGCCGTTAACGCTCTGCCTACCCCGGAAGGGATAAAGGCGTGATATATGTACGTATGTATTTACATACATATTTTACTTTACCGAAAAGTCACATGCACATGCATTGCCGTGCCTCTGGATTGATTTATTTGTCCAATAAACAGATTCCGTATAAGTTCCTCTGTTATTTATTTGCCCGCAGAAATTTTCAGTATTTTCCGTATTCAATTATAGTCGTTGCTTTTGAATGGCTTACATTACTGGTTTTATGAGACATACAGGGTGTAAGGGACGGTGTAACGAAAACTTTGCAAGCGTGCTCAGACCATAAAACTGAACAACTTTTTCTATGGGGGCTATGTCGGTAAATATAAACAACTTTTCGACCCTACATGCAAAATTCCCGATCAGCTGTGTGACCTTGTAAGGAAACACGAATTTTTTTTCGTTTCCCTTCTCTGCCGCCATAGAAAAAGTTGTTCAGTTTCATGGTCTGATCACGCCTGCAAAGTTTTCGTTGCACCGTCACTTACACCCTATATATTTTAAATACTAAGTATCTATCTTGAAAGGAAATCTAAATGCACCTGCATTTAATTGTTTTTCGCGTAAATTTTCATAATCGCAAAATCCGCTTTTATGCTTAACGGGGCACGAAATGCAATAAGTGGACAGCATTTTACCCGAATTCAAAGAAATGGGTATTCAGTTAAAAATGTTTTCTAGAAATATTTGCGAATTCCTTGAAAAATGAGCTATAGGAATCGCGAGCTGCAGTAAGCAAAAATTCTAGCTAACTGCAAGGCTACGTGGAAGCTGCCTTTGCGCAATGAGTAAAAAAAAGATAACATTACTTGTTACTTAGTCTACTTAATGACATGGACTCAATCTTGGGACTTTAATTCTATGTTATTCTCGTAACAGAAAATAAGAAATAGAAAAAATTACAATAACACGTAAAACCATACGTACCTAAAAAATTGTTAGTCACTAGTTAAGGTTTTCATAAGTTTAGTAGTATAGACATACAGGGTGTAAGAGCCTGTGTAAAGAAAACTTTGCAGGCGTGATCACACCATTAATCTGAAAAACTTTCTCTATGGGGGCTATGTTGGTAAACATAAAAAAAAATCGACCTTCCATACAAAATTTCCGATCAGCAGAGCGTTAACGACCGTAAATTTATAGTCGTTATCGCCACGTCTGACAAATGTTTAAGGGCGTTTCAGAAAAATCGTGTATCACTATAGTGGCAAGTTGGCAGCATGTCGCCTAAAATTGCAATACACATAAAACCTTGAGTCCCTTAGTCGGCTTCTACGACACCCACGGGAAAGAAATGGGGTGATGCTAAGCTTAGCCGGCATCACACGGCAATAATTGTTTTTTTTTAAACTAGGCATACCCCAGAAAAGGTTTACTTGAAGGTAAACTTCATTCAAAATTATGAACCCAGTTTCAATTTAAACCTACAAACTAAAACTAATGAAGAAGCCCGGGGCACTTGGATATTATTTTACGTGTAACATACCTTCATAGAATAAACAGGAGAGCTAAAATTTTAACAGTTCCGAGAAAATCTTGGGTTAGAATAGAATATTCCAACACCTGTTATGAAACTAAGTTTTTTACAATTTCAGTTGGAGATTTAATTGGATTAACATTAGCTTTGTAATGTTTACGTAGGTTACGTTTCGTTACGTACTACAAAGTCATAAGTAGATATGTATTCTGTGAATGAAAAATAAGTTCAAAAACTTAAACGATAGATATCACGCTCTCAAAAATAAGAAACAAGAATTCTGAAAATTTAACTACACACATATCAATACCTAATCACTTAGACGGTGGTTACACAACCATGTCAGAACCCTGCTACTAGTAGAAGGCGGTTGAAAGATTCTGACACTAGGGTTCATCGGGTCGTTGGACGACTCGGTGTCCCACACGAAAAGTAAGGATACCTATTAGCGGGTAAGGGACGGTGTATCGAAAACTTTGTATATTATAATCTGACCATGAAACTAACTGAAATACTTTTACTATGGATTAAGAATTTCACATGGCAAGTCGAGATATTTTATTCCAACATAGCTTCGATAGAAAAAGTAGATCAAGATTCAAGATTCAAGATTCAATCGTTTATTTCCAAGTAGATTCACAATGATGCTTTTAGAATGTCATAGAGTTACATTATTACAATACTGTCACAGAATAAATGAATTAGTCATTGTAAACAATAACAATTTTATGTTCCTAATAGAATCGCAACAGAATATTTAAAAAAAAAAATGCATGTTACATGCTAATCAGCCGGACCCCCTGAACAGAAAAGCCACCCAAAAACCTGCTCAGAAGGGCTCCTAATCTCAATTTACAATTTGTACCTAAAGAATAGGCCTTAGGCTACCCTAGCTAAGTTTTATAAATATATATATTATATTATTAGCCCAAAAAACGGCTACGCCAAATCAAAATAAAATAAAAGTATTACAGTAGATAATTCTAACTGTTTCGTCTGTTCGATCAGTTTTATGAACTTGTCATGCAAATTTCACCGTGATCTATATTGAATAAAAACCTACGTTTACTTTAGGAGTACTTAACAGGTAAATAAACAACTAACGAGTCGGTGGGTGGACTAGAATTTTGATTATTCATAATGGTTTGATTATTAATAACCACCGAAAAGTCGGCTGTTATCTTTGCTATCAATAGACTCTCAATTTTGTTTCTCCACAACATCAGAAGCTAGAGACCTTTGTTATTTACTTAGCCTGAATCATAGAACCGAAGAAAGGGTGAATAAATAATCCTTATTATTTTAATTGAGTGAACCAGTACATGAAACAGAACAACTTTCCGGAATAATGATAATTACAACCTTTTTAAACCTTAAAACAATGATAATCTTGTACACTCGCGATCTGTCGTTATAAATAAAGAGGCCAAAGTATTTTATTATTAGTCTAGTAAGAATTACGGAAAATTAAGTTCATTTAGAAAACTCTACCTCTAGGGTAGAGAAGTAGCGGCAAACCGCAATCGCAACCTTACTGCTTTACTAGTACGGCTACTCGATACTAGATGGCGCTGTAAGTTGCCAGTTGAGGCGTCGCGTGTCCTTACTCCTTACACCTTGAAGCTTTTTGGTTCTATAATTTTTTCCTAGGTGACGCTACTGCACTAAAGTTGGATAAAACTCCGGACTTTATTTTTTGTTTTCCTTCAACTTGCATACATACATAATAATTACGCCTTTATCTTTGCGGGGTAGGCATTAGCGTGTTTTACTAATTTTAGCATAGGTAAACCTGACAACGCTAAGTCTTCCAAATTAAATTGCCCAGCGGTTGCACTATCTGCCTATTTGTTATACAGTGGGAAAAAAATGTTCTATCGGCATTCTTGTTCACATATAATTAAATCTCTTGAATCACTCTGTCTTCTAAAAAACCGCTTGTTCATGACAGACAGAGAAATGCAAATAACGGCTTAATTTTTGTACTTGAGAGTAAGGTACCTAAAATGTCTATTTGTATTCTGACCGGAAACATTGACCTCTCTAGCAATCGTAAAACACATAATGAGGGTGATTTTGGCGGGAAAGGGCAGTGATTTCGCGCGCCATTACTCGTAGAGGGCGCTGTAGTGCTATTTGTTAGCATGGCCGTGGTATCGGTCCGCACCGCACCTTTTAGTGGTTTGCCATGGATGTAGAGTAAAATATACTTCGACTTGATTGAAGACTGAAAAGATGAAACTAACGACAACTCGTATTATCTGGACCGTCGTTTATGCTTAAGAATGTGACAGTAATATATATTCTCATTTCGACATAATCAGACCTTACGACTAGTGGTGGTGCCACAATGCCGCAATACTATAAATTTTCATAGCTAACATTCCACTAATCACATCAGGGCTTATAGAAACTCTTAACTTTGGGCCTATAGAAACTCCTCCAATCAAAGCAATCCAATTCATACAAAATTATGTCGTTTATCAAGTAGGTAATTCTATTCACATTTCAGCAACTTTATATCCACGGTCGCTATCCATTGCAATCGCTTTTATCTTCTGACCTTAGACACATATCCTCCTGCATATCTTTCTACGGAAGTCAGAGCTCTACTTTATCTGGTGGTGATAAAGTTCACCACCATTGGCAAGGTGAAAGGTGACGGTGACCATCACGTCACCGTCCACTGTGGACTAGTGTCCCGTGACCGTCGTGGGGTAAACTACCCTCCCTCCCTTGTTTATTTTTAAAAAGATATATCTTCGCGGAAATACGTAAATTATATTCATTAGTTGATATTCTTGAAAAATACTTTACATACTGAGAGAAATAATTGAGATGCATTCAACTCTATAAATAAGAACAATGAGCATCAAAACAAACTTTAGAAATATTCATTTGCAAGAAAACATTCTAAAATGTCAACAAAAGAATAAGCAATAGGAACCTGATTTGATCGATTGCTTCACCAAACCAAAAATTACTGCAGTTATATTCGCTTCTCATGATAAGAAAAATGACGAAATATTTTCTGAAATGGGCTGGCGGAAGTTGTGGATTTTAAAGGCTATAAAACAAAGACTCAATGCAAAAATTCATAAGATGAACCAATTGAGAAAACGGAGAGAATCAATGGCGTCCGTTTACAGAAAAACAACTAAGTTCTTAACATCAAACACAACGAATCTACTCAAAAAAATGCCTAACACTAAGAAATATAGACAACTGTCAAAAGTATCAGAAGATTATGAACCGAATGAAGATCCAAAACTACACAAAAACAACTTTGATAAAGATATTGATGAAGACGATAGAGGAGAAAGAGATTTAGACTTCTATCTAGGAGTGAGGAATAAAGAAACGTTTTGGAGAGACCCTGAAGGCAAAGAACAGATCAGGAAAGACTTCCTTCTATACCACTGCGGCGTCAGTGAAGAAGACTATGACGAAAACTACAAAGCATCTACTCCAAAATCTTACTACTCAGATCAGCCAAAACTGAAACAAGTGCCTTTCAAAATACACAAAAAGAAGTCGAACAAAATGGGCAAAGAAGAATCATGGTGTGAGAAGACGAGACTATTCAAACTCTTCGCGAATAAAAGAGACAGCGAGATCTCATCAGACAGCTACAGTGAAGTTGAATCTGAAGAAGTCAAAGCCGTTACAGAGAATGATCAGGAACATGACGATGTTTGCGATGGACTTGATGAGATTACAATTGAGGTCGGTTATGAGAATTGGTACTTATTAACACAATATGCGCCTGTAACGTGAGCGTTGTCTATTTATAGAAACGACGCAGCTCGAACTCTAATTAATTTATCACGCTTTTGAAATTAAACAATTGTTTATATAGAGGTACCAAAAAAGCGAGTATCCTGAAAACGCTAAGCTCAAGCCGTTTCAATAAACGACCTTTCCCAAGCAACATGTTGACCTAATGTACAATTGAAACTGAATTGACCTCCTATACAAAATCACATCGTCAGCTGATTTTGTTATATTTACTAAGATGTTCATCGAGGAACATTGATCAGTTAAACGAATTGTGCTTAGTGTTTTCGGGAAAGTCTGCCTTTCAGAAACTCCCTGTATTTTTCTTAGCACAATACTCTTCAACGCCAATTTTCTTTTAGAAAAAGACGAGAAGAAGCTCGATTTTCTTCAACGCCAATGTAATTTTGTTCCGTTTGTTCCAGGGTGTCCGTATCAAGGAAGTGTCGGAAGGCAGGCCCTGCGACAACTGTCCTGAACTATGTCCGGGGTTTAGTCCACACCCGTGGAGGTAAGTCTTATCTTAACTTTTACCTCATTTCAGCTTGTATCTGCCCACTGCCCAGTATATCTACATCGAACAAAAGCAGTGTCTCCCGCGTCTGTCTTTTTCCAAATATTTGAATTCGAAAAAAGGCTTATGAATCAAAATAACATTTTGCCGTCAAGTCGAACTTTCTGATCTAGTTGGAAACGGATAAGAAGGTCCTAGGTAGGCATTAATGAAGTTAAGCTGCTTAAATGCTTAAACATAAAACTGTAATTTAAAAGCTTCTTGAACGCTTAAGAACCTAGGTTAAAGATTTTAATTATTTTATGTTAAAAGTAAAAAACAAAACATGAATACATTATCGTGGCAAACATTACAATACATTTAAGTAACAAAGACTGTTGTACTGGTTGCACAGATCCTCGCATTCTGCAAGATTTTCATTGTTAATTAGGGTATGACAAGACACAACCAACATAAGATGCATGAAGCCAGGACTTTATAGAGAAAATATAAAGTACTAGGTACAATCACAGACGTCAATAAATGTTTAATATTAGGCTTATCCATTATTAGAAGGCATTAAATGAAAAATGTTAGCCGAGAACGGGATAAGGCAAGAAGGGGGCAAGAAGGGAGAGAGAGAGATAGAAGGCATTAAACATGAAAATAATTTTGTGCCACCGGACAAAAGATATACTAAAAATGTACCTTGTGTTGTAATAACATGGTATTCTAATGATTAAGGTCCTGTGTAACGTTTTTAGTATTAGAAAAAGATTAATTACAAACCCAGCGGTAAACATAGGAAGTGTGAAGTCACTTGTGTCATGCTTGTGTGTAGCATTTCAATGTGCACCGACCTAGACCTACCTATGTGAAACTAATGGACAGTGAGTTGTATCACAACTGGTAAACAGGGGCCGCCTTGTTTTATCGTCTGTGGTACTTTGCTATAATCTAGATTTGTTCTCATGAATATCAGTCGCTCATAATGGCTATGTTATATCACAGAATAAACAATAGTTGGTTATACTCAGAATTAAATTTTCCCATCAGTGAAATATATGCATTCTTTAGTCATGAATGGGTTCAAAAACACTGTTCTGATGGTTCAAAGTATATATTCATTTGTATTGTTGTGGTCAAAGTGATTAATGATAAGTCACCTTTTTACCCTATAAGCAAAACGTATAGGTGTACCAATGTGTGTATGTTTTTCTATATTATACTCTCTAAGTTTTGTTCTGCACTCGCTTTGTCCATCTCTTTGTGACATTGTTAGGTGTTTTGGTATTTACAGAAGTGCCAAAACATCGTTCAGCGAGTTAAACGGGTTTGACATTTGATACGTCTTCGTCTGCTTACTGCATATCGACAACCTCTCTCTGATACTCAGGGCCATCATCGGTCAATTGCCCGAAGATGTTAAACAACTTTTCAAGTAGTTTACTTTGACTTACTTGCAAAAGGACGGACTTACATACCTACTGGCGAAATTGCAATGTCAATCTCAATTTACATACCTACTTACCAATATATATTTTTACAAATCGTTAAAAACATGCTATACCTTAGGCGAGAAACACACTTGACGCACGACGGAGCGCAAAAATATCGCAGCGGTCTGTCATACCCATACTAGAAACGTCACTCCCCATACTACAATCGCACTCGATACTGCGATAGCGTTGCGTCAACAGCGGTGGAGCGGTTTTAGTATGGGGATTGACATTTCTAGTATAGATCTGACAGACCGCTGCGATATTTTTGCGCTCCGTCGTGCGTCAAGTGTGTTTCTCGCCTAAGGTATAGCATGTTTTCGTACGTAATAATTGCCGATAAGCAATACGATATGCTCAGAACATTCATAACATCCGGCCCGATCGGCATACAATGAACAAATATTATTATATGCCTATAATCACTGAACTCATTCCTTATCTCGGGTCACAGATAAACCTATAGACGCCTTTCATTTGCTCCCCAGTCTTCACAGTGAACGACCGAGGATAACAGCACCGATATCCAACTGGAATTGTTAAACACAGGCCTTGTGGATCCGTGAGGTCGCAAGCGCAGCGCACGCGCATGACAAAAGCGAAAACACTGCCACTGTCAATTGCGCTATCGCCGCGGCCGGTCGTGTCGCGCGTCACTAAAACCTACATCGATTGACCTTTCACAATCATGTGTCTGTCGTTGAAACAATTGGAATGGGCGGAGGTTTACCGCCGGATCATTGGGACGGAGAAAGAGGAGGTTGTGACAGAGAAGAAGATTCAGAAATTCCCGTCGAGAGAGAGGAACTATGCGGTTCGGAGGAGAAAGAGCAATAACAACAACATAAGATCTCACGTGAACTGTGAGAGTTGCATTCGAGCGCAGGAGAGGTGACAGTGCGATGTGACAAACAGTTTTTTAAAACAAACACAATGGATTGTAAATTCAAGAAGACTCAAGATTGTGTCAAGATACTTATTGTACTTTTGTGAGTCAATCTGTGGTGACTTTACTTAAAGTTAAACCTAAAAAGTGTACTACCTTATATAAAAAAAAATTGGATAGTTACTTGTGATGGTATTTTATATTGTGATGACAAAAAGTAATTGCCTTCACTCTCTACGCAAAACTGATAATATAGGTAGGTACTACGTTGACGATATGGTAGTTGTATTGTATGTTTATAATTTTGTATTGATAAACCTGATATTTTACTTTATTGACGTGCGATTCTAACCGGATCCAATACTTATCATTAAATGACGTATATGATTCTATATCTACTATTATGAATATTGTAAAAAATGCCATACCTAGGTCCGTATTTATAAATCGTACTTAACTCTGAGATCGACCTCAAGAGCGATTTTGACAAATCTCAGTCAATCCTAACAGCATCTCAAAGTCGCACTCAAGATCGATCTGAGTTGAGTGCGGTTTATAAATACGGGCCTTAGTCTACGATTAACATTGTTTTTCAAAACTGGTTCCATATTAACCCGTTCTCTATCATTATAATCATCAATTTGTGAGATAAATACGCAATATCTTTGCAATGTTAGGTTAGGTTTATTTACTTAGGAAGATCATAATTTATCATCATCAACAGCTACAAGTCAAGCTCACTATTGCGGTGTATTAGGTTCATACTTTTTTGCTCAAATTCTTAATGGATGCTAATTGTTCGAGACGAATGTGCCAAAATATTGTATGCATGTTAGACCTTGTACTTATATTTGTATGTACTATGTAACAATAAAATGATAAACAACTTCTCGTGACTTTATTTTCCATTGTGTTTTTATGTCACATGCGAATAGGTACAATGTGTTTATAATCTGATGATATGTAGATATCGACTTTGATTAAGCTAGATAAGTTTCTACAGTTGTTTTTGCACAAAGAAACGTAATAATTTCTGAAGATGTGATTATGAAATGGTAGTGTACTGTACTGAACGTTTACTTTCTTATGCTTAAAACTATTCTTTGTTTCTAGAAATTACAATTCCTCATTAAATATATTTATTTATAGAGTAACTTATTCATAATAAAGAATTTGAATTTGAATTTAACATAATAAAACTAGTTTCTTACCACTAAGATTAATCGTCAAAAAGGTCGTGCCTGGTGGAAATGTGTTCAACAATCTTCAAGAGCCAATTTGTATTTAATGGTTTCCAAAAAAACTGAATCTTATTAACAGGGTGTCTCAGTATTATTGGATCAACCATTAACAGCGGGACGAGCTAGTGAACAGTAAGCAACAAAATTTTTTTAGTAAACTTGAAATATAAAAATATGTTTTTGGGTCGGCCGCACAAATTAACTTAGGCAGTAATTTTTAATTTCTTTCTAAGTCCTTTTATCATATTTCCAAAATAAAAAAAAAACTTTGAAAAGTTGTAGAAACAACTTTTAAGAATAATCACAATCATGATAAGAATATCACCATGATTGATCCGTTAATAACCGGACATCCTGTATAATTTCCAAAAGTAAATCAGTATGCCTTACAAACACACTCAAATGGTCCCATTCATTACAATCATATTCTTTTCTACTAAAATGAGGATTTTTTGGGCTGATTGATAGCAACACACAACATTTCAGATTGAGGAATATGTCAAGTTCAGTTCTGTGTCCATTAAAAACTATTACCCCTATTTAATAAGATTTCCATGCGTTAAGCGCTTTATTATTTTATTTAACAAAATACCCATATTATTGGAGATTGCACTAAATAATTCACTTCAGGCGCCATCTACTAGGAACTAAGCGAACAAAAAAAGATCCCCAATACGATGCAGTTTGAATTTAGTTTCCTGCCGACACAACTTACTCACGCATCACACAACACAGCAACATCCTCTCGTATTGTGTGTATGATTGGTATGATGAGGAGGAAACAGGTATTTAACGTTTCAATACAACATACATACACAATTTACAATTTGTTTGTGAGTGAGTGTGTGTTGAGTGTAGCTATTGACTGTCAAAGTGAGCAATTGATTTGAGCTACTATTATTCGGGCTAGGTTAGCCTTCGTGTTGCAGGGGTCAGACGGTAGCCGCTCTGTGTAAAAACTTGGTTCCACGTCATATCCCCTAGGTAGGTAGCCGACCCCGACAGAGAACGGTATAAGACAAGGAGAAGGATGATCATTGAACATAAAAGTCCTTCCTATTATCAACCATGCAGAGTTATATGTTCTGTTACATTTTAATGGAAAAATCTAACATTACATGCAACAAGATCCATACAAAATAAATTCGTTTGTAACAATACAATTGTTAAATAAATAAATAAAATACAACGGGCCCTAAGTCTGCTAAATGAAAATCGTTTCAGTAGGAAGTCGATTCTTTTTAGCAGAAATTTTGAAATACGTCTACACTATTCTATTTGTTGTATCTAAACTATGCATGATGGATGACAATGTTTAGTATTTCTTAGCTCACATATCTCCTTACACGTCAATATTTACAAACATGTTCTTGTAAACATCCTCGTCTATCCACGATGCTCGTAAGTAAACAGACATCTTTTTCAATAGCGATCCCTAAAAAACTCTTGAAGCCTATAGACAAAATATTCCATAAATAGACTTGAGTGATTATTATTACCAAACCAGTACGCGCTTTAAGTTGCTGTATATTTTTAGAATACATTGTTTTACGGAACTTTTGACATTCATACCAGAATTGTCCATCATTCAGAAATTTTAACACGAGTACTATGGCTAAACATGTAGGGAAGGAAATGTTGTTGCTAGATGTTACTTTTATATGTATGATCCTATGGATTCACGATTGGGAAGATGTTGGCAGTCGTTGTGTCTAAAAACTTGGTTCCACGTCAAATCCCCTAGGTTAGGTAGCCGACCCCGACAGAGAAAAGGGATAGGCAAGGAGAATTATGAAAATGTTATAGACAAGAGATTGACCGTTTTCCTACTTGGACCAAATTCATACCCGAATTGAATCATAGTGCTTAACGTTCCTAAGAAACATACCAGTCTGCAACCCAAACGTTCAAAGTCCATGCAAAAGAACTGGGGACAAGACGTCGCCCTGGGCAACACCGGTGGTGATGACACTCCAGAAGGCAGTAGATGATTAAAATGGTTATTTCATTGAGTGACCACCATCTTATATTTTAGAAATAAACTGTTGGGTATGATTTTTCTTCAATGTGAAATCTAAAGAATAATGTTCTTTTTGCCAATACTCCGGCTATGAATTTTGCTAAGGTTTGAGTTTCAGACTGGTATTTGTCTTAGGAACACTATGCACTAAGACTCAATTCTGGTCGGTATTTCGTCCAAATTGGTCAAGCGAGAAGTTCCTTCTAACTTAGACATAGCGGAATCATTTACAACGGCCATCTAACATATTGATGCCCTTTCTGACCACGTGAGGCGTATTATTCTAAAAATAGATATTGCATGACCCTTGCTTTGCTCGTGCGTGACCCTTATCATATCCGCAGACTAGACAGTGACTGTAAACTGTAGAGCTAGATATCATAGGTTTGTTTGCTTTTCTTTTCTATATTACCTACGTAGTGCTGTCTAACTTCTTTTTATTTTGCTTTACGCTACCTACTTAAGGTATAAGCAATACTGATTTCATGAACTCAACTCTTGCTGTATCACTTATTAGATAAATTTGTAATCGTAGGTCCGGTTCAGATAAACTATTGGAAATATGATAAAAAATTGGTCGTATGCATTCTACGGTAAACACCCAGAAACTTCAAGTGTGATTTCTGAAAATGTGCACAGATATGCGTAAAGACAGGTATAACCGCTCGTATCACAATTTCTACTGTTCGAATTTGCGATATCTAAGATATGAAATATTATTATAATTGATGAGAGTATGTGTAAATGAGTTTGTTTTGCTGCACCACGCACGCAGCCGAAGCGTGGCTGAAGAACCTGAACTTGAAAATATAGGACCCAGCGCAGAGAAACACCATACGATATGATAAAAAGTTTGTTGAGTAGAATGCGTGATACGAGCACCAATAGTAGCGGACTTTCACATACGAAAATTTAAAAAATAGAGCCCTAGATCTTTATCAACTCTTGGCATTGCACTCTCTCTCTCAAGTACTAAATTCGTAGCTAATTTCACGATCGCCGTAACTGGCGTGTTTCCAAAATGACATCGTACGAGAATAGAACAAATCAATCTATTTGTCGTACTCTGGTTCTACAATATTGATGTCTCTGAAGTTTGCTTACGATACGAGTGGACTGGTGGCGTTGGTTTTGACGTAATCCATCGCCAATTCGCCGCTCGAATAAGCCAATTTTGGCTGCTGTCAAAACCATATGGTATTTTATAGACACACTGTAATATTACAGTGTGTCTATAAAATCTTGAAATGAAATGGAACTGAAAATTTTGTATGAAAAATTGTTGCCATAGTTGTAGAGTAAAAGACTACCCTAGGTCTGCTGGAAGAGATTTCTTTTTAGAAATAAGCTGATCTGTTGTGTATTGTACACAATGCTATGCGTTTTCACACAAAAGTAAAGAAAATTTTGCAAATGCTTTTTTGTTGCAATGACAGCAAATTTGAAAAATAATTCTTACAGTCCATAAAAAATATGTAATACGGAACTGACCAATTTTTCTGGTACGTATACATTATCTGAATAGAAAGAGAACAAACAAATCAATCTATTCGTCGTACACTTGTACTCCAATACTGATGTATCAGAGGTTTGCGTACGAATGTATTTGTCGCGATGTGATTGTGACGTAGGTATAACGTAGGTTGTGAATCTACACGAAACTTGTGGCGTAGGTTTGTACAGGTGTCCAAGACATGAAGTGCCGATTAGGTGGATCGCACATTTAACGCACGACGTACCGCTAAAATATCGCAGCGACGGACGACGCTGCGATAGCGCTGCGTCGACAATGCTTGGGCAGTTTTAGTATGGGGATTGACATTTCTAGTATGGATTTGACAGACCACTGCGATATTTTAGCGGTCCGTCGTGCGTTAAGTGTGAGATGCGCCTTACGGTTATATGCAGGTGGTGCAGCTAAACTAGTAAAACAGAAAGAAAGACGAAAAGTATAATTGCAAAATAAGTAGGTCGCTAAACTGGTCGCTAACCTTAGGACGATAGGGAAATTCTTTCTATTTAATTTTTTATTATTATTCTAGTCGCTTGATAGATGGCGCTGTGCTTCGTATGGCTGGTATGTTACCGCAAAAGACGGAACGTAATATTTATTTTTTGTTTTTTTGAATCTTGGACTCGGACTCATTTGGAACGAAAGTCAGACTGTCAGTCAGTGTTGCAATGTTTTTTTTAATCTTTTGGCATTGGAATCTACACTGGTATCTAGTAACATAGTCAGTTCAAAGTTCTTAGAATACAAGTTTTTTTTAATTCTCAGAAAGAAAACCTCCTATTGAGTTTGAAACTGCGTCCTATGCTCCTAATGGAGTGATGCCTTGCAGATTAGTTACAGCTTTATACTAGGAGAGATCTGTTCTAGGTAGCCTGAACGTTGGCTTAAGAATCGGAATCGCAGAAAATTGAAGTGTGTATATAGAATTATTTATGCAGCCCACCAATTATTCTGATATGTATAAAATAGAGGCAAAGTTCATATAATTATAAGTATAACCTTTTCAGTTTCATGAGAAGAGTAGGGTTTTTTAAAGGGAATTAAACGTTTATTTAAGATACCTTCTCAGTAGATGTAAGAACAGTATGAAGGCCGAGCTTGACTAGAGATAAGTGACCAACTACATTATGCGTATACAGGGTGTAAGGGACGGTGTAAAGAAAACTTTGCAAGTGTCATCAGACCATTAAACTGAACAACTCTTTCTATGGCGGCTATGTTGGGAAACGAAAAATTTTTTTTCGAGTTCCCATACAAAGTCACTCAGCTGATTGCGAATTTTGTATGGTAGGTCGAAAAAAATTCCCGTTTACCATAGAAAAAGTTGTACAGTTTCACGGTTTGAGCACGCCTGCAAAGTTTTCGTTACACTCTTCCTTACACCCTGTATGTATGTAGATGTAGAGAATGTAGGTAGGAACTGATATACTTACTCAGCCTACCTAAGTATATGTACTTCTTACATGCACTGATCTCTTGACATCTCCTCTGACAAGATTAAGAATGATGAAGTGATAATCTTAGCCTCAACATCTCTGCTGATTCTGCGAACTGAAAATGCTTTGGAATTAATCTCAGATAAGCCTATCAACCATGTCACTCTATAAATGATATAGGTAATATACAAATCGTTAGGAAAAGTACGGACTTTCTTTAAAGGGGTGAAACAGCCCATGAAACTGAACAACTTTCCCCAAAGAAAATAGGTCGAAATATGAAAAAAAAAATTGGACCTCCCATACAAAATTATCGACCGACCAAATCGATTTATATGGGGGGTCTAAAAAATTCCTCATATTTCGACCTATGTTTCTTGGGGAAAGTTGTTCAGTTTCAAGGGCTGATTCACCCCTTAAAATATTTGCAGTATTTTTTTTTACACCCTTTATAATCCGGCAACATTGGACCAAACACTCTGCTGATCAAAATGCTGTTCTGGAAGTTTATATTGGTCACATACAAAACACTACCAAATACACTGATCAGAATAAATTGACTTCAATTGGATCATAATTCTGTAGTAAACGCATTCCGTATTTTTTAACTGATTTTATAATTCAGGTACCTACTTAAGGTACTTGTTATGGTTATATTATAAGTATGTACTTACCTATGGTTAACTAGAATTATAAATAATTAAAAAAAATATTCGCCGTGTGATGCCGGCTTAGAATAGCAGTACAGAAGTCATAGTACAAAGAGGCGACTAAGGGATTCGAGAGTATTGGTGTATTACAATTTTTAGGCGACAGGTCACTATAGTGATACACATGTTTTCTGAAACAACCTTGGAAAACAATCCTCAAAAATATCAGACGTGGCGATAGCGGCTGTATTCTTAACGGCCGTTAACGCTCTGCCTACCCCGCAAGGGATAACGGCGTGATATGTGTGTGTGTGTAAAAAAAATATTATGTCTTACAATTTTCTCTTTTTTACAATGACTAACTAATATATTTGTGAATAACATACTTACCTAAGCAATCAATGCTGAATGATTTGGTAGGTACTATATTTTAACATAACGTTATTATTCCTATGTATTGTGCTAAATTGTGTCAGATTATTTTAACTTTTTACTGCCAACCAAATAATAGCCTAAGTTTTTTTGAAACTTTTACGTATTTCTAGAAGTTAAAAGAGTACATATATACATACATATATTATCCCTTGCGGGGTAGGCAGAGCGTTAACGTCCGTAAGAATACGGCTGCTATCGCCACATCTGACATTTTTGAGAATTGTTTCCTAAGGTTGTTTCAGAAAACATGTGTATCACTATAGTGACAGGTTGTCAGCCTGTCGCCTAAAAATTGTAATACACCAATACTCTCGAGTCCCTTAGTCGCCTCTTACGACACCCGCGGGAAGGATGTGGGGTGATACTATTCTAAGCCGGCACCACACGGGAGTTTGAAGAGTATCAGATTAAAAGCCCTAAATTTTTATAAGACTATATGAATGGTATTTTTTGTAGCCTAAAAATAGTTACTAGTTATGATACCTACTATTTGTTCTTAGCACAAGCAATAACCTATTGGCACTAACTTGTCTAGATTGTTTTATATCATAGTTGTGACTCTCTCAAGGTCTGTGCTAAGTAATTTGACCCTTCGTGTGATTACCATAAGAAATTACGATCAACTTCCTTCCTATATTCAAGAACAAAATAATTACTAGGTAGACTATGCATGTCAATATCCCTTATGGGACACCATGTATGATTCCAGTAAAATTTTATACATACATTTACACATCACGCCTATACCCCACACGGGGTAGGTTAGTTATCAGTCGCAAAAATACGATCATTATCGATACGTCTGATTTTGAGGGCCGTTTTCAGCGTGTCGCCGATCGCCGAACACTATAAGGTGTAAAAAAAAATTGCTGTAAATAAATTCTTTAAGGGGTGAAACAGTCCATAAAACTGATCAACTTTCTTTAAGAAACATAGCTTGAAATATGAGAAATTTTCTTGGACCTCCCATACCAATTACGGTACTTTTGTATGGGTATCATATGTGTTCCTTGGTGAAAGTTGTTCCTTTTCATGGGCTGGTTCAGCCCTTAAAATATTTGCAGCAATTTTTTTTTACAGCCTGTATTGTAATACCCAATATTAATAAGTTTTCGAGGCCTTAGTCACTACCTAGGAAGAAATAGGTCGATGCTATTCTAACCATAGACGGCAATAGTAAAATTTTGTAAACATGTATATTAGGTATTCTTCTAATGCTAATTGCTGTAAAATTTGTTAATTTTTCATGTGCAACAATACAATTTAGTTTTTGTTCGTTTGGACATTAGTTTAGTCTCTGGTATGACTAACATTTTTTTGCTTTGGATTCTGCAGGTACCTATTGCGCATACCGCAGAGTATCCCGCGTCATATCATAGTTGATATTTTTTTTTTTCTATTGTCAACTGTAGGTATAGACGTACCAACAGATTTATCAAATTATCAAAGTACCTACTACCTAAATAACTTGACACACACACACGCACGCACGCACGCACGCACGCACGCACATACACACACACACAAATCACGCAGTAAGCAGAGCGTTAGCGACTGTAAAATTACGGTCAGTATCGCCACGTCTGACAAATGTGTCAGATAGTAGATAGATAGTCTATCACTATAGTGACAGGTTGTCAGCCTGTCGCCTAAAATTGCAATACACATGAAATTCTCAAGTCCCTTAGTCGGCTTTTACGACACCCACGGGAAAGAAATAGGGTGATGCTATTCTAAGCCGGCACCACACGGCGTATAAATAACTTGACAATGAGAAGATACCTAAAACTGCTGAAACAATGAGTAGGTAGTCTCACAATACAATTAGGAAAACAAAGCATCCAATCCAAACAAAGCTTTGCAAAATGTTATTTTTAGAACACATACTACAAACATTTGTCACCGTATGATTTTGCAAGGCGTAGAAAATGTTTTAGTCCTTTTGCACATTCTCAAAACGGAGACACTATTTAAAGCGAATATATTGTAGGTACAAATAGTTACTTCTGTTCGTTGAACTTACGAACTCACTCTGAGTAGCGCCATCTCTCGTCGAGTAGCAGAAGCTAGACGCTAGCGGCATCTCTTATTATCTTCTAACACTACATCGATGCGAACTTGCATAAATCTTTCGTGGATGTCTCTGCCCTTATACAAGGTGTAAAAATATCAGCTGCAAATATTTTAAGGGGTGAACCAGCCCATGAAACTGAACAACTTTCCCTAAGAAATTAGGTCGAATTTGAGAAAAAATTTGGACGTCCCATACAAATTGACTTGGTCTGTCGGTAAAATTTTGTATGGGAGGACCAAATTTTTTTCTCATATTTCGACCTAGGCGGATTGGCGAGCGCAGTGTAAGATGTTGCATTCACGGGGAACGCCGCTGCTGTCTATTATTACGTTAATGATAGGAAATCCATTAGTCACTTTTACGATACCCACGCATAGAATTGGGGTGATCCTACTCTAAGCCGGCACCACACGACCTAGCTAGAACCCTAACTGATTCAAATATAACGACATGATAAAGATATTTACTTTACCTGCGAACAGCGAAACGCGTTATCGTTCTGATAAGATAGCAACCACTCATGACCCAAATCACCCTAGCAAATTGGTGGCATGTAAATATATTTTTTGACAGAAGGTTAAGTGCACTTACAAAATCGCTTATGCGTCGGGCCGAAGGGGTTTTATCGGGACATAGTGGAGTTTTTTAGCGTATAGAGATAATTTTTAAACATAAAGGCGAAAAGGCGTGCCATACCTGTGGACATAGTTTGTTGGTGATGGTGGTGGGTAAGGCGAGGAACACACTTGACGCACGACGGAGCGCAAAAATATCGCAGCGGTCTGTCAGATCCATACTAGAAACGTCACTCCCCGTACTAAAACCGCTCAGCCGCTGTTGACGCAGCGCTATCGCAGTGTCATCCGTCGAGTAAGGTTTTAGTATGGAGAGCGACGTTTCTAGTATGGATCTGACAGAGCGCTGCGATATTCTTGCGCACCTTCGTGCGTCAAGTGTGTTCCTCGCCTAAGGCCTCGTTCTCGAATTTTGCGGGCAGCGGGCAGCGACAGGATCTTTTTCTCGAGAACAACGGCGCGGAAACTGGGCCCTCAGTCTGCTAAATGAAAATCGTTTTAGTTGGATTTCCATTGGATCTCAGTTGGATGATTTCGGTCATTTTGTAGTCTGCTAACAGTTTGAAGTATCAAAAATCATAATGGCAATGGAATGGCAGTTGAGTTTCGATGGCGTTACAATGGCAATAAAATAGCAGACTTTTGTTGGAGCCCTGATGATATTTGAATTTGAGTTAACCTAGGATTGGGGCCTGGTTAGGTTAGCCTTCGGGTTGCAGAGGTCAGTATGGCAGTCGCGTCACTCGCGTCAAATCCCATATGTTACGTAGCCGACCCCGATAGAGAACAGGATAAGACAAGGAGAATGATGATGGTAGCGTACCTAAAGATATTTTTAAACATAAACGCGCGCCATACTTTGTTGGTGATGGCGGGTGGGCCCAATAAGATTGCACAGCAGTTTTTCATCCGGTTACCATCCGTATTCATTGTAATATATCTATGATAAAGCTAGCCTTCTACGCACTAGATCGCTACCTTTAGACTCATAATGATAATAATAGGAAGTAGGTACATATAAACAGTTCAATTACCTATTAGCGTTTTCGCAGTTTCTTTGTTTAGGTAAAAATGACTCAACTTCTACGTAATGATATACAGAGTTCAAAGTCAAACACACAGACTTGACGAGTCTGACCAAAAATGTTTTAAGCCTTTTAAACTGAAAAATATTGCGTCATCTATCAGTTCAAGATAATACCTGCATTACTTACATACAGGTTTTTTTTTTTCAGTAGGTACATATACTTTGTACGGTGTTTTTACTCATGATTCTAAACAACTTTTTACTAGATATGAGGACACCTGCGAAATCACAAAAAAGATTGGATGTTCCATAGAAAAATCCATACCTACTCGGCAAAAACGAATGGAATAGGTACCAAATTTTCATGAGTAGAAACACCCTACCGTGTGTACACACCTATTACATGAAAAATAACCCTGTAAGTATATAGGTACCTACGTATATACTTAGGTAGTTATCTATATCAGGTCGTTAAATCTTGCGGGGTAGGCACAGCGTAAACGGCTATAAAAATACGGCCCCTATCGCGACATCTGACAAATATTTTAAGGATTGTACCTACCAGAAAAATCGTACGATTTTTCGATACACGTGTTTCACTGTAGTGATAGGTTGTTAGCCTGTCGTCTTAAATTCTAATAGGTAGGTACCTATACTTGAAACCCTTGAGTCCCTTAGTCGCCTTTAACGACTGACCCGCGGGAAAGAAATGGGGTGATGCTAAGCCGGCAAAACCGGCAAAACCGGCATTACTCGGCAGAGTTTGAAACATTTTTATAAAGCCAAAAACATGACCACATGTCTAACAATAGCTCAAGATAATACCTGCATAACTTACATACATTATTATCACAACAATGACATCACTCCATTCTAGTAGCGTATCCGTCCATTTTGTTAACATTAAGGTGAAACCACACTATAACTGCACAGCAGCGTAGCGATGCCGTGTGATGCAGGCATAGAATAGCATCACCCCAATTCTTCCCGCGAGTGTTGTAAGAGGCAACTAAGGGACTCAAGGATTTCATGTGTAGTACCACGTATTACAACTTTAGGCGACAGGCTGACAACCTATCACTACAGTGATATACGAATCATCTGAAGGGGCCCTCAATACTTGTCAGACGTGGCGATAACGACCGTAATTTAGGGATCTTTAACGCTCTGCCTACCCTGCAAGGGAAAAAGGCGTGACTTGGCCACGGGATTCTAGCTTAAAGGCGTGATTTGTGTGTATGTATGTATGTGCGGCGTAGCGACGCATGTGAAGACAGTTCTTTTATACCCTCATAGGGATCAGTTGATATCCCTGAATGGGTTAAGTTCGTCTTTGTGCCATATCTTGTTTGTGTTTTCGTGTGTTTTCTTGTTCCTGTACTAAATATCAAAAGGTAATTGACCTAATCTACCTACGAACGATATTATACAGATACAGAATCGAGTCCTACACTCTTACAGGGAAGACAGTATCGTCAATGGTTCCGCAATATCCTACAAGGAAGCAATAGGAATCTTTTTTTGTTAGTTTAGTTTCAAGTAGACGGCGTTAGTTTACTTAAGAAATTGTATAAAATCGTATGAGAATAGAGAATATTATGAGAATAATAAAGCACCGAACGAACGCAATCAAAATCCCATTAAATATGGGTAATAGTTTTTATTAGGACACTGAACTGAACTTGACAAATTCCTCAATCTGTTATAGCGCCACCTATTTCGAGCCAGTGTTGCTATCAGCCCAAAAAATCCTCATTACGTGAAGTCGAATAGTGCTAGCCACGCGCTGACAGATAGATATTATTTAGACCAATTTTAGGACAACGACACAGGGCCACCGAATAGATATTAAAATTAATAGCTGTACTAATCTGCGCCTCCGTGACTCGCTTTCGTGGCACGGGCTCTATCTAATCCCTTGAACTTGAGCGCGCGAAACCGCGCGCAAGTAAACAAAACAGTCGCGTCGGGCAACCCGTTGACGCGCATTTGTCATTCGGAACGCACGTCGCTGGAACGCTGCCGCGCGCTCCGCGAATTTACGAACGAAATCGCGAGTGTCACACGAATAAAAAAGAAAAATAGTATTCCATTTTCAAACTTGGATGAAAAGTGACTGAGTGCGAGTGTTTTTTTTTTATTCAGCCAGTGTGAAAAGGTTGTTTTCAGTGCACAGTTTTAAATTGAGTGTTTGTTTGGTGTTTGTGATTTTTCATTCAGCTATTGTGGTATTCACGGAGGCAACGGCGGATGACCGATAAGAGTTTTGATACAACGAGTTTACAAACAAGTTTGCGAACAATGCGTAATTTAAAATAGGTACGTAGGTACTTACTTACATGTCTATATTTACACTGTAGGTAGGCTTAGGGTATTTCCCAGATTTGTCGATGATTGATTTGTCTAGACCGCCGGAAGAATCTTTCAACGATTGGTTGAACGAAGAAAGATTTTTGTTGGAATTTCTTAGCCTCTTTTAAAATGACTGATGTAGAACTAACAGACGGGATGAAAGTGTTTCGCAAAGAGGATGTAATAAAATTGGCATTTTAGTAGATAGGTAGTTTTTTTTACTTGTTGGCGCGTCGCGCTGGTAAGATAAGAATGAACTTCCTTTTAGTACTAGTAGAACTTTTATAACTCTTAGAAAAATTCTAAGTTTTCAATTCCAAAAGCTTTAATAAAGTAGTTTCTAGGTATAATAATGATATGAGACCCAATACTACGTAATTGCTTTACATTAAAATACTTTTTGGTTTTTTAAGAGGGGCTTAGCTTAAAGGAACAAACTACATAATCGTCTTAGACTTTTATTGTCCTAGATATTGAAAAATTAATAAAAACAGGAAAAGTTGAGAGCGCTACTATACGGTTGAATTGCGCTCGGAGCATTTTTAGCAATTTTTTTCGGAGCTATTATTTTCGCGGGAAAGTATATTTATGTACCTATTTGTTTAAAATAGACAAAACCAATCATAAGTGCTAAGATAGTAGGTTCCCTCCCAACCTTTAACTGTCTAACCTAACCTAACAAAGGTGTAAAAATGTTGTCTGCAAATATTTTAAAAGGTGAATTAGCCCATGAAACTGATCAACTTTCCCCAAGAAACATAGGTCGTAATATATCATAAATGGGTACTAAGTAGGGAATGTTCAACACACACTGTCTATTCCTAAGAAATATACCAACACTATTTTGACCAGACTTTACCTACTTACCTAAACATACCTTATAGGTACCTTTGCATGCCTTTGCCATGAATTCCCAAATCCAATCCAACCCAATCAGTAGTGGATTGGCTGCCAATCCGAATTCGGTTTTTAAACAATGTATGGTTTTGAAAACCTCATTCCCATAATCATAACAAATTAAGAGCACAAGAGCTGAAAATTCCTTCGTCCTCGTGAAACGTACACAGTCTGCTCAGAGTGGAGAAATATGTCAGAGGGAACCGTGCGAAAACCAGAGTGAAGCTAACAAAACTCGTCCCTATGAAACTTGCAAATGCAGGTTGGTAGGTAGCGAAGCGAGTCATTTACTTCACGAAATTGGTGTTGAAATTATTTTTGGACTAACTTATTTTCACAATTTTATTAGGTTTTCCAAACTTTCTCAACTGGATTTTTGTTGGAATCGCGAAAAATCTGTTTAAGATAAGTTTTCAATGGCTTCAAAGTAATTGCTTGTAATGTTTCCTCTGTAAAATGTTTTATCGGTGGCAAAGGCAAGTGAGTCATAAAGCCTGACTCAGGCTTGTTTTGGGAAGAATTGTTAAACTCAGACACGGTATGAGGCATTGATGGAATTTCGAATAGGTACCTAAGTCACTAGATGTGGATAATACGGGTTGATTTGAGAAAATTACCCTTGGCTCTACAAATCAATTTAAGTGAATAAAAGTTAAACTCAAAAATAGCTCTATTCTAATCGAATTATTAGAATCTATACAGAAAATGAACGTCTTGTCTTTTACTATACTCTGTAAGTTTAGGTACTTATCTTTTTGTAAACAAACTTTGTACGAAAGTGACACTTCTGAACTGTCAGTATCATACAAAGTTTGTTTGCAAAAAGATAAGTACCTAAACTTACAGTCTATAAACGACTTGTTCTAAACTCCAGTAGGTATTCAAAATAGTCGTGACAGTTCAATTTCAATTGGTTGTTATTTATTTACAAAAGCGACCGTCTAAATATTATTTCATATTTCGCAACTGGCTGGCAAATTATTGAATAAGATATTCAGTGATGTACGTACCTACCTGGTTAGAGTAGCACAACCATGTCAGAGGCCTGCTACTAGTAGTAGACGGTTGAAAAACTCTGTCACCAGGGTTCATCGGAAGGTTAGACAACTCAGTGTCCCACAAGAAAAGAGAGAAAGCGAGTAGTGCAATTGCTTTTCGCGACAAATGATCAATCATTTCAAATGGTCAGCATCATTCTTTGTCAAATGCGATACATCACATCGCTCTGCAATTTACAACTTACCTGCCAAGCGTGGTCTATAATTTGCCTCTTCATCTATCCAAAGTATGGCCGTTCGAGTAGGCCATATTTGACAGCTGTCAAAATCATTTTAATGCTATGACATAAGGTCTATTTTTCTTTGTTGACATAACCTTTAGTATGGGTTTGACAGCTGTCAAACATGGCCTATTCGAACGGTCATACTTTAGTGAAAATTATATTTTAAAATACCAATCGTTCCATATTTTAGCGAAATTATTTCAGCACTAAATTAGTTGAATAAGCTCCGAGTCTCGGTTTGAGCCACAAATAACTCGAGATTAATATGCAATGATATCTCATTTGAGGCTGAATAAACTTTAATGTTTATATTCGAGTATTTTCTAATGATAGGTATTCATTGTAATGGATGGAGACGAAAATTGACGAACACTATAAACCTACAACATACATAACTATTCATATTCTGAAGCTAAAAGTGCTATAATTCCTATTTTTGCCCGCTACTTTAGACAGTTACTTTAGACGGGACTCGAGAGTCAAAGTACACCAATGTGTATTGCAATTTTTAGGCGATAGGCTGACAACCTGTCACTATAGTGATACACATGTTTTTCTGCAACAACCTTGGAAAACAATCCTCAAAAATGTCAGACGTGGCCGTATTCTTACGGCCGTTAACGCTCTGCCTGCCCCGCAAGGGATGAAGGCGTGACTTATGTATGTACGAACTTTAGACGGTTATTTCGAATCGATTCCTTTTTTTGTTAGGTAATAAAATTGCTTAGAAAAGTCACAATTTCTTTGGATTGTGGCATTTAGAGGCCAGCAAAATTAGCAATTATCGAAAGCAATTTTGATAAGTACAGTTTAAAAATAAGGTTTACTTCTTATAAGTCATTTAAAAATAACCGACAGATAACTAGCTCAACCTTTCAATAATCTTTAGTTCTCAGAAAACCCGTTAATCGCTGATAATTACTGAGTTTTTTTTACTATGGAAATCGACGATAATTTACAACATAAACACATAATAAGCCAATAAGCTACAATACAATGGCAGGATGCAGCCTGATAATTAAGTAGCTAGTATCTGCTTGTATTAATTAAGTACGACAATTAGTGAAATGCAAACATAGTGTCCACTTCGCTTAATTGGTATCAAGCGAATGAAGCCAATTCATTTGTGAGACAAATAGACAGACAGACAAATAGTGCAACTCGTTTTGTTTAGCTTGGTTTGTTGATACGATCGACTCTGTATTGCAGAGAAATGTTGCTTGAAAATTTGAAATTAACCGAATAAGTTATTATTTTATATTCTGATCTACTAAGCGTTATTCATTTTTTATTTATTTAGGCGTAGTTTGTGATTGATAATGAAATTATTCCCTCCAGAATAGGACCCAAATTTTATGAAAAACATACTCGTATTTTTGGATCTTTCGTATAAAATATTGAAATGCCTGTAAATTACATCACACCCTTATTTTATTTCTTGAAGTGAATGCCTTCGAGTTCTCATAACACGATTTACGTAAAAGTGATTTCAGCCTAACGCTCAAGACTGCAATACATTGACATGAATATAGCCCCTCTTGAGATATTGAACTAACTGAACCAAACTCAGAAATAAATACATTCAATATAGCCACAATGGACTTGATTCTATGCTAGTGTTTAATTTAAATTCGCACTGTCATTTGAATTTCAAAAGATATATTTTCAAGTACAATTTACAACTACAATATTTTTAAATAAATGGATAAGTCATTGTAAAAAAAAAGTTTAGCTAACAACCGTCACACGGACGGATGTTGCAGACCTGATGAACCCTGGTACTTAAGCCAATCTTTAAAAAAAAATTGGTTCATATACGAAATAATACTTGTGGTATGTTATGTGCATCGGAGCATTGAAGGTGTTAATATCGCTGTGTGAATAACAATTAACTAGATAGTGGTAAACGCTGCTAGCACGAGCATTACATTATATTTTGCCGTCATCTTACAAAAGTACCATTTAAGAAGTGTTCATGACAAATGTAAAACAAATTACATGGAAAAAGATTTCTAAATACTCTTTTAATTTTTTTATAAGTATAGTGACAGGATGTTTTAGTTGTCTCGTCAGTCGTGTCGTGTCGTATGTTTGTATACTTTACCGTATAGTTATTGTTTTTGGCATGTATGATTGACAACACAATTCTCATTGTATGTGACTGTACACGACAGTGTATATTCATTGACAGTCAGTCATTTTTTTTTTTTTCTTGTGAAACTTGGTTTGGCTACCTAAACAGATTTTAACAAGCCAGTTTTATATTTCCGTCCAATTTGCACTATGTAGCTCTGATTGGTGCAGGTCAAGTCAAGCCTGACATATCCTTTATATTCCCTCTGAAAATTTCCATTGCTCAGAGATTGTGCTTACGAAGTAAGTAATACTCATGTCATGTCTATAAAATCATAAATCTGTTTATTTTCTTATACCTTTGATGTTTAAGTAACACTATAATAAAATTTGTATTAAAATAGCTATAGGGCCTGGACACACTTTTGTACTTAACGTTCTATTGTATACAACGTGTGTGTCGCATCGTAAAATATTGTTGATTTTATCTACAAAAATCACACGTGGCTCAGGTCTATAAAATATTGTGAAAATATTTCTAGAGGTGATAGTTCACCTACCTTTTGCTAAATGGACCTGGAGTTCAATCTCTAAAACGTTATTTTTTGTTTCATGCGAAAATCTGCTCCTTATTGTTCTTGTAACATACGTTCTACTCTACATTACTTATCAATTCCCACATGCCCTAGTAAATTCACACATACCCTTGACTATGAAAACATCGAGTAGTAGAAATCTAAAAACGTGTGGTTAGAACAGCCGTTACGGACTTCCGTGGACGGAATCGAATTACAGATTGAAACTTTTCTTACCTTATCATGTTGAACTGAAAACATTATGAAATTAATATTTAAAAAACTCCATTAAAATAAAACACTTCAACATTTCCTAGCTCTTAATCTAGCTAAATGAATCGTAATGTCAAAACCATGTAAGTGGCAAAATAAAAGCGTAAAAAGCAACAAAACTGAATTAGTTTTTACGACGGGAAGGGCCGCCCTCGGGCCTTGACCATACGACATACAATCTCAACGTCATATTATTTCATTACTGCTAATGTGGCCACACCTTTAGGACGTTTCCGCCTTAAGTGGATCGCACACCAAACGCACCACGGACGGCTAAAATATCGCAGCGTTCTGTCAGATCCATACTAGAAATGTCAATCCCCATACTAAAACCGCTCGACCGCTGTCAGCGCAGAGCTATCGCAGCGTCGTCCGTCTAGTGCGGTTTTAGTGTGGGGAGGGGAGTGACGTTTCTAGTAAGGATCTGATAGACCGCTGCTATATTTTAGCGGTCCGTCGTGCGTTAAGTGTGCGAAGCGCCTTAAACGAAATCATACTTTGCATTCGCATAAACCATGATTTTAATAAGCCGTAATTTAATAAACTAATTAAGCAGCCTTCATAGGCAGCGGAGGCAAGCGAAATTCTATACAAACAAAATCATAAATGCACCTTATTGACTTGACGCCCGATGTGGCGCATTGGTAGTGGGACTGCCTTTGACGCAGAAGGTCCCGGGTTCGATTCTCGGTGGGTCACTCACAAAGTTGATATTTATCACTATGTGAATTTGTTCCCAGTCCGGTTAGGACATTGCGGGCTGAACCACCCGATTGTCCGTAAGAAAGATGGTTCCGTGTTTCGGATGGCACGTTATGCCGTAGGTCCCGGTTGCTGTCTATGATCACTTAGACGGCGGTCGTTACACAACCATGTCAGAAGCATTTTTAGAAGGCGGTTGAAAAATTCTGACACTAGGGTTAATCGGGTCGTTGGACTACTCGGTGTCCAAACGAAAAAAAAACCCATAGAAATGGAGTTATGCTATTCTAAGCTGGCATCACACGGCATAAAGATTCGTAGTATTCTACCGGACGCCTTTCTTTCTTTCTTTAGCTTACTATAAAATAATTCCATCCGTTCTCTGTCTCTTCGTTTGATCTCATCAGCTGATGTCTCAAAGAGAAACAGTTTCCGGCAACTAGATATTCTAAATTCAAATCGAAGGTCGTTGAATGAAATGTACGTACTTACCTATTTTATACAGGGTGTAAGCGACGGTGTATCGAAAACTTTGCAGGCGTGCTCAGACCATGAAACTGAACAACTTTTTATATGGGGGTATGGGAAACGAAAAAATGTTTTCGACCTTCCATACAAAATTCCCGGTCATTGAGTGACTTTGTATGGGGAACTCGAAAAATTTTTTCGTTTCCCAACATAGTCCCCATAGAAAAAGTTGTTTAGTTTCATGGTCTGATCGCGCCTGTAAAGTTTTTGTTACACCGTCCCTTACACCCTGTATAAGGTGAGAAGGTTTAAGGCTTAATAACCGACAAAAAAATGGAGGTTCGCACTTTTGTACGTCTGTTGAAGTCAGTTATGTTTTTTAAAAAGTTTTTTAAATTTATTAGGCTATCTGGTTCTAAAATTAATCAATCAAAAGAACTTAATAATTCGACAAAAATGCGTGTATCGTAAATATTAGTAAAGATAAACTATCAGCTAAACACTCTAAACGAATAGATTAGATTAATGTATGTTTGCTGCCTAATTTGCTACTAGAAACCAAAATTTGTAACTATGTAAATAACTAGTTATGTGTAAATATTGATACCAACTCAGCATTTAGACGCTAAACGCTAAGTTCCGAAAAACCGAAGACGAAAGGTCTATAGCTCCGATTGATTCTCTTAGGCGAGGAACACACTTGATGACGCACGACGGAGCGCAAAAATATCGCAGCAGATCCATACTAGAAACGTCACTCCCCGTACTAAAACCGCAATCGACGGATGACACTGCGATAGCTCTGCATCAACAGCGGTTGAGCGGTTTTAGTATCGGGATTGACATTTCTAGTACGGATCTGATAGACCGCTGCAGTATTTTTGCGCTCCAGCGTGCGTCAAGTGTGTTCTTCGCCTTAGTTGTTTGCCATTGTAGTGCCGGTGACACTCAACTGTCATTGTATTCCCAATTTGCCACTATGATTTTGTATTTAACCGCACTACCGTATTTTGTACCGTAACCGTAATTTCTCGATCGTGAACGCTCTGCCTACCCCGCCTGGGGGTAATATATGTATATAATACGTATATATATATTATATGTATGCGTGTGACGAGTTTTAGACCAGTTTTTCGTATACTTATTAAACTAAAGTAGCTGTTAAAAGTACCAAAGCGCTCTCCACAGGGGCCTAGACTTGCGCTAAATGTCTAGAAAACTAGATTCTAGTGCTCAGTGAGTCATGCAATTGATTTATAGTCAATTTCTTAATGGCTTCTGATTCAATGAGCATGCTGTGCGATTTGATTTGTGTTCGTGCAATCTATGGTCACGGTTGGTGGGTGGTCTTATCGTGTTATAAAAGATTGTATAATCTGTGGTCAAAGTAAAGAAAATTTTAATTATGGAACTGCAGTTTTAAATAAGTAGGGTGCATGTACCAGACGTTGATCAATTTCACTTGCTATAATTTATTTAGGTACTTACTGTGTGATGCTGGCTTTTAAATATCATCTAACTTTGTTTTTTTTTTGTGACTGACTCTAGGTTTTCATGGGTATCACAAATCTAGGCAGTGGTTTAAGTGGCCCTATCGCTACTAACAGTGATAACTACCTAAATAATTTTTTGAAATAATTCTCAAGATTTTATCTGACGTGGCAAAAACAACTGTTTTACGCTCTTTTGCGTTCTGCCCGCCGCGCAAGGGATAAAAGGAGTAAAATCATTTGAATTTCTGTAAATGTTTCTTATAGTGAATGCAAAGTTGTCAGCTAGTAGGTAAACCTAGCTTTGCGATATCAAATGTATCTGACAGTCACTTATCCTTGACTCAAGAATTCATCTAAGTCACAGACTACGTAATGCTAAGTATCGAACAATCGGAAGGGTCAAGGTGTATTGTATAGAATTGTATGCAGTCGGCGCCTTTGAAGTATAGGAGATAAATTGTGTCTTTGTATGGTAAAGAATTTGTTAATGACTGGATCGTATTACGAGTAGAGCCGGTGCACGCTGTGCCAAACTGCCAAATACAGGGTGTAAAAAAAATTGCAAAATTTTTTGGAACTCCCATACAATTTGACTTGGTCGATTGGTAATTATTTTGTATGGGAGGTCCAAAATGTTTTTTCATACTTCGACCTATGTTCCTTGGGAAAAGTTGTTCAGTTCATTGGCCTTAAAAAATTTGCCGCTCATATTTCTACACCTTACATGTCGATATAAGTATTGAATCGACTGGCATGAACAAGCGGCTTTGGCGTCTAAGCAACAATTTCGGGGAAGACAAATATTGAGTTTATTTCAGTTGCAATACAGTCTCTTTTGCCAAGTCTGCTACGTATTATTATTTTGCTTAAAGTCATCGAAATGTTTCTAAAGTTAAGGATACCTAGATATTTACTATTAGGGAGTACTTATGCAGTAGAGCTATTATTCCACTTTTGGAAGAACGCAAAAATAATTGAACGGCAACTAAATCGAACTCCTTTGTGCTAGAAAATTGCCATTTACAACGAGTGGGGTTCTATTTCCTTACAACTTGGTGTTGTTGGTCTAGATAACGTTTTCTTCAAACTTCCTGAGGCTTTGTAAGAAATCTGTGTCGTGCGTTAGCCTACTTGCAATATTGTTGGAAACCTTACGCACCGATCGACTTAGCCTTTTGACCTACTACTTCCAACTTATTACGGTTTTCTACTGAAACATTGTCGCTCTAGACACTTGCGACGCGCAGACATGACGTCTGGTTAAATGTTGCACATAATAACTCTTTTAATTAAAAGGAAAACTGAATTCAACGGACGTAATAAGTGCGAACCTCCATTTTTTGTCGGTTAATATGCCTAAACCCTTTTCCTAAGTCTCACAATTACTTTTCTGAAAACCGCATCAAAATCGGCTCATCCAAACGCGACAATCGCGGATAAACATACATACAGCTACAGGTCAAACTGTGAGCCTCCTTTTTTTGAAGTTGGTTAAAAATAATACGGACACAAGCCACGACTGGACCAGTGACCCTAGATATTCCGTTTTCTTCTTTTTTTTTCTTTTTTTTTTGTGTTTGTGGCACTAGTTTGCTTTGTGCCAATGTCAAGTAAAAGGTAGGGAAACAAAACGCGTTTAAATTATTATGAAGAAATAAATTTTGTAAGGATAGTCAGGTATAATATAATGGAAATACATATTAAATTTTTATATTATTTGTTGTAATAAATGAAGATAGTACATTAAAATACAAAATGAGATACATAATAAGACATGAGACTCGAGTAGGAAAAGGAACTTTGAGAGCCAATAGGTTGTAGAGAAAAGAAGACCGGTCATAAAGTGGACAAGCAAAAAATATATGATCTAAATCACCCACATCGCCCCCACACTCACACATATCACTATTAACAATGTTTAGTTTCGCCAAGTGGAAAGGTGTACAGACATGACCCAATCGCATTCGTGAAATAATAGAAGTAACAGTTTTAGATCCCTTGGTTTTAAAAAACCATGGTTTTGGGGGAATATTCGGCTGAATTTTGAAAAATGATCTCCCCTTTGACTGACTGCTTTCTGTCCAAAGCTCACTCCAAGAGTTTTGAAGATAAACTTTGGGCAGAACAGTTATGTCGTGAACGTAATTTATAAATGGAACCATGTCACCATCATGCACAGCTTCTTTGGCCAAACGATCAGCTTTTTCGTTTCCATTTATGCCACAGTGACTAGGAATCCAAGAAAATAATACGGATAAACCTTTAGACATGCATAATTCAAGGCGTTTACGAATTTCAAACACGACTGGACAATAGGGTTTCGTTTTAAACGGAAACTTATCTAATGCCTGTAAAGCACTTTTAGAATCTGAAAAGATAACCGTTTTGCTCAAATTCATTAATAATATTAATTCCAATGCCTTAAGAATGCCCAAACATTCACCAGTAAATACAGAAGATTCTGGAGGAAGTTTTACTATTAATTTTAACTGAACAAGAAATACACCTACACCGACACATTCATAAGGCAAGGATTTCGATGCGTCAGTAAAGATATGGTAGCTGTCCTTCCAATTCTCGTTATCAATCGAAGACACAAACTGAATGTTCGCATACATGCTTGCCTAGATAATGCCTATTCACTCTTGCCTTAAAAAGGCCCAAGTTATATTGTTCCGGAAAAAGATCCGCCGGCAGGGAATTCCACTCTTTAGCCGTACGCATGATAAAAGTTGAAGCGAAACGCTTAGTGCGGATCAGAGGTATATCTACAACATAAGGGTGGAACCCCAGTCGGCGCTTCGATCCCCGGAGATGGAATGGGGAAGGGGGTATCAGGTCGTGGAGTGATTGAGCACACTCTCCGAAATGTATCCTATAGAATACCGACATGCATGCTACTTTACGACGGTGCTCAAGGCTCTGCAACTTAGTCTCAACCAGTGCTTCGTCTGCTATGAGCTTCTTGGCGCGTTTTTCAATGGAGTCTAAGGCGGCCAGTTGGTATTTGGCAGATCCATCCCAAAGGTGGCAGCAATACTCCATGCAAGATCGAACTTGAGCTTGATATAGTTGTAGAAGCTGTTCTGGTGCAAAGTAGCGCCTAACCTTTGAGAGGATACCAAGCTTTTTTGCTGCAGTCGTGGCCAAAGATTCTATGTAGCGTCCAAAGTTCAGGTCTGACGTAAGGGTCATGCCAAGAAGATCAAGGTGGTCAGATATCGGTATGGATACATCTCGGAAAGTCGGAGTAAGTGTGAAGGGACTCCGTTTAGTCGAGAATAGACAAGCCTGTGTCTTTGTTGCATTAAACTTCACTAAATTGGCATCACCCCACTCGGATATTGCCTTGAGTGAAGAGTTCAGATGTTGGACTATGGACTCTCGACAAGACTGGGTGGTTTCACTGCTGGCCTTTGCACCGGACAGGTATCTGTCAACAACCGTGCTATCATCTGCGTACCCAAAGGTGTCGGGCGTCAGCATGTCGTTGATATGCAGCAGAAATAGTGTTGCAGACAGAACTGATCCTTGAGGGACTCCAGCATCTATGGCCTGTTGGTCCGAGGAGCGGCCCTCTAGGACCACTCGTATCGACCGTCCCCTCAGGAAGTCAGAGATCCAGTTGCAAAGATCAGCAGGTAGTCCGTAGGCGGGCAGCTTGCTAATAAGGCTTGCGTGCCAGACCCTGTCAAATGCCTTTGAGATATCCAGAGACACAGCGAGGGCTTCGCCATTTCTCTCGATAGCCTCGCTCCATAGGTGGGTGGCATGCACGAGGAGATCACCTGTGGATCGCCCAGGACGAAATCCGTATTGGCGATCGCTCAGAAGATCGTTGTCCTCGAGGTAGCCCAGGAGTCTGTTATTTAGTACACGCTCCATAGTCTTGCAGAGTATGGAGGTGACCGATATGGGCCTATAATTCGCAGGGTCAGCTCGGCTTCCTTTTTTGGGCACAGGTTGCACGTTTGCAAGCTTCCACGATTCGGGAACCACGCCAGTCTCTAGTGACAGTCGGAACAGACGTGTTAATATCGGAGACAACTCAGGCGCACAGTTTCGCAGAACAATTGCAGGGATACCGTCAGGTCCGCTTGCTTTGTTTACATCTAGATTCCGCAGGACTTTAAGTACCTCTTTTTGGTGAATACAGACGGCCGGCATAGAGCAGTCTACTCGAGGTAAAGTTGGTGGAAAAGTACCTGCGGCGTCAAGACGCGAGTTTTCTGCAAAGAGGTAGGCAAAGAGATTCGCTTTTTCCTCTGCAGTGTGGGCAAGTGAACCGTCAGGTTTCTGCAGCGGCGGTAAAGTAGGCTGACAGAAGTTGGTCTCAACTGCCTTTGCAAGAGACCAGAATGCCTTACTTCCAGCTGGATATGAGGCAAGCTTAGCGCCTACGCTACTGATGTGCCTGAAGCGTGTTCTGCGTAACTCCTTCTTGCTTAATTTAGAGGCCTTGTTATAGGCTTTCTTCAGGTCTCGAGTATTCGGAGCTTTGCGCAGTCGAGCATCAGCCCAGGCTAGGAAAGCAGTCTGTTTAGACGTTTCTGCGCGGTTACAGTCTGCATTGAACCATGGGCGAGCTTTGCTACCGGTAGGAATGTCGGAGTACGGTATAAAATACTCCATACCTTGACGCAAAACTTCCGTTATAGCAACTGCGCAGCTCGACGATTCTCCTGTAGAAAAGCAGGCCTTCCAAGGATACGAAGCAAAGAAGTGGCGCATTTCATCCCAATCTGCTGACTTGTATCGCCACACCCGTCTCTTACCACAAGGGCCCTGATCGGGTGGGGAATATACGGATACGGATTTCACCAGACAGTGGTCAGATGAGCCTAGTGGAGCAACAACTGACACTGAGCATCGGTCTGGATCGGTAGTCAGCAGAAGGTCTAAGCAGTTGGCTGTATGTGACTCCACATCTGGAACCCTAGTCGCACAGCTGACAAGCTGGGAGAGATTTAGAGAAAGTGCAAATTTGCGCGCTTCTCGCCCAGCATGATCGGTCTCCTGGAATGGGAATAACCACTCTTTGTGGTGGGCATTAAAATCCCCCAGGATGACTAGCTGCGCCGACGGGTATCTTTGCAGAGCCTCATCAGCAGCTTCACTAAGGTGTTGAAAAAGTTTGGTTGTCTCCGTATCTCCACTATGTGAACGATAGACACATGCGTAAATATTTTTGGCTACTCCAGTGTCGACCAGTACCCACAAAACGGAAAAACTAGGTGCCTCGAGATTTTTGAGGCGCTTGACGCAGATGTCGTCGCGAACATACACACAGACTCCAGCCCGGGACATAAACTTGTGTTCCAATGTGTAGCCAGGATAGCTGAGGTATGCCGCGTCAGTCGGACATCTGATCTGCGTCTCAGTGAGGAACAGCAGATGCGGTTTATCGGTCTCAAGATGATGGTGGACAGGATTGATATTTGAGTGCAGACCTCGAATATTTGAGAAGTGCACTTTCAGTGGGAGGACGTGCAACCGCTGTTTTACTGTTTTTCGTTTTGTACTTTTCATTGTTATTGGTGTAGGGGAATAGGCAGGAGGAAGGCAGTTGTACGAGGTACTGCAATGCTTTACGCTAGGGAAGAGAGCTGATCACGACCACACGCAAAGTTGGTTGACTTGGAGACCGCGGGGACGCCCGAACCCCCCCGGGGTCGCCACCTTTTCCTCCCATCCGGTTGCCAACCGGCAAGGTGGAGCCGCCCGGGATTTTTCGTCAGGTGGCGGGGCAGCCTTTCACGGGTGGCTTTCCCGCTACTTGGGCCCCCAACTTCCTACGGTCAGCCAGCGGTGCACCGTGCTTCGGATCCCGCTACCCTCCAGAGCCAACCACTCGATGTCGCAACAATCAGCCTCCACAAAAACTGCTACAGCTGCAAGGTACTACTGTACAGACCCAACCTCCAAGATGGCTACTCCTAACTTCATGTCGGAACACGGTGGGACCGCTTGGCGACATGGCTTAGTTAAGAGGGTGGTGACCAGCCACGGCCGAAGCCTACCACCGGAGAGTGCTGTCCATTTTGCACTACCCAGGGATCACGTGTAGGGTATCTAGAGTCTAAGCACCATGAAGGGCTTGGCCTACGGACGCGGACAGCATTGATCCCCAAAAACTCATACATTCATAACTGGTAACAAACAGAGGCAAAGCTGGAGAGCGGTAAATGTGTTGATGGATAGATGTAAATTTTCTATAACTTTGTATAAGACATGGAATAGATTTATGTCGCCAATAACGGGATGTCTCAATGCATTCTGATATAGCCTGAAGTTTTAAATGAAGTGGATGATTCGAAAACTGATAGGATTTAAACAGATACCGATCGCTTAGATATTGCCTTCTTAACTTTAATGGAGGTTCACAACATTCTACTTGCAACGCGTTGATAGGGCTAGATTTCATTGCTCCAGCAACAATTCGCAGAGCTTTTGTTTGAAGTAAATCTAACTTTTTAAGACCTTGCACATTTCCTCCCTCTAACAAAAAAGTACCATAATCTAGAATAGACCTAATTAAAGCATTATAAATAAGCTTCATTGAAAAGGGATGAGCCCCCCACCAAACGCCTGACAAACATCTAATGATGTTAATTAGTCGCTCGCATTTAGACACGACGTATTCAAAGTGTGGAACACCAGTGAGCTTACTGTCTAATATAATGCCTAAAAATTTTGCAGTCTTTTCAACTGGTAAAGTATGATTGTTGTATTTGACAGAGATTTGAGGGACTCTCCTCATTCTGGAAAAAACTACAACGCAACTTTTTGTTACTGATAAATCTAATAAATTGCGATCCAACCAGGCCTTCAATAAACTAAGTGATGACGAAAGCGAATTGCTTGCGAGTTCTAATGATCCATCTATTGAATATAAAGGTAAGTCATCAGCATATTGTTAGATGTTTATTAAGTCATTTAATGCAGGTTCCAAATCATAAGTGTAAATATTATAAAGCAGGGGGCTAAGGACAGATCCCTGCGGCAAACCTTTATAAACTGTACGGGTAATTTTGTTCACATCATCAATTATTAGAGATATAGATCGGGCAGACAACAAATTGAAAATGAAATTAACTAGCATCTTGGGTACTTTAAGTTCTTCTAGTTTATTTTTAAGAATTGAAATTATGACGTTGTCGTAAGCCGCTGAAATATCCAAAAAAGCAGCAACTACGGATTTATTTAGGGAAAATGCTAATCGAATATCTGTAGTAAGAATACTTAAGTTATCTAGGGTACACTTTGCTTTACGAAAACCGTACTGACTGTTTGCTAATAGTTGGTTATGCTTTAAGTACCATTCTAATCGATTTTTAACTAAATGTTCAGCAAGTTTAGATAAAACTGTTGAGAGAGCTATAGGTCTATAAGAAGCGGCATCATCAGCAGGTTTATTAGGTTTTTTCAAGAAGCTTAAATACTACTTCTACGGTTTTTTGATAGGTATGACTTCTTGTGATCTCCATGAAGGCGGAATGTTACCAGACACCATAACAGAGTTTATCAAATTAAGGATGTAATTTAAGGTCATGTCACTGAGATGAACAAAAAAGGAGTATGGAATGCCATCTTCTCCTGGGGCGGAGTCTTTAACACTCGACAGCACCCCTTTCAATTCATACAATGTAAACGGAGAATCTAATGCAGGTAATGGATGGGAAGAATGAGATAGTAAAGTAACAAGATTATTATTTTCAGGGACAGTAGGAGGAGCTAGCTTATCAAGGAAATCATTCATTTATCGTTGGTGAAAGAGCCAAGGATGAACATGATTCACGGAACGCAGATCTAAAACGTCTAATGTTATTCCAAACTTCTGAAGGACATGTTGTAGGAGAAAGTGAGGAGCAAAATGCTCTCCAGCCATCTTGTTTTTTATCTCTAAGAAACTGTTGAGAAGTTCTCACAATATCATTTAAATTATCTAAATTTTCGTCTGACATATTCAAAGCATACTCCCTTTCAGCATCCTTTCTTCTCCTTACCATTTCCGAACATTCATCATCCCACCAAGGGGGAAACGGTATCATCTCTGAAGAAATATTTTTAATGGGGAATAGTTGATCAGCCACTTCTACTAAACAACGGGCCAAAGCATTAGATGAATCAGTCTCACCACCATGAACTATTTCAGGAATTTCCAATAATTTTCTCTCAACTAGGTTTTTGTATTCGATCCAATCAGCTTTGTTTAACTTATATTTCATCCGGGGCTGACGCCTCCGGGTGCTAGGGCATCTAAATAAAAGTGAGGAAATAAGAAGAGGAAAATGGTCACTAGCAAAAGTCGAAGGTAAAGGTAACCACGATAAAGATGAAGCTAACGAAGGAGAACATATAGACAAATCAACAGCACTGATATTTTCATTAGGATTCGTGCGACGGGTTGGAGACCCATCATTTAATAAACATAAATTGTGTGCATCCAATATTTCTATTAATCGCTCTCCGCTATGATTTGTAATACCGCAACCCCACGACTGATGATGACAGTTGAGGTCACCCAAGACTAAGACCGGCCCTGTTAAATTTGAAAGGATGTCATTAAATTCATTGAGAACATCAGATGAAGAACGAGAAAGATAAATTGAAACTACAGAAACGTTGTCGAGCTTAACACCGACTAGATTAATTCTGTTATTAAAATTATGAGATGAGAAACTAATTTGACTAAATAAGATGGAGTTTTTGATGAGCATGGCTGCACCACCATACCCATCTAATCGATCATCTCGAAGACAGGTATAACCAGGTATTTTGAAAACATATCCTGGTTTCAACCATGTCTCTACTAAAGCAATTAAAACTGGTTTATATTTATTAATCATATAAATAAGATCACTTTTTTTAGGAATTATGCTCCTGCAATTCCATTGAATTATTTTTGAATCCATTATAATTGGTACTTAGCATGTTGAAAATTTCTGTAACAGGGGCAACGTGGGACGGTTGTAATAAATTTGACTGCAAAAGGGTGTGAATTAGCGCAAGTATTGCATTGAGGGTAGTCTCTTCAGACTTTGATTCTCTAGGCTGTATTGCACAACCATTCTGAGGCTGGGGAGCTTCAAATTCTTTAAGTAAATCATTATGACCAGCCCTGTCATAACCAGCTTGAGCCTTAGGGACTGATCGAGGCTTTAGGTAAACAGTTTTTTTATATGTTGAACGATTGGAAGAATTTTGAGCAGAATCATTTAACTCAACAGAAGCAGAAAGGGTAGAAGTTAAAACATCCGCGTAAGATTTTGCAATGGGAGGGAAGAGTTTGCTAGCTTCTAGATATGAAACGCAGCTATGAGCCATGGTATGTTTAATTTCTCTCTGTCGTACAAATTCGGGGCATTTTTTGTTAGTCGCGTAATGGGAACCTTCGCACATAATGCATTTTGAGTTATCTTCTTCTATATCGCAATTTTCTCCGAGATGATCTTTCGAGCATTTGAAACACTTTGGGGATTTTGCACGACATTGCATTTTTGTATGACCGTATTTGCAACATCTAAAGCATTGAATAGTTGGATAAACGTATACCTCTACTGGAAGAGCATTGTAGCATAAAAACAAACGCTTAGGTAAAACTTGGCCATCAAAAGTGATTACCACAGATTCAGAGGGTTTCCACGTGTTGGATCCATTGACTGTGACTTTATAGTTTAATCGTCGTATTTTCATAATATTACCACAACCGATAGGAGTAGAGATGTTGCTTTTGATCTCTTCTTCACTCCAATCCGCTGGAATACCACGGACCAAGCCCATACGCGTGACATGAAAAGTAGGTATAAACGCCTTGAATTTGTGCATTTCGTCGGCGTACTGTGAAAACCTCGTAAGTACAAAAAACCCAAATATTTTTTTATCTACGTTATGGCTAGAAAACCTCGGAACGCGTCGTTTGACATTAGTCCAATTTTAAATACAACACTCCTAGCACCATCTATTGTGTTTTATGAAAACCTCGTGCGGATGCCGAGACCGCCATTTTTTTGTGAGAAACTTGTATCCGCATTCGCAAGGTATTCAAATGAAAGATTTGCTTTGGAAAAGCTCGTTTATGCATATAAGCCAGGTTAAAAAGACTGCCATCTGTGCGGAGTCGGATGCGGACTCCTTGGGAAACAGTATTTAGGACTTCTTTGACTACAACTGCAAAGTACAAGGCGAACAGTGGGCGCTAAAACACATCCTTGTTTCACCCCACAGGTGACGGGGAAGAAATCAGACTGTTCACCGTCTTTGAGGCGGTTCTGTAAGACTCTGGCAAATACTTTTCCAGGGACTGACAGCAATGAAATACCGCGATAAGAGTTACAGTCAGAACGGTCACCCTTGTTCTTTTACAGGGCACAAATGCGAGACACTTTGAAGTCCTCACCCTCTCCTCCTCACACATTCGAACGAAAATGAAAATTTCCATACCGATGTGTGCAACTCCGTACCACCATATTTAAGTAGTTCACCCGGTATAAGGTCAATACCAACCGCCCGGTTATTATGCTACTGTCTGATGGCAGTAACAACCTCGTCACATGACAGGGGCTCGTCCAACTCCGTGGCTAACGGGAGTTGAGGCCATAAACTGATATTATGCAGATCAGCTGATCGATCTACGTTGAACAAGTTGTGAAAATGCTCAGCCACACGTTTAAGTACATCCTCCTTGCTGGTCAGGAGGTGCATACCGTCTAAAGACCTTAAAGGTACTTTTGTACGGAAGGACGCACCAATCTGCTTACGCACTTCACTGTAAAACTCACCAAGCTGGTCTGTATCGGCGAGCCACTGCACTTGACAAGCCTTGTCCTGCCACGACTTGTCTTTTATTTGTCGAGACAGCCTGCGTAATTCTTGGTCACTCTCTTTGACCACCGCAACACTTCCACCTCTTCGATTATGCTGTCGCAGGAGCTGTCAATGTTTGTCGAATGCTGCTTTAAGAGCCTCGCTATTGTCATCAAACCAGTCTTCACTATGCCGGTCTTTAGTACCCAAAGTAGCAGAAGCGGCTTCTATGAGATGACATGACAAAGCTCCCCAAGCAGCGCTGACATCACCTGTTTCAGTTATTGGCGACGGCTTTTCAGTTAAGGCTTCTGCATATTTCACCCTAACCTCGCGATCTTTCAGCCTATCCACGTTTAAACACGGAGGCTTCTTCACTGTGGATCTGCGAGGTCGACGGAGGCGGAGTCGTAGCTTAGTGACAATTAGTCGATGGTCAGTCCAACAGTGAGCGCCACGCATGACTTGCGTATTATTCAATAAGCAACTTTAATATTAGTAGAATTCCTGGTTATGTGTTAATGGTTAAGTAAGAAAGGCTGATTGCTTTTGGCGTAATAAGTACCTACTTCCTTAATGTTCTGTTTTGATTTTGATCGTTAGATTTTGATCCTTAAATTACGTAAGAAGTCACATTTCAGACTGATTTGTGATTCGTTTCTCAGTATTATGCTTATTAATAACGTACTCCAAAAAAATACAAGCCATTTTCTATTAACTTTATTTACATCGCCGATGACATTTACATTGTTTTTCTGTATATTGCTGACAGATCATAAAGTAAATCACAATAATTTATGTTCTGACTATAGGTTTAAGAACAATTAAAAAGGCTGATTACTTTGTAGTGAGTAAAGTTTAAATAAAAATGATAATTGTGATTAAAGGCATTGTTCTTTTATTGAAAACCTTGTAAACTTTTGCAAAAAGTACTATGTTTTTCGAGACAACCTCTCAAGTCACATTATGCACTTCTTGGACAGGAATATTTAAAAATAGTAAACACAATCAATGCTTATTGCACACATAAACATAATACAGTCAGGTGTTTAAAAAAGTTTAGTACAAAATTTTTCACCAGAAGGTTTTTTGCTTGTCCTGTAAAATTGTGCTTAAAGTACATACGTGGTTATCACAGTACGCCGACGATTTCGAAAAGATGGCTTTGCAAAAAGCTATTTGCGTCACTGAATTTTGAAAACGAGACAGTACACCGGTTTCTACCGATTCTTTTGACACTTCCAGGAATAATATTTTGGAATTGGCTTTTCCTTAGGAAATTTCCAAATGCAATCGGGTGCAAAATAGTTCCATCGTTGGGGGCATTTTCAATTTTTTGAACATGAATTAAAAAAGGAGCAACATATGAAGGCAGATATTCACTCCTTCCCACTTGACGAAACTCTGTTTGTTGAACCTCTTGAGTCTTGTTTTCTTTAACGGATTCAGTAGTGTTTTGTTTTTCAGTAGCATTACGTAAATCTTGCGGTTGCAAGTGAGCTGTTTGAGTTTTAGGCGGACGGGGGGTAACTTTTTTCATGACAATAGTATTTTCATCAATATTTCCTATATTATCGCACTGACAAATATTATCGCCCACTGGGTGACCGTCAACCTTCTTTTTCCTTCGCTTAGAACAATCACGACAAATCCGTATGAACCGAGTCCGTTTCCGACCCGATTGACTTGTACCATCACCGGTTATTGACGATACTGAACCGTCTGTATCCATTTTACTTAGTTCATCGCTAGGAACAATCGTAATAGAAGAACCTACGGGGAGATTCAGGCTAGGCCAAAACCCGCCTTTACCCCCCCAAGCTTCATCGGGGGGATCGTTCATACAAAATTTACAATCGATCAAATATGTACAAAACTTACCTACTCCACCGCAAATATACACTAACTATGAAATATATACACAAAATAATATGAATATTAACAATACCAGACTATCCTGATAGATTTACACTATTAAAATTAAAATTGAATTTTCGTCAAAAAAAACGTCCTGTCACCACGAAGTTTCCCGCGCTTTTTCCGTTTTCTTCTTTTTTCGTATTCGAAGTTAGTTTTGAATTTCGAATAAAAAAAGCAAGACCATCACAGTGACGCCAATGTCAATTCGTTTCATGAAAAAATATATTCCTATTCTATTTTTAAAATAATAGAGCTATGAATCGGCCAGTAACCTACGATTTATTTGAATGACATCTTTTTTCAAATGTTTCAGTAGAAATGAAACATGAATTCTGTCACTTCTAGACACTCATTGATAGTTTTATGCGTACATTTTTGTCACCTATTTTTTATATGCGTAGGATGTCCGTGAAATATTTTTATCGTATGTTATTTTAGGAATAGGGAAACTAGAATTCCGTGGCCAAGTCACGCATTTGTCCCTTGCGGGTAGGCAGAGCGTTAACGATCGTAAAACTACGGTCGTTATCGCCACGTCTGACGAGTATTGAGGGCCCTTTCAGATGGTTTGCGTATCACTGAAGTGACAGGTTGTCAGCCTGTCGCCTAAAGATGTAATACCCATGAAACCCTCGAGGCCCTTAGTTGCCTCTTACGACACCCACGGGAAGGATGCGGGGTGATGCTATTCTAAGCCGGCTTCACCCGGCTTTCCCTTTAGATTAGACAGAATTAACCCAAATCGCGTAATCTGTGTGGATAAGGATAGAGCTATTAATCCTTAGGGGTCGTCCACAAATTGCGTATCGCAAAAGTCACTAACTTTTGACACGGCGAATCCCACGTCTATCGCACGACGCTGTGCATTGTAGCGCAACGGTAACGCATGCGTCTGTCAGCCGTAAGGAAATTTTAAATTCCCTATACTAAAAACTGACGTTGACGCCGATCAATTTACGTCGTTTGACAGACGCATCTGTTCAGGTTCATACATTGGACCTGGGTCAACGCGGTCATCATCGGTTTTTATTATTGGAAATTTGAAGTTTCTTTGCATCTGACAGGAAGATACTAAAATATCCGCTCTCTCTCCTTACGACTTACGTTCTGACATACGTTACGTAATTTGTGGATGCCCCCTTAGGATCTCTACGTAACCTCAGTTTAGCTTGATTAATTATTTATTTTGTAAAGTAAGAAAAAGATCGTATAAGTATTTAGTTAGGGTCGAAGTACCGTTTGCAAATCAGTCATTATTTATAGACCAATATCAAGATTGTGCATCGTTTTGTGTTTTTTTTTTGTTTAAGTTGTTTTTTTGTTATTTGACTAATCTAGACACGCGGTAGTGTGTTTGGCCAAGTCGAAACACAATAGTATAACCTTTATATATATTATACATACAAACACATATCACGCTTTTATGCCTTGCGGGGTAGTCTTTATAAAAAATATAAACAAAATATGATACCTACTCGTAAATGTTGCCAAGAAACTGAATGGGCATTAATAAAATTATTGATGCTTCAATCCTGGATAGGTACATTACGATATAGCTCTAATAAAGATCTTGATTCGTTTATAATATGCAAGTAGTCAATTCTAATTACCAACTTCACTACATATTATAAAGCAAAGTCGGTCTGTCTGTATGTATGCTTAAATCTTTAAAGCTACGCAACGGATTTTGATGCAGTTTTTTTTATTAGATAGAGTGATTCAATGGAAAGGTATTTACACATAATACTTGCCGGAAAATCATCTAATTCGCACGGGAAAATGAGTTACAGTGAGCGCAGCCGCTGTGCGGGCCGCTAGTTCATTAATAATATGCAAGTAGGCAATTCTAATTACCAACTTTTTTGTATAAATCAAGGTAATTTTATAAAATATGGTAATTATTACCTAACTAGTGTTTATACGAGAACGTAAACATGCCTTAAGAACGTAAATTATTTACTTATAGCTAGCATTAGCGCATACCTTCTAACCTAACTCCTTAAAAGCATGCATTTTCTGCTGTATTTAACTTTCATGATTAATTAATTTACCTATACCTTTTATAAAGCTAATTAAGCTAATAGATATATATACGGACCTACATTATACAAGTAAAAGTTTTGGTAGCCGACCCCGATAGAAAAATGGAATGAGGCAAGGAGAATGATGATGATGGCGTGAAACGAGCAAGTAAATCTGGATCTCGGAAACGGCTTTAACTATTTTCATGAAAATTTGCAGGAATAGGTATAATACAATAGGTAGGAATAGGCTAACTGTTTTCATGAAGATTCGAGGGCGATAAATCGATCTAGCTAGGTTTTATTTTACAAAAATCACTCTGAATGGCAGAAAAAGCCGAGCAGTGCTCGGTCAACCAGGTACTTAATATTAAAATATTACCTTATTCTGCTTAATAATAATTACATGCTGTAAACAATCGGTAGTTACGCAGAATTAATGCCTACTAACAATTCTAGAACAAATTATGAGTTGTTGACGTTATAATTTCAGGATAAATATTGTCCTTTTTCCTCAAACGGTTCATATTTTTCCTTTTCCATGTGTTCTTATGCAGTTATAGTGAATTTAAATATCAGTTTCAAAATAATATCAGTAAAAATTTGCCGTGTGACCTAGGATTCGGGCCAGGTTAGCCTTCGGGTTGCAGAGGTCAGATGGCAGTCCTCTGTGTAAAAACTTGGTTCCACGACAAATCCCCTAGGTTAGGTACCGGCCCCGAGAGAGAATCGGGATAAGGCAAGGAGAATGATGATTTGCCGTTCGGTACCGGTATTGTTTTTCATATTTTAAACCAGTCCATGAAAAACACCTTTCCGCAAGGAACAAACGAAACAAATTTTTGAACCTCCGTATAAAATTTACCAGCCGAATCTGTTTAGGAGTTCCAAGTTCATATTTAGCCATATGTTTCTTGGGAAAAGTTGATCAGTTTTTTGGAATGGCTCACCTTTTGTTCCTCTTATATGCAGCTTAATTTTTTTTACTTTATATACTGTAGTTACCCTATCATCGTGTGTTCATGGTGACTCATACAGACCCTGAAAATAAGTGCCGTCTCCTAGATTAATTAATCCGAATCGGGCGAAACCAGTCGACGCTTCTGATACAAAAGTAAAAACTTTAAATTGCTCTGTGAACTTTTATGGTGGCCATTTATTTTTACGAGCTGAGGACAAGTTGCAGCGACGCTAGTTAAATCAAAAGTGCCAATAAAATTACTAATGGTTTGACAAAACTGCGTTAAAAATAAAAATAAAATTGTCAAACGTGGCAAAAGCATCCTTATTTTTAAGACCGTTCTTGCTCTACCTACAGCGCAAGGGATAAAGGCGTGATATGTGTACGTATGTTTTATTCTGAATTTTGATGGAGACATTTCTTTCATTGCCGTGTGATGTCGGCTTAGAGTAACCCAACTCCAATTTTTTTTCGTGAGTATGACATGACCAGTAGATAGGTACATAGGTACCGCGTAGTGTAGTACAATTTGAGACGATGGACGGACAACTTTACTGACAAATTGAAGTGGGGGGTTTAAATCTCTGACACAAGGTTTATTGGGTCATTTGTCGACTCGGTGTCCCGACAGATAAAGAAGACCACCAGTCATCACCTGCTTATTTTAAGCGAAACGTTTATGCTTATCTACAAAATCAAATTACCACAGACTAAATATGGCAATAGTTAGTTCTCAGCATATAAAACGTTACGACGTACACGTAATACTTATCTTGGAGACAATGCACGGAGAATTGGTTAAATTGGAACTTCCTTCAACATGGAGGTCAGATCGCGCCTTTTAGGGTTGCCAACGCGGAAAATTGTTTCCGAAGGGACATAAAAGACAAAAGATGATTTTACTAGCCGTTTTGGAAGTTGCAATTAAGTTCACAGTAGCATCTCAATTTTGCAGAATAATGATATGTTAGTATTTCATACATATATGAAGAAAAACCAGTATATGTTGCCTTAATAAAAAATCTAAATTCTGGACACCCTTGGAATTTTGAAAATTGTATCTTTACATTCGAAGAAAAAAAATGGACTCAATATGTAGGTACAAAAACAATGGTTCTCTTAAAACTATCCAGATCGGAAATCTAAAAATAAGTAAGTATGTCAAATATCTCGCGATTTTTTCTTTGGACATTAAAAGTAACAAAGAGGAGGAGTTAAAGAAGGACGTCCTGTATACAATCTGACTAAACAACCGATCATACAGTCAAATAATATCTAAGTATTCAAATTGACGTAAACAAGACAAGATGCTTTTTCCAGAACAATTCATTATCCACGTCTCTATTTCCCTTGTTTACGATCTGTCGCTTCTGTAAATATTGTCAAAGATCAACTGTTGACTTTGGACCGAGTCGACCCACAATGTTTATCAACGCGTATTTGGTTGAAGGAAAGGCAAACATTACCTACACAAGATAAAAACAAATGATATTGATACTTAGGTAATTAATTTTTTGGGTTCAAAGGTAACATAGTAATTTAGCGTTCCGTATACAAAACGTAGAAAGCTCAACTGCAAAAAATTTAGGGTGAACAAGTCCATTAACTGATAACAAATATCTATAAAAAAAAATGAGGATACCATTTTAATTGAAGCTCGTTGTATCAAAATCTGTTACGCAATTAAATTAAATCTTTTCAACCTCCATGAATACCACAATTTAATTAAAAAAAAAATATTTGAAACCTGATTTTCCACAGTAACTATACCAAACCCTAAACCAAAGAATATAAATGCAAAAACTGCCAAAGAACACACACAAAACAGAAGCGCCACACCAAAGACTAAATGCCTCCAACGGAAAGTGACCGGGAAGGCATGTTGTGCCTCTCGCGACATGAGGGCTGTCCCTGGGACCAGGCCCTGAAGGACGCAGACCAACCCTGGACTGGTCTGCAGTACTCCTGCTTGAAGATTCTACATCTCTACTGCAAGGTGTTCGAAAAGGAAGATATTCTGGACTTAGTTATTAGGTAAGTTGCTTTTCTGTTTATGATCGTTACCTTTATTTCAGATTTTCACGAAATTCGTAGAAGATTCCAAGGACTGGCAGCGCATATAATTTATAATTTACACAACCATTTCAGAGTAGAGGCCTGGTAATTATAGAAGATGGTTGAAATTTCTAACACTAGGGTTCATCTGACTAGACTCTGTATCCCTCGCGATAGAAGTTGAAGCGTATAGGTAGCGGCTATGTTCTCTAATGAAATCTCTGTCTGGTGAAGAGAGAGACTACCACTGGGAGCAGACCTTCTCTGGGCAGTTTGGAAGTCCCTAAGCAGACGCCGTGCTGGAGTTGGAAGGTGCTATGCAAACCGAGTGAGGTGAGGCTTCTCCGGCATTGCCCTGTGCGATTGCGGTGTAGAACAAACCACCGGCCACCTTCTCTTCCAACTGCCCTAGCACTTGCACTCTGCAGGACCTGCTTGAGTCTAACTCTAATCTAAAGCAATCAGTGGAGAATCAGTGTGATTGTATTTGTCTCAGAAAAATAAAACACTTACTCTTTCAGTATTTTCAGTCATCTTGAAAATCTTGAAACAAAATCATTGTTATAGTTTTGAACGGTAACCTTGTCTAACGTTTCAAAACAACTGCACGTTCTTGAAGACCACGGCCAATCACCCAGACTAATTCTTCCGGCGATCGTTTGGTCATTTATTACCTCGTAACGATGACCGCCTCCGTGGTGTAGACGTGTGAGCATTGGTTTTTGAATTCAGAGGACCCTGCTTCAATTTTCGGGGAGAACAAATTTTGATGCACTCGAAGTGCTATAAATAAAAATGGGTCATTAGAAAAATTTCAGCGTCACACCCGAAACTTGAACTCATGACCGCGGGTTGCTCCGCCAACTGACCGTGCCTCGACCGACTCTTGACAATTTTTCAATTTCTTGACGATCGTTTCGAAGCGCTCGTCGATTAGCGACATCTAGTAGAATAGGTATACATTTTTCCAGATTAGTATGGACATCAGGGCATTCTCTCTCTTTTTGTGTGGGATACTGAGTCGTCCAACGACCCAGTGAACCCTAGTGTCAGAAATTTTAAACCGCTTTCTACAAGTAGCAGGCATTACAGGCCTTTTAAACAAAGAAAATAAATGATTACGTACTTCTGAAGTAAGGCACGGCTACTCCATGATTAAATATTGACGCGATTTTTACGCACGTAAGCGATTTCAAAACTCTGACTCCAGGGTTCATCGCGTCGTTCGTTGACTCGGTGCCCCACATAACAAAACAAAAATATTCTTGGGGTAACCGTTCGGTCCTTTTATCACCTCGTAACATTCGCTTGAAGTCTAAAAATCGTACTCGTACATTGATCATTAGTTCAGCCATTAACAGAGTAACGATCAAAAAACGTGAAATCGATGTTTCATTGCCCACAAAATGTGTTTTTGTTGTTTATTGCTAGATCTGAAAAACAAGCATATCTATCCAAAAACATAACTGTGGTAATTTTAAGTCATATTTGGGTCGTTGGAAGACTCGGTGTTCCACACGAAAAAGAAGAAGAAGTCATATTTTAATATAGCCTGTGTCCAAAAACCAAATATAAAGAAGACCTGACCTAAGAAATCAGTACTTTCAGACCGTGAGATCATCAGGTAGGTCGTGACGTCACAGATTCTAGTACAATAGAAGGTTTTCTTTTTGACTAGTATTCCAAGAGCTCGCTAGATTGCGTTGAACTGACTATGTTACTAGATTCCAGTGTAGATTCCAAAACCAAAAAATGAAAAAAGACATTGCAACACTGGCTGACAGCAAGCACAGCGCCATCTATTCAGCGACTAGAATGATAATAAAAAAAAAAAAAAAAAAAATTCCCTATTGCTACTCGCTATTGGTTAGCGGTACTGCCTCCTCATAAATAGTTAATTATATACCTACTTTATGGTACATAAGTAAACGTAGATATAGTTCTATCTGTAACAATACTTATTTCCTTTGATTTATGAAGTGGAAACTAAATCATTGTTACGACCGTGAATCTTTGGTGTAACAGCTGATGCTTGTCAAACGTAATGTAACCACTGCACTGAGTGACAAGGACAGATAACTACTATCTCTTACATAAACAAACATCGCCTTTATTGCAAAGCAGTAGGATTAGTTTTCTTACTGTGCGAACGACTGCAATGTTTTTTCAGTAGTCGGTAAATTTTTAGCAAACATTACTTTGTTATTAAGCCGCGTGATGCCCATTTCTTTCCCGCGGGTCTCGTAAAAGGAGACTTTGGAAGGTTTCATGTGTAGTGACCCCGTGTTTGGGTACGAGTATTACGTACAATTTTCGGTGACACGTTGAAAACTTTTGACTTTACTAGGTACATACATGCATATCACGCCTTTATCGCTTGCGGGGTAGGCAGAGCGATAACGGCCTAAAAAATACGGTCGCTATCGCCACGTCGGAAAAAAATTTCAGGGTCTTTGCCTACCTCAACGGGAAAGAGGCGTGACTTTTTTTTTTTTACTTTATTGTTCAATATAAAGAGGAAAAACAATTTTTAGCAGTAAGACACTTATCTAAAACCTAAATAGGTTTATGCGAGAAGTGAATGTGTTCGAGCTCGCTACATCATTTAAGTTTTTAAATAGAACTTCTTTAAGTTAGTTTTACAGTCCACAAAATTCGTAATAATACTCGACAATACATCTTTCGGTAGTCCGTTTAAAATAGCCGGTAGTGTGTATTCCCACGTACGTATGTATGTATGGTAAGTTATTGATAACGCAGTGCGTCTAGTGGAGTATTGGTCGAATTTAATTTGTCGCCGAAATGATATCGACTCAGAAAAATCGTACCTAATAAAATTGCTATCAACTCTACCCCGACCAAAGTGCAAACAACTTTTAAATGTCAACCGCCTGAAGATAGAACACTGTTTGCGATACCAAGCAAAGTGAACTAGGCTTGGCTTCATTATCAGCTGACTCAGCTTTCCCTCCATTAGGCTGGAAGTACTGAACAGATGTTCCGAAGCAAGGACGTACGGTTGACTTCGCTGTTCATTGCTGGGTTATCCTGTTTTTCAGCAGTGTACTGATGACGCTCTCCACCCATTTTACTGAGATCAGATACAATAAAATTTCAAAATAGACTACGATGTGTCTACTTGATGGACAATAAGGTCAGTTTTTTGTTCTACAACATTAATATGAAGTTATAACTACGCACTGGAAAAGTTGTCCCATACAAATGACAGCTATAGTTTCCGGCCCTAATTGAAGCGCCATCTACGAGACATCTATTCTGCGTACTTTCGTATATGCTATCCTTGACTGCCAGCGTCACAAATTTAGTGCCGGGTGCTTTCGTAATTGCTTTCTTTGACTGCCAGGGCCCAAATGGCGATTTTCAATGAGTGCTACCAATATTGTAGTAACAACCAGTCCACAGCAAATTTCAGGTCAGTGTTCTACAAACACACCCTTCTATGAAGAGTAGATGAAGAGGCACTACCTAGAGGCCAACGAATTTACCACTATAGTCTGTAAGTTTAGGTACTTATCTTTTTGTAAACACACTTTGTATGAAAGTGACACTTCAGAACTGTCAGTTTAGTACAAAGTTTGTTTACAAAAAGATAAGTACCTAAACTTACAGACTATAGGGAAGTAACATACTTAATGTTGACATGCCTACAAAAACGCTATACATGTTTTTTCAATTTCTGGACTAAGAGAGAAAAAAAACTAGTAACTAAAGAGTTAGAATCCAAGAGCCAGCGATGTAAAACAAAGTCATCGCCTAGTTGTAAAGATTTGTCGAGAAATTGATGCCAAAGGTCGCGTCGTCGTGGCATGGAATCCCAATGTGTACAGCAAGATGGGCAATTACGAAAAATCTGTGCTTTCAGCTGGTGACAAGGGCATGTATATGAAGTAGACAAATCAAAACAAAACCAAGGATTGTGTCGTTCTGAGCGATGCAATGACAAATTTAAAAACATTGAAAAGTAACAAACAAACAATTTCATCATCATCACAGGAAAGTAAAATACAGAGTGTAAAAATATTTACTGTAAATATTTTGAGGGATGAATCAGCCTATGAAACTAAACAAATTTCCCTAAGTAACATAGGCCGAAATATGAAAAAAATTTAGTGCTCCGATACAAATTGACTTGGTCGATTGGTAATTTTGTATGGGACGTCCAAAAATTTTTTTTATATTTTAATCTATGTTTCTTCGGGAAAATTGTTCACTTACACGGACTAATTCACCCCTGAAAATATTTACAGCTAGGTATTTTTTTACACCTTGTATTTGTAATACAATTTATAAACAATGTTCTTCTTTCATGTCTGTGATGAGATGATTGAATATTGCAGAATAAGACATCTTTTGTAGTCACACAAAATAAAAATAAATAACACAGGAGAAACAGCGGGGTAGCTTTGTGCAGAGAAAGCAAGAGTACGCAAATATCATAGCATGTGGAAGAGAGATCTGCCTACCCCTCTTGGAATGAAGCGTGATGTAGGTATGTATATGGTGCCCTACACATGTAGAAAAAGAAGAAGAAAGAAGATTTACGGATGTGACTTCTGCGTACAGACTGAACAGACATTATAGACTGAACCATCCGGTTTTCCGTAAGGCGGATGGTTCCGTGGTTCGGAAGGCACGTCAGTTTCGGTAGCTGTTTGTGATTCCATCTGGAATGGGTCTTCCACACGATGTCTCTGAAGAAATGAATATATTAATCTTACACACGGATTGTCGTAAATAAAGTATAACGTCTTTAGTCCAAAGTCAACAGCAAAAAAAAACACAGTTTTGTGATTTATATTCAGTCTGGATTTCTTGATGGACATATCCGGATGGTCAGCCACTTAAAATCCAGGTAAATTCTTGGCACTGGATCGGTATTCCAGTTTCTATTATTTGCTATTATCAACCTACGTAACTTGAAAATGAAATGTGTTCGTGTATGAGTGTGTTTGGGGAGTTAAATTATGAATTTGAGTGAATATTATTTATTAGTCTGGAAAGTCGTAAACTATACTACCTATAAGGCTAGTACATAAGGTGTAAAAATATTAGCTGCAAAATTTTTAAGGGGTGAACCAGTCCATGAAACTGAACAACTGTTACCCCTTATATTTGCATACTACGGGCTCTACATTAAAATATAAAAACTGCCTTTGCAAACTCAAAGCATTATCGCAGCAAAGTGTCTAACGTGCTGACAGCTATTTTTGAGTTTTATTTGATAGCCTATCTTCTTCTTCTCTTCTTCTTTTCAGCATAATTGTGTCCACTGTTGAACGAATGCATCTTGTTGCTTTCTCCACTCTGTTCTATTAGCGGCGATTCTGGTCCAGGTTGGCCCTGCCGACTTTTTAATATCGTCCGACCATCTTGCTGGTGGTCTGCCAACACTTCGACTTCCTGCACGGGGCCTCCAATGTAGCACTCTATGGCTCCACCTGTCGTCATCTTTACGACACACCTGTCCCGCCTATTGCCATTTTAGTTGCGCAACCCTTTTTCCGACATCGGTCACTTTAGTAATAGCCTATTGATGCGGCGCGCATGCGCTCAACATACAAGTCCTGAAACGCGGTATCAAAGTGTTTCCGCCGATCGCTATATATACAACCTCCAAACATGTCCGGTTGGACCAGTCGGTCCCCTGGTCACTACATCGGACTACTGGCCTCAAGATCCATCACTCCACCTAAACTATAAATACTACCAAACCTAGCAACACCTGAACCCTCTTTGGCCTCTACGCGCACGGAACTAGTATTAAATCTTAAAACTGATTATCTTGGCGCGCATCACACCTAAAACATCAAGCCAAGTTCCAAGGCCAAGCCATTATTAGGCCAAAACTGCCAGAAGTCACAGTTTGATGAGGTTTGATGTGAAACGTGATAGTCACGGTCTGTCATCGAGACGAGATCAAAGACACAGCTGGAAGAAGGTAACTGCCAGAATATATATCGGAATGAACTTCATGTACATAGTGTATAGCGTGTATAGTATACGTGGAATCCCAAAGCAGACATAAAGGCAAGGAATTCCAGGCACCTAATATAAGGTGTAAAAATATTAACTCCCAATGTTTAAAGAGTGAATCAGCCCAGGACTGAACAACTTTCCCCAAGGAATATAGGTCGAAGTATGAAAAAAAATTTTGAACCACCCATAAAAATTACTAACCAAGTCCCATACAAGCAGCTACAAAATATTTGCAGCTAATATTTTAAAACCTTATACTTGTTTTTTGGATTGCAAAAAGCAGATAGATAATGAATACCCAGAATATAATTAATTTTACTACTTTGGCTGAGCTATGACGATAAAACTAACTAGATTGGTAATCATTGCATGTCACTGGATCAAAACATGTCATAAATGTCTAAGACGGACATATTACCTGGAACGAAGCCAAAATCACTACATAGTATGAAGTAAATCGCTTTTCGCGTCTGTCCCTATGTCTGTATGCTTAAATCTTTAAAACTGCACAACGGATTTTGATGCAGTTTTTTTCAATAGATAATGTGATTCAAGGGGAAGGTTTTTGTTTATAATATTTTCCGCTAAAACATCTTATTTCCACGGGAAAATGAGTTACAGCGGGCGCAGCCGCTGGGCGGGCCGCTAGTGTAATCTAAGAGTACGGAGCTTCAGATGCAGTCAACATTTATAGAGTAACTTGACAAGTTTGTGTTATTTTATCGTGTGGGACACCGAGTCGCTCAACGACCCGATTAACCCTGGCGTCAGAGTTCAGGTATGTGATAAATTTATCATTCTACATTGAATTAAGTATTTTTAATTTTGCAGTCGATAGTAGATAGTAAGACTAGTTGCAAGCAATTATGACGAATTTCAAAATAGTACGTACGTTTCCGACCAAAATAGATAAGTACTAATATTTCTCTAAGTACCACCTACCTAAGACATAAAACATCTGAGTGGTACGAAAATGAGCAATAAAATAAATAATTAAACTTTATTGTATGTGGAAGAGATCCAACTCTAGCTGATCAAAAATACTTAGCTACGTCATAAATAACCCTTTAAAAGTTGTCTTATATAGCACAATTTTCAAGAAAGTACAGAAGTAGAAAAAAGTAGTTTCTACACTTCCGCGAATAATAGACGAAAATCGCGTATATTGTGCCTAAATAATACTAATAAATCTAGATCTAGCTAGAGAAGTAGCTTTTGTTGTAAGAAATTATTGAATTGAATCAATGTTAAATCGTCTGTCACAAACGCATTAGGCCAATGATGATGAAATGTACTTATAATTTAAGCAAAATAAAAGACGGGTCTGGTAAAAAAAGGGAGAAATACTTTCTTGTTTAAAATGTAATAAAATTGATTTACCATTATTGCCATTGATATGCCGTGTGATGCCGGCTTAGAATAGCATCACCCCACATCCTTCCCGTGGGTGTCGTAAGAGGCGACTAAGGGACTCGAGAGTATTGGCGTATTACAATTTTTAGGCGACAGGCTGACAACCTGTCACTATAGTGATACACATGTTTTCCGAAACAACCTTAGAAAACAATACTCAAAAATGTCAGACGTGGCGATAGCGACCGTATTCTTACGGCTGTTAACGCTCTGCCTACCCCGTAAGGGATAAAGGCGTGATATATGTATGTATGTATGATTTACCATTCGGTCTCCTGCGATACAGGTACGCTTAGTGCGAGGTCATCTGCCACTCTATATTATTATTTTCTTTTGTGTGTTTTTGGTAATGTATTTATATTCGTATACTCAAAACTTATTGCAAATTGCAGCAAGCATGCATCACGCGCGATTGTGCATAACTAGAGGTATCAATAAGAAGCACGGAGTAACTTATATATAGGGGGATAATCAGTAACACGGAAGTAACTGAATTTTGACATTGACACATTTTTGACCAATCGTACTCGTAAAAAAGGCACAATAGACATTTTTCTATTCTATTCTAGTTCCCCAGTTGGCTACTACAGTGCCACGAGCATACACTGCAGGCAAAACTGTTTTGAAAGTGGATACCTATAGTGGAATTTTGTTGATACTTAGTACTACATACGACTCCGTCTTGACGAATCAATTCTCGTACAGTGCAAAACTGTGTGTACATTTTATTGCTGTTGTGTTTTATGGGTTTCGTATTGGTCAAGCTATTTTATGACAGGATAACATTTTTGATGACGATAATTAATATTTAGGTCATCTCATAGGACATGCCTTATTCACTACGTATAGTGATTAAGCAGGGACTTCGTAGATATAGGTATACATAAATCATGCCTCTTTCCCGTTGGGTTAGGCTGAGACTATTTTCTACCACTTGCTACGATCTTGCCATACCTACTTCATTCGCTTCTTCAACAGTCTACAGTCTTTTCATGCACGCTCGTCGGTTTAGGGTACTTATGACCTGACCTTTCTTCAAAACGTTCCCGATTTGATCCCGGTAGGTTCTTCGCGGCCTCCCCTTCCAACGCCAACTTCGTAGAATAACTTAAAACCATAGTGAGTTATTTTTAGGGTACCTTTCTTATCGAAAGGGTGAAATCCCTATTTATTATTTTCACCGTCTCGTACCTATCTCTAAACTGATAGGTAGCTAAAAATTTCATAGATTAAGGTGATGGAAGCTTTTCTGTTGCCGGTAATTATCGCAATAAATACCAAAGTTTATTCCCATACAACATACATAAATTGCACAGAACTGTTCGTGAGTGATTCCGACTCGCACTTGACCGATGTTTTTTCAATCTGTAAGATTATACCTATTATGTTGTAAACAAGCTAACAACCAACCAAATGTCATTGCCCCGTGCGCGTGCGCCGCGTCTTTGCGCATGACAATCACGTTCGTAAGATATATGTTCAACATGCCAAATTTTTTGTAACTAATTGGGCAGTATTTTTTTCTGAGATTCAGATTCAGATCGCCACAAAGACCGATACCGTAATCACACAGAACAATTTTCTTCAAATGAACAAATTAGTGACAGGAAGGGTTGGTCAGTTGGTCGACCTGACACCTCATTCGCTTAAATAGTGTCCTGACTAGCGTAACTTGACCTCAACGCTCTATACACGCATGTACGGGCGCGTACTGACAGTTACGCTGGTCGTGACACTATGTGAGCGAATGAAGTACACACATCAAAAAAAGTTTGTGATCACTTGGAAAAGTGGTAATATTTTTTATTGTGAAAGAATAAATTCAATCACTTTTTATTTTTTGATTCCTTATTTAAAGATATGAAATTTAAATATAAACAATTTCGTAATTCAAATGTTTTTTTCATATAAAAAGACTATCAACCCTTGCTTGCTACCATTCAGAAATCTGACTTAGTCGCAAATTACGATATTTTCAATTTATTCACAACAAGTTTAGTTGGTAACGATGCCGAGAGGATTAACAGAAGTTTTACGAGCCAGAATCCTAACTTTAAGTGGAGAAGGCTATTCCACGAGGGAAATATCACGCAGAGTTAATGTATCCCAAGCCTGCGTGGTGACCACGTTGCAGAGGTATCGGGGCATGTAAGATTTAGCTGACCGACCTCGCAGTGGTCGCCCAACTGTGCTTACTGCAATTCAGAAGCGCTATATCAGATTACTGGCTGCCCGTGACCCAACAATGAACGCTACTAAAATAAAAGCAGAACTGCGAGCTGCCACCGGTTGCGAAGTTAGCACCCAAACAATTAGAAATTGATTACACCAAGCTGGATTACGAGCAAGGAGATCCTGGCGAGCACCTTTGAACTCACAGCAACGGAAACGGCGCAGAATGCGATGGGCTAGGCTCCGTCAAAATGAAGAAATTGAGGACGAAAGCATTTGGCAGAACTGCCTCTTTGTTGACGAAACGCGGATTAGTACGCATCCAGATAACCGACGTGTCCGTGTCTGGAAAAGACCAGGCGACTCTGAAAGGCAGAGAACTGCCACTGGAACCGTTCAGCAGGGCGGAAAATCGGTGTCCTTTTGGGCCGGTATAATGATTGGGGCTAGGACGCCCTTAATTCCGTATCAAGGCACCATGACTGGAGCTATGTATAAAATGATTGCAATCGATGGATACGTCAGACCATTCCGCATCAACCACGGGCGCCAATTCATAATGGTAGATGATAATGCGCCCGCACATCGAAACGGACGTGTTGATGCTGCTCTCCAGCAATACGACATCACCCGGTTAGACTGGCCTGCCGGCTCACCTGACTTAAACCCGATCGAGCATGCGTGGGACGCTCTTAAGCGATCTGTTTGGAATCGTCAGCCACCTCCTCAAACAGTGGCAGAAATCAGGGCAGCTGCTATTGAAGAGTGGGACAGGTTATCACAAGAAATGCTGGATAACTTAATTCTTAGCATGCCCAGAAGGGTTTCCGCATGTGTGCGAGCCAGAGGAGGAGTCATTTTATACTAACTATTAATATTTTCGTAATAAATTTTGTTTATTTTTTCCTTAATTCAATTTTTTAATTACATCAAATTTCAGCTAAAATTGCATTTCTTAACTTTTGTTTTAAAAAAATAAATAATGAATAATGTTTCTTTTTTATTTACTTAGTGCATTTTCATTACAAAAACATAAAATATAAACACTTTCTATAAATAATTTATATATCATAAAATACATCTGCTTTTGCTACTGATCACAAACTTTTTTTGATGTGTGTATATGAGTGGGCGAACCCTGTCACACGTGCGCTGGTCCAATCAGATGGCAAAGACGTAAACCATTAAATATAGCATCACCACTAAATATAGCACCACGCCACGGCCACGGGTGAGGGTACTTTCACTTATTGGATGATATCACAGCCTTTCAGGGCACAATGTCACAATGTAGGGGTAAAAGATACCTCATGCAAGGTGAAGACTCAAGGTGGTCTAAGTTAAGTTGTAGTCTAAGGCCCGTATTTCTAAACCGCACTCAAATTTACTCTAAGATCGATCTTGAGTGCGATTTTGAAATGCTGTTAGTATTGACTGACATTTGTAAAAATCGCTCTTGAGATCGATCTCAGAGTTCTGTGCGATTTATAAATACGGTCCTAAGATCTTGCACCCGCTGTTACTCATTTTCCCGTGGAAATCTATATATCTATATACAGGCTGTTAGGAATAATACTTATTTCCTTTCAAGGGATGAACCAGCTCATGAAACTGAACAACTTTCCCAAGAAACATAGGTCGAAAAACGTAAAAAATTATAATTTAGATTTCACAAAAAAACTGACGTAGTTGGTACATTTACATCCAATTTTTTTTCAAGTTGTTCAGTTTTATGAAATGGTTCATCACTTAAAAGGAAGTTAGTACTTTTCCTAACGCCTCCTTCCTTTTAAATCAATCTATCTATTTTTAAAAAAGTGAATCAGCTTGCTTGATTGCAGCCAGATAAGTCTTAGCAATTAACTTCAAAAACCTTTTTTAAACTCTGGAATAGCTCGTCATTTAATCAAAGTCAAAGTCTTTAATCTGCAGAAAAGGCGTGAAACGAAAAAAGAAACGAGTTTTTAATATATGATGAATGGAACTATTCCACGCTAATTTAAAGCGATCGAATACGATCTAAGATCATGCAACGATTACTCTAGTATACCAGGGCCCCAAGTCGGGAATTTTTTTGTAATTGTAACGCCATCGAAACTCAACTGTCACTTAATTGCCATCGTGATTTTCTATACTTTAAACTTTTAGCATACTACGAAACTACCAAAATCATCCAACTGAGATCCAATCGACATCCGAATGAAACGATTTTCATTTAGCAGACTTAAGACCCAGGTGTAAGGGACGGTGTATCAAAAACTTTGCAGTCATGCTCAACCATGAAACAAAACAATTTTGACTATGTTTCTATGTTGGGATTGGAACTCGAAAATTTAAAAGCTAGAATTACTTGGAACACATCTAACGTACGATGCTGCGCTATATAGCGCATCAGTAACGCATACGTCTGTCAGATGCAAGATTTATTCCATTCGCTGGAGCAACGCAAGACGTTGCGTTAGCATCTCTTTGCTGGATCGTCAGAGCCTCGATTCTCTTTTGTAGTGCCAGCCACACTCAACTCTCATTCTATTGCCACTATTATTTAACTGCTAGCGTTATACGAAACACCAAAAAATCATCCAACTGACACGCTTTCGACACACAACTGAAACGATTTTCATTTAGCAGACCTCTGACCTAGGTGTGGGATTTTAGGCGGATCGCACACTTGACGCACGACGGAGCGCAAAAATATCGCAGCGGTCTCTCAAATCCATACTAGAAATTTCAATCCCAATACTAAAACCGCTCAACCGCTGTCGACGCAGCGCTATCGCAGTGTCGACCGTCGAGTGTGGTTTTAGTATGGGGAGTGACGATTTCAGTATGGATCTGACCGCAGCGATAATTTAGCGCTCCGTCGTGCGTCAAGTGTGAAATACAACTAATGTCATAGCAACCGACCAATACACTCTATTTTCTACGACGGCATACGAACAGCTGATACGGTCCTATTTGGAGTGGATAGCTATTTCCATGCAATATCGTCCTCACCCCTGACCCTTTTAGTTTCATTGCGCTACAACCAAACCTTATAGATCATCTGGTAGAGACGCTCATCATAGTAGAAGGTAGAGAATAAAATAAAATAAAAACAATGAAAGACATCTGCGGCAGTCATGGCGACAGTTTTATTCATTAGCTTCTATCTTATCTAGGGTAATTCTGCCAGTGTCAGTGAGAAGAGATTCCAATGCAGCAGCTGCGCCGGGTGATGTGATTTCTCCTGTAGGTTGATTTGATAGTGTCATCTACAGGATCCGGAGGCGTCCTCATGAATTAATCCGGAATTAATGTGGTGTAAACTCTTCAACTTCTCATTGCAACTATTGAATGGCTACAGTTTCAAAATCTGAAACTTTGCGTTAAAAATCCGCCATTTTTTATCAAACTGTAAATATAGCCAGTGTCAAGTCATATCCATCAAGCGCTGCTCAGACAAATCCGTAACGACACCTTATAATAATTATAATTTATATTTATAGGTAGTGATAGTTACGTAGGTACACGGCCTACTTTATAAAAAAATATCTCCTACAAATAGTAAGTACCATCCACATGTTACGTGATAGGTAGATGTACATATACGTACACTTCCGAGTGCTACTATCTCATACACAACCATGAATCATTTACGACGGACATCGCTTACGATAATGCAATACATTAATGTGTTTTATCCATTTCCTTTTGATTCATTCATGGAGTTGTCTATTTTTAAATAAGTTGGTTATTATTGAATTTTAAATAACGAAGTTTAGCTAAAAAGTTATTCGCAAACAAAGTTATTTGTAGAAAAGATACAGAGAATATTGGTATTTTGATGCAGTTGCTATTTTGAGTTAGTAGACATTTTGATACTAGTTATTAGTATTTGGCATGATCATTCTGCGACTAAGGAATTATAAGTCTACGACTATGAGTGTGATGTTTTGGCAAATTGCTATATTTCCAGAGATTTTATGGCTAGCGTGACATTTATGTTGTATCATAATTTATGTAAGTACACAAATTACAGAAACTAGAGCATAAAATCTGACTTTTGATAAGTGTGTTATTCAGTCCTACACCAATGTAATGAATGGTTCAAGTATGAGTTAGGCGCTATCTACATACCTACGCGACGTGAGACAAGTATTTGGCAATGAGACGCGCTGTCTCACGTATTACGTCTCTCATCTTATGTCTCATAATGTGAAGAGAACGCCCCCTAGAGGAGTCAGTCCAGGTCAAGCCGTATCGTATCTGTTGAATAATCTGTGTTGAAAAACACTATTCCTTCATAAGACTGGTCCAGCAATGGTTTAATCAGGTCGCCATAGGCACCAGGAAAGCAGAAGTTAAAGGCGTCAGCCGCGCGCGACCGGCGGATGTCGCCAGATTGAAGATTGCAGATGAATCTAACTGAATTGATGCATAGATTCTGTTTTATCAGTAAAATAATGACTAAAGATTTACTAACCATGTACTAGTTACTATAGTTTTATACATACATATGCTACTGGTCCAACAATGGTTCAATCTGATCGTAATACCAGGAAAGAAGGAGTTATAGTCGTCAGCCACGCGCGACCGGCGGATGTCGCCAGATTGAAGATTGCAGTTAGACGATGTCTATCTAACTGAAATTGATACATAGAGTCTTCTTTTGGTCATCTTCTCCTTTTCGAGTGGGAAACTGAGTCGTCCAACGATCTGATGACCGCTGGTGTCAGTAACTCAACGAAAACTGTTATGAATGCTGAATGGATAGGATCGGTGATAGGGACAGTGTATCCATAGTATCAAAAGCATACCATAGGTTGGTTCCGGGAGGATATACCATTATTTAGCCTGACGTTTATCAAGCTGCGGCTAACATGCTGCCTGGTTTCCAATATTCAGAAACTAGGGTGCAGAGTATTTGTAAAAAAAGTAGAACGGTTTTAAAATATAAAAAGTTAACGACTTATTCTCATGTGAACTCAACAGATTGTTTATTAAAATTGCATAACATTTTAAACAACTAAGTTTTCAATAGAATAATTTTCATAATCGCTGTGAGCTACCCGCGGTTATGGAAATTACCTATTATTCTGTGCCTTCTGTACCTACACATGAACGAATGTCGGTCTACTTGACTTTTTAGCTATCTGATATTTTAATTTTTTTTTCTGTAGCCTATAATGTGTCCCACTGCAGGGCAAAGGCCTCCCCTCTTTTTCGCCAGGTTTCTCGTTCATGAGCCTCTGATGTCCATTGCTCGCAAAAATTTACAATTTCGTCCCGCCATCTTGTGCGTGGTTTACCTCGCCGTCGGCGACCATCTTCCGGGATCCATTCTGTGGCCATCCTGGCCTATCTTTCGGGATCCATGCGGATGACATGTCCTGCCCAGTCCCATTTCAGCTTTGCGGTTTTTCGGGCGACGTCTGCTATGCCTGTTCGGGTGCGAAGCTCTGTGTTGCGAATACGATCGGTTCTTTTGACTTGTAGTATACTTCGCTCCATAGCGCGTTGGCAAGCCTTAAGTTTGAACTTTTGAGCTTGAGTCAATGACCATGTCTGTGCACCGTAAGTCAGGATGGGCAGAATGCACATGTCAACGAGCCTTCGCTTTAATGTCATTGGAAGGTTGCCCTGCAGTAGCTCTTTCAGTATTTTAATTTATATTTGTTTTTTTAATATCTTTATAGAAAACGGCTACAATGATTTTTACGAAATTTCGTATGTTGGGTGTTTTGAGGGCGATTTATTTTTTAAAATCATTTAAGGCAATAAAAAATCCTACGCTATCCCGATACGTGTAGAGCCAGGTCAGCTGCAGGAATCTGCCGTACGATAGACCCTGATAGACCTCTGTCACACGAGACCCCATTCCGGGTTTAATGGGATTTGTCCTTCTCCAGGACCGATCTTGAGTCTGGGTAATGCCTCGGTCGCCTCTTACGACCTCCAAGGAAAGAGGTGGGGTGGTGTTATTCTACTCTGCCAACACTCTGGCTTACCTCAAATATAATTGAATCAAAATCGAATATTTCGTCATATAAAAGAGTATCTCTCTAGTCTAGACATTGACTTTTATGGTTATCGCCAGGGATGAGCAATTGAGCATCGTACGTTGTCACGATGTCTGCTATTTTCAGAGCTCACACAATTTACTTAAGAATAGCGCATATTTGCATGTGTTTTATGAATGCATGCATCGTTACTCGCTAACATGTCAATTTTAATGCTCAAGTCATGCTTGCTGGGAATGTTTGTTGTTATGATGTGTTCCTTTATATACACCTATACCTAATTCTCATTTCAAAATGTTTATGTAATTTAATTACTCATATAAGAAATTAATGGCACTGTAAGTGAACCCTGTTACATCATGTACGAAAATGTAAGTTGGTAAGTTTGTTTTGAAAATATGAATTTTAATGATTATATTAATCATAATTTCACAGAATTCAGACATATCAAACGACGTCATTCAAACATTTGGCGCTCTGCTAAGCCCGCAAGGGATACTGGCACGATTCATCTGACAAATAAAGTCATAAAGTCGACGTACTTTCTGTATCAACTTTGTATCAATGTAATAAATGATGATATTCGTATTTATAGCATTTTTATAACTCCAATGGCATTGATGAAGATGATTTTATCGATCATAGTTTTTGTTTCACAATTTTTCTGTAAATAGTGGAAAATTTATATCAGAAACTCTATCTTTGCCTATATAATCGCAACTACTAAGCTCTGGCTACTGGTCATGATAATAATAATTAAAGAAAAGTATGTGAATGTTTCCATACCAAAAAAAATATTTTCGTGTTCTCCGCCATGGCATAAAAAGCAAGCAGCAAATTTATGTATAGGTTCTCTCTCAAATTTCATCCCTAGTTTTCCCTGAGGAGACATAATTTGATGTCGCACCGCTTGTTAACCTCATACATACGAATTCGCGATAACTTAGGAACTTCGTACAAATGGGGTTGTTGTTTCGCGGTACCCGCAAGTATTTTACTTTGTATTCGCGTAATAAGGTCAGAACAAGCAAACAAACGTTTTAGGAGCTTTGTTTTTGAATTTTCGTAATTCGATCTCGCGTACGGAAGGCTGCATCGACAGAACTCAATTTTCGAACTTTCTACTGCTCGAATTTAATGCCTAGGGTGTCGGAATTGATTAGGATATCTATATTATGTTAACGGGTATGGGTATATAGAACATAAGCACATAATAAACTATTTCATTTGTCTTAAAGAATAGCAGCAATGTCTTCAATAGTGCTATAAATTTTTAGAACCAAAGTTCCGAGTTGCTAGGTTAATTAACTTTTTAATAGTTAGGTATCGAGTTTAGTAGTATTCTATTTTGCTGTTAATCTATTCCTTACTTGTTGTAAAAAAAATATGCTTAGAAAAGTTCCCAGTTAGAACCACCAGCATCGCTAGCTTTGATTGATTCTATAATCGACGTGATTTTATCTATAAACTTTATTCCGCATCCGTGATGTTGCAATAGGCAATAAAAATATCTATTTACATATCGTACATTACTTTTGCACACAACTTTTATTGAGTGCGTTTTACAGCACTTTACTATTAAGCACTTAGGAGTTTTTATGACGTATACGTAACTACCGTGCTACGGGAGTCTGTACTAGGACGAAATATTTTTCATACTTACTTTATGACCAGTATTTCTTAAACCTTCAAACGAACTAACTCCTCTGACTGAGCGAATCAAAGAGGATCTTCCATCTTCGATGATCCTAAGCGAGCTCTTTCCACTGGTCCCTGTCCTGCGCGATCTCCTGCCAATTGCTGATACAAAAATCGCGCAGGTCAGCCTCTACCACGTCTCTCCAGCGGTACCACGTACGCTCTTTTTCCCCGATCCTCTCCCATCCTCTTTACGTGGCCGAGCCAACAGAGTCAGTGAGCTCTGGTCGCGCCAATGGGTGACTCTATATTCTTTTGATACTTATATGATTGTACATAAATCTCTGTACAGCAGGAGGTACCTTCATAATAAATAAAAAAACAACCTTTCCTTTTTGAACTTTGTACATCCTTTCATGACAATTTTTTGAGAGCAATCTTTCTTTATTTCCAGAAAAACCTGCAAAGAATGCGGCTGCGACCGGCTGGCGCATGCCGTCTACCATGAGGAGCTGGACTCCGTGCGCGCCAGGCTTGGACTGCGGGAGACAAGGCCGAGAAGTGCTCATGATGTCCCCGGCCTTACTGCCAAACAGGTACGCAATAAGCATCACTACACGTGTGATTCACGCTATCACATTAGCTATTTACGCCACTACACGTGCGATTCACGATTCAAGATGACACTGGTAGGTACCTAGATAGTATAACACGTCTAGTTCACAGTAGTCTATCTTACGCCGTGTATCATGAGGAGCTGGACTCGGTGCGCGCCAGGCTTGAACTGAGGAAGACCAGGCCACGCAGTGGACACGACGTCCCCGGCCTTACCAAAAAACAGGTACAACACATTAATGAAGGATACATGCTATCCACGTGGAATTGCTTACTACACGTGGAATTCGCACTAGTACCCGTGCAATCCTGGCTACTATTAGCAGTTTCTACAGGGCGCCCGACTCGCCGTTTCTGTTATTTTTTTGCACTACAAATTCTTACTTTACGCTAGTAAATAAAATTATATATCGAAAATGAAATAAATATTTACAGAAATTAGTGAAACGACTCCTGCCGGTTTTGATATAGGCTTGTCCATTCCGCTATTGTTCAACTATTGAATTTATTTCAATTTGCTTTCGATTTGCCCTTTTATCGTAGATGACACATTTTTTCATGTACAGCTCCGCAAATCGCTGATTTACCGGCTGCGCTATCTCCACTGCTAAAACATAATCCATGAATCAGTTAATAACACTGATAATAACTTTGTTTATCTAGACTTAATGTCTACCGAGAATACTTACAAATCACATTCCATTCATAAAAATTCCATTCATTGCAGACGGAGTTGTACTACTCGGCTTTGGCGGAACGCGCTCCGACCGGCATAGGTGGCGCCACCGGCGCGGCAGCGTGGCGCGCGTGGCGAACCAGGGCTTTAGCCAACCAGCTGCCGAAGCAAGACCTATCCTTAGCACATTGCAGACACTTAGATGAAGAGCATAAGAAGCAATTCGAAGACTTCGTGGCTGCTAGGAATGAAATTGCCTTAGATATTGGTAAGTTTTCTTTCATACGAACCTGTTACCGCCATCTGTGATCGAGTAGCGAAACTAACCTTTGGTTTGTGTTTATTTTAGGTGTTGCAAGCCAGCACCACGAACGGACTTCGATAGAATGTATGGGGTGCTCAAAAGCAATCAGGAGTGGAGGCATTATGATTCAAGCCCCCAGGATCGCGGAAGACGTAAGCAAATTATTATCTTCTCACTTATATACTATTCTCAGCGCCATCTATGGACTTATTTTAATACTTCTCATGATGTAGCGCCATCTGTGATCGCTTTTTAAAACTACTTGCTCGTCGTAGTTCAGCTACTCCCCGCTAGATGGCTTTCACAAAAAAGTTTTCTGTCTGAACTTTTATTTTCCCTTTCAGGCGTATTTCCACCCAGCATGTTTTACGTGTGCGGAATGCGACGAGCTGCTCGTAGAACTCGCTTACTGCGCGTTAGACGGACGATTGTACTGCGTGAGGCATTACGCCGAACGACTGAAGCCTAGGTGTCATGCCTGTGATGAGGTAAGTTTAGGATACTTCTAGTTATTTTTTTATCTAGAAAAGCAGCCGGATTCACCTCCGAACGGGGATAGGAAATAAACACTAGATCTACCTGTTACCAAGGAGCTGTTACTTCTACTGCTACCTATCTATATGATTTGGAATAGTGCCAAAACTGAAAAAGTGTTAGCTATTCGGTTTTGGAATTTTAACCAACTACGTAATTTAATTTTAGGCTTGCTAATCTATATATAATCCTGATCCTGATAAATTCCCAAAAAAAAACAAACACCTGATTTATGTCGTTTTTTATTTATTACGTGCCTATTTTTGTCGCGAAACGAATGAAATATTAGGTACATCTTTAGCAGTTTCATACAATTGTTACCTTGGTACTTGACCTAACAAACTATATGTTATTTAAAGCAAAGTTCCCCAATTTTTCCGTTTCAAAGTTGCCTCACATTCTTTCCGGTATAGGATTGCGTTCCGTTTCAACTATCCGCTATCCGACACGGCAGTCTAGCGCGCGGCTGGCAAATGTCAAGCTGTCAGAATAAAGATGGCCGCCGAAAATAACCGCGCGCGCGAATTTGTTTCTTTCTGTTTTGAATAGCGGTAAATCGAGCGCGCATTGCTGTTATAATGTTGCGAATTTTATGAACGTGAGTGTGATTATTCAATGAAAACATAAATATTATACCTAACAGTATTAAACATTTCTACCTTGGCCAATTATTAAATAATCGTATTATTGATCAACAAGTGACAAATGTGTGTTGTCCAGACTCCTCTTTTGAGAATATTGTTAAAAAAGTAGCTGTAGGGAAATTCGATAAGCACACTACCATTATAATTATGATAGGAAATCATTCCAACATTAGTCGTAGGACATTAGACAATAGCCTTGAGGTGTTGCTTAATTTACATGAGCAGACTAAGTGCAGGTTCATTTTGTGCAACTTTCCATATTGTTCAAATCTATCAGAGCAACAAAACAAATGTGTGCATAGAATGAACATGCATTTGTACAACAGGACATGTCATCATAGCGATGTTATTTCTTATTTTGATGTGAATAATTTTATTCACAGATTTATTTTGACTCAGGATACTATGTACCTGTCGGATTACTATAAGAAACAAGTAGCTACTTTGTTAGCATATAATATAATTGACACAAAATTTGTGTCACCTTCTATATTAGTTAGTAGTGGTAGTATTAGTAATTTAAACTAGATTTTAAGACAAAGGAAAACCCCTCTTTGACTGGTGTAAATAGCATAGGCAATCCGGGGTCTTCCTGCACTCAGCCTAAGACAAAGGAAAAGCAAAATCAACTACAAGTTTTACATCAAAACATTCAGGGCTTTTCCAGCAAAATATTAGAAATTGAATTGTTCTTGGAGAAGCATAATTACGATGAAGTCTGTTTTACAGAGCACTTCCAAAAAGATCATGACATTTTGTTAAATTATGAAAATTACTGTATAGCCAGCTCTTTCAACCGAAAATCCGCGATCCATGGAGGCTGTTTAATACTCATTAGAAATAATATTAAATTTAAAGAACGTAAGGATGTGGTCGGACTGTCGGTTGAGAGTTGTACTGAATTATCTTGTGTTGAGCTGGAAAGTCATGTTATAGTATGCGTATACAGACCACCAATAGCTAAAAAATTTACCACACTGCTAGAAGTACTAGAAGATGTACTAAAATTAGTCACAAAAACAAATAAACATGTTATTGTTTCTGGAGACTTTAATGTAGACATTCTAGAAAAAAATGCACTCAGCGATAAATTTTTAGGACTTTTTAAATCTTTTAATTTGTCTCATGTATTTTTTGAACCAACTCGTGTGACGCCTACTTCTGCTAAGTGTATTGATAATGTATTCAGTGATTGTGAGCCTATAGAAAAATGTATTGTAAATTCTCTTCAATCTGACCACAGAGGTCAATGCGTAATATTCCCGCTCAAAAATGATATTAAAACAATTAAGATAGAAACTAGGCGCATCACTGGTAATAGGTTGGAAAAATACCGAAACGTTTTAATGGAAAAACTGCCGGTTTATAATTATAACTTTGAAAATCCAAATAATGTATACCAAGACTTCTTTAATTTAGTGAGCGAAGAATTTGAATTAATTTTTAAAATAGATACAAAAGAAATTAGTACGAAATTTAAGTTTAGTGATTGGGCTACCAAAGGTCTTAGGATTAGCAGAGATAGGCTTTTTGAACTTTATGAGCTTAGAAACATCACTAATTATGAAAGTTTTAATGAGCTGGTAAAAAAATATTCTAAAATCTTTAAGACAGCTTGTTTAATTGCTAAAGCCAATTTTATTACAAATAAGATAAAGTCTTCAGACAATAAAATAAAAGCTGTCTGGAAAGTTATTAATAGCGAAACAGGTAAAACTAAGCCACGCGAAAATAACTTTTCACTTAATACTGACAATGGAATGATTAGTGCAAATTCCGATGTAGCGCAGGAATTTGAAACATTCTTCACAAATATACCACTAAAAACGACTGAGGCATTAGATTCTTCACCTTCAATTTCATCTTCCTTACATACATACACATATCACGCCTTTATCCCTTGCGGGGTAGGCAGAACGTTAAAGGCCGCTTAAACAAAATGTAGATGCTTGCAATTCAGAATTTAAATTTACTCCTGTGAGTCCCCAGTGTATTTTAAAAACTTTTAAAGACATTAAAGTTAAGAGCACCGAAGATTTATGGGGAATGTCAGTTAAAGTTTGTAAGTCAATGATTGATATATTGGCACCATACTTGGCAGATATTTTCAATGAATGTATTGAACATGGCATCTTTCCCGATTTAATGAAAGATAGCAAGGTAGTTCCGCTGTTTAAAGCTGGCGACAAACAAGATCCCAGTAATTATAGGCCTGTATCTATTCTGCCAGTACTCAGCAAAGTCTTTGAAAAGATCATACTCAATCAAATGCTGTCCCATTTTAATAGCAACAACTTGTTACACAACCAGCAATTCGGTTTTACAAAGGGACGTAGTACCACAGATGCTGGTGTTGCTCTGGTCAAACATGTATTTAACGCTTGGGAAGAATCAAAGGACGCCATTGGTGTTTTTGTGATCTTTCCAAGGCATTTGATTGCGTAGATCATGAAACTTTATTGATAAAATTAGAACACTACGGTATTCGAAACGCAGCTCTGAAATTTCTGAATTCGTATTTAGATAATAGAACGCAAAAGGTACAAGTAAACGGCACCAAATCACAGGGATCTAGTGTTGAATTTGGTGTACCGCAAGGTTCTATATTAGGTCCATTTTTATTTTTAATTTACATTAATGATTTGCCTTACATGGTAGAGAATTTGTCCAAAATTGTATTATTTGCTGATGACACATCCCTTATATTTAAGGTTGATAGACGAGCGCATAATTATGACGAAGTAAATCACACTCTTGGGCAAATTCATACTTGGTTTACTGCAAACAATTTAGTTCTAAATGCGAAAAAAACTAAATGTGTATTATTCACTTTGCCAAATGTAGTACATTCTTTGAATAACTATGTTGCACTTAATAATGAAAAATTGGAGTTTAGTACCAGCACAGTTTTCTTAGGGATTACTCTTGACTCAAAGCTCCAATGGGGCCCTCATATTACATCTTTATCGGGTAGATTAAGCTCAGCTGCCTATGCGGTACGTAAAATTAGAGAAATTACAGATGTTGCAACTGCACGACTTGTTTACTTTAGTTATTTTCACAGCATTATGTCCTATGGAATTTTGTTGTGGGGCCGCGCCGCTGATATTGAAACAATATTTATTCTTCAAAAAAGGGCCATTAGAGCAATTTATAAACTTGGCAGTCGTGATTCTCTCAGAGAACTGTTTAAGGAAATTAATATTATGACTGTGCCGTGTCAATATATTTATGAAAATATCATGTATGTCAGAAAGAATATTCATACGTTCACAAGAAATCATGAAAGACATAATCGTAATATAAGGAGTAAAAATAAATTAGATCAACCCACGTATAGACTAGCTAAAGTAAGGACTTCATTTGAAGGTTTAAGTATACGATACTATAACAAAATACCGGAAAATAAATTCTGAATGTTTATCTGAAAGTAAATTTAAATCTATTATTAAGAGAACATTATGTTATAAAGCTTATTATAAGTTAGATGATTATGTTAATGACAAGGAGGCATGGTCCTCTGAAATTCCAGCGCAGCACAAGAAACATGCAGTCATTTTTAATACCAGATCGGGACGTGCATGGAATTTACAATTGGCATAATTAGTAAGGAAGACGAAACAGTTAGAATTATCTACTGTAATACTTTTATTTTATTTTAGCGTAGCCGTCTTTTGGGCTAATAATATATATATAATTATAAAACTTAGCTAGGGTAGCTTAGGGCCTATTCTATAGGTACAAATTGTAAATTGAGATTAGGAGCACTTCTGAGCAGGTTTTTGGGTGGTTTTCCTGTTCAGGGGGTCCGGCTGATTAGCATGTAACAAGCATTTTTTAAATATTTTGTCTTTAATTTAACTGATTTCAATAATTGATGGTGGTGATGTAAGTTACATGATGTGTGGTCAGCCTGGCCAGCCCCGAGGCAGTGCCTTTATTATTATTTTTATTTTTTTATTTTTATCCCACTCGTCCGCGATTCTATTAGGAACTGAAAATTGTTATTGTTTACAATGACTCATTCATTTATTCAGTGACATTATTGTATTGTAACTCTCTGACATTCTAAAAGTATTCATTGTGAATCTACGTACTTGGAAATAAACGATTGAATCTTGAATCTCTCTTGAATCTACCTAGGTATGCACATTTGATAGCAAGGTTTTTCTTTGGGAAACCTATGTAAGTATCGTATTAATATACCTACTGAAACCAATCTGGTAAAAACTGTAATGTTAACAGTTGCTCTATATCTCGTACAAAACGATCCCGAATTGGCAACATTATTATTTGTCATACTATCAAAATATATGACATAAATGAGCAGAATGTCAACAATAATGTTGCCCTTTCGGGATAGTTTCTTTAAAAAATCAAGTTAGACCGTCGGAAGCTACCCATCTTTTTCAAGTTTATCGCTCTTCATCAAGTTTATCGGTTACATCTTTACATCTACTAAGTAACTTACAGAAAAATTTTTCAAGAACCTTAGTTATGCAAACCTAATGGTTTTCAGTTTTAATCGGTTTAAATTTGTCAATTTACGTTAAACACTAAATTATTTGGCATAAATTTACTTGCTACGTTTCTCAATTCTCGCTTCGACACGGTCTAATAAGCATCGGCCTAAAATAAATCAACTCATAGAATGTGTTCATTCCAAAATAATAAAATAACTGCACCTCTTCTTTCCAGTTGTTTCTTTTGAACTACGTCGACTAAGAGCTACTACACTACATTTTACAATAGCACCAAAAAGCACATAATTACAACCCACTGCTGGACATGGGCCTTCCCCTACTTGCCACACTCGAGCGCAGTGCAAGGTGTTGTACTTACATACTCACAGGGAACACTGCCGCCCATTATTATAATAATAGCAAAAGCATGACTAAAATTGATGATTTTACTTCGGATCAATTTATTTCTTAGCTCTTTATTTTCTCTGTAAGTACATACATAATATTTAAGTTGCGAAATTTTGGATTAGGTATTTGAGTGATATTCAAATGCCATCATCATCATAATCAACGATTTTCCGTGCAAAAATGCCTATTCCGGTACTATTCATAGTGTACATACATATTCTTAGTTGTGCATTCATCCCACCCCTAAGTTCTCAATCAATAATCTTAGGTCGGCGAACTGAAAAGCGTCACAATTTTCTTCCACGCAACTTCCACGTCATAGAAAAGGGCAAAGTGAGGCCATGCATGTTCATCGACTTAGATATGCAGTGACTCACACTACTATGTAAATTTTAAACCTACGCATATCATAAGCTTACACTGCTTTACTGACATTTCTAACTTCTTCTTATATCTACTATAGGTACAGGCTGTAAGAAAAAGTATTAACTTCCTTTCAACTGCCCTTGAAGCTGAATAACTTTCCTCAAGGAACGTCGAAATATAACAAAAAATTGCACTTCCCTTGCAAAATGTACCAGCCGATCGAGTCGGGTTGTATCTGAGGTATTTTTTCTCATATTTCGACCTATGTTTCTTGGAGAAAGTTGTTTAGTCTCATTGTTTGTTTCATCCCTTGAAAGGAAGTTAGTAAGTACTTTTACTAACACCCTACGAACCCTACCTAATTCGGGCTTAAAATAGATTCACATTTTACACTATTTCTTACCGGGTGTTGTAAGAGGTGGCTAAGGTATAATATTATATTTGAGGCACGATGTGTTTTGCAATTTTAAGCGACATGCTGAAAATCTGTCACTATAATGACACACAGTCTTCATTAGATAAAGGCCACTTGTCGGACGTGGCGTGTCCGTAGCCGTCTATGCCCTGCCTACCCCGCAAGAGATACAGGCGTGATATATGCATGTATGTGTCACACATGACGATAATAAATGCGATGCAACTGTTGCAACCATTCAGTTGCAGTCAGTGAATTATAGTGCAATAGTAAATTCTGACCCGGTTAGCGGTTGCATATTATATTAGACTCGGTCGTAAGAAGCGTATCTCAGAAGTAATTATTTGAGCTAAATATGTCAGTTTATTTGCTACATGCATTTAAAACACACGCAAATGAATGAATCAATAGTTATAGTATTTGTGCCGATTCGCCATAACATGTCATTGTCGTATATGCTCAACTTTTTACTTCCTAAACTTACTTTAAATCTGAGTTTGCACTTTCAGTCCTAATAAGTTATCGTCGAATTTGACTTCAACATGCATAATTATAATTATTCTATCTTTTCTACCATACTTATTGTTATAATTTTTTAAAGCTGGGAGTCAATTTCTACATACATACATATATTACGCCTTTCTCCCTTTCGGGGTAAGCAGAGCTTTAACAGCCGTAAAAATACGATTGCTATCGCCACGTCTGACATTTTTGAGGATTGCTTTCCAAGGTAGTTTCAGAAAACATGTGTATCACTATAGTGACAGGTTGTCAGCCTGTCGCCTAAAAATTGTAATACACTAATACTCTCGAGTTCCTTAGTCGTCTCCTACGACACCCGCGGGAAGGATGTGGGGTGATGCTATTCTAAGCCGGTATCACACGGCAATTTCTAAGACGTCGTAAATCGATTTATGCGAAAATCTGCTACTAATGAATGCTTGTATTACACGTTCTACTTTACTTATCGATGCGCACATACTCTTTACTTAAAAAACATCGAGTAGCAGAAACTTAAAACCTTTGGTTAGACTAGTCGTCACGGACATCCGTATTCCGTACACGGAACCGAATGACGACGTTTCAGAAGTTTTCTCTCAGTTTCGCTGTAATAAACGTTTTTCTATTGCCAAAATGAAAACTAAGCAAAGTTGATTGAATTTGGGAATCCAAAAGTATACTGAATAGCGTTAGGAGTCTGCCTACCCCGAAAGGGAAAATGCGTGATATGTGTATGTATGTTAGGACTGATGAATTATGCGCGTACGGCACCGCTCCTGTTACAAGTGATGAAAGTTTACGACGCACAATTTGCGTTCTCTAATGAATGCTGCACAGGATTTATGTAACCTGAATTGGTTTTCAGATTGTCTAGTAATTTTAGTTGATTATATAGAAACTATATAGAAACCTGCACTCGTAAACTTTCCTCATAAATGTAGACATTTGTTAGTTATTTTTATTAGAATTTCTAACTTACAGTATTACTTTGAGCAAGAAGACAAATGTACTTTACTAAGAACATAAGGATAAGAAACAAGAACAAATAAAAAAAAGAATAAACGATTAAGATATCACATACCGACAGAAAGAAAAAAAAATTGTAGCATCGTAAACGATACTGTTATTTTGAATTTAGTAATATCAAAGTGTAATTAGTTAAAAAGATACATGCTTTGTAACCTTTATAGAAAAGTTTCTACTATGTAAAATGAATGGACCACGGAACGAACCATGTTTTAATTTCCATCAACACTATGACTAAACAATCCAAACATCTCTAATGTTAGCCGATAAGGTATGCGTGGTATGTATCAGAAATAAACTGTTCTTCGCACCTTACCACTTCTGGTACAGAGTGAGAAATCGTTGGCTGAACAGGTTGCTTGCCTGTGCCTGGTTTGTGAAAAAAGTGCGCGAACTGGCTGAAAAGAATTGTGATTCCAAATTCGAATTAGTGGATTGTGCGTGCCAGTGCGATAACATTTTTCGATTGCCTAATAAAGTCTGATCCAACTTTGCTTTGATATTTCTAAAGCCTTAAAAGTTTCGTTAATTTACAAGTAAGTAACGTAACTAACTAGGTAATAGTTACGTATATTGATATGATTACACATAAATTGATTACTTTAATTAATACTTTGTCTGGGAAAATTACACCGTAGTTATCGTAATACACCTGTTACCTAATTGAAAATATGCCCACGCTTCTTAGGGTACGCACAAATTTCCTAATTTCTTTTAAAAATTGGACCTATTTGTCTCAGAACGTGAATACATTTCGGATTCAAAACAATGTGGCAAAATGTCAGATCCAATAAAAATAAGATAGGTAGCATTTTTAAACTACTTCATTATGAATCTACTTAATATCATATTAGTTTTTCTCTGTGCTAATATGTTTTTTTTTACTGGCACATTTTTTACTGCTACCACAGAGAAAAACTAAATAAAACTAATATACTAACGTACAACTGCTACTAAGCAGAAAGCGATCTAAATCCTGGAATTTCGCCATCGATATCCCAAATATCCATCGCTCTCTTTGAAGTCTTGTCGCAGCATGTTCATAGTAGCTCCTAGTTCGATGTAATAAATATAATTGACGCACACACACGACACTCCTAACCGGATGGTTTCAGCCGACGTGAACTCAATCCTCTTTCGACAGCTACCGGGGAGAGTCTCCAGACATTGCTTCCAAATTTAAAATTTAAAAATAATAAAAAAGCGAAGAAAAAATATAGATTAAAAAGTTATTTCGGCAGCGGCGTCGCGAGTGCATTCTTAGTTTGTTCGATTTTTGAATTTTACGCGCGAACGGTTTTCCCGCGCTTGTGGTTTGTGTGCGTTCGGAAACGGCGTTTGAGGAACAGCCTTTTTGTGAGTGGTGTTTCAGTTTTAATAATTTAACTTAGGATATAATGGTTTTAAATATTTGTAACAAGTAGATTACGCAATATATTTTTTTTTAATCTGTTATTTTGAGATATTGACTTAAAAAATGTTGTTTTTTTGTTGATAAAACGTGCTAAGCTCTACTGTATTTGGTAGTAATTCCGTAAGATGAAATCGCTAGTCCCAAAAAAATTTCATTCCTGATTTTAGAAAACCTATATCTACTTTTAGTAGATCTAACTAACCCTACCTTAAAACCAATTCTCAATTGCCTGATGACACTCAAATTAGAAAAAAAACTTTCTGAACATTTTTTTAAATTACCTACCTAGGTAGGTAAATCCCTACGAAACATAATTCACATTTCTTACAACCTGTTGCCAAGTAGGACAAAAACTATGTTGCAGTCATGATGAATGAAGAGTGGGTTCGAATATAATATAGATCATTAAAAAGGCAATATATTCCCTTTTTTCTACTTCATTGAATAGGTAAGTAGTTCGATATCTACGTGGAGGTTATTTTAAGTAGTTACGTTCTTGAAAAGTAGGTACATTCTTCCTGAATAACTAAACGCGAAAATGTCAAATTATGACATGCTATTGAATCACCAGAAAAAGAATCCACAAATACGTAGTAGAGATACGTGGAGATCAAAATAAATTTATTTTATTTGAAGAATAAAATAATTTACCTACTGAAATCATCCCACTTATTTTTGCTGGTGGGGTTTAATTTTAATTAGCACTATGTATTCGTTACACTTCTGTTATATTATTTCATATCTCATTTTTATTTATCTAATCTCTAATTTGCTGTGGAAACCTCTGGTCCGTGGGGCTCAGAAGAAAAAAAACTGATCGCCGACATCGGAAGGCGATTGAGAGACAGGGGTGGTGACTGGTGACCCGCGATCGCGCTATTTCTTAGCTCAGCGAATTTCCCTGGCAATCCAAAGGGCAACGCGGCTAGTATTATGGGCACGTTTGGTCAGGGGTCTTTGTGCGGGGATTTATTTGACTAGGCTACCTTTCGTAGCTCCTATTTGTATTTTATTTTATTTTTAAGTTGACATTATGATAGTTTATTGTACTTGACATTTATAATTAATTCATTTATTAAATCTCTATAATATTCTCATTAATTTTGTGCAACGAAAAGCCTGGAGAACCAATCAACAACTTATTCGCCGAAAGCTTCTTTACATAGTTTGGCTACTCGATAGTAGATGGCGCTAGCAGTTGGTTTTGAAAATAGGTTGGAAGAAAACATAAATCAGAAATAGATCTTATAACTTCACAAACGGGAACCGCAAACTCTAATTTATCAAGCCAAAGTCAATAATATTATCTTATTGAGAGCAGGATGTGTCGTTTTGTAGTTTCTGTTAGTTATTGCTGTTTTATTTCACTTTTGTGTAGTTTGTCCCTACCACAAATGCAGGAACAGTTTTAGATTTTATCTCTAAAAATGTTTTTGTAGCAACCATGGGCCAAACGTAATAAACTTGTGTTTTAGTAGGTAGGGAGAGGGAGCTACTTTTGATGTTCTCGTAGACATGTGCTACGCCGTAGCTCTAGTAGCAATATCTGGCTCATACGTTGCTACAAAATGTTTGATCATAGTTCCTATCACTAGATGCCCGCTAGGTGGTTTCAGCCGCTCCACAACTTATTTCTTAGGGAAAATGCAGCTTTCTGAGGGAATGGGATACAGACAGTTGATTCTATGTATGGTGAATAAGTACTAAACCAAGTTGAGTTTATCAATAGGTACGTAGAGATTGTTACTAGTTTGATTGGGACATTAGATACTAAACCAATAAAATATGGTTCCATGCTTCGGTTGGAGTCGATCTTGGTTGCAGTCTATGATTCTTTACTAGAAGGGTTACCAGACAGAAAGTTTTAAACCATCCCACCAGGGTTCATAAACACGAGTTGATGACCGATGTAGCGCAGTGGTTGCGACGCAAAGGTTCCGGGTTCGACTCTTGATGGTGCACTCACAATGTTCATATTTGTCACTTTATGACTTTGTTTCTAGACTGGTTAGAACATTGCAGGTTGAACTCCTTATTGTCCCAAAGAATGATGGTTCTGTGCTTCGGAGGGAATTTGAAGCCGTCGATCCCGGTTGCTGTCTATGATAGATAAGACCGCGGTCGCAACACAACCATGTCAGAGGACCATAGTAGCTGGTTGAAAAAACTCTGACACCAAGGTTTTATCGGATCGTTCATTGACTCGGTGTCCCACATGACTGATCGATAAATTGCTTTGGCTGGTAGTAGAAACGATAATGTGGCGTTCTCTAATGCCACTAAGAAGATTATGGTAAGCGTCAGATACTGAGTAAAACAACAAAAAACCACTTTAAATGATACGGAGTAAGTTTACCCGCTACTTGCGACCACAGAGTGCCAGTAGCAGTGTTGCCCACTTCGCACCATTATATTTATTAGAATACCACAGATAATATAAATAACGAACGGTCTTTAAGAATTAAAATGATTAAAACAGAATTCAACGCGCGCCAACTCACCACTTGTCTGATAAAAACTGAACGATTTCATACAAAGAGAATTCACTAAATTCTTTTAAAAAATCCAGAAAATATGAACACTTCATCTCTTTTTATTGGGACTTACCGCACTCACAGTGCTATAATAATATTCTTGTAATTCGGGTTCATTTCCCGGTCGACGTTTGTCAATTTTTCGATTTCTTACTTTCATTTATTTTCACTCCATTTCCAGTTTAAGTTTTCGTAGTTCTCGCCATTTTGTTTTGAGCCCACTTATCTAAAAGTATAAGCAAAAGATTTTCAGATTATACAGCCATTCTACATAATAATATTTAGTTTTCCTATCTACGTTCAGCCATTTTTTTTATCCCAAAGTTTACTTTTCTGAAAGTATAAGCAAAAGATTTTTAAATTATACAGCCATCTATTAATCCAATGCCAGAGGCACGTTCGTTTCATCACTACGATACATACCTCCCACGACTTTACGTTCGAAAATCGACCAACTTATTTTTAAGTTTCAAGTTCATTCACAAGTTTTACGAAACTACAACTTTGTCTGTCGTAGTTTATACTTTTATCTCACTAGTAAAAGTTTCTTCACATACGTAACTGTCCTCCAGGGCCACTACAGTAGTTTCACTAGACAGATAATGATAAATATTTCACTCGATCCGTTTAATTCATTAGAAATAAGTAAATTCTGCAGACTGTTTGTCTGTTTGTCGCCAGTGGCGCTTGGCAGACTGCCGGCAGTTAACCGTTTGGTTCCGGGTTCGATACCCGGGTGAAAATCTAACTTGTCCTCGTTGAATTTTTTAACAAGCATTTTGTTTGATCTTGCATCACGGTTTTATTTTCTAAGTAGAGCCAACTTAGTTTTTGTACCATGCAATTTCAGTTCGTAGCTAAATGCAAGCGCATTTTTGAACTTAATCGAAATGTTGTAAATAACTAGACGTTGACAGAAATGGCTCCATAACGTATCGACCATAGCCACTCATTGAAAAAAAAAAAAACAAAATCCTGACAGTATTTTTCCAGCTACAGAAAAAAAGAAAATCGCTCGAAGCTTTCCCGCCCAAGCGTTCCATTTTTGAATGGTTCCTTCCCGCGCTCCGTCGGCCAGTGCGCACGGCACGCCACTCGCACGTCACCGGTGTCGGGTTACGTACTAGCGCGCTCAGATGCTGGCCACTTTCTCTCGACCTTGCCTTTGACATAAATCTGTGAGCTTCTTACTCCATTTGAGGTAGCTTTTGGAGGGAAATTTCCATAATTGGTGTTGATTCGGTTGGTAGATTTTAAAGATGTTTGTAAGAAGATCGATGTTGATAAATGTATATTTATAAAACTCAATTTTTCTAAATATTCTTTCTAGAAACGTTTTCTCACTAATTAATTCCTACAAAATTATAGTTTACAGCTTTCATCAGCTTCTTCTTACCACAGAGCACTGATTTAATACTCGCGTGTCGCTCACAGATGCTTTCAAAAACGAATTTGCCTTTATTACCGGCATAAACGACGATGTCATCCGTGCCCTGTGACATCTGCCTATCTATACCTAACTATCCCCAGCAAATATCCTTGATCGACCACATTGTATTGATGAATATAGAGAACGGGCAGCAGCGTTTCCTTTGAATATCTACAAAATCTTGTGCTGCGCTCACCAATCCGCCTGCCAAGCATAGTGAGTATGGCAATACCCCTCCCTAAATGGAGAAGGCTCATGTCCAGCAGTGAACTGTTGTGGCTGTAGCAGTAGTAGGCCACTTTTTGAAATGGGATGGTCTAAGCCGGAAGCTGCATGTTTTTTGTATGTTTACTTCGATTTGGCGCTGTCACTATGCCCAATTGCCCACGTTTCCCGCTTCACACGAGCCGCTCGCAACGTCACCGCACGTCGACGTAAGGATACGTAATTAGATTAATCGTATGTAACGAGACGTGTGAATAGCCGCCGATTGGGGGGGTATATAGACGTGAAGGAATGTGAACAACGCCTGCGCAGATTTGGCAGAAATCCGCGGTTGGAAATGAGATGGTTGGAAATGGTATAATGATTCTATCATTCGATGTACGAGGAGGTACATAAAGTCTACTTTCCCAAAACGTCTACTTCCTAAAATGACCACATTACCGAAATGACTACTTTCTGGTGCTGCTGATGTTTTGTGTCAAGAGTTGAGCCAAATATTTTTTACATGAAAATGGAAGAGATTAGCGTGATTGATCATGATTCACTTCATTTACTTCAATATTTATTTCTTTAGTTTTCAATGTCGGACAGAATAATTAATTACTTATAACGAAAAGTCACGAAAAACATGAACAAAAAAACATCAACAACAGAACGACCATTTTTACGTTTTTGCACACCGATCGCCAATCAAAATTATCTTTTGGCATTATATCAAAAGAAAGTCAGAAGTTTCTTAAGAAAAATGGTGTGAGTGATATTTTTTCTTAGGCACGTGTGCAAAGGGGAATTAAAACATTAGTACAAGAACAAAATAGGAACGATAAAAAAGATTGCTAAAATAAAACATTATGGCGTCGTAAAAAGCTTTCAAGAGAATAGACGTTGGTTCTCGTAACAAAGCGTAAGTCATAAACTTGTAATATACGCGTAAGTAGATAATCAGACAGAGTAGGCTAAGTAGTTTAGTTTTCTAACTAAAGTAACTGTAAATTTCTGCCCTAACCTCTATTTATAAATGTACAATTGGTATTTCTTGGATTTACGAAATGATTTATCTTTCAAAATAGACGCGTGTTTAGGCAGTGCTTTTTTATGGCGTCACATCTCATGTATCAACACGTATTTTGCTAATGACATTTTTCCATACAATTTGACGTAGTCAAACGATTTATACCATGTCTAACACGGTTGGATTCTACAACTACAACCAAAAGGTCGATGACTCATTCGCTACCCACGCCACCTACACTATTTTCAGCGGAAATTTTCAATGTCAAGTCTTTATTTTCATATAGTTTCACATCAAAACTACTTTACATTTACCTATTTCTTAAGTTTCCATCTAAAAAAGTTATGGGTTACCATTCTGAAAATAGGTTCAGAGGTCGTTGACTCCTCATTAAGGGTTAAATTAGGGGTTGTATTGTTTGCATTGAAATTGTTACTGCTGTAGCAATCAAAAACTATAGTAGGTTCAAGCCCTGCCCGCGTATATTTTATTCTTTAGATCAACGTAACTAACTATGGATTTAAATAGGTTACACGAGAATGTGTGTATTAAAAAAAATCTCGGCAGCTATATGAAATTGAGTTGTTGAGTTAAATTTCCTTCTTAGGCGGATCGCACACTTAACGCACGACTGAGCGCTAAAATATCGCAGCGGTCTATCAGACCCATACCTACTAGGAACGTCACTCCCCATACTAAAACCGCACTCAACGGACGACGCTGCGATAGCGCTGCGTTGACAGCGGTTGATCGGTTTTAGTATGGGGATTGACATTTCTAGTATGGATCTGACAGACTGCTGCGATATTTTAGCACTCCGTCGTGCGGTAAGTGTGCGATCCGCCTTAAAGGTGGGTGGTATTAAGGACGAGGTATAGAAAACTGGCTATGAAACTGAACAACTTACGTCGAAGAACTTATTACGAGTATTAAGGGGTTATTATTAAGAACTTGTTGAGGACAAATTTACGTAAAACTCTGGTACCATTGGCACCTTCATTTGTTCTTCTTTGCATAAAACAATAGCTTTGTCATATTTAAGGCACATATTATTAGTCAATAGATGTTTGGGCCTAAATTATGGCATTTGGCAGAATAATTAATCCCAACGATTATAATCTTAATGAGCAATTAATTTAACTGTTTGCGATGATGCAGTTGTTAAAATTATCTGCATTGTTCTTTGCCAAAATTTTGAATGATAGCAGGTATTATTAGAGTACATTCTTGAAGATCATAAAATATAATAAAATTTATAATACCTTAAGCTTTAAGTATCCAATTTACTACAGTTTGTAGCTCTATATTAAGATAAATAAGTGGCACTAAATTAAACTTATCATTCTCCTTGCCTTATCCCGATCTCTGTCGGGGTCAGCTACCTAGCCTAGGGGAATTCTTTTCAATAATAGGGAAGATAGCAAACTAGTTATCGATTGTAGCCCCTGAAACAGACCTTACTAATCCACTCAAAATCCACATACATATTTACGTACTCTCAAAAAACATAAATTTGTCAACAACCGGTTGAAAACTGGATATCATAGTTTGGTCAGGTTATATTTTGAAATGTAAAATTCACTTTGAAAAAACAATTTAGAGCATTATAACTCTTACAGCGTTTCTCCACTTATCGGGTCCGGCTGCCGGATGTTGGATGTAGCATTCCGACAATATTCGAATGCCGGATGACACTTCTACCTATCCGGTAGAACACGGACAGTAGAATGACGTCATATTAGAGTTCAAAGAGTATCTTTTATATGCATAATTTTTGTACGTCTGTCACTTCTAACCGTCTGAATCCAAATTTCGGTTTGGAAAATTCCCGGATCCATAAATTCTGGAAGCTGAAAGAATGGAAAAGCATGTATAGTAGTGTAATAGATTTCTAAATCGGATCGGAAATTGACGGACCGGCAAATGACGGGTGCCGGATAAGTGGAAAGAGGCCGTTACTTCATTTTAAACCCTGCCGTCTCCGACAGTGATAAGATCGTGTGACACATTCGTGTGACAGGTCAATATCAGTATCGAAGTCGATCAAGGCGTGCTTTTCATTGTCTCGGGCGCGGCCTTGCGCCCAGCTGACTCCCGACTAGACACCGGCTAGAGCCAAGCTCTGGTCTAAATTGGACACTAAACTTTGGCAACTATATCATTTCAATTTCAGTTGTTACACTCTTGCCTCAGCGTACGCTGCACCCCTGCTCCCCTGACCGGTTTACCCTCTATGAAATCCCTCCCTTACATTCCTAAACAAAAAAACAAAAGTGTAAAAGTAAACTGTGCAAAATGGGACTAGCGCTTTCAGCTTTAATATCGTACGCGGGTATTCGTGAAGCTCTAGAGTGCATCCAACACATATCCCGCGGTATGCTGCCCGACGTCGAACCAGACTTCCGAGACCTCGTCGACTACTGGACCATGCTACTCCAGAAGTCCGCCAACCCAGCAAACTCAGCTGATTGGACCAGACACACCGGCCAGGGCTACCTATGCCTCACAGAAGACACGGAAGGCAAACTCAAAAGCGCAGCCATCAAATACTACGACGGACAACCCGACTCCACCGCCGTACTATTCTCCACAAAAATCTCAAGCTTCGGCCAAGAATCTGTCGAGTCCAATAGCTCCCACGCGAACGGAGACTACAGAACCGACAGGTACACGCCAACGAGAACGAAAACAATCATATCGAGCTCATTAGAATCCTTCAATGTGGGACAACGGAACAGATCACCTACTTCTGGAAATATTTCAGATCCTCGTTTCTCGGAAGGCTCTTCTTTCGAGCGTGACGAACGTGAAGACAAAGACGAAAACAATGAAAAAGTGACCTGGCATTACCGCCCCAAGAGCCCCATCACACCTCCACTGCCCGAAATACAATTCCAATCATACGACGACGACACCAGAGGAGTAAAAATCTACAGCGAAGATTTCCTAAGGTTAATAATGTTCATTTTAGCCGAGCACGCTTCATCCGTAGTGCCGCGCATCCCCGCCGGTCGTAGTCCTAGCTCCATCATGAGTGTTCGCCTCATCATCACCCGCACGCGTAGAAAGCTACCTCCGTTGTCATCGCTCACCTGTACTATACCGACTCATGTTGTTTTGTTTAAGATCTCTTGACGGGATAAAGTACCGTCCGTTGCAACGGAACGACCCGACGGGCCGGCGTCGGAGTTTCAAAAAGCGCCACTCTTCGTCGTCGACGTCTTCGCGCGAGTCGCGGCAGTCGCGCGAGGAGGAGTTGAAAATGTTCACGTCGCTCGAGGAGGCTGAGTTCGAGCGCATGTCTGCCGAGCGCGGGAGTTTCAGCAGCTCGCCTAATCTGAACACGCGCTCTTATTCCAGAAGTCGGTCGCGCGAGAAGTCCAACGAACGCACGCACTCGTGGGACATCGCCGCGCCCGAAGACACGCTAGAGGTGAAGCCCCGCCTCAAGGACGTACCCAAACTCGAGTCCTTCGAGGAAGAAGAGAAGGAAGATGCCAAAGAGAAGGTAACAGAAACAGAAGTAGAAGAAGAGGATTTAGACAATTTTTGGGGTTCCGGAGACTAGCCGCCTTTAATACAGCACGCTGTAAAAGCTTCTATAAGCATGACTGATTGTGACAACATTAAACTTTTATTCCCTCTACGAGTTTGTTTTTTTTAATACCTTTTTGACAGGGTACTTGTGTCAGGCTCTAATTGGTTTGGCTTCTTTAGTATCGTTTGTGACACACACACGATCCCAATCTGTACAATACTAAGAAACATGTCACAAACTAATTCACACATCTAGAAGCCTTGGAAACTAAAGTTTGACAGTCCACTTGGTTTTGGCGCCAAAATTTACGTAGAAACTTACATGACACCTGCCAAACGTGAATAACGATGTGATGTGTTGAGAACTCTGAAACATCTGACTTAGAAGTAATTAGTAAGAAATACTCGAAAATAATGCCAAAAGAAACTTCATGAAACGAAACGCCATTACATATTTACTCGCAGCTGTTTGTACAAAAAACAAAATTACACAGCACTACACAGATAGAAGAAGTAAGTATTCGAAATTCAAAATTTTAAATTCATTTCACAATACTCGCACGTTGCCGCCAAAAATACTGTTGGTGGATGCGATCACCTCGACCCAGATGTGTCTGAATAAAGATGACGCTACTTCGACCTTTGATGACACGAGATGGATATAAATAATAGTCTGTGGGCTAAAAAGGGCTCCGATTGTACGTCGTCGATAGAGTCTAGCCAAGACAATGAAATACGCTTTCATGTTTTGGAAATTTATAAATCTATTTATAGTTACTTGCTCTCTGGCACACTGGCACACTGGCACATACATACAGTGCAGCAAAAAAGAGTAGAAATTAAATAAAATGGAACTAAAAATCTGTCAGATTTGACAGATTGCGAAGAAAGTGGCGCCCTCATCTTTTGTCTACTCTAGTGATGTAACGAATATTCGCATTCGCATTCGCATTCGCGAATATTCGCATATTTTTTGACATTCGCATTCGCACTCGCATTCGCAAAAATAGTGCGAATATTTTGCGAATGTGAAAGCAAGGGAGGAACGAGAAAAAAGGAACTTATATTTAAAAATATGGTTAATAGAATAAAGATATTTAAATAATAAACATCTAACAAAACATGAACTAAATAAATCTGCTTATAAAGAAACATAAAAATATTGAAATTAAAATTTTACCAAACAAAAAATCTTTCTTATACTTCTATCAGTCTGTACTTTTCATAAAGATCTGTCTATAAATATCAAACCAAAAACCAAACTGACCGTCCGGCGCGGCAACGGGAACGTGGGGTGCGCGGGGAGCTGCAGTGCGTGTGGGGGCGAAAGATTAGCGCTAAGTTCGGATACACAATTACGCAAATTTTTGGAACAAATGCAAATGGAACGCGCCTCGTTTTGGCGCCAAATCAACAAGAACTAGAGTTGGCGCGGGTTTTGAATATCGCGCGGGAAATATCAGACTAAAGAAGAAATTGTTTGTTTGTAATTATTAGAAAATTATTTTTGAAGCGTTTTTGTGCGTAATTATTGTATTTGTATATTGCAATGCTGAAATAAACATAATAATGTTCGGACCCTTAAGGATCATTTAGAAAATATAAAAAAAAGAAACAAAAAACTGAACATTCGCATTCGCATTCGCATTCGCGAATGTCGATATCAGATATTCGCATTCGCATTCGCATTCGCGAATGTTCAAAAACTGACATTCGTTACATCACTAGTCTACTCTTTTTTGCTGGACTGTACCTAATAAGAACATACTAAGAACATAGCATTATATAGAAATGGTATTTTTACAGTCGTGATATATAAGTAAGCCTTTTCTTCGTAAAGAGTTTCCCAAGTAAAAAACTCTACAAATAAGGTTACTAAGGTTAATTCAATAAGGTTACTTATTAGGTATTCTGTAAGAACTAAGAAACGTACCTAGGTATCCTATAACTGTATCATGCTATTGAAACGTCTTACAATATATAACTTTGATAATATGCTTAGAAATCAGTATTTTTAGTTACCGGGGAGAAAACAAGGTGAATGTACTCATAAGTCTATTTCTAAAAGTGTAACTGAAAAGAATTTCCATACATTATAAAAGCTGAATGCCACGAGAGAAATATTGTCATTCTGCTGTTCATTTGACGCGATTATGTCATTATGATCTGTAATTTCCTTGTCATTTTACGATTTCCAAGAAATTTGCAAGAACCAAATCTTCTAGAGCGTACTTAGGGGTTCCGTAACTTTTCCGTATAGCAACAGCTTTGTTGTATTTCTAAGTATTGTTAATTTATTTATTTTTATTAACCTAGTATAAATAGATTCGCTTTTTAAAAAAAAATCACTAAATATTCAGAACGACATTTTGTACACAGCATGAATATTTCTATTTACCCTTAGAGTTATCGAAACCCTAATTGGATTTGATTGAATGTTCAAGACTTTTGAAAAACGAATAAACAGAACTGAATTTTTGAAATTTTGAAAGCTCTCAATTTTGTTTCGATAGATTAGATTAGATTCATTTATTTCTCATTATCAACCTCATACTTACAGTGCTAAAACTAAATAAAAATGTCAAAGGATAATCCGATCGTCAAAACATAAAAAGTTACGAGTATATATACGTATAGCCTGACGATAGGATCGTTTAGGTCATTATATTTCACTATCAGTTTGAAGTTCGGAATATCACAATAGTAATAGAATGTCAGTTGAATGTCGATGGTTTTACATACAATGACCAAAAATAAGAAAATCAGGCTGTAGTATCAGGACCATGAAAACAAGCAGACGTGGTACATTTATTTCTCTGCAGTACCCTTCCAGCTTTCTGTATCAAAAGCGCCTAACGAAGCCACTTGTGAGAAAAATATAGCTCTTGCATTACAAACGACCAGACAGACGAATTATTACGACTGTAGAGGGCGCCACGGTGATCTTTCGGTCATTTGGGGGAGTCTTCAAAGAGCAAAGGCTGATTGATGATAATACTACTTACTAATCATAGATAATACACACACACACACAAATCACGACTTTATCCGTTGCGGGGTAGGCAGAGCGTTAACGGTCGCAAAGTTACGGTCGTTATCGCCACGTCTGACAAGTATTGAGGGCACCTTCAGATGATTCGTGTATCACTGTAGTGACAGGCTGTCAGCCTGTCGCCTAGAGTTTATACGTGCTAATACACATGAAACCTTCGAGTCCCTTAGTTGGTTCTTACAACACCCGCGGGAAGAATTGGGGTGATGCTATTCTATGTCGGCATCACACGGCAATAAATATAGATAATACTACTTGATAATACTTTTTAATCTTGTGCTATTATTACCTACACACGTGGGGTTAATTTTCCGAACAGATAAGACGAGGATTTTATAGCAAAAACCATCATCATTCTCATTTCTTTCTAAGTTATAACAAAGAATAATATCAATAGGTTATACCAACTTACTTGCAAATGCGGGTAACTATGAAAATAGCATATTAAAGACAATTTTCCCGAGAGTTGAAAATGAATGATTTTGTATGTATTTGTACTGTACCCTCAAGTGTACAATTGGCACCTTTTTTCCCAAATTGTACACTTAATGGTACTGCTCAAGTGTACAACTGGTCCTGCGGGGAAGTACGTACCTAGATAACTAAGTGTAAAAGCTCTATCTTTCTGAATCTATCACAGACTATATTTCGATATGAGTCAACTCATCAAAGAAAATTTGGCAATAAAACTTCCCATCAAGCCTTATGACACGTCCCGGTCTGAAGAAGATGATGAGTGAGCCATAGACACGACAGACAGGACTAATATCTATATTACCAAGTACACAGCAAGGTTGTCCGTACATTAAACTGACGTACGGCTATTACTCTTACCTTGCCTACACGACCGAATTCGGCATATATTCCCGGTTATCTTGAGTTTAATTCCGTGTGATTCCTGCTTAGAATAGCATCAGCCCATAACTTTCCCATAGAAGTACTTTGAAGCTGTATGCGTATTGTTTGCAATTTTAGGCGATAGGCTGACAACCTTTTACTATGGTGATATTGGTGATACACAGTTTTCGGGTATGACACACAAACTGTTTAAATAGTCGTTTTTTGGCCATTTACGCTCTGCCTACCCAACAAGGTATTAAGGCGTGATATGTGTATGTATGATGACGATGATCTCTCAGCCCGATTTCGACCATGGGGACAACTTCGAATCCTAATCATATCGGTGCTGTAATAATGTATGTATATCCCACAAGCAAAATATGCTGGAACAGGCCGTTTCGGCATGGTACGTGTAATAACAACTACTGTCGCACCTGGGTTGCCAAATTAATCACCTGGGTTACTACAAGATGTTGGCCGTTTGCCTATAAACTACGATAAACACTTTAATCACATTTTAATAGAGCTAGATATCATTTTTGGATCTACTTGGATTCGTCCTTAATTTCAGATTAAAAAACTACGGATACTGCTAATACATTATCACTATTAATCTAATTATCTCGATTTGTTAAATAAGCCTAGCACAACGGGAAAGAGGCGTGATTTATGTATGTATGTATGTATGTTATAAGCCTTTAATTCTCACCAAGAGTGATAACTTTTTCCCGCCATATTTGATTAAAAATGTCATTGTGCGTATAGGACATTTTTAGGATTTAGGACATTATGCGCCGGGAGGAAACTTCGGTACAAAATTATCACACACATCCCGAAATTCCGCTACAAAAAAACTTTTTCATATTTATTTATTTTGTGCTAAGACATTTTACCCTTTAAACCATTTAATCATTCACTTAGAGCATTATCGTCATATAAAGACTACATTATAATATCATTACAGTATTAAGTTTCGGTGGTTTCCGTTCTATACAATACTGTCTATAATGATAGTGTCTTTAAACCACAAGAAATATATTATTACAAGGAAAATCACAGTTTGAATCAGTTTTACGACAGGAAGCGCGCAAAAGTTTATCGTTACTTGTTGCGGTGCGAAACTTAAAAAAAAACATCGGTTTTTTTTGGTGTGTGGATCATTTTGGCGGTAATCGTATTTTCGGTGTAATTTTTTGTCGGGTTGTTTGTTGACTCGGTGTCCTACACGATAGAAGAAGAAGCAGTGTTCCTTGTAGTTGCGTGCTTTGAGCTGTGGCAATTTTTCCAGTACCTATCTATCCAAAGTGGATTCATACCTAAAGAATGGCATTGTTTCTGAAAATAATCGTGAATGTGAATGTATAAGGTGTAAAATGATTAGCTGCAAATATTTTAAGAGGTGAATCACCCCATGAAACTCTTGTCTTTTTCAAACTTTCATAACTTATGGTTTGTCACAGTACGCTTTAGGTGAACCCGACTAAGGGATCTTATCTACATACTTTACTTTGATCTGTAACATCTGGTTTACTTTTATTTTTATTTCAAAATACATCAAAGTTTTCATAACAAAAACTACTTTTCTCCAATATAAGTTCCTCCCCACGCTTTCCAGCATTACATATCAATTACTTCACAATTTCGCGAACAAACTCACGCTCGACCCCTTTCTAGTCTATTTCTGCTGGAGCAAGCTCGTCATCAACTAAATATAGCCCCTGGTGCTGATGCCAGAACAACAAACGAGATACTTTTTGAATTTCCCTGAATTATGAGCTATTTGTTTGTTATTGTAATTTCTGAGCCGCAAATGTGACTTTTGATAGAGATCTTCACATGCTTCTTCGGGTCAATGGCAATGTGTCCTGGATTACAGATTTTGAGCCCAAAAGGTGCTTCGTTAATAGCTTTTTGGTTGGCTCTATACGGAGTATAAAGGACGGTGTGTAGGAAACTTTGCAGGCATGATCAGACCATGAAAGTGAGCAGCGTTTTCTACAATAACCTGCCATACAAAATTGCTGATCAGTGGACTTAATGAAAACTAGAAAAACTCCCAAGTTAACAAAAGTTACAACAACTGAAAGATTATTGCAGATGGCTGTAGGTGCGAATTTGCCTAAACGCACTTAGCCAACGCATATTCTACGGTTTCGACGAGTTTAAATTCTGATCAGTGGCATTGAAAAGAGATCAATGGATTTACAAATGCTTACGTCAATGGTCTATGGTATTTGTAACGTCAGTAACAAACCATGATTTCTGTAGCCCAAAAACTAAATGATCATTTGATTTTTTTATGATAACCAGTCGATTTGAGCACATAGATAGATGATATATGCGGATGCGGGTCACCCGGCTGGACCTTAATAATATCTTCATAAAGTTTCCTACATTTCTAGATCAGGTCGTTAGTCGGCACATTGTCCCACGCCGATTCTAAAATATTCTACAACAATGTTGTCAATGATGTCATGTTGTAATCAGTTCTTCCTTCAGTCCGATCCATTCTTCCCAGAACAACTCCTGAGCCCAGTCTTGCCGTAAGGGCCTGCTTGGGTTGATTGTTTGAACAACAAATCAATTATTTTCGGGTGAGTTTGCTACCCACCAAGTCGACAAGCGTAGTTTATATGGCCTCGAGGCCGAAAACGTACAGACCAACACAAAAAAACAATATTTTTTTCCAGATTCTATTGTACGTAGCCGTATCTAACCTTCCAATCAATTCCAACTTTACTTCCCAACACCTGCGGCAGTTCCACGTGCGTTCTGTCTGCTGACTGTCTTGACCACAAGGTCTCGGTCGTGGTTCATTCAATGGTTATTTTTACGTAAATGCGCGTCAGGGTTTCGTGTCGATACGGAACACCTGTGGGCTTGCGTAGGATCGAGTACTAGCGGATGTTTTGTCAGGGCTGACATTCGTCTGCGAAAAAAGGGCTATAAATTTTCATAGGTTGAATAACAATTTTTAGAATTGGCATGCGGAGGCAATCTCTATTTCTTTTCGAGTGGAACACTGAGCCGTTTAACGACCCAATGAACCCTAGTGTCAGAATTTTTCAACCGCCTTCTACAAGTAGCAGGCTTCTGACATGAGAAGCCCTGAACTGCTGGGAGGTTTTGCGCAGCAGTGGGACCCCGGTGGCTTGATAAGATAGTTATTGTCGTGTCCTAGATGGTCGTTAGAACAACATCTGGTCGCCTTTTTTTCCTAGGCCCGTTTTGATTGTTTTTATTCTGATAAAACCTTTTTACTTGTGGCTATACCTACAACAACAGTAAGTAGCCACTGTAATTGCAATTGCTAAAAAGTAAAAGCATCGGTGTTCTACACAGAAGGAATCTTATGAAAACAAGTAAGTACTTAACACCTTAAATAAGGTACCTTCTAATAAGATCGATTCTTAGATATGTAGAGAATAGAACGACATACTCCGAAGAATATCTGCTTCAGAACCCAGGGTTTGGTTAATATTTTTTGTTGAAAGCCCTGCCTCAAAGGAGTGCGTACTTTTCTGGACATATGATAGTTAGTAGAAAACTCTAGGACTTAATTAAACATGTAGGTAGGTATAATGGTATGTAAATCTGTGTTGATCTACCTACAGACTATTTCTGTCATGATGATGTTCAATCTCAGACAGTTTATGTTTAGCACGCGATTGTATGTTTTTTTAAAGAAAATCTCATAAACAAATTTCAACAAGTCAGTCAAAAAACGAAATTTTGGTTCAATTAAGAAAGACTGGGTAGTCGCTAAATCAAAAGCTAAAGAGAGTTACTAGCAATTACGAAGTGCCGTGTGGTGTAGGCTTAAAATAGCATCATGCCAATTCTACTCATATGTATCATAAAAGGCGACTAAGGTATGAAAAACACAAGCCTAACCTCCTCACCTTGCACTGTGCTCGTGAATCCACTTACCAAACGTGATGACGTGAGTATGGAAAAATTTGGCAAATATCCCCCATTTCCAGTAGTGACTGTGGAGGCAGTTGTAGTAGTAATAAGTATACGCGGTTTTCTAGCTCTATAGCGCTTTCTCTCTCTTAAAGTGACAGTCTACCTACTCTACAGCCACAACAGTCCACTGCTAGACATGAGCTTCCTCCATTTAGAAGGAATTTATCATACTCACCATGCTTGGCAGGCGGATTGGCAAGCGCAGTACAAGGAGTTGCATTCACAAGGAAAGCTGCTGCTCACTCCCTGGATTCACCCCTTAGCCGCAGTTTACGACACCTACGGGTAGAAATTGGGTGATGGTAGATACTCTAAGCCGGTAACACACGGCATACAGTCTAGCTAGATTGTATCAAAGCTGATCTAATCTAATCTGTCATTTAAAATAGCGTCACTTTGACACAGTCTAATTAATCTTTGAAGAAAGCTGACAATGAATCATCTCATTCATTCTTTACGTTGATGATATAATGTTTTGTTTATAATCTTATTTGATTGTCAACCATTGTTTTATGTGAACAATCAGTTTGGATTATAGTAAAATTGACAACCTCTTATTAGTTTATAGTGACATTTAGTTCTGAACGTTGGGACTTACAGTGCTTCTCTTGTGCGGGTGTCAAAATGGACAGGAAAAATAGGAACGTTACAACCTCATATTTATTAGTTAAGTGTGACATTCATTCCGCCCGTAATTATAGGTTGAGATTTAGAAGTTGACGCGCATCTTTTACTAGTGGCCAACACACACACGCACACATATATCACGCCTACATCCCTTGGGGGATGGGTACCTAGAGTGTAAACGGGTGTAAAATGTATGACATAATGTAGATATTCAAGATACGATCAATAACGGATTTTTATACTGACTTTTATGTAGGCTGAAATTCAAAAAAACTTCATCAATGATTTGTTCTCTCCTTATTAAGAGGTTGATACGAATAACAGTTTCTCCACTCAGCTTAATAAGTGTTTCGGAATGCCAAAATACAGCAGCCATTTCATTTATCGGCATGTTTACAGCAGTAAAGCCAACCAATCGCCGTTGTAAATCCGTACTCGATATAAAGTCAAGTGCATTACTCAAAACCCGTACGCATAATTCGATTGCGCGTATTGGGTCAAGCGTCGAACATTACATCATTGTTCGCCAATAATAACAGCGTTGGATCGCTGCCAAATGATAAGGGAATGCTTAGGTTCGGGCGAGGCGCCCTGCATCGGGCTAAGCTCCCAGGGCGGCGGCGGCGGCGTCAACACCCTTCAGCATCGCGGCGCCGTCACCGAGGAAGCTCGCTCGCTCGGAAACGCCCGCGCACCTGCTCTCTCCGTCACTCTTCCAAATTTAAATCCCAAACTCCCCCCACCGCGTCGCTACACATTCTGGAATAATTCCTGCGATTCGGCCACCGGTGCTCGCCATTCGAATCCGGGTCGCGACCGCGTCTAGTGATACCCTAACGTATACACGAAATCCGTACAAAACTACAATGGCTGACGTAGACGTGCAAGTTCAGTACACCACTACTGAGCGCAAGACCAGGAAGGTCAAGAAGACCTCGAAGCGCCGGGAGTCCACCCAGAACCAGGATGGGGAGGTTACCGTTACGGAAATCGAGCAGACCAACCAGACCACGACCAACGACGATGGGTATGTGTGAGGTGGCCAAACTTCCTTGACCGTGCAGTGAGTGACTGGTGACGCCAGTGTGTCTGTGACAGCCAAGTGTCGATTACCAATGTGACATGACGTATCCGTTCGAAATGCTAGGCGCGATTTGGCCACCCTCACATACCCGACCTAATCTAAGGTATTTATAGGAAATGTTATACTTGCGCAGTGACATCATAACAAACCTAGTTAATGCTTGCAAAACTTTGTTAAGGTTTGTGAAAATTGCAAGTAGTCTTTAATTAATGAGTGAACTCTAGCTCAGTTGAAAAACTCGTAAACAAATGGAAAAAGCCATGAACATAAGTAAATGAATATCTAATTTAGAAATATATCATTCCCTTTATCTTCATAATTAGTATCCCTATATTAAACGTAAATACAAGATTGTTGTAATACAGAACGATACATCTAGTATCATCTGCCATCCATATCAAACATACATAGTTAAATTTAACACAATCGACATAAAGTAAAAACTGTGTTTTTTTCCCTTCAATAGTTGATAATATCATCCTAAGGTCTTACATTGTTGTAAAGTCATTACAACAAGGAAATTTTACTAACATTGACCCACTATGTAAACAACTTAACGGTCGTCACTGAATCTCTCTGTATCTTATGTTTCCAAAATCATCACAGTATTCACTTTTTCATTCTACATGTTTTTGAAGTAAATTACTTCAAACATTTTACTTATTGAAATAATTTAAGCAACACCATCATCCAGTCATCTAATTATACTCTCACTTTTCTTAATATGTCCACTGATGTCGTTCACCTTTTTCTCTTCATCATCAGTTTTGAGATCTCAATCTGTTATCAATATTTTTTAAACATCTCACAATCTCTGTTCATTATCTACGGTTTGTAAAACATCTGCTCCAACCTCAAATTTACTAGGCCTTACCTCTCACATGCCTTGTCTCTAGTTCGCTCGTTTCTCTTAGCATAAGCTCGCATCTCATCTCAGGTTCGGTATCTCATCCGAATCTCATTTTCAGCGTCACCTTACGCCACTTGCATCTATCTCAAATTATTTTCTTTTGTATCCAGCTCAATTTTAACGCTAATTACATCATCGTCATCATCATCCTCATTATCATCATCACTATCATCTACATATTTCTTAAGTTTGTTCTCTCTTGTCCTCAGCTCATTTTCAGCGGCGAGTACGCCAAGGCGATGAACAAGGACTGGCACAGCGGCCACTTCTGCTGCTGGCAGTGCGACGAGTCGCTCACCGGCCAGCGCTACGTGCTGCGCGATGAGCACCCCTACTGCATCAAGTGCTACGAGAGCGTCTTCGCCAATGGGTGCGAGGAGTGCAGCAAGATCATCGGCATTGACTCCAAGGTATGTGTCGTAATGTTACTTATCCCTTGTGGGCTCAATTAATGACTGATGTTTTCCAAGATACTCTGTTATCTCAAATGCATCAAGTGCTAAGAACGGGTCTGCTCTTATGTACCCAAAGTGCGTAGCAATTTCGTTGTCTTTGACACCGATTTCGTTTATTATTCTTCTTCATCACGTTTGGGGTCAATAAACAACGAAAAGGCTTCAAGGCTACTGATTGTTGGTCCTTAGAGGTGACAAGTTGACATAAAAGTTACATCAAATAAAATTATTTCAGTCCTGAATTATATTATATTTAAAGTAACTTGTGGGCAAATAGTGCGTTGTTTCTTGAAACAAGGTTTTCTCTAGTCGTCATAAATTAAAAATGAATCATCAGACGAAACATCAAATTGACTCATACAGTTTTCATGGACCTTTATTCAAATTATCAAACACGAAACAAACCATAGCTTCATCCAATTGGAATGTAACATTTAATGAACCTGAAATAATTTAGAAAGGCTCTATTTATTTATTAACACACATACACATAAATTCAAACCACTCGTATTAATCATGACATTATTAACTGCAAGACAAGTGTTGTGTGTTGTATCATTAATTGCGACTTTGGCAATTGCTTGTAATGCAAGCGACACTTACATTTATCAATCATCGTCTATGACAACGCTAAAACAACCTGATAAAATAACTAGTATAATAAAATCTTCATTATAGTAAATCAAAATGATTGAAATCTTTAGAACGCCAAGTCATATTTTCATCTGCAGTAGATTAGATACCTTACCCAACTACGGAAATTCTGTAACGATTTGTGTAGACGTTTAAAATTATAACCTAAATATTTTTGCGGGTGTCATCGAGAATACTTTGTGGATTCCGAAGCATTCGTTTGTTTCTCCGATCAAATTTAGTTATGTCACTCCAGCCGTCCTAGATTCTTGAGGCGCACCTCTGCACACGGCCCCAGCACGAACGCTGCCAAGCCGAAATAACGTGGCCACGCCAAACTATACATTTATCTTTAACCAACGAATGACTTTTCCTGTCCGACTAAACAGCTGCGAAACGTCTAATGTTTACGCGTAGGTACACTTTTGTTCCCCGCGAGCACTGACGAACTAATCCGAAAAAATCTCCGCAATCTTTACATGATAAACACTGAAATCTAAATTATCCGTTCACAAGCACAAATCACGAAGTAAATCTTGTTTTATTTTTAAGTTCTAACATCTGAACATTCTAGAAAACATAAACGTCATGTTTATATAAATTATTGTAATTGTAACGAGCGATATTGTGAAATTATGTCGTTGTTTACTTTCAACAAGAGACGGTAACAAATTGGCTTGCTTTTACAAAACACGCGGCTGGTGTTACAAGTGAGTCTATTTTCGGGTCGGATACAGAATTATTTTATGTTTTCGTTCCGCAACCTTGAAAAGATCTCATGGGTGGATCCGGACCGGCCGATTCTTTGTGATTTATGTTCTTTTTGATTCAAGAATCAAGACTAGGGATTTCGTAATCGGCAGAAATAAACGTTGTTTTATTGACATTACGACACGCTGCTTTAAATGTCGGAATACGTCGTCGGCAAAGTCGCATCGGACGGGAATAGAGTGAGAACGGGGAGCTTTATTTTGAAACTGAATGTTCGCTTACTAAAGTATTTGGGACGAGAGGGGTTATTTTTGTGGCCTGAAAAATAACTGGAAATTCTTTCAATGTAAGTCTATCTGTCTTCTAAATCACAAGATACATCATTGGTCAGTGAACTGTAACATCTGCAAATACATTATGTAATACATGATAATAATCGCAAATCAGATTTGCTCTGGAATCGTAAAATGTGGTGAATCAGTCATACATATAGCTTAAGATCTGTACGCCGATGACGTAATGTGAATGCCGAAAATGCAATCATTAAACTAGCTAGTTTTAGGACGTAAACATACTTGCAGAGCGATGAAATTCTTTCACATATAAACTACATACATCATCATACATGTTCTAACAATCAGTCAACGCGACCTATTATGAAAAAGGCATTTCAAAATGTATCGCAAAAGATGAAAGGCTTGATCCGAATCGATTAACCACAATTAGAGCAATTGATCTGTGTTTGTACGTCTGAGTCGCCGGAAAATGGAATGGAGCTCTTACAAGAAATTGCCAATGTTTGATCTATTTAGCGAAAGATCAGCTTTGATCTATTCTTACTTAATCGGCACAACCTATAGTCCATACAATATTGTTGACAACGGACAACATACTGCACTTGAGAAAAACAAACCCAAAGCGATCGAACTCTTCCAAATAAGCAACCACAGATTCTCCTGATTGATTTTTCAAAGCTTATAATTACCACCCACATACAACCCATCTTGGTTAAATGGTTTGTTTGGTTAGATTTCTATTGTGATTGTAAAGATATAATAAGTAGGCGAATGGTTAAGTAGGTGGAGTTGAACATGTGTTACCGATTTTATGAGCCTTTTGTGAAGGAAAACTACTCGATAAACTAGTGGCCTCATTCGCAGTAAAACTAGAAATATGCTCAACAAAGGCAGGAAAATTACAAGCATTATCGGGTGTTCGTTCTCATCTCACAAAATACTTAATCTGTTTTATTAGGTAGAGTGGATTTGGGGGAAATGGGGTAACTATATCACATTTACTAGATCTACTGACCTGCAGTAAAAAGAGTTTTCAATCTCATGCACATCTAAAAGTAGATTTTTAGCTATAGCATTACTTAACCTTGCCAGTGAGACGCTTATCTCTTTCTGCGTCTTAATTTTCATTTGGTATTTACAATTTTGTACCCAGTACTTGTCATACCGCGTCAGATTTTAACCCAATTTCTTGTTCCCCAGGACCTGTCGTACAAGGACAAGCACTGGCACGAGGCGTGCTTCTTGTGCGCGAAGTGCCGCGTGTCGCTGGTCGACAAGCAGTTCGGCTCCAAGCTCGACAAGATCTACTGCGGCAACTGCTACGATGCCCAGTTCGCCAGCCGCTGCGATGGCTGCGGAGAGGTGTTCCGTGCTGGTAAGTGATCTATCTAGACTAAATTATGCTCTATATGTGGATGATACGGGGCTCTGCCTCCAAGCTTAACAAGATTTACTGCAAGAACTGCTACGACAGCCGCTGAGATGGCTGTGGAGAGGTGTTCCGTGCTGGTAAGTACCCTATGTGGATGATATGATGTTCTATATTTACGACGTTGTATTTTAATAAATCCTGCGAAAATAGGTACTCAGGTAAATATAGCAGATGGTAATCCAAATATTAAAATAAAATGTGCGTTGTAGCGAGGCAGTACAAAAAATATAGCAAAATAATACAAGATCATTCAAAAAACTACCTTTAACAAACTTCCATAACTTCTGAACTACACTCAAAGAAAACGAAGCAGGAAATGACGTCACACGTGCAATCGGAAGTTGCATCAATGTTTATCGAACTTGTAATAGATCTCCCAAATAAGGAACAACCACAGACAGTATAAACAAGACTATTGCCTGATTTATTAAAGAAAGGATCCGGAATTGGCAACATTATTGTTTGTTTCTCTATCAAAATCTATGACATATGAGTGGGATGTCAATAATAATGTTGCCTTTCTTTAAAAAATCAGGTTAGTTAGATAGATTCAGAGCGCCACAAAAGGAGGCTTGCAGAAAAAAACATAACTAACTAGGTAGATTTGCCTTATGTCAAGCGCAATACAGTTCAGTGATATTCCACCACGCGATATGACGATAGATATTCTCTTTTCAAGATAGTACAGTTTCTATGTGTAAAAATATTAGCTGCAAATGTTTAAGCAGAGAATCAGCCCATGGAACTGAGCAATTTTCTCCAAGGAACATAGGTCGAACAATACGAAAATACAAAACGGACCCACATACATTTAGAATTGGTCGTAGGTACTTTTCTGTCACTGGCGCTACTTTCAAACTTCCTCTAATATACTCGTTCCTTATTTTTTTTTTTTTTAAGTTTGAAAGTAGCGCCAGTGACACAAAAGATGAGAGCTAGTCGTTTATCGTGGTATGGGCATGTTATGAGGAGGGATGAAAATCATGTGACGAAGAAAGTAATGAATGTGGATGGACGCAGAAGGAGAGGAAGGCCTAAAAACGTTTGGATGGATTGTATAAAAGATGATATGAGTCAAAAAGGTGTGAACGAAGATTTGACTGCAGATAGAGATGAATGGAAGGGGAAGACATGTTGCGCCGACCCCAAATAAATTGGGATAAGGGCAGGCAGATGATGACGTATGGTACATTTTGTATAGGAACTCCAAAATGTTTTTTCACAGCTCGATTTAATAATGTTTCTTGGGGAAAGTTGTTCAGTTTCATGGACTGGTTCATCCCTTAAACTATCTGCAGTTGTTTTTTTAATCCTATATTTCCGTGGAGCAGGCTCTAGGTTAGGTGTAACTTATGGCATTACTCACGGCTTTAAGTCCTATTAGGGTAGATAATGATCGCCTCAATAACATTAGAAGTATTTATAGCATTATCAATGGTAAGACACATTTCTTGTGATTTTGTAGTGAGCAAACAAACAAATCAAGAGTTCAATATTAGTTCTAGCTACTCGTTGATAGATGGCGCTGAACTCGTTTTTTCTGTTAATTTCGGGACAGAAAATTATACTTCAGTAATATAGTCTGTAGAACGGTAAACAATACATTAATTATAGATAAGTACGTACTAAAATAAAACACCATGAGCTCTACCATACTTATGAATTCTCTACCGTCTCAAGTCTGCTAGCTACTAATAATTGTGCCAATATCACACGTTCAGCTACTCAAATCCTAATAAATTCCCGCATAATACCTTTGACATGAAAAAATCGCAAATTCGAATTGTAAAACGAGTGGTTAGAACAATCGTTGTGGACTTCCGTGCACGATTTCAGTATTTACACTTTCATAATTAAAGGCAGTTGAAAAATTCATTACGGTTCATTGGGTCGTTGGACGACTCGATGTACCACACGAGAACGAAATTGAGTTCTATTACACCCACCATACACTACCATTTAGAACACGTACATATACCTACCTAAGTATTTCCTCGGAACCTACATCAATAAGATATACATTTCCTTACAATTCTCACCGATCCAGTACCTTATAGGGCAACTACGTTACCCTGATGCCTGCCCCCTTATGGGCACTTGGAGAAAAAAACCAGTGTCAATACCGCGACCTTTTACGACTATAAACTGACTTTTGACTTTTACATTCCAATATGGAGGTGATTTTAAGCAATAAAATTATGGCGATATGAGGAAAAGGGTAGTTGTAATTTTTGTGATAACATTTGGACATTGATTTGATGTTTTCGTTCAAATATTCAGACTCGCCACTCTCAATGTAAAGTAAATTTTTACCCGATTGCCTTAGAATATGGGTCACCTAAGGATTTTTAAAGAGTATGTATGTGAGTATGTATGTATGTTTCCAGTAGCTACATACAGCCTAACCTCTTAAGCGTATACGTATATTGACGTTATGAGGTATCGTTAGATTATGACACTGGCTAGGTACATTAAATATTTTATACATTTTCATAACTTAAAAAAACTTTAAAATAACCACAATCGCGCTCTTCTTTTTTAATAAGTATGCTGCGATTGTTTTAAGTAAAAAAAAGAGAGCCGAATTTATGATTTTAGCTTTTTATTTTCTGTCTGGCTGCATCCATATTTGTCTAGTCTGGCTGGATGGACGACGCAAACAGATCAGCCAGACTCGCAAACAAAGTCCGCGCGTTCTATTTTCAAACGTTGTTGGTACTTAACTTACACCATTCGCATAATATTCGTTATGTATTATGGGTTTAGGTTTTTTTAAAATATAATTGTTTAGTTTTATTGATCACTAGCGGCCGACCCTATAATCGTTTCTTCATGTGAATAGTTTTTTCCGGGATGTAATGTAGTACTAGTCGGCATACCTACTTATAAACATACATACTTACACAAAACACGCCTATATCCTTGGCGGGGTAGACAGATCGTTAACGGCACGTCTGACAAATGTTCTAGTGTTGTTTCAGATAAGCCGTGTATCACAGTGACAGGTTGTCAGCCTGTCGCCTAAAATTGCATTATACATGAACCCTCGAGTCCCTTAGTCACCTCTTACGACACCCACGGGAAAGAAATAAAGTGAAACTATTCTAAGCTGGCATCACACAGCATTTCATTTTTATGCTACATATTGATTGCCTGATACGTTTTTTATAGTCTGTAAGTTTAGGTACTTATCTTTTTGTAAGCAAACTTTGTATTAAACTGACAGTTCTGTAGTGTCACTTTCATACAAAGTGTGTTTACAAAAAGATAAGTACCTAAACTTACAGACTATAATTGTCCCTCTTTTTGACTGCAGACATGAGCAAAAAAAAATTAAAAACGAAGCATTTCTCTTCTTAAAAACTCATTGGTCATTGTCACGAAAGCGTAGGCAGGAATTGTTTTTGCAAATGTTCGTTCGCCATTTAAAATTACAATAAGCTAAAGATATAAAAATCTCATTGAAAGGATTATTCAAATTACCTACACCCAAATCTCTGAGACAATTGAAGAGATTGCTCTTTAAAGTTTTAAACAGTAAAAATAACAAAACCACGCCTTTATAATTTACGAAGTAGACTGAACTTAATATAATATTTTAAGGTTGTTAAAGAAAATAAAGTCTGTAACGACTTATTTTCTTTCAAAATTTTTAAGTAACTAAAGTCTGACATGGAGTAACTATTACTACGAAAATCTACTTCGAATATACCTAAGTATAAGTACAACAGGAACACAACGATAGCGCGTTTTAATTTGCAACTAGCGACATCTATATAATACAAAAAATATCACCCTCTATAGGTTCCTAGGTATCTCTGTAGATACCTAGGTACACAATTGATTTCGTCACATAGTATGACAAACAATTGGAGGTAGTTTCGGAAATAGCGTACCACAGTAGTGACAGCTTGTCACTTCATCCCCTAAAACAGTGTTTAGAAATACTAGAATCCTTAATGATAATCTAAGCTCGCATCTTCTTCTTCTTCTTCTGAAGCCACAAAAGTCCACTGCTGGACATGTGCCTCCCTCAATTGGGGGGGAATTGCCACATTCATCACGTTTGGCAAGCGGATTGGCGAGTAGGCATCACTCGTTAGGAATTATTCCAGGCAGAAATATTAATACACACACCCTCACACAATTCACGCCTATATCCCTGGCGGGGTAGGCAGAGCGTTAACGACCATAAAATTACGGTCGTTAACGCCACGTCTGACAAATGTTTGAGGGTTGTTTCAAATAAGTAAAGTATCACTATAGTGACAGGGTGTCAGCCTGTCGCCTAAAATTGCAATACACATGAAGCCCTCGAGTCCCTTAGTCGGCTTCTACGACACCCACGGGCTGTGACACGGGGAAGAAATGGGGTGATGCTATTATAAGCCGGCATCACACGGCAATATTAATACTAATTATTAAATTAAATTAGATTTTTATTATTCGTTACCATTACAGTAGGTACGTTATAAAAGGTAGGTAAGTAATTTATATTTTTATCCTAAGGTGATACTTGACTGTAAGGTGAACAAGTTCAAAAATCGATTAATTTTGAAGATCAAAAACATTCTTACTCAGAAATTCGGTGTCGACGCCATATTTAAATATAATAAAATCATTAATCAAACTAATATCATTAATATTTATTGGACATAATAAATCACACAAAACGATTTGATTCAATCTCTTTAAAATATTCAATGATTCAACTCTATGACAAGCTAGTGTCCCGCCAGGCGGTTTCACCTGCTGTTACCCATTACACATTTTCCCGTAGCAATAATGTGTTTTGCAGCGGTAAAAACTAGCCGTATTGTTCGGAAGAAAGCCTAACAATGAAAAATTTTTGATTTCGTCTAGTAGTTTCGTAAATTGACGATTACAAATTTTTTTTTGACGTGACAACGTCTCATAATTCGATGGAGCCGGCTGCACGTAACTAAAATCATGACTCATGCGGCGTTACCTCGCTCTGAGCCGTTCCATTTAAGACTTGAAGTGCGTGTTCCGGATGGCACGTTAAGCTGTAGGTCCCGGTTGGTGTCTATGATTACTTAGACGGCGGTCGTCACAACATGTCAGAAGCCTGCTACTTGCAGAAGGCGGTTGAAAAATTCTGACACTAGGGTCCATTGGGTCGTTGGACGACTCAGAGTCCCTCGCGAAAAGAGAGAGAAAGAGAGAGAGAGAGAGACAGCGCGGAACGAGCGACAAAAAGGCATTCCATGAGTTTTTTCTTATGACGTTGTCACGTTCAACTATCGTCAGTAAACTGTTACAAACAACCGATGTTTTTTAAACCTTTTTTTATACATAGTGTGGATTTTAGGAAAAAAATAAGTTGTTTATCAAAACTAAACCATATTTCAAAGACATTAAGAAGCATAGGATGTTACAAACAGCATTTTTTTATGAAGAGGTGTTGTATGGTAATATTAATAGTGTCGCCTACGCTCAAATACATTTATTCTAAACATTGTTTTGTTTTTGTATGGTAATCCCATCTCATACAGCTTGCCATACTTTATCCTCTTTGGGGACATATACAGGCTGTTTAATAATTATCTACAAATACTTACTATAGTCTGTAAAACATAGGATGAGCCCTGCGACGTTTGTGACTATGGAGCAAATGCTATGACATAAGGTTCATTTTCCTAGTAAGTAAAGGAAAATACTAGGAAAATTTACTTGCTTACTAGGAAAATGGACCTTATGTCATGGCATTTGCTCCAAGGTCACAAACGTCACAAGGCTCATCCTATATTTTACAAACTATAGGCCTGAAACTGATCAACTTTCCCCAAGGAACATAGAAAAATTCGTTCCTACTCGGCAAATATGTATGAAACACCCAATTATTTTTGCGATATCCCCAAAAAGTTATTGTCCATCCATCCATATCGTATCTGTATGAACGACCCGATGAAACCTGTCATTTTTATACCAGACAATTTCCAAAATCTTGTTAAACCATATTTTTTATACAGATAGACTAAACTGACAGCTAAGAATGCCTTTTTTGTTTTAAAATGTTGTCATCATAAGTCTAGTGTTGTAATTTGACTCATTTATTTTATTCATTGAACTTTTGTGAGATGAATTCTGGATGAAGTTATTTTTAAATAAATATGCATAATAAATACTTGACTTTCGGTCACGTAAAATAGTATACGTTACTTTACGTTTATACGCAACAAGTTTAGTTTAAAGAAATCAACAATGAATAATATTGTAAGTAATTTAAAATGTAATGTTGAATAAATTGGCATTGGTGGTTGTACGAATATTCCTTGCGCTTATAAATCCAATTTCTGTTATATTTTCTTGTTGCGTTGTGTTGCACTCTTTTCTGCGACTTCTTTCTACTGGCCGGTTGGTGTGAACCTTGACAGACAGACGAGACAGACATTGACTTGACTTGACCAAGAGGACGATCGACGGACGGAAACTGACCAATTTATTAGTGGAAATTTAAATTAACCTAATTCATTTTCAAAAAGATTCAATCATAATCTTTGAATCATATAACCTGATCATTCAGGGCACAACACTATTTTTTTATTACTTTTAAATACAATAACGTGGCAACCCACCAAATGTCAATTTAGTCTATCTGGATAAAAATCATGGTATAGGGTCATATTGAGCTACATCAAGTTTTTAGTCTCTACATTTTCATCTATAATCTTAGACTAATTGACCCATGTGGCTCATCTCATCATCAATTGTATGAGTCAGTCCCATTCATTTCGTTCGATACAGCATAACCCCATAATGCGGTGTTCGTTTATGGTGTTCTGTCCTTGGCAAGGTCGCCAGGTGTCGAGACCGAACCGGCATTAACCCATTTATTAAATGTCTGCTCGTGATTTTGAATGATAAAAGAGCATAACTAATTTATAAAGAAAATTGACAATAAATGTATGGCTGTTGTTGAAGTTCATAGAATTTTGTGAGTAACTAGAGATCAGTGTTGGGCACAATCAATTACTTTTGTAATTTGATTAATAATTTAACTACTTTTAATTCAATTTCATTCAATCCAAATTACATGTAATTGAAATTACCAGTAATCGCGATTATTTTTCCAATTATGTAATTATGTAATTATAATACGTAATTCAATTACTCAATTACATTTTGTACTATGATAGAATGGATCTTTGCTATAGTAATACGGAATGCATGGAACAGCCTTCCACATATTCATAGGGGACAACTTTTCCCTAGGAACATATTATTATGTCAGGCAACAACAGAAAATATTCAATCTCCCATACAAAATGAAATATATTAAGTAGGTACTAGGGGAAATTTGTTCAGTTCATGGTCTGAATGCACCCTATCAATATTCAGAGGACTGGCCTGATGGCGTAGTGGACTGGATAGAAGCCCTGCCTGCTACGCCGAGGGTCGTGGGTTCGATTATTTATATGGCCCTTGTTCATATGTAATTGAGTAATTTAGTAATTTTAATTACAATTACATCAAAATAATTGTTAATCTAAATTACTTTCAAGATTTATAATCAGTAATTCGTAATTTTAATTACATACAATAATTGTAATTTTGTAATTAGTAGTTAATTACAATTTGCCCAACACTGCTAGAGATACACAGATTTAAAATCAATCAAATGCATCAAAATCTTAGGCAAAGTTTGCCTTGTTATGGTGGCTTAGAATAGCATCACCCCAGTTCCACTGATTATCCAGGGAACGGGCAGCAGCGTTCCCTGAACATAATGGGGAGGACAATAAAAGCTTATTACAGATGGCAGCAGGCGCGACCAATAAGAAGTAACTGAACTTTGACATTGACACATTTTAGACCAATCACAGAAAAAAATCAATTTCCAAAGATTACTTCCTCATTTTCCTATCTTATTGTCAAGCGTGGCGAGTATGGCAATACTCCCCTGTCCAGCAGTGGACTGTTGGTACTTTAGCACCTACAATACATAAAATACCCAGTCCAACCCACACTATAATCTAAGGTGTTCATTTGATTAAGTGTCATCTTAGCATATAGACTTTGCATAGAATTACGTACTAATTATAACGACAAATTACTATATATCACGTGTTACAACATGGGATATGTGTAAATAAGTAATAAATCATTATTTACATTGTAAATTATATACATTTTGTGTAGGAGGACTTTATGTACTTTACCTATATGAAAGCTACGCAGTTGTATTAATAAAACTTTACGTTTAAAAAAACACTAATTTCATTATAGTTTTATGGTATAGCAATCCCTGCTTGCTAGGAATACCTATAAAAATTAACCTTGGTTTTAACATTATTATTTCTTTACATAAATATTAAAAGTTGCATTATTTTACCGACGAGTTTATTTTATCTGGAGTTCCCGATATTTCGACACTGTTGCAAGCGTCATGATCACGAGTAAACAGCCGCGATAGTTTAAAATTTTGTGTAAAAGTTGAATTTCTACGAAAACACATACTTGGCTAGAGTGAGAATCAGAAAGTTAATAATCAATCAAATAATAAGACACTTTCTAATCAAAGAATACCAATTCAAGTCGACCTCTGACTCTCAAACCTCATTCATCATCATAACCACACTACCTAACTGTAAAATACTTATTATCAAATCTTTGTAAGGTCATTATTACTTTGTGAATGCTAAAGCTGCAGTACCGCAACGAACATAATAGACACAGAAACTTTCTACGTTTATCGGTGACTAGAAATATTACTAACTAGCGGCCCCATAACGCATTTTCCCGTGGTAATTAGATGAATTCCTAGCAAGTATTTTGGATAAAAATCTTCCTCTTGAATCATTCTATCTATTAAAAAAAACCGCATCAAAATCCGTTGTGTAATTTTAAAGAGTTAGGCAAACATACATCGAAAAGCAACTTTGATTTATACTATGTAGTAAAGAAATATTTATGCATGAACTAGCCGCCCGTCCAGCGGTTATACCCGCTGCTAATAGTTTTCCCGTGGGAATAGGACACTTTCCCGGAATTTCCCGGCGTGTATTGTAGATATAAACCTTAGTTGAAGAGCATTGGGATTGGGAGACGACCTTATAATGTGGGCTCAATTTTGCCGAGTACTAAAGGAAGGCAGCTCCATAAGTGCGACCGGGTCGTTGGACGACTCGGTGTCCCACACTAAAATGAAAGTGCGACCTACCCAATGACATTAAATTATCTGTGATCTACTGTAATTTGTTGGTCTCATAAATAACAGCATTATCATGAATCATATAGTTTTTTGTTTGCCACGACTACCTACTTACCTATTTATTACTTCATCTTAGAACTTCCGTGTGATTTTTTGTTGGTGTCATCCTCTTATTTAGATTAGTGTGTGGGTGTCACACAATAGCCATAGGATCCGTTTCATAAATAAAATAATTTAAAGTATCTTTAGTTGTAAAAAACTACTCAGTGATCTTCATTCGCTTATATAGTGTCACGACCAGCGTAACTGTCAGTACGCGCCCGTACGTGCGTGTATGGCGCATCAAAGTCAAGTTACGCTGGTCGCGACACTGTCTAAGCTAAGCATAGATACTACAGCGGCAACTAAAGATACCTATTTAAAGGATAAAGTTATGCTGGTTTGCCCATACAGGAAAGAAGAATAACCAATAAATGTTGATCCCTTACCTAAACGGTCTCTCGAGGCCGCGGTAATGAGATTTTAGGTTTCCAAAAGTGTTCGAAATATAAATGCTTACCTACTTACTTGTATTTGTATATACATAGGTGCCTAGATGCATAAAAATTACAAAAACGTAACGACTTTAAAATAATAAAATGACATTAACGATGATGTCATTACGACTTACTTGTTTTTCCTAAAATACGAGATAAAAAACTGACAGCTATAAATTGCATAATGATTGATTCCGTCGATCAACATAACAAGGTGCAAAGGATAATTTTGCCTTCTCAAAAATATAGTACACCTACCTAACCTATATACTAACTACACACTAACACTTGTGTGCAGATGTTTTTTGAAAGTGTATAAAAGACCCCCAAAAAAACATTTTCATGTCAAAATACAGCCAATGCGTGAGAAAAAGACATCAGATCTCAAATAGAGCCAAGCTTCTCAATCTACACGCCCCAATCATATACTCTACATCTTAGTTAAAATGTACGTCATGGCTGTTTCTCTTTCGTAGAAAAGGCGAATGAACACAATTTATCTTGTACAAATATCAGTTTCTTACGTGCTATACAAATTGTTTCTGAAGAAGGTGGTCATTTTCCGAAACAACCAAACCATAGATTTTTCGATCCAGACTTATTTAAAATTTCTTAACTATCTTTTAGTCCTGGTTTAAAATGAGATCTAAATAAATCTTGCCTAGGTAGACCTACGTAAAACATCTAGTCCAATTTGTCCTAAGATTTTTCTGATACCTCAATCACTGTAGGATGACGCCATACTGTTATATTCTAATCAGCCAATCCAATTCATTCTCAATTTAATTATAGAATGGAACCCATGTAAGTGTAGAACTAATGGCGCGTTCACATTTGGAACGTAATTGCTCGGATACACAATGTTATACCCGTATTTGGTACGTAGGATAGCTGTTCACTGCTTGCTCAGTTTGAATTTGAATTTGGAAGCCATAAAATAAAATAAAAACTGGTGGATCGAGCTCTCTTTTTTTTATCTTTTTACGCCTTAATAAATAAATCGATTTACTCCGCCAAAAATTTTTTGAGATAGACATAGATAGATAGATATGAGGTGTACCTATAAAAGTTTGCTCAAATGAGACTACGAAACTAGATGACTTTCATTCCCGTTGAATACAAAATAAAAATTGATGATACTAATGTGTCAAACAATAGGGCCTATTCCAACGGCTATACTTTAGATTTTTTATTTCGTATTATGACTCGCTTAGACACAATATTTATTACACATCTAACTTATTAACTAAACTTTATTGCCAATTCTAAAACCAGTGTTTTGGATATATATTGCAAGTTTTATAGATTTACAAATTGCAAATGGCGGTGTGTGGGCAGGAGGAATGTTTGAGATGTCCTAGCAATGTGTCCTAGAGGCAATATATAGGACTGCTACGATAACACTTCATCCTAGGTCCTAGCAGTTAACGTCAATACATGTCAAGACCGTCTTCATTATTCATTTGACATTCTTGGACTAGAGACAACATTAAGCCAACAATTCACATCACTGCATGTATGGTATAATCGCGTCTGTCTGTATGTATGTTTGCTTAAATCTTCAAAACTACACAACGGATTTTGATGCAGGTTTTTCAATAGATAGATTGACTCAAGAGGAAGGTTCCCACGGGAAAATGAGTTGCAGCGGGCGCAGCCGCTGGGCGGGCCGCTAGTAGAGATATATAAGAGAATCATATTTCTAAACAAATCATTAGAAAAAATATTACAGATATTTTCAATGGAAGGATGCTGCCTACTCCTCCGGGAAAGAAGCGTGATTATATGTATGTAGATGTTATATTTTCTTAGAACTTTTTCATAGATTAATGGTCACTAGTCAAACATTTAGTTCTTCGCAAACATTTAACGATTTGCTGACCTTAAACGCATGAGGAAAAACATGTTTTTTTTAGTTCTAGAACAAGAAAGAAGAGCTGTGGTAATGTTTTAAACATTTTTGTTTTCAAACACAATTTAAAATAGTTGTAGTTATAGATATGTTACATTTGCCCACTCATAATCAACATGACATAAGTACTTATGAGCTTATAAAAAACTTGCAGTTTATAAAAAACAGTTAAATAAAGCCACAATATTCCCCACTTACTTACTTAGACTTAGTCATGTCAAAACACGTGCATTTTATCAACAAACTATGGTACGTGCCGTTGAAACCCATTGTAAGTAGTAAAAACACATAATGGTTATACTTACTTACTTCATTCGCTCAGATATGTCACGACCAGCGTAACTTGACCTTCAAGCTCGATACACGCACCTACGCGCGCACAGACAGTTACGCTGGTCGTGACACCATAATATGACCGAATGAAATATAAGTGTGTTTTTTCGATTACAAGACTGCATTTAAACTTGACACATCGGTTGAAACGTAATTTATTGCAAATGTACTCTGTACTTTTGACTAAGAAAATAGTAAGAATCTACCTACCTACTCTTGATTATTATTTCTCCCTAAAATTATATTTTTCAATGAATATCCTTCCCATTTCAAGTGTATGCCCTATTCTTTTCCCCTAGCGGGAATATTTGAATATTTTCAAAGTCTCAAAGTCACTAAAGTTGCAAAATGTCATTACTGAAAAACAAAATGTACAAAAAGTTATTGAGGTAAGTCGATTTGCGATCCCATCTTTGAAAGAAAAGTTCTGGGATTCTTAACATTGCCTAAAATTTACTTAAGGCGGTACCTTTGCTGATTAATCTCAGTAAGTTCTCCCCATTCGTCATCCTGTCACCAATTTATCCCCATCCTGTCAATTGATACAACTGGCCGGTAATTATTTCCTCGTAGTATCGAGATGTTCTGAAGGGACTCCATTTCTCCGTGTTCGACTAGTTAGGAAAAGCATTACAGACTGATATTGTCAGATGACTTCTGTACCACAGTTCGAATGTAGTATAGCTGATACAATGCAGGCGTATGAGTGTATTATTAATCTCACACACACAAATCACGCCTATATCCCTGGCGGGGTAGGCAGAGCGTTAACGACCGTAAAATTACGGCCGTTATCGCCACGTCTGACAAAATGTTTGAGGGTCGCTACAGACAAGTCGTGTATCACTGTAGTGACAGGATGTCAGTCTGTCGCCTAAATATGTAATACACGAAACCCTCGAGTCCCTTAGTCGCCTCATACGACACCCACAGGAAAAAAATGGGATGATGCTATTCTAAGCCGGCATCACACGGTATTATTAATCTCTATCGAATAAAATAACACTTTTTTGCTCTCCGCAGAATTATATGCCACTCTACTTTTAAAAACATATCCTGAGAGCTTTTTGAACTTAGTCTAAGGACCTAGGAGGTGTAGATAATAACCATAATAAACAATATAACTGCCGTACAATCGCGAAATTAATGATCAAATAAAAATCACTTATTCAAAGTAGTAAATTTTATATTTAGCTTTTTGATGGTCAAGTATTAGTCATCAGAAAAAAGAGGTAAATCTACGTTTTTCTATTTCTTATAACAGTTTTATGAACCTAGTGTAAGCGCGAATTTATGAACCTGATGTCAGGCTGTATGTAACATTCAACAGCCTACACAGACCCGCTCCGTCTGTCCGCACCTCGTCTCCGCGTCAAACTTGGCAGTATCGCACTGCGCGCCGCGAAGCCTACACCTCGCGCGCTTTAAAAAGTAAAACGTCAACCGTTCGCGCGCTTTTTTATTTTTAATTTTTTGACTAAAGTTTGCAACATACAGCCATGTCGGCGGACGTGTTAAGTGATGATTTGAAATCTCGTCTACATTTGACGACGAAAACAGTAGGGGCTGATAGGATACGAAGGGCGAGGGAGACTAATGAAGATGTGGCTATATTGTCCATGTTCCTGCCGAATGCAACAGCTGAGAGGGAGAATAAGAAGTTTTGTTGTGCCATGAAAGAGGACTGCTTGCTCGGCGATCCACGGAAAACTGTCGCAGGTGTTGTTTTGTGCTTTCTCCCTGTTTTGAACTATTGTTCTAAGGTGTTTATATTGAAGCACCTATTAGATGTGCCCACGTTTTGTATCTTGTTGATTGAATCTATATTCATCGTAGCTAACTTTCTAGTAAGGCAGGAATAGGTTACCTTCATTATTGATCTTATTTCATTTTATATTCTGTTTTTCGAAAGTTATTATCGTCTTAATTATTCCTCAAATTTTCTGTTAAATATCTATATTCAAATCATCCCCAGTGCTCTTTTGAGATCCCTTGAAATAATTTGCACAAAGATAAATTACCCCGGAAGGGATAAAGACGTGATTTGTGTATGTATGTATAATGTTTGTTTAACCCCGGAAGACCCTTACTCATCAAAGTGGAATGAATTGAAAACGAAAATGTTTTAAGAATTTATCGTTCACTTATTTTCTAGCTGTAGTGGGTTTCGCGTAAGTAGTGACCCGATTGAGGGATACTTTTATACAGGGACTGAGCAGTAGCATTCCCTATGAATAACATCTTGCACTGCGCTCGCCAATCGTGTCTAAGGTGGAGCAAAATCATCCCCAAAAAGCCCATAATGTAAGCGTTAAAATTACTAGATATTTATTTTCATACAGGTAATACAAGTACCAATTTAATTATATACATTCGTTTAAGTATGACTTCATTAACTTAACAAACAGCAAGTGTTTTGCATATACAAACATTTTAGTCAATGGATGTTGATTTTTCATTAAAATTCTCCGAACGTGATCGGAAAAATAATGAATTGTTGTCATAATAGGTAATCGATTATTCAATTATTGCTCGTCGTTTTGGTTTTACTTACCATATAATAATTGTAATACACATAAAACCCTCGAGGCAATAGGCTGACAACCCGTCACTACGGTGATACACAAATCATCTGAAAGAGCCCTCAATATTTGTCAGACATGGAGATTGCGACCGTATTGTCACGGTCACCACGGTACCAAGGGTTTACCCCGCAAGGGATAAACGCGTAATATGTGTATGCATGTATAATAATTGTGGCGTACCCTAGGGGAGGCCTATGTCCAGAAGTGGACTGCTATAGGCTGATGTGATGATAATGATGATGATGATGAATAACGATGATAATGCGGTTACCCAGGCATTTTAAAAGAATCCCTTTTAGTAACTGATGTACTACGTCGCATTGTAAAGTTTTGATTTTTTTTTTGTTAGTTAATCTAATGAATAGGTACATAGTTACAAAATAATAAATAGGTCTGAACTCACAAACGTATAAGTACTTACCTACTTAAATTTCGCTTCTTCACTTCATTTATTTTCTTCAAAGTCGGAATTTATGATTATAATTTTAAGACAATCATTTCTTCAGTTTCGTGGTTAGTTTTCGAAGAAAATACAAATACAAATCCATTTATCTCCACATAATAATTACATTTTATTACAATCATATAATAGGCATACAATTAGGCTAGGCAGATATACAAAAATTACATTTAGGTTTATTATAATTACATTAGAGCAAGTAGCTATAGTTAGTATTGTTTGTTATTAGATACGTTAGTGGAATAAAGGTGTGGACACAGCATGGCTGATTTTAAGAAGTGAGGTCTACCCTACGTCAAAAGAGTGAAGATCATTTCGAAGTTAAGCTCTTGAAATTTTTGTAATTTTTTTTCCAGTTTTGTTTTTATTTTTGGTCATTTTTTACGGCTTGTACCCTAGGTTCTTATTGTCCAAACGAACAGATCACCTTGACCAAATAAATCCAAAACAAACTTGGATTCTCACTAATAGGAAACACAAATATTATCATATCACAAGGAGGTGTGAGAACTAAATTATATTTTTTCTTACGTGTTTAAAAAAAAAACATTGTAATTTCGTCTTAAATGCTTATGCATACAGTTCTTAATATAAGGTGTAATAGCTGCAAATGTTTTACACGGTGAACCATCCCGTGAAAGTGATCAACTTTCCCCAAAAAAACATAGGTTGAATTATGAAAAATTGTTTGGACCTCCCACACATATTGACTTGGTCGGTCGGTAGTTTTGTATGAGAGGTCCAATTTTATTCATATTTTGACCTATGTTTATTGGGGAAAGTTTTTCAGTTTCATGGGCTTCTTCACCCCTTAAAATATTTGCTGCTATTTATTTTACACACTGTATAGATTTACAATGCATTCTGGCTGGATGTTTGTTTACACACGTTTTCAAAATAAGTACTTAAATGCTAACGTAACGACCATTTTGTAACCTTCACCTCAATTTCGCGCCATATTTCTTTAATTTTAAAATTCATTAAAATCTCGTTTTTTAGCATTAACCTATATTGCATTATGTAGAGAGGTTACTTAGTAATACTTACCTACATTATATTAACTTAATGTATGTGAACTTTTAAAAAAATGCTTGTATATAAATCGGTTGGTACTTATGCAATAGTGAATACTACATACATACCTACATATATCACGCCTATATCCCTTGCGGGGTAGGCAGAGCGTTAACGGCCGTAAGAATACGGTCGCTATCGCCACGTCTGACATTTTTGAGGATTGTTTTCCAAGGTTGTTTCAGAAAACATGTGAATCACTATAGTGACAGGTTGTCAGCCTGTCGCCTAAAAATTGTAATACACCAAAACTCTCAAGTCCCTTAGTCGCCTCTTACGACACCCGCGGGAAGGATGTGGGGTGATGCTATTCTAAGCCGGCATCACACGGCAGTGAATACTAATATAGAACAAATTGTAACGAGGACTTACCTAGAAGATTATAATTATAGATACGAAGTAATAAAACTAATCGTAAAAGATCTGAAATACCTTTATAGAAGAGCTCGCTGTAAACCTAATTTTACAAGCCGAAGCGGGTTTACCTTAAGTGGACATAAAATTGGTTTAGAAATAGCAGATGTAGATTGGTACCTACTCTACTTCATTCTATCTTCAGATCCAATCATAAAAATTGTATTATAAACCTAACCAATTTATAGAATTACATTGAAATAGATTTTAATACTTAATACAGGGTGTAAAAAAAATGGCTGCAAATATTTTGAGGGGTGAACCAGCTCATGAAACTGATCTACTTTCCCCAAGGAACATAGGACTTTCTAGGACAATTGGACCTTCCATACAAAATTGCGAACCAATCAAGTCAATTAGTATGGGAGGTCAAAAAAAATCTCAAATATCGACCTATGTTCCTTGGAGAAAGTTGTTCAGTCTCGTGGGCTGATTTACCCCTTAAAATACCTGCAGCTAATATTTTTACACCTTATGTAGAAAACTATACTTCTTCATTGTGATAGTTCCTAAAACCTAAACCAGTTTCGAGCTTTCGTATTTTCGTATCTCTGTAAAATAAAAATGTTAAAAGCTTCGCGAAAGGGGAAACGAAATACATAAAAATAACGTTCTTCAATATAATCGCAGACGCGGGGTAATAACTCGGAAGCGTTGACATTTTCCGCATAAAATAACTTCCTCTTTTTTCAAAATGGCGGCGTCCGTCAATCAGTTACCCTCGTCCTAATTTACCTTTTGTAATTTTTGCAAAATTATTCATGCCAGTGAAAAGTGCGCATTTGAATTTGGTGCTTAATATTGTCAGGCGTGAAAAGCCCTTGAATTGATCTTATTTCACATTTAATATACTTAGGTAGGTAAATATAGGATGTAAAAATATTCGCTGCAAATATTTTAAGACGTGAACTAGATCATGAAACTGAACAACTTTCCCGTATAAACGTAAACGTAAACGTAACATATAAATGTAAAACTTTTAGATTATAAAATAAGTTCCGTTGTAAAATGTGTCAATCCTCAATCAGTCATACGATCGGTTTGCCCACTTGTTCGAGTAATTATGAAATTATCATTTACATAGGTATATTTATTTAGTAGTAATAATAAACTGAACACTTATAACAACCTATAAAGTTATTATTGAAGCAAGTGTTACGAAAGAAACCGGCTGTTAAAGACTAACAATAAAAGATGTCATCGTATCGTCATTAATTTTATTTTATAACAACGCCATGCAAATGAGAAGAAAAGTTTCCCTTAGAAAGCACCTTTTCTCTCCCGCCAAACAACAAAACGTCAACAACGGAGCACAGATTATAATAATCAATTCTATTTTCCTTGTTTTGTGGCGTGTTCATTGTGATTATGCCAGTGTCAAGTTAAAGCGATAAAACAAAAACAGATTATAGTCATCATCATCATCATCATTAACAGCCTATTGTAGTCCACTGCTGGACATAGGCCTCTCCTAAAGCACGCCACTGAACCCGGTCTTCGGCTTTACTTCTCCAGTCACTGCACGCAGCTTTGCGTATGTCGTCGCTCCACCTTGCCACAGGGCGTCCTACGCTACGTTTGCCGATACACGGTCTCCACTCAAGGACCAGCTTACCCCAGCGGTTATCGGTCCTTCGGCAGATATGACCAGCCCACTGCCACTTCAGCTTGCTAATACGTTGAGCTATGTCGGTCACTCTAGTTCTCTGTCGAATTACTTTGTTTCGGATACGATCCCTTAGAGAAACCCCGAGCATAGCTCTCTCCATAGCTCGCTAAGCGATTATAGTCAAGTTTTCACAACTCTTAATCATTTCGAGGTTGTTGATTTAAATATCAAGATCGATAATCTGATTTATGACAGTTATTGATGCAAAACTTCTCACGTTTGTGCGTAGGTGGCCCTAGTTACGGTATTAACTTTAATTGTAGGTTATGATTTGGTGAAAGTTTGCACCGTGTTTTTGCAGCTTGATTGTGGGCGTACCATTAATATTTACCTCCTCGAACTAGATGATTTTAATGGATAAACAATCGCATCTGTGGTTTGTTATTCTTTTAGAAGTCTGACATTGCTTAGAAAAGTATCTGGTTACAGACCTTTTATCTCACGAGTACGCGTTAGCCATACTTGTGTGTGTTTTGTCTTTCTCTTTTCGTTTTAGACACCGAGTCTTCCAACAAAAATAGAGAGAGACAACACACAGAAATATGACTCAACGCGCACTCGTGAGATAAAGACTGTATTGTGGCCATTTGTGGCGCACCCCATAGATTATAGAAGTCAGTGGGTGAACCAAATATACCCATACCCTCGAGTCGAAACGAGACGGGAGGCCGTGTTGCTCGAATCCCATACCCAAAACACAAATTCTGATAATCAAAACTTAATAGTAACAGTATTCCTAACTCTATCGTCATTTTTATTTTGAATAGCGATGATATCATTATTATGTTGGTATTCTTTTCGAATCACGGGCCCATAGGGACCCGGTCCTTTGAGGCATGTGTGGGGCCAAAGCCAACAGCACAGATGCCTTTTTATACCAAATAATCTAAGTGTGTGATGTGTACATCAAGCGCATACTCGCTCTGTCTGCACTACAGAGTACACCCAGAGCCAGCACACGCCTGATGCAAGGACTATTGCAGGTGAGGGTCGGATAACTAGGGCTATGGGGAGGAATTCGCTGGACCGGTTGCTGGGCTATTGTTGAGACAACGGGACGCCTGCCAAATCAAATGTCTCAACCTTGATAATCTCGGCAGACGGTGACTCGCCGCCCGCTAGGTGGGCCTCCACTAAAGGGCTTTTGCGCATGATGCGCGGTGCCCTGGGACGCAACACTGGTGCAGGCGACTGAGGGGTGTCGAGAGGTGTACACCGCTTTCTGCGCAGAGGTCCTGGACGAGGGCCAGAACATGCACCAACTCGCGACTTACGCATGTTTCACTTCCACCCCTCGAGTCCGAACACAGGCTCGAACTCTAGCGGCCCCACTTCGACCGGCCAACTAAGGCAAGCCAAAGGTGAGAGTCCTGGTCTTGGGGTCCACTCCGGCAAGCCGGAGACGGCCAGTCTGCACTCCCCGGGGTACTCGGGTCCGTGGGGTCGCTACTCCCCAACAGCTCGTCACAAGCTGCCCTACGGGTAGCTAAGGGTGTAGAGAGGTGTGCTGCGCTTTCAAGTTCAGGGATTTCTCCCCTCAGCATTACTCGCGGCTTTATGCCTTTAACACTTCCACCCTTCGAGTTGAAAAACTCTTGCGACTCCACTCTGCCCGGCCGGTTAAGGCAAGACAAAGGCGGGCCCCATTCCGGGGAACCCAGGAGTACTTCGGGTCCGTGGTGGCGCTACTCACCAACAGCTTGCCAAAGCTGCCCTGCGGGTTCATTATTATTATTATTATTATTTTTCTGTAGTTTGTTCTACTTATCTCGACATTACGAGCATGTCGGTATTTACAGAACCAAGTACGGGCTATGCCAATTATTATTATTATCTTGTAGTTGAATCTACTTATCTCGACATGAAGAATATGTCGGTGTATACAAAACCAAGTACGGGCTAAGCCAAGTGACTTGGTTCTGATGCTACATCGGTTTCTGTTTGGAAGATGGTCGCATTTGTGAGGAATCGCCGGACTATAGAGCATGTGTCAAGGATGACAGATTTTTGCATGTTTACGTATGTTGATTTTGGGAGTTTTAATTCACCTATTGCCTTGTGCAGTGTTTTTGGGACTATACCGGTGGAAGAGATTATTATAGGGACTATGCGAACTTGATCTTGATGCCACATAGCTTGTATTTCTTCTGCCAGGGGAATATATTTTTGTATTTTTTCCGTGTGTTTTTTTTGTAGGTTGTCTGTGTTAGGTACGGAGATATCTATGAGGTACGTTATTTTAGTTGATTTTAGTGTAAGGGTTAAGTCTGGTCTATTGTTTTGTGTGGTTCTGTCTGTAATAATGTCGCGGTCCCAGTAAAGTTTAGCTATGTCATTTTCGAGAACATTTTGAGGTTTATATTTGTAGTAGGGCTCTATGGTTTCAATCAAATTATATTTTTTGGCTAGTCGGGCGTGGATCTGTTTGGCAACATTGTTGTGTCTGTCTGTGTACTGTTTGTTGGCTAGGTAATTACATCCTCCTGTTATATGGTCTATTGTTTCTTGTTGTTGATTGCATAGTCTACATCTATCTGAGGTTACGGTGGGGTCTTTTATTATACGTTTCTGGTATGATTTAGTTTTAATAATCTGGTCCTGGATGGCTATCATGAATCCTTCTGTTTCTGCGTAAATGTTGCCTTTCTTTAGCCATGTGTTTGATGCCGTGTAATCTATGTGCTCTTTCTGTAAATTTGCTATGTGTTTTCCATGTAAAGCTTTTGACTTCCATTTTTCTAATTTAGTTTCCTCTGTTGTTATTTTATCTTTGGGTTTAAAATTTGGATCGTTGAGTTCTAGTGTTCCGTGGGTTGAGTTTGGTCTTAAACATATGGCTTTGTGTAGTTCGCTTGTTTCTCTTTTTTCAAGAAAATAGGTTCGCATGTTGCAGATTTGTCTATAGTGTAAATTTTTGATGTCAATTAGTCCTCTTCCTCCTTTCTCTCTTTTTAATGTAAATCTTTCAACTGCTGAGTGAATGTGATGTATGAGGTGTTTGTTGCATGTGGTTCGGGTGAGTGTGTTAAGTGTTTCTAATTCTGTGTCGGTCCATTTTATGATTCCAAATGAATAGGTAAGGATAGGGATTGCGTAGGTATTTATAGCTTTTATTTTGTTTCTACCTGACAGTTGAGTATTTAATATTTTAATGAGCCGTTGCTTGTATTTAGTTTTTAGTTCATCTTTAATTTTTTTGTGATCTAGCTTGTGGCTTTGATGAAATCCAAGATACTTATAAGTTTCATTTAGAGAAAGGCTTTCTATTGTTTCAGATCGTTCTGCAAGATTGAATGGTTCTTGGTGTTGATGTTTTCCTTTTAATATACTGTTGATTTTACATTTGTCTACTCCGAATTTCATGTTAATATCTTTACTAAATGTTTCAGTTATTTTGAGTAATCGGTTCAGTTGTTCTCGAGTGGCTGCATACAACTTTATGTCGTCCATGTAAAGTAAATGGGTTATTTTTATTTTATTTATTCTGTCGATGTAGTATCCTTCACTGCAGTTGTTCAGTAATTGTGAGAGGGGATTAAGAGCTAGGCAAAACCAAAGTGGGCTCAAAGAATCCCCCTGAAATATGCCTCTATTGATATGAATTTTATCGGATGTTAAGTTGTCTTTATGAGTTTTTATATTAAGCGTTGTAGTCCATTGCGTCATAATATTTTTAAGAAAGTTTATAGTTTTAAGGTCTATTTTATACAACTCAAGACATTTTAGGAGCCATGAATGTGGAACACTGTCGAATGCCTTTTGATAGTCTATGTAACTATAGTATAGGTTTCTATGTTTATCTATGGCTTGAGTATGAATTTCACTGTCTATTACTAATTGCTCCTTACAACCTCTGCTACCTTTACTGCATCCTTTCTGTTCTTCGGCTATAAGGTTATTTTGAGTGATGTGTGAGTTTATTTTGTGTGATATGATGGATGTTAGAAGTTTGTATAGTGTAGGTAGGCATGTTATTGGTCTGTACTTTGCTGGGTTTTTAGTGTCGTTATCTTTGGGCTTTAAGTAGGTTATACCTTGGGTAAGAAAATGGGGTACTCGTTCTGGGTTTTCCATAAAGGTATTAAATATCGCGGCTAAAGGTTTATGGAAAACTTTTAGTTTTTTTAGCCAGAAGTTTTGGATCTTGTCTGGCCCCGGGGCTTTCCAGTTTAGCATTGCGCTGGTGGCATTTTTTATATCTTCTTCTAGTATTATTATTTCATCCATAGTTTTAACTCCTGTGTTGGTGGATTCCACGTTTCCTATCCAGAGAGCATCTGTTTTGTAGTCACTTGGGTTGGACCATATGTCACTCCAGTAGTTTTTGGTATCTTCAATACTTTATTATTATTATTATTATTATCATTAAAAAGACATTTCTCTAAGACTCGATTCATTTACATATTTATCTTGCCAGCGATCAAGTTGACAAATGACGCGACTACAAGTAAACCTCAGTTAGGGTCTCCATAGTTTATTTAACAAGAATTAGAATCACCAAATTCCATCTCGTAGTTTTGAGTTGATACACTTCCATTGACGCATACTTAAAAGTTTTTTAGGGTCCTACACAATATCGAAATTAAGTTAAATAAAGTTAGTGGGTACAGTAAAGATGAGAATTGAAGTGACATCTTTCTTTCAAGCTCGTTAAAATATAATGAGGGTAGTCTATGTCTAGGTATGCAGCTCGCTTTGAATTAGCGCCATCCTATTGGTAGTCAATGAACCTGTTGCCATGCTTTCACAGAATTTAATTTAAACTACGGTAAGCGTAGGTATTCAATCCTGTCTGGGTGTGTCAGTCAAACATGGTTTCCAAACAAGTCAATAGCGTACATCCTTTATAGGTGTAGGATTCTGTACCTACCTTTATCTAGTTTTCCGTAGAAATGAGATATTTTTTCGCGCCAAATTGTTTAGTACGTAGGTATATTGTTTGAAGCAGCGCAATATTAGCTACATGAATTTGCAGTGGAACACAGAACGGGCTATTAAAAAAATTAAAACATCGATTCAAATTCCACATAAACTCCCTACTTACATAAATAATCCTTAACCATACATGTACATACCTCCATGGATGGAAAAGTAGTGTTTTGCTAGGTTAGGGTAGCGTGGGGTTGTCGGTATACTAGCTTACAACCAAAATGTGTATCCGAACGTGTTTACTTAGGACGAAACCACTTTATTTAGGGTGAACCTACTCGCGGCAAAATGAAAACTATGTAAGGTCAACGAACTTTACAACAACCAAAGGATATAAGTAACTTGTTTTTTTTAAAGAATGGATCCCTACAATATTGTTGCACTTTCGGGATGCTTTCTTTAAAAAATCAAGTTGTAGTCGAATATATTGGATGAAAGTTAGAAGGTTGAAAGAAAACGACAGACTCATAGTCGTTAAGATCTATCTACAAGTCGGCAATTGAAACTATGCTTATCTATCTCTATGAAATCTAAAAAAATACTATTAATGTAGTGAACTCTACCAAAAGCTTAAATTACATGACACAGCTTTACTCTCAAATAGATACATTCTCATCATTGAATGGCATTTAATTAAAAAACATGACAATATAACCCACTTTTATATATTTTACATTCTCGGTTCCAACTCTTCCAAATAAGTTAAAAGCCAAGTCACGATCGCTGATAAAAGTTCAATTGAAGTCACTAAAAGTGTTACACGTACCACAACTTAGTAATGGCTAGGTATTACTGTTTTTGATTCGCTTTGAATTGGGATGATATTTGAATGTGACTTAACCTAGGATTCGGGCCAGATTAGCTTTCGGGTTGCAGAGGTCAGATGGCCGTCGCTCTTTGTAAAAACTTGGTTCCACGTCGAATCCCCTAAGTTAGGTAGCCGACCCCGACAGAGAAAGGGATAAGGCAAAGAGAATGATGATGAACTTCCAGACTGAACCATTCTAATTTTTAAACGAATTTGTCCCCAATAATCTAAATGGTCGCCTTGTTCTGTTTGCTCAGTTTTCTGTTTATCGTGACCTTATTAACCACTAGGTTAATCGGCGATTTGCGACAAATGACAAAAAGTTGCCGAATTGGTCTGGTCTTTGAACTTTCAACCTATGTTCCTCTTGTGAAAGTTGTGCAGTTTCATGGACTGTTTAAAAAAAAAAAAACAAATTCAAATATTTTAAGAGGTGAGCCATTCCATGACCAAGCCTCCTTGATTTACATCAAAATTATAAAATTGTTTTGGACCTCCCATACAAACTGACTCGGTCGGTGGGAGATCCATATTTTAATATTTTGACCTATATTTCTTTAAAGAAAGTTGTTTCATTTAATGGGCTGCTTGCTCACCCTTTCAAAATATTTGCAGTAAATAAAGTTACACCTTATATTTTCACAAATATTTCCATTCTGTATGCATGCATGTATGCATAACTATAGCTCGTACAAATGATAATTGCTAGCAAAATAGGCTTAACAAGCATGGAAAGGGTTTCATATTTAGCACATTAGTTAACACCGTTAACACCCAATTTCAGAGAAGAAAGTACCGCTGATATCAGTGGCGTCTTGTTATTGGCATGTTCTTTTACAAGTTCTTTACCAATATAATAAAAGGAGACAGTAAGCTTCCCATATAAAATAAAATAAAATACATAAATATAATATTGCGGACTTCTCACTTACCAACTAACTAATACCTAAAGTATGGTCCAATTTAGAATGACTCCTAGTTACAGGATTAGTCCGGTTATCCATCGACTCGGTTTCCCATACTACATGAAAGAAGTCTAACTAACTTATTCTTTTTGTGTGTCCTCCAAAGACCCGATGAACTAATAAGAAGTACCTAGGTATATGCAACTTAGTAGCTAGCCAATTATTTTATCAAAACAGAAGGTACAGTTGAAGGTAGGATGACGGTATGTTGTATCAATTATCCTCACAGATGATTACGCATTACATCACCGTTTCCTTTAAAAAGACACAAGCTTTTTATTTATTTCTTAAGTGGCTACATCTGAAATGGATAAAAAATGTTGAAGTACAGTCGTTTGCAAATTAGGTATCGTTTTCCTCTCAAGTGAGATTATGAATTGAATATCTACGTAGGTAGGTACTTAGGTAGTTACTATAGGTGCCTTCTTCCTATAGACAGACAGACAGATACACTTTATTGAGTAGAGTAAGGTAGATAGAGATTTGAAGAGTCTAAAGGAATACTTTCGTAATAGTAACCTGCTCTGCCAGTTAACGAACTTTTTAAATGTTTTATTTTTTATTTTATTTTTACATTTCATTTTTTTTATTTCACTTGACTGTACCTAGCAAAAATCCTGCACGGACCATATGGTCAGCGGTTACGACCGGCCAGTATCCTTGGCCTTCGGTTATCGTGAACTGGTCAACCTCTTACTCATCAGACAGAAGTAAATACAAGGAGATGCCGTCAATCAAACTTTGTATTCGATGAGTAACAAAAACAAGAAACGAATTCATTATATTCGGTTATTTTTGGTACGCAGCAAGAAAAAACTAAAAATCTTAATTACATACATACATACATACATACATATATCACGCCTTTATCCCTTGCGGGGTAGGCAGAGCGTTAACGGCCGTAAGAATACGGTCGCTATCGCCACGTCTGACATTTTTGAGGATTGTTTTCTAAGGTTGTTTAAAAAAACTTGTGTATCACTATAGTGACAGGTTGTCAGCCTGTCGCCTAAAAATTGTAATACACCAATACTCTCGAGTCCCTTAGTCGCCTCATACGACACCCGAGGGAAGGATGTGGGGCGATGCTATTCTCAGCCGGCATCACACGGCAATGAAAATGTTATTTCTGGTACGCATCAAGAAAAAACTAAAAATCTTAATTGATTGCCAGTAAATACCTACCGTACCCATTGCGTTTCAGCGAAATGTGTTCATAAAAGTAGCTCATAATGCTCATTTACTCGCAAAAATGCATTTCAAATTCTGAATGCCGTTATCGGCTGTACACGTGCCAAGCGGGTGCCTCATTCTGCCGATAAGAAAGAACAACGGTTTGCCGCCAATTTACTCAGGAAACAATATGGCCGCTCTTGAAAACGTGCATGTTCGTTTATGGTGCGTGCTTTTTAGATATTCGTTTTGAACACGGAAATAAAATAAATCGATACAGTGCTCTTTGTGTGAGCTATTTATAATAAGGAAATATCTGTTGTTATGAATATTATATCTAAATTTTGAAAACACACGGCTCGGTTGTTGAGGAATAAAAAAAAATACACATATAGACACACACACACAACTAGACTATAAACGCGCCACCATCCACCCCAAGTTCACTCGTGCGAGAAAGTGTCTGTAGTCAGTCAGACAAAACGCGCAGACAAAACTTTTAATGAAACAACTTTGTTGGTCGACTAGTTTTTTTCTTTGACAAAACGTTAAACTCACCATTTCATTGAAACTATTTACGCGAACGAATCACTTTGTATTTTCATGTTATTCACTTTAACTTTTCTCACTCCCATCCAATTTACAAAGCGTACCAAAACATACGTGTACTTATTATTAGTATTTAGGTAATATTCGTACAAGGCGACTAAATTCAGGGAACAGGCAGCAGCGTTTCCTGTGAATATCTACAAAATCTTGCACTGCGCTCACCAATCCGCCTGCCAATCGTGGTGAGTAAAGCAATACCCCCAATTCGGGGAGGCCCATGTCCAGCAGTGGACTGTTGTGGCTGTGGCAGTAACACTCGTACATACGAGCAAAAGCCGTCCCTTGCAATCTCGTCTCGAGTCGCGGAAATGAAAAAGGCTTATTCCATTTTCCTCTCGCAATGGTTCCTGTTTGTCGAGGGCCTTCATTTCCGTCTGACGACTCCGCCTAGGCTAGACTGCAACCCTTTGTGAAAAGCCTAGTTTGTTTAGGCTACGGTGAAATTGCAGACAGTTTTATGTGAAAACGCTTGTTGACGTTTGAAGCGGGACCGTTCGTTTCATTATTATTGTTTCTCAATTTTTTTTCTAATAGTAAGCAGACAGTTTTATGTGAAAATTCTTGTTTACGATCAAAGCGGGTACGTTCGTTTCATCATAGTTTTTTCTGGAATCTTTTTTATAATGGAGTAGCTTAATGAACTATTGTTTGAAATAGGTACCTTTATGACACGCCTAAAATTATGTCACCCACCTATATAATTTGCGTTGGTAGGTGAAGTCATCAATGAAAACTTAAATTACATAAAATAAGACAATCACAGCAAAAACTTGTACAAAACAATAAATGACGTTATACAACGTAGGTTCCTAGTTCTGCGTTAATCTACTGTAACGAAATTCGCACGATTTTCAACTTTACGGCCTTGTCATACGGCTGTCGTATAGATTATTCTATTATCGTATTAGATTTAGGCTAGTCGGCTTTACAATGATGACTAAAACTCTGGAATAAAAACAAATAGTCATTGAGAACTTGAGAACTAAACGTTTGGACGCGTAGTATGTAGGTAAATAACAAGGACTTTGTATGAATGAAAGAATTGTTTCGATACATAAAGAAGAGTTGTTAAAGGACACGGCATTTGCATTCTCAACTGAATACGAACATTATAGCAAAGAAACGTTTTAAATCGCTTAAAATGCCAAGAAGAAGTAAATTGGTCTCTTTTGTAACAGGGCACTTCCTTAGCTTATGTTAGACATTATCATTTACAAGGAAAGAGACACTTTGTTTATGTATTCTTTGTTTAAATTTGAAAAGCTTGAACGCCTACCTACCTTATCTATACTTAGATGATGACGATCTATGTCTTGTGTAGCGCAACACAATATTAAGTTTGAAGAGTTTTCAAGCCACACTGACACCGGGGTTCATCAGATCATTGAACGACTCAAATAACCCACCAAAAAGAGACAAAAATCACGCTTTCAAAGCCAAAGTCAATTCTCAACCGAAAGAACTGCAGATAATTTAGGCCAATAGTCTACGTAGCAACCGTGGGAGTACCCGTCCGACAATATTTGCTCTCCGCCCACCGGCTGACATCACCGCAGCCTTCGGATATCGGTTACTGTAACACGTCGCCCGACACGAGCGTGGATCGGAACGTGATGACTGACAGCTGCACTAAAATGCACGATTTCATTAGTTGTATTTGACAGGACATAAATAATTTACGAATTACATACTGGCCTATATCCTAGGTACGTATTTATAAATCGAACTCAACTCTGAGATCGATCTCGAGAGCGTTTTTGACAAAACTCAGAGTTGACTACGGTTTATAAATACGGGCCTTAAACATTTCTTGGTAACTTAAGATGTACCAGGTACCTATGCTTTCTGACCTTAGCATGTCCACAAGTATAAAAATACGGAGAGAGTAGGGGACTTTAAACCTTATAATGGACGTCTGTAAAGTATTTAGCGATTGACGTTGAAGATATGAAACTAAGAAGCTTTTAAGTCTTTGACGTGAGCTTAGGTATTGAAAAACATGATCTCCTTTATATTTAAGTTTGAACCGAAACCAGATAGACAAAAAAAGAATATTGGATTACAATCTAAAGAACATGCAGTCAATTCGACCAGCTCACGCGAGCTGACGTTTTAATAAGGACCAATCGCCAAGTCGACTTTACAAGATCAAGTTACGTGGATCAAAGTGATTTATTTTGACGATGTTTTTAACTAGTTTTTGTCCGACAAAGATGGAAACTTTACATCAACGTGGCATTGACATAGAACGATATTGAAATTGAATTTTAAACATTCGTTGTATCGTTTCGTATCAAATAAAATTAGCATAATAATTCAATAAAGTTATGTTTGGTGTTAATCCCTTGATGATACTGATGATTCAGAATTATTAATACGTTATTTTTTTTAGATACTTACTAATGACGCAATTGTAGCCCAATAAAAATACATCTCCAAGAACTCTCTCCCTTCGTGTGGGACACCGAGTCATCCAATGACCCAATGAGCCCTAGTGTCAGAATTTCTCAACAACAAGATGCATAAAAAGAAAAGAAAATCATTGCGACAACTTTAAAAAGCTATTTATTTCCCTTCTTTCATAAAATAGAGTCAGCATTTTTCCCTATAAAAGACCAAGGGGAAAAAATGCATTTTTGTTAAACCGATAAAGGATCAAGTTGTACAAAATCTCCATGCTAGTATATTTCATTCGCTTAGATTTTGTCGCGACCAGCGTAACTGGACCTTCATGGTCAATACACGCACCTACGGGAGCTCACTGACAGTTACGCTGGTCGTGACATTATCTAAGCGAATGAGCTATATCCCCGCTATGAGCCACAAGCCACTTGATCACGAAATGCAGTATGGCGTCTAGACATCTAGACGCTGCTGGTCGCAATCATACTATAGACTTACGGTTACCTGCACTAGTAAATTGTTCATAGTATATGAGGCAAAGTGGGTACTTGGAGTAAAAATGTGGTTAGATATACAGCTATAGCTTTAAAAAATATTATTTTGTTCTTTAAAAAAAATACCTGTCACTATAGTGATACACATGTTTTCTGGAACAACCTTGGAAAAAAATCCTCAAAAATGTCAGACGTGGCGATGGCGACCGTATTCTTACGGCTGTTAACGCTCTGCCTACCCCGCAAGGGATAGAAGCGTGATATACGTATGTATGTATGTATGTTAAAAAAAGTAAAAAAAAGGAGGGAGAGAAAAATTTAAGAGTAACAAGTTAAAGCTTTTGATAAATATTCTTTCTGTCTTTTCGTATGGGACACCGAGTCGTCCATGGCCCACTGAGACCCTATGGAAAATATTAAGGTTGTTTCTAAGTTCGTTGTTTCTTCTTCTATAGTGTCGTATGGGACACCGAGTCGATAAACAACCCGATGAACCCTAGCGTCAAGTTTATTCGAATTAACTCTACTTCTTTTTTTCGTGTGGGACACCGCGTCGGCCAACGACCCGATGAACCCTGGGTGCCTTCGATAAACGTTTATACTTATTGAAGAACGAAATTAGAAAAGTTTTATTAGTTTCTTTTTCACTGCAAAAACTTTGCAAATGAAATGTGTCTCTTCTCTTATGATTCATGGAACGAAACGCCTCCCACAGTAGCTGACCGAATAACACGGTAACCTGTCGATTGTTATAAATAAAAACACGGTACATCAAATCATTTGATTTGCAAATGCGACAGTTACAATTTGTCATTATATTCCGTTCGATTGTGCGTAAAAAAGCGTTTTTTTATTCGTCTGTGGGCAAACGTATGTGCGTATGACGAATCGTATGTAGAGGTGTGACAATGATCCTATTAAAATATTAGGAGCTATTGTTTGATTTTTCTAAGAATAAGAAAGTGTTTTTCATATCATTATCACTAAGTTTCTACTTAGTTTTTGCGCCCGACTTGATAACCTATCCACCAACAGAATTGAAGCTCAAAACTTGCTCAGTCATCATCATCCTCCTTACCTTATCCCGTTTCTCTGTCGGGGTCGGCTACCTAACCTAAATAAAACTTAAGGTAGCCTACCCATTAACAGAATTGAGGCTCAAAACTTGCTCAATCATCATCACTCTCCTTACCTTATCCCGTTTCTCTGTCGGGGTCGGCTACCTAACCTAAATAAAACTTAAGGTAGCCTACCCATTAACAGAATTGAGGCTCAAAACTTGCTCAATCATCATCACTCTCCTTACCTTATCCCGTTTCTCTGTCGGGGTCGGCTACCTAACCTAAATAAAACTTAAGGTAGCCTACCCATTAACAGAATTGAGGCTCAAAACTTGCTCAATCATCATCACTCTCCTTACCTTATCCCGTTTCTCTGTCGGGGTCGGCTACCTAACCTAAATAAAACTTAAGGTAGCCTACCCATTAACAGAATTGAGGCTCAAAACTTGCTCAATCATCATCATTCTCCTTGCCTTATCCCGTTTCTCTGTCGCGTCGGCTACCTAACCTAAAAGTTGCTCATTATACGTTTTAATCTGCTAGATTTAGGTAAATTTGTTTACCTACACACTACGATTCAATAAGATATTTGCAATGCAATAAATCCAAGTTCAAGCAAACGCCATGATAATAAAGCTTTCGAATAAGACGGTTCATATAAACTTATAAATAAATCAGACGTAACAACCCCGTATTTACTAGACATGCAAACCTAGGGGTCAAATACCCCTACAGTATGGGTATAAAAGTTCGACTTACAGAGTTGTACTTCCAGAAAAAGACATGCAAAGAAGAAATAAATATTTTTTAGATCCAAAACCAGGAATTCATTCTTTAAAATCAGTTTTCCTTGTTAACGTTTAGATATAATCAATTCGAAGGAGACATTTTACTCCCTTTACAACAAATAAATTAATAAATACCATTCTGCGCTATAAGTATCTTTATAAAACTGTACAGTATCCGTGGTTTAGAAAAATCGATAGGAATGGGATTTTACAAATCCGATTTGCCCACTCAATGGTAGCCAACGATTTCTTATAAGAACTTTATACAATTTGATTACTACTAGCAATGTTATACGACAGAATATATCCTAATAGTAGTTACTGATATTTATAGGTGCTAAGAGTTTTAGCGCGTAGCAATAACAATGGTTTTTACGATAAGTAATGTAAGTATTCTGTGGTCATTATAAGTTATATCAATTTTTATGGACAACAATCAATAAACAATAATAATAAGTAGAGATTCACAATCCTCAAAAATGTCAGACGTGGCGATAGCGACCGTATTCTTACGGCCGTTCGCTCTGCCTACCCCGCAAGGGATAAAGGCGTGATATATGTATTATGTATGTATGTATGTAGATTCACAATATGTAATTCTTGAATACTCTCTCTTTCTTTTCATGTGGAAAATCAAGTCGTATCAGTCTATACTACATTTGCAATGCTAGGCTTTGTGGTAGTCTTTTTTAAAATAGGTGCCTAATACCCCGTCCAAAGACCCGAACGAACGAAGTGTGTGTTCTAATCATGAAGCATTTTTTTTTTTCAAATTCAAAGACAGGGCCACGTTGAAAGTTAGTTAAAGGATTGGGTACTCAAACCCTTCAAATGCGGAAATAAAAAATATGAAACCGCAGCCATATTACTATGTAGGTACCTACCTATAGCTACAAGATAGCTACACGTATGTTCTGCACAAGCTAAACACGAACACAGCAAAACACGAAGGACCAACTCGTCACGCCACGACGAATCCGGAATTTATCTGGCGCGGGATCGAAAAACTTACTTTTCCTCATTATAAAGTTGTAACGATGTCGCGAATTCGAAGCTAACTGCCAAATGAGAAATGCCGAAACAGCAGTTTTTAAATTTCGAAAAGGTACCTGGCCGAATAAAAAAATAAAGCATTTTTCAGTTCACAAAGCTTCCAAATTCAAACATTTTGCAGGGTTTTCGAGATAACAATGTAAACAGGAAGTTACCAAAAATAACCGTAACAGAGGAAGGACGAAATAAATTTAATTAAAAACAAAAGTTCAGTAACAAGGATTATCCCTGGCTTAAAATTTTGTTGAAAAAAGTAGTCGCCTAACAGCAATGTGCTTAATGGCATAGCAGCGGTAAGAATCGTTAAAATAATCAGCTGGTCCGTGGTAAAACCTACTAATGAACACCATATAAATCTTCGCACCCTATAATCCACCTCGGCCTTGAAAATCCGAACAATACTCAAAGCTATTGCATCTAAATGCATCATTTGGAGCCTTGAACAATACAATTCGCGTGCCGAAGTCGAATACGCCATACATCTTCCAACCAAGGTCGCAATGGATGGTGATGTATCGAAAACACGCTAGCTATGCAGTTTACGATATCGTAAACATCCAGATACATTCAAATTTCGAATGCCGTGGCGTGACAAACGAGGCCGTTGTAACGACTGTTCTATCCAGCCAGTTCGCACTGATCCAAGTTCAAACTTCCTAACAGCACCTCGAGAACTATTAAGGACCACGATGTTGTTTATTGATTGTTATTGTACGGAAAACCAGTATTTTTTATCAAACTAGAAGTGTTAGAAAAGCTAAATCCTCTAAAAGCTCCAAAGCTAATCAAGCTTTTTGACTGCCCTAATATTTAAATAGATACTTTAACGAAATGAACAAATTTTATTTTAATTAGCTTGAAAAGACTCAAAATTCTTTAAAGAACAACTGACATTAAAGCAATACGAATTTCAAATGAAGAGAATTACTTACCATTTCTCCTCAGTGAATCGATTATCCTTCCAGGTAGATTGTGAATAACGGCTCTTATAACAGACTCTTTTGTGGAACTCTTGAATTAAAAGTATCAAATTGATTAAATTTGAGCAGTCAACGAGGATAGGAACTGAGAATAATAGATTCTTAGGAAGAAAACATGCTAAGATTTCGAATAAGATACAATAATGGATAATTGTTATGTTTATATTGAGAAACGTTGATATAAGTTTGCGTTTTAATAATTAGATTAGTCTCTTTAGCTGCCTCACTATGCTCCTCTATCGTTCCTTTTTCATTTTGGTCTTTCTGCAACGTTACAATCTACCTTAAAAGTCCTTTATAAGTAGAACCAACTAGATAAATAGTCTGTACTGTACCTCTATAACAACGGACTGAAAGTTGACATTCCATATTTTTCCAAGCAAAATGTAGGCAAATAATAGGTTGGTAGGTGCTTATCTACCGACAACACCAAATCAACCAACATTTCTCCCAATCTAACTCCCGTCTTCTCTTCTTCCACCAGGAACCAAGAAGATGGAGTACAAGACCAGGCAGTGGCACGAGAAGTGCTTCTGCTGCTGCGTGTGCAAGAACCCGATTGGCACCAAGAGCTTCATCCCTCGCGAGCAGGAGATCTACTGCGCTGGCTGCTACGAGGACAAGTTCGCCACTCGCTGTGTCAAGTGCAACAAGGTATGTAACATTGCTTTAGCAAAACGAAGCATTTCCCCAACCAAACATAGTACAACACTCCTAGCATATATAAGCAGGCAACTTTTGGCATATAGGGCGGCCTCACCCATTCAATCGAGCAGTCTGTTTCTGGCATATATGTATGGCCTGCCTCACCCTTTGAATCAAGGTGCCGATACATGGCATATAGCGGTGGTTTAATCGCTTGAACCAAGCAGCCAGGGACGGTTTGGCCGCTAGAATTAAGCAGGTAGTCTCTGGCATACTAGCAAACATACGTTGCTAGCAGACATGAGCAGGCAGCTTCTGGCATATACTGGCAGACGACTTGAATCAAGCAGCTTGTTTCTATCATATTTGGGAGGCCTCGCCCTTTTGAATCAGCAGCCTGTTTCTGGCATATATGGGTGGCTTGGTCACTGGAATCAAGCGATCCGTTACTGACATAAGTAGACAAACTTAAATCATATTGAATGCAATTCCAGATCATCACACAAGGCGGAGTGACGTACAAGAACGAGCCGTGGCACCGTGAGTGCTTCACGTGCACCAACTGCAACACCTCGCTGGCGGGCCAGAGGTTCACTTCCCGCGACGAGAAGCCCTACTGCGCCGAGTGCTTCGGAGAACTCTTCGCCAAGAGGTGCACTTCTTGCACCAAGCCCATCACCGGTAAGGCCCTTTAGATATGTCCCCTTTGGTCAAATATTGTAGGCGTAATTAGAAATTTCGCAACGCAGATAACCGCTGGAAATAGAGAGATGTTGCCAGGAGAGCAGTTCAAGATCAGAAGACTGATAACAATTAAACATGCGTAGCCCAACCTCGTACGCCATTGCAGCAACCACGACCACTATGTCAAGAGTGTATGACTGTGAAGATTTGGAAATTTAACGCCCTACAGCAAATAAGATAATTACCTACTGCCCCGTGTAAGCGCTAATACATGTTTAAAAAAATGGGATGGGATACTGCCGAGCGAAACGAGCTCATCGATTCACATTAAAACATCCTTTGTGTAGTCATCTTCTTTACTTAGATCTCCGGTGGTGCAACTGCCATTTATTTGTTTTCTCCGCCGTAATATGTATAACTCTCTTGCCAAACAGTCTGTGTAACCTTGCAACCTTCTTCCAGGCATCGGCGGCACCCGCTTCATCTCGTTCGAGGACCGCCACTGGCACAACGACTGCTTCATTTGCGCGCAGTGCAAGACCTCCCTCGTGGGCAAGGGCTTCATCACCGACGCAGCCGACATCATCTGCCCGGAGTGCGCTAAGCAGAAACTCATGTAAATACAGACGACTTGACACTGGCACAAAGACCTAGTGCCATTAAAAAACAAACACAAATCGAACTGGCTTTCTGGTCGACGTTGATAGAGTATACCCGTCTCGCTCGATCGTATGGGTTGATTATACGGATTGTTGTAATTTATCCATCTCGTCCGCGCGTACGCTGGTCTATTGATATCTCTTTCTCGGCATAGATAATTTGGCTGGAAACTTGGTTCGAAACATCACACTTAAAACACTAGTTTTCTAGTCAAGACAAAATATACCCGTCTCGCTTGCTCGTATGGACACTATATACCTATCTCACCCGCTCGCGTGGGATACGTATGTTTCTGTCTCACTCGCTCACGTACTGGTTTATTGGTATCTCTTTCTCGACACAAGATACTTTGACTGGAAAATTAGTTGGCGCTTGCTGGCTCGGCTTGGTATATTTTTTGTGAATATAAAAACGATTTATGGTAATAATTAGGAAAGTTTCTATGTTAACATGGCCAAGTTCATAGATTCGACTAGTTGTGATTTTTAAGTCGTTTGAATATTTACGAAATTGGAAATGAGTTACAATTGTAAAAAGATGTATTTTGGCGCTCGATGTTTGTGTTCGTAGTGTGCAAACTATATTTTCTTCTTCTGTCGTAACTTTATCTGCACTTTTAAAACCTACTGCCTATTTCCGCCTTAAGAGTATAACTTTTGTCAGCAAAAAGGCAAGTAAAAAAGCACGATTGTCAACTTTTCTAACGAAAAGCATCTGACTGACGTGTGTTTTTTGTTATTTTAGCGAGAAAAAGATCATTCCGCTAGTAGCCCAAGCTCGAGACTGGTGCGCGCTGTAAGGGACATCCCTAACACTGCACAGTAATGCCATCTACACTCTAAGGGGTGCTACCTGTTAATCACGCCATCTATTGACACACTCACACAAACTCGATATAACGACCCCGTAATAACAATAGGTCTTTTACTTGTTACTTAGAAGCGTTGTTAATTATATTTTTTTATACAAAAAACGTTATAAATCACAAAAAAAATCAAAGTGGATGCACAAACATGTAAAGTATTTAATTTCGCTTTTTTCTACTCAATTTTAAGGTGTTTATATATTTTGACTGTTTTAGTTAGACGCCACAATTAGTGATTTTGTCCACTACCTACTATTTATTGAGATATTTTTATATTTATGTATAGTATACGCTGATTGCCATATTAATCGCTTTGGCTGTTGTATTAGTCCTTTAGATTATGTCAAATTACCTAGTGCGATTCACATGATGCCTTAGTAACATATCTAAGTCAATTTCACGGATATAATGTACATTGTGTTGTATTATGTAATTTGCGTTTTTGTCTCAACCATCTTTGGCGATATGCCGGTATTCTAGGGCCCTCTGGCAGTGGCGTAACTAGGAAGGGGCAAGGCGGGGCAGTGCTCTGGGGCCCTCTGCTCAGGGGGGCCCTCGGCCAAAAAAAACAATGTACGTTTGAAAAATCACCACTTATTGATATATACAGAAATTTAGTATTCATTGTTAAAACCCTTTTATGAATCCATCTATGGATTTCTATACAGGAGAGTTAGAAAAATCCGCTCGCTTTGCTCGCGTAGTTGTTTTGTAAGAAGCCCTCTACGTTGGTGACAGCACTTTTCAGAGTATTTCTGCTATGATTTGGTAGCACGTCAGGGAAACGAAACGGTGACCCTGGATTGTTTTTGCTTCAGGGCCTTTGGTGACCTAGATACGCCACTGCCTACTGGTATAACGAAAACTTTTTAAAAACTGATGAATTTCGAACAGTTTCTTAATTCATTAAAATTAAAATCGGCCCCTAAACGAAGGGGCGTATCTTGTAAGTGCTTGTCATTACCTAATATCATAACATAGATGTAAGTTATCTATTGACAAAAGTAATGTATTTAATTTTAAGTATTTATTTAAATGGGAGCATGCTGTTATTTGGGTGCGTCGCCGGTGCGGTGATAATAACTGTCACTTAACTATTATACCTGTCAAAAACCTGTATAATAATGGTATACCATTTGTATACATTCAATAATTGACAAGGTAAAAAAAATGTATTTTGAGATTTTAGCTTTAGTGTTGCCATCCTCCACCGGCCGGTTGCTTTTTTAACCTAACGTTAAGTGACAAAAGTCATCTAGTTTTTACTAATAAATTAAAAAAATACTAAAAAAAAAAATATTTTTGTTCTCGAATAAGGATTATCGTGTTACAATAAAGTAATTGAATTTTATCGATATTTTTACATGGTTATATTAATGTTAGCATAGAGAGTTAGGAATACCATCTGTGTTTTGCATCGCAGGAGCGAATGACCACGAAGTTTGGGGATCACTTTTAAGGGTTACTGTTAGAGACGTATATTCAAATGTTGAATAGTAATTTATAATGTGTACACTTTTTAAAATGCTTATCTGTGTGATCTGATCTAATTTAATCTTTGTATCTACCCATAGATTGTATAAACTATGAAACTGAAATAAATGATTAAAACGAAAATTGTTGTTTGTTATTTCCTTACTCGTAAAATAACCGCTCTGCCTACCCTGCAAGGGATAAAGGCGTGATTTGTGTGTCTAAACTACATGTCACCTATCGTATGTCTTTAGATGGTTTAGTACATACGTAGATTACGTGGACTTCGCAAAAAAGTAAAACAATAAGCCATAAGTAGGTATATATGAATAGTGATTTTTAATTCGAAATTAAAAAGAATTATCTATCATTCCATAATGACTATTTTTCATCTTATAAATTTCTTAAACTAAGTACGTAAAATTACATGATTTTATGATTTACGAATGCGTAAGTGAGTACTAAACTACACATACACACACATATCACGCCTTTATCCCTTGCGGGGTAGGCAGAGCGATAACGATCGCAAAATTACGGTCGTTACCGCCACGTGTGACAACATTTGAGGGTCGCTGCAGATAAGTCGTGTATCACTATAGTGACAGGTTGTCAGCCTGTCGCCTAAAATTGCAATACACTTAAAACCCTCGAGTCCCTCAGTCGCCTCTTACGACACCCACGGGAAAGAAATGGGGTGATGCTATTCTAAGCCGGCATCACACGGCACAACTAAGTTAAACTACTAAACTAAGTTTTTGATTGTATTCCTCATCGTAACCTTAGTTAGATATTTACATTATAATTAATTAAATAACTTATATCATACAATAATAATGTAAAATGAACTTTTTACAAACATGTCAATCGCTGCGTCTACACCGCCCAGGCAAGTAGTAGAAAGCAAGTAGTTATTCTTCTTGTTGCGGACTTTCATAATATTCAGAATTGGATTAGTTTTTTAGAATCTGTGAACAGAAATGTAGACCGGCCCTACAAGCTGACGCGGCCATTTTTTTTTTGTTTTTTCGACTTTGGCGAAAGTTGTTTAGCTTGATGGACTGGTTGACCAATTGCTATATAAAAAAAATCCTTAGTTTGTCCTATCATGACATGATTGTACAGTCATAAGAGGCTCTTTCACACACCTATAATGTTTCTAACCCTATTTACTATTTCTCAGTCCGTGCCGAAGTACTTCATCCCAAAGTGGTTTGGCGCGACGGGATGCAATTCAGACGTCAAAATCTTCATTTTAGGCACGTAGTCTACGACTGCCTGCACTGCAGCCGGTGTACAGAAAAGATTTGACAGAATTATACGTTCTTCTTTCACGCCGTGTTGGGTTAGGACGTTCACTGCCTGGAAACGAAAACAATTTTATACAAATAGTTGTGGCAGAAGATATCTACCGTGTAAAATTAAACTGAACAAGGTTTCGTCATATTTTTGGTTAAATGACGATAAATAACGCCATCTCTTGTTGAGTAGCTGAACTATAATTACTATTTTACTTTCTTCGAGAGTCGCCATCTAGCTGTGAGTAGACGAACTAGTATTCTAGAGCAAATGCATATTGCACATCAAGCATTGTTCATCATGATGATGATGATCTCTCCGACCGATTTCGGCCATGGCGACCACTTCGACTCCTAATCAGATTGGACAGAGTTTGCAGACAACTTCATTTGATGATGTAGCATGATTTTGTATGAGACACGGCGATGTCATTTCTCGATTCCCTTACCTGTTTGACAGTGTTGCCCGTAGACATAATGGGATACATGAGAAGGACCTGTCTCCGAGCGATGTCTTCAGGGAACTTGGCGTACACGACGTGGGCTTCGTGAGTGTCTGTGTCACTTTCCACCAGGATCTTACCGATACGAATGGAGCGGCAGCAGTCTCTGAGACCCTGGAATAGAAATTGTAAATAAAATTTTTGTTTTTTTTTTAAAGTTTGGTTATCATGAAGTTAATAGAAGCAGTTCAGTGTTATTATAAATTTTATAAATTTAGTTATGAATATAATAAATATCTAACTTTTTTGTAATAACATTGAAAATATTTTAAATGAAAAGGAGTTTCTTTAGTTACTACATAGTTGGTAAAAGTATGTAGCACTTTAATATGGCCTACTCACTTCAATTATATTTTTTAAACTTTTCTGTGGCCCACAACAGGGGGACATTTTTACAGGGCAAAAATACCTATGAAACTAAACAACTTTCCCAAGGATCATAGGTCAAAGTATAAATGAAATGGGAGGGTCGTCCCATACAAAATGTACCAGCTAATTGAGTCAGTTTTATTATTTTAAATGTTGTACCAGTGTTCCATAGAGAAAGTTGTTCAGATTCACAAGTAAATTTACTCCATGAAAGTAGGTACCAAATTAATCATCTATGAACCAACCTGCTCCATGGCTTCTCCCGATCTTACAATAGACACACCGCAGTTACCGGCTCCATACTTCAGACCCTTGTACATGGCTCCCGTGGGAGTGAGCACTTCACAGTCGGTGAACGGGAGTTTGTTCAGACTCTCCTCGATGACCAGACGGATTAGCCGGTCGGCGTAGAACTTGAAGTCGTTACGAGATGTGTTTCTGTGGAGTTAAAAGATAAAAGATTGTATTCTGTTACTTTTAAAGTTATATTACAGAATTTTTTGACTCTTCTCATAAACAAACTTGAGTGGTATTTGAAACTTCTCTCTACAATTTTCTATGTCAGTATCTTCACAATTTTATTCCTGATATTCTAGAAAATTAGATAAGGATAATTTAGGATATTTATTTACATAAATGCCTTAATACTTTGGCTCATTTCGTAAGCTGGAAAACTGCCTAAATCAGGTCAATGATCTTGTTAAGCCCAACACAAAAGTTCAATCACTTATATTCCCTACTGCACAAAAATTACAAATGCCAGGCCTTTGAAACATACAGAATTTTCTGTTTAACATGCCATATCAAGATACATGATGAAATTAACGTAATAAGATCGCTAAAACGGGGTAACCTCACTTACTTATCCCGAAGTATGGTCTGCAACTCTTTTATATTGTCGTTAGATGGCAGCAGCGTCAGATTATCTCCGAATTGCTCTAATATCTCCTCCGCAGTCCACGGCCTGATCTCACTCTCCATTACGTCCATGATAGACGACATAATTTACACAAAAATAAAACAAAACGTGATAAATTCAATTTCTTGTTTTATGGCGTTTTCATTATGATTTCGCCAGTATCAAGTTTCGGAGATGACTTTGACATATATTATTGGGATCACAAAAGAACGACGAACAGATCCAAAGACAATATATATTTATTTTTTTTTGACGTACACTTCTTTCTGCTGAGATGCGTTGAATCTAGAACAAAAGACAACACATAACAATACACAACATGAAACATGTAGGTTAGTAAGAAAAGACAAGACAAAATATATTTATAACCTAATATTATTTATATTAATATAATTACTAAGGGTTATTATAAAAGGAGTATTTATAAGAGAGAGTAAAGACTTAAAATTTGTGGGACGAGTAACATCAGGCGGTAGGAGATCATAGAGAGAGACAGAGAAACGTGGACAACTGAAGAAAATATGATCTAAAGTACCCTCATCCAATCCACATTCACCAATGGAAGAGTCTTTTATATGGAGTTAAAACAAAACGTGATAAACGAATGCACTGAAATTCGATCAGCTGTGAAATGTCAATGTCAAAATGAGTGTTGCCAGAACGTTCTGCTGTTTTTTGTATGTGAATAAACTCAATCAAAAATACAATACAAGTAAAGCATGTGTGGAGTTCACAATACTTTTAATGCTCATTTAAAACGTATAAATGTAATCCATCCTTACAGTGAATACCAACAAACATGAAAAAGTAGATTCTGTATTATGAAGTGATACCAAACACCGCCAGTTTCGGTAAAGTCTAGCAACACTTGCAATTTTTTTTTTCATATAGGCACATGCGAAAGTTTTAAATTTATACAGCCATTTAAAACTATATTTCTCTCCCCATGGAAATCGGATTGCCAGTAGCCGTAAAGAGTATACAAATCACTTCGTAGCCGGGTATGCAACCTCAGAAGCTCACAGCCTCGCGCATGCTGCGGTCGGTATGGATATTTTTCACCTGAGGCAGCGCATGCTAAAGGCTCATGCTTGAGCAAGCACGTGAAACTTGTCCACATCGACCGCGGCATAACGCGTGAGGCGGTGAGCGTCTGAAGCTGCTTGCCCGGTGGAGACCCGGCTACTCAGTGGTCATTGTTCTGTTCCCAGGTAAGGTAATAAGTTGGGAACTGCACGTAAAACCAAGCTATTTTGATCAATCTCGCTAAGCTAAACCCATGATCCATTTCTGACGTAAGGCAATGCAAAGGTAAATTCCGGTTAAGTTTGTGTTGTTTTGCAAGGAATGTCATAGCAACAAATTTAAATTACATAAATGAAACAAAAGGAATCTTATACGCATTAACGCTTTATTTGCCCAGAAAATACAAATTAATGATTGCAAGAATAATTTCACTCTTTATCTGTAGGTATGAATATTTGATGCTAACTCTATATAATTAATTTGTTGAAAGTCCTGTTCATGTAATCAACTAATCACAAAAAGTTCACAAAAATATAATATTTATAAAATGCCTTTATGAATTATATGGAACAATAACCGCTAATTCGTTCTAGGCAGAAACAGTTGTAAATGCGAGAAAAATGTAAAATACAAAACGAAAATAAATGCCAGTCTATATATTTACCTATCTTCATGATTTGTAGAATAATCCCAACTTTACAACAGCTTTGTTTGCATTAACAATCCCATTTAAAAATTTAAATATAAGTCAAATACAATTGTGTCGAAATTACAAAATAAGTAGTACAATAACTCGAAACCCTAATACTCCCTGATTATAGTTTTAATGATTTTACAACAGTCTTATATAAAACAATAAACTTAATTTAAAAAAATACTGTCGTAAAGGTCGGAGCACACAGAATGCGTAAGTTGAAACTATAGAAATGAAACATCTGTACGATATAGGCATCCTTACTACTGCGATAGCAGTTTCTCCCAGGCAGCCTAAACCACCACAATCTTCAAAATAACTTCTACGCAACCCGTGTACTCCAGTCTGAAAATGTGACGTTGAAATGTAGCGCACCAGTTTTAGAAGCTAATACCAGCCAATGATACCCAAGATGGAACCGTGAGATGACCCATCTACAACCTAGATTAGAAACACAATAAAATAATGCTACAGACGAAACTATAATAGCTATCGCACATTGAACGTAAAGCTTGAATACTGTTCAAGGAATCATTCATTCAGTATTATTTTTATAGTTTGTTTGTGTCAAACCTCAAATCAATTTACCTACGTAAGACGTTGTATGTGCGCTAACCATTATAATTAACGGTAATAAAGTGGCTTTTACCCTGTTCACATACATTGACAGTTATTTAGATTTTTTTAATAACACCCTTAATACCCAGCAAGGTAGACCAAATCTTCCTAGTTTAGAATCGACCCAGTTTCAATTCCACCTGTCCCCTCTGACTCGACCTAGTTTTAAATACACACAATTTAACTTATAAGCAAGTAAGAGTGGGGCGGATCGAAACTGGGTCGAGTTGCAACTAGGCCGCCAAATCGGCCCCTCTTAGGCAGGATAGTGTGATAAATAGCCACATATTGTCCGTCCTGTTATAATTCGTCATGACGCTGTCGTTCTTTCGTCACTGATCTATTTAACGGGCTGTGAATACCATAATCATTAGTTTAAAAATCTCATAAAACCTCTGTCAAAATAATAAATAAACAATAACTAAATGATATTTTATGCAAGTTAATTGATAAATTATTTATAAATCCCTAATTCGTAGGTAATTATAAAAACATTGACCCGAAGGTTCCTATGCAAAACTATAAGTTCATATGATAAAGCAATGGACTGGACAATATTTAACAGCCTATATTTGAACAACCTACTTTAAAATTGTGACTTTCTCTAACAAGGGCAAAAAGTATTTCGACATTTTATGATTCGTTTACACTTTACCAGTAAGTATGTATGTATGTATGTAATTAATCCACTTCTGTCAAACTGCGCAGCAGTTTATTGACAGATTCCATAGTTATTTGAGTTATTTCATAGTTACTTTATTAAGTGACCCAGTAGATCGTGAAACAAAATCTTCATTTGACTGAAAATACAAATTCAGTTTAGATATATGAACTGAACAATTTTTACGACGGGACCAATGCTAAAAACAAAAAAGAAAAAACATTTTGACCTGAAAAATATGTATACAATCTGCTGACAGACTGTGTATGGAGGTCGAAATGTGTTTCTCGTTTTCCAGCATTGGTCCTATAGTGAAAATTGTTCAGTAGGATGCCCTTCCTTTGAAACACGAGTGTATTTTTAAACCCTAGGGTATTAATATCGGATTACTTTTTGCACTTTTACATTTTGGTACTTGAAAAATTGACTCGGGCTAAGACTACTAGTAGAAACCGCAGTATTTCGCGTATTTTTCTTCGTTTCAAAAATAACAGCGATATTTTCAACTCATTCCAATATTGCCTACTTTGTGATGGACGTTATCAATAATAGATACATATTACATATTTAATAATCAGCTCAATCCACTTCTATACTAGTTGGGCGTTTAGTCTAAGTTAACAAATTGTTCGAGATATTTCTAGACTTTATTTTAAGACAAACTTTCGAAAATAAATTTTATAATTTTTTGGATGCTACTTGAGCCGAAAATTCAGGTTAAAATTGGGTCTAATTCTAGTCTAATTTCTAGGTTCAAACGGATTGCGTATAATTACGCACTAGTAGACAAAAAACAGGCGTTTGTTAAAACGCGTATTACTAGCTTGATAAAAATGTGAACTGAAAAGGAACCAACTTTAGAATCCCCGTAATAGTTGAGTACAAAAAAAAATTGGTGTAAAAAAATTGCTGCAAATATTTTAAGGGGTGAACCAGCCCATGAAACTGAACAACTTTTCCCAAGTAACATATATCGAAATATGAAAAAAAAATTGTTCCTCCCATACAAAATTACTGACCAACCAATCAATGTGTATGGGAGATCCAAAAATTTTTGTTTCATATTTCTACATATGTTACTAGGGGAAAGTTGTTCAATTTCATGGGCTGGTTCACCCCTTAAAATATTTGCAGCTTATAATATTTTATCCCTTTTTTGCTTACATTTTCATCAAAGCCATGGTTATAATTTCAATTTAGGCATCAGACATAACGTATGAAATGCGCTAACATTTGATAGTATGTCAAGTTACATTAATTTGAACTCTCGATCATGCCCTGAAAGGACAAACTTACTTAAAATTTAGTCTAAGAAAGGAGACTGTATCTTACATAGATTCAAGTATCCGTTCACCCATAGTAACCCGTCAATTTTACATAGTAATATATCAGAGGAAATATAAATATTCTTGAGGAAACTCTTTGAACAATAAAAATGAAGTTGGTATGCAGAATGTTTCGTTTTTTTGTGCTTGGCTTAGATTTGAGCGCGTGTCAAATATAAGGTGTAAAAATATTAGCTGCAAATATTTTAAAGGGTGAACCAGACTACGAAACTGAACAACTTTTCCCAAAGAGCATAATTTTGTTTTTTCATATTTCGAGCTAACATAGATGCTCCTTGGGCAAAGTTGTTCAGTTTCAAGAACTGGTCCTTCCCTTAAAATATTTCCAGTTTTTTTACTTCCTATATAACGGATTTCCATACTTCACTGTGTACGCAGAGTTCCCTCTAAAACATTTATGTATTCCGAGAATAATATTGCTTATTCCACTAGCAGGAATTACATTGTCTTACACTTTGTGCGCTTGTTTGACAAGCATAACAAAGTATTAAGTAACTAGATCTAAGACCGACGGTCAAGCGAAACCATACTACCTACTGTACAGGTAAACCTACCCACAAATAAATTACTTTTAAAAATCACTCGTTTTTAAGTATTAAATACGACAAACAACAACAAAGTTACTCTTGCTTTTACACAGGTATGCTGCACTCGATGCAATTTAGGAGGTTTTGACAAGCTTGTCCATTTGATGAAAATCAAACGGAAAGTGCAAAGAAATGTGCTGCGTTTACACGAGGCAAGTAACTTGAGCCAGTAGAGTTATTCCATTAGTCCCGCTAAAGTTCGTCATGCAAGCTCAATACTGGTATAGTTATTTGTTTCGTATAAAGCAATGTCATTTATATAACTATGTACTGTAAGAAAATCCTTTCATTCCGGTACCCTTTACATCCTCAACTTAGAATCCACTGACAGACTTGCAGCGGTAACGACAAATGTTAGAAACTAAGCACTCTACTAAACAACTTCTGAAACTAATGTCAACAATTTGTTCTAGACTTTTCTAATTTCCTAAACGTCTATACTATTCTACTTAATTTAGCACAACTTATTTACCTATGACCTACAGAATAAGCATAGAAGAATATACGTTACCTACCTTTCAGTACTTACATACTATTCGCCTTTGGTAAAGGGGCTTGTACACAACACATATGTGAAGCACTTAAAAATATAAGATTCTACCAGCGTCATAAATCTTAATAACCTTAATAAATAATGTACAACTTGTACTTTATTCACGAGGTCCATCCGATTGTTGTTCGAAACTTCTTTGCTTATTCTGTAAATCTTTACCAACCGATACTTAGTTTCCATATCCTCCTAAATCAGAATGTCGTCGACATAAACCTATATAAAAGCAGAAGTTTTCGAAGAGCGCTTTCACTGCAGTACGACGTGACACAAGCGACGGATAAGCTTTAGACTGGTCGACACTGTTCCAGTACTACTGGCATGCCAGTAGTTAATGAAATTCGAGATAGAAAGAGTTTTTCTAAAATGATATTGTAGACAAGAATCATTTCCATGAGAATGAATTTTGATGTAGAAATAGGAAAATATCCGAGATAGTAAGCTGTACTGGAACAGTGTAAACGAGCCTACTGTACAATCTATAATGGAATGTATTCGTGAAGGCGCTCTACCTTGTCTTCACTTCGATTTAGGACTTGCCATTACTAAAACTGTTGGCTGTGTGAAATACACTTCCTATAACTTCCTTTATATATTAATTGAAACTAGCGGACTGATTGGCGAATTTTTATCGGCATCATTATCTACTTCATACCGATATCAATTAAAAAACCGGTATTGTTTGGGGAAATTGTCTATAAAATGGACATCAACTGAAATGCGACTTCAATAGTCAATAACTTGTTACGAGTAAAAAGGGAACCGACTTTAAAGAACGTACATTAGTGCGAATCTCCATTTTTTGTCGGTTCTCTCCTCCTCCAAGTCTGACAAACATTTTGCTGAAAAGCGTATCGAAATAGGTTCAGCCAAAAGCGAGATAATCGCGATTAAATATACATATGTAGGTCAAACTGAGAAACCTTTTTTTGAAGTCTGTTAAAAACGAAGCTGACACCGATGAAAATTAGAGACAATCACGCCGCCGATCTTCGTAACAGGTATTTTTACCTGTCCGAAGACATTTGCATTGTTTACACGAGGACAGTATTCACTCAGCCAGCAGGCAAGCCTAGCCGAAGCCCGATCATAACCATACACCTAGTCATATCACAAGCGGGCGACTAGTGCGCCGCGATACCGTTGCGTTGTCTCAAACCGTTCATCGCGGCGGCTTGTTTCTGCATTGAAATGTCGTTGTCTGGGAGCGGCTCCGACTTGGCTTTTTTGCCGCCTGGAACGAAACGTTTCAATTTGTTAGCAGTTGAAAATCTTCCTAATATTATAAATGCGACAGTTTGTTTGTTTGTTACTCTTTCGGTGAGTCCTTCATAAAAACCAATATTAGTGCACTAAAACTAAACATCTTCTGACATAATTTTAGTGCCGAAAGAGGAAGCTCTTGAATTTATTTTATTTTATGGATAGAATGATAAAAAACATTCCATTTCTCCTGATAGCATTCAGTAAGATTTCTAGTTTATTTATCTTTGTCTTCTTCTTCATTTAGGCCGCCCATTAGAGGAGTAATCAATAATGATGAAACAACCGACGACGATATGTCTACTACAGATGATAGGATGTACGTGTGATCAGAAGCCAGAATATAATATAACATATGCCACTTGCCAGATAGTCCTTGATGTAGCTCGCAATTAACAGCTTGATGTTGATTTGACTAACGTGGCAGATCATATAGCTGCTATTGAAGACAGATATAGATTGAAGGAAGAGTGTCCCGTGTCTCTTACCTTTGGGAGCGAGGTAGGCCTTGTAGAACAATTGCGCAAACAGCACAAAGTATGAGAAGTACATCGCCATAGACAGCTTGATCTTGATCTGGCTGATGCCGGAAGTGTTAGGTGGTGCTGAGACGAGGTAGTTGTGTGCCCAGACGATGAAACAACCGTCGATAATAATATGGCTACTACAGATGATAGGATGAATGATAAGAAGACAGAAGTTCATATAACACATGAGTATCTTACCTTTGAGACGGAGGTGGTCGAACAACAAGATGTAGAAAAACGTATTGAAGAATCTACAGACGATAGATGGTAATATGTATTGTTGAAGTCAAAATGAAGACAGATAACATTAGTTTCTTACCTTTGGGAGCGAGGTAGGCCTTGTAGAAGAACTGCGCGAACAGCACAAAGTATGAGAAGTACATCGCCATGGACAGCTTGATGTTGATCTGGCTGATGCCGCAGGTGTTAGGTGGCGCTGAGACGAGGTAGTTGTGTGCCCACACGTTGATGAAACAACCGACGATCATCTGCGTCAGCTGCAGCAGCGTGATCGTCATCGCCATCATCTTCGGCGGGTACTTGCCCATGCTCACTAGCGCGAAGTACGTGTACATCACACTGGAAAGAGAGAAAAGATGGTTAGGATATGTAAGTTATTTGTAAACAAAGATTCTTGGGTCAAAATATGCAAATCAAAATGCGATTAAACTCTCCTGTAGATGAATAAGTGTTGTCGTTTATTTTGGAAGACTATCCCAAATGGCATTCACATATGTAGATAAATGAGTGTTGTTCTGTAGATAAATGAGCATTCACATTTAAGCCCAATATACTTAGGCAAATTAGATCGTTATTATTAGAACAAATAAGGGTTTACTGTTTACCATTGCAAATATACGGAGAGATTCCTAGAGATCTATTTCCAAACGAATTAGGATGAAATAACATAAAACAATATGTGATCTTGAGCAACTAGAACTCACACTTTTATATAACTAGTTTTAAGACGAACCATTACGAATGCAAATAGAGTTGATATAACACATCTACTTCCTTAAACGCAAGAACTGGTCGTTCTGAGAAGGAAAAAAATCAAGTAATTCACGAATAAATTATGTCCAAGCGACTGGCCTTACAAAATGACGCTTGATCGCAAGAAACTATGGAAAAAATCGATTTGTCTGTAAACAATGCAACGGAAGGAACTTCATGGTAAGATTGGACAGGAACTTTAATTGTTATGATAAATTGATAATACTGATTGATGGTGAAGATCAGAAAGCAAAAACAACATCACTGACAATAAACTGCGATAAATAAAATTGACCAGTATCAATCATTTTATTTCGAGTGAGAATAAAGCCAGAAAAATCTGTGTACGTGAGTTAGGTAGACATTTTGTGACCAAACGCAGTACCAATAAATAGTGAGGTACTTTCTTGTACATACTTTTGCGTACGACATTGTGACTCTTTCAGTGCATTTTGAATACAAATAGAGTGTTAAGATTAGGTATGTCATATGTGTGTCGGCAAAACTCTAAACTATCAAAAGCTAGGAATAAAATTAAAACGTATACCAACGTCCTTCAATGTTCTACTTATTCCTCATTTGTCATCAACATTCCCGCGGCCCTCATTACTTTAATGTATGTAACCCATAATTTATTTCTCTGACAGTAGTTACATCAATGTCATCACTAGGGGCTTCAACAACCTTTTAACCTAACCTTGTAAAGGTCAATTCGGTTCATTTACTTATTTCATTAAAGTATGGAAGACAAAATTATCGGGTTTTCGGATGGCATAATCCTTGACATATGGAAAATTCGAAAGAGTAGTAAAAAGTTATGGAAACAAGGAAGGAAGTCCTGTCTTAAAATAGTTAAGTTTAATTTAAAACGTCCTCAAGATGAATTTAATCAAAAGATTTTTTTATAAGTCAAGGAAAACAGCAAGAATGAGTAAGCTCATGATGACCACTAAGAGCACAAGACCGCATAGCAAAGCAAGCAGAAATTCTACTATCTGCGAATAAAATTACTATCTTGGTGTAAAATTACGAGCTGGGAAAATAATAAAGGCCAGCCAGAATCTAAAACCAAATACCAGTAATATGTACTATCATCTAATAATTGCTATAATACAAGTTTAACTCAATTTGTAGCAATTTTCTCGAACAAGAAACACGATTGAATGCAAATTATGACTTCTTCCATCGAGTAATTGATAGCATAATCTGATGAAGTTACACTATTCACAATTATGTAACAAAGAATGAAACAATAAGAATCAGTAATCAACTATCATTTATAGATCTGACATGACCTATCACAATTCACACGCAATACAAATTAATAAGCCTGCGTTTTCAGTGTTTCTGACTTTACTCCTTAGCAGCATCGACTACCGTGGTAGTGCGACTGCCTTTGACGCAGACGTTCCCGGGTTCGATTCTCGGTGGGTCACTCAAAAACTAGATATTTACCACTTTGCGAATTTGTTCCATGTCTGGTTAGGACATTGTGGGCTGAACCACCCGATTGTCCGTAAGTAAGATGGTTCCGTGTTTCGGATAGCACGTCAAGCCGTAGGGCCCGGTTGCTGTCTATGATCACTTAGACGGCGGTCGTTACACAACCATGTCAGAAGCCAACTAGGTACTTGTAGAAGGCGGTTGAAAAATTCTGACACTAGGGTTCATCAGGTCGTTGAACGACTCTTACACGAAAAGAGAAAGAGAGAGCAGTATCGAAAGATTTTTAGTTTTTTTGCCCTAGAAGAAAAGTTGTGTTTTAAGAGAGAATCGAAGCAAATTAAAAAGTTAGTTTCTTTCAGTCCACTGCTGGACGAAAGCCGCCCCAACGGTACGCCATTTTGCGGCATTATGTTTTATTTTATCTTTATACTTAAATATTTAACGAGAGTTTCTGTTACGATATTGTATAACGTTGAAAACAAAACTTTAAAATTAAAACATTGTTACGTACGGATCGTGAACTTTGAGGTCCCTCATAAATAAATACATTAAGGTATCAAAGTAAATGTTGCGAATATTTTCATGAATTTCAAGACGAGAAAGAATTCTTTTGCTTTTGATATAAATTCTTATCTAAAAGCGATTGTGGTAATCCAAGCGAAGAGATAGGGTCCAAGAGTTTATTCGTCTAGCGTGTCTAAGATGATAACATCTTGATCTCCTGCAAGGATTAAAGCTTTTTAGGATTTAGCTAAAAAGCCTTTGAGAACTGAAGGTTTTTTCAGTGTTATCTATGTAGATACCTTCTATCATCTTGTTCCTTAAATTAAGCGATCTGTCCGAGAGAAAAAGGTAGTTCCGTGCTACGGAATGCACTCAATATCGGCCCCGGTTGCTGTCTCTGATAATTTAGACGGCGGTTGTTATACAATTGAGTCATAAAACTACGACAAAGTATTAGGCGGCTGAAATTCTTTGACACTAGTGACCATTGGGCCGTTCGTCAACTCGTTGTCCCAACGATAGAAAAAGAAGTTATTGGGAATATCGAAATATCATAGACACTCAGATATGCCTTTATTCCTTGCGATGTTATCAGCCTATCGCCAAAGCTGTAATCGCCAATACACATGTAACCCTCGAATCCCTTACTCGCCTCTTGCGATTACGATTACGATCCCCGCGGAAACGAAATGCTACTGTAATGCCGTGTGATGCCGGCTTCACACGGTACTGAGAATATCAACGGACTCGATTTTCGGAAATAGAACACCTTTACCTTGATTAATCGAAGGTTGTACACTGTATATAGTACACGCTCTACCTTCATTTCTAAGGCTAATATCCTTTTAAGTTCATTGACCTGAAGGTCATCGCCCTCGGATTTATAGCTTAGTTTGTAAGTGCTAGATTTGGAGCGTTCAATTTCCTTAGTCATTTGCGAGGTTCTATTTTTTTATTGGATGGGTTTGTTTTTTACTATGAGTAGTAACTGAGTAATATTGATTGGTGTTTTGAAAGCAGTTCAGTAAGAACATAAAATCGATAAGGTAGTTAGTTCCTAAACTCTCTAACGTCTCAAATAGTAATCGAGTGAGTAATCAGTTTACTTGTGATTCATATTCGAATGCACTTAATTTGATAAGAACCGCTTATCAGCATACACCGACCACCGATGTGGTTCTGCGACTGCCTTTGACGCTGCAGGTTTCGGGTTCGATTCTCGGTGGGTCACTCACAAAGTTGATATTTATCATTTTGTGAATTTGTTTCCAGTCTGGTTAGGACATTGCGGGCTGAACCACCCGATTGTCCGTAAATAAGATGGTTCCGTGTTTCGGATGGCTAGTTAAGCCGTAGGACCCGGTTGCTGTCTATGATCACTTAGACGGCGGTCGTTACACAACCATGTTAGAACTTGTAGTAGGCGGTTGAAAACTTCTGAGTCGTTGGAAGACTTGGTGTCCCACACGAAAAGAGAAGTCCAGCATACAAAATATTCAAAAGTCGTCAATATTTTATTTAACTTTCATATCGTTTACATAATAGCTATTCTACCTATTTTTTTAATAAGTCTTTTTTTAAATATAGTGCCTAAAGCAATAGAAATAAAAAATGTGAAGCATACTTCTATCTGACTTAACATCCTAGGTTACAGACATTAATACCTACTTCCCAGACTACAATAGTACTTTGACCCCTAACATATGGCGATGAAGTGACCTCAATGGATGCCAATGAAGGATGTAGCCGGCAATTCACCGGTGGTAACGTCTACCGGCTTTTTCCGGATCAACGCCGGTTCGGTAATATAACAGCCTCGTAACCAGTTACGTGGCAAACCTTGGCCTCTATGTTGAAGTAGTTTGTGTTTGTGCGAAGCCGGCTTTGAATAGCATCACCCCACTTGTTTCTTGCGTGTTTCGCGAAAGGCGTTTTAGCCCTCTATCTCACTTCAGCGCAAAAATAACGCTGCGCTAACGTATGCGCTTGTCAGATCCATACTAGGTTGTCAGATCAGCTGTTAGCGCTGGGTCGTAAGTCAAGAGCGGTTTTAGTATGGCGATTGAAGTTTCTAGTATGGATCTGACAGGTATTATTTTGGCGCTGAAGTGTGAGAATGAGAAAGGCCTAAGGGAGGCTTTCATGTGTATCAGAATTTTAGGCGATATAGGTTGACCTACTATTTACCAGCGATACATGATATTTTTGAAACGGCCTTCAAATTTAGTCAGAAGTGGCGATCTGCCTACGCCTGTTTAAAAACACAAAAAATCTACCAGACCGTTATAGCAATCAACACACGTTAGATACCTAGATTAAACAGTCATGATCCTTTTTCTGCCGTCAGGACGCGATTCGGTATACATTGCTGATAATTTTTAGTTTTTTGTGATGACGCATACTTAATAACTAGCAATGAATGCAAAATCAGGTCCTGTATGTCTTGTGATATCCACTTATTACTGAAGTTGATAATGAATGAAAAACAGGCCAAGGATGTTAACATTTACCTCAAGTTGAAGTGCTTTTAAAACACTAACCAAACAACCTAACTGTCGTTACAATTCAGTTTACTGATGAATGCATAGCATTTATGTTCACGTAACGGATAACGAGTTCTAAAAGTCTGAAAAAATACTCCGCAAAAAACGAATAAGTTTTTGCCTTACAATGAACGGATTCCTAACAATTAATAACTAACCAACTCCCCTGACACAGCGACCAGAGGATCTTGGCCTCCGAAACGACCTCCCTACTACTGAACCCCGCCCGTCTTGCAAGATTGCGCAGGTCAAACATTAGGATAAAAAATATATAAAATCTACCGAATTATAATTGCTGTACGCTTTGAGTTTATCAATATCTCCCGGGTCACAAAATCACAGGTAAAACGTAATTTGCAAAGAGTAACATTCTTTCCACGATCAATTCAAAACACTTGATTGTCGCACCTACCTGGATTAAACCGGGGACGTTTTGAAGAAAGATCAGATCAGAAATACCCTAAACCGACGAGTGTGCACGAAAAGACTGATGAATGTAGAAGAAGCGAAATAAGGATGCCAGGATCGTAGCAAGTGGCAGGAAATAGTCTCCCCAATGGGAAAGAGGCGTGATTTATGTATGTATGATTGTCGCATTTAAGAAATGCCCGATATTATCTCATTCTACGTACAAAGCAGGTCAAATAATACACATAGCATTATCAAGGCTAAATCGGATGCAATGAACCTCCTATTTTGATAATCGGTCAGCGCCCTCTGGGTAGAGATGGGTAATAACCCGGTTTTAACCCATTTCAATCCACCCAAAGCACCCGATGACTGGGTGAAAACCGACGTAAAATTTTAAATGATTTATTACCAAAATAAGATGAAAAATAAAAAGATGCAAGGGCAAATGTTAAATATAATCATAGTTTAAGTATGATAAGAACACAATACCTGTTTTTATTATTCCTTATGACATAAAACATGTAATGAAAAGGTGAGTTTGCTTCGAATGAATATGTCCATTTGTGAGTTGACTTTAGTCGAAATTATTTTTCAAGAATATAAAAATATTGATTTGGAATCTGCCATTATAATTAAAAAAATATATAAAACCGACATTCAAATGTTAGGTACGTCGGTGAACCTATAAGGCCTAGTGATATTACAGTCAGTAAAAGCTTAGTACCCAAAATAATATTAAGTGATCGGTTGTTTTTTGCTTTCTTGTTGACCATTTATATTTATCAAAATATTTATAGATACTTCTTTAAAATGCAACATATTCTTAGAATAGGTTTTTAACGCCCCGAAGAAGGGCGTATATAGGTATGTACAAGCACATAATAAAAAATAGTACCTAGCACAAGTCCAATTTCTTATTGTTAGGATGATTTATTACTTGCTTTGTTTGCATTTGGTTTTATCTGGAGATTTTGACGATTCGCGAACGTGTTTTTTACCTATAATTGCTTCGATCCCCCGTGTCTGGAGGAAATCAAAGGTCATAGCCATTCCAAAGCCCGGAAAACCAACAGACAGTCCCAAGAACTTCAGGCCTATCTCACTCTTGTGCCACACATATAAACTTTTTGAGAGACTGCTGTTGTCCCACTTAACAGGCTTTATTGACCCCAAATTGATCCCAGAACAAGCGGGTTTCAGACCGGCCAAGTCTTGCAGCAGCCAGACACTGAAACTGATGCAACACATCGAGGTTGGTTTTGAACTGAGGAAGGTAACCGGTGCTGTATTCGTAGATCTGTCCGCAGCCTACGATACAGTAAATCTTAAGCGGCTGTTATGGAAAGTGGAGACGAGGACAGGCGATCTTAAATTCGTCTCAATTCTTCGAAAACTTCTCCATAACCGCAATTTTCAGGTGCATCTTCTTCAGGACAAAAGTCGTTGGTGGTCGCAAAAGAACGGACTGCCTCAAGGCTGCGTTCTTGCCCCGTTGATCTTCAACATATACACTAACGACCAACCATCCTGTCCCAACACGTGCCGCTTTCTATACGCCGACGACCTTGCGCTGACTTCCCAGGCAACCAGTTATGATCCGGCAAGTCTCATTTAAGGCTGTATCCACTAGCTTTGCATGGGTTGAACGACTCCACACAGGGCTACCAGCCAGCTATACCCACTGGCTGGTATGGCACCCCCAGCTGTTCGCAGGACTGTGGCTAGCTCCCTGGAAAGAGCAAAGATGGAGTCAGATGCACGGCACCCTTTACATGTCCACATCCCAGTGCCACAACGGTTGAAAACTTTGTAAAGTGCGTGTCTTCTCTTTGCACCGACCCCAAACAAGCGAGGTGTAAACTTTGGCAGGAAAAGATAACCCTACCAGCTCCTTTCGTCCCTATCGCTGAAAGCTTGCCGCCTGGTCATAAATTACCTTGGCCGGTTTGGAAGTCTCTGAATAGACTTCGGACCCAAACTGGCCGGAGCAAGGAAAACATGGCCAAGTGGGGCTCCTTGGAGGGTGCCGTCGTAAACTGTTTGTGTGGTGCGGTCCAAACGATGCACCACCTAATATCGTGTCCGGCGTGCCCCAAGACCTGCACAAAGGACGATCTTATGACAGCGTCTGCCAGCGCTGTCAATGTGGCCAAGTTCTGGGCTGCGACGGTGTAGTGCCTGCCATCGACACGCTAAGAAGAACCTACAATTGTTTTCCAGGTAAAAGTCATCAGCGCAAGCCTTTTAACAATTGATATGCTTTTGTATTGTTGTATTTTTGACTTAAGCGGTACCTTTAAAAAGCATTGGCACTATGTTTCAAGACAATGTTGTTCGAGTAGTGCGTCCTACCAATCATGGTCATGACATTCGGAGTTGAGAATCAAGCAATAAAACATGTCACTCAGAGAGCTTTGGAAAGGTCTATGGTCGCAATCTCGCTATTAAATAAAAGCATAATAAAAAAGCAGATACTAGGTTATGTGGTACCTTAGCTAAAATGACCCATCTCTAGTAAACTTATGTATGTTTGAATGACTGCAAATATATAACATTTTCTAAATGAAAATAATTTTAGTAGCCAAAATTACTTTTTCACGTACATTCCCAGGGCCTAAAGCTTATTTAATCAAGCGGGTGATTTTTAGTATGATTGTTATTAGCCATTTTTACTATAAAGAAAGAAATAATTAGAAAGTTTTGAAATACTCATTGTATTCTTTTAGATTTTGTTGGAATAAAAACCATTTTTTAATTATTTTTTACTTATGGTGTTTTCACCCATCAATTTGGGTAATAATGGGTTAAAACCGGGTGATTTGGGTACAAACCCGGTTTTTACCCGGGTGGGTTGAATGGGTTTTTACCCGCAACACATCTCTACCTCTGGGTCAAGTTCAAGCTTTCTATTCTGGGAAACAATGGCTTTATTCATTTGTTATTTTTACTAACTTCTAGTACAATGAGCACGCAATTAGTAGTAATTTCCTTATTTTTTTCTACTTATACATTTAAGAATGAGTAATAAACATACTCATATTATTATTATGAGCCTTGAGTGTCCCACTGCAGGGCAAAGGCTTCCCTCCCCATCTACCATGGCTCCCTGTCTATATGAATAATATTTAAAATAATTAGTATTTTTATGAGATAGATCCCACCTTACAACACATTTCCATACGTCATCTGTAGTTTGTCATGTAAGTGACCGCGAAAATATACAACTACGAGTATGCAGACATAATTAGTGTTAAGTTACTAATGAGAGTGAGGTGCGGTCGAGTGCCGACCTTTGCTCCAATTACCTCCACGCGCTTTAGCGTCACCGTGTCTAACTATGGATACTTCAATACAAGTTAACTAGGGTCTTTATTTGCCGTGTGATGCCGGCTTAGAATAGCATCACCGCATTTTCTACCCGTGGTCGTAAGAGGCGACTGAGGGACTTGAAGGTTTCAGGTGTATTACAACTTTTAGGCGACAGGCTGGCAACTTGCAACTATAGTGATACACAAATTATCTCAAATGGGCGTCTATATTTGTCAGACCAGGCGATAGCGGCCGTTTTTTTACGGCCGTTATCGCTCTGCCTACCCCGCCAGAAATATAGGCGTGATTTGTGTGTGTGTGTGTGTGCGTGTGTGTGTGTGTGTGTGTGTGTGTGTGTGTGTGTGTATGTGTGTGTGTGCGTGTGTGTGTATGTGTGTGTGTGTGTGTCTTTAATGAGGTAGGTTTTACGTTCCCTGTACCTACGCAAAATTTTCTCAGCGATACCCCCTACACTACATAGAAAAGTTTAGGAAAATCAATGGAGCCAATGATATAAGATATATTTTGTCGCGTTTTGTTTCCTTAGAGAAACGAATCCGGGAACACCTGATGGAAAGAATCTTCAAAATACATATTGCAAACTGGACAATTGGAATTGACAACCTGTCACTATAGTGATAAGTACACATGTTTTCTGAAACAACCTTGGAAAACAATCCTCAAAAATGACAGACGTGGCGATAGCGACCGTATTCTTGCGGCCGTTAATGCTCTGCCTAACCCGCCAGGGATAAAGGCGTGATATACAGGGTGACCGGTAAATTGATGCATTCCTTTCAAGGGATGAACCAGCTCATGAAACTGAACAACTTTCCCCATGGAACATAGGTCGAAATATGAAAAAAAAATTTAGTCCTCCCATACAAATTGACTTAGTCGGTCGGTAATTTTGTATGGGTGGGCCAAATTTTTTTTTCATTTTTCGACCTATGTTCTATGGGGAAAGTTGTTCAGTTTCATGAGCTGGTTCATCCCTTGAAAGGAATGCATCAATTTACCGGTCACCCTATATGTCTGTATGTACAATTGGACATATTAATAAATGTTCTGTTCTTGTTCGTTACCAAAGGCGCAAAAACATGTTTACGTCTTACTCGAGATTCTATGTTATGCTCTTGAATAGACTCATCATTAAGCCAGACGCAAGTAATAACTACTCAAATTAGTTTTTGCTTAATTTTTTATAACTGGCTTCGGCATCTGAGGTCGTTAAGCCGTAGGTCCCGGTTGCTGTCTATGATCAGTTAGACGGCGGTGGTTACACAACCATGTCAGAACCCTGCTACTTTTAGAAGGCGTTTGAAAAATTCTGACACTAGGGTTCATTGGATCGTTTGACGACTCGGTGTCTCCCACGGCAATAGAGAGATCTGAGGTCTTGATTCATGATCGATCGTGAATTATTATGATGGCAATACTAACTTCATTGCTTTAGCTCAAGATTCTCCTGAATCTAATACCTTAGCATCAAGATCAGTTTTAATACCTTTGGTAAGTATCTCTTGAGCTGTAATAAAGTCTGGGTTATCAAATAGCTTTCCAGGTCGCGAAGGTTAAGGCACTCTTTACTGAGTCAATGTCATGTAACTTTCCCTGAGTTGAAAATTTTACGAGCTTGTAACATAAACCGGTATCTTTGCAGGATTATAAAATCTTAGTTGAAAGGAAAACCGAGCTAAAGTGATTTGTTGTTGAAACGTCCCAAAATGTATCTATTGCTACCAGTTGATATGCAGCCGAATATGGGGATAGAATGGGGACGGATGAGACACTTAGTGAAAAGTACATTGTGCGAACGAGACCAAAGACATGAACACTTTTACAAAAGAGACGTTTTGCGGTGAGAAGAAATTTTGCTACGGACACATTTGCGTCTGGACGACTAAGTTGTTTAGAACAATAGTTCAGAAATTTTACATTTACGAGTACTAATGAGTACTTATTGTGAAGCACCATGAAGACCTCCAAGTTCTGGAAGCTTCTAAAGAGTATAGATGCTGCTGATATGAGAACCCCTGACCACATACCTATGCTCGCAGTAGAAACTAATATAGGTTGATTCGAAGGGTTGGTCATCTCAGAAGATAACTAATTGAGATACTACCAGTACCAGGAATCCATAAGCAATTGGAATCCTGAAAATAAACTGATTATCTTCCTTACCTGTGCACGCAGTAGTTCATGACGACGAACCAGCGCGCCGAGGAGGTGTACTCTGTGAACGAGTACCAGGTGTACAGCAGCACGGTGATGTGGTGGTACCAGTGGAGGAAGATCAGCGGCTTCTTGCGCAGCACTATGAAGACTGTATCGCCGAGTTCTGGAAGCTTCGATAACACGAACATCCACGTCCAGAAGCCGGACACTTTGTCCTGCTCGATGAAGCTGGAAAGAAAGAGACAAACTGTGAGTATATGAAAAGATAACTAAAATCGGGAGAGCATAAAATCATTCGAGAGTATAAGGCGTGCGAATAAAGAAAGGATTGGTAAATTGGTGCCGATTTTCATGCTTTCTCTCCGACTGGGGATCTTACATATACCAGGCGTTCATGCTTTTCCCTCACACTTAGATAACTGCCGCCATTTACGGATCCTTTCTTTATTCGCACGGCTTATATGTATATAGATGTGGACAAGTAGGTAGGCAAATCATTTTTAACGAGCTACAGTCCTAAGGGTTAGGCATATGTTAACATATGAGGTGTCTTTAGATTCGTCTCAGCAGCACAAGTTAGTCAGTGATCTAAATAATAATTTGATAAATTCAAAATGGCATATTTGAACACAAAAAACACAACTTTGAAATTACCGCAGTCGTTATTTTTCAATAATTATGCTTGCTTTGTACCCACGTAGATGCAAAGTGTTGCAATGTGAATTACTTTAGATCTAGAAAAGGGTGCCCCACTTTCCCTACGATTAGATAACTGAGAAAAAAGCCAGCAGCACAGTAATCGAGAGTTTTGATCTGCTTGAGAGAACTCACACTAATTAGACGACTTGTAAGAAAAGAAGAAGGTTTGTTTGTATGTAGCCTCTGAAATTAAAACCGATTTCAAAATACTCTTATCTCTTTTGTGCACCAGTAAGCAAAATATATCAAAAAGTTCTTTAAAGATGTCCTGAATATCTATTCGCTTGAGTTCTAAACTTATGTTACATCATGTAAACACATTTACTCCATTATTTATTTACAAAGTTGCTAACTATTTGCAGTAGGGCAGTAAATAACTTACAATTTCAATGAAAATTTAGATTACGTATATATGCCAAAAGCGCACTACTCGGCTTTCTGCCAGATATGAGTTACTGGCAATTAGGATCAAGGTTAATAAATTATCTTATAATAGATTCATAAACTCTAAATAATACTATGTATTGTGTATCCCAGCAATTTTTGAGTCATTATTTCGATTTTTACTTGTTAAAAGGCAACCTAATTTTGAATGATATTTTAATTAAATTTTACCTAATCCTTTTAGTTTCTTCTTCAGTGTCTTATTTAAGTGTGGGACACTGAGTTGTCCAACGATCCGATGAACCCTGCTTTCAGAGTTCTTGACGACCGATGTGGCGCAGTAGCAGTGCGACTGCTTTTGACGCAGCAGAAGGTTCCGGGCTCGATTCCCGGTGTCGGTGGGGCACTCGCTTTAATATTTGTCACTTTGTGGATTTCTCCCCGTCTGGTTATGACATTGCGGGCTGAACCACCGGATTGTCCGTAACAAAGATGGTTCCGTGTTTCGGATGTCACGTTAAGCCGTAAGTCCTGGCTGCTGTCTATGATTACTTAGACGGCCGCCGTAATACAACCACGTCAGAAGCCGGATACTTGTAGAAGGCGGTTGTAAAATTCTGACACTAGGGTTCAATGGGTCGTCGGACGACTCGGTGTCCTATACTAAAAGAGAGAGTTCTTGAACTGCCTACTCTGCTAACAGGTACGTACAGTCGTACAATGATACGTCTATGTAACCAATAATTTCGCAAAAAAAAATAATCTCGACATTTATCCTTTGTAAAATGTAATCATCCGTTATTTAATGTATTATCTAAGGTTATTATTTTTTGCCTATAATTACATCATGTACTACAGATGTCATTTCATTATTAGAAATACAATTGTATGAATAACTGAGCAGTTAATTTAACATAAGGACGAGTTAAGTGTTAATAATAATGTCATTTACGCTGGTTTCAGTCACGCAAAGACTGTTTTAGTTTTTTTTTTAGTTTTTTATTCTAGTCGCCTATTAAGATAATACGTTAGATACACGGGTTTGTTATGTATGATTGTCAATGCGTAGCAATTTATAATATTGTTATATTTCTTATTATTCTATTATAAGTATTTTTTGTCATTACAATATTAATTTAGAATCGTTCCATATCTGTATCTCGTATAGTTTAAGAGGGCTCCTGTTAGCGCTTCTGGTGGTCTATTTAGTTACTCCAGACCCTCGAGTAGTGACAAAAAGTAGGCTTTGTCGGTTCTGGGCACCTTATTGATCTCTGCGTTGAATTTCATGTAGATCGGTTCAGTAGTTTGGCTGTGAAAGCGTAACAGACAGACAGCCAGACAGAGTTAATTTCCTCTCGGAAAACTCCAAACATTAATAAGTTATGTCGTCAACAATAATAAAACTCGCACAGGTTATTGGACCTAAAATTAAAGTTATTTTAAAATTATTATTCAATCAGGTTTTTAGGATATTTTTAGAAGAGCGTCCAAATAAAAACAGACCTTTTGACGTCAGCAAACCAGATCAGCAAACAAATATCAGTAATCAGCAACATACCGACGCAGGTTTGCGTAACGGAGACCATAATTAGAGTAATTTGAGTTTTATTTTTATTCAACTTATTTGAGTGTAAACATTTTCGAGTGAAAAACAAAAACAGCATCGTAAATTTAGGCGTACGCATGTAAGTTTTCCGGAATATCTAGTCAAAAAGTAGGTACCATATAGTGAGCGATTTACACTACACTTAAACCAGAAGTTTCCAATTTTTGATTCATTGAAAAATAGTCTCGTGTGCGGCTTTGCCTTTGATTTATAAAAGAACCAAATAGTATCTTCTGTCGGGTTGCATTTGAATGAAATAAAAATAGAGTAGAAACAGTTGGAGTAATATTAATTTCTGAAACAGGCAGGCAGCAAAATAAATGTTATTGAAACTCTGACAAAGCGGCGACCGCAAGCCGCGGCGATCTCATCACAGGGACCACAGTTTGTGCTTTAGTAAAAACAACTTCTTTTCATAATATTATTGTTTTTCTTTTATATATTTTTCTATAAGTGACATCCTGGTTAAAGATTAAACATTGACCTTTCGAAAAACTAATCGAGTACATGTCTACGCCTGTTGCTAGTGACGTCCCACTTAATAACATCCCATCATTTGGGCACACCTTGCAGGCGGCCCCAGTAATGACAGATTTTATGTCACCACCCTACTGACCAAAGCCACTTTTTTCTTTCTGTTCGAGTGGGTCAGCAAGTCGTCCAACGATCGCCGTACACTAAAAAGTAATCTATTGCACCTTGCAACACCTGGTGTTACCGACGCCGGACCTAATAACATCCCATAATTTGGTAAACAGAAATAACATCACTGCCCTACCGACCAACTCCTCTACAGCGGTCGCCTAACACTAAAAAGTAGTCTTTTGACCCTGTCCACCCCATACTACCCTTAGTCTCCAGCCCTTATCACACCCATCAACAGATACTATGTGACTGCCCTACTGACCCGTCGACAACTGTCGCCTCAAACTAGAAAGTAGTATATAGACCCTGTCTACCCCTATTACTTACTAGAGCCCGCCAGCCCTTATAACATCCCATCACTTGGTCACACCCAGCTATCAGTAAACAGACATTATATCACTGTCCTACTGACCAAGAACTCCGAGGCGAACGCCTCACACTAGAGCCATAATACTACCCTGGTGGAGCCTGCCAGCCCTTATTATATCCCATCATTTGGTCAAACCTTGGTCCCTCAGTAAACAGACATTGCGTCAGTGCCCTAGTGACCAACACGTCCGTCGCGATCGCCTCACACTATAGAAAGTAGTTTGTGACGCAATCGGAAAACCTGCGCGTGCGTCGCCTCGTACGATCCATGACGACGGTTAATTGCCCATCTTAGAGATAGCAAAGTACTTAGAGATTAGGATTTATAAATAAATGCAAGTTTGTAAGCACATAGTTAGTATGTTGATATCATAGACTGGTATATACTTCGTACGGCAGTATAGTATACCTAATTCTATGGTTGATATGCACGCAAACATCATCCGCCATACAATGCTAGAAGAATATCGGAAGCAACGTCGTACTGAACGACGGACTTTCCCAAAAACAGAAAGGTCTACAGATCAAACTGAACAAATTTCCCCAAGAACTAATACTTAACAAGTAGCTGACCGAGCAATTTTCAATGGGAGATATTTTATTAAGTAGGTTCCTTGGGGAAAGTTGTTAAGTTGACCGCAGAGCTAAACATTTTTAGAAAAGTCCTTCCTTCTTTACCACCCTGTATTATTGTTGCTATCGAAGGTGGATTAAACTTAAAATATGATATACTATATAGATAAAAACTTTCACATTTGGATATTATTACTGCTTTATGAGCTAGAGTTAGTAAAAAAATAAACTACTATGTAAGTACTATTACGTTGCTTAACGACTTTAATGATTACCTGCTTAGTTATAAAAAAAACATCGCAAGATAAATACGAGATAGATGAATAAGCTATGATATGGGCTTATCTCAGCTAAACAAAGTAGGCAATAAGCAATAATACACCTTTAGGTAATTTTTACTACCTTATATAATACGTAAACATAAACTATATCTATACAGAAATACAACCAAGAAAAAATATCATAAAAATCTTGATAAAATGAAGCAAGTCTGTACCTCGGCACGAGATGAAAACGTCAATTTCGCAAAAATACTAAAGAATATAAAAAATATATATATTCATTCAAGCAGACGGTCAGTCATAAGTCAGTAATCAGTGCTCTACACTTTTGAAAGTAATGAATGTAATGAATTGTAATGAATCAGAATAAAATTAACTCCAAGAATGAAAGTGAATGTGGGTGTGAATGCGAGCCTCCATTGAGGAAAACTCCAAAATAAACTTTACATCGTCAGTTCTCACGAAAGCATGCAACTTATTGCATGTATATTTACGTGAAATCACAAGTTTTGACGTCATACAATGAACTAGATTCTTGAACAACTAATACCCGTTGTTTCTCTGTATAAGTTTTGTTCGTAGTGTTAAGGGCCTTGTGATGCGAAGCGAGCCGGCTTAGAATAGCATCACCCCATTCCCTCCCGCTCTACCCTTAGTCTTAAAAGGCGACTAAGGGATTCGAGGGTTTCATGTGTAGGTATTACAACTTAAGGCGACAGGCGGACCACACGTCACAACAATGATGCACGAATTATCTGAAAGGGCCCTCGATATTTGTCAGACGTGGCGATAGCGACCGTATTTTTTCGGCCTACCTACCCCGCAAGCAAGCTATAGTTAGTATTCTTTGTCGCAAGGGATAAAGGCGTGATATGTGTATCATCCATAATAATTCATTCTGGAATGTTCCGAGCGATTTACTGAACTTGGCGTCATACATCATAATCCGCAAAAATCTGGTTCTCGAACAAATACATACTTATGAGTATGTGCCATCTTTTTATCCAACTTATTGACGTAATAATTATTTTCGTGAAAACTCTAATCATGCTTATCATCAAATATACACAAAAGCTCTTTTACCTGATTGATTCTTTAGCCGACTCAAAGAGGAGATTACTCGTATCGTATCAATACGATTTTGTAAAAAATAAATTGCTTTGGATCAAAAAATTTTTTTGTAATGTTTGTTAATAGGTACCTAAATAAAAGGTAATTAAAAAAATAATTAAAAATATTAAAGGTAATTAAAAATATTTACGATATTTGAATGATTTCAATGGCTATTTTTTATCGATTGAGAGTATTTAAAATTAAATCATAAGTTTGCAAAAAAGAAAGAAAGATGGTTTGTTCGAATCATAAGTTCATATGTTCAACTGTGATATCGGTTCATTTTTGCTAAATTACATCTCGTTAAATTAAACGGGAAGTCCAGTAGTGGAAAAACACATTGGCTTTTTTTATTGCAACTATAATATAAGCATACATAAAACATTACGTGTAGCTGTATGACTAGATAGTATAAAGCCAAGTCGCTTTCCGTGTCTGTCCCTATGGCTGCTTTGATTGTATGCTTAGATTTTTAAACTACCTACACAAAGGCTTTATACGTTGCGGGGTAGGCAGAGTGTTAACGGCGAGCGTAAAAATACGGTCGCTATTGCCACGTCTGACAAATGTTTAGGACCTTTTAGATGATTCGTGTATCACTGTAGTGACCGATTGTCAGACTGTTGCCTTAAGTTGCAAATTACTTGATTTCTCGAGTCCGTCGCCGCTTGCGACACCCGCGTAAGAGAAATTGGGTGATGCTATTCTAAGCCGGCATCACACGGCTCTTGGAATATTACCTGTCTTATTTTTTACGGTAAAACTGGTAGGAAGAAAAGTCTCGAAACAATGTGACGACGCCATTACGCATTTTGCGCGTCAAGAAGTCTATTTAAATTCTTCAACGAGTTTTTAATTGATCTGATATTCAGACTACTTAAGTTGATGAATTCCAATTCTTATAAATAATCTACTGGTTTGTTATTTCCGAGCAACTTCTCCTATAAAAAGATCTAGCAGTAAATATTTACCAGTTTAAATTATTATTATTATTATCAGCCTACACTGTCCCACTGCTGGACAAAGGCCTCCCCAGTTTAAAAGAAAATTTTTTTGTTCGAGGTAAACAATATATAAATGTAAAAATTAAGGCCCAAGTTTATGGTACCTAAAAAGAGTTTACATCTAAACAAAAGCCAAGTTTATTAAAATTCACGCAAAAAAATGAAAAATACAATGTAGTTGAAATTTTATAATACCTACTTCTGTATTCAAACCTTTCGAGATACATGCAGTCTCTTCTTTACGGTTAAAAGTAGCACGTAAAGCTAATGCTACTCGTACCAAAGAATACTAACTATAGTTACTCTCAATGATAAGGGGATTTTTAATGATGTACAATAATGAAAAAATAAATAAAGAAACAATAGTGAAATCACTTGAAAATCCTGTGTTTAGCATAGTGAGATAAAATAATAAAGGCGCCTCCAAATCTAAACATTTCTGAATCTGCCCGAGCCGACTGGGTGACATTGACTGTGACCGTTTTAAGACCGGCTTGAGACCGAATCGATAAGTTCAGCCCAAATAGAATAAATCTTTATCTAGTTTCCCCAAATACTTATTAACCTTTCCTTTGAAATCAACATATCACGCCTCTATCCCTTGCGGCATAGGCAGAGCGATAACGGTAGCCATAAAAATACGGTCGCTATCGCCAAGTCTGACAAATATTGAGGGCCGTTTCAGAAAATTTGTTACATACATATATCACGCCTTTATCCCTTGCGGGGTAGGCAGAGCGTTAACGGCCGTAAGGATGCGGTTGCTATCGCCACGTCTGACATTTTAGAGGATTGTTTTCTAAGGCTGTTTCAGAAAACATGGGTATCACTATAGTGACAGGTTGTCAGCCTGTCGCCTAAAAACTGTAATAGACCAACACCCTCAAATCCCTTAGTCGCCTCTTACGACACCCGCGGGAAGGATGTGGGGTGATGCTATTCTAAGCCGGCGTCACATGGCACAAAATTTGTGCATCACTTTAATGATAGGTTGTCAGCCTGTCGAGTTACAGGTTGTCAACCTGAGACTGGTTGAAATCTAAAGGACAGTGAAACCATATAAAAACTTTCCCCAAGAAACATAGGTCGTATATACATATGTATTCCCAAGAATGTCTACAAGTAAAACAGCTTTTTTTTAGGAGCCATTGTGGCGGAGCCGATGTGGCCCGCTGGCTGCTCTTAGTTGGAGCCTCTTTTTTAACCGATTTTCGGTGTATAATAAAAACCAACTTTCTGTGGTATGGCTTTATTGACACTGAAATAAAAAAAACTCAAAAAAACAATAGCTTGTCCAAAATAAAAAGTAATAAAAAAAATACAAAAGATCTTACAAAAAGGTGCGATTCCGCACAGCCATATTAAGTGTCTCCGTATGACGTAGGTTATACGAATTGGAAGGGCGTCGGCACATGTGAAATTTTCTATTCTCAAACACGTTTTAGGCTTAAGCCCTTTACAATCACAATGTTACCTTTGCCAAAATTAGCTTTTATATAAACCCTTTTCAAAACAGGTCTATATTCAGTGAAACGAATTAAGTGTTTGCTTTCATCAAATTCATTGAATATTCCTTGAGTTATTGACATAAAGCGAACCATGTTGGTAAACAAAGACCCGGTTTTGATTTTTAAATGATGGTCAAGAAGCGATTTTGGAGAACTAAGTAAAAGTAAAGAAAATTTATATGCATGATTTGTAGCTAAAAAGTTTAAAGATTTGAAATCCAGATCATGAAAAATACCTACTTTAGTCGCACAAAATTATGTGTGCCTTAATTTTTTGAACAATTTCTTGAGGAAATACTTCAAGAATACTTCTTGAGGATTTTCTAGTTACATGGCTGAATACATTTGCAACAACTTTACACCGAATATTTTGTTAGCAGTTGCAATACCTTCAACTCGCAAGGGCGTGATTTTTTGTTTAATATCCCGACGAGGCAAGCAGACGTCAGCCGACCGTGACCGTCTGCCGAATCCCAAATCAATACCAGCCTCCAGGGATGAGGGTCGCCCCAACCAATCCTGATAATAGAACCACTTTATATTCAGCAGATGAGAACCCTAAAATAAAGATCTCTACAGAAGGCTCTCCCTTGACAGTAAACCTAAACAAGGTTGCTACTGTAATAGCAGCTTTAATACCGCAACAGCTAAAAACAGCTAAGACAAAACACATAGAGAAATTTATTAGCTTTCATTGTCTAGTACAAACAAATTTCCTTTAGCGCATCGTTTTCGACATATATTTAAGCAGATTACCAAAATTTTGTGCTTCCTCCGTGCGCGCGAATCCGAGGGGCGGGTAATTATAGTATACTGAGTTATTTTTTTGTTAGTACACACACACTATGTAGCGTGAAATAGAAAAATTGATACCTACTCGTCAAAATGTATGGAACACCCAATATTATGTTTTGCGATTACGTAAGTGGCCCCGTAGTAAAATTTGTTCAGAATCATGAGTAGAAGAAACACCTTACAAAATTTTGGTATTTTACTTTTTAGTAAAATTTTCCGTCTATAATCATTATCTTCCGAATCTATTTAAGATCCTTAAAACGTAAACGTAGCCAACTCGAATTTGCGAGCGTTGCCTGGAACCCTCAGTATAGTGTAGCTTCGCAGCGAATAGAGACAGTTCAAAGGTCCTTTACACGTCATATTGCTTTCTATACACCAGGTATCTCTCATAGAGCCCCCTACGATCAGCGCTTATCATTCTTAGAGCTGGAACCACTAAAAACTAGACAAAACCGGCACGATTTAGTTTTTCTACATACAATTTTAAACTCGCATATTAGTTGTCAAGATCTTCTCGAACATATTTCTCTTTCTGTCCCTTATAAATATCCAAGACACACTATCAGAAACATACTACATACCCCGTACTGTCGCACTAATGTTGGTGCACATTCACCTTTAATACGCATGAGTAGTTACTACAACGAACTACAAAATAAACATCAAGATATTGATATATTTAGTGATTCAATAGTAACATTTAAAAGTAAGATTTCGATTTATAGTTAATTTAAGTTAACTTGTTCCTCGTTATTGACTCAATTATATTATATATTATATGTTAGAATTATAAGTTTAATTATAAAACCAATATAATTTTGTTAAAAGATTACCCACAATTTAGTACTTATAATACTAATGTTTACTGTTGTAAGTTTATAGAGAACGTTGTATACACCTGTAACTGGTATATATATTAGAACATAATGTTAGAAATAATTTTAAAGAATGTAAAATATATTATACTGTTGGTGTTCCTTAATATAAATAAAATAAAATAAATCCTTTGAGACCACCTGTGGACGTGGCAGAACTAAGTGACCTATCTGTACAAGCGTGCTGCGCACTGTATCTTAATCGTGATAAATCTAAGTGGAATAACACAATACAACTCCATCATTGGCTTCCTTTACGTATAGTATGGTAAATAAATCAATGGAAGAAGGAATGTTTGTTATTGCCGTGGCTTAGAATAATAAAAGAGCTATTTGGTCAGATTTTACCGGCACGTACATTTGTGTATTGACATTCCGAATTACCTAGTCCAGTTTGTTTTGCCCCAATATTGGCTGCCCTTCAGACAATAGAGTAGGCGCGGTATTGGCTCGGTTTTGTATCAGCCAGTGTTTTCTTAGTACGAGAAATGGTCATTTTATAGAAATTGATTCAATGGATTCTGTGATGTCCAAAACATCAGGACCCCAAGTCCGCTATTTATTGTCATTGTAACGCCATCGAAACTCAACCGTCATTCTATTGCCATTGCGATTTTTTATACTTCAAACCAATTACAATATACTATATTGTTACTACTTCAAACTGTTAGCAGACTACGAAATGACCGAAATCCTCCGACTGAGATCCAATGGACATCCAACTGAAAAGATTTTCATTTAGCAGACTTAAGGCCCTGAAAATGGCCTCGATAATTCTATTTATTATAAGCACTTTCGCGAGTTTCGATAATACCAACGATAAATCGTTATAGAGGATTGGAAAAAATGTTTCGTTTGGGCCATAATCCTGATAAAACCATTTGATAAATGGCCTATCCAATAAAATTTCACCTTTCGTTGGAGATTCGACGAACGTTTTTCAGATTTGCGAATCGCGCTGTTGTGATTGATGGCTGTAACGGCTTGCTTGCTTTGCTAAAGTAGGGCTTGAAAACTTCAGACTTCAAAAATGACTAGAATATTAAGAAGTCTGAAGAAAATCGCTGTAATTTTGTAGACCGTGTCTGAATTTTAAGTAACTTAGGTCCGTATTTATAAATCTTACTCAACTCTGAGATCCATCTTGAGTACGATTTATAAATACGGACCTAAGCTTAGCTACTTCTTTAGTTAATTTTCTGTTCATTATTTATCCACCTCGTAATTTTGTTAGACTATCGTTAGATTCTTTTGTATTTTTTTGCGTTTAGATACAATGCCGTAAAACTCCGTAGTTCCACAAGGTTTTTGTTATTTCTCCATAACTTTCTAGAATAGTCAATTTTTCTTTCTAAGTAAGTGGTTATGTGAACAAAAGAAAAAATATCGTAAGTAAAAAATCAGCAGGTAGGTACAAAAGTATATTAACACAGAACTCAGACATATAACAGACAAACTAGTTTTTTGCTTGTTTTGCGTGGGAAGAGTTTCGCGTGGGCGCGGGGAATCGTTTTCCCGAAGGCTTATGTAATGTTTGCGTCGAGTGAGGCCTTTCAGACAAAACAGATTACAAGCGCAACCAAATAGAACTAGTCTGAAGTAAATTAGATGAAGGGATGTAGGCATAAGACAAACATAGGGGGCTATAGACGATCGCGGCTGAATAAAGCGTAAGCAGTGTAACTTTAGTACTTTAAACAATAATCCACCTAAACGTGCCGTAAGACCGATGTCAGTCACCTATGTACATTTTTATACCAGTTATCATCGTTGGCCTCATACGTTTGTGATAGACGATTTAATCAGTGTCTGAGGAAAGATTACTGACACTGTGTCCTTCCTGTGGAATCAGCCATGGAACCCGAGAGGGTGTCGCAGGTCCTGGGCAACCCTGCTATTTCCATAATGTTTATACCACCTGCATAATAATTATGCCTCAATGATTGCGTAGGTTTCCTACCAACACCCAGAATTGTCATTTCCTCAAATTTGACGCAAATTACTTAATGAGAAGCCGTCGGAACAGAAGTAAATTAGATTTCCAAATTATCTAACTTCACTCGGTTCATACATTAACCGCATTTAAATTTTCAATTAGACGGTTGATGTCATACGCTGCGAATAATAAAAAGATAAGGCCTTGTGTAATGTTTAAATTATCTGTATTAATACAGGGAGTTAGGTACAACCCTCCGAAGACTGATAGGATGCATTCAGACTACTTTTTATCGCTAGAAAAATTATCTTATCCCCACGGGAAAACATTTAGTAGGTAAAAACTAGTTTTAAAGCATGACATCATTGGAGGGATTTAGGATCCAGGGCAATCAAAATGTCAATATCATAATATCTCGTTCATTAAATAATTTAATAATATTCTAAACGTAATCTTTTATCGAAGGTAAATCTCATCACAAAAAACACTCAGAGGCTTTTAGGTAGGTAATATGAGTACTTATTTTAAAAAGTTCCAATTTAGCTAAAAGCTTTTGCGGATCTGGTTATTCTATGAGAGATCAGTCAGATTTTTCCAGGACCGAGACGTTGAAATATGGATACGGAATATTTAGCTTAACACTTGACACTATACCGTCATTTCTCTTTAACTGCTATAAAGAAACAACAAACAGTGTCTGAATCATATACTAACCATGTGCCTAGGTATATCTGCAAAGAAGTACATGTATTTTGATAGATACTTACCAATAAATATCTAAGTACAAAAAGAAAATAATATAAACATTATGAATAATAAATGGTCCTAGTATAGACCCTTGCAGAACACCTAAATTATTATTAGTAGAAAACAGTCAATAGATTCATTCATCGTAAGTACATATTGAAATAACATTCTTCATCCTTTGACAATTAATAAAGTTATTTTCAGTGAATCAAAGGCGACATTGAATATTTAAATGGTTTCAAATATAAATCCAAAGACCAAAGTTCATTCATAGGATCTCATCAATCATTCCTTTTTCTACGACGGACAACTTAAGGTATTAAATAAGTTGGGGCGATTATTAGTACGCAATTCATCAACCAAAATAAATTCGCTGTCACAGAACGGGAACATTGTTTAGTAAGAAAAGAGCGCGAGAATTCTAAATCTAATAGCCTGCATGTTTAGATTAATAATTTTTATTTTTATTAGACATCCAGTAAGTTTTATAAATATGATAGACTAGCGGCCTGCCCCAGCGGCTGCGCTCGCTGCAACTCATTTTCCCGGCAAGAATTATACATAAAAATCTTCCTCTTGAATAATTCTATCTATTAAAAAAACTGCATCAAAATCAGGTGTGTAGTTTTTAAGATTTTAGCAAACATACATACAGGCAGACGCGAAAAGCGACTTTGCTTTATACTATGTAGTGAAGAGAAAATAGTATAAAATTTTCGGTCAAAGCATAACATTTTTAAAGCTATCTGAGGACACAGTCATGCCCCCGCTAAATCATGTCTACCACAAGACTGATTTGCACACTTTTACTCACATACTTAGTCATAATATGATTCCTATGACTGTATGTGAACGAACAATATTACAAGATAATTACTTGTTTACAGTCGCTGTTTTCCCCATGTTTTCCTACTTGGAATGGCATGACAGAATCGCCATAGTAGTCAAGTGGCAAGCTATAAAAGTGTTTGAACTAAGTCCTTGTTGACGCTGTACCAAGGATCCGCGTAAAATGCTGTTGACACAGGCACGCCGATCATTGAATTAAATAGCAAATATTTGGTGTTACTTTACGAAATCTTCTAGGCACGCACGTGAGCAACTGCGTCACGTGATGATGGAAAATTATAGAAAACAATACGGGTCTTGACTTTTGCCCTTGTGAACGTACCTACTTCAAATAAACTCCTCTTCGTAATCATAATGGACCAAATAAAACCACAACATGCAAATAAAAACCTTCTAATCCTAGAGTAGTGAATCTGGCTAACACACACCAAAAAGGAGACGCATGTCTAGCAGCGAACTGTTATTGCTCCTAATGATAATTTATAAAGAAGGCGAACTTAGAAAGTGAAACCTTCTACTCTATCTACCAAAAATCCTCACGGCAATGATATAACTTTGGAACGTTTAAAACAGACAAACTAGACCACACTTTACATGACGATGCATGTTTCTAAAAGCGTAATCTTGTTTCACCTTTGACAAAGCATGTTAAGGAGAGTTTCTTTATATTTTGATTTTAATAAATGAAATAAAGTTGAAATTGAACGCGATCTACGCTCCCCAACTAGACCATAGATCTTTCCACATCTCTCCAAGTCAAACTGGTCTTGTGCAGTTAAAGCTACTGCAGTAACCCAAACATTGGTAAACGCTGTGACCTTGTGACCCCGATTATAGAATAGGAAAGTGCACACATCGCTCGTTACTGCACACATCGCTCGTTACGTAACCAAAGCCGGCGCCAAGCGCTATAACAATATTGACCGTATCAAACGCTTAGACCAAATCCACTTATTTTTGAGGTTAGAAAGGTGACTTGGCTAGCTGGTTTGATTCGATTCGATATTGCAAAAAAGTCAGACATAACTTGTTATAATGTTTACATTCGCACATTTTTTATGCCTTTTTTTAAGAAATAGAGTGATTCAAGAGGACGGTTTATTTGTACAATACTTGCCGGGAAAACAACTTATTCCCACGGGAAAATGCGTTTCAGCGGGTGCAACCGCTAGACTACCGCCAGTATAAAATGAACTAACTTTTTTCGTTTCTCTTTCCTGTCTGTCATATACACCGCTAACTTCTCCTAAACCACACAACACCTTTTGATGTGGATTTATTAAGTAAAAAGAATGATTCAAGGTTAGTAGGTACTTACCCAGATAAAACTTGCCAAGCAGATAAAGATAAGACCAAAATTGCTGATTTAAACTAATCCATGTGTTCATGAATAAGTAATTATTTTAATTAATATGATTAATTATGTTTTGTATTCTCGGCTCGCAGGATTACAAGTAAATGACAATAGAATTCTGAACCACATGAGGTATCGATTTGGAAAGTGGACTGTGAATTATGAATTCGAATTGCAGCGAGCGCAGTACTTTAAAATTCCGTTCCAATTTGGTTACCTGTCTATCTATGACAATTTCCATTTCTACTTCTACATGCGAGCCCTGATACTAGTTGGTATATTTTCGTATTTATCATTGATTCAAAATCAGTAAGAAAACTTATAATTCTATTTATCTACAATGTCATTATGTCTTTGAAAAACTCTGACACCAGGGTTCATCGGGTCATTACATATAGTACAGTATCGGTGTCCGACGAAAAGACGGAAACAAGCCGTATCTTAAAATAATTTTACTCAGTCAAGTATAATATTTTCACGACACAGGTGTCAAACTGTCTACAGCAGGTCCAAGACTATATTTAGCGAAATCAGAAGCTACCTCTAAGGCATAGAAGAGGAGAGGAAAGGAAAGAGAAAAAACTAGTAAAATACACTATGAATAGCAATGGACCTAATATTGACCCTTGCAGAACGCCCACGTTATTATCAGTAGGAAGTATTCAATAGATTAATTTCGACGCTTCGTAGCTTCAAGACGAAGGAAAGCGGAGGGGGGCAGAACTGGAAGGGGGGGCGGAGGCTTGTGAATGAACGCTCTTTGTGAATGGATCGATGTTACTGTGGAGGTGGAGTAAACTCTGGGGAATATCAAAGAAAAGCTTGAGACAAGACTATTTGTATAGCAATGCTAAACTAGAAGGAGAGAGAATATAATATGCAAACACATAATCTTAAGTTTTAAAAATCTAAGCAATCCTAAAAGGAAACCTCCATAAAGGCAAAAGGAAAGCTGCAAAATAGGTATAAGGTAAGGTATTATACGCATAAGGTGTAAAAATATTAGCTGCAAATATTTTCAGGGCTGAATCAGCTCATGATACTGAAGTTCTTTCCCCAAGAAACATGGGTCGAAATGTGAGATTTTTTTCATATTTCGACCTATGTTCTTTGGGGAAAGTTATTTAGTTTCATGGGCTGATTCATCCCTTAAAATATTTGCAGCAATTTTTTTTCACCCTGTAGTTTCAAACCTCTTTGTGAGAGCAAGGCCGCCCGGCTTCCCACAACAGCCCACTTACCCTAAGCGCTACGAATGGGGCTGAAATAATTCAGAGCCGTTCTGCTCTACGCCGTAGCAGTATTATCATTTAGTTCCCACTTAAAACTACCAATAAGGTTTTTTTTTCAATTTTAACTAAGTAGAGTTTATGACATTTGAGTTGGTGGACTTAGGGCGCGTAGATTAAGAAGCCTATTTGAGATCTGATGTCTTTTTTGCTCGTGTAGGCAATATCTTGACATGAAAATGTTTTTGGTGGGTTTGATACTACTGCTAACGTAACTGAAAGCCGTTCTTCTCTCAAAAACAGTTCGTAGAATATCCTTACTTTTCTAAAAGATTACCTGTAAATTTTGGATGCGACGATTCTCATTACGACCAGGGATGGAATTAAGGCCCTGGCTTTCAGCGGTCCACCGAAACAACAAAGGACCTAATCTATCTTAAGATGGCCTGATTCAGCATACACTGCCGACTGGCTCACGAATGTCATTAAACAAGTACTGTTTGTTTAGTAGAGACTGTCTTATTGCATTTTGCTACGTATGCATCACATCATAGTCTATAACAGTCCACTGCTGGACTTAGGCCTGCCCCAGGGTACGGCACGATCTACCAGTGGGTGTCGTAAAAACCGATTAAAGGATCATCTAGGACATGGGCAACAGCGTTCCCTATGAATGCAATATCTTGTACTGCGCTCGCCAATCCGCCTGCCAAGGGTGGTGAGTATGGCCATACCTCTCAGACTCAGTGGATTGTTGTGGCTGGTAAAAAAGACAACCAGCAATGTATGTCAAATCCTGTCCTGTTAGCCTTCTAGTGTAATAATTATGGGTTTATTCTTCTGTAAATGAGACGAATCTTTACGATAATGAATTTCGAGTGAAAGGACCCAGGAAATGAGGGTCTCGCGTGATTTTGTGAAGGCTTTTGTATAGTGCTTGCTAATTGAAAAAAAAGGTATGATGAGTTTTTTACTGACTGCTTTTCAAATTAAAAATTTTAAATTCGCGGGGGATAATAAATACCTGTGTCTGCGATAACTCAAAGACGCTTGATATAACTTGAAAAACATATTTTTCATTGAAAGTGTATATTTCCACCCAGGTGGTCCAATAGTAGGTAATTTAATAATGGGATCTTGTAGAAATCGATGTCTTGGTGTCCCACACGAAAAGAATGAAGAAAGAGCAGCTACATCAAACCTCTGCTGGACTTGGGCCTTCCCCGATTGAGAGGGTTATATGCCATATTCAACACGCTTGGCAGGCGGATTGGTGAGCGCAGTAAAGGAAACGCTGGTGCCCATTACGTTGGTGAATGAATTTATCCACGAAACAAATCCTTAGTCCTTAGTCCTCTTTACAACACCCACGGGTACGCTTAGGGTGATGCTATTTTAAGCCGGCATCACACGGCAAATTGAACATTTAGTATACAGCTAATAAAATACATTTTTTGTTAATATTTCTAGCTCATACCAATTACAATGTAATGCTAGGTTAAGCAAAAGCGTCAGTACAGGCCAAACAATTTATATTGTACGTTTTTTTTATTTGCTTGTGTTTCAAGTGTACTGTACACGTGCATAATGCGAATGACAGTTCAAGACTCAAGGTCCCTACTTATACAATTTGAAGCAAATTTGTCTGATGTACAGATATTTTCCGGTTGTTACATCTCATATACAGGTGTAACAAAATCAACTGCAAATATTTTACGGGGCGAATCAGTCCACCAAACTAAACAACGTACCCTAAGGAACATAGATCAAAATTGGACCACACAAAATGTACTAGCCGACCGACTCAACTTGTGTGGGAGTTGGGAGGTCACTTCATAGAATTTGCAGCTGATTTTTCATCTACACCTTATAAAAGTCGTCAAAGTAATGTATAGAACAGACCAGGGCTCCAAGTCTGCTATTTTTTGTCATTGTAACGCCATCGAATTCAACTATCATTCCATTACCACTGCGATTTCCCATGCTTCAAACTGTTAGCAGACTACGAAATGACCGAAATCATTGAACTGAGATCCAATCGACATCCAACTGAAACGATTTTCATTTAGCAGACTTAGGGCCTCGATTTGGGGACAGCTCTTAATATAAGAAGTTTAAGCATATTTCAAAACGATATTATACATGAGATTTTTTTAATATACCTACTATATTATATACTTAGTCTTCACAACCAGACTAAATATAATTTGTAAAAATTGCCTTACAAAGATGGTTATTGATATCATACAAACATCTTGACTACCAACAAGTCTGGTAAATGTCTGTGTGTAGGAGTCGACTAATAAGAGAAGATTTACTGCCCTATTAGGCTGCGGCTGAATGCAGAATTAGGTGCGATGACGTCAAAACCTCGTACATAACAGCTCCATTAAGAGTTGGAAATTGAAATAGGTTCGTAGAAGCGTTTAAGGATGCAGCTATGGTCTTTTGCATTGTATACAAAGGTGTGTGATTTGCCGTGTGATGCCGGCTTAGAATAGCATCACCCCATTTCCTGCCCGTGGGTGTCGTAAGAGGCGACTGAGGGACTTGAGGGTTTCAGGTGTATTACAACTTTTAGGCGACAGTCTGACAACCTGTCACTATAGTGATACACAAATTATCTCAAACGGCCCTCTATATTTGTCAGACGTGGCGAAAGCGATCGTATTATTACGGCCGTTAACGCTCTGCCTACCCCGTAAGGGATGACGGCGTGATATATGTATGTATGTATGTGTGTACAAAGGTGCATAGTGCATACATACATATATCACGCTTTTTCCCTTGTATAGTATGCTCTGTGTAGAACAATACAATACGATAAAAATAGGCCACTATAATGCAACTTATACGCTTAGAATAGCATCACCCCACATCCTTCCCGTGGGAGTCGTAAGAGGCGACTGAGGGACTCGAGGGTGTTGGTGTATTAATTACAATTTTTAGGCGACAGGCTGACAACCTGTCACTATAGTGATACCCATGTTTTCTGAAACAACCTCAGAAAACAATCCTCAAAAATGTCAGATGTGGCGACAGCGACCGTATCCTTACGGCCATTAACGCTCTGCTCACCCCGCAAGGCATAAAGACGTGATATATGTATCTATAATGCAACTTAGGCGTTGTCTTCACATGAGAGATGTAAGACGTGAGACTGAGGCGTGAGACAGCCGCGCTCGAAACCGTTTCCCCTTATATGAATTTGTAATCTAAGCGTATCCCTGTAAAACCTCTGAAGCGAAGAGATACCGCTTCCTGTTGGTCAATTTTTTGATCTAAGCGTTTCCCTATAAAACTTATGAAACAGAAGCCGTCTACACCCGTGATGCGCATGTCATTGCCGACGGCCGGCCGGCGTCAAGTCTGTCGTCTCACGTCACGTGTATAGATAGCGCCATAATAATGTGGTCCATATTATCGATTTACGTCAACACGGATAGATTAAAGACGTCAAAATGTTTTTGATCGTCTTAGAACACAAATTACCTCATCTTTAGTTCGACACATTAAACTAGGAAGGATGTTTGTATAAAACGTAATGTCTTCAACATCCTGATGTTTTCCGAAAATTTACGAAGTTACTGCTAATTTATAGTTTAAAATGTAGGTAGTAATTTCTAAAAACATTGTTTTGTTTACAGTCTAACTAAGTTCGTAATTTTAGCAACGGTGTGATATTTTTGTAGCGGATTGGTAAGTAGTAATAATAGGTAATACATACAAACACGAGACTTTGCTCTATCAGAATGATGATGACAAATAGGCATGCGAACATGTGATGAAATTGAGGAACATCACGTGTGCATGATAACATAAAAAACATGTTAAGACTATACGAGGAATATACAATAGGAAGGCATAGTAAAGCCGTGTGATGCTGGTTTAGAATAGCATCACCCCATTCTATCCGTGGGTGTCGTAAAAAGCGACTAAAGGTCCAGGAAATGGGCGGCAGCGTTCCCTGTAGATACCTAAACATCTTCCACTGCGCTCGCCAATCCGCCTGCCATACCCAGCAGTGAATGGTGCTGTAGAAAAAGACGTAAAGGTACAAACATCGCAAAGCTTCTAGAACAATTTAGGAAGGTCACACAGTTCTAACGATTAGCATCGCAACGCAATGTTATATCAATCAAATAACTATGTATGTGCGAAAAGGGCTGTTTCCTTTGTAAGCGACATATTTACACTACCAACGTGCAAATTGAGAACTTTATTTTACTTGTTCTTACGTTGAGTCTTCCTCATTAATTATTTGTCAACATCAGCGGACGCTTTGGTCAGCCGTTCTCAAAATGCTATCTGTAAACGGAAGAAAATGAGGATAGGTTCGCTTTAGACTCAAGGCTAGTAACAAGGAATACTAACTGTAACTTCCGAGTAGACAGATTCGATGTAAAATAGAATCTTTAATGATACTAATTGATGTCAAGGGAGACAGTCGACAACGGAGACAATAAGCACCAAAAAGCCGATAAAGAAGCGTTTCAAAAAGCGATAAAGAAGCGTTGGCATAATCGTATTAAAAATTCTAGTGGAGCAACCCTCATAGCACTCAGGAAAAAAATACTATTGGTGGAAATATACAAGTAAGCAATTCCGTTCCGAGATTGGATAGGTCTTCATCGTCATCATTCTCAGCCCACATCCAGCTATTGCAGTGTAAAGTCCCCTCGTCTACAGCGCTAATCCTCACGGTCTACAAGATCTTCACGACGACAACGACGATATCTTTTTTTGTATCTTGACGATATATTAAATAGACTTTAGAGAACACAAAATGTTTTTTTTTGTGTTTTGGCATGTGGTCGCAGTTTGTAAACTTTGAGAACCGCAAAACAGGGCTATTAATTTCGCTGAGTAGGCCTTTTTCGAGGAGACGAAACACTGAAAAACAATGACTTAATAAAAAGGCGAGCAAAATCTGATGAGAAAAGAGTCGCGTTGTGTTCAGAGTCGACACTTGACTAAGAACAATGGGGCGATCTGAGGTTGCTACAGTCAGCTGATGTTGCAGTGGTTGGAATAAAGTATAAAACGATTAACATGGTGTGTTGGGTACCGTACTAATGCCGAATCGGCGGATTTATGGTACCACTTGTCAACTAAGCCTTGCCACGCAAGTGTTTCGGATTTTCTTATCTTAGAAAATCTTGTAACTTAGTGGCTGTTTTGTACCTACATATAACTCCATTTTAAGACCAATATATGGTGGTGTTTCGTACAGTTAGAATAACCAGTTTAGTTTAGTCTAAAATGGATAACCGCTGAACAAAATAATAAATTCAGATACCGTGAAAGCAATTTTACGGAAAATGGCAAGTTCAACGGATATAAAGGAATGACTAAGTAGGACTAGGATAGAAGGCGTTCTTTCATGTGCAATTTCAAAGGAAAACGACGTAGAAAAGGATGTGTCTTGTTTAGCTTGTTTTTAAATGGACGTGGGTGTGGTTACATGCAACGCAACAATAAAATCAACCACATACCTACAAAACAGAATAACATTCATTTGATACGCTCGTATCGCTTTGTGCTTTTGTGCACAAAGCGCGTAAGTATGTGCTGTTGGTAAGGAAGTATTTTTTCTAGAAATAAGCAGTGCCTGTTGTATTGTTTCGTCCCTTATCTGTTTTTGTGGGCAAGAAATGGTTAAAATAAATAATTAAACGTCTCTATCATAATAGTCTCAATCAATGGAAGTTTTCTAGAAAAACAGTATAAATATTAGAATTCTAATTCACCATTATTTTAACCCATTCGCATATACTATTACGTCACAGTACAGTTATGTAGCTGTCAAAAATTCGGACACATACCTGGGCGTGAACTTTCGCTTCGTGGCATCAATAGAATATATTAGACGTGTCTCGTATCGAATACGTACGACTATAAGGCAAGTAGGACAGTCGACTATAGAGGAAGACGTATCTACAATGGTGATAAACTTTATAAACGGTACTACTTCGCGTTGAGTGGAAGAGCTCAGACTACTATACTTTGGTGACTAAAGCCAAAGAATACTAACTATAGCTACTCGCTTATAGCGCTTTTTTTCACGCCTCATCTTCATTGTCGTCCACCGTGTCTTTATTTATAACAATACGCGTATCAGTACTAGCAATAGAGCAAGATTTTCTTCTACGCTAACATTTATAAGATTAAAGAGGTTATCAAGGAAAACCTTTCTATCAACTTGCCAACATTTTCAACGCCTCGCAGGGCGCAACCACTCAAATGCATATTTGAAATCTGTCAGATTATAGAACAATTTCGCAATCAGATCAGTTTGAAGTATTCCCTACTGAAGTCGGAAAGCCAAACTAGTAAGTTTGTTAATGGCTTTATATAGATTATTTAATTAACTTACTAAATGAAATATGTTTAAGGCTAGGCTGTAAGTTTTCCGAAGAAAGTAAAATAAAACTTAGCGAAACGGCTACAAAACAAGCGTAAAATGGCGTAGTACATTTACTTTCGTACGACGTACCTACTTATCAGCACCTCAAGTTCCCTTGGAAGGAACCAACCAATACTGGCTATTCGTACAAGCTGGAACGTTTCTTGGAAAATTAAACCCACTACAGGTATCGATTAATCGCCCCGGAAAACCCGTACATACAAATATTCTTGAAATCTTTGGAGCCTTATTCGAGATTCTCATAAAATTTTTGCTCTTTTACAAGATAAACTGTATGAATAACCACTGTAACTTGATCCCTTGGATGTCTAACCCGAGTTCTGCTCAAGTACGTGACGCGTCGCCCCGCAGGTATCAAGTTATCAACGATTCGAGGAACGTGCCGAGCACTACCGAGTATGACGCGCATACGCAATAGCCGTTACACTACACAAGATACATTGCTAACGTTATCTGGCTGAAAATTGTGGTCTATCTACAAGGTAGATAATATAAGTTTCCAGTCAGATAAATTCTCCGTAAGAGTATTTGTCATTTGACTCTTCAAATAACTTTCAATTGAAGTCGCAATCAATCAAAATTATTGCTTACTAGAGGCACGCCCAGACGTCGCAGCCGGTGCTAATTGTTTTCCCGTGGAAATAAAACCTCGGCATGACTATCTATTTAGGAAACCGCATCAAAATCTTTTGCATGGCATAGAAGGAGTCAACGATGTCCATGACAGACAGATAAACAAAGAAACTAGAAACGAACTTCATTGTAAACTGTGTCTTCATTAAAATCATGTTTATTATTATGAAGTAACAATTGTATCGCAATAGCTATAATATTATCAATTCGAGAGTTAGAAAGTGAAATAAATCTTCAGTGAACCGACAATCAAAGGTGGCCAGGTGCAAATCGATTTGTAGAACCACCGGACCGTGGCGACTACTCGTATCTATGACGACTACTGTCATTTTACGGAAATAAACTCAGTCAACATAAACATCAACTCAAACGCAGTAACAAGGAATGATAAGAAAGAAAAAGTATAGAATGATAGTTATGTAAAAACACTGTATGATAATGAAAATCACTCAATGTCAAGATTAGATTGCATTCTCAAATAGTAAGTTCTGATATAAATGTGATATTAAAGAGTTCCGCAAAGAGCTACCTTATATTTTCTGTTTCTCCTTGTTTACAAAAAAGATTTAGCATACCAAATGCAAATTCCGGAAAAGAGAGTCAATAAATTGGCAAACATTTTGAGTAGAAGGCGCCATGTAAAAAACAATGTGTGCCACAGGGAAGGATGTTATCTCCGTAGTTATTCCTTGTCTACATGACTGTTATCACATCGCAGACACTAAAAAACACGTACTAAGGTAAAGAAAGTGAGGCACTAACCTTGGCACACATATGGAGTGGTATAGTCCATAGTTCCGTAGCACGTGGACGAACTCGGGCAGCGTCCGACATGCCCCCATGATGCTGAACAACGCGAGAGACGTGTTCCATACTATGAGGGTCCGCCGGAGCTCAAATCTGTGGGCAAACAAACATATCTATAAACATAAAGGAACAAATAAACATGTAGCAATACATTCAATTTACGAAAATAAGTAATCTTCCTTTTTTAAATGAGATCAAAATTTTCATCATTGTGGCTAGAAATTCGGTAGCCCAAATGATAAAACCTCAACTTCTATGTCTGACTACATTTCCTAGCTCAAGACAGGCGCAATTAAATCATATTCTCGTTTTTTTAATGGTCTTTTCTGGCACTGTAATTCTAATAGGTACCTAGTAATAATATTATGGAAGGTAACTGTAATATTATAAGTATTAATAAAGTATACTGTGGAAGGTCAGTTATTAACAAACATCAATCATTAGTTAAAATAGTAATTTCAATAATTTATTATGTAAACGCATCGGAAGTGAAGACTATTTCTAACTCTATGACACAATGTGCTATAAGACAATGATCCACACATTTCTTGGCAATATTGCTGCTAATAGAATTATAGACAGTTCATTGATCTAATACACTTACAATGCTGAATTACGTAAGAACTATATTATTACGATATTACTAAGAGATGAAAGACAGGTCAATAGATCGATACTTTGTGGTCTTGTAAATGAATCTGATCTTATTTAGCCTACCTACGTGATCCCACTGCTGGGCAAAGGCCTTCTGTTTTCACCCAGTTCTGTCCTGGGCTTCGGCATGAAAATTTGAAATGACGCTTTTGAAATCCTAACTTGAATCTACACTAGTATGCTCAGTTTATCGGATCGTTGGAAAACTCAGTGTTCTACACGAAAAGGAGCTTCAAGAACATCGTAGATAATTAGTAATTGCAACAAAGTAGGTATGAAAATTATTGTATCAACTGTGTACGATTGCATTACAGTAGTAATTAATTCAAGCACATAGTTGTAAGGCAATAAGACGTGCCTTTGGTACCGTACCAAAAGGAGGGTTGAGTTTTGCAAGTGTTTGATCAAACATGACATCCTTACGCCAGACTAGCCTCGCCGTCGCACAATCCAGAAGATTTTCAAGCCCTTGCGTGTTGTTTGTGAACACTTTAGTCATTTCAAAACTGATTTTACCCGATCGCTACTGAAATGAGTAGTGTTTCAACAGACGTGCCATTATAGACTTACGCCAAAATGACTATGCACGCCTTTGTACAATCCAGAAGGTTTCATTGCTGAATTGTTAATTTTTAAGTTCTCGAGTGCCGAGTCCTAAATTATAATTGAGAGGTGCACGGTCGTAAAATAAAACTTTTCACGGTCCACCCAGGTGCACTTCAGAGGTGTACGGTGGTCAAAAAGGGAATGCTGTTCTTAGCATCCCTGCTGCTGTTACTCGAATACTGAAGCTGGGTTTGGTCTAGCATGTTTGTGGTAAGATACGCCTGTTTAGCCGTGCAGTCATAAAATCAAGAAGATTTCGTTGCAGATAGTAAAACTAAAAGTACAGGCGTACTGTTTCACACCATTGGCCATTGCAAAAAAGATCTAAAAGGGTAGTTTCAAAATATGTGCCATCATAGCTTTTCGTCACCTTCGCTTAGTCGTACAATCCAGAAGATTTCTTTACAGATACCAATTGCAATTATTCACAATTTCCGTTCTAATTGTGAACGCTATCGGTAATTTCGACACAGTGCATGTTTTCACCCGATCATTAGAGAAGGAGGGTTAGATATTGCAAATGTATGATGGCAACACGCTATCCTTACGACAGCTTAGCTTCGCAATCGTACAATCCAGAAGATTTCATTACAGATATACGGTCGCGTGCCGATTCCGTCCTAAATGTGAACACATCGGTCATTTCCACATAGCTGTGTGTTTTACCTGACTTTTGGTTGCAGAAGGATGTAATTGTATGCTCAAATGTGCTATCCTCTCTACAGTCTTGTCTTAGACGTACAATCTAGAAGATTTTGTAGGTTTTTGAAGTAAAGTATATCTTGGCAAGGGCTGTACTTTATCTCCGTTGCGATGCCTTTGGCGATACTAAAATGCAGTCGGGTTATTTTTTACCGATTCAAGCTCGTTACTATTTCAGCGTCCATTGAACCGTAGTTAGCATTGGACGGTTCTGGAAGTCTAGGTTACTATGTAGACGATGTTTTAACCCTCTTCACCCAGGTGTGTCGTTGCGTGCGGTGTTAGGTGTAATACGTTGCATTAGTAGTGTAACACTGGTTGACCGTGATCGGAAGTGTCTGGAAGTAGGGTGGTTGTGCCGGTCTCAAACCAGGCACTAGTTTAAGACCAGTTATGCCAGAAACTCACTCATAGTTCTACAGGATTCACTGAGTAGGGTTCCACGGACATAACAGTAACTAAGTAACACTTACAGCTATAGTATCTAGGTATCATTTAAATATCTACGTTTGCAAATAATCAAACTCGGGGTCGGGATCATCATATGAATGTCTGCCCATGCCAATAATCGAACCTGGGCTGGGATCGTCAGCGCTAAAGGCCGCTATACTACCATTGCGCCCATCAGTTACAATTTTCGTGATTAGGTTGCTGTATTTTGACAAAAGGTCATACCTTCTTAGAGGTGTTTTTGGTTTGACGTTGTAACAAGCTTGTTTCGGACTGGTACGAAGACCTGACTACTGTGGCCGTGTGGCAGCAATACGCGGTTTTCTTCTGGAAAATCCAAATGCCTTGCTAGTCAACACAGTTGTCGCAATACGTCCGCTGTTGGAAAACTTGGAAAGCGGTGGCTTAAGTATGTTACGGCAATTCTGATAACGAAACAGATATTTATCAACGACTAATAATATCTATTCCATTTTAGCACGATTCCATTTAAAAGCATACTTCCATAGGGCAGCGATGCAGGAGATTGCATCGAACAGTTGCCAAAAGCCCGGATGTTAGGCCATCTTCACCCCAATTGTATTCGCGGATGTCGTAAACAGCGACTAAGGGATAATGATTCAGGGAATGGGCAGCAGCGTCCGCTTTAAGTGGAACATATTGTACTGCGCTCGCCAATAAGTCTGTCAAGTGCGGTGAGTTTGGCAATACCCCTGATAGGGGGAGGCCCATGGCCAGCAGTGGACTTTTATGTTGTGGTTGTACAGGTTAATGAGTCCATCTGGTAGGAAACGGCCCACGCTAGCTCCTTTCAACGCCAGTCAAAAACGAATGTATTACATTGAACGTGTTACGCTACCTATTACAGTGACTAGGTCAGCGGTTCGTACGGATACGACCATCCGTCCGCTCCAGACAGACATTGCCCTTCAACGTCTGGTTTAGTACTTACATTGCCAAAATGAGGCGCAAATGAGGGAGTGGTTGGTACTATGCGAGTCGGGAGTTACTCTGTTAGAGTAAAGTAGCGGGAGCGAGATATGCATGTTTCCAAAAATTTTGAAGTATCTACAGTTTCCCTCTGGTCATTATGTAAAGAAACTCGACTCATTTGTTTCAAATCTTGTTGATAGGGCCTCGCTAAATTTCGGCTGATTACTAGTGCCTTGTTCCGGACGTCAACAGATCACACACGCCCGCCCGTCAGCTGTGAAATCCATTTTGTCTGTTAACGAACTAATAATCCATGTCTAGCTGAAGGCATACTTACAATGTCAATGCTTAGTGTTCGATAGCTTGTCTCGTAAATTAATTTCCTTTCTAAGTACACGATTACTATGATGGGTTGTTTATTTATTTACAAACGAGAATTTGATGTAAATGCGTTTACTAACCTCGCGCTTAGAGCGAACTTCATTTTTATCGTCGCTGTCGATCTTTATGAATAATATTTGTATCCAAATTGATCATAGTCATCGTAGCTTATGCCAATCCGTGCTTGGATCAGATCCCTCTATCCACAATGATTACGATGGTACTCCCAACATCACTTCAGCAGGATTAATTAATTTATTGGAATTTGAACTTATTGATCGAATTTGAAATTAATTTCTTTGGAGATCCCTCATGGTTTCGTCGTTTTCATACAAACGTATTCCCGTTTTCTTCCCGAATAATGCATCTAGAGCTATGATTCTTTTTTTATTACATAAAGGCCAAGAGCATTTCTGTATTGTTTTCTTTTTTCGTACAATTACGAGTTACGACGAGAAAATTTGAGTGAGGAACTTTCTTTTTACATACATACTAGTTATAACTACGCGCTTTTTTTTTCATTTTATAATTATTTTTACTATTTATATAATATCGCTCTGACTACACCGCACAGGATAAAGGCGTGATTTTTGTATGTATATTTACCAACGTTCATTAATTTTAAGCATTTTTTTATTAACTAAGTGTATTGTATACTGTTTATTTATTGTAAGTAACACAAACAGTAATTTAACATAAAAGATTATGAATCTAACACTGGACTATTAAATAATTTAATTACCTATTATGATCACTATCCAACTATATCATTATGTATGTTTACATTATTAGTACAAATTATACAACAATGTTTCATTTTATCGCAAAGATCAGAAGTAGACAAGTTATAAATTGAATAAATTGTTTATGTTATTGTGAAATTACAATGATAGATAACTAAACATAAGTTTTTTTCTGTATTCACACATGAAAACAAAGTAATGAAAAATATTATGGAATGTTTAGACTTTACAATACAATACAATACAAATATACTTTATTGTACAAAAGTATAAGATTACAGAAAATAATAACAGCCAAAATTGTACAATGGGCGGTCTTATTGCTCCGGTAGCAATATCTTCCAGGCAACCAGGTAGTAAGGAATAAGCTTAAATAAGGAGTAGACTTTAGTTACCTACACTTTAGTGGACTTTATGGAAAGTATCTTGTTCGCTTGAACATTAACTGAATATAGCTAAGTCTGAAATATATTAGAACCCCTAAAACCACAGAAGAGAGGTGTCATGCGCGCGCGCGGCGCACGCATGACGCACGACACAATGTAATTTTTGTTCTATGCTTAAAACGAAGTAAACATACATCACACCTATATTCCTTGCGGTGTAGGCAGAGCGTATTAGCCGTCAAAAACGGACATTACTACGAAGTATAAGGTAAAAAAATACTTCGTACAAACACATTTAGTTCCGTCTGTTTAAACACTGCACCAGTTGACCTTAATAGAGCAGTTATGGGCCTCATAGACCGTAAACAAACTAGAACACAAGAGCAAAGAATATGTTTAAGACCCTATTATACCGACAACCACAACGATGCCAGGAAAAACTAGTACGGTCGCAAGCAGAGAAAACGGACCCCCCCCAGTGACGACATCTATGGCAACATGTAGGAAACATCGCAACACGAGCAGTGAGTGGTGATTGGTCGATAATGTCACAACACAATGTCTAAGTTCAGCGACATTCTATGGGTGCTTTTAGTCAAAGTCGTGACTAGCAGCGCCATCTGCGTCAGTTTCCTTCATATTGCGAAAACACTTTGAGTATTTCACACAAACCATGTGACAGACATATAGCCTAGTGGTTAAGAAATGGGTGCTCGTGAATGATGTTACTGGTTCGAATCCCTACTTCTGTGCCTTTTTTTATTGTCACATATTTTTGATTCTAATTTTGTTTGCGTTTTAATAAAATTATTTTGAATATCAAGGTCACATTAAATAACATTGATAGAAAATGGTAGAAAAACAAAAAAGACTGATTAGTAACTTTATTCAAAAACAAGTTTCAGCTTACATATTTACAATAATTCTAAATTTTATTTGTAATATTTCCAATCACTTGTCTATGACTTTTTACGAGAGAACAAACATGTTATCCAAGATAACAATTTTACGTCTCAAGTAAAAATTAAAAAAAGTTAATTTAGTAAAACATTTTGTGGATTATAACGCTGTCCTCGTCTTCTCCACAGTCGTCTTTGTCCGATTTAAAACATTTTTCGTCGTTAAATATTACTATATTATTCTTCCAATCGAAATTCAAATACTCCCTGGCGAATCTTACTCTAGCTTGACGGTGAGCCTCGGTAAGTTTAATTTTTTTAGCTGGTCTGTAATTATGGATCCCCGCAGCATGTAAATGTCTCCGCACTGTATCCAACGAAATCCCAAACAACTGTGCAGTTGATCTCGTGGTCTTGAAGGACTCATTGGTATGGAGTCTTACAATTTCACGGTGACGATACGTTTCATCAGAATAAGCCACTGGTCGCGGATCCTGTCTTTCACATTTTACATCACCAGTTTCCTGGTATCTTTTTATCCATCGACGAACTGTGTTTATCTGTAAAAATAAAAGCAATTTATTCCGTGAACTAATCCCAACCCTATTATCAAACGAATTAAAATATAAGTATCGCTTATAAAAATAGAAGCAAAACTTACCGCCACTCCCAGTTCTCGAGCAATACTCTTAATGCCTCGATTTTGTTCAAAAAGCACAATAATATAATAATAATAGGTTGTTAGTTTATAATCCAAAAACTATCCGAAACAGAATGCACACGTAAGCGGTAGCGAAGCTAGCTTGTGAACAAAGCGAAACACCAGAAATTAAGTTTAACATTTTATAAATTTTGCCTACCCTCATAATTACTTAGAAAGAGTTCGACACATCAAGAAAGATTACTGTGACGTCATGCACAATATGAAGTTGAAGGGAATTTTCGCCATACTTAGCAAGAGCTCGGTGGCGCAGTGGTTTAGCGGTAGGGCTCGAGAACGAAAGAGTCTAGGTTCAAATCTTGTGACCAAAATGTGTTATTCGTATTTTATTGTTTCTATACCAAGTTTTTTGAATTCTATCTATTTATCCTAGCAATACCCAAGGCTTGGATGAATTCGAAAAACAAGTTTGTGACAAACAAACGATACGATGGCGGCGGTGCAGTAACTTAACGCTAGATGGCGCCAGACAACAGAGATGTTGTCTGGCTCCATTTATAAAGAGAGGGGTCCGTTTTCTCTGCTTGAGACTGTACAACTAAGTCTAAAACGCGCGCATACACATAAATCTTCACACTCTTGCTTTTTGGGTATGTCTGTACGTCATGGACATCTCTGCTCTTCCTGTGCCACGCAACGGATTTCTATGCCGTTTTTTTTAAATAGATGGAGTGATATATCTAAATAGGCTATATGTAAATTCTGAGTAATCAACTATTTTCCACGGGAAAACGTTAGCAGCAGGTGCATGTGCTGGGCGGGTTGTTAGTAGAAATTATTCCGTCAGTTACTATAAGGGCTGGTGTTTTGGCGCTAATGTTTAGATACTTGTTCTTCTGCCTATACTACGTTAGCTCGCAGGGCCTGGGTTCCTTCTCAGAATTTTCTTTGCTCTGAACCTTTGGAAAACCCCGGATCAAGGAAACCACCTCACTAATTGTTTGCCCTACACTTGACCCTACTGAACCGTATGTCACTTGCGAGCTAAATTACATAGCAAACTGCTTATGGCTGCATAGTCACCGCTATTATTTACAGACCTTTTATCTCACGAGTGCGCGTTTGCCATACTTGTGTGTGTTATATCTCTCTCTCTTTTCGTTGGACGACTCCGTGTCCAAAACGTGTGATATTTCTCTCTGTTTTCGTTTTGGACACCGAGTCGTCCAAAGAAAAGACAGAGAGATAACGCACAGAAGTATGATACGCGCATTCGTGATATAAAAGGTCTGTACTAAAAGTAAGAAACCATCTGTTCTGTGACTAAAATTGCTAAACAATAGTTAACAACACGACGCAATAAAAGACGCAAGTGTCGGATCTCGAGAGCCCAACTTATACTGGCTTTTCATACGATTATTAACACAAAACACTTAAAGTTGATCCCTTGTCTTAACTATCAATATCATGATAAGAATAACACGAAGAGTTATTATTAGATATCTAGAATACCTATCTAGTTATAAATCTGCTGCAGGTATTGGAAATGCCGCATTCATCTCAAAAACAATATGGAACATAGCCAAAAGTGTACAAATCAATATGGAATGAATTGAATTTTTGCGAGACTACATTTTAAGTTGCAGATCAGATTTTTTTTTCTGCTCATTTGATTAATTAAAAATATACGATACGATTCACATTAGCCAAGTTAATCGTTGACAAGTTCCCAGTTCTAAGTTGAATGTGCATTTGTTTCCGGTCTGGTTAGGACAAGGCGGGCTGAACCACCCGATTGTCCGTAAGTAAGATGGTTCTGTTTTTCGGATGGCATGTTAAGCCGTTGATCTCGGTTGCTGTTTATGATTACTTAGATATCATCGGTCTTTACACAACCACGTCAGAAGCCTGCTACTTGTAGAAGGCGGTTAAAATCCTGACACTAGGGTTCATCGGGTCGTAGGACGACTCGGTGTGGGACACGAAAAGGGAGAAAATATTTTCCAAGTCAAAGTAGTTCATCATCAATCATCATTCAGTCATAAAACGTCCACTGCTGAGTATAGGCCTCCTCTAAAGATTTCCACCTTGTCCGATTAGAAGCGGCTTGCATTTCTCCGCGTGCAAAGTATTTACATCAGCTCAAAAAATAAGTAACAGACACATAGTAAGTATTATTTGTACATTATATCTCTACTGGGTTTGTTTAACTTGCAAAACTGTGCTCACGTGTTTCTCTTATCACTCTTATCAGCCACATCACGTTATCGGCTCGGCTCAGTCTCATATAATGTAATGTTTCTGAGTCGATAATACGCATATATATGTTACATCATAGAACTAGACATTACTTAAACAGCCACAACTGTCCACTGTTGGACATGGGCCTCGCCCTATCGGAAGTTATTGGCATACCATGCTTGGCAGATGGATTGGTGAACCAGGTGTTGCATTCACGGGGAACGCTGCTGCCCATTCCCTATATCGTGGGGTAAAACAGGGGTGATGCTATTCTAGGCAGATATCAACATTTATTAAGAAGGTTGGCGTTTCTGAACTTACTTAACTCATCACCGAATTGGGTAAACAAAATGTCAACAGTCGAATTTAATCAAAAACTTGTTAGTGATTGCAACACTGACGACTCTGACTGCCAGTTTGCATTTCCAATCAAAATTCTCATTCCACGAGGTAATGATGATAAAGAACAGTAATAAACAACATATCATTGATGACAAGAATCAACATCAACGCAGAATATATCTTGCTTTATTATTTATCTACATTATCAACATTTGTTTCATGATCGCCTGCACTGTTCTTTTCACATGCCCTAAGGTAGACTGATAGATAACGCCTTTGGCGTTAAGCCCGCCAATGTATAGTTGTGCAATGTATAGTTCGAAAAGAGTTGTATACAGACTTCCTCTATGCATTCTGCCAATAAAGGTTTGTTTTGTCAATTTGTTTTTTTTTATATTCCCCCAATTTCCTAGTTTCCTACCCCTGTTAAGCGTGGTGGGTAAGTATGGCCTAAAAGCCAATGATTCTAGTGTAAGAATTCTCGCCTCAACTGTTCGAAATCCACTAATCCCAAGTCGTATATGTATACTTTTTCATAGTGCTTCTGGAAATTCAACCATAGTATTCCACTAAGCCACAAACTCGCAGCAAAACAAAGGTTATCGTATAGCAACCAGTGTCAGAGGAATAATGTTGGTATAATCCGTGTTCGCGAGGCCGGTAACCCCTGTAATCCGATTGTCTACGTCGACGACTGTCGCGTGGCGTTGTATGACGCGATTGTCTTACCCCGAACTGCGTAACGGTTTTTTGTAGACTTCTACTCTACTGGTAAAGAACTCACTTAAACTAGAAATACAAAACATATTTCAGTTAATTTTCAAATGAGGTAATTTGCAAATAATTCTGTCTATATCACACAATCTACAAAAATTTATTCACTCTTACTCGATTTCACATATAGAATCCTAGCTACCCGGGGGGGCAAAATATAAACCACCTCCGTATTGTCTAATGATTCGAGTATATTCAAGAATTTAGTGTATAGACATTTATTACGATACTATAATACACTGTCTAAGACTAATCGGTTTATTATGATCGTTAAGCCCCGTAAGAGGCAATTAAGGCTTAAAATATCAGATAACGGACTTACTTTAGATAGCCACCGATCTGGCTATACAAAACGCAAAAGGTCGCAAAAACTATGTATGAGTTTTTTTTAATACCTCGCCTACATTATTAGCTTAGTATGTTAGTTTTGAGACGTAGGTAAATGTCTCCAATTTTAGACTAGACTTTGACTCACACTTGTCTGCAATCATCCTGCGATGAGGCATATTATGTATGCCTTTTGTTTTTGCTACTAAACTAACTAGATAACATTTTTAAGTTTTGCAAATTATGTCTATGTTTGCAACTTAAAATTTACCTATATTTCTGTAGGTTTCTACACGAAGAATTAGTGATATACCTATGATACCATTGCCATTCAACGCGGTAACGCGGCGAGTGTCATGGGCACCTTTGCGGCTGGTGTGAGCCGGGGTGGTATTTTTGACTAATTGGATTTTTATTTTGTACATTCTAAGATACTGTCTTTAGTTACGTTCTATTCATAACTAGAAAAGTTTTTTTTATCTAGCGCAATCTACAGTTAATTCGAGACACTTGAGAAAATGTGCACAAAGGAAGGCAACAAAGTAGACTTCTAACTTCGATATCCAATGGTATCGTTTAGGAAACATAATTTGAGCCGCTTCGCCTTGACGTTTCATAGACGAATCGCCTCAAATTATATATTTATACTACACCTATATAGAAAATAGCAAAATATAATCCATCATTGAAAACCAAAGTAATGCTTCTCGATAGAAATGGTCAACCAACTCTCAAGGACTGGAGTACTCTTGGACTCTTTTTCCGGAACAATATAACTTGGGCCTTTTTAAGGCAAGAGTGAATAGGCATTATCTAGGCAAGCATGTACCATCTTCGTCTGCATCTCCACTTACCACCATACCAGACAAATACAGGCCTATTACATATAAAAAAAAACAGACTTTGTATAAATCAGCTGCGCTTCGGGCCTCAAACTACACCCTCGTTAAACAATCGGTACCTTTTCCACCACGTGATCAATGTACTATTCCTAAAATATAAGTACTCCTAGAAGAGCATTTAAATTTACAAGTCACGAAACAATGTATAACTTTGTGCTTACTTTTGAACTCTTTTTTAACTTGTGAAGTGTGAATGCAAGTGAATGTATTCAGTGTGCATAAATTATTTTGTTGCTATGAAAGGCTTACATAATGTCCGATGATACTTTTATCTTCGTAAAGACATTCTGAACCTGTGATTATGAGTGAATTGTTTAAGCACTTATTTAGTTTATCTTTCTTTTTCTTCATGACCTGATTAGAGTTTATCCATTATTATCTAATATGTAGCAAACATTTCTTTAAAAAGTATCTACACTTACGGTTATAGTGACGCTTTACCAAAAGTCAAATCACGTTTTCGAGAACCCAAGAAAATACATTTAAAAGATATAGGTACAAGAATATTATAGGATTTTCGCTATTTTGTAAATTTTGTATCTCTGTGCGATTGGGAAACTGCTAAGCTAAATAGTTGGAAGTTCTCTTTGGCATACACCCAATAACTAGATATTTGGCTAACCTAGGTAATCTCGAAGTTCGGTACCTACAGGATATATACCTACTCGTATTGCCAAACCTAGATAACGGTACTTCTTATAGGGTCTTATTCGTCTTTTCCAGTGGGACACCGAAACTTCCAATGACTCGATGAACCCTTGTATCAAGTTTTTCAAACGCCTTCTAGCTAGTAGCCTCTGACATGGTGGTGTAACGAATTGTGGTATCTTATAGGCTTAATAGTACTCGAATAATGGGACATACGTCCCTTGTGAAAAGTATTTCTTATGGCCAGTTTCGATCACTAGTAGAATTTATTTTAATATTTTGTTTACCATACCTACAGTCCTACAGACTTGCGGTAATTTCCAGCCATATGTTATTTAGAAAATAAGGAAGGAAGTCAGGTACTTACATATTTCCTTTCAACGAACAATCATGCAACTTGTGACGTTTGGACTAATAATATCTCAACAAGATTGGAAAAACGCTTGCAATCTCAGAAAACGTGTTCTTCCAGTAATATTATTTACTCCAACACGTTAAGGAACATACCACTAGCCTATATCCCTACTGACAGGTTGTCGTTGCGTTTTTCTCCGTAGTATGATGTTGTAGTATGATGTAACGAGCCGCGGTGCCGGTCGTATCGTGACACTTACAAACTGGTTGTACTGGATTTATTTACGATATAGAATTCCGATGAGAGGAAAAATAGGTGGTCAGGAAGAGAAGGTAAGTAATGAGACTTTATTGCACAATTAAAAAAAAAACAGACTACAGGATCGAAAGAGATGTCTATTCTGGTTTTTCATTTAGAAACTAAAAAGTAGAAAAATTCCACATTGTTTTATAATTTGTTTATACATAGACATACATATATCACGCCTTTATCCCTTGCGGTGTAGGCAGAGCGTTCAGATTTATTCCTTCTCTAAACTTTCTTCAGAATATATTCATAAGCAAAGGTATTGAGAAACCCTACAATAACCATAACTATTACCACTTTACGACTGAAACCCGAGTAATTCTATCAGAATCTGGCATCGGGAATTGGGCACGTGTATTCAACAACACATCTAGAGTCAGGGCTATCCTTTCAAGAACATGTGAAGTAGAATTATTCTATTTATAATATCTATATTGTTATTGTTTTTTATACTGACTATGTACCTAATATTCGAATACAATGTATTTTGTGAATGAATAAAGAAATTGAATTGATAACAAAACTTTGTTAATTTGCTACTGTGAGCGTTTACAATGGTATACTATGGCAGTATTGAAGATATGAATTATAATGCGATGAAATGTGTAAGTACAGTTTAAGATATAACTAAAGGAAATCAGAAATGAGCATGTCTAAGATATCCTATCTCACTCATCGATACGTTGTCTTGCAAACAAAGCCGTCTTTAACTTATTGGAGGCTCTGGGCATATTACGATAATGGGGCCCCTATGATTTGACAGAACACTAATAGTAGTGGTAAAATATGATTTTAATTTTGGTAACTTTTCAATTACTTCCTTTTGATGTACAGCATTTTTTCCTTTTTTCCGATCCACTAGGATATGACCGTTTCGACATTTTATATTATAATTCAGTAGGTATTTATTTTTATGCCAAAAAAAGTTGCTTACACAAAACAAAACAAGCAAACAACGATTTGATCAAAAAATATCTCAAAGCACAATCAATAAAAACTACAAACAAAAACAACGTCACAATACCACAGACAAGTACGGGAAACCCCCGATCGTCGAGTCGATTTATTTGAGTCGTTTGGTCACGGTCAATTTTAGGTCGCTATAGTGATCCTGCGAGTAGATCTTATGGGTCGATTACACCTAACGAGTACAGTGGCGAGTCAGTGTCCTCGGCCGAGTGCTCGGTTGGTATAAACACTTTAACGAGTGCTCGGCCGAGACGAGAGGCGAGAGAGTCACTAGAATCCCAATTTGTTTACTAGGCCGAGTACCCACCTCCCCGCTTCATTCTTCTGCCCCCGCAGCGACTCGCTATTCCGCTCGGCACGTATAAACACGCACTCGCTTGTCACTCGCCCACTCGCCACTCTTTCATTATTCGTCATCAAGCAGTGTGAAAATTTTACAAACAATTTATCAAAATCTTAATTAAAATGGCCGCTAAAATGGAGCTTGGAAATGACATTAAAATTCGCCTTAAAATCCATTTTCTGGTCCAAATTCGTTGATCTTCTTCTTCTAATAAATCCCACAATTCGTTAATAATATCGGGTAACAGCCGATTTAAAACCCATTTATTTTCTTTTTTTTTTTCGATCCATTGCAGTCGTCGTGATCAAAACTGAACTGACTCGCCACTGGTGTAATGTGTAAATACGTGTAAACACCCGCTCGGTTCGGGAACTCTCTCGGCCGAGAGCTTATTTACTGACTCACCACTGTACTCGTTAGGTGTAATCGACCCATTAGCGATGTTTGTTGTCGAACTAGAACCGCAGTCCGTTAACAATAAATAATTCAAAAAAATACTTTAACAAATATTTTTTGTATATTCACAACTATTAGGCCAGTAGAAATGTTTTTTAGAAATTTACCGCTATCTACATATTATTTGTAAACAAAAGCGTACATATCTTTTTTCGTTTGTAAAAAAATAACGTTTTTAATATTTTGTTGATTAAATATCTCGAGAACAACACATCAGAAATCGAGAAATGATGCATATAACTTTTAGAGAATTTTACGTACTTAGGATACCATTGAATTGTATTTTTATATATTTGAATTTATCTAAGCATGCGGAAATCAAAAAGCCTAATTTTTGGGTAGGAGTAGATTAGCTTCGCACATGCAAAAGCTGTAAGCAAATTGGTATTGTAGTCAGTAATTTAGGTTCGTTGTATTCAAATCAAAAAAGTTTTTCGGCAATAAAAATTGGTTATCGTTTAGTGATCTGGCAGGGACGAGGGGGGCCCCTATCGATCACGGGGCCCTGGGCACTTGCCCAGAGTGCCCAGTGGGAAAGAGGGGTCTGCTTGCAAATCATGACCTAGACGCGTAAAAAACTTCTCCATTTATGTATGATGCGAAAAAGACTGCTACTCAACTCAGTATAAGTATAAAGGCGGTATAAGAATGTAATGTTCCTGTTTCATATACTTTAGAACAGATTCGTAAGATTTGGCTATATTGGAAATCTTTACAATTCACATTCAGGGCCCTAAGTCTGCTAAATGAAACTCGTTTCAGTTGGATGTCGATCGGATCTCAGTTGGATAATTTCGGCCATTTCGTAGTCTGCTAACAGTTTGAAGTACAGAAAAATCACAGTGGCAATTGAATGACAGTTGAGTTTCGATGGCGTTACAATGACAAAAAATAGCAAACTTGGGCCCAGGATTAAAGCAATAAATGTTTTTCGACTTTATTTATCGTTACGAAAAGACGATAAGATCGTTTGATGATGATTTTTCCGACGGATTTCAGCCATGGCGACTCTTCAACCCCTATTTAGAGCGGCGTTGATGCGTTAGGAGATAGCTACCATGGATGGCTACCGTGGACCGGAGGATATTTTTGCATGGAACTCTCGTGTACAATATGAGCAGGTGAACAAATTATTCGAGGAACAATCCACAGAATTTATTCAGCTAGCCGATGTAGAATATAGCTTTAAATTGTACACATAAATACGGTGATACCGTTTTACCAAATCCATTTTATCTGTGATTATTTATGTTAGCTATAAAATATTATAGGTTTTACGATTGATATTTAGGTAGGTAGCTAGTTACCTAAACTTATTTCACACTAAAAAGTTGATAAATTCTCTTACGTAATGTTGCAGATCAGATGCGGAGTTTCATTCATAAACCCTCACCCCCCTTTTCTTCCCCTATTCCACCCATTTTCTCCCCCATTCCACCCCATTTACCCCCTAACCTAGAGAGTGAACAGACTTGGCTTGGTCTATGCTTTGTAGACATTTCAAGCAAGCAACTTTAAGCTGATGTTTTTACTTTAAATGTTATTAATGTTGTTTTGTAGTATGCAACTCAACTTGCATCTAGGTCAATCATGACTTAGCTGAAAGGTGGGTGCATCGACACCAAATGTGATGAAATATAATACAATAATTGAAGTGTTTAGTTAGCATTTAAGGTTTCTTTATTAATTATTAAGACCAATAAAACATTCTTACTTTACCTCTCAACAAAGACAGTTGTCTTATTTATCTCAACCCTGCAGCCCTCGCCCTCACTATACTTTATGGCGACCTGCAACAACGAACCTCTACGTGGGAGATTGAAGATTGGGAAGAAACAAAAAATGAAAAATTAGAAGATTCATCCAGTTCCAGCTAACCAATTTCGTCGTTGACTCAAAATAGAAGATTTGTCCGGTTCCTGTACACTATTTTCGTTGGAAACAATTTGGAAGATTCGCCCGGTTCCAGTAAAATAATTTCGTCGTCAAAACAACAAGAAAATTCGCCCGGTTCCAGTAATCCAAATTCGTCGTTCCGTTGCACTATCAGAAGTTACCAATTTCGACATGGGAAAAAATATTTCAAAAGAAGAAACTATCATCGCCCAAACTGCCAGCGGAGATGCCCAAGCCACTCAGAAAAATGCAACAGGCGTAACTACAACAGACATCTTACTCATCGTCATCATCGTGATATTAATCGTCGCAATATCTCACTACATCTACAAGAAGTGTCGTAGCAACACTGTGCAAGCTCTACGACGAGAATTAAACTCAGCACTTCTCGTCAAGTCTACGGCTAACACTTTCGCCGTTTAGACGCACAATCATCATCGTCGTCAACATTGTCGCAGAGAAGGAGCGGTGTCCAGGGTAAATCCCGGCCCACGGAGTCCAGGGTATAGCCCGGCCCATCACAGAACGAGCGGTGTCCAGGGTTTTCCCGGCCCACGGTGTCCAGGGTATAGCCCGGCCCACAACGTACCACGGCGCGCAGAAAAGTCAAGATTTCATCCCTACGCAGCGTCGAGGACATCGCAGCGTCCGAATCAAGCTCTTCCGTCTTCAGAAAAAAGGCCACCCTGTTACGACAACAATGTACTATACTGCCTAAGTACAAAAACCAGTAAGTGCGTTTTACATAATAACTTAGGGATCAGCTGACTTCAATAATGTTTACCGCGACGGGTCGATAATCTGCTGACGCCGAGAGAATTTATTGTTGCATTTATTTATACTAATTATGATTTAATTGTTTTATATAGGGTGTTAATTTCTTAATTTAGGTATGTCATGTGTGTTAGTTGAGCTTCAATCGTTAAAAGATAAAATATTTTATTTAAAAGAATATTTGCGTAAGTTAGGAAGTAGGAGAGATACAGATTTAGCACAGTCTAAATTTCGGGAAGCGGAATCCCTTTACTCTCAATTAGGAAATATTTTGTCTCGTGTAAAATCCTTGATAGAAAAATCTGAGATAGCCCCTAGAGATATAGATTCCATTAATGAAGTAGTTAAAGAAATCAAGGTAATTTACAGTGTGTTACTTTCTTACAAGCCAAAAGAAAACGAATCCGAAATGGCAACTAAACCTGATTTTGATTTAAAAACCGCTATCACGGTACTAACTCCGATGACAGGTCAGGAAGGTACAGCAAAGGCTCTTATAGATTCGATTGATCTATATAAAACCATGATATCCGAAACGACCCATACACAACTGATCGATTTTGTTTTGAAAATGAGGTTATCTGCAAGTGCGAAACTTCGTTTAAAGACCACTTATACCACAGTAGATTTGCTTTTAGCTGACATGAAGAAACACCTGATTCAAAAGAAATCAGCTGTCTCGATTCAATCGAAACTGCAAACTGCCAGACAAGGTCACAGATCGGTAGAGTCATTCGGTGCAGAGTTAGAAGAATTGTTTGTGAATCTCACTATATCTCAGTCGGACGGGGATGACACTAAGTATGCAATTCTGCGTCCCTTAAATGAAAAAGTTGCAATTAAACGTTTTGCAGACGGTTTATCTAACACGCGTTTAAGTACGATTATAGCTTCACGACAGTTTGAATCTTTACCAGAGGCTATTAGAGCTGCCATAGACGAGCAGACTCTAAGTGTCAATAATGATCAGGTCATGCGGGTAAGGCACTATAATACCCCGGCGCGCAATGTATTTCGAGGAAACGCCCGAGGTAATTATAACAATAATTATAACCGCCATTCACATTTCTCGAGCGCAAAGTTCAATGCGCCAAACAACATGACCCAGTGTCGTTTTTCTGGCCCTTCGGTCAGCGGACATCGCGGATCGCGCGGACGTAGCAATCGTGGAGGCCGACCGTCGACCTCACGCCGTACCGCCGCCGAACGTCCCGTACGTTTTCCGCGAATTCACCACGTCTTGCAAGATCAAGACAATAGTGACAATAATGAGTCACAAGCAGGTGAAATGAGTAACAAGAACGTTTTTTTTCGTTCCCTTTGAGAATTATGTTTATAGTTTTAACAATACGAGTACGGTTAGGTTTAATATCAGTAATTCGGTTATTGATGTACTAGCAGATAGTGGTGCAAGCATATGCATCTTAAAGTATGATTGGGTTAGTAGAAATAATTTATTAGGACAGTTGCGCAACGATAAGATAATTATAAGAGGTATAAGCGGTAGGTTAGAATCAGTAGGTTATTTATTTTTAGATTTAGAGATTAATGGCTTATACTTTAGACAAAAGTTTTACGTGTTTAAGGAATTAATGTGCGAAGTAGATGGAATAATAGGAGAAAATTTCTTTATTCGGTTCGGAGCAATAATTGATTACAAAGATGATGTTCTACGGTTAACGTCAAATGATAAAACCGTAAATGTTCCGATAAAAAGTAAAGTCAGTTACAGTCACTTTATATCTCCACGCTGTGAGACAATTAAGCACATTCCGACTAAGTTGGACAGTGATTGTGTTGTTCTGTCAAGGGAAATAGCAGAGGGAGTTTTTGTAGCAGGGTTGATAACAAAACCAAAGAATGGTTCAGTCCCGATAAGGATACTTAATACGACAGACAAAGAAGTATCCATAGATTTTGCTGACTTTGAAATTCATAAATTAGACGAATATGAAGTCTGTAATTTTCATGAAGAAGGCATTTCGGTAGATCGCGTTAAAAAATTGTTTGAGTTGTTAAATTTATCAGAATTGAATAGCGAACAAAAACTTAGTATCGAGTCCATTTGTGCCAAGTATGCAGATGTTTTTCATCTGCCCGGCGACAAGCTAAGTACGACTAATTTAATGTCACATAAAATAACTTTAAAAGACAACGTCACTCCTGTATATACCAAGCCTTATAGAATACCGTTTTCTCAGAGACAGGAAGTTCAGAGACAGATTGACGAAATGTTAAAAAATGATATCATTGAAGAGGCCACATCCGAGTGGTCCAGTCCAGTTTTATTAGTACCCAAAAAAGTCGATAGGTCGAATGAGAAAAAGTGGCGATTAGTGATAGATTATCGAAATTTGAATAATTGTATAAAAGATGACAAGTTTCCGTTACCTAACATAACAGATATACTAGATTCACTTTCAGGAAGTATATACTTTTCCAAATTAGACCTTTCACAGAGCTATTACCAGTTGTCGCTTGACGAACAGTCGCGAAAATATACAGCTTTCAGCGTAGACAAAATGTATCAGATTTCTTTAGATGAAAGTTCACGAAAACCCACGGCTTTTACAGCAAATAATAAGATGTATCAGATGAAACGATGCCCTATGGGTCTGAAGACGTCTCCTAGTGTTTTTTCACGTTTAATGACCATTGCTATGTCAGGTATTAATTACAAGCAGGCATTTGTTTATCTAGACGATTGTATTGTTATTGGGAAAAACATAGAAAATCATAACAAAAACTTAATTAATGTTCTAGAAAGGTTCCGAAAGATCAATTTAAAATTAAATCCATTGAAGTGTGATTTCTTGCGAACAGAAATTATTTATTTAGGTCACAGAATCACATCGCAAGGTATTTTGCCTGACAATGATAAAATACAAGCAGTGCAAAATTACCCTATACCAACGAACAATGACGAAGTCAAACGTTTCGTTGCGTTTGCAAATTATTACAGACGATTTGTTCCAAATTTTGCCAGTATTGTTTATCCATTACATAAGTTATGCAAAAAGGATGCCAAGTTTCAGTGGACATCCGAATGCCAGATAGCTTTTGAGACCTTGAGATATGCTTTAGTACATTCACCTGTATTGGTTTATCCTGAATTTTCAGATCAAAATATTTTTCGCCTTCAGACAGATGCTTCGAAAACTGGGATAGGTTCCGTTTTGTCTAATGGAAATGGTCAAGTTGTAGCATACGCTAGTCGTAATTTAAAGCCAGCCGAAACGCGGTATCCCATTATTGAATTAGAACTGTTAGCCATTGTTTGGAGTGTGAGACATTTTCGACCGTATTTATATGGGAGAAAGTTCAAAATCATAACTGACCATAAACCTTTAATTTATTTGTTTAGCCTCAAAGATCCATCAAGTAGGTTAACTAAGTTTAGACTTTACCTAGAAGAATACGATTTTGAGATAGAATATGTAGCGGGGCGAGACAATGTAGCTGCAGATGCATTAAGTCGCATTCCCATTACAAGTGACACCTTGAAAGAAATGCAAACTCAAGTAGTTTCCGTTCTGACCCGGTCACAAAGGAAAAAACTAGAAACTGACCAGCGTCAAACGTCAGAGAATAGTACGGCACACGGGTCTGATCAACCTGTAGCTGTTGAAGTTCTTAAAGTTCCTAAGGATATAACAGAGCTCATTTTTGTGGATAATATTGATAGTTACACATGTGAAAGAAGTAATATAGTATCCAATGCGGGTTGTTGTGTATATGTGACGTCACAAGCTTCGATTTATCTGAGTACCCGATCGTTATCGACCCCAGAGGTGTTAGCGAGGGACTTGGAAGCCTTATGCAAAAGACTTAATATCGAAGAAATATTAATAGTAAAAAATAAAGAGATAGATTCATGCATGAAAATATTAATAAGAGAAGCAAAGAGACTTAATATTTTGTTCCCGCGATTTTTAATTACGAAGACTATTCAAAGAGTTGTGAATAGCGATGATAAAACGTTGATATTAAACGATTTTCATATTCTGCCAACGAGTGGACACGCAGGCATCAATAGGATGTTAAATAATATCAAAAAGTATTATTATTGGCCAGGCATGAATAAAGACGTAGCGAAGTACGTTAATTGGTGTAAACAATGTCAATTCGAGAAACACTCGAATAAGCACGTTAAGGAACCATTGTCCTTGACATGCACAGCGAATTCGTCTTTTCAGAGAATAAGTTTAGATATAATGGGCCCCCTAGAAGTAGATGAATTAGGTAATAAGTATATTTTAACGCTACAATGCGATTTAAGTAAATTCGTAGAAGCCTATCCTCTACAGAGAAAGGATACGGTAACTGTAGCACAGAGTTTCGTTAACAACTTCGTACTTCGATACGGTAGCCCTCAAGAAATTCTTACTGATCAGGGAACAGAGTTCATGTCATCAGTCATGTCTGAAATTTGCTCTTTACTTAACATTAAAAAACTAAACTCAACTGCTTATCATCATCAGACGCTAGGTGCTTTAGAAAACACGCACAAATCGTTAGGTGCTTATCTCAGAATTCAGTGTCGTAATAACTCAACAAATTGGAGTACATGGTTACCTTATTGGTGTTTTTCATTTAATACAAGTGTACATACCGAGACAAAGTATACTCCTTTTGAATTAGTTTTTGGGAAAATTTGTAATCTACCTAGAAATTTAAAAGGTGAAATAGATCCATTATACAACTACGATAGTTATCCTAAAGAGTTGAAATACAGATTACAGAGAGCACAAGCAGATGCTAGACAGAATTTAATTGTAAGCAAAGAGCATAGACGAGAAATTTATAATAAAAATTGTAACTCTATTATTTACAGGGAAAATGACCTTGTATTATTACGTAATCAAACTGGAGATAAATTGGACAGCATATATACTGGTCCTTATAAAGTTATTTCTGACATGTCTCCGAATGTCAAAATTTTGAAAAATGGGAAGGAATATATAACCCATAAAAATAATACAAAGCCATTTACCCAATAGTGTTGTAAGGCAATAATAGGTTTTGTTTTGTACTACATTTTGATTTTGTGTTTATTTATTGGTATATACATAAAAATATTTTATTTAGTTTAATTTAAAAATATTTTTATTTTTTGTAAGAAGGGTGGTGTAGTATGCAACTCAACTTGCATCTAGGTCAATCATGACTTAGCTGAAAGGTGGGTGCATCGACACCAAATGTGATGAAATATAATACAATAATTGAAGTGTTTAGTTAGCATTTAAGGTTTCTTTATTAATTATTAAGACCAATAAAACATTCTTACTTTACCTCTCAACAAAGACAGTTGTCTTATTTATCTCAACCCTGCAGCCCTCGCCCTCACTATACTTTAGTTTTAACTGACGTTTTAAGTTTATACTTATACAATGCAACATCAATTAAAAGATAGATGATTAACCAAAATAGATCGGTTTACAAAAAGATTAAACAAAGACTAGCTGCCCGTCCAGCGGTTTCACCGGCTGTTAATTATATTTTAGTGGAAATGAGATATTTTTCTATAGCAAAAAGTAGGCTAGTATTATTCATTATATATAATACTCATAGGATTATAATACCGGAAGTTGTAACCGCAACAGTGATACACATGTTTTCTGAAAAAACCTTGGAAAACAATCCTCAAAAATGTCAGACGTGGCGACAGCGACAGTATTCTTACGACCGTTAAAGCTCTGCCTACCCCGCAAGGGATAAAGGCGTGATATATGTATGTATGTATGTAACCGCGACGGTCGCAACGCAATATCGACCACTCGTCATCGAAGGTACGCTACATCGAATGGTACTTAATATCGAAGGTACGCAGGGTTGTTGTAGCTATATATCATTATGAAAGCATTTATGACAATAGTCGAGTAGTTTCAGAGTTTATCGGTTACTAGTGGCCCGCCCAGCGGCTACACCCGCTGTAACGCATTTTCCCGTGGGAATGAGATGATTTCCCGCAAGTTTTATGCACAAAAGCCTTCCTCTTGAATCATTCTATCTATTAAAAAAACTGCATCAAAATCCGTTTTGTAGTTGTAAAGATTTAAGTAAACGTACATACATACAGACACGAAAAGCGACTTTGCTTTATACTATGTAGTGACATACAAATAAAATAAAAAACAAATTTCTGCCAAATAGGGGTCAAAAGTTAAAAAAACACTTAAACAGAATAATTGGCAATGAATTATCAAGTCAGTGATTGCCTTGAACTTAACCCTGATTATCTTTTCTCTGGAAAAATGTGTTAATTAGTTTGGTTACTAAGAGGTAGTAAATTTTGTGATAACAGGAATGATAAGCCGAACATCACACCACCTGTTGAAAATAAACTTTATCTTTATAAGTTTTAGACTTTAGACTTTTGCGGCTTATAGTAGCAATGGGGTGACCCATTTCTTTCCTGCATGTATCTTAAGAGGCAACTAAGGGACTCTAGAGTTTCATGTGTCTGACAACTTGTCACTATAGAATTTAAATACACAATATATCTGGAAACAGCCCTCAATATTTATTTGTCAGATGTGGCGATCGATAGCAACCTTATATTACAGCCATTATTGCTCTGCTGCCTCTCCTGCAAGGGATAAGGGTATGGAGTGTGTATGTAAAGTCTTTACTTTATATTTTTTAAAAGTATCGGGTCGGAAAAGCTCTATTCAAGTTCCAAAAATAGTGCCGTGTGATGCCGGCTTAGAATACATGTCCCCACATCCTTCCCGTGGGTGTCGTAAGAGGCGACTAAGGGACTCGAGAGTATTGGTGTATTACAATTTTTAGGCGACAGGCTGACAACCTGTCACTATAGTGATACACATGTTTTCCGAAACAACCTTAGAAAACAATACTCAAAAATGTCAGACGTGGCGATAGCGACCGTATTCTTACGGCTGTTAACGCTCTGCCTACCCCGCAAGGGATAAAGGCGTGATATATGTATGTATGTATGTAAAAATAGTATGCAGAGTGCAGAACTGGCATCACAACTGGTAGGTCAAATGAGCTATATTTAAAACGATATTTTGTATGCAAATATGAATAGATGAAGTCATGTCTCTCTAGTTTAGATGGGGTCAAAACACTTACTTTTATTGTATTATTAAATGAACAAGTATGACTCATACTAAGTGAGACTAACTGAAAGTAAGACTAACTGATTGTAAGTATGACTTACTTTTATATTATTTTTCTGTTCATTAATTCAACTTTGAATTCAATGAAGTCTTTGAATGAAGTCCATTGCATTTTTGGACAATAGTTTTAGGCATACAACTTTTATATTTTATTTACAACCCAGGAAACAATCAAATAATTTTCTCGTTTTTCAACATAGTGAAAATTGTTCTGTACAATGACCTAAACAATGTCTCCATTTAAATCAACTTCCACTGAAATATGCTGTAGCAATAGATTTATTCAATACTAGTGAATAAAAACTTGAATGTGTCTGTATAAGCCCCAGTTAACACAGGTACCTATTGAATTAGTTTATTTATACTAGTTTTGTTTATTTAGTTAATAAAATAAATATATCTTTCAAAGTAGTAAATTTTACATTTATATTTTTGTGCGTCAAGATCAGTCATTGCAAAAAAGGGAAAAATGTAGGACACATTTTTCTTTTTCTTATAACAACTTTATGAATCTAGTGTAAATGCGGCTCAGATGGACAAAAAAAATAAATTAGCATTTTAATGTAATACAGTATGAAATATGTAGTAGAAATCATTATTATTATTTTTAATTTTCCTGCTTTATGTTACTGTATCATAGTACCTTTCCTGGTATAATCTTTTATTCTACAGGCAGAACATTCTAACCAAATTCAAATCAACATGTTGAATTTGATACTAATAAGAAAAAAATCTTATTGTTTTTTAAGTCCAAAGTGAGAGTCATTACCTAACAACTTTTCTTTCACTATTCAAAAGAGAAATCTGAGGTGTCTACATCAGTTTCAACTTTCAGAACAATTTGAAATTTATTGGAATGTGAATAAGACAAACTCAGGATCATGTGAGTGTAACCGCGAGCATCACTGACGCCACGTGAATGAGAAATCGCTCTTACCTGGGGCGGTTTTGCATATAGTACTGGCCTCCAAATATAAACGCCATGTATACACCCACATAGTAGAAGGCCACAGTCCAATTCTCTGTCATCCACTTCCTGTAGTTGTGATGAATAAAGTCATTCTCGAACTCGAAGATGTACGAATAATTCGGCGTGATGTCCAGGTTGTAAGTCATCGAATTCGACTCCATGCTTACAAAAAGGCTAAGTCTATTTCACTGTACAGTAACAACGGTGCGCCACCGTAGGGCACAATAGTTAACACTAGTATATCACCGGCGAAGGAATTAACCTAAAAGTCGACGAAATATCGCGGTATCGTTATATCACAGTTGGAAATGTCAATATTCGGAGGGCGGTGAGGCGTACCACCAGCGCGCGACTGGCTCCGGCAATGCTCGCGGAGTGACTTCACGTTGCCTATTTATCGCGATGATGACGAGGCGTCGGCTCGCGCGCGATCTTTTCGTCACGGCTGCAAGAGGAACAGATGGATGAATGAACTCGCTTCACGCCACGCCGAGCCTTGCTTTTTTTTTTTTTTTTTTGTTCATTCGTCCATTCTGGACAGGCAAGGGTCTTAAGACCATACAGCCTCGTCTTCAGTGTGTACTTTATTCTTGAATATTTATAGATTGTACGTCTTCAGTGAGTTTCCTTTTCCAGTGTATTTTCATCAATAATACGTCTTCAGTATTTTGTCCATTCCGTGTGTTGTTCTTCTCGTGTATTTTTATATTTATACGTCTTTAGTGAGTTTATTCTTTTTGTGTATTTTTTAAATTTTACGTCTTTAGTGTTTTGTCCATTCAGTGTATTTTGATATTTCGTACGTCTTCAGTATTTTTGTCCATTCTGGGTATTTTTATAATAAAATCGTCTTAATTTCAACTTTCGTTAAAAGTTTCATGTCCATGTAAAATGTTTTTGTCGTTTCATCTTTTTTTTTTTATTTGGTTTTTATTTACAATTTATTTCACATTTAATTATATACAATGTCTTAAACTAAATTTCCTTTACAGTAGATATTACAAAATTATACAATGGTACGTAAGTAGAATTAGTTTGAAGTAATGTCTGTACAGAGTGCGGGACCAGTTGTGGTTCTCCGTAAATACGGATTAACTCGTCCATCAGCAAAAGGCGCTGGATACCGAAAGACGAGCATGAAAAGAACAAATGATCAATGGTTTGATCCTCTTGTGACTGACAATGATCGCAATGCGGATTATTTACAATTTTCATACGAAACAGGTGATGATTAAGACGACAGTGTCCAAACCTCAAACGGCTTATTGTGGAGTAAAACTTTTTACAACGGTATATATTACCGGTACGGAACCAAGAAACGGACTTCAAATTAACATTCAAAGCAGCATACCAAGAACCTTTGTTTTCTATCTGTACTATGTAATCCCAATGTTCCTTCCACTTATGATACATTCTTTGTTTCAAAACAGCAACTATATCGGTATATGGTAATAATAAATTCAAATCATTACCAACAGTTTCAGAATTTGAAATTGAACGAGCCAAATAATCTGCCTTTTCGTTGCCGGATACTCCAATATGAGATGGAGTCCACATGAAGTCAACTGTTATTTGATGATTATCATGAAGATCAAACCAAAGATCCTTTATACTGTGTATGAGATAATTCGTGTTTGCATTCATTTTATTATTTTGCAATGCCTTCAAAACACTCATGCTATCACTGACTATGACCCACCTATGAACACCACAGTTACGATTTAGTATGTGCTTTAGCGCACCAAGTATAGCGACTGCTTCCGCAGTAAATATACTGGATTGTTTGTCTATTTTATATCCAATACCTATTTTAGTAGCAGGGTCGTATATTGCAAAAGATACATTTGACTCGTTCTTTGCGCCATCAGTATATAAAAATCTATATCCATTCCAAAGAGATAATCTGTCATAAACTTCCTCCTTCCTAGAAAGATTATTCTCAATTACTATATTAATTGGACTGAATTTACTTTTATAGGGTCCATCATAACATGGTAGATAATTATTATTTTGAAAGATAGGAAGGTTTTGTAAACATCCCATATATTCTGAAAAGCCTTGCAAAATATAACATGGTTTTTGGATTGTTGAAATACTAGGATGGGTAAGCTCAGCTATGAGATTATTATTTTTTTCCGAGTAGAGTTTTAGAATAAACCTTTCTTTTAGATAAGCGAGACGAATAGTCAGAGGAGGCAAGTTACACTCCACTTGTAAAGAAACAATTGGAGTGGTCCTGAAAGCTCCGGTGACTATCCGCATGCATTTGTTTTGTATTTTATTAAGAATATCAATGAGTTTGGAGTCTCCCGCATAGCATAAGAACCCATATTCAAAATGCGACCTTACAATTGATTTGTATAACATAAGCAGAACTTTTGGGTCCGCTCCCCAACTAGTACCACAAAGTGATTTCAAGACATTGCAAGCCTTATTAGCTTTTACTATCAAGTTATCTGTATACTTTTTCCATGACAGGTTACGACAAAATACAACACCCAAAAATTTTGTATCTATAGAAACTGGCAAAGCAATATTATTGTAATAAACTGGGTTCAAATTTACATTGTTGTGTTTGCCAAAAACAACGACTTTGGATTTTTGTGGATTAACTTCAAGATTTAAATATGAAAGATATTTATGAAGATTAGTTAAAGCCGAATTAATGTTATTTGTAATATCATTCGAATTGTTTCCTGACAAATACACTACAAGAACATCTGCAAACTGTAAATTTTTGATGTTGGGTCCTAATATTAGGTTTAACCGGCGTATATACAAAATAAATATCAACGGAGATAAGATTCCACCCTGACATACTCCAACAGAAGACAATCGAGGACCAAATAGTTCACCATTATACTTGACATACACTTTCCTATTAAGCAAAAAATCTCGAATCCACTGAACAAGTTTCAATGGAATATGAATATACAATAACTCTGTACACAAAATATCTATATTTACATTGTTAAAAGCACCGGCAATATCAAAAAACACACTTATGAGCTTGTTGTTACCGCCAATGCTTTTTAAAATATCTAAATGTAATAAACTAATACTTTCACGAGCCGAACGGCCTCTACGAAAACCAAACTGATTTACTGGCAACAATCTATTATGTTCTATGTAATATTCAAGACGTTGCTTGAGAAGTTGCTCAAATATTTTTCCTACACAAGAAGTTAACGTTATAGGACGATATGAGTCAGGATCAAGTTTAGGTTTATCAGGTTTTTGGATAGGTATAATGCAATCAATTTTCCATTCAGGAGGAATGTCATTATTGGACCATAACGCGTTAAAAATGTCTAACAATACTAACAAAGTACTTTGCGATAACTTTTTGAACATTAAATATGGAATACAATCTAGCCCACATGAAGTGTCACGACGAGAAAAGAGTGCGGCTCTTAATTCCTGGATGGTGAAGGGTTCAATGATAAAACTATTTTGAGAATTGTTATTTGAAGTAGAATCAGTAGATACAAACTTATTTTCCACAAAATCTGGAGTAAATTTGTGGAGAAAACTAAAAATCCAATCTATATTGTCATCTGAACTTTGAGGAATATATGATTTGTTATATTTACGCATGAAGCGCCAAATTATTGATAAGGGAGTACAACGATTAAAAGAAGAACATAACGTGACCCACGAGCTTTTTCTCTCTGTTTTAAGAATAAGTTTTTTAACAGCTTGTAATCTTTTAAATTCTAAATAGTTTTCTAAATTTGGATTGTATTTAAAACGTATGTATGCTTCCTTAGCATCACGAACAGCAATGGAGCATTTATTATTCCACCAAGGGAGAGTAGGCCTACGTTTACGTCCACCCACTCCCGATCTTGACCGATCGGGATTGCGAGGACTGCCAACAGCATGCCCACTAGTATTCGGAATTGATTGAGATATAGCACAGAACAATATTTTAATAAATAGACTATAAGCCTCTAAAGGCGAAAATGAATCAAACTGAAAATCAGACAGCAAGTGTTCCACTTTTTTGGTATACATTTGCCAATCCACATTCCTAAAATTGGGTTGGATGGGCATATGCACACCACTGTTCCTATTATTATTTCTATTAGAAACATCATTTAAAACCATTTTAGTTAACACAGGGAGATGATAACTTCCAAGAGGATCGTCATGGACAGACCAACTGCAACAGAGAGCCAAAGAAGGAGACACAATAGTTAAATCTAAAGCATTCGGACGCCAAGTTAAAGTACCCACTGTAGTGAGTTGACCATCATTTAATATAACTAAATTATTATCGTCAACAACTTCCAAGACAGCTCTACCACGAGGTGCGACAGAACCACAGCCCCATACAGTATGATGCGCATTAAAATCACCAGCAAGAATAAATGGACCAGGAATAGACTTGACTAAATTGTCAAATTTCACTTTATCAAATGTAGGATTGCAGTTCGTTGGACTATAAAAGCTCACAAAAGTAATTTTTTTACCGTTTATTGTTACTTGTATGCATATATTCTGTAAAGAATTATCAAAATAAGTATCGATTTTATTGTAATTAATGCTATTATGAATTAAAATGCATACACCATTATGATTGTTACCGCAATCATTGCGCTCTACATTGTAACCTCGAATATTTAGCCTATGATGAGGCTTCAACCAGGTTTCGCATATAATTGCGATATGTATATCATTGTCGTATAAAAAATGGGTAAATTGATGTTTATTATGTAATAAACTTTGTGCATTCCATTGCACGACATTGAGACAGTCCATTATTTGGTTGAATGGGCTCCCTCACTGATCGTGTTCTGAAACGCAGCGCGTATGGTTTCAGTGTTAATTGGGGTATCATCATTTGTTTTATTGGAGATCAATTTTACGATAACTTGTGTGATCATGTTCATAAATGTTTGACTTTTGATAATGTTTTGTAAATATTGGTTTGAGTTTCTTGCCGCCAAATGCGGAAACGATTTTTCGTCAAAAAGTGCCGAATATGTAGCTGAATGAGACTTAATTTTGTTTTCTTCAATTTTGGCTTTTTTTATTGGACACGCCGCCGAAATAGCCACGTGATCGCCCTTACAGTTCACACAAATGGGGGTTTTGCTTTTGTCGGCATTACAGTGTTTGAAGTTGTGTGGTCCTGAACAAATTGAACAAACATCATTGTTTTTACAGTAGCTCGCAATATGTTCAAACTGCAAGCATTTTAGGCACTGCTTTACGGGTGGAACATATTGTGATACCTCATGTCTCCAGGAATCGAGGAAGACATGTTCCGGAAGTTGAGTTGATGCGAAAGTTACTGCAACAGTTTGCGTGGGAATGTATGTAACCTGACCTCCCTCTACTCGCCTGCGCATAAAACGCCGCACTTGAACTACATTACGTGAGCTTCCAATCAGTGAAAATATTTTTTTGTTGGACAAGTTAACTGGGACTGACTTAACAACGCCGGTTATTTCTGTTCCCGAAGCGGGGATTGACGCGTACAATGTCAACTCATCCAAAATTTTGCTGCTTAGAAACATGTTTGCATTGTTCGACAAGTCGAATGTAATAGCCACTTTATACCTATTTACCGGTCTCAAATGTAGCACGCCAGACACAGCATGTTTCCTGAGTGCCTGAGACAAGGCGACTTTATCATTATCAGAGAACGGCTTTTGATCGACTTGGTGTTTTAAAAATACCACAAAATCCTTACGGTCAGACGTTTCCGGATACTTTCTACTATATTCTTTTACCTTGTAGGGCCGGTACTTATCTGCCTCCTGCTCTATATCGGAGTCCTCCTCAGGATCCGAACTCCCTCCTGGATCAGTTGGATCTTTTTTTCGTTTTTTGGGCTTATCCTTCCGCCCCATCTTCAGTTTTTATGTACACACCTAACTATGTACAAGAAATATTTACAAAAACACTAGAAAAACTATGATTATTTACAATTTTTTTACAATTTTCAAAAATATTTTCTTAAAGCGCGCCTTTACGGTTCGAACGTTTCCCGCCGAAAACACTAACTCGCCGAGCCTTGCTTTTGCCTGGCCTGTCGTCGGCCTGTCGCATTTCGATCTGACAGCGCTAAATTTTTTTTTTTTTTTTTTCCTTTGTCCATTCTGGACAGGCAAAGGTCTTAAGACCATACAGCCTCGTCTTCAGTGAGTACTACTTCTTTAATATTTATAGATTGTACGTCTTCAGTGAGTTTCCATATCTTGTGTATTTTCATCAATGATACGTCTTCAGTATTTTGTCCATTCAGTGTGTTGTTCTTCTTCTGTATTTTCTTATTTTATACGTCTTCAGTTAGTTTATTCTTCTTGAGTGTTTTTATAAATTATACGTCTTCAGTATTTTGTCAATTCCATGTATTTTTATATATCGTACGTCTTCATTATTTTTGTCCATTCTGGGTATTTTTACAATAAAATCGTCTTTAGTTCAACTTTCGTTAAAGGTTTCATGTCCATATAAAATGTGTTTGTGTTTACATCTTCTTCATATTTTTTAAATTTAATTTTTATATACAATAATTTCACATTAAATTTATATACATTCGCTATACCTAAATTTCCTGTACAGTAGATATTACAAAATTATACAATGGTACGTATGTGGAATTATTTTGTAGTAATGTTTGTACAGATTGCGGGACCAGATGTGGTTCTCCGTAAATACGGATTAACTCGTCCATCAGCAAAAGGCGCTGAATACCGAAAGACGAGCATGAAAAGAACAAATGATCGATGGTTTGATCCTCTTGTGACTGACAATGATCGCAATGCGGATTATTCACAATTTTCATTCGAAACAGGTGATGATTAAGACGACAGTGTCCAAACCTCAAACGGCTTATTGTGGAGTAAAACTTCTTACAACGGTATACATTGCCGGTACGGAACCAAGAAACGGATTTCAAATTAACATTCAAAGCAGCATACCAAGAACCTTTGTTTTCTATTTGTACTATGTGATCCCAATGTTCCTTCCACTTAACATACATTCTTTGTTTCAAAACAGCAACTACATCGGTATAAGGTAATAATAAATTCAAATCATTTCCAACGTTTTGAGAATTTGAAATTGAACGAGCCAAATAGTCTGCTTTTTCGTTACCAGATACTCCTATATAGGATGGAGTCCACATGAATTCAACTGTTATTTGATGATTAGCGTAAAGATCAAACCAAAGATCCTTTATACTGACAGCGCTAAAATGACAGCAGGCCACTTTTTTTTTGGTAAGCCAGTGTTGCCAAAAACTGATTCTGGATATTGTCTAATCTTGGGACCAGTGCTCGTTTTTTGAAACTACAGGCTACGTGAGTAAAATTTTATCTAATCCTCATTACAATTTCACCATTTTCGTACTTGAGCTACTTATAATTTATAAAGTTTAGCTTGATACCTGGGACATCAGTCAGTTTTGGACAAATGCTATAGCCTGCATAAGGCTATAGCAATATTCGAGGTCTGCACTCAAATATCAATCCTGTCCACCATCATCTTGAGACCGATAAACCGCATCTGCTGTTCCTCACTGAGACGCAGATCAGATGTCCGACTGACGCGGCATACCTCAGCTATCCTGGCTACACATTGGAACACAAGTTTATGTCCCGGGCTGGAGTCTGCGTGTATGTTCGCGACGACATCTGCGTCAAGCGTCTCAAAAATCTCGAGGCACCTAGTTTTTCCGTTTTGTGGGTACTGGTCGACACTGGAGTAGCCAAAAATATTTACGCATGTGTCTATCGTTCACATAGTGGAGATACGGAGACAACCAAACTTTTTCAACACCTTAGTGAAGCTGCTGATGAGGCTCTGCAAAGATACCCGTCGGCGCAGCTAGTCATCCTGGGGGATTTTAATGCCCACCACAAAGAGTGGTTATTCCCATTCCAGGAGACCGATCATGCTGGGCGAGAAGCGCGCAAATTTGCACTTTCTCTAAATCTCTCCCAGCTTGTCAGCTGTGCGACTAGGGTTCCAGATGTGGAGTCACATACAGCCAACTGCTTAGACCTTCTGCTGACTACCGATCCAGACCGATGCTCAGTGTCAGTTGTTGCTCCACTAGGCTCATCTGACCATTGTCTGGTGAAATCCGTATCCGTATATTCCCCACCCGATCAGGGCCCTTGTGGTAAGAGACGGGTGTGGCGATACAAGTCAGCAGATTGGGATGAAATGCGCCACTTCTTTGCTTCGTATCCTTGGAAGGCCTGCTTTTCTACAGGAGAATCGTCGAGCTGCGCAGTTGCTATAACGGAAGTTTTGCGTCAAGGTATGGAGTATTTTATACCGTACTCCGACATTCCTACCGGTAGCAAAGCTCGCCCATGGTTCAATGCAGACTGTAACCGCGCAGAAGCGTCTAAACAGACTGCTTTCCTAGCCTGGGCTGATGCTCGACTGCGCAAAGCTCCGAATACTCGAGACCTGAAGAAAGCCTATAACAAGGCCTCTAAATTAAGCAAGAAGGAGTTACGCAGAACACGCTTCAGGCACATCAGTAGCGTAGGCGCTAAGCTTGCCTCATATCCAGCTGGAAGTAAGGCATTCTGGTCTCTTGCAAAGGCAGTTGAGACCAACTTCTGTCAGCCTACTTTACCGCCGCTGCAGAAACCTGACGGTTCACTTGCCCACACTGCAGAGGAAAAAGCGAATCTCTTTGCCTACCTCTTTGCAGAAAACTCGCGTCTTGACGCCGCAGGTACTATTCCACCAACTTTACCTCGAGTAGACTGCTCTATGCCGGCCGTCTGTATTCACCAAAAAGAGGTACTTAAAGTCCTGCGGAATCTAGATGTTAACAAAGCAAGCGGCCCTGACGGTATCCCTGCAATTGTTCTGCGAAACTGTGCGCCTGAGTTGTCTCCGATATTAACACGTCTTTTCCGACTGTCACTAGAGACTGGCGTGGTTCCCGAATCGTGGAAGCTTGCAAACGTGCAACCTGTGCCCAAAAAAGGAAGCCGAGCTGACCCTGCGAATTATAGGCCCATATCGGTCACCTCCATACTCTGCAAGACTATGGAGCGTGTACTAAATAACAGACTCCTGGGCTACCTCGAGGACAACGATCTTCTGAGCGATCACCAATACGGATTTCGTCCTGGGCGATCCACAGGTGATCTCCTCGTGCATGCCACCCACCTATGGAGTGAGGCTATCGAGAGAAATGGCGAAGCCCTCGCTGTGTCTCTGGATATCTCAAAGGCATTTGACAGGGTCTGGCACGCAAGCCTTATTAGCAAGCTGCCCGCCTACGGACTACCTGCTGATCTTTGCAACTGGATCTCTGACTTCCTGAGGGGACGGTCGATACGAGTGGTCCTAGAGGGCCGCTCCTCGGACCAACAGGCCATAGATGCTGGAGTCCCTCAAGGATCAGTTCTGTCTGCAACACTATTTCTGCTGCATATCAACGACATGCTGACGCCCGACACCTTTGGGTACGCAGATGATAGCACGGTTGTTGACAGATACCTGTCCAGTGCAAAGGCCAGCAGTGAAACCACCCAGTCTTGTCGAGAGTCCATAGTCCAACATCTGAACTCTTCACTTAAGGCAATATCCGAGTGGGGTGATGCCAATTTAGTGAAGTTTAATGCAACAAAGACACAGGCTTGTCTATTCTCGACTAAACGGAGTCCCTTCACACTTACTCCGACTTTCCGAGATGTATCCATACCGATTTCTGATCACCTTGATCTTCTTGGCATGACTCTTACGTCAGACCTGAACTTTGGACGCTACATAGAATCTTTGGCCACGACTGCAGCAAAAAAGCTTGGTATCCTCTCAAAGGTTAGGCGCTACTTTGCACCAGAACAGCTTCTACAACTATATCAAGCTCAAGTTCGATCTTGCATGGAGTATTGCTGCCACCTTTGGGATGGATCTGCCAAATACCAACTGGCCGCCTTATACTCCATTGAAAAACGCGCCAAGAAGCTCATAGCAGACGAAGCACTGGTTGAGACTAAGTTGCAGAGCCTTGAGCACCGTCGCAAAGTAGCATGCATGTCGGTATTCTATAGGATACATTTCGGAGAGTGTGCTCAATCACTCCACGACCTGATACCCCCTTCCCCATTCCATCTCCGGGGATCGAGGCGCCGACTGGGGTTCCACCCTTATGTTGTAGATATACCTCTGATCCGCACTAAGCGTTTCGCTTCAACTTTTATCATGCGTACGGCTAAAGAGTGGAATTCCCTGCCGGCGGATCTTTTTCCGGAACAATATAACTTGGGCCTTTTTAAGGCAAGAGTGAATAGGCATTATCTAGGCAAGCATGTACCATCTTCGTCTGCATCTCCACTTACCACCAGGTGAGATGGCAGACAAATGCGGGCCTATTACATATAAAAAAAAAAAAAAAAAAAAAAAGGTATATTTTGCTTTGTTTACTTCTTTTATAGTATGTAATGTAGTACTATATTTTATAAATTATAGTGTGGACTTGTCAAACATCACAGGTACCAAACTATATTTATATAAAACTTTAGTAAGGCCACTATCACTTGCAATGAATTTAACACACTTCTATTGTAAAAAAATAATGGTCACGAATCACGATTCGCTTACCTGTTTAGGCTATAGGCCATTATAATTTACCACATTCTTACGTACATGTTTTCAAAATACATAATATTTTAACCTAGTTTTAACCTCCTTTTGCCGCAGTCGGGTAAAAGATTGGCTATTTTAAGTTACTTCTGTGGCCTATGCAACGTAACTACAGGCTACAAATTCTACAGGTGAAATTCGATGTACATTGCGTAGCCGGTGGGACATTATAAAACCTGGATTTTTGACCCGTTACGCAATGCACATCGAATTTCACCTGTAGAATTGTAGCCTGTAGTTTCGTTGCATAGGCCACTGGTCTCGGGTCCGTTCCAGGTCATAACTAGACGCAATTACTAAACACTTCGCTCCCCTGAAGCATTCTAGCTAAGTAGCAAGCATGACTCCAGTCTAATAATAAATTGCTACACCAAGTAACACTACTTATTATTATTATGTACATAATTATTTATTTTGATGTATAACAAATTAAAAAGCTTTGATAGATTGTCAATATTAAATAAATTTCACCTAATTGGCAAAATAATCAATTAAAGTATGTGGCGTTGCACTGGCAACACCACTTTACTTAATAAGGTACCTACCACCCTCAACATGGTTTTGTATGTACGGCCGTGAACATGGTCCCTACCGGAAACCGGGAGCCCTCTGCTCCCGGTATCGTCTGTCGGCCATGTTCACTGCCCTTCTCCTAGATCGACACGCGCAGAGTAGGTAGGTACGCAACACGTATCGCCTTGCTCTGTCCGTCCGAACTCATTGTAACGCGCATTATATTATTTACAAGTTGTATTGACTACTGTATAGGGAGTGTGTACGGTGAAGAATAAACTCTTGTGAAACCTATCCAGCCGTTTCCTTCAGTGACCTCTACACACCACCCATAATGGTGACTCGACGCGAGTGAGTTTTGGACATCTGCGTGTCTCTACAAGTGGTGCAGGCAATCTTGCCGCGCCGCCTGAGTGTGCCCGGACGCACCGGCCCAACCAACGGTACGCGGGGGCGCAGCCCCGCGACACGTCGAGGCACGTGCGGGCACACAGACCGTGTTCCCGGCGACGCATCAAACCTAGCCTGCATGCAAAGCCGCATGCGCATGTCACACCCTGCGCGATCTCAACGCGTTTTCCCGCGTGTGTTCGCTCGCTTCAGTGCTTAAAATTATAACTCTCGTGAATTTCGCATGAATTTCGAGGTTGTGAAAATTTTTCCGGAAGTGCGCCATTTTGCAACACGTGCTTGCAAATTTCGCGCTGCTGGAAGCGCCATCTCGAGTTGTGACACTTTCGAGTACTACTTGTCTGTGATCGGTGACCTACTTCCGTGACCGACAAAGACCGGTTCGGTGGTTTCCGAACGAAACACGAAACTGTCAACGTCAAACGTCATCACAACAGGTAACCTCAATCTTCGAACTTTGTTTACGTGTTTTCATCGAGCTTGCATGAACTTTTGAGGCGATTAACAATTTTATCTGGTGTTTGCAACGTTGGACATTATTTTTTATTAACGGCAGAGGACATTTTATTACTGCAAGGACATTAATATAGACTTTAAGTGTTTGTTTACCATCGTAATTATTACGTCGTCTTGTTGTTTTTGTGTGTGCTACAATAGCTGATAATTAACAGCATCTTACGTGCCTAGCTGGTTTGTTTTTGTACATATCTGCATTCTGTATTTTGTTAATATTGTTCAAAATGTCTGACGATGATTACCAAGACCCTGATCCTAACCCCGAGAATGCTGGTGGTGGTGATGCTGGCTGTGGTGATGCTGGTAATGGCACGGGCAATCCTAACCCTAACGCTGACTCACAAGTGTTCCGTGTCACTATTAGGACCCCTCCTTTCTGCAAAGATAGGCCAGCACTGTGGTTTTGCAGTCTAGAATCACAGTTTCATATCAATAATATTAAAAGTGAGACTACCAAGTATCATTACACCATAGCCCATCTAGATGTTAACTGCACAAAAGAGGTTGAAGACTTAATCCTCAACCCCCCCAAATCAGAACCATACACACGGCTGAAGGAGGCTATTGTAAACAGATTCTCCGACTCTTATGAGGAGAAGGTCCGAAGGTTGCTAGAGAACGAGCAATTGGGTGATCGTAAGCCATCATCGTTCATGAGGCACCTGCGATCTCAGGCCGGTCCTACATTTCCTGATAAACTCCTCATAACAATTTGGACTAATCGGCTTCCCAGGCAATTACAGATTGTTCTAGCAGCTCAAAAAGAGCAAAATATAACCGACCTGTGTGAGCTTGCTGACAAATTGATGGAAATTATTTCTCATGCACCGCTTTACTCCCCAGCAGTAAACAAAGTTTCAGCAGCCCCGTCTGAGTTGCAGTCACTGCAGTCGCAGGTTGCAGAGCTGACTAGAGCTGTCGCCGCGCTCACTTCTGCTGAAGCTCGAGGCTCGCATGGCTCACGCTCACAGCACCGCGACCGCAGCAACAGCCTAAAGTATAGTGAGGGCGAGGGCTGCAGGGTTGAGATAAATAAGACAACTGTCTTTGTTGAGAGGTAAAGTAAGAATGTTTTATTGGTCTTAATAATTAATAAAGAAACCTTAAATGCTAACTAAACACTTCAATTATTGTATTATATTTCATCACATTTGGTGTCGATGCACCCACCTTTCAGCTAAGTCATGATTGACCTAGATGCAAGTTGAGTTGCATACTACACCACCCATCTTACAAAAAATAAAAATATTTTTAAATTAAACTAAATAAAATATTTTTATGTATATACCAATAAATAAACACAAAATCAAAATGTAGTACAAAACAAAACCTATTATTGCCTTACAACACTATTGGGTAAATGGCTTTGTATTATTTTTATGGGTTATATATTCCTTCCCATTTTTCAAAATTTTGACATTCGGAGACATGTCAGAAATAACTTTATAAGGACCAGTATATATGCTGTCCAATTTATCTCCAGTTTGATTACGTAATAATACAAGGTCATTTTCCCTGTAAATAATAGAGTTACAATTTTTATTATAAATTTCTCGTCTATGCTCTTTGCTTACAATTAAATTCTGTCTAGCATCTGCTTGTGCTCTCTGTAATCTGTATTTCAACTCTTTAGGATAACTATCGTAGTTGTATAATGGATCTATTTCACCTTTTAAATTTCTAGGTAGATTACAAATTTTCCCAAAAACTAATTCAAAAGGAGTATACTTTGTCTCGGTATGTACACTTGTATTAAATGAAAAACACCAATAAGGTAACCATGTACTCCAATTTGTTGAGTTATTACGACACTGAATTCTGAGATAAGCACCTAACGATTTGTGCGTGTTTTCTAAAGCACCTAGCGTCTGATGATGATAAGCAGTTGAGTTTAGTTTTTTAATGTTAAGTAAAGAGCAAATTTCAGACATGACTGATGACATGAACTCTGTTCCCTGATCAGTAAGAATTTCTTGAGGGCTACCGTATCGAAGTACGAAGTTGTTAACGAAACTCTGTGCTACAGTTACCGTATCCTTTCTCTGTAGAGGATAGGCTTCTACGAATTTACTTAAATCGCATTGTAGCGTTAAAATATACTTATTACCTAATTCATCTACTTCTAGGGGGCCCATTATATCTAAACTTATTCTCTGAAAAGACGAATTCGCTGTGCATGTCAAGGACAATGGTTCCTTAACGTGCTTATTCGAGTGTTTCTCGAATTGACATTGTTTACACCGATTAACGTACTTCGCTACGTCTTTATTCATGCCTGGCCAATAATAATACTTTTTGATATTATTTAACATCCTATTGATGCCTGCGTGTCCACTCGTTGGCAGAATATGAAAATCGTTTAATATCAACGTTTTATCATCGCTATTCACAACTCTTTGAATAATCTTCGTAATTAAAAATCGCGGGAACAAAATATTAAGTCTCTTTGCTTCTCTTATTAATATTTTCATGCATGAATCTATCTCTTTATTTTTTACTATTAATATTTCTTCGATATTAAGTCTTTTGCATAAGGCTTCCAAGTCCCTCGCTAACACCTCTGGGGTCGATAACGATCGGGTACTCAGATAAATCGAAGCTTGTGACGTCACATATACACAACAACCCGCATTGGATACTATATTACTTCTTTCACATGTGTAATTATCAATATTATCCACAAAAATGAGCTCTGTTATATCCTTAGGAACTTTAAGAACTTCAACAGCTACAGGTTGATCAGACCCGTGTGCCGTACTATTCTCTGACGTTTGACGCTGGTCAGTTTCTAGTTTTTTCCTTTGTGACCGGGTCAGAACGGAAACTACTTGAGTTTGCATTTCTTTCAAGGTGTCACTTGTAATGGGAATGCGACTTAATGCATCTGCAGCTACATTGTCTCGCCCCGCTACATATTCTATCTCAAAATCGTATTCTTCTAGGTAAAGTCTAAACTTAGTTAACCTACTTGATGGATCTTTGAGGCTAAACAAATAAATTAAAGGTTTATGGTCAGTTATGATTTTGAACTTTCTCCCATATAAATACGGTCGAAAATGTCTCACACTCCAAACAATGGCTAACAGTTCTAATTCAATAATGGGATACCGCGTTTCGGCTGGCTTTAAATTACGACTAGCGTATGCTACAACTTGACCATTTCCATTAGACAAAACGGAACCTATCCCAGTTTTCGAAGCATCTGTCTGAAGGCGAAAAATATTTTGATCTGAAAATTCAGGATAAACCAATACAGGTGAATGTACTAAAGCATATCTCAAGGTCTCAAAAGCTATCTGGCATTCGGATGTCCACTGAAACTTGGCATCCTTTTTGCATAACTTATGTAATGGATAAACAATACTGGCAAAATTTGGAACAAATCGTCTGTAATAATTTGCAAACGCAACGAAACGTTTGACTTCGTCATTGTTCGTTGGTATAGGGTAATTTTGCACTGCTTGTATTTTATCATTGTCAGGCAAAATACCTTGCGATGTGATTCTGTGACCTAAATAAATAATTTCTGTTCGCAAGAAATCACACTTCAATGGATTTAATTTTAAATTGATCTTTCGGAACCTTTCTAGAACATTAATTAAGTTTTTGTTATGATTTTCTATGTTTTTCCCAATAACAATACAATCGTCTAGATAAACAAATGCCTGCTTGTAATTAATACCTGACATAGCAATGGTCATTAAACGTGAAAAAACACTAGGAGACGTCTTCAGACCCATAGGGCATCGTTTCATCTGATACATCTTATTATTTGCTGTAAAAGCCGTGGGTTTTCGTGAACTTTCATCTAAAGAAATCTGATACATTTTGTCTACGCTGAAAGCTGTATATTTTCGCGACTGTTCGTCAAGCGACAACTGGTAATAGCTCTGTGAAAGGTCTAATTTGGAAAAGTATATACTTCCTGAAAGTGAATCTAGTATATCTGTTATGTTAGGTAACGGAAACTTGTCATCTTTTATACAATTATTCAAATTTCGATAATCTATCACTAATCGCCACTTTTTCTCATTCGACCTATCGACTTTTTTGGGTACTAATAAAACTGGACTGGACCACTCGGATGTGGCCTCTTCAATGATATCATTTTTTAACATTTCGTCAATCTGTCTCTGAACTTCCTGTCTCTGAGAAAACGGTATTCTATAAGGCTTGGTATATACAGGAGTGACGTTGTCTTTTAAAGTTATTTTATGTGACATTAAATTAGTCGTACTTAGCTTGTCGCCGGGCAGATGAAAAACATCTGCATACTTGGCACAAATGGACTCGATACTAAGTTTTTGTTCGCTATTCAATTCTGATAAATTTAACAACTCAAACAATTTTTTAACGCGATCTACCGAAATGCCTTCTTCATGAAAATTACAGACTTCATATTCGTCTAATTTATGAATTTCAAAGTCAGCAAAATCTATGGATACTTCTTTGTCTGTCGTATTAAGTATCCTTATCGGGACTGAACCATTCTTTGGTTTTGTTATCAACCCTGCTACAAAAACTCCCTCTGCTATTTCCCTTGACAGAACAACACAATCACTGTCCAACTTAGTCGGAATGTGCTTAATTGTCTCACAGCGTGGAGATATAAAGTGACTGTAACTGACTTTACTTTTTATCGGAACATTTACGGTTTTATCATTTGACGTTAACCGTAGAACATCATCTTTGTAATCAATTATTGCTCCGAACCGAATAAAGAAATTTTCTCCTATTATTCCATCTACTTCGCACATTAATTCCTTAAACACGTAAAACTTTTGTCTAAAGTATAAGCCATTAATCTCTAAATCTAAAAATAAATAACCTACTGATTCTAACCTACCGCTTATACCTCTTATAATTATCTTATCGTTGCGCAACTGTCCTAATAAATTATTTCTACTAACCCAATCATACTTTAAGATGCATATGCTTGCACCACTATCTGCTAGTACATCAATAACCGAATTACTGATATTAAACCTAACCGTACTCGTATTGTTAAAACTATAAACATAATTCTCAAAGGGAACGAAAAAAAACGTTCTTGTTACTCATTTCACCTGCTTGTGACTCATTATTGTCACTATTGTCTTGATCTTGCAAGACGTGGTGAATTCGCGGAAAACGTACGGGACGTTCGGCGGCGGTACGGCGTGAGGTCGACGGTCGGCCTCCACGATTGCTACGTCCGCGCGATCCGCGATGTCCGCTGACCGAAGGGCCAGAAAAACGACACTGGGTCATGTTGTTTGGCGCATTGAACTTTGCGCTCGAGAAATGTGAATGGCGGTTATAATTATTGTTATAATTACCTCGGGCGTTTCCTCGAAATACATTGCGCGCCGGGGTATTATAGTGCCTTACCCGCATGACCTGATCATTATTGACACTTAGAGTCTGCTCGTCTATGGCAGCTCTAATAGCCTCTGGTAAAGATTCAAACTGTCGTGAAGCTATAATCGTACTTAAACGCGTGTTAGATAAACCGTCTGCAAAGCGTTTAATTGCAACTTTTCATTTAAGGGACGCAGAATTGCATACTTAGTGTCATCCCCGTCCGACTGAGATATAGTGAGATTCACAAACAATTCTTCTAACTCTGCACCGAATGACTCTACCGATCTGTGACCTTGTCTGGCAGTTTGCAGTTTCGATTGAATCGAGACAGCTGATTTCTTTTGAATCAGGTGTTTCTTCATGTCAGCTAAAAGCAAATCTACTGTGGTATAAGTGGTCTTTAAACGAAGTTTCGCACTTGCAGATAACCTCATTTTCAAAACAAAATCGATCAGTTGTGTATGGGTCGTTTCGGATATCATGGTTTTATATAGATCAATCGAATCTATAAGAGCCTTTGCTGTACCTTCCTGACCTGTCATCGGAGGTAGTACCGTGATAGCGGTTTTTAAATCAAAATCAGGTTTAGTTGCCATTTCGGATTCGTTTTCTTTTGGCTTGTAAGAAAGTAACACACTGTAAATTACCTTGATTTCTTTAACTACTTCATTAATCGAATCTATATCTCTAGGGGCTATCTCAGATTTTTCTATCAAGGATTTTACACGAGACAAAATATTTCCTAATTGAGAGTAAAGGGATTCCGCTTCCCGAAATTTAGACTGTGCTAAATCTGTATCTCTCCTACTTCCTAACTTACGCAAATATTCTTTTAAATAAAATATTTTATCTTTTAACGATTGAAGCTCAACTAACACACATGACATACCTAAATTAAGAAATTAACACCCTATATAAAACAATTAAATCATAATTAGTATAAATAAATGGAACAATAAATTCTCTCGGCGTCAGCAGATTATCGACCCGTCGCGGTAAACATTATTGAAGTCAGCTGATCCCTAAGTTATTATGTAAAACGCACTTACTGGTTTTTGTACTTAGGCAGTATAGTACATTGTTGTCGTCACAGGGTGGCCTTTCTTCTGAAGACGGAAGAGCTTGATTCGGACGCTGCGATGTCCTCGACGCTGCGTAGGGATGAAATCTTGACTTTTCTGCGCGCCGTGGTACGTTGTGGGCCGGGCTATACCCTGGACACCGTGGGCCGGGAAAACCCTGGACACCGCTCGTTCTGTGATGGGCCGGGCTATACCCTGGACTCCGTGGGCCGGGATTTACCCTGGACACCGCTCCTTCTCTGCGACAATGTTGACGACGATGATGATTGTGCGTCTAAACGGCGAAAGTGTTAGCCGTAGACTTGACGAGAAGTGCTGAGTTTAATTCTCGTCGTAGAGCTTGCACAGTGTTGCTACGACACTTCTTGTAGATGTAGTGAGATATTGCGACGATTAATATCACGATGATGACGATGAGTAAGATGTCTGTTGTAGTTACGCCTGTTGCATTTTTCTGAGTGGCTTGGGCATCTCCGCTGGCAGTTTGGGCGATGATAGTTTCTTCTTTTGAAATATTTTTTCCCATGTCGAAATTGGTAACTTCTGATAGTGCAACGGAACGACGAATTTGGATTACTGGAACCGGGCGAATTTTCTTGTTGTTTTGACGACGAAATTATTTTACTGGAACCGGGCGAATCTTCCAAATTGTTTCCAACGAAAATAGTGTACAGGAACCGGACAAATCTTTTATTTTGAGTCAACGACGAAATTGGTTAGCTGGAACTGGATGAATCTTCTAATTTTTCATTTTTTGTTTCTTCCCAATCTTCAATCTCCCACGTAGAGGTTCGTTGTTGCAGGTCGCCATAAAGTATAGTGAGGGCGAGGGCTGCAGGGTTGAGATAAATAAGACAACTGTCTTTGTTGAGAGGTAAAGTAAGAATGTTTTATTGGTCTTAATAATTAATAAAGAAACCTTAAATGCTAACTAAACACTTCAATTATTGTATTATATTTCATCACATTTGGTGTCGATGCACCCACCTTTCAGCTAAGTCATGATTGACCTAGATGCAAGTTGAGTTGCATACTACAAGCCGACACCGTGCTCGCAGCAGTTCACGTCGACCCATGGATAAGAATTTGTGCTGGTACCACAACAGGTACGGTTCTAAGGCTAACAAATGCATCCCTCCATGCAATCAATCTGCGGGAAACCAGAGCAGCAGTCAGTAATGGCGACTACTGGCTGCCCCCAACCCAGTCGCCGTCTTTTTATTACCGACCGGTACACCAACAAGAAATTTCTTGTTGATACTGGTTCGGATATTTGTTGCTTCCCCAGGACCGCACTCAGAGAGAGACGGCGAGCTACATCTTACCATCTTGTTGCAGCTAATGGTTCTGTCATCAACACCTATGGCACATTGCAACTTTGTCTGAACTTAGGCTTAAGGCGCGATTACAGGTGGAACTTTATAGTCGCAGACGTGGAGACAGCCATCATCGGATCAGACTTCTTGGCACACTACCACCTATTGCCAGACTGTCGTCACAGCAGTCTAGTTGATGGTACGACCGGCTTGAAATCAAGTTGCTCTATCATGAACTCCGCTCAGGTGAGTGTCAAAACTGTAAGTCTTGCTGAGGACACACCTTACCACAAGATCCTCGCTCAGTTCCCTGATCTGATCAAACCCCCTGGCATCAACAGGGAGATCAAACATTCCACGGTCCATTACATCAACACTACTGATGGACCACCTGTGACTTCCCGCCCTCGCCGTCTAGCCCCTGACAAGTTGCGAGCTGCAGAGAAAGTGTTTGCTGAGATGGTACAGTCAGGTACAGCTCGACCTTCTATGAGCTCATGGGCCTCACCCCTCCAGATGACACCAAAGAAGGACCTGACCTGGCGTCCCTGTGGAGATTACCGAGGTCTCAACTCCCGTACTATACCGGACAAATATCCTGTCAGACACATTGGTGATTTCAATCACAACTTGGCTGGATCATCAGTGTTCAGTACTATAGACCTGGTAAAGGCATACCAACAGATCCCGGTTCATCCACCTGACATTTGTAAAACTGCCATCATAACCCCATTTGGTTTGTACGAATTTCCATACATGGCATTCGGACTGAGGAACGCAGGACAGACATTCCAGCGCTTCGTGGACGAGGTGGTACGTGGCCTGGAATTCTGTTTTGCTTATATCGACGACATACTCGTTTACTCTAAGAACCACGCTGAGCATGCAGAACACCTGCGCATCCTTTTTGGTCGTCTAAACGAGTATGGAGTTGTGATTAACCCGGCCAAATGTGTCTTCGGTGCTGAGGAAGTGTCTTTCTTGGGTTACCGAGTGACCGCCAAAGGCACCTGCCCACCTCAAGACCGCATCAAAGATTTGATGGATTTTCCCCCTCCAAAAACAATCGAAGGCATGCGCCGATTTTTGGGCATGATAAATTTTTATCGCAGATTCTTACCTGATGCTGCTAAATTTCAGGCCCCTCTCATCGATGCTGTCACGGCTACGCAAGGCAAAGGCAAGAAACCTTTCCTGTGGACGCCGCAACTCGAGGAGAGCTTCAACGCCTGCAAGGAGAGCCTGTCGTCTGCTACAATGCTGGTTCACCCCGATCCCAACTCGCGACTGGGACTTTTCACTGATGCGTCAGGTACCCACATTGGCTCTTGTTTACAACAACGCTTGAATGACAACGAACCTTGGCAACCACTGGCTTACTTTAGTCGTAAGCTGACTAAAAAGCAGATGGAGTGGCCTACGTACTACCGCGAGCTACTCGCCGTTTACGAAAGTGTACAACACTTCAGGCATATTCTGGAGGTCCAACACGCGACCATCTTCACAGACCACAAGCCACTTGTATACGCTTTCGTACAACGGCGAGACAAGCTACCGCCAGCACAGCTCAACCAATTGTCATTCATAAGCCAATTTACTACCCACGTCGTCTACATCAAGGGGCAGGACAACATTGTAGCGGATGCCATGTCGCGCGTAGAGACTATCTCTCTTAGCGACGACCACGCCGCACTCGCTCTCGCTCAGGCAACAGACGACGAATTAGATAGGTTGCGTTCTGACTCCTCACTTAAGCTGGAACCTGTTCTTATTCCAGGCACCGACATCCGCATCATCTGCGACACCTCCACGGGCAAGCCGAGACCCTACCTACCTGAGTCGTTCCGCCGCCCTGCGTTTCAGCGTCTGCACGACCTCAGCCACCCTGGTGCGCGCGCGAGCGCACGCCTGGTAGCTGAGCGCTATGTCTGGCCACGCATGCGCCAGAATTGCAGCGCCTGGGCGCGCTCGTGCGTCGCATGTCAGCGGAGCAAAGTCACGCGACACGTCACTTCGCCGCTAGGAACGTATGCTAGTCCATCTGCTCGTTTCAGCCACATCAACCTGGACATCATCGGACCTCTTCCATACTCGAATGGTTCCTCTTACTGTCTCACTGCTGTCGACAGATACTCACGCTGGCCAGAAGCATGGCCTATGGCATCGATGACAGCAGAAGACGTCGCTAATACCCTAGTTGCAGGATGGATCTCCCGGTTTGGTGTGCCGAGCAACATCACCACAGATCAGGGCCGGCAATTTGAATCCGAATTATTTCAGCACCTCATGACGATCTGTGGATGCAAACGCATCCGCGCAACCAGTTACCACCCACAGGCCAACGGCATGGTAGAAAGGATGCACAGACAGCTGAAGGCCGCGCTGATGTGTCATCAGGACACCTGGTCTAAGGCTCTACCTCTCGTACTGCTTGGGATGAGGACTGCTCTGAAAGATGATCTTGGATGCTCTGCCGCTGAACTGCTCTATGGTGAACCGTTGAGGCTTCCTGGCGAATTTTTTCTAGGTTTGTCCGACAGGTGCACAAACGATTTTGTAGTGCAACTTAGAAATAAGATGGCTACAATCCGTCCCACACCCGCAGCGCATCACTCGCAGCCGTCCACTTTTGTTTTTAAAGATCTCGCTACGGCTACTCACGCGTTCCTGCGGGACGACACCGTTCGCCGGCCTCTCCAGCCGCCGTATACCGGGCCGTATAAGATTTTGTCTAGGTCCGCAAAGACTATCACTCTGGACACAGGAGGTAAGAGTCATACCGTTAGCATTGACCGTGTCAAGCCAGCCCACTCAGTTGCTCTTGATACAGCGTCACCAGCATCATCATCTCAATCTCCCTCCGCATCTAGTCCCACATTTCCACCGACTACACCCACCTCCCAAACCACATCACAAACTGGTCCTGCACCTATCATAACCAGGGCAGGCAGAACTGTTAGATTTAGGGATATACTAGACTTGTAGATGTAAATATGTTATTTAGTATGTAATTTTATCTTAGACATAAAATTTTTTTTTTTCTTTAATTTTTGATGTGTACTGCATAACATTGCTTGTTAGTACAACTGTAATATTAACTGTTTTTCTCTTTTATGACTATTTTATAGGTATGGTTTTAGTATAGCAAACTGTTATTTTTGTATACTCTCATTATACTCTATCATTCTCCGTAGGGGGGTGATGTGGCGTTGCACTGGCAACACCACTTTACTTAATAAGGTACCACCCTCAACATGGTTTTGTATGTACGGCCGTGAACATGGTCCCTACCGGAAACCGGGAGCCCTCTGCTCCCGGTATCGTCTGTCGGCCATGTTCACTGCCCTTCTCCTAGATCGACACGCGCAGAGTACGCAACACGTATCGCCTTGCTCTGTCCGTCCGAACTCATTGTAACGCGCATTATATTATTTACAAGTTGTATTGACTACTGTATAGGGAGTGTGTACGGTGAAGAATAAACTCTTGTGAAACCTATCCAGCCGTTTCCTTCAGTGACCTCTACACACCACCCATAAGTATATAATAAAATCAACCAAAAACGTCATGTCGCCACTTAATTTGCTTGTCGCCGATTTACGCTCAAGCAGCCTAAATAGAGATAAATCTGTCTACTTTAGCAACACTACCAGCTGCAAGATTTACCCGCCCCTCAAAAGGTGTTTTACAGTGTCGTTGACTTTCTAATTTTCTCTCGTTAGGTACTTTATTTTAGGCTTCCTGTCTCGATCAGAAAATTTTAGCAAGATCCTCTAATTCTCTGGTAAACTATTATTTATTATGTGAAAATACTGTTATACTGAGATGCAAAGCATTCTTCACCATTTCCTACTTTCAGAAAACTTTTGTAAAATTTGCACCTTGAAAAGACTTCAGAAGCTCAATTTCTGAAACGTTCGTTTTCGTTGCTTGTATCACACGTTCTACTCCAAAGAGAATATAATAAAACTAGCGTTTTTCTACTCTACTGATCATTTTTCAAATACCCTCAGAAATTCACACATGTTTTTGACCATAAAACACGAAGTCAGAAATTTAAAAACGTATGGTTAGACCAGTCATTTGAGACTTTCGTACATGAAACCGAAAACTAACGTTAAGAAACTGAGCTGCAGAAATTTTGACACGTGAGCGTGATTAGAGCAGGATAGATCTATACGAGATTCTACATGTCAAAGAAAGCGAGATAAATTTAGGCTTTGGTTGGATTGACAGTTAGGAAACTTTCCCGCCCCATAGGGTGCCAATAAAAAAACGCACGAGAGTGCAGAGCCAAGTCCAAATTATTTCCACAAACATAATAAATTTTCATGGGTAACTACGTATAGTTTATAAAATTAAGCATAACACATTCTACCTAAAACCTCATTTGGGAAGTAAATAAGTTATTATTTTTAATAAAAATACCTAAAAAGTCAATCAAAGTACGTACTAAGATAATAAAATTTATGAGTTTTTTTCTCAGGTAAAATATTAAATTTAAGGATATCCTGCTCAAAACATTGACCTAAACAAAATATGATTTAATAACAGATGGATTATGCGGACTGGAATAATACCACACATATCTGTTTATTGTGTATGTAGCAACTAATTACAATCGTTACATCCAACTAGAATGTTATAAAAGTTTTCACAAATAAGTGTACCAAAAACGACCATGCCCCTCAACCTTGATGCCAGTTCTCTAAAGATTGGTAGCTTGGGTTTTTCAACCTCATTAGTTTTCGGTACGAGTTGAGTGTCGTTTGTAAAGGTAAACATGTAGTAAGCATTGGTGCTCCCGATATTTTGGACTCTGTGGAAATAACCAGAGTCTATTTTGATGCAGTCTCCTGTAGTCATTTTGTAAGATATACCGGGCTGGGAGTTGGTTGGTTCCGGCGTGTAGGCGACTTCTCCTTCTAGAATAGTCAGTGACACATTGGTTGTTTCTGGAGTAATATATTTCTCTAATTCGTAACCTATAAATAGAAACAAATGTAAATTACAGGTCAATAAACCAACAAAACAAACACAAAGATGTTTCTGGTTGATGATTTGTTTTTGAGTCTTGAATAAACATCACATTTGTACCTACGTAGGCTACGTAGTTTATTTTAGTTTCTTGACATAATTTGACATTGCTTTGTCATAAATACGGAAAAACAAGTCCCAATATAAATAACATTTAATTAATTAATTAATCATTAATGATATACCCACCTGGGAAGTCAGCATAAAATAAGACCTCATTGTTTTTGTGCCATGAATATACTTCCTCCGATTTAGTTCGTAGTCGAGCCCTCCAATCTTCTGCCTCGTCTAACAAGGGCATCAAGTAAGGTACGTTTTCAAATGGTGACCATTTTGCTTTGAGCAAATCAATTTTAGAATCGAACATACGCTGAGTGAATCGACCATTCATCCCCACCCAAACTTCGAAATATAGGGATAAATTGTTGGATATGCCTGGTTGTGCATACTTTGCGGTTTCTGATAGCAGAATTTGGTTTAAGCATTGAGCATACTGGTGCAACATGTCTCCGTGCCTGCTCCATCGTTCGTTGGGAGCGTATACTTCAGGGTCAACGTAATAGTCCAAATTATTTGCGTTGTCCACGACTTTTAATACCGTAGAGTCTTTGAACCAAGTATGAACCATCATGTCCCAGGAGTATCCGTACAGCCCATCAGTCCAGTTATTATAGCCCTGCAGACAACATTGTATTTAATATTTAAAAAAATATATAACAACATAATTCCAAGTATAAAGAGAAGGTATTAAACCTCAACATCAAGTTTCGAAAATACAAATATTTAATTCCGTTTGGTCAATAGATTCTCGATCTATCGTGTACGCATTTCACATCACGATAATTGCATTATCGATTACCAAAACAAGTTGCGTATGGGTTGTACGAAATATAAATTGAGCTGTTTTCCAGAACGTCATAGTACTTTTTTTAGGTATTTGGTTCGTCATCGTCATAATTTGGAAATTAGATTTAATTTTATTTATAGTAATCAATTATTCTAATTTAGTGTGTCGTTCACTTAATTTAACAAGAGGTTAACGCGATTGCTCATTGTTGACTTGAACCTGAATCAATAAGTGAGTTAATTTAGTTGTTATAATGTAATATACTAAATTACAAATATGATAAACAAGTACGTACATATAATTAATATATGCAGTACTTTTCTGACATAGGTATTTTTCTGAAATAAGTATAGATAACATACCTTTGTAATAAAATGTGAATACGGTAAAAAGGCTTGCAACAATACATAAACAACTATAGAAATAGTTGTAATGTATTCTCTTTGCGTCACGTTTTTTGATTTTTGGGTATTTCCATCCTTGTCACTAAAGTTTTCAAGGTGATTCTTTCCATTGGTTGCGCTTATTATATCTTTCTTCTCGACAATTTCGTTTCCAGTGCATTCATCCTTTTGAGCATCATCCAAAGCATTATCTTGATGATCATGGCATACAGTTTCATCATCTGTTTTGGAAATGTCTTTGGTTCTGTTATCTAAAGAATTAACGTTCTCAAAATCATTGTTATAATCTTCATCATTGCACGTGACGGCAAGCATTTTTCGTTCAGTGTAAACTAAGCTTTTAAGTTGAAAAAAGCAATCTTTTAAAAGGCGCCCAACTTTTTTTGGCCAATCGAAAGGATAAAATAAGGGCATTGTTGCTAGACAAACCCAAGGAAACATACCTGCAAAAATAGGAAGATCATAGACAAGTTGATTAAGCAAATGTACCACTATCATAGTTACAGTCTCCACAGCAGTTTTCTAAATAGAGATTCCATGGACAAACAGAGCAACGCCCCATAAAGAGACCGATACTTTAAAATAAACATAGAAATAATATTTAACTATCTGCCTACACTGGGAAATGCACCAGGAAGCTGTGTACAGGAGATGGTGTATTAATGTAGCGCCTAATTGATTGCCAAGAAAAAAATATATTTATCAGTAGGATGTACATTATATTGTACATATTACACAAAATACAAACCGATGGTGAACAATCTGCTATTCATAAGATGAAACATGGCGCAGAAGATCATCGCAACGTGTCTGGTACGCGCCCACATCATCCACATAGCAACAGTCAGGTCAAACACGAATATAAAACAATGGACTATCAGAAAATCTATCTGTGGTACAGTGAGGAATAGCCTGTCAAAAAACAATGTTCGGTTGTAAGAAAATCGAAGTAAAATTATAGAAAAAGATATAAAAAATACGTGATTTCATATTACTTGAAAGGGTCAAAAACCCAATGCTCGCTTAGTTTCTGTACAGAATATCCACTCAGCCATTCCGCAGTTCCTTTCTTCATTCCAGCCATGAAATAAAGTATGAAGAACTGGTATTTCAGCAAAAAATAGTTCCAATAAGGAACAGTCTCCTTTCTCTTGCTCGGATCTAAATACGTGTCGATGGACCTAAAATGAAACTGCTTTTATGTATTTCAAATATGAAAATATACCAATCACTAATACACAAAAAAATCCATGCATTTAAAATTATGCCATTTCAATAGATGTCAATTGTTCTAATTGACTACTGCAACAGCCACACCAAACAATAAAAAGATATCAGTACCTACAGATTTGATGAACTTGGCTGTTACACTGCCGTGTCTCATCACTACATAGTATAAAGCAAAGTCGCTTTTCGCGTCTGTCTGTATGTTTGCTTAAAAAAATATATTTTCATACAAGTTGTTTTAATAGATAGAGTGATTCAAGAGGAAGATTTTTATGCATAATACTTGCCGGGAAAAAATCCTTATTCCCACGGGAAAATGAGTTGCAGCAGGCGCTGGGGCAGACCGCTAGTCGGCTTATATTTGAATCTTCTTTTTTACTCACCAAAGACAGTTTGCCTGCGTCCACGACATCAGAAAGCCCACCAGTCCAAACAAGTAGCTGTGGTTGTTCCAATAGCTCTTCTCGATCAGAAACAGATACCAGTAACACACAGTGAACATTGTAGATGCAATACGGAATTTGTAACCAAGCATTACGCCTGCAGCTCCTGAAAAAAAAAATTAGGAACATGCCATGTCTTTGACGTAGGCGGAACGTTAATTTGTTGCCGTGTGGTGGCGACTTAAAATGGCATCACCCCTATAATCATCCCATTTCTTTTTACATTTTAAAATAGTCATCATATACGACTAAAGACTGAGGGAATGGGCAGATTTCCTTTCTTTCTAATGCAAGACCTTACACTGCGCTCGCTAATCTGATTACCAAGCAATATGAGGGTAGGTTAGCAATGATCCGCAGACTTTAACAATTGTATTAATTTTATTTTTTACGGTACAGTAGCGACATCTATAAACGAGTAGCGGAACTTCGTTCAGCTCGTAAAATATTCTTGTTCGCATACATTATACTGCATTATACATACAAACATTCTCTCGAAAAATTTCCTTCTGAAGCAGTCGGGTGATAAGTGAAAATGTGTATGTAACAAAATGTTGACCTACCAAGCCACAAGGCAGCGTAGACGAGGGCCATGTAAGGCATGGGCATTGCCACGATGAAAGGAAGCAGCGGGAAGTGGCAGGTGGCGCCTCCCCAGCGCTTCTGCATGCTGGCCCCGCCGCGCTCGTCCGGGATATCGAACAGCATTGCTAGACCTGGGAAATTACCCATTTTAAATATTTTTGATACCTATTCAAAACAGAATTGCTAGACCAGGGAAGTAACTCGGCTTTTTAGATATTTAAAACATACATGGATGTCGTGTTACCAGGAGTTCGATTGCTAAAGCTGGGGAGTTACCCGTTTTTTTAGACACTTGAACATGCAGAGATGTGGTGTTTGTTCCCAGGAGCAGCGAGTTTGCCAATTTACGTGAATGCGATCGAGACGAGCTCGACATTTCACTTCATAATAAAGAAGACTCCGTTGGCTCGGTCACCTAGAGAGGATGGGAGAGGAACAAAAAGAGCGAACATGGGCCGTTTGGACGTCCCGGATACCGCTGGAGAGACGTGGTAGATGCTGATTGCGGACTTGCGTGATCTCAGATTCTCTTTGGGTCATTGAGTCACCGCCAGAAATGCTCTACCCAAAGAAAACAAATTTGCTTGCCCACATACATAATTACATATCTCTCGAAAGGCAGTCGGGTAACAAAGGACTTAAAATAACTGTATACAAGCACTCGCATCTTCTTTACAATAGAAAAACTCACTTACCAAACAAAATCCTGGTGACTGCCAAACTGGAGGCATCCTTCGGCCGATGCAGATACTCCACGATTTTGGGAAACGACGTCTCTTTCATGCAAAAACCAAATTGTTCCAACCATTTTTGATCTATTTGCTTGTAATAGTGTTGTAGTCTCTTTTTCATGTTTATTCTACAACATTGTGGGTGAATTTATAGTATATAAGGAAAAACTGTAATGCTTCGGTGAAATAAGTTACCAAACCTACTTTTATCAGTACAAGTTTTTAGTAGCAGCTCGATTTTCGAGTGACTTCTGAAATCGTACACGGAAGTCCGCAACTACGCCTTACCAAACTTTGTACTAAAATTCAAATATGTGTGTGAATTGGGTGTCGAGTAGTAGACCGTGTGATACAAGAACTAATTCGCATGCGAAAAATTGAAAAATTTAACTTGGATCTTAGATTATTGAAAGTCTCCCTGATAATCTAAGCCTCAGATATTTTGGTTGAAAAACCAGTAGCAAAAAAATGAATAAAAGCTTATTTTTCATACCTTTTTATATCCGTGTTCGGATCTTCCCTTCTCTCCATCACTCCCTGAAGCCCGGCTCCAGACTGAATATAAGACTCGAAAGTTCCTAACATGTTAACTCTTACGGTATAACTTTGCATAAATTATTCTGCTCATCGGAAATTTTATGTCACATTAATTATGCAGAAAGGTACCTGGAGCAACACCTTATAATAATGTGTTTGTTCAAGCACACGCTTCTTACTTCCAATTCATTTGGTTCATCGGATTGACGTGGATAAAGCGTCGCTTAGGTCGCGATTCCAGTCTTACGTACTGTTTATTTCTTGCAATTCGATAGAAAATGACAGCCGTCGATCTAAGCATGTTTCCTTTCAGGAAGTCAATTTACGAAACGTCGCAATTCGATCCGTGCACGAGTTATCTAAACACACGTATTTAAATTTCCAAAACTCGATGTTTTTGTAGTAAAGGGTATGGAGAAAAATTCTGACACTAGGGTTCATTGGGTCGTTGGACGACTCGTAGAAAGTGTGATACAAGCATAATAAGTAGCAGATTTTCACATAAATTGAGTTACGACGTCTCAGAAATTCAGCTCCAGAATCAAGGCCTACATTTGCCATTTTCTATAACTTCAAAATTTATATATGCTATTTATACTATGTTAGAGATTTTAAGTCGGGTTTAAATAAAAGCATTACATTACATGATGTTATATATTTATTTTCTCAATTTCTATAATATTCGATACATGGTTAGTTTAGCTATGTATAGAATAGACATTCATTTATTGTCAATGATATAATTTATTTTCATAATTTCAACAGTAACATCTAAACATCTAAGTTTTTTCATATTTTTTGCCAACATTTTCTATAACTTCAAAATTTATTTGGCTATAGCATAAGTGCCGAGATTTTTGGCTTGATATTTATATATTTTTTTAAATATATTTTCCAATTTATTGAAAATACGATATTCAATTTAAAATATGAAAGCGTTTTACTATAGCCAGATAATGATATACTATTTGATATAATATCCATTCATCCATTTTAATAGGTAGGTACAATAATAAATGTTAAGGAGTTTGCGGAAAGTGTAATGACTATTAATTGACACATCTTTTCAGAAATTAATATTTATATAAATAATATAACAATAAATAATAACAAAACAGGAGTTAACAGTAAAATACATGATAAAAAGTGGCTTTAGTACTGTACCAAACATTTAAAAGATATCATAATGATTTTACACTGGATAAAATTGTAATTCAGTTCATTGATTGATACTGTAAACAACATTGAAATAGCACATGACAAGCTTACCTACTAAATAAATTTAAACAAATATCATACAAAATCTGAACCAGTCATTGTCTCTCTAGGCAAAATCACTTCGTAGATATACATTAATGTATATTTCTTATGTATGTTATAGATACATACTTACATGATTTGCATATCGAATGTACCTGAGAGACAATAAATGTACAACTTCACTAAATAGGAACTCGCAATAGCAATACTATTCCTAAACCAAATATAATTATAGACCTGATTATGATTTATATGAACTTAGATCATCGAATCTTAAAAACCGCAAATATAAATATTAAATCACAGGCAACATATCTGACCCAAAAATCTATTCTGAATAACTTAATCCTCAAAACAGCATATAAAAGTGCTACAAAACGAGCAAGCAGTTATTTGTAGAAATCCATTAATAATCGACCTTTGTTCCCATTTGTCCCCATAAAATCTGTCACTAGCGACAATTGGGAATGAAATTTTCCATTTGTCACTGGACAGAGATACGAACAATTGGTCCCCACTCGCATTTGATGTACACTGCTCGCGCCATCGTGGCCGCGCCGTAAGTTCAATGTTTTTTTTTCAACATTTAAACACTGTACCACCATAAAAAAGACCTTCTAAATCCATCTAATAAATTAATGGTACAGTGTTTAAATGTAATAGTTTCGTTGAACTTATGGCACGCTGACGATGGCGCAAACAATGTACATCAAATGCGAGAGGGGGAAAATCGTTACCATTTATATCTAGTGACAACCAGGAAAGTTGATTCCCAATTGTCACTAGCGCTAGATTTTGTGGGGACAAATGGGAAGAAAGGCTTGCCAAATACTGACTTAAATCTAAAACAATTTAAATAATATTAAAAACAACAGGACCAAATTTAATCTCTATATGACACATCATGAGAGATCACACAATTTTAAAACCGATCTTTCGGTTGCGATATGTTTGAGATTACGAATAACCTCGTGAATTCATTTCCTTAAAAAAGACAACAAACCTACGGAATGTTTAAAATTAAAATGATCCTATCAAACAGTAAATATTTCTTAAAATAAACGATATTCGAAAATAACATTAATCTGAACAGATTTAATTTACATTATTGATTTAAACGAATAGACAGATATAGATGTTATAAATAGCATAAGTACTATTCGTTTCAAAGACTATAATATAATGTTTCTCAGATACATTTTTCAATATATTCGATTACAACGAAGCACTATTTCAATTAACATACATATATTTTAACCATAACCAGTATTGTGCAGCGTACTTTTTGGTTGCGTTTTGGTTTCATACTATTATTTATTTTCTATTTTTTTTAATCTTTATCAAATCTCTACTGTTGATCTAGACTAGAGTACTATGGTCTAAGATCCCGCCATACAAAGACCTTCACTGAGCTATTTCATGGACGAAAGATATATTTTATATATATATATTTAAATATGCCAATAAATATATTGCGTATGGGGTACCTAAAAATATTAGCTACAAATATGTTAAGGGGTGAAACGAAACAAGTTTTTCCAAGGTCGAAATATGAAAAAAATGTATTGGACTTCCAACACAAAATGTAGATGCAATTTGTATGGTGGTCCAAAGAAACATTTTTAAAAATTTAATCATACTCTGGACTGAAATGTTTCAGGGAACTTATACGGAAGATATTAATTGGCATATTTTATTTGATAAAAAATATCTTTCGTCCATTAAACAGCTCGGTAAAGGTCGTTGTATGGCGGGATCTGCTACTACTATGTCTGATCCTGACAAAGGCAACTTTTCCCGGCTATCACACTCATGACTACTTATTGTCAGTTGTTTCATCATCTAGCCTATCTACTTCTTTTCTAACTATTCAACACAAGCCGAATTATTATGGAAAATGATATTTTTCACATAATTCGAATCTATATTGTGTACCTTTGTCAGGTATTGATCAATGACGATCCAATACATGGTTGATTTGTTAATCAGTACTCATGATTACAGAGTTTTTTTTTCTATTCAACAATTTAAACAACTTTTTATATGAGGCATGCATGTCCAGGGATACGTGTATGTATGTCATATAATAAAAATTGTTTATATTGATGAAGTAAATCCAATCCAACAAAGTTTTCGGACAAAATAACGATTATCTGAGATTTTTTTTATGTCTGCAATTTCATAAAAACGGAAGTTAGTAAAAGATACACGACTTATCTGAAACGACTCTCAAACATTTGTCAGAGGTGGCGATAACGGCCGAAATTTTACGGCTGTTAACGCTCTACCTACCCCGCCAGGGATGCAGGCGTGTTTTGTGTGTGTGTGTGAAGTTAGTTTCAGCCATATTTCAAGACTCGCATTTGACATCCGAGAAGGTTCAACCACAAATTAGAAATGGCATGCGTTGATATAACAGTGTGTCGATACCGGTGTAGGTGGAGTTGTTTAGGAGTCGTAGATGACGCCGCCGGGGCCGGGCAGCGTGGAGCGGCCGTGGAAGTAGGCGTCCACCGCGCGCGCCGCCTGCCGACCCTCCGCGATCGCCCACACCACTAGAGACTGCCCACGGCGACAGTCTAACGGGGGAAAACACGGAGTAAATACACAAAAATAAAATTAAAAAAAATGTGATCTTCCATGGTCTTTACTTTGCACTTTTCCCACAAACGAGGGCGTGGCGATGGTCACGATTGTCCACGACGGACAGCGGGCGGTGTGGGCATTGTATCGTTTGTTTGTGAGTCATCTATCATCATCATCATCATAATCAGCCCACACCTACCTACACCTACCACTGCAGGGTATAGGCCTCGTCTCTACAGGGCCAATCTCAAAGATCTCGGAGTGGTGACCAAGGCGAACGGAAAGGTACTGACCTTAAGGGCAGACAACCAGCTTCAATTTATATACTCTTTAACCAGCTTGTTGGTCGACGATATTGTCAAGTTCACAGGACTTCACTGATCGAGTCTGTTTGTGGGTGCCCTAGATAAGATTGGAGACAGCCGTTTTTAAATGGGATGTGATGCTTACCTCCGGCAGCGAAGACGTTTTTGGCAGAAGTCTTGTAAATGTTTTTCTTTTCCGTCTCAAAGTTACTACGGGCGTCCAATGGTAGATCTGTAAATAAACGTATTGTTAAATGTCTTTAAGTAAACTTACCCGATTTATTTTTATATTTATTTGGGTTATATCCCGCTTAAATAAGTCATATTAACAAGTTATATAACTAGGCTTATTTTCGAATTAAGCAAGATCGGCACGACACCTAAACCAAGTCTATACATATATTTATTTTATTATAGCGAGCATAGCAAGCTCAACATTTTATATAATAGTCCATTGAATGAGTACCTCTAAAGGGGGTCTAGAGTGCGTGAGTTAGTAACGTAAGATGTTTCTTCGGAAACATGTCAAGAGTCCCTAGGTAATAAACATACTAAAACCCCGGGACACAAGGAGGAGCCCCGGAGTGGGGGGAGGGGGGGAAAGGGTCCATTTTTTCATTTTTCGCTTAAATCTCAAAAACCATACATGTTAGAGAAAAACGTTCAAGGAAAAGTTGAAAGGCCATAAAATTATCTACAAGTTATACCTAAATCACTTTTTCCTATATCCTACCGTTTCTGAGTTACACGCATTAAAAAATGATTTTGGCTCAAAAAAATTTCCCATACTACATACCCATGTTTATCACATCAATCGATCAAAAAATATTTCTTTCTTCCATAAAACTGAAATGTGCAACTTGTGACCGGTACTGATAGATTGCTCTTGATGAGGTCTATCTATCATTAGTAAAATAAACACATTCCTCCATGGAAGCCTTTAGGAGGAATCGATTGTCAAAATATTATATTAGGGTAGTTTTAGTTACTGAACTTGGACTATTTTTTTTTCTTCCAATAAAACTCAAAAGTGCAACTTGTGACCGGTACCGATAGATTGCTCATAATTAGGTCTATCATTGATAAAAATACTAGGTTCCACCATGGAGGCGTTTATGGGGAAATTGAATTTTATAAGGGTAGTTACGATACCTGAACATTTTATTTTTTTTTCTTCCAAAAAGCTCAAAAGTGCAACTTGTGACCGATACTGATAGATTGCTCTTAATTATGTCTATCATTGGTAAAAAAAACACATTCCTCCATGGAAGCCTTTAGGAGGAATCGATTGTCAAAATAAAGTATCATAACTACCCTAATAAAATTCAATTCCCCCTAAACGCCTCCATGGTGGAATCTAGTATTTTTATCAATGATAGACCTAATTATGAGCAATCTATCGGTACCGGTCACAAGTCGCACTTTAAATTTTTTGGAAGAAAAAAATAAATAGTCCAAGTTCAGTAACTAAAACTACCCTAATATAATATTTTGACAATCGATTCCTCCTAAAGGCTTCCATGGAGGAATGTGTTTATTTTACCAATGATAGACCTAATCAAGAGCAATCTATCAGTACCGGTCACAAGTTGCACATTTGAGTTTTATGGAAGAAAGAAATATTTTTTGATCGATTGATGTGATAAACATGGGTATGTAGTATGGGAAAATTGTTTGAGCCAAAATCATTTTTCAATGCGTGTAACTCAGAAACGGTAGGATATAGGAAAAAGTGATTTAGGTATAACTTGTAGATAATTTTATGGCCTTTCAACTTTTCCTTGAACGTTTTTCTCTAAAATGTATTGTTTTTGAGATTTAAGCGAAAAATGAAAAAATGGACCCTTTCCCCCCCTCCCCCCACTCCGGGGCTCCTCCTAGTGTCCCGGGGTTTTAGTATGTTTATTACCTAGGGACTCTTGACATGTTTCCGAAGAAACATCTTACGTTACTAACTCTCGCACTCTAGAAGTTTTTATTCAATGGACTATAAGGTGTAAAAATATTAGCTGCAAATATTTGTAGGGGTGAATCAGCCCATGAAACTGAACATCTTTTCCCAAGAAACATAGACTGAAATATGAGAAATTTTTTGGACCTCCCATACCAATTAGTCCATTGAATAAAAAGTTCTAGAGTGCGAGAGTTAGTAACGTAAGATGTTTCTTCGGAAACATGTCAAGAGTCCCTAGGTAATAAACATACTAAAACCCCGGGACACTAGGAGGAGCCCCGGAGTGGGGGGAGGGGGGGAAAGGGTCAATTTTTAAATTTTTCGCTTAAATCTGAAAAACGGTACATGTTAGAGAAAAACGTTCATGGAAAAGTTGAAAGGCCATAAAATTATCTACAAGTTATACCTAAATTACTTTCTCCTATATCCTACCGTTTCAGAGTTACACGCATTAAAAAATGATTGTGGTTCAAACAATTTTTCCATACTACATACCCATGTTTATCACATCAATCGATCAAAAAATATTTCTTTCTTCCATAAAACTCAAATGTGCAACTTGTGACCGGTACTGATAGATTGCTCTTGATTAGGTCTATCATTGGTAAAATAAACACATTCCTCCATGGAAGCCTTTAGGAGGAATCGATTGTCAAAATATTATATTAGGGTAGTTTGAGTTACTGAACTTGAACTATTTATTTGTTTCTTCCAAAAAACTCAAAAGTGCAACTTGTGACCGGTACTGATAGATTGATCTTAATTAGGTCTATAATTGGTAAAAAAAAAACACATTCCTCCATGGAAGCCTTTACGAGGAATCGATTGTCAAAATTATTTATTAGGCTAGTTACTCCACTTGACCTACGTAACGTACGTTAGTTCTAGTGGGTGGCAACAACTCAGTGCGCAGGTACCTCCGATACCGCAGGTATGTAGAGTGACTCCCAAGGTGCCTCTCATGTGACATCAATGTCCCAACATTATCCGTTGTTCGGATTTTTTTGATGAAGGTTCACACGTAGCATGGGAAGGGATCCGCCCTCGTTAAGCTCGATTCCTCCTAAAGGCTTCCATGGAGGAATGTGTTTTCTTTTTACCAATTATAAACCTAATTAAGAGCAATCTATCAGTACCGGTCACAAGTTGCACTTTTGAGCTTTTTGGAAGAAAATAAATAAAAAGATCAAGTTGCGTAACTACCCTAATATAATATTTTGACAATCAATTCCTCCTAAAGGTTTCCATGGAGGAATGTGTTTTTTTTACCAATAATAGACTTAATTAAGAGCAATCTGTCAGTACCGGTAACAAGTTGCACTTTTGAGCTTTTTGGAAGAAAAATAAATAAAATGTTCAGGTATCGTAACTACCCTTAAGAAATTCAATTTCCCCTAAACGCCTCCATGGTGGAATCTAGTATTTTTATCAATGATAGACCTAATTATGAGCAATCTATCGGTACCGGTCACAAGTTGCACTTTTGAGTTTTTTTGGAAGAAAAAATAAATAGTTCAAGTTCAGTAACTAAAACTACCCTAATATAATATTTTGACAATCGATTCCTCCTAAAGGCTTCCATGGAGGAATGTGTTTATTTTACCAATGATAGACCTAATCAAGAGCAATCTATCAGCACCGGTCACAAGTTGCACATTTGAGTTTTATGGAAGAAAGAAATATTTTTTGATTGATTGATGTGATAAACATGGGTATGTAGTATGGGAAAATTGTTTGAGCCAAAATCATTTTTTAATGCGTGTAACTCAGAAACGGTAGGATATAGGAAAAAGTGGTTCAGGTATAACTTGTAGATAATTTTATGGCCTTTCAACTTTTCCTTGAACGTTTTTCTGTAACATGTACCGTTTTTGAGATTTAAGCGAAAAATGAAAAAATGGACCCTTTCCCCCCTCCCCCCACTCCGGGGCTCCTCCTAGTGTCCAGGGGTTTTAGTATGTTTATTACCTAGGGACTCTTGATGTTTCCGAAGAAACATCTTACGTTACTAACTCACGCACTCTAGACCCCCTTTGGACGTACTCATTCAATGGACTAAATTTGACTTGGTCGGTCGGTAATTTTATATGGGACGTCCAAATTTATATTTCATATTTCGACCTACGTTCCTTGGGGAAAGTTGTTCATTTTCATGGGCTTGTTCACCCCTTTAAATATTTGCAGGTATTTTTTTATACCCCGTATAAACAAACTTAGTAAATACATATAGCGAGTGAACTAAGTGCAACATTATGCGTATCACCGTAGTATACTCACCGAGCTGGTTAGCCACGTATCGCTCAGGTCCGAGGAAGCCCATAGCCAGCAATACAAGCTCCACCTTGTATATTTTCTCAGTTCCGGGTAATTCTTTCATCTCCCAGCGCCCGCCCGCGCCGCGCGTCCATTCTACCTCGACAGCTGATACGCCGCACACGTTGCCTTCACCTGTGAATAAAACAATTCATTTGTAATTTTAAATATTTGCAAGTCAAGCACGTAAAATTATGCTACGGGATTTGTTGGGATGCGTAAATAACTGCTTGGGATTTTCGCAAAACTACCGCGAGCTGTAATGACCATTAAATCATTTTCAAATATTTGAGGCTATTGTATAGAGTTGACTTATATAGGCTAACGTTTATAAACTTTGAAGTTCATAAATAGGAACCTCTTAAAAGCTCACCGTCATCCAAGAACTCCTGGGGTCGTTTCCGAACTTGACCTTGATCTCTTCATGGCCATAATCCACTCGGAACACCGTGCCATTGTGGCTACGGGTTGTCTTAGCCTCGTGTCGGTTAAGGTTCAAGAATCTCTAATATGGTGACCAAACACAGTAGCCAATAGAACATTACAAAAAATACTGGTAGGGACCAAAACTGCTGATTTGACCTTGACCTTGTGACCTTCAAAATTGTCCATAATTAACTCACCATCATCCAAGAACTCCTTGGTAAGCGTGGAGAACTTCCTGGGGTCGTTTCCGAACTTGACCTTGACCTCTTCATGTCCGTAGTCCACTCGGAACACCCTGGGCCATTGCGGCCACGGGTTGTCTTGGCCTCGAGTCGGTTTGGGCTCGGGAAGGATCTCGAATGTGGTGATGGATTTGGCACCTTGACGTAGTGAGGTGGCTATGCAGTCGCATCTGTAGGAAATATTTTGGAAGTTATTGCAGCGTCATGTCATGTTCTCCCTGCTGTCTGGGCCTCAGATTCGCAGTGATTAAAAAGAAATCGGTGAAGTGTATCACTGTTCTACTTAATGATTTTAATAGGTAATTCAATAAATATTTAATATAAAATAGTTAAGACGTGAGATCGTGACACTCGTCAGATCCCTTGAGAACACATTAGTTCTATGATGAAATCTAGTTCGAGTTTATCAGCTCTGAAAAATAACTTACCCCGTATCGCCGCCTCCAATGATGAGAACATTTTTGTCCTTGGCATTGAGTTCTGGATTGTCCTTCTGTTGTTGATGACCCTGAAAATAAAGGTGCGTCATTACGATTCATTTGGAAACTTTTGTATCACGACATTGTTTCTAAACAAAAGTTGCGCAACAGATATATGAACATACACTAGTGTGCGACCGCGACTTGTTTTTTACGATCTCCTGGAGACATTTTGTGATATCAATTGTCGTTATTGTTACATAAATACCTTCATAAATTCCTTTCGTAGTTATTTCCATAATAGACATGATAACTGGCAGGTCAAACGAGCTACTTTTTTAAAACGATATTTTGTATGAATATGATAGATGGCGCTATTTTGGATGTCGTTAAAACACTTACTTTTATATATTCTCTGTTTACTAATTCAAATTTTGAATATTTGGAAAAACTAAAAAATGGAGTCTATATATTTTGTGGAGGAATTGGATTGGAAGTTATTGCACCGACAAGAATTTGACTCTTAAATTTAAAAAATTTAGGAGTTTTATATTTTATTAATGAGCCAGTCATCTAGCGAATGATTACCTGCGTGGGCCCCATCTGCTTCTTCTGCCAGTTCTCGAGGAACTCCATGGCGAAGTGTATGCCGTTGAGCTGGCGGCCCTTCAGCGGCAGGTCGCGCGGCCACGTCGCGCCCATGCACAGCACCAGCGCAGAGTATCTAAGAAATGAAAATATAAGCTGAAAATATTTTAAGGGAAGAATCAGCCCATGAAACTGAACAAATTTCCTCAAGAAACATAGGTTAATACGAGAAAATTTTTTGGACCTCCCATACAAATCGACTTGATCTGCTAGTACATTTTGAATGGGATGGCTAATATTTTTTATTTTTCATATTTCGACCTATATTGGGGCAGTTGTTCAGTTTCATGAGCTGGATCACCCCTTAAAATATATGCAGAAGTTTTTTAACTTCCTGTATTTGAAGTATTGTCAATACATTTAGGGATTAACAAGAGCTAAAAACCTGGTCTCTTTTTGACAAACGGCGAAATGCACAGAGTGAACAGGACGACGACAGTGAATCCTGCCAATTATCAATATTATACAGGGTGTATAAAAAATTGCTGCAAATAATTTCAAGGAGTGAACCAGCCCATAAAATTGAACAACTTTTGTATTGGAGGTCCAAAAAATTTTCTCATATTGCGACCTATGTTTCCTGGCGAAAGTTGTTCAGTTTCATGGGCTAAATATTTGCAGCTAATATTTTTACACACTGTATTGCGGAAGCAACAACATATGATATTATCTAAAGGTTTGTCTCAGATAACAATCACTTATATTGCTCTAATTTCTCACTCTGTAGCCAGCTCATTGGCGGAGATATCCTTCCCTACATCGATGTTGCACTTGAACTGTATGCCCTCAGCAGCCATCAGCTTGACTCTTCGCTGCACCACTTCCTTGCTGAGCTTCATGGTGGGAATGCCGTACTGCAGCAGACCACCCACGCGGTCGTTACGCTCGAATACCGTTACCGTGTAGCCGGCCTGGCGGATGGAATACAAAAGATTACTAAAGATTTGCATTCGAAGTCCAAAAGTTCGCTAGAAATATTTTGCAAAACTGGTGTAGAGTCCGGTATGCCACAAGCTATCAGTCGCTTTTGAAAGCTAGGTCTACGATGACACAATATAATGCTATGGTTATTGTGGAGAACACTGTTAAATTTTACTTTATTCAATTGAAAAAAAAAAGAAAGAAAGACGAAAGATGGCTAGTAAGATGGTTCCGTCTTTCGTATGGCACGCTAAGCCGTTGGTCCCAGTCGCTGTCTATTATTCCATGACACAAACTTGTCAGAACCTTGCTACTTAAAAGCGCAAGGCACCAGAAGAATTCATTGGGCCGTTAGACGACTCGATGTCGCACACGCGAAGAGAGTGAGGCTAAACCAGCTGCGAGTACAGCAACAGTCTTCCCGTGACCTGTATCTTTACGTGGGAGGTTCTGGTAAGATCTAGCCAGTCAGCCACTTTCGAAGGCATGGTTTATGATTACACATTCAATGTTCTAGATGGTGTTACCTTGTTTAGCTGATGGGCACAAGCCAATCCAGCGGGTCCGGAGCCCACAACCGCCACAGTCTTCCCATTCCTGCTTGTTGGTGGTTCTGGCAATATCCATCCACTCTCAAAGGCGTGGTCTATGATGGCACACTCGATGTTCTTGATGGTGACCGGCGGCTCTGAGATGCCGAGCACGCAGGCGCCCTCGCACGGCGCGGGGCACACGCGACCGGTGAACTCTAGAAACAGAAGCCGCAATCTTGCACTAGGTACTGACTTATAACCTGAGATTTTAAAGAAATATTCCCCAAATGGCAACATTATTTTTTGTTTCTTTATCAAAATATGACATATGAGTGGGATGTAAATTAAGATGTTGCGCTTTTGGGATCCTTTCATTAAGAAATCAGGCTATAAAAATATGATTTTAAACGGGTATCGTATCAATAAATCAAATTAATGGTACGTACGTAATTCACAACTATACTTTATTAGACAAATATCAAAATAATATGCATTATCAATGACGGTCTGTTACCTGGGAAATTGTTTGTCTGTAGTAGCTGTGCCAAGGCTTGCTTCCAGTCACCCTTGAAGATCAGATCGTTCCACTTCGGTATTATGTTACCTGAAAACATTTAAGGCGGCCTTACTTAACAATAGCGAAAAAAGGAGAGACATAAAATGAACCCATATGCTGAATATTTTTTTATGTAGATTGGATTGCAACAAATGACATACGAATATTTCCTACAATAAAGATGTCTTATTATTTTCCGCAGCCCTGGAAAACATACGATGAGATACGCAGTTGACATTTACGTGGCAAACACGGGTAGGACGATCCGAACCACTCGACGTGCGTTTGTACGAAGATAGCTTACTTCCCCCTTCCTTATACTTTGGCGGGACGGTCCATCGATGTCTCGCGTGTATAGGGTTCACTAGGGTGTATATATATAGTTACCAAGCGGGCAGCCGTGTCCGGACTGGCAGAAGGGCACCCCGCACTCCATGCAGCGGGCAGCTTGCACTCTCAGCCCGCGTCGCACGTGATTGAAGTTGTAGATCTTGTCCCAGTCGCGCTGTATATATATATATATATAGTTACCAAGCGGGCAGCCGTGTCCGGACTGGCAGAAGGGCACCCCGCACTCCATGCAGCGGGCAGCTTGCACTCTCAGCCCGCGTCGCACGTGATTGAAGTTGTAGATCTTGTCCCAGTCGCGCTGTATATATATATATATATAGTTACCAAGCGGGCAGCCGTGTCCGGACTGGCAGAAGGGCACCCCGCACTCCATGCAGCGGGCAGCTTGCACTCTCAGCCCGCGTCGCACGTGATTGAAGTTGTAGATCTTGTCCCAGTCGCGCTGTATATATATATATATATAGTTACCAAGCGGGCAGCCGTGTCCGGACTGGCAGAAGGGCACCCCGCACTCCATGCAGCGGGCAGCTTGCACTCTCAGCCCGCGTCGCACGTGATTGAAGTTGTAGATCTTGTCCCAGTCGCGCTGTATATATATATATAATATATATATATATAGTTACCAAGCGGGCAGCCGTGTCCGGACTGGCAGAAGGGCACCCCGCACTCCATGCAGCGGGCAGCTTGCACTCTCAGCCCGCGTCGCACGTGATTGAAGTTGTAGATCTTGTCCCAGTCGCGCTGTATATATATATATAATATATATATATATAGTTACCAAGCGGGCAGCCGTGTCCGGACTGGCAGAAGGGCACCCCGCACTCCATGCAGCGGGCAGCTTGCACTCTCAGCCCGCGTCGCACGTGATTGAAGTTGTAGATCTTGTCCCAGTCGCGCTGTATATATATATATAATATATATATATAGTTACCAAGCGGGCAGCCGTGTCCGGACTGGCAGAAGGGCACCCCGCACTCCATGCAGCGGGCAGCTTGCACTCTCAGCCCGCGTCGCACGTGGTTGAAGTTGTAGATCTTGTCCCAGTCGCGCTGTATATATATATATAATATATATATATAGTTACCAAGCGGGCAGCCGTGTCCGGACTGGCAGAAGGGCACCCCGCACTCCATGCAGCGGGCAGCTTGCACTCTCAGCCCGCGCCGCACGTGGTTGAAGTTGTAGATCTCGTCCCAGTCGCGCAGACGCTTCTCCGCGGGACGGTACATCGACGTCTCGCGGGGGTACTTTATGAAGCCCCTAAAAGTAAAAATTTAAACATAAATATGTGTCTGTAGAGAGGTAACTACACCCCCTTCACGCGGATAAAAGTCTTGCCTCAGACACTGATTGAATCGTCTGTCACAGACGTATGAGGCCAATGATGATGACTCCAAAATCTTTCTATCCTGTTTAATTATTTAAGGGTGCGTATTCACCAAGGTATTCACTGAACAGACGTGTGTTGCGGAAGGCGATTTCTGTCAGACTTGAGAATGGGAGCACGTCTTCGAGTTAGGAAAGTCTACACTATATGCGATGTTACAAGACTATATCACTGGAATAAATACACACCTTAATTCCGCTGCCACTTTGTAAATCGAGGCTACTCATTTAGTGCTGTGATGGACACCCCTAAATTTGTGTTGCGATGCACCTTACACAGAAAGAGAGAAGAAAGAAAGAAAGAAAGAAGAAAGCGCAGCGACGATTCTAATGAAATAAAGATTTATCAACTAACCTGGTCTTATCCAGAATCTTCTCTAAGTTCTTCTTGTCCAGTTCAATGTCTCTGATAGTGTCTTCAATATCCTGCACTCCGTTCTCCTTGCCGTTTTGTTCCACTTTCTCCAGCGCGGGCGCTTTGAGCGCCATCTGTTTGAGAGCCTTCTGGTACTCGTAGGGGAAAACTTTGACGAACTTAGAGGCGGGCGCCGGCCATGTTTTGAGCAGTTCTTCAGCTATTAGGGAACTGTAAAGAGGAATACAGGTGTCAAGCTAACAAAAATTTTTTTCACGAGTCTTTGACTGTAATGAATACACACACATACACGTACATAAAAAGCCCTATCATTATCTGTCAAAATAGCTTTAGAAAAGGATAGGTGGTCATGTCATGTCTTATTATTTTACGCAAAATGCGCCTTATACGTCGAAATAAGGTGGCATACAAAACGATGATGATAAAATCGACTAGAAATGTCACTTTTAAAAGATCTATTAGATATCTCTTAAGTATCTCTTTTCCATCAATTTGACAAGATACATAGATTTTTTTCATTTCATTTCATTTATTTATTAGATATCTCTTATGTATCTCTTTTCCACCAATTTGATAAGATGCATAGATTTTTTTCCCGAATTGTGACCATCATCTTAGTTTTCATATCAATCATTTAAAAATGTATTTCACGTATGCATTATTTTGTCTACCACATCGCAAAAAAAAAGTAAAAAAATTACAAGAGAGCCAAGCTTAACTTACCCAGTGTGATGATGATGATGAAGTCCTTTTATCCCTCATCAACGACATAAGGTTTAATGTGGCAAGATTGGCAAACTTCTGGGAAAAGTACCACCGTACCACCTGGAGGCGATTAGTTGATAAAGAAGCGATAACTTACCCGGTGTACTGTGAGAACTCTTCCAGCAGCTGCTTGACCACGGTTAGGTCTTCTTGGTGCTCCAGCGGCAATAGCTCCACCATCTCGGGGTTGCACTTGCCCTTGAACGAGCCGTCGATATCGTACACATAAGCTATTCCACCTACAAGAGAAATAACAAACTGTGGGGAAATCATTCGCGGAGTTGTGACGATTTGAAGTTAGAATCTATGAAGCGAAACCAAAGTCCTTTTTCTGTTTTTTTTTTTCAGACGCATTTTTCCCATGGAAAACTCGGGGTGTAAGCAAAGGTAAGTCGAAAGCTTTTCAGGTAAGATCACGAAACTGAAAAACTTTTACTATGGACATTATGTTAGGAAACAAATAAATTATATACAGTTTCCTCCATAGAAAGTCAGTCTTCTGGAATTTTGTATAGGAAGTACAAAAATCTCGTTTACTAACATAACCTATAAAAAAGTTGTCCAGTTTCATAGCTGCATATTTTAGTACACCGTCCATTACACATATTATGTCACCCCACCCCATTTACACAATATAATTATATCATCAAGACTCGATCAACCTATCATAATATCAAATCCAACATACCGCTCATGCCAGCAGCGAAGTTCCTCCCGGTAAGACCAAGTATGAGCACGGTGCCCGCAGTCATGTACTCGCAGCCGTGGTCGCCCACGCCCTCTACTACAGCGGTGCAGCCGGAGTTGCGCACGCAGAAGCGCTCTGATGCTATACCCCTGGAAATATATGACAACTGTGAATGCAAAGTAAAAAAAGCTGGCTCATAATGAGTAAGGTCGAATCGTCGGTATAATTTTTAACACACATATCACGCCTTTATCCATTGTGGGGTAGGCAGAGCGCTTAGAATCATGAAAATACGATTGCAATCGCCACTTCTGACAAATATCGAGGGCTCTTTCAGATGATTTGTGTATCACCATAGTGACAGGTTGTGAGTCTGTCGCTTAAGATTGCAATACACATGAAACCCTCGAGTCCTTTAGTCGTCTCTTACGACATCCACGGGAAAGAAATAGGGTGATGCTATTCTAAGCCGGCATCACACACCTAAACACTATAATCTTTGTGATTATAATCATCAAAGGGATTAGCAATTGGACATTGGTATATAATAAGTTATATAAAGTAGCGTGTATCAAACATACCTGAAGTAGGCACGTCCCGAAGTGGCCCCGTACAAGCAAACGTTGCCCACGATGACGTTGAGATGGGACTCGAACGGGGACGTGCGGTGCGGGTAGATCACCACCGTGCCGCCCGACAGACCCTTGCCTAGAATAAGGACAAACTTTCTAATCAAAACTTGCAAGAGAGATTTCAAAGCAGGTTGGAAATGTAATGAAATCATCATCATCATTTCAGCCATAGGACGTCCACAGCTGAACGTAGGCCTCCCCGAAATATTTCCGCCTTGTCCTATTAGAAGCGGTCAAGCATTTAGTCTGAAATATTTTTCTTGGTCTTGAAGATATCCACGTAAGTTTCGAATTATATTCTTCCGCGGGCCACCGGCAGCCAGGAGCTTAATTTCTGGAAATGTGATTGATTACTGACATCGTGCACGGAAATCCGCAATGACTGGTCTAATGACTCGTATCACACTTTCCTATTCAATGCCTACGATATGCACAAAATTTTAATTTTGTTGGAATTGACAAGGATATGTGTAAACGGATTTATGTGAAGTGATATAATGCAAGACACAAGCATAATTAGTAGTAGACTTTCGCTATCTGTAGTTTCGCGTTTTAGCTAAATGCAGCTAATGGCTCAGACGGACGAATATAATTCGAATTTTAATCTGTATCCTACGTTACGAAAAAAGTGTTAACATACCGACATAGTCGTTGGCATCACCCTCCAACGTGACGGTGATTCCTTTGGACAGGAAAGCGCAGAAACTCTGTCCAGCGGAACCCGTCAGAGATATGTTCACTGTCGTGCCGTCGGGGAGGCCGTTGTCACCGAATTTCCTGTACGATAATAAATAGACATGATTTAAAACGTTATCCCACGTTGTGAAACAATGTCTATTTTGCTGTTTTTCCTGTAAGTACGCTTATGGCGCAGGGAGCTGGCTTAAATGCCTTGATATAGGCATAGGTTCCAGCAGGGATTGCCATATGATACAATTTTAAACAATAACCATTCGATTTTTACAAATCTTTACGTTAGGGCGATGCTATATCTATATGTATCGAAACTTAATATATCATTGTAACCCTAGGTGTAGCCGTACAGGTTCTAAAGCTCTTCTCTTAGAGAATTTCTGAAACGTCGTAATTCGCTTCATTCGTGTGAATGTCTGCTACTGGTTATGCTTGTATCACACGTTTAACTTTACCCATCGATCGAGGTATGCGGGAATTTAATAAATTCAATTTATAAGGGTATTTATGACCAAATAAATAATATACATTCAATTTATTATGACCCTAATAAATTGATACATATTCTTGACTATAAAAACATCGAGTAGTACAAATTTGAATGTGTGGTTAGACTGCCGTGCAAGAACCGAATCACTATGTTTCAGAAATAGAGCTCCAGAAACAAAGGTAGAATAGAACTCACATGGCAATTTCGTATGAGAGTGTGGAAGTAAAGGCGCGGTCCTCGTTGGTAATTTTCATGGTGATGTCGACGTGTTTCTGTGTGCCGTTAAGAATGCCTGCGCACTGCTCGATCAGCTGATTGTCAAGACGTTTCTCCAGCTGGAAGTCCTAGGATCAAACAAGAAAATGTAAAATTAGAAGGAAAACCCTTATTTCAGGTGATTTCAGATAGCTCTACTTGGTCATTTACACATTTTCAACGGATCACAGATATTACAATAGATAATTAATTCTATATTTCTTCCCTGTTATTGTAATATGTGAAAAGGAGAGTAAAAAAGTCATTAGGATATGAAATTATTGAGGCACATGGTATTTTGTTTAAATCTACACTCAGCAAAGCGAGCGTTGTTATAACTAGGTTAGTAAATAATAAATTATAAAAGTCATCAAGCCTATTGATCACACCCTAGAGCAGCCAGATCCTGGCAGGTCATAATGTTTGTGACTTGTGTTCGTGTATGGCCACTCTTGAATTATCGATTTGAGGAAACAGAAAGAGAAGAGATTTTCAAAAAATGTGTATAGAAGGTGTAAAAATATTAGCTACAAATATTTTAAGTGGTGAATCAGCCCATGAAACTGAACAACTTTACAAATTGGCTTGGTCGGTCGGTAATTTTGTATGGAAGGTCCAAAAAAAATTCGCCTTTTTCAACCTATGTTTCTTGGGGAAAGCTGTTTAGTTTCATCGGCTAAGTCGCAGGTAATATTTTTACACCTTATATGAGTATTTTAGTTACCTGCGACTTGGAGCCGCCGTGTATGTTGACGCCGGGGCGCATGTGCAAGGCATTCTTGAGGATCAGGCTGAGGTTGAGCAGCCTCGCTTTGGGGTTGTCGTTGTTCTCGCGGACCTTGAGCAGGTCGGTGCGCCCGATCAGCTCCTGGAACCTGCGCACGCCCACGTCCGCCATGTGCTGCCGAACCTGCAAATCAACGTATTCGTTGCACATCATCATCATTGGCCTCATACGTCTGTTTCTTTTTTTTTCTTGTGGGACACCGAGTCCTCATACGTCTGTGACAGACGATTTAATCAGTGTCCGAGGCAAAACTTTTAATCTGCATGAAGTTTCTTCTCCACAGACACTGCATTGCTTGGGACGCAATTTTGGAAACCGTAGAGTTGCCCAGGACCTGCGTCACCCTCTCGATCTCCCTGGCTGAGTCCACAGGAACGACGATACATGCAGAGCCAGTTCGGCTGCAGGAGTCTACCGCACGATAGACCTCTGTCACACGCGCCTAAAGGAGACCCCGTTCCGGGTTCAAATGTGGAGTTGTCCTTCTCCAAGACCCTGGTCTGCTCGGGTCAGGTTTCTCCCTCGGTCGCTTACGCCCCCACGGCAAGAGATGGGGTGGTGCTATTCTCTCTGCCGACACCACACGGCTAGTTAAGGTGGTCTAAATAGGCGTAATGGTGTGATTAGCTTACTTCTTCAGCCAGCATGAAGAGATAGTTGACGACGTGTTCTGGTTTCCCGGCGAACTTGGCCCGCAGCACGGGGTCCTGCGTCGCGATACCCACGGGACACGTGTTCAAGTGGCACTTGCGCATCATTGTGCATCCTGAAACACAAATTCAAAAGTAGAAGACTGACTTTAAATTGTCTTGATTGGATTAGTTTCTATGTTTCGAACATTTTCAAAATTCGTGGTCACGAATAGTAGACTTAACCTGGTTAGCCTTCGGGTTGCAGAGGTCAGATGGCAGTCGCTCTATGTTAAAACTTAGTTACACGTCAAATCCCCTACGTTAGGTAGCCGACCCCGACAGAGGAACGGGGTAGGGCAAGAATAATGGTGAAAATGAATAGCAGACTTAAATCTGTTTCAAACTGTTTTATTGCGAGAAGGCTCACTCTCGCCATTTTTAAACGAATAGTACATTATAGTACACTGCAGCCATTAAGCGTTAAAGAGCACATTTATCCGTGCAATATATGCTTGCGTCAATTACTGGGAATTAAGTAATATATAAAACTGACTGGGTTTGATGTATTCGGCCTATAATCTTGGTCTTAAATGTCCTGAGGTTGATGATGTTACATACCTAATGCAATCAGGGGCGCAGTACTGAAGCCGAACTCGTCTGCGCCGAGCAGCGCGGCCACCAGCACGTCGAAGCCCGTGCGGATCTGACCATCCGCCTGCACCACCACGCGCGATCTGGAACGGGCATGATCAAATCACGTTTCTGGAGATACTAAACAAAAATGGTGAATTTGCTTAGGACGCTATCCTTCGGATTAGTTTCTTCAAACAAACATCGATTAAGAATTATACTCCAATACAGAAAGCCTCTTATAAGGTTGCTAATCATCCTGGGCAATATCATCCTCATTCACAAACATAAATACATATATCTCGCTTTTATCCCTTGATAATGACCGAAATAATACGGTCGCTATCGCCACTTCTGACAAATATTGAGGGCCGTTACAGACAAATTTGTGTAACACTATAGTGACAGATTGTTAGCCTGTCGTCTAAAGTTGTAATACACATGAAATCCATGAGTCCATTAGTCGACACTAGGGTTCATCGGGTCGCTGGGCGACTCGGTGTCCCACACGAATAGAGAGAGAGAGAGAGTCGCCACATTCATATTGACACAAAACTTGTCATTTATAACTAGGGATTGATAGAAACGCTATAGGATCACGTCTTATGTAGTACCCTGGGCAAGGGCTACGTCCAGCACTGGACTTATATAGGCTGATGTGTTGATGGAGACGTACCTTAAGTCGTTCAGCACGAGGACTTGGTGCGTCTCGGCGACGCCCAGCTCCCACGGCAGTCCAGCACTTTTAATACCAGTCCACGAACTGGCACCGGTGCCGCCGTCGTGACCGGATATCACAATGTGTTCTGCTTTGCCCTGATGAAAACAAAAATATTGTAATCACAATTGAGTGAGATTTGAACTCATATATCCGATGATTTGGCGTTGAGCTCATCAAAATCAAAGGTACCACTCAAAGATGTGGCTTCTTTTCGCAATTTCACATCACGTTCCATTGAGAATTTATTTCTTCAAACAAATGTACTGAGACAATAGAGTATATTAACACTTATATGTTTTGTTTGTGTTCAATGCTGTAAACTTAAATTTAAAAGTTGATCTCGCTGCGCTAGACTAGACACCGCCGACATACTTATCAATGCAGCAAGTGAAAGTACGTACGGCGTACTTTAGTGTAAGCAAGATAGCAAACGTGGTTGAAGCGATTTGCGCCGCGTTTTCCCCTTTTTATTTTACTGTTTCCATGACAAAGAAAGACAGCTACACAAAAATAGTTATGTGATACTCACTTAGTATTAACTGGATTATCACCACATTATGTTTGTTTTTACCTCGATATTTCGAAGCGGTTACAAGCTCCATGATCCCGGGTAGACTGTTAATACTAGTAATTTAGGTGTAGTGAACAACCGCGAAAATCTAAACACATATGTGATACTCACTTTAGCAACCCCTGAAGCTACTACCCCCACGCCAACTTCAGAGACCAGCTTGACGGAGATCCTGGCTCTAGGGTTGGCGCACTTCAAGTCGTAGATGAGCTCGGCCAGGTCCTCGATGGAGTAGATGTCGTGGTGCGGCGGCGGGGAGATGAGGCCGACGCCCGGGACGGAACAACGCGTTTTGGCGATGTCTTCTGTCACTTTGTAACCTGTTGGTAATATTGAAAGTTAGAATATAATGTTTTTGGTACCCTCGATTTTCCAGGGATATACGATTACAATAAAAAATCAAATATTTTTCCAAATCAGCCTAGGCTTTTCGTATGGAGTCTGGCATACCTTGTAACTAAAAAAAATTGGATTTAACATCAAGTATTGAAACATTGCATTCGATTGCGCTTACAAATATAAAACAAAAGTATTCTTAGATGAAAAGTCATAGGTACAAGTATGATTTTCTCTCAATGGACACTTTTAGTTTCTCTTTTTATGCTTATTCGATTGCGATTATGTTTTAAGTCTTGCCAAGAAATTGTGATTTTTGTTCGAAGGACATTTCACTATGGTCAGACTTGAAGACTTGTATGGTTTTTTTTTTTTTTTTTTTTTTTTTTACTTGGTTACTTGTTACTTGGTTGGTTTGGTCGGTTGGTTAATTTTGGTTGGGTTGGTTTGTATGATTGACTCAGTTGGTACATACCGGGCAGCTCACCGCCCTCGCCGGGTTTGGCCCCCTGCGCCATCTTGATCTGCAGGTCATCTGCGTGTGCGAGGTACGACGCTGTCACTCCGAACCGACCTGACGCCACTTGTTTGATGGCCGACCGACGGTTGTAGTCGGGGTCCTGGAAAATAAGTAACAATTATTTCAGAGCAAGGGAATATTTCAGGGTAACACTGTAATATAAATAATCAGAATGTAGCTAAGTAAATTTCGTCGGAATCAGATTTAACCCATGTTTGAGCGCAAAAAATGATCGGAAACAAAAACTACCATAATACTACTCCAGTAAATTAAAAGCTAATTAAACCTGTTTTGATTCATTTAGTTGTGTTTAAAGGCCCGGGTGACAACCTGTCACTATAGTAAACTCTGCGTACCCCTCAAGGGAGTGTGTGTGTTAATACATCTTTGACGTAATACAACAGCAAGGCAGTTGCTCTAGTGTAACTGTAACCCACAGAAAACAAATGACATTCGTGTGCCGCATGACTTCTCTGGTCTGTTCTACAGCGGCTACAGCCTGTAATAAAAGTGTACTGTCTGATATTTACCTGGTTGAGGTATCTGTCTGCATTTTCACCTCCCTCCCCGGTGTTGGACTTGCCGCCGATGCGGTTCATGGCGATGGCGAGCGTCGTGTGCGCCTCCAGCGAGATCGAACCGAACGACATCGCACCTGAAATAATACGAGAACATTACCAAGATGACCACTTCATTCTGCCCATGGAATATTAAGATTTACCAAGAGTAATAGACGAACTATAATAGTAATGCGTGATAAACTAGTTAATTGTAAATTAAGTAACGACTTTATAAATTAAAATAAATAAAAATAGTATTTATTGTCTTTTAAACTTGTACTAAGTTAACATATTTTTATTATTCTAAATAGGAACTTATGTATTACTGTTTAGCGTTACTATATTGTATAACTGTTTATTGTCCCAAATAAAATAAAATAAACTATAAGACCTTCTGGGTAATAATATCACAAAGTAATTAAATAAATAGAAACAAGATTCCAACAACACATTATACACTGATCAAGTCATTTTTTATCACAATCGGAACATACATTGTAAGTAAAACAACAGTAGTTACCTAAATGCCCAGTTTACAACAGTCTCTCTTTTCTCTTTTCGTGTGGGACACCGAGTCGTCCAACAACCCGATGAACCCTAGTGTCAGAATTTTTCAACTGCCTACTACAACTAGCAGGCTTCTGACATGGTTGTGTATTGAAAAACGGAACCATCTTACTTACGGACAATCGGGTGGTTCAGCCCGTAATGTCCTAACCAGACTGGGATCAAAATCACAAAGTTATAAATATCAACTTTGTGAGTGACCCACCGAGAATCGAACCCGGAACCTCCTGCGTCAGAGGCAGTCGCACTACCACTGTGCCACATTGGTCGTCATCGGTTTACAACAGTAGAAACGTTGCATATTGTGCCTTACCCGTGGCGAATCTCTTGACGATCTCAGAAGCGGGTTCCACCTCGCTGAGCGGGATGGGTTCGTCCAGCTTCACTAATTCCAGTTGGCCGCGAAGTGTGCACGCGCGAATTGATTCTAAGGCACTCTCACTGAAAGATAAAACAATAATAAAGTTTTGGGTCGATGTATGAAAATAATAACAAAACAATTTCAGTCAGAAAATGCTCTCCGGGGGGGCTGCATTTTGGGCACATAAAATCTAAATTGCCATCGACACCATAAGAAGAAGAAGTCGGAAAACGAAAAACGAATTCTTTATTGCACAATGTTAGAACAACAGTAGATAAACACAAACAGAAAAAGCAGTACAGCAAGGCGGCCTTAATGCTAGGTAGCAAGTTCGCAATATCTTGTTTCTCCCCTCGTCTTACACAATGTACATACCATATGCACTAAAAGCAAAAGAGTGTTCGACAGGTTGTCGGGGGCATAATATTGGATGCAAATCCGCGAGGCATCTCACGAGTGTGTTGTGACTACTCTTGTGAGTTTCGTTCTTTGTTTTATCACACGTTTAACACTTAACACACTTTTGTAAGGAGCGACGATGCTTTCGGGTTATATGTATCCCATTAAACTGAGTTGGAAAGTATGTATATAGAACTTACCGGAACTTGTCGTAAGCATTGTGGCTATTATTAGTGGCAGCTTCTTGCAGGTTGGCGATGGACATGGGGTCGTTCACGTGCTTCTCCCCGCCCGCGCGCCAGTGGTAGTTGCCCGGGTTCCTATATAAAAAGACAAACTTTATTTAGCTGATTCTTCATTCCTCTCATTTTTTGAAAGCGTTCCTGAAACCATCTTGCGTAGCTCTTTTATACTTTGATAATTCGTGAAGGTATTTCAAACTGAGCGTCACAGACGCAGCGTCAATGACACAGAGCTCGAATGTCAGACGCTACAAACGCTCAGTTCGAAAGGCTTCTTTTACCTCGTTTTAAAATCACAAACTAGGGTTGACTATTGTCATACACAAAAGAAAAGCAGAAAACTCCTAACGGGCTGTTAAAATGCGGTTTAATGTCTGTCATTCAATAACTGTCATCGGACAATATCTTGAAACCGCAGGAACACACAAGCAAAAAGAAAAATAATGCAATCATATTCGCTTAGATAAAAAATTGGTCTAGCTGTCGAGCGTAGCGAGACCTATTATTAGGCTTGTTTCCGGACAGGTCAAATGCGCTACGTTTTAAAAATATCCATGACGGTATTTTGTTTGAAGAACTAGAAGTATGACGTAACGCAGTAAGTATTTGGATGGCGTCAAAACACTCACTTTTATATTATTTTTCTATTTATTCATTCAAACTTTGAATATTTCGAAAAATGATGAATTGAGTCCGTTAAGTCCGTAGTATTTTTATGTTTTTTTATGACCCAGGTAACTAGCGAATTCATCTAAGCATCCTGTATATTTTCAGGTCCATTTGAAAAGTGTAGTATTTACCTGAGCACCAAAGCGTCTGCGCATCCTCCGTAAATAAGACGGTGTCTGTCGAATGTTTCCTTCCACAACATGGCGAAGTCAACACCACCTTCAAGGAAATTACATAAATTCGATAAATTGACAACCAAATGAAAAATAATGCTATATAATTATGAGAAAATGTGAATAATTTTAGGGCTTAATTAACTTTTTGTTAGAAAGCTGAGTTAGAAAGTTAATACAAATAAAGCAAGCCGTAAAAATTACCGCCACCGATACGGTTCAAACCCACGTCTTATGATTATGACTTAGGGCTTAATATATTGCCAAATCGCAAGAAATGCGTTTTTAAATCTTTACTCACCGATCCTTGACTGTGTACCCTTGAAGCACTTTTCAATGACTTCCTCGCTCAAGCCTACAGCCTCAAAAATCTGCGCACTCTTGTACGACTGCAGCATACTAATTCCCATCTTTGCCATGACCTTAGCCAGTCCGGTTTCAATGGCTTTTTGGTAGGCTGTATAGATTTCCTTGTCAGTAATGTTAGGATCCAAGATGTTTTCGCTCCGTAGTGCGAACGCTAGCTCGAAGGCGAGGTACGGGCAGATGGCGTCGGCACCGTAACCTGAAAATACAATGAGTTGTCGCATTTTTCCAAATATTTACAATTAAAATTAACAGCTCTAAAGTATTGTAAACTAGAGGTCACCTCACGTTTATTTAACCCGCTGTTAACCTTTACCCCATAGAAATATTATATTTCTTGTTATCATAGAGAGTTTGATCGAATTGATATTTTGTAGGGGTTGCAGATAGGGTGTAAGAAAATGTACTTCATTCTTATCAAAGGGTAACTCAGAAGGTGGAAAGCTTTTCATGATAACGAAAAAGGAACTTTTCAGGTGCAGACTATCTCTATTTCTTTAAAAATTTCCTTACATATTTTACGAGCTGGTTCACCCACTGAAAGGAAGGAAAACGGCCTAACATATGCTTCAGTTCAGTGAAAAGTAGTACAATTGCGTACATGTGTAAGACTTACCTAGAAGCACGCACATGTGGTGCACCTCGCGCGCCTCAGCGGTCTCCACGATGATGCCCACCTTCATGCGGAGACGGGTCTCGATCAGGTGGTGATGAACGGCACCTGTAAGAAGATAGACATGAGTAATAATGGCTAAATGTAGCCTTAAAAAAATTCAAACGCCAATGCGTTGCATGAACATGCAGATAAACAGAATGGTCAGATTTAGAAGTACTAGCTCAGTAATTATTATTATTTATTGGTATTGACTTATAGCCTATCTAGGGTTATTCTGCCAGTGTAATTGAGAAGAAATTCTAGCGCAACAGCTGCGCTACGTGGTGTCTCCTGTAAGCTCCGTAGGTAAAGAGAATATCCCGAAATGGCTTGTTGACATCCTATTCAAATGTGACATAATATGATAGAGACAAACAATAATGTTACCATAAAGGAATCGTTCCAATCAAAGCTAGCGTGAAATATTTAGTTTTATATTTCCTTGTAAGAAAGAAGTACTACAACTGATATATCTTACCGAGGGCTAGTAGCAAGCCGACTGGCTCACGTGTCCACACTGTGCACGGGAGTTTACTGCCAACACTGGCTACAATAGCCATCTCCGGGCGCATCAGCGAATTAGGAGTCGAAGTGGTCGCCATGGCCGAAATCGGTCGGAGAGATCATCTTACCGAGGGCTAGTAGCAAGCTGACTGGCTCACGTGTCCACTCTCTGCACGGGAGTTTACTGCCAACACTGGCTACAATAGCCATCTCCGGGCGCATCAGCGAATTAGGAGTCGAAGTGGTCGCCATGGCCGAAATCGGTCGGAGAGATCATCTTACCGAGGGCTAGTAGCAAGCCGACTGGCTCACGTGTCCACACTGTGCACGGGAGTTTACTGCCAACACTGGCTACAATAGCCATCTCCGGGCGCATCAGCGAATTAGGAGTCGAAGTGGTCGCCATGGCCGAAATCGGTCGGAGAGATCATCTTACCGAGGGCTAGTAGCAAGCTGACTGGCTCACGTGTCCACTCTCTGCACGGGAGTTTACTGCCAACACTGGCTACAATAGCCATCTCCGGGCGCATCAGCGAATTAGGAGTCGAAGTGGTCGCCATGGCCGAAATCGGTCGGAGAGATCATCTTACCGAGGGCTAGTAGCAAGCCGACTGGCTCACGTGTCCACTCTGTGCACGGGAGTTTACTGCCAGCACTGGCTACAATAGCCATCTCCGGGCGCATCAGCGAATTAGGAGTCGAAGTGGTCGCCATGGCCGAAATCGGTCGGAGAGATCATCTTACCGAGGGCTAGTAGCATGCCGACTGGCACCCTAGTGCTGCCGGCGGCGCGGTCAGACAGCACGATCAGCTGGTACCCATCTCTCGCCGCGTTGGCCGCTTCCGTCGCTATGGACGTCAAGGCTTCTTCGATACCGAATTGCTCCTCTTGGTACTCGAATGTGCAGTCCAGAACTTTTGTCTGGAATATGGGTTTTTGTTAGCATGTTTAATATTGAAAAAACTTAAACCGTCCGAATGTGTCTAAATCATACACTTATAGAGGTCAGTGAAACCATGGATCTAAACAACACACCAATATAGAGAAGTTTCACTGACCTAATAAACCTGGAAAACCTTGACATCATGACATATATTAATTTCATTCATAAAGTTTATTTATTCATATGGACTCCTATCCATCTAAAGTAATTCTGCCAGAGACAGCGAGTAGAGATTCCAGCGCAGCAGTTATCTTTCCAAAAACTTTAAACTATAATTCGGTGTGTACTGACAACTTTAATCCATACAAGACAATGTCAGACAGAGGTATACCCAATCTATCACAGCAAAATCATCACATCATACCCAATTTTTTTCACGGCTAATAACTTACCCTCCAGCCACGGTGATTGGTCCGGATCAAGGCTCTCAAATCAGGCAGAGACAGTATAGGCTGGTCGAGAAACAGTCTGTGAGTGAACGCAGCGCTCGGCTGTAGGATGTTGGGGCACGGGCCTATCGGGCACATCAGGGACATCACTACTACCCGATGAGCCCTAGTGTCAGAATTTTTCAACCGCCTTCTACAAGTAGCAGGCTTCTGACATAGGGACATCACTCCTGTACTATGTATAACTTACCCTCCAGCCACGGTGGTTGGTCCGGATCAAAGCTCTCAAATCAGGCAGAGACAGTATAGGCTGGTCTAGAAACAGTCTGTGAGTGAACGCAGCGCTCGGCTGCAAGATGTTGGGGCACGGGCCTATCGGGCACATCAGGGACATCACTACCTTCTCCCTGGAATGAAAAAAGAATCATGAATCCTGCTTCTTATAATAATATCTGAACCTAGGATAATATTATGTCTTGGTCGGCTAGGTTAGTATTATATTCCTTGATCTGAACCAGGGCGCTCAATCATAGTACTGTGATTTGGGGAACAGTTTCGGAATACGATGCGAAATTACGAAGCACAGATACATTACTGCAATTGCTAGCGCCCATCCTATTTTCTATTTGGGGGGATTATATCACGTTGTTCTTACTATATCTCACAGATGGCGTGGCAGTTTACAAATTCTATGTTGCCAATTTATCAAAAAATATATAATATGCATTAATGTGTACCAAAGGGCTACTTTTATTTTAATATAATAAACTTTAAAATTCAACTTTTTTACTAATACAATTAGATAAACCATTTGCGTGTTGAATAATTCAGGTTTAAAATGCTTATGTTCATAAAATTGTGTTAAAACGTGTCGGTTCCGTCCTATTTGCCTGTTTCAGGAATTTAATTGGCAACACTAAAGCAAAATGTCGCCAGGTCTTTCCGTTGCGGCCGGTTGATAGTTTTTGCAACTTTGTTTCTAGTTTTTCTCAGTGATTTTCCGTATTGTGTTTGAAATTTTCTGTTGAGTTGAGCTGCTGCTCCTCCGGAAAATTCAACTCGACCACGAAATCATCGAGAATATTGTGAAAAGACAGACTGTACGTTGTTGTGCTTCTTGTTGTTGTACATCAGAAAAGACTTGAGATAGGACTCGATTTTGAACACAAAATCATGTTGCAAAAGGATTTGGCTTAATTTTACAACCAGCCGCCTGCCTGACGTCGACCCTTTTTGCGAATGCTATCGTAAGTGGTATTACTACCACCGTACGGTTGAACATACCATGGTCGGCATATTTGTAGCCAAGGTCAAAAACTCCACATCGCCTTTTACAAAACACCATGAGTAGAATGGTGTGGCATTATTCTTAGATAAGTTAATTTTATGTGAAGTGCATTATATTTTCAGTTGTTCAGTTTCACAAGTAAAATACGCTCTAAAATATTTACTGTTATAATAATGAATCTATATTTGGACAATTACAATAAAGAATGGTTAAGTTTCAAAATCTATTTATTGTTTTATTAACCAGAAGATAATTAAATATCACAAAAAGGGTATAACAAGCCGAAAGGAGGTTAAAGTACCTACGCATGAAACTGAACAACTTTCCATATGGAACATGGGTCGAAATATGAAAACAAAATTTGGACCTCGTCTCATACAAAATCACCGATCAGCTGGTGATTATGATTAGGTCTTGTGACCATTTTTTACATATTTCGACCCATTTTCCATGGGGAAAGTTGTTTAGTTTCATGAGTACTTTTAGGTATAGGCTCGGTATAAGTACCTATATAGCTGCATACATGTTATATATAGCTATAGATGTATTTATATATATATTATGTAGTTAGTTCCTACTAAGTGCTTGAGAGGGCGCTACTTACGCATTGCCAGTTTTGGCAGCTGAGATAGGTCTCTATACCCCTATATATATTAAAGTACTTTGTGATCTGAACACAACTGAATAACAGATAGTATTTTTTTATGGCGTCACATCTCTTGAGTCGAGACGTACTTTGCCGATGTCAGAGTGACGTTCGCTCATTATGATACATGCATGATAATTCAATAACTGAGAAATTGAATTAGGTACATAATAACGCGAGTCGTCTAGATGAATGGTTCCCATATGTGTCAAAAATGTTCAAACAAAAACTGATGTCATCTGAGAGTAGGATAGAAATACGAAATTCATCTCAGAGGTATGTGGCGTTGCACTGGCAACACCACTTTACTTAATAAGGTACCACCCTCAACATGGTTTTGTTATGTACGGCCGTGAACATGGTCCCTACCGGAAACCGGGAGCCCTCTGCTTCCGGTATCGTCTGTCAGCCATGTTCACTGCCCTGCTACTAGATCGACACGCGCAGACGCAACACGTATCGCCTTGCTCTGTCCGTCCGAACTCATTGTAACGCGCATTATATTATTTACAAGTAGTTTTAACTACTGTGTAGGGAGTGTGTACGGTGAACAATAAACTCTTGTGAAACCTATCCAGCCGTTTCCTTCAGTCACCTCTACACACCACCCATAGATACAAGGATGGATTGAAGGTAACTAACAATCCTTGTCATGAAGTGAAATCTGAGCTTTCTAAATGGTTTTTGGTTTAACCAGGATATTTACCTGAATGGGTCAATAGGCGGGTTGGTGACCTGTGCGAACAATTGTTTGAAGTACTCGTAAGGTAGTGGCGCGAACTGAGACAAACAAGCCAGTGGGGCGTCGTTACCCATGCTGCCGAGCGCTTCCTTTCTGTAAAAAAAAAACAACGTCGTAATTTAGCTATTGAGAAATAAGAAACGACTGGTTTAAAAATTTATCTTATTCTTTATTTGAGAGCCATGCCCTTGTCGGTGGAGCAACCGCGCTTAGAATATAAATTGGTCCTATCATTCGTCTTACTAACGGAGGCACATACTTGTTCTGTATCATAGGCAGCAGCAGTCTCTTGTCCCCCAGCCCCGAGATGGACTGAATATGCCCCCCGATGGGCTGTATCTGCCCCTGTCTAAACTACTACTAACTTGTTCTGTATCATGGGCAGCAGCAGCATGTGCACTTGCTCGAGCGTGTACCCGAACATGCCGAGTCTCTTGTCCCCCAGCCCTGAGATGGACTGGATTTGTCCTCCATCTATATTGTCGATGGTACCGTTGTCCGATGCCACGGATTTGTGGATGTCTTCCATCGTTATCTGGAAACAATTTATCAAGAATTATTATGGATTCTAATGAAAAATATTGTCTTGATGGAAAAACTGTTGGTTATAATATGCATAATTTGTAAAGCTTTTCACGCTAAATCTTTGTAGAATACTTCTCGTCAAAAGAGGCAGTTTTATTTGCAATTTACTATTATAAACTGTCGGAGCTTTTTTATACAACGTGTGCTTAATTTTAAAGCCGTTTCACGCTAAAACCTTCTAAATATTTGTTGTTTATTTAGCCTAATAACTACTATGAAAAATGATAAAAAACTATTCGTTACTACGAAACTCTTCGCATGAATTATAAAAGCTGACGTAAAGTGACTTGTTTTCTGAAGACACTTGTTTTATTTTGAAAATGTGTTAAAATAGCGTTCGTCACAAAAGCGCATTTCAAAACCCTTTTGAACAAGTTTTTCCTATGTTAATAAGTTTGCGAAATACTAACAACACACTCTTCTTTATTAGTCCATCTAAGGCTTAAAAATTACGGGAAACTCAGCAATATACACTACTCTTCATGCTTTTTTCGCTTGTTTTTTTGCAACTCACCATCTGCCAAAATATCGATATATTTATTTTCAGACCGCATTCCCAATCGCAGCATATAAACAGAGAAACAAACATTTACATGTGTTATCTATCATTGCGGTAATATTCATGATGGTTTTAGTAGAAACGTTTAAGAAATAAATTAATGGGCATCACAATGATAGAACATGGTAAAAGATTAGAATGTACACATGCGTAGTCTGCCAGCTCCCCTTCATAACCATCATGAGTTTCTCCCAATTAGTATTAACAGAGATCGTATAAATAATGTTTACCTATTGGCTATAACTTCTGAAAGTTAGTTTCTTCTTGACATTCAGAATAAATTCGGCGATTGTGCAGACATAATGTGAGACATATCTTGCAATCATTTTATGAAAATCCATCGTCGCACAAGTCTTCAAATTTTGGGTCCATCTAAGTTGCTTTATGGTTGATTCTAAGCTGAACTGATAAGTGCCATAGTCGATAACTATACTCGTACTACTTAAGTTTCTAAACTGTCAAGTCTTATACTGCTAGATTATAACATTTACAACTTTTTTGCAGAGGGAGGACAAGACCAGAGGCGTCATACGTCACACGTGCGTGCGCATGAGTCCTTATTTAGTCTGTGGTAGAGGAGCTGTTATTGAAACAGTCATTTGCAGAATGTCCCTTTCTCAAAAAGTTCCCTGGTTACAAAACTTCCCTTTCCCAGAATATTCCATTCCCAAAATGCCTTCCCAGAATGTCCTTTCCCCAAAAGTCCCTTTCCCAAAATGATTTACATCAGGAATCACTTTTGTCAGAGCTTAGCAAAGTTCAAGTAAACAGCTGTGACATTACCTGTTCCCTGAGCCACTCGCCGTGCGGGCGGCTGAGCGCGATGTGTCTCTTGATCTCCACATCCTGAATCATCTTCTTCTCGTGAGTGTCCACCAGCAACATACGACCCGGCTTTAGACGACTCTGCAATATGAAAACAATAAAAATAACAAAGATGTTCAAATCGAATCAAATCAAATTATTTATTCAAAGTAGTAAATTTTACATTTCGCTTTTTGATGGTCAAGAATTAACAATTTTAACAATAACAATTTTATGAACCTAGTGTAAACGCGGCTCAGGTGGACTAAAAACTTAAAACTAGCCCCTAAAGCACTGCCTCGGGGCTGGCCAAGCTAACCAAACAACATGTAACGTTAGGTGGTAAATAAAATAACATCGAGTTCATGCCAAGAGAAAATGTTGTGTTACATGCGTATGGTTAGCCAGACCCCCTGGACAGTAAACCACCCAGAAACCTGCCCAGAAGTGCTCCTATTCTAAAAATACAATTTGTCAGGCCCTAGGCTACCCTAGCAAAATTTCTAAATATGAAACAAAAATATATTAATAGCCAAAAGCGGCTACGTTAAAAAGATAAAATATATATCATAATACAGTAGATAATTCTACCTGTGTCGTCATATAAAGTCTACTTTGTACATTTGTAACTACTGCCATGGAGATTTATCTTGCATATAATCTGATATTTCATAATAGCCTTTCTTATACAATTTTTCTTTTATCATTCGCTTAAATTTATTTAGTGGTAAATCTTGGATATCTTTAGGAATCTTGTTATAAAAGCGTATACAATTGCCTTTAAAAGATTTGTTTACTTTACTAAGCCTGCTTATATGCGCAGCAAGTTTATCCTTATTTCTAGTGTTAAAATTGTGTTTATCACAATTTTTCTTAAAAGAATCTATATTTGTCTTAACGTACATAATGTTTTCATATACGTAGTCGGTCCCAAAGTTCTGTCACTGGCATATTATTTTTGAATTTAGAACACGGATTTGGAAAAGTTTTATTGCATTCCGTTTTTGAATGTTTAACAATTATTTTAATACAATAAATAATCATTTGGTGCGATTTTTCACGATGGAGTGGACTTTGAAAGAAAACCGAATAGCAGTTTTGGCGTTGCATCGCTGTGGGCACTCGCCGAGTACCATTTTCAAGTTGCTCAAAAAATTGAAAATAACGCTTAGGTTTGGGTATCGTACTATAACTAGGTACACTGAAGTCTCTAGTGTTGAGGACAAGAAAAGAACTGGCCGGCCTCGCTCCACCAGAACACCAGCAGTGATCAAAGCGATCAAGAAGCGCATACGAAGAAATCCTGTCCGAAAACAGAAACTTATGGCTTTGCAGATGAAGGTTAGTAGAAAAACAGTCAAAAAGGTTTTAAACGAAGACCTTAAGCTGCGAGCATACAAAAAAAAGAGTGGGCACTTACTTAATGCCCGTTTAAAAGAAATTAGACTCAAAAGATCTCGGGTGTTGTTAAAACGGTACGCGAAAAACCGGCACCGCGATATACTTTTTACAGACGAAAAAATTTTTGATATAGAAGAAAAGTATAATAAACAAAACGATAGAGTGTACGCTACCAGCTCTGAAGAAGCAGGAAACAAAGTTCCGCGGGTGCAACATGGGCATCATCCCTCTTCAGTCATGGTCTGGTTAGGAGTCTCCTACTATGGGCCAACTGAGGTTCATTTTTGCGAAAAGGGGGTCAAAACCAGCGCAAAAGTGTACCAAGAGACGGTTTTGGATCGGTACGTCAAAGACCTGCCCAACACACTATTTTCAGGACATCACTTTGTATTCCAGCAGGATTCTGCGCCCGCTCACAAAGCCAGGACCACTCAAGCCTGGTTTGAACGTCAAAACATTGAGTTTATAAGACACGAAGATTGGCCTTCCTCCAGTCCGGACCTTAATCCTCTGGACTATAAAATTTGGCAGGTCTTAGAGAGCAAGGTCTGTGCTAAGCCCCATAAAAATTTGGAGAGTCTGAAGTCAGCCATAGTTAAAGCAGTCGCTGAAATCGACATGGATATGGTGCGTGCTGCGATAGACGACTGGCCGCCGCGGTTGAAGGCCGTTGTTAAAAGCAAGGGAGGTCATTTCGAATAGTTTTATGTTATTTTGATTCTTCGATGATTGTATTTTTAATTGATATATAAATTTTTAAAAACGGATTGGTACTTTTTATTTTATCAGTATTTTCATATATGACAGAACTTTGGGACCGACTACGTATATATTGAGACAGATGTGGGATGGGTTTTTAAGAGATGTGGGATGATCGTAGTCTGTGCTATTGCCCCATACAGCAATACCGTAAGTCAAGAGACAGTCTTTCGTAAATGATATGTATATAAATAAATATAATAAACTACGAGTAGACTTTCAAATAATGTGTCAGAAAAATCTATACAGTACCTTCAAAATGACCTTCTCGGGTTCAACATCGTAAACGCCCACTTCAGAGGCCATGACTAGAATATTCTCATTGGTCACATAGAACCTGGAGGGCCGGAGACCGTTCCTGTCCAAAATGGCACCTGCAATTATGGAAGGTAACATTAACCTTAATTTTTAACTCGAGGTACAGTTCAAGTTCTTTCGGAACACGAATGGAAGAGGGATGATATTCGGTCCTTGATAAACACCATTTATTTCCAGGAAGAACGCCTATTCCGATCATTGTTACTTTTTATAACGCAATTAATTATAGAGCCAGCAGGACGCCCACTGGCATTAGTCTCTCTTCTCCTGGACCATGGTCACGTCGATGTGCCACGCTTCAGGGACCATGGTCTGACAGCTGCCACTTACCGATGTACCGTCCGTCGGTGAAGGAGATGAGAGCTGGCCCGTCCCAGGGCTCCATGGCGCAGGACGCCCACTGGTAGTAATCTCTCTTCTCTTGCGGCATGGTCACGTCGTTGTGCCACGCTTCAGGGACCATGGTCTGACAGCTGTCACTTACCGATGTACCGTCCGTCGGTGAAGGAGATGAGAGCTGGCCCGTCCCAGGGCTCCATGGCGCAGGACGCCCACTGGTAGTAGTCTCTCTTCTCTTGCGGCATGGTCTGACAGCTGTCACTTACCAATGTACCGTCCGTCGGTGAAGGAGATGAGAGCTGGCCCGTCCCAGGGCTCCATGGCGCAGGACGCCCACTGGTAGTAGTCTCTCTTCTCTTGCGGCATGGTCACGTCGTTATGCCATGCTTCAGGGACCATGGTCATCACGGCTTCGGGTAACGTGCGCTGGCCGCAGTGCTGTAGGAATTCCAGGACGCAATCGGCTGACCCGGAGTCGGACAAGTTTGGCTCTACTACTGGGTAGAGTTTCTTTAGTTCTGTGGAGGATTGAGAATGTTCTGCAGAAGCTGGCAGTTTTAGCTTTACGGGCGTTTTTCACCGAGGCAGATTTATAAGATACGCCGCCACTTTTTGTCGGATTAACTGTAAAAGTTTGAGTTGTTCCCGCTTAGTCTATAGCTAGCAGCGTATTTTCTAGCTCCATCTTATGGATCACCTTCTTTGCAAAACGTCCCCTTGCTTATGCCAGTCTATTAGTTACTTTTATTGCCTGCATCGTAATAAGATCCATTACCTAAGTAACGCAAGTTTCAAAATAGAAAGTGCATTTTACTTACCAGCATCATCAAAAAGCTCGCTGCTCATCACTCCTTCGCGAGCTTTCATCAGGTTCACGTTACCTCGCAACGTATTTATTTCTCCATTGTGAGCAAGCACTCTGAAAACAAAATAAACTTCAGGACTTGCCACTCACTCAATCACATATCACACCTATATCACGTAAGGGGTAGGCAGAGTGTCAACCTACCTACCAACTTTCACCTAAACATAGAATAACTCACAGCAGACACAATGACATAAACAAATTACAAATAAAGTGTTGAATGTGCAAACAGCTAAAATGCAATAATAGAATCGATAGCTGGTCATAAATGTATGAAGAGAAAATATTTTGCCATCCGTATTATTTCCCCACAAGGTAATTCCGTAAGTTAGCCAAGAATTTCTTTGTTGTATTGGCTGAATTACGATGGTCGTGTTTCTTGACTAACCTCAAAGGGTGTGCCCTTTCCCAGCTGGGGAAGGTGTTGGTGGAGAAGCGAGTGTGCACCAGCGCTAGGTACGTCGTGAACGCTGGGTTGCCCAAGTCCTTGAAGTACTCCTGCCACATGCATAAAATCCAGTGTTAAGCAGAAATTTTTACGTGGCTGATGGTCATTTGCTACTCAAAAAGCAAAGTACGATAAAAACAATTTCAAAGATTGCTTTTCAAATTTTTCTTTATCAATTTAAAGTAACACAGTAACAGCCATTTAAACTGCTTTACTTTTGTATCAAAATCTTGTTTCAAACGCCACGCCATGACTCGGATTGTGGCCATTTATCCGCAACTTCTGCTTCAACATGTTTAAATCGTACACGACACCAACTCACCCATAGCTGGTTGGAAGTAAGCAATCCCTTGTAGACGACAGTCTTCAGCGACAAGCTGCAGATGTAGAACCTGGCGCCCGGCACGACCAGCTCGTGCGACGCGCGCTTGCGTAGCACGAACACCTGCGAACACACCCCGTCTTCCATATACTGCCGGTAAAGGGTCAACACACAACTAATGGGAGGATGAGAGTTACTTTTGTGATCCTGGCCGGCCGCCCGACAGCGCTCTCGCGATCTGAAAAAAGCCTTATAACAGCCTCTTGTTGATAAAATTTGAGTTTGGATTTGCAACAGCTTTTCCAGATTGCAAATTCATACTCTCGAGTATGTAACCTGTGTAAATGGTGGCTTGTTTGGTCGAGTGGTCTTCTGTCTTACCTGGCGGGCCAGTCGATGTTCGTCGCTGGTATCGCCGGTAACAAACACCTGTCGCATAAATGGTTCCGAGTTACGGGCCACCTGACCTGAAAGCCAGCCAAAATGGACCATTACTCTTTGTTCCTTGGTTCACCTGTAATCTATCTACTAAAACCTACCTGCTTGTAAATAAAAATCTGACAGTAGGAGCCGAAAAGTATTGCATAGACACTACAGACGTTCCTGTTATCTACGACATCTTTAGATGACTTGACTTACTTGTAAAGATTTTGACTTGTTCTAAAAAATCGTTTGACAATGAATAAATCATCATGAATAGGAGCAAATAATAGGTAAGCAAGCCACCCGTGATCTGAAATAGTTGTTATCTGTTTAGATATCAACTATTTATAAGTTACTAAAAGTACCTAGCTCCAGAATAATTTGAAACTCTTCTAAAGGATAAACGCTTTTATTTAAAGAAAAATTTATAAGTTGTTTTTACGGGCGTCTTAAATTATTCTGGTGCTCATTATAGCAGTAGTGTTTATTTTATTATAATAGTACGCAGTTCTATTCTGTCTTTGCCGTAAATGGATCGATAAACTATACTTGATATATTTATGAGCCGTGTGAGCCGAACATAAGTGCCATAAATGGGATGAACGGGGTAATTCTGTTTCTATGTGAAACGTGATTTCTTAGATGAACAATTGGTCTCGTTGCAGTCGAGACGTATAAATTATCTAATATCATCATGTGAATCAAAGTTCATAAACCAATTGATGGCACGGCAAAATGCAGTCAACCTCTTGGCTGGTCTAAAAGTTCCGAAACTGCATGTAAGCAGGTATCTCAGCAGGACAATATTCTGGCCAATACAGCCTCAGCTTATTTACACAGTAAATTAATTATCCACCAAAATCTTAACACAAATTTACGTTTTGTTGATATTGCTGGGCTGTAGAAAATTATCTATCAATTATCGATACCTACTTACAAGTTTTAGGCAAGTTATAGACACACCAAGAAGCTGATTATCACTAAAAAAACTGAACAAACCAATGACCATGCGTCAAGCATGGCTACCGCAGACCAGGCAGTGCTGGTCTCCCGGACTGACATACAATGACCTTGACCTGACCTTTGACCTGGAAATGACATTTGCAAACAGCGCGACAAAGTGATTCGAGAAGCAACGAACAAAGTTCAACATATATGTTTATGGAATCATTTTTAGACATAAATTTCGGCTGAAAGGGCATTTCGCAATGTTTTGTCGGCGATAAAATATTTCGGTTATATAACGTGCTTCATCGGAATTTACTGCCTTTGGTTTATTATTGCGGAAATAACTTTCAGTCGAGAATTATTTAAATGAATGTATCAGTCAGTTTTTTACAACAGATATTTTACTTGCAACAGCTTAGTAGGAATGGTAACTCACTATTAATGATTTAGCCAGAATTTTAAAAGTTTTATGGTGTTAAAATCTGATGTTCTTTTTACGAACGCATTTAAGAACGCATTTAGGATTCAACATTTTAACGTATGAGTTTACGAATAAAGCAGGATCTTGACACGAAATGGGTCACATAAATATAAAATGAATGAGGAAATAGACCGTCGTATTCACACGCGTATAATTGTAAACAATAATAGCCATTGATATTATAGTTTCATATACGGAATAAACGAGTCATTTATTCTCTCATTATCTTATTGATACGTACGGGTAAGCAAGCAACCCTCATTCTAGGTCCTACCAGGCCTATAAAATATTACTAGGTTTTGGGGAACAGCGCATTTTAGTAACAAAAACATTTCGCACTCTCACCAACTATTATTTATTCTGTTCCCTCATACGATTCTTAAAAAAATGTGAGGTTATTAAAGTTCTTGGTCATCAGGGGCGCGTCAAACTGGACTGGACATTATCTAACTTCCAAGCCGCTACCAATGAGACGTAGAAAAGCTAGTTTCCTCTGTCTACGAGAAAAGCCGACCGATTTTGTATGGATGGGATTGAAGCACTGATCTCAATCGGATTGAAGTGTCAAAATAGCGTCTCTCTCAATCAGCTTTAAATGTCAAAACGAAACGGATTATTGTCCATTCTGAAATTGGCAAAATACGTCTCGTCTCGACTCAGAGATGTGACGCCATGAAAAAGCCGTTACACAATCCGTAGGTAGGGGAGTAGTGTTATCCGTAGGATAGTAGCCAATGTTTAAATTTTGTGTTCCCACTCACCGATGGAAGAGTTGTTGGTGGGCACGGTCCTCCAGCAGATAACCTTCAGGCCGAGGCTGTCGGCGAGCGCGCCGAACCTGGTCTCGATGTCCTGGTGGTGGAGCTTGTCCAGGAAGAAGATGCCGGTGGCATAATGCCCGAATGGGGGTAAGTCGATTTGGTGCGTGTCTCTGGAGAGATATAAAAGATTTTCGATATAATATGGTCCTGTCTACTAGGTCCGGTTAAATAACCACGTAAATAGATACACATATGAACATAAAAAGTTAATGTCGTGTCATACGAGGTGGTCAAGGCATTAGCAGAGAAGAGGGAAGATTGGAAGTTACTCCACCGACAAGAGATTGACTCAAGAAGAACACCCTTTTAAAATTTTGACTTGATTTTGATATAATTAACCTACTGGTAAAGGCTTTGTGGGATTTCCTGGTAATGGAATCGGGTCCCGGTAAGCCTCGAAAGCGCAAAAGGGTTACTTACAATATGCTTAAATATCACAGATCAAGTCCTTGAACAACTTTTTGGTGTAGGTAGGTAGATACGACATTTCATAACAGCCAAAAATGAAATGTAATAAATAATTCATCTAAATTATACGTGATTTTCCTAATAGTAACTTTTAGTCATGTGGTAGTGTAAAAGTTTTCTGTACAATGGCCTGATTGTCCCCGTTTTCACTATTAATATACTAAATACTAGAGCTGTTTGTAAAGTGCCTACGTCTACGTACAGGTTGACGTGGTATATAGTTGCTATAATTTATTCAAACAGGAAATCTAGAGTAGGTACGCTGCAACTGCATCCAATTTTATTTCGAAGCATCAAAACAACTATCAGGCAATCAAGCAGCTATCAAGCAATCACAAACATCTGGTTGTCCTTTCCAAAGGTCATAGGACGAAGCCGGAGTGGGGGCATAGTAGAGGGGGGAGAGTAGAGGGAGAAGACTCCCTAAGGGAAGTGTGCGCGCGCAGTCGTGACGTCACGGATACCCGCAGATATTGACCAATGCGAGCGACGTCTTATCATATCATAGCGGATCGTAAATGCGCGAAAAAACGGAAACCTGTGAAAATGGAATAAATATACGTGGTAGGGTTGAGTCGTTTAAGTACCTAGTATTTAGGATCGGTTGACTAATCCAACAAAGCATAAACTCGTCGTGACGCGTTTAGGTTCAGTGTACGCGAATAACTATCAATAGCCGTGAAACGTCCACCGCTGGACATTGGCTGCCATAGATGTTGGAGGTCATCCTACGCTGCGCTTCCTGATGGAGTTAAAATTTATCCAAAGAACCACTTACCTATATAAGTAACAAAGAATGGATACACTGACAAAGGAACCAAAAAAGAAAATTCGCATTATACTTTAATATTAAAATGTTCCTGGATCGTGTCCTTACTTTTGTAGAAATAAAAGTTCCAAAAATGTGTCTCTGGGTTTGGTCACGCGTTTCAAGAGTCGTGAGCAGAATGTTAAACGAAACGAAGAGAACAGGTGTCGAATTACGAGAACATTTCGCTCATAAATAAATAGCAACTCTATTGCAGGCAGTTTCTTTGCGTAGGCAAACGTAGGTGCCAATTGTGATCAGTTTAGATATTGCAGGCCCGGCCGCCTGCATGTCTATAAAAAAAAATTCAGGGGCATGTTAAGCCGTCGGTTTCGATTTATTCCATACCTTCTTTACAAAACCACGTCTGATTTTTACAAAACCACGTCTGTATTTTCCAAAATGCTAAATGAGGTCCAAAAAGATTAATGGTGCAAATTTGCGAAGCATTGGTCTCACGAGTTCTTACGACAACTCGGTATGATTCGGTAGTTTCCTCTTCTACGACAAGCTTCTTGTACTGAAGCGGGTATTACTTAAATGTGATGCAACTTTAAGCAATAAACTTTCCAAATTATGAGACCGCATTTTTATAATAGGTTACTTGAGCGTAACGAAGATAACAATGATAAGAAGCGGGCTAGTGCGTCACTCACCCATCACTTCAATGAGTGATACGAAACTATCAAAATATTTGCTGATGACGACACTACAAGATAACACGGTATTGGGAGTGTGATGCCTTAATTTTCTACAGTCACAAAAGTCCAAGCCGGTTTAGAATAGCATCATTCCGTTTCTTTTCCGCGACTGTCGTAAGAGGCGATAGGGACTCGGTTTTGATGTATATTACAAATTTTAAGCGATAGGCTGACCACAAGGAACATAGGTCGAAATACGAAAAGGAATATTGTAGACATGCCATGTAGATGTTATATGTTTTTTTGAAGGGAAGATGTTCTTTATCACCAGAGTCCTGTGTTTCCGGTATCGATCAGCACTGCTGCAGCAGTAAAATTTCACACTATATTTAGTATCTGCTAAAAATAAAGAAATAAGTACGTATAAGTATCGGTTTCTTATAATAATGTCCTTGACCCAACCAAACTAGGTTACACCAGCCATCACCATTTAGAACGACCGGCAGTAAAGCTGTCCATGTCGTAGGGGTTTTGAGAATCATTTGGCAAACTGCAAACAGTGTCTATTCCAACTGCAAACAGTGTCTATTACTGAGAAATAATGTGTAATTTTTTTTTTACTAAAAATGAAGAAGTAAGTAGGTATGTAAGTATGGGTGACTTATAGTAATGTCCTCTACCAAACCAAACTAGCTTACATCAGCCATCACCATTCACAACCACTACGACTACAAGTGCGACAACTGTTTACTGGACATGAGCCTCCCCCTTTTTAGGGGTATTTGCCATACCTGCTGCCCATTTCTTGGATTTATCCCTTTTATGACACCCACAGGTAGAAAAGAGGTAATGCAATCCTAATTCAGTACCACACCATTTACAACGAACGGCGGCAGAGAAAATGTCGTTAAGATTTTAAGAATCGCTCGGCAAACTGCAAACAGTGCCTATTTGAATACCCAATACTCAGAAATAAACTGTAACCCGAGATGTTTACCAAAACAGCATTTCAAGAGATACAAATGGCTAATGGGGCTGTTGCTTCCGGTGATAGAACTGCGACGACAATAAAGAACACAGAATAAGTATAAAAGCAATGAGATACTACGACAAACCTTTAGGATAAACACTAAGTGAGTGTGGCAAATACCCTTCTATCGGGGGAGGCCCGTTTCCATAATCGGACTGTTGAAGTTTTGACGTTTATTAGTAACGTTCATGGACACGACACGAAAGAAGACGATTAGTAAGACGACAGAAATATGGATTCCTCGATCAATGTGATATTTATGGAATCTTAACTTAATACCAGACATCTTTCGACGTTCAACTTTTCCCATCGAGCGGGCGTCAGATGTAAAAGTTTGATCTTAACTTTAATTAAATCTTGTCAACTAATACAATTTCACTGTAACTTAAATTTTCCACAGGAATTTTCTGACTTAAATCAGTTGATAGAATGGAAAAGCAGCATACCTAGAGACGAAACTAGTAACTCTAAAAAAGGCAAAGCATTTTTTTAATGCTTTTTGATAGTAAAGTACCTGTAGCACATTGGAGATTCGTATCAGAAAAAAAAATCCTATTGTATTCGAATGAATTTCATTTTTATATTTTAACGTAAATTGTACGTATATTGCTACGTTTTTTTTTTGCAATCAATGTACCGGCAGATTTATGCCATACAAGTAAATGTCACACAAACAAAGCACATGGCATGCCACGTCGGGAGTCGAACCGGAATTCGGCTGGCCGCGTGCCAACGACTCGGCCAAATCGGGAGATCCACATTAGCTGTCAACTCTCGGCTGATGAACTTACGCGGGCATTCCGCGTTGTTTTGCCAATTCAAGTTGCACTTTGGAGTTCGCAAGAGTTTAAGCCGTGGGATGCCGGGTTAGAATAGCATCAGCCCGTTTATACCCGTTGGTGTCGTAAAAGGTAACTTAGGGATGAACCCAGGAAATGGGTAGCAGCGTTCTCTGTGAATAACTACAATACCTTGCACTGAGCTCGTCAATCCGTTAGCCAAGCGTGGTGAGTATGGCAAATAAATTAAAAAAAATGAGGGGAGGCCCATATCCAGCAGTAGACTTTTGTGGCTGTTGTAGTTGTTCTTTGGAGTTCTCAAGTGGAGGGAGATGATATGCATCTAAATCTCACCATTGCGTGATATAATCTTACAAAGTAAGACAAGTATAAGTATTCCCCTATTATAATAGCAAATAATACTAACCATAGCTACTCGCTATAATAGTGTGTTTTCCTTGTTTAGGATACCAAGTGAGCCCTGGTGAAAAACAATTTAAATTAGGATTCGCTGTCAGATCAGCAATATAAGCTATCGGTGGTGGTGATGGGCTTTCCTATAGATAGGGTAAATATACATTTGAATGATAAGGGTTTGGCGTGGCCTGAATTCTGCATTGCAAAAAACGGCCTGGCACGTAGGTATGTGTCTCCACAATATTGTATTCACATCTGGCTCAAGAATACTAAAGCTAGTGGTAATATTTTTTAAGTTCTTTACGCTACTTTCTCCAATATGAACGAAAATGTAACTACGAAGTTTAGGAACCTATGACACTATTAGTCACTATTTCATAACTAATGCTTCTGCTATATACCTACTTGAATAAGGAGCAGACTTTCTCGAAACTGGACAGTCGAGGAATCAACGTTCGCGGCACGGGACTTTTGCGGAATGGGCGTTAGCGGTAATAGACTTTCGCGGAATGGACGTAAACGGAAATGGACGTAAACGGAAATGGACGTAAGAGACCTCTGGACGTATCAGGAACTGGACCTAAGTGACCGAAAGGCCAGGATCGTGGAGAATCTAAATTTTTGAAAGGCTAAAATTATTATTTAAACTGCTAAAATTGTTGATCTTTAACATTCTTAAATTTTCTCGAATCATTGCTGTAGACGTTGTAATCAAAACTCTACATTTTATGATTGAGTGATAGTCACACATGTGAGTAAGATCAATCTGATCAACTGTGAAAATTATGCCAAATCAGATGTCTGTCGTAAATTCTCACCGTGCTGATATAAATAAACACAAACCAGACATCAGATCAAAAGCTAGACCAAAGTCACAGCTGGTGTCTGGGAAAACTCGATTCAAATTGTGTAGTACGTCACAGAATTTAAGGTACAAAATATTTACACAAGTGTCTTGTGAAGTAATTACAAAGACATGTATCAATTTCTTTTTTACAATAGGTTCAATTGATTAAGATACTCTACCTATGCGAAACTACTTCAAACGGCAAAAAAGTCGTACCAAGATGTAATTGTAAAGTAGCTAGTAAAAACAGGACATAATGATGGCTGATTCGTACCAAAAAGCATAGCTCTTAGATTTTGATCATCGGTAGAGACCCACTAACCTGTCTACTATGTACACATATTAGCAATCAATGAATCGATACAAATACGATTTGGTATATACAGACTGTAAATGACCGCACGACCTAGTTTAAAAGTTTGTAGCTGTGTGCGTAGATACAGTTTATTCAGCAAATTTTACTTTTTTTACTGACATTATTATTGTCTTACTTTTAGAACTTAAAACTTACACAATTATTTGGACTTATGGCTTCAAATTACACTCTAAAGTGAGGTTAAGGTCAAACGAAAAGATAACACTTAAAAATAAACTTTGGTCGATAAGATAACTATTAATAGTATTCCGAGAAGGATTAGTTATACTTTTTACAAATTGGTGTCTGAATTTTTTTATTTTTTATTAATGATAACAACAGTAGCCTTCTATAAGATTTCTTATATAATATGTATACCCAAATATAGTTATCCATGCTTATAGTTTCAAGGATTGTTACTCTATCAAGCTACTAAACCCTACCATTTATCTACAAGCATAATCTACGCACGATTAACCGATTTTAAATAGGCATGAAATTTTTATGTCCAAATAAAAAAAACATATTGGATTTATGAAAAGAAAGAAGAAAAATCTATTTTACAAACATACCTGCTATAAAAAGAGTAGCAGATTTATTACACACACATATGTACGAAAATAACGCCTTTTTTCCGTGCGTGGTAGGCAGGGCGTAAACGGCCGTACAATAAAAGTCGTTATCACCACGTCTGGAAAATTTGAGGGTCGTTCTAGATAAGTCGTGAATCACTGTAGAGACAGGTTGTCAGCATGTCGACCAAAGTTATAGTACATATAAAAACGAACCTTCGTTTCGTTCGTTCGTTCTGGGAAAGGAGCATTCTGAGAAAGGGACATTTTGGAACCAGGGGACATTTTGCGAAAGGGACATTCTGCACCAAAACGAAAACCCTTTGAGTCCCTTCTCAGCTGCTTCATACGACACCCGCGGGAAGAAATGGGGTGATGCTATTCTAAGCCGGAATCACACGGCCAATTTAATATTTATTACAGGCCGTAAAACTTAAATTATAATACATTTTCACTTCATCTGCATTGTTGTTTATGCGATGAATAAGCATAACAATAATCTTGTTTACAATGCAATTGCAGATATCATATCAGCTCTATAATACTAGGTAAGTACGCAATAGATACGCAAGACAGATACTTATTGATAATAGTTATCATTATCTATCTGCATAATGCTATTATGTTTTCCTTCCGTCTGTCTGTCGGTACAAGTGGTAATTAGAGATGGGCCGAAAATTCGGTTTACATTTGGCATGTTCGGCAGGTTTACTGAATATTCCATTTTGGCCGAATATTCGGTGAAGTCCACTGAATATTTGGCTTGTAACGTTCTGTATCAAATAACTTTTCTAATATGAAAAGTTTACGGGTATCGAACGAAGAGGTGCGGTGTTAATCCATGAGCTGTGCGTAAACAAGTAAATCCTCTTATCTGTTTCATATGGATATCAATTCTTGCCGAATCATTCAGCCGAATATTCTATTCGGCAAACTTGTTACCGAATGTTCCTTGAAACCTATGTTCGGCCCATCACTAGTAGGTAATTTAATTATCATCAAAATACCTGCAGCCGAAATTCAGATAAGATAACTTTGATATCATTATTTTTATTGAATATCAAGTAATCTAGACGATACCAGAAATGCACTGCTGCTTCCATGGCTTTTGCACTCTATACCTACGTATATTGTTAAGCCAATAAGTTTTGTACTTATCCTTAAATCTATCTACTAATATTATGTACCTACTAATATTGTATTTTTATGCCATTACGTTTTATCTTTCTATCTACTTCCTATAAGCAACTGTTAATTACGTATCTCCTACATCCTGTCTTCTTCTTATTGTCAGCTTAATGGCTATTTTTCTTTGCGTTTCCAGAATTCGGCCACTTGAACAGCTTCCTACTAGGTGAAAAGAAAGTTAGTAATATGCTAAGCAAAGAAATTGCTTTCATACCCAAGTGCAGTGATTGATATGATGATAAGATTGATAAGGAAAGCGTCAAGATGAATGTTTTTCATGTCGTTAACAATATCTTATTACAATACGCCATGAATCATGGTCTAAGTACATAGTAACAGCAACGACATCGAAACTAGTAACCGTAATTTAAGTAAAAAACGCACCGCTTTACGATTTGTTTTGTTCGCGACACAGATTCGCAAAGACTGGAATGTTTCAGAGGTCAATGGCCGAAGTCAAGCCGTATAAAAAATGGCGATGACGTAGATAACTAAGTAAACATAGATAAGCATGCATCGTTCGCGTGACAAGCATGCGCTGGGCTTTATCAAGGCTTGTGGTAAGACAAACCTGATGCGGCAGGCTTACGACTTGATTACCAAATCTAGAAGATATTTGTTGACCCGCATAGTACGTTTGTAATATGTCTGTTTTTAGTTCTGGAGAAGTTATCTCTTTAACTACACGACAAGAAGTAGACATTATATCAGCTTATAGCAGTTCGTTGTTGGACGTAGGCCTCCTCCAGATCACGCTGCAAAGCGTAATGTCCCGTCTTCGTCATCCAGTCACTACCATTCTCCTTGCCGTATCCAGTTCTCTGTCGGGAACGGCTACCTAACCTAGGAGATTCGACGTGGAACCAAGTTTTACTTTAGTCATCCAGTCACTACCTTTCTCCTTGCCTTATCCCGTTCTCTGTCGGGGACGACTACCTAATCTAGGAGATTCTACGTGAAACCAAATGTTTACACAGAACGACTGCCATCTGACTTCTGAAACTCGAAAGTTGAACTGGCCGGAATCCTAAGTTAAGTCGCATTCAAATATCATCTGAATTAAAATTTCACTACCAACGATGAAAAACGATAACAATAAAGCAAAATGTTATGTAAGTAAGTTATATTGTCATCATCATCATATTGTAGTTATATTGTACATAGTTAGGATAAAACAACTACTAGCACACATAGTAATAATAGGTGATCAAATTACAGTTTTAGTGTACCCAATCAATCTTATCTTTCTTCACGGACAATAAATAAGCTATTTGTATACTTTTCGGTCAGTTTACTACCAGTTGTAATTAAAAATTACATAAACTGTACTTGTGGTTATAAATATTTATGTTAAGAGGTATCGATAAAACCTTGGTGACCTTGGTAACTCGTAACTACGCAGTCCAGTAAAGATGCTGCTACAATGGCTATGATAAGCTAATAGATCAGTTAATATGCTTTCGTTTCTAGGAATTTGATTTGCGTGGGAATATTTATGTTTGTTGTTTGAGATTCGGAGAGGTAGGTCATACACAGAAGTCGTACTTACTACTTAATAATGTATGGGCTTAGTTCAGTCACATTAAAGTAATTAGTATATTAGTTGCGACGTGGTTACGACTTTATCGTTGGCCGAATCGAAAATAGGATCCTTTACTCAGTAATATTTTTTGTACATACTTTTATCAAATCAAAACTTTTCAAAGGATATTGGAATTCCAGAAAATTCACATATTTCCTCTTTCCGTTATATTCTGTAAACCTACTCCCACTGAAAATCCGACAACACGTGGGCGAACTAGCGGAGAAGAACTAATCTAACAGACAGAAACTGTTCATGTATATCTGTTTCTGTAGAGATTCCTGAACCATTTATGAACCAGATTTGAACTCTGGACTAATATTGCTAATATACTCGTAGTTTGAAATGAAATTAATTTTATTTAATGTAGGTTATTGAAATCACACATTGAAGGCATGATTGTATGACATTATTTTCAATTTTCTTCTGATAATAATTTTGTATTATCCTAATAGAAAATCTATTCGGGCGGAATCCAAATATGTAGTTTTTGAAACGTATGGGACACTGAGTCGTCCAATATCCAGTTCATTCTCTCATTTCATGTGGGACACCGAATCGTCCAACAACCCGCACATTGAAACGCTAAAAGAATCATAAAACAATGACAAAATGGACGTATAATTGTAGAAGTTACTGCAGTGTTTCGGTCTTTGTATTTATAGCTTTTTGAAACGTTATTGCACCGACGCTAATTTGCTTCTAATACTATACAACTCTGTTCATTGAGTATCATGCGTCTGACGATCACGAGCGGTTTCAAAGGGAAATTTTGCATGCCTTTATGATCGCATTCCTGTTTGCTTATGTAAATTTTAGCGGTATGCCATTTCATGGACATTATAGGTAAAAAGGTTCTGGTATTTAAATTATTCCCATATCCCTTGCGGGGTACGTAGAATTGATGGGCATAAAAATACGGTCGCTATCACCTCGTCTGGGAAATGTTGAGGGCCCTTAAAGATTAATTGGGTATCACTGTTGTCACAATTTGTCAGCCTGTCGTCTAAAGTTATAACTCATGGATCGTTCGAGTCCTTTAGTCAGCTCTTACAACACCAGCGAGAAAAAGTGGGGTGATACCATTCTAAGCTGGGACCACCCGGTATAAGTACGAGCAATGTACAAGCCCTTGTCCAAACAAAATAAGTACACACCGTGTTTCGGTTGATAGACACTAAATGGAACACGACATTTTACAGTACGAACCAAGCAAATCATGATAATTTGCGAATCACTACAACATCAAATTTCCTCACTCTATCACGAAAATAGACGTCAATTAGGTACCAGACTGTACCAGACCTAAGTTCAACTTCTAAACAATACGACCTTCGAAAACGGACTGGTCTAATAAATAAAATATAGAGTCAGGCCAGGCGTGATTTGTACATATAAGAAGGTACCATATTATAACGCTTTCATCTCTTGCGACATGTGTAGTACTATCAGCTTGTAATGTCGCTAATTAGTATCCTTCTTGACATTGTATAGCACCTTAATAGGATAAGATCGTGTTAACAAGCTGCTAAGTAACTGTTTGTAGATAGACATAATGTATGTAAGCATACCAAACTACAATTGAGTACCTTGTATCGGAGAAAATACTATTTACGGGTACCTTTTACTGTGGGATTAAAATTGCCGTATACAAATCACGCCTGTATCTCTGTCGGGGTAGGCAGAGCGTTAACGACCGTAAAATTACGGTCTTTATCGCCACGTCTGACAAATGTTTGAGAGTCGTTTTAGATAAATTGCCTTATTCCCAGGGGAAATCGGACAGCAGCGTCTTTTTTTTGTTGGATGCTACATATTTTGCCCCAGGGCCATCAAATGTACGCCGAACGGCTTGGTGGGGAGCGCGGGCTCACCCGGAAATAATTGTATAGTTGTTCAAACAACCAGCCCAATCACGACCTTCTTGGGCCGAGATTGGCTTAGGAGTTGTTCTGGGAAGAACGGATGGGACTGAATCTACCCGGTACATGCCGGTAATTTCTAAAAACTTGTGGAGACTAAAAACAAACACTTTTTAAATCTACAATTCCACACTCTAAAAAATTGATGTTTGATTCAATTAAGCGCTTGTTATAATACAAGCGCATCAAGTAAGTTGTTTGCTGCAGCTAAGCAACTTAGTAAAAGAAAACAATCACTTAACGGATCTAATTAAGTGCCTGATGGACCTCAATAAGATTCTTGGTAAATACAAACAAATGACTTGATCCGCTCGTATTAATACACGGGCTTGATTGATTCATACATTCTTTTCTCTCAGTGTATTATCATCATTCGAAAGGATGGGACAGCAGCGGGTGATATTGCTAGGTGAGCCACTAGCAGTGTAAATATGGAGTCAATACGACGAGAAATTTGCGTCCTAAGTGGACCAATTTAGGCCACTACTGGCCAAGGCCCCGAGCAAGGACCGGCGAACAAATAAATAAGTCAGTCAACTACGCGGTGCTTGCGACTGTAACTCTATTACTTTGATTTATTCGTACAGTTTAGTTTTGTAATATTGTATGTTATAGAAATAAACTGGTATGTCTTGATTAAACGAGTAGTAGAATAGCGTCGTGGTATTCAATGCAAGCCTTAATTTCATCATTCTCCTTGCCCTATCCCGTTCTCTGTCGGGGTCGGCTACCTAACCTAGGGGATTATATGTGGAACCAAGTTTTTACACAGAGCGACAGCCAACTGACCTCTGCAACCCGAAGGTTTACCGGCAATGCAAGCCTTATCGAAGGAACGTTGGACAACCCGGTGTTCCACACGAAAAGAGAGAGATCGAAGTAAAATACAATAATTAAGAAATTAGAATGTATGATCATATGATTTTGGAAGTATTTGATCGATAAAAAGTAAAACAAACACCTTTTAAAAATAAATAACAGAACAGAATGTTTGTCGAGCACGATTCGTAGCCTCACCAAGCTACGAGTCGCTACGCCGTAGCAGAAACCGCTGTAACGTGTTAAATCGTGCGACAACACGCTACGTGTAAATAAATCAGCGAACTGCGCAGAAGCCGCGACGCAGTAACGAGCCGGCTGTCAGTTGCTAGGGAATTCATATTGATGTCGGGAGGAGAAAAAAAGTTCAATACGGCCAGCGGCGGCAGGGACCTCGCAGAAAATTATTTGCTTATTCTGTTACTTCTTTTCGTGTGAGACACCGAGTCGTCCAAAGACCCAATGAAACCAGTGCCCCATTTTTTGAAACTACAGGCTACAAGTCTACAGATTAAATTCGATGTATATTGCGTAGCAGGTCAAAACCTGGTTTTATAATGTCCCATCGGCTACCCAATGTAGATGGAATTTCACCTGTAGACTTGTAGCCTGAAGTTTCATTGCATGGGGCACCGATGAGTTTTTCAACCAATCTCTACAAATAGCAGGCCTTTGACCGAAACACGGAACCACAATTCTTTTCGATATCGATATGTGTGTGTCCTCGTGTGTGTGAAACTATGCGAACACGCACGAATTACGATTGTAGGCAAAATCAAGTTCATATTCATTCAACACAATGCAATGCAATTTGTCGGATTTGCATCAACCAGATTAGATCGAGATAGAAACGGGCAGATAAGATCGGGTAAAGTTATGCGCATTGATAAGGAGTATGCGGTTAACATAGTTGAATCAAAGTTCAAGGTTGCTGATAATAGAAAATTATAGAACTACCACAAGCAGTTCACATAAATGTGGGAGTATACCTACTGCCAACAAACTATGCTGTAGTTTGGCAGAGTAAAATCTTATTGTACAAGTGTTTAAACTGAATAAACGCTTTATTTATTTATTTTTACCTAACAGTCCACTGCTGGACGTGGGCCTGTCCCTATTGTAGGTACGTGCCATAGGTACTGATTACGCTCGGCAGGCGGTTAGACGACAGCAGTATAAAGTGTTGTAGATATTCACAGGTAATGCAGCTGCCCATTCCCTGGCATCACGTTCCCGTTCCCGACTGCCCATTATCACGTAGTCATCTTTTACGCCAGCCAATCATAGAAATGGGGTAATGCTATTCTAATACGGCACCACAAGGCCAAAAGTTAGTATTATATATTTTCATTATTTTTAACAGGCTGACAACTTGTCACTACAGTGATACACGAATCATCTGAAAGGGTCCTCAATACTTGTCAGACGTGGCGAGAACGACCGTATTTTTGAGAACGCTCGGTCTACCTCCGCGAGGGATAAAGGCGTGATTTGTGTGTGTGTGTGTGTTTAACAGACAGAGTATTTTATGTCCAGCAGTGGAGTGGAAGATAAACATTCAATTTGCAACACATCACTCAGATTCGTAGATTTATTACATCAGACTATAGACTTCGTTAAGGCGAATCCCACACTTGACGTACGGTTGGGTGAGAGATAGTAATATTGCATCCACTCTACCATAATGAGTGTTACAGAGACACATAAACGCAAGTTTCTGCGTTTTCGTTTTTAGTATGGGGAATTTGAATATTTGCATCAGACAGGCACATGCGTTACGGATGCACTAAAAATGCGCAGCGTCGTCAGTTAGGTGTGGAAACCACCGTAGGGCTATTTTGCTACAACATTGTTGAGAGCACATAGTTACCAAGATTATGCGCATAGCAAATAAGTAGAGCCAAGTATTTGTAGCATCTATTTGTATATGGTTAGTCCGTTGGTTGCACTAGATAGATAACACAAGTATCAACTTAGTACTGATTTATCAATGACTTTGTCAAGGTCACAAACAGTAGCATGCGGTCTATTGGAAATTAGTTTTTATTTATGTTGAACAACATAGTTATATTTATTTAACTTAATTTGCAATCAACTCCAAACGCTTTATTATTGCAAGTATTGTCACAAGATACACATACATACATAGACAAATATCCCTGGCGGGGTAGGCAGAGCGTTAAAGACCGCAAAGTTACAGTCGTTATCGCCATTTCTGACAAATATTTGAGGGTCGTTTCAGATAAGTCTTGTATCACTATAGTGACAGGTTGTCAGCCTGTCGCCTAAAGTAGTAATACACATGTAACCCTCGAATCCGTTAGTTGCCTCTTACAACACCCGCGGGAAGAAATAGGATGATGCTATTCTAAGCCGGTATCACACGACAAAGCAAGGTAGTGATTTAATAACAATTTTTTTGGTAATTGGCGATAGCTACAATTTGTCTGATAATGCTTTCCTAGACGATAGAAGTTTAGGTAGAAAAGCTCTATACAACCGCAGTGCAGTACTATCAAAATTTCCGTTTACGTAACTTTACATTCATCTTTCAAGTTTTCTCAAGCCGAAGTCCGAAGAGCATGTCAATATCGAAATATTCTTATTAGCATACAAGTTAACCAACATATCTTAGTTATGTTTAAAAACAAAACAGAAGATGATATTTTTACTGTTTGTAACCTTGTTCTAATCTTTGGTAATTATCATCATTTTTGCCTCGTTTTTGTATGTATACTATAGATATTATATAAGTAAGTGGAAACGTTTGCCTAAACTGAGTAAGTGATTGGAATTTGGTAGGATAAAAATACATAGGAGAAATACAAATGAATATGTGGAGTGATTCCAGTTTATAGTTGCATAACATCATTTCTTTCCCGCGGGTATCGTAAGAGGAACTCAGGTTTCGTGAAGGTATATAACAATTTTAGGCCATAGACTGACTATCCCGCGGGGGAATAAGGTGTGATTATGTGTTAAGACTCAAATATGTATGTGAATAGAGTTTGAGTAGAAGAAGAGATCGCTGCGATAGCTTATGGCTCAGAATTTGGAAGTAGGAACATAGTCACATTAGTGCTGAATGCCAAATTCAGCCTTGCCCTTCCACTGTGCTCTAGTTTCTATTGATTTCCAGTAAAAACTGTTGGCTAGGAGCCAAACTAAGGTTACTGAGTGTTACTTACTTGTACCATTGTCAAAAACTGGCGGGTTGCCAGTTTCCACCCAGAAAAATAAGTAGATTTTTGTAAAAATTGCATTGATAGTCGAAGGCATGAAAAAAGAACACATACAACGATGCGATGTTACCTATTCTAGTCAATTTGCGGATTCCAGATTGTAATTTTTTTTTCTACTTTTATAGGTCACAACATAAAAGTCATTGCCCTAAGCTAGCCGCGAATATTTTATTTCAGGTTTTATTCCAGTCACGCTAGGTGAAGATCACGGTGACTTAGTCACGCGATTTGTAGACGGAAAACAATACCTATAAACATTTTATTTACGAGTTTTATTTACTAATTAATATACTAAATGAGTTTTGAACGTGCATGTTTTATCTCCATTAAAGATACCTACATAAATAACCCTTGCAAAGAACATCCACTTTCGTCTTCAAACTCAATCAACCTCACAATAATGGTACACATAAACCTAAAAATGATGATAGATAGCAGGATTTCCGGTAAATATCACGTAGATATCGCTTTGCGCTAGTTACGTAACTAAACCTGTAAATTTTACAGCGTATAACTAAAGTTCATAGTTGTACAAGAATAGAAAACTGGTATAGAAAGTAAAGATATCTTTCCAGCGTCAATCTCCCAAGAAGCAGAAAAAGCGTATGGATGGAGTACGACCAATACATGAAGAGATGTGTCTTTTACAAGGCATATAACCTCTTGTGGGGAATGAAGCACGTTACTTAATACGATAGAGAATAGGACGGGAAAAATGTTGGCACACCTGATACGGCATGACCAGTTATTTAAAACAATCGTTGAAGGCAAGATTGATAGAAGAAGAGGAAGGGGAAGACCAAGGAGTAATTGGAATAGATAAAGGAGAAAATAATGGCCACGTCGTACAGGGAATTCAAGGAGCAGTCAGAAGGCGGAAAAAGTTGGCGGATACTCCACCGACAAGGGCAGTGTCCAGATGATGACCTGGCATATAAAAACGTACCTCAGTTGCGCGCAGTAGAACGAGTGCGGGATGGCGGTGAGCACACCAGCGCCGTCGCCGGTGTCGTTGTCGCATGCGCACGCGCCGCGGTGCTCCATGCGTTTGGCGAGCGTCTCTGCATCGCGTACGATCTGTGGGAGAAAATTGCATTGGTTTAAAACAGTCAGATGCAGGCAGAAGAAAACGTATATCGATAGCTTTGCTCCGTAAGAAGTCGCCCGGAAATTGAGGGTTCCGTCGTTCGACAGGAATACCACGGCCCCGATTCTCTTATTTTATAGCCAATGTGGTTGGTGATGTACTCGTACACTTAACTGCGATTTTATTGCCACTGTGGTTTTCTTTTCTTTACCTTTAAACTTTAGTAGACTACGAAACGACCTATACCATCCAGGTGGCGCTATCGACGTACAACTGAAACGGTTTTAATTTTAATGTCTGCCACATTAGCGCTAGCGTCTCTTGGGATTTTGGGCAAGCACGTTCTATCTTTGACAGTCTCAGCCTTATCTGGGCGCGAGATTCGATTGTTTTTGAAGCAAAAGTACCTGGAAAATACTATTCAAACTCTCTTTGACTATAAACCTCAACGGCACAACTGCGCAACATTTATCCTCTTTCATTAGCGACGAAATTACTCCTTTTGTACCGAGTTCACTAACTTGCTGAAATAGCATGCAGAATTCGTATATTTAAATGAATTTCGCAAAAACTTCCCGGCAATTTCATTACGTAGTTTTCAACAGTTTCAAAGGTCAAAGATCATATAACAATAAGCTTTAATTAGTAAGCTATTTTCAGTACTACGTGGGAGTTGTAATGGCTTCATCAAAGTTCACATTTCCAGAAAATTCTCGACTTACAACTAGTGTTAGGAGCCTGAAACTCGTCTTATATCTGATATAATGAACATCTTTTGATTAGAGGACGTCTACAAGCTTCTCATTTTCATCTCAACCCCTATTCAGACTTCATTTTGCTACAGATTGAAGTGAATATAGAATGTTCTAGCTAGTACCCAGCTATACAGGGTGTTAGGAAAAGTACTAAATTCCTTTCAAAGGTTGAACCAATCCATGAAATTGAACAACTTTCCCCAAGTGACATAATAGTTCAGTTTCAATGGCTGGTTCATCCCTTGGTAATAAAAGAGATTTTTTTACCATCTAGTATAACAAAACTGGTTCAGATTATAAAAAAGACGACTGGATTCGCCCTAAAGAAGTATTTTCATCTATCTCAACTCAACTCTATATTTTTCTCATTCTCTTCTCTCTATCGTAACACGAGTACATGAAACAGAACTATGTTCCTTGGGGAAAGTTGTTTAGTTTTATGAGCCGGTTCACCCTTTGAAAGGACGTTAGTACTTTTCCTAACACCCTAATAAAAGAGTTTTTTTTACCGTCTAGCATAACAAAAGTGGTTCAGCTTATTAAAAAGACGACAGGTGTCGCGCTAAACAAGTATTTCCCTCTCTCTTCTCTCTATCGTAACACGCTCTATTTTTGCCTTTTATACAGACAAGACCAATATTGAATAGTTAGGACTTAGGCACATAAGATAAACTCTCGAAGAAGTTCATTAAAGTAATGTTGTCGTATGCCAAAACCAGTAAATCTAGAACTTCTGCTGTAAAAAATAACTGGGCAATGATTTAAAGCTTTCAACAAAATAAAGTATATACTTACCACAATACTCAATGTTATCAAACTACAGCCTGCAAGTTTACAGGAAAATTTGCTGTGAATTGCGTAACTCAAAATCCCATATCGTTCCCATAGTTGAGTGCGGTTTAATAATACTGTCCTAAGAGTTATACTAGTAGACTCGTAGCCTGTAGTTAGATAACATAGGACACTGGTCTCATTCATAACATAAATTAAATATGACATAAGTTTTATGAAAAAATCTGTACCTAGAACAAGTTCACTGTGTTTTGAAAAGTGTAAAAAAATATCAAAGTTCTTTGAATTACATAGCCGGACGTATGTCGGACGACAAAATGTATATAAACAACACAACAGTGATAAATTAAAAATCATTGACAAATATGACATTGATATGATGCAATGTTGATTGAGTTGAGTAGTAATTGCGCTCATAACAAAACGATTATTTACGTTAAGTAAATATGTACGTTGAAATATACCTATTATCAGCATTACCTATTGTTTGTCAAAGAAAATATAATATGTAATGTTTATGTGTCACAGCTGTAATTTTCCCACGATATTTTCCTATTATAATGTCGTATTGAATGAGATAATTTAGCAGAACGAACATTCAAAATGTGAGTACCTAGTTGTACTACTACTATAACAGCCAAAAAGTCCACTGCTGAACATGGGCCTTCTCCTCTTCCTATTGTGGTATTTGCCATACTTACCACGCTTGGCAGGCGGATTGGCAAGTCAAGCGCAAGGTGTAGTATCCACAGGAGAATACATACATACATATACATACATATATCACGCCTTTATCCCTTGCGGGGTAGGCAGAGCGTTAACGGCTGTAAGAATACGGTCGCCATCGCCACGTCTGACATTTTTGAGGATTGTTTTCCAAGGTTGATTCAGAAAACATGTGTATCACTATAGTGACAGGTTGTCAGCCTGTCGCCTAAAAATTGTAATACACCAATACCCTCGAGTCCCTTACTCGCCTCTTACGACACCCGCGGGACGGACGTAGGGTGATGCTATTCTAAGCCGGCATCACATCGTGCCTTTATTATTTTTTTTTATTTTTTTATTTTTATCCCACTCGTCCGCGATTCTATTAGGATCTGAAAATTGTTATTGTTTACAATGACTCATTCATTTATTCAGTGACATTATTGTATTGTAACTCTCTGACATTCTAAAAGTATTCATTGTGAATCTACTTGGAAATAAACGATTGAATCTTGAATCTTGAATCACACGGCACATATATCACGCCATATATCATACATACATATATCACGCCTTTATCCCTTACGGGGTAGGCAGAGCGCTAACGGCTGCAAAAATACGGTCGCTGTCGCCACGTTTGACAAAACGGCCGTTTGAGATATCACTATAGTGTCAGTTTGTCAGCCTGTCGCCTAAAATTTGTAGTACACCTGAAACCCTCAAGTCCTTCAGTCACCTCTTACGACACCCACGGGTAGGAAATGGGGTGATGCTATTCTAAGCCGGCATCACACGGCACAGGAGAATGCTGCTGTTTATCCCTTGGATTCGTTACTTAGTCGGTTTTACGATATCCGGTGCGGCAGATATGGGGTGATGCTATTCTACACCTGCATCACACGCAACTAAAACCTACCTACACTACAACTTTGTCTAATTCAACTAAGTATACTAATGAGACGATCACGATTATCTTTCACGACAATGCTAATTTGTATTTAAGAATAAAATAATGTCACAACACGGTCACGACAAAAACTTGCGTCGCAAATGCCCCGACTGCCTCAGAAGGAAGGTTATATTTTTCGAGAGTATGTATGACATACATTGTATGTAGTGGAATTAGGGGTCTTTCAGTTCATTCTTTCATAAATTCACAACAGCAGATTTGAAAAGTAAAAGATAACATAGAAAATACCACACTATTAACATAGGAATGCCATGTGATGCATAACATCACCCCATTTTTCCCGTAAGAGGCGACTAAGAAAGAAAGAAAGAAAGAAAAATAATTTATTCAGCATACAATTAAAATACATATACCGAAACGGTTGCAACTCAGCATAATGCCACAGCCGGGGCTGTGACGCTGATTTTCAGTTGCAACCGGTTTGGAGATCGCCAAGGTTACAACAATAAGAATATACATATTATTAGACTTATTTACACCATGAACCTCAGTAAAAAAAAAAAAATTAAAGAGATAAAAATAATTTTATGTATGAGTGTGACTTGTGCAGTGTGAGGGCATAATATAATAAAAATAATACATAAGCCAATTTCCCTTTTTTATAAATTAATATTATAAAATTATTAAAAATTTTAAATTCTATAAATTGTTTTACCGCTAATTTGATGCTGCAAAAGATATTCTTTTATTTTTACCCTAAAGCTCGCAACAGAAGGTAATGAACACAAAGGTGGTGGTATATTGTTCCAGATCTTTGCAGCGGTATATTTGAAACTACCCTCAAAGGCCGTAGTTTTATGACGTGGAATAGCAAGACGTGCGATGCGTATGCGAGAGGACCATACTAGTTTTTCAAATAAGTAGGCAGGCTTGCGACTTTTTATAATACCAAAAAGAAGAATGGCAAAGTGAAGACTTCTTCTGAATGTCATGTTAAAAAGCCTATTTTGGTTTAAAAATGGTGTTACATGACTTCTCGGTGGTATCTCGAAGCAAAACCTAGCGCAAGCGTTTTGGACACGCTGTATTAAGCATTTAGTTTTTGCCAATAACCTAGGACCGTATACTGCATCTGCATAGGTGAATTTTGAGAGCACTAAAGCTTCAACAAGGTTCATTCTAAGTTTTACTGAGAGAAACTCTCTGGCTTTATACAATAGTTTCAGGCGGTAAAAACAATTTATTACTAGTTGCTGAATGTGTTTCTCGAACCTCAGATTAGGGTCCAGGACCACGCCCAAGTTACGGGCCTCCATAACCTGACCCACATCTACCCCTTGTATTGTAAGGGACGGTTTTTGTGCATTGATTTTCGCCACTTGTCTCCCAGATCCCAATATCATAAACTTTGATTTACTTGGATTTAACATTAAACAATTTTTACGCGACCAGACAGATATTCTTTCCAAGTCTTCATTTATCTTCTGTACTGCCAAATGAACCTCCTCAGGACGACAAGACAAATATAATTGTAAATCATCCGCATACAAATGAAATCTACAGTTTCTTATACAACTAATGACGTCCGCACTATAAAGAATAAAGAGCAAAGGGCCAAGAATGGACCCCTGTGGTACACCACGGTTAACTTCGCTTATCGATGAAACTTTTTCAGAGCCATCACTATTGCATAACTTGACATATTGAAGGCGGTGATTCAAGTAACTGCTAAGGGACTCAAGGCTATCATGTATATTACATCTTTAGGCGACAGGCTTTCAACCTGTCGCTACAGTGATACACAAATCATCTGTAAGAGCTCTCAACATTTGTCAGACGGCCATAACACACCACAGGCGCGTTATTCTTTTGAGATGAGCCCGCTATACGGCATTAATTAAAGAAAGGATCTGTAAATGGCGGCCGTTACCTAAGTGTGAGGGAGAAAGATGACGATCGGCCGCCATATACAGATCCTTTCTTTAAAAAATCGGGTTCTACCCAGGGCAATTCATATTTGCTAAGTCTATTTGGATAGAAGTGAAAAGAACTTACTTTATGCGTGCGTTTTCCGTCGATAGCAACCACAAAACCAACTCCGCAGGCCTCGTGCTCGTTCTGGGGGTCGTACAAGCCTTGCTTGGGCGGCCCTTCCCACTCCATACCTGCAACAACGCCATATATTAGTGTTATCGACCTGAGCTCCTTGGAATAGCATCACCCCATTTCTTACCGTGTCGTAAGAGGCGATTAAGGGATTCGAGGGTTTCATTATGTATTGCAATTTTAGGCGACAGGCTGACAAGGCTGTAATTTTACGGTCGTTAACGCTCTGCACGGAGGACAATAACCAGTGGAGAACGCATGCGGGGGCGACCGCACTCACTTGATGTATGCTTTATAAGGCTGACGCATCAAAATTTTGATTAGTCGGGTTGAGACTGTGCGAAAGAACGGACGTTCCGCGCTTCGTTTTTTGGCGTATAAACGTAATCAAGAATGCCTTCCTGTGCAGTGAAATGGTGTGGAAAGCGTAGTACAACATCAAGTTCCGCAAAAGACGGGATAACATTTCATAGGTAAACATTTTTATGCTTGATTCTTTCAAAATTTCATTTTAATGAAAAATAATTCCATATTTATAATTTCTGATGCGCTCCCGTTGATGTCTTTCATTACTATCCCTTTCTAACGCACGGGTGTGTCCATACGTAGGCTGGCTCTTTCTTCGTATTAGTGCTATACCACTGTTCTCATAAGTATAGAATGATTTTATCGATAATTCTGGGATCGTCATAAAAGAATTATGTTAATGTGTAGTTTAATGTACGTACTTAACAACTTACCTACAATGTATATTATATGAACGAATGCATTCGGTCGGGGTATATGGAGTGGCGCGGACGCATTCCCCCCCGCGCCACCCGGAACGAAAATCAAAATCAAGTACAGGTGTACGCGCACGCGGCGACCTTTGTTTCGGCAGCGGCGTCCTTTGAAAAGCGGGGCGGCACGCGCCTAGGCGGCAGGTACAAACGGCAGCTACAAACGGCAGCGACGTCCTTTGAAAAGCGGGTCGGCACGCGCCTAGGCGGCAGGTACAAACAAAGAGTGATCGTTCTGGCCGAACGCACTTTTACAGATATGGTACCAAAGCAAAAGTTATTTACCTTGATGGGTAGTTCTGCTGGCAGTCCAGATTACATAAGAAAAACCTACTCCAAACTAATTCATTTCAAAGGCCAGTAACGAGTAGCTATATCCGTTATTTATTATTTATTTATTTACGAGTCTCTTGTATCCCACTGCAGGGCAAAGGCCTCTCTCCCTTATAATTATTTCAAAATAAACATACAGCAAAATTTCGTGTTTCATTATTATAAATAAAAGATCTTGCGCTAGTTGAATATCAATTTGTAACATACATACATACATATATCACGCCTTTATCTCTTGCGGGATAGGCAGAGCGTTAATGGCCAATGGTAAGAATACGGCCACTATCGCCGCGCATGACATTTTCGATGTTTGTTTTCTAAGGTTGTTTCAGAAAACATGTGTATCACTATAGTGACATGTTGTCAGCCTATCGCCTAAAAATACACCAACACTCTCGAGTCAATTTGTAACTATTTCATTTATTATGAAATCAGAACAAAATATCAATAGGTAGGTCAATATAGCATCTTGTCATGTCCGTCTGTCTGTCCGCTGACCAGCATCGTCTCGCCAACCAGCCCTACCATCCAAAATGATCGTAACAGGTCGTTTCCAATTCGGTACAATTATTTCAATACATACTCTAAAATTACAATATAAGTAGGTACTTATTAGTTTTTTATATACTTATATCGCCATATTAATATTAGCATGCACATGTTTCAATAAATTTCAATCACATAATATGAGTAAACTTATTGAACGGTGATATAAAATATCGATATAATTTTACATATTTATTTTTCCCATCTCTACAAAATATGCGGTCTTTGCGAAAGCCAATTGCGTCCAGCGATAGTTACCTCTCCCCCCGCAAAAACCAGTGAGCTTGGTTTTGAACAAAATCGTACCGACGCGTTCTCCACTGGTTACTGTCCTCCGTGACGCTCTGCCTACCCCGCCCGTGATTTGTGTGTGTGTGTCTGCGTGCGTGCGTGCGTGTGTGTGTGTGTGTGTGTGTGTGTGTGTGTGTGTCTGCGTGCGTGCGTGCGTGCGTGCGTGTGTGTGTGTGTGTGTAAAGTAAATAGAGGTGCCAGCAAGCTCAGTCAGTACCATATTTTACGAAGATTAACTAAGCAAGAGGGTTTGATTATAGGCATGAAAGCCTTGTTATCATGTGAGAGTGTGAGACACTGAGTCTACTCAACAAACAATTTCATGGGCTTTGTCAGTTTTTAAACTGCTTTTAACTAGTAAAAAGTAGTAAAGTATAAATATCTTTCAAGGATAATGTAGTGAAAGTATTAAAAAAGTTTTACTGAAAACCAATTCATCTTATTTTTATCATGTAATCTATCTTGAGTGATCAGCGCAATAGATTTCTTTATCATGTTAAGACTAAATCTATATTTTTAAGGAAAATTTTCAATACATTAGTATAATATTAATTACTAGCGGCTCATCTAGTTGTAACTACTTTTACATGCTTACACATATAAACCCTTCTTCTCGTGTCAATGTACGTTCCCCAAACCCTACTCTAGAATAACTTCAGTCTAGTATATATCGTCAATGAGCAAACAACACCGCGCAAGTCGAATTTTGTCGGTTTCGACATATGCATACCATTGGATTCAGATTTTAAGCGCGCTTTTTTCAGCCTATCACGTGCAGCGATATCAGCCAATCAGAGGCCGTTATTCAAAAAAATGTATCACCGCGCAAGTACATTTTCTAGGCAATACCGCGTAAGTCGTCATTCCGCCATTGTTTTGTGCACTGATTTGAGACTATCCCATTATTCAGTTGTTTATTATTGTTTAACTTAAGTAAAATTAGTGTGACCAGTGATAAACAGAGGCAAAAGAAAGTAAGTAATTGATTATTTTATTATGATTTACGTATTGGAAGATTATTTTTATCAAAAATCAGCATTAAAAATATGTATTTTACTTGCGAGGTATTTCTTGTGATAATTTTACGACTTACGTGCTTTTATAACTTGGATAATTGATTAAATTACAGATTAAATTGGTTCTAGTATGGATGACTCCGAAGGTAGTTCTGCTGATGAGTATATAGCTCAAGAGTTAAAAAAGCAGGCCTTCTAAAAGCTACAAAAAAAAGGAAAACATGCACGAAGAAGATGAAAAGTTGTCCCAAAAAGAAAACTAAAGTTGGTAAGTACGTTTACTCTACCAACAAATACCAAACGGTTTCGAACGAGTCATCAGAAGATGATGAAGAGGATGATGAAGGACAATGTGCAACTGCAGACTATGTAACTAAATCAATAGATATGTTGTTGGACGAAATTCAAGGTATATCAACCAAGCAGTTGTTACGTATATTAGAAGGTAGAGGTGACGATGAAGAGTTACCTGCTCAAAGAGCAGTAATTAAAGTGATCAATAAACGGAATTTCCTTTACCCAACACACCGACTCTATGCTGAGTACCGTGTCCTTACAGTGCGGCAGCTGTTCGTGTTTCATGCTATCCTTCGTTGCCATAAAAATCTGGAATACCTCTCAAGCCATGTTACTACATTCCGCAGGACAGACCTCGTATGCGGTAGGGTACGTCATAGAACAACCTTTGCATCCCGTCAGTGTTGGGTACTGGGTCCTAGACTGTACAATCGGGCGAGTGGTTACATTGACCTGTACCCACTCGTTCTGTTTGAATGCAAGAAAAAATTGACGTCTTGGCTCTTGCAGCTCAATTATGATGAGACAGAAGAGTTGTTACAAATAACTGTCTAACAAGTATGTTTTAGCTACTCAAACTGCACAATAACTTCAGTACTTCTTGTCAATTCCTAATTACTATAATAGTCTAGTTCTAAGATTAACCATTTGTTTTTTATAATAATATTAAGTTGTTCTTATTTTTAAGTGCAGCATACATTTCACATAGAAATAGTCTAACTGTGTTAGAATGGGGGCCTGGTGACCTATGATACAGGTTTCATACCGAAACCTAGTTTAGGCGCCAGTCTCACAAGTTGGCTCAAACTGTATTAATAAGTTTTTCATTTTAGTGTATTTTGTTCTTTTATGTGTTCTCATGTACCTAATTCTAATTTGTGGGAAAATAAATGATTTTATTATTTTATTATTATTATTTATTATTATGTTTCTTCTCAAGCCAGGCCTGCTGCTGTCGATGAAGAGATACCTGGTCCTTCTCGAGTCCGTGCTTCTGCCAATGATGTAGAGATGCTGCCGCCGTTACCTGATCATCCTCAAGCCCGTTCTTCTGCCGCCAATGTAGAGATACTGCCGCCGTTACTTGATCCTTCTCAAGCCCGTTCTTCTGCCGCCAATGTAGAGATGCTGCCGCCGTTACTTGATCCTTCTCAAGCCCGTTCTTCTGCCGCTAATGTAGAGATGCTGCCGCTGTTACCTGGTCCTCCTCGAGCCCGTGCTTCTGCCGCTGATGGAGAGATACCTCGTCCTTCTCGAGCCCGTGCTTCTGCCGCTGATGGAGAGATACCTCGTCCTTCTCGAGCCCGCGCTTCTGCCGCTGATGGAGAGATACCTCGTCCTTCTCGAGCCCGCGCTTCTGCCGCTGATGGAGAGATACCTCGTCCTTGGGTGCTAAGTAGATACCTCCTCGTGTGTTAGGGTGGTATCAGTCCACAGGGGGACACGTCTACCTATGGTACAAGACCATGGGGAGACGGGTCTCTTGTGGAACGTTACCATTCTTTCCTGGTGCACCTGGGCAACAGCGGCTAGTAATAAGTTTTTAGAAACTTTTACTAGCTGATGGCTAAAGTCTACTCGATTTCACTGAGTGATGTGGGTGAGCTCAGGGAAGTATCCCCCCCCCGCCCCTCCCCCCTCCCCCCTCCTCCCCCTTCCCATCCTCCCCTCCCACCTGCGCTAGGACCTGCGTAGGAGCGCCGAGTGCCGGGATGACGGAGTCCTGGGGGGTTGAGCCGAGCGGTGCTGTGGGTTTTCGCATCGTTAGGCAACACGCCCCCTTTGGTCCCGATTTCAGGCTTCACGGCGGCCTTGTCCGCTAGCCACGGGCAAGGAAATGGCCATGGTGCCCCGTCAGAGGGTCACCGGCGAGGGCTGTTGGGCAAGATGGAAAGCCATGCTGAAGGCTTGCGGGAGGTGATCAGTTCCGGAGGCTACAATGGATCCGCCAACGTAGTCCTCTCGGCCGCCGATCAATAGCCTGATGTCGCGCTGAAAGTCCCCCAATGTCCCTATATCTTCCTGGTAATCCTAACGATCCGAGGCTTTAAGCTTGTAGGACGTTCCCATATTGCGGGCTCGATGGAGGGTGGGAAACCAGGGAGACGAAACTCAAACAATAATGTATGGACAAGGATCCACAGACAAACCCAAAGGGTTTACAGGTTCGGAGGCGCAAGCAACCGGAACCACAAACAGCGGAGGTACGGCTTCGGCCGGATTTCCGACCGCGACCGGTATGGGCAAACCAGATGGTTGCTTGGAGGGGAAACCCAACCCGAGCACCCAGGGGGTGAACAAACCGGTAGCGATACAAGCTCAGGTGTCTGACGGCACCGAGAGCTCCCACGCACGGCAAATAGAGCAGGCCTGGCAAGTGGTGGAAAGAAAGAAGAAGCACTCGAAGAGTGCCAATCTGAAACCTGCCGCAAACCAGGCAACTGAGCAAAAGCCGAGAAAGCCAAGCCAGAAGCAGCGAAGACGAGCCCAAGAGAAGGCTAGGGCTGCGGCAGCTGCAGCTGGAAAGATACAACCCCCCGGCAAATCCCATACCCAGACGAGCGGTACGGCTGCTGGTGGCTCGGGTGGTGTGATCGGGCCTGGGGAAACCCGGCATTGTGAACAACCCCGAGTCACTGGCTCTGGTCCCGGCACTGTTAGTCTGGTTGAGGGTGCCGAAGGGCAAAAACAAAAGAGCGCCAACAGGCCTGACAAAAAGGCGCGAGCCCGCCTGGCTAAGAAGCGAGCTCGCATGAATGAGACTATCTCGCCAAGCGGTGAGCAGAAAAAGCCAAAAGTGGACAGGCCACTAATACAGCCTCGCCAGAACTACGCGGAGGCGACGAAACAGGACTACGCAGTAGCCATCACACAGGTGAGCGGCATCCTGTCACAGGAAAGCGCGGACTGGATCCTCAAAGAGATACAGCTGAGGATGATCAGCGAAGCCCGTGCCCGATCACCAGAGGACAAAGGCCCGGTCTTCAGGGCGAAACCTTCATATGCGGAGGGCTACCTGCGCGTATGGGGTGACGACCAGAGGACCGTGGACTGGCTGAAACAAAAGGTCTCCACCATGACGCTGCCATCTGGAGAAAAGCTCACGGTGAAGACCCAAGCAGAGATACCGAAAAGGACGCGAGTCGGTATCCTCATTCCGGACCCTTCGGGAGTCTGGAAAGACACAAAAGACATCGGTCACGTGCTCGCCTGGCAAAACGAGTGGGCACAGTGTGAGAGATGGCTGGTGCAAAAAGCATTGAAACAAGCGGTCGGTTGGTTCATGGTTGTGTCCGTCCCAAACGACCTAGTGCCCATACTGGTGGCGAAGAGGCGCTGTCTCTCGTGCCTACTAGGAGCCGTGTACATACGGTTTCAGGGGCCGGGGGGCAAGTACTACGAGACGCCACCAGAGGACACCATACAAGGACCCAAGGGGGGCCTCAAAATCACAGGCGTACAAATGCCCAGCACCAGCAGTCCCGTGCAGGAGAGCAGTACCATGTCAGTCGCCGAGGAGGAATCCGCGGCGACCGACAGCGACATGGACGAGACTCGGAAACCTGCCGAGGAGGCGACCTTGAAGGCCTTCGAGGAACTGCTGCTTGATTCGGAGGGGGAGATGTCGTCGAAAGATGGCGTCCCCTTCGTCTGAAATCGAGGTAATACAGGTTAACCTCCAGCACAGCGTAACAGGTACGGCTCAAGCTAGAAAATGGCTGGAGGTTAACCGCACAGCCATAGCCCTGATCCAAGAGCCGTGGATCAGCGGCGGACGCATACGAGGGCTCTTCAATCTTGGAGGTAAGCTACTGGTATCTACCGACCATGAGAAACCTAGAGCCTGTATATACATTACAAAAAACATAAATGCACAGCCTTTAACAGAGTTCTGTTCCAGAGATCTGTATGCTGCAAGGCTACAAATACCAAACCATGAAACTATGTCAGAACTGGTCGTCGTGTCGGCCTACCTGCCCGAAGACGATGAATCGCCACCACATGACTTCATCAGACTCGTGGACTTCTGTGAAAGAACAGGGTTGGAAGTACTGGTAGCGACTGATGCAAACGCACACCACTGCCTATGGGGAATGGACACAAGCAATAATAGAGGTAAGGCATTAGTTGAATACCTATTCACTACAAATCTGAACTTACTCAATACAGGCTCAGAGCCAACCTTTGTCACTAAACGCTGTAAAACTATTATCGATCTCACTCTAGCTACAGATAAAGCAAGAGACCACATCAGGAACTGGCATGTCTCCACGGAGGCGTCGTGCTCGGACCACAGATGGATACGATATAAAATACAAGTAAACATACCCTCAATCCCACCGAGCAGGAACCCACGCAGAACCGATAAAGTAAAGTACAGAAAACTACTGGATCGGAAACTTGCGGAGCTCCCTGCCCCTGAGGTACTAGAAAACACTGCACAAATAGAAACACAGGTAAATTCTGTCACCAGCTCCGTGATAGAATGCTATACAGAAACATGCCCGCTGACCGCCCCATCGGACCAACCACCTGGCGATGGCAAATGGTGGGGACCAGAGTTAGAGCGCTTAAGGAGTAAGGTCAGGAAATTACTGAATAGGGCCATGAACACATCCGCAGACCGAGATTGGGACGCCTACAAGGCGGCCAAATCTAAATACAAAAAACGTCTAAGATACAGAAGTACAGCCTCGTGGAGGAAATTCTGTAGTAATATCACGACGTTTGAACAAGCAAACCGGGTAAGGAAACTCCTATCCCAACAACCGCAGAACGAGGTCGGAAGCTTACGAAAACCCGACGGCTCATACACAAGTTCACCAGACGAAGCTAATAGACTACTCCTGGAAACTCACTTCCCCGGTTGTGAGATAGTACAAGAAGTCAACTGGCAGGACATTAACGAAAGCATTCCCACATCACAAGATTGGGAATACGCCCATAAGGTAGTATCCTTAGATAAGATAATATGGGCCATAAACAACTTCCAGCCATACAAGGCGGCGGGGCCGGATGGTGTATTCCCTGCGCTTATGCAGTGGGGAGGACGAAATCTGGCTGTGCACCTGGTACGTATCTATAGGGCATGCCTGGCGCACAGATACATCCCAAAAAGCTGGAGAGAAGTCACAGTAATATTCATCCCCAAACCAGGAAAGGGGGACTACACCAATGCCAAATCCTTCCGTCCCATCAGCCTTACATCGTTTCTACTAAAGACCATGGAAAGGCTGTGCGAACGAGAACTTAGGGATCAGGTATTAAAAAACAAGCCACTACACGGTAACCAACACGCCTACACATCAGGTAAATCGACTGAATCAGCCTTACATATGGTGGTAAGTCAGATTGAGGCAGGCATACAGGGCAAAAGCATATGCATGGGCACCTTTATAGATATTGAGGGAGCCTTCGATAAAACAAACTTCACCAGCATCAGCACAGCCCTCCTTAGCCATGGGGTGAATATGATGCTGACAGAATGGATTACAAACATGCTACGCAAACGCAGTGTCAGGTTTGCAGGTAATAAGCAACAGGCTATAGTGGCAAAAGGATGCCCCCAGGGAGGTGTTCTCTCACCACTTTTGTGGAATATGGTAATAAATAGCCTGATAACAGAACTTAACAGAAACCATTTCTTTACAATTGGGTACGCGGACGATCTAGCCATACTAATCACAGGTAAGATGGCCAGTACAGTCTGCGACCTCACGCAAGCAGCCCTGCGTATCGTGGAACGCTGGTGCAGCAGATATAATCTATCGGTAAATCCCACAAAAACCGAAACGGTCATGTTCACGCTAAAACGGGTTTTGGGAAACTACCATCTACCAAAACTGTTCGGAACAAGACTACAACTTTCAAACGAGGTCAAGTATCTAGGGATAATCCTTGATCAGAAGCTAAACTGGAACACCCACCTAGACAACAAACTAAACAAGGCCTGCATCGCGTTTTGGCAGTGCCGCAGGATGATCGGCAAGAAATGGGGGCTCTCGCCGAAAATCATCCTGTGGTTGTACAAAATGGTAATCCGCCCGATGGTGTGCTACGGTGCACTAGTATGGTGGACAAGGTGCAAGCTCGCGACAGGTATGAATAAACTACAAAAATTCCAAAGATTGGCTTGCATGGCAATCACGGGGAGCATGAGAACAGCCCCGACTGCTGCCCTGGAAGCTATGCTGGATCTGCCACCGCTCCACCTGTTTGCCAAGCAGGAGGCAGCTGCTGCTGCGGTAAGGCTCAATTCTTTGAAACTCTGGCGAAACAACAACACCCCACATACCAGCATCTTAAATGAAGCGCATGCAGACCTGCCATTACTCGCAGCTGTAGGTGACAGGATCCCAAAACAATTTATATTTGATAAAAAGTATAAAATACAACTTCACGAAGACGACTCATACGAGGGCCTTACCCCAAAAGAGCTTAGGATCTTTACGGACGGCTCTAAGACAAAGTCTGGTACAGGATCCGGTGTTTTCTCGGAGGACTTCAACATCAGACTCTCTACACCACTGGGAAGCCACAACACAGTCTTTCAAGCTGAATGTTTGGCGATATCGGTAGCCGCAACAGCCATAGCTGCCAGGGAAGTGAAAGGTCATTCCATCCGAATACTCTCAGACAGCATGTCTGTACTGCAGGCACTGAACAGTCATGTAATAACCTCAGGGCTAATATACGAATGCCACCAACGGTTAATGGAGGTATGTCAACACAACCAAGTAAGGTTACAATGGATCAAAGGACACAGCGGCTCTAGGGGCAATGATGCTGCAGATGAACTGGCCCGAAGAGGATCGGACACCATAGCCTACGGGCCGGAACCGATCATACCTATCCCGGTAGGCAAAATCCGCTCCCTATTAAGAGAACGCACCAAAAACGAACATAACACACACTGGACCGGTTTAGAAGACTGCAGGCAGGCTAGAGAAGCCCTGCCGACAATATCTAGCCGCCTATCCAAGAAGTTGCTCCGACTGAAGAAAACCCAACTTCGTATGGTAACCAGCGTCATAACCGGTCACGGTCACTTCAACAAGCACCTCTCAGTCATAGGTGTTACTGACAGCCCCCTATGTAGGGCATGTATGGAGGAAGAGGAAACAGCCGCCCATGTGGTGTTACACTGCAAAGAGGTGGCAGCATACCGGGCAAAATACCTCGGAAACCCGAGGTCAATCCCCGAGGTACTCAGTGATTTGGTAGGGTTACTGGGCTTCCTTGGGGAAATAGGATGGCTCGAGTAGGGAGCCCCCACCCTTTACGCAAAATAGGCGCATGCAGACGTCGAGTTGCGGAAAACAGCCCGTCTTACCATTACCATTACCATTACCTCGTCCTTCTCGAGCCCGCGCTTCTGCCGCTGATGGAGAGATACCTCGTCCTTCTCGAGCCCATGCTTCTGCCGCTGATGAAGATATACCTCGTCCTTTCCAAGCCCGTGCTTCTGTTGCCAATGAGGTGATGCCTTCTTTGCATGTTCGTGCTGATGTTGGAGTACACGATATTGCTATCTTTCCAACATATAATGAATTACAATCTCGAAACAGAGTATGGACAGCCAATGTAGAAAATTGGGTGGTACCTCAATTCAATGAAGGTTTAGAACCAACAAAAGAATATGATCATAGAAGTACTCCTATTCAATATTTCAATAATCTTTTTCCAGAAGAGCTTTTTGAAATGATTGCATTATATACTAATAAATATGCAATGTTGAAGCAGAGCAAATTTTGGAAAGACACTAACGTACATGAATTAAAAGCATTTCTCGCTATAGTCATTCTCATGGGCCTAAACCCTTTGCCAGATATTGAACTATACTGGAGCTCTGATCCATTTTATAATAACATCGAAATAAGTACTACCATGACATGCAAAAGATTCAAAAAACTGCTGGAGAACATCCACGCATGTGGATATTACAACCCATTTACCCGCTAATCACAGAGACCATGATAAACTACAAAAAATAAGACCTATGCTGACCATACTAAACAGGATGTATCAGGAGAATGCCACGAATTCGCAAACTCAGTCAATAGACGAGAGTATGATCAAATTTAAGGGGCGTGATAGCAAAAAGCAATATATGCCTATGAAGCCGATAAAGAGAGGGTTCAAAGCATGGTGTCGTTGTGACTCACAAACTGGATATCTCTATCAGTGCGACATATACGTGGGCAAAGATAATGAACCCAACGATGAAGGGCTGGATTACAGAGTCATAAACAAATTGAGTCGAGGGCTAAACAACAAATTTATACAACACCGCTTAAGTGTCATATATTTCTATCCTAACACCGCCTAAGTCTGATGCAACACAGCGTAACTCACTTAAAATACAGCGTAAGTCATTTTTTATATATTTAGTGACAAAAATTGTAAAAATAATTGAAATTATGCCCATCCTAATGATAATTGAAAGTCAAAACCAAATAAACCTACTTAATTTTCCTTTAATTTTATAAAATAAACAGTTTTTTGTGTCCCCTCTAAAATAGGCAAAAATAACTTACGCGGTGTTGTTTGCTCATTGACGATATCTAAAAAGCTGCATCAAAAACTGTTGCGTGGTTTAGGACGAGTCAGCAGTGTGCATGACAGACAGACAGTGAAATGCAACAACCAACTTTATTTTATTTCATGTATTGATGATTCCTTTGGAACTTATCAAGGTCTAGGGTACTCACTCCTAGGTAAGAATTAAATTGTTTAATTCATAATATATAGATTTAACATTGTAATGTTCAACATGTAGAACTATTGTTCTGTTGTTATTGTTGTAGAACTATTGTGTGTATTGTTGTTGACAATTCATATTCAAATCTTTTTTTAATACTGTTACTGTAACAACAACAACACACATTCGATAGGAATGGAGTGTGGAATGTTAAACTTTCATTTTGTATAGTTCTTGTTTTTTATATAAGGTGTAAAAATATTAGCTGCAAATACTTAATAACTAATATTGAACAATTTTCCTCAAGGAACATAGGTCGAAATATGAGAAAATTTTTTGGACCTTCCATACAAATTGACTTGGTCGGTCGGTAGTTCTATGGGAGGTCTAAATGTTTTTTCATATTCCGACCTATGTTCCTAAAAGAATGTTGTTCAGTTTCATGAGCTGGTTCACTGCTTAGAATATTTGCAGCAATTTTTTTTACACCCTGTATAGATCTGTAAAGATGAAAGCAAAGCTCTGATAGCATGTTTCATTGGGTCACTTGCCAACATCCCAAATTTACAAGCCGATAGACAAGTTCATAGGGAGTTTTTTGGTCAATAAACAATGATTACCAGAAAACTCCAAAATAAACTTGTCAATTTATTTGTTACTATCATTAGTTGAGAGAACTGTGTAACTAATGGTATCTCCATGGAATGGAATACCTAAGAAGTTGTAATTGATCCCTTGCAAGTCATCTTACATAGTTTTTCAAATTAATTATGTAATAATTGTTTGAAGCTGATGAGAATATAACTAGATTAGGGTGGGTCCTTAGGAAAGTTCACAAGTTTACTATCTTCCCAGTGAACCAGTAAGGAATAGACTAAATTCTGTCAAGGAAAGAAGATGGACTACAAATTTATCAGAATGTGTCAGTTCCAGGTTTTTGGAGTGTTGTATTTTTTTCAAATGTTACCGCATTGAAAAGTTTGTAGAAAAGATTCTGTCTAGAATAGATAATAGAACTTGATATACCTGTATTTGACAATATCTATTATAGGGCAGTACTTACCTATGGCAGTATGTACCATATAGGTATGTACAGTGCTCAATCACGCTAATCAATCATTCATTACAAATGGATCTCTGGATACTCATTCTTAGCAGAAAGATTGAATACTCTGGATACTCATTCTCAGCAGAAAGATTGAATAGAATAGGTATTGTAGGAAATCTCTGTAGTTGTCAAATAAATGAGCACTGATTTGAACAAACGGCATAAATCATTGGCGTGAGAGTTAAATTGAGATCAATCAGCATTTGTTTCATTCGATAACAACACATAACAAGTGACAATCGCGCGCCTCGGTGGTAATACTACTCGATACTGACTGTAGCTACAGCAAAAACTTGTCCATTGCATGTTTTCTAAGAGAAACATCGGATGCCCCCATTACAAACCACGTAAGCACACGTGCAGCTGCAGGGCGCCCGATAAACTATGGAGTCTACAAGGCCGCCTGTAAAAATAAATAAAAATCCTATAGCTCACCTCAGAGTAAGATCGAAAGATTTACGAAACTGTGTGCGATGACAACACTATCAACTGTCCGCACTTTCACAGACAATTGTTAACAATAACACAAGATTTCCAAGCAATAATGACTGGAAAATGTATTCGAAGCACTGAAAACGTTCCGGCAAATGCGTAGTGACCCTCTACAGTCGACTACGACGGCCGGCGATGCGCGAATGACTGGAAAAATGAACGAATTACGCAAGAAACGTCATCAAATGAATGAACGATTTGGAATTCCTTGACTCTGATTGGTCAGTGCCAATTTTAGGGTTGCCATAATAACCTGAACAAAAAACGCGAATTACTATATTCTGCTAATCTGGAATGTACTAGAGACATGAAATAAACAAACGCATTTCTGCTAGCGGTATTTGCCATGTGATGCCGGCTTAGAATAGCATCACCCCATTACTTCCCGCGGGTATTGTAAAAGGCAACAAAGGGACTCGAGGGTTTCACTTTCATGTGTATTACAATTTTAGGCGACGCGACAGGCTGACAGCCTGTCACTATAGTGATACACGAATCGTCTGAAAGGGCCCTTAATATACTTGTCAAACATGGCGATAATTGCGGTAAGTTTACAATCGTTAACGCTCTGCCAGCGACATGGGATAAAGGCGTGATTTATGTATGTATGTATTTGCTGCTGACTGTGGGAAACCCTTTATACTACAAAAGAGAGTACTGCGCATTATGTTAAAAAAGCCAGTTGATTTTCCTGCAAAATCCCTCTTTAGGGAACTAAAAATACTAACTTTGCCTAGCATCTACATTCTCGAAACATGTAAGCTAATAAGAACAAACATAAATGAATATAAAACTCACGCAGATATTCATAGTATAAACACACGCCATCGTAACCACCTACTAGTACCACGTAAACGACTAGCTAAGTCGAGAAAATCATTTACTGTCATGGGTATCAAGCTATATAACGCACTCCCGACCGATATTAAGGACAGCCAAAATGACTCAATATTCAAAAGTAAACTTAAAAAACTGCTTCTTGATCTGGCGTGTTACAGTGTGAATGAGTTTTTAGAATTAAGAACGAATTAATATTAACACTGATCAGCAATAATTTTAGGTATATTATGTCGTCTTAAAAATTAATGTACACTTAAGTACTTATGTGTATCAAATTATTTACTATTTATTGTTCATTTCATAAGTTTGACATGTAAAATTTATTTATTTTATCAATAAAAGACTGAATACTGAATACTGAAAATTTGTAAAAAAATCGACCAGAATATATGCGCTGTTGATAAAGAGAGTACACATTACTAAATTGTCCACCTACTTTGATCAAAAAAGTAAGTTCTGTGTTCGACTGGTGTGTTTCACTCTACCGACAATCCACACATATGACTGTAGACTTGAGATCGATCTTTTATAAGTCTTTAACGTTAATCACTCCGCGGTACTATTTTCACCTTATTCGCCAGTTACCTCATACCTTAAGCAGAATTTATTGAACTTGAAGCCAGGAATATTTTTTATGACCTTAATTTTCATTGTCATTTTTTTTTATAACACTTCTCCATGTTTTACTTAATTGCTTTCATAAAAACAACGCAAAATATACACTGATGTAGGAGCTTTTAGTAGGTTATGGCAGCATTTGGCATAGATTTCGTAATCATTCGTTCTTTTACCTTGACGTTTCAGCTTCGTTTTTTGTTAGTCTGTCATTTTAGCGCGAAATGTGCAGAAGTTTGTAAAGTTTCAAATTATAGTTTACGAAATAAAATTCGTATTATGCAAATGTTGCATAAACGATTATACTTTTCAAGGGAACACACGTCGTTTACATCTTTTGTTTAAACTTCTGCCTGTGTTACTTGTGATTGTGATTTTCAAAACTAGTGTTTCCAAAATTCGCGCTTATCTCCAAATTTTGATACAAAAGTAAACAAAAATCTAATTAAACATGAGTCTGAGTCGTTTGAGAAGTGTAGTGCGCCGCGATTTGGTGAAAGCCTGCCCAAGTTCATCGGTAGCCGTGTCGAAACTGCTACCTTGGAGTCGTGACTTTAGCACTGGCCGTACGCAGCTTGCCGTTGCCCAACATCCAAAGACCGACTGGAACCGCGCCGTGAGTGAGGCGGAGAAGATCGTGGGATATCCGACCTCCTTCCTCAGCCTCCGATGGGTGCTGAGCGACGAGATTGCGAACGTTGCGCTCCATTTGAGGAAGCTGGTAGGCAGCAACCATCCTGTGCTGAAAACTGCTAAGTAAGTTCATTCATCCATATATACGTCAGGTTGTCAGTACCTAAATGATCTCGCACGGGGACGATCTTCGGTTTTCGGCATGGGTAGCAGAACGGTATGTTACCTACTGCTACAGCCTGGGGCCTTCTCCAATATTCGGGAGTATTGCCATACTTAACAGGCTTGGCAGGCGGATTGGCGAGCGCAGTGCAAGATTTTATAAATATTCACAGGAAACGCTGCTGCCCGTTTCCTGGATTCATCCCTTAGTCGCCTTTCACGACACCTACGGGTAGAAATGGGATGATGCTATTCTAAGCCGGCACCTCTCTGCTATGTTGCCTAGTAGGTACAAACTTACTATTAAATTAGTAGGTACACCTTACGGTCGTCAGCTGGAAGTACAATGTACTCAGTGACTCAGTAGGTACAAGCTACTTTCCTGGTACTTAACTACCTCTTGCTGTTTCTCGATAAACTGTAGCTTATTAGAAAGGTACCATACAGTGTACCTTCTTAGGTAAATTTGGAGGACATCGATTCTATAAAGGTCGGGAGTTCATTGCATCTTAGCGGTAGATAACTAGATAGAACCTTAACTCTACAATATGCAACCTTCACCATCGATAGTGTTTAAATAAGCTGTCCATTAAGCCACCAAATAAAACCGATACAGTCAAGTGTTTTTAATGTCTACAGCACAGGAATGTATAGGTAGAGTAGGAAGCAACGTAACTCGATCTCTTTATTAATTTCTATTTCATTAGTATATTCTTTTCTATACATGATGTAAGGGGCAGCCTTCTTAATACTGATAAGGTGCATACAGATGACGAGACTGAACAACTTTCCCTAAATAACGTCAAAAAGTTAACTTAAGCTAGGCTTAGCTGATCGAGATTATGCTTAGAAATTAATTTATTTTTTCGTTTTCTGACATAATATTCCTAGAATGCCAGTTGCTCAGTTATGGTTACGCACCGCAACATCCATTTTCTCTAGGTATACCTTTATGCCAAAATTCTTCACTTGTTATGATAAAATTCATACGATTTGACACGTCTATAGTCTTCTCGCCATTACGGTCGCCAAATACTGGCAATCAAAAATATAATGATCCATTGACACGACGAAGAAGAAGAAGAAGTCTTCTCGCAGGAGATAATTCTCTCCACTGTGCACATCTTAAGCCTATACGCTACATACACCCTATCAGTATTAAGAGGGCTGTATTACACTCTGTATTTGCTTGTTTGTTTGTTAATGTAACATCACACGTGAACAGGTACCTATAATCGAATGTTATACCCACCGGCTGCAACGCACGCAATGTCGTAATTGCAATATGCAACACGCATGACTTCACCGCTTAGGTGGTCGGTTTAGTCAAGTGTTCGTTTTGGTAATGTTTACCTAGCTAAAGGCAGATCGTACGATGCCTTATAGTAGCAGGTAGGATATTTTTAACTGCTGAGGAGTTTTACTTCCACTTACTGGACGCCAGAGCGTGCTATTGTCGTAACCATTTTCCCAATCCATACTTCTTGCGGCCCGCAAAGCGGAAAAGTGTATTTGTTTGTTTGTCCTTCTTTTCCTTCGCAACCGAACGGATTTATGTTATGATTTTAATTATAGTTAGCATTTAAGCTGAACCATTGAGCAGCTACCGAAACGAAAAAGTCCAGATTGTTTTATCTTCGTTTCGAATCATCAGTGCCTCGTTTTTCGAAACTACAGGCTACAATTCTACAGGTGAAATTCGATGCACATTGCGTAGCGGGTCAAAAATCCTGGTTTATAATGTCCCAGCGGCTGCGCAATGGACATCAAATTTCACCTGTAGAATTGTAGCCTGTAGCTTCGTTGCATAGGCCAGTAGGTATGGAAGTCTACATACATACGACAAATGTTTAGGATAGAATAAAGTCCAGCCAGATAGACTCTTCAATGCAACCTGCAAAGCATGGGTCGCACGAGTGTCTTACGACAATTCTTGTGAGTTTCGGCCTCTACGAAGTTACTTGTATCCAATTAGGATAATCTTTGATTACTTAGTCAGCATTGATTTTTAGGTGAGAGGCTGGAAAGTAAAATAGGCGCGTTTTTGCCGCGGGAAAATGTCTCATTCCTACGGAAATATTGGCTGCAGATGAAACCGCGGGACGGAAAGCTAGTTGGGGTATAAAATCAGTGTCTGTGTTCTTATAATTAATTTGTCAAGCTTGTATACGTTTGAATTATTTACTGAGAAGGTGAATAAACATTCTTGTTAAATGGATTTACGTGCGTGTCGGATTAATTGAGAACTTTCTTTAGTGCTTACCTTCTAGTGTATCCAATTACTTAAAGTGGTGATCAGCTGATTACTGTTAATTATAGTTTATTCTGTCCGATTTTACCGACACGCGTAAAACTGCATTTTTGGCGAACCTTAAACGAATAACGCACGAAGCAACGCATATTTCGAGCATCCGTAACGCATGTGTCTGTCAAATGTAAGGAAATTTCAAATTATAGAAACTGACCATGACGCAGCACCAAAGGATGAACTTGTGTTTTTTGACAGCTGCATCCGGCGACGCAGGTTCAAGCGTTGAACCGTCTGTTTTTAGTACTGGAAAGAAATTTCCTTGCATCTGAAAGACGCATATATGCGTTACGAATGAATGCGCTAAAATAGTGCTCCGTTGTGCGTTAAGCGTGCGAACTACCTTAAAGTCAAAAGAACATACTATATCTGAAGAAAATAACATATTAGCTGTATTTTTAATGACTAATATTTAATGTAATTTTTACGGCACGTATCACATTGTTTGTTCAACTTTAATTGTTCACACGTATCACATTGTTTAATCTAATTTCTCATAATTAATTCTGTACGTGAAAAGTGTTTACTGAATGTCTATCACAAAAAAAGCCCCAAAAGTCCTCTGGTCTAATCTTAATACTTTTTAACAGGAACCTGATCTACAATGGCAAGAATAACATGCAAGCTTGGGGCCTGATTGTGCTGCTGATCTCCAAAGCAGCAGGGCATAGCCCAGAGATTCCTGACATGGAGCAGGACAAAGCAGCCGGGGTTCTGCACAGGTAAATACTTGATTGGATCAGTTGGATCAGCCCGATTCGTTCTTCCCAAAATATTTGCCTAGTCTCGCCTCAAAAAAGGCGTGATTGGGCTAGTTATTTGAACAACCATACACCATTTGTTTCCTTATTTGTTTTTGTTTTTTTTTTCCTAGTTTTAAAAAGGTGCAATAAAGTGATTATACTTACATACATACATAGGTACTTATTTTCGATCGAACTCTTGTTCACTAGTGCCTAGGCAGCGGCACCAAAATTAAAGCACTTTACTTACCACCCAAAAACAAAAATTCTAAAGGCACACTGCATTTCAGCTACAGTTGTGGCGTTGGCGTAACGCATGCGTCTTAGGGCATGCAATATCGGAAGGTTTTCAATTCCGATACTGATTTCCGAGATCAGATCTCAATATCGGAATTCCGGTATTAATATCGGAATTGCACATAAAATTAAGTTTCACGCGTTTTTTTATTAATTACGTGTAAGTATATTATTAATTTGATTATAATTGTAAAGGGATATATTTTGGTACATAAAGAAAAAATAAAAGAGAGGTTTATAGACCGAATTGTTCATAATATGGAACTTATAAGCACAAAATCACAGATTTCTCGTTACTATTATCACTCATTACTAAACTTTCTTAAAATCACCATTAATACACTTTTTATAATATCAAAGTAGGCAAGCAAAATCAACAATAATAAAAAAACAATTATCAAAAATATAAAAAACAGCGACTGAATGCCTCAAAATTATTTTTTAAAGACACGTTTTTCTTGATAGTGCGTTCTTAAAAACAACAAGGCATCTAGCATTTTCTCTGACAGTGAACTCCTTATTTTATTACAAAAATATCCAGCGGACGAAAAGACACGCTCGCTTTTAACACTTGTGGGTAATACTGATGTAAGATAAGTGTATGCTTGTGTTAGGTAAACTCCTCTTTTACCTTTATTCTCATATATGGCTTTTTCTATCATGACAAATCCTAAAAGATCAATTTCATCAGACGGAAGCATAGTTTTTTTTTTTTGCATTTCTCCATTTCCTTCCGAAATTCTTGCTCCAGTGCCAACTTCTTTGCTGTAGCAATCCTGAAAAGAGGCCCATCATCTTCATCGGATGACAATGTTACACCAGGTATCTGTTCCGTCTCTATTTCTGTGACAATATTAGTTCTAGTTGCGTTTTCTTTGTATTTGAGGCGTTTTAACAGACCTACAATGCTCTCCCATATTTCGTCACTTGTTGGTTTGGGAAATGTATAATTTTCTAAAGAACTGTAAAAGCTTTCAGCATCATAAAGGTAGTGTAAAACTCCTGTTATCAGTAGCCGTCTCTCTTTAATTCGGCTTCGCAATTTTGCAGCGAGATTAGAACTCAAATATGTGTTTTGCTGGTCAAGTTTATTAAGCATAAATTTCAATGCTGTGTCTGCTGTATACAGCGTAGCGTCACGTTGGCAAAGAGAAAGGACAATCAATTTTACCACTTTTAAAGTACGATTAAGATCGGTCAATTTTTTTATTTCTTCATCTGTAAAGGATACATCTGATTTAATGTCGATGAGAAGCTTGAAGATGCAATCTTTCATTTTTAGAAAATTCTTTCTTTAAATTCTTTACAAACGTAAGCTTTTAATGCATCGGCTTTGAGAGGTGACTTCTTGATTGATCTTACAGGACATCGTACTTTGCCAATTAAATATTTGTACATTCTTGGATCACCAGTACGAACTTGAGCACTTTCTACTTCAAATCCACCGCAATCCATTGATGACTCGTCAAATTCGTCATCTTCGTCGCTTTCTGAGTTTGAGCGGTTAAGGGATTCGATTTCATGCTGAAAAGACCGTTCGGGTAGGGCTTCATCAGTAGTTGTTGGTTCGGTTTCGGTAGTAGTAGTTGTTTTGTATAATGTATCGATGACAACAAGCTGAATTCCGTGGGCGAGGCATAATTGATGGTGGCCAGAGATATAAGAACCCATTTTTTTAATGACGACTCGGTGTCCAAAACGAAAATAGAAAGAGATAACACACACAAGTATGGCTAAGCTGCGCTCGTGAGATAAAAAGACTGTAACGGGCGTCAAGAGAACATAATAATAATGACCACAGTTTTTTACAAAGTAAGTTCCAGGTGTTTTCAAATAAAGTTTTCTCAATCCGATATTACGATATTTGATCACTTAGTATCGGAATCGTAATATCGGAACTTTTGCTCCGAGATTCCGATATTACGATATTCCGAGATTCCGATATTCATGCCCTAATGCGTCTGTAAGAACCATACTAGAAACGTCATTCCTCCCCAAACTAAAACCGCTGTTGACCCAGCGCTAGCACAGCGTCGTGAGTTGGACCTGCGTTAACAGCGGTCTTAGTATAGGGAAGGACATTTCTAGTATAGATTAGATAGACGCATGCGTTACGCAGCGTTATTTTAGTGCTGAGCTGTACGTTAAGTGTCAGAACTGCCAAAGCATCATCTGTATCAAATGTTAAAGACCAACGTAAACAGTTTTTTCTCAACTCAGTTTGAAAATCCAGTCGAAATTGATCCCCTAAGTAACTTGCAGTGCCGCTAATAGCATACATACCAATGCTATTGGTCAGAAATGGTCAGTTGACAAATAGTTGGTAAGTGCTAGTAAGGCACGCAACTCGTTTTGCGAACGAGGTCAACTAAAGGTAAATAAACTCGCGAGATACCGAGTAAAGTCTTAAAGACTTATTGTACCGGTAAATTTACGTGGTAAAGTTTAACTAGTTGAGGTCAGTTTAAATTCTTGGAATTGTTTTGAACTGGAATTGTTTAATTAGGTATTCTTCCCTATTTGTTCGTCTGTAATGGGTCTTGAGCAACCTGCAACTTGTTTATAGATTTACTTTGTATTGACCCAATATTGTGCTAAGTACAATGTTTAGGTATAATTAAGGCGAACCGTCAACTTGACGTCCGTTGGTGCGAAAGAGATAGGTATATTGCATCAACAAGTGTAACAGAGACAATGAGCAACAGGGCAACGCAAGTTTTTGACGCAGGCAACGTCGGTTATTTGGACGGGGGATTCGAAATTTCCTTGCATCTGATAGATGAATGCGTTAAAATTGCGCATCAACGGACGTCAAGTGAGGGAACCGCCTCAATGAAAATGAATGTTCGACCACCACTTGACCTTAAGTTGGATCTCCAGAGGCTTTGATTACAGAAAGGGCATCCATGGTATGCAATACAAAGTGCATTTAATTGTTGAGCTGAGCTGACACTTGGTTTGGTTTAGTCATGTTTAGTTGGGGTACATGACCAATGGGAATACCTTAATCTGTTCGTTTAGTTCTTAGTAGGTGGCGCTTGTGCGAATGATGGAAGTGCTCAGCATAAGAAGGGTTAATCGTTTTTATTATTGTGCATGCGTCGAACTTGATAGATGACACCTCAATAAAAGAAAACGCCAACAGCACCACCTAGTTTGGACTAGTGCTGCTATTAGTTCAAAAAAACCTCATTAGATTTAATCTAATAAGTTTGATGTGGCTTGCCTAACATAGAGGTTAAATTACCACAACAAACCCATCAAAGATTGGAGTCACTCAAAAGTATTATCCAAAATTAAGCAAAAGGTCTCATTTGCACTCGTTATGTTTTTCAAAAAGGGTTTTCACTCACTGCACGGCTACTCATTACCTCCCGGTCGCCTGAAAAGCAGGAGAAGCTTCTTAAGGTGTGCAGCGGCTACAGACAGTGTCCCGCAACAGGCCAGGGAGCATTTGTGGAACAGCCGTTACCCAACCCCATCCGGGTTTATCCCTCCGTCCGAGACCCTGCCACGGGGACATAAATTACCGTGGCAAACCTGGAAATCGCTCAACCGATTGCGGACTCAAGTTGGCCGGTGCAGAGAAAATATGGTGAAATGGGGCTTCGCTGACAGTACGCAGACGCACTGCGACTGCGGAGCCCCATCCCAAACCATGGCACATTTACTGGCTTGCCCTCTGTTACCGGTCACATGTAGTAAAGAAGAGCTGAACTTGGCGTCTGATAATGCCATAGCCGTCGCCAAGTACTGGCAGGATAAGATATAGTTCGGCCATTGACACGAAGAAGAAGAAAAAGGGTTGCGTTTTCGTCAAAACTTTCTGTCTGTGCATGTGTCCAAGCTCTTAATCCGAAACACTTTTGTTTACATTCTACACTATTTCTTGAGTTTAATATGTCCTGTATTATGTTATTTCTTTTTGTGCAAGTGTTTTTACTTACTTACTTATTTTTTCTTCAACAGCCAGCGCGCCCTAGCCGAGGTGACAGAGATGATTCGCACCTCCCACCTAGTCCACAAGGGTCTCGTAAACATGAATGTGCGTCACCGCGCCGTAGACGTCGACTCTAACGATATGCTGTTTGGGAACAAAATTGCACTACTCAGCGGGGACTATCTGCTGGCGAACTCTTGTTCGGAACTAGCTAATTTGAGGTAAGAGAATCAAGCAGTAAAGACTTTCAGAATAGACAGTGTTATCTAGCTTATAGGTGAAGATGAACGTCCGTCACCGAATCGAAGACGTGGACTCTAACGATAATTATGCTTTTTGGAACAAACTCTTGGAGAATCACGTCTAGATTGTTTGATTAACTGAAACGGCCTACGACTGGTTTGCGATCGCAACGTTGACCCTACTTAGCACTACATAGCATAAAGCAAAGTCGCTTACTGTCTCTGTCGCTATGCCTATATGTGTGTGTGTCTGTACCTTTAAAATTACGCAACAGATTTTGATCCATTTTAATGGGTAGGTAGAGCGATTTAAAGGGGATTTATATATGCTTGCCGGGAAAACACCTTATTCCTAAGGAAAATAAGTTACAGCGGGTGCAACCTCAATATTCAGCTTAGGCGCGCCCGCAGATACTTAATTTGTTAATTAGCTAAGTAGAACGTGTCTTAATAGTCCTAGTATACTTAAACCGAATGCATAATTTAATTATCAACAATATTCGCCAATCGTCAAACTGGTTTATAGGCATTTTGTGTCGTAATACATTAAAAAGTATTACGCTCCAACTATTATGAAATAGATTGTGAATGGGAAGTGAAAGTTGACCTAGAGATGCGGTGTTATGAATAAGCAGGTATCAGAATAACTTGGAAATTGTGTGTCAAGAACATACGTTTGATCTTCGTTTGATAGATGCATGATTTATTAATATTCGTTTAAAATAAGTATTTATCTTTAATAGAATGTTACAACGAATCGAATGTTTTGGACGATAGGACCGGCAAGACGATCAGTGGAAAGGACGGACATGACAAGATGACGTTTTGACTTCTTTCATTATCATCCATCACTTTCCACTACGCCTTCGAGCAACACGGTGTGGCACTTGAAGGTGCTACAAAATAACAAAAGACCGGTTTGACTCTAAAACTTCTTTATTTTAAGTAATGTAGGAAAACCCTAAAAATAATAAAACTAGGTTAACACAATGTTGGTGGATGAGTAAGGAATGAAGATGAATAAGCTCGGACAAAAAAATAAGTACCTCCGTAAGGGTTTCCTTGATCACGATAACGGTGATTTTTTGATTTGTAAAGTTCTACATACACATACACATACCACGCCTTCATCCCTTGCGGGGTAGGCAGAGCGTTAACGGCCGTAAGAATACGGCCACTATCGCCACGTCAGACATTTTTGAGAATTGTTTTCTAAGGTTGTTTCAGAAAACATGTGTATCACTATAGTGACAGGTTGTCAGTCTGTCGCCTAAAAATTGTAATACACCAACACTCTCGAGTCCCTTAGTCGCCTCTTACGACACCCGCGGGAAGGATGTGGGGTGATGCTATTCTAAGCCGGCATCACACGGCAACACACGGCACTTTGTAAAGTTCTTTAATTGTATAAACTATTTTTATACAAGCGTTTTCCTGACACCGTCGAAAAAATAACTATCGTAAGGTACATACATTTCTGTTCGAGGATCTAGTATAGAATGAGTCAAAAGAAAAATACGTCTGACGACATTTCAATTTCGTAGTTTGAAATGATTAGAGAGAGGAGAGTTGACTTGGAAAGGATGCCGACGCAGAGTTTTCACATTCCACAGAACAAAAATGACATTTGCGTCGCTCGTATGACATTTTTTTTTAAATTTATATTCTAATAATAATTCTTTACAGTAAGTAAATTACCTATAGTACAGACATCTCTTGTCTGTGATTTTAATAAATAGCTGCAAGCTTATACTCAACCCGAAAGGTAAACACATTAACAGCCACAATAATCCACTGCTGGACATGGGCCTGTTTCTCTCGGGGCGTATACTCGTTACACTTGGCAAGTGGATTGGCGAGCGCAGTGCAAGATGTTTCACTCGCAGAGAACGCTACTGCCCACTCCCGGCATAATGATCTCTTAGTCGCTTGATACCCCCGGGTAGAATTGGAGTGATGCTACACTAAGCCGGCACATTACGCATATATAAAAGAGACATATATAAGTTGCCGTGTGATGCCGGCTTAGAATAGCATCACCCCATTTCTTCCCGCGGGTGTTGTAAAAGGCAACTAAGGGACTCGAGGGTTTCATATGTATCACAATTTTAGGCGACAAGCTGACAACTTGTCACTACAGTGATACACGAATCATCGCGTAAGGCCCTCAATACTTGTCAGATGTGGCGATAACGGCCGTAATTTTGCGATCGTTAACGCTCTGCCTACCCCGCTAGGGATAAAGGCGTGATTTGTGTGTGTGTGTGTGTGTGTGTATAAAAGAGACGATAGTGAGTTGATATCTGTTATACAGGGTCAGGGGTGTAAGGAACAGCCTTCCGAATACTGATCCAGACCATGAAACTAATATATATAACAAATGTTTGCAAGACAAGAATTACAAAGTCCAACTATCTGTAAAAACTAAATCCGCTTTGTAGTATTTTTATTGTAACCGTTTAGCCAATCCGGTTTGTAAGTTTGTTTAGTGCAGTCTTTCTTGTCTGTACAAATAGTTTCCACATTCTTACATCCATCAGTCAGTGCTATGTACACAATTGACATTGTACCAAATCACGTCCCGAGCCGGCGGGCTAGGCAGCGAAAGCGTTTAAACAAAGAATACTAAGTGTCTATGCAGACGAACGGCAAACTGCTGCGAAACTGCAAACTTCTTCGGAATGTGCTATGTCTGCTTGAACTTTTCAAACCACACATTGGCTTGAAATTTAAATTTTTGTTATGTTAAATTCAAATGTTATGTTTCAATTTCTGAACGATCTCGCAATGTGACAAGTCTGTGTTCAGTTTCAGTCAGCAAATATTTCTTTAATATGACAATACTTACCTATTTTACATGCGAGACGTCATTCATATTATCATTCGTTCCGCGACTGAAACTTACCTCCACTATTGTTTTCCGGTCCAATAGAAGTGGCAAGTAGAAAAGTTTGCAGTTCCGTAAACTATGGAAAATGCCATGCCGGTTACAGGAATTTTATGGCAGTCGATTTGTAAGGCTGCTTACTGACTAGTGTTACTGTGTCAACGGCTATCGCTGACGTGTGACGACGCCTGCGTTAGAAGCTGCCGTTGACACAGTGCCGCTCGTCTGTAAGCACCCTTACTAGATGCTTGGAGAAAGCCTACTGTGGTCTGTAATTGTACGTCTGCGTCCGTTATCCTTGAGGCTCGGTGAAGTACCGGCTTTTATTCAAAACTGGTTTAAATTGACTACATTTTTGCGCATAGCAAGATGAATAACTTTTTAATGTTGAAATATCGGGAAAACCCATCGAAGCAGTACAGAAAGCAAAGAAGGAAGGAATAAAGGCGGTAAAGGAATCAGTGCAATTATACTCTCATAAGCTTATAACTTTTATAAGGTAATGGTTCAATTTTGCATATTCATAGCATAACCCATCAAAAGACAATTTTGATTGTTTCACGTTCAACAAAGCAAAAAATTACTCCAAAATGTTGCGTTCAGTTCAGAGTAATACTAGTGACGACACATATCTGTGTTTTGTTCCGTCACGTGTTTCCAGTCCATATTCCAAATACGATATCAAAGATTTTTGTGCGCAAGTTTTCATATCAGTCATATACATAGTAGGTATCTCATACGTTTTTCAATTTATACTTATAATTTTTTCAGGAATCAAGAACTAGTCGAGCTCATGTCTTCAGCTGTTCGAGACTTGGCTGAAGCAGAGTTTCTGGGAGAAAGAGACATGCAGAACAACCCTCTACCTTCAAGACCTTTGCCAGTTGAGGAGAGAGGAGCTGCTTCAGGTATTTCTTCTTGTTATGTGACTATAGTTACAATATCCCAATGTTAGTTGATCGAGACCTTTCGGAAGCAGAGTCTCTAGGAGAAAGAGATATACAAAACAATCCTCAAGTTTTAAGACCTTTACCAGTTGAACAGAGAGAAACTGCTTCAGGTATTTTAGCTCCCAATTTAACTATACTTACAATATCCCGATGTTAGTTGATCGAGACCTTTCGGAAGCAGAGTCTCTAGGAGAAAGAGATATACAAAACAACCCTCTTCCTTCAAGACCGTTGCCAGTTGGACAGAAACCGCTTCCCAATAGAACCTCCGCTTTTAACTACTTAAAACATTGGTAAGATACCAATCAATGTCCAGTCTAGTTCGGTACATCATATATGTACTACCAGTTTGTCTGTACCTATCTACAAACATGCTATAGTCAACAAAGGTACGCAGAAAGGCGCGACTTATTTGCTTAAGCATAATGGCCAAACTGGTGTGTGTCGTTTGCCAATATGTAATCTGCTTTAGGTGGCTACTATGTATAGGTACATACATACATACATACATATATCACGCCTTTATTATCCCTTACGGGGTAGGCAGAGCGCTACGTCGCTGTCGCCACGTCCGACAAATTTATATAGAGGGCCGTTTGAGATAATTTTGTGTATCACTATAGTGAGAGGTTGTCAGCCTGTCGCCTAAAAGTCGTAATGCACCTGAAACCCTCAAGTCCCTCAGTCGCTTCTTACGACACCCACGGGTACGAAATGGGGTAATGCTATTCTAAGCCGGCATCACACCATGGTATAGGTGTATAGGTAACCTGTAGGTAACACATGTATAGTTAGTCAAAAGATATTGTAGGCCTAATTTTTCTCTAGGTAAAAAAGGTAGGACCCTTCTTTAGAGGTCTGATTTACTGTTTTTACATACATACTACTGCATAAATATGATTAGTTTTTAAAATTACATACTTATCAGTTCTGTTGATACTGAATGTGAAAGAGTAGTTTTGATAATGTTATATTTTCTCCGTCAATATTCAAGTAGCTACCTTCAATCCAACAAGTACTTCCTTGTGCCATAATTACACTTCATTTCATACCTAGTTAACATTTCTCGATATTAAACATCTCAGCACTCTCTCGATCTTACTTAACACCGACAAATTAATGCCATTCGAGAGCCCAATTTCTGACATTGTGATTGCTGATATCGTGTACGGAAGTCTGCAACGACTGGTCACTACCAAATTAGGTTGTGTGTGTATTGATTAGGGTGTTTAGAAAAGATTTAAGTAGTAGAAAGTTGTACGAGCAAAATTAGTAGCAAACTTTTCTTCCTATGCAAAAATAAAATAAAATATAGCTCCACTAGCGGCCCGCCCAGAGGCTGCGCCCGCTGTAACTTATTTTCCCGTGGAAATGAGATGTTTTCCAGGCAAGTATTATAGATCAAAACCTTCCTCTTGAATCGCTCTATCTATTAAAAATACCTGTATCAAAATCCGTTGTGTATTTTTAAGGATTTAAGCAAACATACATACAGAAAGACGCGAAAAGCGACATTGCTTTATAGTATGTAGTGATTCCAACTTCTTACATTCAAGTTCCTCATATAATAAATGCTACATTCCACACCATATCCCGCAGAGATACATGTAGGCAAATGGCGTTATTAAAATTCATCATTGCGCTTCGAAAGGGAGTCATCCGTGCTTCGAATAAGTAGCTACATATTATTGATACTATGGAAGACGTACGCGAATGTGAGTTGAATGCAAAAATCGAATATAAAAGCCGAGGAATGTATTATAAGTGTGTTAGTTAATAGACATTTTAAAAATGAGCCAAATGATAATTTCGATGTTTAAAAGAATTTATTACAACAGAATTTTTTGCTTAGCTTGACGCAGGAGCAACGCAAGAACTATTTATTGTCTCTGTTACACTTATAATGGAAGATTCCTATCTCTTTTGCGCCAACGGACGCGGGGTGTAGCAGCCGCCTTAAATCGGTTCATCCATACTAAAAACCGAACTTGACTTGGCGCAGGAGCAACGCAAGAATTTGCATTGTTTTGTATACGCCTCAGTTACATTTTATTATAGTAGGTGCCTATCTCTTTTGTACCAACGTATCATCAACGGACGTAAGGTGTGGGATTCGACTTAAATCGGTACCCTGATTTGCTGCGAATAGTACATGAATTATTTGACGTAGAAACAACATCAATATGCGTTGGAGTGTGGTACATTGCATCCTTCTTCGGTGTAACGTTATTATGAACGCATATGATTCGTATCCAATTACTGGCACGATAGGTTAGTACAAAACGCATTATTTGGATATTGATTAAACGACTTTGTGATGCTACTAATATTATAGATGCGAAAGATTGTATGTTTGTTTGTTTGTTACTCCTTTATCATCATCATCAGATCATCATCATCATCACGCTAATACTAATACACCGCCTAGAGGATAACTTGGATTAACGCATAGGACAGTCTGTTGGTTATCCCGAAGAATTTCCTATTCGATGCTACGGGATTAAAACCGACTTCCACGTGGGCGTAGTCGCAGGCACCCACTAGTGTTATTATAAAAATGGAGAATAATAAGAGAATGAACTAAAAACAGTCGGATTATACTTTTATGTTTGCTCATAAGACCTCATAGACCATACAATAAGACCACACCTAGTAAAAAGGGAAGAGAAAATCGTGTTATTTATCAATCGCTTTAATATTTTTTCGGTCATGTCAGACACCAGCTAAGGCCTCTTTCATACTTCAGCGCTAAAATAACGCTACGCTACCGTATTCGTCTGTCAGATTCATGCTAGAAACGCCAAAAGCTAGCGCAGCATCGTGCGTTGGACCTGCGTCGAGAGCGAGTTTAGTATGGGGAGTGACGTTTCTAGCATGAATCTGACAGACGCATACGTTAGCGCAGCGTTATTTTAGCGTTGTTCGTTAAGTGTGGGAAAAGCCTAACTCTGATTGAGTTCATCGGGTCGTCGACGCACAGGCAAGCAATTTAACTTTTCACTTGGCACTGCGTGTAGATAAAGAAACATAATTTCACCTCACTGTCGAAAGTAACGAGTAAATATTCTAACTACACATAAAAAAGAGAAAACTTTTGAACCTACAATCATGTCAAAGAAAGTTTAATAAAATAACAATAACATGCGAATAACAACAGAAGCTAGTTTTTATTTTGTACTAGTGGGCGCCTGCGGCTCCGCCCGCATGGAAGTCAGTTTTAGGCGGTAGCATCCCACAGAAACATTTTATCGCAATAACAGTCCTATGTGTTTATCCAAGTTACCTTCTATCTATGTGCCAAATTTAATGAAAATCGGTTCAGTATTTTTAGCGTAAGGGAGTAACAAACAAATATACAAACTTTCTTTATTTATAATATACTAGTGGGCGCCCGCGGCTCCGCCCGCGTGGAAGTCGGTCTTCCGAAGCATCCCACAGGAACATTTTTTCGAGATAACAAATTTCTAGGTGTTAATCCAAGTTATCCTCTATCTGTTTGCCAAATTTCATTAAAATTGGTTCAGTACTTTTAGCGTGAAGGAGTAACAAACAAACATACAAACTTTCGCATTTACAATATTAGTAGGATGAGCATCAAAAGTTGAAACGCATAGCACGTAGACGTTAACCTTGCCAATAAGGAACTCGTAAATAAAAAAAACACGCATACCGCATTTTTAGTGACATCTTTAATGGCGGAGGTGGATTTACAGATGAAAAGTATGCGAGTACCTCCCGAGATGCTATTTTTGTATTGGCTAAAATATGGTTAAACCATAGTTTCATCACCAGAACATTAATTAGTACTATCTTAAATAAATTATTTGTACTTGCGTAAGGAAGCTTACAACACATAGGTATATCGTTCAATTGATGGTATAGTTGAGATTGCCTGACTTACTAATTATGACCACTAGTGTGGAAAATCAATGAAGTCGTATTCAAACAATATAATCTTCCAAGGTTGGAAACGGGGTATTTAGGAGGATACTCTATCTGAGGCATGTCTTCTGCACCTGCCTTTTTTCAATAAACCGACAAGTACATTTCTCTTTGATTTGTTTTCCGCGACCGATGGAAAGAAATGCTTCGGTCCAATTTTTTAAAAACACACTCGCAGCTTTTGTTATTAACAAAGGTACTTCCTTAAGTACTTCCTTAGGTCCTAATATTAGTCTTTATTTTGCAATCTTGCCTACCTACATCTTCAAAAACAATATCCCCAACAGTGTATAAGCTTTCATCACCTATTGGTTTAGAAATTTCCATAGACAATGAGTAAAGAGGTTGTGACCCTATGCTTTCAAGCTAGCGACCCATCTCTGCTCAGCCGACCGAAAATTGAGACTGACATGTTTTTGCTTAGGGATATTTTACATATTGTGACTCGTGCATAAATTATAGACGTATTTACTGAGTTCATCTGATTTGAGCATACCTTTTCTCCCTGTGTAGTAAAATACAACAAAGGGACATTGGTTCCATAAATTGAAGGAATGCCCCGATTCGGGAAGAGTAGGTCCATCCAACAGTGAAATGTAAAATAATGTTATTTATCAATAAAACAAGAAAAACGAGTTATTAATAGAGTACTTCCAGGCGATACCAACTCGTATTTAAGTTAATTTGGTTTTCAAAATATTGTACTATTTGAACTATTAAATTGGCATACCTATAGCCATGTAAAAGTAGAATACAGCGGTGTTGTGTAGGCAGGCATATTATGTCTTCTTTTGGACTCGAAAGTTTGTTTCTATCAACAAATACTGGTGAGGACCGATGTGGCGCAGTGGTAGTGCGACTGTCTTTGACGCAGAAGGTTCCGGGTTCGATTGTCGATGGGTTACTCACAAAGTTCATATTTATCACTTTGTGAATTGATTCCCAGTCTGGTTAGGACATTCTGAACTAACGGGCTGAACCACCCGATTGTCCGTAAGTAAGATGGTTCCATGTTTCGGATGGCACGTTAAGCCGTAGGTCCCGGTTGCTGCCTAAGATCACTTAGACGGCAGTCGTTACACAACCATGTCAGAAGCCTGCTACTTGTAGAAGGCGGTTGAAAAATTCTGGCGCTAGGGTTCATCGGGTCGTTGGAGGACTCGGTGTTCCACACGAAAAGAAAGAGAACAGATACTGGTGATCAATGATAACCATAGATTCACCATCAATGAAAAGAACTATAAATAGAAATAGAGTCAATATCATTTTGTCAGTACGGCCTTTCAAATCAAACAATCACCAACTTTCTACCAATTAAAAGAAAAAGGCACAGTGACTTTACCATAGGCCTGTACCGTTAAGGCAACAGAAAACTGTTAACACATGTGAATAGGACCTAACGACGTTTGCTTTTGTCACATCTGCAAGTTCTGCATGTAGGCTCTCTTTATATTATGTAGAAAGAAAATATCATAGATATTATTTCTCTAAGTAGAGGTATAAACAACCTTATCGCATATTATGAGGCGAATTGGAACTTTCGGAAGTCGTCGTCATGATCATCACATTTTATTTTATTACTAGGATGTGTAAGATATTTGCAGTCTAAACTGTTTTAAATGTCAGATATGTTACTTCAATGTCGGTGATTTGCAATTGACTGTTTGGATGTAATATTTTTATCTCGGTTTAAATGTGGATGTGGTCTAATTAGCGAGCCTCTATAAATTCGACTCGTACCTAACTAAGCTTTTCCGCTAGGTGGTTCGCCGGTAAGTATGCCGACGAAAACCCCATCCTAATCATGAAAAATTTATACATTTTGAAATCAACATATCTAATCCCTGGGACAAAGAAAACTCCTATTAAAATTAGGAGTATATCTTGTGCATAGAATTGTAGGATGTTACATTAGTAAAATTAACATGATCGTGTATCTAACGTGCCGTGTGGCAGAGTATAATCCGGTCTTCCCGTGGGGATCGTAAGAGGTGACCAGTTTATACTAAAGTAATTATATAAGGTGTAAAAATATTAGCTGCAAATATTTTAAGAGATGAATCAGCCCATGAAACTGAACAACTTTCATGAAGGAACATAGGTCGAAATATGAGAAAAATTTTTGGACCTCCCATACAAATTGACTCAGTTGGTTGGTAATTTTGGGAGGCCCAAAATTTTTTTTGTATTTCGACCTATGTTCCTTGGGGAAAGTTGTTCACTTTCATCGGCTGATTCACCCCTTAAAATATGTGCAGCTAATATTTTTACACCCTGTATATTCTTTTCAGAATGGGACTGCGTCCTGGAGCCCCTTCCTCTAACTGGCGTGTTGGGCAGCGCCAGGCGCGAGTGGGCCGCGAGACACACGTTAGCAGCCGGCGCTTTGCTGGGCAAGAGTTGCTCCGGCACCCTCAAGCTCGCAGGCCATGATGCTGCCATGCAGAGCCAAGTAAGTAACATACAGGTTTATTCTTTTAGGCAGCAGGATGATTCTTCTCAGGAGTTTGAACAACTTTTGCTATGAGCCACCTTTGACTGTGTCCTGGAGCCGCTGACTCTGACTGGCATGCTGGGCAAGCAACTGTTGCTGAGCATCCTCAAGCTCGCAGGCCATGATGCTGCCATGCAGAGCCAAGTAAGTAACATACAGGTTTATTGTCAGTGGCAGGCGCGAGTGGGCCCCGAGACACACGTTAGCAGCCGGCGCTTTGCTGGGCAAGAGTTGCTCCGGCACCCTCAAGCTCGCAGGCCATGATGCTGCCATGCAGAGCCAAGTTAGTAGCATACAGGTTTATTTTTTTTAGACAGCGGGATTTGACTGCGGTCTGGAGCCACTGCCTCTGACTGGCATGCTGGGCAAGCAACTCTTGCTGAGCACCCTCAAGCTCGCAAGCCATGATGCTGCCATGCAGAGCCAAGTAAGTACAGGAATAGGTACACAATACGAAAACTTTCCAGAATGATTCTACTCGTTAAATTAATGTTTTACTATGAGGACCACCTGAATGGGGTTGACTGCATTGAGTGGCGTGTTGGGTTCGCTCTCTTTTTCTTTTCGTGTGGGACACCGAGTCATCGAACGACCGAATGAACCCTAGTGTGAGCCACGAGACACACTTTAGCAGCCGGCGCTTTGCTGGGCAAGAGTTGCTCCGGCACCCTCAAGCTCGCAGGCCATGATGCTGCCATGCAGAGCCAAATAATTAACATACAGGTTTAATTTTTTAAGCAGCAGGATGATTCTTCTCGTGAATACCAACAAGTTTAGTAAAACTTCTCTCCTTATCGTGTGCACTGTGCAGTGTGGAAGACCGAGTCGTCCAACAACCCGATGAAACCTGGCGTCAGAGTTTTGAACAGCCTACTACTAGTAGCTGGGTTCTGACATGGTTGTATAACGTCTGCCGAAGCTGACTGTTCTGAAGCCACTGCCTCGTGACTGACCATGTAATATTTACACAGACTAGAGATCTAATGCGCGCAAAGCCCGAACGTCATTTTATCAATTAATTTTCATTTCAATTTCAATTTCAATTTCAATTTCAATTTCAATTTATTTATCAGAATAACTTACTTGCTAACAGAATACATTCCAACACACAAGTAGTCTAACAATGATATACATTCATTAAAAGTCATTAATTAATTTCAATCCAATTATCATAAAAATATAAAAGTATCCATTTTATAATTTATCTATTAAATACAACACAACACAATGAAAAATAATGGTTACAAATACCAACGTGACAGACTTTAAGCAATAGATGTCTCAAATTTATAGACCTGATCAATATAAATTTTAGCTTTTGCCATAATACTGTTCATACTATCAGCAAGCAGCGCCAAGTCCTCGCAATGAGCTAGTATGTTGCTAATTAACGTGAGTGCCCGCGTGGTAGGTGCGTTGGCCGCGTACTTCGTGCGAGTGGTCGGCCGCCGCAACTGTCTCGGCCTTCGGCGAGGTGCTATCGCGCCCGGCGCGTTGTGCTGAGTACACAGCAAGGGACCTACTCTATCCATCACAAAAGGACTATCAATTCTTAGATACAGCACAAACAGATAATGTTTCATCAGTAGCATTTTCCTTCTAAACAAGAGTGTTTCCATGTCTACCATACCAGAAACGAACAACGATGGATACATATAGGGATAATAACCAAATTGGCGCTTGTAAATCCAGCGGTTGAATTTTCGTTGAACTTTTTCAACCATTAGGCTATACTTTTCTTCATAAGGATCCCAGATTATGGCACCAAACTCAAGTTTGCTGCGTACATATGCGTAGTACAGAACCTTTGCTACATTAATATTATCAAACTGTCCAGAAGTCCTCATAATAAAACCCAAAAGTTTACCAGCCTGTTTGCATATTGTTGTTACATGCTTATGAAAGTTCATTTTAGCATCCAATGTCAATCCCAAGTCGCGAATCTCATCAACCCTGCCCAACACGGAGTCCTGCATATTGTATGTCGCACACAATGGCCTTGGTTTACGAGTAAACGTTATCACTTTGCATTTATCAGTATTAAACGGTAAATGGTTGACGGTGCTACATTTTGAGACGGCATCAATATCTTTTTGCAATGAGTGAACATCAGCCATACCACCAATAGTCTGATAAAGCTTCAGGTCATCCGCAAACAAAATGCACTGTGTAGATTGCACGACATTAGGCAGGTCGTTGATCATCAATAAGAACAGCGTAGGGCCCAAGGTGCTACCTTGACTGACACCGGACCTAGTGTAATACTCACCCGACTCACAGCCATCTACAGAAACAAACTGACGTCTATCTCCAAGATAGCTTGAGAACAAGGTGAGAAGCTTATACGTGAAACCCGATTCAGCCAATTTCCGAAGCAAGACATCGTTATTGACAAGGTCAAAAGCCTTCTTGAAATCGAAATACGCGGCGTCAACCTGCATATTTGCGTCCATTCCAGCATAAACATAGTCAACCAATGAAATTAAGTTTGTGTTTGTCGAACATGCCTTACGAAAACCATGCTGACTGGCATGCAGCAAGCCACCCAACTGCCTGCTAATTTGTCGGTTTAGAATACCCTCAAAAATCTTTCCAAACACAGGAAGGACGGCTATTGGTCTAAAGTTAGAAACATCAGTCCCTGAACCACTTTTGGGGATTGGTGTGACCCTAGACAATTTCCAACTATGTGGATATTTACCAGTGCTTAGTGAAAGATTGAAGAGATACACCAGAGGATCCTCAAGCACTGACCTGCAGTCCTTTGCGAGGAACAAAGGTATTCCATCAGGGCCACTAGTTGCGCGAGGTTTAATGCGCGTTACTACTGCCTTCAAATCAATTCCGCATATAGACTCAATTTCAATTTTGGCATCATTATCATCTAAAAACGCGTCAAGCATTAACCGTTCCGCGTTCAAGCTTGGTACTTCATCAGGAAAAACCGAAGCAAAGTATTGAGCAAACGCGTCAGCCAAGGCCTGACCCGTCACCTCAACACCATCGCAAACAATGAAGTCGTTACGTCTTCTTCCCTTTTTTCTCTCCTGAACAAATGACCAGAACTGTACCGGGTCATCAATGATGTTCGCCTGTACGGTACTAATGTGCTGTTTATATGCGACTTCAATTAGTACCTTAACCCTCTCCCTGTAGTATTTAAACAGTTCCTTATTAAATTCTTTGCCCTCACTTCTGTACCGTTTTAGATTAAAATGTTCACCTATCAATGCCTGTATTCCTTTCCAGGGTTACCTGTTCGGCTGCCATCTCGCCTTAGCCTGGCAGGCCTTCCTCGACATGGAAGCCTTCACGGGCCCGGAGCCCCACAGCTTCTCTTTAGTAGGAGCCCCCCTCGCCTTCACTCTGGAAGCCAGACCTGAACTCTACTCCTATATTGAAGCCGGGCATCGATCTGTCCACGATGTCGACTATCATGTTGTAAGTACACCTTCTAATTCCTTACAAGAAGTATATTGTTAAATGCTTGGTTAGATTTTATCGATTTTTCATCATCACGCTTTTTTCTGGATTTTGATTTGCACGGGCTTGCTGCATACACCTACATTTATTTTCCATTTCATTTTCCGATTTTACCAAACTGGGAAAACAAGCTACCTACAATTTATAAAAGTAGTAAACTTTTTAAACTTATCTTAAGTATGGCAGCTGTCAAATGATGCTAGGACGTGACAAGTTCAACAAATGTCTTAGCATTAATATGAACTTGGTAAGTGCCAAATATGGCTTTCGAGCAGCGATATTAGGATACATTTTGAGGATGGTGATTTAGATTTCCTTCATTTCATTAGTAGGTACCATACATACGTCATTCACTTACATACCTATTACTCTCAACTCTATTAACATGGTGTTTCTCCGCCAGCTATACAAAGCCGTGCTGGAAGGCGACGGCATCGAGCAGACCAAGCAGCTTCAGCGCGAGCACATCGCCGCAGCTTGCGAAGTTCTGGACAGCTTCCCCAACTGCGACGCCCGTACGGCGCTACTGAACATCATTGTCGCCATGCAGAATGACCAGTAGATAAGTGGAGTAAATGTAGAAAGATATAGCTATGGAGAACTGTAACTGTAGATAGATGTAGCTATGAAGTAATGTAATAAGCGGCAAAAAATAGTGCACCAACAGCGCAATCTGAAGCGTCAGTAAAAACTAGTATACAACAGAAAAAACGACTTTGTCCTGATTTGATGTCAAAATAAGCAATTTCACGCAGCTTGCGAAGTCCTGGACACAGCTCCCCAAACATCAACATCATTGTCGCTATGACCAGTAGATAAGTGGAGTAATTAGATAGATAGATAGATAGATATAGAAGTACTCAAAATTTTATATTATAGAGTTAAGAATTGTTCAACATAGAAAAAACAGCGCCTATAGCGGAGTTGGAAGCGTCAGTAGTAATTTGTAAAGGGTTGAAATTCGTTTTAGCTACGCGGAACAACATTGATACACTTTTTAGTAACTATAGTATTAATAGAAGGAGAAACGATAATTGAAATGGGCTCGTAATATATATGTGCCTTCATGTGACCGCTTACGAGGTACAAGTCGAGCTTAATTTTAAAATCATTGAGGCTTATTTTTTATGAAAAAGAAAATTTCGTAGTTTTATTTTTTATTTGGTAGAGGAAAGTGAATCTAAAGTTACCAGGAACTGTACAACGAATTGACTTACCAAATAATCCCAGAAAATCAAACAAAGCAAGTAATTCATAATTTTGGTCTATTATATTAATATTAACAAATGTAAGTTACCATAAAAATGTAATGAATCAGTTAATAAAAATAATTTCTTATTTGTTTTCGATAAAAATTTGCCTTTTTTTCTAAATTGATACGAACATTCCCCTGCAGGTTTTTTGCAAAATAATCAGCTTTAATTGACAGTATTCTTTAGATTTCATCTTTTATATACTATGGATGGATGAAATGTATTTTTGTATTTTTTTATCGAATAAACTTAAAAATTAACTGGGTTTTTATTAAAACTTCCTCCAGTATAGGACAATTTGTTATATAGCTTGGCCAGAAAGAATAAAAAATTGTTGCCATAGTTAACCGTTATCTGTCAGATTCGACAGATCACGAAGAAAGTGGCGCCTTTCATTTTTTATCCTATTCTTTATGGGCAAGCTATAAGTGTGATATAATAAATAAAAACCATCAAATTTCTTTTTAAATTATTGTATTAATAAATAATGGTAGTTCTATTTACATGACACATTCGATTACTCTCTTGTTTTGGCAGAAGACAATAAAAAATATCATTACTCAAACACCATCGCCTACTCGATGGTTTTAAACCTAAAGATGCACATTGGTAATAACCCATATTCACCACATGAGAACAAAAGTGACCTTTTTGGTTACATTTTTGACAATACTGGTCGTTTTTGGTTTAAAAATGCATAATTCGGACCTCAAATTAGCGAAGTACTTTCTTTGCTGAAGTAAAATTTTAGCATTTTTCCTAATTTGAGGTCTTTACAAGTAATTAATAAACTATTGTGTCAATCATCCTCAATATCCACACACTCGAAGGAGACGTACAAACAAGCAGTCAAGCACTCAGTGAGTTAATGGATATATCACAGGTTCTAGTGTCGCCTAAATGATACATTTACTTTTACGTTTACCATTCAAAACACATTATTGGTTGAAAGTCTACAAGTTTCATGCCGGAAGTACTGTAAAAATTATATCAAAGGAAGAATTTGATAAGTTTATAAAAAAACAATTATCATACTCTCTTTTAATTACGTATAGAAAGATTTGAATTGAAATTAAATTTGTGATGAACGTAGCCTTAATTTTACAACTGTGATTGCATTTGATATGTTTTGTCTTAACGCATTGAATCGAGAAGTGGCAAGAATTATAGGGCATTTTACCAATGCTTATACACAAATAATATCAGAATACAATTTTAGGCAAATTTTGGTAGATCCAAACATCAAATTTTACCATAAGACCCACGAAATTTCGCACCATTAGTTAATTTTAATATTTTCACTCCTACAATTTACAAGTCCTCGGTGTCTACTATTATTGCTTAGTTTTTTATAAGTTTTGCTCACAAAACTTGTTACTTATAAATAATTTCACGTTTGTCCCAATAAATTTACCATTCAATAAATACGTACACGTAAAAAATATAAACTATATCAATAGTTTTAATCTTTAAAACAAACTTTTTCTTAATTTCTAATTATATATTAATAACTATTCACTCAGTATGCTTTCCTTCATTTTTCAATAATATGCCTACTTTATAATCTTTCCAAGCGCCTGAAAAATTGTTTACTTTTCGCAATAATCTATATTTATATGTATTTTATTATTCTTCTTTTTTATTGTACGTAACTAGTTTTATAGAATTTTATCGTCGCTACATTAGAAGAGTGTAAAAGATTTATAATTCATTCAAAAATAAGATTAAACTTATCAAAATAATTGTGAAACATGATTCATGAAGTAGCTTTAGCAATTCTATCCGAAATACAGGCACTCGATTCGAAAGTAAAGAAGGCTTAGACATGCACAGAACAACTGCAAAAATTTAATGTAGTCGTAAAGCAAATATATTATATATTAACGTCTACCGTAACACTAAATTATTACAAAGAAAATGATTCGATAATGGTTCACGAAATACAATAAGTAATATAAATAAGTTAAATATTCTAAAAAGTTAAAAATACACACGTCTTAACCTAATAGAAAAGCACTCGCATCATTGTGGTAAAATGCTGCAGCGACACCGCTGCGGTCATTGGTTTAAACTTAAACTTATGCCAAAACAAACCAGACAGGAATGGTAAATTAAAAAATAGAAATAAAACAACTTACACAGACAAAGGTACAAAAATATCAATAAACACGTTTGCCAAATGTGTCCGCCTCTCCTCGTGGCTCTACAACCTTTTGTGATGTTTTGTACTTTTGTTCTGAAGCTACATTAATGTAGGGTTAGTAGTTTTATGAGATCATCTAGCCGCATGGACCGGGATCCACGCGCTTAATTAGAAAACACCGACAAAATATGCAGACAAAATTAACGACACTATTTTATACAGTAGCTTGCAAAATAAAACTAACTTCCATGGTCAAGTTAACGGTAAAACTAAAATACGACAAGAATATACAAAAAAATCTACACGAACAATACGGTCACTTGGACATACACGATCGACACTAACGTAACGTAAGACTAGCTGAAATGCGATAAACACTATCATTAAAATAGAACTTAAAATTACATCTTTGATTAAAAACTCACTCGGTACGGTATACTTTAAAAATACTCGTAAAATTCAATTCCAAAGAATCGTGTAAAACAGCACATCGGACCAGTCTGTGCTAATGAAATCTTATTCTTAAATCCAGGAACTACAAAACTTTTTTTTGGAAAGCACATTGTCGCTCTAATTAGAATCCTACAAATGGAAAGGCAACTCAGATCTTAAATAGCTAAGGAAGGGACGTCACTCCGTCGTTTGACGTTGGAAGAACATTGCCCAGGCAGGCCAGGCTTGTGTCAGGTGCCTGATTCTTGGTAGGGACCTGTCACAGTGCACGGGTGCATGGGGAAAAGAGTCGTCCAAGACATCGTGGTTTGCGTGTCAGTTCTCATCATTATCTGCCCACTTTTCCGAGCAACGTTTGTTGCTTCGACTAAAGCCGCTAAAGAACTGTACCCTCCAGGTATAGTTTCCTCGTTATTTTTCCACTTTTCAGCCATTGTCATGGGCTTTTGTTCTGGGCCAGGCGTTGTCGCCGGTGATACTGAGTTAGAGTTTGGTCCAGGAGTTGAGGGAGTAGTTGGAGTAAGACCTAGCTTTTTCAATCTCATTTTTTCTTCCCATTCTTCCAGACCATGTTTTGGCCTGTTCAAATTCCTATGCTGGTAGAATACTAGTGATATTCTCGTTGGGTTCATCCTGTTGGGTGTTTTGACTGCCGTCGTAGAATGCATTTCATGTTTGGCACATTCAAATAAGACGCTACCGTGCCCTAGAGCTATTGCAACTCCCCCCATTTGGGGATCTTTGAAACATTCTAAATTGTCTGAAAACTCTGTGACTTCACCTATAGGTTCAGCTTTTGGGGGCTCCGGTGGGTATGGAATAGAAAACGGTGGGGGATATAAACACCAGTTGGGTGACGACTGACACCAGTTAGGACTTGGATTCTGATAGAAATTAGGTGGAAAGTTAGGGTTGTATTGGTAACCATAAGAATTGTAACAATGGGAATTTCTTAACAGTTCTTCTCTTTTATATTTTTCAGCATTATAATAAGCTAGACTGTTGTAGTCGTTATAGGCATTCTCATAGGGATTGAGGTGTCCGTATGGATTAGGCGGAAAAGAATAGGCATTTGGCATTTGTGGATAATTGCCGTAACCTTGAATTTGGGTTTGATTTCCATATGAATTTTGATTGACTGGTTGAAAATTGTTACCACTAAATTCGTGCACAGGTTTATTTGCAATTGGCATGTTTTGATCATCATGGCTTATAGTGAAGTTCGTTTGAGGTGCAGATGTTGGTACACCGGAGCTGTTTTGCCTGGCATCATACGGACTGCGGTGTTCATATCCTTGACTAAGATGCGGTCTATCAGAAGGTGGATAAGGCTTTAGGAATGTAGAATTTTCTGGACTCTCAGGAGGATTGATAGGCTGTGATCGCGACGGCGGTCTTGCTTTTGGAACTCTGAAAAGTGAGTTCTCATTTTCAGGGTTCAAAGGATCTTTACTTTTAGGATCCCAGTTCTTTGATTCAGGAGATTTCCAAACGCTTTTACGTACATCTGCGGATGTTTCGTTATTTGGAGACTTTAAATCTGGAATTTGTGATGATGCAGGAGATGCGGGCGTACTTTGTGACTTTTGAGATATTTCCGTAAGCCTAGGAGAGTTAGGCATATCGAAATCCGGTAATTTATTCATGTCCATAATAACAGGATTTGGTTTATTAGCCTCGACTGGATTCTTTTGGGACGTTTGATCTGAACTGGTCTCACTTCTTGAGTCTGGACTGTAATTATTCGGTGGTACATTTAAATGGGCAGTCGTTGAATCAGGGTCTTCCTTCACGACATTGGTAAACATATCAGCATTTCCAAAATCTGGCCATTGTGGATTCTGACCAGTATTATTTATTTGACCAGCGATTTGTGGAAACTGCTGCTCTCTCTTTTGCAAACCAGCCGCAAAACTAGGGAGCTGATTTGGATTTTGATTTTGACAATTTCCATCAACACCAATAGGTGACACGTGATTAGGATTATAAAGGCTATTCTGATGATGTAAATTGTAACTTTGGTCGTAAGGATTATAAGGCGAATCTAATACTGTACTAGAAATTTGATTGCTTTGGAGTTGAGCATCTGTAAAATTGTCTATCATGGAAGCCATGTCTAAAAGAGCAGGATTGCTCAAATTTGGATTCATCATACCTGATTGATTATGCATGTTAGGATTTACGAACGCAGAGTTGTAATGTGGATTATTGGACTGGAAAGCTGAAGGATTAGATTGGTTGAGAGCTGGTGTTAGCGCTCTCGGCGATGCGCTATTTTGACTACGAGGACTAGCATTATTTCTTGCATCGGCAGGTTGAGGTGTTCTTGGCGGGCCCGGCGTGGAGCACTGTTGAGGTTTCTTTTGGTTGTTGGGGCTTTGTTGCTGGGAGTTTCCATTATTGGCAGCATTTGTGTCGGAACTCTCCTCGTCCTTTCGCTTCTTGCCGTGACGCCGGCAGGGTTGCAGCGGGACTGATCTCACACGGACTTCCATAGGATACCTGGAGCATAGAAAGTACATACATATTTAGTTGCGATAGAAAATCAAGTTTTTTGTACCTATGTTTGTTTGAAAATATAATGCTTGTCTCTTAAGAATAAACTTAAGTTTAGAATAAATATAATTAAAGAGTTGTACATCACCACTCACTTGTCCAAGATTTCTAAGGCTCCGTTTTTCATTTTCTCCTCCTGACCCTCCTTGGAACCGAACTCGTCTGTTGTGTCCAGTATGTACAATGGCAGGACGTGGAGTTGTTCTTCATTGGGCTTGGCTAGGCCCCTGTGTTTGGCAAGGGTGACTACTGCTGTACAGCCATTGTTCATGTTGTGGAGATCTCGGTGCGCATGTGCACAGAAGTCTATACATGCCGTTACCCCTGAAAAGATACAAAACAACTTTTTTAAAAAGGGAATCGCCTTCATACAAAGTGTAAAAGTTCGAAGCTCCATTTTTGTCGTTTTATATTCTTTGGTCTTATTAGCCGATCATTGGCGTCCTCGATTCAGTTACCGGGTGTATTTGAAATGTCAGTAATTGGATAATGAAATATTATTATGATGTCAAAGATACATTACTTACCTGAAAAGGGTCGGCCTGGTTTGAATCCAAGTCGACAATCCGAAGCCTCCTTTTCAAACTGGCACTGATTCTTAAACGACTTCGGCGCTAGATTCATGTACAACGGACTCAACAGCGTGGCCAGCACGTGCATGCGCTCCTCAATCTCGCTTTCCTCAGTTTTGACCGAAAGCCTGAACTTCCGGACGGTTTTTGAACGGGCGTACTTGCATCCATTGTAATACATGGACCAGGAGCAGCCGAAACTGTAGGATGCGCCGCATGATTCTGGATCCAACCCTGAAAAATTGTAAACGTGACTTCAGTTTTTAATGTTTGAAATAGAAATATGGTATGAGAATAGCAAGTACGAAAGGAGTGGAATGATTGCTTCAATTAAATGTTTTCTTGATAACTTACCTTGACAGGCACAGGTCCTATTCTCGTTGGTTGCACATCGCCGTGTTGTTGGTAGCCCATATCTGTTTAGTTTGTGAGACAGAAGAGTATAGTCCAAGTCAGCCTCTGATTGCGGAATGCCTTCCCAAGCCACCAAGCAAACTACGATCCAAGATGTTGCGCATTTGTGACCATTTCGAAATTTCACAACCACCAAGACTTTTTCTGAGTAATTAGATCGCCGTATAACCTGAAATGTGAAAAAGTAAATTAGATAATTAGTAGGCGCTCAGAGTTCAGTGATGAGTTGGTTATAATGTAAATGTGAGTAGTTAAATGATTGATCCATACACTCACCCACTTAGCCATGGGGCAGCCTTGTGCCGTTTTGCCCTCTTTTCCAGTGTAGCAGACTTTCTCTATCCGTAGTTCTTTGCCTGACAAACCAGTCCTAGCTTCAAGTTCTTTCCTTAGTTCTGCTAGAGTAGCAGCTGCCCCTATAAAATATAAAAGTTATGAAGCCTATTGTATCGGAGGTAACCGTCTTAATAAGATATTTATTGGTTGAATTTTGATATACCTACCTAAATGTGTGTAATAGCTCCCAGGTTCAGGTGGATTCTTGTCTGCTGGAAAGCAGTTGCAATCAGGTACTTCTGTTCTTGAGTTATTTCTAAGTTTCTCCAAATTATCAAGATATTCTTTGGAGTAATTAAACTGGTTTTCCTTCTGCACCTTTGAAAAATCTGGACCAGGAGTAGGTGGTTTAACATTTTTAGGATCTTTGTCACTTTCAGGATCATCTTCTAATACTTCGTCTTTGGTCTGCAGTCCAGGACAAGCTCCATCTCTTAAATGCTCTGGTGGAGGTTTTTTGGTTGAGCCTTGACGACAACATGCGTACCCAACTTCGTTCCTGATTTGCACTGGTCCACCATCCCCGGGGTACAAGTATGGCTCACTTCTGGGTGGACCATAGTTTACATTCTTGTAAATCTTGGTACCAGGTGGAGAATGTTCCGACTTTATTTGTTCAATATAGTAAGGTTGTTTTGGTTGTTCAGCTGGCTTTTCGATGATTCCTCGGTTTTCAGATTCTTTATGATTTGGTTCTGAGTAATGTCTATTATATTTTTGAAAACCTACATTGTTGTTTTCTTGTAGTCTTGGAATTTGAGAGAATGCATTTGAAGGTTCTCTTCTCTGCTCATAAGGAAATTGTTGAAAATTCTGATAAACCTGTTGCTTTTGTCCAAAGTTTTCTTGCTTTATTGTTGATATTGGCGGTAGAGATTGTTGTGATCGAGGTAGAACTCCATTTGGGTAGTCTCTATAAACATTTGGAATGTCAGGTTTCGAATATGGATGTGGCTGTTGACCCATAATTCTTTGTTGCTCATGTTGTGGGTAGCTATCAGGCATTTCTAATTTAGGAACTAGAGGTGCTGAGGGATGCCTGAATTTTGCATCATACGCTTCTCTATCATAAGCTCCGGTTTGTGCGTTAGTATCACGCGCGGCTGGTGCGCAGTTTTGTTGATTCATCTCAGATACTGGTCCAATGAGCATTTTTGATTGAAAATCTTTATTATCTTGATTATAACCTAAATTATCGCTACCGTACATTTCTGCATATTTTTGCGCTTCATAAGGAACATTCGAGTAGGCACCGTACTGACCTCTCATGTCCGCGTAAGACGGTAACTTTTGAGGAGTTTTGGATACATTCTTTGTAGCGTGTTTATCAAAACCTCTCGGGACTTGCGTCCCCCCCTCCCATACGTGGTGGCCACCACCTCCGAATTCACTCGCGCTGAATGCGTGAGCGTTTTGTGCATAATTACCAGCGGCAGGATATCCCTGCTCGCCTAAACGGTAATTATCTCGGAGATGGTGGCTATACGATAAAAAATGACCGGTAGTATTGTTGTCACTGTTGACGGACACAAGTCCGCCTTTTCTATCGTCTATCACCCGCGGCGGCCCTTCTCCGGGGTCTCCTTTGTCAGGCGGCGTATTGGTACCGTCTCGCGTGTGGTTCTGCTTGTTTAATATCATCGTTTTCAGTCTAGAGTTCAAATTAACCCTGTCTGATTGTGAAAACATCTGCTGCTCTGATTCTTGGTTCTGCTGCTGCATCTGCTGATTTTGTTGCATTTCGTTTTGGTGGTTCTGAATTTGATTTTGCATCTGTTGTTGGTTCTGTAGTTGTTGTTGCTGATTTTGCATTTGTTGTTGATTTTGTAACTGTTGTTGTTGCTGATTCTGTAACTGCTGTTGTTGTTGATTCTGTAGTTGCTGTTGCTGTTGATTCTGTAATTGTTGTTGTTGTTGATTTTGAAGTTGTTGCTGCTGATTTTGCATTTGCTGATGATTTTGAAGCTGTTGTTGTTGCTGATTCTGAATTTGCTGGTTTTGCATCTGTTGGTTTTGTAATCTTTGGTTGTGTTGCCATTGACGTTGCTGCCATTCGTTCTGGTTGGCTTGACCGTTGTCCCTATACTGCTGTCCGCTGTTGTAAGCGCCCGAATACCCGCTACAATCTAGTGAAGCTCGCGGACCGTTGCTCCCCTGCAGGTATCCAGGCTCGGCGTTTCCCGAATGCTGGCCATTCATGGTATTTTGTTCTTGTTTTTCGCCATCGTTACTAGTCTCTCCTGTTCCGTTTTCTCCGTTATTCATGTTGGTAAATTCTTCTGTATGTTCGGTGGTGTACTCTGTTCTATCGTAGTTCTGCTGGCTAACAGTATATACTGGAGCTGACGAGGTTGGTACGGAGTTTGGGTAGGATGCAGCCGAAGCGGGTCTGGAATCACTTCCCGACGTCGTTCCGGGTGTTGGGGCTTGTTGTGCGTATTGCTGTTGGTACTCCGTCGTGTAGTGAGGAGCTCTGGGGCTTGGAACTGGTGTGTAGGCTCCGCGGTTCGAAGGCGGTCTTTGGGCAGGAACTGACTGGACCGGTGCTTGGTAATAGGTGTTGTTAGTGACGTCAAAGGTGGTGGCGACGTTTTGGACGGTGTACGTGGTGTTCGCTTGGTAGTGCGGCGACGTGGCATATGCTGTGTGGTTGCCTTGGTAGTCCAGCGTGGTCTGTCCGGTTTGAGTTGGGAGCTGTTGGATGAACTGGTTCTGCCAACCTACGAAAATAAATCGGTCTGTTAAATATAGTCACGGACACACTCAAAAAGTAAGAGATATTCATTAATACTTCTATGAAAGGTTGGTTACCTTGTGTTGGGTCAGTCTGCCAAGTCGTGGAGAATCTGTTAGGGTCTCCCGCGTAGAATGGCATTGGCGCCTGCAACAATTGACACAGCACCTGATTAGAATATGAACAAAATGTTAGCTGGTTGACACTAAAATTTGATTGTGATTGTGTAACGTTACTTCTTACGCTTTTTCGAGATAGTTTAAACGTAAGACTGCCACTGCTTTGCGTGAAGGAGTAAATTATATATGCTTTACTGCTTGAATCGTAAGATTAAGGCGCTTTTTGGCTAATTATTCAGTATTGCGCCGCTATACGAGGCTTAATGACATATTATGTTCCTAGGAGACAAATGATCAGTCTCATGGCCTAAATTACTCTATCAGTACCTTTTCAGAGGGATAGACTGGCGCTTACACCCCGTATATTAATCGGGGTCGATCATACCCAAGGAATTGCGTAAAATCAAAAAAGACACAGATTACTTTTTTCTAATTCTATTATCTGAAAACCCACAAAAATAGAAGAAGAAGATCTGGAAGTGGCAAAGATGTTTTAATTTTAGTTATAGTACTCGGTGTATTGATGGTATTCAACAGTGACAAACTTTGTCATACAATTACCAGTAAATCGTCAACATAAGCCATGAATGGTGTCGAGGCTATCGTTGGACCTCGCATATTGTTTGTCTTTACCTCGTGTGAAACTGCCCTAATGTAATCACTGCTTGACCGAGGCCGAAACACTTGTTTACTGATGATGACATTGTTTATGTCATTTTATTTTGTTTTAAACATGTATTAAAGATTGCTTTTGTAAATAGAGCTAAAATGTTGTGTTTGTTCTATTACAATATTGATATTTAATTCCAAACTTTTGACATTTGCTATACTTATATCAAATTTGCAACATTGGAAAATGTTGAACATTATTTAATCTTGAGCCTGCTACATTGCTATCATTTTCTTTTTACAAATAATATTCTGATTCTGATTCTAAATAATTTGGTAGTTCGGTATTTAATAATATCAGATTTTGAGCAGAAATCCTTTCTTTTTGACGCAGGTCACATTTGAAGCAACGGATAAATATTTATGACATTCGCACATAAAGTACGTTTGTCTCAAGAATAAGCAAACATATCAACTAGTCAAAACAAAAAAAAAAGAAATAAGAGGCAAACTCTTGCAAAAACATTTAGTAAATACATATGTATGGAACGCAGTAGTCATAAGTTTCCACAGAGAGTATAATTTAACGTTTTTTCGCGTCAGAAACGTAAGGTTAGGTGTCTCCTAAGCGATGTTTAATTTTGTTCAAAATGTTTGCCTACAGCCGCCCCTGGGTTATTAGTAGCGTTTTTTCTTTGCTTTTCTCGTGTTTTTTTCACTTAGTCAGCCTAACGACCTTAGGTATGAGTACGTCCAGGTTATAATTTAAGTTGGGATAAAAAGGTGGAAAATGGTGTTGAAATGTAGGGCTGAGTAGAAGTCGCAAAAATCGTGAAAATCTAAATACGCGACGGGACTGTAAGAACATTTTACCAGTTACTATGAAACCGAAATATATATTATGTTTGTGTTGTACTCGGAATCGAACGGGCAGCAGCGTTCCCTGTGAATATAATAATATACGATATCTTGCAGTGCGCTCGCCAAGCCGCTTGCCAAGCGTGTTGAGTATGGCAATACCCCCCTATTGGGGGAGGCTCATGTCCAGCAGTGGACTGATGTGGCTGTAGAAGTAGTACTCGGAAATAGGAAACCTCCGAAATGCATGTTTTTTTTTGTTGGATTATCTTCGTCATTGTAAGTAGGTATCTTACTTAAAATAAATCATAGAACTTATACAACAAAATTGCATGTCATTGTTATTAGTAGGTCATTGTTCCTAGACGTATGTCATATAATTATTTAATATAACGATATCATAATATAACGTATTATTACTATAAGTATTACAAATATAATATTAACCCATGATTACGTAAGCTTTTAAGTTTTCCTTCTTTAAAGATTCAAAACTTTATAGGTAAAGCGCCAGAGTTTAATTTAACTTTAGGTACGGTACGACCCTTAAATAAAATAGCTCTTTTTATTAAATCCTGTTACACGTCTTACTTATACAGATTTTTTTACGTCTTTCCAACGGATAAGGTTAAGCGAGAAAGCAGAAAATATTAAATTTAATACCAGCTGCATTAGCCAGCACAAAAAACGCAGGTAGACAAGAAATTATTTTTAATAAGCTCCGAGAGAGTATTATTACTGGTATAAAATAAGTTGCAAACAAACATCAAACAGAAAATTGGAACAAATTATACGTTACTTTCAAAGTTGTACAGAGTAAACAGCTTTTTATCTTGGAATTGGGAAGTAGAGTTTTTGAAACCGTGTTCAGTGAAAACGTGGGGTCGTTCATCGACCGGATGTCCCACACGATAGTTAGTGTGTCATGAAATATTTTATTCTTGTATTTGCATTTCTGACGAAAACAGGAGTCTACCTATATTGGAGGAAAATGTGTAAAGTGTGTTTCAAGTTTGGTAATTTGTCTATTTTTTGTAGTAATAATATTTTTATTGAGCTTTTAATGTGCTCACTGTGCTTTATTATTCTCATAAATGGCCATCTACTCTGGTGGTAATTGACAATTTGTCTATTTGTATCATTTTTTTTCGTAATTCTGTACAAGCGTTACGAGATAAATTTTCTAAAGCTTCATACCACGACTTCAAAGAGACTGAACAACAAAGTTATATATAAAATCAGGCGAGTGTGTTCGTCTGTCGCAATTATAACTTTGCCTCGTAATGTGATTCAATAACGAATCCACTCTTGTTTATTATGCAAAATTACAAAATTACAATTGTAATATGGCGGCGCCGCTGTAATTTGCTGAATTTTAAATTATATTACACAGGTTTACGAGATTAACTTCGAAGCTTTGGACCACCGCGGTGGTGTATATCGTGTTAACGAGTATGAGCGTTAAGTGTAGGGAATAAAGTTTATTTTTATTTGAGAACAATGTTCATAGTAATCCGTTTTTTTACTGACAAACGATTTGTTTAAAAAAGGATTTGGTTATTCGCACTTTAAAGTGCTTTCGCGTTAGCATGGCAATAGCGATGGTTGCCATTCACTACCAATGTACTAGTTCTTTAGATAGCGATATATCGTTTACCTTAGTATATGTATACGATATGATTATCGCTAGAGTACAGGGATACTAGCCTAGTTCAGAGGCGTGTAACCCTGTACTCAAGCAATATTCATATTGTATAAATTTACTGAGGAAAACGATATATCGCTATCTAAAGTACGAGTACAGTGGTAGTAATGTCAACGATCGCTATTGCCATGCTAACGCGAAAGCACTATAGTGGCAAACAGACAGACAGGCTTTTTTGGTCTTAAAAGACAGTTTACCTACTGTACAATCTAAGGCCCGTATTTATAAACCGCACTCAACTCGATCATTTTGAGTGCGTTTAAGATTATTTATTTTTATTTATTGAAAACTTACAGGTATTGCAACTATTAACATTCTCGCCAAGCTGCAAAAGCAGTTTGTTTGATGCCATTAGTATTGATTGACATTTGTCAAAATCGCTCTTGAGATCGGTCTCAGAGTTAAGTGCGATTTATAAATACGGATCATGTTTTTACTAGAAAAGTCTAGTCTTGACGTATTAATTTATTGACTCTACATATCTAAATATTAGCAAGTTATTACATACCCAGACATTGTTTCCCAAACATTGTCGACGATTCATAATATTAACACTTTAGTCTATGAACTTTATATAATAATTCAAATGCTTAGAATGGAGCGTCATGGTGTTTTGTTTTCGCGCCATTGTCTCGGCGGCCATAACTAACTCATTTGTATCACTTTGTGTTTTGGCTATAAATTATTTTGCTAGAATAGAATTAATTATATATTGTTATCGGCTGCCGGTGTATTGTCTTCCTTAAAATATTTGTTGAACAATTCGGTGGTGTATTGGTTTGACAGATGTGCATTAAAATTACAGCTATTCTAATCTTTTAGGCCGGTCTTACTCTTAGCGCACAACGCAGCGTTAAAGCAACGCATCCGTAACGCATGCATCTGTCAGAACCATACTGCAACGCAACGTTGACGCAGGTCCAACGCACGTTGCAGCGCTAAAGCAATCGTTACGGATGCGTAATTCTTATTTTATTATTGTATACACGTCAAATCCCATAGGTTAGGTAGCGGACCCCGACAGAGAACGGTATAAGGCGAGAATCATCACCAATTTATTTGTCGTAGCATAACAAAAAGTATCTTAATTAGAATAGACAGGTAGGTACTATTTTTTATGTTTTCACTAACATATATATTTATCTTTAGTGCCGTGTCGTGCCGGCTTAGAACAGCATCACCCTATTTCTTTCCCGTGGGTGTCGTAAGAGGCGACTGAGGGACTCGAGGGTTTTAGGTACATTGCAATTTTAGGCGACAGGCTGCCAATCTGTCCCTATAGTGATACACGTTTTATCTGTAACGACCCTCAAATATTGTCAGACGTGGCGAGAACGACCGTAATTTTGCGATCATTATCGCTCTGCCTACCCCGCAAAGGATAAAGGCGTAATATGTGTATGTATGTATTTTTAGCCGTTAGTATTATTTTCATTATACTTAGCTCATATGAGTTTCCAAAATGGCGATAAATTCTCCCGTAGCGCGCTCGCGCTAAAATTGCCAAAGTTGGACGTTCACGGCGCAAATTAAACATTTCCAACTTCTTTCGAGCGCTAGTTATATTCGATATTGCACATTTAAAATAAAATATTTGCAATTGCTTGAGGAAAATACGAAAATTGTTACAGTAAAAATGCTTTAGGAATTTAATAATTTTAATTCCAAAGTGAATTTTGCCCTGAAGCGTTTTTTTGCAGTATTTATTGCTGTGCTTTTGCGCTGAAAGCTCACAACAGTAAAATCTGCTTCATCCAATGACTTTATAAAACCTACTCTTCACAGTGGACTAGACTTAGATAGCTCATGAATGTGTGATAAAAAGAGACATACCCGTGCCGGTCAGCGAATCTGTCACTATATCACTTCATTTTCAAATGTATCGTTTGCTACTTAATAGATTTTAAATTAAAAGCTACGTACTCTACTCATTCACAAACTAGCTTGTCAAATAATTACTCAAATCAAATGAACACATGTTTACATAAACTGCAGTCATTACCTGCACGGCTAGCGAGGTAATGCCTTAATAGTGTAGTAGTTACAGGTACCAGTTACTAGATTGCTGTATAAATTGCACATTGAATACTTTTTGCCCCTTTTAGCAGCTTTTATGGGAGTTGAAAAGCACTGCTTTTTCTGTGCCGTCGTAAAATGGTTAAAGTGCTAGTTTATGTTTAGAGGAACATGTTTGTATAACAGCATTAATTAAAATTAAAAAAAATTAATGAAACGTCACAGACGTTTCTAGTATGGATCTGACAGACAGCTGCCATATTTTGAGCGCTCCGTCGTGCGTTATGTGTGCGATCCGCCTATAGGTAGATGTCAATTCAACGTTAAAAAAACGTTATTTTAATTACATATAATAGTATTTTAGTTTTTTTGCCAGCAGTTAATTTTTTTTAAATATTTTTAGAACTTTATCTACAATAGTACCTACTGAGGGATGCCAATGCTCCCAATCATGAGTTACTTATCTAAATATGCTCTTCTGTAATCTAACACGGGAAGTGTATTAAAATTTCCTATTCAATTCGCTTTATTGATAACTGACCACAAAGCAAACGGGTCGACAATCGGCATAATACTGGTAATTCAGTCATCTCATCACAGATCGAGTTATTGTTGTCATGTTGGCAATAGGCACTCAAAATTAGCCATCACATTAATAGCCGTTGTGGCTGATCATCATAATTAGACTACAGAAATTACACTCCTATTAAGGCAGTCGATACGAGTATGTCACGGTTTGAATGTAGTTTAATAGAAATTATCTGAATTATTCGAATTGTTTCTGAAGTAGGTATCAACCGAACCGGACAAGCTATACATTTACTTGGAAAGTTTAGGTTGGTAGAGCTAAGGCGTGTAGGTTAGAAGATTAGCTTCCACTTGCGATCTGATATCTTTTCACAGGGTAAGTAATATTATCTCGTTTTGTGGGTATTTTAGATGAAAATGTTTTTGGTGTGATTACTTATTTCTTCAAAATTCAAGTGCAAGTCCTAAGACAGCCAGCACCTAGCTTTAGTTGCAGCTCTTAGAATATTAGTTGCAACTGCTTTCTAAGGACAATGCCTGTTTCATCAGAGACACATTTCTACACCCATATTTTACCACCATTTTGAAGCCGATCCTAGCTACAGAGAACAACGATTACGGTCGCCAAATACTGGCAATCAAAAATATAGTGATCCGTTGAAACCTATTAGCTCCTTTTCGGTACCTATTAGCTATTTAGGAGGAGTGATGGATTTTGAGGTCAGTAGGCCGAGTGACGACGGAGGAGGGATAAGGGTAGCTACCCACCTGGTCGGGTATTGTGACCAGGGGACCGACTGGTCCAACCGAACATGTTTGGAGGTTGTATATATAGCGATCGGCGGAAACACTTTGATACCGCGTTTCAGGACTTGTATGTGGATCTACTACGTAATAAAAAATTAACTCACCATAGGTTGTGAAGGATGCTCCTGTTTCATGCTGGGTGTGGTGGCTGGCGCCGGCGATGGCACGGCAGCAGTCGCGGCTGGCGCTGGCGACGGTGATGCAGCGGCTGGCAACCCTGGGCTCAGCCCCACTCCGGGGACCACCCCGCCTCCGCCGAGAGGCTTGCGGCCGCGGTAGCTCTGTGGGAGAAGAAACGAGAGTTTAGTTATGGGGGTAGCAGAGAAAAGAGAACGAATCAGAATCAGAATTGTTTATTTGCCTTGTTAATTAAAAAGAAGAGAAAAGGAAAAATTGCACCTTAACAAACACAATCAATCATAATTTTGTCTTGCCTTATCCCGTTTTTAGTCAAGGTCGGCTACCTAACCTAGGGGATTTGACGTGTACCTAGTTAGTTTTTACACAGAGCGACTGCCATTTGAACTCTGTAACCTGGAGGCTAATATTACGCCTTTATCCCTTACTGGGTCTGTCTTACAAATATTGAGGGCTATTTCAGACGATTTATGTATCGCTATAGTGACATGTTGTCAGCATGTCGCCTAAAATTGCACCTAAAGGCAAGGCAATACTTCTGGCCAAGTTAAAGGAAGTGGAGATTGCATTCGAAGATAACAACGGTGCAGGAAATAAAAAAATGCAATCGTATCCTAGAAAACATATAAATCAAACGCGTAATTATTACCTTAGTGATATCTGAGTAAATAAATATAACTATTACCCTGCAATCATTCTATGCTATTATTACTCGTACCTATAATCTCTTGATATATTTATTTAATGGCATAATTTCGTTCGATATGCCTGTATGAACCATCTCAATATCCATAACTTACGATCGGTAATAAGGCTCATTATTTTCAATGATCTCTTCCTTTTTCAATCATTTCTGACTGGATTGAGGGATATCGAAGATTCCCTAGAGCCAATTTAAATTCAAAGTGCCTATTAACTTTATGTTATAAAGTTTTTTGAATACATTTCTAAAAACTAGTAATAACATTCAAAGTACCTACCTACTTGATCATGTTTTTCTAGATTAAATACCGGTACTAAAAATATGTAAAATTTTGGATAAAAATATTCTTAAATAATATTTTTGTTAAATCAAAGTCATTGTTAATGTTTATATTAATGTTTCTAATGATGCATAAAATACTTCTAAAGAATTCTTTATGGAAACTATCCCACCGTAACTTAAATGAGAATATGTAACTTGATTCAAAAGCTACTCATAAAACGCATCCTACCGGAAGATAATAATAAAAAACGTACCCACAGCTGTTTGTGCATCTATTATGCAATTTATTATATTTGAAAAGATTCTATCAGGCGAAAGATATTGCATTATATGCAATTATTTATTTATGAATAATCTTTTATGCATTTTGCAAATATAGTTAAGAAATGGAAAGCAGACGTCTAGTTAAAGACGGATGAGGGCTGATCTTATCTTTTGGACAATCAGTTGCAAAAGCGCTTTTAAAAAAAGAAGGTTTGTATTTTAAAATTCGCGTAAATACAGTCTAAGTGATGCTAGCACAAAACTGCATCGCCCCAATTTCTACTCGTGGATGTTGTAAAAAGCGACATAGGGTGATTTCTTTGGTCCAAAGTTCGTCTGTATAAAGAATAAACTGAGAGCTTACATAACTGTAGTCTAGGTAATGCCAGTAAAGTAAAGTAACGCCCTATTTGTACTCGTGGGTGTTGTAAACCACGACTACCAATATGAAAAATCGAGAAAATGAGCAGCAGAGTTTCCAGTGTTATACTAAAACGCCTGCCCGTCTTTTGGTGTTTGACAAATAACAATACAGAATAAAGGTAAATATTATCAAATCTACCAGTGGATTTTTACGAGCCTTTATGAAGTGCATTTACTCAGGAATGTACTGTACTATCGCAGTAACTGGCATTTCATAAAGCCCATCAATTAGGGCACCTGTCGTAGCCACTTGTCTGTCCGACTGTACCGAACCATCAGACCATGTCCTCAGACAATGGCAACCTGCATGGTGCAGTGAACGCTGCCGGTGCATCTCTCATTTCGTACAATTACATATTGCATGCGATTCGGGATTTGTGAGGAATGTAACTGAGGAATGTGCAGCAACGTTCCCTGTGAATACTACGCTATAAAGAAAGCTATGTATGCCTAAAAAGGGGGTTCTAAATATACAGGGTGTTAGAAAAATTGCTAACTTCCTTCCAGGGGATGAACTAGCCACTAGCCCATAAAACTGAATAGCCTTCCCCAAGGCATATAGGTCAAAAAATTAAAAAAAATTTGAACCTCCCATACAAAATGTACGAACCGACTGAGTCAGTTTGTAAGTTCAAATCAAATGAGTACTTTTCCAAACACCCTTTATGTATACATTTATGGTGATTACACCTCAAGAGTAGTCTTTGAACCTATGCTGTAGGTAGCTATCTAAAGCTTTGGGAAGTAAAATACTATATTATTACGAAGACGTAGAGTTGAACGGTCAGTCTATAAATTATTTTTCGGCATATGTTATGTATGTATAAGCTTTTCTATATGTATAAGTTTTATGACTCAATCATTTCATATTCATAACTGTAACGCAACTTAAAATAAATCCTTAAGAAGCGTACACACAGACGGACTATAACTCGGAACACAACCGCGGTACAAAGCCGGCGTCCATTAGGCGTAGACAATAGCTTTTGTCCAGCTCTGGCCAAACTCGCGGCTTTGTCCAACTTTGTGTAACCGCCTTTATGCCGGGCTTAAATCGCCTTAGTTTAGAGAAATCTTATTTAAACTAGAAAGAGGTTTAGCGGAGCTAGTGAATATTAAATTTACACGTAAAGAAGGGAATTTAAAATGTCATAGTATTATTCTTTATCGAATCGCGCATGAACGAAGCTGACGGTAACCATAACCACACCAATGACAACGGCTGTCATCATTCTCCTTGCCTTATCCCGTTTCTCTGTCGGGATATTTCCACAAACTTAGGTAGATCGCACACTTATGGCACGACAGACCGCTAAAATATCGCAGCGTTGTGTCTGATCCATACTAGAAGTGTCAATCCCCATACTAAAACCGCTCAACCGCTGTTGACGCAGCGCTATCGCAGCGTCGTCCGTCGAGTGCGGTTTTAGTATGGGGAATGACGTTTCTAGTATGGATCTGTCAGACCGCTGCGATATTTTAGCGGTCCGTCGTGCGTTAAGTGTGCGAAGCGCCTTAGTTAATTTGATTAAATTGCTAACACTGCCTAATCAATAACAATAATAGTAAAAGCAAAGTACGTAATTTGAATTTATTTTATTCCTTACCCATGAAAGTAATGTATGAATCATACAATAAAAATGCCTTATAAACAACTATCATGTAGGTAGAGTAGAGTCGAATCCATTGTCCTGATTGCGTATTTTCTAGATCACTGGCTTATTCCGATAAGTTCGGAATAGAGCGATAGTATTTCATCAGAAATATGTAAAAAAATTTGGACGAAAAAACATGAACGAAGATGAACATTTGTCGGCAAAACGTATGAGTAGCATGTGTAGCATCACCCTAATTCTGCCCGTGGGTTTCGTAAAAAGCGAGTAAGGGATAACGATCAAGGGAATGGGCAGCAGTGTTCCCCGTGAATGTAACGTACTAAACTGCGCTCGCAGACATCGACAAACGTCGTAATTATGGCAAAGGGGGAGGTCCATGTCTGTGGGTTTCGTTGTGGCTGTAAGTTAAAACGTACGAAAACATACTTTACTTTGATCAACTGTTTGGTGTTGATGATGGAGAAATTAGAGTTAGACTTCGGGTTGCAGAGATCAGATGGCAGTCTTATGTGTAAAAACTAGGTTCCACGTCAAATCCCCTAGCTTATGTAGCCGACCCCGACAGAGAAACGGGATAAGGCAAGGAGAATGATGATGGAGAAATTAGAGTGTCAATGTATGTTAACTAAATGTATGCAAAAGCCTTACTCGACGTAATTTCTGACAAAAACATGCATAACATGTGACAGAGACACTTATTGGAAAACCACAAATAATTTTTCGCACTTTTATTATAATGCGATTATTTTTACCTTGATAATATTGGCAGCCAGTTTTCGGCCAGGGACACCTTTGATCTGTTGGCACCAGCTCAAACGCCCCGAATCTCGGCCACAAAGGCATTTTAAACTACAACTACGATTTTACAATAGGTACCTACGATGTGTGTCGCAATTTTCTTTGTAATTGGATGTTTTGACATGTATTTTAAAAATAGTTACTTAGTTACCTAAAAAACGAGTGATATAGGTATTGGGAATTATATTCCTGAAACAACCTTGCAAAACAATCCTCAAAAATGTCAGACGTGGCGAGAGTGACCGTTCTACGGCCGTTAACGCTCTGCCTACCCCATAAGGGATGAAGGCGTGATATATGTATGTACGTATATTCCTGTTCATTGCAGTTTGCAATATTTTTGTTTTAATAGAGCAGTGTGACATGATGTTGTATTCCCTAAGACGGCAAATATTTAATATTATATTTAATACAATTTAAAAAGAAATTAAAGGTGTTCCTATCCGCTGTAAGAACCGTTGCTGACATGCAGTATTACCTTAAACTAATATTTAAACCAAACTAATTTGAACCTCAGGTAGACAATGTAAGAAAATCAATTTTAAGTTAAACCCATTAGATCTTTCTACCAGATAACCGTAACATTTTCACGCTACTTTGCCGTATCGATCAATCTTAGACCGCGCTCGGAATTCGTGTTAGGGCGTTTACCGACCCACTTAGATAAGGATGGGTTGTGTTATCAGATCGCTGTCGGTGCCAGGCCGATAATTAATCAAATGCACGCATAGTTTTGCGGTTCGAAAATTCTTTAAACAGAGACACACTTTTAAGCCTTTACTTCTAAACCGCACTCAACTCTGAGATCGACTTTGAGGTGCTGTTAGTATTCATATTAAATAATCGATCTCAGAGTTGTCTGTGACTTATAAATACGGGCCTTAGAAAGCTCGCGACAATTTTAATTTGTATGACACAAAAAACTTGGATGTCATAGTTATTTAAATAATCTAAATACGCTGAGTGTTGGTACATCGCCCATTAAAGGGACCAATTTAAACTGATTTTTCATACAAATAATAAGAAATATCACTTCCCGACGCATAATATCCTAAATCCAAAAAATGTCCTAAACGCACAATGACCTAAACGCATAATGACCTAAACGCATAATGACCTAAACGCATAATGACCTAAACGCATACTGTACTTTGGGTCTCTGCTAAGCTAAACCCTCTTACAGTACAACTTGAATACTAGATGGGTAGGTAAGCTGGCGATGATAGATACATGTGTTTTTGGGAATGAAGGCGTATTTTTTTTAAACTAGGTACTTCTATTTAATTCCAGAGTTGAAAGCAATAATAAGTCCTACTTATGCCAAGCAAACATTCTCACATTAATTTTCATTTTCAAAAACCGTAAAACCTGGTCGTCCCTAAACGGTCGCGCTTTTACGAGCGCAAGCGGATATTTCCGATTTATGGCAGACATATTGCAAATACGTATTATTTATTTGTAAATATACCGGCTTGTATTTATACGGCTTATAAATTGTATTCAAGCAAGCAATAAAGTAAGGTTATTGATAAGTCAGAACAAAAAAGAAAATATATTATGAGGCAAAATTGAAAAACTGTAATTTATACATATAATATAATAAAGGTAAAATCCGTCTGCTTTACATTTAATATATTTCCAAAAAACAATTCAGTGCGATGTTAAAATAGTATAAGTAATAGATAGAAAGTGATATATTCTAAGACCGACTTTGCTACATCTATGTTTGATGTTTTTTTCGGTACTTATATGTAATTTTATAATGTGAGCAATGAAGTGTTTATTTCGGTCTTTGCTTTTTGTTTTCATTTAAAAAGTTGTCAATCATTGTCAATCAAAAATTCAATTGCAATTCAGATGATTTCCTTTAAAAAATCCATTCAATATGCAGTGTTCTTTTACGCAAGCAAAATTTATGAATTTATTATATAATAAACCAATAAATTTCGATTTGGCACAATAAAATTGGTAAGAAATCAACACAGCGGTTCCACCTAGCTGGGTAGCAGCCAACAAAAACAAACAATATAACTGTAAAACTGTTAATGTCACACAACAAGATTTATGTGTTTATTGAACTAAAACAATTAATGTTTGTGGCAACTTTGTTTCAATTTCCAAACGAAATCACGCCCGTAGCGATTTTTTATATTTTAGCGATACTGAGTCAAAAGATAAGTACCGAAGAATCTAGGTATGTAGGTCGGTTCTATGTGACGTTCCGTAAGAGTAGGACTAAAAAATAAATAAAGCCTTCGTAGTTTTTTGGTTATCGCTACTCGATGAGAGATGGCGCTCGTATCATTGTTTTATTACAAATGTCTTTCAGTCCGTAACGGACGATTTATAGCTAAACTATTATCGTTTGCGTGTTTATTATGTGAGACACTGATTCGACGCCCGAAACGAAGCTATGTAAGTAAATATTGTATATTTTCCTTCAAATAGAAAATCTTACAAAAAAAACTCAGTGAATACTTTCTTTCCATGGTGTCTGTCTGCACTTAAAAATAAGGCTAGTGCCACGAAAGACGTACAACCAGACCAGCTAAATAACCCCGAAGGTCTGGCATTGTACGTAGATTGATCCCTAACCTTCCCGTTCTGAATCTATTATGTTCGGAATTGATTACTTCCGGCGTACTAGTTGTGTATTTTTTTTCTCATTTCTTGCTGAGGTGCACCGTAGCGTATTAGGTATCTAAAGAAGGTTTTTTTTGTTTTTTTAGTTTTGTTAGTATAGAGCAAAGATTATACAAGTAAATACGAAAGTAAATAATGATTGCATATAAGCGGTTCTATTGACCTAATTCTAGGCAAGGAAAGTTAGAGGGCCATTGAATCGACAAGAAGAAGAATGATCGACATCTTTACAAAATCTGCAATAAATATAGAAATTTTTAGTACGTTTCCATCACTCTCTCAATTGATAGAAATAAAGTGAAGTTTACTTATGAAAATTGAAATGGTAGAGTAGAGTACCAAAAAGTATTACACATAGGTAAAGCCTTTATTCCTTGCGGGTACGGTCGCGATCACCACGTCTGATGGTCTGGCAAATATTGAGGGCCCTTTCAGATGATTGTGTAGTGCAGGTTGTCAGCCTGTCGCCTAAAGTTGTAATAAGTACCTATACATGAAACCCTCGATACGACGTTCGCATGATAGAAGTGAGGTGATGCTATTCTAGGCCGCCATTACAGGGCAAATAGGGCCTCATACAGAAAGTGAGAATAATAATAGTAAATTCATAGAAACATTGGGAAAATTAATGGTTCGATGAAATACCATTAGCGAAGAAATAATTTGGGAAATGAGAGCAAACAAAACAGTCTAGACAATATCATTACCGTAAATCACAGAAAGATGACTTTGACTAATGACTACCGATTTGGCCTAGATAGAAAGCGATTACTGCTAACATTATTAGTCTTATTTTGGTTTACAGGATGTAAGGAAAAGTACTGTTCCTTTTAAGGGATGAACCTGCCCATGAAACTGAACAACTTTCCCAAGGGAACATAGGTTGAAATCTGGAAAAAAATTTGGACTCGCATACAACCTGACTTGGTCGGCTTATACATTTTGTGTGGGAAGTCCAAATTTTTTTTCAATATTCCTACCTTTGTTTCTTGGGGAAAGTCGCTAAGTTTCATGGGGTGGTTCATCCCCTAAAAGGAACTCAGTACTTTTCTTAAAACCCTGTTTAATTCTCATTAATAAGAAAACATTGCAGTAACTTCTCATAAATTTCTTATCGCCTGATTATGAAGAGATATTATTCAACCTTATCTTATCTTAATTAGCCTTCATCACCCCACTGTGGCCTGTGGACGAGGTCTTTGCCTCTTCTCTTTCCATCCCGTTCTGCTCTGGACTTCTTTGCCATTCAATTGTGAATATACATTTAATGAAGACAAAGCAGTACCTACATTTATTGATAATTTCGCTAGATGACTGGGTCATTTACAAAATCTCCACTTACCACCAGGTGAGATGGCAGACAAATGCGGGCCTATTACTTATAAAAAAAAAAAAAAAAGGTACAAAAGTTGTATGTTCAAAACTATTGTCCAAAAATACAACATACTCAATTTAAAGTTTTTCAAAATGTTCAAAGTTTGAGTTATTAAACAGAAAATATAAAAGTAAGTGTTTTGACTCCATCGAAACTAAAGAGACATGACGTCATCTATTCGTATTTTGATACAAATTGATGACAAATTGTGTTTCGGATAGGTCCCGGTTGCTGTCTATGATCACACACATGTCACAACTCACACAACCAAGTCAGAAGCCTGCTACTTGTAGAAGGCGGTTGAAAAATTCTGACACTAGGGTTCATCGGGTCGTTGAACGACTCGGTGTCCCACACGAAAATAAAGAAAGAAAAGCAGTTCATTTCACCTGCCAGTCATCATGCCTATAACTCTATACATACATCACGCCTTTCTCCCTTGCGGGGTAGGCATAACTCTATATCTGCTGATAAGTTTAAAACACTCTCTAATTTCGCCCATTCTAAACAACCATTGAATAACATACAGGTTATTTAACAAGCTCATCCCATTGTTATGGTATAAACGATAACATTAGGTAATGTTTAATAAATAGTAGCAATGATTGTAGCAACAGCTACTAATGCCCCATATGTTTATAGAAACATCCTCGACCAATGTCCAAACATAGACTTGTCATGTCTACCCGGTTATATGAGCTAAGCTGTTGAATTTTTCTCGATATTTGAATTTCTTCAACGGTTTTTGGATTTACAAACGAATCACACAGTTTGGATATACACGAATTTATTTGGATACACGATTCGTATGAAAGGGCCATTAATATTTTTGTCAATAATGGCGATAGCCTCCTTTTTTTTTAATGACATAACCGCTCTGTCTGCCCCGCCAAGGAAAAAGGCGCGTATTTGTATAGGTATAAAAGTTTTTTGTCCATTGGATTGGCAAAAGTCTTAAGACCATACAGCCTACTCTTTAGTTTTTTAAACTTCTTTACTGTTTTTATAAATTGGTAAGACTTCAGTATGCTTATTCCTGTCCTATATGGAGTAGGCCTTTCTAGTTTCTCTTTCCTTATTTTGAATCTCTGGTGGAGGTGGAGTTCCTGAACTCTTTAGTCGCTTTAGTTTACCGATTCAAAGGTTTAAACCCTATTATTTAAAGACGTGTACTCGTATCTGCTGGAGTGGTTTGGAAAATTCCTTTAGGAGGTGCTACACATCCCGGTGATTTAGTGATGGGAACCGAACGAAAAAGAGAGAATTCTTCAAAATCCTCAGGAACGCCATATCACTGTCATTTCGGAAGTATGCTGAATTTATTGTTGTTTGGTACCAAAACAAATTCAATATCAACTGACAAACATCTTCATCGCCGTGATTATGCTGATGTAGTTAATTGTGGCTACGTATATTTTGTAGGCCGACCTTCAAAAGTTAGCTGGTAGTAGACCACTGTTTAGAAAGAGAGGTTGTGTTATACGACAAGGACAGCACACGCGCCCATGACGTCACATGCGCAGGCGCAGCGGCAACGTCGCTCCCAATGTTTTGTAAATAGAATCTCCGTTGGCGATTGTGGAAAGAAAGAGACGTCTCTATTTGTTAGAAAGGAACGGAAAAATCAGTTATTTTGAACTTTACGTCTTTAGATTATGAGTTGTAGTATTTGTTAGAAATAACTAAGTTCGTTTTATCGGTTGCTACCAGGATTGTTATCAGTGTATTGGCTTGATCAGTTTTATTCTTAGTGACCGTAAAATTGTGGAAAATTGTTTCACTGGTAAATGGAACAGATGTAATACGGAACATGATTTGAAATAGTATTGTAGCAAGACTGTTACACCATATTATACGTATTCCATTCGGTCCGTCATACATAGATTTAAACAAACTCTTTTCATAGCCTATTTTCTAGGCAGCAATAGCCTCATACATAAACGTTATACTGGATGTTAGGGACTGTGTACCGGAAACTTGAGATAGTGAAACTGAACAACTACTATGGAGTAGAAAATGTTTTATTAGTCTCAATTTTTCCATGATATAAAGTCCGAAAAATTTCGGTACCTACGAAAAGTTACCTCATCATGATCATCATCATCTTAGGGGCAATGCCCCCGACGTATAACAATCAACATTTCTGTCTATCAAGTCTTCTTAGTTTAAACGAAAGTTACAGTCTAAATTACGTTCGTACGAAAAATTCGTCCTAGCTAAGCTGTCATAACATTTCGTACAAATCGAAAATTTCACCCCATAAGTTACCGCAAATAATATTAAGCCCCTATTTATGGAGCAAAATGACGTTGACCTGAAATAAATTACTCGAAATACAAGAGAAAAGACCGCAAAATGTAATGCAGACATCAGAATCACTCATCCCGACATCAAAACCCCGGAATTCCGGAATCTAATTACGAAGTCATTTCCCCGATTGGCCCTTTATGTTCTTTAAGATGAAACTGGAATTGTAAAATTTAACTTTCTCAACAAATTGCGTTGCAACAAAGTACGAAATTTTAATAAATAAGTAAGTAGGTGGGGTTCGGAATCCTCCCGGGGTCGGTGACCCATCGACCGCCCCCCCTCTCGCAGGGGGGCGCCGCCCCACCCGAGGGGGGTACGTATCGAACCTTCACGGACGCGATGTGTCTTAGTCATTTTATATATTTCAGACGTCATGTTTTTACCTAATACGGAAATTCAACGAAAGCTGGAAGTTCGTAAATTGGAGGGCAACTTCGTTAGACTTCGATTCATTTCATTATTTCCTTCAACTTTGCCCTCATTTAATATTGAATTAAAGATGGGAAATTTATCGGGAAGGGAATATTCGTGAAATACTTACTCTTCAATCCTTTTCGTGAGCTTAGGTTTAATAAATTAATAGCAACATGGATGCTACATATACAAAATCATTTGGATTTGCGATAATGCTACATCATGCTACGAGCAACTAGAATTGTGTTATCAAAAACCACAGCGACAAATTTCCGGGAAAAGTCAGCTCTACAAAAAGGTTAGTAAATCTATTAGACATAAAACAATCACAGTAAAGAAACAAGATAAAAAAGTACGAAGCTTAATCGCTGAAAGTTAATTTAAGCTGAACTAAACGTACAAACGATAATTTACGTAAAAAGAAAGATACAGAAGACGTGCGATTGTTAGAAAGAAAAGAAAGAAGATACACAGACTCAACTAGTTACATACAAAAAGATATAGAGATGTGTTTATTTACCTTGATGTCTTGTAAGACCTGGAAAAGATAGAACCGAATTAGTATTTTTGATTGACAAATACAAAACCCTCCTTCTAAAACAGACGGGTAAAGAAAACTTCTAATGCTAACCTTATTTAAAAAATGTTGTGAATCTAAAATCTCGAATAGATCATATTAAATCCATAACTTCTGGAAAATCAGAAAATAGATAATTATAGAGTGTGTAGTTGTCAGCAATTCATGTTCTACTAATTTAGCACGAATATTTTTTCTGTGATGTTTCAATTCAAATATATCATTGGATCGGCTGACTAGAGATGAAAACGGATATTTTGCGCTATCTATTTGCGCTATCCTTAACATAGTTAGAAGTACTCGTACCTAAAATACTGCAATGAAGCAAATAAAACCAAACACCAACTCTTCTTTACATTTTGATAACTACTTCGAAAACTGTCTATAAAAACCGTTATCAAATATGAACGAAAGTCTAAAATTTTTACAGATAAGCATACACACTGCGTGGGGTGAAAGGGCATGTTGCCGACCAGACAATCCCGCTTTAGATAACGACCCGGATAGCACTCGTCTGTGTACACCCGGGTTTTATCCACTTATTTATTTGTACTACGTGCTACTGTTGTAATAGGTCAGTTATTATTGCTATTACTAGAAATAGAAAGATAATAGTCTTGTGCTATTAATATTACAATAAATTGATTTGTTTGCGTGAAAGATAATTTGATTTGATCGTAAATGAAAAATCTTGCTTTTCTAAAATAAATAAATATTTGAAACTACCACATTGGCTATTGCACAACTATCCCGGTAGATGGCGCCTTGCCCCGTATTATTGCCATTAACAACTATTTCCATAATTCAGTTAGGCAACGATTGCGCCGCGGTAGCACAAATGGGAGGCGTCGCTAGTACCATGGAATACTAACTATAGCACGGTAGTACTAATAGAGACAGTTGCAGGTTCAAATCCTGCTAGCGGCAGACAATTTTTCAAGTTTTCTAAAATTGTTTACATCTTCCATCCAGCTAACCCGGGAAGTGTTTTACAAATTTCTAATTCAATGAACGAGACAAATCCACACTCAAATTCCGGCAAACTTCCGCATAACAACAAAATGTCCGGAAACGAAAATGAAATCTCGAACAAGCGGCCAAATCGCTAAGTGAATGAAAAAGCCGGATGTCCGGATGTCGAGTCCCCGGGCACGCTTGGGTTATCGACCGGGAAGTGACCCGGTACTGAAGAGGCAGGGATCACAGGAGTCGCGACGTGGCGTAGGTCAGGAACGTTTTCTGGACACTTCGATTTAAGAATCGTTTTGCTTTTCAGTGTGAAATCTTTTTTTTTTTACTTTATCACTTTTATTCCTTGCGGAGAAGTCAGAGTCAGAACGGGTATAATAATACAATCGACCCTTATTTTTTTATTTTATCATCATCACCTTTATCTCTTGCGGAGAAGGCAGAGTCAGAACGGGCATAATAATGCGGTCCATGTGCAGTCGATATCGCCCTAATAAAATTATCTAAAATAAAAAATTATCATCGTAAATTACTATAGTGTTAGCTCAGTTTTGGTTACTCATTTACCTTCATACCATAATAGGTATCAATGAAATTCAAGACTCAAAAACACAATACATACATACATATATCACGTCTGTATCCCTGGCGGGGTAGGCAGAGCATCAACGACCGTAAAATTACGGCCGTTATCGCCACGTCTGACAAATGTTTGAGGGTCGTTTCAGATAAGTCGTATATCACTATAGTGACAGGTTGTCAGCCTGTCGCCTAAAATTGCAATGCACATAAAGCCCTCGCTCGAGTCCCTTAGTCGGCTCCTACGACACCCATAGGAAAGATATGGGGTGATGCTATTCTAAGCCGACATCAAACGGCAAGAACACAATAAGAAACGACAAATAAACACAAATTCCATAACTTCACAAATCCTTATAAAGAATGGTCGAGTGCACACCCGGTTGGCCAGACACGCCGCAGACGTGTAAACTTTCCGGTTATACCCGGTTATAACCGGTCATGCCCTCGTGTAAAACGTGCCAACAGTCTCCTAGACACGGCCACATATGCTTGTGTAAATAATCGCACCCGGATTCCAACACCCGGCTCAGAGGACCTCAATTTCTGTTAAATTTAAATTAGATTCCGCGCACGAAAGCCCGTATAATGGCTGGTATTTACATACATACATATATATATCACGACTTTATCCCTTGCGGGGTAGGCAGAGCGATAGTGGCCGTAAGAATACAGCCACTATCGCCACGTCTGACATTTTGAGGATTGTTTTCCAAGGTTGTTTCAGAAAACATGTGTATTACTATAGTGACAGGTTGTCAGCCTGTCGCCTAAAAATTGTAATACGCCAATACTCTCGAGTCCCTTAGACGCCCCTTACGACACCCGCGGGAAGGATGAGGGGTGATGCTATTCTAAGCCGGCATCACACGGCTGGTAATTCAATTTCTCCTACTCGATTTATCTTAGAGAATGTCATTGTCAAAATATAGAGTTTTCAGATTTCCGCATGCTAGAGTTCGAAAATACTTCCGCTGGAGGCAAATTTTCGTATTACGAATTCGGTATTTTGTGTAAAAGCCAGCTACGAAATTGTTCTGACGCGATTTGTATTAAACGTTTCTCTACACAAATCATTGACCCATACCCTCAATTCCGTTCTCAAAAGCATAGGTTACTTTGATATGAAAAGATTCTACGTATAGTATAAGAACGTGCGATGGGTTAGACAACTCGTTGCAGTCTAGCGCATGCGAAATCGTATTGCTACTGATTCAACAATATGTCTCTTGCTGCATGTGGTGCCACGATTAGGTTAAATACGCGAACAATGCTCTCGTGGCGTAGTGGTGTAAAAAATGCACGAGTTTTCCCGATAGACCGCAGTTTGCCCGTGAACTTTAACCGGATATACCCGCTCTTTGTTTTCATAAAACTCAATTTTTTTTTTGTTCTCACACACAAACATATATTCAGGGTCTGTGTATTCATTTCTGGGTGATGCAAAACGGAGATCAAGCCTTTTGGCACATCCTGGGGGAGACTGTGGTAGACTGATGTGATGTTCTTTTGGGATGATTCCGCGACATTTATACCATTTATGTATTTTAATTGTGTAATTATTTTCCTTGCGTTTTGATTCGAGTATGTATTATGCAATAAAACTTGAGATTTGATTATAGGTAATACATTTATTCCCTTTTAAAGTCACACCTAACTGAATAAATTTCCATAAATTGCGAATCTTCCTGTGTCCAAACTCTACAAAACGCAGTCGTCAGTAAATAGGCGACTAGGCAAAGCCTGAGATAATCTCTCGGAGATAAGGTGAGCGTTCCAGTGCCGCACCGCGCGTGACTGCGTCGCGTCAAGTTCAAGGGCGGGTCCTGAGGGTATCCCGCGCAGGGCTGCCAGAACGCCCTTGGTGAAACTTACTACTTTAAATAGACAAGGAAAACTAGGAGAGAAATGTCTATGATATAACTATCACTACATAGTATAAATCAAAGTCACTTTTCACGTCTGTATGTATGTTTGCTCAAAACTTTAAAACTGCATAACGAATTTAGATGCAGGTTTTTTTTATAGGTAGAGTGATTCAAGAGGAAGGTTTTTATATATAATACTTGTCGAGAAAACATCTTATTCCGACGGGAAAAACGGGCAGCCGCTGGGCGGCCCACTAGTCAACTATAATCTTTTACATCTTGCAATTAGTAAGCTGGAAATCAGCGTAAGGACTTTGTATCATATCATTTTTGTGTTCTATATTCAACATATCCTATTTGATATGGCATTAGAGGATATTTTAGATATTTTCATAGCCGCGATGCGTTAAGGTAGACGTCCCAATGCGGGCGCACGTAAGCATGAAGTTCAAGTGCGGATATCTTATGCAGGGCTGCCACTAGACAACGCTTTCTAATAGATCTCTACCACAACATCTTGATATAAATTTTTGTCACTTTTTGGCCATTCCTGCTTGGCTGCTTGGTCCTGGCTGCTTTGGAATTAACACAAATACATCACGCTTTATTAACTCGCGTTATAGGCACAGCGTACTTGCCTAAAAAAACTGGTTGAATCCTTGTGACTGACAAATATTCGAGAATCATTTCAAATCAAGTCATTCTTATTTTAGATCATACTAAATATTTTTTCTGTCTGTCATTGACACCGCTAACTTCTTTTAACGTTCTCAACAGATTCCAATGCGAGTTTTATTTTAAAGGAGGTAATGAGTGATTTTAGAGGAATGCACAGAACAGTACAGTGTAACTCATGCCGGGAAAACGTCCTATTCCCGGGTATAACGATTACCCGGAGGCCGCTGGTTTAATATACATTTTTGGCGTGAGGCAGCCCTACGGGGTATCTTACGGCTGTCTGCGGCCGGTCCCGCGGGCCGCGCGAAATATGAGCCTGTGCCGCTGAATGGGACCGATTTGGTTTGTTTGTAAACAACGGGTCGGTTTGCCCCCCGAATCTAATTCGGATCTGTCGCGAAGCTTAGTATTTGGTGGGTGGGTTTGTGAAGGTCGAATTCGAAAGTGTTTTTCGTAAAATTGACTCAAATATATTTGTTCTTTTAGGCTTTTGTAGTCTACTACAAACCTGTACCTATCATTTCATTAAGGCGAGGAGTTGCTGCTCAAATCACGATTTCAGGGGGTGAGGCGGGGGGGGCCGCCCGCGCTCCCCGCGCTCAGACACATCATCCGGCGCTCGCACACTACGCACCCGTACGTCGTGTGTCTTATGGACATGACCGCAGTCCGACCACCTTTTAAATATATTTGAGCTTTATCCCGGCCATGGAACTTTTACTTCTACCGTGAATTATTATTTTTTTGTGATAATGCGACGAAACGAAATATGAATGTGGGTAGATGGATGGACGCAGAAGAGGAGGAAGGCCTTAAAAGAACGTAATGGCTAGTTAAAACACACAAATTTAATTACAAAGGATGTTAGGATAAGTACTAAGCTCCTTTTATGAACCTGTCCTTGAAACTGAACAACTTTCCCCCTGGAACATAGGTCGAAATATGAAAAAAAAATCTAGCCGACCCAATTCAGATTCTGTAAAGTTAAAAAAAGTACGAATAGATTGTAAAAAAGATGATTATGAATCAAACGGTGTAAACAATTATTTCAATTTTGATAGAAAATGGTCGAAAGTCGGAAAATGTCCCAAGTCCAAAAATTTGAGTACGAAATTTCAGTTATATTTGCTATACGATGTACTGTTCTCAAAATATATGCACTTTTAGTTTCCATTCGTTTTTAATATTCGAAAATGATATTTAACTAAAATGTTAAATGGCGTTTTGCATTGGAGTCCTCAGTCACGCCTGCTTCTTGCTATAGGTAGGTACTTCATTGTTTTCTTCTGTTTATGCCGCCGGCTTAAGTGCCAACAACCGTCGACTTGGGCTGTACCCCGTGAAATACTAGAATTTACATCATGTATGTGGGATGATTTGTAAGATGAGACGAACAACTGTAAGATGAAAGGAATGGACAACTGAACGATAATTTTTTAACGTAAGCCGGATGTTAGATGAATTTCTGAAGTATGATGCTAGAACGGAAAAGCAATGTAGGTGAGTAAACGAGCGTGAAAGAGATGGTGAACAAATACTTTTTAAATAGGATCACGGGCGAGAAAACCCGGGGTAATCTGAAGAAAATTCGAAAATTAACTTATTCTTTCTTCTACATCCACAGCCACAGAGAACTTAAAACTTCGCTGTAATAACATGGGTCTATGTTATTACAGCGAAAATAAAACTAAAAAGCTTACAAAAGACTTTAGATAAGTGCCCCATCTCATATAAAACATAACCCTTTTTCCAAGCTGGTCGGATAAAAAACAAAAAGATGCAATAAAGAATGGAAAAAAGTACGCGTACGTGACAGATAAGCGTACGTAAGTAAAGTACGTGACAGATAATTGCCATTCGCAAACGCGAATTAAACATTTCAAAAAAATAACTTTTGCGAAAATTATAAAGAATGCAAACTAAAAGTGAAAATACCTCAAAAACGGTGCAAAGTAGAGAAAAACTTACTCAGTTTCGGTACTCATATTATTTTAGGACTTGTTTGATAATATTAAAATTAAAATTGGGCCCCTATTTAGTCCACAATTGTCCTAAGCCTAGCCTCACTCACATGCGCTTTATTGAATTCCTACTTTTCTTGTTATGCCGAGTGATGCCGGCTTAGAATAGCATCACCCCACATCCTTCCCACGGGTGTCGTAAGAGGCGACTAAGGGACTCGAGGGTATTGGTGTATTACAATTTTTAGGCGACAGGCTGACAACCTGTCACTATAGTGATACACATGTTTTCTGGAACAACCTTGGAAATCAATCCTCAAAAATGTCAGACGTGGCGATAGCGACCGTTTTCTTATGGTCGTTAACGCTCTGCCTACCCCGCAAGGGATAAAGGCGTGATATATGTATGTATGTACTTTTCTTGTTATTTATTTCACTACCTCATTTGTTCCAAATTTTCATTTGGTCTACTTTTACATTTAGTCAACTTCCTCATTTATTCCCTAAAAATATCTCGTCAAGCCCACAATTAGGGACTTTCTAGGGCCACAGACCACCTTTTTATTTTGTTCTGAAGAATATGTCAAGTGCCACGTTATTTTAAGGAAATATTGATGGTGCGCAACGGGATACTGGGTATTACTATAATGTTATCTCTTTGATGGAAGCTTCAGTATTAACATAAAAGTTCATACTCAGCTCCTAAACCGCACCATCTAATTAAACTTTTTATACTACTCTTACATAGAAAGTGCCATATTACCCTAAAAAACTTACAGTCTGGCATGCATAGTTTTCGAGATAACTCAGGTTTTAGTTTCACAGCTGTCACCTTAAATCAAGAATTCGTCAAAACATTCAACTATACCAAAGAAAGTAAAACTACTTTATTTTGGAAACTAAGGTTTTTTGCAGTTCGTGTTCGTGTAGGAGTAGTGTGTGTAGTGACATCTCGTGTTCATTCTCATAAACATTCATTTTCGTGTTCAACCCACGAGTCGTACGAGCGGAGTAAGCAGCAGTCAGCGATGTGTCAAAAGCGTGACAAAGAGCAGCGCAAAAATTTTGTAATTGTGAAGAAGCTGGTAAGACTGCTCTCTGATGTAGTTTTGTTTATATGTCTGAATCCCATACCATTCCGACCACAGAACAGCGTATGGGTATCACAGATTATATATACGTGGCTAGATCATGGCGTACGTAAGCAATATCGTCTTCAGACTTAAAAAATATCACTATTCGCTCCGTCCGAAGAGTTAACGCACAAAGAAAACAATATATTTGCGTGCGCGCACAAGACATCTCTGGTCTGTGGTTGAATGACCACCGACTGGATCTAATTTGGCACCGCTGTGTCGGTTTCTGTAATAAGTTCTTGGGGGAAAATTGTTTAGATAACCTATCAACCAAAAGTTATCTTGAAAAGATAATAGGTATTAAAAATTACTTGGTACCTACTGTACAAACGTTACTCATGTTCAGAATACACACTGTAAATATTCAAAGTGAATTACTAGGTATGTTTATGTATCATTCCTTTCTCATTATAAGTAAAAAGGCTTGGTTAGACTTTTGCTTTTTATTATCATATAGATAAAATATCGTCTCTCGTCAAGGCTAGCTGAAGCGACAGCTACGATAAATTTTTGCTCGACTCGCCAAAAGACGTAACCGACGTAATAATAAGCGCATACTTAAATTACGCCTTTTGGTGTCAGCCATAAAGTATTTTATCAAGCAATCTGTCCATGTCACTAACGTCATAAGTAAAATGAGCGACGTAATAATTACGAAAAAATATTTGTCAATTTTGCGGGAAATTTTGACACAGTACCGGCGCTGGCAAGAGCCATTTGGGTACTGGCGGGGTAGCGGGCGGTGCGGGATGTCATCGGGAGGTTGGTTTGTCGGCGAGAACCGTTCTAATTTTTGTAAAAAATGATTTGTTGAATTAAAATCTGTTCATTCACTAAAACCTAATGGTATAATTTATAGGACATTGAAATAGGAATATTCTACATCAAGAAACTATATCAAAATAGTAGTCCAAATTACGATAAAATTGGTTTGAAACTATTTTTAATGCTCTTTTTGAGATTTTTTTTATTAAAATATGTCAAACCAATCGAGTCATACGATAGTGTTACTACTAGATAATATCTTCGAGTATGTCATATATTTTTTTGAAGTCTTGGTAGCATCAGTAACAGGCTTAAAAAATGAATCGAAAGTAACGCTTTTCGTTGGCCTTCCTTCATAACAGCGTCTTAACGCTGTCTTTATGCCTCGTCTAAATATCTTCGTCTTTTAGGACCGATTGATTGCGAAAAGATATATCGTATTGACCGAAATCGTCTAAAAAAATATTTTTTCGACAGGTGCTCAACAGCCAGGAAAGCGAAACATACTATATAAGTATAAAATTAAGTCGCTTTTCGCCTTTCTCTGTCTATCTTTCATGGACACCGTGCAGTTTTTAGTAGCTAGAACCATTCAAAAAGAAGGTTCAGATGTATACATGCCGGGAAAATGTCTTATTCCTACGGGTAAACGATTAGTAGCGGGTGTTGCCGCTGGTAAAATATAATAAACAAGCGTTTTCCCCACGTGGCGCTAGCATGAATGAAGTAAATGCTAGTTGTCACATTACTACTAGAAGCGTGACTCGTGGCGTGACTGCACGCCCCGCCGTCTGCGTCGCACGACACTCGACTCGCAATTGCATTACGATTCTATCACTCGTATACTACCATCATTCTCCTTGCCTTATCCCGTTCTCTGTCGGGGTCGGCTACGTAACCTAGGGGATTTGGCGTGGCCACAGAGCGACTGCCATCTGACCTCTACAACCCGAAGGCTAACCTGGCCCGAATTCTAGGTAAAGCCAAGTTCAAATATCATCTGAATTCATATGTTATTTCAATGTGGGTTTCATCACGATTCCTAGGATTCGGATCAGGCTAGCCTTCGGGGTGCAGAGGTCAGGTGACAGTCGCTCTGTGACCACGCCAAATACCCTAGATTAGGTAGCCGACCCCGACAGAGAACGGGATAAGGCAACGAGAATGATGATGTGGGTTTCATCACGATGTTTTTCCTTCACCATAAGAGCAGTGGTTAAATGTGACTAAAAACACATTGGTACATGACGGGGATCGAACTCGGATCTCACGATTGTAAGACCGGTGTCCTAACCGCTTGGCCACCGACACTCGTAGCATAGCATGAATGGAGTAAATACTAGTTTAGTTTACACATTACTATTAGAGGCGTGACTTGTAATAGCGCGCCTTGCCGTCTGCGTCGCGCGACACTCGATTCGCATTTGCACTATCAATACGTACGTGTAGACCGTCGGACTTCCCTACCTACACGTATTAAAACATCAAAAGTCCACTATTAAAACATGGGCCTCCCCTTACTAGGGAGGAATTTACTGTACTTTTTCTTATTCTTTTCGACTGGGACACCGACTCATCCAACGGCCCGATGAATCCTGGTCTCCGAGTTCTTCAGCCGCCTACTACTAATACTGACCAGGCTTTGACAAGGTGTTATATCTCAGGGAACGCTGCTGCCCATTTCCTGGACTCCCTTAGTCACCTTTTACAACATTTACGCGTAGAAAGAAGGAGCTGTTCTATATGATACCCTTTGTAACTGTAGCTTTTTTGTGGGATTTTAACGTACCTACTCGCAGTGCTATATTATACAGGGTGACTGGAAAATTGATGCTTTCAAGGGATGAACCAGCTCATGAAACTGAACAACTTTTCCCATAGAACATAGGTCGAAATATGAAAAAAAATTTTGGTCCTCCCATACATATTGACTTAGTCGGTCGGTAATTTTGTATGGGAGGGCCAATTCTTTTTTCATTTTTCGACCTATGTTCCATGGGGAAAGTTGTTCAGTTTCATGAGCTGGTTCATCCCTTGAAAGGAATGCATCAATTTTCCAGTCACCCTGTATAGCTCTAAATTTTTTTCTACTTCCTGTTTTCATTTATGGCATATTTGTCGCCTACCGTTGCCTTCAACACTTCCTTTCCTTGAGTAGAAAGTGGCAAGTGAAAGCTACTTTTACGACTAAACCTAAATACAATAGTGTACATTAGTAGCTACGGCTTTATGCAATGTGTCAAACAGACTGTGTTTATGTCTTGTGGAAGTTGACCGTAAAAATGTTGCGCATGAATGATGTGCCTAGTAATAGAATGCATTTTTTTAAATCTTTATAAGCAGACATTTATTTTTGTCAGACATCGATGTTTTCTGAAACAACCTTGGAAAACAATCCTCAAAAATGTCAGACGTGGCAATAGCGACCTTATTTTAACGGCCGTTAATGCTCTGCCTACCCCGCAAGGGATAAAGGCGTGATATGTGTATGTATGTATGTATTTATTTTTGTTTGTGAGTCGCGTTGATATTGTGTCAACAGTTATCAACACGCAGAATCTATATCATATTATTATAAGTATATAACATAACATATACCATTTGCCGTGTGATGCCGGCTTAGAATAGCATCGCCCCATTTCCTACCATGGGTGTCGTAACAGGCGACTAAGGGACTTGAGGTGTATTACAACTTTTAGGCGACAGGCTGATAACTTGTCACTATAGTGATACACAGAATTATCTCAAACGGCCCTCTATATTTGTCAGGCGTGGCGACATCGACCGTATTTTTGCGGCAGTTAGCGTTCTGCTTACCCCGTAAGGGATAAAGGCGTGATATATGTATGTATGTATATAACAAATTTTGCTTAATTTTCCGTCTGAAACACTGAGTTGACGTACGTGGTTGGATGACCTCAGGTTAGGTATAAGAATAAAAACAACTTTACATCGTACAATGTAATCTTGTCACTACATCGTAGTTGAATATGATTAATTTAGAACACAATACTTTTTTTACATTTACATGATTAAAGTACAGAAATATGCGTAATAATATGGGCATTAGATATAATCCAGTCATTTTTAATTTACATGTACATGATAATTAAAAAATATAGATAAAATACATATCTACATATCTATTGATGTTGAAATCATTAAAAGTAGGTACCAGGAAACGGTTAATTGTTTACCTTTAATTTAAATATTTAAAAATGGAACGACGACGGAGTATAGATATGTTCATCTTGCAGGAACAATTCCATTTTTAAATTTATTTTTTACAGATGTAAAACGTTTCAGCCAGGTTTAAACAGCATACGGCCGCAACGGCTAATTGCAGTTGATATGAGTCGTAAAGTCAATTACGTTGCTCGTGGAACGTTCGTAAATTAAAATTTACGTCGCCCGTAAAAGCTCTAGCAGACATTTATATACAACTTTATTATCGTAGAACTTTTTCTTTTATTATTTGCAAACTCATAATTCATGTTTCTTAATTATTTCATATTAACTAAGTATGGAATTCTAACTATTTTATTTCAATTTACAAGGCATCTATAGAACTATTGTATTTTCATTTCATCTAGTCCGATCTTTTCAAAGGCCTCTACATTTTTGTAAAAATAAAGAAAAAGGCGCCAAAAGCGCACAGGAAAATTGAAAAATAAACGCCTAGAAATGCATTTCCCAATTACTGCCTGTACCGGCGCAGACGATATTGATTTTCGCGTTTTTCGAGACAGCCAGGCACTGGCAGTTTTTTCAGACAGCCCATTGTTGTTTTTAAATACTGGCCGGTTGTATGTCACTCATCATTGGCTGCTTTTTACGCGATAACGTTTAAATATGCCAGTCAGTTTATTGGTTTTAAAAAGTCGGTGTGCATTTTTAAAGCTGGCAGCATTTTTGTCGCAATACGAGTAAAACCAAATCTGAAATGTGGTATATTATATTATTAATTAGTTGAGTCAGTATAATCGTGAGCGGAGGATTGAAATAAGTCCTGGCCGCGAGCGAATACGGCGATTAAAAATGAATTGGTATTGCCTTCAACAGGTCAGAAGTAGGCTATCACTAAGCCGGCCACGTGTTTTTATTTACACCACTATCATACATCGACCCGCAACGCACGATCGAGCTGAATGAATCGAGGGCAATACGAGAGTGACCTAAATTTTTATTTGCCGCGCGAGTTGCCGCGCCGCCGTCGCATCGCACCATGTGGCAACATGGCCAGAGTCAAAAACCTGCGACTGTAACTGGCACGTATACCTCACGCAGAGATTTTAAATTTAGAATTTCAATCAATCTGTAAAATCGTCTTATAGAGACGTTTTCGATGAGATTTTAAATTGTATTCTTCCTTTTTTGTTATTTGTGTTTGTTGGTGTGACTCTACATTATAATTATCTTTTTTTTCCGAATATAAACCAATCTTAGATTATTAAAATATAAACGAAATTCTCCTAACGATTTAGGGTACCTATACAAGTTTCTTTTGGCAAAGAATACTTACTAACTATAGCTACTCGCTTTTGGTTAAATATTTTTTTTATAATTCTAAAAATAACTGATTACTGTTTTTAGGTTACGTTACAAGATAACATAATTACTATTTAAACTCAACATCTACATAAGAAAAGATAAAGAAACAAGGATAAGGACGAACACTTTTCTATAACACATACACGTATCACGCCTTTATTCCGGGGTAGGTAGAGCGGGGTATCCTTGCGGGGTAGGTAGAGCGTTAACGGCCATAAGAAATGGTCGGTATCGCCACGTCTGACAAATATTGGGGGCCCTTTCAGGTATCACTGTAGTGACAGGATGACAGTGACACACGAAACCCTTGAGTCCCTTAGTTGCCTCTTATGACACCCGCGGGAAAGAAATGGGGTGATGCTATTCTAAGCCGACATAACACGGATTATATTTCAAGGATGTTTATTTTGATCTACCTACTTATTAAATGGCTTGCTTGCCTCGCCATTACTCATCATATTTCATCTCATTATATAGATTGAGTTTTGTAAATAAAAGACTATTTTTGATGACGGTCATAAATAATGAATAACTAGTGGTTGCCCGCGACTCCGCCCGCGTTGAAGTCGGTTTTATCCCGTAATATCCCACAGGATATTTTTTTCCGGATAAACACTGACCTATGTGTTAATTCAAGTTACCCTCTATCTGTGTGCCAAATTTCATGAAAATCGGTTCAGTAGTTTTAACGCGAAGGAGTAACAAACAAACATACAAACTTTCACATTTATAATGTTTGTAGGACTATCTCTCTCTCTGCTCTACGTAGAGATCATAATCCAAATTATCTTTAATAATAGGTCATTGTTATGATGAGATTGAAATGGATAGTATTACGTGGATTATAAATAGGTAACTGCATAAATATCTAGTACCTACATAGGTACCCGCTATATTTTTTAATGTTATTTTCTCTAAAAGTTATCATGCTATAGTACCTTTTGTATTTTAATTTAATATTAGATAATTTTTATGCGTAATATTCGAGATATGACATGAACTACGAAAAAATATGACGTAGAAGAAGTAATTTAGTCAAAACAATTAAAACTTTATGTTCGTTTTTGTGTATTAAATGTCTCATTTCGTAAATGCCCATAAAATAAAATAAGTACTTAAAATAGTTACAATAATGACGACACATATTTTAATATACCAGGTCCGTAACCCGACCGACTACCCTAAAATTTTAGAAAAATAGTGCCGTGCATCCGTCATCCAATGATCGACAACCAGCCAGCCATCCATCGCGCGTCTTGCTCGCGTGCCGGCCAGAGTATTGACCCCATGCCTAGCTGATTTAGCGCCAACCGGTTCCACAATATAACCTCGAAAATATCCACAACATTTTAAAACGCCACATTTCATTTAAAATTAAAATAAACCAACCTCAAAATTCCAAGGTTGCCGCACACAAAATCCAAGGTCTGGCCACTAAATAAAAAAGGCAACACAGCACACGCGGCGATCCAAAAAAAGAAAAGTTTGAAAATCGAATTCGCGCGGGAACTCTGATAGTGATGTGCATCGGCCGGCGGAATCGATTGCAGCGTGAATCGATCGTTACGTAAGGCGCGTGGTGAGCCGGGCGACGTCGCACGTGACTGGAGGCCGTGTGACGGAACGAGCGAGCGCCGGCGCCCCCCTCCAACCCCCCCCGTCCTCCTCCCACACCCCCGCCACACATACTACGGATACATAGACCGTTTGATAAACAAATTACAAAAGAAGAGCTCCAGCTTTAATATGTTGTTTTAGACTTTTCTAAAGCGTGCGCGAAGGGCTCTTTATCAACATTGTTTGAATTTGGAAACTTTTTAATTGTTTACCCAAACTCATTCATTAAGAGTTTATGGCAAAATTTAATTGTGTTCGAGATAAATTAAGTGATTCGCGAAGTTATAATTATTAATTACGTAAATTGGGTTTTATTTCACTCGTGGATAATAAGATTTTGTGGATAAAATTGAGCGTCTCTTCGATAAAATGGAAAGTGTAAAGAGTGGAGGATGATAAATTCTCTATTCTCTACATTTTCGATACGTCCCATCGGGGCAGGAACAGAATACGGCCTCAATTTAAGCGAACATATATCGTAGTCAATTCCTTAACTAGCACATAGTCAATATGAATACAAGCAATTACAGGCTATTTATCATACCATTTTTATTTACCTACAAAAGTCTACAAAATTAGCGTTTGCATTCAAAAAATAATTTTTAAACTGTAAGAGATCATTGAAGTTTTGAAGAGTTCTCTAATTCTAATCAAATGTCAATTTAGTAGACCTTGATAGAACATAGAACTTCTATTTTATCCCTTTATTAACTTTAAAAGCGTCTAACGCTTGTCTAACGTGTCTATCCGAACTAGAAACGAAAATGTTCGACAGAATTGAGCCAACTGTATGCATTGCACCACAGCTTATGTTCGTCTCGCTCTGTTCCTCAAGAAACTGAAGTCTTCCTGATCTTCCGTCCTTGTCTAGAGGCGGACGATCGCATCCGTCCGATAACTTGACATTATCATATCAGTAGAGTAGCTATTGAACGAATGGTGTTTCGGCTAACAGTTATTCTATGAAAAAAACTGCTTCGAAATTCAAAAGTTGCTCTATTGACATTAGTAAGTATGCTTATAAATAGGTGTATTGAAAATGCATAAAAAGAAAATATGAAATAGCGGAACTTACTTTGCTCAGGAAATAATGTTCGCCATTTGAAAAAAAGAAAAAAATTGGAATTCTCATTCAAAATATGTCACTCACACACACCCTGTTTCTACAGAAAAATCATTTTTTTTTACAATAAATTTTTGTTTCTATTTTTAAGTTTACTACAAATAATAGTCGTGGATTGATTTACCAACCTCTTGAAATATTTTTTACATTTTTACATTTTATTTCTATGTAATATTTAAAATAACTGCTATTATTATTTATGACAGACACTAGAATAATAAAGCAATAAAAATGTCATTAATTTATACAATGAGGCACCAGGAGCTATCAAAACACATCAAGGTGACTCGAATTATGATGATGGCCAGTAATTTGATTGCGTAATATCAATTTTGATTTAGCATTGACATTGAGTGACCTCAGGTCTGTACACTACCTGAATATTAAATGCATGATTTAAGGAAACAAACAAATTGATGACCATATTTTGTAGGTACGCAACCATTTCTTTAGGTGTCAACACCACGAAAAGAAACGCGCGCAAAAAAAAATAGACGTGCGGTGATTAGCTTGATTGTTCTTCTAAATTCAAAGTTATAGAAAAAAAATACATTCGCGATCTTTCGGAGGAAATGCATGTAATAATACACGTTTTTTTGGGCATCTACAGAATAACTTTCACTACGGGAACGATGCTGAAAAACGTGTAAAAATTACAACTTCTCACAACATCAGTAAGGTAATAGAGTAAGGTAATATGCCGTGTGATGCCGGCTTAGAATAGCATCACCCCATATCCTTCCCGCGGGTGTCGTAAGAGGCGACTAAGGGACTCGAGGGTATTGGTGTATTACAATTTTTAGGCGACAGGCTGACAACCTGTCACTATAGTGATACACATGTTTTCTGGAACAACCTTGGAAAACAATCTCAAAAATATCAGACGTGGCGATAGCGACCGTATTCTTACGGCCGTTAAACTCTGCCTACCCCGCAAGGGATACAGGCGTGATATATGTATGTATGTATGTAAGGTAATAGTGAGTGAGTGTATGGGAGGTCAAAACTTTTCTTTGTTTTCTTGCCCATCCATAGTAATTTTTTTTCGCTACGGTGCATTAAATTGGACCAATCGGTCCAATTTAATGTATTTCCTCAAAAATACGGTGTATATTATTTAAAAAAAACTAATAATGCATAATATTTTTTACTCCTTAAAAATAGCATTTTTTAAATGCTAATCTAATTTTATTCTGCACGTAATATAACGTAATGAATAAACTCAAATCTAAATCCTATTCAAATTAATTCCACAGAGCAAAGTGTTTATTCTGTGTGTACGACAAATAATTTTCTTTATGATTTCCGGAATAAAACAATTAGCTACGGCGTAGCGGGCCCGGCTACGAAGGTTCTACGCGGCTACGGGGTATGGCGGTACTTATGCAAAACGAAGCTATATTTCATCTTGCTTGGTCTATTACAGGCTGTATTAACATATGGAAATCGCTTCAGTGAGATCAGCATATCGTCAAAATATTAATATCAGATCAGCTGTACAAAGTTTAACTTAAGAGCAAATGACAAGCTTGCTAAATAAGTTGATTGTTGGCGACAGTTATGTCAAACAAATCTCATACTTATTTTTCCAAACTTTATGGTGGGCTTGCCGAAGTCATGACCACAATTCACTATTATCATAACAAGCGCTTAGGATGTACTAAGTTGCTCATATACATGCATTATTCTCGTGTACGTCGCAGAAATGAATTTATAATAATCGAATTTTGTCGTCGCATCGAGCTCAAAGGAAAATTGGTTACTTGAATGCAAAATGCAACCTCCTTGGCTTAAAATATTGGAACAGATAAAATTTAAGTTAAGAAAAATGTTTTCTTCTTTTCAAAACTTTTTAAATTTGGAAATATTTTATGCCATATAGACTTTTGGACGTCACAAAGACTTTAGTGATGCACTCGCTTAATAAAAACCGATTATTTATAGACTGCACTGAACTGACCGGAATGCAATTGAACCTATTCATTTTTATTTTACTTTATAACAAAAATGTTAAACACAGGTGTTGCGAAAACAATGGTCAATATCTGATTTATACATAGGTAGAATCTTGGCATAAACAATAATACGTTTCTAAAACAATAGTAAAAAAAAAACAATATTTTAAGACAACTCATCATCTTATACATAATTTCCTTGATAAGTACAATCTACTTGTATAATAATGTACATTTGAAACAGGGATTGATACAATTTAGTTTCCAATTCGTACCAGCTTGCATTAATATTGGCTTGTGCTAACTTTCAGCAGACAATGAATATATACACCCACCATACATGGGTAGCTGAGTACCTACTGCGCTGGGGCCGTATTATTCAGCTGAATATGCAATTAAATGAGGGCAGTTTCAGCCCCCTAAACCGGTTCTCATACACATTGCACGGTTTTGCGGTATTTTATTTTATTTATTATTTCATAATATTGACTTATATCCATCTAGCGTAGTTATGCCAGTGTCATTAAGTAGAATTTCTAGGATTTGCGGTATTTATCCAAAAGAAAATGAACTTTAATTTTTTTAAATATAGAATCGCACAATATGCCTTAGCAAACAGCGCTGCACCGTAAGGCTCTAATAGGCTTCATTTTATTGCTGGCTGTCGATTTTTATGCGGTGTGATGTATAAACTGCCTTAACTACATAGGCTGGAATAGGCTGCCGGCTGTCAAAAACAGCAGCCTTACACGGCACGGCGCCAGAACTACATTGAAATTCAGGCATTTGCTTGCTGGATGTAAAAGGCCCCAATATCACCGTGATACACCCACGATCATAGATTGTCTTTGCTTGCTGGCTGTAAAAACCGAAACATGCGGCACCGTGTCAGAACCGCTGCCACCGTATTTTCTAGCTGATTGTCAAAACCGCAATACCCTGCGGCACGTGTACGATCCCTCCACGTCCTCCCCAAGTGCAAGCGAGACAACAACACCCCCTCTCGATATTATATTGAACAAGTTTATAACTACGCGTATTAGACGAACGAGTTCGTACAACGTTTTCTCATTTCCCGGGAACGAAACTTTTCTAATATTATAGTTTCATTCATATTGTCGGTACTTTCGCGGAGTTTTCTTTCGTGGAAAATGAAAGACTATTTCCATAACTATTATATCGCTTTTATAGCTTTGTTAGTTTCTTTCGCTTCAAATACATAGATTTGTTAAAGTTTTCTGCTTTATCGCCTGGAAGTAATGTTTGTTCTTGGAAAGTGTTAAACTACGAAATGTTTGAGGAAATATGAAGCACTTCCTATTGATCATCAAAAAGTTTTTTATAGCTTATTTTTCCTGTCATTAGTTTGGTTGATACGGGTTTAAAATGGCATCACCTTATTTCTGAGGGTATCAGTGTATCAATCAGGATTGCAGTGTATTTTAATGTGAGACAATAATAGCCTTATTACCCCGATTAATAAACAAATCATGAAATTAGCGTGACAAAATCAAACGTTGATGCTCTATCTACCTCGCAAGATATAAAGCGTGATTTGGACTGCACCTGGCGCATGTCGTGATGCTAGTTGTTTTTCTATTCGACATTAAAATGTATGACGGACTGAAGGGCTCGGATGAAATTCTAACGAAGTTCAACAACTGCAGCCTTGCGTCAGGTCAAAGAATAATAAACAGTTGGATACTGTCAACTAGGGTGGACGTGCCGGTCTCAAACGAGCTTCTAGGAGCTCGCAATTTCTGAAACTTCGTAACTCCTTTCCGTGCATGGTAGGCAGTAACGACTGGTCTGACCACTCGTATTACACTTTCTACTACTCGTCTATATTTAGGGTGTTTGTGATTTTAAGGGTATGTGTGAATGAGTTTGAGTAGTTATAATGTATGTATGATACAAGCATAATTAGTAGCACTTTCACATGCAAGAATTCAAAAATAAAGCTACTTGCGTGTATTTTGTTGAAAATTTAGAATGTTATACGCCAATATTTATTTTATTACTTTTTAAAGTCTGCATAAAGTCTGATTGGTCGTTTGATTAATATAACTTTTGGATGAAAAATATTACAACTTGCTTAAATGCGGACGATACTTAAACATTCTGCAAAAACCCGCAGTAGTTTCAGAACGTATATTACGATCAAACCTAAAATATTACAATATTCTTTATAACTTTTAAAGAACTTATTACACGGCCATTAAACAATATAATAAACCTGAAATTACATCTCAATTTATTCGTGTAACGTCATTATATCGCAGATTAAATTTTGCGAGTACGGCGGCTGGTTGGAAAGAAAATGGGAAAATTGGAGCTTTGATGTATTTACACGATAGTCAATATTGAAATTAATTATGTTTAACGCAACTGAAACTGAACAACTTTTACAGACTAACTTTTCTGAAAACATACTCAAATGATTAAGGCTGTTGATTGACAACAACAACTGTGATATGTATGTATTTGTATGATATGTATTTAAGTATTGGTATTTTATTTATATGGATTAAGTAAGTATATTTATTTTAGTAGGTGTGTATGTTATATTAGTTTTATAGCATTAGTTATTTGTTTAGTTTTCATGTAGTTTCTTTTATTGCCTAATTTATTTTAATATATTTTATTGCCCTAAAATTTTAAATTCTCTCACAACACATGGGTTGGCTGGCTCTTATTTAGAGATAAGCTCGCCTTTGCGACAAATTTCTTTGTATTATTTTCCATACTATGTATGCAATAAAGAATATAATATATTGACTGTAATTAGCTATGGTATTTTTTTTTGTCAGTAAATTTCTATTACATTTATAAAAGAACACATACGCATATTACGCTTTTATCCCCTTGCACCCTGCAAGGCAGGCATGAAAGTATAGAACATAACCAAAAAGTTTACGGTTCTTTTTTTAAACTGTGAAGAGTTTCTGAAGAGTGTTACAATTTTCAAATCTCGAACACCGATAGTAGAACACACTGTAAAATGGTTTTGGCACGATCGAATTGAATGTAAATGTTGATTTTTAATTAATATGGAGCTGTGCAATTTATGCAGAGCGGCGTCTCGCGGCGTCTCAGTTTTCAGAGTAAACAGAGCGAGCGAGCTCAATTTGCGTTCGGAAATATGCAGCTAACGAGATATTAGTGAACCAACTTAATAATGGAAACAGGTATTAAAGATGTTTGCTTAGTAGCTGTTCCATGAAATAAAATTTATTAGGTTTCCTATTCATTTAAATTTTTTCTCGTTAGTTAAATTTTCTAGTGAAACATAGGAAATGTGTTTTTTAAATAAGCAGAGCGAACGCTAAAATAGTTAACTAAAATCCTATATAGTGTAATTTTTGTTTTCTCAAACAGTACTTTTATTACTAAACTAACCGCATTCTACTGAAAAAAAACTAAGTATAAAAAGTAAATCGTTTTAATTCAATAAAAACTTTTCAAATCACGGTTGCACCGTATCTGGCTGTATCGTAACAATAATCTAGCGCATTCTTAACAACAAAAATAATGTAGACCAACGATGCCTTAGCAAAGAAAAAGAGGCAGAAGTTTCATTAGAAAAACTTCTTTTGTCGGCGCAAGTTAAACTTTTTCCTCACAATAGTCGTAATTAAAAGTTGGCGGGAAAGCGCCGGTGACAGCGACAATCCGCCATAATCCTCCGCCAGAGGGCGCCAAGCAAAAAGGGCACCAAACTTTGAACAGATAAACAACTTCCCGCCTTTTTGTCTCGACTTTGAAGTGGTAATAGCATAATGCTGAGTTTTAATAGGATTTGTTGTGTTTACATCGGTGTTACTGACCTTCACAACATTTTTTGTTCCCCGACGTCACGATAGAGATTGGATCGATTTTATGATTATCGATTACGATAGCTACGTCTTATCACATTACTATTCACACAAGAATGCATACCACAAACTTTGATATTTTTTATTAAAAAATCGATTATCTTCGATACGTTATGTCACATCACTATCCAATACAAAAATTGAATTCGAGCAATATTCCATAATTTCAAATAAAGAATAATTTATCAGCCAGTACAAGCAATATTTTCGTAACGAAGATTAACGACATAACGAGCACTATCGACGCATGGAACACAATATTTTAGTTTAATGACTATACGACACGGAAATTAAACGCGGGTAGGTGATACCTATAGGTAGGTAGGTAGGTAGGTAGTAGGTACTGACGGGGCATGGGCAGCTTCTCCCTGGCTGGGGGGGTTAGAATAGCAATCTAGGGAGGCTGGTAGTCTGGCCCCGACTGCAATAACGTCGTAACCTAAAAACTTGTAGTTTGATTATTTTAAATTGAAAATGTTCACGAGACCAGGTAATATGAAAACAGAAAATTGTATATTTACATTTGTTTATTGTTATTTTTCTTGCTTTTTTTCATTTACTGGATAACTTTTTTAAATAAAGACACTGCCAGGTAACTTTACGCCATTTAAAAAACTATGTTTGTTTAAACTTGCGCAAACTTGCTTTTACCGAAAAATATCATAATGCTATCCTAATTGTAAATGTCCTTGTAGAAACATCGAACCCCTAAGTATTCATACAGTATAGAAGTAATATTGTAAGATAGCCGTATGATGCCGGCTTAGAACAGCATCACCGGTCATCACCCTGTTTCTAACCATGGGTGAGGTGAAAAGCGACTATAGGATGAACCCAGAAAATAGGCGGCAGGGTTCCCTGTGAATATCTATAAAACCTTGCACTTCGCTCGCCAACCCTCCTGCCAAGCATATTGAGTATGGCAAATACCCCCAATAGTGCGAGGCCCATGTTCAGCAGTGGACTTTTATGGCTGCTGTAGTTCAAACTCAAACTCAAATCATTTATTCAATGTAGTAATTTTGACATTTACCCTTTTGATGGTCATGTTTTAGTCATTGTAAAAAAGAGAAAAATGTAGGATGAGTACATTTTTCTACTTTATATAGTATATTCTTTATTGCATAAATAGTACAGAAAATTCATACATTAAAATTTGTCGCAAAGGCGAGCTTATCTCTAAATGAGAGATCTCGTCCAGCCAACCCATGTGTTGTGAGAGAATCTAAAATTTTGGGGCAATTAGGCAATAAAAGAAGTTACATGAAAACTAAACAAATAACTAATGCTATAAAATAATACTTATGTACCTAGTGTAAACGCGGCTCAGTAGTAAGATACACCAGTTTACCTAACCACCGTGGTCTGTAGGCTGGGCTGCCCATCAGCCTACGAAAACGCATTAGGAGCAGATGAAGCCTAGGAATGCAAGTCTCGGCAAATTGCGGCATTACGTGCATCTAGCTAGATGGACATTACTTGAATTTCTAGCGAGTTCTAGACAGGCATAGTATGATACAATTTTGGAGATAATCCCATCCCACGATACTAAAAAAAGTTAAAAATTAGAAAATAATAAATACACTGGAGAGCAATAAATTTGTTAGGGTCATGTTAAATAGCAAATATATCGGAAACTAAGAATGCTAGCTAAGTGAAATAAATTGCGTTAAGTAGACAATATAATAGTGCCGTGTGGTGCCGGCTTCGAATAGCATCCATCACCCCATTTCTTCCCCGTGGGTGTCAAAACAGACGACTAAGGGACTCGAGGCGTTAACGTGTATTACAACTTTTAGGCGACAGGCTGACAACCTGTCACTATAGTGATACACAAATTATCTTAAACGGCCCTCAATATTTGGTAGATGTGGCGATGGCGACCGTATTTTTGCGGTCATTAACGCTCTGCCTACCCCGCAAGGGATGAAGGCGTGAAATATGTATGTATGTAGACAGTATAATGTTTCTCAAATGCTGGTATTAAAATTTCATTGTTAATGTAAGGATATGCCATAAAACAAAAAAAAACTGAACATATGAGACATTCCGAGACGGTACTACAAGACTATTGCATTCCTTTATGCTTTTATTTCTAAATCTCTTGTTTAAGTAAGTATACAAACCATATTAATAGTGTTGAAATTTTTATCTTTAAGTTTTTCTGTCAGTACATAAACTTTGTAGGGGGTTTACTCATGATTCTGAACAACTTTTACACCAGCTGCGATATAATTTTTTTTCTTCTGAGTATGAGTTTTTCTATGGAACATTCAATTTTTTCTCTGAATTTTCGCCGGGGCCATCTGTCCCATAGAAAAAGTTTTCTAAATTGTGAGTATAAACACCCACAAAATGTATTTACTGATTTACTAAAAAGATATTATTTTTGTTTAGTAATAAAGTAACCCTAATATATAAAGCCCTAATGTCAAAGTATAAAGAATAATGTTGTGTTACAAACAAATTAAACTTCCGAAATCAATGGCCACACACTCGATTCACCCATAATCGATTAAAACAATGCAAATACATTCTGGAAGTCCAAACATAATTCCATTATTAGCCAAGACGCCTCGTAATATATTATCAAGTTAAAATTAATTCCCCCCGCCCCCCCCCCCCTTTCCCCCCCCCCCCCCTCTTCCCCCCCCCCCCTTTAGAAACTGGCGTGTTTCAGGGTTGGGGAGTCAGAAACTCGAGTCTCTAATGAATGTTACTATGCACTTTTCTTTTGTAGTCGTGTGTATTGGAATTTTAGAGTATGGGAAGAAAAGGACCTTTAATTTTAATCTTACTACCCGTAGTAGGTACTCCATATGAAGCTTTACATTTTAGTCACTACGGACGATGTTTAATCATCTGAACTTCCGTAATAAAACTCAGATCTTGGGTTAAAGTTTTTAAATCTGCTTACTTGACCTAACATTCTACTTTTTAATTTTGATGAAAAGTTTACTAGTGGAAAACCGTCAGCAGGTGCGTTTTGATACATTTATATTTAAATCTATAGGTTATATGAAACTAACCAGATACGTTGATACCACAACTACTGGAACCCAGGCCACCCCTAGTCTGGCTGATAAACAGGATGTAAAAAAATCAACATCAAATAATTTAGGGAGTGAACTATTCCATTAAACTGAACAACTTATCCCAATGAACATAGATCAAAACATTAAAAAACATTTTGGAATCCCAAACAAAATTACCAACCGACCAAGTCAATTTGGATGGGAGGTCAAAAAAATTTTCTTATATTTCTTACGTTGTTCAGTTTCATGGGTTGATTCGCCCCTTAAACTATTTGCAGTTACTATTTTTACACCATATACAGGAGGATGTAAAAAAGTCAACTCCAAACATTTTAAAGTGTGAACTGGTCCATGAAACTGAACAACTTTCCTCAAGGAACATGGTCGAAACATGAATAATTTTAACCTCCCATTATCCCATACTCAGGCCACCCCTAGCTATCTCCCTCCTATCTGGCTGATATATAGAGGATGTTTAATTAAAATATCACTAACTGATTTATTATCGCGATAATGGCCGCCTCAAGGTCCTATCGAGAGGTCGTTTACTTGGTTACTCATTGCATTGAGTTATTAGTTATTACGTTTGTGCAATCAGTGTATTTACATACCTATTTTTCAGTTATCATTAACAAGATAATTGCTTAAATCTTTCTGTCTTTTCGTGTGGGACACCGAGTCGCCCCGTTGGTCAGTATTTAAAAACAAATAGTAAATTATGCGATAGTTATGTTATTTTAATGTGAACAATGTATTTTTTGCAATAAGCGTTTTTACAAGTGCGCGTTTCATAAAATTGTTATACGATGACTTTTTTACGATGGCTAATCCATTTGTTTAATGATAGTATAATGTTTATGATTTTCTATAAGTACTCGTTGTAAATCTACTTTAAAGTAAACGATTGATATTTGAATATTTGAAATCAAGGTTATAACCTGTTATTATATGATTATTTATACTGATTTCGAAATTACATGCTTAAAATTCTGCTTATTATGTTATTCATTTAGGATTATTTGATAACGCATTTTGAATTTCTTGATAATGCAATTCACATAAAAAAATATCCTCACCTTTTATTACAAACTCATATGTCAAGCAAGATCTTTAACATCTCCACCATTTATTATTTCAACAAATCTTATCCAAAACAGTAACCCAATTTCAAGTAAATCAAATAACAAAAAGGACAGAGCAATACAGACACAATTTGCTAATACATAACATAAACATAGGGTTGTACATAAAACGGGCAGCCCGAGCCAGCCATAAAACAGATTTTGGTGGTTTACACACATGCCACTATATTCTGCGGTATTTTGCCTGTTCAGTTTAAGCGACGCAAGGAGGATGTATGTATAAATTGCATAGATACGCCGCATTCATAAGGTAAGACTTTACCGCGGCCTTCACTATTGATTTTTATGTATGCCACGATTCTTTTTATCCTACCCGAACCGCGTTCTAAAATTGTTTTAGACTAGGTAATACATTTATGCAGTGAACATAGTGTACTTGAAATAGTACAAGAATTCAAAGTGAAACTATCTGGAAACATAACTTGATCAATGTATCTCCAATTCATCTTCACCTTCGTTGCCGTAATCTTCACATACTGATGACAGACGGCCATTTGCAGGCTGGGGACCAAAAGCCGCAATATCTGCGGCGCGTGTGTAATCTTTGCTTGAACGCTCCCCTTCCTATAAGCCTCGATATATTAAAAGTCCTTCATATAAGCCGCTTATAGTAAACTACGGTAGGTATGTCTGTCTTTGTAATTTTGTGGAATGAGTTGGATTAAAAGGGAGTTTTAATTCCTGTGTTGTTGATTCTTTTTGAAATCTAATAATTACGCCTACAAAGGTACAAATAAAAATTATACATATTACACCTATTGGGAACCACATCATATTGCTGGAGGTTTTCAGGAAATTAATTAGTAATTACTAATTATCTACTTTATCTATAGAAGGCAAAATGTTTACCTGACCTACGGTTAGCACATCCTTAAACAAATAGGTTAACTGGACACATTATTAACCAGGAAGTTAATATTACCAAAGTAAAATATGTCTACATACACAAATCACGCCTTTATCCCTTGCGGGGTAGGCAGAGCGTTAACGATCGCAAAATTACGGTCGTTATCGCCACACGTCTGACAAGTATTGAGGGCCTTTTTAGATGATTTCTGTATCACTGTAGTGACAGGTTGTCAGCCTATCGCCTAAAATTGTAATACACATGAAACCCTCGAGTCCCTTAGTTGCCTTTTACAACACCCGCAGGAGGAAATGGGGTGATGCTATTCTAAGCCGGCATCACACGGCAAAATATGTCTAGCTGCTTAAAAAGGGTAATTACCGTGTGGTGCCGGCTTAGAATAGCATCACCCACTTTTTACCCATGAGTAAAGGCGACTAAAGAATGAATCCAGGAAGTTCCCTGTGAATGCAACACCCGCCAGTCCATCAGTCTTTAGTAAGTATGACATATACGGGAAAGAAAGCTCAGGTCAGAAGTAACCTAAACCGACGAGCGTGCATGAAAAGACTGATGAATGTAGAAGAAGCGAAAGAAGTATGCCAGGATCGTAGCAAGTGGAAGGAAATAGTCTCTGCCTACCCCAACGGGAAAGAGGCGTGATTTATGTATTTATGTACATATGCTGGCTGCCGTGTGATGCCGGCTTAGAATAGCATCACCCCATATCCTACCCGCGGGTGTCGTAAGAGGCGACTAAGGGACTCGAGGGTATTGGTGTATTACAATTTTTAGGCGACAGGCTGACAACCTGTCACTATAGTGATACACATGTTTTCTGAAACAACCTTGGAAAACAATCCTCACAAATGTCAGACGTGGCGATAGCGACCGTATTCTTACGGGCGTTAACGCTCTGCCTACCCCGCAAGGGATAAAGGCGTGATATATGTATGTATGTATGTATGTACATATACGGGTTTTTCGTTTTCCAACATAGATAGCATCCATATAAAAAGTTGTTCAGTTTTATGGTCTGAGCACACCTGCAAAGTTTTCGTTACACCGTCCCTTACACCCTGTATACCCGAATGAAAGAGGGCCATGTCCAGCAGTGGACTATTGTGGTTATTGTAGTAGGGAAATGCACTTCCATTTCCTCTTACCTTATTAAATCGTCCGCTATACGTTTATTTAAATGTTACATTAGTTCTTTCCCAAACTAGATAATATGTAAATGCTTGCAAAACTTTCTATATTGAAAGTTTTAGTGAATTATTCATTGTATTCTAGATACATTATGTATGTTTTATTATACCAATTCTGACTATTGTTATTATAAACGTTCAGGCAGGTTTATGTTTACGAATACACATACACATATCACGCCTGTATCCCTTGCGGGGCAAAGTGACCATAAACCATGACCATTACGGTCGTTATCGCCAAGTCTAACAAATGTTTGAGGGTCGTTTCAGATAAGTCGTGTATCACTATAGTGACATTTGTCAGCCTAAAATTGCAATACACATAAAACCCTCGAGTCCCTCAGTCGGCTTTTACGACACCCACGGGCAAGATGGGGCGATGCTATTCTAAGCCGACATCACACGGTGAACTGTTTCTAAATCCAAACAGCACGGAATGTGACGTCACGACCTATACTAGTGTTCATGTGGAGTCAGCCACGTAACCAGTCAAGTCTGGGGGCACCAGGACCCAGGATTTATCGCCCCACTTGTTGCTACTTCTTTTACGACACGGCATTGCAGACGTGCGGTCACAGGGCCGGACTCAGGAGGGGCGCCAGGCTATGTAACCTGGCTGGGGGCGCCGGGAGACGACCCACGATTTATCGCCCCACTTTTTGCCGCTTCGTTTACAACACTGCATTGCAGGTATGCAGATGCAGGGGCGAACGTGGGAGGGACACTAATTATGAAGCATCGGTAAACATTACAGTCGATTGCATTTAAATATCAATAAGTCGATTGCCCTTAATTGGCCATAAGGTAAGTTTACTGATCAAGCGTCTTTTTTTCTTCAACATAGTAAGTATATTGGAATGGGATGAATCTTTTAAATAAATGTTTCTTCAATTCTGAATTGTCAGAATCATATTGTTTTTTCTCAATATAAAAAAGGAGAAACGCTGATATTTTGACTAATAGTACAAACTTCATACAATAAATTCGGTTTTGTACTATCACGAAGTGACAAAAATCATGATCGTGCCCCACGCTATGGGCCTAGATTTGTCCCTGTACTAGCGTGATATATTGGGCGGTGCCTGGTCGTGTGAACACAGTTGTCACATGCAAGGATTCCAGTCCGAAAGGTTTTACTTTCCATTGGGGCCACAGGTTTTATTTTAGTTTTATTCTTCCATTTCTCTAGTGTTTGCATGAAAGATGAAAGTGGATTTTGCACTTTTAGTATCGCCTGTAGGTTTCAGAGTTGTGTCGAAATAAAATAATAAAAATATTGTGATTTTGTGATGGCTTTCTGGCCAATAAGCTGTCAATCTATGTAGTACGTTTGCGTCCTCTTTCCCGCTCGACAGTCAATACCTAAGTAGTGCCTCAAACGCTTGTTATTAATGTCATACTTATAGGTGAGTTGTATTCGTAAAACTTGCTCATAGAACCGTAGGCCGAGATATGCAAAAAGAAAAGTTAAAACTTTGAAGCCCGTATTTATAAACCGCGCTCAACTCAGAGATAAATCTTCAGTGCGACTTTGAGATGCTGTTAGCATTGACTGACATTTTGTCAAAATCGCTCTTGAGATCGACCTGAGAGTTGAGTGCGATTTATAATTACGGACCTTGTAGTTAACTAAAAACACTAAAAAACTAAAGTTGGTTGACTTCGTCGCCGTGCTTTCCGATCCGTAGCCACCATTTCAGAACATTCTGACTCCATCTCAGATTCTACGGTACCCTCAAAACAGTACTCCATTTCGTGCAAATGACTAGAAATCTGCCTCCGCTCTGAAAGCTTTTTAACCCGGTAGGCCCCGTGCAACTCGTAGACCTGTCTATTGCAAAATAATGAAAGCTAACAGGCCCCGGGGCGTCGTCGCGCATATTAAATCGCTCCCCGGGGCACTAAACGGGGCGAATGATTATCTATTAGGCAGGTCGCACACTTGACGCACGATGGTGCGCAAAAATATCGCAGCGATCTGTCAGATCCATACTAGAAACGTTATACCCCATACTAAAACCGCAATCGACGGACGACACTGAGATAGCGCTGCGTCGACAGCGCATAGCCGCCATAGAAAAAGTTGTTCACTTTCTTGGTCTGATCACGCCTGCAATGTTTTCTTTACACCATCTTTTACACCCTGTATATCGTGGCAAATCTGCTTCTAACAACCGGCTGACCAGAAAACGATTAAAACTTTGACGGCAACATAAAAATGACAAAAAACACAAAATAACAAAGGTCACAATAATAATGGTGTGTAATGGGCACACCAGACCATGCATACCAGACCATAGCATAGCATGTCAGACCTCGATCAGATTTAAAAAATAAAAATAAAATGTTTTAAAATTTGTAATCAAGCTTCGTGTTTCGTAGCAATCGCCAGCTACGGCGTAGTAACTGCGGAGCTACAGTGTTTTTTTTATTATAACACCCGTTCAAGATTATATAAAGTTCAAAATTGATCGCAGCATGAAAAAACAGACACATTTCATAAAATTCTGCTTATAGAATAAACATGAGACGTTATAAAAACATAATTTTTAATTCAGACTAATTTCCATGTCGGAGCAGAATTTTCCGAGAAAATGAGCAGACATTAGGAAATTAAATTTATGACGAGACACATTTCCATATTATAGGAGCTGCTCGTAAAAGACATACGTAACAGGGATGTATTTCGAAAGAGGTAAATAAAAGAGAATCTTGTGTATTTTAATTGTATGCAGACTAAGAACAAGTAACATAAAATCTGTCAGAGTCGACGCAAAGTAACTATAATTTCTTGCGTCTCATTTTTAAATAAAGACGGCCACATAGAGTAAAAAAATAGTCTTAATTACACATTTTTTGACCATTGTCGTATGGGAAGTCAAAATAATTTTTTCATGATTCGACTTACGTTTTCCTGCGAAAGTTTGTTACGAGTTGAAACCTAAAAATGCCCCTTTATGATAATTTTTCTACCTGAGTACGACTCTGTACACAGTATACCTACACTACACTATATGAGTATTGAGTACGTCCCTGTGCTCAGTGCGTTCCGCTCGGTTACCCCCTCGGTTACTTCCATTTATCTAATTTCATTTCATTAGCTTTTATTTGACAGTTTTCAAAGACTCGCATTTTCTTTACACATGTACTAAAAGCGTACTACGTTTGTTCGATTCTCGATAATAAGAAAATATTGGTTTGAATTTACTAGTACGAAAATTATTTAAAAACCTACGAATTTGAACTGTTTCCCCCAAAAAACATATAACGACATATGAAAAACAAATTGACACAATCAGCTAAAAGATTTTTTTATTTTCCAACAGAAAAAGTAAAACATATGCCCAGTTATGATGCGTAACCACGACTTCGATTTTCTCTACACTTGTGGACAAAAATATTCACTGGTTCTGATAAAATCCATACGATTTGACACCTTGTGAACTCTTTTCGCCCGCGAGATAAGTCTCTATACTATGCGCATCATACAGGGGTTGATATAGGAGATCCAAAATTTGAAAACCCCATACCTACCTGCCAGACCTAAAGCAGGAATTCAAACAGTTTTAATAAAAATCATACCAAGAAAACCTAATAAAAACCGAAAAACTTTGTTAAAAAATCCTCGTAGTCTTTCCCGTAAAAGGCTTTCAGTGCAAATTGGTTTATGTGGGGATTGCCGGCAAATTCCTTCGAAATAGCGCTTTCTAGTGATGTAACGAATATTCGCATTCGCATTCGCGAATATTCGTATATTTTTGAACATTCGCATTCGCATTCGTGTTCGCAAAATTCTTGTGAATATTTGGCGAATGTGACTATCCGTAAAATCAGGTTCGTAGATTTTCGTTTACCTCCTGTAAGCGTAAATAACCAATCTTTCTTTTTCCTAAAACGGGTTCTTAAGTGTTCGTTCGTATCGTCTCGGCAAATTCCAGAATTAAATGCGATTGCATAGTAACTAACAACTAGCGCGGCAAATCAGCAACTATTTTTGGACCGCAGATATACGGCGCTTAATTTAAAAACTAAACATTCGTATTTGCATTCGCATTCGCGAATATGGACCTTAGATATTCGCATTCGCATTAAAATTGAAATTGCTTAAAATTGAACATTCGTCACATCACTAGCGCCCTCCATGAAGGCGTAAGAGAGTGTTATATCGAACTGTTCCGATTTAAACGCGCGTCCTCCGCCACTCACAGGGTAGTGAATAATATACAAGCGATGAGAAAACGATTGGCTTTTTGTGTGTACTTTTAAAAAGATTGTTCTCAACGATAGATTTTGCTTAAAATTGCTCATGAAATAAATTTTAAAACGCTCTGAAGCGAATAAAGCAACGTCTAATCAAATCGAATACATTTAAATGAGCAAGAACTGAATACATATATTATTGGGGGCTTCAATGATTATCATTAAAATTCGTATTCGGAGGCGATAAATCTAAGTTTTATTTTCTAAAAATCACTCTGAACGGCAGAAAAAACTGAGCAATGCTCGGTCAATCAGGTACTAAAATAGCTACTTTATCTAACCATATCTTCCGTATCTTTCCGTACCCGTATGCAAAGTTTTTTTATAAAGTCAACATGTATAATGCGTTCTTCGGGTCGTTGGACGACTCGATGTTCCACGCGAAAAAAACATGCATAATCGTTCTTTACTATTCATATGTAGGAACCTATAATAGGTTAACCTGTAAGAGAACCTATAATAGGTCCATAATAATTATGGACGAATAATTTCGCTAACAAGAACCTTATCCAACTTAGGCAGCCGCAAAAAAAAAAAAAACAAAATGCCTTTAGAACGTAAAAGCCCGAATGCAACCACAAAACGCAGTTAATCTCCTTAGCAGACCGGCCAGTATTGGCTTGTTAGTACGAGAATTCAGAATGCGGACCCTGACATACGCGGCAATGTATATGACACTACTACATACATGGAAATGGTTATACCGGGTGTCAGGAATCTAAGTAAAATTTTGCAGGCAAGATCAAACCATGAAAGTGGATAACTTATGATGCAGTTTGGGAAACAAGAGAAACGATTTAAGTGTGAGAAAAAGTCAGTTGATCGGGATATTCTATATAGAAAGTTGAAATAAACTTATTTTTGAACTCCTGACTCAGCCGGCTGGTACCCTACATTTTGTATCGGAGGTACAATTTTTTTTTTCATATTTCGGCCTATGTTGCTTGGGGAAAGTTTCATGGGCTGGTTCACACCTTGAAAGGAAGTCAGTTCTTTTCCTAACACAATGTATTATGGTGTATTATGTCAATTTTATGGACAGATCACGCCAGCAAAGTATTAGGTACATCGTCCTTTACACTCGGTATAGGTCCACTACATATGTAGAAATGCATACGTTATGTAAGGCTTGCGTATGTGTGTGTGCAGACGGTGTAGGATAGGACTAGGAGACGGAATACAATAGGGCATTGTTTGAATTTTTTGAAAGTTGGCAGTACTCAAGAATTTTTAAAAACATAATGCCATTTTTATTAATGGCCAGTGCTCATTGTACCAAATACGATTTACGACAAAAAAGAGCCATTTATAGTAAAAGGTTGAATTTGATTCTAAAAATAAATTATATAAAGAAAAATACGCGCGAATTTCCACATGATTTATTTTATTAAATGTCCCTGTCTACCGCTTTTTGAAACAACACTATAATATTTTTTCAGTGTGTCTGCATTTAATTCATATTTCATGTTTTCTTAAATATAAAGTATTTACAGAACCAATCCGGCAAACAACGTTTCGTTTTTGCAAATACAATCAAGAGAGCAATCTTCCGCCGGCGTTGAATAAAAAATTAACAACTGTAAACGCCGAAGCTCAAGTTATAAAAAGGTTTAAAAAAGATAAAATATTAAATTGGTTACCGGTATGCTTTCCATTAAAAAAATATTTCGATTATATTTAGAAGTTTGAAACAACCAATCTTCAATATTGCTTAATACTTTTCTATTTGAAAAACGGAACGCGATAAATAAAGTAGTGGAAGAATCGATTACCGTGCTCCTGCCCAGAATATTGTTAAATTGAATTTGGCTAGCGAACCGAAAATGCATAAACGAGGCAATAGAATGCATTAATGAAAGTTTCAGGCAATAGTTTAGACTAACTATCCAATAGGAGCGGGCGAACCACCCACCGGGAAGAAGGGGGAGGCCCGCTGCATTTCCAAATTAAAAAACCAAGCCCGCCGCCATCTTTACAACAACAGTCAAACTAAAAACTTCACTCAAAAGTGAGGTTATAATTGTGTTGGTACGACTAAAGTTTTGGCGGGATGGCATTGTATTTTAAAGAAAAAACAATAATAAAGTCTTGCGGTATTGATCGCGGGAGAGCGCATGCGCGAACGAAATTTGCAATTACAAAGTGTTCTGTGCAAATTTCGCCCGAGTTTATAATTCGGAGGCTGCTCGTAGCGTCCATTTTCCAACTGCAGGCTGTGCGAGCGAGAGAGATGGATGCATAAGAAAATAAATTAAAGTTTGTTGCGCCATTTTCGAAATAACCGCCGCCGGTTTTTGTTTTGGGAAGTTGGATGTGTTCGATAAATACTAAATATCCATTAGGAAGTTTTTGATTAATGTCGAATTTTGTTATTGCAAGATATTTTTAGGCAGTAAAAAGGAAGAAAAGGGCCGGATACGGAAGCAATAAATTGACTGCAGACTGCAGAACATTGCATAACTTTGTGTTTTTCACCCAAATTGGTTCTATCCAGTTGTGTAAAGAATGAAGAAAGTATTAGGATACCATTTATCTTTTAAAATAAATAAATTATTTCTCCCCACTTTGGAGTAAATCTTTAGCTAAGTCCTAGGATCATCAGTGGAAGTTTTATGGCTGAAATGATGATGATGACAAATTGGACGTAGTTTCGCAGAAAAGACTCAATCCACAAAATTGTCAAAAATGAGTTAGTGTTACCAAAGAGGTTTATAGGGTCAGCTCTTTCATTCAGCAAAAAAGACTTACGATCAGACAAGCCAAAGGCAGCGTTTTACATACTAAGTCGTTACTCATTTATTCGGATGCAGTGAAGGAGTTCAACCAAAAAGACTCAAGCTGTCTGAGTCGTTTTAAATAAAACATTATTTGTAGAAATAGTGCAATTTTTTATTTCTCAAAAACGACTCAACCAATTTAGGTCATTTCTCATAATTTGTATGTGATTTAAACAAGACGACGTTTCATTTAGCTGAAAAGACTCAAACTCTCTAGGTCAGTTCTGATAAATTCTACTTGAAGAAAACGGGAAAAAATTCCATTCATCTGAAATAACTTAAACTGTTTAATTATTTTCTGATAAATTGGTTATAGTTCTACTAAGACCATTTTCGATCCATATGTATGGACTTTATTTTGTTTCTTGCTACAAATTAAAATAAAAAACACATTAGTAGATCTTTGCCTTGTCCAATTTCATCTCGAGACCATCCGAAACGTCTCGGCACAGTGATTAGACTTGACAGATTTTTTTGCAAGTCCTGCTGCGATTCAGCCATTAAGAAGATGTCGTCGACAAAGCGGAGATGTATGAGGTACTCACCGTTGACGTTGATAGCCCGTCCACCCCCGTGTAAGATATCCTCCAGCGCATTGGTAAAAAGTCTGGGTGATGTAACGTCACTCTGTCATACACCCTGCTGGGTGGGTCTTGTTTCTGGTTTTGTACTTGAATGGACATCGTCGCCATTTTATATGGGTTTCTCAGCACCTCAAAGTATCGCCAGTCGAGTTGGCATCGCTTGCAGACTTGATTTCCTTGCCTGCAGACTCGCCCAGCCCAGGTTTCTCATAGTCCACAAAAGCGAAACACAGCGGTTGGTTATACTCTTTTGACCTATGTATGACCTGCCGCACAGTATGGATGTGGTTAACAATGTTGAAGCCTTTACGAAACCCTACCTGCTCCGGTGGCTGAAAGGCGTCAACTCTTGATGCCAAACGATTCGTTATGACTCTCGAGAAAGCTGCATGCAGCAGTGTGATCGGCATGTAGTTTTTGAGAAGCGTTTTATCTACTTTTTTGAAAAACAAATCCACGACATCACTGCTCCACGCCTTCCGGGTTGTCCCATTGGCTATCACTGGAGTTGGATAGCCTTTTCAGCTCCACAAAGACCACTTTCCCAGTAGCCTTTAGCAGCTCAGAGTCCACCCTATCTTCTATATATCGGGAGTCTTTTTAGTTTGGGGCAAATTGGAGCAGAGAAGTGGCCTCATCATGCGGCACATTCCCGCTTGAAGTTGATATTTATGTTGCCTCTGACAAGTTGGTGATCGCTTCTGTTATTAAGAAGATGACAGAGACTTCCATAAATTTGTGTCTTTTAATCGTCATGATGAATAAAAAAGCACAAATGTCAATCTTGTTCTTCGTCTTACCGTCAGAGGTCTTTCGGATCCACTGCTTGGGGCCGGGGCTTTTTCTGAAAAAAGGTGTGCACGCAGACAAAACAGCCCTTGTCTGCTGAAGAAGTTGACCAGCATTTGGCCTCTCTGGTTTCAGCTCCCATAGCCATGTCCCTAAGATGATATGCCACCCTGTCCCATTTTGGCGTTGAAGTCCCCCATGACAACCGTTAGTGGGTTTCACTCGGTCGGTGCGTAGCCTTCGATACGCCGTCTTATAGGGCCTCCACTTCTTCGTCTGAGATGTTCGAACTCATTGCATATTCAAGAACAACCTTGACAGAGTGTCTCTCGGTCAATTTCAGTACGAAGTAAGCTACCCTGGTCAAGACGCAGCAGATCTCCTTCACGTTGTCAGTGTTGTCAGAAAGTGTTTTGTTGACGAGGAATCCTATCCTACCCTAACCCTCATAAACAAATTGGTTCTGGTTCAACCATCATCAAATTATTTTATAGCAGTCCACTGAACTGACTGTGCCCGCTGAACGTAGACCTCCCCCAAGGTACAAACTCCTTCTGACATAGGTCCATCTGGCCGGAGGGCGTCCAACGATACGCTTGCCAAGGCGTGATCTCCACTTAGGAACCCGCATACTCCACCGGCCGTCGGTTCTGACAACAACAGATGTGACCAGCCGACTGCCACTTCAGTTTGCTACTCTTTCGGACCATATCCATTACTTTGGTCTTTTTGCGGATAGTCTCATTCCGAACCGCCTGTCCATTAGCGAGATCCCTAGCATAGACTTTTCCGTAGCTCTCTGAGTAACATGTAGCAGTTGGGCCAGTTAAACTGTCAGTTTCCACGTCTCCGGCCCGTATCTATGTCATGACTGGTAAGACGCACTGACCGAACGCCTTGGTCATGAGGCAAACAAAAACGAATTTTAAAAAAATCCTGTTAATGCTATAACTTTTCTTTGTCGAGATGTCCTTTAGTATGGTTTTGACAGCTGCCAAATAGGGCAAATTCGGGCGGCGATACTTTACAAGTAATATTCTGGATCGTTATCGTGAAATATTTTTTGTTACCTTTCACTTAATAATACCAATTTATTAGAAAGGACTCAACCCTCCTTTTTTTAAAATAGAAGAGACACGCTTATCAAAACGGCAATATTTTTTTTAAAGCTACAATGTAAACTTATTTTGTCATTGATATACAACAGAATAAAAAACCATGAATACGATTATCCTGAAGAATACCAATCCAAACTTCAAAAGCTCATAACTCAAAAGTGACCTGATGTGGCTTGAGTCCTTACTGCGAAACTACGTCCAATTGATAGTGAAGTAGATTTTTTTTTACTTTTATTACTTGACTGAGTACAAAGATCCATACGTATTTAGTCAGCCTATTTCGCCAACCATCAATTTAAACTCACGAATCCACACAACCTAAAACATTCAATACGGTCGTATCCAACTATCGATTACCCACTCAAAATACCTCCAAAATGGCTAATCAGGAACCTCTACCTAGATACCTAAGTATCTAGACTATATCCTCGTCTAGTCTCTACGAAATGCAACGCAAGTGCACGCCGGGTGGGGGCAGTCTCGTTGCCATGGCAACGGCAAGATGGCGCCGAAATTAGTCCGTCTGCACCGCGCCGTCTTCATTATTCCAGATTTCAATTTATTTCAGAATCGAATGCGGTTAGTTTTGTCAGGTTGGCATTTATGGATTGGGTGTTTTATTGATGTAGATAAAAATAGAACGAATATATATAGTGCTTATTTTATGTCCAAGATAATAATTACCTATATAAAAAAATTGCAAAAGGATGCATTTTTTTTCTATTTAAAAAAATGGGATCTCTAATGAGCACACTTATAACTGAATTAATGATTACAAGAAAAAATTGCAAGTACGGTACTCAATAGTTTAATATCGTAGAATTTTAGTAGAAAAGCAGGTACTATTTTTTCAGCTTGAAAGATGTTTCCAAAGTTTTCTCACCCTGTGTGAAAAAATGTTCCTGTGGGATGCCACGGGATTAAATCCGACTTCCACGCGGGCCGAGCCATGGGCGTCCACTAGTGCAACATAAATGAAACGGCCTCAAAGAGTGTACAAAAACTGTGGTAGAAAGAAAATCTTAGAATTCAGCCTGCGCTAGACTATTATAGCACACAACTTCAGTTCTCAACTAGCGCCTAGGGCACGTTCATGCCACTTCTTGAGGTAGGTACATACAACACCTCCGATGACTGTTCATATAGTTCAGTTCAGTGCCAAGTGATGCCGGCTTACAGTAGCATCACCCCATTTCTTTACGCGGGTGTCGTAACAGGCGACTTAGAGACTGAAGAGTTTCATGTAAAATACAACTTTAGGCGACAAGCTCACAACCTGTCACTACAGTGATACACGAATCATCTGAAAACCTCAATATTTGTCAGACGTGGGTGCTCGTATTTTTACGGCCGTCAACGCTCTGCCTACCCCATAAAAACGTGACAAATGTATGTACATGCTATGTATAAACGCGTCTGTACCGTAGAGAGGAACAGTCGGTTCCGTCTGAAGAAACTTCACAAAGCCTTCGTTTGTCTGAGAACAACGAGATATACCGCTCTGTGAATCTTTCGGCGTGTTATTTACACAATAAACTCCAAAGCTGAGTGGATGAGAAGATATGCTGCCTTGACAGTGCAATGGTTTGGATGCAATGCAGCTTAAATTAATTGTCTCTTTTCGTGTGGGACACCGAGATGTCCAACGACCGGATGAACCTTGGTGTCGGAGTTTTTCAACCTCCTAATACCAGTAGCAGGCCTCTGACATGGTTGAGTGACGACGGCTGTCTAAGTCATCATAGGCAGCAACCTACGGCTCAACGTGCCATCCGGAACACGGAACCATCTTTCTTACAGACAATCGGCTGGTTCAGCCCGCAGTGTCCTTTATCACAAAGTGATAAATATCGACTTTATGAGTGACCCACCGAGAATCGAACACGGAACCTTTGCGTGGCAGGCAGTCGCACTACCACTGCGCCACATCGGTCGTTAATTATTTATTCACTATGTTTGTTTTCCTTTTTCATTATTTCCTCGTTTTGATCATTCTTAACGGGTTTAATTATCGTCTTTTACTACAGTTATCTTCTGCTTCGTGTTGCATATATTCAAAACTATATACCGGAGTTACCCAAAGTTGTTATTGAAACTATATTAACTTGAGGTACTGATTTACGGAACGATCCAACTATCTAAAACTGAAACCTCAAATGAACTTCTACCTCAAATTCATAAGACAAAGTCTTTTTTAAAATAAATAAAAAAATATTTTTATTTTCAATATCCTATTACATTTAATTTGTTCTGGTAATGTCAGTATGTACACAACACTGGCGGAGAAAAGAAATGAATGGCGGTTGCTCCACCGTCAAGAGCATGGCTCTTAAATAAAGAAGATACAACATTGAATTGACTGATAAAATATAGTTATGTATGTGAAGAAAGTGTTTTAAAACAAAGTAATTGAAAAACGAGAAACAAAACATAGCTCTTTCGTTCAATTAAAATTTACGATACAACTGTAACTGACCAGTGAATGAACCTGGTGCCGCAGGGCTTACGCGGAAAAATCTCAACCCAACCCCCAGTTGCACAACCCTATCGCATAACCACGCAACCATTGCTGCCAATACATGAATCTAGATACAGCCAGGGCGCAGAAAACACGCAATGGTCAGTGAATGCAAGATAGTCGTTGCAGTCGGCGCTAGGAAAGGTTAATCTGTGTGAATGGGGTTTGTATTTACCACGGCCGTGACCGGACATGTCCCGTTATTCCTATATTCGGCCGCTGAAAGCGAGAGTGGCCTCGTTTTTGTTCGTTTTCGTTTGATTTAAAGGTTAATATATTCGGCTGTGGCTGCGTTTGGCGGCCATTTTTACGAGTGTTTATGGTGGAGGAAATTATGAAAGTTTGCCGTCACAAATGTCTTACTTAAGTTGTTTTTTGATAGCCCAATGCATTAAACACAAGTAAATGATGATAAATCAACTATCGGAACTTTCTTTGATTCAAAAGCATAGACATGTACTACGATCGAAGCGCCTGCCAAAACTGTAATATCAAATCCGTAGAGCTCAAATTGCTACGAGCGCTACGGCGTAGCAAACACGACGACGTCTTCCTTGATTGAAATGTTAATAAAATTAGTCACCATTAGTCACGATACACATACAAAAATGAAAAAGTAAGGAACAGAATAAAAAGAAAAGAAAAGAAATAGAAGTGTACTCACGGGTGTCGTTGAGGTCCTGCCGCGCCCCCTGCCTCGCCGCGACTCGCTCTTGACCGTCTGCAGGGTCCCGTCGGGTGCCAAAATAAGCTAAAACAATATACACAGCACAGACTTAACATAAAGCGAAAATAAAGTAAGTAAACAAAATGAAAGTTAACACAAAGAAATTAAAGAAAAGACAAACATGCAGTGGACAGGGTTAGATGGCGACTGATTATTTTTATTAGTTGTTTTAGTGTTAATGAATGTTAATGATGAAAATATTGAAAATTAAAACCTATCTATAATATTGCCTACTTTAAATTCGCTAGCTAGCGCCATCTCTGAGGTAGTAGCGAAATCATATCAAGTATGAGTGGTAAGAGTCAGGAACCCGTTACGCGTTGCGTGGCTCGGTAGCTGAATGTCGAGTTAGTTTGGCTACTCAGCGGTAGGTGGCCGTCGACGCAAAGTTACAACTAAAATAAATAGATGGCGCTTGATAACCTTTTTTGAAATGTTTTAAAATGAGCCTTTCCTATTTATTTTTCTACAGCATGATTTTAATTAAATGGTAAATGTTTTCTTAAGGATACTTTTTTTTCCATTGCAAGCTTTGACATCATATGAACAAGCTGCTGTCCCGACGTAGTTTGAAGTAAAATAGGTATGACTATATTTATTATTCTGTTATTTTTATTCTTGCAACAACATATGGCGACGCTAGGTATTATAAAATTCCTCAGACATTATTTATGGCATAAGTAGAGCGATATAAAAAGTATGAGAGTAATTAAGTCCTACTTGAAGTAAAAATGTAGGTTTTGTGGTTACCTGTCGTCCTGTCGCTTAACTTGACCGTTGAGTAATTTTATACAAAATTGTGTTTGAATTTATTACGTAAAAAAGAAGTGACATGGAAAAATAGTGAACTTCCTTAGCTTTTTTATTTAATTTTTATGCTAAGAATACTTTGTTTTAGTAGTCATTCAATTTTTAAATTATTTAAATAGGTAATAAAAATCTCTACTAGTTTTATTATAAATTCAATCTTTTCAAGACTACGAATACGGAATAACTACTTATTCACAAAAGTCTATCTACAGGGTGTATTTTTTACGCATGTTATCAAATGACTTTTGTGCGAGTATTATCGACAGTCCGAGCGCGAGTCGTGTGAGTGCGACAGCTGTCATCCGCGTCATCATACCTAACGAGCCATTCTCTAGCGCTAATTAACGTGGAGATGGTCTCATTTCTATTTGCACAGGATGTGGGTTCTTTTGTAAGAATGGTTAAATGTTCGGTAGAGCATTGAAAAGATTATTATAGATATAATATAGATATAAGAAAGATTATTTTATATCCACATATTTTTATTGCAAGAATATCATTGGTTCTTGAAGACTTGTTTGTTTAATGTTCCTTGTCTTTATAAAAACGTTAATTATTTATTAAATTTAGGCAGAAAATAGAAGTAAAAAACAAATAAAGTTGTTTTATTTAATGAGGTAGACTGGTAAGTACATAATTGAAATGTAAAATTAAAAAAAAATTATTTAAGCCACCTAAAAAGAACCTACATTTAAATTACCTCAACAATTACGTCATGCTAAAAGAAATGCAACATTATACGTACATAGATTAGCGAGAACAATTGCGCTAAAACAGACTTGTAATGTAAAGCCGACCACCCTGTATAGTCAGCACATGGCGGGTCACACCTGGCGTTTTAGTTCGTTACTCCTGTTTTTGTGTTTAGAACCGGCGACATTTGTCCCGTCTTTTGTCTCGCTCTGATGTATTGCTTTCTCACTCTAATCATGTCTATTCTTATTGAAATCGGCTTCAATTTGGTGAGAAGCTTTATTGATATTTACTGCGTGTACGTATTTTAATGATCGTTCAGAATAATCATGTGTGTTTGTTGCCATGTGTGTCTCTCTTTCCATTATCTTTAAGTAAGATAACAGCAGTGTTCTTTTTCAAAATAGGGTTATTATATAATCACATGATTAAGAAGCTAGCGGCGCGACAGTTGTCTTTGGATCGGTGACAACAAAATCTACAATCTAAAGGCCTGTATCCACTTTGAACTAAGCAAGCTAAGCGAGTTCGAGTGCGAGTGATTAGTAATATGTATGGGGGCTACTCGCAAACAAATAGAACACGCTTCTATTCTTCTTACTTCGTACTTCGCAGCCTACTAAACTAATCTCTTGCACTCGAACTAATCAAAGTGGATTCAGGCTTTTAGACCAATGCATCACTTGCAGTTTCCCAAACCTGGCGACGTCTTACATTACGCTTTATTCTGAACCAAGACGTTCGTCCCTGACCTAAGCCGCTTTCACACGCATCACAACAGCACATCTCGTATCAATGTATCAATTTAGCTCGTGGTCGTCGCCCACGGCGCTCGGCGGCGTGCGTAAGGCGTAAGGCGTGGGTGCGTAGTACGGTGCGTTGGTTGGGGCAGGTCGCGCCTGTCACGCGAGCTTCGCCTCATTCAGAACTGTCGTATGGGAAGATACCACCTGCTTGAGGTGTCGTTGATTTAATATTTTTTGGGAAGTTTCGTTTGTGATAGATATTAAACTGCCACTAAGTAGGGTGGTAATATGGTATTTTCTGTTGGGTATATTTTGCCGATTTTAATACATTATTTAATAAGATGAAACACTCAGCTCAACTGTATATAAAGTATTGTTAAGTATATGACTTTGTTCGGCGGTTTCGTAATACGCTTAAAAGTTACAGTCTTAGTGAAAGTGGCTAAAAACGACAGTTGAGCGTGACTAGAATTTGTAGCAACCGAAATATAAGAAAATCGGGGAAATCTAGTAAGTAGTGTAGTTTGTAACAAAATCAAAAATATTGGAGTTGAAGCATCATCTTCAGATTGTAGTAAAATTCTGACAGAATAATTAAAAGAGTAGGTTAAACATTTCTTATCAGATTGCTTATTACAACATCTGCAGACCGACAATTATTTTACAGTTTCAACTAAAACGCAACCCGAAACAAATTACATTTCTAATTTCCCCAAGCACTCCACTTTACTACATAATTATCCTTAACTGCACGCAGGGTTGCCAAGAGTTAGAATCAACATCAACAGCTGTAATAGTCCACTGCTGGACATAGGCTTTCCCATATTGGGTAATATTTGCATTACTCATCACGCTAAGCAGATGGATTGGCGAATGCAATGAACAGTTTTGTATTCATAGAGAGCGCTGTCACCCAGTTCTGAATCATTTATTGGCCTATAACAACATGATAGAAGAAGAATGACACCCTTGACTACAAATAGGGTGATTCTACAGTTTACCCCGGGTCTGGAATTTAAAAGAATATTAGTTACGTAAAATTCTGTAAAAAAAACAGATTTACAAATTGAGTATTACATTATTAAATAACTAAAATGCCTAAACTGACTGGCGAAATGGACTGGCAACTCCAGTATTTCAACTAAAGTGCCTAGCAACCCTACAGCTGAGTTTACAGTTCGCAGTGACGGCCATGACATGACGGATGGGCGGTTATTCGACAGGTGCCGACCAATGGCCGACCGATAATCTCGACCGTTAATCTGGCGGTACGAGAATGATAATATAAGCAGGTTAATTAGGATGTGCAGAGTGGATAGTAAGGTAAAAGGAGCAAAGTGGTGATGGTTACTTCAAACAAGGAAACGTTGGACGGACACACTTTAGCATAAAGATAAAGAGACAAAAAGCACATTGACTTAGAGACAAAACGTACATTGGCTTAGAGACAAAATGTACATTGACTTAGAGACAAAATTCCGTTTGTTTTCGACAGCTTGTATTATGTTTATCAAGCGATTAAACGGTCTCAACTAGAAACCATAGAAAAGAAAACATAAAATTTTGACAAACAAGTATTTTATACCATTTATGTCTGAAGTGTAATGTCACAAGTTGAAACAGTTATGAGCATCAACAAATTTTTAAAACTTAAAACACCAAAATTAAAAACTGACAATCTTTTTTAGCGAGGCACGCTGAATAGGCAAAACTGTAAGTACTTATCTGCACGTATTTCTACTTGAGCAAGACTTTCGGGCTTCACGTATTCACATTATTCTACGCCTTGCAAGGATCACTCTACCTACTATATTTTCTCTAAGGAACCTGTAGTGCCGTTTTTGCGAGTGTGGGCCGTAATGTTTGTTGCTAAGGCCGCTTGTTTCCGGTCCTACATATTGATGTGTTTCGAAAATGTGCTTCGATTTATGGACCCAAGAGTTCATTACCTTAAATTATTTCAGCGATAATATTTTATGCCCCATATAACAAATAATTACAGGCCGGTGTATTTGAACAAGCAACACAAATTATGTTGAAAAGATCTTACTTAATGTGTATATTCCATATTTTTTTCTGTTATGTTCTTGACGAATATTCTATTTTAATATAACCGTTTTAAGCACCTATGTACTTTTTTGTCATAGTACGTCAATACTTATACAGCACGTACCTACCATTTACTAGAAATACCTACCGTTAGAAAAAATAACAACCTGTATTTTTTATCGGTTTTGTGGTTAGAAAATGAGGGTGTGTGCAGAAGTTAGTACCGCTACTCGACAACAGATGGCGTATTAAACTGTAATTTGCGGAACTACGGTCTGTGTATATTCAAAATTATGTGAACTTATTATTTTCATTTTTATTGATAGGCAAGTATTCGATAAGGTAGATACTACGTTTAGTTAGTTTCTAAATATTATTGATTTGGATTATACACCAAAATTTTTTGCGGGCGACATGCCTCCTAAGGGCCATGGAAACACGTGCCTAACGAATATACTCGTAATAAATACTATTTGGACATAAGGAAAGTACATACATTTTAGTAAGCCAAAGCTTGTGATTTCCTGATTTCCGTTTAAAAAACTAATATTTCACTAGACTTGTGCTTACTACAACGTTTAGAAGTGAAAAGTGTCAATTTAGTGTAAGTGTGCAGACGACGGAGTCAGCGTTTTGTCGGGAGATAGATTTGTCGAGACGTGATTCCGCGTTTAGGGAGTCGTCATCGTCGTATTGGGAAATATTCACTTAGAGAAAATCACATAAGTAAATACATACATGGCTGGAGATTTCTATTTTACTGTTTAAGACAAAAATATCGAAATTGTTGGTTGTTTAACTCTACATAGTACCTATAAAGCTAAGTCGTTTCATGTATGATGTATGAATAATGCTTAGATCTTTAAAAATACTCGACGGATTTTGATGAAGTTTTTTTAATAGTTAGAGTGATTCAAGACAAAGGTTAATATGTGTAATGCTAGAAATATATGTCTTATTCCCATGGGAAAATGATCAGCAGCGGCTGCAACTAGTTTGAAATAAATTCAACAAGACCATGGATGGGTTATGTGATCTAATTATTCTCAGAATTATTGTTACAAAGTGTTACAATTTTAGGCGAGAGGCTGACATCCTGTCACTTCGGTGATGCACGAATCATCTGAAAGGGCCCGCAATATTTGTCAGACGTGGCGATAGCGACCATATTTTTCCGACCGTCAACGCTCTACCTGCCCCGTGTGTAAGTGTGTTTATAAGTAGTTGTAATAGGTGGTTATATTCCAATGAAAACAAAGCCTTTTCCAACTCTTTTGAATTAAACAGTAACACTTGACACATTTAGCATGTACCCCCAATGTACACAGACTCACTCAGACCGCCCCTAACTGGGGTTTTTCTGGCCAATTTGCGTCCGTCCCCTGCCCTGAGTTTCCCTCGTGTCCCGTGGAACACGGGTTACACCTGTGACCTTGGGGAAAATAAAGAGAATCGATAGGGATTATGGCAACACTTGATTTCAAAAGCTGAAAATGAGTAGGGCAGTGTTGTGAACTTTTCGCGTTTCGTTTTTTGGGAAAAAAAAATGATATATTTTTACGTTTGACAATGGTAAAAGGTTTTAAACGACTTCCAGCCTTTATGTATGAGTATCTATTTTACTTAATTGTATTAGATTATTATGTTATACCTGACTTAACTTTAAATTCTAATAAATATTTCATAGGTACATGTAGAGTTTGTCCCGTTGTATGTTTTAAAATTTATTTTTTAGTTATATTTTAATAATAACGTTAAAACTTATTTACTACTTTTCTTTGAACTTTGTCAGCATTAGGTAGCTTCATTGAATTTTGTCAGCATTAGGAAAGCATTGTTTGTTTCTTGCCTCTTTAGGACATTTCATATGTATGAGTGAGTGTGAAATTATAGTTAACAAAGGACACACGTCACGAAAAATGTTAGAATATTAATCTCAATATTCGATCCAATAATCTCGATCAGGACTCATTCACCGGTCTATTGTTTAATGCGCAAGCGCGAGGACGCGGTTTTCATCCGACGTCCTGATTGGCGCAGCCGCCGCCTGGTGTTGCCATTGGTGCCGGTATTCTCCCATTTTGACTGGTAATTTTACGAACTATACCCGAGGGTGTAGTAATAAGAGGCTGAGGGATAAACCAATCAAGTAAAATCCCAGTAGAATTCTTTGTAAAATTCCTTGCACTGCGATCGCCAACCTGCCTGACAAACTTAGCGCCCATTAGAGAATATGTAAAAGTACAGGAAACTAGAGGGTTCAATGACGACAATAAAATTCGTGGTTGACAAAAAATCTGTCGCTTGACGCAACCAAATTTCACTAAGAATTTTGCTGTATGTATTTAAATACTCTAGGTATGACTTTTAAGAAAATTATGAATTGCGCAGTATTAGATGGTAACACAATGCCAACAGCGGAAGCTCAAATTCAGCGCAATCACAGCCAATGATGAGGCACGCACACTCGTTGCGTTTAAATTTGAAAATCGAACGCTACATGACTGGCTGGCTGGCAAAGAGGAAGACAAAAAAAATGCTAGTTCTGAAATCGAATACTTGGACGTTTGGCTGGGTATGTAAAAAAATAGTATTGTAGCTCTAGGAATACAAGTTGATCAGATAAACATTTATTAGTGCTGATTTCAAGCTTATAAAATTTGAACTCTTCTAGCACTTCGTTCTCCTAAATACTTGCAAAACATATTTGAACTGCAGTTATACTGAACTGAAGATTGATAGAGAAGAAGCCGCTAGGTGGGTAATTATAGGTACATAATTACATGACTTATAAAAAAAAATCAAATGGTTTTATTTTAAACTTTCGCGGTCACACATTTCATTCAACCCCTTTTATCAAAGACCAGGGAATGTCATTTTTGCTCTGTGCCGTTGATATTTTGACTCAAATTATTATCAGTCAATCAAAATATTCGCAGTTTTATTAATTCGCTGAGAGCTTTCCACAGTAAAATGGCTGTCAGAAATCAGTGCATCCTGTCGGTGTGTGTGCGTGTAATCTAGCGAGTAGTGCCGCCTTCCGCCGCTCAAGTGGCGGATACGCCATCATACGCTGCGCTGACGCATGTGACGCGCGCACGTTACACTTCATTCGCTTACGTGCTGTCAAGACCAGTATAACTGTCAGTACACGCTTGTACGTGCGTGTATGAGCATTGAGGTCAAGTTACGCTGGTCGCGACAGTATCTAAGCGAGCTCTACATGTGGATAGGAAAACAGAGAAATTGGTTGTGAACGGAAAATCTGCGCCGCGCAGTTTCTGTAACTGTATGTTTAGTTTGTCATATTATTAATGGCAACTTTAATAATATACACACGTAAAGGATCTAGCTAAAGGTGCTGGATACTATACCTAAGTAAGAATATGGACTGGGGAAAATAATCTGGCATATGGTGAACCAGCATCTTCTATGTATAGTATGCATATACTGGGCGCGTGAATGGAGGTAGAACCTACTCGTACTAAACAGTTTTTATTGATAATCAGTCAGCTCGAAAACAAAGTGTGTATCCAAACTCGAAAAAACTACAAAACAACTCCAATCACAGGCTGGAATTATTTAAATTTGGAATTCGCGTGAAAACGCTCTGATTGGCGGATGAGTCAGTCCGTACAAGGTTCGTACATTGTCCCGTCTGACTCACGGCCGAAATTCAAAATTGGAACGTAGTATTAGCCGCCATTTGCAAGGGAAAACAATAAAATTATCGCGATTACACGAAATCGACAAAGAGGTACTAATTTTGACACGTTTTATGGATATCCTGTGCTTGAACAAAGTAACCGTGGCAGGTTAAAATAACTATTTAAACCTTTGTTACTAAACTTTTGACGAAAAATAATAGCAACACTTCAAAATTCAACAGTCCAATGAGCGGTCAAAGAACTTTGAAGTGATGGAATAGGCATGATGACCGGCAGGTCAAATAAGCTACTTTTTAAAACGATATTAAGTACAAAAATGCGAAGAGATGATGTCATGACTCTCTAGTTTTGATGGCGTCAAAACACTTACTTTTATATTATTTTTCCATTTATTAATTCAAACTTTGAATATTTCGAAAAAAATTGAATGGAGTATGTAGTATTTTTGGACAACAATTTTAAGCGTACAACTTTTGTATTTTATTAATGACCCAGTCACCAAGCAGAAAACTGCCTGAAAGATATTTTTTTGCGAAGTAAGAGAACTTGTTTAGGTAGTATATTTCACTAAATCGTCCTTTGACTACAAATAAAAAAATAACAACAAACCGACCGAATCAACAGGCGGTTTTACAACGTAGTACTTACGCCCCGTAAACCGTAATATGACCGTCGATACCGTAGCAGGAAAAGCGAAACCCGCGGGGGTAGGGTCACACCCTGAGGGACGGCCCTTGAGCCGCGGGTCAGGGTCCCGGGTTCATGTAAAATGTGTGTTTTCTTTTCTGTATTTGGGATAGGTTAGGGAAACACGACGTTTATGGATTTGGGATTTTCTCGTTTTGTGAACTTTCTGCTATGTGATTGTGATTCCGCTCGAGATAAAATTGTGTCTTCCGATTTTCTCTTTTTTACAATGACTAATCCTTTTATTCAGTGATATTGTACTTGGCACTCTAAAAGTAGGTATTCATTATGAATTTATTTGGAAATAAACTATTAATTTGATTGCATATTGGCCACCCAAGGCTAGTTGATTTGTATGGATTGGATCCTATTTTCATCGTATAGCTTTACACATTTTTGTTTACTTTTATTTGAGGAACTGAATTATATTGAAATTAAAAACAAAATGCAATTCAATGTGGTACAAAAAAAACTCTTGTAAAACAACGACAGCTGAACTCCGTTTGTATGTAATATGACAAAGGCGCAGAATATTATGTTGGATATTTGATGGATGTCATATTTATAGGTACGGTATGTTTTTCGTCTGCCGAAAACCAAGTTTTACAAAAACTCTACAACATAAACTATGTATACTTAGGTAAACGCTGTACGCAAGTGCTATTTTATTTATATCAAAAACGTTTTACGGTAAAAGCAAACCATACCTATGTTTTACTACTCCAACAAGCCTTAGCTTCTAAAAGCGATAGCCTCCAGTTATTACAGTCCATTTCCTAGCAATATCCCTACTCCATAACCGTTTCCGAGATCCCGTGATCCCGCGATCCCGCGCGGGATTACGGTCCCGGCTAGACGCGGCCCAGACGGGACACTCGCGTCCCGTAAACGTGGCGACATTCACGTTAACGTGGGGATATTCACGTTAACGTGCTAATAGGGTCACGGTGTTTGGAAGGGTCACTTGTTTAAGTACTTGTTTACTTTTGGACTCGTAAATGGAACGTTTAAACGTATATACGTGTGCTGAGCGCGTGTTGGTGCTAAAGTTCTATGAGTAGCTTTTGGTCTTTGCATTAATGCGCGCAGCCTACGCGTGAACAGCTGAATCCGAATTTTTATAATGAGTAATTCATTTACCCAGTGATAATATTGGACTTGACATTTTATGAGTATTCGTTGTGAATCTACTTGGAAATAAGATGTTTTGACTTGAGTATTGACTGCTTGGTTGATTTCTAGTAATTTTGTTACATTAGATTGATTTGTTAAGTTAGACAAAGTAACAAAACAATCACGAGTACAAACCGATAAAGACAGCTATAATAAGATAAAGACAGATCTATCATAATAGCTGTCATTCCGTTATTAACATTTGTAACACCGGGCAGATAATTTAATTTCTCCGCCACCATTCTAAGCAAACTGAAAACAAATCTCAAATAGTGATATATTTTTATTGATTTTAACTTTGGTAAGTATACTATATTAAATCCGGCTTGAGAATTTAACTCACACCTTTTGGAGTGCGCGGTCAAGACACAGACCATTAGATCACAGAGTCCCGTGTTGATCTTTATCTAACCCTATTAATCCTAACCTCAAATTTTCTTCCCAGTCTATAATCACCCGCCATAAAACTTCACACGTCTTATCGCCTCGGCCATAAAAATAAAAAAACAAAAACAAAAGAGGACGCAATAGTAAGAATCGCGCGTACATAATGGATGGGGTGAGAGCGCAAATTGTCGCCACCGCGGCCGGGAAGTGTCGGCTAGGGCTGGCAGACGTACCAAATGAATATTTTTTTGAGATCTTCATTCTGAGTAAAAAATTTTAGAACACTTGCCGTCTTAGGCATACCATTATCCTCATCATTGGTCCACTGCTGAACACAGGCCTCCTTCAAAGAATTCCAAAGTGAACGATCCTGCGCAACTTGCATCCACTGGCGTCCAGCGATCTTCACCAGATCATCTGTCCACCTTCTGGGAGGCCGGCCAGCACTTCTAGGTATACAATTTTGTAAAACTTCCACTTTGGAAGAGGCGTCGCCAATACGACGAAAGTCGCTGGCCCTAATTCAGCCTGCTATAATTAGGTCAGTTGTCCAAAATTAATTTTTAGAAATTAGCAGTGCCTTGTCTCTTTTTCTTTTTGTAATTATCCTGTGTCTGTTATTGTGAAAAAATGAAAATGTCACTGTTAAATTAATATAATTTTAGTCACTATTATGCAGCAGTAGAACTGACCACTATTTACTATTGTGCGTCGTGCGGCGTATTTTGCCAAACCAAATTCGTGTATCATGCTAAATTAATCTCGTTCCCCGTATACAGTAGAAAATGTACCCTTAGAATCGGGCGACTTTTCACAGAAGTAAAACACTTCTCAATAATTATGAATTTACATACAACATCGACATCGTAATATGTTTCGGATCTTGTAACTTTGTTTTTATGCCAAGTTGGCAACCCTAGTCGCAACTGGAATCACTTGTGCTGAGATTTTTTTGCGGCAAGGAAGTGGGTATTCCAGCTCTTTTGCGTAACAAAGACATTTTTGCTTGAAAGAAGATCGGGGAAGCCATTTTTGTACATAAATAAAATATATGGTGAATATGCCCGTAAATGCTTTTGACAATGCTGTAGGTTTAGGACATTTTAACATTTAGGACATTATGCGTCGGGAGAATAAATTCAAGAGAGTGATAATATAATATATTACTGACCGGGTAATTTACTCTACCTATCTTACTATTAAGATAGCAAATCCTTGGAAGATTGAAAATAATTGTTTAGAAATTTTGAAATTATTCAAGTTATTTTATAAAAATTTTTTAGAGTCAGAATGCGTAAGGCAGCTCTTTTTGAATTTGTAATCCGAATATTATGATTTGTGAAACGAGTGTAGATAAAATACTTAGAAATCTCTATTTTTCAGTAGATTCCCGTAAGCTATAAATAAATTCCATAATTTTTCCATTCATGAGAATACTAAAAACTTTAACAGACCAACTACTCACTTCAAGGATCAATCAATACTGATTTTTGACAAAAAACATAGTATGACCATTTTTAGTTGAGCTTCAGGCTAACTGGATGTAGACAGTAGTATTTCACCAGCGACGACTTTTTAAGGCGAAATCGGCTCAGAAACCGTCGCGAGAAGGTAAAATAGTGTTCGGAATTTGCTAAACCATTTCTTGAAATCTCAATAAAATGAAATGATATTAATTTTAGTAGTACTTTAAGATATTTGCTACAAAACTATGGGGCCCGAAACACGATCTAATAAAATTGCCTCGATAGAAAAAAATCGCAAAGTAGGCTCTGATTTTGCGTTTTCCGGCCACTTTTTACACTAAAAAGCTGAACGATTTGATTGTTATCCAATATTTCATAATTTATTTTGTGTCTTCTTTTTCCTTATTATATGTGTTATCAACGTATGGCGTCAATTTTCTGATTTTTTCGTTAAAATTAATTAAAAAATAACACAAACGCAATAGTGTGTTGGGTTTGCGCAAGAGCATGCCCACTTCCACCGCGCCCGCGTCCCCTCAGTCGGCCGCCGAGCCTCGTTGGAAGCAGACACGTACAACTTTTTTCTAGCAGCGTCGTGTTTACGAAACTTAGTTAGCGGGGAAGAATAATGCCTAATAAAAGAAAAAAAGGCGACGCTTTCCAAGCGTGCCTATAAAAAACAAAGGATTAGTAACTTGAAAGGGTAAGTACCTATAAAAAACATTGCTTGCGTAAAGTAGTTCTCACTAATGTTTACGTATTCTAGCGATGTATTTTTTTGAAAGTAGGGTAGAAGTACATTGCAAGGACTAGATTTTTTTTATGGTAAAAATACAATTATATCCATATAAATTTGCTGCAAATATTCTAAGGCATCCATGAAAATGAAAAACGTTTCCTCAGAAACACAGGACAAAATAAAAAAACAAAATAAAAAAATTGTCCTCCCTTACAAAATTTGTTGTTGGTACGCCCGTCGCCGCCCAGTTTTTTGTATGGGAGGAAAAAAAGTTGTTGTGTTTCGACTTCTGTTTTTTTGGAAATCTTTTTTAGTTTCATGGACTGATTTACCCCTCAAAATATTTGTAGTAATTTAAATTTTTACATACTGTATTGTAGTACCCCCCAATAGGGGGCGGCCCATTACCAGCAGTAGATTGTTGTGGCTGTTATGGTATGGTATGGTATTTTGCCTTCCTGTGCCTCGCGGTTATACCTACGGGGCAACGCTATCTATCTTATTTACAAAATTAGTGTGGATGGATAAATACCGGTTTAGCGCGAATTAGATTCGTGCGAGGAGGGTTCCGTACAACCTTGTTTTGTACTTCAAAAAATAATTTCACATAAATCAATACGTCACTGGCGAGTTCCGAAAAAGCAAATGTATATTTTTAATCATAACAAATTATTATCAGCAGGTGACCATGGATAATCGTGGGGTTTGATAGCATCCTTTATAGTTTTCGTAAATGTGGTAAGAAAAATAAGGGTAAGAATGCTTTGCATGGATAAACGCTTTTTAGCTTGGCTTTGGGATCGGGATCATACCTACTCGTCGGATTACTAGACATTATCCATTATTCATCATCATCATCATTAACAGCCTATTGTAGTCCACTGCTGGACATAGGCCTCTCCTAAAGCACGCCACTGAACCCGGTCTTCGGGTTTACTTCTCCAGTCACTGCCCGCAGCTTTGCGTATGTCGTCGCTCCACCTTGCCACAGGGCGTCCTACGCTACGTTTGCCGATACGCGGTCTCCACTCAAGGACCAGCTTACCCCAGCGGTTATCGGTCCTTCGGCAGATATGACCAGCCCACTGTCACTTCAGCTTGCTAATACGTTGAGCTATGTCGGTCACTCTAGTTCTCTGTCGAATTACTTCGTTTCAGATACGATCCCTTAGAGAAACTCCGAGCATAGCTCTCTCCATAGCTCGCTGAGCGACTTTCAGTTGATGGACCAGTCGTACCGTGAGTGTCCACGTTTCGGCTCCGTATGTCATGACAGGTAGGACGCACTGGTTGAAGACTTTCGTCTTAAGGCATTGCGGTATTGGCGACGAAAAGACTCGACGGAGTTTTCCGAATGCTGCCCAACCCAGCTGTATTCTTCTCTGGACTTCCTTCTCAAGGTTGTTTCTACCTAGTTGGAGCGTTTGCCCTAGGTAGACATACTGTTGAACAACTTCGAGTTGGATTCCATTTACGGCAATCGGTTCCGGATCAACGTGTTCGTTGAACATGACTTTGGTTTTATCCAAATTCATCCGGAGACCGATGCGGCGAGAAGAATCAGCTAGGTCATCTACCATTCGTTGTAGGTCTTACAGCGTTTCTGCCATAATGACGATGTCGTCTGCAAATCGTAAGTGAGAGATGTACTTGCCGTTTATATTAATACCACGACCTTTCCAGTCCAGCGTCTTAAACATATCCTCCAGAGCGTTAGTGAACAGTTTCGGGGATATGACGTCCCCCTGTCTCACTCCTCGATGGAGATGGATAGGTTTAGTCCGCTGGTCCTGTACTTGTACGGTCATTGTGGTGGCTTCATACAGACATCTCATCACTTCGATGTATCGCCAGTCGACTTGGCAACGCTGCAAAGACTCCAGAACAGACCAGGTTTCGATGGAGTCGAAAGCTTTCTCATAGTCCACAAACGCTAAGCACAGGGGCCGATTGTACTCTTGAGACTTCTGTACAATCTGCCGTACCGTGTGAATGTGGTCTATGGTGCTATAACCCCTTCGAAACCCGGCCTGCTCGGGAGGCTGAAACTTATCGAGTCTTCGCGCATGACGGTTCGTGATGACCCTGGAGAACAGTTTGTAAACATGGCTCAAAAGCGAAATGGGGCGGTAGTTCTTCAATAGGGTTTTGTCTCCTTTTTTGAAGAACAGTACCACCATGCTTCTGTGCCATGCCTGCGGAGTTCTCCCATGGAAGAGAACGGAGTTAAAGAGCTGTTGGAGCTGTTCCAATAAGGGAGTTCCTCCAGCTTTTAGGAGCTCTGTCGTGATCCCGTCCTCCCCTGGGGCTTTTCCATTTTTTAACTGTTTCAGGGCCATTTCGATCTCGTCTCGGCTGATCTCGGGCAGGTCCTCGGTGAAGTGGCGTGTGAGGGTGGCTCTGCAATCCTCAGTATCGGGTACGGGCTTTGAAGCTTGCGAGGCGTAGAGCTTGCCATAGAAGTCTTCCACTTCCGACAGAACCTCCGGCTTGGATGCGACGACTTCCCCAGATTCAGTTGTCAGCTTCGTCAGGTGGCTCCTACCCAAAGGCCGTGCGAATACCTTTGGTCCCCGATTCTGCTCAATTGATTTTTCAATCAAGAGCGTGTTTGCGGATCGGAGATCACGTCGCACGAGCCTCTGGATGGTTTTGTTGCGCTCTTGACTTTTCGTCGAAGCTGACAATGGGTCTGTACGTCTCTCTTCCATTAAGCTGAGAGTTTCCGTCGAAAGTTTGGACTTTTTGCTCTTACGTCTAATCTCGCAGAACTTCGTCCCTTCATCCCTGTTCGACACACTTGATATCTCTACAACGTTGGCACAGAGAACCTTATTAACCATTAATCCGACGCCACCTTGGGAGGGCTGATCTCCTTCTCGGTTATACAGAAGATGGCCCGATCCCAGAGTTATGGTGTCCTCCCCCCCTCTTCGGACTTCACATAACCCTAGAATGTGCCACCTTATGTGCTTCAGCTCCTCTTCTAATTGCGCCAGGTGTTCGTCCAGTCGTAACGTGCGTCCATTGAACGTAGCCAGGGTCAGTTTGATTCTTAGCACCCCCTGACCCGCCGTTACCATGACCGCCGCCTTGGCCAGGAATAGCGGGGCGGCCGGGGACTGGGGGCCTTGGTCCGATGGCTTGTTTCATGAGGGTTTGCCTTTAAAAGATAATCGCCCCGCCAGGCGTGCGTCTTGGCAATCGCAGGACGCAGCTCTTCGCACCGGTGATGCTGCTGCCCATCACCGGTCTGTGGCATTTAGCTACGCCATCATTTCGAAATGGTTATACCGCCATTTGTCGGTCGCCAGAGCCTCGTTCGCTGTTCGGCAGGATGCACCGCGGGCAGGTGAGGTTGGCTTGGAGCATTGAGCTGGTGTTTGTGCCCCCTTACACCCCATCCATTATTATTCTTCCTATACCCAACTAACTATGCGCGGTTTCAAAACAATAAGTAAGTCGATACATAGGTATTATCATTATGTAGAACTAAATTTTGCTGCATTAAAAAATAAAATAACGTCCTGGTACGAAACATTTATAATATTACATAAAAATTTACTACATATCGATAATACAAAATAGTTCTACTATTAGTACGTTTACCCTAAACCTCTCGCCTATACCGTCGAGTCGTGCGCGGGAGCCTGCGCTACGCTGCGCTTGCTATTTCCCCGTACCCCCGCGCCTGCTCCTCCCGCGCGCTGCTTCACCCCCTCATTAGCTCGGCTTCCTCGGACTGATTTCGCCTTAATAAAGAAAAATTGCTCAGAAACTTTTGAGACTTTCTAGCACTTTCCATATTTCCTGCAGAAGCTTTTAACCGTGCTTTGAGCTTAGTGCTTCTTTGAGAGTGTATTTAATATAGCAAACAGCAGTTTTTTTGCTAAGTATTTTTGGGAGTTTTCATCTAGGGGTGCCTATGAGTGGTGACGTATGCCGTGTGATGTCGGTTTAGAATAGAATCACCCCATATTTTCCCGGTGTTATAAGAGGCGACTAAAGAACTTGAGGGTTCCATGTGCATTGCAATTTTAGGCGACAAGCTGACTACCTGTCACTACAGTGACACATGAATCACCTGACCATAAAATTGATGCGAAAAAGAGAAAATTGTGTCTTGCAGTTCTACTATCAATCAGTAAAATAAAAATTTTCTACGTTGAATAAATATTTTAATTCTTGATTCTTTAATTCTTGACAACTGAAACTATTTTCATTTAGCAGACTTGGGGTCCTATTTTGGTATTTTAGTTATTTCCCGTAAACAATGTTGCGCAATTTACATTAACCGACCCCATGTGGATAAAGGCGTGATATATGTATGTATGTATGTATGTATGTGGACAGCCACGGTGTACCCTACAACTTTATGACCTCGGCTAGACTCATTAACAAAGATATACTGGTTTAATTATCATGGAAGTTGTGTGATATTTTGTCATTGTTTTTCAATTAGTGTTCATTCATAAAATAATTTGAACGTAATTTATGTAAGTAGGTCTACGTTTATACGCTCCATTGTACGTAGTAGATACCTACTCGTTAAAAAACTTCATGTTGACATATGCTGTAGGAAGTATAATATTAGTTGATTTACCTCAACGTTTCATTGTCGAATCTCAAATTATATTTTTTCAGCTACTTATATACCTCAGCACATGCGTATAGTAGCTAGGCTCAAAGTAAGTATAAAGGTACTTACTTATATAGTTTAATCGTAGCTTTTTGTTGAATAATATGACATAAAAGTATTTCCGCGCAAGTTGTCACAGTGGTATCCATATAAGATTTAATTATGGTTAAAATTAACATTAAATACTAGTCTATTTAATCTTGTAAGTTATTTGAACACAATTCACAATCTCAACAAAAGGATAACACAAGACTTAAGACTTAACAACAGGCCACAATACAGCCTTTATGAGACTTGGCTCTTTATTAGACTCTTCACTCGTTATTGTCTAAGTTTCGGCAATTTTTCATTATGTTTTATTTATTTGAAGAACTTTCTGGACTTGGAGGATTTTATGGTATCATTTGCATAAATTAACAAGACTTGTTGGAGTTATTAACATACTTTTATTTATTAAAAGAGTTAGGCGCTGAAGCTCAATTTTTAAGATAAGCAGTAAAATTAATATAGAATGGCAATTGCCAAACCTTTATCTCTATTTACTCAGAAGAAGGGTTATGTATTTCGCTAGTCTGTATATTTGTATGTATTTATGTGACCGACTTAATTCTTTTTCATATTAAACGGCTGGAAAACATGTTGTCGAATGAGGTGTCGTTAGATTTGTCTCAGAAGCGCAAGTGACGTTGGAAATTTTACACACACATTACTTCTTTATCCCTTGCCGGCTAGGCAAAGCGTCAACAGCCTTAAAAATACGGTTGCTATCGCCACGTCTGACAAATAATGAGGGCCCTTTCAGATGATTTGTCTATCACTGCCGTGACAAGTTGTCAGCCTGTCACCTAAAGTTGTAATATCTTGGTGAAATATACATGAAACCCTCGAGTTCCTTAGTCGCCTCTTACGACACCGTGGCAAAGAAATGGGGTGATGCTATTCTGAGCCGAAAATACGTTATATTTGAAAGTTATCTTTGAAATTACCGTTGTCAACTTTTTAGTTTTTAATAATAATGCTTATTTTTTATCTATTTCCGTATCTACCAAAAACCACTGTATCAACAAATATCGCATATATCGCTACCGTACGCACATAAGGGTCTGTGGACCCTTTCGGGCCCTCCGTCTGCGCCCCGTCTGGTTCAGATTAATGCTATCTGTTGGGGTCCTGCCAAGGTCATGTTCACGTCAAGGGTCTATACGGCCATGTGCGTTTGTTTATATCGTATACAGCCTTTTTGTCGTAGGCTTTTGCTACGCCGTAGCGGAGAGGTTTTTTTGTGAGCTGGTTGGTCAAAAGACCTATACTTGATAAAACACATTTTTGTTGAAATATTGTTCAAAATATTTTGCAACAAAAAAGTATCTTTCAATTTTACTAACTATAGATTTTGTCAGCAGCCTTTGTCGACCATCTACGCTCTGACTAGCCCGCAAGGGGTTCTAACTCTTAGTAGTTGTTAGTACATAGACTAGAATAGAAATAGATGTCAGAGCAAAAGTCTGCATTAATCATTTCTAAGCCTTCCTAATTTTCGTAGCTGCGTAGTAACTGCTACGACGCTACACTTGTAGACATAGACTGAAAGTGTAGCAACTTTATGTCCTAACACAATAAATAAAACTATTTAGGTATAATGTAATATTATACTGGAGTTTTATACAATTTATAAGACGTCAGGATTCATTGGGTCGTTGGAAGAATCGGTCCCATACGAAAACGACGACGAATGAATATAACTGTAGATACAACCTACCTGAACTGTCCCTACCAATCTTAAATTTATCTATACCTATATTACTACATTTTGTGTTTGTGTGAGTTTTGTATATATTAACAGTCTTCACAGATGTAGTAGAGTAGTGAGATATTTCTTTAGATTCGGTTTTAATGAAAATGTAGCTCTATTGTTTTATTGAGAACCATTAGGAACTTTAATGAAGAGTTTATAAAAAGGTTCTAAAAAGATGCTTACAGTATTTTACTGCTTTTCTTAAAACTTGTTTTCTTTTTAAAGTACTTCTTATACAATAATTCTATAGAAATAAGTTATTCTTTCGTGGCCTGTGTTTTTTGTTTTTTTATTTTTCTTTCGCTTTACGCGTTTATTTACGTAAGCATTTTTTCCGTAACAAAAATAACCGATGTTTTTCCCGTAGATGACTAAATCTGCTTTTTACATAGTCAGGGCAAAAACGTCGCGATTCACGGGCAATTTATCATCCAAATTTTATGCTGGATATTTTTGCCGAGTAGTTCCTAAGGCGGCCCATATGATTTCGTCCCAAATAGGACTTTGTAGGCATAGCAAAGTAAAAAAATTGTTGGATCTTTTCTTTACTGTACACTCACTTTTTTGTTTTTTATTCTACTACTATTATAGGCACTATAGTACTACCTCTAGAAGCATATTTTATTAATTGAAAAAAAACGTCAGCCAGTAAAGGTAATCATTCTGTATTTCTGGTCACAACAATAAAGAAGTGAAAAGCTTGTATTATGAAATCTCGTAAATGAATTAGTTTCTTACCTATATTATATAATGCAAGAAGTTGGTTTCTGGTTTTACCATTTTTACTTCTCAAATATTAAATGTAATGTCTTGACATTAGTAGTAGGTAATTCTGATAATTACTTTATCGGGATCTTAAATCGGAAACGTTTCCAAAGATTGACACAAAATTTCGTAGTTAGCGGGCAATAAAACAAAGTTAGGTTTAGGTTATTTTCTAAAAACCTCTTTCAAACATTAAAAACCGAGTAATGCTCGGTCAACCAGGTATCTATTTGGTGATTCTTAGGAGTGTCCTTTTTTGCCCTAAGAATTACTTTTTTTGCCGCCCAAAAACCCGCTAGGTGGTTTAGGACCTCCAAATAGATCGCGGAAGGCACGTGTGCCGTACTTTCACCCTCATACCAAGGTCACGCACACACCCACAGGTTACCAGTCAATGTGTGCGTGTAGACACAGTGTGTGCATAGCCGAGGTGTGTGTGTTTCGGGTGTAGACATTCACCCGTTGAAACTGTTGTGAGTTTTAACCCCCGGTTAAACGCTGGGATTCCATTTTAGCCCGTGATATTTTGTGTCGCGTATTTATTTGGCTCTGTCAAGGTTAGGCTGTATTGGTTTTCCTGAGTGTCAACGACATTAATTAAAAGCGAATTTAGATTTTTGTGATCTATTACAAATCACAATCTTTTGAGTGAGATTTAAATTGTGTCTTTAGGAGTTGAACATTACTTATGTTGTGAATCTGAATTTTACTTAAAAGGCAAGAAAATGTAAAATGAACTGAAGTTTTTTTTACTCAACGTCAAATGGGCTGGAGAGATAAAGCTTGAACATAATTGGAAAACGAAGAAGGAAACTTTTTTTTCTTATCGCTGATTATTTTTGAAGCAAGTCTCTATTGGGATTTGTTTCAAGTAACCCACATAAAAATAATAATATAATATGTCTTTATTTGTTGGCTCATAATTTTTTTCGCTCATTCATTTATTTTTAAGCCAATTAATTAAAATTGACACTCAAATAGTATACTAAGAATAAATTGAGTAACTCTTTGCATTTTGAAGTCGACGTGTTCATAATTTTCTCAAACTCGGATGCATTCTTTTGCCCACTAATCATTTCAATACGCCATGTTAGATTTCTTTTGCCCATAATTTTAATAAATATGCACTCATTTAAATACTGCCCATCAAATAATACAATAAATATGAAGTAGGTAGTATAATATTGATGCAGTTGCATTATTATATTATTGTGTTGTGATGCGTAGTCTGTTATTCAATTACAAAATATCCCTTTAGGGGTCAAATTATTTTGGCTCTCACTGTACATTCTATGACAAACCATTTAAAATTGACCCCTCAACGAAAACTCTCGGTTTTCCAGCAAGTACAACCTCGAGCGAAACATTTCCAAATCGATTCAGCCCCCTAACCTAATCGATTCCACTACCCACGTGAAGTTAACCGAGAAACACTCGATTACCGACTAGACGCGTTCGCAATTTGTCGACTGGCGTAATTTGCGCGGGAAATTGATTTTTTATGCCATTAAAGCGGGGGTGGTCCGGGAGGCGGCAGTGTGGCCAGCTTTGAAATTATAAAACGTACAGTGCAGCAAAAAAGAGTACTAAAAATTTTGTATGAAAAATTGTTGCGATATTTAAGCGTTATCTGTCAGATTTGACAGATTGCGAAGAAAGTGGCGCCCTCACTTTTGTTTACTCTTTTTTGCTGCATTGTACGGCACTTAGTATTTCCGTTATGCAACGAGCAACCAAGTTGAGTTACTGTAAAGTCAAACATTTTTATGTCTATTTAAATTGTCAGTAAGAATTTAGTTAAGATGTTCTTGCTTTTATCATGACTCTTAAGTTCTATATAATTTATATAAATAAATATAGAAAGTTTTCACAAGTGACACTTGACCACAAACTATCATTATACATTTAATTTAGAGAGCCCAACACGTTTCTTATATCGTAGCGACAGTCGTGAGATCATACCCTGCCGACAGAAAAATTGTAGAAGGCGGCTAAAAATTCTGACACTAGGGTTCATCGGGTCGTTGGACGACTTGGTGGCCCACACCTTCACAGAGACCGAAAAATCTTAGTTTTTTATGTTTAATTGATAAGAACAGCACTATAATTATGTGTAAATTAAATACTATTTTTTTTATTTGGACGGAAAGTTTGGGATTTTTCAATAAACTTTTAAATTTATTCCAAGGCTGGCAACATCGAGGGGGGAGTGAAAGTTATCGGATTTTCGTACCGAAGTGTGAAGGTTACAGCTCTGTTTTGGAGGTAGCTGTTTACTTAGCTATTGAAGTAGACCTATCTGTGTTTTGATACTGGCTGGTTTATCATCCCGATTGGTATTTGATTCATTCATTAATGAGTACTTGATTGAATTCGTGCGTGTATATGTAGAGTTCGTTTATGTTTTTGCTTCCCGTACTTGATTTTTACGGCATTTGTACGAAATGAGTTGTCGTTTAGTGGTTTGGGTTTTGGGTTTTTGTCTTTACGAGGTTAGAAAGAAATGACAAACTGCAATTTTAAAATTCTGTTGGATCAACTCCATCGTCTTTATTGTACTTTACATAGGCACCTATTTACAAACCGCACTCAACTCTGAGATCGATCTCAAGAGTGATTTCAAAAAATGTCAGTCAATACTAACACCATCTTAAAGTCGCACTCAAGATCGATCTCAGAGTTGAGTGCGGTTTATAAATACGGACCTAAGAGAAAGAACCACGTCATACGATCCGAGGCGATTTAACATGGATGATATAGAAAAGTATACACAAAGTGAATATTAGCTTTCTTAAAGTAGTCACTAGTCAAACATGATGTAAGTACACCTAATTATAAACCGCACTCAACTCTGAGATCGGTCTTGAGTGCGACATTGAGATATGCTGTTAGTATTGACTGACATTTGTCAAAATCGCTCTTGAAATCGATCTCTGAGTTGACAGCCATTTACATAGGATCATACATATTTCATTACAGTAGTGAAAGAGAAAAAAAATGCAATTAATTTAGTTTTTCCCAGCGACTCTATCTCTTAATAAATTGTGTATAATGGAACGTCTTTTCCTTACGTCGTCTCTTAAACTTCCTATAACGATATAAAAGCTGTTAATGGCGATAATTAATTTTAGAAGCTGCAATTTAGTACTCGCCCTCTGTCTAGAGTTTTTCACAAAAGAATTTCTCCTTTTCCATTCCTTAATAACTCTAATTGTTCAGAATCACGACTCCTACCAAGTCTGTCTACAAAGTCGATCGAACGCGGAAATGTAAGTATAACACACGTATATAGTGCAAGACGCACACATGAAAAAAGTGCTGTAAAGACAGGACAGTATTCATCAAAACAAACCCACACTTTGAAAACCGTCTGCCGAATTCCACGCACACATACAATGAACTATCGAGTCCGAGTGTGCGTTGGTGTGGGTGTGTGAGTGAACGAGAGGGAGAGTGTGACGAAATTTCACTTTCCGTTTTGGCAACGTCGCGCCCCCCGTTCGTCGACTTTTGGGGGGGTGGGTGCAGCGGTTAGTTCCTAGAACGATGTTCGCGCTTTTTAAACTTGGAATTGCTGGAGATTTTAAAAATGGAACTACGCTTGCAGATGGCTTTCAAAGAAATTGAAAATATACCAACACGATAGGTATTTGTATATGATAGTAAAGTTGCCAAGGTCTCTAGATAAGCATATGTAGTCTACTTAGCAATAAAACTCTTTCAAGGTCACAAAATTAGACCCATTCGAGTGCCCAACAATAAACTTTTTGCAAATTCGCACAGATACCAGGGGGAGGTATAACAAAAGAGTAGCGGCACAAAAAAAACTAATGTAGTAAGTAGTAAACTAACGGTACTGTGTGTGGGGCATTTCAAATAACTTCAAAAGCCCAGACGATTCTCGGAAGTGTCATCCTTGCGAGTGGGAAAGAGATAGTTATATTCTCTTCTCTGTCTCACGACTATCGACTCGAGGGACAAGACTGGAATACTTTTCGGTGCGTATTTTATTTTACAGTTTTAGAAATTCCGCGCGCGTTAGCGCGTAATGTTGAAATTGAAAGTGACGTGGTACGTGACGAAAGTGGAACTGGTATTGCATGAGGATGACAGTTAGGGATATGAGGAAGTAGACTGAGGAATTTTGAATTGAATTTATAAGTTTTGCATAGCAACTTAATAGACACGCTGTAGATCACGGAATATTCTTTGCTAGTTGTTTATAATTAGGTCTTTTTGGCTGATAGCAACACTTTTTCGAACTATATGGCGCTATTTCAGATTATGGGATCATCTGTCAAGTTTAGTGCAAAATAAAAAACTATTTATTGGGATTTGAATGCGCTCAAAAGTGCTTTAACTCCTAGAAAATAAATAAAAACAAGAAATAAATAAATACATACATACATATATCACGCCTTTATCCCTTGTGGGGTAGGCAGAGCGATAGTGGCCGTAAGAATACAGCTACTATCGCCACGTCTGACATTTTGAGGATTGTTTTCCAAGGTTGTTTCAGGAAACATGTGTATTACTATAGTGACAGGTTGTCAGCCTGTCGCCTAAAAATTGTAATACACCAATACTCTTGAGTCCCTTAGTCGCCTCTTACGACACCCACGGGAAGGATGTGGGGTGATGCTATTCTAAGCCGGCATCACACGGCACTATAAAATAAATAAATCTTTAAATAAATAAATCTTATTATCATTTCTGAAGTCTCATAAATGGGCTTTCCATAAGTCGCACCGAGCGCCACCTAGGTGACAGTTAATGAGATCATTCAAAGTTTGTCTATACTGATATAAACTTTGACTGAAGATGTATGTCCCCTAAATCTTGCTAATGTGGATTAGCCTTTATAATTCCTTAAGGGGCTGAGTAGAGCTAAAAGCTACTTTTATAAGTGATTTCTACCCTAGATAAAATGCAGAAAAACTGACGAAAAAAAAAGGTAATAATCTTCAGGATATTTGCTGTAGTGTTATTGTTTCCAAAACATGATATTAGTAATTTAGCTTGATAGAAAAACATCGTAAAGTTACCTCTAAAAATCTATTATATCGCAAACTGCATGAACAAAACCCACGCAATAATTAAGTGTTTATTATCAGAATGAGCGCCTTACAATACTCTATCGACATATTGTTTTCGATTTTCAAATAACTTATTTTAGACCGAGTTATCATCGAAAATACGAAAATATCATTGAATCGGCAAGATTCCGTCCCGTTCGCACGCGCGCAGTTTGACATTTGTCAGAAAGGGACCGGTTTTTAGCTCTACTCAGCCCCTTAAGAAAAAGACGAAAGTTTCTAAGGCCATAAAAATAAATTGTTTTTATAGTGAAATGTACGTCACGCGACCTTCACACTCATACGTATACGGAAATGGAATGAGAAGAAATGAATAAATGTATGATCATCGCACATTTCGGAGGCAAAATGGAAATTCAATTCTGCACACAATGACGTAAACAAACCTTATTGTGACAAAATGTACGCATATTGCCGTATGATGCTGGCTTCGAATAGCATCACCCTATTTCTTTCCCGCAGGTGTCATAAAAGGCAACGAAGGCCTCAAGGGTTTCATCTGCATTGCAACTTTAGGCGACAGGCTGACAACCTGTCAGTACGGCGACACACCAATCATCTAAAAGGACTTTCATAATTTGTCAGACGTGGCTGTAGCGACTGTATTTTTACGGCCGTTATCGCTCTGCCTACCCCGCAAAAGATAAAGGCCTGACATGTGTATGTAATGTATGCATGTACGTATATTTAGTCAAAATAAGTGTTCTACTTCTTCTACAGCCACAACAGTCCACTGCTGGCCATGGATGGATGGCCACTCCTCCGCTTGGCAGGCGGATTGGCGAGCGCAGTGCAACTTATCGTAGATATTTACAGAGAGCGATGCTGCCTGTTTCCTGGATTCACCTCTTAGTCACCATTTACGAACGTAAAGGTAGAAATGGGGTGATGCTATTGTAAGTTGGCAGCACACAAATAAGTGGCGATAAAAGCAGCTGAATAAATTTCTAATAGCAAAGAATACTAACTATAGTGTCCATGTATAGGAAGCTAGGAGATAATTAATCATAGTTTTATTATAGCCCAGTAATTCGCCAAAAACGCTATCAACACTAGAATCATAGTCTTCTTTCTATCGTCCCTAGTTCTCTAGTCTACATAATTACAACTAAGCTCAAATGTATCACGGTAGCAAATAATTTAAAAAAAGGAACGTCCTCGTTGGTGCATAACCTGCGCATACGCAGCACAAAAAGCAAGATGGCGCGCGTCCGCCCGAAGCCGCATCCTGTGCAGTGTAACATGACGCGCAGCCTGCGACAGCCGAGCCCGATCGATTTGGTAGGCTTTACCATTACTTACGGGGTTTTTCGATCAAAATTTCGACCCTGTAGAGCTCGATTTGGTATACATTGCTGGTTATTTTATAGACGTCATATCAACAAACTTACGATAACCAACAATGTAAGCTGAGTGAGGATCTTTCGGCAGGATAGGTGCTTCCTTATAGATTTTTATAAGCTGGATGTGTTGAGTAATCATTAAGGCGTTTTCGCTTCCAGTTACGGACTTCCTTGCGTACTTGCTCATATTTCAGTAAATGTGAAATGATATAATAAGACTTGAAACTCAAAATTTTAAATGGGAATCCTAGTTGATGTTGATGATTACTACTTAGCTAGCAGTCGTGTTAGATGCCCACTAGTTGTGATAGAAGAGTCATAAGAGAAAAAACCTTTGAAATGTCTCCCTCTTCGTGTCAAAGGCTGCACTAGATCTTTTCCTGCCAGTACTTGGCAACGACAATGGCATTATCAGTCGCCATGTGAAGTGTGAGCCTGAGTCTGAAATCTGTAGGTTTGATTCTTATGTCTGTGAGTCTGAGTATGTAAGTCTCGAATCTGTAAGCTTGAATCATAAGTTGCCTTTAAAGGATAAAGATCCATGAACAGACTTATGATCAAAGTAAAGCGCATCACCCATATTTTACTTTATTAAAGGAAATACGTGCTCCATCTTGTTTCAACTCAGGCGCAGCAAGGATGTCGTTTTATTTTTCCACGCATCAGTTACCTCGCACGCGCCATGTTTTTACATTTTGTTTTTGATTTTTAAATATCGACCGTGACCCGTGAAAACCCTTTTTAACCGAAGTTTATTGATTTTATTGGGATTCAAGGCCTACTTCCTGTATACATAAAGCTTTATGTATAAAAAAAAAGTAACAAAGTTCAAGAATCTTGTATTCTAAAAAAATATAATATATTCTGCCGATTTTACGATTAAAATTTACAGTGCAAAGATTTTAGTACCAAAACAACCAATAAAACAGATTACGGCATAAATCTAGTGAGAAAATTTTTATTACAACCGAAAATACAAAAGGTTGTGCAACATGGCCTCTACACGGCACATCTGCATTAAAACCATCAAAAAGGAATTATAAACTTTGCTGCCAACATAATAGAGAAAGCTCTTGAATAAACTTTATATATGTTGACATTTGACAGCGATGGCAGAATAAAGCATTGTTGTTGGGTTTTGAAAAAAGACCGAGAAAAAATCGTCCAGGTAGTGTTTCTTTGTGATCGCCTTTTGAGACGGTCTTGCGCAAGACCGGGAACAAAGCAGCGATTTTGTGCAAGCCGACGCGACGGCTGATAAATTATTTGCTAATTTACTATGTGAAGTGAAGATCGCACCTGGTGATAGCGTTTCGTTACTATAAGATTTCATTGTAAGTTTTGATCGCGGTTTTATTGAGCTAAGGTTATTTACGAGACAGCTTACAGCCCAATATTCTACTATTCAAAATATCCAAACATCCCAAAGACTGACCACTTGTCTACGTACGATCGATAATAGACAGAAATTCCCATCAAAATTCTCGCGAAACTAGTATACCATCCGAAAGGTTGAATGAGTCAGAGGGGGTCGAATCAAACGCGAGGGTGGAAGTCAAAGTGCGACGTTGCAGTTTTCCACTTTCCTTCCGCGACCCACGACAGCTATACGCGACGTTGCCAAACCTCATAATTGCGCCAGAATTTATTCTTTTTTTTCGCTGTACATAATTGGTTCCTTTGTGGCTAATCATAAGTTGAGGGTCCTAAGACTTGGGAGGACGTACTTTAGAATTTTAAAGACCTCGGATGTCCGTAGGTTCAAGGTTAAGAATCAAATTATTGGTTTTTCTTTGCTAGAACTTTCGAAGTGAAACTTCAAAGATGTTATGTCAAATCTGACAGTTTATATACGACGATTCCCTCTCACAATATTTTAAATACTAAATACATGTCATTTTTATATTGGAAATTTACATTTAGCCTTCGTGACATTAACGCCGATTGAAATTTACAAGTGCCTACTTTCTAGATAGTATTTTTGGCTCTACTTTTGACTAAGGTCTACTTCTAGCTAGTTGGTCTACTTTTTACCTTTACGATGGTCGCCATCCTGCATGTCTGTTGTTTCTGGAATGGACTTTGACACTTACCTGAAAAATTTAAAAAGGCCTGTTAATTTATGAAACTGCTAAAAGATGCCTACTTGGGAGGGTTACTAGTATATTTTAAAATCTATAGTAAATACATAGTATGAAGTGTATTCGCTTTTTAAGTTTCCCTGTTTGTAATGGACACCGTTATCTCCTTCCAAACCAGGCAACGGTATTGAAAAACAAGTTTGATTTTTGAAAAACAAGTTGTTTTCCCGGCACGTTTTTATAACTATTTTAAAAACTCAGATAAAATCCGTTGCGTAGTTTATGAGCTTGCGGTGCCCATGACGACGGTCAGAAAAACGTAATAAGCAAGTTTGTTTTATACAACTGTTTTGACGTTGACGTTACTGGAAGTATAGATATCATACGAGAAGAATTAATTTTATAACAGTTTTGTCTAGCACACAGTCTGCTAACTTTTAATTACAATTGAAATTTTCATGTGTTGTTCAAACCAGTAACTTGTGCAAGTACATAAATTGATGCAATTTTCGGTATCGTTTTATCATCCTACTAACAGGATATCATCGGATTTTTCCTGCACATGGAAAACTTGAACTGCATACATACACACACACACACATCGCACGCCTTTATCCCTTCTGGGGTAGAGAGAGCATTAACAATCGTACTTTGACTACAACTACTGAAATTAACCTGATCATCACATCACATTAGCCTATAGCAGTCCACTGAAGACATAGGCATCCCCAGCGTACGCCACAATGAACTATCTCCCGCTTTCGCCATCCAGTCGCTACCAGCCGAATTAACCTGATTACAAAATTTACTTCATAAAACTCATCAGTTTGAATTACCAACACATGTCAAGTCAAACCATATGTCCCAATCTTATCATTATCAGCACTAGCTCGATAAATCCGTCTGCGCGGCGCGGCGCGTTGCGGGCCGGGCAGCTGTCAGCGGACATATGGTGAACTTCCTGAGTTACCTGCGCGCGCAGCTGCGCCGCGGCGCGTGCGCGTGCGCAGAGCCACTGTATTGGCGGCCATTGTAGTGTCAGTGGTGATTCTTGGATTATGTATGTCTCTGTACATGTGGGATGGCGAATATATTTTTGAAATCCTTGCAAAGATTATTGAACTTGGTACGATACCTAGGTATCGCCGATCTGGTAGATTTTTATACCGCACTTTTAGTAGCCAGCTTACGCTTACGCTTGGCAATGTCATTGGAATTCAGATTGGTGCTTTTATTAGACAAAATATGACTGCGACGATACAGCAAGTATTGGACAAGGTTTTCTTATGGTTGTAAGAAAATATAGAGAGTATTATAGAAAACTCATCACAGAAAAGATTCGTGTAGGCGTGAAAATCTTTGATTTCATATTGCGACTGACTGCAGAAGTGTCTCGATTCTTAAATGAGGATTTCTTGGTAATGACTTGGTCTAGAAAAACTTCCTTCATAATATTTTAAAATTGACTCTACAGAATAACCGCTCGGCGCGTAACTCACTACTCATTTACTAGGAATTCAAATAAACTTAAAAGTCGAGCGGGAATTCTTCAAAAGTCAAACATCTCTACCATATCATCTTTTAACATAACTGTCAACAGCTTCACCGTTTACAGCTAAGTAATTATAAGCTATTAACTGTTTAAAATACTAATTAAGGATGTACCGAACGAAGCTAAATGATCTAGGTGCGATGTTTAATAAGCTATTTGAACAGTCAAGCACACGTGGCCAGGACACCGGTGTTGCAATCGTGAGACCTGAATTCGATCGACATGTTCCAAATGTGTTTTCACTCACGTACATTTACCGACTGCTCTTACGGTGAAGGAAAAACATCGTGATGAAATCCACATTCAAATAAATAATTCAGATGATATTTGAATGTGACTTAACCTAGGACTCGGGCCAGGTTAGCCTTCGGGTTCCAGAGGTTAGATGGCAGTCGCTCTGTGTTAAAACTTGGTTCCAAGTCAAATCCCCTAGGTAGTCGACTTAAACAGAGAACGGGATAAGGCAAGGAGAATGATTATTCAAAGTTAAAATGGTTGAAAGTCCAAACTGTCTTTCATAGAGTTTTTCATAGAGCTATTTATAATAACTAGTACATAATATTATCTTTAACTTCTGGTACTGTTAGGCGACCTTTGGAAGGCATTTGTTATGAACAAGTACATTACCGACAAAGGGTAGATAAAATGGGTTGCAAAATATAGAAAAGACTGTATAGTTTAATTATTTATTAGCGTAGACTGGCTGAATACCTACCTAGGTTAGGTTTGATAGATAACGATAGGAAAGTAAAAATTTATATTGATACATTCAATATAAATGTTTATTGAATGTAATACAATTAAAGCCACTTGTTCTGATTTCATCCCGCAGTAAAATTTGTGAAGTGTTGACAAGATTTTCTTTTATAAATTATTAATCTTCGTTTATTTAGCACTTAGCAGTTAATTAGGTAAAATGTGAAAATAAGAACAATTATTTTTATGTGCATGTTTTATTTAGTAACTATTCATAGAGGCTTTTATAGAGACCAAACCATGGTTAATTTAGTTTTTATAAAACTGTATATTTACGTTCACAAACCGAGCCCAGCTTGCATCCTCTAACGAAACTTTAGACTATGGTCGACCCGTAGCTCTACCTGGATATGCCATAAAAACGAGGTCAACGACCCCGACAGCTGCCGCGATCCAATATGGCGGCTTTTATGTCAAAAATTAATAAATGCAAGCCAGTTCTTGAATGATGAATTGGATGGATTTATTATGAAACCACGCACATCTTTATGCTTGTTTTTTGGGCTTTAAATGGGTCAAAGAAAATGATGGAACAGTTTTTTTTCATGAATCTAAGTTTAAAAAATTCAATATAATAAAAAAGTTAGCCTACCAAGTTTATAATATTAGCTATCTCTATAAAATACTTAAGTATGATATGACGTAACTAAGGACTGAGATGCTATGGGATGTCACAGCTAGCGCGAAAAATCTATGATGTTTTCAAATTTCATCTTATAACGCGACTAAACTATTATGAAGGTATTTTTATTTTTATCATTGATTAAAATTCATTTGAATAATAGGTTTAATTAACAGCTCAACTTTTTAAACATATCAATAGATAGATATAAATAAATTAAATAGGCAGGTGCATCTAACACATTTGGAACCATCTTCCACAATTAGACGTTAGAAAAAAATCTTAGAAAAAACGTATGGAAGCCATACACAGCATGTTCTACAAAAATACACAAAATGATTAATTTGTGTATTTGCGAATTATTGTGTGGATATGAATGAGGATAGATGCCAGTCAGCATGATAATATTTGTAGATAAAATTAATTACTATTACTCACGACTATGATTTCCATAGTTGGAGAAAATACAACTTTAATAGTCGAAAGATTCGGGACATTTTAAAGTAACATGTCTATGTCTACAGTAAACTACATTGAAAGTTTGAAAAAATAAGCTGTCTAAAGAGATAAAACGAACACGATTCACATATCTTGACACTAGCAAATAATTTTATTTTTTAATTTGGTTAAAAAGCATAATTTATTAAGGTACCTATATATATTTATTTGCCTTAATTACCTGAATATATATTTGCTAACATAACATAACATGTTTTCATAGTTTTATAAAAGTTTATACTTTAATTAGAACTTTGTTTGTTGATTAGAATTAATAATATTTTGCAGAGTTCACTCAATAGACAAAGAGCGACAGATGCGTGTCAAATGTCTTGCCATAATAGGCATGGTGTTATAGTTATAAATTATAACCTATAAATTATATACGCTCATGGTGCAGCCGCCAGCCATTGCCGAGCTGTCGTTTACTCTATTTTATTAGACATGCAACAATGACCATAAATTGGCTAAAATGAAGCGTCAAATTTTGAAACGGATGAGGTTATACTATATATGCTATAGCATACATAAGTAAGCAGAAAATATATGAGGCATGTACACGCAAATATCAGGTTTTCAAACATCCTGTACCTAGTTTTGTTCAAAAACTCGGGGATTCGTATATGTTAACTAAAGTTTTGAGGAGTACTTGTTTGGCAGGCTGGTACAGGAAATAAATTAGCTTAAAATTCGTTTTATTTCTCTAAAACTAATAGTTCAATAATATATAATAATAATAATAATACAATATATTCGTTCCATATTTGAAAAGTATAATTTATAATTATGATGCAAATTTTGAGTACTAAAGCACACTTCACAGGCAGAATTATTTTAAAGTAAATCTTTATAATTTTAATCTGTAATACGAATATAAAGAAACGAGTGCAAATAAAATATTTGTTAGGAGACTAGGATCTGAAAAACCTTTCTTTTAGTACAACAATACTAAAAGAAATTAGAAACTCAAGTTACAAACAGTCTGTCGCCAAGTGTTCCCAGGACTTCGTCAATGAAAAAATACTTTAATAAAAAAATGAAAGCATATAAATCAAATAAAGGTGCGCGCGTATAGCGTTACAGTGTTTGAGCGCGGCGGAAGTAGAGCTGTGCGGTGTGCGCTGAGCTTAGCGCGACGTGTGAGTGCGAGTTTGAGTTGACTCTATTGCGATATAATAGGAAAAACTACGATCAATAATTTGTAGTCAACAGTTTTACACGAAAAAAGATGGCCAAAATACTGTACGGAAGAACTAGGCCTTTAAAAAATGTATGGCTCGACCAAAGAATGTTTGAATTTTTTATTACCTAACACTTGATTTTTGTTCCTTCTACTACCAATACAGCAAAATTGTTCTTTTTAAACTAGCTGATCAAAGAACGCGTTGCTCAGAGAACCATAATTTTGTAAAGCTTGACCATAAAGAGTACATAAAAAATGAGGGCGCCACTTTCTTCCCGATCTGTCAAATCTGACAGATAACGCTTAACTATGGCAACAATTTTTTTCACAAAAACTTTTAGTTCCATTTTATTTAATTTCTACTCTTTCTGGCCAAGCTGTACGTCCCATCACAATCACACAAATAAGTTTCTAGGTATAGAGTTTCACTCAGTTGAGTTTACATACTCATAGGTCCGTATTTATAAATCGAACTCAAGTCTGAGGTCGATCTCAAGAGCGGTTTTGACAGCTGTCAGTCAATACTAGTAGCAACTCAAAGTCGCTCTCAAGACCGATCTCAGAGTTGAGTACGGTTTATAAATACGGGCCATAATGTGTGAACCACTCCACGCACGAGCCACATGTCCCAGCACTACTCGTACCAACGGAAGCCGCGTTCAAAAACCGGAGCTAAATCATAAATTAGAGTTTACGGTTCTTGCCGGATCCGGTTTCGAGCAGTTGTCACGTAATTACGATAATCGAGTCGGCTCCTTCGGGAATCGGAATAATAAGGTCGGTAATCGATGACGTGTGAGAATCGGACGAATATCGATGAACTTGAATGTCGAGGTGCAGTGAAAAGTTTTGCACGACATCAAACTTCTGAACGCGCTAGCGAAGTTTTGGGTCGTTAGAATGTGTTTTGCCACGAAAGTTGTCAAATCTTATGTCTAAGAGGGGCGACTACTGTCGAACCTTCATCCTAGCTTATTTGTTACTAAACATACTCGTAGCAATGAAACAATACCGAATTAGCACAGAAATTATACATCCATTAAAAAACTTTAAAAATACAATTTACAATACGTCGCATTTATATTGAATTAAGTATCACACACACAAATCACGCCTTTATCCCCTGCGGGGTAAACAGATCGTTAACGGCCATAAAAATACGGTCGCTATCGCCACGTCTGACAAATATTCCTGCCCGTTTCATGTGTATTACAAAACTTTTGAAAACAGGCTGAAAACCTGTTACTATAGTAATTTACGATTGTCAGACGTCGCGATAGCTCCTGTATTTTTACGACCGTTAACACTTTGCCTACCCCGCAAGGGACGAAGGCGTGATATGTGTTAGTATATACTTATGCATGTAAGTTCTACGCTGTACAAAATATCTGTTTTCTTTGCGCATCAAGTTTATATCTGAATTCGGTAATGAAGTACCGCCGATATGATCGGAATGGTATTCGCTGGTGCCGCTAAGGGTTTAATAAAAACCAACCAAATAATTTAAATTACACGAAGAATCGTCGAAATTCCTTTAGATAAGATAGTGGAAAAAACGTGTTTTTATTACCGAGTGTTATGACTTTATAATTAAAGGCAACGAGCCTTTATAACGGTTGTTATTGTTTGAATGTTCAAAAATACAAGTGATAATAACAACTTTAAGTATGAGGAAATGAAAATATTTCGAGTACCGTGAATTTTATGGAAATTAAATAATATTATGCAGAATAGAACTGTGCAAAACTAACGAACGACGTACGAAATAAATTGCGACTCCTTGTTTCAACCGGGCGATAGAATAATGTATTCTTTAAAACTTTACTTCTTCTTGTTTATTTACTGAAATACCACAGTGTTATAACAAAAAAGCTAGAATATGGTTTTAGTCGTTTGATAACGTCAAATCGTATGGAAACGTAATTATTACACTGTCTCAACGTGTCAAACTTTTTGAAATCACACTGTAAAAGCGGGTAGCTATATTAGTTAGTATTATTTGCCTTCCGAATCTATTCTGAGTATATGCAACAGAACAACTTTAATTAGTAGGTAACTTCTAATATCAGAACGCGCTTTTAGTATTAGGGTTCAGATTTTGAACTGAAAACTGATTTTTTCATAGATGAAACTTTTGAAATCCATTTTTAATAACGTACTCCCACACTGTCCTACATCTCCTTGGCCTAAGGGTTTCCTCCACTACCCTTTTATTTACACTGCAAGTGAGTGAATGCACTCATCGAACAATCAGCCGGGCTAACGACCTCACTCCAAGTGTGCCCCTTTCCACTGCAGCCAGTGTACCTAGGCCCTTATGCAGAATTGTGAGGATTTAAAATATATTCTGCTATACTTGAGAGATGGTAAATGTATGTATTGTGTAGTACTCATTGGTTTGATATAACTGGTAAGGCAATGTAGATTATTGAAATAGCTAGTTGGTATTGGGACGCGGACAGTATACCCGCAACTTTGCAGATATTTTTGAGTCTCAAAATTGATTTCTTTTTACTAAGGCCTTTATGCAGAATTGTAAGGATTTAAAATATTTTTGCTGTACTTGAGAGATGGTGCTATAAATGTATGTATTGTGTAGTACTCATTAGTTTGTGTAACTAGTATAGTCGATATATTGAAAGTAGGGTCGTTGGTCAAACCACTGTTTGAGTGATAAGACCATAAAATTGGTAAATTTTCCATCAAAGAATACATATGCTGGAAAAGACTTTTACGTCGCTTAAAAGATTGTTTTTGTCCCTTGAAAGAATACACTGACTGAAATTCTACGGAAATCGCAAACTGTTGTTCTGTTGCAGAATAAGTAGGTTGTAGGTTATAGGTTATACGTTTTTCATGATTCGTATCTAAGAAATGATCATGCCCATAAACATTTTTAAAATTTTTCGTTACCAATTTAGTTATAATAAAGTTTTTAATTTTCCTATTTTGAAACAATAATACCTGTGTTAAGTAGATACTTGAATTATTACCCCTTTTTTCTTCTACTTGAAACACATCACCCCTTTTTTTTCACTCAGCAGGGTATAAGAGACCAACTTTCACCAGTTAGGGTCTACGCACTGATAGCGCCTACCTTGATAGGGAAATTGCACCTTTTTATGCAGCCCCAAGATGCGAGGGAGATGGCGATAGAGTGATTAAGGAGGGCGAAAGAGATGGGAGATTGTGCGTAAAATGGGTCATTATGAGATGGGATGATAAAGTGTATAAGATAGTGCTTTGAGAAGTGCCTAGATATTTAGAGATTTTTTTAGTGCTATTTTCATTTTTTTTATGCGTAAAACACATTGAATACATAGTGATCTAGCACAGGGTTAGAAATTCAAACTTGTATGTAGTTCAGTCGCTTATTTTATATTGTACAAGTGGGCGCCCGCGGCTCCACCTGCGTGGAAGTTGTGAAATTCATTCCAAGACATTATATATATGATATGCGGGTTATTCGGGATGTGTGTGTGTTTCATGAAAATCGATTTAGCAGTTTTTGCGACAAGAAGTAACAAACAAACAAACATACAAACTTTCGCTACTATAATGTTAGTACGATGAGATATAACAACTTGCGGGAAAAAAATTTGATGTCATGTTAAAAGTGTATCAAATTAAAATGTTTTCTTTATTATTGTGAAATATTTCTATGTGAATTCTTATAACTAGTTATACTAAAAAGTTACGTATGTTCATATAAATAACATCTATTCGAGTGAATGAAATTGAACCCTCTCGTCCATAGTTTTCGCGGTCTTTAGTTATTCACTGAAAGCTTACTTCCGCCATATTGGTTTTAACCCCTAATCACCGGAGTGGGGTAAATATTTACCCTATTTCCCTATGTGCCTGGAATAAGACCTGTTTTACCCCACCCGAGCCGCGTTGCGTTTTCCGTCCTACAGTCAGTAGGTTAGGCGTGCGTTTTAGCCCTTGGTATATAATGTAGGTAAACAGGGCTGTAATGAATACAGGAAACCTGTTAACTTGTTTGTTTGTATATTTCGAACAGGTGAATAGTTTGTATGATATATTAACTTTGCTTTCCTCTTTTTTTAGATATTAGTGCTAAAAAAATTAAACGTAAAAAACTTCCTGGTTATGGGAACGTAGGTAAGTACATATTATAAAATTATCGTCTTTGATTTGTACAATATGAGTTACTTGCTTGAAATAGCTATAAATTACTAACCGCATTTTTAGCGAAGGACAGAACTAGATGAAAGAAGAAGGGGGAGGCCTTTGCCCAGCAGTGGACGTAGGCTTGACAAGACCAGGAATTTATTTCCCACATATTTATAGTAGACTAAAAGAACAAGAAAGCCCACTGCTACTGCTACAACCACAGCAGTCCACTGCTGGGCCTGGGCCTCCCTCAACTGTGCGTATTGCCATACTCACCACGCTTGGCTGGCTGATTGGCGAGCACAGTGCAAGATATTCACAGGAAACGTTGCTACCTGTCCCTAGATTCATCCCTTTTGTTAATTGTTGGATTTAATATTTGCTTTATTGTTATTTTTTTTATTGTACCTATAATCTATGTGTTGTTAAAATTTGTGACCTGTATTTTTAAAGATACCAATAAATGTGAATATGAATATGACACGCAGTGGCAGAAATGGGGTGATGCTATCTATTCTAAGCCGGCACCACACGGCACAAGAAAGCTTCGCAAATAAATGTGCGTATGTTTTCGCATTTGAAATAGCAGAGTAATATGCAAAGCATTTAGAGTAGAAAATCCTTAGCGCGGTACACCTTTCAGGCTGCCCCTAGCCTAGATTTGTAGGTTAGTCAAGCAGGGGGGGGGGGCTACGCCGCGGGGGGCACTTCAAAGCACTACGCACTGCGTAGCTTGTTGCTACGGGGGATTATGTGCGTAGAGCATTCAATGTATGTTTTTTTTATAAGTTACCGTAAAAGCTAAGACAGTCCACTGCTGGACACGGGTCTCCTCCTAGTTGGGGCATTTGCCATAAGTACTCATAGGAAACGCTGCTGCCTTAGTCTATTTTTCTGAATACATTGTTTTATTTCTATATGTCGATATATAATAAGGCTATTAAGTAGGTAAGTATGATTTAGAAAAAATATGAACTAAAATTAGGTCATGCGCTACGGCAAAATAATATGCGTGGCATAGAGCTTTTCATAAGTTTTGCATGCATAGATGTTTTCTTAGTTATAGTAATGTATAGGTATTGCAATTTTAAGTGAGCAAAGAGTGCTATCTTGCCAAAAAATTGCCTTCGCAGTTTGGCGAGAATTTTAATAGTTTTAAATTGTAATACCTGTAAGTTTTCAATCAATAAAATAAATAATGTATGCTACTACAACAGCCACGTCAGTCCACTGCTGGAGATGGGTCTTCTCCTATTGGTGTATTTGCGGGGATTAAGGTTGCGGAGCGCAGTGCATGGTGTTTTATATTCACAGGGAACGATGCTGTCCATTCCTTGAGTTCATCACCTTTTGCTGCCAATCACCTTTTACGACACCCACGTGTGGGGTGATGCTATTTATGGTATCATGCGGTTATCATCACGTGGTTTCATGTATGTTTTTTTTACTAAATATGAGTGGGTTTTCTTTTAAGTTCCATGTGAATATCTACAGTATGTCACTCCACGCGCTAAGCCTGGTGAGCAATACCCCTCAAATGGGAAAGGCCCATGTTCAGCAGTGGACTAGGTATTGGAGCTGTAGGTAGTAGCAGTAGTGTAAAAAATACGGGGTGTAAAAATATTAGCTGCTGGTTTGGCTGTAAGCAAGGTAACCCTTTGCCGCCTTTTGCTCTATCCTTTCCTTTTCCTTCGCACACACACCGACTCGGAAGCAATCGTCACCGTTCGGAAGTGTTCGGATTTCAACGTGGCGCTCCCGCGGCTGCGTGAAAAAACAAAAGACTGTTGTGTGTGTATCGCTACTGCGTGCGCGTGCCTCAATTTTTCGCAAGTTTATAAATTGAACATAAATATTTAATAACCGCATAATTTAAGCAAACATCCAAACTATAATAGTCGCGAGTGTTTTCCAAACCTGTATAAAACTGTGAAGTGCAAAAATAAAAGCGTCGCTGGCACCCAAGCCGCGACGCCGTTCGAGGATCCGCCATATTCAGTCGGTGTGGTAAGTGAATTCCCTTTTCCTAAACCTAAAAGAGCAATAGGTCATAACAGTCTCCCATTCTTTTCTCTGCCATTAAACCAAATAATACAGTCCACAAAAGATTATTTTCTTGAAACCAGCGCCTTCAGCTATCGAACGCATCTTTCATACACCATATTTTTTGGTCCAATCGAACCGGATTCTTAGCAATCCGAGTTATTTCGCCTATATTTTGGTTATATTTCTCTATACAACATGTCCAAACCCGTTGATGAGACAGCAAAAGCCGCCGCAGTTCATGCAGAGGCCGAAAAGATGGCGGCTGAAGTTGACCGAAAATTGTCGTATTACGAATTGCAATCTTCCGCTTATTTTGCTCGCATGCAAGCTGTGTTTGATTCTATTCCCACATCCTCAGCCGACCAAACTATTATTGATAGTTTCTTAGCAAAGTGCGTTACCATTGATTACCTACGTTCTGAATATATTTCATGCATCCAAAAGAAGAATGATCTAGAGTCTCGTGTTAGGCCCAACTATGTTTTCAATTTTCAAGCCATATTCGCCTTTGATGACCTGTATAATAGGGTCAAATTTGAATGCGATCGCTTTCAATCCAAAACGCCACAAGTCGAGTCAAAGCCAATTTGCCCAGAGACTAGTCAGTCATATGTCAGTTTACCTCGATTGGAACTCGCCAGTTTTGATGGTGACATTCAAAAATGGCCTCTTTTCTATGAATCGTTTCGTTCAGTCATTCATGAAAACAAACGTTTAACTAACACGGAAAAAATGCAATATTTAGTAGGGAAATTGACAGGTAACGCTCTAAATATGTGCAGAGGCATTATGCCTACTGGTGACAACTATTTAACACTTTGGAACGCATTGATAAACAAATATCAGGACACTCGCGCACTCGCAACCGCTTATCTCGATCAATTGCTAAAGTTAAAAAGTGTGAATACCGCCACACCCGCCGCTCTTGACGCATTTATCGATAAATATTCGACAACTATCGCCGCTTTAAAGCAGTTAAAAATAAATGAATTGGATGAGTTCATATTTTTGCACTTGGGTTTGAAATGTTTAGATCCAGAGACCGCTCGGGCATTCGAGATGTACAAAAGAGACGAGGGAGATTTTCCCAAGTCAAACGATTTGACGCAATTCGTGAGAGAACAATCTCGCATTCTAAGCCGCGCGAATTTAGGTAGTGCTAGCCACCCTGCGCCGCCTCCCGCTCGCACATCTCGTAATGTACCTACTTTAGCCGCGCAACCGCACGCTCGCCCCGCTTGTAATTCGCAACAACCAAAGCCGTTTAAGACGTTTTTGAGTGTACAAAACGCTACTGATGATGACACTAATAAAAATTTGTGCCCATATTGTCAAAGTTCTACGCACAATCTTTATGCATGCCCGCTTTTTACGCCCTTATCGCCTCGCGATAGGTATAATTATGTTAAAGAAAAACGCCTTTGCATTAACTGTATGTCCGCTTTACATTCATCCCGCCAGTGTAGGAGCACGCGCCGGTGTAGATTCTGTGCAAATTTTCATCACAGCCTTCTACATTTTAAAGAAATGACTAACTCTCACTCGCCCGCTAATAATAATAACGCTAATGAGGGCTCGGCAGCCCCCCGCGCCGCTGCTGCGAATGCTCGCGCAGCCACAACCGCACCGCATTTTACTGATAACGCTAATCAACACAGACTTAACACTTCGCATGCCACCGCCGCTACCGCACCCGCCGCACGCACGTACGCTCGCTCGCCCTCCCATGGTGGGGGAGGAAATTCGCATGGGGTTCCTATCGCCAAGGACAATCAAATATCGCTATGTGTGACTAACAAACCGCTAGAAGTGTTTTCTTTATCCCGCACGGTTTTTCTAGGTACGGCCGTATGCCAGGCCTATGGACCTGACTCGCAGATTAATATTCCAGTACGTATAGTAGTGGACTCCGCTTCCATGAGGAACATCATGACCGAAGAATGCCGCTCGCGTTTGAATTTACCGCTTTACCCCTCGCACGGAGCCAGGGTCTCAGGCCTAGGAGGTAATGAGACTGAAACCAAAGGTGTCACGTCTGTCATCTTAGTTTCACGCTTTGATGAAAATGAACGCTATGACGTACACCCGTTTGTGGTTGACTGCATAACTGAAGAGTTACCCTGTGCGCCCATAGATATTTCTGAACTATCATACCTACACGACTTACCTCTTGCGGACGATTCTTATCACGCTCCCGGTTCCATTGACATGATAGTAGGTAGCGACTTCTTTGCTCGCATATTGAAATCAAGAAAATTCAGTGGTAGTAGATCCGAGCCAGTAGGTATCGAAACCTCGTTCGGATACTTGGTTGTAGGTAACGCGCCGACTGCGACGGAGGTCATTGAACCTGAGGTCACACGCTCGTTCTTGTGTACATTTGAAAATTGCGTTTCGCGGTTTTTTGAAGTCGAGGAGATTCCTTCAAAACACGTTTTATTGGACGCGGATGAACAACAATGCGAGGACATTTTCGAACAAACAACTACACGCGATTCAACGGGACGCTACGCAGTCGCGCTTCCATTTAAAAAGGATCCTACTTGTTTAGGAAAGTCAGAGCTCATTGCGAAACGTAGGTATTTATCTTTAGAACGAAAACTGCTCGCTAACCCCGATCTGAAATTTGAATACGACAAGATATTACGCGACTATCTGGACAAGAACTACATAGCTAAGGTCAATGACCTTTGTGGACCTGACGCTTCGCAATACCTCGTCGCTCATCACGCTGTTGTTCGCGGAGATAGGTTGACATCTAAAGTTCGCCAAGTTTTGGATTTTTGTATGAAAACAGATTCGGGTGTTTCTCTTAACGATTTGTTGTATACAGGTAAAAACCTACAATCTGACTTATTTCGCATTATTTTGAATTTTCGCTTGTTTCCCACCGCAATGAGTGCTGATATTAGGCAAATGTACCTACAAATTATAGTACAAGAGGCCTTCCGCAAATACCAACGCTTTTTCTATAGGTTTGATTCGAATGAACCGCTTCAAATTTACGAATTTAATCGCGTTACTTTTGGTATGTCAAGCAGCCCGTTTCTCGCAATGCGCACGTTGCGTCAGCTGATAAACGACGAACGTCAACGCTTCCCGCTTGCCGCTTCGGCATTGGACAAAGACTCTTTGTATATGGACGATTTTGCCTACAGCTGTTTGACATACGAAGAGGCATTAAACCTGTCCACCGAATTGATTCAACTATTCGCCGCTGGGGGATTTGAACTTGTGAAATTCGCTAGCAATTCTCCCGAGTTTTTAAACGCGATTCCCGAGGAAATCCGCGTTACTGAACTGGTTGACATCGGATCTGACGCGAACCTAAAAATTCTCGGTCTGCAATGGTCACCCGCTTCCGACAATTTTGTTTTTACTGTGTCGCGTGATGAGCGTGATTGTACTAAACGCAACATTCTGTCCACAGTCGCGCGCCTTTGGGATTTGATGGGATTTGTCGCGCCCGTAACGCTGCTTGCGAAACTTATCATCAAATCACTTTGGGAATCCGAAATTGGATGGGATGATGAACCCCCCTCACATGTGATCGATTTATGGCGGCGTTTTGTGTCTGAATTACCTTTATTGGAAAAAATTAAAATCCCGCGTTTTGTAGGTTTTCAACCGCAATTCGTACTGTCGATCTTAGCCTTTGGCGACGCAAGTGAGCGTGCATTTGGGGGAGTTGTATACCTACACGTGTTCTGCCCTTACACCAATAAGACTATGGTAAGCCTTGTGTGCGCCAAGTCGAAAGTGGCTCCCGCTAAAACCAAGGTCACGCTCGCGCGCTTGGAATTGTGCGCTGCACTTGTTGTGTCCAAGTTGGTGTGCACTGTCAAAGATACGTATACTTCACGTTGTCAAATTCACAACATACTTGCCTTTTCTGATAGTACCGTGACGTTAGCTTGGATTCATTCATCACCAGCACGTTAGCAAACTTACGTAGCGAACCGCGTCACGCAAATACAAGCGAATGTCGACCCGCGTAACTTTTATCACATCAAAGGTAGTGAGAACCCTGCGGATTGTTTGTCACGCGGATTGACACCCGCTCAGTTGGTTGACCATCCATTATGGTTCAATGGGCCCGCTTTCGTTCATACGCCTATGAGTGAATGGCAGCTAGAAGATTTTAATCCGCAAATTGTTACTAACCCGCCGGAGCAGAAAACTGTAAAAATATTGTTAACTAAAGAAAGCAGACCAGTTACGCCGCTTTTATACGAATTAGCTCTTCGTATTTCCTCTTGGAAAAAACTGCTTCACATTGTCATTTACTTATATAGATTTATTAAAAAATTGCCAAGGAAATTGGAACTTTCTCACTTTCGTACCGCAGAGCTAGCTGTTTTGCGCGCTGTACAGGAAATACATTTCTCCTCTGAGTTGAAAATTATAAGCAATAATGGAACCTTACCGCGCTCCTTTGCAAAACTTAGTGTCTTTCTAGACGAAAAGGATAATTTATTGCGCGTGGGAGGTCGCCTAGTTCACTCGGAATTGGATTATGATAGTAAACACCCAATTTTACTCCCTTCACACGACCATGTCGTTAATCTTATTATAGATTATGAGCATAAGAAGAATCTTCATACTGGCTCTGGTCTTTTGCTTTCGATCCTACGACAAAAATATTGGATTTTCGGAGGTCGAAATGCAGTAAGAAAACGCGTTAATAACTGCAATTTATGCTTTAAAAATAAACCTTCTCCGCATTTTCCTTTAATGGGAGATCTACCACAATTCAGAGTTTGTGAAGTGAATAAGGCTTTTGTAGAAACTGGTTGCGACTACGCTGGTCCCATCAGAATAATACCTCATCGTCGTCGCGGAGTGCGCAGTATTAAGGCTTACATATGCCTGTTCATATGTTTGGTTACTCATGCCGTACATATTGAACTCTCATCTGATTTGTCCACACATTCCTTTTTAAACGCGCTTACACGCTTTCTATCGCGTCGCGGCCCGATCAGCTGTATGTACTCTGACCGTGGCACAAATTTCGTAGGTGCCAGATCGCATCTGAAATCTTTATATGGTTTGATTCGTTCACCTGAATATAACTCAGAGTTCTCAGCTGCATTACTTGAAAACCAAGTTGAATGGAGGATGAATCCTCCTTCAGCTCCCCATCACGGTGGAATATGGGAAAGTAATATCAAGTGTGTGAAAACTCATTTGAATAAAGTAGTTGGAGATCAACTTCTCACCTATGAGGAAATGCTCACTGTACTCACTCAGATAGAGGTTCTGTTAAATTCTCGTCCTTTATCAGTGTTGAGTTCTGATCCGACAGATCCTTTACCATTAACTCCGTCTCATTTTTTGACATTGACGCCTTTGAAGTCGCTTCCTCAAGCGGATTTATCTAATAACAAAACCCCGCGTCAACGCTTTCAATTAATTGACTCTATGGTTCAGTCATTCTGGAAGAGATGGCGAGTAGAATATTTGAACACTTTACAGAGCAGACAAAAATGGACTAAGAAGTCTGACTCCATTGAAAAGGGGACAGTTGTTCTAATAAAAACTGACAATGCTCCTCCGCTACAATGGCCAATAGGCATTATTATTGATACTTTCCCTGGAAAAGACGGAGTGGTGAGAGTGGCGGATGTAAAAACTAAAACTGGTGTCTATCGGCGCCCAGTGGTAAAACTTTGCCCTTTACCCAACCAATAACTCTACTAAATGTTGCACTTTTGTATATAACCTGTTTAAAAAAAAAAAAAAAAAAAACTTTCTAGTTTCTACTCAATTTTGGTTTTGACTCGCTTGTGTGTAGTTATACCTTGTACGAGGTACGCATTTACGTCATAGATGACGTTTTCCCCCCAAAATTTAACACGCTTTTCCCAACATTCTCTATTAACTTGGAGCGCTGTTTTTTGATATTTCTGGACTGTTGGTTTTGAAAGTGGATTACTCATCCCCTTTCAAGGTGGGGGAGAATGGTTTGGCTGTAAGCAAGGTAACCCTTTGCCGCCTTTTGCTCTATCCTTTCCTTTTCCTTCGCACACACACCGACTCGGAAGCAATCGTCACCGTTCGGAAGTGTTCGGATTTCAACGTGGCGCTCCCGCGGCTGCGTGAAAAAACAAAAGACTGTTGTGTGTGTATCGCTACTGCGTGCGCGTGCCTCAATTTTTCGCAAGTTTATAAATTGAACATAAATATTTAATAACCGCATAATTTAAGCAAACATCCAAACTATAATAGTCGCGAGTGTTTTCCAAACCTGTATAAAACTGTGAAGTGCAAAAATAAAAGCGTCGCTGGCACCCAAGCCGCGACGCCGTTCGAGGATCCGCCATATTCAGTCGGTGTGGTAAGTGAATTCCCTTTTCCTAAACCTAAAAGAGCAATAGGTCATAACAGTCTCCCATTCTTTTCTCTGCCATTAAACCAAATAATACAGTCCACAAAAGATTATTTTCTTGAAACCAGCGCCTTCAGCTATCGAACGCATCTTTCATACACCAGCTGCAAATATTGTAAAGTATGAATCATGAAACTGAACAACTTTCCCAAAAGAACATGGGTCGAAATATGAAAAAAATTTTTGGACCCCCCATACAAACTGACTTAGTCGGCTGGTACCTTTTGTATGGGAGGTCCAAAATTTTTTTTTCATATTTCGACCTATGTTCCTTGGGGAAAGTTGTTCAGTTTCATGGGCTGGTTCACCCCTTAAACTATTTGCAACGAATTTTTTTTACACCTATATACGTCCTCTTTTGTAAGTTAAAATGTAGGTAGGTAGGCATTGTAAAACTTGCACTAACTATCAACTCCGCACGCACGAATATCTACGTATAGTAACGTGCAGAATTAGATCTTTCTGACGTCACTCCCCCACCCCGAGGGGGGGCTGAAGAGGGGGGGTGCACGACGCGTGTCAGGGGGAGGCACTAATGAACTGTACTATCTATTGTATACCTAGGAGATGTAGGGAGCTCTATAGAGCTGCTAGTTTATCTACGTTTTATTTATGAGTAAAATTGTGAAGGTACAGAAGTGGGAGCGAATCAGGGTGAGTTTATGTAGGTTTTATTTAAAGTACACGAATGAGGTGATGTGAGAGTAAGCGAAATAAAAAGCAGTACTTTTGAATTTGTCGAAATAAAAAATTGCATGCATGGCACCTCGTTTTTCTACGATACCAAAGTATCGCAATTGTGATTGATATGAATAATTTTGACAAAGTGTGTGCAGCTTAATAATTACCTAGGTCGTTGGACGACTCAATATGTATATATAAGAAAACTAAGAGAGCGCTTAATTTTATTTTATATTATCCCTTTGTCGTAGATATTTCCCTATTATATTATGCAGAGAGCATAAACCATGGATTGGAATGAGTTCAGTCACGTAAATTATCTGAAGTAATGTTATCAGATTTTTTGTACAAGTTGTCATATAATTCACAACCGCAACTGAACTCACAGATACGCAACGCAGGTGCATATCAACCCCAATTTTTTAATGGCATAATAATAATACCATTGCAGTGCTCTACATTGCATGTTTTAAATCTCAGTACTTACTAAAATGGATTTTGTTACTTTTGGTTTTTATTTATTTTGTAAAAAAAAACATTTATTTTTATTTATTTATTTGAAATACATTTCACAGTATGACAACTTACCCTATGCACTGTAAAATTAACTTCTCTATAATATTTATAATTAAATCAAACATATTTATAATATTCCCAAAAAAATATATAAAGATGTAATACTTATCGGCGTTTTTAGTTTTATCCTTGCTAAGGTTTAAAAATTATCTCAATAACAGTTTTAAACCTCCCACTTGTAGGAAAGCGTTCGCGGCATATGCGTGGGCACGCTCGATTTCGCGGTTGATGCGTCTTGAGTCTTGACTATACTGGAAGCTAAAAATATTGCTACAGATAAAGTCAACTTTATAGCAGTAGGTTTTAGGTAAAGCACCACAAAACCGAGAAGCTTTTTTTTTTAAAGAAGCTTACTTTATGCAGATGAAGATGAAATATTAATACTAGGTATACATTTTTGAACTGCAATAAAAATGACCTATTGTAGCCTGTGTTCCTTGTTGTTTTTTTTTCAGAGCTGGTTTATGAGCTGTACCTACCTCTTGAAATAACCTACTTTCTTAACATACTGTTTTTTTTTCCCTGTACTACGCGACACACTACGCACCACAGTAGTGGGTCGAATGAGGTGAGATGGGACATTACGCGACACTGAGCTTTTTATTTAAAAAATCTATTGACGCTTACTTATTTTTATTGTAACGAACTCTTATTTATATTATAACTATTATATTAGACTCTAGGGTGATGTGAAAATGTTGAATTTATTAACAAAAAGTGAGCAACGAAGGCAATTACTTTTATTTTGTAGAATTTTTGATCAATAATCCACAATTTAGATTATTATAATGGTATTATTTTCTCATTGTTTTTCTACTTTTATTAGCATACGCAGTACATACTCTTCTCTCTCTTTCGTGTGGAACACTGGGTCGTCCAACGACTTTTAGCTGAATTCGTTAGTTTACCTATTCGACAGGGGGTAAAGGCAAAAATCTTATCATTGCCCATAAAATAGTCATGAATAGTAGCACCCAAACATAAAAGAATTGCATTCCTAAAACCCAATCATTCACAATCCAATTTTCTGATGGACGAAGCTCGTAAAAATAATACAGTTAGCCATAAATTACTAGATCTGTCTCGGACACAATCCAAGATCCTATTTAATAGTAATAATAAAATATAAAATGCATTTCGTGTTGTATGCATGGCAAGGGTGCATCAACGCACCCCTCACGCACTCAGTACACACACATGCGTAAAACCGCGTCGAACGGAGCGTTCCTCGCGTCTGATTGGCCAGCGGTTTACGCGCATGTGTGCGTACCTGTTCTGTAGAAAAGAGGTCGTATAGATAGAGTTATTTATGTACCGCTGTGTTCTAGGCTGTATGGATTACTTGCGTGCATTGGGGTAGTCTTTGCTTGGAAAAAGTATTGATTTGTTGCTTGTTGGAACACTTTTGTAGAGCTTTTGCAAATGGAGAATGATTTTGGTTTTAGTATTTTACATCTTAACTATATTTTAATCAGATCTTGTATTTATTTGCATATTCAGTTACGTAGATATTTAATATTTTAATGAATGCAAACATAAAAAACCGGTTTTAAGAACAACCGTCTAAGAAGATTTAATTCTATAGAAACGCCTTTCATAAAAACCTTTTGTGCTTTTATAGCTAAGTTTATACAGCGGTCATATATATAAGCATTTGTTCTATAAACCAGTTTTATTGAAGTGGGCAAGAAAGTATATTTTTTAATTTTCTTAACAAAATAATCAATTTCACGTTTTTTTTTTCAATCTTTTTGTTGGCATTTTTTTTATTTTAATACTTCTCGTTGGAGAGGAAAAAAAGTAAATTTTCGAAGGAAGCGGCAAAAACTACGTTACGCAGCTGTTAGCCTAATCCGTTTTGTGAAAAAAATTGAGGTTATGCAGTCAAAATAGACGGACATGGTAAAACGCTCCAATTTAGAAGATGATAAAAAAAAACTTTTTCCAATGGTATACATACACACATATCACGCCTGTATCCCTTGCGGGTTAGTCAGAGCGTTAACGGCCGGAGAAAAACAGTCACTACGTCACGCCATCATCGTCAACGCATTGCCACGTCTGACAACTTTTGAGGGCAACTTTCAGATAATTAGTGTATCACTGTAGTGACAGGTTGTCTAAATAAAAACAAAGGTTTTGTAAATTTGATTTTTGCAGTAGCTATGTTTAAAATTTAAAATGTAAACATAAGCAATTCTATGTTAGCTCAGTAAATTTCTAATCCATTTGGACATCAAAGCAAAAGCATTATATGAAAATGTGCGACAGATGTGTAATCTAAAATTTTATAGTAGTTTCTGTTCTCTATTGTACCCACTGGTCCCGTAGCATTCGTTTACGGACTTATTTTGTTTAGATTTTTAGTTTTTTTGTAGTTCGTTTTTTGAACGCGATGTAAAACCACCAACATTTATGAAGATAAACTGTCATAAACAGTCGTCTGACTCGCATCCTGTTTATTTTTATGCATGGCGGACAAATTTTGATGTTGACAAAACTCCTGTGTAATTTTCATTTTTGACCTCAATATTCATTCAAAAGAAGTAAAAAATAATTGATGACTCAGCGACTCAAATGATATTCTGATTGCATCACTAACCTCATTTAGATATTTTATTACAATTCAAAAACCATTAAACTGTGTGCGGCCATTTTAATTTACTTTTAAAAGAAACAAACAAATAAATGTAATTCATAATGACGTTCTAAAAAACTTGAAAACAGAACGCCGCACTGGCCGGCAACGAGCTGAAGATGAAAAAAAAGAAAACAATTACTCGCGCCGATTCCTGTTACACGTAATAGTTGGCAGTCATGCATGCAAGATGCATCATTAATAAGTCGATCGCGCCCGTTACGTCAGCTGATAGCACAAAAACCCTGGCTACCATCTGCCGGTCGAGAGCCGTGAATCACCCGCACAGGCCGGCGCGTGCCGAGTCGAAAAAAAAGAAGAAAAAAATCAAAAGTGTAAACTCCCGCCGACCGTTATAATCGGCTCGTACTCGCCCCACGGACTCACGTGGTTTTCGCCGCAGTTTGAAAATCGAACGCGTTTTTTGCGAGGTTATGATATGATAGGGCGCGTGTGCTACCGTTTTAGATGTCATTTGTTTTTATTCTGAAGAAGCGTAGGTGTATATTGTATACAAGGTGTACAAATATTAGCTGCAAATATTTAAAGGAGTGAACCGGCCCATGAAATTGAACAACTTTCCCCAAGGAACATATGTCGAAATATGATAATATATTTGGACCTCCCATACAAGATTGCCAACCGACTAAGTCAATTTGTATGGGAGGTCGAGAAAAAATTCTCATATTTCGACCTACGTTCCTTGGGAAAAGTTGTTCAGTTTCATGGGCTGGTTTGATTTGCTATTATAAATTGTATTTCTTATCAAAGTAGTTACTAATATTTTATTTATTTATTTACGATTTATACGGAATCATAAAATTTGAGGTTAATAAACAAGCAATTTTCAAAACAATCTCGTAAATAACATCTCCACCAACAAATAATAAAAACCTAAAATGTAATTTCATAGTCATAGACATTCCAAGTCGCAAAATTGCTTTTGCCGCCATAAATTCTTTTTAATTCCACCACGTAGACGTATTTATTATCTACGTCCATTAATCCGAGAAAAAAAAACTTCGATTACGGCAAATGTAAAGAATATTCTGTAAAAACAAAAGACATTAAAATGTACGATAAAAGGGAGATTTATGGCAAGTTTCTCAGTAATATTATTACGAGATTGTTTGTTTCGAAGAAAAACACATTTATTCCATTCCAGGAACGATTTTGGCATCTTTCACGCAAAAGTCTAGGGGGCTATTATGGAAGCAATCGGTACAATGTCGTGCACGAAATTGTAGACGTCATATTTTGATTTTGAATTTATAAGTGCTTATTTACTTCAAATTATAGGCTTAAGGTGAAACCGTTCTTAAATAAAGCAAAAAGAGAATGTTTTAAAGTTTTTGCAGTAACATAAACAATCTTATGAGAAATAATAACTTCCTTCAAGCTAAAGGCCAAATTTTGCTAAATTTTCAGTCTTGTAAGATAGTTGAACCAATGTAAAGAGTACTAGTATATACTTGGAAATATTTAAGACATCTTATTTGTGCGTTTATAAAGACATCACAACAGAAACACCAAGGGTGATGATATCTGCAATGGAACTGCCTAAGCTCTACAGTATTTTTAAATTCTACATCACCTCACCTTCCACTGGCAGACAAATTACACAGAAGTATCTTAACAGACTCCGGGCTGGTGTTGGAAGGTGCCGAGAAGACGGAGTGAAGTTGGGTTTCTCCGACAATGGTCTGTGAGATTGCGGTGTAGAGCAAACAATGTCTCACCTTCTCTCTTGTCCAAACTGCCCTACAGTTCTTACAGTATGCAGGACTTGTTGGAGGCTAACAGTCAGGCTGTCAGTGTGGCCAAATATTTGCCCAATAAAATATACCTAGTTATTGAAGAAGATTTTTAAATTTTCGTGTGTAAACCTAAAATATAAATATTTAACGACATGTTTGACAAGTACCTAGTTACATACGTACTGTATACCTTTAGCATTTTATGAACTATCAGTAGCATGTCTACCATCCGTTTAAGAGATGCTATGTAGATATCGTTATATTCAAACAACTTATATTTCTATGCAATAAATCCTTAATATTTATTACATCCAAACTTAATTCGATTTCTATGTCTGAACCTAACTCTCCTAATGTAGTTTCGTACATCTACTTGAAATAATGTTTCAGTCTGGCTAGTTTTTTTCTTTGCCTATGTTGAGTCACTCTTTTGCCTAAAATATAAGTGGTGATTCATTCACCTACCCAATAAATCTAATTTCTGCGTAGACTTCTGTTTTAGCAATGACGTATTGGAGAAGTGAGAATGGTATTTTAAATTCTAGACCCATTTATTAGACTTTTAGTAAAACTTGATTTAAGAGTTCTCAATTTCAGAAAAAATATCAGCTCAAAATTGCCTGTTTTACTTTTTGCCCAATCCCGCCAATACGCAAAAACGCTTTTTGAAATTGGTAACTACAGATCTGCTATATATTTTTTTATGAGTTTTTGGACTGATAGCAAATACTACTCCGAACTAGGTGGCGCTATTAGTGCTTCGTTAGATTGAGGAATTATCTGTCGATTTTTGTGCACAGTTTGCTCATTCTGAGTTTTTCCATCTTTCGCACGAGCGCCACCTACAAGGAACTAAACATACAGATATAAATTTCCCATTATATACTTGTTACGATCCGTTTACGATACGACATTTTCATCACGATAAATTTTTTGAGTGACGGAAAAAATATTATATCTTTACTAACCAAGACAAGTCTTTTATTTCTGTTGGATATGGAACAATATTCGTATAACCTAAGATCTTATAGTAGTAATTTGTTTGTCTGCAAAATTATTTCCTATTGGAATCAAACGAAAAACCTTTCTTTTAAATTTTCAGCAATAAAATTTTCAAGTTTCGTTATCAAACTTACACCTCTATCGATCAAACGTCAAAACAGCACCTTGAGCGCAACAATAGGCGCAATCAGATCTACGATAACCAAAGGCGTTCCATTTTCAAACGGCGCGTCGCGATTGGAGCAGCTGCGGCGCACATTGCGCGGCTCGTGCGCGCGCGCAGATAATGCCAACGACATATGAACCGTGGATAAATAATGTTTCAAACGTTTAGAAAAAAGGAAACTTCAACGGCTGCAACAGCTGAATTTAAGACGGTATTGTACAAAGGGTGTTGACTTGTCAACGGTTAATGTAAGGTGTGATTTGATTCGCACCGCCTACGATTCGGTTGACCAATAGCAAGGTAGGAATGAAAGGAATGATAAATTTACAGCTGGTTCTGATAGCATGTGCGTAGATTCATACCTACCTACCAAGTATCTATTCCATTTTATACCTATAGTCTGTAAGTTTAGGTACTTATCTTTTTGTAAACAAATTTTGTATCAAAACTGACAGTTCAGAAGTGTCACTTTCATACAATGTTTGTTTACAAAAAGATAAGTACCTAAAATTACAGACTATAGTACTTGATTTCTACTTTTCTTTCGCTTGTGCAGAGAAATCTCAAGTTTTGGGTACTTACTCAAAACCATCTTCTGCCTGCCCTTGCCCTTATTTATACTGGGCCGGCACAAAATGTCTTTTTCTACCATTCATCTCTATCAGCAGTGGAATCCTAATTAAGGCCTTTTTTACATTGTAGGAATTAGGTCTTTTTTATTTATGTCTACTTTTATACAATCCATCGAAATTTTTTTAGGTATTTGCATCTTTCTACTTCTATCAACATTCATGTTAAAGTCTAGAAAATATAATTTGACCCCATGAATGTTATCTTTAAACGATTGTTTTCTATTGTGTAAATCTTTTGTTCTTTTGTGCTCTCACAAAGAGGACGCTAAACCAAATCAGCTCAAATTATATTTCTCAGACTGCAATTACTTTTGAGTACTCAAAATATAGATTGGTAATACCAAATATATCTCATAAGTACTATATGCATACTTGCTTCAAGATATAATTGTAAGTAAGATACGACAATGTGATATAGTTAATGCACTTACAAAGTTACAACTGATCGACACATTGCGATAATTGATAAAATCTGACGACTGTAGTTCTTCATCTAGTTTTAAAATGTTAAGTTCCTAGGGTCAGAGCACATCTAGCGCCAAAAGCATGGAACCATTTACGTAGTTCTTAGCAGTGTTTGCTATAAAATTTACATTTGCATTGGCTGGCACGCGTGAGACAAAATGCTTTAGAAGCATACACTCGCGACAAACTCATCATTTAAAACTTTAAAATTGGAAATTCGAATATCTCAAATTACTAATTTGTGTTGTTATTTCTTTGATGTAACACCATGTTTATTTTATTATTAAAATTTTTTTCACTAGTTCCACTTTTTATTTTTAACAAGTTTAAATGGGTTATAAAATAAAATTTCAAATTTCTGTTTAGGTATCTAATTTTCTCTTTTTATTTGTTACTAAAAGAGTACTAGGTGTGGGTTTACCCTTATGGAGTTAGTATAATAAATGTACAATTAGAGTAAAGTGGAAGTATGGTTGACACCTGGCCTGTTATCTAAGGTGTTCATCAATTTAGTGGTCAGCAAATAAAACATAAATTCTGAGCTTGTAATACTTGCCTTTGAGCCAGAATGCATTTAGGTAAGTAAGTACAGCCACAGAGAAATTAGAAGAAATCATGAAGAGATGGCGTATGATGTTTTCTATAAGAATTCTGGAGGAGCTAGCGCGCAGGCGTTAGAAGAGTATGTAGTACCGCCAACCAATAGCAACTAGTAACTGAACTTGAATCTGTGTCGTCACTACTTATCTGATGGTCTTACGGCCTAATTGCTTGGGGCTAGTCTACTTGGGGTTGATAGCTTGCGTCAAGAAATCGTGAAATTTGGGATCGTCTTGATATGACATGAAAGATTTTGTCATGCATATTTCATACAAAACAATTATTACACGGAGAAACTTTTCGAAAATCGACAGCTGATAAAAGTGCCTAGGTAAATTATTTGATAATAAGGTTAAAAATATTAGCTGCAAATATTTAAAGGGTGAATCAGCCCATGAAACTGAACAACTTTCTTCAAGAAACATACTTCAAAATATGATATTTTTTTGGATCTGAGAATATGAGAAAAGAAAGAGATATGAGAAATTGGTAATTTTGTATGGGTCGACAATTTTTTTTCATATTACGACCTGTGTTTCTTTGGGGAAAGTTGTTCAGTTTCACGGACTGGTTCACCCCTTAAAATATATGCAGCTAATTTTTATACACCCTGTTTAATTATTTTTCAAAAATCTAACAAATCAACGCAGCAAGAAACAAATTTCTTAAGCTAACATTTAGCAACACGCTCAAAAAGGAAACTAAAATAGTCGTATCGTCACAAAACATCCACTTAAATTAGGTTTCAAATAAGGATTCCTGGACTGAAAGCGGGGTATTACCCCCCAACCCCTCCACTAACACCCCCCACCTTCTTTACCCCCCCCCCCCGTACTTTACGGTGCTTGTTTTAAAACTAATTTGCTAAAGTTACTTCGCTGCCGTTAACTTATAATCGTAAATTAAGTCAAGCACGCTTCTTCGAAGAAAGTTTTTTCGGTACGTTTCAGGTACGCTACGCATTATTCCAATGTACTTCCTTTTTATTTTTGTGAGAGGAATCGGAATTTTACCGCGTGATGCCGGCTTAGAATAGCATCACCCTATTTCTTCCCGCGGGTGTTTCAAGAGGCAATTGACTCGAGGGTTTCATGTGTATTACAACTTTAGGCGACAGGCTGACTACCTGTCACTACAGTGATACACGAATCATCTGAAAGGCTTAATACTTGTCAGACGCGGCGATGACGACCGTAATTTTACGATCGTTAACGCGCTGCCTATTCCCCAAGGGATAAAGACGTGATTTGTGTATTTGTATGTATGTATGAAACGGAAGGAAAAATATGACTTGCAGGTTTTATAATTTCTTTGTTTTTTATAGATTTTTGGCATGTAATTTCAGGCACTTACTTTTTTCTTAAAATTCCATTAACTTTTACTCATCCAAAATTTTAAATGGTTTGTGGTCCTTAAAGTTAAACCGTTTATCCACTATTCTGGTTCGAAGCTTACAGGTTATCAATCCCATTTTAGGTAGAAACATTAGCACAAGCTGTATAAAAGTTCACTATTTCTAATGAGGTAGGAAACTGAAGAACTAATAGCACCATCCTCGACTGTGCCTTTTTTATGTGATTTGTCAAATTAGTCAAAAATGTGTCAATATCAAAGATAAGCTACTTCTCATTGGTGCGTTTAGGCACAGTCGCGCCTGCTGCAACTATATAGGTACTACTGATTTGAATTCCCATTCTAAAAACTGACGTTGACGCAGCACCAACGGATAAGCTTGAATTGTTTGACAGACGCATCCGTTGACGCAGTTTCATGCGTTGTGCGTTAAGTGTGAGAACCACTTTTCTAGTTATGACGAGAAACAAAGACTCTATCCTACAACATAAAATACAAATAAAGTAGAACGGAGAATAAGAGTGCGAGCGATCTTTTTACGCGCTATTAACCATGTTGTTATGTTCTTTATTACTATTTTATGGTAATCATTCGTCGCTTTGTTTTTATTCTCAAATTCGTTCTTGTTGGGATTTCTGAGTAATTTTTTTTGTTTACAAACCCGTATTTTTATGTAAAAACCGTTGTGTTTTTTATTGCTCCTAAACCGAAATAAATCATGATTCATAAAACGGTTCTACGAATATAAGGTATTAAAATATTAGCTACAATATTAGCTTCAAATATTCGAAGGGGTGAATCAGCCCATGAAATTGAACAACTTTCTCCAAGGAACATAGGTCGAAATATGAGATAAAATTTTGACCCTCCCAATCCTCCCATACAAAATTACAGACCGACCAAATCAATGTCTAAGGGAGGTCCAAAAATTATCTCATATTTCGACCTTTGTTCCTTCGCAAAAGTTGTTCGGTTTCATGGGCCCTTGTTTACCCCGTAAAATATTTGCAGCAATATCAACTTTATAAATCAACATCAAGAAAATATCATTCCAAATGTAAATTATGTAATTTAAACTGAACATTTAAATTTATTTCTTGAAATGACATAACCTCGGTACCTCCGGTGAGACATTACTTCCGCGGCGCCGCCATTTTGATGTCAACATACGTCAACAAGATGTCGGATGTGCCTTTCAATAGTTTAGACCTCGTTTACGTGGATGATATTATTTTAAATTATAATTTTGTGTTACATTTTAAAGGTGCCAGTATATTAAGCAGAATATTATTTAAAGACAGAGCACACCGCCTGCGTGTGCAGCTTGGATGTGTTCCTGTTTTAATATATGGGACTGTATGAGAAACGGCACACTGCTTGCATTGCGTAGGGATAAGGGTACGTGCGTGATCACGTTGACGCATACGATCTGCATACGTGGTGTGCTTTGACCTTTAAACCTAACAAAGACAAAAAATCCTTTTTATCGGTGACAATTCAAAACAAAAGTACATATTGCTAAAGACGAGAAAAAGACCAAGGTGTTGAAGCATCAAATGCGTATTAAAATTCCTTTTCCGCAAAGAACTAAAGACCCCGGTCTCGGGTTTTGCGGACAGCGTCAGCAGCGGGGCGCATCAGGATCTTTTGCAGACATCTAAATAGATCGGTTCTCAGACACAGCGGCGCGGGAGCGGGCAACAAACAGCGCACGCCAGTCCCTAGAAAAAAAGGCGCGCGCGCCACCGCCGCTGCCGCCCCGCTGCCCGCAAAACCCGAGGCCGAGTCCTAAATAAGTCTTATTTACAACGTCAGCTATGTGCGTCATCTACTTTACACAGAGTTCCTTTAGTTTTTCATAATGCTGAATTGCCCAGTACTATTTCTCCATAAATGTATTAAACATGTAACGATAATGCAAGTTTTTGATAAACTCGGCCATGGAATTTTCATGAATGAATTCAATGAGTCAAGGCTAAGATTGTTGTTTGTCAACGTTTTTTTAACACTAGTGCTTTGCCCAGCGTTATTTCCCAATAGTAGCTTATACATACATATAATCACGCCTCTTTCTCAAAGGGGTAGGCAGAGACTACATCCTTGCACTTGCTACGATCCTGTCTGACACTCCTCCAATTTATACAAGTGCCATTAAAATGTCGGCGTCTTTTTATCACAAGAGACGTATAATATCAAAAATTCATTTCATTTCTCCAAAACCAAAAGCATTAAAAATTATAGTGCTGTTTTTAAGAAGAATAGTAAATTTTCAAAGCAGATCAACAACTACTTTCGAATATTTAAGACGCTCTGCCTACTCCGCAAGGATGTATGTATGTACACTATGAATCTACGAGTATAGATAGAGTTATTTTCCTTTTAGCTATGACAGTTGGAATTGTAGTGAATGGACGAATGCATGTTTTTGATAAAACTGACCATGGAATTTTTATGAATGAATTCAGCGAGTCAAGGAGCCTGACCATGTTGACGTAGTTTTTTTTATCTCTTTAAAAAATCTTCTACTTACGACAGGAAGTCAGTATTGACTTTACAATCAATGGATATTTGGAAAAAAGGGTGCTTAAGTTTTGGCAAATTTTTATGTCACCTGGGACACGATCCGATGAACTGTAGTGTCAGAATACGAGTGAATTTTGACAGTTGCATCTTATCTACCCTAGGGAAGAAAGTGATTTGTATACATTATTTCTTCCCGCTAATTTTGAAACGTGAACAATGATCCACGTTCCTCTCTACGTTTCATAAGCTATAAGGCACTTTCTATGTAGGTGTAATATACCTGTTTTCGCCTATTTTTTAATTTTATTTTTAACTTTTCCTGGCAGATTTTTTGATATTTAGAACAATGATCATGGATATTAAATACAGTCATCATTATCATTCCTAATGTCACAGTAAGCTTTTAAGGCAGCTTCTATTTTTAAATCGCGTGTCTACTCATAAAAGCTCGCGTGACAAAATTGCAGCTGACGCGAAACGCCAACATTGTTGTACAATACAGGAATATAAACATGAAACTAGAAACAACTTTTTTTGCACATAATCCAACAGTGTTGCCAAACATGGGCAACATCTTTAATGAAACCTTATTTGAAGTGCTAGCTTAACCGTATTAAGAATGACGGGAGCGGTAGTGGTAGGTAAACTTTATGTGACCTACGCTGCAAACTACACTCGACTTAAAAAAAATCGCACGTCCGTAAAAATAGGCTTCAAGCACTGGTAATCCTTAGGACAAGCAGTTATTCGTAGCAATATTGGTATCATTTGAGAGCCCTATAAAAACTCTTTTAAAAAAAATCCATTTCATTTGAATAAAGAAAAAGCTTGACACCTCACGTCACTGCGAATGACAATGGAACTGATTCTCCTCTTCAAATTTTGTTTGTATTGTTTTGTTTTTTGTGTATAAAAGGGTCGATACAGCTTATTGGGGGATAAATTTGCTACCAACAGTCGAAGAAGACACAGAAGAATATCTTTCATCAGAAAAACGTCCTTGAAGATGGACACTACAGCTGCTGAAGCCGCCCAAGTTATCGCACTACTGCAATCAGGACTACGTCAGTGTGATGTTGCTCGGCAATTGCACTTGAGTCGCTTTTCTGTTCGAGTGTACCAGCGGTTCCTGCAGACCGGTGGCTTTATTCGAAGGCGTGGGTCTGGTAGAAATCGCTGCACTTCTGCGAGAGATGACCGATTCGACGTATCGAAATCTTTGAGAAATCGGTTCTCTAATGCTGTTGAGTTGCAAAAGCAGCTTCAAGCAGTTCGTAGAAGGGCCGTGAGTGTCTCTACAGTTAGAAGAAGACTAAAGGAGATAAATATTGTGGCTAGAAGACCTGCCACGGGTCCAAAATTAACCGCAGCGCATCGGCGAGCACGCTTGCAATTTGCTAGCGCCCACGTTAATTGGACCCTGGACCAATGAAGAACTGTTCTCATCTCAGACGAAACGAGAGTGTGATTTTTTTGCAACGATAGACGCAAAAGAGTATACAGAAGACAATGGGAACGTTTTTCCCAAGCCTGCATCCAAGAAACGGTAGAATACGGGGGCGGTTCCTGCATGTTCTGGGGCGGCATATCTGCCGATGGCAAAACTGAACTTTCTTGCGTCTTTCGGACCGGCGGTGCTCGCGGGCAAGGGTCTGTGACTGCTCACCGGTACATCACAGAGATCCTGGAAGAACATGTGGTCCCTATGCTGGATTTATTGGCGACGGGTTCACATTAATGCACGATAACGCCCGCGCGCACACTGCTGGTATTGTGCAAGGCTACCTTCAAGAGGTTGGGATCCCTGTCATGCAGTAGCCAGCGAAAAGTCCAGATCTGAACCCGATAGAGCACCTCTGAGACCAGCTGAAACGCAAGGTTAGATCCCGTGATCCCGCTCCCGCGACTCTTCAGGAGCTCCAAGACGCCGTTATTGAGGAATGGGACAGTATCCCTCAAGAAGAGGTCCTAAAGTTGGTGCGATCCATGAGGGAGAGCATAGAAGACGTCATTAGGGCTAGGGGGGGTAACACTAGGTTTTAGGTTAGCTTTAAGCAACTTTGTTTTGAAAAATTAATCAGAGTTCATTAGGGTTTTTAAGGATTTTTATTGTTTTGTAAATTTTTCTCAGTTCCAATAAAAAACATTGAATGAATTATTGTTTTTGCATTCTCTGTTTCCTTACCTTTCAAATGATACCGAACATTACCAATATTTCATGATACAAATACGATTGAAAGATGTTTAGATTTCTTAAAAGGTGCGATTTTTTTGAAGCCGAGTGTATTATTGATATTATCCATTTTGATTTTCATTTTTTATTTAGAATTTACGTTCACCGCTGCAGTGACAAACAGCCAGCTATACAATATTTTCTTATTTATCTAAAGAATACTCTTTCGTGTTAATTGTGGCCAGAAACAAGAAAAACGTGTATCGATTTTTTAATGAAAGTCCATGAAAAGTATCTAAGTGTTTCCACTACCTTTTTTTCAGTGTGGATCTTGCAGCGTTGCTTGGAGATCTGATGATAATGCCACACTTCTATGGTCTGACAATAAAATATAAAAGTTGTAAACTTAAATGTTCCATTTTATTTAATTTCTACTATATTTTGCTATATATGCTAGGGTTGCCACTAACCTTCTTCTCAGTGAGTTTCTCGCAGCGGCGCTGCTTGCAGATCTGATGGCTCTTGTCGTTCCGGCAGGGCGCGCAGTCGCCGCAGTTGTCCTTGCGTTGACAGCCGATGCATTCGCCGCAACGCTTGCGTTTCTTCTTCGTCTGCGGGTAATACTGAATTTCAGTTATTTTGTCAGTCTACGATCGCGTTGAGAAATTATGTGAAATTAAAATTGAGCGTGATGTCAAAAGTGTTTGATGTACAACAGCCTAGTTCCCTGTGGTGTCGCTGCTGTCGTCAGAATGAAATAGGGGCAGTGGATCGCACATTTAACGCTTATCGGACCGCTAAAATATCGCAGCGGTCTGTTAGGTCCATACTAGAAATATCAATCCCCATACTAAAACCGCTCAACCGCTGTTGACACAGCGCTAGCGCAGCATCATCCGTCGAGTGCGATTTTAGTATGAGGAATGGACATTTCTTCTATGTATTTGACAGACCGCTGCGATATTTAGCGGTCCGTTGTGCGTTAGGTGTGCGATCCGCCGTATAGTTCATAAGCTCGCTCTTAAAAACTCCGTCCGGAACAGAATTTAAAAACAATAAAATGCTTTTTGTACCTTAATGCTTTTTATTTTTATTCTCTAGTTCTTATATCCGGTGATAATATTTTGAATACTTAAGTTCAGAATAGAGAAGTGATTCGAACGTATTTATTGATGATTTTTACCCTCGGTTTTTTCTGCACTACTTATTCCAATTCACAATTTTGCCACAAAATGCGAATAATCTAAACTGAATTAATGTAGAGATCGTAAAAAAAGCATAACAGCTGTGTTGCGGCGGCCATTTTCCGATGTAATTCAACAACGCGCGGTTATCACCGGCCAGGATCGTATCAAACGATTGTTCCCGGGCCAGCTGACGGAATTTTAAAAATGGAACGAGCAATTTGATTCGAAGTCTCAATGGAACATTCTATTTTGTTTCTTTTTTCATGAAAGTAACTGGCTAGAATCCTTATTCTACATTGTTTTGTCGTTAGTTCTTAGCTTTTTAAAGTTCGAAAGTATGAAGAACACGGATCAAATATCTCTTTATAAATTCGGGTTATATAGCAATATAATTTAACTGTAAAATTTTATAGACACATCTTCCATCGTAATAAAATAAGCAATTTTCTGCAGGTGACTATAACCGCTATATAAGGTACTATTAGGTATATTACTATTGATTGCGTATTATAACTCAAGAGCAAAAGATGAAGACGTATTCCACATAAGTATTGATGACAACATTCTGCATAATTCTAATCAGGCAGATGTTACTCAGGCATCTAATTATAATTACACATTCTAGACTAAAAGCCTTTGGCAGTTAGTTACATGTAGATCAGGTGTTAAGAGCTAAGTTCTAATACTCTTGTTTTAACCTAGAAATAATTAGAATATAAACTAAGTATTGAGTAAAAAAAAAACCTATATTGTTACCAATATAGATTTTTTTTACAAAAGTTTTTTTGTTAAAGTTTACAAAATACTTTACCAATATAGATTTTTTTAAGTAGGTAGTATCCAAAAATTATTAATAATGTAATTATTGTTTAATTTAGTTTCATAAAACCTAGAAATAGTTAGAATATAAACTAAGTATTTAGTAAAAAAAATCTATATTGGTAAAGTATTTTGTTAAAGTTTATAAAATACTTTACCAATATAGATTTTTTAAGTAGGTAGTATCCATAAATTATTAATAATGTAATTTTTGTTTTATTTAGTTTCATCAAACTGAAAATCATTTTGTTTGTTTGTTTATTTTAAAAACTTTTACTTTGTTCTTGTGGCTTGATTCTTTTCGGGAAACATTTATATAAGCTACATATTTATCGCAGTTGTAGGTGGTAAATCAAATATAACATTAAATAGCTAAGTATCTATATGCTTACTTGTACTTAAAAACCATAACTTGTTGCATTTCCTTTACTCGTAGTTACAAAACTTTAAAAATATTTCCTCTACAATGACAAACTTTAGCTCTAGTGAAGAAAGTATTTTTATATTATTTATGCAACAACTTTTAGTCTGCACTCAGACAAGTAGACGATATAAATGTCTACGAAGTCTAAAACATAAATCGCACTAGGTAGGTATGTTCTAGGATGCGAAGGAAGGAATTCCCAGTATGAGTCATTGGATGATGAGTAAAGGTTTTGATTGGAGTAAAATAAACGTCCATACATAGGTTAATATTGCTTTTTTCATGTAGAGTTTAACCTTGTAGATATAGCAAAATTTCGCGTAATGAAATTTGGTACTTGACAGTAATTTATAAACACTATTGTCCGAAAACAATTCGTCGTGTTTCAAAATATTGAAATTTAGAACTTTTAAACAGTAAATTAAAATAAAAGTTGCTGTTTTGACGCCGTCTTTTTAAAACAAATATAATTTTAGGTCGTCTTGAAGTAGCCAGGTAGTCAAGTAGACGGCCGAACTTTCTGCCAAGTACGTTTAGGTTCTTGCACGTATAGAGAAACTCTCAATTGTGAATCGATTTCAAGTTGTTTTGGTCACATTAGTCGATTTACTGTTCGTTTTAAAAAATGACATGAATGAAAAATATATCAATCAAAATAACTTAAAGAGTTAAATATAAACCATTCCTTATATGCGCAAGATCACTTATCGCGACCAAATTTTAAGAAATTTTAATTTTATAACGAGTTCTTTTCGAATAATTGTAGCATTCCTTACCAAAACTCGTTAACTTGTCAAAAAGTGTTTATTAAAATGAGTGAACGTATTTTTATTATTATAATTAAGAATCACTTAAAACAAATTTTGTGCCTTTTAAAGTCGCAATTATGGAAAGTAAAATAACAATTTCACAATAATAATGATTCGTTTGATAAGGCGCATCGCACACTTAACGCACGATGGACCGCTAAAATATCGCAGCGGTCTGTCAGATACATATTAGAAACCTCACTCTCCGTACTAAAACCGCACTCGACGGACGACGCTGCAATAGCGCTGCGTCAACAGTGATTGAGCGGTTTTAGTATGGGGATTGACATTTCTAGTATGGATCTGACAGAACGCTGCGATGTTTTAGCGCTCCGTCGTGCGTTAAGTGTGCGATCCGCCTAAAATGCACATTTTTCTTGAAACTGTTGTTGCATGACTGCAGTTAGCGTTTGATATAACGGTGAATGTTTTTGTCAAAATTGCAATTTTCTATATTAACATTTCCGTGCGTATAATGAATGATATGATATTATCTTTATTTTTATTTACTCATTCAAATGCGCGTTTAATTTTTATAAATGTACGTTTGATTTGGGTTATGAGGCAATTAATGGTAAATAACTTGGTATTTGGCGATGAAAGATAAAGATACGAGGATTTTTTTACACATATAAAAAGTTTTTGTTAAGCTCACTGCATTAAATAATTCATTTTTAATTAACTGAAAATTAATTATAAATTAATGAAAAAAAAAAATTTTTTCTTGAGACTGATTATAAATTGTTAGGTAATCCTGCTCAGTTTTTGTGTTAATATTTACCTTAATATAACCGTGATAGACCCTGTTTAACACTTAAAATGTTCGAAAGTAATCGCGAGTACTCCAAAATTTATTTCGTGTGTGTTCAACCCTAACATAAAACTGCGTTATCATCCAACATTATGTCTACAAACTCAACAACTTAATTCACTCACAATAATCATGTTCTGAGCAAGTGAAGTGTCAAGATATATCTCAAGACTGTGTTCAGGTGGCTAAGTGAAGACGACTGCTGATGTCGATAGCTATCTTCAGATGGATCGTAGTAAATTGTATCTTATATCATAAAAAAAATGTTAACTACCCCTTTTTAAAGGTTTAAAAGTGATTTTGTAAAATATCCTTTTAACTATTAAAATATCTTTTGACTAATATCCTTTTAACTAAGGACAAAAATATTTGACACGCAGGATCTAATTTAATCCCTATTTGTATCTCTTTCAGACGATTTTTTGTATGTCAGACGAGGCGATAGCGACCGTATTCTTACGGCCGTTAACGCTCTGCCAACCCCGCAAGGGATATAGGCGTGATATATGTATGGTCTTTTTCCTTTGGTAAACAATTTCCGTTCTTTTCTAAGAGCAAAAGTTTTCTAAGTTATTAGAATCGTTTGAAATAAGACATTCAGCGTTTGTTGAAAAATAATTAAATAATATCAAACTTTCCTGTATATTTATTTAACTCAGAAAGTACTTTTATTTTTTGATACTTCAGATGCATACATACATACATATATCACGCCTTTATCCCTTGCGGGGTAGGCAGAGCGTAAACGACCATAAGAATACGGTCGCTATCGTCACGTCTGACATTTTTGAGGATTCATTTCCAAGTTTGTTCCAGAAAACATGTGTATCACTATAGTGACAGGTTGTCAGCCTGTCGCCTAAAAATTGTAATACACCAATACCCTCGAGTCCCTTAGTCGCCTCTTACGACACCCATGGGAAGGATGTGGGGTGATGCTATTCTAAGCCGGCATCACACGGCATAACTATAAAATTATTGTTTGTTTTTAAAACGGCCATCTAATCATCCACGGATAAACGTCTTTCAAGGAATGTTGTACAGGCCACTTCTAACTGTAGAATTTAACCTAACATCTTAGCGGTAAAAAATCTTAGAAAAAAGTTGATAATTGCTGCTCATAGATGGCGACAGGTGCGGCCAAGGTGTTCGTTATAGGACTAGGAAACGCTGACATTTTAATGGAATGTCGCATGAGTCTGGACCTTTTCTAGTTATACCTAATGGTACTTATGTAGTTTGCATTACATTGTCGTACAAAAATGACAATTCAGGATAACCTAAAACAAATTTTATCATGAGTTTATGACAGATCTGAGAGATTTGAGTCGGTATTTATAAATAACTTAACTCTGAGATCGATATCAAGAGTGATTTTGACAAAATGTCAGTCAATATGAACAGCATCTCAAAGTCGCACTCAAGATTGATCTCAGAGTTGGGTGCGGTTTATAAATACGGGCCTTGATGTCATACGAATTTTCAAGCTCCTAGGTAATCTACAAGATTTCTTTTTAACGCTAAGATTATAGAACGCACTTTGGTTTTATCGTTTTTTTATTCTTATGGCAGTTTAATGCTATTTTTATTAAGAGGCCTAGGTACCTTTACTTTAAGATACTTTTTTGCACCACGCCACGGGGTCCCCATTACGTGGAATTGTAAGAAAAATGTGGATAAAACCCGTGCATAGCTACAATTCTAAGAAAACAAGAAAAATGTGGATACTGGAATTTATCGAGGTATCCACTAATGGCGTCTAAAACTTTATTAGGTCCTTTTTGGTGTCACAATTGTCAATTGTCGTAATAGCAACACAAGAAAAAGCAATAATGGTAGTGCAGAATTGTAATTACCGATTTAATAAAACTATATTAAGTAATTGAAATAAAACTTAATCGTATTTTTTTTCAACAACGGCGAGGAACAGACTTAACGCACGACAGAGCGCAAAAATATCGCAGCGGTCTGTCAGATCCATACTAGAAACGTCACTCCCCGTACTAAAACCGCACTCGGCGGATTACACTGCGATAGCGCTGCGTCAACAGCGGTTGAGCGGTTTTAGTATGGGGATTGACTCTAGTATGAATCTGACAGACCGCTGCGATATTTTTGCGCTCGGTCGTGCGTCAAGTACATCAACAACAACTGACAGGAGATTGAGCAGGACAGGGATCAGTGGCGAGTGCTCGTTTCTAAGGCCAAGATCCATTTTGGGTCGCTGAGGCAAGGGAGTTACTTTTTAGTTAGTTCTATTTTTTTTATAGCGGATCCAGAATTTGCGACAAAGTCCGAGGACAACCCCACTAATTTCGACGCAGTAAAATTTGAATGAAACTCATAAAATGTCGTAATTTTCCTAAGCAGGACACGCGTAAATCGTCCCACTTTAATTTGTGTTTTAAACGAGGAAGAAGCTAATTTATCGGCGGCGCAGAATCGGCTAACTATTAAATTTATAGCATTGAAGACAGAGAGTTTGCCCATTTCGACCCATTTCCAAACTCGGCCCGAATAAAAACTGACTCCGGCATAATAAAAGGTGGAATTACGGGAAAAGTTTCTCTTTTTCGGGATCTCGCGAATCTCTTTACCGGCGGATGAAATTCTGAGAATTCTCATATCTTTCCGCGAATATTCGTCTGTTCCCTGCTATTCCCTCGCGTCTTGTTTACGGAATCCGACGATTCACTGAAAGCTAGATTAGTTCGCTCATTCTCGATTTTATTTTCTCTCCTTTCATGCCTTCATTTATACAAATACTGTTTTTATAAACTGCGATTTTAACAAAACCGAACATAAGTTTAGAAAGACAAATTGAATTGGCTCCATTTTGTCCGGACGGAGTCGCAGCGAGCAAGACGTTGGAATCTTAATTAAATATCTTAGGGACAAAGAGCATTGTAGTAGTATTGTTGGGTTAGAATAGCGTGATAGTATTTAAAAACCTCACCTGTTTCTCTCCTGAGAGGTCGTCGAGCTCCATCTGGCTGGTGTTCATGGGTGGAGCGCCATGCATCGGGGACTTGAAACCAGCGGTAGATGACACCGCGGCAACCTGACCACTACTCTCCGACCCTACTTCCATATTTGACCCGTCAGATTCCGAACTGTTCGCTCGTATTTTCCGTCTCTCTTTCTTCCTAAAGTCTGATCTAGTCGGTGAGGCACTTCCAAAACCATTCGTCTTCTTCTCATAACCGTTGTCTAGTAACATCGGATTTTGGAAATTACTATGATGCAGTCCATTTGGAGTATACTTGTCTTGTAAAGATTTCATGTCGAATGGCTCATTCTTTAGAACGTGAACTACGGTTGGGTTTTGAATGTTTTGTATTAAGCTTCCGTTTTGGTGAAGAAGCGTTCCGTTTTGATGTAACAGCGTCCCATTTTGTGTTGGGAACGCATTGATTGTTGTAATATTTGGTTGGTATAGCTGTATGTGTCGGTCGTCGATGTAGGTTTGGCTCGGCGCTAGCTCTCGCGCTTGCAAGGGCGCGGGCACTATCGGATAGCTTCTAGCGTTCACCGCTGTTAGTGTATGGAATGTGGTCGCGTTGACAGGTGAGAGGGTCGTCAACGTGGTGGAGAGGGGCGCCACCTGCGCCAGCGTGGTCAGGTGCGCGGGCGACGACGGCGTGGTGAGCTGCGTGAGCTGGGTTAACTGACTAGGGCTCGCGCTGGGCGTCGGGCTCGCCGTGACGGGCACCGGCGTCACACTCGGCAGCCCTGTCTCTGGAATGACGGTCGTTTCTGGGAACGTCTGGAATTGACTCTGGAATGACGGCAGCTTGTTGGGGATCGGTTGTAGGGTGACTGATTGGTATTCGAGGGGGGCTGAGAAGCCGGCCCGCAGGAGGGCGTCTTTGGCGTTGACGGTGAGCGGCATGGACTCCCAGGGGCGGTAGTTGGCCTGGCTGGCGATGACGGAGACGGTGTCGCCGGTGCGCTCGTAGTACTCCCAGCCGGGGTCGAGCAGGCGCGTGTCGGCCGCCAGGAGGCGCTGCTCGTTCTCCGCCATGTCACCCACGAACGTGGAAAACGGCGGTAGGTGCGCGTCCGCGCTCTCGCTCATGACTTCTTCATCCGACGGATACGCATCGCGCCACGTTTCTTTTATATCCAAAGTACCAAAGTCCTATACAAAAATAAGCTCTACTAAGTCTATCTTGTACTGAACACGAACTGCACGGAACTTCTCAATTTGTACTGTTGACTTCAACATGTGAATTCGTTTGGTTTAAGTCTATTATTAATTATAGCACTTACGTTACGGTTATACGGCACACCGGTTTACACTACACTAATCACAATATCTTCGTTTGACCACTAACAAATAAATAATGTAAAAATCCTTATACAAGAGGCAGTTTAACTTACACTTAGTCTAGGGCTTTATAAAATCTTTGGCTGACTTTTTTTTAGAAAATGCTCGAGGAGTTGGTTCGTTTTTTAAATGTTAACGATGAATAAAATATTTTGTGCACTCGTTTAACGATTTCTATTTTTATTTTGGAACGTTTAAATACTGGTCGTTGATAGATTCTTCTTTCGCTTCGAAGGCTTGCGTTTTATTGTAAATACCGATCAGACTTAAATTAATTTGTACTGTTTGGGAGTTTGCGTATACTATTTACGATTACGTTTTTATCGTTAAAAGGTTAAAAAAATAGTGGTTATATTTATGTTTTGTCGAAAAGCAAAGATATGACTGGAGGCTTTGGTTGCTGGTTGTGGGCTGGTGTGGGGTGCAGGGCGGGACCGGGCAGAGGCTATCCGGGCGGCCTGCACCTATCTGAAACAACACAAACACATGTTAATGACATGCCTGCAACATTCTGTATATCTCAATTGTAATCATATTGTTTTTATGATTACTTTTGAATATATCTTAACCGACAATGTCATTCAAAACCATGCCACACTTCACACTATCCCCCCATGCACGTAGTAACTGATCTAAAAATCTAATAAGAGAGATATTTTGTATTCATAATATTATTTCGTACGTATGGGAACTGCTAAACGTATTTCAGAATTTAATAGGTATACGTATACTGGCACAAAAAATGTTCACGTTCCAAAATTGAAATAATATTGTGGTTTTTTCGCCGGCGCGCTAAAATAAAAAATAAAGAATTTCAGCAGAAACTTACTACAGGATGTGTAGGTATTAGTTAATACTTATTATTACTTATGTAAAATATTTGATTATTTTTTTAGGTACCTAAGTAAATACCTAAGTTATATGTATATTTGCTCTGAAGAATACGCAAAGTGCGACGTTATTTTAAGGAAATATAGATGGTGTGCAACGGGATACTGGATATTGCTATAAAGTTATTTCTTTAATAGGCTATTTGACACTTATGAAGATATGTGACGGATTGTGGCCATCCTAGTAAATTGCAGTGTAATAAAGCGTATTTAACAGAGATTAGTACTAAAATATGCATTTTTTTTTCATATTTTACGTATAAAAATTGAAATATTTTTGAATATTTCTAAACGACAGGAACGCCCTGTGATTGGTTCTAACTTTGGTGACGTCACACGCTAGTAAACGCCGCCATACCCTGTGTTACGTTGTGTGTATTTACTACTATTTACCTAGTTTTACCATTGATTTGTTTATTCTCGAGTTAATTTGAGATCTTTTTATTGAGTCAGTGACATTATTAATAGTTTTTAACTTCATTATGGACGAACATTTTGTGCAAGCCGACAACAGAAACTTCCCGAAGTAGATGCGTTTATGGTCGCATTATTCTTCAAAAATAAAGCAGATTATTATGCTCCAGAACTAAAAAACGTTAAAACAGCTGTGTAAGTACCTAAGAAATTATATAATCAGAACTATAAACCATTTAGCACTTTGTGTACAAGTTTTGCAAAATCGCATTTTAGGTTATGTTGTCACTTGCTTTGGTCACTTGTGAATAAACAATGGTGTACTAAATCTCTTTAAGTCACTGTCCTTGCTTTTGTTTTACATATCTGCAAGACAATCTTCACACATAAACACATTTGTATGCGATGAAATACTTGTAGGATCACTTATTTCGTCTTTTAGCATTCATTGGAACTGACATAAACACTTTTTCTGGATATCTTAATGAATTGTTTTACATTGTGTTACTACACACCATTTATACATCGAGGTAATATGTACTAGCGTACTAGAGGAGGCACCGCAACTTCACTTTTTGTAACACGCGTTAGAGTCTATGCGCTCTAACTCGCTTAGTTTGAGCCCACCGCTTGCCGCGACGTCACGTGTCAGTACTAGTTTCAAAATGCCTGCTTGTGTACTAAGATACTGCTCAAACAATTCGAGAACGACAAGCAAAGCCCAAGGAGTAACATTTCATATGTAAGTTATCTAATTTTATCAGTAAACCATGACGACCGATGTGGCGCAGTGGTAGTGCAACTGCCTCTGACGCAGAAGGTTCCGGGTTCGATTCTCGGTGGGTCACTCACAAAGTTGATATTTATCACTTTGTGAATTTGTTCCCAGTCTAGTTAGGACATTGCGGGCTGAACCACCCGATTGTCCGTAAGTAAGATGGTTCCGTGTTTCGGATGACACGTTAAGCCGTAGGTCCCGGTTGCTGTCTATGATCACTTAGACGGCAGTCGTTACACAACCATGTCAGAAGCCTGCTACTTGTAGAAGGCGGTTGAAAAATTCTGACACTAGGGTTCATCAGGTCGTTGGACGACTCGGTGTCCCACACGAAAAGAAGAAGAAGAGTAAACCATGCATCGGATTATTATTTTCATAATTTTGTGAAAAATCACCGCGCGCTCGGAAGCGGCGGCCATATTTCGGCGAAATTCATAGATTAACAACATTACAGTATGTACAGACGTGACACTTAAGATGAGTCATTTTAATAAATAACAGTCAATTTGCTAGGAAATGTTATTATAGTATAGTATTGTAAATATTTATACTTTTAACTGACTACGCAAAGTGAAAGTGAGGTTCAACTTAATAAATATTTCCGTTCTTGCTGTTTATTTTTATTTCAACTTGTTTAAAGGTTTCCGCATCCGGGCGATGAAAAAAGAGAAGCGTGGATGAAATTTGTACAGAAAGATCGCAGCGAAGAAACGTGGTTGCCATCAAATTATTCACGGATCACTATTCACTACACAAAACGACAAAAACTTACAAAACATGTTTTATTTAAAGGAAATTAAAATATAATCTATACACATAATAAAGCTCAAGAGGACCGAAAGTCTGTACATACAAGATATCCAAAAAAAAATTGTTTCGTGATACTTAATATTGATAACAAAACACGTTTCTGCAATTTTTAAAATTTTTGTCTGTTTGGATGTTTAGATGTTTAGATGTTTAGATGTTTGTATGTTTGTTTGTGGATATGCGGAAGCATCACGCGAAAACGACCGAACGGATTTTGATGCAATTTGTACCAAAATGTCAAGTTAATTACCGACCAGGTTATAGGCTAAAAAAAACATACCCCTAAAAGGGGGGTTGGCTGCTACACATAAAATAAGTTTGTAAATCACGTAAATTTCATAGTGCGGCGTAGTAAAAAGATGTGTATGGGCTTATTGGACCCAAGATTGATTTCAAATTTCGAACTGGCCAGTACGAATTGTGTCACTTTGAATAAGCGCGCAGAAAGAAAAATAACATGAGGCCGTATTTATATTTTTAATCTATATTTTTATAACCTCAATAAATGAGTTTGTCGAATTATTACTCAATATTACGACAAGAAAAGTAAAATCTACGAATATGTCTACGACTACAAAAATACCTCTTTAATATTGGAATAATTTTAACTTTTAATAATTCAATATTTTTTACACTCGAAAACAAAAGTTCCTAGGTACAAGACGTGTAAGTTGCGCACCAGACGATACAACCTTTATTTATGGATCGTTTTCTTGGTGCGTAATCTACTATTTAACGCGGGAAAATTGCAATAGCTTCAAAGCAAAAGTTTGTGTGAAGGGATATCCTTATTTTTGCCGCTCCAACCATGGTTAAAATGGCTCAGCGGAAGTGGATCTGCTTATGATGTAAGTCGACCAGCGAAGTTCCACAATTTTTTGTTTTTAATTTTTTATGCTAATTTTGTTACAGCTATTCTTTATATCTACGTTAATAGCCAATGTTGGTCTGTTACATACTGTTATTATATGTTTAGCCGACAATACCAACATTATTTTCAAGGTGCGCAAACTTTTTTCTGAAACATTAATTCGAAATATGAATAGTTAGTACAAGTTACCCCTTTTATGTCTGTGCCCATACATACATACATATATCACGCCTTTATCCCTTGCGGGGTAGGCAGAGCGTTAACGGCCGTAAGAATACGGTTGCTATCGCCACGTCTGACATTTTTGAGGATTGTTTTCCAAGGTTGTTCAAGAAAACATGCGTATCACTATAGTGACAGGTTGTCAGCCTGTCACCTAAAAATTGTAATACCAATACCCTCGAGTCCCTTAGTCGCCTCTTACGACACCCGCGTGAAGGATGTGGGGTGATGCTATTCTAAGCCGGCATCACGCATCATCTGTGCCCAATTTCATGAAAATCATTTCAGCAATTTTTGCGTGAAGAAGTAACAAACAAACAAATTTTTTGTTATAATATATTAGTAGGAAGTAGGATAGGATAGGATTTGTAGTAGGATTACTTGGTTTTTAATAAGCTTATGTTTTATTTATTCACCCTCATGAACTCGGTCTTTGGTCATCCATCACAATGTTAAGAAATGTGGCATCAGTCTACTTCACGGAATTGATACCTTTGGAAGTAAACGCACGGTTTTAAAAAATCTGCTAAAATGAACTGGAAAGCGAGGATTTGGAACAGGGAGTGACTAATCTGTAACCTGATTCAGCAAATTCAACCTACAGGATTCAAAAATACCAAACATATATAAAAGAACCACCGTTTTCTTACTCTTTTGCATGTGGAAATTGTAAATTTAGGATTTTTAACAGTTTTTTAAATTACATATAAAGTGTAAAAAAATTAGCTGCAAATATTTTAAGGGGTGAATCAGCCCATGAATCTGAACAACTTTCCCCAAGGAATACATAGGTCGAAATATGAAAAAAAAATTTTGGGCCTCCCATACAGTTGACTTGCTCGGCTGCTACATTTGTATGGGAGGTCCAAAAACTTTTTCCATATTTCGACCTGTGTTGCTTGGGGAAAGTTGTTCAGTTTCATGGACTGATTCACCCATTTCAATATTTGCAGCTAATATTTTTACACACTGTATACTCGGCGAAACCAAGTTTTTGGGTACCTATCTACCAACAATTTAATATAAGCTTATAATATATTATTTTATGGTTCTTAGCGTCTATAGGGGAGTCCTATGTTTATCAGTGAGCTTCCTTTATATAGCTGATATGATGGATGATATATGGCGAAACGAAGTTCGCGGGCACCAGCTAGTATTAGATAATATACTCTTTTTATTATATTCCCGATCATTAGTTCTTACTGAAAGTGTCAAGTAGACGTAATGCACAATTTGTCGCATCTGCGCGCATTACTCGTTATCTATGACTTGCCCCACCGCTCCCGCGGGCCCCGCCGCAAGGTCGCGCGCAATGCTTTCATTGGGAATAGCTTCTCCAGTACGCTAGTACCTATTACCTCGATGCATTTATAAGACATTTTGTCCTATAAATACACAGATAAATAAGAAAAACGCGAAAGATCGAAGCTTCTGCACCTTGTTGTTGCCTTGTTTACTAGCATGTGACGTCACTCGAATCATATGGCGTCCGCCATTACAAAGACAGCGTTTTGAGCGCCAATTTCATAATTTAAACTTTAACATTAATTTTTGTTGTAAATACTGCACGTTCTACGGAAATATTAATGTAGTGTGTTTATTATGCTTCACAGAATTATTTACAACTGTTTTCCAAAATCAGTCAAATAGCCTATTGTTTCTAAACCGCGCCATCTATATTCGCTTTTATACTACTCCTACATAGAAAGTGCCAGTTTTACTTCAAAGTTCGTATAAATGTGCGAACCTTTTTTTAAGTCGGTTCTAAAGGGTGTTTTAGCCCATATCAGGTAGTTAACAAGATTTTTCAGTCAATCAACAATCATCAAGTTTTTCAGTATAGTATATAATAGTGTAAAAATATTAGCTACAAATTTTCAAGGGGTGAATCAGCCTATGAAACTGAACAAATGTCCCCAATAAACATAGATCGAAATATGATACAATTTTTTAGACTTCCCATAGAAATTGACTTGGTCGATCGGTCATTTTGTATGGGAAGTCCAAAAATTTTATCATATTTCAACCTATGTTCCTTGGGAAAAGTTGTTCGATTTCATGGGCTGGTTCACCTCTTAAAATATTTGCAGCAATTTTTTTACACCCTGTATGCTACACGCAAATATCAGTAAATATTTGGAGCGCTGTTACATCCTGTATAGTGGCAGTATTCTTCTTAGGCTCGACATGTTTACAACAGTGGCGCGACGCATGCGCGCGGCAAATGTTTTCGATAGGCCGCGAATCGATGGCGCGAACTCACTTGCATTCGACTTCGTATTGTTATTCGCAAGAAATGTTCCAAATTCAAACTTTGGTTTAAACTGTTCGGACCAATCACAGACTTCAACGATTTGTAAGAAATATTAGAGCGATCGTATAATAAAGGTGTTAGTAACTGGTTGACCGAGGATCTCTTGGTTTTCTTAATTGTTTAGGGCTATTTTGGAAAAGAAATAACCTAGCTAGATCGATTCATCGCCCCCGAATCCCTTTTTATGCGAATTTTTATAAAAATCGTTGGAGCCTCATTATTCTGAACTACTTTTACTATGTAGGCACCTGCGAAATCTCAATAAAAAAAATTGGATGTTCCACTGAAATATTCAAACCTACCCATGCTAATGTACCCGTACTCAGTAATGTAATATTTGTTTTTATTTTAGAATTAATAAAAACTAGTATTCCAAGAACTCAATAGATGGCGTTGAACCGACTATGTTACTAGATTTTTGGGTAGATTAAAAAAAAAAAAACATTGCAACATTGACTGACATTCTGGCATACACTGACACTTTCGTTCCAAATGAGTCCAAGTCCAAGTTTAAAAAAATGTTCTGTTCTTTGCGATAACACATCAAGCGCAGCGCCATCTATCCAGCGACTAGAAATAATAATAATAAAAGTAAATTGCCTATTGGCCACGCCGCAACGTTCGAAGTCGTTGAATTTAACTAAATACGTCATGATCTGTTTTCTGTTGCTTTCTATAATTCGAAAGCAAATCCAAAAAAATCTTGGCTTTGTGTTAAAGTTTATATTATAGATGTCACGGGCTGTCAGTTATTAAACTAACAGAACACTTCGTTACCGCGTTTTAAAAAGCTGGTGGCGCCATCTAGTTATACTAAATGAAATGTTCAATGATTCAAGTTGTGTATTGTTGGAATATTACACAGTAGAATAAACGTTAATACTTACCTTACCTACCAGGGATGTTATGGACCTCCGTAACCGAAACCGAAACTATCGGATATCCGAAATAAAAATATATCCGTAACCGTAACCGATATAAAAGTTTCGGATAATTTCGGAAAAGGGCGATGCCTCATTCACCTCGTTATGATTGGTTATTTTTGAAACATGCTTGTTCATTGTTCGGTTTATTCTAGTGTGAAGTCATAAAGCTTAGCAATTTTACAATTACCGACACTTGGTGCAATAAGTAAATTTTATGAAAATTTTTGTTTTTATGTCATATATATAACCGAAACTATTCGAAACTTACGGATAATCCGAAATAATTAATTATCCGTATCCGGAATTATATTATGTCTCACACGAAAAAGAGAGCAGAAAGAAAGACCACAATAAAACATTGTACAGTTATTTCATATTTCGAGGTATGTTCCTTGGGGAAAGTTGTTCAGTTTCAAAATATCTGCAGCATTTTTTTTACACCCTGTATATTTTTTTTACATCCTCTAAAGACGCATAAGTAGCTTCATAAACAAATCCATAACGGCCCAACCTACAATTCGCAAATCGTTCTTCCCATTACTGATAAAGCAGTCTTCGACTCACGTTGTCATGTGGTGCGTGTGCCCCTTGCCTGTGACGTCACGACCCCCTGACCCCCCAGGCCCCCCGGGCGCGGGGGGCTCTGACCCCGTTACTCGTGCGTGCACCCCCGCGTGGAGAACTACCCTCTTATGTGCAATGGGTATCGGTTTTGCAATGGATAGGTAAATTAGGTGCTTACTGAACAGTAGTGGCGATGCTTTTTCTTTTAAGCTAATCTGTACCTAAAATAGACCCTTGCAAAACCCTATAAAATACCGTTATTTGTATGGAAGTTTGTATGTTACTTACTATAGCGTTTGATGTATTCACTTTTGCACTAGATGGCACCACTAAGCTTTTAAAACGCGATATATTTCATTCGTTTACATAGTGTCACAACCAGCGTAACTGGCAGTACGCGCCCGTTCGTGCGTGTATGGAGCATTGAGTTCAAGTTACGCTGGTCGCGACACTATCTAAGCTAATAACCTTTAGCCGCCGGTAGCTAAGCACAGAAAGTTTTGAATAAATAGTTTAGTTTCTATAATAAATTATTTTAGTAAAATAGAAGCAGAAAGTGCGTAAAATAAGAAGGATTTGCGTTCCAATTTTACCAAACAGATTCCAGACAGATACGTTCCTTTCCACGCATCGACACGTGGTATCATAATTGGAAGTAAACAAACTCTATATATAGAAGGACGCTCTAGGCTACGCTCTATTTCAGCCTCACTATTTTAAGGGCAACTATTTCGGATTTTTCCTTTTGAAATTGGGCCTTAAGTAAGATAGTAAGTTGTTATTATAGGGCAGTGTGCTTTTATGCCGGACTCTTATAAATAGTATTTTGGGAATAGTTGTATAAATGATGGATAATTATGCGTTTACTACGCGACTGTTAGTTTTAAAAAACTGCATGCATATTTTATTTTTGAATGGTCGGTACCAATTTCTGCTGACTGGATAGATTTTCAAAGTCGCACCATAACCTATTACTTTAAAAGTGTTTCCCGGTGTTTCCACAACCAATGCAGTATGACATATAAAATTATGCCAAACAAACAGTATTTATGACAAATATAAGGTCCCATTTTATTAAGTACAAATATTTTAAAGGCATGTTCAGAAATATTATTAAAGATGTTTTAAGTAAAAACAAAAAGAAAATACACGCTAGTTTTCAAAATAAACGCCAAAAACATGTTCACATTGTTAATATTTTAATACCTTATGCAGGGTGTAAAAAAAATTTTTTTTCGCCCATTCATATAAGGAACTAGCAAAAAAAAAACTTGCTTCTAATTTGCTACTTTGCAGCCTACTAAACACTTGCGCTAATCACCTGCACTCGGACTAATCAAAGTGAATACAGGCCTTTACGAAAAACAATAATTTAAAAATAACTCTAGGAAGTCAATAATTTCCAATGAACCGTAAAATCTATTAATAAAGGTTCTATTCATACCACAGTTGTCACGTTTTCGTTGTAAAAGAGGAAACAATAAACTTATTAATAGATATCGAGCCGATCATTTCATTTGCAGATTTTATGACGTCAAAATACTTTAAATACATCTCTTTTCGATACGACAGCTTCCTGAAGGCGATTATAGAAGGAAAAGTAGAAGGAAATAGAGGAAGAGGACGACCTAGGAGAAACTACTTTCAACAGCTGAAAGAGAAAGTGAATGTTGTATCAGGAGTTGAAGTCACTGGCGAAAAAAAGAAATGAATGGCGGTTGTTCCACCGACAAGAGCATGGCTCTTAAATAAAGAAGAAGATCTCTTTTCAATCCAATTTATTTTGTTTTTGTGACGACGGTTATTGAGTCCATAAACGACCCGATGAACTCGACCAAACCTGATGTCGTTCTTTCTGTTTATGTAAGTGAGCATATGCGTCGACAGCGGTTGAGTGGTTTTAGTATGGGGATTGACGTCTCTAGTATGGATCTGACTGACTGCTGCGTTATGGATACGTTATTTTAGCGCTGCGTTGTGCGTTAAGAATAAAAAAGGCCAAGAGAAATCTGTCACGGTATGCCTCGTAAACATACTATTTTGTGATTGTGATATAACGTAAAAGCATACGTAAAAATTAATAATTAAATCTATACTGTTACAAAATTGTCCCTTACAATTTTTTTTAATGGTCTTTTTGAGAATTTTCTATACCAAAACGTGACCAAAACTTTGTCTATTTTTACTCGTCGTATCTTTTTGTCAGCTACCCGCAGTTTTCACCAAAGCTACACATCAAAGTACTGGTCTTTTGTCTACAGAAGAGCTAAATTGCTCCGCGCTTGTTTTCAGCTTTAGAGACTCCCCTTCAGTGATTTACAAGGAAAAAGGTTGGAAAATGTTTTGAAAGTAGTACAAATGTAGATTTGTTGTGATAATTTCTAGCTGAGACAAGATTTCTAATGAATAAGTATACAAAAAAGATTGCTTTTGTTTAAAACTGTTATGTAGAGCTGCTGTTATTTCCATAATAACATTTTGCTTGAATTCGAAGTAGAGTCGAAAGTGAAAAATGGGAACATGATGTGGATCGTGCGAAATTGAAAACAAAAAACGACAATGATTCCATCATTACGTCATCAGGATTCGAAATTCGAACGCGAAGCAATCACAAAGCAAAAATCTTTGTGGCCAGCACAAAGAGCGTTCCTCGAAAAAGATTAAAAAAGCGGCTGGAAGTTCGTGTGCGTGCACTTCAAGCGCTTTACGCGCTGGTGTGTAGGATTGCCGCGAGGGTGTGTGCGTCGCGATAGTAATCTGGGTCTCCGTTGTCAAGGGCAACCGTACGCTTGCAGCGAAAGCATTGCGCTTTCAGCTTTGCGTTGTAATTATACGGCCTATTTTTAGAGTCGGATGTTGTCGCTTTTTTGTACTGAGACGCGGTGCGCTCGAGCAAGCGCATGCTGGCTGGATGCAGTTCCAAGTTTGAAAATCCTGCGCTGAATCGTCGTCGTCGTCGTCGTCGTCGTCTCAGCCGATAGACGTCCACTGCAGGACATAGGCCTCCCCCAAGGATCTCCACGATGATCGGTCCAGCGCCACCCGCATCCAGCGGCTTCCCGCGACCTTCACCAGATCGTCGGTCCACCTTGTGGGAGGCCTACCTACGCTGCGTCTACCGGTCCGTGGCCGCCACTCGAGAACTTTCCGGCCCCAGCGGCCATCGGTCCTACGAGCAATATGCCCCGCCCACTGCCACTTGAGTTGCGCAATCCTTCGAGCTATGTCGGTGGCTTTGGTTCTTCTCCGGATTTCCTCATTTCTGATTCGATCGCGGAGAGAAACTCCGAGCATAGCCCTTTCCATTGCCCTTTGAGTGACCTTGAGCCTTCTTATGAGGCCCATTGTTAGCGGCCACGTCTCAACTCCGTAAGTCATCACTGGCAACACGCACTGATCCCAGACTTTTGTCTTGAGGCACTGCGGTAGTTGTTGAGAAGAGAAGATGTTACGTAGCTTCCCGAACGCTGCCCAGCCGAGTTGGATTCGACGATTGACCTCTTTTTGAAAGTTGGACCTACCCAGCTGGACTATTTGTCCCAGGTAGACATACTCGTCGACAACTTCCAGAGTAGAGCCCCCAACTGTCAGAGTAATGGGTGCAACAAGAGAGTTTGACATAACCTTGGTCTTGTCCATGTTCATTTTTAGACCCACTTGTTGGGAGGCTCTATTGAGGTCATCGAGCATTGTACCGAGGTCCTCCAGGGTTTCCGCCATGACCACGATATCGTCGGCAAAACGAAGGTGAGTCAGATACTCGCCGTTGATGTTGATGCCAAGTCCTCTCCAGTCCAAAAGCTTGAAGACGTCTTCCAGTGCTGCTGTGAACAGTTTCGGTGATATTACATCTCCCTGTCTCACTCCTCGCTGCAACTGGATAGGTTTCGAGTCCTGGTCCTGAAGTCGAACTGACATGGTGGCGCTTTCGTACAAGGACTTCAACACTTCGATATACCGATAGTCAGCTTGGCACCGCTGAAGAGACTGAAGTACGGCCCATGTTTCGATCGAATCGAAGGCTTTTTCGTAGTCCACAAACGCGAGGCAGAGTGGTTGGTTATACTCTTCAGTCTTCTGTATAACTTGCCTCAGCGTATGAATGTGATCCACGGTGCTAAAGCCTTTTCGGAAGCCGGCTTGTTCGGGAGGCTGGAAGTCGTCGGGCCTGCGTGCGAGACGATTCGTTATGACTCTTGAGAACAGCTTGTAGACATGGCTCAGAAGCGTGATGGGTCTGTAGTTCTTCAGCAAAGACTTATCGCCCTTTTTGAAGAACAGCATCACCACGCCTCTGTGCCATGCCTGTGGCGTTTTGCCCTCGAGTATGACAGAGTTAAACAATTTCTGCAGTGCTTTAAGTATCGGTTTACCACCGGCTTTCAGAAGCTCTGCCGTAACTCCATCATCACCCGGCGCCTTGCTGTTTTTTAGCTGTTTCAGAGCCATACTAATCTCGTACAAGCTGACGTCCGGGATATCTTCTGTGTAGTGCCGGGTTAATCGAGCTCTTGGATCTGCGACCCGATTATTGACAGGTGTGCATGTTGTCGCGTATAACTGTCCGTAGAACTTCTCGACCTCTTCCAATAGCTCGGGCTTGGACGATACGATTCTGCCATCGTCGGTCTTTAGCTTCGCTAGTTGGCTCTGGCCTATCGACAGATCTCTAGCAAACACCTTGGAGCCTTTGTTGCGCTCAATTGCCTCTTTAATACGGTCAGTATTAAATTGGCGTATGTCGCGGGTCAAAGACTTAGAGATCTGCCTATTGAGGTGCCGATATTGGGAAGTATCCTCCGACGACTGCAGAATCATCTCGCGTCGTTCCTCCATGAGCCTCGAAGTATGGTCTGAGATTTTTTTGGTTCTGTTCGTACGATTGGGTTTGAAGAACTTAGAGCCAACCGTAAGGACAGTTTCCACGACCCTGTCGTTATAGTCGTCCACGTCGATACACTCACCCAGGCAATCGAAGCGGTTTTGCAGGTGGAGCTGAAAGCTCTCAGGGTTTTGGATTTGGGCAGGTGCTGGTCGGAGCGTAGACTTCATCAGACGTGATCTCTCGGCTTTTACATTAAGATTCAACGTGCCTCTTACCATTCGGTGATCGCTACCCGTTTTGAACGAATTGATCACAGAGACATCGTTGAATATCCGTTTTTTGTCTGTCATGATGAAGTCTATCTCATTTTTGGTAACACCGTCGGGGCTCTTCCAGGTCCATTTTCGATGCGGCCGTTTCCTGAAGAACGAGTTCATCATAAAGAGTCCCTCCTTCTCCATGAAGTCGACCAGCATTTGACCTCGGCTGTTCCTCACCCCAATACCAAATGGCCCAACTCTCAGTTCGTCACCGCAACGATTGCCCAGCTTAGCGTTGAAATCCCCCATGACCACCGTGTAATGAGTCCTGGAGGTATGAATGGCTTTGGATATGTCCTCATACATTGCCTCCACGTCCTCGTCGGGGTACTTCGAAGTTGGGGCGTATGCCTGTATGACCTTCAGCGAATAACGTTTAGTTATTCTGAGTATAAGGAATGCCACCCTATTTGAAATACTCCCGACCTGTACTACGTTGTTCACGAGGGACTTGTGGACGATGAACCCGACACCACCTTGGGACAGATGGTCGCCCTCCCGGAAGTAGAGCAGGTTACCTGACTTCAGGGCTATCGTGTCCTCCCCCTCTCTTCGGACTTCGGACAGTCCCACTATGTCCCACCGTAACCTGCTCAGTTCTTCCTCGAGTTCCACTAACTTCTCTTCCGTCCGCAGTGTGCACGCGTTATATGTTGCCAGGGCCAAGGTCGTTCGGCGAGGGATCCACGCCGCCCGGGGATTCCTAGCACCCCTGGTCTCGGAGCCGGGTCGATTTTCGCCTGAATCTGCCCGGCCACCGGGGCCGCCGGGCACTTGGGGCCGATTTCTATTTGTAAAATCCATAAGGGGGGTACGGGCCGTCACCCACCACGCTGGCCCAGTGCGGGTTGGTGGGGATTTGGTTGCCAGAGCCTCGTTAGTAGTCCAGCAGGGTGCACCGCGAGCAGGAGAGGTTGGCTTGGGGCCCGAGAGATGTAATTTGGGCCCCCTTACACCCCTGCGCTGAATACGCGCCAGAAACGATCGATGGATTCCTTGAATGCCAATCTGATTGATTTGCAAGGTTATCGATATTCCGTTGACTCGATTTCGTTCTTCTGACACTTTGTCTAATCTAAAAAGACATCAAAGTAGATATAGATAAAAAAGTTTTACTCAAGTTTCATCTTTCATTGTCACTGAACCCTTTATTTCTTTGTTATCTCGCGGATCCTCAATTTACTATTTGATCAAGTTTTTTTTATACCAGCTGAAGCACATCCGGTAATACCTGCACCGGAAACTGATGATAACCAGTACTATATTATTATCCCTGATAAAGATTTGTTACAATTTAACTTCAAGGACAATTTTATTGACACAAATCTATCTTTAAAGAAGAATTGGCAATAATCTTCAGTCTCATGTATTTTACGGCCGTTGATGATCTACTTTCCCATAAGGAATAAAAGCGTAATATGTGCGTAGCTGTTTTACGTTCAAAGAAAAACTTTCATTATGTGATAGAAAATCTAGTACAAGTAATCCCAATTCAGAATATTTTTGAACATACAAAATGCTAGAGAATAATAAAATAGAAGACACAGAGCGAAAAAGATATGAAGCATGACGGAATTTTATTTTAGGCTGCTTACTCTAAACAAAAAGTATTCTACAATGATAAAGCCATAACTGAACTACGCAAAACTGCCAAACTAATAAAGAAGTAAAAGTAAAAATGCGAGCTAAGATACAAGAAAAAGGAAAAATGTCGAAAGAAACTAATGAAACAAGAAACTTGGCGAAGATAAGAGAGAAACCCAGAATATATCTTAATTTGTTAAGTATTCTGCACAAAAGACTAAAGAAAAGATGTTTGAGGAGCTAGCTAATAGAACTTGTAAAACTGGTGGTTGCTTTAATATTTGGGAAAATGTTTTTTTTTAGTTTACAACGATCATTCAGATGGAATACGTTTTTTAGCTTAATCATAAAGTTATATCGGTCCAAAAGATTTTTTCTAAATCAAACAAAGACAAAACGAGGGCGCACAGAATCATCAAACGATACGAGGTCGAAATTCTACACATTTTTCTAGGAAAGCTCGTTGACGGTCAAAAAGCTTTAAATCATAAGACGAGGCCTCAAACATTCTTTTTAAAGGAATGCTCATGCCTGATATATCTGAAGTATCTGTTTCTGTTTTCCTTTGAGACACCGAGTCCTCCAATGTTCCGATGAGCCAGAGACAAAGAGAGAGAGAGATTGAGAGAGTAAGAGTTTTTCAAATACATTACTACAGTAAGGAATCACATGGTGGAAGGATTATTTTTCAATACTTTAGTGGAAATATATTGCAGTTATAGATGAACCCAAAAAACTTTCAGAACTAGACTTTCACGGCTTTCCAAAAAAAAAAGAAGAAGACGCCTTTTCGAACATGGCGATACATTAAAAGAGCAAATGCAACGGCCCAGTCCAGAACACGATTCTCACAGAACAGTAACCTACATACAACAATCTACAGCAATAATATTACTCGCAGGATGCACACATCAGCCTGATTGCCGGTAACGCGAAGTCGATTCAATTCCTGCCAGTTATTTAAACAAACTACTCACTGGCTCTAAAGCAAACGCATGGAATATGCTTATAGAGGATGTAAAAGTAATTGTCAGAGGTTTAGAAATATGCCAAAATTCAATTCAAAATTCAAATTATTTATTCAAAGTAGTAAATTTTACATTTAGCTTTTTGATGGTCAGAAATTAACAATTTTATGAACCTAGTGTAAACGCGGCTCAGGTGGACTAAAAACTTAAAACTAGCCCCTAAAGCACTGCCTCGGGGCTGGCCAAGCTAACCAGACAACATGTAATGTAACCAAAAAGAAGAGATACCTAATAGTTGATTACCTTTCTGGCAAGTGCAGATCTCCACGAAAGTATAGATATAAAGCAAAAAACTTTCATGTATAGGTAAGAACATCTTCAAATTTAAGAGTCTAACTCTTGTCGGTGGAGTAACATCCAATCTTTTCTCTTCCTTGCTAATGCCTTAACCTCCCGCCTCTTGGTACGACTAACGACACGACATTGACTTTTCCTTTATCTAGGTAAATCAATTGCATCTATGTCTACTCCTGCCTCTGTTTCCTTTCAATGATATTTTTTATGAAGTTGTCGTGTTTTCTATAGTCTTCAAAAGACAATGTATCGTCTCAACCAGCGCCTACACTACGTTTTACTATTCTACGCAGGTATGTCTTCTTATCTATCCAACTTCGGTACTGCTAAATTACTTATTTCAGAAAATTATTTGGTTTGTACGCAGAAACCTGATTCTTTCTTGAAGTCACGTTCTAAGTTCTGTAATCACAAGACCTCGCATTTCTCTCTCTAAAATATCACAATTTATTAGGTCTTATACCCATAATAATACCCAGTTAGAGTTAGGCCAAGAATTTGCAAGCGAAAAAAATTGCATAGCAAAAGCAGTCATCATCGGTAAAGACATGATAACAGAGTAGATGAATAAAAGAAATGTAACCCTATTAACAAGACACGACACTGCTATTACGATTGACAGCTTAGATATGACGTTGACGATGATGGAATATGAATTATACAATATTAGTTTTACAAAGATACTCATGGTACTATAAGAATAAAATTGTCATGTTCAGGACTGGATGAGAATTCCAGAAAAAATATATTGACTAGTTTCTATAGAAATTATTAAAAAATAAAGACAAAGCCTGATTACATCGAGATATATCCATATTAGAATGCGATCGTCCCGCAAGGATCTCCCGATATAGAGTTACGTCCCATCCCATTCAAGCACTCAAATCCAGTTGAATAGCGCCGCAGATGTGGCGTTTTTTACCAACATCTTTCCCACACTACCACTTTTTCTGATGCCTTAATACCTTAACAAACATATCCTTACACTTTCACTCACATAACTTCACACGATTTTATCCCCTATTCCTTGTCTATAAAGCTCTATGCTGCAGCTACTTTAGGGACATCAAATGTAAATTTATCGTGGTCGATATAGTTTTGTAAAGATTTTTTGTGCGCACGTCTGTCTGTGCTATCGGATGCGACATCGGAAATTGAACGTTTTTTCTACTTGCACCTATGACATGGAATTGTCTGAAGGAAGTCACATGTGTATGACGCTGATTGTATGATATAGTATTGTTTTCCTTTGAATTGAAACACTCCTCAAAGATAACACCTTTTTTGGCTTCATCATGCTTGAGTGAATAAACTTTCAAAACCAGGAGGCTCTCAAGATAAAATCCTATTGCGCGAAATCCATATTATTCGCAGATTCAGAAAACTAATAAAGGGAATCCAGAAATTCACGGACGCGAGCATTCACCGGCGCGACTCTCCCCCCAAATAAAATATTCTCAACAATTACACTTCTAGCGGAACTTTGCCGTTCGCTGTACCAGTATTTAAACTTTAGCTAGACTGTACAAGAGCCCACACAAGGACTTTATGAAAACCGAAAGCGTCTTTTCAGTTTGCACGAAAGCAATAAGAAGAGGATTATCCCACAGAGAAAGTCTGAATCAACTTAAGATATTACTTGTGGCAATAATCGGGATATTGGCAAGCATAGACGGATGGAAAACTTTTCATTTCAAGTTTGAGACTTTAAGGCAACATTGAGTTTAAGGCGACTTTAGGTATTAGGTACCTGAGCAAATCGTTTCTTAATAGAATATCTTGGTTTCAAATTCATTTTCGTTTTAGATTCGTATCTTTTGAGTCAAAATATTTTATTTTCGTAAGGCGAGACAATATGTCCCTTTTAATCAACTTTCAAGTATAGTTTGGCGCAAAAAAGACCTCTTCTCTTGCCCAAGCTAGTAGCCATAAAATTAAAAAATCTGCTATCCATGTCAAAAGCATCCAAAAACTAGCCAAAGGAAACCATAACTCGCCGTCCAACTAAAAAGGAAGCACATAGCATTGCACAATCCGTGTTGCTCCCGTTCTGGGCCAGACCAACAGCACCAGTTACCAGTTAGCTGGAGCGAAATTGGCCAATTTGTTTATTTGTTTTCATTGGCCTCACTGAACTTGACTCCCCATTATCGCATTCACGAGAGGAAGGCGTATTATTTATTCGATTATTCCGTGGGACCGACAGTATTGTCTTTCGTGGCGGTTGACTCTCATAGATACACAAGTTGATCAAGTAGAATCGCTTTTATCTGTTTCGCCATGAGATTTTCTTTACTATCAAGCAAAAGCTCAGCGTCATTATCAATAATTACCATGTCATCCAAATAGACATCGCAAAACTTCCGAGTAGCTATCCCACTCGACCCATGTTTTCCACCAAAATTCTTTGGAATCATACGTAGTTTTTGCTTAATAGATCTAGTTTCGAAGATACACATTGCAAATGACCAATCTTATCCAAACAGAAGATTCCAATGTTACTCTTGATATCAAATTCTTCTGCCATATGTACCGTTTTCCGAGCACTTTTTGTGTGTATCTATACCTTGCAAGATCAAAGCTAAACATCTGAATTGATCCAGATTATTCCAAACGAGTAGAATCACACACAAGCTCGATGTCATATTAATATTCCTTCCAATTGTATTTCTTATTAGCAATGTTGATACCCCACAAAACGTAAAAGATCTTGTCAAAGTAAGTTTACGATAGGTACGAGATTTATACAGCTCACCATATTCCAAATAAAACTTTTAAGTAGGTACATTTGAAGTTTAAAATATGCCATTTAATGGCCAAAAAACATTAAAGGCATTAATATTATTAGGTATGTTGCTATGATAGTCATTGTCTATTATAGTTTCATACATTCATTCCGTATAAGGCTTATTCTCTAAGGTCCTTCTCGTACTATAATACAATGTTTGTCAATGACAGTAAAAATTCTTTTCCATTTAGGTATATTTGCTTGCACTAATAAGGGTTAAACTAAGTGACATCATGCATCAACAACAATGACAGTCCGATGCGTCATTGTACATTCGACCACTTCGATACCATCGATATACCTTCCTGCTTTCATAAATACTATATTTTCATCTCTAGTCTTCAAATTATTATCATCATCAACCAATTCTGATGCTTTGACTATTAGAGCTGTAATGACGCTTCTAACTTCAACAACTTCTCCATCGAAAAATTGTGCGTAATAAGCATCACCGGTGTTTACAACATCAACATTGGCTTTATCAAAACTTATTAGGTCAATGCTTTTGTTGATTTGAGTTAAATTATATCTACTTGCATCGAAACCTCGTGCATTACAAACATGCATTTGTGTAATAAGGATCGATTCGCGAAAGCTCCAAACAACGAAAGCTCCGGAAGCACGCGAGCCGCACCGGACCTCGCTCCACGCTCCACTGCCGACGCAGCTTGTAATTCTACTCTAATAAATACAATCCACAAAAGCTTCCACTCCAAAACTACACTTCCACAACTCGAAAGCTCGCACAAAACTTTTGGAATACTCAGCGCGAACTTGTACCTTCTCTGGTAGCTCGATCCATCCGCGCCTCTTTTTTTCTTCGTCTCGCTGCCTCGGAAACACAAAACGGTCCGAAGGACGCACGCGAAAAATAAACAAAAAGGGAATCGGAGTTCGCGATCGCGTCAGTTGTGCGTGTGGTGTCGCGCGGGGGTGTGCAACGCGCGTCTGCTCGCGGCGGCGGTCGGCGGCGGACTGGCGCGCGCGGCGACGCAGCTGCCGCGTCGGCCAATGGCAGCGGCGGCCGGTCACGTGACTGCGCCCCGCAACCCCCGCGCCCTCACACGCTTGTTTACAAATAATAATAATACGGCCGGTGGCGCCGCCTCTACAGCGCGGCTGCTACGCGCTACGTGCGGGCTACGCACAGCTGTCGTTGCATTTGGCGGGATTCGATTCGGAGCACATTCGCTCAAAGCTTCGATCTGTTTACTTGGAGCTTTTGCGTGGCGTGCTATCGATCCACGCAACTTTTGAGTCATTCCGCGTTCGTTGCCACAACATTTCCTGGTATCGTCTTATTCCGCGTGAAGTAGAGACGATAGAATAAAATACTACAATTTTCTTAGTCTTTTCTTTTTTTGTTGCTCTGTGAAAATAAGGGGAATAAATTCAGACACGATTACACGAAAAGGGTTGGATTGCCAATAATGAAATTATTCCGCAATAAGCATAGAGGGGAATTCCCCATTTGGCGACAGGTTGATGTTTCCGATTGTTTTGCGTTGAGGATGTAAGGTGCTGAGGGTTTGAACCCCATGTTCACCTACGGCGTCACACTGTGGGGAAGGCCCCTCGGCCTAAATCTCTGATCTGAGGTGTCCCGGAGACTCCCCACGCTATCCCGATGTGGGACACTTGACAAAGTTATTTTTAATTGATCCTTTAATATGACAACCCCAATAACCGTTTAACTCGTACTTGTTATCTGTTATCCACTTTACAAAAATTTCAAAACATTAAAAAACTTCAAATTTAAGACTAGTTTCAAAAAATGACTGTTTAGTCTTTAAATACCTCCCTACCCTATAAAATTTTATGCCTATTTTAACTCTTTGAGATAACGAGTTTCTGTATAAATACACTTTTTATCATTAAATTCGAGATACTTCCGTTTTTATGATTTGATAAAACATAAAACCTATTTAAAAAATTATATATTTTTTACATACACACATACATATATCACGCCTTTATCCCTTGCGGGGTAGGCAGAGCGTCAACGGCCGTAAGAATACGGTCGCTATCGCCACTTTTGACATTTTTGAGGATTGTTTTCCAAGGTTGTTTCAGAAAACATGTGTACCTATCACTATAGTGACCGGTTGACAGCCAGTCGCCTAAAAATTGTAATACACCAATACCCTCGAGTCCCTTAGTCGCCTCTTACGACACCCGCAGGAAGGATGTGGGGTAATGCTATTCTAAGCCGGCATCACACGGCAAATTATATATTTTTTATATTTTACATAATTTTTTCATTAGGATTTTATAAACATCATTTTACTCACTAGCACAGGATTCCAGAAATTTGTCCAAAATAAACACACTTTTTGAATTATGTGATTTGTACGAAACATAAACTTGCAAGGTGTTTCGGATTTTTGATGAGAAGTGAGTACCTATAGTGAAAAACAGCTCGTATTCTACGTAAAATAAATGAACAATGAACAATAAAGTAACTCTACAATAACAAAAAACACTTTCAGTGAAAACAGTAAAAGAAACGAACTCCACTTTCCACTAAGTAATAAAAAGAACTTAGTAAAGATGTTCATGCCCTCATCAAACTAAAACGCACACATATAAACCTTCAGGCGTAAGGTTCTTCATGATTCACAATTCTCGGAAAACGCGGCCGTATTCCGAGAAAACCGAATATTCCGAACTCGCTGATATAAAATTACTACCCCTAATAATGACTCATCAAAATTTCACCGCCCACCCAATATTACTTCTCATTTTCTGATCTAATGCCATTATTTTTGATATTCATCATTTCAAATTTAGTTACATCTGGCGATCATTATTCTATTTTTGTTTGATTAATTATTGACGTTTCTTTTATTTCCATAGAGGGTTGATTACGATGACTGTACCAAATAAATAATATACTCTGGTAACAGAAGAACATAACGTTTTTCTTTTTGCGTAATATAATGGTTCATAGCTACTTACAAAAGTTTTATAGTTTCTTATATAATATTATCTTGCTCATAGTTTTACCTTAATCATCATATTTGGACTGTTTTGGTAGAAAACAAGTTTAAAATTTTCTCTAACTGCCTAACTGCGTAATCAAAAATGTAAGGACTGCAGCGCGTGCAAAGCTCCTTGCATCGCCGCCAATTTCATTGCTACAAAGTGCGTAATATCGATTGCTGCTCCCTTACCCCATCTTCCGTCTCTCTCGCACAACGCACACTGTGGTACACCTTCGAAACAAAACGCAGCTTCGACACTCTCCTCGTGCGAGCGACTTTTACGCGGGAAGAATACGCGCCATTTTGTTTTCCGCCATTGAGTTGTGACGTTCTTTCCCGCGTAAAAGTCCCACCCGTCTCCATGGCTACCGATCTGTCACACGCACAGAACATAAAACGCAGGCATTGATTTTTTCCCCGCTTCCTCTTTACTTTTACGCGTGTAGAACGACTTTTTGCTTCAATTTTTATTTTAAAAGCGCGAGTTTTGGCGCTTGATGTAAGTGCCGGTGACTTGTGTAGAGCTTTTAGGAAAATTAGGAAAGCATAACTGCGATTTTTGGTTTCTTTGAAAGTATGGCTTATGACTTGATTCTAGTCGTTAAAAAGACTTTTTAAAGTGTCATTAATCGTCATGTATAATTTGCTTTATATTTACGATAACTTTATTAGGAATGACAACCGCGGCACTGGCTAGTTTTCTCTCTTTTTCTGAAGAATAAATCAAATCGAATTTGCAGGAGTTCGTTTACTTCCTTCAACGAAACTTCAAAGCGAATTCTAAGGAGATTGATAAACATGAAGCTTGGAGGTCTTAAGGGGAATTTGTTGAGGTAGGTTTGGGAGGGCTGAGGGCTCGAGGGTCGACCCGGGACGTGGCGATCCCTCCTGTTAACTCTATTGAGGAAAACACGTTGTTTCAGGAGCGGATGATTCACGCGTTCTGCGGAAAATTTGCATTGATCTGTTCCCCTGCGGGAGTGAAATATGAGATGATTTTTTGCAGAAATCAAATTTTTATTGTGGTTCAGTAAGGGGTGATGCTACTCCGCATTGAACTTCGTTGCAACTGTTCTATGACATGACACGACACTGCAACGTCAATCATGTAAAAAAACGATTTAGAACAATAGTAATAGTTTCACAGAGAAATCTTATTGACCTCTGTCTGCCCTTCAATACCTGGAAATAATTTAGTAGCAGCATGCATGGACACAACCATGTCAGAAACCTGCAACATTTAGAGGAGGTTGAAAAATGACACTAGGGCTCATTGGGCCGTGGGACGATTCAGTGCCCCACACGAAGAGAGAGAGAGACATCAGAAAGCGCCTGGTGAGAAGCCTAAATCTACCGCTAGTCTCTCTCTCCATTGCTTTTAAACATTAGTTTCATGGACTGGTTCACCCTCACGGTCCTAACACTTTTATGCCAACTCATTACCTTTTCAGCAGTTTTGTACGAACTTAACGCGTTATTAATCATCCTTCATATGCACCTACGACCCTAATGCACCAATCTTGGTCAAGGGTAATTCGATGCACCTTTCAGCCCTCAGCGGTGTAGGGTGTGGATGAGTTTGCAGGGCGTTAGTGTATGAACTGATATAAGTCAAGTCATCAGTGATATGATACCAGTCACGCTATCAAGGGAAGGCAAGGAAAGGTTGGACTCAATTTTCTGTTCAATAGCTTGCTGCCTCTGCTCCGTCATTTAGCAATCATCTTTATGATACGGAAGTCTAGGGTTCAGTCGGTCTTTTAAAAAGGGACCACAGATTTTGAGCGATTGTTACTAGTTTGGTAATACATTGCAACATGTACTTTGGAAGAGAAAAAGCCTTTGAATCTTCCTTGGTTGTCGTGTATGACTTGCTTCACCTATCACCCTTATTCCACAAATTCATTAGCCCTACCTATCACCCAATAATCCCTATTCCTTGGGATGCAACGGTCCCCACTGTGTGGGTAAGATCAGTTTATTCTTATATTATCTTCATACACACATATATCACGCCTTTATCCCTTGCGGGGTAGGCAGAGCGTTAACAGCCGTAAGAATACGGTCGCTATCGCCACGTCTGACATTTTTGAGTATTGTTTTCTAAGGTTGTTTCGGAAAACATGTGTATCACTATAGTGACAGGTTGTCAGCCTGTTGTAATACACCAATACTCTCGAGTCCCTTATCTTCTACGTATATATTATCTTCATTAGCCTGTATCGTTCCACAGTTGGGCAAAGGCCTTCCTCTTCGTTTTCCACTCCGCTCTGCTTTGGGCTTCCAAATGCCTATCTTTGCTAAAGGCGTGTATCTCATCACGCCACTTGCGACGGGGTCTTCAGCGACGTCGTCTTGATGTGTGTGCTTGCCACAAAGTTGATATTTTTGCCCACAGTTCTTCTGACATACGACAAACGTGACCGGCACAGTCAAAGATCAGTTTATTATACGCTTAATATTTTTGAACAGATTATTAAAATAAAACAACAAGCTGAGTCGCAAGATGTAAGAATTTATTTTAAAATAATTACAAAACCATTAAAGTACAAAGGAAAGAAATAATTTAATGAAATAAATTACATGTAACAAGATTATGCCTGAAGGGAAGACGAAGATAACAAGATTTTTCAAAGAACATTTCGAGAAATTAAATAAGTAATTCAATACAATCTAATATTTACAAGATTTTAGACTCTACATTATTAATACTTGGTTAATTATGTGAACTACATACAAATCTATAATTATAATACTCTGTCATTAGGACAAAAACCTCACTAACTACTTAAAACGCAAATGCTTTGCGATTATAACTTCTAATATTTTATAGGTGCATCTTACTTTCAATGATTTCACCTACTGAAGTAATAAAACACAAAATTCACTTAAAATAAAGGCAGTGAAATTTTTACTAGAATAATGTTCTTCTTTAAGCTATTCGTTACGGTCCTACTTATTTTGAAGCGCTATCCTCCCTACGAGCCTTTTGAGCTGTGCATAAGGGATACTTAGCGCCATCTAGTATCGAGTAGATGTACTAAAAGTTTCATATAAAACTGTAACTCTAATATTTACACAATATGAGTGCCAGCAATTTCGAGAACTTTGGAAATACGGTTGAATATTTTTTATTGCTCAGTATCTTTATGTACAGACAGCCTATCTACGACAAATTGTTTACTTGTCAAGTCTCTACAAACCAGAGAGAGTAGGTAACATTCTAGCGTTTTGTATGCAAAGTAAGTATCACATACATCGCTTGCTAATACTTTTCCCCATAAATTTATTGATGTTCCTAATTATTATTTACAAAAGTGCATTGACAACAACTGGGAATCCAAAACAAGTCCGTGTAGAGACTGCTGCCGCTAGCTTCTAAAGCGACTAAACGCTTCTGTATGTACTTCTGTTCGCATCTAGATGTGTATCCGTTGGGTACAGAGCAAATTCCGTTGCATACTGATGATCTGTGGAAGAAAATAAAATAATTATGTACTAAGAATTATTTTGACTCCACGATTGCAGGCCATCTCTTTACTTTTTGTGAACTGTTAGTTCCGCTACTCGCTACTAGATGACGTGTGTCAGTTAGTTAGTTCAGTAGAGAATGTATAGATGGCACTGCATGAACTTTTATGGAAATGCATTGTGAAAAGTCCGGTTGTTGGTAAAGGTACAACTTTGTGTCAAAATTTAAGTTAGAACCGAGCATAGTTAAAATAGCTGCAATTTTTTTTTTCCAGTGAGTTTCAGCAAGGCTCTTTTTCAACGACAAGACATCGTAAAGACGAGATCTTGGCATTGTGCCATATGGCGTACCATGCGGGAGGCCTACGTCCAGCTGTGGCCTAACTATATGCTGCGTACCTACATTTTTGTCCAGTAGATTTGGACGAGGCTTTTTTTAATACCCGAGACATCGCAACAACGGAAGATCGTGTCTTATAGCGTACGCTACGTCAAGCAGTGGCCTTATAATTGTATTGTGAATTTGGGTTGTGTCTTTTTTTTTAAATTACATACATACATATATCACGTCGTGCAGGGTAAGCAGAAAGTTAAAGGCCGCAAAAATACGGCCACTATCGCCAGGTTTGATAAAATATTTAGGGACCTTTCAAATGATTCATGCATCATAGTGACAGGTTGTCAGCCTGTCGCGCAAAATTGTAATACACATGAAACTCCTTAGTCCCTTATTCGCCTTTTACAACGCCCACGAGACAGAAATGGGGTGCTGCTAACTGTAAGCTGGCATCACACGGCATTTTTTTTTTAAATTATATGATTAAAAAATAAACTCACGTGCAAATCTCAGCGCGCACCAGCTGCGTCATATTGTCGGGCATGTTGACGACGTACCGCCAGTTGCCGCGGTTGTTGAGCGCGGCGCGCGGCGTGATGAACTCTGTCCTGGTTTTGCACAGCTCCATGGTGTTGCCGGCCTGCCGCCGCGGCCGCTCCGCTGACGACTCTGCCTGAGTTTCTGCGCTGGAACCATCCGGTGGTAGGGTTGGGATTAATTTATTTGGTTGTAAGGCAAGAGAAGAATAGAAATTGCTCCACTAACAAGAGCTTTTCAATTTGTTGATGATTATAACTTGCCCTTAAATAGCTTAGTACCTATCAATGGCAAATTTAGAAATCCCCTTGGCACCTTAGGCTAATATTATGCTGGTCGAAGGTAGCATTTTGGGCATATTCTTGGATCTGCTTAGGACGATGGTGGATTGAAGTCAACGTTTTTGCCATGCGCCAGCGCTTGGCTGAGGGTTTCAGCCCAATTACGCACTAAGCGGTTCAAATCATCTTTCATTATGCGCACGGCTAAAGAATGGAATTCCCTGTCTGCGTCTGTATTTCCGAGTGCATATAACCTGAATCTCTTTAAGTCTAGAGTGAATAGGCATCTTCTGGGCAAGCTCGCTCCACCGTAGATCCCATCTCTGCTCTAGGGTAAGATTGGGGTCAAGAGTAAGCCCATCATACATAAAAAAAAATACTGATTCTGCTTTCTTACTGCGATACCTAGGTACATCTTACCTAGCCAGTCCTTACTGCGTGAGTCGAACCGGGAAAGACACTGTCAGTGCCTACATCTTACCTATCCTGTACTTACTGCGTGGGTCGTGCCGGGAACGACACTATATGTGTACATCTTACTTAGCCAGTCCTTACTGCGTGAGTCTAGCGTAGCAGGAACGACACTGTCAGTGCCTACATCTTACTTAGCCAGTCCTTACTGCGTGAGTCGAGCGTGCCGGGAACGACGCTGTTAGTGCATACATCTTACCTAGCCAGTCCTCACTGCGTGAATCGTGCCGGGAACGACACTGTCAATCTCTACATCTTACCTAGCCAGCCCTAGAGCTATCCTCAACGCCTCAGCACCGCTCAGTTTCCGCTTGGAGGAAGCTTTGACAAGCTCAGCGTTCCTCTTCTTACGCAGCGAGCGCCGCGCGTGAGACGAGCGCTGCGGGAAAGAGACGGAGCGTTGGACGGTCACGTCGTCGGAGCGGGATGGAGACACGTATCTGAAATATTCATGAGGAATTTGTAGAGTTTTTTATTTTGACATTCGAAATAAGTAGGACACTTTTAAGGTGTTATTTCTGTTAGCAATAAAAGTTATGAATGTAGCAATTTGTAAAATTCTAGTTACTCAGTTACTTAAGTAAAGAATCATCTAGATCTAGGTAGTAATTTGGAGTAGGTATACGCAGTAAGTCAACTTGCGCCTTTCGCTGACCGGCGCGATTCGCCAACTCGCTCCGTGCCTACTCGCGTGTTTAACCTACTTTATTTATTTTAATTTTGATCTTCGATTGCTAAAATTTTCGTTCTCAAGATGTCAATCACAGACTTATTATATACTGCATGCCATTAAGCCTCGAGAAATATGACATAACGGTTTTGTCTTTCTTATTTGCAAATCATAATGACTCAAAAAGATAAGCCACCAAATGATTGGATGCTAGCAAAAGCAAACGGGCTGAAATGATACGTATTATGCTTCTGCAGATATATCTTTAGACTTATCGTGGGAAGACGGTGCACAATGAGTTGTGTAGTCTGACTGCTTTAGTTTTGAAACGCTTGTGTAACAAGATCCGGGTGCAAATTTGAAAGCATGTTGATGACTAATATAAAGCAACCTTTTTTTTTTAATACAGGGTGTAAAAAAAAATTGCTGCAAATATTTTAAGGGGTAAACCAGCCCATGAAACTGAACCGTCTCCAAGGAACAGAGATCGAAATATGAAAAAAAAATGGTACTCCTAAACAAAATTACCAAGCGACCAAGTCAATTTGTAATTGTAAAAAAATTCACATATTTCAACCTATGTTTTGTGGAGAAAGTTGTTCAGTTTCATGGGCTGATTCGAACTTAAAATATTTGCAGCTAATATTTTTACATCTTATACAATACCTTTGTATCTACTGAATTACAGAAGTGCATAAAAGTAGAATTGGAATAAGCCTGATATGTCACTTGCATGACTTGAGGATATTTAAGAAGTTTCCTAAGAATATTATTTTGTCTAGGATGATATAAGATCCCGTTCCTCATGTGTCAGGATCATTACCTACTACATATAAAAGTTTGTAAATCTTATTTTTATAATAAGACACCACACAAGACCAAATCTACATTGCAAGTATCATTAGCATAAGTAAGTACCTAGTGTTTTGCCATATTTTTATCCATACAAATTACACTCTTTGGACATATTTCTATTTTGATGATTTTTTAATCATATTCCTTGCAACAAATTGGATTTTATAGGTATACAATCAAAATAAGTTTAAAATCTACTTACTTCCACCACTCATTAGGGTTGTATTGTGTCACAGCAGGGACAGATTGTCGTAACCAATCCGTCGTGTCGTAGTTCGGGTAAAAATTCGTGGTTTCGTAAAAGTTCTGATTGTACAGATTCGTGTTCCGGAACTTTTTATCGAAGTTATCGTATTGGTTGGGATTCCAATATCCTGGAGAGGTCTGGTAGCCGTGGAACCCGAATTTAGAGATGTTCTGGGTAGCTTGATAAGCGTTTATGTTGTATGGAGAAGGGTCTACCGGCGATGGCGGTTGCAATGGCGTTTTCTGGTTGAAAATATCTGTAAATTGAAATTATATTTTGCAATGTACAGTAAATGTTAGTACTTAAATGCTTGTATGTTAATAAAATTTGGGCTATATTACGTAAATTATTAGTCGTGGTCACGGAGGAGAGTAACCAGTGGAGAACGCGTGGGTACGATTTTGTTCAAAACCAAGCTCACTGGTTTTTGCGGGGGGAGAGGTAATTATCGCTAGACGCAATTGGCTTTCGCAATGACCGCATATTTTGTAGAGATGGGAAAAATAAATATGTAAAATTATATCGATATTTTATATCACCGTTTTATAAGTTTACTCATATTATGTGTAAGAAAATTTATTGAAACATGTGCATGCTAATATTAATATAGCGATATATGTATAAAAAAAAAATAAGTTCCTACTTACATTGTAATTTTAGGGTATGTATTGAAATAATTGTACAGAATTGGAAACGACCTGTTACGATCATTTTGGATGGTAGGGCTGGTTGGCGAGACGATGCTGGTCAGCGGACAGACAGACGGACATGACAAGATGATATATTGTCCTACCTATTGATATTTTGTTCTGATTTCATAATTAATGAAATAGTTACAAATTGACTCGAGAGTGTTGGTGTATTTTTAGGCGATAGGCTGACAACCTGTCACTATAGTGATGTGATACACATATTTTCTGAAACAACCTTAGAAAACAAACATCAAAAATGTCATACGCGGCGATAGTGGCCGTATTCTTACCCTTGGCCATTAACGCTCTGCCTACCCCGCAAGTGATATATGTATGTATGTATGTATGTTACAAATTGATATTCGACTAGCGCAAGATCTTTTATTTATAATAATGAAACACGAAATTTTGGCGCGGGGGGAATGCGTCCGCGCCACTCCATATACCCCGAATGCATTCATTCATATAATATTCATTGTAGGTAAGTCGTTAAGTACGTACATTAACATAATTCTTTTATGACGATCCCAGAATTATCGATAAAATCATTCTATACTTCTGAGAACAGTGGTATAGCACTAATACGAAGAAAGAGCCAGCCTACGTATGGACACACCCGTGCGTTAGAAAGGGATAGCAATGAAAGACATCAACGGGAGCGCATCAGAAATTGTAAATATGGAATTATTTTTCATTAAAATGAAATTTGGAAAGAATCAAGCATAAAAATGTTTACCTATAAAATGTTATCCCGTCTTTTGCGGAACTTGATGTTGTACTACACTTTCCACAACATTTCACTGCATAGGAAGGCATTTTTGTTTACGTTTATACGCCAAAAAACGAAGCGCGGAACGTCCATTCTTTCGCACAGTCTCAACCCGAATAATCAAAATTTTGATGCGTCTGCTTTATAAAGCATACATCAAGTGAGTGCGGTCGCCCCCGCATGCGTTCTCCACTGGTTACTGTCCTCCGTGGTCGTGGTTTTCAGCTGCCACCAATTTTATAATTTTTCTAAACTGCTGCTGGCAACTACTATTTGGATTTTTGCAAGTAAAAAAAATTTCGACTCTGTCGGAGACACGCATTGTAGGAGAACCTACGAAACTACGGTCAAATAGGGGAAAATGGAACTAGCGGGTAACTTGGGACATGGGCGACACCAGCACCTATGAACCAGCTATAACGTTGTAACTGATTGAAAACTTTGGACTCTACATTTATTATCCAGTTATAACGTTTATTAGGCTTATAGCTGGTTCATAGATGCTGATGTCGACCATGTCCCGAGTTACCCGCTAGTCTCATTTTTCCCCATTTGACTGTATGCAATTTTACAACATTATTTTATACAAGTCACACTCACCATGATTATACCTCGTGTTGTACTTAGTATTATAGTTAGTCGGAAAGACCTCATTGACCAGCGATATCTGGTCCACATGGGGCAAAGAGTTGGGTCCGTAGCCGTAAGGGTAGTCGCCCTTGCGAGAATTGAACTCTTCTCGGCTCTCGTCTGAGAGAAGCGTGTGGATGTCGTAGCGGCCGGCTTCGATCAGCTTCCGAATAATGTGCCTGGAATTAGATAAACAGGGGTTTATGGAAAAGGCAGAAAGAGGAATATGGTGCTACGGTATGTTCCATTCAAAACATTGCCTGATTTCCGGACAAACCTGCTGTCAAAAAGGGTACTATCAGGTACTGCCGCAAGTCTATATATGGACTTTTGATTATAGCCGCACCGCACCTGAGCATTTCTACGGCAGGAGTAAATTTTTCTCACCTCCGTGTGCAATTTTACTCTCAACATTTTATTGACTTTATTATACTGAAAAAATAGGAAAAAAAAATAGAAATATATTTAATTTTATTTGCCATCATTTGCTTCAGTAGATTCTGAAATAATTCAATTTTAATTTCGAGCGTTCACGGAGTTGAGAGTGCACGTTTGTTTTAAGGTTTTCATGCACTCATTCAAAGTGATTTATTGTTTTTTAAATGAATAAACAAAAATAAGATAAATTTCTCCCCATTTGCTCTTGCAGATTCTGAAATAATCGAATTTGAATTTTGACTGTTCACGGAGTTTAGAAATTACAAGAGTTAATCGTCGTTAATCATCTCTCGAGCTAGTTTCTTAGTCGCCTCTTACGACACCTACAGGTAGAATTGGAGTGATGCTATTCTACGCCGGTACCACACGACATCATTCTAATCACAGTTTTATAAAAAACCTCAACTCCGTGAACAAAATTCTCAACTCCGTGAACAAATGCACACGGAGTTCAGATTCCCGGAGTTGAGAAAAAGCTGGTTTCTTTGAAATTTATCTCTCACAGTATAACTTTGTGCAAATTCAATTTTACCTACGTATTGGTATACTATCGAGGCACAAATTACACAAAGTAACAACCTTTTAGCTCTTATAGTTTCAAAAATATTTATGATCCGGAGTTGAGAAATTACCCTGCACCAAAGACGAAGTAAAATTTCTTATCTTTGAAAATGGTAAATCCCGGCAGCATGTCACAGGTTCACTGCACTCGCCTACTCGGACGCAACTGGCAGTTTATGTGAATCGGATAAAGATGTGCAAATCGCGCGTATTTACAGATGTGCGTAAGAGTTTGTGAGTGATACCGAATTAAGTCATAAGCTCGGGACAAATATTTAAAGTGACATAAGTGGTACAAAATAAAACATTATAGACATCTTGGTAATAAATAAACCTTTGTCGTACATCTATATTCATGTGAACATAGGAACATTATTATAAATTCCGGAAATTTTCGAATTATGGACCAATTTAGATTCAATTCCGCCAAAGGGACAGGCCTAAATCAGGTAAATTTGGTGTTTTTTTTCATTTCGGTATTTTTTTTAGAAGAAAGTATTATTAAATTAGTCATTATAATTATGCTCTCCAAATAATACATACATTAAGGATTATGTGTTATTTTTTTGAGATTTTAGTTTATATGTTTAACACGATTTCTGGACCAGGACAAAAAAAACGGCGTCTCTGTAGAAATGCCCACCTACTTAAAAATATTAAGCAGTAATGTAAGATTTTTCGTGACACCATGTCTGAAATCGGTCAGAAAGATCATCAGTTATAAACCAAAAATGTCGCGTAGGAAATTCTGCATATAGATCATTCATTCTCCTTGCCTTATGTGATCCGAAAATGAATTTATTACAAACTATACGTATATACTGACTGATTTAAACTTAACCAATAAATATGAGACTGCATATTGCTGCATCATAATTTTCCCAGTAAGTCGTCATAATAAACCACTAAGTACACCTACGACTAATTAATCTACCTGTCTGAATTTTAGACCGGAGGTCAAACCTGAGTCAAAAATGGCAACACTCTTCTATTAAAATATGTGCAGTTTCAATACACATTTTCATATTTGCTAAAGAAAGGCAAAAGGTTAAGTATTCACTTACTCATAGAGAGGCTAACGTTAAACGCATATTAAATTAAGTAGGTATACTCAAAATATTGCAAAACTTCTATTTGAGTTATGTAGCTATTGCATTTGACATTTGTAAGGATGGCTATAGAACGAGCATTTAGCCCATTTTATTTTATTTACCGTAACGATTTGTGATGATAAGTAATCCAGTTATTGAATACTAAGTTTATAGAAATCGTATGTAGGTTTCTAGGTCAGTAATCACGAAGATAATAAGTTCGTAAATGATAATCTTTTTGTAAGAAGATAGTTAGCAATAGATCTTATGTAATAGAGCTTTTCCTATGAAAATAGGTAAGTATTTGCTATACTGAAGTGACCTATAGCCTAATATCGACCTAAAAGTGCGAAGAAGGCTCTTATGGAAGGCCAAGTCCAACTATAGATGTCTCTCAGCTGACATTAGAGTTTACTGGGTCGTTGGACGATTTGGTGTCCCACACGAAAAGAGAGAGAAAGAGAGCTGTTGATGAGTGGGAGGCCCTTGATGTATTTACTCAGTGTATGGATCTGGGAGTACACAGTGCCGCAACTTGTCCAGCAGTGGTCTGTCGATGTCCAGCCGTGGGCTGTATATGGTACTCACTCAGGGTATGGATCAGGGTGTACGCAGTATGTAAGGCCCGGTTGTGCGCAAGACGGGGCCCTACCCGGGGGCGCAGGTTCGAAGCCGCAGTTCTGGCCATATGGACAACTGTAGCCGTCACCGCCGCGGACTATTGTCCATATCAGCTGGAACAAAACAAAAACATAAATTAGAAATATTTAAAAATAGGAAATCTACCAAAAACATTTTCATACCAAGATATTGCTAATATGAGCAAAAAGACATTCAATATCAAGTAGAGCTAAGCTTCTCAATCTACACGCCCTAAGTCCATCAACTCTAATTTCATAAACTCTACATCTGAGTAAAAATGTACGGTTCAAATCCGTTTAGTTCACCCTTATCCTAAAAACATAAATATGGGTGGAAATTTGAAAACATGATGAACATATTACAACTTTTGTAAAGACACACAAGTGCAGTTTTTACCTTACACCTGTATACAATTAGAACAGTACCTATATATCAATCTAAGATACAACTAGTCATAACATAACCACAATGCTTTGATCAATTTAAAACATTAGAAAGTAGAGCAAAAAACTGTATAATCACTGTTCCCGGTATAGCAAGGAAATGTCAATGACAGCGTCAAAGTTAGTCACAAGTTCGACACCAGTTTGAGAAACCACCTTGCGTGTTTGAAGTTATTGTCATCGCCTTCCAAGAAATACAATATCAAGGTCGATATTTTATAAAAGCTGTCATTGCAAGTAAGAATTTCTTCTATGGTTTGTACAGCATATTTGACGGCAATTAAAAACTCTATTAATTGCGCAAAAAAAGATACGAAGATAAAATAAATAATTACACTTATTCAAAGTATCTACACCTATCAAACTTAAAAATGTAGTTAGAATCTAGAGTTCACTTTCTGAATTTTAGTCCGCTACTATTTTGTTCTTGTGATATGTTCTACTAAAGTCACGCATACATCTAATAGGTAAAAAAAAGAAATGAAAGCAGACCATGACACTGAACAACTTTCCCCTAGGAACATATGTCAGGAAAAGTAAAAAAAAATTGGTTTCCCATAGTAAATGCAGTCGGCTGATCGCGATTTTGTATGGGAGGTCAAATTTTTTTTGTCGATTCCTGACATAATATGTTCCTAAGGGAAAGTTGTTCAGTTTCATGGTCTGCTTGCACCCTATTAGTATTCGGGACGCTGTACCTAACACCCTGAACATCTCCAGTACACGACAGAATAAATGAATCAAATCTATGATAATGCAACATTATGAAACACGGAATCAAAGAAAACAGAAATACCCAGGTCTTTCCTTCTCACTTTCTTCCTAGGATTACGTGAGGAATTCATCAGTATTCCTATGGTAATGCTAATGCAGATCGCATAAGTTTTCAAAGTGCAGACACTCGGCAAAATTGCGGGAAACCCGTGAGAATACTAGCTGAGCTCAGAGGTAAATGTTTAAGAGGGAATGTGCAAAACAGCAACGTGAAGCCAAAAAAACTAGTCTCTAGTTTATCGAAAAAAGTACGAATTTATTACTGAAGAAATACCTTTTACATCAGCAATGCTGTATAAATAAGGAATGTTATGGGCGTGTTTCGGATATGGATATGAAAATATTTTTGATAATTTTGGATGTGAACTAAAAACAACACTTTTGTTAATGTTTATGTATTCGTCAATGTAAAACTTCTGTTTACATATGGCTTAACATAAGAAAAAACAAAACACTGCAAAGGACGCACATGGCATGGTATGTCTCAAAAAACTAATTACGTCATAAAGGTGCTTATCGTGGGTCGATGGACGACTCAGCGTCTCTAACGAAAAGAGAGGGTTAGGCATCGCCAATATTCGAAGAGACTCAATTTTTTATACTTAATCTAAATGGGACGAGTTAATCGCGCCTACATTATGATGGTCCATAAACTTCCCTCTGAGCATTTGTTCCTCCGTCTATTTAGGCCAAATTCTGCATCCAAGTCGGATCAACTCACGCGCAGCTTTCGATTGCGTGTCTTGAATACGCAATGTACAGTGTAATGCGATTATCCAGTTACGTTGAAGTGACAACTTGTCTTTACTTGTGATGTCTTCGTAGTGTTATAGGTAACACTTATAGGTACTTATTATGTGGTTTTTTATATGTTTTTATTTTATCACAATATAGATAGTACATATATCAACATCACATCACAGTAGATAGTACATCATAATATGTATTATTTGTATTTATTTTCAAAAAAAAGTATATATGTATTAGTATCAGCTATCTAGTTCCCATAGAACAAGCTTTGCTTAGTTTGGGGCTAGATGGCGCTGTGTGATTTGTCCAGGATATTTATTTTATTTATTTATTTATATAGATAATATATCACGCTTATATCCCTTGCCGGGCAGGCAGAGCCTAGGTATTTATGCCAGGTAGATACACAAAAGTTTAAAAGAAATATCAGGGTCTCAGCCTGTCGCCTAAAATTACAATATAGGTACTCAAGCCTTAAATCCCTAGCCCTAGGAAAGATATGGGGTGATGCTATTCTACGCCGGCATCACACAATAATATAGATATAATAGTTTAAAAGTCTTTTTTTTTCTGTGCTTCGAAGGGCACGTGAACCGGTCGGTCCTGGTTGTACTCTATATGACTACTTATAGACTGTGATCGTTACATGTCCAGCAGAGGATCTCATACTCCACTCAAAAGTCACATAAAGGTTAGGTTAGTTTTAATGAAGGTTTTAAGCAAGCATTACTACATCAATTTTAATGAAATTTAAATTGTATCACTTCCGTGACCTACTTGATCTGATCTTGACACGAAATCTTGTCACTTACAAATTGCCACGACACTTCAGACCTAACATACGAGTATGTATGTCTATTGTCATCATATGTCAACTGTCAACACTTGATTATTGCGAACAACCTTGCCTAAAGATCTGATTGGGCCTATTAGACCTATAGGCATTGTAGGGATTAATTAGGTGATAACTTTTAATGTTTGACATTGACACTATACCTTTACTGAACATGGGATTCCCCCTAATACGGGGTTTTTGTTATATCTACTCAGCAAGCGGATTGGCGAGCGCAGTGCAAGGTGTTGTATCCACAATAATGGTACTGCCCATTCTTTGGATTTATCCCTAAGACGGTTTTTGCGACACTCAAAGGCATCCCACATGTATCTGCCTGTGGGTGTCTAGTCAATATCTATAGGTTGATGCGATTCTAAGCTGGCACTACATAGACATACATACATATATCACGCATCTATCCCTTGCGCGGTAAGCAGAACATTAACAGCCGGAGCTTTCGATACTTACAAATTTTATAAATGGGAAAGCGAGTTTGTAAGTTAAAAAGCTGGAGAGTAGGCTACTTTCATCTTGGGAAAACACGTCATTCCCATAGGAAAATCGACACAGCCACAGGTTTACTTGTAGGTACTTTAATAAACACACTCACGCCAACACTCTTATAATAAAACAATGGCCTGTATGTCGTAATAATTTCATCATTTTCCCATATCTTGTTACGCTACTTTATCATAACACCGATTTTTGCTAAGCTTCCGATTTTTTTGTCGTAACTAGCAATTTCCGCGACAACTCTTCCTTATTACCCGACTGGCTCAGAAGAAGGGTTATGTATTTCGAGAGTAAGTATGTTGTATATGGGTAAGCTAATTATTTTCATAAGTTTAATGGATTTGAATTCAGCTCAAACTGCAGGGATGTTTACATTGAAGTTTCATCATTAGACTCGTCTCAGTAGCGCATGTGAGTGAACTTGGCTTATTAACGTGACAATGTCTTATAATTCGATAAAACCGCCGAAACCGATGCACGCACCAAAAAAGAAGACTTGTGCGGCGTTATCTCACTCTGAGGTGTTATTTTTAAGGCCTAAAGTGCAAGCGAGAGTGCGGAATTGTCAATGAACCGACTTTATAGACAACCGATATTTTTCAAAAATTCAAGAAAGCGGACTTTAAACGCCAAAATTACTACGCAACTTTAAATTTACCGCAGTCGGTTTTTATTTTTTTATAATTATGCTTGTAACCGAACCGTTTTAAAAAGTTGTTTGTTCGTACTTAACTGATTGTAATCAAAGCTTTCTTAGTTGGTTGTGTAGCATGATGCAATGTTATGTAGAGTCTTTATGTAAACTGGGTAATGTCTCTATTTATCTCAAGATAACAAGAACCTATGTAGTTGAGAATGTTTGAAGCTTGTTACTTCACGTCATAATGGCTATCACATCAGCCTATAGAAGTCCACTGCTGAACGTCGACCTCCCCCAGGGTATGCCATAAGGCATGATATATATCCCGTTTTTGCCATCAAGTCGCTACCAAGCGCTCTCTTTAAGCCATCGGTCCATCTTACTATACCATTGTCATGAATGACTATAATAGACTATTGACCGATACCAAACGTAGGGACAGGATAGTACAAACAAACAACATATCCCATGAAAATACTAGGTCAAAAGCAGAACAAAATGGACCTCCCATAAGTAGAAAATGCATTAAAAATAGAGATTAATGACGAACAAGATGATTTGTAAGGCAAGATATTCTCAAAATTCTCTTCCTTGAAGAAATTTGGACCTTATCACGAACTCGTTCGTTGTTTTCGCTATTGGTAACTACTCTGGCAAATACTCTTTGCGGGGTAGGTGACGTTTATAGGTTATAATCTTGAGTAAGTACCTAGTTGTCGTAAGCTAGCAAACGCATCTCGATCTTGTCTTTTCGTAGGTTTTTTTTCTACCTTTTCATTACATAACCTACATAGGTCAAATTGCGTTTAATTTATTTCAAAATATACTTGTTCTATTAGGCTTAGAAAACCAGATTTTAGGAAAGGTACAATAGGAATCTGGTGTTATGACATTTTATGAGTAAAGTCATAACATCATACATAACATTATGTTGTAAATCAGCACGTGGTAACTTACAAGGATTAAAGTTACTTTTAATGTTACAAGATCTGCGATGTTATCATCCAGATTTCACTTACAACAGTGTTTATTGTAGATATATTTAGTAAACGCTTTCTACTTGAGTTCCACTTACGGCCATTCTCACACCTATCGCACAATGCAGCGCTAAAATAACGCTGCATATCGTATGCTTCTGTCAGATCCATACTAAAACCTCTGTTGACGCAGGTCCAATGCACGACGCCGCACTGCGTCAACAGCGGTTTTCGTAAGGGGAATGACGTTTCTAGTATGGACCTGACACATGATTTCGATACGCAGCGTTATTTTAGCGCTGCGTTGTGCGTTAAATGTGAGAACAGCCTACTTCTAAACGTGTCTAGCACCAAAATTGTCTCGTATTATAAAAGAACCAGCCTAATTCAGGTTTCGCTCGAGAATTTGTATTACATTTATGTAATCCTTGAATGACGAATTGTTCTCAAGCTCAAGCTTGTTCGTTTTGATAGACTTCCTTGCACGAGTACGAAGATATTTCTTAGTCAATTTATTTAGAAATTAGGTACCTACTGAACCACTTTTGTAGGACTATTTTCGACGACGAGTTAGGTAAATATTTTGCTCCCACAAGAAAGCAACTAGCAGCGACTAAACCAACTCTAGGTTTGTTTATATTTTTGTTCTTTAAAGGATTTTATTGATATCCTCGACGACCGATGTGGCGCAGTGGTAGTGCGACTGCCTTTGACGCAGAAGGTCCCGGGATGGATTCTCGGTGGGTCACTCACAAAGTTGATATTACTTTGTGAATTGGTTCCCAGTCTGATTAGGACATTGCGGGCTGAACCACCCGATTGTCCGTAAGTAAGATAGTTCCGTGTTTCGGATGGCACGTTAAGCCGTAGGTCCCGGCGGCTGTCTATGATCACTTAGACGGCGGTCGTTACACAACCATGTCAGAAGCCTGCTACATGTAGAAGGCGGTTGAGAAATTCTGACACTTGGGTTCATCGGGTCGTTGGACGACTCGGTGTTCGACACGAAAAGAAGAAGAAGAAGAAGAATATCCTCGTCTAATTCTCACGCTGAGCCTTAAAGCAGTATAGATACGCATGTATAAGCTCTTGTTTTTACAAAGTTTGAAGAATTCGAAGTGAACTATTCATGTTGTATTCAGATCTCCAAACCAATTTCAAACATGGCTCTATTTGTCGAAGCGTCATTCGCATTCTTACGCCCTTCCTAATTTTCTCTGGCGTGAAGAAACTTCACTTTTGTCCTCAAGTGTACAGCCTCGCCCCACTTGCATGTGATTATACGACAATAGAAGTATCTGCATATTAATTGTATGTAGTATTTACACTACGGAACTTGACTTGAAAGACTCTATTCATAATTCTGTGTTGCAAAACCTTTGATTGCTATATTTGAGACAAGATAAATGTTGATAGTCACATTGATAGTTAGAACAAGTGTGTCATATTGTGAACTGTTGTTATCATAAGAATGTTAATGTAATAGTACATAGTGGAATAGTCGGCCATTTTGGATAAAATTATTTAACACTTGCTGCTATTCTATTTGGAGTTTTAACGTGATCTAGTTTCAAAATAACCGTCATTTTTTAAATATGTTTTTGGCACCGGGGCCACCAAAACTACGCCTCACGGGTTGGTGGGGAGCGAGGGCTCACCTGGAAATAATTGAACGGTTGTTCAAACAACCAGCCCATTCACGCCCTGGGGCGAGACTGGGCTTAGGAGTTGTTCTGGGAATAACGGATCGGACTGAGTCATTATTTTATTGTTACCTCCAATAATGATCAGCCTTATTCAGATAGCCATTACTTAGTTCTAGGGTCCTGTCCTAGGTCGTGTAAGTAGCAGCAGTAACACAAAGATAACATGCAAAAAAAACAAATTTTATTCATGATGTTGGGACTGTTTGTACCGAACAGTTTCGCATCAAATATTAAATTTATGCACAAATTATCATTTTCATATTCCTGAAAATTCAATTCTGCGATTGAACTGCAGGTCGATGGATTGCGACCGCTTTGTATCAAAGCCTACACAAATACGTTCATACATACACATATCACGTTTTTATCCCTTGCGGGGTAGACAGAGCGTTAACGGCCGCTAAGAGTACGGTCGCTATCGCCACGTCTGACATTTTTGAGGATTGTTTTCTAAGGTTGTTTCAGAAAACATGTGTATCACTATAGTGACAGGTTGTCAGCCTGTTGCCTAAAAGTTGTAATACACTAATACTGTCGAGTACCTTAGCAAAAATTTTTTTAAAAATTATCAATGCCTGTTTAACAAAAATTTTTCTTTGCCACGTTTCGCAAGAGAAGGATGGCTCCGTGATTTGACAATGCACAAATACAGTAGTTTTCTGCTACTACTAGTAGTAAGTGGTGTAAAAACTTATATCCGATATCCGAGTGAACAGGTTGTTTGATTAGGTCTCCTACACGATAGAAGAAGATCTTCACAATTTTAGTAATTTTATTACTAACCTATGGTCAGGAGCTAAGGCGAGGACAACGCAATAATAAACGCTTACTTATATGCACTCTACGGCGGATCGCACACTTGACGCACGACGGACCGCTTAAACATCGCAGCGGTCTATCAGATCCATACTAGAAACGTCCATCTCCATATTAAAACCGCTGAACCGCTGTTAGCGCAGCGCTTTCGCAGTGTCGTCCATCGAGTGCGGTTTTAGTATGGGGAGTGACGTTTCTAGAATGGATCTCACAGACCACTGCGATATTCTAGCGCTCTGTCGTGCGTCAAGTGTGTTCCTCGCCTACGCTTACAATGTTCCGTCAGTATGTTTGTGAATGGGCTATACTTTGTTTCAGTGTCTATTAAGTTAAAAGTCACCTATTTGCCAGTCATTTACGTTTGCTTGTATGAAGGTAGTTTCGTGTGAATATTTGTTTAGTGAAACTTTGAATTATTTTGACTATATTGAAAAAAATGGAATTATCTAGCCTATGTTTTTGAACAATTTCAGAATTGGGTTCATGGTAAATTTGGTGGAAAAACCCGATAAAGCTCGGTTTTTCAACCGTCTACTCCTACAAAGTGATAAATGTCAAGTTTGTTGGTACCCCACCAAGAACCGAATCTAGATCCTTTGCGCCGCAGGCAGACGCGCTGCCACTGCGCCACATTGTCCGTTATTTTTATTTAAATCAATAATCAAGTAAAATACGATACGCTTAATTAATAGCTCAACAAAAATTGAGCATAATCAGTATCTAGTAGGTAGTAATATAAGGTATAATGTAAGTTATTTTTCTATCAATATGCAGAGCAATAGTCGGTAGTAGGCAATACGCAAGCAAGTAAAAATATGAGTCGGGGCACATTACAGTCAACAATAAACAATATTGTATGGTAATTATCCAGAAAATTATGGTCCAACTGTCACAACGAGTTTCATACTCGATAAAGTAATTTTATAAGGGTCAGTGACCCGGACTTAATTTAACCGACAAGTTCTTCAAGGTTTAATATTTCGCAATAAGGTCTAATACAGAAAGAATTCTTCGAATCTGATTTTCTAATGAAAAGACAGAAACATTTGGATATCTCTGAAAATTTTACGTAACAGCCGTCCCTTTAAAAAATGTGTAAACGCTTCAACCAGCCTAACGTCACCAGCCTCTGAAACTGAACAACTTTCCCAAGACATAATAATATAACCATTAAAAAATATATTTCTATATTCTATTCTATTTCAGCCTATTGCAGTCCACTGCTGGACGTAGGCCTCCCCCAAGGAACGCCATAGGGCACGATCTCCCGTTTTTGCCATCCAGTCGCTACCAGCCGCCTTTTTCAAGTCATCGGTCCATCTGGCCGGAGGGCGTCCAACGCTACGCTTGCCGAGGCGTGGTCTCCACTCGAGAACCCGCTTACTCCACCGTCCGTCGGTTCTACGACAAATGTGGCCAGCCCACTGCCACTTCAGCTTGCTACACTTCCAGACTATGTCCGTCACAAAAAAATATATTTAAAATTCGAAAATATGCCTGGAAAGGTAAATTAAGGAAAGGTGTACTATGGTTTTCTATGGAAACCAATATCATTTTAAGCCACATAAATTGAGCAAGTCATCAATATAAGTAGCCTTCTACCATATATATTTTAAAACCTGTTGAGTGTTACATATATTATATAACTGCCGGTCGAGACGTAGTTTATTGGTATCTGGGCCTTGAAGGGATGCCGTAAAAGGAAGATGAAAGTGAATCGTGAATTTTTAAATTTACTTTTACTCTCGAATACTTGTCTGATGAATGTGTTACCAATTTATTATGACTTTTAGTTCAAATAAGTAATGTACACTATCTAAAAAATAATCATACCAAATTGCATGTTGAAATATTGTTTTATGTCCCAGAAATAATGTGTTTTGACAAGATGTCTAAATTATATATGAACTAAAGTGGCAGCAAGAATGACAACGGCAGTAACAATTTTTTTTTTAATGTCTATCTAATTTAATCAATTTATGACAACAAAAAATAATGAGAAACCAATTTAAAAAAAACCTAACCTACAAAATATCCATCTTATACATTAATAAATACGTTAATCTTTTCTTAGACCTAACAAAAACATCACCATGATGCAAAAAGTTACCAGTCATGGTCGATTTTAATTAATTACGTATCAAATATCTTGTCGCGTGCTCATGACAATACTAACGTATTATCTGATTGTCTATTTGTCCAGTGCTTGATTAGAACGAGAAATTAGATCACAAGGAAGTCCGGGTGGCATAATTAGTGCGAGTTTTTTTGCACGTTCGACAAATTGTTCACATACGCAGTGGATTGATTTGCTTGATTAATTGTTTAGGATCTTGTTTCTATGACTCATAGTTATTTAAGAAATAGAGACCAAAATGTGTCAAAAATACAATTACAATAACAGTTTCTATGACTCATAGTTATTTAAGAAATAGAGACCAAAATGTGTCAAAAATACAATTACAATAACAAAACTAGTGACACGCCCAGCGGTTTCAGCCGCTGCTAATCACGTTTCCATGAAGTTTTTGACGATACGTAGTTTCAGAGCAAATCTATTTCTGCTCTACTTCAATGAACCGTATATTATTAAAACGATATTTTATAAATAAGCTTCCATGTCTTTATTTCAATCTCTACAACCAGATATTCGATAAATTAAGGTTTATAATATAATGCTCACAGTTCTGAAACGTCGTAATTCGATTCTTGCGAAAATCTGCTACTAATTAGCTGGATCGCACACTTTACGCGCAACGGAGACCTAAAATATCGCAGTGGTCTGTCAGATCCATACTAGAACGTCACTCCCAATACTAAAACCGCTCTCGAAGGACGACGTTAGCACTACTGCGTTGAAAGCGGCTGATAGGATTTAGTATGGGGAGTGACGTTTCTAGTATGGATCTGACAGACCGCTGCGATATTTTAGCACTCCGTTGTGCGTTACGTGTAGGAAAGGCCTTATTCTTGTTTCACACGCAAATGAATCCCTGGAAGTGTGTTTTATATCATATTCAATCTGTTGCATTTCTAGTATTTCTTTTATATTCACTACTCATATCTCTACGGTTGATTGATTTGTAATTCAATTTATGATTGTGATAGTATCTTAAACAAACAGAGGTGTAGACGAGGTCAATTCAGATTATAATCAAACGATAAATCTCAATAATAAATTCCTGTTAGTTATTGTCAACTAGGTATGAAGGATATTAACGCTTTGGATAAATTGTAATCACAATTCGGGCTTTAGTTGAAATTTCAACGAAGCATGCTTTGGAATATTACAAGACCATTTAGTTTTGTACGTTACGAACTATTTGTACTTGTGATAAAATATTTTAGGTTTCTTGAGCCTAAAGTATTATTTTTCTTGCCTTTCTAATTCTAAGATGACAAATATTTTTCAATTATTATGCCTTTTCTAAATATACACTTTAATGACTAGCTCTTACTTAATAAATCCGAAAAATACGTCCTCTACATAGAACTTTTTTTGTAGGTATTATGGCAAGACCTAGGCAGTCAAGGAGTTAACAATGACAGCATTGTAAAGTCAAATTTTATGTGTCTCATAGTTTACTTCAAGTTTATGTATCGGTCAATCAAGTCGTGCCCATAAATGTTACAATTTATGTCATTTTATTACTATGAAACACGCACTACGCACTTTAAAATACCTTAATATCCGATATTAATAAAATATACTGACTATTAAAATCTTTGATATGAAGTTATCTACGCACTGGATAGGTTATCCCAAACAAATTACAGTTAGTTTTGCGGCACTATTTGAAGCGCCACCTACGAGAGCATCACGTACTTTGGTATTTGCTTTCCTTTACTGCCAGCTCCATAGTGTCGACTTCAGAATTAAATTATTTAGTTCCAGGTACTTTCGTATTTGCTTTCCTTGACTGCCAGCACCAAAATGGCGATTTTCAATGAGTGCAACAACCAGCCCACAGCTCATTTTAGGTCAGTGCTGAAAATAGATCATCATATAGGTAAAAAATATTCTTCAGAATGAACTCAATCAAAATTTGTGACGAGCACAAAAAAACAAACAGTCTGGAATTTCGCGTCAGAACGTTTCGACACCTATTTGACTACTTCACTCATAACCCCATCAAGTGTATGGAGCAGTTTGTATGGGTGGAATTTGTATGGTATTTCCCAACAGACGACCTTGACCCTGCCATGCTCGCTTTCTTTTGACGTGCATGTGTGAGTGATGTCGTTGTATGTGTGTGTTGTTATGTAAAACACCTTGGCCTCGGTTGTGGAGTTAGTTTTTAGTTTGGTACGTTTTTGGTAGTTTGCTTTTACGTGACAATTACTATAATTAACAAGTCCATGTTTTACGATCCACTTAGTAGAAGTAAGTGCATGGGTAACTGTGTTTATTTTAGCTGGAATTTCAGGGGTTAATATGGTATAAATATGGTATTTTTGTAATAAGATGTTATATCATATTTATCTATGCTATCAAAACTTCCGAAACCAACTAATTAGACTAAAGTAATAAAATAGTTTTTAAAGACGAAAATTAATTGTGGATCAATAATTTGCAACTTTCATTAATTAAAAAAACAGTAGGTACCAATTTAGTGACCTGCACGCGTTGATGTCTTTTACAGGAGGAATAATCCCGCTGTAATAGATATTGGAACTATTCTAACAAGTCAAATTCGACAACTGTCAGATACACAATTGAAAGGATAGGAAGTAATGTAGGGTAGTTTGTTTGTTTTGAAAAAATATATAGCGTGTTAGCAGTATGGAATGCACATTTATTAAAATCTAAGCGGCCATCTAAAAATTCATGAAAAAGAAAAACAACAGTTCCATAGAAAAAATAGGAACTGAAACAATTTTCTTTCGTGGAGTTTGAATAAATTCCCGCGTGTCGGTAACAATCTGTATACTTAATGGTCCATCAAATAGTTTACTTATTTTTCTATTCATAAAACTGAACAGACCTCAAAATCAAGTCCTGTTCTGATGGCTGCACTATAGATAATTTATCTTAAGTCCCACTAGCCTACTAACACAGACATGTGTCATTCATATAATACCTGTGCAGAGGTATTTCCACCCTAGGGTTTCAAGGATAGAGTCGCGAATGTCTTGGAGAGGCTTATCATTTTTGTCAACAAGTTTAGGAAGTACAGTCACACCAGCATTATAAGATTATTTTTAGAAAAATATGACTATGACTTATTAAATACATAAAAAAGCCCCACTGGCAACCACAAACAGAACACAGAATAGTTACGCAGATTTTTTTTAGAGGCTAAGTAATTATTTTAGTGGCTATTAACCATTTGGTTGCAAATTAAAATTGGCAGAAATTATTATAAAAAAGCATCTATCATCACTTAAAGTAAAACAAAGGCAAAGTATGAATTTATACCAAAATTTTTATATCTTACTAGGCATTAATAACTTTTTTAACAAATAATGCTACAAATAAGTAGCGAATAGATGGCGAACGTGGAAGATCGTTCATTGTGGCGTACCCTGGGGGAGGCCTATGTCCAGCAGTGGACTGCTACAGATTAGTGTGATAAGATATGATGTGATGCTAAAAAAAGTATTTTTGCCCATCAAATATTACCAGCCCAGTGTACAACAAGTTATGTAGATAATCAGAATGCGGCGGGTAGATGAATTAATTATGCGTCGGAAATATTCATCAACGAAGCCGGCGTGTTATCGGCTACGACGATTGATGCATACAGGGTGTTAAATCGAAATTATTTAACTTTTATTTTGTACAAGGAATAGCTTCAAAGAATTACTTCTTGCATAAAAACCAAGTCAGTAAAATAAACACCAGGTCAATTACTTATTTAGGAATTTCTTGTTTTTAGGAAACTATACCTTTAGGAGTAACAAGTTACTTTAATCAGGTGGTAAATGAAAACTTTCTACTATAGCAAGTAAGTACTATCTACAGATTGTTATGCTATGTACACCAATAGTACCATTCCGTGTTTCTATCAGATGTTCCAACAATTTCAAAGTCAAATGCACATAAAATCATTATCAACAGTCACAACAGCCCACTGCTGAACTTGGGCCTCTGGATATTTGCCAAACTCATCGCGCTCAGATTGACGTTCTTACATAGCGGCCCGCCCAGTGATTGCAGTAGCTGTTAATCAGTTTACCGTGAGAATTAGACATTTTTCCGGCAAGTTTTATACATAAAAACCTTCCTTTTATATCACATACATGCATACATATATCACGCCTTTATCCCTTGCGGAGTAGGCAGAGCGTTAACGGCCGTAAGAATACGACCACTATCGCCACGTCTAACATTTTTGAGGATTGTTTTCTAAGATTGTTTCAGAAAACATGTGTATCACTATAGTGACAGGTTGTCAGCCTGTCGCCTAAAAATTGTAATACTCCAATACCCTCGAGTCCCTTAGTCGCCTCTTACGACACCCGCGGGACGGATGTGGGGTGATGCTATTCTAAGCCGGCTTCACACGGCATATCACTCTTATATCACTCTATTAAAAAAAGGCATCAAAATCTGTTGTGTAGTTTTAAAGATTCAAGCAAACATACATATATACATAAACGCGAAAAGCGACTTCGCTTTGTACTATGTAGTATTAACGCCACACACACAATTCGTATGATCTACAAGTTTAAAGTAATAGTAACTTAGAAAACAAGTTTAAAAATACTCTGTATAAAACTATACTGAACGGTTATATCGGGTATTACTCAACATTAGATAAGTTGTCTCACGACAGGAAACTAGAGATTAACGCGAAGAAAAGTTACATGTATACGTACCTGCTAGTGTTACTTACTGAAGTCGTTGATTGTATGTATTGATGGTGGAAATTATAGGAAATAGGTAATAGGAAAAGTTAGAAGTATTATGTAGGCAATAGAGATGTGGACTGCTAGGTCAATGAGCTACTTTTTAAAACGATCTAAAACGGTATTTAGTGTGTGAATAGGAATGTATGAAGACATTCGTGGCTATTTTAGCTGGCGTCAGAACACTTACTTTTATTAAAAAATCTGTTTATTTATTCAAGTTTTGAATATATATTGAAAAATTATGAATGAAGTCCGTAGTATTTTCGGACAATAGTTTTACGCGTACAACTAGTGAATTCATGGAACGCGAATCCTGTACTCTGTTTGACGCGTCATATGCAATGCATACCTGGGTTTGATGTGGATAATATGTCCTTCTCCAGGACCAGTCTTGGGGTTGGTGCATCTCTCGGTCGCCTCTTACGACCCCGACGGTAAGGTGAATCACACACTTAACGCACGACGGACCGCTAAAATATCGCAGCGTTCTGTCAGATCCATACTAGAAATGTCAATCCCCTTACTAAAACCGCTCAACCGCTTTTGACGCAGCGCTATCGCAGCGTCGTCCGTCGAGTGCGGTTTTAGTATGGGAAGTGACGTTTCTAGAACGCTGCGATATTTTAGCGGTACGTCGTGCGTTAAGTGTGCGATGCGCCTAAGACAGGGGATGGTGCTATTCTACTACCACTGCATGTGAACTCACATATGTATTTTACTACAAAGGAGGCTTCAACGGTGACATGTCAAATAATGACATCGGCAGAAGCACCGTGGCCTAACACTAAGTAAGTGAAGCAACGAGAATAAATAATACTTTCATATTTTTGTCTCAAGGTCCATAGTGAATGACAATTTTACTTGGATTGCTCAAACACATAAAATGTAAACTGTGCAAATATTGGAAGTGGTGGATCAGCCCATGAAACTCAACAACTTTCCCTAAGGAACATAGGTCGAAATATGAAAAAATGTTTTGTAGCTCCCATACAAAATTACCAACCAGCTAAGTCAAGTTGCATGGGAGGTCCAAAATTTATTTTTCATATTTCGACCTATGTTTCTTGGGGAAAGTTGTTCAGTTTCATGGGCTGATTCGCCCCTTAAAATATTTTTACGTAATATTTTTACACCTTATATAGTTTGAAAATTAACTTTAGTTTCACTTGTACGTTAGTACCTATATTAGTTTTTCTCTGTGGTTTCACTAATAGATTATTTTCTAATGTTATGCCGGTTTACAATAGCATCAACCCATTTCTTCCCTTGAGTGCCGTAAAAGGCAACTAAGAGATAAATCCATGGAATGGGCAGCAGTTTTCCCTGTGAATATTCTGCCAAGCGTAGCTAAGGCTGGTTTCAGAGCGACGCGTCTCGGCAGCGCTGCCCAGCCGCGCGCGCCTCGCATTACACTAGATTGTATGTAGCGTTTCATAGTGACGCGTCTTGGGCCGCGTCTCGGCCGCGCCGCGGTCGGATCTCCTTCGATTGCCAGTAGCGTCGACTTGCAATCTTTTAAGACGTCGTTGTTGCACTCCTTTCCATATAACGTATATAGCTAATATAGTGATTACGTTTGCTGGCATAATGATTCTCTGCACTCGACCGTACACCACAACGAAGCGCGCGCGTCTGAATGTCGTTTCACAGCGAACGCGCTGCCCAGGCGCGCGGCCAGCGCTGCTGAGACGCGCCGCTCTGAAACCAGCCTAAGGAGTATAGCAAACATGGTCCATGTTCAGAAGTGGACTTGTGTGGCTGTTGTAGTCGTATTAATGATATTACGCTCTTTATTGTATAAAATGATTGATATTTTGAAGATGCCGTGTGAGGCCGGCTTAGAATAGCATCACGCCACATCCTTGCCGCGGGTATCGTAAGAGGCGACTAAGGGACTCGAGTATTGGTGTATTACAATTTTTAGGCGACAGGCTGTCAACCTGTCACTATAGTGATACACATGTTTTCTCAAACAACCTTTGAAAACAATCCTCAAAAAATGACAGACGTGGCGATAACGACTGTATTTTTACGGCTGTTACTGCTCTGCCTACCCCTTAAGGGATAAAGGCGTGATATATGTATGTAAGTATGTATTTTGAAGATATGTCTGCATATAAATATAGCAATTGAAGTCATAATTTATTAACACGTCAAAAATGACCTCTAGCTTTAAACTTTCGGTACAAAAACCCTAAGGACACATTATTACAAATCACTTACATACAAACCCCAATGTTAAGCAAACTTACTAATTGTTCATAACCTACATGGAATTTCCGTTTACTTGCTCCACGAACTTAAATGTGAATCATTTCTTAGAAGATTGTGCAACTACGTAAGACAATAGAGAAGGTTGTGTTGTAAGGATGACTGTCAATTTCCTTTGCAGTGCAGGTCAAGAATGGGGTCAAATGTCAAGGACCTAAAGTATTGGAATTTGTGTCACTTTTCAGGTTAGTGAAACGAACTGTTAAATGAGTAAGCATATCTTCTTTAACAGGTTTTATGGTTGGATTTACTTTAGTTCCTTCTTTTTAGAAGAAACTCAACAACATATTAACCATAGTTAACCAGGGAACTGTAAAGTAGAAGTTTCAGACACGGATTTCAATACCTACCTATTATTTAAATTTCGTAGGACGCTTGGACTGTGGCTTCAGCGGGGTACCGTTGGTCGCCCTCCGGCCAGGTGGACCGGTGACCTAAAGGGAGCGGCTGGCAGTGACTGGATGGCGAAAGCGAGAGATCGTACATTGTGACGTACCCAGGGGAGGCATACGTCCATCAGTGGTCAGTCGATGTGGTGTGATTTGATGAAATCAAATATTTTACGCGTGAGCTGGCATTTCCAATTATTATACTTCAGATTGTCGGCACTAGATGGAACTCATGAGTATACATATACATTTTAGAAATTAACCCACTTGTTATTTTTCAAGTGCACTTGCGTTCAGTCGTTTAGTGGTATCATTTCAAAAGTATAATAGTGTACGAATAACTGATGTTTCACTTCGAGATGAAAAAAGTAAAAATTGAGTATGTGGAAAGATAATTTCATTCAACGAACATAATTAAATATGTATAAATACAGACTAATAGCATGCTTGTATAATTAATACCTAATTATTATGGAAATAAACATAAAGTAGGATAAAAAAATTGGTTGCTATGTGGTTGTTTTCTCTGACATTCCATTAAAATAGGAGATTCCTATATCCTGTTCATATTAAACAAATAATTTAGGTAAGTATTTGGTGATCAATATTAAAATACGCGATCACTTCTATCTTATACCTATGTATATTAATTTACAGAAACACAAGTTATATATTTGCGGACCCAATAGATATATAAGGTGTAAAAATATTAGCTGCAAATATTTTAAGAGGTGAACCAGTCCATTGAACAGAACAACTTTCCCCAAGGAACATAGGTCGACATATGAGATTTTTTTTTGGATCTCCCATACAAATTGACTTGGTTGGTTGGTAATTTTGTATGGGAGGTCCAAAATTTTTTTTCATATTTCGATCCATGTACTTTGGGGAAAATTGTTTAGTTTCATTAGCTGGTACACCCCTTAACATATTTGCAGCTAATATTTTTACAACCTGTATTAGAAATACTTCATATATCATTGGCCTCATACATCTCTGACAGACGATTTAATCAGTGTCTGAGGCAACAGCGTAGACATTGCGTTGCCTTGGCTGCAATTATGGAAAACGCAGGGTTGCCCAGGACCTGCGCCACCCTCTCAGCCTCCTTGGCTAACTCCACAGGAACGACGAGTCGATACGTGGTAGAAATACCTATGTACTTACTTAATATCTATACATAAGAAATACCTATGTATCCATATATAAGAAATACATGTGTACTTACTTAATATCTTTGGTATGGAAAATTGAAGAATCAAAACACACTTACATGCATGTACGTGTGTATGTATAGGTAATATTAAAATGTAAGTAGCGTGTAACTGTCAATTACTAGTTTTAGACTATCAATTAACATATTCATGTCAAATGTGTCAAATACGTTACACCCATAAAAGTAAGAGTGACAGGGATGACTCGTCACTTCTGTCATACATTCTTGATTAGTATTTATTGAATGTTCAATGTGTAATTTATATTTTAATGATAGTAAAAGTTATAATTTTTATAATTGAAAAAAAAAAAATTGCAATCTATACGGTTGGCACTCATTTGCAAAATTTTACGCAACAAGATATTCTAATTTGTATAATCTTGATTCGAAATTCAATAGAGTAATTTTATGCCGATATGAGTTGGGAGCATTAAAGATAGGTCCTAATAATGAGTACCTACCTATCTATGTATTTAATATGTTACCGTTACATAAAATAAAGAAAGATGAAATAACGTTGTATGTAATAAAGACACACAAAAAAATTACGCCTTTATCCCTTACAGAGTAGGCAGAGCGTTCACAGTAAGATACGGTCATTATTACCACGTCTGACAAACTTTTGAGAGTTGCTTCAGATAAGTAGGTACCTAGCTAGTGTATCACCATAGTGACAGATTCTCTGACAGAGTTCCTTAGTCGCTTTTTATGACATCAACGGGAAAGAAATGGAGTGATGCTATTCTAAGCCGGCTTCACACGGCCACGTCAAAACAACAACTAATAAAATCGAGCCAATAGAGCCATCGAAAACAACACATAAAATCAATCAGAATGCACCTAACGCCTAAAACAGCGTTGTTACGCCGATGTTTTTCACTTCAAAGAATGCATTCACTGCTGCGCCCAAAATAGTATCAAGTTCAACATTCCTAACTTGTGAAGTAATGTATAACGAATTGGCAGTTCCGTATGTCGTGGGTGGGGTTGTGTAATACTGTCGATATGCTACTAAGGATCTATTAAGTAGGTCGACAATGTAGTTAAGGCGGTGAATTATAGGGGATTAAATACATTCCGCAGACTGAACAACTTTCCCCAGGGAAGACTAAAGTTGAATGTGGGAAAAAATTATTGGATTGCAATGAAGGTAAGAGACATCAATAATTTAATTAGGTAGATACAAAGTTTTTTTCCAATTGTGTGATTTTTGGGAAGATAATTGGAAGATTAATCAGTACCGTCATAGTTCAAGATAGCGAATCATTAATGTGAAAAAAACACTAGTCTATGTCAAAAAATGTGATAACGGAGTTTTTGCAGATTAACAAATTGCAGAGCCTAAATAAAAGTCCACAGCTGGACATGGGCCTTCCCGAAATTGGACGGTAATGCCATACTGTATGTATTATGTGCTTGCTTATACTACATTGTGATCTCAGTGCAATATATTGTATATATTCACAGGGTACGCTGCTGCCCAGCCATGGATTCATCTCTTAGCCGCTTTTTACGACACCAAGGTGTAGAAATTATACTGTTCTAAGTACAAATGAGTAGGTATGTCCAAAAAGCACGTCAAAATTTTCTTAGGTAAATACCAGTGTAGTCGGCAACAGGTACCTCGCAATATACATGTCAATAGGTGAGCGTGCGCACGCGCCGCTCGTGTCAAGTGCGAGTGACGCAAGCGAGTGAAAGAATAGGGATGTCACTTTCGTGCTGAAATAGTGAAAGAATCGAATAATTGGAATTGATTGCGTAGATTTAAAAAATGTTTTTTTTTTCATTGATTTAATATTTTTATTTTTGCGTATCGGCATGTTTCCGAATATAGAAACAAAGAAATGGTCTTTGCTTAGCAGTAGACTTTTGACAACCTAAAAATAATGTTACTTAATTCTTAAAGCGCTAAAAAGAAATTTGAAAAATGAAAATGAAAAGTCAGGCAATTGATGAAAATAATTTTAAAATAGTCAATTTTATTTCTTTTTCTAGCAAAAGAATATTATATATTTTTAGCAATTGAATCAAAATACAATAAAAGCTAAAAAAGCATTAATAATTTATTTAATACGTATTTACTAGGGTTACAAGGTCGTTGGACGACTCGGTGTCCCACACAAAAAGAGAGATAAAAGAGAAAGAGACTAAACTGCTGAGCTAAATAACTAAAAATGGACTATTTTCGATACTTCTCTCGAACCATTTTAAAGCTATTTTCAGGAGCTTTCTAACAGTGGTACAAACTTAAATTTGGTCCATAAGAATTATAGCGGTTTTAGAAACTATGCTCCTCAAATGATTAGTAGTATTTTCTTTTATTTTTACATTTTCGCATCCCTCACCGCTGCTCGGTTGCTACATGGGCACAGAACGCTTGAGTGACACCTAACTATCCTTGCTGGACGTTATTGCGAAGACGTCTCGGTATGCCCAGTCGAGCATGGTCTAAACTCACTCGCATACACTGTACTGTTCTGTCCTTCTTTCTTGTTTCGGGACACACGGAGTCGTCAAACAATCCTATAAACCCTGGTAACAGAGTTTTTCAACCGCCTATTAATAGTACCCTCTGACGTGGTTGAGTAACGATCGCCGTCTAACTCAAAATATAGCTTTAGCTCTGTGGCAGCCTGTCTGATCTATACTAAAAGAGAAGTAAAAGAAAATGGACTCTATGTCTCAACATTTGCCCGAATTACACTGCTGGTACAGAGATCAAGAGTGATTTGATAGAGTAATACAGAGTATAATGATATATTCGTAAATGTATATGATACCTTGCGCGTGAATTTGGATATCATATTCATGTAATATAAAATTCCGTGATTTAACTGTTTCATGCAAGTAGCATAATATTTATGGATAGATGAAAATAATTCCAATAAACTTAACTTACCAAGAGAAATGTCCGAAGATTTAAGCTGAGCCTTTTCATTTTGGTAGCCATTTCGCCGAAGGTGTATTCTAATGTCTGAAACAAGAAAGGTTAAAAATGTTTGAAAACTGGTAAGGTGCAATTTTAATACTAATAATCTTAAATGGTACCTGCACCTTACGCTTGCCATAATTATTACATTATAAGAACAATACTTATTAAAACAACATTTATGAGATAAAAAGATACAGGTTTATCCTAGTTCAGGCATTAATAATGTTCTAATTTAGTAAACATGTAATTTGTGAAGTAAGTTTGTAAGTAATATTATTAAAGACTATATATGAATGTACAACTGATAACTTTTAAAAATACTGGACTGCGATTTAGAAAATCTTTTAAATCGGGAAACCGAGTCCCGAGTAATTTAACAAAATATCTGTAATTCTGTAAATGTTTAACCTCTGAAATACAAGGACTTACTGTGTTCCTACCTATAATCTTGCTTATAATATAACCTTCACAACCAAGTCCTTGAGTTCAAGGAGTATGTAAAGAAGTCAGGCATTTTGTCAGAACTGACTCTAATGCCACATGAAGCCGGTACGTCCATTTTCCATGGCTTAACCCCATAAAGCATGGGATTCACGTGCGTCTGCGCAAGAGTAGATTGATGGGTATCTACGGCGATGGTCATCGGTTGTGTAGTGGCGTAAACAGTAGGTACATTTTTATGACTCAATTAGTCCTAATGCCTTTGACGTACCCATGGAGAGGCCTACGTCTAGCAGTGGACTGATGTGATGCAGCCCTGTTTGTGGCAAGAATATAAAAGAAATATACTTTGAAAATAAGTTAGCATTTTCTAATAGTGAATATAAGGTGATGAAAAAAAATTGCTGTAAATATTTTTAGAGGTGAATCAGCCCATGAAACTGAACAACTTTGCCCAAGAAACATAGGTCAAAATTAAGAAAAATTTTTGGACACTCCATACAAATTGACTTGGCCGTTTGGTAATTTTGTTTGGATTCTCTTTTGGGTTCGGCTACCTAACCTAGGAGATTTGAAGAGAAGAGAAGAGATTTTTAGAAGATTTTACACAGAGCGACTGCTATCTGACCTCTACAACCCGAAGGCTAACCTGGTCTGAAGTCAAAATTTTCCACCTTTCTTTCTTTTTTTCGTGTGGGACACCGAGTCGTCCAACGACATCAAAAATTATTGAAATTATTCGAATTTTCTCCAATCCGCAGGTGATGCAAGGACTTTTTCATAAAAGTTTATTGACATTTCATGTCATTTTGTGGCCAGTATTACAAGTTAATCTCGATCCTACATACAATGATACAATGAATGAAGAGGTCATTAAACACAGATGACCTTTCGAACTTCTTGTTAGCGACATGTCTACTAAATTTTTTATATTGTATTGAATATTATGATATAAGTAGCGTGTAATTGTCTTACGCAAGTTACGTGAGGTAATATTTTAGGCGGGTCGCACATTTGATGCACGACGGAGCGCTAAAACATCGCAGCGGTCTGTCAGATCCTTACTAGAAATGTCAATCCCCATACTAAAACCGCTCAACCGTTGTCGACGCAGTGCTATCGCAGTGTCGTCCATCGAGTATGGATCTGACAGACCGCTGCGATATTTAGCGCTCCGTCGTGCGTCAAGTGTGCGATCCGCGTCTTATGTTTACATGCGTATAACATTTTTTTGTGGATTCCTCACTTTGATTGATGTTATCTTTCTAAACAAACAGACTGACATCCTTTTTGTGTTTAGATATTGATTGATATCCATGACATGTTTAGTTGATTTGTGACAACAATTTATTCACATCGTCATCATCTTGTCTTTATCCCAATTAATTTGGGGTCATTGATACATGCTTTTTGCCTACATGAAATCCTATTGTAAAAAGACACTTTACGACCGGCTTTATCTTATTCTATTCGCGTGGGACACCGAGTAGTCCAACGACCAGATAAAACCTTGTGTCAGTGTTGTTCTATCGCCTGCTACACCTTGCAGGCTTCTGACATAAATAATGGTGTGCCTAATATCAACCATCTTTGAGAATGCCATAAGTGATACATGCCAAATGAAAATTTCATATTGAAGCTCTTGATACCTTGTCTTTTTTATTTACAGGAAACTGTATGATACATTTCTGCGAAGAATTTAAAATATACAAGGAGTTAGTATATTTTTTTATGATGACCTGTCTTGTAGGTAAGTAAGTACTATATTCGATAAATACATGACTGACAATGTATCATACGATACCGCCTTAATGTTTTACTAACTGTAAGTAGGTACAACAATACAACCTGTCACAGTGGTCAGATCAATTACATTTGGCACTTCCTCACCGTATTTCCGCAATGATTTAAAATGGCGGTCAAAACAATTGAAGGTTGGCGGGAAGTTCGAATTTCGAAGGTTTTTTTTTTCTTTTGATGAAGCCCTTTCTAGGCAAAGATAATTGAAAGGTCAAAGAAAGGGCAATAAGCATAATGTTAATTGGATTTTGATTACCTTTGATGCAATGCCAATAAGAGGAAAAGGTACCGGAAGAATTTCCTTCGACATTCGTACTTTGGTGAAGTAAATAACCTATTAACATATTAATTTCGCCGGAAGTTTGAACGAATTTCGGTTTGTTTCAATATGACATCAATTATTGTTTTTTTTTTCTTGTATTGTGTGCAATGTCATACAATCAAATTCTTAAGTTTTAATACGAGAGTGTAAGCCAAAGCTCTAGTAGATGCAAAACCTCTTCAAAGATACTATTAAAAACTGTTTTTACAATGTAGAATTTTCAGATAAATACACACACACATATCACGCCTATATCCCTAGTGGGGTAGGCAGAGCGTCAACGACCGTTAATTTTCAGATAGGTAGGTATGTCTTTTTTTTTGTTGATTACTTATGTGTTTGAAATTCAATTCCAACTCATCAAAATTAATAAATTCGATTAGTAGAAAGTCTAAGTGTGTAGACTAGTCATTACCGATTTTCGTGCTCTAATTCAGAAACCAAACTTTAAGAAATTATCTACTCTCTCTTTTCGTGTGGGACACCGAATCGTCCAATGACCTTATTATTATTATTATTTTTCTGTAGTTTGTTCTACTTATCTCGACATTACGAGCTTATTATTATTATTAGCCACTGTCGTCCCACTGTATTATTAAGTAGTAATTTTTTTTTCGTGTGGGACATCGAGTCGTCCAACGACCCGTCCAAAAAAAGTAGTAAATTAAAAGGAACCTAATTCCTTTCACGAAGTTATTGCTATAAGTTAGTACATAGTTCTCACTTTGTTGCACCTACTTGCCCTATAAGGTAATTGTGCCCACTATCGCCCTTCTAATGCCCTAACCAGGTTCAAACTTCACGACCGCCACTTTAGATAGCACCTTAATCTGCTCTATATCGCCAGTATTGCCAGCACAGCAAAAAAATAACAGAATCGTGCAGTAAAATTTTAAGTTTTTTACGTTTGCGGTTGAAATGAAATCAAGTTTTAAATATCTGCCTAATTTAAAAAATTGCGTGCACTTTTTTTAATTTTTAGGTACGTTAGTCACATTTAGGCCTTAAAATTCCGATGTTCTGCGTAAATTTAATTTTGACCCTATGGTTTCTATCTATGAAAAAATATAGTTACCTATAAAACTGAACAATTCGCTTGCAAGTATTTTAGTTTAGTAAATACAAAAAAGGCCCTTGAAGTAGTCTTGCTTTCAGCTTGTAAGTCCCTGGTGTAAAGGATAAGTGCAATTGAAAAATTGAGAAAAATCTTGACTTGACTCTTTTAGTCGCCATTTACAGATCCTTTCTACAGCAACAATCTGGCAACACTATTCCCTCCAACTATTACTCAGGCCAGATCGATATCACCTTTGAACTCTTCACATTTCCGTACCCCATGGCTGCAGCTACTAGTAGCAATTTTGTATGGGGTTCACAGTTGGTTCAAATGGGTATTTATTGTCCTAAGATAACTACTTAGCCCCGAATTGACCTTTAGGGTGGTATAGAGTCTGGATTTAGCAACCTGTTTGTTAAAGACAATGTAAGCTACAACAGTTTGAAAACCTACCTACATGTTTTTTGATTCGTTTTGTTAAGACTGTAGTGTTTACCTACATATAAGGTGTAAAAATGTTAGCTGCATATATCTTAAGGGGTGAATCAGCCCATTAAACTGAACAACTTCCCCCAAGAAACATAGGTCAAAAATGAGATTTTTTTTTGGGCCTTCCATACGTAAACTAATTTGGTCGGTCGGTAATTTTGTATGAGAGGTCCAAAATTGTATTGTATTTCGACCAATGTTCCTTGGGGAAAGTTGTTCAGTTTATTGGGCTGGTTCACCCCTTAAAATATTTGCAGCTATTTTTTTTCACTCTGTGTGTAATTCCTACATACAACAACTGCAGCCAAGTACAACTGGTTAAAACACTACCAAAATTGTGTTTTTATCCAGATAAGTATAATCCTATTAATAGAAGGATTGCACACCTAACGCAAGTCGGAGCGCTAAACATCGCAGCGGTCTGTCAGATCCACACTAGAAATGTCAATCCCCATACAAAAACCGCCCTTGACGAACGACTTTTGCTCTAGCGCCGCGTAGAGTTTGAGTGGTTTTAGTATGGGGATTGACATTTTTAGTACGGATCTGACAGACCGCTGCGATGTTCTAGCGCTCTATCGTGCATTAAGTGTGCGATCCGCCTTCGTCACGTTTAAGTAAGAAGCTAATTTGGTTTTATGACCCTTTTCGCGAAAAATCTTTGACGTCACATTCAAAAATTGTAGGCTATATGACGAAGAATTACATAATGAATGCACTTTAGTATTTGTATCATAATGAAACTTAGTTATTTGTTCTGCTATTTCTAGGAATTAAATCTTGAGATCCGCAACTTTTACAACTGTGAGAAGCATTTTCTATTGTTAGAGGCTCGTACATTAATAAAACTTTTGGAAATCCTCAAAATTATAACCGTGTGAAATCATTGTTATAGTTAAGACCAAATACTTTTATTATAAGTGTATATTTATACGTGGGTCTAGATGCAAATGTCCTCGTTATGATAAATATAAAAAATGTAAGTCGATATCTATTCTATTCTATTTCTTGTGTATGGCGTTTCCATTTAAGATTTCGCCAGTGTCGTAGTGAAAATAAGTAAAAGTGGCGTTAAGCCGAGGGAGAGTCCACAACACAGAGATCCTAGTCTGACGACTAGGGGCTGTGATGCGCAGAATTACGTAGCAACAGAAACTTGATAGTAAAATTTTCTGCACCACGTGGTGGACAGCTCGTCACTATTACACATTGTGGAATATATGAATTAATTATAATTTTCTATTTAATGATCACTTTAAGAATCATTTGTTGCTTAAAACACTATCAGATTTATGCACCAAACACTCAAATAAACAAGAAAAATCAAATTATAACCAATTCACAACCGCCATTATGGAATGGCAACGAAAAAGTCTCCACGATCAAGTCGATATCTACAATTTTATACTGCAAAGACATTATCACTTGTGTCCTGTAAGATATCATTTAATAAAAAATGCTTTATAAATTAAAACTTTCTAAACAGTGCTAAGTCGAAATTTATTACAGTCTTCTTTCAAGAGGACGTTAGCCAAAAAGTATACAACAACGAAATCAAATAAAATTAACAGAACATGCGTTGATGTCTTTTGTACGCACAAAGCAAAATCGAAGATACGATTACGAGCTCAGCTCGTCTGCTTTGGAATGTTTGGAATTGTGAATTCATCAAAATTTCCAGTCACATTTTAAGTTTTTTTTTTACGCTTAACGCACAACGTAGCGGTCTCTCAGATGTATACTAGAAAATGTCAATCCCCATACCTCGTGGTATGTTATGGTATGGTTACTCGTGTAAAACCGCTCAACCGCGGTTTAAGCGATTTTATTATGTGGATAAACGTTTTTAGTACGGATATGACAGACCGCTACACTACGGATGCATTATTTTAGCGTTGCGTTGTGCTTTAAGTGTGAAAAAGGCCTAATGCATGTTTCAAAAATTTCCGTGCGGTTTTGGTTTAGAATAGGTAATAGTCACCGGAATTCTAACCACGCGTTTTGCAAAAAGCAACTAAGAGATAGGTAGGTATCCAGGGAATGGGCAGCAGCGTTTTCTGTGAATGCAACATTCACTGCGCTTGACAAGTTGCCTGCCAAGCATGGTGAGTATGGCGAACCCCCCGACATGGGAAAGCCCATGTCTTGCAAAAGACTGTTAAGGCTGTAAGTTGAACTCAACTTTTGATATGCGCAAACTGCCCCGAACCGAACTACTGGTAACCCAAGTAAAATAAAGTGATTACATACATACATACATACGCCGTGTTCTTATACCTACACACAAACTACCTTTATCCCTTCCGGGGTAGGTAGAGCGTTAACAATCGTAAAATTACGGTCGTTATCGCCACGTCTTATACCTACGGAGGCAAATAATAACTAACATAATAAATGTTTTAATTGTATCCGTTTAGTCACCACTGAGAATATTTTACGTATTTAGACAAAAACAGAGTAATTATGAATCCATGTGTTTTCGGCATTTTACGGTAAGTGGCTTCATAACAGGTTATCCAGTTATCTTTATTTAACAGAGGATGAACTTATATCAAAAATAACTTTATAGGTATTACTAATGCCCACCTAGATATTTATCATATCTATTTAAGTAAAAATGAAAGAAAAAATCGCATATAGGCAGGTACAAAAATCAGCTGTTGCGTATATATTTAGCTTGAGTTCGTGAATTCTGTCATTTCTCCACAGTAAAAAATGCTATTAGATGGGTAGATAGAATGCTAAACAGAATCACCCTTCAAAGATTTTTAGTACCAACTACAAAATTATGCTGTATGGAGACGAGTTACTAGGAAAGCCGGATCCATATGTTGACATTTTTGTTGAATGAAAACGCGACTTACTAATAAAGTTATAGATAATATTATTTTATTTTAAGTAGGTACAATTTTAAGGAATTTTCTTCGCAATCAAACGACAGGACGCAAGTAATCTATAAATAACTCGTACAGCATATTTTATTCCACGTAAGAATTTGCTCTACTTATTATTTTTATCCTTCGCAAGTTTTGTTACATATCTTTCTTATGTTTCCGCTTTGTAGTTGTAAGTTTAATTATTTTTCTATGTTGCAGGTAATATTGTATTGTATTTATTTAAATTTTACATTATTTCCTTCACTTGGCTATAAAACAGTTGAACATAGTAATACTGAATAATAATTATGAACCTGCGTATAGTTCAGTTGCGAAATTTTGGATAAATGGAGTAGATTTTCCTTTTGTTGATTATAATTCCCCGCGTGAACCATACGCTACTATTTTTCAATCTTAAAATAATACGCAAGTATTTTTTCAATCCTAAAATAATACGCATGTATTTTTCAATCCTAAAATATTGCACCAGAATTTCTCCTATCTCAATATCACAAGAAACTCCACAAACACCAAAATTCAATTCAACAATAACCTACCCACACAAACCACTCAATCCAGAGTCACAACACTAGCGGAGATCGCGGAGACGCATGCGCGCGTGCGGTGCGGTCATCGTGCGCGCGCGCAGATTCTAGCGCGTTGCCGTGCGCGGTGCCGTGCGAGGACTGAACTGCGCGGCCGGTAAGGCCTGCGCTGTGCTAATCGCAGACACACACTGCATAGGCAAATGAGGGGATCGATGTAGAGCTGCTAGAGCCCCATAGTATTTATTCCCTAGGTGTTTTCGTGAGTCAATCTTCTTACCACTCAAGTAATATGTTACAGTGTTTCTGACGCGGTGATAGCGTCCGCGTTTTTACGGCCGTTAACTCTCTGCTTACCCCGCAAGGGTTAAAGGCGTAATAACTATTTGTATGTATGTGTGTATTTTATAAATATTCTTAACTACCTACTGAAAATTCTGTTACTTGTTTTAGAAAATTATTTCAACCCATACTAAAATTACCGATGCATTTCAAGATTTTGACTGGGTCCCCATTTTCACGTAATCAGATAATATCTGACAAATATTTTTAATAAAATATCGTCATAATTCATGCTTTGGCCTACGCCTAATTGCATGTCAAAAATATGTTTTCAGCGTGTGGTGTTGTGAAAGGAGCATTTTGACCACGAACAGTTTTTTGACACAAATATATCTAAGTATGTTTAAAGCATATGGCTATTATTTCCAATACGCAGAAACATACCACAAAAACGCCTATGAATATCACACTAAAATATTCTAAGTCACACTCCAACAGCTCTCTATACTGCCTGCACCTGACATAACCGAAGCAACCTACTTACAAGGCAAAGAAAGCAATACTATGCAGACATATTGTTGTCCCCAACTTAGAACTTCTTTTCTGTCTTTGTCACTCTTACATAATTTGCCTTTAAGATTGAGATAGAAGATTATTAGAGAAATATGGACAAGTTTTGGTAATGGCTTAATAAATCTTCGGTTGATCGAGTTTTGTTTGATGATATTAGTAAGTTCGGTATCTAAACAGCACAATTGATTTTAATTCTTGTTTGTATTTCTTAAAGGTTCATAGTTGCTTGCTATCGGTAAGACCTAGGCCAACTCTGTAGCTAGAAGTTTCACAATCCTAGCACATCTTAGCTAGGTTTAGGTTTACATGATAAATGTAGGGGCAATGTACCAGTCCCAAGCCACTTTGACCCATGTCAAATCAAAATATGTGTATACAGGATGTTAGTAAAGAAACTGAACAACTTTTCCCAAGGAACATCGGTCGAAATGTGAAACATCCCACTTTCCTAACATCCTTTATGTTTATGACATGTCATCTACGAACTATAAAAGCATGTAGAACAACTAGGTATATTTCTTTCTAAATCGGTTCATTGTTTTATTATTATAAGTAAAATTGGTCCATTGGGTTGTTTGTCCACTGGATTTCCCACGACAGAAGAAGGTGGTAGTGAGGAATGTCTGGGGCGGGACTAGTATGCCCCCCCTAATTAATTACGTTCGATTTTTAAAAAGTATTCGAATAGATCACACGAGATGCGCAGGCGACGCTGGTTCATAGGGAAAGTGTGTTTGTGGACCAATACGATAAATGATTTAGCGCCTCCTTATCCAATCAACGCATTAATCAACTTTGAATATACGACCATCTTAAATTCACACGCATAATATTAAGATAGGTGGCGGTTTTATATTTAAACGAGTTATAAACATACTATTTTAAAGTGTGATGCCGGCTTAGAATAGCATCACCCTATTTCCTACCCGTTGGTGTCGTAAGAGGCGACTAGAAGGGACTTGAGGGTTTCAGGTGTATTACCAGTTTAAGGCGACAGGCTGACAAGCTGTCACTATAGTGATACACAAATTATCTCAAATGGCCCTCTATATTTGTCAGACGTGGCGATAGCGATCGTATTTTTACGGCCATTAATGCTCTGCCTATCCCTTAAGGGATAAAGGCGTGATTTATGTATGTATGTATGTATTTTAAAGTTATTTTCACGTAGCTTGGGACAAATGTGTTATCAAAGTTTTTAGAAGTTTATTTCATTCTCTTCTTGAATATACTTACATAAGTTTCCTGAGTTTTTGGGGCACAAACAATAATCGGATACGGATACCATGGCAAACGTTACCGCGTTAAATTGCGACTGTCACAGATTGTAATTTGTTGGAGGATATCAATATACCTATATTATTTCATGCGTAAATGATGATCTAAAACCAACATGATGAACTGTCGACACAAATAGAACGAAAGTGACTAAAATAGCTTTAAATGCATAAGTCCCACGTCCCTTTTCAATTTTCTCTAAGTGTGCTACAGGATGGACATAAAGACTGGGACCTATTTGGATTGCTTGGTGAAATGGAAGTTTTTTTTGACACATTAGAGATGTGACACGTTCACCTTAACTTGTATACGGATACTAGTACCTTACTAACTAGCTTAGTTAGGTACGCAATACTAATATTTCTGAACAACAAGAAAATTGAATGAGTAACGTAACACAGAAGGAAAATAGTACTCGTATTACCTTTCTTAATTTTTAATGGATGCTTCATTTATATAATAATATGTAATCTTTTTGTTTAATGATACTGGGCGTATTAGCATGGACCAATAGTATGGAACGAAGGAGAATCACCTAAGCAAACCAATATCAGGTCCCTGCGATAAGTACAAGCTTCGCTTAGTGCAGGGTCCGCTGCAATACTTTTGTAATAACATTGTTTTTCTAGTTAACTATCAAGTATGTAACCTAAAGTGTCTATTAAATAAAATATTCTTATTCTTATTCTAATGTATCATAACCATAACACAATACTTCAAAAACTAGTATAGTGTTCTCCCTTCCCTACTTACTCTCTGTTGTCCTAGGTCAACTCCATCTGTACCTAATTTCTAAACAAACTATTTTCGAATGATACTTAAGAGAATGCATCCGTTTTCCTCATAGGTTTTCCTGCTTTTCCCCGCCTTAAGGGGACAGGATATTGCGTTTGCGCATACGCTTGTCGTTGTCACTGCTTGTCAAACATTATGTAGGTAAGTTACAATATTCTCGTTTCGTTATGTAATAGGTTACTTTGTTTTTTTAGAATTTTCTGTCATCTGTTTACCTACGGCGCTGCATTTTTAAGTACAGTAGCACCGCACCCGAACTTTTATATCTAGGTAGGTAGTTTATTCCTACAGGAAGATCCAACTGACTTTTTATATAGGGTGTCCCTCTTTAAGTAGGCCAAAGTAAAAATCTAGATTTAAGATGCCCTTAACTTACCTATGTGAAAAATTGTTCTTCAATATTAAAAAAAAAATACATCCATACATTTTTTTTCCTCTTTCTTTTTTCTTATGGGACACCGAGTCGTCCAACAACCCAATGAACCCTAGTGTCAGAAATTTTCAAACCGCCATATACAATTAAAAACAACAACAGGGGCCTACGGCTCAACGAGCCATCCGCAACACGAAACCATCTTTCTTGCGGACAATTAGGTGGTCCAGCCCACAATATCCTTACTAGACTGGGAACACATTCACGAAGTGATAATTATCAACTTATATAGGTGAGTAAGAATCAATACTTCAAAAGGATTGTTTCTAGTTGGAAAACAATAGATCACACCGTCTGTTACGTAATAAGTTTACTTGACTATTTTGTTAAGTTATTGTCGCCAGAGGAAAGCATACAGGAGAAAGTTATGTCAAAGGTCTTAGGTCTCATGTGTACCTACTACCTACTTATGTGGGTAAGGGCGCATACCTATGAACAAGCCTATGAATAGGAAATGGAAAGAGTATTTAATAGAGAGTTTTCTTCAAGTTGGTGTTTTATTTGTCTAACGTAGCGATAGCATGGACCAATAATAATTTGGTCCATGGCAATAGCATCCGTATTTTTGCGCCCGTAAACACTTTGCCTGATGTAAGAGAAATCTGCAAATATTTTAAGGGGTAAATCAGCCCATGAAACTGAACAACTTTCTAAAAGAACATATGTCGAAATATGAAAAAAGTTTTGGGCCTCCATTTTCTATAGAAAGTCCAAATTTTTTTTTCATAGTTTGACCGATATGCCTTAGGAATAGTTGTTCAGTTTCATGAACTAATTCAACCTTATAAATAAAATATGAGAGTATTTTTTACGCCCTTTATCCCTATTTTTCCCTCTTCAACCAGCCTGTACCCAAGCAGTTATAATGTAGACGTATCTTTATACCTACACAGTAATGGGCGGTAAACGTCCCTATGATTGAGTGGGATATTGCATCACAACTAGGGCCGTCCCTTATGTTATGATTGAGTGGTACCTATTTGCCTCATAGCTAGACCTGGAAATGATTGAGAGCTTCACATTTGTTGGTTACAAGTAATATGAATTATTGGCTACAAACCCACAGGTTATGTTATGTATTGCAAACTATTTCCTGGTTTCAAGGGTGTAAAATAACTGCCAATTGACTCTGACTGTACTTATTTAAAAACAAAACTGACAGGCTGTTAATAGTGAAAAAAATTAGGCATCCGGACAAATAAGAAAGAACAAAAATTTGCATTTTTATAGAGAAGAATTCGTCCCTTTAGTAATTTATTTAAATAATTTCGAACGTGGAATACTTTTTTTCATATTTTAACGCGTCAATAGATGGCGCGGTTAGTTTAAGGAACTCTTTAAAACGGGGGAAAAGACATTTTTTTGAAAATTAAGCATGCTTTATCGTCACCAATAACACCAGAACTTAATTACCTATGTATAACAGACGTAATTTACGTAAGCCATTTACCAAGTAGATGGAGCCATGCCACGCGTGATTCGCCAAGATAGGTAAACTTGCATTATTTTAATTCGCAGGCAACGCAGGCAATGATTAAGCCGTTGGTAGATTGGTATCATTTTGCAAGTTTTCAAGTTACAATAAACCATTTCATCTGTAAACAGAAAAACTAGTGTACTCGCCTATGTAATTAACGTGTTGGTGTAAGGGTGGCTCCAAACGGTGGCAGAAATCAAACGCTACATAATATCGATGTATACAGCTATATTGGTCAAAGTACGGAGGCAAACAGCACGAGCATACGTGGAGCAAAACGTATGATAATGATCGAAAGTTCTGACAGAATAATTTACCTACCTAATATGTACTAACAATATTCCTTTACACACTACAAACATCTCTTTCGTTAATCTAGCATCTTATTCAACACATAATCAGCATGTAAGTAGACACCTTAACTTCTACTTACTTATTTAGACGTCTTACTTTTCTGTGCTTTACAAAGCACTTGTTTGAAAGAAATAATTAACTTTCCCTTTTATTCGGATACGGATTCAACGTGTTTAGAATTATAAAGAGTGTATCATCTTTGCAATAACTCTTGTAGGTGTGTTTCCATTACACTTATAAGTATTAGATGAAGTATAGTACCTATATAGTGAAGGTGAAGTATGGTATGAAATCTTTACAAAAATTGAAATTTCTGAATAAATATCAGAAATGGGATCTCGAATATGGTCCACAGTTCAGATGGTAGTCGTTCAGTGTAAAAACTTGTTTCCACGTCAAATCCCTTGGCTTAGGTAGGCGACCCCGACAGAGAACGGGATAAGGCAAGGAGAATGATGATTGATGATGATGGATGATTGACACGACATTTCGTATGTAGGGGTTCCTGGGGGGGCGATAAATCGATTTACGTAGGTAGGGCAGTTCTCTTTAAAATAAAATAAAATAAATAAAATAGTTTTATTTCAGACCAAATAATATCACATTTGTATATTATAATTTGTCTATATGTTACATTAGGTAGATTAATATAAAAAATTTGAACATTAAAATTTTATTATAAATAATAAATTAAATTAACAATTTAAATGTCAAACAGATCAGATATACTCGTACAGGTCAAACAGAATTATATCTAATTATTTCTTTAAAAAATCGTTCTTTCTCCCATTTTTTTGTGAGTTAATCTAACAATGCTATCTACTGAGGCGTATAAAACAAATACCGAGCGATCCCCTGTATGCCGACTCACTGCACTTTGACGACTCCCAAAAAGTTTCATACATCTTCTCGCACCAAGCCGACTTATTTGAATCTAGGAACATGAGATAGCAACAAGCCGACAATCAAATCAAGCAGTAACAAGCCGACAATCAAATCAAGCAGCATCAAGCCGACGACTGCCGTCCGATACGATATCGTCGGACTGTGCGCCCGCGCACTCTTTTACGAAACGAGATCTAGAGTTGCGCAAGCGGCGCGTGGGAACCGCGTTCCTATCGGCGCTGTGACAGCTATCACACTTACCCTAGCGACAGGGCCCAGTACGACATACATTGATGGTTATCTTGAGCAAGGATGTTGTGAATATGATTTCGGTTACGGTTTTGAATAGTGAAAAAAATTTAATTCCAAATTAGTTTTGGGTACGGATAGTACCGAGATATGAAAATATGTCAGATTATCGGTAAGTTTCGGATAGTAACGGTTAGGTACAGATATAACTAGTAAAAACGTTTTGCTTTAAGTTTATCGCACTAAATATTAATAAGTGTAAAATTGCTGAGTGACTGTACAATAGAATAGGCATTTATATCAAATAATGCACAATCACAACGGGTTTTGGTGTCCTGCCTTTATCCGAAATTATTCGATATTTTTATATTAGTTTCGGTTACGGAGCACCATAATACTCTGATCCGGCTCGAAGGACCATATAAGATTGAGTAGGGGGACTGTAACGGATAAAAACTAGCTCTTAAAGCTGATAAATCAATTAATTTTATAATAATCGAGACAGACACGTTTCGCACGTAGTTAAATAGAAATGACAGAAATAGTTTTAATTTTGTGTGGCATTTCCACACTTAAATTTTTTCTTATGCCTCTCATTACCAGACTAAGCAATGTATACAAAATCGGTCTTGTCGACATGATAGTGTAATACCTAGTGTGCTCTGTAGATCTGTATGCGGCTCGCAAAAAATTGCGCCTCACTCGCACTCGGAAACCACTTCCGTTTGAAGTCATGTCGGTTATGTGAACTTACGCATTATGCGGCTATTATTGTGGCAAAAAGTAACGCACATCATCTTATGTTATGTATGAAATGACAGAAAGGTACGTAGGTGTAAAGACAGGGTGTAAAAATATCAGCTACAAATATTTTAAGGGGTAAATCATGCTATGAAACTTCAACATGAGAATTTTTTGGTCCTCTCATACAAATTGACTTTGACGATTGGTAATTTGGGAGGTCCATTATATTTTTCATATTTCGACCTAAGTATATTCCTTGGTAGTCCATTGAATAAAAAGTTCTAGAGTGCGAGAGTTAGTAACGTAAGATGTTTCTTCGGAAACATGTCAAGAGTCCCTAGGTAATAAACATACTAAAACCCCGGGACACTAGGAGGAGCCCCGGAGAGGGGGGAGGGGGGGAAAGGGTCCATTTTTTCATTTTTCGCTTAAATCTCAAAAACGGTACATGTTAGAGAAAAACGTTCAAGGAAAAGTTAAAAGGCCATAAAATTATCTACAAGTTATACCTAAATCACTTTTTCCTATATCCTACCGTTTCTGAGTTACACGCATTTAAAAAATGATTTTGGCTCAAACAATTTTCCCATACTACATACCCATGTTTATCACATCAATCGATCAAATAATATTTATTTCTTCCATAAAACTCAAATGTGCAACTTGTGACCGGTACTGCTGGATTGCTCTTGATTAGGTCTATCATTGGTAAAATAAACACATTCCCCCATGGAAGCCTTTAGAAGGAATCGATTGTCAAAATATTATATTAGGGTAGTTTTAGTTACTGAACTTGAACTGTTTATTTTTTTCTCCCAAAAAACTCAAAAGTGCGACTTGTGACCGGTACCGATAGATTGCTCATAATTAGGTCTATCATTGATAAAAAAACTAGATTCCACCATGGAGGCGTTTAGGGGGAAATGAATTTTATTAGGGTAGTTATGATAATTTATTTTGACAATCGATTCCTCCTAAAGGCTTCCATGGAGGAATGTGTTTTTTTTACCAATGATAGACCTAAGTAAGAGCAATCTATCAGTACCGGTCACAAGTTGCACTTTTGAGTTTTTTGGAAGAAAAAAAATAAAATGTTCAGGTATCGTAACTACCCTTATAAAATTCAATTTCCCCTAAATGCCTCCATGGTGGAATCTAGTATTTTTATCAATGATAGACCTAATTATGAGCAATCTATCGGTACCGGTCACAAGTTGCACTTTTGAGTTTTTTTGGAAGAAAAAAATAAATAGTCCAAGTTCAGTAACTAAAACTACCCTAATATAATATTTTGACAATCGATTCCTCCTAAAGGCTTCCATGGAGGAATGTGTTTATTTTACCAATGATAGACCTAATCAAGAGCAATCTATCAGTACCGGTCACAAGTTGCACATTTGAGTTTTATGGAAGAAATAAATATTTTTTGATCGATTGATGTGATAAACATGGGTATGTAGTATGGGAAAATTGTTTGAGCCAAAATCATTTTTTAAATGCGTGTAACTCAGAAACGGTAGGATATAGGAAAAAGTGATTTAGGTATAACTTGTAGATAATTTTATGGCCTTTTAACTTTTCCTTGAACGTTTTTCTCTAACATGTACCGTTTTTGAGATTTAAGCGAAAAATTGAAAAATGGACCCTTTCCCCCCCTCCCCCCACTCCGGGGCTCCTCCTAGTGTCCCGGGGTTTTAGAATGTTTATTACCTAGGGACTCTTGACATGTTTCCGAAGAAACATCTTACGTTACTAACTCACGCACTCTAGACCCCCTTTGGAGGTACTCATTCAATGGACTATGGGGAAAGTTGTGGTTTCATGGGCTGGGTCACAACTTGAAATCTTTGTAGCAATTTTTTTACAACATGTATACATAATGGTTCAAAAGCGAATGGGTTTTGATGATAAATAATTTACCTTTATCCAAAGTTTGAAACACCGATTTGAAAAAAAAGTCAATATAAATTCTACTGATCAGTTGAATCACCGGATGAGAGAAGGTTGGAAGACTGAACACCAAATAGGCACTAGTGATGGGATATTCATCCGACCTATGTCCTTCTAACATAACGTCTGCATTGTCCACTCATTAGCAAAGGAAGCCCATTAGACACAGTTAACATTGTTGCGGTAATCGCACTATCTCAGTGTACTTAGTAGGCTCACATCGTCACTGGCCTCATACGTCTGTGATAGACGAACAATCAGTGTCTGAGGGAAGACCACAGCACCGAAACGAATTACGACTATTGAGAAATTTTGCTATCGAAGTATCTTTTCACGAGGTAAGCCCTAACTCGTTTTTGCATCATTTTACATTTTACAAAATCTTTTCCGTGTGATGCCGGGCTAGAATAGCATCACCCCATTTCCTACCCGTGGGTGTCGTAAGAGGCGACTGAGGGACTTGAGGGTTTCAGGTGTATTACAACTTTGAGGCGACAGGATGACAACCTGTCACTATAGTGATACACAAGTTATCTCAAACGGCCCTCTATATTTGTCAGACGTGGCGATAGCGATCGATATTTTACGGCCGTTAACGCTCTGCCTACCCCGTAAGGGATAGAGGCGTGATTTATGTATGTATGTATGTATGGTCGAAGAAAAGGAGGTGGGAACTATTTCGAAAGAGGTGGTCTGAGGTGGTTGACCCCAAAACAGCTGATAGCTCACTAGTGTTGTGCAAAGTCAAATTTTGTAACATCTGGACCTGGATTTCAATAAGGTTTTGTTCATTAGAACGTCAACTTAGAAGTTTAAAATTTTGCTATTTTGTTCTTAGTCAATACCAGAGTTGGTGCACTTCGGCTTGATACCCCCTTTCCGTTACACGCTGTATATGTACAAAATCTTTCTGGTGGGTCATCTGTAGGTACAGAAAAGGCATAGTGAGTGAAGCGCCCAGTGATGTCATACCTATAAAAACTATGAAATTATATACTAACTGATGGTTATTTAGTTTGTAGGTGTGATTTAGGTTTATACAATGATTATAAATTAAAAGAAGTAAATTGGAAGGTTTTAATTTATTAAAGTTACCTCAATACAATTCACAAGTAACCAATAAATAAATTATTTAATAATTTAAACACATCTAGCGCTAGACATCAATTTTATACCGCGTCCAAAATACAACTATAGAAACGGGTTTATTGGGATATTTTTTAAGAACAAAGATATCCCTCGCCGTTGCATTTTAGTACTCGTATAACATTGCAATTATATTATAATAATATTTTGGACATGATATATCAATATAGTAAAAGTGAAGATCTTTAACGTTAATTTAACGCTCCCATATTAATTATTTCTTACTTTTTTATTGTGACCTATTATAGAGATAACATGAGATATAAACTTATAAATGAATTCAGACTGCGGAAATTGTAATAGATAAAATAATGTTTTAAAACTAAGCATACTAATTATTGAAAATGCTCGGTTTTAAAACATCCTCTATCATAAATTAGGGCTTTATGTATCAGAATGTGAAATTTTCTAGCATATTTTTAAGTGAACATAGATGGCGCTGAGCTGAATTGAAAAAGTTTCTTTCCAAGGAAATGTAGTTTCTCTAAATGAGTGCAATATAACTCATAATGTCAAAATTTCAATCTAACGCAACGCCATCTAGAATGACATCATAAACTAGCTCGAGATCTGTCAGATACAGACAGAAGTCTCTATTGTTAACTTATGGAAACACATTTGATTTCATAATCCTAACATTAAAACATCAATACTTTTAATACTAACGTCAATATTTTGATCGAAATATGAGTGACATGTATCGATCAGTATTTTCAAATGTATACAGATGTAAAAAAAAACTGAAAATGTATACGGATGTTAAAGAATGAACAAGCCCATGAAACTGAGCAACTTTCCCCGAGGAACATAGGTCGACATATAAAAAAAAAATTTGAACCTCACAACTCGCATATGAAATATACCAGTTGACTGAGTCAGTTTGCATGGAAGATCCAAAATATATTTTCATATTTCGACCATGTTTCTTGACGAAAGTTGTTCAGTTTCATGAGCTGGTTCACTCCTTACAATATTTGCAGTAATCTTTTACACCTTACATTTTTATACGAACATAATATGTAATATATTTTGCACATTTTTACTCATACTCAAAGTACATTTTACTCAAAATGTTTAACTTATATTTTTGTCCCACGGCGAATATTTTGTCGTACTTATAGGGATTTGAAATTGAATTAAGATGTTCTTGGTCCTTATTTACAAACCTTATCTGTTAGTAAATTAGAAATATGTGATTAGTTTGAATACTATACTAAAAGTAGTAAGAACAATTTCAGTTTTTGATTTCATCTATCTAATCTCGTATATTTAAACGAGCAAGAATTATTACATATTTTTATACATATAATCGGGATCTCGGATATGGCTCCAATAAATTTTTCATGATAATTCGTATATATACGGGGAATAGGCCATATATCGATCTAGCTAGGTTTTACTTTCCAAAGATCAATCTAAAAGGCAAAAAAAGCCTAGTGGTGCTCGGTCAACCAGGTACTTATAATCTTTGCAATTAAGGTTTACTAGTCACACATTTCTAATTTACTATTTATGGGGCTTATATAACGAAATTAATATACTGTAATATTTTATATAATTCTAAACTTATATTTAAATATTACCCGAGCAAGCACTTTGCCGAACTATTGCTAAATGGACAATTCAATAAAACTTGAGGTCAAAATCAATCTAAAACATAATTAATAAAGAATCTGTATGATTTACTAACATCCGACAATGTTAGATGTTGTTCTAGTTTTTTATTCAGGGTGTTAGAAAAAGTACTGACTTCCATTTAAGGGATAAGCCAGCCCATGAAACTGAACAACTTTCCTCAAGGAACATAATAGGTCGAAATATGCAGAAAAATTTGGACTTCACACACAAACTGACTCAGTCGGTTGGTACATTTTGTATATGAGCTCCAAAATTTTTTCATACCTTTGTTATTTGGGGAAAGTCGTTCAGTTTTGTCGGCTGGTTCATCCCTTAAAGGGAACTTAGTACTTTTGCTAACACACTGTACCTAAAGAGTATTATTTTATTGTAACGAAAAAAAAACATTATGTTCTATTGAATAGAATCTATTCAGTAAGATAAAATTGTCGTAAATTCATACATAACAGTGTCTTATGGAGTCACATTGTTATATCTAAATAATAAAAGGCAAAAATGTTTAGTAGTAGTACTATTTAGGAAAACATTGTCAAAAACACAAGATTTTTTATTTCATACTATAATTTTTTATTACTACATAATTTTTTTATTCAAGCAACATTTATAAACCAAACATTACAATCATACGCGTCAGATTTCAGTAGTTCAAATTACAACTCATCAAAATTAGTCTCGTAATATTCTAAATTAAAATGCAATTGCTATGTACAAAAACACAGGAGCTAGCGATCGAACGAAATGAATTAAATAAAATAAAAGCACAAAAACAATAAAAGATTACACAACTAGCGTAGAATCACAACATAATCACCAAACTTAACAAAATCTTATAGTTATGAGGAAAGCAATTTAAAGTTAAATATAATTTATACTCTGTTTTTGTAGAGAGCAAATTGTTATCATGGGTTGCCATTTTATTTTTTAAATCTCAAATGGTGATGTGCCTTTAGTCTTTACCGGTAACTGATGTTATCAAAATGGGAATTTTTTAATCTGTATTTTTTAGTTCCTAGTAGATGGCGCTCGTGTGAATGATATAAAAGCTCAGCAGTGATTATCCATAGATCGGGAACTCGACAGATGATTGGCATATCACTATTTAAGATTTGCAAAAATAATCGGCAACCCAAAATGACAATTTACTCTCTCTAAAAAAACTGAGTTTAGTCATTACCGTGTAACATGTCTTGAGAATGAAATAATTACAACACTAAAAAAATATACAAACATAGTATGATATAGAAATATATAAATAACAATATATTATACGTCCTTTATGATTTTAGTATGATCGTAAATGCCACACTGTAAATATAATTTCCCAAAAACTTAGGTACATTATTGGTAAGGCTCAGTCTAAAAAGAAACTTCGATACCAAATTTAAAAGATCCAATTCAAATATTGAACGGAGAAATAAATAGATAAAGATTCGGTAAATTTTCAAAAACTTTTAGCACAAAAGCAGTCACGTATATCAGTCTAAAGATGGAAACAAATGCAAGCTTTTTTTAATACTTATGTCCAAAACTGCGGTGGACATCGGTATAATATTTTGCTTTATATTCAGAATGTCCAAAGCTCAAAATGTCCCATAAAGTGACATTTTGCATCCTTTAAATGTGTGTTTATTGCTACTATAGCTAGGTATTTTTTTCTGAGGCTATGAGATATCATAACTTTGAAAACTATTTTGAGATTTGAACAATATGTAATATGTAGACACTACCTTTGAATGTTGGCCCTAAACACAAAAATAAATCAAAATAATATATAATTAGTCATAATTACTCTCAGGAACAGTAAGTATACTTCTCATTATAATTAACATTCTCAAAATTACAAATATATTATGAATAATACATAAAATATATAAGACAAAATATTTAAAATTGCTCATAGTTTTACCCATAACCGAACAACTTAATGCTAAATAATTCGAGTTTTACAGGTTTTATCGAAGGGTATTTTCATATAACTGCTACCAGTTGCAGGTAGAAAGCACAAGACGATGGAATATTTTTGTAGGTAAGTATTACCTATAATTTTTCATCCGTTTTCTACACACCAGGGTACACCAAACACGATAATTTCCTAGTGTATAACTACCCTTACGTTCCATTACATTTAAATTTTCCTATTACAACCTAAATTAACCTAAAAAACTTTTTCTATTTTTCTCATATTTTCCAACTCAAAATATTTTTATTGACTAATTTTTAAATTGTATGATTCGTTTGCATTGTATATCTTTGGTACTGTTTTATAATAACAAGAAAAACTAGTAATTGCAAAAAGTAAATAAAAAAATAGTACAATACATTAAAAACGCTGAAAATATATCAAGGGTAGGGTATACCGAACGAAACTATGAAACTGAACGTCTTTTCCCAGGGATCATAGGTAGTAAATAATTTAAAAAATGGATTCCCCATACAAAATTTGTTAGCCGATTTGGTCATCAGTAAGTTTAAGTTTAAGTTTGCTTACAAAGTGTAGTGTATCCCTTAGGATACCTTATTTCATTTCTAGATTTTTTTTCTATATAAATTTGTTCAGTTTCATCTGCTAGCTGGTTCACGCCTTGAAATATTCTCAGCAAGATTTTTGTATTGTTGAAATTAGGATATTATACATTTTAATGGCTAAGGCCTGTATTTTGAGACAATATCTATAGAGAAAGCAAAAGAATCAACAATTTTGTAGACTAGAACCTGAATATTTTTATCTTCCCTTTTTGAGATACATCACGGGATATGTCATATTAAAACATCTTTAAACTATACGATGAAATATTGGATTTATGTTTTACAGTTTTTTCAAGTGTTTGTTTCATGTTATTTTATCAAAGAACTAAAATGTAGGTATTTTTTTAGTCTGGTTGCTTACGTTGCTTACTTCACGGCGAATGATTCCCGCCCATCAGTTATAGTGAAGTTGCCTACGCAAAATACAACGACACATTATGTTGCGGCACACATGTTTATTCACGCTCTTATACTTTTTCTGGGATTTTAATGTTCTCGTAAATAAAAATAAGAATATATTCTCATGTGCCAGGGTTTAATTCCCGGTCGACACTTGTATATTTCTTTTCAAATTTCTTATTGTTATTTACGGTCTATTTGAATCTTTTTTTAAACATATTTTTTCGATAGTTATTTTATCTTATTTCACCAGTACAGTAGTATAGAGATGTTCGTAGGTGTTGTGTTTACCTTGCGATTGTGAGCTTTGTTGTTTAGGGCACAAGGTTGAGTATGTTGCGGTTCTCGAGGGATTCCTTCAGCGCGTAGAAGAGTTGAAGCTGCTGTTCAGGCTTCAGGTTGTATACCTGGGGATGGAAATAAGAGTGAAAATTAGATATTGCCTATTATTCGGCCAGAAGGACCGATCGATGACTTGTCGAGAGCGGTTGGTAGCGACTGGATGGCGAAAGCGGGAGATCTTTCATTGTGGCGTACCCTGGGGAAGGCACACGTCCAGCAATAGTCCGCTATAGACTGATGATGTGATGATGATGATTACTTATCATTGATACGAATATTTTGTCAATAGTTATATGATGCTTGCAATAGCGTCATCTCATTTCTTTCAGACTACAGAGGGTCTCATGTGTATTACAATTTTTGAGCGACAGGTTGATAAGACAACCTGTCACTATAATATAGTGATACACAAGTTAAATGTATGTGTTTATGGATGCTATTTATATTTTGATAGAAATGAAAATAGTACTGTACTGCTTAATCAGACATTGCGGGTGAAGTGAGGGGTTTTCATGGGTATAGAGTGAGATAGAAGCTCACAGCAAAGAGCTGAAATTATATGTTGGTAGTTACCTGCTGTAGCAGCTACTTTGACGAAGGTGGCCATCAGGAACTGGCAGTCCCGCACTCCCCCAGTCACACACGCCCCCAGTCCTACAAGCCCCCAGTCCGACACGCCCCCGGCCCACAAGCCCCCACTCCCACACGTACCCAGACCCACACGCTCCCGGTACAACAAACCTGCTGCAGCAGCTTCTGCGGGGTAGCGGTGCGGATGAAGGAGGTGATGTACACGTTAACGAAGGTGGCCATCAGGAACTGGCAGTCCCGCACTTCTCCAGTCACACACGCCCCCAGTCCTACAAGCCCCCAGTCCGACACGCCCCCGGCCCACAAGCCCCCACTCCCACACGTACCCAGACCCACACGCTCCCGGTACAACAAACCTGCTGCAGCAGCTTCTGCGGGGTGGCGGTGCGGATGAAGGAGGTGATGTACACGTTAACGAAGGTGGCCATCAGGAACTGGCAGTCCCGCACTTCTCCAGTCACACACGCCCCCAGTCCTACAAGCCCCCAGTCCGACACGCCCCCGGCCCACATGCCCCCACTCCCACACGTACCCAGACCCACACGCTCCCGGTACAACATACCTGCTGCAGCAGCTTCTGCGGGGTGGCGGTGCGGATGAAGGAGGTGATGTACACGTTAACGAAGGTGGCCATCAGGAACTGGCAGTCGAAGCGGTCCATAATGCCACCGTGGCCCGGGATCACGTCGCCGAAGTCCTGGTTAAAGATAAAAAAATATTGTTAATACTTAAATATCTAATTAGATCGTAGAACAGTCGATCAATGAGATAAGAACGTTCTAAAATGGCGGATGCGCATCGGGAACCCCAGAGTAAAACACACAAACAAACAAAAGCTTCCTATCCTCCTTAACGCCCACAACAGTCCACTGCTGGACTTGGGCCGCCCCCTATTGCCATACTCGCCACGCTGGGTGGACGGATTGGCGAGCGCAGTGTAAGATGTTGCATTCGCAGGGAACGCTGCTGCCCTTGGTGATTATCACTAAGTCGCTTTTTACGACACCCACGGGACGAATTGGGGTGATGCTATTCTAAGCCGGCACGACACGTCGAACAAACAGAATAATATTGTAAATATTGCGTGCATCGTTGGATGTTGCAGTCAGCCCTAAACCAGGGTTTACAGAACCTGGGACTTATGTCCAAAAGTGGACGTCTCACGGCTGATGATAATGATGATGAACCTACCTTGATCTTGAAAGCGCGTTTGAACCCCGAAGCGAAGAACCAAGAGGCCCATGTCCAGCAGTGGACATCTTTCGTTTGTAGTTACACACATACACAAATCACGCCTCTATTCCTTCCGGGGTAGGCAGAGCGTTAACAATCGTAAAATTACGGTGGTTATCGACACGTCTGACAAGTATTGACGGCCCTTTTCGATGATACATGTATCACTGTAGTGACAGGTTGTCAGCCTGTCGCCTAAAATCCAGCAGCCACATCATCCAGCATTGTCCAGCAGTGGACATCTTTCTTTTGTAGTTATAATTATGATAATGAAGATTGGGCTGATGATTGTGATTACGGTGTAGCAGCACTGTTGATGATGATGATGAACCTACCTTGATCTTGAATGCACGTTTGAACCCTGAAGCGAAGAACCCTCCAAATGGTCCGATCACCGAGCTGAATATGCTGAGAGCCAGTGAGTGGATCATGAATGGGTACATGTTGAACTTCTCCATGCCGAACTGAAACAGAGAATACATACAGATTAATAAACAGTAAATGTAAGAATTACTACTCCAGCATAGTTACTAAAATATGGCCAAGACAAGATCATATTTTAAGTATGTTTCTTATTGAGAAAGAGTAAATAGAAATTAAGTAAAAATGGCACTTTTTTTGTATGAAGAAGCGTTATCTGTAAGATTTGACAGATCGCGAAGAAAGTGGCGACCTCAATTTTTAACTACTCTTTATGGTCAGGCTATAATCATGACGTGACTAAGTAAAATTTGGACAAAACAAGAGCATGCTCGCATACCTAATGTCTTACTTCTATGAAAAAGGTATTCGGATATCAATTTCCAAAAATTTTAAATTGGATTCCGTGCACGGTAGTCCACTACTACTGGTCTAACTTCATATACGTTTTAAAATTTCTTCTGCTACAGACATTTCTTTCAAATTCACCATAACGGAGAATGATTGCTAGTATCACAAACTCAAATCTTTTCACTACTGTTATTGCAAATACTAATATTCTGCAGATAATAATCGGCAAGTAATTATGCTTTTCATACTAGTTTAGTCTCGGTATTTCAGTCAAGGTCGCTTGCTACGTAGCCGCCACTCGGTCAGTAATTAATAAGGTAAAAATAATCTATAATTATCTGTATTACTTATATTTAACTGTAGTACTACTTTTAACATCGTAACTTTGCTACAATTGTACTCAATTCAACTTAATTCATACCAGACTCAATATAATCCTCGAATTGTACTACTTTATATACCTACTCACTGATTTAAAAATTTCTTGCTCGCTTCGCTCACAGCTCGTGGTACATACCTGTTGCCCAATTTTTTTCTGACCTTCTATAATTTCTCGTACATAAGTATGTCTACTTCACCAAGCAGGCAATTAAATGGAAATTGTTCGGTACAATGCGTAGTGTAGTGTTTAATTAAATGTATTTCTTTCGAAGCACGGTGTATGTGCTTACCACGTTGGAAACAGTTTGTAGAAGTTGAGGCGAGGTGTACGGTGTACTCTTGCAACACGGAACAGCAGAGACGGTTCACAATCTATCTTCATGAGGCCCAGAGAGACTGCTGATTGACAAGGACCTACTGCTGACAAGTTTCCTACTGATGCTTACCACTTTGCATACAGGCTGCAGGAACTGAGGCGGGGTGTATTCTTGCAGGCGGAACAGCAGGGAAGGCTCGCAGTCCATCGTCATGCGGCCCAGAGACTCCGAGTACTCGATGGGGCACACCAGGTACGGGTATTGGGACATCCAGTACGCCATCTGAAAAAGAAAAGAGTCATTTACATAATTAGCATCAACATCGCCTACCCCGCAAGGGATAAAGGCGTGATATATGTATGTATGTATCACCAAAACCTACAGTTCCAAAAAAGGAAAAAAATACCGCTCAATTTTTTTCACGTTCAAAAGATAACGGCCGCTTCACTATGCTTATTGCTTACAATGAAAAAACGAAGTCCATAGGTCAGTCATACGGTAAAATAATTAAGAGGGAATTTTCTAAATAAACCTTAAACATGATACTCATTCGAAAAATACGTACTACACCAGCTAAGAAACGAGCAAAGCAAGCTCTTTATTTCACGTTTACATAGGAGAAAGACATTCTACACTGTGCTATACCAATACAATATGTTCTTATACGAGCGAAGCGAGCTCGTTTATAACTGGTGTTATAAGAACAGCAGTTACTGTGAAAATCTGAAATCAAAAACTTCTTGCAATTGAATAATTTCATGGTATAATCAACAAGCATCTTGATAAGAGAAAACATTTAAGACAAAGGTAGTTTTATTCTAAAGATTATACTTACAACAAGCCCAAAGATGACAGTAGAATAAACCCTTCCCAGGTCTTCTTAGGGCTGAGCTTGATCGACGGGGTCTTGCCGAAGAAGAAGTACCATGTCATCAAAATAGACGTCCTCTAGATGATACTTACAACCAAGCCGAAGATGACGGTAGAGAATCCACCGCCAATGAACCCTTCCCAGGTCTTCTTAGGGCTGAGCTTGATCAACGGGGTCTTGCCGAAGAAGAAGTACCATGTCATCAAAATAGACGTCCTCTAGATGATACTTACAACCAAGCCGAAGATGACGGTAGAGAATCCACCGCCAATGAACCCTTCCCAGGTCTTCTTAGGGCTCAGTTTGATCAGCGGGGTCTTGCCGAAGAAGAAGCCGAACACGTAGGCCATTACATCGTTGCAGATGATCATCGACACTGGCACGATGAACCAGATCAAACCTGGAACAAAGGTTAGTGTAGTTAGCTTTAGGACTATGGATTCCTTGCCCTTTTTGATTTTGCTTTACCTATTGTTGTAGTTTCCGGATTCGATTCTCGGTGGGTCACTCACAAAGTCGATATTTACATTTTGTAAATTTGTTCCTACTCGTAGTATTGTTAGGACACTGTAGGCTGAACCACAATAAGAAAGATGGTTACGTGTTTCAGAGGGCACGTTAAGCCGTAGGTCCCGAGTGCTGTCTATGATGACGGTTGTTACCCAGCCATATTAGAAGCCTACTAGTTGTAGTAGGCGGTTGAAAAATTCTGAGACCTGGGTTTAGTTGGGTCTTTGGACGATTCCGTGTCCTACACGAAAAGTAGAAGTACGATTTAAATTTCTTTAATCAGGTACATGAACTTAATTAAATAAAAAGGTAATCAATTCAACCCGTATAAACTTAACGAGTTAGGTATAATTTTTCCTTAGGACCACAATAAGTGACCAAATAGAGCTATCAAACTGTAGTAAGGCGTTAAACAGCGTGACCTATTTCACGGTAACTGTTTTGAATATTCAACGAATTATTATTCATGATTTTGTTATCATACAACCTATCCAGTCATGGAAAAGAATCAGCAATTTTTTTTAGCACAGATTGTTTTTTCTTTAATTAGGAATTTGAACTATATTCGAATAAAGAGGTAAACAATTACAAGAGGTAACATGCTACAAAAATAACTGGACATATTTTAAAGGGTGAACCAGTCTGTGAACTGAACAACTGTCACTGGGATATAGGCCGAAAAATTTGTTTAATATTTTGGACCTTTCATAAAAAATTTGCCGTGTGATGCCGGCTTAGAATAGCATCACCCCAAATCCTTCCCGTGGGTGTCGTAAGAGGCGACTAAGGGACTCGAGAGTATTAGTGTATTACAATTTTTAGGCGACAGGCTGACAACCTGTCACTATAGTGACACACATGTTTTCTGAAACAACTTTGGAAAACAATCCTCAAAAATGTCAGACGTGGCGATAGCGACCGTATTCTTACGGCTGTTAACGCTCTGCCTACCCCACAAGGGATAAAGGCGTGATATATGTATGTATGTATGCATACAAAATGTACCAAACGCCCGAGTCTGTATGGAACGCCAATAACTCCTGTAAGGGAGGTTATTTTTTTTTTACATATTTCAACCTATGTCTCTTGGGGAAAGTTGTACAGTTTCATGGTCTTATCTGACATGCCTACAAAGTTTTCGGTACACCGTCCCTTAAACCCTGTACTTACCTAACAAGCAATATTATTCCTTAGCACCACAATAACTGACCAAATTGAGCTATCAAACTATAGTAAGGCGCTAGACAGCGTGATCTATTTCACGGTAATGCTTTCAGCATTCATCGGAGTTATTCACGGAATTGTTATTTTATTTTACGTTTATCCAGCTGGTTATGAAGATGAATCAGCATAGTAAAGAATCTATGGAAATATTATTCTTTATTGCTAATCATCATTGCCTAACCTAGGGGCTTTGACGTGGAACCAAGCTTTTACACAGAACGACTGCCGTCTGACCTCTGGAACCCGAAGGCTAACCTAGCCCGAATCCTAGGTTAATTCATATTCAAATATCTGAATTCAAGTTTTATTTAAATGCGGGTTTCAAGACGTATTTTATTCACTGTAAGAGCAGTCGGTTAATGTTCATGAGTAAAAACACATTGGTACATGGCGGGGGTCGAACTCGGGTCTCACTATTGTAAGACCGGTGTCCTAACCACTTGGCCATCGACGCTCTCATTCTTCAGTGCAAAATAAATGGCCAATCATGTAATAGAGCCATCAGACTGTAGTAAGGCGTTAAAATAGCGTGACCTATTTCACGGTAACTGCTTTGAACACACAGAATCCAAAAGGTTGATGTCAATGGTGAAAGATCATCTGGATCTAAAATAAACATGGGCGTTCCGCAGGGCTCGATTCTTGGTCCTTTCCTATTTCTTGTTTATATTAATGATTTACCATATCTTGTGAAAGAAAAACATGATATAGTTTTGTTCGCCGACGATACCTCATTACTTTTTAAAGTAAAGAGATAACAACTCGATTATGACGACGTGAACAACGCTATATCTGAAATAGTAAAATGGTTTACTGTAAATAACCTCTTATTGAATGAAAAGAAAACTAAATGTGTAAAATTTGTTTTACCAAATGTTAAACCGAGTACCACAGTTGTTAAGGTAAAGGATGAAAAGTTGAGCCTTGCTGACTCAACTACATTTTTAGGCATAACTTTGGACGCCACGCTCCAATGGGGGCCACATATTGAAAAATTGTCGAAGAGACTGAGTTCAGCAGCATACGCAGTTAAAAAGATAAGATACCTCACTGATGTGGACACTGCTAGACTAGTTTACTTTAGTTACTTTCATAGTCTAATGAGTTATGGCTTATTATTATGGGGCCATGCTGCGGATGTGAATAACATTTTTGTTTTGCAGAAACGGGCTGTTCGATCAATTTATAAATTAGGGCCAATGGTCTCCTTAAGACAAAAATTTAAAGAGATTAAAATATTAACATTTGTGTCTCAATATATATATGAAAACATTATGTACGTTAAAACAAATATAGATTATTTTAAGAAAAATTGTGATAAACACAATTTTAACACTAGAAATAAGGATAAACTTGCTGCGCATATAAGCAGGCTTAGTAAAGTAAACAAATCTTTTAAAGGCAATTGTATACGCTTTTATAACAAGATTCCTAAAGATATCCAAGATTTACCACTAAATAAATTTAAGCGAGTGATAAAAGAAAAATTTTATTAGAAAGGCTATTATGAAATATCAGATTATATGCAAGATAAATCTCCATGGGAGTAGTTACAAAACATACAAATGTACAAAGTAGACTTTATATGACGACACAGGTAGAATTATCTACTGTATATGATATATATTTTATCTTATTAACGTAGCCGCTTTTGGCTATTAATATATTTTTGTTTCATATTTAGAATCTTAGCTAGGGTAGCCTAGGGCCTGACAAATTGTATTTTAAGAATAGGAGCACTTCTGGGCAGGTTTCTGGGTGGTTTACTGTCCAGGGGGTCCGGCTAACCATACGCATGTAACACAACATTTTCTCTTGGTATGAACTCGATGTTATTTTATTTGCCACCTAACGTTACATGTTGTTTGGTTAGCTTGGCCAGCCCCGAGGCAGTGCTTTAGGGGCTAGTTTTAAGTTTTTAGTCTACCTGAGCCGCGTTTACACTAGGTTCATAAAATTGTTATTGTTAAAATTGTTAATATTTGACCATCAAAAAGCGAAATGTAAAATTTACTACTTTGAATAAATAATTTGACTTTGACTTTGACTTTGAACATTCATCGGGGCTATTCGCGGAATCGTTATTTTATGTTTATGATGAAATCCACCTGGTTATGGAGATGATTCAGCAAGAATCCGGGACTGAACTTTAAAGAGGGCGATCGAATAAGTAGGTAATATTTTATTTCGAGTAATTTTAGCTTGTGGTATTAGCAAAGACATACAAAAATCAAGATCCATTAATCTGAATATAAAATAAGTTTTTATCTATGTTTATATTATGTCAAAAGTTTCAGGCTATCTAGTTCCAGCACAATTCTTAGTTTCAATTTTCTCTTAATTTCTCATAAAACCTATTTTATAGCCTAAAATTCTGTGTCTCTACAGAAAATTGTAGATTCCAGTGCCCTGTGTTACCTAACTAAAGGATACTAATGTACAGGTAGAATTATTACTTCAATTCATACATACATACACATACACAAATCATGCCTTTATCCCTTGCGGGGTAGGTGGAGCGTTAACTAACGTAAAATTACGGTCGTTATCGCCACGTCTGACAAGTCGTCCCCTACAAAACGTATGGACGTAACTTGATTTTTTGCGAAAATGAGTTATATACACTAAATTATTCAGAAATTTTTAAACATTTTTTATATCTAATGGATGTATCTCTATGTACCTTAGTTTCCGTTATAAGGTAAGTTGTATCTTATATCACAAAATATTGGTTTGTCACGTAGGGACGTAAGTTAAATTTACCTCTTTACGTCACAGATTTTTATTTAATTTTTTTGGGGGTATCTTAACTTACGTCTAAATATTACAAATCACATTAATAAATTTCCTCGCACGGAATCTCATTATTGCCGCGCTAAAACTTCTAAAAAATATCTTTACGAAGACTTGAGTTTGACAAAAATGTATTCACTATATTTCAAAACGAATTGACGTAACATAGATTCAAATAGACGTAACTTAAAATTGCATACATTTTTTATTTTGCATAAAGACGTAAGTCGAATATATATACATTTTTTTTTAAACCTGTTGCGTTTTCCAAATATCATACACATATTCACAATTGAAGTAAGTTTACACCCTTGTATAAAAAAAATTGTGGACGTAAGTCTAATCACAAATATGTGACGCAATTTTAAACTTTTCGCCAACCTTCAATCGCTTCTCCTGTAAAATTCAGTTTTTGTAGTTACGTCCATACGTTTTGTAGGGGACGAAGTATTGAGGGCCCCTTCAGATGATTCGTGTATCGCTTCATAGCTATTCAGTTCATAGCTAGTTTAATAATGGGATTTTAATTGCCAACTGGCTACGCTATGAACAACGATTTTTGCCTGTAAACATGAAGCCTGTGGCGTGCGTGATAATACTGAGCACTGAGATTATTTTACGACATTTCTAACCTATCCGTAGAACAAGACGTAGGTATACATCTGTTTGAAAGTGAAGTTGAATAATTAACATAGCACTCCAACGTGGGAATACGAATTGTTTTACGAACAATTGAATTTTACATAAGTTTGCAGGTTAATGACTGCAGAAATAGAAGTCGTGAAATAAAAATAAAATAAGATTCTAAAATATATAAACTCCGATGTCTCCGTGACAAAAAAAAACTCTTATAAGTAAGGTAAAATACCTATGCTATGTATCTATGTAAAATAACTATGTAGGTATGTAGACAAGTAGGTATGTATGTACGTAGTCGGTCCCAAAGTTCTGTCACTGGCATATTATTTTTGAATTTAGAACACGGATTTGGAAAAGTTTTATTGCATTCCGTTTTTGAATGTTTAACAATTATTTTAAAACAATAAATAATCATTTGGGTCGATTTTTCACGATGGAGTGGACTTTGAAAGAAAACCGAATAGCAGTTTTGGCGTTGCATCGCTGTGGGCACTCGCCGAGTACCATTTTCAAGTTGATCAAAAAATTGAAAATAACGCTTAGGTTTGGCTATCGTACTATAACTAGGTACACTGAAGTCTCTAGTGTTGAGGACAAGAAAAGAACTGGCCGGCCTCGCTCCGCCAGAACACCAGCAGTGATCAAAGCGATCAAGGAGCGCATACGAAGAAATCCTGTCCGAAAACAGAAACTTATGGCTTTGCAGATGAAGGTTAGTAGAAAAACAGTCAAAAAGGTTTTAAACGAAGACCTTAAGCTGCGAGCATACAAAAAAAAGAGTGGGCACTTACTTAATGCCCGTTAAAAAGAAATTAGACTCAAAAGATCTCGGGTGTTGTTAAAACGGTACGCGAAAAACCGGCACCGCGATATACTTTTTACAGACGAAAAAATTTTTGATATAGAAGAAAAGTATAATAAACAAAACGATAGAGTGTACGCTACCAGCTCTGAAGAAGCAGGAAACAAAGTTCCGCGGGTGCAACATGGGCATCATCCCTCTTCAGTCATGGTCTGGTTAGGAGTCTCCTACTATGGGCCAACTGAGGTTCATTTTTGCGAAAAGGGGGTCAAAACCAGCGCAAAAGTGTACCAAGAGACGGTTTTGGATCGGTACGTCAAAGACCTGCCCAACACACTATTTTCAGGACATCACTTTGTATTCCAGCAGGATTCTGCGCCCGCTCACAAAGCCAGGACCACTCAAGCCTGGTTTGAACGTCAAAACATTGAGTTTATAAGACACGAAGTTGGCCTTCCTCCAGTCCGGACCTTAATCCTCTGGACTATAAAATTTGGCAGGTCTTAGAGAGCAAGGTCTGTGCTAAGCCCCATAAAAATTTGGAGAGTCTGAAGTCAGCCATAGTTAAAGCAGTCGCTGAAATCGACATGGATATGGTGCGTGCTGCGATAGACGACTGGCCGCCGCGGTTGAAGGCCGTTGTTAAAAGCAAGGGAGGTCATTTCGAATAGTTTTATGTTATTTTGATTCTTCGATGATTGTATTTTTAATTGATATATAAATTTTTAAAAACGGATTGGTACTTTTTATTTTATCAGTTGACGACCGATGTGGCGCAGTGGTAGTGCGACTGCCTTTGACGCAGACGGTCCCGGGTTCGATTCTCGGTGGGTCACTCACAAAGTTGATATTTATCACTTTGTGAATTTGTTCCCAGTCTGGTTAGGACATTGCGGGCTGAACCACCCGATTGTCCGTAAGTAAGATGGTTCCGTGTTTCGGATAGCACGTTAAGCCGTAGGTCCCGGTTGCTGTCTATGATCACTTAGACGGCGGTCCTTACACAACCATGTCAGAAGCCTACTACTTGTAGAAGGCGGTTGAAAAATTCTGACACTAGGGTTCATCGGGTCGTTGAACGACTTGGTATCCCACACGAAAAGAAGAAGAAGAAGATTTTATCAGTATTTTCATATATGACAGAACTTTGGGGCCGACTACGTATTTGTATGTAGGTACTCCAATAGCTTAGATAGTTTGATAGAGCGGTCATTTCATTACATATTCTATGGACTTTTGTTCTAGTCGCACTGCCGCAGTCAAACGTACTTCCTATTGGTGTTTTCGTTAAGGTATACGCAGTGAATACATACATACATAAATCACGCCTTTATCCCTTGTGGGGTAGGCAGTGAATACCTAAGAGACGAAATCGATTAGCTATTTCAATACACAATTATGTTTGAGGCATTGCATACACTACATAAAACCCAACCAGATGAAGCCTGTAACATTGTTCCCTCCCTAAGTGAATCAAGTAAGTAGCCGAATTCGAATCACGATGAGCGTCTGCATCGTCTAAACCAATTTCCTCACCAATCCAGAATATTTCGAATCCATTTCCTTAAAAGCTTTTATTGATTACATTCGTTTCGCGAAAGCTAGGTATATTTTTGTAGAGTATCTAACGAATAATGTATGTACCTAAGTCAACTTTACAAACTTTTCTCAGACTCATCATTCTCCTTGCCTTATCGGGTTCTTTGTCGGGGTTGGCTACCTAACTTAGGGGATTTGACGTGGAACCAAGTTTTAACACAGAGTGACTGCCATCTGACCTCTGCAACCCGAAGGCTATCCTGGCCCGAATCCTAGGTTAAGTCACATTGAAATCTCATCTGAATTCAAATTTTATTTGACTGTGGTGTTAACTTTTTTCAGACTACAGTGTTTTATTTTCAGCCAACGACATCTCAATAAATGAACATAACATAAGTAGGTATTTTGTGAAAAGGGATCTTCACACGTGACCCACTCTCTCCAACATGGCGTGAATGTGTGTGTGTTGCGGTACGGAAATAGAATCTGCCAGGCACAAACAGAGAGGCTTTGACGTCCGTACACAAAGGGTAAAATGTAAGGTTTTCCTTTTGGAAAATGAGTATTTTTTTGCAGAAACCACACTTTTATAAAAGCGTTGATTTTACATTTAAGAAATTTATTTCACAAGATTTTCTCATCTTAAGACTGCGCTGTACATTAAGATGAATGCTAATGAACAGTGTTTTCCTGGCTTAACAATACTTAGAAACTAATTCATTTACCATGATTTTTATCCAGATAGACTAAATTGACATTTGGTGGGTTGCCACGTTATTGTATTTAAAAGTAATAAAAAAATTGTGTTGTGCCCTGAATGATCATGTTATATGATTCAAAGATTATGATTGAATCTTTTTGAAAATAAATTAGGTTAATTTAAATTTCCATCAATAAATTGGTCAGTTTCCGTCCGTCGATCGTCCTCTTGGTCAAGTCAAGTCAATGTCTGTCTCGTCTGTCTGTCAAGGTTCACACCAACCGGCCAGTAGAAAGAAGTCGCAGAAAAGAGTGCAACACAACGCAACAAGAAAATATAACAGAAATTGGATTTATAAGCGCAAGGAATATTCGTACAACCACCAATGCCAATTTATTCAACATTACATTTTAAATTACTTACAATATTATTCATTGTTGATTTCTTTAAACTAAACTTGTTGCGTATAAACGTAAAGTAACGTATACTATTTTACGTGACCGAAAGTCAAGTATTTATTATGCATATTTATTTAAAAATAACTACATCCAGAATTCATCTCACAACAGTTCAATGAATAAAATAAATGAGTCAAACCACAACACTAGACTTATGATGACAACATTTTAAAACAAAAAGGGCATTCTTAACTGTCAGTTTAGTCTATCTGTATAAAAATTATAGTTTAGTGTTATACTATCGTAGATGGAATTGGAAAAGAGTTTGTAAAGTATAGGTACAGTTAGTTTACTAGAACATTCGATTCACAATAATGTTTATGTGACTTAAATACCGTCGACTAATTTGAATCTATGAATACAATATTCTATGAATTTCGTTATTACAAAATAGATTATGCAAAGTTATTGTAGAAAGACAGAACAAAAATGATTAAATTCAGCGTTCAAAAGTAAGGGGCGAAATAGCTTCCTTGTATGTTTGGAAATATGCCAAAATTTAAGAATTGGATGCAATTTTCAAATAACCTAACCGATTTGTTTCGAAATTGCTTTGCCCCACTTCCCGGCACAGCTAAAGTAGAAAAGCATGTTTTCCAATAAACTTGGATAAAAACATGGACGGACCCGACTGCAGCACCGATCATCTCTTTTCTTTCTTTTCTTTTGGGACACCGTGTCATCCTACGACTCGATGAACCCTGGTGCCACGCACGAGTGTTTCAACCGCCTACTCGATGGCTTCGACAAGTACAAGGCTTTATTTCTGTCACTACTTTAGTAGCACCTATTAGAATACTCATGAATAATCTGAGATATAAAAAAGACGCCAAGCAAGCAACCCCAGATTGTAGGTACCTAGTTAAGTTAACGCATTTTTTATTTTCATTTATGGGGTTAAGATAGTTATCCTTTAATACTGTTCTGTTCTGTTCGATGCTAAAAAATATAAATGAACAACTATTTCATATAAGAACTGGTTCAGTTAACAACCTTCAAAGCCTTCATTATACAACAAGGCATTCTCACGTTTCTACCTAGATTCTCATTTGGCCTAGTTACGCGTTTGTGCGGCTTCCCCGTCCATGACAGTGGCTCGACATAAATAGACCGATGTAGGATAGATAACAACATATTGTGCGGAGATGTAGGGCACTTGTGCGTTGCTCCATTATAAGACTTGTTCTTTTCGTGTCAACACAGAGTCGTCCAACACTAACTACTACAACAGCCACAAAAGACTACTGCTGGACATGGATCTCCTTATATTAGGAGTATTTGCCATACTCAGCACGTTTGACAGGCTCGGCGAGCGCAGTGGAAGGTGTTATAGATATTTACATGGAACTCTGTTGCCCATTCCATGCATTCATGCCTTAGTCGCCTATACGACACCATCTGATGAATATAGGACTGGACCAATGACTTAGAGAGGGCGGCTGGTGAAACTGAATGGCAAAAGCGAGAGATAGTGCTGACTGGCGTATTTTGGGAATATCCAGCAGTGGACTGTTATAGGCTGATGTGACGATGATGATGATCGCAACTTTATTGTAGTTTTATGGACTTGAGACAAAAATTAAAGCTCGTCAATACTACAGGCATTGGGCTACCAAACAATCCACAAACTTGAAAAAAAGTAGTAAATGCTATTCATGCAAAATATACTTATTTGCACTTCATGACAACGGCAGTTACGAAATAAAGCCACAACTCCAAAATAGCAATCGAACATAAACCCTTCATTTTACCACGAAGAAATTTATGAATAAAATTAGTATCAATGCGAATATGTGTGAATCAGACAGCAATAAAACATTACGATCATATTTTATCAACAGCAGACAATATACTAGACAGTATCACATAAAATTAACTAATAAGCAAATAATATTTATTGCCTTTTAGATAACAGACCTACAAAGCGTTTTTCGTGTTAACTATGTATCGTAGTAGGTATTATAAGTAAAAAATCCAAAGCAGTTCTTGACTCAGTTCAAGTTCATTGACCGATACTGCGATTGGATCACTAAACCTAATGGTATATCTATCTGACTTGATTGTAATGAGTCAGTGACTCATTATTTGTGATAAGTACATGCATTGGAATAATACGCATAAGATGAAGATTGAAGATACCTACTAAACAAACAGAAATTTAGGCGCTGATTGTCTTACTTTCATGGACATCGTTCAACCTCATTTAGACAATTGAAACTGATAGCTACTGTGATTTTGACAGTTGATGCCTATCGTTAGACGATTCCTCCAACAAAAACCAATCTGCTTTTGTCATCGGTGTCGGCATGAATTCGCCAAGGATGTGTATGAGAGTTTACAATCAGCCGGCTGTTCAGTCAGTCAGATTATTTTACCCTTGACAAAACACGTATGTTGGATATTTTTTCTGAACCATACATTTCATAGCTCTAGTAGAGCCTAAACCTAAGAACTACAAAGTGAGCTCTACTTTTCGACTGTCTACGATGGCCTTTGTCTAAATTTCGACAGAACAGATACTCTACATGCAACTCTGATTGCATAACAAAAGCAGGAGTCTCTTTAACATTTGATTTTATAAACTTACACTTTACTTACTATTAATGTTATATTCAGGCCCATTATTCAAACATATACCTTTCAAAACAATAACATAATGAATAGCCATATAGCTGTAAAATTTACAGGTCGATGTCCATCAAAACATTGAAGCTATTACCTCCTATTGTTCCGTCGCTATCGTATATTGACAAATACCACGCGCCCTATGACTACAACAGAGTGCTTTAATATCAATATTATGATCCAACGACTCTTATAATAAAATAGACAATAAGCAATTGTAATAAATGATTATTGGATGCTTCAATGTCCAAAACGGTTGACCGTTACAATTTAATTGTACTGTGTCAAGGTACAGGATGGTCGATATGGTATGAAGACGCTTAGCAGTGCATTAAGTTTAATGCAATAAAACGAAGTTATGAAGACTTTGGCTTATTTAAATATACGAAACTTATTCGGAGCAAAAAACACCTTTGTGAAACGACGCGAAAACAAAGTATCGGAATGAATATGAATACTTCTTGCAAATACATCGGGGTGCATTTTAGTTGTAGATAAAATGTTCATATTTTGTTCTTTAAAGAACAAAAAATACCTAACCACATAAAATTTATTAGAAATTACCTAGCATGCCTATTATTACGTATCAGTGCATACTTACCTCAATAGTTGATTAAAGAACGATAAACTGTTACATAGGGTCGTTCCGACGATTATTCTTCTACTCGGTATAGGTACAGAATCAGCCATGATTACAAACATATCTAGATGACATTATGGCTATAAGACTCACCTTGAAAGATGTTCTGGATGATGAGATAGCTCTGGGTGACGACGATGAGCAAAGCGACGTTGGTCCAAGCAAACAGACTGAATTGGCGCATGTAGATGCATATCTAGAAGACATTATAACTGCAAAACTCACCTTCAAAAATGTTCTGGATGGTCAGATAGCTCTGGGTCATAACAAGTAGTAGAGCGCCGTGGGTAAAAGACACTGAATTGGCGCATGTAGTATCTCTTCACGAGGGAGCCAACAACCTTAATGAAATAGATGCATACCTAGAAGACATTATGGCTACAAGACTTACCTTCAAAAATATTCAGGATGATGATATAAGTCTGGGTGACGACTATGAGTAGAGCGACCAAGCGAACAGACTGAATTGGCGCATGTAGTACCTCTTCACAAGGTAAATAACAAACTTATTGAAGATAATACAGTAAACACATATCTAGAAGACATTATAGCTGCAATACTCACCTTCAAAGATGTTCTGGATGATGAGTTAGCTCTAGGTCACAGCAATTAGTAGAGCACTCCACGACGAAGGCAACAATGTTATTGAATATAATGCAACACACACATACCTAGATGACATTATAGCTACAAGACTTACCTTCAAAGATGTTCTGGATTATGAGTTAGCTCTAGGTCACAGCAATTAGTAGAGCACTCCACGACGAAGGCAACAATGTTACTGAATATAATGCAACAGACACATACCTAGATGACATTATAGCTACAAGACTCACCTTCAAAGATGTTCTGGATGATCAGATAGCTCTGGGTCACGACGATGAGCAAAGCGACGTGGGTCCAAGCGAACAGACTGAATTGGCGCATGTAGTATCTCTTCACGAGGGAGAGAACGAACCACACGAAGCCAACGCAGTAGAGACTAAAGGAGATGAAGCGGTGGTACGTGACGAGAAACTTCAGGTAGTCCTACGAAAAAAAGAAAAATAAATCGATTTGATCGTAGAGTCGAACAAACAAAAAAGTATACCAATATCATTGTTTATTTCTCTAAATTTTGCAAAATCATAATTCTTCTCATTCTCAGTCTAGTTAGTAACTATGCAGATACACTGATACACCATTCTAAAGCCATCGTTATTTTGAAATTCTATATTATTTTCTGAAAGCTTAATAATGATATAATGGTATAGATTTACCGCGTAAAGCAGATCAGATTGCAAGTCATTATAGATAACATAAAATATCATGAAAGATAAAATACCTTATCTAAATAGGTGAAAGACATCTATTTGTATCATAGGTGACACTTCAGTCAGTAAGAGGCGGTCAGCAATCGATTATGAGTGTATTGTTTGCCTTTGAATAATTGCGATTGTATGCTAATCTATACAGAGCGGTGACTTTACATAATAAAATGTATTAGAAGCGGCTATATCTACCTGCTCAATGGTCATATGATAACGCATGCTGACGGACCAGGCTGGCAGAGGAGCGTGACGATTAGCGTTGTAGAGATGAGGCCTATACTCTATTGAGAAGCCATGATGAGATTAAAGAATGTGGTGCAGCAGTGGTCATCTAAGTGTGAGGGAGAAAGCATGAACGCCTGGTATATGTAAGAACCTCAGTAGAAGAGAGAATGACACTTAGCAGTCATTTGCAGATCCTCTTTTTAATCGGACGGCTTCTATCTACTCCGATTCTGTTGTTCCACATTCAGATTAAATCCAGTCCCTACATAACAATTATCATCTGATAATCAGGCTGGCTGATGGTATGCCCAAAAATCATTTTCTTTCATAATGTGAATTAGCCACATATTTAACGTAATTTCTGTGCGTTACAGTACATCAACCAGGGCTAGTTGTTTCGCCATTCCGTATAGCTAGGTAGCTACGCAATTTAGCTACCTGCCTACGTAAATTGTGATGCTAAAATTTCAAAGGCTTTTTGAGGCTTCTAACTTTTAATGACACTGCGGCTTACTTTTTAAGAGCAGCAAAGGCAAGAACGGTTTTTGTCTTTATTTTTATAACAGGTTAAAAGATATATTTTGAGTAGGTACGCAAACAACTTGATTACAGAATTCATGGTTTAAATAGTGTTACAACCGAACCAATACAGGTATTTAAAGTATCTACAGTATATTTAAAATGGCCGCTAACTCGACGACCTTCGCTTCGTGACATAATTCTTAATTCGCAGACCTTTTAGTAGATTGCTATCCAATTAACACAAAATGGCCGAATTGACGGCATGTCTCAAGGGAATTTTTATTTGTATGGGGTTATTTGGATAAGCTGGATCACTTTGTTTGATACGTAGAGTTGACCATATTTAGTTTGAGGCCGCTCTTTACCAAATCAGACTATGAGTTGGTGACAATAATAAATTATACGTAATTGCAATCATAGTTTTGATTAAATACACAAACAAGCATAATTAAATTATTGGAAACAAAAACCCGATCGCGGTAACTTCAGTATTTTGATTTTATGTAATTTTAATATAGCCAGAGTTACTCGCGCTATTGGGTCAAATCTATCTATGCGAGGGTCACACTATTGGAACTACTGACTGGAATAATTTTACTTTAAGTGTATGTACTTACTAACATTTTTAATTAAGACAACTATGTACTTATGGATCGTCAGGTCTGAAATACAGCACTTTTTAAACAACGTCCGCCTAGCCGTTCGGGCTGTAGTCCGTGAAAAAAATTACTTGTCCACATACATGCGAAAAACATAACCCATCTTTTGTAGCAGTAGGGTAATTAGGCTGAAATCATATCACTGCATTCTTTTGCTAAGTACATATCGATTATGTAGGTAAGCAGTGAGGTGTTGACATGATAAACGTACTTTATTGTACTTGTACCCAAGTCGTTATCTATCACAGTGTGTCTACGAATAGACGACCAGTAATACGCATCAGCTGTTGATCAGCTGTTTTAGGAGATAAGACATTGCGATGATTAATAAGACTGTACGTAAATAAGTACTCTTTCAGACCGTGTTTCAGACATAGTAGGTACAGATTTTTAGATACAGATAAGAAGCAGAGGTAGAATACAATCCCGCTGGACTGACGCAATTTTAGAAGCTACCCGCTTAAATCTCCAAGGCTCTATACACACAAAGCTGAATATCAGCCAATAAGGAGAACCCTTCAAAATAGTGCGACTTACGGTTGTCATAAAGGAATCGACGGAAAAGAAGAAGTTACAGATTTCGCTTCTTCCCAGAACATATTCAGTCCGATTAATTTAAGAGTTGTACTTCCCAGAACAACTCTTAAGCCCAGTCTTATCCCAGGAGCTTAACCTGCCCACCAATCTGACCAGATTTGACTTGATGGTCCCGGGGCCAAATGCTATGGTCAAAAAAAAAATAAGCCGCACAGGCTTGTTGGCCAACTATACACGCTTTTGCCACACAACCGACGGCTCAATGTCACGACCGTCAGCGTGTATCGGCGTGTAACCAACCGACGCCGATTATTGTGTAAAAACCACAGTTATACGTAAACACAACACTTAGGTTTTTGCAATATTCAGGTCATTAACGAAAGAGAGTTTCGTGTAAACAAACTGAGTTTTGACGTGTCACATACACGCATCACGTCTGTACGCCTTGCGGAGTAGAGAGAGCGTTAATGGTCTTTATCACTACATTTTCTAAATAATTAAGTCAGTATTCTTCTTCGATGAACAAGAATTAAGTCAGTTCGAAAAAAATATTCAACCGAAATTTTGTTAGCCTAACGCCTAAATTGTAAAACAAACTTTCGTGTTTCTTAATTGCCTCTTACGACATCCAAGGGAATTAATTGTAGTAAAATATTGTCTGTTGTGTAAATGGGGTAAAGTGGGGTAAAATATTGACCATCATAACACAGTTGGAAAGGAATTATAAGTCCCTAAGCAAAAAGTTGTAGATAGTTATACTATTACTTACGTTTCTCTGCAATAAATTTTCATTATTTTGTTAATATTTTTATAACTCTGAGAACGGCATTTACATATAAACCAACAATTGCGGGAATAAAGCTAGAAATATAAGTATCTAACCAAAATATCTGGATGTATGTGTAAGATTTAGTATTGTAACAATCATGGCACAAAGCCAAAATGTTTGTTTACATCTTGTATGCGAACATAAATTCCAGAAGAATCCCTAAAGAACTGTAAGAATCTCTGTCTAAAAAAATCTCTTTTGATGTAGATGATTAAGTTTTTAAATTTTTTCGTAGGTGGATAATGTTGGGTAAAAGGTTGAAATTGTAACGATCCTGGGTAGGTATTGTATAACAATCTATGTATGACTGTGCTAAAGTGCTTTTCTAAGTGTTTGCTTCATGATGTTATAAATGGCAGCATTCCCTGTTGATGTAACATCTTATACTGCACTCCCTAATGCGCCTGCCAAACGTGGTGTATGGCAGTACCCCTCAATAGGGGGAGGCCCATTTCCAGCAGCGAACTTTTGTGGCTGTTAAGGTAAGGATGTTTGTTCATACATGAAAATATTCATACACAACAAGGACTGTATTAAAAAAGTTGCAAACTTTTCACCTGAAAAGGGTCAAATAATGTTGAGGCAAGTCATTTAAGTTACTATCTTATAAAATATATAAAGGAAAATAACTCACCGTTCTATTGATGACAACACCAAAGTAGTCAATCAGATTCTCTCCGTAGAAGAAGTAGTTGGAAGTGAGCAGGAAGTACCAGGAGAGAGATCGGAACCAGGGCAGCCCGTGCACTCGGTACACCGCATAGCCTATGTTGATGATCTCTTCGAAGCACTTCACTTGCACACACAGGACCTGGGAGAAGATTTGCATTGTAATTGTGTACTGAAATTTGTTCTGCGAGATTTAGTATCACGGTGCACTGTAAATGGGCACTTTCATATTAACCAAAATTGTATCAGCAACACTTCTTTTTAAAAAGTGTTTTTATTCATTCATAAATACACTTAAGTACTGTCTCCGACACAATCAGTCAATGCAAAAGCAGCCATTTTTTTTTTTTTTTTTTGGTGTTGGACTTTGCGTTTTGGGCCCCGGGGCCATCATACGCCTGTCGGCTTGGTGGGGAGCACGTGCTCACCCGGAATCTGCAAGAGCAGCCATTGAGTGGGTGTTAAAGATTTTTGAAATAGGGTAACAAAATTTTTTATTGACAAGCTACATACATATAATGAAATCAAACTGATAATCTATTTTGAATAAAGATAAACAAAAAAGTTAACAATCTGTAGATAAAAGATAATTATCTATCTATTTGAATTGTATACTTCATCAGGTTTTTGATATCTATCTAATAGAAGTACTATGAACTTACTGTTATCATGAGTGCCAGTGGACCTCCATAGATGAGCAGACAGAAGGCTCCAATCATTAGCCAGGTGAAGATGCCCCGAATCACCCAGTTCCTCCATCTGGAGACAGACATCAGCTGTTTATGACAGGCCTAGTAAGTAGGTCTTTTATAAACCGTCCACTGCTGGATATGGCTGGACATACGAAACAAAAAGAACAACAATTTGGAACTTTGACTTCACCAAAGAGCATGATGAAAATATGAAATTCACTTGAGGATAGATTGATTCAAGGATAGATAGATTGATTATCATACACAATATTTGTTTTGATGCAAAATATTTGCTGACATTTTGTGCTGAAAAATTTAATTTGAACAGGTTTCAGCACAATATATCCAGGGGGATATGATGAACTTGATACCCTGATTCACCTTACTCAAAATCAACCCTACCTAATGTTGAAACTAAAATTATTTAGGGATAAGATTCATAGTAACTGCAGAAAAATAACTAAAATTACAACTCTTAAATTTTTTTGGGAATACAACAGCATAGTAACCTGCCTGCTGATATAAAATTACCTCCAGTAAAAGCCGTCTACAGACTACAAGTATTATACATACAAGGGAGTTGGTATAATTTACTATGAGACTTAAAGAGGAGCAGTAGATTTATGCTTATTTTTTAAACTTTCTTGTTTCCTAATAAAGCTGACCATGGTCAGTTGTTTGCCCAGCATACTCAGTGTCGAAACAAGCAGCAAGACTAGTTACTTACCTTGAAGACAGACCCGAAAGCGCCTGATCCAAAATCTCCGGTGTTTTGTCCGTTCCTTGCGGAAGATTCTTCGCCAATTCTTCCACATACTTCTCTTCTAAGTTCTTCTCCTCCTCCGAGTCAACCTGACAATGGAATCCAAAGATATCATTCACGAATTCATAACAAGTAACTAAACAAAAACTGGTTTGAAAAGAATAGCTACATGATCAGATTCTCCTGCGGTCTCCACTTTGTCGTTTCCGTCTCCTTCTCCTCGACGGTGCCTCAATTCGCTCATGATAGCACAAACTAGACAGCACAGCACTGAGTCTAGATTTTTTGTCAAATACACACGATTACTTGAATATTTTAATCCATTTACGAATAAGAAAAATAGTTCGATGTTTTCCGACGACTTGTCTGTCAAACGAAAAATCAATAATTTTGCTTTTTTTTCACAGAGTTGCAAGTTTTAAAAATTATGAGAATGGTAATTTTTGTAATACTAGCTGTGGCCCGCGGCCTGGGGCCCATGCAACGAAGCTACAAGTGTAATCCTACAGGCAAAAAAGTAGCAACATCGCGCCAAAATTATTCATTAAATAGCAACACTGATGAAAATTACAACTACAGGCGTTTTATGAAGCTACCAGTCTACAATTTTACAATTTACAAGTACAGCTGCCTGTAGCTTACCAGCGACAAACCATAGTGTAAATTTTGCTTTTAAAAACACAATCGAGCAAGTTTTTACAGGTGTTTTACTAAAGTCTCTGTGCGCGCGTCGTGCTCTGTACTTGTCTGTTTTGATCGATGTTTCGTTCACCACCGAAGTTACATAATAAACCTGACGACCGGTCGCGAAATGTAAACAATATGACGGAAGATCCAAAATGTTCTTCGTGCAATGTTATTATTAACGAATTACTGGCTTATATTGCCGATAAAATCGACATACTTCACGAGAAAGGAATGGTGCAAATATGTTTAAGTGCCTACTCGTCAGAGGAGATCGAGAATGCTAGGCAAGTAGCTTATTCATTACTAGCTCCATCTAAAAGAATCCTAAGAAGAAAGGAAGGCTCCGAGGAAAAAAGTTTGCTCGAAATTATAAAACTGATAAAAGAATTTGAACCGACGAGCTTACCTGTTTTTGTAGCCAGAACGTTATCAAAACTACCGCCGGTAACTTTCGATTACGTCGATGTTACCGCTTTTCTAAAAGAAATGGCACTCTTAAAAAGCGAGTTATCGCAATTAAAAGTTAACAAAATGAATCCGCAGTTAGCGGCAAACTATTCTGTGGATATTGAATCTCTGAAGACGGATATACAAGCTATCAAACAAACTATGAATAGTCAGCAATCCACTCCTAGCTTTGTACCGATTTCCTACACTGATGATAATAAACAACACTCATCGAAACAACAACATAAACCAAGGGAAAATAGGTCATGCACTACAGGCGGATCCCATCAGACTAAAAAACCTGTTGACACGCAGGCTCACGCGCGAGCATATACCTGTCCTACGACGCACGAGTTACTCAGTCCGCCGCCGTTAACAATACCTACGCGCGAGAGAGCGCCCTCCATTGAATCGACTATTCATACGCCGAGTTATAGGGATATATCGATAAACAGACGACGAATAAATGATAACCTCGCACCGACTAAGTCTGGTAGCGCTTCTCAGTGTGACAATGACGGATTTACCTTAGTCACTAACAAAAAGCGTAAGATAGCTAAGAAAAATTCAAACTTTTGTGGATCTGCACCAATCTCAAATAAAATAGCAGTAGCCGATATACCTATAGCTATATATGTCTCGAGATTATCTAAAGCAACAAGTGCAGAACAACTTAAGGACTATGTACAGGAACAGGGTGTTAGTTGTAGCGATATAGCACTGCTCAGCCAAAAATATGAAACGGACATTAACTCATTTAAAATAACTGTCCCAAAAAGTAAATTAGAAAAAATCTTAGATACTTCATTCTGGCCTGCGGGAATCAGATATCGCATATATCGCAGTGGTTTAGTACGCTTGCAGAGACCTTCATTGAATAAGAATAATCAAGACAGCTAATCTACATTAATTATGGATAGTACAACAAATAAAATAAACAACAATTTTACAACAGTAACCATGGTTTCCTTCAATTGCAAATCGGCGAAGAGATCTATTACCTACTTAAGGGATCTCTGTAGGAGTGCAGATATAATAGCACTGCAAGAAACGTGGTTGCTGCCCCATGACCTTGACCTTGTGCACACCATCGACACGGAGTTTAGCTGCACTGCCACCTCGTCAGTAGACACTTCGGCCGGCGTGCTGCGCGGTAGACCATATGGAGGACTGGCTTTACTTTGGCGCAAATCAAAATTCCCCAACGTTTCGGTTATTAAGTGTGCTAGTGACAGAATTAATGCAATTCGTATAGCTTTGGACTCTCGAGAGATACTGGTGCTGAACTGTTACATGCCGACTGATGACGTGAAGAACCTCCCCGAATTTACTAGCTGTCTTGGTATGATGAGTGCCGTTGTCGAGGAGAGCGGCATCCATGCCGCTTATTTGTTGGGTGATTTTAATTCCCATCCATCAGCTAACTTTGGACGAGAACTTGTAAACTTTTGTAAAGATCAAGATTGGTGTTGTGCTGATATAGAAATACTAGGGTTGGATTCGGATACTTTTACTTTTGTAAGTGAAGCTAACGGAGCGCATACATGGCTGGACCATTGTGTGGTCACTAGGGCAGCTATGGATACTGTAGTGTCTATAGACGTATCTTATGACGTGACATGGTCCGACCATCATCCACTTCGGGTGAAATGTAACCTAGGCTTGATTTCCAAGCAACATGAGACTACCGTATGTGATGACGACCGCGCTGGCATTTGCTGGGGAGTCAGAGACAAAAACCAGACTGACAAATACTTTAAATACTGTGATAATTTATTGCGTAATTTAAATAATGATTTTATTTGTGAATTTTGTAACAATAGTGATAATAATTTAATTTTAAACCAATGCTTTAATATTACTGAACACCATAATTTTATTAATAATTTGTATTTAAATATAATTGGAATAATGACTACAGGCGCAAAAATGACAAAGCACGTAAAACGTAATTCTAAGAATAAAATTAAGACTGTTCCTGGATGGAACTACCATATAAGGGAGCATCATACATTGTATAGAATGCATTTCGATTGTTGGATTGGGGCTGGAAAACCGCTCACTGGTAGAATCTATAGCGAAATGACGGATAGTAGAAAATTATTTAAAAATAAACTAGCTTGGTGTCAGAAAAATGAGGAACGAATTAAATTAGATATATTAGCAGCTGCAAGAAAAGATAAGAATTTTGTGAAATTTTGGAACCAGACAAAAAAGTTTAACCATAAGCAAAAACTACCAGTGAGCGTTGATGGCATTCAAAATCCAGCACAGATTGCCAATATATTTTCTGATAGGTTCCAAACTAAACCTCAGCCCGTGCCCGAGTGTCTGCTCAAGGAGCTGCTTCAGTCGTGCTCGGTTAATAGCCCAGAAACCACTGGTAAGATCCGTTTCTGTTCCGACGATGTTGCGAAAGCTGTAAGAAACATGAAAAGAGGCAAGTCACCCGGGCACGACGGACTCAGCCTTGAGCATATACTCGGGTCGGGAGAGATAATGTTTACGTGTCTGGCAAATTTATTTAATATGTGCCTCGACTATTCATATCTTCCCCCGGATATGATGAAAACGATTGTCGTCCCTATAGTGAAGAATAAGACAGGCGATTTGTCATCATCATCGAATTATCGGCCTATCTCTTTGGGTACGGTCGTGGGCAAAGTGCTGGAGCGGTTGCTGCAGCCCGAACTGTTAAAATGTATGAAAATTGATGATGCGCAGTTTGGTTTCCGCCCCGGTCTTTCGACTGACACGGCTATAATTAGTCTGAAACATGCCGTAAATTACTACACAAGCCGAAACACCTCTGTGTACGCATGTTTCCTCGACCTGAGCCGCGCGTTTGATCTAGTGAATTATGAGATTCTTTGGAGCAAACTACGCGGCTCAGGTATGCCGGAGGAATTGGTTCGTGTCTTTGAATACTGGTACGGAAACCAAACTAACAGTGTGAAATGGGGCGACGCGACGTCTAATACGTATATGTTAGAATGCGGAGTACGTCAAGGAGGGCTTACATCTCCGGACCTCTTCAATTTGTATGTCAACAACTTGATGGGGAGACTGAGAGACACCAAAATTGGTTGTCACATAGGTAAGGTCTGTGTGAACAGTCTAAGCTATGCTGATGACATGGTGTTGCTCAGTCCCTCCATCAAAGGTTTAAGAAGGTTGCTATCAGTCTGTGAGGATTATGTTAATTCTCACGGACTGATTTATAACGTGGTGAAAACTGAACTTCTTGTGTTTAAGGCTGGAAGGGGTCCGGAGAATGTGCCGGAGGTAAAACTGAATGGTTTGACAGTTCGGGTTGTTCAGCAATTCAAATACTTGGGACATATTCTCACCGATGACTGTAGGGACGACAAAGACATAGAACGAGAGAGAAGGGCAATGGCAGTCCGGGGAAACATGGTCGCACGCAGATTTGCCAGGTGTAGCAAGCAGGTTAAGTTGACATTATTTAATGCATACTGCCTAAGCTTTTACACCTGTCAACTCTGGGTGAAGTACTGCAGAAAAACGTATAGCGCGATTAGAGTGCAGTATAATGATATATTCCGCATTCTGATGCACCTGCCGAGATTTTGCAGTGCTTCGACCATGTTTGCCGAGGCCAGAACACCGGATTTTTATGCTGTTGTTAGAGCCCGCATCGCCTCCTTCTGGGAAAGGTTGCGTCGCTCTGACAACAGCATTTTGAATGTGGTGTATAATGACATGCACAGCCCAGTATTTAGACACTGGTTGTCTGTGCACAACAGCCTCAATGTCAAATGAATGACAGGTAAGTAAGTATACTTACTTATCACATATTTTTATACTTTTACTTTTATATTATACATTTATACATTATTGTAGTTTTAAGTCTTTTGTAAAATTATGGGTCCTGTAGTGCCTGCAATAAAACTTTATTTATTTATTTTATTATTTACTTTATTTAAAGACTTGTAAACTACAACTGTAAAAATTTACAACTTGTGAATAATTTTACAGGTCCTCAGACGTAAATAATTTCGTTACAAGTTAAAAAATTCCTATTAATCTCTGCAATAAAAACTAACAGAGCACACAGAAGGCTTCAAATATGTAACGAAGTTGGAGTTCTGACTCAGAAAACAAAGAAATAAATCGAAGACAAAGAAAAGTAAATCATAATAGCCAAAAAACATTGAGCAGAAATTATTCAATTTCTTATTTTTATTTTATCCCTATCCACGGAAAATTTCTGCTGAGCTTTTCCATCATTCGTACCTAGCGCCACCTACTAGGAACTATTCAATTTCTTATTTTTATTTCATCCCTATCCACGGAAAAATTCTGCTGAGCTTTTTCATCATTCGCATCTAGCGCCACCTACTAGGAACTAAACAAATAAAACCAAAACTTCTCATTTTCTTGAACAATGACATTGACATTTGAATTTTGAGTGAATGAAATGAATGAATCGATAGAGTTGTATTTCAACTTGTGAGATCTACTTGTAATCGAGATTATGGAGCGATACTGGCCACGGTAGCTTTAGAAGTGTCTTCATAAAACGCCTGTAACCTGTAAATTGTAACTACAAGTGTGTTACAGGCAGAATTTCGCCTGTAATTGTAGGATTGTAATTGTAGCTTCGTTGCATGAGTCACAGGTTCGAACTGTAGGTTTTTACCAAAGTAAAGTTCATGGAAACCCAATTCAAGTCTCAAACTTTCATAATTTTACCAGTACAAAAATAATTTAACGCTATTTATTGTCCCAGCTTCGGCGCTGACAAGTATCAAATTGTATGTATGTAATCACTTTATTGTACCACAAATTTGCAAAAACATTAAAAGAAATAAACATAACAGGCACAAAGTCGGACTTATCCTATAAAGAGATTTCTACCAGTCAACTTTTACCCAGAGGACATTTGTTATTGTGTATTAGTTATAATAGTTCCAAATGTGCAATAGCCCGAGACGATTGTTAAAGGTAACTTATCAGAAATTTCTTTCGCTCACGTTGAAAAGCACGAGAGAGACGATACCTAATTGCTGAGCAGAGCAATAACTTGCCTGTACGCGCCTTAGGTGAAGAGTGTTTTTTGCGTATTTCCCTTCTTTAGATTAAATTATTTGACGACAATGTAATAAATTCTTCCACCGCTGCTCAGCTTCGTGCCAAAAATCAATTTACACGTTTTTATCGTGTAGTAGAAATTTGATAGATATTTTTTTGTGTGGGACACCGAGTCATCCAACGCCCCAATGAACGCTAGTGTCAGCCTTCTACAAGTAGCCGGCTTCTGACATGGTTGTGTAATGACCGCCTTCTAAGTGATTATAGATAGCAACCGGGACCTACGGCTTAACATGCCATCCGAAACACGGAACCATCTTACTTACGGACAATCGGGTGGCTCAGCGTGCAATGTCATAACCAAACTGAGAACATATTCAAAAAGTGATAAATGTCGACTTTATGAGTGACCCACCGAGAATCGAACCCGGAACCTTCTGCGTCAAAGGCAACCGCACTACCATTGCGCCACATTGGTCGTCAATTGGCAGAGATAAAATAGTAGTAATTTTTTGATATGTTATTGCAACCCTAATTAGTTGTCAACGTCACTGCAGGCAGTTCTTGTGGCAAATAGGAAGACTTTAGACATAATGTTACTACACCAACACTTTTACCAAGGAATTGTGACCAAACCTTAGGACCAAAATACAGAGATAAATGGTGGTGCTAAGCTTCAAACAAAGTAGTTACTTTGAGAACACCATTTAAAAAGTAAAAATAAACGTAAACATGGCGAGCGATTCGGATGATTTCGATGTAAATATTGAAAATGTAAGTAAATTCCGCTTTAAATCATACAAATTTTGGTCTTGATTTATACTAATTTTAGTTTTCTTTCGATTCCAGTTAAAAACTACAGTGAGGCAGTCCTTCGCTCGCGTGTACGCAGCTTTGAAAGCAAGGGAACTGAAAACACTGAGACAACTCGACGCCCTGCGTAAACAATGCGAGAACAACAAAGACTTAACCAGACATTGTGTTCAAAATATCCACATAAACTACGGTAACGAGTCCACCCTATTAGATAATGTAACTAGTTACGGCGCAATCGATTTTGAGAAGCTTAATTTTGATAGTAACATTTTTACCCTAGAAGACTATGTAAGTCCTAACGATGACCACATGTATTCCTATAAAACGATTCAAGACTTGTCTCGGACTGGAGACAACAAGGAGTTAGAAGCTATAGAAGAGGCTGCTTTGAAAGAAATAACAAAAACTGATGATTGTGTGTGCTATGTTGCGATTCGAACTGAAGATGTGTCCAAACAGTTTAGGGAAATAGAAACTAGACAATGCCCTGTAGAACCTCCCTGTGATAGTGTAGACGCGCCTGCAGTAGTCACAGAAGCTGTTGATGATGATAAAAATGAGAATTCAGAAGAGGACTGTCATTCTGAGAAGAAAATTGAGCCGACCGATGATTGGTTGAATTCCATCAAAAGCCAAACCGAAACCGAACCAACGCAAGTAACAGATGTAATGGAACACAGCACCATCACCTGCTCCTAGCAAAAACTGGATCTCGAGTTAGTACTTGTAGTGCACTTACTTAATTTTTTTACTTAATAATAAATTTATATATTCTTATTTACAACTTGGCCAACATTTTTGTCCAATTTGACTGCCAACTTGAGATGAGTACAGCTCCTTGGGCTTGAAAGTATTTAAATTAGATGTAGGTGCTAGTAGTATTATTTTCTTGTATATTATACTAGCGGCCTGCCCCAGCGGATGCAACTCAATTTCCCGTGGGAATAAGGATTTTTCTCGGCAAGTGTTATACATAAGAAACCTTTCTCTTCAATCACTCTATCTATTAAAAAAACCTGCATCAAAATCAGCTGCATAGTTTTAAAGCAAACATACATACAGATAGATGTGAAATGCGACTTTGCTTTATACTATGTAGTGATGTATCTACCTATGTCTACTACTTACTTTGTCTTACCAATTTCTATTCTTATTTTAGGACTGATTTGTGTAAACTTCTTGTCATAGATAGATGGATGGTAGTATATTTTTTGATATCCTTGGACCTAGGTTTACATTATCTAGCATATTTCATATTATGTAGCTAAATTGTTAGATAAGATTTTATATTTTTATCTAAGTAAATATACTTACTTTAGAGATGAAAGAGACTAAGTCCTTTAAGGCCTATAAAAAAGAATAGACTAATTTTGAACGCCTTACGACTAGATTAGTCTCGTAACCCTTTAGTCCTTAGTCATAAGACTACAAACTGACGACTAATTTCAGCCGTAGTGTTTAACCTTATAACGTAAAAGGCTTATAAGACTAAAAAGACTAAAAGCGGCTTATCGCCTTAGGCTGGGTGCGAGCGCGAGTGGTTCGAGTTCGAGATGCGTGTCACATAGGAAATCAAACGTTTTGATAACTTACGAGTAAAATAAAATCGGAAAGCAGCAACATTGTTAATACTTTTTTAAATTATGATTGTCTATAGGTTTCTTAGTAATTTATAATGTACAAAATTTTACGGAGACAGATCAATACAACTTAATTAAATATAAAAATATAACTAAAGTAGGTGTTATTTTTATTAATGACACATTAAGTCTATCTTTGTGGTTAGTGTGGAACACAAAAATGTATTGAAGTTTGAATGAGTCGTGTATTATATTCGCAATATACAGACAGATCCATCTGGAATGACCCTCAATACTTGTCGAACGTGGCAGAATAACCTTTGTTAGAAGGTCATTTACGCTCTGCCTACCCCATTAAGAATAACGGCGTGATTTTATGTATGTAGTCCTTTAACAAAACAACTACACTCGTTTTAGTGTTTTAGTTTTTTAAAACAATTATAGTCGTTTAAGTCGTTTAGTCTTTTAATACAACGACTAAGTCATATTAGTAAAAAGTCGAACCTATAGTCTTTATTTTAGAGCCGAGTCCTGTGAGATGGAGGTTAGTCATTTTTATAGGCCTTAAAAGACTTTAGGCTCTTTCATCTCTAACTTACTTTGTTTCTAAAGCTGGCTTTTTCACTAATCTCCAAAATATTTAGCTATATGGGACCTACTTACTTACAGAATAAAGTTAGTCTTCCAGTAGAATAAAATCAGCTTCCAGTATCCATAGTTTTGTATCTAGATTTTTTGTTATAAGTATAAAATGATAAAAATTATTATCCTGCCGGTTTTTCAAGAAACTTTTTGGTCATACATAATAAAGTATTTCACTTTTAATGAATTATTTATTTATCTTTTTTATAAGAATATTTATGTCATAGAACATGCAAGGGAAAATAAAACCAAAATCTAAAGCATCAACTTATATTGTTAATACATTTTTTTACAAATGGCGTTATTGGACACTTACTAACTATTATGCATTGACTTCCAAATACATTCCCTAATGAATAAATATTACCCTTTATCATTTCTGTACCTATTTGAGATTTTGTGGCAATTTTGTAAATTATTTGGAGATAACTGTACTGGCCATTTAGAATGTGCATTTTAGCCTTTGTGTAGGAAAATTGTAAAGCAAGAATATTTATTATTAACTAGTCCTAATATTTAATCATATTTTTTTTAGAAGATCATCTAGGTATGTGGTTTTCAGAGTGTAATGTGCATGTATAGATAATAAGTTACAAAATTGCCAGACACTCTCAAATTTAATTGCAAGGGGTCAAATTGTACCAATACCAATTCCTTTAGTCTGTGTCTACCTCAAGCGTAATACTATGGTTTTTATGGCACTTAAAACATGACATTACATTTTACGATTCCTTCCTATAAATTCCCTTTTGGATGGACTATGTTTTATTGTAGGTATATCCCAGTATTCCATATTAGGCTGGTTTCAGAGCGACGCGTCTCGGCAGCGCTGCCCAGCCGCGCGCGCCTCGCATTACACTAGATTGTATGTAGCGTTTCATAGTGACACGTCTTGGGCCGCGTCTCGGCCGCGCCGCGGTCGGATCTCCTTCGATTGCCAGTAGCGTCGACTTGCAATCTTTTAAGACGTCGTTGTTGCACTCTTTTCCATATAACGTATATAACTAATATAGTGATTACGTTTGCTGGCATAATGATTCTCTGCACTCGACCGTACACCACAACGAAGCGCGCGCGTCTGAATGTCGTTTCACAGCGAACGCGCTGCCCAGGCGCGCGCCCGAACCGCGCGCGCCTGGGCAGCGCTGCTGAGACGCGCCGCTCTGAAACCAGCCTTAGTCAAAAGACATACTTGTACCAATAGTAGGTACACAGAAAAGAGGTATTTGACTATTTCAAATGATTTGGCAAAAAAAAATTAAATTTCCAGAATTACACACACCAGCTTTAACTATCAAGTTGTGTTTTTTTTTTACTGTAAATTTTGATAAGATTGTTTCTTAGTAGGGATTACCAGAATATACCTATTTAACGGAGTTGTAGTCTAGTTTGTACTCAACTTTTCACTGGAGATGCGATGGCACGATATAGTGCTGAACAGGGTAATAATTTTAACTAGAAATTAGTGTACTCAAGATATGTGCTACTACGGAAAATGTTACATTAATCGCTACAGTATTAAATCGAAATATTATTGCAATTGACTCAGGCACTAAATTATTTTAGGCCACATCATGGTTTACCATTTATTGTCCCATCATTTTGATATCGAGCTACAAACTAAGAATCTGCTGATACGACTTGAAGGTTACATGAATATGAATACTGTATTACATAATTTCTAAGACGATACTTTCGATAAGTTAGTAAGACAAACAAAATTCTCATTAGAAGAATACAAAGGTATTAAAAGATAATTTGATAAATTGGGAGTACAAAATCTAAAGGAGTACAAGGTTCGAACTAAACGTAGTGCGTATCTAAAACATGTTAAAGTAGTTACGAATAAGTTACACAACTAACTACCTTACTTCTGTGTTATGCCTAATATTGTACATTTTAACAAAATTAACAAAAGTTAGATATTATACAAGGCCAAAGTCGGTGCAGACGGCTGCCACCTCCTGATTGTTCTGCTTTTCAGAATTATTGGCGGCCATGTTAAGCTCAATGAGCGTATCGACGCTATTTATACTCACGCCCTTCAATATCTTCTGGGCGGCTAAACTAGTAAAATTAAAGCTCAAATCGCTCAAGCTCGGGAAATTGTAAAAATCCTGTTTATCCTTTTTGCTCTCCTGGCTGAGACTGTATCTCTTTTGCTTGTTTTCCAAACAGTTCAACTTTTCCATCGATGTATTTATATCCTTCATGTTCTCCTGATTTTTCAGCGCCAAGTTTGGCTCTGAGCCCAGAACCGTCGGTTTATGATCGACGCCTTTCGTTAACAGGTTAGCAATCGATTCTGAGCTCATCCTGTTGTTTGGGAGACCGTTGAGCATTTGTAATGCTGCCGCTTTCTTCAGCAAGTCGACACTTTTCAATTCGCTGTTCGAATTTATGTTCGTCTGTAGTCCCCCATTTGCTGAAGTCAAAGAGTTTTTTTGGTACCTGAGGCTTCCCAAAGAACCAATTATGTTGTCATAACTTTTCGTCGGAGTGGACGGATGGCTAGCGGTAGAGGTTTCCAAGTTATGGATGTTGTTGTGTATAGCTGGCGAGGCCGGGTTCGATGTAACTTCGTTGGTATTATTCAACTGATTCTTGTAAATAAAGCTGTTGTTGTTAGCTCCGCCGCCAATTTGTAGAGAAAGCTTCCTGTTGTTATTCATTCCCGTATCGTTCATCGAATTCTTGTTGAATTTGTTTTCCTGAACCTTAATTGGTTCCGGCTCTTGAAACTTTTGCTTATTTTTCTCCACGCACACATCAAAAGAAGTTTCAGTCGGGTTTTTTGTCGTTGGATTCGTAACCCCGTTTTGAACAGACACCACTTGTCTATCGTTCTTATCGTTTATTATGTAAATATTGCTTCCGTTGCTCGTTTCAGTAACTTTCCCATTTTCAAATGTGATAACAGATCGGACCGGGGAGTTTTGTACGTAAACTTTAGTGTTTGTGCCTCCACCGTTTTGCGACATCGTGTTAGTGGTAACTTTAAGCGTAATCGAATTGTTCGAATTAGACGTTGCCATAACCGATGAGTTTTCCTTATTTCCCAAAGTCTTATGCAAAGGGGTAGCGGTTTTTTTGGGTGTGCTTGGGCAGTTTTTTGGCGAAGAATTAGGTGATGAGTTTTTCCCGTTTTTTACCGTCTCTCCTCCAACTATTGGCGGTTTCGTTCGATACTTGTGCAAGCTTTTTGGAGAGCTTTGCAAGCTCTGAACTTTGACGAGTGATTGTGCTCTGCTTAAACCGTTTGTGTTGTGCGAATGGCTATGACTAGGAGAAGGCTTCAGTGTGCGATCTGATATGTGCGATTCTAAACTGGAATGCCCGCTGCTACTTGTGTAGTAGTTCCTTTTCATAGGGGAATTATCTGGTTGGATTTTATCCTTTCTTGGCGTGCGATTTGTGCTGTTGCTTTCTAAGCTGGATGGGCCACTTGTGCTCATAATATGGTCCGAGTGTGAATAATCGACCCTACGTAAGCTCCCGCTAGGGCTGTCTCTTAGTTTAGGGTCGCTACCCCTTTGCGGTGAGCCAAAATGGTCTAGGATGGTTTTGTTTGTGGAGCTCCTGCTGAGGGTGGATCGTGGTAGGCTTCCGGAGCTAGGGCTGGATTGTCTGAGTGGCGAATGGTCGTAGTGTACGGAGCCCGCAAGGCCGGACTCGGTGGAAAGGTGCCGCTTGTGCCGCCTCGGCAGCGTCGAAGACCGATTACTGATCTCTGAACCGTCGTAGTACGATGACACGTATGATGTTTGACTCTGCAGTGACTCCTGGAAATACAAATATTTCTGTTAATCCTTGGATTCTGGCCGAATTCGAAATTTTAAGTGACAGGAGAACTTTACAAACAAACTCCTGAATTCTCCCACTGTCTTTGTCTTATCATGGCATAGCTTCTGCCAAGTATCATTACCTTGGAATTAGTCTGCGTGGCGACGCAGTGCAGATGCACCGCCTTGGAGTTGAACCACTCGGTGGGCGGGAACTGGGCAGAGAACGTGCTCATCGCGCGCGTCTGCTTGCTGCGGCCGCTTCGTCTGAATAAGCGGGACAGCAGGGACACTTTCTCTGTAACAGGATAAGAAGATAGCTTTACCTATGCACTATGCAGAAAGTGGAATGTCCAGCACTGTTTATTTTAAGTGCCTCACCTACTTGTGTGTGAGGTAAAATACCGGGCTCTATGCTTCTGTGCTTTACTTATTCGAAGAGTGAATTGGCTACCTCGCTATGATAGGCCGAAGAAATATAGGTCGAAATAAAACATGCGGAATCTTTTGCATAAAATGGTTCGATCGGAAAGTTGTTCACCCTCTTGGAAGGGGCACTGTAATTTTCTTACATCCGGTATAGGCCAACAACTTACTGGGCGACGCAGATTCAACGCTCGGCGGGTAATCGGTGGACGACGAGCTGTCGGTCGTGTTAGCGTGCTTGTGGTGCAGACTCCTAGTGGAGGCGCAGCGCTGAAGGTACTTGGAAGAGGAGCCGAAGATCCTCAAGGAGTGTCTGCGGTCCAGCGAGCGGGGCGCGGGGAAGGACGCGCTGCGACGCTTGTTCGGCCGCCCATAGAGGATCTTGTCGTTTGGGTTGCCTGGAAAGATGATAGGGTAACATGAAACCAGTGTTATATATAGCTTTCGAGAACTGTCGTCCTTATATATGCAAGTCATCAGTGAGCGTCGTTTTTACCGTTTTGCCTTTACATCTACCTACTTTACAACAGCAATGCTCGTCGCTATAAATAAGCCATTTATGACCAAAAATAACATCGTACCCTAGGTATTATCATGTTATTTATGACATTGCTTGCACCCACGTGTCCACAACTTATCCCTATAAGAATAAATCATAAGACATTTTAAATAGCAAACATAAGGACGAGTTGAAACGAAAACACCATAGTTATTTTCGACGTTAACGTTCAAAGTTACTCTAGCTGTAGGCCGTTTATCAAAGAGCTCTCCTCACATTTGCACTTTACATGAAATATTACAGGAACCACTTAAAACTACATTCTGAATTTCCCTAGAATCGTGAACAGCTCGTCTGACTCGAAAGCTACGAGAGGTTTCAATAATTTATCAGTCAGTTTTTAACTTTTTGCTATATGCTGCGCAAAAACTTTTTGCGCTTTTAAAATTCCTTAATCCAGTGTTAGTAAAAAAAGTGTAGATAGAAGGTAGTTAAGGTACAACAATAGGTAGGGTTAGACTTTAAAAGGTAGGTTTAAGTTGTAGGTTTGCTCTTGACGACGATATAGCAAGCAACATTGTTGACAATAAAGCAAGCTCGTCTAACCACCGGAAACCGCTGACCCATCATAGCAGTTGTCCCTAAAGGAAACGAAATAAAGCTAGTGTTCTATACAAGTTTAATATAGTTTATATATAGTTAGACTGTTACTAAGTACTTATATTCTGAGACGCAAGGAAGATGACTTCAAAACAACACCACAGTTTGCGACTAATGACCACTCATCAGCCGACGTAATCCGCAATCACATTTCTTGCGACCATCTTGTGTGAATAACATACGTTGAGCTAGATTAAACTATTCCTTTCTTAGAATTCTACTGAGTTTAGTACTATTGTCTGACAAAGTGTATTAGAATATTAAGAAAGTTTAGCATGTCATCAACGTAATACACTCGTGGTTTGATATAGCAGAAATCTAATGTTACTCAATTGTTCCATTTGAAACTTTATTGTGATGTTTATCAGGTTTTCGGCTTCACAGAATGTTAGAAAGTTCTACAGAGCGAATAAAATAAATGATCCACCTGAAACTCCTCAAAACTATTCCACCGAAAACAAGATTCCTGGAATCCTGATCGCAGCACTCCCAAGAAATTCTCCTGCACAAATACCTTGGCTAAAGTTATGCATGTCACATGCGGGCGTTATTTCTGTAATGTAGAGTACGGCAGCGCCGGCGCAGGCAGGATCAGGCAGGTTAGGGCTTCCAGTTCCGCAAGTTATTTTGTGAATTCGAAATTATTGTTATTGATTTGACTTAGAGTTCGTTCTTTTAAGCGTGATGCATAAGCTACTAGGTATTTATGTTTTTGCCTACTACTTTTTTTATTGCTGTCTGTATGTTCTGTCTCTAGAGCCGCGTCTCTTGCGTGTGGTTTTTTCAATATTGGACCAAAACATACTTTTATCGGTCGCGGGAAACAAATCATAGAGAAATGTATATGCCCTTTGTCCACGCCGAACTGTAGGTTTTGGAAATTCTTAGCATGGGGAGAACTTAGTACCTATCTAGCAGTTGAACTAATTAATTACTTTAACCTTTACTAGAACTAGTTCTTTTTTCAGATATTTGAGACCGGTAGGTATAACAAAAAACCTCATATTTTATTGGTATTATCCCTAACAAATTCGAAGGGTTGGAAACCCTATATCAGGTATTTTAATGGCGTTCCTCCTGAGCTATGAGATACTGGGCAGATTATTTTGATTAAGATCTTTATTTTGCTCCGAAGCTATTCCTGGTAGCAACATTCTCCTATAAGTATTTATTGTGACAATACATTGTTGCTAATGCAATGCATGGATGGTGCTTGTATCGTATCTTGTAAGGTTTGCTAATATTACTGTTTATTATTACCTATTGTTTTGATCCTTGTAGTATTTGATTTATTTTTCTTATGGTTTAATGCAAGTTTTTAGGGTTAAGTATTGCACGTGAAAACTGGCGTACCTGTTAAATTGCTAAGTCATGTTTAGTTTTGTAGGCCTACCTACACAAATTTTATAGTTGCTAATAAACTTATTGGCTTGTTCGGTTCTAAAACCAAAACCGTAATTTGACGCCTCATAAACTCAAAGAATATGCATCACATTCCAAATCAACGAGCGGCTGAAAATACCTACTCGGGCCGTTTCTCTCGGCGTGTTTACAAAAAGACGTAACCGTCAAGATTAGCTGTCAAGTTCATCGCTGATTTATGCCACCAACTGCGCCCGCGCCGCCGCCTTTGTGCGTCAAGATGTGCGCTTAGACATGTTTGGTGCTTACTTTGGGAGATTAGTTCGGAATTTATCTTTATTATCAGGAAGTTATTAACCATATTTGATTTGAATATTAAATTAAGCCATAGAAATAAGATTTCATTTCCTATCGTCCAACTTTTACGACTTCGAAGTCTTCTATTCGTGTTTCGCAGACTTCGCTTTTCATTTTTCGCTGCTCATTCGCTGTGATTTAAATCAAAACAAACACTGTAATAGCAATAAAATACATTCGCGCATCATAAAGCCGTATCAGTCCATTATAAATTTCAAAGCACACAGATGCATTAGTATCATACCTACAAAACGACAAGTCGGAACTCCTCCATAACTAATCTATTCTATTTATCGACTAAGTGCATGCTAAATCAGACTGAAACGCAAGTCCTGACTATAATAATGGACTATTCTGCAAATCCCTAATGCTACATCCTGGTTGTGCATATTGTTTAGGATTACCTGGATTTATTAAAATCGACTGTCTGGTATTCTATTTGAAACAGTAGGTACTTATCTACAATTTTAAAATGAATTGATTTAGGAATTAGATTGGGTGTAGTAAGCGCTCTGCGTCTGACTGAACCGTCTGTAGGCATACCTGTCTAAAAAGGTGATTGTGCATTGATATCTTGATTCTTACAGTACGTTACTTTAATTCCTGCAACATCCTTGTTTTTTCTGCTGCCTTATAATCGAAGAAAGCCCCAGTGATCATCCTTGAGGATACAGAATAAACCCTATCAATGGAAGGCACGAGCGACCACTTGGCTGGAATGCCGGTACATTTGCATGCCACTGAGTGTACAAGTATCTGGCTAGCAGGACTACCGCCACGTACTATTTGCTGTCGTTCACCTCGATTAATAAGCAAATTTCATGCTCAAAGTAACGGCAAATGAAGTGGTGTTCCGTGTTGTAACAGCAAAGTAAAGTTTGCGGCGGCGGCTTGTTGATGGCAAGTGCAGATAGCGTATGAAGCGAGCTCCTCAGGTCAAATTCTTCGGCTCTCTGTTATGTTGTTTATCTCGCGTTGTGGCCAAATAAAGGCACATGTTTTGACGTGACTTTGACTTGAGCGTAATCTTAATTTGGAGCCATCTTTACGGGTTTGGAGGTCAAAATGTGAAATGTCGAAAACCTTTGAAATCCGCCGCAGCTTTGAGTACAAAAATGTCGTTACATTACGGTAATTGTATTAAATAAGTAGGTAAAGTACTTATTAAAATTGGATAATGATCATTGCAATTGCATGTTTACGGTTCTTTGTACGCTTTTTTAATCGTTGCAAATGTTGAGATTTCCCAAACAAGTCCATATTAGTAAATTCCAAGGTAGGTTAGTAAAGTAGAAGTTTTATTTCGAAGAGCTCTGAAGCCGATTGCTTGCGTTTACTTTGACCGATGTCGGAAGTCGAAAGTTCAAAGAATGCCATAAATGTTTTGAATTAGCTTCCTCAATATACAAATGGTATAAAAAAGTAATGTTGAATCAGTGGCTTGAGCCATATCCGACAGAGGAGTTATAAATAAACTACTTTTGAGTTGAATTGGTTTGCTTTTTGGAGTTCGTTTTGATGCCAACATGTTAGAAAAATAATGCCGGCTAAGTGCTTAGTTTTAAATAGGTAAAGTAGGTCATTAGAAAGACAAATGTTTAGACTAAAGTTAGAATACGTTTAAACACGGAAGTGCGACAATTTAACCTACTTAAAAACAGCGCAATGCAGGCAAAAACTCAAATGAGTATCACACACGAGAGAATAGGTGAAACTTGCTAAGTTTGACCTGCAGTAGGTCACTTGTGCGTTACTTGATTACCTATCTTACCAAAAAATTTACCCTAAGGGTAACAACTTTTCTGTGTTAATATAATATCTTACTGCCTTTTGTCTTAACTATTTTCTTAGCATATCACTTTTAGCGTAGAGTTTCTAGAAAACTCTATCAAATATAAAAGTTTAAACCTAACCAAACCTACAGACATATGATAATCAGACATTATGTATAGGTTTGCAAATAGTTTAATTTGTTAGATAGATGTCCGTCTGTCCATCTAGCTTCCCTTTTGTTCTTAGCGTACCATTTTTAGCGAACAATCTCCAAAAATCTCTATCAAATAAAAAGGTTTAAACTTTACCAAACCTAAGCATACATGTCTGATTATCAGACATATGTATGTATAGGTTTGCAAACAGTTTAGGTTAGATAAATGCCTGTCTATCTAGTTATAGATGCAGTAGATTTGATTGCAAACTCAGAAATATCGATATTGAGATAGCAGCAGATGCATTCAGGACTGTTTGCGTTACGATAATGTGATCGGCGTGCGTCTAGACAACTCATGAAATTTTGATGTGCAAACCATTTGCAACCGTTTCAGTCAGTGTTTATTGACTGATTGAAAGAAGGTTACCGATTTTACTCGTGTGTTTGCAACTTACCGTGTGATGCCGGCTTAGAATAGTATCACCCAAATTCAAACGGTGAGTGTCGTAAAAACCTACTAAGAGATAATTATCCGCGGAAATGGGCAGCAGCGTTTCCTGTGAAGTATACTCGTACATTGCACATTGCGCTCACCAGTCCGCCTGCCAAACGTGGTGAGTATAGTAAAACGCCCCGATAGGCCATGATATGGGGAGGCCCATATCCAGCAGTGGACTGTGGTGGCTAAATAATGACCAAATCTGGTTCTAAGAATCTTCAGAGTAAATTAGATAGGGCATTTCAAGAAGTGTCATACGGTGAAACTATACTGTTTCTCAATTAAGGATGGTTCTCAATAATTCCCTATCGTCGATTCAGGAATCGCAGCAAATTTCATCAAAAGCAGTTCAGTGGTTTTCAAATTCCCACAGTTTCTCCACTGTTAAGTCGGTTTGACTTTGCTAAACGAGGACTTGTTTGCGAATTATTTTAGGCACATTCCTCGGGGTATGAAAGCCACATGTCAAGGAAGACGCATGCTTTCTAAATATTTGCGCAGTCGAGATGTTTGTCCAGATGCGCAGTGCATTTCATTCGGGGTCCTATTTCACTGTCTTTACTGCATACATGAGAGCATAGGCTCATCCTCTATATTGTGTAGGACACCCAGTCATTGGATGACCCATAACGATGATTTTGAACTGCATACTTGGTAACTTAGTAATTCTAATTAGCCTACTAACCACTCAAACTCAAATCTCGAACTCAAATTATTTACTTATTCAAAGTAGTAAATTTTACATTTAGCTTTTTGATGGTCAAATTTTAACAATTTTAACAATAACAATTTTATGAACCTAGTGTAAACGCGGCCTCTGTTGGTTAGCGTATGTTTCTTCTTCTTGCGTGTCGATAGCTTCAAATATGCTTAGACTACAACAGACGCATACAGCCTCATTGTTGACAACCCAAAGATCCTCTAGTGAGCATGTGTTGGGGCTATCCACGCAAATCTGCGTATGCTAACAACCTGGGATACGGTTCAGAAGGTAGCAAACCTGTAAGTGGCATTTCTATGTCAATTTTCTGATCTTTACAGTGCCCCATCTAAATTGATTTTCTCTTAGCTAGAGTTAATTCCTTTTTTAGATCCATTTTTGCTGCAATCAATGCACATGCAACTCGAGAAGCTCATTAAACAAACCACTCGAAATTAATTAATGTACGAACAAGGGGTCTATTTTTAAACCAGGCGCTCCAGAATGTGGGTCAGACTGAGGAATGAGGGGGCATCGCTCTGCGTACTCAGAGAAAAGATGGAAAAAATATGTGCATAAAAGACTGAAGTGCATAAATATGAGGGTGATTTAATATAGCGTCATTCCACTCGGTTTACTGTTCCATAAAACATTCTTCTTCTTTTCGTGTAGGACACCGAGTCGTCCAACGACCCGATGCACCCTAGTGTCAGAATTTTTCAACCGCCTTCTACAAGTAGCAGGCTTCTGACATGGTTGTGTAACGACCGCCGTCTAAGTGATCATAGACAGCAACCGGGACCTACGGCTTAACGTGCCATCCGAAACACGGAACCATCTTACTTACGGACAATCGGGTGGTTCAGCCCGCAATGTCCTAACCAGACTGGGAACAAATTCACTAAGTGACAAATATCAACTTTGTGAGTGACCCACCGAGAATCGAACCCGGGACCTTCTGCTTCAAAGGCAGTCGCACTACCATTGCGCCACATCGGTCGTAAAACATTGAAAATGTGCGAAAATGTTATTACGATTTCGAAGCTGTCTGTCAAATTCTTCATATTTTCGTGACACCTAGCCAGTCTATGTTAACTCATTTCTAAACAAACATTTCGTTTGAGGTGGTTTGAGGTAAGAATACTTAGGTTATTGTGAACCCAAGTATTTATACCTACTAAAAAACGGAACTAATTCCGTAGATTTCGTGATCGAAAATGGATCTTGACTTCCAATATGACTCTGTCCACTGATCCCTATCTTGTCTCCCAATGATGCATTTTCTAAACAGTTTACGTCTAAACAAATTTGAACCCCATTCAACAGTTTGAGACGACTTTGTTGTTTCATTCGCTGATACAAAGTTCCGTCCAACATTCGCCTTTGCTCTAAGATTTCTTTGCTTCATATTAAATTACCCTGCACAGGAGATCACAGGACGCATTAATTGGTATCCATACGTTTCTATTTGCAATGGATGTGAAGTGAACTGTGAGGAATTCATAATGTCATCTAAAAGGTGAGTTCTAATTTAATATACCGCCTATAGCGGTATTTCTACAATGTTTCGAATGCCTAAGGTGAACATAGGTGACCGTCAGGCCTGAAAAGTTAATTAATTGGTATAAAATGGCTACCTATTAGGTTAACGTTAGATAACGACCATTTTTTACGGCCTACGCTCTACTTACCCTGCAAGGAATATAAAATGTGTGTGTATAGCTAAATAGCTTGAATCTTTTCGTACCGTTCGTAATAGAGTTGATGAGGAAGAGAATGTGAAAGAGGAAGTAACAAGCTCGAAGTTGGAGGATGAGGTTGAGAATTTATTTATGAGGAAGACGATGCAGTTGAGGAAGTGGTTGAAGGAGAGAAAATACAGCGAAGAGACTGAATGGTGATTTCAGACTGAAATATGTTTTATACTCTGCATATTCGGTTTCTGAATGTGACTTGTGTATCTGAAGATGTCTTCCTCTTAGCATCTTCGGAATTTGTGAGGATGTGGAAGCGGAAGAGGAATTTTGAACATTCTGTTATGTGGAAACGGTAGCTAGAACCATAAAAATTGCGGAACTTCCGCGTTATGAGGATGCGAGACAGGAATCCTCATCAACACTAGCTTATAAAAGATATACCTACTTACTTAGATACGCGGTAAAAAAAGAAATCAGGTTTTTGAATTCTGATTACAGCAACATAATTCACGTCAAAATTATAACTGTCAACGAGTTCAACACACCCCGCGATTCGATTTTGTATCGGACGCGAAAAAAAACGAATTTAAATTCAAAACAAGTTTTGGAACAAGAAGAAATGGTCTCTTATATTGGCAAGAGACGTTAAAATGCAATTCTTTATTCGAATACTACGAGGCGATTAAAATGCATAGAGTTTGCAGGCATAGATCGAAACGGAAGCTTGGCAAGTCTTACTCCCTCGAGTCTTGAACAAATCCTTTTTCGTTCTACCTACAATCTACATACAAATGAATTTAGCCGTGTTACAAAAAAAATATCGTGCCGTGTGATGCTGGCTTAGAATAGCATCACCCCACATCCTTCCCGCGGGTGTCGTAAAAGGCGACTAAGGGACTAGAGGGTGTTGGTGTATTACAATTTTTAGGCGACAGGCTGACAAGCTGTCACTATAGTGATTGATACCCATGTTTTCTGAATCAAAACAATCCTCAAAAATGTCAGACGTGGCGATAGCGACGGTATCTTTACGGCCGTTAACGCTCTGCCTACCCCGCAAGGGATAGAGGCATGATATTACATATATGTATGTATGTTTTACAAAAAAAAGTTAGTCATGATTTAAGTCGTTTGACAACGTCAAATCGTATGGAGATGTAATAAACACCGTCTTAGTTATACGCGTCCAACTTTTTTGTAATCACACCAAGAGTTATACTGTCGAAGCAAGCCAGGGTTTTTAAAACTCTTTTCATAGAACAGTTAATTCGTGGCAGGAAAAAGTTATCAGAAAAAATTATAGATCCTTGATCTCAGGAAACTGAAAAAAAAATGGTCATAAATAGACAAAATGAAACACCCAAATGTCACCGAAACATATTGCCTCGATATAAAATCTTGACGGTTACTTTCAAACATGTCTCCTAACTGAACGTGTATAACTAATCTCATTAAAAGAATATGTCAAGGGAATTGGTTTGGGTTTTCCTGCTCTTTGATCTGATAATAGATGTCTGTAGCTCTACAGAAATATGGAAGGACTGTAACTTACTGAACTGCCACACCAATAAAAAAAATAGATTTTTATTTTTATTTCCTGTAGAGTTTGTAGTTGCCGCTATAAGTCAAATCAAGTACCTAGTTCCAATTTCCTGTCTTTTGTTTAATGAGAAAAGAAAAGAATTTCATTCTTCTTATATGTAAATATCACGTACGTAATACATCTTCACGTATCACTTGTTTGCGTAAAACTTATTACAATATCTATTGTTATTTGATAATGTGCAAATTTAAATGCCAATGCACTTTTTATAGGCAGGTGCATTTACCTCCAGCATAACAATATAATTGTATATTAAACCGACGTAAACCAATTTTAACAGTACTTCATATTTGTATTGTATCTACATAAAACGTAAACATGCGTCTCACCATGCTTTTATTGCATTTATTGCAAATTACCACCAGTATTTTTGCGGAACTGAAATGGACTATCAGAACTGACTTACAACTCATCACGGAACAAGTAGAAATAAGTGCTCAGAACCATCCCGCATCCAAAACAGATGCCAAATGGATTCAACAGCCTCTAGACCACTTCGACAAGAAAGAGAAGAGGACGTGGAAAATGAGATATTATGAAAATGTAGAGTTCTGGAAGAAAGGTGGACCCGTGTATTTATATATCACTGGAGAAGGCCGAGCCACGCCATTTCTTGAAGGACTATCTCTATACAGTATAGCTAATGAAACAAACGGAGCTATTTTTGGATCAGAACATCGGTACTACGGTGAAAGCATACCTTTAGATATGTCTGTGGTGGAGAATTTGAAATATTTGAGCTCAAGACAGGCGTTGGCTGATTTGTCACGATTAATCCAGATGATCAAATCGTCTCCTCAATTTAAGAACTCTAAGGTCATTGCTGTTGGAGGCTCGTACGCTGGTAACTTAGCGGCATGGATGAGGCTGAAGTACCCTAAACAAGTCCATGCCGCTTGGTCGAGCAGCGCTCCTGTTCTTGCCAAGAAAAACTTTCAAGAATTCTTCACTGATTGGGCTAATGACTTACAAGAGGATTTCCGGGGATGCTACGACAAAATAACACAAACATTTAATCGGTACGACCAGCTGCTTCGTAGTCAAGATGGAATAAGACAATTAAAGAAAGAAGAGAATATTTGCGAAGAGACTGACATGACCAAGCCTTTAAACAAGGCATCGTTTTTCTATGAAAAAATATTGAGTAACCCTTGTGCTCCTAAAAATCCAACACCAAATTGTAATGACCATGAATTTTCTCATCGTTCCAAAACCATACAAGATTATATGCGATCATGGTGGTATCAAACATGCACAGAATTTGGTTATTTCAAACCTACAACTAATGAAAAACCATTTACAAAAAATCTTAACCTAGATTTTTACGTGAAAACTTGTGCTTTACTATTTGGATCCGAATTTGATGAAAAGAGAATCGATAAGGGTATTGCTGCCACAAATAAACAATACGGTGGATTGAAACCAAAGGTAACCAGAGTAGTGTTTGTGAATGGTAGCAAAGACCAGTGGAGGCTTCTTGGTGTTACAAAGAACTTGTCAAAAGATGCACCAGCGAAGGTGATCCCGAATGGTCTGCATGGTCAAGATATGTTACGTGAAAGAGAGCAAGATTCCAAAGAAGTTATCGAAGCGAGGAAGTATGTGAAAAATTTGATCATAAGTTGGTTAGCTTTGAAATAATAACGCAATACTAACTTATATTAAAATTTTGTATGTAATATTACTATAACGCGTTCGTTCACTTCGTTAATGCAAGAAACTGCAGAAACAACTGGAATTACGCCTCGATTAAAATACATATCAAGCCTGTCCTGGACACGTTTGTTTGTCTTCTACATTCTTTGATAGTCAACATAATCGGGGTATCAATGAACCTATAAAATATGACTGTAATTGACCGGATCTTATCCCTATCTATCTCACCTGGATGATATCATCGTCAAATCGTAAGCTTTTACGATATCAATTATAGATTTTATGCATTCGTTTCGTTACATTTTGTTTTGCTGATATGTTAGTTCAAGCATCGGCAAAATTGTATACAACTCGTTTGGAATGTATTTCCTTTATAAGTTTATATATTCTGCTTTATAATCATGTTATTGTTCATCCGTAATGAGATGATTAGCACTTGCCTAAGTACCTTTATCTAAATTTTTGTATAATATATCTATATTTGTCTGTTCTAGCTTATGTGTGACCCTCGATTGTCAAATGTCTTCCTAAATTACTTTGCTATTTATACTTGTGGTTAGTATTCCCATTACAAGTGTCAAATGACTACTTAAAGGGAAACCTCCCACAACTATGTAAAATAGGATTTATAAGAAATAAAGTTAGGTAAAAAAGTCAATTTTATCTCGTGACGGAAAATCCGGAAACGTATAAACCTACAATCAACTTTTAATTCACCTTGGAACTGTAGGTAATAATTTTGATACATTCCGAACTGAACAGAAATCTATTTTTACCATTTGTTTGCGACATTAAGATTTTACTGCTAGATCCAGACAGAACTTTCGATCTAGAATTTATCTGTTTTACAGTTTCGTTTAGGAGACACATAAATCCACCCACGGTGGGTGTTTTTATCACTTTGCATTTTAATCAATGCCAGTATTTCCAGTTACAAATTAGCAAAAAGAATATGATACCAAATCCAGTTCGTTGCCGCTAAAAAATATACACCTTATAGAAATTCTTCAAATCTCTTGGATACAATACACAGACAAAGTATCCAATGCGAAAAGTTGTTGCTTATAATTGGGAAATAACTTTAATATAGTTACGTTACGTTTTGAGCTCTATAGTTTTTATTGAGAGAGTTCAAAGTGCTATTTCATTGGCACATTTCGATCGAAACTATAACTAAGTAGATAATTTTTACTACTGCTTTCATAAGCGAAAGTTATCTATCGGAAATAAATCTTGTAACGATCATTTACTTAGGCAATTTTATTATGTGGCGCCAAAACATCGTAAATATTCATGATAGTACCTACCACGACGATTTTTAATGGTGCTCTAAATCCAAATTAATTAGGCAGATATTTCAAACGTGTGTTAGTAGTAATAAACCGAGTATCAATACGAGACAAAACTTTCTTAGGATAGTAAACAGCCACTAGGTATCTAATATACAGGGTGTAAGGGACGGTGAGGTGTAACGAAAACTTTGCAGGCGTCATCAGATCATGAAACTGAATAAGTTTTTCGAAGGGGGCTATGTTGGTAAAAGTGTTTTTTTTCTATCCATACAAAATTTCCGATTAGCTGACTGACTTTTGTACGAGAACTTCAAAAAAATTTTTCTTTTACCAACATAGCCTTTGTAGAAAAAGCTGTTCAGTTTCATCGTCTGATCACGCCCGCAAAGTTTTCGTTACACCGTATACAACATAAAAATAGTAGTATTCTTTGCTATTATTCGAGTAGTTAACTATCGGATTTACTCTCGTTTTACGATTTAATAACGCATAAAGTGCACTCTTATGAGAAAACTTCACAGACATGTTTTTGACTGCAGTTTACTTTGTAATGTGAAAGTTTTCAGAATTCCGAAAATTTTATTAGATCCTTTTATATTCTATTTCATTATTTACCTGTTTCATTCGGAACACTACTTCTTAGTTCACTCTAGCTAATTCGCTAATTTTTTACCGCCTAGGTACTCCATACCCTGATTTTGAGTTTTTTTAAGAGCCTGGATAATATTTTTAATTTTGGTATCTACTCGCCATTATTGATTGAGAAGAGTATTGCATACCAACTTTTTTTAGTTGAGTTATCTTATTTATATTCCACCTTGCTAATACTAAGTTATCAGCTAAGGGATCATTTTATGCTACCTGAATATTTACATGGATGATGTGTTTAGGTTCAGGTAGATAGATTTGGTAGGATCAGCGTATGGTGAATCATCTTCAACAATTTGAATTTCTATCGAAACACTGATGGTTTTCGGATGTAAGAAAATTATAGCGCTTAAAATTGACGTAAAATAATTGGTTCACAAAATTCTGATCTGCACCTATTCTGCCTTGGTTAGTATATATATTTCTGTAACTATGTTGACTGGATGGTGAAAACGGAAGATTTACCTACGTACCTTGTGGCTAGTCTGAGGGAGACCTGTAGGTGTCAATGTATTGAGCAGGAGACTGCTATATGCTGTAGGTACTTATGTGATATGATGATTCGTGTGAACTATGTTACTATGACATACTAATGAACAAAAATTATAACTCATCTACTCCTCCATCATGACTAAACAATCCAGGTTGATCTGATCATGACATAATCTAATGGCAGATTACAGACGTTACGTTTTTCACGTCACAACCAAAATTACTTGGTCATCGTGATAAATTACTGTATATCGACGCACACATTATTATTCTTCATACGTTTTTTTATAATGTAACACTTTCAATTTGTTACTACACTTTCCCGGTATAAGCTCGTATTGTTTCATACTTATGACCTACGCGTATGTACATACCAATGACCTACCATAATATGCCTACTTAAAATATTTAGAGTACGTGGTTGAACTTTTCCTGCCGTTCAGTGAAACCTAGCTAGACCGATTTATACCCTTGAATTTCATGAAAACCGTTGGAGCCTTTTCCGAAATCCCAAAAATATATTACAATTCATGATCGTTTAAAGGTAAGTATAAATAATATTAGATACATCTGTCCGGGAATAAATTTGGGATCTTTTCGTAGTTACGTAGGCCACATCGTTTGTCAACGTGTAGGTACGTATAGATACCTATAAGGTATCGAAACTTAGATTATGATAGCAGGAATCCATTCGCGCCTATCACATCACATTCCATTCAATTTAACATAGATTCTAAGTTTATCAAACCATCACGACTCGGTCACAAGTTTTAGGCACGAAACGTCTATCAAGCTAAGGTAGTGTTTCAGGTAGGCCTATACTGGGATCGATTTTGACATGCTCTTCCTACGTATTTTATGGAACTACTACTCGATAGTTTTGGCCCAAATCCTTTCGGATACATCTGAATGTCACATTGACCATAAATATACAACCTTACAAATTGATCCCCCCAGATCCCGAGGCTGATCTCACGGAGATTGCTAGACCAAGGACGCACCCCATCACAGCCACCTCCATATCGGGGGTATTGCCCTGTTTGGCAGGCCGATTGGCGAGCGCAGTGCAAGATGTTGCATTCACAGGGAACGCTGCTGTCCTTTCCCTGGTGATTGTCCCTAAGTCAGTTATTACGGCGAGTATTATTGGGGTGATGAATTCTTAGCCGGTACACCCGGCTCACTTAAGGTAAAAAAACTTCCTAAAAGTAGCCAAGGAATGCGTTTGTCAGAATTGCCTCTTTAAACAGCCTACAGGTCACTAGTCAGTCACGCGAGCTGACGCAACTTGCCCAAACTGAATGCTATTAGCCTAGATTCTAGTTAAACCTAGGTCTACTCAAGTCATTTTATTAGACCTAAGCACCCATGCTTCATTTGGCCAATTCTAGGACAATTGCTTGTAGGACGGAAGTGTGTGGTTATGTAACTAGGTGCTGACTCTTAGAAAATGTCACCTAGTATAATACTTAGTACCTAAGGGTCTTATTTCAAACTAGTTTTTTTAAAAGTGATTATCATAGTCAGATTTTGAACTCTAGACGCCCATGGTACTTTCTGAAGGACTTTTACCGTTAAGTGCTTCTGACCCAGACATTGCAAACAATGAATAGAAAAATTAGCTGCAGGTGTAGGGTTTCCACAATATTTAATTTTATTTGTGTATCATGTTTTATATTTATCTATCTTTTACAATTTTTCTATATGTAAATTTGATATTTTGAGTTTGTCACACTATTTCTCTGAACAAATTAACCAAACCAATCTACTGAGTGATCTTATATAGATCGTCGGGTTACTAAGCCTAGAAGAAACAAAAAAAAACTGAGTAAAGTAATACCCCTACAGCTTTAACAATAACTTTGATTTACACCGCTCTACATAAAGCTAATAAAACACGCCTTATTAGTTGAATGACTGTTGTATAACAATTGACCTGACCGGCGTTATGCGATACTACCTTCCTGATACGATAATGCTGTAATGGTGGCATTTCCTCAAATTGATACTTAGTGTAGTTAAATTCTACAAACCGCAGAACATTGTAATAATAGGGGTGAAACTACTGGTTACTGACACATTTTACATGATGACTTCATTAAACAAAATATTTACATGAGTGCAATCGAGTAGAACGCAGCAAAAACTGAAAAAAGTACTCAGCACAGAATTATGTATTGCTGTTATCTAAAAAGCTGGCTATTTCGCTGTCCTGCCGAAAGGACGTCATGTCATTTCATTACAATCAAGTCAAGATGACTAGCGATGTACCTATACAAAAACGCTTCTCTAAGTACATTATGTTGCGCCTATACCCCTTGCGGGTTAGGCAGCCGTAGACAATAGACATCGATAATTTACTCTACGTCCGACAAAAGTTTGAGGGTCATTTCAAAAGACTAAATATCACCATAGTGACAGGTCAAGTTTATCGTCTTAACTTGAAAATACACACTAACGATCAAGTCCTCTCTTACGACATCCACGGAAAAGAAGAGATGCTGCTATTCTAAGCCAGCATCACACGGCAAGTGAAAGAGTACAGCCATCCCTAACTTCATAACGCTCGACTTTGATCCGTATTTTTTCAATGCCTCTATTTGTTTTTCCATATCTTTAGGAAGGATTTGTGGTTGACCACAGGCAACGGAAACTGTATGAAGATTAGTTGTGGTCAAGGGACCACAGCGTTTAAGTTGATTAAGGAACTTTAGTCTGTTTTTGTACAGTTTGATCTTTGGGATAAGCAGAGGTTAAAGGTGCTTTCCTATTTGTGTGGAATTTATTTAATAATTATCTTAAATTAGCTAGGACTTTTCCTTGTCAAGCATTCATACACACCTCTACCATTTATACAAATACTACTTATTGACATACCGGGTGTGAGGGATAGCTCTCCGAATACTGGGGATATGTTGCAGGAAAAATGACAGGAAACTACAATAAAATTACATCCTACAAAAGTAGGTAGGATTTAAAATCACGATCAGCCTACGTATGTAGATACATAGGTATTAAGTAATGAAGTTCAGTGACTGCTTTAGTCTACCCAGCGTCGAAATTAAATAAGACCGTAGGTAAGTACAGACCTATCATAAGGCAATAAATGGGTAGGAAAGTTCCTAGCTAAGTAGGTACTGTAAGTTTATCGTTTTAGTGTCATCAAGTTATTTGCACATAAATCTAGTCTTAAGTGTAGGACAAGGTCGTATAACGTTTTCACAGAAGCTAAAGATTTTCTCACGTGGAAAGTGGCATATCCCACCTCTCGGACGTCACTTTCAATAGCTGTCACCTTTAATATGTAAGTAATGAGTGGCCATTAGCATCTTGTGGTCAGCTGATGGCTTACGGACGGAATTGGAACATTGGAACTGGAACTGCACATGCAGTTAAACTCGAGCCTATTTTTCAGCTGACGATAAAGCACTGTAAATTCGAGTTTTTGGTTGTTAGTGACATGCTACTTATGTCTTCTTATTATAATAAAACGTCGGAAAGATGAATTAAGTCACCTTATGGTGTTGTAACTTATGAATGTCTCTTGTCGCGCCAGCTATTGGTACCTATGAAAGGTTATTGGATCACCAGCATGCAGATTACTGGACGCTTTGGCAGAAATAAGAACAGATTTGTGATGTTCACTACTTGAAATAAGGCGCCTAATTGACCGTGATTTTGGAATGACTGTATCCAACGTCGGCTCGTATCAGGACGTCAAGTCCCTAGCAAAGAAGAGAGAAGATTGGAATTCATTCCACCGACAATAATTTGATTTGAAGAAGAAAAGTTTCAAGTTGCAAGTGCAACGGCTGCCCTCAACCCTTATACGGTCGCCAGTCGATCAGAAAAGGCTGTCCAAACTACGTATACATATTCTGCTCAAGATTGTGAAATAGCGGTTTCCCAAACTGTGTATTTTGTTCACATTGTGTTTGGTCTGTATAGACTTTTATGGTCAGGCATTTCTCTTATTTTAGTCGCTTATTGAATGTTTTTTTCTCGAAATGAAACTAGTATGTAAGTACTTAGTATACTTAGTAGCCTAGTTTGCGTATGCTTGTGGGTTATAACAGAGTACTGTGGTTTTTGATACTTGGATAATCCTTCTTGAATTAAACCACAGGATGACTCAGTGTCCCACTTGAAAAGAAGAAGATAAGGTTATTTCGTTTTAATTCTATGTATTTCTATTAACTGAAAGTTTGTTTAAATTATCCTTTTGGTACGTTTATAACTGTCGGTAAGTTGCCTAAAAGAGAATGTTATAGTGGTACTCAAAATTTATTGATACAATTATTAAGAAAAGGACAACTTAATCATAAACGTATAAAGATGGATTTGCATTCATTTGGAAAACGACGTTTTTATTTGTTAATTACCAAGTCATTTTAAAAGGACATTGGGCTTTAGATCAGATACCTACTAGACTAGAATAGAACCTATCACTATAATTAATTCTTTATGTATGGCCTTACCTAACCTACTCCATTTAAGTGGCATAAAACGTAGTTAAGACATTGGCAATACTTTAATGTCTTTAATAAAGATCAATCTGATTGTCAGATTGGGGTCAAGAATTACTTGAAGATAGATTTAAGATGCAACATCGTTGACAGGAACATGTGAACTAGATTTCTAGAGATTACCATTTTCAGATTCTCGTAAGTAAGTAGGTTATCAACTATTATATGTAGGTAAGTATGTAACATTTTTTATCTATTTTAGTGCTTTTGCATTAAACTTTGAGTTTTATTTTATTTCATATTATGAAACAAATCGGCTTGAAGACCACGAAATTTTATACAAATAACAACCCTTTTTTTTTACCCCCTAGGGGTTGAAATTCTAAAAATCCTTTCTTAGTGGATGTTTTGTGGTAAAATGAATCTACTGCCAAAATATTATGTTTCTAGCTGTAGTAGTTTAGGCTCTGCGTTTATGAATCAGTAAGCCAGTGAATGAATGAATGAGTGAGGACATTTATTTTCATAAGTATAGATAAGTATGGTCAAAAGGGCTATGCATTGAAATCTGGAGATGAACACGTCGATCTATCAATCTAAATCATACAATAAATATTAAAAAGGTAATTTTATAATTACAAAAGAGTTACAAACAGGTTAGACAGTCCAATGAAATGGTTTAACAGTTACTTTCCCAGCAAAGCCCTTTCATAGCATTCTTTACAAAACGGAACATTTTGAGTAGCGACCCAATGTCATTCATAAAAGACAAAAGGAACATAGCGGTCAACAGTCAAACTACAAAACTTGACCCTTTTCGCACAATAGTCGGTTAATTTGAGTTTTCTTTGTATGACATGAAAGCAACACAATGATAATGAAAATCAAAGTCAACGAATATTAAGATAGGCTCCTCCATTTTTCAACGCAGTCTGTACGATTTTGTGCGTTAATTTTACGGAACTGCTGTGAACATTCTTTACATTTTTTAAGTTCCACCCGTGAACATGGTTTCTTTTATTATGTTGCCTAAATTGTTACTAATGTTTTACTCATTCACTTCCGGAATGTTTTTTACTTACTTCCGTTTTCGCCTGTGAACTCAAGACTGTAATTTCTTGCTAAATTTCAATAAAAAATACTTTGTGAAAATTATATCAGCAAGTTTTTACTTAAAGTTACAACACATATAACATCACACTACAAGAAGTCTGCAGAGTTGTAGACATGGTCCTTCGAACCCAATAATGATCCAGTACGGCAAGCTATGGAGGAGCATGGCACGTGGAGCCATTGCTGAATTCTAAGAACCTAAAATACGCAACATTGATTCATCATTCATCGTACCCAGTATTCAGAACTGACGGCGCAGATTGCTTGGTTCCTGGATTACTGGATGCATAGCAGAACATCGCTTTGCTGAAGATTCGACGGCGGCCATTGTGGTGCTCGAATCCTGCAGAAGAAGACCTAAGAAAAGACTAAGAGACTTGGAGCGGGTTTAAGTTACGCCAAAAGCACCCGAGAACACAACAAGTACCTACAACAACAAACACAAGACGTCTAAAGTACATTTGTGGCGGCTCCCATAAATAAACATAAATTAATTACTAAATAACTTAAAACTAATAATATCTAATCGTAAATAAACTGCACTAAACTATAAATAATAAAACAACATACAAAATACTTACCTTTACTTACCTCCGTCCGATATTGTCGCCGAATCGTATCGATCAACTGGAAACGCGCAAAACCACTTTGAGAACAATGGACGACCTACCTTGTGCCGGCCTGCCGACGCGACGATCCTGCGCAGCCCCCACCAGTCGCATCGATAACTTGCTGCGGAGCGCACGCTCATACGCCTACTTTCCCGCCAAATATTTCGTACCGCTATCGCTATAGTTTCTCATATCGCTGTACTCTTCTTTCTGCTAATTCTTCGCCATCTTCACTCTGTGCTTTCTTCTGCTTTAATCTTCGAACTGTAACCTGTGCTTCTAACTATTGTGTATAAGTACAATAAACATTGAACTTTCATAATTTATGTGCTGTGTTGATCATTTATCATCAATCGACCCCACATCTGGTGACCCGCTGAAGGAATACGCCTGAAAAGCACATTTGGACATCGAAAACAGTAAGCAAAAGCACATTATTTGCAAATCATGACCGAGACAAATGGCGACGGTACTAAAAATCCCGAGAACAACGGGTCTGGTTCCACAACACAGTCCGATATTTTTCATGTCGGAGTTCGGATGCCGACTTTTTGGGCAGAAAAACCGGCACTATGGTTTGCCCAAGTCGAAGGGAATTTTGCATTAGCGAAAGTCAGCAGAGACGACACAAAATTTAATTACGTAATTTCGCAACTAGATCAGCGATTTGCAGCGGAAGTGGAAGATATCATAGTAGCGCCACCGGAAGTCAATAAATATGAGACTTTGAAGACACAGCTCATTAAAAGACTATCAGCTTCTAGAGAAAAAGAAATCCAGCAGTTACTACAGCGCGAAGAGATGGGAGATCGTCGACCTTCACAATTTCTGCGGTTTTTGCGCCAACTCGCCGGACCCGGCGTCCCCGAAGATTTTTTGAAGTCGATATGGACAAGTCGCCTGCCCACTCACGTGCAGACGGCCCTTGCATCACAGCCAACATCAACCTTGGATAGTTTGGCTGACTTGGCAGACACAGTCATGGACATAGTGTCCACCAATCCACACGTCGCTTCTACGTCTACAACTGCAGGATCTCCGTTCGATCTTATGGCTAAGCAAATAGCTGCGCTTACGAAACAAGTTGAAGCCCTTACGCATGGCCACGCTCCACGAAGATCACGCTCTAGAACCCGCAACAATTCAGCCAGTCGAAGAGAGCGTTCCGAATCGACCTACAGAAAGCACCCGATTTGTTGGTTTCACTGGAAATTCGGCAAGAACGCTGCAAAATGCGCAAAGCCCTGCGACTACAAAAAGGAAAACTTTCAGGGCAGTCAGTAATGGCGACATATGATTGCCCCAGTTCAACAGGTCGCCTTTTTGTCACCGATCGCTTTTCAAAGATGCAGTTCCTCGTCGATACCGGTAGCGACCTCTGCGTCTTTCCTAAATCTTGGCTGCGACAAATGCGATCCAAAACCAACTATGAACTCTACGCCGCGAATGGTAGTTGCATTGCCACCTATGGTTATACCCACCTCAACTTGAACCTGGGATTACGTCGAGACTTCTGCTGGCGTTTCACAGTGGCTGACGTTACGAAAGCAATCATCGGCGTCGACTTTCTATCATATTATCATCTATTGGTCGACGTCCGAAACAAACGCCTTCTAGACATGACCACTTTACTCACCGCGACAGCATCTTCAGTGTCATCGTCCCTCAATATATATTCAGTGAAGACAATGACGGGCGATTCTCAATATCACGACATACTGCGCGAGTTTCCAGAAATCACTCGTCCATCTGGAACTCAGAACACACCAACCCACAATACGGTTCATCACATCAAAACGACCCCAGGCCAACCAGTCTTCTGCACTCCACGGAGGTTAGCCCCTGACAAGCTCAAGATCGCACGAGAGGAATTCGACGCCATGTTGAAGTGTGGTACAGCGAGGCCATCTGATAGTCCATGGTCGTCGCCACTACATCTCGCGCCGAAGAAGGATAATGGATGGCGTCCTTGCGGGGATTATCGCATGCTCAACGCTCGCACAATCCCTGACAGATATCCCATACGACATATCCACGACTTCACGCACAATGTATCAGGATGCCACGTCTTTTCAACAATCGATCTCGTTAAGGCGTATAATCAGATACCTGTGGCGAAGGAAGACATCTGCAAAACGGCTATCTCTACACCATTCGGACTCTTTGAGTTTCCGTTCATGACATTCGGCCTGAGAAACGCTGGTCAAACCTTCCAGAGATTCGTAGACGAGATGACACGTGGCTTAGACTTTTGCTACGCGTACCTAGACGATTTCCTCGTGTTTTCGAAGGATGAGGAAACTCACCGAGATCATCTTCGTCAACTCTTTGCTCGGCTGAGAGACTACAACATGGTCATCAATACGTCAAAATGCGTATTTGGCGTTCCAGAAGTAACATTCCTGGGCTACACAGTATCGGCTGACGGTGTCAAGCCTCTCGACTCCAAAGTAGAGGCCATCAAAAGCTTCCCCATTCCTAAGAACGTCAAGGAACTAAGGCGTTTCCTGGGGATGCTGAATTTCTATCGTCGCTTCATCCCTGGTGCTGCCCAACTTCAAGCCCCACTTCACGCATTACTGACTGGATCCGTCAAAGGCTCTCACCCCGTCGACATCTCCGGTGAAGGACTGGAAGCATTCAATCAGTGCAAAGAAAGCCTATGCAAAGCAGCACTTCTGGCACATCCAGACTTACAGGCCAGACTTGCTTTAGTCACCGATGCTTCGGACACGGCTACAGGAGCCGTCTTGCAACAACATAAAGATGGTGCATGGCAGCCCCTCGCTTTCTATTCAAAGAAACTGAGCCCTTCGCAACAAAAGTACTCCCCGTACGACAGGGAATTGCTAGCCATATATGACGCGATTAAATACTTTCGCCATATGCTGGAAGCACGACACTTCACTGTTTACACAGACCATAAACCTATATGTTTTGCATTCCATTCAAGAAAAGAGCATTGTTCTCCAAGGCAATTTCGTCACCTTGATTACATATCTCAGTTTACGACGGATATACAACACATATCAGGAAAAGACAACTTAGTTGCCGACACACTCTCGCGCATTGAAGAGGTGGTCCAGCCAATTGACCTGACAACATTAGCAAAATCACAAGCCAGCGACCAAGAGCTGAAAGCATTGCTAAATAACGAGACCTCACTGCGTTTGATTAGAGTGAACATACCCGGAACTGACGAACACATCTATTGCGACCAAAGTACTGATACTTCTCGACCATACGTACCTAAAGAACTACGACGTAAAGTTTTCGAGAGCCTGCATTCACTTAGCCACCCAGGAGCGAACGCAACAGCAAAGCTGGTGACACAACGTTACGTGTGGCCCAGCATTCGCAGAGATTGTCGCGACTGGGCAAAATGCTGCTACGCATGCCAGCGTGCAAAAGTGACAAGACACGTCTCATCACCATTGGGCACATTCAAGATACCGCGCGCCAGATTCATGTACGTCCACATTGATATTGTAGGACCACTGCCAGTCTCACACGGATACAAGTACTGCCTCACAGCCATAGATCGATTTTCACGATGGCCTGAAGCTATACCCATAATCGATATTACGGCAGAAACAGTGGCACGTGCACTCTTATCTGGGTGGATCGCACGTTTCGGATGCCCAATCGATATTGTGTCAGACAGAGGACGCCAATTCGAATCAGCAGTCTTCAAACACTTATCTGAGATGGCAGGCTTCCAACACAATCGAACGACAGCTTATCACCCGGCAGCCAATGGCCTCATAGAACGGTTTCACAGACAAATGAAAGCGGCCATCATGTGCCATGAGAACAGCAACTGGTCTGAGATTCTACCCTTGGTACTACTTGGCATACGCTGCGCCTACAAAGAAGACCTGAAAACGTCGTCTGCAGAGTTGCTTTATGGCGAAGCGCTAAGACTGCCTGGCGAAATACTTCAACCTGGTACGCACACCACGTCTGATCTGACTGACTTTTCCGCTCGTATCCGCGAGTTTGCCATGAAAGTACAGCCACAACCAGCTTCACGACACGGCAAGAAGTCAATCTTCGTGTTTAAAGACCTGACCACCACAAGTCACGTATTCTTGAGAGAAGACGCACTACGTGGAGCCCTTCAGCCAGCTTACACAGGACCACACGAAGTACTGGAACGAGGAGAAAAGACGTTCAAGCTATTGGTCAAAGGCAAGATGGTCACAGTAACAATAGACCGCCTAAAACCAGCCTATTCTCTCGCGACACCAGCAACCAGCCACAAACCGTCTCCACCTGCAGCAACAGAATCACCACCTGCACCAGAACCACCACCTGCAAAAGAAAAGCCACCTAAAAAAGAAAAACCAAAATCAAAAAATAAAAAACCATCAAAATTTACACCTGAAGAACAAAAACCTTATAAAACTAAATCAGGAAGACAAGTAAGATTCACTAACTATTATCGCCCGTAGGACGGTCTCTCGGGGGGAGTGATGTGGCGGCTCCCATAAATAAACATAAATTAATTACTAAATAACTTAAAACTAATAATATCTAATCGTAAATAAACTGCACTAAACTATAAATAATAAAACAACATACAAAATACTTACCTTTACTTACCTCCGTCCGATATTGTCGCCGAATCGTATCGATCAACTGGAAACGCGCAAAACCACTTTGAGAACAATGGACGACCTACCTTGTGCCGGCCTGCCGACGCGACGATCCTGCGCAGCCCCCACCAGTCGCATCGATAACTTGCTGCGGAGCGCACGCTCATACGCCTACTTTCCCGCCAAATATTTCGTACCGCTATCGCTATAGTTTCTCATATCGCTGTACTCTTCTTTCTGCTAATTCTTCGCCATCTTCACTCTGTGCTTTCTTCTGCTTTAATCTTCGAACTGTAACCTGTGCTTCTAACTATTGTGTATAAGTACAATAAACATTGAACTTTCATAATTTATGTGCTGTGTTGATCATTTATCATCAATCGACCCCACACATTCAAGCTTAGTCATATACAACAGCAGATCTGGAGTGGGTCCGTACTGCTGAAATACTTGAAAACAACGTGCAAGATTACAAAACTACTGAAGCATTCTGTAATAACGTGAGTGGAGACAGCAGACAGCGAGCCGCAGCTATAAATCCTGTGTGAGTAGATGACACACCAGACGTGTGAGAAAACCGAGGTTCGCCAAGTAAGTCCATTCCATATTCCTAAATTTTCCTAGACATTTTGTTTACTTGTGCTCCTAATAAACCTACCTAAAATACCGAATTACAGTAATTTATGTTATTTACATTCAGTGCAAAGTTGTTCATAACGTTACATTTAACCGCTCTTGCAAAATTACTTATTATCCTTTTAATATCTCTGAAATATTTTCATTGTTGTTTTTTCATAAAATTTATCGAAATATTTGCAATTTTTGCATTCGCCATTTTACTTGTCGTTGTGTTGGCAGCATTGACTTGACTTTAGTTTATGGTTTCCTTTTACGATCGGTGATGCGCGCGCGCCTTTAGCTAGGCACTTCAATCATTCATTCACTCATCTGTCAAGCAAATGTCAAAATAGAAAAAATAACAAAATAAAGTGATTTTATCGTGTTTTAATTGCAAAATAGTGGATAAATTGTAAGTATATCAATTAAATATGACTGATATTTCAGAACTTGTGAAAAAACGCGGTATTTTAAAGCGTCAATTAACGATATTTGCAGATTATGTCGATAAACTTCCCGATGATTTGGGCGAATGTAATATTCCTGGATCGGAACTCCGATACCAGCGAATGGAAAAGGTTCTATCAGAGTTTGACCAAATTCAGGCCGAGATTGAGTTGCGTTCGGAAGACGACAAGGTAGGTAATGATCGTGAAGAGTTTGAAAACAAATATTTTGAATACATGGGAATGCTTCGTTTTCTGTTAGATAAACAAACAAAGGCGGCTTCTAATGCTTCAGACAGTGGATCTAACTATGAGACATCTAAATCTCACAGCAAATCATTAATAAACCAAGGTGTGAAGTGCAAATTGCCTACAATTCCACTGCCTAAGTTTTCTGGTTCTTACCAGACATGGTTAGAGTTCAGAGATACATATAAGAGTCTTATTCATGACAATGAGAATATTGACAGCATAAACAAGTTTCATTATCTAAAAGCATCCCTTGAAGGTAGTGCTGCATGCATTATCCAATCACTGCCTACATCAAGTGAAAATTACTACACAGCCTGGGATCTACTATGTGAACGTTTTGACAACACTTGGTTACTGATTAACAGTCATGTAACAAATCTTTTTAATGTAACATCTATTACTAAAGAGTCCCACACATCCATAAGAATGCTAGTTGACAGTTTTACTAAAAGCCTACGCACACTAGAAAGTCTCAAAGAACCTACACAGCATTGGGACACATTACTTATTCACTTAGCATCTTCAAAACTCGATAACAACACCCGGCGTCACTGGGAGGAACATATTCCAACTTTATCTAAGATCACCTTTGAAGAGTTTGTTACTTTTCTTAGAAACCGTGCTGACCTCCTGGAGATCATGCAGCAAAGTGCACACCCATCTCATGCACACCCTCGACCGATCACATCAGCTGCGGCTTCTGGCTTTGTGAGAAGACCCAAAGAGCAAGGTTTTCTGGTATCTGAAAGAAGACAAACACAGGTATGCCCAAAATGTACTAAAGAACATACTCTCTATGAATGTGAAGATTTTGCAAAGCTTACCGTAAAAGAGCGATATGAAGAGGTCCCAAAGCTAAACGTCTGCTTCAACTGTCTAAGAGCTGGACATTTCGCTGAGCAGTGCTGGCGTGGACGTTGCAAGAAGTGTCACAAGAAACACAGTACGCTCGTATGCCTAGAACAATCTTCTCTTCCTTCTGAAACTACTAATGAACAAATGGGCCTATCCAAAGAGAAAAAAGGTAATGATACTACAACTACAGATTCAAATTCTGGTAGTGACTCTGCCAATACTTTTATGATGCAACAAAACAATCAAATGTTGTTATCAACAGTACTTGTTGATATAGTGAAGGCTGATGGGAGTACAGTGACTGCTAGAGCACTACTAGACAATTGCAGCACCTCATGTCTGATGAGTGAAACTCTGTGTGAAAAGCTCAATCTTCCTACGAAAAGTGTTAATAAATCGGTATCAGCTGTTAACAATCTACAAACTAAGCTACGTAAGACCTGCAAAGCACAAGTCAAATCACTCATAAAGGATTATCAATTTGAAAGCACTTTCTACGTACTACCAATTATTTCCAATACAGTCCCTGCTTATCAAATCGATGTCACTGCACTGAACATTCCATATGACATTCCATTAGCTGATCCAGAGTTCTACTTACCTTCCAGGGTGGATCTTCTTCTCGGAGCGGACATTTTCTGGGATGCACTAGAAAATGGCAGAATAAAGCTGGGGCCTAATCGACCTACAGTCTGTGAGACCAAGTTTGGATGGCTGGTATCTGGAAACTGTCCTGCCCCAGTCAGACGACAGTCAGAAGAAGAAAATTTGAGATGCAATTTTTTAAGTACTGAAACTGACATCAACGACAACTTAACTCGATTTTGGATGCTAGATGAATGCACAATAAAGCCAGAAAAAACTTACTACTCACCTGAAGAAAAGGAATGTGAAGAACACTTCATAAGCAACACAATGCGGATGCCAGATGGGCGATTCTGTGTGAAAATTCCATTAAAAAAGAATGAAGATGCACTGGGAAGCTCCTACACAAGAGCAGAAAAATGCTTATATTCATTGGAAAGAAGACTACAAAGAAATGAACAACTAAGAATTAAATACAGAGAATTTATGAAAGAATATGAACAACTGGGAGACATGTCAAAGGTCACTGAACCTGCTAAGCAGCGCAAAGGAAATTTCTTGTCACATCATGGTGTTCTTCGCGATGACAGCATTACTACTAAATTGAGAGTTGTTTTTAATGCTAGCCTTCTTACATCAACTGGCATATCTGTCAATGATTTACAAATGGTTGGACCAACAATTCAAGATGACATTGTGTCAATTCTAATAAGATTCCGGTCATATACATATGTATTTACAGCTGATGTAGAAAAGATGTATCGACGCATTCTTGTACATCCAGAGGATCGACACTTACAGCAAATCCTGTGGCGTGAAAATCCACAAGAATCAGTGAGCACTTACCAACTGAATACTGTCACCTATGGGACTGCCAGTGCGCCATTTTTAGCCGTAAGATGCCTAAAAGAGATTTCATTGCAATGTGAGGATCTGAAGATAGCTGAAATCATAGCAAAGGATTTTTATGTTGATGACTTCCTAAGTGGCGCACAAACGAAATCAGAGTCAATTAGCATCATTTCTAAGGTAAAAGAAGAACTCCAAGCTGCTGGCATGCACCTTCGAAAATGGCGGTCTAATGACCCATCATTAGTAACAGAAGCGCTTGCAGATAACACCCGTGATTTGACTCTAGGAAACTTAGATAATGTGAAGACATTAGGATTGGGCTGGAAAAACTCAACAGACCAGCTCTATTTTTCAACCAACAAAATCACATCTTCTGAAGAAAATAAAGTCACTAAAAGAGTTATTCTATCCACAGTGTCCAAATTATTTGATCCACTAGGACTAGTGGCGCCATTTGTAGTTCAGTGCAAAATACTGCTGCAAAAATTGTGGTTATACAAACTTTCATGGGATGAAGAAGTACCACAAGACGTGTTACTACAATGGAGAAAAATAATGGAAACATTTCCTGCTTTGAATGAATTGAAAATTCCTCGCCCAGCAGTAGCCACACATACTTATTTTGAAATCCACGTATTTTCAGATGCCAGCGAGGCAGCCTATGGAAGTTGCTTGTACATTAGAGCTGTGGACACAGAAAAGAACACTGTAGTGACCAGGTTACTTATGGCAAAGAGTAGAGTCAGTCCTATCACAAGTCCATTGACAATGCCTAAACTGGAATTGTGTGGAGCGTTAATTGGGGCCAAGCTATGCAAGAAGGCTGTTGACGCACTCCGATTAAAACCACAACGCTGTGTATTTTGGACAGATTCAACAATTGTCCTTGGCTGGCTGCGCATGCTTCCTGTAAAATTAAAACTTTATGTTAGAAACAGGGTATCAGACATTCTCGAACTCACCGGAAATTCAACGTGGCGCCACGTCCCCACGAAGCAAAATCCTGCTGACTATGTGTCTCGTGGGGTCAACGCAACAGAGCTTCCTGCTCTTGATACATGGTGGAATGGTCCAGCTTTCCTAAATGAAGGTGAAGAAAAATGGCCTAAGAATCTATATGATCTACAAGAAAACTTACCTGAAGTCAAAGGCGAAGCAACCTTCACTACTGTCATTGAAGAAAGAACTTCATTTATTAATATGGAGCAATTCTCAAGCTATACAAAATTAATTAGAGTAACTGCATATGCTTTACGGTTCGTATACAATATTAACCCCAAGAATCAGTCTAAACGAAAAGGATTTTTAACAACAATGGAACTACATAATGCTAATAAACATCTGATTAAGATTTCGCAGGCAGAGAGTTTTCCTGCTGGAACAAATTTTACAAAAAAAGGCAACCTTGCGAAACTGCATGTGTTTTCTGACCCTGAAGGAATTCTACGCGCTGGAGGGAGATTGAGACTATCAAGCTTTAATTATGAAAAGAAACATCCTGCTCTGCTATGTTCATCTCACCACTACACGAAACTGTTATTTGTGAGTGAGCACAAGCGCTTGCTACATGCCGGCCCTCAAGCACTACTCGCCACTATACGACAACGGTATTGGCCGCTTGCTGGAAGAACATTAGCAAGATCCACTTACCATAAATGCATCCTATGTACGAAGCTGCGAGGCATGACCACAGCTCCAAGAATGGGTGATCTACCAGCTCCTAGAACTCACCTTGAGTACCCTTTTCAGGCTGTCGCTGTGGACTATGCAGGACCTATACTGTCAGCAGTTAAGAAAGGAAGAAGTTGCACTCTTAAAAAAGTATATATTGCTGTCTTTGTTTGTTTCTCTACCAGGGCGGTGCACCTTGAGTTAGTTAGTGACTTATCAGCCGACGGATACATGGCCGCTTTGCGCCGTTTTGTAAATCGTAGAAATTTGCCGTCTGACATCTATTCCGATAACGGAACTCAATTTGTAGGTGCGTATAATACCTTAAAACGTTTTTTAAAATACTATTCTGAAGAAATTTGTGAACTTAGTGCTAACGAAAAAATTAATATTCACTTTGTACCACCATACTCTCCTCATTTCGCGGGTCTTGCTGAGGCAGGAGTAAAATCTACAAAACATCATTTGACCAGAGTTTTAAAAAATAGCCATCTAACGTTTGAAGAGCTTTGCACAGTTTTATGTGAAATAGAATATATTTTAAACTCACGTCCTATTACTCCCATGTCCCATGATCCCAATGATCTTGAACCGCTTACACCTAACCATTTTTTACTTGGGCGTCCTTGTTCCGACATACCTACTCAAAATTTTATCAATGAAAAGAAGCATCGTTTAACAAAATACCAGGAGCTACAACAACTGCGTCAACACTATTGGAAGAGATGGTCAAAAGAATACATTTCTGAACTACAACAGCGGCAGAAATGGACACAAAGCAAAGGTGAAGAACTGAAAAAGGACATGATGGTGATTATAAAGGATGACCACTTACCCCCATTGAAGTGGAAGCTCGGACGAATCGTGGCTACCTACCCTGGCTCTGATGGTATTACCAGAGTCGCCGACATACGTACCACCCACGGTATCACACGAAGAAGTTTTTCAAAAATCTGCCCGCTGCCTGTGTGAAATTTGTGTTGAAAGCGACCTTTCAAGGCGGGCCGATATGTACGATTTTGTGCGTTAATTTTACGGAACTGCTGTGAACATTCTTTACATTTTTTAAGTTCCACCCGTGAACATGGTTTCTTTTATTATGTTGCCTAAATTGTTACTAATGTTTTACTCATTCACTTCCGGAATGTTTTTTACTTACTTCCGTTTTCGCCTGTGAACTCAAGACTGTAATTTCTTGCTAAATTTCAATAAAAAATACTTTGTGAAAATTATATCAGCAAGTTTTTACTTAAAGTTACAACACATATAACATCACACTACAAGAAGTCTGCAGAGTTGTAGACACAGTCCGTTATACCAAACAATAGTTTTGAACTATAAGACGGTTATGATTTTACTCTTTTATCTAATAAAATGTTTGTGTTATGTTTCATCTACCAACTGATTCTCATGAACTTTATATCAACTAGGTACCTATTTTCCGTTTTCCTCAGATTGATACCTATAGTAAAACCTCTAACAAAATGAAGTTTTGTGACATATTACAAATTTTTATACAGCATAACTCAGCTAAACAAGTTTTACGATCTGCATTCTGCATAGATTTCGTAGAATAGACTGGCAATTTGCAATTGAAGCCATTTTACATTGTGATTCAATTTGGCTTCGTGGTTTCGTGGTAGCGAGCAGTGACTACTTTATGGAATCAGGCCACTGCAGTAGTGGCCTATATTTGTTTTTTTACAGCTTGTTTTAGACGTCTTCAAGCTGTCTGCGACTAGTGGTTTGACGATGGTCTTGTAAAATAGTTGGATAGAAGCAAGTAGTTGTTTGAGATGATAGTTTCAAAAGTGAGCCTTACCTTCTCGTAACTCATAAATATATTGAAGACTATTTTTAGTATAGGAATTTCACATTTCAATCATGCTTTTGCGAGAAATATTTTTCATGTGTTTCATCACAATCAGAATTTTATTTGCCAAGAAAATGGTATAATGTAACAGATAATAGGCTTATAATAAGACTGTATCAATAAATAATACTCAAATTCAAAATTAGTTAACTAAACTAAGATTAATGTTGTTATACTTACGTCAAATAGCTAATCCATGCAGTCAAAAGGAAAGGGAAATAAGATTGGTTAAGATCACATTGTTTACTATATCTACCTATTTCATTACATTAGATGTAAAAATAAAATACAAATGAAATGTCTATGTTAATTTAAATAATAGACCGAGTAGCTATTTTTAGTTGGTATTTTTTGGTAATACATTGTATTGCTTTATTTTCGGATCATCTAAAAAAGATCGTGGTCAAAAAAAAAACCATAAGACTTTTCGTAACAATTTTCACTTTAACTACTTGTCTGAAACTGGTCAGTGTTCTTTGTACTGAACATTGGAAACTGTCCAAGACAGGTTTGTGCGATAATTGTTCACACTACTTGACAACTAGAACGAACGCTAAAAGTTTGAAAACTTGAGCGTTGGTGACAAATAATAAAGAGACACGTAATAAAGAGCACTCGACTCGTTCTAAAATTATTTCAGATCTTTATAGTAAAACTATTGTCTTCGCTTTTGCCCCTTGAAACGTACATCGGGCGTAGATTTATGTCCACGCTATCAAATTTACCACACTTTTCCCCCACAACAGTTGACATTAGCGAAATTCAGTCACTTGGTCTGACATGAGATTTGTCCTTTAAGAAGGACACTTGGTATGACATGAGAATTTGCCTTGGCCTGAATGGAGGATTGTCCTTTAAGGATACCTGGTTTGACATTAGAAGTGTCCTTGGAGAAAGAGACATGACAACTGTCCTCTAAGAAGCACTTACCGCCACAAATGACGTCAGCCAGATTGGTCTGCACGCACTGATGGGTCACGGCGCCGTCTCTTGTCGTCGTGATCTCTCCATAAAGCTGGTGCAGGGCCTCCTGGTCCGACATGAGGATTGTCCTCGGAGAAGGACAGTCTTCTTCATTGGAGTGGTGCCGTGATGAGGACCTTGAGCGGGAGCGCCGGCGTCTGGGGAAAAGATTGGTGTTATTTTTTTTAATGACTCTTCTTCTTTGCGTGTCGCGAAATTTTATCGGACTAATAATCATTAATTTAAGATGAAAGTCTAATTAAAGTATGAGACAGTCTCCATTTCGATGAAGTAGACAACTTACTAAAAGTCTGTTACATGCCTACATACGAGAGGGTTCATAGCTCATGTCATGATTTTTGTTAACTGTACCTAATTACCTACTTAATTTAATTGGATACATAATCTGCCCAGAGTCTGATTTTGTCTATCGCTAATTTAGACATTACTAGCGGCCCAGCGGCTGCGCCCGCTGCAACTCATTTTCCTGTGTGAATAAGATGTTTTCCCGGTAATCATTACGTATACATAAAACCTTCCTCTTGAATCACTCTTTCTATTAAAAGTTCTGTATCAAAATCCGTTGTGTAGTTTAGAGATTTAAGCAAACATACGTACATACAGACGCGAAAAGAGACTTTGCTTCATATCTACTTTGTACTGATAAACATATTGAAATTAGTTCTCACTTAGAAATTAGTGCTAAAGGATAATAGGTTCGTCACGTAAAAACTATCAAACTGGGTTTTATAATGTACTCGTATTATTGATCAATATAAAATACATCCCAAACCATGTATTGCGAAAACTATCAACATGAGAATTTGATATGACCTGCTGCCATTGACCTCTCAACTCCCATAAAGAAGGCAATCAAGTCGATTCAATCTAATCAAACAACTACGTATATATAAGACGTGTAGGCGGTAATCGCACTTGACGTTCGCTGCGGTGTATTTTTAGCGCATCCGTAACGCTGGCGTCTGTCAGAGAGCAAGAAAAGTTCGAAAATCGGACGTATAAAAGGCAAGGGCAATGATGAATGAATGATCTTGCGTTGCTTGATGCGCCTTTCAAAGAACGCAAGTTTATGCGTTGCTCGCATGCGTTACGGATGCGCTAAAAATTGACAGCAACGAACGACAAATGTGGTTCTCGTCGTATGTTTACTAACCAATCATTAATTTTACTAGTTAATGGTCAAAATAACGAAGTATTCAGAATTCTTGGCTCTGGCGTGTAAAAACAGTTTGATTCCGATTAGAAAAAATAAAAACTGTTTGTTTAAACTGGTTTGGTTTGCAGTCTTTTACCACAGTTTAGATATGACATGGCAATGGTTTATGACATTGGCTCAGACTATTATTACTCCATTTCTACCCGTGTAAGTTATATTAAATTATAGGCGACTAAGGGATGAATCCAGGGAATGGTCTAGAGCGTTCCCTGTGAATATTCCTTTGCATTGTGTTCGCTATTCCGTAGGTACTATCAGTATGGGAAAACCCTCCCAATCAGCAGACGTTGCAATTCCTATCTACGTGGATGACTTATTACCATCCTTAAAGTAACTTCTTACTTGTCTATTTATAGCTAGATACCTAAGTAGATACTTACGTACTGATTACTTAAGTAAGCAGGTAAGTATTTTTTTTTATTCAATTGCGTTTAAACGGTTTTGTTTTGATCATCTCCGGTCATTGAAATAGACAATGAAACTTTTTGCGGCTATAGGAAATCAACTATAGCAATGATACCGTGAAATTAATTATTGTTCTTACGCGCGTCAGTTGGGTACTAATCAAAGAAAGATACCCAAACTTTTCTCTAGTTGTACCTACGGGTATTGTAGTACCTAGTTGTAGCTAGTGGTATGAAAATAATGTGTCTTAAGTAGGGGTACGTACATACACATATCACGCCTTCTATGTAGGTACAAAACCGCAAAAGCTTAAACGAATATCATCTATCTATATTTTTGATTACTCTATCGACACTTAAAATATCAGGCTAGATGACTATTGACATTCAAACGTAAAAGTAATACCATAACTCAATTTCTACTCCTGGATAGCGCAAACGACCACAAAAGGATGAATCCAAGGAATGGGCAGCACCAGCATTCTCTGTGAGTAAGTACCAATCTACCTACCAAGTGTACTCATTAGAAACCTATGTGTCGAGCAGGGAAATGTTCTGACTGTTGACGATAACTCATTGAGTTGGTATCATTGTAATTTAAGCCTGACCCAACTCTAAACTCTTACTTCAACTCGTCTTTCAGAATAAATGCGATACAACTTCAACTTTGCAAAAACGTTTTGTCACTCCATTGACTGCGAATAGAACAAAAACAAACGACGAACGCAACCTTGTCTTAGATTTACTACGAGAGTTGCACAAAAGTGAATGAACAAACAGACAAACATATATATTTCTTTATCTAGTAGATAGGTGATTATTAATTGGTATGACCTACTATTTGGAATACTGCTCTACGCTCCCACGCTCAGTAAGTAAATATTACTTATTTTATTGTTAAGGGGGAATTGACCCGTAACTACTTAACTAGAGGTAACTTTTAGAAATATGTATTTTCAAAATTGTTTTTTTCTTTTTCGGATACTTTAAGGGGTGAATCAGCCCATGAAACTGAACCACTTTCCCCAAGGAACATAGGTCGAAATATAAAAATAATTTTTGGGATAAATTGACTTGATCGGCGGATACATTTTGTATGGGAGGTCCTAATTTTATATTGTTTTCATATTTAGACCTATGTTCCTTGGGGAAAGTTCTTCAGTTTCATGGGCTGGTTCACCCCTTAAAATATATGCAGCATTTTTTTTACACACTGTATTTACCTAAGTACGTGAGAACTACCTTCATTTAGTGTTGTAAATGTCCAAACCCGGGCATGTTACAATTTAGAATGTCAACGTTGTAATTATAAATACACCTACAGGTGAATGGTTTATATATGGGTCCGGTATCCTGAAATGTCGAATATGAATAGGTCGTTAACATTATTACCAATCAATACTACAGTCCCTAAGCCATCTATATTCTAAGCCTCTAATTTTAGGTACCTACAGATATTATTGTAGAGACCTTATTACAGAATACAGACTTCGCCACCATAGCGCCTTATATTCCTGTGTTGACATTGAGAAAAAAATCGAATAATAAAATAACTTTACATATCTCATGCTCTGAAAGTAGGTCATTACTGACAAAAAACACGACCTGTAAGTTCAACTTACAGGCGAGGTTTTAAAACTAAGCCTGTAAGTAATTTTAAATATGGAACTAGAAAAAGAACCAATAGAATCGCGGCAATTAAAAAGTTAAAATCAATTTCTTCTTATTTTTAATAGAAGTTGCATCCAAGATTTTAAATTTCGAACAGGCCGCTACGAATTGTGTTGCTTGAACGCAGGAATTATATTTTTAATCTGTATTTTTATAACCTCAATAAATGAGTTTGTCGAATTATTACTCAATATTACAATGACAAAAGTAAGAATTACTAATATCCCTACGATCAGAAAAATGTCTACTTTATGTTAGGATACTTTTCTTTCATATTCATTCAATATTTTTCAATCATAGAAAAAAAAGTTTAGTGGTGCAATTTGAATGGCAGACGATACAATCATCATTTATGGATCGTTTTCTTGTATTTATCGCTTTATTTTACTCTTTTTTCATTCGATATGTAAAGCAGTATACGTACCACGGATGTAACATCAATAACAACCTCGGAAAGGTACCGCCCTCGCTCCGCTCGGGCGTTAAAAAACCTCGGTTGTTATTGATAGCTTACATACCTCAGTACGTAATCTACTATTCTAACTAGACATACCTACTTTTTCATTAATGAAAAGTGATTCATACTCATCTACACGAGCAACAAGATCGCCGCCATTTTGCATAAATGGCGCGCAATGTCAAGTTTCGCGCCAAATCGGGCGCGTTCATCAGCACGCAGGGTGCGTTCGTATCATTTGCGCAACACGTCCACACAGGGCGACATCTCTGTAAGGCTGTATGAGTCACGCGGCTAAATTCAATGAATATGGAACGAGCAGCGTGTGAACTCACATGTCCAAGGGTGAAGTGATGAATTGATGGAAAAATCTTAAAATAACTGACACTCACTCAAAGCTATAAAGCTCTTCTTAGCTTAGTCAGAAGTCGTCTTTGAATCTTTGTTTCAGCACTTTATATTTTTTTTATTTTCTTTGCATATTCTCAAAATCTTGGTTCTGGTTTTGCTATCGCAGCCGCAGCACGTTCAAATTTTCACTTAGGTTGTTAGTTACTCGTACGTACATAATACTAGTTTCCCTCTTTCTATTCGTGTATAGTCACCATTAATAATAGTTAGGTAACCCATATGGTTGAAAGAACGATTAAAACAATTTAATAAACAGCTTTAGATATTCTGCGGCTGCGATGTACAGTGCCACCAAGAAATCTCATCATTAGCTGATGAAAATTCAACGTGCGTAAAAACACATTTGGCAAAACAATAAATCCTTTTATCCATTCGCTGAAAAAACCAAGTTAGTTAGATTGACTGCACCAAAAAGATATCTTAGTGGCACCAGGCACTTACTCAGGGGTGACAATGAAGAATCCCCTGGAGGTCTGATAGATCTTCCTCTCCTGCATCAGCTGCGCCAGGGTGTCGTACACCATCTCCTGCGATGGCGTCTGCATTGATGGGAACTTCGATGACAACGATGTTCGTATGCTCTCCAGCGTTGCTGACTGCCCCTGTGGACAAGGTAAGAAAACATGCTTAGAATAAAAAGTGTTTGGCAATCATAGTAGGCAGGCCGGTGTAAGTGATCTGACTGCCTTTGGAAATAAGTTGTCTTATCCAGCCGAAACGTAGAATGCTAAAACTTCTAAGAAATATTCAGAAGGAAGTCACATAAACTGACATAATGTAAAAGAGAAATGGAAACGGATTATGAATAAAACCACCAACAACCAAGATTGGCACGACCTTCAATAATGACGAATGCGATGATGATGATGAACGAACGCAGAAACGATTTGGCTCTTTCAATGAGAAACCTTAAGAAAACTTTTGTAAGTCGGGTTATTCATTGGTGGTTGCTGATCGTTCCAGAATTTCGTAACTAATACTACCACGAACGATGGATACGTTTATGATGCAGCGGTTCTCTACAGTCGAGTCAGATATTTACAGTCATTAGACCAAGAATAGTTTCATTAATCAGCCTTACTCAATATAAACGTTTGCAAAAACGTAACAAAAGACTAACCTCTAACCTTTCAACACGTAGATGCAAACTCTGATAGCGGTTGTTCAAAATAACAACACAATTATGTTTTAGACAAAGAAGCTGTCATTTCCTTTCTTATAAATTTATGCATATCAAAGTGTTTTGACATATTCTTTCGTATCTATTTCCAAGTTCAAGTTTATTGTTCTCCAACATGGGAACCGCCTTATCAGCATATCAATCACTATTGTACTTAATTCTAATCTATATCATTTGAATAGGACATGTCATACCAAAATTAGTGACCTTCATAATCTGACATTTTGGTTGCTCTGATCAAAACAGCTTCGTTGTAGTAGATGTGACATGCATAAAAGATATGCTGGGTCTACGTGCCTGTTCGTTGATTCTCTAGCATAAAATAAAGAACATTTTGATATTACAATTATCAAATTATGTCCTTTTTAGGCGGATGAAGGAGACGCAAGAAAATCCAAACTCCAAAAGGTATGAAAGATCAATCTTTGACATGAAAAGCGTACATCTAACGTTTAATATATTTAATTTCAAATAGACATAAATATCCGTTTTCTGCAGCTGTGGAAGGTTACGATTGGCGCATGTTTAGACACGTGTTTAGATTGATGCCTACTGTTTTTAAGACAGCACCCAAATAGCAATTTAGGTGTGGTCACAAATCAAATCACCATCATAGCATTTCTACAAGTTTTAATTCAACATTGCCCTTGAACAGTTTTAACGGCTTCACTATGATAAGATCCATGTTTACGACAGGCAGAACATTGCAATCTTTTATTCATACAGCTTGGTCCGGTTTGGCTTTGCATCACCGTTTTGGCTGTGAGACTAGTTCCATAAGATTGACTCGATATGCTTCGATATTTTTGCATTGCCGTTTTTGGAAAGTTTTGACGTACGGATATGATGGTATTTTGATAATACTTAGTTGGACTCTAGTGGAGGTTATTCCTGCGTTTTGGGTCATATTCCAACGCCCTCATACAGTACCCCATGTAGTACCTTAGCTACATATCTTTGTTACTCGCGGGGTAGGCAGAGCGATAACGGCCGTAAAAATACGGTCACCATCGCCACTTCAGACAAATATTGAGGGCCGTTTCAGATGATTCGTGTATAACGTTATCTACATATTTTTATTGCATGAAGTGAGCGATTGTGTGTACTACACGCCTGAATATTTATCAAATTAATTGTAGAAGTGCAGTCTATGTGATAGAAACTACTATTTTTATCACATCAATATTAGACAAAGTGCCGGCGTGGTTTGCTGTAAGGTACCTATAGATTGTAATCATTTTGTGTTTATATATTTTTATATACATAAGTTACTTTGTTGTAGTACCTAATCTACCAGTAGAACTTATTAGACCTGTAAAACAGTGACTGATTTATTCGTATTACTAATCTTTAATGCATTAATCTATTTCTTGCTTTACTCTCTGTTAGGTCAGACTAGCCACTCGTTATGCCTGACTGTCCCACCTCGTTTGAATTGCTAGTTTTTATCGATTTAACTAGTTAAGGACATCTTAGCCATTTAACTACTGATAGCAACTGTATGTTAGTACTGTCCAATCTTATTCATCATTTCATATCTTTGGCAAATCTAAGCCTTGTAATAAAATACTGCAATTTGTTTCATGTTAAGTTTGGCAATGTCCTTTATGAGTTTTGGGATTTGTATTGTGTGCTGTGATTTGCTAAATTGGCCTGTTATTTATTCTTAACATGACGGCCCGTGTCGTAATCGTTTTCCTGTGAGAAAAAAGATGTTTTCCAGATATAAAACCTTCTTCATAAATGAAGTTCTTAGTTCTAAATCACTATATTAAAAAAAAAACGCATCGATATCCGTTGCCTGGTGTAGGAGGAGCTGAAAGTGTCTTTGAAAGAGAAACCCAAAAAATGGGTTAATTTTTGCTATGAAGGTATCTATCCCCTAAACAATGCTACTGAACAGTTACCGCATATTACTTTTTCGGTATTTAATTATTTATCTTTAAAAAACTATTGCCAATTTAAGGGCTCACAGTTTTTTTAGGCATAAAACAAGAAGCAAACCACGAAAATCTCGTTGGAATTTGGAATCACACTCAGCATTTCCTGGCTCTGATTCACTAAAATTGTTACGTAATTGCAAAAACAACGCCCAGTACAAATGTTGATAATGTAAACATTTGTTATATTGTTATAAAGATAATAAGAAGGAATCAATAAGACATCATAAAGTCAAGGACAATATTGCCAATTTTAGGCGACTAGTCTCAAAATCACGACCTGAGATTACTACTGATAATCCTAATTGGATTGTGTTGTTTTTAATAAAATATTCTACATAGTTACCAACTAAACATAAGGTCAGAAGCGAAAAACATTTACTTCATCTACCTTCTACCTAGGTACTGAATTTGCAATGGACTTACGTTTACAATAGACACTCTTAACGCACAACGGAGCGCTAAAATATCGCAGCGGTCAGATCCATACTAGAAGCGTCACTAGAATCCCTATACTAAAATCGCTCAACCGCTGTCGACGCTGACATTTCTAGTATGGATCTGACTGCCGCTGCGATATTTATGTGCTCCGTCGTGCGTCAAGTGTGCGATCCGCCTAAGAACTTATTAACATAAGGATTTCTACATAGTATTTCTACAAGTACAAATACTTAAAGCTCACTCAATCAATCACTGAAATTAATTACTTGAAAATTTCATATCTAACAGGGACAGGTAAAACGACTAAGTAGTACATTCTTGTGTAAGTATACTTCATTCGCTTACACAGTGTCACGACCAGCGTATCTGTCAGTACGCACTCGTACGTACGTGTATGGAGCATTGAGGTCAAGTTACGCTGGTTGCGACACTATCTAAGCGAACGCGCTATATTCAGAGCTTGTTTTAATCTGTAGTTAATCAAGTTTGAGACAAAAGCCTATTTGCTAATTGTGGCAATGTTGTTTTTGTGTGTTGTTGCTTATGCATTGCTCTGTTTCTAGTTTTTTTTATAGCAGAAATGGGTATCATCATAATTAGTCCACTGCTGGAAATAAGCCTCTACCCTACCCTTGGTACACTCAACCAGCTTTTTTCAATCATCCAGCGCAGAGTATATCTCCACCTGGCTTGACTGTGGCTGGGGGGTTCTACCACTCAGTCTGACATCAATAGGTTTTTTATTGCTCCTTATGACACAATTAATGGGAATAGTGGAAAAACTTCGTTTTGGAGGCAAAGATCCATTTTTGGTCACTGAGCCAGAGAAGTAAGTAATGACACAATAATTATATGGGTTAAAACGATTGCACAAATAAAACCTCGCTAAAGATGCAATAAAGAAGAAGAGGCGGAAAAAGTATGCCAGGATCGTAGCAAGTGGAAGGATATAGTCTCTGCTTATCCCAACGGGAAAGACGCGTGATTTATGTATGTATGTGTGTAAGAAGCAATGTACCTATTATTACATAGTTTTGACCTGTCGCCCGCCGTCATTGCATTATTAGTAGCTTGGGGGTGCCTGAGGGATATCAATAGATTTTTCAGAAGTTTTATACTAGCCTTAGCCATAATAACAATTTCTGGTCTCGCTCACTCGGAAAAGCCTCGTCTTCGTCCCGTCCTTTCAATATTACTCGACCAGAAATTGAACTATTTTTGGCTACTGCCATAATGTCTATTACATTGTTCCTTGAGCCACAATAGTGTTATAGATTATGCAGGATATAAAAACAGTGAAGGAGCAATGTATATGTATCCTTCGTAATATAGTTTTGACCTGACGCCCGCCATCATTGCTCTAAGCAACTTTGCAGGTAGGTGCTCGAACTATGAATGGGTCCAACCACCTGAGTTGCTTTGCTCCAAGCTGTTCGAAACCAGTTGTGATTTACCTGGAGTTGTTCTCCTATTGCAACCTTCGATAGATTGAACTATCGGCAACACATCGATCGTTTCATTTGAGAGATCAAGCTATAATGGTAATTATTTCACAACAGGGTAAAATATTTTAAAAGGAAAAATAACTCATGAAACTGAACTACTTTCTCCATGAATTTACCGACTTAGTTCGAAATATATTTAAAAAACTACCTCTAATACAAAGTGACTCGGACGTCTTAGGTACGTACATCAGACACGTTTTGTATAAGAGGTATAATTTATAGGGTATAATTAATATATTTTCGTATAGGTCTAATTAAAAAAAACGAACGATGTTCTATATGGAAATTATTCACTTTCATGGGTAGTTGTACCAATTATATTTGTTCCTATTGCAGACCTTAATTTGTATTTGGAAAACCACTGTTTGTTGATATAGGGTTAGCTTGAGATGCTTCTGATAGTACTATCGACAAGGATTCAAGTTGCCGTTAAAGGAATCAACATAGACGCTTAGATAAAATAAGATTGGAAACCACTAGCTAGCTTTGTATCGGTAAAATGACCACTTTTTATTATTTCTATCTAATGAATAGCAAATAGCCAGTATCCTTTCATTAAAAAGCTTATGCACTGAGTAGAAGTGTATTACTATGCGTCAGGTATATAGCTTTTTTTTCCAAGGTTCAAAAACTTTCTGAGAAAAGAATAGGTACGTAGGTACGTTATATGTTATCGTAGTTTGAATATATTGGGCTTTACCACAAAAAAGTTAGACGCGAATCGTACGCGTGTTTAAAAAATATGATCATACAAAAAATGCTAGACTCTTGTTCAATTATTTGTCAAAAGTAATCGCGGGTAATTTCTATATACTATTACTATTACTATATTTTATTTCTGTACCGCCTGCTACAAAAAATCTATGCATCTGTTGTGTTGCTAACATAAATTAGCTTTGTATAAGTAGGAAGTAAGATAATTAGTAAGTAGAGTAGGAACTACATTTTAGCATCAAAAATTAAGAGATCTGTCGGCGAACAGCGCTATTGGTGGGAACCCGATAGCAAACAATGACAAGATTGTCACTACGTACCGTCCGCTTACCTATTAAATAAACACCTCACCTCCCTTGGTTTAAATAGTATTAAGCATAGTATTACGTAGTACATATATACCTACTTTTCACGTCATATTTCATAAGAACTATCTATGTAAAGCTTGGGCATACTTCACCAACACTGATATCTAAAAGCCACACCAGTACCGCCCAGCTCAAACCTAACTAATAAGAACATCTGTTTCTATGTACTTAAGAATTTCTTATCATTCATAACATTCCTATTATCATTAGTAGACGGTACGTCTCAATAACAACACAGTGCATTACCTGTTTTGCTGCAATAAAATTGCAGCGGCTCTCTCACCCGTATTGCTCCAGCCATATTACCTAGTGGCGCCACCTGGTCGCCACGCCCCTTTTTGTAAATACTTTCCTTTATCTAATTTTAAGTTTTTTGTTTTAATTCTATAACTTTCGTTATATTTGAGCTACATACTTGCGTAGCTCGAGTAAATTAATCATTTTCAATTCTTTATTAGATAATAAGTAGTTTAGGTAGTTATAAGCATTTTTTGAATTTATTTCATTTTCACCATTTTCTAATTTTGTTATTTTCTCCTTTATTGTGATTGTTTTGTAAATTTTAAAGTTCATTCTGTGTTGTGTATACCCTTTTTTATCGTTTAATATACGTATACACCATGTAAATAGTTTAATAAGTCATATCACCAAAATTGGACATAGCTTGTAAGAAAAACTCAGTTTACGTCTATATCTGGAGAATTGCATCATCCAAACTATTTTTAGTACATGCCTACAGTATAAATACACACCTAGAATATAAGAATAATATGTAGAAAAATCTACATATCCAATTAGAAATTATTTAGTCTCATAATTTGTTGTGATATGCAAAAATATTGTCAGTAAATGTCCAATAACAATAATTGTATAATACCTAGAACCTTAAGACTTTATATTTAAATAGCTACCATGTATATGTTTCATAAATGCAAAAATGTTTGTAACTATTACTACAATATAAAGGGCAAGGCGTTGATAAGTGACACACACGTAGTGAAAAGCCGAGTTGATTAGCGCTAGAAATCAAGAGCGAACCGCGGCTCTCCTTACAGTAACGCTCGAGTCTATGGGTTGGTGGCTGCTGTTTTCTAGTCAAGTCAACAGTTCCAGTGAAAATAGCAGCCATCCAAGTCTAGAAGTGGGCGTTCAAGAGGTTTCCGGCTAATCCAGTGTGTTCACAAAGTCTGCGTTGCGCCCGTTTTTACTGAAGAAAGAAACAGTTTTATTTTACCTAAATATCACCCTGTAATTTCGCGTAAAAGTTTACACCCTCCGTCAAGATCGCTGCGGGCCAGTTTGTTTTGCGCATGGTATACACACCAGCTAAAGAAGCCGCTTTCGAGTGGCTTAAAGAGCTCGTTCCGAGTAGTGGAGATACGATTCGGTAACCTCAGGATCCGGCACCCCGTTCTCAGCCTGGGCCATCGACCATCCACGTTCGTCAACTGATTATCGTATGGTCGTTGCCCCAGCACAAGTTGTGGCTGTCAAGCTGCATGGTCCTGTCGAGCCGGATTACTGATCGTATCTTCCGCTGCGGATATTGTGTGTTGCGAAACAGACTGCCACCCCGTACCGTTCTCTTGTACACGGCGCACGCAGACAGACACCTGGATTCCGAAGACGCTGCTTCTAGACTCATGCTACCTTGCTGGTGTTAACTTGGTGTGTCTAGAGGTAGATGGTGAGTTGGCATCGGCGTCGGCCGGTCTTGCCGAGGCGGTCCTGAGATCCCTCTTTGCTGACTCCAGAGGTCTAAGGTGGAAGGAGTAATAGTTTATTCCGGTTTTGGTCAGGATAACCAAAATATCAAGTCTTAGTGAAACGAATACTCCACCTTAGTGAACTCTGGGGGCCAGACACGTATAGGGAGCTGATCAATACCCCCAGCTCCCCCGACAACTAGAGGACTCAGTGCTTACCCTCGGAGGGCTCCCCCTACCTCATCCTTCACGTTCCTTCCTCTACGCGGCTCACAACCAGTAGGAACCCGCGTATGAACACTAGGACACGATAGGCACACGTAAATACTACAGTTACACTCCCGAGTCACACAGCATACGACACTTTATGATGATGCATTCTCCAGATATAGACCAACAACGTAGGAAGACGCGATCTATGTTTCGCTCTGAAAGAGACAAGGCGTTAAACTCGGCGCAAGGCCCATCTAGCACAGTCGGTACGGACACTTGGAGTGCGCCGACTGGAGCTAGCGCCCTGCCGCAGTCTAGCGTTAGGTCGTCGTCACCTCCTATAGGTAGCGAGTATGCAGAGGGTCAGGATAACTTGTTGTTACATGCCCGTGGGCAGACGGATAGTAGCCATGAAGTGGTAGATAATGCGAGCAATCAGAACTTGTTAGACTTCACGGGTAATCCCGATCTCAGTAACGCGATATACGAGACGCGATCCATAGCTAGTCGGAGGTCGTCCGAGTCCACGCGAAAGCGGAAGCAATTAGAGGCACAGTTAGAACTCGATAAAATAGTTGCACAACGCCTAGCAGCTGAGCAAGCCTGCGCTCAAACCAAACTTGAGATAGCACGTTTAGATTCAGTGACCAATTCGGCCGATGATAGTGAGGTCGATACGATAGTGCAACCGATTCCACTCCTTCAAAAGAGCATTCAAGTAGAACGATGGGTACAATCGCACGAAGTTTCGGCCCCGGATCCCACTTCACGAACGCCCCTCTATACTGCGGTCCCTAGGGGGGAGAGAGGAGCGTTACAAAGCGGTCCCAACCGACTACAGTGTATGGGTAGTCAAAACCGGCTACAGTGTATGGGTAGCCAAAACCGACTACAGTGTATGGGTAGTCAAAACCGATTCCAAAACGATGGCGACTCGTTGGATCAAAATACTGGGCTAGGCCCACCCCGCGATTTAAATAATCACGTCACATTTGAATACGATGGCGACTCGTATCAAAACACTGGGCAAGGCCCACCTCAAAACTATAGGTTACAGAGTAACAACAATCAAAATTCTAATTATCAAAATTATATACCCAATTACCGTAATCAAAATGTAAATAATATATCACAAACGCGTCCAAACCAAACGACTAATCCGCCGCCAAACGAAAGCCGTAACAACCGGTCAACTTACGAGCATGATAACGCGTATCAAAACCGCCGTAACAATACCTACCGGTCAGATTCAGGCGCGCGCGAACAACCTAGTTTCGGCACGTTATCCGACATGGATAGACTTGAATTCCTTGCGAACTCGCTGTCTAGAGCGATCTCCGTAAACGCACAGCCACGCGATAGGAGTTCAAATTCAACCAAATTATTACAAGAACTACCATATTTCGACGGTGACATCACGGAATGGGTAGGTTTCTCCGCGATCTATCGAGACACAGAGAATTTATTCACGGACATTCAAAATATAGCTAGATTGCGCAAAGCCCTCCGCGGGCAAGCTAGGGAATCAGTACGCGCTCTTATCAGTACGGCAGTCAGCCCGGAACAAATCATAAACATACTTGATAAGAGGTACGGTCGCCCCGAACATATCGTCCTAGCCGAAATAGGTAAATTGAAGGCTATGCCTAAACTTGCCGAAGACGGCCGTAACGCAAGCGAGTTCGCGAGTCGCATAGCCAACACGGTGTCAATGATTAAATCTCTAGACCAAAGTAGGTACTTAAACTCGCCCGACCTATTGCAGTGCATTGAAAGTAAACTAACGTTAGAGAAACGTTTCGGTTGGGGTACGTGGCTACGAGACAACAAAGCGCGCCCAGACCTCCAGGTCATGTCCGAATACCTAAGTGATATCGCCGATAGGTACAGCTCCATGACTCCCGCCACCGAGGCGGTTGATAGGTACAGGCTATCACGAAGTGTAGACAAGCGCGCTAAAACTAAGTTCACACCTACTCGCCGACCAATTCACGCCACGAGACGTCAATACGAACGAGATAGTTCTTCGTCTGATTATAGCTCAGACGAGCAAGAGAGCACGCCGCGACGTTGCGTAAACGTAGCTAGGAAACCTAAGAAATCCTACTATAGCGATAGCGAAGACGAGGAAGAGGAAGTAGAAATCCCTCACTCCCTAGGCGCGCGCGCGCGGTCCGCGGCGAGATCTATAGACGAAGCACTAAGCTCACCTAGCGACTCGGATAGCGAGTATGAACGCTTCAAAGTGTTCTCGGCAGTAGGTAAAGGAAAGACACAAGAATGCAAACTATGCAGACAAGATCATACTTTACTCCATTGTGAAGTATTCAAAAAGAAAAGTATAGCGGAACGATGGCAAGTAGCACGCGATCATCGTTATTGTTTTCGATGCCTAGATAGTACACATCGTAGGGACATGTGCAAAGCAAGGACTTGCGGCGTAAAGGGATGCAATTCAAAGCATCATAGGCTGCTGCATTACTCACCAGAGGGGGAATCTCCAAGGCAACGCAGTAGCTCGGTGAAACCAACCGCACCTGTCAAATCCATACCTACGAAAGAAACTACAGTAAAAACCGTGCATATTTCGTCTGTTAACGCACTATCAAAGGATAGACAATCATACTTACAAATAATTCCGGTAGAGTTGTACGGGCCTGTAGGAAAGATAGAAACGTACGCTTTTCTCGATGGAGGCTCCACTAGTACGCTCATTGAACGCGACACTGCCCTCGCCGTTGCACCGGAGGGCAAGAAGGAAACCTTACGTATCGTAGGCGTAGGCGGAAACAAGATAGACGAAAGCGACTCTTACAAGTTAGACTTAAAGATTAAGGGCTTATTCGCACGTAACATCGAGTCTATGCAAGCACAAACTATTTCGAAGTTAGAGATAGAAGAGCAAGACGTACCTACCGATGTCATAGCTAAGTGTAGGCACTTAGACGAAGTTCGAGACGCACTTACCTACCCATCAGCGCGGCCCACGATACTCATAGGCCAAGACAACTGGCATTTGTTAGTCGGACATAAGTTGTTGAAAGGTAGGAAAAATGAACCCGTCGCGTCATTAACCAGCTTAGGTTGGACCCTGCATGGCTTCACCTCAGGGTACAACAAGACAGTCGCGTTTGTAAACTACGCGGCAACCGCAACCAGATCTCATTCAATAGACGAATTAATTAAAGATCAATTCAGTATAGACTCGTTAGGTATCCAACCAAAGCGACCCCAAAACGATCCCGAGATGCAGGCGATAAAAATCTTAGAGAAAACAACAAAACGCTTGCCAGACGGGCGTTACGAGGTAGGGTTGCCATGGAAACCGGAATGTCAAACCATGCCTGACAGTCGTAAACAGGCAGAGCGACGCTTCTTTAACATAGAGCGTAAGTTAGAGAAAATGCCTGATAGTAAAACAGAGTATCACAAACAAATGCAAAACTTAATCGATAAAGGTTATGCCGAGCTCGCGCCCACCATACCTATTTCACCACGCGTGTGGTACCTACCACATTTCGTGGTCATTCATCCACAGAAAAAGAAAGAGCGATTAGTTTTCGATGCAGCAGCTAAGTCAAACGGAACTAGTTTGAACGACGCCTTACTTTCGGGCCCCGACCTTTTACAAAGTTTGTTTGGGGTACTCGTGCGATTCCGCGAAGGCCCAGTGGCCGTGATAGGCGACATCAAAGAGATGTTTCTGCGAGTAGGCGTTCGCGAACAAGATAGGGATAGCTTACGATTCCTATGGCGCGATTGTGCGAACGAACCGTTGCGCGAATATCGTATGACGTCACTCATTTTCGGAGCCACCTCGTCGCCTTGCAGCGCCATCTACGTGAAAAATAAGAACGCAGCTAGCCACGCCCACGTATATCCCGAAGCCGCACGCGCCGTCGAACGACAGTTCTACGTAGACGATTTTTTAATGGCTTTCCCCAACGTAGACGCGGCAAAAAAGATGGTATGCGAAGTGGACACGATTCACAAGAACGCGAAAATGGACTTGCGAAATTGGGCTAGTAACGATTCCACTACGTTAGAGTCGGTTAGCGACGCAGTTAGTCCCGCGCAGGACGCTCTATTGGGTAGCAAAGATCAGTACGAAAGAACTCTAGGTCTTATATGGAAAATCAATAAAGACTCTTTAAGTTTCGCGTTAAACTTGCGGAACACTCCAATAGAGGCCATTGAGGGCCAGCGCGCTCCCACTAAGCGCGAGGTAGCCAGCGCGGTAATGTCCGTTTTCGATCCGCTAGGTTTAGCATCGCCGATTACCATTCAAGGTAAAGCTATCATACAAGAAATATGGCGTTCCGGTATAGACTGGGACGACCCCGTATCAATCGAAGTAAACACGCTTTGGCAAAAATAGTTAGCGCACGTTAAAAACCTACAAGGGTTAGAAATACCTAGATACGTACCTCCGGGCATTGACTCCGACACAACAGAGCTTCACGTGTTCGTAGACGCATCCGAAAGATCGTACTCAGCGGCCGTATATTTACGTTCAGTTCTACCTAACGACACGGTTCATGTTAGTTTATTAGCCGCAAAGGCTAAGGTAACGCCCCTTAAACCCGTCTCCATACCTAGGTTGGAACTGCAAGCTGCAGTCTTAGGTTGTCGCCTAGCAACAACAGTTCGTAACGAGATGAGTTATGTAGTTAGAAGCCAGACGTTCTGGTCAGACTCTCGTACGGTTTTAGCGTGGATTCATTCAGACCCTAGGACATTCAAGCCTTTTGTAGCGCATAGACTTGCGGAAATAGAAGATTGCACTCGACCGACCGAATGGCGTTGGGTACCTACCAAAGATAACGTAGCTGATGACGCTACTCGCGGCGTACCTAAAGATTTTGGTGCTTCACACAGATGGTACACCGGTCCTGCATTTCTCAAATTAGATACTACTTCATGGCCTATAGAAAATAAGTTAATTAAGTCGAGTCAACCCCTCCCTTCCCCTCTCGTTACTGGCGAAGAGAAGATCGTCAAAATTCACGCGCTTCGCGAACGACCACTGCTATCTACGTGTCTACCAGATGCAACGAGATTCTCGTCATGGCAGAGATTACTACGCGCGACAGCACGCGTCTTACAGGCTACTCAAAAGTTTAAAGCGCTCGCCAATCCAACCACCAAAGAGACAGCGCTCATGACACGCAAGTTCGTTAAAACGCCAAGAAAGGCATCTGAGCAACGGCCCACAATCACACTTCCTAAGATGGCCTATACGCAGCTCGAACCCGTGTTTATCGAGAAAGCCGAACGACTACTCATTCGACGTATACAACAAGAAAGCTTCAGCACCGATATAAACCGCATCAAAAAAGGCGAACCTCTAGAACGAGCATCGCGATTACGAAATCTATGTACAAAGATCGATGAGCATGATATACTTCGCATAGAGGGACGTATCGACGCAATATCGAACGAGATAAGTACATACAAGCGACCAGCTGTGATAGATGCCAACCACTACATAACTCAGTTGATTATTCACCACACTCACTGTGAATTCAATCATGGCAATCACGAAACAGTTATGAACGAGCTAAGACAAAAATACTACATCCTAGCACTACGTCGCACCGTACGAAAGATAGTACACACGTGCCAATGGTGTCGAGTACATCGTAAAACGCCACAGATGGCACCACATGGTAACTTACCTATCGAACGATTAGCACGTAATCAACCTGCGTTCACCTGTACCGGAATAGATAACTTTGGGCCGATGGTTATCACTATAGGACGACGACATGAGAAACGGTGGGGTACACTATTCACATGCCTTACCACGCGAGCAGTACATATAGAACTTGCCGCCTCACTCTCATCGTCGTCCATGATTCTTGCCCTCAGACGATTCATGACAAGACGAGGTCAACCAGCTGTTATCTTCAGTGACAACGGATCCAACTTTGTAGGTGCTAATCGAGAGCTCGCAGAGATATGGAGCGAGTGTAATAACGGACTCAAAGAATACGCAGAGAGTAGACAAATTCAATGGAAATTCATACCTCCTGGCGCCCCTAACATGGGTGGATCATGGGAGCGACTAGTGAAATCTATAAAAGTTGCGCTAGCCGCTACATTGAAAGAGAGAAGTCCGCGTGAAGAAGTATTACACACTCTACTGCTAGAAGCCGAACACACGGTTAACTGCAGACCGTTGACCGCAGTGTCACTCGAAACCGAAGAAGAAGCGCTGACACCTAACCACTTTTTGATAGGGCGCTCGAACGGAAACACGATGTTCGGTACTTTCGACGACAGTGACATAGCTAACGAATCCACCTGGAGGGCTTCACAGAGACTCGCCGATCACTTTTGGGCGAGATGGACACGCGAGTACTTACCTACTTTATTACCGCGTCAAAATAACAAATCACAACGTTATCAGAACCCCGCCACAGGTGATATCGTACTGATCGTCGATTCAACACTACCTAGAAACTCTTGGCCTAGAGGCGAAGTCGTCACTGTCTTACCTGGACCCGACGGACGAGTACGAGTAGTCGAAGTAAGAACGACCGCTGGTATACTACGACGACCGGCATCACGCCTAGTAATCTTATCTAACCATGACATATCGCCTCACGAAGAGTGAGTGCTCACTACACTTTCGCACCGGGGGGAGAATGTCGGCGAACAGCGCTATTGGTGGGAACCCGATAGCAAACAATGACAAGATTGTCACTACGTACCGTCCGCTTACCTATTAAATAAACACCTCACCTCCCTTGGTTTAAATAGTATTAAGCATAGTATTACGTAGTACATATATACCTACTTTTCACGTCATATTTCATAAGAACTATCTATGTAAAGCTTGGGCATACTTCACCAACACTGATATCTAAAAGCCACACCAGTACCGCCCAGCTCAAACCTAACTAATAAGAACATCTGTTTCTATGTACTTAAGAATTTCTTATCATTCATAACATTCCTATTATCATTAGTAGACGGTACGTCTCAATAACAACACAGTGCATTACCTGTTTTGCTGCAATAAAATTGCAGCGGCTCTCTCACCCGTATTGCTCCAGCCATATTACCTAGTGGCGCCACCTGGTCGCCACGCCCCTTTTTGTAAATACTTTCCTTTATCTAATTTTAAGTTTTTTGTTTTAATTCTATAACTTTCGTTATATTTGAGCTACATACTTGCGTAGCTCGAGTAAATTAATCATTTTCAATTCTTTATTAGATAATAAGTAGTTTAGGTAGTTATAAGCATTTTTTGAATTTATTTCATTTTCACCATTTTCTAATTTTGTTATTTTCTCCTTTATTGTGATTGTTTTGTAAATTTTAAAGTTCATTCTGTGTTGTGTATACCCTTTTTTATCGTTTAATATACGTATACACCATGTAAATAGTTTAATAAGTCATATCACCAAAATTGGACATAGCTTGTAAGAAAAACTCAGTTTACGTCTATATCTGGAGAATTGCATCATCCAAACTATTTTTAGTACATGCCTACAGTATAAATACACACCTAGAATATAAGAATAATATGTAGAAAAATCTACATATCCAATTAGAAATTATTTAGTCTCATAATTTGTTGTGATATGCAAAAATATTGTCAGTAAATGTCCAATAACAATAATTGTATAATACCTAGAACCTTAAGACTTTATATTTAAATAGCTACCATGTATATGTTTCATAAATGCAAAAATGTTTGTAACTATTACTACAATATAAAGGGCAAGGCGTTGATAAGTGACACACACGTAGTGAAAAGCCGAGTTGATTAGCGCTAGAAATCAAGAGCGAACCGCGGCTCTCCTTACAGTAACGCTCGAGTCTATGGGTTGGTGGCTGCTGTTTTCTAGTCAAGTCAACAGTTCCAGTGAAAATAGCAGCCATCCAAGTCTAGAAGTGGGCGTTCAAGAGGTTTCCGGCTAATCCAGTGTGTTCACAAAGTCTGCGTTGCGCCCGTTTTTACTGAAGAAAGAAACAGTTTTATTTTACCTAAATATCACCCTGTAATTTCGCGTAAAAGTTTACACCCTCCGTCAAGATCGCTGCGGGCCAGTTTGTTTTGCGCATGGTATACACACCAGCTAAAGAAGCCGCTTTCGAGTGGCTTAAAGAGCTCGTTCCGAGTAGTGGAGATACGATTCGGTAACCTCAGGATCCGGCACCCCGTTCTCAGCCTGGGCCATCGACCATCCACGTTCGTCAACTGATTATCGTATGGTCGTTGCCCCAGCACAAGTTGTGGCTGTCAAGCTGCAAGATCAAAATCATAATCGTTTTCCATACTTATGAATTACCTACCCGCAAAAATGGACCTAATAGACAGATCTCTCTGTAGGTACATACTGTTATTAATGTACTTTCAATGGTTTCAAGCCCTACAATTCGTCATTCATTTCTTCCTGATGGATATAATCTAGCTTTTCTTCCTTGTGATTATAATGTCAAAGTGTGATAAATGATGTGGTTTTTCGATTCAGGTCGACTAGTTACATTATGTAAGGTGTGTTAGGTTGTTTACATAGATCTGCCTGTAATCATTCATAATTAAGACGTAATAGTAGTTATTATCTATATCAATCCACCCACATTTTAGTAAATAGGTACTACTTGTATTTTTTTTATAACCAGTTTTTAGAGAAAACATGATAAGCTTTTTAAACATCGTATGGGTGGCCCAAATGCTCTTTTTCATATTTTGGCGTATTTATTTTCTTGGGCTTAATACAAGTGAATTCTATTCATATCTGCAGTTTTTCGTTTTGGACCTCATATTTTGTACCTAAATATATTTTTGCTTTTAACTGACGCAAAACAGCAGAGGCTCTCAATTTGTGGCAATCTTTTTAGCGTCTAATCGAGATTATATTAGGCTCTAAATCATAATCTAACACAAGAAAATAAAGTTACGCAAGAACTACCGACTATCAAACAAATCTAGACCCTCGAGACAAAACCTAATTAGATCTAGATTCCAGACTAGAATATTTGATCTAGCCCAACTTGACCACATTCTATGCAGATCGTAAGGTAATTATTTCAGTTGTCTATGAAGCAATGTGGTTGACAAATGCGCTATTTGATTGGCCGTTAAATTCTGTTAAATTGATTATCCGATCATCTACTTTTTGTTACCAGAAATGGCAGAAATAAATTGAATGTTTAAATTAACTTGTCTGACAGTGACGTTTTAAGTAGACGTTTTTATGAATGTTCTGAGGCGCAGTCTTATTTATGGATGTCGTTTGAAATATTTGGACACAATAGGCAATTCGTAATTGTAACGAGATTTTGAGTCCTAGATACATAAAATCAATTTGATATTACCTGTTACACGACTAATCTGAAACGACCATCAAACATTTGTCAGCTGTGGCGATAGCGACAGTAATTCTACGGTTGTTAACGCTCTGTCTACCCTGCCATACCTGGATATAGGCGTGATTTGTGGGTGTGTGTGTGAATGTGTGTGTCTATTACCTGTTTAATAATAAACATATTATAATGCTGGTTTTTACTTATGTATTCCATATACATGTTCCATTTCGTTAAGTCCATTTCGTGTTCTATTGATCTATCTATCTCACAGTCATTTTGCGAATATGTCATTCTTAATTCAATATCAAAGATAGCCTTGTCATAACTATTGGATTAAATTATTACGGTTCAAATATATATTTTAGTGTTTAAGTTAACTGAAATCTCACGGTCAGTTCAAATAAGTTTAAACAGACACTTAAGTACCTACTTAAGTTATTTGTATTGAAAATATTGACGCTAACAAATTGCTAAACATATCTATTGACCATCGGCGAAGGTTGAATGATCAAAATGACCGGTAATGGTCATTTGATGACGATAACAAGGTGATAGGGATGACCTCACTTCGCAGTTATTCAGGGATTCTGCGCCAAAAATACCAACGGACAGAACACGTCATGACAGGTACAAGAGTTGGTGTAAGAGAATGGAGTTTGGAATGACTGACTGATTAAAAAGCTGATTGAATGCTCCTGAAAAGGCTTAGAATATATTTCTATGCTCAGATTTCTGGGATATTATGTTACACATAGCTTCATTAAATGTTAATTTAAGGGTTGCCATTTGTAATGGGTAGGCCACATTGCTCGAAGGACTGAGAGCCGGTGGAGCAGGAGAGATCACGAGTGGAGACCACGTACCGACAGGTGCAGCGTAGGACGCCCCCCCGCGAGATGGACAGACGATCTGCATAGCTACCATAAGTCCCACGATAAAATTTTGTCACCGCCATATGTCCTCTGCGGTTAACTTCGCTGCGAATAAGTTACGCATTCTTCCGTAGTGACATTGTGCGCATATGAAACGACAAAATATGTCATGGCACGCATGTTAGCCACTCTGGTCAAGTCCATAGGGAAATACTAAATGCAGGTCGTTTCTAATCGGACAAGGTGGAAATATTTAGGGGAGACCTATTTTCAGCAATAGACGTCCTATGCCTGATATGATAATGATGAAGGGATAACTGGTCAGATAGTTCATTTTTATCTTTGAAACTAGATTCTTAAATTCAATACCCTGAACTGATGACACTATCTTTGCTGTAGAGACAAATAAGCGGTATCAGGCAAAAATACCGCAAAATTCTCAGGCTTACAATCAATATTGGGTAATTAATGTTATGCACTCGTTGGTTTAAAACAAACCAAAACTTTCTACGGCGCTGGTGCTATATTTCTAATTATCAACAAGTAATTGCAAACCCATTCAGACAAAATACAACAAAAATTTTTCATAACATAACTCACAAAAATTCGTTTCTCCAAATATAACTTGTTCGACAAACTTGGACCAAACCGTAAGAGTATCTTCCGAAACAGGTTTTAGAAACCGGTTTGGTCATATTTTTACACTTTTTACATTTTCATGGTCAAGAGTCATCCGCATTAGACGGACCAGTCTGACTAGCGAAATGTTAACTTGTTGTTATTGAATTAATATACAAATTGGTTGCTGATTATGTAAAGTTAGACTTTGATTTATTACGGAGTAGGTAGTGCTTCAACGAATAACTAGATCTGTTAATGTTTGTCGTTTCAGAAACGATCATATGACTAGGATGTCAATAACGTTGTCTTTTCTTCTCCTTATCACACTTCAGCGCAAAAATAACGGTCCGTTAACGTATGCGCCTGTCAGATCTATACTAAAAACGTCACTCCCAATACTAAAACCGCTATCGACGCACGCCCAGTGCTAACGAAGCGCCAGCGCAGCGTCGTGCATAAGGAACTGCGTCATAGTAGTTCTTTAAGTGATGTTTCTAGTATGGATCTGACAGGAGCATGTGTTAGCGCAGCGTTTTCTTTGCGCTGAAGTGTGGGAAAGGCCTAATCAAATATAGGTGCGCTGTGACCCCCTAAGACCAGTTTTTTTTATTATGCAATATTCAAATAACCATAAATAAAACGCATGGTTGCCCTTTAGTTTAATCTATTGATATTTAGATATGATTATTTATGTTGAATATGAGTCGTAAAGCAAATAAAAAGGTTATCTGTGATAAGGTCATTCAAGTTATACATAATTTACCAATACAAAGGCCTTAAATATAAAAGTAGCCGCATTAATAACAATTAAAGTACAGAGCGTCGGTGGCCAAGTGGTTAGGACGCCGGTCTTACTATCGTGAGACCCGAGTTCGATCCCCGCTATGTACTAATGTGTTTTTACTCAAACGTTCTTAAATGATTGTTTGAATAAATGACATCAGAGATTCTATTCAGCAAGAGATGTCATATTCCATTCACATTAATTTTACCCACTGTGAGTTCCTATTCTGTTAAATTATATTTTACGAGGGTAGGTATTTTAATAAGTTTCTACCACGGTTTCCTGTACTTTTTTTTAACATTCACCTAAACTTATTTTCTTTACGAGTGTCCATTGAACTTTCAAAGCTACATTGACAAAGATAACTGTAAAGATCCGAATTCTTGGATAATTTCCCGCAGAGAAGACTACCGCGTGATTGAGCATTGATAGAAAACAATGGATTAAGTGGACCAATCGTGACCACACGGGCTGTGGGCATAAATTTATATTTTATTGAAATCAGCCGCTTCGCATGACGCACGATTCTACAGATATTTGATCGAACTGCACTTTCGAAATATTGACACAAATATTTCGGAATTTGAAGCTCGTTACAGCAAATATTTGCTATAGTAGCTGCAATGGCGGATCGCACACTTAAGGAACGACGGAGCGCTAAAACATCGCAGCGGTCTGTCAGATCCATACTAGAAGTGTCAATCCTCATACTAAAACCGCTCAACCGCTGTCGACGGAGCGCTTTCCCAGCGTCGTCCATCGAGTGCGGTTTTTAGTATGGGGAGTCACGTTTCTAGAGATACTATGGATCTGACACTATTTTTTAGCTTATAGCTTTAGATTCAGCTATATTTTAGCGCTCCGTCGTGCGTTATGTGTGCGATCCGCCAACTGCAGCAAAATCTGCGGTCTGCTTTGGTATTTCCTTTTGTGCAAGAATTCGCAGTGGTTTATTGCCTTATTGATGTAAATTCCAAAATATAGAGTGTATTTGAATGGATATCACACTTAAATGGTAATAAAGTGGGGTTAGTTGGTATGTAATCTGCAGATCAAGTTGTATTACCAAATACGGGAAATGTAACAAATAGCAGCTATAATAGGAACAGATAGATAAGCTGAATATTTCTTACCAAAGTTATATACCTACCGACTTATACAATTAGCACAAAATCATAAAATAACTAAATAGCAATGAGATAGGACACTTAAACTTTCAAACCAATATTTTGTGTCGATCTCAAGAGCGATTTTGACAAATGTCAGTCAATACTAACAGCATCTCATAGTCGCACTCAAGATTGATTTCTTAAGCGCGGTTTATAAATACGGTCCTAAAAAACCAAAATTCTACTATACCTACCCATTTGTATTTCGACACATTTTTGAAGCTTTTTCATTATCACATATTGTGGCAGAAGCTTTTAACCCCAATATGCTCCTTCATAATAAACACGCAACAGTAAAAACCTTGATCTTATTATCCTAAAATGACACAAGGTCCCTTTCTTTAGCAACTTCAGAAAGTACGCGGTCATCTCGTCATAAAAGTTTTATTAAAATTTTTGCATTACAATCAGGTCACGGCGTATCAATGTTCAACTACCCACAACCTGCCAACAATACAAGTCAAAACAATACATAAAGAAGTATAATTATTTAAAAACATAAAATCCGACTACTATAGAGTTGTATTCCGCCTTTAAAAGCCGCCATTTTGAATTAATGAAACTTTAAAATAGCCAGTTTCCCTTGCGCTGCTAAGACAAATGTAATGACACCTAATTATGTCAAAATCCACCAAACTATTTGGGCTGTAGCGTTTGAAAAAGAATTGCTCTCAGTGTGAACCCTTAGGCCTTTCCCATACTTAACGCACAACGTAGTGCTAATGTATGCATTCTGTCAGATTCATCCTAAAAAGGTTACTTGACGTACTAAAACCGATTTTGACGCAGGTCTAACGCACGACGCTGCATCGAGAGTGGTTTTAGTAAGGAGATTGAACTTGTATGGGGGTAAGTGACGTTTCTAGTATGCATCTGACAGACGCATATGGCAGCGCAGCATTATTGTAGCGCTGAAATCGGAAATAGACCTTATCTAAATACAGAAACACATCCATACACATACGATATTGTACATAAATATATACACTTGAATAACATAACCCTCCTTCAGAGCCAGTTGGGTAAATACACGGGTGGTCCACTAACCGAAATAAACATAAATTGGAAATAACAGTCCCACGAAAGAAATGTATACGCAACATAATTACTTATCAAAACGGTAGATAGATACAAGTACCAACTCGTTGTATCAGCCTATCTAAATTACTTGTAAAATTACTGGGCTACTTTTGATAATGTTCTCGAGATACCCAAATTGACCCCGAATTTCGGCAAATGTTAAAATCTAAGTAGCGAATGTGAGATATTCGGAAGCAGGTCAATTATTATTACAATTGATTTGGAATATTTTCTTTATTGTTCTTGTGAATGTGGCGGAAGAGACTTTCTTTTGGATTTGGCGTACTTTATGAAGAAATTTTTATTTTTTAGTACTAGCTATAGAAGGTCAAGATATCCACTTAGATTATAAATGGTATTAGTCAGCGATTTTTTCGGATAGTAAATATTGGCGCTATATTAACTAGTTAAGATCTAGAAATCATGGTACATCACTTATTCTAGAGCTTTGACTTTTTCTAGAAATTATTACTACAGCGCGCATACAAAAACAAAACTTCTGCAAACTGTAAACTAGCTAATGAAACTGAACAACTTTCTTGAAGAAATATAGGTCAAAGTTTGAAAAATTAATTGAACCCCTTGTACAAAATTGATTCGGTATTACGGATCATGATATCTGTAAGGTCCGAAAGGTCGAGATTTATATTTCTATTGGCGAAAATGTTCCTAGGGCGAAATTGTTGCTGTCGTACTCAGCCAATAAGTACAATACTGATGTAATAGGCCCTAAAAGTTACAAAATATACACGGATTAAAACAAATTAGCTGCAAATTTTTTAAGCAGTGAACCAGCCCATGAAACTGACTCACTTTCCCTAGGGTACATAGAGCGAAATATAAAAAAATAAATTTGAACCCCCCATACAAAATTAGCAACCGACCGAATCAATTTGTATGGGAGCTCCAAAAAAATGTTTCTTGGGGAAAGTTGTTCAGTTTCATGGGTTGGTTTTCCCCTTAAAAAAATGTCAACTATTTTTTTACACCCTGTAGAAGTGTTGCTTATTACCTGTGTGGTAAGGTCCATGATGCAGTCGCATAGAGCCTCAGGGAGTGGTGTGAACTGCCCCTGGTACGCCGGGGTTACTATGCAGTCTTCGATATCACCTGGAACAATGGAAAAGTAGATTAATTTTGGAATCACCTGGTTTTGGAGAAAATAATGCGAATAAAAATCCAGGGGAATTAAATAAGGTATTGGAAAGGGGGGAATATGGGTCGTGAGGTTTACTCGATTTTGAAAGAGAAGTCAAGTTTGTATACCTATCTAAATTCCTGCAGTCTTGGAATTCGGTACCTTCTTGACTGGGACATTAAAGAAATACATGAGGTCTATGCTTAATAAAACCACTGTCCAATAATACCTACTACAGATTTAGTGAAACGTTTTTCAAAATATGTAGTTAGAACCAAAAAATACATTAGGGAAGATATTTTGAGACCATCCCAAATAATGACGTATGATTTCAATATTTTAAAAGAATACGCAGGTCAAAATATTTTAATTAAAGTAGCTCACGAATTGATAAGAAAATTAATCAACCAATGAACATAGCATAAAAAAATCGTCTGTCCATTTACAGAACTGTATGCATTCATACATACATACATACATATATCACGCCTTTATCCCTTGCGGGGTAGGCAGAGCGATAACGGCCGTAAGGATACGGCCACTATCGGCACGTCCGACATTTTTGAGGATTGTTTTCTAAGGTTGTTTCAGAATCCATTCATAGGGTTGTTTTTAATACGCAGGCGGTATAAAACGTGTGTAGGTACAATGGTAGGTATAGTTTCCCTGTTTTCCAGCCGAAAATTGAATTTTTCACCCCACTGCGTAGGGAAATGAACCGACATCGACCCATGGGAATTAGCTGGTCGTCTACTAGCGCTCCATAAATTGCGCGGCACAATGCAGCCGCTGCAGCGCTATATCCGCGGATCTACGTTGGACGCACGCCAATTTACGCAGCGGTCCAAGCGATGAATGGTAAGCGGTATTTAAAAAGTTCGGCCAGGTTTTTAGGGTAGATCAAATCAAAAGCTAAAAGGCTGGCTTTGAGATGTTTGCCGCCAGTCAATATAGATTTTATTTCAAATACGATATAAAACCGACGAAGATTTCACAATAGATGATGGACTTGTGCCGGCCCGATAACAAATGTTTTTAGTGCTACGAGTGCTACGCCGTAGCAAAAAAAAGATAATTAAAAACATTTTTTTAAGTAAGTAAAGACTTTGGTCGTTACACAAAACACTTGAAAAATTCTGACACTATTGGGTTGTTAAACGACTCGGTGTCTCACACCAAAACAAAAAGGTAAGTACGATTTCAAAAGTAAGTACAAATGCTACTTTCTAAATACATCTTGTCTGTACCGTTAATACTGTAAAGAAGTCTCGGCGATCCACACGAAAAGAAGAATAAATTTGCTGCGATCTAGTTCAGATTCACATTACTGTAAATCGCTTGCTCTTATGACTTATATTCCCACAAAAAATGCAGATACCGCCATAGCGGATTCAAACAAAAGTATTCAGTGTCACAACACACTATGTTTGTGGAATTTATCGTTCCCGTGCTCATCCTGATCCGAATTTGCATGTTTGTTGCGAATATTTGCCGTTTATGTAATAACTTGGAACTGAAAGGTGTTTCTTTTTGTGTCGGACATCGAGTTGTCCAACGACCTGTATATACTTACTTGGACGACATTTCCATTTTGTTTCTGTTAGCAAGTTGTGTTCCTGCGTCAACGTTAGTTTTTAAAAATATTACATTAAATATTTTGATTTTGTATTGTTATATGGTATTTGAAATGTCCTTACATCTGACAGACGTATGCGTTACGGATGCGCTTAAAAAATTGCTGCGTAACGCATGAGGTAGATATAAGCCCTACTAAGTACTAAGTAGGTAGGTAGTACTTCAGTACTTATGTCATACAAAGTAAAAATCAATGATAATTCTAAGCAAATCATGTTTACATATGGAAGAACACACTTTACGGACGGTTAGCAAATAAAGTACCTCTTATTAAAGTCAAGAAAATTAACCATTACATAGGTGTTTGACTTAGGTAAGTAATATCTCTTATAGGGCTTTCGCTGAGTTCCTAGGTAAAAGTTTTTGATGACTAGAATACTAATGAGAAATAAGGTAGCCAAGAAAGTAGTCACGTAGCAGCTTGGGTAAAGGTGAAGTCGGCAGTTCCAGTGTGTTTTATCTTTAGATAAATTGCCGTAAAAGAAAATAGCAAGGTAGCATACTATTTAGTTTCTTTTACGTCTCAATAAATAGTTTATAAATATGCGGTTGGGTATCGTAAAATGCGACTAAGGCATAAATTTACACAGGGAATGCGCAGTAAAGTTTCCTGTGAATGCAACATATTCACTGCGCTCACCGCCAATGAGCGAATCTGAGGAGATCCATGTCCAGCAGTGGACTGTTGTGGCTGTTGAAGTTAAATACGTGTGTTTGGGTGCCGTACCCAAAAGGTTAAAACGGGAGCCTTGTAAGTTGTGAAACTTCGCTGTCTGTTTGCCTATCAATCTATAGCCCTGACAGATTTTGTTTCCAGTCTGGTTTGGACGTTGCGGGCTGAACCACCCGACTTTAAGAAAGTTAGTCCGTGTTTCGGATGTCACATTCTTGGTCCTGGTTACTGTCTATGATTACTTAGATTTCAGTCGTTATACAACTCAGAAGCCTGCTACTTGTAGAAAAATTCTGACACTAAGGTTCATTGGGTCGTTGGACGATGGTGTCCCAACGAAAAGAGAGAGAGTCTATCACCAGTACTCACCCAACTGGAACTCAAAAACCGCATAATGCAGTGCAATGCAGGTTGAACCCCATTGTTATTTTAGGAACCCAGAGGCAGTGGACTGCGCGACCCCGATGCCTGGCTTCCCAGAGATAGCTTTGTATTTACAGTGCATTCAGTCTGTAAGCTGGCTGAAATCCCGGTTACATATTATGCCATTTCACGGCCATTTTGGTTTGGAAATGGGAATTACTGGATACTAGTTAGGTACTACAGAGCAACAACAGTCAATTGCTAAAAATTGGAGGGGGAGCATCTTTCGTAGTTCTTTTGTAGCTCTGTTATAACTTGACAGTTCTTAAATATTGGTTTGAGAGTGACAAGCAAGTGGGAATTTCTACTTGTCACAACTTGAACGGTGGTTAAGAACCGTCAATCCAAAAAACATATATGTATTATAAGAAACATCACGAAAGCACTCATGGCCTCCCTATATTAATATAAGTTTCTGCCATACTCCGCTTGGCAGGCGGATTGGCGAGCGTAGTTCAAGGAGTTGTATACACAGAGAACGCTGCTGTCCATCGCTGGTTTATCCCTTAGTAGGTTTTAAATCTACAAGGAGGTGATGCTTTTCTAAACCGGCATGACACGCCAATATCAGACACAGATGAAATCCATTTAGGTATAAATAAATAGTTCAGATATTATGTGAATTCTGTCCTACAAATCCAAAACCCTACTTAATCACGTCCGAACGGAAAATCCTTCACTAGGTCAATAAAACAAAACGAGGGACAAGAAATCTAGCCTCCTAGCGCCGCTGAAACAATAGGTCCTCAAGGGAGACCTAGGTAACCTAAATTTGAGCTGAGTCGGGGACGTGTCGAGAGGGGACGTGGGGAGGCTAGGCTTGAGTGTTGTTCTGCACTATGAATATGGAAAAGTTATTGAAATACGAGCGTTATTGTTGTAGAGTCTTTAAATACATTAAAATCAATATTAATTTTATTAAGAGTAGTACTGTTTACAGTAGTTTATCTGCAGCTACAGCCACATAGCAGTTTGTATTGGCGAATTGGCGAGCGCAATGCAGAATGTTATAGATATTTACAAGGAGTGCTGCTGCCTACACCAGAGATTCGTCCCTTAGTCATCTTATTTATTTAACAGTTTTTTGTACACAATACAAAACAGGTCAACTTATTTCTAAATAGAAATCTCTTCCAGTAGGCCTAGGGTAGAGAGATGATAAACGACACTCATTGGTAGAGTTAGGGTGATGGTATTCTAAGACTGCATCACACAAATAATAAACAAATATAAGCTGTGCAGGTAGGTATGATAAATAGGTGTGATAGTTAATGATACATACCTACACTGGTTATTTTTAACAACTGTTTGGAACATCAGAAGAAATCTGTTACCGGATGCTCTCTTAATCTACCTAATGCTGTGAAAATGTGATGTAGGAAGATCTTAAAGCTTCCTCACGATGCCACCATGAAATATCACTTTTAACTTGTAAACAACATCTAGAAAATTACCCACGAATCCATTAAAATAATAGTTTGCACTTTATCTATACTTCTTGACAAGTAAATCACTATAATCACCACTACTTGACACCAGCATCTCTTCGGGTTTATGCAGACGACCAACTATCGAACAAACTTTTCTTTCCACTAAGATTTCAACTGACTTTTTGAAATATTGGGACAGGGTTGATCGGGTCGTTGAATGATTCGGTGTTCCAGACGCAAAGAAAGAGAGAGACTGACTTTATTCGCTCTCTCTCTCTGCTTCATTTTGGCAAAAATAAAGGCAATAGAAAAGTTACACGATCGTGTTTGAGATCGTGTTCATCTGATTTTATGACTGTATTTGGGAGTAAATCTGCCTATTTTGTTTTTATCTTCAGTTTTATTTGTATTTTATTCTTTCAAAGCAATTTTTTTTTGATCCCTCTAAGTCACTGTTTACGAGCGCGCACAATTTTCCCAATAAATCCCTACACGACAAATTTTGATCCCTCTAAAAGTGTGACGAAAATGTCGTTGGTCGTCTGTAAACACAATTTTCTTTAATACGAGATGACCCACGGGTGAACAGCTGTCATTATTAGGTGTGTATTCCATGTTGGAAGAGAAAACGTTGTCGTTTGACACTTGTGATCCGTAAGTGATAGTTTACGCCATTATTGACGTTTTTGCTGGCATTTACTTAGAAATACTGAGTCTTAATAAAACTCCCTCTAATAAACTGATACACAAAATAGTAACACATGGTTTGACAACGTCAAATCGTATGGAAAAATATCTATCTACTTTGTAATCACACCGTGAGCTCAGGATCTGAGGGTCATTATTATAACTACTACGCTAAGTTAATATTTATCAATATACAAGGTCATAATATGTCACTAACCCCTCACGTACTGCCCCTCGTTTTAAGGAGAAAGTTGTTTACTCAAGGGTATTGGTGTATTACAATTTTTGGGCAACAGGCTGACAACCTGTCACTATAGTGATACACATGTTTTCTGAAACAACCTTGGAAAACAATCCTCAAAAGTGTAAGACGTGGCGATAGCGACCGTATTCTTACGGCCGTTAACGCTCTGCCTACCCATATGTGATAGATATGTGTATGTATGTATGTTTACATTCGGAGGGTGGTATACCCATTGACATGACCATATCATCTTATCAGCAACCCTGTGAGCGACCAGGCAGGCACATTGCAGGCTGAATCATACGAATATCCATAAGAAAAAACACACTATTAAATTGAAAATCCTTGCAATGCAACTTATATGGTCTTACATAACTGTCTCTGAAATTGGACAAGACAAGACCACACGTTTTATATCTGCTAAACTATAGGAAACCTATTCAGACAGACAAGATACACTATACAGTGGGTTTTCATATGCCTCACATGCTTTTGCGATATTCTGCCGTTCCGGATTAATAGACGGAAGGAGTTTTATTGAATCTCATAGAAAATATGCATCATCCTCATATAAGTTTGTGACTATTCATCATTAACTTAAGTTTATAGGATGTAAAAAATACTACCTCAATTTAAAGAGTGAACCAGCCCATGAAACTGAACAACTTTCCCCAAGGAACGTAGGTCAAAATATAAAAAAATAAAATTGGACTTCTCATACAAAATGTTGCAGCCGATCAAGTTAGTTTGTAGTGGAGATCAAAAATTTAGACACCGTAGGGCCGAAGGACATTACACCGTCGTGCAATAGTTCCAGATTGTCATATTCAGCCTGCTAGTTGACAAATACCGCGCTACCGTGTTATATATGTGAGAACTACCTTTAGGAAACCTATTCAGTGAGACAAGAGACACTTTAATTGGTGATTCTTGTCTTTGTTATGTAAATCTCGAGGACAAAGTCATGAAGTTTGTTTAAATAGCTGAACACCGGCTCAGCTTTGTGACTGCCGCAAACGATTGCGAATTTGCATGCCGTAGGGTTGGCAGATGAAGTTTTAAATCTCTAGGTACGTTGAAAGTTTTGATAATAATAAATATACACAACGATCTGCGAAATGGTAATCTTCATAACGGTTGCGGTAAAAAATAAAACATATAAATTTTTGGGTATATAACAATATGAATATGAACCTATGTTGACAACCCTGCTATGTAATATGGGTACGATATAGGTTGTTATGCCCAATACCAACTGCCACCATTTTGAGAGAGTAAAATAAAATGTGTTTGCTTCAAAAGTGCTGGATTCAATATAAAGCTTACTCATGCGTCAACGTCCGTTTTTAGTATGGAGTATTATTCGAATTGTCCTTGCATCTGACAGACGCATACCGGTTGCGCCAAAAATGTGCAGCAACGGACGTAAAGTACGGGACCCGCCTTAGTAAGTGTATTAGTTCAGCCCTAGAAATTGGATGCGCAAACGCATAGTATGTAATAAACAGCGCCACTTGTGTGGGAGTGCTACAAACACAGGTGTAGTTTGTCGGCTTCTTCTATGGAACTGCATTAACTTGGAAATTGAAAGACAAATTGATATGTTGGGCTATAAAGTATTGGTTCTTATTTAGGTAAAGTCATTTCAATGTTTAGGCATTTATGCCTTTTGGCAAAGAACTGCTTATGATTCAACGTTGGCATCTACTATTTCAAAGAAAAGGAGGTTCTCAGTTTGACATAAAATTGTTGTAAGAAATAGAAAAGTGTACTCATCCTACATTTTTCTCTTTTTTTCAATAACTAATATCTGACAATCAATAAGTTAAATGTAAAATTTACTACTTTGAATAAATGATTTGAGTTTGAGTTTGAGTTTGACCTGTATGTATGTATGTATGTTTGTCCGTGATTATCTTGCATATGGATGAACCGATTTTGAAGCGGTTTTCAGAAAAAATATTTGTCAGACCTTCAGTAAGGTTTTAGGCTTATTAACCGACAAAATTTAGAATCCTACTTTTATATGTCCTTTGAAGTCTGTTCTCTTTTTTTTAAAAGTTATTTATTATAAATTTTTCAAACCTTTGCCGAATAGGTTCACTAATTGCCTAGATACATTAGTAGGTCTTACATAATTATAATCAAAGGAGTATCTAATAAGCACTAGTGGGCACGTGTGGGACTCAACAAGGCTGGGAATCAGAATAAAGGTAAGAATACACCAATGACGCCTCAGTAGGTTTTGTGTAGGTTTTTATTAAACAAGAAATATTAAATACTTATTTGAAGTAATGGTTTTTTCGAGAAACAAAATTCATGGTCGGTATTTGGTGATTTATATTAGTCATATCATAGCACTTGCTCCAAGGTCACAAACGTCACAGGGACCATCCTATATTTTACAGACTTTAAAACATTATTTTCGTGTGGGTTTTTGTGACTTTCATTAACACATTAAAGAAAAAATATTTTTTTTGGCTGTATGCCTATAAAATTATGTAATTAATAAATTCCAAAACTACGGGTATAATAAAAAAAATCACCTATTCAAAAGTACTACCTACACCTACAACCCTGAGTAACATAAACTACTTTTTAACATAGGAAAGTATGTGATTCCCATAGGAAGGCGGTAAAAAACGTAGAAAGCTGCGGTGTCTTTCAAGTAAGTAACTGACGGCGGAAGATAACTTTATAATTTAATTAATTATACAACTGTAGAGCAGACTTCCTAGAAAACTATCCTCATTCATAAACGGGACATGATAATTAGAAGGATGCCGTAAAATTGTAAATCATAATAATTACAAACTCTTGCGCATGTTTCATACGGCCGTGCACACACAAAACGCAGAACGCAGCGCTAACGCACGTCAGATCCATACTAGAAACCTCATCCGTCATACTAGTAACTGACAGACACATGCGTTATACATCGTTATTTTAGCGCTGCGCTGAGCGTTAAGTGTGGGAACAGCCTAAAGGTACAGTCAGTACCTAGGTACTGAGTAGCAAATTAATCTATCTCTTTCAGGGCTCAATTTACACCGGTTAGTCTTAGGAAATGTATGTAAATCCAATAAAAATTGATCCCTTAAATTGGCAGGTTGATTATTTGCTGGTTATTATTATATGAATTACAATTGCAATCATAAGCAATTAAACCCAGTAACATGAAATAAAATAAATACTACAAGTTTTAAGAGTTACCTACTTAAAGTGCAATAAGGTAGTTTAATAAATTATTAATATCTTATAATGATGTTTAAGTAATTATAATGACAGTTACTATCGTTACGACAATAATACCTATGTAGGTACTATCAGCAACACCTCAACTTACACAAGGGATCTCTACGTAAGTAATGCACGTATAAAGCTACCTAAAGCTGTCCTCTGCTGGACACGAGCCTCAGCTGAAATGTGTTTTTTTTTGCCATTCTACGCTTGGCAGACGAAATGGCGAGTGCAATAAAAATTTTCATTCACAGGGAACGCTGCTGCCTATACCCTAAACGTACATACATACATACATACATATATCACGCCTTTATCCCTTGCGGGGTAGGCAGAGCGTTAACGGCCGCAAGAATACGGTCGCTATCGCCACGTCTGACATTTTTGAGGATTGTTTTCCAAGGTTGTTCCAGAAAACATGTGTATCACTATAGTGACAGGTTGTCAGCCTGTCGCCTAAAAATTGTAATACACCAATACTCTCGTGTCCCTTAGTCGCCTCTTACGACACCCGCGGGAAGGATGTGGGGTGATGCTATTCTAAGCCGGCATCACACGGCACTAAACGTATCCCTATCTTTTTACTACGCCCATGGCCAGGAATGGGGTTGTGTTATTCTAAGGCTGTCTCTAAATAGCAACCCTACTTTATACTGGTTGTTCTTAGTAGATGCATATACGCCGTCATCCCTTATGGGTTAGGCAGAGCGTCAGCGACAGTTCAAATGCGGTCGTTATCGCCGCGTCTGTGTATTTAAGGGCCGTTTCAGAAATATTACCTACACTGTGACAGGGTGTCATCTTAGTAGCTGTATTAAAAATCATGGCAAACTCACGTGTCCACACTGTGCACGGGAGTTTACTGCCAAAATTGGCTACAATAGCCATCTCCGGGCGCATCAGCGCCGATCTGATTAGGAGTCGAAGTGGTCGCCATGGCCGAAATCGGTCGGAGAGATCATCATCACCATCATCATCATTAATGTGTAAGTCGTGGTACTGCCGAAAGTACTTGACATGAGTTATTTGAGCGTAGACCAGGTTAAGGCCACGCAAACGTGTCATGAAAATAATGAAATAATGGATGAGTGATTGTTTGTAAACGAATATTAAAGGTAAGTATGAAATTGGTGATTAACGATCACATGTTGAGTACTGAAATTATCAATATTTTTTTCGCAGTACATTATACTTTATAAAAAACTTCAAACAAAGCCTTTTTGTTAATCTCAGCGAATCTGAAACAGTTGCCGTATGCAGTGTGGAACAATCTTAACATGCCTGATACTTGATCTCTCATTCTCTCCGTCTTTTCACGGGGGTCAGAGTTTTACAATCGTCTACTACTAGAACTGCCTGTAGAATTTTGTCACCTTAGGTTCATAGGGTCGTTGAGCGACTCGGTATCCTACAAGAAAAGAGTAAGAAGAACATTGTTTGTCACTGTTAACCCTGTGTAAGAGATGAAATTTTTAAAAGATTTATGCATTTATTCAATTGCCTACTAAACTCTTATAATGGGGATTTCAAGGTTCTATTGATAGTACCAATAACTTCGTAACTATTGGCAAAACATCCTTTCAACCTCAAAAAAAGACTTTCAAATGATAATTTATGATTCACATTAATCAATGTACACAAAACACCCAACTATAATGATAATTACATTACACTGCATTAATAATACGCCCAATGCATTTTAGATCAATGTCATTAACAAACTTATTGCTTAAGGCGGTACTCTCAATCGATATCCGTTGTTGAGCATTTTTAGCGCATCCGTAAGTAACGCATGCGTCTGTCAAATGCGAGAAAACTTCGAATTCGTTGTACAAAAACCGACGTTGACGTAGGAGCAACGCAAAAGCTTGCGCAAACAGACGTCAGGTGTGATCAGTGCCTTAGTTATCAAATAACGATTTATATACATACATACATAAATCACGCCTTTATCCCTTACGGGGTAGGCAGAGCGTTAACGGCCGTAAAAATACGATCGCTATCGCTACGTCTGACAAATATAAAGTGCCGTTTGAGATAATTTGTGTATCACTATAGTGACAGGTTGTCAGTCTGTCGCCTAAAAGTTGTAATACACCTGAAACCCTCAAGTCCCTCAGTCGCCTCTTACGACACCAACGGGTAGGAAATGGGGTGATGCTATTCTAAGCCGGCATCACACGGTTAACGATTAATGATTTATATTGTTGCGTATGTCTTTATATTAACCGTATAAAATTAAAATGAATAGAATCAGATTGGTGTTAACGTATAAATTGAATTAAGTGATATTGTTTTTATTCAATTCAATATCTGTTACGCATTACGCCACTGTAATAATGACCAAATTGTGATTGATGTTTCTATTACATGTCGGAATAAACAACCTTATTATTTACTAATTCCGTGTGATGCCGGCTTAGAATAGCATCACCCTAATTCTTTCTCCGGCTGTCGTAAGAGGTGACTAATGAACTCGAGGGTTTCATGTGTATTAAACCTTTAGGTGACAGGCACATAACATGCCACTACAGTAGAATCATCTGAAAGGATCCTGAATATTTATCAGAAGCTTTGTCTACCCCGCAAGGGACAAAGGCGTGATATTTGTATGTTTTATATACTAGCCGCTCGTGGGAAAAAGGAGTTTTACTGACATGTATTATAAAAATAAATTTTCCTTTTAAATAATTTGTTTTGACGTATAAAATGCAAATAAGTTGAACGCTCAGTAATTCCCTGCGCATTGCAAATGAGTCGTAACTTACGAACCGCCAAGTCTATCGCATGCACGCCACTTAGCGTAACTTAACTAGATGTCTAGAACTTGGCTAAGTGACTGCAATTCTGCATTTAGCCATATTTATTGCACCTTGATGGCTTCGTACTTGATTTACTTTCAGTTCGCACCTAAGGCAAGTAGAAGCAAGTTTCCGGAGCGTAATTTGTGCCATCATCTCTTAAAGATCCCTTTGCCTTGTGTTGCTGGCTTAGAATAGCACAGTCCCATTTCTTCCCGCGGGTGTCGTAAGAGGCGACTAATCGACTCGAGGATTTCAACTTCAGGCAACCTGTCACTACAGTGATACATGAATCAACTGAAGTGCCCACAATATCTTGTTAAACTTGGCAATAGCGACCGTATTTTAACGGTCGTTGTTGCTCTGGCTACCCCGCATGGGATAAAGGCGTGATATGAGTTCCCTTAAAAAATCAATGCTGCGTTTGATAGGAGGATTCGCTTAGGTTTTTACTTCACAAGCGGTGAACATGAAGTGAGTGAGTTTTGAAAAGTGAGTAGGTATTAAAAATCATCATACGAATAAAACTCAAATTATTTAAAGAAGATTTGTAAATAGTTTTCTTTCTGCAAAAATTTGTTTTCTGCTTTTCCAGAACAACACGCTGATTGATGGCCATTGAGCAAAGAATATTAAATACCTCTATATAGCTGCCCTTGTATCTTCAAGATGACCTACTTTGTGTCAAAAATAAATGACATACCAAAGCTTTTCTCTTTCAAATACATAGTTGTAGGTAAACTTTTCTCCTTACTTATCTTACCTTATCTAGCCATTGGGATCCCACTGCTGGGCAAAGGCCTCCCTCCCTTTTTTCCACTGATCTCGATCCTGTGCCTCCTCATGCCAATTCTTAGAAAACCCGTCCAGTTCGTCTCGCCATCTGCGTCTGGGCCGCCCGCGACGACATCTGTCGGTTCTTGGCTTCCAGTTGGTGGTGGTATAAGCCCATAAATTGTTTGGCATGCGGCAGACATGACCGGCACAATCCCACTTAAGCTTTGCGGCTGTATGGGCTACATCTGCGATTTGAGTCTTGGAACGCAGTATAGTATTTCTGACTCTGACTACCAGTTTCAGACCTAGCATACTGCGCTCCATTGCTCGCTGGCAAACTTTGAGTTTTTACTCCTTACTTACTTCAAGTATATTTGTAGAATTGAATTCTCTAGCAGATTTAGACCCAGAATATATAAAGAGGATTCTGGCAATGTTTTCCTCTCAAAGAAATAGTAAACTGTTTCTACAAGGTCAATGTTTAGTGAAAATAATCGTTTTGCTTGTTTAGAAAACAATCTGTATGGTCACGTAAATGATGGCCGATCACAATGGGAGGCTGAGAATTGTATGGAACAGTTTTTTTATTTCTGTTTTTATCGAGAGTAAAGAGATAGTAGCTACCTAAAGATTTTAGCGCGTGACAATTTCATGGTTTTTATCACTTTCGTAGTAGAACGGAAAGAGGTAAATTTGAAATAAGTATTTATATTTTTATTGTGTAGGTAAGTAAAAGAATAGAAAATTAAAACTATGTGTAGGATAAAATTCCTACATAGCAGAAAATATATCGAAAAGACTATAAAACCAATATGACATAAAAAAATCCACCCAAGAGGTTATGCCAATTCTAATTGCTAACTAAATAGCTACATTTGCTATTTCCACGTTAACTGTAGTGATAATCACGAGTAGCAAAAATCTAATCAATTTTATACACAGAAAATCGTAAGAAATAGAACAATCGATCTGCATTCACAAAGATATTGATCACTTTTCTCACGCAATCATATTTCATAGTAATTTACTACCAATAGGATATTATATAAATCATTAGCGAATACTTTTTGTTAGTTTAAGTAATATTACGTTGTCAGAGCAGTATAGTATAGCTAGCAATTATATGTAGCAAGTAAACTCATATTTTCTTTACTTCCTAGGAAGGGCCGGTTACATAATCATCATAATGTCTAAATCACACAATTCTACATAATTTCAGTTCCATCTACTAATCCCCTACTATTTGCTCTAGATAATTACTGGAAGTAATAGCTCTAAGGAATTACATTTCTATAAATAATTGTGTTGGCGGAAGGTGCTGAGAAAATGTAATGTTGTCACGACACTGTTCTTTTAATGATATGGTGTCGGAGGAACAATAAAAATTATATAAACAAAGCATCCAGTTTTTTTAGCCAACTTTATTATCTAGGTATTGTTAGAAATTCACCAAATAATATTACTTTTTATATTATTTTATTATAAGGAGATATGGTACTTGTTTTTAGAAATTACGAGTTGTAGAAAGCTCATTTCTATACAAGCGAAAGAACTTTAACACAATCTTTGGCCTTGATTAGTTTTTACTCGTATTTATTTATACCTACAACCTAGCGAAAAAAATGCAAGCAAAGCACGTGACTTTCATAGACAGCAGTATCTACAATACAAGTAACAAATTCACACCTGTTTTATGAAGGTCTAGGTATGTTGTTTTGACTAAAGTGATATTTGAACTCACTTGCATCGAGTTTGTATGGTACATGAAATGTAGGCTACATAGCGCTATTTGCTTAGCAGCTGAACAAAAAATTAGCAAGCAAATTGGTCTTAATGAAGCGCGTAAATATAAATAAACGGGGAATGTAAAAACAGGTACAGAATGTCATCATTGCAGTACTTAGGCGAATTCCACACGTGGCGTCCGTTGGTGGAAACAAGATAGGTATATTGCATCTACCATAACTGTGACAGAGACAGATGCCAACGCAAGTGCTTCCGTTGCTCCTGCGTCAACGTTGGTTTTTAGCACGGGTAATTTCTACTTTCCTTGCATCTGACGTACGCGGTAAGCGTGGGTTGCGGATGCGCTAAAAATATGTAGCAACGGACGTCAAGTGAGTAAACCGCCTTAATGGGAGTTCCGACAGCTTTGCAAAGTGGCAGTTAGCTCGTTATGAAGACATTTGACGGACTTGAGAGCTAACTGAATTGTGACAAGATGCGATTCAAACACACTTTTAGAACAGCTTACTACTAATCGCATTGTCTAAAATCGTACTTTTTCAGATAAATTACTTTTGATCAATAATGTTAAATGTGTTCAATGACTACAAATTACAGAACCCTTGATTTGGGTGTGTCTGAACTAGGTTCCTTTTAATTGATTGATCAATTGTTAAAGATTTATAATAATTTGCTCTATCTATAGCTAAGCTGGTAAAATTTTAGTGATATCAAACACCCGAGAGGACTAACTAAGGTTTATTAAGGAAGAGGGAAGATTGGAAGTTACTCCACCGATAAGAATTTGTGAGTACTTAGTTGAAAAAAGGAGAAAGGGACAAAAAAAAATATGCCAAAAAGAGTTTTATATGGAAATAAAATGAAGCTTGATTGTCACGTGGTTCGGTATCGAATTTCACATTTTCATAAAAAAACGTTTAAACAACGGCATAAGAAGTGCTCGTCTCTGTTCTAGCAACAATTTTGCATTTTCTGAGAACTTCAACACTTTTCCCCGCTCACTTCCTGCTAAAACCCATCAGCGAGGCGCTTCAATATTAAAATTTCCCCAACCTTTAGCAAACCGTTTACATTTTGATGTTACCCGATAGATAATGCCGGCAATATGGCGGACAGTGTTGTGGCATGCAACTTTCTGTCACGCTTTGACAGACGGCCCGGGCAATAAGGAAAGAAGGAAAGATGCCGCGGGCTATGATGTGGGCACCTATTCTAATAACTACTATTAGCTGTTGTTGATAGGGTCTACAGATCAACTGTCGGGTGTTTTTCATTGGGAAAGCATTTCACTTCTTTTGTTTCGAGTGGAATACCGAGTCGTCCAACGATCCGAAGAACGCTTGTGTCACAGTTTTTCAACTGCCTACTAAGAAGTAATAGGCCTCTGATCGGTAGTGTAATAACTGCCGCCTAAGTAATCCTATGATTGATAGCGACCGGAACCGACCGATTGCGTTTAACTGGTGTATGCCCACATACATGACTTCACCACAAGATTCATACAAAAAAATAAAATAATGAAAGATTCCGCAGGAGGAGTCTATGATACAACAACGTATGTATTTAGATATGACAGCTCGATTAACTAGCTAAAAAATTCGGTCCGTAGCACATATGTATGTCATTCAAAAAACAATAAAATTATACTACCGATAATTTTCTAAAATTATGGATCAGGTTAACAAGGATCAAAACAACACTTTTTTTTAGTTTTAGTTATTATTTGAAAGTCTCAACGAAATACGTAATTTTCTATCGCCTAGCAGAATAAGGGCCTCCGTTGTAATACTATGAGATAAGCCGCGATAAATACCAGGGCTATGTGAACCAACACTTTAATAGGGGAGTATTTAGATTTGCGGCGTGTTATGACACTACAGGTCCTCGTAAATGCTGGAGATCAGCTGTCAGTCTGGAGATATGATGAGGATTTCCGCGAACGAGGGAAAAGCAAATACTGATATGGAGATGGCGGTCGTTATACAACCATTTTAAAGATATACTAAGTACTTTTGATACCTACTTCGAAACCATGGTTCTTCGGGTTGCTCGTCAAACATCCCACAAGATGAAAAGGAGTTTTTTTACACGGTGAATTTAGATATAATGAAGAGTTTATGTAGAGTGATGCTAAACCTACAAAGAACCAAAATCATCGAAAAAGTCATCGGAAAGCTGGCTGAATAGAAAGTACTTGGCAGTATAGCCATACTACCTTCGCCTTTCCCGTATACACAAGAAAACAAATGAAAAGCTAGATCTGGAAGAACTGTCAAACGGGTAGCCGCTTGGCAAAATTAGCATTAGTAAGCAAAAATGGACTGTACGAACTAATACAAAACTTATTCAGTGTTTTTTAGTTTCGAGTTGATATTTTAACGTAAGATTTTCTCTTTTCGTGGGACACTGAGTCATCCAACGACCTGATGAACAATGGTGTCAGAATATTCAACCGCTTACTACAAGTAACAGGGTTCAGACTTAAGAATTAAAGGAGAAGAAAGAGAGTTTTTGTATCTTCAGTGATTCATCATCAGGCAAGAGCCTTATACCGTTCCTAACCATGTCAGAAGCTTGCTACTTGTTGAAGGTGGTTGAAAAATTCTGACACTAGGGTTCATTGGGTCAGTCTGGCAGGGTCGGTTACCTAACCTAGGGTATTTGAGAAGGAACCAAGTTTTTACACAGTGCGACTGCCATCCGACCTCTGCAACCCTAAGGCGAACCTAACCGAATCTTAGGTTAAGTCACATTAAATTACATCGTCTTGATTCTAACTATGCCTTATTAAACAGTGTGCCCTTTTGAAATCATAATACCTACAATAACTACTAACAATGCTAATAACAGTGTTATTATTGTCATTATGGAGGTACACAGTAGAAAATTGTGCTCATCCTTTGACCTTTCAAGAAGTAGGTAATTGTAATTTTATTTGCACAATAAACTTTTTAAGACTATACAGATATTGTAAAATTAAACATGTACCTATTGTGAGAAACTTGAATCAATAGTAGTTATAAGCAATATCTTCGGTTAATGGCTGGCTGTCTATCAGGCTGTTTTTTTTAAGTATTTTTTAGCGTTTTTTAGTCCGTGTGATGCCGGCTTAGAATACCATCACCCCATTTCTTTCCCGCAGGTGTCGTAAGAGGCGACTAAAGGACTCGAGGGTTTCATGTGTATTACAACTTTAGGCGACAGGCTTACTACCTGTCACTACGGTGATACACGAATCATCTGAAAAGGCACTCAATATTTGTCAGATGTGGCAATAGCTACCGTATTTTTACAGCCGTTAACGCTCTGCCTACTCAAAGGACAAAGGCGTGATATCTGCATGTATGACAATTTTCATGGTTTGAAGTAGCTCCTTACCTATAAAAAAAACTATTTTGGTTCTGCCATAAAAATCTGCCATGGGTGGTCTACAATACAATTTTTTTTGCTCTTTATGTATCTGCTGTTATTTAAGTACTCACATAAAATGACCATCGTAGCTTTTATTAAACCAATTTCTTTTTGTACGCGTATCGCTTTTATTAGTTTAATTTAGAATACATTAGATTATAGGCCGATCGCACACTTAACGCACGACGGAGCAGTAAAATATCGCAGCGGTCTATCAGATCCATACTACAAATATCAAACCCATACCAAATCCACACTCGACGGACGACGCTGCTCTAGCGCTATTTTAGCGCTCCGTCATGCGTTAAGTGAGCGATACGCCATAGAATGACAGTGTTGATATTTTATTGGCTCTACCACTGGAGTTAAGCCTATAGTGTTTGAAATTATATGATCGTATACAATTATCATAAATAGTAGAATGCTTATGTATTGACAACTACTAATAGTAAAATCCTATTACCGTAATATTTAACGAGTTGGAAATGTACCTATTTAGAATAATTTGCAGGTACAGTACCTACCTTACCATAGACGATGTCATTTTTAGCACATATATACGAGTATAATTGTAGCACATAGAAATGCTTTAGTTATTAATAGGTAAAATGCGCAAGCGCTGCGCTAAAAGATGCGTCGTCAAGCAACGTAGCGGATGTGTTTGGGACCTCCGTCGAGAACGGTTTTTTTATGGGGAGTGACGTTTTTGTATGAGGATTTGACTCACGGATCCGTTAGCGCAGCTATATTTTAGTGCTGCGTTGGACGTTGAGTGTGAAAGAGGCCTAACCTGTGTATATATTTTTTAGATATAAACTTTAATTTGATTGATTTCGTACATTGGTGGTGATAGCGTAAGTTACATGCTATGTGTTCAGCCTGGCCAGCCTCGAGGCAGTGCCTTTAATATTTTTTATACCACTAGGCCCACGTTTCCCTCTTGTATTACTAGAAACATACAAGTGTTATATGTTATGAAGAAATTGTGGCTGACAATTTTCTCTTTTTTACAATGACTGAATTCTTTATTCAGCGAACGTATGAAAGTTGAAAAACTCTGACTCCACTGATCGGGTCTTTGGATGACTTGGTGACCCATACGAAAATAAGAAGAAGATTATACCTAGTAAGGTATAATACTATAATTTCAATATGCTTTTCAATATTTACTGTTATAGTGTCGATTTATATAAAACCAACTTAAATGACAATATTTATTTACGATGAAAATAAATTCTAATACTAACCAGAGCGTTAATGTTGAAGTTTATGATTATTACTTAGATACACGATTTCTTTCAATGTTAAGTATGAAATTAAATAATTTATATCACTATATATTTAGAATTTAGAATTTGCCGTGTGATGCCGGCTTAGAATAGCATCACCCCATTCTTTCCTATGGGTGTCCTAAAAACCGATTAAGGGACTCGAGGGTTTCATGTGTATTGCAATTTTAGGCGACAGGCTGACAACCTGCCACTATAGTGATACATGACTTATCTGAAACGACCCTCAAACATTTGTCAGACGTGGCGATAATAACCGTAATTTTACTAGCTTTCTGCCTACCCCGCCAGGGATTTAGGCGTGATTTGTGTGTTTTTTTGTTGTTATTTAGAATTATTAGCATTGTAAAATAAACTATTTGCAATATGATTCTGCGGAAACGAACACGGTTCTTGTTAGAAGTAAATAAGTTTTGAGAAAGTTTTGTTTAATCAAAAGTCGACACCATGAATAAATTTTTATATTTTGCCAGACATCAGGGTTAGATAGTGACTTAGATAAAAACTACATACCCTTTAAAGATATTTGTAAAGTCCCCTATAAATAGCGGTAAAATATAAGGATTTAATGGAGTGAATCAGCCAATGAAACTGAACAACTTCTAGGAACATTAGTTGAGATCTGAAAATTGGACTCCCTTACTCCATTTGGACTTGGTCGGGTCGGCTGCTTCATTTTGTATAGTTTTTTTTTTTACTTCGACCTATGTTCCTTGGGGAAAGTTGTTCAGTTTCATGGCCTGGTTTACCTCTTGAAATAATTACAGTTGATTTTTTACATTCTGTCTAATGGTGGAACTAACAGGAAACTTGGTATACTTATAGCGTTTGTATTGTACGTGGAACGCTATCCATAAATTAAGTAGGAAACAGAAAAGATATTGCAAAAAGTATCACCTTCTTTCAAAATAAAGAAAGTGCAAAATCCGTGGGTGCTACAAGCTAATCTGATTAAGGAGATTTACACACACGCCGGGTGACTTTACGGTGTTATACCGGATCCGGTTTTTTAGGAAGAAACGAGTTTATTTTTAACTAAAACAGCCACAACAAGACCTCGCCATGGGAATATTTGCCATACTCGCCTCGCTTAGCACGCAGATTGGCGAGCACAGTGCAAGATATTGTAGATATTCACAGTAAACGCTGCAGCTCCCTTAGTTGCCTTTAATGACATCCACGGGTAGGTTGATGTGACGCTCTTCTAAATCGGTACCGCACAGAAAGTTTATCAAAAAGAGGATATCGTGGCACGCCTCGCCGCATAAAATTTCGGCTGTCAAACTTTGTTACACTACAAACCGTAATTTGGCCCGGCGTGTATGCGACTCACCTTACTCATCACCTTAGTTTCACCTCGCCATTGACTTTAGAGACATTCTGATCAATATGCATAATGCTCATTGCCTAGAGCATTTTTGACGTCCAATTATATTTGACATTGCGAAGGTGGGTTTGATTTGAAGGAGAAGGCTTAGAAAACTGCAGAGGTTGAATTTAATGATAGCTTAGTATTAAAATACGAAGGTGCAAAATGAAATTCTTATACCTTTATCGCCACCTCAATCAATAATCAGAAATTTCTGTTGTCACAATGCCAATGTGTCTCCATAGAAATATGTATCGTTGGAACCAAAGCACAGTGTCATACCATATTGCGAACTACTTATCTTAAATCCTTAAGTGGCCAAAGAAAAAAAATCATTGATAAAAAGATATAACATTGGGTACTCAAATATTCAACAAACCACAGAAAAAAGTATCAATTACTACTAATGACATGACTTACTAATATCAGGGGGCGGCCGAACGATAACTTTTCTGAGCTGTGATTCAAACTTGGAACTTGCACTGCGCTCGCCCACCATCCTGCCAAGAGTAGTACTAAATACTGCAAATACCTAATATAACAAATGGGTGAGGCCTAGCAGTGGATTGTTGTGTTGTACGCTTGTGGCTACTGATGATGACATACATACATACATACATATATCACGCCTTTATCCCTTGCGGGGTAGGCAGAGCGTTAACAGCCGTAAGAATACGGTTGCTATCGCCACGTCTGACATTTTTGAGTATTGTTTTCCTAGGTGGTTGCAGAAAACATGTGTATCACTATAGTGACAGGTTGTCAGCCTGTCGCCTAAAAATTGTAATACACCAATACTCTAGAGTCCCCTAGTCGCCTCTTACGACACCCGCGGGTAGGATATGGGGTGATGCTATTCTAAGCTGGCATCACACGGCATACGATGACATTCATGACATAACAGTAAAAGTCAGTGACCAGCTCAAAGAAAAATAAACCGCTATGGCCTGCGGTAGGGAAATTGATTATAATTCTTGCAAATTATAATTCTTTCAAAAATGCTTGCTAAGCAACAGACGATTCTTTGAATCATTCTCGATTATGAAAAACACAAATTCGCACGTCAACCTACTCATTTAAAGGTTCCTTTTAAATTGGTTATCTTAAGTAATTGAATTAAATACCAGTAAAAGTAGATTCCTTATAGTGTGGGCTGATGTGCTAACTTATAGTACTATGCACAGTCAAATAAAAATATGCAATTTTATTTTTGGTAGGACAAACAATATGATATTTTTTTAAATATTATTTGATATTGATATAATAGTTAATACGTATCAGTCATATTACATATATATACGTCCAAAGTTCGTAAAAAGTTCGTAAATATCTACGATCTTTTACAGGCAGTACACTTAAGCAATCTTGTCAAAGTTAAATGAAAGATTTCCGTATTTAGACATAGGTATCTTAATAGCCGGTTCAATAAAATTTCTTCATCCATAGATCCATACAGGATCTTAATCTCAGCTATTACGCGAACGCTTCCGTAAAGCGTCGTGCGCAAGCGCATCTTTTAAGTACTACAATTCAATAGTCCTCGATCTCGATGACCTTTGCTTTGTACAATCGGCAGGGTTCAACTTTTAAGGGATCAAAGTATTCTGGATTTTTATAAATTTATTGGAAATAACCAGTAAAAACTGATCCCTTAAGTAGGTGAGTTAATCTGCTGACAATTTGTATGTACCACGTATTGAATCTTTGTTACGTCTAAAAGATTGATTGTGACAGAAACATTATGATCGATAGACTATGACAATAAAAGTTTTAAACTTATTTCGCATTCGTATTTTTATGTATGTCAGTCGTAGAATATTGCTACGACGTAGTAAAATACACTTTACATGTTCAACTAGTACTTGAAGCTCTAGTTTTTTAAAGCAAGACAAGCGATATGCCCTCACCTAAGGAAACGACAGCTTACTCGACAAGTAAGGTTTACCTTACCTACCCACATTTCTTTTCCATCTACAGTTCCAAATACGTGGGAAACAGAGCTGACCAAAATGGGGCGGAATTTATAATTTACAATATTATAATTTGAATAAAGCGACGGTATCGCCATTTCGACGTGACGGGGACTTCGTGAAGTGATATCGTGATGGTGGATCGTGAGTCTGCGCGGGCGCCGCCTTGTAGGGGCGATACACACGTGGCGATTCGATCGTGGCGCCCCGGGCCGCTTAGATCTGAACGAAGAGTTATTTGAATTGAGGGTGTAGATTGACCTGCAGATATGCGCGTTTGAGCTGTTCGGACGGCATGTTATACCTAGCGAAAGTATGTGCTTTCAATTCAAATATGTATCGTCGAATCTTTTATTTTATTCGAGAAACTAACAGTTTTGTTCATTACTTCGTATAGACCAATATATAACGTCAAACTAATAACAAATTACTATCTATAGCAAGAGAGAGAGAGAGAGATATTTCACCTTTTGGAGAGTTTTCGTAGATGGAGTCATTTTACTTCTTCCTTCTGCGGGTACCTTGTGAGATATAACTTTTTTTTTTTTTTTACGTAGCTTGTTCGAGATATAACTTTACAGAAAGTAAATAAAATACCGTGTAGTGCCAGGTTAAAGTACAATCAATCCATTTTTACCCATGCGTAGGTGTCGTAAACGGCGACTAAGGGATGAATCTATGAATTGGAAGTCTGCGAATACAATACCTTGTATTGCGCTCGCCAATCTGCCATCCAAAAATGGTGCTAAATACCCCCATACGAGACCATTGCGGCTATTGAAGTTGAATAAAAAAAGTATCAAAACATAGGCAAGTTCGTGCAAATTAAAATCAATAAAGTCCATTCCAACTTTCGCCTGTACAGCTTGTCGGACAATTGCCAATTTGTCGGATGCGATTTGTCGCACAGTGTGTACAAGCCTTACCTTTGAGACAGATCGCGACCTAAGGTCACGGCGACAATGACTTTACTTTCGTTTGACAAGGTCAATGACCTTCAGACCGTTCTTTCTGAACTCATAGTGAATGAAATTATGAATGCACGAAGGAGATGCAAACGATGAGAACTGTAAATGGATTTGATAGATATTTGAGGAAATAGATCAATAATTCATGGATTATCTGCGTTATTGAAAAAAAAGTTAGTCTCGGTTTAAATGGTGGTTAAGTTAGATGGTTTTGTTTTCGATTCTAATAAAAGGAAGTAAAATAAATTTTAATTCGAAATGGCCCTGAAACAGTTAAAAAATGGAAAAGCCCCAGGGGAGGACGGGATCACGACAGAGCTCCTAAAAGCTGGAGGAACTCCCTTATTGGATCAGCTCCAACAGCTCTTTAACTCCGTTTTCTTCCATGGGAGAACTCCGCAGGCATGGCACAGAAGCATAGTGGTACTGTTCTTCAAAAAAGGAGACAAAACCCTATTGAAGAACTACCGCCCGATTTCGCTTTTGAGCCATGTTTACAAACTGTTCTCCAGGGTCATCACGAACCGTCTTGCGCGAAGACTCGATGAGTTTCAGCCTCCCGAGCAGGCCGGGTTTCGAAGGGGTTATAGCACCATAGACCACATTCACACGGTACGGCAGATTGTACAGAAGTCTCAAGAGTACAATCGGCCCCTGTGCTTAGCGTTTGTGGACTATGAGAAAGCTTTCGACTCCATCGAAACCTGGTCTGTTCTGGAGTCTTTGCAGCGTTGCCAAGTCGACTGGCGATACATCGAAGTGATGAGATATCCCCGAAACTGTTCACTAACGCTCTGGAGGATATGTTTAAGACGCTGGACTGGAAAGGTCGTGGTATTAATATAAACGGCAAGTACATCTCTCACTTACGATTTGCAGACGACATCGTCATTATGGCAGAAACGCTGCAAGACCTACAACGAATGGTGGATGACCTAGCTGATTCTTCTCGCCGCATCGGTCTCCGGATGAATTTGGATAAAACCAAAGTCATGTTCAACGAACACGTTGATCCGGAACCGATTGCCGTAAATGGAATCCAACTCGAAGTTGTTCAACAGTATGTCTACCTAGGGCAAACGCTCCAACTAGGTAGAAACAACCTTGAGAAGGAAGTCCAGAGAAGAATACAGCTGGGTTGGGCAGCATTCGGAAAACTCCGTCGAGTCTTTTCGTCGTCAATACCGCAATGCCTTAAGACGAAAGTCTTCAACCAGTGCGTCCTACCTGTCATGACATACGGAGCCGAAACGTGGACACTCACGGTACGACTGGTCCACCAACTGAAAGTCGCTCAGCGAGCTATGGAGAGAGCTATGCTCGGGGTTTCTCTAAGGGATCGTATCCGAAACGAAGTAATTCGACAGAGAACTAGAGTGACCGACATAGCTCAACGTATTAGCAAGCTGAAGTGGCAGAGGGCTGGTCATATCTGCCGAAGGACCGATAACCGCTGGGGTAAGCTGGTCCTTGAGTGGAGACCGCGTATCGGCAAACGTAGCGTAGGACGCCCTGTGGCAAGGTGGAGCGACGACATACGCAAAGCTGCGGGCAGTGACTGGAGGAGTAAAGCCGAAGACCGGGTTCAGTGGCGTGCTTTAGGAGAGGCCTATGTCCAGCAGTGGACTACAATAGGCTGTTAATGATGAAAATAAATTTTAGTAATTTCGTGCATGATTCAGTCGCGAAGTTTTAGATAGATTACTTAGTATGGGATATAAAAACTTGCGCAGAAAATTGTTGATGTCTTTCTTATTCAAACACTCAAAAGGCAGCTGAGTTGGTGACTCCCGCATCTAACACACGACGCTGCGCATTTTTAGCGCGTCCATAACGCATGCGTCTGTTCGATGTAAGTAAATTAGAAATTCCACTAAAACTGACGTTGACGCAGAACCAACGGATGAATTTGCGTTGTTTGACAGACACATCCGTTTACTTACGGAGGTTTAACAGTTGGATCTGCGTCAACGTTGATTTTTGATTATTTTTTTTACAATTGACAGACACATGCGTTACTTACTATGCGCTAAAATAGCACGTGTTACAACCTCCTTTAAAACCTAACAAGTCTTACGAACGTGTAAACCTATTATGTTTTGCTAATGCGTTAATTATAAAAAACTGGTATGTTTTTTTAGCTACTTATCTATACGTATTAGAATATATTCTGTTTGGGTCTTACTTTACGTCATTTTATGTATAATTTGATATGCTTATTTTGTAATAGTTTAACGCAGTTTCTTTGTCAGTATTTTAATATCCACTTTATATGCATCGAAATCGAATAAATACTTTTTCTTTAATTACAGAACTCACACTTTCTTTAGTAAATTAATATGAAAGTTATCTTGACTTTCTTCCAAATATCACGCATTTCCAATACTGTTATTATGAATTTAATTGCGATAAATAAAGTTAACGTTAACCTAGACAAAAAAAGTTAGGGTCTCTTTATCTCTCTTTTCGTGACACCAAGTCGTCCAACGTTTGGGACGTTGAACTCGGTCAGAATTATATTTTTTCCCTTAATGGGTTAGCTGAGGTGCTGCTACTACTTTGCTAATATTTTGAAGCGGAAAGAAAAAACAACTAAATTGTATGTAGTTTTGTGAAAATTGGCCCAAACTACTCACTGATCGATTAATAGCCGTTCTTTTATTTTCAAGAATATATTATCACTGAGTAAAATATACTACTTTTCATCGAGTGAACGTTCGATACCCATGGGAACGGGTAGCAGCTGATGCAACATCTTCTATTTTGTTTAAAAAAATCAAAGTTAACTCTATTATTCAACTTATTACTTACGAGTACGCACCCTTAACGCACGACGGAGCGCTAAAACATCGCAGCGGTCTGTCAGATACATACTAGAAAAGTCTATCAACTCAACCACTGTTGACGCTGTCTGTCGAGTGCGGATTAGCGCTCCGTCGTACGTTAAGTATGCGATCCGCCTTACTCTTACTAAATCCCTTTCATCAGCGAAAGCATAAGAAAGATACTTAATCTAATGAAAACATTACCAACACATAAAACCGTGTGACAACATTGTTCCGTGGTATATGATTTAAATTCTTATTTCATTTTCACTTCGCCGCAAGAAATCTCTTTTCTCATACGGAATCGGAAACGACTGGTCTTTTTATTTACTAGATGAATGTACAGTCAAGCACACATTCGTTTAAACCGGCAATGTAAGAGCCTGCGCACATCTGCGACAAAACAGTCTCAAGACAGAGATGTGGCATCGTCAGAAATAAGCTCCAAGTGTGCATATTCCGAATTGAATTTCCTTAGCTGTTCGGGAATATTACAGCAACAACATAAAACTACTATTATAGTTACAATATTGTTTTTGTAAAGATAATAAATCAATTCATACGTGCTCGTATGTGCGTTCCGTTACAGTTTAATTATAAATAGAGGCATGAGCTTTACAAAAAATATTATTTTTATTATACTAAGTAAGTAATAAGTAAACAATAAGTAATTATTGTTTTTCAGCAATTTCAATCGTGTGATGCCGGCTTAGAATAGCATCACCCCACCTCCTTCCCGTGGGTGTCGCAAGAGGCGACTTAGGGACTCGAGAGTATTGGTGTATTACAATTCTTAGGTGACAGGCTGACAACCTGTAGTGATACACATTGTTTCTGAAACAACCTTGGAAAACAATCCTCAAAAATGTCAGACGTGGCAATAGCGACCGTAATTTAACGGCCGTTAACGCTCTGCCTACCCCGCAAGGGATAGCGGCGTGATGTATGTATGTAGCAATTTCAAAAGCTTTTCAGAAATTTGGTATTCCCGCTTGGGCCTTAGTCTCGATGACGGTAGATACGTCAGTAACAGCGTCTTGAAACTGTTTCGTCTCTAGTGTGGTATACGCGCGGCATGAATGATCCAAAGTGTACACTGTCAAACTCAGCTTATGAGCTCGACTGTACTCTTTTATAATAATAGACCGAGTGTGTGAATATAGTATGCTCATTATAGTTTAGGATTAGAAAATGGGGTTTGTATGGGAAGTAGAGCAAGTGCATAAGAGATGGTGCTCTCACACTGCATGCTTACAAAAGTCGTAGAACGTATTAAAAATTAAATAATTTGGACGCAAATTAGTTCATAAATTTTAATGAACGCCGGTGACTTTTAGGTGCAGTTAGTCGCAAATGTGCTTTTTGCATTTAGATACATACATACTTATATCACGTCTTTATCTCTTGCGGGGTAAGCAGAGCGTTAACGGCCGTAAGAATACGATCGCTATCGCCTCGTCTGGCATTGTCGAGTATTGTTTTCTAAGGTTGTTTCAGAAAACACGTGTATCACTATAGTGACAGGTTGTCAGCCTGTCACCTAAAAATTGTAATACACCAATACTCTCGAGTCCCTTAGTCGCCTCTTACGACACCCGCGGGAAGGATGTGGGATGATGCTATTCTAAACCACACGGCATTTACATTTAGATAATGCTTGAATTTTTGTACATAACATTGACATATTGAATTAGGTGCTCTTGAGTTCATACATACATACATAAATCACGCCTATATCCCTGGCGGGGTAGGCAAAGCGTTAACGACAGTAAAATTACGGTCATAGGTTCACTTAAAGGTGAGTACCTAATTAGGCAACTATCGTAATTAAAGAAATTAACAAATTAACTGTGACCATTTGATGGAGTGCGTTCTCCATTCATTTAAGTACAAAACTGATTAATTAAATAAAATTATATACGCACTAAATATCTACTTGTCAAGGTAAGGAATTAACAATGATTACGAAGATGATGTTAATTTTTTAAGTAGTAATTTTTGTTACCAATTACCGTCCCTACATGACAAATTACTAACTTTAAACAATATAAATTATCATAAATTTGTTAAATTATGTTGTGAGATAAGAATCGTAAACAAATTACTGTGCTAAATATCTAATTATATTTAACAACAATCCAAGTCTTAAATCTAAATTAAGAAAATAATTAATCTTAAACTAAATTAACTTACATAACGTTAATCTTCTGATCTTATAAACGAAATGTTTAAATCAATAAACGGACGTACTTTGTACCTAAACGGACGTACTTCCAAGCAGAATGAAGTTACACACACACACAAATCACGCTTATATCCCTGGCAGGGTAAGCAGAGAGTTAACGACCGTAAAATTACGAAAAAAATAAAAAAAGTTAAGTAAAATTACGTTATCGCCACGTCTAACATATGTTTGAAGGTCGTTTCAGATAAGCCGTGTATTATTGTAGTGATAGGTTGTCAGCCTGTCGCCTAAAATTGCAATAAAGATGAATTTCTATAAGATGATGATAAGATGATGAGTTTCTATGACACCCAAAGGAATGGGGTAATGCTATTCTTAGCCGGCATTAGGCGGCAATAAAAGTTTTCTTGGGTGGAAATCGAATTTAGATCTCTTGACACAATATAGTCTATTAACTACTCAACCCAATCACAGCGGTTTACTAACTTCACTATCCAATCACAGTCGTATCCATCTACAGCTTTTTATGTCCATCAAATTAGTCGACTAACACACAAAATAAGGGAAATGACTAAAGTAGATAAGCAATTAAACGGCAACCAATTTGTTCTTGGGAACTGGGTATCTATGGCAACCAGTTTGTTAAACACTTGTAACAGATCAGAATAGTCATTTTGATAGTTCATTGCCAAGGCTGTTTTTGGTCTGTGCTTTTTGGTGGCGTATAGGTACAGGGTGTTATTTTGTATAGCGTTATTTTCTTCTTTGGAACAGCGTTGAAATGAAATAATAATGGGAATCTAAGAGGCATCGGTCCGATCAGAATTTTACGACAACTTGGTATGTGTTTCGTCCTCTAAAATTTTGCTATTTTCTTAGTATAGTATAGTTCTGGTTTGGATGTATGAATTGTTGCGATGAATAGTAAAGTTTTGATCGTAGAGGTAAGGATAGTCGAGAAATTGTAAAACGCGAAGAGAGGGTGTATATAAATAATGGATTGCAACTTATGCTTTGAAATGTCTTGTTTTATAACCGTCTAAGGCAGGATCTTAGTCAACTAACTGAAGTGAGGTTTATAGATGTTGGTAATAAATAAGTAATGAAAAAATAATTGAAAATTTTATGGTTATAATTATTTCTGCAAAAGATTTTTGCAATAAGCTCGTTTCCTTAGCGGCTAAGTATAGTCTTCTATAAGCATTACACATTTCTAAAACTGGGACACGCTGTATGAAAACTTCTTCTACCGAGACGGCACATAAAGAAATTCTCATCAACCCATTGTGGTATCACAAAGGAATGACAGGTGGCGTTGTCAGTTCCCATCAGCGGCGTCTGCGCAGGAGTTGACGGCGTAGGGTTGTCAGGTCTATGCAGAAAAACCACACATAAAACTGCGAAAGGAGCAAAAGTTCCCATCCGCATACCAAAGGCCTAACGCATGAACGGATGTGTCTATTAAACATAGTAAGTTCAACTGTTGATGCTGGTTCAACGTCAGTGGAAAATTTAAAATTTCCTTACATCTGACATACACACACGCGTTACGGATGCGCTAAAAATGCGCAGTTTTGTGCTGATGGGGGATTCGCATTTGCGCATATACTAAAATACCTAACAACAGCCAGACAGACCGAATGACGAACCAATGGACGGTAGACTAAGCAGGTTCTCGATAAAAAGTCTCGCCTCAGCGAGGTGTAGCCTAACTTACTGAGTTGGTAGTGACTAGAAGGACAAAAGGAAGATCGTACGTTATGGATTATCCTGGAAGAAGCCTTCATCCAGCAGTGGACTGCAATAGACTGACCTGTTATACTGTGGAAGAGACTGCAAAACAACCGCACATGTCCACCTGAAGCTCGACGGTTGGCAGCCCTATGTCGGCGTAATAATGGCCATTTTGTAACTGCTCCAATTTTTACCTGATTGTTCTGCATTGTCTGTGGTAAAGTGGCGTAGCATTAGTATTGAGAGAGCAGAGGCAAGCAGGTTAGTGAAATGGGGTTCTAGGAAGAGTTTATGTTCACGAATAAGTGAAGTAGTGGTGGTAGATGTGGGATGTATACCTCCTTGTTAACTTGTGTCCTATGTCATTGTTTGGCTGATCGATAGATACTCTTACGCGGTGATAGGTTTCGTAAAGGGTACAGTATTCTGTCAATGAGCTCTCTTAATCTTCAACGGCCCTCAGATCGTCATCGTTTTGTTTGAGTGCCATCTGACCTAGCCTTTTATTTAGGAAAAGCTTTAGGTAGGTACACTAATAAAAGTGATCTATTTTATTAAGATACGCTATATAAGATAAGAATTCACTGCAACTTGTTTAAAAAAGACAATGGTCTTACTTTTCGTAAACCCCTTACAGTTTACAGTTAGTACGTTTTACATTTTATTAGCAAAACCGCGCTACCTTAAAAAAATTTCCCACCAAAACAAAGATTCAGTTTCCCACATTAATCAGATTTAATTATCTAGCCGAAACCTCTGATCTAGGCCACCAGAAACGAATGCTACTAGATCCGCAGAAAGATAGACCCGCAGATACAATTGTTACTAATTATCCACACGTACTAGACAAAGAAAGCAGAGGTCAGTATTTCCAGTAACTGTACACGGATGTCAGCGGTTCAGAACGGGTTCTGAACTCATCTCTAGGGTTGTCAGATCTTAAAAGGAATAATCAGAAATACCTTCTTAGGATTAATAGTGTTTCTTAGTGTATTACTGTAGTGACAGGTTGTCAGCCTGTCGCCTGAAGTCCCAGTCGCTTTCTAAGACACCCACGGGAAAGAAATGGGGTAATGCTATTATTCTACGGCAAATTTTTGCCGCACAAGTTATCATATCAAATGCAAATTTAGAGTGTGCGTATACTGCGACTGGACTATACGCTGATAGCATAAAGCCTTTTAAACATAATAATGAGTGCCATGTTTGCTGCAGATAACGGAATATAATGATTACTTAAAGCACAAAAGTTATAATTTCTGCTCAAAAGCCTACGTAGGCACTCGAGCCAAGCCAAGTCCAAAAACATTCATAAGATCAAGAAACATATATACATATAATCACGCCTTTATCCCTTGTGGGATAGGCAGAGCGATAACGGCCGCAAAAAATACTGTCGCAATCGCCACATGAAACATTTCCGAAGAAATTATATATTCTTTATTGTGTACAATTATAAATAAATGTGAACTTAGAAACTAGATTACAATAGGTGAACTTATCTCTTTAAAGAGATCTCTTCCAGTCAACCTATACAGTGGAATTAGATATAAGAATGTAGACGGGAACAAGACGGCACACACATACCATAACATATGAATACACAAATAAATATTATATACGTACTACACAAATAACTACCTAACATACCTATATACATACCTAACAAATAAACTACCTAACATACCTATATAGAAATAGGGTTTTTTCAGATATAAAAGTATCTTTTTACACAATAAAGCAAGGAGTAGCTAAGTAATTTGACTCATGTCTGGATTAAAAACTTATCCCTGCCAGCCCTGCAAGGAACGCAGGACTGATGACAAACGGAAGATAAAATGAAGCGGTTCGCGGTAGTACGAGTAGCGTACGCAGTTATAATAACTGTCTCGTAAAGGATTATGCTAAATAGATGGGCAAGTTGAATAATCTAGATGATAATGATAATACAAATTTCTAGGCATTGGATGTTATAGAAAAAACTACAGTAAACTTATCAATTAGTACGCACATAACGAAATATCGTAAATATAACAAGTTTTTATAGACAATTTAACAAAAACTACAAAAATATGCAACGCAAGACTGCGCATATCAGCAAAAACTTTATCAATTTACCCAACGACTTTATTAATATAATGATGATCATGAAATTTGCATTTTGTAGCTAAAATAGTTTCTCTTATTTCAATATGCTTAACCTTGCGTGAAAGGTGAACTTTTCGGTCTTTGAACTCCAACAAAACATGATCACTTTTTTCTTCCGGTGTCAAAACAAATGCGTTGTCAAGCGCTAACACACTGACTGCCAGTGCATCCTACTCACTAAGCAAGACCACTCTTGCTTTCTTTCTATCAGCTTCTCAAATTTCACATTCACTTTCATTAATATGTGTAGCAATAGCAACTTAAACGTCATCTTGATAACCATCAACATCAGTTGGGTGCCTGATTATTTGACCAATAGCTTCAGTACTCATTACTTTCCGCTTCTGTTACGTCAAGTGCATAAGATTGACTTTCGATTGCCAGTTTGCAGCCGCTTTACTTGTTAAGGGTTACCCCTGTCAGTGCATACGTCAATGCACGTGCCCGCTTATGTCAATTCTGTCACAACGCTGTCAGTTCGTGACAATCGTTGACTGGTGAAATCCTGAAACATGGTTACTAGATTTGCATTGCGTGCTCTCATTTAAATACTTACTACGCAGGAAAATCTTTGGTCTAGGGAAATGCCGAGAAAGTGTTTTATAAAGTAAATCTGCCTGATTGACGTGCTCAGCAGCTAATGTATCTTCGGCTTGGTATGCGTAAATATCTCCATTTAGATGAACTCGTATGGCTATATTTGCGTTGATTAATGCCCCTCGCATGTCAAGCTCTCTGAAATTATTGTGACACCAACTATAATTTATAAACGGCGACTTAAAAGCGTCCGTTTCGTTCATTCACTCATTAAAATTCTGCGTATCGTCAATCAGCAACCAAGAAATTTTATAGTCATCTCATTAAGAGCCAAACAAATAAGAATCTTGGTTTTTGCACAAGAATATTGCTGTCGGTTTCACACAATTATCAGATTCCTCATAATCTTAATATATATGGCTGGTGTAAGTGAATTCTATACAATTACGGAGACTTTCTCGGTAAGTTCGCTTTCAATAGGTGCGCTGGAGTAAAAGTCAGGGTCATGTGTTCATGTCGTGACCGTTTCCTACATTAAGCTTTAAAGAGCGGGTTATTGTTTCCCGTAATCGCCTGAATTCAGGCTAAGTGCTAACTTTACTGCTGTTAAGGATGTTCGCAACAATTGAGTTTGTAAGTGTTTCGTGCGAAATAAACGAAACACTTACGTTTGTACATACGTTTGATTAGCCCTTTGCGGTACATATGCATTAGATAGTCTTCTTCCGTGTCTCCAACGGTTTATCGTGCCCACTGTTTCGGAGGACGTGTTAAGCCGTAGGTCCCGGTTGCTGTCTATGATGACTTAAACAGCTGTTGTTACTCAACAATGTCAATGGCCTGCTACTCTACACTACTACTACTACTCTGACACCAGGGTTTATCGGGTCGTTGCAAGACTGAAGAGCAGAACTATCTTTATTTTTGTCAATAAGATGGTTTAGCCTGTCATTTCCATGTAACCGAACTAGCGACAAATTCAGAGACACCTAAATAATATCAACTTCGTGAGAGCCCCCGAAATCGAACTTCAGGCCTCGGGATCTGGGGCCAACGGTAAACCGCTGGGTTACGTAGGCAGTTCCTCGATATGATGAGTTTCAACATTCAAAGCCTTTTCAAGAACAAAGACAATATAAATAAGATTGCTGATATGACCTTCATCTTCTTTTTGGTTATGTGAAAGTTGTAATAGTTTAAAGCTACCTTTGTGTCATACAATACTCAGTCGATTGAAGAAAGTTTCACTAGTTAACTCACATTGAGTAATTGTATCGGCCTTGCAATTTCATTCATCAATACTGCATGGTGAATCGCACATGTGCCGAACGATTTTGCGGTTTTTGACAGCCACAACACAAATGACGTTCTGTAACAGCCACAATTTGATACGACAATGTAGTATATGCAAGTATTCAGGTTTTTTATGTGATTTAAGCAAGTCATAAGAAAACAATGCTGTGCGTCACTAGAAAATATTTTGGTTTGTGACAGTTGCCGTATAAACTTTTGACAGTTCAAATTCGGTACAACGATGCCAAATCTAAACCGGTTTTGTAAACTTCCTTTGTCAAAAACCGGATGCGACAAAACAGCGGATAATCTCACGGTACAAGTGAGAACCGTCGTAATTGAACAACGAACGGGTCTTCTTATCGGCACTCTTTCAATCACCCATCACAGTTAATACGACTCTTATACGACTAAACAAGACAAAGGCTTCGACCAATTTGCTTGTCAGTACAAAACAATCAACATTGATCTGCCTGACAATTGCTTTTCTTTAGCTAGCAATTTTGAATCTTATTACAATGCACTAAGCTTGTCGACTTCTTTGGTATCACTTGCATGCATTTCTTCCAAATCGCCAACAGCCCCTTCTAATCAAAAGTTGTTTCTAATATCAGCTTTTACGGTTTATTTTGCTTCGATAAAAGCTTCTAGACGGAAGAGTGTGTCAATGAGAGCCAATTTGAGGTTTGAGGTTGTATAGTGGTCGTATTATGGCTGTATGCCGGCAATAGCCCGAGGTGCAACTCATTAAGAATACTTTCGCTTGTGCTATACTTGTTCTTTTGTACATTGCCGCCGAGATCAGCTGATTAGGCAGGGTTCACACGTCGACGGCTTTCTGGATTGCGGTTTGCACTCACTGTTGATTGAATTTGATGGAGTTCAAAATTAGAATCGGATTTGTCAATCTGATATTGACGGATGATTGGACAGAAGCAAACAAGGCTTTGTTAGTAATCAAAAATAGTTATTGGATTAAAATTAAGATAACTATTATGAGAATAGTATCAAGGAAGTGATTATGTAACGTAATATATATGCTAATGATGGTCAAAGAGAAGCTATAAAGTACAATAAACTTGCAATAATATGTTCACATTGCTTATTATCATGGATAAATTTTATTACCCAGTCTTAATTAGAACCACCAGCAATAAATTCAACATTATCATCAACATAAGTGAGCAAATCAGGTGTTTTTCCAATCATTTCCCGATTATTCCATAGAACGACTGAAGGATGATGTCTAACTCAAAAAAACCTTTTTTCGATCTATAATAGGAAGATGCCGCTGCTAATTCTAAGAGTTGCTACCGGATCAGTACACTGAACAAAAAGTAAAGAAAACGGACTACATATGGAAAGACGACGCCATAAATCTTCACTAGTTCGACTTACGTCGAGGATAGGGGTCTACTAATGAAGAACTTATCACAGGACATCCATATTCGTCTATAGAGTTCAAGATTCTAAGAATAGTCAAAGTCAAGGAAACTGCTACTTATCACAAAAGGTGCATACTTGGGTAAAAAAGTGGTCTGGGCTGAATTTGAGAGACAATTATACGTTTGTAATAAAAAGTTAAATGAATCTAAAATAGCTATAGATTTCCTGCCAAAACGAAGTTCAACAACCTTTACACTACTCCAAATACTATAATTTGCTAGATTTAGCCATTTCTAATACCAGTTATCGCATAATAGGTCTAAAGATCAAAGCAGCTAAGACAGAAGTCACGATTTTGTACTTCGATGTTATCTTTAATACAAGAAAATTGACACGAGACCTACCGATTGCTATCTTCAACCAAGTTATGTATTCCTTTGAAATCGATACTATCATCCTTGTTATCTAAGACTGAAGAGTCATTTTCGCTGTATGGACTGAAGAATTTAAGGTTGTTTGGATCTTTATGAGCGCCTCGATTTTGATCGATGAGTTTGGAGTGCAAACGACAACAGGTGGTCGAATAAGATTGATAGTATTTGATGAGACTTCGTTGAACCAAGCCTGACTGTAGTGACTGTTCCTGATGACTTTATTATAGGACCTAGCTAAAGGCAAGGGTTCCAAAACTAGGAATCTTACATACAATACATATGCTTTATACTTACAAAACACACAAAACATGGACAAGTACAATAAAACATTCGGTACAATATAGGCGACCTTATTACTAAGGCAGCAATTTCTACCAGGCAATCGTTCATCAGTATCATCTATTTTTATATGATTTACGGTTGCTACGGTTTTATGTTCTTGTACAATTTACATACATTTAGTTTTACTATGTCCACAGGGCATTCACATAGAGTTTAATCTCCAAAAAAAGGGTAGGATCATACCTTATGGTCTTATTTCAGTATCATTATTATCAACATCCAACGGCCCTCTGCTAGATATGGGTTTCTCCCTGTTGGGGGAGGTTTGACTCAACACACTTGCCTGGCTGGTTAGTAAGCCTTGTACAAGTGAAGTTATTTAAGAAGGAACACTGCTGGCTATATCATGGACTAGAAATCACATCACAATTTGTATGGAAGCTTAGAATATACAGATAGTAGACACTTTGAGAATCCTAGAAGAGTACACCTACTTGAAGTATATCGCAGGGCAGAGTTCAATTTGCTTTATACTTGTAACTGTCAGAAAGAGATTTCTCTTTTATGGTATTTTGGTTTTCAGAGCTTTCTTGCGATAAGTATCTTTGTTTTGTGAAGATCTAAATTTTACTTCTTTAAAAATGGCTGAAGAAGTATCCATGCTTTTCTCATGATCGAAACTACTAGTAACTTTAATCAGAAACATTCTTATACATCTCTTTGCAATTAAAAGTTCAATTAAGATTCAATAATTACATTATCATTTATGGCTGTACCTTGATACTTGACACTTCAATTTCGACAATATTGAACGTGTGACATTTTGTAAACTTGCGTTGTGACGTGTGAAGCTATTTTTATGCGCTTGCGCCGTTTTTGACCCAAAAAAAGGGCCCTGACTCTGTCTTCGTAGTTTAGCAATCTGACCGTTGGTCCCAGGATTTGGAGGTCCTTTGTTCGATTCTCGAAGAACACACAAGGCTTATCAAATGTCCACTTTGTGTACCTACTTATCCCCAGTAGCTTAGGACATAGCAGGCCAAACCACTTGATTGTAACAAAAAGTGGTTTCCTGAACACTAAATCGGCGGAACCGCTTGCTGTCCGCTATTTAATTAGATGACGTACGTTACACACACCTTGTCATAGATCTAGATTCTAGTACTAGTTTGTACGATGAAATATACCTAGTGCCTATTGGGTGCAAATAAAATTCTGTCACTATGGGTCTTTAGCTCGACTTATTCTCTCACGCGATAAGAAGCTATTTTTATACGCACGCCTCGTTTTTGACCCAAAACCGGGTTTCACCCTGACCCTACCGCGTGGTGCGTAAGTCTTGTAACTACAAGGTATTATTATAGCTTTCCCTGTTGATAACTCTTGTTATCTCTGCTTTCGAAACGCGACCGGCTTTGTTAAGAAACTACTAAGTACCTATCGATAATATTAATGCAAAATAATAATCTCCAATCTATAGATTTCAAGCATGTGTAAAATTTATCGATGATAGGGCGAAAACCCGCTTGCAACAACGCATGCTTTCTTTCTTAATAAATTTTCCTTTTTTGGCCAACGGTTTAATTTCCAAGATGTTTGGATAAGTCAAAGAAGATACCAACAATATTTTTTGTTTGTTGTAAAAGCGGAAGGTTGCAATGTTTTACTATGTCGGCAGTAAAACACTCTATCTATGGCCGTTTTAACTGTCAATTGAGCAATGTGTAGACACATGTGACGATACTGATTCATATCTCACCTACTTACATTGTCAAAACTTACCTAACTCCTAGATTGACAGTAACATGGTTTACAAAACTTTTATTGTGAGCTTTCTCTCGGTTATTGTACCAATTTACCATTTTTGTTGACAATAAACGAGGTGCCCTTATAGGGGCGTGAAAGGGGCTTTTGTACTTATGTCATGTAATAGAGGTTATCTCATAACAGGGCGTGCGAAATTTGAACTATTTTGCTTTACAATAGAATACACGCTATGACTGAAACTGTTATGAGGTTAGTATGTATGTAGTCGTGTCTAAACCTACCAAATGGGTACGTGTATTTACTGACCTCATTTCTACAGTTTTCAGTGCTTCGAACATAAAAAAAAATATTTGCGAGTCAAAAATAGTATAGCAGTTTTTTTTTACTTGCTATCTAATACAGGTAAGTAGATCTTATATCTAGTTTGAACGCCAAATTTAGGTAATATGGCATCTTCTAAAGACCATTGAGAATCAAAGAGGGAAGATTATTGGCCAGTTGCTACGACACGACAACAACTTTATAAAGAACATTACTGAAGGGAAGGTAGAAGGAAGGAGAGGAAGAGGCCGACCTAGACGCACTTACTTCACCCATATAAGGAAAAAAGTCAATGACGTGTCATATCAAGAGGTAAAATCACTAGCGGAGAGAAGGAAAGAATGGAAATTATTCCACGGACTAGAGTTCAACTCATAAGTTTGAAGAAGAAGCCATATTATGATTATGACAACATGCGTGGAATATTGATGTCAAATTTAAACAATGTCAAAGATCCACAGATGCATTAGGGCCCTCAGCTTTCATTGAATAAATTAAATCTAGCATTTTATACAAGCAATGAAATACCGTGATAAATGTGCCGTGTGATGCCGGCTTAGAATAGCATCACCCCACATCCTTCCCGTGGGTGTCGTAAGAGGCGACTAAGGGACTCGAGAGTATTGGTGTATTACAATTTTTAGGCGACAGGCTGACAACCTGTCACTATAGTGATACACATGTTTTCCGAAACAACCTAAGAAAACAATACTCAAAAATGTCAGACGTGGCGATAGCGACCGTATTCTTACGGCTGTTAACGCTCTGCCTACCCCGCAAGGGATAAAGGCGTGATATATGTATGTATGTATGTATGAAATACGACATCCACGATATAATTCCGACGTTACATATGTGTAAAAAAATTGACATAACGACCGAACATCAGTCAAAGCTTTCTTCCATTGCAAATGTATGTAGTTACTGTAATATCTCTTCATTATAATCTTTGATAATAATACGCAGGTAAACGTGGGTATGACTGATCGGTTTAGTCATACGCATTTGATATCATAAAAATTATGTAATAAATGATTTAAGCCTTCGTAGTTTCACTATCGAAATTAGCATGTAGCTAAAAATTGTTATACACAAAGTACTTAAGTTTTAACGAAAGAGGCATGAGGTGAATTTTAGTGGAATCGTTGGAAGGGGAAGGCCGTGAAGAACCTACCAGGATCAAATTGGGGACGCGACGTTTTGGAGAAAGGTCAAGTCAGAAGTACCTACCCTAAACCCACGAGAGTGCATGAAAAGACCGATGAATGTAGAAGAAGCGAAAAAAGTATGCCAGGATAGTAGCAAGTGAAAAGAGGCGTGATTTATGTATGTAGGTACTTAAGTTTTTTTGGATATTCTTATTACACAAAAAAATAAAGTTTAACCTTACAAATTATCAGCCGTTGATGTTTGGAGGGAGAAGAGACTTACCTGTAACAAAAAAGCAAGCAATTTTAGAGAGCAAGAATGAGAAATAAATAGCAACCTGGATTTAGGTAAGTCATCGTCACCAGACCATAGTCGATAAGAAGCAGTATACCTAGTAGCGATTGAAAATAAAAATACACTTTATAAAAAAAAAACATTTTTTATCATTTTTCCCTATCAGGAAGACTAAGTATATTCATTTAACATACATACATAGGTACACATTATCACGCGTTTATCCCTTGCGGGGCATAGCGTTAGCAGGCAGAGCGTTAACGGTCGTAAAAATACGGTCGCTATCGACACGTCTGACAAATAGCGACCGTTTGAGATAATTCGTGTATCACTATAGTGACAGGTTGTCAGCCTGTCGCCTAATAGTCAATTAGTCCATAAAAACCCAATATATATATATACAAAAATTATTTGTAAAAAAATGTTTTTTAATCATTTGTTTGTGAACGTGCCTGCTACGTGTATTTCCACCTCAACAATGCTGGTTTTCAGTCCTTGCTGAAGTGACATCTGAGACATGCAAAAATCCAGATGCGCGTGCGCCGACCGTGAAGGTCGTCAAGTCGCATCACGATGCAGTCGGTACTTAGAATAATATACGCATTAGAATAAAGTTATTGTAATTAATGCATTGTTGTTAAACATTATGTAAACGAGTGCATAACTAGCGCCACATGACAAAAGATGTTTGCTGTAATTGAAAATTAACAGTTTTGAATTTAAATGAAGCAAATATTGGTTTGATTTTGTTTATTTCATAGAAATTCAAATGTTTTATTTACAAGTAGATTCATATTAAACACTTATAGAGTATTAAGTACAAAATTTTACATAAATTGTGTCGTTTGACGACTCGCTGCCTCACACGCAAATTAGAAGATATAAATGGATAAGTGATTGTCAAAGAGAAAAATGTGTCTTACAATTTTCCTTTTTTATTAACAGTTTTATGCAACAACAATTCCACAGAAGTGTATGGAAAAGCTGAAGTGCTCAAGTGTCATGTAAAGAATTGAATACATTTGATAAAAAGATTTGTGTACTCTGTATTTTCTGCCTTCCAGGTCTTACTCCACATGAATGTTAGAAATACAAGTAATGCCATAACACAAGAGAATAAACGATAAAACAACATTGTTGACGTTTCCTTATGACTGACTGACAGGCTAGCTAAGCTGATACGTAAATATTATTTATTTGTACAATTTATTTGACTAATAGTGTGGTTTCCCACGATTTGATCAAAATATATATGGCTGTTACAACCACTCAGACGCAAGAGTCAATCATATGTCGAACATTATGGGAATAAATATTTTTGTACTTAATGCCGTTCTCACACTTAATGCACAACGCACCGCTAAAATAACGCAGCATAACGCATGCGTGTGTCCGATCCATGCTAAAAATATCAATCCTTATACATACTAAAATAGCTGTTCCAAACAGGTCCAAACGGCCAAGTCAGTGACAGCCTTATATCAAAGTGCCAAAACATACCTGCGAAATTGAGTATAAAATAATTTGCGGGATTTGTATTTCTTGAATACTATCAATGAATTTCCGCGCTGTTTGTCATATCTTCCGGAAACCGGAATTCTGGATTGAATCTTTTTGGTAGCACCAGGGTTGCATTCTCAAACTATGTAACGAATAACGTAAGTTTACGCAGATAAAGAAAGTTTCTCGAAATGGCAACATTATTGTTTGTCTTTTTATCCAACTAATATTGTAAATACAAAAGTTTGTATGTTTGTTTGTTTGTATGTTCCTTCCCACTAGAGCTACAAAACAGATTTTAATGAAACTTGGCACGCAGATAGAGGGTTACTTGGATTAACACATAGGACAGTTATAATTCCGATTTTTTTTTTGTGCTATGTATGCTACAAGATTACAATTGACTTCCACGCGGGCGGCGCCGTGGGCACCCAATCTAGACATTTATGCATATGGCATTATGAGGTCGACATATAATGGTCCTCCTTACAGTTATAAAGGATAACCCGTATTGCTTGAACTCCTAAATTACTAGTTTGAAGCCCCTGTCTTTATAAGGTGACTAATCACCTCGGAAATATGGAAGTATCTATTAAAACGTCAGTACTAAAAAGGAAACATATTCTAATAACTATATCCGTCCATGCTACGGATGCATGAATCAATATAAGGAACTCTGTCTGTCTGTTTAGTTTCTAACAGCCAACAGATTGTGGGAGAAATGTTCTGATTGATTTCGTTATAATAATGGCTTAACAAGTATCCTTTGATCTTGGTTCCATAGTTTATTATTATACTTTAAGCGTACAGGGAAAGATAAATTTATTTATCGGTTCGATAAATTTTCTTTACAATCTTTGATAATGATAAAAATTTATATGACATAAGGAGAAGACAAAATAAAATGGCAGTTACTTATTAAGCAAAAGCAGGCAAAGCGTTAACGATCGAAAAATTTCGATCGTTATCGCCACGTCTGACAAGTCTCTTATCAGATGATTCGTGTCAATGTAGTGACAGGTTGTCAGCCTATCGCCTAAAATTTTAGTACACATGAAACCCTCGAGTCCTTTAGTTGCTTTTTACAACCCCCGCGGGAAGAAATGGGGAGATGCTATTCTAAGCCGGCATCAAACGGCAAAAAATGGATTTTGATTTCATTTTTACAGTGTGGCTACGTCTTTGTTATAACATCCTGAAAAAACACACTTATGATGCAATGTGGCCAAAAATATCGGCCCAAATAACTCTGCCCAAAACATCTAAGCCTCACGTAATATCCAATACAATAACTGTTAACACATCATCTGCGCTGACATGACATACGTCACAGGTGTCAATTGTGTCACAGTTGTCACGCGTATCATCGCCGTATAGAGAGTGCTTGACGCACCGTGAAGTGGGAAAATCGAGACACTTTCATGGTTGTTATGGGAAGTGGAATAGGTCTCATCTCTATTATGGTTATGGGTATAGCATCATCTTGTTTCCATGTCCCGTGTTTAAATTATAAATCCTAAGTAAGTAATTAAAACACTTTATTGTACATTCAAATAAATTGGAGACTGCGTCCATTTGAAACTGTGTCGATATAGGAATCAGTCCCTTTGGAAATGTGTTCCGATGGAACGAAACCATACATAAGAAAAAATATTGAACTAAAAATGCGCAATGGTAGTCAATATAAGTACCTATAGTTTACTTAGTAAGATAACCGGATTAAATTTTGCCTTTTGTTACGCGGAGTTTTCAAAACAAATATCTAGTGACAAAATATTATGTAAGTAGGTAAGTCTATGCTAAATTATAATTTATTCATTGTACGTACAGATAATTTAAACTTGCGTTAAATAATTGGCGAGTATTTTCAGTAATTCAAATATTTACGTCATAATGTCTTAAGAAAATGACTAAAAAAAGTCATTTATCATATCTTAAAATAACCTCTCTACCAGTACAAGTGAAAATGAACTGCAAACTATTTCAATTTAGCATTAAAGAATGACCGAGACACCGAGACCTATAATTATCAGTAATATTTCTAGGCACGAGTCACCGACAGCGAACAGGTTAAGCGGGTGTGACTGACAGACGGGCAGTTAAGGTAATAAAGCAATTTCACTTGGTGGTTTCAGGCATACTAAGTAGTTGCCTATAGGTTATTCTAGTTAAAAAAAAAATGAATACTATCTGAAATATCTCAAAATTACGCCTCATGATCTGTGACTAACTTATATCTAATTATATCTCAGGATGGGCTGGAGTTACGAAAAACTTTTCTCTAGAAGATAAAAGTTGGCTTTCCGTCCCATATCAAACTCAATTCAACTAAACAGTGGTTTAAAGGGTTTTTATTTGTATTTCCGTGTGATGCCTGCATAGAATAGCATCATCCCATTTCTTTCCCGCGGGTGTCGTAAATCACTACAGTGATACACAAGTCATCTGAAGAGATCCTTAACATTTGTGTGACTTGGCGGTAGCGATCGAATTTCTGCGACCGTTAACGCTCTGCCTACCCCGATAAAGGCGTGATATATGTATGAATCTATGTAACGGAATGTAACCTACACTAAACTATTTTGCACTACATTTACATACCTGATTCAGTTTGACATATTTTCTTAGAAACATGTACTCCTTATACGTTGAACTGTAACTCAATCTCACCCATACAACCCTATCATCAATAGCATTTGTTTATCTACCTGAACTAAGTTATTGCTCATCAATATTCAGATCAGAGCAGTTTTCATTATGCTAAATCGTACCCTGAGTTGTAGAGGACTCGAGTCTTTTAGCGAGGATTAAATACGAAAGTAAGGCTAAGTAGTAATAGTAGTAAGTATGGATAGGATGTCAAGACAGAGACAGCTAGCAAATTTTTTGGTAACGGATGCCTCTCTTTGGGTTAATAAACCACCGTAACTAGTGAAATGACATGTACGTAAATAACAATTTAGGCAGTCAGAATCCGGAGACCAGGGAGAGTGGCGCAAAAGAGAGGAGGCCTTTGCCCAGCAGTGGTACACAGTGATGATGATTGATCCTTTAACTCCTCCTAGAGTATAGGTCTCATCAAGTTTCCTCAAGAGTGGGACACAGTACAGACTACATAAAAAAAAAACTTCTTATTTAATTAGATACAAAATTCGAATGCTAAAAAAGTCTCATTTAGGCCCCTGCTAACTCGTCTTGCTTTATGGATTCTAGAATTTCCTTACAGAAAGACTCTAGTCTTACGAGCTTTGAGGCTCGAGACTTATGAACCACAAATCGAACCCAGCACCTCAAGTATCGAGCTAGTGCGACTTCCAACTAATTTATACAACACTTGATCTTGTTACTTTCGATGCCCATTTGTCAATGATAACTGCTGCTATAAAGATAAGAGAGAAGAAGGAGTAGGGCTGTTATTTCACTATCCGTGTTTCGGAATGCATTAAATTGGAGTCATTCTTCAGGGCATCGAACTGAATAATTTTCACTATGGGAATAATGCTGGAGAATGAGATTGTTTTTCGATCTTAGGTAGCCTGATAGCATTTGTATGGGATGTCAATTTTTATTAGTTCAAAGTATTAGTCTCATAGTGAAAATAGTTCAAAACGATGCCCTTAACAACGTGTCTCTATACACTTCCTTCGAAACAAAGTGTGCAGTGGGCATTTTTCTGTTTTTTCTTCTTTGTTAATACAAAAAGAAATATGTACGCGTTGATGTCTTCCATAGCGACCTATGAAGCTTATTTACATAGAAGGCTTAGCTGTCTTATTTTGTCAACCAATACCCATTAAACCACTCGCTCTATCGGTAGACAAAAACCATGAAAACCACATGCAAATACGTTCAGTTCATTTTAAGTAGGTACAATCACAAACAAAGCCATATATGGACACAAACAGTCAGTAGACTTTTATGATAATGTAATCGAATGGGGATTATAACTCCAATACTTTCAGAAAGAAAGGTGCGAATGTAAATGGTATAAATAATAATAACTTTACAATCAAATTTGGTAGCATGAGAATTGAGCGGTGAGTTATTGTTAACAGGATATTACGTATAGACTTGGCTCTTTCTGATGACCAAGTATGGAAACTGGAGCAGTTTTTTGTCACGGGTAATTTGTATGGACAAGTCTGAAAGGTCAGAGGTATGGTTTGAAAAAGTTGTGGCTCAAAAATCGTTCGTGTGAACAAAATACACTGATCAACGCAATTCGTCAACTTGAGTGCTCCCTTAAAACAAGGAGGATCATGTTTCGAGTTCAGGAGTATTAGTATGTTTATCCGCAAAGGAGTCTGAACATGATTTCGAAGAGGAGAGAATAATAGGTAAGATTAAGCGCTTAAAGATGACTTTCGTATCCATTGAACTACTTAGAATATTCTGGTTATTCAAAGCAAAGAGTTACAATAAAACAGTATAGTTAGAATGCGGTTGAAAACACTGACACCGAGGTTAATCGGGTCGTTGTACGACACGGTGTCCCATTCGAAAAGAAGAAGAAGTATAATTATGTTTAATTCTGAGGTTCTGAGGAAAAAAACTTACTCTACTTACAGTTTTTGAGCTTCTTAATCGATTAAAAGATTAAAAATATAAACCGCATGTTCAGTTCATTAAAATTAATCCAAATAAGGTATAAACTGTTTGGCATTTCTCTACTCCCTAATTGTGTTGGTAAAAGTTGGGTTCCAGTAATTTGCGAATACGCGGATGCCATGAAATTTTATCACCAAAGGCTCTTTTCACACACACACCACATGATTTGTTCCTAGTTACGTTTTTTTTACGACAACCGGATATGGCGGATCGCACACTTAACGCACGACGGAGCCCTCAACCGCTGTTGGCGTAAGCGCGGCGTCGTCCGCGGTTTACGTTTCTATGCGACTGATATACTGCCGTAAGCGATCATAGGCGGATCGCACAATCAACGCACGACGGAACGCTAAAATATCGCAGCTGTCTATCAGATCCATACTAGAAATGTCAATATATGCAGACGACGCTGCGATAGCGCTGCGTCAACAGCGGTTGAGCAGTTCTAGTATGAGGATTGTCATTTCTAGTGTGGATCTGACAGACCGCTGCGATATTTTAGCGGCCCGTCGTGTGTTAAGTGTGCGATCCGCCTACGTTGTCGCATCAAATTGTCGTTGTAGCAAGTTGTCATTTGTAAGTTATATGTCACAAACCGCAATACTTTCTGGTGCGTGTGCTATTTGCTATAGGAGAAATTATTCACGTAAGGGAAATTGGCTCAATCACCATAACATTTCTGACACCACCGCAAATGTTTATAATATTTCTCTGTTCTGTGACACTGTGGTTTACACAACGAAGTTGCGACTTCAATAGCTTTTTTGGGCCACATCATAACATTGAAAACGATGGCACGACAATCTTGATACATACCACCGCGTTTACACTAGGTTCATAAAATTGTTATAAGAAATAGAAAAATGTATCCTACATTTGTCTCGTTTTTACAATGACTGATTGTGACTTACAAAAAGAGAAATGTAACATTTACTACTTTGTAAAAGAATAAATAAACAATAAACTCAAAGGAGTGGAAGACGTTGGTACGGGATCGCAATTAATGGAAGACCGGGTGGGAGGCCATTGCCCAGCAGCAGTGGGATTTTCAGCATAAAGTAATATATCACATCATACTATCCTATTTATTTTAGACTTTATAAATAAAAACAAATTTTCCTCGAAAAACAGACTTGGAATGAAAATCAATTTTGCTGTTTACCTAGTTGACTAGAAATCAAAGTTCGATTTCGGAACATCAAAGATTTTTGCTTGAATTGTAATATTTTTGTCATACAAATTGAGAATTCCGTGACTCTACCAAAATGTTCTAACGTATGAATGAAATATCAGCAAAATAGGACGGAAGAGTTAAATAAGTAAGATATCACATTTCGTCTGCTTCGTATCCTTTCTCACGTTATTTCTCAATTCGTCTGTTTCCGTGACTCAGATAATTAAAGGGTATTTTGCACGGTCAACAATGACATGTCTAGTTTATTTCTACAAAACTTGCACTGATAAATGACCCGAGTAAACTGTTAAAATCGCAAATATCTTGAAGTAGGTAAGTAAGTACTATACAGACAGAATATTGCCCAAGACAGGGGCAAATACCCCTGAATCTGAACAACTTTCTTCATAGAACATAGGTCCATCTATTCAAAACAAATTAGATCTTCCATACAAAATGTACCAGCCGACCAAGTCCTTTTGTTTCGAATAGGTATTTGACCCGTTTGGTTCAGTACAATAACTGAAAATAGTTTCTACCGGGCTATTACTTACAACAACATAAGTCAAAGTTCTACACGGTAAAGACGTTGTATGTACGGTCTCCATTTGTCAGAGTCATAATTTAGCTCTGTCGTGCCTCTGACAGGTTTGTCGCGGCTCTGTCGTCCGCCGCACGGGGCCCGTTCGTTTCCCTGCCAAATGTTTGAGAGGAAGATATTTATTTGTCTACAACATTCCCAAGAGCGAAGGTGTATAAATTGACTTTTATTTTTGAAGGACGTATATCTTTAAGATTACGATGTGCATAGCGACTTCGATTTTTTCTAGCTACTTTTGGCTTCTATCATACTTCAGCGCAAAAACGCTGCACAAATGTATACGCCTGTCAGATCCATAGATGCGTCATTCCCCATACAAAAACCACTCTCAACGCAGCAGGTCCAACAAACGACGCTGCGCTATCGCCGCGTCAGCGTTCTTATTGCGCTGAAATATAAAAATATGTCATACGTAACTCTTTACATAGCCTGGCACGTCATAGGTATCGTAATGAAATTTTAATAATCCCGATTCATCGTTTCTTTGCATTTTCTTTTATTTCTTTAGAACAAAAGAGTACCCGGAGCTTGGAATACCTGTAAAATAGGTTGGTACCTACTTACAAAAACTTCTTATCTGCCTGTTAAAACGTTTTATTTGGAGACATTTTCGCAAGTATAAACACTTCAGTACCTTAGAAAATTACCTAACGTGGCAAAAGCTCGAATAATAACGCCATTTAAATCTAATGAAAAGGCAAATGAATAGCCGGAGGAAAGCGAATACGAAATAACAGTTTAATTACAACTATCATAAAGTCCATATAAAGCAGTATTTACTGTGATTACATTCGGTTATCTAATGCTAGTGGTAAGAAGTAATATTATGGTGGAATAAGGCTGATGAATGAAGTCTGCCATCAATACACTCCCCTAGGACAACTTGTTCTGAACGCTTAGAGTATTTACTTGGGTATTTAACATGTTCACTGCCTTTGATAATCCGTCACATAGGTATTCTTTTAACGGTCTTTCTTTCTTTCTTTCACCTGGATAAAGCTCACTTTTTTTACATATATCGCACGTTGAAAGCATTACCGTCACTATACAAAATTTGCATGATTTTGACTATGAACGCCACCTGTTTACGTACATTTCAAAGAATATAATGCCGAGACACCTATTCTTCTAGCTGTACTACAAACTCCTGGGCAAAGTAGTGCCGGTATGCATTTTAACGATTTTGGTGTTTAATATAATGTAATAGTGATATATTTTTTATAGTGACACGTATGCCAACTTATGTGGAGCAAACCTTGAAAGTAAAACCATCATATTCTGCTTAGTGATGTTATAATATTTATTTTCTTTTAATTAAGCGTAAAATATTTACTGCGATAGCGTCGTTATCCCAAAAACTACAGTATAGTGTTAAGTTTTTTTACAGAAATAATATAAATAATTAAAGTAAAAGTGATACTTTGAGCATAGTGACCATATTACTTCATAAATTTATGTTAAACATATAAAACAAAATGTCATTTTGGGCTTAATGCCACTTTTCTTTTCACTATTTAGTAAGAATTGGAACAATCATTACAAATCAAAATGAACTTTTACGTTTAGTGTCTTTTTGACATATAATATATATAATATAATTCAAATTTTCACACAAAATTATGTCATTTTACGTTTAATGACACTCTATTTTTGTATATTTTTAAAATCTGTTGAACATTTCATTACGTAAGCCTGGAATTTTATGCATTTGGTCAGTATTACTTTAGTGATTAAATGACTATGAGTAGGTTTATAAATCAAAACTGTATTTTTATCCATACAGTCTTACTTACTTAAAAATTTTAGACGTCATTTCTTTAATCAGTTTATAGAAAACAGACAGTTTAGTTATAGCAACTTTATGTCTTATAACATTATGAGTTAATTTCCTATAATATTAGTTAATAGAGTCTTATTTTGTTTAATGCCAATATTTCTTTCTGTGAAAACTGGATTAATAGAAAATCCGTAAGTGATTTTTGATCCTTTTAAATACGAGTCGATAATAATTGCTGCTGCATGCGTGCTGGAATTCAAAGAGCGTAGTTTATACAACTTCATACTTAGTTTGCAATTCTAAATTCTCCAGTTTACTCTACCGGAGGGCTTTCTTAGTAGTTTCTGTACTGTAATCTTTTTCTTCTCCTTAGCCTTATCCCATCATCTGGGGTCGGCTCTCCTTGTCTGTCTTTTCCATTTGTCTCTGTCCTGTGCAGTTTCTTTACTGTAATAAGAGTACAAAATAATGTTCTTTGGTATGAAGGAAAGAAATAAACTCGTCCCTTTGCCATCTAATCAAGTAGAACTCCATCAGTAGTTTCATTGGTAAGAATGATAAGAGTTTTTTTATAAACGAAGCTAAGATTGGCGACATTGGCAAAATATGGACTATTGAAGTACATGTACCATGCAATCTATGCATATATAATTAAAATTTTTTCTTAATTTTAAGAAATGTTTATTCTATTTGTTTAACAATATAGACTACACGGATGCTATGCTGCTGCCATAATATTAATAATCAGCATCTTTGAAAACTTGAAAGTGTGTATAATGTTTTATCCCATCTATTGGTCTGTCAGCAATGTAATTCAACACTAGTGACAAAGAAGACTAATCCTAGTGACATGTTTCTTGTTTTTAAATAGAGAATTAAAATAAACACTACAGCAATACTCGTACTAGTTACAATTTTTGCAAAGATACTCGATTTCTAATTACCAAAACGTACTGACACTAATAGACAGTGCAACAAATATTTGAGATACTTATGAAGATGGGTTTTAAATACCAAAAAAATTGTTTACTCTTAGGAACACAGTTGTATCTAGTTGTATGTAGTTGTATCTATGCAACGAAAATATCAACAAAATGGTTAATATTTGGAATTGCTGAAAATTTTTACTTTACCAAATTGTACTCAACAGTTATGTTTATACGAAATTAGTTTGTTTAATATACTTCTGTGCAATGATGTTATGGTTACAGTATTTTTTAACTTTAATCATTCAGCTGAGTTGTTCTATAGGATGTCGGTAAACTGAAAGGACGAACCAATTAAGGACAATTAAAGTATGAATCTGAAAACTTTAAAAGTTGGTCAGCAGGAATATTGAAAAAATAACTTATGGATTTTTTTGTTTGGAGGTGTAACAGTAACAAAATTTGATAACGCTTATGGTAAATACGTTATTATACTTATATCTTTAACACATAATTAATAATGTAATCATTTTCAATCGATTAAATCTAATGAACATCAGGTTCCAGTGTTATGTTAATCGAGAGACTTAAACTCTGGAAAAAAATATGCATCCAATACTCTTTTGTTGCATCTAACGGCTCTCACGTGAATGGAAAATGAGGTGATGCTATTCAAGCTGGCATCACGCGGTGTTTTTTTGTTATTTAATTTGATTTGGCTAGATTAAGCTTTCTAAATTAATAAATCTTATGTCACTCTGCTTATGTCACTAAACGAAAAGTCTTACTAACTTTAAGTGTAATAATGATACTATACAAAATAATACAAGAAAAACTTGAATAAATAATTCAATTATTGAAATAAGAGTTTCAAGTCATAATCAACTTAAATATAATAATAAAATATAACCTTTGTCAAAAACACCGAAGTCTCTAAGTCTTCTAGTTGTGTAATAAATAAAGATGCAATTTTTCAAAATTTCAAATGCTCATTTCTCAAAAGTGGGTTTTTTGGATAGTGACGGTAATGCTTTCAACGTGCGATATTTTATAAAATAGGACAACTTGATCGTGAAATCATTAAAATCATGTTCAAAAATTTTATTACATAGATAGGTACGCGAGTAATCGAAATTTATTAGGGTTGTTAGGTACGAGAGTAATCGAAATCAAAATTCTTGATACTGACGGATAACAGAGAGTTTTCTGACTTAATTATTTAGCCAGAAAAAACTCTGCTCAATAGCAAAAAAACCCTAGTTTAGAGCAATTATTTATACTATTATGTACTATCTCCGCAAGAAATAAAGGCGTGACATATGCATATGTACCTATGTATGTATTATGTACACCTTTTGGTTCTCTCTCGCTTTTCGCACTTTACACCTGTAGACTACCTACTCTGGAAAAGACTGGCCGCTAAGAACCTTCTCAGACCAGTTTTTCCAGAGGAAATAGATCGTGTAATGCCATTTGTAAACATATACTTAAACATTACAAGCACACCGGCATCGAACGTGTTAAACTGCTTTGATACAAGCCACAGGAAGGAATACGTCCAACTTACATAATTTGTTTCTATTAGACACACAAATTACTCGAATCGCTGAACCAACGCATAACTTAGCCAACCCTGCATTTACTATAGGTAACCTAACTTAACCTATAATTGCTTTTTCCTAGGTAATAAATACTAAAATGACATTATTTAGCACTATTAGGTTATTATTAGTAATAATATAAGGTCCTACTGCAGGGACCTGTCACATGAAATATTGTTAAGTGCTTTAGGATCAAGTACCATAACTGGGATTAAATTAACTTTAAGTACATATGTTGTGTTTTGTAAATAATTTCAAACACGCTTATTAAAATCTATGGGTTTGTTTTTAAACCCATATTTGGGTTTGTTTTGCCGTGTGGTGCCGGCTTAGAATAGCATCACCCCACATCCTTCCCGCGGGTGTCGTAAGAGACGACTAAAGGACTCGAGAGTATTGGTGTATTACAATTTTTAGGCGACGGGCTGACAACCTGTCACTATAGTAATACACATGTTTTCTGAAACAACTTAGGAAAACAATACTCAAAAATGTCAGACATGGCGATAGTGGCTGTATTCTTACGGCCACTATCGCTCTGCCTACCCAGCAAGGGATAAAGGCGTGATATATATATGTATGTTGTTTTTAAACTTATATAGGTATCTCAGAAATCTAAAACTGAAACAATGACTATGGCAATGTACCTACCTACGCATGGTAGAATTTGGCTACTAAAAGAAAGCATTTCTCAGTGGCAAAAAAGAAGAAAACATCAATTTCAAATGAATTTTCGACATAATTCGTTAGATGGCTGGTTCATTAATAAAATACAAAAGTTGTGAGCCTAAATTGTTGTGCGAAAATACTACGTACTCGATTTATAGATTTTCGAAATATTAAAAATCAAGAATCAGAATCAGACGTGGCAATAGCGACCATATTTTAACGGCCGTTATTGCTCTGCCTACCCCGCAAGGAATAAATGCGTGATATGTGTATGTATGTAAAAATCAAAAATTAGTAAACAGAAAAATTACATAAAAGTCCTTTTTTTTTTACGCCATACAAAATAGAGGGATGTGAAGTCATTTATTTGCATTTCATAAAAAATTATCGTTATAAAAAGTAGCTCATTAGACCTACCAGTCATCATGCCTATCGGGAAAGATTAAATACTAACTAAATTTTGCCATATTCTCTCTTTTCGTGTATGACATTGCCATTGAAAACTACATTAAAAAACACACATAAATCCACAAAACACATGAAAACAAAACACCGACACCGACTCTCCAGTTCCGCTTCCTCACCACGACCTTGACTGAGGCAGAGCATCCACATACCAGCAATTATGCAGCGATTTAAGCGGATCGCACAATTAACGCACAACGGACCGCTAAAATATCGCAGCGGTCTGTCAGACCCATACAAAAAAATGAGAATCCGCACTCGACGGGCAACGCTGCGCAAGCAAGGCGGATCGGACACTTGACGCACAACAGAGCGCTAAAATAACGCATCCGTTACGCAGCTGTCTGTGAAATCCAAAAATCAATCCCTATACTAAAACTGCTCAGCCACTGTCGACGGATGCGTTACGGCTGCGTTAATTTGACGGATGCGTCAACAGCGGTTGAGCGGTTGTAGTATGCTTGACGTTTCTAGTATGGATCTGATAGCCCGCTGCGTTACGAATGCTTTATTTTAGCGCTCTGGTTTGAGTTTGCGATCCGCTTAATGCCGACAAACTGACATGCGGCCTACATAATGGCGTAGGACAATGGACGTCCTTGCAAGGACGTGGGCGGCTGCGTAGGCGCACCTGCATGGTGGAACGTACAGTGCGATTATATCGGTCTAAATCAGGCGATAAGATTGAAGTGTGACACGGTCAGTTATGGTTTTTCTTGTATCAGATGCAAAGTTGTCTTTTTAAAGAAAAATTCATTATGAAAAGCGTGAGGCTTTTTAAGCCACGTTTGACCCCGCCCGAAGCTAGTCATTTTTGCAATTTCTTATTTTCTTTGATATGAACGTTTTTGCAATTTTTGCAATTTCTTTGGGACGATTCTGTGTCCCACACAAAAAGAGAGAAAGAGATCAATATCATGTGGAAATCTCGCGTACAGATCAGTTTTGCTATCTTTAGTAAGAATGTAATAAAATCAGCTAAATAAGATCACTAACTAATGCAGGCTGTATGGTTATACTCCCTATTTTTGCCTGTCTAATAGACAAACACAAAATAATCAGATAGGCCTCGTTCCGTTACGATTACCAGCACAAATTCAAAACCCTTTCCACCCTTTGACATTTCTCACGGCTGACTTAATCAGATCGTGTCGAACAACCGGCTCACCTGCCAATCGCTAGAATTAACGCCGGATAATAGCGGTGGCGTAAATTTATTGCACTTTACCACCAGTTACTGTGTTCTTGCTGCAGTTACCGTGTTCTGCGCGTTATGTAAGTGTGGTTGTTGGTTTAAATTGAATTTGGCGACTGCATGTCAGGGTTTCCGCTTCAGGGTCTGTGCATAAATAGGTTTATTAGCTGCAAATATTTTAAGAGGTGATTCAGCCCGTGAAACTGAACAACTTTCCCCAAGAAACATAGATAAAAATATGAAAAAGAAGGACCCTCCGTTCAATTGGTTTGATTGGATGGTTGTTGTGTGGTATGTTTTAAATATTTTTTTCATATTCTGACGATACGTAATAATGCATAATACGGCCCTCAAATATTTATCAAATGTGATGAAAATGACCGTATTTTCACGGAAGTTGACGCTCTACCTACCCCGTAATCCTTTAATAACTAAGGAGTGATATATGACTATGCCGATGTGTATTTTTCTAATAGGTAAATGTCAAACAATGAGAAAACCTAGCAAGTAAGTAACTAGGTACACAGTAAGAATTTACAGGCGTTCCCAACTATGAAATGTTCATAAATCTTCACATTTTTCCTCATATTTCATGAAGAAAACTCCAGTTCGCTGTAAATATAAGTATTTTAAGAAATTTTCCCATATTTCAAATGCGGGCATTTGCTTTCATGAAATAGTCCCATTAATTTTAAATTTCTTCGTTTTCTTAAAACTTGGGTTACCGAATTTACGTTAGCGCTAACCATGACTAAAGGGTTTGTTTTCTTCTATTCTAGACAGTAGGTAAAAGTTTTAGGAGTAACATTTTACAGTTGGTTATTGCTTTCTATTTATTGTCACGCTCACCCTATTCTTCAAGGTTTGTTGATGAACAGAGACTGTATTGATATGCTAATAGTTCAGCAGATGCCAATAACCTAGGTGATACTTATCTCGAGGCTCAAATAACGAAGTATTTTTTCTAGAGATGTCGCATATCATAAAAAGTTCATTGCTCCATCTTATTTTCGTGTCGTCCAATGACCCGATGAACCCTGGTCTCAGAGTTCTTTCATTGCCTACTACAAGTAACAGGCCTCTGACGTAGGTGTGTAATGACTGCCGGCTAAGTAATTATAGACAGCAATCGGAACCGCGGCTTACCGTGCCCTCCGAAACACACAACCAGACTAGAAACAGATTCTCAAAGTGATGGATAACAACCTAGAATCTTACCTGGGCCCTTTGTGTCACAGATAGTCGCACTAACACTGCGCCACTGCTGTCCATCTGACTAACTCCGCTAACTCAGCGACCCGAAGAGGATCTTGGCCTCCGAAACGAGCTCTCTCCACTATTCTCTATCCTGTGCAATCCCCTGCCTATTGCTATAAATACGTTAGAGGCTGATCTTTGTGTCCATTTCTAAACTCGTTAACTCAATAGGTACTCACCAAGTCCGCAGATGAGGTACGTAGGCGGCGGTTTGAGCACCGACCGCGAGTAAGCGCCCCGGACCGTCTCCAGGGCCCTGGGCGCCCCCGCCACGAGGAGCACGCCGGGGGCGACGTAGCCCGCGTACCGGAGCTCCGCCGTCGCCGCCGCTAGCGCCCCCGCCCACCAGCATTTCGCGTTTGCGGCTAGGAAACTCTGCGGACAAAGGAAAAGGGAGAATTAACTTTAATTCTTAAAGCACGCATTCACATATCACACCTGTATCCATTTGAGGCTGGCGGTAAGACCTTTCCCACTCATAACACAAAACGGAGCGTTAAAATATCGCAGTGGTCTTTCAGATCCATACTAAAAAGTCACCGACGCTCGACGCTCCGCTAGCGCTGCTAAATGTGCGATCCGCCTAAGCAGAGCCGTAAAAATACTGCAGTTTCGGAAAAATCAATTATTAGTCTGTCGTCCAAAAGATTTATTCAAAAATTAATAATGTAACTATAGCTATATCCGACAGACGCATGCGTTACGGATGCGCTACCAACACGTAGCTTCGTGCGTTAGATGTAGGATACCTTTGATAAGACTCCGTAAAAATTTCGCAAAATTCTTCTCTCTAGTTAAAATTTCACTAGCCCTGCTTAAATAGGAGTGCATGCCGTAATATAGACTTTTGACCCAAATCCAGGTGACCTGAAAGTGTTTATGGACTAAATCCCAGTAATGAGAGTTCGATCGATACGGCTTTCAGAGTCCAAGCTAGAGTCAAGCCATACCTAGGAAGTTTTCGTCACGGAAAGTTCGGCACGTGACGGATCCTTACAGCAAAGTTAAAATCCTATTCTAGAGATACTCTTTTACTCATATAAGTAGATTGCGTTATATTATCACTCATCATCAGGTGAGATAGTAGTCAAATTTGAAGTAAAAAAAAAATATTATACCACTTCTTCTCCTTTTTTCTTTTTCTTCGTGTTGGACACTAATAAGACAGATTAAAAGTAAACCATAATTGTCTTTAATTCCGGTAGCACATTTTCTAAAGTGTTTGACTATACTATTAGTTTCAGGGTCGCTATCTACCTACTTAATATATTATGCTTTACTCAATGATTAATAACATCAAATCTGTAGTTTCCTAATAATTCCTACACCATTCTAAGCCACCCTAGAACCTACCTATTCATCAACCGTACGTTATCTGAACAGAATAGCTACCGGCCAAAGAAATTACGGTCTTTTATCTCATTCAAATGAATGAATAAATGCAAAATGAATGAGATGCGAGATATGACTAGTTACTGTTCGTTTTACGTGATTTGTTGCTTAATAAAGTAGTCGCGGATCAAATTCCAGTTTATAAGTAATTTGTCATGTTATTTTGTATACCCAGTGCATACATAAGCCATACGCGAGCTGAAGAACGCCAAAAACGGAGCTGAAGAAGTCACCGTGGCCAAAATCGTTCGGAGGAGGAGGCACGTAGTTATTGTATAGGCCTTATCTGACAGCCAGTTTTATATTGCCAATAGGCAGATATAATATTAAACAGCTATGAAAATTTCTTCTTCACGTAGAGTCAATGTAAAGGTAAAAAATGTCAAGTCCATAATAAGCTACTTAGCTTTTAAAACTTCGGATATAGCATTTCCGACCTTTTTATCATAAGAAATACCAACATTATCATATACTGTATTTATAGAGTATATTACAAACTACGTGGATAATATTTGATTGAATATCCGCGACAAACTTTTCTACAGGTGTGTTTTGATACTTAACTGACCTGATTCAAGTATTTCGCAAACTCAGGGGTGTAAAGAGCACTGATTTCTAAATTTTGGTACCAATCTTTGAACTTAAAGTCCAATAAGTCAGGGTTTAGTAACATTTGTACAGTTCAATTATCTACTACCAAAACAGCAACAAACAAAAGAGCTTTTAAGCTTTTTCAAAAGCACTTTCCTACCCGAAGAGTTGGTAAAGTGCATCGATGCGGTTGCAACACTCGAAATGGCAACCTGTGCCCTAGTGCAACGTGTCAAGGTTGCCTTTTAAAGAACCAGGGCGTGATCTTACGCGGTTGATGTGGACTAGTTGCAAATGCTATGTGGTTCGTGAAAGGGTAGCCTGTTAATACCTACTAAAGGGTCTAGGTAGAAAAAAAACCAAATAAATTATGTAGAAATTCTGTATGTATAAATAACAGATATACAAATCTTACTTACAGAACAATATGTCATATTAAATTCAAAATTAAAGTGTAGAAATTAGGTATTGCGAAAAATATAAATGTATGGTGTGCGATTCTATACACTTTTTGCAGTAAAATATTTGATTTTACACTTGATAGATTATTTTTTAATGTCCAGAAAACCTAAAAAAGAATAGACTTCTTTAACAGAGAAAGATATCCGCAAGGTGGGTAGTTACTATGCAAGATGGACGCCAATATTTAAATATACTTTTCTTTAGAACTTCAAGTTTCCTTTTCCTTTTATTATATAAAAATCAAAGTTATTCATCTACTACTTCTTACTGTATGATAAATATGTTAGGATTATCCGTTAAGTGAATGTATTCAGATTCTGTCGATAGAACTCTTACGTAATAATAGAATGTGTCCTTTGTCAGTGTATTACGGACATCTGCAATAAATATTTGATTAATATGTCATGTATGTGCGATTACTATTATCTACTAAAAGATACAGAATGACTATAAATCTCACACTGTCACATCACTATTTCCTACCTTTCCTTTCCATAGTATTTTGTCCGATGGACCACGCACGAAATTGTGGATTTTACACCAAGCAAGCAAATGACAGCTTGTGAAAATCGCATAACATATGAGAACACTCCCACTGCCGATAAACCGGATCGATAAAATATCGCAAAATTGTGCGATCGTATTGAGGGGCACCTTTATATACTATACAAGATTTTAAGTTATGTTTTTTTGCCGTGTGATGCCGGCTTAGAATAGCATCACCCCACATCCTTCCCGCGGGTGTCGTAAGAGGCGACTAAGGGACTCGAGAGTGTTGGTGTATTACAATTTTTAGGCGACAGGCTGACAACCTGTCACTATAGTGATACACGTTTTCTGAAACAACCTTAGAAAACAATCCTCTAAAATGTCAGACGTGGCGATAGTGGCTGTATTCTTACGGCCGTTAACGCTCTGCCTACCCCGCAAGGGATAAAGGCGTGTTATATGTATGTATGTATGTATGTTTTTAATAAACAACAACACCATAAAGCCATGGAAGCTATCATTATAACCTTTACAGCATCTGGAAAGAGAAACCTTGTTTTAACTATAAAGAGTAAATTACCACCTACCCACAGTAAGGTAGTTTTTACACGCTCCCCATGATTTTCCGGTGTTTTGCCGGGTCCGGGTCTACATAACAGGAATTGGCTACATGATTGACAGATCAAATATGATACTTTTAAACACAATCTAAAACGATACTATTTTCATGAAAATACTGAAAGTATGACGTCATATTGCTCTATTTTGGAGGGGATGAAACTTTGAATATTTCGACAAACTATGAATGGAGTCTATTGTGTTTTTGGAAAAAAGTTTGAAGTTTTAAATTTGTTTCGACGTTTGTATTTATTAATGACAACATCAACCTGCGAGTTAAGTATCCCAGGGGAAAACCAAAAGTCATTGCACACGTCATCGCATCAAGCTGTGGTTGTCTTAGGTTGTCATAACGTAGGATGTTGGCTGTAACGAACCACCAATATCGTATGGTATGTGTGCAATCCAGCTAAGGACCCGTGCTAACGGGGACAGTGATGAAGCAAGAAGGTGTAAGATAAAAATGCAGATAAGCAAAAGTTAATAGATACGTAGGTTGAATTGTAAAAATTAAAAGCTCTTAAGACAATTAAATTAATTGTAGGTCGTTTTATAATTAATGTTTTTGATTAGCGAGAACCTTAATTATACACAAGGGGCAGAGTTGAAGAAAAAGACAAAATAATTTGGCATCAAGAGAAATAAAATATGAATTCTTAAAACCCCATTTGAAAGCCATACATTTCGATTTAAGTAGGTTTTATTTTAGTATCAATAGAGTTATTGTCTGTCTGAGCAAAATATCTTAGAGACAGACATAGAAAATCCAAAGTGGTATCTACAGTAAGAGCCTGCTTAGAAGCTAAATAAAGCCCTTAAGTCACAAGGCGACAGAACATTTGAAAACTAACGAAAAAATAAAAGTAAAATCTCCGAAAGTTCTATAAATAAATACCTCAACGAATAGTCACGGTAAAGTTAGACTAGAAGACAGTCCTTAAGACAGTTTAGCTCTTGCAAAAAATCCCAACAGTACACCTACGCTTAGACCGATTAGCTATCCCAGTCTGAACAGGCCTTTTACCATTATGTAGATGAGAATTTTCCTGTGAACGGAATAAGTCCAGGGAAAGTACCAAGTTCCGAAGACAGTAGATGGCGGATACATTATGTACTGTTATGGACAATATAATTACATGGACGATATTATTACGATCTTGTCATGGTGTTGAAGATCATAGCAGATTTTCTAACACCTAGGCACCTGTAAGATTGTTATTATGCTAACTAGTATCCGTTGCAGCGAATAAATATGACAGCTTAGTTAGCTGGCAATATTGAAATTGTAGATAGTAGAATCGCAGGCATCGAATTGGATATACAAGGTGTTTGGAAGAGTGATAACTTCCTTTCAAGGGATAAACCAGGCGATGAAACTGAACAACTTTCCTTAAGGAACATGGGTCGAAATTCGGAAAAAGTTTTTGAACCACCCATACAAAATGTACCAGCCTACCGAGTCAGCCAGGGTGTATGCAAGGTCAAAATTTATTTTTAATATTTCAACCTATGTTCCATGGGGAAAGTGGTTGTTTCATGAGCTGGTTCATTCTTTGAAAGGAAGTTATCACTGTTCCAAACACACTGTATAAGAGTTTCGTTAGTATGTTCGTACAATCTATCGTAATAAAAATTACGTTATCGAAATGGTACATACTGTCTAGAATTTAATATTTAAAAAATACAATACTGCTAAATCAGCTGATCAAAAAGACCTTAACATCTGTCACTTCACCTCTTGTGAAATATAGCAACAGCCTTTATTAGCAAATAAGATATATTACATATTTTAGCATCGAGAATCTCATAGTAGATTTACAGGTTATATTGAATTAAACACTAAAATAAATTAGCATTGACAAGACGAGTCATGATACAAGTTTTCGAAGTACAAGTTTTCTTAGAACTAACCGCATTTGATGTCATCCTGACCCTATGATGTCATACTGACACTTATTTTGTTTTATTAGTTGCGATATTATGTGTCAAGCCACATTCAGGAAATGCTCCGCGATGAACTGTCGTCGAAAACACTATGAGAATTATTTGAAGTCTTTTTCGACACGACAGAACACCGATTCCTTGAACCATCAGATGCCCCCTGATGGGTGCCGCCTGCTACTACTAGTAGGTTTCTGACATGGTTGTTGTCAGTTATTAAAGACAGCAATCGGAACCGACTGCTTAACACTCGAAACCATAATTTTTGGATACTCAGGAGGTAACAAATTCACAATGTTATATATTTATATGTAATAGTGCCCTACCAAAATTAGAGTCCGGTACCTTTACACCGCATACAGTCGCCATACCACTTCACCATATCGGTTGTCATCAGGAACCTACAATGAACTTGCGAGTGGACTCAAATGCAAATGCGATCTACGAGAGCCGAACGTACCTCGACAGAAATGCCGTAGGTATGGCCTGACACTCCGACAGTCATTTCAAGGTGATACTGCTAGTGGTATCGTAAATGTTGGTGTCAAGGAAATGTAGGTGCAAATGCAAAACATGGTAGATTCCTAGCAACTTATGTAACCTACAATTTCGATAGATATTCAATCTTTATAATGCCTAAATACCTTGATTTCGTCCGGATAAGAAAGGTTACAAAATAATACCTATTGGTATTTCGGCACATTGTCATAATATTCCAAAAAAGTCAACTTTTGCGCTGATTTGTAGATAGTTACTCAAGTGCAACAAAACCACAGTTTAGTTCCATAACCCTACAGTTTCCAATTGAATATTTTTACTGCGAGATAGTCTGAGTTTTATTATAGGCTCTACTGCACATGCATTTAACATTTTATGAATAACATTAAAATAAAGCAAAAATAAGCCTCATCCTTTTAATGTAGTAAAAACGACCAATTAAGAGGAAGCTATTTTAAAAAATCGATTAAACTCGAAGACGCACAAAAACAGGATATTTGCAAAGGTCACATAAACAACTTTATAATTATAATCAATCACCATGATCAATGAACACTTCGACTTGTATTTTTATAATATAGTAATATTATTATTCAGTGTCAAATAGGTACTTATAGAACTTTATTTAATCCGATTATGGTTCTATTCTTTTGAATAATAAGATTATTTCTGACCTTTCAAAGCATCATTACTAGGTGCTTACTTAATATATTTTGAATATATTACAAAAGTTTTTGAGACTTTTGAAGCTTTGTAACAGTGGATTTAAAGTTCGAAATGTATTGACAAAAGTTGAGCTAAAGATTTTGTGCTAGTGATCTAGATATGATAGTATACAAACGACAGATCTTACAATAACAATTGGACTGAGGTTGCGTTACAACTTACGACACTATGGTTTTCATGTCGCAGGCCTGTTACTTGTTGAAGAAGTCTTATACCAGCCCAGTTATGATGCGCAACCGCGACTTCGATTTTCTCTACTATTGTAGACAAAATTATTTAGGCTGGTTTCAGAGCGACGCGTCTCGGCAGCGCTGCCCAGCCGCGCGCGCCTCGCATTACACTAGATTGTATGTAGCGTTTCATAGTGACGCGTCTTGGGCCGCGTCTCGGCCGCGCCGCGGTCGGATCTCCTTCGATTGCCAGTAGCGTCGACTTGCAATCTTTTAAGACGTCGTTGTTGCACTCTTTTCCATATAACGTATATAGCTAATATAGTGATTACGTTTGCTGGCATAATGATTCTCTGCACTCGACCGTACACCACAACGAAGCGCGCGCGTCTGAATGTCGTTTCACATCGTCGCTGCTGAGACGCGCCGCTCTGAAACCAGCCTTACTTGTATTGAAAAAATCCATACGATTTGACACTTGTGAAGTCTTCTCGCCCGCGAGATCAGTCTATGCGCATCATAAACGGGCAGGTATGGTTTCAGGAGTATGAGCGATTAGGAAGAAATATTAAGATACAAAATTTAAAATGCCACCGTCTTTTTTCTGACGCTTCTAGCGTTTCGCTGGATTTATTGTCATCATCGATTTAAAAACCTTAATAAAGTTAGAAGTACCTGCTTAAACATAACATTCTATTCTTTTGGCAGTAGGAAGCTATTTGGTAGTAAATTTTGACTGAGGGCCATAAAAAGCATTAAAGTGGATTGAGCTGGGCAGTTTGATGTGCTTTATAAAGTGCAGCAGTGTGTGCTTTCGAAGTTTGGTTTTTGTTGATTTTGCTTCGTGTCTGTATCACATAAAATATATTTATTTTTTACTTTTTTCAACAAATAAATACCTACGGTTTTTTATTATTTACTAGCTACCTTTAATTTTCGAATATTGCAAAAAAATTCGTTGTGGGAGTTAGAATGAAAATGAAGGTGGTCTGGGTCATGAGTTATGACTCATGACCGAGATGAACAAATCCTTATCAATCATTACATACTAACAATAGCAGTAACATTCAGAAGCCACGTGTTAGGATTATAATGCTCGTGTAACAAGGCCTAAAATAAAATAATGGATACGAAAGAGAATTAGTAAAATTTGAGTTGGAAACAAAAATTTACAGTCGATGCAAGAAACTCATAATATTTTCATATAAATTTATAAAGACAGACAAAAGAATAGTCAGAATTTACCAAATTAGTATAGATTTTATAATGCTCTAGTTTAGATTACAAAAAGTAAGCTATGAGAAATGTTCTACTTATTGAATAACAGAAAAAAAACTTTTGGAGAGCAAGCGGTACCATACAAAAACTGCTCTCATTACAATACAATTCGGCTAATTATCCATACAAAATGGAAGACCGTGGGAATCTAGATATCATGGTCTACCATCTCAGGAAGCTTGCCATCTGTGTAAAAGATCTGCTGGTGGGACAGAAAGAGATAAAACTGAGGGTTTTGTTCTCCATATAAGGCATTTATTGGTATATCTGACAACTTCCTACTTTTTTCTATAAAATTATTTTGCTCCGAAGAAACGTTTCTTTTGTCTTTTAAAACGTACAAGTTTTTTAAAAATTGATAGGATTGATGAAAATAACATCATTTTTTTTTTAATATTGGTTTATTCTCTATTATGGTGCGAGTGGTGACAAAATCAGAACTGATAATTAAGAAACGCCTTTTTCATACTTAACGCACAAAGCAGCGCTAAAATAACATTAGTTACACACCAGTCTGTCAGATCCATACTATAAACGTCAATTTACGCAGCTGCGTTATTTCAGCGATTGAGCGGTTTTAGTGTAGGGATTGACATTTCTAGTATAAATCTGATTGACCACTGCGTTATTTTAGCGCTGCGTTGTGAGTTAAGTGTGAAAAAATCCGAAGGAAAAGGGCTTGTTAGTGAAGGCATAAAAGCCAAAAGTGGCGGACACAAGAAAACGTAATACGACATGTAAAATATTTGACATTAAAACGTTTACACACTTAATTTGTAATTGTGCGTGAAATGATAATGTAATCCGAACCGTATAATTTACTAGTGACTGACAACTTGATGATCGAAATTAAACTTAAATACAAAAGATTAAATCATTATTTTCATTGCGTAATTTTTAAGTCATGGCTTCCAGGGTAGCTACAGTAATTTAACTTGAAATACTATTGCAGCTGTAGCCGAAAATCACTGGGATTATCGACAGCACGTTGTGACCTCTGGTATAAACTTCGTTAGTTATCCCTATATAGCTTGTGATAAACATCTTTGACGTCATATAAAAAAAACATTGATTAATTTGTATAAATTTATATAAGTTCAATAATAACATGATTTTCAGACAATGAAGGTATAGTAGGTACAACATAATACAGGATGTATCAGAACGATCTAACTACATATTCGTTCGAGAGTGAACGAAACGCAAATCTAACAAAATTGGCTGTATGGAGTAAGTCTCCTGTGCTTGCTCCGTTCTTTTTTCATAGTTTACGCGGGAGAGTATCTTCTGTTTTTTGTTCGTGCTTATGAAAACAATCAATCTCTGATTCGTGTTCGACAATTAATCCGACTTCATTATACATTGCGGAATATTCGGGAGGCACTTATCAATGCAAGAATGAGGACTACGATATGAACACCATTAAATTAGTCCCTAGTAAACAGCCTTCTTACATGTCGCAAATCTCAGCTAGTTCTAACCGGTTATGTAACACCCCCATTGTGACTGTTCCGGTCTGGCGACGGTTCCCGTGAGATCGCAGGTTCAGTTCCCGAGCCGTGCCAACTGTAAAACGTTACGCATTCGCAAATTGCATACGTAGGTGACTTAGATCAAATAATGTATCGGACGGAACCCTGTGAAGAACGATGGAAGGTGGTAACCGCGTTGGAATTGAATAGGCGCGCGAGCAAACATCAAAATTTTAAATGAAAATAAAATATTGAGAAAATGGCAAGCATCGGCTGGTACTCCACTCCGAGACTCGTGTACCGTATTCCCATTGCTCTGTCATTAAACTACCTCAACCACCCTTGCCTTTTCAATCTCATGTTGTTCGTCTCAAAGTTACGAAAATAAATAAAATAGCACTGGTTACGAGATACGTTACGAGAATACATAAAATCATCAAATAAAGGCTTTAAGAGAAGTTGTGTTGAATCGTTAAATCAGATTTACGTGAATATTGTTTTTATACTGTGTCGAGAAACCATGGCCTAAAAGATACGTCCAGCAAAAGACTGCTCGAGACTAACGCAAATTGAGGCCTGTGTCTATTCGAAGCTCCTTCTGGAAAACTGTCAAATCTATGATTGATTAAAGAAAGTTATTGTTATTGCGACGCAAACGACTTCGCTTTACCTCTGCTTGAGCATGTTTTCTTGTATGCATTTCAAATAAAAACTTGCTGTGATTTATAGTTTTTAATGAAAATATATATATATATATATATATATATATGTAATGATATCTACGAAATTTCGTTTTAATCACGTATACTTTGGCTCTATATATCCGCCCCAAAATTGTGTATTGCATATCTAGGGTACCAAATATAGTCGAATAATTAAGTGTACGATTATTATGTTACAATCATAATTGAAGTGCCGTGTGATGCCGGCTTAGAATAGCATCACCCCATTTCTACCTGCGGGTGTTGTAAGGGGCAACTAAGGGACTAGGGGGCTTCATGTGTATTACAACTTTAGGCGACAGGCTGACAACCTGTCACTACAGTGATACACGAATCATCTGAAAAGGCCCTCAATATTTGTCAGACGTGGCGATAACGACCGTAATTTTACGGTCGTTAACGCTCTGCCTACCCCGCCAGGGATAAAGGCGTGATTTGTGTGTTGTGCATAATTGAAGTTATTTTTTTTTATTAAAGAACCATTGTAAACTTGTACATAAGTAAATACAAAAATATATGACATACAAAACACACGATAGGCACAGTTTGATTTCAAAGAAATTTCTTCCAGCAGACCTAAAGAAGCGAGATTGAGTATGTGGTTAACTTGTTTTGTGTACCTAATTCTTTGTGTTTAATTTTGTTTTGTAGTAATAAAATCGTTTTTGTATAACAAAATTCTGTCTACTACTGCAGAATAGTGTGTTCAAAGGTTAAATAAACTGCATACAAAATGTGTGTTAGTATAGGTAATAGGTACCTATATCTCCACAGATTTCCAACTATTTACCTAACCAGTTTCTCAAGATTTATCGATGCAGTACCATGTATTGTATGTTTTGATAGAAGATAGTGCTTAGGCTTTCACTAAGAGATATTCTGCAATTCAACTATAAAATATAAGGTGTAAAAATATTAGCTGCAAATGTTTTAAGGGGTGAGTCAGCCCATGTAACTGAAAAACTTTCCCCAAGAAACATATTCTTGAAATGTGAGAAATTTTTTTGGACTTCCCATACAACTTGACTTGTTCGGTCGCCAATTTTGTATGCTAGGACCAATTTTTTTTTCATATTTGAGTTTAAAGTTGTTCAGGGTCATCGGCTGGTTCACCCCTTAAAATATTTGCAGATATTTTTTACACCCTGTATAGCTTCTGACTTTAATGTGTTTATTATTAACCATTGATGTCAATATCCTAAGGCGTACAGTAGATTAGTTATAACTGTTAAGTGCTGAAAGCTGTGTTTCATCTATGAAATTATTGTTTATGTTTAAATTGATTGCGTCATTTGGAAGTACTATTACAGCACTACACTTTGCGTAACTCCTTTCTTCCAGTGCATTTACAAGAGTTATTTTGGAATAACATTGAAGAGACAGACTTACCTTTCTTTATGACTATTTTATAGTTTTTGTATCTACTTTGCCTGGACCAGTATATTTTTTTGAAGTCTTATTTATTAATGGTTTAACTGAATAATTTATATTTATATAATATAATTTAAATGTAATTTATTATAATGTATATATCTGAATCGCACTACATCAACTAGTCAGTCCACCTGTCCAGGAAATCGGATAAGGAACAATCTCCTTTTGTCATCCAGTCGCTACCAGCCGCTTTCTTTAGGTCATCGGTCCAACTGGCCGGAGGACGTCCAACTGTACGCTTGCCTGTGAATATTGTTAATACATTTCTCTCAAGTGTAACATTCACCTTCCAATAGATAGTTTCTCACTTCTCAGTGTAGTATTTAATAATATTACACATAAATCCACCTGTTTGCCTGAATGTTACAACCTGAACCAACGAGATTGTTTTACAAACCCACGCATTGTACTCCTCTATTATTTACAACAAGTAGTAGACGGATCGCACACTTAACGCAAAACACTCCGTTAAAATAACGCAAAAACGCAGCGGCCAGTCAGATCCATACTAGAAACGTCAATCCCCATACTAAAAACCGCTCAACTGCCGTAACGTATCCGTCGACCGCGATTGAGCGGTTTTAGTATGGAGATTGACGTTTCTAGTAGGTATAGGATCTGACAGCCCGCTGCATTACTGATGCGTTATTTTAGCGCTCCTGAAATATAATCTGAGCTGTTCATAAAGAGTTATTTTTTAAGCAGTACATTGTAGGCTGTTTCTACTAATGATTCTAAACAATTTTGACGATAGGGCCACCTGCGAAATCGTAAAAAATTGGATATTTCAAGGTAAATTCATACCTACTCGGCAAAAATTAATAGAAGACCCAAAATAGCCAAATATTCAAGCAAGGTATGTATTTATTTATTCAAATAATCCTATGAAATACTTTTGAATCGATGTATTTATTGAAATTACGTTATCAAACAAACCAATAAAATAGCGCATTACGCAAGTGCTTTATTCAAATAAAGCAAAGTACTATATAAATAGCGCATAAAACTTAACATGGTTGCACAACTGAAAAGTCGTAAATTTCAATCAAGAACGTATAAAATCATGTTTGTGGACTAACATTGCTATAGTTCTAAATAGGGATGTGATAAGATAAACGATTATTAAAATAATCGATGTGTTTTCGTAATAAATCGTTTTTAATAATTAGGTAGTTATAATATTGGACTTAATTGATTAACTATTTGTTAGAAAGCGTTGGTTAACTGATTAATAAAATTTTAGGGTAAAATCAAGTAAATTATTATACCTACGCAAAACCGATGATTTTTAAATCTTAGTTTTAAGTAGAGTCCATTTATTTTAACCAATTTTTTCCAAACTAAAAATAATTGACACGTTCGCACACACATACACATATCACGCCTTTATCCTTTGCGGGTAGGGAGAATGCTAACGGCCGCAAGAATACGGTCACCATTGCCGAGTTTAACAAATATTAAATAAATAATCGGTTATAAAAAAAATCGTCGCAAAACACGCATCCCTAGTTCTCTAAGTGATGCAACGGACACACAGGCTGTTATGATTAAATTATATCTGATTGAATCAAATTGATTTACGTCTATTAAAATGGACTGATGCAGCTATTACTCTATTAGAAATGCATTTAACATGACTATATTTTATTACATCTATTGAAATCGCTATTAACTAGGTGCCTTTGGTCACAAACGCCAAAATATGACAATGTTGTATCAAAACATTGCAATATGACGTCATATTACACTATTGGATAGCGACAAAACAGTCAGGTAACTTTTGTATTCACTTTCTGTTTAACAACCTGAATCTCTTTAAGTCTAGAGTGAATAGGCATCTTCTGGGCAAGCTCGCTCCACCGTTGATCCCATCTCTGCTCTAGGGTAAGATTGGGGTCAAGAGTAAGCCCATCACAGATAAAAAATAAAAAAAAAACAACCCTAATTTTCAATACCTATTTTGAAAAGAGATGTATGGGGTTAGTAGTATTTTTGGACATTAGTTTTCGCAATATAGGCGAATCGCAGACTTAACAAACGACGGAGCGCTTAAACATCGCAGTGCTCTGTCGGATTCGTACTAGAAATTTCAATCCCCATACTAAAACTGCTCAAACGCTGTTGACGCAGCGCTATCGCAGCGTGGTCCGTCGAGGGCAGTTTTAGTATGGGAAGTGACGTTTCTAGTATGGATCTGGCAGACCGCTACTATATTTTAGCGCTTCGTCTTAAGTGATTATTGTCCAAAAATACTTCTAACCCCATACATCGTTTTTTCAAAATACTGAAAATTAAACTTGTTAAACAGAAAATTAATATATAAGTTACCTACCCTGCAAGGGATAAAGGCATGATTTGTGTATGTATGTATATGTAACGACCGCCGTCCTTTTTAACCACGCAACGAACTTCTTAAAAAAAAAAACTCGTTCCTTATTTAAAAGATGTTCGTCATTCAAAACGAAGATTTACACGGATATTAATTAACATGCTAAGAAAATATCTTATTTCGAAAACGATTAGCAGAAAATGCGGGCTGCTAGTGACAGCAAAAATCTCACACTCACACAGTACTAATATTTTCCAATGATCATTTATGGAGAAAAGCAATTCATAACTTCCGTCCACAAGCTGTTCCACGTGTTTTATTTATAACACCACTTTCCTAATTTGGAACTTTTCAATCATATTATGTTGTTTCTATGTAGTTGTAATAAAGGTGAGAAAGCTATGAATGAAATTGATCAATGGTTGTCTACTATCGTGTTAAAAAAATTAAACATTGTGAAAAATAAATTCTATTAGATGTATCCTGTATAGAATAGAAATAGGGACATGCTGTTCTAAGCCTTGCGGGGTAGACTAACGTCTATTAAAAATACGGTAGCTATCGCCTCGTCTGACGAATATGGTGGGCCTTTTCAGACAATAGTGTATCAATATATGTTTTTAGATTTTCGCGGTTGCTCACAACACTTAAATTAATAACGGGATTATATGAAAATAATATTAACAGGATTATCACCACGATTAAGTTTGCTTCGAAATATCGAGATAAAAACAAACATAATCGTGGTGATAATCCCGTCAATACTATTAATTTAAGTGATAGTCTGACAAATATTTGAGGGTCGTTTTAGATAATTCATGTATCACTATAGTGACAGGTTGTCAGCCTGTCGCCTAAAATTGCAATACACATGAGTCCCTCAAGTCCCTTAGTCGGCTATTTATCAGATTTTATTTGTCAGACGTGGCGATCACGACCGTAATATCACTGTCGTTAACGCTCTGCCTACCCCGCCAGGGATATAGGCGTGATTTGTGTGTGTATGTGTAAGTGATAGTGTATGACTCTAGTGACAGGACCCCACTAGCACCCTGTATAGGTGATAATTACAGATAGTGACAGTTCTAACAAAACTGTTTTCTCTGCTTATAAGGCAGCAGCTCGGGCAGGTCAATGTGGAAAAGAGAACTTGTGGTTTATGACTCAATGCCGTTTCCTTCGTTAAATATCTACCTTATATTTAATACTACATACATACATATAACACGCCTTTATCCCTTGCGGGGTAGGCAGAGCGTTAACGGCCGTAAGAATACGGCCACTATCGCCACGTCTGACATTTTAGAGGATTGTTTTCTAAGGTTGTTTCAGAAAACGTGTATCACTATAGTGACAGGTTGTCAGCCTGTCGCCTAAAAATTGTAATACACCAACACTCTCGAGTCCCTTAGTCGCCTCTTACGACACCCGCGGGAAGGATGTGGGGTGATGCTATTCTAAGCCGGCATCACACGGTATTTAATACTTATGAGAATTATATCACATTCTCCTTGCCTTATCTCGTTCTCTGTCGGGGTCGGCTACCGAACCTAGGGGATTTGACGTGGAACCAAGTTTTTACACAGAGCGACTGCCATCTGACCTTTGCAACTCGAAGGCTAACCTGGCCCGAATCCTAGGTTAAGTCACATTTAAATGTCATCTGAATTCAAAAATTTTATTTAAATGTGGGTTTCATCACGATGTTTTTCCTTCACCATAAGAGCAGTCGGAAAATGTACATGAGTAGGTAAAAACACATTGGTACATGGCGGGGATCGAACTCGGGTCTCACGAATTGTAAGACCGGTGTCCTAACCACTAGGCCACCGACGCTCTTATGAGAATTATATATTTTCTCTTATTACTAGGGACACTGAGTCGTTCGAGATCTGATAAATCCTAACTAACTGCCTCTTCTTTTACATCCGTTGGCCTCCGAATCTGATAAGTCCATATGTGTTGATCGTTTGTCTCTAGTTTTTAAACTGCTTACTAGGTAACTAGAGGCCATTAAAAATACAGAACCGATTGCATACAGTCTCTAAACCAAACTTTGAACAATCTCACTAACAGAGAATTTGAAAGAAACTCCGATCATTGGAAACCATAGATGCAGTTGAAAAAGTATTAAATCAATTAAATATACTGACTGTCTGAATATAATTATATCACAGATATTTCGCGTTATTTTGAACTATACTTCATAGTTTCATACAAAAACAAAATGGTAGCTAAGTAGTTAGGTACTACAAAAGAAATTGATTGAATGAGCTAATGTTGGTTGTTATTTTAATAAAAAAACCTCAATCATGGTAAATTGTCAAAGGCATTATGATTATTACCTTTAGTTGAACAAAAACAGTAACAAAAAGTGTGTACATTTATATATAGGTAGTGTGTAATATGTGTTACATACATAACAGAATTGAAAATTTTACAATACAATACAATCATATAAACAATACATGTAAATTTTATTTATGAATATTTATTATTAACAAATGTTTATTAACAAATGTTTATTATTAAATATTAATTATTATGATTAACAATTTCATTCAGTAGGTAGTAGTTGTATTAATCTAGACTAGGGCAGCTTGGTTTTGACTATCCATAGTCATAATATAAACAACTGCGATATTTTAATGTTTTACATTTTGGTCTCGGGCATCTGAATTTGTATGGTTTTTGTAGCTATCTATTTAAGTTATTTTCAAAAATTTGTTTATTTTTAAAACTATCTGACGCATTTTATTTATGACTTTTATTAGTACGAGTATTAGATATTGCCTAAACCTAGGAGTTTCAAAAGTGTGATCAAAATCAGTTCAGTAATTTTCAAGATAGTCTCGGTCGGTTTAAAAGTGTTTACAACAATCACATTATTTTGCTGTTTCGTGCATCGACGCGTACGTTTCCTGTTATATTTTCCAATCATGTCCAATCAGAAACACACAGTCTGACGCCAGACAAAAATTGCAATTGATTTCAAGACCCCTACTTTTTGAACTCGAATGTGAAAAAGTACTTTGAGTCAACTCACCATTCTTAAAAGTGATTTACACTTTGTGTTGTGACTTCCGTAAGTGTGTGTAAGTGGAAGTCCGTAGTATTCTAGTCAATAAAACAATTATTGCACGAGGTCAACTATTTTAATAATTAAAATGCTATTTTGTTAAAAAATGCGCCAATAGCTTGCCCGGCTACTGGTGAATGGTAGTCAGGCGTTTGAAAAACCCTGACTCCAGGGTTTGTGGGGACGTTGGTCGACTCGATAGATTTAATAAAATTATTTTAGGTTATGCCGGCTTAGAGTACCATCACCTCACATCCTTCCCGCGGGTGTCGTAAGAGGCGACTAAGGGAGTATTAGTGTATTACAATTTTTAGGCGACAGGCTGACAACCTGTAACTATAGTGATACATGTTTTCTGAAACAAACTTGGAAAACAATCCTCAAAAATGACAGACGTGGCGATAGTGACCGTATTCTTACGGCCGTTAACACTCTGCCTACCCCGCAAGGAATAAAGCCGTGATATATGTATGTGTATTTATGTATTTTAGGTAAAAAGAAAAGTAAATCACATAATCACATTATTATCAAAATATATAGAAATTATGATTCACCCGGTCAGGAGTGCATCGAATGTAAACTAACATAAAATGAAACATTGGTTCGTTTATTTTATTTCACGATGTTTCAAAACAATGACATTGTTAACGTTATGCCGCTACGCACTGATAAGACTGTATAATTAACAAAATGTTATAAGCGGTATTTAATTTACTTATACATATTAATTTATAAAAGATTATGAAAAAAATGTAATTTTTCGTTATAATAATTTTATTATGATTTCACACGTAACAAAAGAAACAACGAGAAAATATAACTTAGTAATCCAAATATACTTAAGCTTGTCCGCTTGAGCTTTTATAAAAAAAAACCATGTACTTCTATAAAATTATTTGCGTCAATCGTTTATGACGATTCAAAGACGAATGTTCCATATTTTTTTCGTTTATCAAAAACTTACATTAATATCAGTTCTGAAAATAAAACTCGCTGCTCGTCAAAAGATGTCGCTGTTTTAACAGCAGGAGAATTAATTTATTTCGGATATTCTTTAAATGATGTCACTATCGATCGTACAACTAAAGATTTTCCTTAAAAATCCTTGAAAATGAGAAGTACCTACAATGGTAGGGGCAGCACCATTGCTGCCATGTTGCTTCAATGGTCTGGAATGAAACTGTCGATTCCCGATAATACGTTATTGCTACAAACATTGCTGCGGCTATACCTTGGAAAACTACTGAAGCGATTTTGATAAAACTTGTTCTCGCTCTGAAATAAGACTATTCTCAAAACCTACCTTTAGCAAAAAATTTGACGAGATCGGTTGAATAGAGTTTAAAATTTGCAAATATTATTTACCTATAAGAAAAAGACGTAATTACTTACAACAAACTTTGCACACTTTCACAGAAATAGAATACCTATTAAAATATTTTAGAATTCCGAGAATATAGTCCTAAGTCGTTGTTTTTGAAGTCGGTTCATTTAAGCAATACAAAAGCATCCAACCAAACTTTTACCCGACAAATTATTAGCGGCTGTTAGCAGAGTTGTATATACAATCCGACAAAATGAAATAGTTGAAATTTTCCCAAGACACTAGAAATATCCAGACAATACAGCAATAAAATAAATCAAATGACTGTCGATAAAGATAATATAATCAGATACCATTATTATATATTATACGACAATATATTCAGCTCAATTAGAAAGCATGAACAAGATTTGATCAATATCTGCCAGATATAAATTCAGTTAACTATTAATAAAATAAACTAAGGTTTTCACTTTGACTATAGGACTGAGCATTCCAAAGCATTATTGGTTTAGTGGGTGTATTAGCAAAATTTAGTAAATCATTGATCTAGGTATCTGGAAAATATGACTTGACAGTTTATCACCTGATCAATCAATCATCGTAATCCCTTTAATATTGCAACAATACTTTGTTCTATCCAAAGTACCTCAAACCTGAACCTGGTTATTCATACAATTTATAAGAAATACCAGTATAGGTAAATGGGGAATAATTAACTGAGCGATTAAAATAATTAACGGGGACTATAACAGAGATAGTAGAGATACTATGTTAAACCGAGCGGTGCTAAAATTAACTAGGAATGTAAAATTTTCAATGAGTGCGTATGAATGAGCGAACGAAGAAAAATACGAATGAACAAAAAAATGTGAAGGCAAAAATAATGAATGGGCGCAAAAGACATATTGGGCGAAACTAATACTACCCATGTGATTGGATTACAACCGTATTGTCAAAAAGCTGCTCCTACCTACAAACGCCTAGACACAAAGCCCAATAATGGTGTCCCATCCTGATTTACGCCGTCCACCGACCCCATTTGGCGTATATTGATTGCAACTGCTCGACAGCTAATAACATAAGTCAGACTGTCACAAGGGCTGTGAGTAACTATGTTACCCTGTCGCTAACAGTTGGAGATGGTACGTCCTTTACGCAGGGCAGTTTTTTGGTCAACCGTGTACTTATAGGATTTTCGGTTCGTGACAATTGCAATATATAAATTACAATTCGCATATTCAAAACAGCAAAGTATGGTATCGTGTCCGATTTTGTATATAAACTATATAGTAAAGTATTTTCTTTAAAAAATTGGATCACGCAAAGCATCGGAAAATAATGAGTAGTTTCGGTCAGATTCTGTTAAAATTATGAATTAATTAAAATAACATTCTTGTTATCGGTGACCAACTTTTTTAAAATTCACTATGTTCAACACTAGAGGTGTAGATATTTACTTCCGCAAAATACCATATCCGCAGATTCGATGTTTTTTTAAGAGTTCTCTCCCGAAAAGGAGTTTACGGAACCGACATCTCAAAAAGAGATTTTAAAGACAGACATTTTTATCTTTTCCGGTCACGGAAATTTCATTTATAGCATTGATAAAAAGTAAAAATAAAAAATAGAAAACACCACTCAATTTCTAAATTTTACGTTTTTGATTGCGTACTACAAAAGCGCTTTTTCGTAAGCGAAATCCTAAAATCGCCGTTTTTGAATTGAAATCGTCGACGGATATCTAAAAAGAGTGGTCAAACCACTCTTTTTCATTTACTACTATTTGCCAAAACAGCTGATCGTCAAACTCAAAATGACAAATAAGCATTAGACCATAGACAACATTAACTTTTAAAATCACGTTTCGTTTCACTGTCGGAGATTACCGGTGTTTAAATAAATCAACTTTGTTAGGAATGTCGGTGGGAAGGTGCCTTATATTTTTGCGTAAAACGGAAACGTTTACGATATTTTAATAAAATAGCAATACAGCTTTTTACAATTTTAATAATCCGCAAAAATAGGTGTATGCGTAATGAAATCGTAGACGATATTCGTTCAAGGAATTTCGCACAATTAAGAAATAGAGCTCCTGAGGCTAATGTGATGACGAAAATTTTTCGAATAATACTTTCCAAATGTTAGTAAAGGGTAAAAGATTCAGTAAAAGAGATAAAAAGTTGCTATAATCAGCAACAAGCAATGCAACTTTAAGGTGTCAATAAGATGGTTATCCTAACTATATGAGGTGTAAAAAAGACTGTAAAAATTTAAGGGGGTGAATTAGTGTATATAACTTAACGGCTTTCTTCGAGGTGTATACCTAGGCCCAAAAATGAAAAAATTAGGACCTCCTATGCAAACAAATTGACTTGTTGAGCTTTTGTATGGGAGGCCCAAATCATTTTTCCACCTCTTTTCTTCGGGGAAATTTGTTAAGTTTATTGGATTGGTTAACGCATTAAAATATTGGTGGTTTTTTATACATCCTGTATAAATTAGTCCATTAAAATAGTATCACAAGATACTACTGGTAGTATTTGTAACGATATAGCCCTACCCTTTAAAGGTTTATAAGAAAGTCTTTAGTTCATTCACATTTCCAAGGATTCTACGATTGGCCAAGGCCGTGATAGGAATGTGAGCGGCGAAAGTACCATTTACCCTACCCTTTACGCCTGGTCGAAATCTGGGACGCTTACCCTACCAGTTTTTCAAGCAGTGAAATTGAATTTTTGTCAAACAGAATTTATGGTGTAAGTTCTGCGTAAAACCAGTTTTTGTAAAGGGAATCAAATCAGTCATGAATAATTTTTAAGTTTAAATAATAAGGTCAAATTACTTCGTGCAAGTTGTCATACTTAAGTACTAAGTATTATATAATTCACTAGATGACTGGGTCATTAATAAAAAACAAAAGTTTTACGATTAAAACTATTGTTCAAAAATACTACTTATACTTCATTTATAGGTTTTCGAAATATTCAAAAGTTTGAATTAATAAACAGGAAAATAAAATAAGAAGTAAGTGTTTTTGATGCTATCCAAACTAGAGAGATATGACGTCATCTATTCGTATTCTCATACAAAATATAGTTTCAAAAAGTAGCTCTTTAATTGACCTACCAGTCATCAAGCCTATTCCGCCTACAACTTTGACTAAATAATTAGGTACTGCATCGCCGCTTAAACAAGCCAATTTTGACAGCTTTCAACTGCATACTACAATAGAAGACATGTCAGCAAAGAAAAATAACCCTCACGTCATTCATGATAATTTCGACAGCTGCAAAAAAATTCCGTTAACATATTTCAAATGTTTGCATGAAAGAAAATGTTGTCAGATATGTAAATCTGCATACCACACAGTACACTACGGTAAGGCATGTCAAAACGACGGATTAAGTACAATGTCAGCTACTTGAAAATGTATACTTATGCAAATATAACTAGTTTTACTTTCTTCACGCGAGTACTTGAAGTACGGTCAGAAAAAATGTCTGACCGGTGACCAGGAGCTCGATTTTTGAAACTGTGATATCGGTACTCGTGTACGGAAGTCCGCAATGTCTGATGTAACTATTCGGATCACAATTTTGTCTGCCCGAATTTGGTACTTTGGTTGTGTATTGATTTGGATACTTTTGTGTGAGTAAATGGATGGTAGCAGACAGCTCATTATACACAATTTTTTTATTTTTGTATGCGGTAATCTGCTATGGTGGTTGTATCACACGTTTTACTACAAAAATCCTTTCTCACATACCTTTATCGATCTACAATCTATCATTAATTCACTAAATTGAATAGATATGCTCTTGTCGGTGGAGCGATTTCAATTCATTTCTAAGATATCAACAAATTCGACTAGTATAAATTGTGATTGAAGTGGTTTGACTAATTGAAGTGGATGTCCACGCACGATTGCAGAAATCACACACACACACATACACACAAATCACGCCTATATCCCTGTCGGGGTAGGCAGAGCGTTAACGACTGTAAAATTACGGTCGTTATCGCCACGTCTGACAAGTATTTATTTATATGAGGGCTGTTTGAGATAATTCATGTATTACTATAGTGATAGGTTGTGAGCCTGTCGCCTAAAAGTTGTAATACACCTGAAACCCTCAGTCGCCTCTTACGACACCCACGGGTAGGAAATGGGGTGATGCTATTCTAAGCCGGCATCACACGGCATCAAAAATCACTTTTACAAAAATTATCTCCTAACCGGCAACTGACCAGCTCTCAAAACTGGATGTGTTAATGTGAGTTTGAAACTGATAGACTGATGACATTGGAAGATAAGACGATAGAGTCGTCAAATATGACAGAAACTATGTCACTGTCACTTTCGATCGAGTTTGACCACCAACTAGAGCGACAGGCTTTGGAAGAAGCACGCGGTAAGTATATATTTTCTCTTTGTTCTTTATATTTATTTGAATGACTTTTAATATTTTTTTAATACGACTTAAAAAAGAGGTTATCAAGTACCATTGTTCAGAATTCTAATACGTATTGGAAAGTGTGCAAAATTTGAGAACTACAATGAAAGCAAAATATTATGATCGTCGTCAATTTATTTTAAAAATATAACATCTCTCTCAACACACAATCTTTTTGTGTGGGATACCGAGTTGTCCAATGACCCGATGAACCCTTTCAACCGCCTACTACTTTATATAACGACAGTTATCTGTAATTATTTTTATTCGTTTTCTAATTTTTCAACTTAGGAAACAACATGCTGTCTCCACTGTAAAGTTTGTTTATTAAGAACGAAAATTAATCATATTTTTATATTAGGTAAGTTACATAATGTAAGTAATTTAGCTATAAGATGCTACCAAGTAACGAAACTAGAAGAAAAAGGGTGACTTGTGGGTGACACCCCTCTGTCATGGTTGCCAGAATCCACACAAAGCCCTGTTACAATATCCGGCCAAATATGCCATTAGATATTACATTATTATGGAATCTCATATTCTCATATTGTCGATCATCTTACTAATAGACGTATCTGACAAAATAATTAAAAGTGAAATTGATGGCAAAGTTATGAATTTTGCAGTATTTTTATTTTCATATTATATGTACGTCTATTAGTAAAACGGACAACGAAATGACAAAGACACAGAAACTTTGGATTAAATGTACTGTCAACGATATTATACTGCATTTTTGCTGACTCTACCAAGTCCTTAGGGATTCTAGACAAAATAAACTGAAGGTCCTAGCGACATATAGGCTGACTTAGGTCACGCTAACATGTTACACATACGGCTCGAAACAAATAGCCCTTATTTTACTTTCGGATATTTTTTAAAGCTCCAGCTGTGATTCTTAAGACCCTTTGTTCTGTATGTGTATTTTTAACAGATATCGAGATAATTCCATACTTCAAAAAACAGAGAAACGATGATACTTCATCGCTTAGCGTCCAGACCAGACAAGAGTTTCTCACCACAATTCCTGGTGTCAGTACACGCCTTAAGGGTCGCGCCGTCCGGCTAGGGTCAGGCAAACCTTTGCATAGCCCAATAAATTTACAAGTACACCACCTAGGGCGCTTTCTCACTCCGCCCTTTGCCGATAATTTGCAATAGTTCAGAGCGAATTCGTGAGCATACGGCCGATTAATAATGCGGGGTTGACACGACGGATAATATCGAAGTTGACCCGATGGTGGCGGATCGCACACCTTAACGCACGACGGAGCGCTAAAATACTGCGATCTGTCAGATCCATACTAGAAACATCACTCCCAATACCAAAACCTCACTTGAAGGACAATGCTTCGATAGCGTCGCGTCGACAGCGGTTGAGCGGTTTTACTATGGGGATTGATATTTCTAGTACGGATCTGACAGACCGCTGCGATGTTTTAGCGCTCCGTCGCGCGTTAAGTGTGCGATCCGCCAAAGTTGACCCGATGGTAAATATTCGTCGGTTATGGTGGTGAAAAGGTTTATGGGAACGAAAGTGCTTAATGTCAGAATGTAATAGATATACACGGATATCGGAATAAAATTGTATAATTCATAGAAGGACCAATTTTATCGCAACACTCTTGCAAAAGTTCAGTTTACTCACGGAATGTTTTAATATGACATCAGAGATATTTAGTGTGAGATTCCATACCTGAAAAAACGCAAAAAGTAATCAGTTTATAAATTTCTTACAACTTTACATTATCTTTTTGTATTTGTAATACGCTTCCAACTTGACTACAACTTACTACACTTTACTACAACTTTCTTACAACTTTACATTATCTTTTTGTATTTGTATTACGCTTGTCTCCGTAGACGGTGAACAGTCTGATTTCTTCCCCGTCACCTGTGGGGTGAAACAAGGGTGTGTCCTAGCGCCCACACTGTTCGCCTTATACTTTGCAGTTGTAGTCAAAGAAGTCCTGAATACTGTTTCCCAAGGAGTCCGCATCCGTTTCCGCACAGATGGCAGTCTTTTTAACCTGGCTAGACTTAAGGCGCGCACTAAAGTCTCGTATGCATTGATTACTGAGATCATGTATGCTGATGACTTGTGCTTTCTTGCAGAATCCCCAGACGGCCTGCAACAGCTAATGTCCGTTTTTCACCAAGCATGCTGTAAATACGGCCTGAAGATCAGTGTCAAAAAGACGGAAGTGATGTCCTTAGACTCGCATGGTCGCGAGACACTGGCGATTATGCTTGGTGAGGATATGCTGAACCAGGTTGATAAGTTTCGTTATCTGGGGAACACTACAACATCTAAGTGTAACCTTGATGCTGAGATCAACAGCAGAATCAGTGCTGCAGCTGCAGCATTTGGGAAGTTGTGTTCCAAGGTTTTCTGCTCGCACGACCTAAAGCTAGCCACAAAAATCTCTGTATATATGGCGATGCTGCCAAACCTTCTATACTCCTCCGAGACTTGGTGTGTGTATCGTCACCACATACGCACTCTGGATCGCTTCCACCTAAAATGCCTTCGCACCATCATGAAGATCAGATGGTCCGACCGAGTGCGCAATACCGAAGTTCTGAGACGAGCCAATGTTGGTGGCATTGAGGCCTATCTAATGCGTTGTCAGCTTCGGTGGTGCGGTCATGTATCCCGAATGTCGGAGGAGAGAGTGGCGAAGCGCATCTTTTATTCTGAGCTAGAGGAGGGCAAGCGAAAGCATGGCGGACAACTCCTCAGATATAAAGATGTTTAGAAACGACACATGAAAAGATGCAACATTGAGCCCACTCAATGGGAGGGTCTGGCAGCACAGCGCCCTGAATGGCGCGGGATGGTTAAAAGGCAAGTCCGCGAGTTTGAGGAACAGCGTAAAGCAGACCTCGACGCTAAGAGCTGAAGGCCCGTCCACCCGTCGCCATTAACTATAATTATGTAAATGGCAAACTCACGTGTCCACTCTGTGCACGGGAGTTTACTGCCAAAATTGGTTACGTTAGCCATCTCCGGGCGCATCAGCGCCGATCTGATTAGGAGTCAAAGTGGTCGCCATGGCCGAAATCGGTCGGAGAGATCATCATCACGCTTCCAAACATAAAAAGTCTTCGTTTTGGACTATTGTTTGTATATTTTGATTTGATTTTAGCTCATCCGTCTGTCAGATGCATACTAAAAACGGAAGCCCGACGCATGTCAGATGCAGACACCTGTGTTGTTTGACAGACGCATTACGCAATCGCAAGTGTCTGCAGTAATTGTGAGAACTACCACATACACGAATGTGAATTCTAGCCGTTATTTGGGTCGCAAACTAAGCATCTCCACCGTTTCACACTTTTCAAACTAAAATCACTCGACAAAGCGCATTTCACTTACTACGCTCTATTCTGAAGCAATGTCAACATGCACAAGCAAAGAACTTGGCAGCTAGATAATGGAACTTGTAGACGTGAAAGAAATGCTAGTGTTGCCGCTCGATATTAGACTATCGATAGTTCACGTTATCGTCCAACAATCGTGTATTAATCGATCGTTCTCTAATCGGTTATTTATTCATAGTATCGATAATTATTAATGAAGCATTACTACTACAATACTATCGATAGTGTCGATACAAAAAAAAGTCGATAGCATTGAACTATCAATAGGCACTATCGATCATCGACAGTGCACTTTTCGATAGTATTGCTATATTTTGAACCACACTGTGCACGGGAGTTTACTGCCAAAATTGGCTACAATAGTCATTGCCGGGCGCATCAACGCCGATCTGATTAGTAGTCGAAGTGGTCGCCATGGCCGAAATCGGTCGGAGAGATCATCATGAACTACCGAACCTATTGCTTGGCCTATCGATTGAATAAGGTTCTCCAAATGATGCCAGTAGTACGACTATCGATATCGATAGATCGGCAACACTAAGATCCGCTTGTCTAGGAGATAAAGCTTTGGAGGGTAGATGAAAGTGGAAAACTTAGTGTTCACGAGTGAAAGATGACGTGGTTCTTGCAAAGGCGCTTTGTTGACTTGGACTGTTGGAATAATTAAGTCTCTCCAATATAACCAGGAATAAGTTTTGAAATGCAACTTTAATGCCAAAACTGATAATAACATTAAACCTAAACTCACTCTATAAAAATACTAAATACTCTATCGCTATTTCTCATTAAAATTGTTCTACAAGTATTTGAGTATAAGTCAAATTGATTTAAATATTTTAGGTACCACTAATAACAGCTACTTACATCAGATTTGTTCGTTAAGTTGTCATATCTTCATGACTAAATTATCAGCAAAAGATTTCAAATCCCTTTTAATAGACCAGAAAGCACCAATTTCCCAAAATAAAATGAAAAATACTCCATTACTCTCAATTTGACATAAATGGCGATGATTTTCCACTACAGTGGTCTCCAATGGGTCTGTCTGGTGCAAGGGTTCAGGAATTCCCTGATAAGCGCCCCCTACAGGTAAATTATTTCAAAATTTCAACAGTCACTCCCGCTCTCGTGCAACGGGGGAAACTCGAATGAAAATATGCAGCGAGACTTGTGTAAGCTGGTGTAACTTAAAGGCAGAAGCGTAAACTTTGAATCGGCAGTAGATAAGTAAGTAAAATCTCTTCATTACACACAAATAACATAAAAAATTAACATAATAACATAACTTACTTTTGTAAAGTTAAATCGTGACTTGTATAAAATATGATAACTGGGATACGAAGAAAATTTTAGATGGGTATGTTCAATTTATACCTGTACGTTAATAAATTCAACTCATAGGTAGAAGTTTAAGGACATTTTTTTTAATCGCTCATTAAATTTGGGACGTGCGGTCATATTTCTGGTTGCCTTTATTATCGTTTGGCATGAGTTGACCGAGCATTGCACGATTGTTTTCAAGTGTTTTTTTTTTAATCAAACCTGGCTATATCGATTTATTACTCCCGAATCCCTTACACACGACAGCTTATTTCAATGCCGTTTAATCCTCTGACTTGTACCATTTAATAAAGGGTGTTAAGCGGACAGGTCGTGAAGTGACGCTGTTAATTACTGAGCCCTCGTGCCACAGGTCGTGACAAGGTGTCAGCCGGCAGCGTAAGTGTCAACGAACAGTAATGGGGGGCTAAATCGCTTTTACCTTTGGTTTACTTTGCAGTTTAAAATTAAGGAAATGAGCAGCAAAAAAATAGTAAATCAAATACTTAGTTATGTACTTACTTACTGTTTAAGTGTGTTCATGATTTTTATGCCACATACGAGTACTAAAAGAATTACTCATAAATTGGGATATGGCAGGTGTTGACGAGTGAACAAAAGATTGATTCTTTTATATGTCACAGGTGTTTGATAAAATCAGGTATTTCATAAAAAAGCAATGTTTTCGGTCAAACGGCAGAGGACAAAATTTTAACTCTTGCATACCTACTTCAACCTCCTAAGCAGTGTACCTAGTTATAAGTAGAAGTAAAATATTTTTATTACACTTTCAATTTACGTTAATAAAACAAAGCCTTGTTTTTATAATATTCTATCAAACCAAGTATACAGCAGTTATAGACAAAAACAAGTAGTAAAAACGCTTACTAACCGAAAACTGTTTAACTTTGCCAAACTTTTAATGACGCGGTTTGCACTGTCTGATTCATTTGCTGAAAAACAAAACCCCCTTCATTTCGTGACGTCGGCTGAAACATTTCTTTTTATTGTAGGTAAAAGTACACAGACGGATCGCACACTTAACGCACGACGGAGCGCTAAAATATCGCACTGATCTGTCAGATCCATTGTAGAATTCGGACGATGCTGCGATAGCGCTGCGTCGACAGTGGTTCAGCGGTTTTAGTATGGGAATTGATATTTCTTGTACCTATGGATTTGACAGGCCGCTGCGATGTTTTTGCGCTCCGTCATGCGTTAAGTGTGCGAACCGCCACAGACATTTTCATTTTAACCTTTTTTCATCTAATCAGTCAGTCAGGTAAGGAAAGAAATAAAGAATTCAAAAATGAATATTCGCAATAAATTCCGCATTTCAAACGAACCCTTTCAGCTAATTAGAAGTTTTGCACGCGAATGTATACACATGTAACTTAGAAATAACTTAGCTGAACTTGCATCAGATAAGTTGAGAATGAGTGAAGTGGACAGAACACGCAATATTCGTGTTGGTACTATTAATTTATAATTATTGTATGTCTGCTATCAAGCTTTAGGTATATCGTAAATATGTATAAAAAAAATAGAATGTTACGAATTTCTGTAAATGTTGTGTACATTTATTTCATATTCTAACCGAGGTTGGTAATTTTTTGTACAATATTGCTAATATTAAAGCCATTTTTACAGCAAAATAACGAAACGATTCGACGTATTAAGTCCATGTGCCAAAGTTTTGTATAGTCATTAACATAAAAAATTGTCTCACATAGAATTTGACTAGAAATCCTACTACTATTATAAAGGCGAAAGTTTGTAAGTATGGATGTATGGATGTTTGTTACTCTTTCACGTAAAAACTACTGAATGGATTTGAATGAAACTTTACCACAATATAGCTTATACATCAGAATAACACATAGGCTATAGCTTATACGAAGACGGGACGAACCTGAAGTCCACGCGAACGAAATCGCGGGCAAAAGCTAGTAAGTTATAAATTATATCTAATGTAAACATTCTAATATAATTAATTCCGATAAAATTATCTTTACAGGTAGTACGTTGTAACTTAACACCAACTTAACTAAGACAAGTTAAAAGTGAGTGACGTCGTCTTAACACGCAACGTTAGTGTCGTTGGCGTTAAGTTATAGTTAAGTAATGGTGATTTAACTAACGGCAACTTAATTGTAACTTAGCTTTTTATAACGTTCGCTGTGGATTAAGATTGATGATGTGAGAAGAGAGATTGTACTTATTGGTAGATTTTAGTAGTATGTCTGGTCAACAAAGTCAAAATAGATGAATTGGTATGAAAAAAAGTTATTTTTAAGTGTAAGGAATCGTCCGTGACCTGCGGTAAATAATGGGGTGATGCGCTTTTAAGCCGGCATCGCACAGCTAACTACCTAGGAACTATTATTCCAGCTACCAGTAAATGCTAAGATACACAATATATACACACAATGACCGTTAAGATATAATTCTTTTCTTCCATGTAAAACGCCCGTTAAGCACAGAGTAAGCGTTACTTACTACTTCCTTTAACACTTTCAATTAACTTAACTTAAAGCGCCTAGCACACTGACTGAACTATAACATTAATTTATCTTTCTTTTCGTGTGGTATACCTAGTCGTCTAACGACCCATTGTACCCTGGGTCAGTGCGTTTTAACCACCTACTACTAGTAGCAGACGCCTCTGACATGGTTGGGTACTGACCGCCGTCAAAGGCAATTATTATTCGAGCATGTGTAAAAATTGTACCTACTCTTTATCTTCTTCTCTACCATCGTCCGGAGCAAATTCAGGAATTCAAGCAAATGTCTAGTTTCCTGCATCCGTTATATTCCTGCGACATATTTTATTCTGCGATAGATGTTTATGTTTTATTTGCATAGAGATAGATTTTTATGTACATTTTTACCGTTTATGTTTTAAGCTACCTGAATATTCTGATCCAGATTTATGAAAACTTGATTTTATGCGCGCGGGGGATTTTTTTATTGTCATAGTACATAACAGAATGTAGTAATAGGTATCAAAAATAAAAAATGTGCTTAAATGACCTTTTAGTAGAACTTGAAACACAGCATGTAAGTAATTAACATAAATTGCTAATTAACTACATCATTTGTTCAACAACTTAATCGAAGTAATAGTAGTAAGCAATAATATTAATTAGTTTTCAATGCTAATGTTTTGCTCCACAGCTTGATTAAGAAATAATTTATCTTTTAATTCGATCAATGAATTTGCAATACTTACTTGCATGACATTTGCACCGAGTGCAACAGTTAACCGTGGCATAATAATGTAGTAAGCTGGCGAAGCTAAAAAATATTGGCCAAAAAAAACCTTCTTTGAGGTTTGAACTTTTTAATTGAAGCTCAAGTTGAAGGGACTAGACCTCATTATGCAAAAAGATACGGCTGGCAACTTTCGGTTGGTAACTTACAGTTTCTTTTTCGTGGTGAACACCGAGTCGTGGAACGACCCGATGAACCCTAGCGTTGTAATTTATTAACCCCTACTACTAACAGCAAATCTCTGGCATGCTGCGTTGCGACCGCCGCCTAAGTAACTTAATCATAGAGAGTAACCTTTCATTAGGTCGCTGGATGACTCGATGTCCCATATGAAAAGAGAGACCGATTAACGTACTCACCGAAGCACAAAAAATACCGCTCATATACGTCATAGACATACATGTATCTTCCGTGACTTTGAAAAGGTGACATAATCGCGGAATTTTGAATTATCAATGAAACATCATTTCAGGGTCACTTTTGCTTGGGCTAGCAGTTATCGTTGTACTACTGTTTTTGTATAAATATTTCTAACCCCTCCTAAAAATAGGAAATACCACTATAATTTCCACATCAGTTCGACATTACCGCCGCCAGCGCCACCCCGGCGGGGCGGGCGGTGGGCGTAACTCCGCGAAATATTACCACCATTAAAAGCGTCTATCTCTCTATTACTATGCTTTATTTTTGTCAGAACACAACTAGTCATTCACTTTAGACCCACTGGGTCTAACTAGAAGGAAGACTGGGGTTATTGTAGATGGCAGCAGGTGCGACTGTACCTAAACGCACCAATAATAAGTTATCCTTTGACTTTGACACTTTTTCAACCAGTCACACATATAAGGTGACTCCTTTAGTTCTCCAGTTTGATAGGTACCTCGTTTGTGATACTGAATTTTACCCACATGAAAAGTTACAATTTAGACCCATTGATAAAATCAGGTGACATTTAGTACAGATAACAGATTGAACAAAGTAATTTAGTTAATTTCTTAACTTTTCTTAAAGACGACTAACACATCACTACTGGCTTATGTAACACATGGCACTGGGTAACATAGTTTGGGACCCAGAGAAAAATGCTGTATATGTGGTAAGTTAGTAAAAATAATTTTATTAAAACATACACCTAATTTTGTCATTGGGTATACTTTATGACAGGTAAAAAGATAGTAGGTAATATCACCAACTAGACCCAGTAGGTCTAAATAGCAGGGTCTAAAAACAATCGACACCACACAACTTGTCTGGCAAAGTTCGTGTCTGGCAACACAGAAATGGACTCGAATTTTTGTTTTAAAGGTGAAACGTTTCGTTTGCTGCCATGCAGGTATATTTTTCGTTAAAGAAAGTTAAAAGGGGAAGTGTTTTTGCTTTATTTGTTTTCTGACAACAGTGCTAATAGAAATAAGAAAACATTTCAACGCATTTAAAAAAGCAATAGAGACTGTTCAGAGTTTAGACCTACCTCACTACCACAGTTGGCCTTGTTGCTTTTTTATTATTACTAGAGTCCAATCTTAACCTATGTTTTTATTTTTGTGACTTAAAGCTTATTCCACCAAATTGATAGCGCACTGAAAATTACTTCAATGACAAATCTATGGTTACTGCTTGAAAACAAAGTTTAACGTGTTGGTGGGATCGAGCCATAGTTTTCAAACATTGTAATGACAAACCTGTATTCACTAGACCGTGGCTTTTAAGTTAAAAAAAAGTGATATTATTGCCAGCTTGGTAATTGTAAGACATTGAAAACTTGGGAAGGCAACAATCTGAAGAATAACTAAGTAATGAATGAAGATTCGAAACTATTATAACATTATCTTCTTCTTCAGCATGGTTTTGCCCACTGTTAAGCATATGCCTCTTCTAATCTTCTCCTTTCTACGCGGAGTTCTGTTTTCCCGTCTATCTATGTCCCTGCGCGACTACATAAGTCGTAACAAACATAACTTTTTCGCAAATCACATAAAACACTTCAAGTTTTAATTGAAAAAACCCTTGAGAAACCTCATACATGCTTTCAAAAAATATATATATATATTTTTGCGTCAAAAGAAAAAAGAGATATAAAAGAGGTTATACAAGAGTCTAAGCATACATAACACACAACTTTCAACAATAACCTTTACTTAGAACATCTATCCATTCAAACCCTCAGGGCAGGACATAACGCACGCAAACTATCTCCATCTACATCATCAGATTTTGCCAAGCAAATATGAACCTTATCTTGAAGATATAAAGGTGTAAGGAATAGCGGAACTGCGAAATTAAGATAGTGTTATAATCGTCACACAAACGTGCACTTATGGGTGTGAAGTTTGATGTACGCGAAAGGTATCGCAGAATGGAAAGAAATTGGACCAATTTTTTTTTTACAATGACTAATTCGTTTATTTAGTGATAGTAGTCGTTATTTCGAGCGGTCGTTTATATTGAAAATTGCTAAGATGATCGCCAGCCTCCGTAGTAAGATGGTACCTGAACAAGAAGGAGTGATAGTATTATATCGTCAGTAACTTTTTACTAGCATTCTAAAAGCATTCGTTGTCAGTCTACTTGGATATAAACGATTGGAACCCTATAATTGAAACCCCAAATGGGTTGATCGTGTAAAAGTTGTCAACTCGACATATTGCCTATACCAATTGTTGTTAACCAAGCTATATATTACGAGTATGTTGAGATTATGGACTAGATATGAATACAACACAAAAAAGTGTCCATAATAGCCGTAATATTAATACTTTATTTCGCTTGTGATTCTTTATCTTCAACTCGTAACCACCCATCGTTTTACCTTTTGGCTAATAACTTAACATTGTGCACTTTAGTTAACTTTGAAATGAAAAGTATATAAAGTTAAACTATTTTACACGCAAATGGTTTACAAACGACTTAGCCAGCGATAATTCTGTCGAAGTAATGATTTGTTATTTAAAGCTCTAGTCGTTAACTTTATCGATAAATTAATTTGTTAGCAATTGCAACCTAAAAGTCAATAGTCACTTAATTTAGTACCGTGAATAATGCCATTTTAAACTATTAGCACGCGAAACGATACAATAAAAGTTCTAGGCTGAAATTATAGTCAAATTTATAGTATTAGGTACTTATTATCTAGGAAGAATATTTTTTTTTTTGGAAAGAAGAACTTTTTGCCAGTATTATAGTCTGTAAGTTTAGGTACTTATCTTTTTGTAAACAAATTCTGTATGAAATTGACAGTTCAGAAGTGTCACTTTCAGAACTTTCAGTTTCATACAAAGTTTGTTTACAAAAAGATAAGTTCCTAAACTTACAGACTATAGTAAGTAAACCACTCTGAGATTGCCTTTTTTGACGGATGTATAAATTTGGTGCTTTTTAAATTTAATTAGCTATCACTATTATTTACCAAAACCCGAGATCACAAAATCTTTGACTTCGAACTTATCCAACACCCACGATATTTACCTGAAACAAAAGGAACAAATTAATTAATTTCACAATCACAACCAAATAAGCAGAAGAAAGTCCGAACGACTTTCAATCATTACGCACAAGTTGAACCTTGGCAGAGAGCAAAACAACGTAACTCACAAACGCCACATAATTCTGGAAATTAAAACTGTAGACTGTGGGACCATTGTGGTGGATTTATCTGCGGTAGTATTTATTATTTCCGTGCCATTGTGATGTGCATATTTTGCATACGTTGAGACAGTCAGTTAAGAAAGAAGACTTTTAAAAAGCGACAAAAATAATGCAAAAAGAAAATCCTAAGGTTTGTATCCTAAGGTTTGTAAGGTTTGTATGTAGATAGGTTTGCATCTATCTGACATCATCAGATTATAATTATTATGCAGAGTAAAAAAGACAAAGAAAGAATATTATTTACAATTTATATATCTACTAAAAATAATCCCTCCGGACGACTTTGACACTTTCTTAAGCTTGGCCCTTTTTAAACTTGGCACTTTCCTAACTCGTCTCTTTTTTAACTCGCCATTTTTCTTACCCAGATTCGCCATTTTCTTAACTTGGTACTTTCCTAACTCGTCTCTTTTTCAACTCGGCATTTCTAATTGTCTAATTCGCATTGAAACGAAAACAGGTCGTTCTCCGATAAGTCGCAGAATGTCCCCGGACATATTGCGAACGGGAGATTTTTTTTCCCGCGTGGAAAAAACGTTTCGCGAATGGGACACTCTGCGACTAATCGTCGTTCTCAGGTATAAATTAACTACAGATAAGTTTTAATAAAACAATGACTATCTCTGAAAACCTTTTTATTCTTTAACCAAAACCGCTTTCTATAAGTTAAAAATAATGGCGAACCGCCTGGCTAAAATGGTGTATTCAACTTAATCTAAGCTAAGCCTAACCCCCTCTTCCTTCTCAATGTAAGACCTTCTTAACCTATGGTGAGCTTAAAAAAAATATTTTTCTTAAAAAAGCTAAAGGAGTCATCATTTTTCTGTTTAATTTTGACAAATATTTTTTATATGTAATGTCAAAAATAATATCTTTTGATTTCCTGTTTTTTGGGAATTTGTGATAGACACTCCGCATAATTTTATTATCGAAGTGTTTTATTTCCTTTTTTAGGATGCTGTAAAGAAAAAAAAAGTTTGGTTTTCCTGAAATTTTAGTATTGAGCCTTCTATGATAACCCTCAGCAGAGTTTGTCGTTCTATGGACATCTTCAGAGCAGCTTAATAAATTAGGATCCATCATCATCCACTGATCATTGAAATACGTTTTGAAAGAATTCCAGGGTTCCATAGCCAAAATGGTAAAAAACGGAACCCTTATAATTTTATTTATTATTTTGTATCATCATCAGCGTCTTTTGACGTCCACTGCAGGACATACATTTTTTTTAATTTTAAGAAAATGGCGAGTTAAAAAAGAGACGAGTTAGGAAAGATTCAAGATAAGGAAAGAGACGAGCTAGGAAAGTGCCAAGTTTAAAAAGGGCCAAGCTTAAGAAAGTGTCAAAGTAGGAAAGTGCCAAGTTTAAAAAGGGCCAAGCTTAAGAAAGTGTCAAAGTCGTCCGGATACTGCAACCCCTTTTTACAAAAAAATAAATAAATAATATTTTCTCTGCAAGTCCTCCGCATCAGCATAGACACAATAAGATAGAAAGTCAGGATCTAACACATTGCACCTGTTTTTCAAGTGTCGAGAAAAATTTACCACTTTTAAAATGGCAACCCCGTAGAACAAAGCGACGCAACATGGGAGGCGAGTAAATTGCAGAATCATAATGATGTCACAGTTCACCAGATTGAGTCAATTATGTGAAGTATAGCATTGTCGTGACCCTGCTACACTTTCTACTGTCCTTTGTAGACAATCATTTCAAGAAAGGTCAATGCTCTTTAGGAAAAGTAAGGTTTTACTTAGATTTCTGTGTAGAGGCTTTGTCAAACAAACCTGGGAAAGACAGTGATAAAATTGCCTTAAGTACTTAAGTAAATCGTTATTGAAATTATAACAATTTATATTTGAATTATAATATTACAGTTTACACTACGGCAAAGCAATATGGTAATATTTTTGAATGTCATATTGTCAAAAAATGCAATCATGCAACAAACGTCGTTAGACATAGTAGTTCACCATTGTTATCTAATAGGTAGTAAGGTCTGGATGGCTAAAGCGGGTGATCGTTCATTGTGGGGTACCCTGGGGAGACTTATTTGCAGCGCCTGTGTCCAGCAGTGGACTGCTATAGACTGATATGATGAAGTAGTAGGTATATAGGCATACGTGGCATTATTCCTCTCACAAAAGTAAAAATTTTAAGGATAAGGAAATGAAAATTATGACGTTTGCAAAAACATCTATGATAATTTTCTCTTGTATTAATTGTCCTTGTATAACAAAATAAATGAACTGTCATGTACTCTTCTCTTTTCGTGTGGGACACCGAGTCGTCCAACGACGCGATGAACCCTAGTGTCAGAATTTTTCAACCGCCTTCTACAAGTAGCTGGCTTCTGACATGGTTGTGTAACGACCGCCGTCTAAGTGATCATAGAGAGCAACCGGGACCTACGGCTTAACGTGCCATCCGAAACACGGAACCATCTTACTTACGGACAATCGGGTGGTTCAGTCCGCAATGTCCTAACCAGACTGGGAACAAATTCACAAAGTGATAAATATCAACTTTGTGAGTGACCCACCGGTAATCGAACCCGGAACCTTCTGCGTCAAAGGTAGTCGCACTACCACTGCGCCACATCGGTCATGTACTCTATACATAGATTATAGAATCTAGCTTGTACCTAGGCATTTATAGTGCTAGGCGTTACCGGCGCTAGTCTACTTCTGTAATATCACCTCTTATAGCTAAGATCAAGAGACCTAAAGCTAGAGGAAGCGCCGGGAACTAAGGGAAAGTACAATACCTCAAACTACTTTGAATATACCTACAAGTATTTCTATCCTTTTTTATCTCCTTAATTTTATTTATGTGTAAAATAATAAGAAAACGAGGAGAAAAATCGTCTCTGTCTTTAAACTATCGTCATATAGCTTGGCGGAATTGAAACTCTGTGGCACAAGTGTTTTTTTGGTAAATAAACGTATTATTATTTTATTATGTAGCTTTGAAGTAGGTTGTTTTGTGCAAAGCAAAATACGTCTATATGAAACAAAATTGGGTAGAAAAACGAGTAAAATAACAGAAACATTTAACAAACGTCATAAAATTTTAAGATCTGGTACGCTTTTTTAAATGTGAGCTTAACTTCTCTTTTTTACAGTGCTCTGTCTATTTTCAGTTATTTGATCTAAGCTGCTACAATGAGTTATTCAGTGCTACTTCTAAATACCACCTCTTGTAATAACTCAGTCGGAGACAACTCGATATTGGTTTTAATGAAAAACGGTCGTTTATCTCCAGGTGGCTAAAACCTGTTGTCAATTCTATATATAGGGTGATTTATTACTTGTATACTACTTTTATGATATAGAGGGTTAAATTTTATTTAGGAGATAACATAAAAAATTATAAACTCTTTTTTCTACAGATCATACATAACTAGAACGTTTTTTCTTTTATAACTGGTGCGTAAAGCCCAAATTTCGTCCTGTAATACATTTTCTTTTGAAGAATTTTGTGCTTTAGAAAATGTTTTTATATACATACATACATACATACATACATAAATCACGCCTTTGTCCCTTACGGGGTAGGCAGAGTGTTAACAATCGTAAAAGTACGGTCTTCATCGCCACGTCTGACAAGTATTGAGGGCCCTTTTAGATGACTCATGTATCACTGTAGTGACAGGTTGTCAGCCTGTCGCCTAAAATTGTAACACACATGAAACCCATGTTTTTATATGTAAGTAATAATTTCTTTTTTGGCTTTATTTATAAGACGATTAGATGTGTACCTTAGTACACATAATTTATGGTTATCCCGGGTCAATCGCATTATTTTTTATGGTAAATAGACGAAATTACTTTTGGACCGACGAATGTGTAAAAACATTCACGAGAGCTTAAAAAAATATATAGACTAAGGTACGTTTTAGTATTTTAGAGTAATTATACATACGCTCCGTTGAACCCTGTTAATTTGCACTTCTATGAACCACCCTGTACCAGAAAAACCTGTTGACTATACAGGGTGTCTGATTCATCTTCTATATAGGGTGTTTGATTTACTCTATAGCTTTCCGGTCTGATAAAACTGGTAAGGTGATTTACCGCGATGGAGCGTATCCAACTCTGATAGAGGATATTTATTGGATTAGTCGATTCATAATTCGTTTTCGTAGAAAATGCAATTTCATTGAACAACCTTATCTACGCATGTAAAACTACCCACAAAACTGCAAAAGAATTTAGTTATAAAAGTTATAAGGCAAAATTAATGATTCATTTTAGTAAAAATCTCAAATTTTAATGCGATGCATGTAACGTTGCAATAGGCTTAGTATTTGAAGACCAATATTTACCGTCTAAATTAATTTGTAGTAATAAAAGAAGCTCATAGCAGACGAAGTACTGGTTGAGACTAAGTTGCAGAGCCTTGAGCACCGTCGTAAAGTAGCATGCATGTCGGTATTCTATAGGATACATTTCGGAGAGTGTGCTCAATCACTCTACGACCTGATACCCCCTTCCCCATTCCATCTCCGGGGATCGAGGCGCCGACTGGGGTTCCACCCTTATGTTGTAGATATACCTCTGATCCGCACTAAGCGTTTCGCTTCAACTTTTATCATGCGTACGGCTAAAGAGTGGAATTCCCTGCATTATCTAGGCAAGCATGTACCATCTTCGTCTGCATCTCCACTTACCACCAGGTGAGATGGCAGACAAATGCGGGCCTATTACTTATAAAAAAAAAAAAAAAAAAAATTCCGCAACTTTCCAAAAATCCCACACTTAAGCGCAAAAATAACGCTGTGCTAACGTATGCGCCTGTCAGATCTATTACTATTTAATCCCCATACTAAAACCGCTCTCGACGCATGTTCCAGTGCAGCATTATTTTTGCGGTGAAGTGTGATAGACCTTACAATTGACACGGAAAGCTTGTTGGGGATAATAGTTTAAAATGATGTTCAGGTAAAAATATTATAAGTATCACTATTAACACGATTTTTTCGGTGAAATTAGTATTGCTGATCAAATGTCTACGGAATAAATCATTGAAAATATACGTACCTATACATTTGCTTGTAAAACTGTTTGTCTGTATGTCTTACATCGACTTGTCATGATTGGCACCTCTCGTTAGCAGATGACGAATGGTGGTGACGAAGGAAATGCTTTTAATAGACTTCAGGTGGTTTGATTGGTGGAATGCCGAGGTAGGCTAGCCAGCTTAATAATATTTATAGGACGCTATTGACATCTTATATTAGTTAACGTGTTATATAGCCGCTGTAAAATATTTAATGGTTTCACTCTGAACAACTTATCGAAGAATATACTTAAAAGCATACTTAATAAAAATAAATTATTATATGTTTTCAAGAACCAATATACTTAGGTACGTGTCGAAAAACGCTCAAAGCCGGTAAGTAGGTGATTCAGTCATTCAATATATTTCAAATCGTATAGATATAGCATCAAATGTATTCCGCAAAAGTTTTCATCATTTCATACAACATAAAATCGCCAAATATGGGCTAGACCTAATATAAATTTTAAAATTTATTTCACGCGTATAAAGAGATTATAATAAATTTTATTCATGTAAATAAAGTTTTATCATAGTCATAAGAAGATAACAAGTCAAAAACGATTTATAACAATGAGAAGATCACAACAATTCTTAATGCAAAACCTATTGTTACATAACTTTTCATACATACCACCATAGAAATAACCATCACCAACTTTTCTCACCAAACGTTTAGTGACAAACACATTACCTAAGCAATTACGTGACAAAGAAAATGAACTTACAGTTCTAATTGAGTCTTATCATTAGGAAAACAGAGGTTTATACGTTTATAACATTTAGCGATACGATCTGGAAGGATCCGATTGTATGCCAATTCTACCAGCCATTGTCTTTTCTTCCCATGCTCTGTAACCTTATGTGAATTTCTTTGTGTGGTGAATAATGGATGCCGTAAGGAATGCCCCTATTTCTAGTGGAAGTTTTACCTCATTCGTCAGTTTTGTGTAGTTTGTCTATCTCTTGAAGATAGTTTTGAAGTGAGTAATCTGAGAAAAGAGATAAAATCTATCCGATGTCCCAGAAAGTCATGTGAAAGAAAGCTAGTGATTTAATAAGACACATACAAATGTAGTTTATATGTCATCGCAGAGGTAGACCCCGAAAAAGATGGCGTGCGATCTTGATGCCTTTAAAATCCACAGGACCGATAAGTGGAAGACCGCGGGGAGGCCTTTGCCCAGCAGCGGGATCTGATAGGCTAGTAATAAAAATATAATAATTGTAGCTGTAGTTTCAGAATCATTTGTAAAAATATGTGGTTTCTTGCTAGGCGGTGCTCAAAAAGACATGGATAGCTTGCAGCCAACAAGATTATTTCAATATTTGTCGGCTACATTTTTAAGAAAAGAACCAACAAAAGTGTGCAGAGCAGTCGGTCTCATCAATCAAGCCTTTCTGAATTTGCGTGTGCAGCCTTATTTGGCTGGGGCTAGCCGTCATTCGGAACCACGGCAAGCACTGCCTTACTTTGACCGGAAACATGCGTTACGTTGTCGGTGCGATATCTTACGGCACTTTTTAAAAGGTATAAGGTAATGTTGATATTATAAGTCTGCGGAAGGAAATCAGAAGGAGCAACATTGGCAATATCTACTTTAAAACTCAATAATCCATTTTTTACCGAACTGCTGATATCGATGTTAAAGTTTTTAGGCTAAGCAGCTTGATATCTACTGCTGAAAATTGCTAAACATATTGAAAGCCTCCGAGCATGCCTATCTAATTATCTTTTATATCTTATTAAAGGCCTGTATCAACTTTGATTATTGCAAGTGTTTAGTTGGCTTCAAAGTTAGAAGAATAGAAGTGACTTCCACTTTTTGCGAGTGAACTGCGAGTAGCCTCCATACAATTTACTAATTAACCACTTGCACTCACGCTAATCATAAGTGGATAAAGGCATTTATTTCATGTTCCAAAATAGTCTAATGTTTTTATATACTTTTGACATAAATTAATAAGAAATCAACAATACACATTTCCGCTCATGTTGTCATACCAATCCCAGTCAATGTAATATTTCGTGACCAAACTCTTCATGACCTGATTTTAAAATTTCTCAAGCGAAACTCTTGAGACTCGCACTCATAATTTACAAAACAGAAATGACATGAGTGCTTACACACACATAAGAAGCACTTAACTTACCATCAAAATGTATGTAAGTAGATCAAAAGTATCAAAACAAACATTACTCAATTTCAGCACCTATTGTCACTTAAGAAGCATGACCTTATCAAGAGCCGGTGTCAAAATTTGAAATCTAGTTCTATATCAACAAGTGGCAGGTGCTTACCGATTAGTGTTGCCATGTACTTGCTCTGTGGTGTTGCCGTTCGACTATCGATTTAGTCAATATATAGGTAAATGAATGAAAATAGATAGGTTGTTTACACTAGTTCAACAATCGATTATTAATCAATAGGTCGAAATCTAGCAAGCTATCCATATTGTCTATAGTTTCGTTTCTCAAGATTTCAACACTGTCAATATAATGGATTCACTTCAAAACACGATATTAGGATAGATTGTTTTTAAATCATGAACCACGATACTATCGATATATTGACAGCATTGCTACATTTGAATACGATAGTATCGTTTGGCCTATCGATGTATGTGGTACTGATCGATGATGATGTACTTACTGTCTACTAAACTATTCTCAATTACGGTATATTTATGCGAAATTTACTTGACGCGATTTTTGCTGGAACGCATCTCTTGCGTTGTTTACTGGCAGGTAAGTTTTTCTTATCTTTCTTGCTTTTCGTGTGGGACACCAAGTCGTCCAAACGACCCGATGAACCCTAAAACCTTGTTTATGAAAACTATCGATAGTTCGGCAACACTAGTTGGCGTTAGTCAATATGAGATGCGTGGGCGCACCGGGCAGGCTTCGGAATTGCACCAGTGAATAAAAGTTGTCCGCCCTGAAGGAGAGATTAAGTGCAGTTAAATTTTATCTCTATTGAACGCCGTTGATTGATGCTGGCTTAGATTAGCATCAATCCATTTACTTCCCACGTATGTTTTAAGCCGAAACGTGCATATTTCGTAAAATTGAGAAATTAATAAATGAGAATATTAAACAGGTAAGACAAAATTTATGTCATAATATGTCATGTCATATTTATACAATGCAAAATTCTGGTATATACTTAGATAGTGATCTTATTCAGTCAGTAATAACTAGCGGCCCGCCCTGTGGTTGCACCCGCTTCTAATAATTTTCCAGACATTTTTCTTGCACGTATAATACATCGCTATGTAATAAAAAAACATACATCAAAATTATTTGTCTAGTTTTAAAAAGGTAAGCCTACATGCCTACATATTGATACAGAACAGACGTAGGGATAGGCGCGAATTAAATTAACAGACTAATATTATAACAAAGCCAAAAAAATAAACGGATCGCACACTTGACGCGCAACGGAGCGCAAACATATTGCAGCGATCTGTCAGATCCATACTGGAAATGTCAATCCCCATAATAAATCCGCTCAACCGCTGTTGACGCAGTGCTATCACAATGTTGTCCGTCGAGTGTGGTTTTAGTGTGGGGAGTGACGTTTCTATTATGGATCTGACAGACCACTGCCATATTTTTGTGCTCAGTCGTACGCCAAGTGTGCGATCCGCCATATCTAAAGTACCTAATTGCAACGTAAAAATTAAAATGTATATGAAAGTAATAGTAAATTGTGTAAATTAAAAAGTTCTGTTCCGTCTCGAACTTTCAGCTGGAAAACAAGAGACATGGGCTTATGATCAGTCTTGTAACATGTCAAAATGACCACACATACGTAATGTTGAGATAGATAAAATCTCGTTAACATGTATGTTTGTTTTGATTGTACATTCTCCTATTGTAATTGTATAGTTACCGGAAGTATGTGTATGTAACCTTTGACATGAATCACCTATCACCTGAAGAAACAACCACCTTACATCAAATCAATATAGTTTATTATGGTACTTATTTTAGTCTGCGACATACGTTTAAGAACTCTCTTAAAAACAGTGGAATTATTCTATGAGCTGTATAAAACAGGTTGTCATACGAGATAACTTTCTCTTATCTAGTTAGTGAATACTTCAGAAATTACAATGATATTCCGACTGGGGTCAATAATAATTGAATTTGACGGATTTTTAAAAATAGTTTACCTGCATAAATAAAACTGATTTTTGAAGTAAATAGGTAGGCTACACAAACTAATTAGTTTGTACCTACCTATACATACATTTTTTTTTCAGTAAGCATATAATACAATAAAAAATCCGTCAACGTGTGTATCTGGCCAAAGCATGTACTTGTGACCTTTAAAACAATGCATCTCGTGTAGTTACGCCGGACACGTAACTCTCGAGTGTTATCGTGATTATATCAGCAAGTGCATGTGTGTGTATGTGTAAGTATGTGCATGACAGGTGAGTGTAAATGAATTTCGTATCACATAATGTATTCCGAAAATCTTAAATCACTACAAAGTATAAAACAAGTCGCTTTTCGCGTCTATATGTATGTATCTATGTTTGCTTAAATCTTTAAAACTACCCAACGGATTTTGATGAGTATTTTTAATAGAAAGGGTTTTTATGTATAATACTTGCCAGGTAAGCCAGGTTTAAGATAGGGTCAAATGGGAGGTTTTTATGTATAATACTTGCTAGGAAAACATCTTTTTCCCACGGGAAAAGTAAGTTACAGCGAGCGCAGCCGCTGGGCGAGCCGCTAGCATAATATGTGATTGAGATGATTGTAGATATAGTATGTCTCAGGAAAATTGAAGATATAAGGCATATGAAGAGGAAGGAAGAGCGACATAATTTTTCATAATGAGAGTATATTTTTCGCATTTCTGTTCTGATAACTTATATAGGGAACTATATATATACAACATTTATAATGGGAATATTTTATTTTTTGGATGTGTAACATTTATGTTTTACCAATCGTAGGTAGAGTCCAACATTTTTTTGGTATGTTATTATACACACACACAAACAAATCACGCCTATATCCCTGGCGGGGTAGGCAGAGCGCTGACGACCGTAAAATTACGGTCATTGTCGCCACGTCTGACAAATGTTTGAGGGTCGTTTCAGATAAGTAGTGTATCACTATAGTGACAGGTTGTCAGCCTGTCGCCTAAAATTGCAATACACATGAAACCCTCGAGTCCCTTAATCGGTTTTTACGACACCCATGGGAAAGAAAGGGGTGATGCTATTCTAAGCCGGTATCACACGGCAAATTATTATTATAATTCATACAAAACTCAAAAATGAACGACACAGATAATTTAGGATTCAGAATGTGTTTTGCATGTGTTAAAATCGTAACCTAAAGGTGGTTGACGCGAACTTAACGGTGCCTGCACGCTGAATCCGGTTTCGCACTTTTTTTCTTTTTATTATCGTATCTTGTGAACGGACCGTTAGGTTCCTACCATAAAGTCAAAAACTGTTCTTTGATTTTTCATAACAACATTTGCGTTTTACTTTTTATGTTTTTTTGTTGTAAATTATAATTACTTAGCGTTTATGCATGTAGTCTTTTTTCCGTTACTCAATCTTTTGTTTCACGTTGCTTAGGTATATGTAATAATTATATAATTTCATAATAGCATGTGTTCGAAATTGTTTAAGATATCTTTTATCGAAAGCTTTGAAGAACTGTAGATTATTGAGATATGCCTAGTTAATTATCGGTTTATAAAAGAAAGTAAATCTAAGATCGAATAAGATGATAATATTGCGCGTACCTGCTCAATAATTATTAGCCTCTCAATACTTACTTATTGGTGTATTACAATTTTAGGCGACAAGCTGACAACCTGTCACTATAGTAATACGCATGTTTTCTGAAACAACCTTGGAAAACAATGCTCAAAAATGTCAGACGTGGCGATAGCGACCCTATTCTTACGGCCGTTAACGCTCTGCCCACCCCGCATGGGATAAAGGCGTGATATATGTATGTATGTATGTATGTATGCAATACTTACTTATGATTAGTACGTCGGAACAATCAAAGTAGATATGTACTAAATGCTTAGGCGAGGAAAGAGGAGGTCTGACAGATCCATGCTAGAAACGTCACTCCCCATACTAAAACCGCACTCGACGGATGACTCTGCGATAGCGCTGCGTCAACATCGGTTGGTCGGTTTTAGTACGGGGATTGACATTTCTAAGATTTGGATCTGCTTGACCGCTGCTATATTTTTGCGCTCCGTCGTGCGTCAAGTGTGTTCCTCGCCTTAGGCTTTGTTCATCAATTTAAGTGTATGAAATACTAAACAACTAATTTTTCCTTGCGTGACTGATTATCAAATAAAAGTGAATAAAACTACGTTGTAACGGATAGTAGCTAGTCCTTTGAAGCTTTTGAACTGTAACGACACATATAACATGTCAGCCAACATGCGAAGTTTTACTGTTAGACTCTTAGTTAAAGTTATAAAATTTCTATCTCAAAGCGATACACAGGTTCCCACGCTTGAAGTCCGTTGTTACGTATATTAAGTGCATCTAAAACGCATGCGTCTGTAATATGGAATTAAATTTCAAATTCCACATACAAAAACCGACGGTTCAAGCGTTGTTCATGCGTCAACGTAATTTGTTGGGACTTCTAAGAGACGCAAACGGAACGCAATGCAAAAAGACAAGAAAACACGAAAATTCACAGCAACGGCCGTCAAGTGTGGTAGCCGCCTAAAAGTCGTTGAAGAAAATATAGGTAAGTAGTAGCTATTACTAAAAGCTAAAAGGTCACATTATTGCAGTAAAGGTTAAACGCACTTAAATACAATGTTTATTTATTTACTTATAAATTGTATTACTCATACCAATGTCGATATAAAGATGGCAGATGATAAGATATTCATATTGACCGCCCAAGAAGTTAAAGTCACGTTTACACTGTGGTATACTTCATTCGCTTACATAGTGTCTAGACCAGCGTAACTGTCAGCACGCGCCCGTACGTGCGTGTACGCAGCGTTGAGGTCAAGTTACGCTGGTCGTCAGATATTGCTAAGCGAATGAGCGTATCGATGTTGAAAAGGTTGATACTTGGTATGAACCAGGAGTGATCAATTGTTTTAAACTTATTAGGTCAAGGTTCTATAGATTTTATTTTGTCACATCACATAGTCAACGATATTTGATGGCACGAAGATATAACCTCAATAAATATTTTTTTAGAAAACTTAGAAATAATTTGTAACTGCAATGTAAAAATACATAAAGTAATAAAGATTCGCAATCCCTGGCTAAGATCGACAAAACTTTGACACATTTTGCAGTATGAATACTATAAATCTCACTTTAATGGAATTGAAAATATTTCCAAGACATATTATGTTATTTTCATGGCATTCAATACTTACACGTACGATCCGTAATTGAATTGTATTTAAAAAAGTAATATTTTATCTTAAATCTTGAATAGATAGATAGTCTATAAAATTAATGCTAAATAAGGCTTACCTGATAATATGAATGAGTAAATTGTTACGCGCCTCTACATTGAGCGTGTAATTCAAGTTGCCTCTGATGTACACTCTCCTTTATGCGGTTTTTCATTCAGTAGAGTGATTCATACTTACGATCCATCTTGGATGTTGCATCAATGATAAAGATCGGTTACATTAATATGTTATTGCTTGCTACTTGGTTTCAAGTAAACATGGTACTTTTATGTAAGTAATTTTTCATATCGAGGCTAAAGAGTCAGAGCAAGAAAATGATATTATGTTAGATACGCGTCTAATATCTATAGTTTTTTTGTATAAACTATATTATATGTTTGTTTTTTTTTTTTAAAGAAAAGATATCTAACCTTTTTCTTAAAAAAAAAAAGTGTTCAACGTGCGTCTAAATTTTTTGTCGTTTAGCCGTCTTCTTTTTCTCTCATCATCTCTCGTCATCTAAAATTTCATCAAGCTAGCAGTTCAACTTCCTCAGAACGTGGAATCCTAAAAAACAAACTAAATTTGAAATTTTGTGGTCAAGGCGACTTCCTCTGTCCTTCTGCGAAACCACAACTTTTTGGCCATTACCGTGGTGTACACGACCGCAAACTTGTTTAAAGTCTAAACTCGTAAACAGACGTAACTAAGTATAAATCTTGTGATGCGAATGACTCACGGTTAGGTTAGGGGTGTCCAAAATACATACTAGCTAAAAAGAATCATATTGATTTCTATAAATAGTATACAAAATTATACAAAGTTTTACGACACATAATCAAAACAAAAAATGTCAGACGTACGATAGCGACCGTATTCTTACAGCCGTTAACGCTCTACCTACCCTGCAAGGGATAAAGGCGTCATTTATGTATGTATGTATAATGAAAACGTAAACGCAGACGTTTGATCTTTCCACAGACGAGTTTTTTTCTTACTTATTTTAACAACCGAAAAGCAACATTATTGAGTAAAGTCAGCCAATAAATTATTTCTAAGGTCCGTATTTAATACATCGCACTCAACTCTGAGTTAGATCTCAAGAGCGATTTTAACAAATGTCAGTCAATACTAACAGCATCTCAAAGTCGCACTCATGATCAATCTCAGAATTGACTGCGGTTTATAAATACGGGTCTAAGCTAATGATCCTACTTTCTTTGCTCTAAAACCCTCTAAAGCATTCTTCAAAACGTTTGCTTATGTAACCCAAACTAAAACAAAGCTGTCTCCATAAATCAAATGCAACTGTCAAAAGCAGCAACCCTACCAAATGCAAATGACCTCCCCACCGGTCATATTTGGTCGCAACCGCATGTCGTATATTAATTGTTGCTTTACACAGCTATTATTTAAGGCGACCTTGTCCAAGGTGGTCCATTGTAAGATGCTCTAATGACATTAAAATTATATCATCACTGCCTTTTGTCAAATGTAGGAAATGGCGTATTAACCTTGTCAAAGTGACCATCTGAGGAATTGTACTAACTGTTGAAGGTAGGTTTATAAGGAAAAGTTGCGTTGTAGTATATTTTTTTTTTTAGAATTATAGTACCTGTAACATAGCAATCGTTGGTGTTCTACTCCTATTTAGTCGTTAAGAGACAAGTAGTTCATAAAAAATTGCCATGATCGATGATATAAGATAAATCAATGAAAACGTTTTTTTCCATGATCGATGATATAAGATAAATCAATGAAAAATTGAGAAACATTCATTTCTCTAGAGAAATATACCTACTTACCAGCTACGGACTTAACGTATGTAATTATTATTTTTTACCACTCAAAATTGATTTCGTGATCGTAGTGTTATTTTGAACAAAAAATACAAACTTCGGATCTATCGATACAGACTTATTATGTGTCGAGACTCAAAATACACCTTCGTATATTATGGTATTCTTTGCTTGCATTTAGCCGACAACTTCTGAATCGTATAGTGACGTTATGACATAATAGATTAAAATCTAAATAACACTTAACCCAAAACTACCTTCTAAATAAAACTAGTAAATTGATTTTAAATTTTAAAACAACCTGTTGGCTAATTTTAACTGCTTTTCCCTAATCTTCACGAACTTGATAATTATTTTACTTTCTTTACTACTTGGTAACTTTTACCGATTGATATAAACATTTAATCATAAAATCAATTAAGTTTATTACCTAATTAACCTCTGCACCGAAGATTGTCAATAAATAAGCCGAACTTTTAAAAAAAAATTATTTCACGTTGTTACCTACCTACCTAGTTAGATTTTCCCTCGAACTTTGTGAAAAACAAATTATATTATGGTTCTGTTCAGTCGTGATAATAAATAAAAATGCATTTGAAAACCTATTTACAAACAATCAGTAAAAATATTAAATACCAATCAAAACATTAAATAACCCATCATTGCTTCGTAATATCGCGTAATAAATAATCTTTGGTCGATCTCCGAATGTCTAATTAAAAATGAAATTACATCTCAACCTGCGCGCGCGCCGTAGATCATCAAAGATGGCGGAGGTCAAACGTCAGATTGAGTTGACGGAAGCGATGGTTTGTACAGAGAAATTATACTTTATCGTTCTATGCAAGCTACTGCTAACAATTATAAGAAAGAGTAATGAACTTTATGTAATAAAAGTATTTTGTAATATGTGATCCATGATGTGAGGTCAAACTAGGTAAATAAACTTTGAATTCCTTTGTAAGAGAATGTTATTCAGTGAATACAATCATACCATATTTTGTAAATACTTCTTTTTCTTCTTTTTACGAAGACGTCAGCATGATTTTGCCTACTGTTTAGCATATTCCTGCCTCTCTTAACTTTCTCAATTCTTCGTGCAATTCTGTCCCCGCGCGATCTTTGATATCGTTGGTCCATCTGACGGGTGGTCTGCATACGCTGCGCTTCCCAAGACGTAGTTTCCAGTTCAAAACGCATCTATTTTGTAACAAGTACAAAGTAAGGTAGCAAAAAGTGGCAATGTAATGTTACATGCCAAAAACTACAAAAAAAAATCGTTATTTTTGGCAATTTGTCTACCCTATATAAAATCTTCGCAGAAGAGGCTTGTTTCTAGGTGCACATAAAAATGTATGACACAAAACAACACGCGACCCTGTAGGTACCTACTGGGTAATTCAAAACGCAGCGGTTTTGTGGTCGGCAGAGCACGTTTCATGTGCTCTTTACTTAGAAAATAACACACAACCTGACTTTGTTCCTCGCAATCGGTATTCTTATCGCTGAGATTGCGAAGTTAAGATTCGCAATGTAGCTTTGACGTGTTTCTGGGAAGCATTTCATAGCGGATTCACAGGTTTTTATGTTTTGGTATTTTCTTCAAAAAGGTGACATCGGGTTCGTCAAGAGATTTGGTTCCAGTATGGCCTTTCTCATACTTAACGCACAACGCAGCGCTAAAATAATGCGTCCGCCAAAGTTAACAAGTTTCATAAAAAACGCAAATATTGCGACTTGATTTTTCGTATAATTGATTAAAATTAACGAGTAGGTACTATTCTACATACCTACCTATGTGAATTCTTAAGAAGATCTAGCTAGGTATTAGGGGCTAAAACTGAAGCTAGCAAAAAACGACTCAAGTTACAACTACAGCATACTTTACTCTCGAAACAGACTAACTTTGCGCTAGTAATACGTGTCTAATCACAAGAGCCTCCGGTCTAGCCGAACTTAGATTACACTTGAGTGAACTTAGTCTACGAGCCTCATTCGATTACCGTTGTTCAAGTTAGTGTGGATATGGACCAAGTTTCAAAGTTATTGCTGGCAATAATACGATTTTTACAGCTTCAGTAGTTTTGGGTGTTGCAACTGAAATATATCCAACAGTGTTGCAAGTTTATCTAAAAGTATAAGCACGAAGGAAACTGTTTCTATGTAGTCTTTATGACACTGTATCAACAACTGTGCTGTGTTGTGTGACACTGTATTAACAATCATTCTATTACGTTATACCTAATGGTGTGGAATATGACATCAAAGATTTTATACGTCATTCAGTTCTTTTTTGCCTGGTATACCTGAAGCGTACTGAGACTCGTTACGACTAGGCAAAACGCGAAGTGGGTCTTAAGAGAACCAGATTCCTTAATATTACGTTCTTTTTCATTTAGTCATCTCTCCTCCTCCTACATTAGAGTAAATAAAATTATAATCCTTTACAAATTGCCTAGGCCTACAATAAGCCCATGCAACGTGCCCCGCCGACCGCAAGCCCGCTGCGCCTGCGTCTCGAGTTTCAGTCTCGTTTTCTGCGCCGGCGCCGGCCAGACGCTGGGAAAAACCGCCCGCCATTGATCCGGCTGTATGAATGTATTGTTGTTGTTTTGTACGAGAGGTAAAAATAAATTACTAACTGAAACACGTGCAAGGGCTGTATAAGATGATAAAGTAGAGAAGGAGATTGCGTTTGTAGTACTAATGGAGGAATAAATACTTAATACCAAAGTCAATTGTTTAGAAAAACTACATCTAAACTAATTATGTATGCATAGGCGGATAGCACACTCACACACATTGCCTCAGCGATAATAAACGTCAATAAGAATAGAATATACATGCATCAACTTACTATTTTCACAAATCACTGTGTGATATGTCAAATTTATATTACCTAAACCACTGTCTATAAAGCAATTTTCATTAGAATTTTATTTTGCACGAAATGACAAAGTCTCTTTTATCACCTGTGCGGATTCTCTAATAAAATTTTAATATGTTACAGACTAGCGATAAAAAATCTTAGTGTGGATACGTACGATTTTGTGCTATGTGATGTGATGATTGACACCTGTCAACATGTTACTGTATTCGTCATAATATTATACTGATTGAATGCTATTGTTAAAGTTAAGAGTGTAATGAATTGGAGAGAAAGTAATTTTTAAATACCACATAAATATTATGTTAGGATACGTCAAACTAAAAATGAAATCGTAAGTTTTTGCCTTCAGGCGATTTTCATTGTTGAACCCAAAAGGTTTTGTTTATGAGTAAAAGTTCAAATAATTTTCTAAAGCTGTTAGCAAGTTTAATGGAGATTAATAATTTCACTTGTCAATTACTTAGTCATTCATTTATCTTCTTTTTGTAAAATAAATTTTTCTTAAGATAAAACCGAATGTCACGATATATATAATTTCAATGTAAGTAAATGTCTTAACTTTTTACTACTTACTTAAGAGTTGTGGATGGGGAGGGTGAGGCAGGCGACTAAAAATGGTAAACGGAAATGATGTTTATATCCAGTTTTCTAATTAATTTAGGTCTACGACATAGTCCAGTTAATTAAATCGTTACAAATACAACTACAAAGTTTTAAGGTTTCGTAGTTATTATCACTCAAAGTTTTAAGCATATTATTATTAACGAGCTTAATCAAAATATTTTTTTTTTGTGATGGACTCTACAAGTTTGGCCCCTGGGCCATCAATACTACGGTTTTGGTACCGGAGCCATTAAAACTACGTGTATTTAGTAAAGTTTTAGTTCCATACTCAGTAGCATTTATTGTATACTGGGCGTGCTTACTTACTATAACTTCTTAAGCTCGAAATCAAACAATCAAAAAACGTAAAACAACATTCCCTTCCGTCTACAATGGCATGCGCATGCCCACCGGCGGTGCCGTATAAATAAAACAATTATACAAACAAACATATAGACAGGTGTCTAACGTATACTCACATATCACAATTAAAACCAACGAGCCGATCCTGACCTATGACCAAAACAAACTAATACATATTGGTCAAGATATATCAAATTGAGATGAAAAGGTTCCGTAGATTGAAAAAGTTAGTTTATAAAAAAATGTGAAAGGGTTTGTTTGAAAACGATAATTTTTTTGCTTTTTGCCTACGGTATTGCTTTACAACAATGGACTTATTTCGTACAAAACTAAAATTCTGAAATTATTTTATACACAAGTGTAATCCAAAATCAACTTAATGACAGATGAAATAAACCTTTAAAAAAATCGCAATATAAAATAAAGTGTGTTATACACTTTCTAAAAAAAAAAGTACGAAGCTTAGGGCCGAAAGTTAAAACACGTCTGGTACCTCTTAATGCTATTAGGTAAAATTCGAGAGTTCAACTTTTTTAATAATATTTTTTAGTAGATAATTAACATACTTAGGTATACGAGTTTAATCTGCGACTAAAGTCAGTTCCAACTTCTGAACAATTGGAATTTATCTAAAATATTTTTTTTGTTATGTACCTATTGACTGATTTATTTATGTAGCATTTAAAATACGTGACAATGAATACGTTGTGAACTCTAATGGGTCCATTTTCCTAATCACCAACAGATCTCTAACGAGTTGATTACAAAAAAACCGTACCGTTACACTCACGCCTGTAACCGTTTACGTTTACGTTACGTAACACCTTTCTCTGTTACAGATGATACGGAAAGATGATTAATGATCGAAGTTTTTAATTGTTTTAGAATTGTGGTCACGCGCCTATGTAGGTAAGTCTATTTTTGGAAGGTGATCTTTTAATGTGAAGCAAAAAATAAATACAGAAAAAAAAATGATTTTAAACACACACTTTCATCGACTGTGTAAACAAGAAACTAAAAATAATAAAGAACTTATAAAAATACATTTTTTGTTCGATGCAATCTTCAAAATTTGCATAGGTATTAGGAGTATTACTAATTGAAGTACCAATCTAGGTGATTTAATAGTACTTAGGTAGGTATATCACCTTACAGTTGCACTCAAATGAAATATAATCCAATGGAAATCAATCTAACTACAATAAACCTTAGCAAACTACATCAGACGTTCAAATTCCCGTTTAATTCTTCGTAAGTAATAGCCCAGTATGACTAGCTGTCCGTGATTCAAAAATAATAAAATAGTTTATTTTAATCTAACAGTTTTACGACCCTTGGCCAAGCCCGATCATCATTTTGTGACATTTTAGGTATAGGCTTTAACACAGAGCAAATATGACATTCCCGCGCATGACTTCTCAGGTCTGTTTCAGTTACAGTTTCGTTTGTTGTAAATAAAAACGACTCGAACAAGGTTGTTACATTGCATTGTACACCATACACAATGCTGTTATTTTTTCTAATAGTCATTGATTCTCCTTGCCTTATGGCGTTCTCTGTCGGAGTCGGCTACCTATCCTAAGGTATTTGACGTGGAACCAAGATTTATACAGAACGACTGCCATCTGACCTCTACAACCCCAAAATAAATAAAAGAGCACTTCAAATTTAATTTGTAAAATTAACCACCCTACATAAATTTTATCTAAATTAAATTTACGCAAGCATAAAAAATTACACAAAATGTAATACAAATTTTATACACACCTATAACACAATCGTGTAAAAAATAAGCAACTTTAGAATTTTGTAAGTTTTGCACTCAAATAATTCCAGCTATACTGGACTATAATTGGCGCTGGTAATTGTGCTAGTATTAATTTGGTGTCGTTTTGAGAATCGTGACCAAAAGTGACTCGGGCTTTCTACTCAAGCTCAGCGGTAATATGAAGTAAACGGACTGCTATTACCAGTGGATAGGTAGAGATTTAATTGTAACTACAGGTAACTAACTATAGCATTTAATCACGTGGATATACAATTAAAAAGAGTGGTATTTTTTTTTTTTAATTATTTTAATTAACTGTTTATTGTGCACAATAGAACACAAAGGACATAACATTGAAAACAATACACAACAGGTCAGCTTATTTCTAAAAAGAAATCTCTTCTTCTAAAAAGAATTCTCTTTTCTTTTAAATGCGTGTAGCGTGCGTCGAGGGTAGGTTCAGAATCAATATAGGACCCCTTAACAATAGGTAGGTATAGAGAAAGTAAAATTAAAAAGTGATGAAATTGCCGTGTGATGCCGGGTTAGAATACCATCACCTCATTTCTTCCCCTTGGGTGTCATAAAAGCCAACTAAAGGACTCGAGGGTTTCATGTGTTTTACAATTTTAGGCGACAGGCTGACAACCTGTCACTATAGTTACACACGACTTATCTGAAACGACCCTCAAGCATTTGTCAGACGTGGCGATCACAGTAATAGAAGTTACATAAACCGATTTCACACAATATTTATCTGTGAGAATATTAGATCAATCGGATTTACACACTTCAAACAAATTACTCATAAAACTTGTAACAGCTCAATTAGTAACACGATCAAACGTTTATAGATAACATTAGAGTAACGAAATGCTTCAAAGGGAACTACGTGCAAGCAAAAAGAAGCCGAGGAAAGTAGTAGCGATGGATATGAGCTGATCTTTACTTTGGTGATATTAGGGCACAGAAAGGAGCGATGTCAAGAAGAAAATTGTATTTTTAGTAGCTTAATCTACCAGTTAACAGTTTTAATTACATTTTAAACACATTCATTTACGATTTTTACTTAATAATATATTTTAAAATTCAATAATATACGGGCATTATTACAGCTGACCAATCGGTTATTCAGCCGACTAGCAAGCCGTAACGTGTGCAACCTGATTAAGACAGGATTTTCATTGTTGTGATCTGGTTTTTGTACTGTTCTCTCTGCAACTTTAATTGATCTGAGGAAATCAAAGAAAGTTTATGAAAAGGGCTTTGGCGTAACAGGTTGTAAAAAGTTGCCTTTGAGGTAATTAGTTTATTGGTGGGCTTCTTGTCAGTATAAAGACGCCATGTTTGGGTCGTAAATCTTTATTTTTCCGCCCACGAGTTCATTAATTCGTGCATTTCCCTGGCAAATTGCTTCTTGAAAAGAAAGTCGAATATATGAGAAACTTACTCATATATTCAGCTTCTTCTTCATCGAATCGATGAGCAACAAAAAAATCAATTGGACCAATATTCGGCCACACTTAGCCTCCAGCAGGTCCCGCATAGTGCAAGTACTTAGGCAGTTGGGGCAGGAGAGAAGGTGGTCATGGTTTGTTCTACACCGCAGTCGCACAGGGCACTGCCGGTGAAGCCCCACCTGACTCGGTTTGCAAGCACCTTCCAACACCAGCCCGGAGTCTGATGAGAGTCTTCCAAACTGCCCAGGGAAGATCTGCTCCCGGTGGTAGCCGCTCCGCCAGTGGGAGGTGCGATGGATTTGGCATATATTCAGCTATAACAGAGTTTCGGATCAATTTATTCCAAATTGTACCTACGTATACTTTTCCGCTAGAGTAATAATATCGGATTATTTGAAAATTCCGCAACTGAACTTTTCGGATGCGAATTTTATTCCGGTTCAAAGATACTTTGGCCTCTATCACACTTCAGCGCTAAAATAACGCTGCACTAACGTACCTAAGCGCCTGTCAGATCGATACTCGAAACTTCACTCCCCATACAAAAACCGCTTTCGACGCAGGTCCAATGCACGACGTTGCGCTAGCGCTGCATTAGCGCTGGGTCGTACATCGAGAGTAGTTTTAGTATTGATGTTTCTAGTATGGATCTGACAGATGCATACGTTAGCGCAGTGTTATTTTTGCGCTGAAGTGTGGGAAAGGCCTAATTATTGCAATGCCATGCCACTTACATGAGAAAAGATATACTTGATTCCAACTATTAATAACAAAATACATACATTTTACTTAATTTTTCCCACCCTTAAATTTGAAACGAACTTTCTTATCCCACTTCTGATATTCATTAGCAAAGTGCGCATATCTTTTGAAACTGGCTTTTGAATCTCATACTTTATACTCTATTCTACGTAGTGAAATTATGAACTCACCATAACCATAAAATAATAGCTTTTAACATGTGAAAAGGGCTATTGGTTAAAGTTCAATCGATAAATGGGTGTGAAATTGATGGGCGATTAGAATGGCGACACTCTCTCGACACTTTCGTTCCATACAAAACTATCCCATACAAATTATTGTTGCTTTAGCGTAACATTTAAGATGCATCGTGATGTGAAACTAACGCCATTTTACGAAAAAATATCTCATAATGCAAACTATCCACTACCTATGTACAATGTTTTTTTACAACAATTAAGATATTATCTAGGTATCTTCTTTTTGTAAGCCTGCGAACTCGATGAAATATTCTCTGAAATAACACTTATGCTAGGCCAGGCCATGGCTACTAAATAATAACAAAAGTAGCCTTTTTTAAACTTACATACATACATACATATATCACGCCTTTACCCCTTGCGGGGTAGGCAGAGCGTTAACGGCCGTAAGAATACGGTCACTATCGCCACGTCTGACATTTTTGAGGATTGTTTTCCAAGGTTGTTTCAGAAAACATTTGGGTAGGTTGTCAGCCTGTCGCCTAAAAATGTTAATACACAAATACTCTCGAGTCCCTTAGTCGGTTCTTACGACACCCGCGGGAAGGATGTGGGGTGATGCTATTCTAAGCCAGCATCACACGGCATAATATTTTTTTAAACTTCTTTTCTATTTATTTAGCTTACAAGCTACAAAGCAAAAATATTTGAAAAAGAAATTCCGATGGGTATTTTATTCGTCTTTAAACTGTTTCGTAAAGTGGCGTTAGTATCACAGCTCACAGGTCAAATCTGCAATTTCCGTGGTGCAAGAATCATTAGCACGTATTACAATGATTCGCCGGAAGACACGAATAAAACAACTTTAATCGTGATCATTTTTATGGTCACCAATCACAGTCCCTTTAAGACCCTAACCCGAGTGCCCGTGGCTATGTCCGTAACGGCAACAGTCGTTGGCCCGCCGATTGGACCCAAGCGGGTCCAATTTTTAAAATTGCATTTTCCTATTGTATAAAGTATTCATTCAATTACAACGCTTTGCCCGAAAAGAAAGAAGATTCCGTGCATCAGAGCAGTATGTACAAATAAGCAGTCGTTGGTTCCGTAGTTTTCTATATGAATAGTTATACATGTTAGTGGCCTGGTACTTGTAGTAGGCGGTTGAAAAAATCTGACTGCAGGGTTCGTCAGGTCCTTGGACGACTCGGTGTCAATATGTAAAAAGAAAAAAAAAACCTTATTGTTTTCGCACTCTATTTACTGAACCTGTCAAGTTAAGAAGAAACAAGTCAAGTTGGGTATAAAGTTCAGTCTGCATCTCAACGAGTTACAACAGAACAAGGTAGACATTGCATTTAAACAAATTATAAAGGAATCTAAAACGTCTTGAAAAAAATCTGATAAATTTATAATAAACGACAGTTAAACTATTGAAGACCACTTGCGGACTGTATCATTTTCACTGAATCACAGTGGGTTTAATTTGTGACAGTTTGAGTAGGAAAATGCATAGTCACATCTAAGGTCCGTATTCATAAACCGCACTCAACTCTGCGATCGATCTTGATTACGATTTTGAGATATCATTAGTACTGCCTGACCTTTATCAATATCGCTCTTGAGATCGACCTCAGATTTGAGTGCAATTTATTAATACGGGCCTTAGACCCACTTGGGTCTTATTGCCAGTGGGTCCAGTGAGCGACTCGACAGCAAATGATTTGATCTCAAGATTATATAATTATATAACTCCGCCACATACAATCGTTTAAACCATATCGAGATTTTGTTTAAGATCGAGATAGCCGACGGGTAATAGAATCTACGTGAAAGCGGATAAATTGATCAATGAAATGGAAATTCGTGTGAAAATCTAATCGCTAATAACAGCCGCGTGATGCCGGCTTAGAATAGCATCACCCCTTTTCTTCCCGCGGGTGTTGTAAAAGGCAACTATGGGACTCGAGGTTTTCATGTGTGTTACAATTTTAGGCGACAGGCTGACAACCTGTCGCTACAGTGATACATGAATCATCTAATTGGGCCCTCAATACTTGTCAGACGTGGCGATGAAGACCGTAATTTTACGATCGTTAACGCTTTGCCTACCCCGTAAGGGACAAAGGCGTGATTTATGTATGTATGTATGTTAATAACAGTTTTGCTGGTTAAAAGTGTTGCATTAAATATTTCGTAATAGGTAAATAGTTATGGTAATATTTTTGTTGGTTCTCATGGTATGCCGGCTTAGAATAGCATCACCCCACATCCTTCCCGCGGGTGTCGTAAAAGGCGACTAAGGGACTCGAGGGTATTGGTGTATTACAATTTTTAGGCGACAAGCTGACTACCTGTAGTGATACACATGTTTTCTGAAACAACCTTTGGAAACAATCCTCAAAAATGTCAGACGTGGCGATAGCGACCGTATTCTTGCGGCCGTTAACGCTCTGCCTAGCCCGCAAGGGATAATGGCGTGATATATGTATGTATGTATGTACTCATAGTAAGAATTGCTTAAATTTTACGATGACTTATATTACAATGGCTTTTCTACAGTAAAACAGTTCGAATAGATAGGTCTTAACTTTAGAACTAGGCAGCTTGAACTAACCTAACCTATAGTGGAGATAATTACCCAATTGTACAGAATAAAGACCGAGGTAGTAAAATAAATGCACTAAATATATTTTCATAAAATAAATATCACAGAAATAGAATAGCAAAAACACAAAGTAGATGACACTTGATTTTAAGGTTCCGTGGTTATTATCACTAAAACTATAAGACATTATAACGGGTTTTAACTCACTTAACTTACTTACTTTAACTTAAACTACTTTTACTTAGGTGTATTAAAGACGATAGAGGTTTATCAAATATTTACGATCTGTTTACGCTCTGCCTACCCCACAAGGGATAAAGGCGGGATATATGTATAACATGTATGTACGATCTGTTAACAAATTTACGTATAAGTATCTCATGGCATGAATATTAAAAGTGTCATAACTTTCTTCCATTCATTGAACTTCTATTTACTAACTTCACCCTCGAGTTGACCGGTTTGTTAAAACTTTTCTCAAAGAAAACAAAGACGTTATAAAACCGTGGTACTATAACAACAAAAGGCTGCGTATGCGCAGAGTGCGTCCGTAATTCAATACATCTTCCGCTTTTTTTCCGTACACGACAAATATTTTCCCAATAGAAATGAGCGATAGGTGGTTTTTACACATGCCGCAGAATATTGCGGTAGTTTGCAGGTCTGGTGTTAAGCCTGCGACGTTTGCGCGGTGGTAATGCGGCGTGGTATGTCATGATGCTATGAAATGTGACGCTTCAACTAGATTTTATACAATTCCTTTTGTCAAAATGGCGGACCAGCATAAAAGTTTACATGCTGTGATTATTAAAATCACCTACAAAAGAATAGCATAAGTCGGATCGCACACTTGACGCACGACGGAGCGAAAAAATATCGCAGCGGTCTGTCAGATCCATACTAGAAACGTCACTCCCCATTCTAAAACCGTACTCGACGGACGACACTGCAATAGCGTTGCGGCGACAGCGGTTGAGCGGTTTTAGTATGGGGATTGTCATTTCTAGTATGGATCTTACAGACGGCTGTGATGTTTTAGCGCTTCGTCGTGCGTCAAGTGTACGATCTGCCTGATACGGCATGTAGAAGAACGCACGACGCCGTACCGCAGTAGGTACGGCTATTATATCTCAAATATACGCACAAACGTAAACACGTAAACCTATCACAAGGCACGTGTGTGACCCATTTTATCCAAAGTATGAACTTCTCACGGTCCGATTGTATGGAAAGCGCCGGTTGTATTGAATTCCATAGATTGGCCATTGGTCTCCATACACAAACAATGTCAGCAAATTAGAAGCCTAAATTGTGTTTCCATTGAACGAAGAATACGGCAGTGAAAGTATCAACAATGGTGAGCTACTTTTCAGTGACTAAATTGATGTTTTGTAAATCAGTTAGTAACTTTATTTAGTATTAGATTATTTTAATTTCTATTGCGGTCCTAAGTTTACGTGTTTGATGCGATTTCTGATCAGAAGTCAAATATAATGTGTACCTATGTCAAATAAAATCAATACTATAACACGTTTTAGGTACGTATTTATAAATCGCAATCAACTCTGAGATCGATCTCAAGAGCTATTTTGACAGATGTCAGTCAATACTAATAGAATCTCAAAGCCGCACTCAATGTCGATCTCAGAGTTGAGTGCGATATATAAATACGGACTTTAGATATTTTGCGAATAAATCAGACCCACACATGTCATAATATGATATGTCATCAAAGATAGATGTCATATTCATATCTAAAATCTTAGTTGAAAACTATTCGCGACCATTCAGTAAAGTTCAGTTCAGAGCGTTACAATTCTTTCTTTTGTTATTTTCCCTTCCGAAATTTAAAAATTGAATTTCATCAATGTCAAAGATCGCAAAAATTACAAATTATGATTATCTACACTTTAACAGGTTGTTCTGATTAACGTAAAATTATCAAATAGGTCTCTATTAATTTCTAAAAAATGAAAACAATATGGCGGATGACCTTGGACTCATTTTAAACCCGAGACAAAGCAGTGAAGAAAATTTAATGAAGCATGGTGAATTTGTAAATGGGGGGAACTATGGATGAGAAGGTCATTTATTAGAAACAGTTTCTATTTTATAGCTTATTAATAATGTACCTAGGTATAGTATAAAAGATGGAAAAGAAGAACTAGAGCTACAATAAGACTGAATTTTGACTTTGGACTTGGGTGAATACTCAATATTGCAAAGATACCTACAGACTGACCTTTCCACGCAAATCATCTGGAAGGGCCCTCAATATATGCGTCTGACTTTGCGATAGCAACCGTTTTTATATGGCCGTCAACTCTCTGCCTACCCCGCAAGGGATAAAGGCGTGATAGGTGTATGTATCGAACTTATTTCTTAAAGTCAAACACTCCTTACACTCACTGTTTCATCTATTATCACTTTACGGAAGCTGACCTGCTAAATGGTTATATATCACACCTTTGTACTACTATCTATGACTTTTTGCTCAAGTTTTGAAATAGGTACGTTAGGTAAGATGTCTACTTAGGTAAGTAGGTACACTTTTTTTTCAGTTAGAACAGAAGACTCGAGTGTAGAAACGCGTATTGACATAATGGTACTTAATGATGTTTGTATTGTAGCTAACAGCTAATTAATATATTAGAATTATCTGTTGGTACCAGTAAGTACTGTAAACTACAATGTTATCTTTTTATAATTTTTGAATCCTCTTAACTGAAATATAGTCTCAGTAAGTGAGCCTAGTCTTTGCGAACTTATCCGCCTAAGCCTTTTATAGAAAACCGCTTAAGTGTAAAGTAAAGGGGTACAACAATCTCAGACTGTGTTGTGAGACTTTTACTTTCCATTGACGCTTTTATTCGGCGAGCGCATCTCAGATTCTGATGCAATGCCCCAGAGCACTATGCCGTATAGTAACCGATGTCAGATCTTTCAAGCTTCCTCTTTATCCGAAGCTTGCACCCGTCTGCGACGGAAATTGTCACTGGGAGACGAAACGGTCAACAAACAGATAGTCTGAGTTGTTGCTATTGTTTTACTTTACGACTATTGAAAAGCGTTCGCTTTTGTAGAAAAGCGTCGAGCGTTGCAATAGTTATGTACAGAACTTTTGCTAATCATGCTGATGGAATATGGCAAACACAATGGTTCGACCAACTTAGGTACCTAGCAATTTTGTATCAGTAATATATTTATTTAATACTGTGATATATGTAGGACCAATACAATAATAGTACCAAATCAATGGGCTATAGGATAAGTATCTATCATCGCGTTAAATTGTAATAGGTACCTACTCGGTTCTCTTTTTGTAGTGCGAAATCTCAAGTCTACCGATTTTAGTAATGACTTGAAGTTACGATCACTTACTTTCATCGAATAAACTACGTCAATAAATATTGTAGTGCATCATTAGACAATAACAACTTAAATATAAAGAGGGCACGTTTGACCTAACGTGGACCTAACCCTATGACCGAGTCCGGCTTTCTATTCGGTAGTCTCCGGAGCCCTATCCGAGATTTCACGTAATAACAATGATTTATAGTGTATTGCTGTACTTTGCAAAATGTGGGATAGTTTGAGGGTAATATCAAGTTATTTATCATGACGATAATGCAGAGAAATTCAGTAGAAATCCGTACGGTCTGCTTTCTTGAACAGGACTTGAATTGGTTGCGCAAATTTGTCAAATTTCAGACGGTTTGTGATTGCGACATTTTGAGATCTTGGAATCAAAAATCACTTTCTCTGGTCAAAAAATCAAACAAACTTTAAAGTACATCAAAATTTTACAACCAGTTTAAAATTAAATAATATTCGCTCATTTTACATGCCTGTATTGAATTGATCATCTAAATTCTTAAAATTCAGTCGTTTTGTGACAATTTGCTTGCAGATATTATTATGTAGCTAAGTATTTGTTTAACTATTCTTATATTTATTTCGCAACAAGCTTTAAATAAAATATTATTATTATTCATTTTTCATTTAAACTACATTCGATCCAGTTTTCAACCTACATTCTCAATTGCAATATCGGCGATCTCAAACGACATATCCATGTTAAGTCCATCAACCATCCATTTCAGACTTTACTACGTTGTCTTACAGTTCATTTTCCTTTGATTTATTCAACTTTAACTATAGATGTGTGAAGTCGGTTGCAGTTGACCGGGTGGTTTAGGGTTACTATACTAGATCCATAGGCTTGGGTTACATTGTAGGGAAATGTATAAGAGACAAGCGGCAAACAGAGCGTGTCTGTAAAATGTAGGCGAGAGATTACACACGTGAAATTGTATACGCGACACCTTGGGGTAATAGAATATGTGTAAGTAGGTGAATCTATGTTATTGAAGTGTGACCATAGGTGTGATATTATAAGGGAAAAGTGGGTCGGTTTTTTTTTATATATCTGATAACATAATTACAAAATATATCTCGTTTTTTGTTTTGCAAAAGCTCTACATTTTCAAACATAATTTAATTAGAGTAAGTAATTTAATTTAATGCCGTGTGATGCCGGCTTAGAATAGTATCACCCCACATCCTTCCCGTGGGTGTCGTAAGAGGCGACTAAGGGACTCGAGAGTATTGGTGTATTACAATTTTTAGGCGACAGGCTGACAACCTGTCACTATAGTGATACACATGTTTTCCGAAACAACCTTAGAAAACAATACTCAAAAATGTCAGACGTGGCGATAGCGACCGTATTCTTACGGGTGTTAACGCTCTGCCTACCCCGCAAGGGATAAAGGCGTGATATATGTATGTATGTATGTAAGTAATTTAAATTTTATTTTGAAGTATGGTGTGAAGCCTATTTAGGTATTAGTGACTCGACATCCAAAGCCAAACTGGCATAATTCCGTAACGTGTAACAAAGAAAAAAGAATTAATTAAAGAGAATTAAACCAGGAGTCTCCGGGATTTGGAACCGAGCATAAACTGCTAGGCCACGAAGGCAGATCAGATACAACATTCTACATATTAAGATACTTAGTTATATCAAGTTTTATCCACTTCATTGTTTAAAACTTGAGCCATACGCCTCCAGCATTCTAGCCCGACGCAACAGCTGAATTAGTTATTTAGTTCAGTTCAGTTATTTAGTTCACAAGATTGAACCGATGTTGCAACGAACCCAGCGCCCCGATTCATACAGGATGTTAATCAGATAATGCCAGGCTTGGGATAACTAAAAAACTGCTTAAAGATTAGTTACCACCGTGGGTCAAACTTTAACACCGCTCGTAATTCCGAAAATTCATTTGTATGGCCATTCATACTTACTATAACAAAATATAGCAAATTCATTGTATACGGACATGGAATTAGGGTTGCCAAAATTTTTTTCTAAAAATACTTATACCTATATCAGTATGTCAGGGTTGAAGGAAGAAACCTAAACAGTACCTACTTTATAAACAATAAGACATCGCAATTCGATCTAAAGTAATATTTTTGTGTGAAAACAGTATACATATTTGAATACTGTTTCTCAATTGAACAGTGTCATGGACTCAAAAAACAGAAAAAAACTGTCCAAAAGAGTATGGTTGGCAACCTTCTAATATAGCTTCTAATGGCTTGCTTCCATAAGGAAACGGCAACTAGAATTAGTCACAATCTTCGAAAAAAACCGTTAACACAGTTTACAGGTCGTTGAAAAAGCGGCATAACAAATTTAATTGCAGCCAAAAGAAACAAACTATCGTTAAATAGCGTACGAGCATGTGAGAATCATCTTTTGGTATTGCTTTTGAGGTACAGTCGAGCGCAGCTCCGGTTGGGCAATAGAAAAAGCATTGAATTGTATTGCGTAGACAAGACGTGGTGTAAAAAAGTCCTAGGTGGGTAAGTATCCCATTTTGAGGTTGACTGCATGTACCTACAAACCACTAGCCAACAATCCACAACACCAAGTCATCCAACGACCCGATGAACCCTAGTTCATAGACTGTAATCGGCACCTACGGCTTCCGGCTACGTGCCATCCGAAAAACGGAACCATCTTACTTACGGACAATCGGGTGGTTCAGCCCGCAATGTCCTAACCAAACTGGGAACAAATTTACAAAGTGATAAATATCGACTTTGTAAGTGTCCCACCGAGAATCGAACTCGGAACCTTCTGCGTCAGTAGCAGTCGCACTACCACTGCGTCACATTGATCGTCCGAGACTTAGCTAAAGTTAATATAAATGTTTGAACATACTGTCCATCTGCCATTAATAGCACACCTAGTTATCAAGTATTAAATAGTTCCTATAAAGTGTGTTCTATCAGACAGAAAGCTTTCAGTCACCCATTTATGAGATCAGCGTAGACTAGCCATACAGACAAGTATTTAGAATAACCAACTTACGTTGATCCTTCTAATGTGCTAGTTGATTTGATGCTGACAGTACAAACCGACAGTCCCTACGTACAATGACGCAAGTGAAATTTTCAAATTTTACAGGAGAGCGTTTTACAGTTTCGAATGAGTATATTTCAAGTCATTTTATAGATAGAGCTTTGAAAATTTGAACATAGATGTATTTGGTCGTCATTTATTAGAATAACGGATAAAAAATTGAAAATAATAGTTATTTATATAAAAATAAGCACATCCGTAGTTTTACGGCACAAAAAATTAAGCTGTAGAAAGCTTATGTGGTACTTAAAATTTTATGCGTTCAAATTTTAAGCCACCAAAAATCGTAACTGTCATTTAAGAGATTTTACGTTGGAGTTAGTGCACACGTATCATAATTATAAATAGGTTTTTACCTCGTATTTTACGTTTTACAAATGTATACGATTAGGAATTGTAAAAAGAAAAGTAACTTGTTGTTTGAGAACAGCTTTAACCTTAATAAAATCAACAGTATAGAGAATATTAAAAGAAATGGTTTTACTCCGTAAGTGCCAGATACGAGATAGACGTAAAGGCGTAAAGTAACGTAGCGTAACTACTGTCATTTTACGTCGGAAGATGTGTTGTCACATGGGTTTTTAACTACCACTACCGTCGTTTTACGTTGGAATTGTGTAAATTTTGCAGTTACGGGGAGTCGATTTCGAGTAGAATCAGGCTATATTGAAACTCGCTATCTTTACTAACAATACCCTTATGATAAACTGAGGCAAAATCAAAGAAAAAAGGCAAATGACTTAAGTGTCAGTTACGCGATTGTACGTAGGGACCGTCGAAACGTGGTATAGCTCAGTCGCTTAGATAGTGTCGCGACCAGCGTAACTTGACCTAAATGCTCCATACACGCAAGTACGGGCGCGTACTGACAGTTACGCTGGTCGTGACACTATGAAAGCGAATGAAGTATACAAAGTTTGTATTCTCAATTCGTGTTCTACTGTAGTCCTATTGCCCACACGCAACGGCGGATGGTAGATATCTTGTTGGGTAAATATACAATGTTAGTAGCTTGTTGGTTTGGTCGATCTATGAAGATTTCTATTTGACTTCCTTTGTTTCGGAGAATCTAAATAGGGTGGTGAAGTGGGTTATTTTCAGATAGAAAGTGTGTTTTGTTTCCGCTTTTTTGGATGCATTTTTAGAAAGACGCCGTTGACCATAGGTATATATTCGGCTTCCCAAACCACTTAACTATCTAAATCTGACCTTTATATACCAATCGCCGAAAAAACTTTGATACCGCGTTTTAGGTCTCTCTTTGAATGGCAAATGCTTCGGAGTCATAGTATACATCCGTGTGTTGCCGGGCTTTGTGAGCCATATATTCAATACCAATAGCTCGTCCTTATATACCAAACGTCGGAAAAACTTTGATACCGCGTTTTAGAACCTACCTGGAACAGCAGATACCCCGAGTCGTACATCCAGAAGTCATCGGGCGCGTTGCCGGGCTTGGTGAGCTGGATGGCGAGGCAGCGCTGCAGGATCAGCTGGCAGCGCTGCCCCCCCGCCCCGCGGCCGCTCATGCCTCACCCCTCACACGCCTGTAGGCGGCGGCATGCTCTGCAAAGAAAAGAAAATGGTGGTTAGACAAAAAGCCGTGTCAACAACAGACTTGGTAAATCAGTTTGCCCATCAAAAAAGGTTATTAATGCCATTCAAGGGTGCCATCTTTAGTGGAAACCAGTATGTCTTGATCCCGTAAACTGGTTTAAGCTCTTACTTCCAAAGAAAGAAAGAAAAGAAAGGTCAGGTGAAGAGTACTCTAAACCGACGAGCATGTATGAAAAGGCTGATGAATGTTGAGGAAGCGAAAGAGGTGTGTTAGGATCGTAGTAAGTAGAAGGATGTTGTCTCTGCCTACCCCTCCGGGAAAGAGGCGTGATTATAGGTATGTATGTATGTATGTACTTTCAATCTTCTATGTTAATAAATCTTTAATAGGTAGGTAGGTAAGGCGTTAACGAGTAACGAATGTATGTTTACTTTCAATTTCACCTATTAAATTTTATTTTACACTTTATATATATCTTTACTAGTAGCAAATACTACGATTGGCTTAACAATTACGACTTTGATTATAAAAATTTAAATTTATTATCATGCCTTCGTAGAGGTACGAAGGCATGATAATAAATTTACTCGTATAATATATATTACCCTTTTATCTACTACATAAATAAATAAAGATTATGAAGTATTATCTACGATAGATGATCACTTTAAAATACATTAATATTAACTTTGCTTAATGTTAATATTAATTGTGTTTTATAGGAAGATACGCAACAGCTTTCCGGATTTCACTGAAATAAATTATGGAAGATCGAAAATTTATTTTTCCAGTATACCTAATGGTCCTATTCCTATAGTGAAAATTGTTTAGTACGATCCTCTTAAAATGTGTTCATGTTAATATAATTTCCTCCGAAACATGTACACCGTGTTTACACACTTACAAATATACTATACATTTTCTCAAAGAAATTGGTGGATTTGTAAAACACAACATAATTTTTACGTGTATCGTGCAAGTGGTAAAAGGGCTTAGTAATGACTAAGTATAGTATACAGGGTGTAAAAAGAATAGCCACAAATATTTTAAGGGGTGAACCAGCCCATGAAATTGAACAACTTTCCCTAAGGAACGTAGGTCGAAATGCGAAAGAAAAAAATGGACCTCCCATACAAACTAGGCATGATCATCGGTAATTCATTTTGTATGAGAGGTCCAAATTTTTTCTTAATATTTCGGCCTATGTTCCTTGGGGAAAGTTGTTCAGTTTTATGGGCTGGTTGACCCCTTAAAATATTTGCAGCTAATTTTTTACACCCTGTATTCTTTTTAGCCATGTGATGCCGGCTGAGAATAGCATCACCCCACATCCTTCCCGCGGGTGTCGTAAGAGGCGACTAAGGGGCTCGAGGGTATGGATGTATTACAATTTTTAGGCGACAGGCTGACAACCTGTCACTATAGTGATACATATGTTTTCTGAAACAACCTTGGAAAACAATCCTAAAAATGTCAGCCGTGGCGATAGCGACCGTATTCTTGCGGTCGTTAACGCTCTGCCTACCCCGCAAGGGATAAAGGCGTGATATATGCTCGTGCTCCCCACCAAGCCGACAGGCGTAGTTTTGATCGCCCCGGGCCTTAAAACGTAGAGTCCAACAAAAGACGCAACTTTACTCTTGGGAATTGAATCTTCTTTCTCTTGTTGAACTAATGGCTCCTCTTTGCTGTGCCCAAAATCTGGCCAAAAGAATGTCTTCCGTTGTAGTCATTGCCAAACATTTGCAAAGACTAACTTTGAATAGTTGCAAACACAAAACTCGCAACAGGCTTCTCTACATTTCTCTACACCTCGCGATCCAAAAACCTATTTCTCAAACGCACTTCAGGAAGGCCTGTCCGCTGCCCAAGCAGATAACTCTAATTACTTGCATTCGGAGTGAGGTAAAAGCTCTTCCCGTTTACACAACGTGATGTAAGCAGCATTGTAAACGCTGAGTTATCGCGTCCAACGCGAGAACGCTCGTACCTCACCAGTGGCTACTGGCATGGGTATTTACTGGACTGAACAGTATCTATACAAAATAGATTCAATTTTGCAGGGATGGACATTTCTGGGCTGGTTCGCGTCATGTTTTATTGCACTGGACACTTTAGAACGCGTAAAGAATTCTTTGAGCTTAGATCCCGGCTAGACTCGGAGGAAGGTTACGCCCACCAGGAAAACGTTCGTAGCTCACGAGTTGCTATTGGCATAGGTATTTACCGAACTGAAAAGTGTATATACATAAACGACATTCAGATTTACATGGATGAAAATTTCTGGGCTAGTTTTCGTCATGTTTTATTGCACTGGACACTTTAGAACAGGTAAAGAATTATTTGAGCTTAGGTCCCGTCTAGACTCGGAGGAAGGTTACATCCACCAGGAGAACGTTCGTTGCTCACGAGTTGCTATTGGCATAGGTATTTACTGGACTAAATAGTATCTCTACATATAAAATTCTTGTTTACATGGATGGTTAATTTAAGGTTAGATGGCACTCATAACTATGTTTTAATGGACTGCTGATTTTTTGAACTCTTTTGTGAATATATAAAGCATACTCGAAAATTCCGTCCACGGCAATTTGATTAATTTTGTGACTACGAATATAATATTAAAACAGGTTATACATGATTAGCTAGCAATATTCTATTAATTTCACAAAAGTTAGATAAAGTATCACATCAACGGCGTCTGAACTGACAGGCTATGGCTCTGCCGCTCTGCCCAATAAGCCTCACAGACAATAACTGACTCGGTGTAAAATGCTATTTCCCTGCTTTTGCAAGATCGCAGTCTACATCAACAAGTAAATAAACAAGTAAACGCACCAATTATGGTCTCAGTCGCCGATAGTGTTAGTTTAGCGCTAAAATTATGTTTCCTAGTATTATCCTTTCCGTCTTGCCTGTATTTGGTGTCCCTTGAAGTGTGTAATAGATAATTATAGCTCCTAGTTCGATTTATTGACCAGTTTCACTATTATGGACTGATAACATTGAAGATTGAATAACCTTAGCATTAGAAACAGATTTAAAGTAAATATTATTTCACAATGAAAGCTGGTTCAATAACAGTGTTCCAATTAAAGCTTTTAAAGAATGGCTTCTGTCTACAGAAAATATACGGGTTCCTCAAAAATTTTAAACTCACAGAGCATTTGCATCAGGGACGGCGCACGCATGACATCTGTTGTCTGTGTTTACACTTAACTCGGTTAACTTACCTTTTTGCTGACTGAGTCAGATCGTGATAATAATGATCTACCTAGGACCACATTCACCTATAGACCAATATAATAAGGTAGTTTATATAGCTGAATTTACATTCACAACAACAGGTCGCTGATGAACATGAGCCCTCCCCCTATCGAAGGGGGTGTAATTTCATAGCCATACTTACCACACATGACAGACGGACTGCAAAGCGCAGTGTAAGATTTGGTATATACAGGGAATGCTGCTGACCAATTCTTGGTGTAGGTATATGGGGTTATGATATTCTAAGCCGGCATCACACGGCAGTACATACAGAATTTTCCTTTCTCAAAGCTTTAAAATAAGTTTTCTTTCGTCCATACGAAAACAGTTAGCCAAAAACATTCCTAACGTGCAAAACATAAAAACGTTATACGTTACTTCCGTCAAAACATCGCGTGCATGCATTTACGCAGCCTTAAATGGCACTTTATTTTTAACCGATTTAAAATAAAGAGGTGATATTTTCAGCCACAAATTTAAACTTCTCAACATTCTAAAAAAGTTTGATGTGTTTGTGCTCAAAGTGGCGAAAGTGTGTTTTTCAAGTGTGGGTACTGTGTATTTTTTCATGCATGTGTCAAAAGTTACAGGACTGATTTTAGTGACTAATTCGCTAGATGACAGGGTCATTAGTAAAATACAAAACTTTTACGCTTAAAACTATGGTCCAAAAATACTATATACTTATTTTAAAGTTTTTCGGAATTATTAAAAGTTTTAAATCATAAACAGAAAAATAATATAAAAGCCAGCCAAACTAGAGAGACGTGGCGTCATCTCTTCGTATTTTCATGCAAAATATCGTATTAAAAGTAGCTCGCTTAACCTGCCAGTCATCATCCCACTGTTTACTTATATAATTGCGTAAATTCATATAAATCAGTTCAATACCTATACTTTTCAAGGAACGACCTATGTTCCTAGTGTATCAGCTTACCCCAGCCAGCAGTGGTCCAATATATGCTGATAGTGATTGATAGATTATATATTTTTATTTCTTTGTAAGTCGGTTACAATGTTTGTTAAATTACGTTTGCCGGTATTAGGGTCGCGCCACACCGAGCGGTGAATTAAAATGGCATCAGAACCATTTTTGTTGTTGTGCAATAGAGTTGTTATATCTCGGGCCAGGGTACCAGTGCTTCTTCAACTGGTTTATGGTGGTTCTCACACATGACTGACAATTTTGCGGTATTTAGCTGGTATGGTTATATTGAAGAAAGAAGGAAGTTGAATGAAATCGCAAACAAACGCCTTTGATCTGCCGTGTGATACCGGCCATGGGCGTCGTAAAAATGACTACGGAATAATTAACCAGGTCATTACCTTGCAAGCCTACTGGCAACAGCATACCCAGGTGACTACCGAATGAAATACATTGCACTGCGCTGGCCAATCTGTCTGTTAAGCGTGGTGAGTGTGGCAATACCACCCCGTAGGCCTATGCCCAGCAGTGGACGGTTGCGGCTGGTAAGGTTAAGGCAAAGATCCGCCATATTATTATATCGTGGCACAGGCTGCCTTTTCTAGCTGGCTGTCAAAAACCGCAAAATCTTGTGGTATGTGTGTGATCCAGCTTAAATGTAAGAACATAAATCAAACTGCAGTTATGGTGGTTATGGATTTTGCGCTGTCACTTTGCAACGTAGAAGTAATAATTCAATTATGTATTTACTAAAGATGTCTAAGATAGGAAAATGTTAGATGGAATAGTTCTGTCGGGCAAACCTACGCATTATTGGTAGTGCGTCTGCCTGCGACGCAGAAGGTTCCGGGTTTGCTTCTCAGTGGATCACTCACAAATACGATATCTATGACTTTGTAAATTTATTTCCAGTCTGATTAGGACATTATAGGCTGAACCACCGGATTTTCCGTAAGAAAGATGGTTCCGTGTTTCGGATCGCACGTTCAGTCGTCGGTCTGTCGGTTGTTGAATATGATTACTTAGACGGCGGTCGTTACACAACCATATCTTCTGATATGGCTTCTGCCTGCTTGTAGAAGGTGGATAAACTCTAGGATTCATTGGGTCGTAGGACGGCTCGGTGTCAAACAAACAGAGACAATTAATTATATATTAAATTTGACGTGGCGATAGCGACTGCATTTTATATGGCCGTTACGCTCTGCCAACCCCGAAAGGGATTAAGACGTGATATGTGATTGTGTGTATGTATTTTTGCATGACTAAACAAAAATTTTGGTGTATGTAAAGGGCCTTACTCATTGTTCAGACACACTCTCACTCTACTTAAATGTGGCTTAACTACAAGCTATACAACTTGACTTCAACTTTTATGACACACATATGAAAATGACAATGACCAAGTTAAAGCAGTAAATCAAGCTAGGCTTTCATCTGTTTAAGGAAGTGTTTACATTGTCCGCTTTTATTATGAAAGGGCTACTTCTAAAATAAAACGCTTAATAAACAAGGTACTTGTGATGTGGAAAGATCGGTCATGTTGTATCGGGTCGTTGTAGGACTCAGTATCCCGCAAAAATAAATATATGTATGTATGAGATATACAAAGAATGCTGCAAATATTTTAAATGGTGAAGAAACCCATGAAACTGAACAACTTTTCCCGGAACATACGAAAACAAAATTTGGGTCACCCATACAAAACTACCGACCGATAAAGTCAATTTGTATGGGATGACCATAAAATTTTCTCCGATTTCGACGTATCGTTCATGGGGAAAGTTGTTCAGTTTTACGGACCGTTTTACCCCTTAATATATTTGCAGCTAATTTTTTTACACTCTGTCTAACAACTAGCGCGAAAAGTCGTAGCAGGCGTTTTCAAGTCCTATATTCTGCGACTTGAACAGACAAAGGCAGATTTATTTCGACACTAAGTAGGTGCGTTGCATTTTCTCTGTTCACTGATTTAAATTAATAACGATGAGGGTAGTTGTTTAACCATAAACTTAATTGTCACTTCCTTTTCACGATCTAATATATTTAGAAAACATGTAACTGTAACGGTAAGGCGAGGAACACACTTGACGCACGACGGAGCGCAAAAATATCGCAGCAGTCTGTCAGATCCATACTAGAAACGTCACTTCCCATACTAATACCGCACTCGACGGATGACACTGTGATAGCGCTGTGTCAACAGCCGTTGAGCGAGTTTAGTATCGGGATTGACATTTCTAGTATGGATCTGACAGACCGCTGCGATATTTTTGCGCTCCGTCGTGCGTCAAGTGTGTTCCTCGCCTTGGATTCGCTTTTATTGCTCTATAAATACAACCAGTAAGTCACCGGAAAATGTAAATACCTCTTTACAACCTGCAAGTTGCATACTGTTTGATTTGCCTTAGGGATGCGACTTTGGTAACAAAAAAATGATCTTTCAATAATCGGTTATTTTTAGTCAGAATAAAAATCGATTAAAAATAAATCAATGTTTTATCAAAAAAAATCCCATGTAAAAAAATAATCCGCTTTTCATATCTTTTACTTGGTTTTCTACAATAAGACATTTTTATGGTACTTATTATTAATTACCGACAGAGGTAGGTAAAATACACTTCAAACACACTTCCGCCTAAACGAAAAAAGCAAACGCTTAAAATAAGCTGTTGTGTATTTTATCTGATCTTACTCGAAACCTGAAACAATTTGTCTGTGCGAATATGTGACCAAAAAAATTAACTTTAGTAGGTTAGGTAGGTACTCGAAAAGTTTACGAATTTATTGAAAATAAATTTAACTTGTATAATCGATTTAAAAAGTCGATTTATTTGGAAAAATAATCGATTTATTTAATTCAATTTGCATAACCGATTTAAAATATGTTTATTTCTAAAAATAATATATTTATTAAGAAATGATTATTTGTCACATCCCTGCTTTAACTTCTACGGTGACTTTCTCCAAGCATCAGTTTATGCTATATACAACATAGCTGCAAGCCTCATGGTGCTTGGCTTATGGGTTCCTGCGTATTATCAGAAGCCACTTGAATTATCTACTTGAGAGACCAAGTTACACTGGTTTCCCGTACGTTTTGTTAAGGTTAGCTAGTATAAGTTGATCCCTTAAAAGATCAACAGCTGTTTATCTGACCAGACTATAACAAAAACTCAAAAACGTAAGAATAGTATGTTTGACGTATAAATAAAGTTCTTCCCAACTTTTTAGGTTCTTATTTTAAAACATTAATCATGCGTCATCAAAATGCGAAAGTTTGTGTGTTTGTTTGTTTGTTACTCCTCCACGCAAAAAGAACTGAACCGATTTTTATGAAATTTGACACACAGATAGAGGGTAACTTGGATTAACACATAGCACCGTTGGTATCCCGAAAAAATATTCCTAGGGCGGAGCTGTGGGTACCCACTAGTTTACCTATATTGTCTAGTCTAAGCCAGGTTCTCTCGCAAAAACTCTTAACCGTTTCTGATGTCTTAAAAGATAAAATCATTGATACAAAGGTAGCTACCGATACAGACCTAGCAAATAATATCTAATATCTCGGTCACTTATAACTGTAAATATAGGTAGGTACTTCATTCGCATAGTGACACGACCAGCGTAACTATCACTACGCGCCCCTAAGTACGCGTATCGAGCATGCAGGTCAAGTTACACTGGTCACGACACTATCTAAGCGAATGAGCTATAAAAAACAGCCTTGCAAAATGAAGTTCGTTGACCCCAAATAAATATTGTCACTAGGCGGACCGGTTTTTACATTATTTTTGAACTAGATCTGTTAAGTAGAGCGAACGTGGGTGTCATACAGAAAATTCTACGATAATTATGCTCTGTACCTAGATCTTGTGGTGTTTTGAACTAGATTTGAATCAATAATGAAATAGTCAACCAAATTTTGACCACTTTAGGTAGTTCTTGCACCTATCGCATGTTTTTCCGGTGTTTTGCCGAATCCGGCTGTCCAAAAAAGAAAATCACATATTCCATACAAAAATCGGACACCAAGTCGCTGCATAATATAGAGGTTGCCAACGAATGTCATTTTGTATGATGACAGTCAGTGTCAGTAGGTACAACCGCCGGTAAAAGACAATTATAATCTATGGTTATAATATGGAAACGTCCGATTCGCCCGGTAAATGGATTGTGTAGTATTTTTCGAAAATTTACAAATATTTTGTATGCTGTTATTGACCTAGTTAATTAGCGAATTATGGTATTCCATGCCCTCCTGAATATGGGCGCAGCTTTCAAACAAAAAGTATTATGAAAGAAGTACCTAATTTATTTTCTCAATGTACATAAAGGCCTCATCACACCTAGCGAGTGGGAGGTCCATTCGTATACGAATAAAAAAGAAATATGCCAATTCACCGTTTTTGCAATCGACCACGATATGTCTTGGGTCCGTTAGGTGCTCTTTTTCGGCGGAGAGCTTTGTTCGTCTATGGTACAGTTGGTAAAGAAAATTCTGAAAAGGGCCTTTTCCAAATTGCTGCCAAAAAAATCAATATGACAACGCATTGTTATGATAAGTACAGTTGGTAATAATGCCTAGGCACTGCAAAAATTATGACTTTCTGAGATAGTCAACTCTATCAAATTTTGTAGTCACTTTTATTTGTCTTATAGTTGAACTTTACCTTTATTTATCCTTCTGAATGCGCCTGAAACAAGTTTATTTAAAAAAAATAGTATAGGAGGCAGCTGGCAAGCAAGACTTAATGTTCTTTTTTTGAAAATACTTTCATCAACTTATAAAAATTCAAAAATGTCCCCAGTTATCATGCGCAACCGCGATTTCGATTTTCTATAGACTTGTAGACAAAATTATTCACTTGTTTTGATAATATCCATACGCTTTGACACTTGTGAGGCCTAGTTTGTTTCAATTTCGGTGCAAATTTAAAATATCAAGCAGATTGTACGTAACGAACGAACAAACGTAGATTATGTGTATGTGTTTGACTCACGATCATTATACTTTTTATCAATGAAACATTTCGCCATTGCTCGCAGTCGTAAGTAATTTGGGTTGTGTGGATGTGGATCATTATTGAATAAAACTCTTCTTTTTTTCTTTATTTAATCGTAGTATTTCAAGTACCGTTCATTTTGTAGCAAATATTTGGAGCAATGATTGTATTAAAGTAGATAGTTTTTTTGTGAACTTTAATAGGTATATTATATTTTTTTGTATCTATATCTAGCATAGTACAGCGGGTAGCTACTATTTGAGTTTGACTTGATCTTTTTGCGCTAGGGGGTACCTTATTTTATTTAATGGTTTTGGATTCAGCCAGCGCCTACTCTGAAATATTATTTTGGAATTTTTCGTTCTTTTCATCACAAATTCCTTATTCCAATTCACCTTTTTGAAATCGGTACAAGATATCTTCCTATTTCAATCATCTTTAATCAGCCGTCAAATCATAAAACAACCTTTTCATTCTTTCTTTTCGTGTGGGACACCGAGTCGTCCAACGACCCGATGAAACCTAGTGTCAGAATTTTTTAACCGCCTTCTAAAAGTAGCAGGCTTCTGAAATGGTTGTGTATCCGTTTCATTTATGTCGGCTTTTACATAATCCATTGCAACTCTTTCTGACTTTTTTAAATTCTGTATACATCCATACTTGTCTATCAATTCCTTCTACATCCCTCTTCAATGCCCATACTAAATTAGACGGTTTACTCTCATTTTCGCTGTCATTGGTGCTACCTTAAATTTTTCACTAGTATGTCGTTGCTTTGCTTTAGATTAAAAAAACTGTAGCCTACTATACAAAAACAAATTATGATCAAGTAAGACATAATTAATGTTACAGATTGTATCTCTCTTGAGAAGTCACTCATTCACAAGATTACATTGTTAAGGGCCAAATCAGGTTCGTAACTTTTGCTTTCTATTCTTCACATGACGTCTTTACTACATGACAAGCATAATAATTAAACGATGTAATTACTTGATAATTACTGTAATTATTGTTGATAATTATTGACCTTTGACAGGTATTAAATACTAGTGAGAAATCGTAAAAATTGGTCAGTTCTTTACGATCGACCGATGGCCTGAGCCAGCTGACTTGCATACCAGTCAGAGTATCTATAGAATATCACAGGTCTAATTCGTGAAAAAACTGCCTACTATCTCAGGGTAGATAATACCTCTATCACACTTCAGCGCAAAAATAACGCTGCGCTTACGTATCCATTTTAGCAGTCAGATCCATACTAGAAATGTCAATCCCCATACTAAAACCGCTCTCAACGCACGACCCAGCGCTGGCACCGCGTCATGCGTTGGACCTGCCTCGAGAGCAGAACACCTAAACATACAGGTGTCAAACATACATTCGTTCTGCATCCAAGGCAGTCGCACTACCACTGCGCCACATCGGCTGTCTTACTACAAGCAGACAAATAACAGTTTTTCCTTATTAACAACTGTATTCATTACAGTATTACCCATAGCGTCCGACCCCATTCTTGTGTCAAGACATTGTCATTCACCGATGGTCACCATCACCATGGCAGGAAGTAGCGGTGACTGCCCGGTGGGATCTACGCCATAAAACAAAACTGTTGGGGTCGATTCTGCTAGACACTTCCATCAGTTTTTCCTTATGCGCTCTTTAATGTCAAGTATTCTTCGAGTCAAATTTCGTATTTGAATGTAACATTTCTTAATTATTACCATGCGGTGCCGCCGTTAACGCTCTGCCTACCCCGCAAAAGATAAAGACGTGGTATGTATGTATTGGATGGTATCAGCTTAGATAAGTATCACCCCATTTTTAGCCGTGTCGTAAAAGGCGGGTAAGGTATGAGTCAAGGCAGCAACCTTCTCTTTGAAACTCCTTGGACGATGCTCGCCAATCCGCCTGTCAGGCGTGGTAAGTATAGCAAATATCCTCCTATAGTGCAGAAAGACCCATCTACGGACTAATGTGGCTGTTGAAATTTGAATCTCAATTTTCGCACAACCTCATAAAAAGAAAATTGCGCCTCTGAACTATAAGGCAATTAAACAGTTGTTTCTTCTTATTCATCGCAAAATTTAAGATTAGATACACTACTACGACTTATTGTGGCATTTAGTTTCTAAAATAAAGCAAATACGTAAGTGAATGGAAACTGTCTCAGCTGCACAAAAAAGTGACTGAAATAACTAGCGAACGCGAGAATCGACAGTATGTCTAATACCCGATATGGTTCTTAGACTCAATGGGCCACTAACACCCGGTATGGGATCTTGTGATTATTGAGTAACGGTAGGACCATCGTCTTGAGGATTAATCGTCAAATTACTGTTAGTTTAGGAACGGTCCCTTAACTGTAACTAGGAAAAAGAAGGTTTAAAAAATTACCAAACTCAAACCAAAGACTGTAAGCTGCCCTATTTTATCTTAAGCTATCTTTGTACGTTGCTCCACTGTTACGCTTTGGCGGATCGCACACTTAACACACGTGAGCGCTAAAATATTGCAGCGGTCTGTCAGATCTATACTAGAAACGTCACTCGTCATCGCAGCGTTAAGTGAGCGATCCGCGTTTTACTTTTTCTGTCTCTTCTAAAATTCTACCTTAGCATTAAGGCCGCCTAAATTGTAATAGTTTCTGTTATATATGCTCCTATTGAGATATATTGTGTGTACCATAAAGTATTTATCTCATCTTATTTATGGTAGTTTGTTTAGATAAAGTATTTTTTCATTACAATCTGTATAGGATGTGCTTCAAAATGAGAAAACAAATAGACTGCAATACAATTCCGGACTTGGCAGCTTAGTACAAGAGCGGATTATTTTATACTGCAATTTATTTGGATTAGAGAATATTTTGGTTGCCGTGTGATGCCGGCTTAGAATAGCATTACCCCACATCCTTCCCGTGGGTGTCGTAAGAAGCGACTAAAGGACTCGAGAGTAATGGTATACAATTTTTAGTCGACTGGCTGACAACCTGTCACTATAGTGATGCACATGTTTTCTAAACAAACTTGGAAAACAATCCTCAAAAGTCAGACGCGGCGATAGCGACCGTATTCTTACGGCCGTTACCGCTCTGCCTACCCCGTAAGAGATAAAGGCGTGATATATGTATGTATGTCATATTTAGGTTATATAAAAAACGTGAAAAAATACATTTGAGATTATACAATGCAATACAATGTAGCATTCAGAACGTTATATGAAACTGACAGTCGCCATTTTATATGTGGTTGTCAACTTGATGTAAAATATTCGTTGTTTGCTGTAAATGTTTACCTTTTTGTTCCTTCCTTTCGTGTGGGATACCAAGTCGTTCAACGACCCGATGAACCCTAGTGTCAGAATTTTTCAACCGCCTTCTACAAGTAGCAGGCTTCTGACATGGTTGTGTAACGACCGCCGTCTAAGTGATCATAGACAGCAGCCGGGACCTACGGCTTAACGTGCCATCCGAAACACGGAACCATCTTACTTACGGACAATCGGGTGGTTCAGCCCGCAATGTCCTAACCAGACTGGGAACAAACTCACAAAGTGATAAATATCAAATTTGTGAGTGACCCACCGAGAATCGAACCCGGGACCGTCTGCGTCAAAGGCAGTCGCACTACCACTGCGCCACATCGGTCGTCAGTCACCTTTTTGTTTAAATTATCGTAGTATGCTTTCCGCAAAAAGTGGCAGAAAAATTTGTTCAGTAATTGATTGTTTACCACCTCTATAGGGTGAATGCTCTAAGACTGTACCAATCTTAGTTACACTCTGTTGGCTAAGTTGTCATTTTCTGTTGCGACAATTCGATGACAAAACCACACTGAAAGAATCGTAAAATTCCTAGGTGTGATTGTCTAAGTTAATCATTACACAGCAGTTGGTAATAATTGTTATTGAAATACCAAACTTTAGTTTATTTGTAACCTTTTATATAAGGTGTACATATATTAGAAAAGAATCAGACTATTAAACTGAACAACTTTCCCCGAAAAACATAGGTCAAATATGCGGAGATTTTTGGACCATACAAATTGACTTCCTCGGTTGGTAATTTTCTCAATTTTTTTTTCATATTTCGACGTATGTTCTTTGGGGAAAGTTGTTCAGTTTCATGGGCTGGTTCACCCCTTAAAGTATTTGCATTTTTTTTTACACTGTACTCTTCTGGTGAATATTTCTGCTACAACTACAGCCACAGCAGTCCACTGATGGACGTGGGCCTTCCCCATTTAGGGGTATATATTAATAATATAATATAATACTTTATTGCACAGTACATACATACATACATATATCACGCCTTTATCCCTTGCGGGGCAGGTAGAGCGTTAACAGCCGTAAGAATACGGTCGCTATCGCCACGTCTGACATTTTTGAGTATCTATTGTTTTCTAAGGTTGTTTCAGAAAACATGTGTATCACTATAGTGACAGGTTGTCAGCCTGTCGCCTAAAAATTGTAATACACCAATACTCTAGAGTCCCTTAGTCGCCTCTTACGACACCCACGGGGAGGATGTGGGGTGATGCTATTCTAAGCCGGCATCACACGGCAGGTATTGCACAGTAGGTAATATAAAATCGATTAAAACAGCTAACCCTAAAAGAAAAAGTACAACAAGGCGGCCTTCTTGCTATGGTAGCAAGTTCTACCAGGCAACCTTAGGGTATTAGGAAAGCGCATCAAGGTAAGCGGACTCCACCATACTCGCCACGCTTGGCAAGCGGATTGGCGAGCGCAGTGCAAGGAATAGTATTCGCAGGGAACGCTGCTGTGCACTCCCTGGATACATCCCCTAGGAAGATTTCAAAAATTGACCTCCAGGTTATTATACATACATACATACATACATATATCACGCCTTTATCCCTGGCGGGGTCGGCAGAGCGTTAACAGCCGTAAGAATACGGTCGCTATCGCCACGTCTTACATTTTTGAGGATTGATTTCCAAGGTTGTTCCAGAAAACATGTGTATCACTATAGTGACAGGTTGTCAGCCTGTCGCCTAAAAATTGTAATACACCAATACCCTCGAGTCCCTTAGTCGCCTCTTACGACACCCGCGGGAAGGATGTGGGGTGATGCTATTCTAAGCCAGCATCACACGGCATTATTATAGATAGTATGAGATATGACGAATTGCTCGTAAAATTTATGTCATTATGCAACAGCCTTCCAGATACAAGCATTTTATTGATTAAATTAATATTTCTGCATGTCAAATTTTAATGTCTAAGTATTCAATGATTCAATCGTCTAAGGTGTGTTTCAGTACCTTGATTTATTATTCATTTTATTGAAAAAGACTTAAAGGCAAGTTTATATGCAGTTCAGCGTTTCTTTGCTTATATTACCCATAAACATTCGAGTTTGCAAAATAATTTGCAGCAATTTTCATTCTTTATGTAGGTACTTGATGTAGCAATGTCTGTTTGGAGGATCGCACATTTGACGCATTACGGAGCGCAAAAATATCGCGGCGGTTTGTCAGATCCATCAGAAACGTCACTCCCCATACTAGACCCACACTCGACGGACGCTGCGATAGCGCTGCTTCGACAGCGGTTGAGCGGTTTTAGTATGGGAATTGACATTTCTAGTATGGATCTGCGATATTTTAGCGGTCCGTCGTGCGTTGAGTGTGCGATGCGCCTCATGTACTTGGTGTGGCAATGTCTGTTTATGGTCCACTGTATGTAGGAGGTTACTAAATACGCTAAAATCAAAAGGCAGATTCTTAAAGCTTGTTTTGTAAGCTTATTCACAAAGTTATAATTCAAATAAATTCAGTCAACTTCATTGCTAACAGTTACAACTAAACGCAATCAGATAAATCAATTAGTTTAAACATGCCAAATGTGACTACACCTTGCGAACGAAGTCGCGGGCAACAGCTAGTATACAATAAAAATAATAATAAATTGTAACTAAGTGATTTATCAAATCGGGGTCGTAATGAAGAAAGGTCAGAACTTCTGACCTTACTTCTGACTCAGAAGTATCCTAAACCGACGAGCGTGCATCAAAACACTGATGAATGTAGAAGAAGCGAAAGAAGTATGCCAGGATCATAGCAAGAGGAAGGAAATAGTCTCTGCCTTCCGCAACAGAAAAGAGGCGTGACTTATGTGTGTATGTAAGTAATTAATTCTTCTTTTCGTGTGGGATACCAAGTCGTTCAACGACCCGATGAACCCTAGTGTCAGAATTTTTCAACCGCCTTCTACAAGTAGCAGGCTTCTGACATGGTTGTGTAACGACCGCCGTCTAAGTGATCATAGACAGCAACCGGGACCTACGGCTTAACGTGCTATCCGAAACACGGAACCATCTTACTTACGGACAATCGGGTGGTTCAGCCCGCAATGTCCTAACCAGACTGGGAACAAACTCACAAAGTGATAAATATCAACTTTGTGAGTGACCCACCGAGAATCGAACCCGGAACCTTCTGCGTCAAAGGCAGTCGCACTACCACTGCGCCACATCGGTCGTCATTAATAAGAATAAATTTGAGTTACATTCAAGACATGGTGGATGATGTTTTCTATTATAAATTGGGTGAAGCTAGTAACTAGTTGGTAGTAGTTTTTCTTCCCATGTGGGATACCGACTCATCCAACGACCCAATGAATCTTAATGTCAGTTTTTCCGTCTACTTTTAGTATTAAGTCTCTGATATGGTTGACTAATAAAAATAAAGACAATTTAATTCGCTATTTATCGTAATGTATTTCTAAATGAAATAGGTATAAATGGCCAGTGTGACAATAATCAAAGCGAGCGACACAAAAAGCGGCATGAGTCACGCGAGCGAGCAACGGAAGCGTCGATTGCCAAGGCCGCGTAATCGCAGGCGACGACGCGCGACAAACCATTGTTTTACCTTCAATTGACTTTTTTTATCACAGTACTATCGGCAGTAGATCGACTTACCCATAAAATTAAATAGAGTTAAGAGAGGGAAATAGAGACTAGATAAAGTTATGGCGTGATTTTGGCTTAAGCTAATTCTGTGAGATGCCCAAAAAGTGATTTTAGGATATTTTTATCCAGAGATTCCAACATACCTACAACTTTAGCTGCGCTCTCCAGTCCGACTGCCATAATTGTGTGGTCTCTTTCTCTTTTCGTGTGGGACACCAAGTCGTCCAACGACCCGATGAACCCTAGTGTCAGAAGTTTTCAACCGCCTTCTACAAGTAGCAGGCTTCCGACGTGGTTGTGTAAGTGTAACGACCGCCGTCTAAGTGATCATTGACGGCAACCGGGACCTACGGCCCGTGTGGTTATGCCCTCGACTATTATTATTTGGAAGCCGATATCCAGCGGTGAACTATACACTAGGCCTCTTCGGCTTGCTCTACTTCCGAACTATTTTGGTATTTCGGCGGATTTTGAACACTATACATTATTCCTAGCATAGACTTTTCCATAGCTATCTTAATGACATGCTTGTAGTCTGTGTCGCCAGTTGTTCCACGTGTCGACCCCGTAAGTCATGACTGGTGATTACATCCATCATATCGTCCTAAGTTTTACCTTTAAAAAGGCTTAACTTATAACATTCAAGTTAAGTGCAACACCACCAAAATACGTGGTTTTTCCTATCAAATCTTTAACGATTTTTCTATCACTATATATTTTTCTACTAAACACACGTATAATACAGCTAGGTATGATATAATAAGCGTGGTAACAGGGAGTGCAAGGTCAGCCCGCCGCACTGCAGCGCGGGATGCGATCGATACGCCCGTCTGCACCGCGCTAGTGTGCGGGGACCTTTATAGCACACGATCTCATACAGGGACCGGAAGCGCTTTCCCTTTAAGGGGTTTTAAGCGGGGTTTTTAAGCACGATAATTTTTTAATTTGATTAAAACACACGATGATATTACTTGATATTTTATTGACTATCCCTTCAAACGGAAACCTAATGAAAGGCTTTCCCAACGTGTAAGTTAAATTGTTGCAAACCAGATCAAAAAAGCCTAATGATCGACTGTCCTAATCCAATAGGGAAACCCCTTCGATAGCGCTTCTCGCAAGATAATTCATGCGAGTTAGTGCTGTATGCGTAGTTAATACGAGTAAAATTCACTTGGGGATGCTTGGGGATAGTTTCACTGGACATATTGACGCGCCAATATGGCAATTAATGTCATTCAGTAAAAGACGCGAATCCGTCGGGAATGTCTGCGGGGTAAGGTGGGCGAGCGGGATGGGGTCAGGGCGCCGCGCCGGCGCATCCATTTGTTTACTTATTGTTTTACGAGATTATTACCCGCAAGTGGCGATTAACTCAAAAGAGCTATGAAAAAAATTTGGAAAATATTTTTAATTGTCAACGAACGCTGTCTTAATAAATGTGTAGAGTACTTCCATACAAACAATAATTTGGATGACTGCTCAGCTGTCAAGTGTTACCATTTCGAGATAAGCTTTAAAAAGTTACAACGTTGGCGTTAGTTGATAGTTAGAAGCAAATAAGTTTTTCATATAAAATACATATCTAGTTGTAACGTTTTGAAGCGATAACACGTAATGGTTACACTTGACAGCTGAGCTGTCATACAAAATATTGTTTGTATGGAAGTACTCCACACGTCTTATGGGTAATCGTTAGTTGATAGTCATAAGCAAATAAGTTTTTAATATAAAACAGTTGTAACGTCTTGAAGCGTATATCTCGTAATGTTTACACTTGACAGCTAGCTGTCATACGAATTATTGTTTGAATGGAAGTACTTGACACATCAAACAGAGTTGCGTTCGTTGACCATCAATAATTGACATTAAAAAAAAGACGCCAATGCTCCATACATTTCCCGCAAATCCCTTTCTATAAGTAAAAAGAATCAATGCACTGTTCACCTTTCTTTGTATGTTTGCCTATAAAGTCAAACTACGCATTCATCAACGCACCATTCCATTACGCATGCGACATCATATTTGTATGAAGATAACCTTATTTTGAAATTCGCATTTTCCAAACGCATGCGTTACGGATGCGACAAAAAAGGCAGCAACGGAATGTGATACCCGCCAAGTGTGTCAAATTAACTTACATAGTTTTAGCATGAAATAGCGCGAGCGATAAAACCCTTTTATGAAGTGTAAATAGCAAAAATACTGGGTAAGCCCTTGAAAGGCTTTGGTTAGCGCTAACCGCTTCGATGTGCTAAGATTTCCCAAAAGGAAAGGGAAAGCCAAACGTTTAGCTCGCATGCCAACGCAGCTACCAAATGTTACGCTAGCCTAATGATTCGGAAACCCCTTCAAAGGGTATTGAAAATTAAACCGCTCGTCCGGTCCCTGATCTCATAGATAAAAGATAGTCTGACGTGGCGATAAAGACCGTAATTAGCGATCGTTAACGCTCTGCCTACCCCGCAAGGGTCAAAGGCGTGATTTATATATGTATGTATGTGTTAACTGTTCAGAAATTTTTATTAGAAGAACTAATGTGAAAAACTTTGATAGCGTTTCGCATAGGCGCATCGCACATAATAACGCACGAGGGATTGCTAAAATATCGCAGAGGTCTTTCAGATCCATTCTAGAAACGACACTGCCCATACTAACGCCGCACTCGACTGATGACACTGCGATAGCGCTGCGTCAACAGCGGTTGAGCGAGTAGAAAAAGATCACTTTGAACTTAGATCACTTAGAAGGTAGTTTTAAATAATCAGTCATCGCGACTTTTTTGTGCGAGTTCAATTTAAATTTAATTTTTCATAACGAAATTACCCCAACTACACAACCTGCCCAATATAACGCATTTCTTCCGAAAACCGGTGTAATTATAAATAAAATTGTATCCCATACATCTGAAGGTGTTAGAATCTCAACATATAAAGGGTCTTACGAGAGGGTAATCGTAGGAGACGTTAAGGGGTGTGCCGACTCTCGACAGGAGGGGCGGTGAAAAATTACTCGCTGTCAAGGTCGGCCCGGAGGATTTAAAAAATCTAGTTTAAGAACTTGCTACGAAACCTGCTGATATAAGCTCTGCTGCGGTAATATTCAAACTGAGTAATAAATACGTACGTAGATGCAGGTTTTAAGAAAATCATCTGCAATTTTTGTTGGTGAACCAGTGAAACTGAACAACTTTCCCTAAGATTCTAAAAATGTGACCTCCCGTAGAAAATGTACCAGCCGACGTGGTTCGTGTCAAAGGTCCACTTTTTTATATTTCGCCTGTTTCTTGGACAAACTTGTAGAATCGAGCTTTTAACAGAATATGGGAAAATAAGAAACGAACTTTTGACAGAACGTTTAGTTATCCGAAGATTTTAAAGGCACCATCAACATAGATAGCATAGGTTGTCACTGTCAGTCCAGAAAATACCCATTTCACTCAGTCACTCAAACAATAAAAAGATATGTCATAAAAAGTCTCACTACATTATACTTACTCATAGAAACCAACCCAATTAAGCTGCGCAACCTTGACTTCGATTTTCACTTATAGACAAAATTATTCACCTTGTTTTGATAAAATCCATACGATTTGACACTTGTGAAGTCTTCTCGCCCGCGAGATAAGTCTATACTGTTCGCATCTTAAAGGGGCAGGTACATAGCTAGGTATTTCAGATATAATTCGATTTAAATCTAACCCGTTCCAAAATCTCCAACAGCAGCAGACACATAATGCATAGAGGGGGAATCCTAACTTGCCTTGACGGGGCCACACTTTGAATTTAAACTCGCAGATTTGCATACTCTGATAATCTCCTTACTCTGAAATATTGTTTAAATTTCGAAGATATCCTATGTTATTAAACGCTTTGGCAAGAATATTTCATAGTGATCATTGGTACAAAGAAGTTAAACACCTAAAAACGTTCTTTTGGGAAAATTACCTACTTACCTACTGTTAATATTTCGGTCCCAAGTTTTACGACTGCAAACCTACAAAAACGTTTTCAATCTGTATGACAAATAATTATGACAACTTTTAGAGGTTGTAATCTATGGTGTTATTGTCATACATGTAATAAAAAAAAAAAACTTCTCCAAGTTACCTCAATTTTCATTAGTTTTTTGCGATTAGCAGCGGGTGCAACCGTTAGTCACACAATTAATCATATTTATTTAAACTTTACTAGGTCAAACAATAGTTGGGCTATAAGCATTGATAAAAACAAACCAATAATGTAACCGAGTATGCAAATTGTTACGTCGAAACACGGAAACTCGAAACTGAACAAGTCCACAGCGGCCCGAAAGTGTAACGGCGTAACTACACTTTATTGACTTTGCAGGTAATCGCAACTCGCGGCGTATAAACATACGACCTAATGGGACCCTAATTCTGTTAACATGCCAGTTACAGTTTCACCAGTTTACTTAGCATGAAACTTTATTACCGTTTACTTGATACTATAATAAGATAAATACAAAATATACGCACGGTAGCGATGCAGTGTTTTGAATACAAATTACTATTTGGATAATTTTTATGATAAGTATCCTTGTGATAGAGTAATAGTAGATTACGTACTGAGGTATGTAAGCTATCAATAACAACCGAGGTTTTTTAACGCCCGAGCGGAGCGAGGGCGGTACCTTTCCGAGGTTGTTATTGATGTTGCATCCGTGGTACGTATACTGCTTTACATATCGAATGAAAAAAGAGTAAAATAAAGCGATAAATACAAGAAAACGATCCATAAATTATGATTGTATCGTCTGCTATTCAAATTGCACCACAAAACTTTTTTTTCTATGATTGAAAAATATTGAATTAATATGAAAGAAAAGTATCCTAACATAAAGTAGACATTTTTCTGATCGTAGGGATATTAGTAATTCTTACTTTTGTCATTGTAATATTGAGTAATAATTCGACAAACTCATTTATTGAGGTTATAAAAATACAGATTAAAAATATAATTCCTGCGTTCAAGCAACACAATTCGTAGCGGCCAGTTCGAAATTTAAAATCGTATACAACTAATTGGATGCAATTCCTAATAAAAATAAGAAGAAATTGATTTTAACTTTTTAATTGCCGCGATTCTATAGGCTCCTTTTCTAGTTCCATATTTAAAATTACTTACAAGCTTAGTTTTAAAACCTCGCCTGTAAGTTGAACTTACAGGTCGTGTTTTTTGCCAGTAATGACCTACTTTCAGAGCATGAGATATGTAAAATACTTTATTCTGTCATAATTTTGTACATTGTAGTGTTTTTCCAAAACTAGCCGGCAAAAAATATAATATTTAAACGGTTTTATATAGCTTACTCCGTTTTTTTCTATTGTTTTGAACGCTGTAAAGAAAACCCACGCTTTAAGAAAAGAACAAATTATTTTGTCAGATCCTAGGTTCTTTTGTTCTTACTGAATGTTCTTGTTTTAATTCGACTCTCAAGAGTTTATGAAATCAAATAACTAGATTTAATTTTATCGCTACACTACATAAGTCACTAAAGTCCAAGTTATGTTTACTGCCGTAAGTGTAGCCAACTTTTACTAAGAAAGCTATGCATAAACTGTCGTAAGCTGTTCACTGGTTTTCACTGAAATCTTGCTTATTGTTAACTTGGATACATAAAGTCTGCTACAAGATTATCTAGCGCCTAAACAACTTTTGAGGCACTAAACTTTAGAACAGGCTAATTAGAGCTTGTGTATTATAAATTTTCTTCGTAAATGAGATCGTATCGTATTGACAGCGGCTGTTAATTGCGTTGACAATATCGGTTGTCGGATGTGATCGTCAATTAATGGGAAGATGTGAAAGTAGAGCCTCCGGCCATATACTTTACATAGGCAGTTCTCACGCACACCCTATAGAAATAGAATAGAAATAAAAATGTATTTATTAAACAAAGATTTTGTACAGTTCACAAAAGCTATGGACCCCGCTCTGAGAAAATCTGTATCGCGGGCGACCGCATAATGCACATAACAATATAAAGTTTACAATTAAAATTTTAAAAAGATGCATATTTTTCTAGTGCTTTGCCGGATCCGGTTTCTTGACTAAAAAAGTTAAGAAACAAAATACAATCCTCTTATGAAGCCGGTATAGAACAACGTGACCCTATTTCTTTTATGTATATTCAAATAAGGAACTCGAGGATTCCATGAACATTACAATTTCAGGCGATAGGCTGTCGCTATAGTAAGTGAAACGTGACAATATCTGAAATAGTCCTCAAATGCGTATCAAACGTGGAGATAACGACCATATTTTCACGATTGTTGACGCTCTGTCTACCCTGCAAAGTATAAAGACCAGATTTGTGTATGAATAAAATAAATGTTAGTTACACTATAAAGTACTTAAGAATTTTATCACACATGATCACTTTTAAACCCCACAAAACCTCAAATAAACAGAACCCAACACCATCGTAAACCAACTCTTGCGTGACCAAGGCCGCCAGCTTAACTGGCGTATGTAACAAATAGTCGAAACCACAGGATATTGACAGCTGACGGCGATGACAGCCGCGCGGCCTTGTCAAGTACGGTGTTAAGTGTCACTGACAGACTTCAAGCTTCGAGGCAACCAATGATGAGCTGTTTTATTCGGAACAAAATAATTGTTTTTAAGGTAATTTCTTTTTAATGAGGTATCATCGTATCGTTTTAAGGAATGCACCGGTTTAAAATAACTATACAGCTCCACTCTTCTTATTGGAGATTATTAATAAAATTCGTGCAAAAAAATTGTGGAACAGATACCTACGTTTCGATATCTTGTCCAAGATTGGTCATCATAACACAATTTTTAAAGTAATTGCTTATGAATTTTCAAGAAATCAGTTTTTGCTCTCTTATTTCCGTTATATTTATAAGCTTTTAAGGAGCTTATTTCTTACTTCCCGATTATGTGTCGTATGATGTTGATAAATACATGATTTATGGGTTTATTTTGAGGTTATACTACTTACTGTTCCTGTTTGACTCGTATGCAAAGGATTCTGATACAGGACACTGTGAATGTTGAATTGACTACATTTTTAAGGAGATTGCATGATTTTTGTAGGTCATTTTTCATCCTTCTCCATGCCTTATCCCGTTCTCTGTCGGGGTCGGCTACCTAACCTAGGGAATTTGACGTGGAACCAAGTTTTTACACAGAGCGACTGCCATCTGACTTCTGCAACCCGAAGGCTAACCTGGCCGGAATCCTAGGTTAAGCCACATTCAAATATCATCTGATTTCAAATTTTATTTGAATGTGGGTTTCATCACGATGTTTTTCCTTCACCGTAAGCACCGTGAGCAGTCGGTAAATTTAATTGAGTAAAACACATTGGTACATGGCGGGGATCGTACTCGGGTCTCACGATTGTAAGACCGGGATCCTAACCATTTGCCACCGACGCTTACCTAATACTTGAAAAGCCCCACACATGAAAATTGTAACAATAGCAACATACCAACTTACCACAGTTGTTTTAAGGAAACAAGATAAACTGGTTTTTCAAACAGTTTTTAAGAAAAACTAGAATACATAGATCTCTTAAAGACGTTGGTTGATGTGCTTATAGTGCTGATAGTTCATACCTACTTACATAACATTTATCTAAGTACAAATATGTAAAACTCGAGGCTTATCCAGAAGTAGCCCTAAAACCACTTTTATTGATAACTTCCCGTATAAACGCCTCGTATATTCATTTTAATTCTGATTGCATTTCATTTACGGCTTGACGCCACCACTAAGGATAACATATTTCTTAGCTATGCACCGCTGTATCTATTAAAAAGGCATAATAAAACTAAGTGGTCATATTTCCTCCTATTTCAGACTGCTTCTTAGGTCGATCGCATAGTTAACACACGACGGAGCGCTAAAATATCGCAGCAGTCTGTCAGATCCATACTAGAAACATCACTGCCCATACTAAAACCGCACTTAACGGACGACGCTGCTCTAGCGCTGCGTCGACAGTGGCTGAGCGACAGTATGGGAATTGAAATTTCTAGTATGGATCTGACAGATCGCTGTGATGTTTTTAGCGCTCCGTCGTGCGTTAAGTATGCGATCCGCCTTAACAAGGCTGGGTGGTGTCGCATGCCGATGTGTTCACGCCTTATAAGCTTGTCATAAGCTGCCTCTTCCGTGACAATAATGTCATGTCAAAAGTGACTGTGATAATACCCGCCAATAGAATAGGAGGATTTAGAACTTAACATTTTTATAAACACATACGGCGTAGTTACAAGTTGACGCATCATAAATTTACATTATGATTTAACGTTTTTAAAAGGCTTAAACCAAATTTTTTGATGGTCTAATGTTTGCTGATTTTGTAAGTATATTCTGACATTCATCTGGTTAAAATATCATAACTTCTTTCTTTACCAAAATCATATAAACATCCCAAAAAATACTGTGAAGCTGTTTTTGAGTAAAAGTTCTCTCATACCTTTTCCAATGAGTAAGATTTGCTTAAAATACTACGTACTAAAATACGTAAGTAATATAACTTGAGATAGCATTACAGAAATAGCATATAGTTATTCAATATTTATGTAGTAGCTGGTAACAGTAGTTGAAACCGCTTTCAACGCATGTTAAGTGAAAACTTATTTATTTTAAGAGTATACTTAAGTATACACTTCACAGACATATATAATTTTACCGATGAGGCAGCTACTTTTGCTGCAGCACGAGAAATACTTATATTTATCTTATAGTTGGGGCCATAGGTTGTGGCAATTGCAAGTTGTGACTTATCATAATGTTAAAAAACAGACAGATAAATTGTATTAAGAAACTGATTTAGCTTCCATAATTAGATATTGAGGTAGTATATCCATTTAATACCTTTAAACGATCAAGGTGTTAAAGATAAATCGATCTAGCTTCTAGGTTTTATTTTCCAAAAATCGGGGCAAAAAAAACAAAGCAATGCTCGGTCAACCAGGAACCTACTTTAGTACTAAACAAGGAAAAAACGTAAAACCTGTTGTTGGCTTGCAAAGTCAAATAAATAGATTTTTAGGCACTACTTTTAAAAAAATGCAAAATATTAACTATTAATACAAATTCATCAAAAAATGGTGAAACAAAAGTTGGACAATTTTAGCAGCCAGGTACGACGCACCACGAAAACTTATGCGCTATTTCTTAAACACCCTGTACCTATTATATGCGACTTAGAGTTATGTCCACTTAAATCGCATTTTCCCCAGAGCCATTGAATTCAAATTGTAACTCAGGTTTATGTCTGTGCAGTTAGCTGGCCATCAAACCAAGTTAGCAGAAACGCCGCCATTTTAGCGGATCCTATCGGCTTTACATCTATTACATGGACTGGTATTAATGCTATCTACAAGTGTCGCAAAGATATTGCTGTACCAGAAGCAGCTTACGTTCCTCTCTTAAACGATTGGGAATCTAGTTTTTGGTATCTTAAACTTCAGGAAATATATTCAAATTCAATTCTTAAAATTTTTCTCAAACATCGATAGGACCTGTCTTTACGAATCGCAAAAATTCTGTACCTACTGGTAACCAAAAAAAGTGACTATAGATTGGAAAAAGAATCAAGTTTCAAATGTAGCTAGTACTAAGTACAACTTACTGTGATTTGGTCTTCTCTGATTGGACACATTTATACCCCGAAAAATGCAGAATTCAAAAAATAGTTGTATGATTTTGTCGTAGACAAAACTTGTCTTCGATTTTTAATTCTGTGTCACAACAAGAAACTAACACAATATTATCTTAGCGACCTTCTGCGACTAGCACCTGTCATGACTTGTCAAACCGATAATAGTAACAACTCCATATTTTTTGTCTACAAAGTGTCATCTTGTCAAACTGGTAAATTGCGTTATGTTTATCTTAATGCCACAACCGGCTTGACCTCAGGGTCTTAAATTATAGGAAGGGTTTTGAAGGTGAGCAAATACGTATTTTGCCGGATGCTTAAACTTTTATTAGCAAAGTCATAGTATGTTATTATGAGTAAGTAAATTGCGGTTGTGCTGCTAGTTTACGCATCTTAATGACCACCATTTTTTTAGCTACGCATAAAGGTTAAGCACTTTGGTACACTAGATAGAACACCATTAAAAATGTACTACTACAAATGAAACTTCACGTAACATATTCAATTGAACAAGACAGCGTTACACATACACAATTATTACTCTAAATGGAACCGAATCGAATTTCAAAATCATATTTGCAAATTGCAAAGTGTAACCCAAATGACTTGGATTAAAACAGCCATTAATTTGCATTACAGTTACTGCCACTTCTTACTTTCTTAATATGGTATCAAAGTGTAATTCTTCTGTATTTGGACTATTTACCGTTTTTTTAGCAGTCTTACGCTTGTCACATTAAAATGACATGACATAATCCGTAAGTCACGTTTAAAATGACATCAACCTGTTAGCAAAAAATACACTGTAATAGTTACATGAATTGTATAATTATGCAGATTTTGACCCGTAGTGGCTATCGTTTTTAATGTTCTTCTGTGTCTGTCAAAGCAATGATTTTGATGTCATTCGAAGTATTGGTGTGGCATACTCTGCTCATTTTTTTGCGTCATTTAGCTTCGATATTTAACGTTCACGCTGCGTTAAGAAACATACATACATACATACATATATCACGCGTTTATCCCTTGCGGGGTAGGCAGAGCGTTAACTGCCGTAAGAATACGGTTGCTATCGCCACGTCTGACATTTTTGAGAATTGTTTTCCAGGGTAGTTTCAGAAAACATGTGTATCACTATAGTGACAGGTTGTCAGCCAGTCGCCTAAAAATTGTAATACAGCAATACTCTCGAGTCCCTTAGTCGCCTCTTACGACACCCGCGGGAAGGATGTGGGGTGATGCTATTCTAAGCCGGCATCACACGGATATTTTTTTAACGGATTTATTATTTAACGCTCGTTTAACTATACAAACAAGTATTTAAGGTATGCTCGGTAAATATTTGAAGTCGCTAACTGGGGACCCTTGACACAGAATTGGGACCCAAATAAAGGCACACGTTAGGTAAATACCCATACTACTCAAATTCACGTTTTATTCTAAAAATAGTTGCTTGAACTAAATACCGACCGGCTAGATTTAAGATAAAAAAAATTGATGAAAACTTATGTTTTACTTATAAAACTTGGATATCTGCATTAATCAAATTATTAATTTAAAAAACTGTTCACATAAACCATGACATAACTGTATTACCTTACAATCGGGCGTCTTTTAAAAGCCAATTTTGACAGCTTGCTATTGCTGTGGCATAATTTGCATTTTGCTTTGTTGACATTCGAGTCAAAATAGACTTTTAAAAGTGGCTAAAGTGTAATGACATACGCAACAGAGGTGTCAGTCTACAGAAAGTAAAAGATATTTGTGATGTTTTAAAATATATGAACGAACAATACAATCCCCAACAGCCTAATAAGGGAATCTGGTCCGTCTTTTATTGTTGTAACTTAATAACTTCGCACAGTAATAAAAACTGCAAAATCGTGGGAAACAATCACTTCAACAATAACTTTTACACAGAACAAGATCTTATAGCAATCTTTTAAAGTTACTGCCAATAAAAACGCGGTGAATTTTAAAGTCTTAAAGAAACTAGCGGCACACCCGCTGCTAATTGTTTTCCCGTGGGAATAAGACGTTTTCTTAAAAATATGCAAAGATGCCCCTTAAATCATTTGTTTGATTTAAAAAACCACTTCAAACTCAGTTTATAAGGCGTGAGCGGCGTCCAAGCCAGACGGACAGACAGAGAAACGCGATATGCTATTTTATTTGATATCACAAAAATGAATAGAAGATTTCCAAAAATGTAAAAATTGTCATTAGTCTATTACGGTTTTTACGTAATATTGTCGTGACCAGAACACAAATCTTCTGGTAAAATTCACAAATGTGACATATGACATTTGACTTGTCGGGTAAAACTATGATTAATTATCAATCTAGCATCCTTGATTTGATATATTATGCCACCTGTTAATTATTTACATCACATTATTTATTTACTGAATTCAGTATTTTTAATACTGCCTATGAAAGATGTGTGTAATGATATGAAGTATTAAACGGGGGGAACTAATTACGCCACTCTCTACAGCGCTTTTATTCACCCTATATTAGTTGTGTTGTGTGAAGCGGCCGTATTTTTGCGGCTGTTAACGCTCTGTCCACCCTGCAAGGGACAAAGGCGTGATATGTGTGTGTGTGTATCACTATCAGCATGCACACCTGTAGATTAATTATAGTAGGTATATTGGTAGGTAAAATCCAATGTATTACTACCAGTACCATCATCGGTGATAGGATAGTTAGGAGAGTATGACACTGCTCTAAGCCCTTTTAATGAGACGCTGAGATTGTGTAACAGGCAGAAAATCGGAGAGCATATTGTATATTCTACGCGCATACCAAACAAGGAATCTAATAATGAAAATCTGTAAACATATAAGGTATTTAGGTAAGTGACATAATATAAGCCAGAGAAAATAGACGAAACAGTTAGAATTATCTACTGTAATACTTTTATTTTATTTTAATTTAGCGTAGTTGTTTTTTGGGCTAATAATATATATATTTAAAAAACTTAGCTAGGGTAGCCTAGGGCCTATTCTATAGGTACAAATTGTAAATTGAGATTAGAAGCACTTCTGAGCAGGTTTTTGGGTGGTTTTCCTGTTCAGGGGGTCCGGCTGATTAGCATGTAACATGATTTTTTTAAAAATATTGCTTTTAATTTAATTGATTCCATAAATTGATGGTGGTGACGTAAGTTACATGCTGTGTGGTCAGCCTGACCAGCCCCGAGGCAGTGCCTTTTTTTTTATCCCACTCGTGCCGCGATTCTATTAGGAACATAAAATTGTTATTGTTACTTTGACTAATTCACTTATTCAGTGACCGTATTGTAATTTAACTCTATGACATTCTAAAAGCATTCATTGTGAATCTACTTAGAAATAAACGATTGAATCTTGAATCTTGAATAAAATAATCTACCCTGTATCACTATCAGTACCATCGGTGATAGGATAGTCAAGAGAGTATATTACTGCACCGCTCTGGGCCCTATTCTAATGACACGCTGAGATTGTGTGACAGGGAGAAAAAGGGGGATCGTGTTATGTTCTACGCATATAGCTAACGGAATTTATTTTAACCTAAAATATGCACATCTATTAGGTATTTATGTACGTGAAGTAAAACGAACTACCCTGTGTTACTATCTGTACCATCGGTGATAGCATAGTCAGAGAGTATGGTACTGCACCGCTCTAGGCCCTATTCTAATGAGACGCTGAGATTGTGTGACAGGGAGAAAGTGGGAGAGTGACAGCGCATCAGGGCCCACGGCTTGTAGTGTGCTACGTGCATAGCAAATTGGGAATCTATTTTATCCAATGTTATTCACATCGGTAGATAAGTAGATATTTACGTGAAATGAAGATTATAATGTTTTTTTTAAAAGATACTAATTTCATAATGGTAGGTAAGGTTACCATTAAGGCCGCCTTATTGTACTGTTCCCTTGTTTGTATTTTTCTACTCTTGTTACATTTTTGTGCAATGAAGAATTGTTTTGGTTAACTAACTACCTAGGGTCACATAAACTATCGACTGCTGGACATGGGCCTCTCCCTTTTTTACCACGCGCCTGCAAGTTTGCTGAGAACAGTAAAATGTTACACTCGTTTGGAAACCCTGCTTCCTTTTATGGATTTACAATACCTACTCACGGTTAGAAAATCAGATCACATTTGGATTGTTTCCACACTTAAAGTGATCCCAGGCTTGTGCATTCTAACCAACTGGACGTCTCGTGTGGCCACAAAATTGAAGAGCAATTCACCATTATACAGGGTGTCACAAAAAGACAAATAAAGCTGAAAGAGTGTTGACGGGTCCATTGTAAAGAATCTATTTATAAAATAATTAAAGCCGTAATGTCGTATTTGAAAATTCATAAAGAATGTTAATTTTAATAAATTTGGCTTGATGTTAATACTTGCGTCGCAGCCACTATTGTTACAATGTCTGGTTCATTACTCTTACCAGGAGATATTTTTCGCCACTTCCTAAACCCCACCCATTCTTAAAATAAACAATTACAAATAAGTTCATTTTTATTGTTCATTCTGTACCACCTTGTATAGATATTCGGCATCAAATTAAAATGTCAAGTCACACCTGCGACATCGTCTGCGGCGTGGCTTGACAGTGAACAAACTTTATATCATGATAAACTACAAAGAATAGGTAGGTAGTAAGTACTTATAAGCGTCCATTGAACAAATTAGAGTACCTACTACATAATCGTTAGTAAAAGGGAAAGGAACGATAGTAACAAAAGCGGACAATGAAGAATAATACTAAAGTCATTAAGAGGTCAGAGTTGAAAAGCTACAATGACTCTGAAACAGATGACCATATTTGTCAAACAAATAAATTGCAACGATAATCTGTGGTGATATAAATTTCAGTTTCGTTTCCGTGTTTCAAAAGGCAAGATTAGATAGTTGATCTTTTGTTATGCTTAGTAGAAAGATGATATGTGTGAAAAAGGTGTAAACCAAGATTTGACTGCGGATAGATCCTGCTGACGAGGAAGATATGTTGCGCTTACCCCAAATAAAATGGGTTTAGGCAGGCAGATGATGAGTAGTTTAGACCGAAAATCGCGATATCTCGCAAATTTATTGTTTAAAATAGTTCGAAACGCACGAGTAATTCAAGAACTTTCATATACAAGTAATACACAAAAGAAATAAAACTTAGATACGTACCTATTTAGTGCAAATTCTTTTACGATCGAAACGAGAAATATAAGTTGCAGTACTTCGGGTTGTATGAATATGACATCCAATATTCCCGTGCTAGTTATCATAAAATGTAAATAAGTATACAAGCAAGTTCAGTTTGTTTTAACTTTAACAAGATATAGCTGTTATTCTCTTATTCTACTTTAGAATTTGTACCTTCTATTGTATAGCCATCACTAATCTTATTATGACTGCTGCGTAGAAAGGAAAGGGACACTATAATTTATAATGCTCGAAGTGGACAGTGGATCTGACAGTTCCTTATAGTCCACGAAGATTAAGGGTCGCGCCATTAAGAAAGGTTACATGCCTGAAGCATTCCAGGTGTCAGTCATACTATGACTGGGAGTCAGGCATTGTACGACTGCTATTTCAAACTTAGTTTCAAACAGTAATTGAGTTTTGTTATTGTTGTTATTTGAAGTAATAACTTTCGCTACTAAAGCTAGTAACGAGCAAATACTGATTTATTAAACTAGATCTACTGATGACTGTAATTCAAGCTCATTCGTTTTTCACACATTGTACCTAGTATCATGTTATGACGACTAACGATATTAGAAGGTAAGTGTGACTACTTATTTTAGATTTTCTGCTCGACTTCACGCAAAGAACCTCAGGGCTAGTATTCCATACAAAATCAGATAAGTACCTGCAAAATGACTACATACCTACGCAAGTGAACCTAGAGTTTGCATATGCACATTATACGTTTTCACATTTGCTACTTTGCAGATCAAATAAGCTACTTTTGAAAACGATATTTTGTATGAAAATACGAAAAGATGGTGTCATGTCTCTCTAGTTTGGATGGAGTCAGAACACTTACTTTTATGCAATTTTTCTGTTTATTCATTCAAACTTTGAATATTTTAAAAAAAAATGAGTGATGTCCGTAGTATTTTTAGCGTACAACTTTTGTATTTTATTAATGACCCAGTCAACTAGCAAATTCACAATGTAAAAACATTGCATCGGTCTATAATTAGATTTTTCTCAGACTTGTCAGATATTTTAAGTCAAAATGAATAACATTTATGTTACCTAACGAAAATAGAATCACAGTCCATCTGCGTGGACACCTACCTACGTAACATAAATAATATTTCACGCATAATAAATTTGTTACAAGTTGACGGAAGAGATCGTAGCGATAAGCCTGCCGTAACGAGCAGATTTGTGATTTGGTGATTACTGCGCCATTCCGCGACTTCGTATATTTGCGACACACACACACAAATCACGCCTTTATACCTGGCGGGGTAGGCAGAGCGTTAACTGTAATATTACGGTCGTGATCGCCACGTCTGATAAATGTTTGAGGGTCGTTTCAAATAAGTCGTGTAGCACTACAGGAACAGGTTGTCAGCCTATGTCCTAAAATTGGAATACACATGAAACCCTCGAGTCCCTTAGTCGGCTCCTATGACACCCAACGGATAGACATTGGGTGATGCTATTCTAAGCCGGCATCACGCAAAGCCGACATCATACGGCAAAGCCGGCATCACACGGCAACGGCTAATATTTTTACACCCAGGATATTCACTTTGCTACTTTCGTTTTGATAATTTTTCTCTATTTATACTCTTTCAAGTGGACAGATAAGAACGACGTACGACGCATGAAAACAAAGGTGTCTACGTACATAACAAAGATATTATTTTCAATGTCAAAATATCTTAAGAATCTTCTTAGATTGATGATCATGAAGATTAAGATGACTTTTTATGTCAACTCAAGTCGTATTTACATTAAATAAACATGTTTCGATTCCGGTTTCAATATCAAATTCGGAAATATTTTCACTAGCATTTCAACATATAAGTTCAATATGAGTTCAATTAAGACTTTCATATTTTATAAATAAACATAACATCAATAAATGCACGAAACACGAAACGCAACGTTTACGTAAAATTTATATCAAATTACAAAATAGGTATTAATATGAACACTACCAAAAATAAACACAGTCCGAAATGGAAAAAAAATCTTATACATTTAATATTTTTATACGTACAAGTTTGTCCTCAATTCATGGTCAGGTTATATCCTTAAAATTGCTTGCACAGCTGATCTAGATAAAAATTGCGTAGTTATGAATTGTATCAATAATATGACATTAAGAATTTCACGTAAGTTGTCAAATCTCCTACTGAACTGAATCTGAATTAAAAAACTCTACCTTTGAACTCTACTTTTACGAATCAAATCAAAATATACTTTATTGAAAGAAGAAGACAAAACTTCACGAATTAAAAATGCTGGTGGGTAACCCTAAACTGTACGTACCTATTATATTAAAGTATAAATGAGGGACCAGCCCTTAATTTAGCAAAGGCAGTCAATATTTTCTAATAACAAAATTTCTCTAAATTACGTATTACTAGACTGTCCCTTTCTGTTACCTAACAATAGCAATATCAGTTACTTCCTGCAGGTCCCACCCAATTTCCCCAGTCTCAGTCTAAGTTTGAGTCTAGATCAAAATCACTTGCCCAATGGCGAATCAACATTGAGCAGATATCCAATTAGATCCAATATAATCGCGATCGAGGCTTAGATACAAGGAAATTAAAGATATGTGCACAAAATAAAGAGATTTAAGTACTACAGTCGCTTTGAGAGAGTACAGTGTCGTCAAACTACTTGGAACTATTTCATACATGTTACGTCTTGTCTTCTACGAATTGTATATTTTGTAGACTCGTCAAATGTCCACTGGTCAAATGTTTGAAGATCATCTCGGGAATGATGCTCATTCACCCGGCAGTAGAGTAAGCGGGCTCTCGAGTGGAGGCCACGGCTCGGTAAGTGTAACGTAGGACGCCCACCGTCCAGATGGACCGATGGGAAGTGAATTAGGATTACCCTGTACATACATACATACATACATATATCACGCCTTTATCCCTTGCGGGGTAGGCAGAGCGTTAACAGCCGTAAGGATACCGTCGCTATCGCCACGTCTGTCATTTTTGAGGATTGTTTGAATAGTGACCTAAAAATTGTAATACACCAATATTCGAGTCCCTTAGTCGCCTCTTACGACACCCGCGGGAAGGATGTGGAGTGATGCTATTCTAAGCCGGCATCACACGGCAGATTACCCTGTAATAGGCGCAAAGGGAGTGGATGGTTGAGTCTTGATGGCGGGAATGGGAGATCTTGCATTATGGAAAAGGCGTACCCTAGGAAAGGCCTACGTAGAGCAGTGGATTGCTATGGGCTTATATGATATGAGATGTGTGTTCACTGTAGTTGACTGAATGATACGTTACCAGCTGCTAGCGATTGGATAGCGAAAGCGGGAGATCGTTCATTGTGACCTACCCTGGCGGAGGACTACGTCCAGCAGTGGACTACTATAGGCTGGTGTGATGTGATGATAAAATGTAAAACACTTGATACAGTGAAGTCACTCAGTCGCCTCTCACAACAGCCACGAAAAAGAAAATAGGTTCTACTATTCTAAGCCTTAAGGTACTGAAATATCTTTAGTGTTTTTGAATCACTGTAATAGAATATAATCGCGTTTGCGTCTGCGCAGAGGACGCAGCGATCGATAATTCTCGTACATGGAGCGAAAGTCAAAACTAGTTTAATGTTCTACTACTATACAGGTTGTTCTATATGGTTCCAGAGTCGACGGGCGAGTCGTTGAAGGACTCGGTGTCCCACACAAAAAGGAGTAAGCGATCATCGCCCCATTTGTAAAATGCGATTAACTGGCAAATCCCGAGAAAGGGCGGCTTTCCCAATTAATACAATAAGTATCTTTCATTGCGCTTGTCAAATAGACTATTGCAGCAATTGATGATGATGACAGGTGTCCCTTTAGGGTGTAATTTACACGGTTTCATTTACTATTACAAATAGGTTTCGCTAAGGAACACGGGAATTCACAAAAAATCTCCACCCACGACTAAGGCAGATCGCACACTTAACGCACGACGGAGCGCTAAAAGATCGCAGCGGTCGGTCAGATCCGAACTAGAAATGTCAATCCCCATACTAAAACCGCTCAACCGCTGTCGAAGCTGCGCTAGTTAGTCCGTCGAGTGCGGTTTTAGTATGGGGAGTGACGTTTCTGGTATTGGTCTGACAGACCACTGCGATATTTTAGCGCTCCATCGTGCGTTCGTAATCATCATGGTTTAAAAACACAATCCCAAAAACACCTTTCAAAAACACCCAATATAGTCCAGCTTGGTCCAGCTGAATATCTAGTGTTACACACACAAATCACGCCTTTATCCCTAGCGGGGTAGGCAGAGCGCTAACGATCGTAAAATTACGGTCGTTATCGCCACGTCTGACAAGTATTGAGGGCCTTTCCAGGTGATTCTGACAGGTTGTCAGCATGTCGCCTAAAATTGTGATACACAATGAAACCCTCGAGTCCCTTAGTTGCCTTTTACAACACCCGCGGGGAGAAATGGGGTGATGCTATTCTAAGCCGGCATCACACGGCAAAGGCGATCTAGTGTTACAATGGCGATAAAAAGACTTTATTACACTTCACTATAGCTACGAGTAGGTACGTTAGTGGATTATGGGAGTTACGTCAGAAATAAAGCGCATAGCTATAATAGTTAATAGAAATAACTATAAAAGTGAATAGTTGAAATTGAAAATACTCTCTAGATAGATAGATAGATAGATAAATGCTTTATTCATATTCCTGCATCACACACATTTACATTTGTAAGGAAATATAAAATTATAAAATAAGGATACATTTTAGTTCATCCCACACAAACATGTGTGCTGCAGTGGTGTGAAAGGGCTAAAGCTCAGTGTATTTAGCCAGGAGGCAACACTGGTTTTCAGCCGTCGCCCGCGAGTTAAAGCGGGAATCTCTATTTTAAATTGTATTCTTTATTGACTGTCCCGATGGCGTAGCGGATAGTACCCCTGCCTTCTACGCCGAGGGTCGTGGGTTCGATCCCCACCGGACACAAATATTTGTAAAGTAAAATTTTCAAATATTTGTGTTGAGTGTGGGTGTTTTCTATGTATAATATGTATTTATTTACAAAAAAAAAAGTATATAAGTAATATTATCAGCTATTTAGTTCCCATAGTACAAGCTTTGCTTTGTTTGGGGCTAGATGGTGCTGTGTGAATTGTCCAAGATATATGCCTATTGCTGTGGGAATGCACTGCACCAAATTACACGGGATTCTTTTGTAGGTACTCTCAGCAGTAGATGATCGAACTACTCGTCTTAGCGCATCCGTAACGAATGGGCTTGTCAGATGCAATGAGATTTCAAATTTCCTATACTAGAAACCGAGATTGACGCAATGCAGGTCCAACGCAAGAACCTGCGTCAAGGGGTTCGTCTGTCAAACAACGCAAGTTTACCCGTTAGTGCTGCGACAATGTCAGTTTTTAATATGAAGAATTTGAAATTTCAAATCAAGTCAAATATACTTAAATCAAGAAAAATATACTGGAAAAAAATCTTAAATCTTTCATTCATCATCTGACAGACGACGCATGCTTTACGGATATGCTAAAAATGCGCAGCGTCGTGCGTTAGATGAGGGATTCACCTCAAATCTTTCTCACGTTATTTACCAACGTATCACATTTATAATAATAATAACCATTTCTACTATGTTAGATTTAAAAGTTGTTTGTGTCATAAAATGAATAAATAAAGACTAATCAAATTCCGCTAACACATTCAATTTGCCTGTTTGCATTATTGCTTACTTTGCCCTACATATTTTTAGTACAATAATACGAACTCAGAACACCAGGTACTTACCTTCACAGGTTGTTTACCCACTTCACTTTAGAGTTTGTACTTACCTGTAAAATAAAAATATAATTAATTAATAAAATACAATCGAATTAATTTTAAAAAGTTAAATAAGTTTCAATCTAAATAGAAACTGGTGTTTGTATTTATAGTCCGATCAATTCTTCCCAGAACAACTCTCCAATAGCCCCCAAAATGAGGGGGCCCATGTCACATGTAGAGTAGGTATATCAAGGAACTATAACCGTAGACCTAAAAAGTGCTAGTGTCATCTCGTAAATTCAATAACATTGTAAACAAAATACAAAACAACTTTTCCCCCACAACGAATAACAAAATTCAATTACATAGCAAAAAGCGTTTTAATCATATCACGGACAGACAGACGGATGGACAGAACTTAATATATAGTGATACATACAATATCCGGCGGGTTTTCTCGCGTCGCCATGACACTTTCATTTATTTGATCAATGGCCATTTTGCTTCGACTAACAGACAAACAAAAAGTAACGTACGAGAGTTTGGGCTTTTGTTAATGAGTGTTCCGTATATCAATAGTGTGATTTTAACTTTTTGTATGAAAGTTAATACAAACAAAACAAACGGAAAAAAATCGCCGCCGATGGGATTCGAACCCACGGCTTCTGACTAGCCGGGTCAGACGTGTTAACCAGCATACCATGGTCGGCTCTATAGTGTGACATTGCTTTCGATGGCACGTTAAGCCGTAGGTCCCGGTTGCTGTCTATGGTTACTTAGACGGCGGTTGTTACACAACCATATCAGAGGTTTGCTACTAGTTGATAGGTGATTGAAAAGCTCCGATGCCAGGATAAATGGACGACTCGGTGTTTCACTCGAAAAGAAATATAGTTTGTTATTGGCACCCGAAAATTGGTTCAAACTGGTTATTCTAGGCTATATGAACTATATTTTTTGGGGTAATCCGACAAATATGAAAAGGTCCTCAAATATTTGTCAGTCGTGGCGATAGCGACCATGTTTTTATTAACGTTAACGCTCTGCCTTTCTCGCAAGAAAAAAAGTGTGATACTTATGTGTATGTGCTATTTGTGTGTCGGCCATTACGATGTCCTAGAAAAGAGACTTTTACTATCTTGACAAGGGATCTCTAAAACAAAAATAAAAGTCTAAAATATCAATTAAGCGAATTAGTTTCGTAACACTTTTGTACTTGATCAAACAAAGCTACTTTTACACTTTGATAAATGCCGGTCGGCCTGTGTAATTGTTTTCACTTATGTAATATGTTCATAATTTGAGTAAGAGTGGTCATTCATAAACTTTCTTACGCAGCTGTAGACCCTAATCTGTCAAAAAATATAATTATTGTAGAGTCACTCCGCGTTATAAGTGGCAGCTTTTAAAGAAGGCGGGCATAAGTTTTTTTCCATTCCATACATACGTACATATAACACGCCTTTATCCCTTGCGGGGTAGGCAGAGCGTTAACGGCCGTAAGAATACGGCCACTATCGCCACGTCTAACATTTTTGAGGATTGTTTTCTAAGGTTGTTTCAGGAAACATGTGTATCACTATAGTGACAGGTTGTCAGCCTGTCGCCTAAAAATTGTAATACACCAACATTCTCAAGTTCCTTAGTCGCCTCTTACGACACCCGCGGGAAGGATGTGGGGTGATGCTATTCTAAGCCGGCATCACACGGCACATTCATTTTCAATTCCAGTCCTTCTTTTTCAGCTTAACTATAGAATGCTGATGCTGACATTTAATCGAAACTATCATTTTGCGTTTATGTCATTTTGCTATAAAGGGAAATAAATGTATTGGGGTTTTGAAGCATTTTTGGTTTACGTGCGGGACTTAAGATGGACGCTGGTTCACGCCTCAGCCGCTCTAAAGTGTTATTGAATTTATTGTTTTCATTTGTAAAAATACATAATTCATTTTTGATATCAAAAACATTCACAATGTTGTAAATGATGTGTGTAATATGATAAAAAAATATCTTTATTTGAGTTTGACAAATCTGTCTTTTTTTTTTATGTAATACCTTTGAAAGCTATAAATTCCGAGCGATTCACTTTATCCACTACCAGAGTCCCTTTATATGCAAATGCGTGTGCTCTTCACTAGGGCTAGGAAATTAAAATCTCGCTCACAAAGAACCCACTAATAACTTTTCACTTGAACCTTTGTGTGTGGAACTACTCACTGTGTAGGCAAGTAATCAGAGAAATATGCGCTTATTATGTGGTAGAGATTAAAGATTAAAAGTTGTGAAATGAAAAAGAAATATGTTCTTTTTATAATTTGTGGCGTATTTTTTCGTTAGGTATATCTTTGTTTACGTAATCTTATAAAGTGGAGACTGATAGAAATCAATATTTTAAGTACAACTTTTTCGGTAAAAATGATTGTCATAGATTTCGAATTACCGATTCCACCCATAGATGTATATGGCCCATATACCTGTTTATACACAGGTAGAATCGGTGATTGACAGAGTCAAAGATATTCCAAGTTTTAATAAGTATTCACCTAAATGATTAATTTGGAATCGACTTCCAACGTACGGAGTTCTAACAGAAAGTTTAGCGAGCCAATAACGGATACGTCACATTATACGAAAGTACGAACTTGAAACCCTTCGCATACGTAAGTGAAATGCCTCTACAAATTCTATACGACACACAAGAAACTAAAGAACAAACTGTCTACAGACATAGTAAAGCCCCAATCACACCGACATCGTTAGGGGGCTACAGACGAGGCTCAGATACACTAAATATTCAGAGTAAATCCTAGGCAGCACTGGTGAGACATGAAACTCATCACCACTTACAACCAGGTGAGATGGCAGACAAATGCCGGCCTATTACATATAAAAAAAAAATCTCACCCAGCTTCGCTTGCTCAACAAGTCTTGTGGGTACTAGACATGTGTACTATACTGAACATATATTAATGTCCGAAAAACTGCGGCCTAACCGATTGCTGTTCCAAAAAAATACGAGTTCGAAACCACCCGAAACATTGCTTGACCGAGAACAAAAGGCAATAAAGAATAGTAATGCTGCAATAATGAAGTCTAATCAGCAAAAAGTGTTAATTGAGTAAAGGAAATCAAATTTTACGTTGGTATATAGGGATTACTTCAAGTGTTGGACGACTCGGTGTTCCACACGAAAAGAGAGAGACCTCATGTGTGTGTATTGTGTAATGTAATCTATATTATTTCGTGGTCTTTTACGTGAAAGTTGAGGCCCAATGGTCTTCTAATCTCAGCAAGTTTTTGCGGCTTTTTAAAATTCCCTCTGACCATTCCTTAGGTCTAAGAGGCGGTTGATAATAGGATCGATACATAATACATACCTACTGCTATCCCCATTGATAAGTGACAGCTGAGCGTTAAGTCGAGAAGACATTTAGTATGGACCCTCGCTTTCTATAGATGCTGGAAAATACTCGTAGGGTCGTAAAGGTATTTTGAGACCGTGTCATTTTATTGGTTTATTCATTTTGTTATAAAGATATGAAAAAGTCAATATTTCTTTATAAAATGTACCCAATATTAGCGGAAGTTGCAGTGCAATAATTTGTATGGGAACCGTTTAAAAGTTGATTAAGCGCTGAAACTTTGCATAGCTGTTCCTTAGGTAGTCTGGAGTGGATTGAGCCCGGGAGGCATCGGGAGGCACCCCGCGGGTAGCGGGGGGAGGACGGAGAAGTATGATTCCGGCGCATTCCTTTGTTAGGGATATATCTCTCGAACTATACATACTAGGGCAAGTGTGGTATTATTTTCGGATAACTTAAGGACGTAGAATCCATTTATGGAACAAAAATTTGGCCTTTCAATATAAAAAATTGAAGTTATTTGACAATTCCCTAATAGCTGAACTTTATTTTTTCACTTAAGTGTCGTTCTATACAAAATTTTGAAAGGTATCACTATAAAAGATAATATGATTGGAAAGCCACCTTTACCAGGATTCCAAAAATATCACCATCATTGACGTTCTACAGCGGTAACTGACCATAAATGTGTTTAATTGGGGTAGAGTACATACATACATATATCACGCCTTTATCCCTTGCGGGGTAAGCAGAGCGTTAACAGCCGTAAGAATACGGTCGCTATCGCCACGTCTGACATTTTTGAGTATTGTTTTCTAAGGTTGTTTCGGAAAACATGTGTATCACTATAGTGACAGGTTGTCAGCCTGTCGCCTAAAAATTGTAATACACCAATACTCTCGAGTCCCTTAGTCGCCTCTTACGACACCCACGGGAAGGATGTGGGGTGATGCTATTCTATGCCGGCATCACACGGCATAGAGTACATGAAGCGAAATATTTTAACTTTTATCGGGTATTCGTTGTTAATTCTATCGCCTCTGCCATAGTTTTAATCCTGTTCAATTAAATCGTAAAAAATAATTTAACACGTTCATCATCATATCGTATGGCCATCCCTGCTCGGATCAAACGTCAATATCAAGGGTTTTTAGCCAGCTTTCTGCATCAGGAGTATACTTGTGTAACTCGGCTATGCCACCAGGAAAACGGCGAAGTGGACATTCATTCACAACATGGGATAAGGTCTGGTCAGATGCTCCGCAGTCGCATTTTGGTGACTCCTTTAAACCCCATTTGTGAAGGTGGTGATTTGTTTTCCCGTGGTTGGTCCTAAACCGGTTTAGCCGAGTCCAAGTTTTCCGGCTGGCGTCAAAACCAGGCAGTTTTATCGTGGGATCTGGTACCAAACCCGAGTTTATACTCTCGAAAAGGCTCCATTCCGATCGCCATGCCTCATTTATGGAGATCTTCTGTTGAATACGCTCGTCAGTCCAAATGGGTGATCTTGACGGCAGACGGGAAACAGGAAGGTCGTCTAAGGTGTTCCTTATGGGCATGGGGCCGGAGCGGTTTAGCTGAGAGCATTTCTCCCATTCTTTTGCAGTTGCCGCACATCTGCGTATCGCTTGCGGAGGTATATGTGCTAGGACGGGCAGCCATGGGAGTGGAGTGGATTTGATAACTCCCGTAATCAGGCGCATAGCCTCGTTGAGCTGGGTATCGACCTTGTGTACGTGTGCACTGCGACTCCATACGGGCGCGCAGTACTCAGCTGTTGAGTACACAAGCGCTAGGGCAGATGTACGGAGGACTGGTGCAGATGCGCCCCAGCTTGTACCTGGCAGCCTTCGACTGATGTTAATCCTTGATTTCACCTTTTGTTTGACATTCTCTAGGTGTTGTTTGAATGTAAGTGAGCGGTCAAGTGTGACTCCAAGGTATTTTGGTGTGTAGTTGTGTTTTAGATTTACACCACGGAACATGACATTTAGTTTTCTTTTGGCAAGGCAGTTCGTGAGATGGAAGGATGAGACTTCGGTCTTAGTAGGATTTGGGTGCAGACGCCACTGGGTGTAGTAGTCAGTCATGGTGTTAAGATCTTCTGCCAGTGCCTGTTCTCCCTCTTTAAAACTCCGCGACTGATAGGCTAGTGCAAGGTCATCAGCATATGCGAACTTGAAAGATCTTGTGTCTGGCATGTCGCGAGTGTAGATGTTGAAAAGAAGGGGGGGCCAGTACCGATCCCTGGGGAAGTCCATTTTTGATGAGGTGATAGCGGCTGCAGTCTTCACCAAGATGAACTTTTATATACCGCGGGCCAAGCAGAGCTTTGAGGAGGCGTAAGGTCGTACGACAGGGGATAACTTCACAGACTTTGCTCAGCAGCCCGTCTAACCAGACTGTATCGTAGGCCGCGCTTAGATCAACGAAGGCTACTGAGGTCTTTAGGCCCCGTTGATAACCAGCCTCGATGTAAGAGGTCAGAGCAAGAGCTTGGTCTGCGCAGCTTCTATTTTCCCTGAATCCAGCCTGTTCTGGTGGTATTGCTGCATCTACAGTGGGATATATTCTGCTATACAAAATTCTTTCCAACAGTTTATATGTGACGGAAAGAAGAGAGATGGGTCTGTAGCTGGATGCTTCGTCAGGTGATTTTCCCGGTTTCAATAAGGCGATAACCTTTGCGAACCTAAAGGCTGATGGAATAGTACCAGATTCAATAATTCTGTCGAAGAACACTTTTACGTTTAACACGTTCACTGCGGCAAGAGGCCTTTTCAGCCCACGGTGTGTTGTTCTTGCAGTGCGGCTATAATATACTATTACAGTGTGTCTAAGGACTAGTGCGACAAGCTTAAGGGAGTGATTGCTTGGATCATTACCTTTTAGATTATGAAAATTTGACCTTCGTAAAATTATAATTGATTTATTAATTACTTGGAATACCTACTTAATTTATTATGTTTCAGATCCAGTAAATGCTCGTCAGTCAACGAATGTCGTAAATACCTATTTACAAAAAAAGACCGGCAAATTGAGCACCTCCCACCAACAAAAGCCGCTTTACACCAGCACTTCTTAAGGGCTGTATATCAAGGCGTGCACGTATGGGGGCAAATGGCACCAGTTCAAAGCCTACCCTGTCCTGTTAACTGGGGATGGGTAAAAGTAGGGGACAACTGGCAGCCAAAGTGGACGGAGTTGCCCATTGCTGCCGATGCATGCCTTGAAATGGTTAGGTGTAAATGTAAAAAACAGCGCGGTACGAGGTGCAGTTGCCGGAGTCGACAGTTAAAGTGCTCAAATTTGTGCTTATGTAATGGCACCTGTTACACAAATACATAATTCTTCTTGTTTGGGTCTATTATTTTAGTTACTAATAGATAGACTTATATGTTTGTACAGTAGGTACAATAAAGCGTAATTGATAGCTTGTGCAATTACTATTATACGTACTTGTGGAATTGGACGCTTAGTTCTCGAGATGTTGTGTTTATGTGTGTGAAGCTTGGGGCCTGAGGGGTTAACTTATATTTCCTACAGTACCTAGTTTTTCCGTAATCTGAGCTAATAGCATAATTGCCATCTTTTAGATATCCATTTGACGACGAATAGTCAAGAAGGTAAGTGCCGAACGCTTTGCACCACTCGGCCTTGCATTGAACATATTTTTTTTTCATACAGTTTTTAGTGCAAATTTCCAACAAAAGTTATATTTTTGTGATTCTAATAAATGTGGCTTTCAGAATATATTTTTTTCATACTGATACCTTTTATGGTTAAATAGTAAATCACAGTTATGTAAATAAAATTAAATCACGAATTATTGTTTTTTTTTTAAATACTCCGTTTTTTTGTTAGGAAAGTTAAAAATTTGGTTTCAGAAATAGATTCATCGTCCTCGAGTTATCCGAAAATAATACCACACGTGCCATAGTACCTATAGTTTAAGAGATATGGGTGTCAAAGTGGAGCGCGGCACATTCAAACTTCCTCCCCCTCCCCCCGCCACCCGCGCGGTGCCTCTCGATGCCTCCCGGTCTTAATCTACTCGAGATGACCTAAGCAACAACTGTGCCAAGTTTCAGCCCTTAATCAGATTTAAAACGGTTAATAGCACTGCATACTGAGCTATATTGCAAGTGAGGTTTGTCCAGTATGTTGCCAGTCATACACTCATACAAAAATAAATACTATCTTTAAGGTGGATCTCAACCGCTGTTGACGCAGCGCTATCGCAGCGTCATCCGTTGACTGCAGTTTTAGTATGGGGAGTGACGTTTGTAGTATGGATCTGACAGACCGCTGCGATATTTTAGCGGTCCGTGGTGCGTTAAGTTTGCGATGCGCCTAAGTTTGACGTAAGTTAAAAGTAAAATGATACTGTTTATCGGAAAACATTGGACACGTTTTCTTATCAATATCAAGACGTTTTCAGGACTACAACAAATATTGTTGAATTTTTTTTATTAGATAGAGTGATTCAAGAGGCAGGTTTATATGTATAGTATATGCTTAACAACGTCTTCTTCCCATGGGAAAACGATTAGCAGCGGGTTCGGCGGTAGGGCGGGCCGCTAGTTATAAAATATTTTCCCCAGATATTTTACTGAAATTCCATTAGTTTTGTCACGACTCCGATATTAAATATACAGTGCTCCATAGAAAGTAAATATCTCCCCTTAAATGGTCACACCGGTAGGCCTAGTATTAGCACAATCTGCAATGTAAAATGCTTGGAAAGCTCCATTTTCCTTCATTCTTTACGTACTTTGTTGTTCCATACAAAATTGAAAGGGAATTTGTATGGGCCGTATAAGGACATCCGGTGGAAAGGGCTACTTTATTTTAAAGAATTTCAATAGTAAATCGCAATATTGATACAAAGGGATGTCAATAATACCAGAATAATTTGGTATACCTACCCAGGAATAAGGGAAGCTTAAATTTTTACCACGGGGAAATGCCTTATTCTCACCGAAAATGGGAAACGGGAACAGCAGGCGAAACCATTGGGCAGGCAGCTAGTGGATTATACTATTGTGTAAAGACCAACCCAGTTATGGCGGATCGCACACTTAACTCACGACAGAGCGCTAAAATATCGCAGCTGTCTGTCAGATCCATACTAGAAACGTCACTCCCCATACTAAAACCGCATTTGACGGACGACGCTGCAATAGCGCTGCGTCGACGTTGAGCTGTTTTAGCATGGGTATTGACATTTCTAGTTATGGCTCTGACAGACCGCTGCGATGTTTTAGCGCTCCGCCGTGCGTTAAGTGGTGTATTTCTGCAGCGACATTAATTCAAACCACAGAAAATCTTACAGATCGCGAGTCACTTTTCTATATTAATTACACTTCACTACATCTGATCTTAACAACCTTTTTAACCGCACGTGTAGCCATAACACCCACTAATTCAGCCTTACCAACTTTCCTAAACAAACTCAGAACAAACTTAGAGGCTAGAAATCCTAGGATTAACATTGGAACATTCAATTACCAATACTCGGCTTGCCCTCTAATGACAAGCCTGGAAGTAATGACATGTTACAGATCGTTATGCCTAACTAGGGTTGTCAAATCATAAACTTATACAGGCCTTGGGATAGGAACACTACTTTTTACTTTGCAGAAGATAGTAATCCAAATAGATAGATAGATAGAGAGAAACTTTTTAAAAGTTACCGCCGAAGATAGTTGATGTAATAGAAGACAGTAACATATAAGGTGTAAAAATATTAGCTGCAAATATTTTAAGGGATGAACCAGCCCATGAAACTAAACAACTTTCCCCAAGGAACATAGGTCGAAATATGAAAAAAAATTTTGGACCTCCCATACAAATTGGCTTGGTCGGGCGGTAATCTTTTGCATCTTATGCCATGAACTTGACAGCCCTATTTGCAAACATACTACACCCATTAAAATCTGTAATGCTACACAGTATCGCATTTGCCAATGTACACTGCTGCTTTTCCTTCGATAGAATATTAGAGATGCATCGAAAACTTAAAGCTAAAAGACAAACGGTGCAATGTATGAGAAATAAAGAGATGCGTGGCTTGAATGGGAAAACGTGGTAGTGCAGGGTAGTTCATATCACATCCCATTGTATTTGCATGGATGAGTTTCTCCTACTACTTCTTCTACAACCACAACAGTCCATAGCTGGGCATGACGGGCCTCCCCCAATTAGGGGTATTGCCGTATTCACCACACCGAGCGCAGTGCAGGGCGTTGTAGATATTCTTAGGTTATGCTACCCATCCCCTGGATTCTTTCCTTAGTTGCCTTTTACGACAACCACGGGTAAAAATGGGGTGATGCTTTTCTAAACCGGCATCACATGATCAAAATCTTGCACTCGCCGATTCACCTGTTCAGTGTAGTAAGTATGGCAAATACCACCCAATAGTAGGAGGCTCATTCATTTTCCAGCAGTGGACTGTGGCTGTGGTAAGTTCTAGTAGCTAACAATTACATTGCCGTTTTTCTTTATCTAGCTATATTCGCGGTAGATTTCCATGGTGCAATGAATGGGCTACATCTTTATGCGTCGTATGATGATGAGTATATGGTAGTACAGGTTAACTCAGAGCAATCCTTTTCTTTCACTCGATAAATTAGCGACGAAAGAGAACAAGATAATAACATTACATTGCTTCCTTTCTTTCTGTAGCTACATACGCACTAAGGGCCCATGGCGCAATGAATGCGATACATCTTTACACGTCGTATGATGCTGAGTATATGGTGGTACAAGTTAGCTCAGGGCAATCCTGTCCGGGACTAATGCTAGTGTTCGTACTCAATGTGTGGTTATTGCGCTTTGTGAGATGATATGCGCAGGGTGGTCTGCTACGAACGTGCAATTAGATGAAGATACTACTATACTGGGGGTTAAGAACCGTGTACCGACAAGTTTTCCATGCATGATCAGACTATGGAACTGAACAACGTTTTCTTTGTAAACTATGCTAGGAAACGAGACAGCTGACTGACGTTCTATGAAAACTTCCAAAATAGGCTCTATAGTTGTTCAATTGGACACAAATGGGACACAGCGTTCCCTGCGGATGTTACACATTGCAGTGCGTTCAACCCGCCTACTAGAGTAAGGTCGTTGGACGACTAAGAGTGATCAACACGAAAAGAAGAAGAACACGAAAAGAGACACGTAGTGAGTGCGAGACCCCAAAAGACCAATATCCAGATGAAGTCTAGTGAAGATTAAGGCGGATCGCACTCTTGACGCACAACGGAGCGCAAAAATATCGCAGCGGTCTGTCAGATCCATACTAGAAACGTCATTCCCCATATTAAAACCGCACTCGACGGACGAGACTACGATAGCGCTGCGATGACAGCGGTTGAGCGGTTTAAGTATGGGGATTGACATTTCTAGTATGGATCTGACAGACCGCTGCGATAATTTTGCGCTCCGTCGTGCATCAAGTGTGCGATCCGCCTTAATCATAAAACACAGTCCATCAGCTGACGTTCATCGACCTTAAGAGTGAAATATTTTTAATTTTATTACAAATCTATTTTATCTAACACGTGAACTACCATCAAAATGTCACAGCGTACAACAAGTTGGTAGTAGGTCCTAAACCTACGTTCGATTCTGTTAAAGATCTTTATGTCGTAGAGAAAGGTGCATTCAATGAAGTAGGAGAAAGGTCTACAAATACCATTCACCGGCTGACATTAGTAGTTAATGTGGTACCATTTCATGGGAAAATGACTTTTCTCTAAGATCATAGTGTCTTCATTAGAAGACTTCCATTGTCTTCACTTTTATAATAATTGACCTACTCAAGTCAGCGATACTATCCAAGGTAAAAAAAGATTCACTTGCTCAATTTCAACAAAGTTGGCTAAGCCTAGTAGGCGGCTAGGCGTATATGACGAAGTGCAGGTTCGAATCTTGTCTGCTGCCAATTTGCAACATCTCTAAAATAATAGGGGTTTTATTGTCATCTATGGACTTTACGAGGTGTAAGGGACAGCGTCCCGAATACTGGTACGGGTGCAAGCAGACCATGAAACTGAACAACTATTCCCTAGAAACATATGTCAGGTAACGTCACAAATTTTTTGGTTTCCCATAATAAATGCTGTCAGCTGATCGCGATTTTGTATAGGAGGTAGAATTTTTTTTATCGTTTCCTGACATATGTTCCTAGGGGAAAGTTGATCAGTTTCATAGTCTGCTTGCACCCTATCAGTATTCGGGACGCTGTCCCTAACACCCTGTATAATTTAGAAAGATGTTGTATGCAATATCTTTATTTATAATTTAAAACTCTGACACCAACTTTACCTACGTCGATTGTCGACTCAGGGTCGATAGTAGAAGACGATTAAGAAGATCAATGAAGTAATTATTGCATAGGGTAAAAGTTACTTTATAAGCAAGTGTGGTATGAAATGTTTGAGGCGGATTGCACACTTGACGCACGACGGAGTGCAAAAATATCGCAGCGGTCTGTCAGATCCATACTAAAACCGCACTCGATGGACGACACTGCGATAGCGCTGCGTCGACAGCGGTTGAGCGGTTTTAGTGTGGGGATTGACATTTCTAGTATGGATCTGACAGACCGCTACAATGTTTTTGCGCTCCGTCGTGCGTCAAGTGTGAGATCCACCTTACAAGATGGAACGTGGACTTCTCGAAGTACAGTTCTCTTACAATACGGAAGTAGGTAACTAGGCAACCCATTCGTATGTAAAACTGGTAACTAATTAGGCAAGCCTATGCAGATGCTATCACAGGTATTTAGCACTTGACATGCGGCGCGTCGCACACTTAACGCACGACGGACCGCTTAAATATCGCAGCGTTTTGTTCCATCCTAGAAATGTCAATCCCAGTACTAAAACCGCCCAACCGCTGTTGACGCAGCTATATCGCAGCATCGTCCGTCGAGTGCGGCTTTTGTATGAGGAGTGACGTTTCTAGTATGGATCTGAAGGACCGCTGCAATATTTTAGCGGTCCGTCGTGCGTTAAGTGTGCGATCCACCATCGACGGTATTTGCTAGCAAAAGTAACCAAGACTTCCAAGCTTTCACTACTAGTAACTAATTCTAGGCGAGTTTTTGGAAACGCTAGATTTAGGTTTTCGTATCTTAAATTTGCAAGTATAATTTTACAGATAACAAAATATGGCAATATATTTTAAGATGAGAATCTATAGATGAAAGTAATGAAATTTAATGAACATGCGGTTTTTGACTCGTTCTTCCCTTCAAATATGTTAATAATTGTATGCATGTCAACTGCTTAGCATACATACATCGTAGCAAAAGAAATTGACGAACAACTTTTAAGTTATAGGTCTAGGATGTAACGTCAAATCCATTAACCTAATGCAAGTGACAACGGCCTTGGTAATGAAATGACAGGCGAAATGAAAGTGAGTCCAATTTCGTATCTCTCGCCGTATGTTTCTGCCGTAACTTAGCTAAATGTAAGTTTCTGTCAATACTTCAATCGAAATTGTAACGCAGTAAAGAAAAATCACATAAAGAGAACAAACGAATACAATTTAGTGGCCTTATTACAACAGTAGCAGTACCTTCGACGCAACTTATTAGGACCAAAAACCTGATCCACAAAAAAATTTAAAAAAGAAGTATGTATTATGTAGTATGCAAAGCAGGGTGATTATTATTCGCTCATTTGCTTAGATAGAGTAATATTTCGTATGGCTCTAACTACGCAAAAAGAATTTACTCATCAATGAATAAATTTTTACTAAACTCCATTCGGCACACGTCTTTGCCATTTTCTACCACGTAGAAATCAGAAGCAACGCAAGTTGAACTCAAAATGAAAAACCACTTAAATAGTTATAGCACTACATTTACTTTGATTCAGACTTCAATCAAAGTCTATAGTCTGTTCGGAGAACGATTTCGTTACGGTGATAAAATTGTTATAGTTTTCAAGGAAAACACCTCTCTCGGGTATTCTAGTAGCAAGCGAGATATTTAAGGTATTTCCCAAAAACAATGTAATATTTGTATTAAAACATATTAGGAGGGTAAGCTGAGTATAAGTAAAATAGTTTTTAACTAGTTTGAGATTATATGCGCCTAAATTCACTATGGCAGTCGAATTAATCCATGCGCTTTAAAATTATGGGTACCGAAAGACCGACTTTCCCTAAACGCTAAACTCAACAGGTGAAACTGAACAACTTTCCCGAATAAACCTTAAAAAATGTTTAAAAGTTGTTGCTTTTATGCATGGAAGGATTTTTTTTACGTTTACATTAGGTAGTTCAATAAGTTGCGAGAGAGACCTTTCTAACAGGAAAGTTTATAGACATTGAATAAGGAGTATGTTCTTCTTTTCACGTGGGACAGCGAGTCATCTAACTACTCAATGAACCAACTATCAACCAACTACTTACTACCGACTACACAACGCTATAGTCTCTAAGTTTAGGTACTTATCTTTTTGTAAACAAGCTTTGTATGAAACTGACAGTTCAGAAGTGTAACTTTCGTACAAAGTTTGTTTACAAAAAGATAAGTACCTAAACTTACAGACTATAGATGTCAATTCACAGACTCTAATTATAATTAGTTTCAAGATTAAATCTCTACCTACTTACATTTAATCGTACAGCAAAAAAACTGCAGACCTAGTTAAATGACAATGCACTTCAATTACGTTTCAACCAGTTTCCTACTGTTAGTTTGCTTATATACAATTGTATAACATTTTATACACGCATACAATTTTTAGGGTTCCATAGCCTAAAGGGTAAAAACTGAATCTATTCTTCTACTAAGAATTTAATGTCTGTCTTGCTCTCTGTTTGTCGCCAGGTTGTAGGTAGATATATCATGAACCGCTAAGTTGAAATTTTCACTAATAATCTAAGTTTAGCTATAGATAGGTAGATTAGGAAATTTTGAGCCGATTCGGCTAAGCGCCTTATAGACGAATCGGCTCAAACTAATTCTTATATTTTTATGGCCAATATCTATTTGCCGTGTGATGCCGGCTTAGAATAGCATCACCCCATTTCTTTCCCATGGGTGTCGTAAGAGGCGACCAAGGGACTTGAGGGTTTATGTGTATTACCATTTTTAGGCGACAGGCTGACAACCTGTCACTATAGTGATACACAAATTATCTCAAACGGCCCTCAATATTTGTCAGATGTGGCGATAGCGACCGTATTTTTACGGTCGTTAACGCTCTGCCTACCCCGCAATGGATAAAGGCGTGTAGGCGGATATGTATGTATGTATCTATTTAACAAATGATAATCATACAAAATAGAATAAGATTAGCTATAAACATTTTATTAAAAATGTCATATTTAACGTTTTTAATAGAAAATAGTACTGAACCTTCGTGCACAAGTCCAACTTGCTTTTGGCTGGTATTTTGTTTGGTCAGTGAAATATGGGCTCTGTCGAAATTTTCATGTCATTGTTTTGGCGATTGTGTAACGCTAAAAGCGTATTATTTTAGTTGCAAATTCTATTTTATTGCCTAAATTAATCTATGGTGAATCGCACACTTAACGCACGACGGACCGCTAAAATATCGCAGCGTTCTGTCAGATCCACACTAGAAATGTCAATCCCGATACTAAAACCGCTCAACCGCTGTTGACGCAGTGCTATCGCAGCGTCGTTCGTCGAGTGCGGTTTTTAGTATGGGGAGTGACGGTTCTAGTATGGATCTGACAGACCGCTGTGATATTTTAGCGCACCGTCGTCCGTTAAGTGTGCGATGCCTCTATGTGTTGCGTGGAATAAACGAAAATTTGCTCTTTTTGTGATGACACCATGTAGTTACAATATTGTACATTTTTGTTAAATTGAGCGTCTCGCAAGCTGAAATATGGCAACCGGTCGAAAAGATCTTTGTTGTCATATTTTAATAACCAGAAATCACAGAACTGACACTCTTTTTTCGAGTCTTCAAACGACCCTATTCTTAATAAAATTGTATCCATAGGTATCCATATCCATTATCCAAATGTAGATGCTTGTAATTAGCCTCTTTATGACTAATTTCATTGTCAAATATGTTACTTTAGTGCTGTTAGCTTCCCTCAAAAAATTTAAATAAATAAAAATAAATAAAAAATGTCAGAAAAATTGTATTGATCCCTTAAAAGGGTAAGTCATGGTGGAGCTGATAGTACTTGTAATTCTTGAATCATCATTCATTACCGGAAGTACCGAATACCCGTTTAATTATCTTAGACTTACGAAGTTCCAAGACGCGGCCGTTTGCCCTATTTCCTATATCGAGGGCAGGAAGGTGTTAATTCCAGTTCAAACCGGAGAAACTGCTATAATGAACCCTTCGCCCTCAGTATTGGTATTAGAATTTAACGTGTTAACGGTTACCACGTATGTACCACGAAACTAGTTTTTGAAGACCAACTTAAACTGGTTTTCCATAGAGCCTTTGAGAAAATCCAATGTAAGGTGACCCATCCTTTTCGCTATTAAACACCTAAGGTGCTTTGAAATATAACATCAGACTAGTAGTGTTTTAATTTTCGCCCGGATCATGTCATGGCGACCTACCTTAAAATAAAAAAAAAATAAAAAAAAAAATTTTTCGTTTTGGCGATAGTCAACCCTATTCAGAAACCCTTTTTATCAGTTTACACTTTATAGGAGTAATCGTAACAAATAACCTACCATACGAAACAGACGGATTGAAAAGAGAACCTCATTTTCATTTTGAGGTCAAATCAGCTAGAAACATTGAAAATTAAAGATATGCCCCTGATCAATGAAAAAGAAGAGAAACTACACTAACTTTGAATGGAACTAGGTACTAGGTACTAATGCTAACTTATAACCAAATCCATTCACGATTAGCACCGCCATAGAACAATTAGCCCAATTCCCTGCAAATTAAGGTCCGATTCACCCTGATCCCGTTCGGTCAGAGGTCTGGGTTTTTCGATTGGTTCAAGGTTCATCATTGTTTTTGAATGATCGGTCTTGTCATGCTTTTAAGGAGCTGTGAGGTTAAATAATTAAACCCATTCACACATATTACAGGGGCTGTTAAAAACATAGCCATATTCTCTCTCTTTTCGTGTGGAACACCGAATCGTCCAACGACCCAATGAACCCTAGTGTCAGATTTTTTAACCGCCTTCTACAGTAGCAAGGCTTCTGATCTGACATGGTTGTGACCGCCGTCTAAGTAATCATAGACAGCAACCGGGACCTGAAAATGGAGGTTGTGCAGCCGAATTATAAGCGAACTAAACTTAACTAAATAGTTATTCTTGCCTTGTTCCTCCTTGTCTTGGTCTGAGTTTGGCCTTAGCCACAGGTTACCTACATGAAGGACGTACAAATCCTTTTATTTTTGACTGTATGGGGTAGTTATTTAATTTTAATCAATCTATCATAAAACCAATCAATCAAATCAACTCAATCAGATGGACCGATGACTTAAAGAGAGCGGCTGGTAGCGACTGGATGGCGAAAGTGGGAGATCGTTCATTGTGGCGTACCTATATAGGGAATGCCTACGTCCAGCAGTGGACTGCTATAGGCTAATGTGATGCGTGTGTGATGTGAATCAATCAAATACACTTTATCGCACAACAGAAAAATAAAGTAATAAGTAACGTCAGTAAATACAAAACATTTCGATTAAAATGTTAATATTAAGATATGACTCACATTTGTACATTCAATAACTAATTGTATTAACTGACCCACAACGATCACCTTACCAAAACATAAGTCAAGCATTCAACACATTTTTTTACACACCTAGTACACAAAACACAATACAAAGATACTATTGCATGACGCGAAATAAAAAGTTTACGCACAGATTAAAGTCATTTAGTGACTTTCACCAATCATGTAGAAAATCTGCCAAATTGTCCGTCAGTTTGTCTCGCACATAGAACACATACAATATTGCTTTATTTGGGTGAAAATTTGGGCAGTAAAAAATTGCGGTCACACGCAAATTTCTTCAAGTACACAACACTTACAGATTTTAAGTATCATTCACACGAAAGAATGTTTAATTGACTATTTGGAAAGTAAAACTCTATCCACAAATGATGAAATATGTTTAACTAAAACTTAATCTGAAACCTGAAATCGGGGCCAAAACACGCGTTCTTCGCGTGTCACACTCAGCTGTTGCGAAATTCAAACACGTATAAAGTTTTATCTAGCTGGACATCATATAACTTTTCACCCATCATAATAATCCTTATATCATGTAGATTTATAGAAAATTATTAATTGGTCAATATTTAACTGCGTATACCGATAAAAATTACAGTTTGTGTTGGTCACACGTTTTTGTGTTTTCTGAATACGTGGTCTAAAACGACTGAATCGCTGAAAGTAATAGAACTATGAGCTGGGTCTTGTTTCTGCCTTCTGCCAGGATTACTTCTTCATCCCTGGAGAGGGAGAATATAGCTCCTTGGCACTTCTAGAATAAAATAGGAGTTGTTACATTTTTAGATCCTATTTTTGCACCCGCGCCATGTCCCTTTCCTGTGCATGTTTTCTTCATGAAAGAGTTGTTACAGAGGATTTGTTCTGAACAAATAATGTCACATAATAAAGCGAGATTTAAGATTCGTTTAAAAATTTTGATTACATTCAAGCGTTTACCAATAAATCACTAAAAACATAGAAAATTGTCCCTTGACTGGCTTCATTTGACTGGTATTTCTCCCAGTCAAGGGACATTTTATGCCAGTCAAGTGACTAATGTTATTTTAATGATTGTTTTTTGCATTTTTTTTGTGTACAGGTTTGCCTGCAGAGTAGAATAGCACCACCCCATGTCTGCCCATGGGTACCGTAAGTTAGATTAAGGGTTTCCAGTTGGTGAACAGCATTGTTTTTCGTGCAGTTAACATAGTTTAAAAACACTTGCTTTATGTCTCTAGGTGTGGCTCCGTTAGGCCTCGGAGTATCTGCGCGATATCTCAGGCTGATTGATAGACGTCTCTTAAGATACTGCGTTGTATCTCAGGGAGGCAGCGTTAAGTCTCAGGTTAATTTCGACGTATCTTAAGATGACTGCGGTGTATTTCAGGGTGGTTGCGTTATGTTTTAGGTTGACTGCGACGTCTCTTAAGCTGACTGCGTTGTATCTCAGGATCTCTGCGTTAGGTTTCAGGTTAATTGCGACGATCTTCAGCTGACTGCGTAGTATCTCAGGGTGGTTGCGTAATGTCTCAGACTGATTGCGACGTCTCTTAAGCTACTGCGTTGTATATCAGGGCGGCTGCGGTATGTCTCGTTTAGACTGATTTCGACGTCTTTTGTACTGACTGCGACGTCTCTGAAGCTGTCTGCGATGTACGAGTATCTAAGGGTGGCTGCGTCATGTCTCACTCAGGCTCTTTGCGACGTCTTTTAAGCTGACTGCGCTGTATCTCAGGGTGGCTGCGATTTATCTCACTCAGGGTCATTAAGCAAAGTCTCTTAAGCAACTGCGTTGTATCTCAGGGTGGCTGCGCTATGTCAGGCTGATTTTGACGTCTTTTAAGCAGACTGCGTTGTATCTCAGGACGGCTGCGTTATGTCTCACTAACGGTGACTTCGATATCTCTAAAGCTGACTGCGACGTCTCTTAGCCTACTGCGTTGTCTGAGGTTGATTGCGACGTCTCTTCAGCTGTCTGCATTGTATCTCAGCATGGCTGTGTTATGTCTCAGGTTGGTTGCGACGTCTCTTAATCTGATTGCATTGTATGTCGGAGTTTTTTTAGCTGAGTACATCGTGTCTCAGGCTGATCACGTCGTCTGTAAGGTGACTGCGTCGTGTCTCAGGTTAGTTACGTTATTTCTCTGTCTGATGGCATTGTTTCTTAAGCTGATTGCGTCGTGTCTCATGTATACAGCGGCGTGTGTTAGGTTGCTTGCCTAGTGGTGTCTAAGGCTATCTTATCTGAGTCATGCATGTCTTAGGCTGATTGCGTCATCTTTAAGGTTATCTTCCTCTGTTCAGTAGCAGAATGTACAACACAGTTAATTCTCAGGTCATAATCTTTTCGGTGGTTTCTTCTTGTCTCATGCTAGCTGTTTCATTATGGCCTAAGTTTAAACGACTTACGTTACTATTGTTTTGGTGGAGAATTGGGTCTACGTTTCGGCTGTTTACAAACAGCCTTCTTCCAAAGGTCGACAGATCACATACGCCCGCCTGTCAACTGTGATTGTCGAACTTTGTGGCTGTTTCATTTCGTATGTCGGGCTGGCTGTGTCGTGTTTTAAGCACGAGCAAATTGCTTGTGACTAGGTGCGTCGTGTCTTAACCAGACTGAGGCTTCAGGGCGTCAGTCTGGTAGGCTGCGGCAACTTTTACTTTTATTCTACTTAGTTAAAAGCAAAAGATGAACAGCTTTTATTCATATATTTTGTTAAAATAATTACTTTGTCCCTTGACTGGCGCAAAATGTCCCGTTGACTGGCACCTCAAATTTCAAAATGGAATTTTGACGAAACCTGTGGTTCAATTTAAGTGTTTTTTCATAAACAACCTTTTCAATAGGCCTTCATTATTATGCAATGATAAAATAACCATAAAACTAAAATTTTAAATTTGCCAGGAAAGGGACCTGAAGAACCGTTTTCAAATATCCACCCATTTATAGGGTTGTAAGTTCTTAAAAAACTAGACTTAGAATTGTCCGGGATCTAGGTCTATATGTCGAATTTTTTTCTTTCCGCAGGCTGATAGTCTATTTATCACGATACCGGTGAGAAAGATGTTTGGAGAGATTTGCGTCATGAAGGGTATGAAGTGTCAAAATAGCGTCACTAACAGCTTCGAAGACCGATGTACCTGAGATAGAATCTTTGGATTGGTTCCACTTTAGTTCCAAATGAAGGCGGTAACACACGCAAAACATGTGCTTGTTAATACTACAGTCGTAACAAGTTGTTCGAATAATATGACGTTAACAATTTTCCACACGCCTTGTCATATTTATATCACATAGGTACGTGAAATATCACAATTTGACTGAACCATAAGTCCGAAACGAATCAATCTACTGTAACAGGCCAGAAACGTACCAGATGATTCGCTACAAAATTAAAGTTGACAACCCTGTAAAAACTATTATTTATACTTATGTAGTTGTTCAAAGACCTAGTTAGAAGAATAGCATTGATTTTAACATTCATCGTGGATGTATGGACATGTCAATATTTGGGGGTTTCATTGTGACAGAATTTGTATGAAGGTCATTCTGTGAATGGCTCGTGATTGTTAAACGAAGTATTCTGCAGAAGATTTGAAGATTGACGCAGACAGACAAGAGTACATTTATTTTACTGTCTATGATTTAGTAGCCAAAGTAAATAAATATTTTAATATGTAAGGTGGACCGCACACTTGACGCACGACGGAGGGCAAAAATATCGCACTTCAACCGCTTAGTATGGATTGACATTTCTAATATGGATCTGACAGACCGCTGCGATATTTTTGCGCTCCGTCGTGCGTTAAGTGTGCGATCCGCCCTACAGTCTGATTTAGTAGCCAAAGTAGATATGTAGTTTAATATGTAAGATACCTACACAAAGATTTTGTCGCGCGTTTAGACAGTGTTAAAAACATTTTTCTATGCCATTTCTCGTTGTTAAATGGCTTAAACCATATTATATCTACTTCGTTATTTTATTACACGGTACATGTTGCTAAGATTATTGTATTACTTCAAGCCTAAAAGAACTAACAGAAATTGGAACTAATTTGACATGCATCCAGAGTTTATACAAAAAGAATTATGTCTAAAATAATTACTTCTAAGTAATTAAAATTTTACCTACATATGAAATCAACCTTTATCCAAGGTTTTACAAAGATTAATATTGACAAATAGGTAAGTACGTATAAACACTAATAGCACATAATGTGATGATATTGTCAAGGTATAATAACGACTAATGTGCGAAGGCTGTCATAAAGTTGACACACCTTTGTGTCAAGGTTCGTGTGATCTGACAACGTGTGATTGTCATGACGTGATCCTACCGAGGCGCTATGAGATTATACTTAGATCGGTGTCAATAGAGATGGGTGTGGTACTAGTACGTATGTAGCTATTACTGTACGGATACGTAAAACCTAGACTTTGATGAAGGGTATGAGAAAAAAAAAGAAAACCGTGAATACAAACGTATAGAATAAAATTTGAAGCATCGAACGCTAACCGACGTGGTGACTTTTTTGTGTGTTTATTTCGAGCTTTTATACTCACTCAGCGAAAGATCGACATAAATGGAAGTGAAATACCAAAGATATTGTACAGAGTCACAATCGTCAGCACTAAGGCAACCGACAGGAAGAGAGAGATACTCCTTCTTCTAAATTAACCACCTAAGTTTTTTTAAGTTACTACCTTAGTTTAAAATTAATCATATTTTTTTTCAAGTAGGTAAAACTGGCCATTTTGTGATGCAAATTGACACTGTTGAAGTCCTAATTATTCATAGCTTAAGTTTAACTGTGAAGTAAACCTATCATCTCATTATAAACATGTTAATAAAATAGTTTCACCGGATTACTTACTTGACATGACTCACTTAAGTATAAACAATTTATTATAAACCTGTTACAAGATTTATACCAACTAACACCCTGATACCCCATCACTAATAACGGTGTTAGATGTTTGAACAGATTACTCAATATCACACACGATAATGTTCTTAGCAAGTACCTACACACAAGGTCCTATAATTATCACGCCTTGTGGGGTAGACAGGGCACCAACGGCCGAAAAACACGGTCGTCATCGCCATGTGTGTCAAAAATTAAGGGCTGTTTTGATTAAACGTGTATTACATTACCATTGTGGCAGGTTGTCAGCCGATCGCCTTATAATGATAATACACATGTCACTCTCAAGTTCCTTAGTCGCTCCTTCAGACACCCGCGGAAAAAAAATGTGGTGATGCTATTCTAAGCCGGCATCACACGGTAAATCATGTACAGGACAATAAGGTTGTACCATACCAATTTGTCTACTTACGACATAGAGACACGATACCTATCCACTTAATTACTTTAAACAACCTAAGAATACTAGGTTCCCATACCCGGGAGGCCGTGACCTGTTACTACAGAGAACAGTTCTGTTAATTATACTGTTACTGTTAATTTGTAACGATAACATCTCGGAACAACAGGAGCAGTTACATTTGCTTTCATCACTGTTGTTGAAATAAGTATTGCACATGAAAATAATATGTGATTTGACATGTTTTATAACGTGACATATCTGCGACGATTCAGTCTGTAAGGCGGATCGCGCACTTAACGCACGACGGACCGCTAAAACATCGCAGGGGTATGTCAGATCCATGCTAGAAATGTCAATCCCCATACTTAAAACGATCAACCGCAGTCGACGTTGTCGTTGTAGTTATTTATACCCCAGCCAAATACCTTGAGGTAAGTTCTACTTGAAATACTGAACAACACTCAAAAAACATCCGTCGAAGTCCAGACATCACGCCTCTTTCCCTTATGGGGTTGGCAGAGACTATTTCCTTCCACTTGCTACGATCCTGGCATACTTCTTTCGGTTATTCTACATTCATCTTTTTTTGCACGCACCGCTCAGACGGTTTAGTGACCTACCTTTCATTTAAAAGTTCCCGATTTGGACAAAACATAATTAGACAATTTTTTCATTCAGAATATATAAAAATATGGGAAAAAATATATTTGACTAATTATGACAAGATTGGATAGCTCGGTTTATATTGATGAATTGTGACATTTTGTGATCCGAGTGACAAGTAGGTAATATTTTAAATCCCAGAATAAGTACTCTCTTTTTCTTTCTTCCACTAGTAGAAACTAGGTTATGTAAGTATGTCGTTTTTAATTAACTTATCCAAATATCAATTTCCTGTGACAATCGGATATTAAAATATCAGTTTGTAATCAACTACCGTCGCAAAATGTTCTGATTGGCAGAATTTAATTAATACAGTAGTATACGGTCACATCAAACTACCAATTTAATGGATCTATTTCTACTGGCAAATCTTAATAACTGTATTGGAAACCAATATAAGCGGATCCCTTTAATTTGATTACTTGATGTGCTACATATTTCAAACTGCGAAATTCAACATCTATCTGGCTTATCAATATCATCTTGACACTATCTTATATTAGAATATTCGCATGGATAATATTATAGCTACATATGATAAAAAGGTAATTTGTTCTATGCTGTAATCTTTTTTTGCGTTTTTGTCTACGTAAGATTTTCTGAGAAATAGTTTGAAAAGTAGTTTATTTTAATAATTAAGCTCGTCTAGTTAATACTCAGACAAGTCCAGAAAGGAGCTGTTATTTTATTTCTTATGTAAATAGTCAACAACTTCGTCGTCGTCGTCGTCGTCGTCGTCGTCGTCGTCGTCGTCGTCGTCGTCGTCGTCGTCGTCGTCGTCGTCGTCGTCGTCGTTCAGAAAGGAGCTGTTATTTTATTTCTTATGTAAATAGTCAACAACTTCGTCGTTCTTACAGTGCTAATCTTAATTATTTATGTTATTTGTGTGTAAAAAAGAGTTTTTACTTACTTACTTAATTTATACTACAATTTATAGGTGAAGTTTCTTAGTAAGTAACCAAGTCGCATAGACGAACTACTGTTACAGTTTTATAATAGAGCGATTTATTATATAATATTCCGTTTGATGATATCGTAAAATGACATCTTAGAATCAGAGATACAGTACGATTAAACCGTTATCTGTGTATCACGTCAGCTGATTTTAAGCAAGACATGTCGAGAAGAAGGATTGGAACCAGTACCTATAAAACATTTTTTCTTAATAAAGTAACAGTAATATTGTAATAGGTAGGTAACTAATAACTTTGGGTCTCCTTTCTTTTCGTGAGGGCTACCGAGTCGTCCAACGACCCGATGAACCCCGGTGTCAGAGTTTTTGACCGGCTACTACTAGTAGCAGGCCTCTGACATGGTTGAGTAACGACCGCCGCCGTCTACTTTCGGGTAGGTACTTTGTAATCTAATCATATCAGAAGTCACAGCAAAATCGAAAAATTTTGACATGTAACTTAGCTTCAGTCCTAAGTGAAATAAATACAAGGTGTAACGAAAATTTTGCAGGCGTGCTCAGACCATGAAAATGAACAATATGTTGGGAAACAAAAAAAATTTCGGTTCCCAACATAGTCCTCATTTAAAAAGTTGTTCAGTTTCATGATCTGATCACGCCTGCAACGTTTTCGTTACACCGTCCCTTACATCTCGTATACACATATTTCATATACAGATAAAATATACTTAACTACTCAAATAAAGTAATGATACTAATTATAACATAAATACGGTAATATCATTATGACAGCAATGCGATGTAACCAAATTAGAATCAGTCACAATACAACACAATTTGGTGGGATAATATGTCTATTATTACACGGAGCGATAGATGACAATAACTCAATACAAGGGGACATCAACCATAAATTTTAAACCGCATGTTATGACTCGTATTGATGTCGCATTAAATGTAAAAACCATAATGTTAGAAAAGAGTCGTTTAATGACTTTTCTCGCGGACATTAAAAGTTTCAAGGATGCGTCAATAATGGGTGACATTTTTACAAAAAATAAATATGTCAATAAATGAGATTTCAGATAATAAGCACCAATTTAAGTTCCCACCAAGCGAAGATAATGTATAATGTCAATTTTATGTCACACACGATGATGTTACAATATAGGAAGCAGATATGATCAAGGAAACACGTAATTTAATTATATATCGATGATGTGATAACATCGATACAAAAACCTACCAAAGTAACAAGAATTATGAAACCTAGTGATTGAGAAAATGAACAGTTGTAAGTAATGCTTAAAGCTTTTTTATAGTCAAGTAAATCAATATTGCAGTCAAAAACAAATAAACTTGTATATTCAATACAAGGCCTCACAAAATGCCACTGATTTGTCAACGTGATATCAGAAAACACTTCAAAATTTTAGATCGCGTGTCTCAGACTCGATGTTACGTTGTACAACCTTGAAGAGTATTGCTTAGTTAAATAACTTAAACATGAGAACAAACACCATGAAATAGGAAGAATTATTTTGAAACAGTGGAGATTTGTTTGACGATCTTACGTCAATTGCTGACCATCTGCCTGCTTATTTACTTTTGTTGTGTGAAAAACCTTGAAGAATAAGTGAAGGACTTGATAGAAAAACATTGTTTCAGGTCTTTTGTGGAATCGGATATCTATAGAAAAATATTTATTTTAGGTAGTTGTAATGAAAACAGTGGCAGAAAAAATGAAGCTATAGATTAAGTACTACATTAGGCACGAAAAACATTTCAAAACAAAAATGTATCAAATTACATAACTGACGTCCTCAAGGAGGGTAATCTCACAGATCTGATATCCCGAGCAAGGTTCATGTCAGTAATTTAATCAACCACATTAAAGAAACGCACGAGTGGTTCTATGGTATAAATTTAAGCAGTTTTTTAAGTAGCTTAGAAATTGCTTCGGTGAACTTGAGGCGAAGACGTTAATGCATGACATTAAGGCAATAAAAACAATGAGATTCTGCAGAAGGTTTGAGCATTATTAGAAGTAACTAAATATATAACTTTTTTCTCAAACTCTATAAAGGCGGAATTAACGCCAAAGGCATTTTCTACCAACTCATGTTTTAAATGTCTGAACACGTTCATAATTCAGTCGCAAACATTTAGATTAATTTTAGTTTTTGCATTAAAAATTACATTACTGATAGAGAGACCCAACTCTTATTACTATTGTCGATAAAAAAGAAGTAACAATCGTCCTTATAAAACTTGAAGTAGCTGGTATTCCTCCAGCAATTACAGATGATATGAATAATTCATGATTTTTTGCTCCAAAATTAAAATCTGCAAACAATGCAATTCCGGCCAACAGCCTAAATTGCAGTGAAATTGTTCACATGCCACCGAAGGAGATTAAATGCTCGGATATTGCAAAATGATTTTGCAAAAGACATGACATAATTAAAAGAATAGTGCAGAAACGACCTCGAAAATGCTTAAATATTACTTCATAACCTTTACAATGGAAACTACAGTTATGAAATTAAATTGTAAACTATCACAGATCTTGTATTTAATTGCGATGGAGATCGCGAAACAATAAAAAAAGGTAAGAGATTTTCGGATCAAACAAAGTTCAACTACAGTGAGTGAAAATAATTTCGCCGCAAAAAGAATGAAACCACATTAGTTCGATGCAGAAAGCGAACTTGAAAAAGGAAAAAATTGTAAAGTGATCGGCGTTGGGGAGCACAAAGAACTCAATAGGTTTTTTAGTTTCGTTTTTGCACATCTGTTTTGTCCAATAGATTGAACACATGGCACTTTCGATTGATGCCAAATGTAAATACGCTCGTCACTACTCAATAGCCAAATTAATTGAATATGCAAATCTCTTGCACCTTTCTCGTTTGCAATGTATTTCTTCAGTATGTTAGCCCATACTTGGTGAACAATTTAAAATTTTTAGGACAGGAAAACTTCTAATGTAATATCAGGAAACAATTGACGTGTCTACCAAGGTAGTGATATAATAATTGACAAAGTAAATGACTGCGGAAAATTAAATAACAACATCTATTGTCCACTGACCGACATTATTTTTTGTTTTAATCTAAATTAAGTTGGTTTCGCAGAAATTACAGTTCCATTTTTTTCTGTGACAAGGGCAAGGACTGTTTCGACAGTCGTGGCTAAGTAACTGTGACTAACGTGGAAATTCTCCTCAGTTGCGGCGTATCCGACTTTAATTGTTTTGTAAATTTAAAATTCCACACCTCCAAAATACCTGCCGACAATTTTCATAAAACAGGTTTCGGCACCAATATTGTACTCACTGAAATTTTAACAGCACAGTTTGCAGTTGGCGACCTTAAAGTTTGTTCTTGAGTCAGTCCTGTCTTCCTTATAAGGGTAATATTGAAAATCCAGTCACTAACACTGAACACTGCACTTTGGAAAATCAAGTTAGCACTTCACGAAAGTCCTAGCGCGGGATCCTGGGTCCGAGACTCAATACAACAAGACGAGACTAACCCGTTTGGGTGCCAATACTGCCGATCCGGTTTCGGGAGGGTCACTTCGTTTTAGAGGGTCCAGACAGATCCAGTTCAACGGCGTTCGGGTTGAAAGGAAAGTCTTTGGAAAGTTTCGTGTGTAAACTTTTTTCGCGATGTTCGGAGGGGCGTCGCGGCGCCGAGCGTACGGACGTCGCGGGCGACGGCTCGATGCGGACTGCCGTGCGGTCATTCAGACAGACTGGTGTGCAGTCGAAGCCTCCTCGTCGGCACGCGCTCGTGCGCATGTGTTGCGGACTTGCAGATTCCTCTACCACGCTATCTTCGCCAGTCACTGCATCTCCGCGGGCCGTTTCCATCGCTGTTTCTCTTTCAGCTACTTCGTTTTCTTCCTATTGATTATTTGCAATGGTGTTTAGAGCTTTAAATATTGTTGTCAAAGGACATGTGAAAAGTTGTGTCGGGCAAGGAATCAGGTTCTGGAGCTTTGCTCATTTATTGTTATGGCCTGCAGTCGGGTGCATAGTTTTATGAAATTGGCTTTTTGTTCTTGCCGTCTGGGTCCCTAAGGATAGTGGTTTAAATACTGCTTATGAGGGGCGCTGAACTTAAAGCTCTACGCTGTAATTTTATTAACATTAATTTGTTAAATATATGCGGCAGGCCATATTATTAACATTTCTAGAGTTTAAATGAGAGGAACTTGTTGGAGTAAATGTTCTCGCCTATATTTTAACATGATAATTCTTAAATGAGCCTCAAGAACTTGCAGTTAATTAAGAGTAGATGGATGGAGAGACTATTTATGAATATTTTGTAAGCTCGTGTTACTCTTGTTGTAAATGTATGAGTTCAGTACCACACACATCGAAACAGCATTTTTTAATTAGTTGTTTGCAACTTAATGTGTCCCGTATATTGTTTTATTTCAGGAATCTGAATCCATAATTATCAGTACCCACAAGAAATTTACTTTGTTTCTAATTTTAGCCGTCGTGATAGACTTTTTGTTTGTCAGGGAAAGGAATGTGCGTTTTTTGCTTTGTTTTAGGATTTGGTGCATTTTGTGAGTCAGGCGAGTGCATTGGGATTGGGAACGCATTCGGTTCTAAATTTGGAACAAGATCTCGGACAGGACTGTGACACACACATGCCGAAGATAAAATGCCGCTTTCCTTTATAATATGTAGTTATTTCTGGCGCTTATTTCTTTAAGAACTTTTTCAGATCTTTTTGTTCGTGGTTCCGTCGTTGCGTGGGTATGCCTTCTTAATTGATTGATCGTCGCTCTATAGCTCAATCTAGCAGCACTTGACAGCAGTTTTTCTAGTAGCATATCAAAACTGAACTACATTAAATAGAATACCTGCAGCTAAATTCCACATTGCGTCGTTTTCTCACGCCTCCAATAAAATCATCTTTTCATAACTCTTATTAATTACATTACCTGCCTAAATACTGAAAATTTTCACTCTTGAAGACAAAGTACCTACTCCTAAGGCCTTATACACACTTAACGCAAAACGCAGCGCTAAAATAACACAGCAACACAAAGGTCTATACTAGAACCGTCAATCCCCATACCAAAACCGCTCAACCGCTGTCGACGCAACAGCGTCAAAATAACGCAGCTGCGGTTTAGCGGTTTTAGTATGCGGATTAACGTTTCTAGTATGTATTTGACAGACCGCTGCGTTACTGATGCGTTATTTTAGCGTTGTGCCTTAAGTGAGAGTAAGGCCTTATCGGCTCGCAAAGGCATATATAGCATCCTGATTTTCCTGATGTAGCCAGTCCTATCAATAAGCAGCCCTGACCTCCCGGAGCGCCATCTTAGCTGACCGGCGCTTGCGCAGCCGCAGCACTATCGGGTGTCGGCTGTCGACACACGAGCTCCGTTATCTGGTGACAAGGGGCTCAATTCAGGAAACTCAGTTTTCTTTTGCTAATTTTAGGATATCTAGATAGGTATACATCATTCATTCTCATATAACGTTACCACGTTACCGAGTAGCTGCGTAGTATTTATTACGTTTGGGTCGGCGCTATGCCATCATAGCATCCTGATTTGCGGCGACTGATGTGGTGCAACGGCAGTGCGACTGCCTTTGACGCAGAAGGTTCCGGGTTGGATTCTCGGTGGGTCACTCACAAAGTTGACATTTATCACTTTGTGAATTTGTTCCCAGTCTGGTTAGGACATTGCGGGCTGAACCACCCGATTGTCCGTAAGCATGATGGTTCCGTGTTTCGGATGGCACGTTAAGCAGTAGGTCCCGGTTGCTGTTCTATGATTACTTAGACAGCGGTAGTTACACAACCATGTCAGAAGCCTGCTACTTGTAGAAGGCGGTTGAAAAATTCTGACACTAGAGTTCATCGGGTCAATGGACGACTCGGTGTCCCACACGAAAAGAGAGATTCTGATTTCCCTCCTTCAGTTATTCATGCCTTTATGATCTCTGGGTGCGCCATCCTAGCTACGAGCTCCGTTATCTGGTTCAGTTTTCAATAGCTAAGAACATGTACATAATAACGTGGTTGTGTAGCTATAAGTATCACATTTGGGACGGCTCTTAGCCATCATAGCACCCTGATCAGCCTTATTCAATCAGCATTAAGCAGCCCTCTCCGTGCACCATCTAATATACACTATCGGGTGTCTACTGTCAATGCACCCGACGGACTCCGTTATCTTGTGACAAGGTCTCAACTCTATAGTATAGGTACTTTGGCTACCTATGTTCCGTGCCTACATCTACATACTTAACTACTACAAAACTTTTAAAAGCTGTGAGTCGTTCAACTTCATCTACCTCTTTTCTTTGCCTTTAAAAATATGACAGAAAGAAAGTGTACGCCAGAATAGACACCAGTGTATCGATATCGTAAACATCAAAGTGTTTATCGTCACTCTGCCTCTAGGAGTTGACATGAACTAGATCTTAGCTTTCTACGTATTCTATGAATGGGACGAGTTTGCCTACCTCCTTTTTTACAGATTTTTTGTCGTAGTTGAAACGCAAATGGAAAAATTCGAAATTGTAAAATCAAAAGCTCCGGAAATATGCCCACTTTTTTAAACTGTTTATGGTAGGTAACTAATATAGGGTGCCTAACATGTGCCAAAACACACCTTCGTAAACAATTAAGTTATTATATACGTAGATTATTCGAAATATGACATGACAAGTTTCGATTAGTACTAATTGGAAACTCTTACAAAAATAAAATGTGATTTCCTATTCAACCTTACCTTCGCAACAATAGTACCTATATTGTTAGTGTATATTATAAGCAAATGGTGTTACTGTAATTTCGGAATACAAAACATGTCATAATATCAGCAATGTTTGCGCAAGCGACAAAATTCGCACCGGTGATCCATACATGGAGAGGCTAGGCGTGTCCATAGTTTGCAGTGAGGCGTGGGCATACTAGCGAACGAGTGGCGATACATGTCATAAAGTAAAAATAACAAAAATTTTAAGGGCTGAACTAGACCATGGAACTGAACAACTTTCCTTAAGGAATATGGATCCAATAATTTAAAAATAATCGAATTCTCCACTCTAAACACCGACGTTGCCTTAACGATGGTTTGCACCCACGAACGTCAGACGCGAGAAAGGTCTTCAGGACACGATGATACGTCGTTTGGACTACACTTCATAAACAGTTTCCCTTTAAACCCTACAAAAAACCCCACTTGGCTATGTTTTCTTTGCTCCGAATACTTCTTGTATAGATCATAGTACTAATCTTGTGATACTAAGCTCAAATGTGACCGCACCACGATTACAAAACCTCGCTCTCCCACGGTCTGTATGGTGTTTATTTGACCCAACTTCACTCGTGCTGTAATGAACACCATTTACGTACATCCAGCTAATGTTTCAGCGTATGGTAATTGGAAATCGCATTCCGTTTGGGAGGCAAGAGGATGGAATCGGACATATATCTGAAGTCACATTTTCGTTTTATTACCCAGTCGGAAATCATTTGCGTAATCGTTAGACAGTTTCAGGCAATTTCCGCATTTTTAGGCATGCGTCTGTCAGGTGTAAGAAAGCGTAGGTCACGTTTCGTAATATACTCGTAAGTTTAATTTAATTTCCCTGAAATTCTATCACGATTTTTCTTCCACACGTTTTTACAAAAGCAAGCAAACCAAACACCAAAAAGACAATAATAAGGTGAGTTTCATAATCCATGGGTGCAAAAGCTATAGGTATATTGCACAGAGAAAAAAAACATTAGGCGCTGCGCGCGTATGATCGACACCTTTGGTCTATGATTTATCGCATGTACCATAACAGAGACAGCTCCTTTTGTTTTTGCGTTGCTCCTAGGTCAACATCGGTTTTTAGTATGGGGCAATCAAAATTTCGATACACAAAAAATGCGCAGTAACGGCCGTCAAATGTGAGCAGCCCAAGCTCTATTTTATTGTAACCTTTTTAATCTAGAGCTTGTTGTGATGACGAAATGCTTCAGTATTCGCACGGTCCGTCCCTTCGCCGAGACGGTTAACATTTGCCCTAAACCTGTGATCATTAGGGCATTTATCTTCACGCCATTGCTCTAATATACATACATATATCACGCCTTTATCCCTTGCGGGGTAGGCAGAGCGATAGTGGCCCTAAGAATACAGCCACTATCGCCACGTCTGACATTTTTGAGGATTGTTTTCTAAGGTTGTTTCAGAAAACATGTGTATTACTATAGTGACAGGTTGTCAGCCTGTCGCCTAAAAATTGTAATACACCAATACTCTCGAGTCCCTTAGTCGCCTCTTACGACACCCGCGGGAAGGATGTGGGGTGATGCTATTCTAAGCCGGTATCACACGACACAATTGCTCTAATAGGCATTTTACTTTAAGTTGGAATTTCGTTACAGACAGTTCGTTTCTTTTTGAATGACAGATAAGTTGGTGTGGTGAATTTTCCTCATTGCAAACACTGAATGAAGAATAGAAGTTGAAGAGTTTACAGCACATTTCCGGATGATATCAAGATGACGCCCTCGATGGCGTCGTCATGATGGCACAGAAAAAGTACACAGAAAAAAATTGAATAGCTCCAGCTGGATGGACATAACACCCAACTGCTGTAACTATCTACCTCTACCAAATCAACAACAACGTAAGTCGTTTAAACTTACATAATGAGTTATTCTCATTATAGAGTTAGAACAGAACAAGTAGGTAATCTTAAACTATTTCATGAATATGGTAAGTACTAAACAAAATGACAACGAAAATCGCACCGCTCACCATAATCGAACCCATTACCCATCTTATACCCACGGTGTCTACAGACTGCGCAAGCGCAAGTTATCTCAAGTGTACAAGACAACCGATGGTATTTAAACTATAATAGAGACGTATATTTCAGTTCCGTCCGGAGACGGTGACATGCTTACAAATCTTTACAAGTTACAACCTCTTGAAGATGTGGGCGGAAGTAATATAATCCCCAGGAAATAGATGTGAGAATACTAACTGCCTATGTGGTTGGTGGATTTAGTTTGGTTTCAGTGTTTGGAGGTCCCAGATTTGACGAGAACTCAATTCAATAGAAAAATTTAAGATATTGCTTCTGTCTACAAGGACAATTAGTTTGAGAAACATCTGGGGTTTTGATGCGAATGATAATTTATAGGGCTTGTATTTATTTAGGTATATTACATATATTTATGTTATATATGTTACGTATTTAATTATTTGTTTATTATGTATTATTAAATATTTATTATTGGTATTTACTCTTATTATTGTATATTTAATACATATTATTATATCTACATATAGGTGTTATATATATTATTAGTAATTTTACCGCGTCTTCGATTTGTACCATAGTTCACCTGCGCACACCATGTCCTCTGGATTTTTCAAAGGTTAGGTAGAGATCCCTTAATGGGATAAGTCCGCCTTTGTGCCTACACATTATATTAGTCTATTTAAGTGTTATTTTTGTAATATCCTGCTTGGTACAATAAAGTTATTACATACATACTTACATACAATTCTGGCAGTGTCACAGTGGGGAAATATACGGGTTCCCTAAAATATATCCAAATGACCGGTTCAATCTTGTGGCAGGGTTGACAGATGTCTAGTCTTGTAATGTCAAAGAGTTCGTACTACTTAGTACTACCAGATTTTTAGGTTTTGCAACCTTCTGCGCCACCTGTTTACGGCTTTTTCGGTATGTTAGCCAGCAATGCATTATTAGCAGCTAAAAAGTGTTGGTATTTTTGGTAGTAGGTATAGGAAGTCGAATCTTTATTTTCGGGTCTTGAAGAATGCAAAATACTGAAGAGGCCTGATGGCCCATAGGTACTTGCTATGCATGTACATTTTTTGTAGTCGTAGGACTAGCTTGGAAAACACCATAATTTTTATTTACATTACCTAGACATATCTTCCGGGACTCTTCTGCGAATATGCGAAAGTATCGAAAAGATAGAATCGTGATGCAAAAGTGTAGGGTGGCAACATTAGCCGAACAATCGGTAGACCGTTCCCAGACGATCGCATTTGCGTGTTAATAGCTGAAACCGTGACGAGACATACAGACGCAGAAGGCGCAGAAGACAACTGAACAAATAACCCTCAAATAGGAGGAATCTTCCAGCAATGATTCTAAAATGGATGAATCCGTACTGAAAAGTTCACTACCTAATAGTAATTTATTGTAATGTTTGATGATGTGACGATCCGACGTAGTAAGTAGATCGTAGCGTCCTGTCGTTGATATTTGCATCTATCATCACTACCCGCAAAATATCCAACCAACAGGCTGACAATATAATTATCTATAGTGATACACGACTCATGTGGAACGACCCTCAAGTAATTGACAGTTACGACTGATCCACAGTAATTTTACGGTCATTAATGTTCTGCCTACCCTACGAAGACTCAAGGCGTCATTTGTATATGTAAGTACCCACTCAACATAGACTCGAATTTGAGTTTGAATCATCAAAGCCCCTTCACTGACTGCGATTTTGGAGTAAGTGCTTCAAACGCTGACTACTAAGTTTGCGTGGTCTTCGACCTACCGCCTATCATCAAAATATGATCGTCTCTGCCTCAAGTGTCAAATATAACGCACATTATTGCTCGGCCAAGCTTGACAGTAAACCGTTGAAGAATTTAAAAAGAATGCTCGCCCATCTCTACACTCGTGTGTCATGGAAAGACACAATAATTGTCGTGAGGTTATCCGTTGCAATTAGCTAGAGCACCTTCCTTATTATGCGAACACTTGAATAGGGAACATCGAGATCTCATCACGACTGAAGCTGCAATGCTGAGAATCTTCGTTTACAGACTGATAGATAGGAAAAATTTCATTTCTATTCTCATTTTACCAGCGGGTGTCGCTGACAAGAAATGAATAGATACGGGAAAGCGATAACAGATCTTTATACTACTACTATTACTTCTACAAAAATCCACTGCTGAAAATGGGTGCTTCTAATTTTGGATATTTGCTTTACTCACTTCGTTTGGCGGGGTGGATTGGTGAGCGCAGTGCAAGGTGTTGTATCACATGTGTATATGCACAGAGCACGCTGCTGTCCATCACCGGATTCATTGCTTGGTCAGTTTTTACGATACCCACTAAGATACCAACATATAAGAAAGAGAAGAAAGAAAGAAAATGCGATGCTATTCTAAGTCAGCAATATACTGCGCATTGATGCAGCGTATGCTGTGTATGAACCTTTCTTTGTATTTAAAAACTATGAAACGAATGGTCATTAGCTCAATTGTCGAAAAAGAGCAAGCGCACAGAATACTAATTATGGTGCAAGTGAGAGAGAGTCCAGCTCTGAGATAGATCATTGCAAGTTAACATCTGACATCTGCTGGATCCTGGTACTAAAGTCCAGGTATAACAATAAGCTGGGCCGTTCTCATGGCCACTCGGGGCAGTCGTGACCGCGGGTCGACCTTTGTCAACTGTCAAAGAACAGAGCGCAGAAGTGACAATGCTTCACCTACTAAGTCATTGATACTTAACATATTGATATCTGTTGATCCAGCAATATGCTGCAAGAATATGGTGACCATGTGTCGACTTTTGTCAACTGTGAAAGAACAGAGCGCAGAAGTGACAACGCTCCACCTATTATGTCATTGATACTTAACATGTTGACATAATCTGGTGATCCTGCTTCTATAACAATATAACCAAAAATATGATTTATGAATATGGTGACCAAGGCTTAACTTGTCCACCGTCATAGAGCAGAGCGCAGAAGTGACAATGTTTCACCTATTATGTCATTAATACTTAACAAGGTGACATCTGTTGATCCTGCTTCTATGACAATATAGCCAACAATATCCTATTAGAATATGGTGACCATGATTCGATCTCTGTCAACTGTTATAAAGCAACTTGCAGAAGACAACTACCAGATAGACTAGTACGGACTCAAAACTGAGGAAAAGAGGATCCATGAAGAATCAGGAAACTGTTAAAATGTTGTAGGCACATGTACTGGACAAATTGGTTGGGCCATAAAATGCTGTCGACTTAGTTAAAGTTAAGTACTTCTGTTGCAATCGAATACAGCAACCAAAGCCACTAATTTAGCTTTCTTTAATAGTGATTTGATGCCCATATACGGATTTATACCTAGGTTTTGCAATTACAAATCAAATTAGGTACACTGATTATGTAAATCCCACATGTAAAGCGGATCGCACACTTAATGCACGACGGAGCGCTAAAATATCGCAGCGGTCTGTTAGATCTATACTGGAAACGTCATTCCCATACTAAAACCGCACTCGATGGACGACGCTGCGATAGCGCTGCGTCTACAGCGGTTGAGCGATTGACATTTCTAGTATGGATCTGACAGACCGCTGCGATGTCGTAGAGCTCCGTCATGCGTTATGTGTGCGATCCTCCTTATGTGCAACTTTATGACACAACTTTAGTCTCCTAGTTTGAGTCACATCCTCCTTTCGATTTCATTTCCCGGATATCTTCAGGCTTTTCTAGTTGCCTTGATGTGATTGCTGTCATCGTCGCGTCAAAACACCCATTTACTGGTACAGGTACTAGTATAGCCTACTGATACAAGTACTCGTTTTCTTAACATGTATCCTATCCATTGATTCCTTTTTGCAGGGCCTTAAGTATGAAAATGGTTTCAGTTGGATGTCGATTGGATCTCACTTGGATGATTTTAGTAGTTTCGTAGTCTGCTAACAGTTTGAAGTATAGAAACACACAATGGCAATGGAATGACAGTTGAGTTTCGATGGCGTTACAATGTTAAAATAATAGCAGACTTAGGGACCAGGTTTTGTTCAAAACTAGAATTTGATCCATCAATTCGGAGTAAAGTACCTAAAATTCAGCCAAAAACGTTTTGAAGTAAAATATATCTAATTTCTAGTACAGCACTTTTCCGTTATTTAGGACTTCGCCATTTCCCTACCATCAAGATGGTGTTTCTGTTACCTTTGTTAGAAAGAGGTTATACTCGAGACCTACCTAAACTAGGTATGAATGTACCTAATTTAAACTTTAAGTGGGTCTCTTCTGCATTGTAACCTGCGTATTCTTTGACCAATTCTATAACGAGCAATATGGCGCTGGGTAGATGTTTTGATATAAATCTTCTGTATAGACCTAGCTCGGCTTGCGAAATTATCGTTGTTGTCCTTTATGTAGGTATTGTTTTGTAGTTTCCCTTTCAATACACTACTACGTACTCTGATCATTGAGATACGATAATAGAGTCTTAACTAAGTCAGAAGTGTAGGAAGAGGGCTTAAAAGCTTATACTTAGACGCCGTGCCGTGCCGACGCCGGGTGACGCCGGCTTAGAATGCCGTGTGATGCCGGCTTAGAATAGCATCACCCCACATCCTTCTTGTGGGTGTCGTAAGAGGTGACTAAGGGAATCGAGAGTATTGGTGAATTACAATTTTTAGGCGACAGGCTGACAGCCTGTCACTATAGTAATACACATGTTTTCTGAAACAACCTTGGAAAGCAATCTTCAAAAATGTCAGACGTGGCGATAGCGACCGTATTCTTACGACAGTTAACGATCTGCCTACCCTGCAACGGATAAAGGCGTGATATATGCATGTATGTACTTAAATGCCGAGTTTCATCTGCAGCTGATTTCGCTCCTACTACTACTTCGCAAAGGATATAGCGAGATGTGTGATAAGAAATTACGATCTTTATAAGTCACTTAGTTTCGAAGAAATATAATTAAGGCCTCTATGACACTTCAACGCAAAAATAACGCTGCGCCAACGTATCCGTCTGTCAAATCCATACTAAAAACGTCAATTTCCATACTAAAAGCGCTCTCGACCTGAGTCTAGAGTGGTTTTTGTATGGTAGCGCCGTTTGGATTTGACAGGCCGATACGTTAGCGCAGCGTTATTTTTGCGCTGAAGTGTGATAGAGACCTCTCTGAATTTTGAGTGACCTTATAAATGATGAGGTTACTACGGCCGTCTATGCTCTGCCTACTTAGCAAGGGTTGCAGAAGGAGATCAGATGGCAGTCGCTCTGTGTAAACTCTTGGTTCCACGTCAAATCCCCTAGGCCAGGTAGCCGACCCCGACACAGAACAGGATAAGGCCAGAAAGAATGATATTACTTACACCATAAATCGATGTTCTATAAATTTTTCACTTTCTCGGTTTCTTTTTATGCCGATCGCAAGACTATGTGGTAGGTAAGTATGACTCTTGCTAAGAGCCCATTTATAGTTTGTTTAATGTCGTATCGAAAGTGTGAGGATTCCTTAGTAAGTGCTGGTAATAAGCTTGTCTGTCAACAGGCTGTCGACTGGTAAACACGACCTATTTATGTAGCGCGTGTGGGTAGGGTGACCATCTTTTTCTGTTGGGTTAGGTTAGACACTGAGTCGAACGGCCTATTGAACATTGGTGTCCATGTTTTCACCCTACGATTGTATCGTGAAATTAAGGGATGGGGTACCGAGAGCTTAGTATGCGTTATCAGTCGTTGAAAGTGATTATTCGAATGAGTTGTCAGATGATTGTGTAATTTACATGAATATTTATTTTGTGATGTGTGGTATTATAATGTATTGCGTATGTATATTATTAAGTGGATAGGCGACACTTAACGCACGACGGAGTGCTAAAACATCGTCCGCTCCGCCATACTTGCTCTGTCTGCACTATAAAAATACATTCAGAGCCAGAACCCGCCTGATGCAAGGATCACTAGAGCTACAGCAGGAACTTGTTGGACTTGTTGCTGGATTATTGATTGGGACGACTGTCAAATCAAATGTCTCCATCTGAATTATCTTATTACTATTCAAATCTCTTCTTAAGAGACCATGCTTGCCTTTTGCGACAAATGTTGTTTTTTTTTTGTATATTTAATGCGATAGAATACAAAAATAATATCTAGTCACCCTAGCTAAAGCAGGTGTCACGGGCTAGGCTAGGCGGTTTGCCTTGCGCGACCGTTTCACCTGCGCCTGCGCACGCGTCTCACACAACTCACACGCACATGCTCACACGATATTGATAGGTACTTAGTTAATACGTGCACTTAGGATGTAAAAAAAATACTATAGGTGTTACAAGAAGTACATTTTCCCATGGAACTTACGTCAAAGTACGAAAACGTTTTAGTTATTTATTAAATACAAATATTGTTTCTGACTTAACCGGTTCCCACATTTTCGACGTCCATTGCTACGCATTTTTAAGAGAACCCGTAACGTATGCGTCTGTCAGATGCGAGGAAATTCCAAATTTGCGGTACTATAGACGGACGCATCGAAAAATCATAGAAAGATAATTGAGTTTTATGGGTCAATTTACTACTTAAAATATTTTTAACAAATCTTTTTATACCGAGTTAGAATACCAACATTTGCTAAAACACCTAAGAGTCAGATATAATGTTTATTACCTAACAATTTTCAAAATGCGAAGACAACTACAACTACAATTACAACTACTATTAATTCATAATGCCTAAAGCGTCAGGAAACCTAGTTTATAATCTAAAGACATTTTAGTAAGCCGCCATCTTTAATCTGTTATTAAGGCATATAATAGCTAGAAATAATAGGTTACCTACATACAGATAGATGTGTGTTGAAGATGTTTGATCATATATGTAATCAATAATTATCATAGAGCGAACAGAGTACTAGGGTGTGTATTTATAAATCGCACTCAACTCTGAGATCGATCTCAAGAGCGATTTTAACAAATGTCAGTCAAAACTAACAGCATCTCAAAGTCGCACTCAAGTTCGATCACAGAGTTGAGTGCGGTTTATTAATATGGGCCTAAGTAGGCTGTTAAAAATACAACTTCTTTTTGTTTATACTTAGCTGGTAGTTGTAGATTATTCTTTATTGACGTGTAAAAATGCATACTACCTTTCCCACGCTTAACGCACAGTGCAGCGGTAAAATAACGCTTAGCTAACGTATGCGTCTGTCACATCTATATAGTAAAAGAATAGACGTATCTAGTATGGGTCTGACAGACGCATGCAGCGCATTTATTTTAACGCCTATTCTGGCTTTACGGTATCTTAAAAAGTATCTGAATCAACATTTTTGTTTTAGAACTGTTCATTTATGCTATTATTTTGACAGCTGTTGAATTTAATGGAATATCTTCAAAATATAAAGTGCCAAGGTCGGTGCATGAAATACGTATGGGTGGGTTTAATAGGTACCAAGGTAGGTATGAGATACATATGGGTGGGTTTGTATGACAAATCTTGCTGTATATGTTTGGTCATATTTTAACAATCAGAAATAGTATAACCCATATCGACATACCATGCATAAAATAACAATAGGTACCTACATAAGCAGCAAAAATAAAATGACCGATGTAAAAAAAAACGTAACAAAACGTGATTAACACTGTTACGATTAATATAACATCACACAAATAAACTATTATAGGTTTGCGCTACAAACCCATTAAACCTGTATCGTGAAATGATGAACCCACAAATAATTGAACTGAGTGGCACGACCCTATTATGCGCATACGCATCGTTTTGAAACAATCACTCAAACTGTCAAAATCAATCAATACTCCGGCGTTGTATAGAAAATCACTTTAATGTTATTACATTTATCTTGTAATAGATACGTTACAAAAATTTGTAGACTAATCAATGTTGTAATTATTTAACATCTTTCTGTAAAATATATGTAAACTTTACATTGTAGGTAGGCTGACACGAAAGATGATTTATAGACCTGTTTTTACGTTGTGTGATGCCGGCTTAGAATAGCATCACCTCACATCCTTCCCGCGGGTGTCGTAAGAGAGGACTAAGGGACTCGAGAGTATTGGTGTATTACAATTTTTAGGCGACAAGCTGACAACCTGTCACTATAGTGATACACATGTTTTCTGAAACTACCTTGGAAAACAATCCTCAAAAATGTCAGACGTGGCGATAGCAACCGTATTCTTACGGCCGTTAACGCTCTGCCTACCCCGCTAGGGATAAAGGCGTGATATATGTATGTATGTATGTTTTTACGTTGAACTAGTTAAAGTTTAAAAGACGTAAATTACCGTTTGTTTTACAAATACACTTTCCGTTTTTCCAATCGTTTTACTAGTTTAATTTAAAAACTGAACTAAACAAGATAAAGTTTATCGTTTGCCTCGATAGGATACAAGAACCTTATGACAAGTGGGCGAAACTCATACCGAATTTTCATAAGATACTCATGTCATGTGATAAGTCCGATGCCTCGAAACACTTTAATCGACTGCCAGTTTTGAAACCTATCGCTTTGAGATAGCTATTGTAGATTTCAAGAATTAGCATTACTGACCTAAACAGGGTGTTAAGAAAAATAATAACTTTCTTTCAAGCGACGAATCAGCTCATGCAAATGAAACAACATTTCCCAAGGAACGTAGGTAAAAATATGAAAAAAAGATATACCTCTCATAGAAAATGTACCAACCGAGTCCGTTTAACTCAGTCTGTATTTGAGGTCCAAATTTTTTTTCATATTTCGGCCTATGTTCCTTGAGGAAAGTTGTTCAGTTTGATGGGCTGGTTTATCACTTGAATGAAATTGACGACCGAAGTGGCGCAGTGTTAGCGCGACTGCCTTTGACGCAGAAGGTTCCGGGTTCGATTCTCGGTGGGTCACTCACAAAGTTGATATTTATCACTTTGTGAATTTGTTCCCAGTCTGGTTAGGACATTGCAGAAGGCGGTTGAAAAATTCTGACACTAGGGTTCATCGGGTCCTTGGACGACTTGGTGTCCCACACGAAAAGAGAAGAGAACTTGAATGAAATTCAGTACTTTTTCTAACACCCTGTATAGACATTTAAGAGTCTTCCGTTTTATTTACAACAGTCTTATACTAAGTATGTGCCAACTGTCATCATTAAGATGTGACTCAGATCGATTCAGACTTCAGGCGCCAGATATAAAACCTTATTAACATAACAAGAGGAAGAGAGTCGATATTAGGGATTTCCCTATGAGTCTACTTTCTTCTTTTCGTGTGGGACACCGAGTCGTCCAACGACCCGATGAACCCTAGTGTCAGAATTTTTAACCGCCTTCTAGAAGTAGCAGGCTTCTGACATGGTTGTGTAACGACTGCCGACTAAGTGATCATAGACAGCAACCGGGACCTACGGCTTAACATGTCATCCGAAACTTATGAGTTTACTTATTTCGTGAGTCATCTCATCTCAGACGGGGAAATAGTGGATCTTCTTCTTTGTCGTATCCTCATGGCTGAGGGACGTGACTTTTCTGGGCTATATTCGTCACCAGCTTTCTCCAAACTTCACGGTCTTGAGCCATGTGGATATATGTGAGCATGTAAATAGTGGATAAGAAGTTCAAATTGTGTCAATATTACAAATTAAATTATCTGGGTATAGTTTTCTACAAACTATCTAAGGAGCTTGGACAGGTAAAAAAAAACTACGTAACAAAATTTTAGATTTAGAACTGGCAATCCCGGAGTTCAATCATTGAAGTATGATTTCTTCGGTTTTTTTATTGTCTTGGGTGTGTGTGAATTGATCAGAGTAGGTAGGTATGTGTGGACAGACTGATGTAAAAGAACGTGTAAGACAAGAGCAACTATTAGCAGAATTTCGTTTGCGACAAATCAAATATTTTCTTCCAAATGTCATTCACAAAGACTCACCTTCTGTATTGTTATACGTACCTCGTTATGTTAAAAATTTCAATAATTGAAAGAGGCAATGAGTTGTGGTATTTTAAAGGCCAAGTAGGTATATACAGGATGACTGGAAAATGAAAAAAAGTTTGGCCCACCCATACAAAATTACCGACCGACTAAGTCAATTTGTATGGGAGGACCAAATTTTTTTTTCATATTTCGACCTATGCCCCATGGGGAAAGTTGTTCAGTTTCATGAGCTGGTTCATCCCTTGAAAGAAATGCATCAATTTTCCAGTCACCCTGTATATTTTATAAGTAGCTACCTTAGACCTTAGTAGATAAATGCATAATGATGCTTATTAATTGCTCACTTGAGTAATGCTTATAAGACGTTTGAAATATGTTTACCATCTTACTTTAACTACCAAGGCTTTAACTAATTGATCACTTTTTAATAAGTTCATACTTTGGAAACGCCAACTTATTTTAAAGTTACATCTTGACATATTGACATGAATTATCTACTAACCTATTGCAATACTTTCGCTTAGAGACGGTACCTACTCACGACATTTTATGAGTAAGTATATGACAACTTGTACATTGGAAAAACTTCGATGACATTGCCAAATATATTTATTCGCGACTGAGCAGTAAATAAAACGCAGTTGTGTTTCGATCACAAGTTTGACAACCTGACCTAAAAAAAAATCCTTTGTAGATTAAACCTCCAATAACAAATATTGTAGTAGTCATTCCAGTTGCCTTGCAACATCATTATTGTCACATATGTAACAGATAAGTCCGCGTTTGTGCGTCAATCTAGCTTATTGAGGCTTTATTTTGAAAGTATTCCTTGTTTGATACAATAAAATTGTTACAATACATACCTACAATTATTTTCTTAGGTACATTACCTACTTACCAACATTACTTACCTAACCATCATCCTACTACCTCACCTAACCCACCTACAATTTTGCATTTCCTCACAACTTTACAATGTAACCGTCTTTTTATTGTTTTACGAACAATATGCATTGTTTTTGTAATTTATTTCACCTGCAGTAACATAATGGTAATCGTGATGAGATGTTACCAATTGGTATTTCCCACGAATTTACCTAGGGATACATTCAGCTATAAAATGCAACCTAAAGCGAATCCCACACCTTACGTCCGTTGGTTGAAAAAAGTTGGTTTATTGCATTTACCATAATAAGCGTAGCAACCATGTCAGAAGCATGCAAGCATTACTTGTAGAAGGCGGTTGACAAATTCTGACACTAGGGTTCATCGGGTCATTGGACCACTCGGTGTCCCACACGAAAAAAAAGTGTAGCAGAGACAGATGCCAACGCAAATTTTTGCGTTGCTCCTGCGTCAACGTCGGTTTTTGGTACAGAGAATTCGAAAATTCCTAGTATCTTACAGACGCACAAACGTATGCGCTGAAAATGCGCAGCGTTGGACGTTAGATGTGTTATACGATGTTTCTCATTTTAATTAATTCATGATTTTGATAGGTATCTAATTGCTGTGAAGATCTATGTAAAAATCCCTGGCATCCGATGATATTTTTATCCATTTTTCCATATTACGCATCTACGCCACCACTTCGTATTGTGGTGATTTTGGTACCATGTATTGTGCGTCGAATTTTCCTTTCAGACTAAAAAGTTTCGACTGCCCAGCACACATAACTGCCCATTTATTGATCAAATTCTGTTTATTTCTATATAACTAAACTAACTTAACGTAACTTATTATTTCTATCTGTATAGAGAACCAAATATTGCTATGTTGATCCCATAAATGGTGACAAGTAAATGCCCCTTTCATTTTGATCATCGTCATAATCATATTGTGTGGGATAACGAGTCAACGAACGATCAAATGGTACCTAATATATACCTTTTCGATAATGTCAGTAATATTTCGAGCCATATATATAATCATTTTCATCTCTGTACAATTATCATACAAGTTCCATACAAATATCTACTTTCACGACGTCCTTGCCAAAAGTGAAACTTGGCAAAAAATATAATAGGCTTGTTTGAAACTATAAAGTAATTTGTTTGATTAAATTGATTGATACCGCGCCTATGTGGTACTACCACGATGATTGCAAATATTTTTATGACTTGCCAATAGTTAGCATGCCTATGTAATCGTTTGAGAGTCCTTTCTAAGTGTGTAATGTATTTTGACGGTAGAAATTATTATTTTAATTGCTGAAATTGCAATCTATAAAATACTTCCTAGAATTAATTTTTATAGTCTCCATAGGCACTATTTTACAAGACACTTCCTTATTCCTATTTTTAGCTGACTATAATTTTCTTGAAAAGCGACAGAAAATGTTCAAGTAACATTTTGTTATTCATTAATACACATTTTTGCGAAGAATAACACTAAACCCTCTCCTCTAAATTCGAAAGTATTATTGATGGTGATGATGATGATGATTAACAGCTAAAAATAAGTCACTGAACGATAATACTGTCAATTTTCTTTACTGTGTTTGAACGTATAAATATACGAACGTATATATTATATAGTATAGAGAGAGCATTGATTGGTGTATTACAATTTTTAGGCGACAGGCTGACACCTGTCAGTATAGTGATACACATTTTTTCTGAAACAACCTTGGAAAATAATCCTCAAACAATGTCTGACGTGGCGATAGCGACCGTATTCTTACGGCCGTTAACGCTGTGCCTTCCCCGCAAGGAATGAAAGCGTGTTATATGTATATATGTATGTATTAATAGAATATATATAGATGCGAGTTAAAATCTTGAAAATATTGGTAGCATCATCTACTTTTTATAGCCCTACATAGATGTGTAGACACGGACACAAACACTATGTAAACTATAAAACTAAGAATAGGTTATTTTAGATCTCCACTCTCACGGTAGCTTGAGGCGTAATTCTCTAAAACAATTAGGAATTACTCATAATCACTTTCATTTTATTACCCACTACAAAACCTCACTTGAATGCTCCCATTACTACATAGTATAAAGCAAAGTCGCTTTCCGCGTCTGTCCCTATGTCTGTATGCATTGATTTTTTAAAGTACGCCATGGTTTTTGATACAGTTTGTTTTTATAGATAGATCGGATTTTTTACACTTAACGCAAAACGCAGCGCTAAAATCATGCAGCGGTCTGTCGGATCCATACTTAAAGTGTCAATTTCCAGGCTGAAAGCTGAAACAGCTTCGTTGACAGCGGTCGAGCGGTTTAAGTATGGGGATTGTCGTTTTTAGTATGGACTTGACAGACCGCTGCGTTACGTATGCGTTATTTTAGCGCTGCGCTGTGCGTTGAAAGTGAAAAAGGCCATAGAGTGATTCCAGAGCAAGGTTTATATGTATAATACATGCCGGGAAAACATTTCATTCCCACGGGAAAACGAGTAGCAGCGGGTGCAACCGCTGGGCGCGCCGCTAGTTTAAATTAAATTAGCGAAACTGGACATGTTGTGAATTTGACGACCTGTCGTTGTTGATGGTCAATCACAGTAAACATGGTTGTTTGATTATACATCCAAATAATTGGCTCGGGTTTAAATTATTGCTAAGAAATTGTTACTCATAACCTATCAACTGCTTATTGAGGTACCCATTTGATACTATATTTGAACTGGTTTGATATTAAAAGGGTATAAACAGCAGTGTGATGCCAGCCTAGAATGACATCACTCCAATTCTTTGATTTCGCGAGGCGATCAAGGGACTCATTTTTTTGCGAAAAGGTGACAAACCTGTCACTATAGTGATTTATCTAGAATTCTGAAAAGTACATACGCATATTACATATGCACAAATTACTCCTATTATAGACTTACAGGGATATCCCTGAGGGGTAGGCAGTGCGTTAACGGCCGTAAAATTACAGTCGTTATCACCACGTCTGACAAATGTTTTAGTGTTGTTTCAGATACGTCGTGGATCACTCTAGTGACAAGTTGTCAGCCTGTCGCTTAAATTGCAAAACACATGAAACCCTCGAGTCCCTTAGGCGGCTTCTACGACACCCATGGGAAAGAAATGGGGTGTTGCCATTCTAAGCTGACATCTGAATTCTGAAAACGCCTTCAAATAATTTTCAGACGTAGCGATAGCACTCATAGTTTTATGGCTGCAGACGCTCTGTCTATCCCGCAACGGATAAAGGCGTGATTATGTGTATGTATGTAGTACTTACCCTACAGGTCACCACCTGCTGATAGCACGTGCAAAAGCAATAAAACAGTAGGTCAAGATATTCTTCCATAACATTTATCATACCCAACTTTGAGCCCCATCAATATGCAATGTTATCATGTAACATATCATGATATATTCAAAACACCATTCAATCAATCATAATAATTTATTGTACGGCTGATAGATCAATAAAAAAAGGAAGTATGGTTGTAAAAGATGATGATGAGTTCGTAATTGTTTTACTTTTACTTTTATTTGTCGAAAGTGGTCCTATTTAGGTATCGTTGCCGACTTAAAATATAGTTAGGTAAGTATAGCCTGCTGAAATGGCAGATCACACATTAGACGCACGACGAAGCGCAAAAATATCGCAGCGGCCTGTCAGATCCATACTAAAACGTCGCTCCCCATAGTAAAACCGTTCCACCGCTGTCAACGTAGTGCTATCGCGGTGTCGTCCGTCGAGTGCGGTTTAAGTATGGGGAGTGACGTTTCTAGTATGGACCTGACAGACGGCTGCGTTACTTTAGCGGTCCGTAGTGCCTTAAGTGTGCGATGAGTCTTACCCGTGGAGAGAGAGTGGGGATTGGTAATTTGCTGAATCAGTTTTTTTCAGTAAAGGTGTTTACAAAATTCCAGTAAATTTATTATTTTTGTTTTAGTGCCGATAAATAAATAATTGTTTTTTTACTACAGTTTTCTTTTCTGCTATCACGAACCGCAATACCATGGAAGTCCGATTCACCTTTACGTCAGACATGTACTTAAACTATGTCTAAGGGCCTTTCTCCACTTATCCGGCATCCGTCATTTGCCGGCCCGTCAATTTTCGATCCGATTCAGAAATCCATTACACTACTATACATACCAAAATTTGGATTCTGACAGTCCGAAGTGACTTACAGAAAGTATGCATATAAAAGGTACTCTTTAAACTCTACCATTACGTCATTCTACTGTTCGTCTTTTACCGGATAGGTGAAAAAGCGTCATCCGGCATTCGAATATTGTCGGAAGGCTATTTCCGACATCCGACAGCCGGACTGGATAAGTGGGGAAACGTTATAAGACAATTGTTTATATGAGACATACATACATACATATATCACGCCTTTATCCCTTGCGGGATAGGCAGAGCGTTAACGGCCGTGAGAATACGGTCGCTATCGCCACGTCTGACATTTTAGAGGATTTTTTTCCAAGGTAGTTTCAGAAAACATGTGTATCACTATAGTGACAGGTTGTCAGCCTGTCGCCTAAAAATTGCAATACACCAATACTCTCGAGTCCCTTAGTCGCCTCTTACGCCACCTGCGGGAAGGATGTGGGGTGATGCTATTCTAAGCCGGCATCACACGGCAATATGAGACAGTAAGCGCAAATAACAACACTAAAACATTTTATAGGTTTCCAAGCAACTTTGCCGGCGGCTCGAAAGTTGTTGAAACCGCCAAATTAATTGAAATGGGTAAGCAAGCCGTTATAATCGTCTTACGTTAGATAAATTGAAAATAAGTGCCTCTTCCTAATCATAAAGTTTATTGATAAATGCTTTTGGACTTCAGAGATTACGTAGATTTTGTTGTGTAAGATACATTCTATATATAACAATGCGACTTGATAATTGAAAATGTGATATCGATCGATTTTTTGTATGTCGACCCGGGTTAGATAGATGAGATACCGTGCCATTTCTGCTCACTTCTCAGCAACAGAACTCTTGCCCGACTCTCGCGCAATTTTACTTTCTAAAAACGGCATATAGGTAGGCTAATTAACATATCTATTAACCTATTTCTCTCATTGATAATTTAAGTCTCAGGAGTAACCTGCCCTTAAGGTTATTTTTTTTTTGCCTACTTACCGAATCATCGTTGGCAGCAAGTAAAAATCAGGTCAGTAATGTTATTTTACATATCTCATGCTCTGAAAGTAGGTCATTACTGACAAAAAACACGACCTGTAAGTTCAACTTACAGGCGAGGTTTTAAAATTAAGCCTGTAAGTAATTTTAAATATAGAACTAGAAAAAGAACCAATAGAATCGCGACAATTAAAAAGTTAAAATCAATTTCTTCTTATTTTTAATAGGAGTTGCATCCAATTAGTTGCATACGATTTTAAATTTCGAACTGGCCGCTACGAATTGTGTATCTTGAACGCGGGAATTATATTTTTAATCTGTATTTTTATAACCTCAATAAATGAGTTTGTCGAATTATTACTCAATAATACAATAACAAAAGTAAAAATTACGAATATCCCTACGTTCAAAAAAATTACTACTTTATGTTAGGATACTTTTCTTTCATTTTAATTCAATATTTTTCAATCATAGAAAAAAAAGTTTTGTGGTGCAATTTGAAAACCAGACAATACAATCATGGTTTATGGATCGTTTTCTTGTATTTATCGCTTTATATTACTCACTTTTCATTCGATATGTAAAGCAGTATACGTACCACGGATGTAACATCAATAACAACCTCGGAAAGGTACAGGTAAAAAACCTCGGTTGTTATTGGTAGCTTACATGCCTAAGAACGTAATCTACTATTTAGGTGTTCTAAACAAATCGTAAAATCTCGCAACTTCTCATAGTAGATTATAGATAGGCGAATGTATCAAAACAACCATAAACCTAAATATATAACTCACACTACTTACATTCGCTGTCGCATCAAATTTTCACCGCAAGTAGAGACAACGGATCGCTTTACATAAAGTTCACTTACTTCCTGATAACAATGTCCTTAGACTGAGAGCTTGTACACAAAATAAATATCTCACTTCTGAATAAGCCCTTGCTCCAAACAAGACCAAGACCAAGTTCCAAGAAGACTTGGAAAAACCAAAGTCATGTCCATTCATAAGAAAAGGCATACTCGTAAACAGAGACACATTCACACATTTTCAAGGGAAGGGAAGTCGCTGCACCGGGAATTAAGGGATTTAAACACCATACCTACGCATAATAGTATTAATCCTGAAAGTAGAGTTACTTTTGCAAAGATTTTACAGTATTTTCAGGTTTCATCTTAACTCGATTTGATATTCCATACGAAAAATAAAGATCACAAGTTCTGGATCAAGGGGTTTTCAAGAGTATTATTACTAAACCTCTATACGTGAGCAGCAAGCAATCGCGAACGGAAGTTGATCTCAATCAAAGATGTCAACAACTCCAGTAAAAAATGCGAATGTGGAGTAACTCTTTAGACCATGGAACATCTCCTGTCCTGACTCGCGTGCTCCAATACCTGCACGCTCGATGAACACATAAAGGCCACAGAAATGCTGTCCGGGTGACTTCTTCTTCTTACCGTGTCCAAGGCCAAATTTAGATTTTATGTGCCAAAATTCAGCCACCCGGGCAGCATTTTCTGTGGCCTTCATGAGCTGGCTGAATTTTGGGCACATAAAATCTACACGATAAGAAAAAGAATCAAAGTAGTCATACAAAACCGCCACCAGCTCTTGTTCCACAAAGCCGACTTCCTGCTAACACTTACCCGCGATGTTATCACATGAAAAACACATCCATTGAACCGTAGCCTAGATCTGTTTACGTTTGGTCATGTAACAGACACAGCAACACACTTTTACTTGCGCTTAAGTTTACAATAGTTTTTTATACATTCTTACTGTAATTAGGAAGTGTCTCTTTTTGATGAGACTATACGCTTTTAAGTGAATTCTGCTATATGCAATAAGCAATATATGTTCCTTGAATGTAAATATTACTTACTTACTACTTAAGTGAATGTTTACTATTTTATAGAAATGTCTGCAAAATAGTAATTGGCATAATATCCCATGAGTGGCGTGATTTTTTTCCGCTTGTTTGGTTTGTATTAACTTTGTTACAAAAACTTAGTTAATACTACAGTATTATGCGCTTGCCTTTGAGTTATAAAACTGAATTTTCTCATACGAAAGTCTGCTACTAATAGTGATTGTATCACACGTTCTACTACATAAATTCATTCACACATACCCCTGACATTAGTCATTACTCATTACACTATGTATAGTAAACGAGAGCTGAATTTTGCGACTGATAATGCCGTCGCTAAGTACTGGCGGGAAAAGATATAAGGTGTAATAGCATTATTAGCTGCAAATATTTTAAGGGGTGAATCAGACTATGAAACTGAACAACTTTTTTTAAGGAACATAGGTCGCAATATGAGATTTTTTTTGGACCTCTCATACAAATTAACTTCGTAATTTTTTATGGAAGGTCCAAATTTTTTTTCATATGTCGACCTATCTTTCTTGGAGAAAATTGTTCAGTTTTATGGGCTATGGTCTGAGTCACTGCTTAAAATGTTTGCAGCAATTTTTTTTTACATCCTGTATAAGTTCGGCCGACGAAGAAGAAGTCATTAAAAAGATCGAGTAGTAGAAATTGTTGTGTCGTTAGACCAGTTGTAGTAGACTTACGTGCACAATTAAAGAAATCATATTTTCAGAAATTGAACTCTAGGTACTAGAAATCGATATACCTCTTATCGCCTTTGTTGTTCCTGTGTACGTGTTTCTACCTCTCAAAAAGCTGGATATAAACACTATTGAACAGTATAATGTTTCACGACTATCTGGATGGGTTTCATGGCTCCAGATTCACTATCAAACACTTCGGTGGTCCTTTCAAGGAAGCAATATTATTCGCTCGTTGTCCGCTATACGGTATAACAGTCATTCTCAAACTTAATCTCAAATAATTAATAATGTTAAGAATAATGTATAAAATAATAATATATATCAAAAATATTTATTACAGCTTGTCTTTTATCTAATCTTATTGAATAATGTTTTTAACAGAATCCTAACTACACATATAACTAATTCAACGGTGGTGAAACGTGATAATTTAGGACTAAAAAAACTATAGCATAGTTTTAAATGCTAGTAATTAATATTTTTAATTAAGAGAATCTTCCTTAAGTGTATTCAGGAAAGTTCTTTTTAGGAGCTACATCGAAAGAAAAGATGAAAATGTCGTCAATGTAGGTGTAGAAAGCAACATCAAATCAAGACCTTGCGGTCCTCAGAATGATGATACCAGCATTTCGTCCTAAACATTCCGTCATTTCGTCATGAACGGAAATTCAAAGAGGTAGTCTTCGCAATGTCTATTTGAAATGTATGAAATGATGATGTATTTGATCAAATTTAATCTAGGCGTTTCATTTTATATCTTCTTTCGTTCGATGCCGTGTGATGCCGGCTTAGAATAGCATCACCCCACATCATTCCTGCGGGTGTCGTAAGAGGCGACTAAGGGACTCGAGGGTATTGGTGTATTACAATTTTTAGGCGACAGGCTGACAACCTGTCACTATAGTGATACACATGTTTTCTGAAACAACCTTGGAAAACAATCCTCAAAAATGTCAGACGCGGCGATACCGACCGTATTCTTACGGCCGTTAACGCTCTGCCTACCCCGCAAGGGATAAAGGCGTGATATATGTATGTATGTATGTTTCGTTCGATTAACTAGCTCTTTTTCTGGTACTAGACAAAATAAGTATCTTTCATCTTTTTTTTTATACCCACTATAGCCCGCATTTGTCTACTGTCTCATCTGATAGTAAGTGACGATGATGGAACATGCTTGCCTAGATAATGCCTATTTACTCTTGCCTTAAAAAGACCCAAGTTCAGTGATCCGGAAACGGATCCGCCGACAGGGCATTTCATCTTATTCTGGGTGTTTACGTTAGCAGGACCCCCTTGCACAAACAAGCCCAGTTCAAAAGTTTGGGAGCATCTGTACTAGAATAGCCTATAAAATTATGCAAATGTTATCCACTATACTTTACGAGTTCATTTCAACTAGCTGTTTGTTTTAGAACCTCATTGTCTGCTTCGTGATTTAAACTGTTGAAGAGTCTGTTTATACTAGCAATCGACGCTCGTTATATACTTACGTATTTAGAGATTTGCCGTGTGATGCCGGCTTGGAATAGCATCACCCCTTTCTTTCCCATGGGTGTCGTAAAAACCGACTAAGGGACACGAGGGTTTCATGTGTATTGCAATTTTAGGCGACAGGCTGACAACCTGTCACTACAGTGATACACGACTCATCTGAAACGACCCTCATACATTTGTCAAACGTGGCGATAACGACCGTAATTTTGCGATCGTAATCGCTCTGCCTACCCCGCAAGGGATATAGGCGTGATATATGTAAGTATGTATTTAGAGATTTTACAGACTTTTGGACTATTCGCTGACACTTCATCATCTGCCGGCCCTTATCCCAATTTATTTGGGGTCGGCGCAACATGTCTTCCTCTTTCATTCATCTCTATCCGCAGTCAAATCTTCGTTTACACCTTTTTGAGTCATGTCATCTTTTATACAATTCGTCCAAACTTTTTTAGGCCTTGCTCTCCTTAACATAAACACATAAACACTTCGGTAACTAAAATTCTATGACTGCGGTGGGTTCATAGTCATTTGCAAATTGTAAAAAAGCACTACATGAGCGAAACCCACTCTTGACAGACGCTGGATATTGCATCTACCTTAATAAATGTAACGGAGACACGTGCTTACGCAAATTTCTGCGTTGGTCCTGCCTCAACGTCGGTTTTTAGTATGGTGAATATGAAACTTCATTGCATCTTACTGACGCATGAGTGGATGCGAAACGTCGTGCGTTGGGCCTGGGAACCGCACCTACACTTATATTTGCTCCTTTTGTATCTATTTATGATGCTAATGCTAGCAAAGTTTTAAGTCACTTATACTTACTTACTTTGTTGGAATATCATTACAAAATACACGGATATGACCTTAATAAAAGCTGCTCACTATCCTGAGTAGAGTCTTCCTACAATGCGATTCTTTCATACTGACATAAAAATTACGCTATACATAACATGTAGCAAATTCCGATGATAAAAAAAACATATAACAAATAGGAAATTGGACCAAATGGCTATTAAAAATTAAGAAACTAATTGCACTCCATTAGATACCTACACTTATTGCATTAACGTAAGTAATGGATACATACCCACGATATTCTTAATAGACAAGTCAATTGATCTATTTACCTTTCATTTTTTTATTTGTTATTTATTATATCATGGCAGATCTATCAATCATACTTCTTAATTATTCAGTTCAAATGCTGACCTAAATTTGACCTCATATTCCATGTGTACTGCACTCAGTCATATTGGTCACAGTTTGTCTAAATTTAATATAGTATTGCCAGAGAGAGTACTTAGAAATCGGAGAAGTTTCGTAACGTCTGCATAGTAGCTCTAAATGCTAGGGTTTTTCTAGAACAATGAAGTAGCAATAGCAGAGTCGACGTTTGAGACTAGAGTTCGCGCTGCGAAAGAAGTCCCGCGAAAAACGTTTCAATGATCCTTAATCTGACGTTCATAAGGGTCATATAAACTTCTTTCGAGGCGCGAACTCTAGCTTGTCAATTCAATTCAATTTCTTGTTTAGTGGCGTTTCCATTGTGATTTCGCCAGTGTCAGTAAGTAGTATTTTCAGCGCAGCTGCGCCGGGTGGTGGTTCCTGTAAGATAATAGTATCATCTACAGGTTCCGAGGGCGTTCTCTTGATACCATCCGGAAATGATACTAGCCTTATCCATACCGAGGAACTACAAAGTCCTCAGATCTATCACATAAAAGTATGAAGAAAGTGTAAAAAATTAGGCAGAACAGGTGTGAACTGTCTTGTCATCGAAACATGATTTCAAGCAATGCATTAGAACCATTTCTTACAACCTCATGGAAGACAGTAAGTGGTTCTGTGGTATGATCTGTCTACGAAATCTGGAAAATCCCTTCACCCTGGCAACACCAGGTCAAATATAAGTCGTCCAGTACGAGGTGTGCGTGCGCCGCCGTGTATCTCCGCGTTACGTTCCACGCAGATTAATTACTCGATAGCATGTACTTGTCTTTACTACAATGTCTTGGCGGTTGTATCATAACTGCGCGGCACGGAATAGAGTTTGGGGTACACTAGGAGAACTGTTTATCTAGTCAATAGGAAAATTTGTAGTCAATTTTCCAGTGTACATAAATGGCGTAAAGCTAAACTGAAAAGTTTATTTCCAAAGTAATGTATTTTGTCTAGTTGAGTATCAATATAACTCAAATTTCAAATTTGACGACCGATGTGGCGCAGTGGTAGTGCGACTGCCTTAGACGCCGAAGGTTCCGGGTTCGATTCTCGGTGTCGTTCATCGGGTCGTTGAACGACTTGGTATCCCACACGAAAAGAAGAAGCGACCGTATTTTTGCGGCCGGTAGCGTTCTGCCTACCCCGTAAGGGATAAAGGCGTGATATATGAATGTATATCATATTGCACACCCATCTATTCTGACTGTCTTACATTGCACTAGCTCTTGTTACGTCCCAAACCTAATCCAATTGCAAAAAACCATACGATGCTCCAACTGATTTTTCTGTCCAATCTCATCAATAAACGTCAGAAAGCATTAGTAGTGTCCAGGAAAGGTATCCAGGCCAAACATCCAGGCTAATAACTATAGCGATTCGTTTTGACTTTCCGTGTGATATACCTACTTACTCGAAACACGATCCAATAGGTCCATTGCCAATTATTATGTCATAAGTAAAATTAAGCACAGGGTATTTCTACGCGAACTTTTTTATAGCTATCAGTGTCTTGACATAATAATGTTTCTGAAAAACCTCGTAAAACAAGCTCCAGAAAAAAAGCTTCTCAAACATAATCATTTTATGTAGGGCACAACACCCTTTCAGCAATTTGGAAAAGTTCATTATCATGAGTAGGAGAGTAGAGTAGAAAGTTGATAATTATCGTTCAAAAACAAAAGATCATCATCTTCTTCTTTTCAGCATAATTGTATCCACTGTTGAACGTGATGCTTTCTCCAATCTGTTCTATTAACGGTAAGACAAAAGATACAAACTTATATTTGACAAAAAAACCTGTAAATATTTTGTTAATACTTTTCATAAACAAAGTTGCACTCGCCTGTACCTACTATAGTATTAATAAGCAATACTTAACTAAATGATTCTGAATGTATTTGTTCAGGATATTGTATGTCATGTTAGATTTAGTTAGATGAAACGATTAGGTACATGACTACATTGTTCCTTATGATATGACCTGGATAACTAGACGATGTTTTGCAAGAGTATAGGTGTAGATAGCTATGTGTGTGTCTGTGTGTGTGTGTGTGTGTGTGTGTACACACACGTGTGTGTGTCAAAATTTCTTTATCATCGTAACACAAAATGGCACCTATTACCTACCTTTTGGGCCATAGTGCATATAGGACATTTTTAGAACTTAGGTCATCATGCATCGGGACGGGAGGCTTTATTATTCGTGGCATTTCAGAATAAATAAGTAGAGGAAAGTAAAGTGGGATACGACATTTAACGCAAAAATCTTAAATCAATATCCAAATAATTTCAAATATTATTATTGATGCATTTAACCCATTCTCAAATTAACCTTTACGTAACATACATAACATAAGAAAGATTACATTCTTACAATTCGCGTCCCTGTTATGTTTAGAATGGCGGAAAATAAAAAGAAATACAAAGATGAAATGAAAATGGTGATGACTTTCTATTCTCTCACAATACTTTTCTTACACTAATGATGAAGATTAATGTTAACACTCTACTACCTACTATTCTACCCACAAATGTGAAACATCAGAAACTCGGAACAATTCCAAATCAACGGGAAACCAATGGTTTTGTTATCTGTGACCCTAGGGCACATCGACCTACCCATTTAAGGGATCAAGTTATATTGGTCATTCTTAGTAATCATACAGAGTGTAAGAGACGGATTTTAGAATACTGATAGGGTGCATTTAGACTGTGAAACTGAACAACTTTCACAGAGAAACAATTTCAGGAAACATACAAAAAAATTGCCTTCCCATAGTAAACGCAAGCAGCTGATTTTGATTTGTATGCCAGGTCGATTTTTATTGTTGTTCCGCGCATAAGTTCCTAGGGGAAAGTTGTTCAGTTTTAGAACCTGCATGCGCCCTATCAGCGGAAGGCTGTCCCTTACACCCCGTATGAAAAACCAGTATAATTTGATCTCTGAGTTGATGTGCTGCTTAGGTCCGGAGGTGGTCCGCTGTGACCCTGGCCCTCAACTTGACCCGCGGTGCACCCATTGTCAGTCATCGGCACACGTCAATCTGACGTCTGCGCAAGTCAGCGGCGCAAGCGCAGAGCAGGAAGTGAAACATGAATATAACTTTCCCGAGGGCTGCTACAACCACTACAACAGCCACAAGAGTCCGCTGCTGGACATGGGCCGCCCCTATTGGCGATATTTGACACACTCACCACGCTTGACAGGCAGATTGGCGATTTCCTTAGTGGCCTTTTACGACATCCACGGGTAGAAGCAGAAAGATTTTATTCTAAACCGCCATCATAAAGATATTATTCAAATTTATTAGAAATCTATTATTATTATTATTATTTATTGTAAATAACATTACAACTCATAATGACATGAAGCCCAGTATGACTTTTGTCAATTTAATCTGTTATTATTATTGACTTGTCAATTTTATTATTGAAACGTACTTAATATTATATTATACTTTAACTTAGTCTAAGCTAAGATTTATTATAAGCTTTTGACATGTAATTTATCATTACCAAATAAAATAACATAACATCACAGTGCTGGCTCCCTAGTAAAACTTAACCGAAAAAGTATTTTTTTTGGGGGGAAGCTGACGTAAGTTGCTGAAAAATTAGCCAATTTTGATACGTTCACAACATTGGTTTCTAGATATTGGTCGGCTTGCACTTGCAGGTATACTACATTATTGAATACAAAGGGATGAAACTAGGAGATTGTATTTCACAGAACACGCAGCTTAAGGAACTAGATAATGCCCGAATTAAGTACGCGGCTGCTTCTCATCTTATACCACATCCTTTCAATCGCCTACGGTGAAGAAAACCTGATGAAAACCAATCCAATACCCTTTCATTGTAGACCCTATTCTCTTCGCACAAAGTTTATAATTCTTTAAAGATCTATTGGCTACCTAGTAAGATAACGAAGAAAGTCCAACTGCCTAATGTCAGTCTTGGAGAGTTGTTTATTTGAAGTACTGATAGACAGACGATGCAAATCATAGTATTGTACGGTGAACGGGCGGTGTTTTCTTAAAGGGCTATTGCTATCTTTGGGTAAGGCACGTGTTACACTAGTGGTCGTATTTATAAACCGCACTCAACTCTGAGATCGATCTTGAGTGCGACTGAGCTGCTGTTAGTATCGACTGAAATTTGTCTAAATCGGTCCTGAGATTGATCTCAAAGTTGAGTGCGATTTATAAATACGGACCTAGATCTGTAAAAGCTAAATATAGAAGATAAAAATTTCATGCGTCCGGATATGAATGCTCAACTTTCAGCGTACCGTGCCGACGCTCTAACTACTGATTGCAATAGCGGCTTCTATTTGCCTTATCGTAATGTAAAAGATCGGTCTCCCAAGAGTATTATTATCTATCCCTGTGGGTATCTGCAAGAAAATATAGACGAGCAATTGTTTAGTATAGGTATTTTTTCGATACGATTTGACGTCTTACAGCAGCCACTGTCTAAGTTCTTTTAATTAACACTAAATCATGTGTTTGATCGCATAAATACTCAAATAATACGAAAGTCTGCACCTAAACAGATGTATTACGTCATTTATTTGTCTAATCCATCAGTATGTAATATGTTATGTCAAATAAACATCAAATTCCTGATATTTAACACAAACAAAGATCTTTTATAGTGTAAAATAAGCCTTAGTCACGAGAAAGAGCCGTTGATATGTGATATCAACACAATGTTATAAACTATCTAAATGCAAAATTACGATGATTGTCATGGACACAACTTAAGAAAAAGAATACCGTTTATATCCAAATTAGTGATTGTGTGATTTGAAGCGATGATCACGAGTAAATGACGTGAGCATATAATGAAGATGTTGACAATATTCAGTAGCCGTGTGGTGCCGGCAGAGGAGAATAGCACCTCCCCATCTCCTCCCGTGGGGGTCGTAAGAAGCGACCGAGGGAGAAACCCGACCCGAGCAGATCAGGGTCCTGGAGAAGGACAACTCCATATCAAACCCGGAACGGGGTCTCCGTCAGGCGCGTGTGACAGAGGTCTATCGCGCAGCAGACTCCTGCAGCCGACCTGGCTCCGCACGTATCGACTCGTCGTTCCTGTGGAATCAGCCAGGGAGGCCGAGAGGGTGGCGCAGGTCCTGGGCAACCCTGCGCTTTCTATAACTGCGTCCCAGGCAACGCAGTGTCTGTGGAGAGGAAACTTCACCCGCGTCATGCGGATACCAACACGGGAAGTGGCAGTGACCGGTTATAAGTCTGCACATATGGGCGTAAGTGCAGGCGCCAGGGGTCGCTTCCGTCAGTGGGAGGGTCCATCGTAGACCCACTGATCAGTTACCGCCCGCTCCAAGTTGGGCAGCCCCCAACCAATAAGGTACTGTTCCGCCCCGGTGCTGGTTTGCTCTTTTAGGGTGTAGAGAGCACCAGCCTCAACTGGACAATCGGCGCCGTTAAATTGTACACCTGCGACTGAAAGGCAAAAAAATAAAACAAACCCACTCCGCTTATCCATGCGATTTGCAACATGGAATGTCCGTACTATGAGGACAGGCCTCCCTGACACCTGTGGAGGCTCTTCTATTGACGCACAAGATCTGCGCAAAACTGCCGTTATCGACGCCGAACTAAACAGATTGAACATTGCTGTTTGTGCCTTACAAGAGACCAGACTCCCTGACGAGGGTTCCTTGCGTGAGACACAATATACATTTTATTGGAAAGGAAAGGACAGCAGCGCTGTGCGCGAACATGGTGTTGGCTTTGCTATCCGCAACGACCTCTTAACATCTATAAAGGCTCCATGCGGCATCTCGGAACGCATTATGTTGCTGCGATTAAATACGAATCATGGATACGTAACAATAATATCTGCTTACGCACCAACATTATCCTCAACTGATGAAGCTAAAACACAGTTCTATGACCAGCTCGACCAGACTTTACGCGGCATAAAGTCATCTGACCGCTTATACGTTCTGGGCGATTTTAACGCTAGGGTCGGACAGGACAATGTTGCTTGGCCAGATTGTATAGGTAACCATGGTATAGGGAATTTAAACGAAAACGGACAGCGTTTATTAGAGTTATGCTCTAAACACCTACTGTGTGTTACCAATACCTACTTCAAAGGCAAAGCAACTCGCAAAGTGTCCTGGAAACATCCGCGTTCTGGCCACTGGCATCAACTGGACCTTATCCTGACCAAAAAGAAAAATCTCCGCGAGACCCTGCACACGCGAACCTTTCATAGCGCTGATTGTGACACAGATCACTCCTTGGTGGCTTCACATGTTGCTATAGCTCACAAAAAGATCCATTCATCCAAATTGCCCGGTAAGAAGAAGCTTGATCTTCCCAAAACCAGAGACGATGAGTTGGTCCGAAAATTTGAGGAGCTGGTGCGGGACGAAGTTGCCACCTGGGATGTAGACGCAAATATCGAGGAAGAATGGGGCAAAGTCAAAAAGCTACTAATAGAAGTAGCTGGTACGGCTTTCGGTTATCAGAAAGTCAAAAACCAGGATTGGTTCGTCGAAAATCTCGAACACATTACACCCCTGCTCGAGTCCAAACGACAAGCTGCGCTAAGACATTGCCTTAACCCATCTGAAAAGTCACGTATTGATCTAGCGAACGCAAAGTCAGCTTTACAACGCACATCACGGTACTTCGCTAATGCATACTGGACCGAACTTTGTAAAAGCATTCAATCGTGCGCTGATGTGGGAAACTTTGGTGGTGTCTACGCTGGCATTAAAAAGGCCCTGGGTCCTTTGCCTAAAAAAACAGCCCCCCTTAAAGAAGCGGACGGCACTGTTATAACAGATGCTCAACGCCAACTCGAACGATGGGTAGAACATTACTCGAGCCGTACGCGCGATTAATTGCATTGCGCAGGAGAATCCGAACGTCGATGTGTACACGTGTTCGTTGACGGAATTCACAAAGATCACAGTATCACATTTCTGTAACGTGTAATAATTATGTGCGTATATAGTTTCCTTGGGTGTGCCTGCCTGTTACAACTGTATATTTGTGGTAATAAATAAATGAAAATGAAATGAAATGAAAATGAAATTATATCGGTCTCTACTCAGAACCAGTAAATATAATGCCAGAAGCTGCAAATTGCATGCCGAAACTAGCTACCTGGTCTGAGTTAGATGATCTTCCTACCATAAGGGAATACCACAAGGCTGTTAAGCAGCTTAAGATTGGAAAATCTCCTGGAAATGACGGTACCCACGCCGAACTTATCAGGCTCAAGTGCATATTACCTATTCTGCACAATCTGTTGTGTAAATGTTGGGAAGCGGGATATATACCACAGGATATGCGCGATGCTAACATCGTTACCCTATACAAAGGCAAAGGTGACCGCGGTGACTGTAACTGTTACCGTGGAATATCTCTTTTAAGTATAGTAGGTAAATTATTTGCTCGGTTAGTCTTGCTAAGACTCCAGAAACTTGCTGATCCTGTATATCCCGAATCGCAATGTGGGTTCCGCGCCCAACGTTCCACGACAGATATGATCTTTACACTTCGCCAACTGCAAGAAAAGTGTAGAGAGCAGAAAACACCTCTGTTTGTGGCGTTCGTAGACCTTAACAAAGCCTTCGACACCGTTAGCAGAGAGGGACTTTATACTGCACTTTTAAATATCGGGTGCCCTCCAAAACTCCTGAGTCTCATTAAATCCTTCCACGAGGACATGAAAGGTTCTGTTGTTTTTAACGGCAATACATCTGAGCCGTTCGAAATGCGTAGAGGTGTTCGCCAAGGCTGCGTGTTAGCTCCTACCCTGTTTGGTATTTTCTTTTCATTTCTTTTTAAAGTTGCTTTCGGCGATGACCAACAGGGTATCCACCTACACACAAGGGCTGACGGAAAGCTATACAATATCTCGCTTCTAAAGTCTAAGCGTAACCGCGATGACTTATTTGTCGATAGCCTTCTGTTTGCTGACGATGCAGCCTTCGTTTCAAATTCTCAAAGTGAGCTTCAAAACATCATCTATAAGTTTTCCCACGCGTGTTCTCTGTTCTCCATGTCCATTAATGCCAAAAAAACAGTTGTGCTAACTCAAGGCGCAGAAGCTCCACATATAATGCTCGGTGGCGTTCCCTTGGACATTGTCGACAAGTTTTGCTACTTGGGGTCGACTGTGTCGAACAATCTCACACTTGATGTTGAGATCAATACGCGTATCGGCAAAGCGGCAACCATGTTTGGTAAGCTGAGTACAAGAGTATGGAACAATAAACATCTGACCACTAAAACCAAGATTATTGTTTACCAAACTTGCGTTTTAAGCATACTCTTGTACGGAGCTGATACCTGGACATCGTATGCAAAACAAGAGCGTCGACTTAACTCGTTTCATATGCGCTGCGTAAGAAACATCTTGCATATAACCTGGCAGGACAGAGTCACAAACGAGCGAGTTCTAGAAATTGCACAGCTGCCTAGCTTTACCGCCCTGCTCAAGCAGAGACGCTTGCGGTGGCTAGGGCATGTGCACCGAATGGAACCTTCGCGTCTACCGCGGCGTGTCCTGCTTGGTGCCGTAGCTAACGCCAAAAGAGGGGTTGGAAGACCCATGCTGCGTTTCAAAGATTGCGCCAAGCGGGATATGGCTGCGTTTGACATCGACCATCAAAGCTGGGAGAAGCTTGCTGAGGATAGGGACGAATGGCGAAAGCGTGTATACGATGGGCGTAAGTCTCACGACGACGCCTGGTTCTCTGGTCTCGCCAACAAAAGGCAAAAACGACACCTAAACATGCACGTTCCAGTCTTTAATACCACCTTCACTTGTAGAGCGTGCGGAAAGTCATGCCGCTCCCGCATTGGCTTATATAGCCACGAAAAGTCTTGCCTCAGACACTGATTAAATCGTCTGTCACAGACGTGTGAGGCCAATGAATGAATGACAATATTAACCATTAATTTTACTAGCATCATCATAATATCACAAAAGGCCTTTAAAGGCATGCATTTCTCTTTTTTCAAAAGAAAATTTGGCTAGGTGGTTTTACATACCCACATACACAAATCACGTCGTTTGCCGTTGTGGATTTTGATGCAATTTTTTATAGGTAGAGTGATTCAAGAGGAAGATACAATTTTTGACGGGAAAACAACTTATGTCCACGAGAAATATAGTTATAGAAATAAGTATAGTATGTATGTATGTATGCTTGTATGTATGTATGTATGCTTATAGATATATTGATATATCATTAATTAGGTATTGATTGTAATTTTTGTAAAATTTTTGCTTTCTTTTGCTTCTGCAACTACTTGCTAATTGTTAAGCTGTCCATGTAAAGGTAGAGGTTGCCTGGAAGAGATCGCTACAAGCGATAAGGCCGCCTTTGCTTACTTTTAGTTATAGTTTATTGTACCGTTTTGTATTTTAATATTGTGTTTGTTGTAAGCAATAAAGAGTTTATCTATCTATCTATCTATAGTACTTCTATACAGGATGTTAGTGACTCGGTCACTTAGTACCAAGTCACTTAGTATGGGAGGTCCAAAATTTTTTAAATATTTTTTCGACAAAAAGTTTCAGTCAAGATTTGTTCATTTATATGTCTAGAACGCACCCTTAAAATATTTGTACTTGACTAAATTGAACCTTATATAAATAACTTTCAAAGTCCTTTATTGGAAGTAGCAATAGAAGCACTAGGTTACCTGCAATATGTTTAAGAAAAAACATCGCACTTTAATTCAAGATTGATTTATTGAAAAACAGCTAACAACAAACAATCCCATACAAATATTTTATGTTTCTTTCGAACAATGGTTTATTTCTTTCAGTTCCAATTTCAATTGTATGTGAAGCTGTAATGTAACCCCAACCGATTTCATAGCTGAATGAAATAGCAAGTCCAATAGCTTATTAGAACTAAAACCCTAGTAACCCAAGCCACGAACAGAAGAATAAAAAGAAAGAATCTGAGAGGCCACGAAATGAAAAATATTTCTTGGGATTGTACGGTTGTTGTTAATTAGCTTTCTTTCGTTCTGTCGTCTACCAAGTTTGGTAGGTGGGCGATATAATACAGGATGTAAAAAATATACTGCAAATATTTTTAGAGATGAACTAATCCATGAAACTGAACAACTTTCCCAAAAAAATTTGGACTCCCATACGAATGGGCTTAATCGGCTGGTTTAGTATGGGAGATTTTTTTCATATTTCTTCCTATTTTCCTTAGGGAATGTTGCTCAGTTCCACGGAGTGGTCATTTAAAATATTTGCACCTGACATCTTTGATTTTACATCCTTTACAAGGGTGAGGTTGAGGGTGTAAGTACTAGTAGCAGCACAGTGACCTATCTGAAATCAACTCAAATTAGTTATTTCATAAAGTTTTTAAACAAGGGTTGATTCCTTGAAGATGATGTGCAGATCGGGAGAAAACGTATACTGCTTGTAATATTTCAAATTAAATACACACACACACACACAAATCACGCCTATATTCCTCAAGTAAAACACGTGTTATTAATGTGATAAATTGTTCACAATCACAACAGAATAATAGTATGGCTATCACGACAATCTGTATCGTTGAACGAAAGTACGAATTCGTTGTGTGAAAGGCGCCTTACAGTAACTACTGTTATACAGGGTGTATCTGTTACTTTTAAAACAACAGCCAAAACATTCCACTACAGAACACCATATTTTGGATCACGGTGAGAACTCGAAGTAACGATCATTTTTGCGCATTTAAATTGCGTTATTCTGTTACGCAAATATGTATTTTTAGTTATAATTTTAACGGTTTCTTTCCGACGAATTCTTTATTACAAGCTCCCGATAAGACACTATTACAAGGTGGTTATAAGCGTCATGATCTTGGGTACACAGCAGTTTACCCGTGATCACTATTACGCAAAGAGTAACGAAGGATATTCACCGGGAGATTCACAGATTGCTCAATAAACAGTCCGGAGAGCCTTAAGAGAGTCAAGAGCATTTAGCCGATTTTGCGTAAAGCTAGCCGTTGCCCGGAATGAACCACGAGGAGATATTTCTTGACCGTTTTCCACTACAACTGCAACTTCACACGCCACGCCAACGGCCGAAAAGTGGCTCAAAACCCTAAAAACGAATATAGGATCCTGTTCCGCGAAATGCCATACGATATGATGATGACCAAGTTCAATTCCGAACCCAGGACTGGATATTTTTGTGGATGTTCCTTTGTATGGTAGTGATGCCCCCATATATGAAAACTCCTTCGGGGTTATGGATCTGTTCCTATTTCGTATAATATTGTCCAATTCGTGGCTAATATTTCAACTCCAAAACTAAAAAGTTGCTCGGTGTATGGACAAATCCTTCCAAAGTGAGTAAGTACTGGTACACCCTGTATATATCGTGTTTAGTGTGCTTATAGTAAAGTATAGTACTCCTTGTAGTCACATTACACGCCGCGACAAAACGCACGCACCAACTACTTGTAAAAGGGATATTCTACAATTAAAAGGATTAAAAGGTTAAAAAGGCTGTTGAATGTTGAGGAAGCGAACGAGGTGTGTCAAGATCGTAGTAAGTGGAAGGATGTAGTCTCTTCCTACCCCTACGGGAAAGAGGCGTGAGTATATGTATGTAAAAGGATTAAAAGTATCTGTAAATCTTGTTCCTCTCACTGTAGGTCTTATATAATATACCAGGCATTCATCTATCTATGTATATATAAATATACTCGCAACCTTTTGTATGCGTTTATGTCTTTTACAGGCGCCCAGTTTTAATTACGAAAGGACATCAACGCGATACTTTTTTGTGTTGTTTTTTGAGGTTTTTTTATATGTATGCTGCCTATACTTATAATATGAAGCTATAATCAATCATTTTAACTACAAACTCAGATAGGCCGCACTGATGAAAGAAATTTGGTGTGTTTTTTTAATTTCCAGATAAATAGAGAACGTCATTCTCGTTTTAATTCGGTTCAAAGCCTTTAAAGTACTTTACTCCTAAATTTAATCAGTGGTAGGCAGTAGGGTAGCAGAATATACCCTCACATATAGTGAGGTCGCTGTAGGGTCAACAGCTGCCCCTTTCACTACCGTCTGCACATAATTCGACCCTCACGACGCCTATAGTTCAGCCTTCCTTGTGTAGATCCTCATAAAACGAGCTTAAATGCTTCTTCTTCTTCTTCTTTTCGTGTGGGACACCGAGTCGTCCTACAAGCTTAAATGCTAACATACATACACTTAATTCTATTTTAAGATACTATATTGAAGTTCATAGAGGAAAAAGTACCTACAGTAATTTTTGATCAACCACGTTTTTGTCCAACTATTTTTCCTACAGCTTCACTGGCTCGGCAAAATGTAAACACAAATACATGCCTTTATCCATTGCGGGGTAGGCAGAGCGTTAAAAGCCGTAAAAATACGGTCGGTATCGCCAAGTCTGATAAATAATTGAGGGCTCTTCCAGAATAATCGATTTCATGTAGTCACATGTTAACATTGTCAGCCCGTCGCCTAAAGTTGTAATACACATGAAACCCTCGAGTCCCTCAATCGTCTCTTACGACACCCGCGGGACAGAAATGGGGTAATACTGTTCTATGCCGGCATCACAATACATAATGTAGACACATCCTATACTCATCATTCTCCATGCCTTATCCCGTTCTGTGTCGGGGTAGGCTACCTAATTAGGGGATTTGTCGTGGAACCAAGCTTTTACACAGAGCGACTGCCATCTGATCTCTGCAACTCAAAGGCTTATCTGGTCCGAATCCTAGGTTAAGTCACATTCAAATATTATCCGAATTCAAATTATATTTGAATGTGAGTTTCATCACGATGTTTTTCCATCATAGTAAGAGCAGTCGGTAAATGTACGTGAGTAAAACTACATTGGTACATGGCGGGGGTCGAACTCGGGTCTCACGATTGTAAGACCGGTGTCTTAACTACTGGACCACCTATCCTATACTCTTCTGGTTAGTCAGGGGTACTCATCTCAGCCTTTGATCGAGGACTGTGATGTGGTATACGGGTATGCGACCCCGGCTTCCCGAGCAAGCAGTTCCCTCCTGCTTAACAAATAAAAAGTCTGTTTCGGCGAGAATGGCAACCCAATGCAGATATGCACAAGGGCTTGGCGGACTCGGCGACTCAGCAAGGCAATGTGGATGGCCTAGGGCGACGGTAGAGGGCGCGGGTAGTTACTGTCGGCCAGACACTGCGTCTGACCTCTCCTTCAGTCGTAGCGGTTTTCCGTTCCACTGAATCAAGGAGGGTGAGGACTAAGTGCGTGCGCCTGCGTTTGCGCGAACGTTTGCGCACCGAAATATATCCTGCGCAACTGACCGCTTCCGAATAATGGACTCCGATGACGCAAAGTCCTGTGGCGATGGGTTGAGGAAGAGAGGTCTGGCGTGGTGCAAGCTGGGCTTTGTCTGATTCCTGCACATAGGCGGTTCTAGGGGCGTGAGTACATGCCGTGGTCACTTTTGCATTGCAAATCGGGACGACAATGCGAATTCGGCAGCACCTGGGATGACAAAGCAGCCCTTTTAAGGGAGGCACTGCTTTCCTCGCCCAGCCGAGGAGGGGGCTAGAAAATGTGCCCTAAAAAAGTGCTCGTCCCTACCCGGAAGGTGGTAGTAACCACGGCTGCCACCGCATCACTTAACTCGTGGTCGACGAAACAGAAAAAATAAAAACAGCATGAAACCATCTATCATGACATTTGGCGCGTGGAACGTGAGAACTCTAATTGATCGAGATGGCAACTCCTGTCCTGAACGCAAAACCGCCATCGTAGCTCGAGAACTTCATCGCTATAACGTGGATGTGGCTGCGCTCAGCGAAACACACCTTGCTGATGAAGGAGAACTGGTGGAAGATGGAGGTGGTTACACTTTCTTCTGGAAGGGTACCTCTGCATCCGAGCCTCGACGTTCAGGGGTAGGATTTGCCATCAAAAATCATCTAGTAAAGCGACTTCAAGAGTGTCCTGTTCACATCTCGGACCGCGTTACCACACTGCGCCTTCACCTGGATACAGACAATTACCTTAATGTCATCAGTGTCTATGCTCCAACGTTAGACAAGTCTGATGACATTAAGGACAAGTTTTACGAGGAGCTAACTCAATGCCTTGATAGCATAAACGCCAGAGAGCAGATCTTGTTGCTAGGCGATTTCAATGCCAGGGTTGGATGGGACTACGAGGCTTGGCCTGGAGTTCTGGGACGACATGGAGTTGGCAACATGAACAGCAATGGTCTGTTGCTGCTCGGTCTTTGTGCTCAGTACGATCTAGCGATATCGAACACTATGTTCAGACTTGCCGCTAAGCACAAGACAACGTGGATGCACCCGCGTTCCAAACACTGGCATTTGATCGACTTTGCTATTATTCGGCAACGAGACATCGGTCAAGTTCAAGTCACCCGCGTCATGCGTGGTGCTCACTGTTGGACTGACCATCGACTAATTGTCACTAAGCTACGACTCCGCCTCCATCGACCTCGCAGATCCACAGTGAAGAAGCCTGCGTTTTTAAACGTGGATAGGCTGAAAGATCGCGAGGTTAGGGTGAAATATGCTGAAGCCTTATCTGAAAAGCCGTCGCCAATAACTGAGACCGGTGATGTCAGTGCTGCTTGGGGAGCTTTGTCATGTCATCTCATAGAAGCCGCTTCTGCTACTTTGGGTACGAAAGACCGACGTAGTGAAGACTGGTTCGATGACAATAGCGAGGCTCTTAAAGCAGCATTCGACAAACATCGACAGCTCCTGCGACAGCATAATCGAAGAGGTGGAAGTGTTGCGGTGGTCAAAGAAAGTGACCAAGAGTTACGCAGGCTGTCTCGACAAATAAAAGACAAGTGGTGGCAGGACAAGGCTTGTCAAATGCAGTGGCTCGCCGATACAAACCAGCTTGGTGAGTTTTACTGTGAAGTGCGTAAGCTGATTGGTGCTTCCTACCGTGCAAAAGTACCTTTAAGGTCTTTAGACGGTATGCACCTCCTGACCAGCAAGGAGGATGTACTTAAACGTTGGGCTGAGCATTTTCACAACTTGCTCAACGTAGATCGATCAGCTGATCTGCATCATATCAGTTTAATGCCTCAACTCCCGTTAGCCACGGAGCTGGACGAGCCCCTGTCATGCGACGAGGTTGTTACTGCCATCAGACAGCAGCATAATAACCGGGCGGTTGGCATTGACCTTATACCGGGTGAACTACTTAAATATGGTGGTACGGAGTTGCACACGTCGGTATGGAAACTTTTCGTTCGAATGTGGGAGGAGGAGAGGGTCCCTGAGGACTTCAAAGTGTCTCGCATTTGTGCCCTCTACAAGAACAAGGGTGACCGTTCTGACTGTAACTCATATCGCGGTATTTCATTGCTGTCAGTCCCTGGAAAAGTCTTTGCCAGAGTTTTACTGAACCGCCTCAAAGATTTGTCGGAAAGAATTCTGCCCGAAACCCAGTTCGGCTTCCGACCTGACCGAGGTACATGTGAAGCTATTTTCTCGGTGCGTCAACTACAAGAAAAAAGTAGAGAACAAGGTCGCCAGTTGTACCTCTGCTTTGTTGATTTAGAGAAAGCATTCGACAGTGTGCCTCGCGAAGCTCTCTGGATGGTGCTAGGAAAGTTAGGGTGCACAGAAAAGTATGTGCGACTCCTAAGACTCCTGCATGACGACATGCAGTGCTGCGTCTCTGTAGACGGTGAACAGTCTGATTTCTTCCCCGTCACCTGTGGGGTGAAACAAGGGTGTGTTCTAGCGCCCACACTGTTCGCCTTGTACTTTGCAGTTGTAGTCAAAGAAGTCCTAAATACTGTTTCCCAAGGAGTCCGCATCCGTTTCCGCACAGATGGCAGTCTTTTTAACCTGGCTAGACTTAAGGCGCGCACTAAAGTCTCGTATGCATTGATTACTGAGATCATGTATGCTGATGACTTGTGCTTTCTTGCAGAATCCCCAGACGGCCTGCAACAGCTAATGACCGTTTTTCACCAAGCATGCTGTAAATTCGGCCTGAAGATCAGTGTCAAAAAGACGGAAGTGATGTCCTTAGACTCGCATGGTCGCGAGACACTGGCGATTATGCTTGGTGAGGATATGCTGAAACAAGTTGATAAGTTTCGTTATCTGGGGAACACTATAACATCTAAGTGTAACCTTGATGCTGAGATCAACAGCAGAATCAGTGCTGCAGCTGCAGCATTTGGGAAGTTGTGTTCCAAGGTTTTCTGCTCGCACGACCTAAAGCTAGCCACAAAAATCTCTGTATATATGGCGATTGTGCTGCCAAACCTTCTATACTCCTCCGAGACTTGGTGTGTGTATCGTCACCACATACGCACTCTGGATCGCTTCCACCTAAAATGCCTTCGCACCATCATGAAGATCAGATGGTCCGACCGAGTGCGCAATACCGAAGTTCTGAGACGAGCCAATGTTGGTGGCATTGAGGCCTATCTAATGCGTCGTCAGCTACGGTGGTGCGGTCATGTATCCCGGATGTCGGAGGAGAGAGTGGCGAAGCGCATCTTTTATTCTGAGCTAGAGGAGGGCAAGCGAAAGCATGGCGGACAACACCTCAGATATAAAGATGTTCAGAAACGACACATGAAAAGATGCAACATTGAGCCCACTCAATGGGAGGGTCTGGCAGCACAGCGTCCCGAATGGCGCGGGATGGTTAAGAAGCAAGTCCGCGAGTTTGAGGAACAGCGTAAAGCAGACCTCGACGCTAAGCGCGATGAGCTGAAGGCCCGTCCACCCGTCGCCATTAACTATAATTATGTAAATGGCAAACTCACGTGTCCACTCTGTGCACGGGAGTTTACTGCCAAAATTGGCTACAATAGCCATCTCCGGGCGCATCAGCGCCGATCTGATTAGGAGTCAAAGTGGTCGCCATGGCCGAAATCGGTCGGAGAGATCATCATCATCATCACTCTTCTGGTTAAATATGAATGTTCTTTATCACATCATAGTTATGGTGCTTAAACCGTATAATGGTCCAAAGTGATTTTGCGGCAAATTATGATTTACTACGGGTATTTTCTAAATCATGCTTGTCATATTGAAATAAGCGGCGAAAATCTTGAAATGCTCTACGTTACATAATACTCAGTGTCTTTATTCACGTTTATGTTATTTTTCTAATGTTTCTTGTCGCAAAATGTTAACGGCCTTGAAAAAATGAGCCTTTTCGCCGCGTCAAACAACTATTTGAGGAACATTTCTGAAAATTATGTACCATTATAGTGACAGGTTGTCGGCCGGATGCCTCAAAGCCCACGGTCAATATTCGTACGACACCCTACCAGCCCCAACAGTCCACTGCTGAACATGGACCTCTTCCATTCGGAGGGTATTTCCATACTTACCACGCTTGGCAGGCATATTAGCGAGCGCAGTACAAGGTGTTGTATTCACAGGGAACACTACTGCCCACTCCTTGGATTCCTCCCTTAGTTGCCTTTTACGACCCCCACGGTTAAAAATGGGGTGATGTTTTTTTAAGCCGGCATCACACGACGTAAGCTCCACAAGAGTACTCGGTCCTTTACACTAAGTATAAGATTCCTACCTATAGTTTCTTTGTCATTTACATTTCTAGAGCTATTTCTTGTTGGATACTTTTACAATTTCACCAGCAGCAGAAACTAATCCAACTTGGTACTTCCCTCCTTTTCCGTCTAGTGTTACACATATCGGAGCTTTCTATAGTGAAAACAGTCGGTGTGTACGTCTAGAGGTATTCTGTATATCTGAACGCGTGCGTAACCTGGGTTGCCAACTGTAACAAACTGTTTACCAAAGTTGTCAGATACAAGGAAATTGGAAATTCCAAATCCTAAAAACCAACGGTAACACAGGAACATCGCAGAAACTTGCGTTGGCATGCACGTGTCTCTGTTAACACGTTAGATGCAACATCTCTTTTACACCAGCGTCTGTCAAGTGTCGGATTCGCCTGTGAAAAATATCTTTGTTTTAGATGCAATGCAATGAAAGCGAGGTCCCAAGTTGCTGTCGATTTGATTACTGTAAAAAAACATCTTGTAGTCTTGGTCAATATCATCTTCCTGCCCTTATCCCAAATCATTTGGGGTCGGCGCAACAGTCTTCTTCTTCCATTTATCTCTATCAGCAGTCAAATCCTCATTTATGCCCTTTTTGTTCATGTCGTCTTTCACACAATCCATCCAAACTTTTTGGGCCTTCCTCTCCTCCTGCATCCATCCACATTCATGTTCATTACTTCCTTTAGCAAATGCTCCTCATCCCTCCTCATAACATGCCCATACAAAGATCTTACAACAAACAAGACAGTATAACGAGGAATACACTTAACGCACGACGGAGCGCAAAAATATCGCAGCGGTCTGTCAGACCCATGCTAGAAATGTCAATCCTCTTACTAAAACCGCTGCGTTAAGTGTGAGGTAAAGTTGGTAACACTGATTCGCGACCGGAACGGGATACAGCAGAACTGCGGTAGAGACAGCAGAAACAGTATCGTGTGGTCACATTGTTACGCTGATTGAAACCCACTACCAACTACCTTCTAGTCTACTATGTTACAATCACACCCTATTTCCTGGTAAAAACTAATACCGCATTGGGAAAAACATTGTAAAAAAGAATTCAAAGTGGTTTACAATTTAATGATTTGCTAAATTAATCCAAACTGTAAGTTATAAGTAAATTACTTAACAAACAAAAAAAACATACAGGTGCCTATTCAATTGGTCGTAAGCTATTATAGTAAGTTTTTGTTGTTACAGGATGTCCTATCATTTCATAAACATAAAAAATGATTATAAAAAAGCAATTACATGGAAAACGTTTATAATAAGATAAAATTTAGTAAGTTCTAAAAATCGTTACCATTATGATTATTACATTATCGGGATGATTTGGCTAAATCTTATTATCATGTTTGGGTTTCGAAATGAACGCAAGTGTTCATCGAATCGATGGATGACTCGGTGTCCCACACGAAAAGAAAAAAAGAAGAGTCTACAAACTAAACTAGTTACTTAACTAATAACCACGTAACTAAAAAAAACCTTTTATTGTATAACCGCAAAATAGTTCCTCCATTTCGCTGCCAGTACCGAGTACAAAATGACCAGAAACAAGATACAAGGCATTGTTTTTGAGGACACAATTTATGTGCGACCATCACGCCCTCTGCAGATGGCGACTGAGATACAGCGTATTGTTACTCGTTACACTATTACGTTTATGTTATGACTACTGTATTGTTGCAAGTAGAGCTCGTAAAATGCGGAATATCATAAAAATTACAGCAAATATTCTAAAGGGTGAATGAGTCCATGGAACTGAACAACTTTCCCCAAGGAACATACACAGAGGAACTTCCATGTACACACACACACACAAATCACGCCTTTATCCCTGGCAGCGTAGGCAGAACGTAATGACCGTAAAATTACGATCTTTATCGCCACGTCTGACAAAATTTGAGGGTCGTTTCAGATAAGTCATGTATCACTATAGTGACAATTTGTCAGCTTGTCGCCTAAAATTCCAATACAAATGAAACCCTCGAGTCTCTTAGTCGGCTTCTACGACACACACGGGAAGAAATGGGGTGATGCTATTGTAAGCCGGCATCACACGGCACTTCAAATCAGTCAATTTTTTTATATATTTCGATCTTTCTTCCTTGCGGGGAGTGGCTCAGTTTCGAATATTTTCATACTGTACGTATTTTACGATGCAAAATAAGGGAGGTAAGAAAACGTAGCGACGTGTTGAAATTATTTTTGTCTAGTTTCATATTTTAACCACAACATGCTACGCAATTAAAACTGTAAGTGTTGAATTCCATTCATGCATCTTGTTTTTAATCGACAACAGAAAAGAAAGTTTCAACCCGACCCTTATGTAACGACCTTTACGTATTCATGTTGTATTTTTTTCGCATGTCTCAAAATTAAAAACGGTTAAAACCAACAAAATCCATGTTTCTTTTTAATTTGTTTAAAAGCTGTGTTAAGTTGTCATTAGAGCCAATTATGTACTATTTAAGATAAAGGTTATTAAATGTTCCTCCACTGTGAAGTCGGTTTGATTTTTTCTAAAACACAACTCTAATAGCAGTTTTTATTTTGCTGTAACTTTTTAAACCGACTTCAGTTGATTGCATACAGTCTGCGGTCTAAGTTGATTTTAATTAAGGATAGCACTTGTAGGTGCGAATGTAAAAAAAAGGGCAATGACATAAATAAAAATCAATTAGAAGGTGAATAAACCGCTAATTTGACAGATCATGGCAATACTTTTGGTATTTTTAGCAGGCGAGTATTATAAACGACATCTAGAGCGAGGTACCCATATCTGGGATCACCCTGTAGTAAATTTATTGTTTACTTGAGTTAAGCTGTAGGTCCCGGTTGCTGTCCATGATCACTTAGACGGCGTTCGTTACACAACCATGTCAGAAGCCTGCTACGTGTAGAAGGCGGTTGAAAAATTCTGACACTAGGGCTCATCGGGTCTTTAAATGACTCGGTGTCCCACACGAAAAAAAAAAGATTGTTTACTGGCTGAAAGTACAGTCTTGGTATAAGGGACAACTTTGAAACTTGGGAAGTAATTGTACGGCGGATCGCACACTTGATGCACGACGAAGCGCTAAAGCATCGCAGTAGCGGTCTGTCAGATCCATACTACAAATGTCAATCTCCATACTAAAACCACTCAACCGCAGCATTGTTGACGCAGCGCTATCTCAGTGTCGTCCGTCGAGTGCGGTTTTAGTATGGGGTGTCACGTTTCTAGTATGGATAGACCACTGCAATATTTTGCGCATTTTAGGTCGTTATATTGACAGTTGCTTTTTTAATGTGGTTGTCAAGATGTTATAAAATTATCCTTGTGTGCTGAACGTGTTTACCTCCCTTCCCGCAAAAGTTGCAGAAAAATTTGTTCGGTAATTGACTACATATTTGCCACCTCCGTAAGTTGTATGATCTAAATAATGTGGACATCAGCAGGGGTTGTTTGGTAGAGACTACAGAAGCGCCACCTACAACGCAAGTAGGCCGCATTTCTCCAAGAAAGCGTTGCACAAAACCGTAATAAATATCACTACATTTCATAACCACGGACGCCAGGTTCATAGGCGTGTCTTCTAACGACACGCGTAAATCTTGCGTTCAATGGACAAAGAAAGTCCATACAGGGTGTTACAACTTAGGATAGCATCACCCCATCTCTTGCGGATAATACTTGCACGAAAATAACTCGTAAAATACGTGAAATAAGGATTTCTTAGACTCCCAGCAACGCATACTCAAACCACCCCTGTTCCGGTATTAAGGCTAGGCCGTTTGAAAGGACATGTCAACAATGAAAATAGTCCTAATGTCACAGCATTAACATCATTTTCGGAGTTGTCAAATATGGTCTATTCCAACGGCCGTTAGAGATAGATACTGTCAAATCGACACTATTGTAGCATCAACATTGTATGTTTCTATTCTACCTGCATATAACCTAACGTCTGATTCTGACTTTAAAATAATAAGAATAAGTACTTACTACTAATAATATACGAAATGAAGCCGAATAGTGGAAAGTGATGAGGATTTATTTTAGACTTCCTAGGTACGTGAATTAACAAAAGATACCGACATCTTATATATTTAACTGTTTATTGTGCACAAGATATAACACAGGACAATCACTTAAGATAAAATACACAACACGTATTACTTATTTCTAAAAAGAATCTTCTTTCAGCAGTCCTAAAGTAGACCACCTTTTTGTGACATCCTGTATAACTATTGTTTTAAACATTCAGAGTAACGCGGGCAGCTATTATTCAATACATAAGGTGCTTGTTAGCGATTATATTATACATTTATATTGGCTTACAGATATTGCTTGATAAGATATGTCGAATTTGTAGTGCATTTATTATTCAGGCCGGAAGTCACACGCAGAAACCTCAATGTAATTTTTGTTTTGTACAAAATAAGACAACAGATGAGGAGGCTCATGTCAAGCAGTGGACTAGACTAGACTAGACAACGGAAAACCTTGATATTAGTCTACAGTTCTAGGTTGAAAAGTAAATGCAGCCCTTAGAAATATTTGGTTCATAACATACTATAGGTCGGCGGAAACACTTTTGTACCGCGTTTCAGGACTTGAATGTTAAGCGCATGCGTGCCGCGCTACACATTTAACTAACTAATTCCGCTGACTCAGCGGCCTAAAGAGGATCTTGGCCCCTGAAACGAACTCTCTCCACTGATCTATGTCCCCCTAAGTCTGCTAAATGAAAATCGTTTCAGTTTGATGTCGATTGGCTCTCAGTTGGATGATTTCGTATTATTGAAATATAGAAAATCACAATGGCAATGGAATGACAGTTGAATTTCGATGGCGTTATTATGACAAAAAATATGAGACTTGGGGCCCTGCGCGATCTCCTGCCAATTGCTGACTCGAAGATCGCGCAGGTCAGCCTCTACCAAGTCTCTCCAGTGGTACCTGGGGCGCCCCACTGGACGCCGTCCTGTGGGACGACCCAATTACGCTCTTTTTGCTCCCGATCCTCTCCCATTCTCTATGTCGCCGAGCCAAAGAAGTCGGTGAGCTCTAATCTCTCCGATTATGTTATATTTTGCACACCTGCAATAGCTAGTATTAAGCATAAACTATATTGTATGTATGTTTAAAAAATAAAATAAAAAACTGTGTCAGAACAGATTAATCCAAATTGCAAACCGCGGCTGATCAAACAGTGAGATTAGCCGTATTAATTCTCACCCACTTAGCACAGGTAGGTACCTATGTATTATCGGCATCACCTCGATTTATCTATTTAAGCGACCACGAAGCGATGATAATGCTATGGCAGAGAGGTTAATTTTCCTTTTCTGACATGTCTTAATATGGAACTGCATCTGTCAAATCAGGCCTATTTTGATGGCCTTGTATAGAAAAAGAGTACAGTACAGGCTACCAAAAGACTATTTTGAATACACCGGTTGAAACTGAACGGAAAATTGTATTACTCGACGTTTAGTATATTACTTGAACCTGTGTTCAAGAATTTTTCCGTGTGTATGTTTGTCACCTTATCACACTTTGACTGTTCGACCAATTAGGATGAAATTGGGAATGGATAAAATATAACCTAAAAAAATACATAGGTTACTTACTACACGGGAAAAGATACAATTGCTTTGTGAAAACCGTAAAACAGCTGCTGTTGAAACTGCGGGGTGCTAGTCCTTTATATGGGTAAGTGAAGGTGCTACTTTATGTACTTAGACAGCGTTCTGAATTACGTCCATAGAGCGGAAGTGTATTAATTGAAATGCTAATAACGTTTAGCTGTCGGCCACCTTTACGGCACATAACAGTTTTAGAGCACATTAGCCTGACTGACTAGACACCGTACTTGGATGATATTACCACGATGACCACGACGACCGATGTGGCGCAGTGGTAGTGCGACTGCCTAAGACGCAGAAGGTTCCGGGTTCGATTCTCGGTGGGTCACTCACAAAGTTGATATTAATCACTTTGTAAATTTGTTCCCAGTCTGGTTAGGACATTGCGGGCTGAACCACCCGATTGTCCGTAAGTAAGATGGTTCCGTGTTTCGGATGGCTCGTTAAGCCGTAGGTTCCGGCTGCTGTCTATGATCACTTAGACGGCGTTCGTTACACTACCATGTCAGAAGCCTGCTACATGTAGAAGGCGGTTGAAAAATTCTGACACTAGGGTTCATCGGGTCGTTGGACGACTCGGTGTCCCACACGAAAAGAAGAAGAAAACCACGATAGTAGATACTTGAACAGTCCCAAAAAACCCACAAGGGGATTATGATGCGCCTGCTGTCGGTAACTTATTTTCGAGTATAAACCTTCGTTTTAGATCACTCTACCTATCTATATTATATTTTTTAAAACACATCAAAATATGTTGCGTCATTTTAAAGATTTAAGCATACATAGGAATATACGCGGACAGAGCAAGCTACTTTGTTTTATACTAAGTAGGTAGTGAATAAGTGAATACTATGAAAGAAGTTTCTTGTTCAAAATTTCAAATTCATTTCAAAATTTTTATCATCTTACTGAGTTATTAAGGAAACATGAAAAATATCCTCGTTTCCCAACGTAAGCTCCATAGCAAAAGTTGTTCAGTTTCATTGTCTCATCATTTTCTATTTCCTCTTTCATATTTCTATGTGGCATTAAAAACTTTTTTATGTCTGACAGACGCATGCGTTACAGATACGCTAAAACCGCGCAACAATGATATGAAATGTAGAGCGGAAATTATATGCAATTGTAAATTGGCAAACTTCCGTACAATAGTGTTAAACGGTTAAGTAATATTTAACACTTTGTTGATTTTATCAGACATGACATGATAGATTATTTAAGTTGTCATAACTGCTAGGTTACTCGTAGTATGTATGCATCATTTAATGAGATACGATTACTGCCTTTCCTGTAAGATAGAATTGCTCGATGTTTTTCATGCATCTTGCTTTTTGAAAAGTTCACTAGGTACATACATACATACACGAATAACGCCTTTACCACTGGCGGGGTAGGCAGAGCCTTAACGATCGCAAAATCGCGGTCGTTATCGCCACGTCTGACAAGTATTGAGGGCCTTTTCAGATGATTCATGTATCACTGTAGTGACAGGTTGTCAGCCTGTCGCCTAAAATTGTAATACACATGAAACCCTTGAGTCCCTTAGTTGCCTTTTACAACACCCGCGGAAAGAAATTGGGTGACGCTACTCTCAAGCCGGCATCACACAGCTAACTGGTAACAGTTCACTAAGTAACAGGACTCAAACCCTTCAAAACTTTGCTATGAGAAGGTACTACCCACACAATTACAATAATAGTTATTCAGCTTCATGGTCTGATTATGCCTGCAAAGTTTTCGGTAGGTATACCCGGTTCCTACTTCCAGTATAGTAATACACATGTTTTCTAAAACCACCTTGGAAAACCTCAAAAATGTCAGATATGGCGATAGCGACCGTATTTTTACGGCTGTTAACGCTCTGCCTACCCCGCGAGGGATAAAGGCGTGATATATGTATGTATGTACTTCCGGTATGTTCCTTTCCTTCTTTGGGTTGTTAGACGACTCGGTGTCCCACACGAAAAAAAAAACTTCCGGTAAAACTCTAGTTTCTGTTGACGAGGCACCTACTGAATCAGAACTATATCTCAAGTGACATCTTTCACTTCATTAAATCTACTGGTGTTCACACGATATAACCCAAGTAGTGTTGGGTAATTATAGTATCGTGTTGCACATTACGTATTAATATCGATATGGCTCACTTCCGATGGCTATGGGAACAGATTTGCGAGATAAAAATGAAAGAGAGTATTTTTTTAATAGTGGGAAGTCGTATTTTTGTTGTGTAACTCCATATTTATGGATAAAATAAGTAGGTAAGTACTTGGGTATAAAACAATAGGTAAGTACTTGCTTAGGCGAGGAACACACGTGAGGCACGAGACGGAGCGCAAAAATATCGCAGCGGTCTGTCAGATCCATACTAGAAACGTCACTCCCCATACTAAAACCGCACTCGACGGATGACACTGCGATAGCGCTGCGTCAACAGCGGTTGTGCAGTTTTAGTATGGGGATTAACATTTCTAGTATGGGTCTGACAGACCACTGTGATATTTTTGCGCTCCGTCGTGCGTCAAGTGTCTTCCTCGCCTTACAGTTTCATTGCGGATTTTTCGATATTCTATGTTAATACACACATACACTATCAATCGCCCCGTCTGACAAATATTGAGGGCACTTTCATTCGCCTGATTGATTCGTGTATCACTGTAGTGGCAGGTTGTCAGCCTGTCGTACAAAGTTGTAAAACACATGAAACCCTCGAGTCCCAATCGCCTCTTGAACCACGAGAAGAAAAAGGGGTGGGGAAGTAACGGGGTGATGCTATTCTAAGCCAGCATCACACGGCATTATAATGACATTGATAATAAATGTGAGAAATCTAAAGATGTCGCAATTGTAATTTTTGCGCTGTGGGGAAATGTTTGATATCACATTCGACTTTCATTCAAAAGTCTGTCGTTACAGTTTTAAGTGAAAATAAAAAAATCGAAAAATTTACAAGCGTCGACCGGTAAGGTCTTATTTCCATTTATGAGAAAAATATAGCACTGTGAGTGCAGTAAATCCTTATCCCCTAAAAACATTAATATATAAAAAAAAAAAACAAGTCTCGCTACTGAGCTGTTCAACCGTAAAAAGGTACGAGATCCATTTGAAACCAAGTCGGCTATCGATTTGTTCATTCCCCAATTAAGAGATCTATCTTAATTAATTACGTAATTAGTTAATAAGCATTATTTTATAGTGACCATATCAATATTTTCAATATATTTTAATGTTTACAATAAATTGAATGACTTAGCCATCGCACTGGAACAGAGGGTTAACGTGTAATACATATTAAAATTAATACATTCAGTGCGATTGCCAAGTCATTCAATTTATTGTAAACATTAAAATATATTGAAAATATTGATATGGTCACTATAAAATAATGCTTATTAACTAATTACGTAATTAATTAAGATAGATCTCTTAATTGGGGAATGAACAAATCGATAGCCGACTTGGTTTCAAATGGATCTCGTACCTTTTTACGGGTGAACAGCTCAGTAGCGAGACTTGGTTTTTTTTTTTTATATATTAATGTTTTTGAGGGGATCTCATTTCTTATTGTAGGTAGTCTCCTTTTTTTTCTTTTGCGGCTCTATTTCTTGAGCCTCAGCCACGGTTTTTCTCATAGCCCACTCTCTATCTTTGTGTGGTTTTCTCGGAATCTTTGTAGTAATGATTTTTGTCAAGTCTGGACGGTAAATGCTTCTTAGTCTATTGTATTCACAAATTGCGGATTCTTGCGCTTTAATACTTCCAAAGTCTATGTTTATAAAATGTAAGCCGCCCAGACTTGTTACTCTTGATAGTGCTACATAAGCTTGACCAGATGTAAATACAGCTGAACCTATATCCATCAGCGCATTATTCAGACTGAGGCCTTGACTTTTATGTATAGTTATAGCATAGGCTATACATATTGGAAACTGTTCGCGATGGACATTTCATCGTGATTATTTTGCTGGACCAAAACAAAGTATTTTAGGAGCGACAGCAAAATATAACTTGGTAAACAGTACATTTCTATGGAATTACAAAGTTATTTATGCTATCGGTTTATCTAGAAAACTGCATTGAAATTGCTAGATTTTTAAGTTTTTCCTTGAGTTATACACTAAACCCAAATTATATTCTAAATTAGAAGTCTCTATGTCTACTAGAAGTGCCTTAGAATTTTGATGATCGGTCAGTGAGTGAGTGAGTCAGTCAGTCAGTCAGTCAGAGACAAAATTAAGAACTTTGACTAGCTATAATTCCTAAACCACTGGTTCAAAGTGAACGAAATTTGAAATATACCGTATCTACAGGGCTTTTGATTGATTCCTGAAGTTTCAAGTATTTTGTTTTATGCACAAGAAAGTTATAAGGTGTTGAAAATGGCCTGAACCGCTTCGAGAAAAGGATGGTACGGCTGTGCCGCTTTCTAGCTCGACTTGGCGGGGGCACTGCCGTGCCCCCAGATAAATCACAGTTTTACCTGTCATATCATATCTCATAGGTACCAACACAACTAAGGCGGCTTGTTGGCAAAAACCTGCAATAACGGGAGATCGTGCTCTAGAAGAGGTCTACGTCCAGCAGTGGAATGCTTTTAGACTAATCAACTAATATGAGAATAATGATATAGTGATATTGGTGGTCCTGTACTGTAATATCTGAAATTCCACTTATTAAAATACACACGGTTCGCGGTGACATGTGTGTTTCCAATAAAGCTCCTGACTGCGATATCATTGCAAACTTCAAAATCTTTCTTGCTATCAAAGTTTTATTAGGCTCTGCTGTGCACTAACTAAAATATAGGGTATTTTAGAGTGCTACAAACTGAAAATAACAACTTTCTTTAAAAAATATTCAAAAAGTATGCCGTTGTGGACTAAGCGGGTTCTCGAGTGGAGACCTTTTTTTTGGAGACCACGCCTTAGCAAGCGTACAAATACAACACAATACAAATGAGCTTTATGTCAAAAAAGAACAACATACAGAAAATAATAAAAGACAAAAATTAGACCGCTGGACCGATGGCATGATAGGCTGATGTGATTGATGATGATGCCAGGCTTGCCTCATCCCGTTCTCTGACGGGGTCGGCCTTCTAACCCAGGAGATTTGACGTGGAACCAAGTTTTTACACAGAGCGACTGCCTTTGACAAAAATATTTGCACTAAATTTAAAACGACCTAATGATTAATTGAAGAAAATAATTACTGCTAAGAGAACTTAGGCCCTTCTGAATTCTAAATCAAAGTAAAACTGGATTGCCTTGGTAGGTAATTTTATTGTCTTCATTATCGTCCGATATATTGAATGAATAAGTACTGTATACTTAGTATTCTATCATTTGTATACTTTGAAATGCTGACGTTTCCGCTAAACTGGCTGAACATTATGTAATAGGTATTTATCCATTTACTTGGTTCATTAAATGTTTAAATGTTTAAAACATGATTTGTTTTTGATAGCTGGTTTCAAAATAAGGTTTGATGATTTTTCTTAGGGATACCTATCATCAGCAGCGGTTATGGGAATGAAATAGCATAGGTTATTCATTTTTGATTGATGATTTTTTGGGCTGATAGCAACTGATAGCATTTAGAGCTGTACCTAGCTGTAAATATTATTTGTCCACATCTCTACCTACTCACATATTGTTCTTCTTCTTCTTATCGTGTCGATGGCAAATTTAGATTTTATGTGCCCAAAATTCAGCCACCCGGATAGCATTTTCTGTGGCCTTCATTGTTGAATTCATTTTGTTTTCGACTCTATTAAAATTAATATTACAACAAAACTATACGTTACAACATAACTAGATCTAAGAAAATCCTAGACGAATTTGCATTTGCCAGCCCTATTTGCTTTAATTTTGCCTTCAGTTCAGAAATGTCATTTTCATACAAAGTTTGTTTACAAAAAGATAAGTACCTAAACTTACAGACTATAGTAGTAATAGTAGGAGTTTTAAAAAGTCTCACGGCATGGTAGCATCAAAGTCCGACAATTAGGCGCCTCACTCGAAAAGAAGAAGAGAAAACAGCCAACCCTGCAAAACTATATTTGACTACATTTACGGCTATCTAGCATAATTAATCACTTCTCGTTTAGGTACCATCAGACATAAAACGGACATTATCTACAGCCCACTCATTAATAAATCAATGAATATCTTTAATTTTTAAAGGGAAACGTTTACAAACGATTGATATACCATCAGGGCCGTCTTTAGTCTTTTATTTTAGAGGCCCTGGGCGCATAAATACAAACCCGACTACAGCACAGACATCCATATTCTGTGTTGTAGTCTGGTTGGTACAGAGTTCGGACGTACAAACCCGACTACAACACAGAGCACTCATACCAGCCTCTTCGCAGTTACCTACATTAGTTTTGAAAGCCCTGTGTCGGTTCTGGCACATCGCCGGCCCCTGCCTGGGCACGCTCGCTCCGCTCGCTCGGCTCGTACGTTGTGGACGCAGTTCTAACCTAACCTAACCTAACCTGGCGTTGACGCCAGGTTAGGATAGGTTGTACCTAACAAACCTATGTTTGAGCTTGAGTGGCTTTTGAATTTATCATTAAAATTTCATTAATCATTAAAAACATCATTTATCATTAAAATTTCGTTAATCATTTAAGTGCGATTAATCATTAAAATTATCATTAATCATTTCATTAACTGTTCATTATGATTGGTTATTTATCATTATAATATCATTAAACTTTAATTTATCATTAAAACATCATTAGGTAATCGTTTAATAACAATTACAATCGTTAACTTGGCATCGATGATGTCTGTGTTGTAGTCGCCTTTGTAGCATAATTTAATGTTCCAACCCGACTACAGCACAGACACACACAGTCCCCTGTCTGTGCTGTAGTCCGGTTTGTACTAGCGCGCCCTGGGCACATTAGGATATTGGGCTTCTTAATCAGTGGACTATTAACTGACTTTTAGATCAATGCTTCTAATTGAGGATACCTATTTCAGAGGATACGTTTTGGAGTGTTAGCAAAATATAGGTATAATTAGGTAAGTAGGCAATGTTTATATCCTTCCTTACAATGCTAGAACAACAAATGTTAAAAGCGTAACAAACGCGAAATTAGTTTTAAATAGGCTACAAGTACTTTAATTTATTGATGGAAACGCGAACTACGGATTTTATACCGAGAAAGAGCAAGTAAGTACCTAACACAGAAGTGCAACAGCTTGTCACTGTCATGATACAAATGGGGACCCCAATCGATTGTGGGGCCCTAGGCCACGTGTCCAGTAGTAGTAGGTAAGACGGGCCTGGTTGTAGTTATTAAACTGTAATAACAGCATAACTAAGTATAAATCTGATTTCCAGATAGTTTTTGATGCAGTTTCTCTCTGTAGGCTATCTACAGAGTCGGAGGCTGAAATATTTGTACATTAAAATAGTTTTTAGAGACGAAAACATGGGTATCTTGAAAATATCCGTGCTTTACATGGTGGTGATGCTGGCATCGGCATATGAAGTAGAAGAATACAAAGAAGAATACAAGGGATTACGTTTGGACGACTATGAGCCTCAAAGAGAAGATTCGGTAAGATGTCTTGTGTAGTTCATCCTTATTTTAGGCCTTTCCCGCTCGACCTAGCACAGTCGTGCGTTGGACCTGCGTCGAGAGCGGTTTTTGTACGTGTCTAGTATGGATCCGACAGATGCCTACGTTAGCGCAGCGTTATTTTAGCACTGAAGTGTGATAGAGGCCCTATCCTTATGACTAACAATATTTTCAGTGGTAGTCAACTCCATATAGCATTTTTATATTATTATGTTACCCATGTTATTTGTTAAATATGATATATTTTACTAAAATAAAACCTTGTATTTCATATTTTATTCATTGTGACTATCAAAATATTTACCACGGTGCATCCGCACCTGAACTTTAGGCGGATCGCACACTTAACGCATGACGGAGCGCTAAATTATCGCAGCGGTCTGTCATATCCATACTAAAACCGCACTCGACGGACGACGCTGCGCTAGCGCTAGCGCTGCGTCGACAGCGGTTGAGCGGTACTAGTATGGGGATTGACATTTCTAGTATGGATCTGACAGACGGCTGAGATGTTTTAGCGCACCGTCGTGTGTTAAGTGTGCGATACACCTAAGATTGCGATCGCACTGCAGAGATAGTTGCCGGCAACTTATAAGAAGTCTCTTTTCTCGATTTGCAAGTTGCTTTTGCTTATGCGTTCCCTGGGTAACAATGCGCTAAAGAGCAAATCACACTGCCTGTATGTACGTGCACTATGCAACGCGTACATTACAATAGGTAGGTACGCGTTCGCGAAAGTCGCTTTCGGACCTTTTTTTTTTTATCGTTGAACTGTTCAACCTTAGGGTTTGGTTGGGGTAGGTTCGATGTTTCTTTTTAAATATAAAATATGTATATGTAAGTCATATTATTTTTATTAAGACAGCTATCACAATTTGTTTTACCTAGCTTGCGTGGTTTACAGGACGCAATAGTCTACTTTTTTTGCAATGATGGGTATATGACGTCAATATTTGATAAATGTAAGTCCTACATTGGAAAGATGGCTACATGACGTCATTACTTTGATATATATTTTCCTACATTGGATAAATTTTATTTCTTCTATTCACAGCACTTCCCCGTCCCGCGAGGCGTGGTCCCGACCGTCTTCACACCGATGAATCACGACGGCTCCGTCAACCTGAAGCCCATCCCCCAGTATGCCCAGTTCCTCATCAAGAACGGTGTCAAGGGTGTCCTTGGTAAGTTTATTACATACATTTATTTTCTTACAATTTACATGTAAAGTAAGACTTTTCCAGCAGGTAAGCAAACGAGAGGTAAGTCAACGAAAGAAAAACTGACGCCGTTTTAAAAAACGGCATGTCAAATCCCTAGGACAAAGTGATTTCCAATTTTAAAACTATCAATATTTTGTGCATGGTTGTAGAATGTCAAATTAGTATACTTAAAACATAAACGTGTATATTATAAAATGACAATTCGTAGAAAGACAAATGACAATATTATTATAAAATCGCTTTCCCGTAGATTCGTAGTTTCTCCAACTTTGAATCCGATACCTTTTCCAAATGTTTTCACACAAAGTCGTTGAGTTTGTTACATCCCTGCCTACCCCGGTAACCGCTGACGCCGTGACCTACTAGCCGCCGACAACACGAGCATCATGCGTTTGCGCAATACTTGGAGACACGAGGCGCCGACGCTGCAGTTTACGCCGTTTCAACATTATTTCCGTTCGATAGCTTTGCTGTCACTTTTAGACCTACCATCGGCTATTAGACACCTATTATTAGGACTAAGTTTTATTTTATAATTTTACTTTGTAATTTCTTTTCCCTAATAAATAAGTTAAAAGTTTTTGGTTTTTTTTACAACTTCTGACTGCCGCGTACTTGATTGGCGCAGTCTATCGTCTTGGGGAGGACGAGTAGGTTAGGGACTCGAAAAGCGCGTTCCTGAGAAGACTTCACTTGGACACCCCAGGAGAACCTACATCCCGTACGTGCCGCAGCCACCAGAAGCGTATCCAGACATCGATACAGTGAAAGAGACCAGAAACCAGTATGCTAATGTGAGTACCTCTTGAATCGATCTAGAGTTGCTACTTTTCCTATTTTTACATACTTTTCCTTAATTTCCTTTGTGTGTTACCCCTTCCTGTGTGTAAATTTTTGATTTTTTTCCTTCCTTGTGTCTTGATTTTGTGTTCAAAATTTTTCATCCAAGGCAATCGGGTAACTCTAGGTTAGATAGATTAGATAGGGAGTCGCGAAATAGGCGCGCAGATAGTAATAGGAATATAAATAATTTAGGAAGTGAAATGGCAGACTACGATCTTATTTTAAAGGCACTCCGCCTTGTTCCTGACTTTGACGGGAACCCGAATGTCTTGCCACGCTTTATTAAGATATGCGACCAACTTGTGGAAGAGTTTGTCACTACGGCCAACCCCCTGGGTGGCGTAGCCGTGATAAGTGGGATTTTAAATAAAATAGTGGGGCCCGCAGCTCGTTTAGTTAACACAAGTGGTAACGTCGATAACTGGAAAAGCATCCGTCAAGCTCTTGTTAATAATTTCGCTGACCATCGGGACGAAATAGCATTGTACAATGATCTTTCTCTTTTAACCCAAGGTTCTAGTACACCACATGAATTTTACGAGCAGTGTCAGAACTTATTTAGTATCATGATGACTTATGTCTCACTTCATGAGACTGTAGAGACTACCATCGAGGCCAAGCGCACTTTGTACAAAAGATTAACCCTTCAGGCCTATTTACGTGGGCTAAAAGAACCTTTAGGGTCCAGAATCCGGTGTATGCGTCCGGAAACTATTGAGAAAGCTTTAGAGTTTGTTCAGGAAGAGTCCAACATTTTATACCTACAAAAACGCACTGAACACGTTCCTGAAAAGAAGCCAATTTTTAATCAACCCCCTAAGCTTCCGTTTAATAATTTTGTGCCGCAAAAACCATTCGCTTCATTTGAGCCTATGCCCAGTACGTCCCGCAATCTTTTTAACGCACCCCAAAACTTTTATCAAATGCCTAGACCCATGTACAACCAGGGTTTTCAGAACAGAGGTCCCACTCGCACCCAGCAAATGTTCGGTGCACCCCTACCTAACCAGAATAACCGCGGTAACGATTTTAACATGCCACAGCGTGGTTTTACTCCTTCTGGCAATAATGCCCCACGTCCCATGAGCGGTGTAAGCCATTTTGTTCCCAAAGCTCTGCCCCCGACCGGCATGCAAGGCCACAACTGGGCACAGCGTGGTAACCCGCCACCTACTAACTATTTTAAAAGCCGCCAGATGAACTTTACCGAGTGCTATGAGCCTGAATTTCCATATGATGCGAATGAATATCAGCCCGACTACTCTTATTACTATGATAACGTCCCCGAGTACGCTTGTGAAAACGAGCCACAGTTCGATAACTCAACATCATACTCTAATAACTCCTACCAAGATAGCCCGCGAGAGGAGGAAAATTCAGCTCAGGCCACTCCTCAGAATTTTCTGGAGGGATCAAACCCAGGCAAGTTAAGATAGAAATTAATCTTCAGACGCAACGTCAGTTAGCCTACATACAAATCGCAGATCCACCCCTGAAAGTTCTTCTTGACACCGGGGCGAATCAGTCCTTTATTTCTCCCGAAGCAGTGAACAAGTATTTTTCCCACATTCCTCTAAATTACGAACCTTTTGAGGTTACAAATGTTCACGCAACCAGTTATAATGACCATTCTATTACCATGCCTTGTTTTCCAGAATTCAATGAGACAGAAAACATAAATTTGTTCATATATAAGTTCCATGATTACTTCGATGGACTTATCGGTTTAGATCTTTTGAAGAAATGGGAGGCCAATATCAGTTTGAAACATAATATCCTCACTACACGCCGAGCCACGAATCCTATCGCTATGTATGATTCACGCAACTGTAATTTTTACGAAGAAATAATTCCTAGTAATTCTTCTAAAATACTGCGAATTCCGATTAACATCCACGACTGTGACGCTTTCATTCCCGAACAAAGATTTTCTAGTTGCATAATTAGGGAATGTCTGACTACCATATCAAAGAACCGAGGTTTAGTTGAAGTAATAAATGACACACCAAACGACGTAATTTTCTCGCTCGATACGCCAGTCGCCGCCGAAGTGCATAATGTTCAGTGCAAACGCACTGATGCACCCATTACGTCACGCGCAGAACAAGTGCTGTCTCGCTTGCGCACAGACCACCTGAACCCGGAGGAGCGCGCGAATTTAGAATCTCTTTGTGCACAATACGCAGACGTGTTTTACATTGAAGGGGAGGCTTTAACTTTCACTAACAAAATTAAGCATTCCATTAAGACTACTGACGAAATACCTATTTATACAAAAAGTTACCGATATCCTTTCGTACATCGGGAAGAGGTTCAGAGCCAAATAACAAAAATGTTGGAACAGGGTATTATTAGACCATCAGATTCCGCGTGGAGCTCACCCATTTGGGTGGTGCCAAAAAAAATGGACGCGTCAGGGAAAGTTAAATGGCGTCTTGTCGTTGATTTTAGAAAATTAAACGAGAAGACGTTGGACGATAAATACCCTATTCCAAATATCGCTGACGTTTTAGACAAACTTGGTAACTGTCAGTATTTTACGACATTAGATTTAGCCAGTGGCTTTTACCAGGTCGAGATGGACCCTCAAGATATACCCAAAACTGCCTTCAACGTAGAACACGGTCATTACGAGTTTCTTAGGATGCCCATGGGACTCAAAAATTCGCCCTCCACCTTTCAGAGAGTTATGGACCACGTCCTACAGGGTCTTCAAAACCAAATCTGCTTGGTATATCTTGACGATATTATCGTGTTTAGCACCTCCTTGCAAGAACATATGATCAACTTACAAAAGGTGTTCGAGCGACTGAGAGAATCTAACTTTAAGATTCAGATGGACAAGTCTGAATTCTTAAAGTTAGAAACCGCATACCTAGGCCACGTTATTACAAAAGATGGTATTAAGCCAAACCCTGACAAAATCACCGCGATACAAAAGTTTCCCATACCTAAAACACCTACAGAAATAAAACGTTTCTTGGGTTTATTGGGTTACTATAGAAAATTCATTCCTGGATTTGCCAAATTGACGAAACCCATGACTCAGTGTCTCAAAAAGGGGTCTAAGATCAATCCACATAGCCCAGAATACATATCTTGTTTCGAGCACTGTAAAAAACTACTAACCAACGACCCCATACTACAGTACCCTGATTTCCAGAAGGATTTTATCTTGTCCACAGACGCATCTCAGTTTGCTATTGGGGCCGTCCTTTCCCAGGGGACTATAGGGTCAGATAAACCCATAGCCTATGCGTCTCGCACACTTAACACCAGCGAAATCAATTACAGCACGATAGAAAAAGAGCTTTTGGCTATCGTGTGGGCCACTAAATATTTCCGCCCATATTTGTTCGGACGCAAATTTGTGGTAGTCACCGATCACAAACCCCTGAAATGGATGATGAATCTCAAAGAGCCTGGTTCAAGACTAACACGGTGGAAACTTAAGTTGAGCGAGTACAACTTTTCCGTCATTTATAAGGAGGGTAAATATAACGTCAATGCAGACGCTCTCTCGCGTATAGAGATTCACAACGAGGAAACTAGCTCCTTAGCCGTCAACCCTTCAGTATCACCGACACGAGCTGGCTCATCTACAGAAACGGTTCACACTAGCGAGGAAAATCCAATATTAGAAGTCCCCATCACAGACGAACCACTGAATAAATTCAGCCGTCAAATATGTTTTACCGTTGTGGGTGATATAAAGAAAAAACCAGTCGTTAGTAAGCCTTTTGAATCACATACACGTACTAACATTCAGCTTTCAGAATCAAATCTTGAAACCGAAGTCATTAACGCCATCAAAGAGTATGTGAATCCGAAGGTCAAGACAGGAATAATTATCTACCCCACTTTAGCTATGTACCAAATTATCCCCATAATCCAAAAATATTTCAAAAGCTCCGCTATGAATCTCGTTTTGACCAAAGTTGAGTTAGAAAATGTTAAAAATTATCTACGCCAACAAGAGATAATTAAAGCTTACCATGAGGGCAAAACGAACCATAGGGGAATTAATGAAAGCTATCAAGCCCTGTCAAACCGTTACTACTGGCCTAAAATGAAAGAACATATCGCGAAATACATTAACGAATGCAGTATCTGTGGCCAGGCGAAATATGACCGCCACCCTATCAAACAAAAATTTTGCGTAGTTCCACCCCCTACAAGACCGTTCGAGGTAGTACATCTTGATCTCCTTACAATCGAAAATGAAAAGTACCTCACCTTTGTCGACGCATTCTCGAAATACGCCCAAGCGTACCATCTCCGCGACGCTACAGCCATAAGTGTTGTACAATCCTTATTAAAATTATTTACCCATCATGGGGTCCCTCTATCCATAGTTAGCGACCAAGGCCCTGAGTTCACTAACCAAGTATTTATGGAGTTTGTCAGACTACATAAAATTCAGCACCATAAGATCCTTGCGCATACTCCCAACGATAATGGTATGGTGGAACGCTTCCATGCCACTATTTTAGAGCACTTGCGAATCCTGAAGCTAGAACGCCGTAACGAACCAGCTGTAAACCTTGTTCCTTATGCCGTCTTAGCATACAACAGCTCAATTCATAGCTTCACGAAATGCAGACCTATGGAAATAATCGTAGGACATTTCGACCCTAGGGATCCATTTGATTTAGACCTTTCAGAGCATTTACTCCAACAATACATTTTGGACCATAAAAAGCGCATGACTGAGGCCTATGACATGTTAAACGAGTCTTCTTTACACCGTAGAACAGCGTTGATAGAGAACAGGAACAAAGATCGCGAGCCTGAAAAGGAATATGAACCCGACCAGCAAGTATTCATCCGTAACCCCGCGGCAAGCCGTCAAAAACTTGCACCCAGATTTACCCAGGATACCGTATTAGCTGATTTACCGATACACATATATACTAAGAAAAAACGAGGTCCCGTAGCAAAATCTCGCCTTAAGCGAGGTCCTAAAAATTCCACCTTGTTACAGGATACTACTGATGTTGGTACTTCAGCAGACGATGGCGCAGGACATATTACTTGATAAACTGGACGATGGACCCGGGCTACTTCCTTTCAAATTAGGAAATTCTCGAGTAATCTCGCATTACCATTCATTTTTACAGTACATAGACCTTAAAGAAATTCAATCGAAATTAGACTCAGTAGAAATTCAACTTAGTAATGTTAAGCCCAAATTAAATAATAAGACCCTTTCTCTTTTTGAACCTCATATTGAACATCTAGAATCGAAACTTCTTAAGTTATCTGACCAGCTATTAACTTTTGAGCCAAAACGGGTTAAAAGAGGATTAATTGACGGTCTCGGATCCGTAATAAAAAGCATTTCCGGTAACTTAGACTACACAGATGCTATCAGATATGACAATGCTTTGAAAGTTCTCGATTTCAATCAAAATCAGTTGCAAACCGAAATTAATAGCCAGATAAGTTTAATTAAAAACTGGACATCTCACCATACTAAAATTCTAGACGATATCGCATTTAATCAGAATAAAATAGCTAGTTTATTAACCGGAATGATGACAGAAGATAACGTTCGGGACGCAAATCTTATTAGATATGCTCATTTAGCGCAGTATCTTATTATTTTAGGTGATAATATAGATAATCTTAGCGAAGAGTTAGTTACTTTAGAAACCACTTTAGCTTTCATAAAATCATCCAGTTTCTCTCACTCAACTCTTAGCTCAGTTTCATTTAAGAATATGTTAGATAAGTTAAGATCACTCTACTCGAAATCCGAGATTTTAAACGTAGATATTCGGGATTATTATGACATAATTAAATTAGGTTCGTATTATATAGATGGGTGAAACCTGAAGAAGGTAAAAATTGCGGTCACACGTTAATGTCTTCAAAAGTATAACACTTACAGGTTTTTACTAACTTTCACACGAAATAATGTTTAATTGACTACTCAGAAACTAAGACTTCATCCACAAATTATGAAATATGTTTAACTAAAACTTAATCTGAAACCTAAAATCGGGGTCAAAATACGCGTTCTTCGCGTGTCACACTCAGCTGTTGCGAAATTCAAACATGTGTAAAATTTTATCTAACTGGACATGATAGAACTTTTTACCCATCAAAATAATCCTTGTATCATGTAGATTTATAGTAAACTATAATATTGACAATATTTTAATGAGCACACCGATAAAAATTACAGTTTGTGTTGGTCACACGTTTTTGTGTTTTCTGAATGTGTGGTCTAAAACGACTGAATCGCTGAAACTAATAGAACTATGAGCTGAGTCTTGTTTCTGCCTTCTGCTAGGATTGCTTCTTCATCCTTGGAGAGGGAGCATATAGCTCCTTGACACTTCTAGAATTAAATAGGAATTGTTAAATTTTTAGGTCCTATTTTTACACCTGCGCCAGGTCCCTTTCCTGTGCATGTTTTCTTCGTGAAAGAGTTATTACAGAGGATTTGTTCTGAACAAATAATGTCGCATAATAAAGCGAGATTTAAGATTCGTTTAAAAATTTTGATTACATTCAAGCGTTTACCAATAAATCAATAAAAACATAGAATATTGTCCCTTGACTGGCTTCATTTGACTAGCATTTTTCCCAGTCAAGGGACATTTTATGCCAGTCAAGTGACTAATGTTATTTTAATGATTGTTTTTGCAATTTTTTTGTGTAAAGGTGTGCTTGCAGATTAGAATAGCACCACGTCATGTCTGCCCATGGGTACCGTAAGTTAGATTAAGGGTTCGACGACCGATGTGGCGCAGTGGTAGTGCGACTACCTTTGACGCAGAAGGTCCCGGGTTCGATTCTCGGTGGGTCACTCACAAAGTTGATATTTATCTCTTTGTGAATTTGTTCCCAGTCTGGTTAGGACATTGCGGGCTGAACCACCCGATTGTCCGTAAGTAAGATGGTTCCGTGTTTCGGATGGCACGTTAAGCCGTAGGTCCCGGTTGCTGTCTATGATCACTTAGACGGCGGTCGTTACACAACCATGTCAGAAGCCTGCTACATGTAGAAGGCGGTTGAAAAATTCTGACACTAGGGTTCATCGGGTCGTTGGACGATTCGGTGTCCCACACGAAAAGAAGAAGAAGGAGGTGAACAGCATTGTTTTTCGTGCAGATAACATAGTTTAAAACACTCTAGGTGTGGCTGCGTTAGGCCTCGCTCAGGGTAGCTGCTTGATATCTCAGGCTGATTGATACACGTCTCTTAAGCTACTGCGTTGTATCTCAGGCAGGCTGCGTTAAGTCTCAGTTTAATTTCGACGTATCTTAAGCTGATTGCGGTTTATTTCAGAGTGGTTGCGTTATGTCTTAGGATGACTGCGACGTCTCTTAAGCAGAGTGTTTTGTATCTCAGGTTGGCTGCGATACGTCTCACTCAGGCACATTGCGACGTATTTTAAGCTGACTGCGTTGTATCTCAGGATCTCTGCGTTAGGTTTCAGGTTAATTGCGACGATCTTAAGCTGACTGCGTAGTATCTCAGGGTGGTTGCGTAATGTCTCAGACTGATTGCGACGTCTCTTAAGCTGACTGCGATGTATCTAAGGGTGGCTGCGTCATGTCTCACTCAGGCTCATTGCGACGTCTCTTAAGCTGACTGCGTTGTATCTCAGGGTGGCTGCGTCATGTTTCAGAATGATTGCAACGTCTCTTTAGCTTACTGCGTTGCATCTCAGGTTGGCTGCGTTTTATCTCACTCAGGGTCATTATGCAAAGTCTCTTAAGAAACTGCGTTGTATCTCAGGGTGGCTGCGCTATGTCAGGCTGATTTTGACGTATTTTAAGCAGACTGCGTTATATCTCAGGGCGGCTGCGATATGTTTCACTAAGGGTGGCTTCGACATTTCTAAAGCTGACTGCGACGTCTCTTAACCTACTGCGTTGTATCTCAGGTTGGCTGCGTTATGTCTGAGGTTGATTGCGACATCTCTTCAGCTGACTGTATTGTATCTCAGGATGGCTGCGTTATGTTTAAGGTCGGTTGCAACGTCTCTTTAGCTGAGTGCGTTGTATCTCTGGATTACTGCGTTATCTCTCAGATTGATGGCGACGTCTCTAAAGCTGTCTGCATTGTATATCAGCATGGCTGTGTCATGTCTCGGGTTGGTTGCGACGTCTCTTTTACTGATTGCATTGTACGTCGGAGTCTTTTTAGCTGAGTACATCGTGTCTCAGGCTGATTACGTCGTCTCTAAGGTGACTGCGTCGTGTCTCAGGTTAGTTACATTATGTCTCAGACTGATTGCAATGTCTCTTAAGCTGATTGCGTCGTATCTTATTCTTATTTCGTACGTCAGGTTGCTTGCCTAGTGGTGTCTAAGGCTATCTGAGTCTTAGAGTTATCTTCGTCTGTTCAGTAGCAGAATGTACAATTCACAAAATGTTTTAAGTTACTTCTCAGGTCATAATGTTTTCGGTGGTTTCTTCTTGTCTCATGCGAGCTGTTTCATTATGGCCTAAGTTTAAACGACTTACGTTACTATTGTTTTGGTGGAGAATTGGGCCTCTACGTTTCGGCTGTTTACAAACAGCCTTCGTCCGTAGGTCGACAGATCACATACGTCCGCTTGTCAACTGTGATTGGCGAACACTGTGGCTGTTTCATTTCGTATGTCGGGCTGGCTGTGTCGTGTTTCAAGCACGAGGATTGTCTGTGACCAGGTGCGTCGTGTCTTAACCAGGCTGCGGCAACTTTTACTTTTATTCTACTTAGTTAAAAGCAAAAGATGAACAAGAAACATTTTTTTCCACTTGTTTCGTTTGTATTAGCTCTCTAAGTTAAAAGATGAACAGCATTTATTCACATATTTTGTTAAAATAATTACTTTGTCCCTTGACTGGCGCAAAATGTCCCGTTGACTGGCACCTCTAATTTCAAAATTGCATTTTGACGAAATTTGTGGTTCGATTTAAGTGTTTTTTCGTAAATAACCTTTTCAATGGGCCTTTATTATTATGCTATGATAAAATAACCATAAAACGAAAATTTCAAATTTGCCAGGAAAGGGACCTGAAGAACCGTTCTCAAATATTGACCCAGATAGCCAAATAGTTATAGTCTACAAAGTACCAATAGCCCTTCCTGAAACCTATGATTTCTATAAATTATCCATTGTTCCCAATAAGTACAATCACGCTCTTATCCCTATCCTTCCCTATGTAGCAATTCGAAGTAATGATTCAATGTACCTGAGCGAAGAATGCCCAAAGATCAGCAACTGGTACCTCTGTGGAAAAGGGGTTAACTACAACATTGAAGGAAGACCAGACTGTGTACGACATCTCATCACGACGCAGCAAGTCAGTTCACCCTGCAACCTTATCCCGATCATACTCACCAGAGAAGCCGTGGAGCAGCTAGATGACCAACACTACACTATGTCGTTCCCGAAACCCACCAAAGTACATCTTATGTGCGAGCAAGATCAATACCGCACCCTTCGAGGAAGCTACCTTGTAACTCTACCCCACCAGTGTACTCTCAAGACATCTGAGATAACTATTACAAACTCAAATGATGAAGTAAAAGGGCATGTACTTAAGATAATGGACTTACCTCAAGACTCCAGTAGAATGACGCAACCGCAGCAGCCTGCAATAAAACTGAAGACTATCAATCTTGAAAACCTGCACACAGACTCCGAAAGAATCTCTGCACACCTTCCAATTAATCTCAATCACACCAATGAAATGAGTCTATATCACACAACTATACCGATCTATACCCTTCTGTTCGGTGCATGTCTAGTGGGCGCTGGACTAGTACTTAGAAGAGTAATTAAGAAACGACGTACCGATGTGCAACCTGAAATCCATACAACTTACGCCGAGATTCCTGAGAAGCCTAAGAGAAGTTTCAAACCAGAGGAGATAACTCTCAGTCATCTGTCAGCAGCATTTTCGCCATCAACTTCAAATAGCTGCTGATCTTCGGGGGGAGGTGTTACATCCCTGCCTACCCCGGTAACCGCTGACGCCGTGACCTACTAGCCGCCGACAACACGAGCATCATGCGTTTGCGCAATACTTGGAGACACGAGGCGCCGACGCTGCAGTTTACGCCGTTTCAACATTATTTCCGTTCGATAGCTTTGCTGTCACTTTTAGACCTACCATCGGCTATTAGACACCTATTATTAGGACTAAGTTTTATTTTATAATTTTACTTTGTAATTTCTTTTCCCTAATAAATAAGTTAAAAGTTTTTGGTTTTTTTTACAACTTCTGACTGCCGCGTACTTGATTAGTTGATTATAATATTTGTTGTTGTTCAGTCGGAGGAACAACAGGGGAGCACAGCAGCCTCGACGTCCACGACCGCATGAGAGTCATCGACGAGTGGGTGAAGGTCGGGAAGCAAACTGGTCTCCACATCATGGGCCAGGTCGGAGCACAGCCTTTCGATGATGTCATCCTTCTGGTAAGCTATAGGGTTTCTTTTTCTCTTTAAAACCTTAAGCATGTGCCAGCTCTATTGTTCCGCGTCGTGAGCTACCTTCATCACAAAGCTATAGAGTTTGCACTCAGTATCTGGGGACTTCATAGTATTTGCTTTAATAAAACTAAGCATTATCTAAGCTTGCAGGCTTATGCTGGCAAATATTTATCTACCAGTACGATGAGAGACTAAATACCACGCATTTTGAAACCTATCTTGGAAGACACAAAAACTAGATCAGATAAAGAAAGTATCCCGAAAAGGCAACATAATAGTTTACTTCTTTATCAAAATATATGACAATGAGCGGGAAGCCAACAATAATGTTGCCATTTCGAGATCCTTTCTTTACCTAATCGAGTTATACCGGTGTTGCATATTTTTTATTTCAAACAAAAAAACTATACCTATTACGCGGTACAAGATAAAATGTTATACGCAGACGAAGCACTGCGTGAAAGTGGGATGCGACTCCCTAATGACCTTCCGGAGCTGTACTTCAAGCCGAGGAGTGTCGACGAGCTGGTCTTCTTCGTCAAACAAGTGGCGAAGGCTGCTCCGAACCTCGCTATCACCTACTACCACAATCCAAACTACACTGATGTTAGAGGTAAAAAAACTTGATTTTGCAAAGTCTGAAGTCAGATTTCTGTTGGAAACTGATTGATTAGTCTCTAAGACGACCCTCACAATAGCACTAGACACTGTTTCTAACGACGACGGAGCAATAAAATCCGGTTACGCTTGCGAAGGCATGGTGTTTCCGTGCCTCTGTCCCTAAGCTCTGTGCAGACCTTGGTGCACATCGATCCGCATTCGCTCCGTCTCTTGCTCTGTCCATATTCCTTGCACGCATCTCTAAAGGTACATTCTCGTACATATATGCCTATATGATTATGCTGAGTGCATTCATGCCTTCGCCCGGAGGTCAGAATTAGTTGCGCGGGAAAAAAATCGGATCACCGCATCATACCATATTTTATAGATTTTATACACTATTTTACTTTCTGTTTAGTTAGCATGCCAGCGTTTGCAACTGAGGCCTCGAAACAGATTCCCAACTTCAAGGGGATCAAATTCTCAGCCCCGAATCTGGATGAAGCTGACGCCACCAACAGAAACCTCAGACACGACCAAGTGCTGTGGCTGGCACCTGAACAGGTGAGTACTTTTATCACTTTACAAAATTTTCTAAATCTGTTATTATTTAGCTTAATAATGATCCTTTGAATGTGCTGGGTATCAGAAAAGCATCTGCCATCATCATCCCCATTTTTACCGGCGGGTATCAAAAAAGGAAAAATTAATATAGGGAATAGGCAACAGCGTTCCTAGCGACTTGCGAATATCTAGAACTACGTAGTAAATATGGCCCATTTCCAGCAGTAGACTGTTGTGACTGTAGTAGTAGTCAATTCAATACCAATAACGATCTTTTGAAAAAAATCTCATCTTGGAAAAGAATGAACTAAGTATTTCTGAAAACTTTATTCATAAGAGTATAACATTTGCAGGAATTCGCATCTGGCGCAATCATTGGCATCAAAGACCTGATCACTCCGATCTTGAACATTTTCCCGAGGCTATCGCACGCCATCTTGGAAGCAGTTGCCAAGAGCGACGTAGAAAAGGCCAGGTTCCTGCAGAAGAAGCTCACCTTGGCAAATGATGCCATCGATGCTGAAGGTAATGATGAAGTGTTAACAAATGTTTTATTTTCCAAAATCGCATACATAGAACTTAACTAATCATTGACAGGTACTTATATAGGAGCAAAGCTTGTATACTGGTCAAAAAATGTGTCACTTTTTATGAGAGGTCCAATTATTATTTTGTTTAATACGTCCTTATTTGTGGTTTGTTCGTCACAAAAAAAAGATAATGTAAAATATTTACACAAATGTACATATTGCATTACAATGTGGGTTTAATGACCCGAAAGAGATATTATATTCTGTCATATTTTAATTCAATAAACTTTATATCTTGCAGTCAAGGTAATTTATAAATTATCATATTTAAGTTCAATAAACTTTATATACTGGCAGGCCATTATGATCCACCTTTACAAGACGTAGTCAAAAAACATCATTCAAGAATTTTATAGAGCGTGATCTTTTGTTTTGCAGCCGTTGGAGTTACAACAAACATCCCTGCAATGAAGGCTGCCATGGAGATAGTGACTGGACTGGACATGGGGCCTCCTCACCTTCCTTTAAGACCAATCTCTGTTGCAGCTCGCCGAAGGATCGAAATGAAACTCAAACGTATCGGACTTATATAAATTTCTTTCAATAACATCTCAGTGGGGTACTGTCCTACGAGTCAGGGTATTTTCGGGAATTTTCATTTTTGAAACGGAATTTTCTCGGATCTTTCCAATATTTGCTTTTGTTCAAAATGATTTAAAATGTTTTTAGAGTAAATGAATTGTTTTTTGTTATATCTTTATAACTTTTAATTAATTGTTAAGTTTTTATTTTTCATTATTTAATTCTAATTTGCCATCCTACGGCAAGCCCACTAACAGGGGGTTTTTCATTAATAATCCTCCTACCAATTGATGAACGATCATTAAAAGAGGTATTTTTGATTGATAATTTTATATCCAACGTATTTTTGGTACTTATCTCTATGTTGTGGCAAGTAAATGGTTCGCTGACCTTATTCCTGCTTTCACGTATTTTAATTTTCATAACCTACCTTTAAAATTGTACTCTGTACACGCTTTCACATTTTTCACACTCACATTTCTCGTTTTACTTCTTAATAAGTTTAGATGCAATTCGATTTCCCAATTCAGGATGTATCTCAAGATAATATTTTATAGCTTTATTTTGAAGGAAAGTTTCAGCACCTCTCATGCTTTCTACTATATTTTCCACTAGTCGCCGCTTTTCTGCCTCAGACATCCTTAAATATATATTACCTGCTTGATGAAGATTATTAACATTTGGTTCTTCTGCAATAGATATTCTTGGTGGATCATTATCATCATACGGTGCTGGTCCACCAAAGCTATTTGGATAATAATTTGGTATATCTGCATCGTTATCACCTACCGGTGGTAATCCGTCTCTGTTGTATGTTCTAGTCACAGTTCTATATGGACAATTTACACGTATCTTATTAAAGTTTATTCCCAAACGATACGTATGCGCCGCTCTATATGTTAGCACTCTTGCTTCAAAAAGAGTATCGATTCCACGAATGCCTGGCACCAAGTTCCCTGGATTGAACGCCAGCTGTTCCATATCAGCAAAATTATCCCTTGGATTTCTGTTCAGTTCTAGTATACCAATAGTCCGGTATGGGTACCAAGTCACAGGCCACATTTTTGTCACGTCAAAAAGATCTAACAATTGATTACTAACGTCTTTTTCTGATATTACCTGAACACCCAGAGACCATGTTGGAAAGTTGCCTTGGGCGATAGCATTATACAAGTCATGGTTTGCATAATTGGTATCATTGACTTGTATCTGTTTCGCTTGGTAGGACGTCAAGTTTTTTACCCCTAGGTCCGGCTGTAGACGAAATCTGGCGTAACTCCTCTGTCCTTGGTGGTTTATTAATTCAAATGTGTGTATCCCAAATCCAGGCATATGGCGATAGCCGTCCGGAATACCACGGTCTCCGAACACTCGCATAAACATATTCAAACTTTCTGGTCTTGACGTCAAGAAATCCCACCTGCTATTAACGTCAAAGCCTAATGTTTTTGAGCTTGCATGATGAAAAGCGTGAACAAAAGTGGGGAAAAACAGAGGATCTTTTATGAAGAACATTTCATTATTGATTCCGACAAAATCGTAGTTCCCTTCTTTAGTGTAAAATTTGACTGCAAAACCTCGAGAGTCTCGTATATTGTCTGGTGCGCCTGAACTCAGCACAGTAGTGGAAAACCGCACTGCTACAGGAGTTTTCTTGCCGACCCCACGAAACACATCTGCTTTACATATGTCAGAGAAATCTTTGGTAACAGTAAACGTGCCAAAAGCACCTGTTCCTTTGGCATGGACAACCCGTTCAGGGATTCTTTCAGCCGTCAAATGTGTAAGAGATTCCATGAAGAAATCGTTGAGGATTAGACGGATGTTTGTGCGACCTCGGTGTACTGTGCGTGTATCACTCAGAGGTACCGGCCAGCCGGAACTTGTTGTCAAATTTCCAACTGAACGCTGAAATTACAGCAATTAATGTTTGAATAATTAAGGTGGATATCATTAGGTGCTATTTGAATGCGGTTTGCCACTAAGTAATGTAATTAGGGTAATATTTAGAAAGCTAAACAATACTTGGTACTCACATATCCTTGTGTTGTAACATAAACATTATTTTCTTCAGCGGAAGATACACTCATTGAACTTAAAAAGGGTATAATAAAAATATATTTCCATTTTAAGGAAAACCACGTCTTCATGCTAATCATGGCACTCGTAATTAAAAGTTATCTACTAAATTCAACTGCAGTTGCTATCTCTTCACATTAATTATTAAAATAAGTGTTATCAAGTCACTGCAAAAGGTAGGGAATTTAATTTTTTTAAATTTTTACTTAGATACATCACAGTTGTTATCAAAATTGTATTATTGGCTGATTTGCTTGTACCTCTGCCTTAATTAGAATTTTAAAGAAAATAATTAAGTGTATAGAAAAAGAAATGCAATATATAAAAAGCTTTTAGACAAACAAATAGTCTATCCTCTACTATTGCATATTTAATGTGAGAACCGCAGTTTGACTTCCGACGGCACGAGCCCCTAACAAATGACAAGTGACGTCCTTTGGCCAAGATTTTTTATATTAATACACCGTCACGTTTTATCCAGTTTTATAAGTTACTCTATGGATGTTTTGGTCATAGCGCAACTAAGGAGTTTCTTTATAAAATACGACATACGGTCTTTCTCTAGTATTCTCTACATATAATATCTTAATAGTAAATACCATGTGAATACTCATCTGCAAACTCTATTTAAAATAGATAAATAAACTAGTCTGAAAATCAAACATTTATTTTATGTTATTTTATGATTTTATAACGAGAAATACTCTTCGCATGCAAGATAAGTAGGCGGTTATAATAATATATACATATACATATATATTCAGCTACGAAAATGGCTCTAATACAAAGTGAGTGGCGTAGATTTCCATTTGCAAAATGTGTGGACCGTATTACGACTTTTTTGGATATGATACATGATTTTCGCATGGTTCGAGTACCTAAGTTTACAGCTAAGGCAGTTCTTACATGGTTCTTACACTTGGCTTGCTGCGGGCTTTTAGTGCACCCTTCTAATGCCCTGCGTATGTCAAATGCAAAAATTACGTTTTTTTCACTTGGATGTATGCGATCATAAAATGAAACGTAACATAATGTTTGTATAGTCTATGATTTGCATTATAGAGTGCTCGCCGCGAAAGAAGTCCCACAAAAAAAGTTTAAATTACCCTTATGGACGTCAGATTAAGGGTCATTGAAACTTTTTTCGCGAGACTTCTTTCACGGCGCGAACCCTATTTGCCTAATTGTGATATTTGTCATTGATTGTCACATGTGGTATGTTTTCTTTACTCTTTTGGCTTTGGTAACCAGTAACATAGTTCAACGCCATCTACACAATAATACACCCTTTTTGTAATTCTCAATAAGAAAACCTCCTTTTGCGGTGGTTTTTTCTCTGTTGCAATTATGTTAGATGCAGTATACCTATCTCTTTTGCGCCAATGGTCGTCAGATGTGGGATTCGACAAACGAGTGAGTTCGATTAAGTACCTAAAACGTTTAATCAAAAGAATAAGTAGTTAGTATTCTTTTGATAATAAGCCTCTAAAGGAAAAGGATGTAGGTAGATAAGAAAATGATCATTGTGTAAAATACTGCTAAATGCGATTTACATTTTGTATGAATCATTAATTAGGTAAATTGCTCAAAAACGTTGAAACGAATAATTGAAGAGTTTATTGGTTTAGTTCAATGGGTAGGTTACCTATAATGTAATATAATTGTATAAAAACATCTGTTAAGTGTCAATTAGAGGAATTAAGGAAGTTGTTACAAGGGTCGGTATTTGCAGAAATGAAACCCTGAAAGTATAGTTGCATTGCTATGCAAGAACTACATAACTTTTTAAAAAGAGGACCGACTTCAACGGAAGTAAATAAGTGCGAACCTCCATTTTTTTGTCGGTTTATATGACTAAAACCTTCTCCTAAATCGGATTAATACTTTTCTAAAAACCGCATCAAAATCGGTTAATCCAAACGAGACATAATTGTGAACAAACATACATATACATTTTAAACTGAGAACCCCCTTTTTTAAAGCCGGTTAAAAAGAACTTCACTCTAAATAAATGTGACATTGTCAATCATTCATTACCTTTCATTACCTGTCATCATATAAATCACATCAACTAGACGTCTACATATCGATGAGCTTGCATATGCATAAGTAAGGATCGTAGAATATCAAATGTAAAAAAATGCGTCGACAGGCCCGAAGCCCCGAAGGCCTCATAGTCATATCATAATTTATTTGTTTATTTAACCGTTCATTGTACACAGTAAAATAAAAACAAAAAACATAGGTAACATAAAAACAATAAACAACAGGTCAACTGTCTAAAAATATGTCATATTTTTTCAACTCGAGAATTTTGCAAATAGAGTTAATGTACTTATCACTCCTAGCAAGTAGACTTATTTCAGTTTCAAAACGAGACTTTACTTATAATGTTCCCTTTCACACTCTTCTAAATTAAGTCTACCGTAGTATTGGAAAATTTTTAATCTCTCTTCAATTCTGTTTGCTAGCTCTGGATGTATATTATGATACAATTTTATTACTCTTTCTTGCAGGAAGGTTTTAGTGTTATTCAGGCTCTCAACTATATTGTCAGCTAGTCTACATTTCTCTCCATCTGTCATTGATAAATAAAGCTGACCAGCCTGGTGGAAATTAGTGACCCTAGGATCTTCGTAAATAGATATTCTTGGCGGATCATTGTCAAGATATGGCTCTGGTCCTCCGAAACTGTTTGGATAGTAATTTGGGAACTCTGCATTGTTGTCAAGTACTGGAGGTAATCCATCTCTATCGTATGTTTTAGGTACAGTCCTATATGGATAATTTACTCGTATCCTGTTAAAATTAATTCCCACACGGTGTTGTTGCGCTGTTCTATACGTCATTACTCTGGATTCGAAGAGAGTATCAACTCCTCGAATACCTGGTACTAAGTGTCCAGGATTAAATGCCAACTGTTCTATTTCAGCAAACTGATCACTAGGATTTTTGTTAAGTTCTAGCACGCCGATAGTCCTGTATGGGTACCACTCTTCAGGCCAATACATTGTTACATCAAATATATTAAATTTTTGTTTCTTAACTTCAGCTTCAGGTATTAGTTGAACGTCTAGGGTCCATCTTGGAAAGTTCCCGTGAGCTATAGCATCATACAAGTCAACACTAGCATAGTTTGACTCTCGAATTCGTCTAGCCTGTGCTGTCGTCAAGTTTCTCGCTCCGGGCACAGGTTGCATACGAAATCTGGCGTATGTTCTCATCCCTTGATCGTTTATCAGTTCATAAGTGTGTATTGTAAACACTGGCAGGTAGCGAAAACCATCTGGGATGCCTCGGTCACCCAAAACTCGCATAAACATTAGCAAACTTTCGGGTCTCGATGACAAGAAATCCCATCTGCTGTTAGTATCAACATCTCCAAACTTTGGGCTGTCATGAAAAGCGTGCACAAAACCGGGGAACACAATTGGATCTTTCATCAAGAACATTTCGTTGTTTAGAGCTACAAAATCAAAGTTCCCTTCCTTGGTATAAAATTTAGTTGCCATTCCTCTCGTATCTCTTACAGTATCTGGCGTGCCGTGTCTTGAGAAAGTTGGTGAAAATCGGGAAACCAGTGGTGTTTTCTTTCCAACTTCTCTAAATACATCGGCTTTACATACATCAGATAAATCTTTGGTAACTATGAAGTAGCCAAAAGCCCCTCTTCCTTTAGCGTGCACGACTCGTTCAGGGATTCTTTCTGCCGTCAAATGTATCTGGCTCTCCACGAAGTAATCGTTGAGCAGCAAGTGGTTGCCTGAGATTCCTTGAGGAATCGTCTGTGTCACTGAGAATGGCACCGGCCAACCAGAACTGGTGGTCAGGTTCCCCATAGAATGCTGAAATCAAATATTTACATAACATTATTTATTTTCTATTTATAATTTCGAAGGTACGTGCAAACAAGGTTAGGCAGTATTGCTTATGTTTTATCTATCTACACTAGATTCAATGTTCGGATTACAAATTTAGTAAAGTCTATAAAGTCAATAAATTCAAAAAGTCTATAAAGATGTGCTTTATATATTCTTCCTCTAAATATTTTTTTCTCTGAATCACAATGTAGACTACAATTGTAGATTTTGAATAATACGAATTGAATTTTCATTATACTTATAAAATTTTGAAAATATTGAGAAATAAAATGAATTTATCTATTGCGGGATTAGCAGAGCGAACAGCTGTCAAAATATGGTCGCTATCGCCATGTCTGACCAATATTTCAGGGCCATTTCAAACAATATATATTCACTGTCCTTGAACTAGTCACCTTTTACAACACCCGCGGTAAAGAAGTGGAGTGATTCTATTCGAAGCCGGCACCACACGGCATACCGTGCAGGTTACAATATGTGGGTGGCATTTTAATGGAAAATAGATACTTACTGGGTTGTATAGTTCTCTATTTGAGTAATTTTCATATTTAACTGAATTTACACTAGAACTTTTAACCAGTAACAATAATATTAGCCAGCGATGACGGCCTGTCTGCATGATGAATTAATGAAAATTGAAATGAAAGAGGAGTGGGTAATAAATTATAGCCTATCCTAGAAACGTGATAACAGCATACAATTATAATAACTTCATTAAAATACAAACAACAGCAGCTCGAGTTGCTATTAAAGAAATACCTATTCATAATGCCGGCTGCCGTATGATGCCGGCTTAGAATAGCATCACCCCATTTCCTACCCGTGGGTGTCGTAAGAGGCGACTGAGGGACTTGAGGTGTATTACAACTTTTAGGCGACAGGCTGACAACCTTACACTATAGTGATACACAAATTATCTCAAACAGCCTTCTATATTTGTCAGGCGTGGCGATAGTGACCGTATTTTTACGGCCGTCAACGCTCTGCCTACCCCGTGAGGCATGAAGGCGTGATATATGCATGCGTTTCGGCTGGCGATAAATGTGACTGCTGGGCCATTCAATCAATGGACCACCTACTGGTCTGCCCCAGCTGCCCCAACCCCTGCACACTTCAGGACCTACTAGAGGCAAGCCCCACGGGCATTTCAGTTGCCAAATATTGATCAGCTTGGCTATAACTGTTACCATCGATTCGATGATGAAGAAGAAGAACAGTTGCGTCCCAGGCAACGCAGTGTCTGTGGAGAGGAAACTTCAGCCGAGCGGATAAAAGCCTTGCCTAAATGGACTAAATCCTGAAGCCTGAAGATGGAAGCATGATTACATACACATACATACATATATCACGCGTATATAATAATAATAATAATAAATTCCTAAAATTCAGACTACACGTAAAATAGTAAAAACAATCAATACTTTAAACGAAATACTTGAAACCTACGTACAAAATGAACAAACAACCAACATACAAGAAATACACGAGATTCTATACTGCGCAGCTATTACTGTAACGTCAATACATAGTAAACCACAAAAACAACCTATCAACACTACTAGAAAAACAGAAGAGCAAAAGAAACCACACTGGGAAAGACGGATAGAAAACAGGATAACAAAACTACGTAAAGAAATAGGACAACTCACTCAATATTTAAATGGAAAGTTAACAAAAAAAAATCAAATGAAAATAAATCCTAACAACAGTAATAGAGACGAAATCATTAACAGATTAGATCAAAATAAACAAAAACTTCAAGCCACCTCAAAAAGACTACGCCGATTAAAAATAAGCAACCAAAGGAGAAAAGATAATCAACTCTTTAACACTAACCAAAAAATATTTTATCAAAATCTTAGTACAAAACAAACACAAATTACGCATCCTCCAAATATAGGCGATGTCCAGCAGTATTGGGAAAACCTTTGGTCAAAACCAGTCCAACACAATTCGCACTCATCATGGAGCAATATAGAAGAGCAAGAAACTGATAACATTGAAACAATGCCAGAACTAACAATAGTTAAAGAAGATGTTACTCAAGCTATAAAGAAAACCCTAAACTGGAAAGCCCCTGGCTCTGACAAAATTCAAAACTACTGGATCAAGTATTTCACAGCCTTACACGAGCACATCGCGAACGCACTTAATCATCTAATACAAAATCCAGAAGACATGCCACCTTTTTTCACACAAGGTATTACATATTTAAAACCTAAAGACAACAACACAACAGACCCAACTAAGTACCGACCGATTACATGCCTCCCTACCATCTATAAACTACTAACATCCATAATATCATACAAACTAAACACACACATAACTCAAAACAAAATAATTCCCGAAGAACAAAAAGGCTGCAGTAAAGGCTCTAGAGGGTGCAAAGAACAGTTAGTCATCGATACTGAAATTCATAACCAGGTTAAACAGAAACACAGAAATCTTTTTTATTCTTACATAGACTACCAAAAGGCTTTTGACAGCGTCCCACACTCATGGCTTATCCATATTCTAAAGATTTACAAAGTTGATACTAAATTAGTAAAATTCCTACAGCACGCAATGAAAAACTGGACCACAAAACTGACACTACGAACAAACACAAGTACGTTATCCACCCCACCTATAAAAATACTGCGTGGCATCTTCCAAGGAGACTCCCTTAGTCCACTTTGGTTTTGCCTGGCACTCAATCCTCTGTCCAGGATCTTGAACAGAACTGACTGCGGATACACAATAGACCGTGATAACAACATCAGAATTACACATCTACTTTACATGGATGACATAAAACTATATGCATCCAATCGACAACAACTGGATCAGCTCCTTCAACTTGCAGAAAAATTTAGCAGTGATATTAAAATGACGTTTGGGACAGATAAATGTAGAATCAATAGTATCATTAAGGGACAGCACAAAGAAACACACTCATTTCAACTAGAAAATCAAGATGGTACAATAAATAACATGGAGCCAAAAGAGTCTTACAAATACCTTGGTTATCTACAAACTACAGCCATAAATCACACCGAAATAAAAAATAACCTTAAAACTAAGTACAAGCAAAGACTCAATCAAATTTTAAAAACTCAGCTCTCTGCAAGAAATAAAACAAAAGCAATTAACACTTATGCTGTCCCAATTTTAACATATTCCTTTGGAATTATTAAGTGGTCTGATACCGAACTAGAAACACTAAACACCAACACAAGAACTGCATGCAATAAGCACAACATTCACCACATACACTCAGCAGTACAGAGATTCACACTCAAACGTAAACTAGGTGGCCGTGGCTTCATCGACATTAAAAACTTACACTACTCACAAATTGACAACCTACGTGCCTACTTCCTGACCAAAGCAAACGATAGCCCTCTCCATAAAGCAATAGTAAATATACAACAATCTGGAACTCCCTTACAGCTAAACAACAGCCAATTTGACCCTAAACTCAAAATTATTAAAGATACTACAAAAATAGAGACCTGGAAGGGAAAAGCATTACATGGGAAATACCCACACCAGCTAGAACAAGACCATGTTGACAAAAACGCATCATGTACATGGCTCACAAAAGGCAACATATTCGGTGAGACTGAAGGCTTCCTAGTTGCAATACAGGATCAAACAATTAAAACCCGAAATTATTCGAAATATATTTTGAAAGAATCTATACATACCGACAAATGTAGACTATGCCACCAAACAACCGAAACAATCGATCACATTACAGGCGGATGTAGTGCTTTAGCCACTAAAGAATATACCCACCGTCACGACAATGTTGCCAAACACATTCATCAGCTCCTTGCACACAAATACAAACTTCTCGACACACACACTCCATATTACAAATATACACCTAAAAGTGTACTAGAAAATAACACAGCAAAACTGTATTGGAATAGGGACATCGTTACCGACCGCACAATCCTCAGCAATAGACCGGACATCACACTCACATGTAAGGCATCCAAAACAACCTACCTAATAGACATTGCAGTTCCTAACACCCATAACCTGAAACAGAAACACACCGAAAAAATTCAAAAGTATATCCCACTAGCAGACGAAATTAAGCAGATGTGGCATCAAGAAACCGTCAAAATTATCCCTATCATCATTTCGTCAACCGGAGTTATACCAAAAACTCTTCATACCGCACTTAAACTACTCGAACTAAATAAAAACACCTATATACCACTGCAAAAATCCATAGTCCTAGACACCTGCTCTATAGTCCGCAGATTTTTAAACCCTACATCACTGACACTTCAAAATAATCAAGATATACATTCAAACAACCTTACAAATAACATTCACAACCACACATCACAAGCCACTAATCGTACACTACGACACACACACAGCTCACAAAACACAAACACATTTGATTCAGGATACTTGGCTTAAGCCCGTACCTGCATCTCAAGCACCGACCTTACGTCGAGTAAAAGAAAAACTTTTGCAAATAATAATAAGATCAAGATCAAGTTCGCATAGTCCCTATAATAATCTCTTCCACCGGTATAGTCCCAAAAACACTGCACAAGGCAATAGGTGAATTAAAACTCCCAAAATCAACATACGTAAACATGCAAAAATCTGTCATCCTTGACACATGCTCTATAGTTCGGCGATTCCTCACAAATGCGACCATCTTCCAAACAGAAACCGATGTAGCATCAGAACCAAGTCACTTGGCTTAGCCCGTACTTGGTTTTGTATACACCGACATATTCTTAATGTCGAGATAAGTAGATTCAACTACAAGAAAATAATAATAAAAGATCTTTATTTATCAACAAACAAATCCAAAACAAAGAGCAAAAAATATACATAATTTCATAGTTGATAAAATGGATAAACCACTCAGCATTTCTGCTGATTTTCAGGGTGATCCACTATTTTTCAATCGCTGGACCCAGCTTAAAATACAAAGTAGGTACTACATTATGAAAGCAACAAAGTGCACAGTAAAAATTCCTAAATTAAAATAAACTAGAAACAAACTAAACTAAAATTACATTACACAGAGTGCAAAACCCAAACTATTCCCAATTCGTCTCCTGCTTTTGGGCAGCAAGAAGCCACGGTTTAATTTTATTCTTAAAACTATAAAAAGATTTTGCATTTTTAAGAGGTGGAGGTAAATCATTCCAACATTTTGATGCCGCGAAACGGAAACTGCCTCTAAAAGCATGAAGACGAGGGGGAGGAGAGACTTTAAGAACGGGGTACCGAACTGATTTATGTGAACTGCCCAACGGCCTGTCACTCCACATTAGCTTATCTGCAAGGTATTTTGGTGTCAGTCCCATTCTTAATGAATATACTAAATTACAAAGCTTAAGTGTACGTCTGTTTTCCATATTCAAGATATTATTACAATTTAAAAACGGTGTTATATGAGAGCGTGGTGGGACAGAATAACAATATCTTATACAAGCGTTCTGAACGCGCTGTATTTTGTTTATAGTTTTCTTATATATCCCTGGTCACCCGACCGTAAAATTACGGGCGTTAACGCCACGTCTGACAAATGTTTGAGCTTCGTTACAGATAAGCCGTGTATCACTATGGTGACAGATTGTCAGCCTGTCGCCTAAAATTGCATTACACATGAAACCCTTGAATCCCTTAGTCGGCTTCTACGACACCCACGGGAAAGAAATGGAGTGATGGTATTCTAAGCCAGCATCACACGGCGATTAAAAGCCTGATTAAATCGTCTATAATTTGTCTGTTTATTAATTCTACCATAACAACAACACCAATTGAACCCACCCTGCCAATACATTTTGAATGCAAGGTCCATCGTTCATTGGCAAAAGTAGATTCAGGTATGAAAAACTGAAAGTATGACGTCATGCCGTAAGTATTTGGATGGTCAAAACACATTTTTTATTATTTTTAAACTTGTCAAGTCCGTAGTATTTTTGGACTATAGTTAAACGTGCCTACAATTTTTATATTTAATTGATGACCCACGAAACTAACTACAATTGGGATCTTGGAAACGGCACCAGCGACAACGAAAGGAGGATTCGGGGGCGATAAATCGATCTAGCTAGGTTTAATTTCAAAAAATCACTGAAAAAGCCGAACAAGGCTCGGTCAACCAGGTGCTGTTGTACAATGCACAATACTCCTCCATACATACATACATACATACATATGATGATGATCTCTCCGACCGATTTCGGCCATGGCGACCACTTTGACTCCTAATCAGATCGGCGCTGATGCGCCCGGAGATGGCTATTGTAGCCAATTTTGGCAGTAAACTCCCGTGCACAGAGTGGACACGTGAGTTTGCCATTTACATAATTATAGTTAATGGCGACGGATGGACGGGCCTTCAGCTCATCGCGCTTAGCGTCGAGGTCTGCTTTACGCTGTTCCTCAAACTCGCGGACTTGCCTCTTAACCATCCCGCGCCATTCGGGACGCTGTGCTGCCAGACCCTCCCATTGAGTGGGCTCAATGTTGCATCTTTTCATGTGTCGTTTCTGAACATCTTTATATCTGAGGAGTTGTCCGCCATGCTTTCGCTTGCCCTCCTCTAGCTCAGAATAAAAGATGCGCTTCGCCACTCTCTCCTCCGACATCCGGGATACATGACCGCACCACCGTAGCTGACGACGCATTAGATAGGCCTCAATGCCACCAACATTGGCTCGTCTCAGAACTTCGGTATTGCGCACTCGGTCGGACCATCTGATCTTCATGATGGTGCGAAGGCATTTTAGGTGGAAGCGATCCAGAGTGCGTATGTGGTGACGATACACACACCAAGTCTCGGAGGAGTATAGAAGGTTTGGCAGCACAATCGCCATATATACAGAGATTTTTGTGGCTAGCTTTAGGTCGTGCGAGCAGAAAACCTTGGAACACAACTTCCCAAATGCTGCAGCTGCAGCACTGATTCTGCTGTTGATCTCAGCATCAAGGTTACACTTAGATGTTATAGTGTTCCCCAGATAACGAAACCTATCAACCTGTTTCAGCATATCCTCACCAAGCATAATCGCCAGTGTCTCGCGACCATGCGAGTCTAAGGACATCACTTCCGTCTTTTTGACACTGATCTTCAAGCCGAATTTACAGCATGCTTGGTGAAAAACGGACATTAGCTGTTGCAGGCCGTCTGGGGATTCTGCAAGAAAGCACAAGTCATCAGCATACATGATCTCAGTAATCAATGCATACGAGACTTTAGTGCGCGCCTTAAGTCTAGCCAGGTTAAAAAGACTGCCATCTGTGCGGAAACGGATGCGGACTCCTTGGGAAACAGTATTTAGGACTTCTTTGACTACAACTGCAAAGTACAAGGCGAACAGTGTGGGCGCTAGAACACACCCTTGTTTCACCCCACAGGTGACGGGGAAGAAATCAGACTGTTCACCGTCTACAGAGACGCAGCACTGCATGTCGTCATGCAGGAGTCTTAGGAGTCGCACATACTTTTCTGTGCACCCTAACTTTCCTAGCACCATCCAGAGAGCTTCGCGAGGCACACTGTCGAATGCTTTCTCTAAATCAACAAAGCAGAGGTACAACTGGCGACCTTGTTCTCTACTTTTTTCTTGTAGTTGACGCACCGAGAAAATAGCTTCACATGTACCTCGGTCAGGTCGGAAGCCGAACTGGGTTTCGGGCAGAATTTTTTCCGACAAATCTTTGAGGCGGTTCAGTAAAACTCTGGCAAAGACTTTTCCAGGGACTGACAGCAATGAAATACCGCGATAAGAGTTACAGTCAGAACGGTCACCCTTGCTCTTGTAGAGGGCACAAATGCGAGAAACTTTGAAGTCCTCAGGGACCCTCTCCTCCTCCCACATTCGAACGAAAAGTTTCCATACCGACGTGTGCAACTCCGTACCACCATATTTAAGTAGTTCACCCGGTATAAGGTCAATGCCAACCGCCCGGTTATTATGCTGCTGTTTGATGGCAGTAACAACCTCGTCGCATGACAGGGGCTCGTCCAGCTCCGTGGCTAACGGGAGTTGAGGCATTAAACTGATATGATGCAGATCAGCTGATCGATCTACGTTGAGCAAGTTGTGAAAATGCTCAGCCCAACGTTTAAGTACATCCTCCTTGCTGGTCAGGAGGTGCATACCGTCTAAAGACCTTAAAGGTACTTTTGCACGGTAGGAAGCACCAATCAGCTTACGCACTTCACAGTAAAACTCACCAAGCTGGTTTGTATCGGCGAGCCACTGCATTTGACAAGCCTTGTCCTGCCACCACTTGTCTTTTATTTGTCGAGACAGCCTGCGTAATTCTTGGTCACTTTCTTTGACCACCGCAACACTTCCACCTCTTCGATTATGCTGTCGCAGGAGCTGTCGATGTTTGTCGAATGCTGCTTTAAGAGCCTCGCTATTGTCATCGAACCAGTCTTCACTACGTCGGTCTTTCGTACCCAAAGTAGCAGAAGCGGCTTCTATGAGATGACATGACAAAGCTCCCCAAGCAGCACTGACATCACCGGTCTCATTTATTGGCGACGGCTTTTCAGATAAGGCTTCAGCATATTTCACCCTAACCTCGCGATCTTTCAGCCTATCCACGTTTAAAAACGCAGGCTTCTTCACTGTGGATCTGCGAGGTTGACGGAGGCGGAGTCGTAGCTTAGTGACAATTAGTCGATGGTCAGTCCAACAGTGAGCACCACGCATGACGCGGGTGACTTGAACTTGACCGATGTCTCGTTGCCGAATAATAGCAAAGTCGATCAAATGCCAGTGTTTGGAACGCGGGTGCATCCACGTTGTCTTGTGCTTAGCGGCAAGTCTGAACATAGTGTTCGATATCGCTAGATCGTATTGAGCACAAAGACCGAGCAGCAACAGACCATTGCTGTTCATGTTGCCAACTCCATGTCGTCCCAGAACTCCAGGCCAAGCCTCGTAGTCCCGTCCAACCCTGGCATTGAAATCGCCTAGCAATAAGATCTGCTCTCTGGTGTTTATGCTATCAAGGCATTGAGTTAGCTCCTCGTAAAATTTTACATACATATATCACGCCTTTATCCCTTGCGGGGTAGGCAGAGCGTTAACAGCCGTAAGAATACGGTCGCTATCGCCACGTCTGACATTTTTGAGTATTGTTTTCTAAGGTTGTTTCGGAAAACATGTGTATCACTATAGTGACAGGTTGTCAGCCTGTCGCCTAAAAATTGTAATACACCAATACTCTCGAGTCCCTTAGTCGCCTCTTACGACACCCACGGGAAGGATGTGGGGTGATGCTATTCTAAGCCGGCATCACACGGCATCCTCCTCCAACCACTAGTATAAGTTGATCCTTGAAACGTGTTAGTCGAGTTGCTACCAATAGGTCTTTGATTATTCATGCCATATTATTATTTCACAATACCGACTTAACCTTCTCTATAGCAGGATCTCGGTGATCAACCAGGATGAATGTAATTTTTAACTGACTTCAAAAAGGAAGTTCTCAGTTTGACCTGTATATTTGTGTGTATTTTCTCGCGCTTGGATGAACTGATTTTGATGCGGTTTGCAGGAAAGTATTTGTCAGAGTTAGGAGAAGGTTTTAGGCATAGAAACCGACAAAAAAATGGACGTTCGCACCTTTTCACACGCTCTTTAAAAAAGTTATTACTTATGAAAATTATTTCCTTATGTCGTGTCGTGTTGCGATAAATACTTATAATTAAACTGATATACTTACTTACTTAAATTACATTAATTTCGCTACATAATTACGGGTACTATAAAGTTCAGATTTTCAAATAACTAACTTATTGGAAAAATAATAGAAGATGATCATAGATTCATTTATTTCTAACTTACAAGTTAATCATAAGATGGCGCATCGCACACTTAACGCACGACGGACCGCTAAAATATCGCAGCGGTCTGTCAGATCCATACTAGAAACGTCACTCCCCATACTAAAACCGCACTCGACGGATGACACTGCAATAGCGCTGCGTCAACAGCGCAGCGGTTGAGCGGTTTCAGTATGGGGATTGACATTTTGTAGTATGGATCTGACAGAACGCTGCGATATTTTAGCGGTCCGTCGTGCGTTAAGTGAGCGATGCGCCAGTATCAACTTGAAATCCATACTTGAAATAAAATTGTATGAACTAGAAATTTGATAGGGTTTGTTAAGGTTGTATTTTATACTGAATTCCGTGAAAATATTATAAAATCGTAGAATCAATATGTCCTCAAACGACTTGACGGATTTGAATACAATTTAGATAGATTATTTTAATAATAATAATATAATAAGTAATAAATCCTTTATTTCAGGCTACTAGGCCCATATTTTATAACCTGGTATAACACACAAGCTACGTTTTACCGCGGGAAAAATTGTGAGCCCTACGAGAAGACTGATAAATGGTATGAAACCGTAAGGCTGAAACGTATGTAACTACCTACTCCTAATAAGGATGTGCAATTTTCACCCACGAGTTTTTAATGCTAATGTATTTCCTGTTAATTAACTGATTTATTTTGCATATACTTAATGTAATTTGATGTTCTAACAAGCTGTACAAATAATACTAAGGCGCATCGCACACTTAACGCACGACGGACCGCTAAAATATCGCAGCGGACTGTCAGATACATACTAGAAACGTCACTGCCCATACTAAAACCGCACTCGACGGATGATACTGCGATAGCGCTTCGTCAACAGCGGTTGAGCGGTTTTAGTATGGGTTTGACATTTCTAGTATGGATCTGACAGACCGCTGCGATATTATAGCGGTCCGTCGTGCGTTAAGTGTGCGATCCACGGCAGGGACATACTTCATTGATGATTCGGATATATCCATCGTACTAGATAGATTACCTAGTCTAGTCTAGGTGGATATTATATTGTGCGCTTATGCATTCTGTACCATTATGCGCCTTCAAACGATCTTCGACCCTCTTGCCAAGGTCTTTATTTATTATTTTATACAACAGAATAGCTCTTTCTTGGATTCTTTTATCAACACAACGCAAATAAACATCTACAATATTCTCCAGAAGTCTCGATCTTTCTCCTTCAGACATATCAACATATATTTGTCCAGCCTGGTCAAAATTGTTTACTCCGGGATCTGTGTATACGGTTATTCTTGGAGGTGAATCGTCAATGTACGGTCTGGCCCCGTTGAAGGAATTTGGGTAGTATTTTGGTGCGTCATCACCATCACTCCCGACTGGGGGTACACCATTCTGGTTATATGTATTAGTTACAGCCCTAAATGGACAATTGACTGGTATTTTATTATGATTAACCCCCAAGCGATATAAATGCGCTTGTTTATATGTGAAAACCCTTGCTTCAAAAACTGTATCAACTCCTCGAATACCAGGCACCAAATTTCCAGGACAATAAGCCAACTGCTCGATCTCCGCGAAATGGTTCTTTGGGTTTCTGTTTAATTCCATAACACCGACCTCTCGAAGAGGGAATTCATTCATAGGCCAAAACCTTGTGATGTCAAAAATATCAAACCCTACTTTTCCTACGTCTTTTTCCGGTATGGTTTGAACAAAAAGAGTCCAAGTAGGGAATTTTCCCTTTTTAATGGCAAAGTATAAGTCTCTTGTAGCGTAATCCAAATCTACTGCCTGTATACGTTTGGCTTGTTCATTATTCAAATTTTTTATCCCGAGGTCAGGGATCATGTGAAACTTAGCAAATGTTCTGTCTCCACGGTGATTTATCAGTTCAAAGGTATGGATGGCAAATCCAGGCATGTGACGGAACCCATCCGGAATACCTCGGTCTGCTAGCAGTCGCATAAACATGTTAAGAGTTTCTGGTCTCAGCGTCATGAAGTCCCACATACTATTGTAATCTCCAAGCTGGTTGACAGGATTTTTATGAAATGCGTGAACAAATGCAGGGAAGTTTATAGGATCTTTCATCAAGAACATTTCGGTGCTCAAGCCCATGAAATCGTAGTTGCCTTGTCTGGTGTAAAATTTTACTGCAAATCCTCGGACATCTCTCGTGACATCTGTACCGTCTTTTCGCAGAAAGGATGGTGAGAATCGGGCGACGACTGGGGTTTCTTCGCCTACTTTGGCAAACACGTCGGCTTTGCAGATGTCAGACAAACTCTTGGTGACCTTAAAAGTCCCGAAGGCTCCAGCTCCTTTCTCGTGCACCACACGAGCTGGTATTCTCTCTCGAACCATATGAGTCAGGGATTCCGTAAAGAAGTCGTTGAGCAAGAGACGTGTGTTGATGGTCTCTGTATCCTCGAGAGAAACTGGGAAGCCAGAGCTCGTCGTCAAAATATCGATAGGCTTCTGAAATAAATGGCAATACAAAGAATTACCTACTATTTTTCAAAACATGATTAAGCTTAAAAACTTTTTTGAAGTTTCTTAAAGTAAAATATACTTATGTATTTTGACAGTTCCATCGCAAAATTCTGTATTTAATGCTGTAAGATATGACAACATGCGTAGAAAATATTAGATGTCATATTCATTCAATATACCTAATATTCCGCGCTGGAACTGTCATGCAAATGTGCTTAAACATTTTGACGTGAAAAATTTGTAGCTTTATTACTTACGGGATGTTTTAATGCAAATTCGATTAATTGCACATTTGTGGTCTCGTTTATACACGGAACTGAACCAAAACAACACGAAATACTTAAGTATATGGAAAAAATCGATAAAAATAACATTTTTTAAATGAGACGTAAGTCAGGTCCATCAAATAGTGCCTAGTACTGCAGACTTACAGGATTGGGATTTGTTACCGTTGTAAGCACGATAAATATTATTTGAGCAGCTTGGGTGTTTTAATTGTTTTCTATATATTTATTTGACTATTTACTTGCTTTGCTGTTGTTCATTTTATGTACAGCATGTTACAAACACGTAGGCCAATCGCAAACCTAACGCAAGACGGACCGCTAAAATATCGCAGCGGTCTGTCAGTTATGCTAAAAACGTCACTTCCCTTACTTAAGCCGCACTCGACGGACGACGCTGCGATAGCGCTGCGTCGACAGCGGCTGAGCGGTTTTAGCATGGGGATCGACATTTCTAGTATGGATCTGACAGAACGCTGCGATATTTTAGCGGTCCGTCGTGCGTAAGTGTGCGATCCACCCAAATATATTTTTCATACAATGTCTGCAAAATATTTATGAAATGTTCATTCATGTGACGTGTTTGATATAACATAACACCATGTTGTTAAGTGTACTTAGGTGTTTTTACCACAATGAACTTATATTTAAACTAACATGGATATAATAATATACCTACTCGTAACTATTGATTTAATAAATTATCTTAAATAGATTTGTACGAGAAGTAAGAGATAAATATATAAAAATATAATTTGAGCCGATTCGGATTCCAGTCTATTCATGAGAGCGCAATAGGACAAAAGATTTAAGTACTTACACAATAGAAAACCATCGTTCAAAGATAATATTCATGGGCTTAAATTATATTTCCTAAACTATGCCTACCGAGGCGAAGTAGCACCTCATATCAGAAGAATATCAAGATAAATCTGACTCCCGTCAATATTTTGGTTATTAGGTAAGTAGGTAAGTAAGTACTTTTAGTAATTTAGCTTTTAAGGGTCATAAAAATAAGGAATCTATGATTCAATTATTAACATGGTAGGTAGATAGTAGATTTTTTACTATTTAAAAATAATATTATAATTTTAAACAATGCTATTCTCAAACAAAACGTATCTTTTAAAAACAATGTAGATGACTATATACTTTATATGACACAATCATCTGTTTTTACACTAGTTACACCTCACAGTTCCAGATTTGACGAAATGAAATATTTTTTGTGTTAACTATACTTGACTAATAAATATAATAATGGTAATTAAATTACAATAATAAAGATTATATCATAGCAAAGCGTGTGGTAAAAAATTGCTACTCACATTTTACTAGGCGTCAAAAATGCAAGTAACATATTCGTACGAAGATTCGTACTTACTTACGTAGTCAAAGTGGAAATTCACGGTACCTATTTATAATCATAATCAGAAAATTCATCGGAATCATCATTATGTCGGGTGGAAGTGGAAGAATGAGGTGGAATATATTTAGTTCTGTTAGCCAAGAGCCCCTGTTCAATCCGGCTTCCAAGGTCCGGATGTATCACGGTGAAGAGTTTGACAGCTCTTTGCTGCAGCTCTTTCGTCACTGGTCCAATACTGTAAAGAATATTCTCTACTAGCCTAGTCCTTTCTTCTGGAGTTATTTCGTTGACGTATAGTTCTGTCGCTTGAGCAAAGTTGTTAGCTTCGTCTTGATATATTTCTATTAGATCAGCTCTTTTCGGTTCTTTGTAAGGTACAGCACCATTGAAGGTGTTAGGATAGTAATTTGGTTTGTCTTTTTCATTATCTTTCACGGGTGGTGTTCCATCCCGATTGTAAGCATGGACTATAGCTTGTATTGGACAATTTACAGGGATGTTGTTGAAATTTGCTCCTAGTCTAAAGTACTGAGCATCTCTGTAGGCTAACCGTCTAGCTTCAAATACTTTATCTGGGCCACCAAGAATGCCTGGTACCAAATTTGCTGGACTGTACGCTAGCTGCTCAATCTCAGCGAAGTAATTAACGGGATTTTTATTTAGCACCATTTTTCCTAAAGGTTTCAACGGATATTTATCTAACGGAAGTACTTTGGTGACATCAAACACATCAAATTCAGCCTCTTTCACATCATCGTACGTCAACACTTGAATTTGAACATCCCACGTCGGAAAATCGCCATTTCCAATGGCGTTATACAAATCTCTTGTAGCATAATCGGGATCAACTGCAGATATTTTTCTAGCTTCCTCTGAACGCAGATTTTTTATCCCCGCATCGGGATAGAAATGGAATCTGATGAAATATTTTTCACCTTTCTTGTTAGCGACTTCAAAAGTATGAATCCCGAAACCAGGCATGTGTCTGTAACCATCCGGAATGCCTCGGTCACTGAACACTAACAGGAACATATGCAAACTTTCCGGACGTAGCGTCAAAAAGTCCCACAACATGTTACCATCAATCAAATTCGTGGAAGGGTTTCGTTTTTGTGCTCTGACAAAAGTGGGGAACAAGATAGGATCCTTGTAGACATACATAGGAGTACTAAACCCAACGATGTCGAAGTTACCGTCTTCGGTGTAAAACTTTACGGCAAAACCTCTTGCGTCTCTTGAGGTGTCTATGCCTCCTTTTTCGACGACAACCGGAGAGAATCTTGCAGCAATCGGGGTTCTCTTTCCCACTTGGCTGAACAGCTTCGCTTTGCAGATATGGGTGATGTCATGGGTCACTTCAAAGTAGCCAAAGGCTCCACCAGCTTTGGCGTGCACCAGACGTTCCGGGATTCTTTCTCGGACTAAATGAGTCATGGTGTCCATGAAATACTCGTTAAAAATTAGTGGTTTGTTGAGTGTGACTGTCTCCTGGTGATCGATGGGTGCGCCAGCGCTTGTTGTCATGATGCCAATGGGACCCTGCAAAATAAATATTACAAAAATTTTAAGCTGGCACATGTTCGTGTGTGTTGTTTAATTATAAGAGTATTGAAACTTTCTACCGCGACGACTACGCAGTGTAGTTAAGGTCAAAAAGTAGCGAGTTGATAAAATCAATTGGTGACTAACATGAACAAATTAGTTATAATTTTAATAAATTGGTCTGTAACATGCAAAATTTTAATTGTGAAATTTAATTTTCTATGATAGAGCCGATCACGTTACTATTCGAGATTTATTTCATAATAATTAATTGCCTTTTTGCGTTACTGAAATTAGAAGCTTAGGTGATGGGATTCACTAGCGACCCAATACTTAGTTATTTAGGTATGATTCAGACAAAATTTATAAAACAACCTACTTATAAAACTATTTTATAATTTCTAATCCGAACTTTATGAAACAAGCTTAGATAAACTATAATTAAAAATTATACTTTTATTACTATTAGTAATAGCTACTGAACCTAACGATAAATATTATGTTATAAATTATAGGTAACTAGACTAACTAGGTATAATTACTATTACATACATAAAGTCTAGTTTTTATTACCTAGATGGAAGGTTGTACCAAATAGCTCATGAAATGCATTGTTCGTTCCAGTTCAGTGGCCACAGTTTTTAATTTAGATAGGTACTTAAGTAGATAGGTAGGTAGATGAGCAATTTTTATAGTAGGTACCTACCTAGTTACCTAAGGGTTTCGTGCGGTTGGGTGCAAATATAACAGTTGTTATTCCTAACACCTAGCGAAAACGCAGATTCAGACCATGAGTCATTGCAACAACTTCGTGTGGGGTTATCGAGTCGACGAATGACCCTGATTGACTCTTTACAGATTTGTGCGAAATTTAGTACCTAAAAATTTGACTCATTCATTAGTACTAACTTGATGGCGGGGCATAAGGTAATTTCTGTTGCACCCGTTGCAAGAACGTGAAAAAAGAATTTTACCATAATAAAACACAGCTTAGAGTTGATGAACGAATCAAAATAGTTTAAAATATCTCAAGAAATTCAGTTTCTCTGATGTGGCTTGTAAAGCGGATCGCACACTTAACGCACGACAGAGCGCTAAAACGCCGCAGCGGTCTGTCAGATCCATACTAGAAATGTCAATCCCCATACCGACCCGCATAACCGCCCAACCGCAGCGCTAGCGCAGGGTCGTCCGTCAACAGCGGTTTTACTATGGAGATTAGAGAGTGACGTTTATAGTATGGAACTGACAGACCGCTGCGATATTTTAGCGCTTCGTCGTGCGTCAAGTGTACGATCTGCCTATGGTAGCTGATGGATTAAGTTTCGATCGATTACCTTTACATTCCCGCTCTAGCAAAGGACCATTTTTCTTACAGCCAAAGAGGCGGTTCAGCCTGTAATACCTAACCAAACTGGAAACAATCCCACACAGTGATAGGTACTATAAATTGTTAAATAGTTTTAAGGCCAAATATTTGTACGCTTATAATGGCAAATTATGGAGGACTAAACTCAACCAACCCGTCATCTGTATTTTATACTTGTACCCATAATCTATCTATACATCTGTATACATAGAATAAAGCTCAAGAGGACCGAAAGTCTGTACATACAAGATATCAAAAAAAAAATTGTTTCGTGATACTTAATATTGATAACAAAACAGGTTTCTGCAATTTTTAAAATTTTTGTCTGTTTGGATGTTTAGATGTTTGAATGTTTGTTTGTGGATATGCGGAAGCATCACGCGAAAACGACCGAACGGTTTTTGATGCAATTTGTACCAAAATTTCAAGTAAATCACCGACCAGGTTATAGGCTAAAAAAAACATACCCCTAAAAGGGGGGTTGGCTGCTACATATAAAATAAGTTTGTAAATCATGTAAATTTCATAGTGCCGCGTAGTAAAAAGATGTGTATGGGCTTATTGGACCCGAGATTGATTTCAAATTTCGAACTGGCCAGCACGAATTGTGTCACTTTGAATAAGCGCTCTATTAAAAAAAAAAAGCGCGCAGAAAGAAAAATAACATGAGGCCGTATTTATATTTTTAATCTATATTTTTATAACCTCAATAAATGAGTTTGTCGAATTATTACTCAATATTACGACAAGAAAAGTAAAATCTACGACTACATAAATATCTCTTTAATATGGGAATAATTTTAACTTTTAATAATTCAAAATTTTTTACACTCGAAAACAAACGTTCCGTGGTACTAGACGTGTAAGTTGCGTACCAGACGATACAATCTTTATTTATGGATCGTTTTCTTGGTGCGTAATCTACTATTTACCGCGGGAAAATTGCAATAGTTTCAAAGCAAAAGTTTGTGTGAAGGGATATCCTTATTTTTGCCTCCCCAACCATGGTTAAAATGGCTCAGCGGAAGTGGATCTGCTTATGATGTAAGTCGACCAGCGAAGTTCCACATTTTTTTGTTTTTAATTTTTCTTGCTAATTTTGTTAAGGCTATTCTTTATATTTACGTTACTAGCCAATGTTGGTCTGTTACATACTGTTATTATATGTTTAGCCGACAATACCAACATTATTTTCAGGGTGCGCAAACTTTTTTCTGAAACATTAATTCGAAATATGAATAAAAATTGGACTACTCATACAAATTGACTCGATCGGCTGGTACATTTTGTATGGAAGGTGATTTTTTTCCATATGTTCTGTAAAATTTTCTTTACGAAAGTTGTTCATTTTTATGAGTCACTATCATCGGTCTCAAAACCTCATACGTCTGTGCCAAACGATCCAATCAGTGTCCCAGATAGACTTTTCGTGGCTATATGTATAAATCGATTTGGAAAACGCCTGATTGCCCAAAACAAGGCCACTCCCTCGGTCTCCTTGGCTGACTCCACAGGAACGACGAGTCGATACATGCGGAGCCAAGTTGGCTGCAGGATAGACCTCTGTCACACGCGCCTGACAGAGACCCCGTTCCGGGTTTGAATGTAGACTCTGTTGTCCTTCTCCAGGGCCGGTCTTGGGTCGGGTTTCTCCCTCGGTTGATTCTTACGACGCGACCCCACGGGAAAAGAGGAGTTATTCTACTCTGCCGGCAGTATACGGTCTTAATTAAATAGCCTTAGGTACTTAATTAAATGTAACCCTAGCCGCGGCTCCGCCCGTATGGAAATCGGTCATCCCGTGGCATCGCACAGGAACTTTTTTTACGATAAAAACTTTCCTATGTGTTAGTACAAGTTACCCCTTTTATGTCTGTGTCCATACATACATGCATACATATCATCATTCTCCTTGCCTTATCCCGTTCTCTGTCGGGGTCGGCTACCTAACCTAGGGGATTTGACGTGGAACCAAGTTTTTACACAGAGCGACTGCCATCTGACCTCTGCAACCCGAAGGCTAACCTGGCCCGAATCCTAGGTTAAGTCACATTCAAATATCATTTTATTTGAATGTGGGTTTCATCACGATGTTTTTCCTTCACCGTAAGAGCAGTCGGTAAATGTACGTGAGTAAAAACACATTGGTACATGGCGGGGATCGAATTCGGGTCTCACGATTGTAAGACCGTTGTCCTATCCACTTGGCCACCGACGCTCCATACATACATATATCACGCCTTTATCCCTTGATAGCGCAGAGCGTTAACGACGGTAAGATTACGGTCGCTATCGTCGCGTCTGACATTTTTGACGATTGTTTTCGAAGGTTGTTTCAGAAAACATGTGTATTACTATAGTGACAGGTTGTCAGCCTGTCGCCTAAAAATTGTAATACCCTCGAGTCCCTTAGTCGCCTCTTACGACACTCGCGGGAAGGATGTGGGGTGATGCTGTTCTAAGCCGGCATCACACATCATCTGTGCCCAATTTCATGAAAATCAGTTCAGCAATTTTTGCGTGAACAAACAAACAAATCTTTTGTATTAATATTATTAGTAGGAAGTAGGATAGGATAGGATTTGTAGTAGGATTACTTGGTTTTTCATAAGCTTATGTTTTATTTATTCACACCCATGAACTCGGTCTTTTTTCATCCATCATAATGTTAAGAAATGTGGCATCAGTCTACTTCACGGAACTGATACCTTTGGAAGTAACCGCACGGTTTTAAAATATCTGCTAAAATGAACTAGAAAGCGAGGATTTGGAACTAATATATTGTAACCTGATTCAGCAAATTTAACCTACAGGATTCAAAAAGCCAAACATACATAAAAGAACCACCGTTTTCTTACTCTTTTTTGCATGTGGAAATTGTAAATTTAGGATTTAACAGTTTTTTTAAATTACATATAAAGCGTAAAAAAATTAGCTGCAAATATTTTAAGGGGTGAATCAGCCCATGAATCTGAACAACTTTCCCCAAGGAATACATAGGTCGAAATATGAAAAAAACATTTGGGTCTCCCATACACTTGACTTGCTCGGCTGCTACATTTTGTATGGGAGGTCCAAAAATTTTTTCCATATTTCAACCTATGTTGCTTGGGGAAAGTTGTTCAGTTTCATGGACTGATTCACCCATTTAAATATTTGCAGCTAATATTTTTACACACTGTATAGTCGGCGAAACCAAGTTTTTGGGTACCTATCTACCAACAATTTAATATAAGCTTATAATATATTATTTTATGGTTCTTAGAGTCTATAGGGGAGGCCTATGTTTATCAGTGAGCTTCCTTTATATAGCTGATATGATGGATGATATATGGCGAAACGAAGTTCGCGGGCACCAGCTAGTTACAAATAAAGTTCCGAGTGGATTCTGATTTTTTCGATCGATTCTGAATTTCAGTTCTTGGATCATCCAATCTTTGTTTTTTCACTTTATTCAGGTAGGTAAGTGTTTGACTTACCGAAGTTTTCTTCTTGAAATTGACAATTTGCTGTCCAGCGGGATCATTTTGTATCTTCGCCACAACCGCGGTAACAGCAACCAGAATCCACCATATCACACCCATGGTCCACATTTTTACCACAAGTTTTGCACAACTTCACCACATTGTCCAACCAAACGGCAATTTTACCCGCGCTGGCTTTTATATGGCGGGAAACTCCTTAACCTTGTAAACGGCCAAGACACAGAGTCGATCTTCTGGGGCGCGACCGATCTATTTCTCAATGTTTAGAAAAAATAATTGATCAATCTATACTTTTTTTTTTCGTTTAGGCTGTCGCTTGTCCGAACGGTAGAGCTGAAATAGCGGCAACTGATAAAAGACAGCAGAGACACTGGTTTGGTAAAAGTGAAAGGTTTCATTTCAGTTGTTGCTGAAACTTTATTAGCTATCAATAGAGTAGGTAAGGTATTTTTTTTTAAATATATTTCAAGTTAGGTGGATCGCACACTTGACGCACGACGGAGCGCAAAAATATCGCAGCGTTCTGTCAGATCCATACTAGAAAATGTCAATCCCCAGACAAAAACTGCTCAACCGCTGTTGACGCAGCGCTATCGCAGTGTCATCCGTCGAGAGCGGTTTTAGTATGGGGAGTGACGTTTCTAGTATGGATCTGACAGACCGCTGCAATATTTTAGCGCTCCGTCGTGCGTCAAGTGTGCGATCCGCCTAATCTAAACGATCAACCTCACGATCAACATATCCTGGGTTTTCGTATATCACATCAGTTAAAGAAACGATTATGTAAATGGCGGCGGTTACCTAAGTGTGAGAGAGAAAGCATGAACGCCTGGTAATGTCAGTGGGAGAGAGAAAGCATGAAAGACAATCGGCCGCCATTTACAGATCGTTTTTTTTAATCGGACGGTTATAGGTGTTAATATTTGCAAATACGAGGGTTGTAAGTTTTCAGAATGTCAATACGAATAGGTAATGCGAAATGGGCCAGACAGGAGCTACTAATAACACTAGCCATACCTAAGACTATACTCCTTTGTTTACTAGGAAAATGGACCTTTTGTCATTGCATTTGCTTCAAGGTCACATACGTCACAGGTATTATTCCGATTATCCTATATTTTACAGACTATAAGGTACGATGCTACCGCCACCCACCGCCAGAGAAGCGAGCTCGGCATTTCATGGTGTGAAATAAACCTGTTTCGAGATCATGAATGTGTTTCGGTGCTAGATTTGTTCAAAACTGATTTAGTAGTTATATCTAATCAACACAACGCCCTAATGCTCTAATGAAATATATTTTTTAAATCGCTTGGTGCGTCTTCTTGAATACCTGCACGCTTGATGACCTCTTGAAGGCCACAAAAAATGCTGTCCGGGTGGCTCAATTGTGGGCACATAAAATCTATATTTGCCATCGTCACGATAAGAAGATGAAGAAGTGCGTATTCTGCTTTTGAGCCTTTTAGTGCCTTCTCACCGCCTCCGTCTTGGTGTCCCGCACGATTGAAGAATAAAAAAAGAAGTGACTGTATCTATACAGGGTGTTAGAAAAAATACTGAGTTCCTTTCCAGCCCATGAAACTGAACAACTTTCCTTAAGGAAAATAGCTAGAGATATGGAAAAAAGTTTGGACTTCACACACAACCTAACTCAGACGGCTAGTACTTAGTACATTTTGTATGGGAGGTCCAATTTTTTTTCAAATTGCGACCTGTGTTCAGTTGCATGGGCTGGTTCATGCCTTCAAAGGAACTCAGTACTGTTCCTAACATCCTGTATAGTACTAGGTATGTTATTATAATACGTAAGTACCTATCTATAAGTATATCCTACTGGCTTCATTAGGTGTAATGTAGGCACATATATTATATAGTAAAAGAAGGATAAACACCATTGTTTTTGTTTGGGTAAAACTTTTACCCTTCTTTTACCATATAATATAATGTAATCTAATGTCGTCAAAGTAAACCAGTAAATCCATACCAGTGGCTCATGACACGAAGCTATAATTACAATCATACAATTACAGGCGAAATTCTGCCTGTACCACACTTGTAGTTACAACTTACAGGTTACAGGCGTTTTATGAAGACACTTGTAAAGCTACCTTGGCCAGTATCGCTCCAAAATTTCGATTACAAGTAAACTTGATAAGTCAAAAAAAACCCTACTGATTTCATTTCATTCACTCAAAATTCAAATGTCAATGTCATTGTTTAAGAAATGGGTCATTTTTGTTTTATTTGTTTAGTTCCTAGTAAGTGGCGCTAGGTGCGAATGACGGAAAGCTCAGCAGAAATTTTCCATAGATAGGGATGAAATAAAAATAAGAAATTGAATAATTTCTGCTCAATGTTATTTGACTATTATGATTAACTTTTCTTTGTCTTCGTTTTATTTCTTTGTTTTCTGAGTCAGAATTCCAACTTCGTTACATATTTGAAGCCTTCTGAGTGCTCTGTTAGTTTTTATCGCAAAGATTAATAGGAAATCCTTAACTTGTAACGAAATTACTTACGTCTGAGGACCTGTAAAATTATTCACAAGTTGTAATTTTTTACAGTTGTAGTTTACAAGTCTTTAGAAAAACACCTGTAAATTTTTAAAAGCTAAATTTACACTATGGTTTGTCGCTGGTAAGCTACAGGCAGCTGTACTTGTAAATTGTAAAATTGTATACTGGTTGCTTCATAAAACGCCTGTAGTTGTAATTTTCATGTGTTGCTATTTAATTAATAATTTTGGCGTCATGTTGCCACTTTTTTGCCTGTAGGACTGCACTTGTAGCTTCGTTGCATAGGCCACAGCAATGAAACTACAGGCTACAAGTCTACAGGTGAAATTCGATGTACATTGCGTAGCCCATGGGACATTTTAAAACTAGAAGGTATTTGAAATATTATGTCGAGCAATGCGCTTTCCGGCAATTTCATGTTGGATTGGAACTTATCACTGTTTTTAGTCTGTGGTCAAAAAAGAGTGTTGCCAAATAACCTCTTTTACAGCTAAAAGCTGTATAATTAATTACCCTCTTTAATCCTTCGTTGGATAGCACATTAACACCTTTATGAGGGGAAATCGCACTATGACTACATCAGCCAGTTGTGATAGTGATAGTGTATTGAATAGCAAAACTTTAGCAAATTTAAAAAAAAACGCTCGTATCGCGATTCACAGCCTGCGGCGCAAACCGATACATAGTGTCGGCAACACTGACGACAAGCGTCAGTCAGTCAAAAAAGAATGATCTGTGGTCAAAAGTTGAGAAAAATTCATGGTGAATCCGCTTGTTTTCTTAGACAATCCATATAAAATGATAAATCTCTGAGTTAAAAGATCTCATTTACATTTCCAAGTCAACCGGTTCTATCCGGAGAAAAGTAACCAAACATGGCAAGGTCGCCTCAAGACGATTCCTTACACATGCAGTGGAGTTACGGAGCCGAGGGTGCTGCTGATAACTGCGCACCCGGGGGCCTGAACGAGAGGAAACAGCCGCCTATCTCGCCAACGGGCGGGCTCAGCGACAACAGCGTATACACAAACGCGAACTACCCTAACGATGTTTACAAGCACTTCAACGTTCAAGCGGGCGATACTGCCGCGAACCACGAGGAAAACCCTCCGTACGGCAACATCCCACGCCCCAACCGCCAGAACTTCGGCAATGCCATGCTGAACCTCGGCAACGGGCAGCTCGTCCGCGTCATATACGACGAAAACAAACAACACTTCATCTTACCAATGAACGGTCAGTACGAACTATTCAACCCCAATCAGGGCCTCAGAGACATGCCCCTGCACGCCGCACAGCCGCCGCACATGTTCACTCTCAACCAGGAATACCTGGCCAACAATAATGTGCATCCACCACCACCAACGCAAAACAATTTCAGTCAAGAAAATACTCAAAATGTGCCAACTTCCAATTTCTTAAAAGAAGTGCTGGGAAATTGGGAGCCTAATTCCAGTGGAACATATTCCCCTTTCGGCCAGAACTATCCACTGAACCATCCTGATGCTCCAAACCTGAATATGCATCCTGCTATGGAACCTATCAGTCAGGCTGTCAAACCGGAGAACTCTCCGAAAAGAAATGAAAACAGTCCCCTAGCTGACACAAGTAACAAGAAACGGATTGTGGCTGAAGTCAAGCCAATGCGTCCCACATACTCTGATGTGCTTGCTAAGAATAAGAATAACACCCAGTCAGAGTCATCTCGCAGAGCCAAACCGCAGAATGTTGAAACAAAACCTGCAAACAAAACCACCAAGCTCGATAAACCACAGACCAACACCAAAAACGAAGAAAACAAACACAAATCTGAAAAGAAACTACATACAAGCACAATATCCTCTGGTAGCGAGTCTGGTGACGTCACTGCAGATGACATTGATAAACAACACAAACCAAACAAAAAGTTTAAGAACAAACGCAGCAACATTTCTCGCAAATGGTCCTCTCTAGACGACATTACCAACGAGGAAGACACCGGTTACAATGATAACAGCAGCCAGTTTGTCTTCATTGAGAACCAGTCAGAGAAGCCTGTCAAAAAGGAGAAAAAGGACAGGAATAGCTCCAAAAACTCTGATAAAAATTTCTTAGAGGATGAGAGTTTGGACCACGACTGTAACCAGTCACAATTTGTACTTCAAGACGGTCAAGGAGAGATGAAGTCTAGAAAGAAAAAGGATCGTAGCTTCCACAAGGCGGCCAAGCCATCAACTGACAAGAAAAAGGGTGCTCAGACTAAGCTAAGACGGAGTAAACCCGGATACATTGGCATGGCACAGAGCTACCTCGAACATTGGATGGATGTTACTTGGAAGGCTGTCGTTTGGTTTCTGTACCTACTGTCTGATATCTGCCGTATGAGTGCCCACCTCACATTTGACTTGTAAGTTTTTGAGACAAACGGAGCTTTTTGATCAACAGATAGAAAAAAACTATTTTTATAAATATACATTTGTTTTTCTATGAAAGTAACTTTGTACACATGATTGTATAATAATAAAAATGTGTAATTCTTGATTGTTTGAAACCTGTTGTTTATCTGTTGTTCAGAAAGATCAAAAATCATACTGATGACACTCACTTTTTTTGCAATATCACTTTTATCGTGATAAAAATGTTTGGTCTCCAAGTGCATATAAAAAAATTGGTCTAAGTGGATGAAGGGAAATTGCAGTTAGCCTGGGGGAGTCTAAGCTTTTTCAAATCAAAAATTGACATGGTTAGATTACATTTTATACCTCATTATATACCATATTTCATAGGAGATGAATTAAATTATACACATTGTTTAGTTACAGCACCATAAACAATTTTCACAAAGGGACCAAAGACCAAGGTCCCAAAGGTACAAAATTCAAGATTGGCTGACAGACTGTATGGTCGAAAAATATTCCCCTTTTTCTTGTTTTCCAACATTTGTCCCAAAGGGAAAACCTCTCAGGATGCTAATTCTACAGCCACGACAGTCCACTGCTGGACATGGGCCTCCCCCAATTATTCAGTTTTGCCATACTCACCACGCTTGCGGATTGGCGAGCGCAGTGCCAGATTTCGTAGATATTCACTGGAAATGCTGCTGCCAGCAGCCAGTTTCCTGGATTCATCCCTTAGTTGCCTTTTACGAAACCCACGGGCAGTAATGGGGTGATGTTATTCTAAGTCAGTGCCAACGGCATTATACACCTTGATTTAGAAAAATGTAAGACATTGTACTGAACAATTTTCACTAAACACCAATGCTGGTAATGATTTTTTTAAACTAGGCCCATTTTTAGCCCGTTTTTAGTATAATGCCCTTAATATAGTGAAAACATCAGCAACTTCTAAATTATACTTCTAATTTGACCAACTTTCTAAATCATCTTCAGTCTTCTGCAAGCTAATAAAAAGTTCTAAACCAAATCTTTCCCAGATGCACGTCAATGTTCACGCAGACGTACGTGTCATCACAGGCAGTCTGGCGCAGCAGCAAGGACTACCTGTCAAAGATTGGAAACAACAAATATCTGCAATACATTGACAGGAAAATTGGTCACACGAGGTTCGGGTTCTGGCGGAAAATGAAATGGTTTAAGAAAGGTATAAATCTGTCTACATAGTTTCATATTAATTATTACAAGTTTAAGCGACAGGCTGACAACTTGTGACTAAACTAAAACACGAATCATCTGAAAAGGCCCTCAATATAAGTCAGACGCGGCGATAACGACCGTATTTTTACGGCCGCGGATGCTCTACCTACCCCGCCAGAGACAAAGGCATGATAAATATGTGTGTATGTATTTTAGTGATACCCTGTTTTAGAAATGGGGTAACCCGGGTGACGCTGTTCAAAGCCGGCATTACACGGACTCATTTGTTTTTTAGGTAGATAAAAAAATATCGAGTTTGTTTTTCAGAAACAGAAACGGATGCAGAGAAAGACTCGAATAAATTGAACGCGAATATACCACTTCCGGCGACAGGGGAAGAGGCTATGAAGAGACTTCTGGCCTGCAAAGGGAAAGACCCTTACAGGTAATATATCAGGATGTATGGTGGACGAACAACCCAATAAACTAGTTTATTGAACGCGGATATACCACTGCCGTCGACAGGGGAGAAGGCTGTTGGCCTGCTAAAGAAAAGACCCTTACAGGATCGAGTGGGATGTATAGTGGACGAAAGACTCAATAAACCAGATTATTGAACGCGAATCTACCTTCATTTATTCGAATATATTTTTTCCAATTTCGTGGACTGATTCACCCTTGAAACATTCGCAATTTTTTTTTCATACCATTTTGCGTGTATTTTTTCAGTATTCTGGGCGTGTCAGTGACATGCACAGACGAAGAAATCAAGCGGTACTACAGACGGCAAGCGTTCCTCGTTCACCCGGACAAGAACCAACAGCCTGGTGCCGAGGAAGCCTTCAAGATACTGCAACATGCCTTTGATCTCATCGGAGAACCCGTAATAATACTCTTTATGTCTACATTGTTCCCCCCTCTCTTCCATTTTCCCATCTCCTCCCATTCCCCTCTTTACCAACTCCCCCATCCCCCCATTCTACCCCCCTCTTAGTTCACCCAGACAAAAATTCAACAGCCAGCTGCTAAGAAGACTTCAAGATATTGCAGCATGCCTTTGATCTCATCGGAGAACCCGTAAGAATACTCTCTAAGTCTATATTTTCCCCCCTCTACAATTTTCCCACCTCCTCCCATTCCCCTTTTTCCCAACTATCCCATCCCCCCATTCTCCCCCACCCTTAGTTTACCCAGACAAGAATCAACAGCCGGGTGCTGAGGAAGCCTTCAAGATATTGCAACCTGCCTTTGATCTCATTGGAGAACCTGTAAGAATAGTACCTATTTTTATATTCTTCCCCTCACTGCCATCTCCACCCGTTTCCCCTCTTTCCCAACTCTCCCATCTTTTTCTCTCCCACCCGCCCCATTTCCACTGTCTCTCCCTCTCCCATTCTCCCCCTCTCTTAGTTTACCCAGACAAGAATCAACAGCCTGGCGCTGTGGAGGCCTTCAAGATATTGCAACATGCTTTTGATATCATTGGAGAGCCGGTAAGAATACTGCTTTCCCTGTCCCATGTCCCTTTTTCATTCTCCCATCCACACTCCCGTCCTCTTCTCCCATCCTCCTTTCTCGTACCCCTTCCCATCCCCCTATCTCCCACCTCTCCCATACACCTCTCTCTCACCGCGCCCATCACTCCTCTCCCATCACCCGATTGGTTGTTCCCGGGCCGGGAAAATTCTTAGAAAATTTCAACTTACAATGGTACGTCCCTATCTAACTTAAAACTGTGTCAAGCAATAGCTATGAAGAGTTTTATTTGTTAGAGCAAGGGTTGGGCCTGAGAAGATCAAAATCCACTACGACCTTTACAGATCTATTGTGGCTAGCTATGAAGTATAGAAAGCCGTGTATTGTTCTAGGAGCGTCGCGAGGCGTACGAGCGGCGCGCCCTAGAGTCCCGCCACGCGGAGGCGGCGTGGAGCGAGCTGAGCGAGCTGCTCGCGCAACTACACGACAAGATGGAGCGAGCAGCCAACACTATCAGGTACTGAGCGTCAGACGAGCGGCGCGCCCTAGAGTCCCGCCACGCGGAGGCGGCGTGGAGCGAGCTGAGCGAGCTGCTCGCGCAACTACACGACAAGATGGAGCGAGCAGCCAACACTATCAGGTACTGAGCGTCAGACGAGCGGCGCGCCCTAGAGTCCCGCCACGCGGAGGCGGCGTGGAGCGAGCTGAGCGAGCTGCTCGCGCAACTACACGACAAGATGGAGCGAGCAGCCAACACTATCAGGTACTGAGCGTCAGACGAGCGGCGCGCCCTAGAGTCCCGCCACGCGGAGGCGGCGTGGAGCGAGCTGAGCGAGCTGCTCGCGCAACTACACGACAAGATGGAGCGAGCAGCCAACACTATCAGGTACTGAGCGTCAGACGAGCGGCGCGCCCTAGAGTCCCGCCACGCGGAGGCGGCGTGGAGCGAGCTGAGCGAGCTGCTCGCGCAACTACACGACAAGATGGAGCGAGCAGCCAACACTATCAGGTACTGAGCGTCAGACGAGCGGCGCGCCCTAGAGTCCCGCCACGCGGAGGCGGCGTGGAGCGAGCTGAGCGAGCTGCTCGCGCAACTACACGACAAGATGGAGCGAGCAGCCAACACTATCAGGTACTGAGCGTCAGACGAGCGGCGCGCCCTAGAGTCCCGCCACGCGGAGGCGGCGTGGAGCGAGCTGAGCGAGCTGCTCGCGCAACTACACGACAAGATGGAGCGAGCAGCCAACACTATCAGGTACTGAGCGTCAGACGAGCGGCGCGCCCTAGAGTCCCGCCACGCGGAGGCGGCGTGGAGCGAGCTGAGCGAGCTGCTCGCGCAACTACACGACAAGATGGAGCGAGCAGCCAACACTATCAGGTACTGAGCGTCAGACGAGCGGCGCGCCCTAGAGTCCCGCCACGCGGAGGCGGCGTGGAGCGAGCTGAGCGAGCTGCTCGCGCAACTACACGACAAGATGGAGCGAGCAGCCAACACTATCAGGTACTGAGCGTCAGACGAGCGGCGCGCCCTAGAGTCCCGCCACGCGGAGGCGGCGTGGAGCGAGCTGAGCGAGCTGCTCGCGCAACTACACGACAAGATGGAGCGAGCAGCCAACACTATCAGGTACTGAGCGTCAGACGAGCGGCGCGCCCTAGAGTCCCGCCACGCGGAGGCGGCGTGGAGCGAGCTGAGCGAGCTGCTCGCGCAACTACACGACAAGATGGAGCGAGCAGCCAACACTATCAGGTACTGAGCGTCAGACGAGCGGCGCGCCCTAGAGTCCCGCCACGCGGAGGCGGCGTGGAGCGAGCTGAGCGAGCTGCTCGCGCAACTACACGACAAGATGGAGCGAGCAGCCAACACTATCAGGTATAACTTAATTTTTTAAAGAAAATTACTCAGTTTCATTATACTTCCTCACTGGACGTGGCAGAAATGTCCCCTGAAACTAGGGTTAACTATTGCCATACACAAAAAAAACGATTCCGAAAAGGCAACATTGACAACCCACTTTTATGTAATATATTTTGATAGAGAGACAAACAAGCCTACCCATAGCCTCCATAAAGAAGGTTGTTTAGTACATAATCACGTCGGTATGGTTTGCCGTGTGATGCCGGCTTAGAATAGCATCATCCAATATGTTCTGTGTATATTACAATTTTAGGCGACAAGCTGACAACCTGTCACTATAGTGATACACTATTTTTCTGAATCAACCCTAAAACATTTGTCAGATGTGGCGATCGTGAGCGCTCTGCCTAACCCGCAAAGGATAAATTCGTGATATATGTCTATATTTTTCCGGTATTTATTTATAACTAATTAACTGTTTCAAACTTTCGCGGTCATACATACTGACTCACAATAATTTAAGACGGGATTAAACCTTACCTTACCGCGATTCAATTTTGACTACATACATACATATATTACGCCTTTATCCCTTGTGGGGTAGGCAGAGTGTTAACGGCCGTAAAAATACGGTCGCTATCGCCACGTCTGACATTTTTGAGGATTGTTTTCCAAGGTTGTTTCAGGAAACATGTGTATCACTACAGTGGCAGGTTGTCAGCCTCTCGCCTAAAAATTGCAATACACCAATACTCTCGAGTCCCTTAGTCGCGTTATTTTGATTAATTGTTTGTTTTTATATTTATAACTGACAAAACCGTTCACGTAGGTTTTTCCCGAGTGTAACCGTAGTTTTGTGTAACCAGATGTACAAACTGCGGTCGCCGCCACAAGCGTGTGTTAACCGACCGGCCGTGCTACGCGGCGCGCTACTGCGCCATGTGCAAGATACGACACTCCGCTAAAGAGGTAAAACTTTATTATATGCAAAAAAATGACTGCATAATGCTACATTTATGAGCGAAACGAGTTTTTAAAATATCATAAATGTTTTAAAATTCGGTATTAGCTGGGACTCCATTGAACGAGCAGCCTCAGATGCTCACTGTATTGCGCGGTCGGTGTGGACGTGTTTCTCCTGAGCAGCGCATGTTAAAATTCTCATGCTCGGGCGAAAAACCGTCCACGCCGACCGCGCATTGCGCCGCATGCTGCGCGCGGCAGTGAGCATCTGAGGCTGCTCGTTCAATGGAGACCCAGCTGTTTACTATTTTTATTGTTTTGTCCAGGGCGACATCTGGGCGGAGTCTACGTTACTAGGGCTCGTGGTGATGTACTACGCGTGCATGGACGGCGCGGTGTACCAGATCACGCAGTGGGCCAGCTGCCAGGTAACATACAGTCACAACAGTCCACTGCTGGACATGGGGCTCACAAATGAGGGGGTATGGCAATACTCGCCACGCTGGGCGGGCGAATTGGCGAGCGTAGTGCAAGATATTGTAGATACTTACAGAGAACGCTGCTGCCCTCTTCATGGATTCATCCGTGAGCCACCTTTTACGACACCCGCGGGTAGAATTGAGATGACGCCATATTAAGCATACAATGAAACACACAGGATAAAACTTGCGTTTTTCTTTTTGTGTGGGACAACTAGTCGTCCAACGTTTCGTTAAATCCTGTTAGAGATTTTCAATACATTATTGGAACATATGTATACCAATAAACTAACGAACGCGTTTTGCGTATCTCCAAAATCGCAAAGTGACAAAATCTCGATTACAATATTAGATAAGAAATAAATTTGAAATATATTAAATATCTAAACTATAAAATTCTTGCTTACATTAGCAAGAAATCATAATTATGATGTTGTATAATGTAAGAAAGTTACTAATAATATCCTCGACTTCGGCTCGTCCCTACAATATTACTAGACCACAAATTGATCCCGTTTTGTTTTGAGCGCTAAATTTATATTTTTGTAGGGGATGTAATATAATAATAAAATATATAATAAAATTATTTATTTTTCTACCAAACATTAAAATACATTTTACAAATAAAATCTAAATGGTACAACTTCAAATATATTTAATAATATCCCATTCAATTCAATCGTTTATTCAGTAACAAAATACATTTGTGTTTGAAATATTACTTAATATAGGAGTCCAAACTAGGTAAGTCCTGTGCTATTGGATCTCCTAGCTCCACCATTTAGACAGACAAAACAATCTATCAAGTATCAGATACAAAATTATAGTTTCGTAAGTAAGGTCTAAACACGCGTTACTTACAGTTTACTTACTCGTAACTTGTATTGTTCCAGAAAAAGAACCTGAAGCAGCTCCGTGCGGACTGCCACGTGGTGCAGTACCGCATCGTGCTCGGCAACAAGGCCGCGCCGCACGCCGACACCGCCACCGCCACCGCCACCGCCACCGCCACCGCCACCGCCACCGCCAGGACCAACACCGGGTATGCTGCTTTTATATCATATCTTTGGAGCTAGGTCTCGTGTGTGATATGATAATTTAGTTTGACACGAGCATTCTAATACCTATTTCTATCTTAACTATACACAAATTCCATAAAAGTGTTCAATATTTATTTATTGAAAAACCTACTTAAGACTCCTCGATATTTCGATATGTTTGGACATCCAGCGATATTTATATGAAGTCAATGTATCGTTTCAACATAGCTCCCGATACCGAGATAAAAAGGACGTAGGGTTGAATCCCGCGTTTTACAAAATATGTAACATTAATAAAGGTATTAACTTTTTATCAATATCTAGTGTTTGATTAAAACACCAAGTATTCGAAATTACTATCTTGTGGATATTTCTACAAATAGTAAACATTCATTAATAAAGATTTTTTGGACGTAATAAAGTCTTATAAATTTATGAACCCCGGCTGCACTCACGAAAAAACGAGCGTGCATAACAAGCGAGCCATAGAGAGGCACGATAGCCCTAAGTGTTCGGCGTTTATGAAACTCAGTTAAAATAATACAGTTCAATTGATAAAAAATTGACTAAAATGTACAATTAATATTTTTTCGTGACGTTATCACGTAAAATTAACAGGCGACCCATTTTTCTAGAAGACTAAAATGTGATCATGTGTTTATATTCTGTTGCAGTCACGACCCGAACCTGGAGGAGTTCCTAAACAACCTGTACAGCAAGCAAGCCGACCACACACACACGCCACACAACACACACACTGCCGACGACAAGAAACGGAGGCAGAAAAAAAACAAACCGTAAACTCCTCAAAACAAAACCATAGTAGAGTTTAGAAAATATAATTCGAGCCGATTCGACTATGAACCGTCATGGTGAATCGGCTTTAATTATATTTCCTAAACTATAATAGAAAGACCGTTTTTCATTCGATGTTGATTCGTTTTTCACCCCGGGGTGGCAGATCGGAAAAATCAACCTGAATATTCCTATATGCCACCTCAGGGTTTCTATTCAGGACAGGGAACAGGGAAGAATGGCGAAATTTAGTGTCGGAGGCCTAGGTCCACTTTGGGTCGATGAGTCAGCGAAGTTAGTAGTGGGGGTTCAATTCTGAGCTAAATAGCTAACCTAACCTAACCCAAACTAAAAATTAGACTAACATGTCTTTTTACTCACTATTGGTATCTAATAAAAACTAGAACCACTTACACTATTATAACTATACTCCGTAAAATTTAGCTAGATTTACCAATTTTTGGCCAGTCCTAACCTCAAAACTTCAACCTTCAATATCTCAGGAACCAGGTATTGGGGTTTCCCCCCTCCCCTAAAAAAAACTATTCGACGGTCTAAGATCAAAACTTTTACCTTTAAACATTAGAATGTCTGATTTCTAGCTAATCTGATGAAAAATGGTCTTTACATAAGACTGGCATGAGAATAATTCGAATATTCAAGCTTTATAAAAACCTTTTTATTTCCTGTTAAAATAATGGTTGTACATGAAATATTTCATGCCAGTCTCAAAACTGTGAAAACTTGCCTTTGAAATTAACTAAAACTATATTTACCTGATACAAAATCAAAAGTTCCACGGAGTAACATAATAAAACTAATATTGATTAAAATAATAGTAATAGATGGCACTTGAATGTAGAATTGAATAGTTATGTGTAATGATATTCGCTGACGTACCTATTAGGTTAATCGAGTCTGGCAAATGTAAGTTGGTTTTCTAGAAACCTATGAGGATTATGATTATTCTTAAAATGAATTTTCGAAAACTGAGTAAGAACTGAGACTCATAATGAAGGCCGACCGAGTGGTGTTAATTCGGTAATTTGATTAAACTATAGCGCTGTCACTTTCCATCAAATAAGTTTAGTAAAGGATAGGAGAAAATCAAAACTATTGTCCAAAAATACAAAATACTCCGTTTATTGTTTTTCGAAATATTCAAAGCGTGATTCAAACAGAAAACTAATACTAAAGTAACAGTTTTGACTCCATCTAAACTACACAGACATGACGTCATTCGTATTTTCATACACAGCATCATTTTTAAAAGTAGCTCATTTGACCTGAAAGTCATAATGCCTATTGTCTCTTAATTTGCTGCAAAAATATAAGACAACGATAAAAGATGGCGATTAAATGACTAGAAATGGCAAAGGAAAACCATAGATTTATTAAACATTGTAAGATTAAGATAAGTATGTTTTTGACCCTGTAATTAACCCTGTTTTTGATAAGTAACCCTGTTTGACGGAAAGTGGCAGCCCTATTTTAACGATAATTTTCCAAATCGACACCAGTGTTAAACTTTACTATAGTCTGTCAAAATATAGGATAATCCTGTTACTTTTGTGGCCTTGGAGCAAATATTATGACATAAGGTCCACTTTCCTTAGTTTAATAGGAAAATAGACTTTATGTCATAGCATTTGCTCCAAGGTCACAACTGTCACAGGTATCATCCTATATTTTACATGCATATGCATATATCACGCCTTTATCCCTTGCGGGGTAGGCAGAGCGCCAACGGCCGCAAGAATACGGTCGCTATTGCCACGTCTGACACTTTTGAGGATTGTTTTCCAAGGCTGTTCCGGAAAACAAGTGTATCATATATTTTACAGACTAATAGATTTACTTTGTACTTAGGTAAATATCGTTGGTCTTGATCATGCTTGTCTATTTTTCACATTAATATCTTATTATGTGTTGAGGTATCCGTACTAGTACTTGCTTTGGTCGACCAATCCGTTTAGGTCTAGTCCGATTTGAGCTAACTCACGCTTTTGAATCTAGTCACAAAGCAGAGTTCATTAAATCTTAGAAAACTAACTGATATCCGCCAGACTTTAAACATTAAAACCCCTGACTTGGTTTCGGCCGAAAGTCTTAAAAGTGTTAGCATTTCATTTAAATTTAATGTTTTAATTTTTAATTTTTGCGTGAATTAACGTGATTATGTTTGTTTGAATTTAAAAATAACTTTAATTTGAAATTGATCTGCTGGACAGAGTTTTATAACCTTGTTATGGATATAACAACTAGTATATTACTACTGGATAGTAGTAATATACTAGTTATAATTGCCCTTAATTCTAGCGAACATATTTGGAAATTAGTATAGAGACGGCTGATTGGCAAGCAAAATACTCTCCTTTATCAGAAATGAGCTGCAACAGCAGAATTAAAAGATCCCGATTAGATTTTCGGAGGAAATGCATTTAATTGGAGACGTTATTTAGGGCATCGTTCTGAATAATTTTGATTATGGGACCAATGTTGGTAAAAGACAAGAAATTTTACAAAGTTAGTCAACTGATCGTAAACTTTGTAGAACCCGATTTTTTTTTAAAAGTGATCTGTAAATGGCGGCCGATTGTCAGGCTTTCTCTTTCCTACTGAGGCTTTGACATACCAGGCGTTCATGCTTTCTCCCTCACCCTTAGATAGCCGATGCCGTTTTATGGAAAAGCGATTTTTTTTTTGTTTTCCAGCATTGGTCCCATTAGCAAGTTTGTTCAGTACTATCCTTAAACGTCTCCAATTTAATGCATTTCCTTCTGACTGAACACAATGTAAAAGCATATTAAGTAATCGCTACGGAAAATGTTTGCTAGAATTGAGACCACTATTACGTGTAACATAAGCTTGCCCTTCATTTATCATGATAGCACAAAACATTGGCTAAAATCTTGGTAATATTTCACTGTAGGTAGCGGAGAACCTACCTGTTAATATGATTAATTTCTTTGAGTATATTTGAGTTTATTTATTAAGTGTACTTTTAACTTTTGCAGTGAACTAATAAGCGATTTGAAATTAATGTTCAGATCTTTTTCTCGAAATTTAGATTAGGTCTATTATTTGTTTTTTTAAAGAGACTGTATTCAAATGTACACTAAGAAGAATATTTTATGTTTTTACATCCTTGGGTCGGAGAACACCTATCGTCCTTAGACGCGCAATCGAAGCAGTTGAAAATACACTCTAATGGCAATAGAAGTAGGGTTAGATTTGCAAAAGATAATAATATTATAATCTAGCAAGAAATATCGACCAGATTACAATTACAATAGAGTAAATTTTCAATAAACGAGATGTAAAGAATAGTCCTCAGCTGCAGACCATTAAACTAAACAACTTTTTAATGTAAAAAACAAATAAAAGGCAAGCCTTTATTATGAAAATATGTTTTTATACCATCATTCTGCTTGCCTTATCCCGTTCTCTGTCGGGGTCGACTACCTAACCTAGAGGATTTGACGTGGAACCAAGATTTTATATGTTTCCTAAAATATTATTTCTTGAGCAAAGTTGTTCAGTTTCATGATCTCCTCGCTGCATTCGAAGGGCTGTCCCTTACAACCTGTATTTTTGTCGGTAGCGCGCTTTAGGACGTGTGTATTTGCTTCAGGCTCCCCTTCGAATTAACTTTTAATAATGAAAAAATAAACTTTTCTTTTTGTGCAGATAGTTCTACATAATTATTAATTAATCTCCACTTATACATACCAGATAGTACAATTTGTTTGCATTCATAATTATAATTATTAATCATCTATTATGTGCGTTCTTATTTAGTAGGTATATAACCATAATTTGGTAAGTTTTGAGTGTTGTAAGCTGGCCAGATCAAGATCCGATCAAATCAGTTGAATATACATCAGTTGTAAATAATAAACTATCTAAAAAAAACTATCCAGGAAACTTTAAAAATTATATCACCTTGTCAGTTTACAACACTTATGGAGTGGTTCCACTAAAGCGTAAACAAGGCTTTGGTGGAAACGCACCCTTACACCGTGTCTCACTGCCTCGGAGATTATTAAAATTAGGCTAAGAGCTGCCATCTCGTGGTAACGCCGCGCTTCATGTGTCAATAAATATGTGGAAAACCTATCATGTATTTTTATTTTATCTTTATTTAAAAGATCCCTCAAACTTCATTTGTTAATCAACTTACGGCTAGTCGCACCTCAACCTAATGAATAACTAAATGCCCTTCAAGTTGAGACTAAATGCCCCTCAACCTATGACTAAATACTCCTCAATTTGAGACTAAATGCCCTTCAAGTTGAGACTAAATGCCCCTAAACCTATGACTAAATATTTAGGTAAATCTTCTGGGTTGGTGTAGAAAATGTAAAAAAAGACTTGTTTATACTTTTTTATTAAACATAACATATACAATACAATCTAGGCCTCCATGTTATCGTCGTGTCCCGCATCGGTGACTATGCAGTCCTCGTAATTCCACTTCGGGAACATTCGCTTGTATAGGTTGAGTAAAACGGTGTCCTGGGATTTGAGCTGGCCGTCGAACACGCATTTCATGTGCCCATGAGTACCTGAATAATTTAAAGAATATAGTTATTTATTTAACTGTTTATTGCACACAAGATAAATAAAACACAGGACAATAACATTTAGATACTCAACACAACAGGTACTACTTACTATAGTCTGTAAGTTTAGGTACTTATCTTTTTGTAAACAAACTTTGTACGAAAGTGACACTTCTGAACTCTCAGTTTCATACAAAGTTTGTTTACAAAAAGATAAGTACCTAAACTTACAGACTATAGTAGTAGTAGTAGTACTTATTTATAGTTATTTGTACAACAAGAGAGCAAAGTTTTCTGCTGCGAGTGCTAATTTTGAATCGAAAGGTAGCGAGAGTCAAAAATAGTAACCTGAGCTCAGTGAGGGATTCAAAAGCACGAGTTGTAAATGTATTGGCTCTCGTGTAGTTCACACAACTTTCCACCTCTACCAGTGAGAAAATTGTGTGGTTTTAACTAGATAGAACAGAAAAACAACTAGTGCGTTCAGAAATTTTTCAAAATGACAATATCTAAAAGTTTGCGTTTCGAAATCGCCGCCATTATTATGACTACTTTTTGGAAACTTTAGTGTTCGAAGTTCGAATCACTTTTCTCCACATGTTGAGAAATGTCATTTGAATTTCTCAACTAGTGGTGAAATGTTATTTGAATTTCAAAGATTTTTTGTCGCGAGAAAATGTTACTGTGAGGTGCTATATGGGACTAAAATCGACTTCACGCGAGCGGAGAAGCAGGTACCCGCTAGTTTTCAGTAATCCTTAAGTTTTTTTTATAGTTGAGGTCATTAGGTTTCAAAATACCGTACCTAAAGGTTCCTTGATGTGTCCAGTACGACCGTATTTGGTCCGTAGTTTGCACGGTTTAAAATACACTATGTCATCTCTATTGAAGAAGATGAACCTTATCACCGCCGACCGCTTGTTAACCTAAAAAAATAAAATAAAGAAAATCATACAGGGTGTAAAAAAAATATCTGCAAATATTTTAAGGGGTTAACCAGTCCATGAAATTAAACAACTTTCCCCAAGGAACATAAGGTCGAAATATGAAGAAACATTGGCCCTCCCTTACAAAATTACCAACCGATCAAGTCAATTTGTGTGGAAGGTCCAAAAAAAATCTCATATTATAACGGGCTTCTTCTTTTCGTGTGAGACACCGAGTCGTCCAACGACCCGATTGAACCCTAGTGTCAGAATCGTTCAACCGCCTACTACAAGTAGCAGGCTTCTGACGTGGTTTTGTAACGACCGCCGTCTAAGTAATCATAGACAGCAACCGGGACCTACGGCTTAACGTGCCATCCGAAACACGGAACCATCTTACTTACGGACAATCGGGTGGTTCAGCCCGCAATGTCCTAACCAGACTGGGAACAAATTCACAAAGTGATAAATATCAATTTTTGTGAGTGACCCACCGAGAATCGAACCCGGAACCTTCTGCGTCAAAGGCAGTCGCACTGCCACTGCGCCACATCGGTTGTCTAAATATAATGGGCTAACCCCTAATAACGGGCTGATTTACCCCTTTAAATATTTGCTAATATTGTCAGATTTTCACAAATAAAGACTTTTAAGTTACACAAACGAGCTTGGGCTGGTCATATCTGCCGAAGGACCGATAACCGCTGGGGTAAGCTGGTCCTTGAGTGGAGACCGCGTATCGGCAAACGTAGCGTAGGTCGCCCTGTGGCAAGGTGGAGCGACGACATACGCAAAGCTGCGGGCAGTGACTGGAGAAGTAAAGCCGAAGACCGGGTTCAGTGGCGTGCTTTAGGAGAGGCCTATGTCCAGCAGTGGACTACAATAGGCTGTTAATGATGAAACGAGCTTGCTGTTAAACTTACTGACGCTACAGAATGATATTCTATTTACTATAAAGCAGTCGCTTCCCGCCTATCTCTGTATCTATGTAATATGTGAACATATTTATACTTAGATCTTCAAAACTACACAGCGGATTTTGATGCAGTTTTTCTTAAAGTTATTAATTCAAGAAGCAGGTTTCTATGTATAATACTTGCTGGGAAAACAAGTTATTCCCAAGGGAAAATGAGTTACAGCGGACTCAGTCCTATTTATAATACTTTGTTCATGTTGCCGTTGATGCCGGCTTAGAATAGCATTACCCCATTTCCTACCCGTGGGTGCTGTAAAAGGCAACTAAGGGACTCGAGGGTTTCATGTGTATTACAATTTTAGGCGACAGGCTGACAACCTGTCACTACAGCGATACATGTATCATCGAAAAGGGCCCTCAATACTTTTCGGACGTGGCGATAACGACCGTAACTTTACGATTGTTAACGCTCTGTCTACCCCGGAAAGGATAAAGGCGTGGTGTGTACCTTGTAAGGATGTCCGGAAAGTACGATTCGTTTGATGATGAGTCTGTCCGGGTTGCAAGACAGCAAGACGCCTGACGCTATAAACTGTAATTTTGTGTTCTTTTTCTCCTGTAATCATAAAAATAAGTATTTTAAGTATAATATATTGTAAGCACCAATATTACACAGCATTACCTATCTAAATAAAGTGCCTACACTAATACTTATTAGGATGTTTGTGATCTGAATTATTAGGGTTTATTTCTATGATGGTTACTATGTTTTGGCCCTGTGGCCCATCAAAACGACGCCGGTGGGCTTGTTGGGGAGCGCGGGCTCACCCGAAAATATTGAATAGTTATTCAAACAACCAGTCCAATCACGCCTTAGGGGCGAGCTGGGCTTAGGAGTTGTTCTGGGAAGAACGGATCGTACTGATTAATTATTAAAGTGTTTTATAGCTTACTCGCCAGGCTTGCAGGAACTAAAGAAATGTTTACAAGGGTAGCCGCTACCAATTCTTCGCAGTCACCTTTTACGAAACTCTTGTATAGAATAATGACTATAAAAAATGCAGCTTCCACCGCGGTTTTTAAAAGGAAACTTAAAACTTGGCTGCTCGAGCAGCTCTTCTACAAAGTGAGCGATTTTATGGCTTTGCCTGTTCAATAGTTGTTAATAATTGTATAATTAATAAATGTATTGTTACTAAAGGGAATCTTTTATAATTGATAATTTACAGTTAATATTGAATATTTTTTGTATATTAATCTAATAATAATGTATGAAATAACGACCTGTAACTTCTTTGTTATCAATAAATGATTGTATTGTATTGTATTGAATGGGGTCTTATTTTGCATCATACATAATAGTTACCTTGAAACAAAGTACGGAAGACGGGCTGAACTGTATCGGAGCGTAGAAGCTCGCCACGCATGTCGTCGCCGGCTGGAAGAACCGCTCGTACTGCAACCATAACAATGAAGCTGGTACATGGCGGGGATAGAACTTGGGTGTCACGGTAAGACCGGTGTCCTAACCAATTGGCCACCGACGCCTCCTCCTCTTCGACCAATCAAAGCAAAAAGGCACAGTTCCACAAAGGCATAGAGAAAAGGCGGCCGTCAGTGTCCAGTTTCTTTGTTCTATATCTATAGTCTGTAAAATATAGGATGATCCCTGTGACGTTTGTGACCTAAGAGCAAATGTGACATAAGGTCCATTTTCCTTTGTTTACTAGGAAAATGGCACAAATGCTCACAAGCTATAAAATTAAAAGCTGAACATACCTTGTGTTTACTCCCATTAGTGTGCTGACTGAAGATCGGGTTTACGATAAACCTGCGGTACCCGACTTGGAAGATCAGCCTCTCCTTACTCTTGATGGGCTCGTCGCTAGCGCCCGTCCTCTTTAGCACCACGTTCATGAGCGACATCTTGTGCTCGTGCGGCAGCAGCCCGAACACGGACAGCGGCGCGCCGCGGTTGGCAGCGCTGTAAGCGCGCCACAGGTCCTGGCGGACGGCTTTCACGTGGATCGTTACGTAGAAACCGTACTGGAAGAGAATATTGATTTATTTATTTAACTATTTATTGTACACATAAATAGATACGGGACAAGTAGAAACACAAAAAGGTCACGACAGGTTTTTATTTGTGAAAGAGCATGACATACATTTTGGTTGGTGCCTGTGACCAGGATTAATGATAATAATAAGGCACTCAACGCATTAAAACACTATACTGAACTTGACAATTCCTCAATCAAAATAGCACCTTTTTAGTTCGGACAAGTGTAGCACTCAGCCCAAAAAATCCTTAAAATTACAACTTTTAAATATCCCCCTGACTTAAGCTAACTAGATGCGAGTTAATTTAAAATCATAGATCAATTCTATAGCTGTAGCTGGCAGATCTTTGATAGTGGTAATGCAAACAGCACATCCATTTTCCTTTATCGAAATTAATTTTAACTATCTTGTTACGCTGGCTTAGCTACAAACTGCGTTTGCCCAATTTAAATAAAAAGAAATAGAACAGTTTACCATATTGACAAGACTATCCTCGTTTTCCTTGAACACCCTACGGCGCGTGCGGTCGTAGTTCTCGAACTGGAAGATGCGCGCGTAGTCTGCTGGCAAGTTCTCCTTGGGGTCCCATGGGGACGTCCTGTGTGGAAAGAGATTTCAGGGTTTAGGAGTATGAGAGATGGATAATGCGGCCAGTTGGCCGAGTGACGACGGAGGCGGTAAAAGAGTCGACCAGGGGGAGTGACTAGTCCAACCGGAGTACTGGACATTATTTGAAAGAGATAGCTATAGCGATCGGCAGACACACTTCGATACCGCGATTCAGAAATTTCGTATCGATGGCAATTTTATGCGCCTAGTGTTTCAGCCATCTATTATTATTAAAGGCTAGTGTATGTTTATCAACGTATCACGTATATTTCAATTTCTATCCCCCATATTTTAAGTTGTCTTTAAAAAAATCGATAGCGATATATGCGATATATGTTTGTATAGATAGTTATTTTAAACCTGCCTAAAAAAGTTTAAGTTTTTTATAACACAAATTAGTCTGAGTTGGAAGTCCAAGAAGTTCACTCGACTAATCCGATTAGAAGACTGCACCTGAAGGACTCCAGTCCCCTGTATCTCATGAAGCGCTCCCTGGCCGGCACATCCTGCGGAGTGTCCACCTCGTCGGGGAACTGCTGGTCCTCCCGCGCGGCCTGCAGCTTCTGCAGCATCTCGTGCTCCTCGTGAGCGTCTATTGTGGCGTCGTATCTGGAATACAAAATAACTTGATAAGTTCTTTTGTGGAGTATCTATGCACTATAATAATAAGTTGCAACTTATACTAGATATTGCTAAATCGTGGCTGCAAGACGAGCATCAAGAGATTAAAAATAAGATTTTTTTAATCCTTTCCCGTAGTTACTAGTAGATGGCGCTCGTGGTGAAAGCTCAGCTGTAATTTTCCCTAGATATGGGTAATAGTTTTCTTCATTTATGCACTGAATTTGGCAGACGTTTCCTCAATCTGAAAAAGCGGTGGTGATGAGAGCATGGGCACAGTAGCCAAAGTAGTTAGTTCGAATGTGGACTTTTTTTTATAGCTGCGTCTATGCAGGGCGAGCTGCCTCAGGTGCTCACCGCTTCGCCCGGAACACGGCATGCGGCTGCTCGCCCTGTGTAGATGCACCTAATAGGTATCTAAAATTGTTTGTATAGTTTTAAAACTTACTTCTCATCAGTGGGTCCGACTTCTGATTCAGTGACGGACGCAAAGTCGTTGTCTTCCTCATCCTTCTCTTGGTCTGATTCATCTTCCTCGCAGGACATGAACTCCTCGTTTTCCTTGTCATCATCAGAGTCCTAAAAAAGGATTAAACAAAATGTACCTGCCTCATTCAACTAGCCAGTGACTTTAGAACTAGTGCAATGCTGGTTGTGAAAATCCGTAACCTCTGCATGTACAAAAAAAGAGCATCAAAAATCCGTTGTGTAGTTCTAAAGATTTAAACATACATACCTAGGGACAGATGTCAAAAGCAACTTTGCTTTATACTATGTTGTGAAACATTAAAAACAAGTTTCCATTATTTTTCTGGTTAACAGAAATTGTGGTAGTTACCTCACTGCCACTACCGTCCTCTGAGCCTTCGCCCTCGGCATCAGACTCCACGATCCAGGCAGCCTGGTAGTCTGACCAGCCTTTGGGCACCTTCTTCACTTTCTTCTTTTTTGTCTGGAAAAGAACCATAATTTTTAGTAAGTTTTAATGCAATCAAAATATGTAGAGAGACATAAGTAAGAGAATATTGCCAAGTGAGTTTAAGCAAACGGATAGCTGAGTTGGCAGAATGAAGGTATGACAGCAACTACGGGAAAAAAAAAAAACAATTCTAGCTAAGGCAAAGACTTAATCATGACATCAATAGATGGCTATCTCAAAGTCTAATATTCTTCCACTCACATCTGATTATGACCAAGAGGCTGATTGCAGATGGAACAAAGGAAAAAAAGGTTTCATATGGAAATAAACTGAAAGAACCCAGTTTTTCACTTACTTCGGCATTAGCCTGTTCGATTTCTTCCTCAGTAGGCCATGTCTGTTCAGCGTCCATCGGATCAGGAACATTCTCCCGCACTAAGCTCTCCTGCTTTGCGGGATCAGCCACTGCCAGCACCGATACTTTCGTCACTTCAGCCTCCATTGAATCAGCTTTCACATTATCTTTGCCAGTGTTTAAAGGGTGAGGGTCATCTAATCCATCTATCTGTACCATTTGGAAGTCACCTAAACCAGTTATGTGAACTAAACCATTTACATTTAGAGGCATGCCTCGTAAGTAACCGCTTACTTTTAAAGTACCACTGTCACCTTCCGAGTTTGGTACATACTCAACCTCTTCAGCAAGCATGTAAGGTCTTTTCTCTCTGTGATGAATGATGTTACGCTTTTGATTACCAATTCTTCGTAACACATTCAAGCCGTCAGAACTTTTGTCAAGCTGCATGACTTTTTCCTCTGGCAGCCATTTTGAGACCAATTTTTGAACATTTTGTTTCTCTGACGTCCGTTTCTTAGGATGGACTCCTTCGATGTCCATGGCAACGACAACAGGTGTAGGCATGCCCTGAGCCATGGCTAAGGCAAGAACCTTTTCCCCCCATTCGTCAACGGGTTCGTCTAATGCTGAGCTGACGAAGAGGGCTGTGTCAGAGATCTTGAGAGCATCAAGTAGAGCAAAGTCATTGTCAATCTCTGGGCATATGAATGAGAAACGTTGCTTGAAGTTTGGTAAGCTGGAAAAGGAAAAGGCAATTGATGACCTTCAAGTTGACTTTTCTTTTAAGTTGTAATTGTTCTAGTTCCGGTTGAAAAATTCTGACACTAGGGTTCATTGGGTTGTTGGACGACTCGGTGTCCCACACGAACAGAAGAATTGTTCTAGTGAATATTTACATGGATATCTATAATTAGCTATTTAAGTAATGCATAAGACTTGGTAATGTGACCTATTTCAGCTGTTGATGACGTCTCAAATAAATAAAAAATAAATTCATGTTTTCTTGTCTACCAATCGCTTCTAGCAAAATTGGGTAAATTGGTTCAGATAAATCCTATCTTAGTAGATATTATAACTGGATTATTTTAGACCTAGATTGATAAGTTTATCCTACCATCATTATACACAATAATATGTCATAATAACTTTGAATCATTACCCCAAATGTAGTATTCCTCTATCACTGTGTGAGATGACAATGCCTTCAGTACAAGTCTTCAAAATAGCCAATGCTGACTGCACATCCAGTTGAGCGTTCAACGGCACCACGCAGACAAGGAACGGAGGGTTCCTGGTGCCGCCCAAAGCGCGTTTCTTAGCGAGACACTCCTCACGCTTGTTTTTACGAAGCTGCAGGGCCTGGTGGCGACGCTCATCCTTTTTTAGCTCCCTGCGGTTGCGACGAACAAACTCTTTCACATTGACTTTCCCTGGAAAAATATTGTAAGTTTATGAAGCGGTTTTTGTTGTATTTAGCGCAAAAACTGATGAAGAAATTCTAACCTTTTACAGCTGCGGAAATCCCTCGTTTTGAACGATGACGAGACTTATGAACCTTATTGCTCTGCTTCAGATTACCAGCACGATGAGCTTGCTGCATTTTTGATGGAGTTTATTCATCAAGTCAAGTGAAATTCGAAGAAATCAACCAAAACAGAAGCACATGGGAATAGCAAGAAAACTGACAGTTGTTGTATGATTATTTCGTACGTAAATAGCAACAAGTGTAAACACAAAAGAAGATAGCGTAATGTGTATGTAGTATTGCGTTGCCTCCATCGCGAACTTTGATGATAGCAGATTACCGTAGAAATAAGCACAACTTTTGTTTTTTTATAAAATGTTTGCGAACTGAATTCAAGGCTTTCGAGTAATCTGACAGTCATTTCTAGTATTGCCAAATATAAAAAAAATATTCCCCATTTTCAAGGCGAGCATGAAGGCATCCACCTATCACACTCAAATCAGTGCCTCGTTTTTCGAAACTACGAGCTACAATTCCTACAGGTGAAATTCGATGTACAATATACATCGAATGCGTAGCGGGTCAAAAATCCTGGTTTTATAAAGTCCCACCGGCTACGCAATGTACATCGAATTTCTCTTGTAGAATTTTAGCCTGTAGTTTCGTTGCATAGGCCACTGCACTGGTCGAATGAAAACCTTCTTTCTGTCAGTACAGTCAAGGTCGCAGGAAACCACTCTCTTGTCGTGTGGGGGGCACCGAGTCAATTCAATTTTCAAATCAAATATAATAATATTTATTACAACGACTCACTAAATCAATCTATTATAGTTGATCCTGCCTGGACTAGCTAGTAGTAGGTAGGACCAATCGCTGAGATCTTTGATGTGTGAAATTATTTATTCACCTTATTCCAGGCACAAGCTTTGTTTATGGCAACATTATTTTTTGGTAAAAAAAATATTTAATAAATTGTCTTTTTTATTATTACTTGTTTGAATAGTATTTTAAAACTTTTGAATAAAGTTGAATAACATGTCGAAATTAAATAAAAATAATCAAAAACAGCCGAGCATGCATCAAACTTTCCTTGAAAATGTTTTCCAAAAAAGGCAACATTATACACGCCAACATCACTGGTCACGTGACGTGACGTTGTGGACGTGTCATTTGCAGACTGCTCGTTGGCGGTGTTGCGCAGGTTCATTTTCGTGAAAAGTCCTATTGGAGTGTTACTAATGAACAAATCTTGAATGGTTTTAGTCGGTTTAGACAGTGAATATTATAGTTAGGGTAGTGAAATCTCAATAATTCAAAATGGGAAGTGAGTATCCTTGTTATTTTTCTATAAAAAGTGATATTAATAAGTGTACACGTATTGCTGCTTTTTGGTGCGATTATCGGATGGTTCCGTATATTTCTGTGATAAACGTGTAATATAATGTGTCTTTTTTACGTTTGCAGTCAAATTCCTGGAAGTTATAAAGCCCTTTTGCAGCATATTGCCCGAAATAGCGAAACCAGAAAGGAAGGTAAGTCCACACTTTTAGTCATATTTCTCTCACATTTACCTTATAATTTACATCAAATTGATGTTTTAAAGGCCTATTGTTCATCATTGACTCGTTAAAGTTATTATTTAGTCGTTACTTTGTTTAAAAATAGGTGAAAGTGAATTCCTAACCTTCAAAATTGAATTGGGCTGAGTAACTGTATATGTCCAACAAGGCAGTTTTAGGGCGTCTTATTTACTGTATTTCTGACTGAATACGTTCTCTTTCAGATCCAATTCCGGGAGAAAGTACTATGGACAGCTATCACACTGTTTATTTTCTTAGTATGCTGTCAGGTAAGCATAATCATATTTCGTATTTCTTCATAGTTTTATTGGCCCCCAGCTGACACCCTCAACTAGATCATTTAACTGTATTCCAAATCATTGACTCATATGCCACATAGGCTAATTAACATCATACATAACCATGCCAGCTGGTCACAATATAAAATGTGCTAATTTATTTCATCTGATAACTACAAGATATCAAGCATGTTCAATAAATGAGATAAGGTTTTGTCATTAACTTTTTGTTTTTGTTAGTAACCAAATTAACAATTATACCATTACAAACTCTGACACCAGGGTTCATCGGGTTGTTGGACAACTCGAAGTTTTACATGAAAAGAAGAAAAATGAATTATAGTCTAGGTGCAGTCAAGATTATTATAAGCATGCTGGGGCATACAAATTTGTATGACATAGAAAATCATACTTTTATTCCAAACTATTATACCACAAATCCCAAATATTCTAATACCAAACGCAAACAGTCTTTGAATAATACTTTCTTTTTTAGATTCCCCTATTCGGCATCATGTCATCAGACAGTGCCGACCCCTTCTACTGGATCCGTGTGATCCTTGCCTCCAACAGAGGAACGCTTATGGAACTCGGTATCTCCCCCATCGTGACGTCAGGCCTGATCATGCAGCTTCTCGCCGGAGCCAAGATCATTGAAGTTGGTGACACTCCTAAGGACAGAGCTCTCTTCAACGGTGCACAGAAATGTAAGTTGAAGTTAAAAAGTAATTTTTTTTTCAGATTTCACAGTAACTTATATTTGTATTACGTGTACTTTTAACATAACTCATGTCTTGAACAATATTTTTTTTTTTGTTTTAATAAAAATTCATTCTTTGCTTTTAATAATATTATTTTGTTTCAATAGCAACTTGAATTATAGAAAATGATTTTGTTTCCTGTGTACAAAAAGTGCAAGTAATACAAAAATATTATTTTAATTATAGTCAAGGCAACATGCCAATGGTTTCTAAATTAATATCTAGCTAATGTTTTGTAAAGATAGGTACAGGCATTTTGCCAAGTACTTATAAAGTATAACACTGACATTACAATATGCAGAAAACTCTTATCAATAAAGTATCTGTAGGTTAATTTTCAGATGATGCTGAAATATACCTTGAAACTGAGTAAAAATAAATTATGTCAGTCAAAAATTGTTCAGAATTTGCTGCTAAATGCCAATGCACAGTATGCTATGCATAGCCACGTTTTTTGTATCATTGACCATCTATGTAACAACAATTACTTATCTTATAGAAAAGTGAAAGTTTGTACTCTGAAGAATTTAAGATCAGACAAAGTGGGGCAGTTATAAATTCTTATGTCATATTTTGCTGTATGGACTGTTGGTGCATCATTTCATCTACATCTTTGTAAAAACTTACTATTGTTTTTGAAGAGCTACTGTACTGTAACTTATTTCAACCTTTTATATTAACACTAGCGGCTCTGCCTGCTGTAACTCATTTTTCCATAGGAATTAGTTGGTTGCACGGCAAGTATTATTAAACATGTAAACTTTCCTCTTTAATCCTTCTTTTGAAAAAACAATCAAAATCCGTTTGGTAGTTTTAAAGATTTAAGTATACATACAGATGCGGGAAGAGACTTTGCTTATACTATGTTATGTAGGTAGTGAAGGTAGAAATTATTGCTGATTGTGGTTATCAGTTCTTCTTTTTTATCAATAAACAGCTAAAGTGGCCTTGGTTACTATGTTAACTAAGTCGAGATGATTCCAACAAAAAATTTGATACAATTATAGAATGCTTACAGTTTTATTTACACAATCACACATATTTCTGAAAATAATGGGGGGGGGGGGTTGAGTCAGTCAGTTTTTAAGTCATTATTCATTTCAGTTTTTTGTTTCCTGATAATTCATGATTGGAAAAACTTAAAGTATTTTTAAAATATATATTATTAGGATTACACCTGTAAAGTATTTAAAAAATACTCCTTCTTTGCAGTGTTTGGTATGGTGATCACCGTGGGTCAAGCTATTGTCTACGTAATGACTGGCATGTACGGAGAGCCCAGTGAAATCGGAGCCGGAGTGTGCCTACTCATCATTATCCAGCTTTTCGTTGCTGGTCTGATCGTTCTGCTGCTTGATGAGCTTCTGCAAAAAGGTAGATTGATCGTATTTGGCTCTACCTGGGTTTTCTTACTGTAACTTTTTAGTTTTTAAACATTAACTGCAAAGTTATTTCAAAAATAATGATAAAGTTTTATTGTTTAGTACCTACTTATAAACAATCTCATGTTCGAAGAAATTTAAATATAAGTATAAATTTTTGTATGTAGATCATAGTTTGTGTTTATGATTATGATAAATCTGCTTTCATGACTTGTATTCAAATCATGTTTGATATACTTTTATTGTCTTCAGCATTTAGACTAAGTCAACAATCAACACAATATTAATATTTGAATGTTTCCTCTGTAGGATATGGTCTCGGATCTGGTATCTCGCTGTTCATTGCGACGAACATCTGTGAAACCATCGTCTGGAAGGCATTCTCCCCCGCCACTGTCAACACTGGTAAGTTATTCCTTTTTACATTATTTGTTGCTAGTTACATTGTTCTTTACTGGTTTTTGTGTTTCAGTAATGTCCATTAACCTTGACTAAACATAAGTTTTTAGAATTGCTCATAAAAAACGACTTGTATTGAATGAAATTAAAAATAAGATACGTATACGCCCATTCATTACATTTTTTTAAAACTCGTAATTTTTCTCTTACTTATTTTTTTCGCTCACTCAGTAAATCAGTACGCCATATTATTTATTTTTTAATAATTTTAGTTTCTATTCAGTCATTTAAATATTACCCAAATTTTAAACCTGACCCTGTTGTGAGCCTTGTTTATGGATCAAAAAGTTTTTGGGTTAAACTTCTATTTAGTGAGAAATGTGTTTGAAACGCGATTTTTAGTTTGAACTTCGTCTTAGTAGGAAATACAGGGTGTAAAAAAAATCGCTGCAAATATTTTAAGAGGTGAACCAGTCCATAAAACTGAACAAATTTCCCTAAGGAACATAGGTCGAAATATTAAAAAAATTTGGACCTCCCATACAAAATTACCAGCCAACCAAGTCAATTTGTATGGGAGGACCAAAAAATTTTCTAATTTTTCGACCAATGTTTCTTGGGGAAAGTTGTTCAGCTTCATGGCCCCTTAAAATATTTGCAGCTAATATTTTTACACCTTATATTACCCAAAGTTTAAATCTGGCTCTGTTGTGAGCCTTGTTTATAGATGTAAAAACTTTTTGATTTGAACTTCAATTTAGTGAGAAGTGTGCTTGAAACGCGATTTTTAGTTTGAACTTCTGATTAGTAAGAAAATATGTTTTAACCCTTTAACGGACAGAGCAAGTAAAAAATTTTCATCCGTTTTAAAATCTATTGCGGGTAGTTAAAGCCCAATTTTAGGTGGTAACATTCTTCCCATGGCCTTATAAAGGATTAAACATGGTTGTTGTCCCCCCAGGTCGCGGCACAGAGTTCGAGGGCGCAGTGATAGCGCTGTTCCACCTGCTGGCCACGCGCCCCGACAAGGTGCGCGCGCTGCGCGAGGCTTTCTACCGACAGAACCTGCCCAACCTCATGAATCTGCTCGCCACTGTACTCGTCTTCGCTATAGTCATATACTTCCAGGTTTGTAGACATTTTTGGGCCTTTTTGTAGAAAATTGATAAGAAAATATTTTTAGGTTCGACTTTCCTATAAAGTTTACTAAAACTTCTCGTGGATTAACGGAACCCATGAAATTATTACCTTTTTTCCTTTTAATACAAAATAAAAACGGTGTTTTTGACATTTTCTGAAGAAGCAAAACAAAAGGTTTTTTCCGTACATTCTATCTAAAAACTAGCATTGTATTTTAATTGTAATAATTTTCACCTGCTTTCGTGTACAATTTTCTTTACAAATAATTCTGATCCGGAATCACGATATCACTTTTTATAAAACTTATATGAATTTAAATATGTACTTAGATCATTTCAAGATACATAATGTAACTACAAGATAATTTATGTAACGATGTTCTTTCTCCCCAGGGCTTCCGCGTGGACCTACCAATCAAATCAGCGCGCTACCGCGGCCAGTACTCCTCGTACCCGATCAAGCTGTTCTACACCTCCAACATTCCCATCATCCTGCAATCGGCTCTCGTTTCTAACCTCTACGTCATCTCACAGGTCAGTGCACTATAAGGTTGTCAGTATTCTAAGCAAAAAAAAGTATTGTAAGTAACTTATTTGCCCTTTGAAACACTAAAAAAATAAGACTTCAAGTTCAATTGCATAAGATATATCGTATTTATAGTATACAAAACTTTACAACTAGGTATTAAATGAGTATACATGAATGAAATACATTACAAAGATGACACTATTGATAATTAATTCGCTTTTTGAAGTAACTAATACGAAAGATGGCGTTCTTCGCCGCCATAGACTTTGCTAGATTATTTGTCAAATTTTGACAGTCTAACGGCGTGCAGCGCCATCCTTCGGAATTAGTTTCTTCAAAAAACGTCAATATGGAGAATTTTCAATACAATAAACATCAACTAAACTTGACGATCTCCCACAGATGTTAGCTGTCAAATTCAGCGGCAACTTCCTTGTGAATCTCTTGGGCGTGTGGGCGGACGTTGGGGGCGGCGGCCCCGCGCGCGCCTACCCCGTGGGCGGGCTGTGCTACTACTTCAGCCCCCCGGAGTCGCTCGCGCACATCGCGCAGGACCCGCTGCACGCGGTGCTGTACATCATCTTCATGCTGGGCTCGTGCGCCTTCTTCTCCAAGACCTGGATCGATGTGTCAGGATCTTCTGCCAAGGATGTAAGCTTGCACTTTACATATCTCATGCTCTGAAAGTAGGTCATTACTGACAAAAAACACGACCTGTAAGTTCAACTTACAGGCGAGGTTTTAAAACTAAGCCTGTAAGTAATTTTAAATATGGAACTAGAAAAAGAACCAATAGAATCGCAGCAATTAAAAAGTTAAAATCAATTTCTTCTTATTTTTAATAGGAGTTGCATCCAATTAGTTGTATACGATTTTAAATTTTGAACTGGCCGCTACGAATTGTGTTGCTTGAACGCAGGAATTATATTTTTAATCTGCATTTTTATAACCTCAATAAATGAGTTTGTGGAATTATTACTCAATATTACAATGACAAAAGTAAAAATTACTAATATCCCTACGATCAGAAAAATGTCTACTTTATGTTAGGATACTTTTCTTTCATATTAATTCAATATTTTTCAATCATAGAAAAAAAAAGTTTAGTAGTGCAATTTGTATAGCAGACGATACAATCATCATTTATGGATCGTTTTCTTGTATTTATCGCTTTATTTTACTATTTTTTCATTCGATATGTAAAGCAGTATACGTACCACGGATGTAACATCAATAACAACCTCGGAAAGGTACCGCCCTCGCTCCGCTCGGGCGTTAAAAAACCTCGGTTGTTATTGATAACTTACATACCTCAGTACGTAATCTACTATTAATTATCATCTGTATCTCCTTTTGGTATTCTTTTATTTATTATCAGTTTCTTTTTTAATTTTACTATTACTCTATAGTCTGTAAGTACCTAAACTTACAAACAATAGCTTTCTAATTTTCATTTTTTTCCCTTACTTTTGTCCGTTTTACTTTTGGTTTTGTTCCCTACACTTTCGCTTTGTGTCCTTTCCCTACTGTTTTTTATTCTCATTTCCTACTTTTAACTTTTGTTTCCCACTGTCTCCTCTATTGCTTTAAATTTTTTGTCCTTTTCATTCTCTTCACTCTCCTTTTATTTTTTTTTGCTTCTCTTTTTATTTTCCGTTTCTCCTATTATCCTCTACGTTTTTTTTTCTAATGCTTCTCCTTTTATTTTCATATTCAACTTTCATTCTAGTTTAATTTTCAAATGATTCACCATTTATTTTCATATTCTCCTTGCTGTCTCCTTATATTTTTTAATGGTTTTCCTTTTATTTTACGTTTCCTCTATTATTCTCTGTCTCCTTTTATTTTCATATTATCCTTTTTGTCTCCTTTTATTTCATACTGGTTCTACTTTTATCTTCTATTATCTAATGTTTCTCCTTTTTTATTGTCTAACTTTATATTTTTCCACACCAAACCCACGTTTACCTACAACCCACTTTCCCCCATTGCAGGTAGCGAAACAGCTGAAAGAACAGCAGATGGTGATGCGCGGCCACCGAGACAACTCCATGATCCACGAACTGAACCGCTACATCCCAACCGCGGCCGCCTTCGGGGGGCTCTGCATCGGAGCCCTATCAGTCCTCGCTGACTTCCTAGGCGCCATTGGCTCCGGCACCGGTATCCTGCTCGCTGTCACCATCATCTACCAGTACTTTGAGATCTTCGTCAAGGAGCAGGCCGAGATGGGCGGCATGAGCACGCTGCTCTTCTAGGTTATAGTGAATTGTGCTGCAATGTCGAAGGGGTTCGGTCGAATGTACTTTCTTATCTGTGGTTACTCGGAACTTTCGTTTGTACTTGTGATGCTTGTAACTTTGCATCGGGAGTTTTTTTTGTTACATATTGAGTGGATCAAATCTTTTACGGCGATCTCTCAAAACTAGTTTAATCTGAAATCTTTGAGATCTATGGTCTTGTTTTTCTTTACTGACAAATCAAAAACGAAATCTTTTTCTCTTTCGACTGAAGGATAGTTTAGTTTAATAGGCATATCGTCCTTTCGTATTGTAGCCGATTTAAGTACGGCGTAGTCTGAGATATCCGCCGCGGTTCTGCGCGGAACGTGAACACAATTGCACGCAGAACCGCGCGGATGTGCGTGTGAGCGGCGCGAGTGGGTTATGTGTTATTTATATGAGATGAACTTTATAATAAAATAATTTACGACAAGTACACAGTGTTTTTTATCGATATCGCTATACCTAGACTATGTCGATCAAAGTTTTAGATTAGAAAATCTTCTCTAAGCAATTCTATTCAGTTTTTGTGATTTAGACAAAATATTATCCGTGACTTTGGTCGACATTTTATTCATGTATATTTTTAATTCCATCCAGATCGGTTTACTTTATTAAATTGTTCGTAGTTTAATATGGTTTAATTAATAATCATAAGTTAACGATCCAACTTTGTTAAGACTACCTTACAAAGCTTAATTACAATTTTAAGTTCTGTTGGATTCAAACAATTTGTAAAAGACAGTTGTAAAACATAGTTTTATTTTATGTTGTGAATTATATTGTTTATAAAAAATAGACACATACATTCTGGTAGTCAGAATGACTATGTGTAGAAATTAGTTCTTTTTCACATGACACGTAAATAAACTTAAGAACAAACAAACTTTTATTATTTTTAGCACCTTTGGACAGTTGCAATTTGAAAGAAAAACTTGCAAATATTTTGAGGTAATTATAACTTTATTTTCCTTGCTATACATGCAAAATACAAAGGCGAAAACAACACGATTTCTCAACTAAAACTAGAAGATATGGTAACAATATGTACAAAAACTTGAGTTTTGGAAGCCGATTTTACTATTCAGAAGTCGATAAGAATATGCCAAAACGTAAAATGGCAATAAATAATGACATGACCCAACTGATGCAATTTCTATAGGCGAAGTGCGAAGGCTGCGTCGCGCCTTTTATACGCGTGGACGATCTGTGCCACGTTTTTCGAAACTACAGGCTATAAGTATACAGGTGAAATTCGATGTACATTGCGTAGCGGGTCAAAATCCTGGTTTTATAATGTCCCATCGACTACGCAATGTAGATCGAATTTCTCTTGTAGCCTGTAGTTTCGTTGCATGGGGCAGTGCGCGCATGGTTAACTATACGGTTTTAGATGAAGTGAACGCACAATAAGGCAGTCTTTGAAGGTATATTGTCACTATTGATTGAAAATAACATTGGTGCGTAGAACGTTATTTTTATCCAATAAAATAACTGGGTAAAGATCTTTATATTTCACGAGGAAAGAATAGATTAGGGTATCGGGACCAGCGTTGAGTGCGACCATATGACTATACCGTTTTTGATATAGCATGGATTATACTTGGATTGGAATAGGGCTTGATGGATGGAGAGAAAGATTAAATATGAACTCTATTCGTCTACTTATTTGTATACGTCCGTGGGCGGCCATTTTCTTGCCACAATCGACGTAACCGCTAGCGGTTAGGGGGTCAAATATAATTCAAACCACAACGGGAATAAATAGAATGCATTGATACTGTTGTTTTTAGAAAGAGATAACTTGATTTGTAGTAGTACCTATTATATAGAGTTATTTTTTAGTCAGTACACAAACTTTGCAGGGTGTGTCTACTCACGATTCTGAACAAATTTTACTACGGGCCACCTGCTAAATCGCACAAAAAAGTTTGGTTGTTCCATAGAATAGTTCATACCTACTAGGCAAATATGTACGGAACAACCAAAATTTTTCTTGCGAGATCGCAGGTAAAAGTTGTTCAGGATCATGAATAGAAGCACCCTACAAAGTTTGTGTACTGATAAAAAATATCTCCGTATAAGGTGTAAAAATATTGTTTGCAAGCATTTTAAGGGGTGAATCAGTCTATGAAACTGAACAACTTTCCCCAAGGAACATAGGACGAAATATGAAATAAAGTCTGGAGCCCCATACAAGTTGATTTAGTCGACTGGAACAATTTAGTATCAGCCCTTAGAATATTAGCATCTAATATTTTTACATCTTACATTTTAGGATTCAGTAGGTAGGTATACCTATCTATGTAACATACTTGATCACCATTGTTGTATATGCTATAGTAGGCAAATAACTAGGAGATCACGGCAAGTATGGTCTCAAATTGCCTATTAACACACACCTATACAAAAACTTAAGGCATACTTATTACTTGACGAATATTTATTCAAAAATATACCTAGTTTTTGAGGCACCTACGTGATTATTTTTAATAGGTATGGTCCGGAAGGACCTGATTCTGCATAGCTTTCTAGATTCTAGCCCATTTACTGAATATTCTGAACTTAAACAGAATGCAAACCAATAGAAATAGATTTTCAAAAAGATTTGCTTATAAATTATGTACAAAGCTCTGTTCATTTAAAAGTTATACCCTCTATGCTATACTATAAGGTAACAATTTGGTGTTCCTAATTTTTGTATATAAGGAGTATAAAAACATTAGCTGCAATTATTTTAGGGTGCGAATCAGCCTAAAAAACTGAACAACTTTCCCTAAGAAACATAGGTCGAAGTACCTAGGAGAAAATCTCCTCCCATACAAATACATGACTTGGTCAGTTGGTAATTTTATATGGGAGGCATATTTTTTCGACCATGTTCCTTGGGGAAAGTTGTTCAGATTCATGGGCTGGTTCACCCCTTAAAATATTTTCAGCGCATTTTTTACACCCTGTATTTGCTACATTTAAATACTAATAAACGAAAAAAAAAAACTAAATTAAAGGTGTAATGAAGAAAACATTTATTACTTTTAAACAACATATAACCGCGAAATGAAAAAAAAAACAAGTAAAAATAACTATAAGAATAACAGTGCCAATTATGTCTTAAAAAAGTGGAATATACATAGTTGGTTGCCCTAAAGTTACAGAAAAAACGAAATTATAGTACTTGGTTTACAATTCACATTACACAGAAATCTGCAACAGCCACTTATGTCCGAGTTTTTACAAACTAACGTGCAAATTATAAGTAAGAATATCAAGAAATAATTTTAATCTATCAACAGCTAATCAAAAAGTTTTCATTAGTCACTAAATACAGAGTCCAAAAGAAGTCTTGAAGCAATAAAAAAAAAATATATCTAAAAAATAACAACAAAATCAGTTTCGAGCCGCGCCAGCCAACTTTACATCCGTCGCAGCTCATAATGTCGTTTTCGCAAAATGTCTTTTTCGCAAAATCTTCTTTCTCATTATGTCCTTTTCTCAATTATACTCTCTCAAACTTCGTTAATCAGTCTAAGACGCCACTAAGGGGCCATGTATGCAAATATTTTGTAAAAATGACATTGTGAGAAGGAACATTTTGCGAAATAACATTTTGAGAATATGGCATTATAAGTGGAGACGTTTACATCGGAGGACCTAACCGGTATCTATACTAAAACTAGTGATTTCGCTAATTCAATATTTTACTTTGTACATGCGTATAATAGCACTTATAACATTATATCTACGTTCCGAACTTAGTCAAATGGTAATTTAGAATATAAGTGGATCGCGCTTTCCGCGCTCGCTACCTTCCAAGGACTCTATCCAAAATGACAGGAATATAACTATAGTTAAAACAATCCCTGTCACTTTCAGCTACACAATATTAAGTAAGATAGGAGATAATACATACTAATGGTAGAAAATGTCCGAATTGACGCCATAATCTTACGTTGCGGTAAGCCACAGAGCATAAATCGTATTGCTTATGGCTTACAGCAACTTAGATCAACTTATCTATATTCAGTTTCACGATACTGAAAGCGACAGAGCCAATTTTACCTAGCGATTTAAGAAAGTTCTGTAGAATCGAGTCAATCACGTAAATTTTTGACACACATCCAAAAAACTGCCCTAAGACGATTTCGCGAATGAAAAAGATTTAGAAAGCCGTCTCTTCACGGCGTAACAATAACTCGTGTTTGCATAAATTCGCATTTTGCATATTCTGAAAAGCTTGCGTTTTCACCGTTTGACGCAATCCGTTTAGGTACGCACGTTCTCCTATGGATTCAAATTACATTACACGGTTTTCGAAAACGGTAGCGTAAGCGGTATCCGTAACTAGCGTGGTAATTTCGAAGTATGCCAACGGGTCAATATGACCGAAATTGCTGCTAAGCGAAGACCATTAAGGGGATCCCGAATGAAACTAGCGCCGTTACTTACAATTGATCACTCAATAAGAACCTAATTTATTGTGAATCCGCTTCGGTCAGGTCCAAATATTTAAAGCTTGTTTTAAGAGTGCCACTTTAAAAGTATTCTAATGAAATAACACACATTTGGTAATAAAATGTAACTAGCTGCGTACATACCACCCAAGCAGCCTCAGGTGCTCAACACCGCGCGCGGCATGCGACGCATGATCGGGTGAGGCAAATTCTTCCGTATGTGGAAGTGATTTTGACGCGCATTTGAGCCGCCATATTGCCGACGCCGATTGGCTCGGTCCGCGAACGTTCGCCCGTGGGCATGCGCTGCCTCGGGCGAAAAACGTCCGCACCGGCCGCGGCATTCGCCTCAAGGTGAGCACCTGTAGCTGCTTGGGCGGTCTAGACACAGCCTACTGAAACTTTAATATCTGTAACTACATTGAACCATTTACTTCTTGAAAAAAGGTTTACGTATATAAAAAAACCGATAACCTAAGTTTCCATTGAGTGATAAATTAGTGAACCAGGGCGCCACGCGACCTATGCTAAGAGATCCCCTTAATAAAACAACGCGAGGCGAAAAGCGCGTTAGATTATACTACAAGCGAGTGCTAAGCAACCGTTTCGATTTCTTCCTGCACCGAGCTCTGTTGTTCCGGAGACGACATCTTCGGCGGCGAATTATAAGGCAAAGTCTTCAACTTCCGCGCCTCCCGCCTCTGCTTCTTCTGCTGCATTACCAAACGCAACTGTTCCAACTTGCATTTAGTCTTAGAATTGTCCAACGCTAGAGCCTTAGCCGTGTCGCACTTCTTACACGTCTCGTCGCCCACGCACGTGTCGCAGGCGGGCTCGAGCCGTGTGCACGTGCACGGCGTGGCTGCGCACGTGCACGCGGGCGGGTAGTGTCCGTCGCAGCGGCCGTACGCGCACGGGGAGTTGCAGCGCGCGCAGGACGTGTCGTGCGTACTCGTGCTCGCGCTCGTGCCGCACGCGTGCTTGCGGGAGGATGATTCCTTCTGGAATTGTGAATGAAGGTTATGTTAACAAGCATGATTATTAAAAACCTGAACACGAACAAAATCCGCGAATAGCTGGGTCTCCATTGAACGAGCAGCCTCAGATGCTCAGTGCCGCGCGCAGCATGCGGCGTATTGCGCGGTCGATGTGGCGTGTTTCGCCTGAGCAGCGCATGTTAAAATTCTCATGCTCGGGCGAAAAACCGTCCACGCCGACCGCGCATTGGGCCGCAAGCTGCGCGCGGCAGTGAGCATCTGAGGCTGCTCGTTCAATGGAGACCCAGATATTTAAATTAGGTGCGTCTCCACCGGCCGAGCAGTCTCTGATGCTTACCCCCATCTGAAGCTGCTCGCCCGCTATAGACGCACCTAGCTATGAAATTTTAGTAGAGCTTGCGCTGCTAAGACGAACCTTATAACAACACCTCATATGTAGACATCTGTCTAGCTGCAGACCCACATATATCTCTAAAACAAAACCTTTCTTTTGAGGCAGTCGGGGCAGATGTATAATTAGTACCACCCCTCATTAGTCTATTGCTCCATGTCGGGTTGGCGCGGTGCAACGTAATGTTATACTCACAGGGAGCATTGCTGTTAAAACCCCGAGTTCATCACTTACGCCCGTATTTATATTTATATAAACCGTATTCAACTTTGAGATCGATCTTGAGTGCGACTGATGCTGTTAGTATTAGCTGACATTTGTCAAAATCGCTCTTCAGGTCCATCTCAAGAGTTGAGTGCGATTTATAAATACGGACATTAGTCTTTTACGACACCCGCACGACTAGAATAAAACTTTTACTAAGACTACAAGAAGAGATATAATCTCACAAAATGACAATTTACTTTGCTAATCTTTGGTACTATGACTTTATGATTATGACCTACAGATTTGAAACCCAAGGACAGGAGTAGGTAGGTATCACTAAATAGTATAAAACAACGCTTTTCGCGTCTGTGCCCGTGTCTGTAATTACTTAACTATACCACAGATTTTGATGAAGTTTTTTTATAGATACAGTGATTCAAGAGGAAGGTTTATATGCATATAACTTGCCGGATAAACATTTTATTCCCACGGAAAATGTGTTATAACGGCAGCTGTCACTAGTATTACAATAAAACGAATTTAAGCTTACCTGCGCCAAAGTAATAGGCGGCGATGCGCACAATAAGTCATTCAATATGTGGATGATCGTAGATATATCTCTCTTTGGTCGGCCATATCTGAAATTGAAACGTAATATGACTCATAAACTATTGCAATATTATCTTAACACTCCATGTGTAAAACTTGCTGATAAAAAGTACCAAAAGGTAAATAAATCGCGGATGTTACAAAGGCGTGAATTTGTGCATGTATGTATGTTACAAACTGGTGGATAGTATTCTTATCTATTCATGTATGTATACATACAGAAATTTTCTTATAAACTCATAAATATACTAAGAACTGGATGTACAAAACAACAGTAAAAACATCTTGTGATTAAGCAGAGATCGATTCTCAATGCCAAGTGATCTAATTTATGCTACAAATTCAACTAATGCTCTCAGAATGTTACAAAATCAACATAAATAGCCATAACATCCCACTGCTGCACATTGGTCTGCCCCCATAGAAGTATTTTCCATATTTGGAAGGACATTACTGAGAAGAAATAGAACATTTAGAGGGCATTTTAGTAGGGCTAGTAGATTTTGCATTTATAGAAATCACCGCTGCCCTTTCACAGAACACCCATAAGATGACATTAAATACATGATGACATAGTTCAAAATGTGTAGCTGCGATTTTTTTGAGACTGTGATGTTTTACTGCAATAATTATTGCAGATGTAATTATTATAGATGCAGCAATATTTACTTAGTAACATAATTCGTAGGACATAGTTTTTAGCCAGTCACAAAAAAACCTGTTCTGTAGAGAGAGATAGTAACATAACCATATAAACATAATAACAAATGCATAGGTAAGGTAAAACAAATATTTACCTGTCTTGCAAAGCAGGGTTCAATGTACCAGAAAAGGTCCCCGAATATATTCCTTTGCCATGATGCTTCATGGACTCTATCACAGCCCCGGGGCCTATCTTCTGGCGCACGTGCTCCTCTGCAGCTCTGAGATCAATCTTGTTTGTCAGCACTTCCTTTGACAACTTCTTCAGTTTTTGTGTTAGATTCTTTGACGCTTCTATAAGCGCCTTTGTGTCTACAGCCGGCGCAGGGACTGCTCTTTGAGGTTTCTTCGGCGCATCAGGCGCTTTGAAGGCTTGTTTTGACGTGGAAGGCACAGGTTCATCTGTCAGAATATCCTTACTTGTACTCGGAGTAGGTTGTAAAATAAGTTTTCTAGTACTCATAATGTATGGCTCAGTTCTGGATGTGGAAGGCTGGGCTAGGTTGCTCTCTTGCCTAATTTGCATTCTTTTCTTATGTTTATTGACTACAGACTGCATGAAAGCTTTCTGCTTACTCTGCCCAATAGGGTGCTTAAACTTTGAGGTTTTATGTAGTAAGTATTGGAAGCGCTTGTTTTTCATAGGTTCGTTTATACTTTGGAAAGAGGGAAGGGGGCCTGTAGTAGACTCTTGTCCGTGGCTAGTTGTAGCCAGGTTAGATATTTCTCTATCCATCATAGACTCGTCTTCTTCTTCAAATAAGCCTTTGTCTACAGCACTGTTAAACAGATTCTCCATTGGGTACTCATCTATGGTACTCTCTGCTAAGAATGAGCTCTGATCAGTGAAGTTATCACTGTCATCACTTAGAGAACTGTCTGGTGTGATGGAGGAAGTGGGAGGGCTTGTTTTAGGCATGGCACTTGTGAGAGGCGATAAATCACAATTATTAGATAACATTTCTATCAAATTACTCTTAGCTGTGCTTGAGGTAGCACCCTCTTTGTTTTCTGAGGCAGATGCATCAATAGGACTAGACACCAAGTTAGACAAAGATTTTATAGGAGACTGGTCATTTTCTACTGAGGTATCTGAGGTGTCTGTGAAGGAGCAATTTGAGGAGTCCATAGTTTCATCTTTGTCTTCACTAGGTTCAGCTTTTTCAGCTAATTTTTCTCTTTCTTCGGCCATAGTGCGGTAGAGATTAAAGGCATTTTGCAACATTTCTAAATCTTGTTTCTGTAGGACCTGAGGTTGGCTTTGTTGTTTATTTTTATCAGTTTTATCACTATCTGTACAAGTTTCGTCACTATTTGAGGGTTTCTGGGGTGTAGTCTGAGGGCTGGCTGAGCTACTGGCTTCACTTTTGGTACGAACTGAAGAAGACTTAGAAGGAGTGGAGGTCTTCAGGGAACGAGAACTTCCTGAGCCAGCATTGAGGGTAGACAGCTGCAGTTGGATCAACATCATGTGGTCCCCAAGCCTCATTGTAAGGTTCAAGGGAGACTTCCCACTCAAGAAATCATTGACCTGATTGTCATTTAGGGACTCCAACGCCTGCATGACCGAATTCTCAGGTCTCTGACTCTGTAAACAATATAACAACCATTTATCATGAGGTTAATGAAATTAATTAGCTAATAAAGGAGTCGAGAGATAAACGCGCGTATCTATAGGTTTCACGCCGTGTCGAAACACGTGACGAACAGAATAAGAAAGCGAGGGGTGTCGAAATCGCGTGTACGCACCAGCAGCCCTGTCTCGACGCTCGGCAGCAGGATGACGCGCGCGCCGTCCAGCAGCCCGTTCTCCGCCAGCGTGCCGTCGCGCAGCTGCCTGCAACACGCACAACACCATCACGCAAAACTCGCTACGATACGACGCGGATGCGTCATCGTATCGACGCAACATTTCCGTACGCTGTTTGACAATAGATGCTCCGCGTCCACTCACCTTTCGCGATGCAGGAGGCATATTCGGTCCTTTGACACCTTCAGCTTCTTCGAAACCAGCTTTTTTAGGTGGTCGACGGTACTTTTACCGTTCACGCTGATGGAGAAATTCCCACCCGTGGTCGTTTGTATGTTCAGCGTTATGTCCGTGCTTTGGGGCGAGCCACACCCGTCGAACACCTCTGTTCCAGTCGCACGCTCCATATTTTGTACATGAATTACACTAGAATTTATGGATAACACTGTTGCACTGCGCACCACTTATCTTTAGATTACACAGCTATTTTATTGCAGGATAGAAATAACAGGGTCACACGCCAGACCCCCAGATTTTGATGTGGCCGTCGTTCAGTGTGACCAGTCTCTTTTCGCGATCCCCGTTATTTTTTTTCTACAACAGCTGATGCGGAGCGGTGATCTTTTACGTTTCATTTCACGCTAAATATCCAACACAATGCTAATTCTGTGCTGAAATTCGGCTTTTATGACGGCAAACTAATGTAAATAAATTTAACGCACGTTTTTACGAATATGTGATAGTTTTTGTGGCAAGTTGTCGACTGAAAAATAACAAAAAAAATTGTTTTATCAAAGTACTTAAACGCAGTTTGCGTGTTACGGAAAAGTATAATCAACTCGAGCATTACGTCACAGTGACGTCACGCGACGCCCAAGCTGCTTTGTGCGGGAAATTCGAAGGACGAGGAAGTTATTAGATTACTAAGCAAAAAAATAACGTTACTTCTCGCTTGGAGTGCGTACGCTACCATGAGTAAGCCAAATGACGCAAAAAACCACATTAGTTTGTAGCAACAATCGTGTGTCAAAGAAAAACTTATGATCTTTGTATTGTATTTGAAAATGAGATGCGTATGTGGACTTAGCAGTTTACACTTGCACCCACATCTCCTTCCTATCACTATAAGCAACCATTATTTTGATCGCCTGATGTGGCGCAGTGGTAATGTTACTGCCTGCGACACAGAAGATTCCAGGTTCGATTCTCGGGGGGTCACTCACATATTGATATTTATCATTGTGAATTTGTTCCCAGTCTTTTTAGGACATGGCAGGCTGAACCACCTGATCGTCCATTATTAAGATAGTTCAGTGTTTCGGAGGGCATGTTAAACCGTAGGTCACGGTTGCTGTCTATGATTAGATTGCATAAAGGCTGCCTGCTGCTTGTAGTAGGCGGTTGAAAAATGTTGACACCAGGGGTTTCATTGGGTCGTTGGACGACTCGGTGTCATACACGAAAAAAGACCTCCCGTTATGGGTAGGTTGAAATGCTACTGATACTACAAGGTGCAGCCAGTAGAAGTTATGTATGTGAAGAATTAAACATCTAATCTTGTACCCAGCACATTTATTTCAAAAAATAAAATTAATATTTACATTACTAATATCACCAAGTATTATGCATAAAAATAGTACCTATGCTGAATTATGTAATAGTAGTATATATCTAATTAAAATATATGATATACATATTTTAAGAATACAATAAAGGAAAAATAAAAAAGTTTGTCATGACTTAAATTTAGGTAACTTTTTTTCTACGATTTATATAAACAAGTTATAAACATATGATAAAATGTAAAGGTATCAATCACTTATCGAAAAAAAAAAAAACAATTATTAAAAAATACAATATCGTACTATTCACATTTCGTCTTCATTAAATGCGAGATAAAACATGGATAAAACTATAAGAAATAGATGCCTCTTCACCGGCCGACCTCGCGCCTCGCGCGGCATGCGGCGGTCGGTGTGGACGTGTATCGCCTGAGGCAGTGCATGCTCAATTGTTCATGCTCGAGCGAAACCGACCAGTGAGAACTTGAGGCTGCTCGGCCGGTGAGGACGCGGCTAATTATTTGCTTTTGCTTGATCCAATAGGTATTAAAAATATTCAAATATTACATAAAATTTAGATCATTTCAAGAACGTTAATCTTAGTAGTAACTAGGCAGTATTTGTATGTAAATAGAAGATTATTTTATAGATATTTACTTACGTATGTATGTATAAAGATCACATTTAGTGTACTTATTTACTTGTGTACAATATATTGTAAACTTTTAAGGAATATTACAATATATAAATACAGGGTGTAAGGGACGGTGTAACGAAAACTTTGCAGGCGTGCTCAGACCATGAAACTGAACAACTTTTTATATGGGGGCTATGTTGGGAAACGAAAAATCTTTTTCAACGTTCCATACAAAATTCCCGATTAGCTGAGTGACTTTGTATGGGAACACGAAAATTTTTTTTCGTTTCCCAACATAGCCCCCATAGAAAAAGTTGTTCAGTTCATGGTCTGATCACGCCTGCAAAGTTTTCGTTACACCGTCCCTTACATCCTGTATGTAAAACGAAGTTTCACGACTAAAGTTAAGGTTTGCGAATAAGATTAACGAGTCTGAAGATTAAACAATTTTACAATATTTATTACCTATATTACGTCAATGGAGACATGATTTTCTAGATTTTCGTGAATATCTTGATCAGTATTTTGTTACCAAATTACTATTCTTTATAGGCATTTGATCATTTGTGACACTTTTCTATCAACAATATACTTCTTAGTCCCACAATTCGTACTTTCTATTATTACATTCAACTGATTCATTTTTATATAAATCTATTATGATTTAGATTGCAAACATAACATTGCGGGTTTGCTATGCAAACGCTTTTGTCATTTCCAAGACAATTTTCTCAAAATTACCTACGACCAAACGTTGAACGCTTGGCGGCGAAATAGAATCTATAATGAAGTCTGGATTATTTTACATTTCACTTCTTAAAGAAGTGATTATATCACCAAAGTAGATTTTTTATAACAAGTTATTATGTCAGGGCCCCAAATGTGCTATTTGTTTGTCGTTGCAACGCCATCGAAACTCAACTGTCATTTCATTGCCACTGTGATTTTCTATACTGTTACTGTTAGGAGACTACGAAATGACCGAAATCATCCAACTGAGATCCAATCGACATCCAACTGAAACGATTTTCATTTAGCTTAGGGCCCAGTTATTATTATTATGTTACATTGAATTAGTGTCGATTCAGGTGATGATAATCGGAACTCGAGGGTCTCGGCGTCGATTTCGCCGAACAGTCCGACAGTTCATTTTTAATTTTTTTATATAGGACTATTTTACTTCTTGAAGAAGCAATTCTATCACCAAAATTGATTTCTTATAACTAGTTGGGATTTACTGCACTCACAGTGCTTGCTATATTATTCTCATAATGAAAATAAGAAATTGAAAAATTTACAAGCAGCGGTGCGTCGATAGCTCAGTGGCAGAGCAGTGGGTGTACCCCATGAGGCCCGGGTTCGATTCCCGGTCGACGCTGGTAATTTTTTTTTATAACTAGTTATTATGAAAGTTATTACGTAACAGTGAACTAGAGAGTCGATTCAGGCGATCACGAACCGAACTCGAGTGTTCCAGCGTCGATTTCCATCTGTCCGTTCATTTTTTACTTTTTGACGTCAGAACTGTTTTACATTTTACTTCTTGAAGAAGCGATTCTATCACCGAAATACAGAGTGTAAAAATATTAGCTGCAAATATTTTTGCAGCCAGCCCATGAAACTGAACAACTTTCCCTAAGGAACATAGGTCGAAATATGAAGAAAAATTTTGGACCTCCCATACAAAGGTTGACTGGTAGAGATCCCTTATAATGGATAAGTCCGCCTTTGTGCCTACACATTTCATTAGTTTATTTAAGTGTTTTTTGTATCTATTTCTTGTTTGGTACAATAAAGTTATTACATACATACATACAAAATTACCGACCGACTGAGTCTCTTTGTATGGGAGGTCCGAAAATTTTTCTCATAATGCGACCTATGTTGCTTGGGGAAAGTTGTTCGATTTAATGGGCTGATTTACCCCTTAAAATATTTGCAGCTAATATTTTTACACCTTATAGATTTGTTATATCTAGTTATTATGTAAGATTGAACTAGAGTGTCGATTCCGGCGCTCACGAGCCGAACTCGAGCGTCTCGGCGTCGATCTCGCCGAACACGTACCCGCCGCGGCCGTCCATCTGCAGGTAGTGGTCGTGGTGCGCCCACAGCGACTTGCGGTGCGACACCGTGAACAGCGCTATGCCCATCTGGAATGACAAATTCATATTAGCCACACATGCAATATTATTAGAAGTATTCTAAAACATCCCTAATCCCCCGAGGCAGTACCTTTATTTTTTATTTATTGATCCCATTCGTAGCGCGTTCCTACTACGAACATACAATTGTTATAAAGAAAATGTTTATTAAAAATGTTAATGTTGTTGTTAATGGCTAAATGATTTATTCAGTAACTTATTGACATTCTAAAAGTATTCGTTGTGATTCAACTTGGAAATATAAGATTGAAATCTGTATATCTCATATTAACCAAGAACCAAATAACAACAGTAATCTGAGAAACAAACAAAAAATAAAACACACACACACACAAACAATTTGAAAAATGCATCACATTCGTGTTGATTTGTTCAAGTCCTTGTTTCATTTGCATTTAGATAATTATGCGTTTAGGACATTTTTAGGATTTAGGTCACTACGTTTCGGGAGGATACCAACAAACAGTAGCTTACCTCTCGACAGTAGCGGTACATGGAGCCCTCGACGTCGACGGAGACGGCGCTGGTGCACTCGTCCAGGATCGCGAACTGCGGCCCGTGGTAGAACAACCGCGCCATCTGCAACGAATGTTATATAAGGTGTAAAAACATCAGCTGCAAATATGTATTTTAAAAGGTGAATCACACCCTCAAAACTGAACAGCTTTTCCCAAGAAATATAGGTCGAAATATAAAAAAATAAATTCGGACCATTAATGAAATATAAAAGTTGTATGCTTAAAAGTATCGTCCACAAACACTACGGACTTCAGTTATAATTTTTTAAAATATTCAAAGTTTGAATTAATGAACAGAAAAATTACATAAGAGTAGGTGCTCTGACGCTGTCCGAAGTAGCAGTTAATCACGCCGCACATTGCTATTCTCATACAAAATTTAGTATTTAGTTTTAGATAGTTTTAAAAAGTCGCTCATTTGACCTGCCCGTCCACAAGCCTATCGACTGGAGTTTTCCATATTGTTCTGCCCTTTGAGTTTGCACTATGAACACTCTTGCATTTACAAAATCTTTAGTTATGCCCTTGTCGAATGCAATTCTAACACGTTTTTTCACTAGTTTTTTTAACTTGCCGTGTGATGCCGGCTTAGAATAGCATCACCCCTTTTCTTCCCGCGGGTGTTGTAAAAGGCAACTATGGGACTCGAGGGTTTCATGTGTGTTACAATTTTAGGCGACAGGCTGACAACCTGTCACTACAGTGATACATGAATCATCTAAAAGGGCCCTCAATACTTGTCAGACGTGGCGATGAAGACCGTAATTTTACGGTCGTTAAGGCTCTGCCTACCCCGTAAGGGACAAAGGCGTGATTTATGTATGTATGTATGTTTTTTAACTTACAGCAATCCTCTGCTTCTCCCCGCCGGACAGCACATCCATCCAGTCCTCGACGGCGTCCCAGCCGCCCTCCCTGGTGGTGAGGTACTGCAGCTGCACCAGCTCCAGGAACTTGTCGAGCTGGGCGTCCGTGCGACCGCGACGGACCATCTCTTCGCGGGTTTGAGGGTAGATCACCTGGGAAATAAAAAAAATCTAAATAAATTGCTACCGACTGTTAAATTTGTTTTTTTTTGTAATGTTTTCTAGCCTGCATACCAGTCCTTTTACATAAATTTGAAGATTTGATTTGATGAAAATGTAATTCTGAAATTAGATAATCATTAGTTTTCATTTTGTGAACAAATGACTACTTCTTTCATTCTTTTCGTGTGGAACACCGACCGAGTCATCCAACTTGAGTTGATAAAAAAGTCATAGAGAATTTAGAGTATTTATACTGTGTAATTGTTTTTTATTTGGCACATTTTCTATTTCACTGTATTTTTTGTACTTTGATTTTATCTGTTCCGTAAGAAACATAATCGCCATTTTACTTTTGGTTTCGTCATTGTGTTGGCAACATTATATTATTTTCGTATCCGTAAATTATTTCATGGAATGAATCTGTTTTATATTTACCTGGTCTCTTAGAGTCCCCAATGTCATGTAAGGTCTCTGCGGCACGTAGAACAGCTTGCCCTTGGGTGGTTTGGTCAGGGTTCCTCCGAATATGGGCCATAATTCACCCAATATACGGAACATACTGGATTTGCCGCATCCATTTGGTCCGCATACTAACACGTTTATACCGGCCCTGAAATTAAAAAGTCACATTTATAGAAATAATATAATTTCTGAACAAATCTCTAAAGAGATATCTCATCATCAGTAGTATAAAACAATACGCTTCCCGTGTCAATATTTATGTCTGTATGTATGCTTAGATCTTTAAAACTACACAGCGCATTTAGAAGCAGTTTTTTAAAGATTCGATTCAAGAGGAAGGTTTATAGTATATAATAAGAATAAGATAGAAATCTTATTCCCTCGGGAAAACGATTACCAGAGGGTGCAACCACTGGGCGGGCCGCTAGTAAGTAATAAACAAGATTCGATTTGCTATTATGCTATGCAGTATTAATTCCAGCTTGATTTTTATAAACCAAGTAGCCACATAAGATTATAAACTGATGTAGATACTAACTTGACTTCAAAAGTGAGTTCCTTGATGAGCACGTCTCCGTTGGGCGTGACGAGCGGCACCTTGTCAAACTTGATGATCTTGTCCGCGTAGATGATCTTGCCGGCGCCCGGGGCCATTATCATCGGTACGCCGTTGCCGTTCGCTGTTTACATACAAAATATATAAAGTGAAATTTTAATAGTTGGACAGGTCGTGTTATGAAAATGTTCTGTATGTTATACATACACATACACAAATCACGCCTTTATCCCTTCCGGGGTAGGCAGAACGTTAATAATCATAAAATTACGGTCGTTATCGCCACTTCTGACAAGTATCGAGGGCACTTTTTGATGATACACGTATCACTGTAGAAACAGATTGTCAGCTAGTCACCTATAATTGTAATACACATGAAACCCTCGAGTCCCTTAGTTGCCTTTTACAACACCCACGGGAAGAAATGGGTTGATGCTATTCTAAGCCGGCATCACACGGTGTATGATATGCTGGTAATATAAGTTATTTCATTTATTTAGTAGCTCTACTTAATGTTGTTCTTGGTCTTGGTGAGTTTTGTATCTGATTCGTATAATATGATAATTCTTTATTAAATAAACTTAATTACTAATAAATATACTTATACGAAAATAGCTATGACGGCAAACTATTCTTTAAAATAAGAATAAGATATTCCTGTATATTAGGTAAACAGATACAGTCAGTCAACAGTCTTGGCCAAACTATAATAAATATAAAATATCAAACGTGAAAGCGAGACTCGTTGAGTATTAGGTAAGTAAAAAAAATGTGTTAAGTGTCAATGTTTTGTCAATTCAAGTAAAAAGTCAGAACTGTGTGTATTGAGTGTTTTTTAGGAAAAGTAGTTTTGAGTTTAATGTTTGAGTGAGTGTATAAATATGTAGTCTGTGTAATGAGCACTGTGCGTAGTTGTGTGACTCTGGAGACCAGCTTGCTTGCTCATCTCTCTACCAGATAGGACCAATCGTGTGTAGTGAAAGTGTAAATTATGTGTATGAGTGTACTTTATGTGTTGGTATTTCTATGTGATGTGTGTTAGAGAGTGTCAAAGTGAGTGAAATTGTGTAGTTAAATATCAAAGTACGGTACGTCCAGTCTAAGTAAAAAATGGGAAATGACAAAAGTTTGTTTTTAAGTTATAGGTTTATTTAATTCATGTTTTTTTTATTTAGGCTACTCGAGGTAGAGGTAAATGTTGAAGAAAATACACAAAAATAACAAATAAGTATCTGCTGATGCTAGAAAATAACGATAAATTTTGGACATACCGGACTTTGTTATATACCAGCGTAACATGTCGGTTTTTGAAAAAACTTTTGATACAGTCTTTTTTCGGGCTTTGTCAGGATCCACCACGTGTATTTTGAAGTAATAATTGTCCATTTTAAACAAAGATATTTAATAAAAACTTCGACCGCAAAGTTAACCTCTCGCGCAAGATTGAGGAACTGGTAGCCATCTTGGATGCCATCCTTTACTCTGATTGGCCGACGTGGACCTGCTTGAGTTTGATATATACTTGTCAATGGATGTGCCGCCGTTTGAAAAATATCGACTATTTTAACCGTTATTTTCATGAGGATTTATGTGACTTATCTCGTTTTGGATAAAACAGTCGTATACAGTTTTAAATTTGAAATTTGGCGCCATTCATAGTTCACTTTTGACCAGATGTGTGACTTACCGGAGTTTGTTATTTATCTACACAATTGTGTTATTGGATGTCAGAGTGTCAAAGTGAGTGAAATTGTGTTTTTTTGTGATGTGACGATTATGTCTAAGTGTTTGTTAGTGAACGGACGGTTTATGGGTTGTAACGAGACTCAAAAACACACGTTAATGCTCACCTGTCCCGTTGTTCTGTTTGACCATGGTCCTGGTGTACTGTCCCTGGTTGACGTCAGCCAGCACCGTGCGCAGCTGCGTGACCCTGGAGGTCAGACCAGCCAGCTTGCTCATCTCTCTGCCAGACAAGACCAACCGGCCGATGCCTTCCGCCATTTTGACCAGCATACGCCCGTATGTGTAGTAATGCTGGAAAAATAAAAGGTATTTATAAATTAAGATATTTGAGTGAACCTAGGGCTGGTATTTTGAACTGTGTCTAATAACAGAAAAAAATATAAGATATATTTTGTAGCCAAATATCTATTTGAGAAAAAAATGTAAACCGGCAAGCAAGTAATCACTACATAGTATAATGCAAAGTCGCTTTTCGCGTCGGTCTGTATGTTTGCTTAAATCTTTAAAACTACACAACGGAATTTGATGCAGGTTTTCTTTATAAGTTGTTTAAAATAAGTTGAAGCGGGCGCAGCCGCTGGGGCAGGCCGCTAGTTGTTTATATCGTAGAGCATCCTATGCTCTAAATAGAATATGCTCTGCTCTCAATAGAATAAATTTTGTAATAAAGCGTAACTTACATGGAACCTGTCATTTTCGCTGCCAGCGGTGAGCAAGTTGTGGTTCTCAGCGAAGAACGGCCGCGACACCGCGTAGAAACCCACCGTGATGGCAATGTCTGCAAACAAGTCATAGATATTAGTTAGATATAGGCATGTCAAAATTGACTTTGTTACATGACATTAGTTTAGCCTGGTTGTTGTTTACGATCCATCGTGACCTCGATACAGTAAGTTTATAATGTATAGGCTCAAATACAATCATTAAGGATTCGTACGAAACATAAACTTGCAAGGTGTCGCGGATTTTCTGATGAGAAGTATACGTACACTTAGCAACAATGTTGTCTATGAAGCCCATGCCGACCCTGAAGTGCAGGAAGTTCCTGAGGTGGCGCGTGAGCTTGTGGAAACTGGCCAGCAGAGTCAGCTGCTCTCTGTGGTTGCCCTGGAAAAGACATAGGAAAGGTTGATTTTAAACCCTATTATTGAATAGGGTATAAATAGGGTATGAATAGGGTATAAATATTGGGTAGGGTATTATTGAATAAACGTATTTCATTTAATTTCATTTTCAATCAATTTGGATGTACTCAAAATTAGGGATGGGCCGAATATTCGGTTTATGTTCGGTATTTGGCAAATTCGACAGATTTACCGCATCTTCCATTTCGATGGGTTTATTGCCTTTAATAAAAATCTTATTATTTATGTTATGTTTAGGTAGGGTTAGGGTACAGCACAGGATTTCAATGTCCATACTGTAATCGGCTTGTATTTACGCTGACGGGCCAGTAACAAGTTGTGTGTAGATATATAATAATAATAATACTTATATAATAGTGTAACAGCGGGTGAAACCACTGACCAGGACTAGACGAAGTACTCTCTACATTTAACGTCATGATGGATAAAAACTTGTCACAAACAATAACAACTTGAATACATTAACAGTTCTACCTATTAAAAAGCTGGTTAAAACAGCTGTCAGTCTATAATTAAATCACGCCTAGCCTACGTTGCGCTAAAAATGGATATGACATTGAACTTTAAACCAATGTTAAAAAAGTTTATTGACTCTCATACCATTACGTGGTAATTGGTTCGTATGATTTGAGAAGTGAAAAAATGTTACAAAGTAGTACGTAAGATGAAAAATATTACTGAAAATATTTTAAGGTGGAAATAAATAATTAAAATATGTTTATTTTATTCTTACAGAAGTATTAAATAGCTAGTATTGAAACCATGCTTTAAGCATAAAAATGCCTGTGCCAGGAGGATCCAAACTGGTCAATGAAACTGAACAACTATACAATGAAACAGTGTCGAATTATAAACTATGTTTTCAATATTTCGACCTATGCTCCTTGGGGAAAGTTATCCAGTTTCACGGATTTTGAATGTCCCATTAAATGTCACCATCTTTACGTCCTTTGAAAACAATTCAAACATTGAACGAACATGATAATAAATATAATGTGTAAAGCATTGCCGCTTGAATAAGCCAATTTTGGGTGCTTTCAAAAACAATACTGGAAGACATGTTGACTTAGAAAAATAGAACATTATGTCATATCACTAACATTATTTTGCGACTCCAAATATGGCTTATTCAAACAGTGACGGATGATACTGGTTTACGTTTGTATGAAGTAAGTATGAATAAAATACGTCGTATCTGATGATAAAAACGATAATACGAGATAACGGCATAAAATAAACAATAAATAATGTCATGATTAATAGGCATTACATAATGTAATAAATAGATAGAAAAAGAAATCAGTAACACTATAATAATAGTCATCATGAATGAGCAGGTTAAATGAGCTACTCTATAAAACGATATTTTGTATGAAAATACGAAGAGATGACGTCATGTCTCTTTAGTTTCAAAAGTGTCATAACACTTACTTTTATATTATTTTTCTGTTTATTTCAAAAACTATAAATGGAGTATGTAGTATTTTGGACAATAGTTTAAGGGCCGCGTTTACACTAGGTTCATAAAGTTTGTTGTAGGAAATAGAAAAATGTACTCATCCTACATTTTTTCTTTTTTACAATGACTAATATTTGACGTTCAAAAAGATAAATGTTAAATTTACTACTTTGAATAAATGATTTGAGCTCATATAACATTTGACCCAGTCATCTGGCGAAGTGTAGAAAAAAAGTAAACAAGAACTTGTTTTTAAAAGGTTCAACTACAATCTAGTATAAGCAAACTCGTCAAGTATTTACATATCTATCGTTTCATATATTCTGTCGCCCGCTGTTATTCCTTTTCCCGTGGGAATAAGTTGTTTTACCGGCAAGTATTGTACACATTAACCTTCCTCATCAATATCTGTTGTGTAGTTTTCAAGATTTAAGCATACGTACAATGTACATACAGACAGATGCGAAAAACTACTTTACTTTTATAGTGATAACGCTGAATAACATACATATATACCAAAACAGAAGTATGAAGATCATTCATCAATCCCGATACACAATTAGTGGAACTAGAGTAGCCCATACGTGTCATATTTGGACATCTACACAAATGTTTCTATTGTATGAATGCTCTAGTCTAGAGACTACGCTACGAAAGGAATGAATAGCAGTCATCATGAGGAATACGCTATTTTCCTATTAGTTATACGAAATACTTTTTAAAACGTCAGTTATATGTTTGTATAAAAGATAACATCAAAATTTATACTTTAAATTAAATTTGAACGTTTGATATTTTTAAAAAACATTCAATAAGAATTGTAATCTTTTTGAACAATAATTTTAAACAAGACATTTGTATTTACTTCTCAGGAAACCAGTACCCTATGACACCCCTCAACACGCTAAGTGACTGACATTAGGTACATAATGGAAGACTATGTTGATTCGTTATTTTTCTTTTCGTAGCCCGGTCTCTAGATGATAAATGTTCGGCACGATCTCATACAAAAGTTGACATAGCGCACAAAAAGGTCTAAACTACCGGTTATCCTTGAAGGGTAAACAAAATACTGGTTATTGTGCATTCGATTTGCGGTTTGTTATTGAAATGCATATGTTTACTTTCACAGAGTATTTTTTTAATATTTACTATACATACTCGTAGCATAAAATGAAGTTGCATTTTTTGTTCCTGTCACAGGCACCGCTAACTCCTTAACTATGCAACGAACTTTGAGGAGGTTTTTTATTTTAATAGATAGAGTGATTCAATGTAAATTACATGACAGGAATAAGTCCTTTTCCCACGGGAAAATGATTATCACAAGGTGAAGTAAGTAGTACATTTAAGTAGGTAAGTAAGTAGGTAAAAACTCTTTATAACACACAAATAACAAAAAGGTACTCACTTGGTAGAATGCGATTTCCTCGGAATTCGTTATGAGCCTAGAGTTTACGTATCTGAATTCACCCTCCAATTTTTGCTCCTGTACAGTCATTTTGGCTGGAAGGAAACATAAATAATTAGACGACCATTGAACTTGCCTTAAACTATAATATAATCCATATCCAATCTAATCCATCCATAGCTCACTCAAGATGTTAAAACGGGTTGTAGCTAGATCCGGTATAGCTTAGAATAGCATCACCCTAATTTCGCCATTTTAGTCGTAAACGCCTCCTAAGGGATAAACAAAGGGAATGGGCAGCAGAGCTCCTTGTAAATATCTACAATATGTTGTACTACGCTCCCCAGTCCGCTTGCCAAGCGTGATGGGATCCTGTCGCTGTTAGTAGTCGTAGTGGTTAGGTGAGTCTTAATTTTCTTGAGGCATTAGTTTGGACATATTCTCAACTATTTCTACCATTTTCTTTAGTAAATAAACTAAAAAGAAAACAAATACTCAAAAATGTCAGACGTGGCGATAGCGACCGTATTCTTACGGCTGTTAACGCTCTGCCTACCCCGCAAGGGATAAAGGCGTGATATATGTATGTATATATGTATAAACTAAAAAGCGACAGTAAACAACGGGTAAATTTCCTTTAAAATTGCGTAATATTTTTTGGAATCACAGAAGTAAAGCTGGCAACACAGGTATATATACATTTTGTCGCAGAATTGTGTACAGACATATATCACGCCGTTATCCCCTACGGGGTAGGCAGAGCGTTAACGGTCGTAAAAATACGCCCGCTATCGCCACGTCTGACAAATATAGAGGGCCGTTTGAGATATTTTGTGTATCACTATAGTGACCGGTTGTCAGCCTGTCGCCTAAAAAATTGCAATACACATGAAACCCTCGAGTCCCTCAGTCGCCTCTTACGACACCCGCGGGAAAGAAATGGGGTGATGCTATTCTAAGCCGGCATGACACGGCAGAATTGTGTAGGCGAGAATAATACGTATTCACTCGTTTTCGTTCAGTCACTAGGGCCAGTTGTAATTACAAGGCAATTTGCTCTGTGGTTAAATTTAATTTGACTACGTCGTATGTAGGTATCATCACATCTTATCTCATCTCCCTCCATATGGTTTGAAGTGACAAGTCAATACTGTACTATTAAAAACAAGTAAACTGCTGAACATGGGCCTACCCCTAATAAATATTTGCTAAACGCATACCCATTTCTCTTTTTTACAATGAGAAATTGGCATACCCATTTAACTTTTTTTTAATGGGCATACCCATTTAATTTTTTTTAAATCAATTCTTCGGTGACAGTACTGAAATTAATTGACATCCTGAAAGTATTCGTTGTGAATCTACTTTGAAATAAACGATTGAAATTTCGTGAGCGATTCGTGAAACGATTGGAAACCACTGGGAAAAGTTACTCTTACAACTAATCTAATCTTGTGTTGCTTCTGAGTTCTACATGAACTTTCATTATCGTCCACTTTGTCTGAGTCACGTCTATGTTGTTAGAAACATTAATATAGGATGTAAAAAAAATATGTGCAAATATTTTAAGGGGTGAATCACCCCATGAAACTGAACAACTTTCCCCAAGAAGCATAGGTTGACATATAAGAAAAATTTTTTTTAACTTACCTATTGACTTGACCTCCCATACCATAATTTTGTATGGGAGGAGGTCCCAAAAACTTTCTCATATTTTGACCTGTTTCTTGGGGAAAGTTGTTCAGTTTCATGGGCTGATTCACTCACCCCTTAAAATATTTGCACTTATTTTTTTTTTACACTCTGTATAACTTAATTATGAAAATATCATAACCGAGGCTCACCTGTAGGTCTTCTCAAATATGTGAGGAATACTCCAGAAACCAGAAGATACGCCACCATGATACCAGGTGTCTGAAAAACAATTGGAACTAAAATTTCCTATAACTATAATCTATCATGATGAATGTTGAGGAAGCGAAAGAGGTATGTCAGGATCGCAGCAAGTCGAAGGATGTAGACTCTGCCTACCCCTTCGGAAAAGAGGCGTGATGATATTCATGTAATATCTATCATAAAGTTCTGACCATAGCGAATGAATCTAATTGATGGATGATTCGTTGCAATAAAATTTAAAGGTTTTACGGTTTTTACGTTTATACGAAGAGAAGAAATCGGATGGCGCAAAAAGTGGGGATTTGAATGAGTAAGTTATATTTTTGTCAGTACGTAAACTTAGCAGGGTCAATTCGAAACCTTTTAGTATAGGACCGTATTCGATATCGCAAAAAATCAAGCTGTTTTGTACTTAAAAATGGATGTAAAAGATACGACTCATCCTTATGTTTAGAAGCGTCACTCTTGGGTAATTGTATAACAATTAACGGTTGAGTAATTTTCAGTCTTCTTTCAGTCTATTTCAGCCGACTCTTTTAAAATAAGTGGGTAAATAATAAAAAAGTCAAAGTTTCCTGTAAATTTGTCTGTACAGATGTATGATGATATCCAGTATAGGTTTGCCTATGTCAATAATTTTCAGAACTATATCTATGACAAATTCTATTGTAGCTTGTTTGCAGAGTCGTTCATATACCACTTGTTATAAGTAAAAAGTATATATTCAAGAAGGTTGTATACTCACCGAAGGTCTTAAGTTGACTGTGAGTCTGTACAGATAATATGCTTATATCCAGCCGGGGTTTGCTTATGTTACTGTATAAGTCTATGGCGCTTTCACGGACTTAATCTTATCTATTGTTAGGAGCTAGTTTTCGTGTCGTTCATAGACTGTTTGTGCCATTACTTATGTTATGAGTAAAAACTATACTTACCGAAGGTCCTAAGTTGACTGTAAGTCTGTACAGATATATGCTTATATCCAGCAGGGGTTTGCTTATGTTACTGTATAAGTCTATGGCGCTTTCACAGACTTAATCTTATCTATTGTTAGGAGGTAGTTTCCGTGTCAGTCATAGACTGTTTGTCCTATTAGGTATGAGTAAAAAGTATACTCACCGAAGGTCCTAAGTTGACTGTAAGTCTGTACAGATATATGCTTATATCCAGCAAGGGTTTGCTTATATTACTGTATAAGTCTATGACGGTTTCACAGAATTTGTCAATGTCTGTGGTTAGCAGCTGATCGGCGTTTGATATCCGGTTGTCCAAGTTCGTAACCTGGTAGTATGTGAAGCCTCTGAAATAGAAATTGGTAGGGAGAAAGTGGTTCTTAATAAATGCTTGATTCGGAGGGCACGTTGAGCCGTCGGTCCCGGTTGCTGTCTGTGATTATTAGGACAGCGGTGGTTACACTACAATGTCAGAGGCCTACTACTTGTAGTAGTAGTGAAAATTCTGACACTACGGTTCATTGGGTGGACGACTCAGAATCCCACACGAAAAGAGAAAAAGAGATTACGAGTAATTTGAAGAATCAAGGTATAGTAACGCAATACAGTAGGTACATGTAATAACCATGCACTCTGTACGTACTTGGAAAAGGTAGTAAATATTGAAAAGGCTCATATAACTTAACAGCCAAGTCGTTAACAAAGATTAATAGAGTGTTGCAACCATCCTATCTTTACCTACTTCGCTATAACTGAGTGCAGCGCACAATGCTTGACAAATAGAAAACCTCTTCATTCAAGTCGGTTAAAAGACAGTAAAGAATGAAAATCATCATATATATTTTATTATCTCCTCTTTGTTTTGCGAGTTGTTAATTTAATAACATTTAGCTGGACGTAATGTTTTTAAAAGAAGTCTTGCATGGTACTTATACTTTGACAAGTCCACATATTTCTCTTTTTCTTTTCTTTTACATAACAAAAATCACGCCTTTGTCCCTTGCGGGGTAAGCAGAGCGTTAACGATCGTAAAATTGAATAGTATTTTGCGTATATTTAAGTTAACGGTCTTTATCGCCACGTCTGACAAGTATTCTGACACTAGGGTTCATCGGGTCATTAGACGAGTTGGTGTCCGAAAAGAAGACAAGTATTGAGGGCCCTTTCTGATAATTCATGTATCATTGTAGTTACATGTCAGCCGTAATACACATGAAACTCTCGAGTCCCTTAGTTGCGTTTTAAAAAGCCTCATGTTTGTTGAGTAGGCTTTAAAAGATAGTAAAAATTGTAAAGCCTAATATAATTTAACAGGCAAGTCGTTAGAGAGTATTGGAGTGTTGCGACCCATCCTATATTTACTTCGCCACGGCTGAGTGCAACGTGCAACGCTTTATGGCGTAATGTTTACTGTTATAGCTACTCGACTTGGCGGGGGCACTGCCGTGCCCCCAGATTGGTCAGAAAAGTGGCTACGTATGTTTGAAGCTCGAGTTTTAGTAGTTGGACTCGTCATCATAATTTTCAGTCTGATCCGTTCTTCCCAGAACAATTCCAAAGGGCGTGATTGTGCTGGTTGTTTGAACAACCAATCAATTATTTCCGGGTGAGCCCTCGCTCCCCTCCCCACCAAGCCGTCCGGCGTAGTTTTGATGGCCCCGGGGCCGTAAACGTAATGATCAAAACTAAAAAAAAACATCATCATCATCCTAGACCACACGTCTGTCTGAGGCAAGACATTTCATGGCTGTATAAGTTAAAGCGGGAGTAGCATAACTTTCCGCACGCTCTACAGGTGAAGGTGGAATTAGAGACCGGCACATGCATTTATAGGTGTCATTTTTGCCTTTTTTAGCGAGATCAGTGAGCCAGGCATCGTTGTGAGTCTTACGCCTATCAAACGCACGCTTTCGCCATTCGTCCTTATCCTCGGCAAGCGTAGTTCGACTAGGGGTTTCAAAATCATTTGCACTTACAGGTAGGGACCACATTTTGTATTCTTATACTATTACTTGCAAAGTTTACACAGTTCAGGCCCACAAACTGTCCTAATTTTATTGAGACAAGCTAATGGTACGGTACCTATCTTTTCTATTGCTTAGGTACTTATAGAATGACAGACAATGGTCCGGTTCCTACATAAACATAATTGGAAAAAATTTCGTCTCTTGCACAAAAATATCTATTATAATTGTTGTGCTATATGAATACCCAGCCAGCTTACTAGCCCATACTATCTTGTGTTTACCTTCTAAAACACGATGAAATCAACCTTTGATCGTAATTATCGATCAGAATTTGCATGCTATCAACTCTATCTGCACTACGATGATGTTATTTTTTTCTCTTGTCTGATAAAAGTATGGAATGCTACCACACGTGTCGATAGTGGCCGTACCTATTCTTACGGCCGTTAGCGGTCTGCTTACCCCGCAAGGGATGAAGGCGTGATATATGTATGTATGCTACCACACATCAACAGAGAATGCAAAAGGATTCCACATCATAGAGAGGATGCATTACACATCCATTTATATTGGATAGCTCAAGGCTCATAGTACTGGATCACGGAAACAGTTTACTTAGAACCGGTCGTCAGTACTTACTATCTGAACACGCTTAGACAGTGTGAAACGCGCGAGAGTGGATACTTCGGTCCTTCACCGGCTAATACCATGCGGTTACATAATCTGTACACTATCGGAAGTGAATATACTTTGGACTATGTTTATGTTTACATTGATACTCTCATCTTCTCTCCCTTTTCGTGAGGGACACCGAGTCGTCCAACGACCATCATAAACTCATCTTAACACAAAATAACAACAAAATTATTAATTTTTTGGAACAACATGTAGAAAACACAAACAAAGGAAACAGTACAACAAGGCGGCTTTAATGCTAGGTAGCATTAACAACAAGAGAACATGCCAAGAGATATTTTAGAATTTTTACAGACTGAAAATGGGGTTTTACTTGCTCTTAATCATAGGTCTGTCTTGTAAGAATGAAGCGTTTTCTCGCGGAAGAAAGCACTTTATGTTACTAAGCAATAATAATATTTGAAAAGATCTGTAGTACCAGAGATTATGGATTACATGTAAAGAAAAAGTTACAAGAGTCAATTAATGGTTTGAACAATTTATCGAAACGATAGTTAGATTTGTAAGAACTGTCAAACTAGTAGCGTCTTGGTGAATTGTATCGAATCAAATATGGGAGGAAATCATGAAATAATGTGATAATAATACTGTAACAAATATGGAAAAGAAGAAGATACTTGAACAATTCCGTCGTTTTCCTAACAAAATCCCCGCAAAATATGGCGAATCCTGACTGAACGCCCATATATAATTTATGTTAAGCACAAATAGTATAGAAGCATATATATTACGAGTATATGATCTTTGCCCCGAACATAAAGAACATTTGATTGTTTGGGTGTGAAGTGACGCATACATACAGGTTAGAATGTAAATACGCCGTTTGTGGAACGATGGATAACAAATAAAGCAATACGTAATAAGTGAGCTTCGGTATAAAATTACAATTTTAAGGAAAACCCAAGATCTTTAGCTCTTTATGAGATATACAAAAAAATGCGGTTTGTAAGTTGTACATTATGATATGCAGATCGAAGAACCCTTATGAAGCTTTTTTCGATTTAAAAATTCTATATTCTTCTCTCCTTCTTCGTGTCAATGGCCGAACTATATCTTTTCCAGCCACTATTTGGCAGGAAAAGATATTCTACGTATAGGAATTCTATAATTGTTTATTATTCTGATTCAAAAAACTACACCAAAATTTAAACGATTTTACCTAAGTGTTGCAATTTGCGACAAATTAAAATGCAGTTTTGAATTCAATTTAAACTCCAAGGACATACAACTTAGTCACTTGTATTGTTATCTATGTTTTCACCACTTTTCACTAAGGTGGTATCGGAATTCGGTCAATGATATAATATAATAAATTGATTAGATATGCTCGTATAACCAATCTCGCAGATTTATGCAAAATTCAATACAGCTATCATTGTTTGTAGGTATATCCATCAAGGTGCCATAAACAAATTATACATATATACCTACATACATACACATATCACAGCCTTGTCCCTTGCGGGGTAGGCAGAGCGTTAACAGCCGCAAAAATAAGATCGATATCGCCACGTCTGACAAATATTGAGGGCCTTTTTAGATGATTCGTGTATCACTGTAGTGACAGACTGTCAGCCTGTCGCCTAAAATTCTTTAGTCGCCTCTTACGACACCCACGGGAAGGATATGGGGTGATGTTATTCTAAGCCAGCAACACACGGAGCACATAAATAAATTATGATAGCGAAAGATTATAAGATTAGCAAGTGCTCAGGTATTGATGAACTTAATAAATAGTCGAAATAAATAAACATACATACATAAATCACGCCTTTATCCCATGTGGGGTAGGCAGGGCGTTAACGATCGTAAACTTACGGACGTTATCTCCACGTCTGACAAGCATTGAGGGCCCTTTCATATGATTCCTGTATCACTATAGTGATAGGTTGTCAGCCTGTCGCCTAAAATAGCAATACTCATGAAACCCTCAAGTCCCTCAGTGGCCTCTTAGGACACCCATGGGTAAGAAATGGGGTGATGCTATTCTAAGCCGACATCACACGGCCACGAAAAAAAAAAACTCCTATTCAGTTATTACACGACTGCCGAATCAAAAAAAGGTTTTGTACTTTTCAGAGCACTTTTTACTACCAACGCAAGCGTGATTTTTTATATTTTTAAATTACTTATTTTATTTCCAATATCCTATATTTTATACGAGTACATTAGAGAATTTTCAGTCTATTTGAATTTCGTATACGCGACCTAAGCTAAGAGCTAAAATAGTTCTTTAATAGTATATCAAGAAAATCGAGCTTGACTGTACAAGTGTATTATTTGGTTTTCTAGTATGACGCCTAGGCAAGGCTTATTTACATGCGTCTAAAGTTAGGAAACCGGCTTCGTACGACCTGTATTCATTTCATATATACATACATACATATATCACGCCTTTGTCTCTTGCGGGGTAGGCAGAGCGTTAACGGCCGTAAGAATACGGTCGATATCGCCACGTCTGTCATTTTTGAGGATTGTTTTCCATCGTTGTTTCAGAAAACATGTGTATTACTATAGTGAGAGGTTGTCAGCCTGTCGCCTTAAAATTGTAATACACCAATACTCTCGAGTCCCTTAAGTCGCTTCTTACGATACCCGCGGGAAGAATGTGGGGTGATGCTATTCTAAGCCGGCATCACACGGCGTCATTTTCATTTCAATACCTACTTAAGTCTGCAGGAGAGAAGATAGATAAGATAACAGCATTGAGGGGTGCTGCCATCAATAAAAAATTAATAACTTTTCATCGAGGTGTTGATAAATAAAAAATAATCTTTAGAGATAAGTATACGTAACTAAGTAGTAGTATAAATATATAAATCTTTTGTAAACCTTTTTTTTCATCTTCTTTACGGATATCTTTTAACGAATCCACTGTTATGCATATCCTGGGATAAAACTTTACAAAAAGTTATCGTCATCTTTAAGAAATCTAGATCATAATATGTTTAAATCTAAGTTGGTAGCTTATACTAAGCAAAATACTCCTTTAACGTGAAAAAACTGTTATATTTTAACCTACTCAGAGAGTTAGTCAGTACATACTTAGTACGTACCCACTTAAATAAATTATTACCTAAATAGTTTTAAAAAGTGCATCGACCTACGTATCTAGTGCGAGTGCGAACAATATTAGTGCTATTTTGTACAATTAGTTTTTTTCTCAAGTAAGTGACTGTTCTTTTGTCTTTTATGAGAAATAAATGTCTCTAAACCTGTCCTTAGAAACAGGTCCTTAACCATGGAGAACCGACATTCAGCAGTGGACAGCTATAGTTTGTGATAGTATGGGTTGCTACACTCTTTAACTAAATGATATGACGCTTTTGAAGTACAACCTTTTCGAATACGTACATAGTCATGCCTGTATTGCATTAGGGTAGAAAGAGCTTGAACGATTGTTTAAAATCGCTTCAAAACAAATGCAAATGAAACTATCCCTTATTAGCAAATACTTTTTGTGTTGGTATTGGAATCTGATTAGGGTACATAAGGTGCCGTGTGATGCCGGCTTAGAATAGCATCATCCCATGTCCTTCCCGCGGGTGTCGTAAGAGGCGACTACTCTAGAGTATTGGTGTATTACAATTTTTAGGCGACAAGCTGACAACCTGTCACTATAGTGATACACATGTTTTCTGCAAGAACCTTGGAAAACAATCCTCAAAAATGTCAGGCGAGGCGATAGTGACCGTATTTTTACGGCCGTTAACGATCTGCCTACCCCGCAAGGGATAAAGGCGTGATATATGTGTACATATTTCGTATGTGTACATAAGGTCGAAAGTTATATTACTTACTTGAGGTACTGTTGATATAAATGCATCGTGAGGTTTGTCCGTATCCTTAACTTTGTCTCTCCTATACTCCATTTCAATACGTTATTTACTAGAGATATCTGAAAATAAAAATGTTTTGATTAGTTAGGTACATTTAAAGATTTCGATAGTCTTATTTTCAAGTAGATTCACAACTTTTCGTACAACATTTTTACATAAATGGATTATTCGTTATAAAAAAAATATATAATAGAAAATTGTAAGACACAATTTTCCCTTTTTTTAAATAGCACTTTTATGTTCCTAGTATAATAAGGCTTGGTAGACAATTGTCTTCTTAGACTATCTACCAGTCTAGTTAATAGTGGTCTGGAATTTTGTTGCCTGTCTAACTAATAGTTTAAAAACTCTGTTATCTGGGTCACTCATCGACTATGGTGTCCCACACGAAAAGAGAGGGAATATACTGTTTAGATGTTTGAAATATGGTCAAACAAAGTTTTTAGGAAAATCTGTGTGTATTTTATACATACATACATATATCACGCCTTTATCCCTTGCGGGGTAGTAGGTACTATAAAAATATTAACCAGTAGATGAAAGTTCAGGGAAATTTAAATTTATGTCCATCATTAATTGTGTAAACGGTCTCCCGCTTTCGCCATTCAGTTTGCTACACTTTTGGATTATATCTGTTACTTTGGTCTTTGTGCGAAAGCGGGAGATCGTTCATTGTGGCATACCCCGGGGGAGGCCTATGTCCAGCAGTGGACTGCTATGGGCTGATGTGATATGATGATTATTGGTGTAAAAATACAAATTTCTTACCAAGGGCATAGCAGTGAAAAGCTGTAGCAGAAGCTTTTTGAAGGTCTTGTGGTTCATCGTGATTATGGACCTAAAATAATCATGCAAAGCTATAATAACTTTGGTAATAATAATAGTGATTGAATAAACACAACAACAGTTTATATCCTACAGGGTCTTAAAGCATTTACCCTATGGAGGTGGCAGACAGTCAATTACCAAACAATTTTTTCTGCCACTCTTTGCTGGAGATAAACATGTACAGGAAAGAACGATTATTTTATAAGACCACATACAAAATGGTAACTGTCAGTTTCATATATAACATGCTATAGGCAAATGGGCAGTAAATTCTGGCAGAATGGGTAAGCCCAGTTTTGCCATCTCCTTAGGGTGAATGCTCTAAGTACAGGGTAGGCAGAGCGTAAACGGCCGTATAACTACGGTCATTATTTATCGGCCTGTTTAATTTAATTCAAATCGATTACTACATACATACACATATATCACGCCGCAAAAATACGGCCGCTATCGCCACTCCTGACAAATATTGAGGGCCCTTTCAGATGATTATGATGATGAGGTGTCACTGTAGTGACAGGTTGTCAGCCTGTCGCCTGAAGTTGAAATACACATGAAACCTTTGAGTCCCTTAGTCGCCTCTTACGTCACCGCGGGAAAGAAATGGGATGATGCTATTCTAAGCCGGCAACACACGGAATATGAATAATTACTATGAATGACCTATTATGAAGTTACTACTATCCATGTTCACTATCGAAAATAAAGACTTTGTGACACATGGTAGAAGCAGCCTTTTTAGCACTGTTAAAGGCCTGCCTACTCTGCAAGATGCAAGGCATGATTAACATGTGCACGAGAGACAAAACCACATTGTAATTGTATGAGACTGTAGCAATAAATAATGCAGAATCATTGCTTATTATTCTTATTAATTATTCAAACAGATGACCCCTAAACTTTGAATTGAATGGCCATTTCTATTCCACATTAAACAGTCAAAGACACCAACCATCTTTTGTGTCTGTCACTTTGAGCACTTTAAGCACCTAACAAAAAAAACGTTTATTTCCATGTAATAGTTATTTATGTTTGTTGTTTATCTGTTTACCTGAGACACAAGAATTCCTATTCTTGGCTTAGGAAACTGTTAGGCTACATAATTATTTTGTATAAGTGTATGTAAACTATACATACATACACGTGTATGTAAACTATTCACGCCTTTATCCCTTGCGGGGTAGGCAGAGCGTTAACGGTCGTAAGAATACGGCCACTATCGCCATTTAAGTTTATTATATAAACAAAAAAATTGCAATGTGTTGCCGGCATAGAATAGCATCACCCCTATTCTTCCCGCGGGTGTTGTAAGAGGCAACTAAGGGACTCGAGGGTTTCATGTGTATTACCACTTATTACAACTATAGGCGACAGGCTGACAACCTGTCACTACAGTGACACATGAATCATCTGAAGGGGCCCACAATACTTATCACTCTTATCAGACGTGGCGATAAGTACCGTAATTTTACGATCGTTAACGCTCTGCCTACCCCACAAGGGAAGGCGTGATGTGTGTATGTGTATGTGTTAAATAAACAATTATGATTTTTATATTAAATATTACCTACAATTTTTTACCTACATGCCCAGGCTTTAAGGTTGCACCCCCATGCTCCCATTTTCCATTTGACAATGTAGATTATAGGTACCCAAGGTATAAAATAGCTTTTGTGACATAAGGATAATGTAGCTTCAAATTGTAGAACAAGTTTTTAAAATTGGTTTAAGAGTTTTACAATTTTATTGAATTCATTGGAACCTAAATTCAAATAACTTTCCTCCTATGAATTTATAAGTGGGTACCTAAAGGAAAGGAATATTACGGAAATATTAATTTAATTTAATAGTATTGTATCCTCAACATGTTGCTTAGAGAAATAACAAAACTTATTGTAATGAACAAAAACCATATTTTACAATAAAGGACCTGCCATATAAAAACTGACACCTTAACATGTAACACAATGCAATGTACTTAGTTATCTATGAATTATTTTGTTGTTTGCGTTTATCATAACAAAATAATCATACTTGTTTTCATGAAGAAGGTAGCTTATGAGGTAGGTATCAGTTTGCATAGAATAAATTAATTTTGCAAAAGTAAAGTCCATGTTTGTAGAGAAGTCTTGAAAACTATTTAGTTCTTTCTAAATAAAAACTTAATCATAAATTATTCCACTTAAAGCATACAGCCATTCACCCTATTGGGGTGGTAAACAGTTACCAAACAAATTTTTCTAACACTTTTTGCGGGAGGGGAGGTAAACACATACAGCACACAACAATAATTTTACAACAACTTGACTTACAACCACATAAAAATGGCAAATGTCAGTTTCATATAAATGTGCTGGGCAAATGTGCATTGAATTCTGGCAGAGGGGTAAGCCTAGCTTTGCCATCTCCTTAGGGTGAATGCTCTAAGACTCCAAGTAATGTACCTGAGTTTGATTTACCAAAACAGTGAAATGAGTAGGTATAACAATAAAAACTTACCCTTCAATCAAAGTGGAGTGCTGAATGAGCCATAAGTCACACATGGATCTTGATATGAGAGATATGGCGATCATAAACATGAGTCCCGTCTCTTTCGACCAGAACCCAGGAAACATGATTTTCCATAGTTGCTTCAGTTCTGCAAAGAATTTGGCATCTACGGCGGCTTTCGGGCCTTTTTTATTCTTCTCTGTAATCATGTATTGGATTTGCTCTTCCGGTGACAGTTTTTTCGATTTGCTTTTGGCATTTTTGGGGCTGGAAATTAAATTTTTATTAGTTGCTGTGAAAATTATGTATATGGATATATACTTTAGCTTTTAATACCTAATGTTTCAAATGCATAAAAGAAGATACGAGTTTATCAAAGAAGATAAAGAAAGCATATCAATTTAGAAATTAAAGTATGCCGTATGGCCATATTGTTTTTTCATCTATTCAAATTAAGTTAGATAGCATTCAAACAATTTAGAATAATTTATTCATTATACCTATAACAAATAATGAAGTTTTTGATTCTATACTATTTGATTGAGTTATTGTTAGCATAGCAAATTGTTAATTAGTATTATCTCTTTTATTGGCAAACATCACATATTATTTCAATGTGAAAGTATGTTTAAATGCAGTGAGATTTCTAGTAATAAATATAATCAGAAAATCACATAAGGAGTTTCCTTGTTGGAAGCTTGGTAATGGCAACAACAATTACCTAGTAGGTCTTCACTGTTTCTTGCTAAAATAAATCGCCTATTAGTTTAATTAATATAGCAATCAGAACAACTACCTAATGTATCTAAAATCTATCGATTGCACAGCTTTAATTGACTTTCTGCTATCATTACATTACTTGCTGATCAAATCATTAGGTGATCAATGGAAAAATACTTCTTACTCACCTTGAGTTCAAATAATTCCTTATATACCATGCACTAAGAGCCGCTGAAGCCGCAACGGCTACCTTAACGTCTGTCCTTGAACGCAAACTACTGAAATTAGGCGCCATTCTGGTAAATTAACGGAGCATTTAGTAAAAAACACTTGTATTTTGTAACGAATGTCAATAAAACATTGCACGGCACGTGTGACCCCGCCAAAGGACAAATCGCGAATGAAAGGAACGAATGAAATGAATGAACATGAATTGTGACATGACAATTACTGAATGACAACAGATGACAGCAGTTTTACATAACGCAATTTATTGGGATGCATTACAAAAAAAAACGGAACTCATGTATATGGTCAATAAAGGCCTGTCGAATGAAAAAAAAAACATTTTCCTCTAATCATAACATCTTATCTTTTTCATCATCATCATCATTATCTAAGAGCAACGCGCATCAGATATTTGGCGCAAACCGTTGCAAATTAGAAGCAACTCTTTGGACATAAATAAAAATAAGTATAAATATCTGTGTTAAAGATGATCATTTACCTTTTCCATGTGACAGGTAGTTAACCTGCCGCCTAAAATTCAAGCCTAATTAATTGCACCACATAATTAATTCGCTCCGAGCGTCATCTACACTATACTAACAGGAACTAAACAAACAAAAAAAAAGATTCTCATTCGCTAGATGACTTGGTCATCAATAAAGTATAAAACGTGTGTACCTACCTACGCTTAAAACATAAAACTATTGTGCAAAAATATAGAGTTCACTTATACTACATACATAGATACCATACATACAGGATGTAAGAGACGGTGTAACGAAAACTTTGCAGGCGTGATCAGACCATGAAACTGACATTTTTTTGTATGGGGGCTATGGCGGGAAACGAAAAAATTTTTTCGAGTTCCCATACAAAGTCAGTCAGCTGATCAGGAATATTTTATGGGAGGTCGAAAATTTTGCGTTTCCCAACATGGCCCCCATACAATAAGTTGTTCAGTTTGTACACCTTCTCTTACACCCTGTATATCACGCCTATATCCCTTGTAGTTTAATTACCTATATAGTTTAGGACCAAAAATTTTGGATCTTACGGACAACCTATCTCAGTCCGGCTGTATGCTTCACCAGATAAATGGTGTATGTGCGCGTCTTTTTTTTATTTATGAAAATAATAAAGCACTGAACGCATTAAAATCCCATTAAATAGGGGTAATAGTTTCCTTGGGCCTTAAACTGACCTTGACAATTCCCTCAATTTGAATAAGTGCCAGTAGCGCCACCTAGTTCAGGAAAGTGTTGCTATCAGTCTAAAAAATCCTCAGCAAACGCCGTTAAACACGACAGATCGCGAGATGTAAAAATGTTTGCTTTTGCATCCATTTGTTTCATTATAATGAAACGGACACGAACTTTTTGGTGTTTTCGTTTCCTTCCACAGGTAAAAGTTAATCCTTTCACATCTGCCTGTAAATAAACAACTATAAAGTATTGTAAAAGCCATATTCGTAAAAATTAATGTTAATTTATTGTTTTTTATGGTTTGTTATTTTATTTTACAAGATATTTATTTTCCTGAAAGCGCTGTAAATGTGCTGTAACGACTCTGAGGCAGCGATGGTTAACATTCATTCTTCTATATCTATCTCTTCCTTACAAATTTTGTTATCTATGGGAGTAACTGAAATAGAGCTAGTAAAATAGACAATTCATTCTTTTTTGCTTGCTTTGCTTTTCAAGAGTCAAATCAAGTTTCGTTGGGTTCAACTTGACAGTAACAGTTGTAAAACTTTTATTCGAATAAATTTATTTCAATTTGCTCCTTTTGCTTGGATCAAATTCAGTAAATTCATTCATGACTAAAAATAATAGTAATCCGAGACTTCTTCAAAGCTATCAGACTTCAGTATCGAAGTGCATTTTCGTTTTTGGAAGTTTGTGTTTGCGAAGCTTTTTCTGTTGTGTAGTGTTTTTGCCCAGCAGTGGGATCCCGATGGCTAGATAAGAAGAAGAAGTGAATAGAAACTGTGCGGTGCTTTACCTATCATGTTTGGTAAGTTCCTATAGATATTTTTTTTTCGGCGTAAGTGAGTACCTACCTATGCATGCATAGATGTTTGGGGTACCTACACGTAAAGGGGCCGACCGTTGTAGAAAACGCGAACTAGATATAGATATGTATATGGTATTCTGTTCTTTACTGCAAGATTTTTCAGGTAACAAGAACAATTAACCACATAGAGGCCCTAGGTAGGTGTTAGGAAAAATACTAACTACCTTTCAAGGAAAAAACCTGCCAATGAAACTGAAAAACTTTCCCCAAGAAACATAGCTCGAAATATGGAAAAAAGGACCTTGCATACAACCTTACTCAGTTGGTTGTGGTACATTTTGTATGGGAGGTAAAAATAATTTTCATATTTCGACCTATGTTGCTTAAGGAAAGTTGTAAATTTTCATAGGCTGAAGTTAGTACTTTTCCTAACACCCTGTACAATATAGCTACACCCTGTACAATATAGCTACACCCTGTACAATATAGCTACACCCTGTACAATATAGCTACACCCTGAATATTAGCTGTCTCTGATGGTATTGCAGCAGTTATGTTATGTATGTAATACAAAAATACATACAATACATACATACATACTTATGCAGGGTGGCACTGAACATGGGTTTTCCCGAAAATGCTAAGCTCTAGTTTTAGCTCTACAGGTGAAACTAAACAACTTTCCACAATAAGCATAAGCTAGAAAAAAATTTACTCCGATGAAAAATGTCTGCTGATTGATTAATTTTGTATGAGGGTTTTAAAAAAAAATACCTGTTCTGCAGAGATTAGCATTTTCGAGAACCACCCAGTGTTTTGGTACTACTCTGTATGTATGCCATGTAATATACTGAGATTTATTTATAACAGACGTTAGGGATAGGAAATGAAAAACAGAAAATTCATTGTATGTTTTTTTATTGGAACAACTTATGATCATCTGTTGGATTTGGCATTAACTTAAAGTACTAAAATTACTTACAAACTTAACAATATTTACAAACTTAGAGGACTTGTGATCATCTTTTGGATATCAAAAATAAATTAACTACCTATTTACAAAACTAAAAGTCCTAATTTTCACTTGGTGGGTTTAGGAACTACACCGATCTTACTCAGCTATAAGTTGGTGTAATCTTCTTAGTCAACTTCCTCCACGGTGGGTCCAGAGTTATTGGCTTGTTGTTGGTAGCCGCCCATGTTAGGGTTTCCACAGCCAGGACCTGCACCGTGCATCTTGCTCATCATGGGCATGCACACTCGCTGAATTTCTTTCAGTTTGTGTTCATACTCCTCCTTGTCTGCCAGGGTGTTGTTGTCCAGCCATCTTAACGCCTCGTCGCATTCACGTCTAGCTGTGTCCTTGTCGCTCTCGCTAAGCTTGTCGCCGGCATCATCCAGAGCCTGTTTCACGCTGAAGATATACGCCTCAAGTTGGTTTCGAGACGATACTCTCTCGCGTTGTCGGTCATCCTCCTCCTTGTACCTTTCGGCTTCAGACACCATGCGATCGATCTCGGCTTGCGAGAGGCGGCCCTTGTCGTTCTTGATGACGATGTTCTTGCTTCGGCCGGTGCTGTTCTCTTTAGCGGACACGTTGAGGATTCCGTTTGCGTCCAGATCGAAGGTGACGTCGATTTTAGGTACTCCTCTAGGTGCTGGCGGAATACCAGTAAGGTCGAAGCGGCCGAGCAAGTTGTTGTCTTTGGTCATCGCTCTCTCTCCCTCGTAGACTTGGATGGTGACTGCAGGTTGGTTGTCAGAGTAGGTGGTAAATGTCTGCGATTGTTTGCACGGAATCTTCGCGTTTCGTTCGACGATCTTAGTCATAACGCCTCCGGCAGTCTCGATACCAAGGGAAAGCGGTGCGACGTCAACCAGTAGCACATCTTGGATCTTGCTGTCTTGTTCACCGCTTAGAATAGCTGCTTGTACTGCGGCGCCGTATGCTACTGCTTCGTCAGGGTTGATTGAAAGATTCAGCTTCTTGCCGCAGAAGAAGTTCTGTAGCATACTTTGGATTTTCGGAATACGCGTAGAACCGCCGACGAGTACGACGTCGTGAATTGAGCTCTTGTCTAACTTTGCATCTTTAAGTGCCTTCTCAACCGGCTCCAAAGTACCGCGGAATAAGTCCGAGTTCAGTTCCTCAAAGCGGGCTCGAGACACTCGGGTGTAGAAGTCAATGCCTTCGTACAGAGCGTCAATCTCGATGGTAGCTTCAGTACTCGATGACAGTGTTCGTTTGGCTCGCTCAGCGGCTGTGCGTAGGCGACGAAGGGCTCGTGGGTTGTTTCGAAGATCTTTCTTGTACTTGCGCTTAAATTCTTCAGCTAGATGAGTCACGAGCCTGTTGTCGAAGTCCTCTCCTCCCAGATGAGTGTCACCAGCGGTTGCTTTCACCTCGAACAGTGAGCCTTCATCGATGGTTAGGATGGATACATCGAATGTACCGCCACCCAGGTCGAAGATTAGGACATTGCGTTCACCTTTCAAGTTCTTATCCAGTCCATACGCGAGGGCAGCAGCTGTTGGCTCATTGATGATACGGAGGACGTTCAAACCGGCGATGGCACCCGCGTCCTTGGTGGCTTGACGCTGGGAGTCGTTGAAATACGCGGGCACTGTGATAACTGCATCACGCACTGATGTTCCTAGATAAGCTTCAGCAGTTTCCTTCATCTTCGTCAAAACCATGCTGCTAATTTCTTCTGGTGCAAATCTCTTCGTCTCTCCCTTGAACTCCACTTGGATCTTGGGTTTGCTGCAGTCATTGACAACCTTAAACGGCCAGTGCTTCATGTCTGCCTGGATTTTAGGGTCATCAAATTTGCGGCCGATGAGTCGCTTAGCGTCGAAGACGGTGTTGTTGGGGTTCAGGGCTACCTGGTTTTTAGCAGCATCACCGATGAGACGCTCCGTGTCTGTGAATGCGACGTAAGACGGCGTAGTCCTGTTTCCTTGGTCGTTCGCGATGATCTCGACGTTTCCGTGTTGCCAAACTCCAACACATGAGTATGTTGTTCCAAGGTCGATTCCTACAGCTGGCATTTTGTTTTCTTCTTGTTTTATAATATAACACTCGAAAATTGTTCCAAAATCACTGATTTATTTCGGGTTTGCTTGGTGTTTCCACCGGTTCACTTCACTTCTCACTTGTTTCGCTTTTCAAATACTATTGGATTGCCGCGCTTTGCGCGCGCTTATATACCCCTCGCCGTATGACGAATCACGAACGAGAACATTCTCGAAGGCAAAATATCGGCCAATCAGAATGAAGGTGGGGTGGAACGTTCTAGAAGGCAGTGGGTTGTGAGATAAGGACAGACGTATGCTTAATAGACAGAGTGCGCAATAAACTGGGTGGCAAATGTAGAAAAAAACTGCAAAGTGTGATAAATTCTGTTATCATTATAAATAATAAAACTTATTTTGTGTATTTTTTTAAATAGTCCGTTGTTTGGGTTTAAAGTAGTAGTATAGGTATATTTTTTTATTATAGGTATATTGGTAGTATAGGTATATACCTATCTTTAATTGTAGGTAAAGCTTTCTGTAAACGAGAGGTTATCATAATACTGTAGGTACTATTATATATACTATAAACTATATACTAAAATGAGAATGCAGGTTTTAAGGTAAGAATCATCACAATACCGTCGATTTAGTAATGAACAATTTTCAGACTTTCTTGCATTCACTTGAAGTAAATGATAGATGGTTCTTTATTTCAAATTAGTTAAAAAGTTTTGACTAAAATACTGGATTTCTAATATATTATCAAAAAGTGTTTTAATAATGTAAATGAATCTGCTGTTTTAACAGATACTATTTATTAAGTTCAACACGCAAAATCTGCATTGAAATGTTATTAAGGCTGGCACTGCGCGTATTGAAATGATAAATAAGGGTTTATATTCTAGTCCATAATGAAACCCAAAAGTATAGAAACAACATAAAACATTGTTTCAATAGAAATAAGTATGTTTCAGTAAGTTGGTTAATTTACCTTACAAGTAAAATATTTATAATTCGACAAATTTTCAAAGATGACCATGGTATCCCTAAAATTACATCGACCCAGTTCTGTTGCTGGAATGTTCTAGAATTTTGTATTGCTCTCCCGTTTTATCAATATTGCCGTCCTTGTTTAACTATTGAAGACTCTAGAAAACGGTCGTATTATTAGCAATGTTTGTCACAGGTAAATTACCGAATCCGGTTTTTGTAAAACGTTCGTAAACTGTAGAAGTTTGGTTCATCTAACGAATGGCATTTTCATTTAGAGACCGTCTGCTATGATTAACAATACGTGCTATTATCTTATCTTCGAGAAATAAAGACTAATGCCTTTTAATTTTTAGACCTACTCTAACTTTTGCCCACTTTAAAACCTTAGGGTAAAAAGCACCCTATTTAGAAGTTTTTAGGGTCATTGTGTGACTATGTCGTACTTGCCGTGTGATGCCGGCTTAGAAAAGCATGACTCCATTTCTGTCCTGTGGGTGTCGTAGGAGGCGACTAAGGGACTCGATGGTTTCATGTGTATTACAATTTTAGGCAACGGGCTGCCAACCTCTCACTACAGTGATACACGAATCATCTGAAAGGGCTCTCAATACTTGTCAGTGATTTGTGTATGTATGCATGTGTGACTATGTATAATACTTTGCCTGCGCAGCTGTAGGAATTGACCTTGGATCATAAAAGCATATAAATTAAAATTTGAGCCAGGGTTCACTAGTTCAATCAAATTACCGAAAATTTTAGGGATAAATTATGTCCTTGATTTAGATCCCATCGGCCACTTTTGGAATCTGCAGTTTCGAATTGCACAAAAATTTTTTTTTTTCGGTTTTGCTATCAATTGCTACATGTACGTACAGACAGGGTAAAATAAGTGGACTTGCTTTTGGAAATTACAGACATTAACGTACAGACCGATTTTTGCTTTAAACTGCAACACGAATGCTCTGGTACCCATTCATTTCATCCCTACTACGAACAATACTATCTATGTATACATATACACATAAACAGACACGTAGGTATACATATACAAAATGTTAGTTTTTAGAATGTATGATACCGTATGCATCGATATCTCTAGAAAGCAGTTGACGATTTTTTTTTTTGTAAAAATGGTTTTGGTTTTTTTGTGAGCATGTAGTAATTTCTTACATCTTAATTACATTAAGTATGCATGTAACATGTCAAACTTTTCTGATTAGATACCTACCCAATTATTGTATGAGAAGTAAATAAATACTGTATATAAAAAAAAATGTTTATACCTATTTTTAAAGATGTAATAATTTGTATACCTACTTTTATAATTAAATAGTGTAAGTAACTTTATCTTGGATTCTTTTTCTAGTTAGGAAATTTATCAGTGGAATTTCGTAGTCAATAATAAATTAATAAACCAGTAATAAATAAAATCTCTAAGATAAAAGTTTAATAATATTTTAAATATCGTCGTACGTTTTATTAAGTTGTTGAATTTACAATGTTAAATCGACGTATACCTACCTACCCGTATTTTGTAGTATAATATGTACATACATAAATAAATCACGCCCGGTTCCCTGGCGGGGTAGGCAGAGTGTAAACAGTCGGTAACAACGGTCACTTACGCCACGTCTGACAATAAGTTTAAGGGTACCCGGCGTTCCAGAAGACTGTGTATTACCATAGTGATAGGTTGTCAGGCTGACGCCTAAAATTGCAATAATTAATAAAGGTATATCAGCCAGGTATATCACAAGCTTTTCTTTCTTTTTGTTTATTTTTCGGTTTAACTGCAATTTATTTAATTGGCCAAGTACCAAAAAACTGTAAGTATTACGGTAATTTTAATACATAATTCTTATAACCTAACTGAAATAATAATACAGCCACAGTATCATTTTTTAAATGAGGATATGAGGAGTATTAGATTTCATTGTAGGGTAGGGGGATACTTACGTCAGATGATTATTTTTAGGTGGCGTATAGTTTATCTTTTCAACGCTAAGAAATTGTTATATGTATGGATAGAAATTACGTCATAAACTCGAATTTGTCCCCAAAGTTCAAGCTCCCTGTCGCCAACGTTCATACCATGTTGAAAACACCGGTTCTCGTCCGATCACCGAAGTTAAGCAACATCGGGCGTAGTCAGTACTTGGATGGGTGACCGCCTGGGAACACCACGTAATGTTGGCTTTTTGCACCTTTTTCCAGACTTTTGTACGTACTTACAGGGAATATTATTTTTCAGTTTATTTTTCAATTTATAGTCTCTTATTTTCTTCTTTCTCCACTAAGTTCTATTAAATTATTAATTTCTATTCCTTTTTATTTACTCTCTACTAAGTTGTTGTTAAGAGGTTTGTCTTGCTATGTCGAAAAAAGAGTAAATCATTCTCAAAGAGCAGAATTTGTATCTGCTCTGTGATCATTCTGGTAGATTATACCATAATTATACTAAACCGTGACTATACTTTGCCTATTTTTACTATGACGTAATCTAACAACCACTTCCCTACAAATAGCCCTAATTCGCTTGCACTGTCGCCAACAACGTTCATACCATGTTGAAAACACCGGTTCTCGTCCGATCACCGAAGTTAAGCAACATCGGGCGTGGTCAGTACTTGGATGGGTGACCGCCTGGGAACACCACGTAATGTTGGCTTTTTGCATCTCTTCCAAAATTTTGTATGTACAGAGAATATTATTTATAAATTCCTTTTATTTTTGTCTCTTATTTTTTCCTTCTCCACTAAGTTGTTGGTTTCTAGGTCTTTTATTTAGGACTTATTGCTGCTGTTTCCTCTTCTTGCTATCTCGTAAAAGAAGCATTTTGCGATTGGCGACTGCTTACTTTTTGTAAAGTTTTAAATGTACAGAAAATATCAATTTCAAATTTTGTTTTTCCTCACTTTTTTATCCTCATTTGAGTTGTAATAGAGTTTAATTAAGAGTTTATGCTGTTTGATTTTGCAATATCGTAAGCATTCGCAGACCTAAAAAACAGATTTGAGGTTTTTGTCTATTACTTCATCTGAAAATGAAATCTTATTTTGGGTATTTATTTTTACTATGACATCTTCTGAAAATTCCCTAAAAATTGACCTAATTCGCTTACATTGTCGCCAACGTTCATACCATGTTGAAAACACCGGTTCTCGTCCGATCACCGAAGTTAAGCAACATTGGGCGTGGTCAGTACTTGGATGGGTGACCGCCTGGGAACACCACGTAATGTTGGCTTTTTGCACATTTTTGCAAACACTTGAATGTAGTAAAGTAGTAGTAGAAATAAAATTATAAATATATAGTTTCTAATTAATATTTTTTCTCTTTGCTTAATTTTCTAAAAGGGGTGGTTCAAAAACCGATGCCGATACTTCTCTTTTTGGTAATTTCGTAATTTATTTTTTCGTTTTTACGATATTCTTGATTTGTGTTGTTAAGTTTGATTAAAACTTTATGCCGATGCTCGTCTAACTTTCCCGTATAATAAGTACTTACTGACCCACAGGAGCTGGCAGATGTTCTTTATGTATTTTTTACTACGACGTCATCTGAAAATTCCCTACAAGTAGCCCTAATTCGCTTGCATCGTCGCCAACGTTCATTTCATACCATGTTGAAAACACCGGTTCTCGTCCGATCACCGAAGTTAAGCAACATCGGGCGTGGTCAGTACTTGGATGGGTGACCGCCTGGGAACACCACGTAATGTTGGCTTTTTGCATTTTAATTCCTAAATTTTGTATGTACAGACACAGAGAAAAACTAATGTACAGAGTATACTATTTTTGAACTCCTTTTATTTTTATTTCTTATTTTCTTCCTTCTCCTCTAAGTTCTTGGTTTCTTGTTTTTTTTTTATTTAGGACTTATTGTTGCTGTTTTTTTCTCTTATTATCTCGTAAAAGAAGCATTGGCGACAGCTAGCAAAATTTTGTAACATTTTGAATGTACGGAAAATGTTAATTGGAAATTTTGGTTTTTCCTGTCTATTTTATTCTCTATTTGAGTTGTAAAATACTGTTTGCTTTTGCAATAGCATAAAAAAGTATTTGCAGACGTGTAAACAATAAAAGAAACTTTTTCTATTACTTCATCTGAAAATTCTCTAAAAATAGTCTAGATTAACTTGCCTCATCGCCAACGTTTATGTTTAATCTCGAGATCACATAAATGAAGCTCTGCCTAATCTGACTTTTTGTGTATTTATTTTTACTGTGAATTGATCTGAATCCATCTGAAAACTCCTTAAAAATAGCCCTAATTCGTTTGTAATGTCGCCAACGTTCATACCATGTTGAAAACACCGGTTCTCGTCCGATCACCGAAGTTAAGCAACATCGGGCGTGGTCAGTACTTGGATGGGTGACCGCCTGGGAACACCACGTAATGTTGGCTTTTTGCATATTTTTGCAAAATTTTGTTCGTGCTGGGAATATTATTTTTTGATGTATTTTATATTTTTAGTGGCTTATTTTCTTCCTTCTCAACTAAGTTCTATTTATTACACTATTAATTTCTATTGCTTTTTATTTACTCTCTACTAAGTTGCTGTTTTGAGGTTATAAAAGGGTTTGTCTTGTCTGGCTATCTCGAAAAAAAAGCATTAGCAGTTTTGTAAACAATGTTTTGGGTATTTTTAGTATGACGTCATCTGAATAATTTCCTACAAATAGCCCTAATTCGCTTGCACTGTCGCCAACGTTCATACCATGTTGAAAACACCGGTTCTCGTCCGATCACCGAAGTTAAGCAACATTGGGCGTGGTCAGTACTTGGATGGGTGACCGCCTGGGAACACCACGTAATGTTGGCTTTTTGCACCTTTTTGCAAACACTTGATTGTAATTAATAGTTTCCCTTTGTTGTTATTTTACTCTTTGCTTAATTTTCTAAAAGGGGTGGTTTAAGAAACCGATGCCGATACTTCTCTTTTTGGTAATTTCGTAATTTATTTTTTTAGTTTTTACGATATTCTTGATTTGAGTTGTTAAGTTTGATTAAAACTTTATGCTGATGCTCCTCTAACTTTCCCGTAAAATGAGTACTTAGTTACCCACAGGAGCTGGCAGATGTTTTTTATGTATTTTTTACTACGACGTCATCTCAAAATTCCCTACAAATAGTCCGAATTCGCTTGCACTGTCGCCAACGTTCATACCATGTTGAAAACACCGGTTCTCGTCCGATCACCGAAGTTTGAGATCAAGAAGTATCAGAATTTTTCAACCGCCTTCTATAAGTTGTTAAGTTAAAGGTCTTGTAAACAATATTTTGCGTATTTTTAGTAATTAATGACGTCATGTAAAAATTCCCTACAAATAGTCCTAATTCGCTTGCATTGTCGCCAACGTTCATACCATGTTGAAAACACCGGTTCTCGTCCGATCACCGAAGTTAAGCAACATCGGGCGTGGTCAGTACTTGGATGGGTGACCGCCTGGGAACACCACGTAATGTTGGCTTTTTGCACATTTTTTGCAAACACTTGAATATAATAAATAGTTTCTAATGAATATTTTCTCTTTGTTGTTTTACTCTTTGCTTAATTTTCTAAAAGGCATGGTTTAAGAAACCAATGCCCATACTACTCTTTTTGTTAATATCCTAATTTATTTTTTCGTTTTAACGATAGTCTTGATTTGTGTTGTTAAGTTTGAATAAAACTTTATGCCGATGCTCCTCTAACTTTCCCGTAAAATAAGTACTTACTTACCCACATAAGCTGGCAGATGTTTTTATGTATTTTTTGCTATGACGTCATCTAAAAAATTCATAAAAATAGCCCTAATTCGCTTGCACTGTCGCCAACGTTCATACCATGTTGAAAACACCGGTTCTCGTCCGATCACCGAAGTTAAGCAACATCGGGCGTGGTCAGTACTTGGATGGGTGACCGCCTGGGAACACCACGTAATGTTGGCTTTTTGCAGTAGGCGCTCTACAATTTTATTTTTTCAGTCATGAAACATTTTTTCTTTTAGTTTAATCCATGCAATCCATTGAAGAACATGTAAAAGATCATGAATAACTTAGTACATATTCCTCACAGCTCCAACCGTGATGGAGGTATAGGTGATTGCTAGACACAGTTAAAATTCCTTACTGCATGGTCTCAGGCAACTTCAACGCGTTAACTGGTTAAATGTCTAGATGGCGCTATAAAATTGTTGCGCCCTCTACGTAACGTTATCCGAACTACTTAAAGTGTTTACTACCAATCTGTATAGATGGCACTCTGTGACTCTTTGCGGCTGCTCTCTTTCTTCACCAAAATGGTTATGGGATTGTTTTGTCAGACGTTATTTTGGTTTTGAAGAATCAAAATGAAACAGTGCACAAATGTGTAAAATTATTTATATTGCAATATCATACTTAATAAAATTGTCACAACAAGGAATTGCCACGAAACTACCTTACAATCCTTACGAAATCCTTAAATTAATATGCGTTTAGGTATCTTATCTTAAGCTAGCATCGACTTAACATTACATCACATGTAGAACGAGATATTTTATTTATAAGTAACAATGGCCGAGGAACATTTTACACGTCATTTCGTTCTCACCAATTGATATTATATTAACTATTATTCTAGATATATAATTCAAGTCTTGACCACAAAATGCAGAAATAAGAAAGTCATTAGGTGTAAAAAGTATTATGCGATATAATAAATGGTAAAAATTTATTAGTTACACAAGGACAAATTATCTAGAGAAGAGAAAATCGATATTACCGTAAAAGAAACTGAAGTAACGATTGTTATTTATTATCGCGAGATATCTGTTGAAGTAATTTTGTTATTTTTGTTGAGATAAAGAGTAATGAATTGGGCTTGTCCTCCCCATCGAAAATATCCTCAAAAGCAGTAAACCACTTACGCATTCATTCCCTATATATTCAATTTCATTATTCTGACAAGTAGCCCAAAAAAATTGCTGGAATAACTGGAAAAAGTGTAGTGTAACTGTGTAAACAAAAATTAAAAACCTCACTGAGCTCCAGATAGATGTCGAGATCATTTCAATGATTTTCTTTATCTGCCAGTCTTACTCCATTTTTTATTAGCTATATAATATTATAGAAAAACTTAATACACTTGGTTAGCTAGATACGGCAAATAACCAGCAGAACCTTGTTAATTAAATACGTACCATTTAATTCATAAAGTTATTAGAAAATTTGATATTCTTACAATTAGATATATTAGAGTTGTATATCAATTTGACATGAACAAGCAGACAATAATTATTCTAAAATTTTCTAAATTCTAACGACAATGCCTGCTTCAAAAAGTATTAATAAGTTGAAAAAATTCAAAACAATGGCCCCTTAATACAAAATGCTTAGTTTTATTTGTTTTAATGACATAAGTCTTTTAAATTCATTAAAATGAAACGCCACTCGTCAATGAGACCCTATCGATGAAAACGAAATGTCGTATTATCACGGCGCAGAATTGACTTTATCTCTTGTTTTTATTCTTCATGGTGAGACGCCGCCAGAAGCTAGTCTTCTCAACAGGCGGCTGCTCTTCCCTCGCTTCCTCGCCTCTGGTCTCCCCCCGCAACATGTCTAGGAACGTAGGGTCGTTCTTTTTTACGTTCTTCTCGATTTTCACAGCTTCTGCGCTCAGTTCCGCCTTCAGCTTCTCAGGGCTCGTGTTCTCGACCTTAAACTCGTTAGGGTCCTCAACGAACGCTTGCTGAAGATCGCGCATAATCTTTTTCCGTATAGTCTTTTTCATACTGAGATGTCTTTCCAAAGTTTTCACGTCACCATTGCCGTAAGAGCGATAGTCGTCTTTCTTCTTTTTGGAAGTTTTTGTAGTCTTGCTGTCGACGTCATCGTAGCCTTTAGTGTCGTACTGTTGGCTGAGGCCGAATATGTCCCTTAGATGGGGAATGGCTCGCTCCGACGTCATCTTGACTGTGTCGTTTGGTAGGCGTCGCTCACGCCTGTTGCTCAAGATCACAGACACCTCATTGTGTTACCTGGAAAGGAAAAAAGAAAGAATTGAGAAAATAAATCTCTTTTGACAGTCTTAATAGTTACTTTTTAATCGATACTTGATCGACTAATTTGTAGTTTTTCTTCAATTTCTACCCGCGATTGTTTGTACATTGCGACAGTCGATTGTTTTCGAGTGAAGCATGTTCGGCACGCGATATGCATTTTTGTTCGTCCGAAAGTCGTGAGAGTGTGTGTCGCAGAGACAATGGAAACAAATCATTTCCATCCCGTTTTCAGTGGCAATAAATCTCAGTTCCCGCGTCACGCAAGCACGCGGCTGAGAGTTGAGATCAGTCTGCGTCTGCTATTAGAGAGTAGCAGTTAGCACATACTGACACACAATGGCGGCGAGCAGCGATAAAGAACAGACGCTCTGTACCGTAACTGTGATACACTGTCAGTGACTGCAGTAACAACTTCCCTTCTTACGGTCTTGGCTTGCATATGGACTTATGAGCGGAAAATGCTAATGTTAAATGCTACTACTATTCTATTATAAATGGATTATAATGTAGGAACGTGGTAGGAAATCAATATGGTTGCAATTCTAATGCACTAAAGCAAGCCATGTCCAAGCTCCCCCTCGGTTAACTGTTATTCGATTGAGTGAGAGTAGTTGATTTAATAAAAATTGTACAATAGACCCTCCCAATATACAATTTATTCACACAATAGTTGAATACCTGTTCAAATTACGTTGGAGCATTCATCAAAAACGGAAGGAACATATATTATTTGTGTTCGATTAATGGATCTAAAATTTCACTTTATTAGCCTTTTGAGATTTTTTTTATCCTATTTCGAAATCGCAGATTGCGTTTTTTACATCTTTGGTTTCTATTTATTTAATTTTGTATCGTAATTCTGGATGAAATGCAAGCTTTTTTATGATTAAGGTACCTAAATTATTACTAAATACACATACATAATATGGGTGAACTGGTAGGTATCACTAAAGTGACTATTTGTCAGCATGTCGACTAAAATTGTGCATATGAGGTGAAACCCTCGGACCCCATAGTCGCGTTTTGCTATACAAGCGGTATAGAAATGTGGTGGTACTATTAAAATCCAGCTTCACACAGCAAATAATGTTTTTGTTGGTTTTCCTATTTTTACAAATAGTATATTCATCACATAGTGAAAAAGGAACCAATTGCTGACGAGTGTGTAGTTTGAGGCCCGTTTGAGTTTTGGTCTCCCGCTAATTTGAAAAGTGAACAATGTCTCATGTTCCTCTCTATATTTTATAAAGCTATAGGACATTTTCTATGTAGGTGTAGTATAAAAAAAATTAAAGCTCTTCGTTTGGGACTGTACAGCATCCTAGCAGCAAGCAGCATTGTGTTCGAAATATAATAAAGCGTGCTTGAGTGCGCTCGCGCCGTTCTGCGCGGAACAATGTGGACGAGTTAGCGCATTTAACACCGATTCGGACAGATTCCCGTCTCATAAGAACGCAGGGTGTTCACATACGAATATTCATACATAGTTTTCCAAGTTAATTATCCTTATCAGGGTCCCAAGTCTGCTATTTTTTGTCATTGTAACGCCATCGAAACTCAACTGTCATGCAATTGCCATTGTGATTTTTCTATACTTCAAACTGTTAGCAGACTACGAAATGACCGAAATCATATAACTGAGATCCAATCGAACGATTTTGATTTAGCAGACTTAGGGTCCATTAACTGTAGTAAAAGGAAATCCTTAAGTCAAAACAAGGAGTTGAAGTTTATTCGTACTAATCGTTTACCTTAAATCGAGACTAGTTTCCAATACAAGTCTTACATTGTAAATAAACATTTCTCTCAACGAAACTTGGTCTAGCTCTTTCAACAAACTATTTGAAGCAGGCAAACGCATAAGCATCCTCGTAAAACCAGTCAATACATTTCTCTTACGCGTGCGTGAACCGATCGTTTAACAGCTGACATTAACATTGACCGGGGTCACTGCACTTTACCTAACACACTTGATCGGAAACGGCCATTTTGGATGACGTCACCGTACTGTAGATTTCGTCTTTGATTCCGTATTCCGTTGCCAATTTGGCGATGATGTCTGTTGTCTGCAGTGCTGCTCACAACTAATTCAAAATTTAGACGTTGTATCTTGTATCCGTTCTTTTATTTTCACATACCTGCCCTTATCCTTTTTCTTCTTTCATTCATCTCTAATAATCTCCATCAATGATGTGATGTTCTTTCTTGTTTAAAACTTCCTCTCATCTACTTACATCGACACCTACTCATATTTACCGTTACTTACTTCTCATCTTTCCTCATTACATTAAATATCCATCCATAACTAAATAAACAATTTCTCTCTCATTATCATGTACTCTTTAATTGTTCAATTGATTTTGTTCAACTAGATTTGTGTTAAGAAGGCAAGTTTAATTTAAAGTAATAAAAATGACATCATCAAGAGCGCTGCCGAAACTTGAGAACGCGTTAGACTTGTTACTTAAAAAAAAATATTTAGTCTTCCATTTGCAAGTCTTTCCAATAGGTATAAATAGACAGCACGACCACTCCTTTATTTTTACACGATTATTTATTTATTTATTCCATGATGAAAGTGGCCTATGTGTTCATCCAGGTATATTCTACGTCTGTGCAATAACATAACTAAAGTCTTACAATCGTGAGACCCGAGTTCGATCCCCGCCGCGGTGTACCAATATGTTTTTACTCACGTACATTTACCGACAGCTCTTACGATGTAGGAAAAATATAGTGATTAAATCCACATTTGAATAAAATTTGAATTCAGATGATATTTGACTGTGACTTAACCTAGGATTCGGGCCAGGTTAGCTTTCGGATTGCAAAGGTCAGATGGTAGTCGCTCTGTGTAAAGACTTGGTTCCACGTCAAATCCCCTAGGTTAGGTAGCCGACCCTGAAAGAGACGGGATACGGCAAGGAGAATTATGACATAACCACATATTTCCATTTAACTAGACTAGAACCATAATTTAAAACCGTACATCAGATTGCTCACGTCACGATATCTTACACTGAACGACCCACCATCAGGAAATATGAAATTTTATGCAACTGTATTTCCGTCATATAATGCAATGCGTGCATCGTCTCAAATTTAACTCACTTTATGCTTATACAAAACGGAAATCTGATACAATCAAAGGCTTTACGTGTATAAAAAACTTAAGGAAATGCACAATTTGTCTATTACAAGTATACCGGGTTAAGGGACCTACACCCACAACGAATAAAAACTCGATATGTGTGTGTGTGTGCGTTTATATGTAGAATTGTTACTAGTAGAGAAATAATAAGTTCTTGTCTCTAACTTTAATCTGTATTTATTCATTGACAAGTGCGAGATAATTTTTCGTAATGTGCAACAGAACCGCTGCTCCAAAACTTTGCGAAACAATGGCAAATAAAAATTAAGTATGTTTGCTCTGTTATTAAAAGTTACAAAGCAGCACAATAAAGTTAAAATTGTTGGTCTTCTAGACGAAATAGCTTGCTTTATGATGTTAGATATAAATTCTTTCAAAACTGATTCAACGAAAGAAGCTTTACTAAAAACCAATAATTTCAGATTTGCATAGTCCATTTGTTTTAGGGTGACGAATATTGTAAACAACCGTAAAGAAAGATTTTTCTGTAGAGACGCTTTGTCTGATCATCGTTCTTTATTTTGCTTTAAATTTTACATTTTCCGAGTTCATTTTCATCCGACTTACGTATATCATGCTATTACCGCCGTGTGTATAGCAGTAATTAAACGCAATGGCGCTCGTTATCGGCCCATCGGCGAGCGGTTGCTGACACGTTCGTTACGGGGTATTATGTAGGCTGTAGGTAAGTGGGACGCCGATTGTTTGGACATGCCGCCTGATGCCGCTAATTTGTACAGCGATGGATGTTCTGCTAGAGCTATTAGATAGATTATTCAATCAACATGTGTCTGAGTCAATTTGTAGCTGAGGAGAAATTCGTTGTTTATTTTGTTTGTGATAGATGATTGAGAGATTGATACAACTTCTCGTAGCAGATAGATACATATCTTTTAAATCAATCAATCAATGAGATAATGATGTAAAGAATATTTTAAATACGAGATTGTTGCTTCTAAAACAAATAAGAAAGATATTTCCAGATAGTTCGAATATTTCATAATCACACTCAAATTCGAGCTCCACTAAAATGTTTCGCTTTGTTATGGTTATATGAATGAACAAGTGAAGTAATATTAAAATTATACATTTGCTTCAGTAACCCATGTCAAAAATAATTGGAACACAGTTGGGCCTTCACCCAAGCATTTGTATGAGTAAACACATCGCACCCAAATCTTTAATTACTCGTGTTTACGGTCGTCCCAATTTGTATCCGGATTTTGAGTTGATGGATTTTGAAACGGACAGTACGGGACTTGTGCTTTATTGTTTTGAGTTGTTCAATACAATCGAACATTTATATGCTAAGGAGAGGAAGTGAATGATGTTTCGTTGAGAATATTTTAGGATGTTATTACATAGAATGTAAATTAAACGTTTTTCTCATCATTTTAGGACGCTGGAGTAGAAATAATAGTTTTTTTTAAGCAAAAGTGACCTATAAGTTTTATATAAGGAACGAAGCGGAACGAAGTTCGCGGGTCTCGAGCTAGTATAAAATAAACGTTATTCTCATAATTTTTATGACATCCTGAAACGGATGTCAGTAGCCATCAGTCAGCTGGCTAGTGCATTAAAAACAATTCGAAGAATCTTAAGCAATTCCAAATAAATGAAAAACATTATGAAACAGTCAAATTAGTTGAAACACTCTTAGAAACATACAGCAAACCCATTATTGCCCACTGTCCTAACATCACGATTGTTTCATCTCCAAATTGCATAGAGGTTTGTAATTATGTTCCAGCAGTGCTAAAGTTCATATCAGATGGGCAATTTGATTTGTAATACAATCAATGTCTCGGAGGGCAGTTATTAGGGCATGATTATTCCGCCTGCAGATGTATTGTGTAAATCGCTCAGCAGCTGAGTGGTGCTGTGCTGACGCAAACCGCTCAACTTACGCACACGGTATTGTATCGCATTTCTTGAGTTGTTACGTTGTAAATACTGTGTAATGTCATGCATGTCATATCATGTCTGTCATAGAACTCAACAGTTCAATAATGGACCGTGTAAACTCGAAAATTACTTTGGTACTGCCTATACACACACACATCAAATCACGGCTACCTTACCTAGGCTACCTTAAAATCCACAACAGTCCACTGCTGGACATGAGCCTCTACCTACCGGCGGTACTTCACTTTGGTCCCTTTATTTATTTTATTAAACCTTTGATTATGCGAAAAGGCAGAAAATATTAGAAATATTATGTGAAAAACTTGAAAATTGATAATTAGCGTTAATTAATTAATAGCCTTCATCATAACGAAACAATTGTCAATTAAAAGGAAGAATGGCTTGAAGGTTTCAAAATGGCCGCCTCTACTGTAGCCGCCTCTAACCGTAACAAACAATATTAATTTAAAAGACGTTGCACTAATTTGCACGCTACAATTAGCCCGGCCTTGCTAGTTCTACAGAATACATACAACACTTAAATTCAAAATATAGCGTAAATGTACACAAGTGTTTTAATAAGATGGTTCGTTGCGGATGAATTAAATGAACAATATTGTTTTGAGGACAAAAGCAGATGTCATAATAAAGTGGTGATGAGAGGATCCTTTCCTAACCACATTGAACTAGATACAACAGACTAAATCAAACTAACAAACAGAGTCTGGCCTACTTCATTCAACCCTAAACAGCTTTTAAGGACAAAAGCCCTTATAATGTATCAAACATGGATACACTGCTTTTATCAAAACGTGCCTCCTTTGTGGGTAGCTGGCAAATACAGTCAAACCAAAATGTAAAAGGAAATGTACCCCCCTCATGGTTTAATATCGCTTGAAGATTGAGGGTGCCTAAAGCAAACATGCTGAGTCAGACAGCACTCGAGATGGGAATGAAATGTAAACATGAGGGTTGCACCTTAAATCCCCTGATTATACCCACCGGGCTTGACGATTGCAATCTTTGTTCAAAGAGATACGTCTGCTACAAAGATAACAAATCTTATAACAAGTCTGATAGCTTGCGTTAGGAGGAAAACTCGTTTGTTAGATCTGAGTCGTTATGAAATATGTCATGGACTGAATCTCGCTCAATGTATGCAATGCGGATTGAAATTTTATACTTAGCCCATTTAGTTTCTCTCTGCTAGCTTTCAAAGTATTTGCTCATTTGCAATACCTGCCTATTATGATACTTCACGGTTTCAATTTCTCTTATTCAACCCTGACCTTTTTTTACCATGGCAGGACCAGCTGTGTTGTTCTTTCAGAAACGTAAAATAAATATTTCACAAGGCTTCCTTCTTTCTTGCTTACATTTATGTAGTATGGATGGTCTAAAGAAACGCGATAAAAATTGATGATGCGCGTCGTTATGGGGCTGTAATTTTGTTGTTATCTCGGCAATTAATGAGGAGTTATTCGCATAGTAATCGGTGGTAATCATAACGCCTCTAATAAGATGCCTCCACGCTAGACATACATGTGATACAGGGTGCAAAGATAAGCTCGTTTGACTCGGATGATGAGGAAAGGTTTGATAATAGTAGTGATAAAGACTTTTATCAACTTTTATTTTGAAATTATAATCGAGTTGAAATCCCTCAGTTCCGTGTTTCTGTTTCCATTAATGTAGGAAGGTTTTAATTACCTCAAGTAGATTTTGAGATAAATAAAGTCATTGCCATTAATAAAAATCATCCTTGATCGTAACAACAAAGAAACACAAACACTAGTCTTGCTTTTATCCCTTGCGTTGTAGGCAAAGCCTTAAAGATCGTAAAATTACGGCCGTTATCGCCCTTTCAGATGACTCATGTATCACTGTAGTGACAGGTTGTCAGCCTGTCGCCTAAATTATCAAAGTACAAGTAAATAAAAGTATCCATCTTAAATTGACATTGATTACCTTCAAATGTTTGCAAAATTCCTATTGTTACAGTAAATCAAACAACACCCAATATCGGACATCTGCACACTGGAGTCGCGATCGGCGAGTGGCGTTGGTCGCGCCCTGATTGTTGCGCACGCGCGGCCCCCACGTGCGCGGGAAAATTAGGAAAATCATTTCTCTCTCGCTCTCTTTTCTCGCTATCAAAGACAATTATTATAATCGCCTAGTCCTCATCCGACATTGTATTCGATTCTGCCATAAGAGCGAAGTTAAAATTCTTTAACTTACGGATTTGTTATTTTTCACATTGCATTTAACGATAGTCATTCACCTTGCCTTATCCCGTTCTCTGTCGGGGTCGGCTACCTAGCCTAGGGGATTTGACGTGGAACCAAGTTTTTACACAGAGCGACTGCCATCTGACCTCTGCAACCCTGAGGCTAACCTGGCCCGAATCCCAGGTTAAGTCACATTCAAATATCATCTGAATTCAAACTTTACTTGAATGTGGGTTTCATCACGATGTTTTTCCTTCACCGTAAGAGCAGTCGGTAAATGTACGTGAGTAAAAACACATTGGTACATGGCGGGATTCGAACTCGGGTCTCACGATTGTAAGACCGGTGACCTAACCACTTGGCCACCGACGCTCTGTCTACGAGTGTACTCGTATAAATTATGCATTTAACGATAGTATACGTACTTAATTCGTAATGTAAGTCTCGCGTCCATGACACATAAATGACATACGGATAATGTACTTGAAAAACGATTTGTTTTTCGAAAACGGTTCTAAAAAGCGATTAATCTTGCTTGACGTCACGGCCGCCGGTTGTCATTGTGCGTGGTGACAACACTGCGCCCGCGCAGGAAGTTGCGCATACCCGCATTTGTTATTTTCATTTTTATTCCCTTCATGGAAGCGGAATGTGAAGTGTACTCGTATAAATTATGCCATTACATAACAAAGCTATAAATGTTTCTTTTGTGAGTCAGTTTACGCTATTCCTTCGTTTGTCGTCACTTAGATAACAATGTCTTAATAGGTATCACATCAATATAAAGTTACTTCAATTTTTATTTCAATATTCATAAATGCTGTTCCCAATGTAGGTTCTCTGTACCCTTCGAGCATCCCGGTTGGAACGAGACGAAAGACCGCGTTGCGCGAAGTCTGTATCAGTTAAAAAGACACTAAAAAGTTTTCATTTAAATATCTCATCATATCTTCTTCGGTTTAACGTGTGGGATGTATCGTTTAACATTCCTTACGCGCAGATTAATAAGTAGCCTAATCTAATAAACTTTGTCTCAGTGTCAAAGCAAATTATGACAGTGCGCGATGATTCCCACAGTCACACAGTCGGGGTTTTATAATACTCGCGTTACTTCATAAGCGCTGCTCATTCAATTATTGTTGCGCAAACGCACCAAGGTTCTGACTCTGAGTCGCAAGCTCCGACGTGTGATCCAAGATCACAATGAATAGATACAGGCTTCGAGAATATTTAATTGAATTAAAGGAAAAATTATGGTTTACCCTGGGGGAGGCTTACGTCCAGCAGTGCGCTGCTATAGGCTGATGTGATGATGATAGGAAAAAGGCTATGCATTACTGTCTTTAGGAATAGATCGTATATAAAAGTATTTACATATTGACCACTTTAATTCGCCGAAATAGCTGGAATGAAACAGCCATTTTACTCGACTCAGTTTCGAACGTTTCTGAATTAAAAATAATGAGCGTAATCACTGAATCCCAAAATGGAGAAACTTATATGCAAAATAATACATCTAAACACATCGTTGCTTTCAGTTGCAGTCAAAGGTGATTCAATTACCTTCAAATGACAGAAAATTGTTGGAAAACTTTTCTCTGGGGCATTTTGCTCGGCAACAAATTCGATGACCTTTACATCTGGCATCTGCTGGGCATTGAGAGAAAGCGCTATCATTTGAAGTTAACAAGACTCTGCTACATGCAAACTAGAAGTACCTACATTAGATGAAGTAGGTATCTCCCTTGCTGATAATATCTGTATCAGCAGCACTTCGTGTTACCAATTTATCGGATCAATCTATACTGGTTGTTTATTATCATCTGTATTAAAAACCCACTTTAAGTCGACCCCTTTTGAGCATCTTAAGATTCAAACTACAGATGTTGTAAAATACGTAAGGGCGTCAGTTTCTAAATTTAATCACGTAGCATTGTAGAAAATTAACTGTCAAGTAAAAGCGCTGGAGAGGATGATTTCTCCGCGTATTAAATTACAATGTAGAGATGTTTCTCCTCATAATTGTATGTTAATGCGATAAACGATCGTCAACTTCTAATGCCACTTTTATCAACTAGAAACTGACTAAAAAACTTTGTTATTCATATTTAGGGTGAAACAAAATGGCTGGGTCAAATGCTTACCCGCGGGATTCAGATAAGGACCAATTGAAACGGACAGTAGCATATCAGATAGGAAACCCGGATGGGGATCTGTTGATAATTACTTGTCTTTCACGTCTCTATGAAAATTCAAGAGTCAATACTGTTTGATTGAAAACTGACTAGAGGTAGTGTTTGTGGAGACTTAAAAATTCAGGGATATTATACCTTATGGAATAAAGGAAAAGTTAAAGCCAACAACGGACAAGCCAATTAGTGTCTATTCTACATCTGTAGCCAAATGCACAGCCTTGAGCGTTGCCTCACAAACGAATATAATCTGATAACAGAATTAATGTACACTTACCATTTTAATTGCAGATTTTGTGGCTATTATTGTATTTGCCAATGATACCTACCATCATAACACACTTCTCTTTTACGTGGTGTGTCAAGGATTCTGCTGAGTTTAGAACATAAATATTTTCGAGACATGGATTAAACAAGTTTTTAATAGTTATCTACTGTTTAGGTCGATGACTTGTCTACTGTTTCGATTGACGAGAAAAAACTTTGCAAAGTTATAATGTTGACATGGTTCGGTACAGCTACAAATAGTTGATTTAATGAAGTATTTAAAACCGAAACTTAGATAATTCGTTTTTACGTGAGCTTAGCGCCTAGGCGTATTAATGGTTACCTATCAACACAACGAATAGATATGAGTAGTTTTTGATCTTGATTGATACAACCAATGAAGCATTTAAAATCAAGACTTAGATAATTCGTTTTTACGTGAGATTAGTGCCTAGACGTACCTATTAATGGTTAACTACTAGTAGAACACATATATACGAGAAGAGTAGTAGTTTTTTTGATCTTGATAACCAACTAACAATTACTGAGATAAGCCCACACTGGGCCTTCCTGCCTGACTGACGACCTAGTTACTGATTTAATTCGCAGATTTCAAATTGTCCTCTTCTGCGTGCGACTACACAAGCTTTGAACTTAGTTCTTTATATGGTTAAGATTATTATTCATCGAAACATTTTTACTTTTGTTTGTTTGGCGCCAATAATCAGGTCTCTACATTCTAAGGTTTGCTTTTGAGTCTTGAAAAATTATCTTCAGATTGCAGTGCACCGCCTTACACACATAATGTGCAGGTTTCAATAGAGAATATTATTTTCCCAGATTCTACTTATCGTTTATTACGAAACTTTTCCATCTATGTTAGTTATATCCATGCATTTCATGACGTGGAATATAACCGGTAGCCTACAGAGTAATGGTAAATGCTATATTTCCCAATTTCAGTGCCTGAAGTTCGATTTCAAAGTGACGATGTCTAAGCTAATAATATGGCGGCTTCGTGGGCGCCAGCTGCTAATAAGTATGGGTTCACTTTATTTCATAACTATTGTATGTAAATCTTGTCTTTGACGTTATAATAATACAAAACGTTGAGCGCAACCGACAAAAAACTTGTTTTTCTAAGATGTTATCTACAGAACAATTGATTGATGGTAATAAATAAGTTCAAAGCAATGATTTTAGTTATTATTTTGTAACTGTTTGGTTGAAAACATCTAATGCAAAATCATGTAAACTAAATCCTTTAACAAGACGGTTCGTTCATATCTACCTAAGCTCTTTGTTATCCTATCTTATTACATTATTTCATTATTCCAATATTTCATTATCTTATTACATTATTCCAATAGCGAAAATTACGTTATGAAAAGTTTGAACTAAATATTTTTTGTAATTTAGTTTATTTACGGTTTGTTTCCACGGATATAAAGTATAATCGTCACATGTAATCGTAAACGACGTAATTTTAGGAAGCACGAGATGGCAGCAAGCAACGTCTTACTCTTATCTTCCTCCGACGCATCTCAAGATCTCGTGGGAATAGAGTTTTATGTACCACGTCGGTCGTCATGAAATTTACGAACTTCACCGTACTTTTATTACCACTCGTACTAAATGTTGTATTCCCGTAGAAAAATAACCATCAAATTCAAATCAAGGCATTGCTAGATAAACCTACCTACTGTGCTAATGTTGGCTAAAGTTTTTTCAATACCTACTTTAGTTTGAAATATTTACAAGTAATTGCAAGTTTTTTTTTTGTTGGTTTCAAGTTTTTTCCTATCAAATCTAATATTATTATGTAAACTGCATAATAATATTTTAATAATGTACTTCACTTCCTTTAATAACGTTTACTAGACGGTGATAATCATATTTCAACCTCGAGAGGATATCCTTGGCCTTGCCTCAACAATATATAATAGTTAAAGCTGCAAGAAGTAGCTATTTATAAACATTAAGTTAAAAATACTCTTACAGATATAAGTAAATACTGGTATAAACTTGTTAAGTGGTATTAGTAAGCCGTATTCGTATCTACTCAGGATCTATCTATTGAATAGTAAGTGCGTATGATCAGGATATTTGTCATCAACTATAAAAGATGTTCCTTCATTTTTCATACAAAATAATACACACGATAGTACTGACTGATAAGTGAAGTATCTAAATTACCGCTCAACTAATAGCGACAACTTGTATTAGTAATTAACTAATGACTTCAGTATATCATGATTTTAATTAACTTTGTTTTGTCGTACCTACATTAATGTTCATTAATTTCATGTAATGTAATTATTTTGTTTGACAGAATTCACAGCGACGACAGAAAACCAAAAGAAAAGACGTCGCAAGAAAATATCATAGGTGGGTATCTTAAATCCTCCATTAGAGCATTAACTTAAACTTGAGATCATTCAATTTTTATAAACCATCATCAATAGCAGACATGTTTTGCCATTTGAATCCCAGAATAGCGAACCATGTCAGTACTAACTAATTAAAGTCATTAGCGGGAATTACACGGGTTGTCCTTGAATGTTGGATTTAAGCCGATGCTTCCTTATTTCTGTTATCTAATGGATTTTTCTTTCCGATCTATCGATCACGATTGTGTGATGTCATGCACAATCTGTACGGTCAGACTGCTTTGAAATGGACTATTATTTTGATTAACGGCCATGCTGAGTACGTGAATATAATGAAGTAAGACAATTTCATTGGATTACCCTTCAAGTAGTTCTGAAACACGAAAAAATCAGGTAAGCATACTTACTAAGCATTTTGTGTTAAGTTTCGTCGATTTAAGTTATTTAATTAAGTAATAAATAATTTGAGGTACCTTAGGTCTCATCTCAATATCATTATCGCATGTAACTATTGTTACGCAACGAATAATTGAAGTATTTTAAGTAAAACATACGACCTTTTCTAAATGTAGGAAGATTGAAGAAGTGAGTGATTTAAATTGGCATCTTCCGTGATGCACCTTCCAAGTTGGAGCGAAGTAAATGTGAAGTGATGGTGCAATAACTTTGGCCAACAATGTGATCGGAGCATTTCCGGTGCGAATTACCTACATGAGATAATATTGCAAAAAAGAGGAGATACTGTGTGGTTCAAATGAAATATGACAAAAGCTGAGACAATCTTTCTGATTTATTATATTAGTAAACAACGAGTACACAAACAGATACGTATGGAAAAAAATTGCATACCTTTGACACAGTTTTCTAGCAAGATCAACGCGTTGAGAAAATGGATTACATATGTTCTTGTCTCAAACTGTGTGACAGTTTAGTTTCTCCAATTAGGACAAACATGTGTTACTTATTTAATCTGTTTTCAGCGTGTTGTATGAGAAATGGTTTAGTCATTTGGAGAGTTTTATTGCATCACCTATTGTTATATTAACAAAGATTTTGACACGTGATCTAGACAACTTCGCTAGCCTATAAATAACCGATTTTTGAGAGATAATAAATAATAGTAATTGTATTACGCCTATTCAGACGTACGACTTCGTAAAATACAGTAATTTTGGATTACATTCCCCCAGTTATTTATGTGTAAAGAAGCTTTATAATGTCTTTTAACAAAATTGGCAATATAATGACATGATTGGCAAATTATTGTCCATCCGAACGTCGACGTCTTGTCAAACATCAAACACGCGGAAACATTGGTATGGGTGAAACATTACCATGTTATATGATGTTTGCCTCTCACTTCCTTACATGACACATCGCAACTGAAGGGTTAAAAGCATTTAAGTGGTTATCCTTTCTCATGTAAAGATGTCTCTGTGATTTCTTCAATTCAAACAATTTACTGTAAATTATTTGACAGTTTAATATACTCTATAGGGGATCAATGCTGTCCGCGTCCGTAGGCCAAGCCCTTCATGGTGCTTAGACTCTAGATACCCTACACGTGATCCCTGGGTAGTGCGAAATGGACAGCACTCTCCGGTGGTAGGCTTCGGCCGTGGCTGGTCACCACCCTCTTAACTAAGCCATGTCGCCACGCGGTCCCACCGTGTTCCGACTTGAAGTTAGGAGTAGCCATCTTGGAGGTTGGGTCTGTACAGTAGTACCTTGCAGCTGTAGCAGTTTTTGTGGAGGCTGATTGTTGCGACACCGAGTGGTTGGCTCTGGAGGGTAGCGAGATCCGAAGCACGGTGCACCGCTGGCTGACCGTAGGAAGTTGGGGGCCCAAGTAGCGGGAAAGCCACCCGTGAAAGGCTGCCCCGCCACCTGACGAAAAATCCCGGGAGGCTCCACCTTGCCGGTTGGCAACCGGATGGGAGGAAAAGGTGGCGACCCCGGGGGGGTTCGGGCGTCCCCGCGGTCTCCAAGTCAACCAACTTTGCGTGTGGTCGTGATCAGCTCTCTTCCCTAGCGTAAAGCATTGCAGTACCTCGTACAACTGCCTTCCTCCTGCCTATTCCCCTACACCAATAACAATGAAAAGTACGAAACGGAAAAAAGTAAAACAGCGGTTGCACGTCCTCCCACTGAAAGTGCACTTCTCAAATATTCGAGGTCTGCACTCAAATATCAATCCTGTCCACCATCATCTTGAGACCGATAAACCGCATCTGCTGTTCCTCACTGAGACGCAGATCAGATGTCCGACTGACGTGGCATACCTCAGCTATCCTGGCTACACATTGGAACACAAGTTTATGTCCCGGGCTGGAGTCTGCGTGTATGTTCGCGACGACATCTGCGTCAAGCGCCTCAAAAATCTCGAGGCACCTAGTTTTTCCGTTTTGTGGGTTCTGGTCGACACTGGAGTAGCCAAAAACATTTACGCATGTGTCTATCGTTCACATAGTGGAGATACGGAGACAACCAAACTTTTTCAACACCTTAGTGAATCTGCTGATGAGGCTCTGCAAAGATACCCGTCGGCGCAGCTAGTCATCCTGGGGGATTTTAATGCCCACCACAAAGAGTGGTTTTTCCCATTCCAGGAGACCGATCACGCTGGGCGAGAAGCGCGCAAATTTGCACTTTCTCTAAATCTCTCCCAGCTTGTCAGCTGTGCGACTAGGGTTCCAGATGTGGAGTCACATACAGCCAACTGCTTAGACCTTCTGCTGACTACCGATCCAGACCGATGCTCAGTGTCAGTTGTTGCTCCACTAGGCTCATCTGACCACTGTCTGGTGAAATCCGTATCCGTATATTCCCCACCCGATCAGGGCCCTTGTGGTAAGAGACGGGTGTGGCGATACAAGTCAGCAGATTGAGATGAAATGCGCCACTTCTTTGCTTCGTATCCTTGGAAGGCCTGCTTTTCTACAGGAGAATCGTCGAGCTGCGCAGTTGCTATAACGCAAGTTTTGCGTCAAGGTATGGAGTATTTTATACCGTACTCCGACATTCCTACCGGTAGCAAAGCTCGCCCATGGTTCAATGCAAACTGTAACCGCGCAGAAGCGTCTAAACAGACTGCTTTCCTAGCCTGGGCTGATGCTCGACTGCGCAAAGCTCCGAATACTCGAGACCTGAAGAAAGCCTATAACAAGGCCTCTAAATTAAGCAAGATGGAGTTACGCAGAACACGCTTCAGGCACATCAGTAGCGTAGGCGCTAAGCTTGCCTCATATCCAGCTAGAAGTAAGGCATTCTGGTCTCTTGCAAAGGCAGTTGAGACCAATTTCTGTCAGCCTACTTTACCGCCGCTGCAGAAACCTGACGGTTCACTTGCCCACACTGCAGAGGAAAAAGCGAATCTCTTTGCCTACCTCTTTGCAGAAAACTCGCGTCTTGACGCCGCAGGTACTATTCCACCAACTTTACCTCGAGTAGACTGCTCTATGCCGGCCGTCTGTATTCACCAAAAAGAGGTACTTAAAGTCCTGCGGAACCTAGATGTTAACAAAGTAAGCGGCCCTGACGGTATCCCTGCAATTGTTCTGCGAAACTGTGCGCCTGAGTTGTCTCTGATATTAACACGTCTGTTCCGACTGTCACTAGAGACTGGCGTGGTTCCCGAATCGTGGAAGCTTGCAAACGTGCAACCTGTGCCCAAAAAAGGAAGCCGAGCTGACCCTGCGAATTATAGGCCCATATCGGTCACCTCCATACTCTGCAAGACTATGGAGCGTGTACTAAATAACAGACTCCTGGGCTACCTCGAGGACAACGATCTTCTGAGCGATCACCAATACGGATTTCGTCCTGGGCGATCCACAGGTGATCTCCTCGTGCATGCCACCCACCTATGGAGCGAGGCTATCGAGAGAAATGGCGAAGCCCTCGCTGTGTCTCTGGATATCTCAAAGGCATTTGACAGGGTCTGGCACGCAAGCCTTATTAGCAAGCTGCCCGCCTACGGACTACCTGCTGATCTTTGCAACTGGATCTCTGACTTCCTGAGGGGACGGTCGATACGAGTGGTCCTAGAGGGCCGCTCCTCGGACCAACAGGCCATAGATGCTGGAGTCCCTCAAGGATCAGTTCTGTCTGCAACACTATTTCTGCTGCATATCAACGACATGCTGACGCCCGACACCTTTGGGTACGCAGATGATAGCACGGTTGTTGACAGATACCTGTCCAGTGCAAAGGCCAGCAGTGAAACCACCCAGTCTTGTCGAGAGTCCATAGTCCAACATCTGAACTCTTCACTCAAGGCAATATCCGAGTGGGGTGATGCCAATTTAGTGAAGTTTAATGCAACAAAGACACAGGCTTGTCTATTCTCGACTAAACGGAGTCCCTTCACACTTACTCCGACTTTCCGAGATGTATCCATACCGATTTCTGACCACCTTGATCTTCTTGGCATGACTCTTACGTCAGACCTGAACTTTGGACGCTACATAGAATCTTTGGCCACGACTGCAGCAAAAAAGCTTGGTATACTCTCAAAGGTTAGGCGCTACTTTGCACCAGAACAGCTTCTACAACTATATCAAGCTCAAGTTGATCTTGCATGGAGTATTGCTGCCACCTTTGGGATGGATCTGCCAAATACCAACTGGCCGCCTTAGACTCCATTGAAAAACGCGCCAAGAAGCTCATAGCAGACGAAGCACTGGTTGAGACTAAGTTGCAGAGCCTTGAACACCGTCGTAAAGTAGCATGCATGTCGGTATTCTAGGATACATTTCGGAGAGTGTGCTCAATCACTCCACAACCTGATACCCCCTTCCCCATTCCATCTCTGGGGATCGAGGCGCCGACTGGGGTTCCACCACCCTTATGTTGTAGATATACCTCTGATCCGCACTAAGCGTTTCGCTTCAACTTTTATCATGTGTACTTCTAAAGAGTGGAATTCCCTGCCGGCGGATCTTTTTCCGGAACAATATAACTTGGGCCTTTTTAAGGCAAGAGTGAATAGGCATTATCTAGGCAAGCATGTACCATCTTCGTCTGCATCTCCACTTACCACCAGGTGAGATGGCAGACAAATGCGGGCCTATTACATATAAAAAAAAAAAACTTAACTCTGTATATTTAATGTTTTAACCTAATATACTTGTTTTATTCTTAAATCACAAAGAGATGCTATCACAAAAACAAAAATAAAACCTTTACACCTAATTATTATGACATTCACATCGCAACAATCGTCGTGGGTGACTTAATCTTGGTTGCCACTGTGCTTAATTCGTGACTGCAGGCTCAAACAAAAGGCGAATTATATCATTGAAAATTAATAAGCTCTACTTTCGAAATGCATTTTGCACTCACAAAAAAGACAAAAGACTTGTGGGTGTCGTGAAGCTGTAACAAAAGATAACGCTCTCTATTAGTCTATAGACACGCTCAAAGAGATCTATTAGTAGAAACTGGTTAAACACTGCTTGTCTAGATGGATCGTGGCGATAAGTATTGGAGCATTATCCATTCAAGTGAGGAGAAATGGGAAAAAAGAGCTAACTTTGAGTGAAAGTTTGCAAAAAGGTGAGCTCCTAAGACCAAGAAATTTTCACTAACATTATACGACGCTAGGTTAGAGGCATACTTAGCTCAAGCACTATGTGTTACGGTAGGTGTCTTGTAGCAGCGAACATTTTCGTTATATCCCGTTTCCCCGATCCTCAGTTTCAGTATCAGTCAAAAGTGCAATTCCAGCCTTTATTTTTTATCAATCGTCGTGCAATTTTTTAATGTCATGAATATTTTAGTCTCATATTGCGCAGTAGTTCGTTGGCACGTACGTGGGTTATTTTCTTTTTTATCCTTTACTCATTTCATTACACTCATGACGGAACATGAAATCACTAAATTTTTATCAGACAGCGAAAAACACAGTAGTTTCCAGCCTCATGCACTCGATTTTACTCGGCAAGTTTCAAAATTCAAATTTTTTCAGAGTACTAACACCTCCCACTTAAATAAATCTCCTTAATCCTAATATTACTCACATTTCTGATAGTGTGCCTCAACTTTATCTCTCTTGTATGTTTATGAAGTTTTTTGCATAATGATGGCGTTCATAAGAACGAGCACTCTCCGTTAGACGAGACGGGGGCGTGTCAGAAATTAACCTATCATTGGCAATGAATGCTATGAGAATCTTGATTGACTGATGGTATAGAAAAATGACATTGACAGCAAACAGTAGAAAATGAAATGTCACCTTTTGTATTTCTTTTAAATCTGATGGAATATGATCTAATTTTTTTCATCTCAATTAACACTTTTTCTAGATTAGTAACAAAGTTCAATTCATTCATTCTCATACTTTGACTTGTAGGTATTTATCATCTTAGTCTAGTGACACATAAACATCCTTTATGCCTTTCAATCATTTAGTTTTTTACATAAAACAGCTTTTGAGAAGCTAACTACTGAATTTGCCGTCTCGACAAGACACTCTGATGAATGGCAGTTAATTCAGAAGTACTTTCAGCTCCAGGCAATTTATTTTCCACTCTTCACTTCGTGACTCCGGTTACTTAATTTTGTCACCAAGCAATCACTATGTCAATAGTTTCTCAATACTCTCGGTCTCACTAAAGATTAGACTGATCTGCAACATCTTAAAACCTTTTATCCGTTTTCTATTGAACCTCTTCACGACTCAGGCATCTTTGAAAAATCCTATTTAAAACCATAAAACAAGGCAGTAAAGGTTAAAATCGAGCATTTTACGAGTAAGTAACTGGAGGTAGTGATGTGGACTAACTTAGTTTTAGAAATGACGGAAGTTAATGTTGAAACTTCAGACCAAAATTGGATTGCTATTGAATTTCGGTGTCTAAAGTACCCTAATAAGTTATTGTTTAGTTTGGTGTTGCTTTTAAGTACACCTATGCCCTTTATTGGAAATTGAAAAGGCCTTTTACTACTTTAGTCTAGCATTTACTTACAGGCTTTTATTTCTGGTATTGCTACACTAACCTAATTTACTATAATACACCCTATTCGAATTCACTATCTTACCTAAAGAAACGAAACAAAAACTAAAGCTACCATCTACAAAACTACTGTTACAAATACTTTTACTTACTTGTTTTTTTAAAGAGTTCATTCAAAGCATATAATATCTACCTATTACATTTTAATCGCTCTGGATGCCCTAAAATACACTGATGTATTCAATGTGAGGAAGCGCATGATACAGTTAACAGCACTTAGTTTTTGTCCCATTAGCATCCATTTAACCGTTATTAAAGTGGTTAGCCTACGCTCGCGCAGACTAGGCTAAGCTAAGAAGATTTAGGTTTAGGCAATCATATTTGAATACAACGGCAATTATGACGAAGTTTAGTAGGTCTTTTTTCAAAAAAGTCCATGGTCTGTTTGTATAAGAAAATTTGGGAAAAAATATTGAATCTAATTGTTTTTCGCACATATTTTGTACGTAGTAAGTTTATGTTAATTCAATAAATCAATTATTAACTATACCAAATTCTTATTAATCTTTTACATTTGTCAACTAACATGTTCCAACTTCCAATGTCATTTACTTTTAATTTTTTTACTATACGACAATGTTTTGTTTCTGTGTGTGCTCCCAATATATTGTCATTCCCATGCTGAATTCATTAAATTGAGTAAATTTGCTTACCTATTTATAATGGTGCTTAAAATCCAAAATGGCGCCGTATTTGCTTCTGCGCCTAAGACGTGGTACCTGTAAAACGTAAAAACTATATATAGTAACACTCATTTTCAATTTATTGCAAACGCGAAAGTTTAAATGGCCCTAAGTTGCTTAGGCTATGGATTGTTAGAAAGTGTAGTAAATAAATCACTTGAGGCATTTATGTCCACTAACATTAAATTGTCAGGTCGGTAACTAACATACACCTACCCGATGCAATCTGAAATAACATACCTACTTCTGGATCTTGCACTAACTTTCAATCTTGTTATTTTTATTCAAGTGCTTAGATTCTGCATGCTCTAATAAAAACACCATTAGCGACGACAATTTGATGAAGTGTACAAAAATATTAGATTGTTGTCATTATCAAGATGATAATATTATAGCAAAAAGTGATCTTGAGGTCTAAACTAAACATCAGACAGGTAGATGATTTTATTCAGCAGAGCAGCTGATTGTTAGGTAGTAGGCGCTGAACACGTAATGGGTTCATCGGGTCGTTGGACGCCTCGGTGTCCCACACGAAGAGAGCGAACATATAAGTAAGATAAAATATTTCGATGTTTTTTTTAGTTAATCGTCATTTAAAGGATAGATTTTTGGACATGGAGCCTAATCTACCGTAGAACTTTTACTGATAGTTATTGTAGCATTTTTTTTTCACACAATCGCTTAAATTTACCGTACCTTCAAAGCATAGACAAGTTTCCCTGTATCAGAAGCATATAAACAATTTCTTTTCAATTATATATCATTTACATAACTAATTACTTATAAGTTGGTACCCGGATATTTTATCTTTTTAGTCATCACAAATCCCAAACAAGGAAAACCTAAAGAGGTTTTTCGTGTATCATCCACCTCTGCATGCTTAAGTCGTCTCACGTGTTTTACCATTACAGTTGTCCTTTAAAATTTGCAAGGTTAAACATCTTTCGGCAAATTTACTACCTAGACTCATTGACATAGATAACTCAAATTATTGAAAAGCCTTTTCCACTTTTTTAAAGTAAAGAAAAGATTAGAAATTGAATTTAGGTAGATAGGTATCTGAAAGCTTTTTTTTGCTCTTGCTACACGTAAATGGCTATGATGCATTATCCATTCAAGTGTGACTTTGCCTACTTTTGTAATTTTTCTAATAAAAGATTCGTATGAAGCTAACTAACTTTAATGGACTAGTCGGCCTTCATGACGCCTTTGACGTTTCATCAGGCACAAAAAAGTTGCAATAGTAATAATATCTTGTGTTCAAGTTAATCTACGTAACTTTCGTGTACAGTTTGATCCATCACACAATTCACACACGACACGAGGTCGCTGTAGTTATTCTTAAATGCTACTACAAAGTTGCGGTACAGTATGCGCACAGCTGTATGCATACAGTATGAGTTGATTGTGTCGATGTCAATTGTCACAATAAAGTAGATAACTTTTGCGACCAAATTTTACACCCTCCTCCTGGATTCCTCTTCTTCTACAGACACAAATGTCCATACCTCTTCACTTATACGTAAATATTTCAGCGTCGTTCGTTCCACTTTGTAGTTGGCTTCTGCCGCTTCCGTTCTCACGCTGGTTCCCGATCCCGTGGGAGTTCAAAAGAAAATTAATGTCGCCTTTTAATTACACCTATGAAGGTTTTTGCGTGTTTAATGATATTACATCGTTTGAACCTTGTAAATACGAATTATTTCTGAATAGACCTGTCTATTGAGTTGAAATAGTAACAGATTTTTTACTATTAGGAGATTTAAAAATTAAATGCGTTATTTAAGTATTACAATTCAAAACCGTTATAATAAATGAAGCGAATATTTGATTCCGATTCACAAAAATATTTTGCTGCAAAGGAAAACAAGTCTGCATTTGTCTGTATCAAAGAGTGACCGTCTGACCGATCACTTTACTTTAAAAATTAAAATACTAAAGTACCATGGAACCACCTCAATTAGGTAGAGATTTCCTAACAAAGACTTTACCTACGTACTGACTGACCACTTTCGTTGAATCGTGTTTCCAAGTTCGCTTTCAAACAAAATGTATTTGCGGTTTCAATATTAGCTTAACATTTATTATTATTATCAATGTTGGTTCTAATGGTCTTGAGACTTCACTTTCTACCTATTCCAGAGAAATTGTTATGCTTGCTGTTAGTTGGTAATGTGCATATCGCCGTATGATGAGTTAAAGTAAGTGACATAATACAGAATGTTAGGGACAGCCCTCCGAATATTGATGATGTGCATTCAGCCCATGAAACTGAACAACTTCTCAAAAAAAAAAAATTAGGTACCTTACGTCAAAAAATTTTTGGTTTCCCTTAGTAAATGCAGTCAGCCAACTTATCGCGATTTGTATGGGAGGTCGAAAAGTTTTTGTCGGACTTGCACCGGATCTGTATCAGAGGGCGGTCCTTTACACCGTGTATTGTATGTTGTAGAGCTTCTTTTAATAAAATAAGGACACTTAATAAGAACACTTCGTGGATATTATTAATACACACATACCTTCATAATCAAAAAAATGTGCGCAAGAACATAGACAATTTAGAAATTAGTGTACGTAATAGTTATTTTGTTGTAAAAAAAACTAATGTTCATCCAAACAAGGTAGTCGTTTAATTTGCATTATTATCTTAATTTGCTTGCTAACTTATTTGCGTAGGAGGTACATACATACATAGATTACGTTGCTAAATCACCAAAATACATACCTACCCGCATTTTGGACATGTCCCTTACGGTTGTTTGTTATTATGATATATTACATGACCGTTTCCTATGTTAGTAACATTTGTAGTTAGTGCAATGCTATCGTCATGGACGACAATTATTTTAAACTACCTATCTATTTGTTTTTTGACCTTTTTAGAGGCTTTTCTATAGTATTTTCCCGTAATATTTCTTCACTCGACCTAGATGTTTTACCTACGCTATGTCCTTTTGTAATGATATTGTTTACCTACCCTACTTTACATTTTGGTTCGATAATACGAGTACTTTAATTCTTACATTAAATACTTAAAATCACTTATCTTATTAGGCGAGGAACACACTTGACGCATGACGGAGCGCAAAAATATCGCAGCGGTCTGAGAGATCCATACTAGAAACGTCACTCCTAATACTAAAACCGCATTCGACGGATGACACCGCGATAGCGCTGCGTCAACAGCGGTTGAGCGGTTTTAGTATGGGGAGTGACGTTTCTAGTATGGATCTGACAGACCGCTGCGATATTTTTGCGCTCCGACGTGAGTCAAGTGTGTTACTCGCCTTACTTAGTGGTTTTGTTATCGTGCTTTCTTTTTCTTCTTACCTACTTTTGTTTATATTATATGATTAAAAACTATTATGCAATCTGTAATTAAATACATAATAAAAGAAACATTTCGTTTAATAAAAGAGTACTTGAAAGCTTGTGTATGTTCAGGCATATTATAAAGGTTATTTCCATTTTGCAGACCAAAAACGTTTTTTCTAAGTATCCTAACAGGTTCTAAGCCGGTCTAACTCCTATATTTAGCGGGTGCAAGTAAATAAACGTTCGTTATTCAAATGTTGCCGCCGGATCATGACCTTACGGACCGGTTGCTTGCGCGCGCGCTTGTTGCGGCTCTAACTATTACGGCAAACGGACCGGCCTGATAGTTTCCGGGTTTAGATACTGGATATTTAGGCTTCGTAGTGGAAGCCTGTTTTTGAGATGGCAGCAAATAGATTTTTATTTTACACAATAGCAACTGGGGTCACAAGTAATCTTTGAATATTTTATATTATGAAATTTTTAAATTTAACTATGGGTTTCGCTTTGGCCCTAGACTGAGCCAAATAAAGCCGAGACAGAGTCAAAGATGTGCCATCTTCACAAAACAAAGAAATTAATCAAAACAGCATCTAAAGCAAATGCGATTCACTTAAAAGTCTTCACCAAATTGCTCAATACTGTCTGTAACTACTGGACTGAACACGGACAATGATCATTGAAACTGGAGCAAGGATACTCATGCGAAAAAGAATAAAGATACTTTTATTTCTTTTAAGTCTATTTCTTTTCTGTTTACAGACAGAAGGATGCAAATTATTCGCTGATAGTGGAACTCGAAATTGTATGACTGATAGGTAAAGAATAAAAATCACTTATTTTTTCCTGTGTGATAAGACAGACTCAAAGGTATATCGTAAGACTTTCCCCACTTAGATGTAGGTAAATATAACTTCTAACTCTGGAATTAAAGCAGAAATCAGAATTGTAAGCAAATCTGCAGTCAACATTTAATTAACAAAACAAGTTGGTATTCACGTAAAACATAACAAATGAACACTTAAGTGTGACTAATTATTTGATTAACTATGCTAATTAGTTTTAGATTATAATTGGAAGTTTTAGAATGAATATTTGCTTAAAATTTACTGTGCATGAAATATCAAGTTACCAAACAATAAATTCAGAAAAAGATTTGCTGCACATAAATTTAAGTTATTGATTGCTTATCTATCTTATGTTGGATTCTTAAAATTTATTTTATTGAAGTTCCCTTCCACTTAACTATTCCTTTTTATCGATGTTTAATTTATTTGGCTACAAAGCTTTTGCACTAAAAATTTCTCGCCATGTTGATAATAACCCACTATGCACGCAGATATCAATAGAAAATCTAGAATTGGTCTATTTTAGATAGAATCGTAATGCGCCATTAAGAAAAACCACTTTAATATAAGCGATACATATTATGTTATGTAGGTGTATAAGTCACGGCCATCTATTCGATTATTAGCCTAATAATGCACTTGATTTCAAAAGAATACTTGCTTGGCTTTTCTAAAAATGCTAAATTAGTTCTCAGTTTTATAATCTCTTCTCCACTGATATAACGTACTGTAGGGTGTATCTGTTTATTTTAGATAGGTTTTTAGTACAGCTAAGCCACCAATCAAAAATATGCACTTGCCAATGTAATAATCAAACCACCACTATTTACTTCATTGTTGTAATAAATAATCTGCATTATATGCAAACGTATTCCTCTGTTTTCCTCCCAATGCCGTGTGATGCCGGCTTAGAATAGCATCACCCCACATCCTTCCCGCGGGTGTCGTAAGAGGCGACTAAGGGACTCGAGAGTATTGGTGTATTACAATTTTTAGGCGACAGGCTGACAACCTGTCACTATAGTGATACACATTCATGTTTTCTGAAACAACCTTAGAAAACAATTCTCAAAAATGTCAGACGTGGCGATAGCAACCGTATTCTTACGGTCGTTAACGCTCTGCCTACCCCGCAAGGGATAAAGGCGTGATATATGTATGTATGTATGTATGTTTTCCTCCCAAATATTTTTTCTAGAGAATATAAATATCTACAGTAAATATAGTATCTACATCGTGTGAATTCGTGTGCGATGGGCTTTATCCTACTTCTGATTACTGTCTCTCTACCCTGATCATCATAATCTCTTCTCTGTGCCAGAAAAAGTTCAATTTAAAATCAAATTAAATCAACTGCTCGCTCACTTTCTAAGTATGATCTTCAACTAATGGCGTCTCTCCAAGGGCATTCGTATTGTTTTATTTACCCATTGGAAAAATCAGGCCGTTTTCATTATTTTATTGCAGTTATCTTGGTCATTAACCACCTGCTTTCTCAACTACTCCATCAACCACAATGAAAATGAAGATCAAAGAACTATTCATTGACATTTTCTGGGTGATTTCATTCAAGTTTTTTATACTGATTTCTATTAGAACCTGCGTACAATAAACATTGATAAAAGAGGCTAGACTTTTAAAATGTTAGTTTCCCTTTTTTAATTGCTTTTAAACTTTTACTCATTGTTTACGATCCTTGCTTGTCATGATAATTTAAAATGATTATTGTGTGCAATTTATCAACGCCTGATTTCTAAACTGTTTCGTTGTCTACTTTATCAAACTCATTTTGACTGTCTTGACCTGTGATTTGTGGAGCTAGTTACTATAACATGTAATGTAAGTACTTTTTTTTGGTTTGATTCATTACGCCTGTTCTTGCAAGCAAGAGGTGTGGGTTTGTTAAAAAAAATATAACAATAAAATAATATATCAATACTGAAGTAGTAATGGTTGTATGACCGCAGAATGACATAATCGGATATTATAATTTTAAAACTGCGTAGAGCTTGAAGTGGTATTGATATAGTTATAAGATCATGTTAAATGGATATTCAAATCAGTTAGATGCTATGGATGTATTTTAGCCTTTTCAGATTTAATTTATGACTAAATAAGTACTTAAATAAGTATTTAATTTATGACTAATTAAGTACTTTTTTTTGGTTTGATTCATTACGCCTGTTCTTGCAAGCAAGAGGTGTGGGTTTGTTAAAAAAAATATAACAATAAAATAATATATCAATACTGAAGTAGTAATGGTTGTATGACCGCAGAATGACATAATCGGATATTATAATTTTAAAACTGCGTAGAGCTTGAAGTGGTATTGATATAGTTATAAGATCATGTTAAATGGATATTCAAATCAGTTAGATGCTATGGATGTATTTTAGCCTTTTCAGATTTAATTTATGACTAAATGCCTCATACTAATAAATTATAAAGTTCTCAAAAATCTCAGTCTAAAAGCAATCTAGTATACTTATAGAAAATCTTCGACAGTTAAAGAAAAGATGACTCTGCAAATAAAAATTGTGAATGTCACTCATTCTTCGGTAGATTCAATTTGGCTCTTATTCGGCTTCAATTTTGCAATAATAGAATCATTCGCGAATGTAACCTACTCGCAAGAAGGCATTGAATTTAGCAATATAAAAGTCACAATCATGGCTAGATTTATCTAAGTTGGTAGGTATTATATTAGTAAGTCCCCATACGCTTCTGTCTGTATTTTTATACATAGGTAATTTGATTAGGTATTTCGAGGAATAGACTATTATCAAAACTTGAAAAAAGTAGTTTGCTTAAGGTACCTATACCTACCCTTTTGGGTCTAGGTACAAAACAGATTTTGTTTTTTTAATAGATGGTAGGCAGACCAAAACGCGATATTTAAGTCGTGGTAATTATCTAAAGACCGCAAACAAATTCATAAACCCTGAGGATATATAACTTGTTGCTACAATTAATAAAAAAAAATGTGATCTATTTTCGACTGCGCCTCCTGCAAGTGAAAGGCAAGGTCGGCAGACAATGGTTGCAGACTTGTTACCGGAAAGCGATCCATTCAAACAGGGCTTTGTTGCTGCTGCTGATCAGCTGATCTAGATAGCACTGCCTTTTGATCCACCGGGTAAATGAGGAGGCTGTAGAGAGATTTATCGCTTTTGCTATTATATTCCCAGTAGGCAGAATACTGGTCGTAACGATATGGTTATGGCGCTAGAAACTTTCGGACGTGTTTCAGTCAGGAAATTAAAACGAACCAGTAAGAAAATGAAACTATTTTATGAGTACCGAACCTTGTATATTTAATTAAATTCATTAATGTGACTGTAACCGCAATATATATAATTAACCACAATCAGTATAACAGGCATAACTAATTCTAATAATTATTGGATTAGCCCTCGCAGGCGAAAGTACTGTTACTGTAAATGACATGGAATTGAACGAATTAAAGGTATGGACGAAATTGGTGCTATAATCGTTGGCTGTCAAGTGATTCCCAAGATTACTGATATTAGAGCAATCGCTGCTTAGTATGACGATGCCTTATTGCAAGGGAAAATTAACCATGTTTTTAGACATGACACGTGATTTGGCCTGAGGGATATAATTGTAATGAATCGAAAGTGATAAGTTTCAAGTGATTTTATAACTTACGACGGGCTACGAGAAACGTCGATGAATATACTTTCAGTTTTTTTTGTCCATACAAACGGTGAAACGTGACCTGAAATTATAAAATCAGTCAATATCGGATATTCAAAAGGGATGCCCGATGCTTTAGGATAGATAAATCGAATTTTATCGAGCGGATGAATGCGATAGCTCCTTACATGGCAGCCTACCAATATAAAACGCCTTGCCGTGTCTAAACTCTATAATTTACTTCCGATTACGATCTTGAATGGAATATTAAGCATGTACCTACTTGATGATCCCGAATGATTAACTAACCTTATTTAGAATCATTTTAATCATAACGACTTACTTTCTGTCTATAAAATTAAACCAGACCAATGAATGAAAGTGGTCTAAGTAAGGTCAACTGTAATAAATGTTTAAACACCTAACTGAATTGATTTCGTATTAATATCCGGTAAGTCCATTAGATCCAAGTATTTTTACTCTGAAGACATTAAAAAAGTCTTATTAATTTATGTAGGTACAAGCTGTTACCCGCGGCTTTGCTCGCGTACTTTTAGGATACCTACTGTCTCGAGTGATTTGTTGCACATAAATACAAAGATCTATGCTACTTCTTACATCTTTTAAGGGATGAATATTGAAAACATTGGAACACGTTAAACTTCCTTCCCCGCTTCATCTCTCACTCCCTCTCCTGCTCCATCTCCCTCTCCTACTCCATCTCCTGCTCCCGCACTTTCTCCTGCCCTCGCTCGCTCTCCCAATCCCGCTCTATCTGCGTCTCCCTCTCCCGCTCTATCTGCGTCTCCCTCTCCTGGTCCCACTAATGCCACCCCTCCCGCTCCTTCTCTCTTCCGTTCGCTCTCCCGCTCTCGCTGCCGCTCCATCTCCCTGTTCCGTTTCATCTCCCGCTGTTGGCCCATCACCCACTCCCGTTCCTGCCTTCACTACTGCTGCCGCTCTATCTCCCGCTCTCTCCCCTGGTCTATCTGCCGCTCTTGGTCTATCTCCTGCTCCCGCTCCATCTCTCGCTCCCACTCCCACTCCCACTGCAGCTCCATCTCCCGCTCTCGCTCCATCTCCTGCTCCCACTCCATCTTCTGCACCCACTCCATTTCCATTACTGTTAAATATTTTTCCTACGCAAATTGTGCCAGCCCCGTTAACCCCCATAGGGGTTGATTTTCAATAAAACGCTTAGATATGTATCTCATAATTTGTATTGCAGAGCATTATTTCAGTGTCACGCAAAATATTTCAATAGAATTAAATTTCCCATACAAACTTAGCCACCCTCTTTAACCCCCAATGGGGGTGAATTTCGAAAAACCCTGAAATACGTATTTCATCATTTGTACTAAAAAGCATTAATTCAAAGTTTCATGCAAAAATATGCAATAAAAATATTTTTGTAATACAAACTTTGCCACCCCTTTTAACCCTTTTAGGGGTTGAATTTCCAAAAAATAATATGCCTATGTCCTTCTCATGAATGCAAACTATCTACATACCAAATTTCAGCAAAATCGGTTGGGTGGTTTAGGCGTGAAAAGGTAACAGACAGACAGACAGACAGAGTTACTTTTGCATTTATAATATTAGTGTGGATTGCCCTAAAGCTTAGTAAACGTTTACACAGGTATAAGTATAGACTTTCATGACAAATTTTAACCTAAACAAATTACATAATTTTATAATTTAATTTATTCTGCAAATGCAATAATCAAGATTATAGACATTATATCATAACGAATGAAAGTCAGTTCACAGAGTAAAAACGAAAGGTTATTATAAAAATTGCACAGTGGAGGCGAACAGTTCACTTGATACTAGTAATTCCGAACAATTGTTACAATTACCAGCGGTTTGAACTTCTACCTTCGCCCTTCCCTCCGTCACGATGAGAATAGAATAAAATAGTTCTAACACAAGTTCGTGACCACGTCGCCCTACTTTTTCCAATCCTCATGCAACAATAAACCCAACCTAAACTTTACCAACACGCTTGTTGCTCTCTAAATAGAGACTAAAATCACAAACGAACCCGAACGAAAAAGTTCTTCTGTCTATTGCAGTTGTTTGCTCGTGAGTACCGCAAGGGTCGCATCGTGGTCCGGTGTTTTAAAAGTTGTATCAGACTGCTCCATCTTGCAGGTTTAGTGCACCTGATCCCCTGTAATGGTTACATAAGCAATTTACATTGTTTCCGAGAGTTTAACAGATTCAGTCGGAATCGTTAGAAAGTAGTGGATAAGTGATGGAGTAAATAATTGGACACTATCGGTTTGTTTTTTCTTTCTAAACATTCTCTTCTTGGGATGGCTTACAGACTTAATGGATTTTAGACAGCTTTCTTGATTACTCAGCTTAAGTAGACACTTTGAAATCTCAACTGTAAAAACAATCTTCCCACTGTTTGTTTTGGTATACTTGTATGTTTATCTAGTAATAACATTAACTAAAAGTTATATAATTTTTTGAGGCAAGCGGTTTTCTACAATACATTTCTGCTCCACTTAACCATATTGCTCACGTTTGAAATTGGTTACTCTACTTGTTATACAGACAGACAAACAACGTGGCGCAATTTTGCCTATAGTGCGAATAATTGACTATTTATGTACGACAATGACTAACTGCAGCTATTGTTATTTGTTTGTTCACATTTTCACCTTTTATGTTTGAGACAAGGCTCTTATTTTTATGAACAGAATTATCACGTTATTAATTACTTTAGTCATACGAGTTTTATGATTTTGGATATTAATAAACTTGTATAAAAGGATATTATTATTATTAAGTTAATATGCACAAAATAAGGTCAATTGGGGTACGGGCAGTTTTTTTTAATAAAAATTGATTTTATTGTTTGTATGATAAGTTTCATTTTTATTTCTTATTGTTTTTATGTAATGACATGTCTCAATTAAATATCTACCTTTCCTCGTTCGATTATTTCACTTGTCTTCTTTAATTATCCACAATGACCACAATATTCAATAAAGGCATCTTCTATTGTAGTGGAACTATTTGGCATCACTTGAACTTTATCAGAGCTCGTTCGTTTTGTAATCGTCGTGAACTCAGCTGTGTGCCCCAAGGCAATCCAGTGGCAAACTTCGTTAGTTTAGAATGTTTGAAGAAAAATAATAATTCAATAGGTAATGTACCTATTTTATGTAGATTAGGCACGCAATGAATGATTACTGTCTATTATTTGTTTTAAAAAGGTGCAATAGTGCGATCAAACGAGAATCTACTTAATAAGATTTGTATTTTCTATTAATTGTGTCATACTAGATAAAAAAATATTACGTGCTTGCTATATAGTAAACTGTACATAAAACGGCAGACGATTTCGTATTAAATTTACCTATTGTGTAAAGAAAATGTTGAAAATTTTAATTGAAAGCCGCATTACTCGTAACTCCGACCCAAGGTTATGGTTTCGCATTATGAACATTACTTACAAGTTTCATATTGTCACGTGAGAAACATCGCAATTAACCGTCATAAGTCGTTATTTATTGACGACAATATTAATTAAAAATTCTTCACAAAAAGGAGCCGAAATTATTCTACGGAAAACAGAGCAAAAAAATTTGTCTCAAAAATTGTGACTGGTTCGGTCTGGTCTGGCTTGTTAAAGTTGCAAGCCGGCTTTGCTCGAATGCGTTTTAATAATGCATTCTGGGCGGCGGAGGGGAAATAAAAAAGCTGCCGGGCTGAACTGGAAGCGAAGGCTGAATGCAAGCAATCAGTGTTGATTTTTTTAGAATCTTTGGAAACGAGCCGTTCTGGTTTGAGCAAGGTGTCTGTTGGAGCAGTGAATGGAAGCAAAACGTATGTTTTTATGGTAAAATGGTAATATCGCCAAAGAAAGCCAATTGGGAAATACTTTTATCCAATGCATCGTTCAAAACAAAAAAGGGAAGAATGAAACTGCAAAAGAAAAATAAGATTTGCAAAAACAACGCAATCTTTACCTGCGCTAAAGCACCTATTACTGGCCACAAGAGCCAGAAAACAAAACAAATAAGTAAAGAAGGTTAAGTATTGGAAACTGCGCCGAGACACCGCTGTCGGCGGATCGGCGCGGGCGCAACCGGAGCCGACACGTTACAGAAATTGGAGCACAATTTGTGGCGTCAAGTTACACGCTGTGAATCGGTTCACTTCGACTTCTTCTGTGTTGCAGTTTATTTTTATTATTTAGAGTCTTGTCGGAAGGTAGTGTTCAATATCTTAAATATCAGGCAGCTAAGTTTAGGTACCTGTAAATGGGTAAGCTGTTAAAAATATACAAGTGAAGAAGTGAAAGAACAAAGTGGTTGGTTGGTGTAGATCAAAAATCTAATTAAGATACTTACATAATTTTCCCACATATTTACCTCTAAAAATAGGCATTTAGTGAGTGTGTGTTCATACTATTTTGTTGACCTGCAACCACGGTCAGAGCCTAAATTAAGTCGATCACTACACCGTGACTAATACAAGGGCTTAAACACTTCCCCGTAGTGGAAAGGTCATCAATATGCCGTATCCGTGATTATTGTGATCGTTTTACTCGTAGAACTCACAACATGTAACGAAAACTAATGTTTCAGAAATTGAGCTCCTGAGATGTTATGCGCGCGCCGCTAAGAATGTCATTTTGGCTCTGTGGTTTTACTCTATTACCTACTTGTATGTAAAAACATTTCAAAAATATGTTTACGAGTAAGTAGGTAGGTAAATTCAAATCTTCTAGACACAGGAAAATGTGATTATGATTATGCGTGTTTTGTTTATAGTTTCTAATTAATCAAAACTTTTTTCTCCTACTTTATCGTTGGGTCATTCGTAGACTCTGTATCCCACATTTTGAATATTAAGACGATTATTGTAAACAACTAAACTTTCGTAGAACCAGGCATCTACTATAGCTAGCTAGTTAAATTTATTCAAGTAAGTATGTTTTTGAATTTATGTTTGTGAACAAAAAAGTATTTGTGACCAAGCACGAGCAAATGGATAGAATAATACACGAAAGTTGTATAACGCGACCTTTCCCAGCATCATATCCGAAAAACAAACGCCATTTAACACGGCAATTATTCCGAATGGGTTTAATTCCGTGAAAATTATCTTTTATGATGAATTGTCGTCGTTATGACACTCGTTGCAATATAGTCGATTACACTTCCATTTAATTCCAAATAAAATGATTCCAATTTTGTAGGGTTAGTAAGTGATAGGTAAGTTTTGTAGAGAAGCGGTTAGTCAGAGAAAGTAATATCTCTCTTTTTTCATGATACTATCTAGTTATGAATTAGTATCTACTCTTTCGAATTAGAAGGCTATTTCACTTGTCTATACCTACTTTTATATTGTCTGGCACCATCATCGCCTTTGTAATACACACAAGATTTCAAACAGCCAATATTTTCCACTGAAAAAATGATTAATCGACATTACCTAAATCACGTGAATAAAGTAAAAAAAAGTCGGCCCTTTCATAATACTTCTTATCTCTATGGCCACTTGATGGCATGGCATGGATATTAATGGCATGGGAAATGGGTCAAGTGTAAACGAACCTAATGTTTACGTGTGTGCGTTATGCTTGTGGAACGGAAAATTATACTCACCACAATATAATGTTGCTTAGCAAGTGAAATATAGTATCGTTGGCTTACAAAAACACTGTAAAGACGAACAGTTTCTTTATTTTGGAGAGAGCTTTTTGCTCTTTTGACTAAGTACCAAAAATTATCAACTCGATCCAAACCTAATACCAAGAAAAATATAACTACCTACTTACGGGAAATTCCTAACTAACTTACCTACCTACCCCTAACCAACATGACATAACATAAATTGCCCCTGCTGTCCCAAAATGGGGTAGGCCGATTGGGTCACAGCCAGGATGGAGGGGTAAAGTTGGGATATTTATTTTACGATTTAATTATAATGATGGCAGAAGTAGGGCAGCCTCACCCTCTGTAATTTTCGGGTGCGACGGGTGTGATAGGCGTATTTTTAATTGATGCCATATGTTTTTCGTTTTATTTTGTTTACACAGGCAACAAACCATCTAGACAAAAAAATATTAAGTCAATAGCTATTAAATTGCATAAACACGTTTGCTTCCTTTTCCAAGTTACTAAAAAAGAGAGTCCAGCTAAAAACTCTTGACACGTGTATCTTCCAGAAGAATTTGTTCCATAACGACGTGGCTCAGTTTCACATAGATTTAAATTACGAACAGACACGCATGCATTCCTGCCAGCAAACTAGGCACTGGACTAATTATAATCCTAGTCTAGGCATTTCGAAACCATTGACCGGCGTTAATCGCCTGTGCAGGCAATTGACGCATCACAAATGCACGCTGCTGCTGGCTGCAAATAATTCCTTGCACGCAAGTCGAGAAAAAAGAAAAAAGCTGGGCCCTGATTCACAGCTGACGCATGCGTAGTGTCTGTACCTAGTTATCTATGTACAGTGGCCGGTATGATGAGTCATCGGCATTGCAAGACGGAAACGTAAACGCGGGTTTACGCGTTTAGCGTAACTCTTAATATCTTTACCATGCCTATCAAGGTTTAGACATCAGGCTTTACATTTGTTTAGAAATTTTTAGGTATTAAGTAATTTGACGTTTAAGGGATAACGGCGTATGTGTGTATAAAGTATGTATAGTGTCTGGAAGGATGTGTGTATATTTTAAGTACATAGGTAGTTATGAAAGCAGGTAAATTTGTGACAGAAAGGAGTCCAAAATTGTCGTGGTTGTATTTCAAATTACAGTGGATCAAAACGTCAAAAGGCGTTCTGTTAACGCAATCCCGCGTGTTAAGGGTAAGGGTGGGCCTGGAAGCGTTGCATGTTCAATTTCAATTCCATAAATTGGATTTTTGTGTATCACCGCTAGGCAATTTGTCGACAGGGATTCTAATATTGATATTACCCTCAAAGTAGAAGCGGAGGGGCAGACTAAGGTATAAAATAATTAAGTAGATACTGAGATATATACATATGCCTACGTACCTTCTTACTCATCTATAAGAATATCGAATGTTTCCGTTTCAATTAAATACTTAATAATAACTTCTTTTTTAATAACAACGCCTCTACAATCATCAAAATTACCTATAGTTAAGTAATTGATGCAATTGAATTTTTTGTTATTAAATTTATATAGGTAGGTACATCTAATCAGACAAATTGAATGTATGTATGTTTTGCGTGACAGAAAACAATAAAACAATTTACACAACAATTTTGTGAAAATTATTAAATTACATAATGTTTGCCATTTTAGGTACAGATAGGTAGATGGACAAAAAAAACTGGTGTCTACGAGGAGGTTTAAATAAATAAAATTATGATAATGTTTATTTACCATGCGAAGCTTAATAACAACACTTTAAACAAAGAGCTTGTTAATGTTTAGGTAAACTCATTAGATAATTGGTAACTACCTACTAATCGTAAAGATACATGTTATAACAAATTATCTAAGTTATTAACTGGTCTATGCAGTTTTGGGATTGCCTAAGCTAAGTATCACAATAAGAAGTCACAAACAAGTAACAAAAAAAAAATTAAATGTTTTGAAATGGAAATGTCAACAACTTTAAACATATTTAGTTTAGTGCGTCGCCTTAAATCCTCTTGAGACCGGTTTACTCGATCGGGTGTCTGGTAAACAATATACAATGTATCTATCTATACAACATCGACACTAAGCCTCGTATAAGCCTCGTCGTATCGATATTTTGCAACCCTATCGAAACGGCTTCTCTGCTCTCTCGATATCGCATTTCACTCTAGATATTGGATTACAAGACGGCTGGTTACGAAGTCACTGTGTTTAGATAGGTACATATTTCGCCTATATTTTTTTGCAATATAGCGAATATCATACAATATTCATGATCGTCTTGCACAATACAAATATATCTTTTTTCTAAAGTGCAATTGCAAGTTATAAAAAGATTTTTCCTACTCTTCTGTTTCATACCAATTTTCAATTACATATATCCAATTTCAGTTGCGATTTGTGGGTACTCATGTTAAAGAAGGCATTAAGTTCCTTCTCAACGGAAGTAAATATTATGCGGAGACATAATTTCGTTTCGTTAACTTTAATTTTAAAAAAATACTGAATTTGCGAAAATTTCAGTCAATTTAACATTCAATCAATTAATCTAACCGTTACGTAACACATACCGGAAGGAGCTTATCGTATTTCGAAAATCGGCATTATTTGCTTATTATCGATTGTTACCTATTTGAACAATTTTTTACACAAACATCCGTCCTCGATAATAAATAACATGTGTATTATTAATTAGGTACTCTACCAAAACAAGGTACCTACCACAAAGTACTTTAATATATATAGGGGTACCTACATAAAATTTTTCGAAAAAATATCAGCAATACCTGACTTTATAGTAAGCTATACTTAGTATTCTTTGCTAATAAGTCTACAGGGGTTCGGGATTCGCGAGAAATACTGCAAACTGTACATGATAATATCTATAATATATATATAATATTTATGAAAACCTATATTATAGGTTTTCATAAATAATTGTAATCTTCGTAAATTCATAGTTTAGTCAAAATAACTATCGTATTGGTTCCAAACCTCTACCGAATAAAAAGCTTGGCCTTATTCGCTCAGCCTCTCCAAAGAAAGCATGTATGTTTGTGTGCAGCGATGACAAAACCTCATGCAGTTGTTCAAATATAGAGCCCTGATCAAACCGGTTGCTCATAAACTGTTCCACATTTAGTCATGCTGGTGGCAGAACAATGTTTAGCAATGGAAAAATTGAACTTGCAAGAGTAGAAGTTGCTGCTGTATTTTCGGGATAAGTTAGAAATTAAGGAAGGAAGATGGCTACAAAAACTGTGCCAACAGGTTTATGGAAGTTAGATCAAATAAAAGATTTACCCAAGGATGCAAAAAGTTTTGAATTTTGAAAGGTTTTCCTTATCAAATCAAAATTTTACCTTCCTTAATACTTGAAACGACTAAGAAGTTATCTTACTCTTCAGTGTTCCTGCACATCGAGAATCCAAAATGGCGGTGAGAAGCATCACAGTTCAGTGCCTGCATCAATCAAGACGAGACGTGATGATTGCAGTGAAACTGGACTGCGCTTGCGCCGGCGTGAGTGTCGATGATTTGCCATTCGAAAGGTGTAAGTTTATTCATGAGTGTAAATAGATAGATAGTGTTACCAGGAGAAAATTAAGCATTAAGATAGAGCTATAAATAGAGGAAAATACGACAGATAGTAGGTTAGGTACAATTAATTTATGCAACACTGTTTAGTTATCATGCGACTGATCTGCCATATTTCCTAACATCTGGCAACTTAAAAAAGAAAAAAGTACGTGAACCGCAAGTAATGGCTAGATTTTCCTAGTTCACACGCTAAATGTCACCGATGTTGCTCACGTTTTCCCAGGCGAGAACCGTGGTGGCCCCATCATGAGGCACTGAGAGCCCCAATCTGCGCCTCACCATCTAATCAGGACCCGCAACACGTCCTCTGATGCCATTACAAACTGTCAGAGCGTGTCAACGAACTAATTGCGGACAAAGACGCAATTAAAGGTGTATTATATGCGTGTGCGCATATGCAACGAGTTTTGCGAATGTGCAACCTGTTTTGTTGGTTGTTTCAGATTGTGTCTACTAGGATTTCCGGTGGCTAGGTCGAATAGGTGTGATGTTCATCCACTGTTCACCATCCTACTCAATGACAAATTAACCAAATATCTTCAGTGTTTGGTTTTTGTCCTACCTTTTGCAAAGCTGTAAATAGATAGTCATGTTATCACAGCAATATCTCAGGTAGTCCCAGCCCCTAGGTATCCTTGGGTTACACAAGACAATTTAGTGGTGTCTTCTGTTAGTTAAGTTACATTTAAAAAATCGTCAATATACGCAGCTACTGATGTAGATTCAGATGATTATCATAAACGGATTTGTTGGGAAATTAAAGTGGTCGATAAGGCTTTGTAAACTCATTGATCAGCAATGGGCATGCTTAACTGATAAAAATGAAGATAACCTTATACTGACATGATCATTACCTAATAGCTTCTGCTCTTTGCCTTAAAAGGTTACATCAATCTACTTAGTGGCATCCATAACGAATTCTGGAGCCAAGCTTTTGCAGAGGCAGCGCGCTTTCGTAAGAAAAGCTTTTATATTGAAAGTTAAATTAAAGATTGATCAAATTTGTTCGAAAACTGGGTCAGGCTCAGGTATGTTTACTTTATGGCAAGCTTACCTTTCTGTGTTTATATCCCAAAAAGTCAACCGTAGTATTTAAAATACTTTTGAAATTGGGGTGACCTTAAAACACTTTTATGGCTAACGGCCGACCAAAACGCAATTTTGGCACTAAATTATCCTAACTGTCGTAAACAAATTGCGTCGGAGCTCGCAATTTCAAAGCCTTAGGGACATGCCAAGTGCCCCATTGCCCTCCCACGCAATACCGCGTATTCTACCCACATAGTTTCAGGTAGTACAACAATATCTAGGATATTGCGAAAGTTCTCAATTTTCAATACGCATTTTGAGATTGACATGAATTTTCTTAAAATCTTGGGCGTGACGTGATTAACTACTTGTTGATCTCAGTCTTTTATGCCGAACTTATAGCTTAATCCAACCTATGATTTAGGTACTCTAACATACCCACTTACCAATTATACCTTTTGGCCCAGCTAGACAAAAATCCTGATCGATCACAATCCGTGAACCAGAAGATCCGCATAAATAGGAAAATGTTAATACATAATTTTCACGAACAGAAAAGCGTCTTAAGTTTACAGCTAGGTTCTTATCTCGAAAGCAATAAAACTACAGTTAACTCTCAGCTTACTCACACACAATCGATAGAAAATCTCTACAAAAAAACCATAACGTGACATCCAAAGGTTTATCTCAGTAACTGCCTCCATTTATAACAATGTACACTAGCTTAGTGCCTGGTTTCATTCGCCTTTCAAATAGAGCGTGGTTAGGCTTAAGCTCGGAGCTTTCACTTCACAAAAAGTGTCCATGTTAGAAATACTTACGGAAAATAAAAATCCAAATCTAGTGGGAACAAAAACACTGCACGTTTAAGTTAGTTTTTTGTTGGAATGCAACTGTTTCGGAACGGTGCGCGGGAGGGCGTGCGCTCTGCGTGGAGGCAGTAAGAGGACTGGCCCTCTGAGTTGTGTGAGGGCAGCGGGGCGAATGCCTCCGCACTCAGTGAAGGCACTCTTTTGAGAATTACTTGGATTCGATTTCCATTGCTGGCTGGCATGGTGTCTCTACATAATGAATTTACTTAAAAAATTCGTTCTTTTTGTAAAGTAAAAACAGTTCTGCATAAACAAGTCAAGAGCAAATCTATCATTATCTTAATTGAAAAAAGCCTGAGTTACCTATTTAAAAAAAAAAAACAAATTCTGAATGTAGAGCATATAAAGCAGAAATGCAAAGTCATGATCATAATACGAGATAAATTTTAATTAACTTTACCATCGAAAAAAGCATATCTAAATCGAAAAAAAAATTTAACACTTAAAATCCAAGTTTATATGTATACGGAAATATTTAAAGCGCTAGGCTGCCTCAATAACTAGCAATGGAACTAGCTCCATGCGATATCGTCTCAGCGCCCGCCACTTCTGCTCGCCTGGTAGCCGCCTGGTAGTAGCGAGGTCGCCGACACTGGCCCGCCCGGGATTCGAACCCGAACATCTTGCAATCAATGCGAGCTTTTCCGGAAAACGCACTTAACACGGCCATCACCACGTATTTGAGATGTTTTCGAGATTAACTTCATTAGCAGCATTGTTTATTTTAAAATAAAGTTTTGTTTGTGCTAATAAGGAATGTTGTGTAGTTGCCCTAACTAGTAAAATTACCTAATTATGGCAGTTTTGTAAAATAAACTTTACCTTACCTTAAATTCAATACCTTTTCGTAACTGTATAGCAAAAAAGTTATAACGTCATTTGCTTTTCACATATTAAAGTAGGTAACTCTACCTTTTTTAACGTGCCATACTTACGTACACACATATATCACGCGTTTATCCTTTGTGGGTAGGCAGAGCGTGAAAGGCCGCAAAAATACGTTTGCTATCGTCACGTCTGACAGATATTGAGGGGTTTTTTGTAGTGACAGGTTAACAGCCTGTCGCCTAAACTATGTATTTAACCAACATACATACATACATATATCACGCCTTTATCCCTTGCGGGGTGGGCAGAGCGTTAACGGCCGGAAGAATACGGTCGCTATTACCACGTCTGACATTTTTGAGGATTGTTTTCCAAGGTTGTTCCAGAAAACATGTGTATTACTATAGTGACAGGTTGTCAGCCTGTCGCCTAAAATTGTAATACACCAATACCCTCGAGTCCCTTAGTCGCTTCTTACGACACCCGCGGGTAGGCTGTGGGGTGATGCTATTCTAAGCCGGCATCACACGGCACACCTAATCTACATAACCTACGTATTAGCGCTATGCTAATTACTAGCAAGATTTTAAGCTACTTTAAGTTCAGTCAATTTGCTGCGTTAGAATAAGTAGGTACCTATTAAAGACTAGTAGCTTATAAAACTAAAAATAACGAATTGGTTCTGTAAAAAACTTACAGTTAAAAAGTTCATGCCCTATTTTACGAGTTACGGAAATCGTCAAAATCGTAAGTAATTTCATTGTGCTCTCAGTAAATTTCGTTTTACGATCATGGTTATTTGTAGACCGTCCCTAACAAACAAACAAACAGTATTAAATACTGTCAGGCTGGTGTTCTCTATGCATAAATAAATTCAATTCCGTTTTGCGTAGGAATGGGGATTTATTTTCAGGGTTCCATGGACTTTCCTGTGGAAATAGCGCTTTTTCCGAAATTTTTCATTGTGAAATACATATAAGCCAGTAAAAAAATAACATAGGAAGGTACAAACCTATAGGTACTTGAATGCTACCTCTACCTACCTATTTATCATTTCTTTATTGGGACTGCATTTTACTTAGTTGCTACTATTGATTATCCCTATCTTCACTTTGTAGGTAGATAGAGTAAATAGTAGGAACTAGGTTGCCAAGCTAGATGATTTGATATTGAAGATGGTTTGTTATTCACTTATAATTTCAACTTATTTTAGTAGGTCTTTAAAATGCGCTATGCTCTTGCTTGAACACTGAAATATATAAAAAAAGTGTTTATTTTTATAACCGCATAAAAAAAAACGTAGGTATCTACTTATTCTACCTAATTTAGGGGAAACTCGAAACATTTGACCCCTAGGTTAGACTTGTTCGCGATGAGGACACATCTTGATATTAAGAAAACAAAATGTGTTGGTAAACGTAATTTCTATACAAACGCAAGACTTACTATTTATATTGCCATCCACTCTTATATTATGTGACAATGTTACCATAGTATTCTAGTTTGGTATCACATTTAAAAGTTTGAGCGATGAAAATTTTTTATAAACTCATGCTTAATTTTGGCTACGTATTTACACGATTTATAAATTCTAACTCGCGAAATTGCCTCCTATTTTTCTACAGTTACCTAAGTCTACTATCTGTATGTTGTAAAGTTACATTACTATTAGTTGCTATTACCTACATTTTGAACAATATCTACCTATATTTATATGTAGCAACTAAGGATAAGGACACCAGGCTTCATCGGGTCGTTTGGCAACTAGTTTGAGTCCTACATGAAAAGACGAAGTAGGTAAGATTGTTGGTCTTCTGAGTTATTCCATCACATCTCCCCTACGCTTGGGCGACTTATGACTTGTGAAAAGCTTGTGATCAAAATCATCAAACTAGACAAAACCTATTTCAGTTACAATTTAATTATGTCGCCAATAAAAATTGTAACTCAATCTTGTCATCGAATATTTGGTAGTAGTTAAGTACCTACTCAAATTTCGGATAAAACAGCGTACGTACCTAAAAGAATTTCACTGCTGCAATAAGTATAATAACTATAATAGAGTTAAAAAAGGAAGATTCAAGTGTCCCCATTTTCCCCTACCTTGTAAGGAACCTTACGTCGGCAAGGGATATGTGACCCAAGCTTATACAGCTTAAAGTGCGAGTAATCCCTCACAGCCCCATAGAAAAAAACCATCAATCTGAATTAGACCGCCCCCGCGTCACACAACGACTCCATACAACACCGTTAAGAGTCAGTGCACATCTGACTGGCACCATTTGACGCGCGCCGTTCTCAATGGAAAATTGGAATCGAAATGAACAATAAATTACAATGTTAAATCAGTTTTCCTACTCTGCCTGGTTTGGATGTCTGGAACTGGAAGATATTTCTACTATAGAAACAATTAATAATGTAGGCACATTTGATATTTTATAACAGTATCACGCATTTATCTATTCTTTTCAAATCCTATTTGAATAGACTGTAGATACTGTAGTTGGAATAATGGTTCAGAAACTTCCCTTGTTGAGTTAACCAAACGGTTGTGCCCCAGTCCAGTCCGAGCAAGCCTTTTCTCGACTGGACTAATATCAACATTTATCAGTTAGGAATGCTTACTTATGATAGCTAGCTACTAAAAACGCACGCGCTCACTGGCACCGTATGTGCGCCGGACCTTAGAGCTTTATATAAACTTGCGCGTACGACGTAATCGGTTTACCGTGACACTGCCGACAGGTAAATCCAGTCACCCGGAAAAATCCAAAAAATGCACCTAAAAAGTGCCAGTTTGTATAGAGATTAGAGAGTTGTGCTTTTTATCTTATGGTTATCGGCATATTTGTATAAAGAAATATTGTCAATAGAGGTACAAAACGAACAAGAACGTTACAAAAAGTTCGTCCGTTGTATTAGTTCGGCTTTCTTTACAGAATTCTTTGATCAAGACGTCATATAGTTTTCTGGAATAGTTGTTCATACTCCGCTATTATGCGACTGAAATGCAATGACGCCAATCAGGGTTCATTCATGCAGTTTGTTTGTTGCAGTTTTAAATGACGCAGGAAAACATTCATTTGATCACTTCATATCAAAGGAAAGTTTTTATAGAATTTCTTAGATCCAATGAGCTTGTGATGAATAGACTTGGCGCTAAAACTCGGCGCTATAAGTCTAGGTATTTACACGGTTTAAAAAAAATCCGCAAATTTTCAAGGGGTGAGCAGGCTCTATCAATTTTTTGACTTTCGTTCCCTTGGGAGAGTTATCCAAATTCACGGGGTGGTCATCTGTTGAGAAATAAAATATATATAAGTAATTACTTAATTGTGCTGGTAAAAGTAAATGTAATGTAAAGAAGAAGCCTGCTCGATGGTCTGACGATATCATAACTCTTACAGGGCCTTCCTGGGCAAGGCCGGCACAGAACCGCGATTGGCGCAGGTAGAGAAGAGGCCTAGGTATGTGGGCTGAGGAATCATGAGGATCATGGGAAGATCTATACTAAAGTAACAGTTCGGTCCTTATTTTGTGTTGCTTAATCACTATTATACCACTCTCTTTCTCTCTCTTTTCGTGTGAGTTTGACATCACTGTTCTACCTTCTGTGTTGTTTCTGATATGTAATTCACTTGTTGCCCTTATTTTTGCATTGCTTCATTCCACTCGCTCGTAGCATTCCGTCTTAAAACATTCCCTTTCTCTGTGTCGATCATTTCACCAGTTGATCACACAATTAAATATACTTGCGTCACCTCATCATTATCACCTCTCGCCCAGGGTTCACTGTCTCCCTGACCTTGGTCGGTCTACCTCGAGCGCGACTAATTCTTTAGCTACGCTTCAGCTGTGCAACTTTATTTCATTCGGTACCAGAAAGTTGTAGAAAGTTTCTGGTCACTAAAATATACTAGAGGCTAGAGTCCAGTACAACAGTTGCAACTGCTGCTAATGGTCTCCCGTGGGAATATGATAACTTCCCGTGGTAAATTATTTTGTACTTATTTGGTACTGAAATAGAAATTAAAAAATTCATTTATTTGGATTTTAATCCACACACAGTATCGTCAGTGTCAATCGTCGCTTCGAGATGAGCATCAAGTGATTGAGAAGTTGACAGGGCTGACCGGTGTGTCGATAGCTCAGTGGTCTGCTCTGACAGTAGGACGGTATTCCACGCGGCCCGGGCTCGATTCCCGGTCGACGCTTGTAAATTTTTTAAATTCTTATTTTATTCATTTGAACATGATAAGGGAATTAAAGTTAAGTTTAGCCTAGTACTATTATTTATTGTCAGGTTTAGCTGTCTATTCCTAATCGTAAATGCGTGGAATCAAGTAAAATAAAAAAGCAGACCTTTCTTAATCTACTTTCACAGGTGTGTAGAATATTGTTAGAAACATTTCACCTCAAAAGGTTTTAACTTTCAAAAATAATTTTAAAGTTAAAAACTTTTTCTTTTAACTGATTTCTGACTAAGACAAATGGTTTAATTTCACCCCCATGAAAGTTAAACAAAGCTGTGAACAATTTAATTTCGTGATCTGCGAGTGACTGCGAGCTTACTGCAGATGATTGACGGATTTTATCGGCACATTTTGTTTTCAGTTGCATTTGGGGTTCCTTGGGTGGATAGGTATAGATCATAACGATTTTAAAAACTTTACAATAGGAAATTATCTATCTGTCAGTTTTCATATCAGATGGGATGCGATATTTTGACATTTGAGTAATATGCTACTGAACTAGATGAAATACTTATCCGTAGAAAAAAACTTTTTCAATTCAGCTCAGCTCAATGTAAACTAGAATATTAACCAACTAACTACCTCCCTTGGCTCAGCGACCCAAAATGGATTGGCCTCCGAAACGAGCATTCCGCCACTGATCCCTGTCCTGCGCGATCTCCTGCCGGGATAAACTAGTATACTATAAGATGTAAAAATATTAGCTGCAAATATTTTAAGAGGTGAACAGTCCATGGAACTGAACAACTTGCCCCACGACACATAGGTCTACATATGAAAGAAATTTTTGGACCTCCCATACAAAATGACCAACCGACCAAGTCAAATTTCCAATTAATAAAAGCCTCCTTATTCCGAACCACACCAATCTAAACCGCAAAAATCTTAACTAAAGATCAATCAAATCATTTACATCTTACAGGGCTGGGTCCTAATTTTCCTATAGCAGGTGGTCGCAATATTACCTACCACTGCCTTGGCAAGGTTAACAATGAAAATATAATAGCAACGGGTAGGTAGACAATGAAAAAAGTGGGACCTATCCATTTTCAGTGGTTGGTGCTCAAAGTTTTACAAATTGAGAATTTCCATTTGGAACCACCCTAATCCCTGATCTTTCCTACATAAAAATAGTCACTTTCAAAAGCTGAGATATAGCTGGCATGACACCGGATATCCCTCACTAGGAGGGGTGGAATTCCAACCCTTGTTGACATTTCTCGTTATCACTCCACATTGTGCGTTTGAGAGTTTGAGGTGAGGCAGTTAGGGAGGGAGATATTTATAGGGTGCTAAGAAATTCTCAAGTCAAATAATTCAAACCACCAGTTAATCAGGAGACGAAATAAAAATAGATGTAAGTAGGGGTGCGTATATACCGTGTGATGTCGGCTTAGAATAGCATCACCCCATTTCTTACGGGTGTCGTAAGAGGCGACTGAGGGACTTGAGGTTTTCAGGTGTATTACAACTTTTAGGCGACAGGCTGACAACCTGTCACTATAGTGATACACCAATTACCTCAAATGACCCCCAATATTTGTCTGACGTGACGATAGCGACCGTAATATTGCGTTGCGTTAACGCTCTGCCTACCCCGCGAGGGATAGAGGCGTGATGTGTGTGTGTAAATAGGGGTTGATGCAAAGTTTAGTTAGGTATATTTTTACCCCACTGATTTAAAAGGAGGGTTATGTTTCTAGAGTGTGTTTGTTTCTGTGGAGAAATAAGTTCTTTTTCAGATTTTTTCACGGGCTACAAAAGCACAAGCAAAAGCTCAAAAGCCTTGGTGGATGTTGAGATAGGAGGCGTTGTAAGATTTGTCTGAGCAGCGCAAGTTAAATAGCCAGTTATAAATTCAAAATGGCGGATTTTGAACGTAAAAAATAACATTGATTTTTTTTCCCGAGCTGCAGCTCACTTAACTAACCGCGATCGGGATTTTGGTTTCTTATTCTTCTTCTCTTCTTCTTCTTCTTCCAAAGAAGGTTTATTATTAAAATATAGGCTTCTTTATGTAACGCTATACATAATAGGTATTAAATAAGTATGTTTATTTTTAGGTACACTTTTAATATAAAACTTAAGAATATTTATTACGAGAATCATAAATGATAAAAATAAAGGTGGTTTAAACTTTCCACGATTAAAACAGATGTGTAAATAAAGGTAAAAGATGTTATTACCAACGATATCCCTTTAAATTGGGACTAGGTAGGATTTGTCCAGCGGGTTTTTCCCGCTGAAACTTATTGGTATATCGCGCGCTAAAAAATAAATAGCTCGCTCCCTGTTACCGCTGGCTGCTTTACTACCTGGAGCCTAATTTAATATACGAACAACTTTTCCCTTTCACAACTATATTGACACTGAATCAAGAAAACAAAATTGTCTAGGTAATAAAAAATACAACATATATCAGACAAAAAGGTGCGATTCCGTTCCGCACATTCTAAAGGCATTTTTAGGACAGTCTATTCATTCATAATCTTTGTTTGTGACAACATCTTTGTCCTTTTTAATTTTGATATGTAACAATAGGTATCTATGTATCGTCTCGACTTTGCTGTGTGCTGGGTAGGTTAATCCCTGTGGTTAATGCGGTCGTGTAAGGATTATAGAGCTTTTTTAAATATCTCTAACGGTACCTGAGTGGTAACAGGCATTTTTACCTGACAATTTCAGCCACCTTACGTCAATAAACGTATTGTCCTATGTGCTCTGCGTCCTACGCCAAAAGTCGAAGCAAACACCTTTCACGCCATCTGTACCGTGTAATAAACGAGTCAACAAAACTACTATATAAACGAAAGAAAACACAATTCATCATCATTTTAATATTCTTTTGTGAAGAAAATAATTGACTGTTGTTTTAATTGTAAAACTTTAATAATGGCTAGTTCAATGAAATTCTTGATTCTATTCGGCATTGCTGTGACGGTAGATAATTCTTTTTGACTAAATAACGTTTGAGTTACTTTAGTATGATTCGAAGATGGTCTTAGCATTTTGCTAAATAATTACTCCTAAACCAAACTTGTATACGGGGTGTTGGGTTGGGACGGTGTAACGTGACGATTGCAGGCGTGATAAGACCATGAAACTGAACATTTTTTTCCGAGTATGGGGCTATGGTGGTAAACGAAAACAAAATTTCGTGTTCCCATACAAAGTCAGTCAGCTGATCGGGAATTTTGTATGGAAGGTCAAAAATAATTCAAGTTTACCGACGTAGCTCCCATAGAAAAAAGTTATTCATGGTCTGATCACGCCTGCAAAGTTTTCGTTACACCGTCGCTTACACCCTGTATAATTATGAATTCTTTATTATGTGCTCCCGATATTTAACTGCCCAAACCTTGTTACTGTTTAATTCTAAACTAAGTACATCTCGGATCCGCGTATGTATGGCAGGCTTGCACTGAAACAAAAAAGATTTTCGAAATATTTTCTCCCCTTAAGATATTCCGATTTTTATGTTACTTATACATACCTAATTTATTAAATCTTTAAAATAAGTAAGCACCTAACTAGGTATTAACGCATTTATTTTATTTTACAGCTCCTGGCTTTGGTGTCTCAAAAGGAAGGTAAGTCAAATTAGCGTTAATTACTTAGTACTACGTAGTCTTACTAGTAGGTATCTATACTTTGTGGATGTACCTACTAATGATGATTATGATCATCGTGTAAACATATTTTGAATCAGTAAAAGAATATCCTTGGCAAGCGTACTGTTGGACGCCCTCCGGTCAGATGGACCGATGACTTGTCGAGAGCGGCTGGTAGCGACTGAATGGCGAAAGCGGGAGATCGTTCATTGTGGCGTACCCTGGGGGAGGCCTATGTCCAGCAGTGGACTGCTATAGGCTGATGTGATATAATCGCAAAGTATGGATATATTTTAGAGCGATACGCCGATACTTTAAAAATATATATTTTTTAATTTGTTTATATTGAACTTTTTTTGTATTTATTTTTAATTTTGTATTGGTTTTCCAGTGAGCGCATCGCCAATGCCCTTGCCAGTGCCAGACCCATTGCCAGGTCCTAACCCAGAGCCTTGTGAAGGGGGAGGCAAAAAAGGTGGCAAAAAAGGAGGCGGCAAAAAGGACAAAGGCAAAGGCAAAAAGCCATTCTGGGCTGCATTTATGTAGATGTAAAAGTAAGTGTCTATCTTAATTCTAACTATTATTATAAATTGTTGAAAAATGGTTGCCGTGTGATGCCTGATATACAGGGTGTAAACATATTAGCTGCAAATATTTTAAGGGGTGAATCAATCAGCCCACGAAACTGAACAACTTTGCCCAAAAAACATAGGTCAAAATATAAAAAAAAATGTTTGAACCTCCCATACAAAAATACCGACCGACCAGACCAACCCAATTTGTACAATATTTCTTAAGGTGCATTTTAAGAACAGAAAGCGAACTTCAAATATATTTTTGCACCGAATTTAAAATTACTGATATAATCCGGTAATAATTAGGTAGGTACTAGACGATAGGGTTGTGGACAGGTCAAATGAGCTACTTTTTAAAACGATATTAAACGGTATTTTGTATGAAAATAGCAATGTATGACGTAATACATTGCCATTTTGGACGGCCTTAGAACACTTACTTTTAAGTAATATTTCTGTTTATTAATCGAACTTTGAATGTTTTGAAATATTATAATCTACATTATAATGACGTCCGTAGTATTTTTGGACAATAGTTTTAATTTTACAACTTCTATATTTTATTAATGACCCATCATTAATAAAATATAAAAGTTCTAAACTTAAAACTATTGTCCAAATATACTACGCCTACAACCGGCTTTGGTCCCTTTGTCCTGTGCACCATTAGGCTGGTTTCAGAGCGACGAGTGTCGGCAGCGCTGCCAAGCCGCGCGCGGTTCGGGCGCGCGCCTGGGCAGCGCGTTCGCTGTGAAACGACATTCAGACGCGCGCGCTTCGCTGTGGTGTACGGTCGAGTGCAGAGAATCATTAGTACAGTTTTTCTGTGATTAAACGCAATCAATGTGTCTAATTTTACCTAAATATACTTTTATTATATAATAATTGTGTATTTGGGTAAAATAAGACACATTAATTATTGCGTTTAATTACAGAAAAACCATTCGACGTCATATCGCCAGTGGCAAACTTAGCGCGAACGGGTTGTACCTACCTACTTAGTATGTACTTATCTTAAGTTTCGTATTTTTTTCTAAATATTGTATTATACTATGTATCTACTTACTTCTTACACAAAAATAAGAAGGAGAATATTTAATTCTTTCTCAAAAATGATTTTAATGTTTAAATAATTACTTAATAAATGTTTTTCTACCAACCTTTCTGTGTAGTGAAATTTTCTCCGAACAATTCTATCCCGATTTCTTCCCAAGCTTTATTTTTCGCGTCCCTATTTTTACGTATAATTCGCATCAGATGCATTCCACAAACATTCTCGATGACGAACTTCATCAATCAGTCGCCCCGTGTCGATAAAGTGATCCATTTTCAGTCACGTAGAGGAGTACATAAATTACAGTGTGTTGGACTGTACGCAGCCGCGCGTCCGCACCGTGTCGCTCTGAAACGCTACTGGCAATCGAAAGAGATCCGACCGCGGCGCGTGGCGGCGCGGCCGAGACACGGCCCAAAACGCGTCACTGTGAAACGCTACATACAATCTAGTGTAATGCGAGGCGCGCGCGGCTGAGCAGCGCTGCCGAGACGCGTCGCTCTGAAACCAGCCTTAATGTACCTACTACTATTTTTTGTTTTCCAGACTGCTGCCGCCCCGTTACTCTTCAGTCTTCCCAGAGAACTTTTAGTTTTTTCCATTAACTCTATATTTTTATCGCATTTTATTTATTTTGGTACCTCCATTTGTAAAATAAATCTTGAAAAATACTATGTTGTACTTTTTACTATCTTAAAAAAATCTTCAAAAAAAACTATCTCGTCATGCAAATAATGCTCCTAACATAAATGCAAGTTATTTGGATTAGGATTAACCATACGCATGTAACACAACATTTTCTCTTGGCATTAACTCGATGTTATTTTATTTACCACCTAACGTTACATGTTGTTTGGTTAGCTTGGCCAGCCCCGAGGCTATGCTTTAGGGGCTAGTTTTAAGTTTTTAGTCCACCTGAGCCGCGTTTACACTAGGTTCATAAAATTGTTATTGTTAAAATTGTTAATATTTGACCATCAAAAAGCTAAATGTAAAATTTACTACTTTGAATAAATAATTTGAGTTTGCACAATGTTCGTAAGGTAAATAAATGCAAGTTGTTTGAATTAGGCACAATGCTCCTAAGGTAAATGCAAGTTATTTGAATTAGGCACAGTGTGGTTCTCCCCAGCACGGCCCAGTTATTTGGATTAGGCACAATGCTCCTAATAGTCCATTGAATGAGTACCTCCAAAGGGGGTCTAGAGTGCGAGAGTTAGTAACGTAAGATGTTTCTTCGGAAACATGTCAAGAGTCCCTAGGTAATAAACATACTAAAACCCCGGGACACTAGGAGGAGCCTCGGAGTGGGGGGAGGGGGGGAAAGGGTCCATTTTTTAATTTTTCGCTTAAATCTCAAAAACGGTACATGTTAGAGAAAAACGTTCAAGGAAAAGTTGAAAGGCCATAAAATTATCTACAAGTTATACCTAAATCACTTTTTCCTATATCCTACCGTTTCTGAGTTACACGCATTAAAAAATGATTTTGGCTCAAACAATTTTCCCATACTACATACCCATGTTTATCACATCAATCGATCAAAAAATATTTCTTTCTTCCATAAAACTCAAATGTGCAACTTGTAACCGGTACTGATAGATTGCTCTTGATTAGGTCTATCATTGGTAAAATAAACACATTCCTCCATGGAAGCCTTTAGGAGGAATCGATTGTCAAAATATTATATTAGGGTAGTTTTAGTTACTAAACTTGAACTATTTATTTTTTTCTTCCAAAAAGACTCAAAAGTGCAACTTGTGACCGGTACCGATAGATTGCTCATAATTAGGTCTATCATTGATAAAAATACTAGATTCCACCATGGAGGCGTTTAGGGGAAATTGAATTTTATAACTATTGACTATAATGTAAATGCAAGTTATTTGGATTAGGCACAATGCTCCTAAGGTAAATGCAAGTTATTTGAATTAGGCACAATGCTCCTAATGTAAATGCAAGTTATTTGAATTAGGCACAATGCTCCTAAGGTAAATGCAAGTTATTTGAATTAGGCACAATGCTCCTAAGGTAAATGCAAGTTATTTGAATTAGGCACAATGCTCCTAAGGTAAATGCAAGTTATTTGAATTAGGCACAATGCTCCTAAGGTAAATGCAAGTTATTTGAATTAGGCACAATGCTCCTAAGGTAAATGCAAGTTATTTGGATTAGGCACAATGCTCCTAATGTAAATGCAAGTTATTTGAATTAGGCACAATGCTCCCAAGGTAAATGCAAGTTATTCGAATTAGGCACAATGCTCCTAAGGTAAATGCAAGTTATTTGAATTAGGCACAATGCTCCTAAGGTAAATGCAAGTTATTTGAATTAGGCACAATGCTCCCAAGGTAAATGCAAGTTATTTGAATTAGGCACAATGCTCCCAAGGTAAATGCAAGTTATTTGGATTAGGCACAATGCTCCTAAGGTAAATGCAAGTTATTTAAATTAGGCACAGTGTGGTTCTCCCCAGCACGGCCCAGTTATTTGGATTAGGCACAATGCTCCTAATGTAAATGCAAGTTATTTGAATTAGGCACAGTGTGGTTCTCCCCAGCACGGCCCAGTTATTTGAATTAGGCACAATGCTCCTAATGTAAATGCAAGTTATTTGAATTAGGCACAATGCTCCTAAGGTAAATGCAAGTTATTTGAATTAGGCACAATGCTCCTAAGGTAAATGCAAGTTATTTGAATTAGGCACAATGCTCCTAATGTAAATGCAAGTTATTTGAATTAGGCACAATGCTCCTAAGGTAAATGCAAGTTATTTGAATTAGGCACAATGCTCCTAAGGTAAATGCAAGTTATTTGAATTAGGCACAATGCTCCTAATGTAAATGCAAGTTATTTGAATTAGGCACAATGCTCCTAAGGTAAATGCAAGTTATTTGAATTAGGCACAATGCTCCTAAGGTAAATGCAAGTTATTTGAATTAGGCACAATGCTCCTAATGTAAATGCAAGTTATTTGAATTAGGCACAATGCTCCTAAGGTAAATGCAAGTTATTTTGCGAAAGACTTTGACATGTCACATACATTGAACAAAGTTGTCTCATACTATTTGGTGACCTACTGCAATAAGCGTTTAAGGAGATTAATATTATAAATGAAAATACGAAATAATTTGATATTAATTTAATCAGACTCATTTCACAACATAAAATGGGAAATAAATCGCTTCTGATTCGAGTTATTTTACAACACCGACTGCGCTTACAAAACATTAGGCTAAACTACATCAGCCCGTATTGTAAAATAACATCCTAGCACATAGTGCAAATTATATATTAATTTAACATATACATACATAATACATACACATCCTGAGCATGGAACTTTATGTACATACAAGATAATTCAGTTCAGACGTACATACTTAAATTCGCGCGATCACATGGCCCAACGCAAGAACCAAATAATAACCAAACTTCCAGAGTTGCCAGTGAATGAATTCACTATTTCCGCTACTGGCAACACTGAAACAATTAAAATATAACCTTCACAAATGGAAATCATTACTTCTGCCTAGCGTAGATTGACACTAACATGGTGAACTAGATTTAGATTACTCCTCGCATCGATGCGCGATGTCCCGCTGTGGCGTCGGCGTGGAACGGAACGCGCGGGAATGGCGAGCGCAACACACACACACACCCACTAGTGTCTCTGCACCACACACACACACACACAACTACCGGCCTCACAGATTACAGCTCGTCGTGGTCATCCTAGGGACAAAAAACGACAATATTAGAAAAATTACACAAATATACTTCTCATCAGAGAAAGCGAGACACTTTCGTTTTTATGTTTTGATAAAACACGAAACCTAAAAAGAAAACTTTCGAATTTGGTGTATTTTTATTAAACCTAATTTTACTCTCATCACACGAAATGAGACACTTCTTCCAAAATAAACACACTTTTTAAATAATCTGATTCGTACAAAACATAAAGTTGCAAAGTTTCCCGGATTTTTTGATGAAAACTATATTTTAACAACTTTTATCTACTACTAACGATCTACCACGCATGTAAGTCTATCCCATAAAAGATTTCACAGAAATAATGATAACAATTACCAGCTTTTAGTAAAAAATTTAACTGACAAAAACTATCTACAACATGACATCAGAACTAGTGTGTAATACTCGCTTTACTATAAAATTCTGCAACTACGAGTACTACAAATACATACGTTTTCTTCCGGTTGCTGCATGAAAATTAACAACATTCTTAGTCTTACAACAATATTTTTAAAATAACCTAAATAAAAATTTATTAAGTTGAATAAAGATTTTGACTTCGACTTTTATATGAGACGAAAAATTAATTCTAAATAAGACTTAAAATCTTGGTATCTCGAAAAAGAATTCAGATCAGAGCGCTAATAGGGAAGCGCCTTTGGCGCCATGACAATGCCGTTAGCACCAACAGGACGACGCCTTTGGCACCCACAGGACAACGCTATTGGCACTAAAAGCCAAGCTCCTTTAGCGCTAAGAGGGATGCACCTACGGCGGTCACAGCGATTTGACTTTGGCACTTACAGAGAAGCGCTCATAAAGAAGGCATCTTAACCTTAACAGCCATAACAGCCCACTGCTGGACATGGGTCTCCCTCTATTGGGAGGTATTGCCATACCACGATTGGCAGGTGGATTGGCAAGCGCAGTGTAAGATGTTACATCAACAGGAAACGCTGCTGCCCATTCCATTAATAATTATCCAAGTCGGTTTTCACGACACTCACTGGTAGAATTGGGGTGATGCTATTCTAAGCCGGCACCACACGGCACAAGAAAGCTTTATCGGAAATAAAATAATCTAGAAATAAAACAATATGCTGTGTGATACTGGCTTAGTATAGCATCACCCCATTTCCTTCCCGCGATTGTCGTAAGAGGCGACTAAGGGACTCAAGAGCAGTGTTGGGCAAATTGTAATTAACTACTAATTACAAAATTACAATTATTGTATGTAATTAAAATTACGAATTACTGATTATAAATCTTGAAAGTAATTTAGATTAACAATTATTTTGATGTAATTGTAATTAAAATTACTAAATTACTCAATTACATATGAACAAGGGCCATATAAATAATCGAACCCACGACCCTCGGCGTAGCAGGCAGGGCTTCTATCCAGTCCACTACGCCATCAGGCCAGTCCTCTGAATATTGATAGGGTGCATTCAGACCATGAACTGAACAAATTTCCCCTAGTACCTACTTAATATATTTCATTTTGTATGGGAGATTGAATACTTTCTGTTGTTGCCTGACATAATAATATGTTCCTAGGGAAAAGTTGTCCCCTATGAATATGTGGAAGGCTGTTCCATGCATTCCGTATTACTATAGCAAAGATCCATTCTATCATAGTACAAAATGTAATTGAGTAATTGAATTACGTATTATAATTACATAATTACATAATTGGAAAAATAATCGCGATTACTGGTAATTTCAATTACATGTAATTTGGATTGAATGAAATTGAATTAAAAGTAGTTAAATTATTAATCAAATTACAAAAGTAATTGATTGTGCCCAACACTGCTCAAGAGTATTGGTGTATTACAAGTTTTAGGCGACGACAGACTGACAATACGGTCACGATCGCCAAGTCTGACATTTTTGAGGATTGTTTTCCAAGGTAGTTTCAGAAAACATGTGTATCACTATAGTGACAGGTTGTCAGTCTGTCGCCTAAAAATTGTAATACACCAACACTCTCGAGTCTCTTAGTCGTCTCTTACAACACCCGCGGGAAGGATGTGGGGTGATGCTATTCTAACCCACAAACAGCCACGGCACAAGAAGGCTTTACCGGAAATAAAATAAACTAGGATCTCACCTGTGGCCCGGCTTCAGCAGCCTCATCGTCCAGGTCCTCATCATCCTCGTTCTCGTCAGGCTTGTCGGCCTTCTCCTTGGCGCTCTCGGCGTCGTCCTGCTCCTGCTTCATCTTCTTCTCGCCCTCCAGCCGCTTCTTGATCTCGTCGGCGCGCTGCTTGGCCACCTCCAGGTCGTCGGTGAACAGGATGTTGTCGAAGATCGTGCCCGATTTCACCTGGAGTAACGAGAATGGTGGAAATTTGAGTATTTTGACAAGTATATACTAGACATGTAACACTACTTCTACTTCTCCAGCCCCACACCAGTCCACTGCTGGACATGGGCCTCCCCAAATAGGCGGGGTATTGCCATACTCACCACGCTTGGCCGGCGGGTTGGTGAGCGCAGTGTTAGATATTGTATATATTCATCGGGCTGCTGCCCGTTTCTTATATTCATCTCTTTGTCGCCTATTACGACACCCACGGGTGGAAATGGGGTGATGCTATTCTAAGCCGGCACCACTCGGAAAACATAATGAATGCAAGAATAGGTAAAATGGTCATTTGACGTAAGTATCCCGTCACAACGTCAACGATCGATATCGCCACGTCTGACATATATTTGAGCGCCATTTCAACTGTTGTTATTTATGTATCATAGTGACATACCAACTATTAAAAGTAGCAGTCTTAAGCTAAAGTGGTAGAACGAAGTATGCTTTACGAAATGGCGGCGGCCAAGTCTTTGCTTTTAGACAGTTCAGGGTATGTGGACTATAGGTCTATGGTTAGCTTGGCCAGCCCCGAGGCAGTGCTTTAAGGGCTAGTTTTTAGTCCACCTGAGCCGCGTGTACACTAGGTTCATAAAATTGTTAATACTTGACCATAAAAAAGCTAAATGTAAAATTTACTACTTTATAAATAATTGAGTTGAGTTCGAGTCTCACCTGCCACAAGTCCAGACCGACGGCACAGATCTCATCACGCTTGTAGAGGTTCGCGTCAGGGGTGTATTCAGGGTTGTCGATCTCCGGGTGCACCCACGGACCCTTGTACGCAGGGTTGTCGATCTGAGGAAAAATAATTATAGAGTTAAATAATAGAGCACATAGAAAACAAGCGGAGTCAAGTGTAGCGTCGACATTTAAACGATAGGCAATAACGGTTTTCTTAGGGTTAGTTTAACAATAACCAGAACAGAACACGTATATTTTTTTTATAGGTGATTATGTGATGCTATGTGATTTGAAAAAACTAAAGCCCAAAAATATAAAACAACAATTTTAAGACAATAACGGAATGTTTTTATATGCCATTTTAAACATAAATTTCTGTTCAAAATCCAAGAACCAAGACGCAGTAATATCATAATCGCCATCATAATTAAATTCAATTTAAAACTTCTATTTCCGAATCATAAATTAAAACTCCTTTTATACTTATTGCAATACGCAGACAAGATTATTTTTAGTACATCTTATTTCAATCTAAATTTGACACAAAGAAATTCTACAGTACAATATGACTCATACGTTTTAAGTTCTTTACGCGTTTAAGAAAACTTTTAAAATTCTTCTTTTTAAAACGATCTTAAACGGTATTTTGTATCTTAACCAATAAACGCGTGCTAGAGTTCGCATCTACCATCCATAATCCAATTTCTGCTCAATTATTAATGCTTATATTATTATACGTAGTCATTGTAAGAATGTTATGAAAACAAAGCAAATGAAACTTGACGCGTGACTCAAAAACAGTAAACAGTTTCCTGAGAATCTCTCATCATGTATGCCAAGTTTTCTTCTTATGGCAACTTCCTTTATTTATCGTGAAGATTCATTTTTACGGAAAGCCTTTTGTTCTCATTGTAATATTGAACACTCGGGAAAATGTGTGAAATTGAAATTGGAAGAATTTGCAGCACTTCACTGTAAAGTTTGACTTATTTTTTGAAGTTTCAAGGTTGAACTGTTCTCTATTATTTACGTTATAAAACGTAAAATAATGTTAATTATCGCCTTGTGTGACTACGTACTTAAAAATTGGCGCACCATACGGTCTTAGAAAGTTCCAATGTCTATCTTAGACTGGTAAAAGGTCATCAAAGGTATCATGAGCCCTAAGTACCAGGAGCGCATACCTGCTTAGGAGCCCACACGCCCTTGTACTCAGGGTTGTCGACCATGGGAGGCTCCCACTCGCCGTCCATCTCGTCGTCCCAGTCCTCGGGCTTGGTGGCGTCAGGGTCGGGAATGTGCTCGGGTTTGTCCCAGTTGTCGGGTTTGCTGTCGTTGGGGTCGGGGATGGTGGGCCTGTCGTCCCAGTCTTCGGGCTTCTTGGCTTCAGGGTCCTGTGGAAAAAAGAAACGACAAAAGTTAGAACAGGAAGGGTGTACGTACAATGTACATAACTACATAGCGATCTCTTAAAAGTTTCACATGTTATTTCTTTTAAGAGGTTTGAGAACATATTGCTCGCTGCCGTGTGATGCCGGCTTAGAATAGCATCACCCCATTTCTGCCCGCGGGTGTTATAAAATGCAACTAGGGGACTTGAGGGTTTCATGTGTATTACAATTTTAGGCGACAGGCAGATTTTAGTAACAAACTGTCACTATAAGAAGTGAAACACGAATCATCTGAAAGGACCTTCAATACTTGTCAGACGTGGCGATAACGATCGTTAACGCTCTGCCAACCCTGCAAGGGATAAAGGCGTGACTTGTGTACATTTCTCGTCTTTGGCCACGCGTGCACGCGTGCGTGGAGAGACTTATGTCGCGCGATAGAAGTCCCTTTTACTCTCGCCGGAAAGAGAAAGAAGTCAGACTGTCGCACCACTTTTAAAAACTTATCTTCTTTTAGATCGTACAGTGAATTCATTTTGCGCTGATGAGAATAGCATTACGCGTATCATACAAGGTATTACGCGTTTCTCTATCAGTCATCGTTTTAAATGGTAAATTCGTGCCACTTTGCCGTGCATAGGCTAAGTTAGATTGACCTTTTCAGCGACTTATAGTAACTCATATAAGTCGATTTTTAAATTGATTGAAGTGTAAGTGTGTAGTGCGTTTGTTTGCGTTGTGTGTTTTGTACATTTATTTATTTATTTATTTAATAAGAAACAAAATAAACCCTTTGTATTGTATTGTAAAGCGCACACAAGTAATCGTTTTTTTAGGAGTAGGGTATGTCCAGCGAGAGGCGGCTGGATTTAAATACGAAATGTATGAAATGGAACAATACATTTTTGGGTAAAAATGAGTGTGCTAGTAAAATTCTAGGCATTTTAGACGGCTTTGTGCAATCATGTCTAAATCTAAATATTATAATAAAATAATGATTTAGGTAATCAATCGAACGTATTGAACAGTTATTAATATTATTAGGCATAACACGACAGACGTTGCAATTTTTTACCGTAGTGTATTTTACATTCACTTCGGAAACCAGTCAATCAAGTGGGAGCTGAAATGTGGGCGCGGTTGCGTGGTATGACATGTCGGTAGTGAAAGTCCGATCTGATGATATAATTCTTTCTGCACAATGGCACATGTGATCTGTCTGCCTGCATTAAAAAATAATATATTCAGTGGTGTTTAGAAAAGTAGTTACATAAGGTACTAACTTCATTTTAAAGAGTGAATCAGCCTTTTAAAAACTGAAAGACTTTTCCCAAGAAAGATAATCATAGGTAATCATAAACTTGGAATCATAGGTTGGAATATGAAATCAATTTTTGCACCACATACAACCTGATTCAGTCGGCTGATGATACATTTTGTATGGGAGGTCAAATAAAATTTGAATTCAAGAGATATTTGAATAAGACTTAACCTAGGATTCGGGCCATGTTAGCCATCGAGTTGCATAGGTCAGTTGGCAGTCGCTCTGTGTAAAAACTTGGTTCGACGTCAAATCCTCTATGTAAGGTAGCCGACCCCGACAGAGAAACGGGGTAAGGCAAGGAGAATGATTATTACATTATCTTGAAAAGACATTCTAAATATTATCTAGTTAAAAGTAGATAATCTGTGTGTGGTCAAGGGCCGGCCCTCGAGAGCAATGAACCGTGTCAGCAGTATTTAGTGTCGACGCCACGAGAGCTCGCGAGACGCCTCATGTTTGGCGCACGTCCAGAAAAACTTCTCGGAAACAGCCGTGGCATGGGGACCGTTACAGTTCCTTAAATCTTCTTTTAAATATACAATATGAGGTGTAAGAATATTAGCTGCAAATATTTTAAGGGGTGAATTAGCCCATGAAACTATGCAACTTTTCCCAAGAAACTTAACATAGGTCAAGATATTAAAAAAGTTATTGAACCTGTGGTTTGTGTCATGTTGTGGTTTGTGTCATGTTGTGGTTTGTGTCATGTTGTGGTTTGTGTCATGTTGTGGTTTGTATCATGTTGTGGTTTGTGTCATGTTGTGGTTTGTGTCATGTTGTGGTTAGTGTCATGTTGTGGTTAGTGTCATGTTGTGGTTAGTGTCATGTTGTGATTAGTGTCATTTTGTGGTTTGTGTCATGTTGTGGTTTGTGTCGCCGGGTGGTTTGTGTCATGGTGTGTCATTGTGTCATGGTGTGTCATTGTGTCATGGTGTGGTTTGTGCCACGGTGTGGTTTGTGTCACCGTGTGCTTCGTGTCACTGCCCCCCCCCTACCTTCATCTTCTGGTGGTTTGTGTCACGGTGTGGTTTGTGTCATGGTGTTGTTTGTGTCACGGTGTGGTTTGTGTCACGGTGTGGTTTGTGTCATCAGTTAGTTTGTGTCATCAGTTAGTTTGTGTCATCAGCTAGTTTGTGTCATCAGCTAGTTTGTGTCATCAGCTAGTTTGTGTCACTGTGTAGTTTGTGTCATCAGGTGGTTTGTGTCATCAGGCAGTGTCGCGAGCTACTTGTTGTCATTAACCAGTTCCCCTTAGTAGGGGGCCCCTACCTTCATCTTCCTGGGCGGCAGGAAGTCCCAGTCAGTGGTTTGTGTCACGGTGTGGTTTGTGTCACGGTGTGGTTTGTGTCACGGTGTGGTTTGTGTCACGGTGTGGTTTGTGTCATGTTGTGGTTTGTGTCACGGTGTAGTTTGTGTCACGATGTGCTCTGTGTCACCGCCCCCCCTACCTTGATCTTCCTGGGCGGCAGGAAGTCCCAGTCGGCCTCCAGCTCGCCGTCCTCGATCTTCTCATTGTCAATGAGCACTTCGTAAGTGTTGTCAGGCTTCACCACCAGCGTGTACACGTGCGTGTATACGTCGTCCTTGCAGCGAATGTCCTTCTTGATTAAGTGGTTCTTGCCCTTGTAGCTGAAGATCACGTGGACCTGGGGACGGGATAGAGGAGTCAGCATTGTGTTGTGCGACTTACTATGGAATACGCAGAATGTTTGGGAATTAGCGCAAAAACTGTTCTTTTTTTATTACGTTATCAGCCCCGGGGCCATCAAAACTACGCATGTCATTCTTGAAGCTTGATGGGGCGAGGGCACACCCGGAATTATTTGAATAGTGGTTCAAATCAATCACGCTATTGGTGCGAGACCGGGCTTAGGAGTTGTTCTAGGGGGAAAGGATTAGACAGAATACGCAAATCATGCCTATATCCCTGGCGGGGTAGGCAGAGCGCTATGAGAGCATATTTGAGGGTCGTTGTAGATAAAGTCGTGTATCACTATTGGACAGAATCTACTCGGTATATGCCGGTAATTGACAAAATGAGGCGCAAATGAGGGACCTCTGCGACCCCGCCGGCGGGGACGCCGGTTGCTTGAGGAGCTGATCTGCTCTGCTAAGCTGATCAAAAACTGCGTGTCCTGGGTTTAGGTTCATCAATTTAAACTTGAGTCATAATGAGGCAGGAAGCTGAGGATCTAAAGGCGTCACCCTCAACTGTAGGTCGAAATATGAAAAAAAAAACTCGGACCTCCCATACAAAATTACCAACCTCTCAAGTCAGTTTGTATGACAGGTCCAAATCGTTGGGAAAGTTTTACTTTTTTGTGATTGGTCAAAAATGTTTCAATGTCTAAGTTCAGTTACTTCTTCTTGGTGCGTTTAGGCACAACTCAGAGATTTCCTCCCCATTGAAAATTGTTCTTTTATAAATTTTTTGCTTATTTTACATAAGAAATGCGAAATCAACTTGTGCTTTTGCGCTATTTCCTTCACATACTGTTCTATTCTAATGAGAATAGGTTTATCTCACACCACACATTGGAAGTGGTTATTTTATAAAATTAAAATAGATACGCTAAATTCAATAATTATAAAATATTTCCTAGAAGATAGTTTACCATTAATTTAAGTAACTATAGGTTTCGAAAAGATCTAAATTACCGACTTGAGAAAGAATTTGTCTTTATAAAGAACTAAAATAAGGCATAAAGTTATTGCAGAAGGAGTAAAATAATTAACATATTAAATTGACTTAAGAATGCACTCGAAACAATAAAACTTATTGAAATTATTATTTTAATGAGTCAGTATGTTAATGTGTGTTAACTAATCAAATGGTAATCTGTGAAAACTATAATTATGTTCCCTAATTTAGTTTTTGTTATTTAAAGGATCTAATTAAACTAATTATTAGTTATGTAATGATAATAGCTATTAATGCTGGTTTAAAATAGTAGTTAAACTGTCTGCAATGTTAATTTCGCAATTTCCGATTAACAGTTTGCTGGTTACAGAAACGAAGTTTCTTAACTGTATAAATATGTTAACAAAAACAGTATTATATTCTAGAAAGAAAAATATTAGTAACTTTTATTTTTTCTAGACTATTTGAGAATGAAATAATTGAATGTCTTAATAGATAAGAATGGTATCAGTAGAAGATATCATTTTACTATCATTCAACTTCAAACAGTCAAAATTTTTGTTAAATATTAAATAAGTTTAGTGATACAAAAACTCAGCAAAGCCTTGTAAATCTAAATGTTACAAAAACAGTATTGTAAAAAATATCGACTCTACATTGAAGGGCTAACTACTTAAAACTTTACCAACTTGGTGATATCTATAAATTGCTTCAAGCTTCTTCTATAAAAAGGTTAAAACAAATTATGATACTAACATCTAGAATATTTACACTATTTACTAAGTTTCACCTGTTTTTAAGTAGACAACAGTTCTATAACTATGATGTTTGATAAATACACAGTCATACCCCGCTTTATGCAACTAATTTTTGGGTAATCTGTTATAAATAAAACCACTGCTACATATAAAGCAGTAGTTTACAAGATCGTTGCGATTTATTTTTTTAAGAGAGGAGCCACATATCGCTACAGCAACCCATATATTCCAAGCAAAGTGAGCTGAACTTTTCACGTAAAAAATATTGTGCAGCAGTATTCTCTCTAGCAGTCGGGAGTCTTTTATGCTACGTCAGCTCTTGTCACGGATTTATTGGCATGTCTCGCGTACCACTTGAGATGCTTTGGTCCACTTGGTCTGCGGACCACCAGTTAACAACCACACAACTACACAGGGTGTAAAGAAAAATTAGCTGCAAATACTTTAAGGGGTGAACCAGCTCATGAAACTGAACAACTTCTCTCAAGGAACATAGGTCGAAATTAGAAGAAAAAATTTGGACCTCCCATACAAAATTATCGATTGACCAAGTCAATTTGTATGGGAAGTCCAAAACATTTTCTCATATATTGATCTATATTTCTTGAGGAAAGTTGTTCAGTTTCATGGGCTGATTCATCCCTTAAAATATTTGCAGCTAATATTTTTACACCTTATATAAACAAAAAAGCGAGTTGTATAAAGTGGGGTATGCCCATATACAAATGCATCTAAAGAGATGGTTTCATGAGCTAAATGTGTATCTAAACTGGCCAAACCTTGCGCACGAATGGCTTGGGTGGGGGGATTAAGAAAAAATGACCCTTCTTGGGTCGCTGCAGGACAAAAAATGGTCATGAATAATATAAAAAATGCTTGCATGTCTGATATGATTGATGATAATTAGTGCCTGATAGAATCTAACACCAATGCCACACTCTACATTTACAATGGCACTATCTTTATTACAATGTTGTTTTATCTATCTGTCCATTGAATTACAATTTAGAGGCTTGTTAAGGCTAATTTGACTTAAAATGCTGTTGAAGAGTTCTTATAGTTACTAAACTATTAGTAAAAAATAAATTATTTCTTAATTAAGTATTTTGATTGGAATAGTGATTTTAACTGATTAATTTACTGTTATGTATAGCAATGTAAGTGGTAGAGTAGTGGTCTATTTGTGGCAAGTTTTTCTTGATTATAAAAAATAAAAAAAAAGCATTGAAAATAATAAAAAAATACTGTGTCTTACCTTCTTGGTACCAGGACCGCAGATGTCGGGTCCGAACATAATTTCGTAAGGTGATTCTCCGTGCATGTCCTTCTGGTCCAGCTTGCAGTTGAAGATCTTCAGGTAACCACCTCCGCAGTCAATGTCCTGCTCGTGCTTCACCGAGAACTGGATAACCATGTTCTTGCCCTCATTGCTGAAGGGCTTGAACTTCTTGGAGAGGGCGTAGAACCTAGCGTCCTCCGACGTTTGCAGACCTGCAAGTACCAGGGCATTAGGAATGTGCAAGAGTTCGCAAAACCCGAAAAGTATACTCTGACCAAAACTAGTCTCTTATTGTTCACAGTGTTTAGTAATCAGATATAAAGCCAATTAGAAAGGTACCTTTATCTTCCTCGGCGTCATTGTAGAACTTTCCAGCAGTGAGCTTGAATTTGCCGAACTCTTTGCCGGGGTGCTCGCTGTACACCCACTCGCTCTCCCATGAGTCTGCAACCAGAAACACACCGGATCACCCTCAGAAACCCATCAAATACACCGGCAATAAGCACTTATTCGGCAATCGATAGCACACGCGGCAAGCCTGGCCGGCAGGACGCCCAAACTATCGCCGAAATAACGAATATAGCAGATAAAACTTACCATCAGGGAACTTCTCTTCATAATACACTTCACAATTGACTGAATAAACCGCCAGTAAACTGGCAAAAGCGAATATTAGGAGTTTCATTTTTTTGATTCACAATAACCACCCTCGCTGGCAAAGGACCGGCCACGAATAATTTCGTGAATTACCGACTCGGCTATTATAAAACAGTACTTTGCCTATTGCATTCACTCCATAACCTAATGCATGCTTCTGAAAGAGATAGATATAGAATCCGAATTCAGCTCCTTAGTGTAAGAAGAGGTAAGAGATATAATTTTTCACCATTCAATGCAGTAAGAGTAAAAGAGACAGGAAAAATATAAGCGTTGACGTGTGACGTAAAATTACGACAGACAGATGGAAAGCTGCTATTGGTAAAAGTTGACCAATCAGATTTGAACACACTACACAAATTAATGAACTTGAAAGCGCGAAATTTTGAATTAGTAAATTAAAAACTTTTTGCACATTTCGTGTCGCCTAAAATATTTTTATGTATTTGAGATGGGTAGCGGTAAAGTTCTTCCGTTTTATTATGTGTTAATATATATCAGAATAGACTCATTTATTATTCATTCATAAATAGTGAAAAATCAGTGCGGTAAATAATTTCCATAAATGAGATAAAATCACCAATCATTGATGCACATGACATGAGAGCGAGAGACAAATATCAAAACTTGTATGCGAGACTGAAACAACACTATCGCACTATACGTGTAAAGTACAGGATGCTTCACGTACGTTGTTTCGGAAAACGGAATTAATTTTGTAATTTGTAACCTTGTACGCTTGAACGTGGCTTTTACGTAGCATTATTACTTGATAAATACCTGATATCCCATAAAACAGTGATATCAAAGTGAAAGAATACTTTACAACCCTACATTACAATACATGACAAACAACTTACAAGGCTACTTAACTTGTTCGACAGGGTGCGTGAAAATCTCGCTAAACGTACGAAATCTTTCTCCCTATGTAGGTACCTACCTATGTACAATAAATTCGCCTCTTTTTTTGTGTAGTAGGTACTATCACCAAAAAATTGAAAGTAATAAGATTTTCGAAACAATATTGATCTTGATTCTAGCGGGACATTTCTTCATCTGGCTCTATTTTTATCAGCCATTTGGGTACGAATTTCTGCGATGTGTTCCTATTGTCCCCGGTATCCGTGTACCCGTTAAAAATGGGGCATGATTTGGCAGGGTAGGACAAGGTGTAGCATGGTAAGACATTGTCCCACCCACTGCCACAACTTACCCCACCTGCTCCACCTGTGCGTCGTTTTTCAAAACTACAGGTTACAAGTCTACAGGTAAAGTTCGATGTACATTGCGTAGCTGGTCAAAAATTATGGTTTTGTAGTGTCCCATCAGCTACGCAATGAAATCGAATTTCACCTGTAGACTTGTAGCCTGTAGTTTCATTGCATGGGGCACCTTGTCTCACTTATATAACAACGGGGGGCATGCATACCGGGGACAATGGGAATATACCATTTCTGCTACTCACTGCGGTTTCCTCCTACTCCATCTCCAGTGACTGGGGACAACGGGAATTACGGGAATTTAATAAAATACCATTAAATCCTCCGTGATTAAATCATTCTCGTTGTCCCCAGTGAACGTGTATCGGTAATACGGTAGTAATAAAGAAATGGAACCAGGGACCGAAAATATCCGATATTTATTAAAAGTATCAAAATATCAGATATATATGATAAGTATCCGATATAATATAAAGTTTGATTAAACGTCATTTTGTATGTATGACACGCTTACTGGGGACAACAGGAAGTATTTTTCGTTATTTTATTAAATTCCCGTTGTTCAGAGTCACTGGGGATACCGGGAACACACACTAGTAGCATTAGTATGTCGGAAAATTGAGACTCCCGTACCACTTATGATCATTTTTGTTCTTTTAATGATTACCTACTAGATGGAACGCTAAGAGTCGTATTTCGCAGATTTTTACATTATTTGTTATCATTATCACAAAATAAGTACTGGCTCGCCTCTATTTTATGTCATTATCATAGTACAGTATTTTGAAAAACCGTTTTGTTTTAACTTTGTGTGAATGAATGAAAACTTTTCGCAAACTTCCGTTTCTTTGTTTACGTTACGGCGAATAGAGTCGACGTGTGAAATATACTCCTGCGAAAGTATTCCTGATGAAAGCGGATTTCCTGCCTTTTGAAAATATACTTCTCATCTCAGCTTCTCATCAAAAGAAAGAGACACCTTGCAAGTTTATGTTCCGTAGAAATCACATTATTTGTAAAGAGGTATGATATCGTGTAATAGAGAGTAAAAATAGGTATATAATTCTTCACGAAAATGTCCCCAATTAAAAATAGTTTTTAAAGGTTTCGTGTTTTATCCTAGAAGCTTCATCAAATCATAAAAACGAAGCTGCCTCGATATCTGTACTAAAAATTGAAAGTGATTATAAGATTAGTCTAACTATAACATTCTGCAAATGGAGTAAGTCTATTATATAAACAACAAAAAAAAATAAGAGCATTGATTCATAACGTGGTGAAAACAGGGTGCGAAAGAAACCGATTTTCTTCAGAGTGAAAGACAAAGCAAAAGCAATGAAACGATCAAACGATATGAAATCGATTCAGACGAGTCTTCCATCTTGTCTGAAAATATGAAAATATATTTCATTTACGTTCCGTTTTACGTAAGTTTTGACAGTTGCAGCTTTTCTCCTCTCGGGAGGTACGAGATTTGAATGGATTTTTGTCTCCCGCTAATTTGAAACATGAACAATGACTCACGTTCCTATCATCGTTTCATAAAGCTATAGGGCATCTTTGTAGATAAAATATAAATAAAATGACGTTATCCTTATCTTCAACATTTATTAACACGACAAAAATCGAGATTAACACTTGGTTATACTCAACAAACATTCGGTCTTACAGCGAGAAGTCTTCCTTGAAATCGTAATCATCTTTCTTATAAGTCGTTAAGGTTACATTCTCTAAGACACCAGCTAAGTTGGCTGCTTGTTTCTCGTGTTTGGCTTTTTTCTTTTTATCCTTTTTGAACTGCATTTTCCTAAGTTTGTTCTGCTTGGTGTTTCCCTCGATGGTCATTTCCGGGTCTCGTTTGGTGGTCTCTTGCCCTCCCCTGGTCTTGTCTGCGTGCCTGGTGATCTTGAGGGCTGGTGGCAGGAGGGGAGACGTGTCTTCGTCTACTTGCATCTCGTCGTTTTGCAGGTTGACCGGGCCTGTGCTGGTTATCTGTGGGAAAAACATGTTTGTAAATGATTAGAAATGTTTACATATCGCAAAAAAAAAATCAATTTGTATGATATGTCTAAAAATTTTCTAATTTTTCGACCTATGTTTCTTGGGAAAGTTTTTTCAGTTTAATGGGATGATTCAGCCCTTAAAATATTTGCAGCTATTATTTTTACACCTTATATTTTTAGGGTAAGTTATATTTGCGAAACTAAACAACAGTTCCGATGAAAATTGGGTCGATTTACGAAAAAACAATCATATTTCGACCTATGTTTCTTGGGCACAATTGAGCAGTTTCATGAACTGCAAACCACACACTTTTTTACACATTGTATTCTTTAAAAGAGGGGAGGCCTTTGCCCAGTCGTGGGACATATAACAATAATGGACCAGGCTGCATAAAATAAAAAAATCTTTACAGAGAGTTATTCCGTTTTATTAACTGGTTCACTGGATCATTGGACGACCCGATGTCCCACACGAAAAGAAAGAGAGAGTCCATAGTAGCTTTTTACAGCTCTTCATCTAGTTACCTTGACAGGTTCAACGCTGGTTCCCTGGTCGAGCTGGCTGATGGCCTCAGTCTCCATGGCTTCGAAGGAGTTGATGTCGAACTCTTTGGCGATGCTGCTCACGATCTTGGCGTCCACGTGAACGTCTGATGCTGAGGTCTCCGGAGGCTCCGTGAAGTAGCGCACCTGGAAATATTATACAAATATCGTAATATAAATAAATATATAACTTGATTTTTTAACGATCCCGAAAGGGCAACATTATTCGCTCATATGCCGACCCCGACAGAGAACAGGATAAGGCAAGGAGGAGTGTAAGTGTAAGAGCAAGGACAAAGTAGTGCAACTGCCCTTAATGCAACAGGTTCATTTCTGGATAAGGCAAGGAGAATGATGATCGTTTATAAGGTGAAAAAATATTAGCTGCAAATATTTTAAGGGGTGAATCAGCCCATGAAACTGAACAACTTTCCCCAAGGAGCAAGGTCGAAATATGAGTAAAATATTTGGGCCTCCCATACAAAATGTAGCAGCCAAGCAAGTGAACATGTATATAAGGTCCAAAATTTTTTTTATATTTCGACCTATGTTCCTTGGGGAAAGCTGTTCAGTTTCATGGACTGGTTCGCCCCTTGAAATCATCATCATCATCAAATTTAAGAGCTGAGCTCTTGTCGGTGGAGCAATTTCCACTCTTCTCTCTTTCCTGATAGTGTTTTCATCTCTTGGTACGACACGAGCACGACTCGAGCCTTTTCTTTAATTTGTGTGAAGAATGTGCGCCTTGGTCTTCCCCTTCCTCTTTTCCCTTCGACCTTTCCTTCAGCAATGTTCTTTATGAACTCGTCGTGTCTTAGCAAATGTCCAACCATCTTCCCTCTTCGGTTCTCGATGTTCTCCAATAGACAACGCCTTTCCCCAACCAATGCTAGTACTTCCTCATTTGTCTTTCTTTCCGTCCAACTGATCTTTTCCATCCTCCTCCAGCACCACATCTCAAACGCTTGCAACCTCTCTCTATCTCTTTGTGTCATCGTCCACGTCTCACATCCGTATAAGGCAATACTCCATATATATGTCTTTATAAGCCTCTTCCGCACGTGTTTTGCAATTTTAGCAATAAAAAGATGTTTTTTATTGTGAAATGCTTTTTTGGCCATTGCTATTCTGGCAACAATATCTGGAGTGCATCTAGAGTCGTTTGTAATTAAGCTCCCTAAATATCTGAAATTACTTACAGATTCTACGGCAGTGCCATTTAGAATAATTGGGCTATTGTTTGGTGTGTTCGTTTTTGAGGTTATCATTGTTTTGGTTTTTGATGTTTATTTTAAGTCCAATTTGTTTGAAGATGGTGTCCATGTTTTCCAAGAGTTCCTGTAACTGTATACTATTGAAATATTTGCAGTTAATTTTTTACAGCCTGTATATTGCACACTCAGAAATGGCTCCACCAGCCACGCTTCCCACATACCTTGCCGGTGTTCCAGTCGTTGAGCAGGATCCTGGCGGCGGCCTCCTGGTCGGGCACGCCGCCCTTCTTGAAGCGGCCCATGCGCGACGCCAGGCACGCGAAGAATTGCTGGAATAAATAGTGTTATAAGTTCAGTGAAATTATTACCAATATAATTTAATACATAGATAAGCAGTATGTTAGATTTTGTGGTTTGTAAGAGTATTATTATAGTGGTACAAATTTAAAATGTTAATAGGCAGAGCAGTGTTTCCATTTGTCAACAGTGACAGATTTTGTTGGGTCAAATGGGAATGGATATTTACCTGTGGCGTAGTAAACTCCGGGATCTCATACAGCACCGGATGGCTTCTTTATTGCTCTGCCTACATTGCTAGGGACAGGGGCGAGTTGTACATATGTTTACCTGTGGCGTAGTAAACTCCGGGATCTCATACAGCACCGGATGGCTTCTTTATTGCTCTGCCTACATTGCTAGGGACAGGGGCGAGTTGTACATATGTTTACCTGTGGCGTAGTAAACTCCGGGATCTCATACAGCACCGGATGGCTTCTTTATTGCTCTGCCTACATTGCTAGGGACAGGGGCGAGTTGTACATATGTTTACCTGTGGCGTAGTAAACTCCGGGATCTCATACAGCACCGGATGGCTTCTTTATTGCTCTGCCTACATTGCTAGGGACAGGGGCGAGTTGTACATATGTTTACCTGTGGCGTAGTAAACTCCGGGATCTCATACAGCACCGGATGGCTTCTTTATTGCTCTGCCTACATTGCTAGGGACAGGGGCGAGTTGTACATATGTTTACCTGTGGCGTAGTAAACTCCGGGATCTCATACAGCACCGGATGGCTTCTTTATTGCTCTGCCTACATTGCTAGGGACAGGGGCGAGTTGTACATATGTTTACCTGTGGCGTAGTAAACTCCGGGATCTCATACAGCACCGGATGGCTTCTTTATTGCTCTGCCTACATTGCTAGGGACAGGGGCGAGTTGTACATATGTTTACCTGTGGCGTAGTAAACTCCGGGATCTCATACAGCACCGGATGGCTTCTTTATTGCTCTGCCTACATTGCTAGGGACAGGGGCGAGTTGTACATATGTTTACCTGTGGCGTAGTAAACTCCGGGATCTCATACAGCACCGGATGGCTTCTTTATTGCTCTGCCTACATTGCTAGGGACAGGGGCGAGTTGTACATATGTTTACCTGTGGCGTAGTAAACTCCGGGATCTCATACAGCACCCGATGGCTTCTTTATTGCTCTGCCTACATTGCTAGGGACAGGGGCGAGTTGTACATATGTTTACCTGTGGCGTAGTAAACTCCGGGATCTCATACAGCACCGGATGGCTTCTTTATTGCTCTGCCTACATTGCTAGGGACAGGGGCGAGTTGTACATATGTTTACCTGTGGCGTAGTAAACTCCGGGATCTCATACAGCACCGGATGGCTTCTTTATTGCTCTGCCTACATTGCTAGGGACAGGGGCGAGTTGTACATATGTTTACCTGTGGCGTAGTAAACTCCGGGATCTCATACAGCACCGGATGGCTTCTTTATTGCTCTGCCTACATTGCTAGGGACAGGGGCGAGTTGTACATGTTTACCTGTGGCGTAGTAAACTCCGGGATCTCATACAGCACCGGATGGCTTCTTTATTGCTCTGCCTACATTGCTAGGGACAGGGGCGAGTTGTACATATGTTTACCTGTGGCGTAGTAAACTCCGGTATCTCATACAGGTCCACCAGCGTATGAGTATTGGCTCTTTGCCGTATGGCGGTGGCTGTTATTGCTCTGCCTACCTTGCAAGGGACAGGGGCGTGATATGTCGTCATCATCATTCGTCTCATCATCATACATTCATCATTCATTCACTGCCCATTCGCCCAGCACGTTATATGAAACTATGAAAGTGACAGTTGCCATTTTGTATGTGGTTGTCAAGTTGTAAATTATCGTTGTGTGCCGTTGTCTCACGCAAAAAGTGGCAGAAATTTGTCCGGAATTGACTGTTTACCACCACCATAGGTCGTGTGCTGTAAGTTGTTTACCTGTGGCTTAATGAACTCTGTTATCTCATACAGGTCCACCAGTGTATGAGTATTGGAACTCTGCAGTATGGCGGTGGTTGTTATTGCTCTGCCTACCTTGCAAGGGACAGGGGCGTGATGTATGTATGTTTACTTGTGGAGTAGTAAACTCCGGTATCTCATACATCACCGGATGGCCTCTTTATTGCTCTGCCTACCTTGCTAGGGACAGAGGCGTGATGCTTACCTGTGGAGTAGTGAACTCTGGGATCTCATATAGGTCCACCAGCGTATGAGTATTGGCCCTCTGCAATATGGCGGTGGCTGGGGTCACAGGGTCCTTGAGGCTGCCCACTCGGATGGCGTTCTTCAGCGCGACGGAGGCGTCGGAGTCGGAGCCCGAGTGGAACACGATGCCGGGGCTGTCCAGCAGTTTGATCTTCGAGTCTAGTTGCACGGTCTGCATTTGCCTGGAAAGAAAATTCAAGTTCAAATTCAAATTGAAAAAGTTGGGATATCAAGTATCGAATTCGTTTCGTTCAGCGTAAGTATTTTCAACTGAATACGTTAGTGGACTGGCAGGTCAAATGAGCTTCTTTTTTAAACGATCTGAACTGTATTTTTTATGAAAATATGAATGTATGACGTCATACGTTGCTATTTTGGATAGCGTCAGTCAGAACACTTACTTTTATATCATTATTCATACATACATACACATACACAAATCACGCCTTTATCCCTTGCGGGGTAGGCAGAGCGTTAACGATCGCAAGATTACGGTCGTTATCGCCACACGTCTGACAAGTATTGAGGGCCTTTTTAGATAATTTCTGTATCACTGTAGTGACAGGTTGTCAGCCTGTCGCCTAAAATTGTGATACACATGAATAAATATTATATCATTATTCTGTTTATTAATTTACACTTCGAATATTTTGAAGAATTATGAATGTAGTCCGTAGAATTTTTTAACAATAGTTTTAAGTGTACAGCTATTATATTTTATTATTGACCCAGGAAACTAGCCAATTTAGTAACAGACTTCCGCACGCGATTTAAAAATTGGTGTCAATTTTAAAATTCTATTAACCAAACACATTGCTGCCTATATTATTACACTGTAGTGACAGGTTGTCAGGCTGCCGCCTAAAGTTGAAACACACATGAAACCCTCAAGTCCACAGTCCACTTGATTACAAACTCAATGCTGTCTTACTTGGTGACCCCCGGGGTGCTGCCAACGTTGCAAGCCTTGGACCTGTTGAGGCTGTTGATGATGGAGCTCTTCCCCACGTTGGGCAGCCCCACGATGCCCACGGTGAGCGAGGTCTTGATGCCCTTGTTGCGGCAGTAGTTGCCCAGGATGTTCATCAGCAGTTCCGCACCCACGCATGCTGATCCTAAAACCAATTTATTACCAAAATATGTAGTAATATGTGAGAATGTCCAAAAGAGTACTTATTCTACTTTTAGAATAACTACTTTTTAAAACGATTTAAAACGGTATTGAACAAAACAAACGACAATACGAGATAGGTGCTGTGTGTTCCGCTTCAGGATGGTTGGTGGTGGCTATATCAATCCCTTTCTAACACATGACGTCTCTTTCTCGCATCCCCTCCGATTACTACACGAGGTAGGTGCACCACACTATTCTTTATGAAAATTGCAATGTACGACGTCATATATTGCTATTTTGGATGTCGTCGTAACACTTATTTTATGTAATTTTTCTTTTTACTAATTCAAACTAAAATATTTTGAAAAATTAAGAATAAAGTCTGTAGTATTTTTGAACAATAGTTTTAAGCATACAACTTTTTTAATGACCCAGTTCACAATCAAATTTACTAAGACTGTAGTAGGTGATAAAGAAGAAGACAACACAAACCTTTCATTTCCTTCTCCTTAACCACATGCTTCATCTTCTTCCTGCCAAGGTTATGCTGCTGGTCCTGAGTGGAGGCCTTGAAGGGTACGGCGGGCGCGCTGCGGCGCAGGTACTGCAGCCAGGCCTGCAGGTTGTGTCGGGGCACCAGGTCCGCCTTGTTCAGGACCACGACCAGACGCTTGCCCGCTTCACGGACCGCTTCCTCCACTTGTATACAGCGAGTACCTGTAAATAACATCAAATTCACTTCTTGAGGAACTTATTAAAAAAGAATGCTTGATCAATCAATACTCAAACATCAATAAATCAATAACCAAAGTCGATGGCGCTTGTACAACACTTCTGTGCAATTGATAAAAAATGTGCTGGGACTGGTTGCTGTGTGTCAGCCTGAGTGCTCAGCAGCATACCTCGACCAAGGCACATTCACACCAACCGCGGCGCGAGGCGATGAGCACCCGAGGCTGCTTGGTAGGTGTAGATGCAGCTATTCATTTTTTAGAAGGAGGAGTCACCACTGAAGAGGCTTAATTAGAAAAGTCTTATTCTTCATCTGTGAATCGAATGCCTTTGTTGCTCTCAACAGACAGACGATCAGCTCTACTCATTGGAATCACTACATTGTAGTGCCCCTGCTCCTACTAATTACTTTGGGGCTGTGTTGAAATTCTGCCTACATCTGTTATTTTTTTGAGTAACTGTCAATGAAAAAAATGAGTTTAATTTACCTAAAGGATCTCTAGCATCAACAACTTCCAGAATGACCTCTGCTTCTGATATGACTTTCTTGAACTCTCTATAGTAAGTCCTGAGTGAGTTCTCCTGAGTTTTGTCTTTTCCAAACTGCACATCATCACTCACAGTGCCGGCGCCTTTCAGTGCATCATGCACTTTGCCTCTAGTCTGTGCATTTGCCACCTGAAAAACATTAAAACACTTTTTTATAGAAGTGTTGCCAATGACTCTAAAATAAACGGTTTAGTTTTAATAAAAGTACATGTACATATTCGCACTCATAGTAAGACAACGACCGAATGCAAAATTGCAAACTTTTGGGAAACAGCAAAAAACTTTTTGGATTTTTGTAGCAAATAGTTAAATCACTATAAAATCATCACAAATAAAGATATCCAAAATCTATAAAAAGGTGTGTATACCTAAGAGTACCTTCTATTAGATTTAGTAAATCAAGTTAATGTTTGTTAGTCTATTATATATATATTTTTAGTTTTTTTCTTAAGTTTTGAGATCGGTCGTTGTCTTAGTAAAATATTTTAAAAAATTGTGTCTGATCTACAAATAAGTCTATATCTTACTAAACTATTGAAGTGCAGAGGTGACCAATTTTTTTTTCAGTCATTATATTACTTAAATTTAAGAAGAGAGTGTAAAACATTACTAAACGAGTCGTTATTTGACAAAAAGTCCCACATATTTAGAGGCTTATGTCAAAATTTAGTACCAGAAGATGCTGATGATTTAGAGTAAAGTGTTTTATAAATGGCAAAATAAATACTTATTATGATAACTAAAGATGTATGTATGATGTCGTGTAAATAAAAACCTTTTTTTTTATTTTTTGGACGTATTTTCGCAGCAAGGACTCAATCCACAAAATTGACAAAAATGAGTTAGTGTTACCAAAGAGGTTTATAGGGTCAGCTCTTTCATTCAGCAAAAAAGACTTGCGATCAGACAAGCCAAAGGCAGCGTTTTACATACAAAGTCGTTTCTCATTTATTCGGTTGCAGTGAATGAGTTCAGCCAAAAAGACTCAAGCTGTCTGAGTCGTTTTAAATAAAACATTATTTGTAGAAACAGTGCAATTTTTTATTTTCTTGAAAACGACTCAACCAATTTAGGTCATTTCTCATAAATTGTATGTGGTCTATACAAGACGACGATCAGTTCTGATAAATTCTACTTGAAGAAAACGGGAAAAAATTCCATTCATCTGAAATAACTTAAACTGTTTAATTCTTTTCTGATAAACTGGTTATAGTTCTACTAAGGCCATTTTCGATTTATATGTATGGACTTTATTTTGTGTCTTGCTACAAATTTTATTTAAAAAAGAAGACATTAGTATTTAAAGACATTAGAAGTAAAAAAAAAAACATCTTTACTATAAAAAAATTAAATATCTTTGAAGGCACATGAAGGCTTCAAGTACAAATTGGTTAATCACATCAGCCTATAGCAGCCCACTGCTGGATCTATGTCCAGGCCTATTTCTTCTCCAGGGTACACCACAAGGCACGACACGAGCTACCGCTTTCGCCATTCAGTCGCTACTAGCTTTTCTCTTTCAATGGTCCATCTGGCCGGAGGGCGTCCAACGGTATGCTTACCAGGGCGTAGCGTGTAAGATCTAGAAGAAGATGTCTTCCAGCGCATTGGTAAAAAGTCTGGGTGATGTAACATCAACCTGTTATACACCCTGCTGGGTGGGTCTTGTTTTCTGGTTTTGTACTTGAATGGACATCGTCGCCATTTTATATGGGTTTCACAGCACCTCTAAGTATCGCCAGTCAAGTTGGTATCGCTTACAGACTTGATGTCTATGCCTGCAGACTCGACCAGCCCAGGTTTCTCGTAGTCCACAAAAGCCAAACACAGCGGTTGGTTATATCATTTTGACCTATGTATGACCCGCCGTAAAGTATGGATGTGGTTAACAATGTTGAAGCCTTTACGAAACCCTACCTGCTCCGGTGGCTGAAAGACGTCAACTCTTGATGTCAGACGATTCGTTACGACTCTCGAGAAAGCTTATAGACGTGGCGCATGCAGCAGTGTGATCGGCATATAGTTTTTGAGAAGCGTTTATCTCCTTTTTTTAAAAAAACATAGCCACGACGTCACTGCTCCACGCCTTCCGGGTTGTCCCATTGGCTATCACGTGAGTTGGGATAGCCTTTTCAGCTCCGCAAGGACCAGTTTCCCACTAGCCTTTAGCAGCTCAGAGTCCACCCTGTCTTCCCCGGGAGCCTTTTTAGTTTAGGGCAAATTGGACCAGAGAAGTGACCTCACCATGCGGCACATTCCAGCTTGAAGTTGATATTTATGGTGCCTCTTACAAGTCAGTGACCGCTTGTTATTAAGAAGATGACAGAGACATCCATATTATAAATATGTGTCTTTTAATCGTCATGATGAATAAAAAGCACAAATGTAAATCTTGTTCTTCGTCTTACCGTCAGAGCTCGTTCAGATCCACTGTTTGGGGTTGGGGCTTTTTCTGAAAGTAGATGTTCATACTGACAAAACAGCCCTTGTCTGCTGAGGAAGTTGACCAGCATCTGGCCTCTCTGGTTTCAGCTCTCGTAGCCATGTCCCTAACATGATTCGCCGCCCTGTCCCATTTTGGCGTCGAAGTCCCCCATGACAACCGTTAGTGGGTTTCACTCGGTCGGTGCGTAGCCTTTGACACGCCGTCTTATAGGGCCTCCACTTCTTCGTCTGAGATGTTCGAACTCAGTGCATATACATGTACAACCTTGACAGAGTGTCTCTCGGCCAATTTCAGTACGAGGTAAGGTAAGCTACCCTGGTCAAGACGCAGCAGATCTCCTTCACGTTGTCAGTGTTGTCAGAAAGTACTTTGTTGACGAGGAATCCTATCCTACCATAACCCCCATAAACAAATTGGTTCTGTTTCAACTATCATCAAATCATTTTATAGCAGTCCACTGAACTGACTGTGCCCGCTGAACATAGACCTCCCCCAGGGTACAAACTCCCGCTTTTGCTATCCAGTCGCTACCAGCTGCTCTCTTTCAGTCATAGGTCCATCTGGCCAGAGGGCGTCCAACGATACGCTTGCCAAGGCGTGGTTTCCACTTGGGAACCCGCATACTCCACCGGCCGTCGGTTCTGACAACAACAGTTCTGACAAATTTAGACTAAGTTGGTTGTATATTTAATGCATTAAAAAATATAAATTAAAAATTTACAAACTTAATAATTTTATAATTCCTATTACAATAAATCTATTATTTAAGTTCAAAATACTTAAGCACTTGTAGTTTATATTTGGGCAACGATCGTAAAAGTAAATTACGCCAGGCGTGCTAAAATACACTATACTCATCGCCAATGATTTTATAGGTAGTGCGTAGAATTCGATTGAGCACATACCTGGCTAGTGACCACAAGCGTATAGATTTCTTGTGACTTATCTAAAATAGCTTGATCCAAATTAAAAAAAACAATGACTTATTTCATAATACTATGACACAAGTTAACTAGAATTTTATAAAATATAGACCTAAATATAAATGAGCCATCATTATTTTAATGTATTCAATGTAACATAGACCGAATTTGACTTCCAACACAGTTAATGTCAGATTTTCAAAAGAACATAGACTTAACTTTAACACTGTCAATGAGTCTGTACACAATGTAAGTAAAATAACGACTGAAAACAAAATCAGTCAACTTAATCACAAACAGTTTTTGCAAGACAACGACGTATTTCAAAATCGGTCGTTCTCTTACTTAATTATGTTCAATAAACTTACCCAAAGTCTAAGTGAAACAACGACGTATCCCGAAATCGGGCGACGTTCGACAAAACCTCCGATTGCGGTGGCTGGCGCAAGACTAAATCGGTCGTTGTCAGACGAATGAAGCAGGGGCGCGGGGATAGTAAGATAAAGACTCCTCTATTTTCTACCTTACTGTTAAGGGAAAAAGGTTGATTTTCTTTACACTACGTTATGAGACATGCTCTTTGCTGTCGATTTTAGCACTTAACTCAGTTTCGCCAATTTTTGATTTCGGTCGTTGTCTTATTAAGAGTGCGATTATATGCAGATATGACGTGCATTGTGCAATCTGCATATCATAAATTGTTTTCGATTTCAATTTCAATTTCATCATTAAATCCAGTTCTAATTTTTCATAGGTCTGCTATAAGAAATTTATTTTTAGAAATAAGCAGTGCCTGTTGTATCCTTTTTTTTTTAGTATTTATGTCCTGTATCTGTTTTTGTGTGCAATAAATGGTAAAATAATTAATAAATTCAAGAAAAAATCTTAATGAAAGATTTGTTTATCTTAGCTTTTTTTCTATTTTATAAATAAATAAATATCCTGGACAATTCACACAGCGCCATCTAGCCCTAAACTAAGCAAAGCTTGTACAATGGGAACTGGATAGCTGATACTAATACATATATACTTTGTTTTTTGTAAATAAATACATATTATACATAGAAAACACCCAGACTAAACACAAATATTTGAAAATTGACTTAACAAATACTTATACTTTGAAAGGTTTTTACACAAAGGTGTCTAGTAGCATTCTGAACATTGCCTTAACTGATTTATTTTGTTAGAAGAAAAAAGTATTTACACAATGTAACTACCGTTGGTTCTCAGAGGCCACACCTAAGTCAAAACAAAGCAAGAGTATAAACCTTTTATCTCACAAGTGCATGTTAGCCATACTTGTGTGTGTTATCTCTCTCTCTTTTCTTTTTAGACACTGAGTCGTCCAACGAAAAGAGAGATAGGTAACACATGTATAGTCATCAAGTTATTTGTGGACCAGACAGATGTAGCATAACCATAAATTATTGTGCAACACTTACTAATGAGTCCATACTCATATTACTGTTCTTCTTCTCCTCCATTTTCTTCTGTTTCTCCAACTTAGCCAATTCTTTTCTCTTCTGTCTCTCTTCCTCTTTATGTTTCTTGATAGCTTCTACCTCTTTCAAGATGTCTTCTTTGAACGGGCACCCATTTGGCACTTGGATCACCTTGGGTTTCTTGGATTTGGGATTCTTCTTGGCTTCCTTCTTTTGTTTTCTGTTGTGTTCTGCGACTTTCTTCTGGATCTTGTAGCGGAGGCGCGCCGGCGTCCGTTTCGAAGGCTTCTCTACAAATAGACAATGTAAATAATGGAATTTGAATATGTACTCTATTATAAGGGTGATTGAAGTTCCTCTAAGTGCATCTCTAGGTCGGAGTATACTTTTCGGGGCTCTACATTTCAAACCGATTCTATGTAACCGATATATATGTATGGTAATTAATTTGTAATCTAAATACACAGCCTACAAATGTATCACATTGCACCTAACCTATAATTTGTTTTCACGTTATTTTCAACATGTTTATAACCCTTTATTTATTGTTATAAATAAATAATACAAAAAAATAATACATCACATATTAAGATATATTCTAAAAATATCTTAATTTACGGGATAAACATCACAATACTTATGAATATGCCCAAAATTATGCCGACTTTTGGATTATGGATTTACTCACTCAATTTGAACTTGGCCATATTTATAACTTTGCAGGGACGCTAAATCGAAAGTATTCAACCACTAGGCACAAAAAGTTAATGTTATTTTTATTTTATTTACGCTATTTACACGTTTTTCTTTGCAAAACACAAAGCCACATTTTCATGACATATGTCAAAAGAAAGAAACGTCATTTCGTTCAGAAATCTAAGATTAAAGAATTTACGCTATACAGCCTTTTGTAATTTAAAAAAAAAAAATCCGCTAACAAATCTCAGACAAAATCAAACACACAGAGAAACACAAAAAATATCCATAAGAAAATCTTTACATATTCCGAAAAGGCAAAGAAAAGAAAAGAAGAATAAAGAAAGGCGAAGGCCATGAAATATTTGAACGGAAATAATTTACATTCGGATACATTACCAGATTCATAGTAATAATCGGATACGCGCCATGAAAAAAGTTTTGAACTAATTTTGCCGCCTTTTGTTTATTGATTGTTGTTTATGTAAATTAGTAGAAAGATGTTGATGAAATATAATAAATAATATATAGTGTCTAACCATTGATGTATAACATTCAGACACCATTTGGGTTTCAGGAAAAAAAACACAAAACACACCTAGGTAAAACAAGATCGGCTCAAGATGCAGTTAAACAGATGCAATGCAACCAATTTTTTACATTTCTTTCATTGATATTAGTAAACAAAAGCATACAAAAGTCTTCCTGCCGTCTCGTGGCTCATTCTCTCATTCATTGTGTGCGTGTTTCAGTGAATGAGTCTCCTTGCAGGGTTGTCGTTATCGGGTGACTACGGCCGGCGCACATGACGTGCCCGCCATGCGCCAGCTGCGCTCGCAAAACGGCCGTTTGTACCTGCACAGGTAAGCAACAGGTCATTTCTCTAAACGGGGGGCTCCGGTCTCCGCTCCGCACGGCCCTACCTACCGCCAGCCAGTCGCGCTCTGATGCCCGCAACGGAGGGACGTCGCACGTCTCGTCGCGCCGCCAACAATCACCCGACACTTTCACGCGCAACCTCGCCGAGTTATGTGCGCGAACGCACGCTCCAATAAACCCCTCTTCAGTGTCTCGTGACAGTGCAAATGTCTCCCAGCCTGGAAGGCATCATGTTCAATAGGAACGCGAACCTGTCGGGGCGCCGGCCGCTGCTCGCGGAGCCGCAGAAGCCTGTAGTGGTAGCGCCGCGTGCGCCGCCCCGCGACACCGGCCCGCAGCGCCCGCTGCCCGCGCCCAGGACCCTGCCCGCCGACTGCTACCGACCGGACTACTGGAAACCTTCGAATGTCGAACTCGAACGACGCCTGCAGGAGTCACGGGCCCGCGAGAAAGTCGGCTACTTTCAAGAAAAAGTTACCACGCCAGACCTTAGCTTCGACCGTCGAGAGGCGGAGCTGGTGTTCAGGTTCGATCCTCACGAGTCAGCTGAGTACCTGTCGAGCCAGTACCGCGCGCCTACAGTTCATTATGCGAAACCCCCGACGCCGGCGAACGGGTTTTCTAACCGTCTCGATCGAGACGGGCCCTTTGTGTTCGGGGTGCACAGCCCGAGCCAGTTCCCGCTGCCGAGGAGGGATGACGACGACTACGACTACTCCGAGGTGGCGGACGAGACCCGCACCGCCCTCCGCGACGACGCCTCCTCGGAGGACACCAACTGCTGTGATAAAGTGAACGAGTGGACCACCAGGGACAAGAAGGCTAGGAGAACTTTGAATCGCATGTTCCAAATAAGGGACAGGAGGAAAGTGAAAAGTGGAAAGAAAAAGGAGAAGATAAAGTGTGTGTTGGTGGGGGATGGGGCAGTGGGGAAGAGTTCTCTAATAGCTGCTTATGCACAGGACAGGTTCCGAGAAGAATACACGCCCACGGCATACGACACATTCAATGGTAAGACTTGTTTATGTACTTACAAACTTAGACGTAACTTTCAGAGAGGCTGTTCCATGAAGAACCGAACAAAAAAGGAAATACGGGGTGCTAAGGAAATACAAAACAAAGAAGATTACACGTTGGAGTTATCGCAACGGCCCTGATTTGGCGAGATAATTAGCGTGATTACTTCACGAAATGATCGTTTGTAGAACGATAAAATTGAGTTGCACAAAATGCGTCTTCCGATTAGGAACCTTGTGGCGCCAGTCGTGATAAAAACACTATTAGGCTGCGTAGGTATGTGATTAAGAACGATTTAGCCGAAATTTTCACCGTTTTTGTGGACCATTATGACGGCATAAGGACACAATATGAGGTAGGTGTCGACGTGGACCTTAATTATCAACTTTACTGAGTTGCCGACGATTGGTGAAATGTCTTATAATCACGGCAACCTTTCAAACGGAGTCAACGACACGTTCGGGCCTTTGCGCGGCCTTATCAACAAAGAAACTTGTTTTAAAAGTTAAACCCTACTCGTAACAATAACTCGTACCAGCTCGGATCGCCACGCTTTCTCATTCCGATTATTTACATCTGAATTTTAAGTAAGATACTTACATATGGACAACAATGGCAAATAGCCGTTGAAAATTATGTGTGATGTTGTTATGCCATATTTTTCGCATTTAACATTAGTTGTCTCGAATTTATCATTATGAATTTGTTGTCTATCAGTTAGCGACCTCTTTTAGGCTCTAATTTATTGGTGCAGGTATGTAGTTTGTAGTCAGTCTTTTTGAGTGTGTATATCTATTATTCTTCACAGTTCTTCACACTCAGAACGATGGGTAACAGAAACGGTATAGGTAACATACAAAATTATTGCGATACGTTATCAAAACGTATGATAATGTTGATCATCATCACAAACAGATAGGATAGTGATACCTTTTGAACATTTTCTACCATCAGTTTTCTATATTTTTCTTGATTTGCATTTATTTTACCTTACTACCTACCTGTAGGTAGACACTAAAATCACTTAGATCCTTCAGTAAACTGTTTATTTAGTAATAACTAAGAAATATAAAACCTAAGTAAACTACTCGAGTTTTTAAGCTATTGAGAACTTTTAGTAGGTAGCTGGTTTGGAAGTCACCTTCCCTGTAGCTGATAATAATAATACGAGTATGCCCTCCTCCGTTTTTTCGTCGCTTAAATATCATATCGGCAATCGGCAACATATTACGTTAAGGAGATCTCCTATGATAGGTACTGGTTTGGTTATGCTAAAATATGATACTGTATTAGAAACAGTTTTAAGTGGATCCTTATGTATTTCATGTATTGTTATTTATGTATCCTGATGCTTTTATTTATTACTTATCATCAAACAATTCAAAAACAATTAAACGTTCTAATCACGGAATACAATAGTATAATGGCAGAATATTAAGTGTCCTAAACAGGAGGATTCCCAACATACACGAACGTAGCATTCGGGTTTCGGGTCAAACGCCTTTTTAATATGGAGTCTCTATCCTTGACAATTAATGGTACAGCAACAGCCATAGAATTTGAATAGAAACAAGTCTTGTTCGGTTCAGACCTTCATTAATCAGACCAGAAGGAATGCAGCGAGAAAAGGGAACCGAATTAAGTTCAGTCACGTTCACATTCACGTTTCTATCCGAGTGATAGAAGCGGTTAATAATGGGAACCACCTTGTGAGAGATATTAATTTTCCTGTTAGTATCATCTTCTTTTTTACTTTCACGTTTTTTAAATTTATCTATCACGTTTCTACCTCTGTAACATAGGCGGTTGAAAAATTCTGACACTAGGATTCTGCGGGTCGTTGGACAACTCGATGTCTCACACCAAAAGAGAAAAGACGAGTACGTATTCACCCACGATTTTATGAAAACATTTAAACTCAACTATTAGAAATCATTTGGTAGTTTAAAAACAGGTGGATGGATAAATCTTCAGTTCTAGGTCGAGGACGAATCACACGTAAAAGGTGTTTTATCGCGTCTGTTTATGGAAAAGTCACGTTTTTGAATCGGTAACAGAATAGGTTCCGTAGCTAACTACATAGAATCTGAGAACGATTGACAACATCTATTGAATATGGCGAGTAACATCATCATCATCATTGTCCTGATACGTCTGTGACGGACGATTTAATCAGCGTCTGAAGCAAGACTTTTATCCGCATTGAATAACGAAACTAAGGTATAAAATGACGCAGATACTTTTGTCTATCTACAAGTACCTTCCAATTACAAAAGCAATCACAAACCACTGATAGATACACGATCGAATAGCCGACAAAACGAATCCGTGTAACCAAACGCTCGAACCAACGAGGCTCAAATCCCTATAACGGTACCTGCGAGTACCAAACCAAGCCTCAGGGACGCCTCAGGTAGATACGTTCATTGTTGGTTGTTATAGTAATTGAACGGTGTCAAATAGAATGGACTATCTTCAATCAATATCTTATTACTACTATCGTTCAGAAATCTTATCACGATATTCATAGTATACTTAGAAAAGAGGAGCCTTTTCAAGCATACATAACACACAATTGAAACGCTAAAAATTTGTGATAAGGTGTGTATTTAGGTAGGTACTAGGTATGCAGACGAAGACAAATAGGTAATAAATAAATAGTTTGTCGTCGGTATCACATGCAGAGAGAGGGATTATATTTATCAATGAAGTATGAAAATATGTACCTAAGTACTAGATATTCTGACTAAATTAGGACTCTTTGGCCTAGAGCAGGTAGAACACGACTTATTAAACTTACGAAACTACTAATATATATTAGAAACAATTCATTCAGCGTAATATATAAATAAGTCTTAAAAGAAACATAAATTTTCGAGAATACAGAGGCATAGCATAACAGCCAGTTCCGCAAAGGCTTCACAATGGAGACATAAACTAACCGTGGGGTTGCAAGAAACGCCATAACTTCATGATTTCCTAGTACCTAACCTGACGTAGGTATGAGAAAGTATACACAATTACACTTTCTCTCAAACCTATTCATATGCACAATGCATACTTACTTACTAATAAGTTTAAAAAGACGGAAGAAAACTTAGCTAATGGTTAAAAGAATTGGCGTTAGGTAATCTTCTGTAACCATAGAAAGCATTACCTGCACATGGAGAGGCGAATGAGAAAACTTCTTACAAGTAAGACAAAGAAATAGGAAATCTCAGGCCAAAATCGCGGTTCGTATAATGAAGGCCATGACCAACCGTGGACGTTTTTCTGTAATATGATGAGATGACGATAGAATGTTCTTGGTTACCTATAAACCTACAGCTTACCACCAGGCAAACCGTATGGTCGTTAAAAAAAAGTAGTTGTATAGTATTTTAATACCACCTTAAAATTATCGAAAAGTTTATTTTACATTTTATGAGAGCTTTTAAACTGTCTATAAAGTTCTGTTGCCCAACATTCAGCGAAGTATCGTAAACATAAAGAAATCTTAAAACTTTTTGTTTTGCAATCGCTCTATTTCCATGCTGTTTCAGAAAATGGGTCAAGGAATAAAGTAGGTCTATTAAAATCATGTTTTATCTATCTAAAACACCTATCCTAAACGTAATACAAAGATTACCGATTCACATTACATTATTTAGGGTTTTTCGTAGGTAGAGTCACCATCGAGGGTTTCATTTGTACCTATTGCAATTTTAGGTAACAGCTGACAACCTACAACCTACCTCTACACGATATGATACGATCATATCATACGATCTCTAGTGATACACGACCAACTCTCAAATATTTGTCAGACATGGCGACAACGACCGTGATTTTACTGTAAAATCACGGTCGTTATCGCTCTGCTCTACCCCGCGAGGGATAAAGGCGTGAGTTTTGTGTGTTTGAGTTGTCAGAATTTGCAGGTGAGGCATCTAAGTTTATACTTTTTCTTCCTTTAAGTACTTACACAGGTGCAGTCGAGGTTTATTTATTAGATAAATGATTTCTCTAATTCCTTACAATAAAAACATAATTAATATCTTGCTATATCAAAGTACACTACGAATGTCACAGAGTACGAGTACATCAAGAGATCAAGATTCACAAATAGTTAACTGAGTATTTACATGCACTGAAAGTAAAATTTTACATCCATATCAGCGATTTCCATTTACCTAGCTAGTGAAACGTTTTGTATTTCAAAATCTAGGAAATCCTTTGTATGATTTTATTAATACCTATAGGGTTTAGCGGTAAACAGTCATAATCATCACAACTTTAGGTACTATATAGGTAGGTAGGTATTCTATTTATTTCTTTCTTTGTACTTCGCCGCCACAAGGATTTTATTGAATTGATAAAAAAGTATGTTTAGTTGTTTAGTCATTGTTTTCAAGACGAAACTGTAATTGAGTCATAGAAATACTATTGTACTGGATATTTATAGGTTTGATTTAGAAGTTCAAGTTACGAATTTGTTTTTATAAATACGAGTATGAATAATATTAATTTACGAAATGTCTTCTTCCTAAAACTCAATTACCTACTGCATTAAATAAATCGTTCTATACGAGACATTTTATTTTATTAAAAAACTCTAATTCTACCAGCTGTATCGGCAGCTGGCTGTATGCATCAACTCTTTGTGCGGTGTTCCACGAAAATTAAAAAAAAAACTAAAGCCTCCATTTTAGAAAAGGCGCGGGCGCCCGGTGCCTACGGGATCTTGAACTACCTCTGTTTTTTATAGAATCCTGACTGTGTCCATTATGGAGCGGCGCATTTGATTCGGTGATGGGTAAGAGGGAGTTAGCTGATCTTACGTCGGGTCTACGTACGCGGGTCTTAATAAGATTTGTATGGGAAAAGTTCTCGGATTCCTTAAAGCAAGAAAATCTTAAAGTTATTACGTGCCAACCAAAGCTCTTTAGAAGGTTTAGGCAGTAGTTCCTTCGGTTTATTTATTTTACTATTTTGTTTAGCCGTGTGATGCTGGCTTAGAATAGCATTACCCCATTTCTTTCCCGTGGGTGACGTAGAAGCTGACTAAGGGACTCCAGGACGCCAGGGATATAGGCGTAATTTGTGTGTGTGTGTGTTTTGTTACTGAGAATGCGGAACCCTAAAAAGTAACAAACGTAATGTAGTGTATTAGATTTGGAATGTTAATTGTCGACGGTTACACGAGGCTCAGAGGATTTGTCTTCGTTGTTACTTTCAATTCAACTTATCTATTTGTAAATGTAAAAGGACCATTATTTTTGTTTAAGTCCTTGTCTGAAGAATATGAGTTGAAAATAAAATAAACTTAAAAAGTAAACATAAAACTAATAACCATACTACAAACAGTTAAAACCATTTGTTAACTTTTATTATTATTATGGTTGAGGTTGATGATGTTGTATAAAACGTAGCGCTGGTGAGCAAATAAACGAAAATAAGCTCTACATCTACTAGGCACCTACTTATCATACTACTTAGTACTTAGATTATTTAATTACCTGTGTCAATAGAGTTGTTCCCAAAGTAATAGTTACGCGGTGTAACAATGCGTTTGGAAACTGCGAACAATAGTGTAGAGCTGGCTGGAATGCGGCTGTGACGTAACAATGCCTAACGACCGCAAACATGCAATATTATTTTGAAAAAAGAATGTGCCAATATTTTTATAGAGACCAGAGACAAGGTAGTAGGTTCTAGGTACGAAATTATGAAAGAAATAGGAAACTTTTTGGAAGAGTAATTTTTAAACCTAGAAGGAGGTTGCTTGTTTCTATCTTAGAGCAACACGGTCTTCCGTCACGTTCCGGCACGGAAGTTTTATTCTTGAAAAACTTTCTTAACCATAGAAGTCCTGACGCAGACCTTGAGTTTTACTTTTCTTCATTATGATAATGAAAATATGTACCTACCTACCCTAACGCTAGCAAGGTAACGGAAAAAAGGTTCGATAAATAGAAACGAAAATTACGCCATCTCCCTAATTTGTAGTCCAACTGATGTTTCTGAAAAAGACAATGCCAGTTGGCTCTACTACTATTTTTAATTAAATAGTTTTAAATGAAATACCAATCGGAATTCTATACGCTAAGCAACTATATTAGAGCTGACAATCTGATCCAAGATCTGATCTTTGTAAATCTGATTATCATCCATCACCTATTCTAATTGACTTTTCATATCCAAATCACCCTGACTCACGCCTCCACACTGTCTGAAGATCTGTCTACTTTCACATAACTTCAGGTAATTACTAAGCATTTCTTTCCAATAGGAGAAAGTCTGTCCGCGCCGGTGGACGGTTTAATATTTGACTGAACGTCGTCTAGACGATCTAGACGAGATAGGAAAATAGCAAGAGTAAAAAGCAATGTGTAATCTACCTTTATTTCGCAGCGTTGTTCGTCTGCCTGAACATTTTTTTGTGTACCTACTAGGTACTTGCTGCGTTTGTTACGAATTTGGAAGTTACTTCCAAGTAGGTAGGCTTAGTTTAGGCAACGGTTTCTAGATATAGGGGCATCTCGCTGCGCTCGTGGAACAGTCTGTTGACCATTCGCTCCAGACATAAGCTGCTGGGTTAGTGTGTAGTTGGGTACTTATTGCTTATTGTACCTGAAGCCATGAAAATTCTTGCCTCAGACACTGATTAATCGTCTGTCACATAAGTATGAGGCCATCGATGATGATAGTTTGGGAAATATAAGTTAAGCCGTTTCGGCTATAAGCCGCTAGGTAGAATCGGATCAAACTATATTTCATCAATATATAGTTAATTGTTTCCTTAACTATATGCAACTATATAACTATACTATATGAACAGCGGGATACAGGCACTATCAGTTGCTACAACTGCCTGCCTGATAAAATATAATACTATAAAATATAATGATAATAATATATCTACATATTAATCATTCATTACCTATGTCAAAGATCTTATGTTACTGAAAAACCTAGATTAGTGCGTTAAAAATCATGTCCTTTTACATTACAATACAAGTATTTTGAGTTTTACGCTGAAAAGCAACAATCATACCTCAGCAAATACAAGACAATTCAATACGGATTGTTTTACAATCACTTCGGTAGCTATATTGTTTTGTGAACTTTTGTTAATTGTGTGAATCACAGTCCGATTGTTTTGAAACAATTGGACTTTCATGCACTTTGTCAGTAAACTGCGTAAAATGAGACACGGATAGCGGAACGGAATAAGGTATTTATTAAGGTGAACGCAAACTTATCCGCACCGAACGAATCGAATTTTAGAATACTTTATATGAAATTCTATGAAACCTCGCACATTTGACAGATTCGACCGATTCGGTTCCGGCAAATGTGCGGTGCGAGGTATAAAGGATTTCATATAAAGAATTCTAAAATTCGGTTCGTTCGATTCGTTCGGTGCGGATAAGTGTGCATTCACCTTTAGTTTGCTTGCCTTTTCGTCAACCGTCACGTAAAATTAAACGTGAAATGCACAGCTGTATTGGCTGCACTTTTTTTACTTGTAAAAAGTCAAAACATCAACATAACTACTCACCTAAACTTGGAAGAAATATTTATCAATTACTAGACTAGGGTATAGTAAAAACATCTAATTCGAATTCAATATTCTCACAGTGGCTGTATACACGAAAATCATTGGTCTGTTTAAAAGTTACGTAAGAAATAAGAACGCACTACGTTCCGTTCCAACATTAACCGTTAGCTTAATATGATGTAAGTGTTATTAAGCTTGACATCGACCATTTTTATTCATGAAGCAACTCTGGACCTTTTGGATATGTCGATTTCTCTGAGATAGAAGCTATTGTGGTAAAAGCTTGAAATATGTATGTATGACAGACAGACAGGACCAACCAAGAATTTTGTATGAACATGATCAAAAGATAATTGTAGTAAATAAAATCTCTTGTACTCGTTTCACTTATTATATTTGTGGGTTACACCCAACTAGTTTCACTCACATGAGCATCTTCAGGGGCGTTTTACAGTTGTTATAAACACATTACACACTATTAAACACATTAAAATTAAATAAATATCTCCAGTACATTTGTTTTAGCATCATCGCAACAAACAACAAAGCAAAAAATATATTTGTGTAGGTAGGACTAACATTAAAATTCCGGTTGCCTACTGCGGAAAATTTACCCCGAAGTGGGGAGTTTAATAACAGTTTTTAACCTATGGAGTTGGAGGTTTTTTTAAAAAAAGGAAGTAATTTCAAATCCCTTCAATGTCGTATGTAAATATCGCAAGCACTTTAATTGGTTTGAGCCGGAAGAAAACTCCTCATATTTCAGTTATTAATTTAAAATCATCTAGTTAACATGCAAAATCGGTTGTGCACAATAGAGCGTTACGGATTCTATGCAAACAAGTACAGTCGAGCGAAGCTTGGGTGAGAAAAGTACCTAAGTAGAATCTATTTTTCGAGTAGGACACCAAATCGTCCAACTAATTTGGCGGATCGCACACTTAACGCACGACGGAGTACTAAAACATCGATCATCTGTCAGATCCATACTAGAAATGTCAATCCCCATACTAAAACGGTCAACCGCTGTTGACGCAGCGCTAGCGCAGCGTCGCCCGTCGAGTGCGGTCTAAGTAGGTCCTACTTAGATGAATCATACACGGGCCGCAAGGTATTGCGGTTTTTGACAGCCAGCATGCAAATGACAGCTTGTCAAGAAAACCGTACAACAAACATATCTAGCCTATACGTCATCCCATTGCTGGGCAAAGTCCTCCTCTTCTCTCTCCCTCTAGTTCTGTCCTGGGCCTCCATGTACAAGTCCTTCGACGTGCCCCCTATGTCAGGGTCTAGGCTTCCACGTACCACGTACGAACGACAAACAATACAACAAAAATAGCACGAAATCGCAGTGTCTTTATGATTCCGCACGATGAGTTACATTGCAATTCGAAACCAATGTCTAACTGGAGCCGAGGTGGACTGTACCTATGCAAAGCAACGGCACGGTTGGTAGGCACCAGTCTTCCGGCACGCGGTAGCTAGATCAGTGCCCCCGACCCGACCACTCCTTAAGATTTTTATCTAGTTTCTGAGCTATTTTGCTCAACGATCTCTTGGAAAAATATTCGGATACAAATCTTGTGTTTTGTCGTGAGAATGTGGCTGCATTCCAGAACTTCTAAATTGATTTAAAAAACCTCGAGATATATTATTGATTTTGAAGGCCCAAATTTTTTAGTTAAAGTATTCACTATTACATATAAGAAACGAGGCTCTTTGTAGGACCGAAGGCAACAGCATAGTTTTCTATAATATTAGTGTGAAAAGATACATCTTTTCTCGTGATGTTCATCTCAGACCTTTGATGTGATGAGAAAATTTATTCAGTTTCATCCATCAACATCATCATCATGTCTGTATCCACAGAACAGAACTACTTCATCTACATATGAGGTTGGTTCTTAATGTTCTTATCCATCTACTTCTCGGTCGGCAACATATTTTTGTGTAACCTCTTAATCACGAGCCCTAGTTAAAAAGAGGAAAGACATCATTATGGAAGTCGTTTAGATAAGATTCTTGCAAGATGGATTCTATCTTTCTACACTACAGGTACAAGTAACTATACGACCGATGATGTTTAGGAGGACAATAAAATAGGTAAAGAAAGATAGATAAATTATTGTCCTACACGAAAAGAGGGAAACTTGCTTTGAAAGAAATACATAGACAGATATTTTTATGTATAGTCTCAAATTGGCCGTGTGATGCCGGCTTAGAAAAGCATCACCCCACATCCTTCCCGTGGGTGTCGTAAGAGGCGACTAAGGGACTCGAGGGTATTGGTGTATTACGATTTTAGGCGACAGGCCGACAACCTGTCACTATAGTGATACACATGTTTTCTGGAACAACCTTGGAAAACAATCCTCTAAAATGTCAGACGTGGCGAAAGCGACCGTTTACTTACGGCCGTTAACGCTCTGCCTACCCCGCAAGGGATAAAGGCGTGATATATGTATGTATGTATGTAGTCTCAAATAGAGCCAACCTTCTCAATCTACACGCCCTAAGTCCACCAACTCAAATTTAATAAACTCTACATCTTAGTTTAAATGTAGGTGTGGGTTGGCTGCTTCGCCAGATAACTACCTAGTACAGAAACAATTTGTATAACACATAAGAAACTAGATACCTATTTGTGTATCAGACAAAATGCGTATATTCACCATCTTGAAGGTGGCGAAACAGCCAAACAGTACATTTAATCTAAGATGTAGAGTTTATGAAATTTCAGTTGACGGACTTAGGGCGTGTAGATTGAGAAACTTGGCTCTGTTTGAGAGTTGATGTCTTTTTCTATCTTGCTAGTGCTCGTATTGGCCATACTTATACATGAAAATGTTGTTGGTGGGATTATATTTCAATAACATAAAAATCCATTACACCAAGATGTTACTATCTGATCTAGGACTTTATTTGTATTTTTCTAAACCACGTCTCTCATAAACTCGCCACTCGAATACAAAATGTCTGCTGAGCTGGCTGGTTGCGTGCTGGCTGTACAATATTTAAAAAATTCAAATAAAGAACTGGACGCGGCAACAAAACCAGTTCGGATACACGTGCGGCGCGGTCGTGACTTCCACATACAGATTATTGGATCCAGACAGAAATAATATCCTAAACCAATTATATAAATCGGAACACATCGATGTCGTAACAATACGCCGTGTGAGATGCTGTGTGATTTTATTATTCGTTTTCTTCATCCACGTATTTACAATAAGATAGTGGTTCAGTGCGGCATACAAAAATCAAGAACCGGTATTGCTAAAGCTATTGTAAAACGTTGGCTACTGAATCTCTCATACGACGACACTGAACAGTTGTTGCAAATGGTTATTTGAAAACTATACTGCATTAGAGAAGAGAAAAAAAAAAAGCACTATTACCTATTCATAAAACCTACACGTACAGAATATTATCTATTTATAATTTGTAGTTAAACATGTATGCATGCACTTCATTTGTTATTTAATTATTTTTCTAATATACTATCTATAAATATTTATTAGATTATATATGTATATTTATTACATTTATATATATATACATACATCATATGCAGGTTATTAAAAAGCATACTCACAATGTCATTTCATCACTAAATACATAACCTATTAGTACGGTTTGCCTTCAAGCTACTATGAAGATTTTTATTTGTAATTTCTGTAAATACCTACGATTGGTACCGTTGGATTCCTTGTCATGTCCACAATACGGAACTGTCGGTCGTAGAGTGCAAAGGTGGGGATAGAGGGTGGGGGGGGGGGAATCAAAGATGGCGGAAGAGCAGTTTGGTTTTTACGCTATAACTCGACATATACTGTACCGATTTAAAAAATTATAATTGCGTTTTAAAGCTAATAAACTGGTGTATGTTTCCTCCATAGACATATAATACTTATTTATTATAGTTTATGAGTTATCTTCTAAAATAAAGTCTTGCAGTAAATACTCTAGTTTTTAAGTACGGATTGTTCGAAAACCAGTAGCTTTTCGAAAAAAATAGTTCAGTAATAAATAGCGGACAGCTCTATAGCGGACATTCAGCTATTCAAAAATGTAAGTATAATTGAACTGGACCCTGAAATCACTAAGATATACCTCTTCGCGTGAACCGAGTGGCGTAGTCGCGTACAGATGCGCTTGCTATTGACGCTGCTGTCAATGTACTTTCTACGTATATATTTATAAAATTTTTGTTTGTATGAAAGGAACTTGCAAGGAACGTATGAATCCATATATCTTATTAATCCAAATCTCACCAAAAACATTCTGTAAAAAACATGCCAAGTCTCGCTGGAACTGCTTATTTATTTTTAAAAAGTCGTGCCAAGTATATCGTTCCAACTGGCTTTAAAAAGGATGTAGTGAATTGAAACTAGACTGAAATTACAATTTAAGTTAAATTGGTTTATTATTTATATTTAAAAGTATTGAACTATGATTTTGATAATAAGTTTAATCACAATCTTGATTGAAAGACTCTTCAGAAATATATTGATTGAAACATGAAACAGAATCGATATGGCAGACGCCCTTCATACAATTTAGCCGCTTCATAACACAAATGCACTTCGTTGTTCGGCAACCTGTCGCGCATTGGCATGATATTAATTGTATGTCCTTAATGGATAATGGAGGACGCAAATTAGTCACTGGCACTAATTTGTCGCTTTTTATTTGCCAACCACATGTTCATGGTGGGGGTAAATTGTGTATAGGCTTGTGTGTTGTCCTCTAAATAAATGTTTGGTAAGTAGCCCTACGAAGATGTTGCTCTAATGCTCCTTTGGTGGGACGTAGTTTGTCCAGATTTATTAACACTTTGGAACATAGCTGCTCTAAGATGATCTATATCATCATGTGTTCTTAATTGAGGTTTTTTTCGCAATAAATCTCAATGATCAATTATTCAAGGCAGCCTGTTTATGTTGAATAACAACATTTGTGCAAATTGATCATCTATACGATTAAGAAGAAGAAAGACTTTTCGACGTTACCATAAATTCCAGGATGCTGGAAGCGCGAGGCGGCGTGGATGCTTGAGCGCGCGAAAATAAAAGTTTTGTTGCACTTGAATCTTATCTCACGCGACACGACAGAGGAAAAATAAACCGAAGAGGAATTCCGTGGGTACCAGCGCTACCTAACCGCCGCGCTGGAGGGCGCCGGCCCCGGAATTTCCCGGTTCGCCTATGCACCCCCGAAAGAACGTCCGCCGAAGGTCGCTATCAGAGGCCTCCCGGTGAACACGGAACCGGAAGACATCGCGAAGAAGCTGACTGCGCAAACTGTGGCGGGGCACACCCTGCCAACCACACTGACTGCCTCGTACTGCGCCGTGAAGTACGGAACAAGAGAGCGAGTACAGCGCCTCTGACAACAAAGCCCGTCGAGCCGAAGAGGACGGAAGCGGCACCGCAAGGAGAAACCAACCGGCAGCTTCTCTCGTGGCGGCCGCCAACGCCCCCAACAGAACATCAACGAAGAAACGGAAGCCGAGGAGGCGGAGGAGGCGACCATCGCCCCCGCCCCCTCAGGACGTGGAAGAGCCGGGCCAGCCACGTCAAGAGCCCCCCGCGGGTTCGCTGGGAGAGAAGCCGAAGCCCCAACCGGCCCTAAGAGTAAAGACGAAAAGAGCAGCCGTCCTACAAGAGGACAGACAGGTCCTGATCCTGGCGATCAGGACCCTCACTGATGTTCTGGCCGAACTCCATGAAGGCGAAGACGCGGCCAGAGGGCCGGAGGGGGATGAAGGATCATCAGCTCTAGCCTCCAGTGCCTGATGTCGTCCTTCGGCGACGTCACGACCGCCATGGGCGGCCTGGAGGCTAAAGCGCTCAGATAATCTGCTCAGGGTGGTGCTGTCTAAGCACAGCCTGACGTGGCCGTCGCCTGTCCACATCCACTACTCCGTGTCGAGTAGTCAGGATCGTGGGCATGCACAACGAGCCCAGGAAAGTTCGGCATCCGCCGCTTACCCGGATATGACCGCTGCCTCGGGACCTCCTCGCAAGGCAGCCACCAGGGGACGAGCGGCCGCTGGCTGACGGGCACTAGCTGGACCTCCCCCAATGGGGAATCACCCGGCTGGTACGAACTCGCCGCGGCGTGAAGTTATCCTGGCACCCGGACCACCACCGCACTTACCCTAGTGCCTCCATCGCCCCGCCTGTATTAGCAGGCGGCGTTTAGCACCCACGTCAGTGAGGCCGTAGCCTCGGAGGCGTCTCCCCGCCGGCTGCTGAGCAGCCGCCGAGAAGAAGACAACGGACAGTGACTAGTTTGCGTCCTCCATTATCCATTAAAGACATACAATTAATATAATGCCAATGCGCGACAGGTTGCCGAACAACGAAGTGCATTTGTGTTATGAAGCGGCTAAATTGTATGAAAGGCGTCTGCCATATCGATTCTGTTTCATGTTTCAATCAATATATTTCTGAAGAGTCTTTCAATCAAGATTGTGATTAAACTTATTATCAAAATCATAGTTCAATACTTTTTAACGTAAATAATAAACCAATTTAACTTAAATTATAATTTCAGTCTAGTTTCAATTCACTAGATCCTTTTTAAACCCAGTTGGAACGTTATACTTGGCACGACTTTTAAAAATAAATAAGCAGTTCCAGCGAGACTTGGCATGTTTTTTACAGAATGTTTTTGGTGAGATTTGGATTAATAAGATATATGGATTCATACGTTCCTTGCAAGTTCCTTTCATACAAACAAAAATTTTATAAATATATACGTAGAAAGTACATTGACAGCAGCGTCAATAGCAAGCGCATCTGTACGCGACTACGCCACTCGGTTCACGCGAAGAGGTATATCTTAGTGATTTCAGGGTCCAGTTCAATTATACTTACATTTTTGAATAGCTGAATGTCCGCTATAGAGCTGTCCGCTATTTATTACTGAACTATTTTTTTCGAAAAGCTACTGGTTTTCGAACAATCCGTACTTAAAAACTAGAGTATTTACTGCAAGACTTTATTTTAGAAGATAACTCATAAACTATAATAAATAAGTATTATATGTCTATGGAGGAAACATACACCAGTTTATTAGCTTTAAAACGCAATTATAATTTTTTAAATCGGTACAGTATATGTCGAGTTATAGCGTAAAAACCAAACTGCTCTTCCGCCATCTTTGGTTCCCCCCCCCACCCTCTATCCCCACTTTTGCACTCTACGACCGACAGTTCCGTATTGTGGACATCACAAGGAATCTAACGACACCAATCGTAGGTATTTAGAGAAATTACAAATAAAAACCTGTTTCTAGAGCACTTTTGCTCAAAACTGACCGTACTATATAGTCTACGTAATCGTGCGCACCACTACTTAATATACCTACTACATAACGGTACACACATATCACTACCTACCTACCCACGACACAGGATTACCTAGTGTGGGTTGTAAAATAACCTTATGTTTTTGTATATACGCTAAGTTTGTTAAGGTGCTTTAATTTCTTGTATCATATTGTACTTTTAAATTCATAATAAATTGATTGATTGATTGATTGAAATTATAATAAAGAAGACTGGCTGGTTGTTGTCCGTGGTCGATATCAACTGCCATAAGTGCCATAACCATAACCTCCTTACTGCCTATTTACTGTCAGTCTTTGCTAATGGCTACACATACGAAAAATAAAATTCTAATCGAAGGTTCGATTTTTAAAAATTACTTTTGCCAATAGATAGGTAGGTATGTGTCATAGGCCATACCAATGATATTAATTATATAGGCCATACTATATCGCTGGTAATCTCGTTTCTGGATGACCACTATTATTTTTGCTAAAATGCTAGCGAAAAGACGATTCCTATCTTATATAACAAGATAGTCGTCTTAATGGTTATTCGCTAGTATTTTCTTGTAATTAATTTATTACGTAAAGGTCCTGGAAGTATAGAATAAGTAGCTAATTAGTAGCTGAGTCCTCACCACGACTGGCTGCATAAATGCAACACTTGTGACATCCTCTCACAACTGCAGAATTTTAACCGCATTTTATCAGGAAGGAGGATGCAAATGCAGGGCTAGTCTTGAATGAAAAGATATATAATTTGCACTTATCTATTTACTCGTAGTATACTAGTTTTTATTTGATGGGCTCTACGTTTTCGGCCCCGGGGCCATCAAAACTACGCCTGTCGGCTTGGTGGGGAGCACGTGCTCACCCGGAATATTTCGTTGGTTATTCAAACACCCAGCCCAATCACGCCTTGGGGCGAGACTAGATTTAGGAGTTGTTCTGGGAAGAACTGATCGGACTGAAAGAACTGATCGGACTGAAAGAACTGATCGGACTAAAGAAGAACTGATCGTACTGAGGAAGAACTGATCGGACTGATTTTTTAATAGGTACCAAGGTATATTTATATAGGTGGTTTGTTATTATTTTTATGTTGATTTGTTATTAGTTTTACCTACATCTTTGGTAGATGGATAATATTACGAATACATCTTAAAATGAATCCTATTTAACTAAAGTGACAAAATGCCTATCTTAAGTATAAAAAAAAGGTTTTTAAACAAACATTGCGATCTTTGCTGCCTGTCCATTATTAATTTGTAAATATCATGTAAATCACCTTCATTAACCTTTTATCAGTTTTATACAATTCTTTAACAATTTGCGGTCAACTGCCTAAATAAACAAACTCATTTATTCTTTCGGCACTTTGGAAGTGCAATACAATCCTTGGACGAAATAACCACTGGACGCGAAACGTATCGAATTTGTTTGAAAACTCATTCAACCAATATTGGGGGGGAGGGAGGAAAGGACAAATATTATTCTTCCAAATTGAAATGTACACGTATTACATCATCATCTCTTTACTTCTGACAGTTTTGATTTTTTCCGGTTTATGAAGTAAGTCAAAGACAGTGCTGTACCATAGTCGATAATCGACAACGAATGAATGATTGAATGAAGTTTTTGATCAACTTATTCCTAAAAAAACATATAACAGGTAAGTACATGTAAAACATTAAGTGTTAAAAAAATGGACCTGAAATGTAACCCCGTAGCCCCGCGGGTGCCGATCGGCACCCGCTATTCTGACCCTTATTGCGACGAAACTAAGCTTCCTATTGCTTTGGAATGTTCTGAGAGTTTTGACCTTGGGATATAAGCTGTCAAATGACGTATAAACCATAGACAACGGATGTTGGAGTGAGGTCGCAATCTGCCGCCGGAAACCGGTCCGCGAGCCTTTTTTTGACAGCGATAATGGCTCGATTTATACGCACACACAGTGCGACTTAGCTTTATTTTATTTTTTTTAAGCGCATTGATGCGTTCATTAATTTTTAGACGAAAAAAACCGCTTGACAATTGGTGAACGAAAACCAGAGCTACAAAGGAATTTTCGGGAGCGCGCGCTCCGCCATTTAGTATGGCGCGCGCCGCCCGATTTGTATGGGCGGGACTTCAGAGGTTAATACTGTGATGTCAGTTTAAAATAGAAACACTTTCATGCCGGATAAAATAGTACGTTATGACAATAGACAAAAATGGATCAATTTCTGGTCGAGTAATAATGGAAGGATGAGACGAAGTCAAGGCCTTCCCAAGGTTCTTTCTTTTTTCGTGTGGGTCACCGAGTCGTCCAACGACCCAATGAACCTTAGTGTCAGAATTTTTCAACCGCCTTTTACAAGCAGCAGGCTTCAGACATGGTTGTGTAACGACCGCCATTTATAGATAGCAACCGGGACCTGCGGCCTAACCTAACGTGATATACGAAATACATAACCATATTTCTTGCGGACAATCAGGTGGTTATAATACTCACTTTGACGATATGCTTTTTTTAATATGGCGCGGGGATGATGCAATGTTGCCGTTCTTATGTTAGCAAACAAGTGTAATCTCGCCGCCGGCCGGCTCTGAGAGTTTTCGCGGTTTTTCGTACTAATAAATATTAATAAATAGTTTGTGCGTGATATTTATTGTTTAAAATGGAACGATACACTGTATCTAGTGTTCTGTTTCTGTAGAATGTGAAAAGACTTTTGAAATGCGCCTGGAAAGTGGCCACCACATCACAAAATTGCACTTACTCAAAAATGTAGTGCGTAAACAAATACATTTACGCGTGTTTTTAAATATTTCAAACAATTTTCTTCGTCTAGTGTTTGGATCTGTCGCCAGCAGTAGGATAGGTACATAAGGCGCTTGATTCTGCGTATCAGAAATCTAAGCGAGAGAACGCGTCGATGATGGTAAGCTATATATTTTTTTTTATTATGAACACCCATAAGAAAGCGAAATGTGTACCTACATACTTGCAACACAGTTATAACGTGAGGTTTCAATGAAATAAGGCGAAATTTATCGACGAGGTTATAGCAAATGGTTTGTTTACATTTTAGGTCACTTTTAAATAAAATAGACTTTACTATTATTTTTATCGATATCCTTCATCGAAAGTTGAATAGCACTAGACTGAATGTAATTGTTGAACGAATGAAAAAATGATTGATAATAACCGACTAATTAGAGTACGATCAAATATTGGTTGAAATGTTCTATAAAATATGACCTTTTTTATTGTGTCGTATTATACGATCCAGTCTTGCATATTTTATTAATTTTCTACGTAAATAACACAAAATACAGGACAAAAATATACTTACGAGTGAAAAGAAATATTGTTTGTACGATGGCTATAGTTTTTACAAAGCAATACAGCACATTTCACCATTTTTAAAGCGATGTTTTCTGTCGTAGCACTGAAGCGACACTGACGGTTGCGGTTAGATAACTTTGGCATAATTTCAGGGTTTCTGGCTAGAGGGGTAAAGGGTGAAATTACATCGTTTCGCGTCCAGTGGTTATTTCGTCCAAGAATACAATCGTTTGACTTCTAACCTTATTCGGCATAGGTACGTAACAGAGCAGTTCTCACACACACCTCATGAATTCACGGTGTTTTGCCGAATTCGGTTTTAGGCGAAATCATTTAACGATATACAGGCTGGTACAGACCGACCGAACTCCCGCTTGAACTCCCTAAAACGCTTAGTTTAACAGGACAGGCAGTCTGATAAGCTTTCCCATAGATAGGTCAAAAAATTTCTACCGGTAAAAATTGCTTTATCATCTGAGATTTTGTATGGGAGCTCCAATTTTTGGAGAAAGTTGTGCAGTTTAACCGGTGGATCCGTTGAGCTTACCGTCTTTGGGTAAGTCAGTCGTTCGGTCGGTACCACTCAGAAAACCGTTTAGTACAGGTCAAATTACGCCTGTCACATGTTGTCATTCGTATGAAATCGTATTCGTATTCGTTGTCGTTCGTTTCGGATGTCACGATAACCGCAATACCGTCTGGTGCGTGTGTAATGCATCTAATTCCCCAATCAGTTGGCAAATAGGGTCACACAGTCTCTGGACAGTTGACGGATTGCTACATTATAAGGCGAACGTCCCCGTCACTGTAGCTAGGTATAGTTACATCCATATATTGGTAGGTATATTACCTACATTGAGTAATAAAGTACTGGACTGAGGTCTGAGTTCAACGCTATCTAACGATTATGCCTAAGATGAATGGAGTCAACATACCTAGTTATTGGATAAAATCATTATCACTGGCCTCATACGTCCGGTAGCAGACATTTTAATCAGTGTCTGAGGGAAGAGCACAGACACTGCGTTGCGTGGGACGCAATTATGGTTGCCGCAGGGTTGCCCAGGACCTGCGCTACCCTCTTGGCCTCCCTGGCTGACTCCACAGGAACGACGAGTCGATACGTGCGGAGCCAGGTCGGCTGCAGGAGTCTACCGCACGATAGACCTCTGTCACACGCGCCTGAGACCCCGTTCCGGGTTTAGTGTGGAGTTGTCCATCTCCAGGACCGGTCTAGGGTCAGGTTAATCCCTCGGTCTTACGACCCCCACGGAAAGAGAGGGGGTGGTGCTATTCTACTCTGCCGGCACCACACGGCATTGCATAACAAACGAATAGAAGCTAAACGTATTCAAAACGGTGCAACCAATAGAGCACCTTACTGATGACCATAGAATACTTATATTCAGTTAATATTGTTATTAATATGGACATTCATTGAGCTTGGACTTAGGTACTCCTTTGTTTGAAATTGTTTTGATCTAACTGTACACTATATTCTTTGACTATAGTAAACTCTTGCGCACCGTTGCTTGTGTATGATTCAGTGTGCTGTCCACTGGCGGTGTTTCTGTGGATCGCATCAAGCCACACCTACGGCATACTCAGCGACGGAATGTTCCGCTCGAAACGAAACTCTATCTCTTACTTACGGCAAAGCCACACCTACCGCATACTCCGCGACGGAATGTTCCACTCTAAACTAAACGCTATCTCTTACTAACGGCAAGGAATAGAATCTGTGTAATATAGTTTGAAGTCGTGGTAGAGCGTCTGCTTAGCAAGATGTGCTATACAAAGATAACAAGTTACGCAAAAACGGCGTGTTCGTGTCATGGAGACTCGTGGGAGTGTTTACATATTCACGAGTTTGTAACATAGGTAACACTCGGTGAAAATCGAACTAAATAAACGTAGATAGGTCTTATTCCACAATACGCGATTAAGCGCTTAGTTAGCGTCTGTGGGAAGCGTTTCTCGAACGCGTACAAACAGCGGTCGAATGGAAATGTTCCGCGACAGAAATCCCGTATATGTGGACAGACATTTTAACCAGTCCCGTTCAATTATTGATGAAGTTCGCCGAATAGATTCACAACAAGTAATTGCTTTTTAAAATCGATTATGTAAATGTGCAGTTCATAAAAGTGATGCAACTTTAATGTGTTGCCAAGAAAATTGCTAATAACATTTACTATATTGCAATCTTCGTAGTTAATTAGCTAACTCATTAAATGCTTGGTAAATTTAAAGTTATTTAGATGTAATTTTCAACGAACTACTTGCCTACGGAACTGCTATACACAAGTCGTAAGTTGTACTAGCCGGCATTCTTCTTCGATCGTGTTTTGCCGAATTTTGTAGCATCCAGATGAGTTGTCAATAGGAGGTTCTCTTTTTGAGAATAAAAAAAACTAGTATTCCAAGAACTCGATAGATAGGTTGACCCGACTATATAGTGTTGACCCGACTGTTACTAGATATTAGTGTAGATTCCCAAGCCAAAAGACTAAAAAAAACAGCGCGAAACTGACTGACAGTCTGGCATGCACAGATACTTTCGTTCAAAATAAGTCCGAGTCCGAGTTTCAAAAAACAAAAACTAAATATTACGTTCCGTTACGGTAGGGGAGTATAGTATTCCTTGGTTCCGTTCTTTGCGGTAACATACCAAGCACGGCGCTAGATATCTATCCAGCGACTAGAATAATAATAAAAAAAAACCCTATTATAAAAAAAGCTGTGTACCTTGTTTACATGGATTATCATGGATTTTAGCGTTATCAAATGAGATCGGGATTGTGGCGAAATTGGTAGGTAGTAATTAATTTTACTACAGTCTCTACATTTCACCCAAGGTGCAGCAAAATTTACTCAACATGCTTCATCATCATTTTCATCCGGCTTGTTGGTAACGATCACAAGAAAATTGAAACCTTAAAAACTGAATTTGTCAGAGTAACGTTCACCGACTGTACCTGCCAAGAAAATCATTTTCTCCAGTCAGACAATAACTAAACTTAGGTACAGTCTGCATCTCATTAGTGTACTCAGTTCTCATTTTCTCTTCATTACAAAAGCTACCTTCGTTAAACTAGCTATTCTATTTGTGTATCTCATGAAGACGACGAAGTTTATTAGCACCTTTCAAACCGACAACGTCTGCAAGTCATTCACATCTTTGTTGCAAGCTTCGGCCGTTAGCAAGTGCGTACACCTGTTGCGTTTTGCGGGTAATCGTCATTACGTCCCAGTCAGGGTTGTCAAGCCACAAAATAAATAATAGTACTGTCAAGTTTCCACTGACGTCAAGATTAAAGAAGTCCATAGAATTACTTATACTGGATAGAAGTCAATGCAAGCTTCGGACACAACTGGATAGAATCTTTTTTGATCTACCTACGCACATTGATAAACTTTCTGAGGAATAGTAAGAAGACTTCCAATCGTTATTTATATAAGTAGGGTAATTAGAACATTGATCTTGGACAAAGTAGTTCCGTATGATAGGCTGCTGGTTCTCTCCTTCAATTCTTTGAGAAAGAAAGAAATACATTGTTAAATAAATAGGCAATTAAAAATAATTTATTCGACATACAAAATACATTTAATATACTGAAACGTGACTGAAACCAATGGGAGATTATTAATCAGTTCGTTTAGTTCATTGTTAGTAGCGCTCATGCGAAAGGTAGGGGTAGGAGTATTTTTTTTTATTATTGTGCACTGAATTTTACAGATAACCCCAGTGGATACATACACATAATTATCACGCCTTCATTCCTTGCGGAGTAGGTAGAGGTTTAACGGCAGTAAAAATACAGTGTCTATCGCTACGTCTGACAAATATTGAGGGCTCTTTCAGATGATTCGTGTATCACTGTAGTGACAGGTTGTGAGCCTGTCGCCTAAAGTTGCAATACATATAAAATTTGACTTTTTGAAAAGAGGACTTTTTGGAACTAAAAGTTGTAATTCCAAAAAGTCCTCATTCAGCCCTTTTTGCATGCGGTATTTGTCCAGTTAACATGCATCTTACGAGCTACTGACATCCGTGTTTTATTACTTGTTTACTAACTTAAGACGCTGGCTTGTGGACAATATTATGGATTTCTCTTTTATGAACGAGGTAGAGTGGTGTTTGTTTGAACTGGCAATTTGAGAAATATTTATGCGACTTTACAATCACATCACATCATCACCATTCTATTCCTACCATTATTTTATTATTAGGAAGTGAAAATATGTGTGTTTATTCTTATTTTATATTATCATAAATTTTATTCAATGTAAAAACAAAATAAAATCCATGAAGTAGGTAGGTACACGAGTCAAAATAAGACCACGTAGAGAGTGTACCGAATAATTTACTAACTCTCAAAGGTTAATCTACAAAGAGCTTTCCAGACAGATTCCATTGTGTATTTATCATCTCATCAAAATGTGCAAGGTCCAGTTAAAAACGGACTCGCAGGTCACATTGGTTCCAAACACGGTTCTGTTGAGGGTTTAACTATAATCCACACCTGTTGGTATGTTTTATTCATTACGAGAACACTGCTAAATCACAAGTACAGTCAGTGACAACCGAATAAGAATGGGATTTTTTCTATCTGTCTACATCTGACAGATCTCGAGCTATACTTTGTAAAATTTTGCTTGATACCTGCTGTAACGTTTGTGACCTTGGAGCCAATGCTATGGCATAAGGTCCATTGTTCTTCGCTTACTAGGAAAATGGAACTTATGTCATAGCATATGTTCCAAGGTTACAAACGTCACAGGTATCAAGCTATATTTTATAAACTATAGTTTATGATGTCATACCAGATGGCGCTGCGTTAGGATGAAATTTTGAGTTATATTGATACTCAACTAGACAATGTACAAACTTTTTCAGTTTAGTTAAGCGCCATCTATGCAAACTAGTTAACGAGCTAGAAACAATTCCCATAATACGGTATATAGAATCTGCGGGATACGCGCTTGACTTTACATTGAAAATTGTAAACTTGGCAATTTCAAAACTACTGCGTTTCCCGTTACAACATTAACAACTTTCGTGCTAATTGTGATCTAAGCCTTGGGTTCACAATGTCACATTTTCTAACCGCGCAGGTGGCGAATCGCTGCAGTAGACTAAACGCGCGCGTAGGCACAGAGCGAGTTGCCGAATCGCGCCGGTCGGCGAAAGGCGCAAGTCGGTTTACCGCGCATCTCCACAATATTATATTGGGTCTGTCTGATGAATGAAAATATGATGGGTACTTTAGTGCCTACCTACTTATCAACTTTATAAATAGCTGACATAATGTAGCGGCTGCCTGTACAACACGTCTAACGGGTTATTCTCCTGTGCACCGGGACGCGTGGATATGTTCGTCTCATAACACCTGCTATGTAATCGCATTCATTGACACAAACTGCAGGTGAAGTGGTGAAACGAATGGACTGCCACCACCGCCATTTAAGAACGTGTACGGTATTAATAGAGCGTCTATTCCGATAATACGTGTTTGTGTTTTATTCTGGGCTATCATGAATTTACCCACTTGCAACATAAGGTTGCCAGTTGCCACCTTCCATCAGAGGGGCTCTACATTTTGAAACTAGGGTTCACTGGGTTGTAAGACGACTCGGTGTCTCACATGAAAAGAAAAAAAGATCACACGGGTATGATTGTTCTGAATGACATCATTTTCGAAAAATGTATGCCTCCAATTTATGTTACGTTCCTATCTAACTTGATATTATTATTAATCCCACTTCACTACGTAGGTAGTATAAAGTAAAGTCGCTTTTCGCGTCTCTATGTTGATATGTATGCTTAGATCTTAATAACTACACATCGGATTTTGATGCAGTTTTTTAAATAAGTTGCTATAGAGTGTTTTAAGAGGAAGGTTCACAAATAAATATTTGTCAGAATACAACTAAGTAATTCCCTCGGGAAAATGCGGACTGCTTGTATTTTATAAACGTACATCAGATATATATTTAAGCGGTTTATTTCGTTTACAGCTACATAAACATCTAGTAGTAACATTATTTCCTTACGACTTCTTAGTAGAAACGAACACAGGAGCTAAATTAGTAGAATTCTTACAGGATGTTAAGGCATTTAATCCAGTGGCATTAAAGCGAAGCGATAGCCATTACTAGGCCTCTTAATAGGCTACTGTAGTTTCTCTGAAATACTTAAAATAGTTCCCATTAGATCTATTTGTAGGTCATCATTCTCCTTGCCTTATCCCGTTCACTGTCGGGGTCGGCTACCTAACCTAGGAGATTTGACGTGGAACAAATTTTTTACACTCTGACCTCTGCAACCCGAAGGCTATTCTGGCACGAATTTTAGGTTAAGAACTAACTAATATCATCTAAAAAACTAATTTTATTTGAATGTGGGTTTCATCACGATGTTTTTCTTTCATCGTAAGAACAGTCGGTAAAAGTACGTGAGTATAACACATTGGTATATGGCGGGGATCGAACTCTGGTCTCACGATTGTAAGACCGGCGGTGTCCTAACCACTTGGCCAGCTCTCTCTTGTAGGTAATAAAATGTAATAATGAACTTTGTTTTACGTACCTACTCTATCCAAGTTTTCATGGTAATTTTGACAGACAGTCTTTCTTACTGGTAGTTAGGTGTCTGCAACTTAGAATATGGAAATAGCATTTGTATTAGAAAGCAAGATGTACAAGTTTCACTAGGTATCATAACATTCTTCACCAATTAGTCCAATCCTGCAAAAAACCCGAGAGGCAAAAATACAGAGCTTACATGAATGGAGAAAACCATATAATTTACAATTGCCTTGACATTGAAGAGTCCCGAGTAATAACCAGGTTTTTATGGTCTGCGAAACGGCCTGGACCAGTCAGGTTGGCAGCTGGTATGATGCTGCGGTCGCCCAGATCGTTATGCTTCTAATAGCTATGAATGCTTGAGCAGCTGAAGCGAAGGTTTTTGCCCCGTGTTGCGAATTTATAACGAGTTTTTATGAATGTGTCGTCCATGTAGGTGTGGCGGCGTACATTATGTGGATGATTTTGTAATCAATACTGTTGAATTGATGGAGGTTAGAAAATTAACGAATGATGCTTATGATTTGAGTTTGAGGCCTTAGTTTGACTCCATCATTTGTTTTTTTCTGGATAGAGCATAACAGAGCAAACAGTTAGTTAGACTATAGAAAAATAAAGCACCTACTCCCAATCGAAAGGCTAGGAAATAGGTTTCAAAATTTGAAGCAAAAAAGTAAGTATTAGGCAACGAAATCGGCGACGTCTGCTGGCTACAGTTGCCAGTAAGTAACGTACGTAGGATAAAGAACTTTACAATCGCCATTAGAAAGATAGATTCAGTGGATACTTCACTTCATCAATCATAGAGAAATACATTTCAAGAAATTCTATCAATCAATAAATCAGTACCGAATACGTTCTCTTATGTCGGTTCTTCATACGGGTTCTCACGGCAAACGCATCTGCAGTGTCATCATGCGTTATTCTAAAGGATTAAAGTTCTTTTTATATTGTATCGACTGCGTATGTGATACACGATTTGTAGTCCATGTCTTCGGCTGGTCTAGGTCTTATTGCGTTGGTTGAAGGTTGATATTAGGTTGTCTGTGGTTGATAACGGTTCTTGCTGCGTGATGGGCACGCTGCACTGCATACAACACTGGTTTTCATTATGGACACCACGCATGCGCGGTGCATTCTTGTGATGGTAATTTACATAATTTTTAAATTTTTGTTTTGTATTTCCTTACTTTTACAGTCATTCCCTGTTCTGTACACATTTTTAGATGTATGTCTAGATTCTAGATAACTTATTCTATAAACTTAGGTGTGCAAGGCATACACCTACGAATACTCTCTCTTTTCGTGTGGGACACCAAGTCGGGCAACAATCCCATGAACCCTAGTGTAAGAATTTTTCAAGCGCCTTCTACAAGTAGGCTTCTGACATAGTTGTGTAACGACCGCCGTCTAAGTAATCATAGACAGCAACCGGGACCTACGAATACTGATAGGGTGCATGCAGACAATAAAACTGAACAACTTACTTCTAGGAGTCCACGTTCGACCTGTTCTGAAAATATATTAGGTAACCGTTATCCAAAAATTGTTTGTCTAGTGTGTGAGTAGTATATTTAGTTTCTAGCAACCGTTAGATTTCAAAATTCATCATCAGAACTCCCATTATCATCATTCTCAGTCACAATTTCAATAAAATGTAATAGAATCTGCCTTGAAGATAACTGTTTAATAGGTCTTCGATGATCTATGTCTACGAGGAAGCGCCAGCCAATACTTCGATTTGCGCCTGCGCTAGTTTCTTGATAGCTTTATTATACGCTGTCGACGCTCAATGACAGATTACCGTGCTTCGGAATTCAAATTTGATTGTGCAGTCAGTGTGCAAGCTAGGACGCACTTTTTGAATTTAGAACGGTTCCCTGTAGGCGTAAAAATTTCGTGCGGTGCATAAAGAAATGGACTGCTGGACATCGGCCATATTTCATTGGAAAGAAAGATCCCGAAAAATCAAATTATCTACATTTTACTCAACCGAAAGTGAAGTGACACAAATTATTTTTTGGTTATTGTAGAGGTAATTTGGTAATATTTTATGTAGATTAAGCGTTTGTTTATAAGTACATAAAACACACTCACATAACCAATGTATATTTACTTAAACTAATATCAATTTTAACATAAGACATGATAGATTTAAGCCTCTAGGTACAACTACTAAGTATCTAGTTAATTTAAGGAGACTTGATCCACCCACAGACACACTTCCTTTGTTTCGACTAAATCCTTAACACCGCACCTCACAAAGCATCCATTTGTCATCCAAAACATTACAACTCATCCGAAGTGAACGATATCCTTTAAAATCACTCTCCCTTGAAATGAACTTGCTTACGGAGATCAGTCCGAATCCATCTCATTACTCATTACCCTTAGAAACTGCGCTGATTCGGGCTTAAAAATAATCCACGAGACTTCTTCACAACCATCCTTGCTTGATCTCTGGATTTCGTCTGATTATTTCAGTTTTCATTGCGTGCAATGGAACGTTTTAGCAAAACGCACGGCTCGTTTAAAAATGGAACCGGTAAGATGGCGCCAACGCTGCACAATCAGATGCAACATAAATTATTAATAGTATTTGGTCATAGACTGTTTTTTGCTTCCACAAATCTTTGAAGCTTTTGAACTTGATAGCTTGATCGAGGGATTTACTTGTAACATAAACCAGCTGGTGTCATCGGAGATTTTGATGACCTACCTCTACCTAATTAATCGCCATCTTTGTTTTTTTTTCCCGCCCAAACTGTGAGTCACGGTCGTTTCATGTCTTTGTTCGTGTTTTGGTTCATGCTATTCTTCGTGTACAAGGTTGATACCTATGTATCGAAGCGTGGAATAGATGGACTTTTGACAATACCTATTTTATTAATAGGAATTATGAACAAAATTCACGGAAATGCTATCAATTTCCTTGATCGACAGATGACTAATACACACTTGACAATTTCCTTGTCAACTTATGACAAATATTTCTAGAACCATCTTCGCTGTTCGTTTTATCGCGAAAACGGTTTTTATCTTTGCGATTACTGCGCGATTCGCGATGTGCATGCGATAGTTCGATGGGATGTTATCAATAAGCTGTAGACGCGTTATGACACACATGACACAGAATAATGGCGATGACGAGGATTATTTTTAGATAATAGTGCTCATTTGAAAACATATTAAAAGGATTGGCAAGGCCCTCAAGTCAAGAGTGTGTGCAATGCGGGTAATGGATGTATGGATTTAATATGCAATGATTTTACAACAACATAGGTAAGCACTGCAATAAGTTCAATATTTTCAAAACTCTTGTAACTATAGTGATAATATCTGTAGCTAGGTGAAGTAAGGGTTTCCTACAAATGATCTAATCGTAGAACCTATTTCTAATTCAAAACCTTAACCTATTATCTTTTTGAACAATGACTTAGTATTGGTAGGGTACTGATAGTACTAGGGTAGATCTCTAAGGGGTAGGTAGACTTAGAAAATACTAGCAGGTTATTATCAATCAACAATCTTAACTTCATCTTCGAATAACTTACGTTGCGTTCGACTCTATTTCCAAACGACTCCTAAAGCATTGACAGAACGACATTTCAATGTAACAGATCTACATCAGACATGTCACATATCATTATTTCAAGTTCCACCTGTCACCAGAAGCCAAGGCCTCTTGAGGCTTACGCTGTCAAACGTCAGATCCGATGCGGAGGTTACTCGCTCTTGCCTGTCAAATTTGACGTTTACCTGATGCAAGAAGGAAGCCTGATTGAATTTCCTTCAGACAGGTTTATCTAGCTTTAGATTATATCGATCTACCTAATGCTTTTAGTGTGGCTAAGCTAGCGTTTAGACAGGTTTGTCTCTGTCTCTGTAAGCAAGTGCTTCAAGCAATTAAGACAACTTATCACATCACACTTCAAACAATGCTTCAAACATGTCTATTAAGTAAGTACATATATTCACTGTCATCTTCAAAATTGTCTATCGACTGGACTGATACCGAAAAAATCTTTTTACACCAATCTACATGATTGACTCTTTTTGTCGCGGTTTCTAAACACCTTTAAATACTTGAAAGTGTGTGAAACACCGCTTGTTGGGCCTTTACACACATACACATATCACGCCTTTATTCCTTGCTGAGTAGGCAGAGCGTTAACGGTTGTAAGAATACGGTGTATCACCACAAAATAAATACTGGCTCGCGCCACACTGTGTGACAGATTGTCAGTCAGTCACCTAAAGTTAAATACACATGAAACCCTCGAGTCTCTTATAGTCGCCTCTTCCGACATCCGCGGGAAAGAAATCGGGTGATGCTATTCTAAGCTGGCATCACGTGGTATTATTATAGGTAGTATTACATAATCATGCGCATCAACTTCACATCAACTTGTAGCAGGAAATATCAGGTTTTCGACAGGCGTTTGATTTGATAAATGTTTCCAAGATAACATGCAAATAAATCAATCGTCAAAGTCAAAGGTGTGATTGGCGATTTCGCCATACTTAATGCAACTTTCTAAATAACTAAAGTGAATATTTTTATAACCCATATACGAGTACCATACATACATACATACACATACATAAATCACGCCTTTATTCCTCGCGGGGTAGGCAGAGCGTTTACGATGACCATTAAATTACAGTCGATATCGCCACCTCTGCCAAATATTTTGTGGTTCGTACACACACATGGTATCACGCCAGTAGGCAGGGCGTCAATGGCGTTTTGAATAAATAGTATGAGGAAGATTTTCATGCATAATACTTGCCGGGAAATCATCTAATTCCCACGGGAAAATGTGTTACAGCGGGCGCAGCCGCTGGGCGGGCCGCAGTTTTTTCTAGCTAAACTAGCTTTTTAACTTTCTAGGTAATTTATTTGTTTCTAATGATTCATTCAAAGTTTATTTTTTACTTTTTTTTATTTTATTTACCTAGCTAACTAGCTAACTTGGTGTATTAAGACTAATTATGTAATATTACATTCGACCTTATCATAAGCAGTTTTTTAAAACTATTTAATCGAGAACAAATTGGTAGGTTACTATACTACCGAAAGTTTTTACCGGAACTGGTTTTGAGTTCGCCATACCCGAAACTGCAACTTGGCAAATTCGAGTGAAACTAAAACCATTTTAAACTGAACTCTGAAAAATGGTGCCTTGGAAGACTTTCCAAAGAAACTCCTTAAATCTGAGGTTCTTGACATTTTGGGAGCGTAAAGGGCGTGCAACAGGAGGCATTTTTAAATTTAAATTTTTGCAACGGAAATTGCTCAAAGAAAATTGCTTGTGTGCTGTTCCCGGGAATTATAAAATAATGTTATTAAGGTACCTACCTAGGTACCCATTGATAAGTATTAGTAGGCATCTAGGAGTACCTAGGTCGCAAATAGCTATTTGTGTTTTGAAGAAAGGTCCGGTCAGAAGTTCCCGAAATCGACGAGCGTGCATGGAGACTGCTGAATGTAGAACAAGCGAAAGAAGTATGCCAGTAAATAGTCTCTGCCTACCCCAACGGGAAAGAGGCGTGATTTATGTAGAAGTATAAGTCTGTGAGGTAAAACCAAATAATTGCCACATATTGTGTGTAGTTTAGGTAGGTACCTACAATAAGAAGAAATATGACGTCACGCCGTAAGTATTTGGATGGCGTCAAAACACTTACTTTAATATTATTTTTCTGTTTATTAATTCAAACTTTGAATATTTCGAAAAATGATGAATGGAGACCGTAGTATTTTTGGACAATATTAGAGTTTTAAGCGTACAACTGTTATATTTTTTTAATGGCCCAGGAAACTAGCGAATTGGGTATAATCCCGGTCGGTATCCCTCTTGGCCAACTATGTATATCGGTATACAACCGGTCAATTAATATGCAACTGGCCGGAGCCTCAGATGACCCTCTACGGTGAATCGATATAGCCGAGACAGATCGTGAGCGGAATCGATTTACACATCGATTGCGAATTAATACGACCATTGTATCGGATTCGGACAGAGTTACGACTAATTAAATGAGTTTATTTGGCGACAGTTTCCATTCAATGTAATGTAAATAACTTTATTTAAAAGAGAACCGACTTCAAAGAACGGTTAAAAGTGCGAACCTCTATGCTTTTGGTCGGTTAATATGCCTAAAACCTTCTCTTTATGACAAACACTGCTGAAAACCGCATTAAAATCGGTTTAGCCAAACGCGAGATAATTATACATACAAACATGCTTACATACAAGTCAAATTGAGAACCTAATTTTTTTTCGAAGTCGGTTATAAAGATCGCCGACTCTACATTTAGTGCCGATAAACTTAAATTGGGCCTTACCTAAAACTTAGACACAAGTTCAACGCGCGTCTTTTTGATTCGGGCGCACAGTGAAGTTTCCGCCAAGTCACCGCGTAATTCGGAACTGTGACGTAATCAAATAATAGCTAAAGTGTTCAAAATAATGACTTAATAAAACCAAGTGAGAAAAGTTGCTTCTTTCCTCTGTGTAACCGACCTGTCAGACTCACACACACACCTAGCAGATAGGTACTACCATGAAAAACTAATCCACTCGGTACATGTATAGTCTGGCAAAAAAGTTGTGGCGGCTCCCACAAATAAACATAAATTAATTACTAAATAACTTAAAACTAATAATATCTAATCGTAAATAAACTGCACTAAACTATAAATAATAAAACAACATACAAAATACTTACCTTTACTTACCTCCGTCCGATATTGTCGCCGAATCGTATCGATCAACTGGAAACGCGCAAAACCACTTTGAGAACAATGGACGACCTACCTTGTGCCGGCCTGCCGACGCGACGATCCTGCGCAGCCCCCACTAGTCGCATCGATAACTTGCTGCGGAGCGCACGCTCATACGCCTACTTTCCCGCCAAATATTTCGCACCGCTATCGCTATAGTTTCTCGTATCGCTGTATTCTTCTTTCTGCTAATTCTTCGCCATCTTCACTCTGTGCTTTCTTCTGCTTTAATCTTCGAACTGTAACCTGTGCTTCTAACTATTGTGTATACAATAAACATTGAACTTTCATAATTTATGTGCTGTGTTGATCATTTATCACCAATCGACCCCACATCTGGTGACCCGCTGAAGGAATACGCCTGAAAAGCACATTTGGACATCGAAAACAGTAAGCAAAAGCACATTATTTGCAAATCATGACCGAGACAAATGGCGACGGTACTAAAAATCCCGAGAACAACGGGTCTGGTTCCACAACACAGTCCGATATTTTTCATGTCGGAGTTCGGATGCCGACTTTTTGGGCAGAAAAACCGGCACTATGGTTTGCCCAAGTCGAAGGGAATTTTGCATTAGCGAAAGTCAGCAGAGACGACACAAAATTTAATTACGTAATTTCGCAACTAGATCAGCGATTTGCAGCGGAAGTGGAAGATATCATAGTAGCGCCACCGGAAGTCAATAAATATGAGACTTTGAAGACACAGCTCATTAAAAGACTATCAGCTTCTAGAGAAAAAGAAATCCAGCAGTTACTACAGCGCGAAGAGATGGGAGATCGTCGACCTTCACAATTTCTGCGGTTTTTGCGCCAACTCGCCGGACCCGGCGTCCCCGAAGATTTTTTGAAGTCGATATGGACAAGTCGCCTGCCCACTCACGTGCAGACGGCCCTTGCATCACAGCCAACATCAACCTTGGATAGTTTGGCTGACTTGGCAGACACAGTCATGGACATAGTGTCCACCAATCCACACGTCGCTTCTACGTCTACAACTGCAGGATCTCCGTTCGATCTTATGGCTAAGCAAATAGCTGCGCTTACGAAACAAGTTGAAGCCCTTACGCATGGCCACGCCCCACGAAGATCACGCTCTAGAACCCGCAACAATTCAGCCAGTCGAAGAGAGCGTTCCGAATCGACCTACAGAAAGCACCCGATTTGTTGGTTTCACTGGAAATTCGGCAAGAACGCTGCAAAATGCGCAAAGCCCTGCGACTACAAAAAGGAAAACTTTCAGGGCAGTCAGTAATGGCGACATATGATTGCCCCAGTTCAACAGGTCGCCTTTTTGTCACCGATCGCTTTTCAAAGATGCAGTTCCTCGTCGATACCGGTAGCGACCTCTGCGTCTTTCCTAAATCTTGGCTGCGACAAATGCGATCCAAAACCAACTATGAACTCTACGCCGCGAATGGTAGTTGCATTGCCACCTATGGTTATACCCACCTCAACTTGAACCTGGGATTACGTCGAGACTTCTGCTGGCGTTTCACAGTGGCTGACGTTACGAAAGCAATCATCGGCGTCGACTTTCTATCATATTATCATCTATTGGTCGACGTCCGAAACAAACGCCTTCTAGACATGACCACTTTACTCACCGCGACAGCATCTTCAGTGTCATCGTCCCTCAATATATCTTCAGTGAAGACAATGACGGGCGATTCTCAATATCACGACATACTGCGCGAGTTTCCAGAAATCACTCGTCCATCTGGAACTCAGAACACACCAACCCACAATACGGTTCATCACATCAAAACGACCCCAGGCCAACCAGTCTTCTGCACTCCACGGAGATTAGCCCCTGACAAGCTCAAGATCGCACGAGAGGAATTCGACGCCATGTTGAAGAGTGGTACAGCGAGGCCATCTGATAGTCCATGGTCGTCGCCACTACATCTCGCGCCGAAGAAGGATAATGGATGGCGTCCTTGCGGGGATTATCGCATGCTCAACGCTCGCACAATCCCTGACAGATATCCCATACGCCATATCCACGACTTCACGCACAATGTATCAGGATGCCACGTCTTTTCAACAATCGATCTCGTTAAGGCGTATAATCAGATACCTGTGGCGGAGGAAGACATCTGCAAAACGGCTATCTCTACACCATTCGGACTCTTTGAGTTTCCGTTCATGACATTCGGCCTGAGAAACGCTGGTCAAACCTTCCAGAGATTCGTAGACGAGATGACACGTGGCTTAGACTTTTGCTACGCGTACCTAGACGATTTCCTCGTGTTTTCGAAGGATGAGGAAACTCACCGAGATCATCTTCGTCAACTCTTTGCTCGGCTGAGAGACTACAACATGGTCATCAACACGTCAAAATGCGTATTTGGCGTTCCAGAAGTAACATTCCTGGGCTACACAGTATCGGCTGACGGTGTCAAGCCTCTCGACTCCAAAGTAGAGGCCATCAAAAGCTTCCCCATTCCTAAGAACGTCAAGGAACTAAGGCGTTTCCTGGGGATGCTGAATTTCTATCGTCGCTTCATCCCTGGTGCTGCCCAGCTTCAAGCCCCACTCCACGCATTACTGACTGGATCCGTCAAAGGCTCTCACCCCGTCGACATCTCCGGTGAAGGACTGGAAGCATTCAATCAGTGCAAAGAAAGCCTATGCAAAGCAGCACTTCTGGCACATCCAGACTTACAGGCCAGACTTGCTTTAGTCACCGATGCTTCGGACACGGCTACAGGAGCCGTCTTGCAACAACATAAAGATGGTGCATGGCAGCCCCTCGCTTTCTATTCAAAGAAACTGAGCCCTTCGCAACAAAAGTACTCCCCGTACGACAGGGAATTGCTAGCCATATATGACGCGATTAAATACTTTCGCCATATGCTGGAAGCACGACACTTCACTGTTTACACAGACCATAAACCTATATGTTTTGCATTCCATTCAAGAAAAGAGCATTGTTCTCCAAGGCAATTTCGTCACCTTGATTACATATCTCAGTTTACGACGGATATACAACACATATCAGGAAAAGACAACTTAGTTGCCGACACACTCTCACGCATTGAAGAGGTGGTCCAGCCAATTGACCTGACAACATTAGCAAAATCACAAGCCAGCGACCAAGAGCTGAAAGCATTGCTAAATAACGAGACCTCACTGCGTTTGATTAGAGTGAACATACCCGGAACTGACGAACACATCTATTGCGACCAAAGTACTGATACTTCTCGACCATACGTACCTAAAGAACTACGACGTAAAGTTTTCGAGAGCCTACATTCACTTAGCCACCCAGGAGCGAACGCAACAGCAAAGCTGGTGACACAACGTTACGTGTGGCCCAGCATTCGCAGAGATTGTCGCGACTGGGCAAAATGCTGCTACGCATGCCAGCGTGCAAAAGTGACAAGACACGTCTCATCACCATTGGGCACATTCAAGATACCGCGCGCCAGATTCATGTACGTCCACATTGATATTGTAGGACCACTGCCAGTCTCACACGGATACAAGTACTGCCTCACAGCCATAGATCGATTTTCACGATGGCCTGAAGCTATACCCATAATCGATATTACGGCAGAAACAGTGGCACGTGCACTCTTATCTGGGTGGATCGCACGTTTCGGATGCCCAATCGATATTGTGTCAGACAGAGGACGCCAATTCGAATCAGCAGTCTTCAAACACTTATCTGAGATGGCAGGCTTCCAACACAATCGAACGACAGCTTATCACCCGGCAGCCAATGGCCTCATAGAACGGTTTCACAGACAAATGAAAGCGGCCATCATGTGCCATGAGAACAGCAACTGGTCTGAGATTCTACCCTTGGTACTACTTGGCATACGCTGCGCCTACAAAGAAGACCTGAAAACGTCGTCTGCAGAGTTGCTTTATGGCGAAGCGCTAAGACTGCCTGGCGAAATACTTCAACCTGGTACGCACACCACGTCTGATCTGACTGACTTTTCCGCTCGTATCCGCGAGTTTGCCATGAAAGTACAGCCACAACCAGCTTCACGACACGGCAAGAAGTCAATCTTCGTGTTTAAAGACCTGACCACCACAAGTCACGTATTCTTGAGAGAAGACGCACTACGTGGAGCCCTTCAGCCAGCTTACACAGGACCACACCAAGTACTGGAACGAGGAGAAAAGACGTTCAAGCTATTGGTCAAAGGCAAGATGGTCACAGTAACAATAGACCGCCTAAAACCAGCCTATTCGCTCGCGACACCAGCAACCAGCCACAAACCGTCTTCACCTGCAGCAACAGAATCACCACCTGCAACAGAACCGCCACCTGCAAAAGAAAAGCCACCTAAAAAAGAAAAACCAAAATCAAAAAATAAAAAACCATCAAAATTTACACCTGAAGAACAAAAACCTTATAAAACTAAATCAGGAAGACAAGTAAGATTCACTAACTATTATCGCCCGTAGGACGGTCTCTCGGGGGGAGTGATGTGGCGGCTCCCACAAATAAACATAAATTAATTACTAAATAACTTAAAACTAATAATATCTAATCGTAAATAAACTGCACTAAACTATAAATAATAAAACAACATACAAAATACTTACCTTTACTTACCTCCGTCCGATATTGTCGCCGAATCGTATCGATCAACTGGAAACGCGCAAAACCACTTTGAGAACAATGGACGACCTACCTTGTGCCGGCCTGCCGACGCGACGATCCTGCGCAGCCCCCACTAGTCGCATCGATAACTTGCTGCGGAGCGCACGCTCATACGCCTACTTTCCCGCCAAATATTTCGCACCGCTATCGCTATAGTTTCTCGTATCGCTGTATTCTTCTTTCTGCTAATTCTTCGCCATCTTCACTCTGTGCTTTCTTCTGCTTTAATCTTCGAACTGTAACCTGTGCTTCTAACTATTGTGTATACAATAAACATTGAACTTTCATAATTTATGTGCTGTGTTGATCATTTATCACCAATCGACCCCACAAAGTGTTTGGAACGGAATAAAATGGAACTAAAAATTTCGTATGAAAAATTGTTGCCATACTTACGCGTTATCTGTCAGATTTGGCAGATCGCGAATAAAGTGGCGCCCTCATTTTTTCTCTACTCTTTTTTGCCAAACTGTACGTAGTAAGTAAACGTATAATATAGCTCGATCAATCAAGGATTAGATCCCGAAATGAAAGCGTCTTTCTTTTTGTCTCTGTCAAAATATGATATAGAGCGGTATGTCAAAAATAGTTTTGCCATTTCTGGATAATTTCTTTATCTGGTCGCGTTATACCTCCATTCTTATCATATTTTTTGTTAGCACAATTTTTTTGTCATTGATAATTCACTTGTTCAAAAATACTTGTCAGGTGATTTCCTTCTAGGTAAAAGTTAAATATTGTGACTATCTTTGAAAGTATTCGATAAATAAACAGACCAACTATCTAATCTATGTGGCATTTTGAGACAAGGTTGTCTTGTGATAAAATCGCATTCAGCAACAATAAACATTTTTCTTTACTGTTACGCTATTTGCGTTTGATAAGAATAAGACAATATAAGAGCGAAAAGTAGGTAGTAGCACTTTTTATGCTGTTGAATTTTAGAGAAGGTACAGGTTGTTAGGAAAAGGGATATAAACCATCGAATTAACAACATTATACTTTAAATTAATATTTTCTTTTAATTTTTATTATTAAAACCTATTCAACCACTAACGGTAGCTAAAAATCGCGCCAATACGCAATAGTACGTATATCAACCAAAAATAATTTAAAAAGAAATCAATAGAATATTCTTTATGATCGTTTGATCAACAAGTCACGAGTTTTGAATATAAAACGCCTACACAAACCTGATAAAGACTATATCAAACTTATATGCGTTAATAAAAATAAAATGCGGTGTCTTTGACTTTGGTGAATCACCTATGATTAACGCTTTTGCTTTGTTAAAATTTTGCTAACTGGTACAGTCATTGACAATTAATTTTGTAAAGTATTCATATTAACTTTAGTAAGTCAATTTTAGTACAAACACTTATTCTAAATTACAATATAAAATGGATCAATTTAAAACAATCTCCCAGTTTAAGAAAATAAAATGAACGGGTTCCCAAGTCTGCTATTTATTTGTCATTGTAACGCCATTGAAACTCAACTGTCATTCAATTGCCATTGTGATTTTCTAACCTTCAAACTGTTAGCAGACTACGAAACTACCAAAATCATCCAACTGAGATCCAATCGACATCCCACTGAAACGATTTTCATTTAACAGACTTAGTGCCCAAAATATCGTCTTCCTTCCACAAAGACAGACCAACATGACAACTTTGTTGATTTTAAATGTGATACATACACACATATATCACGCCTTTATCCCTTGCGGGGTAGGCAGAGCGTTAACGGCCGTAAGTATACGGCCACTATCGCCACGTATGACATTTTTGATGATTGTTTTCTAATGTTGTTTCAGAAAATATGTGTATTACTATAGTGACAGGTTGTCAGCCGGTCGCCTAAAATTGTAATTCACCAACCCTCTCGAGTCCCTAAGTCGCCTCTTACGACACCCGCGGGAAGGATGTGGGGTGATGCTGTTTTAAGCCGGCACCACACGGCAATTAAATATGATTTCACTGATTTAATAGGATTTAATTTATCTCGTCTAAATCTACCCACAATTTTCATTCGTTACTTGTCATAACATTTATAAACACTTGTTTTAGTTATTACATTGTGTGTTGTGTAATTGTTTAATGAATTATGCGTTATAAACGGCGCCAAGTTTCTTCCGCGTAACCTGGAAACAATCTTGACATATATTGACATGTACGGCAACTAGGCCATTATTCATAAAACGTCTTAGTACCATTTATTTATATTTATTCTCAAGTAGACATGACTATAAATAGGTATCCTTGACTCATTCATGTGGTTATGGCTATCGTTAATAGTTTGAATCATGTTTTGCCAAATACGTGGAAAATAAGCGAGCAATTATTTAGTCAATAAGCATTTTAAATTATTTGGCTGTATGTACCGTAACATATTTAAATAAGGAAAACACTAAAAAAACAAATGTACTTATTCTTTTAAATAGAGTGAAACTTGAAGTAATCTCTCTATTTCCCACATAAATTTCTCCTGTAAAAAAGTTGCCAAGTCTTCAAGCGTAATCAAAGCAAAAACAGTTGGTATAAAAATAGCTGCGATGAATAAGACCAGATTTATCACAGGTTGTGTAGAGGGGCCAGACGGACCTTATTTGGGTTCACCTTTTACGGAAAACTATATTAATATGGGTTGTTAGAGGACAGATATGGGCACAAATGACTACCCCGGGGTAGCAGGGATTGTGGCTATAGTTGCAAATTGCATATGATTGTTGTATATGTATGTTGGCTTATGTATGTATTTGCACTGTTTTGGACAAGCCACAAGAAAGTCTTGCCAGATTTGTTTTGTTTTACAACTTTTTAAGTTCTCGCGATTGTTTTCACACATTTTTATGGTTAACCCGGGTCACTCGCGATTTTTTTATGGTAATATAAACGTAATTCTTGTTTTGTTTTTATTTTTGGTATCATACATAATAGACTTAAGTACGCAGTTAATGCAAAAATCGTTCAATATGGCGCCTTGCTTAATTTTATGATCTGTTAACGTTACGTTGTCGCCACTTACAGTTCTTAATATGCTTGTTTATTTTCTATAATGATATCCTTATTACTTTTTGTAATAATTTGTAAAATTATAACTTGTTTGTTGTTGTTTATGTTCGCATTTTGCGTCAACGAGGTCGTTATACGTATAAGTATTTTTTAAATTTAAATTGCTTTTTTGGTCCTTTGAAAAATATTGATTGTTCTTCTGGAGTCAATATTTCAAACTTTGATCAAACTTTCCAGCAAATTTGAAGTATTTTGATGTTATTACATACATATACATATATCACGCCTTTATCCTTGCGGGGTAGGCAGAGCGCTAACGACCGCAAAAATGCGGTCGCTATCGCCACGTCGTGACAAATATTGAGGGCCGGTTGAGGTAATTTGTGTATCACTATAGTGACAGGTTGTCAGCCGGTCGCCCAAAAAGTTGTAATACAGATGAAACCCTTGAGTCTCTTAGTCGCCTCTTACGACACCCACGGGAAAGAAATGGAGTGATGCTATTCGAAGCCGGCATCACACGGTTGATGTTATTAATTGGGATATTTGAAAGGAGAAATCCCGCCAGATGGCATTGCATCGTAATATGTCAGAAAACCAATCAGGAAAGGTTTCATAGTTTGACAGCACACTTGACTGTGCCGGTGTACGTACATACAGCGTTGTCTAGAGGAATAACTTCTTTGAAAAATCTCCATACATTATTGCTAATCGTATTGTTCCACATTGTCGACGACATATCTTGACCTGTCTTCAATTCACAGATCGCTAACTACATTAGCGACGCGCGCGCAGAATTGGGGCATGTCGTTTAATTATCACGAGTCAAGTGACAGAGGGCACATGATTGCCAGATTGTAAGGTGTTGGGTTTTGCCAAGTTTTAGTAATTAAAGGGCCCTTTCTCGATAACATTCTAAAATGGTTTTTTCTATAATATAGATAGATATTTCAGTATTTGACAGAGATTTTATTATCGGTAATTAACTTTCAATCTGTTATAGGTAATTTAAAGAAATAATAATGATAATTTAAATCCGTAACTTTAAATATCATGATTATAGAATTCTACAACAAGTAGTTTCTAATAGCAAATGAATATTAGTTATATTTGAAATTTATACTTTAGGTCTGGTAACCCCAGAGGGCAGGGGTCGCCGCACCGCAGTGCAATCGCCAAGTTGTTCATTCACACCATTCAAGGGTTGTTTATTTCTTATCAATTTCATATTGTGTTCTGTTTGAATTATCTGATATCAGCCTATATTACTTTATTGTTGATTTGGTGGTGATAATATAATTATTGTTAAACTCTCAAGGGTTATTATTTTCTGGGTCATACTTGCATTTATTATTTTATAACGCTTTGAATTTTTTGTTTTATGTGTGTTTTAAAATATTATAGTAAACGACGTACGAATAAACTTATCACATGAAATCTGAAAAGCTTAAAAACATCAAGCAGCAATCTTAAAGAAAGAAACTTCTCATTTGTGATATTCTTAGCTTTGACTGCTGAACCTAAATTACTGTCCAAGCTTGTACCAAGGTGGACTGGTTTATGAATCGCGTCCAATCACAGGTCTCTAACCCGTTGATATTATCAGGAATACAGATATATCTGATGTTTGTTTACTATGGTTTCTTTGCTCATTAGTGATAGAATTGGAACTGCAACAAATCTAGATCCTATCTTGTAAACCATCCTAGTTAATAATTTAGATAGAGATGTTGTTATAGTATTTTCTTGTATAATATTGAGAATCGAAAATCCCAGGAAACTGATTCAGTCATCTATAATGGTTTGCTTCTATCTAGCATAATTCCGAATCTATCTTTTACACTACTAATTAATTGGTCAATTAAAGATTAAGGTTTATCTTTGCAAAATGAGAATTAAAACTTTTCAACTTTCAATCACGTAATAACATATTTATTTTGCGGTTGATCACGTATTTTGCCACAGAATAAATAATAGTAATTTTACTATTAGGTATAAGTGCCAGTTTCACAAATACCAATTTATCATAGAACTTTGTGAAGTAAAAGAAATACTCATATACACATTTCTGAGAGAAAATAGGTTAGTTGTTTCCTGTAACGAGATCGAACAACGTTTATACAACCATGCAAATGAAGTTTATCGACGTGATTTGACTGTATCAACAAACAGAGTAATATTTCTGTGCTGTCAGAATATCATTTGAGGTTTTATTCTGGTTTTAACAAATTTGTGTCCTTTTTTACAATTAGTAATCAGTCACCTGATTCAATGTGATAATAAAACACTTTAAATCAAGTGTTTTGCACGTTCTGACACTTTAAAATTCAATAAATTTATCAACAAGATAATTCATGTTATGGTTAAGTCATTTATCGGATATTGCTTCCGCCTTTTTAAAATCTTTTTCAATGTTGCCCGACCTCTGAAAAGAATGAAACCACTATAGGTAAGTCAGACTGGGCTAGTAACTATAGCTGCTATCGAAATTTTAATGAAGGGTCTTTCAAGTGTAAAATCAGCTTTAAAATGACAATTTTTCTAAAGAAATCAACCACAGTTGCCGGTCAACTACGCTACATTATTTACATATATTTCGGTCAACCTGGTAGCCTGATTTTGGCCTAGTAGTAAGAATATATTAAAAACTTACGATATTAGCTTTACATAAATTAAGTTTATTTTATTATATGCACAGAGCATAAAATACCCTATATTAGTGCTATGAACTGCCCTGATATTTGGGTAGCACCTTGATCTTTGTTGACATTCGGCGGTATTTGACTGTCATGTTCGCAGGCTGTTGTCTGTCATTATTGTAACAATAACTCGCCGTACTTTATTGCATTTAAATTGTATGTTCCAGCAGCAAATAGTTCGTTTTGTGCAAAGATAACATAGGTAGGATCTTAACTTTTGATTCGTATATGAAAACTTGTTATTTTAAGTTCCTATGATTATGTTATGCTTATAATATGTCAGTCAAGTGGTATTACCTATTGCATAATAATAAACTTGGCGTATATTTTTACCAAAAGTTTTGTGATTGGTTGAAATTTCATAGCTTTGTTTTTATCAATTAGTATTTATTATTACATCCCACTACTTATTTATATCCGTTTCGCGAGTCAGCATTCATTCAGTCCTTGATTCTTGGTAAGAAATCTCATAATTCCTGCCTAACCTACTTTCCAAATTAGATCGACCGATAATATTCGATTCGGCTTTTGTTATCGATAATCTCGCTACCTGATTATAGGTTCCGTAATCGAGAATTCAAAAATCAGTTGGCGTGTTGAATTGTTGGGGAATTAATGACTATGTTTTGCGATAAAAATTGTCCAGTTACGATGAAATATTTTATTTATTTTCATACACAAAAATATTAATATTGCAGGAAAATAAAATTGATATTCAATTAACTTTCTGTTTTCAAAAATATTTGAAGAATTGAATTCTGATTATTGATATCTGTTAGTCTTTGTCTAATGTTCATCAAACAAACGTATACAAAGAAAAGCACAGTATAGCGAATGTCAAAAAAGAGGCTGTTTGCTTTGGTAATATCATGCGAAAAATGTGCTAGAACAAATTCTTGGTATCTTTTCTATCTCCTAACAGGGAGCACCACAGAATAATAGCTGATATTGGTACTAAAACACAAATTAGGTAGGTTACGATCTCCTGTGGCGCGGCGTCTGGGCTTATCCAGACGGGCAAGTACTTATGGGAACCAATTAGAATCTGGCTCTACTTAATTGAGCTTTATAAACTTAGAATTCGACTAGGCACAAGCTAAAGCTATTTTCTACAGATTGCTGCTAATAAGAGATTTCCTAGGAAACTAATAAAATACAAAACCTTTTGGTTTGAAAGTATTGTGCAAAAAACTTTTCTCATTCGATGTCATGCAAAATACGTAAAGTAAGAATAATTATAGGCACTTATATAATAACGATTTAAAACTATCTGTTTCGACGCCATATTTTTATATGTATTTAATTTTTGGGTAAAAAGGGGACAAATCGGTAAAAAAATTATTAAAAGCAAAGCAAAAGTAGCCAAAGAAAAAAAAGTTTGTGTATGGTAATTGGTAGTATAATGGTAGTATGTATTACCAAATACAAAATAAAGTATTAAAAAGTATCTTATTTGACTAGTAGGAAAATGCCGTATTATAAAATATGTAACTAGTCTTCTATCATTGTGAAATTTCGGGTTCAGTCAGGATGGTTCGCCCAGGGTTGACTCTGTGGCGCCGTCTTGTCGGGGCTAAGTCCAGATAAAACTGTGTCACTGAAGACCGCTAAAAGGGCAGTGGGGTGTGCCAAAATAGGTCATTGTTGAACAGGGTGTATCTGCCAAGGTGCAGTTCAGGTTGTGGATAAACAACTTTGCCTAAACAAAGGTCGAAGCAAATAAAAGTCTTTTTAGTAAATGGCAATTTTGTATGGAAGGCAGTACCTATTTATATATTTCGTTTTGACCCATAGTATCATGAAGAAAAAACGTGAGAATTATATCTTGTCCCATTACTCCATAGTAGGTGTAATATGATGTAGATTTTCTTAATCTAAAATGTTTGACTGTCAATCACTTAGTTAGAATTTAGAGAGAGTGCACTGCTATACTTCTAGTACTCTTATTTTTCAGGGCTTCAGGTTCATTTCATATGATCTTACATTGATGATTTCCTAAGGGTAATGATTTTATTGGTAGAGTTCGTTAGGGCGTCTAGTGTTTGGCTTTGTGTGGGCGGTATTGTACCTATCTACAAATACATCTTTGATGCTATAGTCTGTCTGTCTCTACAACCTTTAAATTGGTTGCAACAACGTCTGCTGCATCAGATTATAGTGCCGTACATTAATTTAAAAAGATTTGTAAACTACGTATAAAACACACCATGAAACGCTTCTCCTGATTTTCTACTCAACTTGGCAACTATTTACATAATAATCAACTCTTAACAATAAATTAACAAAAGGCTATCCTGAGACGTAAACTTTGCTATCAATTTTTATATTTATGTTATAGTTATGTGACATATTTTATTTATATTCTTCAATAACATATAAACAAATTTTTACCCCATTTTTTTATAAATTATATTATAACCTAGAGATATAACGATTTTCTCACAAAGTGCGACAGTGGACAAGTAAATTGCTTACAAAATGACTCTAAATAGTGCTTGGTACTCAACCGCGACCGCAAGCAAAATGCTTATCCTGCAGCAATGACAAACATAACTTTGCATCTCACGACCACAAAAACAGCAATAAATTAGAGCTAGATTTATTTCATCAACAGCAAAACATAAGTTTGCGCGGCACTGGCACGAACCCTTTTTCTTACATCCTTGACAAAGTTAACTTTTCGTGCTCGTAAATCTATTTTGCAACAAAACTTGAGGTATACTTTGTTTTATAGCAGCAAATATAAATTTGTGTTGCAAGTTTGAGGTCATTCCCTCGAATCCGACGTTGGAGGCACTAGTTGCTGTAATTTTCTCCCGAAGAACTTATTTTGCAAAACGTACAAAAAGCCTTTGAAATAATACTAACCTGGCTTCGCAGACAACTTCATACAAGAGTCAATTCTGTATGGGAAATATTTTTGATTGGTTGTAAAATAATTTGTATTTACAAAGAGTCTGTGCAATAGCGTACTGATACATTTATTTAGCAAAATTTATTTTACGTACCTTTTTCAGAATCTAGTAGCTTGCGTTAGAAAAAAGAATCTCGATGTAGCAGTGCCGTCTATAAGTTTTATGCCATAGTTAGACAAATCTTGCTTTTACACAGAGAAGGCTGTAGATACTTACCTATTTATACCGTATCGTGTTTGTTTGCACCGTAAACACGTGGAGAGCTAAGTCTGTGTCGGTGCTTAGGAGGATTTAGGAAGCCAAACAAAAGCGGGACTGAGGATTGTATGACGTAACAAGACGTAGGCTATTACGTAAGTAGTACCACCTTATGTGAGGTACCTATACTTTAGCGCTAGAAGTAAACAAACTATATCTGCTCACTGTTTATCTGGAAAAAGCAAAGATAAATGTTTTTTAATTATGTCTGCTTCTTCATCTTCGATTCGACGTGCAACAAACTTAAAATTTTGTTTATTTTTGTTTTATACTTATGTTTTATAGTTTTTCCTTAACGTGCATGTAGTTTAGAACTAAACTCAATGCAGAAAATGATTGCAAGGCCAAGTCGTTTTTGCTCGAGTTGGCGGTGGCACTGCCGAGTGTACTTTTTAAATGTAAGCTGAAATTAGATATCATGGTCCTGTACTGTTTCTTGTGAAGAAAATGAGAGCTTTTTGTGATGGTCACCGTTCACCATCAAATCTCGTAGTACATGAGTCACCATCGTCTGCTGTGTAGCGACGGTGACGGTGACCACGACTCACAGTCACGACGGTCGTGCTCTGTGACGCAACCGGTCCTGCCGTTATCTTTTGCTTTATAATATATTATAATATTTAACGTAAGACTTCTGGGTGGTCTGCGGCGGTGTTTCATAGGCGAAAGCGACTGTCGCAGACATATCGGCATGTCATTAGAAAGATGGTATTGATATCTGGCTGTAAGTAGGTACAATAATTAATTAAGTAAGTAACAGCCATCTATTAATAACAATAATGTAGGAGCACACATTGCATGTTGAACCGGCATGCCAACATTCGCCGATGTATAATATTTTTTCTCTTTTTTATTCAAGCACTATGCATCACTCGGAAGAAAATCTGATTGCGAACTCGTGTGTATTGATGCCCTCAGCTGCGCTTAGGGCCTCAAACTACACCCTTGTTAGAATCGGTTCTTTTCTTACCGCGTGTCCAATGTACTATAACTTGCGTCAAGTCAAGCTACAGTTTTCGTTTCTTTGGTTTCTTGTAAGACTAGGGATCCCCTTTTTAAAATTTTGAACAGCGCCAAGAAGTTAGGTTCATCAAACTTAAAATATCAAAACCGTAACAAATCTAAACTGGATTTTTCACATCTATTTTTTGTGTAATTCAACCAACTAACAATTTAGGTCGCCGTAAAAAGTTGGTGCCGCGCGAAATTCGCATCATTGTCTTAGTTTTTTTGCTCCAAGCCATCACAAAAACGCTACTCTCGTTTTCTGTGAGGCTTTTTGTAGACCTCAGTCAGACTACTCAGCTGTTCTGGTTTTTTCTTCACATTTTACGTACAGACCTACAGCTACTGGCCAATGATGGCGAAGAACGATCAACGTTTAGATCGATGACTCACAGAGAGTTATGCAATATAACAATTTTTTATGGTTATGTATGATACTCATTATAATTTTATGTAGTAAGTCCAGTCGTACGTGAGATTCGGCTCTCATTTGAGCTCTACCTCTACCTGATTGTTTTTTTTTTAACCCGGTCAAGAAGTATCTCCAGCTGATAGAAATGAACACAGCATCAGGACACCTTGACTTTGCCTATGCTAAGCACATAGCAAAAACTCTATGGATTAAATACCTAATCAGTGCTGCCACAACGAGTTTAAAAAAAACAAAAGCCAGGATGTGCTATATAGAGTCCCCACTGGCCAGTTCATCTAGGTGTTTTACCACTCACATCCGGCGCGCGGGAACCAGGCCGCGGTGTCTGGTGCCGACTGACATGCATCTGACTGTGTGTACTGTAAAACACCTAGTTACGGCAAAGAGTACCGTATACTTTTTAATAATTAAAATTTCTTCGGCATTTAAAGGAACTCTACCAATCAATCCACATAATATTATAGGTAGGTCCCTACTAGACCAAGACTGATACCTGTGCCATATTATGCTTAGGTAGGTAAGGTAGGTACGGTCGCATGCAGAGAAAACGGACCCCCCCCAGTGACGACATCTATGGCAACATGTAGGAAACATCACAACACGAGCAGTGAGTGGTGATTGGTCACACCAGACATTAAGTTTAACATTTTATAAATTTTGCCTACCCTCATATAATTACTAAGAGTTCGACACATCAAGAAAGATTACTGTGACGTCATGCACAATATGAACTAGAAGGGAATTTTCGCCACTCTTAGCAAGAGCTCGGTGGCGCAGTGGTTTAGCGGTAAGGCTCGAGAACGTAAGAGTCTAGGTTCCAATCTTGTGACCAAAATGTGTTTTTCGTATTTTATTGTTTTTTCACCAAGTTTCTTGAATTCTATCTATTTATCCTAGCAATACCCAAGGCTTGGATGAATTCGAAAAACAAGTTTGTGACAAACAAACGATACGATGGCGGCGGTGCAGTAACTTAACGCCAGATGGCGCCAGGCAACAGAGATGTTGTCTGGCTCCATTTATAAAGAGAGGGGTCCGTTTTCTCTGCTTGAGACTGTACATTACATAAGCCTTCAAAAGTCACCTGAATGAAAAACATACATTGTTTATTATTATTGGTTAGATATTTTTTTAGAAGATTTTTCCCCTCTACCACAGATTTTGTCTTTTACGCAAATATTTTGCACTTTTTAAAATTTAGCAACACGATTTTCGTACAAGCAACAGTTTTACACAAATTGTAGCTGTTGCCAAACCTTACAATGTAGAACATTGTGTAACTTGTCCACTGACATTTGAATAAAGTTGTTCAAATAAAAAGCAATCATCGATACAATGTTATATGTTCAATTCCATTGCCATAAAAATACGTGCGCTCTTTGCAAAGGCTATCGCGTTCAGTCAGGTACCTACCTATGACGAAATTTTATTTTCTTTTTACAACTTGATTTGACTGCAGGCACTCGAGTTTGATGCAAGACAAACATTTTGCAGAAGTGTCGGTATCTTTTGATCATATTCTGTGCCACATCTTGTACTTACCTACAATAAGCTACATTTCTGGCAGGTAAGATAAGCTACTTTTAAAAACGATTTACAACGATATTTTGTATGAAAAACTGAAAGTATGACGTCGTGCCGTAAGTATTTGGATGGCGTCAAAACACTTACTTTTATATTAGTTTAATTTTTGGTATCCAAACTTTAAATATTTCAATAAAATTTGAATGATGTCTGTAGTATATATACGTTGTTTTAGAGAATACAATAGTTTAGGTTGGTTTACGTCTTAAAATAGTTTCAGTAACATTTTTTATATTTCATTAATGTATCCTGCCAAGAAACTTATTAGAAAATATTGCGTATTCAATTCAAATCAATTTCTCTATTTTTAACCAAGTTTTTTGTCGTTGTTACAGTTGTGGTGGACGTGGACGACAGACCAGTCTGTGTAGAAATCTGTGATACTGCGGGACAGGTGAGCAAATGTTTACACTTTCTTAGTTTTTACAAAATACACACATATAAAGAATAAACAAAATAAAGATAAAGTTATAGAACGTAACTTTCTAGATAGTATTTAGCCTTGAATAAATAAAAGGTTTCTTCTTTCTCGTTGATATTTACTTACGCAGAGGCGAAGAGGGATTACTTGATTGACAGAACTGAAAGCGACAGCGCTATTTTTAGTTCGCCTTCTTAGATAATAATGTGGAATTGAGTTTATTAACTCTTCGAGTCATATCTACAACATAATTTTATTTTATTGTCCTGACAAAAAATAAAATTATGTTGTAGATATGACTTTTGTAACAATTTTTGATGGGCACAGATACAGGTATCTGTGCCCATCAAAAATTGCTGCTTTAGGCTTGTTTCCTGACAAGTCAAATGAGCTACTTTTTAAAACCATCTAAAACGGTATTTTGTTTGAAGAACTAGAAGTATGACGTCACGCCGTAAGTATTCGGATGGCGTCACAACACTTACTTTTATGTTATTTTTCTGTATATTAATTCAAACTCTGAATATTTAGAAAAATGTTGAATGAAGTCCGTAGTATTTTTGGACAATAGTTTTAAGCGTACAACTGTTATATTTTTTTAATGACCCAGGAAACTTGCGATTTATCTAGCCCAAATTTTCCTTCTTTTTCTACAACTTCCGGCGGTAAAAACTTGTGGAGTTTTCCCGCCCTCGACGCGCCATTTTTGCCTGCATGTTGCGCACATCCGGTAAACTTCCTAGTCCCGAAAAGGCGCGAAAACCGTGCGAGGCGTGCAAACAGCCTATGTTTTATTTATCAATAGTCGCTCAATAAAACGATCAGTTTAATCCATAATTGTCAAGGGCCTGCGGGGATTGATGACAAGTCTTGTAATGTTTATGTACGACTTGGTACGACTGGATTTATAAAAGTTTTCAATGACTCTATCACAAAGTTAAAGATGGCGTTCCGATCCGAATCATAATGTGATAATGATAATGATAAGTGATAAATATCATATCATGATTGGAATAGCCTATTTGCGATCTTGTGTAGGTGCACTATTGTACCGTGTAGTCTCCAATAAAACAAGGTGAAACACCAAACTTTTCTTTTCTGAAATGAAATTGAATATCTGAAACTAACTTATATTTACCTACAGTAACCACATGGTATGGTCATTATTTCGTAAAATCCGACTAAGGGACTCGAGGGTTTCAAGTGTTTTGCAATTTTAGGCGACAGGCTGGCTACCTGTCACAATAGTCATACACGACTTATCTAAAACGACCCTCAAACATTTGTCAGACGTGGCGACCACAACCGTAATGTTACGGTCGCTAACGCGCTGCCTACCCCGCTAGGGATAAAGGAGAGATTTTTGTGTGTGTGTGTGTGTGTGTGTGTGTGTGTGTGTATGGACATCCTGATTTCCTGGACTTTGCTCCGTCTCGTATTTCATCACAAACATAATGCACTATTGTTACGGTTATTCAACAAATCATTTCACCGACAATCACTTTCATCGTCCGGCAACGTTATCCATAACAATATGCTTTCGAAACGTCAACGGCCGCCTGTCATTGTGTCCTCTATACGTCATATCGTGGCAGGTTTCGCTGGTAATCCTAGTACGGGATCTTGTTAGACCGTTATTAATGATTTCCTAACTAAGCTGTTCGGCTTAGAATTAATAACTAGCTGAACCCGCTGAAGTGACTGAAACTAAGACAGCAACTGCCGGAAAAGTCGTCCTATAAGTGTTGTGGACTGGCAGGTCGAATGAGCTATTTTTTTTAATGAAAATAGGAATGTAGAGTTCGCGCCGCGAAAGAGGTAATTTAAATTTTTTTTCTCGGGACTTTTGTCGCGGCGCGGACTCTGAAGTCTTACATTGCTATTTTGGATAGCGTCAGAACACCTAATTTTTCTGTTTATTAATTCAAACTTCGATTATTTCGAAAAGTTATGAATGATGTCTGTAGTATTTTTGGACGATAATTTAAGCGTACCTACAACGTTTGTATTTTATTAATGACCCAATCCACAACCGAATTGAATATTATCTAACCTAGCCTAGCTAAGTAATTGTTTAGGAAAACGTGTAACTGCAAGTTGGACCACAAAATAAATACTGTCTCGCGCCAAGTAATGTAGTCACATTGCAAGAAGGAAACCACTACATAGTATAAAGCAAAGTCGCTTTTCGCGTCTGTTTGTATGTATGTTTGCTTAAATCTTCATAAATACACAACGGATTTGATGCAGGTTTTTTTAGTAGATAGACTGATTCAAGAGGAAGGTTTTGATGTATAATACTTGCTGGGAAAACATCTTATTCCGACGGGGAAATAAGTTACAGGCCCGCTGTGCGGGCCTCTAGTGCTAAATAAGATCTTTAACATTTTTGTGGCAATTTCGATATTGCCTTCAAGTTCCACGGACTGACAGTGTCGTTAACAACCCAGCAGGTAGCCAGGTAGAGAAACTGTGGGAATAAGGCAAGATGCCACCTTTGCCGGCATTGAACACGAAAACTTAAAAAAATCGTCCCATTCACTGCGCAAGCGCAAGTAAGCCATGTAGGTAACTACATTGTGCGTTTATGCACGTGCTGCGTTTTTGTCGATAAAAACGTCGAATTGTTTGATTCATTTTATGGCCAGGACGCAGATGTTTCCCAGGGTAAAAGAATAAAAAATATGATTGTGATCGTTCATTCACTTTTGCCGTAAACAGATTAAATTAATTGACAAGTTATCACGCAGGATCGCACGAACTAAACGTGTGGGAAAATTTTAAAGGAACTCGATAACTTCTATTCTAGCTACCTACTTAATAAAAGGCCTATAAAAAATTTTAGTAATTATAAAACGTGTCACTTCCTTTCATTGTTACATGGATTCCGGATCTTAAACTCTAGGTACATAGTCGTAATTTAGAAGAACAATCTCCGTAAATTACGAGAAAATTATACGTCGAGTCTCACTTTCTCACAAATCGTTATTATAATAACTGGTCTGGTTCAGAGTCGCAAAAGTGAATCGATTCGCAATGGTCAATATCGATACGGCGCGATCTGATGGTTTGGAAATTGCACAACGATCTTATCGATATTAGGCAATCGGTTTGAGGTGAGGCTTCAATAGAATTTCAATAGTATTGTCTGGGTTTGGGCACTTTCACTCACTCATTCATTCGTCATTTGAATAAGTAGATAGGTACCGAACTAGTTTGTCCTCTATTTTCTTCTTGAGGAATGAACTAGGTTGGCGCATTTAGCGGTAAGACCGCCTTTTGCACACTTTTTGATATTTTTTTCTTTCGTCTTGGATAAATATATAATTGTGTATGGAGTTATAACTTCGGTGCTACTGAATTTACGCTGGATCATTTCCCTAAATAAAAAAAAAATGTTTATCAAGTTTACAGCTAATAGGAAGGTCCTTTTAGAGAGTTTCAAATCAAAATTTTGATTATGAAACTTCAATCTTTCTTTCATTGCGAAACCAATCATCATCATCACAATAGCCTCTCTCTCTCTCTTTCTCTCTCTGAGTCATCGGTCCATATGGCCAGAGGGCGTCCATGGCGTCCAATGGTACGCTGGCCGAGGCAAAACCAATATTCAAATCTTTTCTCTTCTCCTTCCAGGATAATATGTCTGAACTGCGCGCGTTATGCTATCCTGGTACCGACGTGCTGATGCTGTGTTTCTCCGTGGTCCGACCGGAGACCTTCCGATCAGCTGCCCAGCGGTGGACGAAGGCCGTGGCCAACGTTAACGCGCCTGTCATACTGGTCGGCACTCAGAGCGACCTCGCGACGGATCCTAGAGTGCTACAGACTCTTAGAGTAAGTAACCAGATGTTGAACGATGCTCTCCTTTGTTGGAGGCTGTCCAGCCGTGGAGGAAGGTTGTAGAGTTAATGTAACTTCACCTCCAAGCTCCAAGAGTCAAGCCTCAAACTGGCATTGATTTGGTACTTTTAAGAAAACGAAACTTTTACTGATATAAAACTGCACCAAAGGTTTCATAGTCGAAAAGTATAGCTCCATGATGTGTTAAAACTCTAGGTGGGTATTATAAATTGTATTCTGATGGGTAACTGCTGGAGAGACGACATAAAACTACAATGTGTCTCATACAAATTGCATATATTTAGGTATCAAAATGTGAAATCTTACACAATAAAAAAAAAACAAATAGGTAACTATATAGGTTTCCTCTTTTGTGATGTCAGAAGCGGGATACACAGAAATTATATTGTCCGCGCTAATCCCTTTATTACTTCCTAATGAATTAAACTTTATACCTCATTTCCAGAATCGAGGCGAGCACCCAGTATCGGAGGCCGACGCCAAAGCCCTAGCAGCGAAAATCAGCGCCACCTACATCGAGACGTCATCGAAAACTCGGAAACAACTGAAGGACGCTTTCGACGCCGCCATCTTGGCCGGACTACCCGTCATTGAAACGAGAAAACCGTTATGGAAGAAATTGTTGTGTCTGATTTAATCTTTGAGAGATGATTGTGTATTTCAATGTGAATACGGACTTATAAAAACTCCTAGGGTTTCCTAAATATTGTCAAAGATATGTGTGAGCACGTACGGCTCAACTCTGAATGACTGAAAGCTAAAATAAGTTATGGAATTGTAGGTCAGAAATGTTTGTATAATTTTAGCTATTTACCTACTCATATCCATACAAAAAGCTACCAGTCTTAAGCCTGTCCCACACAGACGCGGCCTGCGGTGGTGGCGGTGGCGGTGGCGGTCAGTTGTATGATATGAGAGTTCTAAGAATGACACAGACTCATGCGGCCTGGACTCTCATATCATCCAACTGACCGCCACCGCCACCGCAGGCCGCGTCTGTGTTCTGATTGATGTGGGCCTTCCTTGTTTTGTTGAACTGTAAGTGTAAATATAGCCAAATATCTTTTTATGTATATTTGTAGTGCCTTAAAAATGAACTTCCAACGAATTCAATTCAAATTACTGATTTTGTCCATCGCTATAGTTATATTTTCGATGAAATGGTTAAAGATTTAAATTACGGTTTTTGTGTATGCCAATGAGATTGGATGGAAATGTGTCTTAGAATCGTTGTTAGGTAGGGACTCTCGGTAGAGTTACCTATTTATGGTATATTTATAGGTGGTTTACTTTACTGACTGAAAAGAAAATCGTTTATAGAAGTGTCTTGTCAGAATCAAGCCCTTGAGAAAGAATACTAACTATTCCTTGATACGACTACCAACTTTGTTATTCTTATCAATTAGATAAAAACTTTGTAAACTTATATTTGTTTAGGATTTACGAAGACCAAGTGGATTATTATACTTACCTATTCATTGCTTAATTTAGTGACTGTTTTCAATTTCTTGATAAGAAAGTAACTTGTATATATATAGTTATTTTTCCTTAGATTGCAAGTACTACTTATATTAAGTTGATTAGTTGTATATATTGCTATCTCGTAAAATGTTGTTTGATACTCAACACGAACTGATAATTAAATATTTTATTACGACTTTCTGAGAGTTTTATTTCGCTATTAAATATGCTAGAAACACTTAGCTCTAAATCACAAAAAAAAAACACACACACACACACACAACTTTTGCTGTTACTTACTTTAGGTAAGTATCACCCTATTTCTGTTCGTGGCTGTCGTAAAAGGGATAATCCAGGAAATAGACAGCGGCGTTCCCTGTGAAGCCACACCATGCACTGCGCTCGCCAATCCGCTGACCAAGCGTGAGGAACAATGGCTATTACCCTAAGGGACTGTTTTGTGGCTATTGTAGTTGAAGTATTATTAAGGTTCTTGCAACTACATACCGTGCCTTCCGAAGCGTGGCCCACTTTCGCACATTCTTGCAACAAAAAATGTGCAAGTAGTGACATCTGTTATTATGGTGGAGGAACTTATTACACTTTACGTTCCGTTCACGGAAAACACGGGGTGAGCTGCGTGTAAAGAGGCGTCATAATATGTCAAATTGACAGAAACAAACAAAACAGCTGTGTGTGTCCGAACGAAAATTGCGCGCGAGAGTTATAGCACGGCTTATAAATTCACATTTTCACTAGAAAACCCAGTAAATATTGTGCCTAAACATGACTGAGGACGAAAGCTACACCGGCATCGACATCTCAGATATCGTTGAGGACACAGAGCACTATGTAGACTCGGAGAATCCCAACAGTGAAATCATGGTGTTTGAAACCGAAAATCTTAGCGAAAACCCAACGGAACTGCATACTGAACTAGATTTAGACACGGAAGTCATAACTATCAGCACTGAAGACCAACTACTAGCGGATAAAGCCGCACAACTTCAGAGTAAACCTCAAAAAGCTGAAGTGGTTAGACACAGCTATTCTCCCAAACTGGCCATGGGTCGGGTGAAAAACATAATGAAAATGGACCCAGATGTCAATATTGTTCAGCACGATGCCGTCTACCTAGTAACTAAAGCCACGGTAAGTTATTCAGCTGTAAGTTACGCCAGTTTAAAAAGTAAGGTTATGTTATTGAAACAAAAACTTACCTAGACCTTGATACCCATCTCAAGCTATTGGAACGCCTTCTCTAGGTTTGTAATCAAGTTGTTCAGATTGTATAACTGATTTTGTTATTTCAGGAAATGTTTATAGAGACACTAGCAAACGAGACACACTCATATCTCCCTAAGAACAAGAAAACGATAAATAAAAAAGAACTGGACCTGGCCATCAACAGGGTTGACTGCTTGTGCTTCCTAGAAGGTGCTATGGACTTTTAGATTATAATAATAATCCTATGTGAAGTGCTCAAAGGGTACTAAGGTCTAATTAGGGAACAAAACAAAGCACTATTTTAACATGAGTGGCCCTTCAGTAGACATGTATTTTGATTGGTACAAATTGTTAAGGGATTAAGGTTTTCTACCTACATACTCATTTGGTTATTGCTTAGAGCATTCAACCTATGGAGATGGCAAAGTTGGGCTTACCCCTCTGCCAGAATTCACTGCCCATTTGTATATTATTAATTGCAAAGTTGTTGTAAAATTATTGCTTTGTGCTGTACATGTTTACCCCTCCTGCAAAAAGTGGCAGAAAAATTTGTTTGGTAATTGACTATTTACCACCTCCATAGGTTGTATGCTCTAAGGGTTATTGCTGTGGTTTGAATGTGACTTGTAGAGTGATGTAAATAAAAAATCATTTGTATGAAATCTATGAATATCATTATTTTATTGCGACAAGCAAAGAGAGTGAACTTGCAGGCTCACATGTGTGCTCCTGGTTGCCGAATGGCTTACACGGTGCTGGAGCCAATGGTTACAGCATCCTCAAGGTCTGCACAATGCAGCAAAGTGTGTGGCCGCGCACAGCTCCATCCTCTTTATACAACTTTCTTAAGCATTCTGCGCGATCCACTATAGTCTGTAAGTTTAGGTACTTATCTTTTTGTAAACAAACTTTGTATTAAACTGACAGTTCTGAAGTGTCACTTTCATACAAAGTATGTTTACAAAAAGATGAGTACCTAAACTTACAGCTCAATTCTCAAGCTCGGGCGGAAACCGTCCACACCGACCTCGCATTGCGCCGCACGCTGCGCGCGGCAGTGAGCATATAAGGCTGCTCGTTCAATGGAGACCCAGCTATTGAATTTTTCAGCAAATAGATGAGAAGGTTTAATAAATCAGACAACTGTGTATGTTGTTTTTCAATTTCGTTTATTTTGTCACTGTTTTGAAGCCAAGACTGTGGTACGCACAACTTACAAAATATATCAGTTATTCTTTTGCCAATCAAATTAATTTCAGTATTGATTTATGATTCACTGTTATTTTCATGGATATTGAAAATATTAGTACCTAATAATAATTTGTAGTGTTTGTTTTATAGGGTGGTGAAAAGAGCTCATTCCAGGAAATTGATGTAAAAGATGTATTCAATTAATCCCAATTACTAATTAAATTAAGTAAATAGACTAATTTGTACTCAATTACTAACATTTACTTCGTTAAGGTGGCCGAGGCCGCGGATTTTCCCTGTATATAAACAAATTGTTTACAAATAAATGAAATAAAATAAAGATAATGCATTAAAGAGTTTCATGATAGGAAAACTAAAGTACTTAGTATTTGTCTTTAATATTGCTATTTAAAATGTCTGTCCTCTATTTTTACAATTTACTTAGTGGAAAAATCCGCAGCCTAACCTAGCTAATGTTCTTACTTTCACCACAACAAATTGTAAAATAAACAATCCTACACATTTATATATTTAGCTACATTTTTGTACTTCTAATAAAATGTTCCCAAAAATATTCGCAATACATTATTTATACATTTACTATTAACTCTATTCCAACACAAAATCAACCACAATACTTAATATTTTAACTAAGCCTAGTCCAGTTTTTATAATAAAAAATAAGGAAGCTATGACTATAGCAGGTAGCAGTCAAAGAGTTAAAGTCATCTAATTATACATATTTCGAAATTGAGATCGTCAATTCATGTTATTAGTTATAATTACAATACCTTAAGTTATCCCAAACTTTCGGGCTAGTGTTGCAAACAATGAACACTGCATTAGCAAAGGTTATGCCTCATCATGCCATTTAAAAATGAAGTCAAAAAATAATAAATGTTTTTGTTCTGTGGAAAGATTCATTTATTTAATAAACTGATCATCTGCTCTCGTCAAAATGATACAATATATTTACAAAATGTATAACTATTTATTTACATTTTATAATAATTCAAAATATATATATCTTGTCTTTCATGGGAAATATACTTACCGGTTATAGTATGCTTTCTTTGATCAAAAACTGTACGTATTGATTTAAGATTATTTATCTCACGAGTGCGCGTTAGCCAAACTTGTGTGTGTTATCTCTCTCTCTTTTCGCTTTAGACACCGAGTCGTACAACGAAGAGAGAGAACACACACGCTCGTGAGACAAATGGTCTATATAAGTTGCGGAAGATCATATTGGTCCAAACAACAATAAAACGAGGGCCTATTTTATTGCTTTTTGGGTTCCGCAGTCCACACACTTTCTTTACAAGTTTTGCGTCAGTTTTTGATCAAATAGTCATATATTCATGGCTGTGGTAGGTATAGGGTATAGCGGTGTAGGGTATAAGTAATCTAGTCCATCTGGAAGGGCAGGTTGGCGGCTATCCTGGGTTTCCGGCGGCGCTGCGGGCGTGACGCGTTTTGATGCTGAGGCATCTGCGTGTAAGTAAATGTGTGTGGTCAGTTTTGGCTAATGCTTTTGAAAGGAGTCTTTCATAAATGAGAAATTGAAAAAAATATCAATTGTCAGTTGGGGATAGAACCCGGGTGCCACTGAGTTACTGACCCTTGCCAAATTTCAATATCTTGATGCTTATAGTCTGTAAAATATAGGATGATCCCTGTGACGTTTGTGACTTTGAAGCAAATTCTATGACATAAGGTCCATTTTCCTTTGTTTACTAGGAAAATGGTGGACTTTATGTCATAGCATTTGCTTCAAGTTTATAAACGTCATAGGGATCATCCTTTTTTTTACAGATATAGTCTCAAAACGATGTTTTAAGCACGTTTTAGTTTAGTTTTAGTAGTACCGAGTACTTTACTATTTGCTTTCCTTGACTGCCAGCGCCAAAATTGCGATTTTCAACCACCCATGGTGCCACCAATATTGTAGCATCAACCAGTCCAGAACTAATTTCAGGTCTGAACTGAATAACAGTCGAGTTTCGATGGCGTTACAATGACAAAAAAATAGCAGACTTGTGTGTGGCCCTGGGCTATTTTTTGTCATTGTAACGCCATCGAAACTCTCTGTCTGAATACTGTTAGCAGACTACGAAAATACTAAAACCATCCAACTGAGATTCAATCGAAATCCAACTGAAACGATTTTTATTTAGCAGACTTGACGCCCAGGTATTGTGATTGTGTTGTGTTGTATAAGTGAGTATTGGTTACCGGTTGGTTGTTGGCGGGCGGGGGCTGCTGCGGCGGCGGCGCGGGCGGCTGCTGGCGCCGCGACTGCGCCCCGGGGTTGTTCTGAACGCGCCTGCGTACACACAAAAACACATACATATAGCTTGGCCACTAAGAGTAGAAATAAAATGGAAGAAAATTATGAAAAATTGTTGCCATAGTTAAGCGTTATCTGTCAAATTTGACAGATCGCAAAGAAAATGGCGCCCTTATTTTTTATCTATCTATATGGTCAAACGCACCTATACCCCTGGCGGGGTAGGCAGAGCGTCAACAACCGTAAAATAACGGTTGTTGTCGCCACGTCTGACAAAAGTTTCAGACAACCCGTGCATCACTATACCAGACAGGTTGTCAGCCTGTTGCCTAAAATTGCTATACACATAAAACCCTCGAGTCTCTTAATGGGTTTCTACTACTCATGATTCTGAACAACTTACTATGGGGCCACCTGCGAAATCGCAAAAAAATATATTGGGTGTTCCATACATTATTGCCGAGTAAGTATGATTTTTTTCTAAGGAACAACCAATTTTTTTGCGAATTCGCAGGTGGTCCCACAGTAAGTTGTCCAGAATCATGAGTAGAAAAACCCTACAAAGTTTGTGTACTGACTAAAAAATAACTCTGTATACCACTTTTTCCACACACACACACACACACACACACACACAAATCACGCCTTTATCCCTTGCGGGGTAGGCAGAGCGTTAACGATCGCAAAATTATGGTCGTTATCGCCACGTCTGATAAGTATTGAGGGCTCCTTCAGATGATTCGTGTATCACTGTAGTGACAGGTTCCACTTTATTTTCCACTTTTGTTCCCTTGTCATAAATACTACTAATTTATTTAAAGTGCGTAAGTAATTTATGTTACCTGGTGTTGGTCTGCACCTGCAGCGGCACGAAGGGGTTGTGTGTGCGCGCGCTGCCCTGACTGCTCGCTTGCTGGTTGGGGTTCGCTCGCTGCCCGTCCTGAAAATAAGTTGTTATTATTGTAAAATATTGTTGTTATTATATGCCGTGTGATGCCGGCTTAGAATAGCATCACCCCACATCCTTCCCGTGGGTGTCGTAAGAGGCGACTAAGGGACTCGAGAGTATTGGTGTATTACAATTTTTAGGCGACAGGCTGACAACCTGTCACTATAGTGATACACATGTTTTCCGAAACAACCTTAGAAAACAATACTCAAAAATGTCAGACGTGGCGATAGCAACCGTATTCCTACGGCTGTTAACGCTCTGCCTACCCCGCAAGGGATAAAGGCGTGATATATGTATGTATGTATGTAATTATGTATTATTGTAAAACTAACTACAAAATAATATCTCCAAAAACCTGACAAGATCGCTACACATTTCGTAGTAAGTAAGTAATTCAAATACGTGAGCGTTATACAGGATGGGTTGTTGGTGGTCCTTCTTATGGTGGTCAAAGAAAAATCTAGATTCTGGATACCCTTAGCTACCAATCAGAATAAATATTTTTTAATATTCGATAAAAAAGACCTTCCATACTAATAATGTTGACTGAAAAAAGTGTAAGTATTGTCGTTCTTAATTTACTGTATGCTACACAACTACTACTAACGCAACAGTTACAACAGTCCACTGCTGGACATTGGTCTCACGAATATTCTACATACATGGATCTCCCCACGCTTGGCCGGCGGGTGGGCGAGCGCAGTGCATGCCAGATGGACCGATGACTTGTCGAGAGCGGCTGGTAGCGACTGGATGGCGAAAGCGGGAGATCATTCATTGTGGCGTACCCTGGGGGAAGCCAGTCCAGTGGTAGACTACCATAGACTGATGCAATGATGATGAATTACCTTATCAACATCAGGTATGAAGGCGTTATGATGGTCTTTATTCCAACTGGGCCCCAAGGTCACGTTGGCGCTCACGCTGGGCAGATGCTTCGGGAAGCCAGGGTTATGCGGTGGGGGGTGCTGATTGGGCTGCCTATGGAAGGGGGGGTTCTGGTTTCCGTGGAAGAAGTGGTTTCGCTGCTGGAAGTGGGGGTTCTGGAATTGAGGGTAGGGGACCTGGTTGGGTCCAGGTTGGGTGAATGTGGGGAATGGGGGGAGTGGTGGTTGTCCCTGAAATAGATGGTTTTGTTAGTAGAATAATGTATGTGATGATGATGATGATCCCTCCGACCGATTTCGGCCATGGCGACCACTTCGACTCCTAATCAGATCGGCGCTGATGGCTATTGTAGCCAATGTATGTAAGTAGGATTTAAATCTGTGACTACGGAAATTTTCTAAAATTGTTTACTTAACACGAGAAGTGGTTTAAAATTGGGTAATGTATGTAAGGTTAAAACATTCGAAATATACTTCTCATCAAAGAAATCGAGACACTCTCGTTTATATGATTTGATAAAACACGAAACCTATAAAAACTATTTCGAATTTGGGACATTTTCATTTAAGATTTATTATTACACGATACCAGAGATTCATTCTAAATAAACACACTTTTAAAATAATGTGATTTGTACGAAACAAACTTGCAAGGTGTCCCGGTTTTATGATGAGAAGTGTTTGTTTGTTAAAAATGACTATGGAATAATGAATAGCAATCTATGGAGTAGTTGAAAGATGTGCCCAACAAGCATTTTGAACCAGTTTGTATTTGTAATTTCTATGGCATGGTAACCATTACTGTAACAGCCAGAAAAGACCATTGCTAGACGGCCTCCCCCTATCAGGGGTGTTGGCATACTCACCACCTCGGCTTACCACGCTTGGAAGGCGGATTGGCGAACGCAGTGCAATATTCGAATGAAACGCTGCTACCCATTCACTGGATAATTCGGTTGTGGACTGGGTCATTATCAATATATAAATGTTGTACGCTTAAAACTTGTCCAATAATACTACGGACTAAATTCGTTATTTTTCAAAATATTCAAAGATTGAATTAATTAACAAAAAAATTACATAAAAGTGTTCTGACGCCATCCAAAATAGCAGTGTATGACGTCATACATTGCTATTTTCATACAAAATACCTTTTGGATCGTTTAAAAAAGTAGCTAATTTAACCTGCCAGTCCAGTCCACAACCCTTTTATCCTTTAGTCGCTTTTTAAGACAGTCACGGGTAGATTAGGGTGATGATGTATTATCGATTATTGTTTACTATTCGACCAAACTGCCCATTTCAGCCCGTGGGTGTCGTAAGAGGCGACTAAGAAATGAAACCAAGAAACGGACAGTAGCGTTTCCTGTATTCACTATCTACAATATCTTGCACTGCACTCGCCAATCCGCCGGCCAGGCCGGGTAAGATTGGGGGTTCAATCTGGGGAAGGCCCATGTCCAGCAGTGGACTATTGTGGCTGTAGAAGTATAGACTCGAGCAAACTTACACTATATTTGGCGTTATTCCACTCGTTGAAGTTGGATTGCGGCGGACGGTTCGCCGCGAAGTTAGCCGCGTTCTCTTTGCGCCAGTTCTGTTGTTGTATTCTGGACAAACAACATAATATTCATGATATTTGTTTGATAGAAAAAAAGGAAGAAATTAAAGTTTATAACCAGATAAGCATATTTAAGGTGAAAGTACATCTATCCGAGCTGTACGCGCCGCATCCAGCCGGAATGCGGAAGTTGTGAATGTTGTGAAGCCGTATTTTTAGTTCCGGATTTAGATTTAAAAGCAAAACGATCAAATTTCGGCTTGGTTTAAACCTTAGCTTACTTATGGTTAACACTAACGGAAATTGATCGTTTCCGCTAAAATACGTACAGAAAAAATTACATCTATAGTCTGCAAAATATAGGATGATCCCTTTCACGTTTGTGACCTTGGAGAAAATGCTTTGACATAAGGTCCATTTTCCTAGTAAACAAAGGAAAATGGATCTTTTGTCATAGCATTTGGCATTTTTTCTCCAAAGTCACAAACGTCACAGGGATCATTCTTTAATTTACATACTTACTATATATAATACACACAATCATCATTGCGGCGAATGCGGCACGTACAGTTCGGATAGGTGTATGTTCGCCTTTACAGATAATTAGTAATGAACATGTTTAAGTGTTGACATATAAAAGGTGTTTTTATACAGGATGTAAATAAATTAGCTGCAAATATTTTAAAGGGTGAACCAGCCCATGGAACTGAACAACTTTCCCCAACAAACGTAGGTCGAAATATGAAATATATATTGGACCTCCCATACAAAATTACCAATCGACCAAGTGAATTTTTATGGGGGGGTCCAAAAAATTTTCTCATATTTCGACCTATGTTTCTTGGGGAAAGTTGTTTAGTTTCATGGGCTGATCCGCCCCTTAAAATATTTGCAGCTAATATTTTTACACTTTATATAAGTGTGTTGTTTGGTCTTACCCGGAGAATAATTTCCAAAAGGGATGAACTGGGCTGCTTGAAAATTTATTTATAACTTTGAGCATAATTAAAATTTGAAATTTTGATCTTGTACAACGGTGATTGAGTTTTTGTATAACAATATTCGACACAAAGATTATAATGGTTGTAAATTTTTTGTTCGAGAATAAAATGAACATCTAGTAAACGTTTTTATATGTAAAGTATAGTGGTGCGTGGCCGTCAACACATTGCATCAGCCTATCCCTTGCGGGGTAGGCAGAGCGATAACGACCGCAAAAATACGGTCGTTATCGCCACGCCAGTGACAGATTGTCAGCATGTCGCCTAAAAGTGGTAATACACATAAAAGCCTCGAGTCCTTTAGTCGCCTCTTCGACAACCACAGGAAAGAAATGGGGTGATGCTATTCGAAGCCGGAATCACACGGCATTTCGTAAATAAGTAAGGCTTTAAATAATTTTTATATGAACATCAATTCCTGCCGTACTATTCGGGCGAACATTCGGTTTCAGTGAAACCTACGTTCGGCCCATCACCAGTAGAGATGTCTTACTTGGGCTGCGGCGCGGGCGGCGGCACGCTCGGCTCGTTCTTCACGCGCCAGTTCTGCATGTCCGCTGCTACTGCGTGCTGATTCTACAATTTAGGAAAAAATAATAATTTATTCGGGTTAGAGCGACTGAAATATTGACGTGGAAATACCGAACAAAGCTGAGAACTGTAAGTAAGGGGATTTTTGTTAATTTCTTTAACTTTTTCAAATCAAGGCTTTAATTTTTTTTGTGGGCGCCTTTATCAGGATAATGAACTGCTCTAATATTTTTTGTCAAGAGCAAACTATTTCACTACCAGATCAATATCTCGTTTATTTCCAATAAGGTTCGGTTAATTTGCAGTATGATATTGAAAAGTAGAAGGGAGTCGGCTCTTAGAGTTCTATTTTATCAGCTTAGCGGTGGCTAGAGTCGACTAGCGCCACATTTAAACCACAGAACAAGAGAAATGTGTCTCCGTCATTTGGTCTAAGTTAAACACACCATTTACCCTGCTGCCCAACATGAAACTAGCCACAATCAACCTCCCAAAGAGTCACTAACCTTATTCCTTTGGAACTAGGGTACGCCACAATGAACTATGTCCCGCTTTCGCCATCCAGTCGCTACCAGCCGCTCTCTATAAGTCATCGGTCCACCTGACCGGAGCGCGTCCAACGGTACGCTTGCCGAGGCGTGGTCTCCACTCAAGAACCCACTTACTCCACCGACCATTGGTTCCACAGATGTGACCAGCCCACTGCCACTTCAAAAACCTCATATCACTAACCTTATTCCTCTTGGCGGAGTCTGTTTCATTCTCGCTGATCTTAAGCAGGCTTTTGAGCAGATGTGTGGCGTTGTCGGGCGACGCTGCAGTCGCTACCAGCTGTTAGTAACGTACACTCAATCAACACAATATCCTTATGTTAGATAAATTACAGAAAAACCATGATAGAACCAGTACAGATAAACAAATGATCTGTAAATGGCGACGGTTACCTAAGTGTGAGGGAGAAAGCATGAACGCCTGGTATAGGCAAAAGCCTCAGTGGAAGAGAGAAAGCATGACAAACGGCTGCCATTGACAGATCGTTTCTTTATCTGAACGGGTTCTACAAATGTCAATATGAGGTTCGATGTTTTTTAGTTAATACACAAGCTTTTGCATGGTGATTGTACTAATGAATATAAATAACATTTACTATAGGGCCAGTACCGAAATCACGAAAAACATACATAATTCACACCTAAATCCCTTGCGGGGTAGCGTAGGCAGAGCGTTAACGGCCGTAAAACGGTCACTTACGCCACGTCCGAAAAAACTTCGACGGTAATTTCAGAAGACTATGTATTACCATAGTGACAGGTTAACAATAAAATGGCAACACACATCAAGCCTCAGATCCAGTCACCTCTTACGATGCCCACAGGAAAGAAATGGGGTGATGTTATTCTAAGCCGGCATCACATGGCAGACCATGTAGCACTGATTTTTTCGCGATTTCGGGGTTGAAAACTTTACATAATCATCCAGCAAAAATTGCGTACTGACTAAAAATAACCCTGTTCGTCGCAATTTTACAAGTAACCGCCCACCGGTACACGCAAACAATTAATCCAATATATTCGCTTGTAAACTTATGATATGATAAAGGCCTAGTTGCTAAAATTCAAGCCTTAGGTATATTTTTTAATTCTGACGCCTCCATTTTAAACACAGCCAACTAAGAGCTACTAATCAATAATAAATAAATTAAAAAATAAATACGTAGTAACTATCCCAAATACTTAAAAATTTAATTAATCAAAAAACGCCGGGACACCTTGCAAGTTTATGTTTCATACGAATTACATTATTTAAAAAGTGTGTTTATTTTAGAAAAACATGTCTGATAGCGTGTAATAAGTAAAATGAGGTTTATAAGTCTTAATTAAGATATCTTAAATTCAAAACATTTTTCTATGGGTTTCATGTTTTATCGAATTATAAAAACGAAAGTGCCCCAATTTCTCTGATGACAAGTGTATTTTACAAGAAAACAGAATGGAAGAAAACACCAATAAACTATAAGGTTTATACAGGGTGTAAAAATATTAGCTGCAAATATTTTAAGGGATCGGTTAGCCCATGAAACTGAACAACTTTCTCCAAGGAACATAGGTCGAAATATAAAAAAAAAATTTGGGGCTCCCATACAAAATGACCAACCAAGTCAAGTTGTATGTATGTATTGTTGTATCCAAATTTATTTTTCATATTTCGACCTATGTTTCTTAGAGAAAGTTGTTCAATTTCATGGTCTGATTCACCCCTTAAAATATTTGCAGCTAATATTTTTTCACCTTATATTTACCTGAGTAGCATCTTTGTTGGTCGGGGTCGGGTTATTCTGCGGTACGTTCTGTCGAAGCTCTACCTTTGCTTGTGGCTTCTTTTCACCCGGTGGGCTTAAATACACAAAGGATTAATGAAATTTAAAAAATGGACGTTAAAACTTTTGTTTTGTATTGGTATAGAAAGATTGGGTTCTCCGTCAGGCGCGTGTGACAGAGGTCTATCGTGCGGTAGACTCCTGCAGCCGACCTGGCTCCGCACGCATCGACTCATCGTTCCTTTGGAGTCAGCCATATATTTTGCTAAAGTTACGACTGATCCGTAAAACTGGGCAACATTCAACAGTTCTCTATTAATTTGTTAAATACCTTAGGTACTTCTATAGAGGTCCATGTCCATCAATCGTGATCATTGATAAATATCATTGTCTAAATGAGTAAAGTTACCTATAGCTAGCGAAGGCGGAATTGTGTCCATCATCTCGGCGTAGTACCGTAGGCGCGGGCGCGGGCGCGGGGGCGGGAGCGGGCGCGGGCGCGGGCGCGGGGGCGGGGGCGGGTACCAGGCCGAAGATCTGCTGGCTGTTGTCCACCGTGCGCACCGAAGCACGGAGCTTGCGACCGAACGATATATTCAACATGTTCACTGGCTGCATTCTGACGGATATAACAAAAGCAATTGAAATCACCTGCAATACATTTAAAAAAATAGATTTTAGATCTGATTCTGGCACAACACAACTCTTTTGCGTGCACGTGATAACTCGCGTACTGGTTGTAACGTATGGGAGACGGCACACCGCTAGCGTGACCTTCGCATTATCCACGATTCAATCAAAAATAATCATAATTATCGTTTTAAACACTATGAAGACTTCGAAGCAACTTGCTGTAAAGTAAACTGTAAAATCTAGTTTCGACAAACAGGTCCTCCTGGATTCCTCCAGGGAAGGTTTGATCAAACATAACTTCATAGCTCTTTTTAGCATCTTGATAGCTCACTTTAGCATTCAGTTTATCAGAAAATATGACAGTCTTGCAATCGTGAGGTGCTCAATTATAGCAAGAAATACTATGAACTTACCATCAGTTGTATTGACTTTAAGCCCCAAAACCATAAGTATCAGTGGCATCAGTAGCACTCTAACTTTCCGTCAAATAAGTTCAGAAGAGGATAGTAGGTAGAATATCCCAATCGCGCCATTTTTAAAAATCTCTATGGGTTTTTGTGTCACTAAGTCGCTATCTTATAAATCTTTGCTTTTTTTTAAATTCTGCGTCTATCTGCGTCCTTTTCTAAAGCTATTTGGCGGAAAATGACAGCGCCATTTTAATCATAAAAAATACTGATTTGACATCATTAACTAACCTGTAAAATCTAGATTCATCAAACAGATCCTCCTGGACGCCTCCGGGGAAGGCTTCATCAAACATCACTTGATAGCTCGCTTCTGCGTTCAGTTTATCCGACAATCTGACAGTGTTGCAGTCGTGAGGCGCGTATACTGCTGTTATAGTTCCGGTTAGACCTAAACAAAAGTTGAAATGAAAATGATGTTTTTTAAAAAAGATAGAGGCCAAGATATTTCTGGTTAGAGATAGATAGATAATTTTATTTCAAAATAGAACGGCACCAATTCATAGACATGATTTTAACGGGTCTTACCGACAAATCCGAAATAAATTTTCCGCCCATTAAAAAACCCAATCAAAGAACCCGTTCAAATCATAACTATGCATAGTGTCAACAACCACGATAGTTCAAAATGAAACTGTTTATACAATAAGCTAACTTACATTACATAACTCTAGAGTACATGCCGGCTTAAATAGCATCACCCATTTCTTTTCTGTGGATGTCATAAGAGACAACCAAGGGACTCGAGGGTTTCATGTGTATTGCAATTTAGAGCGACAGGCTGACAACTTATCACTATAGTAATACACGACGTACCCTCAAATATTTGTTAGACGTGGAGATAACGATAACCTGTTGTGCCATTATCTCTTATTTTATTTTAGTTTATTGGAGAACAAAAAAACATAAACTTAGTTGATAAATACATTGATCTAGCTAAATATATGGGAAATAAGTTTACATTCTTCAGCATTCTCACTAAGACATAGATTATATGATTATATTACTTTTACTCATTTTTAGGAGATAAAAAAGTGTGATATGTGTATGTAAGTTACCTAAAGGCACGGTAATGTTCCGCGCCACGCAGACGACGCGGTCGTAGAGTTTGAAGTCGGCTTTAGGGTCCGGAGATATGTTGCCTTCGTGGAGCTCAGGCTGTGGACAAAATTATTTGGCACAATATAGTTAGTAACATTATAAGGTAGCCGACCCCGACAGAGAATGGGATAGGGCAACGATAATGAGTTACTAATATGATAAGGTGTCAAAATATTAGCCGCAAATATTTTAAGGGGTGAATCTGTGAATGGAAACGAGAAACTTTTCCCAAGAACATAGGTCGAAATATGAAAAAAAATATATATATTAAACCCCTTATACAAATTGACTCGGTCGCCTGGTACTTTTTGGGGTCTAATTTTTTTTCCTCTTTTTCTTATGTAGTTGATTTTTGTATCCTGTATACTAACAGAAAATTAATATTTTTTATAGTTAGAATTATTGTACTGCCTTCATTATTTGTATTGCCCTCATTATATGTACTGCAAAAAAGGAATAGTATTAAAATCTTTGATGCAACGCGATACTTTAAAAAAATATTTTTTTAATAAGCCTACCTTATACAGCAGGCTCCACTTGACATGCAGCGTGACCTTCTTCTCCTGCTTCTTCAACTCCTTGACCTGGTCGTCCAGGCTGGCGGCGAGGGTCTTCATCTCCTCGGGCTCGAGGGCGTCTGACCCGCATTCCCGCCGCACCGCGTTGTAGTGGGGCTGGCTTTTCAGCCATGCTAGTATCTCTTGAGGTTTCTTTTCTCTGTAAGATATTGTGAAAGGAATTAGGACTTGTTTAAGTAATAAAAAAGTGAGATTGAATAGAAAGTTTACCAGTTTCATTGGTTCATTGTTACAAATAAATATGTACATAAACGATGCAAATTTTGTTGCATTGTGATTCGTAAATTGAGCCATAAATCACATAATATTGTACGACAAATATGAATGATCAAATAATTCGAAACACCATATAATTTAGCGATAAGTCCGCAAAATGAAATCTACGCGTTTTTTATTTCCTGTTTCTCTTTTAGCGTTGCGGTGAATAACGCCCCGAGCGTAGTAACGTGTTAGTGACTTCACTATTAGTAATTCAAATTTAAGAAACGATTCCCATAAATGAGTAACTAATCTCAGAAATACCGTTTAATCTTATAAATGAGCGACAATTTCCATACATGAACGACAAAAATCATTAATGAGCGACTAATCTCATAAATGAGCGACAAATATAATAAATGAGCGACAATTCTTTTTCGTACGCTTTGACAACCTAAATACTCGGTATACTGCCACGCTTATACACCTCGCCGGGTAGGCATGGTGAAATGGTTAGACGTGATTTAGTTAAATGGCTTACCCAACATGATCGGGCCAGAGATCGCTCTCGAAGAACACGTCATTATTGAGTGAGTGGTGCAGCTTGTCAAATAGTTCGGGGAACTCCTTGGCGTACGCTTTGACAACCTCGATACAGCGCTCCGAGTACTGCCACGTGTTGGTCACTTTGCAGCGGCGTGTGTAGCCTGATACTTCTTGGTTCTGAAAGAAAACAATGTTATTAAAGTATATGATGGGATTCTATTTTCATGTATCGAACATGAAAGGTACACTCAAACTTACGTAGAAATAATAATATAATAAATAATAATAAAATAAAAGTCATTTATTCTTTTAAACATGCATACATTTCAATATGAATTTGACACCCAAACTAGGAAAATCCTGTGCTATGGGTATATAATCTTGTATTCCTAGGACGAACCTCGACAAATGTATTTACCCTATTTGGATATAAAGATTTTTCTAATTATTTTTTTATGCGAGGCACCGATAATAATAATAATGTGTCGAACAAGGCAAGTACCTCACGCTGGCGTAGCTTACTTCTGCCGTAGCATGAAATCGTTTTTATTGTACCTACAATCAGATGGTTCTAATTCCTGAGGCTTGAAGCCTGAATAGAATGCTTTCTATATATGTGGTGGATGCTTCTAATTAGCCTATTTGTAGGTACATTTTTTTTATCAAGTTTCCCACAGAAAATAATAAAATAAAATATGGTGCTTCATATAAACTTTTAACTTGCCTTCTTGTTGAACTTGAGATTGAGTCCCACGTTGACTTTGTTCTGTTGTTCAGTGGGGAGGTCGTTCCTCTGGCCCGACACCACGAACACGGTCCCCGTTATACGCGACAACATTTGAGCCGATATACCTGTAAAAAAAAGTTTTAATTAAGTCATATACTTCAACTTTCTTTGGACAAAGTTTTAAAAATTTCAGTGTAACTAGACTGCCCAATTAAAAATTGCTTTTGACAGTTTGAGACCACGAAAATATAAAATGGTCCACAAATTTAAATGCTATTATTATTATGTCAAAATATACTAGTCTAAGTGGTAAGGGTGGAATTAAATCTTCGTATAATAGGTCGAACGAAGAGTAAAGCAAATGTATGTATAACTTTATCTGCGCGCAAAGAAAGGTACCCGAAATCACATTATTGTTTGTATCTATATATCATATATTTACTCAAAATATGTCAATAATGTAGCCATTTAATCCCTCTCATTATCTGCACGAACTGTAAAAGTCTGTGCAGCAAATATTTGGCAAATGACGTGTGGGGTTCCGACGTCATCTTGAGAGCAGGATAGGAATATGCATCTAAGTGTAGCAAGGATAGGCGATGGTCACGCACATCGTTTGTTTAATGCGAAATATTTGCTGCACATTTTGTACTGAATATTTTCTTTCTTTTTTGTTTTTGTTGGTTCACGGTAGTGTTTCTTACCGCATGCGGCGCCGGCGTGGTTGGCGGTGCGGTACCGGCTGGACGCGGGCTGCGCTACCGGGACCGGTTCGGGCCTCTCTGTCACTTGCACTTTGATGCGCCCACTGCGAACCGTGTCGGAATCTACCACCTGTCAACAAAATTTTAGGTTACTTTTTATAGTAAGTAAAAGAAATATAAAATATAGTTGAAAATAAAGTTGACATTTATCACTTTGTGAATTTGTTCCCATTCTGGTTAGGATATTGCGGGCTGAACCACCCGATTGTCCGTAAGTAAGATGTTTCCGTGTTTCGAATGGCACGTTAAGCCGTTAGTTCCGGTTGCTGTCTATGATCACTTAGACGGCAGTCGTTACACAGCCATGTCAGTAGCCTGCTACTTGTAGAAGACGGTTAAAAAATTCTGATACTAGGGTTTATCGGGTCCTTGGATGACTCGGTGTCCCACACGAAAAGAGAGAGAGAGAGAGAGAGAGAGAGAGAGAGAGAGAGCGAGAGAAACAAATATTTATGTACATTCATCTCATATCATAATGTACGGAAAAATCTACAACTATTGTGTTGTGTCGATACTGCAAGCAAAACTTGAAACATCAAACTCAGGTTATACACATATGGATTCGGTACAAGATAATTCGAACGACGAAAGCGACAAATCGCACCATTGAAACAATGATGAAAATTGGGCGATCAATTGGATAACTGAGCGACACATCTTCTATTGAACGATAAGTTGGATGAGTAAAATATCTCACAAATGAGCGACAAATCTCATAAGTGAGCGATATATTTCACTAGTAGGCGAGAAATTCTACTAATGAGCGATAAATATCATAAGTGAGCGACATATTTCACAAGTGGGTGAGGAATTTTACAATTGAGCGACAAATATCATAAGTGAGCGACATATTTCACAACCAGGCCGGAAATTTTACAAATTAACAACAAATCTCATAAGTGAGCGACATATTTCTCAAGTAACCGAGAACTTATACATCATGAGCGACAAATCGCATAATTGATTGACGTATTTCGCTAGACATTTTATATATAAGCGACAAATGAGTCACAAATCTAATATCGATCGAGATATCTTTATATTGATAGCCGTAAATTGAGCAACCTATCTTCAATTGGACGACCAATCGCTCATTTTTAAATTCTAACTCACCGTAGCCAGACATCCGTAGTAGTCCCCTTGTGTGAGTAGGAACACGTGGTCCCCCGGCGGGTACGCCTGCTGCGGCGTCGAGTACTTGTCTGTGCTCTGTACCACGTGCGCCGACACGTCCTTCACGGTGGCTTGCAGCGCGTAACCGCACGGTATGGAGCACCACTCCGGCTCCTGGACCATGCGCGTGTTGTCCTGGATTACGTACTTCCAGCCTGCAAAAATAAGGTATATAAAGACTACAGACGGAAAGACTGGGTGAAGGCGGCCCAGGATAGGGAAAAGTGTAAGAAAAGTCAGAAACACATATAAGGTGTAAAAATGTTAGCTGCAAATATTTTAAGGGGTGAATCAGTCCATGAAACTGAACAACTTTCCCCAAGAAACATAGGTCGAAATATGAAAAAAAGTTTGGACCTCCCATACAGGTTGTCTCGCTCGGCTGCTACATTTTGTATGAAAGGTCCAATTTTTTTTTCATATTTCGACCTATGTTTCTTGGGGAAAGTTGTTCAGTTTCATGGGCTGATTCACCCCTTTAAAATACTTGCAGCAATTTTTTTTACACCCTGTTTACAAACTGCAGGCGGAAAGACTGGATGAAGGCGGCCCAGGATAGGGAAAAGTGTAAGAAAAAACCAGAAAACTGACACCAAGTGGTTCGTGTTAACACACGCCGCGGTCTCCCAGTTATTTGCTTAAACTTGGCTTGGACAGCGTGTCCAGATGACGACGTTTCTAAATCTCTGACGTTTGCCCTGCAGATGGCCATAGACTATTCGAAGAAAAGTCATACTGACTTGTTCAAATCATATGATCGCACGTATATTTACCTTTCAAATTCACTGCATGAATAATTGTTCTTACGTCACCAAGCTCGATACCAAGACGATTCATATTACTGAAAAGAAAGTACATATATAAAAAAACATCGCCTGAAGGCGAAATATAATAAATAATTTATTAGTGAAATTTAATAATTCTAACATCTATTTGACACAATAAATTGGGTGATGCTATTCTACCAGCACCCGCAAGTGTAACTTACTGTTCAATAATAGTAGACCGCTCAGAGATCCACTGCTTGTGTAGATTGCCCGCATTAGTCTCGGTAGTGTATGAAGCCGCCATGTTGTTATTTTGTTTGTCCACGTGGTGAAGGCGCATCTTCTCGTTTGATACCGATATTACTCTGAAAGGTAAAAAAAAAGGTAAAATAACAGGTACATACGGGGTGTAAGAGATGGTGTAACGAAACCTTTGCAGGCATAGGAAAAGTTGTTCAGTTTCATGGTCTGAGCACGCCTGCAAAGTTTTCGTTACACCATCCGTTACACCGTCCCTTACACCCTATATAATGCAATTCAATTGTAAGTATGTGTGTGTACACATTTGGTAGGGTTTTGTAGTCTACTACAAACCCTTTTATCATTTGGTCAACTCTGTCTGTATGTGTATTTGTCTCCCCTAATAACTTCGAAAGTTTTGGATTGATGTACATCATCATAAAAAGTATTTCGGTGTGAAGATAGATCGTGTCGATCGTACCCAAATAAAAAAGGTGACAATAATTAGATTCAAATGATTTGAACCTTTTGAATTTGTATGACATATACATGCATGTGCGTTTATATACATCAGAAATGTATATTGTCATGAAATATAGCTAGCGCAATAGGCCAAAAATTATAAAAAATACCTGCTTACTTTGCACTAGTGAGATGCGGCCAGCCCACCCATAGTCTGGCCCAGCATATGCTGCACCACGTGGTCCAGACTGGGTTCTGTTCTGTATTTGTTTACTTACTTTGCCCTAGTGAGATGCGGCCAGCCCACCCATATAGTCTGGCCCAGCATATGCTGCGCCACGTCGTCCAGGCTGGGTTCTATGCGGTGTTTGTTTACTTACTTTGCCCTGGTGAGATGTGGCCAGCCCACCCATATAGTCTGGCCCAGCATATGCTGCGCCACGTCATCCAGGCTGGGTTCTATGCTGTGTTTGTTTACTTACTTTGCCCTGGTGAGATGTGGCCAGCCCACCCATATAGTCTGGCCCAGCATATGCTGCGTCACGTGGTCCAGACTGGGTTCTGTGCTGTATTTGTTTACTTACTTTGCCCTAGTGAAATGTGGCCAGCCCACCCATATAGTCTGGCCCAGCATATGCTGCGCCACGTCATCCAGGCTGGGTTCTATGCTGTGTTTGTTTACTTACTTTGCCCTAGTGAGATGTGGCCAGCCCACCCATATAGTCTGGTCCAGCATATGCTGCGCCACGTCATCCAGGCTGGGTTCTATGCTGTGTTTGTTTACTTACTTTGCCCTGGTGAGATGTGGCCAGCCCACCCATATAGTCTGGCCCAGCATATGCTTCGCCACGTCGTCCAGACTGGGTTCGCTGCTGGACTCATGCTGTAGTTGTATGATCATGTTTTCGTTGCGTGATGGCTGGTCGAATACCTTTACTTTGCATTTCTTTAGCGTCGTCTGAAAATAATGGAAATAAGATTATGTTTACAATTGATTTGCATTGAGGCTCCTTATAAATAACTTCTTATGATGTGATGGGAAATTAACCTTTATTGATGAACTAGCCAGTGAGACGCCAATACCATATGTGAGACGATATAAATTGGATAAATTTATTCACTAATAGATTAATAAAAAGCGCAACATGTCCTTAAAGTTTAAAGATATCAATTTCTGAAACGAAACATATTTATTTCCTCAAAAATACGTGTGAATTATATTGTAACTTTTCCAGAATTTGGAATCTACATAAAATAACAAAATATACCCTGGGTTGTAGTAATGTATCACGTGTAGCCGTGTATTAATTTTTTTCGCCTTTTTAACGTAATAAAACGTTTGTTTTCTTTTCGCCACACGCCAATTTATAGTCGTCGTGATATAGTGTGGCTGTGACTTTGATTCACTATCGACGATTGTTCGTTAATTTCGTAAGTGGTACCACAATTACAGTGATAACTAAACTACTATTCTTATCAAACCTACCTGATACTTGAGATGTCTTGTAGTGGGGAATCCCGGGTACAGCATGTCTCGCCGGGCGTTGGGCAGCATGCCTCGCTTCAGCTGCGACTCCGGCACGTCCAGTTCCTGTCTGAACACTTTCTTCTCGACGGCGTGGCAGTCTTGGATCGGGGGGAAGTAGGCTGGTGCTTCTGCGGGACCTGGGATACAACAATAAATGTAAAAAGATATCGTTACTTTCTGCTTTCTTTGCGTGTGGAACAACGAATTGTCTAACGACACGATGTACTCTGGTCTCTAATGTCACAGTGATTATCAACTTTCGAACCCGGAACATTGCCACTACCACTTCGCCACATCATCGGCTGTCGACAAATATTCTGAACTTATTTAGGCGGGTCTACAAAAGGTGCACTCCATGAGAATTGGTAATTTTGTCTGGAACGTAACGTTTGGTGGCACTCATTTACGCTTATGATAGATACCAAGGAGTGTTAAACGCAATGCTTTTAGTTTGATTTTGAATACCTCATTATCAAAATCATCAAGTCTGTATATGAGGGTTTTACGTTCCAGACATTTTCGTAGAAAGCTCTGAAGTGTGAGTATAAAAATACGGCCTTTTTCTGACAACAGAGAATATGAAAGCAGTTCTTACCCAAGCTAGTGCTAGTCCAATTGTAGATCAACATGGGTCCGTGAGTATTCCTTTTGTGTTCCTCTTCTGTCAACCTTTGATAGCACGGCGCCATTGCTGACAGGAGGTTCGTCTGTGGGAAACAAGGAATTGTGATATAAGCGCTCCGTTAAGTATACAAATAAAGAGAAACAAACAGAAAACACACATTGCATATCTGTGGCTAAGCATCGATTATGAGTAACAAAATATCTTAATCACTCATTAGATGACCTGTTGAGTATTTATTGTTCTATATATGTCCTAATATGTAAAGGTCAAGGTCTTCTTGCGTTTTTGACATTTAGCAATTGTGACAAATGCCGTGTGATGCCGGCTTAGGATGGCATCACCCCATATCCTACCCGCGGGTGTCGTAAGAGGCGACTAAGGGACTCGAGAGTATTGGTGTATTACAATTATTAGGCGACAGGCTGACAACCTGTCACTATTGTGATACACATGTTTTCTGAAACAACCTTAAAAAACAATCCTCAAAAATGTCAGACGCGGCGATAGTGGTCGTTTTTTTACGGCCGTTGTCGCTCTGCTTACCCCGCAAGGGATAAAGGCGTGATATGTATGTATGTATGTATGTATGCAATTTTGACAATATGCACGACTGCCGTTTTTAAAAACATATTTTAAGTGGGATTAAACACCTTTTGACATCAGAAGTGGGTGAGATGTCCCCTAAGTTGTAACATCTTTTAATATATTTTAAGCGGTAACGCTTTGCCTGCTCTGCTTGGCCTTGTCTGGGCCTAGACCCTAAACAACAAGCTAAATTAATTCCTGCCAATCAAAACCTACCTCGTCTATGAAGGGAATCAAGACCACAGCCTCCCAATCGTTCTTCTTGCCGTTGAGATCTGTTTCAAAGTGGACCGGGTAGTAGTGGACGATAGGGGATTCCTCATCCGTCATCAGATCGTGGAATGGCGTGGGCAGCAGATGCTTGCTGGCGGCTGGAAGCACTGCTAGTAACTGAAACAAAGACAAAGGATACATTAGCACACTCGCATTATTTTTTAAATCTTACTTAAGTAAGTTATTTTATTATTTCTCATGTAACTGAATTATGTAAATTCTTATGAGAATAAATATCTTTAACCCGATACTTCAACTCTCTGTAAAGTGCGTGTGATGTTGATGCGAAGGGTGACCAATGTGATAGTATGCATTATTATCGTAGTAACTGGTTGACCGAGCCTTGATCGGATTTATCGTCTCCCCGGCGGTCTTCCACTTCTTTCAGGCTGAAGCCAATTCGGTCCACTCCTTATCAAAGGCATCGTGCTCATCACGCCGTCGTTTCTCGGGTTCTCGAATATTTCAAATTCTTAAGGCACGTGTTAATTTGATAACATTTATGTTGGCGGCTAAATAATACCATGAGTCATAGATTTCCAAATAAATACGCGTCTTTATTTCTTATTACCTGTTCAAAAGGTTTGAAAGGCTCTCCCAATTCAAACTCGATCTTCAAATCCTTGAACCCCTTGATGTCCGATATGTACGGCGCGTAGTGGTGCGGGTAGTACCAGCACCACGACGGGCAGCCCTTGTAGTAGTAGAACAGGTTCCATATGTACCGGTAGCTCAGTAAGTAGAGCGATGGATGGTGAAAAAATAACAGCTGCTGGTATTTTAGGGGCGAACCAGTACAGTAAAATGAACAACTTTCCCTCAAAATATGTTTTGGTCCACCCACACCCTTTACCAAGCGAGCTAACACACTTTGTTTGCGAGGCCTAATTTATTTTTTATATTTCGACCTATGTTACTTAGAGAAAGTTGTTCAGTTTTGATGTTTATTGATGCGGACTGGTTCATCCTTTGATGTTCAATTGTTTTGCAACATTTTCTTACTTCTTTTTGTGTATGTATTATACTCATTATTTTCAATTTAAAATTACTATTGTTACCTGTTCAAAAGGCTTAAAGGGCTCTCCCAATTCAAACTCGATCTTCAAATCCTTGAACCCTTTAATGTCTGATATGTACGGCGCGTAGTGGTGCGGGTAGTACCAGCACCACGACGGGCAGCCCTTGTAGTAGTAGAACAGGTTCCACTGTATCGCGCGCACGTAACCTTCCGCCTGGTCCGCCAGCACCTCGCTACGGGAGAAATTACGCAAGTCAGAGAAAATTTCTTCTACAACCTTACACACTGCGGTTAAATCAATTCGGTTGTGGACACACATACACAAATCACGCCTTTATCCCTTGCGGGGTAGGCAGAGCGTTAACGATCGTAAAATTACGGTCGTCTGACAAGTATTGAGGGCCCCTTTAGATGATTCGTTTATCACCGTATTGACAGGTTGTCAGCCTGTCGCCTAAAGTTGTAGTAAATAATAATAAATAAAATAAAAATAAAAATCGTTTATTATCAGGTATGCACCCATAGTTGTCATCATACAATGAACGTCAATAAAAAAATATTATAATTATGTAGTATTGAATAAACAATACATTACATTAAAAATATATAATTAAGTCAATTCAATACAATCATGATTTACATTCAATAAACAAATAAACATTACATTACATTTCCTTTCCTGTTACAAATTATTTTAAACTATTTATGTTCTTGTCATATTGGTACAGCGTATAAACAACAGCAGACAACACCCTGTTCTCAATTTTGAAGATTCTTTCATGGAAACAAGCCAGTGACCTACGCATTATTGCATAGAAGTCGTCTACTCTGTATCGCGCAAACATGCCCGACGCACTACACCGCCACGGTAGGCCCAGCATTGCTCTAAATGCGTTATTGTACTGAACTCTTATTGAGTGGTAGCTGGATTTGGTAAACTTTTGCCATAGGTGTGCGGTGTAGAACGTCTGACAGTAGGCTTTAAATAGAGTGACTTTAACCTGATCACTGCTGTGTGCAAAGCGTCTGGCTATCATATTGCTTTTCATAGCAATGGCCCTTCTTTGACGTTCAATATCATCATCATCGTGAAGATTTTCGGTAAGTATATGCCCTAGGTACTTAAATTTTGACACAATGGATAAGGGAGTACCATTCAATACAACCAATGGCATTACAGCAGGCCCCTTTCCATATTTAAATATCATGATTTCGGTTTTGCTCACATTATATCTAAGATTGTGTGCATATGCATATTTTTCACATAATGAAATCAGCTGACGAAGACCAGCGACCGAGGGGCACAGTAGGACCATGTCGTCAGCGTAACTGATGTTATTCACGCATACACCACCTACGTGACATCCGACTCCAGTCCCACTGAGCTCCTCGATCAAGTCATTCACATACAAGTTGAATAGGATGGGTGAAGTTAATCCACCTTGTCTTACACCGTTATTCAACCTGTATGTCTCCGACAGTGCGTCTCTCCATCTTACACAATTTGTCTGATTCGCATACCAAAATTCTAACAATTTTATTACATTAGAAGGAACGTTTGTTTTTCTCAGTTTATTCCACAGTATGTCGTAATTTATGGTATCGAATGCTTTGCTTAAATCTAAAAAGCAGGCATAAACTGAAGTCTGTCCCTTTAGGCAGCTCTTAACAGTATTTTTGACAGAAAAAATTGCTAAGTCTGTAGATAACTTACTTCTGAAGCCAAATTGCGCACAATTAAGCTCAATATTACATTCAAGGCTTGGATATAAAAGCCGCTCAAAAAGTTTTGACACAACAGTGGCCAGAGAAATTGGTCGATAGTTAGATAAGCTACCCACATCGCCAGTTTTATTCTTTACTATAGGTACCACAATTGTCTTCATCAATTCACTAGGTAGGTGTGCGTGAGTCATGCACATGTTATATAACTCAGCAACCCTCTCATAAAGCAAAGTGCCACCAAACAAAATATGTTCCACGCTGAGCCAGTCGTGGCCCGGTGACTTTCCCCTCTTCATATCGCGAACACACTTACGTATATCCCCAGCGGTGATATGAGAATAGGTATCGTCAGGGGAGGGGGCAGACACCGGACCACCACTTGCACAGCTGTTGGACAACCCGTTACATGGAGGAGAGGGACTTACCACCATAAATTGATCTGCAAATTTATTTGCTATAAAAGTGCTATCCTGACTACCGCTCACAGACACAGGGACGCTACGCAATGTATTCAGTTTATTAGTTTCTTTCCAAAACCCTTTAAAATCCTTATTTCGTCTGTATGTCGCAATAATGTTCATTTTAATTTGATTTTCGTTTCTGATACACCAATTGAGTTTGTTTTTAAAAATCTTTTTGGTATACTGCATATTATCGTAGTAGAATCCCTGATTTGGGCATCCCACACAATTCCATAACTGATAGGCAAGGCGAGCCTCCCTGTGACTCTGAGCAACGTGCCGGTTCCAGCCTATCACGCGTTTCCTATCACATCGTGCCTTACCCTTGTACGAGTGCCTCGCGGCAGTTTGCATTGAATTAATTATATTGCTATAGTACAAGTCAATAACAGCGTAATGTTCTGGACCGGTGGGGCTGGAAACCGGCAAAACGGGCCAGCGCGCCTTCTGTAGGTATTTGCTACATAAAGAACTATAAGTATCAATTTGAGAGCAATTTCTTTCTCCCCAAACGACCTTGTTTACATAATGTTTATTTTGCAAAATTTTTGGTTTAATTACATTAAAATCACAATGTACAACAAGTGGAAAATGATCCGAACTGAATACGTCATCAATCACATACACATCCGTAATAATGTCACGAGCAGCTGATGTTACAACGCAGTGATCGAGCCAAGAAGTGGTACCAAAAGCATCGCTCTTGTATGTGTAGGTATTTGATGACTCACCCAGCAAATCAATGTCCGCGCAGAACCAGTCCTGCTCCGAGCAATAGTCGCGTAGCTCCCTGTAAAACATACCGTTAGGTCTCGCGTTATAATCACCTAGTGTGATTACGCACTCGATGTCACTTTCCTCTATAATAGCACTAATTTTTGCTAGGCACTCCGAGAACAACGTTAAGTTATCGTATTCTTCCGTAGGCATATAAACCGACATAATAAGAACACTACGATCTGCCAGCTGAATACGCACGGCCGCAATGCGTGACGAGCCGCTGTCTACGGGAACTACACACGGGAATAAACTTCGTCTCCACAGAATAGCTACGCCGCCGTAGGGTCTTCCTATCAGCGTGCCCTTTGCTGCATCTATCGCAGAAATGCCGTAGTAGTCGAAATCGGGATGTATATTTTTCAGGTAGTCGATGTCTTCCTGAAAAAGCCAATGTTCCTGAAGCGCTATAATATCCGAGTCTTTACATAGGTCACGTACATGCAAGTAAGCTTTCTTCACTGATCTGCAGTTGAAACTGACTAATTTTGCAGTCTTATGTACGACAGACTGTGTAGTTGCCATCGTTACTGCGCCGACGCTCGGGTTCTTGTGAGCCGTGTGTATAGCTATAGCGCTTTTGTTTGAACAATCTATATTCGATTCCGCGAGGCCAAAAATCTTCACTTAGGAACTTTGACGATTTATCTGTTTCTATCGTTATTTTGAAGGACGAAAAATTGGTTTTGTTGTAGGGAACTAATAACTCCACTTGGTGTACCGATTCTCCAACTTCTTCAATGAAATCTTGGACGTTTTCTGCTGTTGTTTCTTTGTCGAATCTCGAAACGTAAATATAAGCGTATCTCGGCGCAACTTTGATCTTACTTGATATCAACTTAGCTGTACCTTGCTTGTTGATATTTCGTTTCTTCTTTTTGTTGATTACCGTGATAAAGCTATCATCGATTGTATGTAGTTCTTTTTCAGCGTCAAAATTTTTGTATACGGGGCTGCTCGTTCTGAGCTGGTTCGGTTGTCTGAGCGACTTATTCACCTGTTGCGATCGCGCAGGAGAGTCCTGAATCTTATTATGTTTATTCTTGTTTTGTTTACGTTTTCGTTTAGATTTACTTACTGGTACAAAGTCCGACTGCTGAGGCGGTTGCGCCCGGGCGCCGCCGGTAGGGGGCGGGGGGCACTTGGCTTGCGCCCGGTCGCGGTCGCGCGACGGCTCGGCTGCGGCGGCGGCGGACTGTTTTTGCTCCAACTTTTTCGGGTTACCGTCAGTGTTTGATCCAACTGGAGAAACCAGCGTCGTATCTTGTTGATTACTGTTTTGTATAATACTATTTTCCGAGTGGTGTCCGTGGGCAAGGCGATCCAACTTATTCTGTAACAATAGGCACTGGGCTCGAATATCGTCGACTGCACACGCCTGAGCGTAGCAGTTCTTAATAACAAAGACGTCCTGCTTCAAGGTTACTAGGTCCTTTAACAGGGTGGCAGCGTCAATATGGTCGAAAGTGACCGGGGGTAGTTTGCTCAGATCCTTAGACACAAAGGTTGGAAGCAGCTCTGGTACTTCTTTGATGATGGTCACTATGTCCTGGATGTCTCTTTTCTTCTTCCCTTCACCTTTGCGCGTGAGTCGTTTGTTGGTGATAGTAAACAGCAACAGTTTTGCTTCGTCAATGGTCGATTCACTAAAATGATTTTCACAAATTCTCACGATGCTAAGTTCGTCCATCACAAGTGATTTGTTTTGTATAAACGACAGTAGTTCATTTACTACCAAACCACACTCTTTACACTGTGTTGACATGGTTGTAGCACGTAATAATTACTTCGTAGATTAGTCACAAAGCCGTTACATCTGCGCCGAAAAGCAGTGAACAGTACAGAGACCGGTCATTAGACAACCGCACGCTAACGCCGCGCGCTCAGACTGATGTAGTATGTGGTAATACACATTAAACCCTCAAGTCCCATAGTTGCCACTTACAACACCCACGGGAAGAGTTGGGGTGAAGCTATTCTATGCCGGCATCACACGGCATACTGTGGACACTCATTGGAAATCGCCATTTTGGCGCTGGCAGTCAAGGAAATAAAGTACGAAAGTACACGGAACTAAATAATTTAGTTCCGAAGTCGCCACTGTTGCGCTGGCAGTCAAGGAAAGCAAATAAGAAAGAACGCAATACTGTTGAGGTGGCGCTTCAAATAAGGCCGCAAAACTAGCTGTCATATGAATGGGACAACCTATCCAGTGCGTAGACAACTTCATATCAATGTCTAAAACAGTATTTTAGATGGCGTCAGAACACTTCTTATGTAATTTTTCTGTTTATTGATTCAAATTTTGAACATTTTGAAACATTAACAATGAAGTCCGTAACATTTTTGGACAATAGTTGTAAACGTACCACTTTTATATTTTATTATTGACCCAGTCGACAACCGAATTTTATTTCTATCTATTCATTTTATCACAGATCTATTTATCCACTAATTCACTATTTTTTTTTCTATTAAATGCGAAAAACGCAATAACATAATCAAAGAAATTAAATCTATCTAAAAATGAAAGTATTATGTATAAAGAACACAAAAACCCTCACCTAGTGACTTTCGAGTAGTCTAATTTGTTCATATAATAATCTTTCTTGTGCAGAATAAACTCTTGTTCCATATTTGCTTCCTCTGAAAAAATAGTAACATATTATAATATGTTCAAATCTTGATCAAAATATGTATGTAGAAATAATTAATTACCATCACTAGTTTCTTCATAATCCTCGTTATTTTCTACTTCTACGTCATCCATGTACTGAAATGTGAAAAATATTATGAAATTAATGAAAATTCTGTACTAAGTTGTCAAAATTAAAATCAATTAAAAACAAGTTTTAGCGAGACTTTTTAATGAATTTTGCTCTTATTATCCTCTTTTTCTGTGCAATCAAAGCTTAAGCTGAGAAAACAACTGAAAATTCGGATGAAAAAAACTGCATGGATAAATAAATGGCAACCATATTAAGATGTGGTTATAGGTTGTAGTGAAATAAGTGGTACTTACAAAATCTTGAGTAGCGTTGATCAGAGCTTGCAGCTCATCGTCGGGTTTGTTTGCTTTGATGTCGTCAATGTTGATGTTAAACGTATCGTCATTGTTGGGTTTGTACTGGAATAAAAATAACATAGTGAATCGGAGAGTTTAGTATACATACAGTCAAAGAATAGTTCCGTTTCAACCCATCATCATCATCCTTGCCTTATCCCGTTCTCTGTCGGGGTATGTGTGTGTGTGTGTGTGTGTGTGTGTGTGTGTGTGTGTGTGTGTTTGTGTGTATGTCTGTGTTCGTGTGTGTGTGTGTGTGTGTGTATTCCCTCCCTCCTTTCATTTGCATTGGGCCTACGTCCAGTCTTGGCTTCGAAATACTTTATGTACGTTGGAAGCTTTCGGTCTATCTTAGCCAGTTGCTGCACTGATATTTTCTCCGTGTTTGTATGTATGAGGGTGTCTGTGTGTGTGTTAGTGGGTGTGTGTGCGTGTGGCGTGTGTGTGTGTTCGTGTGTAAATTTGTCTGGTCATATCTTACCTCTCTCCTCTCATTAGCGTTGGGCCTCCGTCCGGTTTTGGCCTCGAAATACTTTAGATCAGCGTACGTGTCTTGGAAGCTCTCGCGGTCTATTTTAGCTAACTCTTGCATGAACACTTCGAACCGGGCGAGATTCAAGTCACCGGCTTCGTTTATGTACCCTGTGGGATAGTTACAAATAATATAAAATGTAAAAAAAAAATATATTAATAATAAACCTGCGAAACAAATTCACTTAGCATCACCCCATTTCTACCTGTAGAAAGCGCGGGAAAGAAATGGGGCGGTGCTATTCTCAGCCGGCATCACACGAACCGACTGACGACTGTAGTGCGATTGTCTTTGGTGCAGAACGTCCCGAGTTTGATTGTCCGTGGGTTACTCATAAAGTTAATACTCGTATTTATAACTTTTAAATTTTTTCCCAGATTGATTAGGACATTGCGGGCTGAACCACCCGATTGTCCATAAGTATGATCTTTCTTCTCGTGTGGGACACCGAATCATCCAACGACCCGATGAACCCTAGTGTCAGAATTTTTCAACCGCCTTCTACATGTAGCAGGCTTCTGACATGGTTGTGTAACGACCGCCGTCTAAGTGATCATAGACAGCAACCGGGACCTACGGCTTAACGTGCCATCCGAAACACGGAACCATCTTACTTACGGACAATCGGGTAGTTCAGCCCGCAATGTCCTAACCAGACTGGGAACAAATTCACAAAGAGATAAATATCAACTTTGTGAGTGACCCACCGAGAATCGAACCCGGGACCTTCTGCGTCAAAGGCAGTCGCACTACCACTGCGCCACATCGGTCGTCAAATAAGTATGATGATTCCGTGTTTCGTTTGGCACATTGAGCCGTAGGTCCCGCTGGTGTCTATGATTACTAAGACGACGGTAATTAACCATGTCAGAAGCCTGCTACTTGTATAAGGCGGGGAGCTCATTGGGTCGTTGGACGACTCGGTGTTCCACACGAAAAGAGAAAGAGATCAATCGAACACAATCAGAAACACATAGAAATCATTTACTCACCATCCAAAGTAGGCAACACCGTCATATACGTCTTATACAACAGTGGTAGCGCGTCATTATTTATATGCATGTTAGGCAGATTGGGTATAAAGTCGTTGCCCACCAGAAACCCCATCAAAACCCAGTCGTCCACGATTTTTTCTATGTCATATTGGAATGGAAGTTTGTCCTTTATACTGATGAATTCTTGTTCTAAATACTCTCTCATTAGAGATAGGTGAAGGAGGTAGAAGTTAGTTTCTTCTGGACTGGTTGCTCTTTGAGTTGTTTTGCCGAATTTCACCTGAAATATTACAAATCGTTATAAAGTGTATGTTTTGAAAAGTTCTTTTTTTTTGTAGAAAGAAGTAGCGCCATGTTGTTTGACTCATTCAGTATGATTAGGAACTATAACATTTAGTATAATTTGTCAGACGTGGCGATAACTAACCCATACAGGCAGTGTCTGGTGTTGGTAGCGGCTCTGCCTACCCCGCAAGGGATACTTATGGCGGATGACAAGAGGTATCCAGGTGGTGTTGGGAAAAGGGTAGCTTGCCTGGCCGGGTGTTGTAGCCAGGGGACCGACGGGTCCACCTGGATTGGATTAGAAGTCGTATATATGCGTTGCGCGGCGCGGTGAAAACTTCAATACCACGTTTCAGGCCCATTGTTCTGTCACGTGGCGCCATCTATCGAATATGTTGAGAACTCCAGTCGCGTCTTGCTTTGCTAGCGAACCACGTGAGCGAGCTTCGTGTTGTCGCCACTAGAGGTCGCTAAATACTCACCTCTTCCCTGAGGAGTGCGAAGTGTGGCTCATGGGTGCACATCCCCAGCATGATGAGGTCTGCATCTAACCCATACAGGCAGTGCCTAGTGTTGGGGTCGTAGTCTGGTTGTGAACGAGCCCAGCGGATGTAATCCATGATTTTGTGCTCGCCTTCGCCTGGGGTCTGGTAAAAACATTCCATATTAGTAACAGAATTGGCTACTTGAATTTAAGGGTCAAATGAGCTACTTTCTAAGACGCCTAAAAAATTTAATGAAGATATTGTTCTTTGACGTAAGATAACACTATCAAACTTTTATTAAAATTACTTTTTTCTTTGAATTTAAGAGTCAAATTATTTTAATTTAGGTACTGTTAAAAATTCTAATCTTCAATATTCTAAAATACGATGAATGGGGTTAGTAGTATTTCTGGACAATAGTGTACCAAATATAACTTTCATATTTCATTAATTACTCTGTCAAGTACTGAATCAATGAGTTTTAGGACGGAACTGCACTTGAGATGGATGCGAGTAGCGAACGCGACGCCCAGTACTAGGGAGTGCAATTTTGCAGCAATATCTTCAATCTCGGTATTTGCAAGACTGAAGACGCATAATCTCGCAAGATCTCGGTATTTCCCGCAATACCGAGATTGCACTGCCTACCCAGTACTAAGGTAAATTAGTCTCATCTAAATCTTAATTAGGCACACGAAAAAAGAAGCAACTTATTATTCTACAGATTTATTTACCTCATGACCAGACAAGATGACCTTGACCTTGGCCCAGAGCGGGTCGGTGGAGACCTTCTCCTTGACGAAGAACCTCAGCTGCTCATGCAGACGAGCCATGAACACTGTGCCCGGAGTGATGCAGTTGCTGTCAAACCGCTTCTCCGTGGGAAGGGTCTCGCCTATCAGAGCAAAAGGAATTTTATAATTTATTAATAGCATATTTAGGAAGTCACTGGACACAGTATTGCAAGCAAAGTGAGATAGATAGATAAACTCTTTAATGCTTACAACAAACACAATATTAAAACACAAAATGGCACAAAAAATTATACCTAAAATATTTAAAAACTATACCTTTCTTTCTAGCCTCTTCTTCCAATTTTTCTGCCTCCCTAGCAGATCTGAATCTATAATAAAAGTTAAGACAGCAATAAGTTTTTGTTTCATGAATGAAATGGTGACCATATGTAATACTAATTTCATAGATTTGATACATAGTAGGTATAAAGTTGCTTTTCGCCTTTATGTCTCATTCGTTACGAAGACTGCTAATTTCTAAACCATGAAATGAATTTTGATGTATTTCTTTAATAGACAGGGTGATGCAAGAGGAAGGTTTTTACAGGGTGTCACAGAACTCAATGTCAAGCCAAAACGGGGTGACAGGATTGGTTGTAACCATCATGAGACAAATATATGAGTTGAAATTTTGAAATTTATGTGCATTTAAGAGCAACCTGAAAATTTGGTTAAACTGTAACCACATTTATTTAGACTTTCAAACTGTAAGACTAAATAGCTTTTTATTTTATTTTAGATAGATGTTTTTCTTTTATTTTAAAAAATATTATATGATAAATCTTTTAGAACTTTCAGACAGATTTTAAAAGCATTTTTTATTTTACTTATAGCATTTTCAATTTTTTTTTGTGGTAATGAATCCTTTCACCCTGTATCGGCTTGACCTTAAGTTCTGGGACACCCTGTATATAAAGCATGCCTGGAAAACCCGTAACACCATTTTCCCACAGAAATATGGGCGGGCCAATAACGTTTTAACCCTACCTCCTCCCTCGTTGCTGGTTCATCTTAGCCCTGGGCGCGACCCCATCGATAGCCATGAAGAAGAGCTTCTTAGGCTTGATGATTTGGAACAGGATGCTCAGGTAGTGGAAGATGTCTCGGAAGATCTTCTCCTCGGTGATGCGGAAGTGCGGATCGGAGTCATCAGGGTGCGAACAGTTGTGGATGATTCCATTCATGTCCAGGTACATGTTGTCGAAGTCTGGGATCTGCGAGGTTATACAAATATAATCAAAAGAAATAAGTACAAGATACTTAATTTTTCCATGTGAATCAATAGTATCATGCCCCACCAATTTCTTTCTCATATCCATGGGTGTCATAGAAGCCGACTAACCGCTCTCCTGGGGACGCCCTTGAGCGATAAGTGACGCATCTGCGGGGCGCGCGGCGGGTGGCGGCCACTTGGCTCGAGTTGCGTAACATAAACAAACATTTCTACGAAACTAGAGAGCGATAAGTGTCGGTTCATATATCGTTGAGTTCGTAATAAAGCAGGCTACTTCGTTGTTGAATAATATAAACACGAGCGGCTATAAGATTCTGTCAATCTTTAGCTAAAATAGCAGGGTTTTTTTTCCCTGGGTTTTTGTGTTTGGAACCGTATATCTATTGAATAAAACAATTATTTTTAGAAAAGCTTTTTTATTTCGCACGGCCAAACATAATTTTAAAGTTATTTAGTGAAAACACTTAATTAGGACGAGCATGCGTAAATATTGCTGTTCACGCGGCCGCCAAGAAAAATGGTACATCTTCTGGTCTACCTTAGTGATGAATTTAAAGTAATTGTCAATGGGCGAATGCGAAATGTTGCTATTTTATCAATCCTTAATTAATTCTGAGTCCATTTCTTTTATTCATTATCAGCTAATTTCAGTGTAGAATAAATTAAAGGCGGTAAAATAAGCTGTAAGCGCCGACACCCCGAGCGGGCGTTGTCGCAGTTGACGGTTTTTGACAGACACCCCCAGAGGGCTTTGCCGCAGTTGAGAAGATAAGGGACTCAAGGTTTTATGCACATTGCAATATTAGACGACAGGCTGACAACCTGTCACTATCTTGACACTATGCCTTATCTGAAAGACCCTCAAACATTTGCAGTAACAACTATAATTTTTAAAGTAATAGGTAAAGGAATAAAATGGTTTCTGCATGGTGGAAGTGGTATTTTTGGTTTCCCCCCTCCCCCCTAACCCTTCTCTTCTAAAAAAACCATAATTTGACAGTCCAAGATCTATATTTTTACCATAATATTTTGATAATTGCTTATCAGTGTGTAGGTACATTGTATAAACAAAAGTGTTTTAACATATGGGAAAAGAAATTATGTGGTAAAAAGGCTCTTATTTTGTAAGAGTGATTTAAAACTACAGTAATTCATAAACAAATACGCAGCCTAAACCTTATCAGCAATGTTTCTAATATCACTACATACACTCAGTTATTAGATCTTAGGTCACAGAAAGCAACCTCAAACTAAAATTGAATCTGATAAGATTTCCTTACCTGGTACTGTTTTACCAGCTCATTGAGGCAGGGGTACCTCTCGCTGGTGTACCTGAAGAACTTCGGAACTCCCATGTCGGTAGATAATCAGAAAATATCGCAAAAATATTGAGTTGATATGGAGTACCGTCTACGGTAGATTTTTATTGTCGGTTGTGTGACCCCGATCTTGAATAACCTTACTCAGCGGCAAATCACGCGTGAGCACATTTACAAAAATTGGGCATGTGATCTTTCAGCGGTTTTTTGTGAAAAATGCAGAAATTAGCTGGATTTATCAGTATTTTTCTACATTTTCTGATGGAATGGATGGATGATTTTTGACACAAAAGGATTTTGATTGATTGTTTGGTGATTTGATTAGGGATGTGTGTGAGCCGTGTCGTGTGAGTGAGTGAGTGAAAAAGGATTCTGCTTTTTGCATATTGCCCTGTCCGCTGGCAAACGAAATGAAAAACAGTACACAAGTTGTCTTCGATAAATGGATATAAAAAATTATGATCGAATGTATGTCGACCGAATTATTCACTTGGCACCACCATTGCCGTCGCCACCACTACCAAAATCGCCACCACCACAAAAATCGCGCCAGCACGCTATTCGTCCGACTCCCCCTCCATCTGCGCCTAGCATAGCATTAGGAAGCGTTAAAACGCAGTCTACTGTGTGATGTGGACGCGTAGGCACGCACGAATCTTCGTCCAACGAAGAACCACCGATTGGTTTGAATACGTAAACATGACAAGTGAGTGATCAGTGGCTCATGCAACGAAGCTACAATTACAATCCTACAATTACAGGCGAAATTCTGCTTGTAGCACACTTATAGTTACAATTTACAGGTTACAGGCGTTTTATAAAGACACTTGTAAAGCTACCTTGGCCAGTATCGCTCCAAAATCTTGATTACAAGTAGACTTCACAAGTCGAAAATACGACACTATCGATTCACTAAAACAATAAGACATTATAACGGGTTTCATCGGGTCATCGGGTCGTTGGACGACTTGGTGTCCCACACGAAAAGCAAGCAACTCACGGTAGGGATATATCGAGCGAGCACCCAATATTTCGGCGATGTTGCAATCGCCATGATCACAGGTAAACTCAGTTTACTCAGTAAACCCGTTATAATGTCTTATAGTTTTAGTGATAATAACCACGGAACCTTAAAATCAAGTGTTACTATCGATTCATTCAAATTCAAAATTCAAATGTCAATGTCATTGTTCAAGAAAATGAGAAATTTTTGTTTTGTTCGTTTAGTTCCTAGTAGGTGGCGCTAGGTGCGAATGATGGAAAAGCTCAGCAGAAATTTTCCATAGATAGGGATGAAATAAAAATAAAAAATTGAATAATTTCTGCTCAATGTTTTTTTGCTTTTATGATTTGCTTTTCTTTGTCTTCGTTTTATTTCTTTGTTTTCTGAGTCAGAACTCGAACTTCGTAACATATTTGAAGCCTTCTGAGTACTCTTTTATTATTTATCGCAGAGATTAAAAGGAAATTCTTAACTTGTAACGAAATTACTTACGTCTGAGGACCTGTATAATTATATACAAGTTGTAAATTTTTACAGTTGTAGCTTACAAGTCTTTAGAAAAACATGGCTCGATTGTGTTTTTAAGAGCGAAATTTACACTATGGTTTGTCGCTGGTAAGCTACAGGCAGGTGTAATTGTATTCGTAAAAAAAAGAGTAAAATTTTATTGACTTATGACATAGTCAATGATTCATAAAATCGAATTTTAATCGTGCTTTGTACATACCAAACAAGTTTTCGAAGATTATGTTCGTGTAGTATCAATGCCTATTATTAAATACCATTGTGAGGAAACTTGTAAGACTGTTCTATTTTTATATACAATATGCAGTTGAAACTACGATGTATTAAACAGCTGTAGTTTTTTGTAAAATGAGTGACTTATTGTTCATTCATCTAAATGAGAACTGAACGCATCACTATTACTTTAAATATGGCAACATTATGTGCCTTTTTTTTAACGAATAGTTCTTATGGCGTCCTGTTGGCAACCCTGTCTATCAACACCATCGTTAAAACTTTGTGTTCGGAGGTTTTCTTGCGGTTTAATTACTAATTTTTGTAGAGCTCATGCCAAAAACATATGGAGTGGTGAGGCAACAATTTTGTTAAAAGTGAGAGTTTTGTGAACGTGATAAACGCAATGAAGCGCCAATAATCCCTTTAAGATGTGTTCAAGTTCGGGTTGCCGCCATACAGGTTAGTCAAAAAGGGTTGCCAGCTCAGGCCGGATTATTCTTAGCTATCACCTATTGTATTGTCTGCTAACATTGGATAAAATGGACACTTCGTACAGAATGCTCTGTAAGTCAGATTATTAGTATTCAAGGTCCATTTTTTGTTTTAATTTTAAATACTCCTTTGAGCCGGGTATGATAATCCCAGTAGCTAAAGGTGTCCAGATCATGTCCAGGAATTTTACCAGATTACCTGCGGCGTTTTGATATAAAAGGTTGATTCTGTCTCACTTTAACTAATTACCTACTAAAACTCATCCATTCAGCTAGCCTTATCCCGTTCTCTGACCTTCACCGCACCGTAAAAGCAGTCGGTAAATGTACGTAACTAAAAACAGATTGGTACATGCATGGCGGGGATCGAACACGGGTCTCACGAAGACAGGTGTCCTTACAACCACTTAGCCACCGACGCTCCTACTAAAACTATTTATAAAAACTGTTTATATTATCTGTAGGTACGTACCTTTATTTAAAAAAATGCACAAATAAAACATAGGTAACAAACATTACATGTCAAAAACAACATTACAAACAAATAAACAGCATCAACATTTCACAGACAAAAACAAGGTGAAGATATAATAAGCTTCTTCAGAAAGAATGCAGTTAAGTTTGAATAACGCCAATAGAGGTGAATGAAGCGGGGCTGAGCGCGGCATGAATTGACCAATCATGTGCCTCAAAATCCCCGCCCAGCTTCAGTGGAGACACTGGATTGGTCAATTCATGCCCCGCTCAGCTCAGCTTAGCGCAGCCCCACTTCAGTGGAGACGCACCCTTAGGGTCTTTATCTTGAAATGTCATAAAACCTCTCTGCATTTTACGCTCCTCAAATTTTATTCTTCTAATGAATGTCGAGCGTGTGGCTCTATTCTTGTTGAACTTGTAATATCCGATTCGACAAAATATGATGAACTTCTACACATAAATTTAATATATTCTTCAGATGACAACGGTCGACTAGGAGAGAATATTTTGAGTTTGCCAATAACGACCAACATGTGCAGGCAGGTGCTGAAGAAATACCCTTATCTACAAAATAATGTTTATGTTCACCAGGAGGCAGGAATGACTTTTTGTGTATCTGTATAGCTATAATCTTCGCCTCGATCAAAAACCGAATTGCTCTTTACTAATATTCGTCTTGTGTTATTTCTGGATTTGTTTATTTCTAGTTGAGATGTTCCGTCACCTTTTAGATACAAGACATCGTTAACAACTGGTTCAAGTAAATTTATGTTATCTTCGCCATGCAATTGGTTCTCTAAGTTATTTAACAATTGTCTAGCTTTTATTTTCACGTCCTGAATCGAAGTGAATAAGCCACGTATTCTAAGAAATTCTGTAATCTCGCGCAGCATTTCACCTGCAGTGTCAATATTATACATTTTACATATTTTATTGATTTTGATTAAAGTTAACAGCGTTTCCTTATCCGTATACTTAAAAATGTCATCTTGATTACAAGTTGATGGCAATTCATTGTACCATTGCTCAATCACATAACCCATTAAGATTTCATCTGCCTCATTTTTCAAAGCTTCATTATCAGGTTTCGGTACACTATCCAAAATTCTGAAAACATTATCACAAAACATTTTTTGGTCTTGCTGATCCTTTAAATTGTCGAATAATTTTAATATATTTTTCATTAGGCACTGTTTGTAAACATTGGCTATTATAGGGTGTTCAAGTTTAAATTTAATATGCATTATAAATGTTTCGACTATTTCCATTATAAGTTTATCTAGCATTTGATTACATGATTCATAGTTATGTAGTTTAAAAAACTCAGTTTTGACTTTTTCAGCTAACTGTTGTCGAAATGATGTGAAGGATGTTATTTCATTAACACAATTAAGCATCACTGAGACATCTTTTAAGAGACAGTTTTTCCACTTTAGTCTTGTTATAGTCATTCGACATGTATGAGGTAAATAATCTACGAGTAAGTCGTCGAGCTGATCTTCTAAGGTAGCAACCAGCAATGTGTCTTTATTTTCAATGCTAGGATCTTCCTTTAGTCTGAAAAATGTTTTCCATATGGTATTAGTTATACTTTTTTTCATTTTCTCTCCTGAACCCTTTAGTTCAAAGCATGAATCATCTACTGGTAGGTCTTCACAACGTTTCTTAAAAATGTTGTCAAAATATTCATAAATTACAGATAGTTTTAAGTTTACTGACGATTCATTCACCTCTGTAGTCCTCCCTTCGAGAGTTGTCATAGAAGTTTTTTGGTCTGTTTGAAGAATAGTTTCTACTGTACTTAATTTCTTGGAAGAAGGCATTGAAAGTAGTTCAGGCGTAGTATTTTTAGTCCAAATTTCATCATCATTGTAGTTTTCAACTGTCCCAGTCCTTTCGTAAGTGGGGGCAAAACACGGATAATATGTGTTAGGTAACCATTGAATTTGATGTGGACAGTGAGATTTCATTGGTGTTTTGTACTTGCTTGAGCTCGCATGTGAAGGATCAGTTTTTACAATTCCAGCGTCAATTCCTCCCTGTTTGTTAGTGACGCAACTATTAAACCTTTCTGCTGGTTTGGTAAAATGTGATGCTATTGGACTTCCTTCTAAATTTAATATGTTAGTGCTCATAATCTTGGTATATGAATATTTACCATAGTTCTGGTCTTTTGGGGTTGTCCACTTGTCAAAGTTTTCAAATTTATTATTAAAATGTTGCTCGTTTCTGGTATTATCTATGTGAATCATGTTCTGTGCATTTGGAATAGCACTATGCAATCGTTGCATGAGCTCTGGAGCGTGTTCTACAAGTTTCATGCTATTATCATGAAAAACTCTGTTGAGCCACTTAAATACCTGATATTTGAAATGCTCTAGTTCATTTTTGTTTGTAGTTTTGGCAACCGGATTTAATTCGAAATATTCGTATCTATCAATAATATCTAAAGCTAGATTTTTTATTGCTTCTGTCGCAGTAGGTCTACATTGTACTGGCAAACGTATACTAGCAAGCCATTGGTTAATTTCATTGATAACCTTCCGAGTAAGATCCTCAGCAATTTTGTTACAATTTAGACCATTACAAGATGGTTCTTTTGTCATCTCATCTATAATTTGCAATGATATGTCATCTTTGATTTGTCTGTTTTCAGTGACAATTATTTTCAATCTAGTTTTCAGGTCTTCAATTAACGAGCATCTTGGAAGTTCCTTCAAAACTTTTTTTACCCACGAATCTACTTTTATAGCTATGAAGTCATCAATTCTTACTTTCATTTCTAAACCATTTGCGATATCAATTGCCAGTTGTTTAATTATATCCCGTTTTATTTTTTTGTCATTTACACTGTAAAGGCATTGAGGTAAATCGCAGTACCAGACTAGTATTTCTTCATACAAATCATTGACCAGTTCCGTTTGTTGTTCATAATCAAAATTCGGTTTGAGTTTTGGTTTTGATACAACTGAATACGGTTTTGAATGTTGAATATTTAGGTTAGGCTTTGAAACTCTTATATTCTGTAAATTGTATACGAGCTCCGGTATGTGCTGTATAATTTCTTCGTTATCTTCTCCAAAAAGTTTCCGGAGCCACTTCGAAGTGAGATACTTAATGTGTTCTGGTTCATCATACGTTGTGACTCGATTTGAATTTTTACTCCTTAAATATAAATGGCTGTTAACGATAGCTTCTGTAAGTTCACTTATAGCGGCATTTCTAAATGCCTGGTGCTGGACTAAAGGTAAATACATTCTATACGTGCAAAGCCAGTAATCTATACAGAGAGATATCTGCTTCGCATATTCTTTCATGTTTATATCCACAATTTCCTCGCTGAGCGCAGGTGCAGTAAATTTTATACGTGGTACATAATAAACTAGACAAGATTCTGAATATGCTCCTCTATGGTGCTGTCGTGAATTATATAATAAATTATTAAGAAATAAAATTTTAAAATTATTAACAAGCTCTTCACTATAGTAAGTAGCCTGCAGTTCGGGTAGATTCCAAAGTTCCTTCAGAAGATCGCATATATTTGATTTCGTAACTTTACTCTTGAATGACCGAGGGGATTGTATAGCCCTCGTAAATATGTACAATATTTCCGTTTCAACAAACTTAATATATTTTTTTCTTATAGTTACACAAGATTCTTTCAAAATAAACTCAACTTCGCGTGCTACAAAGTGTTTCAATTCTTCTCTTAATCCATCCGTGTCGTTAAAACCGTTTTGAAATGACCCACATTTTTTTACAAGCCCTTTTGAACGTTTGACAGCACCTTGTTTTTCAAAAACAATAATATTTTGAACTAATTCATCCACAATCGATGTCATGTATTCTTTTTCCTTATTTAGATCATAAGAAAGTGGCATAGCTCTTGCAATATCTGTTACGTAGCATGTTAACATATTTTCAAAGTCTGTGTTGCTTTGAGGTCTGTACGAGATAAACGGTTCCAACTTGGCAGTAATGTTCTCTAAAATATCGTCTCTTTTAATAGGTCTACCTAAGAAATCTTTTTTCATTAGAGGGAGCATCTTTATCCACGCTTTGACAATTGTTTTCAAGTTAGCTTGATGTTTCTCTCTCTTAAATACTGAGCACGCAGGAGCGGAACTAGAAAAAGAGTTTCTCTGCCTTGTAAACGTTTTTTTGAGTTTACTAACAATATATTCTGGTAGCTGTTCCCGAAAACGTTGTCCCTCTTCATCATTTGTATCAAAATTGCTGGGGAAATGCTTTAAATACTTTCTAATCTTATGTTTCAGTTTCTCTTCACCTCCTGGTTTTTTCAATTTCTCTGCTAACTGTTCCAATTTGATGCTCCATTTCTTTCCCTTTTGCACAAGCTGTAATTCTTCCAAACATTCATATGCAACGTCTTGTGTACATTCTTTTTTATTTTTTGTATTATCATGCGATTCTCTTCCTGTCGTTTTACTTATGTTATTGGGTTCTCCATTATTTTTCGAGGTGATTTCCATAGCAGTGAGGACTGGTTGTACAAACTGCACCTGACTAGTGATTGGTTTATTTTGTGCCTGAAACAGAAAAACTGCTTTCATTACTTGATCTATGATTGAAATAATAATAAGATAGGTAGATATTAAAACAGTATGTATTAACTAAATAATTGTTACACAGGGATCAAAACATTATTTTGTATGTACTGCTTTATAGTATTTTCTCTTTTTAAAATTATATAAGAGCCTAAGAGGGGTAAGACTACTTACTTCTGCAGATATTTTAGTCGGGTGATCAATCGTTGCAGTGTCTGTAAATAAAATAATATACTTAGCCGTAGTTTTAATTATCTGTTTTTGAAATGATATAAGTTACTTATTTTGAATTATGTACCTACCTACTTAAGTTGAGTAGAAATAAAACCAAAGATATCATTGATCAAGTTTCTATAATAGTTCCGTAAACAACAAAGGATTCTAAACAAATGGTTGGCTGGATTAGTTATAAATAAAGAAACTTAATAAAATGCAGCATCACGAGTGCATGAAAAATCCCACACGAGAAACAAAATGACTCCCTATATTATTTTAGTTACATTTTATGAATCTTATTACCTGCCGAGACATATAATAATAAAATTAATAAATAACCACGGAACCTTAAAATCCAATATTATCTTAATTCCTCTTTTTTGTATTCAAATATACCAGGGACATGGTGGATAATATCTCATTGGATTAGACATACAGTTCATATTCCGCTTCATTTGAATATTACATTGTCGGCACAAACCCTTTTTCCTATTTTTTTTTGCTTTTTCTAAGCACTTGCATGCTCCGTCTGAATCCTCACCAGAACTGTCGTCAAGTTGTGGTCGAGGCCCTGGAAATTTCCTGAACTGTGGTAGTCCAGCTAACTGTGGTATGCTGGTATTTTGACTGTCGTCAATTATTACTGGCGGGCGCCCTGGAAATGGTCTCATATCTGGCATCGTAATTGGAATATATTGTACATTCTCCGTCATCCTAGGATCCTGATCAGGCTGAATATTTGAAGTCAATGTAGAGGCAGGTTGTTGTTCTATGGGTCTAATTCCAGACACTTGAAAACCTTTAGATAAACAACATTCTGGATTTTGCGAGACTGATGTATTTTGAGGAGCCTGTCTTATAGATATATTGTTAGGTTGAATACATGATGTTTGAGGATAATCTGGATCTGGATGGTCAATATACTTGGAAAGCCATAATGCGCCGGTTGCTTGGTGTTCAGGAATCTGCGCAGCTTGTCCAGGACAGTTTAAATTTGCCTGAGTAGCGCCCGCCGATTGATACACTGCATTGTTTAGAGACTGGTCCAAAGTTGGGTTAGTAGCTCCCGATTTATACACTAGATCATTTAAAGACTGATTCGGTCGTGTAAAATTCAGTTTACTGATGCTCTTATTTATTTTATCGGCTACGCTCTGATTTGCTTTTTGTAAATTGCCTTGTTCAGTGGACTGTTGTACTTGTGACGTTTCAACAGGATGGCTTAGTAAATATGGCCAACCAATAATCTTGTTTATTTCGTCTCCAAGCGGACTACGCGCCGCATTCGGGCTTCCAGGCACTAATATACTTACAGTCCCCGGTTTGGGGTTTCGTTGTGATGCAGATTGAGATGTATTTTGTGCAATTTTTGACTGATTTAAAGATGAACTTGGTGGCCTTTGTTGGCCACTTTCGAAGTTTGAGACGTCGTGAATAACACCACAACGAGGACCGCCGAATTGTATTGAATTATTACAAGGCTGAAAAGGTGGATATTTAGCTTCGTAATCTCGGATGCCTTTATTTAACCAACTTTCATTTAGATTTTCACCTTGAATGGGTTGCTCAATATTGGCTGATGGGGGTTGTATTGGCATTTGTGTGTTTGTAGTAGGTTGATAAGCTTGAGCAGGTATTCGTGACTTATTCAAAGATGAACTTGATGGCTGTCGACTAGATTCAAGGTCTAAGAGACTGTGAATAACACCATGGCGAGGCGGGCCGAATTGTATTGAAGTGTCGATAGGCGGTAAAGGTGGATGTCGAGTTTCAAAATCTTCGATGAGTTTACTTAGCCATAAACTTGAGTTATTGAGTTTATTGGATTGATTAATGTTTGCAGGTGGGATGGGCTGCACATTTGTATTACAGCACTGTGGCATTTGTGGAGGCACATTAGATGGGTAAACTTGACTAGGTTGAGAAAGATTGGCCGTGTAAGGTTGTGGAATTTGTGGGATAGAGACCGCTGGTTGTAGTATCGGTTGACTAGCTGAAGGTCCAGACGACACATGAGCAGCACCTGCAAGACTTAGACTTTGTTGTGTTATATTTCGTGGGACCTCAATTAAAGGGAGGTCTGGCCAAGTAAAATGACCGGATTCTAAAGAAACCCAAACTCTACCACTTGAGTCTTTCATTACTTGCGCTTCATGTATCGGTGACACTTGTGCTGAGGTTTGTTGTAGAACTGATCGAGAATTTTGCTGATTGAGACTATTTTCAGCCCTTGAACTAGGAACCTGCCCGTCTAATTGAGAGAAACCCACTATTTGTCTTCTATTTGAATCTCTTTGTCTATTTTTTATTCTATTCGTAAGTTCATCTACCATAAAGTTAATTTTTAAGCTTGCATCTTTCTCCAAAGGTAGCTTATCTAAAAGCAATGACACTTCATGTCTCAAAGCCATTTCACCTGTTTCGTTGGAAATACTATTGTTTTTTTCCATCTCATTAATTTTTTTTACTAATTTGTTCCGTAACCTTTTTCTTCTGATTTGTTCGACAAGTTCATCATTTTTGGCCAGTGGTAAATCTGAAAACCACTTATCAATTTCCAGTCCAAGCATGACTTCATCAGCCTCTTGTTTGATAGTTTCTTCACTGGGTAGTGGTACTTTTTGCATAGCTTGGGCTATAGCACTCATGTAAAGTTTGTCATCAATGTCTTGAAGTTCAGCATTGTGAATTTGTTTTAATTCTCGAACAAATTCTTGGATGTGACGTAATAGTTTGTTTTTATATACGTTTGTTTTCATTTCGTCATCTCTGTACCTTATTAACATAATGTATTCTTCTGCTAATAATAACATCTGAATTTCTTCATATAATCTGATTTTATCGTCTTCTTTTTCTGTCGTTTGTGTTCTTGGTACAAATAATGATATTTCATTAACTACTTGTTGCCCAAATGTTTCGGGTGCAAGAGATTGTTTTATTCTTTCATTTACAGAACAGTTTTTTATTATCAATTGCGCTTTAAGCTGTGGTTTTTTAGCTAACAACTCATCTGTTTGAGGTAGAAACGAAAATAAAATATCGAGTTCATCTTCTAAAGCATCCTCGTAATAGGTAGGATTAATGGCTATTGAAGGCGAAGATTTGATTTTAGAAATGGCTTGAATTACACCTTGATAAAATCCTTGTCTAATTTCTTGAACTTGAGGTGTTTCTGGTGGTATTGGTATAGTATTTACCCAATGTTTGACAAATTCTAAAAACTCTTTGTTCATTTCTGCAATTGACACTGATGTTGGCGGTGCTAGGGAGCTTGCAATTCCAGGTGTTGCCGTAGAAGGTCCCGTATGAATTCTGCCCATAGATTCCTGAACAGCGAACAGGACCGGTTGGTCCTTGTTTTGCTGCCTACTGTAATTGAAAACAACATCAGGTTTGTCTCTTTCCGTACCAACGGCTACGCTGTTAACCATTCCTACCAGTTCCGGCACTTGTTCAGTTGTCATTGTAAAAACTGAAGTAGCAACTGGAATTATATTTCGATTATTCTTGTTCGTTTCCTTAGGCGGTGTATATTGCTGCAATGTGTAAATTTTGTTACAGAATGTTTCAGTCCAACTACGTTTTACTTGCAGTTTTTCAGGAACGGGAACACTTTTTATCACTTTCAATAACGTCGGAGCTTTTTCTAAAGTAAAAATGTTGTTTTGCCCAAATAATCTGTACACCCATCTGAAAATTTGATACCTAAGGTGTTCTATTTCTTCTTGTTCACTAACGTGGAGTTTTCCTATAAGCCGAAAGTATTTTTGTCTGTCAACAATATCATGTACCAGTTGTTTGATTATACTTCGTCGAAATGTGGGGTTACGCACTCGGGGTATTACAGTTTCTATTGAATTGAGCCACTCGTCTATCCTTTCCGATAGCTGTTGCACGTAATTATTCAAATCCTTTTTCGCTGTATCACAGTAGTTTTTTTCAATGTAGCTCGTTCTAGACGTTTGATTATGGTTAGAAGTCTCACACAATTTATTTTCCGTTGTAACGTCTATGCTGTTAGTGCTAGTGCCATTATGTTCTCTAGGCACAATAATTTCCGAATCAAGTTTTTGTATGTTTTGGCAGTCGTTATCAATATCATAATTACTGCAATTTTCAGTAGTTTGACATGTTTGTCTACGCCAAAACTTCTTCCTGAAGTTATTTAGTAGTAAACTAGCGAAATTTAATGCCTGGAATTTTAAAATTTGCCCATACTCCTCAAGTATAAATACAATTTCTTCAATTTCTTCTCTGTCGTTTCCTAAATTAAAATTATCTGTAATATCACTAAGAACATCTACCAGTTCATCTTCAATATTTTTCGCCCGATAAATATCAATGTCTAAGTGTGATTTATAAATTGCGTTTATCAATTCGCTTTTCAAAAACTCTCTTATTTCATTTTCTGAAGGTTTGATAATTCTTTTAAAGTCAGTAGCAGCATTAAAAATAAGTTTATTTTTGCTGATATTTTTCCACTTACATCTTTCACTTGGTGCATTTTTTAATCTTGCGTATTCTAGTCCGGTTATTAAACTTTCCGTTAACTTCTTTAAATATATACTTCGACTACCATAACCCATATAAATTGGCAAATCATCTACAATATCTAAAATTTCAGCTCTAAACTTCTTTTTATCTAGTTGAATCCTCGTTGGGATCATTTTAATTCTTCGTACAATGTAGCTGAGTATTTGCTCTTTTTTCACAAGTCTTCCTAAGAAGTCCTTACTTTTCAGTGGTACGTTATTCAACCAAGACCTAATAGGCCTTAATATATAGTCTGTTTCTGCAAATAATGATATGTCTGCTCTATATACCTCATAGGTTCTGGCTTTGAAACTTTTCATTAGAGCAAATTCTTTTGAAACTTTTCGTCTATATGCCCGATTTTTTTGGCTTTGTTTTGAACAATTTTTGGTAAACATTTTAGGCTGACCTACTTCTAAATGATCTAGCCCTAGATTAACTATACTTTTGGTTATTCCCCAATTTCCCGATGTACATAATTTGACTTCTTCTAAAAATACTTTTCTTAAGTTTCCTTTTTTTTCATTTTGTTTTTCAAATATGTTACCTATTTCCTGAGTAGACTTGCTTTTTCTTGCGTCAAGAACTATTCTATTTGATGGTATTTCAAGATCACTGGAAACTGATTGGAATGCGATATTTTGAGGAGCTGCTATTTGAACTTGAACGGCCTGCTCGACATTAGAATACGAAAATTTTATCTGGAACAAGTGGATAGCTTGATCAAGAAAAAAAAAACAAAATATTCCTTCCTATTCAATAAAATTGTGTCGCGGTAAAAACGCCATTTAAATTTTTTTTCAACAGTACTTATGTGTGTCTGTAAAAGTTAAAGACAGTTTAAGAGAACAAAATGACGTTACAATTACTTCTTTTAATTTTGTTTGTCATTAGTTAAATATCAATAGATCAGAACACAGGAAGAAATACAGTGGAACGCAAAAAAGCGACTTCACTTTATACTATGGTAAATAGCAGTAATACTCTTAGTATGAACTTACGCTCTGTTGGGACGCATTGAGCGTAGGGACGGTCTCAACTTCTCTGCACACCATCGCGACTGCGGCTAAACATAAAAGTGTTATCAAAATTTGACATCAACACACAATTAAAAAAAAATACGAATACGCGTTTTATGGGCGTGATAGAGTTAATGAGCAGAGGCAACAAAGACAATTTAAGAACTGCCTATCAGGCGATAAAACTAAACTTAAATGAAAAATGAAAATTTTTTACTTAATCGCGCTGACGCTAATAAAATATAGAAAAAGTTATGATCTGTCAATTTACCTTGAATCTCTGAATGGACCACACTCGGGTACTGAAATGAAAATAAATATTTATCGTATGAATATAATATTTTTAACTTTTTCCGTATTTTAAATGCGTTGGCGTTGTGTGGGTAATTATGTCTTGTACCTAAATGCTCAAATTCTGTAAAAAATATGGACGCTGCTACAGTGCCCATAGAATAACCAGCAATGAATTGCAAACCGGGACCCGTCCTCGTCGTACTCAGACAAAGGACTTTATAGGTAAGAGTAGCTTATCAAAGAATCTAGCTTGTAGTAAAACCCATTCAATCTGATCCACCCGCCTAAGAAACAGTGGGAGAAACCTGAGGATGACCAAATGTTGTGGGACCAATTTGTAGTAGTAGGTCCTTACCCAGGTTTTTAATTTTTCTGGTCAAAAGCGATAAAGTTTATTAGCTTTACCTCTCTTACGAATCAACACGACATTTCCCTTAGGCAAATTCCACAATGCTCCGGATACGATCGGAGTGAACTTTTACACGGCTCGGTGGTCCGGTTCTTATAAGTAAAAGCCTGTATCGCAGCGCAGGTATGTATGGCGGTTATGAGATCCCGTGAGGGGTTGCAGAGATCAGTGCAGGATCAGTAGGTTGCTTGCGGTGTGCTCCGGACTTCTGCAGGTTAAGCTAAACTAGCAGTTCCGTTCAGATTTGTGAAAACAAAAGACGTATACGCACGACGTTCTAATGCAAAACTAACGCAGTTCTAAAGGGCGCCGCCGTGCACTTCAGATCCGGACAGAGACACAATGTATACGAATTTGCAAATCCGCATGAGGATTCCGGAGCGAGTAGAACCAGAGCCATGTCATGTGCCAGCACAAATTGAGTTACTTACAGCTGGTTCCGGTGGTGGCGGGACAGATCTTCTGGAGTTAGGCAAAAAAGATTGACGAGGAGAGAGAGGAGAACGGCTAGACTGGTTGTACAGGGTCTGGTAAAATTGGAAAAACGAATCAGTCAAATGAATAGTTGGTTTTACCACATGAGTTTTACACAAAATCCTGGACACTTACACCGCCGCATGTGGCATTAGTGGACATATTTTCCCTGAAAGCTTTGGATACCTCTCTGATGCTTCTGACATCGCAGTTCTTATAGTAGTAGTTCCTCCTTGTGTCTGGTACTGGGTCGAATCGCCTCGCGCTCTCTCTGAAAGTTAGAAAACTTCAAATAAAGTTTAAAGAGATGTCATGAATGACAATAGAGCTTAAGAAGAAAGGCGTTATTAGGATTTTGGATGAAGAAGAAAGAATTTCAGAAATCAGATTTATAGGTCTCATCATGAATCAGCACATGATTTACAAGACTGGGGTAACCAAAGACAGAAATTCGTAAAAAGAAATTGGTGAAGGATGTAGCTTTGCAGTGGTTATAATACCTTGTGGTGTTACAAACGGTTATAATACCTTGTTGGAGATTCATCATCATATATAGTAAAAGCGTCACATCCTCGAGAAACCGTTTGGGGAGCGTTGGGTGTCAACATGTCATTGTAGTTTCCTTGTTGAGAAGGACTTTTGCTCCTGTCATCTAAAAGAAAAAGTACACGAATTCTCGTGTATTAATAGAACAAAAAAAAGAGTTCTACTCAGGATTTTTTAATTAATAATAATTATTTATTCATGTAAAGTTATCAGGTAGAATGGTAGGCAAATACATGTGTCAAAAATACGTTTTGCTGAAAACTGCCTGTGCAAGCATGTACTTGATGTAATTGAGAATATTATAATTTTAGGGTATTAGGTAGGTAAAGATATCTACACCCAGTTAACTTAACATCAACGTTTGTGTGGTTGGACCTTAGTTGGCCGACGAAAAAGTGCTTTATGCCTATGTGGATATGAATAACTCACAGTTCTTTGCTTGAGTGTAATTGATCAATCGTTCGACAACTTCTGAAGATCGGTCTGGAGAAAGCCTTATTGGATACTTTCTTAAAGACTTGGCAAATGCATCTGGCTGTATCGATGGACGTGGAGAACATACTGATTCTGAAGAAAAAAACCATAGCATTAAGTAAGTATGCATCTATCCCTCTAACCTGAGTCCCAATCTCTTATAGTGGAATAGGAAACATCCATTTGACACTCTACTACTCTACGTACTTGGTCTTTGCGTATTACAACTGACTCCAACGCTTAATGGATGCGTATAAGGATTACAGACCTCTTACATTATTATCAGACTCGCCGGAATCAGTCGGTATAAAAGAAAATGTTACCTTTATCAGGCCACATAAGTCCACCTCCCCTGTATACGTTGGGACAGCAGACGTGTTTGTACTTCGTGTCACCGCTACCTGGTCCACCTACCACGAAGTTACTACCTCCTGTTTGGTAAAAAAACATCTTGCAGCTCTAGGTATTGCTAATTGGTGCGTCTCCACAAAGCGAGCAGCGTCAGATGCTGGTCGCGCGCGCGGTTGGTGTGGACGTGTTTCGCCCGAGCATAGTGCAATCGAGGACGCGCTACCTCATACGAAACACGTCCACACCGACCGCGGCACGCCAGCATGCCGCGCGCGGCGGTGAGCATCTGAGGCTGTTCGCTCTATGGAGACGCACCTATTAATGATGTACACCTTAACGTATTAATGATGTCCAATACTCAAACGGCAGCTTCTATGACATAAACACGTTCTGAGACTAGAGCAATTCCAAGTAATAGGACGTTTGCGATGCGACTATTTTACGGGTTTTCATAACTGGAAGAACTAGGAATTCCTAATTCTTTCTAATAATCATTTAATGTGATGAAGCCACTGATCTATATAATGACGCAGAATGATCTTACCTCGAGGAACATCTGTTCGTTGTGGTGGAAACTCTGTTATAACATCAGGAGGGTTTGTTGGTGTCATTTGACCGATAGTAGACTGAAAATGTTTTTCTGTAGGTTAGCGAGAGGGGTTTTCAAACTGCTAAAAATAGCAATAATCCTGCCCTGATAACAGCTTGTAAGAGCTAAGGTAGTAGCCTTTTCAAGTCCCAACTGTTATAAAATGTGCAAGTCTGAGAATTTTCCATTCCCAATTGAATATTCCGAGATACCTATAGACTTTCCTAAACGTGACCATTCAAAGACTTGCTTGAAAATATTAAACCTCTGGAGAATCAGGGGTCTGTCGATATTACTATTATTTTTATCTGTAGGTATAGTTCCTAAGTTGGCGGAAAATGAGCCTGTTTGGAAGAGGAATGTACAGACCTGATATACAGAAGCATATCTGCCATCAACAGCTTGCGTGGCGGTACTGACAGCGGTATTACGGGATGTTTTGGTGTCAGTGGACGTGGACTGCAACTGAGCGCTGCCAGGGCGACGGATACTTACTACAGAAATACACATTTATGCACCAAAAACAAGAGTAGTTGAATTACTAATATTAACGGGATTATCACCACGATTATCAAGTAACCATGGAGCGTGTAACCGCTTCGAAATATCGAGGTAAAAATACGTAGTCGGTCCCAAAGTTCTGTCACTGGCATATTATTTTTGAATTTAGAACACGGATTTGGAAAAGTTTTATTGCATTCCGTTTTTGAATGTTTAACAATTATTTTAAAACAATAAATAATCATTTGGCGCGATTTTTCACGATGGAGTGGACTTTGAAAGAAAACCGAATAGCAGTTTTGGCGTTGCGTCGCTGTGGGCACTCGCCGAGTACCATTTTCAAGTTGCTCAAAAAATTGAAAATAACGCTTAGGTTTGGGTATCGTACTATAACTAGGTACACTGAAGTCTCTAGTGTTGAGGACAAGAAAAGAACTGGCCGGCCTACTGATGGGCGGTTCCCGGGAATATTCCCCAAGTGGGAATATTTCCAAAGGAAACTTTCCGGTGCCCGGGAACATTCCCAATCGCTGGGAACGTGTTGGCGAAACAACATAAAATAAAAATTATTATTAAACAGTTTATTTAATTAGCAAGAGTAAAATGTATAATAAAGAAAATAATTTATTTCATAAATAAACCATGTCAAAATACAATTTAGTCAAAATAAATAAACAAGATGGCTAAAGGGCAATGAGTAAAATTGATGCCTTTCATTTGGAACAATTTTTTTTATTGTCAAATAACGCCGTCTTGATAAATGTGTAGAGTTGTGTGCGAAGGAAAAGGAAAGGATAGAGCAAAAGGCGGCAAAGGGTTACCTTGCTTACAGCCAAACCATTCTCCCCCACCTTGAAAGGGGATGAGTAATCCACTTTCAAAACCAACAGTCCAGAAATATCAAAAAACAGCGCTCCAAGTTAATAGAGAATGTTGGGAAAAGCGTGTTAAATTTTGGGGGGAAAACGTCATCTATGACGTAAATGCGTACTTCGTACAAGGTATAACTATACACAAGCGAGTCAAAACCAAAATTGAGTAGAAACTAGAAAGTTTTTTTTTTTTTTTTTTTAAACAGGTTATATACAAAAGTGCAACATTTAGTAGAGTTATTGGTTGGGTAAAGGGCAAAGTTTTACCACTGGTCGCCGATAGACACCAGTTTTAGTTTTTACATCCGCCACTCTCACCACTCCGTCTTTTCCGGGGAAAGTATCAATAATAATGCCTATTGGCCATTGTAGCGGAGGAGCATTGTCAGTTTTTATTAGAACAACTGTCCCCTTTTCAATGGAGTCAGACTTCTTAGTCCATTTTTGTCTGCTCTGTAAAGTGTTCAAATATTCTACTCGCCATCTCTTCCAGAATGACTGAACCATAGAGTCAATTAATTGAAAGCGTTGACGCGGGGTTTTGTTATTAGATAAATCCGCTTGAGGAAGCGACTTCAAAGGCGAATATGGCTTGAAAATTGAAAACATAGTTGGGCCTAACACGAGACTCTAGATCATTCTTCTTTTGGATGCATGAAATATATTCAGAACGTAGGTAATCAATGGTAACGCACTTTGCTAAGAAACTATCAATAATAGTTTGGTCGGCTGAGGATGTGGGAATAGAATCAAACACAGCTTGCATGCGAGCAAAATAAGCGGAAGATTGCAATTCGTAATACGACAATTTTCGGTCAACTTCAGCCGCCATCTTTTCGGCCTCTGCATGAACTGCGGCGGCTTTTGCTGTCTCATCAACGGGTTTGGACATGTTGTATAGAGAAATATAACCAAAATATAGGCGAAATAACTCGGATTGCTAAGAATCCGGTTCGATTGGACCAAAAAATATGGTGTATGAAAGATGCGTTCGATAGCTGAAGGCGCTGGTTTTAAAAAAATAATCTTTTGTGGACTGTATTATTTGGTTTAATGGCAGAGAAAAGAATGGGAGACTGTTATGACCTATTGCTCTTTTAGGTTTAGGAAAAGGGAATTCACTTACCACACCGACTGAATATGGCGGATCCTCGAACGGCGTCGCGGCTTGGGTGCCAGCGACGCTTTTATTTTTGCACTTCACAGTTTTATACAGGTTTGGAAAACACTCGCGGCTATTATAGTTTGGATGTTTGCTTAAATTATGCGGTTATTAAATATTTATGTTCAATTTATAAGCTTGCGAAAAATTGAGGCACGCGCGCGCAGTAGCGATACACACACAACAGTCTTTTGTTTTTTCACGCAGCCGCGGGAGCGCCACGTTGAAATCCGAACACTTCCGAACGGTGACGATTGCTTCCGAGTCGGTGTGTGTGCGAAGGAAAAGGAAAGGATAGAGCAAAAGGCGGCAAAGGGTTACCTTGCTTACAGCCAAACCAAGAGTACTTCCATACAAACAATATTTTGTGTGACAGCTCAGCTGTCAAGTGTAATCATTACGAGATATTATTATACGCTTCAAAACACTACGACAGTTTCATATGGAAAATTTCTTTTTTTTAATTATTGACGAACACCACCCCATTAATTGTGTAGAGTACTTTCATTCAAACAATATTTTGCATGACAGCTCACCTGTCAAGTGTAACCATTACGAGATATAACGCTTCAAAACATTACGACAGTTTTATATGAAAAAACTTCTTTTTTTAAACTGTCAACGAACTCCACCCCATTAGTTGTATAGAGTACTTCCATACAAACAATATTTTGTATGACAACTCAACTGTCAAATGTAACCATTGCATATACGCAAAAACGTTAGGACGGTTTTATATGGAATATATTTTAAAGCGTATATCTCGTAATAGTTACACTTGACAGTTAAGCTGTCATCCTACTACTATTATAAAGGCGAAAGTTTGTAAGTATGGATGTATGGATGTTTGTTACTCTTTCACGTAAAAACTACTGAATGGATTTGAATGAAACTTTACCACAATATAGCTTATACATCAGAATAACACATAGGCTGTAGCTTATACGAAGACGGGACGAACCTGAAGTCCACGCGAACGAAGTCGCGGGCAAAAGCTAGTACAAAATATTGTTTGTATGGAAGTACTCTACACAACTAATAGAGTGTTGTTCGTTGACAGTTTAAAAAAAGAAGTTTTTCATATAAAACAGTTGTAATGTTTTGAAGCGTATATATCGTACTGGTTACACTTGACAGCTGAGCAGTCATACAAAATATTGTTTCTATGGAAGTACTCTACACGTCTAATGGGTTGGCGTTAGTTGACAGTCAGAAGCAAAGAAGTTTCTCATATAAAACAATTGGAACGTTATTTGGTAGCGCTGGTTGCGTTTCCACGCTGTATTGCCAGTGATATGCGCTGCACCAACTACCATTTGGCACGGGGATCTGAACCCTGGTTTCTCAGGCGCTGTCTCAACCTATAGACAAAGTCCTTTGCCTCTGCATACTATGACCCACTCACCTCCACCGCAAAGGGTACAAAGTGGTAGGCACTCCTCAGTGAAGCATACTTTTGATGCTTCTGAGCTGCTGCGCATTCCGCAGTTGTACCCGGAGCTCGAATTGTGAGTACTTGCTTACACACGCCGCGCCCCACACCAAAGAGAGCCCTTTCTCCCACGGGATCATTAAGAGCCCATCCGGTCTCTTACCGTCATCGCGGCTTAAACCGGGAGGCTCTTGAACGCAGGGTACACCAGCGGACACCAGGGCACGGCGGATAATCTCGTTGAGCATGTGGTGCGGGGGAAAACGACCAGTTGATTTGGCACAGCTCAAGCCGTGGTGACCCCTGGCATCCACCTTTACGCCACAAACATGCGGCTCACAAACCCTGCATCCAAGCCTCAGCGCTACAGCCACCCTGAGAGAGTCATCATAAAGCGCCGTACCCATGTGGGGTGACGGGAGGGCGTAAAGCCAAGCCCCTGACTCTGGTTTAAGAGGCGCCTTAAGGCGAGCAGAGCCCAATCCTGATGACGCCTCAAGCAATTCCATCGCTCTGGCCTTACACAGCTGCTCATCCCATTGTCGCTGCACGTCTGGTTTAGTCGGGCGATCCGCATCAGGACAAGCCAAGTCCCAAGCACTCAAAGCCTCCCCCATAAATGGAATGTTAAGACTGTCACCATGTATTTTGAGTATATTAGTGACGAGTGACTTCTCCGTGGGAAGAGGTGTCCGAAGAAAGCTGAAACGTTGGTGTCCTGAACACGCCTCACGCCCAAACCTCCATGTCGGATCGGCAACGACGCTTGCAGCCACTGCATCTCCTCTAACTGTACATTGAGGATCATCTCCAACGTGACTTTAATGTCTTGATCCAACCGAGAAATTTCATCTGGAAAAAGCCACTTCGGACACTTTTTCAAGAGGTACATTAGCTTGGGTACTGAGAGACAGCTGCGGAAGAGAGTGAGGGGGACATGGGCCGGCAGTTGCTGCAGGTGCTCTCGAACACTTAGAAGCGTTTCACGCTTTGCAGCCAAACTAGCCTCTTCTGCATCCCTGAAGATCGGCTCCCTCAGCAGCTCAAATGACTCTATTAAAGATTTTCACTCCCGGAAGAATATCCTGGAATTGAGCTATACAACAACTGGAGAGATCGCCGCACGGATATAGCTCGCATTTGTCGCTGTTGACGATCAAATCAATCTCCGCCAGTTTTGGAATGAGCGTACTTATATCGCGACATACGACATCTGGTGCACCACCCACCAATCGTCCCGTCCACCGTCGTCGAGGTACCACTTACTTCATTCATTTCAGTCACTTGATTCTTTTTAGTTATTTTTAACGTTCTCAGGACACTTATCACACTTATTTGCCAAATGACGAGCAAATTTTGTCGCATTTCGAGATGTGTATGTTTTGTTACAAAATGAATACTTGAATTTTGTCTTTTCATTAAGACAGTTTCGTCGAAGTGACTATACACTTTGTTTTTAGGCTTTATTTCGAATTTCAGTTGTTAACTGGACGAGGGATGCAACGAAATTGACACAGTTTTAAATGACCGCCAGGCAGGCTAGATTATACAATGATAAAAAAAAACAGTTTTGTTTTGTTTTGTCACGCCGACCAAGATAATTTCCAGGCTAAACAATATAGCAGAGTTGTCTTGTCAGACTAAACTGCCGAATATATTACGTATATGTATAAAATATATTTCATTTACCTAATTATTTTAGGCAGTAAGTAGTAATTTAAAGATTTATAGGTTATGGATTCACTTGATGTTCTAAATCAATTTACTTTCAATTTACATGGAAATGAAAATAATTAAAGTTTAAAGATTTATTTATCTGTTATATATAATCATTTGAAAGATACATAAATAAGGTATCGTTATGATAAAGAAACCTAAAATATGCCTTAAACTTCAAGAAAACTAAACTTATATCAAAATGTTAATGTTCCCAGTAACTGGGAACGTTCCCGGGCACGTGGGAATATTGCCAGGAACATTTCCATTGGGAAGTTTCCGGGAACGGGAATGTTCCCGCGGCCCATCACTAGGCCGGCCTCGCTCCGCCAGAACACCAGCAGTGATCAAAGCGATCAAGGAGCGCATACGAAGAAATCCTGTCCGAAAACAGAAACTTATGGCTTTGCAGATGAAGGTTAGTAGAAAAACAGTCAAAAAGGTTTTAAACGAAGACCTTAAGCTGCGAGCATACAAAAAAAAGAGTGGGCACTTACTTAATGCCCGTTAAAAAGAAATTAGACTCAAAAGATCTCGGGTGTTGTTAAAACGGTACGCGAAAAACCGGCACCGCGATATACTTTTTACAGACGAAAAAATTTTTGATATAGAAGAAAAGTATAATAAACAAAACGATAGAGTGTACGCTACCAGCTCTGAAGAAGCAGGAAACAAAGTTCCGCGGGTGCAACATGGGCATCATCCCTCTTCAGTCATGGTCTGGTTAGGAGTCTCCTACTATGGGCCAACTGAGGTTCATTTTTGCGAAAAGGGGGTCAAAACCAGCGCAAAAGTGTACCAAGAGACGGTTTTGGATCGGTACGTCAAAGACCTGCCCAACACACTATTTTCAGGACATCACTTTGTATTCCAGCAGGATTCTGCGCCCGCTCACAAAGCCAGGACCACTCAAGCCTGGTTTGAACGTCAAAACATTGAGTTTATAAGACACGAAGATTGGCCTTCCTCCAGTCCGGACCTTAATCCTCTGGACTATAAAATTTGGCAGGTCTTAGAGGTCAAGGTCTGTGCTAAGCCCCATAAAAATTTGGAGAGTCTGAAGTCAGCCATAGTTAAAGCAGTCGCTGAGATCGACATGGATATGGTGCGTGCTGCGATAGACGACTGGCCGCCGCGGTTGAAGGCCGTTGTTAAAAGCAAGGGAGGTCATTTCGAATAGTTTTATGTTATTTTGATTCTTCGATGATTGTATTTTTAATTGATATATAAATTTTTAAAAACGGATTGGTACTTTTTATTTTATCAGTATTTTCATATATGACAGAACTTTGGGACCGACTACGTAAACATAATCGTCGCGATAATCCCCTTAATATTAGTAAGTATTAATGCCCCCATAATACTAGTGTTGTGAACAACCTCGAAAATATAAAAACATAATAAGAGTAGTTAAACCGTATTCACGCGATGTAAAACATACTTTTAAGACAACAGCACCTTCTGACAATACTTTTCAACAACTCGATGAACATCCAGCCCTAATCTACCAGGATGTAACGTTTCCTGCATCCTTTTCTTCTATTTTGGAAACCAGAAAAAAATTCAGCTACCAGTACGATGGCATGGTACTCAAAGAATAAACTGTTAAAAGAAGTCAAAACAAATAAACTCTTACTTTTTCTGAAATTCAGATCTGGAGCCACAGTAATTTCATTCCCGTATAACGTGACCGCTAAACCGGACTCCTTCAAACCACGTATCACCGCATACGAGCCTGCCTCGTCTGCAGCCATCTCCAAGAAACCAATTCTTCAGTTTTCAAATAAGTCCAGAGGAACGTGCTGTACGTAGGCAAAATTAATTTATGGGTGCGTCTATACTGAAGCGAGGCTGCGCTAAGCTGATCTGAACGGGGCATGAATTGACCAGTCCAGTGTCGCCACTGAAGCGGGGCGGGGATTTTGAGGCTCATGATTGGTCAATTCATGCCGCGCTTAGCTAGCTATTAACGTGCATTTTGATGGACAACTTCAAAGGGAATGCAGATTACCTACACATCCATTGGTCAAATTCACGCGCATTGAGTATTGACCAATGAGCTGCAACTATTTTGTTTCCTATGGAGTTCGACTACTGTTAAGGAACTGAAGTAGGTAATACAATCAATAGATCGTCTTCAATTACAACATCGTCAACTTCTTGTAAAAGTCTACTTACTGTCATTTTCAACAGTCTCAGAGAGGAGTAACAAAGTTCGGGCTTACAGCAGCCTTGACAATTTTCTGTGGTAGTAGGTCCTGGCCTGAAAAAAACGTACGTTAATCCTTGATTGCACAGATACATAAATAAATATACATACAGGGTGTTTGGAAAAGTACAAATTCCTTTAAATCACGCATTTTATAGGTATTACAAAGTGTGTTTAACGTCAATGAAAATAAAGAGTGCAGTAAATCTCAATAATTGTGTTTAACATGTTTAAAAAATGTTTATGATTACTTCGATATTGTAGCACAAAAACATTTTATTAAATTGTTCAACCCTACGAACGATCGCGACATAGCGTGTCGTTAGGGTGCGTCTCCATTGAAGCGGGGCTGCGCTATGCTAAGAGCGGCATGAATTGACCAATCATGAGCCTGAAAATCGCCGAACTCCGCTTCAGTGGAGACGCACCCTGATTTGTCAATTCATGCCCCGCTCAGAGCTCAGCTTAGCGCAGCCCCGCTTCAGTGGAGACGCACCCTTACAGTCAAGTTTTGGGGTGGCACCTCCAACTGGTACATCTTATTGCGCGCTTCGTAGGGCTTAGAAACGGTACAAGTACTAGGTCATCGAGCTGTAGTTGACTGTAACAACTCGCCTTGTAGCGTTCGAGCGCAGGGCATAACAATTTAATAAAATATATTTGAATAACGATAATTTAATTACAAGTATTTTATGTTATTTTGTTAAACACTTCATGTGTTTTCATAAATTATATATGTAGAATGCGTGGTGTAGAGGAAGTATGTACTTTTCCTAACACCCTGTATATGTCATTTTCAGGACTTAGATTAGAACAAAATATCGTGAACTGCAGATCTCTACCTCTAAATACTCTACAAATACCACGAAATATCGAACACCCTGTTTAATATGAAGTAGGTACTTAGGTAGGTAGGTACTATTTTATGGTTTAGCTAGTTGGATGGAAGGCTTGGATAGGTAAAAAAATACTTACATCTCCCGCTAGAATTTAAAAATTAGTGTGCTTATCGAAACTGTTATTGGTTCAGCATTGCAGTTTTTGAAAATTTCGGAATGATAAATTTTGTCGTGATCTCAATTTTGGCTAACTGTCATTATTTAAAAAGTTGTCAGTATTTGCTAGAAGATGAATCATAACATAAATGAATGGAACAAGAAGTAGTTTACCTAAGAAGTTTAGCTGCTATCTGTGCTTCACTCGTCCCTCTCTGACAAGGAATACTTTTATACTTCCCTACGTTCTCTGAGCAATACCTACCTACGGAACCGGAACAATATAATTTGCTGACGGCACGTACGGCACTCAGGCAGGACAGGAACCAAAGTTCCCGCCAGGAAGTGTGCCCTTGCCCTATGTTATGGAACTAGCTTCAAGTTTAAGTGTACCTAGGTATTTGGAATTGAGAGATAAAAGTTTATAAATCGCTACGCTATGTACAATTTTACCTGAAGAATTGTAGCCTGTAGTTTCAAAACAAGGGGCGTTTTGTGGTTAACAGATAGATAGAAATAGAACGGACGGAACCCAAAAAGCTTTTCATCCTTTGCCTGGAATTATAAAAAAAAACAATGTCATGCGACCACAGATTATAAAATACGCTGAAGATTGCCAGACTAATCCCTTTTTAACATAATATGCAGTTCCAGTCTGGTACTAGCCTACTATGCGTAATCTAATTATGAGCATTTTTTAGGATTTGACTTTGTTAGGATGTCAAAAGCTAATTCTATTTTCCTTCTGTCTTTGTAAGAACTTTCTTTTTTCTGTGCAGGTATTACAAATATTAGGCGACAGTAGTGACAGACAATTGAGACAATATTATAGATAAGATCACTACACTACCGTTTCCGAAACAACCTTGGAAATATGCCTCAAAAATGACTGACGGGGCAATTTAATAGCGGCCGTTAAAGCTCTGCCCCATTCCCCTACAAGGAAGAAAGGCGTAAAATATTTTTTTGTTCTATTATGTATGTACGTTATCGTCGTCGCTAGCCAACGCATTTTATAGGTATGACAAAGTGTGTTTAACGTCAATGAAAATAAAGAGTGGAGTAAATCTCAATAATTGTGTTTAACATGTTTAAAAAACATATGATTACTTCGATATTGTACACAAAAACATTTTATTTATGCAAGCATATCCAAGCCAAGCTAATCACGAAAAAGTTCTGGCAACACCATTATCCTCTGCCAGGCCAGCTGCCACATTCTAGAATAGAAGTGATTATTATTGTTAATTTTCAGTGAAAATTAATAAAAATCCGGCCTTTGTTCTTTGTAATATTTAGTGTGTATTTAGTTAAATACGTTTGTAGAGACGCTGCCGTTTGACTGCGATTCTAGATTGCAGTTTTTGTGATCAGACTGACCATCAAGCTAACCAAAAAGCCAAGTCTCAGAAATCTTCGATATTTGCTAAATATTTTGCTCAATATGGATAACGACGACATTGGAACTGAGCTGGTGCGGTTGGACAACGGGTTCCTGGTCGATGAAGAGACGTACGTCGTGAATACTGATGACGTACTTGGTAAGACGAAAAGTATACCAAGAAATTCAATGCCATAATCTTGTCAAGGATGCCGTGTGATGCCGGCTTAGAATAGCATCACCCCATTTCTTCCCGCGGATTTTGTAAAAGGCAACTAAGGGACTCGAGGGTTTTTACAATTTTAGGGTTTTACAATGTGTATTACAATTTTAGGCGACAGGATGACAAACTGTCACTATGCACGAATCATCTGAAAAGGCCCTCAATACTTGTCAGACGTGGCGATAACGACCGTAAATTTGCGATCGTTAACGCTCTGCCTACCCCGCAGGGGATAAAGACGTGATTTGTTTATGTATCATGTCAAGGCACCCAAGGCCACACTGAAACTTAGTTGTTTCTAGAAGCAAGTCCACTCCATCTACGAAGTCCAGAACTTTAGAGACTCGCTCTTGCCAGTTTCACTTCTGAACAGCTTGTAGTTTTAACTTTATTAGACTCTGTTGTAGTCTACTTAGGAATTTATCTTGATTATGTTTTGGGCACGCTCTTAGCGCGCTACACTGACACGGCAATATATCCAATCCCTCCGATTTATACATACATTTATTGTTAAAAACAAATTCATATCATGATCATGATCATGTCTGGCTCTAAAATGAACTAACAAAGAATATGCAAATAAAACTACATTAGCATTTTTTTATATTCTAGAGCAAGAAGAAAACAACTCTGACTCAAATGGCGGTAAAAATGCACCGCTGAGGGAGCAAGACCGTTTTCTGCCCATTGCCAACATTGCAAAGATTATGAAGCGGGCAATACCAGAAAACGGAAAGGTAAGGTTATTTGCTTTTTGAAGTTAGAGATTTGAAGGAGTTTTTACTTACTGTTTGACCTATTAAGACTTATGACCAGTTATGTGATTAGTAAAGTAGTGACATGATTCATCATTATGCGCATGCGCCTATTTTGCGTAAAGGGTGGGGGCTCACTACTCGAGCCATTCTAGTTCCCCGAGGAAGCCCAGTAACCCTACCAAATCACTGAGATCATGAGCCAAATTCGTCCGTGTCTGACGTGTTTTTGATGCGCTTTTGCGCCGCCATGTTCGAGCGCGCGCCCGAGCAAGAGCATGTGCTGCCACAGGTGAAAAACATCCACACCGTCTGGTAAAGGTGAGGCTCCTTGGGCGGTCTTGATGCACCCATTACCTTTATATTCTAAGTCCATTTGTAATAACAAAAGCATAAATTTTGTAGAAAAGAACATAATAAATTGTTTTTTGTTAACAGATTGCTAAAGATGCACGAGAATGTGTCCAAGAATGTATATCAGAGTTTATCTCGTTTGTGACAAGTGAAGCCAGCGACCGTTGTCAAGTGGAAAAGAGGAAAACTATCAACGGAGAGGATGTGCTGTTTGCCTTAAACACATTAGGGTTCGACAACTATGTAGAACCCTTGAAACTCTATCTTAAGAAATATAGGGAGATTGTTTTGTCTCCTGTAAGTATACATTTACTCAGATAGTATCACGATTAGGGCCCTAAGTCTGCTAAATGAAGATTGTTTTAGTTGGATTGCAATTAGATCTCAGTTGGATGATTTTGATAGTTTCGGAGTCTGCTACCAGTTTGAACATAGGAAATCACAATGGAAATTGAATGACAGTTGAGTTTCAATGGTGTGACAATGAAAAAAAAATAGCAAACTTGGGGCCCAGTTTAACTTGACCTTCATGATCGATACACACTCCTATGTGTGAGCACTGATAGTTACACAGGTTGTGACACCATCTGACTGAATGACCTATATTTCTTTTAGTAATACTTCTTCGGTGTTTCAAATGGTAGTTGAACTGTAGGTCCCGTATGATTATTTAGATGGCGGTTGTTACACAACCATGTCAGAAGCCTGCTCCTTGTAGGTGGTTCTAAAATTCAGACAAGGGTACATTGGATTGTTAGATGACTTGTGAAGGAGAAGCCAATCCTCCTGCCAAGTGTGGTGAATATGGCAATACCAGGGGATAATAGGGGAGGTCCACCTCCAGCAGTGGCTTTTTGTGGCTGTTGTAGTTGAGATTTTAATTGATATTGACAGTAAAATAAGATTCAACAAAAAATAAATATTTGACTTTTTTTCAGGTTACAATCAACAAAATTAATAAAGCCCAAGGATTTGTGCTGTATGGAGGTAATTTCTTTGGTTTTTATTTATTTACATTTTCTTTCCAATACAGGGCAGAGCTTGCATGCCTAACTTTTTCATTCATACATATATCAGGCCTTTATCCCTTGCAGGTAGGCAGAATGTTAGCGGCCTAAAAATATGGTTGCTATTGCCATGTCTCACAAATATTAAGGGGCCTTTCAGATGATTTGCGTATCACTAGTGACTGGTTGTCAGCCTGTCGCCTAAAGTTGCAATACACACGAAACTTATGTTTATGTATACTATGTCAAATAAATAAATAATAAACTCTCGAGTCCCCACCTACAGCACCCACGCCACGGGAAGAAATAGGTCGATGCTATTGTAAGCCAGCATCACATGGCATTTAAGTTATAGTTTAAGAAGTATAATTTGAGCCGATTCAAATATGAAATGTTAAGGCGAATCGACTCAATTTTTTTTTTCCATAAATGAGTTACTACTTGTAAAACGCAGAGTGGGAAAAACAGTACGTAATGATTATAGATATGGTAGGCTTCCTAAACTATAATAATGATATTTTTACAGAGGATGGTACACACATTTGCTCCAATGATGGCGAAACTGAAACTGAACACAACGATTCTGCTGTGATCTACACATACGCACAACCAAAGATAGTTGGAGACTTCACCATTAGTTGAGTCGAGAGTGACAACGATGATGGCTCTGGGTCGGACCATTGATGCTCGACCGATCAATATGAACTTTAACGGTTATCATAGAAGATAGTGGTATAAGTGTTCATGCAAGATGTGAAGTGTAAAGTGGTGAGTTTTTGTGATGTTTCTTTATATCTGGTAAACCGTAGAAAGTATAAAACATTTTGGTATAATGCAAATTTGTGAAAAGGTGCATGAAGTACGAAACATAATGCAACTTTGTATTTGCTGTATTAAATAAAATAAGGTTTAGACTCCAAACAAGAAAAATTTATATGGATTAGTTGAGTACACACCGCCCGAGCAGTCTCAGGTGCTCACCGCCGCATGCGGATGAGGCAAATGCGTCCGTATGTGGACGTGTTATTGACGCACCTTGAGCCGCAATATTGCCGACGCCGGTTGTCGGTCTGCGCGCTCTCGTCCGAGCATGAGCACACGCTGCCTCGGGCAAAAACTAGCGGGTGGTCTGTACGCATCTATTGAATAGTTTTCTCGATATAACTGTATAAACATGCACATTTAATCCTCTTATGACCAAATAAGTATATTAATTCAAATGGCTTTACAATAAGGTTAGAAGTAAAATAACAGAATAACATAAAGCTTATTTTATTAAGAATCTAGATTAATATACAAATAAATCTCTAAAATACAATAAACTATGTATCATTTTATTACATTAATGTTTAATAATAATTTGTAACTTGTATTGTATTGTAATAGTACTAATACTAACTGGACGGACCCAATCTATTAAATTCATATCTAAGGTATTTCTATTCATTCCCTAAACTTATCTGTGATATAACTTGGCAGTGGCATCAAATACAAAAACTTATTCAACACAATCATTCCCAAAGTAAAAGCAAAGGATATGCCTAAATTGAAATCCATATTAAAGTCTCCTGATAAGTAGACATCTCCTGCAAAACCTTTTGCTGTAAACCTCTCAGTTAAGAATGCTTTTCCACTGGCATATCTACAGTTGGAATTCGAATTAGTGTTTAAATTTGAAGAGGTCTGTATTAAGTTGGTGATTGAAGTGCAGTTCTCTGAATCGCTGTAAGGAAGTATGTTGAACGTGGGTTGTTTGAAGATGTTTCTGTGGAGGAATATCGACGCGTAGCGCGTGTGCGTGATGTAGGTTATGTAGTACAGCCACTCTTCGAAGCCTTTGTAGGATCTGGAATATAAAACAGCAAGATTTCAAGGATGAGGTGGGAATGATTGTGACAATTATATAGCACTGTGAGTGTCCCAATAAAATCAGGTAGGAGACTTGAACTAATGGTGCTACTCTCGACTGTGCCTTTTTTCTGTGATTGGTCCAAAATGTGTCAATGTGAAAGTTCAGTTAGTTCTTATTGGTGCGTTAAGGCACAGTCGCCCCTGCTGCCATCTGCAATAAGCTTTGAGTTTTGCTCCCACACACCAAATCATCAGCTTAAACAAGTTGGTAGATTGCCGGTTCCATATCTCATTAACTCAAGATTTTGCCTCGCTGAAGCATAATCAAGCCAAAGCACAGATTTTAACATCAGCCTATGTCCAATAAAAACTGCTGGACATAGGCCACCCTGAACGATCTCACGCTTTCGCCATCCAGTCGCTACCTCTTTGGTCCTTATGGCCAGAAGGCGTCCATAGTACAGATTTTATCAAATATTGTGAATTAGCTCTCTGCCTACTAACTAATCGTTTTCCAGTAAAAATAAGACGTATTTTCGGCTTATTAATTTGCCTTTTCTTTTCTTGTAGGACACCGAGTCATCCAATATTCCTCTTGAATCACTCTATTTTAAACCTAGGAGGACTAAGCAAGTGTTATCTTACCTTAGCACTCCGCTGGCCAGCATGACGTATATACAAGTCAGGTAGATGTTGACCATGGCAGCGATGAGGCCGTTCTTAACCAGCATCAGTATGGCGATGCTCTGCTGTTCCGCGTACATGTAGCACGACCACAGCACTAGAGAGAAGTAAATGTAGTCCATGCTCTCGCCTATGTCTGATAGGATCCTGGAACAAGAAGATTTACGTGTGATTCGAGCCAGTACCCACTGAGGTTTGGTTGGAGGACGCATTCCCATCGAAACACAATCCCAATGAGCATCTTTAACCCCCATTCTCTCTCCCTCCACCGCACGATTTTTTGACGACTCCGGATCCTGATTCAGGGCTTCACGACGAATCCATCGATACCAAACATGGGTATATACTGGGTGTCACACGAAACTCAAAATTTAGAGGACTTTTTCGGAATTTGAACTGCACTATTATTATATAGTAATGTTTTCAAAAAAGTGACGCAATAAAAATATGCCTTAGGGCGAAAAAGATTCACCGTTACGTGTTTGATAATAGCGAGGGTTGCCACACCAACAATGTAAGTACTTGATACGACGAGCTGCCTTCGCTTGCATTGAAAACTTGGATATATTGCGAGCGAAGCGAGCAAATTAAATAAGTAAGAGTGATCCTACATTGCACTACACCATAATGATAGACGATAGTATGTATTACGAGAGAAACGAGTCTCCTGTTTCACGTTAAAATCTCTGTAGGGACAACGCTGCGCTGCTATACCAACAAGATAAGTAAGTCTTACGGATAGATGATGGCGGACGCTGCGAAGGTGGTGATGAAGGAAAAGGGTATGGACACCAGGTTCCAGGAGAGCAGCAGGCTCGCCCCGCTGTACAGTCCTTCCTGCGACTCCTGGTAGTACCGCGTCCTATATGGACCGACTGTAAGAGAATAAATAGTAGACTTAGTTGTCAGTTCGTTTATTACCTTTCTTTTACATAACAAAACGTCCCAGATAAACCGAAGACTACTAGAAATACGGACCATGTCTTACGCCCTCTGTGCTTACGCCATCTGTCGGCAAATGCGAAGACTTAGAAGACTACGAATGGATGGCGTTTATTTGAAAAAAAAATGCTATTTAAAATATTTTTTGGAAAATAAGACCTAGCCAGATTGATGTTCTCACCCCCAATCCCTGTATTTTTAAAGGATTTTCATAGAAATCGTTAGAGCTGTATCCGAGATCCCAAAATATACCTGCAATTCTTGCTTGTTTCAAGGTATTACATTGATATAGATAGAATAGAAAAATATCGAGAACACTTACACAAACAAATCGTGTTCATAATACTGATGAAATACGCCCCGACCATAGCGTTGAAGATCAGCCCGCTCTTGGTGATGAAAGCCCTCTGGTAATCCTTAGCTTCGTTATAGAACACCCACAGGATGAAGAAGTAGATCGGCAGCGTGAACAGACGCATGAAGATCTGCTTCACGCCGTTCTTGTTCAAGTTGAACATTGATGCCAGCATCCGTCTGAATTGAATGAAAGTGGAAATAAAAGAACATTTCATTAGGAAAAAATCACATGATTTCAAGTTGCAATAATACGATAAAATACCCAGGCAACCTTGCAATAAGTAGCGTGTTGCATACCATAAAATTAATGGCCAATATTATTTACAAGTGACTTTGTGTAAGATTCAGCCTTATTTCACCCAGGTTTCAATCAATCGAGATGCGTTTGCGGCATAATCATCTACTTTTACAGCCACAGCAGTCTACTGCTGGACATAGGTTTCCCCAAATTGGCGGGTATTGCCATACTCAACTCATCACGCTTAGCAGGCAGATTCACGAGCGCAGTCCAAGATATTCTTAACAATTCTTTACTAAAAACTATTCTTGAGGGAGCGCTACTTTGTTACGCAGTTTAATAAACAAATCTCAAGAAATGAGATAGGTTGGCAGGCTATATGCAGCTATGGTCATCTATGATGGTCACTCAGATTGCCCTGCATGAATTGCATGGTGCCTTGACCCTCGATTTTGGACTTTGCCAGAGTGGTACTCACAGATATAAGAGCCAAATAACCCTGGTGCCGCCTGGCTTGCCGTAGTTAAGCTGTATTTTGTTGGGGTTGATGATACGGCTTTGTTCATTCAGCTACCCCTGTATGATGCCCTGAATCTCGACCCTGAACTTCTTCAGAGCTGGTACTCACAGATACAAGAGCCAAATAACCCTGGTGCCTCCTGGTTTCCCGTAGTTAAGTTGTATCTTGTTGGGGTTGATGATTCGGGAATGGTCGTTCAGGTTCCCCTGCATGATGCCCTGACCCTCGATCTTGAACTTCTCCACCAGCGCTGCGATCTGGTGGTTGGACTCGATGAAGCGTTCGCGGGAGCGGCGGTCTACCGTTGAAAGGCATACTGTGGAAGAAGATTGTCTCTTAGTCATAGTTGCAGCAAATATTTAGCCAACACAAGGCAGGATTACGCTTGAAGTAAGGATTCGAAGTATGACATGTGTTAGCTCATTTATAACGGCCTATTCCCAATTTTTTTAATTGGTCGTTTCGTTACTGAAATTAAAATATCAGCCTATATCCAGATGCTGGATCTCGGATGTTTCAGAGCTATGTTTCTTCTTCTTCGATTCTATCTAAGGAACCTTGCTGGTACAAATAACTCGAACAACGCTGGATAGCGGCGGAACAAGTGTCTTGTTTTTGTTTTTATTTGTTTTTATTTATTGAGAAAACCAACAGCTATATAATAAACAATAGGCAAGATAAATTTGTGTAACATAAGCCAATGACAGGTTTCCCTAAATTAACGTTACAATATAAGGCTATCTTAGAAGGAGCATACGTGATGAGATATTATAATATATAACAAATATTGTTTTTAAACAAATTCTTAACAAAAGAAACATTACTATGATAATGAGGCGAGCAAATATAGATGAATGAAATATTATCGAGGACTAACATAATAGTTGTATTATAATCACATTTATAGTCCGGTAAGCAAAGATATTTAGGATGAGAGGCAATAAGAATATATATATATATATATATATATGTGTGTGTGTGTGTGTGTGTGTGTGTGTGTGTGTGTGTGTGTGTGTGTGTGGGTGTGGGTGTGGGTGTGTGTGTGTGTGTGTGTGTGTGTGTGTGTGTGTGTGTGTGTGTGTGTGTGTGTGTGAGGGATGAAACATGTGGTTAGCAAAGAAGATACCTACTATGAGAGAAATTAGTCTTCAGTGAAAGTGTAATTAGTGAATAAGAATTCATTTATTTTTGATTTATAATTAGACTTAGATAGATGGATAATATCAATGTCAGAAAACACATCATTGTATGACTCACAAAGACGTCTAAGGGGTGCATTTTGAGCATGATTAGTACGACATAAACCCGTGACAAATAACTTCTTCATTGAGTTTCTAGTGCGGCGTAAGGGAACACTGAAGTTGATCCTGGATAGCAGCTGGGGACAGTCTAATTTGCCGTGTAGAACACCATGTAATAAAAGTTGGTCAAGTAATGTTCTTCGGTCTGCGAGGTTAAGTAACTTGTAATGAGCACATCGTGAGTCATAATCTGCTCCTCCAAATCCAGACTTATAATCTAAATACCTTAGAAATTTTCGTTGGATTTTTTCGATTCTGTCAATATATATTTTGTAAATAGGAGACCATATGCTACAAGCATACTCTAAAGTACTACGCACATATGCAAAATAAAGTAGCTCAATACAGAAAATATTGTTAAAAGGTTTGCATGTGCGTATTATAAACCCTAAGTTTTTATATGCCTTAGTTGTAATAGTATCGATGTGCTCATTAAATGTAACCTTACTATCGATCAAAACTCCCAAATCTCTTACTGCATTAGTCTTTTCAATTACAGCATCGCTCATTCTGTAGACAAAATGACAAGGTTTAGTTTTACGAGTGAATGATATAAATTGACATTTTTTAATATTAACATTAATTCTATTATTTCGGTAATATGTAGATAATCTATTAAGGTCATCTTGAAGTTTTAGACAATCGTCAACATCTCTAATTTTCATAAACACTTTCTTGTCATCTGCATAGAGAACGAACGAGGCATACTTAAAACATGTATGAATATCATACAAGTACGCATTGTACAGTAACGGACCGAGATGGGAGCCTTGTGGAACACCTGATGTTATTTTGATGAATTCTGAGCAATGACCACCTATTACAACAGCCTGAGATCGATTTTTCAGATATGATTCTATCCAGCGCAAGAGATCACCATGTATACCTATCCTCTCTAGCTTTTTGATTAAGATGCAGTGGTCAACACGATCGAACGCCTTTTCAAAATCAGTATATATAGCGTCAATTTGACCCCCCGCATCCATACCTGAAATTGTGTCCGTTAAAAATTGAGCTAAGTTACTAACTGTGGATCGGCCTTTTACAAAACCATGTTGACTGTAAGGGATGGCGCTAAGTATAGTAGGATAAATCGCGTCATAAACAAATTTTTCAAGAACTTTGGAAAAAGTGTTGAGTATGGATATGGGCCTGTAGTTTTCAGCTTTTACACGAGATCCCTTTTTATGTATAGGTAAAATATGGGCCTGTTTCCATAACGTTGGAAATTCACCACACGAGAGAGATTTATTAAAAATTATACATAGAGGGGTAGCGAGTGCTTCAGCGCATTCAGCTATAAACAATGGAGATATTCTATCAGAACCAGGTCCTTTACGAGTATTAATTTGTTTCAAAGCTTTAAAAACTTGTTTTTTAGAAATCTGAAGGTGATGCACATACATTGAATCATTAAAAGTGGAATCTGACAATATTACGTCCTTATAATCAGATAAGGGAATAGAAAATACACTATGAAAGAATAGGTTAAATGCGTTTGCTATTTTGGATCCATCAGTGTAAGTTGCGTCGTTATACGTAATTTTGGAGGGATATGATGACGTGTTACCGCGTTTTGACTTTATGTAGGAATGAAAACATTTGGGATCCTTAATTATATTGTCTTGAATTTTTTTAATATACTTTTTATAGCAAGACTCGTGTAGTTTAGAGACACGTAAACGAAGACAAGAAAATGTGTCATAATCTAATGGGTTATTATAGATTTTCCAGCGTGTGTGAGTTTTATCTTTTTCTTTAATCGCTCTAATAAGGGGCTTGGTATACCATGGAGGACATGTAGATTTAGTCTGCTTAGTTACTGTGGGAACAAACTCATCGATGCAATAATATAGCAACTTATATAGGTAGTCTATTGCTCCGTCTACTGTCATTGAGTCCAGTTGAGACCAATCGATGCCATTAAGAAACATATTAATACTCGCAAAGTTAGCTTTATGGTACAGGTACTTTTTTACAGGCGGTGAAGACAAGGGACTCAAACATAAATTAACCAAATCGAATTGCAATGTTGTGTGATGCACGTCTTCGCTAACTAAAGGTAATAAACATTTATTTATCTCAATATCGACATTACAAAAAATTAAGTCTAATGTGTGGTTAGAAGTGTTTTTAAACGTAGAATATTGTTGCAAACCTAAAAGCGATAAATCATTAATAAATTGACTGGACATATTTTGCAGAAGCACGCTACCCTCTTTTTTAAATGTCGGTACAGTTGAGTTCCAATTCACATTAAATAAGTTAAAATCACCTGCAATTAAAAGATTCGAGTTTGAATTTTCTAATGAGAAGGTGTTTGTAAGCGCCTGAGAAAATGAAAAAATATCCTGGGCATGCATATCGTCAGTTCTGTTATATGTAGTCGATTTACCAGGTATATAAGCAGCTATAATATGCAGGTCTGATCTCAGTGCATGATTATTTCTACGGCCGTTATGACAGCGAGTCAGCATGGTGCGAGAGGGAATGGTGACCCATAACGTCTCAATGGGCGCACAGGGCTGCCATGAGTCATCATGTTCCACCGCTTCGAGCTCGCGTCGGACCAAGATTAACACTCCACCACCGCGTGATTTCCCGGTGTCACAGGTATCTCGATCGCGGCGGAAAACATTGTACCTTGCATCACAAATCTCAGAATTCAGAATCCCGCTATGTAACCAACTTTCAATCAAAATAATTATATCGTAGTTATTATTAAGGATTTCAATGTATAGGTTATTTACTTTTGTTCTTAGGCCGCGAACGTTTTGATAGTAAACATTTAGAGGACTATCCATTAATTGGGTATATAGAATTCAAAACGTTTGCACAATTCCTGCTGAAAGTCGTATTATATAGACTGGTATTTGAGGTATAGCAATGATGTGTTTTATTATAGATTGAGAAGGTTTTTATTAAGCTTTCAAAAATAAAATAAAGTTGCGAAATTCGTAGACAAAATATCTCATAATCGAGCAATAATCGAGCAAAACTAAGCAAACTATGGTTAGTTGTGATTACGCTGCTTACATGACTGTGATGTTTAGGTATTGAAGTTGTAGCTAAGACATTGAGTAGGTTCGAGTAAAATGTGTAATATTTTTGTGTTGAGAATGTGAATGTGACTTGTGTGTGTATGTGTGTAATGTGCTGGCCATAAATACAGTAGTACATAAGTAGTGCAAGCATGATTAAAGTGAAAAATAACAGACATAGTGGAATAATTATGTTAGTTTCATAAGATCCGTTTCCGAGTTGATAATTGTCAGGGGGGCGGTGTCTTGGCGGCGCATGTAGATTCTGCAGTTTTTTACCCACACAAACTCATAACCAATTTCTTTTGCTTTTTGGCGGCACTTGTTGAGTAGCTGTTTGTTATCTGGCGTCAAGTGTTCGTTGACATAAATCCTCTTTGATTCGCCAGGGAATCCAAGTGCATAAGATGTCAACCCTTTGTGTTTACGAGCAGCAGAAATCAAATTATCCTTGACGTGGCGGCTGTTTAGCTTGATAATAATATTGCGTGGGTGATTTTTAGAGGCCGATTGAACTCTGGTTACTGTAACAATATCCTCACGTCTTAGAGGGGCCGCAGTGAGTTCCGCCAATTGCATAGTTACCGAGTACAAGTTCTCATTTTTAGTTTCGGGTACACCTACAATTTCGACATTCATCTGGCGCGCCCATTGTTGTTGTTTATTATTCTCGAGGGTGAGGCGAGATACAGTTTTCGACAGCTCAATTATTTTGTTATCCTGATCGGATACTCGAGCTTCCAAAGATGAAACTTTACTTTTGGTGTCACGCAAATCCGCATCCGTGTGATCCAGGGAGTTCTTGAGATCTTTTAATTCCGCCGATAACTTACTGACTTCTGTCGTGAAGCTGTTACGCAGGTCAATTGTTTGTTGTTGCATTTTATTGGTTTGTTCTTCGCGAAGCCGAGATATTTCGTCCCTGATTGCATTAATTGCATCGATAAAGGCAGGATCCATTTCGCCAAATTTGCGTTTGCGAGCGCAAAATTCGCTATATTCTTGCGTGTTAGTACCTTTCGCAGCGGCAGTAAGGTCCGGATTCGAGTAGCACTTGTTAGGCGGTGATCGTTGAGGCTTCATGTATGTAGCACGTAGCACTGGTGAGCGAAAGGGATGAATTATATCGGGTTGTCCTTGTTACCCGAGGCAGGCGGGGAGCAGGGTATCGCAAGTACTGGTAAGTATCACACGAAACACTAGGTAGAAATATATGCGGAAATATGACTTATAACCACTTAAGTTAGAATTAAATTTGCACTTGACGTAAAAATATTCAATTTTAGAAAATTGATAGATCAGTCGTAACACGTCTGTTCGCCACGATAGCTTATGGACGAAAAAAAAGTCTTTCTTCAATCTTCTTCTATCTTCATTTATGGTTTTTGCTTTCTTCCACGAGAAGAGTTAGTTAAGAGTTATGATACTCACAATAATACATGAGTGGATTCTCCAGCTGTGGACAAGGGAAGCCGATGCTGCCAAAGTAGTCCAGCAGGTTCCTGGTGGGCCCCGCGTACACCACGTCTCCCAGACACAGGTACACCACCCGGTCCAGGAATGGAAACACATCTGTGAAAAAAAAGAAGTCTAAGTATAGCTTGACGGTCTAGACTCTAGAATATCCTCTTGAGTACCGCCCACCTATTATAGATGTTTTTACAGTACTAGCCGGTTCTCAAGAAGCAGTTGTGTTTGCTATCTTTATCGGTGAACTTAAAGAAATACTTATTTGGATGTTATAAATCGTTTGCGTTCTTGGTCATGTTCATGACTTACTTAAGTATGGTTTACATACATACATACATATATCACGCCTTTATCCCTTGCGGGGTAGGCAGAGCGTTAACGGCCGCAAGAATACGGTCGCTATCGCCACGTCTGACATTTTTGAGGATTATTTTCCAAGGTTGTTCCAGAAAACATGTGTATCACTATAGTGACAGGTTGTCAGCCTGTCGCCTTAAAATTGTGATACACCAATACTCTCGAGTCCCTTAGTCGCCTCTTACGACACCCGCGGGAAGGATTTGGGGTGATGCTATTCTAAGCCGGCATCACACGGCACGTTTAAGTATGGTTTAATGTCACTATAAGAGCAAAACTACCTCATATTCAAACTCAATTGTTTTAGAAGCCTACTCGTCGTAGTTGGCGGTATGACACCAAGGTTTATCGCGTCATTCGTCTATTCGGTGTACCACACTTAAAGATCTCATTCCTACGGTTTTAGCTTAAATGCTGACTAACTAAGTGAATAAGGATTTTTCTGTAATGGTTACAAGTGGCTTATCGTAGAGGGCGAAACTCACAAGAGTTGTCGCAAGTAGAGATGGGTAGCGGGTAAAAACCCATTCAACCTACCCGGGTAAAAACCGAGTTTTTACCCAAATCACCCGGTTTTAACCCATTATTACCCAAATTGATGGGTGAAAACAGTATAAGTAAAAAATAATTAAAAAATGGTTTTAATTCTAAGAAAATCTAAAAGAATACAATGAGTATTTCACAGCTTTCTAATTATTTCTTTCTTTATAGTAAAAATGGCTAATAACAATCATAATAAAATACACCCGCTTGATTAAATAAGCTTTAGGCGCTGGGAATGTGCGTGAAAAAGACATTTTGGCTACTAAAAATTATTTTCATTTAGAACATGTTATATTTGCAGTCATTCAAACATACATAAGTTTACTAGAGATGGGTCATTTTAGCTAAGGTACCACATAACTTAGTATCTGCTTTTTTATTATAACTTTATTTAATAGCGAGATTTCGACCATAGACCTTTCCAAAGCTCTCTGAGTGACATGTTTTATTGCTCGATTTTCAACTCCGTATGTCATGATCATGATTGGTAGGACCCACTACTCGAACAATTGTCTTGAAACATAGTGGCAATGCTTTTTAAAGGTACCGCTTAAGTCAAAAATACAAAATACAACAATACAATACAAAAGCATATCAATTGTTAAAAGGCTTGCGCTGATGACTTTTACCTGGAAAACAATTGTAGGTTCTACTTAGCGTGTCGATGGCAGACACTACACCGCCGCAGCCCAGAACTTGGCCACATTGACAGCGCTGGCAGGCGCTGTCATAAGATCGTCCTTTGTGCAGGTGCCGGGGCACGCCGGACACGATATTAGGTTGTGCATCGTTTGGACCGCACCACACAAACAACTTACGTCGGCACCCTCCAAGAAGCCCCACTTGGCCATGTTTTCCTTGCTCCGGCCAGTTTGGGTCCGAAGTCTATTCAGGGACTCCAAACCGGCCAAGGTAATTTATGACCAGGCGGCAAGCTTTCAGCGATAGGGACGGAAGGAGCTGGTAGGGTTACCTTTTCCTGCCAAAGTTTGCACCTCGCTTGTTTGAGGTCGGTGAAAAGAGAAGACACGCACTTTACAAAGTTATTGCGACTTTTCAACTGTTGTGGCACTGGGATGACGACCACATCCCATAAAGGGTGCCGTGCATCTGACTTCATCCTTGCTCTTTCAAGGGAGCTAGCCACAGTCCTGCGAACAGCTGGGGGCGCCATACCAGCCAGTGGGTATAGCTGGCTAACCGGGGTCGGTTTCAGGCAACCAGTTATGATCCGGCAAGTCTCATTTAAGGCTGTATCCACTAGCTTTGCATGGGCTGAACGACTACACACAGGGCTTGCGTACTCATCTGCAGAAAAGGATAACGCCAGCCCAGTAGTTCGCAGAACATGAGGTGTTGCTCCCTATCTAGTAGAAGTAAGGCGCTGTAAAAGGTTATTCCGAGCGAACACCTTCTTTTTAATATTTTGGCAGTTCTTACTGAAGGTAAGTGACCTATCCAGAGTAATGGCCAGATATCTCGGATGTTTATTGTGAGCTACAGGCACACCTTGCCACTCAATATTGAGCCTACGAACTGCTTGACTGTTTCGGAGATGGAAAACGCAGGATTCAGTTTTTGATGGGTTGGGTTTCAGTGAATTTTCTCTATAGTATTTGCTTAAGTCTTTCAAAGCGTCAGATAAGTTCACCTCAACCTCCTCAAAACTGGTCGCCTGGGAAGTCAGCGCAAGGTCGTCGGCGTATAAAAAGCGGCACGTGTTGGGACAGGATGGTTGGTCATTAGTGTATATATTGAAGATCAACGGGGCAAGAACGCTGCCTTGAGGCAGTCCGTTCTTTTGCGACCTCCAACGACTTTTGTCCTGAAGAAGATGCACCTGAAAACGGCGGTTATGGAGAAGTTCTCGAAGAATTGAGACGAATTTAAGATCGCCTGTCATCGTCTCCACTTTCCATAACAGCCGCTTAAGATTTATTGTATCGTAGGCTGCGGACAGATCTACGAATACAGCACCGGTTACCTTCCTCAGTTCAAAACCATCCTCGATGTGTTGCGTCAGTTTCAGTGTCTGGCTGCTGCAAGACTTGGCCGGTCTGAAACCCGCGTGTTCTGGGATCAATTTGGGGTCAATGAAGCCTATTAAGCGGGACAACAGCAGTCTCTCAAAAAGTTTATATATGTGGCACAAGAGTGAAATAAGCCTGAAGTTTTTGGGACAGTCTGTTCATTTTCCGGGCTTTGGAATGGCTATGACCTTTGATTTCCTCCAGACACGGGGGATCGAAGCAATTGTAGGTAAAAAACACGTTTGCGAATCGTCAAAATCTCCAGATAAAACCAAATGCAAACAAAGCAAGTAATATATCTTCCGAACAATAAGAAATTGGACTTGTGCTAGGTACTATTTTTTATTATGTGCTTGTATTTACGCCTTTCTTCGGGGCGTTAAAAACCTGTTCTAAAAATATGTTGCATTTTAAAGAAGTATCTATAAATATTTTGATAAATATAAATGGCCAACAAGAAAGCAAAAAACAACCGATCACTTAATATTATTTTGGATACTAAGCTATAACTGACTGTAACATCACTAGGCCGTAAAGGTTCACCGACGTACCTAACATTTGAATGACGGTTTTATTTTAATTTTTAATGATAATGGCAGATTCCAAATCAATATTTTTATATTCTTGAAAAATAATTTAGACCAAAGTGTAGCAGTGGGACAAATTCATTCGAAGCAAACTCACCTTTTCACTTTTATTACATGTTTTATGTCATTAGGAATAATAAAAACAGGTATTGTGTTCTTATCATACTTAAACTATGATTATATTTAACATTTGCCCTTGCATCTTTTTATTTTTATCTTATTTTGGTAATAAATCATTTAAAATTTTACGTCGGTTTTCACCCAGTCATCGGGTGCTTTGGGTGGATTGAAATGGGTTAAAACCGGGTTTTTACCCAAGCGCGGGTTTTTACCCGGGTGGTTACCCATCTCTAGTCGCAAGACACTCGTTAGACTGATGCCTCATTTGCATTCGTCCATCCATCTGGACTATACCAATGCTAGACCTCATATTTAATAGTAAACAATCACACAAAGAAACTATGCTTAAAAATAATGCCTACCTACCTAGAGGATCCACGATCCATGCAATGCACACTACTGACCCAATGACAAAATTACGAAACACAAATGTAAAAACTACACAGCTGTTCAAACAGACAAAACAAAACAATAGAATACTCAATAAAGCATTGTGAATCAAACAAAGTAGTGATGTTTGTTTTTATCAATTAGCATAATAAGGAAATGGAAATGGGGTTTTGGTAAAATAGGTCTCTATGGTGATATTTCTTTTCGTCTTAGGCTGGTTTCAGAGCGACGCGTCTCGGCAGCGCTGCCCAGCCGCGCGCGCCTCGCATTACATTAGATTGTATGTAGCGTTTCATAGTGACGCGTCTTGGGCCGCGTCTCGGCCGCGCCGCGGTCGGATCTCCTTCGATTGCCAGTAGCGTCGACTTGCAATCTTTTAAGACGTCGTTGTTGCACTCTTTTCCATATAACGTATATAGCTAATATAGTGATTACGTTTGCTGGTATAATGATTCTCTGCACTCGACCGTACACCACAACGAAGCGCGCGCGTATGAATGTCGTTACACAGCGAACGCGCTGCCCTGGCGCGCGCCCGAGCGGCGCGCGCCTGGACAGCGCTGCTGAGACGCGCCGCTCTGAAACCAGCCTTAGATATACAATCATTCAGAGGGCTTTTAAGTTATGAGTGATGATAAACTCTAAACAAAGGTTTACCAGTTCGTAATTTCAAAGAGTTAATGTAAGTAATAGGCGAAATTATTTTATTTTTTCTACCTTTGTTCTCTACAAATTTCTATCCTTGAAAGAACTTGTTTTGAGACTTTTGTTAACTAACTAAAAAATCGGGGGCATTTCTCTTATTTATCGCAAACTTTTTGCATTTCCACAGTTTATTTGTACTATTTATCTTAAGTTTTCTACTTAACATTTGCTGGTTACCTGATCTTGGTTTCTCCATGGTGAGTATGATGGCTGTGCCGTACTTCTTGGCAGCGTTGGACAGGATCGAGATCACTAAATACGTGTTCAGAGGATCCAGGTCCCAAGTCGGTTCGTCCAGCAGTAATATTACTGAAAGGAATAGAAATAGCTTATGTCTGTACCTACTCGTGATTTAGTTCTATAGCTAAATACTTAGAACTAATGTTTAGAAGCTTGATAATTCTCTTTCAAGGGGTGAACCAGCTCATGAAACTTAACAACTTTCCCCATGGAACATAGGTACAAATATGAAAAAAATAGATTGGCCTAACATAACTACAACCTGACTCGATCGGCTGGTACATTTTGTATGAGAGGTCCAAAATTTTCTTTCATATTTTAATCCATGTTCCTTAGGGAAAGTTGTTCAGCGTCAAGGGCTGGTTCATTCCTTGAAATGATGTTAGTACTTTTCCTAACAACCTATATAAGTAAGTATTAGAAGCGCAGTGTGAGACGATCATCTGCATAGACCTAGGATCTTGTTTTCACTAATTATGTATGGGCTGCCACTTCAAGCAGTAGGGCCATGATCTTACATATAATGAGGTGCCTGGAGAGGCCTATGTCCAACAGTGAACGTCTAAGCTGTTTATGATGATGCTGAATAACTTACTCGGATCTCTGATGAGTTGGACTCCGATGACCAGCCTTCGATATTCGCTTTTCGTTAGACTTGTGACATCCTTGTGGGCCACCTGTGAAAGCGCCAAGTCGGCCATAACTTGCTTCACTTTTGATGATTTCAGGTACCCTGAGAGCTGAAACAGAACGTAAGGTTAGTAGCTTTTTTTTTCATAACAACTTCATTGACCCGCTTCAGCCAGTTATAGAAATTCTGATACTAGATTTTACTGGGTCATTTTTGTATTGTCTTAACTAATTGAGGGAAAACGGCAAGACCTTACCGTAGACTCCCCTAAGACTACTTGTCAAATAATAAATACTTGTCAGACGTGGCGATGAAGACCGTAATTTTACGATCGTTAACGCTCTGCCTACCCCGTAAGGGACAAAGGCGTGATTTATGTATGTATGTATGTATGTCCCCTAAGACCTGCTGCACAGTCAGCCCTTGCACTAGCTGATCTTAGTGGCGCATCAGATCGCAGGAGTTCTTAAACTGGTCTTCTTCCAGTAGATATGCCCTTTGGAAGTACGTACCCTCGTGAGAGACAGTCCCAAGGTCTGCTGCATGGTCAGCCCTTGCACTAGCCGACCTTAGTGGCGCATCAGATCGCAGGAGTTCCTAAACTGGTCGTCTTCCAGTAGATATGCCCTTTGGAAGTACGTATCCTCGTGAGAGACAGTCCCAAGGTCTGCTGCATGGTCAGCCCTTGCACTAGCCGACCTTAGTGGCGCATCAGATCGCAGGAGTTCTTAAACTGGTCGTCTTCCAATAGATATGACCTTTGGCAGTACGTACCCTCGTGAGAGACAGTCCCAAGGTCTGCTGCACGGTGAGCCCTGGCAGCAGCCGAGCGGAGTGGCGGACCAGGCCACAGGAGTTCTTGAACTGGTCTTCCTCCAGCGGCACTCCTTCCAGCAGGATGTGGCCCTTGGAAGGCACGCGGCGGGCGATCACATCCAAAAGAGCTCGTTTGCCACTGCCTGTAGGTTAGAATAGAAAACAAGATTATAATTATGAACATTAAAGACATACATACATATATCACGCTTTTATCTCTTGCGGGGTAGGCAAAGCGTTGACGGCCGAAAGACAAGTTGGTTTTAATCCCTTAGCGTCCCACAGGAAATTTTTTTCGGGATGAAACTGTTATATGTGTTAATACAAGTTACCCTCTATCTGTCTGCCAAATTTCATGAAAATCGGTTGAGTAGTTTTAGCGTGAAGGAGTAACATGCAAACAAACCTACAAACTTTCGCATTTATAATATTAGAAGGATGTTCATAATCGTCGCCATGTCGTTCATATCGCCTGATAGGTCAAATGAGCTACTATTTAAAACGATCTAAAACTGTATTTTGTATGGAAATAGGAATGTATGACGCCATACATTGCTATTTTGGATGGCGTCAGACCACTTACTTTTATGTAATTTTTCTGTTTATCAATTCAAACTTTGAATATTTTCAAGTCTGTAGTATTTTTGTACAATAGTTACGTCGCGTTATTTAGAGTCCTATCTACAGTCCTCTTTACTATTGATTGACAAACCTTTAGACCCCAAAATGGCGGTAACCTCCCCGCTGTGAGTCGTGAAGGAGACATCTTTGAGGATTACTCCGGTCTTCACGCCGCCTGTCAGACGCTGAAAGAAGCTGCCAGGCTCCACCTGGAAAAAAAAATGTAGGTATTAAAGAAGCGACCGTATTCTTACGACCGTTAACGCTCTGCCTACCCCGCATGGGGTAAAGGCGTGATATATGTATGTATTTATAGGTGTAAAAATATTAACTGCAAGCAAATATTTTAAGGGGTGAATCAGCCCATGAAACTGGACAATTTTCCCCAAGGGACATATGAATAAAAAAATATTTTTAGAGTATTTTTTACTGTGTAATAATAGCATAACTATCTTAGTATTGGTTTAATTCTAGACAAAAGTAAAACTAATAAAATAAGAGAGGTCCGAAATAGATCGAAAACCATAAAAATATTAATTTTCGGAATGAAGAAACTTTTCTTGATACAGAAGACATCAACGCGATCCTGGAGTTAGAGCCCGCGCCACGAAGCGAAGGGATTACTTATGTATACGTATGCTCTCTTTTCATGTACCTATTTCAAAACCTTTCAAAACTTGGTAAATTTTAGCTTATGTAATTAATTCTCAACTTAAAAATGCATCAAAAAATATACCTAGCGCATATTTAAATTTGTCAAAAAAAGTCGGTGCACTATCAAAACGTAAATAGTAAACTTGAATAGCAATAAACCTTTCTAAATCAACATACCTGTCCTGAGTGAAAAACATTACACAGCTCCAAAGTATAGTCACTTCCGATCATTTTGATCTAATAATTATCAAAATTAAACTCAAAACCACACAATAAACCGTGAATTCCTATTTTATTCTCATAATTTCCGTGACGCAGCCTCCACTTGCTAAGATTTTCGCAAACTAACGTTTTGTTGCCAACTTCAAGTTGGTCCCAACAGTTTTACAACGTTGCCGTACTTAACCTCCGCTCACTTCGGACCGTTCACTGTACTTGAATTTTAGATCATGAAGTTGCTAAGTGAGTCTGAACTTTATTTCTCTTCGCTTTAAAGTCGGTTTTGTGTTGACATTTTTTCAGGTTGTATTTAAGGTGCAGTAAATAAAACTGCATATTTTTTGACGAATTACATAGTCTTTTTTTGGAATTGAAAATGGTAACAGTAAACTTAGACGAGTAGTTTAAAATTACAGTGATTTTGTAAATCGTTCGTTCATACAAAATACATCAACACGTGATATATAAGGTGTAAAAATATTAGATGCAAATATTTTAATATGGGCTGGTTCGCCCCTTAAAATATTTGCATATAAGTTTTTACACCCTGTAGGTTTACGATTTTTAGGTAGGTACACAGAAGAGGGAAAATTACTTAGGTAAGTTAAATAAAGTGTCTAATATCTACATCGCATTACTCACAAGAAATAAAAAGTAGTATTTACTATCATCTTATTAATCATACATAAAGATATCAAAAATTATGAAGTCTGCAATGCAAAAGACTTCAACGCGCTCGGTACAAAATCATTTGAAATGAAAATCTTATGATTTTGAATTGAGATGAGAGCTTCGTCTTATCAACGAAAGCCTCATTTTTCCACATACTTTACCTGCGACGTTGCCACGTGCATTCACCATGAACCTCTAAAGGCTATCTTCTTTTCCCATTCCACTCTTTCACCTGTCCAAGTTACCTTTAAACCTGAAACAGCTACAACCTTCCTATAATTTTACACGCGAGCATTCCAATTATCTGTCTGTCTCCCTCATTCAAACGGAAGTGTAAGGCGTTGGAGCGAGAGGGAAGACCTGCGCAGTGTCACTGACTGCTCAGTACGACGCCGTACAGTCGCAGTTAAGTTAGTGCCGCGAAATACGCTCAATATTTCCAAGCGAATTTGAACGAATCGAACGAAATTATTCGAAATTTAAACTAAAGTTGGAAAGAAAAGAAATGAACGTCTAGGTGTTTTATTGGTGCGAGTTGTTTTGTAGAAACAGTGAGGTGTTTTATGGTGTTAGTTGTGATTGCGCAGGAGTCCCGTTGGCCGGCGTTTTATCAAGTAAGTTGACACTGGAACGGGTTGCGGTATTTGTGTAGGTGTTAGAGGCTTTTATTAGAATTGGTGATCCTGTGTCTGTAAGTCTATAAATAAATGTTTTCCAAGACTACTTCGCAAAGGTAAGCTACCAACATGATGTAAGGCATTAACTCATCATCAGGAATACCTATTCACGACGATCATCCGTCACTCATGATCATGACATATAATAAAATGAATGGCATAAAGTTATTCACCTCGAAGCTAGTTGAACCTAGCTTAGTCTTCAAATTATTACTTATTCAAAGGGTTTCGCAAAAAACCTAAGTTCTACGGTTGACCGCAGGCAGACAGAGGTCACAGAAGTCACATTAGCTACAGGTTTTAATTTATTATTTCGTAATCGTCTTCCAACTGTAATGAAGTTTACGATTACAAAATGTATAAAAGATACAAAATTATGATTACAAAATGACCAATTTTTAAAAGAGATTCGCTCCACCAGATTTTAGTGAGCTGTCCGTAAAATTAGAACTTAGTTATTTGATATCTAATACCTACTTTATTGCCGTGTGATGCCGGCTTAGAATAGCATCACCCCTTTTCTTCCCGCGGGTGTTGTAAGAGGCAACTATGGGACTCGAGGGTTTCACGTGTGTTACAATTTTAGGCGACAGTCTGACAACCTGTCCCTACAGTGATACATGAATCATCTAAAAGGGCCCTCAATACTTGTCAGACGTGGCGATGAGGACCGTAATTTTACGATCGTTAACGCTCTGCCTACCCCGTAAGGGACAAAGGCGTGATTTATGTATGTATGTACTTTATTAGCTACTTCTTCTACAAGGGTAACAGTCCAACAGTCCACTGCTGGAGATGGGCTTCCCCTTCTTCTTTTCGTGTGGGACACCGAGTCGTCCAACGACCCGGCTTCCCCTAATATACGGGAACGCTGCTGCCCGTTCCCTGGATTCATTCCTTAGTCGCCTTTTACTACACCCACGAGTAGAAATGGGGAAATGCTATTCTAAGCACGGTTTCAAGTTTCAATCGTTTATTTCCAAGTAGATTCCCAATAAATGCTTTTAAAATGTCAGATAATTACAATACAATACTGTCACTGAATAAATTAATTATTCATTGTAAAAAAGAAAAAAATATTACACATATTTTTCTCTTTTTATAACAATTTCATCTTCCTAGTAGATACCCGGCACGAGAGGGTTAAAAAATAATAATAATAAAGTCAATGCCTCGAGGCTGGCCAGGCTGACCACACAGCATGTAACTTGCGTCACCACCACATCAATGTATGAAATCAATTAAATTAAAGGTCAAGATTTAAAAAATATCTACAGGCACCACGGCACCACACAGCCAACTAGGTATATGAGGTACGAATTCGTAAAAGCCAAAACGTTCCGATTAACGATAACGTTTGTAAACAACAATGGCTTTAACGACAGTTGTGTATATTCTCATATCCTGTATTTAGACGGAAATTCCGATGACGATGATGTTGATAACTACCCAAGGTACTGTTAACTGCATCTCAAGTTAAAGTTCCCTTTCTGATATTAAGATTTGAGAGACAAAATTGAGACAAAACTGGATTTTCATAAAGTTATTAAGAATAATTTAACCAAAAAGTAAGTCAGTTCGCATACTTACTGAACCAGTCTGTGGAAAGAACTAAAAATGGATTAAAATGCTTCGAAAAATTTACACTTTCTTCGAAAGTTGTAACAGCGGACATCTAAATACCAAAATTCTTGTGAAGATGCCACAACATCCAAAGAGAAAGATGAAATTTCGAACCGGTCCGTACGAAGTCGATAACCTCTGATGTGAAATTTACATAAACGTGTTAATGTATATTTTCTCCTCGTGTAATTTTATGCCGTGTGGTGCCGGCTAAGAATAGCATCACCCCATCTACCTGTTCAGGCGACTAAGGTCCTTATAAATCGCACTCAAATTGGAGGTCGATCTCAATACACAGCATCTTAAAGCTGCACTCAAGATCGATCTCAGAGTTGAGTGCGGTTTATAAATACGGGCCTAAGAGATGAATCCAGAGAATGGGTAGCAGCATTCCCTGCATTCCCTGTGAATACAATAACTTTCATTGTGCTCTGCCAGGCGTGGTGAGTAAGGCAAATTAACCCCAATTGGGGGAAGCCGGAGTCCTGCAGTAGACGAAAACTTGTAGGAATATTATATTATTAGCAGGTAAAATCTCTGCTGGGCAGGTTTATTCATCAGCAGACGCAGCACGATCCATTCTTCCCATAACAACTCCTGTAATAATTATGTGTTGTCCAGTTACGCCCTTGAGGTGAGACTGGGGTCCCAAAGGCGTGATTGGGCAACACATATTTGACTGAGCCCTTGCTCCGCACCAATCTGATCGGTATAGTTTTGATAGCTAACAAAAAACACATTCCCATCCCCAAAAAAGCTGACTCCTAGAAAAAGCTGTCATTATTATTAAATAACTTTAGTTAATACGAAGTTAGCTGGCCTTCCTGATTCAAGGAATTACAAAATTAATAAAAGTACCAGCGTAACAAGATAAGACGTGTAGATAGGTTTATTGTTGCACACGTATGTATGTATGTGTTGCACAACATATCGGATGTTACGGCAGAGGCATGCGCCTGCGCATACCGTCCAGTCGTTTATCAATCTTTGACGCAACACGCGAAAATTGTAATCTGATATGTTTTATGATTATGATTTCTCGTATAAACAGGCTTTGAGGTATTGTTACAGCAGTTGGTTGTTTATACCCGACTGCTTCAGAAAGAGGGTTATGTTTTTCGAGTCTAAATGCTTTTTTCACGGCGTACAGCCCAAATGGTTGCGTGGATGTTAGCATTATTATGAGGTGTCATTAGATTCGCCTCGGAGTTCAGATTTATGGTCTGAATGCTCTCTATCAGTATTCGGAGACCTGTATCTTATAAAAACCTGTTTAGTAAGTATTTTTCTGTTTTTAACTGTTTGTTTTCGTCAAAGACGAAAAAATATCATTCCCTTCGCACGCTACTTATCGCGCATGACATCTCAGGAGCCCAAGTCTGCTATTTTTGTCATTGTAACGCCATCGAAACTCAACTGTCATTCAATTGCCATTGTGATTTTTCTATACTTTAAACTGTTAGCAGACTACGACATGACCGAAATCATCCAACTGAGATCCAATTGATATCCAACTGAAACGATTTTCATTTAGCAGACTTAGTGCCCTGGTCTGTGGTTTTCTTTTAGTTGATATCAAGGAACGTAATACTAACCTGTTGATATGGTTCTTTTGGTTGATACTTTTAAATAGTGTATTTACAGAATTTATATGTTATTTTTTTATTTAATTAATGCAAACAGTTGGTCTGAAATTCTGACCTTGACTAAACAGATTTATACTGGTTAAAATCCTGATAAGAGCCCAAAACCACGGTCTGATTGCCTTCAGAGATTTAATACAAACCTAATTATAACATTCGCTTTACTTCTCTACCGTGAAGTTTAAATAAAAAACCTAACTTTTTGCTCGTGGCTTTACCCACGTAAAGCTCTATTTTCTCGTGGTCTGTGGGAATAAGATAGCCCATTTTCAAGTTCAAAAGTATCTATAGAGTCCGTTCCGTAGCGCTATCATTACACATACACGCCTTTATCCCTTCCGGGGTAGCACTATCATTGAAACAAAATATTCGTGAAATCACATTATTTAACACTATTTCCTCCAAAAGGCGCATCTACTTTTGAAAAATGGTTTCTCATCTCTTTGTTTGAAACGTATTTTGCCAAAAGGCGTATACTTGACCTTCCTCATGCGAAAAGCCTCATTTTTTCTCTGTAGACCGCTGGTAACAATATTGTGTGGACCACATAGCGATAGCACCAAGTCCTATTACAAGTACAGTCAAATGAGATAAAATGAAACTAACGGTAACCTGGGACATGGTAGACATAGACACCAGCATCTATGAACCAGCTATAACATTGTAACCGGTTGAAAACTTTGGACTCTACATTTATCAACGTTATACCTGGTTCATAGATGCTGGTGTCGACCATGTCCCAAGTTACCCCGCTAGTCTCATTTTCTCCCATAATATTTAAAGCATATTAAATAAGCTTGATCTGAAACATGCAGACGACACTCAGACAACACAGTGTTTGATTACATACAAACTCTTTACAACTCTTTTATTACATACAAACAACGGTCCAATTTCTTAGTATAATATTTAAACGAATATCCTTATAATGAAAAATGTAATATTTTATGTGAATCATGCAAACAGCTTATTTAATGCTTGCAAGTCTTTTACAAACATACAAACAACGGTATCATATTATTTTGATATGTAGTATGCTTATATGAAAATGATTAATTGTATAAATATCTGCAAAATAAACAAGATAGTCATAGGAAGTGTTCATCTACGAAGAGTGGAGGTTATTAGAGTGAAAACCCTTCCTGAATTTAACATTCTAGTTTTACTCGTTTCCGGTGGCTTGCAGTTGAATAGGAGAGAAAATTCTGCAATTAGAAAACTCACACTTAGAAAATAATAAGTTAAAAGTAAAATTGTGATCTTCAAACCGGTAGCCAAGGCAGTGTGGCGTTGGACGCCCTCCAACCGATAGATTCTCGAAGTAACTGTTTTTTTAATTGTTTGTTTGCACTATTCTTCACTTAGCATTGGATGGCTATAGGTTGAAGAAGAAGACTATCTGGCATCAATTTTTTAAAATAAACTATCCTTACTGCCTGATTGCCTGGAAGATATTGCTATTGTAGCAATAAGGCCGCCAATTGTACCAATCTGATCTCTTGTTCTACTTCTTTGTTTTTGTTTTGTTGTGCAATATAGTATATTTTGATTTGATATGGCGAAAATCGTACCTCATAGCGTACTCTGGGGGCAGACCTATCTCCTACCTATCTCCACCAGTATGCTAATAGGCATCAGCCATCAGGCATTCACATCAGTGAATATGATAAGTGTCACGCGAAATAGTCTAAAAGTCAATATGTTTAATTTTTTTTTACATACCTATGCCCAGTATCAGAATTCCATTATAGTCCATTGAATGAGTGCCTCCAAAGGGGGTCTAGAGTGCGAGAGTTGGTAACGTAAGATGTTTCTTCGGAAACATGTCAAGAGTCCCTAGGTAATAAACATACTAAAACCCCCGGACACTAGGAGGAGCCCCGGAGTGGGGGGAGGGGGGGAAAGGGTCCATTTTTTCATTTTTCGCTTAAATCTCAAAAACGGTACAAGTTAGAGAAAAACGTTCAAGGAAAAGTTGAAAGGCCATAAAATTATCTACAAGTTATACCTAAATCACTTTTTCCTATATCCTACCGTTTCTGAGTTACACGCATTAAAAAATTATTTTGACTCAAACAATTTTCCCATACTACATACCCATGTTTATCACATCAATCGATCAAAAAATATTTCTTTCTTCCATAAAACTCAAATGTGCAACTTGTGACTGGTACTGATAGATTGCTCTTGATTAGGTCTATCATTGGTAAAATAAACACATTCCTCCATGGAAGCCTTTAGGAGGAATCGATTGTCAAAAAATTATATTAGGGTAGTTTTAGTTACTGAACTTGAACTATTTATTTTTTTCTTCCAAAAACATTCAAAAGTGCAACTAGTGACCAGTACCGATAGATTGCTCATAATTAGGTCTATCATTGATAAAAATACTAGATTCCACCATATTATGCTTACAGGTTTTTCGTGCCTTTAGAAACTACTAAAACAAAAAAAAACCTTACGTCACGTCGAATTCGAATAAAGGAAAGCTTAGGAGTCTTTGCTTGGGGCAGCAGCTTTTTTTTCTGATTATGTTGTCTAGCAGAAAGTTTTTTTAAATTCGGATTTGGGGCATGTTTTTTCAATACAGTAAAAATTTAATTATAGCCCGGTCGTAAAGTAACCACTCATTAGCTTAATAACGCAATGTTTGCTGAGTATCAACTACTTAGAGCAAATGAGGACAGTGAAACAGTGACTTAACTCCTTATTCAAATATTGGCAAACCATCTACGCATGTAAAAGGGTGATTCCTGGAGAGGGTAAAAATTGCGGTCACACGTTAATTTCTTCAAAAGTATAACACTTACAGGTTTTTACTAACTTTCACACGAAATAATGTTAAATTGACTATTCAGAAACTAAAACTCCATCCACAAATTATGAAATATGTTTAACTAAAACTTAATCTGAAACCTGAAATCGGGGCCAAAACACGCGTTCTTCGCGTGTCACACTCAGCTATTGCGAAATTCAAACACGCATAAAGTTTTATCTAGCTGGACATCATATAACTTTTCACCCATCATAATAATCCTTATATCATGTAGATTCATTGAAAATTATTAATTGGACAATATTTAGCTGCGTATACCGATAAAAACGACAGTTTGTGTAGGTCACACGTTTTTGTGTTTTCTGAATACGTGGTCTAAAACGACTGAATCGCTGAAACTAATAGAACTATGAGCTAGGTCTTGTTTCTGCCTTCTGCCAGGATTGCTTCTTCATCCCTGGAGAGGGAGCATATAGCTCCTTGACATTTCTAGAATAAAATAGGAGTTGTTAAATTTTTTGATCCTATTTTTGCACCCGCGCCAGGTCCCTTTCCTGTGCATGTTTCATTCATGAAAGAGTTATTACAGAGGGTTTGTTCTGAACAAATAATGTCGCATAATAAAGCGAGATTTAAGATTCGTTTAAAAATTTTGATTACATTCAATCGTTTACCAATAAATCACTAAAAACATAGAAAATTGTCCCTTGACTGGCTCCATTTGACTGGCATTTTTCCCAGTCAAGGGACATTTTATGCCAGTCTAGTGACTAATGTTATTTTAATGATTGTTTTTGCAATTTTTTTGTGTAAAAGTGTGCCTGCAGAGTAGAATAGCACCACCCCATGTCTCCCCATGGGTACTGTAAGTTAGATAACGGGTTTCCAGGAGGTGAACAGCATTGTTTTTCGTGCAGATAACATAGTTTAAAAACACTTGCTTTATGTCTCTAGGTGTGGCTGCGTTGTATCTAAGGGAGGCTGCGTTAAGTCTCAGGTTAATGTCGACGTATCTTAAGCTGACTGCGGTGTATTTCAGGGTGGTTGCGTTTTATCTTAGGCTGACTGCGATGTCTCTTAAGCTGAGTGCGTTGTATCTCAGGTTGGCTGCAATACGTCTCACTCAGGCACATTGTGACGTATCTTAAGATGACAGCGTTGTATCTCGGGATCTCTGCGTTAGGTTTCAGGTTAATTGCGACGCCTCTTAAGCTACTGCGTTGTATATCAGAGCGGCTGCGTTATGTCTCGTTTAGACTGATTTCGACGTCTCTTGAACTGACTGCGACGTCTCTTAAGCTGACTGCGTTGTATCTCAGGGTGGCTGCGTCATGTCTCAGAATGATTGCGACGTCTCTTCAGCTTACTGCGTTGTATCTCAGGTTGGCTGCGTTTTATCTCACTCAGGGTCATAATGCAAAGTCTCTTAAGTAACTGCGTTGTATCTCAGGGTGGCTGCGCTATGTCAGGCTGATTTTGACGTCTCTTAAGCAGACTGCGTTGTATCTCAGGGCGGCTGCGTTATGTCTCACTAAGGGTGACTTCGACATCTGTAAAGCTGACTGCGTCGCCTCTTAACCTACTGCGTTGTATCTCAGGTTAGCTTCGTTATGTCTAAGGTTGATTGCGGCGTCTCTTCAGCTGACTGTATTGTATCTCAGGATGGCTGCGTTATGTTTTAGGTCAGTTGCAACGTCTCTTTAGCTGAGTGCGTTGAATCTCAAGGTGGCTGCGTTATGTCAGGCTGATTTCGACGTCTCTTTAGCTGATTGCGTCGTGTCTTATGTATACAGCGTCGTGTGTTAGGTTGCTTGCCTAGTGATGTCTAAGGCTATCTGAGTCATGCATGTCTCAGGCTGATTGCGTCATCTTTAAGGTTATCTTCGTCTGTACAGTAGCAGAATGTACAATTCGCAAAATGTCTTAAGTGGCTCAACACAGTTAATTGTCAGGTCATAATGTTTGCGGTGGCTTTTTCTTGTCTTATGTTAGCTGTTTCATTATGGCCTAAGTTTAAACGACTTACGTTACTATTGTTTTGGTGGAGAATTGGGTCTACGTTTCGGCTGTTTACGAACAGCCTTCTCCCGGAGGTCAACAGATCACGTACGCCCGCCTGTCAACTGTGATTGTCGAACACTGTGGCTGTTTCATTTCGTATGTCGGGCTAGCTGTGTCGTGTTTTTAACACGAGAAAATTGTCTGTGACTAGGTGCGTCGTGTCTTAACCAGACTGAGGCTTCAGGGCGTTAGTCTGGTAGGCTGCGGCAACTTACTTCTATTCTACTTAGTTAAAAGCAAAAAATGAACAGCTTTTACTCATATATTTTGTTAAAATAATTACTTTGTCCCTTGACTGGCGCAAAATGTCCCGTAGACTGGCACCTCAAATTTCAAAATTGAATTTCGACGAAACCTGTGGTTCGATTTAAGTGTTTTTTCGTAAATAACGTTTTCAATAGGCCTTTATTATTATGCAATGATAAAATAACCATAAAACTAAAATTTCAAATTTGCCAGGAAAGGGACCTGAAGAACCGTTTTCAAATTTTCACCCAAAAATCTTTAGTAGGCTGGGATATAAAGATTTACATAGCAAACTCCACTGACTCAGTCAGCTACCACAGTGAATCTAGGTCTCAGAAATGATAGCATCTAGCACATCTACTGTTTTTTCTTCTTTTCTTTTTGTTGGACATACACATATCACGCCTTTATCCCTTGCGGGGTAGGCAGAACGTTAACGTCCGTAAGAATACGGTCGCTATCGCCACGTCTGACATTTTTTGAGGATTGTTTTCCAAGGTTGTTTCAGAAAACATTGTGTATCACTATAGTGACAGGTTGTCAGCCTGTCGCCTAAAAATTGTAATACACCAATACCCTCGAGTCCCTTAGTCGGCTTTTACGACACCCGCGGGAAGGATGTGGGGTGAAGCTATTCTAAGCCGGCATCACACGGCTTTTGTTGGAACCTACGATTACGGCCCCAGGGCCATCAAATCTACGCTGGTCGGCTTGTTGGGGATCTACGGCTCACCCGGAAGTAATTGATTGGCTGTTATTACAACCAGAACCAGCCCAGTCTCACCCCAAGATGCCCTTGGGGCGAGACTGGGCTTAGGAGTTGTTCTGGGAAGAACGGATCGGACTGAAAGCCACACCTGCTGCGTCTTCGCTTGTTGCTCGTTGAGGATAGAAGAAGAATGAGGGTAGACAGATATTTTTGCCCCTAGCAGCCACTCGCAGATACTCCAGTTTACGCTGTTTCAGCATCTAAATATCGGGAACTGAAAACAATAAATTCGTCGGTAAGAACCCGTCGTAATTATAACTACGATTAGTGTAAACAACCGCGATAGTTCAAAATTTAGTGTGATGTTGAGTAGCTAAAACGGAACAAGTAAAATCCTTCTAACTAGCTAAAAATGTAGGTTTATGGAAACACATTCATATTTTATATGTTTCACTGGCAACCGCACAACGGTCTAAGAATTATTTCACACTCATAATTCGGTGCGGCCATGCTAACTGTACCGATCTTAATCGGAGGTCGTTGACCTACCACGAGAATAACATGGTCTATGGGTATTCTTCTTCTTTGTGAAAATTTAGGGTCAATGAACCTTGATGTGATACGTCTTATTAAACTACTGAGACGGTCTTGTGAACCTTTTGAATGTTCAAAGTTTGTTTTGCTTTACGATTCACATATTCCAATCTAGATAATTAATCGTAGGTATTAATTACATAAAGTCCTACTAATACTATGCTTGCAAAATTTTGTATGTTACTCCTTCGCGTTAAACCTGCTGAACCGATTTTCATTAAATAAAACACAAAAGATAAATTGTTATCCCGAAAAATGTTCCTGTGGGATGCTAGGGGATTAAAAACCGACTAACACGCGGGCGGAGCCACGGGCGCCCACTAGTTTTCCATATTTCCTTGACTCTTTTCTTCCGGAATTTACACTTTTAACTGTTATGTTACTTTTAACCACACTTCAGTTGTTAAAAACACTATAAAATTACCTAACTGTGAACATCATAACAAGAGCAGTAAAATATTTAATGTGCCAAAAACGTTACATGTTAATTGTACAGAGTAAAAGGTTTTTCACGTTTTCACGTCAAAGGTGGTGATTTGAAATTTATATTTTGAGTATCATATCAGTGTCACTCGCGCTCCTTAGATCCATCTATCGACATCCATTACCCATGTCTACAGTATGTAAAATATAGGTTGATCCCTGTGACGTTTGCGACCTTGGAGCAAATGCTACGATATAAGGTCCATTTTCCTAGTAAAGAAAGGAAAATGGACCTTAGGATAAACGTCACAGGGATCATCCGATATTTTACAGACTTCACTCGACAAGATATCGCAGGCATACCTCCTTGTCAGTGCGGTAATTGTGAGTATACTATAAATTGGCGTGGTTTCATACAAAATCTGTCTTTAGTTCGACAATGTTGAATCTAGTCGAGAGTAGTGAGACCTATGATTCATCTAAGCATACACATATTCTCTCGAAAAACCTCTTGAGGCAGTCGGGTAAATAAAAGCGTCTCGGTTGTGTTGTGTCTCAATAGAGAGTCAAATGGGTTGTTTTCGCCGTCAAAGGCTTGACTCACAGTGGTAAAAGGCAGAGGACTGAGATACTAATGCGCTTTACCTAGGTTCGTAATACGGCCTTACTCTATGTCTAGGTCGGAGTTTTAACCCATAATATAAGAAGCAGGTCAATGAGCATTACTCATGGCCATGATTTCACTACCATAATCCTCAGTGCCTCAGCACACGATACCAAAGTCACGACATGTAGCGATGACAACGAAGAGTTACTAACGAAGACTTATGGGCTTGCCTGAGTGGAGTGCACAGTTTTCATACAAATGTATTCCCCAGCTTTCTTTTCTAATAATAGCTCTATAGCTATAATTCATTTTGTATTAAGATAAGGCTTACTAAAGGCATGTCCTTATTATTTTCTTTTTCAAAAAAAAAAATTATGACACAGAAAAAAAAGTCCGACTGGCCAGATTTGGCACAAAGTAGAGAAGAATGGCACGCTTTAATGTCGGAGACCAAGATCCAGCCAGCGAAGTAGTAGTATAGTATTAGTAGAAAAAAAGCATTGTTAGTTTTCTATGGAAAAAGAAATGATCATATTTTCTTCTCTTAATTATTTTCGAAAAATAAAATTAGGTAAGTTATAGAGGCATGCCCTTAGTAGGCTTTAATGTAACAAAAAAAGAATTATAGCTCTGAGGCATTACTCGGGAAGAAAACGGGGGAGTACGTTTGTATAAAAATCCCACCCTAGGGCATCCTCTTAATCTTATTCTTTCTCTCCTTATGGAAACGCAAAGCAACCTACATTATTAGGTACGTATAGGTATGCCTTGTAATGACCATAGTCCTCCGTGTAGGTACTTGTAACAATGCAGAAACCATCACAAAGCAAGTACCGAACGAAACAGTTGCGGATTGCGTAGACACGCATGTCGAATCGAATACCATAGAGTTAAATTTCTGGAAAGGTGTAATTCGATTTCGTGCACGGAAGTTCGCAGCGACCACACGAATTTCAATTTACCTTTGAACCTTGTTGTCTTGAGTCTTACCCTTGGTCTTACATCCTTGAACAGGAAGTAAGATCCGAAGACCTAGGAAACTGTTCGGCTTTCTTACAAATTCTCATGAGACGGCATGAGGTATGGATGGGAGTATAGACCTGCAATCCCTCAAATCTACTACGCATTTTTATGCCGAAGAAGAAGCAGAATGCCCTTTTTCTTTTTATTGTAAGTGTTACATTGGATCGACGATCGACGCATGACACGGCGTAAGGTACAGATCGCAGCTGGTAACGTAGCGATGTTTGCTATGCATTACTCAAAATTCTGACCCATAAGGACAACAAATTCCAAAGAAGAGGACTTCTTCTTACTTACCTTGTTAGACCGATGTGGCGCAATGGTAGTGCGACTGCTTTTGAAGCAGAAGGTCCCGGGTTCGATTCTCGGTGGGTCACTCACAAAGTTGATATTTGTCACTTAGTGAATTTGTTCCCAGTCTGGTTAGGACATTGCGGGCTGAACCACCCGATTGTCCGTAAGTAAGATGGTTCCGTGTTTCGGATGGCACGTTAAGCCGTAGGTCCCAGTTGCTGTCTATGATCACTTAGACGGCGGTCGTTACACAACCATGTCAGAAGCCTGCTACTTGTAGAAGGCGGTTGGAAAATTCTGACACTAGGGTGCATCGGGTCGTTGGACGACTCGGTGTCCTACACGAAAAGAAGAAGACCTTGTTAGAGAAAGAGTCAATGATCCCTATAAACCCAGGCCTGTAAGTCTAAACCCGTTGAATAGGAAGTAAGTTCCGATGACCTAGGAAACTCCTCGACTTTCCCGCGAATTCTCATGACATGGCGTGCGGTATGGGAGTATAGTATAGCTGCAATGTCATATACGCGACAGAATTACCCCATTGTCTGACTTCTTGTGCGTCTGCTGAGGCTACGAGATCCGCGGGGTTTGGTTGATTAAGTAAATAGATCCTAATTATGTGAGCTAAAGATGACTTGATAGATATCGTTTTAAAAATCAGACACAGGTACGCCATATTGACCGATTGTCAAAAAATCTGATAAAATATGTTTGATACTTAATATTTGACAAGTACCTGGGTCCCAAGTTTGCTATTTTTTTGTCATTTTAACGCCATCGAAACTCAACTGTCATTCTATTTCCATTGTGACTTTTCTATACTTCAAACTGTTAGCAGACTACGAAACTACCAAAATCATCCAACTGAGATCCAATCGACATCCAACTGAAACAATTTTCATTTAGCAGACTTAATGCCCTGTGATTTAATTTCCTACTTAATTACTTTCGATGTTTACCAATAATCACACAAGAGATGCCATGCGCGCGCTGTCGACGTAAATATTGTTTTTTCTCTGTGCACATAACTAATTTATATGACTGTGGTTCTTTAATGGTAGTCGTAAAACGACTATTATACGACTTTTGTTGAATGAATCGAATTAAGAAGTCTAGTTGAATAGTTTATGGATATACGGAAACGATTTAAATCTTAGTTCTTTATGTTCCTAGTATTAACGATATTAGATATCAATGATATTAGTCAATAATATATTTTTTTAAATATCACGAGATCTCGTGACAGGAAGCCATGATCTTGAATTTAAATACTTACATTTTGCATCATCCTGAATCATAAAAGTCAAGAAAAAAACAGCCCGATCTCAAGAACACATAAAACGAAGGTTCTTTGTCGAGTGGAATACCAAGCCTATGATCGACCTGATCAAAAGACAGGTTTCTAAGTAAATTGATTTTGTTTTAGATTTATTCAATGGGGTTGTAGTTTTGGTAGAGGTAGTTGATCAAATTGAAACTTCTTGTAATGAAAAACACAGGACTCTTCCCTTACCCAGTTATGATGCGAAACCGCTACTTCGATTTTCTCTACACTTGTAAACAAAATTATTCATTTGTTTTGAAATCCATACGATTTGACTCTTGTGAAGTCTTCATGCCCGCGAGACAAATCTCTATACATATAGTGCGCAACTAAAGGGGCTAGTCGTGTCAGCCACACTGATCTATATCTATAGGATTTAAAACGGTCGTTTTGTGGCCCCATACACTTTGTCCTACAAACTACGAGCCGGCGTGAAGTTAGCAAGGTGACGGCGAGGTGGTAGCAGAAGTCACTGAACTAAATACATGCCAAAGTACCTACGTATCACGCTACCTGCATTTTGTATCTGATAAAAGAAATATACCCATTTACTTAGTTTTCTCGAACACACAACGCATATATATGTGGAAGCTTGTAATTGGCTGTAAGCTACCCAAATAAAAAAAAAAACCCTAAACAAGTATGTATAAGATTCATTGTATCAGGGTGGCGTGGTCATATTGGTACACATAGAAAGGAACACACATAAGAACTACCCGAATCCCGGATAAGTTACATGCTGTGTGGTCAGCCTGACCAGCCCAGAGATAGTGCCTTTTTTATCCCACCTGTGCTGCCTTTATACTAGGATCATAAAAATTGTTGTAGAAAGGAGAACAAGGAGGAGTTTCATGTAGGGACACCAGGTTTCATGTGTATTACAACTTTAGGCGACAGGTTGACAACCTTTCACTACAGTGATATACGGATCATCTGAAACGGCCCTCAATACTTGTCAGACGGTGGCGGTGGTGACCGTATTATTACGCTCCGCAAGGGATAAAGGTATGATAATACACACACATATGTGTGTATAAAGGATAAAATTGTGCCTATTTGTGAATTAATGTGCATTTGTGAATGATTGATAATAAAAAATATATAATGTAAATTTTCTAATTTGGCTAAATAAATTTGAATCTTTGAATCCGAAATCCGTCATTTTGGCGAGTTTTCCATGCCTTCGTTCTGCGTGCTCCTAGGGTTCTCACTGAAAATTCCGCTGCTCTGAACATAGAGCTGTGAAAAATCACCACTTTTGAAACCTTGACCAACACTAGGATGCACACAATGTAAAATACTAGTATTCAATGATGCACAGAGTTGTGTAATAATGTGCTATTGTTTAACAGGAATTTATTATATCCCCGAGGCCGATACGGCTGGTTTAAACAGAGGTCAAGTTAATATTTCTATTGGACACTTTCCGCCTAATTTTAAGTACTGTCGACTGTAAAACAATCGCGTGGAAATTGGTTGGCATTTTACCTTGTAATCTCCCAGGGCCTACCTACTACGTAGTAAGTGGTATTTATCACAATGGTTATGTAGAGAGAATCGGTTGCCAAGTGGTTAGGACACCGGTCTTACAATCGTGAGACCCGAGTTCACGTATATTTTTTTACTCACATTTACCGACTGCTTTTACGGCGAAGGAAAAACATCGTGATAAAACCTACATTCAAATTTTGAATTCGGTTAGCCTTCGGGTTGCAGAGGTCTGACGGCAGTGACTCTGTGTAAAAATTTAGCCTAGGTTCGGTAGCCGGCTCTGACAAAGAACGGGATAAATCAAGGAAGGAAGGTTATGTAAAAAAAATGGCAGAGGATCGGGGAGTTAGGCAGGAGCAGTGTTCGATCACCCATGAGACGTAAGACGCGAGATAGCGCGACGCTTAAAACCGTGCCGTTCGGGGTAGATTTGATGGCCTCGGGGCCGAAGGCGTAAAGTCCAGAAAAAAGGTCAAGACCTTTTCCTTTTAAAATGTATGGAACAAAATAGACGAGAGGCCCGCGTCTTCGTCGATTTCTTGTCCCATGTGTCACGTATTTCATCACGTAGGTACGCATGTAGATAGCCTCTCAAAGGGCAGCCCCATATACGATCGGTAACTATAAATATACGGGGTGTAAGGGACAGCGTCCCGAATACTGATAGGGCGCAAGCAGACCATAAAACTGAACAACTTTCCCCCAGGAACATAATATGTTAGGAAACGTCAAAAATTGTTTGGATTCCTATAGTAAACGCAGTCGGCTGATCGCGATTTTGCATGGGAGGTCGCAATTTTTTTGTCGTTTCCTGACAAATTATGTACCTAGTACCTTGTACCCTATCAGTATTCGGGACGCTGTCCCTAACACCCCGTATACTCGATAAACATAACCCGTCTGAGGTAGTCGGGTAAAATTGTAATGCTGTAAAATGTTAGTCACCAAAAATGTCTACCTTGTTCCAACGCTATCAGTATTTTTAAGCCTTGAACTCTGCAGCATAAAATATTATCAAGTCTTTTAACAACCTGTAAACGCAATTAGGAATAAATTACAACATGTGTATTACTAAAACGGAACCAGTTTCACGGTCCATTGGACTGTCATACTCGCATTGTGGAAAGCAGCGAGGGTATTAACATATCCGGTCCACTGTTCCGAACCAACAGGTTCAAATTTACATGCGGACTGCATGTGTGTGATGCGTGCAGGGAAGTATGTGGGTTTAATTGTATTTCCCTTTATTGGAATGTGTTTCCGTTATTATATTTGAACTCTTGAATATTGTTTTTTTATAAAAGCGATAGTCGTATGGGGCGGAAAACGCAAAGCTTATTTTTAATGGCACCATGCGCCTTATAAACTAGGTATTAAACGCGCTTATACAAAAGCTTTGATTTGACACATACCCACTTCAACCAATCAAAGGAAAGCGGCACATTCAAAAGTGGCTCCTTTTAGTTACCATTTAGTGGTACCTATGAGTGAGCCTATTCCCATTGCTTGTGGCCGATACGATGACGCGGCAGCAGACGAGGAATGTCTAGACCCTTTATTCCCTTTGGTCACCCCCGTGGCCGTCGGGAATAGTGGGCTGGGAATAGTCTTTCCTATTTTTTTTTTCATATTTCGACCTATATTCTTTGGGGAAACTTTTCAGTCAACTGGACTGGCTCACCCTTTAAAATATTTGTAGTTGTTTTTTCTTAGTAGAAGATGGCCACCGGGTGACCGTCGGGACCAGTGACCACTCCGGTGACTAACAAAGGCAGTGACCTGCGGGAATAAACGGTCTTGACGACATGTCGCGATTGGTATGCCTCAATATTTCAGCACGAAATTCAATTTCAAAACCAACCCCGCCTACCCAACATCGTTGAGGCTAAGCTAGTAGGTAAAATTTAAATAAATGAAATCAATTTAGTAGGACTTATGGCGCATTGTCCAGCAGACTTTGATGTGTTGTGAGAAGTAATCTACCTACAAATAAAGATGGAGTACCGACATTAGAGCGGTTTCCCCACTTGACGTCCGTTGCTGCGTAACTCATGCGTCTGTCAGGTGAAAGAAAGTTTAGAATCACATACACAAAAGCGGCGCTGACGCAGGAGCTACGTAATTTAGTAGGCATTATGTCTACATTATCACCAACGGCTGTCAGGTGTGGGATTCGCTTTATGTACTGTTGGGTCTTGTCAAATTACTAATGGCCCCACTCCCACCAGTGGACGTAGAGATGTTGGATTGTTTGAAAAAGTGGTCAATGGTGTGATTTTCGCCTTATTCCGTTAGTGACCCGTCGCTGTAACTGTGTAGACTAATGAGGCTCACATCATTAGCGATTTTAAAGGTTAGAAAAGAAGCACTAAGTAGGTATAACAACTTGAAAGTGTACTAAGTGAAGTTAGACATCTTGAAAGGAAGGATATTGAAAGTAAAGAATGGATCGACTGAAAGAAAATACAGAGTGTGCTAGTTATTTTTTCGCCTATAAGCAGGCCTTTGCCCAGCAGTGGGACAGTGAACAAAATACATAAAAAGTGGGTAGGTGCTCAGTCCATTGATTGATACGAATTCGTATGATAGTTATTGTTTGTCCCTATTACTCTCTATGGTCCGTATTTACAAATCGCACTCAACTCTGAAATCGATCTCAAGAGCGAATTTTACATATTATGTCAGTCAATACTAACAGTATCTCAGAATCGCACTCAAGATCGATCTCAGAGTTGAGTGCGGTTGATAATAACTGCTCTAATACAAAAACGCAGTGATAGTTGTCATTGTCACTTTTAGTAACATGAAAAAACGAATTTTAGATATTTAGATTAGATTTGAACTTAAACATAGATAGTTACATACTTTAAGAGTGCAAAAAGTTGCTTAAAATAGGCATTTTTCTATACTTCACCTCTTTATCTCCGCCGTTATCAAGCCGAATTTACAGCATGTGGCAACACAGGATAGTTTCCTAGCTGCGCATACGCAACTGCGCACCGGATCGGAACCGCCATTGTTTTAACATGCTATCTGCTATCTGCTTAGATCTGTAGTGCAGTGTTTAACTGAATTGGGGCGAGCTTTCGCTTTTGTGCCGTTTTTTGTGCTACCTAATCATTTATCGGTGTTTCAAGGGCAATTTTCTGTTTCTTGATCAATCAGGGTAATTAAACCAGTGGGGCGCCCAGCGGCTTCATTTGCTGCTTAAAAATATATTTTCTGGGAGTATAAAGCAAGTCTACTTACTACCCGACTCTTTTAGCCAATCTCTCTGTCATACTGCCATTATCTATTTTAAAGTAGTAAAGTAGATACGTATGTTAATGGTAGGCATGTTCTATTCTTACATGCGTGCATAAGCAAGCATTCTAGATAAACTATAGGATAAAAAAATATTCTTGAAGTAACTTTTCAGAACATGTGTAAAAAATATTCAAACGTCTACAGTATTGTTGCTTGAATACTCCATAATTGGCAGCTGTCATAATCATGATTATGCTGTAGTCTATTTTAATTTGTTGACATGTCTTCATTTGATACATACATTATGCATATACATATCACGCCTTTATCCCTTGCGGGGTAAACAGAGCGTTAATGGTTGAAAAATACGGCCGCTATCGCCGCGTCTAACAATTTTTCAGAGCCATTTCAGATAATTCGTGTTTGACGTACTGACAGGTTGTTAGTCTGTCGACTAAAATTGTATTGCACATGAAACCTTAAAGTCCCTTGGTCGCCTTCTTACTACACCTGCGTGAACGAGATTGGGTGATGTTATTCTAAGCTGGCATCATACGAAGATTGGTTTTTCATACATACACTTTCATACACTAATCACGCCTATATCCCTGGCGGGGTCATTAACGGCTGTAAAATTATGGTCATTATCGCTACTTTTGACATATGTTTGAGGGTATTTCAGATTACTCGTGTACCACTATAGATTGGTTTTATAGCTACCAAAATTGGTTTAATACCAGCGACGAGTTACTTTGTTAGTTCGCCAAGTTTTCATTAGCAAAAAAAAAACACTAATGGAGCTTCGAATTGATAATGAGGATAATAATAAGCATGTTCAATAAGAGGTGTTATTATAGCGGTTAGCATCACTTTGCTTTCTCCTTAAACACATTTGCGTGACTCTGTTCGGCAGTCGATTTGTGTAATCGATACTATAATATGACGAAATGGGTTCAGATTTCACACGCTAACTAAACAAGTAGCGTAATTATGAAAAATCATAAAAACCTTTTTAATTTATGAAGCGTAAAATATAGTCAATCGCGCTTCTGAGACGAACATAATATCAATATCCGCCAAACTACATTAATTCCCGGTAAAAATAATTCACCTTGTCTATACCCCAGTCCGGACCTCCGAGAAAAAGTCCCTCTTACCTTACTTGTTCAAGCCCTGGCCGCCTCTAACACTTTATTCAGGAGAAGAGAATATTATTAACTTTTTGTTAGAAAGTTCGTACAAACAAAACAAGTATAAAAATTCACGCCACCGATGGGATTTGAACCCACGTCTTTTGACTAGCCAGTTCAGAGGTTACACTACGGTAACACTACACTACGGTCAGCTCTATCCCTGGCGGCGAAATTGTGATCCACTCACTTCGTTCATTAGGAGAGAATATTAATTTTAAAAAATCAAGTTTTCGAATAAGTGACAAATAGCTACCTGCTTCTGTAGAAGTGTGAATGATTTGGGTAACATGCATGACCTGTCTCAATGTCAGCGTGTCGACATGCGCGTACGCATGCGATGCGACCATCGATCGCACGTCGCTATTGGCACAGCGTAACTAACGCACAATGTCAACTTTTTATTATGTACGGAGGTCGTTTCGTCAAATATAGGATTGTTTAAATCAATAAACGTTGTTTGTTGTTTGCATTTTCAGAATGAACCAGCAAGATCAACGCCTTTTACTATATTATTGGATTTTACAAATTCAACGTTTCGAACACTTTACAGTGCTTGTATTGGAAATATTCAGAGGTTATGCGTGTAGTGTGGACAAGCAGTGGTGGACACGGCGATCGTTGGGCGAGAAATAAATAGGCAGGCGGTTAAGTATTTCAAACTGTCTATTGATCACAATAGCTGGTGAAATACATTATGATGATTCTTTTGATTTGAATTAATATAACATTTAACACTGAGACGAGCGAAACACACACGAACGATGACAGCAGAGGAAGGAAGTGTCAAAAAAAAGAATGTTGCCATAAGCAATTCTATTTTTAAAAAGTTACATATTATTGAGGACCATACACACTAACATTACCATGTTAACACTTCCCCTTATGGTTAACAATAATTTGTCAGCACAAAAACATAAGACTCTACATGCTCTATATTCATAGAAAGTGACTCTACATTCACATGCTATATCAATAATGCAACTTTACATTCACATAGATTGAATAAACCTGACTCTATAAATCCAATGTCAAAATATAGAAATAACTCTACATACATTATCATGCTAACAAGAATCAATTTTAAATTCATAAACAAACAAACAATTATAATGTCATGAAGATAAAATTAATAAAAATATCTCTATCTTACATTCATAGCCCGAACAAACTTCATATGTTTTTCTTTACATAATGGTTTAGTTAATACATCTGCTATCATCCTATCTGTAGGTAGATATTGAACACATAATACACCCTTATTTACTATGTCTTTAATAAAATGAAAACGGATATCTATGTGTTTTGTTTTCTTATAACAATACTCTACACTTTCAAGTAGTTTCTGAGCACTCTGATTATCATTATAAACGATGCAAGTTATTGGCATAGTTGTAAGTTCTGACAACAAATTCATAATAAATAGAATGTCCTTACAAACATCACCTATTGCAAGATATTCACTCTCACAACTTGAAAGTGCGACGCATTTCTGCTTTCTAGACTCCCAGTTTATAGTATCACTACCCAGCTTAACAATGAACCCAGTTTAAGACTTCCTATCTGTTAAATCATTGGCCCAGTCCGAATCGGTATAAGCTTTTAAACTCCAATCCCTATCCTTATAAAAACATAAAGACAAATGAATTGTTCCTGCTAAGTACCGTAAAATACGTTTTGCTGCCAACCAATGAGTCTTATCAAAACAATTATTAAACTGACTTAGCTGACTACATGCAAAAGAGATGTCAGGCCTCGTGCATACTGAAAGATACATAAGAGACCCGAGCAGTTGTCGGTAGTTAAATACATCATCCTGTAGGTTGTCACAAGAAGTTACACTTTTTACTAACTTATCACCTACAGACATTGGTGTGGCTGTGGCCTTACAATTTTCCATATTAAAACGTGCAAGCAGTTTTCTTATATATTGACTCTGATCTAACTTTAAAATACCCTTACCTCTATCACGTGTGACATTCATACCTAAACAATTTCTGAGAGGTCCAAGGTCCTTCACATTTAATTTTTGTTCCAAAACATTCAATAAATTTCTCTTGATGGAACTCTCAGAATTGTACATCAAATAGATATCATCTACGTACAAAGCCAGAATAACTAGATCATCTTTATCATTTTTTTATGTAAACACAGGGTTCACATTTACTTTGAACAAAACCATGTTTACACAACAATGTGTGAATTTTAAAATTCCACATCCTGCTTGCTTGTTTAAGGCCATAGATGCTTTTATTTAACAAACAAACCTTATTACTATTATCACAGAACCCTATTGGCTGTTCCATAAATATTTGCTCATTTAAATCCCCATTTAGGAAAGCTGTTGCCACATCTAAATGATCTATGTTCAGGTTTAACTTATTAGCTAATGAGAACAATATTCTCATAGTAGAGTGACGTACGACTGGGGAAAAAGTTTCGTTATAATCAACTCCTTCTTTTTGTGTAAAACCTCTGGCAACTAACCTAGCCTTAAAGCGATCAAAATTACCAGATGCATCATATTTAATTTTATAAACCCATTTACATTTTATTATATTTTTACCTATGGGTCTGTCGACTAATTCCCATACATTGTTGCTTATGAGAGAGTCGTACTCACATTGCATAGCGTCCTTCCACTGCTGCTTGTGGGGGCTGTTAATAGCCTCCTCGTAGGTCGACGGTTCATCAGAGAGAGAAACACCAAGGGCCAGTAAAGAGGACAAATCTGACATATCATAATCTGCATACCTCTGTGGCTTAATATTTCGTGTGGAACGAACAGGACGACCAGTAGAATTACGAGGATCGCTTGCTTCACTTGCGCCATCTAGCGCTGCTTCCCCTCCAACTGGCGCCTCGCAGCGCGCCAAGGGCTGACTACCCGGCGACTCTACAGGCTCTCCAGAAGAGCTGGACTCGTCATCGCTCCCGGTGCAGAACTCTCCATCTGATGATAAAGAATTTAAAATGAAATCATTACTGACATTACCAGACTCATTTAGTTCATTAATTGTGCCAGTAGAAATATTATTTAAGTCATTTAAAATTTCATTTGATTTGTTAAAAGGACTAGAATTATTCACATTAATTTCATTATTGATTTCATTAGACCTACAACTAATATCACAGACATTATCACTGTTTAGTAAATAAAAATCTTCATCTGTTACTGTCTCAGTTTTAGTCATCTCTTGATTGTAAAATCGATTTTCTAAAAATGCTACATTTCGCGACAATATGACCTGATTAGGGTTTATAGGATCTGCAAGCCTATAGCCTTTTGTGGTTTCACTATAACCTACAAAAATAAACTTTTTGGCTTTAGCATCAAGTTTCCCACGTTTCTGCTCAGGGATGAGAGAATAGGCTATGCAGCCAAAGACTCTGAGAGCGCTAAGATCGACCTTCGACCCTGACCATGCTTCCTCAGGTAAGCTACCGGACAATGAAGTTGTGGGACTCCTATTTTTCAAATAAATTGCTGTCATGATAGCTTCGCCCCAAAAACGTTTGTCTAGGTTAGCATGCTGCAACATACAACGCGCCTTCTCCATTAAAGTCCTATTTAGGCGTTCTGCAACGCCGTTCTGAGCAGGAGTGTACGGAACTGTCCGTTGGTGAATAATACCCTCTTTTTCAAGAAAATTAGAGAATCTAAAATTGACATATTCACCGCCATTGTCAGAGCGCAAACATTTTATAGGCAAACCTAATTGTTTTTCAACTAAAGCTTTGAATTTTAAGAAACAATTCATTACCTGTGATTTGTGTGTAAGCAAGTATCCAAATCTTTTTCTTGTAAAGTCATCGGTGAAGGTGACAAGGTATCTTGCACCACCCCAGCTGGCCTCCGCTGTTGGACCCAAGACATCGGTGTGAATCAACTGTAGCGGCTGAGTAGCACGCTTAGAGCCATCCTTTGGGAAAGGCTCGGCCGAAAACTTCCCCTTAAGACACGCTTCACAGTTCTTCAAGATGTCATTGTCCTCAACCTGTAACAACATACCATTTGCCTTGTTTGATAGCCTAGACATACCTGATACACTTAGATGTCCAAGTCGGCAATGCCAAAGTACAGGTGAAGATGAGGAGACAGCGACTGCGGCACTCTGTGACTCTTTCCTATCCTGAAGGAGCAGAGAGTGCTCCAAATTTTGCAAATTTCTACCATCACCTAAGCACACAGACCCATTTAATTTGTAGATACCATTTACACAGTTGCCATAGATTTTACAATCATTATTACGGTGTATTAATACACAATGATGCTCATCAAAAATAGCAATCCAACCATTTTTACACAGCTGACTGACTGACATAAGATTTGTGGACAGATTGGGAACATACAATACATTATGTAAGGTTCTTACCTCATTGTTACACTTTATATTAATTTCACCAATCTGAGCGCCTACAAGTTTAGTGTTATTAGCCACTGAAATGTTCTTTCTTGCACAGTCTTTCAGATTACACAATAAACTCTCATTATTCACCATGTGAACACTGCATCCAGAGTCAATATAAATGTCATTGGTTTCATGAGCGATGAAGGCCGAAGTGGTAACATTTTCTTCCTTCTTTGAACGTTTATCACGACGCAGTTTAAAACACTTTGCCCTAGTATGGTTCTTCTTTTGGCAGTAGGAACACACAATGTCCTTGTTATAAACCTTCTTAGTGATGAAAGCATTAGAAGTTTCAGCCGTACCCTTTCTGTAGGCCTCCTGAAGTAACCGTGCCCTCACAACCTCGCTTTCAAGCTTTTTGGAGATGCACAGGGTTTCCAAGCCAGACACCAACGAATCATACTCCTCCGGTAGCCCACTCAGCAGCAACTCAGCGACCTCTTCATCTTCTATAACTTTGCCTATGTCGGCAAGCTGCTGCACTAGAGTTGTAACAGCTTCTATATAGTCCAACATGGATGTATACTACTGTGTATATTCAATTCTGTGTAATTTTCTTAGCAGTAGCACACGGCGATATAACCCCTTATGTTCAAAAGTGTCCTGAAGCTTTTGCCATGCGTCTGCAGCAGTATTTGCTTTTACTATGTACTGATAGAGACATGGTTTGATGCTCAGCGCTATTCTCGCGAGCGCACGCTGGTTTTTGGCAGGATCTATCGGGTTATCACCATCAACCTGATCCCACAGATCTTCTAATATCAGGGCCATGCGGATTGCAAATTTCCAAGTCATCCAGTTTTCAGCACCGGCCAATTTTTCAACGGAATTTGAAGCCCCGCTGCCTATTACCACAGTCGAGCGATGGTTGCCATTATTATCATCATTATTTGAGCGATCACCTCTGTTATTTTCATTGTTTTCACCATGCGTACCGCCGCCATTAGGGCCACGTTCCCCACTATTTGTAGACATGATATTGTGGTGAAACAAACCACAATTTCTCTCCGCCCTACGCCAAGTGTCACTTTCTTTGAAGATGTAGACCACGTAGAAATCATTTTAATATTTTCTTCTTTGCGACCCGCTGGGCCCATAACCTATTGGAAATATTCAGAGGTTATGCGTGTAGTGTGGACAAGCAGTGGTGGACACGGCGATCGTTGGGCGAGAAATAAATAGGCAGGCGGTTAAGTATTTCAAACTGTCTATTGATCACAATAGCTGGTGAAATACATTATGATGATTCTTTTGATTTGAATTAATATAACATTTAACACTGAGACGAGCGAAACACACACGAACGATGACAGCAGAGGAAGGAAGTGTCAAAAAAAGAATGTTGCCATAAGCAATTCTATTTTTAAAAAGTTACATATTATTGAGGACCATACACACTAACATTACCATGTTAACAGCTTGTGATGATACAATTTGTAAAATCCTATTATAAACACAAATCCATTAAAATGGTTTTACTGTGACACTGAATCCTGCTAAATGCGAAAGTTTGTATGTTTGTTTGTTTGTTACTTCTTCACGCTAAGACTACTGTATCGATTTCCATTAAATTTGGCACACAGATAGAGTGTAGCTTGGATTAACACACAGGTCAGTTTTTATCCCGAAAAAATGTTCCTGTGGGATGATACGGGATCAAAACCGACTTCCGCGTTGGCGGAGCCGCGGGCGCACACTAGTAATTAATAATAACTGTTTTCTAAGTGTAACACAATGTTACCTAAGTCAGATTTGTCTTAGTCGAATAGAATAGGTTTCAGAAATAAAAGCGAGCTGTCTGCTCCTGAAAACCTTTAAAAACCATCTAAATGAGTGTATGTGCAACTTATTGCCATGCATGCCCCACCTCTCCTAACCTAACCACAAAGCCATTGAAGTGGCCAAGTTTTAGGCTGACAAAACCTTGTGCCATTAACACGACAAGAAGAAAAGAGTGTAATCCATGCTAAACCCGATGTACCGTGAAAATGTTATGGCGCTGCGGTCGTGGAAACCAGAGCAATTTTGCCAGCGTCAGCTCTAGACGGATTATGCTGAACAGCTTCGCCTCATTGGAGACCAACGGACCTGAATCGATTAGTAACGTTATGAAATAAAATACGAAGAAAAACTATTCACCTCCAATATAAAAGTGTCCATCAGAATGGCGGGTGTATAATATCGAAATAAATCAATAATAAATGTGTTAAATGTACACTAAATGTACGTATTTGTACTTAAGTATCCGCGTCGTACGTTCATTGGTTTCTTAGAAATAACGATTTCAAAGTGAGCAGCCATTCTGACGCCAGGATGGCGGGTGAATTTTAAACGGATGAACCAAACTTGAATATTCATGTATCAAATAAATGTACGAGAAATGTACGCATCGCCTCACATAACAAACACTATTTTACTATCAAAATAAGGCCCTTCAATAGGTATTAAAAGTTAAATCTGCATGGCTAACATGCGTGCCACGACATATTTTGTCGTTTCATATGCGCACAATGTCACTACGGAAGAATGCGTAACTAATTCGCAGTGAAGTTAGCTGCAGAAGAATCTTCCTAGAAATATTATTATAACTTTGATAAATTAAAAAATATGGAATCCGTGTAACTGATCTTTGAATTAAATACTTCCTAAGTATGTGAAATAAGAAACAGTATGGTGCCTACTTTGGTTTGTTAAAATCTTCGACCAATATAAGGAGGTATGGACGGGCCGTACCGAACAAGTAGTGGCATTATGCGCATGAAATGACAGAAATATGTCGTGGCACGCATGTTAGCCATGCAGATTTAACTTTTAATACCTATTGAAGGGCCTTATTTTGATAGTAAAATAGTGTTTGTTATGTGAGGCGATGCGTACATTTCTCGTACATTTATTTGATACATGAATATTCAAGTTTGGTTCATCCGTTTAAAATTCACCCGCCATCCTGGCGTCAGAATGGCTGCTCACTTTGAAATCGTTATTTCTAAGAAACCAATGAACGTACGACGCGGATACTTAAGTACAAATACGTACATTTAGTGTACATTTAACACATTTATTATTGATTTATTTCGATATTATACACCCGCCATTCTGATGGACACATATAAAATTAACTCCATCGTCGGCTTATACTTTTTGTATGGGAGATCTATATTGTTTTCGTATCTCTACCCATGTTCCTTGGGGAAAGTTGTTCAGTTTGTTAAGTGTATTATTTATTCTGTGGTATAATACATACATACATATATCACGCCTTTATCCCTTGTGGTATAATGATCCGGCAGATTATCAATGCGTTCTTTTCTGAGTCCATGATTCTATGTTGTAGGCATGTATCAGCCCCACTTACAATGCTACTTACAGTAGCTTTACTATTCTCCTTAATATCGATCTTATATTACTCGCTCAAAGAATCCGGAGAAGGTAAAATAAAAAATAATATATTCAGAAATATTCTCAAGGTTGCCAACGATTAAGGCAAGTAGGAAGTAAAAATACAAGTGTCTATGCAGGTAATGTCAAGGCAACCGCGTAAACATTACTCACCGAATAATCCAAAATGTTAACAATAAAATTTATCAAATGATCTTTGATATATTCATTATCTGAGTCACTCAATGTTTACTCTATTACCATCGCCAATTTTGGAAATAATGTTGGAACGTAACGGTGAGACAGTGAACTGTATCATTGTTTTGAGTTGTTCATTATAATTATTACAAAAATTAAGTCATTTTCGTTACTATAGTTCTAATTAGTGACTCGATAATAACAGTTCTCATGGTATGTATGGAATTAGCGGCAAATACGTTATTGCTTGAGTAATTATCTCGTTATTTCCTTCAATATCGTTATTTCTCACGCGGTCCAATCGAAGTGGTGCAAAAAAGTGCGTGCTATAATAAAATTCTTAGCCGGCGGAGCGAGGCATGGTGGAGATGGGCCAGGTAAAATGCCATACCTACACCTTTTTATGTTTTAAGAGTCCTTTGCTGTGACATATACTTTTTATTCTGTGTTTCACTAAAAAAGCCGGCTTTTTCTTAGACCTCAGTTCAGCTTCTGACAAGCATGCTGACACCATTGATCACAACATTCTTTTAACTTAAACTTTACGGTGTAAGACATAGGTCTTTAAATTTATAAATCTTATCTCGTAAAATTAAGGACCTGGACGATAATGGCTTTGAGACTGTGTATAACGCAAGGATGACAGTATTGACCTGAAGTGTACCGCAAGGTTCTGTTTCAGGACCTATATTTTACATAAAAAAATTAAATGATTTAGTTAAGTACGTTTACAACCCTATTTCTGATATTAATATAGGTAGTAATTTTTCGAGAAACGTACAAAGTGAAATCATCTAACAAATATAATTAAATAATCAACAAGTCGCGTGAGTCATGTTCTTTTAAACTTTGTATCGATAGACATTGTTTGTTTATACTTTAGACTTTGTTTGTTTAGTAATAAAATAGGTAATTAAGTAATCAAATCTAATCTTATCACAATAGCATCCTGTGTGTTTACCTAAAAATCACATTATCTGTTGATGTTGATAAGGCGTTATTTAATAACCAGTTTTGAGATATTAGCATCAGTGAGTGGACGCGCGCAAGATGTTCGTCCTAGCGCTTTGTGTAGTGGCAGTTTGTGCGCTGTACTACTACTCCACCAGGACTTTCAGTTACTGGTCTAATAGAGGCATCAAACATGACAAGCCTTGGCCTATAGTCGGAAGCAATCTTAGCAACTACTTAATGAAGAAGAGCATGACAGAAGTGGCTGTGGATATGTACTTCAAATATCCCACCCAACGAGAAAGTAGTGGGTGGCTTCAACAGCACACGCCCGGAACTAGTGATTAGGGATCCGGAAATTATTAAGCGTATCCTTACAACGGATTTCTATTCATTCTACCCGAGAGGCTTGAATCCACATAAAGAAGTGATTGAGCCAATGATGCAGAATCTGTTCCGGTGACCTGTGGAGAGTGCTGCGGCAGCGCATGACGCCGGCGTTCACAAGCGGCAAGCTCAAGGCCATGTTCCCACTCGTCTGTGAACGCGCAGGACGCCTGCAGGAGGTGATCTCAGCTGCTACTGGCAGCAAACCGAAAGCCCTCGATGCACGTGACATCATGGCACGAGACACAACCGATTTCATCGGCTCTGTTGGCTTCGGTTTGTCCGCCGACTCTCTGAGCGACGAAAACTCCGCTTTCAGAGAACTCGGTAAAGAAATCTTTCGTGTGACTCTCCCTGCATTCATAGTGGCGGTTTTGAAAGAAATATTGCCAGAGTTATGCAAACACCTGAAATATATGTCTGGGGTTGAAGATGATATTATCAGCCTTGTAAAACAAATTGTGAAACAAAGAAACTATGAACCTTCTGGTCGTCATGATTTTATTGATCTGTTGCTGGAATGTAAAAAAAAGGCGCTCTAGTTGGTGAGTCTATTGAAAAGAAGGACAAAGATGGAAACTCTCAAATTATCAGCGTAGAATTGGACGATACTCTCTTTGCTGCACAAGTGTTTGTATTCTTCGCCGCAGGATTTGAAACGTCTTCATCAGCTACCAGTTTCACGTTACATCAGCTCGCGTATCATCCGGAAATCCAAAAGAAAGTTCAAGAAGACATCGATCGTGTCCTGGCCAAATATGACAACAAATTGTGTTATGATGCTGTCAAAGATATGACCTATTTGGACTGGGCATTCAAAGAAGGCATGAGGATGTTCCCATCCCTTGGTTTTCTGATTCGTGAATGTGCGAGAAAATATACAATCCCTGAGTTAGATGTGACGATAGATCCTGGAGTAGGAATTATAATCCCTTCTCAAGCTCTGCACATGGATCCGAAGTATTTCGAAAATCCTGGTGAATTCCGACCAGAAAGGTTCCATCCTGATGTGTTTGATAAAGAAACCATGAAGTATGTTTATTTGCCGTTTGGAGAAGGACCACGAGCTTGTATTGGTAAGTTTACAATGATTTTTAACTAAGTCTTCCCTTAATAGGAAACAAGCATGGAACTAGTGGAATAGTTTAGATAAGAAAGATAGGAACACATGTAAAAATTATTAAGGAAAATTAGATAAGAAGCTGAAAGAATTCTACAAGATACCTAGATAGATAGATGCTTCTACTGAGGTAGTAAATGACAAAGACTTTTATTTTACCTATCGTTTTTTACTCTCCAGGTGAGCGGCTTGGACAGATGCAGTCTCTGGCTGGCCTGGCGGCCATCTTGTCAAAGTTCTCTGTAGAGCCCGCGCCGGAGTCGATTAGATATCCTGTAATAGATCCCAAATCTAACATCGTACAGAATATCGCTGGAGGCCTACCACTTATATTTAGGGAAAGACAAAGTATATAAACAAAAAGCCGAGACGCCTAGAATTACAATTTGCATTGTAGTACAAAAAGTTTATGTTAGTTGTTTTTTAACTAACAGCGCCATCTATTAAGGCGTAAAAAATACCGAGCGAGCTCGGTCTACCAGGCAAGCCGGTTTAATGCAAACCACAGACAACCTTATATTGATTTAAACAATCCAATACTTGACCTCCGTACACAATAAAAAAGCTGACATTGTGCATTAGTTACGCTGTATGTGTGATCAATGATCGCATGCGCATGTCAATATGCTGACATTGAGATCACAAATTTATCAATAGAAACAAGAAACCCACAGCGATCAACCTTTACGACTTAAGAGACATTGTAAATCTATTTCAAAGATCCATACAGGGTGTTAGGAAACTACTTCTTCTTTTCGTGTGGGACACCGAGTCGTCCAACGACCCGATGAACCCTAGTGTCAGAATTTTTTAACCGCCTTCTACAAGTAGCAGGCTTCTGACATGGTTGTGTAACGACTGCCGTCTAAGTGATCATAGACAGTAACCGGGACCTACGGCTTAACGTGCCATCCGAAACACGGCACCATCTTACTTACGGACAATCGGGTGGCATAGCCCGCAATGTCCTAACCAGACTGGGAACAAACTCACAAAGTGATAAATATCAACTTTGTGAGTGACCCACCGAGAATCGAACCCGGGAGCGTAAATACAAACCCGACTACAACACAGACATCCATACTCTGTGTTGTAGTCTGGTTGGTACAGAGTTCGGACGTACAAACCCGACTACAACACAGAGCACTCATACCAGCCTCTTCGCAATTACATTAGTTTTGAAATGCCCTGTGTCGGTTCTGGCACATCGCCGGCCCCTGCCGGGGCACGCTCGCTCCGCTCGCTCGGCTCGTGCGTTGTGGACGCAGTTCTAACCTAACCTAACCTAACCTGGCGTTGACGCCAGGTTAGGATAGGTTGTACCTAACAAACCTATGTTTGAGCTTGAGTTGCTTTTGTATTTATCATTAAAATATCATTAATCATTAAAATATCATTAATCATTAAAATATCATTAATCATTACAAAGTCATTAATCATTAAAATGTCATTAATCATTAAAATGTCATTAATCATTAAAATGTCATTATTCATTAAAATATCGTTAAGCATTTACGTATGATTAATCATTAAAATTATCATTAATCGTTTCAGTAATTATTCATTATGATTGGTTATTCATCATTAAAATATCATTAAGCTACAATTTATCATTAAAACATCATTAGGTAATCGCTAAAATAATAACAATCACAATCGTTAACTCGGCATTGATCATTTATCGATGATGTCTGTGTTGTAGTCGCCTTTGTAGCATAATTTAATGTTCCAACCCGACTACAGCACAGACAGTCCCCTGTCTGTGCTGTAGTCCGGTTTGTACTAACGCAACCCGGGACCTTCTGCGTCAAAGGCAGTCGCACTACCACTGCGCCACATCGGTCGTCGAAACTACTGACTTCCTTTCAAGAGATAAACCAGCCCATGAAACTTTCCCCAAGGAACATAGGTCGAAATATGAAATAAAATTTGGAACTCTCATACAAAATGTACCAACCGACTGAGTCAGTTTGTATGCGAGGTCTAAAATATTTTTTCATATTTCGACCTATGTTTCTTGGGAAAAGTTGTTCAGTTTCATGGTCTAGGTTCATCCCTTGAAAAAAAGTCAGTACTTTTCCGAACACCCTGTATAATATTGAAGTTTTAAGGTTCACATCAAATATGACGAGAAATTCATGTTGGTTAAATATATAGGGTGACCGGTAAATTGATGCATTCCTTTTAAGGGATGAACCAGCTCATGAAACTGAACAACTTTCCCCATGGAACATAGGTCGAAATATGAAAAAAAATTTTGGTCCTCCCATACAAATTGACTTAGTCGGTCGGTAATTTTGTATGAGTGGGCCAAATTTATTTTTCATTTTTCGACCTATGTTCCATGGGGAAAATTGTTCAGTTTCATGAGCTGGTTCATCCCTTGAAAGGAATGCATTAATTTACCGGTCACCCTGTATATTTTTTATTAAAGTTTGTTCTGTGATATATATTGTCATTTTTGCACTCTAAAGGTGCCGTGTGATGCCGGCTTAGAATAGCATCACCCCACATCCTTTCCGCGGGTGTCGTAAGAGGCGACTAAAGGACTCGAGAGTATTGGTGTATTACAAATTTTAGGCGATAGGCTGACACACAATCTGTCACTGTCGGTTTCGTCAGAATGTTTTTCCTTCACCGTATGAGCAGTAGGTAAATGTACGTGCGTAATAACACATAAATAAATCGGTAAATAAGTAAATCGCGGGGATCGAACTCGGGTCTCACGAATGTAAGACCGGCATTCTAACCACTTGGCCACCGCTAGTAATGACCTTAAAAGCTGCTACCAAATAAAGTGCACGTTTACTCGCCATACCTGTTACCGATACTGTTACTGGTCCGATTTGGAACAGTTACAGCTATTACTGGAGCGGGGCGCTGCAAGTCCACACGAGCCGAGGCAAATTATGGACGCTTCACCGAACTGTAGCGGGATTTGTTTGGATTGCTAGGTCTCGGTGACAGTTGAATGCGGGTTGAACCGGTTTCTGGAAGACGAAACATAGAAATGCGTAAAAAAGCTCAAAATAAGAATAGAATCATTTCTATAGACAGAAAGAGTAGAATTTTAAAAAAAAGGAACTAAAAATTTTGTACGAAAAATTGTTGCCATGGTTAAGCGTAATCTGGCAGATTTGACAGATCGCGAAAGAAGTGGCGCCCTCATTTTTTATCTACTCTTTATGGTCAAGGTATACATACGCGCTTACTTGTTGATTATTTGGTTTAGGCTTAGGAATAGGATGGCTGAATTGCTGACTGACTCAGTCGGTTGTTACATTTTGTATGGGAAGTCTAATTTATTCATATTGACCTATGTTCCTTGGAGAAATTTGTTCAGTTTCATGGGCTGGGTCATCCCTTGAAAGGAAGTTAGTACTTAACAATCTGTATAATCAAGGCTAATTAAAATTAAAGTAATTAACGTTTCATTAAATGAATAATCTACATAATCCAGTTATATTATGATACCGCAATAGCTCGTGTGAAAGATGGCAATCTCACTATTTAATTCCTGCCATTGCCAGATGCAACGGTATACAGAAAAATACATAAAGTATAACGAAGACATAGGTATCATTAGTATAATTATGAAGTTCAGTACTCGAGTATTTAGTCACTAAAAGAACCACAGGGAATTGCCTTTTTAGAGGCTTAAATACAAATGTGAATAGGGTTTTTTTTATTATGAGTCATTTTCAAAATTTTTGTACATTGCTATAAAATTATTGTCCTCGTATAAAAACTTAGAAAAACAAAAAACCTATAGATATAAAATCTGTTTTACTTGTCACATACTACTTTATATACATCTGTATTATTCCTGATAAAATAAATCCAGTGATTTGCCAAAAAAACCAAAGCATAAGTTAAATTTGAAAATAAAGTAACAAAAATCACCATACATTTTTTTGTGTCCCCCCTTGGAAGACGTTGAAAACATGTTTTTTTTGTCAGATTATTTCTATGGAATTTCTAGTTATTTTGTACTATAACTATAAAAAAATGTATAGGAGTTAAGCCAATAAGGTTTCCTTTATCAAATTTACGTTAATAAACTAAGAATCAACATTTAAATAAATGTCCCCAACAGTCGAAACAATTTCATGACACTGATTTATTGACGTAATTAACCAACTTTTTTTACCACGAACAGTACAAATCTAACTTTGTTACCTGGCAACACTGGTATTGTTTCGGAAAAAGAAAAAAAACAACGCTGCGCCGCCATTTTTATTGTCATTGAGACACGAAAAACATCAGTGACCCGTAAGTGAAAAAAATATTTACCTGTTTCCTGACGAGATATTCTCAACAAAAGTAATTAGTTTTTTAGGAATTTACCTACTGCAACTATAGAATACTTTGATTTAAGACAATATTCATGGATTACGCTTTCAATCTACTAGATAACGTGATTTGTTTTTAATGTAAAAATATTTTTGTGGTTATGTTTACATGTTTAGTGACGAACAATTTCCTGACATTTATTGACGTCAGTAAATTGTGGACGGTAAAGCTGTGGTCTCATATATAAAGTGTAATCTAGATCAACCACAGATCAACACTAATACAATAAAGATTTGTTTGTTTGTTTTTATGTAATGAATACGACTTCGAAACTACTAAACGATTGCAAAAATCTTTTAGCATTAGAAAAATGAATACGGCGTCGATCGATGTTAGAACGGACTTGTCGACGTCGATAGATAGATTTTACCGTACAGAACGCTATTAAAAAAAAAAAAAAAATTTTTTAATAATTTTTTTAATAAAACACTCAGTGATTGATTTTCAATTCTTTTTTTTCTGATGTAAGTGATTCCTAACTTTATCCCGTTATTTTATTAGACAAAAGAGACAGGTTTAGGTTGTCTTAAAATCTACTAAAATATTAATTTATCTGACTACAGCCTTACTTTTACAATTTCTTGACATTTCCTAACGAAACAGCTTACTGACAATTTCGTGACGTACAAAAATTTTGAAAATGACTCTTATTTATTATTATTCTGGTCGCTGAATAAGTAGATGTCGATGTGCTTGGTATGTTACTGCCTCAGATGTTACTGCAAAGAACGGAACGTAGTAATTAGTTTATGTTTTTTTTTTAAACTTGGACTCGTACTCATTTGGAACGAAAGTGTCAGTGTATGCCAGAATGTCAGTCAGTGTTGCAATGTTTTTTTTTAGTCTTGGCTTTGGTATCTACACAAAAATCTAGTAGCATATCGAGTACTTGGAATACTAGTATTTATTTATTTTCAAAAAGAAAACCTCCTATTGCTAGAGTTATTTATTAAACAGTGTATGGCCCATGCCCCATGGCTTACACAAGGGACAAAATAATCCATACCGGAATAACCTAGTATTTACTATTAACTGAATGGGTACAAGGCAAATAATGTTATTTGTTACAATACTTAGACAAAATCTGAACTAATCTTTGGCTTCATATATGATTTTTATTTATAGCAAGAGCATAAGTACGAGGTGTAAGGGACGGTGTAACGAAAACTTTGCAGGTGTGATCAGTCACTGATATGGAATTTTGTATAAGAGGTCGAAAAAAATTTCACGTTTCCCAACTAGCCGCCACAGAAAAAGTTGTTCAGTTTCATGGTATGATCACGCCTGCAAAGTTTTCGTTTCACCGTCCCTTACACCCTCCATGTTTTTTGTTTATTGCAAGAGCATAAATATAGTCTAGTAAGTAGTTCTGTAAAATGGCAGCCGTGGTAAAACTTCCCACGGGTTCACCGTCGGTCAAGGTATGTGTGTCAACACGCGCGTTTTTCAGATGCATTGATAAACTGATACGCACGCTGAGAATGTGACGCCATCTTTCATTTGATATGCTGATATTGCGGTTTTTGATATACTGTGTGAACAGTGCCCCATGCAATAAAACTACAGGCTACAAGTCTACAGTTCAAATTCGATCTACATTGCGTAGCTGATGGGACATTAAAAAACCAGGATTTTTGACTCGCTACGCAATGTACATCGGATTTCACCTGTAGACTTGAAGCCTGTAGTTTCAAAAAACGGGGCACCTAAATAAACGCTAGTCATTTAATTATAGTAGCAAATCAAGTGTTTTTGTTGTCAATCAGATCATTACTCGGAGGTACGCTTCTGTTTTCTTGTTTGAGTTAGGACACTGTGTTTACCGGGAATCCTGCTGGGGTAAGAATATTTGTGCTGCCTAGGTTAAGTACTGCTTTCCGCTAAGCTCTATCTGAATTTCTGAGAAAAAGCGATTTCCAAATTTTAAGTTTTTATTTATTTATTTTTTTTTTTCATATGGCTTCACATCTCTTTGTTTGAGACGTATTTTGCCAATGACCGTAAGTTGACTTTAACACGTGAGGAGATTGTTCGGTAAAAAATTTTGAATTGTTTGGACTGGAACAGACAGGAAACCTAAAACAAAAAAATAACAAAGTGTGTAGGGACATCACAGACAACAAAGACAACAAAGTGTAACTATGAATAATATATGTTGTTATATGGAAAGGAGGGTAGAAGTTATAACATGTAGTGAAGAGAAAGGAAGACAAAAGAAAAATATGTAAAATAGATATAATAAAATATATAATATATATGAAATACATATAATTGTAAAATTAATTGAATTATAACTTAATATCATTAAATTGAATATATTTATGGCGGGTGGTAGGAAGTATCCAGGTGGTGTCGGGAAAAGGGTAGCTACCCGCCTGGCCGGGTGTTGTGGCCAGGGGACCGACGGGTCCACCTGGATTGGATTGGAAGTTGTATATATGCGCTGCGCGGTGAACACTTCGATACCGCGTTTCAGGCCCATTGTTCTGTCACGTGGCGCCATCTCTCCGATATGTTGAGAACTCCTGTTGCGTCTTGTATGCTTATGAACCACTTGAGTGAGCTTCATGTAGTAGCCACCAGAGGTCGCTACAGTACTCCCCCTCAAGACCGGAGGTCGATACCGTAAGCGAGCGTAGTGGGGCTGATGACGTCATTGAAGCGTGATGATGCAGTCTGGCGTGGCGATGCAGTGTAGGTTCCAAATGTCCACGGTGAGTCGGGATGATGATGGAAGACCAATGAAGCTGCCGTCCTGGTTCCAATGTCCACGGTGAGTCGGGATGATGAGGAAGACCAGTGAAGCCGCCGGTGCTGTGACTGTGGTAGTGCTGCTGACGACGAAGTAGTTGGCTCCATGCTGCAGTGGTTGAAGTGTGGTTGAAGGCTGCGAAGTCCATGGTAGGGGTCACCAATATGGCGGGTGGTAGGAAGTATCCAGGTGGTGTCGGGAAAAGGGTAGCTACCCGCCTGGCCGGGTGTTGTGGCCAGGGGACCGACGGGTCCACCTGGATTGGATTGGAAGTTGTATATATGCGCTGCGCGGTGAACACTTCGATACCGCGTTTCAGGCCCATTGTTCTGTCACGTGGCGCCATCTCTCCGATATGTTGAGAACTCCTGTTGCGTCTTGTATGCTTATGAACCACTTGAGTGAGCTTCATGTAGTAGCCACCAGAGGTCGCTACATATTTTATTAACAGATTGATGATGGGAGAAATTTTAAGTTTATTTCTTTGCCTTCATCTAGCTATGTTATGTTGACATTGCCAGCTCTCAAAAGTAACTGATATGAAGGAGTTTAAAATTTTTCACAAAAAGACAGAAAGAAATTAATGCACTTCAAACATACCTATTTCAAATGCTAAAAATGCAATGCAGTGCACTGAAATGTCATAAATCAAAACAGCTCATTAGCATTGTCCGTTGTTTCCAAACTTGAAATTGCTAAATGAGTTCTGAAATTCGCGTCATTTCTGCGAAGCGACGCACGCGCAGCCTACTCTTGACCTACAAAAACAGCTGGATTTAATTAATTTTAGTGTTTGTTTTGGACTATTATAGCCTTTATTGAAACATGTGCTGATACTACGCACTTTGTTAAGCAAATATTGTAGTAATCTTGGCACATATTAATGTTTGCGCGTGTTTAAACGAGGGGTGAATTTCGAGATTCGCTTGTCTTGGACTATTTTTGCAGTCTTCGAAAAAGAGGAATTGACTGAACAATGTCTGTCAACTAAGCGGATTCTGAAAAATAGGAATAGATTAGACGTACCTTCTCTTGAAATGGTCACATAGTCATTTGAAGTCGGTAGAGTCTGTGCGGAAAAAGAACATTGTCATTTGTCGATCGATTGTGGGTTTCTATGTAAACAATCCCTAGTTCACTTTTTCCCTCGTCGGACAGTTCTCTTTCCGCAAAGACTCTACCAGCGTTTACTTTCAAAATTATTGAACATAAATTGAAAGCCTATTACGTATAGAGATATTAGAGTTATATTTACGAACAAAATTCCCACATAAATCAAACCTCAAATCACACCTATCCACGGATAATTTACCGAATTTCCAAAATAGCGGTAGAAGGCAAAGCTCGCCTACAAGAGGCTATGATTTAGGAGTTTCCTCTCGATAATAAGCCAGAATTACCTTGACACGGCTTTTGGTGGGTGTGGACGCCAGCGGCGTTAGGCAAATCCCACATCGAATATAACGCGCAACGCTGCGCATTTTTAGCGCACCCGTAACGCATGCGACTGTCAGATGTAAGAAAATTGCGAAATTTTCAAATACCCCATACTAAAAACTGACGTTGACGCAGCCCCAACGGGTGAACTTGCGTTGTTTAACAGAAGCATCCATTGACGAAAATGTCAAAGAAAGCAGCTTTATTTGAGCGATTTTTTTATACGTAAATTCCGTAGCATTGCACGAAACCATTTACATTCTTTAGTATTGGTAGGATTGGTCTTTTTCATAACCAAAATGTTGGCACCTGCTATAGGCTTGCTTGCAGTGTTGGATACGAGTCCACGAACGACCCGATAGAGAAACTGCGAGCTTATCTTACTGTGCTCATCTCTATAGCCACATACCACGTACGAATGTAACTATTACAGCCATCTATCAACTAGTAGTTACGAAATAACAAGCATCTATGAGCTACGCAATGCATAATCTCTTTCATAGTGATAGATGAATCGATACATTATCTAAATCTATACAAAAGCTTTTACTTTACACATACAAATATGGACGGTGTTGCATTACTCATAGTAGGTACGAATAGGATGCGTCCCGTAGAGAGACTTATCGCTTATGAAGAGTAGACTTCAGACGAGTCAAAACGTATGTGTTTTATCAAAACAAACGATGAGTTTTGACATTAAGGTGCAGAGAAAATCTATGTTGCGGTAGACATCATATGCATACAGATGAAGTATCCATCTAAATAATTATCTATCCAAATATTAAGTACTTTCTCGTAGACATGTAACTCCTATTTGTTTAAAAATACCTAGGATGACGCAATTTCTTCATTACTTATCGATTATTTATACGGATGTCGAAATTCGTTCGTATCGTGATATAATGTAGTAGAGCTATCATTCTATCATATCAGCCAATAGCAGTCCACTATTGGACGTTGGCCTGTAAAGTCATCGGTCACCATGGACGTATGCTATGCTTGCCGACCCTCAACATTTGTCAGAAGTCTGTATTTTTACGACCGTTAATGCTCTAACTACCCCGCAAGGGATAAAAGCGTGGTATATGTACCATGTGTATGAAAAAAAACTTTTAAATAGTCCAAACGGAACACAAATAAAGCTGTCTGCGAATTCCTAAGTATAACCCAAGAATGTGTATCAGTAGTAGCTACAGCGTTCTACATTCAACTGGAGACTGATATTCGAGATCGTATCTGCGTCTCGCCTCATTATAGAACTAACTGGAACACCAGTTCAGTTGAACGGTGCCTCAGCAGGTACTAGATATAAATGTATTATCTGTGACTCAGTTTTGTGACGGTGCTACTAGACCTTATTTGCCGTTACAAATTGACAGCGGCGAAAAAAAAAACACTGTAGGTATGAGACATTATTACGGGTTTTAACTCACGGTAGGTATATATCGAGCACCCAATATTTCGGCGATGTTGCAATCGCCATGATCACGGGTAAACATGTCGTAATAATGTCTTATAGTTTTAGTGTTAATAACCACGGAACCTTAAAATCAAGTGTTACTGTAGGTATGGTCTGTAAGTTTAGGTACATACATATATTTTTGTAAATAAACTTTGTATGAAACTGACAGTTCAGAACTGTCACTTACATACAAAGTTTGATTACTTAAAGATAAGTACGTAAACTTACGGACTATATAGGTGTGTATGCTAATAGACAAAAATATAGACAGATTTAGATACAAATGACTATATCTATCTACGTGTTAATCTGTTTCTATATTTTGATTGTGATTTTACCTTAAGTAGTTTATTAAAGATTAACTGGAACACCAGTTGCAGTGGACCGGTGCCTCAGCGGGTAGTAGATAATATTTATGTATTATCTGTGACGGTGCTACTAAACCTGACTTATTTGCCGTTACAAATTGACAGCGGCGAATCGACTCCGAAACAAATTTCTGTAGGTAGTTATGAATGGTAAATAGACAGAAAGATAGGTAGATACAGATGACTTGAATTTATCTATCTGTTTATCTATTTTGAATTTGTTTTTACCTCAGTCCTTTTTTGTTGCACTTTTTAAATGTATTACATCGTTTATTCAGTTTCGCCAATATTTACAAGCCAAGAAATTAAAAATGTATCTTATTATCACACTATGGGAAGAGTTTAGGTAGAGAAGCAATATTGCAATAGGAATGAAAAATGTATCTTATTATCACACTATGGGAAGTATCTTATTATCACACTATGGGAAGAGTTTAGGTATATAGAGAAGCAATATTGCAATTGTTGTATTGCAAAATTTGTTAGTATTGCAAAAAGGACTTTTGAACGGTGTTAAACATGACGATCAGGGTATAGTGGTTAGTATTGAGTTTATTTTCTTTATCTACTAGTAAAGCGCTCAAATTTGCCATCAGTTTCGTCACCACGCTACATGACGTCAAAAGTGCATCAGCAATTTGGAAAAACCGGAAATCGCCAGAAATTTTTCAAATTTCCGGCCAAGTGCAGAATTCTTGCTTAGCACGACTTCTCCGACCATTGCCATTGCCATGCGTCTCGATGATTGAGTGCGACTTATAAATACGGACCTTAACTACGGAACTTACCAAACCAAAACAGCTTCTATGCAACGCAAAATGATGGAGGCCTACCTACCGGCTTGATTGTAGGCAGTTGTCTAATTCCATGTCGTTACTCGTTACCATGAATTCACCACGAAATGGCCGAATCGTGACCAGGGAATAAGCCCTTGCTCACTTTTATTTGCCTTTCACTGGCTTTGTTTCTAATCCAGTTTGGTACTAACTGTTGATGGGGCTATGTCCAGCAGTGGACTTCTGTAGCTATAGTAGTTTATGAAAAAAGGAAATGGAGTCGAAGAATAAAGGGAATTGAAGCAGTGTTTATGTTTTTGTTTATTTCAACATAGTACAGTACTTTTTAGTAATGCTTACTCATTTGTTTACAAAAGATTTACAATTATCAGTAGATATCTCTTTTATCGCTAGAAAGTGATTATCGGATAAGCGATGACCAATTTAGGATTCATGATCATGTGTTTTACTGGATTACACTATCTTAATAGGCATAATGACTAACAGGAGCTACTTTTTAAAACGATATTTTGTATGAAAATACGAAGAGATAAAGTCATGTGAAAACCTCCGTAGGTAGCTAAAAAAATTGCTAAAAAGAGTTGCCATCTCTTTACTTTATTGAATTTACTGTATTGTAGAACCTCAACAAGTAGGTAGGAAGGTATATTCATGAACATTAGCTTAGTTAAAAAATTGGTTTCGCTGCCCTGCCCTGAACGTTGTGTAGTGCAGTGTACTGCTCTCTCTCTCTCTCTCTCTTTTGCGCGTGGGACACCGAGTCGTCCAACGACCCGATAAACCCTAGTGTCAGAATTTCTCAACCGCCTACTACTATATAAGGTGTAAAAATATTAGCTGCAAATATTTTAAGGGGTAAATCAGCCCATGAGACTAAACAACTTTCCCCTAGAAGCATAGGTCGAAAAATAAAATAAAAAATTTTGGTCCCCTCATACAAAATTACCGATCGAACAAGTCAATTTGTAGGGGAGGTCCAAAAAATTTCTCATATTTCGACCTATGTTTCTTAGAGAAAGTTGTTCAGTTTCATGGACTGGTTCACCCCTTAAAATATTTGCAGCAATTTTTTTTACACCCTGTATAATTTTTCATTCATATATTCATATATCACGCCTTTATGCCACTATCGCCACATCTGACATTTTTGAGGATTGTTTTCCAAGGTTGTTTCAGAAAACACGTGTATCACTATAGTGACAGGTTGTCAGCCTGTCGCCTAAAAATTATAATACACCAATACTCTCGAGTCCCTTAGTCACCTCTTACGACACCCACGGGAAGGATGTGGGGTGATGCTATTCTAAGCCGGCATCACACGGCACTGTATAATTTTTCTGTTTATTAATTAAAACTTTGAATATTTCTAAAAACAATTAATAGAGTAACTTTTATATTTGACAGTAGTTTTAAGCGTACATACAACTTTTGTATTTTATTAACGACCAAGTCATCTAGCGAATTGAATAGGACATGAGACGAGAGACGTCACACAAATACACAAGTAATCGGCGTTGAGACGAGTGTCTCACGGGTGTAGACGACGTCTCTTCGGTTTTAAAGTTTCAAGCATCACGCTGTCTCACGTATGTTGACGACCGATGTGGCGCAGTGGTAGTGCGACTGCCTCTGACGCAGAAGGTTCCGGGTTCGATTCTCGGTGGGTCACTCACAAAGTTAATATTTATCACTTTGTGAATTTGTTCCCAGTCTGGTTAGGACATTGCGGGCTGAACCACCCGATTGTCCGTAAGTAAGATGGTTCCGTGTTTCGGATGGCACGTTAAGCCTTAGGTCCCGGTTGCTGTCTATGATCACTTAGACGGCGGTCGTTACACAACCATGTCAGAAGCCTGCTACTTGTAGTAGGCGGTTGAAAAATACTGACACTAGGGTCCATCGGGTCGTTGGACGACTCGGTGTCCCACACGAAAAAAAATAAAAAAACGTATGGTGATAGTAGATGGCGCCTTAGTAGGTAGTAAGATATATAGTTAGGTATGTACTTATAGGTACACTTGGTATAGACTATAGTACAGTGACAGACACAATCTAGTCATGTCACGGTGTATTATGTGCCTTTCAACAAGTCATCTCTCTGAACTCCAGAGAAAATACTTTCTCTGCACATTTTGTCACAACAGAACCAGTCAGGTTTTCCACCTCTTAACCTATCAGCAACGTCACATAGTTCTTTTAGCAACCCACCATGAAAGTCATTTTTGCTCTCGGTTTATATACAATTGAATATTCAACCCTATGTCTTGCTAATTAAGAGCTAAGTAATATCTAGTTAAGCGAATAAATAAGTTAGTATGATATGCATGATATTGCCACTAAGCATAAGATAAGTTAGATCTAAGATTATAAAATCGACTTTCACAAGATTTGTGTAAGAACTTTCAAGCACGTTTTTAACCAACATGTTTTTTTTGTTGCAGAAAACCTGGATGGTAGCTTTCTGATGTAAGTTTAAATTAAATAATTGAAGAAAAAGTAACCCAATACCTCTTGATGTTCTTTGAGCTGATAGGAACAAGTGTCTAAACAAGTGAAGCTGTGGTATTTTTTTAGATTGTGGGATTATCTGTCAAGTTCATTGCACAATTTTTAACAAAACTACTGTTAACTATGATTTTTTTTCACTAAACGAACAGATTAAAAAATTCCCATTCAAGTAGTTGCGTCAGGATGTCATAATTTTTAAAACCTGTTGACAAATAAGTTATTACATATAACAGAGATTACTCTGGAAAAATGCTGGTCTGATCTGAACTGGATTCTTGAAGAAAGTTGAAAGTGCATTTAAGGAAAAATGTAATAAAAACTTTCTTTCAGACCACGTCTGACGCCATGCAAAATGCATTTTTATTCAGAATCAGATAAATGAAGCAAGACTGGAAGTTTTTGTTTTTCTTTTGCGCTACATAACCTATGCGCTTTTGAGTTGTCTTAAACCTTAGGTACAAACAAAAAACAAAACAGTGTAAAGAGATGCAGACTTTTCCTTTCAAGGTTCAGTTTGTTTGACTTGATTAATATCTAAAAAAAACTTGTAATTACTATTATTCATAATCAAAATCACATAATACATACCTACTTAACTGTTTCTAATCTCTACACGTGTTTGAGATATCTCTTTTCTGATGATAAAAACAGATTTAGTCATTTACATCGCTATCTACAAGGAAATGACTCATACGCACATTTTAAATCTTAACTTGTAATTATGGTTTACGGATGAAAGATTGACATGATTTTTGTTTTATTAATAATTAGTACATTATGAAATTCATCTCACTCATTCGTTAAATGTTTATAAATCCCATTTCTTTGACACGCTCTTCGTTCTTTTATATTTCAATCATGCAATGTATACGATATGCTGTTGCCTGTATTTAATTCCAAGAATACCCAAAAAAGTTGGAATGTCGAATGTCACATCTCGCATACAAATGTCACTCGTGAACCTGGCGGACCACTGCACAACTTGTGCCCATGCGCGGGCGCAGCTCGTGCCGTTTCACACAAAAACCGGCTGACCCACTCACACACAACCACAAGTAGGTAGGTATGCAAGAATTTTATACAAATTAGGTAAGCTATAAATACAGGGCAACTTTTAAGTGTAGATGCTATACTTGAAAATTAAAAACTTGAAATTCCTACGGGTCTTTAGATTCGGATGCTGTAGGTAACTAGTTTAAAAACCATTTTAAATTAATCCCTTAAATGAGGTACCTAATGCGAATTAGTACTTGTACGCTTTATACAGGGTATAAAAAAATATTAGCTGCAAATATTTTAAGCGGTAAATCAGCCGATGAAACTGAACAACTTTCCCCAGGGAACATAGGTCGAATTATAACAAAAACATTTGGACCTCCCATTCAAAAACACCGACCAACCAAGTCACTTTGCATGGGAGGTTCAAAAATTTTTCTCATATTTCGACCTACGTCCCTTGGAGAGGGGGAAAGTTGTTCAGTTTAATGGGCTAATTCACCCCTTAAAGGATTTACAGCAAATATTTTTACACCTTCTATTTTTCTAGTGACTTCATTGCCTTGCTTGAATTTGTTTTTAAAATATTACTTAAAATGACCATATATTTATAACGTCTGCAGTTAAGGGCACTTAAATTGGAATTTGTATTGAGACCTTTTGCTTGATAAAAATGTTGTTTACCGTTCAAGCGAGAATTCGCGAAATGCTTGTAAGGGCACGAAAAGATATTAAAATGGTACATAATCGGTCATTCATTAAGGCCTTTTAATGTTAAAATGTTGTTTCATTGCTATATTTAGTTTGTTTGTTTAGTTAAACTTAAGTGGATATGTGGACTGATTTTTTAAAAATCTTATAAAGATAACAATTTAAGCCGCGGAAAAGTTGAAATAGTTATTTACCCCTTTTCTTTTGCACAGTTCCAAAGTAGATACTAATGTAATTTGTCACATTTTACCTACTTACCCAGTTCAAAATATTAGGGTCAAATCGTGTGTAAGATGACAGGTTAAGAAACAGTTTTACTCGCATCGTTTGTTCAGCTGCTGGCGAGAAAGTGACCAAATTAGCTTAACTGTGGCTAATCCATATCAACCCAGTTGTGGTTTGAACATTACTCGAGTTGACTATCTAACCTACCTTTTATGTCGATGTATTTGGGTTATACTTAATCTAAATCTTACATCTGTGATGCTGAGATGGAATAAAATTATAGAAATATTAGCGGCCCGCCCAGCGGCTGCGCCCGCTGCAACTCATTTTTCCGTGGGAATAAGATGTTTCCCGGCCAGTATTATACATAAAACCTTCCTCTTGAACCACTCCATCTATAAAAAACTGTATCAAAATCCGGTAAAGATCTAAGCAAACATACGTAAACAGAAGCAGGCGCGAAAAGCGACTTTGCTTTATACTATGTAGTAAATTAGGTAGTTACCTACTTTTCAATTTATCTTTTTTGAAAACTTCTCGTCAAGGGAGGTTACAAGGTGAAGATAGTAATAATGCTCGTTAATTTTTTCGAAAATAAGAGACGACGTAAAATACTAGCTGACTGTTTTGAGGTAAAATAGTAAATAATTTGGTATTACGGCCTCAAATTAACCAAGTAAGCTCAGTCTTGCAACTCAATCAACATATCTTTGCAAAATCAGCCAACAATTTGATCAATTTGTAAAGTAACGGGCACCTGCTTATTTACCTACAAATTTTCATGTGTACAGTGTCGCGATCGCGAACAGCGTAACTTGACTTCAACACTATATACACGAACTTACGGGCGCGTATTGACAGTTACGCTGGTCGCGACACTATGTTAGTGAATGGAGTCGCTTACCTATGATTACTTGAGCAATCTATTACTACCAGCTGCATAACTTAGTATTTCCTTTCATCCGGTATGGACAGGGACCGTTTAAATTCCATTCCTGTGACTAATAGTGAATGTTACGGAACCTTACGTTTCAGTAACATGCATTCACACAATACGCCTTTGTCCCTTGCCGGGTTGGCAGAGGCAAAGCGTCAACAGTCATAAAATTGCAGTCGTTATCGTCGCGTTTGACTAATAATTGAGGGCCGCTTCAGAATTTAGAAAGAAAGTATTATGTATCACTATTAGTGACAGGATGTCAGCCTGCCGCCTAAATGTGCAAAAACGCGACGTTACAGTCAAAACCTTCAGGAGAAGGAGAAATCGTAAGAAAGACAATACATATTTGCGTCTATTTCTATTATCTTTGAGAAATCGGCATAGAATACAAAAATGCGGTACTGCGAACCTGGTGGCGTGTCTGTAAGAAGTCTCCCGCGTATTATATAATCTAGTTACTTACAGAGTAAGTAAATACCACTTATAAATATTAATGCAGTAAACAATAGTTAGAAGAAAGTGAAAGCCGACAACACGCCTTTTGCATGCTTGATCAGTAATGTCCATTTTAAGATTATTGTATCGTATCGTAAATGCTGATCGGAGAAGGTGAAATTACTTCCATTAGAATATAAATCACCTTTACATGTTGATTAGATTGTAACAGTGTATGTGTGTAGATTTGAGAAAGATGGTGCAGGTGGTTACTTAAAATTTCTCATCCGTCTTGATGGTTGTCAATGCATATCGATGACGTTTGTTGAATATTCATGAGCTTCATCTATCTCATCTACTACAGCTACTATAATTCAGTATAAATCGCAGAGACTTTCTTAAAACCGCGCGGTTTCAATCCATGCTAACAAATTTGTCATGTCAAGATTGAATGTCTATGACTATAGTCTATACAATAAATAGCATCTCACAATAGAATATAGTAGGTAAGTTGAACATTAGTACGAAAACTACATACTCCACAGAGTCAAAATACAACTTAATCGCACCAATCTAGCTACTGTCATGTAACTATGTCACCCTTGAAGCAAATACAGAATATCGGGAACCAAATTTATGGCGGTTCAAAAAACCCGAAACCGCTTCGAAGCTCTTCGAGAAATGTAGGTAGTGCCCTCGCGCTTTGCGTGGCCCGTCTTAGCGGAGTCACTACCGTGCCCCCAGATTAGGTTGTTACGCCTTGTACACTGTGTAACACCTTAGTTTCATCTTTTAATTTTAACATCTCAGCCTTTCTCGGTGGCTTTCGAAACAAGCTTAGAATAAATAGTAAACTCATCCATCCTAACAAAAAAGACATCACACAGCAAATTAACAGAATGACCAAGACTTCGATAATTAAATGAAATTACAGTACTTACCATCGCAAGAAACCGTACATTGCAACTCCTTTCATTCGTCGTGAATATCGTAGAAATCATACAAATGCGAAAATGATGACAGTTCAAGATGGAGTCGGCAATTCTATTGAAGACCAACGTATCATTTGCAGTCACTTCCTCTACCAAATACCTGCTTAGGCCTATCTCACACCTGACGTCCGTTGGTGTAAAAGAGATAGGTATAATGCATCTCAAACGGCCCTCTCTATATTTGTCAGAAGTGGCGATCGCAACCGTATTTTCATGGCCGTTAACGCTCTGCCTACCCCGTAAGGTATAAAGGCGTAATATATGTGTGTATGTATAATGCATCTACCATAATTAGTGTAACAGAGACTGATACCAACGTAAGTTTATGCGTTGCTCCTGCGTCAAAGTCAGTTTTTTTGAATGGAGGATTCGCAACTTCCTTGAATCCCCTTCAACCCTGTGGTCCACCTGTTAGTTAGTCCACCTGGTGCACCACGAGCATGTTTTTTCTTCCCATGGTCCATCTAATTTGAACGCATGCATTACGGGTGTAATGCGTTATGCAAAAATGCGCAGCAACGGCATCAAGTGTGGGAACCGCCTCAAGCTTACTACCTAGTAGAGAAGCAACTCTTTATTTCGGTAATGTTTTATAATGTGCCATTGTCACTCATGATTGTAGGAAATCGTGTACTTACTTAAAAATTTTGAGATAGCCTTCAAGATGGCGGCATCATGGTATGATGATGGTTTATTTACTTGTTTTTGGGGTCAAGTGTGTAATGAGTAGGTACTTACTTGTAAGTTGTTTTTTCTTCTTCAAGATAAGCTTATCTACCGAAAGTTGGCTACCATTTAACATTATACTTTTCGTAATTGTTTCGATAAAATATTCAATAGATCTCGTTGATGTCTTTAGTATGGACAAAACATAAAAAATCCGTTTTTTTACTTATCAATATAAGTGTAAAAATATCAGCTGCAAATATTTTAAGGGGTGAATCAGCCCATGAAACTGAGCAACTTTCCCCAAGAAACATTGGTCGAAATATGAAAACAATTTTGGACCTCCTATTCAAATTGACTTGGTCGGTTGGTAATTTTGTATAGGAGGTCCAAATTTTTTATAACATATTTTACATACATACACATGTAAAGAAAGAAAGAAAGAAAGAAAATACGTTTATTTTAGTTACAATATAAAAAAGAAATTTTCTTAAATTAAAATACATAGTATGCAACTTATGTAACTAAAAAGGGTCACCACTCAGCATAAGTTACAAGCAGTGGTGAGCTGCATGTAACGCTGGTCTTCCGTGGCGCCAGGTGAGGACAGAAAAAATGTGGACAATACACAAATTTTATACCTGTCCTATAATAATAATGTAATACTAATATTGTTAATAAGAGTTAACAAGCAATTACCATTTATAATCTGGGACAAAGAATAAAACATAAGAAAAAAACAATAGTTTTACAATAAAATATGAATATAACCAACAATATCTATAAATTCTATAAAAGCATTCCACCAATAGAGACAATTTATTATTAAGTATGTAATTTTCTATTATATTATTAAATTAGATAACATTATTAACTAACTAGTAGTGACTGTTTGTATGGCCCAATACGGCTGCATGGGGATCCGTTTTTTGAAGAAGAAGAAGATGTTTCCGAAGTGATTTTTTAAAAGTAATGTCATGTCACGCCTTTATCCCTTACGGGGTTCGCAGAGTCCCTTAGTCGGCTTCTACGACACCCACGGGAAAGAAATGTAGTGATGCTATTCTAAGCCGACATCACACGGCAACATACAAACATACCACGTATTTATGTTTTAGACATAAGCAAAGAAGTGCCTGGGGTGTCCATTTTCTTTACATTTTGTCCCGTACTGTTTTCACTGTACAGTGATGGTTAAATAAATATGTAACTAAAACTACTACATAACATAACTAATACGCAACAGTCCCCGTTATGCCATTTTAATTCACTTAACCGGTGGAAATTGGTAGGTAAATATTAAACTATTGTTCTCGCCAAGTCGCTACTGATAAGCTGTAATCGCAGTGTGTTGTTGTTGGCTTCGACGTAAAATTTGCGGAACAGAGAACAGAGTGTGAAAATTACACAAGAAAGTAAAATAAAAATCGGTTGTCTGTAAAGTCGGTTTACTGACGATAGTCGAACGTGACAAAGTCAAGAAAATACTGATGTCAGTATATTATAAGTCTATGATTGATGTGATCAAGCCTTAAATGGATCGCCTAAGAGCGAGGTAACGCCGCGTGAGTCATGTTTTTAGGTGCGTGCAGCCGGCACTATCGAATTACAAGACGTCTTCGAGCAACACGGTCTTCCGTCTCGTTCCAGGGACGGGAGGCAGTGTTGCTCGAAGGAAGACGTTGTCGGCGAAGAGCACTGGCTGAATAGAAACTCCTTGGCAGTATAGCCATTGCCTTTCCCGTACGGAAAACAAATGAAAGTAAATTTGTAAGATCTGTCAAACTAGTAGCGTCTTGGTAAAATGTATCGAATCGAATATGGGAGGAAATCATGGAATAATGTGATAATAATACTGTAACAAATATGAAAAGACAATACAAGAAGATAGTTGAACAATTTCGTTGTTTTCCTAACAAAATCCCCGCAAAATATGGCGAATGATGACTGAACGCCGATATGTAAATATAATTGAACCATGCAAATCCATGGAATATGAAACGAAATTACCTGGCCAGCTAACACAGATTTTATAGGAATGAGGCATTTTTTCATATTTTGCCACATATTCCTACGACCATAAGGTATGCGTTTTCTACGTTTACTATCTGTATTATCTAGCATACAAAATAGGCAGCAATTTTGATAGATAAAAAATTACAAAATCCTATTAATAACATACAAGTAAATACTATTACACTTTCAGATTACAACACAGATTATCCATAATTCCCTCGTTTGGCTAATTGGCTCGATGCTCAGAACCGTTCAATATTAACGAGATGAATTGAATCCATCATGCGCAGGCGCACGCGAGTCGTAATGCACTCAGCGAGCTTAGATAGATGGGTATACTTCATTCGCTTACATTTAGGTCCTATTTATAAATCGCTCTCAACTCTGATAACGATCTCAAGAGCGGTTTTGACAATATATCGGTCAATACTAACTGCATCTCAAAGTTGCACTCAAGATCGATCCCAGAGTTGAGGGCGGTTTATAAATACGGGCCTTATTATTGAGAATTGAGATCAAGTTACGCTGGTCGCGACAGGCTTAGATCAGATTCTAAGCGACTGAGCTATAAGTATTTTTTTAATATACTACTACTGCCACGCCGTACACTGTTGGACGTGGGCTTCTCCCAGTTGGAGGGTATTGCCATAATTTCGCCATTAGAACTGGCGAAGCCTCTTCCACCTGAGCTACCGTGGCTCAATCATTACCTGCGAAATAATGCATGTGTATCTTGGCCAATAACGCATGGCATGACTTTTTCTATCGGGCAGGATAATTTTGCAATCTATAAGTACGGCTAGCGCCAAAAAGATGGCATTCAATAAGCTTAAACCTATTTTACTACAATCATCTACAGTTATTATAAAAAAGTGAAATACTGAATTCACATCCACTCCGGTGTGGACACGCAATATGCGGTAACCAGCAACGATGAATAAATGGAATAGCTGGCTGCTGAATAACGTTATTACGTATAACGTTGTAACGTTACTTACGGTAACGTCCGCGAATGGACCAAGCTCTTTTTAGTTCCATTTTTAAGAGGTCGTTCAGAGTTAGTGTTATTCTACATACATACATAATATATCGGGTAGGCAGAGCGTTAACAGCCGTAAGAATACGGTCGCTATCGCCACGTCTGACATTTTTGAGGATTGTTTTCCAAGGTTGTTTCAGAAAACATGTGTATCACTATAGTGACAGGTTGTCAGCCTGTCGCCTAAAATTTGTATAATACTCTCGAGTCCCTTAGTCGCCTCTTACGACACCCACGGGAAGTATGTGGGATGATACTATTCTAAGCCGGCATCACACGGCTTGTAGTGTTATTCTACAGGACACTAAACCCGAAACGGGGTGTCCGTCAGGCGCGTGCGACAGAGGTCTACCGTGCGGTAGGCTCCTGCAGCCAACCTGACTCCGCACGTATCGACTCATCGTTCCTGTGAATCAGCCAGGGTGCTGAGAAGATGGCCTAGGTCCTGGGCAACTCTGCGTTTTCCATAATTGTGTCCCAGGCAACGCAGTGTCTGTGGTATGCCTCAGATACTGATTAAATGGTCTTATCACAGACGTATGAGGCTAATGATGAATCACTACAGAAGATGTCTAGTCCATGTCACATTTATTGTCACGCCCCATCTCTTTCTTTACCTGCACCCAGGATGAGCTTTTCAGCATCAACTAAGCCATTGAGGTAGCCAAGTTTTGGACTGACAACATTTAAGATTGCTCCCTTTGCTATTGACTCGATAAGAAGAAGAAAACAACAGAAGATATGAAAGTATGCTATCATACCTACAATATGTTACGTGCATACACAAAGATATGATGAAAAGGTTACATCAGAAACATCATTGTTAACACGATTGAAGTATGGATATGGATAAGCGTGGGTAGAACAATGCTTACTTTAAATGACTGTGTATTTATGGACATCTATAATTCAGGGTCTCCGTGGCTCATCTTATTACATAATGGATGATATCAGGCTGTACCTAGCACGTGGAAATCCTTCTTCATTTATTTATTTATTTTTGTTTTATTCGGAAAACCAACAGCACATAGTTAGGTATAGCCATTACGAAACAACCCTTCTCCAAGGAACATTAAAAAACGTAGCGTAATTTTTTTTCGTCTAGGACTAACGACCCGATGAACCCGTCACAGTCAGAAGTACCCTAAACTAACGAACGTTTATGAAAAGACTTACGAATGTAGAAATAGCGAAAGAAATATGCCAGGATCGTAGCAAGTGGAAAAAAATAGTGTTTGCCTACACTAACGGGAAAGATGCGTGTTTTATGTATGTATGTATATACTACTCTAGTAGCATGCCTCTGACATGGTTGTGTTGCGAGTTGTGTAACGATCGCTGTTTAAGTAATCTAGGCGGCAACCGGGAATCATAGCGTACGAATTTGCCAATTAATATTGTAAAATTTTCGCACTACGCAAGCAAAATAAATAATTTTTCTTCTCAGCCACATCATGCACAAAATGACTCATGGTTACTGAGAAAAGGCTAGAATTGCAAGGTCCGGTCTGAGCTTAGCGCATTCCAGTGCCATACAATAGAGGGTCGGCCAACGCCCCGATCACTGACCTTACTTTACCTTACTGTAAGGTACTGCCCAGTGTCCATACTCTGCATGTAAGGGATGATTATGACAAGAAAGGAACATGTCGTACATTTATGAAAAATACAAAATTTTTGTACTGGTGGTATCTCTGATTATGACAGTACAATCATGGTACAAGTTTAGAATAATTTTATCCATAATCTTTTTATTTGTAAGAACAAAAATGCTGATAGAAAATAAATAAATAAAAATGCTTTCTATTTTGTCCATAATCTTCGAAACTAAACTACAGGACAGATTATTTCAATATTTTGACCGTTAGGAAGTTACAATAACCGTCAGTTACATAGCCATTTATTTGCAACGGTAGGCATACTTATCACTCGGGCTCTTCGAGCTCAAAACAGGCACGTGGTCGTCCAGATAGAGAGACGAGAGGTCGTGTCCCAAAACTGGATAGAGGCGGCCGAAGATAGGGAAAAGTGAAAGAAATAGAGGGAAGAGGCATTTTGCCTTGCAGTGGGACATGTCTGGCTTAAAATACATAATTATTAAAAAACAAGAACCCTATTACGGTAATTTTAAAATAATATTTTGAGATCAAAATCCGTCGAAATTTAAAAACAGCCAGTGCAGGCGAGTGTCACTCACGAGTGTCACTAACGATACCTCATAATAATATGTTCGTGAACATCCGTCTAGCCGTTTGGGCCGTGGAAAACAATATACTTACATACATATAGTGAGTAAAAAAAATACTGCAAATATCTCAAGGGGTGAATCATCTCATTAAACTGAACAGCTTTCCTAAAGGAACATAGGTCGGTAATTTTATATGGGAGGTTCAAATTTTTTTTTATGTGCGACCTATGTCGTTCCTTTGGAAAAGTTGTTCAGTTTCATGAGCTGGTTCACCCCTTAAAATATTTGTATATAGCTTTTTTTTTACACTCAGTATAAACTTTCAAAAAGCGTAACCCTTATTCTGAGGCAGTCGAGTAATGACATTACAGGTAGCAGAGCGGTCGATGCGTGCGCTAAGTCAATATGCGTGCGCAAGCGCAAGCTATCGCCAGCACTAATGGAAAATGCATGAGGCGCCACAAGTTCATGCGCTGGAATCTCGGCACTTAATTACCTGGCAGATTACATTCTCAAGTTTATTTGCTTGCACTGGGTTCTTAAGTTGAAGATATTCTGTTGGACAGAGTGGAACGCCATTTTGAATTTTCGCTTGCCAAAGTCTTCAAATATTTTTGCTTGTATCACACCACTAAACAATTCGAACGCAACACATTTTCAGTTCTTAAATCTACGGCCACGGGTGAACTGAGTCTCCTAACATGCCTCAAGAACTGCCGTTATCATCATTTTCATTACTCTGCCCTCATTTCAATGAAGTTGCTACCATTCATTTCTACTCTATCAGTTGTCAAACATATTTCTTTTCCTACTTAAAATCCACCTTCGCATCAGCAATTCGGCTTCGTATCGTTCTTTACATTACACTCAATTACCTACTTACATTCTTAATCAAAAATTTCAGAACAGTAATTTTACGGTCATTATTTTTTGACTTATGTCAAGTAGGACAATCTAAACGCCACAATTATCCATGGTTTCATGGTCTGAGCTCGCCTAAGTACGATTACGCAACGACTACGCTATGACTTGTGTGTAATGTCCTCAACATTCCAACTGTTTAACACCTAGACGAATGTATATGATACGAGATAAAGTTGACATACATACCTACATACATAGACATACCACGCCTATATCCCTGGCGGGGTAACCAGGCGGTCATTATCGCCAGGTCTGGCATATGTTTGAGGGTCGTTTCAGAAAAGCCGTGTATAACTATAGTGACAGGTTGTCAGCCTGTCGCCTAAAATTGCAATACACATGAAACCCTCGAGTCTCTCAGTCAATTTTTATGACACCTACAGGAAAGAAATGGGGTGAAGCTATTTTAAGCCGGCATCACACGGCTGAAGTTGACGACATGTTAAAACTTAAGTGCGTCCTTTAGTGCTCCTGGTTTTCTTTCCAGCCTTTTCATACCTACAAACGTATTCCCCTGTTTTCTTCTCAAGCAAAGCCTTTATACGTAGAGCTATAATTATTTTTATGTTACATTAGGCTTACTAAGTTTATATGTATGAAAGTCCCACTTTTTTGTATTTGTAACCTAGGGGATCCTCTTAAGGGCAGAGTACGCCACTAGCTTAGATGCGCCTGTTCATTGCTGTCTTTGTTTTCTTCACGTCATATATTTTCTCGTGTTTCATATGCCACACACGCCCGTCGCCACGTTGTGACTGCCCACGATTGTCGTTGATGACGATGTCATGACATTCTCTGCACTTCCTCATTCTTTGCCACCCTAGCCGACGGGTCTCAGAGGAATAGAATGGTCGAAAAGGAACACTATCCTTGAAACAACTCGAATAAGCCACCAGTATTGGCAATCGAAAATTATAAATATATGACCCCAGGAGGAATGAGAAGACAGACAGGCTTGACCATATTTTTAATAATACTTATTATTTCACAAACAAGTTACATATGTTGCGCATGAAATGATACAGAGAGTAGATAAACGGATATTTCAACTGTCTGCACATAGAGTTACTTAAGCTTGACAGATAGACAGTGTTTTTAATAAGAACAAAACATAACAACACAGGTTTCTGTAGTAAGTCTAGCTAAGTATACTTAATTACTTTCGTATGGAGCGTCTTTTTGCACGCGTGTTTACGCATTTGTTGTTGTTGTGTTTTATTTCATGTCAAGTCTGCAACGAGTTTTTCTTGGATTCACTATGTAATTTTCCGTCAAGATCCCGCGAAACCTTTCCTTGCTTTGAGACTGTAAAATTCTGTAGGCAAACAGACGTGAATTATTTGCATACAAAAGCTCAAATTATCAGTATTGTATCACAGTATGGTGATGTGCCCACGCAACCCACTATTTCTGAACCCAACATGCATCATTGCTAAGCTATTTCCGATTATTCATCAATCATGCAGTAAACACATTGAAATACCTATATATATACAGATTCTACAATCATCACATCATACAATAGTACTTATAATAATACATTTGTAGCGACCTCTGGTGGCTACAACATGAAGCTCACTCAAGTGGTTCACAAGCATACAAGACGCAACAGGAGTTCTCAACACATCGGAGAGATGGCGCCACGTGACAGCACAATGGGCCTGAAACGCGGTATCGAAGTGTTCACCGCGCAACGCATATATACAACTTCCAATCCAATCCAGGTGGACCCGTCGGTCCCCGGGCCATAACACCCGGCCAGGCGGGTAGCTACCCTTTTCCCGACACCACCTGGATTCCTCCTGTCACCCGCCATACATTTATAGAAATCTTGGTGACTCTACATGCTCACATGTGAAAACGTTCACACTATAATCATACATACATATATATCACGCCTTTATCCCTTGCGGGGTAGGTAGAGCGTTAACGGCCGTAAGAATACGGCCACTATCGCCACGTATGACATTTTTGAGGATTGTTTTCTAAGGTTGTTTCAGAAAATATGTTTTACTATAGTGACAGGTTGTCAGCCTGTCGCCTAAAAATTGTAATACACCAACACTCTCGAGTCCCTTAGTCGTCTCTTACGATACCCGCGGGAAGGATGTGGGGTGATGCTGTTCTAAGCCGGCATCACACGGCAAACACACACTATAATCGCCAATCGAATAACGTGTGTTTTGTTAGAGATAGTAAATTGACATATTGGGTTGCCATTCAGTGCATAGTAAAAAATAACTATTACGCCGATCTATGGAAAATCACTGTTGAGCTTTTACGTCATTCGCACGAGCGTCATCTTCTAGGAACTAACAGAAACAGATAAAGAAAATCCCAAAAATGGCAACCCAAGATCTCTATTTACTACCTCTAAAAAAACATACTTTAGGTACCTACGTACCTAGTTTCCATCCTTTCAGACAGTAGGTATTTGAAAGAATCTCAGCTAAAGTCCAGACGTTGACTGTTTTTCCTGTTGAAAAGTGCATTCAAATTGAAAGGACTGAGTCATATTTTGCAGAAATAACGGTCATCGTTTGCGGTTGATTTTATGCAATCTATACGAATTAATAAACAGTTACTTGGTCACTCAAAGTGTCTATAATTTCTACGGTAACATCGTGACTGGTAATTTCTCATCATTCATTGCTGCCAACTGACAATCACTTAGAATAGCTGTCTTGCTAATCATCTAGTATGATTCTACACGTTTACTGGTTAAGGTCTCGGTCACTTGATTTGCGAATAATATTTCTTCATTTGTGCCGTGTGCACTAGACGCTAAGAATAGCACTACCTCGATTCTGCCCGTGGGTGTCGTAAAAACCTACTTAGGGATAATCATCAAAGGAATGGGCAGCAGTGTTCCCTACGAATGCATCATCTTACACTGCGCTCGCCAATCCGCCTAATTCTAGCTTGGATTTTATCATCGTGTATCATCTACGTAGATACTACTGCAGATAGCAAGGAAATTTTCAACAGTGAAAGAAAATCGTATTATCTTTTTACTCCGTGCATAAAAGTTTAAATTTTTTAACTTTCTAAGTAGTTGCGACTAGTTTCACACAATAATTTCAATGATTTTATAGTAGTAAACAATTAATTACTTTATTAACCGGACGTTTGTGATGCAGATATATAGGTAAGTAGTATCTTAAATCCACCACAATACAATCAAATCCACTAGTACAAACTGGAACCAAATCTATTTCCAATGCTGCAACACCATGAGAACCGGTACTGGTTCGCAACTGGTCGTCAATTACCAGCCAAGTCATCGATCGAGCTGACGGTCTACCGGACTTCGAGATAACGGACTTGCCCAACAAAAACCAATTAAACCAGTAGTACAATAAATTGTGCGCGATTGTACAACAGTTGAAATAACTGGTCAAGATCTTTTGTAACTATTTCGTTTGCAAATTCTCAACGCATTTTATTATTAGTATTTGCCTACAGGAATTGGTCGGATCACTCTGTATAGTAATATGTATGTTGAGATCAGCTTTTCGAAACAATTATCGAAGAAAATATCGTTAAGCCGTAGGCCCCGTGTGCTGTGTATGATTACTAAGACGGTGGTCGTTACACAACCATGTCTGAAGCCTGCTACTTTTAAGAGGCGGTTGAAAAATTCTGACACTAGGGATCATTGGGTCGTTGGACGGCTCGGTGTTCCACGCGATTAGAGAGAGGGAAAGATCGAAGGAACGAGGGGACGAGAAAGACCAGGAAGTTAATAAGATCAAGTTGTAAGAGAAATTGATGATCGTGTCATAAGGGGAGGTCAAAGAAACGACGAAAGATAGAAAATAATTGGCGGATATTCCCCCGACAAAAGCAATAATCTCTTAAGTATAAAAAGAATACATAATGTATCAATTAGACTTATCAAAGACTTCTAACACTTAACCATTCATTCATATCTATTTTTAGCTTCAAACCGGAAATGAATACCGGAAAACAACTTTACTAAAAATAAACAACTTTCACAAAACTAAAACCATGAACGCCTGTAAGAGCATTTGTGGGTCAATGTTGTTATAACTGAAGTTTGAAACTTTTGCTTCCGTAAGAAGCCGGGAATTCGTGTGGGATATAAAATCGTCCCAGTTGTCTGTGTCAAGCTTCAACCGCCTACTACAAGTGGCAGACCTCCTTTATGGCTGTCTAACGATCGCTGTCAATATAATCATAGACAGCGATGGAATGGAAAGCTTCAGGATTTTACCCTCCGAAGCACGAAACCACCTCACGAAACACTAGGCTGAAAGGTGTGGTCTACAGTTCAATCCATAACGTCACAAATCGCTATAACACTCATAAAAATACCAACACCACTGACTGGCACCCAAGTAGCCATTACCATGCAATACCAGCTGCGATTGAGGTGACGGTCTACCAGCTGCTTCAAGACAATAAACCATAGCTTAATTGCAATAAAAACCGGTTTGGCAGGAGTCTTGCAATTACTAAAGGTCGTATGCTGTTGGTTAAGATAAAAACTGGTTGGTCTAGATAGGGTCTAGTGTGGTTTAAAGATCACACGTTCCAAATATTTGTGAGTCATTGTTGTGAATTTTATAAAAACTTCAAACATGACATGAATGGATGAGCTTGAAACAAACTAAACGGGGTGTAAATGACTATGTAATAAAAACTTTGCAGGCGTGCTCAGACCATGAAACTGAACAAATTTTTCTATGGCGGCTATGTTGGGAAACGAAACATTTTTTTAAAAATACATAGTAACTCAGCTGATCGGGAATTTTGTTTGGAAGATCGAAAAAAAAAATCACGATTACCAACAAAGAAATGGCTGCATAGAAAAGTTGTCACGACACGCAATTTTTTATTACACCGTCCCTTGACCCTGTATAAAAAATGTGCATAAGATGGATAGATCACAGGGACGGACGGAATGTATAATAGGAACATCTTTCACCAATTTTTTTTTAACATGACAATGAAAGCTCAACATCTCAGAAATATTTTTATGTAAGTAATAACATTGTAATATATCAGAACCTATACTCTAAGATGAAAACTAACTACACGAGAAAAATTAAGCTTCTGTGTTTTGTAATTATCGATATTCGTTATCTAATTTATTTAAACCTTCAGCAATGAATCAGGCATAATCTGAGCATAATCTACAATTTCACGGTTCCGTTTCAAGTAAAAAAAGTGCGAAAATGGCGTCTATTGCTGTGTGAAAATTGCTCTAATTGCCATATTATTGCGTGGCAACATTGTACCGGAGGTTGCCCGATTGTCGTATCTGCAGAAGTAAACAATAGACGTAGTCCCACGATGCTATGATATGTCTTGATTCGAACTTGATTGTGAACCCAGGTCTAGTTCAAGGTTTGAGATGTTTATTAATCAAGTCTCCGTTGGAAGAGATAGGAATATTATTATCTGTTTTTGAAAGATTTGTTTGCTGCCACCTAGAGCTTTTAATGTAATAAAGATATTGTAAAGTTTTAAAGCTTGTGCATGTAGGTACCTACTTATAGATCAGGTGCAAAACAACCAGGGTAATGTAACATAGATAACGACGGTATTACATTTCCGAAACCACTCTACTCTACAATACTCGTAATTATTGTATGCGGTGAAAAGTATGTATGTACGTATGTATGTAATAACTTTATTGTACCAAACAAGAAGTAGTTACAAAAAACACTTCAATAAACTAATGGAATGTGTAGGTACAAAAGCGGACTTATCCCACTAAGGGATCTCTACCAGTCAACCTTTGAGAAATCCAGAGGACATGGTAGTTGAATAAACGTGAAAATTTTCACATCAAACACAATATCGATAGTTTATTTATAAGCATGAATATGAATATTTAACCTGCATTATTATAACATTAATGTAGAGTCACCAGATTGTCACGAGAATAATTGAATTATCAGGTGTCATGTCACCATCACAGCTTGCGCAAGCGCAACGCAATGTCAACAATGCGATGGGTGTGACGCGATGCGTCGTCGCGGTCGCGTCCGGTGTCCGTGTCGCAATGAGTGCTGGCCTTTATTTACATCCGATGCAGTTTCGGCATGTCGGAATTTTGAGATGATATTAACATTTCTTAATATTATTATGACTGGAGATTATGACGAGAATAGGTTTATACCTATAGGTTTATCTTATGATGCTATTGGATGTACATTGTACAATGCTATGGTCGCCGTAACTAACTCTACTTCCTTACAATAGAGCGATCTTACCTCTAGTTTAGATTAAATAAGATTGTCGGATAAGCGAGGTTTAGTTTGGTCTATTTACCAGAAGACTAAAAACACTATTACATTTTCCAAAGAAGACAAATTAGTAGGTACTGCCAATCATCATAAGAACCTGGTACCTGCGTAAGGACCTGTATATTAAATACCATGTTTTTTTGTTACAGATGATGCTGAGAAGTAGCTGACCAGTGACCATGTGTAAATTCAAGCTGGCCATCTATTTGCTGATTGTTTTTGGATGACACAGGTAAACAGTTTGATTTTGAAAGCCAAGGGAAATTTTTTTTTTTTTTTAATTTATTTAACAAAACACAATAAAAATTCTTAAAATTTTACTTAACCTACTCACAAAAACCTATTTAAGGTTTATCTGTGAAAGGTCAGTTGCCACTTATTAAATAGGTATGATACAAAATTAGCATACGTAGGTACTTATATATTAGTTACTAAGAACTTCTTAAGTATGACCCGGCATGACGCCCTGGTTTTTGATTTTAATATTTGTTGTAATATGTCTTGTGGTAGTGAGTTTAACACGTCAGGCAACACATACTGCATGGTACGTTGACCGTATATGTTCTTAAATTTAGGCAGTTTATAATTTGTTAGGTAGCTTATTTTACGTAAGCTGCTGGGTCTTACACGTTCGTGCAGTGAATGAAGCCGGTCGTAGCCCTCACATACAATCATTAACTTAATCTTATCAAATACTGATAATACTTTGCAATATCCAAAAAGTTGATTGTAATCATTATTAAAACGCTGCTTGACATATTTAGGTACAATGCATTTTAAAATTGAAAGTTGAAGTTTATGTATTTTTTCAAGGTAAGTCTTATAAGTTCTACCGTACGCACACAGACTATAGCAATTACCGAGTCCACTAATGATAGGTATAACATTCTTAAGGTTGCATAGTTCATTTTATATTTTAATATTGAAAATTTAGCCAATAAAGATCTCATTTTGTTGCACACGTGTTCTACATGTATTTTCCAGTTGAATTGGTTATCAATAATTAACCCAAGATACGTATGACTAGTAACGAGTTCCAGTTTATCACATGTGCAAGCAATACAAACTTTATGTAAGCAGCCATGATTATGAGCTATAATAAACGGCATGAATGTCCTTTTTTTATAAGGTGAAATTATGTGCATTAGCTTGGTTTTATTTGCGTTTATTATTAAACCCACGTCATGGGCCCACTTCAGTAGGAGATCAAAGCTACGCTGCATTGTTTCCATAGCGACTAACGGGTCTTTGTGTGCGGCCACCAAGCACGTGTCGTCTGCGAATTGATAAAATGAGCCGTCCGGGAACAGGTTACTCATTTCATTCACATATAACAAGTACTCAGTGGGCGCAAGGATCGACCCCTGCGCTGTACCTTCCTCAGTTAAGATGTTATCACTGAGTTGTCCTGCGATGTTTACCACCGTAAACCGGTTCGTGTGGTAATGTTGGAACCATTTGAGAAGGGGACCCTGGATCCCGTTTTGTTCTAGCTTACGGAATAGTGAATCTAATCGTAAAACATCAAATGCTTTGCTGAAGTCGATGTATATAACTAAAACATGCATACCATCATTTAAGTATCCATTGATACTATCAGTAAATATTGACAAAAGTTGTGAAGTATTTCGTCCTTTTTGAAATCCAAATTGGTTATTGCTAATAATTTTGTTGTGCGATAAGAAGCTATTAATTTGTTGACCAATAAACGTTTCTATAATTTTATCAATACACGATAAAATAGTAATAGGTCTATAATTATTAGTGTCGCTACGAGAACCTTTTTTATAAATCGGTCTTATTACCCCTCTTTTTAACTTCTCTGGATATTTGCAAGTAGAAATACATTTATTAATTAAGTGGGTTAAAACGGGGCTAATATTTTCACAGATAAATTTTAAGTCTGAGACTCTTATCTTATCTAAACCAGGGCTTTTTTTAACATTCATTTTCTTAATTATAGATTGAACAGTTCCGTTTGTAGCTTTTTGCAATCTCATTGAAATCTGTGGGTGCAGACAATAGTCCTTTTCATCAAGAATAGGTATGTTACATTTGTTGATAATATTTTTCGTATTTTGTTTGAAATCTATAGCAAATAAGTTGGCCAACACAATAGCGGTTTTCTTGAAAAATTTTATTAAGGCGTTATCAATGGATTCTGTTACCTTTCCTGTAATCCTGTTAATTATGCCCCACACTTTCTTTGGATTGCGAAAATTACAGTTTATTTCTTTTCTTGTGTGATTGTTACGTACTTTATTTATATGCTTATTTAATTTATTTCGGTAATTGTTATATATTGCCCTATTTTTCTTATTATTTTCGTCTTGTTTCCAAATACTGTAATAAATACTGTAGTAATGTAAAGCTTCCCAAAATATCCAGAAATGTAAAAACTTGTCGCTCGCTCGATTTCACCATCCATATTCCCTTATCGGATTCTGGCCCGATTATTATAAAACCAATTGAGGAATAATATCCTTCAATCATTAAAAGAAACTTCAAAATTGATTTAGGCGCTTTTAATTAATAAAGGAACAAATTGAAGAACAACCAAAACTTTTATGAATCCAGAAACTCCTTTCATGAAGTTCCAAGTGGAGAATACAAGCTCAAACGTTTTTCCTCTTCCCAGGACCCTCAATAAGTCACCATGTCGGGTCTGGGCGGCGAGAGGCGGTACTCCGTGCCCTCAAACCCCATGATGCACGACCATCGAGGCATGCACTCCGAGGATCTTCACGCCTGGTCTATTTATAGGTTTGTATTTGGACATTTATCCGGATTGGTGCACCTACTATGCTGGGGCGAAGAAGAGTTGACCATGCTTGAAAGTTTGCCATGGTACTTTTACAGCTGACTGTTGCTGGGAACGACCGAATACGAATCGAGCGATAGTCCAGTTTATGTGTGCGTGTTAATATATTTTTGTTAAATGTTGCCTATATTTTTATGCAAAGCAATTCGGCCTCTATTTCATTGATGCTTTTGTCAAAACAAAGCATGTCCACAGCGTTAGGATTACCTCGGTTCCGGAGTTGTGATTTAACGATAATTTATATGCAAGTTGGTCTAGTTTAGTCTGTAACCACTGTTGCAATGGGGCAAACGTATTCATACGATGTCAGGTATATAAAAAAGTTTCCCAGAAATATGTACGATAGAGTTCAATCAAGATCTTTCTAGTTGGCTTCAAATTAGGCTAGAGAGCTTTTCCTTTTACACGTGAAACCCTTTTGTTTGTGTGTGATTTAACAGTTCTCGAGTTAAAAACTTAAATTCATCATAAAAGTACTATTGAACGTCATAAAAGTACTGGTTTTGATGACCACACATTCCCTTCGAGGGGGCAAAAAATATCAATATCAAAATTTCGTACCTACTAACCTAACTTCCTATAATTTTGCAGACAAAACCTGAACTCTGATTTCACGGACAGTGCTCTCGGTAGCACGGATAAGAGTCCCCTGCCATACGGGAACTTCCAGCTTCGGGATACTACTGTGCAGTCCATCCTGTCTCATCCCCGATATGGACCCAAGTAAGTTGACCACTTGATTAAAAAACCCTGAAAATACGAGCGTTGGCAAGCACAATCATTCAATGAATATGAAAAAGGAACATAATACTAACCTAGCGGTGAGAATATGAATGAAGAAATATTTGAATGGGCTTATTGAAGTAACAGACGTGCAGACATACGACACATCGAATTGTTTATGACACCTGTCGGACCCGTAACAAATATGGACAATTAGTTTTCTGGGTCTTTAACGAAATATAAAAGTTGTACGCTTAAAACTATTGTCCAAAAATACTACGGACTTCATGACTTAATTCATAATTTTTCGAAATATTCAAAGTTTGTATAATAAAAAGAAAAATTATTATTATTTTAAAAGTAGGCAATAGTGTTTTGACGCCATCTAAATACTTACGTCATACTTTAAGTTTTTCATACCGTTTTAGATCGTTTTAAAAAGTAGTATTTGACCTGTCAGGAATGTAGCCTGAAACAAAATCCAACTTGTGGCATGGTTGAATAATAAATGAAGTACATTTTACGACGTTATTATGTCCATCAAATAAGCACTTAATACATCTCTTCATACATAATTTTTTCAGATCTGCACTGGGATCGAACATGTACACGTATCTCAAATTCGGCTTGCCACGAGTGTTCCCGCCAAACCACAACGGATCACAGCGATCAGGGACCCCCAAACCCAAGACCTCCATTGGCAGTGCCATGAAACCTGCACCTAGGTAAGCGATCTTTGAGTTCAGTAAAAAAAACTTAATAATAGTAACTGATGAACGTAGAAGAAGAAGACTGACGAATGTAGAAGAAGCGAAAGAAGTATACCAAGATCGTAGCAGGTGAATGTATGTAATAGTCGCTGACGACCAGTGCCCCATGCAACGAAACTACAGGCTACAAGTCTACAGGTGAAATTCGATCTCCATTGCATAGCCGATGGGACATTATAAAACCAGGATTTTTGACCTGCTTCGCAATGTGCATCGAATTTCGCCTGTAGATTTGTAGCCTGTAGTTTCGAAAAACGGGGCACAGGCCGGCCTCGATAAAGGTGGTGAGACGACTTTGTCACATGACAGCCAGAAGCTGGAGACCGGTGAGAGTGATGCAAAAGAAGAGAACAAAAGTAGTCTTTGCCAAGCCGTAAGACGCAGAAAAGTGTACATAAAAGCTTATTCAACATTCAATTTACGGGTTGTCCTTTATGATGAAGACAATGACGGAACAAATTGAAAGCATTCAGAAAAGGTCGACAGAAATAGGAAGTGCAAGAGAAGCTTGATAGATTGAATCAGCTTTCATTATCTTAAATCTATTATTAGACGCTATCTTTAAATTGCTGAATCACACATAAATGTCGATTCACGCAGATAGTCCCCTTATCTTACCACTAAATTTAAGCTAACAATTAGTCAAAACACAAGAAAAAATGAGGCAGTAATGTCCAGTTTCAACATAAAACAAACATGGTAGGTAACCACGAGTTATCTTCCGTTAAATAAATAACCTTTAAGAATTTAATATGTGTTAATATATGTCGTTAACGTATATTAAAGACTGAAAACTGAATTTTCCCCAGAATACACCGCCAAAGCCGAGGAATCCGGGAAACATCTTCAGGATACGATAGCTCTGACAACGAAACCTCCACCAACTACAAATACAGTCGGAAGTACCGGTCCGATCCAGACTTCAGAATGCACAATGTCCACACTACTCCTTACACGGTAATTATATATTTTTAATTACAGACAAAAGCATTTTCTTCATATTATGAGCAGCTCTTAGCGAAAAAACTGAGTCAAAAACCGAGGCACGCAACGGTGAAATATAAAACTGTCGATTACACTCTTACACCCATAAAATCGAGCATAATAACATTCAATCAGGAATACACAAGTTATATGGAGGTGTCAGAGAGAGAAGAACAGATTTATATCTATAAAACATCCTTCATTCCTTATTTCAGCACGCAACTGGCGTTCCTCTAGTAGCGATGCAACAAGCAGGAATCAGGGGCGAGCCACACTGGACGAACGCACGACACAAATCCATCAGTGAAGCTAACTTGCTCGGTATCGACGCGCGACCCCACAATAGAGTGCCGTATGGCAACCGGCGAAATAGCGTCGCTGATTATATCCCTGATAATGACCACCAAAGGTGAATGGAAACACTACTAGCCAACAAAAAGCTGTCCATAGATTACTAAACTGAGAAACTTGGTTGTTCCATAAATAATAACTTTTTATCCGTAAGCACAATACATAGTTATGAGGATGTAACTTATCAACCAAGAAAAGAGCATCATTTATTGTAAAAAAAATACTGCATTTAGTTGAGATGTTTAAGTAATTTCAAATATGAAAAATCTTATTCTGTTTATCCTATATTTTTATAATTCACGAAGCTAATTGGATTTTGGTTCCACCCAAAGTAAACAAATTCATGTCTTTTGAGGCCAAATATGTTTTTTCCAGCTACCTGGTGCCAGCTTCCCATCTCGGCGGCCGAATGTCCAAGGCCGGCAGTCATATATCCTTAGCGCAGTCTCGGAAACACTCCACCTTGCGGCCCGGCGACCATCTCGACGGTTACACGCATTCAGCCTACATTTACCCCAATTATTATGTAAGTATGCACGTTCTCTCACTATAGGATAAGGAGAAAGAGACCATAGAAGCCATGTCCGAATTTATCTATTTAAAGAAAAAGAAGTACTGAGAGCCGAGAAGACAATTATTAAACCATTCAGACGTCCATCCGTGATAGTTTTTGTAACAGTTTTCCCACTCGTTTCAAAGAGATTGACGATTGACGAACTGACTTCCATGGTTCTTCGTCCAATATCACTCTAAACGAAATTCTTGAAGATATTTTATTTCCTTTTTTAGGTAAACAGTTTAGAGATAACGTCACCAGCGAACAAGTCAACATTGCTGGTGTCTGGTCTGAGCTTCGAAGTGAAGTCTGGAGAGATCCTGGCGGTGCTGGCCACGTCACAGCATGAAGCCACCGGTCTGCTGGACGTTTTGGCCGGAGTACGAAAAGTAAGAAGCTTGTGTGATCATTTTCACATAGAGTAACTACCTACATACTAAAGTGGAAATTAAGACCTGTTTTAAAATAGTTGTAACAATGGACTTTTCAGAGTGATATAAAAGGGTCTTCTTTTCGTGTGGGACACCTAGTCGTCCAACGGCCCAATAAACACTAGTGTCAGGGTTGTTCAACCGCTTTCTACAAGTAGCAGGTGTCTTACAAGGTTGTGTAACGACCGTCGTCTAAGTACTCATAGGTAGCAACCGGGCGTACGGCTAAACGTGTCACCCGAAATACGGAACCATATTTATTACGGATAATTGGGTATAAATGATTTTGTAGCTAGTAGTGGTAAAAAAACCATGTGTTTCACAGTTAACCTACGATGCAAGATGTTGATTTGATAAATGCCACGTCTGGAGATGCAATAATCATGGATGGCGTTTCAGATTTGGGCATGAGAAGGATGATTTATGCTGATCAAAAACATTCTTTTTCAGAAACTCACTGGAGACATAGTGCTAAACGGCCAGCCTGTGGCTTCTTCAACGCTAAGGAAAGTAGCAGCATACGTGCGGAAAGACACTACGTTATGCCCCTCAATGACCGTTGAGCATACATTACGGTTTCATGCGTCCTTGAGGCGGCCTAGACATAACCACAGTCAAGTCAAGATGGACGATAGGGATAGAGTAAGTACTTATACTCGCTATAATTTACTCACTCCACTGTTAAGTTGATGAAGTTTGTTGCAACTTATGAACGCTTAAAACTAAGGAATGGAATGCCCTGCCCGCGGATTTGATTCTGAAACATTACAACTTGATATTTTCAAGGTAAAAGTGAATAGGCATTTTCTAGGCAAGCATTTTCAATCATCGTCTGCATCGTCACTTACCATCAGGTGAGATAGTAGACAAATGCGGGCCGGGCCTATCATAAGTAAATAAAAAAGAGCTTGAAAGTTGACACTCATTGCCGAGCTGTACGGCCTCTCCATTTTAGAATCGACGATATCTTGGAGCTCGGTCGTATTGGCAGTTTACTTACACGTTTCCTCTTTTACCATCCGGATACTTTTGGTTACAATATTCTTCATATTTGTTTCCAGATAAACCTTCTAATAGAAGAATTAGGTCTGGAACAAGTCAGAGACACAAACGTGGGCCGTCTGACGCGCTCAGAAATCCGAAGACTCAACGTCGCATGTCAGCTGCTTCTAGATATGGCCGTGCTGATCCTGGACCAGCCCACGAAAGAGATGGATATCTTTGATACGTTCTTCTTGGTGGAGTATCTGAGGAACTGGGCGAGCACAGGGCGGGTTGTGATCATGTCCTTGCATCCGCCGACGTATGAGATCTTTGCCATGCTTACTAAGGTGAGGATTGCTTTATATACCTAGATGATATACCTAAATGAGCTACTTTTTAAAACGAATTAAAACAGTATTTTGTATGAAAATCGGAATGTATGACGTCATACTTTGGATGGCGTTAGAAACCTTATTCAAACTTTAAATATTTTGAAAAATTCGTAGTAGTATTTCTGGACAATAGTTTTAAGCGTACAACTTTTATATTTTATTAATGATCCAAGCAACTAGCGAATTGCATAAAATTAGTAACATTTTTTATGACCCATTTCGTGATAGTTTCCCTGAAAAACAGATTACTTTTAAATATTTCGTGTTGGTCATTTTGTGTTGGATTGCAAACTTTTTCAGCATCTACAATTTTTTTTGTTTATCAGTTTTTTTTATCGCTGTTTTATTTTCAGGTGGTGTTAATATCAGCCGGTAGAACAATGTTTAGTGGATACAGGAGAGACATGTTGCCATATTTCGCCTCGATAGACTATCCTTGTCCCGCCTACAAGAATCCTTCCGATTATTATTGTAAGTATATAACATCATTACGATTGATGATCTAATTCATGTCAGTATCTGGATTAGACCGCTTAAATCCGGTTGTCACTATCAAAGCATGTTTGGACCAGTTTCGTACGCAAATTTGATCATGGCAACACTCACCAAAGACTTGGCCGGGCACAAGTCAGAGTTGCCTTATCTATCTCAACCATATAGCTTACATTAAGTGTATAAACACATTATGCTGAAGTTACGCTGCCGAAGTTCGGCGCAATCACGCTTGCAATGTTATTTGAATGAAGGATGACACACTAAGCCGAAATCACGTCGCGTTACAGCGTACAGCCGAACTTCAGTCGGACGTAAATTCGGCGGCGATTCGGCGATACGCCAACACATTATACGGTTCGGTTCGATTGCCGACCAAGATACCTACCTACACGAAATAAAAATACAAACACCAAGTTGCGGAGCAAAATTTATGCCACGTAAGTTCGGCACTAATGGTGTGTCATGTCAAAATCAGCCGCCGAACTTCGGTCGCGTAACTTTGGCATAGTTTGTTTAGACACTAACACCAATATTACAGTGGAGAAAAAAAATCAATTATCGAAAATATGAAAAACACTAACCCTTTAATTTCCAGTGGACCTGGTAACCCTGGACGACTTATCAGCGGCCGCCATGTTGGAGTCTTCAGGGCGCATCGAAGCCCTAGCGGGCGTGTTCGCCGGGGCGCAGTCACCGCCGGAGCCGCCGCCCCCCGTGCCGCTGCCCGCGCCGCTCACCAGGCCCAACGCTGTGGTGCAAGCTGTAGCTTTAGTTGAGTAAGTATACATACAACTACTCCTCTTCTTTAGGTCCATTCTGTAGGTTTTCTGGAAGATTTCTTTTAGTAAAAATAAGCTGACCTGTTGTGTCGTTTTTCTTTGTAATTAGGCTCTTTCTTACTGTGCATTTGTGTGCAATGAACGGTTAATAATACAAACACACTGCTGACAAGCATTCAGCATACCACTCTTCAGGCCTCCACAATATCACAAACAAACACACACACAAAACATAAGATTCACACGCGTACACTATATGGACGGCCAGAGTTTGAAAGTCTGACAATTCGAGCACGATATTATGGTACACACAAAAAATTAACTACGCAGCGGTTTGTTTGGTTTTGTATTTTTATCATCAACAAGTCTGATGAAAGAAATACATTCATTGGCTCCACATCATACACACACTACATCAAACACCTTGCAACATTACATACCTAAACAAATCGAAAAAATAATCCACTTAATTCAACTTACCATATTTTTCACAGGAAAAGCCTAGTGTTCACGCAGATGACGACGTTATCCAACGTGATCACGCGCGTGCTGATCGCAGCAATCATGTCCATCATCACGGGAACCATCTTCTGGGACCTGCCCATGACTGATGCTAAGGTAAAGATTAACTGTAATATTCTCTGTTAAGTTGTAGGCAATGTTTCGGCACTAGAAGTACTTATATGCTACGTGACGTGGCCCATTTGTCATTTCAATATGCTTGATATGAAAGAACAAAGTACTGCTATCATATTTCAAACATAAAAATGTAGAAACCGATTTTAAGATCAATTTCTGTTAAGTTGTAGACAAAATATTATGCCATAATTTATTTCTGACTAAAAAGGTACTGCAATAATTTTTGAATCGTACTTAAAAAAAAACTATTCTCTCTTTTTTCGTGTGGGACACCGAGTCGTCCGACGACCCGATATGACCGAATGCTACAACATTCTGTGTTAACTTGTGATTTCGTGTCAAAATGTAACTTCTTTATTCCAGCTAACACAAAACGACCGCATCGGTTACCACTACACAGTAATGTGCCTGACTGTATGGCCGTTACTACTGTGGCTGACTGCAAGAGAAGCGAGTTCTATGCGGCATCACGTCGAAAGAGATATTGCCGTTGGACTGTACTCCAGAAGCGTGTTCATACTGTATGATGTGAGTAATATAATAATCCTTATGTGGCACAAATGGAGTACCACAGGGTAGTACGCTTGGTCCAACTCTCTTTCTCATTTGCATAAATGAACTTCAACTAAACTGTAGTGATGTAGTTACGTCCATACTGTATCATGCGAGTCAAAATCAGATGATGCGATGTGAAATTCTATATTACAGTTTCTTTTAGTATTGGACTCTTGGGCGGTTCCGCTATTTGACGGATCTGTTCCTAGGGGTTTTCTTTGATAGTACTTCTACATTTGTCCCATACGGCGGCGTTTATGGGACAACCTTTGAAACTGAAATACGTTAATGAGAAAAAAATAACCGACCTCCCATAAAAATTTCATGATCGATTTTTTTGGTTTCACGACATAGGCTCCATAGTAAAAGTTGTTCAGTTTGATGGTCAGATCATGCCAGCAAAGTTTTAGTTCTTCCCTTACATTACATCCCGTATATTATCCTAGTAAGTAAGTACTATTTATTATCTGTGATTGTATATGATCTTTCTATTACTGTTTCAGCAATTTCTCGAGTTATGGTCAGCAGCGATCACTTGGTTGGCGTATCTAGTTCCCAGTTATGCGATGAGTGGGCTATATGCTCAATCGCCTGGTTCTTTCGATGGATTCTACCTTTATTTAGGTAAGTTCTTAGATGTGAAAAGCATATATTTCAATGGTCATCCTTCACTTTAGATTTTATTTTATTTTGTAGTGAAATTATATAACCCCCGTTTTCTTGTTCAGTGTAAAACGCTTGGAAAAAAAACACCATTTTACACAAAACGGAGGTTTAGATTAACCCTGTGGATTAACCCGTCAAAGTCCAGCTTTGGTTATGTAGTTTTATGGTAGTGAATTATAAAACGTTGTAAGTAAGGTCCAAAACCGATGGCTCTCTGTAGACTGGGGAGCCAGAGGGAGTAATTTTTTTTTTGTAACGTCTTTAATCAATCTTTATTTTCAGGCTACATGCTTCTCTACCTAGTAAGCATACAGATGCTGTGTCGAGCCACCATATTCCTGATACCGATGGAGAAGACGGCGGCCATCTTGTCAGGGTTGTGTGTGCTGCTGAGCACATTGGTTAACGGCGTGATGCTGCACCAGCGAGATCTACCGGAATACGTCAGGTAAAACAACTTCTCCCGAACTTGCAGGTGTCTATTGTCAATATACGCACACACACGCACGCACGTAAACACACACACACATATATATACACCCACACGCACACACTAACGCACATATATGTAGGTACGCATGCACGCACACAACCTGTTTCTGCTTTGGTATTGTGCGAATACTCGTATCTATGGGATCTAGACACACGGCAGTGTCCAGCCAAGATCAATCCGAGATAGATTCATAATGTGACTCATTCTGCCAAAGATTCCTATAAGAGTCGAAAAATAACGATCTTTATTTCTATAACAGATGGCTGGAGTACGTGTCTCCCAGCAGATGGACCTTGCCGGAGGTTTTGCAAATGGAACTGAGCGAGACGGCTCTCAAGACCAGCATCAGTAAGGAGATTAGGTGTACCAACAAACAGGTAAATGTTATGCACTTTTTATGAACTATCGCATTAGGCCAACCTTTTTTAGTCGGCTTGTTTTAAGGGTAGATTGTCCTGTGAAGAGTCCTAATTTCCAAACTATTACAGATGATTACTTACAGGTATATTGATTGTATTAAGATTTAGAAACAATTAGTTCTAGTTCTTTGATCTCAGTCTTCAAAAGTTTGACAGTTCGATAAAAGTTATGTACTTAATTCATTATTTCCTTTACAGCGTCCATATCAAGACATCATAGTCCAGTCCCCTTGCCCACCGCCCAACGGCACCCAAGTGCTCTCAAACTTCGACTACCTCCGTTCGGACCACCTCTGGGAGTGGACGGATGAATCCTTCCTCATAGCTTTGGCTATCTTCTACGGGGTGTTCGCTCTAGTCGGGTTCATAGCTTTTGTTGCTGACTGTACCAGGTACAGCAGGAGTAAGGATCGCGCGTCGATGAAAGGGCACAAGATTACTGTTAACACGCCTTGAGGGTATGAGAATTTGAATAACCAGCCAATAGGCTACATTGACAAGTCAAATGAGCTACTTTTTAAAACGATCTAAAACGATATTTTCTATGAAAAGCTTAAAGTCAGACGTCATACCGTAAGTATTTGGATGGCGTGAAAACACTTACTTTTATATTATTATTTTGTTGTTTCATAATTCAAAGATTGAAATTTTGAAAAATAATGAATGAAGTCGGTAGGTAGTATTTGGACAATAGTGTTAAGCGTAAACTTTTATATTTTATTAATCACCCAGGCAACTAGCGAATTCGTTAAATGACTGGCTTATTATTTAAATACAAAAGTTGTAACTAATCTATTGTCCAAAAACACTATAGACCCTATTTGTAGCTTTTCGAAATATTTAAAGTTTGAAGCAATAAATAGAGAAATAAAAGGAAATGTTTTGATCCCATTCAAAATGGCGCAATATGAATGACGTCATGATTCAGTATTTTCATACAAAACATCGTTTTCAAAACTAGCTTATTTGAGCAGCCAGTCATCTAGCCTATCCTAGGCCCCAATAGTCATTAGAATCTCAGTGGCCGACTGCTAGCCGGTACGATGTATTCTATTCTATTCTATTTCTTGGTTATGGCGTTTTCATTATGATTTCGCCAGTCTCGAAGTGAAGTAATGAAAATGTGGCATTACGCCGAGGGAGAGTCCACAACACAGGAGACCCTAGTCTTACGACTAGGGGCTGTGATGCGCAAAAATGTGTAGTAACAGAAACTTGATAGTATAATTTTCTGCACCACGTGGTGGCCGCTCGTCACTATTACACAATGTGGAATATATGCGTTAATTACAATTTCCTATTTACTGATTACATTCAGAATAGTTTATTGCATAAAACACTATCAGAATTATGCACCAAACACTCAAATAAACAAGAAATATTAAATTATAATCAATACCCAACCGCCATGATGAAATAGCGGGAATAGCGGCCCGGTACGATGTAAACCCTCGATTATTTCACGCAAACAATGCAAACAAAAATCGTATAGTGCCTAAAGAATGATAAAAAGTCAAATGGTTTTTTATCCCTAAAAATATGATAAAAGTGTACTCAAATACTAAAACTATGAAGAATTGAAGAAGTTTCGTTCGTTCGACTTTGTTTTGATAACTAAAACAAACTATAAGCTTTAAGTAATGTAACGTGATCAGCGCGTCAAAATCAAGAAAGTTAGAAATTGCATTCGTATACAAAAATTGTACATTTTTGTAGATAGTCATGTCATGACGCTCCTTCTTACTGAAACTCAGTCTTAAATATTAAAATTAAAAAAAGCATTGAAATTATCTAAACAAAGTCTGCAAACGAACGAAACAAAAAGTGATTGTCAAAATCGTTATCTTTATACAGGGGGTAAAAAAATGCTGAAAATATTTCAATGGGTAAGTAAATCAGTCCATAGAACTGAATTATTCCATAAGGGACATGTGTTGATTTGCTGACTGCTTCTTCTACAACAAAAATATGTGGGACACCAAGTCGACGTATGACCCGACGCAATTCTGCCCCTGAAATATCTGCAGATTTTTTTACTTCGTAAAATTATTTTGTTCTTTTTTGAGCAATGTCTTTTATAGGTATAAAATATTATTATGTAACTTTTTAGTAATATTATGGATAAGTAACTAAAATGCGAATCAATGTACAAAAAGATTACGGTCATAATAATTATAATAATGTGAAAGGCTGACTACGTAACGTCTTCCGTCCAGTTTAAATGCATTATTATTATATGATTTTACGAATAAAATATATATGTAATTTTTTAAGACTTATTCTTAGGTAATAAAAAAATGTGCCGAATGGTGTCTATAGTGTTATCTAATGGTATTTGTTTTACCATGATATAATTTTTGGTCACTTGAAATAAAGGGGATGGTACAAAATTCTAATCTAGGAAATTCAAAAATGTTTGCAGGTAGTAGGTACCTGCTAAAGTAAAAAATGCAATATAATTCTTGCAATATGGCTATATTTAATCTTGGGTGGTACCCGCGCGGTACGTGGGTAAATGGTATTTGATGACTGGGTCAGTAATAAAATACAAAAGTTGTACACTTAAAACTTCCAAAAATATTAAGAACCCATTCATAGTTTTTGAAAATTTTCAAAGTTTGAATTAATAAACAGAAAAATAATATAAAAGTAAGTGTTTTGACGCCATCCAATATGGCGAGATGTGACGTCATCAATCAGTATTTTCATAAAATATATCGCTTTAAAAAGTGGCTTATTTGACCTGCCAGTCAGTCACCATGCCTATTTGATTGGTACAAATTTATTAAAAAAATGCGTTTCGCTACCAACGTATCCATCCCGATACTGCTGTGGTTTGAATAGGGCTTTTCTCTGATACGCGTAGTCTTACAAAGATTTTAAACGAATTTTGTGCATTCCAGGTAAATTAATATCTAATACGATTCGCCACATTTTATCAAATGTGTTTCTGAATTTCTAGTTCTTCAAACTTTATTTATTTCTTGCTTTACTTTCTCTGCAGTTTCTAGTAGAGAGGAACCATAAGCATTTCTTGTGTAAATAGTTACTATATAATAACACACGGTGCGGCCCGCCAGTTCTTTGCTTGAACTTGGCTGAACACCACGCTACCTCGTGTCTAAACTCTGTTTTTTATTGAGAGAGTAATTTGACATTTTAGGTTGCCATTTATTTTGCAAATCTTAAATAGTGATGTGCCAGTACCGGTAACTGTTGTTATCGAAATAGAATTTTTAAAATCTTGTTTCTTTTAGTGTCTAGTAGATGGCGCCCGTGCGAATGATGTAGAAACTCAGCCGTGATTTTCTATAGATCGGGGTTATAGTTTTTTTGTTATGCACTGAATTTGACAGATGATTGGCACATGGCATTATCTAAGATTTGCAAAAAATGGCATTCCAAAATGTCAGTTTACTCTCCCTCAATAAAAAACAGAGTTTTGATACTTTGTACTACTATAAATTTATATAAAAAAATCTAACACTGCCCTTTAATAATGCTCATTGGTTGAGAATTAAAATCACATTGATTTTATTTTAATAAGAAATTGTATTCGCTTCCTTGTATTATTTTATTAATCAGAATTTAATAGGTATCTTATTTTACGAATCTTAAAAGTGAAGCCATATCATTTTAGTTTAATTATTAGAGAATTGTAATTGTTAAGTTACCTTACAATTGAATAAAAATTAAGAATAAAATTTATGAGGTATTTTATTTAGAAATCCTTGGTGAGTGAATATTCAAGTCTCTCAACTTTAACTAATAAACTGTTGGTTGCCATTCCAACAATATTTAAACGTAATACCTAACTATTTTTTTAGGATTACGACCAATTTTCGTAATTAACTTTAAAAAAACTGGTAAAAAATGACCTCGTCCATAATCTTCCTACTTCTAATCATAAATAACAGACTAGATTACAGCAATTTGGACCCCAACCTGAAATTCGGTTAGGTAGATGTGATACAAGTTTTGGTTTTTCTAAGTTCCCAATGAATTGAGAACTCGAGGGTTTCATGTGTATTATAACTTTAGGCGACATGCTGACAACTTGTCACTACAGTGATAAACGAATCATCTGTAGGTAAGGACCCTCGATACGTGTCAGACGTGGCGACCGCGACCGTGATTTTGCGATCGTTGACGCTCTGCCTACCCTGCAAGGGATAAAGGCGTGATTTGTGTATTTATTAATTGAGAACTTCTTTCATTTTTGTCGGTTAATAAATAAAAAGACGAGCAGGACAAAAAACAGATACTGTACAAACACAGACAAAATATAATAAATATAAATATCTTGAACAATTCACACAGCGCCATCTAGCCCCAAACTAAGCAAAGCTTGTACTATGGGAACTAGATAGCTGATACTAATACATATACACTTTCTTTTTGTAAATAAATACATATTATACATAGAAAACACCCAGACTAAACACAAATATTTGAAAATTGACTTAACAAATATTTGTGTCCGGTGGGGATCGAACCCACGACCCTCGGCGTAGAAGGCAGACATACTATCCGCTACGCCATCGGGACAGTCAGATATTCTGAGTGTAAAAAACTTTTTATCACTTTGTTTTCTTACTTCTTTTTTAACAATAACTACACAAACAAACCTGCGAAATAAGTACTGATAAGAATATTGACTCTATTAGGTCAACATACCTACCTACATATTATATAACACGTATGTTCCAACGCGATAAATCCCAATTTGCAACAATATCAGTGATAAGTATATAAGTTAGTGTATGAAACGAATGTCATTGTGGGTCATATTGTTTTGCGAGAGGCCCAGGCTCCCCAAGGTTATTCTGTTGCCAATGACCGATATAATAGATTTAAGATAGAGTTCCGAGAGTTGCTACATTTGCTAAGAAATAAAGTTATCGAATGAAACCCTACTTGCGAGTTGAAAAATAGGTCGGAGATCGAGATAAGTGGAAAAGCGGCCTTTGTTCAGCAGTGGCCGGCACAATAAAGACTAAAAAATAAAACATTAAAAAAGATGTCCATTGGCACAGATTTTTGTTTCCTGACGGCTCTCTAAGGCCCCGGTCTCGGGTTTTGCGGCCAGCGGGCCGGCAGCGGCGCGGCGGCGGCCTTTTTTTCTAGGGAGTGCGCCGCTCGTAGCCGGCTCCCGTGCCGCTGTTTCTGAGAACCAGTCCATTTGAATGTATGCAAAACATCCTGCCGCTGCCGCTACCCGCAAAACCCGAGAGAACATTAAAAAACCTTTTCAACCGCTTAATTAATAGTGCTCTACTTGATAATTTAGTTCATTACTGATGATTTGATAATTTTAGTTCTGTCTCAGTAGAGTATGTTTACACTGTACAATAGTAGAGCGCAGGAAAAGTCGTCGCGACAGAAGCTTTACCTTAACATCTCTAATCATTGGGACCGGCTGCATAAACTTGTTCTATACAATACAACCACGCAAATTCCCAGACGCCTCCAGTTTGCATTCGCGCTCCGGACCCGAATGTAGTTCAGTGCAATCATGTTGTACATAATAATACTCGTGGCTTTAGTCACATTCTACTTCTATATTACTCGCAATTTCGGCTACTGGGAAAAGAAAGGCATAAAACACGAAAAACCATGGCCGCTCTTCGGAAATCAAATAGAAGTATTCTTCAAAAGAAAGAGCCCAACTCAGGTCATAAACGAAATGTACGAGAAATATCCGAATGAGAAGGTGGTCGGGTTTTACGGAAGCTTTCAACCGAAGCTGCTCGTGAAGGATCCAGAAATCATCAGGCGAATTCTCACTCTGGACTTCAATTGCTTCTACAGACGAGGCTTGCTGGCTGGTGACAGCGTCGAACCGATTAACAAGAACATTTTCGTCCTGGATGGAGATATGTGGAAGCTGCTAAGGCAGCGCCTGACTCCGGCATTCACAAGCGGAAAACTTAAGGCTATGTTTCCGCTGATCTGTGAAAGAGCTGAGCGGCTACAGGACGTGATATCTTCTTCCACAGTTGGAGGGTCGCATGCCTTGGACGCGCGAGAAGTGATGTCTCGCTTCACTATCGACTTCATTGGTGCAGTAGGTTTTGGTCTCGACGCCGACTGCCTCAACGACGAAAACTCCGAATTCAGCAAACTCGGAAAAAAGATCTTCGCTACACCTTTCTCTGTTTTCGTTATCGCTACGTTGAAAATCATGTTCCCAAAACTATGCAAGAGTTTAAGGATGTCATTCCTATTTGACAAAGACTTGACAAATTTGGTCAAGGAAATTCTAAAGCAAAGGAATTACCAGCCGTCAGGCAGGAACGATTTTATTGACTTGCTCCTCGAGTTGAAGAATAAGGGCGAGATGGTCAGTGACTCTATTGAGCATAAGAAACCAGACGGCACTCCTGAAGTGATTAAAGCTTCGTTGGATGATGATATGTTTGTGGCTCATGTCCTCGTGTTCTTCGCGGCTGGATTCGAGACTTCATCAACAGCGACAAGTTACACGCTGCATCAGCTCGCGTACAATCCAGAAGTTCAGAAGAAAGTTCAAGATGAGATTGACCGTGTCCTTGCCAAGTATGAGAACAAGCTTTGCTACGACGCTGTTAAAGAGATGACATATCTCGACTGGGCTCTGAAAGAAGGCATGAGAATGTTTCCATCTCTTGGTATTTTGAACCGAGAGAGCGTGAAACGGTACACGATTCCTGAGATTGATCTGACGATTGATGCTGACATGCCGATCGTAATCCCAGTGCAAGCTTTGCAAATGGACCCGCAACATTTTGAGAATCCGGAAGAGTTCCGCCCAGAAAGATTCAGTCCTGATGAATTTGACAACTCGAAGAAGTTTGCGTATTTGCCATTTGGAGAAGGACCTCGGTCGTGTATTGGTAAGTAGTTTAAAATAATAGCTGAGTATTCGACTTAGTGGCTGACTTACGTCATGCTTGCTCTTATTGTGTGGACAAGTATGCAACTGTCTGACTAGCTAAAAACATTTTGAGCACAAAGGTTTCGTTTGGGGATAACAAAGGACAGTCTTCTCTAAGTCTATCGAGGGCAGAGTCAGAGACATATACGAAAATTATGATCTTCAATTTAACGAAATTTATACAATTATTTATATATAATTAAATATTGCAATATAATTTCATTTTTATTATTAGTTAGCCCACTTGATCCCACTTTTATAATATTCTCTTGTATAAATGAAAAAAAAAAGTTTCATGGAAAATTTACACAACACCATCTAGCCCCCAAACAAAGTAGATAGCTGATAGAAGATAATATTAATACTTATGTGCTTTTTCCAGGTGAACGTTTAGGTCTGATGCAGTCCCAGGCGGGCCTGGCGGCGGTTCTGTCCAAGTTCACCGTGGAACCCTCTCCGAAGAGCATCAGAAACCCCCCACTGGAGCCCAGGGTAGATGTGACCCAATGCATCAAGGGGGGGCTGCCGCTTATTTTCAAAGAGAGGAAGAAGAGTGCCTAGTATATCGACCATACTACAAAATATTTTTAATAGTAAAAAACACGGCTGGGATTTGCACAGACCAGAAAAGTTATGCGCGCGCACTTCGGCGACACGAATGTAATTTTTGCTCTGTGGGGATTTGTAAGCAGGAATCAGGATGCGATCCTAAATTTATGCATCTACTGAGACACCCAACAGAAATGAGGATTTGAGTAATTAAGGTGTTACCTAGCACAAAAAACATAAACCTCCTTTTTGCTTTGCTACAATCGGGTAAAAGTAAGACGCGAGCGGAACGCGTGTTTTGCATCATTCATTTTTATTTAATAAACACGTTTAACGCCCGTCTACATTTTTATGTGGCAAAGTAAAAATATACCACTGTTTTGGTATTGCCATAGGTCTGTATTTTATTTGTATTTAGATTAAGGACATTTATATAACTGCATGATTGCCAATCTAGTTTGTAAAATACCCCTGTGACGTTTGTGAGGAAAATGGACCTTATGTCATAGCATTTGCCCCAAGGTCACAAACGTCACAGAGATCATCCTATATTTTACAGACTATAGGTGATTTAGTTATATGTTATTAAATTTATCAATTAAAAGATGTTTGATAGTGTAAGTTTTATTTTGATTGGACTATGAAAATAACATTATTTTGTATACGACAACAACGATTTACATAATAAAAACTGTCATAAAATAAAATAACTAAATAGATAAACACAATTATTGCAACAAGTCTTTATCCTTATAAATAATAAATAAAGCTAACATCAATTAATTTAATACAAAAATTGTATAAAAAAGATATTTAAACTGGCATTGGATATATAAGTAATTTTGATTTTAAGACACATTGGGGCAAATTACGTTTAGGTGCAGAATGTCCCTTTCGCCCCCTGGTTCCCTGGTTCCAAAATGTCCCTTTCTCAGAATGCTCGTTTCCCAGATTGTCCCCTTCCCAAAATGTCCTTTTCCCAAAATGTCCCTTTCCCAAAATGCCCCTTTCTCAAAATGCCCCTTTCCCATAATGTCCCTTTCCCTTCTTTTACCGATCTAACTTACAAATAGCACTAAATTGAACCAGGTGATTCAGCCTATTTTAATCAATCCGGAAAAATGACAAAAAGTATAAATTGAGAAATACTGTGTGTTCGCCAAGCATAGAACCTGATACTTCAGAATCTTTAGACTAATACTCATACCACTCGTTCCTAAAGCTTTGATTAAGGTGTGACTGTGTTTTGTATACAAATGTTCGGAAAGGGACATTATGGGAAAGGGACATTTTGGGAAAGAAGGGGACAATCTGGGAAAGGAGCATTCTGAGAAAGGGACATTTTGGAACCAGAGGACATTTTGCGAAAGGGACATTCTGATTACATTGTAACTGTAGGTAAATGATTACAGGGTTATTTTTTAGTCAGTACATACGGGTATTTCTGCTTACGTTTCTGAACAACTTTTTCTATGGGCCCACCTGCAAAATCACAACAAAATATTGGGTGTGCCATAGATAAATTCATACCTACTCGGAAAACTGTATGAAACTCCCAATTTTTTTTGCTATATTGCAGGTGGCATTATAGTAAAAGTTGTTCAGTATCATGAGCAGAAACACACTATAAAGTATGTGTTGCATTGCAACTGACTGAAAAATATCCTAGTAGATATTGTTTTTTGGGGCAAAATTTTTTGGATCACTGAGTACATCTAGGAAAAAAACCCATGAAAATCAAAAAGGAAATACGTAAAAATAACCAGAATATTTGCCGTGTTATTACAAAAGTAATAGACGCACGTTTAGAAAGAAGTTTGATACGATTTGATATCTCAAACACTGTTAAGTACCTATATTTTAAGGGGTGAACCGACCTATGAAACTGAACATCTTTTCCCAATGAACATAGGTCGGAATATGAAAAAAATATTTGGACCTCCCATACAAAACTACCGACCGGCCAAGTCAACCATTCCGACCAAGTCAATTTGTATGGGAGATCCAAAAATTTTTCTCACATTTCGATCTATGTTTCTTGGGGAAAGTTGTTCAGTTTCATGGGCTGATTCACCCTTTACAATATTTACAGTTAATATTTTACACTATTTAAAACACTACAGATTTTTTTATTTATTGCGTCAAAATATGGCAGCAAAACGATACAATGAATGATAAATCAACTCACGGGATCCTGATGGAACAATTCGTAGTACCTCTTACAAATGTTGCAGGTGCAAGAAGTGATCTTCTTGTGGGGCTTCTTGTAGTCGTAGAGGGGCTCCTGGTGGCAGGGCTCTGGTTCTATGAACCGGCTCTCCAGCAAGGCTTTGTTTCGAGACGACTTCACGGAGAGACAGCCCTGGCTGGCCCTGTTCGAGGACATTAAAAAGAATGGATTCGGTTCTGTTGGTTGGTTCGGTTTTTGGTTTGAATTCCTACTGTAATGTAGAATAACCAGACAGGCGCGGATACAAGAGCAATGCCCCCCGCTCCTAAAACCCTGACTCTCAAATTACTAAATCGAGTAAAATATTTTTTTACAAAATTAGGACTAATATTATATCCTATCAAATTACATTAATTATCCTATACAATTCCGCTTTCGGGCCTTCCTTTTTGCAAGCAAATCCAGCCCGCAAGCCGTGAGGCCAATACATTTTGGCGCGAAAACGGGGGCGATCGGCCCGCTTCACTCGCACGAATTTCACGTCTATTGTGTTGTATCAATATCTGATTTTATAAATATAAGGTGTAAAAATATTAGCTGCAAATATTTTAAGAGGTGAATCAGCCCATGAAACTGCAACTTTTTCCAAGAAACATAGGTCAAAATATGAAAAAAAAATTAGGACCCATACAGGTTGACTCGCTCAGCTACTACATTTTGTATGGGAGGTCTAAAAATTTTTTTCATTTTTCGACCCATGTTTCTTGGGGAAAGTTGTTCAGTTTCATGCCCTTAAAAGATCTGCAGCAAATTTTTTTACACCCTGTGTAGTATTACTAATGGATAAGCATTTTTTCACCTTATTTTCGTTGCAATAATATATGATTTTCTCAAAATGGCACCATCTAAGCCAAATCTTGTATCCGCGCCTGTAACCAGGTAATAAGTACTAAGTACTTGCAGATGATATTTGAATGTGACTTAATCTAGAATTCGGGCCAGGTTAGCCTTCGGGTTGCAGAGGTCAGATGTCAGTGGCTCTGTGAAAAAACTTGTTTCCGCGTCAAATCTCCTAGGTTAGGTAGCCGACCCCGACAGAGAAACGGGAGAAGGCAAGGAGAATGATGAAGTAATAAGTATGTAGGTACTACTACTAGATGTCGCTTAGAGGCGAGCATCGAGAGATTGAGAAGTTGACGAAGGTCAACCGGTGCGTCAATAGCTATTTTGCTAGTAAAATTCGGAGTCTGAGGTGTCTACAAATTATATGAGTTTGCGATGTGACCCCACAACAGTGTGCCGTACGACATAAAAAAATCTGATATGATATTGACGAAATTACTTATTAGATTAGAAAAAAAAATATTAGAAATTATTTTAAATTAGGTTACAAAAAAGACACCTAAGATTAATTTTACACTAGAATAACAAACAACTTAAATACATTACTACTGGTTTTCTGCACTTCACTATTCTTAACCAAAACTGAAGCAATCTACGAGTACCTACAAACGATAACAACTTAATACAGATTGTTGCGAACCGAGACCAAGTCATAAACTTGACAGTTGTGGTATTAACTACTCTATTAGTACTATATAGGTAAATTTTACCAAGCATCTACCTAATTAGAAAGATCTAGGAATATTTTGGCAATAATAGGTTGAAATTCACCTAACATCACAATCACAGCAACTGAAATCGTCGCTGCTACATTTCCTTGCGGCGGCTTGCCACGTCATCTCAACTTTAGGCGCAGCGACGTTAAATACTTGATAGTTGCGTTGGTCTTGACTTTTCCTGTTTTTGACAGATACGGAGGAGGAGCGGGATCTTAATACTTTAGCGGGGTACATGCTAGAATATTTAGAGAGTGCTTTATTAGATGCCTTTGTGATGATTTTAAGTATCACCCCATTTCTTTCTTGCGGGTGTCGTAAGAGGCGACTTAGGGACTCGAGGGCTTCATGTGTATTACAACTTTAGGCGACAAGATGAGAATCTATCATTACAGTGATACACGAATCATCGGAAAGGGCCCTCAGACGTGTCGTTAACGCTCTACTTACCCCGCAAGGGATAAAGGACGATATTAAAGAAGTAGAAGAGAAATACCTGAAAGAGGCAAATGTGGACGGCAAAACTGCACAGGACAGAGACAAATGGAAAAGACAGACAAAGAGCCGACCCCCGATGATAGGATAAGGGTGCGTCCCCACTGAGGTGGGGCTGCGCTAAGTTGAGCTGAGCGGGGCACGAATTGACCAATACAGTGTCTCCACTGAAGCGGGGCTGCGCTAAGCTGAGCTGAGCGGGGCATGAATTGACCAAACCAGTGTCTCCGCTGAAGCGCTCATGATTGGTCAATTCATGCCCCGCTTAGCTTAGCGCGGCCCCGCTTCAATTGAGGCTAAGGAGAAAAAGAAGAAGAATTAATGAAGTAGAGGAAGGGTAAACTCACGGAGTAGGCGTGCCGTTGGGCATCACGCAGGCTGGCGCGGGGCCCTCATTACAGTGGGTGGTACTGCAGGACCCCGCCGAGTGCGCTCGCCGACGCCCGTGGTGCTGCCGACTGGAAGAACAATAGTCAATAGCCGGGTCGCCATTTGACGACCGATGTGGCGCAGTGGTAGTGCGACTGCCCCTGACGCAGAACGTTCCGGGTTCGGTTCTCGGTGAGTCACTTACAAAGTTGATATTTATCACTTTGTGAATTTGTTCCCAGTCTGGTTAGGACATTGCAGGTTGAACCACCCGATTGTCCGTAAGTAAGATGGTTCCGTGTTTCGGATGACACGTTAAGCCGTAGGTCCTGGTTGCTGTCTATGATCACTTAGACGGCAGTCGTTACACAACCATGTCAGAAGACAGCTACTTGTAGAAGGCGGCTGAAAAATTCTGACACTAGGGTTCATCGGGTCGTTGGACGACTTGGTGTCCCACACGAAAAGAGAAAGATATTCTTTAGTCGCCTTTAACGACATCCACGGGCATAAAAGGGGTAATGCTATTCTGAGCCGGCACCACATGGCATTGATTGTTTGATTAGCCTCAAATGCTCACTGCCGCGCGCAGCATGCGGCGCAATGCGCGGTCGGTGTGGACGGTTTTTCGCCCGAGCATGAGATTTTAACATGCGCTGTTTGAACTGTTCTTGACGTTTAGAAATAGTAGATTACGTACCTAGGTATTTAACTTACAAATAGCAACTGAGGTATTTTAACTTAGGTATTTAATTTTGTAAGTTTCGAGGTCGCTTTTTTTCTTCTTTTTTTGTGTTGGACTCTACGTTTTTGGCCCCGGGGCCATAAAAACCACGCCTGTCGGATTGGTGGGGAACAAGGGCTCGCCCGGAAATAATTGCGCCCTTGGGGCGAGACTGAGCGTAGGAGTTAGGATGATGATGATGATGCTTACCGCCGGTACATGGGCGTGTGGCAGACCTGCTTCTGCCTGGCCTGCTCGTGTTCAGGTCTGCGGCAGTCGCACAGCTTGACGATGATGATGATGATGATGATGATGATGCTTACCGGTGGTACACGGGCGTGTGGCAGACCTGCTTCTGCCTGGCCTGCTCGTGTTCAGGTCTGCGGCAGTCGCACAGCTTGATGATGATGATGATGATGATGATGATGATGCTTACCGGTGGTACACGGGCGTGTGGCAGACCTGCTTCTGCCTGGCCTGCTCGTGTTCAGGTCTGCGGCAGTCGCACAGCTTGATGATGATGATGATGTTGATGCTTAACGGTGGTACACGGGCGTGTGGCAGACCTGCTTCTGCCTGGCCTGCTCGTGTTCAGGTCTGCGGCAGTCGCACAGCTTGATGATGATGATGATGATGATGATGATGATGCTTACCGGTGGTACACGGGCGTGTGGCAGACCTGCTTCTGCCTGGCCTGCTCGTGTTCAGGTCTGCGGCAGTCGCACAGCTTGATGATGATGATGATGTTGATGCTTACCGGTGGTACACGGGCGTGTGGCAGACCTGCTTCTGCCTGGCCTGCTCGTGTTCAGGTCTGCGGCAGTCGCACAGCTTGATGATGATGATGATGATGCTTACCGGTGGTACACGGGCGTGTGGCAGACCTGCTTCTGCCTGGCCTGCTCGTGTTCAGGTCTGCGGCAGTCGCACAGCTTGACGATGATGATGATGATGATGATGATGCTTACCGGTGGTACACGGGCGTGTGGCAGACCTGCTTCTGCCTGGCCTGCTCGTGTTCAGGTCTGCGGCAGTCGCACAGGTTGATGATGATGATGATGATGATGCTTACCGGTGGTACACGGGCGTGTGGCAGACCTGCTTCTGCCTGGCCTGCTCGTGTTCAGGTCTGCGGCAGTCGCACAGCTTGATGATGATGATGATGATGATGATGATGCTTACCGGTGGTACACGGGCGTGTGGCAGACCTGCTTCTGCCTGGCCTGCTCGTGTTCAGGTCTGCGGCAGTCGCACAGCTTGACGATGATGATGACGATGATGATGATGATGATGATGATGATGCTTACCGGTGGTACACGGGCGTGTGGCAGACCTGCTTCTGCCTGGCCTGCTCGTGTTCAGGTCTGCGGCAGTCGCACAGCTTGATGCGCGGTCCGCGGGTCGTTGGCTCGATACTCACGTCGTCGACAACCTCGTCCAGACGCACTTTCGTCGATATCTCGATCTTTGGCGCTAGTATACCCTGGGAATTAAATCAGGTGTTGAATTTGTTTGCCGTATAATGCTGGCTTAGAATAGCATCACCTCACATCCTTCCCGCGGGTGTCGTAAGAGGCGACTAAAGGACTCGAGAGTATTAGTGTATTATCATTTTTAGTCGACAGGCTGAAAACCTGTCACTACAGTGATACACGAATCATCTGAAAGGGCCCTCAATACTTGTCAAACGTGGCGATAACGACCGTAATTTTGCGATCGTTAACGCTCTGCCTACCCCGCAAGGGATAAAGGCGTGATTTGTGTATGTGTATGTATGTATGTATGTATATGTATGTATGTATGTATATGTATGTCTGTATGTATGTATGTATGTTGAATTTGTCCTTTATTAAATGAAATCCGTATGATGCCGGCTTAGAATAGCATCGCCCCATTTCTTTCCCGTGGGTAACGTACAAGCCGACTAAGGGACTCGAGGGTCTATGTGTATTGCAATTTTAGGCGACAGATTGATAACTTGTCACTATAGTGATACACGGCTTAAAATACGCTCATACAAAATAACCTACCTACCCATTTAGGAATAGTGTAGAGGCCTGCTACTTGTAGAAGGCGGTTAAAAATTTCTGACACTGACAAAAAAGAGAGAGAACCCAGAATTACGGGGAATGGAGAAAAAAAACTTTTAAAACGACTTGAACTAATGCAAAAACAGTTTAAAAATAATGTACATACACATACATACATCACGCTTTTATCACTTGCGTGGTAAGCAGAGCGTTAACGGCCGTAAGAAGACGGTCGCTATCGCCACGTCTGACATTCTTGAGGTTTGTTTTCCAGAGTTGTTTCAGAAAACATGTGTATCACTATAGGTGACAAACACTAATACTCTCTAGCCGCCTCTTACGACGCCAGCGGGAAGGTTGAGGGGTGATGCTATTTTACGCCGGTACCACACGGCATTCTAAGCCGACATCACACGGCATAAGAATAATGTACTGTGGCACTTGCGTGCCGCCACGATCAAATGAAAGGGGTTCTTGAGATACTTCAATATTACTTGAGATGTTTCTGCTCTACTTTTGTGAGTCCGCTGCCGGTGACACGTTACATTAACACTCTGCTTATGCTATACTGAACACTATACATTCAAATTCACCTAGACGTTATATATTTTGAGCCTCGCCTTTCCTGTTAGGCGTTTTGCTCTCGACTGAGTCAAAAAGTCAGAAAAACGTGTGACGACATTCCAATTTTCAATTTGAAATGATTTGTGAAAGGACAGGTGGTTTGTGAAGGATGTGGACGCAGAGGTTTTTCTCTGCTACAGCACTTACAGGAAATCCTTTAGATCGCCTCATGAGCAAATCGACCCCGTCATTTGAGCAAAGGTCTGGTGGGAATAGCACATCGTTCAACGCTCCCAAGTATTGAGCGAGGACTGTGCACCGATTCGTTGAGGTGCTCTGGCCTCCCCATTGGATCAGCTCACAGTACACCGTCTCATCCCCTGAAACAAGCGTAAATTATTTAATCAAAGGAAGGAAATATCTGCCGTGTGATGCCGGCTTAGAATAGCATCACCCCATTTCTTCCCGCGGGTTTTGTAAAAGGCAACTCACTACACTATTCTATTCTATATTTATCACTACAGTGATACACGAATCATTTGAAGGTGCCCTCAAGTATTGACTTGTCAGACGCGGCGATAACGACCTAAAGTTTGCGATCGTTAACACTCTGCCTACCCCGCATGGGATAAAGGCGTGACTTATGTATGTATGTATGTGAGAAAATACCTTGGGGCATAAATGTTGTATTTGTATGCATCACCCCATGTCTACCAGTCGGTGTCGTAAAAGGCGACTAAGAGATGAATGCAGGGAATGTGCAACAGCATTCCTTTTGAATTTCTACAATATCTTGCACCGTGCTCGCCAATCCGCCTGCCAAGCTTGGTAAGTATGGCAATACACCCTCAATTGGGGGCGGCCCATAACCAGCAGTTTTGTGGCTGTAGAAGAAAAATTTATAAAAACTTTGTATTATGGAAACATTAAAACAGTTTTAAAATATTTATTCAACAATACACCATCTATACCCTACTCAATGTCTCAATATAGTAGCTAAAATGAAAAGAGTATAAATAAATAGGGTTGTGGATTGGTACAACAAATGAGCTACTTTTTAAAACAATCTAAAATGGTTTGTGTGAAAATAGGAATGTATGATGTCCTACATTGCTATTTTGGATAGCAGAAGATACTTTTATGTAATTTTTCTCTTTATAAATTCACTCCTTGACAATGACGACCGATGGGGCGCAGTGGTAGTGCGACTGCCTGTGACGCAGAAGGTTCCGAGTTCGATTCTCGGTGGGTCACTCACAAAGTTGATATTTATCACTTATTGAATTTGTATATTCTTTATTGTGTACAATTACAATTAAATGTGAACTTAGAAACTAGATTACAGTAGGTGAACTTATCTCTTTAAAGAGATCTCTAGATTTGTTCCTAGTTTGGTTACGACATTGCGGGCTGAACCGCCTGATTGTCCGTAAGAAAAATGGTTCCATGTTTCGGATGGCATGTTAAGCCGCAGGTTCTGGTTCCTCTTTATGATTACTAAGATGGGGGTCGTTACACAATCATGTCAGAAACCTGCTACTTGTAGAAGGCAGTTGAAAAATTCCGACACTAGGGTTCATCGGGTCGTTGGATGACGTGGTATCCAAAAAGAGAAAGAGAGAATTCACTTTCAATTTGAATATTTTGAAAAATTACGAATGAAGTCCATAGTATTTTTGGACAATAGTTTTAAGTGGGACATCGAACAGGCTACGCAAAAAAAAAAAAAAAAAGTTTTAAGCTTATGTGTTTGTATTTCATTATTAATGTCCCAGCCTACAACTTTTGGTTATGGATCTAGCATATACCTACAATATTTTTATTTACTAATTATTATAACTTTTCTATTTAATTGGGAGAAACAAGGTGCATCCAAGTTTGTAATCCACTTTTATATTCTGACCATTATCTGCTACAAAAACGATCTTTTATGGGTTTATTATTATTATTATTATGAGCCTGAAGTGTCCCACTGCAGGTCAAAGGCCTCCCTCCCCTTCTTCCATTTATCCCGGTCTTGAGCCACCTCCATCCAGTTTTTGGGGTGGGCATCTAGTTCGTCTCTCCATCGTTGCCGTGGTCGATGAGGGTTTAGGAAATAAAAACAGATATAAAAATACTCACTCAACAAAGAAAATATATTGCTTAGGGTGCAACAGGCGTGAAACCTTTTCCGGAAGTAGAAGACGTCTCTGAACAGGAGCGGGAAACTGGGAGGCACCATGCAGGTTTCGTAGTAGGAGCCGAGAGCGTACACAGTGAGTGACACTGGGCCATCTTGGCACAGCCAGACGCCTGGGCAGGATACCTGCAATGTGCATACATAAAAATCTCCAACCAATTTAAGCCATGGTTGTTTGTAGCCTATCTGTCCTGACCACCCACACCACAGTACACTGTAGAATAACAACCGGAAAGTGCAGTAAAACGACATTCACGAGCAGATCTGACAGATCTGTCAAAAGCCATAGACAAAACTGTGGCCGCCTGTGATTGGCCAGCTGCAGCCATTTTAAAGTTGTAGATTCTATGGTTTATTTTCTGCTACACTAGCGCCATAACGTCTTTAGTTCTTATCTTCCTATTTTTGTAGTAAGATTGCGCTGCTCGTTTTTATCTTTAACAATACATAATATTCATTCAATGAATGCCATAGTAAACTAAAGGGTCAAAGTGGAACAGAATTGCTGCTAATAAACTCAAACTCAAATTATTTATTCAAAGTAGTAAAATTTTAAATTTAGCTTTTTCATGGTCAAGTATTAACGATTTTAACAATAACAATTTTATGAACCTAGTGTAAACACAGCTCAGGTAGACTAAAAACTTAAGACTAGCCCCTAAAGCAATGCCTCGGGTCTCGCCAAGCTAGCCAAACAGCATGGGTTGGAACATTAATATATCAAGCGCCATTCATGTGGTGCAGATTATTTTGGTGAAAAAGAAGATAATCACTACATGGTATAAAGCAAAGTCTCTTCCGGTGTCTGTATGTATGTATGCTTAAATCTTTGAAACTACACAATGCATTTTGATGCAGTTTTTTTAATAGATAGAGTGATTCAAGAGGAAGGTTTATATGCAGGTATAATACTTGCCGAAAAAATAACTAATTCCCATGGGACAATCATTTAAAGTGGGCGGAGCCACTGGGCGACCCATTAGTACAAAATAAATAATGGACATACTTTAGGGAAGGTAGGAGCTAAACTGTGGGATAATGGTCAGAGTATACTTTTCGGGGCGGTAAAGAATTTCAACCACATACTTACTAAGCCTTTTGAATAAGGATACTAGAGGAGGGATCCAACTCTAAAATAGTTAGTAGTTGGTACAAAAATAAGAGTATACTCACTCTGTTTATATTCAGTTCAAATGTTAGTTCAATGAATTTCGGCATTTTCGTGACATATTGTATTTAATCTATACTTAAAAGCACTTGAAAATATTTAGTTTAATAATTCATGGTTGCGGAAAACTTTAGTCATATTAATTTCGACTTTAAACGAATATTATTTTGATGACATTGATTGACAGGTGCGGTACTATGACTTCTTTTGGTATTTGTTGCATTTCATGGTTTTACGAAATATCAACTCTACCAACCAGTAAATTACGCACAAATATTAATAATTCAAGAAAAGCATGAGGAACTGAAATATTTTCTGAAAAACTGTAGCCGTTTCGTTTCCAAGGAAACCATACCATCCGTCACAACAAAGTACGGTCGAAAACTTGTTATCACAATATAAGGTTCAATCGATAGAAATCACTTTCTCCTTTAAAATATGGACCAGACAAATTAAATGGTTTTTATCGACAACAAATTTTAATTTCATTTATCTGTTATTTTCATAAAATTATCAAATTTTTAGAAGGGTATGCTATATTGTATTTAAATAAGTCGAAGTTATGTTACAAGTTTCTAAACAAAGCTGTCAAAATGGTGCATGCTTGTTTCAATGAAATGTATGAACTTCTGATTTTTTTTTTTTTTTCGGCGGGAAACGTTCGAACCGTAAAGGCGCGCTTTAAGAAAATATTTTTGAAAATTGTAAAAAAATTGTAAATAATCATAGTTTCTTTAGTGTTTTTGTATATATTTCTTGTACATAGTTAGGTGTGTACATAAAGACTGAAGATGGGGCGGAGGGATAAGCCCAAAAAACGAAAAAAAGACCCGGCTAATCCAGCGAGTTCGGAGACAGAGGACTCCGATGTAGAGATGGACGCAGATAAGTACCGGCCCTATAAGGTAAAAGAATACAGCAGAAAATACCCGGAAACATCTGACCGTAAGGAGTTTGTTGTTTTTCTAAAACATCAAGTCGATCAAAAGCCATTTTCAGACAATGACAAAGTCGCCTTGTCGCAGGCACTCAGAAAACATGCAGTGTCCGGCGTGCTGCACCTGAGACCTGTTAATAGGTTTAAGGTAGCTGTTACGTTTGACTTGTCTAACAATGCCAATATGTTCTTGAACAGCAAAATCTTGGATGAGTTATCGTTGTACGCGTCGATACCCGCTTCAGGAACAGAGATAACTGGTGTCGTCAAGTCGGTACCGGTGAACCTGTCGAACAAAAAAATTTTTTCTTTAATTGGCAGTTCACGTAATGTTGTCCAAGTACGGCGTTTCATGCGCAGGCGAGTTGAGGGAGGCCAAGTTTCTTACACCCCCACACAAACTGTTGCAGTAACATTCGCTTCAACCCAACTTCCAGAACACGTCTTTCTCGATTCCTGGAGGCATGAGGTAGCACAGTATGTTCCACCTGTAAAGCAGTGCCTAAAATGTTTACAGTTTGAACATATTGCTAGCTACTGCAAAAACAATGACGTCTGTTCCATTTGTTCAGGTCCTCATAATTTTAAAGTATGCGATGCTGACAAAAACAAGAAACCTACTTGTGCTAACTGCAAGGGCGAACATGTAGCGATCTCGGCAACGTGTCCAATTAAAAAAGCGAAAATAGAAGAAAATAAAATCAAATCACATTCTGTATCATACTCAGCACTATTTGACGAACAATCGTTTCCGCTTTTGGCGGCAAAAAATTCAGGCAAATATTTGCAAAATTTAATTAAAAGCCAAACTTTTATGAACACAGTAACTCAAGTTATAATAAAATTGATCGCAAATAAAAACAGTGACGAAACCCCAATAAACACTGAAACCATACGTGCTGCGTTTCAGGACACGATCAGTGAGAGAACCCATACAAACAAGTAATGGATTCTCTCAATGTCGTGCAATGGAATGCACAAAGTTTATCTCATAATAAACATCAATTTACACAATTTTTATATGATAATAGTATACATATCGCAATCATATGCGAAACCTGGTTGAAGCCTCATCAGAGGCTAAATATTCGAGGTTACAACATAGAGCGCAATGATTGCGGTAACAACCATAATGGTGTATGTATTTTTATTCATAATAGTATAAATTACAATAACATCAATATTCATTTTGATAACTCTTTACAGAATATCTGTATTCAAATAACAGTAAACGGGAAAAAAAATAGTTTTGTTAGCTTTTATAGTCCAACGAACTGCAATCCTGCATTTGATAAAGTGAAATTCGATAATTTAGTCAAGTCCATCCCTGGTCCATTTGTTCTTGCTGGAGATTTTAATGCGCACCATACTGTATGGGGTTGTGGTTCTGTCACACCTCGCGGTAGAGCTGTCTTGGAAGTTGTTGACGATAATAATTTGGTTATTTTGAATGATGGTCAGCTCACTACAGTGGGTACTCTAACTTGGCGTCCGAATGCATTAGATTTAACAATTGTTTCTCCTTCTTTGGCTCTTTGTTCCAGTTGGTCTGTTCATGATGATCCTCTTGGAAGTTATCATCTTCCTGTAATAACCAAAATAGTACTTAAAAATGTTTCATGCAATAATAACTCTAACAGTGGTGTACATATGCCCATCCAACCCAATTTCAGGAGTGTGGATTGGCAAATGTATACCGAAAAAGTGGAACACCTGTTGTCTGATTTTCATTTGGATTCGTTTTCACCTAAAGAGGCTTATAGTTTATTTACTAAAATTTTGTTCTGTGCTATATCACAATCAATTCCGAATCCTAGTGGGCATGGCCATGACAGTCCTCGCAATCCCGATCGGTCAAGATCGGGAGTGGGTGGACGTAAACGCAGGCCCACTCTTCCTTGGTGGAATAGTAACTGTACTATCGCTGTTCGTGATTCTAAAGAAGCATACATACGTTTTAAAAACAATCCAACTTTGGAAAACTTTCTAGAATTCAAAAGATTACAAGCTACGAAAAAGCTTACTATTAAAATAGAAAGACAAAAATCATGGGTTACCTTATGTTCCTCATTTAATCGTTGTACTCCATTATCAATAATTTGGCGCTTCATGCGTAAATATAACAAAACGTATATTCCTCAGAGTGTAGATGACAATAATGATTGGATTTTTAGCTTTCTTCAAAAATATACTCCAGATTTCGTGGAAAATAAACCTGTATCTTGTAGTACTACCAATTTAAATTCCAATAACAATTCTCAAAATAGTTTCATTACTCAACCCTTCACCATTCAGGAATTAAGAGCTGCTATATTTTCACGTCGAGATACTTCATGTGGGCTAGATTGTCTTCCATATTTGATGTTCAAAAAGCTATCACAAAGTAGCTTGTTGGTATTGTTAGACATTTTTAACGCATTATGGTTCAATAATGACATTCCTCATGAATGGAAAATAGACTGTATAATACCCATCCAAAAACCTGATAAATCGAAATTTGATCCAAACTCATATCGTCCTATTACCTTGACTTCTTGTGCAGGAAAAGTGTTTGAGCAGCTCCTTAAGCAACGTCTTGAATATTATATTGAACATAATAGATTGTTGCCAATAAATCAGTTTGGTTTTCGTAGAGGCCGTTCGGCCCGTGAAAGTATTAGTTTATTACATTTAGATATTTTGAAAAGCATTGGCAGTAACAACAAGCTCGTAAGCGTGTTTTTTGATATTGCCGGTGCTTTTAACAATGTAAATATAGACATATTATGTACAGAATTATTAAATATTTGTATCCCATTGAAACTTGTTGAGTGGATACGTGCTTTTTTGCTTAATAGAAAAGTGTACGTCAAATATAGTGGTGAATTATTTGGTCCTCGTTTGTCTTCTGTTGGAGTATGTCAGGGTGGAATCTTATCTCCGTTGATATTTATTTTGTACATACGTCGATTGAACTTAATATTAGGACCCAACATCAAAAATTTACAATTTGCAGATGATCTAGTAGTCTATTTGTCAGGAAAAAATTCTAAAGATATTATAAATAGCATTAATTTGGCTCTAACTAACCTTCATAAATACCTCTCATATTTAAATCTTGATGTTAACCCACAAAAGTCCAAGGTTGTTGTTTTTGGCAAACATAATAATGTCATTCTGGCCCCAATTTATTACAATAATATTGCTTTGCCAGTTTCTTTAGATACAAAATTTTTGGGCGTTTTATTTTGTCGTAACTTGTCATGGAAAAAGTATACAGATCACTTGATAGTCAAAGCTAATAAGGCTTGCAATGTCATAAAATCACTTTGTGGTACTAACTGGGGAGCGGACCCAAAAGTTCTGCTCATGCTCTACAAATCAATCGTGAGATCACATTTTGAATATGGTTACTTATGCTACGCGGGAGACTCCAAGCTCATTGATATTTTTGATAAAATACAGAATAAATGCATGCGGATAGTCACAGGAGCTTTCAGGACCACTCCAATTGTTTCTTTACAAGTGGAGTGTAACCTGCCTCCTCTGGCTATTCGTCTCGCTTATCTAAAAGAAAGGTTTATTCTTAAACTCTACTCTGAGAAAAATAACCATCTCATAGCTGAGCTTACCCATCCTAGCATTTCAGCAATTCAAAAACCATGTTATATTTTGCAAGGCTTTTCTGAATATATGGAATCTTTACAAAATCTTCCAATCTTTCAAAATAATAATTATCTACCATGTTATGATGGACCGTATGAAAGTAAATTCATTCCAATGAATATAGTGATTGAAAATAACCTCTCTAGGAAGGAAGAAGTTTACGAAAGATTATCTCTTTGGAATGGATACAGATTTTTATACACTGATGGCGCAAAAAACGAGTCCAATGTATCTTTTTCAATATACGACCCTACTACTAAAATAGGTGTTGGATATAAAATAGACAAACAATCTAGCATATTTACTGCGGAAGCAGTTGCTATACTTGGTGCGCTAAAGCACATACTAAATCGTAACTGTGGTTTTCATAAATGGGTGATAGTCAGTGATAGCATGAGTGTTTTGAAGGCATTGCAAAATAATAAAATTAAGGCAAATACAAACTACCTCATATACAGTATAAAGGATCTTTGGTTTGATCTTTATGCTAATCATCAAATAACAGTTGAATTCATGTGGACTCCATCCCATATAGGAGTATCTGGTAACGAAAAAGCAGACTATTTGGCTCGTTCAATTTCAAATTCTCAAAACGTTGGAAATGATTTGAATTTATTATTACCATATACCGATGTAGTTGCTGTTCTGAAACAAAGAATGTATGTTAAGTGGAAGGAACATTGGGATCACATGGTACAAATAGAAAACAAAGGTTCTTGGTATGCTGCTTTGAATGTTAATTTGAAATCCGTTTCTTGGTTCCGTACCGGTAATATATACAGATGCAAGAAGTTTTACTGCACAATAAGTCGTTTGAGGTTTGGTCACTGTCGTCTTAATCATCACCTATGTCGTATGAAAATTGTAAATAATCCGCATTGTGATCATTGTCAGTCACAAGACGATCAAACCATTGATCACTTGTTCTTTTCATGCTCGTCTTTCGGTATTCAGCGCCTTTTGCTGATGGACGAGTTAATCCGTATTTACGGAGAACCACATCTGGTCCCGCAATCTGTACAAACATTACTACAAAATAATTCCACATACGTACCATTGTTTAATTTTGTAATTTCTACTGTACAGGAAATTTAGGTTTAGCGATTGTATATAAATTTAATGTGAAATTATTGTATATAAAAATTAAATTTGAAAAATATGGAGAAGATGTAAACACAACAAACACATTTTATATGGACATGAAACCTTTAACGAATGTTGAACTAAAGACGATTTTATTGTAAAAATACCCAGAATGGACAAAAATACTGAAGACTTACGAAATATAAAAATACATGGAATTGACAAAATACTGAAGACGAATAATTTATAAAAACACTCAAGAAGAATAAACTAACCGAAGACGTATAAAATAAGAAAATACAGAAGAAGAACAACACACTGAATGGACAAAATACTAAAGACGTATTATTGATAAAAATACACAACAAAAGGAAACTAACTGAAGACGTACAATCTATAAATATTTAAGAATAAGTACTCACTGAAGACGAGGCTGTATGGTCTTAAGACCCTTGCCTGTCCAGAATGGACAAAAGGAAAAAAAAAAAAAAAAAAATGTATGAACTTCTTTTGGACTTCAATAAAATAAAGAGCAATACATGTGAAATTAAAAATATTAATAATTTTGTTGTTTTATAGCCGTAATGTTTTAAATATTTCTCTACCTATTGACGTATACTTCCTATTATTAGGTATTTTTATTAAGAGAAGAGATGCAATAACATTATTTTATTCTAACTTTTTGTGCAATGAAACGAACGATCCTATTCAGAGGTTTGTTTTGTTGTATTGCGCGATCGTTTGTGTGAATTTCTTACAAATAAATTTTATAAACATGACTAAAGTGCCTTCTGTTATCCATTGGTTTCGATTGGATTTGAGGATACATGACAACCTTGCACTTCGCAACGCAATAAATGAAGTGAGTACCTTTACATAACCTACTCAAGCAAAATGTGTCTCTCATGTTTCCATCTAGGACTGCGAAGGTACCCAGCGAAAACTAGTTTCAATCGTCCCTTTTTTGTGTTACAGGCTGAAAACCGACAGCATATCTTGAGACCAGTCTACGTGATCGAACCTGATATCAAAGATAAAGTTGGCGCGAACAGGCTTCGCTTCCTTGTGCAAAGCTTACACGACTTGGATGCAAACCTCAAAAAACTCAACTCAAGACTTTATGTAGTTCGCGGGAAGGCTATTGAGGAACTACCAAAGCTATTTAAAAAGTGGCAAGTCAAGTTTCTAACCTCACAAGTAGACATAGATCCAGAATATGTGAAACAGGATGAACTCATTGAACAAATTGCTGAAAAGGAAGATATATTTATTGTTAAAAGAGTCCAACACACTGTTTATGATGTTCACAGTGTTCTAAAAAAGAATAATGGAGCTGTTCCATTGACTTACCAAAAGTTCTTGTCTTTAGTAAATGATGCACAAGTAAAAGAATGTATAGAAATAACTAAGAATGTGTCTGACCATTGCAAACCAAAAAAGGACGACACAAATGAATACAAAGTACCTGATCTTGAAGAATTTATAGAGGAATCCTCTCTCAACCCTTGCAAGTATCCAGGAGGAGAAACGGAAGCCATAAAAAGATTAAATTTGTACATGTTGAGAAAGCAATGGGTCCGTAGTTTTGAGAAGCCAAATACCTCACCAAACAGCATAGACCCAAGCACAACAGTTCTCAGCCCATATTTGAGTCATGGCTGCCTCTCTGCCAAACTCTTCTACCACAAGTTGAAAGAAGTGGAAAGTGGTGCAAAACATTCCGAACCACCAGTTTCACTCTTAGGTCAACTCATGTGGAGAGAATTCTACTACACGGCTGGAGCTGGCACTAAAAACTTTGATAAAATGGTTGGCAATCCGGTTTGCACCCAAATCCCTTGGGGTAAAAATGATGAGCATTTAAAAGCTTGGGCTGAGGGTAAAACTGGGTATCCATTTGTTGATGCCATAATGAGACAGTTAAAACAAGAAGGCTGGATCCACCATTTGGCTAGACACATGGTTGCTTGCTTCTTAACCAGAGGAGACTTATGGATATCATGGGAGGAAGGAGCAAAAGTTTTTGAAGACTATCTCCTAGACTATGATTGGTCTTTGAATGCTGGCAACTGGATGTGGCTGTCTGCTTCTGCATTTTTCTACAAATATTTCAGAGTGTACAGTCCAATAGCATTTGGCAAAAAGACAGACAAAGATGGATTGTTTATAAGAAAGTATGTTCCGGAGTTGAAAAAGTATCCAAGTGAATTTATTTATGAACCATGGAAGGCTCCTAAATCTGTTCAGAGGACTGCAGGATGTGTTATAGGAGAGGGGTATCCCGAAAGAATTGTTGATCATGATAAGGCCCGTGATGCCAACATGAAAAAGATGAATGCTGCTTATAAAGCTAATAAAGAGAAAAAGGCAATGAAGAGACCTCGGTCATGAAGTACTAAATATATATGACTAAGTGTTGCAGTATTTTTTCATAATTAGTAGTTATACTGTTTTACCTAACTACCTCACCGAAACTGTTTTGAATTTTGCTGTGATAATGTTTTTGATTTCTTTCTGAATTTTTGTAATAAAAAGCATCTCATTAAGTACACATCATTTGCATTTTTCAAAAACAGAATTAAAAAAACTCTGCTAGTGTGACCAAATGTAAACGGATTTTACAGATTTCTCTTAAAATTTTAAACCCGTATTATTTAGAGAATGATTTACATGCGTGCACATGCGCCTGGTTGACCTTTCGGGTTGTAGGTTATTCCATAAAAGAAGCCTTTGATAATATACCTATTAACGGTACCTAATAATGGTGAAAAGGTGGTGTTAAGCAAAAAGGGTGTGTTCCCATTGTCCCCGGACACCCCGGTGAATACGCGACGCAACATGACATTTAATAGTGTCTTCGCCTTAAATCTACATATTTTCTATCTCAGATAGCAGGATTTTAGTTCTGTAGCTGGTCATACTTACCGAATCTCTCTTTTCTTCGCCAAAAAGACTAGTATCCAGGCTAGAAAGCCTTGCAAAAAACACTCTCTCTTGTCATGTGAACTGCCAAAAAAAGAATTCGTGACGTCTCGGTCGGTGTGGTGTTTAGCTTTGATTCATGTTCTCTGAAAATGTGTGGACAATACATGAAAATGAGGACCAGAATCCTGCCTTTAGCGAGGAATGCATGAACAACGCACTCGGTGAAACAGGTACATTACACAAAGTACTTTCTCAACCGACGCGACGCAGGCGGGTTTATTCATTACTGATCTAACGCCCTCTTTCGTTTCAACTGTGTTTTTATATCCTCCCTTTATAACAATGTCTGTAGTAGACGCAGGCACAGAAAAGAAAGAACTGTTTCAGTTGCATTTCAAGAAGTTGTACGACGAAAATGGCCAATTTTTGGAGAAAGCACAGTGTTCATTCTGCAACAAGTTGCTTACTTACCGAGATAGAGAAAATGAGGGGTCTCTATGGAGGCATCTAAAAAAGCAACATAACGTGCATCGAATGAAGGCCGACCCACTGATAATTCCTAGAAGCACTTCAACAGTGACCACAATAACTCGGAAGATAGACTCCACAACGGATGATGCCGCCGTAAATACTGAAGTCGATCATAGTCAAAATCCAATTTATCGGTACTTTACGGTATACATGAACAATAAAGCTAAATGTAGGGTCTGCATGAGTGCATCCCTGCCTACACCGCTTTTGCGAACTCATACCCTGGCCTTGAAAAATCATTTGCAAAAGCATCCCCGTGCTTACAAATTATACGAGCTAGAAAAAGAGTTTGGCGAACCCGGGCCGGAGTTCAATGAAAAGGTCCATCAGCCCAAAACCAGTAAAGTAGTCAGTCTCGACGACGATGGTACATACAAATGCAAGATTTGTAACACAACCAAATCAGGTGGTACAGCTGAAGCAATAAATCACTTTAGGCAGAAACATCCATCTTTAGCTGGGGAGGTAGCTGGTACTGACAAAGTGGTCTGCGAAGTGGTCAGAGTTGGAGGCAAAAAGAAGAAGGTTCCAATTTTGATACATAAAAATAGAACAGGAACTGTACCAGTTTTTTCCGGAGGTAAACAGAAAGCATTACATGAATTATCTCTCAAAGACGATTTAGACACATTCAGCCTTTATGTTGCTTCACTACTTCGGAACATGCCTTCGGAGGATTGTATTCAAGTTCAGCAAACAATAATGAACAACATTTTCCAAGCCAGACTGAATTCTACAAGTGATAATGCTGGCCAAAAAAGCATACAAGATAAAGCAAATTCTCAAGATGAAGGGAATAAAGTTGAGTACATATTTCAAGCTAAGTTGGATTCCAAGGGTGTGAAATCATCTAAAAAAGTTACAATAGAAGCTGATAAAATGGGCAGAATCACTGATGAAGAAACTGATGTAGAAAATGATTCAACAGAAGTTATTAAGGATGAAGACCCTGCACCTAAACGTTACAAATATGCTATATCTAGAGATGCTGATATTTTAGAACTTTCCTAGAAATTCTATGAAACTACTGGGCAATATTATTATAAAGATTAGACTACATACTTTATTTTAGCCTATATTTAGTCTAGTGTATTTTTCTTTTCTATACTTTATGTCAGAAAATGTGTGAAATACTAAGTACTTTTAAAAGATTTACTTACCTTAAAATGTTTGAGTGGGATTGTAATTTTAATGTTAGATAATAAAATCATCTTGAAAATTTCACAGTCTATTAATAACACTCATTCTGTCTAGAGTAATATTAAAGTATTGTAATCAATATACTCAAACTGGTATACTTTTTAATTAGTAGATCATGTTTACTACCAAGTTAATACAGAATATCCATGCCAACGGCCCAAGCTATTGGCAGACAAAGCAAACCATCTGCGTCATATTATTGAATTGAATCAGTCCTTTTTGGACCTCCCATACAAATTGTCTTGGTTGGTTGGTCCATGCAAACACAAATTGGCTTGTACGGGCGGGCAGTGCAAATTACATTCTCAAATTTCGATCTTTGTTCCTTGAGGAAAGTTGTTTCATGGGCAGATTCATCCCTTAAAATATTTGCAGCACATTATTTTACACCTTAGATCTGTTTCTTTTACGGCCCTTATCTTTGACATTAAAAACTTGAGTAATAGAAATTGAAAGTTTTTTTTTTTTTTTTTGTTTTTTTTTTTTTTGTTTTTTTTTTTTTCGGCGCGAAACGTTCGAACCGTAAAGGCGCGTTTTGAGAAAATATTTTTTGTAAATTGTTATAAAATTGTAAATATTCATAGTTTCAGTAGTGTTTTTGTAAATATTTCTTGTACATAGTTAGGTGTGTACGTAAATATTGAAGATGGGGCGGCGGGATAAGCCAAAAAAGCGGAAAAAAGATCCGGCTGATCCAGGACCAAATTCGGAGACGGAGGACTCCGATGTGGAGATGGAGGCAGATAAGTACCGGCCCTATAAGGTAAAAGAATATAGCAGAAAATACCCGGAAACATCTGACCGTAAAGAATTTGTTGTTTTCCTAAAACACCAAGTCGACCAAAAGCCGTTTTCAGACAATGACAAAGTCGCCTTATCTCAGGCACTCCGAAAACATGCTGTGTCTGGCGTGCTGCACCTGAGACCTGTTAATAGGTTTAAGGTAGCTGTTACGTTCGACTTGTCTAACAATGCCAATATGTTTTTGAACAGTAAAATCTTAGATGAGTTGTCATTGTACGCGTCGATTCCCGCTTCGGGGACAGAGATAACTGGTGTCGTAAAGTCTGTACCGGTTAACCTGTCGAACAAAAAAATATTTTCGTTAATTGGTAGTTCTCGTAATGTTGTTCAAGTACGGCGTTTCATGCGCAGGCGAGTAGAGGGAGGTCAAGTGTCATACATCCCCACACAAACTGTTGCAGTGACTTTCGCTTCAACCCAACTTCCAGAACACGTCTTTCTCGATTCCTGGAGACATGAGGTAGCACAATATGTTCCACCTGTAAAGCAGTGTCTGAAATGCTTGCAGTTTGAACATATTGCTAGCTACTGCAAGAACAATGACGTCTGTTCCGTTTGTTCAGGTCCTCATAATTTTAAAGCATGTAATGCTGACAAAAACAAGAAACCTACTTGTGCTAACTGTAAGGGCGAGCATGTAGCAATCTCGGCATTGTGTCCAGTAAAAAAGGCAAAAATCGAAGAAAACAAAATTAAATCACATTCTGTATCATACTCAGCACTATTTGACGAACAATCGTTTCCGCTTTTGGCGGCAAAAAATTCGGGCAAATATTTACAAAATTTAATTAAAAGCCAAACTTTTATAAATACAGTAACTCAAGTTATAGTAAAATTAATCGCAAATAAAAACAGTGACGAAACGCCAATAAACACTGAAACCATACGTGCTGCGTTTCAGGACACGATCAGTGGGGGAACTCATACAAACAAGTAATGGATTCTCTCAATGTCGTGCAATGGAATGCACAAAGTTTATCTCATAATAAACATCAATTTACACAATTTTTATATGATAATAGTATACATATCGCAATCATATGCGAAACCTGGTTGAAGCCTCATCAGAGGCTAAATATTCGAGGTTACAACATAGAGCGCAATGATTGCGGTAACAACCATAATGGTGTATGTATTTTTATTCATAATAGCATAAATTACAATAACATTAATATTCATTTTGATAACTCTTTACAGAATATCTGTATTCAAATAACAGTAAACGGGAAAAAAATTAGCTTTGTTAGCTTTTATAGTCCAACGAACTGCAATCCTGCATTTGATAAAGTCAAATTCGATAATTTCGTCAAGTCCATCCCTGGTCCATTTGTTCTTGCTGGAGATTTTAATGCGCACCATACCGTGTGGGGTTGTGGTTCTGTCACACCTCGCGGTAGAGCTGTCTTGGAAGTTGTTGACGATAATAATTTGGTTATTTTGAATGATGGTCAGCTTACTACAGTGGGTACTCTAACCTGGCGCCCGAATGCATTAGATTTAACAATTGTTTCTCCTTCTTTGTCTCTTTGTTGCAGTTGGTCTGTTCATGATGATCCTCTTGGAAGTTATCATCTTCCTGTAATAACCAAAATAGTATTTAATAATAATTCTTCATGCAATAATAATTCTAACAGTGGTGTACATATGCCCATCCAACCCAATTTTAGGAGTGTGGATTGGCAAATGTATACCGAAAAAGTGGAACACTTGTTGTCTGATTTTCAGTTGGATTCGTTTTCACCTAAAGAGGCTTATAGTTTATTTACTAAAATTTTGTTCAGTGCTATATCTCAATCAATTCCGAATTCTAGTGGGCATGGTCATGACAGTCCTCGCAATTCCGATCGGTCAAGATCGGGAATGGGTGGACGTAAACGCAGGCCCACTCTCCCTTGGTGGAATAGTAACTGCACTATCGCTGTTCGTAATTCTAAAGAAGCATACATACGCTTTAAATACAATCCAAATTTGGAAAACTATCTAGAATTTAAAAGATTACAAGCTACGAAAAAACTTACTCTTAAAATAGAAAGAAAAAAATCATGGGTTACGTTATGTTCTTCATTTAATCGCTGTACTCCATTATCGATAATTTGGCGCTTCATGCGTAAATATAACAAAACATATATTCCTCAGAGTGTAGATGACAATAATGATTGGATTTTTAGTTTTCTTCAAAAATATACTCCAGATTTTGTGGAAAATAAACCTGTATCTTGTAGTGCTACCAATTCAAATTCCAATAACAATTCTCAAAATAGTTTCATTACTCAACCCTTCACCATTCAGGAATTAAGAGCTGCTATATTTTCACGTCGAGATACTTCATGTGGGCTAGATTGTATTCCATATTTGATGTTCAAAAAGCTATCTCAAAGTAGTTTATTAGTATTGTTAGACATTTTTAACGCATTATGGTTTAATAATGACATTCCTCATGAATGGAAAATTGACTGTATAATACCCATCCAAAAGCCTGATAAACCTAAACTTGATCCAAACTCATATCGTCCTATTACCTTGACTTCTTGTGCAGGAAAAGTATTTGAGCAGCTTCTTAAGCAACGTCTTGAATACTATATAGAACATAATAGATTGTTGCCAGTAAATCAGTTTGGTTTTCGTAGAGGCCGTTCGGCCCGTGAAAGTATTAGTTTATTACATTTAGATATTTTAAAAAGCATTGGCAGTAACAACAAACTCATAAGCGTGTTTTTTGATATTGCCGGTGCTTTTAACAATGTAAATATAGACATATTATGTACAGAATTATTAAATATTTGTATTCCACTGAAACTTGTTCAGTGGATTCGCGCTTTTTTGCTTAATAGAAAAGTGTACGTCAAATATAGTGGTGAATTATTTGGTCCTCGTTTGTCTTCTGTTGGAGTATGTCAGGGTGGGATCTTATCTCCGTTGATATTTATTTTGTACATACGTCGATTAAACTTAATATTAGGACCCAATATCAAAAATTTACAATTCGCAGATGATTTAGTAGTCTATTTGACAGGAAATAATTCTAAAGATATTATACATAGCATTAATTTGGCTTTAACTAACCTTCATAAATACCTCTCATATTTAAATCTTGAAGTTAACCCCCAAAAGTCCAAGGTTGTTGTTTTTGGCAAACATAATAATGTCATTCTGACCCCAGTTTATTACAATAATATTGCTTTGCCAGTTTCTTTAGATACAAAATTTTTGGGTGTTGTGTTTTGTCGTAACTTGTCGTGGAAAAAGTATACAGATCACTTGATAGTCAAAGCTAATAAGGCTTGCAATGTCTTAAAATCACTTTGTGGTACTAGCTGGGGAGCGGACCCAAAAGTTCTGCTCATGCTATACAAATCAATCGTAAGATCACATTTTGAATATGGGTATTTATGCTATGCGGGAGACTCCAAGCTCATTGATATTTTTGATAAAATACAAAATAAATGCATGCGGATAGTAACTGGAGCTTTCAGGACCACTCCAATTGTTTCTTTACAAGTGGAGTGTAACCTGCCTCCTCTGGCTATTCGTCTCGCTTATCTAAAAGAAAGGTTTATTCTAAAACTCTACTCTGAAAAAAATAACAATCTCATAGCCGAGCTTACCCATCCTAGTATTTCAACTATTCAAAAACCATGTTATATTTTGCAAGGCTTTTCTGAATATATGGGATGTTTACAAAACCTTCCTATCTTTCAAAATAATAATTACCTACCATGTTATGATGGACCATATGAAAGTAAATTCATACCAATGAATATAGTGATTGAAAATAATCTCTCTAGGAAGGAGGAAGTTTATGAAAGATTATCTCTTTGGAATGGTTACAGATTTTTATACACTGATGGCGCAAAAAATGAGTCAAATGTATCTTTTGCAATATACGACCCCACTACTAAAATAGGTATTGGATATAAAATAGACAAACAATCTAGCATATTTACTGCGGAAGCAGTTGCTATACTTGGTGCGCTAAAGCACATATTAAATCGTAACTGTGGTTTTCATAAATGGGTGATAGTCAGTGATAGCATGAGTGTTTTGAAGGCATTGCAAAATAATAAAATTAAGGCAAATACAAACTACCTCGTATACAGTATAAAGGATCTTTGGTTTGATCTTTACGCTAATCATCAAATAACAGTTGAATTCATGTGGACTCCATCCCATATAGGAGTATCTGGTAACGAAAAAGCAGACTATTTGGCTCGTTCAATTTCAAATTCTCAAAACGTTGGAAATGATTTGAATTTATTATTACCTTATACCGATGTAGTTGCTGTTCTGAAACAAAGAATGTATGTTAAGTGGAAGGAACATTGGGATCACATAGTACAAATAGAAAACAAAGGTTCTTGGTATGCTGCTTTGAATGTTAATTTGAAATCCGTTTCTTGGTTCCGTACCGGCAATGTATACCGTTGTAAGAAGTTTTACTCCACAATAAGCCGTTTGAGGTTTGGACACTGTCGTCTTAATCATCACCTGTTTCGAATGAAAATTGTGAATAATCCGCATTGCGATCATTGTCAGTCACAAGAGGATCAAACCATTGATCATTTGTTCTTTTCATGCTCGTCTTTCGGTATTCAGCGCCTTTTGCTGATGGACGAGTTAATCCGTATTTACGGAGAACCACATCTGGTCCCGCAATCTGTACAAACATTACTACAAAATAATTCCACATACGTACCATTGTATAATTTTGTAATATCTACTGTACAGGAAATTTAGGTATAGCGAATGTATATAAATTTAATGTGAAATTATTGTATATAAAAATTAAATTTAAAAAATATGAAGAAGATGTAAGCACAAACACATTTTATATGGACATGAAACCTTTAACGAAAGTTGAACTAAAGACGATTTTATTGTAAAAATACCCAGAATGGACAAAAATAATGAAGACGTACGATATATAAAAATACATGGAATTGACAAAATACTGAAGACGTATAATTTATAAAAACACTCAAGAAGAATAAACTAACTGAAGACGTATAAAATAAGAAAATACAGAAGAAGAACAACACACTGAATGGACAAAATACTGAAGACGTATCATTGATGAAAATACACAAGATATGGAAACTCACTGAAGACGTACAATCTATAAATATTAAAGAAGTAGTACTCACTGAAGACGAGGCTGTATGGTCTTAAGACCTTTGCCTGTCCAGAATGGACAAAGGAAAAAAAAAAAAAAAAAAAAGAAATTGAAATTGGACTTAAACTTAATAGACCAGACTTTGCGGACTTCCGTGCACGGAACCGAATTACTACTTTTCAGAAATTGGGTTCAAGTTCAGTTGTACGTTTCGACTTGGTAGGTAGGTATGAAAATTACGATTATGGTACAGAAAATTTTCAATTTGCTTTTAACTAACAGTTTTCCTTAACAGCTGCCTTTTCAAGGCATCAGTCGCTGGCCGGACGCGTCACGAATAAATAAAGATAGGTATTCACGATGTCTTCAATTTCAAGCCTCACATTTTGGGGCCCCATTACATTAGCACAGCGCGTGTGATCTGCACCAATTCGTCACCAAATAGTCACGTGTACGGTAGGGCTGCCTGAAATTCAAAAAAAGAAAGATATAAATTGGTATTAGCTATTTTAAATAGGCTTGTTTTAGTCAATCAGTAGGCACTGGTTCTAAAGCGGAAGCGAGCTATCCAGAAGCCAGAGGCACTGATATTTTCACACTACGCCCAAACCAACAGCGATTAACCAATTGAAAGCTTAGCGCTAATCTCCGATGGTAATGGAAATAGTACCATTTATTATTATCTCATCATCATCAGTCTGAGTACAGTCACGCAGGAAAGCATATGTACGGCAGTGAAGCTCACATCCAGTTACACCATTAGGTCAAAGTCCAACCGTTGTTCTTCTTCCAGCCCATTTCTACAGAAAATTTATTTTTTTATTACAGTACGAAAACCAGTCGACATTTTAGGATAATTATGTCAATTATTACCTTAATTTCTGTCTTTCTGTTTGTCCAAATCACACACTGTTTGATAGGTACTAGTTAAGAACATAAAATAAGTAGTATTTATGACCTTTATAACTAACCTATTTCCAACAAATAAACTATTCTAATATTCTATTCTGAAGATACGTCATTAGGTTTTTCGAGTTTTTGTCAACCCTATTCCCGTATGACCCGGCGCGACGGTGTCGTATGCTAATGGCGTACAATCACTACAATTGTCCAATTGCGGCCGAACTCTCTAATCCGATAGTATCGCTATCAGGCACGGACTAAGGGATCATCCATTTGTCCATAGGATTTTTGGCCTTTAAGCCAGGAAGCAGATAGATAGGTACTCCATTTATGTCAAACATGGAGCACATTCTTCTTATACAGCCACAACAGTCCACTGCTGGACATGGACCCGAAATTGGGAAGATTTTTTGCCATACCACACTTGACAGGCGAATTGGCGAGCGCTGTGCAGCATATCGTAGACAATCATAGAGCCTATTCCTTGAATTCATCCCTTATTCGCCTTCTACGACACCCACTGGTTGAAATGGGGTAATGCTATTCTAGACCGGCACCACACGGCAATAATTCACAATAAGCAAACAAATAGTAAGTACCTCGGGACCAAACCTACCTAATTTAAATCTTGCTATGTTCTAATTCTAGTAATTTTAAAGTGAGAGTAAAAAGAGTCAAGGTATGCTTCATGTATCGCCGTGTGGTGCCGGCTTCGAATAGCATCACCCAATTTCTACCTATGGGTGTCGTAATAGGCGACTAAGGGCAGCAGCGTTCTCTGTGAATATCTTTCACTGTGCTCGCCAATCCGCCTGCCAAGCTTGTTGAGTATTGCAACACCCCCCATTTGCGGGAGGCCTGCAGTGGACTGTTGTGGCTGTAAAAGTAGAAACATGGAGTAAAAATATTACCTGCAAATAATTTACGGGAATATTTTCAGTTCATATTTTACATCCTACAGGTTTTTTTACATTGGCCTCAACATCCGTACAGGGCCTCACTACTTTTACCTTAGTTCGTGCCTGTGTGCTACTAATAGAATGAGGGGTCGATCTGCAAAATACTTCCTCCTTGACTCTGGTCAGTGACTGCAAAACTAGGGCTGAATTGAATGGTATGTTTTATGATTTGTATACGTACCTAAGCAGATAGACACAGAATAAGTTATAGTTGGTACTAGACATAGATAGGGTGGGTACCTACTTAAAACTAGTGTGAACTAGGTGACATACATATATAGCACGCCTTTATCCCTTGCGGGGTTGGCAGAGCCTCAAAGGCCGTAAGAATACGGTCGCTATCGCACGTCTAACATTTTTTGAGGATTGTTTTCAATGGTTGTTTCAGAAAACATGTGTATCACTATAGTGACAGGTTGTCAACTTACGCCTAAAAATTGTAATATACTCTCGGTCCTTAGTCGCCTTTTACGACACCTGCGTGAGGGATGTGGGGTGAGGCTATTCTAAGCCGGCATTACACGGCAAAGCCGGCATCACACGGAAACTAGGTGATGATGTTGTCATTTTTACGATAGAGGAATTGATTATTAGTCAAGTTCAGTGATTCTGTATCTATCGAAATACTGAGCTTTTAAAAAATTCATTTCATTCTTTCATTCGCAAGAGCGCCGACTACTAGGTACTAAACGAACAAGAAATCATTCTTCTTGCCTTATCCCGTTATCTGTCGGTGTCGGCCACCTAACCTAAAGGCATCTTACGTGGAACCAAGTTTTTACACAGAGCGACTGCAACCTGACCTCTGCAACCCGAACGCTAACCTGGCCCGAATCCCAGGTTATATTAAAATAAAAAAAATATTTGGATGATTGCTTCATCACGATGTTTTTCCTTCACCGTAAGAGCAGTCGGTAAAAGTACGTGAGTAAAACACATTGGTACATGGCGGGGATCGAACTTGGGCCTCACGATTGTAAGACCGGTGTCCTAACCATATGGCCACCAAATTTTTTTTATATTTTGTCTTTTGATTAAAACAAAAACCTGCGCAGGAGACGTGCTTTTAGACATTTTGTTTTGTTTCAGAATGACGGCAATGGCACGGATAGGAAGGTATTCCAGGCAGGCTATGGAGGCCTGCGGCAGTTGCAATGGTTGAACCAACGATTTAACACATGTGGTAAGTGTCTACTTATCAATTTATTTATTCTTCTGCTACTACAGCCTCAGCAGTCCCATTCCCAGCCGCAACTGCCCTTTCGCTGGATGATTTCCGTTCGATCCGTTCTTCCCAGAACAACTCCTAAGCCCAGTCTCGTACAAACAAATTATTCTGAGAAAAAAATATATTCTAAAGGGTAAACCAGCCCATGGAACTGAACAAATTTCCCGAAGAAACATAGGTTGTAATGTGAAAAAAATTTTGGAGCTCCCATAGGTAGGTACTCGAACAACCGACCAAGTCAATTTGTATGGAAGATCCAAAAAAATATTCTCATATTTCGACCTATGTTTCTTGAAGAAAGTTGTACTTACTGTTTTTTTGACCCCTTAAAATATTTGTAGCTAATATCTTGAGCGCGCGCTCCCCGCCAAGCCGTCCGGCGTAGATTTGATGACCCCAGGGCTAAAATCACAGCGACTATCACCAAAAAAAGCTGATTATTCTTTATTAAAGATTATCCTTTATCAAAGTATAGTATCCTTGATTATCCTTTATAAAAGTTTTTAATAAAATACCGGATGATGTCAAACAGGCACCGAGCTTAAGCAGCTTTAAGTATAGGCTAAAGCGGTGGCTTGTTCAACAAGCATTTTACTCATACACGGAATTTATTAATTTTAAGTGATTTTATGTTTACTTAATTTTTTTATAATTTTATTAATTTTGAATAATTTAATGTTGATTTATTTAATTTTTATATTATTTTATTGTATTTTTTTATTAGATATACCTAGTTTAATTTATTAATCATTTGACATGTAATTTTTCAATTATCAATAAATTATCTCTATCTCTCTATTCGCCTTTTACGACAGAGATTTGAATAGATTGAATAACTCTCGCCGCTATCTAAAAAAACCGCATCTAAATCAGTTGTGTTTTAAAGATCAAAGCAAACATAAGGACATTGGGGCACGTGTAGCGACTTTATACATCTAGAGATTTACTTATTCATTGTACTGTAGGTAATGCACCTTATCTCGTCTCATCGTGTCACTATTGTAATAAAGACTAGTTTCTTACACGCTGTACAATGCAGACCTGTCAAGGAAGTGACGTAGGTTATGTGGATGCGCGCAGTAGGTTAAGGAGATCCCAATGGATAGGTGCTGCCATCATCATTAGCCTCATACGTCTGCGATAGACGATTTAATTAGTGTCAGTCCGTCAGACCGTTGCCTGCGTTGTCTGGGACGCAATTATGGTTACCGCAGGGTTGCCGCAGGGTTGCCCAGGACCTGAGCCACCCTCTCGGCTTCCCTCGCTGATTCCACAGGAACGACGAGTCGATACGTGCAGCCAGGTCGGCTGCCACCAACACTTATCATAAAACGATGAAAAAGTAAATAAGTCAAAAATCTGATGGTTAAGATTGAAGTTGGTACCTACACATTTTGAAGCTTATTTACAGAGTTTTTTTTAGTATATAACGCGTCACTATATTCACAGATAGGATAAGTGCTGAAAGTGGCCAATTCTAGCACTTTTGCAAACAGCATGTGACGTTATCATCGAGTTATGGATTTCTAAGTGTTGGGGGCAGCACAAACGCATTGGGATCCCCTTAAGTGTTTGCGCTGGATAAAGTATTATTAGGTTAGGGGGCATAAGGATGACACCATGCAGATATGCAGTAGTTACACGTTTTTTTCTGAATAGGTATAGCATGTAGGCAAAAATACAGAATAACGTCTAAGAGCATTTTCTACGGACATATACAGGGCGTAAAAAAAATTGCTGCAAATATTTAATAGGGTGAACCAGCCCATGAAACTGAACAACTTTCCCGAAGGAACATAGGTCGAAATATAAAAAAAAAAATTGGACTTCCTATAGAGTTGATTCGCCGGGGAGGCCTCAATTTTTTTTTTATATTTCGACCTATCTTCCTTAGGAAAAGTTGTTCAGCTTCATAGGCTGATTCGCCCCTTTAAATATTTGCAGCTAATATTTTTACACTTCATATAAGGCGTTTCCTATGTGGGTGTGTATAAAAATCATTGTGAAATAATAGCACAACGTATGTAAAAGCCATTGTAAAGAAACTGCACTGTCATGGCATGTCATAGAATTCATGTCACGGTTTCTATAACTCATGCTAGATCGTAGAACCTGAATCATGACATCATCAAAGCAAGACTAGTAGAATACTTACTAGACTTTTTTCCTATGGTTAAACGATTCTTCATTGTCATGCTAACTAACTTTGATAATCATTTTCCTGTAAAGGGTGATTATTTTTTTTATTATTTATCGTAACTTTTGTAAGATATTTTGATTGCTATAAAAACATGAACGATAGTGGACAAGAAGTGGTGTAACCACTCGTTCCACACTTTCTACTACTCGATTCCTGAAAAAATATTTAGTTAGACCAGCTAACCCATGAACTTAGAAAAAAATTCCCAATAAAATTGCTACCAAAATTACTTTGCTGATTAAAGCATTTTGAGTAGGTAATAATTAATTCAATTCCCAATTCTTACTAACTTGACATTTTTATTTATAAATTTTTTTTCATATTCGGCCCATGTATTTAGGTGCAGAAACTGTTTAGTTTCATGGGCTAATCTATTTACCCCAACTTTTTAAAATAATTGTTTTATATCCTGTAGTGTCCATCCATACTCATCAAAAATTCATACTGTATGTGACTTAAATAACATATTTCCACTGTTTTATGGTAGCTACTACGTACTAAGTATGTTAACCAGTTGAGCGTCACTAAAATGGTATTTAGTATTTTTAAGTTAACAAGTACATAAAATGCCTATTTATGTCAAAGTTATGTTATAATATGACGATTACTTTGTTTTTTTTTTATGTAACAGTAATCAAAAATATAATAGTATAAATGTCGCTTTTTGCGTTTCTCTATCTGTCAGGCATAAATACCGCTAACTCGTCATAAACCACGCAACGGTTTATGATTCAAATTCAAGAGTAAGGTTTATATGCGTGCTGGAAAATAACTTATTCCCACGAGAAAATAAGCGGGTGCAAACGTAGCTATTGGAACTATAGTCTGTAAAATATAGATGTTTCCTGTGACGTTTGTCACCTTGGAGCAAATGCTATGACATAAGGTCCATTTTAATTTGTTTACTAGGAATTTGTTTGCTATGACATATGGTCCATTTTCATTTACTAAGAAAATGGACCTTATGTCATAGCATTTGCTCGAAGGTGACAAACGTCACAGGGGTTATTTTATATTTTACAGACTATACGGCAGTTGATAATATACTTACCTATAGACATGCTTGGGTATTTCTATGTAACTGTAGTAACTGACCAAGTACTCTGTAGTTTTGTTAGGGAGCAATTGATGCAATACCTAGTTAGTTGCTCTTTATGAATGATTACCTTACAGAAAAGAATACTAGAAGTGGGTGGTTTAAGACCTCTTTTTTTGTGTACCTACCGCCCGTTACAAATTAAAAAAAAATGTATCTTGTCAAAGCTGTGATACCGGAATTCATCAGGTCGTTCATCCACTCAATATCACACGACAAGTGAGCATTTTTTAAGTCGATTATTTGTCTGATTGCTTTTAGTCTAGTGACATCTGTTTTTATATATGCTTGAAGCACGTGCCATCACATTTCATTATTAAAACAACATTCCATTCGATTTATAACAATTTTATCAATTGGTCCTGATGATGATTGAATGCAAATAGCAAATATAGCTTAGAAATGTAATAATATGTCGTAGGGTTGTCTGTTTCATCTATAACTTTAAAAAGTCGGTCGTCTCGTCTGTAAAGTTGGTTTACTGACTTTAGTTGAACGTGACAACGTCATAAGAAAATGCTGATGGTTGCATTTTTGAAAAGAAAATTTTAATTTTCATTTGTTTAATAGATATACGCTGCCAAACGCGGAGGCCGATTGTGCCTCTTTGTCGCTTGCACTTCAAGCCTTAAATGGAACGCCTCAGAGCGAGAAAACGCCGTATGAGTCATGTTTTTGGTGCGTGCAGCCGGCTCCGTCGAATTATAAGACGTTGTCACGTCAAACGTTAACGCTTTGCCTACCCCGTAAGGGATAAATAAATAAGATATATATTAAATAAATTAAATATATCTTTATTTCAGACTTTCATCCATAACATTATCATATGTCACACAATATACACAATACAAATTTTCACAAGATCTTCCAGTGGTTCCGTACAAGTTATATAAGTAAGTCACAATATCACCTATTTTGTACATAAATTATTTTAAAATATTACACCAATGCTTAAAATGCGCAAAATAGTCAAACTCACAAATGTTAATGACTAGTTTGTTAGAAGATTTTAACATAGTTTGTCTAAATTTTGCGGCACGGTGTCGGATCAATGCATCAAGCCCGCCAGATAAAGGCGTGATATATGTATGTACGTATGTCACGTTAAAAATTCTCCACTTACACTTCACTCAAAAGTGGCGATCACGGAGCAAAAAATTAGTCCGATCCGTTCTTCTCAGAACAACTCCGAAGCTCAGTCTCGCCCTAAGGGTACAACAACCATATAAACATGTTCAAACGACAATACAAATATTTCCGTTTGAGCCCCAACACCCCAACAAACCGATCGGCGTAGATTTGATGGTCCCGGGGCTAAAATACACAAAAGTAAACAGAGCTAATACTATTTATTCTAAAATTTCTTTAAAATTACATCTTTCGCTGCTTATTATTTGTTTTCAATGGCTCTTGCACTCTTGAAACTGACAACTTTTTAAAAAGAGAACCGACTTCAACGGACGTAAAAAATGCGAACCTCCACTTTTTTGTCGGTTAATATGCCTAAAACCGAAGTCTGACAAATACGTTTTTGTAAACCGCATCAATATAGGTCCATCCAAACGCGAGATAATCGTGGACAAACATACATACATACATACAGTTCAAACTGAGAACCCCCTTTATTTTTGAAGTCGGTTAAAAATGAGCTTGACTACGGTTACTGCGGGTTACTTTATCCCTAGGTTGGTAACTTTGGCCCAAATTGGGTAAAAGATTCGATTACCCGCAATTCATTAGCTTATACTACCATCTAACATTTCCAGGTAGAACTAACCTGTTTTTAGACGGTTTGGGAATGGCGGGATATCAATATTGGGACAAATTTACCCCCTAGGGCTAAAGTAACCCACAATGACGGTACCAAAAAAAAAAAGTATATTTACTATCATAGTATACATAGTATCATTACTATCATTACTTGACTATCTATCTATTCCATTTCGCACAAATGGCAATGATCATTCTCTAATTTATAACCCAAACTACTCACTTACATTCTGTTAACGTTTATTGCTATCATGCAGGGTGGGACTCAGGGTAAAACGTGGCCCTAATTTGCTACTTGACTTGGCCATAAATACAATACAATAAGTAGTTGTACGCTCTAACGAATTGTCCAAAAATACTAGAAACGAAATTCAGTTTTCAAAATATTCAAATATGATGTCATAGTCCAATATTTACGTACAAAGTTTCGTTTTAAAAAGTAGCTAACGAATTTAAAGCTAAAAAGACCTGAAATAACTGAACAAACCGAACATTATCGACAAATTTTTCCTATCCTCATCATGATTAATGTATAAAAATGTATGTGTAGATACGTAAGTACCACGCCCAGTTATAGTCTGTAAGTTTAGGTACTTATCTTTTTGTAAACAAATTTTGTATGTAAGTGGCACTTCTGAACTGTCAGTTTCATACAAAGTTTGTTTACAAAAAGATAAGTACCTAAACTTACAGACTATAGAACTCAAACCGTCAAGTTAGCCCGTCTTAAAAGACTACCTACCGGTCTAAAGTCCAAAAAGACTAGCTAGCCTGATTCATTCATTTTCTTTCATTCATTCAGTCATTACGTACAATCTCATCCATTGATGAGAGCGGCAAACTTAATTCAACCACCAATATGAGGAATAGAGGCTAGCAGTGGACATCCGTGGTTGTAGATGACAAGTAGGTGAATTTCTCACCAAGAGCGCCTTAAAAAGTCCATACCTGTCCCCTCACTTATCGTCTAGACCGCGTCCTACCTGAGTACTGGGTTCAAACCACTTGATCAGCCGCCTGTTATCATTCCGCGACTACTGGCCAGCTAGGCTGCACGTGTCGCGTAGCCGTTGCCGAACCCGCCGACGACAGTTTAAAAAAGAAAGACTTGATTCTTATTTCAAAAAGTTGTGGTTAGTTTTGTTTTGATTTCATAGTGCTCTTGTGGATTTTTCTTTTTTTTTGTTGCTGATTTATGTAAGTAGTATTTTTTTCATGTTTTTAGTGTAGTTTTTGTGGTAAAAACATGATTTTAAATGCATAAACCAGTGAATTGAATCAAAATACACTTAAAAGCTTAATTTGAAATACACGAAAATTCTTTATTACAGCATTTCAAAATTTTGATGGGGTTAGGAATTACTTATATTAAGACGTGAGTTTATTGTTTGTAAAAGTTTTGTAAATAATAAATTTTAGTTAGTAGTAAATTAGATATATCAGTGCCACGAAAACAAAAATTTTAATAGGTAGGTACAATGTCAATTAATTATCTTCGAAAAGAAACTAAAAATTCCCTACTAGAGTTAATATCCTGTGTCTGACTTTCTTACTGCAAGTGAATTCAATAATTTCAAGGTACAAGATAATAAATATCAAATCAATCAATCATGTATCAAACAAAATGTATAAATAGGTATTTATATGTATTAGCGCGTGCCCACAATAGGTATAAAGTTTTAATCTTTAGGTTCGGGCACTTATCATCAACTCAATGTTTACAAATCTATTGATAAAATGTACAGGAAAAGATCTTGTAAACTAAATAAGGTGTAAAAAAAAAACAACCGCAATCTTCATATTACGAGCTTTTTCATTGGGAAATGTTGTTCAGTTTCATGGTTATTCCGTTCCATGCCCCTTAAAATGTTGTTGACTAGCGGCCTGTCCAATGGTTGCGCTCGCTGCAACTCATTTTCCCGTGGTAATAAGGATGTTTTCCCGGCAAGTATTATACATAAAAACCTTCCTCTTGAATCACTCTATCTATTTTAAAAAAACCGTTGTGTAGTTGTAAAGATTAAAAAGCAAACATACATACATACAGACGCGAAAAACAACTTTGCTTTATACTATGAAGTGATTCTTTACCGTAATACTTATAAATACGTATAAAGCTATCTATGCCCCTGGATTCGGCCCCAAGGGCTCAATATACTCTAATTCTCGTACAGTAACTAACATTTACCATTTTAATGGGATCCATATCATGTTTAAGGTGCTACTGATATTATAGTATAATTTCCTTCCAACACAGGTAAATTGTAAATTGCCTAGTTAAATTAGACAATGGTGTCGATTCGATCTCTCAACTAAAAATAGTGCTGTAACTTTCCGGTAAATAGGTTTAAAAAAGTACCTATAGTAGATTGATATCATAGACTATTTTAGTCATGTTTAAAAAGACAATAGCCATTTCAGTTAATTACCTATTTGGATAAGACAATGTAGGTGTAAAAATGGCATATTATTGCACTTTCTAATAAACTAAGTGCTTAATGCATTTAAACCGATTAAAATCTGTATTTAATGGTGTCGTTGTAAATAGGGTCTTATGTACCAGCCGCAACACACACACAAATCACTCTTTTATCCCTGGCGGGGTAGGCAGACCTATCTAGATCGCTACGTCTGACAAATGTTAAAGGGTCGTTTCAGATAAGTCGTGTATCACTATAGCGACAGGTTATAAGCCTGTCGCCTAAAATTGCAGTACTCATAAACCCTTTAGTCCCTTAGTCGGCTTTTGCGACACCCACGGGAAAGAAATGGGGTCATGCAATTCTAATCGGCATCACACGGCAAAGACCATGCATATTTTTTTTCTCGTTTTCTAATATGCGCTAAAAGAACAAGTTGTTCAGTTTTATGATCTAATCATGCTCGAATTTTGAGGTACAGTCTCTTACACTTCGTATTTATTGCGGCAGCGTAAAGAAAAAAAGTTTCTATAACTTATTCTAATTTTTAATTTTTCAAACAAACAATTCCGACTTAGTCACGTGATTTTATTTTATTTAAAAGTGGTTCAGTTTCACGTCTAGCTCGCTCTGAATTATTCACATTCGTTAACCAAACGTTAACACTGTAGGTACATACATACATATATCACGCCTTTATCCCTTGCGGGGTAGGCAGAGCGTTAACGACCGCAAAATTACAGTCGTTATCGCCACGTCTGACATTTTTGAGGATTGTTTTCCAAGGTTGTTTCAGAAAACATGTGTATCACTATAGTGACAGGATGTCAGCCTGTCGCCTAAAAATTGTAGTACACTAACACTCTCGAGTCCCTTAGTCGCCTCTTACGACACCCACGGGAAGGATGTGGGGTGATGCTATTCTAAGCCGGCATTACACGGCATACACTGTACATTGTAGGTACCTATAGAATATACTTACCTATACGATTGGGAAAACGAACTATTTAAATTTTATTCTATGAGGACACGTCACGGCCGTTCACTTCATTATCAGTTAATTATCCTACTAATATTACAAATGCAAAAGTTTGTATGTTTGTTTGCTACTCCTTCACCGAACTACTAAACCGATTTTCATGAAATTTGGCACACAGATAGAGGGTAACATCTATGTGTTAATCCAAGTTAACTGTCCTGTGACAGTCGTTATCCCGAAAAAACGATCCTGTGGGATGCTACGGAATCAAAACCGACTTCTACGCGAGCCAAGCCGCGGGCGTCCACTAGTATAGTATAAGATGAAGTCACTTTTTGCATTTCTCTATCTCTGTCTACAGATGTCTGTTTGTCATAGACATCGCTACCTCTTCCTAAATTATGCAACGAATTTTAATAAGGTTTTATAAGGATATAATTACTAAAGAGGAAGGAAAATCGTCTTATTCCCGTAGAAAAATGATTAGCAGGAGCGGGTGAAACCGCTGAGCGGACCGCTAGTTGTTTTAAAAATACTTTGGGGTCATTGATTTTTAATGCTGACCCAGTTGAATGTTACTAAACTTTTGTAGTTTGGTCGCCTATTTTAAAAAAGAAATCGTTTGATTGTGACTGTCAATCTCGTCATCTACTACGCTAGTACTATTATTTGTTTTATACAATTTAATTAAATCAATCACCAAATGTAAACAGTCACAACAGTCCACTGTGCAAGACATGGATCCGATTAGGCCTTCCGTAAGGAGACCTTGATCCTATAGGGGTGGTATTTGTCATATTTAATACGCTTACAGAATTGGCGAGCATCTGAAGGTATTACATTGATAAAATAAAAAAAGGCATCAAACATGCCCTGTCAGAGCATTATACTAGCCTCAGCCAAAATGCCAATTTCTGGTCTCGTTCACTTGGGAAGGCCTCGTTCGTTCGTTCTTCCAATATTACTCGACCAGAAATTGGTCCATTTTAGGGTACTTTCAAAATGTACTATTGTTAGATATGCTACACCAGTAATAGGGTTTCAAAATATGAGACCTAGTGTCTGATATTTATTTCACTGTTGGGAAACCGCTAGATATTAGTACCGATCAGTTTCAGATATGCAATGGTATTTTGTTACAGCTGATTTCTATTCGTCTCATGTTTTGTTAGTCATTGTGGTGGCTTAAGGAAAAAGATCACATCACATGAGCCTATAGCAGTCCACCGCTGGACGTAAGCAGCCACAGGGTACGTCATACGGCATATCTCCCGTTTTCCCGCCATCCAGTCGCCACCAGCCGCTCTCTTTTAGATAGATAGATAGATAAACTCTTTATTGCTTACGAGAAACACTATTTAAACACAAAACCATAACTAATAGTAAGCAAAGGTGGCCTTATCGCTTGTAGCGATCTCTTCCAGGCAACCTCTACCTTTACAGACACAGCTTAACAATTTTGCAAGTAGCCGCAGAAGCAAAAGAAAGTTAAATTTTACAATAATAATAATTATTATATATTTATAAAAAATAAGATAAATACTTATATATATGTTACGGGCAATTTGATAAGTCCGGGCACTATTATTAGTGACCGGTCAGTATGAATATTGCCCGACCTAATTGGGCAATCTGATTAAAACAGCATGATTAATTACTTTTCCCGGTCACTATGAATAATTCCCACCCTACCTTGGACAAAGTAATAAAAATAAAGAATTGTAATGTATTTTTTTATTAAATGAAGTTAAACTTACATTTTTTCAAGGAAAAGTTATCAAAAAAGAAAGTATTGAACGTAGAAGTTGAATAATAAGCAGTTAGAAATGTAATAACATTAGTGGCTACCTACTTTTTATTGATAAAATTAGTTAAGAGCAATAGATAAAAATTGGTACCTGAGTAAATGAAATTAAACTTACATTATTTTTAAGAAAAGTTATTAAAAATAATTAAAACATGAAAGTAAAAAATAAATAGTTAAAAATGTTCTTATATCAGAAGTTGCCTACTTTTTTAAATAAAAATATTACTTAAGAACAACAGTTTAAAAATTGGTAAATGAAATTAAACTTACATAGTTTTTGAACATGTGAGTTAAAACAAATGGTTAAAAAACAAATAGTTAAAAATGTTAGGTTAGGTTAGGTTAAATTAAAAATACGTATAAATTTATCACATTGCCCGGTCCAAGTGATTAATTCAAGATATCTCAAAGACTGATTTATTACATGGACCACCGGCACTCGGGCACTATAAATACTGACCGGCCCAAGTGATTAATTAATCACTTTGCCCTACGTTTTTGGGCACTATTAATAATGACCGGTCAGTATTAATAGTGCCAGGTTAATCACGTTGCCCATAACATATATAAATACAAAAGCAATAGGAAAATTAAAAAACAACTGATTTTAAAAGGAGATAGTTAAGCAACTTTGATTTAAATCCCTTTAAGCCATCGGTTCGTCATGCTTGAGGGTTTACAACGCGAGTACTCGAGAACCTGTATACTCTTTAGTCCATCAGTTCTGCGACATCATGTGACCAGCTTGCTGCACCTTAGTTTGCTACAAGGTCTATTTACTTTGCGTCCTGGCGGATTCTCTGAGGTACGGCTCCCGTACCCACGCCTTCCCGCCACGCTCTTCTTCTGTTTTTCTTTTCTTGTGGAACACCGAATCATTCAACCACCCGATGAATCCCGATAATAATGGCTATCTAAGCCGGTAAACACTATCTTAAGTGTTTATGGATTTTGCGTAATCATAATTAGATTCTTATTTTCCTTTACAAAATCTTCGAAGAATATGTTTCAAGTTCAAGGTTTTTTTAAATTACTCTTTAATGTATATCTGTCGTACATAACTCAAACATACACCGTAAATAATCTATTCAAGGCAAACCTACCTACCTCTCTAAAACCAGTCCAAAACAGACCTGTTTTAAAATAAATCTCACAAAAAGTACCAAAACAAAAAGCGAAGTATACTTACTGAATGTAGTAAATTAGTTAAAACTTTTGGACCTTCCATAAAAATGTATTAATGTAAATTGCTAGTTAATTATTTTTAGTTCAGAAAAATTAAAGAATGGACATCATTAACTTTTTATGTTACATAGGTAGATTACTAATTATTCTTTCGTTCGTTTCGACCTTATATTCCGTTAGGGACAGTTTTTCAGTTTCATGGGCTGGTTTAATAAAGCACATTTTCAATATTTAGATCTTGATTACTGATCATTCTATTCTCTTATGTACTTACGATCTTCAAAAGCGTAGAATATTTTTTATTCTTATAGTGTTAGAGTTTTCTTCATTATTTCTTTTTCTTTTTTATATCAGAAGAGGTTCTTAAGTATTTTCGTTACTAAAAAGAATTTTTTTTTTGAAATTATGCGAAAAGTTTTCCAATTTCCAGAAGATTCTTCGAAACCGGATCAATACCGGTCCTATAAATATACTCCACTTGCATAACCTGTAAATATAAACTGCCTAGAGTATATCCGTTCTAATAGGCTATATTTGACGGCTTTAAGATGACGTATTTCGGTTAAGTTTGAGTTCAACCATGAAAACTTACATTGCCTTTATTAGTGCCTACGCAAGTAAGACTTTGATGCCAATGTTACACATCACATCAGCCTATAGCAGTCCATACTACAGTGTTTATTTTGTGTCCATACTAGGAGTATCCTGGCCTCCCCCAGACACCACAAGGTACAATCTCCCGTTTTCTCCATTCAGTCGGTACCATTCATCTATCCATCTGGCGGGAGGCTACGCCATCGTTACGATAGCCAAGGGTATTACCTATTGCAAAATATACAACTACCAATGTGTCTACGGCAAAATATACGCGTAAATGTATATTTTTCTTTGAAAGGGACTTTCCGGTTAGCGGTAGAAAGCGCGTGTTTTGTTTACATTACGAATTTGCGATGCATCGCGATGCGTGACCTCATGGACTTTCACAGATGCAAAAAGGTTGACAGCTGACCTGTTAATTTGATGACCCAGCCTAACATACGTTTTCTACTAGTGAGAACTTGTCAAACTGCATACTTTGGGGCTCATTAAAAATCCGATCATATTTGCTAAAACCCGACCTAACCACAGAAACACAACAAAAATGCCTATGCTAAGCTTATTTTCGTTAAGCCGCAGGTCCCGATTGCTGTCTATGATTACTTAGACGGCGGTCGTTGTACAATCATGTCAGCAGCCTGATACTTGTAGAAGGCGGTCGGGAAATTCGGACACTAGGGTTCATTGGGTCGTTGGACGACTTGGTGTCCTAGACGAAGAGAAAGACTCATTCATGCTAATAATTATCCAATGTCTGATAAAGTTTTAAACTACACAATATTTTTCAATATACACGTAAGGCTAAAAAGAAGTCAGCTTGGTGTTAAAGTACGGTTTAGTGACTATACTATGCATATCATTTCATTTACTGTGACCATATAATAATGGCGTGAAAAATATTCTAATATGCATTAAAAAATCTGTTATATACCTGTTCGCAAAATAGGTATAGAAGATTGTATGCTTAGTTATACTAAGCCGCTTGCAAAAATTATGCGGATTTCGTCATTTTATTGGACCCATATCTAATTAACTTTAGAACACTTACCGTACTATTCCATTTTGTAACATTATTGTTTTGTATAAATTACATAGATCTTAAAATAAAGCAATTTTTTGTGTCAGTCAATCATGGTCACCGCTAACTTCTCCTTTGCTTTTTACAAGCTTTTATTTTTTGACTTGACTTCATTTTTTTTTATTATTAAACGAACAAGTATGACACACTAAGGTAAGAATTACAACTTACTTGTTTTAAATTTGGTTGAGGGCTCGGACCCCGACCAGTTTCGGCTGATTTAGACAGCCTTCCTCAAGTAAGTTGTAATTCTTCCCATAATTGACTTCATTTGTTAGTTTGTCCGGGTCAAACCTTGGAAGCATAATTTGCGCCACTTATCGGCTTCTGATCCTCTATTCCCGTTCGTCACCCCCGTGTCGACCACCGGGGTAGTCATTGTTTGTTGATGGTTGGAAATGTCTTGCCAAGTACTCTTCAAATATATGATAGTCATGGCCTGATGATGGAGACGGAAGTTGGTCAAAGCATCTCAGAGATGAAACTATGTACCCCTATCGAGTTTGGGTTCGTTGGAATCGTCTTGCCTAGCCTTTCTTTAAATACATGGTAGCCAGGGACCTGATTATGGAGGTGGACGGTGATCATAGCATCTCGGAGATGTAACTATGTACCCCATCAAGTTAGAGGTCGTTGGAATAGTCTTGTCAGGCACTTTTTAAATACGTGGTAGCCAGGGTCTGATGATGGACCGGAAGGGTACGGGTAGGTATGATATTTTAACGCTGTGATGCTTTGGTAAAGGATCACAAGCAATAAGTAAATCTATTATTTTCGTTTTTAGTGCATTCAAAAAAATATAAACTTGTTTTAAAAAAAACTTTTTGTTATTATACTTACCTAGTTTTATTTAAAACAGATAAGAGTGAGTCAAGCTAGGTAAAAGTTTACATAAATAATACATTCCGGGGAAACGAATAATAGCAAGTGGGTTAAATAATAAAATTCCCTGTTCAAAAATTTTATGATTCATCGTATCACTTGCGATAAAGCTGTTGTTTTTTTATGATAAAGGTTACGTTTTTACTTAAGTATTTCTCACAGTCATCTCACAGTGCAGTTTTCAAGAAGAAACTAGTAACATCATAATCATTAAAAAGCAAACTTCACGAATGTAAAGATAACATTTTTAAATGGTGCGGTGTGATGCCGGCTTAGAATAGCATCATCCCATTTCCTTCCCGTAGGTGTTGTAGAAGCCGACTAAGGGACTTGAGGGTTTCATGTGTATTGCAATTTTAGGCGACAGGCTGACAACCTGTCACTATAGTGATACCTACATGACTTATCTGAAAAGACCCTCAAATACTGCCGTGGCGATAAAGACCGTAATTTTACAGTCGTTAACGCACTGCATACCCCGCCAGGGATATAGGCGTGATTTGCGTGTGTGTGCTCCAAAATCTTGTATGTCTCGTTTCCCAGGCCTAAAACACGTAAGTATTGATGGAGATATTGGAAATACACAATCCACAGGTGTAGGCAACGTAATTAGTATGTTGCTGAAGTCTATGGAATAGTTTACGTCCATTAATCACCGGTGTGTTTGAAAACATACACAGTACAATAACGTGTTTAGGATTTACCTAACTAGTTACTAGTGCTGTGTTTTTGGAAATGCGCGGTTTGATAACATGCATTTCTGTACAGATTTTCGCAGTAACTTTCCATACTCGTGGGTAATTATCGGGTAAATTTTTGGCTGTCAATAAATTTTAATTTCATTGTTTTGTTTTTCATCAATCATATCGATTTATATTTATTTTTAGTTGGCTAATAAAACAAAATGTCTGGATTTACTGACTTGAGCTGATTTGAAATATGTATAAATTTACATACCAATCTCAGAAAAGATTATGCTTTGTGCTGCCGGCTTAGAATAGCATCACCCCATTTCTTCCCGCGTGTGTTGTAAGAAGCATCTAAGGGACTCGAGAGTTTCAATTGTATTTCAAGTTTAGGCGACAGGCTGATAACTTGTCACTACAGTGATACACGAATCATCTGAAAGGGCCCTCAATACTTGTCAGACGCCGCGATAACGACCGTAATTTTACGATCGTTGACGCTCTGCCTACCCCGCAAGGGATAATGGCGTGATTTGTGTGTGTTATGTATGTAGAAAAGATTATTACCTATTAATCTATTAACCATGTAAACGGTATTCAGTTTCTAAACGCAATCTACCAACGTCCATACCGGCTTGTGGGAAAACAGCACTAACTACACATTAACCTTAATTGACTTATGCAGTTCCATAAAAAATGTCTCGTCCTCATATAAGGGCTTCACCAGACCTGTTCGACTTTGCCACTTCACTCGCCAACTTACTCGCCACGTTTACAAGGAAACCGCGAAAGCTGGCCTGTTTGACAGGTAGACATCGGGTAAATGAACTGAGGGCAAAAACCGTCCCAGACCCTTAAGAAGTCCATTGACGAACGATGTGGCGCAGTGGTAGTGCGACTGTCTGTGACGCAGAATGTCCTGGGTTTGATTCTCGGTGGGTCACTCACAATGTTGATATATCGCATAACTTTTTGAATTTGCTCCCATTCCGGGTAGGTTAGGTTAGATTATTCGTAAAAAAGATGGTTCCGTGTTTCGGAAGGCACGTTAAGCCGTATATCCCGGTTGCTGTCTATGATTTCTTAGACGGCGGCCGTTACAAATCCATGTCAGAAGCCTGCTACTTGTAGAAGGCGGTTGAAAAATTCTGATACTGGAGTTCATTGGGTCGTTAATTGACTCAGTGTCCTACACGCAAAAATAAAAGATAAAGTCTGTACTTAGTTGTGATCTTGTCTGCGAACAGTAAGCATACCTAATGAATGAATCATCTGAGCTTGTATTGTTATTGTCAAGCTATTTCATAAAATTGATAAGACTTTGATATAGGTATCAACATCTACTTAGCTAGAATTTTATTATATAATAAATCTTTAACAAAAGCCTACAGATATTGTAAAAAAAGTAATAATGTTTCGATCGTGTGTGGCTGTTTGACCTACTTACATTTTAGTCATTGTAATGCCAGCGACACTCAACTGTCATTCTATTACCACTGTAATATTCTAGTCTTCAAACTGAAGCAGAATACGAAACGACCAAAACCATCCAAGTGACAATCGTGAGACCCGAGTTCGATCCCCGCTATGTGTTTTACTCGCGTACTTTTACCGACTGCACTTACGGTGCAGGAAAAACATCGTGATGAAACCCACATTCAAATAAAATTTGAATTTAGATGATATTTGATTGTGACTTAACTTAGGATTCGGGCCAGGTTAGCTTTCGGGTTGCAGAGGTAAGATGGCAGTCGCTCTGTTTAAAAACTTGGTGCCACGTCGAATCCCTAGGTTAGGAAGCCGACCCCGACAGAGAACAGGATAAGGCATAAGGAGCATGAATGAAATGAAATAAATACCGATTGTAAGTTTAAACAAAAGCAATGCCGCACTCCCTTGCTTCTTTATAAACGTTCTATAGATAGGTATAAAAGCATTACCTATAGTATGAGTATACATAATAGGTAATTGCGCCTAACTTGGTAAACGCAGCATTCATGGAGAAAAAGAACTACAATTATCTGAGAATGCAGTAACAGTTTTCTGTAGACGATTACGATGCATAATAACTGTTCGCCCGGTATAATTGCAAATTGCTGTAAGTGAATATCATACTACCCTACCGATGCAACCTTATTTTGCTTACATTGCTGGTTATAAGGATTTTTTGGGCTGACAGCAACACTTTTCCGATCTAGGTGGCGCTGTTCGAGATTGAGGGATCGTCTGTCAAGTTAGCACAATAAAAAAAACTTACCCCTACTTATTGGGAATTTATGGCGCTCACACCCAGTGCTTTATTATTTTTAAATTTGTTCTTTATATTTACGGCTTATAAACTCAGGTAATCAGCATTGTACGCCGAATCGGATCCTATCGGATGGGGCAGTATAAGAAATAGGCCGTTGTAGAGATGACCATCGGTTAACGGGTTTTGACTTTCAGCACTTACGCAAAAAATGCAAAATGCGTTATATCGGTTTACGGTATTTTGGCTTATTACAGAAAATAACTTAACTTTTTTGCCCATTCAAGGAATTCTGATACTGAGGTTTATTAGGTCGTTTGACGACTCGGTGTCCCACACGAAAATAAAGAAAGTACCTCTATTCAGGTTGTATTTGCAAAGAAAATGGTAGAATGTAGCAGATATGTTTGTGTATTGCGAAACATAGCTGTCTACGACCAATTCTAAGTGTATAATGGATGTACATTGATTACCATACACTTGACTTTTTATTTAAAATGCGACTTTTCAATTGCAACGCAAGTTATATGTGAACTTAAACTACGCATCGAATAGACAAATAAGTCATCACAATATCCGACCGATGTGGCGCAGTGGTAGTGCCACTGCCTTTGACGCAGAAGGTTCCGGGTTCGATTCTCGGTGGAACACTCCCAAAATATATATTTATCACTTTGTGAATTTGTTCCCTGTCTGGTTAGGACAATGGGGGCTGAACCACCCGATTGTTTGTAAGTAAGATGGTTCCGTGTTTCGGATGGTACGTTAAGCCGTAGTTCCCGGTTGCTGTCTATGATTACTTAGACGGCGGTCGTTACACAACCATGTCAGGAGCCTGCTACTTGTAGAAGGCGGTTGAAAAATACTGACACTAGGGTTTACTGAGTTGTTTGACGACTCGGTATCCCACACGAAAAGAAAGAAAGATCACAATGTCAGGAATAGCATTGTCTTTTGGTGTCAATTCTGGAGTGCACAATCTGACTAATCACAATGAAACTCGGTCGTTCGTCAACTCGTCCGGACCAGTTTAGTACCTACCTATCGGCGAGATGGCCGCTATTTCCTCATTTCGAAAAGTAGCTGAAAAGCTGAGATACGGTTCTAAAATATGTGTTTTAATCGGCATCTCCTGTGTTTTTCCAAACATTGGACCAAAACATGGCTTTCCATCGCTCTCAGAAAACAAAACATCCAGAAATGTGTTGTTGTCCGATATTTGAAAATAAAAAACATTAAAAATAGTATATATACAGGGTGTAAAAATTTTTTTGCAAATATATTAAGGACCTCCCATACAAATTCACTTGGTCGGTCTGTAGTTTTGTATGGGAGGACCAAATTTTTTTTTCATATTTCGACTTCTGTTCCTTGGAGAAAGTTGTTTAGTTTCATGGGCTAGTTCACCCCTTAAAATATTTGCAGCTAATATTTTTACACCTTATAGGTATATGTATATAAAAAATGTTTTTTTGTAAAATAAACCATGGCTTATAAACTCGATACATGTGTCTTTGCACAAAAACTTATAGTTAGGTGCAATGAATAGGTATTCTTAAAATAATTTCGCTAGTATCTGAACTAGGCTGTGTATCTTAGATACTAGATTTTTCAAATATTATGATTTTGTTAATTATTTTTGCTGTTTTGTTCATTAATTTTTTTTAAACATTGTATAACCCGTCCGATTAAAGAAAGATCTGTAAACGGCGGCCGATTGTGATGCTTTCTGTCTCTCACTGATGGGCTTACATTTAGTGATGGGCCGCGGGAACATTTCCGTTCCCGGAAACTTCCCAATGGAAATGTTCCCGGCAATATTCCCACGTGCCCGGGAACGTTCCCAGTTACTGGGAACAATAACATTTTGATATAAGTTTAGTTTTCTTGAAGTTTAAGGCATATTTTAGGTTTCTTTATCATAAGGTCACCTTATTTATGTACCTTTCAAATGATTATACTATATTACAAATAAATAAATCTTTAAACTTTAATTATTTTCATTTCTATGTAAATCGAAAGTAAATTGATTTAGAACATCAAGTGAATCCATCACCTATAAAACTTTAAATTACTACGTACTGCCTAAAATAATTAGGTAAATGAAATATATTTTATACCTATCCGTAATATATTCGGCAGTTTAGTCTGAGAAGACAACTCTGCTATATTGTTTAGCCTGGAGCTTATCTTGGTCGGCGTGACAAAAAAAAACTAAACAATGGGTAACTCCAGAATTGTATTTTTTTTTTATCATTGTATCTAGCCTGCCTGGCGGCCATTTAAAACTGTGTCAGTTTCGTTGCAACCCTCGTCCAGTTAACAACTGAAATTCGAAATGAAGCCTAAAAACAAAGTGTATAGTCACTTCGACGAAACTGTTGTTAATGAAAAGACAATATTCAAGTGTTCATTTTGCAACAAAACATACACATGTCGAAATGTGTCAAAATTTGCTCGTCATTTGGCAAATAAGTGTGATAAGTGTCCTGAGAACGTTAAAAATAACTTTAAAAAGAATCAATGACTGAAATGAATGAAGTAAGTGGTACCTGGACGACGGCACGATTGGTGGGTGGTGTACCAGATGTCGTATGTCGCGATATAAGTACGCTCATTCCAAAACTGGCGGAGATTGATTTGATCATCAACCGCGACAAATGCGAGCTATATCCGTGCGGCGATGTCTTCAGTTGTTGCATAGCTCAATTCCAGCATATTCTTTCGGGAGTGAAAATCCTTAATAGAGTCATTTGAGCTGCTGGGGGCGCCGACCTTCAGGGATGCAGTAGAGGCTAGTTTGGCTGCAAAGCGTGAGATGCTTCTAAGCGTTCGAGAGCACCTGCAGCAACTGCCGGCCCGTGTCGTCCTCACTCTCTTCCGCAGCTGTCTCTCAGTACCCAAGCTCATGTACCTCTTGAAATTGTCTCCGACGTGGCTTTTTCCAGATGAAATTTCTCGGTTGGATCAAGACATTAAAGTCACGTTGGAGATGATCCTCAATGTACAGTTAGAGGAGACGCAGTGGCTGCAAGCGTCGTTGCCGATCCGACATGGAGATTTGGGCGTGAGGTGTGTGCAGGACACCAACCTTTTGGGCTTGGCCTCTTTCCACGGAGTAGTCACTCGTCACTAATATACTCAAAATACATGGTGACAGTCTTAACATTCCATTTGTGGGGGAGGCTTTGAGCGCTTGGGACTTGGTTTGACCTGATGCGGATCGCCCGACTAAACCAGACGTGCAGCGACAATGGGATGAGCAGCTGTGTAAGGCCAGAGCGATGGAATTGCTTGAGGCGTCATCAGGATTGGGCTCTGCTCGCCTTGAGGCGGCTCTTAGACCAGAGTCAGGGGCTTGGCTTTACGCCCTCCCGTCACCCCACATGAGTACGGCGTTTGATAATGACTCTCTCAGGGTGGCTGTAGCACTGAGGCTTGGATGCAAGGTTTGTGAGCCGCATGTTTGTGGCGTAAAGGTGGACGCCAGGGGTCACCACGGCTTGAGCTGTGCCAAATCAGCTGGTCTTTTTCCTCCGCACCACATGCTCAATGAGATTATCCGCCGTGCCCTGGTGTCCGCTGGTGTACCTTGCGTTCTAGAGCCTCCCGGTTTAAGCCGCGATGACGGTAAGAGACCGAATGGGCTCACAATGATCCCGTGAGAGAAAGGGCTCTCTTTGGTGTGGGACGCGGCGTGTGTAAGCACGTTCGCGGCATCTCATCTCCCACGCATAATTCGAGCTCCGGGTACAACTGCGGAATTCGCAGCAGCTCAGAAGCATCAAAGATATGCTTCACTGAGGAGTGCCTGCCACTTTGTACCCTTTGCGGTGGAGGTGAGCGGGTCATGGTGTGCAGAGGCAAAGGACTTTGTCTGCCTCAAGGCAGCGTTCTTGCCCCGTTGCTCTTCAACATATACACTAACGACCAACCATCCTGTCCCAACACGTGCCGCTTTCTATACGCCGACGACCTTGCACTGACTTCCCAGGCGACCAGTTTTGAGGAGGTTGAGGTGAACTTATCTGACGCTTTGAAGGACTTAAGCAAATACTATAGAGAAAATTCACTAAAACCCAACCCATCAAAAACTGAGTCCTGCGTTTTCCATCTCCGCAACAGTCAAGCAGATCGTAGGCTCAATATTGAGTGGCAAGGTGTGCCTGTAGCTCACAATAAACATCCGAGATATCTGGGCATTACTCTGGATAGGTCACTTACCTTCAGTAAGAACTGCCAAAATATAAAAATGAAGGTGTTCGCTCGGAATAACCTTTTACAGCGCCTTACTTCTACTGGATGGGGAGCAACACCTCATGTTCTGCGAACTACTGGGCTGGCGTTATCCTTTTCTGCAGGTGAGTACGCAAGCCCTGTGTGGAGTCGTTCAGCCCATGCAAAGCTAGTGGATACAGCCTTAAATGAGACTTGCCGGATCATAACTGGTTGCTTGAAACCGACCCCGGTTAGCCAGCTATACCCACTGGCAGGTATGGCGCCCCCAGCTGTTCGCAGGACTGTGGCTAGCTCCCTTGAAAGAGCAAAGATGGAGTCAGATGCACGGCACCCTTTACACGACCACATCCCAGTGCCACAACGGCTGAAAAGCCGCAATAATTTTGTAAAGTGCGTGTCTCCTCTTTGCATCGACCCCAAACAAGCGAGGTGCAAACTTTGGCAGGAAAAGGTAACCCTACCAGCTCCTTTCGTCCCTATCGCTGAAAGTTTGCCGCCTGGTCATGGATTACCTTGGCCAGTTTGGAAGTCCCTGAATAGACTTCGGACCCAAACTGGCCGGAGCAAGGAAAACATAACCAAGTGGGGCTTCTTGGAGGGTGCCGACGTAAGCTGTTTGTGTGGTGCAGTCCAAACGATGCACCACCTAATATCGTGTCCGGCGTGCCCCAACACCTGCACAAAGGACGACCTTATGACAGCGTCTGCCAGCGCTGTTAATGTGGCCAAGTTCTGGGCTACGACGGTGTAGTGTCTGCCATCGACACGCTAAGAAGAAGAAGGACTTTGTCCATAGGTTGGGACAGCGCCTAAGAAACCAGGGTTCAGATTCCCGTGCCGAATGGTACTTGGTGCAGCGCATATCACTGGCAATACAGCGCGGAAACGCAACCAGCGTTACGGACACATTAGTTCCGGGTACCATTCGGGGCTGCCTTTTTACCTGAGGGTAAAGGGCTTTGCAGGAAATGTAAGGAGCATTAGTGCCTTTTTTTCATGCCAATTACTGACGGTCATCGAACGCCAGCCTGTTACATGTGTAAAGTACTTCCAAACAAACAATAATTCGTATGACAGCTGGCTGTCAAGTGTAACCATTTGGAGAAATAAGCTTCAAAACGTTACAACTGTTTTATATGAAAAACTTCTTTGCTTATGACTTTCAATTAACGCCAACCCATTAAACGTGTAAAGTACTTCCATAAAAACAATATTTTGTATGACTGCTTAGCTGTCAAGTGTAACCAGTACGAGATATACGCTTCAAAACATTACAACTGCTTTATATGAAAAACCTCTTTTTTTAACTGTCAACGAAAAACACCCTATTAGTTGTGTAGAGTACTTCCAGTTCCAAGCAAACAATATTTTGTATGATAGATCAACTGTCAAGTGTAACCATTACGAGATATACGCTTTAAAACATTACAACTGTTTTATTCGAAAAACTTCTTTTTTTAAACTGTCAACGGACAATACCCTATTAGCTGTGTAGAGTGCTTCTATACAAACAATATTTTGTATGACAGCTCAACTGTCAAGTGTTACCATTACGAGATATACCTACGCTTTAAATATATTCCATATAAAACCGTCGTGACGTTTTGAAGCGTTATATCTCGTAATGGTTACACTTGACAGGTGAGCTCTCTTACAAAATATTGTTTGTATGAAAGTACTCTACACAACTAATGGGGGTGGTGTTCGTTGACAATTTAAAAAAAGAAGTTTTTCGTATAAAACTGTCGTAGTGTTTTAAAGCGTATATCTCGTAATGATTACACTTGACAGCTGAGCTGTCACACAAAATATTGTTTGTATGGAAGTACTCTACACATTTATCAAGACGGCGTTTATTGACAATAAAAAAAACGTTTCAAATGAAAGGCACCAATTTTACTCATTGCCCTTTAGCCATCTTGTTTATTTATTTTGACTAAATTGTATTTTGACATGGTTTATTTATGAAATAATTTATTTTCTTTATTATACATTACACTCTTATTAATTGTTTAATAATAATTTTTATTTTATGTTGTTTCGCCGACACGTTCCCAGCGATTGGGAATGTTCCCGGGCACCGGAAAGTTTCCTTTGGGAATATTTCCACTTGGGGAATATTCCCGGGAACCGCCCATCAATACTTACATTAAACCAGGCGTTCTTGCTTTCTCCCTCTCATTTAGGTAATCGCTGCCATTTACAGACAGTTTCTTCATCTGATATGATTATACCTACTTAGATGGTACTTAAACTACTTATTTCTACAGAGTGTCAGACATCAGCTATGTAGTTTAGTAAAAAAAGTAGTCGTTATCTAACAATAATAAAATACTTGAACCGAAACACGACGATTATCAAAAAAACAACAAACAATAACGTTTTATTTTTTTGTGCCATTGACATTGGAATTGTTCACCTGGTTTGACCGTTCGGATGAACTTGGTCATCAACGACACCGACTCAACTAGCGGCCCGCCCAGCGGCTGCGCCCGCTGCAACTAATTTTCCCGTGGGAACAAGATGTTTTCCCGGCAAGCATTATACATAAAAACCTTCCTCTTGAATCACTCTATCTATTAAAAAAACCTGCATCAAAATTCGTTGACGCGAAAAGCGATTTTGTTTTATACTATGTAGTGATTAATGAAGTCGTTTTTTGGGATACTCTATGTGTTTCATCAACACCGCAAACTCCTAATATACCAGTAATTTTGCAAAGAATAAATCAGTTATTGGACACCTACGTCAAGAGATATAAGCATGATACGACACGAGCTAAATACCGGGGCCTTTCTGACAAACGTCAAATTGCACACATGCGAATAGAACGGAATCTTGCCGATTCGAAGATTTTTCGTAATTTTGATGATAACTCTGTCAGAAAAGTTATTTCGTACAGTATGCGATATAATGTTTTTAGAGGTGAGTTTACGATGTTTTTCTATCGAGACAAATTATTAATATGGAGTTTCGGAAACAAATAACACTATAGCAAATATTCTGAAGATTTCCTTAAGATAGGTTCATCAAGTATGATGTTGGAATGCACTTTTATCTGCACAGCTGAACTTTAAACTTAGAATGATTTAATAACAAACACTTATTGAAGAATTCGACTTATTATTGCAATGCAAAAATATATGTGGAATTCTTGGGGTTACGTAAAGTCAAACAAACTGCAGGTTCAAAACATGTTTTTGTAAATATCGACGATTGGACCCTTATTATGGCTTCATGCAATAATGTTTTTTTTACTTAGTTTTAGGAACATATTGAGGTAGCTAGTTTTTCAAGTTAGCTAATAATAACTATCACTTATTGATGACTAATAAATAAAGTGGTGAATTCATAATTTAATCAAAAAACCGGTTGAAATCAACTTTCTTTTGAATTTCGATATTGATGCTTTTAATTTATTTGTTTACGTACTTTTTGTACATAACGGTTTGTAAGTAATCTTACACTGTTTAATCAGGTAAGCTCTGGACTGGTTGTTGCTACAATATTTGTGCCACTCATTGCAAAGCGCCATTTTGGCCTGAAAGCAAATACGAAAGTACCCGGAACTAAATTGAAGTTGCCATTGTGGCGCTGGCAGTCAAGGAAAGCAAGTACGAAAGAACGCGGTACTCTCGTAGGTGGCGCTTCAATTGGGTCCGCAAAACTAGCTGTCATTTGTATGAGATAACCAAATCCCCCCCAATTGGGGGAGGTCCATGTCCAGCAGCAGTGGAATGTTGTAGCTGTAGCAGTAGTAGAATTAAGCAATGTGAGCTACTTTATTGGTATGAGAAATCAGTCTAGTTAATTCTGCATTTACCTTAATAGACTCGATCAATCTTCTGTAAGTTTAACCTCGATGCAATATAGGCGATAAACGGGCTTTTTAATACATCTTGTTCCAAAGAAAAACGGCAGAAATAAGTGCATGTCATTCAAATACAATAAACGACTTTCCTCCTATATTTTCCTCAAAGTAAAGGTCCTTAACTTTAGTCAAAGTCAATAAAAACAAAATTAAAATGTAAAAAATAATCTTTCGGTAAGTGCACATAATATCTTAGAATGTGGGCTAAACAAATGCAAATTAATTACTAAAATCCTCATTAAAATTGGTTCAGATAAATTGTGAAATTGGTTTACACAAAAATGCTCCTACCTTGAACTCAAATAAATAGATTTTTCATTTTACTACGAGACGAGTACCTACTTCTGGTATTTAATTTTATAAAATAAATATTTTTTATTACTTTAAATTGTACACGCCCTGTATAAAAGTATTAACCTGCTATATAGTTGTATACAGGTTCAATATACGAGCAAGAAGTCTTAGTGAGTGACACGGTCAGCAAGGAAAGCTGGCTTTCCAAGACACATTCTAGTATATTCCAAACTAGCGGCCCGCCCAGCGGTTGCGCCCGGTTGCTAACGGTTTTCCCGTAGGAATAAGACGTATTCCCGGCATATTTCATTTTCATAATTTAAACCTTTAATGCTAAATTTGAAACTATTGCGGTTGTTTACATTAATAATAGTTTTAGTTTTAACGGGTTCATACCTTGGGAATTATTTTATTTTGAGTTGCCGATACACAGATAGGTACTCCAGTTCAGCCATGATCATGACACTTTCTTTAATAACTCTCTTTAAAAATCCACATCAAAATAATCGTTGCGTTTTTTTAAATGGTCACTATGTTTTCTGCCTAGTTCGGCTTGGTGCGGAGAAAGGGCTCACCTGGAAATATTTGAATGGTTGGTTGTTCAAACAACCAGCTCAACCACGCCCTTGGGGTGAGACTAAAAGTTGTTCTAGGACGAACGGATCGGACTGAATCTACCCGTTAATTCCCAAAAAAGGGCGAAAATGAGAGACTCCGCGGGACGAACGGATCGGACTGAATCTACCCGTTAATTCCCAAAAAAGGGCGAAAATGAGCGACCTCCGCTTCTCCGCTTCTGGCGGGGAAGTCGATTGCTTTAAGAGCTTGTGGAGTGTGAAAATAGTTGCGGTGTCTATGACAGACACACAGAAAAACGCAATAAGCGACTTAATTTTATATTATATGTTGAAAATACAGGTTTCTATACTTTTCTACATTAGCTTTTACATCGATAAATCTAATCATAAATCTTAAATGAATCAATCTTAGGTTATGATCTCAGTCATAAATCAGTTTAATAGGTAATAAATTTTTCTCAAATCGACTTAAATTCTTGCTTCAGAGGGCAAGTTAAAATGTAGAACCATGGCATGTGTCTCGATTCGACCACGGGTTTTAGTGCTGTCTTTGACAGCTAAGGTCCGTATCTCTCAAGAGCGATTTTGATACTTTTTATATTTTTCTTTTCATAGCTTACATACACAAATCACAAGTTTATCCTTCGCGAGGTAGGCAGAGCGTTAATGACCGGAAAACTACGGAGGTTAACGCCACGTCTGACAAATATTTGAGGGTCGCTTCGGATAAGTTTACATAGCACTTGTTATTCATAGTTATTTAAAGTAAACGTAATTTACTAATATGTTTTATTTGTAAATACACTTAGTATTGTGTAGTACGGATTTAGATAAACTTATACACTATCTTGTACTTACGTCGTTCGTATCCAGGATGTTAGGAAAAGATTACTTCATTTCAAGGGATGAACCAGCCCAGAACACTGAACAACTTTTCCCCAGGAACATACCTAGGTCAACATCTAAAAATCGTTATCGGACCTCTGATACAACCTGACTCAGTCGGCAGGTACTTTTTGTTTGGAAGGTCGATTTTTTTTTCATAATTTCGACCTATGTTTGGTATACTATGTTCCGTTTCACGGACTGGTCCATCCCTTGAAAGAAAGTTGGTACTTTTCCTAACATACATACATACGTATATCACGCCTTTATCCTTTGCGGGGTAGGCAGAGCGTTAACGACCGTAAGGATACGGTCGCTATCGCCACGTCTGACATTTTTGAGGATTGTTTTCTAAGGTTGTTTCAGAAAACATGTGTATCACTGTAGTGACAGGTTATCAGCCTGTCGCCTCAAAATTGTAATACACCAACACCCTCGAGTCCCCTAGTCTCTCTTACGACACCCGCGGGAAGGATGTGGGGTGATGCTGTTCTATACCGGCATCACACGACATAAAATAACCTAGCACCCTGTATAATATAGCATGACATACAAATTAATTGCATTGGTCTATTATATCAATATTTTGTTACAATTACCTAGTTTCCGTGACAAAGATGCGATTAATGGTAATTAATGAATGATAGTAAATGAACTATAAGCTTTTATAACAGAGTCTTCTAACAATATAATATCATTCTTACAAGAAGTACCTATTGTATGAATGTCTAAGGGCCCTTCCATACGGGCGATTTCTCGGCAGAGTGATGTCCCCGCGATTTTTTCGTCTTCGCGATACCGCCGCGTGCTCGTGGCAAGTAAATGGCGACCTCTCAGTAGGTAAAATACCAACTTTACCTAACAAGCTACCGGACTAAAAATCGCGGCGATGTCGCTGCGTGCATGCCGCGATCACGCTCCGCCAAGAAATCGCCGAGTGAAATCGCCCGTGTGGAAGGGCTCTTAAGGGTGGTTTTACTTATCAATACTAACAACTCTTACTGAAGGGTCTTTAAAATCACTTAGTAAACAGCCGTGATAAGCCACGGGTCCGTATCGACCAAAAGGCCTCGTTTGTACTCGACCCAGTTTTGATTCCAGACGTTCTGACTCGACCCAGTTGCAACTCCACACGACAAAACTTATGAAAAGCAAGTAGGAACAGGTCGAGTTGATACTGGGTCGAGTCGAAACTAGGCCGACCAAAAATATTATAGGTACCTACACTATTACAAGTTTAGGTTAAGATTAATATAATACAAATATATTTAAACGTGTTTTTTGGTACTCGAGATACTTATCTCTGAGCTCTCTCATCTTAGCTGACTGGCATCAATCCATATCTGCTCTCGACTCCTCTTCAATAACTCGATAAAACTAGATAGAACAACGACCTGTCTGTAAGTACTCACATAACTATTATCTCATTGATGTGACTAATAACTACTCGCATTTCGCCCCGCGGTTACACTTGCACGTTTATAATTGTTAGGTGCTTTACACATTTCTTTCTTACTTGACTATTTCTTGCATACTTCCACTGATATTTTGGCCTATATCGAACCCATGATGGTGGAGGTCGAACCCATGATCCTTGGTGTAGAAGGGGTACTATCTGCTACGCCATCGGGACAGTCAATGTCAAAGAAAATGTAATACACGTATTATACAGGGTGTTAGGGACAGCGTCCCGGATACTCATAGAGTGCAAGCAGACCATAAAACTGAACAATTTTCCCCTACGAACATATTATGGAAACGACAAAAAAATTTCGGACTACCATACAAAATCGCGATCAGCCGACTGCATCTAATATGGAAATCTAAAAAGTATTTGACGTTTCCTGATATATTTTCCTAAGGGAACGTTGTTCAGTTTCATGGTCTGCTTGCACCCTACAGTATTCGGGACGCTGTCCTTTACACCCCGTATACGCATTAAATATATGTTATTTCTTTGGTGATCAGTCAATCTTTTAGACTTCGGAGAGTAACCAACAAACACACATTTTAATATACTATATTAGTACAATATTGCTGGATGACATTGGAAAAAAATTGCTTGGAATAATCAATCCAAAGTACTTAAATAATGATCCGTCGACACGCATGTTTGACAATAGAAATTATACATTACCCACTGCGCACGTAAATTGTATTTTAATAGTAATTTGAATGGAAACATCAATGTTAGTATAGCACGCGCGAATTTTAGGCCCGTATTCATAAACCGTTCTCAACTTTGAGATCGATCTTGAGTGTGACTTTAAGATGCTGTTAGTATTGACTAAGTAGTTCTCAGAGTTGAGTACGATTTATAAATACACACCTTGGAGTACGTGCCACAGAAGAGGTCCCGCAGACGTAAAATTATCTTATTTGTGATCGCGTGGACTCGCACTTTCGTGGCGAGAACTTTTATTCTGAAAAACGATCTTCCAATTGTGTGGAACAATAGTGTTAGTTTTTTGTGATATTGTGCCTACTCTGGTTAGGGCATTGTAGGCTACCTCCTGATTATCTGATAAGAAAAATGGTTCCGTGCTTCTGAGGGCTAATAATGAACCTACCGAGTCATGAATCCTAAACACGTGTCTTCGTACTTATATCTTCAGAAATTAAAGTGAAAAATTACTTGATAGAGATTGATTTAAAACTTATAACCCATCAGAGTCAAAATCTCTCTTGCATTCACATTCAAAATACCAGATTCAAAACTTTAACCATGTCAGAAACCTGCTACTTATAGAAGGCGGTTGAAAAATTCCGACGCTAGGGTTGATCGGGTCGTTGGACGACCCGGCGTTTCCTCACGAAAAGAAAGAGATTAAAAATCTTTTCATTTATGAGTTTCAGTAGGTTAACAAAATAAATCAGCACTAATCATTTCATATCTGTTAACAGTTTATTGTATTAGAATTATAAGGATTACCTAGTAGTAACATAGGTACTTATTTTAACACGACTTGGCTTTAGTTAGATAAGGCATTCACATTCTTATATGTCTTTAAGTGTCTGTACGTCTGTAGGCAAACGTAATACATAAGTCATATAAATTAAGTACTAACGTAAAATACCTACCGACCTAAGTATGTATATTTATTATTTCTATGAATGCAAACAAGAAATCAAAAGAGTTATCAAGTTTCGACTTGACCCCGTTTTTAGTCCACCCGTTCTGACTTGACCAATTTTAAATATTTCACGATAAAACTTATAATGAGGCAATCAGAACAGGTCGAATTGAAACTCGGTCGAGTCGAAACTAGGCCTTATAAAATTTTTGCAGTAAAACAGACCGCGGGGCGTAGCTGTAAATGCTCGGTATATTACTTTCATATAATATGATATAATCATAATAAGATTGTAATTTTGGCTTGTCATACTTTACATGAAGTGTAGGTACTACTTACAGATGTACTTCAGATAAAATACTTTTATTATATTATTCAAGTGTTTCTGATAACAACACAGCATCCTTTCAAGCACGACGTTTTGGAATGTTTCTGGTTTTGAAATAATATAAAACAGTACTTTTCCTTGTTACTTTATCTTTTGGTATTTCCAAGAGCTATCCAAGGTTGAAATCTAGATTAGTTAGCCATATGATTAGGGATTTGCCGCGTGAAGCCGGCTCAGAATAGCATCACTCCACATCATTCCCGCGGGCGTCGTAAGAAGCGACTGAAGAACTCGAGGTTTCCATGTGTATTGTAATTTTAGGCGACGGGCTGACAACTACGATTCGACGATTCACGAACCATCATTCTCAATATTTGTCAGACGTGGCGATAGCGACCGTACTCTTACGGTCGTTAACGCTCTGCCTACCCGCAAGGGAGAAAGTCGTGATATATGTATGCATCACATGTATGATTGGGCATAACCTGAAGAAATATGATTGCTTTGTGTACAAACTACAATGGCTGTATGGTATTCATACAATTAGCAATCAATTTTCAAGATTATTATCGTTATTACGATTAGATTTTTATTACCCGGTGAACCGGCAACCCATACAATATGTATGTATGTATGAATTAGTTACCTAAACAAGTAAAGTATCCGTGTGAAGTAAAGAACCGACTAAAGTATTGGTATCGGTCTATTAATCAAACGAAACTAGGATAGCAGAGCGATTAACCGAGAAACGCTTAGTAAATTGCCTGTATCCTGAAATTATTGAACAATTTTCCTTCGGGACTTTTCTTCAACTTCAACAACCACAAAAGTCCACTGCTGGACTTCGGCCTCGTAAAATTCACATACATACATACACATACACATATAACGCCTTTTTCCCTTACGGGGTAGGCAGAGTGTTAACGGCCGTAGAAATACGGTCGCTATCACCACGTCTAACAAATATTGCGGGCTCTTTCAGACGATTCGTGTATCACTATAGTGACAGGTTGTCAGCCTGTCGCCTAATACACATGTCATGAAAGCCAGTCCCTTAGTCGCCTCGTACGGCAGCCGCGGGAGGTAATGGGGTGATGCTATTCTAAGCCAGCATCGCACGGCAATAAAAACGGCATAAAATTTACAATCCGAAGATAATAGAATTTGGCTAAAATATGTACCAGTTACCTTAGTTCTGTGGGTAGACCATCAGCCCGGTGGTCCGACGATATTGTCACATCGACCGGGTCTCAATGGATGAGATTGGCACAGGACCGCGAGGGATAGCGCAATAGACAAGAGGCGTATACCCTGCAGTGGGTGGATGTGGGCTGATGATGATGACCTAAGTTTTTAAGTGGATATCATACTAACAAATGGGCGTGCCGCATGCCCCTTCAATTTATTTGTTTCTCCACAATGGGTTTATAGGAAAAAAGCAGAATACATTTGTAGAATATGCCTAAGTGACTTAGTGATAATTATGCAGGGAATGGGCTGCTGCGTTTTCTGTGAATTAAACTGAAACTTTGAACTGTTGTCGCTGAACCGCCTGCCAAGTGTGATGAGTATGGTGAATATGGCGATACTCCCCAAAAGGGGAGGCCCATGTCCAGCAGTGGACTGTTGCGGCTGTTAACGCAAGGATTTTGTATAAAACCGCTCTGTCCAAACATCTTCTTGATTTCTTTTTTGTTACTGCGATTACTATCTTTTAATTTAATTTCATACATTGATGGTGGAGGCGTTAGTTACATCACAAGTTACATGCTGTGTAGTCAGCCTGGCCAGCCCCGAGGCAATGCCTTTATTTTATCCCACTCGTGCCGCGTTTCTACTAGGAACATAAAATTGTTATAAAAATGATAAAATTGTGTCTGACAATTTTCTCATTTTTACTATTGTTCAGTGATTCATTGACTGTATTGTATTGTAACTTACTGACATTCTAAAAGTATAGAATGACGTAAATACCGTGTTAAATGTAGTTCAACATTTTTTCCGATAAGAAATTAGTTCCAAAGATTCAGAATACCTACAGTACATTGTATGAGTGACTCTAAACGTTATTTAGAGCTAGAGGAAGCGTAAAGTGAAGGGCATCTACGAAACTAATGGAAAAGGTCGTGGGTTTGAATCCTGCTATTGACGAATAGGGTCGACGTACCGGTTGTAAACCAGTCTCGAATCGTAGATTATATTAATAAAGGGATTAAAAATATCAGCTGCAAGTATTTTAAGGGATAAATCAGTTCGTTAAACTGAACAACTTACCCCAAGAAACATAGGTACATATTATGTCGAAACATTAAATACATTTTTGGACCTCCCATACAAATTGTATTGGTCGGTTGGTACATTTTGTATGGGATATCCAAATTATTTTTTCTTATTCCAATTTCTACCTACATACTTAAGTTTCTTGGGAAAACTTTTTCAGTTTCATGAACTGGTTCACACCTTAAAAAATTAGCAATTTTTTTATTTCATATGACTAAAATCATCAGTTTAAATAAATGCTCCCTAAATATATATATATTCCGTCTGATATATTGAAAGATAGTTACCGGATATGTATTCATTTCTATACCTTATCTTTTCCTTACAGAACTTGTATACTAAATTAATGATATCTACTTCACCTATGTTAAACAGTCGCCCCAGTTCAGTGTCAGGTTCATACTAGTAGGTGAGAAGGAAAACGGCTGTCTTTCCCGACTGACTCAGAAAGAGGGTTATGTTTTTCAAGAATATCTATGTAAAATCTTTTTGACGGGCTACAGCCCAAAGGGCTAGGCGGATGTTGACTTAGGGCCAAATCAGTTCATAAACCTCCCTGTAAAAGTGAAGTACCTAGTATCCGGAATTTTCTTACCATTTCTCGTAATCTCCAAAAAGGGGACGAAATTATTTTTTAGTACTACTTCAACAAATGTGCTACAAAACTATGGGCCTAAAACACGATTTGAAGAAATCGCCTCGATAGAAAAAATCGCAAAGTTAGCTTTAATTTCGCATTTTGCTACCCGATTTAAGGCTAAAATCCTGAACGATTTGATGGTTATTCAATGTTTCACTTTTTATTTTGTACCCTCTTTCTCCTGTTTAAATGTATACTGCATCTATGGGCTTGCTTTTTCAAATAATTCAATATATCATTCAATATGAAAGGAAATGTTCGGATTTCATGAACTGTACCGTCATTTCTGTCTATTGCACCGGAAAGGAAAGACTTACTTTTTGGACATGATGTCACTTTTAACGAGGTGTCTTTAGATTCCTCTCAGCAGCGCGAGTGACACTGGCTGTGTAAAAATTTCAGTAATTCAAAATGACGGATTTCTAACGCGACAAACTAATAGTGATATTTTTTCTAGTCGCTGGATAGATGGCGCTATGCTTGGTACGTTACGGCAAAGAACGGACCGTAACATTTTGTTTTCATTTGGGTGTATGCGATCATATTACTATACGTACCATACATAACATTTGTCAATGGTGTCATACATATGTAAATGTTTTTTTTTCTTATGGCTTTTGTATCTAGTAACATAGTCAGTTCAACGCCTTCTACAGAGTTCTTAGAATACTAGTTTTTTTTCTTAAAAAAACCCTCCTATTACCGCAGTTGGGTGGTTGTTTTTTTATAATTACCCATGCTTGTTTACCTTGTACGGTAAGATTGTTTGGGTAGCAAAGGGACCTCGTAACTGAACACGGTAGATCGTAGAATACCTTGACTGCTCAGGTGCCGCGTTTGTCGTAACCATACATACCGGAAGGTTAATAACCTCTACGATGCTAATTATATAATTAAATGTTTACTATGTATTTTGTAGAATATCCACATAATAGTAATTTCGAATAGATTAGATATTGATATAATTTTTTTGTTAGAAAGTTAATACAAACGAAACAAGTCAGAAGACGTGTGTTCGAATCTCATCGGTGGCATGATTTTTTTTCACTTTTTTCGTTTGTTATAACTTTATTAGCTAGGTCCCCACGTTCCGCGAGGATACAGCTCTGGTAGGGCTGTCTACTTTTAATTATACTGTAACGTAAGTCGATGTATGAAATCAACATCAATACATACTCTCAAATAAAGTCGCTTTTTGCGTTTCTCTGTCTATCTGTCATGGACATCGCTACCTCCTAAACCACGCAACGGATTTTGATTCGGTTTTGATCCCGTTGCATCCCACTTTCCACATCATTTTTTCGTGATAACAACTGTTCGTTCAGGAGTTTTAGAGTGAAGGAGTACAAAAACAAACATACAATCTTTAGCATTTATAATATTCGTAGGACAACATCTTATACCCACGGGAAAACTAGATTGACCGCTAGTTAGCACTGCAGCTAAGTTATATTGAACGTTTCCTTAGTTAATCCACATTTTCCATACAAACATAAACCGAACTTGAGCGGAGTTTAATTTAATCTAAGTTCCGCTGGCAGGTAGTTACATTTTACGACCTAGATAAATTCGGAATTCAATAAACTAAGAAAGTTTACAGTACTACATACGTATATTTCGGTTTGATAAGAGTTCTGTGTAACAGTCTTCTGGCGATACGAGGACAGGTATTTTTTAATTTATTTTATTTTTATTTGAGAAAACCAACAGCTGTTTATAATAAGAATTGTCCAAAATACATTTTGTAATCATCATTCTGTCCCGTTGTAATCCCGTTCTGTCGGGGTCGGCTACCTATCCTAGGGCACTGCCATCAACATTTTTACACAGAGGAACTGCCATCTGACCTCTGCAACCCGAAGGATAATCTTAGGTTAAGTCACATTCAATTAACTGAATTAAAATTTTATTTGAATGTGGGTTTCATCACGATGTTTTTCCTTCAATGTAAGAACAGATAGTAAATGTACCCTATAATGGGCACTTATTTAACAGTACCGAAAATACTGTTTATCTATATTCAATTTTCTCATTTACGCAGGGAAAAATTTTGTTACTGTAAAAAAATGGTAAAACTGTATATCACAATATATAACTGTTATCTTCATCTACTGAAAAAAAACACAACCTTTGAACTATTGATATTTCATGCTGAATGCATCAAATATTATTGAAACAAAAGCGTAATTTATATTTGAGTTGACAGAGTAATTCAAAGTAAAACCATTGATTAAAATAATATACTTATCTATGAGTTCAACTACAACATTTAAAAATTATACTGCAGGGCCCCAAGTCTGCTATTTTTTGTCATTGTAACGCCATCGAAACTCAACTGTCATTGAACTGCCATTGTGATTTTTCTATACTATAAACTGTTAGCAGAATACGAAATGACCAAAATGATACAACTGAGATCCAATTGACATCCAACTGAAACGGTTTTCATTTAGCAGACTTAGGGCCCAGGTCTCTTTTGCTCTATTCAGTTATTCTAGAACAAATGGTACTTTTTGCCCCATTTATTCCAATCATCAAAAATACTTAGTCCATTTGCCGAAATGACGTCGAGGCCACGGCGAAACTATTTCGAACAAATAAAGGAAAAAGTCAACGTCGTGTCGTATCAAAATGTAACGACACTAGCGGAGAATAGAACTGAATGGCGAATGATCTATCGACAAGAACCAAACTCTTAAATATAGAAAAAGATGTCCAGTTAATTCAATTATTTATTTGCATTCCCACATGGTTACATAAGGTCTTAAATTATCGTAGAGTTCAGCATGTGTCCCACACGAAAATAGAGAGAGAGAATGTAGAGTCACCGTAAATGGTTTTGGTAGGAGCAACCCTAAAACTTATTATAATATACTTACGTATCTACCTCTATTTGCAAATATTTTTAAAATATTACTTTCTTTGTTTACAGATAGCTAAACCGACCTGAAGATGGCGCGCGGATTTTTCACCCCGGTTGCTGGAACGGCCACATCTAGTCATAGAATTAGCAGATTATTCGTACACGCAGTTGCCGCCTTCCTCTTATTAGGTATGTATTAAGGTGAATCGTCAGACAATAGCGCCCCCAAATAGGTAAACGACCGATGAGGCGCAATGGTAGTGCGACTGCCTTTGACACAGAAGGTTCCGGGTTCGATTCTCGGTGGGTCACTCACAAAGTTGATATTTATCATTTTGTGAATTTCTTCCCAGTCTGGTAAGGACATTGCGGGCTGAACCACTTGTCCGTAAGTAAGATGGTTCCGTGTTTCGGATGGCACGTTAAGCCGTAGGTCCCGGTTGCTGTCATGATCACTTAGACGGCGGTCGTTACACAACCATGTCAGAAGCCTGCTACTTGTAGAAGGCGGTTGAAAAAATCTGACACTAGGGTTCATCGGGCCGTTAGACGACTTGGTGTCCCACACGAAAGAAAGGAAGGGTATTTTTTTCGGGATAACAACTGTCCCATGTGTTAACCTAAGTTACCTTCTATCGGTGTGCCGAATTTCATAAAAATCGGTTTAGTAGTAGCGTGAAGGAGTAACAAACAAACAAATAAACAAACATACTTTAAAACTTTCGCATTGATAATATTAGCAGTGTAGTATTTGTAGCATTTGTAGAAAGTGTAATTTAATAGTCATGTCAATGAGTCAAACACGGGTTCCATGTTTGTTATAACTTAGTAGTTCCACGTGAAAATCAATTACTAGATCGTCTACAATTAGTAAACATTGCGATCCGTAGTAATATTGATTAGTTCTGTGATAGGTACGCATTCCATTCCCATCACTACATAGTATAAAGCAAAGTCGCATTTCGCGTTTATATGTATGCATGTTTGCTCAAATCTTTAAAACTACACAACGGATTTTGCAGGTTTTTTAAGAGTTGAGTAATTCAAGAGAAAGGTTTCTATGTATAATACTTGCCGGAAAAACGTCTTGTTCCCAAGGGAATAGTAGATTACGCACTTAGGTATGTAACCTATCAATAACAACCGATGTTTTAATGAGGTTATTGATGTTACATCCGTGGTACGTATACTGCTTTACATATCGAATGAAAAGTGAGTAAAATAAAACGACCCATAAATGATAATTGTATCGTCTGGTATTCAAATTACACCATTAAAAATTTTTTTCTATGATTGAAAAATATTGAATTTATATGAAAGAAAAGTATCCTAACATAAAGTAGAAATAAATTTTATTGATCGTAGGGATATTAGTAATTTTTACTTTTGTTATTGTAATATTGAGTAATAACTCGACAAACTCATTTATTGAGGTTATAAAAATACAGATTAAAATATAGTTCCTGCGTTAAAGCAACACAATTCGTAGCGGCCAGTTCGAAATTTAAATTCGTATACAACTAATTGATGCAACTCCTATTAAAAATAAGAATAAAAATATTTTAATTTTTTAATTGTCGCGATTCTATTCAAATTGGTTCTTTTCCTTGTTCTATATTTAAAATTACTTACAGGCTTAGTTTCAAAACCTCGCCTGTAAGCTGAACTTACAGGTCGGGATTTTTGTCAGTAATGACCTACTTTCAGAGCATGAGATAATGTAAAATGAGTTACAGCAGGCGCAACTGTCAAAACTTACGTTAAACGGAACGTAAATCTAATTGCTGGCGAAATTGAAGGCTTGGCTAAATGGACTAATTGCTTTTGCTTTGTACGATATTATTAAAAAAAAAAGATTTCGCGAATCCGCTTTGGATTTTTCATGTGATTTTTTAATTTTATATCTATTAGTATTCCTGTTTTTTTTATTCTTGCATGTGTAACATAAAGCACTATGTATCAGTCGGAAGAAAATCCGATTGCAAACTCAGGTGTATTGATGCCCTCAGCTGCGCTTCGGGCCACAAACTACACCGTCGTTAGCAATCGATTAATTTCTTACCGCTTGTCCAAAATACTATTAATCATTATTAGCTACTAAAAATAATAAATCCTTAATTATAAATGTCATGATATATCCAGATGGTCTCAGTATTGAATCTCATATCGTAAAGATGGTGTCCCGTCGTGTAAAGTTATTTGTATTTTCTGCATTTTATATGCTTTTATTAATAAAAACTATTGAATTTTTCGTATTTGATTTCACAGGTGTACCGAGCGCACACACACAGATACAAAGATTGTATGTGGATACGAAAGAGCTTCAGCTATTGGTCGACGAGACACATCTATTCAAACTCATACAAATGTAAGTATAGTGACTATTTTATTTACAAAGTAAGGAACACGATGTAATTTAGCAAAAATAAAAAAGTAAAATTGCAACCGACTTCGATGTCAATAAACTCTACCTATAATCTTTTCCTTCGGGCAGTTGGCGATGATTATCATATTGTCTACCGTACATTTTTTTTAGCAATGGGTTCTACGTTTTCGGCCCCGAGGCCATCAAAACTACGTCTGCCAGCTTGGTGAGTTAGAGCAAGGGCTCATCCGGAAATAATTGATTGGTTGATCAAACAGCCAGCACATTCACGTCCTTGGGGCGAGACTGGGCTTAGGTGTTGTTCTGGGAAGAACGGATCGGACTGAGACTGTCTACTCTACAGCGTAGCCGTATCTAGTCGAAAATTAATGACCTGAAGCACATAATACCTATGTGAAACTATTTGTTAGACCGCATTCCTAAACTCATCTGTCTGTATCCCTAACCTAACCTAAACCAACAATAAAAAAAAAGTTATGAAAGTTGGTCAAGTAGATACGAGTAAAAGATTTGCAAAAACACACATACTCAATCAATTTTTCTCAATTATTCACACCTGTTCCGAACCATAACATATCAAAATATTATACAATTCTTAGAGCTTGCATAAAAACATATGAGTCAAATTGATAACCTCCTTTTGAAGTCGGTTAATACAGCAGCTGTAGGTAATTGTTGAACACAACTTTGATGGCCGTTACAATGTCAGTCTTTCTTATGTAAAATAGTAAGTAAACTTAACATAATTAGTTATTGATTTGTCTTCTACGACGATTTGACTAACATTTCTGTTAGTCAAGATTGAAAAATATTTGCTGATATGTGCATTGATTTACTTTTGTCATTCGTACATTCGTATCATTCGTTTTGTCAACTATAACTGTTGGTTTTTTTTTTTGCTACTTGCTATTAAGCCACAACAGCCCACTGCTGTGAATGGGCCTCCCCCTGCTGGGGAGAATTTTCCATACTCGCCACGCTTGGCAGGCGGATCGGCGAGCGCAGTGCAAGGTGTTGTAGTAGAACGCTGGAGTCATCCCTTATATCCCCTTTTACGTCACCGACGACGGCCAGAAATTGGGCGAGGCACCCACACGCACGCCATAAAAATAAAATTATTTTAATAAATCAATTTGATTTCTCTAATCATTTTAAATACAACAATATTTTTAAACTAGCCATTAAACGACACCTGTATTTTATTATGAGTACTAACATAAACTTGTTTTACATAAAGAAATAAAATAGCGTTTAGTATTATCGATGTTTATTATTTTCTGTTATTGTAGCTACCTAAGTATTGTATGCATAATTTATATATGATATGCTTTGCATCTAATTTTATTACGTTACTGATAAACGAAGAAAATATTTTACAATTTTTATTAACGACTGTGTCATAGTGATTATTATAGAAGGTAATTCTTATTAATAGGAATGCAGTACTTGCATGAACGTAAATGCAACACGACTGGTTTACTTTAGATATTTTCACAGTACTACGGAATTTTGCTATGGGGCCGCACCGCTAATATTGAAAAGTTTGCTGACGTGATTGCCTATTTGGGAACTTTTTATGTAAATTATGCCGTTATTATAATTGCCATGTGATGCAGGCTTTGCCGCGTGATGCCGGCTTAGTGTAGCATCACCCTATTTCTTCCCGCGGGTGTTGTAAAAGGCAACTAAGGGACTCGAGGGTTTCATATATTTTACAATTTTAGGCGACAGGCTGACTACCTGTCACTACAGTGATACATGAAACATCTGAAATAGCCCTCAATACTTGTCAGACGTGGCGATAACGACCGTAATTTTACGATCGTTAACGCTCTGCCTACCCCGCAAGGGATAAAGGCGTGATTTGTGTGTGTGTTATAGAAATTATTGATAATATAACTGTACCATGCCAGTATATGCATGGAAATATGTATGTGAGAAAGAATATAAATACTTTCGCTACGGCTAGAAATTGTAACAGGCAAAATTGAAATAATGAGTTAAAATTGAGAACATTGTCAAATTATTTTTTTGGTAAGGTCACTGCTTGCAGGCTTGCGTATAATCATACGTAACAAAAGTTCTGTGCTTCGGAGGGCACGACATAAATATTTATTATTACTCGTTAAAACGGTCTTGTTTAATAGTCTGTTTATGTTTGAACTGCTAACGAAAGACTAGATTACGATGTAATTTGTGGTGTCAATGTTGAATATAAATAGGTCTATTGATCCAATTTCCATACCATTGTAACAAATACTTTAATATGCGTACGATAACGGTAGGTAAGGTAATTCAAATAAAATTTACCAACGACATAAGGAATGCGTATGATTTTGTGTATGTTATAATTTTAGGCGATAGGTATGGCCTGACAACCTGTCACAAATTGATACACTTGTTTCTGTAATTACCCTCTCGCGTTTTGCGTACCTTGCATACAAGTGAGAAGTAAGCGGGTTCTCTAGTAGAGGTCACGGCTCGGCTCGCGTAGCGATGGACGTTGGTAGCGACTGGATAGCGAAAACGAGAAATGGTGTCTGGAGAGACCTATGTCCAGCAGTGGATATAAATATCATACATATAAGCTGATGTGATATGTGTACCTTGCATATACCTACCGTTGTGTTCGTATATGCGGAGAATCCGTAAAAAGTAGTAAATAATGCTAATCTAATCACAATAAACAAGCTACGTCTATTGCAATCTGCATCACGTGCATAACGTTTTCATGATTAGTAAGTTGATAGCCCGGAACGAAATTAAACTAGGCAATTTGCTTGGCTTGATTATTTTCCTTTAATCATTTCTTATCTTATCTCATCAAGCCTTACTTTGAACTTGCCTCCATATGCCAAACTTTAGAAAACCCGACCATCTAACTATCCGCGCCCGGGCCTTCCGAAAATATTCTGTCCGCGTTTATCTTCTTCACAGGCAAGAGAAGTCATGTGATCTTCTTGAAAGAAACAAATCTTGAATAGCGTTTTGCACTGTCATAGACTTATTCTAAAGTTCAGAATTACAGTAAACTAGTAAAGTAAAAGTATATTGAAACGTTTAACGCTAGCTTACGGATCAGTATCTGCAAAAAATGGCGGCTGACTTAGCGTCGTAATGTGCTCAATTTGGAAATTTTTCTTTTTCTTTACAGTGGCCAAGAAAACACAACCCTCCAAGTTCACAGCCACATCCAGCATGCAGACATCGTGCAGTTCGTACCACCGACAGTGGAGATACCCGCTTCAGAAAATCCAAACGCGAGCGCGGAGGTCACTTACGACATCTGCGCTTACGGGAAGAGCCCCGGTCACTCCGAGGTGACCTTCAACGTGACTCCGGAGGGATTTATCGAGTAAGTGTGACTGAAAGACTGTTCTAATGTCGTAAGCATCCGATATTGTGAATTAAGTATCATAATTTTATGGAGATACCTTAGACCATTCAAATGAGAGCGCGGAGGTCACTTACGACTTCTGCGCTTACGGGAAGAGCACAGGACGCTCCGAGGTCACTTTCAACGTTACTCCAGTGGGATCTGTCAAGAAAGTGTGACTGAAATTGTGTTCTAACACGTTATGCAGTTATTATGAAGTAAGTATAAGTACGTATCTGTTATAATGGAGATAGCAGCTTCAGAACATACGAATGCAAGCGCGGAGGTCACTTACGACATTTGCGCTTACCGGAAGACCCCCAGACACTCCGAGGTGACCTTCAACGTGACTCCAGAGGGATTTATCGAGTGTGACTGAAAGACTATTCTAATGTCTTAAGCAGCTGATATTGTCAAGTAAGTATCATATTTTATGGATATACCTGCTTTGGACCATCCGAATGCAAGCGCGGAAGTCACTTACGACATCTGCGCGTACGAGAAGAGCCCAGGTCACTCCGAGGTCACTTACGACATCTGCGCTTACGGGAAGAGCCCAGGACACTCCCGAAGTTACCTTCAATGTGGCTACAGTGATGTTTATCGAATAAAAGACATAATTTCTGCAGATATTGTGAAAATGGAGTCTTTTCAAGTTCAAGTTCTGAGTGAAATTAGAGTCTGTGACAGCAATTGTACTCTAATAGGTACCTCTCAAAATGCTACGCCCTTTCAGGGAGTCACATATGTACTGGGAACTTTATCATTACCACCTTGGAAAATATATGTCATGTTACTTGTGACTTGCAATAAAGTGAAATCTGAAACCTATTTTAACTTACATTTTTATCCTGTCTTCTATTACAGCATGGACAAAGTGTTCATCCGGGTGACCGTCATGCACTCCCACGTGATCAACGTGATCTCGTACATAATGGGGTGGATCTACTTCGCCGCGTGGTCGGTCTCCTTCTACCCGCAAATCTACACCAACTTCAAGCGGAAGAGCGTCGTGGGGCTGAACTTTGACTTTTTGGCGTTGAATATCTTCGGGTTCACCATGTATTCGCTGTTCAACTGTGGACTCTATTTCTCGAAGGAGATTCAGGTACGTTCTACAAATTCATCGGAGTATCTTTAGTCGGGCCATTATTAAAAGACCATTATGACAGCTGTCAAACCTCTTTTAATGAGTAACTATAATCTATAAAATTTTGCTTGATGCTTGTGACGGTCTATTTCTTTGTTTACTTCTCTTTTAGTTTGCATTGAACTGTCAAACTTCACAGGTATCAAGCTATATTTAATCAACTATATTATAGTATTCTTTATTATTGTCTTAATTTGGCTTTGGGACAAGGTCCGTCCTCCTTTATTGACATTATCCTCTGTATGGATTTAACACCTGTCAAAGTGAGCCTTTTAAAGTGCCTCGTCTGTGGGGTGGATCTAGTTCAAAATTAATGTTTAAAAATGTTCTAAAACACCGAAATAAGTATGAAGGGTAATTTAAAATAATCAAATACTATCCGTCCGTGACAGACGATTTATTTAGTGTCTGAGGCAAGAGCGCAGACACTGCGTTGACTGGGACGCAATTATGTGAGAGGCAGGGTTGCCCAGGACCTGAGAAATAAACATAAGTGTTATAAATTCCAGGGAGAATATTTTGCGCGGCACCCCAGAAGTGTCAATCCGGTGCAGCTAAATGACGTGTTCTTCTCTCTCCACGCCGCCTTCGCCACCATCGTCACTATCGTACAGTGCTGCATTTATGAGGTAATAATAGTTCAAATTATATTTCATGACCCGTCCTGTTAATTAAATGTAAATTTGACATAGATGAATGGTAAAAATGTACGCTACAATAGTCAGAAAATTCGGCCAAACGCAAGTCGTAACCGCGCCCGTAGTCGGTTTCGTACAATTATGTGTAAAAATGGTGTAAAAAATAATGTATGTTGTCCCTTTACCTAATTACTTTTTTTTTTAATTGTTGTTTTTTGTGACAATTTCAATTTTCTAACTATCACGATTTAAGAAGCTGGTGTCAGACAGACAAGCAGGTAAATCTCAGTAATTGGGTCCCGTTTCCACTCTTTGGGTGCGAAACGCCAAAAAGTGAGAACTCATTTAATTAACTTGTAAATTGAGTGCATTCGGTTTTCCAGCGCGAAGACCAGCGCGTATCGCTGGTGGGGCGCGGCATCCTGGGCGTGTTCACGTGCGTGGTGATAGTGACAGCGTCACTCGGCGCGGGCGGCGTGCTGGGCTGGCTCGACTTCCTCCAATACTGCTCCTACATCAAGCTCTGCATCACGCTCATCAAGTACGTGCCGCAGGTGAGTGCTATATCGCTGGTTGGTCCAAGCGTGTTCACGTGCGTTTTTATTATATATTTTAATAAAATAATCTGTCTTTGGAGAAATGTATGCTTTTTTTTCAGCCATTTTAAGCATCGACCGATATAAGTAGGTATGGACATGCCTTGCGCATATATACACGCGCACACAGCTACACACATTCTAATCATGTGAATATACGATCAAAGACAGAGATAGGGAGTCGTACTTGCACTGTAGTGCGAACGTGATAGCATTATGTCAGTGACTTTCACTCTTTATGTTCGCGCCCTTTTACAGCAACTCGCTTCAAGCGCGCACTTCACGCCAGCTTGCGCGTTTCGTATACAAAGCCATCCAGCGGTCGCACACGAAAAGCGCAACCTAGCATTAAGCGTGTGCTTGAACCGCGTTGCTGTAAAACCATCTTTCGAACTCTAGTTAGAAAAATAAAAGTAATCATTTCATAAGTTAAATATTTATATTTTATACCTCTCTAACTAATAAGTAATGCCTGATGTTTTATTTATGTTTGTTGAATTGTTGACACACTTTAACAAAGCGCAAGACGGCGTTCTGATGAAAGTTTTACGAGTTGTAAACGACGTGTCGCACGTGTTTCTTGTAGGCGGCGCGAAGACCGCCTGAGCGAGGTGTCAGAGCTAAGCTCACTTGGAGCGGATTAAAACACTTGCTCGGTACGGCCCGTCCATACCTAGTTATATTGGTCGAAGATTTTAAGGCCAAAAGTGTCGAAAAAGTGTTGGTACCTATAATTTTACAAGTTGCATATGAATGTTTGTTTGGATGGATAATAATTGGATTTGTCTCCTATATTCCAGGCGTACATGAACTACAAGCGCAAGTCCACCGTCGGCTGGTCTATCGGCAACATCTTCCTAGACTTCGTGGGCGGGTTCCTGTCCATCCTGCAGATGATGCTCAACGCCTACAACTACAACGACTGGATCTCCTTCTTCGGCGACCTCACCAAGTTCGGCCTCGGAGCCTTCAGCCTCATATTTGACATCTTCTTCATACTGCAGCATTATGTGTTCTACAGGTATGTGGATTGTGGAGTTTTTGTTGGAGTTGTCAAGGGTTTCGTTCATGATTAATTTGGTATGGTTGAGCTGAATTGAAGTTGATCGCTTATAAATTATATTCGATCGATTATAAAGGATATTTTCTAACACAGTTTAAAGGGTACATAGATGGCGCTGAGCAAAACGGAAAGGAAATGTATTTTGTGTAGTTGAGTATCAATATAACTCAAATGTCAAAATATCAACCTAACGTTACGTCATCTGGTATGACATCGTGAACTAGCTCGAGATCTGTTGGATACAAGCAGATAGAAAAGTCCCCATTGCTTTTGTCGGGTTTTTCTTATCAACTCGGGGTTTTAATAGTATAAACATATAAAATAGAAACAAATTTTATTAAGTAGGCGTTACATTAGAATCTGGTGTTGCCTTGACCACGACAATAAGGTTGTTTTTTTGATAAAAGTGCAGAAAATAGGCGATTATCAATGAAGACATTTTATTCTATGATTTAACGTTCTATATGACAATAAATATATTAAAACAAATAGTTCTTATTGTGGTGTGTGGTTGGGAGTTACATTATAATTTGATGCCGCAACCACGATTTCGAAATGAATTTAAAAATGCAGAGAATTTCCTTCCTTATATTGTACCACGGGACTATGCCATTTAAAAAAGTTTTGCCTAGTCGTGGGCAGATAAAAGTAGTCATTGCATGTATATTTCCAAAATCAACTTCAATTTAGCTTACGCTACACATTTCGAGGAATTATCAATCGTGCTTTTACTACAAAAATAACCTTATAGCTTAAAATCTTCCTCAAATCTGCTTCGAAATAACAAATTCATACGTTCTAACTCTTAACTGTAAAACTTTTGAATTATCATTCATCAAACATCATCTAATTTAAGATTGACAACTCCTACTATTTATTCACTTTCTTTTTCCGCTTAAAATGGCAATAAAACTTTTAGTATTACTACTTATAGTAATAGTGATTTTCTCACTTACTATTAGTAGTAAACTAAAGTTTCGTGGTTGCGGTTACGGTTGCAAACTAATTTAGACATATCGTACTAGCTAACATTCATTTCTTACACTAACACTTTTACTCTATATCTCTACTATCTTCATATTTCAAAAAGTGGTGTTCGACGCTACGGAGAAAAACGGGAAACATGAAGACAAAAACAAAATACAGGAGTAACGTGCCTTAAAAGTACTCAACAGTATCTATAAGATAAAGATTAAGTAATTATGGGATATTATCATAAAAAAGCTTTAGTGGATTCTAACAAATGGTTAAACTTCGCAAGTTGGACATTAAAGTGACAAGCTCAAAGCGACAAGCTATTTCAATGATTTGATCAGAATACGTTCAGATTTTAGAATGAGCTAAATTTCACAGATGAAGTGTCTGCATAAGACAAAGAAGAATGAACGATTCTGCTACTTTACAAAACAGAAAATCATGGAAAATCAGGTCATAGCACGACTCGACCTCCCACACGAAAAGATGGAGGAAAGGAAAGGTTTCCTCCCAGATGAAAAAAACAGCGTAAAAATCAAGACAATATTTCAATTCAAGCAACAGAAACGAAACAGGAATTCGAGAAGAAATATAAAATAATGGCATGAAACAAATTTACAACATACACATCTTTTACAACATCATCAGAGTGATACACGCCTCACAATATGCACAGCAATATGTTTGGGAGCATTATTTGTAATTAATTTCGTGGTTCTGTAAGCTACATACATACATATATCACGCCTTTATCCCTTACTGGGTAGGCAGAGCGCTAACGGCCGCAAAAATACGGTCGCTGTCGCCACGGCTGACAAATATAGAGGGCCGTTTGAGATCATTTTGTGTATCACTATAGTAACAGGTTGTCAGCCTGTCGCCTAAAAGTTGTAATACACCTGAAACCCTCAAGTCCCTCAGTCGCCTCTTACGACACCCAAAGGTAGGAAATGGGGTGATGCTATTCTAAGCCGGCATCACACGGCGTCAATAGGGCGTCGGCGTTCTGTAAGCTATTTTGTACTTATTCATACCTTTGAGGTATATATATTTTTAAAACATGATTACTTACAGAATCATTTTCGGGCTTTTTTTGCGTATAAAGTGCTTCCTGAAAATCGCAAAAATAATACAGGATATTTTTTAGTCAGTTCAGTACACACACTTTGTACGGTGATTCTACTCATGATCCTGAACAACTTTTTACTATGGGGTAACTTGCGAAATCGCCAGCTGTATAAGAACGCCCATTTTTTTGCGATTTTGCAGTTGGTCCAATAGTAAAAGTTGTTCAAAATCACACTACAAAGTGTGTTTACTAACAAAAAAATAACCCAGTATTAACCTCTTGACTGCCAAACACATATCATCAATATTTTTTGTTTCCAAAAGTTCGTGTTACTCCTAAACCTCCGTCGTTCGAATAGGCCATATTTGACAGCTGTCAAACCCATACAAAAGAACATGTCAACAAAGGAAAATAGACCTTAAGTCATAGCATTAACATGATTTTGCCAGCTGTCAAATATGGCCTATTCGAACGACGGGGGTTTAGCTGACATTGGTAAGCAAGACCACGTGTCTCATCATAGCTTGAGCGGTCAAATGGAAAAGCACTGTGTGGTTTTATGCAAAGCACTTTACACCAAAAACGCAAACAAAAATTACAAACAATCTCCCAAGACGCGGGATCAAGCTTTGCTTCGCAAGCCGCCTGGGACGCCCGACAGGAAAAAAAACGGCGGGTTTTCGCGAGTTTATGGAACCTTGATTATTTCAGATACGACAAAGAGTCGGTTAGTGACGGTAGTAGTGACGAGGAACTGAGTACTATGATAAACTCTCGTAGTAGGATGTTGAATCGCACTCGCAGCAGAGAAGGCAAGGAATACTTTTTGGTTGCAGACGAATGGTATGTATCAGGCCTTTTCTGTGACTTCCCTTGTGTGCGTTTTAGTTGTAAGTGCATTTTGGTATTCATATTTTAGAGGGCCTTACCACAAAAAAGTTAGACGTGAGTTGAACGCATGTGTAGCGTTTTTTCATGAAAATTTTTTTTGGACACGCGTTCGATTTGCGTCCAATTTCTTTTGTGGACCCAGGCTTTATTGATAGCACTCATTAACTTGTCGCGTTGAATTAATTAAATTTAATCAGTTAAGTGTTTTTTATTTCTTACAATGGAGGTATAGAGGTTGTGAGGGATAGTCCATCAAAAACTGATTGAAATGCATTCCGACCGTGAAATTGAACCACTTTCTGAAGAATATATTGAAATATATTCCTATATTCTTATATTGAAATATTTTCTGAAGGAAACGTCGTACATTTTTGACTTTCTATAGTAAAGGCAGTCAGCTGATCGTAATTTTCTATAAGAGGTCGAGTTTTTTGCCATTTCCCGACATAATAAATTTGTTCCTTGAGGAAAGTTGACCAGTTTCACGATTTGGACGCACCTTACTAATAAGAAGTGGAGTCCTTCATACCCTGTGTTTTTGTTCACAAAAAAAAAAACTTGAATAACTTATTTATCGATGTTGTTTAATATGCTTTGCATCATGTTAAGTTCAACTTATATTTACGTTTATGCCATACAACATTTTTTATTTATGAGATAGCAATTTATTTTCAAGTGCATTGTGTAATGTAAATTTTATTTGTAAGGTATAAGAGCACTATCAAATTATTTAGAGCACTATCAAATTTATTTTTGGCTGATTTAAAAATACGAAATATATATATAGCTCAAATTACGAATCATTAAAAGCTTAGCTTCATTTTGACCATTGTACTTATGTATGTGAGATATAAACTAATATTTCTGTTATTCTTGTAGGCACGCCAGCGAAAAGAAATACGACTTGAACGGGAAAGCGTGATGGGGACTTCAACTACTAGGAAATACATAGAATTTAACTGTTACTGATACCTAGTATAATATAACTGGTACTTTTTGAATTTGCCGTTACTAAAAGCATATTTTTGTGTAATGACGAAACAGTATTTTGCTATTTTCAGCGTCATTTGAATATTTCTATGAGCTTTATGTCTGGTTTAAATATATTACGTGCAGATATTTAAGGGGTGAATCAGCCCATGAAACTGAACAACTTTCCCCAAGAAACATAGATAAAAAAAATTAGACCTCATATACCTAAACCTAAATTGACTTGGTCAGATGTTAATTTTGTATGGGAGCACCATAATTTAGAGAGAGGGAAAGTTGTTCAGTTTCATGGGCTGGTTCACCCCTTAAAATATTTGCAGCAATTTTTTTTACACCTTTTATAATGACATGGCATATAATATCATTCTCTACTCTTGCTTATTTTAAGTTACTTTTCCTTCTGAAAATATTTTGAAAATTATCAAGTAACATTCCATTGTTAAAACACAAAATGCCCTACGGTGAATTATTTTCAGTTTAATAATTTTGATGAATTTCTTTTTTTACCAGCATTTATCTATTTATTTCCTTTGTATAACGTGTAAGTTGTACTTTTGGGCTTGTTAAATTATTTAGATTTACGTTATTAATATTTTTTTTATTACAAATCACCCCTTTTCTTCATATTTAGTTGGCTAGCTTGTTAGCGTATTATTACAATTGTTATATAATCAGAAAGTATGTTGTAATTTACAATCATACAATGACATTACATTACAATTATACTACGACATTATCGTTACAAGAACTTCGTAGAGTTGGTTAGGAAATTAATGTCTATAAGTTCAGTTTTAAAACTATCTTGAAAGTTAGAATAGGGGGTGATTTGGTCCTAAATATTGCCTTCTAATATTGATCTGTGATGAATCCGCACATTTTATATTAAAATGTGTAAAATATCACCGCATTTTGATTTACTACCTTACATCATTTTTCAATTCAAAACGCCAATTATCCTTTTCCATCCCTAAAAACCTACTATTTAACTAGATTAGACTAAATCTTAAATTCAAGCCAGTTTTTTTATATTATTTCTGTATTAAAATGTTAATATAAGTATTAGTTTACATTAATATTTGTTCGTCTTAGATAAAAATTCAAAAATCAATATTATGTTAATAATTTTCTTAAAAATAATCTATGACGAACAGATATGATAGTCCTAGTAAAGTTTTATTTTTGATTCATAAATAAATAAATGTTAATTTTGCTGTGTTTTAATGCTAAATATACCTACTATATACTTACACCTGTCAAAAATAATACAATACCGAATGAGTACATAATATAAAAAAAATATATAAGTAAATAAACCGTAATGTATTTTTTATTAAGTTCTACATTACGTAGTAAACAATTTTCAGTGGCATAAAGAACTGATTTTAGTGCGAACTAGTACTATTAGTTAGATGGACATTTTAATTTACAAAAAGTTCTACTTGGGTGGTTCAATGAGTTCAATCAAAGAAACTCAACAAAATTTGCGAAGACCGAAGACTGCAACATTAGCCAAAAATATGATAAGTATGTATGAATAGTTTCTATTACCATGGAACTGAAACGAACTGCAATTACTGTCGTAAGTAGTCTAGCTGCGGTTGCCAGGAGAATAAAGGTGTCAGGGGTGTCACTAGCACTGATAGCTCAAAGGCAGCAGGTTCGAATCCTGCCTGAATCATTTATAATTTTGTAATGGGTTTTAATCCAGGAAGTTATCAAAAACATTGTGATGGGTAAGATTAGTGTTTTGAGATTTGGTATACGAAATCTGCAACAGATACAAGAGCTTTTTAAAGGTAGAGCTTATTCACACGGCATTTCTTGCACACGTGTGCAGTGACGTCAGCTGCCTTATAAAAAATTATATGAATTTTTAGATATTTCTGGAATACCCCAAGGGAAGCTTCAAACATTCTGTGTTAACTTGGAATGGCTATTATTCAAATGTCAGGCGTTTTCGTCAGAAATATGTTTTTCATTTGAAGTAGGTCAAGTGTAGACAAAAATAGTCCTTATAAATAGATAAGCTGCATTCAAACTTAGAACATACTCTATTAATATTATTGAAATCGATATAACTGCTTTAGATATGAGACGTCTTAAAAATACTATTTTTACATTCTCTTATAAGACGTGTGATTAAAGAAAAGATCTGTAATTGGCGGCCGCGGCGGTTACCTAAGTATGAGGGATAAAGCATGAGCACCTGGTATATGTAAGAGCCTCAGTGGGAGAGAGAAAGCGTGACAATCAGCCGCCATTTACAGACCATTTCTTAAATCGCACGCATAGCTTCGCAATAGCTTCAATGATTCTGAACCGGCACCTCTTCCCACAGAGATGCTCGCTATATCCTGTTGCCTGGCACCACTTGCGAGGAAGACCAGCTCGAAGAAACAGAAGATGGTCCAGAGGACCAGCAACCAGCTGAACTAGGTTACGAGCCATATCAAGGGGAACCGACGTAAACAGGATCCTTCATTCATTGAAGATTAATGATCATTGCCGGCAAAAGCAAACATTGAAAGGTGTTTGCTATATTCCTAACGCAGGGCAAGAATTGAGAAAAATATGAAGTAATCCTACATTCTTATTCGGGGCCATAAGGCTACTTAGGGACAATGCATCGATGGATTGGTTCAGCTACAAACTGCTGACACAATTAAGGGACTCTGAGAACATTCCCCCTTAACTTGGAATTGCAAACTTCAGAGAAAAAGTGTTAAAAACCGTAGAAATATTTGCATGAGAGAGAGAGCAAAAAACATTTGTTGATGAGTTAGAAGAACCGATGAACCAGGGCTCATCATATGTTTCTTTTGTAAAGTGGTTATAAAATGAATGTCATTTGTGAAGTGATAAATAAGTGAAAGTGAACTTTATGAAGACAATGTACAAGCAAATATGTCTAGACTGTATTAGCAAATATAAGAGGCACGTAATTAAACACTGATGTTGTGACAATAAAGCTAGTTAATTTATAGTATAATGAACTAAATATATTATATAAAGTAGATAAATGACACATATAGTCGACCTATTTACACTTTAACAGTTATGTTTATAATTAAGTTTAATAGTTAAGTTTATATATTCTTATCTTCTCAGAGCTTAGTATACTTTTAAGTGGCTTGTTTTTTATATCAGGGTAGGAAGTTCGGCAGTATTTTGTAAAGCAATATTCAAATATTTAATTTAACTTTATTTTATTATATTTAGCTAAGTACCGTTAACAATAAGTATTTTGTTTATTTTGAATATCTTGTTACATTATATCACATTGTAATACTCGTATGTATACGACCTTGCAGGCAGCTATGACGGAATGAAGTCTTTTTTTTTTCATCAAATAGATATATATATATATAATCTTCTTCAACGAATCAATAGAAGAATTTATAAATCTCTAAAAGTTTTATGGTTATATTTTAGTTAAAACGCAAACTTTGCAACTTGATTCTACTTATTTCTGATTATGTAAACTTGTACTAGTGACACCGACTGGAAGTGAAATTGCGAAAAAGGGGTTGAAATTTTTATCCATGGGGACTGGTGAATTTTGGGCTTTCGCGGATCGGAAGTTCTTATTGAAAATTGGTGTATATTCATGGTTGGAATCACTATGCAAAGTTTGCGTACTGATTAAAATAAACCAAAGCACACTTGTAACAAATAATGTAACCTTAACATTATCGTTCTTTTATAAGTTTCATTGTATTCAATATGTGTTATAACCATTTATTTAATTATGTAATAGTTTTTATACACATATATCCTGTTAGCAATACATTCAATAAAGTTATTATATGGTCCTAAAATGCTTTTAATTTATTTATTATTGTTAAATAAAGGAGGAATACCGCAAAAGAAAACGCAAAAAAGCCAAAGTTTAATAACTTATCGATGCCTAACATTTTCAACAGTTGCTTATTAATTAGGACAGGAGTTCCGGACTTACTGACTTGTTAATTGGGTGGGCATTAAACAAGAGGTGAGGTTCTTTCTCCTGTATATAAACTTTTTTTCTTTTCATACAAACTTTGGTAAAGATTGTTAACAGGCGATGAACTTTTAAAATTAAATGACTTTCTCCGTTTTGGGCATAACTTTTACTTGAATATGAATTGTGTTATGCGCGACGATTTTTTCATTTATTCAACCGGTTTCGGGTCCGATCGTTGTCGTTTTCAAATTAAAAAGCCTCTCAATCGACTTCAATTGTCAAAAAAGTCACAAAATGGCGTCCCGATTAGCTTGAACTTTCAAAATGAAACCGATTACGATAGATGGAAGTTCACAAGACAATCAGCCTGCTTTGTTCTTTATACATTTATGTGTATCGCGACTGGGCGTCTATTGGTTCACATTGAAGACTGAGATAACAGGAATGAGTCACTAAATGCTGTCATATGACTTTGATTGTAACATAATGAGTCTCGTTTTGATTTACGAGCAGCATAAATATAATTCCTGTTGTCATTATTTATTATGGTCACACATCACGTGCTTTTTGTCTAAACTGCAAAATACCGCTTATTAGTACAAATTCTAGCAACAAACAAAATATTGCACTCAACTTTGAGATCTTAGTGCAATTTTGAGTTGTCATTCGTAGTACCTGACATTTGTCAATATCACTCTTGAGATCGATAAGGATTGAGCGCGGTTTAAAATACGGGCCATAGTATCTTTATACAAAAGCAACGTTAGTACGTCTTCTTTTTTGTGGTAATTCCCAGAGACTCTTCCACTTTCAATGTTTTTTTGAATCGAATCACTGGCATGAGCCACAACAGTCTACTGATAGACATGGGTCCATTTCGTGTGTATTTTTGACATATACAACGCTTGTATGGTGGGTTGGAAAGCGCAGTGTAAGAAGCATCTTCCAAGAAGCTTTTACACCTACTGTAGGTCTTGTAACAAGACGTGATATGTACATAGGTACTTTATGGACATGTCACCGTAGCACATTGACTACGGCGTAGCAAAAGGACATCTGCTACAAGCACTTGGCCTAGTTTATCCCAGAAAACACTGACCAAGTATATTGGGGGAACTTAATGAAATGTTTTTCCTAATGTATTAGAGTAGACAACAATTATTGTTTAAGATCGATGCCACTTGGAATAAGGCTGCCAAATTATTATATCATCATAATTCGATCTAACTAGGTTTTAATCTCCAAAAATCACTCTGAACGGCAGAAAAAGCTAAGTAATGATCGGTCAACCAGGTCCATTAATTTGTGTGAAATGGTTGGTTTTGTGTTCTTATCTTATCTTGGATCAAAATAATTTTGTCATCTAAACGTTATCGAAAAACATAACATAAGTCAGTGAACTATCACTCGGTTATTGACTGAATTCACTATCGCGAATATTTATTGATTTGCCGCTAGTTATCTCTAAGCTAAGTAGGTAGTAACGATTTTAATATGACAATAGATGGTGATAATTCGCTAAGCTGTTGACACCTATAAGTCGTAATAATGATAACACTCCTAGTAATAGGATACATGTAAAATAAACAAGTGAGTGGATAGATTATAATGTAGTAGAGATCAAGCGCGATGAACGAGTAAAAAATACTTTCATACAATCATTTGCATCATTTCGCAGGCAACGATTGAGCAGCAGTAGCCCAGATGAAAAAGACGTTGCTATGGCCAAAGTTGCAGGTTTGGCATTTATGCAAGTTTTATATAAGACTTCATCTTAAACGGTAAACAGGCATGCGTTCAACGCACTTTTAAATTTTATGTGTAAGGCCTCTTTCACACTCAACATCCAACGCAGCGCAAAAATAACGCTGTGCTAAAGGATCCGTCAGTCAAATCCATACTAGAAACGTCACTCAACATACAAAAGCCGCTCTCGACGGATGTCCCAAAGCACAACCGCTGCGTTGCTTGACGACGCATCCGTTAGAGTCTTCGTGCCAAACGACGTCATTTTGCCTGACATTTTGATCGTGCGTCGTGCGCTGTCACACTGCGTTGGTTCAGCTTTATGTTAGCGTCCGTTTGACAGACGACAGAAATGCGCTGCAAACGTCCAAACGTTGATTGTGAAAGAGGCCATGGCCCTAATATAGTAAGTATGGCAAAACCTTTCTAAAAGGGGAGGCTCATGTCCATCAGTGGACCTTGAATTTTACTTTACCTATTACTGAAATTTTCCAACTGAAGATTGTGTCGCAAAATGAGAAGAATTTCATACGGCTTTCAAGGTCGTCATATTTCATGTCCTAATCGTTTAGCAAACAATGTTGACAAACATGCAAAATACATAAACAATTATAGTAGATAAGAGATCTTATGTAGATACCTGTTACAGGGTGGTCTTAGTTTAGATAATATAATATTTTATCTCTAAACGATTGTTTCCTATTGTGTCAGTCTGTTGTTCTATTAAGCTTTCACATAGAAGGTGCTAAGCGAAATCGGCTCCAATTATATTTCCCAAACTATACTCAACGATGAACAACTTTCTTCAAGAACCAAATGTTAAAGTATAAAAAAAAATTGGATCACTCACACCAAACAAACTTCTTATGCTTCATTCGCTTACATAGTGACCATTGAGGTCAAGTTACGCTGGTCGCGGCACTATTTAAGCGAATTTGAGCTATACAGGGTTTAAGAGACGGTGTAACGAAAACTTTGCACGCGTGCTCAGACCATGAAACTGAACAACTTTTACTAGGGGGGCAATGGGGGGAAACAAAAATAAATTTTATTTTGACCTATGTCGAAAGTTGCTTGGTTTGGCCTGCAGATCTTAAACAGTTCCAGGAAAGTCCATTGTTTAGTACCATCCTGTATATACGCGTAGGATCACGAGCCTTTTACTACTACGTCTCAACAAAAACATACGTTTACAGTGTGATCTGTTTTCAAGCCTTGAAGATATACGCAGTGCGACGAAAATATGACCAATATAGAGTAGAGATGCCCCACCTGTGTGTAGGGAGCGTCACATTAGTACTATCTTACTGGGTGGCTATGACTTAAGACTAGTCGTAAGAATATTCGTTACTAAAGATGACAGTCACTATTAAAATTATTCTGATCTTAGCTATATCAATGCAAGAGACACAAAATGTACTTTCTTCTTCTTATATTTAAGAGCTCATTGCTTTTGTCGGTGGAGCATCCACCAGATGTTTCTATTCTCCGCCTTCTCCTTGACCTCCCTACTTACAGTAACTGAAATTTAGAACCACAGAATAAATAATAGTGCACAGAACTTTCGTTACGATTTCGTTATTTTTAAATAAGAAATCGATTGAAAGACCAAATCAGATGAAAAGAATACGTAAGCGCTCACTAACGCGCGTCTAAGTTTTTAGTAATCCGAGTAGCATTTTTTAAATTGGATTCCCATTATTAGTTTAAAAAATTGGTGATACTTATCTCTATTTTACAAAAACAGATTCAGCTACTTCTTTAAGGTCCGTATTTATAAATCGCACTCAACTCCGATATCGATCTCGAGAGCGATTTTGAGAAATGTTAGTCAATACTAACGACATCTCAAAATCGTACTCAATATCGATCTCAGAGTTATACGATTTATAAATACGAGCCTAAGAATGCAATACCTACTAAAAGCTATTTTTTCACTCTTTATAATCAAGATATTTTTAGCTAATTTAGGCTCCCATTAATGACGTAGGTTCTCTGCAAACACTTGAAATTGTGGTCTATATACTTAAAGATAATAATGATAGATATCTGTGCATCCACTTATCTGTGTGAAAATAGCTCTGACGTCATTCTTTCACCTCCAATATCTCAACGATAAAAGGATAATTATTAAATTACCTACTCGAGTTACCTACCAATAATAATGTTCCATCTCTCGCACAAGCGCCACCTGTTAGGAACTTAACGAACACATAACAAAAATCCTATTGTTTCCGGTTACATAATACCTAACCTAATCTCCTTTCTCTCTCTCTTTTTCTTTTTTGGAGTATTAATCATGAAAAAAGAGCATATTAAAATAACATGGCTATGTTATTTTAATATGCTCACTGGCATATGGCATCACTTTAACAACAAACAACAACAAATTACCTAAAAACTGAATAGTTACAGTTAGGTAATTTACCTACAGTTTTTTACTTACCTAAGCAGTTAGTTCTATTTTAACTGAAAAATCAAGCACACTATTATTTTCACTGGTATTACATCTATACAAATTCTGAGATTTAGCTTGTGATTGCTGACGTGAAATTCGCCAGCAAGCTCATGGTTTTTTATTATTATTTCGTGTTTGAACCCCCAAAATCCCCCCCCTGGCTACGCCCCTGATTTGTGAGCACACAGATTTATATAGCATATTGCGCGTTTTATATAATTTAAAAACCCACGAAAGACAAACGTGATTATCTTAATAAACTCTGCACTCAAAAACACTTCACTACAGATTAAGATAACACGTTGAGTAGGTAGATTTTATCAGTGGATGGATATAATTTGCAATGAAAGATCTTTCAAACATGTACCTGAGTGATTCTCGCATTTGGTCCGGATTTGGCCAGTTTTCTAAAAAAAATTTTTTTTCGCTATTAGGGCTACATTTACAATTTTTATAAATGTGATACGTATTTGCCTTTTTAATAATATTTTTCGAAAGGCACTCATGTGGGATAATTATCAATAAAGTTATGTAAAGGATGGTAATGAAGCCAAGGATGGAAATGAAAAGTACATGGATGATAATGAAATATGACCCCACTGACGGCACTACTGAGGAGATGTCCAGTTCCTACGGTCAGGCTAATGCTTCCTACCATGTCTTACGCCTCCACTGCAGCCCCTGGACATCATCCCTGCGCCTCTGGACCATATCTGCTTGGTTATTCATAACAATGTCTGCTTGGTTATCCATTCCAATTCTAGGTATAAAAGTTGAAACTAAATCATTTTTCGTAAGAAATATGGGTAGAAATATAAAAATGATGCTTAAAAAAGCATTTTTCTTCATATTTGCTCATTACCATCCGTCAAAATTGGGCCGAAATGGACGGAAATGAGTAGGATGGAAATGAGGTTTCGACAGTTTTTTTTCAAATTCTCACGATACCTAGATGTTTCAAAGGTATGATACGAAATGGATAAAAGTATAACGAAATGCTATTGTTATATATAGAAAGAAAACATTAAAAGAGAACAGTTAATATAATAGTCACTGGATGGTAATGACCTCTCATCTCTGACAAAACCAAAATTTAAGTGCGAGAATCAAAATTTAACTTTCTACGAACGTTTTCGCGGAGCCACCTCCAGTCAGATGGTTTGACTGACTTGCAAGGAAGGGGCTTGTGGAGAAAGCAACGTCTTTAGCAGGCTTATTTAAGGATAAAACTTGATGTCAATTCTCGAGGACGGAAATGAAGGATTTCGTGTGACAAAAAAATAATTTTGATTCTCTCTAGGTTTCATTCAGTATTATTGCTTGAACTATTTACTGTGCATAAGCTATCTTCACTGATGATCGGAAAACAGGAAAACATTGTGAAGTTTATCGTATAAATGACTTGATATGATTATTTTAGTGTAAGATGAACTGAAAATCACACGGATGGAAATGAGATTTTACCTATCTAAAGTTCGATAACTAATTTTTGAAAAGACTTGTACCAAATATCGATCCTGCCACATTTTTTTATTTCTATTAGTGACCTTTTCGGATATAAATAAGTTTCGATTTATTTGTTTTCATACCAATTTGATGCCTGCACACGAAATCTGGACCAAATGCGAGAATCACTCACCTAACTGTATAGATAGAGCTATGTTCAACCAAGTCCTCGAGTATCTACGTATTTCAGAAATATTTTTAGCTATTCATCACTTTGCTGAATCTAAAATAAAACCTTACTTTTGGTTTTGCGTATGGTCTACGTACTCAAATCCTCTTCAGTTGATTTGAAAACTGACAGGTCGAAAGAAGCATACACATTATCACACTTTTATCGCTTGCGGAATAGGCAGAGCGTTAGCTATTAAAACGACCGAAAACGGCATTCTTTTTGTTCTATATTTTTAGAACTTTAACAATTCTACTTTCAACAATTCTGACTTAATATTTTAAAGATCAATTATTATATTAAGGGAATTATTTACATTTTATTAATGATCCAGGCAAATAGAGAATTTCGGACTGTTTCACTGCGATTTTTCACGCAAGTTCTCTATAGCTCAAATGTTCGGCGGAATTCATAAGCACCAATATCATGCACTTAAGTATTTCTCTTTATTTATTCACAACAGTTTCACACAGCTTTATGACAATGAAGCCACCTTGTTCTTGTTCGAAATCACGTCTGATTTCTATATGAATCGCAGCCACCACCACCGTGTCACCAAAATTCCGCGTTGGACTTCGTTCGTAGTATTTTTGTAAACACCACGAACTAGCACATCGACCTCGCGTGGCACTAGTTTTTAAATAGATACATTCAGCACAGATACATGTAGTTATACGTTTTCGTTTTAAAATAGACTTTATACGATTAATAGGAGCGCCTCAAAGTTTAATCAAGACTCACTAAGCCCAGCCGTAAAAATGAGCTTTTTTTTTTGGAAATATGCCAAAATGATTGGAATCCATGGGATCTTGTTGCGGAAATACAAGATCATCGTAATTAGCTATTGAGTCTGAACTGATTTATCACTTTGATTCATGTACTGGGATAACAGGGATTGAAGGAAAAACAATGTATATCCGTAGTTCAAAATAACATCGAAGCGAACGTCAGAACTTTGGTTCATGCTATAAAAATGGTATCAGCTGGCTATAGGCGACCTCGAGACGGCTTCCTGTCTTCATATAGACCAAAACACGAAAGGAATTTCGTTAATGTGAAATGTCATAGACTGACCAAAAGAATATAGCATAGGGGCACAACCCTGACACCGGAGTTCATCAGGTCTTCGTGTTCCTCAAAGCAACCGACGTTCCCGCCGGCGGGGGCGCATTTGCGCTTCATTTTGGCAATTACCGGCTTGTACTTGGTAGATTCTGTCCGATCCGTTCTTCCCAGAACAAAGGCCAGTCAGTTGGGGTGGTTGTATGAACAGCCATTAAATTATTTCCCGTCGCTCCCTACAAAGCAGACAAAATACTTGACCGCTCCGTGTCCCACACGAAAAGAGAGAGAAAAAGACCGCGAAGGGCGGACATATTTAGTAACACTGATGGATGAGTTCATTTGAGAACCCGGAAATTGTGAAACATTTTCGTGTCACATTTTCGTAAGTCCACAAAAAACGCACGCGGAACATTTTTGTGTTTACCACTTGTCACTTTTGTCAATAACAGTGAGTGATTGTGTTTGCATACCCCGAGGCCGAGGTTCGATTCCCGGCCACCACTCGTTCAATGTCATTGTCAGGGAAAACTGATGGCACGGTGACAGCATACATCCTTAATTAGCCAGGCTAAAATTAGCATTAAGAACAAGGATCCAATAAATGTCTCAAGTGAAGGTTTTCCTTTTTAGTAACTTGTCTCGTAACAATGCAAGAAAGAAGTGTAGGTAAATCATTTACCTTAATTGAATAAATAGAATAGATTTTCATACTATGTAGATTTTTGACTCTTTCTTCTTCTTTTATGTGTGGGACACCGAGTTGTCCAACGACCCGATGAACCCTAGTGTCAGAATTTTTCAACCACCTTGTACATCTGACAGATTTTTGACTGAGTTTTTATTACAGCCAGTCTTCAGTAATTTTCTCCTGGCTGTTTTTTTAGTAAGAAAATGTTACGTGAATGAAAGTCACTTGAATTTAAAAAAAAAGATAACTTTAGTTTTTTATACAAACCATGAAACTGTACAAGATTGCGATAGATCCTAGGTACATGTTAGAAAAGAAAAAGTTTTTCCATAGAAATTCAGTCAACTGATGGGGTATTTGGTAGGCATGGGAGCCAAGAGAATGTACAAAAACTTCATTTAACAACAGCCTCAATAGAAATGTTGTTTGGTGTAGATGTGCCTGCAAAGCTTTCGATACACCGTAACCCGTAAGGTCCAGCCAGATGAACTTTTTGGTAGGTACCTATATGATATACCTACGTACGACTTCGGTTCATTTCCTTCACATAAAATCTACAAAAATCCATCTCCAAAATGGCCACTTTACCAAAATGACTACTTCTTTTCAAAGACTTTGCCCGATTTGCCTTGACTGCAACATTCACGTACTTACTTCAAAATTCTATACATGTTTTGCGTATGTTTTGGCAAATGCAATTTTTCCCTTCGCATCTTGCGCAAGTTTTAAGTAGGTAAAGCACAAAATCAAAAAAACATGCAAAATTCAAGGCTTCAAATGGCTTCTGGCATTCTCACTATTTTGTATACGAACTACGTTTTGACTACGAATTAAAAGTACTCGTATATGCGGAAAATTTCAGTCATATTGTGATAAATAACCTTTTGTTGAAGTATGCAAATTAATTTTGCCGGATACCAACTGTTTGCACAGTCTTTGACTACACGCACGTGATAGTAGTTTTTATCGCGAATTTAAGAGATCACGAGAAAGAAGTGATATAACCAGATTTCTGTTTGTTTATTTTGGCACTAGTCTAGTAGGTACTTAAGGGCGTCACATGTATAAGATGAGGATACTATACTAATTGTTTTATAGGATGAGATAAATTAATCTAGCTACTACGTTTCATTTCCTTAAGATCGTTGTTTCACCCACTTTGATGAGTTTCTTTTTACTAACAACGCCATCTATGGTGGCGCTGCTGGTAAAAAAATACGGCGCGAGTTCGGTCCAACCAGGTATGGGGAGGGTACACTCTCCCGCCTCCCTCCACGTTGTATGTGATAGAACCATTACCATGTTGATGACCCGACCATGATAACAACGTAAAAGATCTCCTTTCAGTGACGATATTTAATACTCCGCCATTTTGTTTATTTGCCTTTTCATGGTCACTTCATAATGCAAACTTATTCCGTGATGCGAAACGGTCGTGGGTTCTTAATTTTCTCAGGTGACAATGGGATGTTTCTATAGGATGGTGGAATTTTTAGGGTTCCGTCCGCAAAGTATCAAAATGAGACCCTATTTGCTGAGACTACGCCATCTGTCCTCCCGGACGTTGTCGCAATCAGCCATAATAAGGGGGGAAATTAAAGGGGGTTTTCTACATAAAAAACGTGGTTTTATGCTCGATTTTAAAGAGACTTTTCATTAGCCTCACACGTCCTCCGCCACGACAGCAATCAGTGTCTGAGAAAGAGCACAGACACTGCGTTGCTTGGGACGCAATTATGAAAAACGCGGGGTTGCCCAGGACCTGCGCCACCCTCTCGGCCTCCCTGTCTGACTCGAAAGTCTATACGCGCGGAGCCATGTCGGCTGCAGAAGTCTACCGCACGATAGACCTCTGTCGCCTGTCACACGCACTTGACGAAGACCACATTCCAGGTTTACTGCGGAATTGTGATAAACACAATTTTAACACTAGAAATAAGGATAAGCTTGCTGCGCATATAAGCAGGCTTAGTAAAGTAAGCAAATCTTTTAAAGGCAATTGTATACGCTTTTATAACAAGATTCCTAAGGATATCCAAGATTTACCATTAAATAAATTTAAGCGAGTTATAAAAGAAAAATTGTATAAGAAAGGCTATTATGAAATATCAGAAATGCAAGATAAATCTCCATGGGAGTAGTTACAAATGTACAAAGTAGACTTTATATGACGACACAGGTAGAATTATCTACTGTATATGATATATATTTTATATTTTTAACGTAGCCGCTTTTGGCTATTAATATATTTTTGTTTCATATTTAGAAATTTAGCTAGGGTAGCCTAGGGCCTGACAAATTGTATATTTAGAATAGGAGCACTTCTGGGCAGGTTTCTGGGTGGTTTACTGTCCAGGGGGTCCGGCTAACCATACGCATGTAACACAACATTTTCTCTTGGCATGAACTCGATGTTATTTTATTTACCACCTAACGTTACATGTTGTTTGGTTAGCTCGGCCAGCCCCGAAGCAGTGCTTTAGGGGCTAGTTTTAAGTTTTTAGTCCACCTGAGCCGCGTTTACACTAGGTTCATAAAATTGTTATTGTTAAAATTGTTAATTACTGACCATCAAAAAGATAAATGTAAAATTTACTACTTTGAATAAATAATTTGAGTTTTGAGTTTTTTTTTAATTGTCCTTTTCCAGTACCGGACTTGGGTCTGGTTAAACCCTTAGTCGCCTCTTACGACCGCCACTGGAAGAGAGAAGGTGGTGTCTTTCTACTCTGCCGACACCATACAGCGAAAAAAGACTAATACCAATCTGGATCTTTGCATAAAATATAATAGACAAACACCGTTCTGCCCTTAAACAAATAAACATGTTTATTATTAAGTACAACTTTATGTATTGTTCACGACCATACGCTGTGTTTTACGTGGATGACGTTGTCTTCGAGACACACCTCTGTTCATCACGACATTGAAACTAATTACATGGTCACACTCATGTGACGTAAAAACTAAGCGGTCAAATTTGTAATTCACGAGAGTCTGTGTCTATCTACGCATCACGCCGCCATATCCCTTGCGGGGTAGGTAGAGCGTGAAACGTCGCTAAATCCACGTGTGACGAAAGTGCGTTTACAATCCCTGAGTATACACAGATGTCTTTAAATGGTTGCCCTATAAAGTAGAGAGAAATCAAATACGTACAATACGACTGACGATTACTTCAGAAAAATACAACAAGTACAGTATGCAACGACAATCTTGGTAGATCATTGATTTTCTAAATATAAAAATACAATATATATGTATAAGTACAATTATTTTCATTAAACTGAACAACTTTTGTCCCTGATTTAAGTATTTCGAAATATGACACTAAGTGATTGTGAAGTGATAAGTGAAGCTGATACAATTTGTATGGGAGGAGGAATCTCTTTTTTTTTCAGAAAATGTTCTTTATGAAAGATTTCAGTTTTATGAGGAGAACATACTCGGAAAATATTTGCAGTTAATAAAAAAAAATATCCCTAAGTTTTTCAAAATCTCCAAATAAATTGCGCTCTCTTTACTACGCTAAGCTATACAAAATAGATACGTATACATAGTTTACATGTGTTTGTGAGTCAAGCAAGATTCAGTCAGAAAACATGGTAATTATCACCAGGTATTATGATTATGATTTATGAAACTGTAATAAACAATTGCCTGTTTTCGTTTTCAGACTTCTTTTGTCTCGTCTTGTATCTTTCCTTTGAGGTTTTAATTAGATACTTATTACTCTTTTGTGTATTCTTTTGTTACTATCTAGTGAGATAGTATGTTACTGCTTCCTTTGTAAAGAAAGGTAAAAAATCTTTTACGTTTACTAGTTGGATTTGGCCTCACTTTATCCGGTTTTTCCTGTTGTAAAATATTTTTAAATGAAATTCCTATAGAAAGTTTATTTTATGAGACTCTTATCTACGACGAATCGCTACTGAGCTTTTTAAAAAAAGCTTTCATTTGCTGCCAGCGCCATCTACTAGGAACTAAACGAGCAGATTAAAAAAAATCTATTCAAATACTGAAAAATCATGCGCCAAATAACCTACTTACTAGGTTGATTTGCTGAGAGGAATATTAATACCTATTAACCTTTATGAATTTTAAAAAAAAAGGTCATTTCAAAAAGGCGGATCGCATACTAAACGCACGACGGAGCGCTAAAACATCGCAGCGATCTGTCTGATCCATACAAGAAATGTCAAACCCCATTCTAAAACCCCTCAACCGCTGTCGACGCAGCGCTACCGCAGCATCATCCGTCGAGTGCGGAGGAGTGACGTTTCTAGTATGGATCTGACAGGCCACTACGATATTTCAGCGCGTCGTCGTGCGTTTAGTATGCGATCCGCGAAACTCAATAATTTGAACACTTTTTCCGCGATTTTCATCACCATCATCATATACCTACATACCTATAGCTTTTAGATGAACGCCAGCCATATACGCAAGATAAGTCAACTCTGGTTAGTACATATCTGACTTTGGGGGCGTTCACACGCGCGCTACGAACGATATGGCAATGTGCGCGAGAGTTCGAGATAGTTCAAACATACGCCTCCTATAGCGAAAGTTATCTTATTTATTTAAATACTTGTATACAAAATAATTGTGATAGTTTTATACCTGTGATATTCGTGTAGACAACTTTATTTTTTATTTAGACTTTTAGTGAAATTAAGTGGTTCGAAAATGGCTGACGAAAAGTGAGTAAATATTCGGATAACTAATTCAATTTAGAATAAGTAAAAACTCGTATCTGTGCTTGTAGGTACCTACTAAGTACAACTACTAAACTTAACTAAAGTTCCTCATTACTTTGGCTAAAACTATTGAGGTTACCGGCACTGTTACAAAAACACACGTGATAGTTATTGTAGGAAACATACATTAAATTTGAATAGAAACAAAGTAGTATGTTTTGATGAAAATATAAATATATATTTCATTTCTTGTATAGAGGTAGAGTGACATGTCAAAGTAGTAGCTATTTGATTTAGTTACCTAAATATGAAATAATGTATTAATAATGAAATAATGGCAAAAAGTTTCCTTAACTCTGCAGAATTATGCATGTTTCTATACCTATTCAATCAAATGGTAGTTTAGCTATTAATTTCATGGGGAACAGTCTAGCCGATAATTTTTTTTTTCATATTTCGTCCTCCGATCCTTGGGGAAATGCGTTTAGATTTATGCATATTTTCAAACATTTCAGCAATGGAAAAGTAAAATTCGTTTAAGATTTTAGAAAATTTTACATCTTAGTTATGATCATCCAACAAAAGAAAGGTAAAAATTTGTTTAAAAAGTTTAGAAAATTAAACATCTTAGCTATGATCAATGGGTTGATCCTCAACATTGACAAACTGGCGGATAGGATGTATGGGGATTGACGTTTATAGTATCTGACAAGTGCATACATTAGCGCAGCGTTATTTTTGCGCTGAACTGTGGGTGGTCTTTGTGTGTGTCATACTTATCAAACCAATACACATTTTTCGAAATTAAAAATTATACAATTAGGAACTATTCATTTTTTATTATTAGTAAGTAATACTTTTAGTATGATGATGATCTCTCCGACCGATTTCGGCCATGGCGACCACTTTAGACTCCTAATCAGATCGGCGTAAGTAGGCTATAACGATGTATTTTACTTAGCCCAAATTGAATTCTCATAATTAAGCACCCAGTTTAACGACAATTAAATAACATAATTAACTTTAACCAAACATTGTTACGAATTCTAATCATCTTTACATAGTTGCTGATAACAAAAATAATAATTAATTTCACAAACAAGTACCTACATTAACTGCAACTATTTCTATATTTAATGTTGGTATTTCTGAGTGATAGTGATAAAGTGGTAGTAATAAATAGGTTATTAGTCGTCTTCATACTATACATAAATCTAAGCTAAATAAGTAGGTACTGGTTTTTTATACAGATATTAAGAATTAGCTTTCCGTCCCGTGGTTTTACCCGCGGCGCGGCTAATATTCCAGTGAGACATTTTCCCGCGGTAAAAATTCTATAAAACTTTCTAGCTAACTTATTGCGAAAAATCATGACATAAATAGTTGCGTTGCGACGGGAAAGAAGGACAAACAAACACACTTTCCCATTAATAGTATTAGTTATATATAGTATATCCCTTGAATAGCTAAGTTGAGGTCTGTACCTACTGCTAATAGTAACTATATACCCAAAGTATTTTTTATTTTATTTTGTTTGTGTAGCTTACAGTCTTAAAAAACATTATTTACTTAATGTTTAAACAAAATGCTAAATTCTAGCTTCCACATATAGATGTTAATAATATTGATAATATCTATTTAGATACCTATTTATATAAATATACATGTTTCTAGAAGGCTATTTGTCAAACCTGCGGAATTTCAAATTAATTAATGCTAAAAACTGTTGACCTCAAATAACTATAAGGAGTAATAAAAAATACAAATATTTTAAGGGTGAATGAAACTATGTACTTATATGAAATAGAACATCTTTTTCCAAGGGCCAGAAATCGGTCGAAATTTTAATAAAAAATTTTGTACTCCGAACCAAATTAATTTGGTTGACTAGTATAAAATGTTCGTTCCAATATTTTTTTCGTATTTCGGTTCAAACAAATTCCAAACCCATACTAAAAACTGACGTTGACGCAATACCTACCAACGCATGTACCTGCGTTTTTTGAAATAGCATCCGTTGACACAACAGGATCTTGCGTTGGATCTTCACCAATGTCGGTTTTTAGCATGAGAATAATTTCCTTCATCTGACGGACACATACGTTACCGCGAAGGTTTAAAACCTTGAATAAAAGAGATTATGTTTATGAGTTTTAGAAATAAACAAGACGTAAAAATCATGTACAGTAAAGCTGTTGATGGATAATAAACAACTTTTACACTTTTATCTATTGGTTATACAAATCTTCAAATATTTTTCATTAGGAAGCAACATCTCGAGACACCCATTTATTTGATGATGTAGCATAATATATCTCTCTCTTTTCGTGTTGGACACCTCTCTCTCTTTTCGTGTGGGACACCGAGTCGTCCAACGACCCGATGAACCCTAGTGTCAGAATTTTTCAACCGCCTTCTACAAGTAGCAGGCTTCTGACATGGTTGTGTAACGACCGCCGTCTAAGTGATCATAGACAGCAACCGGGACCTACAGCTTAACGTGCCATCCGAAACACGGAACCATCTTACTTACGGACAATCGGGTGGTTCAGCCCGCAATGTCCTAACCAGACTGGGCACAAATTCACAAAGTGATAAATATCAACTTTGTGAGTGACCCACCGAGAATCGAACCCGGAACCTTATGCGTCAAAGGCAGTCGCACTACCACTGCGCCACATCGGTCGTCATCGGTGTTGGACACCGAGTAGTATATTATTAGGTATCTATTAATAAAAAAACACGTTTAAGTTGATCACATATAGGGGTACTTATACATATAAATGGTACCTTCCTCTGCTAATAGTAAGATAGTTACTTTCGTTAAAGGCCGTCCTCACACTTAACGCACAACGTAGCGTTAAAATAACGCTTAATTTTAGCGCTGCGTTGTACGTTAAGTGTGAGAACGGCCTTACTACACCTGTTTTCATCTACCTATTGCATAATGTTGACGATAAAATTGTAGCACTGTTTACAGTTTGTTTAGCCAATGCATAGTTTTCTATAATGGTGTTTTCTATGTGTTTCTGAGTCAACCAACGACCCAACCTGATTTCGATAGAGATTTTTTACCACATGTGTTTAAGATACGCCTCGATCGCCTCACATCAAACATCTATGAACAGGCTATAGATAGGTAGGTATCTACTTATACTAGATACTGAAATAGAATTGAGATGATGGACTACTAACTAAAATTATTTTCTTTACGCACGGAATAATATTTTTACTTTGTTGCTAGGTTAGACTGTCAAACAAACACAATAATTAAAATATCCCGACTTCAGCAACTCCAATGTATATATTTTCTATGGCTTTTTATATACTAAAATACACTTCATTGTGTCAACATCCGCACAGCCGTTTGTACTATAGCCCGTGAAAAAGTTTTTTTTTTCAAAGTAGTCGAGAAACTTAACCCTCCGTCAGTGGCAGTCAGGTAAAATATCAGCTGGCAACATTGCCTGAAAAATTCATATAAAGTCAACAAACCATTTCCGCATAACCTTCAAACTATTTCTTTGTACTGGATCATATTATAGTCGGCTCACTACAAATTCTCTACTCATGAATCTTCTCATACATTCATACACTGCTTCTACTTCCACAACAGTCCACTGCTGGTCATGGGCCGCCCCCAATTGGGGGGTGTTGCCATACTCGCCACGCTTAGTAGACGGATTTGCGAGCGCAGTGCAAGATATTGTAGATATTGTATTCACAGGGAACGCTGTTGCCCATTCCATTAATTCGTTCGCCTTTTACGATACCCACGGGTAGAAAAAGGTTGATGCTATTCTGAGCCTACACCACACGGCTAGACATACAACATTTGATATTAAATTTATTATGATATTAATTAGAATAGCATCACCCCACATCCTTCCCGCGGGTGGCGTAAGAGGCGACTAAGGGACTCGAGAGTATTGGTGTATTGCAATTTTTAGGCGACAGGCTGACAACCTATAGTGATACACATGTTTTCTGAAACTACCTTGGAAAAAATCCTCTAAAATGTCAGACGTGGCGATAGCGACCGTATTCTCACGGCCGTTAACGCTCTGCCTACCCCGCAAGGGATAAAGGTGTGATATATGTATGTATGTATGATATTAAATCATCGATGAATTCGTAAAAATCTGACCTAACACAAACTCTACTAATTACTAACTAATACTTTTAATTAGTTTATTTGCGTGTGTTTCAAACACACCAATGTAGGGTGTTTCTCACATCTAACGCATCCGTGACGCACGCGTCTGTCAGATGCAAGGAAATTTCAAATTCCCCATACTAAAAACCGACCCAAGAACAACGCAGAAACTTGGGTTGGCATGTGTCTCTGTTATTTATTATTGTAGATGCAATTTACCCCAGCACTCGTCAAGTGTGGGATTCGCCGCGTATTAACAAAAGAACCTTGCACTCGTAAACATTTTTGGGTATTTCTGTCAGACGGCATCCTAAAGGGGAATGCTTCCTCGGTATGCCACTGCAGCGTTGCCAAAGCTTTGTGGCGAGCAAGGTTGAGGAGTTGGAGACAGTTGGCCCAGGTCCAATGGCTGGTGCATGATGAACCCAGCACGTGATGTGGTCGTGCTGGACGGTCATCCACCTTCGGGTTATGTTTTGATTGTGTAGGCGGGAAAGTATGATTAGTTGCATCTCAAGTCGTTTAAGGCGCATCGCACACTTAGCGCACGACAGACCGCTACAATATCGCAGCGGTCTGTCAGATCCATACTAGAAACGTCTCTCCCCATACTAAAACCGCACTCGACGAACGACGCGACGCTGCGCTAGCGCTGCGTCAACAGCGGTTGAGCGGTTTTAGTATGGGAATTGACGTTTCTAGTATGGATCTGACAGAACGCTGCGATATTTTAGCAGTCCGTCGTGCGTCAAGTGTGCGATCCACCTCAAGGAACGCCATTGACTTTTGTGGCTCACTACAAGAGCAAATATTTTATGGAGAGAATTAGCCGGCAAACTGTTGTTTCATCAAAAGTACGTAGAAATATTCAAAATAGTTACAAAGAACATTAAAATTATGGCGGCTCTCGTACTTGGTCACAGCTTGTTGTCGCTACAACAACAAATAATAAAAAACAGCAAAAAATTAAAAAATTACATAGTTCTATATAAACAATCGTATTTTTTTATGTAATTTTACTGTGTTCTGACCAAAAGTGAGTGAACGAAAATTTTAGTCCTTACTTAGGTAAAACAGGGTATGTTTCTCGTGTAGGTTGTAAGTGTAATATGTCTTGTCTTGAAAGAGAAAATAAAGTCTTTAGCCCTATTTTTATACATTGATGCGAGTTCGAGAAAGATGAAAATATCTACCGAATAACACCTAGCAACAAACCACTCAAATCCGTTGCAGCGACTCAATTTACTAAAAGCAGTAGGTAGTTGCCAAGAAATTGCGTCGATTTCATAAAAGCTTTGGAAAATTTTCATCTACCACGAGACAGTGGCGTGAAAGTCACTCGGGCATTCGGGGCTTCAGAAATGATCACTGAATTACATAAAACACTCATAAGTGTTCTCTCTTTCATTTGCTGTGGAAAAATACATTGCAGGATAAAAATACGAACGTAGACACAAGTTGTGGCACTCAAATAGGTAGGCATAAGAACTAAAAATAAATATTATTACTAAATCACAAACTACAAGAGTTTTTATATCCTACATCGATGATATTATGCGTCTGAACGAATTTAGAATGTATAAGTTCATTACTGATGTCTTTTTATCATTGAAGAACTTTGAGTAAATATTTTATCCTAAAGAAAACATGAATGGTATCTCCAACAAAGACAATTTGTTTATGTAGGTATTTGGCATGGAAATGGAAACGACTGGGCTGTGTACAAACTCGTCTTTTTACCTTTGACATACAAAGCTCATGCACCTACAGAATACATTGTACAACACTTGCGGTTTCATATTAAACAACAATCTCATATCATGAAATATTGTAAATTTATTGATCATAATCATCATCATGATTATTCTCAGACCACATCCACCCACTGCAAGGCCTCTTCTCTGCAGCACCAATCCTCACGGTCCTGTGCCAGCCTTGTCCAGCCTTGTTGAACTTGACGATGTTGTTAATTTTTTCTTTATTGATATTTTCATACAAAGCAAAAAATCTTCTATTGATAGTACGATCAATAAAAATTGCAGAATTTTAGATTGTTGGAATTCAACGTCAAAGACACAGACCAGAAATGTCATGCGCGTGCAGCTGCGGGCGAGAAGAATTATTTTTTTTCTCTATGATCAAAGATTAAGTCTATGGATTTACCGCACGAGTGTCATTGTGTCTCTCTATAGGTCTACAATGAAAAGTTTAATCAAGTTTCATGAGATGACAAGACTGACTAAATACTCGTAGATAGTGACCTATATATTGATGTACCGGGTAGATTCTACCCAATTCGGACTGATAGCAAAACTAGTCCGAACTATAATGGGTGGCGCTGTTATCCCTTTTTCAGACTGAAGAGTGTAAGTACCTATAAAAAAATACCTAATAGGAGGTCGTTGACAGCAGTTCACGTTACCGCATATACCGATAGATTAGATAATGAGACTACGAGTTGTTTTCTACTTTCCGGATAGAAAAGTAGAAAACAATGTCATAAAAATTATCTAGATGTATCTACCTATTCGCAAAATAATGTTTTTTAATCTCTTCATATTTAGTCATAGGTTTAGTCCCAATAATGGAAAAACTCAGCATAGGCAGAAGTAATCGTTTATTTTGTTATTAAACACCTAGAAATGCTTCAACAGTGCTACCTAGTTCGGAATACTAAATATCAGTAAAAAAAAGGTTATTAAATATAGAAACGTATATTTAGTAAAATTATTGGTATAATTGTTGAACTCATCATAGATGTTACACATAAAAGATTTTGATTTGGCATGACTGGCAAGTTAAAATAAGCTAGTTTTTAAAACGATATTTTGTAGGTATGAAAATACGAATAAATGACATCATATCTCTCTAGTTTGGATGGCTTTAAAAGACATAATTTTATATTGCTTTACCGTTTATTATATGAAATGAAGTATTTAGTATCATTTATTGATAAGTTTAAAGCGTACAAATTTAGTATTTATTAATGAACCAGCTAGCGAATTATAACGTTACCACAGAGCAAAAATTACATTTACGTCGGGGCGGCGCACGCATGACATCTGTTGTCTGTGATACACATTTCTTTTCTTATCAAATCGTTTTATTTCTTATGTTCTACTGCTGTTTGATAACGCATTATCTATTTATCTCTGTTGCAATGGCGGTTGAGAGATAGTGCACAATGATGGCCATGCTGACGGTACGTGCCCAAGATCCCATCTCATCTTATCTAAACGTTTTGACAGGCACTAGCTGCAACTTTCTTTCTCTTCTAAAAACAGACAATTAACATACATGTAAGCACTTAAACGGAAAACGATTGTGATAACTACATTCGTGCTGGGTAGAGCCATAATAATAAGTTAGGTAAATGATAGGCGTGCTAACGCTGTACATAATTTGCGATAATATTGAAATGATATAGTGACCTAAATTACATTGAATTGGACAATATTTTACTATGTATTTTACTACGATTAACTCAAGAATAATTTCTAGAATACGTTTAAGATTCATATTACGAATAAGTTGAAGATTTATCTACAAAATCCTCCAAATATAAGTTATCTTCTTGAACAGGTGGAATCAGGCTTAAAATCATCGTTTGATAGCTTTTAGTCACTTTATCTACCTATTCTGTTTAGTATTCTGTTCTGTAATACTTAGCCGTCTGTATAGCTAGTCGAGTAGCCTAGAAATTTAATGTAAAATTATTAATTAAATCTGTGTTTAGGCGGATCGCACGCTTAACGCACGACGGAGCGCTAAAATATCGCAGCGGTCTGTTAGATCAATACTAGAAACGTCACTCCTCATACTAAAACCGCACTCGACGAACGACGCTGACAGCGGTTGAGCGATTTTAGTATGGGGATTGACATTTCTAGTATAGATTTGACAGACCGCTGCGATGTTTTAGTGCTCCGTCGTGCATTAAGTGTGCGATCCGCCTTACGTAGAGTGCATCCATTTCAAGTTCACCTACAATTCATTGAATGCGTATATATTGAAGTGAAGAACTTATAAAATCTGCGTTCAGTCACCACGCGGCCCTAGAGTGCTCGTCCACATGTTACGATATCACTGAATCAATATTGATAATATTTATGTATGTCCTACAAACCGATATCGCTGGGCATGTCATTAAATCAATTCCAGTCTGATATTGTCCGGCCAACGCACTCTATGTCGATGATTACCTCGCTGCATTTAAAAATGTTTGTTATTGTTTTATTTATAAGTGGACAATGATGGTATGTACTTATTAAATCATTTGTATTACTACTACACCTACATAGGAGTGCCCTATAGCTTTCAGAAACGTAGAGAGGAACAGTCGTTGTTAATTTTTCAAGTTAGTTATTAGTACACTCTTATTCCACTTATTTTATTCTTTCAGGTGTAGTATAAGACACTGTGGTCCAAATTTATAAATCGCACTCAACTCAGAAATCGATCTCAAGAGCGGTTTTGACAAATGTCAGTTAATACTAACGACAACTCGAAATTGCACTTAAGATCGATCCAAAGTTGAGTGCGGTTTATTAATACGGGCCAATCTATCACTCGAAAGAAAGTCCGCTTACAAATTCGTGTAGTCCCGAAGCGAAAACTACACCCTCGTTAGTAAGCGGTTCCTTTCTTTCCGCGTGTACAATGTACTATTATGTCATGGTGTTGGGATAGAAAAAAAAAAGGCTTTCTTATCTTACTATGGGTTTCCTAAAGGCTTTGATGATTTGAGGTTTCTATGGAGGACAAAGTCATTGTTATGCTTTTTTGTATATACGTGTCAATCTATGCATGTTTTATTTACGTGTTTGGCGAAATTTTTTCGTTAAACTAGTAAAAATTACATGCCTATATATTTAATACCTCTTTATCTTGCTTAATAATATATTTTTGTTGTATTTAGATATCTTAATGAGTATATTTATATAACAAGCTAGAAAATTTGACCCTTAAATGAATTAAAAGCACGTGTATTTTGAATGGTGATACGATTTACGTATATCGTGTGGTTACGGGTTATCTTAGCCGATTATTATGTACGTTTTTCATTGTAATACTTTGGTCTTCGTTAGTGAATTTTTGGTGGTTCTGCATGATTGATATTACCGAATGATTTTACCGGATTGACCGAATGATTTTACCGGAACCAGTTTTTTGAAGAAAAGTTTCATAAACATCACGAATACGAGTAGGTAATATAAAGCAAAGTCGTTTCCCTTGTCTGTCCATACGTCTGTATCATCTATATGTAGGTATCCATAGATTGATGTTGATATAAAATCCCTTACTAAAACCGCTCAACCGCTGTCGACGCAGCTGCGTCAAACAACGCATATGGTTTAACGGTTTTAGTATGAGGACTGGCGTTTCTAGTATGAATCTGACAGACCGCTGTGTTACGGATGCGTTATTTTAGCGTTGCGTTGTTCGTTAAGTGTGAAAAGGCCGAACGCATCATCTTAATTGTCTTAAAACATATTCATTTACCTACTAACAAGTTTGTCAGTGAGTTCAAGGCCACACTTTGTTGAAACATTTTAAACAATTGAAACAAATTCTTTTTGTATTTGGTCAGTTAGCGTTACACGCGTGTAATAAAACTACGTCAAAAAAAATTGCCGGCTCTAAATAACATCACACACGTTAACTATAGTCATACAGACGTAGTGAGTACCTGTAAAGAATAGGTAGTTAAAAGTCATTAAATTAATAAATTAATTAAAAACATTAAAGTAATTCTTAATGCTGCATGTATTTAAAAGAGTGCCCCAGCTTATTGACTGAACAACTTTCCCCAAGAAACAAAGGTCGAATATATGAAAAAAAAAACGACCTTTGCTTGCAAAATTGGGAAGATGAAAAATGATTTTCATATTTTGACTTACATTCCTTGCCAAAAGTTTTTAAGTTTCATAAGCGCGAGTAGAAAAAGCGTGGCAGATTTTTTTTTTCTTCGCCTTACCTATATTTTGCCTTTTCAAAAGCTTTTATGACGAAAATTACCTACATTGGAAACTGAAGCAACTATATGCGGAGGTACATAAGGTGGATCGCACAGTTAACGCAAAACGCTCCGCTAAAATAACGTATCCGTATCGCAGCGGTCTGTCAGATCCAGACTAGAAACGTCAATCTCCATTCTAAAATCGCTTAACCGCTGTTGACACATCCGTAACGCATCCGTCAAAATAAAACGCATGCGTTATTTGCCGTGTGAAGCCGGCTTAGAAAAGCATCACCCCATTTCCTACCCGTGGGTGTCGTAAGAGGCGACTGAGGGACTCAAGGGTTTCAGGTGTATTACGACTTTTAGGCGACAGGCTGACAACCTGTCAGTACAGTGATACACAAATTATCTCAACCGGACCTTTATATTTGTCAGACGTGGCGACAGCGACCGTATTATTACGGCCGTAAACGCTCTGCCTACCCTGTAAGGGATAAAGGCGTGATATATGTATGTATGTATGTTATTTCAGCGGAGCGTTGTGCGTTAAGTGTCCGGTTCGCCTACCTGGTACATAGAATAGAATGTCTGTTTTTTTACCAGCATAATAGAGAACCAATATCGCCCGGAACGTAATCTACATAACATAAATTTAAATGCATTAGGCAGACGTACTTGTTTTTTATAGTGATAGATAACTGAAAATAAGACTTTTATATGTATGCTGTGTTCAATATTATCAAACTACAGGCTACAAGTTTACAGACAAAATTCGATGCATATAGCGTAGTTGGTATATACGCCTAAGCCATGTAGTGCCGGGCTAGAATAGCATCACGCCACTTTTACCCGTGGATTATCCACAGTTATAAAAATCTGTTAATAATTAATTATTGTTATTTTATAGATAGCTTAAAATTAAACAAAATTATCAGCTTTTTTTGTGTATGATACATGATGTTTGGAGAATAGGGCATTAGTGTCTTACATCACATGTTAATATTTATTAATGCCTAATTGTGTACTTCTATACGTATTCTAGCCAATTATCTTTTTTTAAAATATTTATCTATATAAATGTGGGAAGTCCTTAAATAATAAACTGGGGAAAATATCTTATTTGCTTTTTGCGTTATCGCCTTACTCGCCTACAACAATGTATAAGTATTAAATGTGCTTCGATTTAGTGTTGTGCATGATTTATATTTTAAAAGATCCTTGCTTAATGTGTTGAGATCGGAACCCAAGGTACTCACTCAGCCCCGCTACAGGCCAGTCGCAGAATATTAAATTGTCTATGTTTAGTAACGGTAAAGAGGTAAGGTTTGTATGTATGTATAGTCACTTTATTGCACCTTTTTATAACTAGTACCTACAAAAAATAAATATAAAAGAATACACCAAATTACAAACAAGATATAACACAAAGGCGGACTTATCCCATTAAGGGATCTCTTTGGTTTGTTTGTTTTTTTTCCTCTGTCACTATCAGAACGCTATATCGCATCCCTGAGTACTTTTTACCACGGGAGAATTGTTAGCAAAACAGGTGAAACGACTGGGCTAACCTATAAGTACGCAATATGTTAGATTACGCGGTACTATGTTATATATTGTACATATTATGTAGTAATACTCAAACGATTTAAAATTCTACGACTGAACTAATTTATTTTTCAAATATTAAATTCAATCAGGTGCAGATATTATGGACAGTCAGCCATCGACTTCTTTGGACATACGTTCTCACCGATATTATGGCTCTACAATGTAAGTTAAAATAGCTATAGTTTACTAAAATAATTTCCTGAAGAAGTTTTTGCCCCATGGCCGTAGCAAACGTATACTGTCTGTATACGGGCATGAAAACTTGCATCAAAAATGTTGATGTCATATTTTAAAGTATTAAATGATAGAAACGGTGTAATACTTGAGAAATCGTAAGTACTTTTAAAGATTCATGTCATATTTTTATACGATCCGAAATTCTGAGGCTGAACATATAAAAGTAATTTCATTGATTGGTAATAAAATACTCCTTTTCATTTAACGCAAAATACGAGAGTTGTGGTATTGTATCGGTTAGATCGGCAATAGTGGATTTCAATTGTCTTGTTGCGTGGAATTAGGACAGCCAATTGCAAAGATCTGCAGTCGTCATTTGGCTGAATTTCGGCTTCCTTTCTTTGATGTCACAGGAGAGCTCAATTCACAAGAAAGTATACATACATACATATATCACGCCTTTATCCCTTACGGGTTAGGAAGAGCGCTAACGGCCGCTAAGAATTCGGTCGATGTCGCCACGTCTGACAAATATAGAGGGTCATTTGAGATAATTTTGTGTATCACTATAGTGACAGGTTGTCAGCCTGTCGCCTAAAAGTTGTAATACACCGCAACCCTCAAGTCGCTCAGCCGCCTCTTATGACACACACGGGTAGGAAATGGGGTGATGCTATTCTAAGCCGGCATCACACAGCAAGAAACTACATATTATGTAAAACGTACGTATGTAGAGGGACTCGAGGTGGGGGTATCATGTGTATTACTAGGCAACAGGCTGACAACTTTGTTATTATAGTGACTATTTCTTTTATAGTGCAAAAACGCCCACCTAATATTTTTTCTAATAAAGCGATCTTATATTTACGGCGGGTGACGCTCTGGCGTGAAATGTGTGTGTATGTAGAGTTAACTGAAACTCTGTAGGAATAAATAACCCTAAGGATGTAACCTGGGTAATGAGAAAAACGCCGTCACCCCCTATAACGGAGACGATCAGTTGACTGGTTGTTTAAATGGAATTCACAAATTACACACACATCACATGCTACACTTTTCTAGGTCAAGACCAGCATGCCTTGTATTTTGACTGCACCGATGCGTTTTGTTTTCTTTGAATATATATTAAATAAGGCTTTTAGTATTCTAAAGTCGAACACAATTATCATAAACCTGGAAAATTCTGTAAAGGATATAGCTACCTTGATCAGAGTGTACAAGGTGAACAAAAAATATTATCTGTTCATTTTGAAGTAGACATATGAATACAAAATATTGTACACTGTTTTACAGTAACTAGAAAGACATTCAAACAATCCGATTTTTTGGGAATGAACTATACTGAAGTAAATTAAAAGAATAATGTGCATAGAGATGGCAATATTCCTTTTAAAGAATCTTTTAAGAACTGACTTGGTTTAACTTGTACATATGGCTATCGTGTTCTACCTATCATAGGTTAAAAATAAGATGTAGTCACTGTGAATCATCATATTTTCATTATAATACAAGTGTAACAAGATGTATTTCATAACTTTTCTGCCCTTGTACACCTAAAGGCCAAAGGTTATATTAAACAGTCTCAAAGACGTCATCGATAATGTCTACATGGTGCTAGGAAATAGAATTACTTTCTTGATAATAAAATACAGGGTTATTTTGCAGTCAGTACACAAAGTACGGTGTTTCTACTCATGATTCTGAACAACTTTTACTACGGGGCCACCTTTGAAATAAATAAAAAAATTTGGTTGTTCCATAGAAAAGTTCATACCTACTCGGTAAAAATGTATGGAACACTCAACATTCTTTTTGAGATTTCGCAGGTGACCCCATTGTAAAAGTTGTACATATTTATGAGTAGAAACACCCTACTAAGTTAGTGGACTGACAAAAAATAACCTTGTATACAGGGTGGTGCCGAAAAATGGCCTTTCCCGAAAATGCGAAACTCTAAACAAGTTTCCAATAGCAAATGTCAATGTATTAAAAAAGTTGCAACTCGCATACGGCATAATCAGTTGACCGAACAATTTTGTAAGGGTGATTTTTAATAGTATAAAAATTATTACTTGCAAGAATTTTGAGGGATGAATCAGCCCATGAAACTGTATAAATTGACTTGGTTGGCACATTGTCCATGGGAGGTATATTTTTTTATATTTCCCCTGTTTCTTGGGAAAAGTCATTCAGTTTCATAGGCTGATCACCCTTAAAATATTTCCAGTCATTTTTTTACACCCTGTCTTTATCTGTCACGATGGGTGACCAATATTGTTCTCGTTACTGTCGCCCCACCTTGTCAATTTCTATTTGCGACTGCCAAATTGTCGCGCCATAAAAAGAAGGTTTATTCCATTCACGTCATATTTACTGGTCAGCATCGTCACAAAGAAAGTCAACACAGATAACGAACATTATTAAAATAACGTTTGTAGATGACATTGTCATATCATTATGTCAAGTGTAGCCAAATATTTGGAAGATCTTTATTTACCTACACTGTTTTTCTTTTTCCAAGTAGATTGTGTTGGTGATGATAATAAATAAAATGCTATTACCGCAATAAAATGAAGTTGCTGCAGAAAAATATGACACATACGTATCATAGACACATCACGCCTTTATCCTTTAAGGGCTAGGCAAAGCGTCAACGGCCATAAAAATATGGTTGTTATTGCCACGTCTGACATATATTTGAGGGCTGTTTCAGAAATATTGTACATATATCATTATAGTGAGTTGAACAGGTTGTCAGTCGGACACCTAAAATTGTAATAGACATACATACATGAATCCTCTAATCCTTTAGTCGCCACTTATGACACCCACGGGAAAGAAATTTAGTGATGCTATTCTAAACCGGCACTATAATTAATCGTTACAAACATTGAACAGTTTGCTACGAGTACAGTTATGTGGCTACTACAAGGCGATTCATTAGGCCCGGCATGTGTGTTGTATTCACTACAAAACTAGGCTTTGTAGTAATATTTACCGTTCGAATAGAACTAAAGATCGACTCACACATACTAACTAAATGGTGAAATAATAAGTACCTAAATACGAGTATATTTCGATTAGATAAGAGACAATCCCGAATTGGCCACATTATTGTTTGTCGTATAACCGAAATGTCAACAAGAGTATTGCCCTTTCGAGATCGTTTCTTTAAAAAAACAAATTATATTATGCTTTGTTTAATAAGCTTTAGTTCTGACAAATCCCTAAAATTGAACGGATTTTTCTTTATTCACAAATCTTAAATTATCTTAAATTTTAAAATTCTCTTCAATTTTTCATTTGGCGAAATAATTCATGAAACTGGACCACATTCCCCAGGGTCAAAATAAAAATAAGTAAATTGGACTTCCAATCAACCGAGTCAATTTGTTTGAGAGGTTTTCATTTTATTTCGCTCTATGCTTCGTAGCAAAAATTGTTCAGTTTCATGATTTCGCCCTCTCTCTTTTCGAGTGGGACCAGTGAACGGCCAATGAATCCTAGTGTCAGAATTTCGCCCCGTAAAATATTTACCACAGTTGTACCACACAATGTATAATCGATCTTGACTTCCTTGTGAGAAGACCTCTAGTTCCAATGTGTATCTACCAGACCACGTGCTAGTATAACAGAGTAGTGTGATAACACTGTTTACTGTTTCATAATAGATGATTGTGCACCTCGCTTGCCGCAGTCGGTTTATCAATTAACGCGCGTAAACAACGCATGTTATGCAACTGAATTTATTAGTAATTTTACTAGAGTATGTGAAGTTGTTATCTACATCCATGAAAATAACTGCAAAAAATAGAACTCTCTGTAGTTAAAGACGAACCCTTGGTACTTAAATAGCTCGTGAAATTTTCTAGACAGGAAAACGATAAATGTCAGAAGCCTGCTACTTGAGCTGAAGGTGGTTGAATTTTTCAGACACTAGGATCCATCGGGTCGTTGGTCGGTGTCCAACACGAAAAGCGAGAGCGAGAGACCGTTCATAGGTCGTTGGATGACTCGGTGTCCCACACGAAAAGAAAGAAAGAACTATTCATACAAAACAACTCTGGTTCTAAGGAAATCTTTATTGTAGCAAAAAAAATCTTATGTTTCTAACGCAAAATTGTTTACTTTCATTAATTGGATTACCCTTGAAATATTTTCAGCGATTTATTTACCATCATGGATAGCTAGCCACTACTAAACGTTAGCTACTCATGATTTTAAATCTGCTCATAATACTTTCCTTACTAAAAAAGGTGGCATTGTTTTAAAAAAGGTTTCATAAAACTTAATCCTTGATTATCAGCAAGTTTAACCTTAGTATATCATCTCTTGACCTCCATATCTTCATTACGATAACCTTTCGAGGCTGTTCGCACAATAAAAGCTTTATTGTTTTGTACAACCCATTCATAAACTTGTCACTTCGGAAGATAAAATAACATAGCAGATACCTAATACCCTATTACTATATTTTATTAGTAGGAAGTCCTATATATTTAATTCACACTACTGTATATAAGTACTTTATTGAATAGATGTTTCGAGAATAAGTATCTACTGCTCCTAGTGATTTTGAATGCGATATAATTTTCTATTACTTGCAAATAGTTGACTATATTATATAGAATAGCTCATTCGATTCAGGCTTTTTACAAATTATTTACCGCAGTGCCACAGGGAAGCATTCTTAGACCCAAATTATTTCTAGCATACGATTAGGTTAAAACGTATCGTTTGACAATGCATCTCTAATCATCATTTTCGGTTACCTTACCTAGGGGATTTGACGTGGAACCAAGTTTTTACACAGAGCGACTGCCACCTGCCTTCTGTAACCCAAAGGCTAACCTGGCCCGAACATCTCTAATCCTATATATCTATCTATACCAAACTATAATAGAAAGTTTTTCATATTATAACTCAACTATATTGATAACAGACGGAAAAACTGACGCTATTGTTTAGCTGCATTCAGATGTTTTTAACTGTCATAAACACAATTAACTTTATTGGTGTAATACGACAAAATGTAATGTTAATTATCCGGCTCAACGCTAATTACTCCCTATTGTTAGTATACTCTTAATAGTTTACACAAACAATTCAATTAGTGGAAGTAATTTCGACACTATGGTGCACCGGGTCGAACGTTGATTCTGTGACCCTCACGATAAAAGATTTTGGATGCAAAGATAAAAAAGCTAAAAGAAAAAACTGACAACGTGCGTTATTGTGACAGGTACGGCGAAAACTCATTCAAGGTAGTAGTAGGTGGTTGAAAATTTCTGATGTCAGGGTTCGTCGGGTCGTTCTTTGATCTATTTTATGTTCCATACGATAGAAGAAGAATATACAATTCAAAGTAAACAGAATTTTGCAGTCGAAAACATCATTGTCATATATTTTTGACTCGACGTACCTCGGTGTTTAACCCTTAATAGGATAGATATAGAATGTCCGATATTTTTGCATTGGTTTTGGAATCTAATACGAGTACATAAGGTTTAAAATCCAGTGGAATCTGGTTGGAAATGATTTCCTCTGTGTCTTATTAAGGGTCAAACCACACCGTGCGCCGCCTTTCTAGTTTATGGTGTAGGTAGGTACCTACTTATTTCTGTGGTATCCGCCTTAAAACTATTTCTTACGTCTCTTTCTAGAACCGACTCAACCCCCATCATCAAGAATGGCACGAAGCCACTCATCACGAAGACGCCATTGCCCTTCAAATCCAACAAGCCCTCGAAGGCAGACCGGGGGAAGGCCTTCAAGCAGATCCTGGCTTCCTTCATAGCAAACCTTGGCACCATCAACACTGGCATGGCCTTCGGGTTCTCGGCCACGGCGCTACCGCAGCTGAGGAAAGGGGAGTCGGGGATAGGACCTATTACGGATGATGAAGCTAGTTGGATAGGTAAGAATATTTTGAGAAATGTTGGTTGAGGCTATAGAGCAATATAATCTGTATATAATATAATATGAGTCGGAAAGGGACGGAAGACTATAGATCACATGTTACATACTGTGTAGTCAGCCTGGCCAGCCCCGAGGCAGTGCCTTAATTTTTTTTTATAGTTAGAATTATATAAAAAGAGAAAATTGTCAGACACAACGACTAATTACACAGACAGTATTGTATTGAAACTTACTAACTTTCTAAAAGCATTCGTTGTGAATCTACTTGGAAATAAACGATTGAAATCTTGAAATCTATGTTGCTCGTAAAGGACCGACTATGATCAATTGATCACTCGCTCCGTGTGTATATGAAATTCAAACAACTGCGTGGAACAAACTTTCAAGCATAAATGATGTGGCCAATATTGCTGGAAACATTGAATCGAACCCGGAACCGACAATATTGACCAATTTAAGGGTTTCTGTGTCATTGATCGCACAAATATTCAAGAAGCACAAATAACTCATTGAATATCACGCCGACAATCAATGATTTGTGTTATTGAACTGACTGGGAATATAAACAGATGTTCAACGGGCTAGAGTTTCAGAAACATCGTCAAAATATGACATCGCCTTTTATAATGATCTAAAATATTATTTTGAAAATACATCCGTTTTCACATTTAACGCACAACGCATGCGTCTGTCAGATCCAAACTAAATACTAGAAACGTCAATCCCCCATGCTGTTGACGCAACCAACGCACGATGGCGCGCAAGCGCTGTGTCAACAGCGGTTTTAGTGTGGGGAATGACATTTTTAGTATAGATTTGATAGACGCATGCATTACGTTGAAACTGAACAATTAAGGAGATTGATATGCGTTTTGGTTCGCACATTTTATTAGAAATGTTATTGAGTATAGGAAATGTTGTTCTATTGAATTGTTTTCTACATTTAGAAATTCTGTTGAAATAAAAAACAATACTTACAACTTTCGTATACTAGAAACTAACTGACACTTTCCTTTCCAGCAAGTTTAAGTTCAGCTGGAACTCCAATAGGCTGTCTTCTCAGCGGATACCTGATGGACAACATCGGGAGAAGATTGACCCTCATCGTGACAGAAGTTCCGCTCATCATCGGATGGCTTCTAGTGGCATTCGCGCAGAATGTGCCTATGATCTATGTAGGTGAGTCTTTCAAACAACCAGGACTTTATTTAGCGAGAGTTTTGTTTGTTTAGAGAGATGCTTTTAAAGGAATGCAAAAGTGGATTTGGGATTAACCTCTTCTGTCGTGTACCCAAGACTCCGAGTCTACGAACGACCCGATCAAACCTAACTAACTTATCTGGCTCTAAATCTTATTCCAAATAATTAATTGGCTGCAAAAGTTAATAATGATGACGAATGCATCAGGATGTGTTTCCTTCGCCGTAAAAGCAGTCGGTAAATGTACGCGAGTAAAAACACATTGGTACATGGCGGATATCGAACTCGGGTTCACTTGACCACCGACTCCCTACAAGCTACCCACACTGCTTTCAATAAATCCTTGTTATTCATCTTGTTTTCAGGCAGGCTGCTCATAGGACTTGGGTCAGGCATGGTGGGGGCACCAGCCAGGGTCTACACGTGCGAAGTGTCACAACCGCATCTGAGAGGGATGTTAGGGGCGCTGGCGTCAGTAGGGGTCTCTACTGGAGTTCTCATACAGGTTGGTTGCCTTTGCTTTTCTTTGCCACATATTTATGTAATGGACTTCGTATATTATGGACTTGCATATCAGCCCTATTGTTCCATTCCACGTAGCAGTAGGTACCTATCCCCTTTTATAATTATGAATTGTTGCTTGGAATAATAAACTGTTACATAAAAGAACACGAAAAAATGGATAACACTAGGGATAATACGGATCGTATGATTTCGTGGTACTAGTTTGGCGTTATATGCGTTTGTCGTTTTAGATCTCATAAACTTTTCTCTTAAAAAAATTGGACTGATTAAATACCGCTAATTTGAGCGTAGCCAGTTTTCATTCGTTTTACAATAAGGTGTAATTCTACAAAACCACAAAAACTGCTAAAACACAGAAAAAAAAAGAGACCATATAGCGGATCGTACAATTAACGCACGTGTGAGCGCTAAAACATCGCAGCGGTCTGTCAGGTCCATACTAGAAATGTTAATCCGCATACTAAAACCGCTCAACCGCTTTCGACGCAGCGCCATCGCACCATCTTCCGTCAAGCGCAGTTTTAAGGCTGATGAGATAGCAACTTTGTACAAGCCAACCATAGAGTGATAGAAAGAGTTTTATTGTTCAAACTACAAAATATTTGTTCTTACAGCATTTGCTATATCAATGGTATGGTTATAGGTATCTATGTAGCAATGCAGTCCCACTTCTACGATTGGCATAAGCAAAACAGCTGTTTACGCAAATTTTCCACTGAGTTGTAGATTTGATAAGCAATTGCAACTGGTTAGGCTCGTTTGAGGCTAAATAGGTAAAGCCTTGATTTAGCCATTTGGACACTAACAAACAAGTATTTACTGTCTATATGTATAACTATTACTCAGTAGGCTTTATATTCAAGTAGGTAACTAGATATGTATTGTTAATATTCTGTTTATATTTTGCTTTGTAACATAAGGGCCTATTTGATAAGCGAATATTTGCGGGAGTTTTTGAAATAAATAATGTGAAAAATACGTAGTCACGATATAAAGTGCGAGTTGTGCTAAGTAACCGAATCTTTTAGCTACCGTATGATAAAATTTGCGGATTGCTGGTAACCAGATATAGCCAGGACTTACTTTAGAAAAAACCTGTCCATAAACTGTCATCGAATCGCAGTTGTAGGATCTATGAATAATCTGGAAATGATTAATTTGAAAGTCAATTTAGTATTAGAAAATTTTACAAGTATCGTATGCGTGGTGTAAGAAAAAATTACACTGTAAAAGATATCCATATTTTGACGTAGCCTGTAGACAAAATTGAACATGTAAATTGAGCACTTAAAGTAAACGTTGTCGCTTTGTTTACATAGCTTAATGTTACTTGTTTCCCATTATATTCAATAATGTGATTATTACTTACTTACACAGTAAGAAAGAATACAATTTGTCGTCCCCATAGCATCACAGCTCGTGACAAAGATAAGTAATTGAATACACGATGTTGATACAAGCATAAATATAGATCACCGTGCACACAAACAAGCTGACAAACATTTTGTTAGATAACGTACAATAGCGGTAATAGATGAATATTATGTAAACTATGTAAAGTAGCAAGTAATGAGAAAAGTAACCTGCTTAGACACGATAGGTTATAAATAACAAACGTAAATCTTACAAAATAATAAATTCTGCTTCAAACAGGATTCAGATAATTCATGAAAATTTAAGAACAATTATGTAGCCTGCGGGCTTTGTCTGAATAATTACAGTACATTCATGCATACATATATCACGCCTTTATCCCTTGCAGGGTAGGCAGAGTACAATGTGTGCCAAATAGTATAAAATGGAAAAATACGACTCAAATTGTATACCCGATCGAAGGCCTTCGTGAGGTCCATCTCTTTAAGTAGTAATATAGGTATAGGTATTTTTACAGTCATTAACGCTCTGCCAACCTTGCAAGGGATAAAGGAGTGATATACATTTGTAGATTTTAATAAGACCCTCAAACATAACCCTCATTGACCCTCTTAACTATATCTGAAACGACCCTCAAACATTTGATAGACATGGCGATAACGACCGTTATTTTACAGTCGGTAACGCTCTGCCTACCCCGCGAGGGATATAGGCGTGAATTGTATATGTATGTATGTTAATAAGACCCGTTTCCATATTCCAGTACGTCATCGGTTCTGCAACCACGTGGAACGTCCTTGCCGGAGTCTCGGCTGTCATTCCCATCGTCTCTCTGCTGGGCATGTTCCTCCTGCCAGAGACCCCCAACTACCTCCTCACCAGAGACAAGACTGAGAGAGCAGAGAAGTCCCTCATCAAGCTGAGAGGGTCTACCTATGATATTGATGGCGAGATTCAGAAGATGTTGGCGTTTAAAGAGAAGAATCACGTGGAGCCGTAAGTAATAGAAGATCTATTGTAGAAATATAGGAAAAATCTTTTTCTGCAACCATTTCAGAAGAAGAACTGATAACTGATAGACTAAATAGGTAAGACAAAGGATCTTAACCTCGTCAGAAACCTATGGTAGTGTAGTTGTTAAAAAAATGTGACTCTAGAAAGAATACAAGATGAAAGATACAAGATGATGGATTTAAATATATAAAAAAATGTAATTAGCCAAGTAATCAGCCCATTGAATTATGAGTAGGTAACCACCCTATCCCGAGTATGGCTACACACTCCAATAGAGGTAATCCTAGGTCCAGCAGTGGAATTATGTAGCTGGTTATTTATAAGTTGTAAAAATGTTAGCTGCAAATATTTTAAGGGGTGAATCAGCCCATGAAACTAAACTTTCCCTAAAGAACATAAATGTCGAAATATGAAAAAAAATTTGGACCTCCCATACAAATTGACATTTCATTTCATTTATTTAAGCCATAAATTACATGTTATAAAATACAGTTGTCAAAATATATCATTAGAATCAATGTAATTTTACCTAGTAGGTGTAGCTTACCCTATCTGAATTTAATTTAACAATAATAAAAATATACATAGCGCAGAAAATTGAATATAGAATATAATACAAATCAATGTCATACTTTTAAATACAATGTCAATACATGGGAAACGTCAAAAATATAAGAATGTCAAGATTAAATTTATTAATACAGTAGGGAAAGTGCGTTTATGTCAAAAATTCTTCTAGACTATATGGACTAGTTTTTAAAATATATTGTTTCAGCTTTTTATGAAACTTGTTGTCTGGGAGTAGCTTTAATTCATTCGGGATCTTATTATACACTTTGACGGCGTTGTATTTCGCTGTGCGCTGGAAAGCAGCAGTTCTGCATGCCGGTTGTTGCAGCTTTATTTCGGAGCCATGGAACATTTTTAACCTTTGACTTCTTGGCTCAGGTTTGTTTGGAAACTTGCCTGGATATCGTCTTACAAGTTTACAAAGCTCTAGAATGTAGAGCCCTGTTATTGTGTGCAATTTAAGTTTGCCAAAGGATGCTCTACATGACTCTTGACTCGATCGTATGCAGTTAAGAATACGTATGCAGCGTTTTTGTAGCGTAAATATTTTGCCAATGTCGACAGAGCCACCCCAAACAACAAGGCCATATAGAACCCTGGACCGGAAGAATGCATAATAAGCCTGGATGGCCGCTTTTTTGGTTGATATTTTCATCAAGTTCCTTAATGCGTAACAAAAACTACTCAACTGGCTCTCCAAACCTTCTATATGCCTCTTCCAGTTCAAGTGTTCATCCATACAAATTCCAAGAAACCTCGCTTCACTGACAAACTTAACAGCATCGCCATTCGCCATCACATTGATATTAAGTCTCTGAGTATTATAGTTTCTAAGGTGCAGCATTTGGGTTTTGTTTACATTAGTTTTCAGGCTAAGTGACTGTAACCAAGTTATGATAGTTGCCAAGGACTCCGTAATGGACTGCTCTAGATTACCAACATTTTTTCTCGGAAATTTAAAAAATATTGAGACGTCATCTGCGAACATTATCACTTTACTTTCCAAGACCGACGGCAGATTATTTACATATAGGAGAAAAAGCAAAGGACCCAGAATACTCCCCTGTGGGACGCCATTAGATAGACAGAAAGAGGCTGACTCGAGATCTTCCAGGATGGAGGTGTCTTCATTTAGAACCGTGACAACAACGTTTTGCTTTCTTTCCTGAAGGTAAGATCGGAACCAGCCAAGGGAAGAGCCGCGCAAGCCGTAACGCTCCAAGATCTTAAGAAGAGCAGAGTGATCTACGTTATCGAATGCCTTTGAGAGATCTAACAACAAGGCCACCATACCATCCTCTCCATCTAAAGCTTCTGACACATACTCGACCATGTCAAAGAGTGCGTCTGATGTAGAGACTCCCTTCTGAAAGCCGAATTGTTCTGGTGCCAGGATTTTATTGGCTATGAGGAAAGATCGCAAACGGATTTCCATTGTCTTTTCAAATATTTTTGAAATTACAGGTAGCAGGGAGATGGGACGATAATTGCTAACCAAGTTTTTGTCACCCTTTTTGAATATCGGCTTAACTAGCGCTTTCTTCAATTTATTTGGAAAAATTCCTTTCTCTAGTGAGAGGTTCAAAATATGTACAAGCGGTTCCGCGACAGTATCTATTACCCATTTCAGTGCCTTTACCGTAAGTCCATCATAACCAGAGGACTTTTTATTTTTCAAGTTCTTTACTATTTTAAGAAGTTCATCTGTTGTGACAGGTCTAACAAACATGGTTTTTGACTCATATGCAGGCAATTTTATGTTAAGATTAGTACCGATAGAGCGAACGGAATCAATAAAATATGAGCGGAACATATTTGCTGCCTCTTGATTTTTTGTGGCTGTTTCAATACCGTTTGTAAGACCTACAAAATTGTCGATGTAATCTGGTAACTCTTTTACATTTTCATTAATAAGGTTCCATGTAGCTCGTAATATGTTAGAGGACTTTAAAATTTTTCGCTCGGTATAATTTCTTTTCGCAGTTTGCACTACTGACTTCAATGTATCGGAGTATTTTTTGTAAAATATTTCATCTTCCTCTTTATTGTTGTTAACAGATTGTGAATTTAATTCTACAAATAAATCGCGTTTGGTTTCACTAGACTTTTTTATGCCCTCAGTGATCCAGCCAGTGTTTGAGGCATCTTGATCGCCCCTGACTTTAATAACGGGTATGGTAGCGTCCAAGGATCTCTTGAGTTCGTAGTGGAATTTATCAAAACAACAGTTAACATTGTCTAACATCAAAACTTCCTCCCAGGATACTTTAGAAAGCAGTTCTCTAAATTTGTTTAGGTTGTCGTCATTGAATTTTCTAATCCATTTAAAAAACTTTTTTTGCCGTTTTTTTAATTTAGTTGGTACATACGCACACTGAAGGGTATGATCTGACAGTGCCAGCTCGTGCACTCCAGGTTTAGTAAGCTGCAAGTTTGAGATTATATTGTCAATGCATCGCATGCTATGGTTGGTAATCCGGGTGGGTTCGTTTATAAATGTTTTTAGGTTATATAGGTATTAAGTAATGCTAAAAAGTCTGTAGTTCTCTTATCGTGGATTAGGATATTCTGATTAAAATCACCGCAAAGTACGACTTTTCGCTTAGGTGAAATACACACAGAGTCTAAGAGATCTTCCAAGCGCTCTAGAAATTTGTCATTTTTCTTTGTATTTGGTCTATAAACGCAGAGTATTTGAGTATCGTTTAATGATATCCCACAAGATTCAAATATGTAAGGTACGGAATGAGTTTTGATTTTTGGTAGTTCTTTACACACTAAATTCCGCCTCACGTAGATGCAAGAACCTCCGCTATCCCTTACAGAATTCCTACAGTAGCTACTCGCAAGGACAAAATCAGAGATTTTTAATACCTTGAGGTCTTGTTCTTTTCTGTGGTGTTCGGTAAAGCACAACACCTGTACATCACGACCATCGTCACTATTTAACCAGATCTCAAGTGCAGATATTTTTGTAGGACTTAAGCTGTCTATGTTAAAATGAGCTATTTTAAATTTTTGACGTTTAGATTGTCGCTGATTATGAATTAGCATATTTTTCTGAAGATTTGTGGGTATTGTAGGACTATTTCGTAGAGGGACGAAAAAACTCTTCTATATTTACTTTTAGGCAATGGTCTGAAGAATTTTTGGACGCTAGACCCGAATCACGCACGCCCATCCCACTTTTCCAGGATCTACTATTGTCCAAGCAGTCAATTGAAACGTTTATGCATTTACTCAGAAAGTTTATGTATCTCCTATCTCTGAACCGGGTACCAGAGTCCCTGGCATCTATTAGACTGCAATTTGTATGATTCTTGGTTAGAGAATTAATATCATGTTTTAAAAAATTCACATTTAAAGATGGATTATATAGGGGCAATATTAAATAGTCAATTTGGTTTTTTAAGCAGTTTAAAGTTTTTGAGAGTTCAGATAAAAATACATGTGGGTCTTTGTCATTACAACCCATGCCAATAATAACGATATCAGATTGATCTATTTCACTACGGAGCTGGCTACTTTCGCCCAAAATTCTAGTACAAACCGCGTTTGGTTTTACAATGCTCAAAATGGAATACTTCTTATTTGAAGTGTACTGTCTGTCCTCTAGAAGCTTCAAGGACAGCCCTTGAACGTGCTGGTCACCTAGTATAAGAATCTTTCCTTTTTGTTCCGTTGTTTTGCACTCAGATGCGTCCTCTACTCCTTCGTTTTCTAATTCAACAGTAAGCTTTTCGATTCCCAAATTGAGCCGTTTGATTTCACGCAGAGTAAACTCTATATCGGTTTTCAGCGTCGTATTTTCGGACTCTAGATCCCGGATACTCTTCATATTTAAAAGGCAAGATGAACATGTCTGGTGTATAGTAGTTGGTGTCAGGGAGTCTCGATTTTTGAGATTTTTCTTGGTGTTGCCTGGGCTTTTGCAAATGGCTTTTAAATTATTTATTTCCACTATTAGCTTTGTAATTTGTCTCTTTAATTCGTTATTTTCAATTATAGTATATTCCAATTCGTTTTCAGTACTTAGCAGGTCCGTCTTCAGTTGCTCTATATTTCTGGTTAGGTCAGCAACTCTATTGAAATTTCCAGGTACTTCCGCACTTCTTGACATCGTGTCATCCCCCAGATCATCAGAGCTATTTAGCCGCTCATTGGAGTTGAAAAAAGCAATCAATGAATGTACCTTTCGAAGTGATGACAGTTTGTTGCAATGAGCAACATCCCCGAACTCGCTACTATTGTCGCCATCGTGGTGTTCTATCTGTGATGCGTTGGAACATCTCTCGGTCACTGTTTCAGGTCGATTTGTAGGCTTTGTCGCGATTGAGCATGTATCGTACATTGGTTCCTGTAGCTGTGCATTATCTTCTCCTGAAGACGAAAACATCTCAGAGAGCTCAGCAGTTGACGACTTGTTTGCAGTGTTAGTTTCACTTAGACACAACAATTGATCATCGCAAGCAGTATGTACGGTAACCTCCTTTATAGCTAGACTCGTACTACTATTAATTATATCTTTTGTTGGCTGGATAGTAGTTGGTGTGTTATCACCGAGGCAAGATGAAGTAGTTTGTTTAGTAAGTAAAGATTTTGGTGTTTTCTTCACATCAGGGCAGCTTGTGCACCTCCAGTTTAACTTGTGTGTTGGAGTCATCTGGTTAAAACTTTTTATAGATACTTCAGTGCAAGGATGCAAATGGTACTGCTTTTTACATTTATAGCATGTAAGAAAGCGTATATTTGGTATCGCTCTCCCACATTTAAAGCACTTGTTTGGCATTTTGGTAGCGTTTATGTAATATCAAATCACTGGTCAGTTAACTTGTAGAAAAAATAAAGTAAGATAAAAAATAAAACTGTTCATTTGTAGTCTGATAGTAGATTCGATCGGGTGTCTGTCGTAGCAGTTACGCTATTCAGACCTTTCCGCCACGGTTGCTATGACGCGCCGTGCGAATTTATGGTACGTATGCTCCGCGCCGGTGTCACAAGCTGGTAGAGGGTAGTATAGTTTAATTTGAGAAGCGGCTCCGATCGATCGCGGACGCAATGACGGCACTTGTTAACGATTGACACTTTTTAGTCGGACACTTTGGACACAAATATTTGATTGATTAAACACTTTAGAGAACGTTTCACATGTATATTATTGGGAATAACACTTATTAGTAGTTTAATACAGCTAATTTACGTAAAATATGTACATCTTAGATGGGTTAAACATTTAAATTTTATTAAAACATCAGAGCGTGATTCTGCTATGTTTACTAAGCTCGGCGGTGCCGGCGTATCCACATGGTCAGTTCGTAATTTTCTATGAGAGGTCCAAAATATTTTTCATATTTCGACCTATGTTTCTTGGGTAAAATGTTCAGTTTCATGGGCTGGTTCACTCCGTAAAATATTTGCAGCAATTTTTTTTACACCCTGTGTATCACCCTATCATGTCATACTTTTCTAAATTTTTCATAGTATAGGGTTCATCATCATTTAGTACTTTCTGATGGTAACCTGATTTTACCTTTCCAGGCTAAAGGGCCCTAAAGAAGTGTTCAAGGCCCTCATCAAACCTTCGTCCCTGAAACCGTTCGCGATCCTCGCCATCTACTTCTTCATCTACCAGTGGTGTGGAGTCAACACCATCACCTTCTATGCTGTTGAAGTCTTCAAGGTAAGAGATGGTTACAACTACCTGCAGATCATCCACATTATAGCCGTATTAAAAGCCATAATAGTAAACTTCTGGAAATGGCTCTTTTTGGGATATTTGTCACGCCTAATGTAGGGCAAGTGGTTCAAGTCAAAAGTATGAGAATGCCAGCTCCTTTTTTAGATTTAGGAGTTTGCACACACGCACGTACAAAAAGCGTGATTAGCCGCAGGCACACTTAACGCACAACGCAGCGTTAAAATAATTCATCCGTAACGCAGCGGTCTGTCAGATCTGTATGGATCCTTAAGAAACGTCAATCCACATACTAATTGAATTAACATTGTTGTTAAATATGTTAAATTTTAATTGATTGTTAAAATATATAAATGTATATTATGTAGAGTAAGAAATGTTAATATGCTCTCTCTATGTTGCTGTACCCTAACTAACAGGGTGTCATTTGTACCATCTTTGTATGTGAATTTGACTATGCAATAAAGAACTTGAACTTGAACTTAAAACGCTCAGCCCCTGTCGACGCAGCTGCGTTATTTTGACGCATCTGCTTAGATTTGACGGTAAGAAATTTAGCGGGGTTGGCGTTTCTAGCGAGCTAGTATTTATTTTTTGTTTCTAGTAGGTATGGATCTGACAGACCGCTGTGTTATTATAGCGCTGCATTGTGCGTAAGTGTGAAGAAGGCCACTTGCGATTTCGCGATCCTACTAAAAATACCAGTCTTAAAAAACATCTACATAGATATTGCTAGTTGTGTATTATGACTATTATCAAGAAACCACAGTGACAATATGTGCTTCTATTTATTTTAGGATTCTGGAGTGGACAAAGACAAGCTGTATGGACTGACGATAGGCATGGGCGTTCTCCGAGTGGTCTCTACCATCGTTGGTTGCATCATGTGCAGGAGGTTCGGCAGGAGACCTATGACCTTCGTCTCATGTAAGTTACTCAGCTGTTTGACCGAGGATTATTACTAACTATCTTGAATTACCATCGAGTTTGCGCCAACAATGTTCTACCGAAAAGAATACACCCCGCTAGGAAAGCGGATTGGTGAGCGCAATAAAAGGTGTCGTAGAGACTCACAAAAAACGCTGCTACCCAGTACCTGGATTCATACCTTAAGTCACCTTTTAAGACACCGATCGGTAGAAATAGGATGATGCTATTCTAACCCGGTTTCGCGCAGTCTAGGCCAAGCTAGCTATAACCTAGGGGATTCGATGTGGACTTAAGTTCAAAGTTCCAAGTTCTTACACAGAGCAACTTTCCTACACTTACTTCTTCAATTTCTGTTTCCAGCTGTCGGCTGCGGGCTCACGATGATTGCGCTGGCCGTCTACATGTACTTCGTCGAGTACTGGAAGGCCAACGACCTGCCCGTCCAGCACTCCTGGATCCCCGTCGCCGTCATCTTCATCTTCACCATCAGCTGCACCCTCGGCTACCTCATCATACCCTGGGTCATGATTGGAGAGGTCTATCCCACTCAGGTTAGAAGAGAACCACATGTTGCCGTAGCTTTTAACATCTGGATCGGCTAATCGGGGCATTCCGTGAAAACATTTTTTTTGTCGCCTAAGTACATATATACCCAGTCACGCCTTTATTCCTTGCGGGGTAGGCAGAGCGTTAACGATCGTAAGAATACGGTCGCTTTCAAATGATTCGTGTATGACAGTGGTGGCAGGTTGTTAGCCTGTAAGCTATGATTATGAAGCCCTCGAGTCCCTTAGGCGGGTCGCACACTTGACGCACGACGGAGAGCTAAAATATCGCAGCGGTCTGTCAGATTCATACTAGAAATGTCAATCCCCATACTAAAACCCTCCAACTGCTGTCGACGCAGCGCTATCGCAGTGTCGTCCGTCGAGTCCGGCTTTAGTATGGGGAGTGACGTTTCTAGTATGGACAGACCGCTGCGATATTTTATTTAGCGCACCGTTATACGTCAAGTGTGTGATCCGCCTAAGTCGCCTATACGACACTCACGGTATCCAAAACAACCCTCAATTATTTGTCAGACGCAGTCACAACGGCCTTTTACGGTCGTTTAAAGCTCTGCATAACCCGCAAATATGATAAGCGTACGAATGTATGTATGTTCAATGGGCTATAACGAAAAATCGAGTGGTAAAGCAAATAGTAAAAAAATATCTAAGAAACTTCTTATTGTATCTTTCCAGGTCCGTGGTATCATTGGCGGCTTCACCACCATGGCGGCTCACATATCGGTGTTCTCCGTGGTGAAGACATTCCCCTTCATGAAGAACGCGATGCACGACTACGGAATATTCGGACTCTACGGCACCATGTCTATTTGCGGTAAGTTGTTTACCCACTGCTTGGGTCGGATCCTGAAGAAGGAAAACTCCACATTTGAACCCAAAACGGGGCCTCTGTCAGGCGCGTGCGACAGAGGTCTATCGTGCGGTAGACTCCTTCAGCCGACCTGGCTCCGCACGTATCAACTCGTCGTTTCTGTGGAGTCAGCCAGGGAGGCCGAGAGGGTGGCGCAGGTTCTGGGTAGCCCTAAGTTTTCCAATATTGCGTCCCAGGCAACGCAGTGTCTGTGGAGAGGAAACTTCACCTGTCGGCATCACACGGCTTATTTAAGTTTTTTTGTTACCAAATTATCTTCTTTCCCAGGTATTGCATTCTTCTACTTCTTCCTGCCGGAGACGAAGGGCAGGACTCTTCAGGAGATCGAGGACTACTTCTGCGGCAGAACCAACACTCTGAAGAAACAGCCCAGCCTCGTGCCAGAGACAGGGAAAGAAAGCGCTGTTTACCATTCTACCACCTCTCCAGCTTGAAAATTGGTTGCTTTACTGTGTAAAGCTGGGGCTCCAAAATAAAACGGCAGCGGCGGCGGTGCGTCTGCATACAAGTGCCATTTTTTTCTATTGAGCAGCACGCGATAACTAGATAATAGTAACTCTAGGGCCACCCCTCATTGCGGCCTCTGTTGTTCTTCGGAGCCCCGATATAAAAAATTTTCACAGACAGGTTATGTCGCTAGCAAGTATTTAAATCTTTCTTTTAGGGCTCTCACACATAATTGGAATACGTTACGATGCGACGCCGCATCGCAGGAATTTGCGATGCGAATTGCTGCGATACGATTTCGTGCGGCAAAGCGTTAGTTGAGGTGACCATAAATTCAACGGTAATCAGTCGTATTGGACGTGTTTTTAGAAATAGTGACTCGATGGATCGCAAAAAAATTGTTGCGCTGCTATTATTCTAAAAAAGATATAGAAGAAAAAGAAGATTTTGGGTAAATCCATTTATCACGATGTTTTATAAATTTATTTTTATAATGTTTATCACTCGTGTCCCAAAGTACGGGGCGCTCCTCAATTAAAGATATTAAAAAATCCACGTCGTAATCCGCCATTCTGCGCCGGCGTCTTTCTCCCACGCTGTCTCAGAGCGAACTAAAATGGCGTCTCCAAGTGTGACGTAATATCGTGAGAATGCGCGATGTAGCTCGTAGATATTTGCGATGCGATACGAATTCGCAGATATGTGTGGAAGCCCTTAAACCCCAGATTTTTTTTAACTTATTGCATCTTTTATATGCATGTTTTTGCCAATGCATTTTTGTAGACATTTTGGGTTAATGTTTAGAAAATGCTTTTGCATAATATGCTGTAATGAAAAAACTAGCAACTTATCTGAGAAAAATTTCTTTATAAACTTGTGCAACAGCGTCATAAAGTACATATTTTTTACGTATTTGGTACGTAAATATTTTTTAAGCAGGTATTTATTAGGCTACGGATTCCATCGGTGTATCATATTAAAATGTAGTTCAGTAATCGATTTTTTTAAATGTGACAAGTTGTACGTACAAGAGCATTTCTACGGCAGGAGTAAATTTTTCTCACCTCCGTGTGCAATTTTACTCTTAACATTTTATTGACTTTATTATACTGAAAAAATAGGAAAAAAAAATAGAAATATATTTAATTTTATTTGCCATCATTTGCTTCAGTAGATTCTGAAATAATTCAATTTTAATTTCGAGTGTTCACGGAGTTGAGAGTGCACGTTTGTTTTAAGGTTTTCATGCACTTATTCAAAGTGATTTATTGTTTTTTAAATGAATAAACAAAATAAGATAAATTTCTCCCCATTTCCTCTTGCAGATTCTGAAATAATCGAATTTGAATTTTGACTGTTCACGGAGTTTAGAAATTACAAGAGTTAATCGTCGTTAATCATCTCTCGAGCTAGTTTCTTAGTCGCCTCTTACGACACCTACAGGTAGAATTGGAGTGATGCTATTCTACGCCGGTACCACACGACATCATTCTAATCACAGTTTTATAAAAAACCTCAACTCCGTGAACAAAATTCTCAACTCCGTGAACAAATGCACACGGAGTTCAGATTCCCGGAGTTGAGAAAAAGCTGGTTTCTTTGAAATTTCTCTCTCACAGTATAACTTTGTGCAAATTCAATTTTACCTACGTATTGGTATACTATCGAGGCACAAATTACACAAAGTAACAACCTTTTAGCTCTTATAGTTTCAAAAATATTTATGATCCGGAGTTGAGAAATTACCCTGCACCAAAGACGAAGTAAAATTTCTTATCTTTGAAAATGGTAAATCCCGGCAGCATGTCACAGGTTCACTGCACTCGCCTACTCGGACGCAACTGGCAGTTTATGTGAATCGGATAAAGATGTGCAAATCGCGCGTATTTACAGATGTGCGTAAGAGTTTGTGAGTGATACCGAATTAAGTCATAAGCTCGGGACAAATATTTAAAGTGACATAAGTGGTACAAAATAAAACATTATAGCCATCTTGGTAATAAATAAACCTTTGTCATACATCTATATACATGTGAACATAGGAACATTATTATAAATTCCGGAAATTTTCGAATTATGGACCAATTTAGATTCAATTCCGCCAAAGGGACAGGCCTAAATCAGGTAAATTTGGTGTTTTTTTTTCATTTCGGTATTTTTTTTAGAAGAAAGTATTATTAAATTAGTCATAATAATTATGCTCTCCAAATAGAACATACATTAAGGATTATGTGTAATTTTTTTGAGATTTTAGTTTATATGTTTAACACGATTTCTGGACCAGGACAAAAAAAACGGCGTCTCTGTAGAAATGCCCACAAATGTCTGGCAAATTCAAACAAATCGGATTTCAGTGACTGAACTGCTAAACTATGGTCGATCGCACACTTAACGCACGTCGGAGCGCTAAAATATCGCAGCAGTCTGTCAGATCCATACTAGAAATATCAATATCTATACTAAAACTGCTCAACTGCTGTCGACGCAGCGCTAGCGTATCGTCGTTCACCGAGTGGGGTTTTAGTATGGGGAGTGACGTTTCTAGTATGAATCTGACAGGCCGCTGCGATATTTTTACGTTTTGTCGTGCGTTAAGTGAGCGATCCGCCTGACGCATGTGTATTTGACACCGAGATTGAACCCAGTTATAGTCTGAAATAATGTGCCTTTACTTTAAAACTAGATAATGTATACTAGAAAAAACTTTAATCCTGAAAGAGTATTAAATATTTTGTATATATAACATTTCCTTCTCGAGAATTTTACACAAATAGTATATAGAAATTGCATAATATATTTTTGGAAGAGATTTTAATACTAACTTATATATGTGTAGTTTAGATAAATGTGCCATTAACAAATTATTGTAAATATTAGTACATATCTAAAAACCTTTGTAGATATACTTTAAGGCAGCTGTATAGTTAAAACAGTAATTTTAAGAAACTTGCAAAATTTTATGCCCCAGACAGGAATCGAACCTGCTACGTTTGGTTTACTAGTGGCGTAGTTATCCGTGCCATCCCATCGCGGCTAACTGCCGACGGCGAAATAAGTAAGGCCATTTTAATTTGATGCCTCTCAGGTGAATCCCACACTTGCTTTTACCAATAGTAATAGATGCAATATAATATGCCAACGTAAGTTTCTGCGTTGTTCCTGTGTTAACGTCTGTTTTACTACGGGGTTTTAGAATTTTCTTGCATCTGACAGAAGCATGCGTTAAAAATGCGCAGCATTCTGCGTTAAATGTGGGAACAACCTAAGCGGGCAAATGCAGGCACTACATACCTAATTAGATTAGAAAATGTCTAGATTATTAGGTTTTAAGCTAGTTTCTATAAGTATTTATGAATAATAATAAGTAAGTGAAAGCATTTGTGATAGTCGTTTAGGTTAAGTTTAGCTTGTATCTACAAACAAAGAACAAAAATAAATCACAAATTAAAAACATAATATGGCCTATTTCCTTACCTATTCAATACCTAGGTACCTACCTAAAATGAAGTCAACAATACAATTACTTTAGTTTGGTGGTAAAAGACGTTCATTGGGTCGTTAGACGACTCAATGTCCCACACGAAGAGGGAGAGAGAGAGACTGACAGTGAAATATAGGCCTATGGCCACTATTTTTCAGTCGCTGGACCCAGTTTAAAACACAAAGTAGGTGCAAGAATGTGCACAGTAAAAATTCTTAAATTAAAAACTAAAATTACATGTACACAGAAAACAAAACCCAAACTATTCCCAATTTGACTCCTGCAACATAAAAATGGGCAGCAAGAAGCCACGGTTTAATTTTATTCTTAAAACTATATAAAGATTTTGCGTTTTTAAGAGGTGGAGGAAGATCATTTGATATTTATCACTTTGTGAATTTGTTCCCAGTCTGGTTAGGACATTGCGGACTGAACTACCTGGTAAGATAGTTTCGTCTTTCGGATGGCACGTTAAGTCGTAGGTTCCGGTTTATGATCACTTAGACGGCGGTCGTTAAACAACTATTTCAGAAGCCTACTACTTGTAGAAGGCGGTTGAAAAATTCTGAAACTATAGTCTGTAAGTTTAGGTACATAACTTTTTGTAAACAAACTTTGTATTAAACTGACAGTTCTGAAGTGTCACTTTCATACAAAGTGTGTTTACAAAAAGATAAGTACCTAAACTTACAGACTATAGGGTTCGTCGGGTCGTTGTCCCACACGAAAAGAAAGAAGCAGAAGAAGAATAGATGAATTTCCCGTCATCGACTAAAAAGAAACTAAAAAAGTTGTCCTGAATGTAGACTATCGATTGTTCAGTTCTCCGTCGATATCTATGTTAGTAAACTATGAGCGTTTGAAGTCAACGCTAGTTTACTATGCGTATGATAAGCTGTATTCTTTGGTCATTGTGTTTCTGGTGCTGCAGTTGTGCTAAATGTAAGTTAATTAATTACTAATTAATAAAATACTGCTGCATGCCGTGTGATGCCGGTTTCGAATAGCATCACCCCATTTCATCCCCGTGGGTGTCGTAAGAAGCGACTAAGGGACTCGAGAGTGTTGGTGTATTACAATTTTTGGGCGACAGGCTGGCAACTTGTCACTGTAGTGATACACATGTTTTCTGAAACAACCTTGGAAAACAATCCTCAAAAATGTCAGACGTGGCGATAGCGACCGTATTCTTACGGCTGTTTACGCTCTGCCTACCCCGTAAGGGATAAAGGCGTGATATATGTATGAGTACCTAGGCACAAATCGAGTTGGCGAATCGCGCCGGTCGGCGAAAAGCGCAATTTGGCTTACCGCGCATACTCCTTAAAAAAAGCGTTTCGCCACCTTTGTATTTCCCAATTACATTTTGTAGATAAAGGAAGGAAGGTGGCTATGGGGCGAGTGTTCTCCGACGTGAGCAGAGCTGAACTGCTGAAGATCCTGGCGACCTTCGAGGATGATCTGCACTCCAGGCTGCGCGGGAAGAAGCTGTATCCGCTGTTCACGGCGCAATTCGCCAACACCCAGTATACCAGGCCCTTCATATACCCGAAGACGATGCATAGCGTTCGTACGTACAAAGGTAACTGATGTCTTCTTTCGTGTGGAAACGAGTCTACGAACCCCACGGAGAACGACAACAAAACCGATGGGTCCAACGCACGAACCTGCGTCAACGGATAGGTCCGTCAACCAACGCAAGTTCATACTCAAGTTTAAGCCTAAGATACTCAGGTTTATCCTAGTTCAGGCACATGATATACTTTAAATAATTTATTTATTTTATCCGTTCGTGCTGCGTCAACGTGAATTTTTTGTATGTTAATTTTAAAAAATCCTTACATGTGACTGACGCATGCGTCACGGATGCGTTAAAAATGTTCAGCGTTGTGGGTTAGATGTGAAATTCCGTATTCCGTATCTGTCTTAACAGGCGTCATGTCAATAAAATAAGTATAATAAAAATATTGTATTACAAGCACATTCACTTTATTTCTCTAAACATTATCTACAGCCTCCTGTAGTAGCGTCTTTTACTATAAAGGCTCTCAAGTACTCCGGCGTGGGCGTAAATGCCTATCTTTGGGCGTATTTGAGACAGGCGTAATATTAATATAACTTCAAATAAACTATACTCATATATCTTTACAATAAAATATAGTCTTATTAATCACACAATTTTCCTACACATTAGCCACAAATAAGACAATAGCCTTCATCACTCCAATGGCCCTTAAGTACTCGTTTGCATGCATTCTCTCGTCATGGGCGCGAATAGTTATGGGCGTATTTGAGACAGGCGTCACAGTAATAAAGGTAAAAAATATATATTACAAAAAACTGCTATTTAATTTACTACCTACTTAACTGGTCTATACATTAGCCACAGATAGTACTATAGTCTCCATCACTCCAATGGCCCTTAAGTACTCGTCTGCATGCATTCTCTCGTCATGGGCATGAAGGGCTATGGGCGTATTTGAAACAGGCGTCAAGTTGATAGCCGGGATGCCCTGCCGACGTACCCAGCGGGCGTCGGTGGCGCCTGGGCAGGTTACGCAGTGGACCGTCTTTCCCCTGGGAAAAATAAAAAGTACAGATTATCTATATTTGCGGGTAATCAACAACTGGCAGGAGATCGCGCAGGACAGGGACTAGTGGCGAGCGCTCATTTCGGTAGCCAAGATCCAATTTGGGTCTGAGCGTTAGTTAGATTTATTTATTGTGAAAGTCGAGAAATAAGCAATTCTGTTACAATCGTGAAGTAGTGGTCAAAATTTCGACATTCTACGACGTCTACATCGAACCTTATTAGGGGTGGGTGGGTTACTGTACCTGCCAATTTGTCAAACTGATTGATGAATGCAGTAGGTAGAATGCAAGGTGCTGATTCCTATTCAAGAGCTTTATCCCTTGGTCAGTTCTTACGCCCAAATCAAATTAAATGAGATGAGATTTTTAGCAATACGGCATTAAAATATGAAAAAGTGTCCTTACATTTCCTTTATTGTTTTGGAGATGGCAGTCCAGAAATGGTTGCTCTCATCAATCTTGGTGCTTTTTACTTCAGGATTCTTCACCATGTATTCGAATGAAACTCTATCGCCGGCTTCTTTGCACCAAGATATTATCTGTAAAATGGAATGAAATTTTAGTCACTTTACTATTTTCTACTTCTTATCCCATCATCTGGAATCGGCTCTCCTTGCCTGTATTTTCCATTTGTCTCTGTCTTGTGCAGTTTCGGCGTCATTTTACTATTCTCCACCAATACGCAAAATTACGTGAAGTAGAAAACTTTAAATTTGTTATAATGTATTTGACGTCTAATTTAATTACCTACACACGCAAGTAAGTACGCAAAAAACATGGCAGAATTTATACTCGTAAACTTTTTTTGTACTATTTGCCTTCTCACATGTCACCTTGAACGCATCTTATATTCGTTAAATCGACTATTTCCTTGTACTGATACTGATAATATTAGAGCAATTTACCATATCTTCGAAGGCTTGGTGATCTCTGTCAGGCGCTATCCGGATGTCGAAACACGCTGACAGTCTTTCTGGCAAAATGTTTATTTGAGTTCCACCCTGAAACACAGTAAACTTAAGATTTATAAGAAAGTTTTGAAAAACCAACGAAATCAATGACGATCGACCTTTTGTAGATGAGTCAGACACCAGACTTCATAATCTCTTAACATCCAATACACACACATTGTATTGTACAGAAGTTCAGAATATTTGCGAGTGTTACCTAGTTATCTTTTTTTTACTACTTCACTCACTATGTTTATGTACAGTTATTAATTCAAAATTGTTTTGTTTACCTCAAGTTGTGTTAGATTGATTGTGGTGACGTCACCAGAGAGTAGAGTGCCCTCTGGAAGTTTACTTCTCTCTTCGGCTCGCAACGTCATGAATTTGTTTATTATGTAGTGCATCTGAAACATAAAGATTAAGCGTCTCACTACAAAAAAATTTGACGCGCAGAATAATATATAAGTTTGAAGTAACGTGACAACGTTTCTTTGTTTAAATATACAGGATGTTAGGAAAAGTACCAATTTTTTTTTTTCAGCAGATGAACCAGCCCATAGTAAAGCTATTGGAAGAAGTACAACAAGTATCAAAAGAAAACAAACTATTTAACATTTTCGATTAACATTATTAATACAACAAGCCTAGTAATTTCTTACCTTTTCACCAGCAGTATTATCTGGTAACGAGGAACCGTGGCCGGGGGTTCCCAAGCATGTTACTTTGATTTCTGAAAAAAAAAACAGATTTTGAAAAGGTATTTCAAAATTGTACATCACGGCTACGCCGTAGCTTATGTAGTCTTTGAAACGTAGAAAGCACTTTTGTACAGTGCAGCCTGCTACGGACTACCCCCTTATTGAAAAGTATGGTCAGGCGGAAAAAAGACAAAAGACATAACCTACAATGACATTATCATTAATAAGTAACACCTTCATACACACACATACATATTGCGAAGAAGGCAGAGCGCCATTGCCACTTCTAACAAATATTGAGACCCTTTCAGATGAATAGTACTCGTACATCACAGTAGTAACAGGTTGTCAGCCTGTCACCTAAAATTACAATACACATGAAACCCTCAATTCCCTTAGTCGGGTTCCACGACACACACGGGAAAGAAATGGGGTGATGCTATTCTAAGCCGGCATCTCACGGTAATGTTATTCTACTTGCGCGTGAGATAAATCTATACGATGCAGATCATAAGCCGGGTGGTAAATACACAGCTTGTAGTATATAATTTATTATTATGGCATCTCACGTAACAAAGGAGATAAGATGATAAGATATGTCGTAAACGACACATTAGTGATTTTGAAATAAGATGAATTACACACGTGAGGATGGCGATGTAAACATTGTATTGTATAACAAAGATAACATAAGCTTTGTCATCATGAAATTATCTTTATGTGTAATATAATTATATGGAATTCTCAGAGGGGGTTACCCAGTACCCTAGAAACAGACGGGCTGGCCACGTGAGGCAAGATGCAAGCCAAGTAGATCCTAATTTATAAATGAAAACAATAAATTGAAAATTCACAAGCATTGACCGGGACTCGAACACCAGGTACCCCACGCGGCTCGGGTTCTATTTCTGGTCGACGCTTGTAAATTTTTCAATTTCTTATTTTCGCACTGTGAGTGCAGTAAAACTCAGTAAATTAGGTCTTAATTTTTGTTACAAAATAAATACATACAGATGTAAAAAAAGTACTTCAAATATTATATGAGGTGAATTGAACCACTTTCCCCGAGAAACATAGGTCGAAATATGATGAAAAAACATTTTGGGCCTCCCATACAAAATGTGTTGGCCGGTGGTACAATTCTTTTTTATATTTCGAAGAAAATATTTACAGTGAAAGTTGTTCAGTGTTAAGAGTAGAAAACACCCTTGATTGAATATAGGTAACTTTATATTATGTTTATTAAAGTTAGCAAAGAAGGTTCACACGTAACCATAAAATTACTAGTTGTTCTGTTTACTATATAGATCACTACGATAATTTGATCCATTTAGCCTTTGTCACACTTACGCACAACGCAGCGCAAATATAACACATCCGTAGCGCTCAGTTGTGTGTTAAGTGTGAGAATGGCCAATAAAAAATAAATAAAATAAACGATATCTTACGTCTAGAAGTTCTCTCTCCGTTGAAGGCGAAGAACTCATCAGGTTGCGGATGGGGAGCACTCTCATCCAACGCAAAACCAACGTTCAGATCATGGAACTCTTCAGATTCAGTGAAGGGACGCATGCCTTCTTGGCTGCCTATTTCTTCATCTGAAATACATGAGTAAGTGTTGATACTCAGAAGAACAGTAATTTTCCCCCACATTTTTTTCTTATTATTTTTGTTGTCTACTTGCATATTTACTTTTCTTCCCCATGGATGCCCCCTTTAGCATTCTTGTGTATAATTTAGGTAACCGGTAAGTTACCGAAGTATTGTAGCCTAAACGGAGGAGTTTGCTTCAAAAGAATGGGTTTTTTTTCCAATTTTGCTCTAAAAACGGGTCTGCATAGGAATGGAATTGCTCCTGAAATGGAAGGGATCTGCCTCAAAAGAAGAATCGAGATAGTATTAGGCCCTCCTATTCTAAATGGAGGAATCTACTCCAAAAGAGCGAGAGATAAGATCGGCTTTTAGGCGAAAAAATATATCTAAAGGGAAGAAGAGGCTCTCTCTAAAACTCTTGGCACTAACATGGCACAAAAGTATCTTCAGGAAAAGAAAGGGATCTGCAGCTAAGGGATGGTTCCACAGAAACGGAAGAAAGGGAAGGATTTGCTCCAAAGGGACGGTGATTGACACATACCCATATCTTAATTAATTTTGGCACAAACCTGGCACAAAGCTGATGTGAACAGTCCTCTTCAGTCTAACCCCGATTTCTTTGAACCTGCGTACGACTTCAAGGTACATCATTCCCATACACTTCATGTCCTGGATTCCTCGAGCGTAGATCATGTCGTCTTCTGAGATCTCTGCTGCGAAGGGGGGATGCGTCCAGCATTCCTGAAAATTTATCATTAACAAATATTAGTTTAATGAATCTGATCAGTTTACGGGCCTCCTTTTCTTAACGTTCGGATTTTGATGATATTTTTAGGTATTAGTAAAGTAAACTTAAACCGCTTTATATGAGGAATGATAAAAATATGAGGTAGGTATATTAACATATAAAAGGAACCCACTACCTATCCACTATTGACCTAATTAATAATAGTTTTTTATTATTTGTGCATATAAGTCCAATAAACCCTACGTCAATGATTATCGGCATGGCAATAGATATTATACGTAATAAAATAGGTTTAATGGTTTTCCTTGTTTAACCAACAACAAAGAAAATGACATTGTATGAGTGCTCCCACACTGTATGATATTGCTGTTTCTTTTTATGCGTAGGTAGGGGAGAATACTCATATACAAAGTGTAAAAAAAATAGCAGCAAATATTTTAAGGGCCCATGAAAAAAAAAATTTGGACCTCCCATACAAAACTACCGACTGACCAAGTCAATTTGTTTGGGAGGTCCAAAAAATTTTCCCATATTTCGACCTATGTATCTTGGGAAAAGTTGTTCAGTTTCATGGGCTGATTTCACCTTTAAAATATGTGCAGCTAATATTTTTACACCTTATATAACGTCTCATTTTATTAAGAACAAATATTTTAAAGGCATGTTCAGAAATATTATTAAAGATGTTTTAAGTAAAAACAAAAAGAAAATACACGCTAGTTTTCAAAATAAACGCCAAAAACATGTTCACCAAAATAAAAAAAGTGATCGACCTGTACACAGCTTGCGTAGTCCACGTGGAATATTTTACTACGAATTCACTGTCATATATTTGACATCACATGTCATACATATGTCAATGGGATCATACATAGGATGCTACTTATAAATTCGATTTAATTTGTTTGAAAAATGAAAAAAAAAGTAGCGTATATATTTTCCATTATATTTCTGAACTTACCCTTTAAAATATTTGTACTTAATATAATAAGACCTTTTAAACTATACATAGTCCGCGGCGTTATGGCACGCCCGACTTCGCTGGGAAGGTGGCCCAGCGACCGACGGACTGAAAACCCCTCCCTGTAAATTGTCATTGGTATGCAATCCAACGTTTTGGACTGTCTTCTTCTTTTCGTGTGGGACACCGAGTCACCCAACGACCCGATGAACCCTAGCGTCTGAATTTTTCAACCGCCTTCTACAAGTAGCAAGCTTCTGACATGGTTGTGTAACGACCGCCGTCTAAGTGATCATAGACAGCAACCGGGACCTAGGGCTTAACGTGCCATCCGAAACACGGAACCACCTTACTTACGGACAATCGGGCGGTTCAGCCCGCTATGTCCTAACCAGACTGGGAACAAATTCACAAAGTGATAAATATCAACTTTGTGAATGACCCACCGAGAATCGAACCCGGAACCTTCTGCGTCAGAAGCAGTTGCACTACCACTGCGCCACATCGGTCGTCTTTTGGACCGTAGATTTTGTATATGATATTGCTGCCGCTGTGTTGCACACTGTGGCACCTTCAAGTAACAGTCCACTGTTAGACATAGGCCGTCCCTCTTTCGGGGGAATATTGCCATACCACACTTAGCCGGCAGTTTGGCGAGCGCAGTGCAAGATGCATTCACAAGACACGCTGCTTGCTGCCTATTTTCCTGATGACATAGACTTGATGATTATCCCTCAGTCAGTTTTTACCACACCCACTGGTAGATTTAGGGTGATGCTATTCTAAGCCGGCACCACACGGTTTTATTCGACAATATTCAAAAATGTTGTCAAATATCGAGTCACCGTCTCTGTAGGCACTGTATCACCTTATCAAAGAAATATCGCTCAGGGGTATCAAAAGACACTTATGGGAAAACTATTGTTACGGAAAATATATATTATGAATATTATGATTTACCTACTTATCTGAAGAGGCAAGGGAATGCACGTGGCGCTATCTCGAATTGTAGATAAGAGATAATAGAGATAGGCAAACTTCATTTTACTACATACTAGCGGTCCGCCCAGCGGCTGAACCCATTGCAACTCATTTTACCGGAAAGACACGTAAACAATCTTCTCGAACTATCATCTATTAAAAACCGCATGAAAATCGAGGCAAAAAGCAACTATCACAGATAATGATAATATAATACTAGTACAAGAGTAGTAAGGGCTCACGTCATGTTGTGAAAGGGATGTTTATAAAAACGGCGCTACTTCAGGACTTCACGTTTTTAAACTACATGTAGCTAAAGTGTCCCTTTTGCCACAGTACAAACTCAATGCTAATGTTAGTGAAAATTTTAATAAGTAATGATGTATTTAAATCGAAAAAAATAATACTTTTAACGGCCACTTAGTCCTGGCCGGGTGTTGTGGCCAGGGGACCGACGGGTCCACCTGGATTAGATTGGAAGTTGTATATATGCGTTGCGCGGTAAACACATCGATACCGCGTTGCAGACCCATTGTTCTGTCACGTGGTGCCATCTCTCCGATATGTTGAGAACTCCTTTTACATCTTGTATGTTTGTGAACCACTTGAATGAGCTTCATGTTGTAGCCACTAGAGGCCGCTACATTTCTATGGCAATTTGGTGTGTTGCGTAGGTATATTTTCTACTAACCTCACTGACAGGCACCACGTCCATGTGTGAATTGAGCAGTATGGAAGGCAGAGTGGGATCAGCACCTTCCCAGGTCATCAGCACCACCGGCTTCGTCTCCACGAATCTGAGCACTCGAGCTGGTAAGCCTACTTCTGAGGCTTGCTTCTGAAGGAAGGTCACGCAGCTTTCTAGAAAAATGAAACAGACTTTCCTTGTGTATGCATGCACGAAAAAACTTGCGGACAGTTTAGTCTATGGGGCATCGCACAATATCGCAGCGTTCGGTCAGATCCATACTAGAAATGTCAATCCCCATACTAAAACAGCTTAACCGCTGTTGACGCAGTGTCGTCCGTCGAGTGCGGTTTTAGTATGGGGAGTAACGTTTCTAGTATGGATCTGATAGACCGCTGCGATATTTTAGCGGTCCGTCGTGCGTTAACTGTGCGATCCACCCAAGTGGATCAGAATAGCAACAACCCATGGCTGTTGTAAAAGGCGAAGGGATGAAACCAGGGAATGGGCAGTAGTGTTCCCCGTGAAAGACATGGTCTATACAACACAACGACAACCCCTTGCGCTTGCCAATCCGCTTGCTAAGCGTGGTGAGTATGGCAACACCACTGTTGTCGGTGTATAATAGTAGTGGTGGTTAAGTTGAGACCATAGCCGACAAGCAATTGAAAGAAACTTTACAGAAAGCTCTGTATTAATTGACGCTGGTTAGAAGTGTTGCCTTTAGTTGCTGTCACAAAATTACGAAAAAACTTAATAAAATATATTTTTAAAATATTTCTGGTCACAGTTTAATTCTCGCTAAACAATTCGTAACGTACCATAATCAGGGCATGGATGCACACTTTCAATCCTCAAGTATTCTCGTAGCCTTTGTATTTCTTCTATGTTTTCCCATTGAGTCATTTTGAATTAATGTATTTAAATAAACCACTACTATGTTTCAATACAATACAAGTGCACGACACTACAAACTGACAATAACTAAACCTTTTCACTCACTAAGTAGGTATTATAGACGTATGATAAGAGGAATTATACCTAATATTAATAATATATATATATATTTGAATAACTATGGCTTTAAAAGGAATACTACGTTTATGATTATGACTGTTTAAGGAAATTGCGTATGTACCAGGGTAGGTAAGTACTTGTGTTATGTAGGTACCTACTATAAACCAGCTACGTCATAGATTACATGCCTAACTTTACCTACTTTCAGTCTTGTAATAAATACCTACCTAATGTTGTAGTATTTTTCATATGATTTAATATAAATAAATAGGCATAGAAATGTATGCTATTTGGATGTCAGACAAAGTATTGCGTAGGTACCTACCTACTTTACGAGTCTAGACTGTTAGAATAGGTTGGTTGAATAGTATTTTGCTTATTTCTAGAGACGGGATTATATACCTATGCATTTGCATATTCAAGATACTTTAATCGCAAATAAGTAGCATATTTTCTTGATGATGCATATTTATGACACATTTTCAATATTCTTCGGGCGCAATGCGTCTTTTTTTCGTTCCGATTCTTACATAGGTACTATGCATGATTTGCTAAAATTGTACTCGGTGAGGGTCCTCTGTTGATTTGTCAAAATTAGTTAGCATATTTTGCTTTCCGAAAAGACGGTTTCTTCCTACACAACTTACTCTCCTCAATATGCGTCGGAAATGTATTATATTGCTGAATTTGTGTGAAAAAATATTATTATCCTGTTTTTATACGTAAAACTTGTAGTTTAATCTTGCTTATTTTTATTTTATTATTTATTTATTATTATTATATATTTATTATTTGCTAAAGACTTTTGAAGATGCCTTCTGAATTTGTAAGAACAGAGCAAGTCTGATTTCGCAAACTCGACCCACAGCCGGTAACATTAATTCAAAGTGCTCTTCTGTTCTGATAAACATACCTTAGTGTCGCAAATTGTCTACCTTTTGTCGCTATTAAATCATTAAAGCACTGTGACAAATTAAAAAAGTCGCGCTGCTGCAACGAAACGCAAACTGCGTGGAACGGAACACCGCATGAGAAATCGGCGCGAAACCCTCCTACGCGGGCCTTTCAAAAATCGAAACATTTGCCGTACATTCGCCAGCTGTGTTCCATACCGCCAGCGTTCGCGCGCCTTTCGCCGCACCTCGCAAAAAAAGAATAAAACGATAAAATTCGAAATTCGATCTCAATAAGTGACAGTTCATAAATTTATTATTTTTAAATTGGATTGTATTGTGCCAGTGTGAAAATGGTTCGGAAAATCAGTGCGCTCGTGTGCTGCCTATATGTTTTCGGCATTTCCCTGAGCGATAGCGCTATTTCCGCTGAAAGTGTAAGTTTTATTTTTATTTACTTAGATTAGAATACAATAAAACTATTTACTTGGTTACTTAAAATAGTACTTTATTTATTTTGACTGCGATTCTGCCTGGCATCAGGTGGAACTTTTTGTAGGTTTTTATATAAAGACTTTCAAACAATCTCAAGTTACCTACCTACCTACCTAAATGCCAACTACAAAAAATTTTCATGACTAGACCATCGATATTGGTTTTTTTTTTTTGTAAGTAAAAAGGTCCAATATTAAATCATCATCGTCCCAATGAAGTAGGCTTATCTTTTGCTAATATTTAAAATAAATCAATAAATCACGCTAAACCTAGATCATAAGTAAACTAGTCTGATTAGTTTCTCATAGTTTTGCTCCAGTTTCTAGCTATGACCTTGACAGCCGTGCGACTGTCATACTAGACTAGATCGTTGTACAATCAGCAACAATACGAGCTAACATTTAAGAGATCTACATACACTGGCTATTTGTAACAACTGTATGAAGATCCATTTTAAGTTGAGCTCTTATAATCCAAGTGTGAGTGACTGTACAGACAACTCACCCACCTTCAATATAGGTACCTACTTAAGATACAAGTCCTCTGTGTCACCAAGTAGGAAACAAACATAGAAGTAAGATTTTAATAAATAATGTTTGCAACCGTATTCTTACGGCCATTAACGCTCTGCCTACCCCGCAAGGGATACAGGCGTGATATATGTATGTATGTAAACTTGCAATAGTTCCCTGAGGAGGTATCTTTTTATTGATAATTTAAAGCATTATATTGTGTGATACTTTACCTTCTTGCATTTTGGAGTCGATTTTTTAACTTAAGTTCTTACTTAGTTAGTCAGTCATGTACAAAAATAAATTCGAACTTGATAAGATAGGTACCTAGTTCAAAAACACTGGAAAAATATGTTTGGTGGGTATAAAAAAATTAAATGTTACAGTGTATAGGTTAGGTACGTAAGTTACTTTGTATAGCAAATAATTCAGAGGTAGATAGCAGTTGGTTGCACATTATTTTTTTTAACACACCGTTTAAAATGCCGTGCATACAAAAACGAGGACGCATACTCAATCGACCATCACCACTCATTAAATCATTAAGTTAAGCCAAAGTTTACGAAACTTACCCAACGACTCTTCTATTTTTTCTGACATCAAAGAACTTTTACGCAAGTTGTCATATCTCTTAGAAAACATAAAGTCTAAGTAGTCACAATTAAATACGATCTGCTGCTCTATATACATTTTATTGTACCTAGGTAGCCTGGGAGAGATTACCTATTAGCAACAATTTTTTTATACATAGAATGTGAAGTGTGCTCAGTTATCCCATAAATATGCGCAAATAATAAAACTGCAAAGAACTGATTCTCAAGTTCCACAGCAAAAAAGTACCTACTACAAGTTTGAATACAGTTAAAAATGTTACAAGTAAAGATAAATATAAACTTTAAAACATAACATAATAAATCACATACAAATTGATTTGACATTAAAACATTTTGCCAACTTTACGTAACTCTCGTGCGACCAGCACACCGACAAAGTCAGGTGTCGGCAACAATTGGAACAAAGTATTAGAATCCTATTGGAAATAAATGGAAGTTATTAGTTGAGCCAAGTAAGTACAAATTAAACAAATTCAGATATATATTTTTAGTTTGAAGATGACATATTTGTCTTTATATTGTATTTAATTTTGAGTATTTTAAATAAATGTGTAATTTTACAAATTCGGTCAATACAAAATAACTGACGCCTTCTTTTAAGAAACCGTGATATCTTTAACCAAACCAGTTCATTTGTAAATAAATTTATTAGCAAGTATTGCGAGTGTGACGATACACTCAACTGTCTGTGACCCACATATTCAAATTATACGCCAAATCTTATAGATTACAAAATGCACCAAGAACGCATGCAACTGGTGTGGCCGGTCCTCACGTCAAAAGTCAGGTGTCGCCAACAATTGGTGCGTGGAGTTAACTTGGAGAAAGTACTGCGTTCCGACCACTGGGCCCGCGGGTATGGTATATGTAAATATGCTTAATAAAACAATAATCTGGTAGATTGTTTCTACTTGCAAATCGATGACTTATGAATTTCACGGCATTAATTTGAAAACTTCAATAAAAGTCAAACTAGACCACTAGACTCATTAACCTAAATATTTACCAAGTCTAGTCTCTACAAGAGTTTGCACATGAAAAAAAATTATCTAGGACTTAACTTTAGAAGTAGGGAGTCTTACTAAGATTCATTTCCTAGTTGCACAAAGTTACAAAGTTGTGATTGCGAAAAGTCTGCACTAAAACCTCGAACTGACATTTCACGAAAGTAAATCTAGTTCTTGCACAAGCTGACAGAAATTAATGTACGTACATCAGTATTAATTAACACTTAACTTGACAAGTAGTTTATCTATGTGACCTAAACATAGACTTTCATAATAAAATTGCGAATATTATAAATAAATTGCCTGTCTCTTAAAATTACACACATCACGCCTCTACACCTTGTGGGGTAGACAAAAGTGGTATGTAATAAACGGTCATTAGCACAATGTTTAATATGATACAAGTGGTTAGTCCATCACCAAAAAATTCTAATAGGTACACAACTTTCGAATCCCGAAATGATTCCTTACGACTCCATAGTAAAGGAAAGACGTGGTAAAACTTTCTAAGCTGGCATCACAATATCAACCATAGACAATTTCGACAGATTTTCATCAGCCAAGTCAGTTGTTGTAAACATCGAGTGCTGAGTGTAAAACAAAACTGTGGAGAAAGTAAATTCGTTCCGGACACCGAGCGTCAAGAGCTCTTATGGAGTGTGTTAATTAGACAGCCACCTCATACTCGTCAACACAATGCGTCGAGGGAACTAGATTAATTTGCACTTTCACAATCTTTCCTTGTATTTGTATGGAATCAGTGAGTAAAGTTGTTGGCAGTTTCTAGGTAAATCATTGTTTTGACTTGACACGCACACACGTATTTGTTCCGCTTATACACTGGTTGATGTGTGTACCATTATCAATCAAAAATAGCTTACTTAAGTTATGTCAAAAGTAAACTAACAAAATGCCATATTGCATTAGTTATCGTGACATAAATTCACTCTCAGTTTCGGTTTCAATGACTGCGCTCGTTGAATGTAATGACAAAACAAACAAATAAATCGTTTGGAATAAGGACTGAGCTGTCACAAATTTTGAGGTTAAACCAAGATTACTACAGCGCAAAAACATGAGCACATATGTCAAACTGTCATAGCTCCTCTCTGTAACAATGAACAATAAGTCCTAGTTGTTTGACACCAATGCTACGATTTCTAGTTCTGCCTAGTAACATGAGAACATTAGCTCGTCTGAATATGCGTAACAGCACGGAATATTTATCAGTAAGTAGGTATATCTGTTCTTAGTTAGTCACGGTTTGAAACAATACTTGTGGTAAATTTTACAAATTATGTACTTAAAATATTAAAGCGTCTGTTAAAATTTAAAAAATTATTGATTGTTACATAATCACATCACATCAGTTATGCGATCCCTTAGAGTACTTACACTACTAGGCACGATCTGCTGCTTCTGCCACCCAGTCGCTACCAGCTGATCTTCAAAATTGGTCTCTTTTAGTCATCGGGCCATCAGACTGGAGGGCTTTCAAAGCTACGCTTTCCAAGGCAATATAATACTAAAAACTATAGTTATGATTATAAGGATTATTATAGTCATGTAATATAACCAACTATTTAATTCACGCTTTGTATTAGATTCCTATATAGGCATTGTAACTAGGATGATGAAAAATGCAGTATAATCTTGTTATGCATGCAGCATAACCAATTAACAGTCAATTATTCAAATAATCATCTTATTTATTCTTACCCACATTACACAAGATCCATTGCTGGTTACGAACACAGCTTCTGCGGTAATCCACCCAGAGCCAGTAATAGTCTGTTAAATAATAACCAATCTCGTGTAGATAAGGAAGAGCGGTGACAAAATGTTGGTAATCCCTGACGCAATGAGGGAAGCCGAGTTTACATAAACAGGAATGAATCTTTTTCTTAAATACTTCCTTGATAAAGTATGCTGTGGTATTCATTAGTTTTGTGGTTTCATGTGTTGGAGAAATGAGAATCCAATGATGGAGCAAATTGGTTTTGTTCGTGTAGGACACTTGAGTCAGTAAACGACCCGTTAAAGATTTTGTAACAACCTACTACGTCTCAGGCATGATTTTATATAAGGATTGCGATTTTATATTATGCCTTCCTAAGTTTGAGACTATTTCTCTTACAATAAAGCAGTCAATGTTATCAAACTACAGTTAACAGGCAAAATCAATGCACCTGCCTACATGGTATAGTAAGCCATTAATATTTCGCCATTATTAGGTAAACAGGAACGCAATGTACTAAAAATTTTATCTGTCTCGTAGTCTGATAATACAGGGCACAGCTGTGGTTCAACATGCGGTGTTCTAACTAGACTCCAAACAAACTCACAAAATTTCATAATGTTTCGGATGACGCGTAAAGCCGTTGGTCCCGGTTGCTGTCTATGATTACTTTAGACGGCGGTCGTTACTCAACCATGTCAGAAGTCTGCTACATGTAGAAGGTGGTTCAAAAATTCTGTTCAGTTCATTGGGTCGTTGGACGATTCCGTGTGCCACACGATACGAAAGAAAGAAATATAATATTTAAACAGCGACCACCGTAGCTAGCCAAAATCATCGTTACAAAAGTATTTATTTGTAAGTCTTTAAATTTAAGCCAAAAGGAAAGAATGCCTCAAAACCGCTATACGGCTGTCGCTGCCTACACATTGCCTTATAGGTCTCATGATGGCCATAGAAGCGTTTTAGCAAGGCCCCACCCACGCCGCGAGTCAATTTATTTCACACAAGAGATATCGTCACTTCCCCATTCAACACGTTTTAAAATAAGCTAGACATTTCTTAAGAGTACATATTATTTGATGAAAATATTCTTCTAGTTTTCGAATGCTGGCTGGCTAGCGTTCAGAAAATACCTTTTTTATTTGAATTACCTCCTCAGGGTACATTACTTTTAAAAAGCTTCTTGAGAACAAACAAGCCAGTTTGTTGAAATTACATTCAGACCTTTTTTCAAAGAAATTGGAAAGTGGATGATTAATGGCTGTGGCAATTTTCAAATTGAATAGTTTATTGACAAAAAAGAAACTACAATCGTCAAATCAAATTCTGATTGCTTTTAATATGACATCACGTAACTTCCGCGCAAATGTCAAAATATATTATACGTCATATTTACCTGCATAAAATATCATATTCCTACTCATGTTTGTTTCACCATGAGTTTTAATTGTTTATTTCTTTCTTTCAAAGTTCTTTTGTTCGTCTAAATCAGTCATTGTAAAAAAGAGAAAAATGTAGGACATTTTTCTATTTCTTAAAACAATTTTATGAACCTAGTGAACGCGGCTCAGGTGGACTAAAAAATTAAAACTATGCCCTAACGCCTTTGCCAATGATTGAACAGGGTTTAAAAAAAATTGCTGCAACTATTTTAAGGGGTTAACCAGCCCATGAAACTGAACAACTTTCCCCAAGGAACATAGGTCGAAATATGAAAAAATATTTTGGACCTCCCATGCAAAATTACTGACCAACCAAGTCAATTTGTATGGGGGGTCCAAAAAATTTTCTCATATTTCGACCCATGTTTCTTGGGGAAAGTTGTTCAGTTTCATGGACTGATTCACCCCTTAAATTATTTGCAGCAAATATTTATACACCTTATATATCTGTTGTTTTTTTAAATAAATTGGTCCACTCACTACGGACTGCGCTTGGCATTGTACCACATTGGACAAGACTCAAGGTCCAGCCTACCCGATGAAGCGTTGTGTGCATAACATTTAGCGTACCTACCTACTTTATTTATCTTTTTACTTGGTATGACTTAACACGGCAATGCATTGTTGTATGATTGCTGCATCATTTTCGAGGAACATTTTCATGCCTTTTAATCTGTCTACAAATAAAGGTGCATAAAGAAAGAATTTAACTTACCCTTTTGGTGCAGTAGTAAGTACCCAACCTAGATAATTGATTCCTTTTTCACGCTTAACTCACAACGCAGCGCTCAAATAACGCAGCGGTCTGTCAGATCCATACTAGAAATGCCAATTCCCATACTAAAGCCGCTCAGCCGCTGTCGACGGAGCTGCGTGAAAATAACGCGTACTGGGATTGACATTTCTAGTATGGATCTGACAGACCGCTGCGTTACGGATGCGTTATTTAAGCTCTGCGTTGTGCGTTAAGTGTGAAAAAGGCTTAAAATCACAATACTGGCCTCCAAATAGAGTTCCCTCCACTGATCTCTGTCCTGCTTGATCTCCTGCCCATCGCAGACTCGAAGATCGCGCAGGTCAACCTCTACCAAGCCTCTCCAGCTGCAGCGGTACCACGATTAAGGCCTCTATCAACCCAAGTATCGCTAACGCAGTGCTAGCGCAGCGTCGTGCGTTGGACCTGCGTCGAAAACTAGCGCATACGTTAGCGCAGCGTTATTTTAGCGCTAAAGTATGGAAAAGTCCTAAAATTAAAATAAAGTCACCAGATACCTGGTTGTACCAAATGCTTTGCAATATCCTTCTAAACACCGTGTAATTCTTGCAAAACGTCCGCAGGGCAGTTATATAACGACCGGCGACAGTGACAACCTGTCGCCAGAATCGTTGAGAAACAGTGGGTGATGAAAATTGGGCTATAAATAGATTTTTAAGCCGGTAATCTGTTTACAGGTAAAATCTGAGCAAATTGACTAATCTGGTCAAGTAACTGATGTAACAGTTTTAATGTAGGTAGGATCTTATTTATTTTATTTTTTAGCCGTTTATTGTACACAGTATAAGGCAAAGGACATAACATAAAAACTTACACAACAGGTCAACATATTTTAGAATAATGGAACTTGCTTTTCATTGTGAAAAAAAATTACGCAAAGTATTTACAGGGATTAATGGGTTGCAGAGGCCAGATGGCAGTCGCTCTGTGTAAAAACTTGGTTCCACGTCAAATCCCCTAGGTTAGGTAGCCGATCCCGACAGAGAAGGGGGCAAGGAGAATAGTGATTTCCATTAAACCAGTCCATGAAACTGAAGAGGTTTCCCTAAAGATCATCATCGAAATAAGACCTATTGCACTAGATGGCCTCTTGCCTTGCCGTTGGGAAATTTTTTAAACCTTATTTTATAAGCTGTAAGTTGCTTATAGCAGCAAGTTTCTACACTTTATTTTGTTTTAATATGAAGTAACATAAAAATATACTTTGTACATAGGAAATCTCAAAAATTGCAGTCACTAGACTACTTTCACCAATTGTAATAGATACATCGAACTTGATACATATGTTTCATTGTGAATGATGGGTAGTTAGAGATCAGCTGGGGCAATTTATTTCGCATCAAGTATCAAGAAACCCGCCTACATATTCTAATCTTATACTTGTAGGTACTTAAAAGTATGTAGGTAAGTAAGTCAGTATCGCTGAATGTGTAGAGTTGAGTGTCTGTCGGCCTAGAATAAAAAATATTAACAAAATGTTCATTAATCAACTCTTTCAAAATTACAGACTACAACATACTTGCTAGTCCAGGTCTGCTGGAAGAGATTTCTTTTGAGAAATAAGTTGACCTGTTGGGGCATTATCATAGTCAATAGTGTCAAACCTGTATGGATACTTCATTCAGGGGCATCTCAAGACTTGCTTACGAATACTAATTAGCGTAGCGCAATCATACACATTTAACTGCCATACAAACCTTTCGCCATCCCTTGGGCAATAACGCATTCAATATCCATAGGCGGATCGCACACTTGATGCAAGACGGAGCGCTAAAATATCGTAGCGGTCTTTCAGATCCATGCTAGAAACGTAACTCCCCATAGTAAAACCGCACTCAAAGGACGACGCTGCGATAGCGTTGCGTCGACAGCGGTTGGGCGGTTTTAGTTTGAGGTTTGACAGAAATGTCAATCCCCATACTAAAATATGGATCTGAGAGACCGCAGCGATGTTTTAGCGTTACGTCGTGCGTCAAGCGTGCGATCCACATTACCCATACATGCGAGGTCTAGGTCATATATAAATTTTTACTTCTATTGCCTAATAGACCTGCAAGGATGTTGACCAATATCTGAAGATTGCAATTGTGTATGTATGTAGGTACATAGAAATTTTTATTGTTCATTGCACGTGATAATTGGTAATAACTAATTTGCGGTAAAACCATGTTATAGATTTTTTGCATGTATTATTTGACCTCGATTCTGGTTAATAAATATATGACACTTAATTAGCTAGTTCAAAAATATGTGTATCATATTCTTAAGCAAAAGAAGTAATACATAATATAATAGGTATACAGAGTGTAAAAAAAATAGCTGCAAATATTTTAAGGGGTGAACCAGCCCATGAAACTGAACAACTTTCCCCGAGGAACATAGGTCGAAATATGAAAACAAAAATTGGTCCTTATATACAAAATTACAGACCGACCAAGTCAGTTTGTATGGGAGGTCCAAAAAATTTTCTCATATTTCGACCTATGTATCTTAGGGAAATTGTTCAGTTTCACGGGCTGATTCACTCCTTAAAATATTTGCAGCTAATATTTTTACACTTTATATAATGTAGTTAATAAGATATTTTAGCTTGTTTAATTACAAATTTCTTTCATGAGAATACTAATAGTAAGAAAACAGTAAGTAATAGCACAGTAATAGATAAATAAATATATAAATGTGCTAATGTAAGTTGAACATTAGAACGAGAAAATATTATTTATCCACACACACACACACACACACACACACACACAAAAATCGCTCCTTTAACCCTGGAGGGGTAGACAGAGCATTAACGACAAATATTTGAGGGTCGTTTCAGATAATTCATGTATCATTATAGTGACAGGTTGTCAGCTTGTCTCCTAAAATTGCAATAAACATGAAACCCTCGAAGTCCCTTAGTCGGCTTCTACGATACCTACGGGAAAAAATGGGGTGATGCTATTCTAAGCCAGCATCACACGACATAGCCGGCATCCCACGGCATATCTTATTTATCCGGTTTACATATTTTGTCTAGCGGTTGACATTTTAGACTAGTTTAGTTACTGATTAAATAATTTAAATTACCTACTTCAGCCTTGTGCGACCTTGAATATTTAAAAAAATCTTGATTGATTTAGTAGATTCAAATTATTTGTATTGAAATCTAAAAACAAAAGTTCATAAATGGTTATTCATACCACCTTAGCATTTAATATTTATGAAACTATAGCTTTTTGACAGCAAGGTTCAGTGCAAGTTGATACTTAGACAGAAAAACTCCAATTACTAAACTACACAGACAGTAGTTAATATACTACGACTTTTTTTTAATAGCCTATAATGTGTTCCACTGCAGGGCAGAGGCCTCCCCTCTTTTTCGCTATTTCTACTACTTAAATTTCAAATTTTATTTCAAATTCAAATTTCAATCGTTTATTTCCAAGTACATTCACAACGAATGCTTTCAGAAAGTCAAGAATTTACAATACAATACTGTCACTAAAAAATAAATAAGTCATTGTAATAAATAACAATTTTATGTTCCTAGTAGAAACGCGGCACGAGTGGGATAAAAAAGGCACTGCCTCGGGGCCGGCCAGGCTGACCACACAGCATGTAACTTACGCCACCACCGTCAATGTATGAAGTACATAAAATGTATTTTATCAAAGACGTCCTTATTGTATACGACAATAGTGTCAAATTCTCAAGAGAACAGACTTCGCGTAGATAAGTCATGGGAGATTAGTTACAATGGAATTATACAACTTTCTGGGTTTCTGTGTTTGTACATTGTATGGGAGGCGATACGCTTGTTCAATACAAAGTTATTTTATAGCCATAACATTGAAGAATTATTGGATGCAAATTTAGATCAAGGAGCTTAATTTTATTTTATTTCTGAAACATTTGACTCACAATTTCAAGTACCTATTCAAAATCGTACGGAAAAATTGCAACTAAAGTACCTACGATGAAAAATGTCCTTGATTTAATTGAACTGCTTATAAAACACACACGTTGATCTCTTTTGTATTAAGTAATAAATAAAAGGTTTTTAGGGTATCCATATGCCAGTAATTCGTTCATCAACAGTCACAATAGTTCACTGTTGGACATGTGTCCGTAACAGGTGTTTGCCCTATTTTCCACAACATACGTAAAGCGGGTCTGTCTGTAAACGCAATGAAAGGAGTGCACAGTGGTTCCCCGCCCGTACAAAGCCGTGACAAAATTACGATTTTAATATTAATGGCTTGATTGATTAAAAATACCTTTAAATATGATTAATGATTTATTTTGTGTAAAGAAAACTATAAAATATTTAAATAATCATATTTGAAGCAAGTTCAAAACGTCTTTTCCTGGTACGGTTTTTTTTTCTTTGGTTTTTTCCGTAGTAAGGACAGAAACGGATCAGAACTAAGCAATAATCTGTTTATAAGATCTGTATTCGTTTACTCAAAAATCTTTCTCGTATGTAACGTTCACGACGCCAAAGTTCATTAATTTTTTTGCAAATATTTTTAATCTTCTTATGTAATTGCTCAAAATTTGTGTCTTCTTCAAAGTCCATGTCCGTCGTATTAAATATATCTTGAGCAATAATATCCACTTTTCGGTAATTTTTATCTTTAGATATCCATATATTGAATATAAGCTTGCGAGGAAACTCACATTTGTAATTATCACCTGAAACAAACGATTTAGAGAGACATATTGCTCAAAGATGTGGACGGATGTGGATGAGATGTTTTTAAATTCATAAAATATACATGTTGAACTATTATTTGATATACAGGACTTGGCGGCAAGACGTGTCCAAATAAGTTAAAAGTCTAAATTAAATATGTAGAAAACAGACATAGGCGATACAATTTTAACCGACAAATAAAACATTATTCTAGTGTCGTAATCGGAATAAATTATTTACTAAAATAATCTTCATACCTTCCTTAATCACTTCCATAACGAAAACAACAGCTCAAACTATTAATTAGTTTATAATTAATGATATGATTTACACTTCCGTACTTTGTAGCCAAAGATAGTTCAGCTAAGTGCTCAGTTCTAAAGCAGATAAATAAGTGAAATACGCATACAACAATTAAATATTTGTTTTTAGAGGGTACTTCAGTTTATAAACTAACCAGGCAGTGCGTCATAACTTATTAAACTTATCCTCAGATTTTCGATTTTTGGCCTATGGCAGGCACCACTGTGGAGTGGTATTGCACAGGGAACGCTTCTGCCCCTATTAATGTGGTTCTGGACTGGGTCATTAATAAGACGTAAAAGTCGTACGCTTAAAACTATTGTCTAAAAATACGACGGACTTCATTCATAATACTCAAAGTTTGAATTATTAACAAAAAGTTATACAAAAGTAAGTGTTCTGACGCCACCCAAACTAGCAATGTGTGACGTCATGCATACTTGTTTTCAGACGAAATACCGTTTTAGTTCGTTTTAAAAAGTAGCTTGCAAATGCCGTGTGATGCCGGCTTAGAATAGCATCACCCCACCTCCTTCCCGCGGGTGTCGTAAGAGGCGAATAAGGGACTCGAGAGTATTGGTGTATTACAATTTTTAGGCGACAGGCTGACAACCTGTCACTATAGTGATACACAGGCACATTGTTTTCTGAAACCACCTTGGAAAACAATCCTCAAAAATGTCAGACGTGGCGATAGCGACCGTATTCTTACGGCCGCTAACGCTCTGCCTACCCCGCAAGGGATAAAGGCGTGATATATGTATGTATGTAAAAAGTAGCTAATTTGACCTGCCAGTCCACATCCCTATTATGTTGTCTATACAAATACGAAAGAAGTGATGCTATCTAGGTCAGCATCACGTGATTTACGATTAATTGTAATTTTTTCAGGAGAAGCGATGCCGGAACCCGCCGACTGCTCCCCAAAAGATCGAGAGAGTGATCACACTGTGCCAGGATGAGATCAAGCTTTCAATACTCAGAGGTAAGACATACATTATCACGCCTTCATCCCTTGCGGGGTAGGCAGAGCGTTAACAGCCGTAAGAATACGGTCATCGCCACGTCTGACATTTTTGAGGATTGTTTTCCAAGGTTGTTTCAGAAAACATGTGTATCACTATAGGGACAGGTTGTCAGCCTGTCGCCTAAAAATTGTAATACACTAATACTCTCGAGTCCCTTAGTCGCCTCTTATGACACCATCGAGAAGGATGTGGGGTGATGCTATTCTAAGCCGGCATCACACGGCTAGTGGGAGTCATTGATGTGAATAACTGTGGAAAAACACATTTCTACAGCGGGTACTGGACGGACAGTCCTTAGAATACTGATCTCGACGAGACGAGACGAGCATCAACAGATCGAGAAATTGACGAAGTCCAACCGGTGCGTCGATAGCTCAGTGGTAGAGCGGCCGGTACCCCACGCGGACCGGGTTAGATTCCCGGTCGACGCTTGTCAATTTTAAGATTTCTTATTTGGATTTATGAAAATAATATAGCACTGTGAATGCGGTAAATCCCAATAAATATACTGATAGAGTATTCAGAATATAAAACAACTAACTACCTACTTTCGCTTAGAAATATGGCTGCACAGAAATTGGCATAAATAAATTAAAAGGGCTTGTACTATACTCAAAAGGGATAATCATAGAGATGTAGTAAATAATAAATTATTCTTATACCGGTCATAAGATAAGATAGGATAATTTCTTTATTTAATAATTACAAAACCGAACACTTTTATTATGAGGTCTAACTATTTCCTGAACTAAGAATAGGAATGGCAAGATTGCTACTCTATCACATGACTTTACAATCGCAACACACCTTATAGTTAGGTTAGAATCCAATAATAAACACATTAAGGTCAATCCCACACATGACGTCCGTTGATGAAATAGACCAAAATAAGTGTAACAGAAACGGATGCCAACGCAATTTTTTGCGTTGCTCCAGCGTCGGTTTTTGTATGAGGAATTGGAAATCTCCTGGGATCTTACAGACGCATACGCAGCAACAGACGTTAGATGTGTTTCCCGCCTAAAGAATTGTTTTATTGTAATGGCCACTGATTATGTCGTTACTCCATTTGCCTGGCGGTCTACCCGCAAGAACCAATTCTTGGTCGCCAATTACCTACAAACTTGGTCTAACATATTTTGCGTGGTTTAATTACTTAATACTACGAGTAAGTACATTTGAAATGAAATGTTTCGTTATTATCACAAACCTAGATCGATTATACTTCGTAATAATTGTGAGGTTTATGGTTGTACTAGCGGCCTGCCCCAGCGGCTGCGCCCGCTGCAACTCATTTTCCCATGGGAATAAAGATTTTTTCGGCAAGTATTATACATAAAAACGTTCCTCTTGAATCATTCTATCTATTAAAAACTCAATGCATCAGAATGAGTTGTGTAGTTTTAAAGATTTAAGCATACATATCTACAGATAGACGCGAAAAGCGACTTTGCTTTATACTATTTAGTGATGAGAGACTATCAAGAGTCAAAAATGTTCAGAATAGAGCCATTTTCAAAGACGTAATCACAAAACTAGTCTAGTTTCCTACAACCTTGAAATCAGTGTGTGCACATAGGTTGCGACGAACGACAGATAAATAGTGTCTAAAAGTCGATCACGAACACAACTCAGCGGTATTATGGTGTCCATAGTCAAGGTCGGGTGAAAGTAACCGGTTTTTTAGCTGGGCACGCGCAATACCGCGTAATCACATTACTTACCAACTTATATTTACTTTTACTATCATCTCTCTGTTCTACCTATAAGGAGAGAATTGATTAGTTTGAATTCTTTTTGGGTGATTTCTTAATTTTTTTTTTAATTTTACACCTCGGGGCTGCTTTTGGATCAGCGACTTTTGCCGTTCGTAGTCATTGTATATTTTTTTCTGTATTATTCACACCCGGGCCTTTTTCTGGATTATTGCATATCACAATCAATGAAGCACATACTGTCGCTGACCGTGGGGCAGCAGAAGTAAAATAGGCGGGTTCTTGCTAGACTACTGAAGGAAACCGCCTTCTAGGATAATATTTTATATATTTGCAGCACATTACATGTGAATCTTAGAATTATAATGAAAACCATAGAAAATACAGATAATTATTACAAAACCTAGACTTAGAGGTCGAGGCCAAAAAGGTTTTATGTTGGAAGACTCCAACATGCTGGGGGCGCAACAAGAAAGTAAAACAGAAATACTTAAATATTACAACACAGTAATTAGGTAAATCTTATATCAAGTACCTAACTCAATAACAACAACAACAAAATGCTTATACATTAGCAAGTGAAACAAAATACTGCTATCATACCTTAATCTACAGGTAAAATAGAAATGCCACTGAGCGAATGCTTATACACTTTCTTAGTTACAAAATCAACAACGCGAATTTTATTATCCTTTCCAGGATATTATTATACTTTTACAATCCTGGCCATGGGCCACGAGAGGAAAGGAGAGTTAGACTACCTAAGAATGACTAACGCTCCATTACAAACTTGAGATGGTCTTTACATTACAAACTTGAGATGAAACCTTATAAAGTATTTGAAACAAGAAAACAATCGGTATTTAAATTCAACTCTAACCCGAGATGTAAATAATCTCAGTTACAAAACATAAAAATATAACGCTTTACTCTACCGCTTTTTTTATCATAAAAGGACTCGCGTGGTCAAATTCCACACGATCGAAAAGCTTACATGAGGTCACCCCTTTCGCCGGTAGCGACCTTAACTGCCTTGCACATTGTGCTTTCATCTTAAAACATACTAAACACTTGTGGACAAGCTTCTTTATGTGCCTGTAACCATTAACAATCCAGTAACGCTTATTTAAAGTAGACATCCTTAAAATGAATGCTCTGCTCATGTCGAATTATAGTGTGTAAGGCATCTTGTAATTCAAGAGACGACAATGATGTACCTGATTTCCGCGAGCTCCTATTCTTAAGATTATGACAAAACCTAAGAACGTAGGCCATAACACGTGTCATTTTATTGAGATCCGAAAACCTATTAAGAAAAGAAAACCAGCCATCCTCCTTTTGCGTCACAAGCGAAACCCTGGCACCAGAGCCTGTGTGCTGGCTCTCCGCCTCAGACGATTCGACCGCAGAAGGCAAAATAATTTTTTGCTGTGACCAACTCTCTACTAAATTTTCAGGAATTCTTTCAGCCTTACAGAGTTTGTTGGCAGACTTATTGACATCTGTGTCGCAGTTGATACATAGTAAAGAAACCTTACTTGATTTGTTCTGCTGGGTGATGATAGGTAAAGAACCACCAATAATATAACCGAAGCTAGTATTAAATATGCGCAGACCTGGATACTGCCCCTGAGTCACCTGCTCAGAAGGCACTGAAACAGCTTGCAGAAGCACCCCTTGCTGTTCCGGAAACAACGCCTGAAAGAAAACATCAGCTCCGATCAACATATTGATTTCCGATGGCTTATCAAAATCATCATCAGCTAACTTGACACCGTCAGGGATATTAAGTGCAGCCCTATCAATATCTAACTGGGGCCTTGCTTGTGTGATGGTGTCCATTACATTGCAATTAAGTGTGACTTTATACGGTGTGACTTGTGAGAACACTTCTAGAGGTACAGAATAGCTACTAGCGCATCTTCTGTTGTTGACCCCTACTATTGTAGTGCTATCTTGCCTCGGTGTTATACCTAAAGCGTCAATTAACTTTTTTGTGACTAAATGTGTCTCTGAGCAACAGTCCAACACTGCCTTGATATGTACCTCCCGACCATCCTGTGAGTACAACTTAACTTTCACTGTAGGCAACAATTTTCTTCGAGCGGTGTCATGCGAAATCAAAGTAATGTTCTCCTTGCCTCCTGCCATATCATTGTGCACTAAAGTATTATGAGCTAGTTTGCAGATGCTACAGCGGAAGTGGAAACGGCATCCCCCTTTTCCTTTGTGCTTCATCAAACATACATGACATAATCCCTTCTCATCGACAAACTTAATCCGACCCAATGATGGCAGGCACTTGAAACTCTTACAAGCAAATATCTTGTGTTCCTTAGAAGAACAATACCCACATGGCTTAGCTCCTTGAGCAGGTGAGGCAGCCGCGACGTTCACCACCGAAGTCTTCTGACTCTTAGTAGAAGAGGCCGGCTCAGCATTTTCCAGTGCCAGGGCCCTCTTCTCCAGGTATTGAAGAAAGTCAACCACCGTCGGGTCTGACACATCACTCCGCTCCAACTGATAGGCCCGTGAAGTATAGGTATCTAGTTTACGATACAAAATTGTTAAGATGATAGGATCCCAATTGTCAGTTTTAACATCTAAGTTTTTCAATGCTGCCATACACTGCTTAACATGGCTAACAAAGTCCCGAATGTTACTGGGTGTGGACCTGACCAGAGCATTCATATCAAGCAATGAATTGATGTGTTCATTGACAATCTTGAATTTGTGATTATACCTATCATTTAATAATCTACGCGCCTCCTCATAGTTTTCTGAGCTCAAAGTGAGATTTTTTATTAGCTCAAGGGGCTCCCTTTCCAAGAAGGAACGCAGATAGTACAACTTTTGCACGTTATCGATATACCTATCCTTGTGAATTATAGCATCAAACAAATTAATGAACGGCATGTACTCGCTATATTTGCCTGAGAAGTTTTTTATCTGAATAGTCGGCAATTTAGTCCTATGGGTACTATTCTCAGCAGTTTGAGGAGTAGATTTTGAATTAATTGCCTCATTCAAGGCTGTTAAAATCGAAAAATATTTACCTTCAACCTCAGACACATCGTCATCGTCCTTGTCGTCCAAGGACATTATGGATATTTGACAATCCTCATAGCTTTTAAACAGCTCGCCAACACGTTCGCGCTTACTCTTCAAAGTAAGCAACGGCGATGCATCAACGTCGGTTTTATTGTTAGTAAACGTGAACAACCGCGTAATGGAAGCCTTCATGTATTTCCTAGACGCGCGAAGCTCCCGAAACCTATCATCACGCTCCTTAACGGAAGCCTCATCGTCCGACATGCTGGCCTCTCTATGTGCAATTATGCCTATTATGCAGAAAACTACACAAAAACTTTTATATCAAAAAATAAAAATTCACAGTATAAAATGTAAAAAATGAACGCAAAACATTAAACAACAACAAAAATGCAATACCAAAGTGAAGTAGGTACGCATGCGCGTTAGTTTTGACCACTCTAGAGAGCCGTTTCACGTCACTTGCGCTGACGTCTTATAGTCCACGTAACCTTCCGGCCAATGGCGTTGAACCACCTGTTGACGTCGCCTACGTAGCGACTCGTGATTGGCTAAATTGCTCGTTGTAGTAGTAGCCCATTCATAAATTACTTGCGTGAAATCTTGCGTCTCGTTCACTTGCTTGTACCGGGGAAATTCAAAGCGAAACAAGATGGTGGCAGAGACGATATGTATGAAATAGGTTTGCGATACCTATTTGTAAATGCGACGAATTCTTCGTAAGTATGTAGCGAAAAATTACTTGCGCCGCTTGCGGATTATAATTCTGAGATGATCCCACGAAGCGCTCCACCCAAACAGAGAAAAGACGAATTTTTCGAGAGAATCGATTGCGAAAAATTTGTTGCGTCTATCGCCGTTGTCATGTAGGTATGAAGACGAAGATCACTCTTGCGACATGTTACTCGTAGCAGCAAAAAATATGAGCTGACTTACGCTTGTTGCAGGTCTATTATAGCATAAAAACCTGGAGCATAGCAGCAATCCTTGTAGCAAATCCAACACGTAGCCAAGCAACTTTTCCCTTGTTGCTCGAAGGACCAAAATGTCGCTGACCGTGGGGCAGCAGAAGTAAAATAGGCGGGTTCTTGCTAGACTACTGAAGGAAACCGCCTTCTAGGATAATATTTTATATATTTGCAGCACATTACATGTGAATCTTAGAATTATAATGAAAACCATAGAAAATACAGATAATTATTACAAAACCTAGACTTAGAGGTCGAGGCCAAAAAGGTTTTATGTTGGAAGACTCCAACACATACATTTGAGTAATTATATAGATCTTAATATCAATTAATTGCAATACTTCGTAGAGGTATAGCCATATGTAAGCGAGTAGGCTAGTACCAGTACTAAACTCGTAAGCGTACTAAACGTTGCCAGCAAAGACGTTATTTGCTTTTGAAGGCCTAAACATACTGTTTACTCTCTAGCTATTTGCAACTCTGCATCAGATCTGGTGATCAACCTACTTGAAATCAACCAATACTGATTAATGTAATGAAGAACGTGTTGGCCTCTTTTATGTTAAGTCGAAGTATTAGGTACTGATGATTGTACAACATTTCCACTGTATCCTAATTAATTACCTCCTTAACTATTCTAATACCTGCTTAAAATTGGTTATAGATACATAAGCATTCTAATGCAAAATTTCGACGTAAATTTGGTTTAAGGTTGCACAATGCATATAACATAAGTCCCCGTCTTTATGCATGAACACAAACAGTTCTCTGTTACCTTGTCTCGAGTTATCGGCGTGCTAAGGTCGGTCTCAAGATCAGACCAAACCGCACTGTTGGTCACAAAGTCACTAGTTTCTGGTCAATGAGTCGGAAATAAACACTGAAGGTAAAACTAGTTCTTTGACACTTAACCAAAAAGATTCATCATCATCATTCCCCCGTTCTCTGTCGGGGTCGTCTACCAACCTAGGGGATTTGACTTTTTTACACAGAGCAAATTCCATCTCACATCTGCAACTCGAAGGCTAACCTGGCCCGAATCCTAGGTTAAGTCATATTCAAATTATAATCTGAATTCAAATTTTTCCTGCTCGAGTATTTTCCGATACTTCCATTAAAGCGAAATTAGGATTCTTATATGTGTCATATTTATTGGACACTACTATAAGTGTACGTATACGCATGTTTTCTGAAACTACCTTGGAAAACAATCCTCAACAATGTCAGACGTGGCTATAGCGACCGTATTCTTACGGCCGTTAACGCTCTGCCTAACCCGCAAGGGATAAAAGGCGTGATATATGTATGTATGTACTATAAGTATGACTTTCATAGCGAAAGATTTCGGGTATAAAAACATTTTATTCACTAATGAAAATATACACACAGTGATGTACAGGATGTAAATATAACACAGGTTAAATTTCATCTGCGTATAGCTCATTCGCGTAATTATAAATTGTATGAAATATGACAACGCGAGCCTTTGATGACATAGTTATTTTAACAAGGGCATTATCTTTAATGTCATACTGAAAATTCGCATGTAAGTATCGGCAGAGATAATCAAGTTAATGAAGTCAAATAATAAAAACCATATATGGTATTATGGCCCTCTATATTTGTCAGACGTGGCGACATCGGCCTTATTTTTGCGGCCGTTAGCGCTCAGCCTACTCCGTAAGGGATAAAGGCGTGATATATCTATGTATGTATGTATGGTATTAGTAAGCAACGACCTTAACACATATTAAACTGTTATTTTTCCTAACCACTTAACATAAGAAGTGAATGTGGAAACCTTCACACAGCAAGTTTGAATAAATTAATCCACGTAATTTGTATGCAACAATGTAATCACGATTTCATTTGACAGCAGCTTCCTTAAATTACATAAAATCTAAGGGCAATCTTATTGATTAATCGTTTCCTAAAACGTGCTATCAGAAAAACCTTGTAAGGGAGTTCCTCCATACATTTCAAAAGAAGTTAAAATGATCAGTCAATACATTATCAAACTACATGCTACAAGTTTACAGGCAATATGTAATTTGCGTAGCTGGTTTGCCATTATGGCCCCATAATTAATCAAAGATACGCAACAGTCTACTGTACAACAATCAATCTACTGTAGTACTTTTATTTTATTTAAGCGTAGCCGTCTTTTGGGCTATTAATATATTTTAGAACTTAGCTAGGTTAGCTTAGGTCCTATGGTACAAATTGGTAATTGAGAATAGGAGCACTTTTGAGCAGGTTTTTGGGTGGTTTTCCTGTTCAGGGGGTCTGGCTGATTTACATGCCACATGTAAATATATTTTTTTAAATATTCTCTTTAATTGGTTGACGTCGTACATTGACGGTGGTGGCGTAAGTTACATGCTGTGTGGTCAGCCTGGCCGGCCCCAAGGCAGTGCCTTTTTTATCCCACTCGTGCCGCGTTTCTACTAGGAACATAAAATTGATATAGAAAAGAGAAGATTGTGTCTGACAATTTTCTCTTTTTTACAATGACTAATTTATTTTTTAGTGACAGTATTGTATTGTAAATTTTTGACTTTCTGAAAGTATTCGTTGTGAATCTACTTGGAAATAAACGATTGAAATTTGAAATTTGAAAATTTGAAATTTTGAATTTGCAACGTACTTAAGCTGTAGACTTGTAACCTATCATTGACAACATAAGGCACTGATAATAGTGATAGTTTGATATTTCGGTACTCATTGTCTCAGTAAATGCTGACAATAATCAAGGATTACCCTAATTGAGTACATGTAGGTTTATAGTAGAGGACGAAACTCACAAGAAACTCGTGAGATCGACTTCTTGCAGATTTGCATCCAAGAGTCCATCTGGATTCTATTCTATCCTAAAAAGTTGTAGTATGAACACTTCCATGCCTGATGAATGGAAATAAAGTTGAAACAACCAGGAGCTTTCGTCTTCGGTAGTTCGATACTCGTTTAACAGCATTTAGAAGCGGAAACGATAGCTTCAAATGCTAAGTAATATTTAGTGATAGTAAGCTACCATTTCTTAGCCATCTTCATAAAATAGAACAAGTACTACTACTCAATGCCAGAATTGCATTATGTTACGATTGACCCGTTGCAAGCTAACCTATTTCACCAGCAGTTGATTAAAGTACGTACAGGATCGGTTCACCATAGGTTGTGGGCTCAGAACCTTTCCATGTGACATTTTCGATTTCTATATCTTCGTCCTAGTTTAGCAACCATCGTATTCATTCCTAAAGTAAAGGTTGTTTGACAGAGGAATTGTCCTAATATGGAAGGTTGGCCATACCTACGTAACTGTACCGTCTGAGATCACTTCTGTTCTGAGTCACAAAGTCACAACTAAATGACGCAAAACTGATTATTTGAACGAATCGATAATGCCTCACTACGCTACGTATAAGTAATCATAGAAAATTAGCATAATTACAAAATGTCGTCAAGATATACCTGATAAAGCCAAAATTTTGCACCAGTTGCGGTAGTCTATTGGAATATAATAACTTATTTGAAAAATGCAACACGTGGATACTCGTGTGGAAAGTTATTATTGATGCCATATTCAAATAATCTGTAATTTCGCGACTGTTCTTTAGGAAGTTCAGTCATATAATCCTATACCTACCTACCTAAAAAGTTCAAAAGCTATCTGCCGAAAACTTTGCCGCTCAACAGTTAAATAATCATATCGAGATCTTATGGACCGGAAGGTCCTCGACGCATGTCAGATTAAAGAAATTTCAAATTCCTCATACTTAAAACTAACGCTGACGCACCGCCCACGGATGAACTTACGTTGTTTGACAGATGCATCGCATGCGTTGGACCTGCGTGAACGTCGGTTTTTTATATGGTAGAAATTTCCTTGCATCTGAAAAACGCATGCGTTACGGAGGTCTTTCTAGAGGTATGAAGTAAATAATAATATGATTTATTGTCTTTAAAAACTCGATATGTAGCAGACTGTACGAACGCCTTTGAATCAGCTCCCAAAAAGGAGTGCGCGACCAGACAACTCTTGCATGCATTCATCCGAGCTGGGTATTGAGTAATACTGTACCTACTTAGCGCCAGAAATTATCTGTTAAAAATAAATACGTATTTATTTTCCAATATAAAGTATCGAGTTATTAAAAATACATAAGGCGGTCTTCTCTTTTCGTGTGGGACACCGAGTCGTCCAACGACCCGATGCACCCTAGTGACAGAATTTCTCAACCGCCTTCTACAAGTAGCAGGCTTCTGACATGGCTGTGTAACGGCCACCGTCTAAGTGATCATAGACATAGCGACCGGGACCTACGGCTTAACGTGCCATCCGAAACACGGAACCGTCTTACTTACGGCCAATCGGGTGGTTCAGCCCGATTCATAAGGCGGTAAAGGTCGATAATAGGTACTAATAGTGAAAGTCGCAGGTTCAAATATTTTTTCTAAAAAGACGTTAAAATTAAGTGCTTATTGAACCGACGACCGATGTGGCGCAGTGGTAGTGTGACTGCCTTTGATGCAGAAGGTCCCGGGTTCGATTCTCGGTGGGTCACTCACAAAGTTGTTATCTATCGCTTTGTGAATTTGTTCCCAGTCTGGTTAGAACATTGCGGGCTGAACCCTCCGATTGTCCGTAAGAAAGATGGTTCCGTTTTTCTGATGGCACGTTAAGCTGTAGGTACCGGTTGCTGTCTATAATCACTTAGACGGCGGTCGTTACACAACCATGTCAGAAGCCTGCTACTTGTAGAAGGCGGTTGAAAAATTCTGACACTAGGGTTCATCGGGTCGTTGGACGACTCGGTGTACCACACGTAAAGAGAAGACTTTTTGAACATATTTGTTTTGATGAGCTATGTTATGAGGTACCTACTTAAGCTGGCTAATAAAAAATATGTGTTTCATACCTAAACGACTTTCGTCAGTCGCATCTCAAAACACCAATTATAATTAAAACCATAATCGTCTTTCAGTGCACTATCGCTGTATCTAGCCGGTGCAACGACCACTGACCCATATACCAACAGACTTTGCATAACAGTTGCGCAAGGGTGGGACATGCGATGTGCACTCGGCTGTTGCGGGCTCTTTGCGAAATTCGCCAGTCTTTGTGACCCGGCTTGTAATACTGCAGTTACTTGGTCTTCGGTAATACTGTTTACGACTTCACGCTAGGTATGATAGACGATCTAGGAACCAAAGCTTTAAACTAGTATCATGAACACTTTAAAAAAGTCTTAATTTATGTGTCAATGGAGTTACACTATGATAGTCTGTTTATGAAATTCCCTCTCATTTGTTCTGTGGATATGTACTATCGCGGCGACGAAAAGCACCTCATACTATCCAAAAATTGTGAGAGTAACAACATGCTATAGTTGTAGGAGTAAAAACGATTGCAATGAAAACACAATGCATTCTCAAACTTTGAATTAGGTTACTGTTGTAAAGTAAAAACATATCTACAGCGTCAAGGTGCAAAACATTAAACTCCACCAAACGAAGTCTGAAAGAATCTGATGGGTACTTAAAGCCAATCATTTATATTACCTATCTATGAACAACCCAATCTAATCTTACCTACCTCATCCGTTTCTGAAATACCTTATGGGTCAACCAATGTGCAATAGGTTATCCTAATGTACTCAGTCTATGGTCCCTACCACTGAGTGTTACAACAGTACAATGAAACTAGAAAGGTTGGTTCATGCCTATAATATGTATATCTTTATAGTCTCGGTTTAGTAATTTTATGCTGGTTTATTAAGTCACTTCTGCAATGTTCAAAGAACAATAATTTACTTCAATCAAAGTCCGTTTCATGGTTTAAGAGCAGTTGGCACTGTTTGTGACGGAGAAATGCAGAATGCAACTGATTTTTTTTAAGAAATCTGTGATGCAGTGTTGGACTTCATATGGCCCGTCTCTTAGCCTTTCATAAAAACACGTTCACACTTATGGCACCAACTGATCACGACAGTTTACTAGCCACCCTTTTGACTTCTGAGAGTCTTTGCTTCATCGCGGTCTTCTGCATTGCTAACATGCGTGCCACGATAAAATTTTGTCACCGCAATATGTCTTCTGCAGTTTACTTCACTGCGCATAAGTTACGCATTTTTCCATAGTGACATTGTGTGCATAAGAAACGACAAAATATGTCGTGGCACGCATGTTAGCCATGCAGGAGCCCTATTTTTGAATTTTCGTATAAATTCTAAGTATCACACCTGCTGATATAAAATAATCGAGTTGTAGAAATTTTTCATACGAGTAATTAAACGACTCGTTCCGAAATTCTGCGTACGATTTCAGAAATCACTGTTTCAAACATTGAACTCCTAATCCAGATTAGATCCAAGGTCATGTGTTAAACCATCAAAAAAATGTTCTAAATAACAAACTGATTTACTAAACAAAGATTTTACGCCTTAATTAGAAGCTTGCCAGAATTGAGGAAGTGTGCAATGTAGCATCCTCCTCGTAGTTATCATTAATTATTGCAGGATATTGTAACACCGGTAATCGCAAGATTTCCCGCCCACTACGAATAATTTGCACTTACTTACGTCACCTACTTGCTTGAAATTTTGGCCGACTATAATAGTGATATGTAACTTTTCAAGCTCTCGCGATTGTTTTCACACATTTCAAAGATCGCGAGTGACCCGGGTTAACCAGAAAAATATGCGACTTAAGAGATATAGTTTGTGTGATCCCATTTCTGGTCTAATTGACAACAGGGGTTACTGTAATGATAAAATATTTCGGCTCTTGCCTGTAATTGGGGATGGTACAATTACCTCCCACATTTTTAAAATTCAAGAGTTAATTCTAGATTAAACATACATACATGCATACATATATCACGCCTTCATCCCTTGCGGGGTAGGCAGAGCGTTAACGGCCGTAAGAATACGGTTGCTATCGCCACGTATGGCATATTTGAGGATTGTTTTCCAAGGTTGTTTCAGAAAACATGTGTATCACTATAGTGACAGGTTGTCAGCCTGTCGCCTAAAAATTGTAAAACACCAATACTCTCGAGTCCTTTAGTCGCTTCGTGCGACACCCGCGGCAAGTATGTGGGGTGATGCTATTCTAAACCGCCATCACACGGCACTATCTTGATTAAATCCCGCGATTATCATAAGGAATGTGCACGGGAAATATTCATACTCACATAACTCAGACATTATCGGAAACTGAAAGTGAACGCTAAAAGTCAAGTCGATCGGTCGACGGCGGGCGAATCGTACTCGACATCGGCAAAACGATTGGTCGTGACCGGTGTGGCCCATTTACATCGACTGCATTGCAATGCAAGTACGGTCCACAAGCGAGAAACCTGTTCTATGAAATTTGAGGTTCCTGAGCTAGAATTCGATTGTGAACTGGATCATTAATAAAATAAAAGTCGTGCGCCTAAACCTATTGTCCAAAAATACTACGGACTCCATTCATAATTTTTCAAAATATTCGAAGTTTGAATTAATAAACTGAAAAATTACGTAAAAAAGTTCCAACGCCATCCAAAATGAAGTCATACAAAGCTATTTTCACACAAAATGATCGTTTTAAAAAGTTGCTCATTCCATTGCCCTGCCAGTCCACAACCCTATTTAAGACGATCATTCATAGACATGGCGCACGCGAAATGCGTTTTTTAAATTGTATGTGCTGTCTCGACACCCGCGCGGCAGGCACCGTAATGTGCGATAGAGAGAGGTAGCAGGCTTCCTGAGAAATCGCCTCGAAAACAGAGTAAAATCGAGGTACGTGCGTTAACGTTTCCCTACCCTTAAATTTTAACCAAATTTTATAATTTTGGTCTTGATCGCTTAGGTATAAACTAAACTAGGTTTATACGTTTTGTTTTTGGCCAAATTTTGTACAGTTTTGTAAGAAACCTCACTCAAACATGAAGATTTTTCAGTATCAAAAACGTGTACTTTTGTGCCTCATTATTTCTGAAACTATAATATAAATAAAAAAAATAAAAACGTATAAACCTAGTTATTGTGATTTTAAATAAAATACCTAAAAATCAAAACAATTGGTTGTGAACGAACTTGAACTTTAACATTAACTACTTTCAAAATTTCTTACATAATACTTACATACGTTAAGCATCTCGACATGCTTTGATGCAAGCCTATTTCAATAAATAGATATCATAATTACCTATTACTTCACTACAAGTTGCTAAGGTATAGTAAAAAAATACCGCTTACAACAAAGATGTTTTAGTTCTACTACATACTCATATAGGTCAAATTGTAATAAAGTAAATTTATAACTATTACAAATGCATACGGGATTTACTTTGTACATAAGTATGTCACCCCAATAAAGTTTACCTCCGAATGTCGTAAAAGACGTCGTATATAAATCTAGGCAATGGGTAGCAGACTTTTCAGCTAACTGCTCGTGGACTTACGTCTTAGAGTGCGACTCCACTGAAACGGGTCTGCGCTAAGCTAAGCTGAGCGGGGCATGAATTGAAAAATCCAGTGTCTCCACTAAAGCGGGGCGGGGATTTTGAGGCTCATGATTGGACAATTTATGCCGCGCTTAGCGTAGCTTGGCGCAGGCCCGCTTCAATGGAGACGCACCCTTAACGTGAGACCTGCTAAAAACGTCCGATTGAGGGACAACAACGAAAACAGTTCCCGTATTAGGTTAGGTTAGATTAGGTACACAGTGCACTGCTTCTTGCGACTGCTAGTGATGATGATAGGTAACAATGATGATGATGTAGATTAAAGCTCATTTGGAATATTGTTCGTTTTCAGAGGCTTTGGACGTGATCAAGGAGGAGCACACGATGCCGACGGAGCGACGGCGCAACAAGCGGGAGGTGCCCTTCACACACGATGAGAAGAGGATAGCAGGGGTAAGGACACTATTTAATTACCTCACCTCCAAGGCCTCCACTAGTTTTCTCATACTTTACCTGAGGGACACCAAGGTGATATGAACCCTAGTGTCAGAAGTATTTTAACTATCTGCTGCTGCTAGCAGGCCTCTTGGTTTAAGATGTCGCTCTTTCCATATTTTCGGGTTACTTCTGTTTTGATGTGCCTTGTCATTACTTATCTACTTTCTTCCTTCTAAGTCCAACGTAATTTCTTTGATGTCATATTCAAAGAAATCCAAATTTTGCGACGATACGCGGAAATGTTTGAAACGCACTTAATGTTTTAATAAAGCAATCCACATACCTACTAACTAGAAATTCTTGAGCTGCCTCTGTGATTGTCAGTTTTATAACAAGTCAATTGAATGTTGAGTAGATTCAAGCGCATTGTAACGTCCCCATTTTTCCGTAATCGTGTGTAATTGCTGCGGCCACGATTGGCCAATGTTCTGCTTCATTCAGCTTGTAACCCGGAAATTTCCGAGGTATTAGCATTCTGGAGGAGACCCTGTCTCTACATAAGTAATGCAAGAGTTCTGCTTCTGTTTTTCTTCTGGGCCCTGTTTTGTCCAGTTAGCTAGGTCAACAGATCTGGAGCTTAATTTCTGAACTGTTCGTTTCCGATTCCATGCACGAAACTTCAAAACTACTGGCTAGCAACCACATGTTTTAAAATTTCTTTTACTTGATGTTTTTATAGTGAATTTTTGAGGGTATGTAGGAATTAAGAAGTAAAGTAGAACGTGTGATACAAGCATAATAAGTAGCAGATTTTAACATATAGGAACTGAAAATAGATGTTTTAGAAATTGAGTTCCTGATGTTACTGCTCCTGTTACTATAAAAATATGACTTTAGGATGCTTCGTTATCAACAATGTTACATTATGTTATGTTAACTTGGCTTACCCGAAGCCCATTAACATATTTTATTTTGATTTATCTAATCTGCTTCTAGTTTTCTCCAACTAACTACCATTACTGTCGGCATATTCTCATCTCAGTGTATATCATATCTAACATCACTCTTGTGTTTAATTTCAGTGTCTGCTGCAGTGCGTGTACCGGAAAGTGAAAGCCGTATGTATCCATATCTGATCTGTCTGTACACTTTTGCCGCGAGATACACTACCGGCCTCATACGTCCGTGATAGACGATTCAATCAGTGTCTGAGCCTAGAGCACAGACATTGCGTTGCCTGGGACACAATGACGGAAAACGCAGGGTTGTTCAGACCTGCGCCACCTTGGCTGACACTACAGGAACGACCAGACGCAAGATATACACTAGCGCAGCTTTATCTCTATCCAACACCCAATCAACTTAAGATTTACGTTATGACAATAGACTGTGCGTTATGGTCAAAAGCAATTTAATTATATTTTGGCCGTCAAAGACCTATGATTTATTCGAAAATATTGATGTTATAATATTACAAACAGCAGTACCTAATATTATGAATATGACATTTCTTGAATGAACTAATCCTACACTATGAATAATGCTGAATGATGTTGAAACAGAACAACCAAAGTTATGATATGGCATTGTAAGAATTAAATTAAATTACTAGTTATATTTTTTGATTACCGCATAAACCCTAATTTCTTTGAAGATAATTGTAGTTTTATTAAAAAATACACAGTAATACTTAAAAATACGCAGTGACTATCCAAGAAAGCAAAAGACACTAGACCTATGATCCAATTTAAAGTTATACTTTTTAGTTTTACATATCATAAAAATCAAGACAAGTTATAGTAATAAAAACCTCATAAAGGTTTCGTTCTGTAATCTGAGCTATATTTTAATATTTACGGTCATTTTAATTTATAGATACCGACAATGCGAAAACAAGTTACATGGTTTGTTTTTAGGGCTATTAAGTTTGCCATATAAGTGGTTTTAAAGATATTGACAAAGGATAAAAGTAATAATTTGGCTAGTGATGCCATTGGAGGTGAGCCACATCAAGGGTATAATCTACCACAGACTATTTTGCTTAAATTGGTGGCAATTTTTCACTTTATTGCGTACATTTAGTTTTAGTTGCTCATTTCTTAATAGAAATAAGGCCGTGTGATGCTATCTTCAAATAGTATCACCTCACTCATCTCTTGCCGTTGGTCATTTACAAAAACCAAATTGCCGTGCTAAAAGGATCTAACGTGCTAGCAGTTTTACGGTAAAGAAGAAGATGGTGAACAGACTATAATTACCACAATAAACATTTAAAAAAATGTCGGATGTGGCAAGGCAAAGACGGTTGATACTATGCATACTACTCATGTGATAAAGGAGTAATTTTGGCTACTGATAATGCCATTGCAAAAGATTTATTTGGAAAAGATATATTTCGGCCATTGACACAAAGAAGAAGAAGTGATTTTGTGTGTATAATCTTTTAATATCTTGCTATTCCAGGTGGACAGCTACGGTTTCCCGACCCTCGAGGGTCTGGTGGGCCTCTACTCCGACGGGGTCAACGAACGCGGCTACTTCATGGCTGTTCTAGAAGCTTCCAGGGAGTGCTTGATGAGAAACCATGACAAGTTCTCCAGAACCGTGCCTATGGGTAAGTAATAAATTGTATGACCAAATAAAAGACGATATTTTTATATTAAATGACAGGACTTTATTGATGAATGTTCGGATGCGAACAGAGCGAGCCCAAGGCTGCTGTCAATGTACACTAGCGCTGCCTATCGTTATCCTAACGGCCCATTTGTGAACTATCTAAGAACGACATCTATAAGAAATCACATAAACTATTGAACGTTACGCGAGCGCAAGGCCCTAAAAGACAATCAGTAAATTAACATTAGTTAAACAAGGTATCGATAAATGGCGCTTGTGCTTAACAGTAGGTGAAGTTATCTACCTACTTTAAAGGGAAAAGGGATCAAATGGAAATATAGCGCTTGTGCGAACGTTAAAAGAGTTTTATGTAAAAGACATCAACGCATGCGTCAGTACATTCTTAATAGCAGATCTGTGTAGTTCAGTCACAGAATCGTCAAAAAAAGATATTAGAATTTTGCTTTTTTTCATACACCATATTTATTAACGATTATATTAATAGTTATTAACGAATCAATTATTTTTTTAAATGTTTAAATTTCAACAAAGTGGTTAAATTCAGAAGCTCTATTTCTGAAACGTCGTAATCTGATTTTGCGCACGGAACTGTGCAATGAATCCTTTTAGAAATTGAGCTTCATACGCCAGGGCCCCAAGTCTGCTATTTTTTGTCATTGTAACGCCACCGAAACTCAACTGTCATTCCAATGCCATTGTGAGCTTTCTATACTTCAGACTGTTAGCAGACTATGAAATGACCGAAAACATCCAACTGAGATCAAATCGATATCCAAGTGAAACGATTTTCATTTAGCAGACTTGGGGCTCTGATTCATACGCTGAGTAGGTATCATTTTTGCATTTTTTCATAACGTGAACTAAAATTACCTAGCTCCTTTTATTAAAAAGTGTTTTTCTGATACTTTCAGACAATGGGCGAAACTGTGATGTCTCGTTCGACATCTTTGAATGCATCTCAGACCGGATTGGCGAGTACTGTGGCAACTCCGGACTATAGATCATTAGATCTCTTTACTATAACTACTTGATACTATCCACCAAGTACCTAACTGTTTATCTAATATCATTCATCATCATCTGTATGATAAACTTAACATTAATTCGATACAGCCTCATGGATCGATACATCCAAATAAAAAGAAGTCTAAAAACTAAAACCCGACTACTGAGATTTCGCGCTCTAAAAAGTACGAAACAAGAAACCTGAAATAATAATTACTCACGATTGAATGTGTTTTTCGTCTCCAAAATTCATACAAAGTAAACAGCTATTATAATTTATTTTCATGGCAGTTTAATATAAAGTTCATAGCGGTTTTCAGGTGAAAGCTGTGGTCGTTTGCCAAGTTGTCTTATTTATTTTATAAACTAGATAGTACTAGAACACGTGGCAAACGACCACAGCTATCACCTGAAAACCGCTATGAACTTTATATTAAACTGCCATGAAAATAAATTATAATAGCTGTTTACTTTGTATGAATTTTGGAGACGAAAAACACATTCAATCGTGAGTAATTATTATTTCAGGTTTCTTGTTTCGTACTTTTTAGAGCGCGAAATCTCAGTAGTCGGGTTTTAGTTTTTAGACTTCTTTTTATTTTAATTATTTTGGGGTTGTAAACTAAAATTTTCACGATTGTTTGTTGGAAGATGTAGATAGGTACGAGTTTAAACTGTATTATGATTTTGTTAGGTGTATATAAAATATGCTAGTAGCCCCCCCCCCCCGTGTGATTTCATTACCAAAACAAATGTTTCAGTTTCTTTATTCCCCCGTGTCGATGCATGCTGTTGGTTTGTTACCAAAACAGGTTTTTCATTTTCTTTGTTCTGTGAGGGGGGGCAGACCCCCTCAACCCCCCGTGTCGATGCTTGCACCTGGTTTCATCACCAAAAAAGATGTCTCTGTTTCTTTTTCTGCGAGGGGGGAAAGCCCCCCTCAACCCTCCGGGTCGATGCTTGCTGTTGGTTTCGTTACCAAAACAGATGTTTTCATTTATTATTTTAGCTACGTATAAAATTTAATGTGAATATATGAAGCGTTAAAACTACAAGTTCTAAGAAAATTGCACAAATATCTGCTTTTAGAATATTAGTTGTAGAATCTTTTATGTTCATACATACATGTACCTATCTATACATACATACATATAAACACATATCACTCCTTTTTCCCGCTTTCGCTCTGCCTACCTATCTATGTACGCGTTAAATTAATTTAAATGTAATAATTCGCGGTACCTTCAACTTGGATCCCATTACATGAGATGAAAAATATGACAGTTCGTTTGATACCCAACACGATATAAACCTTATTCAAACATATTTTACATGCAGTAGCAGAACGTATTGTGACTTAAACGCCAATTTTGGTGCAGCTACTCAATTGAGTAAGTCAAAAGTCTCAGACAACAGATGTCGCTGTTAGTTTTCCTAAAACGCGAATTGGGTTAATAGCACTACCTTTTTCAAAAATTTCGGAAAGTGCGTGTTCCCCTAAAAATAAGAAGTTTAACCGCAGTAAAGAGCAGCCTATGTTTTATTCTAGACATTATTTCATCTTTGTACAAAGTATCATTTGAATCTATTGAGCCGTTTTAGCGCCAAGTCCTAACAAACACATATCCGCGTTTATAAATTATATAAGGAATTAGGAATTAGGATTAGGATTAGTAGGATCTCTTATGTACCTACCTATCTATGCGTTAAATTAATTTAAATGTGATAATTTTCGCGGTACTTTTCTACTTCGATCCCATTAAATATGATGAAAAATATGTCAGATCTGAGCCTAAGGAGCAGCTCTTTCTTACCATAGCTTATACACAGATATTTAGCGTATGTAGTGCTATCACGTTTTGTCTGCCTTCCGTTTTCATCATCAGATCAGCTCCACGAGTATGGCACATGCCGACACCACACCGATACCGATACCAATGTACCTGCTGCTTGTAGAAAGTGGTTGAAATTTTTTGACATAAGGGCTCATTGAGGACCAATGTGGCGCAGTGGTAGTGCGATTGCCTTTGACGCAGAAGGTTCCGGGTGCGATTCTCGGTGGGTCACTCACAAAGTTGATATTTATCACTTTGTGAATTTGTTCCCAGTCTGGTTAGGACATTGCAGGCTGAACCACCCATTGTCCGTAAGAAAGATGGTTCCGTGTTTCGGATGGCACGTTAAGCCGTTGGTCCAGGTTGTTGTCTATGATCACTTTAGACGGCGGTCGTTACACAACCATGTCAGAACCCTGCTACTTGCAGAAGGCGGTTGAAAAATTCCGACACTAGGGTTCATCGGATCGTTGGACGACTCGGTGTCCCACACGAAAAAAGAAATTGAATCGTTAGACGACTCGGCGTCCTACACGAAAAGAGAGAAAGAGAAAAACCGATGTACCAATTTCATACTAAATTGACATTGCGTAAATGCAAGAAAGTTTCAAACTTTCACCTACATTATATATATTTTTGAAATGTGCTATTTAAGCCCTTTTGTTTGATACCCAACACGATACCTCTTGAAGAAAAAAAATTTTTTGTTCGTATCTTTATGCACGCTAGAGGGCGCCATGTTCACTTTATTGTGACATGACATAGCCTATAACCATCGGACTGTTCAGACGCTTCTATTGACACCTCATTTGTCAAATTCTGATGAGTAGATTCGTAGCTAGGAGGGAACAAAGGAATTATTGCCACATACATACATACATTCCGGTCAAAATCATAACCCTCCTTTTTGCTTTGCTGTAGTCGGGTAATAAAATAAGATTCTAGTAAAAATATATGACGTACAGTTTAAAACATTTTATACAACGTCATTTTTAAAACTGCAAAATTGAAGAATTTACTAATTAATGAATTTACTATTTTTTACCGTCTCTTCTTTAGAAGGGTAGCACCAATTGTATATCAAAACGGTCCAACTATACAAACATATTCTAAAAATTAAAATTCCATTAATTTTAGCTTTTTTAATTTGTTGGATTATTCTACAAAATCTGCCTATAAAATAGCCGATTGATTACTAAGCGCCTAAAATATTTATACAAGCAATACGACTCATCTCTTTTCTTCTCTTTTCAGGCGCTTTATGAATTACTTACGAATACGCACTAATTACTAATAAGTAACTGAGTTCAGCTTTTTTACTTCATTACGTACTTAAAAGATAATATTTAAAACTAAGTACTCTATTTCAAACACTATAATACCTACTCTACTACCACAACTACTAGTTACTCTAAGGTGCTACAAAACGTGTTAACAAACTGTGGTCAACATTCACCGAACTAGACTTCTAGAATGTAAAATCTAGACTATTTGCAGTCAAATTCCTTTCATTCTGAAAAATAGTCTCATGGGGGAAAATAAGACTAGCGGGTAACTTGGACATAGTCGACACCAGCTGCTGTCTATGCATCTATGAACCAGCTATAACGTAACTTGTTGAAAACTTTCGACTCTACATTTATCAACCAGTTATAACGTTATAGGCTTATAGCTGGTTCATAGATGCTGGTTTGGACTATGTCCCAAGTTATCCCCTAGTCTCATTTTGCCCCATTTGACTGTATCGCATTACGCAACTAAACCACAGTTAAAACACGCTGATTTTAAACTCTTACCTTAACGATAGTTACCATTTCATTATAGTAAATCTAAGTTACTGAATCAGTAATATATAAAGTAGAATAATTAAGACCCTTCCTACTTAAATGAATTACAAATTATAATGCTCAATAACTTTTAGTCCTATCCTGTATGTATGAAAATTAGATAAACTGTAAAGAAACAAGTTACGTTGTGTCGTTTTTTATAAACTTCCAAATCTTAGTTCTGTAAATATTCCCGTGTTTTACAAAAATGTTTGCTTTTGATCTTCTGTCTTCTCCGTGTCTTCTTATTAGTTATTAAAAGCACAGCAATTTTGAATGCAAGTCGATTTTGAATGCGTCAACGGATGAGCCTAAACAACGCAAGTTCATCCGTTGGTGCGACGTTATCGTCAGTTTTTAGTATGCGGAATTTGGAATTTCCTTACATCTGACAGACGCATGCGGATGTGTAAAAAATGCGCTGCTGAGCTTTGAACGAATTTAAAAAAAGACATCTCTACTCGGTAAATTATTGGTTCTTAAACGCTAATAAGTGGTTAAAGTAACGCTAAATAGTAGTAATATAATCCCGCAGTCAAAATTGCTTTGCTGCAACTAGAATGACATGACACCAGTGATTAAATTGGAAACAAAAGCTTTATTATACTTAACGAACTGATAGATTAATGTTAGCTTTAAGATTTCTTTAATAAATGTCTGTATATAAAAAACATTTGGTTTTATTTTCTCTACATCACATCAGCTAATAATAAAATAGGTAATTAAATCACTACTTAGTATAAAGCAAAAAAGCGTTTTTCGCGTCTGTATGTATTGATGGTTAAATATTTTAAACTAGCCAACGGATTTTGATCACATTTTTTTGAGTAGATATAATGATTCAAGAGGAAGGTTTGTATGTGTAATACTTGCCGGTAAATCATATTCCCAAGGGAAAATGAGTTACAGCGGGTATAGTCGCTGTGCGGGCCGCTAGTTATTAATAATTCAATAATTAATGCAATCAACAGTTAGACGTAGGCCTCCCTCAGGGTACGCCACCAGGCACAATACCCCTGCATCCGATCAATTCGCTCAGCTGGTCTCTTTAAGTCATCTTCAAGTGACTGTCTTTGGGGTCTTAATTTATTGTTTGTCTTAAGAGAAACTAACTACCTTAGCAGGCAGGCGGATTGTCCGATTAAAGTTCAAAGTGTTGAGTAAACAAAGTACCCTAGTACCCCGTATCCCTGCGTGTCGCTATCATCATAGAAATGGAGTGACGCTGTAACCTAGGACCATAGGCTTGCGGCAGCTCACTTTAAGATCATTCAGTACCTCAAGACTTGAAAATCTTGGTAGGAACTTACATACAACTTAGCGAAAAATTAAAGACATCAAAATATTGTTGATCACAGGCGAGGAACACACTTGACGCACGACGGAGCGCACAAATATCGCAGCGGTCTGTCAGATTGATACTAGAAACGTCACTCCCCAATACTCCCCATACTACAACCACACTCGACATATGACACTGCGATAGCGCTGCGTCAACAGCGGTTGAGCGGTTTTAGTATGGGGATTGACATTTCTAGTATGGATCCGACAGACCCCTGCGATATTTTTGCGCTCCGTCGTGCGTCAAGTGTGTTCCTCGGATAACTAAAGAACTATATTTATAGTTCAGGAAATATAATTTGAGCTGATTCGACTATAAAATGTCAAGAAAAATCGGCTCAATTTATATTTCCTAAACTACAATAGGAGGAGGTAAGAATGCCCTTGAACAAGGATCCACAAAGGCACATCATAAGCAGCATATTCGGTGATATCGGCATTTTACCATAACGAATTGGTCATGGAGGGGCGCAGCACAATGGAGGACTGAAGGGCATCTCCATCTTTACGCTGGCTGCCCCCATCATGTACCACCAGCCACACAAGTTGTAACTGTTCGTGGTAACGTGGTCCGAACCTTGGGTACTCGATTCGGATGTCTCAGGTTTGTTCTACGATTGGGATCGTACTCGTTGGATTGGATACTTTGGTGAATTTTATGAGCTCGATTTCATGCTAAATGTACGAAAACTATGAAAGAATAGAAGTAGTAGTAAAAGTTAAATTAATATGGCATATTACGTACATACGTTTTCTGCGTAAGTTGCTGTTTTTTATCTAACAAGCACATTTGGATTTGACGCCCTTTTGCCAGATGATGGACTGACTTATAGAAAACAGCTGATAGCGACTGGATGGTGAAAATGGGAAAGCATGCCTTGTGGCGTACCTTGGAGAAGGCATACGTCCAGCATTGGACTACTATAGGCTGATGCGACTGTGACAGTGTGACTGCATTATATGAATTTCGATTCGACCCTTTGCTAAACATATACGCTGATAAAAAACCGTATGTTCCTTTCGTAAAGCTTTGTTGTCCTTCGTACTACGTCCCCCACTTAAGGAGTTATTGGACTTTTCGTACTTGTATTCAAAATATTCTACCAGTAAGTGCTTATTGTAAGAAGATTAGCTGCCTTCTAACGGTACGATATCCCTTGACCTGGATGTAAGGATTTTTCAATAGGTTTTACAAGGTACCTAAGTCGTTTGTGAATTTATTTGAAGATGCATAAGTTAGTTAGTAAGTGGGAAGTAAAACCTTGTTATACGACTACCAAATAGTATTATTGCCCGCCTCAATATGTTGAAAGTTCTTTGTCATTGTTGCGGTATTTAATACGTCATATTATTAAATATGATATCAAATATTTTACACAAAAGTTGTCATATAATATACCTCTAATGTCATAAAATTGGAACTGCTACGCAAGTGACGTTCAACCGCAGGCTAATACAATTATCGTCTAGTTAGTGTGATGTATAACTCCAGTCTAACTAAAGTCCTAATTAAAAATAGATACCGGATCTACAAATTAGGAAAAACCAAAACCTACTTAATTAACCACACAAAGGTGAGCTTTATCACATCAATTACTTCACAATAGTATAACTAGCAACGAATAAGGTCGTGGGACAGACAGACAGACTGACAATATGAGATATCATCGACAATTTCGTTCGTGTTTTTATAATAATTATGAGTTTATGATGAGGAAGCAGTTGTTTATCAATTTCCGCCACAATTTTGACGAGCTTTGTTTGGCTGTTTGGCTTTGTCGAAAATTCCATACAAAACCCTGTTATCAGACATAATGTGACAACACGACGCCGCATCAAATTGCGGTTGTCATACTGGTCCCTTCACGAGCCACTATATTATCGGGTGCGTGCGGTAATAAGGGTATATATAACACACGCCTACCGACCAAAAATACATCCATCCTCATACAATCGATTCATTAAAGTATGAACATTCAAATAGGCCTTATTTGACAGCTGTCAAAATCGTGTTAATGCTATAACATACGGATTAGTTTTCTTGTTGATGTGTCCTTTATTATGGGTTTGACAGCTGTCAAATATGGCCTATGCGAACGACCTAAGCCTACGTTTGTACCGATGTCAAGTATAACGGGTAGTTTAGCCTGCAATTCTTTGGGAATTTTACGGTCACGTACCAACGTTTGATGATATTGCAATTGGTGTCTATAATTGGTTACATGGTGATCGATCATCACTCAACCATGTCAGAGGCGTAGTATATGATTTAAAAACTCTTCCAAAAGACAACAGAGTTCTGAAGAGAACTCCTCCATATCTTAAGCCATAGCTCTACAATTTAACCAAGCTAGTATCATTTTCCAATAGTAGTATCATATTTCTACGGTGTCATGTTGCAATATCCTACGAATGCGTATCTTTAGCATCCCTATTCAATGTTAAACTAACTGCTACACGGTTCGACGGACGCACTATAATATGTGCTAGATATTCTATTCAATCGACCTCATAAATAAAATAGATAGGAATTTGGTAGTCCAATTGTTTTGTGTGATATTAATCTGCAAGTAGCTACCCTTAATACCTGCACTACTGGGGCGTCTGCTTTTTATACGTAAATATGCCGTGTTTCCGTTGCCCCAGGGTGGGGCAAGGTGTGATGACGGATGGTGGGGCAGGTGGGGTAAGTTGGGGCAGAGGGACTCAGAGGGTTGGACAATGTGCTACCATGCTACACTTGCTAAACATTGCCCAACCCATTGAAATATTTCAATATAATAAAGAGTATTTTTTTTACATCCTGTAACATTAAAAAATATAGAATCAAAACAAGTGGTTTACAATTTCGCCGCCTGGGACAGAGTTTACTGTGGTGTAGCGTTGTAACAGTTTGACCCGGTTCATTGAAAGACGTGGGTTCGAACCCCATGGGAGGCTAGATTTTTTGTGCACTTATACCGTTTGTATTAATTTTTGTAACAAAACTTACTACTTACAACTTAATACTTGTACCTAACATTCTTTGCAAGAAATTACTCAGATGCAACTACAGATATCTCTACCAAGGAGATCTACATCCTGGTTCAAATTATGATGTTTTAATGTACTCTGAACTTATCATGTTTCATGTCATGATTGTTACCAACACGCAAGACTGCAGTTTTTACGTTGAAGTGCTTTTAATCACAGGCAATCTGCTATTTGCATTCTTTCAGTAATAATTCATTTACCACATTATAAACTACAGGCCCAAGCCTAGGTACCCGGATGTAATGAATACCAAGAAGTAAAAAGCGAATAGGAAAGAAGTGGTGAGTATGGTCAGCCGTACAAAAGGGGGACGCCCAGGTCTAGCCGAGGGAGTTTGTATCAGCCAATCCGAAGTAAATATCCCCTTTCTGATATAGGTAATCGAATCGAATGAACAAGAAGACCCGATACTATCTTCAGGCTACAAAGTAGGTATTTAAAGCCAGCAAATACGTACTGTTTCTACCAAAAAGTACAGTTTGACATTGTAAAATGCCGTGTATTGCTGTGAGTTACGTCCATGTAACATGTATCATTATATCTAAGTTACTAGGCAGGTAAAATGTTTGATGAAATCTAGATAGTAGTATGAAAGATTTCCTATTAGAAAACTTCAAACTGGTCTCGATGGACTGGTGACGAAAGATTTCCTACAAAATGAAGAGTGTCAACTTCTAGGACATGTACATCGACTTTTCCTTTAGTCTGCTTTGAACAATGCAAGGTGAAGTGAAATTAGTCTACCTTCTGATCACGCCTTGCAGGGTAGGCAGAGCGTAAACGGCCATGTATTTACATTGATCCGTACGAACACCCATAAACAACGCAACCGCACACTATCAGAGGTCTCATCAGAATTAGACATTTATTGCAGCATTGTGATACTTGGCCCACCCGGAACCCGAACCTCAGACCTCTGCGAACAAACGCCGGACGCAGATATTAATTAACCCACTATGAATGCGGCTGAGTGAGTACCTATCGGCAAAGCCTTGAGGTCCTTCACGGTACTATCAATGAAACCTCAAGTTAATAACCAAGAGATCAACTTATACTGGTTCTCTATATTAATTGTATTGAAAACCAAAACTTGTTGATCCCTGAGATGGTAACTTTAGTTGTTGCGGACGGTACGATCGGAAGGGTGAACATGTTTTGGCGAATCATCTCATTGTTCACGGATGATGAGGATGGTTGGGATTGGTTCCACTTGAGTTTTTTGCCATAACTACTCAAACGGGAAGTTTTAAGTGGTTCCCATATCTAAGGCAGGACGCTGAGCATTTTTAGCGCTTTGGTAGGTAACTCATGCGTCTGTCAGATGCAAGGAAATTTATTCCCCATCCTAATAGCGACGTTGACGCTCGAACAACGCTGAAACTTGCGTTGGCATGTGTCTCTATTACACTTATCTTGCTAGAAGAAAACCTATCTCTTGCACCAAGAACGTCCGTCATGTATGGGATACGCCTAACGTGTTACTAGCTTTAGTATGAGAGCACCCTTACAACACCAATGATCATCAATCAGTCCTATCAGCTCTCAAAGAGTATATACTCCTAAAATATTACTCTATATGTTAACAAAAAAACAAAATTATATCGACTATTAATTTGTGCAGATAGCGTTGATGTCTTTTGTATGTGAACACCGAACATTGAATAAGTTAGAATAGGCAATTAGGTAGATAGGTACCTATTATATTAACTATGATTATCGCGGAAGTCAAAACCCCTGTTTATACTCGTAGATTGATTTCATGTCATAACAACAAAAAATCCTTGCATCTGATTTGCCCTACTTTGGCCGGTTTGAGATAAGTGTATGTTCTATTTTTGTAGTCACTGATCCGTAAGCATTGTCCGTGAGGTATCGGGTTAGATTAGGATCACTCCATGTCTATTTTCAACTGGGGTGGATGTAGAAGGCCACTTAGGAGAGAGTAGATCTAATGAATGGGAAACATCGTTTCTTGTGAATGAACTACACAGTCGCACTAACCCGCCTAGCAGTGCTGAGTATGGCTACCCCTCAATATGAGGATATCTTCATCCCCGTGGCCATCGAAAATAATTGGTCGCCCCATCTTAAATTTGTTTTCCTTAATTCGACCTATATTCTTTCGGGAAACTTTTTCAGTCAAATGGACTGGTTCACCCCTTAAAATATTAGCAATTGATTTTTTTACAGCCGTATACGAGTAATATGCGTAATCTCTTAGTAGAATCACCGGAGGATGGGGTGGCTAACTATTCCCGAACTGACTGATGCTTTCCCAAAGAATATAATTAGATCGAAATATAGAAAAAAATTGGGATGAGCTGGCCAACTATTCCCGGTAACCATCGGGAACAGTGACCAACCCGGTGGCCAACGGGGATAAAGGATGAGAAGTCCACGTATGAACTTTAGTAGTTTTGCTGGTCATCCAAAAACGGAAAAACTTGTAATATTATACGTATTACTTAATATTAGTATCTGTTCCGTGTAGAGGCGGAACAGAGGATGTGGCGGCCCTCGATCAGACGCGGCTGCATCTCCACGCATGGGCTTGCGCACACTGCTAGCTATTAACTATGCTATAGCAATAATATATGAAAACTGCTGCCATCAAAGTTCTACTACTACTTCTACAGCCACAAAAGTTTACTGCTGGGCCTCGCTTAAATGAGGAGGGTATTGCCATACTTACCACGCTTGGCAGGCAGATATTTGTAGATATTCACAGGGAACACCGCTGTCCGTTCCATTGATTCATTCCTTAGTCGCCTTTTACGACAGCCACCACGGGTAGAAATGGGGTGATGCTATTCTAAACCGGCACCACACGGTACTCAAATCAAAGTTCTACTACAAATTAATAGACATATCAATATAACACAAGTCCCAGTTACTAGGTAGGTATGAGTTATTTATCAATCTAGGGCTTTCTGCTCGTATCAGCTGAATCTGGTTGAATCATTGCTCGAGATAGGGCATTTGATATTCCTGACATGTGCGAGTAAGTAGGTAGGTAACTGTTTAAGTTGTTATGAACTTAAATAAACCGCTACAACAACGGTTTAAAATAAAGGAGAAAGCTTTAAAGGATAATATTGTTTACAGTTTGTTTTACGAATCGTTCAGTTAGATTATAATCATCATAACTGATAACATCATCACATCAGCCGATAGCAGTCCTCTGCTGGTACGCCACAAGGCACAATCTATCGTTTTCGTCATCCAGTCGGTCTTCAAGTCATCTCATTATATCAACAAAAATATATTAACACGCAGAGTTCTCTAAAAAATATCGCTTATCTTCTAGTGTACTACATCTTCCATCTTCATAACAATGACGTCCGGCCGTTTTCACGCGGCATGCCTCCGCTGGACGCTCAATTTTAGCGGCATATATAAACGAACCTTTGTTTTTTACCGGCATAGTCTTAGCCCAAACTCGAGACCAGAAGGGGCAGTGCAATGAGACGATAAACATACATAAAAAACAATGATTCGTGTGTGTATTGTGTTGTGTGCGTGTGTGGTGGTCAGGACTCAAGTGATCCCTGGAAAGTCCAGGACTAATGATGGGGATTATAACTTTGTGAACACGGATGGATCCTTTGATTTTGGGTAGGTTTTGTGATTTATAAAGTGCAGTGATACAATCATTAGCAATCTATGACTGATAAGATAGTATTGATAGTCAATAAGTAATCTAGACATATATGCCAGATGAACGTGCCCACCAGTATCAAGGAACCGAATTTCTTAAGGAGAATTAGGTGGTTCAGCTTACAATGCCGTAACCAGCTGGAACCACAAAGAGATAATACGACTTTTTATCCAGTATTAAATGAAAAAATTAAAATGATGATCTGTTAAAATAAGCTTTGATTGCAGCGTTGAAGTATTGATTGTGTTGTGATTGATTCTCTCTTTCTACATAGCTACATGGAATGATAACAGGGTAGAGTATTCTATCATAGAGTTTATATTTTATAGCTAGCTTTCAAGAAAGGCAGAAATTTAAGTAGTCCTAAAGAGAGCTTTGTAATTTTACTTCATTAATTTAAAGAAGTTGTGCCTAGCAGGTCTATCCATGAATGAAAATGAATCTAAGATGTTGGGCAGGATTTCAGCTGAAAACACTTTCTATTTTCTTTCGTTAATTCTCCATAATAAACTTCGAAATAAGTAATTTAAAATAAATTAATAATTTACTATAGCCGCCTAATTCAAAAAAACCTGTAAAAGATAGTTAAATTCTATGGTATAAATAAGATTCAATTTCTTCTATTAATCATTCCGTCTAATTAGTTCTTTAGATCGGTTGATCTTGGACACTTTTTCAAAAAGTTCTGTCATAAAAGTTTATTAGGTTATTAACTTTTAAAAGGTCATTCTTGGCAAAATTTCTTGAAATTCTTATACCTACAAGATGCAGGTTTATTAATTTTAGTTAGGGGATATAGTCCGTTGTTGCAAACATTCTCTCACACCCATTTTTTTTCAATTTCTACCAGATATGCGAACAAAGACAACGGCCAGAGCTACCATTTGGCTCACGCCAATAACCAGGGTGTGGTCGGAGGAAGGTTCGGAGCCAAGGATCCCGCCACCAACACTATCAAGGAGACGGTCTACTCTGCCGGACCTAGAGGGTAAGTCTGGTCTTCCACCTCCACCAGGCACAGCAATATCCAAGGTTTAGTGAGATGTTATGTGGAAGTGTTATCTCATACGAGTACCTAATAATTTGGATTATGAATGGGTATATTTTATGTAGGACACGTACGTACATTTTGATAGTTTGATGAAGGCAAATAAGTCGCTACACGATAGCCTAAAACACGTGACCCTTATTCTAGGGCAGTCGAGCAATACATTAGGGACAAATTGATCGCACCTATTTATAAACACTTGTCAATAAAAAACTCGTTAGGCATGCGAATAAACAGTCATACTTGCTTACTAAGGATCTAATCTGCTGAGAAAATTGCTGGTACGTATCTGTTTGACTGAACACAGAAGTTCCTACCTCTACATTTAGATTCATGCGAATGATAACGTTTCCAATTTACATACACACTTAACTTTGGCATTGTGTTTTTGCGAATAAGCTACTGCAATTGTTAGCATCTATACCCACTTAGAGACCTACAGTAGTACCTAATATTAAGAGCCGAGGGCGTTGAGGGCCGTCACTCGTTTGTCCCGATACGTTTTCAGCAGAAAAAGGAAATAGCTTTATCTTGATGACATTTTGTCTGCATGATAAAGCGGCTCTTACGAACTCATGGACACCGAAACCAACTGGAGTTATTTGTCATGCGACCAACGTCTGATGGTGTGCTGCGGCTCTTGATTCTGAGTTGATATGAAAAACAGTTGTTATTTTTAGGTACTTATATTAGAAATTTATGGGTCTGTACTAACGCCTCTTAAATAATGTTATCCACAGATTCCGTGCCAAGGGTCCCAACATACACAGGAAGATGGACCTGGACCAGAGACCCAGGGGTCCTATAGGCAATAAAGACGACCCCTACTTCGACCCCAATGAGGACCCCAGCTATGCCTTCAAATTCGACACGAGAACGTATTCCAAAAATGAGAATGCTGACGCTAGGGGAGACGTCAAAGGTGAGTAAAAGCACCTATTGAATATCAAGTCCACAAATCTGGGGTTTCCTGACCTGATAAGCAAAGACTTTGAGTAAAATTTATCAGTCAAATATCAAATCACCACTGATGCCTTAACTTTTGAATCTATCTAAACCGGATTAAATAACGCTTTCAGCCTGAGAGGCATTTCAGTGAGTGAAGACCAGTTTACAGAAAGCACAAGTGAACCAGATAAAAGCTGTTTGTAACAGTCATAGGTAACAATTTCAGTATTACTCATACAGGAGGTATAGCAGCACCTTAACGACCACAAACATTGACAACCTGAGGACTTGCAAACTCAGCATTGATAGTTCCTTATACAAATATCCGCAATTTAAGATCTTTGATAACCGGTAGTTGATAAAATTAATGAGAAGTACGAAATCCTCATTCCTTGGAATTACTCTAGTGACAACAAGCGTGGGAATCATATGAATCATCATAACAATGCATGTTTTGACAACAGTTCAGCAAATACATATCTACCTAACTTTATTACGGAAATTATGCCCAGGGCAAAAAAATAGGAACTTACCTAGATGATATGATGAGGACAACAACCGTGACCCATTTTCAGGCCGCCATGCGATGTATTTGAATTCGTATTTTTTCCTTCATCAGGCCACTATTCGTACGTGGACGACGTCGGCGAACGGCACGAGGTGAACTACATAGCTGGTCGGGACACCGGATTCCACGTGTCTTCAGCGCATCCTGACAGTCCTAGTGTCATCGGTTCACCCTTCCATAGGGCTCCGCTAGTAAGAGGGGAGAGTAAACCCAGGGGGAGGACAGCTGTGCAAAGGGGACTTGATGGGTCTTACAGGTAAGTCTTATCTCTAACGGACAATCTTTCAGTTCACTGTATCTTTATGCAGCCCACCTTGACAGTCCCAATGTCATCGGATTTCCTATTCACAGGACTCCGTTACTGAGAAGCGAGAGTAACTGACTGACAAACTACAAATTACGAACGGCGCGCTGGGCACCTATCTGTCTGCGTTTGATTTTCGAACTCGAGGCAAAAATCTTGTTTGAAATGGTTAACTGATCATTTCTGAAATTTTATTGTCGACAGGTTCATATCAGCAGGCCCTGACCAGAGGAGAACAGAGAGTAGCGATTCACACGGCAATGTCAGAGGTTCTTACACATTCTTGGACGACAAGGGTGTGCAGAGGCAAGTATCGATCACTGATGCTTCATGACCGTTTATCATCATCCTAATATTAACTCAAAATATTATATTAGGGATACTCACCACGATTTCCTCATTCTTTTAAAATTAAGTTGTAACACATGGTTGCAAATATCCGGAATAGCTGTTTGATATTAACTCTCCACTCCATGTATAACCAGAACTTAATCGACCATCCCTTCGATATCACTTGTGACAAAGAACTGGCTGCACCATTACTTCAATCTGAAAGAAAGACAGTTCATAAATTCAAAATATTTTCTCTTCAGGACGGTCCACTACATAGCGGGACCTGGCATCGGTTACCGCATCGTGAAGGGGGGCAAAGACCCCTACATCCCCAACTACTTCCCCACGATCCCGAGCAAGTACGACCCTGACTTCGTGAACGCTGGCTCCACTGCCTTTGTGCCTTCAGTAGACGATAGTGGAAGCGATGTTTTTACACGTGAGTTCCATTCTGTACACTAAAAAAAAATGTTTAATAATATCAATCTAGATGAGTTCATTTGTAATTGGTCAAGAAAAACCCATGTGTCTGTAGACGCTAAATAGTCGCAAAGTTTTCCATTTTATTTACCTAACATTAAAATTTAGCAGAAATCTAATTTTTCATCATTAGTAATATTAGTATCAATGTGGTTCACTGCTGGATAGGACTTTCCCAGGTGTCTGTCTCTGCCAAATACATGCAAATGCATGTTCTTTAATTTTTTTAATAACGTTCTACGAAAATTCATAATTTTTCGATGATTATTTCTTTGCAGGGCCAGAAGCAACAGCAGCGTCAGGGCACGTCAAACCCAAACCCTTCCCCAATGACAAACCCGGCAAGATACCCACCCCGCCAACCAGCACTAGTGCAGAAGACAGTTCTTCCGGCGAAGGGTATCCAGGGCCAGGTTACCCTGGTGGAGATGATTCTGATGCCGGAAACTCAATTTTCGGAAGCGGTCCCGGAAGTCCACCTTACTCAGTAGGCTCTAAAGGACCCGGTTTTGGAAGCGCATCCAACTCTGGTCCAGGATCTGGGCCCGGCAGTTCCAACTACGGACCTGGATCTAGCACGCCTGGTTACGGTTTTGGATCGAGTCCTAGTGGCCCCTCGTCGAGTAGACCGCCATATGGAACGGGTAGCAATAGGCCAACAGGATCTGCTGGGTCTGCTTTCGGAGGAAGTTCCGGTAGACCTTCAGGTTCTGGAGGGCCCACTTTTGGAGCAGGATCTAGCAGGCCTTCAGGACCTGGGGGATCAGGCTATGGAGGAGGTGCAGCCGCAGGGGCTGATGATTCGAGCTACGTAGACGAAGAACCACCGAGTTATGGAGGAAACAAACCGACTAAAGGACCAGGTGATGATGAGTAGTATAGCAGGCAGGATGATTGACTCTCGTGATCTTTTTTTCCTTATATTCCTAAACTAACACTGCCCGCACTAATGGCCATTTAGAAGCTATAAAAATGAAAATAACTTAGATGAAAAATGAGCATGGAATTTTTGAAGACAAAGTTCTGATTCCAGAAAAGTCAAGATCACAACAATCAATCTCCTTGCTCACTAACGGTTGAAGATGCACGCGACTTAACTCTTTATACAAAGAATTGCTTTTGCAATAAAATAATATTCACTGTACAAACTGGTTTTTATTACACCACACCTTTCGGCACCGTACAGTAGAGTAGAGAGCACAGCACAGAAAACTGAGCGATCATTAAACGTTGCAGGCAAACCGGGGAGCCGGCCTACCAGCAAGCCTAGGCCTAAGCCTAGCCGACCTAGGCCTCCGCAGAGACCCTCATACGTTCCTCCCAAACCTTTCGACACGCATACGAACAGTAAAGAGGACGAATACGCAGAATCAGATGATAGAAACACACCAACTGTCGCGATAGGTTACGATATAGAGAAAAAACCGGGGGTCACAACTATATACAGACCTGGAACGACTATTATAAAGAATATAGGGGAGGACTACTTTGGAGTCCCACCAGGGGTGTCTGTAAGGGCTCATGTTCAAAGCATTGACTTGTACCCGTACGATTCGAAACCCATGTCGCCTTCTGAAGCGATTGAGAAGGACCAGCCATAACGAACCATTTATTTTATACAACGATGATACATTTATACATTTTGTGATTTAATATAGCCTTATCTGTATAAATGAACTAACTTATTTAAGAATAAATGTGTAAGTAACGATTTAGTGTTTGATTTTTCAGAAAACTACAAAAATATATCTTCTCCGTGTACAAAACTAACAAATCAATCTGAATTTTTCACTTAAACCGGCTGTATTCTTCAGAAGTAGCTACAATACACATTAGTATGTGACAATTAATTTCATTACTATGAGGTTAAAAGTGAGTTGTTAGAAAAGATTAACTTAGATTAACTTTGAGGTTAAGACAAAATCACCACGATTTCCTTGAAAATGTTTATTTGATCAACATGACTGTTATGTTAACAAAATGCAAAATACACAATAACTGGTTACAAGGAGTTGTTAGTTTGTTTGTGTGCCTACGACGAAATCTCTCCAAGTCACCCCATAATAATTAATGGTCAACGCATTAGGGTCCAAAGGCATGCACTTTCCAGTAGCCAATTCAAACAAAATTAAGAAATCTGTTAGGTAATAAAGTCAAAATTTGCATTATCGAAATGCTTTATCATCTGGTGTATACCAGATGTAATTTCTTTTGAAAGTCTATCGGGATCGAGAGAAACCATTTCCAATTGGTTACTAAAAATTACACACGTTTTTGGATGGTGTGTACTGGCCCTCAAACTTTTAACCCTGTGCGAGCTACTTTGAAACGCAAAAGTGACCTGCGTTTTTGTCAATATTTGAACGGTTTAAAAAGGTTACATGCCACGCTTGATCCGTATCACAAGTTTACGTATATGATAGTTGTCATTTTTATTTATTTTCTATTACAAAAGGATTATCAAACGTAGGTAGGTACTTTTTGCTCTGGTTCTCTTCTACGGATGATTGGAGAGAAAACCATGTAACTGGCACGTTTGAAAAACGTAGTGTGCATAGGTTCTAATTATAATAATATTGAAAATGGTGTAACAAAGTTAGGTTAACAAGAAACGTTACTTGGAAGGTAAAATTTTGGCAAAGTACTTCTTGACCATTTAACAGGGAATGTTTTTGTGTAAATGGAGCTGACACATTTAAAAAAAGTATTTTCATTTTTCATGTAAGCATTTGTTTTTCCTGTGTAGGTACATAAATGTTATATCTCGTACAGATAAAAAAAACGATCCCGAATTGGAAACATTATTGTTTGTCTCTCTCTATCAAAATATATGATACACTTGAGACCAGGATGTCAACAATAATGTTGCCCTTTAGGGATCGTTTCTTTAAAAAATCAAGTTATATTTTTACGCATGATGCATTCTCTGTTAACTTGTCAAGTGTAATAATATAACAATAATGTTAGTACATGGTTAAAATTAGTCTAAATAGATAATTTTATAATTAAGTAATACCTAACTACTCGATGTTGAAATTGTTTAGTGTACTTATAATATGTTTTTGATATCGTTTGAAAATTTAAATATTGGATACAAGTCTCTAGAAGTGAAAAAAATATATTTAAAAATGTAGAATATAACTTATTGATAACCGATACAGTAGACGTAACAGATATAACAGCTGCCTACTGTACAAATAAAAAAGTTGTCGTTTACTTCCAACGCTCCTCAACAAATTCAAAATTACTAGCTAATTCATCCTACATGTAACAGATCCTTTTTACGACTTAAATCTAGAACTATTGAAGAACTATGTACATAACGAATATCCACAATTTTATGTACTTTGTAAATTAAATCAAGGTAAACTTATAATATTATATCCCGGGAAAACGAAAGAAGGCTTAGGTACACAAAAGGTCTTACGTTTCATATTCAAAGGAAAAGTTATGAAGTGACTTGTGTACCAAAATCTACCATAACACCCGATTTCATTAAAACTAAAGTAAATATTAATTACGTCAACTGAAGCTTGGCTCCTTCTTATCTTCTAAGTATATAAAAATGTATTTATATTAAATAGAAAAACGTTAGATATATATAGAAAAGATCCTAAAAGGCAAACCAGCAAATCACAAGAAAGCTTACATTTTGCACATACGGTAGAGGTTTATACTACGTCGGTCGGTTTTGTATAGCACATGAGGTACCAAGGGTACTGAATAGGCTACATTATGACAGGTCCAATAAGCTACTTTTTAAAACTATTTGTAAGAAAAACTGAAAGTATGACGTCATGACGTAAGTATTAGGCTGGCGTCAAAACATATACTTTTATATTATTTTTCTGTTTATGAATTCAAACTTCTGAATAATTCGAAAAGTTATGAATTAAGTCCGTAGTATTTTTAAGGGCAGAAGACCCAGGAAATTTACGTAATAGAAGAAAATTACGTCTTTCATGAGATTGTATTTTCACTTTTATTATACTAAAATTGAGGTCAACAATAGGATGTAATGAGTTTTCAGCTCCTTTGGAGTACCTACCCCTGGTACTTTATATGCTACAACTGACTGCACATCAAAAATCGTTCAGCATTATATTTTATTTTTTTAAGTATAACGTAGTATAAATCCTTACCGGTGCTAAGAGCATTATAGATAAATTATTTACGTGTGCGCTTACACTATGTATACTAACAAGTATATACAACTGGATTTAGACCATATTTATAAGGCCATAAGACTCAAAAAGTTCAGAAATAGATTGCAAGTCTTTAATCTTTAAGTTTTTTTATTTTATGCATGTTATTACGAAAAGAGCGATTATTTCAAAGAAGCTGTTCAAGTGTAAGTATACTCAATTGTTTTTGTTGCCATGATAAATAATGATATATGTATTTTTATCTTGTTAAGATACAGTTTCTGGAGCGGCGTAACTTACTTCAAATTTTAACTTTCGCAATGAGATTTTGAACATTACTATGCTAATAATTTCTTGCACCTTTAATAACACGGACTGAAATGTTTTTTCACATTTTTCTCACAGCCATTATTATACTACGGCTTTTTATACATAAAAAAGTTTAACAATAAAGTAATGAGATATTATTTTTCCGTGTAAAAGCATGAAGTAGGGATTCACACACATCGGGTCGTTGGACGACTCGGTGTCCCACACGAAAAAGAAAGAAAGACACACAATTTAATGAGTTCTAAGAAAATTATAAATTTCCTGAAAGTGTTTTTGTTATTAGTATCAAAGACATGTTAAGAATTTAAAAAGCACAAGTCATTTGATAAATTTTAATAATAAATCAACATTTCGTCATTATTATTTTTTTCAAATTCGAATAACTCAATTCCACTCTAAAAGCTCAAAATCATTTAAATATTAAAAATAACCTTGTATATTACAAGCACCATAGCTTAAAAACTATTTGTGTGTATTTTACAATTTATGCGAAATTTTTTGTGCAATTTTCGACTATAAAATTTCGCTAGAGGTACTTATACTTTAATTACAGTTGAAATAAAATATCCGACGTTTATTAATTTATAAACACGGTCAAGAAAATTTTATGGTGTAAATTTTTTGTATAAATCAGTTTCTAGATTTTTAGAGCATCCGTATTTATATTAAACAGAAATTTTTCGCACGTACATAAAGACTAGAATAATATTTATTACCTATCGAAACTGAGCTAAAGAAATAAGTCCTAATTAGGAGTGAGAGTAACAAGTTTCACACCAAAAGTATTATATATCCCTAGGAGAAGGACTTATAATAACTGACTAAAGATTCAAAACAACATAATGTTAGGTATAATACGATTTGTTAAAGAAAGGATCCCGAATTAAAATATATGACAAATGAAAGGGATGTCAACAATAATGTTGCCCTTTCGGGGTCCTTTCATTAAAAATCGCGTTATAGGTTCTTTTTGATTCATTTAAAATTAACAAAATATTGCAGTTTATGAAGTGTTGGGGCTAAATTAAAAACATTTAAAGTTTTTTTAACTGGCAATATTCTTAAAAATTTACAATTCCAGTAAATAAAGTGTTCTCAAAGACACACTTTTAGAAAAAAATATGCCCCTTTTTATTACTTGCGCGGTAACTGGTTAGTGACTAAAAGTTAGTTCTTACACAAGGACTTAAAACGAATAGGAAACTATTCTCTGAGCATGATGTCAAAACACTTAAAAAAATTAAAAAAAAACTAATAAAAATGTTTAATCTTAAATAAGGAAAGAAATCTTAACTAATAATATAATCACGAATAAAATTCACTAAGACATAAATGTCAATATCGAAACCAGACAGACACACAAAAGTTATGTTTTAGTCTGGAATCTATTTTTTTTTTGCAATTCAGGTTTTATCTAGTTTAGTGTAGGAACCTAAATGTGTAAGGTAAGTCTTTTTCGGCTAAGTTTGGGCATCCGTTAGTTAATTAACTAATTATGAAATTCACTATTCGCAGTCAAAATATTTGGCATGTGTTTTGAACAATTTTATCAGTAAAATCGGATTTTTTCGTTTATCATCGAACGTCACTACAAAAGCTTACAATTATTTAATGGCAACATCGAATCACAGTGACCAGAAAATGTTGCCATTTACGAATTAATTTATCGTGTTCAGTAGCTTTGTATTATATTGGCGTCGGTTTAAAAATACTACATTTCTTAACAAATAACATCATCAGTAACAAATAAACAGTTTTTCTTTCTTTCTATCAGTAAAAGAGAACAAATTGCAACTTTTGTCATTAAATCATTATCATTAATTTATCAACAATGAGGACGATCTATTAAACGTACCGGCCACGTATACTTAGACGAATATTTAGTATTAATGAAGAATGACATATAGATACGAGTAAAATAATTGTGCAAATATACGGGTGTTTAGCGTAGGTGCGTACATATTTACAGGATGTATTCTGCACGCAAAACTGAACATTCCTTTGTAATATTTTTATATAAGAAAAGGGCCTCTCATAGAAAAATATGTATGAGTGGTAAATTTTTTTTGTCATATTTCAACAAAAGGTTGTTCAGTTTCACGTCGAGAATACACTTTGAAAATATCTGCACTCCTCGGCCTAACACCCTGTATTATTACGATAGCCTCATCTCAGCTTTAAATGCTAGTGTAAAAATCACTTTGTGCGTTCTCAAGAGTTTTTTTACCGTATCTTGCCATTAATTTTTTTCTTTTTTTGTACTTCAAAATCATGTATGGCGAAGCCTGCTTTTACCACCAAGTTAAGCTGTACCAAATACCTATTCGTTATTTGGCAATTAAGTGGATTGACTAGGATTGATAAATTCCGAAGGGTAAGCCGATATGAATTGGCTTTAACGACCATACTCTGCTATTCTATGGCGAACGCTGCGTCGTGCGTTTGACCGCGCGGATTCTCGTGGTTCATTCACATCTCAACCGCTTGAAGTGAACCAGGCGCTCGGACAAAACGCGCAACGCAGCGTTCGCTTAGAAAAAGAAGTAGTTGTCATACATAGAAATAAAAAAAATCTGAAGAATCTCGACTGCGGCCGGACCCGTGGGTCCGCTAGTAACTGTCAATTAGGTTAAGAATTTTCTTTTCAATAAACTTATTTGTATAATATTCCATCGCTCTGCCAACTGAACCACCGAAATCCTATCCGCAGCCTACAAATTTCTATAATAAAAATTGTCACCTAAATATCCGTCAGTACCGCTGGCTTACTTCGGCGCCCGGGAGCGACGCGTGAGCCAATATTACGTGAACTTCATTTTCTTGCCGGTCTCCTCCAGCATGTCCTTGATCTTGGTGAGCGGGGAGCGCTTGTCGTCCCCACTCCTCACTTTCTCCACGTACTCCGATGGAAGGTGGATTTGGAGCGGATCGTGGAGGCGGTTCAGGTCTTTTTCCAATTTGTTAATCTGGAATAGGAAGTGTTTTGAAGTGTTGAGAGTTTGATTAACACTATGGCACCACTTTCAATCAAATAGTATCTAAAGGATATCAAGGATATTTTTTTATCAAGTTATGAATTCATACATTTTGTTTTTATCAAGTTATTCATGCCACATGGGCGCCTTTTAAGCTGTTAACTATTGACAATAAATATCCTATCCTTCAATATCCAAAAAAAAAGTTCTTTGTTTTAACTACCTCATTTTTAAGATGATTATAATGGTTAATGTCAAGTCCGATCTTTTTCGCCTTTTTGTGCAGAGTCAGCAAATGCTGCCGATCCTTTACATCCGGTAACACGTATTCCTGAAATACAAGAACAGAGGTTTATTGCCGAGTGATGCTGGCTTAGAATAACATCACCCTATAATTCACTGTGGATATCAGTTGTAAAATTCAACGACCGGAGACATCGTACAGACTGATGAATTTCTAAATTTATCGTCAAATTTCTCTTACGACAAGATGAAACAACGTATAACGTAGATGATCTACTTCCTCTACAGGGATTAAAACCGTGATTAAAGTTTTTAGAGGGTGCAGTTTGCCTTAGGGTATGGGAAAAAATAGGTCAATAGGGAAGCATTCCTCCGTTTAAGAAAGCATCAAATTTTATACGCCATTTTCAAGACCAACTTTACGACATCAAAATCCCACTTCGAGCTGGAGCTTTGAGTGATAAAATTAGCTACTTTACGACCTCTAAACCATTACACAAACCTTCTTTAGGAAAAGTTGTAAAAGATTGTTTACGTGAAATGAAGAACTCACTTCAATCGAATTTTGTTACTGGTTTATTGCTTGTAGGTATGCACGATCAGTCACTTTCGACCGTTCTTCTTCTGTTTTTTGTTTGGGACACCGACTCTTCCAACGACCCAATGAAAGCCTAGTGACAGACTTTCACAATGTTCCAGGTGTACTCCAACCAGGTCAGCCGCGCCAGCACGCCAAACTGCACACTCATCAACCCGAGCTCCACCCACGTCAGAGGCGTCTGCGCTGACGTCTTACTTGTACTTTCGACCGTTTACCTATTAACCCCTTACCTGCTTAGTCAACACGAAGTATGCGTAGGTCGCCATGGCGGTGCCGTATGTGACGAAGTAGGTGACGGGCTCCATAATGTCCCAGGAGTACTCCCACCAGGTCAAGCGCGCTAATACTCCGAACTGCACTCCCATCAGGCTGAGACCCACCCACGTCAGAGCTGACGTCTTGCGGCTGGTTTCCACTTCTAGCGACTGGCGTTTCTGTGAATGTAGAATTCGTTACATGAAAGTTGTGACTAAATTAATCAAACTATTTTGCAAAAGCACTAGAAATCTCACCGTATGCAGTCTTGAAATTTTAAGCCAGACGTACATATAATATCATGGCACAAAGACAGCGGGACTCATTGATAAAGTAAAAACTATTCGCCAACCTCCGGTAGGAGATGGCGCCCAAAAAAGAAAAATTTGGAGTTGAAGTCGAGGGTTGAAAACATCTAGCATGTCTTGCCAAAACAATTGTGTTTTAGTTGAATGGCAAGTATTTTCTAATAGCATTACATTTTTCATAACACTTACATATTTTCCTCGCATTCCTTCTTGATCTGATGCCCCCCACGTTAAGCGTCTCGTACAGCTGTTTCACTAGATTCCTTCCGTCGCTGAGTCCGTCTTCTTCTACGTGCTGAACCGCTTCTTCTATAGTACGGGACAGTATGCCCTTATCGAAGAAACTTACGTCTTCCAACGGCTGGAGTTCAGTGGCCAGCTTCTCGAGCTGGGCGCGCAGCTCGCGTTCCTTCTTGATCTGATGCTCCCGCACGTTGAGCGCCTCGTACAGCTGGTTCACCAGGTTCCTCACGTCGCTCAGCCTGGTCACCTCCTCGGCGCTGAGCCGCTCCTGAAATTAAGAATACATGTCTTCAAAATTACCTTGTTACAAAAATACCCACAAAAATAACATGAAATGGACCAAATGTGACAATGAAATGGACCGTTGGACGCCCTCCGGCCAGATGGACCGATGACTTAAAAGAGAGGCTGGTAGCGTCTGACTGGCGAAAGTGGAAGATCGTTGATTATGGCGTACCCTGGGGGTGACCTATCTAGCAGTGGACTGCTATAGACTGATGTGATGTGATGATGTACACCAAATGAGAGTTTCGTGCCGTATGTATACGGCACATAAGCACCTACCTAAATAAATATAATTTCTCGCATACTTCATAACGTTAATGGAAATGTTCGCCGCATGAAAAGGCTAATTTCATAAGTAAATTGTAGCGAAATAAGCTTCACTGGCAGGCGAAGCGGGCGAGGTCATGCTTTTGTAGGCGCCTAATACAAACATTCTTCTATACCCTACCTTGCACCGGCACCGGCGGCGGTCGGCGAAATGACAAAATATAATGAAGAGCTCTGTACACCGCGCAATTTGAGCCTGCCAGACCCACGCGAAAATTACAAACTCTATTCAATTAGGAGAAAATATTTTCATTCCCCTGAAATTACAAAATTTGCTGCGTCAAGGGTGCTCTACTTAAAAATACAGCTACGTTTTTTAAGTCGATCAGTATAACATTAGGTAAATCGTAAAGAATATAAAATTTTTTTGATCAATTTATGAAAATGTGATTTTTGAAATATTTTGAAGACATTTCTCCTTTTCTCTCATTGAGGTGTTCGCTAGGATGTGTTTGAAATGATGAAGGTTTGTGAGAATGTAGTTTTGAGTAGGCGAACCTGTGCCTTGTGGCACAATTAGTAGCAGACTTTCTCATGCGAAAATTTAAAATTAGTGATCCTGCTATGCGCGTAGCAATCGTTTGTAGCACATATAGATACTAAGGTAAGTAAGTTTTTAATTGTGCTTTGTTCTGAAATTCTAGTTTCATTCATTTACAAAACCAGCAGCGTTTACTGTCATTTTGCCCAACAGCACAGAATATACCAACAGCCGTTATGAGACCAGCTAAATGACTTTCGAACAATGAAACTAAACCTTATTTTACCTACAGAAACATAGGACCTATTTCTGTCTGCGAGCAAATACCTACTTAGTGTTTCGAGCGAGCGGGTTTAGCTCTGGTGATATTAGGTTGTCTAAGGCGTTTATTCGGTAACTTTCCTACGGGAACGTGCCCTCGTTTGCTAGCCAATTTTCTTCTATTGGCCGATTTTCTCGCTAGTTTTTGGGTCTCGTTTCCGATCTTGTTTTAATTTGGGATATTCAAGTATGTTTGTAGGTCAAGAAAAAAAGTTTAAATGCATCATAATTTATGGTCGCATCCCTTTTACCAGTATTAGCAGTAGAGTATGAGACCAAAGTGACTAAGATTTTTTTTGAAACGCAGGTTCACTTTTCACAAATATTTGAGGGTCGTTTCAGAAACATTTGCATCAAAATACGGACAGATTGTTTGCAAGCCCATGTCAAGCCTCAAGTCCCATAGACGCATCTTACAAAACCCATGGGTAAGCAATGGAGTGATAAGACGGGGATCACACGGCATCAAAGCAGCACAGAAACACAAAATAAAGCTGAGTCACAAACGATCCCTTATTTTCTTCTAGTCCAACACAATAAGCTAGATTATTCTCAGTCAGACAATACAATGGTTTCAAATGAATCACGATTCACGGCGGTATGTTAGACGAGCCTTTCATGTAATATAACTTACAGTACAGAGACACATAGACATAGACACACAAAAGAGGCGGAAGTCGAAAGCTTACCAAAGGATGGCCTGACGGATCCTATAAATAAAAAAGGACAAATAAATTTTTAACTTCCAAATTGATAAAGCTTTGTATAGCACGGGTTTAGAATAGCATCACCCCAATTCCAGCTGCAGGTGTCATTAAAATGCGACTAAGAGATAAGTAAATCTAGGGGACGAGCGTGGCAAGTAGGTAATTAGGTATGGAAATATTCTTCATGTTCAATTGTCCAACAGGTCACTATTGTAAATAATGTTAATACAAAATAACCTTTATTCCGAGTTTGTGATTGGTTTTACGATAATTAGTTAGCTCTGAGTAAACGAATTTTCAAATAAGAGAATCAACTTGAAATCGAATTCATTGTAAAATCCTTGAGTTTTTAGTATTCCTTAGTGCTTCTAATGAGATCCATTGTCTGGATCTGTCTGTGTCGACTGTCCGTTTCCGAAACGAACGATTCTTAAGATTAATGGTTCCTTTCTTTACTCTTCAGCTGATTTAGTCAAATGGAAAAAAGCTAAATGATGGAGCAGAAAATAAAGCACATTAAGTAGAATGACGTCAAGTCCCAACTAGTACCTAGATCTGTATCATTTTCATTTAGCCTTATCGGGAGGCGTAGCCAAGTCTGAAACAACACCCTATATGGGGGACTGACTGCTGGCGACAGACAAATCCCACTAGAAACGATGCGGGCAATCATTGAATGCAGACAGCCCAATATTGCGATCTATGGAAGCGCCTGGGCGAGACCTAGGTGTGTCCAGCAGTGGACGTTTCACGGCTTCGTTTTAGTTAAAACTTATATGCTACTAAACTGTGGAGATTTAAGGCAGCGCGAATAAAAAGACTTCTAAAGTTAGCATTCTTTGACTAAAGTGAACCTTAAGCAAATATAAATCCAAATATTTGACCACGAAACATTTTATCCTACTAGTGCTACTACAGCCTAAACGAGCTATTCTCGCTGGACCTCTGGAAAGTTAGAATTTTATCGTACACTTGGGTATAAAAGTCGGAGGAAAAATTTCTCAAGAACAGATTTTTTAGGAATGATTTGTAAAAGCTGAAATTTTTATCGCCCTTAACGCATTTGCCTTCGCTAAAATGGCTATTAATACTTAATTAATTTTTTGGCGAAGTATGCGTAGATGAGAGAAGTTATGTTTACATTTCAAAGACATGTTTAGACCCGTGTCCACTAAAACTTGAATACTGAAATACTTTTGCCTACAACTGCATTTACAAAGTGTGGACTACTTAAATTCGATTCGATTTTAAAGTAGGGGATTAAAGCTTAAATGTAGAGTCACGAAAACAACACGACTTTTCCATCAACTCAATCCAATTTGCCTGTCTCACTACTCATTTAAATTGGACGATTATTTTAAAGCTGAACGTGAAAAGGTTTATAATTTAAGCTTATTTTGTTTATTTTTGTTTGTTCATCTGATATAAAACACAGATCAGCCTAAAGCGTTCATATAAAGGCAAGTTTCTTCAGTTTGACCTCGTGACTAAGAGAGTTTGGACTCGAACACTTCATCATCCAAATCTTAGATCTTAGACTACAGTAGGTATTTATTTATTTACTAAATTATTTTGTAGTTTCCTAACAAGTTGGTTTTTCTTCATTCTAACAGCCTGTTGGTAATGTATATCAAGTCACGTATTCACGTTATAACTCTCTAGGATCGCCGTGCAAGGATGCGTACGCCTACAGTCTGGCCTAGACTTATTTGTCTAGGCGAATTAACCGTATGGCTGGATTCTGTTGGGTTGGCTGGAATGTTTTAAGCTTTTAGATAAAATCTTGCACCACAACTACTGACATATCCTTAGTATACTAGTAGAGCCTTATTTTATTAGTTCGTAGTGTAGGTACCTACCTTCCCTATTCTGATACACAAAGAAAAAGTTAACAAAGGCAGAGCGTTAACGGCCGTAGCAATACGCTGACTTCCGCCACGTCTGAAGTCGTTTCAGAAATAACGTGTATCACGATAGAGTGCCGTGTAATGCCGGCTTAGAATAGCATCACCCCATATCCTTCCAGCGGGAGTCGGAAGAGCTGACTAGGGGAGTCGAGAGTATTGGTGTATTACAAAGTTTGGGCGACAGGCTGACAACCTGTCACTATAGTGATACACGTGTTTTCTGAAATAACCTTGAAAATCAATCTTCAAAAATGTCGGACGTGGCAATAGCGGCCGTATTTTTCTTCGGTCGTCAAAGTATGTATAGAAACAGGTTGTCAGGCTGTCGCCTAAAATTGTAATACAGAAGAAACCTACGAGTCCCTCAGTAGAAATTACTTTACCGAAAAAAGTCTAACATTGTATGCTAGAGTTAGACTATTACCTGTGCACAATACAGTAGTTTGCAGAATGAGTTTTACCTGTTTTAATGGGGTTTAACGTATCGCAGCTTGCGCTAATGTGGGGCAATTAAACCCTCTTTTGTAGAAAAAAGAAAATAGCGATGCGGTTTGAAAATAATAAAAGAACAAAGAGCACGTGAAAGCATTATGGGGATGTTATAGTTTGACCGGAAATTTCTTTTTCGCTGTTTTTTGTTTGTTATTTATTTCTTTTGTTGGTGAGAAACTCACACAATAGCCAATTGGCCGAATGGATAAATTCTCATATCGAGAAATGAGAAGATAAAGACGAAAATATAAAAGACGAAAAAACGTATTTTTTTAGTGTACACTTTTGCTTTTTATTTTGTACTTTTTTATATCTCAGTCTAACGATGGAAAGATATCCCTGAAAGCAGGAATTTACCCACATTTGATCCCACATTTTATCAGCATATTTTTATATACAACTCCCAAGCTCTGTATAACATTGAAATATACGGACCTTTTTTTTTTATTTTAAATTAACAATTTCGCGCATATTTGCTTACAACATGAAAGCAATCTGAAATTCTTGGTCAGAACTTTACTCAGGCACAAACGCAGGTGTTTCGCTTCGACTAAAGTTAGCTTAGTAAGTAGCAATGGTTGTAGTTTCATAAAGTTTTCTTGCAATAAAATACAAAGCGAAGAAAAGGTACTTGAACTAGCTCCAAAGATAGTTAAATAAAGTTAAAACTAGGTATGCAAACCTGTACAAAATTGTAGGTAAATGTTACAAAAGTTTGTCGTTGTAAAGGTGAGAATATAAATCTACTGTTACTGGAGTTAGTTTACTTGAAGTACTTGTTTCTCCGGTTACAAAAAGCTTGAGAGCAACTTGAACCCTTTCAAAGTGTAGGTACACCCGTATTTTCTTTGGCAGTCTATATCAAACACTGCTGGCTGGGATACAGAGTGTGCTATTTCAGGCATCGATTTCATGCAGGTATAAAGCTACAAAAGTGAGGGTCTAGAGCTCACCTAAAACGACCAAAAACTGTCACTCGTAATACCTACTAAATTATAGCACTGTCTGCTGTTTCATTTACACTAGACATTACTGGTTCTAAAGAACTATAAATTGGCCTTTGATAGACCAAATGTTCCTAAAAATCTCGAATACAGAAACCAGTCATACTGTAGGATAGTGGTATCAGGGTTGTTTGTCTATCTGGATTTGCTCCCCGTTTGTGGCGGGCTCAAAGTGATGTTTGAAGTGATGTGAGTTGGCTGAACGCAAACCTTCATTTAGTAGGCAATCTGTTTGGATGTGTTTGAGTTAGGCAAACTGAGTGAGTAGGATCTGGATTGTTTACACTTCTCATCACTCACACGCACACACTTCACTCATTCACTCACTTTCTTCACTTCACTCTTCTTCTTCACTCTTTTCTTCTTCTTCGATCCAACCTATCCTTAGGCGCTATCGACCCCCCGTGCAACGCTTGTCGCTGCTGACGCCGTCGTCGTCGGCTAAAGTGCCTACCTTATAATTTTAGTGTATTTATAGTAGTTATCTTAGTTACATTTATATTGTATAATTTTATTACTATGATATTTTTAGCGTATTTAAGTTTATTTTAACTGTATAGTATTATTCTTATTGTTATATTTATTTAGAACAATTATGTTGGTTGAGTGTTTACCTAAGACACAAGAATTACTATTCTTAGTTTAGGAAATAATTTAGCCTCATAATTGTTTTGTATAGTTTTACCTATTAGTAATTATGTTTATTTATAATAAAGAAAGAATTTGAATTTGAAGAAATAAAGATTTTAACCTGAGGTAGAAAATTATAAATTTTTTCAAAGATAGGAATAAAGAATTTGCAAGGCTCATTACTAAAATAAGTAACAAAATATCTGTCTCTAAACAATTTTTAAACAAGTAAGTATGAAGGTGAATTTCAAAAGTCATTTTCAATGGTAAAACAAAATTTGTAAGATTTAGCTATATTTTGTCCAGTTTTGCGCTTGCTACTATCGTTATCTCATTTTCAAAAGAAATTTGTGATTTTTAGGATTGACTCTCCGTTGCTACTTTTCCTCCATGAATTTGCTTAAATCTGGAAAACGATCGTTTCCAGACTGTAAAAGCCGGTTTAGTAACTAAAAACCTTTCCTCTAAGAGTTTCTCTGACTCGTAAACACTCGATTGTGTAGGAATTTCATTTTTTTTACAATCTCTATACTAGAAACCTTAGGTAGCACATACCATACATATGAAGACTGGTATACCCACCAGATTGGTCCTGCAAACAATGACTAGGCTGGTGTGCTAGATATGTACAGAAACTAATTCTGGAAGTAAATAATTTTGCTATCAACTACTCGTAGCAGTGTAACAACAATCAACTTCTCAAAATTCACATCATCTTCGCCAAAAGTAAACAACCGATATCAATATTAGAAAATTTTAAGTACCTGTGGGTGAAAAGGATGCTTTCATATGTAATTCTGCCACGGCTAGGAAGTTCGACGAGATATCATCATCATTGGCCACGACATCTTCTCAGATGATTGTTGCAGCGACCGTGAAGTTTTCAGTTATTGTTTTGTGTTGATTTGCCACATCTTCGTTTGTGGCTATGGAGTCCGATAGCAGCCCGGCATTTACGACCGCATCTATCACAGACAAAACTTGAGTCCGAAGGAGGCGGCATGACGTTTCGGAGCCTTTTCTGCTTCAAATTATCTAGCCAGGCTTCATCGTGTTTCACTTTTCCTGCTTTTAGGTGGTGACGCCATTCGGGTCTCATTTCAGCACGCCTCTCCCAATTCTCAGCGTTAATCTCAAAGCTCTCCATGTCACGCTTACAGGAGTCCTTGAATCTTAACATAGGACGTCCTACCGGTCTTTTAGCGTGCGCGATCTGTCCCAACATAATTTGTCGTGGTAGTCTCTCTGGGTTCATCCTATGTACATGTCCCAGCCAACGAAGTCTTCCCTGTTTCAAAATTGCTGTTATGCTGGTACAGTTTGTCTTGGATAGAACAGCTTCATTAGACATTTTATCTCTCCAGGTCACACCCAAAATTGATCGTAGGCAGCGCATGTGAAACGCATTAAGTTGCCGTTCTTGCTTAGTGTATGTAGTCCATGTCTCCGATGCGTAGAGAAGAGTGCTGAGGACGCAAGTGTGGTACACAAGGACTTTCGTAGCAATGGATAGTTTTTCATTTCTCCAAACGCGATCTTGGAGCTTTCCAAATGTGGTAGACGCTTTGCCTATTCGGGAGTTGATTTCTCTGTCATTGGATAGTTTTGACGTAGTAGTGGAACCCAGATAACAAAAATTGTCAACCACTTTAAGAGTAACGCCATTGAGTTTGATATTTGGTTGGTAGTCAGTACCCTGAACCATAATGACAGTCTTTCCGGCGTTGACACTCATCGAGAACATTTCGCAGGCTGTTCCAAATTTGGTGATAAGCTGTTGCAAGTGCTCCTCAGAATTAGCAACCAGTGCAGCATCATCCGCATAGAGAAATTCTCTAGCAATCAGGTCATCACGCTTAGTTACCGACTTTAGAAGGTTGATGTTAAAAAGCCTTCCATCTTTCCTGGTATGCAGATGTACTCCGACGTCACAGTCCTTGAAGGCAACAAGTATTAATGCTGAGAAAAATATCCCGAAGAGGGTTGGTGCTAGTACGCAACCTTGCCTCACACCACGGTTTACATCGAAAGCTGCAGACATTTCACCGTCAAACATTACAGAGCCTCGCATGGTATCGTGGAAAGACTTTACCATGGAAAGCAGAGTCGGTGGACAGCCAATCTTTTGTAGCACTTCGTAAAGGCCGCTCCTGCTAACAGTATCAAAGGCCTTGTTAAGGTCGACGAAGGCTATGTATAATGGTACTTGGTGTTCACGGCATTTTTCCTGCAGTTGGCGAAGAGTAAATATCATGTCGTTAGTGGATCGACCAGCGCGAAATCCGCATTGTGTTTCTGGGTAAATATGTTGGGCCAAAACTTCTAGCCTTTTCAGAACAACCTTTGCAAAAGCCTTGCCGGCAATACTCAATAACGATATTCCCCTATAGTTGTTACAGTCGCCTCTGTCTCCTTTACCTTTATAAAGGGTAACTATGTCTGCATCACGCATGTCATGCGGTATATTGCCCTCTTCCCAACAGCGCTGGAGTAGAGCGTATAGTGGGCGTGCAACACACTCAAGACGTACTATCTCTGCAGGCAAATTGTCACGGCCTGGGCTTTTTCCTAATTTAAGTGTCCTCAGAGCGGCGAGAAACTCATCGAGTGAAGGTGGGTGGTCAAGTTCGGAAGCCAAGGGGAAAACCGGCAAGTTTACCAGGGCGTCGGGACTGATGCTAACCTCCTCAGAGTAAAGCTTTGTGTAATGTTCAGCCCATCTATCCAGTTGCCCCAGCTTGTCATTTATGGGGACACCGTTTGCATCTTTGATGGGAGCACGCTTTCTGATGGTTGGTCTAATGGCGCACTTGATACCTTGATATACCCCTCTGAAATCACCAATATCACGACAGTGTTGTATAGACTCGCATAGGTTTACCCAGAATTCGTTAGAGCAGCGACGCACCATGCGCTGTAGATCTGCTTTTGCAGTTTTATAGGCAGACTTTTTTCGAGCGTCATTTGGGCTGTTATTCAGATCTATGTGTGCAATCCTTTTTTTCTCAATAAGTGGCTGAAGTTCTGTTTCGTACTCAGCAAACCAGTCTTTCACTTCTCTGCGCGCTTTTCCGAATTTCTGTAGAGCTTCAAACGAAATCACATCTTTGATTTTGCACCACATATCCTCAACACCTCGCAGCTCCAGCAGTACTTCTGAGGACAGCCTTCTATTGATTTCCGCTACGAACTGTTCATACAGAATGTTATCCGAAATGGCATTTGTGTTGAGCGACAATTTGCGACTGACATTCTTGGCAGAGTGTATCTTTTTTGGTGTCAGGCGAATCCTTGCCATAAGTAATGCGTGGTCAGTGTTGCAGTCTGCGCTGTGCAACGTACGTGTGTCAAGCATGTCCCGAAGGTCACGTCTCTTAGTTATTATGAAATCTATCTGATGCCAGTGCCCCGAGCGCGGATGCCGCCAAGACACTTTGTGAATATCTTTGTGCCGGAAAAATGTGTTGGTAATGCAGAGTGAGTGCGTAGCACACAACTCCAGGAGCCTTTGGCCGTTTTCATTTATTTTGCCGATTCCGTGGCCGCCCATACAATCAGGCCAGTCCTCAGCCCTGTTGCCGATTCTGGCGTTAAAATCACCAAGAAGTAAAAGCTTGTCGGATCTTCGGACTGTCTCGAGGCAGGTATTTAGGTCCTCATAGAAACTATTCTTCACTTCGGGTGTAGCTTGTAATGTAGGTGCATATGCTGATATGAGTGTAATAGGGCCCGAGTCAGTCAGCACTCTTAGGGTCATCATACGCTCGGAGACACCAGACGGTGTTTCAATGCAGGATAACAGTTTATTATTTACAGCAAATCCAACCCCATATTCGCGTCTCATGCCAATATCTCTGCCACGCCAAAAGAAGGTGTAATTTTCTTCGCGGAGGCTTCCTTCGTCCGACAGACGGGTTTCTTGGAGTGCCGCGATATCTATACGAAGGCGTTTCAACTCACGGTCAATGACAGCTGTTTTTCGGAGCTCTGAGTCTTGGTCCGGCGTGTCTGAATTACCGGGAAGCATTGTTCTTATGTTCCAGGTGGCAAATCGCGTCAAATTAGTATGGGTTATATTTTTTGGTTTGGTTTTATTTTTACTTTTGCCAGGTGCTTACAATGCTCATCATTGTTCCAGAAAGTGTGACCTAACTGTTGCTTCACACACCCATAGAAGCGCAAGATGAGGGGCGGACCGGTACCTTACTGACCGGGGGCTGCCCGGCTTGAGGCGGGCGATAACTAGTCAATTAGCCGCGATGGGCTATCCCACCGTCGAGAGTCACCCCTGGCGCCCGCGCTGACGCCCATTAGCGCAGACTTATCACCGGTGACTGCGACTCCCCGTGTTGTGTCCACAACTAGTCAGTTGTAGGTGGAGTGGCCTCTCCACAGACGCTGCATCGCCTGGGACGCAATTAGGAGCCACGAACTTGCCCAGCATTCGTGTCCCCCTCTCGACCTCGACGACTTAAATCCACAGGAACAAACAAGTTGCTACGTGTGGAGCCGAATTGGTTGCAGGAGCTGCCGACTTGTTCAGGTTTAACCTTAATGTCGCCTACGGTGCTCCGAATCCGTCGCCCCATCCGCCAGTATGTACCGTACCGAAGCACACCTTCTCCGCCACAACTACCGTTAGGGTCTTCACCCGTAACCCTGGGCACGGGGTCCACAATATACCCTGTGGAACTGGGTCCCTGCCCAAACTTCGCCACCCACACGCTCCGGCCTACTGAAGTGTGGAGTGCCCACCCCCGCGACAAGGACGCGCAGGACAGGACTTACCTAGGTGGAAAACAGGAAAGATGACCCTGTCCTCCCCAAGGCCGGGTTGATGGCTCGTATGATTCCGAAACCAAAGGCCGACGAGATATATTAATGTACTAAAATGTGAGGCTAGATCTCTTCTGTGTCTAATGTATAATAGGCTTACAAGCCCGTATTTTCCATATAGGTACCTATACCCGGGTGGGTTAGCAACCACCAGGTAGATCTCTCTCTTTTTTCGTGTGGGACACCGAGTCTATCAACGACCCGATCAACCCTAGTGTCAGAATTTTCGAACGGCCTTCTGCGTAGCAGGCTTCTGACATGATTGTGTAACGACCGCCGTCTAAGTGATCATAGCAACCGGGACCTACGGCTTAGCGTGCCATCCGAAAACGAAACCATCTATCTTACAGACAATCGGGTGGTTCAGCCCGCAATGTCCTAACCAGACTGGGAAAAAATTCACGAAGTGATAGTTATCAACTTTTTGAGTGACCCACCGAGAATCGAACCCGGAACCTCCTGCGTCAAAGGCAGTCGCACTACCACTGCGCCACATCGGTCGTCACCAGGTAGATATGCACACCGGGTAGGATGCAACCACCGGTTCAGTAAAACAAAGCACATAAACCTGTGCCGGACCCGGATGTATAAAACAATAAGGACTAATTTCATTCCACAAAACGGATTTACGAGCTGTGTGGTGCTTTTATAGGTGCTCTCTCTGTTTTAGAGACAATGAACTGTTTATTACAGGTTCTATACGGAGATGGATCTGAACATGGATTTCCAGGATGTATACAGGAACGATAAGACCTAGCTAGCCAAGAGCAGTAATTTAAATCCGTTCTGTCCTTGATCTGATTTTGCTATCAAAGCTCTTTTTTGTACACTGAATCGAACGAATTGAAAAAAATCTAAAGTTCGAGCGAAGTTTAACACCAGGATTCATTGATCGTTGAAAGACTTGGTATCCTAAACGAAATGAAAAAGAATTAAAGCTGAAGAGTAAAGCACCGTAAAGAGCTTTCAGTCGCGTGTAGTGTCAATGTAAGTGGTACTACTTAACAATTCTCTAGCAATGGTCCGTAAATTACCGTAATTTATGCACACTAACGTACATTTAGAGTTACAATCTTTTATAGCAAAAACTAGAGCACTGCATAGTGAAGTGCCTGAAACTTTAGTTGGAGCAGAAAGATCTGACCAGCGGACATAATATTTTGCTAAGTATTTGTACATTTACTTACGTCAAGATAAAAGTCGTCTCAGTAGAAAATTCGAGAGAAAATAGTTAACGAATAAGCTGTACCAATCTCTCTGTGAAACTTTGGCAGGCCAGCGAATTAGCTAAGTGCAAATAGTGGCAAGTTTGCTGACAAACCCACTTCTAACTTCTGTCGTACTATCAGCGGCCCCCTAAGTTATACGTATCAGGGATCAAAATATACGGATTCTCCATACAGTTACTAGGAACAACTAGTCTATCTTGATCCTTAAAAGGTAGTTTGAGGTGTTTCTGATCGTACTAGGAAAGTTTCCCTCCACAAACACCGACGGGCAAATACTAAATGACCACTAATGGTCCTGCCACTCCCCGGATTCCAACGAACCGAAATGTACGAGTCAGGTAACTAATTATTATTACCTACGGAACTATCTACTTCAGGCTTATGTATGTTTGAAATGTTCAACTTGATATTACGCAGATTTACGCGACTTACTTGTTACATATTTGAGTCTGGCCCTTTCACCTTGAAACCTTCTCAAATATACGTATGTGGATAACTAGATAACTATAGCTGCAAATACCTAAGAATAATACATACATTGTCACCAACCGATATGTGTATCCGAATCTTATGTTACCAACCGATGTGTGTATCCGAACCTAGTTTCTGTTTGTTGAGGTTGGTAGCTCTGCTAACAGAGAGTTTGTCTTGTGAAATTTTCTGTGCAACGAGAGGTTGTAGTTTTTCTTTGTAAAAGTGTCTTTCTCGGTAATAAAGTGTTTTCAGTTCGATTTCCGAGTTTTAGTGGTTTGCCAAACGCACGACCCTTCCGGTACCTCACATACATATAATAGGTATTTTATGAAAACGGCTTTGAGTGCTACTGCCACAGCAAGGGATAGTTGAAAAGATTTTATTTTTGCCCACCTGCATACCTAAAACACTTCCCGTGTTAGGTGTCGTCAGTGCAAATGGCGAAAGTCGCATACCTATTCAAATTCTGTCTGCGGTAGAAAATTCTAATAAAGCCTTATTTCAATCTGTATAGTAATAATTTAAATCAAGTTTTTATGATAAAACGGATTGCTGAAAGAATCATAAACGCGTTCTTCTGATAAAACAATACTTTGGGAGTTCTGAAGTGCTTGAAAATAGTTTCAGTCAAAGTTTCTACGATATCGCGCAACTTTATACGTTTGTCTTCTTTCTAACATAGTTTATCCGAAATGTTTATTTATTTTAATATTGCTTTATGGAACTTTCCACACCATTGAACGACGAAACTCAAACAAATATTTAAGTAGTGCTTTCGCCACAGTACATGTAACTTTGTCGGGATTGTTATTTATGAGCTGATACAGATTAGGTTTATTGTGACCGCTATCACGCCTTTATACACCGTTTTCAAGCCTTTTCTGACTGACTATAATGACTGCTATTGGGGATTTTGAAAACGATTATAAATCTGTAATGAATCTAGTACCTATGACCACTGTCGGGCCTTTACTGTGCAGGGCTATTGACGTAATACTCGACGTAGTTAATGACTATTCTAAAGTTCTATAGCACTAGTACCAACACCCTGTCGCTTGACCGCTTTCTGGGCTGCAAATAGAGCAGCTGCAATGACGGCTATTTGGCCTGTAATACATTTAATTCTCCAATAGTTTGTTTTTGTAAATTTGCCTTTATTTCAGACTCTTATTAAGTTACATTCGCTACCCGTATCGCCATCTATTGATTTCTTTTTGACTAATTTCCTTTATTAAGGAATGACACCCCATGCCTGTACTGACCTGAGCCGGGCTCTTGACGTAGTACTCGACGTCATTGATGACTAGTCTGAAGTCGTGTTCCAATAGCGCCTCGACCGTGTCGCTGGACGCGATTCTGACGCGCTCGTCCGCCGCCAATGCCGTCGCTCGCTCCACGCCGCGGTCTTCCGCTTTTAACTGGAAAGGGAAAGAGGAATTAGCAATAGGTAAATTAATTTGAATTGATATTTATCTGTGTGATGCCGGCTTCCAATAGCATCACCCCATTTCTTCCAAGTGGGTGTCGTAAGAGGCGACTAAGGGACTCAAAGGTTTCACGTGTATTCCAACTTTTAGGCGCCAGGCTGACAACCTGTCACTATAGTGATACACAAATTATCTCAACCGTCCCTCAATATTTGTCAGACGTGGCGATAGCGACCGTATTTTTGCGGTCGTTAACGCTCTGCCTACCCCGCAAGGGATAAAGGTGTGATATATGTATGTAGGTATGTATGTATGATATTTACAAATATCATGCCTAAACAAACATGCATATGAGAGACTGCGATATCGTGAGGCCGTGCGCTGCATCGCACTGATAAGACCCGCACGAACTTCACTCAGTTCATTTGAAGTAAAGTGAACCACGCACGCACACCGTCCATGCGGACTACCTGCCCAACGCAGCGCACGACATTATAGCCTAGTTCAGCCACTTGTAGCTACAATAGTGCGTTACCTGCTCAAGTAAGTCGCCAACAGTCTGTGAGACCGGCCGCAAGGTAAACCGGCATTTTTCCCGGCGCGACGGCAGAGGTATCGTTATCACCGGCAGCCCCCGCCGGTACGTCACTGTCACTTCTGTAACAAGGGCAAAATTGATTAAGACAAATTATAGAGACGGCGGGTAGAACGCCTTGAAATGACCATAAAAATCGCAGCGATGGGGCTTTAGGAGGACATCTAGTATGTAGTTCACTTCATACGGGGTATTAAATATTAGCAGCAAATATTTTAAGGGGTGAACCAGCGCAGCCCATGAAACTCAACAAATTTCCGCAAGGATAGTTTTTGCAGCAATTTTTTTACATCCTGTATTATCAGTGCCTTGAATTGAGTGACAGAATATTTTGGAGTTGAAACATTTAGACTGCCTTGTGGTTGTGATTCTGGCTTAGAATAGCATCACCCCATATCCTTCCCGCGTGTGTCGTAAGAGGCGACTAAGGGACTCGAGAGTATTGGTGTATTACAATTTTTAGGCGACAGGCTGACAACCTGTCACTATAGTGATACACATGTTTTCTGAAACGACCTTGGAAAACAATCCTCAAAAATGTCAGACGTGGCGATAGTGGCCGTATTTTTAGGGCCGTTAACGCTCTGCCTACCCCGCAAGGGATAAAGGCGTGATATATGTATGTATGTATGTATGTCGTGCCAGAAGATCAGATGTCCCTTTAGAGACGGTCACAACATCTTATCGTACAAAGGTGATATCAGATTACTTGAACTCTTTTGCCAGTTCAGTAGCCGTCTATAATGTTATCACTCTCAAGGGGAAGTTCATTTAAGGAAAGGTTCGATTGTTTAGATCATTCAGATAGTGAAAGCCTAAAAGTATCTAACAATGTGGATTTCTGTTCGACTTACAATCTGTAGTTTTAATAGGTAGTAGAAAATAAGAGGAAATTTTCACATAATGATTAAAATATGTCAATTTGTGTTTTTCTTCTAGGTATTTGTCAAGTCCACTAGGAACGTGTTTGTGCGTGTAAACAATTCTTAAAAAACTCTGTTACCCTCTCTCCATTTCCGAAATAATTTCATAATTTCACTGAATACTTAGATGTAAAAGTAGATTTGCTTAAGATATTCCAGACGGCATCCAAAGCAGATGAGAATCTCGCACGTACCGAGAACCAAACCACAATTAGATGAGGCTGCGCAGACGCATCGTAATAGACACTTTGTAACATTTTATGAACCATAGGTAATAAGCATACAAGAACAGCTAAGAACGACTCTATAAAAGACAGTGAGGTTCCACAAATAGATGCTAAGTTTTTTTATACGCAGATCTATGCATTGTGTAAATATAAATCATATTAAGACTAACACGACTATTTTACGTAGCCTCTGACGGAATGTCTCTATATTGCTATGAAACCAAATTAATAAATTTTTCAAGGTAAGTAGTAAGTACATTTCAATTGTGGCCCCACTAGTGGAGATTGCCGGTGGAGCCATGAGTCCAAGATTTCAAGATTCAATCGTTTATTTCCAAGTAGATTCACAATGAATGCTTTTAGAATGTCATAGAGTTAAATTACAATACGGTCACTGAATAAGTGAATTAGTCATAGTAACAATAACAATTTTATGTTCCTAATAGAATCGCGGCACGAGTGGGATAAAAAAAAAAAAAAAGGCACTGCCTCGGGGCTGGTCAGGCTGACCACACAGCATGTAACTTACGTCACCACCATCAATTTAATCAATCAAATTAAAAGCAATATTTAAAAAAAAAAGCATGTTACATGCTAATCAGCCGGACCCCCCGAACAGGAAAACCACCCAAAAACCTGCTCAGAAGTGCTTCTAATCTCAATTTACAATTTGTACCTATAGAATAGGCCCTAGGCTACCCTAGCTAAGTTTTATACATATATATATTATTAGCCCAAAAAATCGGCTACGCTAAATTAAAATAAAATAAAAGTGTTACAGTAGATAATTCTAACTGTTTCGTCTTCCTTACTAATTATGCCAATTGTAAATTCCATGCACGTCCTGATTTGGTATTAAAAATGACTGCATGTTTCTTGTGCTGTGCTGGAATTTCAGAGGACCATGCCTCTTTGTCATTAACATAATCATCTAACTTATAATAAGCTTTATAACATAATGTTTTCTTAATAATATATTTAAATTTACTTTCAGATAAACTTAATATATCTTCCGGTATTTTGTTATAGTATCGTATACTTAAACCTTCAAATGAAGTTCTTACTTTAGCTAGTCTATACGCGGGTTGATCTAATTTATTTTTACTTCTTATATTACGATTATGTCTTTCATGATTTCTTGTGAACGTATGAATATTCTTTCTTACATACATGATATTTTCATAAATATATTGACACGGCACCGTCATAATATTAATTTCCTTAAACAGTTCTCTTAGAGAATCATGACTGCCTAGTTTATAAATTGCTCTAATGGCCCTTTTCTGAAGAATAAATATTGTCCGTAAGGAAAATTCTTGAACGCATCTTTAATTGACATAGTATGCTAAAATCATTAGCTTATTCAAATCAGTCTGAATTGTGCGATATTAATTATGCAAACAAGCCAGTATTCACGCGTGAGATGTCGTAGCGTTTTATAATACAGAGCTACCGAGAGGAACCCTAAATATGAGAAGAGATGCATTTTACGCATTGCAGTAGTCGGCTCACGTTTATGCAGCCACGACAGAAGACGTGTATGATTAGGAGCACAGAACCAAGCAGGCCTGTTGAAATGACAACCAGCATTAAGATAAAGTATATAGAGCTCTTGTAGACAATAGGTATGGCTCATTATTTGGAGGATATTTCTCAAAAATTACGCGTTAAGTTGGAATTCGAAGGTATTGCTGAGTTAAAACTACAACAAGGTAATGGCTCGTACTAAAAACTATTCATCATTATGTTCATTATAATAATGATCATATTAGCATCACAAGATTTCTCCTTACGCGTCCGACCGTAAAAGCCATAAAGCATACGCTTAGCTTAATTTATGATACTCCGCTCGCACACTTCAAAACCGCTCCCTCCGCTCTTGTAAATACATACATAATATCACGCCTTTATCCCTTGCGGGGTAAGCAGAGCATTAACAATCGTAAAAATTAGGTCCTTATCGCCACGTCTGACAAAAATTTGAGAGCAGTTATCGAAAAATCGTTTAACACTATAGCAGTCTATCGCTTAAAATACGCCTTTTACGACACATACTAACTACTTTCTTCTTATCAAAAGACGTTGTATTTCAGCTGCCATTTCCACGCCTACCGAAATTCTTTGATCTGCTCTCGCGGTGGCAGTTGGCACGTGAGAGTACAGTCGCGTTGAAAACACTTCATTACCGCGCCGGGGACGGCCCGGCCGCGCGGCTCGCTCGACGAAATTGTTCCATTAGAGGCGCGGACGCAGCCTGATTGTCGACGCGCTCCACTTCGTCACGCGGTGTACAGCCGCGGAGAAAAGTGTTAAGAGTTGGGATTATTTATTTTGTGAGAGTGACTGATGGTGATTAGTGACACTAAAATAATAAAGATGTTAGTATCATAAACATGTGTGAATAGACAAGTACCTAGTGTAAGTGATGTGACAAATCCCAGACACAAATTTTAATTTTATATAGGTTTTCGTAGATTACAATTAAGAGACAATATAATAAAACCCACATCAACATACCTACTGTCAATGTAAGTAACCCCTTGTCTATCAAATACAATTTGCGGCGTCTAGATGGACATATTCTCGGCAATAAAGGCCCAAACCTTCGCCACACAGATTTCCGACTAAGGTTATTGTTGTCAAAGGAAAAATTTATTTATGTTCCAACTTCAAAGGGTATTCTATCGCTGTTCAAACACACGCTTATCTTAGTCAACTTAAATATTGTATAATTCATACTTGTGTAAATAGTACAGACATTCATTGTATTTAGTAAACGTACATTATGGTAATTAGTGTTTACGTGACGTCTAACAACGTTATAAATGAAGGCTATTAGAATGACAAACTATGCAAGCGTGACGTTGTAACTCAAACCGAAACTACTCATTAATTTCCCAAACGAGGTGTGAATTTCGCAAGCATGTATGATACTCAGATATGAAACGTGAAAACTGTTTTTACTTTTCAGCTTTAACAGTTCTGGACGAGTGAAAACGACTTTTGCGTTCGACTGTACAAAATACTTTGATAAACTTTCAAACAGTCTAATCGCTCGTTCGCCAGTGAGACACTGAAAGGGGATTAAGTTTTAAAGTGGCAGCGGAATTACATTTCTTTTGAGTAATAAATATTACGGCCACAATTTTTTTATATGTACGTACACAGCGCAAAAATAGAATTGATAAACAGCTAAGTAAGTGTCGCTAAACCGTCGCTTATAGGCGACTATCAAGGTAGTGTCGATCGAGGCACTGATAGTTCAGTATAAAACGTGCTTTTAGTGTTTTTTGTATTGGAGCTCCCTAAATTTTTTATATTTTTATTTATAGTGATAGCGGCAGCAGAAATATGGCATCTCTGCAAATTACCGCTCTCTTACTTTGACGGTTGATGTAATAGGGTTACCATTTTTTACCATTATCGATACAAAATTCTAAAAATCCGTAGTTGAGGCGCGGATGCACTTTTAAGTAAGCCAAGCGCTCTCGTGTCTCAATTTCCGCTTCCGCTTCTCCCCTGCACGCATCACGCATCTATTCACCCAGTATGCGCTTGCTCGTATGCGTCAGTCCGTGTGCGCTGATGCAGTAATTGCCCTGTCACTTTTCTAATTGTCACTGTTGTAGTTCTTTCTTAACTATGTATCCGTGGTGAGCAGATTGTCAGAAACTATCAATTACCTATGTATTGATTGCAATGTAGGGTTCATCGGGTCGTTGGACGACTTGGTGTCCCACACGAAAAGAAGAAGAAGAATGGTAGGTAGTAAGTAAGTTAAAGTTGTGCCCTATGATGCCGGCTTAAAATAGCTTCACCCCATTTCTTCCCGCGGGTGTTGTAAGAGGCATCTAAGGGACTCGAGGGTTTTATGTGTATTACAACTTTAGGCGACAGGCTGACAACCTGTCACTACAGTGATGCAAGAATCATCCTAAAGGGCCCTCAATACTTGGCGATAACGAGCGTAATTTTACGATCGTTAAGGCTCTGCCTACCGCACAAGGGACGAAGGGTTGATTTGTGTAAGTTAGAAATTAATAAAAGTATCAATAAAATAACAAGTGAATAACATTACAGACGACAATATAATCATGTAATTTACGTGTAAGTATCAAGTTTTACATAGATATTTTATTGTAGGTACCTAAAAAGCAACTGAAAATACTACTAATCATTGGTGTGGCTGGCATAGTTCAAGAAGAAATATAAGGATTGAAAAATATATATCGCACGCTACATTAAATCCTACTATCGTACAGGCCTCGTTAATAGAGGTAAATATTATGCGTGTACGCATACTACTTACATCACATAATTCATTCAAGTTTAAATCATACAGATTACTTTATCTGATTCTTTGTAGTCTCGAAAGTCATCATTTACATTCTTAAATATTCAATTAGAAAGGTTTGAACACAGAAACGTACTTACACAAGTCGCATAATTATTATTTTTTTCAAATATATACGTAGGCGCAGTATACTTTTATATATGTGGCGTAATTTTGAAAACAAACAGTTACAAACAAACCAGTTACCATCAACCAAAACAGACCACTGTTGGACATAGGCCTTACTAAATTGGGGGATCGGGGGTAGGGGGACGTCTGACCATGCTTGATAGGCGAGTTGGCATAGTAAAAAGGACAACTGCTGCTTATGACGCAGATTCATCCCTTAGTCGCTATTTAAAATTGGTACTGATGGATATGCCACCACACTACTCATCACACGAAACTACCTAGTTCTAGGCCGCTATTGCCTACAATATTTCTAGTCCATTACCCGCGTGGCGCATACAAAAAAGCTACTCGATCTTGACGAAATTCGCTAAAACAAACAATTTATCATCGTTCCATATGAATAAGCCGACAAAAACGCATTACCGACCGACGCCCGCGCCGCGGGACGGCACCGGAGTGATCTATGAGTTTTTCATCTGATTTCAGATTATCCGATGTTGCCATTAGATTTTGACTCTTCATTTTCGAGATGATGTATGCCAAGTTATTCTACCATAGCAGCAGGTGGTTCGCTAGTTTTTAATTTTAATAGACAAAGAGTGCATTTAGACCATTGTTACTATCTAGACAAAAACGGGAACATTACTTTTGCTCCTGCAATAGTATTCTAACTAAAGTTCTGCGAAAGCTCAAGCCTTTTGATCCTATATCCGTTCAATCGTGAATCATAAATTTAAAGTTCTAAACTACATAGCATAAATAAAACTAACTGATCTAACTTGTATCTACTGGCAACAACACCACTGAGCCTATACACAGTGATTTTCATTCAATTTTCAGCCGTGATACCGTCTCATGCATCACATGTTGATGATGATTAATATTCCACTACGACACATGCTTTCACCCTCTTTATACCGCACTTTGATAGAGCCGATGATGATAAATGCATCGAATTTATTGATAACCAAGTAATCTATATGTAAAACAGGTTATAAACAATGTTTTATCTTGAAAGTAAATTATGTTTTTCTTAAAATAATGTCTTTATTATTCTTCATAGAGCTACTAGACTGCGTAGGCTAGTCAAGTCTTCTGCGTTATTTAAGAGCTTTGCTCCTTTTGGTGAGGAAACCGCCATTCGTTCCTAACTGTGGTAAATAAAATTATGTTGATTGAAGTGAAAATTTGAATACTGGGTGACTGTTATGTAACCTTACCAGGTTGATTTAACATAACACCCTCCAATACCTAGGTAACCTTGAGCTCACATACCCAAGTACGTAGTGGTTTAAATTGTAATTCTAGTTCCCTAAAAATAAATAACTGTGACAGAAGCACACTGAAGTTTTTAAAAGGTTTTTTATTTAATCCCATCACCCAAAAATATGCTAAAAAGTTTCCAAATAGTTTGATGTAAAAATAAATTACAACGTTTGAAAATCCAATGGAAACGAGACGCAAAATTAATTAATACTCCCGTATAAAAATATTTTAAAGGAATTTCATTTCAAAAGCGGTACCCCAATTAAACCAAACAGTGAATGTTTGTTGTATTTTTACTCGACTGCCTCAGAAGGAGGGTTATGGTTTTCGAGGGTATGATTTTTTCTTCTTTATCGATTCGATGGCAACAGTGACAATTGCATTTTCGTTGACCAATATTTGTCAACTGAAATGCCCATGGGCCTTGCTTCTACTAGGTCCTGAAGTGTGCAGGGGTTCGGGCTGTTGGGGCAGGCCAGTAGGTGGTACATTAATGGAATGGCGCCGCAGTCACATTTATCGCATGGCATGTTTGTAAGTATATACAAGTTAATTCTTTGCCACGGGCTACAGCCCAAACGGCTAGCTAGACTGACATAATATAAAATTCCATAAGATTCGTCTACGCAGCAGCGCGATTAACACCGGCTATTCACAAACTCATAAATTCATAACCTTAAAATATAATCTAAAAATAACCGCAGTCGGGTTTTGTTTTTTAATAATTACTGATGCTTTTGTTTGTAAGCCGTCCTGGGTAAAGTTGTTTTAATACCTCGCTTAGGGAAATAACAATGCTTAATTAACAAACTAAATAGAAGTAACATTGGAAATTGTATCGCTGAAAAGGGCAACTTTTGTCTTTGAGGATCCGTTTTGCTTATTAACAAGAAGAGACGCATTTAATGCCTTTGAAAACATTATAGTCAAATTGTACTTGCTCATATAGGTTCGTAGTTATTTCTAGGTTCCGTACTTTCTGTAGCAAAGACTACTAAAATAACTATAGCTACTCGCCTATAGTTAGTAGTAACTATTACTGTACCTTAATCTATAATTTAGGTTAATTTTAGTTGAGTAAATAAACCTACTTAGGATTTAGATAAGTGTTTGCTAAACATAAAATAATGTATTTTTCTTGTATTGTACACTAAAAATACCGTAGAGTAATCCTATTTCTTACTGGCAGAACACGTTTATGAAGCTCGTTACCGCAAATATAAAAGAGCAAAACACATTGACCAGAGCACTTTAATCCACGTCTTACTATAAAAGTGGGAAATAAAACTGCAAACCTAGAATGAATAAAAAAGACAACCGAGAAGCTAAAAACAGCATCACCATCACTACTATATGTATTGCTACTTACATTAAAATTGGTAGTTACAAAATCGTCTGATGGAAAATGTAATCATGTGATAACTATCAATAGTAACAGAAATCTTGATTCATGGGACGGTCATGATCCCATTGACTTCACATACGCACACTAACATATCACGCCTTTATCCCTTGCGGGGTAGGCAAAGCATTAACGCTATCGCCACGTCTGACAAATATTGAGGGTCCTTTTAGATGATCGTGTATCACTGTAGTGACAGGTTGACAGCTTGTCGCCCAAGTAGTAATATACATAAAACTCTCGAGTCCCTTAGTAGCCGCTTCCGACACTCACCCACAGAAAAGAAATTGGGTGATGCTATTCAAAGCCGGCATCACACAGCACACCCCTGACAACCCCTGTATACCTTCGCCACTGCCATAAACTAGAATAATAAAAACTAGTTTTATACGAGCAGTGGACCCAATGGACTGAAGATTTAGGTATATGTCTGTACGTTTAGTTCTAAAGCACATAATTTTATCACTAAACTTGCTGCAACTGCGCCAAGCGGTCACGCCCCTCTTGTGTATTTCCACGTTTCTAGTGGTAAAACGTTGGGTTCTACAGTCTATGAAATTCGTAAAATCAAATATTTTTTTCAATTGAATGTTTTTTCAGAATACAATTTTTTGCATTATTTTAAAATATCAATTCTTTATTACCAGAGGCTCGCCTAGCTTCTACAGGTTTTCCTGTGGGAATGAGATGTTTTCCCACAATAAAAAAAAATATTAACTACCTTAAAGTCTCCCAGCGGTACTGTGGATGCTTCTTGCTAGCTTGATTGTAAGTTTAACATGCTTTAACTGAGATTACGTTTTGTAGATTGGTGCTATGTGAATTTCTCAAGATAACAAAGCGTCATGCTAACCTTGATTGATGCCTGTACAAAACAATTTAAAACAATTCTATAATTTATTTCATCATCAACACATCAGCCTATAGCAGTCCACTGCTGGACGTAGATCTCCCCCAGGGTACGCCACAAAGTATGATCTCCCGTTTTCGCGATCCAGCCGCTACCAGCCGCAATTAAATTTCTTTATCACCTACAAATTATTCATTTATTTAACCTGTCGAGCGCCTTTCAATTCGTTCCCCATTCCCAGCCAACAGGAATAAATGAACATGCAATGGTGATTCGTATCCAATAACAAAGGGATTCAGCCCGCGGCATATCCTGGCTTTTTCATGAGCGCAAATTGCACAAGGGAATTTTTTCCACGGGAATCGCCTTTTTACGCCAACATTTTTGTGTGTATCAATGCGTTGGAAAAACGATTTTGTCTGATCTAGAGCTTGGTGTAAGTTGCAAAATACTCAAATTGGGTAGATGACAGGGTAAAAATAAGCAAATCCTGCCCGTAATTTAAATATTGTATGGTTACGTGTTTTTTGTTTTAAAAACTCTGTAAATAATAAAAAATATAATCAGTATCAAAGTTCAAGAGTGCAGGTCCTAACGTCACTGCTATGTAAAAATCGTACAGAGGCGTGATTTCATATGCACGATTCCAACTGTCTATCTATCGATACTATAAAGTATATAATATATTATTATAGTTCGGTAATAATTAATTCAGATGAAAAAGGAAACGATACGTATGCAATACTTTTAATAATCCAAAAGTAGGACTAATTAGTTTTAATTGTCATCTTATTAATAAAAAAATATAATAATATTGCAACTCTATTCGCATTCGGAAAAAACATGCTTGATCGTAGAACTGAACTCATTTTAGGTCTCATATATTTTAATAGCCAATTATAACCGAGACCTCGTCTCATTTTACGAAGCTTAGTTTACCTAATAATTTTGTCTTGCGGGATATTTTTTCTCATTGTAATTATACTACGATGTTACATCCTCAAGATTCAAGTTTACCATGTAGTCCGTTCTTCATTGTACTGCATCGTCACACAGTTTAGATCTTAAATTGAAGCAAAAAAACGCATTCATACGTTTGTTCGTTTGTTCAGTCGTTCGGTCTCGGTCAAGTGTCACTTTTGAATTTCATTCGTTTTTCGTGTGCAGCATCGTCAACACCTACCGTTCGTGATTTTACCGGGAAAAAATACATATAAATCGTTTATTTTCCGCGGATCATGGGTAAACGTAAACATAAAGACCGTGACGAAGATATTCACCATAAAATTCGCCACCTGGAACGTAAATTACGTGAAAACAGGCGTGATCGTGATCGGCAAAGTGACCGGTATTACAAACCACGCTATCAAGGTTAGTAATCCATTTTATTTAATGAGTTATTTTTTTATGTTTAATAGTGAATATACGTCGTCACTTTGAACTGTCTTGACGTGATAATACGAGATATTATCCTGACAGTAATTTTATTGTTCCCTGACGTGGTGATACGTGATGTCATCCCGGAACATAATACCTGTTTACTTTCTTAGTGTGGTGATACGCGATGTCATCCTGAGAGTAATTATATTTCTTTCTACTCGTTTTAGATCGTTACCGAAGGTCGGAAACGCCGTATTCTTCGGAAGATCAGCATGATTCATATTCTGATGAAAGAGATAGATCGGAAAGAGACATATCAGACAGAGAATATTATTCCGATCAGACAGAACAATCCGATAATGAAATTATCGAGAAGCAATATCCATCAACCAAGAAGAGAATGCGCTCCGTTGTAGCTGACACTTTGGCGTCTTCGACAAAGATACCCACATCTGCTTGTACTTCCCAAGAACCGCAGGCTTCTTCTTCACGCCAAGACACGTCAGTAGCTGCCGACCAACCTGCATCCATACCTTCCACCGCTGCGGCTGATAACGAGGCACCTGCCCCAATCGTATCACCAGACGTCCCACAAGAAATACTAAATATTCTAGGCGAGGCTAAAAAAGTTGAACAAGCCTTAGGTGAGAAAGTACCAAGTGAGATTTCCAAACGTTGGGGAGAGATTCTAGTAGACGGGTTGGCCAAAGAGCAGAAGGAGGCACTCACTGAAAAAATGTTGATTCCTGAAAACTTTTTACTAGCCAGAGCACCTAAACTTAATCCAGAGGTAGCAGCAGTTTTATCAGATTCGGTGAAAAATCGTGACAAACGATTAGAAAAAGCCCAAGGTCAATTGGGCACTGGCATAGCTGGTCTTGTTAACCTAACAAAAGACTTGATTAAAGAGGATATGGATAAACTTGAGATTATAAAGAGGATTTCTGAGGTGAGCCAGATTTTACTAGATTTACACTATGAAGAAACCATAAACAGACGGAAATTGATAGTACCCTTATTAGATAAAAAGTTCTGGAACACAATTCACGGTGTAAAAAGAGAGGAGTTTTTGTTTGGCGACAAGCTGGGTGAAAATATAAAGAATACCAAGGACATTGAAAAATCAAGCCAACATATTAAAAAACCAGCCTTGTCACAACCACCCTTCCAACGGAAAGCTGTACCGGGAAACTCCCGAGTACCTCCTCGTCAACAGAACGGTGCGAAGTCAGCAGCGACAGCAGCGAGCCGGTATCAACCATCCACGGGGACGAGGAGGAACACGACGCAGCGCGGCGGACGCCAGGCTTCGTCCAACAAGCACCACGACAAGAGGCGCAGATAGAGGTACCGCATGCTGGTCGTATTAAATTTTTTCTACATAATTGGTTACAATTAACCGATGACCCTGTGATTTTGTCGTATGTCCAAGGGTACGAAATTTCATTAAATAATAGTGTATTTCAAACTGTCGAGCCCAGTAACCCACCTTTTCCAAGAAAAGACATGGAAGTGGCTATAAATAAACTTCTAAATTTAGGGGCTATTTCAAAGTGTAATGAAGTTAAAAATCAGTTCATATCACCCATTTTTTTGACACCTAAAAGTACCGGAGGTTATCGTTTCATTTTAAACTTAAAAAAACTTAATAAATCAGTTGTTACAAATCATTTCAAAATGGAAGATATTCGCACCGCCGTAAAGTTAGTTTCTGCAGGTTCTTATATGGCAACAATTGATTTAAAAGAAGCCTACTTTTTAATACCTGTACATCAAAATAGCCGAAAATATTTGAGATTCAGATTCAGTCAGTTATTCGAATTTAATTGTATTCCCTACGGTTTGAGCTCAGCGCCCTACATATTTACAAAACTTTTAAAACCGGTGCTTGCCTTCTTGAGAAATCAAGGACACATACTTATTGCATATTTGGACGATATTCTCTGTATAGGACATAGTTACGAATCATGTCATAATACTGTCGACACACTAATTGAGACCTTGGAAAACTTAGGGTTTGTTATTAATTTTGATAAAAGTATGACTACCCCCAAACAAAATTGTAAATTTCTTGGCTTTCAAATAGAATCAAAATCATTGACATTACAACTACCCGAAGAAAAAATAAATAAAATCAGTAAAATAGTTCAAAATACAAAAAATAAATCTACTATTTCGATTCGTGATTTTGCTAAGTTCATTGGCACTTTAACTGCGGCATGCCCTGCAGTGTCTTACGGTTGGCTATACACCAAACGCTTCGAACGCGAAAAGTTTTTAGCCCTTCAAGCTTCAGATCTTAATTACGATATCAAAATGACTCTTAAATGGGATTTACTGGATGATTTCAATTGGTGGTCTGAAATAAGCCTTAAGGCAACTAATAGTTTTCAAAGAAATGATTACCAAATGGAAATTTTTACAGATTCTTCCTTAACCGGCTGGGGGGCTGCGTGTGATGATGAAGTGACTAGAGGTCATTGGTCAGCTGATGAACGTAAACATCATATAAATTACTTGGAACTTTTAGCTGCCTTTTTAGGTTTAAAATCATTTTGCAAAGATCTTTACAGCACTAATGTTCTACTTCGTATCGATAACACCACTGCCATATCTTATATTAATAAGATGGGAGGTATTCAGTTCCCCCACCTTAATGAAATTACAAGATCAATTTGGCAGTGGTGCGAAGAGCGAAATATTTTCATATTCGCGTCTTATATCAAATCCCGAGATAATATTGATGCTGACCAAGCCTCTAGACACACCAACGTCGACACCGAATGGGATCTCAATCCAAATAGTTTTCAGCTCATAGTTGATAGATTTGGTCTGCCAGACGTAGACCTTTTCGCATCTCGTCTCAACCACAAATGCGATCGCTACATCTCTTGGAAACGAGACCCAGAAGCGTATAATATAGACGCGTTTACAATTAAATGGAATAAATATTTTTTCTACGCCTTCCCCCCTTTTGCCCTTATCTTAAAATGCCTAAGAAAAATAATAGACGACAAGGCTACAGGAATACTCGTGGTGCCTTATTGGACTGGGCAACCATGGTTTCCCATGTTTAAATCTCTTGCTATATCGGATATTATGTACCTTGGACCTAACAAATACCTTTTGTTGTCACCTTCCAGGGAACCTCACCGGTTGTGGCGCAATCTTACCCTGGCGTGTGCCATATTATCCGGCAAGCGTACTTAAGATGCAATATAGCAAATGACACGGTCGATATAATGCTAAACTCTCTTTCTAAAAGCACCCTTTCGCAATACAATGTCGCACTAAAACAATGGTTCATTTTTTGCCAATTAAATAATATAAATTTATATAACTGCCCTACTACGTCTATATTAACATTCCTTACAGAACAATTTCAGAAAGGTGCCAGTTATGGCACACTAAACTCTTTTAGGTCTGCCCTATCACTTATATTAGGTAAAAATAAATGTAATGATGACTGTATTTCCAGGTTTTTAAAAGGTGTTTTTAGAATGAGACCATCTTTTCCTAAATACAGTTCGATATGGGATCCAAATTTAGTATTAGATCATTTGTCCAAATTATTCCCTAATAATAATATTAGTATGGAAGCTTTGACCAAGAAACTCGTAACTCTGCTCGCGTTGTCTACAGGACAACTGCCCTTTGTTCTTATCTTGAAAGATCCAAGCAATTTAGAAATCAGCCAAATACTCAAAAACTTATCCTTACTGTTAAAAAACCTGTTCACAATGCGAGTACACAAACCATTAGTCGTTGGATAAAACGCACACTGTGTGATAGTGGCGTAGACATTAACACGTTTACAGCCCATAGTACCCGTCACGCATCTACCTCCGCCGCTAGTAGATCAGGCGTATCTATTGATACCATAAAAAGAACAGCTGGCTGGACGGGAAACTCTCTTTGTTTTGCAAAGTTTTATAATCAACCAGTTGCTGATTCGCTCGATAGTTCCTTTGCCGCGGCAGTTATTAACATCAATAATGATTGATTATTTCTATTAAACTTTTAGAGTTAGTTACTTATGCGAAATAAGTCGTAATATAACAACAGATAATTATTAGTATTGCCTATCACTGTTATTGCATAAAATAAAAGTGTTATGATTCATAACAAATCTTTCATTCTGCAATTCATTTGACACTAAACATCTACATGGTAAACTTGAATCTTGAGGATGTAACATCGTAGTATAATTAATGGTTAAAAGAACTTACCTAAGTGAATTTCTACCATAATTATACGAGATGTTACATCCGAAGAGATTCAAGTTCCCACCCTACCCTGTACAACACGTCGTAATAATATCCAAGCTTGTGTTGAACAATTTGATAGCCCATTATAATTAGCAGAATGAAAACTTAGCTGGCCTTACTCTGAAACAAATGAAATTCAAAAGTGACACTTGACCGAGACCGAACGACTGAACAAACGAACAAACGTATGAATGCGTTTTTTTGCTTCAATTTAAGATCTAAACTGTGTGACGATGCAGTACAATGAAGAACGGACTACATGGTAAACTTGAATCTCTTCGGATGTAACATCTCGTATAATTATGGTAGAAATTCACTTAGGTAAGTTCTTTTAACCATTAATAATATTCTGAAAGCCTTTAGGTTATTTAATAACTCAAACGATAGAGAACGATAAAGAGTGTTTTAACCGGGAGAAAAGAATAAACATAAATAAAGTTAAGTGTTTGTACAAAAAATCATCATAATGTTAGACCTTTTTTGTAGATCAAAATGCAACCTTTACACAATTCAAATCAGATTGCAAGTCCAACACAGCCTGTGATATGAAGTCTCAGAAATTGGAAAACAAACTAAAGACATTATTTACTTTGTAGCGAGTTGGAAGATCAAAGTTTTGTCGTTTGAATCGAAACAGTCTGAGTTGTTTGAGTCAAACTTCAGGTGCCATTTCTGTATATTAAATTTCATTTTTCGGAAAAAGATAGAAATTTGGCTATCATGCCAGTACGCATTCTCATTGTTTATTGTAGGTATGACTATTATAGGATCGTGCTGGAAGACGCAGCTTTAGCAAAAAAGCTCCGATGGTCACGCGATTCAGCGCATTCACCATTATTACAAGACAATTTCTAGTTTTTGGGGCAAAACTTGTAAAAATATTACGGCATTTTTAAGCCTTGCGATGGGGGCTTTGCGCAGCGCCTTTTCAGTGTATAAGAGTTTAAAACAAACTTACCTACTTTCAATTTTGAAGTAGTGGGTGGGTACTAAGGAAGGAGTATAAAACCATTTTCAAACAGGGCATCTCTTGACCTACAAATACCTGCTTCAAATATACCTTAGCTTTAAAAAGCAATTCACAGGAGAGCTCTTGATCCCAATGCCCTTTCGAATATTTAAGCGTACTTTTTCGATAATTTAAGCGTACTTTATGCCTGTTACAGAAGTTACAGACAACGAAAAACCGATGAGGAGTTTTTAAGAAAAAAAGTAATGACATGGCATTGGAATTAAAAAGTGACTTTAAAAGTAAAATTGAAAAATCGTATTTAAGTGGCCATATGGTTGTGTTTCGAGAGGACTAAAACATCACACCTATTTCAAGAGCAAATACATATGTAGGTGTGTTCAGTTCAGCATGAGTTCGAAGATATTGGTCTGAATTTAATATCCGCGCTCCACATATCGGGCTCTCTAAAATTGAGGAGACATGCTCTAAGTATTTTCCAATTTCCTGTCCTACATCATTAATCTGCCATCTACTGATATGAAATATAAAATGATATAGGCATAAAGAATTACTTAGATTGCTTGGTAGGCATCATTATATCAACAGCCGGTAACGCTCTGCCTACCCCGCAATGGATTAAGGCGTGATATGCGTATGTATACCTACTATCAACAGCCTTGAGAAGTCCACTGCTGACACAAGAATAAGAATATTTTATTTAACAAGCTTCGGTAGGTTTGTTGCTACTACGTATACGTATTGAACTAATACTAATAAGTTTAGCCATCGGAACATACTCGTACACCTGCGATAAACAAAATCTTTTAAGCCATGTTTACAATCTGGTTGTCCCAAACGAAGGAAGGAAAAGAATAAAAATCGACTGTCATTATATGGGTCAAAATTTGAGCTTTTACAACGATCGTCGTGTTTATCTATAAATTGTACATTACTTGCTTATGGGTTCGATTTGTGCCATGCTCTTTACCCACATATAAGAAGTAAGTATGGTTCAAAATATATCGCGTCGGTCCAGGAATACACCCACAATAACACTGTGGAGTTATCTAATGAGCTGAATCCCTATTGTGATAAGGCAATACTGGGAAATGTCCCCAATTCGGGTACATTTGAGGACGGACAGGTAAAGGGTCCATAAGTCGGGTTGTAAAAGGGGACTGTCTATGGTCTATCACTGTGTACGGAGCTATTTTGTGTGACCGGATTCAGGAGTTTTCAGGGTAAGCCGGACCAAATGAAGAGTAAGTACATATATTTTTTGTTGAGTACGGAATCTTAGCTTATTGCTTTAACTTTAATGTGACAAAATCTAGTTTAAAACTGCCTTAGAGCTAACATTACTTTATTAATTAGGAAAATGTTATGGGAAAATGTGAAAATAAATCATCTTTAAGACACAATTCACGTTCAGCTGACTGACTTTAGACGGGAAACTAATTTTTTGGCCATTTCCCATAATATTCTTACGTTAGTTAGTTGTTTAGTTTCAAGAATCGATCATGCGTCAAATATTTTACTTACAATCTCCTTTACATCTTGATTGTTGGAACAAAACAACATAATATATTCTATTTCATTCTATTAAATAGAATATTGTTGTAAAATATTACAGTAGTTAATTAGCCACGGGCAACAGTTATGTTTGGTGAAGATACGGATGCGCCATCTGGTGTTAATTACTGATAACAAGACTTAATATTATCTGTAATGGATATCATGGATCGTGACTCTGAGCATTGTATAAGCACTGTATCAATTCCATAGTAATTACCAGTTAACCCAAATAATATTCATACTTAGAATTATCAACAGCTTTAAGTTTGTCACATGTCTTTTGAACAGGCCACTGCTGAAACTATAAGACATTATAAAGGGTTTTAACTCACGGTAGGGATATATCGAGCACCCAATATTTACCCGTGATCATGGCGATTGCAACATCGCCGAAATATTGGGTGCTCGATATATCCCTACCGTGAGTTAAAACCCGTTATAATGTCTTATAGTTTTAGTGATAATAACCACGGAACCTTAAAATCAAGGCCACTGCTGGACACTGGCCTACCTCCACTGAAGGGTTCTGACCACGCCCTGCAGGCGGATTAGTCAACACAGTGTTGTATTCACAGGGAACGTTCACCGAGTTAATCTTTTAGCAGCCTTTTACAACATCCATAGAGATAAGGTGATGCTATGCTGAATCGGCACCAACACGGCATTCATGCTTAGAATACATAGCTTTAAATTTTACCTACACATATCTCACATTCATATTCTCTACAAATATGTTGTCCCTACATTCGTAGAGGCTCAATAAAGATTCCATGAGCGCCTACGAGCCCGCTACGGCGTAGCCACGTAGCGCTACGGAATCCGCTTAAGTCTGTGGGACAGGATGGGAATTCCTGGTATTAAAGGTGTTAAGGAGTAAACTGATATTGTCAACATTTCATATGCAATAAAAACACGATGTTTTTGTTGTATGGGACACCAAGTCAGTCAAATTATTTATTTATTTAACAGTGTATTAAAATAAATGTGTAGGTGAATTTGGATAATAGTACACAAGTTTCTAGGTACACATTGTACATTAAACTTGTACATGTTTAGTCAATGGGTTGGTTACTATAAAATAGAAATTTTACTGCTGTACTCACCACGGTTGGCAGGCGGATTGGCAAGCGCAGTGCAAAGTGTTTAATTCATAGGAAACACTGCTGCCCATTATCTGAATATCCCTTAGTCATGCTATTCTAAGCCGGCATCATACGGCCAAACGGAATATTACGACAAAAAAATTCGACCTTAAAATTTAAACAGCCATCACTAACTTTCTTCGCTAAAAGTTTACTATTCGAGTTTTCCTTTTATAAGTCGTTGTCACTTTGAGGAAGTATTTTATTCGATGTTGCAAATAAACAACCACTTTCCACCCTATGAAACTGAGGTAGCGAAAGCCTGACGAGACTATGACTAACTAGCTTTGGGAACTAATATAAAGCTCACGCACGGTTATACATAAATATTTGCTTTTTCTGCCAGTCCTTCCCAGTTTCTCTTGAGAATCAAGCTTATTTTGAAATAAAAAGTATTTAAATAGCAAATTTTAAAATGAAATTTTAGTTTTCGTTTTGACTAGGTTCACAGATGACATCAAGGTCAACAATTATAGTTAAAAACTAGTCTCTTCTTCTGCCCATTTATGCTAAACACAATAATAATACTTTCGTCATTGTCGAAGTGTTATCTAACTAATGCTTAGTAGAATAAAAATAATTAAGTAGTTCAAACAAGTAGTAAGTAAAACACTCATCAATCGTTTACCAGCTTACTGTAGCTCCAATTATGGGTACATACCTGCAAGAAAAGAGAACAAGATATATTAGGAATCAATATGTACAGAAATAAATGAAAACGCCGTGTGATGCCGGCTTAGAATAGCATCACCCCACATCCTTCCCGCGGGTGTCGTAAGAGGCGACTAAGGGACTCGAGAGTATTGGTGTATTACAATTTTTAGGCGACAGGCTGACAACCTCTCACTATAGTGATACACATGTTTTCTGAAACAACCTTAGAAAACAATTCTCAAAAATGTCAGACGTGGCGATAGCAACCGTATTCTTACGGTCGTTAACGCTCTGCCTACCCCGCAAGGGATAAAGGCGTGATATATGTATGTATGTATGTATGTATAAATGAAAATCAAATAAGAATACAATGTAGCAGTTTATTTTGGGTAACATTTAATTAAGTAGAAATAATTTAAGGGTGTATTATACGTGCGTGTATGGAGCATTGAGGTCAAGTTACTATCTAAGCGAATGAGCTGTAGCTTCTATTTACACGAGAATGCAGCCGGGATAGCAAAAATTAGATAAAACGAAGCCTGGCATTGACTGACGCTGATTCGAAGCCAACAGGGCTAACCGCACATCATGTAAAATTATTAATTTTAACGCGCACACAAAAATCTGATTTTTCGAGTTCTGTGTACGATTTCCGCCTGGAGGAAAAGTTGATAGTAAATAAATATGTGTTCTTTAATCTGGGTTTTGTTTGTACTTATTTCTATCTATTTCCATAACATCCTGGCTAATAAAATGATTTCCAGAGAGAGCGACTATTACTAATTGCCACAGCAGTCCACTGCTGGACATAAGCCTCCTACGATTGGGGGATGTTGCCATACTGACCACGCTTGAGATTGGCGAGCGCAACTCAAGGTGTTCTAGGCACAGTGAACGCTGCTACGTTTTGCCTTGAATACAGTAGTATTTTAATCTAGACACCTTTTACGTCACCCACGAGTAGGAATGGGGTGATGCTATTATACGCCGGCATCACACGAATTGTGATTTGTTGTAATATAGCGTGTCACCTTAAATGGTACCTCGAGCTGCAACGGACAGTAGGTACTAACGTTCACTAAAGTGCTACCTTGTTTTAAATGCACAGCTTAAATTTACTTTATGTATTTTGTGTATAAATCTTCAGCGATTATTTGCAGCTGGTTCACTAACTGCGATTCCTTGTTCGTTTTCTTTGTTTTCTTTAATGCATTCACACAATAGTTTGTTATTTACTGTAGGTACTTATCCTGACTCCCGACTAATATTTTGTTTGGTACAACTACATAAATAGTGACATTCGTCCTTTCAGTTAGTTATATAAGGTGTAAAAGTATTATCTGCAAATATTTTATGGGATGAATTAGCCCATGAAACTGCACAACTTTTCCCAAGGAACATAGGTCGAAATATGAGAAATTTATTTGGACCCATACAAATTGACTTAGTCTGTCGGTAATTTTGTATGGGAGGTCCAAATTTTTTTTCATATTTCTACTTATGTTCCTTGGGTAAAGTTGTTTAATTTCATGGGCTGGTTCACCGCTTAAAATATTTCCTGTATTTTGCATAATTACACTTTATCACTTGGTAAAGGATTTCTCATCGTACTATACTGTTTGTATTTTACAGTGATGTCGATGTTATGTAACTATAGATTTTTGATAATAGTTCTAAGTAGATTTTAAGAAACCTATTAACACAGATGAGAGCGTCATTGAATGAAAACATGCCGACATTTCTAGAAGAAAATTCCATTTTGGAACCCTAAACTTACAACATAGGTACAATTTTAACATAAATTGTACCGGAGTTCATTACGACATAAAGTAATGAACTCCAAAATAAGATAGGTACGCCGGTAAGATATTTTTTTTATCTGGCTCATACAAGGTTATTTCATTATACCCAGATTGCGCTTAAGCAACCCAGATGCATATTCAAACAATTTCAAAGAAATTTGCATTCCAAAAAATGGCTATTACTCCAGTGACCTACCGACCAACGGTACTAATACATCAGTTACCATAAGCACTGATTATAATTTTAACAGTATACCACTACCGTTGAGTTCTCTGTCCTATTCTAATGTGGATTTAGTCGTATGAGAGAGAACGGGAGGGGAGATAATGCCCAGATGCATTCGCAGTGGGGTGCTTTCAAGCGTAACGCAGCATCTTGGGTGAAAAACAAGTGAAGTCGATACGATACTAGAATGATAGAAAAGTTGTGTCTTACGTCTTGAGTTTTCTTAAACAACAACCAGGACTGACTGTTTAACATGCCTTCCGAAGCCCGGACCATCTTTTCCGTTGGTTTAAATTGGTTCAGACAGACAGTTTGAAATTTGAAATGTCCTCACCAGACTGGGAACAAATTGCGTGACAAATATGAATTTTGTGAGTGCTCAATCGGGAATCATACCCGGAACCTTTGTTTCGCAGTCAGTCACACTACGACCATGCCAAGTGCCACAGCCGTCAACCGCCGTGTGACTGATTAACTGTAAATAAACAGGTGTTTTTACGGTGAAAGCCGCCAAGAAAAGATGAAGCCGTCAATCTGATCAATCAATCAGTCACCCCCAATTTGATGGGTAAATTGAGCGAGGCGTACAGGGATTCGATTTATAAATTTTCGCATGCGGATCTCTGTGCTCGTATCACACATTCTACTAAACTTGTCCACACAAACCTCAATAAATTCACACGTAACTTGGAGCTTAAAGAAGTTGAGTAAATAAAAGAATCTGAAATACGTGTTGTTAGATCAGCCACTGCGGATTTCCGTGCGGGGAATCAAATTACGACTTTTCAGAAATTGAGATCCTGGTCTTACGAATGTGTGTGTTCACGGTTCACGTGTAATTTATCATCTTATCAGTCGGTTAAATTCGACTGCTGGTTATGGGGATTGCGCGTAAAAGAATTTTAAAATGTAATAAGGTAAAAAAAAAAGTACTTTAATCTAATCATGTTGTATATTTAGAAGTTTAGTTAGGGATATTGGGATTTACTGCACTCACAGCTATATTATTCTCATAAATTAAAATAGGAACTTGAAATTTTGCGTCGAGCCCGGGCCGTGATTTCCGGTCGACGCTTCAAATTTTTTTTCATTTCTTATTTTCATTTAAGGTACTCTTTTTTGACAATTTTAGAAAAAGGTGTCAAAACAATTCGTGTATTTACCAAAAGTGTTCTTTATTTCGAAACAGATTATATCATGTTTCCATTAGCATATTTACCACATTAAACTTTCGATTTACTTTTTGCATCTAAGAAATGCTTATCAATGGTGATCTACAGCGAACAATACTCAAGCGTTACACGGAGAAAGCAACGAAGTATTTGTGTAATTATTGGAACGATAAAATACTACACCTTGTCTTTGTATCACTACCGCTACAGCCACAACAGTCCACTATTGGACATGGGCCTTCACCTATTAGGGGAGTATGCAATACTCACTATTTTCGCCAGGCTGATTGGCGAACACGGTCAAAGTGTTGTAGTCTCTCTCTCTCTCTCTCTTCGTGTGGGACACCGAGTCGTCCAAAGACCCTTAGTGTCAGAATTTTTTGTAGTTATAGTTATTCACAGGAAATGCTGCTGATCAATACCTAGCTTCATCCCTTCGTCGCCTTTCATGACCAAGAGTACAAATGGCGTGACGTTATTCTATGCCGATCCCACACGGTTAACTTTCTTTATAAGTAACTAAATATGAAAACAACATTTTTAAATGAGTTTATTGCACATCAAATACTAAAATAGAAAAACGCGATAACGTCGCTAATAGACGAGCATCATAAGTTTCAAAAAGGTTGTAGTAGTCAAGACTCAGGCACCTAAAAGTTGGTAGAGCCGTAAAAAGCAATGCTGAGTTCAAGCTCAGGCCAATTTTTTTCGGTGGTTTCTGTTCACAAGGTTTTATCTTTAATCTATTTTTTAAGATTTCTTTAATCGCAGATATATACCCAATACCGCTTTTATTTATACCGGCAATAAAGAGCACGTTCCAAGTAATAAAATGAATACCCCATTAGTTGTACGGATTTCAGGATCGATAGAGTAATTCAGGATTTACGACTGACCTTTAAGTTCAACCAAGAAGCTTAAGACTTTAATGGAACGCTTTTTCAGGATTGTGGAAACTTATCTAACGTTAGTTTTGCCTTGATGGAATATTGTAAATGAACATTGATGTTATTTTCTATCGTTTTTCTTTTTTGTTTAACTAAACACTAAAGTAGACTAACCATCCGAGTCCACATATAAGATGTTACAAAACACTTATAAAACCATTTGATTAGCCATGGGTTACGAGCGTGGCATGGAACGGTGTGATGCGATAACCACCTACTTCCGTAGTGCCTTAAGTAGGCTGAAAACCACAGATTTTCTACAATCATACTTCATGCGAACGACGTTTCTAGCTTATATAATTTTGTCAATAAACCCTAGATACGTTTATACAGTTGTTTTAGTAAAAACTAAAATTCCAACTAGCCAGCAGTGATGATTTATCTATATGCCTATTGTCAAGTCTATACCCGACTAGCCTGATCATGTTTAGAATGGTATTTAGGTGCACAAGAGGGCAACTGGGAATGGCATTGTTTTGAAGATCAGAAAATGATCAAAAAAATATATAAACACAAATCATTATAAAGATTGACTGTGATAGGAAGTTTGTACCTCAAAACTCTTAGAATTCTATAGGATCTGGAGTCTATAGCCACCACTCACCAGCGAATACAAACTTGAAAAAGCTAATGTAGTACTTGACACTTTGATCGCCCAAATAAAAACATGATTGTCCGTTTTTTTATAAAGACATTCACGAAATATCATCCGATCATCACCATGGCTGGTTGGTGCCGTGGTGGCGGACGTGAAGTGGACGTTTTCCATCGGGAAAGCAGCGGCTCGTGTAATTAGTAGAAACGAGAGCGAAGCGATTTCCGAGGCGGATCGCACAACAATTAACTCGTATGTTGGGTGGTGGAAATTATGAGAGGCGACGATTCCGTCCACATTCGCCGAAAGAAAGAATAGAAATGTAAAGAATAAAAGTAAAACTGGCCATATTTATCCCGATTTTCCGGACACACAATAATGCGTTTACCGGTGTAAAACTTCAGACGTATAGGTACGTCTGAATCTGATCTCACCATATTCTAAATTAAGTATACGAGGTATCCTTTCACTTCCTAGTTTGGTGAGATCGGCTCTTATATCTATCTGGGCTTATTGAAGTTAATTACAGTCTATAACATTGACCTCAAACGTGTATGGCCTAGAAATAACTAGAGACAAAGGGCCGAAACTATTCTTCCGAATAAATTAGGATCAAGGACTGTCTTCTAATTTAGAACCGTCCCAGGACAATCTTGTAGCCTATATCAACTTTATCATAATTCGCTTCAATAGACTCTCCTTAATAGTTTCACCACGTCACCGCTCAAAACTCACACCGCTAATTAGCGATGTAAGGCGGGCGCGCGGCATGCGCTTGCGACGCTACGCTTCACATTCGTAACGAGAGCCGCGCGCGCACTACGCGGCGGAGAAAAAACCGCGACACCCTCAATACAAACTCCTTGCTCACAAAAAAGAAAAAAGTCTGAACAATCTTGCGCGTGCCCAGTGTTTGAAATTGGAACTGATGGATTTAGTTTCTTTTTGATTTTTCACTGGCTTGAATCTTTCAGGCCAGTGTCAGGGTGTCGGCGTGTGTGTGTGAGTGTGTGAGTGGCATGGGGTAGCGATGGGGGCGGGGCATAGTGCGGAGGGCGATTGCGGCGCGTACGCAAGCGACCCGCCCGCCTGCGAGCGACGGAAAAGCTACAGCAGGAGGCGAAGGTAAGTTCAAAGCTTGATCCAAGTGAAACTTCTTACGTACTACGGCTTGAGCTATGAAAACTCAAGAAACGAGAACCTAGATAAAACTTCAAAGTACAAAGGTTTTGTTTAAGTATGCAGAATTTTCAAATATTAGGTGACTCTACTCGTGACTATGAAGAACTTTTTTGACTCCGAAATCAGCCTGCAAAGTTTGCGTAGTTGCTGACTATAAAGCTACCCTCAAACTCTTATCTTGTCACAAAACTACGTTTCCAGTTTCACAGCGCAACTTTGAGTGCAGGGTATTATAAATTATGAATTCATGACAATTTTATGGGTAGGAAACGAACACAATTTTTTTTACTCACTCTTCAAATAAGGGCTTTATATTAAGATCTCATTTGCATTCCTAAATTCATCAAAGCTTGTTCTTCGAGAGTATTTACATAAATTTCGTTAAGGCATGTGTAATCGCATCAATCTTACGATTCAATTTACGAAAGCGAATTATTCACGGGGCCCCGATCTCTTTGCGTGGAAAGAAACGCAAGCCGCATGTTCTAAACATTTTCGTGGAACAATTTAGGCTCGCATATAAATTGTTCCATTAATTCCAGTAGAGGCATGTTTAGTGAAAAACATGCACGTTAGAAAGTACGAAATTCAATTTCCTAATAGTAAAAACGTTTGGTTGTTGACGAATTGACTTGTAGTTACGTTTTTATGAAAAAAGACGTATATAAAATATTATGTGCAATAATTATCTTTACGTCTGTTATTGGTTTTACAGAAAACATAACTTTCAATAGTTGAATAACGTGGAAATTCACATACTTCGAAAACCTACAGCATTTTCTGTCGAAGGCAACGCAGCAATATTTTTCGCAGTTTATCTCAGGTTTTGTCAATTGCAACAACAAATATATTTTGGCTCTTTTCCAAGGATACGAACGACAAAAAATAATTGAATGCTTCATGTCTTAAATGTTCTCATAAAACTTGGCAATAATCGATCAACATGCGCAAATAAAAAGAGGTGATGTATCACAAAGGCTCCTAATAAACTAACATACTTTTAGCTATAGCCACATCGCCTATAAAAGTCGGTTTAGATATTATTTGATCTTCCAAGCTGATAAAGTTGCAATGGTATATTACACAACAGAAACCACAAAACTTCCAAATGCCTTAAACGCAAATTAATTAAGTCCAATAAGGCAGCAGATGTTTCTTCCGAGAAAGTACTCGCTCAAGTGCAGTTACTGTTTTATTGCCAGCTCTCTTTTAATTACAAAATGGGTAACGAATTAGCTAAACAGCTAAACAACAACAAACTAAAGACAATTTCAAGTGGCCACTTACAATGATTAATTTCATTGGGGCAACTGAAAACTTAAGACCATGCTTTTCAAGGGCCCACACTTACGACAGTAAATTTCATCGGGGCAACTGAAGTCTTTAAGGATGTTCCTAAGTTAAAAAAACAATGATGTTATATTTGAACATCTTTACATCATAAATACCTACTGCCTGAAATCATAATTGCTTACAGCGAGATAGATACTTCAAGAAGTTGACGAAATCAGAAGCAAAGCAAATGATATAAATGTCCAAGGCTCGATCTCACTGTGTAAACCACTGTTTTGGTTGTGGTTAAGTCGAAAGCCGAGAAAGTACCAAATAAGAATTACCTCTCATAGACAGTTGTACGATCAGCTGTTCGTTTTGTATGAGAGATATTTTTTTAAACACTTAGCTATTTGGCTCTTGGGATTAGTTGTTAAGTTTGACCTGTAGCAGAGCTTAGCGTTTTCGGGAAATTCTGTCGTTCGGTTCGGTATTAGTATTATGTATGTAAGCTAGGTTCTGATCCCACCAAAATAAAACGTGAATAATATTGGCAATCTTCAATTTTCCGATTCAAACATGGATTTATGCGTTGGTGAGTTGGGGCTTTAATATATCTTTTGCAATGTTTCACCCTGCTAAATTTATGTACGCCCAATAAAGGATTTCAAAATCGTACCCAATTTAGTGAGTAACATAGCCAAAGGTAATGGCTACCTGGCATAATAGATAGACAAAGAGATAGGAATAAAAGTAAATGAAAAATAATAATTTAACAAATGGCGGAGCATGAAAAGATTTCGACAACATTTTGAAAAGTATTTTCAATTTTTATTCTATAGTGATATAGAATTTATTATACTTTTGCCATTAGACACACGTGGACAGCGGAACAAGTTTGAAGTATAGTTGCGAAGTCAAACTACTGAAGTTTCTGACTTTAATACTTCAGCATGTGGAGTGCACTGCATACAACTCCATGCAACATCTCGTTACCAACATTCAGTTTTCAGTTATTCTCTCAACTCGTAGAGTAGGTACCCCTCATTTCATAAACCACCTATTTATAAAACAATGTACGACTAAATGTGCAAATAAAACGAAAAAACGTTATTAATCGAAAATAGTAGCCGTACCTAGCCGTACGTAGCCTACGTTGCCGTGTGATGCCGGTATAGAATAGCATCACCCCAATTCTTCCCGTGGGTGTTGTAAGAACCAACTAAGGGACTCGAGGATTTCATGTGTGTTAGCACGTATTACAACTCTAGGCGACAGGCTGACAACCTGTTACTATAGTGTTACACGAATCATCTGAAGGTGCCCTCAATACTTGTTAGACGTGGCGATAACGACCGTAATTTTACGATCGTTAACGCTCTGCCTACCCCGCATGGGATAAAGGCGTGATATGTGTGTGTTTGTGTAATCGAAAATACGCTGGTCGCGATTGAAGTACAGATTCTAAAGCTTGTTTACAGAAAAAGTTGCCACTTAGAAACTCTACGTTACTACATTTGTGTAAATTGTGTAAATTTTCTGCTAAAATAATATTCTGAAAATAAGCTTCAGTATTTGTACCTACTTTAATTTCAACCAGCGGATTTTCTGTAAATTACGTTTCTATCCTGTTAAATGTCGTCACAGATTCCTTTAGTTGATTATTTTCATTGCAGTGTAACAGTGAACATAGGAGTGTGTATAGTAGGTAATATACCGAGCCGACCATGCTCACTGAAGCAAACATCATAGTTTGTTAGAAACCCCATGATTAATTTTCCCATGCAAACATATTCATGACGGTACGCGTACTACCTACTCATGGGCATCTACTGTGTAGTGTTGTAGACGCTACGGTTACGCGTCATGCGATAATTACGCTACACATTAGATAGATCGCACAAGTTTACACACGTGTCTCGCGACATGCGGTTTTTGGCAGCCAGAAAACAAATAAAAGCCGCACGAAGAATTGGCGTAATGTGACATGAGGCGTTTCTGCGCGACTTTACAGAACTCCTTGGGAGCCAGCAAGCAAATAACAGCCGCACGAAGAATTGGCGTAATGTGACATTAGGCGTTAAGTCAATAAAACCGGACCGGAAAATGCAGGAAAAACGTGTGGTGTGTGTGAAAACAACTTTATCTTCAAAGAAAATCGCAATGCACAGACGCGCAGTTTTCTCTTTATTTGATCTCGTAATTTGATTTAAGTGCAATTCTAAATATTCATGATTCCGGTGGTTTCGTAGTTTTTTGCTGTGTTTATACGGTTTTATAGATGTACAATATATAATCCGGCATAATTTCTTGCACTATTTGTTTTCAAAGAAAATAATTATTTACGTTTTAACTGAATTATTTTAAGGTCTAAAAATCTAAATAAATCACTTTTGTACTTACCTCCTAAATTCATTTTCAATCTAGTACTATCTTATACAACTTAAAACATTAACTTGATTCATGAGTCTTCCTGAAACTAATTTATGAAGAAGGAAGTTTAAAAGCTAAATGAAAAGACAATTTCAGTATACATTTACAGGAAGTTAGGAAATTCTCTAAAAAAGTTTTAAGTTAAACTGAAGCGATTTTTAACGGTGGACAAAATAGCAACAAAACTAAACACAGCATTATAATATTTATCTATTTTCATCAACCGTTTTGGAGTCATTTAATACAACATCTATTTACGATAATCTAAACCAAACCAATTTTAAGTATCAAACAGGGTCAATCGCGACAATATTTGGGTGAAAATTGGTGTAGATTCTCTTTTAAAATATCTCTTAAATAAAATAGCGTTGTCTCTTTCTGATGAATATTCTTAAGCAAGTATAGGCGATGACCGCGAATATAATTGAATATGATTCCACTTATACTTTACGCGTTGTCTGTCAAAATTAAGCAACGATTTAACACTGCGACTAGACATAGTATAGCAAGAAATTAATAAAATGACGAATTAACATCTTGAACATGACGTAACTAAAATATCTACAACTTTTTCTAAACCGTTCGTTGTGGACTTCAGTATTGCGAAAGATTGAGATGTGTGAAAGTAACCGCTAGTGCTTAAAAGTCATAGAAAACAGCTATCGATATTTCAATTCGTCTGTCGCTAATTCAAAATCAATGAAAGCTATCGAGTTGACTAAACTCAAAGTGAACTAATAGTCATTGTCATTATCGTGAATAATTGACTGAACCACGCGAGTAAATACTTTGATCAGTTTAATCGCTGTTTATTTGGTGACAAAATTAGTTTTCAATTAGCCAATTTAGGTGTGTAAATGGTTCAATTAATTTCTAAGGTAGGGCTGTTCAGATCACACCGAAATGAGAATCGATTTTTATGTTTTTTTTTTTGGACTTAGTGTCCCATACGAAAATAAAGAGTATCTCTTTAAAAGGTTTTTGCTAGTATACCATGGTGGTACACAGTTTCAAATAATTTTACAATATGACATGCAATAGCTTTTTGAATGCAGTGTCGGAAAAAAATTGTTTGCTTGGCATCTTTAATCAGATTTTTTAATTATCTTTCGTCGAACGCTTTTATAACCATTTTATTGCGTTTTTAATGTATTTACAATGTTATATTATTCTCATACATTGAAATTTCAAGCTTTGGCCGGGGCTTGAACCTGGAACACGTGAAGTACCGACCCACTGCTCTGCCACTAAAGTACCGTCGCCTCAACCGAACCTTGCCAAATCAATCTCTTGGTGCTCGTCTCGAAGGGACATCTAATAGAAGCAGTCTAAAACCTATTACCATAACCATTGCTTCGCCATAACAACATTAATTTTCTTCATATTAACAAAGCAAGCATTGTATACGACGCGTGAGATATGATGCGGGAATCGGCAGCAGAACAACTAGAGCACATCCTAACTGGCTCGCAGCTGAAGGTCCGTTACCAGGTTTTTTAGCCGGCTAATAGTGAGGAAGTAAGTATGATGCGCTCGACTGACCACTCGCCAATGTGTAAAACTCGCGCAGAAGAAAGAATCCCGAAATGGCAACATTATAGTGATCATCACCAATGGCTTTAGACGTCTGTGATAGACGATTTAAGTATCTGAGGCAAGACCACAGAGACAGCGTTGTCTGGGACGCAATTATGGAAAACGTAGAGTTGCGTAGGACCTGCGGCACCCCCTCGGTCTCCCTGGCTGATTCCAGACGAGTCGATACGTGCGAAGCCAGGTCGGCTGCAGGAGTCTACCGCAGTATGATAGAGATACAAATGATAAAGTTGCTATTTCGAGATTTTTTTATCAGCGCAAGTGATACCTACACTTCGATTTTATTCGATGCCGAATTTATACTACGTATAGTATCATTGAATTGTAGTGGAAAAGCGAAAATTATATCTTACAGTTGTATCTTTTTTACAATAACTATTTGTCAATTAATGACTATTAGTGAATCTTTGAATATCAAATCAAAAAGCAAAATGGAAATGCATAGTAACTATGAGAGCTTAGATGATATAATCTCTGTATAGTCACATACCATATATAGTATGTGTGTGATATAAGACAAATAACAAAATACCAGCATCTTATAAGGGAAAACATCTTTCAAACCGCTTCAGCGTTGAAAAGCAACTTTAGCTACCACACAATATTTTACTGAATAGTTTGGATGAATAGAAGATTTTAAATCCGCAATACAACGGATGTAAATAGAATATAAGTCGTCTGATTTATAAAACGGATTCCTTCTGTATCGAGTAAATTTTACTTCAGCGATAAAAACTAACACGACAGTTTTATACCCGATTCATATCTAAGAGATGTTGAAAAAGAAATGTGTATATTTTGCTTTTAAAAAATGGCTGTAAAATGGTGTAGACATGAATTATTAAGAAGAAGTAACTAAAAACACTTTGTACACGAAGATATTTTGCTTTTGCTTTCATTTCAGTATTAGTCCTAGTTGCATGAGTAAATGGGCCATATATATGGCTTTACAATTTTAGGCTATGGGCTGACCACGCATAGGAATCGTATCAGGCGGGCTTTGACCGGCCGACAGCTAAACGATCAACGGTGAATATGCGATTTTTGAAATGCTTCTCAACTATTTATCGGTCGTGGCGAAAACGAGCGTCTACCAAACCCGCAAGGGATACAGTGTGATTTGTATGTCTATTAGGTTTCTTCTTTTTAATCTTGTTAGGTACATCGGCCTCATAAAATAGTCGTTAGCGTCTTGCCGCCAGAATCACGCACATTTCATTAAGTAAGACAAGACGTGTCTTTGTTTTACACACTTCAAACAACAATGGCATATCACACGCAAAATCTGGCGAGTAATATAACACGATAGAGCTGTCACACACAGGCGAATCTCACATTCAACGCACAACGCTGCGCATCCGTAACGCATGCGTCTGACCGATGTAAGGATATTTAAAATAACCCATACTGTAACTGATGTTCATTCAGCACCAACGGTAGCAACGAATGAACTTGTGTAGTTTGACCGACGCATCCGTTGACACAGCCTCATGCGTTGCACCTGTTTTTAGTATGGGAGAAATATCCTTGCATCTGACGTTACGGATGCGCTTATTTAGCGCTCCGTTGTGCGTTAAGTGTGAGATCCACCTTACACTGTAAATTAAGTTTGATATTACTTCAGACGTCTGTATATTGTTGTAAATCATCCAGTTAGTGTGCTTTCTTTTTCATTTGCCGTGATGCCGGCTTAGAATGGCATGCCGCCAATTTTACCCGTGGGCGTCGTAAAAACGACTAATAGTAAATTCTTACAGGGAATGAAACATCTTGCACTACGCTCGACAATCCGCTTGCCTTGGCAATACCTTGCCTTCACCAAGTTCGCGAGGTATGACAAATCCCCCCGATAGGAGGAGACCCATGCCAAGTGTTAATGCTTTTTTTGTAACTTATCGGAGTGTATTGATTTCGGACTTCAGTAACGTAGAAATAGAACGAATAATTTCGCAGTAGCAATGATGAAGTTCAGTTTTCTGGTCTAAATATTATTGGAGTAAGAACATGTGTGTTTTCTATGTAAATTTTCCAAAGTATTCCATCAGCAATCTTGCCATCTAACATTGTAAGTTAAGGCAATATTATTTTTAATGATTAGTCAGTAAACAGTATTTACTGGTCCTTTCGTCTTTGCAAAATTCATTCTTTGCCGTTTTACAGCAATTGAAGTAACACACTCTCCACAGAAATATTTCCGACTGAAAATTTTTTCTAAAACATTTTCCATATTATTTAAGTTACTATTAGCTATCACCGTATCTGCTAATACTCTACTATTACAAATAACTAAATTATTGCAACAACTTTACCCGAGAGCATATAATTTACTTATACTTTTCCAATACACATACCACAGCATGTTACTGTAACATAACTGTTAATTTTCACTGAATAATGTATAAAGTAATCATGTCACGGTCGTTTATATGATAATTACCAGTCAGTTAAACAAACTAACACATGTTCTGGCAATACATACACAAATGGCAATATGTCTGGCAATATTGTCAATATGTCTCCCGTACGTTAGTTTCTGTATTTTCGCTGAATAAATGGATATCTTGTGACGGCCAGAATGTTAATGGCGGTTTTTTTTCACCAGTGCTCTAGCTACAGTTGCGTGGGGTGTCAGTGCGAGCGGTAATCAGTGTCAAATACGCGGGTGTGGTCTTAGTGATAGTATTGAATTAAAACAGTTTATCAGTTTAGAAAACATGTTACAACTTAGCTTACTAACGCAATAAAAGATAGCTAGGCAACTGTTAGCTAGTTTTGTGCCCTAGTTAATTTAAATTTTGCATAATTTAGAATATATGTATGCTTCTCAACCCTGGAAAACTACGTTCTATTAAATAACACCCACGATTATTATGCTGCAAACATTTAATGTCTTAATTATGCGCTACAATTTCAGTTTACAACCATTAAAATATAGATGAGTGGAATTTTTATGCTGATCCCAAGCGAAAGTTTTTATTTACAGCTCACAGCTATGCTTATTTAAGTAGAAGGTAAATAAATTATCTCCGATTATACTCTAACATTGCATTGGCCTTTTCCACTCGACTCAAACCATAAAACAGTGTCTTAATTTAAATGAAAAACATTTATCAGTCGTAAACAAATTAATGTTTATACTGAATAGTGTTGTGAGACTATGTACTTTAGTACTCATAACTTCAATATAAAAGTCGCCAGCGCTCATATTACGCGCTCAGTGGGGGAAAACCTTGAGAAAAACCTTACGAAAAACCCCACCCAGAATAAGTATGGAAAAAAAAACTGTGTTTGTGTCTCTCTCTCGTCTTCGTGTTTATCCACTCGCATGTCTGCGGCTGACACACATACCTTTGCTGCAAAACTTTGATATCCCGGTTCATCGGGTCATTGGGTATCCCCGACGACAAGAAGAATTCCGCGCTCATTCGCACCCAGATAACGTATGGTAAAAAACCTCGCGTTTGCTTAGCGAACCGTGTGCTTCTAGCGTTTCTCCACTCGCATGCCTGCCGCTCTCACACATCGGCTCCTGACACCAGAGCTCATTGGGTCGGCGACTTAAGATTCAGCTCTCAGACTTTCGATTCTGCACCCAGATTACCTATGGTAAAAACCGCGTTTGCTTAGCGGACCGCGTCTAGCGTTTCTCCACTCGCATGCCTGCCGCTGACACACATCGACTCGTGACACCAGGGTTCATCAGGTCAGCGACTCAGTTTATCACAGATTACCGCGCTCAGTTGGGCCGCACCCAGATTACGTATGGTAAAAAACCGCTTAGCGGAGCGTGTGTCTCTAGAGGGTCTCCACTCGCATGCCTGCCGCTGACACACATCGGTTCACCACTAAACTCTGACACCAGGGCTCATTGGGTCGGCGACTCAAGGTTCCGCTCTCAGTCGGGCCGCAACCAGATTACGTATGGTAAAAAACCGGGTTTGCTTAGCGGACCGCGTCTCGCGTTTCTCCACTCGCATGCCTGCCGCTAACACACATCGGCTCGCCTCTAAACTCTGACACCAGGGTTCATGTCGGTGACTCAGTATCACACAAGGCTGAAAGAATTCCGCGCTCAGTCGGGCCGCACCCAGATTACGTATGGTAAAAAACCGCGTTTGCTTAGCGGACCGCGTCTCGCGTTTCTCTACTCGCATGCCTGCCGCTGACACACATCGGGCGCAAGACATCGCGTCACGCTACCCGCACTCCTGCGCAAGCTGGCCAACAGATTAAATCCTCATCGGAATTGACCACTCGCTCGCCGAGTTGTTTTGTTTGTTTTAAGAGTGACAAGTGAATTAGTAAGTGGTTCTTCTAAAATTCAAGACAAAACAAATGTTTTGGATTTTATTTACAACCTGCCATCCAACACTCTACAAATAATACGATTACTACGGTCGAAAATGTACACACAATTCAATCGCTTATTAGTAGATTGTGTGATATAAATGACAGCTGATTCATACAAATAGTGTAACCAAAGATATTCTGAGCAACTTATACGACAAAGATCTTTTACGCAATCTTTCGTATTTCATACTTGTACTAGTAAAATTCCGAGTTCACTGACGCTTATCAAATCCATCTTTAATTCTCACTACACTTCTTTTTTCGAATATTCATAACGTGTTCTGTTTCCGTCACATTCCACTTGACCCATCCCTCTTATCTCAAGACTCAAGTAGGGTAGAGTGGGGATAAGTGGCCTGGAAATGTGTGGTCACTAGTGAAACAGCTTATGAAAGAGTTATTAGTTCTGGCCTTCGGGGCTAATGGCATCTAGTTGATATTTCATGCAACGAATAAAACTTGGGCGGATTTTATCTTCCCGCTTTATTTATACTCGCCTTATAACTAGAATAAAGGTGAACGTATGACTAAGCGCAATATCTGCCAGAATCCGATAATTTTGCTGTTAAATCTGTAAAAGTCTGGCAAGTAAAAAATACATACATCACGCCTTTACCCCTTGCGGGGTAGGCAGAGCCTTAACGGCCGAAAGAATACGGTCGCTATCGCCACGGCTGACATTTTTAGGATTGTTTTCCAAAGTTGTTTCAGAAAACATGTGTATCACTATAGTGACAGGTTGTCAGCCTGTCGCCTAAAAATTGTAATACACCAATACCCTCGTGTCCCTTACGACACCCGCGGGATGGATGTGGGGTGATGCTATTCTAAGCGGGCATCGCACGGCAAGTAAAAAATAAAACAACTATATAAAATATCGGCCGATGTAGCGCGTACGGCTCGGCTAGGTGTACACCAGGCTGTAGGTGTAAAATCAAATTAAAATGGAAAGATTTAATATTTGTCTTGTTTCTTGAACTGGAAAATTAGATAAATGTCTTATTTTTTTGCTCTCGGCAAACAGATCTTCACATTACTTATCTTTCTAGATCGTAGATTCGGTTGCGTAATTACTTTATATGAAAAATATTCATACAATTATCTCACTTTCTCTAAATACTGCTAAATATAACTCGAGGTTAATGAACCCGCTTTCATTGTGCACACAGTAAAAAAATAACGAGTAGATAAAATTATTATGGTTTCCGTTTAAACGTTAATCTGCTTGTCTTTATCGACTGATTTTATGCATGCAGATATAACTGTAATAGACACAATAAAAAAATATAATCTATTTAAAGCCGGCCCACCAGTATTGCTGAAATAACGAACCGATTTCGATATACCCCGAAATTTACATATGGTTAGATTGCGATTTTTCATAAAGCGAATTATGATTATGAAAAGTCCTCATTTTGCTCACATTTACTATGCTCTATAAAATGTGTTCATTAATTTATTTGTGCGCCGCCCGCCCACTGAGCGTGTTGGGTGGAAAACAAACTGGCAGTCTTCTTCTTTTTCGTGTAGGACACCGAGTCGTCCAACGACCCGATGAGTGGCAGTTATAGAGTGTAATTGCCTTTAACAATATTAACTTACTGAGTCTGAGCCTAAATATTGCTTTACACCACTAAAGCCTACGAATTTGTAAAAAAAATAATCTCTAATCTAAGGTCTAAATATCAAAAAGAAAAATGTTTCTTCAGACATGATTTTTTTCATATTTCAATATAAAGTTGCTAAGAAAAGTTGTTCAGTTTCATGTCCAGAATACGCCTTGCATGTGCAAACCTCCACCAAGCAACCTGTATTTGCAGTAGCTCTTAAAACCTTATTCATAAAATTGGAGAAACAAGATCATTGGATTTAATCGTGGTAATTGACAAGGACGCATCTACGAGGGTCAAGTTGATTTGATTGATCGTGTTGACTTACAACGACCTCCTCAATTGAGCAGCTTGATTTAGGGTATGATCAATTGATCATAGCCTAAATCGGTTATAAGCGGATTTGAAAAACTTCCCTCCTTGTCGTATAGCCTGCAAAAATTTTATTTATTTTTGAGAAGTACTCTGGTAGAAACCCCGTTGTTCACGAATTAAACTGTAAAAGGGATTACGACGTAATGTATTAAGGCATATCGGCGAAACCAACAAAACTTTTGAAGTCGAGACTGTGACTAATTAACTAAAACTTGACTGGCTAAATAAATAGAAACCAAATTTTTAGAAAACTTGAAAAATTTTCCCACGAGACAAGCTGTAAAATCACAATGGCAATTTAGCAAATTATCAAAAAATTGTATACCTACAACGGGGAGTATTTTAAAATTCGGTATTCAGAAACCTAATTGACCACAAACTGCTCAGAGGATAAAAAAAAACACCTATTGCACAACTACTGCGGTAGATAATATTTTTTCAACTTTCCCAGATTCAGATTCTAATATTCACTTAAATATTCTCCTCTGACAACGGTTACCATTCTGACGGGACAGCGAGAGCAACCATTGCCACTCCAATTATAGTTGGTAGTCTTGGTCAAGTGCTCTTCAATCAACCAGGTTTTTGACAAACCGCCCGCAGCGACCCCTCGCGTTACTCAAACTAAATTGATCGTTTTGTCGGCCCACACACAACAGGGAATTTACTATAAGTTTTTTGGGAAAATGCTGAAACGGTGAAGCTTTTCTGTGAAAATAATACTTTGGTGGTACAAAGATAAGATATAAGCAGCACTTGTTTGAAGTTCTTCTTGAGCTAGATGAGCTTAAATAAGTAGTTTTAAACTCAGTTTTTAAATTGTTTGAAAGTTTAGTAATGACTATAAAACAAAGTTTGATCTACGCAAAGTCAGTCACGGTAAATTTGACGCTAACAATCGGGTAAAAAAAGGAGTAGCCGCGTGCTAAGACAACGTTTAAATTATTTGTCCATTTCTAAACTTAAACAATCCAACTTTTTCCAAATACGATTTAGCTTTTATTTTAATAACTAATAAGATAAACAGGTCTCTGTCTGTTCATAAACATCACGGCCTATTTCTTGCACTACCTAAAAAGCAATGATTATATTTTCCTTCTGGTCCTGACATAACCTCTCCTAACGCATATTCTAGTGACTGGGTGTAGTGGTCTCCAGTCGAGTGATCCTGACAAATCGTCTACCCTGACCCTCCACGTCAGCGTTCCTTAATTGATCACTCTGTTGTACACTCCAGTTGTTCACCGCTGGTCTAGTTTGACGGATATGAATTATGGTTGTGAGAGCCAGAAGAACGGACCTTTGCGCTTAAAATGCTGTATATTCTGATGCCGTGTGATGCCGGCTTGGAATAGTATCACTACACATCCTTCCCGCAGGTGTCGTAAGAGGCGACTAAGGGACTCGAGAGTATTAGTGTATTACAATTTTTAGGCGACAGGCTGACAACCTGTCACTATAGTGATAACATGCTTTCCGAATCTACCTTGGAAAACAATCCTCAAAAATGACAGACGTGGCGATAGCGACCGTATTTGACGGCCGTTAACGCTCTGTCAACCCCAGAAGGGATAAAGACGTGATATATGTACGTATATTCTGAGCAAAAGTTAAATATAAAATGTTAAAAATATTGTAAGTACTGAACCAGCCCATGAAGCTTAATAAAAATCCTCTTGAGAAAAAAAAGGTTCATTACGGTTTCAAATACTTTTTACATTTCAATGTATCCCGCCACCAACCTCTTACAATCACAAAATTATTACCCGCAGCACAGGAAAACCATAGTTTATAACCATACCTACGTGTCCCGCAGAGCTGAACAAGGAAACCAATTTAATGCCAAAGCGCTTACAAGTTCATTGTTGTGTTGACAAATGGAAAAGGGCGGAAAGGGACCGGAAGGTCTGGTAAGCGATATAAAGGAGATGCAGGCATGATAGGGTTACCGAGTAAATGAGGAATTTCGGGTTCCTACAAAGTACCCACATACACTCAGATCAACTTAACAGGGATTTCTTTATCTTGGCTAAAACCAAAGAAATCGCATCAACTGGCCATGGGCAGTCGATTAATTACACTCGGCTTCAAACTGAATTGACATAGATCCAATAAGTCCCAAGAGTTAAAAATGATCATGGAATTTCTTGCTCAGTAAGAAGCAAAAAAGGCAAAACTTATATCAAAGTTGTCAATAATAATCTATCAAAATGAACAAACGAGAAAATGGACAAAAAAGGTGTCGGGATGGCAATGACTGATCGCTCGGAGAAGAGCAAATTAGATACTCAAGAGGGTCAATCCATCATCAATATGTTCCTGCAGAACCTGAAACTTTGCCTGATGTGAACTGAAAGATGTTGAATGAAGGCATATCTACCGAGCGATAGGTACCTACCTATATAAATCAATACTAGCATAAAACAAGTACCTATACTTACCTAAGCCAAGCTTCTAGTTCTTAACAAACACACGAGCGCAAAGTAAATATACTTCACCGTACTGTTAGCTAATTAATTTAATCCTTGGTTAGAAAAGACTTTAGTTTTTTTACTTAAACTTTTAAACCTTTGCCATTATTTTGATTTATCACTCATTCGAGAGTAAAGCTAAATTAGTACGAAAAAATGAACATCAATTTTGATCCATTAGTTGCACTATAAAAAAATATCTAAGTTCTTACTTGGAAAATAGACTACCCCATATTTCTTTCTTTAATCAGTCCAACTTTAGAAAATAAACTCTAGTCGAGAAGTTATAGAGGAAATTCCAATTTATAGCTCAAATTCAGAAAACTAAGTGAACTTGTGCAATAACTTAAAAGACCCACTTTATATTTTCAACGGGTACAGTAAAATACCGTTCATCTTCGCATCTGCAGGCAAACGCTAGTATATTTCAAAGTGTCCCCATGAGAGCACCTGAGTTCGTCTATTCTTTGCCTATATTTCAATGTTTTCAAAACCATAGAATACCTTACCTACCAGTGCATTCAGCTAAGTTTATCCGCAAATGGCTAACTCTCATCATTTTAGAAACTTACAGTTGTCTGTAGTCATTGAAAAACTTTACCCCAATTACTTATCATCATTATTGGCCCCATACGGCAGACACGGCGCTGCCTGGGACGCCATTATGGAAAACGCAGGCTTACGATACGTGCGGAGTCAGGTCGACTGCAGGAGTCTACCGCACGATAAGCCTGTCACATCACACGCACCTGACGGAGACGCGACCGACGGGTATGATGCTATTGCCAGCACCACAAGGCAGAAGCCTTCGGTAGGTAATTTTTGGTTTATCTCTGTTCTATTTTTGAGGGAATTTATAGTTTGCAAGCTATATTTATTAGCTTGTTAGTCGGAGCCTTCTCATGTTATCGGCATGTTAATTAACAATTATGATTGCGGCTCACTTTACTTCACATCCTGCTGTGTAATTAATTTCGTGCCCTGAAATTGTATTGAAACCTCAACAAAGAACTTCACGTAAATATTTGATTACGGTATACGGTATTTTATTCAATTACATTCCATCCGAAATCTGTAACCTTCAGATTCACATCAGTAAATTTTTCAGGAAACTGTCTCTCACTATGAAATAAGAGAAACCGTGTTTTTAGCAATCAGAAAAACTCATAACTTATTTATTGGATGATTCGGTATACCACACGAAAAAAGAGATATACCACGCGAAAATAGACGCTGAAAAACGCATTTCGATATGTGTGTAATTCCGGTATATTGGTGCAGTTTAGGAAACCAATAAATACCTAGTAGAAGTTGTAACAGTCGCAAACCAATTTTCTGCAGAGCTTGATCAAAATGTTTTTTTTTTTACTTACGTTGTAGAATGGTCTGAGGCTGCAATACTTTCAGTCGCACAGGAAGTAATGAGTGTGTTTGAGATTTATATGTGAAACTTTATAGTAAACTATACGTACCTGCAACAAAAGGAGAAACAGTTTTAAAAGTAATTCAATAATATCTATTTAGTTATTTTAGAATATGTACTTGCTCTGGTACATATCTGTTAATTATTAGGTATTACTTAAACTTATACTGTACGCCGTGTGGAGCCGGCTTAGAATAACATCATCCCATTTCTATCTGTGGGTGTCGTAAGTAAAAGGCGACTAAGGGATGAAACCAGGAAATGGGCAGCGTTCCCTGTGAATATTATCTACAATATCTTGCACTGCGCCCACCAATCCGCGTGCCAAACGTGGTGAGTATGGTAATACCCCCAAACTGGGGGAGGCCCGTGTCCAGCGACTGTTGTGGATGTAGATTTGTAGAAATAGTAAACTTATACTTATGAAAAGGTTGTAATGTCAAAGATCTTTTCCAAACAACAAACTCTCGAACATTTAAATACCAATCATTGTTCGCCTATTCCTAACTTTGACTAACCATCAAACCAATACAGATTAACTAACCCTTCCTTCAGTTGATCGACTACAAGTTCTGTACTTCACTAAATCTACCGTCAATTAATCCAATACCTCGTAATTTATTTCACAGAAACCTGTACAATAGCCTTTAAGCAAAATGGCTGACCTGAATGGTTCTATTGGTAAATGCGGTTAGCCACTACACTGCAGTATACCCTGAGGAGAACTGTGGTGTGATTAGTGGCTATGATGTATGGAGCATTAGATTATTAACAGTGAAAGGTGATAGCCGAAGCTACCAAGGGATTTAGTGTGTACATATTTTGGTGTTGCAATGTGACATTGCGATTAACAGAGAGTATGATGCAAAGGAAAGAAAGAAATTAATGGGCATGATGTCTTGAAGATCAAATGAGCTACTTTTTAATACGATATTTTGTATGAAAATACGAGAGATAACGTCATGTTTCTCTAGTATAGCTGGCTTCAAAACACTTTTAAATTATTTTTCTGTTTATTAATTCAAACCTTGAATATCCCGAGAAACTACTTTTGTATTTTATTAAAGACCCAGTTATCTTGCGAATTCAATTTCTATTACTTTGTTAAAACACCATGTCGGTTTTGTACGTTTAGGGTCGTAGCGTTTGCTACGCCGTAGCAGCATTTTTCATTTTTGTGTTGAAATAAAATGTTTATGTCAATAATCTACAGTTGGACATGGGCCTTCCCACTTGGGTTATACCTGCCACACCTGCTGAAAACGCTGGGCAGGCATTTGGCGAAGAGCAAAGCAAGGTGTTGTATTTAAAAAAACGCAGTTGCCCATTACCTGGACCCATACCTTACGACACCAACGGATAGAAATGGAGTGATGCTATTCAAGTCGGAACCATACGGCAAATAGTACTACACAAGGTTAAAAAAGTCTTCGAGGAAGATTTTATTTTATTTGCCTACTGGAATTTATACAACAAATAAAGGGAAAATGTGACATGTTAATCCCATGTTGGGCATAAGATTTTAGGATCAGCCAGGGTTTTGGTACACAAACATAAATATTTGGATTATATATGGATTATTCTCGTGAGAAAAAATAATAATGCGTAAGCCGAGAGGCGACATGAAAAATACATAAGGAATTGAGGATAATTGGCTTCAAAAATCTGCTTAAAAAATACATACATACATACATATAACACGCCTTTATCCCTTGCGGGGTAGGCAGAGCGTTAACGGCCGTAAGAATACGGCCACTATCGCCACGTCTGACATTTTAGAGGATTGTTTTCTAAGGTTGTTTCAGAAAACGTGTATCACTATAGTGACAGGTTGTCAGCCTGTCGCCTAAAAATTGTAATACACCAACACTCTCGAGTCCCTTAGTCGCCTCTTACGACACCCGCGGGGAGGATGTGGGGTGATGCTATGCTAGAAGAATATTTATTTAGAGTATTTACCTATAGTCACAAGACAGAAAATAGTTCGGCCTAGCGTTTCCCTTATTCAGCGTTATATTTTAATCAGTACACAAACTTTGTAGGGTGTTTCTACTCATGATTCTGAACAACTTTTAGTATGGGGCCACCTGCGAAATCGCAAATAAAAATTGGGTGTGCCATAGAAAAATGTATACCTCCTCGGCAAAAATGTATGGAACATCTAACTTTTTTGGTGATTTTGAAGGTGCCCCATAGTAAAAGTTATTTAGAATCATGAGTAGAAACACCCTACTAAGTTTGTATACTGACTAAAAAAACCCTGTACCTATAGCACGGATATGCTCAAATAATTATTCTGAAAAGTAACATTTTTCTACCTCGTAGGATAATAAGACGACACAGTGAACATGTAACTAGGGAGTATTCTGAAGTTAGTTTTCTTGTTTGTTTTGTTTAGCATCCGTCTAACCAAATCCAAAAAATACATACTATAGCTTGCTTAAACATAAAAAAAAAACAACTTTAAAAAACTTTACAGTTTCGCGACCTTTCAATTTTTTTTTCGTACAAAGAAAAATTTAAGTAAATCTGTTACATTTATTTTTTTAGCTTTGAAAAAGCAATACAAGTGGATATAAATAAGACATCGGCAATCAAAAGACAAGTGTATAGTAACAATCAACATTTTCTCGTCGTATCGCCTTTCTCCCTTTGCATCAACAGAGGCTCAAAGTTTACGAAGAGACGCAATGCGGAAATCTGATACTTTACATCCGAGATACTTTCCTACAAATGACCACACTGCGTACTAGACGCCACATTAAAGGTAAATACTTTCTGGCAGGAGATATCAATGGGAATGTGCCTAGTCTTCTAAATAAAAATCGTTGGACGACGCGGTGTCCCACACGAAAAGAAGAATAAAAATAGTTTCAACTGTTTGTCGATAGAGTGTCAATTGAAAGTTTTTGGTCGTTTTGTATTCCGCTAACATTTTAAATTATAGAAAGAATATTTCTGTGGCAATAGACAGACATTTGTGTGTCGCTAGCATTAAAATGGGCAATAGCTAAAAAATAAGAGAAACGGTGCGTATCTCTATTTTTCAGGTGTGCTGTAATATCGAGCGTATTGGTCAGTCAGTACTGATTAATGATATGGCGTGATCACAGCTCAATCAGCAATATCAGCATGCACGCAGTAGTAATCTAACCAATATTCGCATTCGTAAGTGAAGTTGATTTACTCATGACATGAATCATATAAGCATTAACTTTATTTACGAGCAGGCGAGATTGGTTTGTGACACACAGAGTGTTTAATAGAGGTCTACTGAGCAATTCCTGGAAGAAAACGCAATCGTGTGGCACCAGATTAAAAAAACACCTTCTGCTAACGAAGTCGCGGACCCATACTATGAAGAATAACCGTAAAATGACCAAAGATATTAAATATTTGCGTAAAAGCGACATTCGATACATCACCAACACACTGTACCGTGCCTCGCGCGCCTAAGCTAAAAATAAAATTGATTGTTGACAAAGTTGATTTCTTGGAGAGATTGGTACATTAGGCGTCTAGTACGCTATGTGATCGTTGTTCCCTACCCTACTTGTAAGCAAATGCTGGGTAGAATAGGGCGGAAGAGTGAAAGGGATGTCGATAAGGGTTGATAACAATAAGGGCTAGAGGGCTTAGGCATGAAATTCAGTTTCTAGTTTCATAATCTTAGGTTAGTTTTAAGAAAATCTCCTTTCATTATAATAAGGTAACAACTTTATATTTCTGTTTTTGTTTTGTTTGTGTACCTAAGGTATTTTAATGGAAAGTTAGTTAAGTAACACTTTAGAAGAATTAAAACATTTTGGAATTAATATAATTTCTTCTTCTTTAGTACTTTATTTGTCGTTTAGTTAGAGATTTTAATAATTCAGTAGTACCTAGTTCGTTTCTGACTACTCCGCAGTAGTCCGCACTCTCTTTGAGAATGAATATCTGGCCATTTATCATACTACATAAAATTGCATGATTCCCAATGAGAAAAATTCTTTAATCTATCTTATTAGTTCACGCTGGGACCTCCGGGTATTCAAATTGCCGTTCCATTTTCGTTCAGTGCACCCGTACAAGGCTGCCATCAATTTCCACTAAAGTCAGCTTTTATACCACAGCTCAGAGATAATATTTCATAGGGAACTTCAATTAAGTATAATAAACATCAAAAATTCGTCATAGACAGATTAAAATACCAGCAAATGCACAGAAAGAAACACTCAAAATATAATAATTAAATTCGATTTGATGAGATTCAAATATCTACTGCTTTAGTCTAGTGTAAGAAAGCTTTATATTTCAACTAGTAGACGCCCGCGGCTCCGGATTTTCGGGATAATCACAGTCCTAATGTTAATCCAAGTTAGCCTTTATCTGTGTGCCGAATTTCATGAACATCAGTTCAGTAGTTTTAGCGTGAATAAGTAACAAACATACAAACTTTTGCATTTATAATATTAGTAGGATTTCAAGGAGATGTCGAATCTTTGTGCATTGGATTTGTTCTGCCGCGCCGAATCTGATTCCTGCGACAGTACATCACTGCTCTATTTTGGTTCCCTTTGAAATATCCTCTTGCTCTGAGTACCACAGATAATATAATACTATGCTGTGCTGGGCAGCTGAGCGGGAGCATAGAACGATTATGCAAAACGTCCAGCTATAGGTTTTTCAGCTAGAATAGGTTATTTGTCGGCGCAGACTCCGGGCAATCTGCCTTACAATAATAGACTGCGCAAAGCTAGAAAAAGGTTGGAAGACGTTTTGGTAACTTTTTTCTGCCTGTGAAAGTCAGGGTGTAATATCTATCTAAAATTTTGGATGTAAAACACCCCTTAAAATAAATATTTACGGCTTTGTTTTTAAGGCTACTAATAAATTACTTAATTATTGGATAACTAGACAGTCGAAGACCTAGACTAAATCCAATGATAAATTTTAGTTGAAAAGTTCGTCTTTCACATACAATTAGCGCAAACTTTTGGCTTTCCAACCATTACGCATTGCAGACCGTCCGACCTTCCAGCGCCCGAGGCTATAACTCAAAACTAGACAAACGTACGTCCGGACAACGCTGGACCAAACTGCGATTCAAACCAGAGTCGAACCGCCCCGCATAGTCATACGCTCACAAACCAAATACAATAGCCACAAGCAATGTTGGTATCGTCAATGTAGTCACGATGTCATAGATTCTAGTTTTGCTGGCGGTACTGTCGGTGTCCACCCCTCGCTCAGCCCCGAGCTAGTTTCGTCCAATTTCTTATAAAAAGCGTCATACGCCATCTCTTATATTTATGGCCGAGCTGCTCTTTCCACTGAAGGACCGGGACTCCAGAACCTTCCATCCTCACCTATTGTCAATTTAACGAGCAATGTGTTAGGCCCATCCACGCGACTTTGCCCATTTATTACTATGTCGAACGATGTCTATCAACAAATCCATCCATTGATGAAAAAGCGACAATTGCTCGAAGTTACACCAATTTAAAAATACGGATTCGTAAAGATTCGAGCGAATAAAGTAAACATGAAAAACATGCAGCTTAGCACTCAACATACTTCCCTGGCAAATGCCGAACGCAATTCACGAGATCGAAAGTAACGAATGAGACTTGCAATTTCTGCAAAGTGCATATTTCTCGCGGTATTTGGTTCGCAGAGGTATGCAAAAGTGCATTTAGCACAGATTCGCGTAAAGAACACCGGGTGCTTTCCAAATATCTGACATTCTGTGTATAATTTGGCACGAGTGTATAAAAAGTTAGCGACAAGAAGATTTTCCAATTTCTTGAACGTAAAACTGTAGGTACTAGGTACTATTTAGCATCCTGTCCGTCCTTATTCTCGCTATTAGGGCGTATCTGTAATGTACGACTACCTGCGTTTTAAGGCCTAAAGTTTACTCACCATGTGCCGCTATAGAGCCCTAAAAAATAAAAGTCTTTTAGCGGAAAATTTCGCATTAGAAGGCAAGGTAACGGCCGATTTATGTGAGGAATACCCGAAAAACGACCGCGCCCACCTCGTAAACGTTTGGAAACTGCTTATGTAGGTAGCACATATAATATGACCTTGACTTCTGTTGCTAGAGAAAAATGTTTATTTGTATTTTCATCTATTTACTGTAAATCTTTCAACTCTTCCAATTTTTTTTTTACTTTGACTGATACTTAACTTTGATCTAATCAGTCTCTGATTTCACAACTTATCTCAAACGGCCCTCTATATTTGTCAGACGTGGCGATAGCGATCGTATTTTTACGGCCGTTAACGCTCTGCCTACCCTGTAAGGGATAAAGGCGTGATTTATGTATTTATGTATGTATGATTTCACACAAAAAAGTCTTTCGTTTACAGTATAATGTTTTCAACTCGTAAAAGTTTTTATCCGTTCGATTTTGTTTGTCTGTTTATATTTGCTTTGGAAAGACAACAAAGCTTGGCAGTTTGTTTTCATTCGTGAATTTTGTTCCGGAAACTTTGTATTTTGTTGGATTGTGTATTCGCCGATGTTGCGGTTGCCTGACCAGAGCATCAACTTTTGTAACATTGAATACTTAACATTTTCTAAAACTCTGAACCGAGTTGATTTGCTAAGAACGCGGAAAACAATTCCAGAAAGTTGTATACGCGGGAAGGATTTTAAAAATATGGTAGGTACTTATTATTATTAATTTCATAATACTACTATCTTTAATTGTGGTATTTTTATTAATACTTAAAATAATTCAACAAAAAGGATCATATGTAAAAGAAGAGGGCGCCCGCGGCTCCGCCCGCGTAATAGTCGGTTTAACCCCGTAGCATCCCACAGGAAAATATATCAGGATAACATCTATAAGTGTGCCAAATTTTATGAAAATCTGTTCAGTAGTTTTAGCGTGAAGTAGTAACAAAAAAGCGAACAAACAACATACAAACTTTCGCATATAATATTAGTAGGATAGATGCACGACATTCGTGTTACTCCTACGCGAAAACTATTTGCATCTGATCGGGTGCAACCGCTGGGCGGGCGCTAGTGTTTTATAAAGTAGCTATAGTCTGAAAGTTTAGGTACTTATCTTTTTGTAAACAAACTTTGTATGAAAGTGACACTCAGAACTGTCAGTTTAATACAAAGTTTGTTTACAAAAAGATAAGTACCTAAACTTACAGACTATAGCTAACATTTGGGTAACATTTAAGTGCTAAACATGGCGAGCCGTTAGCCTAATGAGACAGCACGAGGCCGACTCATTTGGATAACGTTCCTACACAAATCGCAGTATTATACCGAAATGAACATTAAGGTGAAGTCATAGCAGACAATTTTAGTATATAAGGTGTAATAATATTAGCTGCAAATATTTTTAGGGGTGAATCAGTCCATGAAATTGAACAAGTTTCCCCAAGACATAGGTCAATATATGATAAAAAAATTTGGACCTCCCATACAAATTGAGTTGGTCCGTCGGTAATTTTCTATGGGAGGCCCAAAATGTTTTTCATTATTCGACCTATGCTCCCTGGGGAAAGTTTTTCAGTTTCATGGGCTGGTTCACCCCTTAAAATATTTGCAGCTAATATTTTTACACCCTGTAGGTATTTTGGACCTGTTCTATCTATAAGTTACTATAATACCTGCTTTGTCTAAAAGTTTAATTTTCGCCAGAATAAACCCTTTTACGGCTGTTTTGTATCTAAAATGTCTGTAGATTAAAAACTGTTCTATTCATAACCTTTGGTCCAATGGGAACTACAGTTCTGCTATTTTTCTCGTTTCATTCAGCTGTGTTGTTTTGTGTAGAAAAGTCAACATTCGTTATTGCGGCAGGTGCGAGGTGCATTCCGAAACTATCTACTACATTTTGTAGCTTGAAAACTGTACTAACTTTTCAAATTCATACGTCATTTCAAGCTAAATAAAAAAAGCTCCGCTCTACATATTTGGTAGGATTTCCCGGATGTTAGTTATTCAAATTCATACCCCGTTTCAAGGGTGATACATTTTTAACCTCTATTTGGAAGGGTTTCTCATGTGTGTGCCAACTGCACGCGCGTTTCGATGAGAACCAATATTAGTTTTTCTGCAGCCAACTGCAAGCGTTTCCGGAATCAGGAATGTTCAGTTTTATTTGTACGAACACCTTGCTCGTTTTAACACTTCCCTAGCTTTTGCAGTAAATCAGTTTGGTAAAGTATGCAGTTAGGCAGTTTGGTTAGGCCTTAAATCTGCGTATATTAGGATCGATCACGTTTTAATATTTTTTTCCAATGACAACAAGATTGCTAAAAGACGACGTACAAAATTTGAGAACTCGTATAAATATTTTAGTCATAAAATTGGAGTATTAAGATTTTTTATGCCATAATTATGTTGACTCATATTTCTTGGGGTAATTTATTTCAGGAAGGGAATGTATACTTGTAACGATTTCATCTTTGCAAACACACTCTGCGTGAGACCGTATTTGCGTTGTTGTATCAAAATTGTGGGCTCTGTGTGGCGGCAGCAACGTTATTGAGATGTTGCGGGAAACGTAGTGTTAGGCCGCGTACACGCAATAGAGCGGAGCGGCAGTGGGACAGGAAAAAATTGCATACCCGCGTACAATGCGTTGTTTTTTTCTATAGAACGCTCGCTCAGGCCGCTACCGCACCGTCTCGACTCACTCTATTTCGTGTACGCGCCCTTAGTCTACTGAGTTGATCATGTTGTCAGTTCTATCGTATGTGGTGTCGGGTTGCGCTGTATCGCAGGCGCCGATATTTGCGATGCTGTAAATTGCGGGCGTAGGGTGTTATTGAGATGTTGTGGTAAATAGAGACTGTGCAATGTAGCGAGTTCTATATGCTGTGCTGCATTAGTTTTTTAACGTACTTCCCACATACTTTCGTGACGAAAACTTACAGACTTTGTTATTGTTTCAAGTGTTTCAATTTTTCACCCAAACTAAGAAACGCACGCGACCTCAAACTATATTTACCCAAGCGAACTATTTTAATTGCCAGATTAGAATCAATTGCGTACTGTACTATTAATAGAACCTCGCGCTACCCATTTTGAGATTTTACATTCCTTCATGTTATACCTAAGTTAGCTTTTATTTTCAGAATGCAGAAACTTTTTAAAAGTAAATCTATGTATGTAGATCTCTTCTCTTTCTCTTTTCGTGTGGGACACCGAGTCGTCTAACGATCCGATGAACCCTAGTGTCAGAATTTATTAACTTTTCAACATATGTAGATGCTTACCCATTTATTACTTAAAGGTTTTTGTAAATCAAGTTTACTGTGTATATTATTAGACCTCCCATACAAAATGGCACAAGTTTGTCAACGTTAAAAATGCCGTATTGACTCTTAGCAATTAGCAAGCTAGAGACGTGGAAATTGGGGGCGCTTTTGTGCTTTTTGATTTTGACATTTGTCGATCGTAGGTTTCTATCACGCTAATATATTAGTCTATGGTTTCTATGTAAAGAATGAATAGTCCACTTTTTTCGCGTAACGGTTCTTTTTCCGCACAGGCTCTATTAGCTGATTAAATTCACGTCACGTAAACAATCTTGAGTTGCGAGTTGCGTGAAAAGAAACGTCATAAAAGAAACTTTCACCATGAATGTTACTTAGCGTCAGTTCCAATGGAAAAAAAAAACTCAAATATTCTAAGCGATACTTTCAGTGATTGCCTTTTGCAGCTTTTGGGAGAAGGGTCGTTATTAATGAAGTTCGCCGTTCAAACTTTTTCGGGATAGCACTGGTTCTCAATCTGTTAATAATAGGTTTCATTAAAGGAAACGGAAAATATCATATATAGCAAGGTCTTCTTCTTTTTTCTGTGATAATTAAATGTATTTTTTTTTTTACAAAGTGGAAAATACGTCTTCTTATATTAAGTTCTTTGAATTCTAGATCGTGACTGAATTGTATATCTTCGGAAAACATGTTTTGATTCCGCTACTATCAGCATTAATCTAATTACAACACTCAAAATGGACAAACAGGGATATGTTCCGTCTTAAACCGCTAATTGAAGAATATTTTTAGATTGAAAGGCGCTGCTTCAGTGTTTTTAAATCGTTTTGAATGTACAACACCTTTCCAGACAAAATATAACTGACTTGTAATAAATTATCATTAAAATACTTTGTAGGTAAGGTACATTTACGACTTGATTTTTTTAAGCTTCCTAATTTTACTATACAATGAAAAACTTATAGTGAACCATCCACCCAATTTCTTACCGTGACTTTTCTCTGTTGCCAGCAACCACCTAAGTAGGTGACCCCCGGGGTGTCGCGACCCACAGATTGAAAGCCGCTGCTTGAGATAATCCAATCATAAAATAATTCCCGTTCATAAAGTTAGGAAGATTGGGTTCTCTCTACGAGATTGAAAGAAAGTTGTGTCAAAAAATGTTTCAATAATAATTTCATAGCGAAATAATTACAGACAGGACTTTATTCTTTGTGGGATGGGCAAGCGTAGCGTTGTACGCCCTCAGTCCAGATGGACCGATGACTTAAAAAGAGCGGCTGGTAGCCACAGGACGGCGAAAACAGGATATTGTGCATTGCGGCGTACGTCCAGCAGTGGACGACAATATGCTGATATGATGATGTGATGAGGCAGGCAGCAGGTTAGATTAGAATATAATATCCCACCTACATTTGCATGTCGTGCCGTGCGTTACCGTGTGATGCCGGCATAGAATAGCATCACCCCAATTCTTTGAGGCAATAAAGGGACTCAAGAGTTTCATATGTATTACCACGTACCTATTACAACTTTAGGCGGCAGACTGACAACCTTTCACTACAGTGATACACGAATCATCTAAAGGGGCCCTCAATAATTGTCAGACATAGCGATAACGACCGTGTTTTTTTTTTTCATTAACGCTCTGACTACCCCGCAAGGGATAAAGGCGTGATTTGTGTACATTTACATGCTACCTACTCTTTTTTGTAGCTGACGTTTGGATATTATGTATGCCGGAGGGTTATAAAAACGAAAGAAATAAACAACAAAACAAAAAGGACGAGAATACACAAAAAGTTCGCACATTAAGGTAATTTTTCTCGAAACTTCTTAACATATGACGCTGAATGTCGACCGCAATGTAACTTATAATTAGAGCGCATTTTAGACAGTTAAAAATTAACGTAGGATTTCTTCCAAGTCGTAGTAACTAATCTCTAACAAGAAAGTATTCAGTTAGATTGAATTCGAAATTTAAATTACCTTAGTTTTAAAAGACAACAACGTTCCGTTGATCTTTAGAAACAAGCTTAAATTATTTAATAGATTCTTTTTATACTTAAGCAGGAAAGCCTTAAGGAACAAATCCAATCTAAATCAAACATAATCCCGCGCTTAATCCCGTAGCAATCACTACGCTCGTTATGTTTCGTAGCTGTTATCTACGAAACCGTAGCGCGACGCGTAGTAAACAAAGTTGTTTTAGTTGATCTTTACAGTAATTGCATTGCTACTGATATGGATTGTTAGGTAATTATGAGTTAAAATGACATGCGCTTTTTGCAGCTTTTGCGAAGCCGCAGTTCATAATATATAACATTTCACGCAGGTAGAAGGTTTGTTGAAATTATTTTTTAATTTCGCCTACCACCGTAAAAGTAATAAGGTAAAAAAAATAATTCGAAAATGTACCCTAACAAAAATGCATTTTTTTTCTTTCTAGTTGAACCTAGTTGTAATACCTACAATTCATATATAGACCGTAACTGTTATGCCAGAAACACTGAAAAAACATACAAAAAAATATTAAAAAAGAATTACACTCGCGAGAATACCGGAGGCACATTCGTGTGGCCGTAAAACATGCCGGTTCGGAAACGCTGCAAAAAACAACAATTTTAATACCGACCTGAAAAACTCGCAACAGAAATTGAGATACGTATTGTAAAATTAAACCCTTGGCGTGTACCCTTCAGTGCGTGTGCGTGGATGTGAGTTTTTAGATAATTTAGTTAGATAGAATTTCACAAGATATAATAGATGTGTACGTGTACCTAGTTATGCCGCTCCCGCATTACCACTACATAGTATAAAGCAAATTCGCTTTTCGCGTCTGTATGTATGTGTGTTTCTTTACAACAAATTTTGATGCAGTTTTTAATAGATAGAATGAAAGAGGAACATTTTTATGCATAACACTTGCAGGGAAATCATCTAATTACCACGGGAATCATCTAACTTCCCGCTTGGCGGGCCACTTGTCGGCTTATATAGCCATGGAAAGTCTTGCCTCAGACACTGATTAAATAGTCTGTCACAGACGAATGAGGCCAATGATGATGATGACGATGATGATGGTGATCTACAAAAATAGCAATTAAAAAGCCTTTATCTAAAATCTTTGCAGTGACCAAGACCGAGGCGAAACCATGATTCAAACACATTTGTGTAATGTCATACTTTTCGAAATCGCGACTTTTTTAGACGTGAACGAAATTCTGTATTGACGTATGCTCGCAAACAATGAAGATACATACATACATATATCACTCCTTTATCTTTTGCGGGGTAGCCAGAGCGGTAACGGCCGTAAAAATACGGTCGCTGTCGGCACGTCTGACATTTTTTGAGGATTGTTTTCCAAGGTTGTTTCAGAAAACATGTGCATCACTTTAGTGACAATATGTCAGCCTGTCGCCTAAAAATTATAATAAACCAATAATACTCTCGAGTCCCTTAGTCGCCTCTTACGACTCCCGCGGGAAGGATGTGGGGTGGTGCTATTTTAAGCCGGCATTACACGGCAAATGAAGATATTTGTCTAAAATGTATGACTGAATTGCGGTTTGGCTAAATGTTACTTTGAGTTAAAAATCTGACATACATTACAGTTATTTGGATTGAATATGTGATAGTGAGCAACAAACTTTTTACTATTACAACAAGGAAAAGTACCTCAAAATACCTTTGAGAGTCCGAAAACACTCGCAAAAACAGAAAGTTAGTAACAAAACAACTTCATTCATTATGTTAAAAGCTCGCAGTGGACTTGACGGAAACAATGGCATTCCGGCACGCTTACTTTGCACGCTTACTTACCTAGTGTAAGATGTAAGAAAACGCTTTTTAAAGCACCAGTAAGAGAAACCTTGAAAAATTCAGGTCTTAAAAAAATTCTCACGTTTCGACTTGTGTTTCTTGGGGAAAGTTGTTTAGTTTCGTTGGTTGATTCACCCCTTAAACTATAAAAATACTGAAGAGTATGGAAATACTTACAAAACTTTCACCACAGGCGACCAGATTCAGAGATTTTAAGAGAGCATTTTTCAGATTTGAACCAGAGACTTTCGCTATCTGTAGGTAGGTACTAGCGTTGCCTCTACCAACAGCTTGGCTACCGCGGCTCAATCACAGTCCGCGAAAAGTGTTTTAAGTTAAGAAAATCCCGCAATTTGTCTGTTTCCAAGTTAAACGATCTACACGAGAGGAAGAAAAAGGAAAAGTATAGCTTATTCGCTTGGATAGTATCGCGACCAGCGTATCTTGACCTCAATGCTCCATACACGTACGGGCTCATACTGACAGTTACGCGTGTCATGACACGATGTAAGCGAATGAAGTATACTTTTTAGAAAGATAATAAATATATTCAACTAGGAACGTTATTTATATAGAAGATCAATTGGAAGTAGTTTCTGTTTTCTGATTTGATTTCTAATAAGGATGTTATACCGGAAGTAACTTTCAGACGATTATTGACTCGAAATCTGTAAGTTAGTTGGTAAAAACGCATTACTTTTCTGGTTTCTATATCTATTTGTATATTCCAGCCACACATGCAAGTTTCAAAACTTGCTATACCTACCTCACTGTCATAAATTACTAAGCTATGCGCCTCAACTTGCCTGCTGAAGTTAGTACCGACTGTTCGTGGATGTCATGAATTTTTGAGTCTACACTCAGATGAGCAAGCCATTAGTGAATTTGTTTTGAAACTGTACTTACTTACCGAAATTAGTTTTGAAAATATTAAGGTTTAGTTCATACTGAGACGTAACAAAAGGAAAAATTAAAAAAAAACCGCAAACAGACGCGACGCGGGACAGTTGAACGTTTTGCGTGATAAACATTTAAAAAAAATACGAACTATGAAACTAAAAATCTTCCGCCATTAAAAGTTTATCCAGATCTATAATGCTTCCGCGCAAATCGCGTCAGAGCCATATTATATTATACCAGAGGAAAGTGGCTCAAATTTTGAAACATTATTTTAAACATGATCGTCAGACTCATCTTGAATCATCGTTTCCATTTCAGTCACATCACATGATATCACAAGTTCACAAGGTTCCGCCTTAGTCATACAAAACCTTCAATATCATGGGTCTTGAGAGGAAACTCTGACTTGAGGAAGACATTGCAATTTTGTATCTAATCGGTATTCATGACCGCTACGTTTTCTCGACAACGCAATTTTTTTGACTTGAATATATTGATGAGACTGTAGATTTTAGATTTTGGTAACTTATTACTTTAGCATACTTTTTATAAACATTTTATATATACCAACATATCACGCCTATATCTCTGGCGGGGTAGGCAGAGGTCAACGACCGCAAACATTTTACTTAATGAGAAATGTTTGTGCTTTGGCAGGTAAGCTTAGCCATCGGTCTCAGTTACTATCTAAGATTAGAATATAATTTACTAGAATATAAAGGTGGTTTAAAAACTTTTACCACTATCATCGTAAAGGAAAACCGATGAGAAAAGTAACAAAATATTGTAACAAATCCTGGAATGGTTCCGCTACATTTGGCAAACAAGCTTGCTTTATTATTTTTTGCCCTGTTTCTCTGGATAGAGGCATAAGGTGTGTCTCAACAAGGCAATAATTTTATATCGACCTCATAAACTACAAGGAAAGGAAACGCAGCGATAAAAGAATACATAACTGGAATTGACCTACGCGCTGTTTTCATATAGAAAACACTGTGAAGACGGCGGCGCGGATGAAATGTAAGAATAAAACATTTTTTTCTGAAGTTGTCAGTATGCACTGGGAAATTTATGGGGAGGGCGAACGTTGCGTGTGTTTCACATTACTGCAAGTTATACAGGGGATGTGGATAGCCATAGCACAGGAAAAGGAACGAAACGGGTTGTATGAGTGTACGAAAGACAGAGAGAGGAGATACGAATGAATGTACGAAAGGGTGAGCGTGGTAAGCGCGGTGAAATTTGAGAAAAAATCCAATTAGAAGTAAATAAAACCAAGATTTCATAATAGGCCATAGATAGTATTTTTGATGATGGATGACCCACGCGAGGGTTCGCAATTTCCACGCGACGCAGCGTTGTCCATCGCGAAACAACCGCAAGAATTTAATATTAATAGATTGTAACTCTTTTAAAAATCTCAGAGAAGTAATTTCAATAAAAAATTAAGGGTTACAAAAATATTACGATTTGTTTGTAGTACCGCAGTGTAAATTAATATTTACCATATGTGCGTGTTATTTACCATACTGAAGTCCAATCTTCTTCTTTTTCGTGTGGGACACCGAGTCGTCCAACGACCCGATGAACCCTAGTGTCAGAATTGTTCAACCGCCTACTACAAGTAGCAGGCTTCTGACATGGTTGTGTAACGACCGCCGTCTAAGTGATCATAGACAGCAACCGGGACCTACGGCTTAACGTGCCATCCGAAACACGGAATCTTACTTACGGACAATCGGGTGGTTCAGCCCGCAATGTCCTAACCAGACTGGGAACAAATTCACAAAGTGATAAATATCAGCTTTGTGAGTGACCCACCGAGAATCGAACCCGGAACCTTCTGCGTCAAAGGCAGAAGTCCAATATAAACGAATCTTGAAATTACCTGAAACAAAAGCAAACAATTGAATTTTAATGTTCAGTTTTCACAATTAAGATAGAGTGCAACAATAAAATCGTGATGGCTTTTTTCGTTCGATTCAAAAGCAATAATGGAAGTTTTCTCATTATGCTAATGTGAAAATTTCATAGTCTCGACATTTCAACTTTAAAGTTTAAACACAATTTTACCTCTAAGATACATATATACACTTCTCACAAGACAAATCGAGACAATTTAGTTTTTAAGATTTGAGTAACACGAAATCTATAAAAGCCTATTTCGTAGGTATTTAGAACATTTCCATTAACATTTATACGTCTCATTTTACTCGCTATTGCAGGATATCAGACATTAAACAATTGTTATCGTTCATTTCAATCTGGCAACACCGGCTGATCCTGGTGGGGTGATGTTCGCACGCTGATTGGTCAAGAAAATAGTTTCTATGTCCGCCACAAGGGGTCGCAGAGTTCGCACTTGAGGCGGAAAAGTTGGGCAGCAGTCTCAGTCTTGTTCTGGTCGCAAGAGACGAAAGTCATAGTAAATTCAGTGCACCTAGTTGAGTCTATCCAGGATCCAAGAAACTAAGTTATGTATATTCCAATTTATTACTACCTTATTGCTGGTTGAATATTAGATTGCTTAACGATTTGCTTGTAAAAATCTATGTATAGTTCTCCGCCTTGCAAGATTCCTATTAATATATTAAATGCTTAATTATATAAAATGATTTATATTAATTGAAGGGCCTATATTTAATTCTTGTAAAATAAATTAATAAAACACTATTTCTGTATGTTAATGCTGGTTTTTCTATCATCAGAAGTTGGTATTTCATCGACGCCCACAAAATGGCACGTGGTCGGAAAAGAAAATCACGGCCATCACGCCGCCGCAGACGCGCATCCACGAGTTCATCCGACTCTACCTCCACCACGAGCTCGAGCAGTTCAAGTACGTCGAGCTCAAGCAGTAGCAGTTCTGAAGACCGGAAAAGAAAGCGTCGCCGCAAGAAGTCGCCAACCGTGAGTCAAAACGTTGTCCTATCTTCAGTGATTCCTGAATTCGACCCATTAGTAGATAACATTGACATGTGGTTAAACGTAGTCGAGGCAAATGCACGTGCTTTTGGTTGGTCAAATAATATGACTAAGTATCAGGCGTTGCAGAAACTACGTAATACGGCTAAGACTTGGTTAGATTCGCTACAAAAAAACGAAACAAGATGGACGTCTTGGAAGTGGAAAAAATGGCGCGATACCTTATCTGATACGTTTCAATCCAAGCGAAACATGTTTTCTTCACTTAAGGAGCCGTTAGACGCGAAACCAGGGCCTAATCAATCGCTTTACGAATTTTATTTCGAGCAAAAATCACGTATCGACCGTCTGCAGTTAGGTTTTCGCGAGCGCGATATAATATCTATAATTGTCGGTTCAATAGGCGATGCTAATATCGGTACCGCGGCAGAGGCAGGAAACTTTAAAATTTGTGAGGATTTAGCTTCCTTTTTACATGGAAAACGGCACCCTGCTTTAGAAAAATCAGTTTCTCAAAGTCAAAACAAAACGTTTTCATCATCAAAACAGCCTCCCTCTCGACCAATTTACTCGGGTCAGTCAAATGAAAATTCGAAAAATAACAATATTAAATCCGAAAACTCAAACCACACTGTGAGTACCGCGAGCTCACAGCCTATCACTTGCTACCGGTGCGGAGAAGCTGGACATCGTCGGAATGCCTGCGGGGTTCAGGATTCAGTTCGATGTACAGCTTGCTCTCGTCTAGGACATCTTGAGGCAGCGTGTAGAACAAAATTGAAATCGACACCAAAAGTGGAGAAGGAGGCTGAGGTGAAAATGATCACATCTCAAAATAAACAAAAATTTATAAAACAAGTTTACTTACATGATATTGAATGTGAAGTTTTCTTTGATATGGGAAGCGATTGCTCACTGATCACACAGGAGTTAGTCACAAAATTTAAGCTTACACCATTCACATTAAGCACTCCTATCGATTTAGTTGGATTTACAGACGATAAGATCACAACTGTAACTGAAGCCGTCGCGGTTCGCCTAAAAGTTGATGCGGTTGAACTGATAACAACCCTGTACATTGTGGACAAACTTGCTGGACCTAAAGTACTAATTGTTCGCAACTTCACAGAGGACAGGTCGATAATGTATATACGAATAGGTGACACATTAACGTTTCAACCAGTTGAAAAACTTTCAGTCTTGAATATTGATTCACTGTTAGATAGTGTTTCTAGTGAACATCAAACTTTGTTGACAAATATTTTTTCAAAATACCCTCAGTGCATTTCGCTCAATCTAACTAGTTTAGGTAAGACCGATTGCGTTGAGTTAGGTATAGAACTGACATCTACAAAACCGATATGCCAACGTCCGTACAGAATGTCAGAGTCAGAAAGAAGTATTACACGGGAACTGACTAATGAACTATTAAACGCCGGTATAATTCGTCATAGCAATTCTCCCTATGCCAGCCCCGCGCTTCTTGTAAACAAAGCTTCGGGTGCAAAACGACTCTGTGTAGATTATAGGCAGCTGAACAAAGTTACGGTTAAGGAAAAATATCCGATGCCACTTATTGAGGGCCTCATTGACCGTCTCAAGGGTTGTAAATATTTCACTTCAATAGATCTAAAAAGCGGTTATCATCAAATACCGATCAAGGCTGAAGATGTGCACAAAACTGCATTCATTACCCCGGACGGGCATTTTGAATATGTTCGAATGCCGTTTGGCTTATGTAACGGTCCGGCGGTTTTTCAAAGATTGATGGATACAGTTTTGGGCAATCTACGGTTTGGAAAAGTGATCTGTTTCATGGATGATTTACTTATCGCAACATCAACTTTTGAAGAAAATGTCGCTTGTCTGGAGGAAGTGCTGAACATTCTTCAAAAGCACGGTCTCACAATAAATTTAGGCAAATGCTCATTTTTCCAAAAACGAGTCACTTTTCTTGGATATGAAATTTCTGAGTCGGGTATACGACCGAGCGCTCGCAAATTAAAGGCAATCAATGATTTTCCTACACCACGCACAGTTCATCAATTGCGTCAATTCTTGGGATTGATTAACTATTTTAGGAAGTTTATTAAAAACTGTGCTTTTATTTGCAACCCTTTGACTCATTTGTTGAAGAAAAATGTTGTATGGAGATGGGGCCCTCAACAAGATCGTGCAATGAAAGACATCAAAACTGCATTAATCGAAAACGCAGTTTTAAACATTTTCGACCCGAAGTTGCCAATAAATCTCTATGCTGACGCGTCACGTGATGGATTAGGCTGTATACTGGCACAAGGTACAGAAAACGGAGAACGCCCTGTATACTTTTATAGTAGGCAGACTACAGAGGAGGAAAAAAAGTACCACTCCTTTGAGTTAGAACTCTTAGCTATCGTAACAGGTTTACAAAAATTTCGTCATTATTTAATAGGTACGAGGTTCAAAATTACAACTGATTGTAATGCGGTTCGACATACGCTAGCTAAAAAAGAGATCATTCCCCGGATTAGTAGGTGGGTACTTCAAACCCAGGAGTTTACCTTTGATATTGTGCATAGAGCGGGTTCGCAGATGCAACATGTAGATGCGCTCAGTCGCAACCCGGTTGAGGATGACAATACGTCTATTTGTAGGTCAGAAGGAATAGGTAATTCGGAAGCAACTAACGAGCATGTTATGAATATAACAATTACAGAGAGCGACTGGTTGTTATCTGTTCAATTGCTTGATCCATCTATTTGCAGCATACGCGAAATTTTACAGTCAGGTCAGGCCGAACAAAATAAGAAAATATTTAATGAATACGAGTTGCTTGGAAACAAAGTATATCGCAGAACGGAGTATGGTAGACGTTGGGTAGTTCCGAAACAATGCGTATGGCAGATAATCCGTATCAACCACGATGATGTGGGACATTTTGCTGTAGACAAAACTGTTGAACGTATTCGGTCTAAATATTGGTTTCCACGATTAAAGAAGGTCGTTACCAAATATGTAAAGAATTGTCTTAATTGCATATACAATAAAACTATGCACGGTAAGAAACCAGGACAACTGTATCCTATTCCAAAATATGCTAGGCCATTTCATACTTTGCACCTGGACCATTTGGGTCCCTTTGTCAAAACAGTCCGAAACAATTCTTACTTACTGGTTTTAGTAGACGCTTTTACAAAATTCGTTTTTATTTTGCCTGTAAAAAACACAAAAGCCAAAATAGTGATAAACGAGTTGGGTAAAATATTTAAAATATTTGGCAATCCAAAAAGGCTAGTCAGTGACGCAGGTAGTGCATTTACGTCGAAATTGTACTCTGATTATTGCAAACGCCTGAATATCAGGGCTCATGTTATTGCGACCGCTGTACCACGTTCGAATGGACAAGTCGAACGTTACAATAGGACAATATTAGACGCACTAAGAAGTTTAGGTGCGGATACAGATAATAACAAATGGGATGAACACATAACTAAAATTCAACAAGGTATAAATAGCACCATAAATAAAACTACGTCTGCAGTACCTAGTGAAGTATTATTTGGGTATCGAATTCGAACTGATAATGACGGAATCACTGACGATGACAATGTCGAAAGTCAAATTGACTTGACGACTCTGAGAAAAACGGTTGAAGCTAACATTAAGAAAGATGCGGAACGACAGAAGGCAGTATTTGACGCTAGAAGAAAAGAAGCACCTATCTACAATGTTGGAGACTTGGTGGTGATCAAAATTCCAAGTCAGAGTAATGATGGGCAAAGCACGAAATTATTGCCACTGTTCAAAGGACCTTTTCAGATTACCGAAGTTCTGGGCCACGACAGGTACAGGGTGGCAGATATGAGAGGCGCAGAAAGGTGCGCAAAACGGTACAATGGTGTTTCATGTGTAGAGAACATGAAACCTTGGATACACATAGAAGAGGATAAATAGATCGACCGAATGTTATCGTATCACTAAAAAGGTACGTGCAAAAGACAGTACAGCAAAAAAAAAAAAAAAAAAATTGTGAATAATATAAACAATTTATTTTACAGGCATTTATTTATTACATTAGCTTGTTGCTTTAAAGGTTTTATTTGGTAACAGTTATTCGAGTCTAATGAATTCGCTTCCAACAGTGTAATTGTGCAACATATGTGTTAAGACAAATAGTGGAAATCTGTGATGAACACCACTATTTATAGGGGGCAAGGTGATACACGGTCAGTGACCCTGAACATCACTTGACTCAAACCTTGGTTCCACCCAGTCGTGTGCAATGTTGTACATTTTCACTAAGTGGATCGAATGCCTATGAAAGCCGTTGGTTGATATTCATACCTTGATGACATGAATAGACACCATTAAGCTTTAAATTAATAGATAGATAATCATAAAGTATAAATTCTAATTGAAGTGTCTGTTTTCAGCTCATTCATCAGACTTAACGCATTCGAGGACGAACACGTGAGCAGGACGGCCGAATGTTATCGTTCATTTCAATCTGGCAACACCGGCTGATCCTGGTGGGGTGATGTTCGCACGCTGATTGGTCAAGAAAATAGTTTCTATGTCCGCCACAAGGAGTCGCAGAGTTCGCACTTGAGGCGGAAAAGTTGGGCAGCAGTCTCAGTCTTGTTCTGGTCGCAAGAGACGAAAGTCATAGTAAATTCAGTGCACCTAGTTGAGTCTATCCAGGATCCAAGAAACTAAGTTATGTATATTCCAATTTATTACTACCTTATTGCTGGTTGAATATTAGATTGCTTAACGATTTGCTTGTAAAAATCTATGTATAGTTCTCCGCCTTGCAAGATTCCTATTAATATATTAAATGCTTAATTATATAAAATGATTTATATTAATTGAAGGGCCTATATTTAATTCTTGTAAAATAAATTAATAAAACACTATTTCTGTATGTTAATGCTGGTTTTTCTATCACAATGTGTTACGTACGAAACATAAACTTACAGGGTGTCCCGGTTGCGCTAGTACAAACCGGACTACAGCACAGACAAGGGACTGTCTGTGCTGTAGTCGGGTTGGAACATTAAATTATGCTACAAAGGCGACTACAACACAGACATCATCGATAAATGATCAATGCCGAGTTAACGATTGTGATTGTTATTATTTTAGCGATTACCTAATGATGTTTTAATGATAAATTGTAGCTTAATGATATTTTAAATGATGAATAACCAATCATAATGAATAATTACTGAAACGATTAATGATAATTTTAATGATTAATCATACGTAAATGCTTAACGAAATTTTAATGATTAATGATATTTTAATGATTAATGATATTTTAATGATTAATGATATTTTAATGATTAATGATAATTTTAATGATTAATCATACGTAAATGCTTAACGAAATTTTAATGAATAATGGCATTTTAATGATTAATGACATTTTAATGATTAATGGCTTTGTAATGATTAATGATATTTTAATGATTAATGATATTTTAATGGTTAATGATATTTCAATGATTAAGGATATTTTAATGATTAATGATATTTTAATGATTAATGATATTTTAATGATTACTGATATTTTAATGATTAATGATATTTTAATGATAAATACAAAAGCAACTCAAGCTCAAACATAGGTTTGTTAGACACAACCTATCCTAACCTGGCGTCAACGCCAGGTTAGGTTAGGTTAGGTTAGAACTGCGTCCACAACGCACGAGCCGAGCGAGCGGAGCGAGCGTGCCCCGGCAGGGGCCGGCGATGTGCCAAAACCGACACAGGGCATTTCAAAACTAATGTAATTGCGAAGAGGCTGGTATGAGTGCTCTGTGTTGTAGTCGGGTTTGTACGTCCGAACTCTGTACCAACCAGACTACAACACAGAGTATGGATGTCTGTGTTGTAGTCGGGTTTGTATTTACGCGTCCCGGTTTTGATAGCAAGAAGTGTATTAGGTATCATGTGACACTCACTATATGTATGTTATACCAATCAAGGTAAATATAGTTACCTAATAGGTAAATATAATAAATATTGCATCTTAATCAATCCACTTGCAGTTCAGTCAAAAGACACGTCATTTGGCTTTCAAATTGTAGCAAGCTGAATATGAAAATATTTTCTGTCCCTAGTTATAATTTAACTTGTATTTGTATAAGCCTTGCTGTATGTAGCTCGCCATAGAAACGTAATCCGCCATAAGAACATTAAGCCACAGCTCTGCAGGCGACGAGCTTGTTAGAACTTAAGTCCAGAGTTTTGCTAGAAATTTATAAAAATGAAATTATTAAAATTTGTACTAGACTGACAACTTTGTGACAGAAAATTTTTGAATAAAAAGTAAGAGATAACTACCCACACGTACCAATTAAACTGTAGACAGATAAAACTGTAGACATATAAATGCAAAAAAATGATAGCACTCGCCCGCGCAAAATACTTCAAGCGTCTACGCTGCAACTCAAACGCCCGTAGCTTTTAAAAATACATATTTCTCGTAGCCACTTCTGCTACGCCGTAGCAGCGTAGGCAGTGAGCGCGTTAATACGCCGTGAGCCGTCTACGGCCGAGTAGCTCGTTAGTTTGTGCATACATTTCCGCTCAATTTTTATGACTGGTTCAGAAAACTGAACAGAAGTATGTATGTGAGTATGTAAGATAAGTAAGTATGTGTGTATTTGCGTACGTAAGCAGACTAGATTTTTTTTTCACAATTTTTTGTTTTCCATTCCAATCCGTTAGGTGGATGTCAACATATAGGCATCGTTATATTAGTCTCAGGAGCGCGAATTAAAAGAAAGTCAGATCGAAACGTTAATTCAAAATGACAGATTTTCAATGCCAAAAATATTACTTTGAAATTACTGCGCAGTCGCGTCGGGTTCACGTTTTTTAATAATAATCCTTGTATAGATTAGGTACTTTGGATTCTTTCTTGCACTTCTACTAAGAAGTGCTGCTACGTGTGTTTCCAATTTAAATAATATATTCCTTACTTTGCTAGAATGTTGTACATTTCAGTAGCGTTAGCAAGCACTATCGTTATCATGAGAATTCTTTTTCGATATTTTGAAGAAATGCTTTGAAAATAATGTCTAATCTAAAAGTGATCTTTTTGTTCTATCGTGTAGGACACTCAGATAAAACACACGATGAACTCTGGCTTCAGGGTATTTCAGAGGTTACTACTACTGCCTCTGCGATGGTTGACTAACGATCGCCGTCTAAAAGCAAGCTACTGGAATAACAACCAAATTGAAAGTTGCCTCAATCGTGGTCTAGAAGCACACTACTGGAATAACAACCAAATTGAAAGAAAGCAAGAGTATTTGATACTCACAAAGGTGTTTTATTGGTGATATATGTTGTAATAAAACACCTGTTGTGTGCGACACGCGACCTTCGTCACGACGCCTCACGGGATTACGTCGTTTAGGCAGATTATGGCAAGAACATTGCGGATAAGGAAATGGCAGGGTTGCGAGCTAAATTGTACAGGGAAAGGCGTAAAAATTTCTACAATTGCTGTAGTGTTATTATATAAAACTAGCGGTTGTACCGGTTGATATTCGCTTTCCCATGTGAAGGATTCTAAATGCGAAATTCACTTATATTATAAATGTGAAAGTTTGTTTATTTGTTTGTTTGTTACTCCTTCACGATAAAACTACAGAACCGATTTTCATTAAATTTGGCATGCAGGTAGAAGAGGGTAACTTGGATTAACAAATAGGACTGTTGTTATCTCGAAAAAATGTTCCTATAGGATGCTACGAAAACCGAATTCCATGCGGGCGGACCCGCGGACGCCCATTAGTAAGATATATAGAAAGTTAAATCTCAAATACTGTATTTATTTAAGAACAACAATCAAAATCCTTTTTGTGGTTTAGGAGTTAGCAGTGTCCATGACAGACAAGAGAAGCACAAAAAGCGACTTCATTTTAAACTACATACCTACTATATTGAGTCCCTTCCCCCCGGACCTCGCTTGCGAGTAGACGTGCTATCTAACCCCGTTAGTTTGTTTTTATAAATAATAAAAGTTACTCAAAATTCAAAAATCAAACGCAAAAAATAGGAGTGCATAAATTGGAAGGAGTTAGCTGCTTGCTACGCAACGTCATCGAAGACCCAGGCGCCTTGAGTCCGTGTGCGCCTACATCAAGTGTGTGATAAATAGTACTGGTGTGCGCTTTGTCAGTGTGCGCGCGCGAAACCGGACTGGCTGAACCCGACGTGACGTACCGCCGCGTGACGTCTTCGCTGTGACGTGTCGCGCCCTTCCACCCCGCCGTGACGCGCCGAGCTGCCGCTTGACTCACTCCACGCCGCTTCTGCCGCCCTGGTACTGTTGCTGCGCCGTCGCCTCACATTCTAACAACTTTCGTGACGCAACGTGACGTTTATTTGCATATTACTGCGTCCGCGCTCTTCATCTACTGCTAGTTCATGCGATCCTGGTAATCCGCGCTGGGTAATCGACATTCGACTAGAATCATGGACGACCTAAACGCATTGAATATGACCGATGCGTTGAACAACGAGATTGGTGACCAGTCACCAAACCAGTCACCTATCGACTTTATTACTCAGCGCCCGAATAGGCAGCTTATAAATCAGTTCGAGACTTTTCGGGAAGATATGAAGAAACTAATGGAGTTGCAAAAGAATGATATTGCTGACATAAAAAAGACACTGGTAGAAATCCAGCAATCAAACAAAAACATAGAAGACTCTATTGTAGATCTACACAGACAGAACGAAGAATTTGATAAGAGACTAACATTGATAGAGAACCACTCAAAACATAACAGAGAATATATCATGTTTTTGGAGGATAGACTGGAGGAACTACAGCTGGGAAGCCGTAAAACAAATTTTGAATTGAAAAATGTGCCCAGGAAGGAAAATGAAGACAAAGAGAGCCTAATTGCCATGGTTACTCGTCTTTCAGAGACTGTGGACTGTAAAATTGAAAGGTCAGACATCAAGGATATATACAGAGTCCGTGGAAAAAATCCGGAGCAAAAGAATACTCCCATAGTAATAGAAACAAACTCAGTGTTGCTGAAAACGGATCTGCTTAAAAAAGCCAAATCCTACAATGTTCGTAACAAGGCCAAACTATGTGCGAAACACTTAGGCTTCAAGACTCAAGAGGATACCCCTGTTTACCTGTCTGAACATCTGACAGCTAAAGCCGCCCGTCTCCACTTCTTGGCTCGAGACCTGGCAAAATCTAAGGCCTACAGATTCTGCTGGACTGCATATGGCAAGGTGTATGTGCGAAAGAACGAGCAATCGCGCATAATTCAAATTAAAACCGAACAGCAAGTGCAGACCCTTCTTTCGGAAACCTGACTACTTTTGTTGCTTCAGCGTGAGGTTAAGAATTGTATCTCTTGCATGTTCATGTTTACTGTTTCTGAGGGACAATCTTCAAGCACATGCATTTCACCAGACATCATTGTTTACACATTCACATTGATTTACACACAACTTACTTACACACCATACACACTACACAAACACATATACTCACAATGTTTTTTACGAACTCTACTTAGCCGATCAAACTTAAATATGTATTACGCGAAATCGAAAGTGATAATTCCTCACTTCTCTACACAACTAATAACTGTTGATACGACCTATTTGTCCACTACCATCTTTTTATATGGGTGACACAGTGCATACTTTGAATGAAATAGACAATCTAGAGATTGCGCGTACGTTTAAATGTACTGCAGATAAACTAAATCAATTCTTATCTTTGGTCGACGCCCAATCTCAGCATAACTCTTTTGTCTTACTTCAAACAGAAGATGAGGAGGTACATAATATTTTAATGAATCTGAAAACGGATAGTGCACCGGGCTGGGACAATATTCCGTGTAAATTCCTCAAAATGGCAAGTCTCGAAGTAGTTCCAATTATAACACATCTTGCGAATCTTTGTTTCACAAGTGGTGTTTTCCCAGAACCTCTAAAACAATCAATTATTACTCCAGTGTACAAGGGCGGGGACAGAGATGACGTCAATAACTATAGACCCATTTCAGTTCTGCCAGTGATCTCTAAGATACTAGAAAAATTAATAAATAATAGGTTGATTGGTTACTTAGAGAAGTTCAATATACTTTCTCGCAATCAATACGGCTTTAGAAAAGGAAAATCTACCGAAGATGCAGTAACCGAATTGACCTCAATGGTGACTGAACAACTTGACAAGCGATATAAATGCCTGGCAGTCTTCCTTGACCTGAAAAAGGCATTTGACACCGTCTCTGTCCCTATACTTGTACATAAACTGGAGATGATTGGTATTAGAGGAACTCCTCTGGCACTGCTAAAAGACTACTTAACAAATCGAAAGCAAAAAGTCAAACTTGAAAAATATGTCAGTGAGAGCGAAGAAGTATCCTATGGCGTACCACAGGGTAGCGTATTAGGTCCCACCTTGTTTCTCGTTTACATAAACGATCTTTGCGACATGCAAATAGATAATGCTAAAATTCTTTCGTATGCTGACGATACAGCGATCATTTTCAAAGGTCAGTCTTGGGATGCTGTAAAACAGTACTCTGAATATGGTATGGCTAAAGTTGCTCACTGGTTGCAATATAATTTACTTACACTTAACACGTCCAAGACAAATTATATATGTTTCAGCATATATAACAACTCCCAACCAATCTCTGATCTACAGATCAAGATACATAAATGTAATACTCGGAATCTAAACTGTGACTGTCCTCTTATTGAAAAGGTGTCTAGAATTAAATATCTAGGTATTCTCGTTGATCAAAGACTTTCATGGTATCCACACCTGGATCATGTCATGGGACGATTAAGAAAATTATTTTATATATTCAAAACGCTCAGATACATTGTTCCTAGACCTAGTATTAAAAATAAAAATGAAAATAAAGATCCCACAGATAAAAAAGACCTTTTAAAAGATATATATGTCTCTCTTGCACAATCAGTTTTACTGTACTGCATTCCTGTTTGGGGTGGGGCATGTAAAACTGAATTTTTAAATGTAGAACGAGTACAACGAGCCCTAATTAAAATAATGTATTTTAAGAAAAAGACATATCCCACAGAGAGTCTATATCGCCTTTGTGGACTTCTCTCTGTAAGAAAGCTTTATATTTTACAAACCACATTGAAAGTTCACATCTCAATGCCTTTTGACCCTGAAATTTTGAAAAAAAGGAGGAAATATCAAATTTTTCAAACTAAGGCAACAAGAACAAGAACAGTTTTCGCACAAAATCAATATATAGCACGCTCAAGTGCACTTTATAATAAAATAAACAAAGAAATATATGTATATGATAAGATATATAGAGAATGTAAGAAAATGTTGACTAAATGGCTCCAACAAAAATCTTATGTTGACACTGAGCTTTTACTACAATGCATAATATAATCGAGACAAACACACACACACACACACACACACACACATACATACACACACACACACACACACACACACACACACACACACACACACACACACACACACACACAAACACACACACACACACACACACACACACACACACACACACACACACACACACACACACACACACACACACACATACACACACACGCTCGTACAACACAACACATAAACCATTTATTTATTGTTTTTGTCCCTTTAAAATTAAAATTTTAGTTAAGTTTACTACCTATTAGTTAAACGTTATAAATTAACTCCTACACTCAAACTGTAAGGGTAATTTTTATTATTGAAGGAAGAGTGGAACCTTCTGACACAGGCAATAATAAGCTTACAAGAAGGTTCCAGTCGACTTTGTTTCATGTTTTTTTTTTTTGTTTGAGGAAAATAAAGATTTTTGTATTTTTGTATTTTTTTTTGTATTGAGTACCTAGGATTTAGAAACGCTCCATATGCAATGTAATAAAAAGTAACGCAATGCAGACTAACAATTTTACAAGCGACGCCGAATAATGAAAATGTTGTGAAAAACGCCTGATGATTTGAATGGAGCAATTTTTCTATCTCGCTTGATTCATTATAAAAGTTAGGCGTCGAGTTTTTAAACTCACTTAGAGTAGCATTTGCGAAAACATTACAAAAATTTTGTAAGTAACATTTTGCAAGAGAGAGAGATTAACTGTCCACACATTTCTTTTTTATCTAAACGGAAACAAGTCTTCCTATGGTTCTTAGAAACGTTGACTGTTTCTCTACAAAGTGACCTAAGAAGGCTTGATTGAACTAGTTAATGCCTAGATTAGAGACCAGATTATAGAATAAGGTTGAAAGTGCGGAATCGTGCTCAATCGGCACATCATCGTTTATCGAAATCTAAATCGCTACTTCTATGTGACGTCGTCGATGCGAACACTCGATAATATCCACATCACACATAATATATTACGGATCGACATACAAAATATAATGACCCGTATTGAATTTTAAACTTTAGAACTGTTAATTTGTCGGAAATTTGTAATTGCGAAGGAAATTTTTTATTTTTTTATTTTAGGAACGCATATACCTTTTTCTTGTCTTTCCCTAAAACTACTTAATTTTCAATCATTCATACAAATTGGTGCACTAAAAGACTTATTTCTATTTCCGCACCATAAATTAGGACAGTTTAATTTTGAGTTAACTAAAAGTACCCACGATCTTCGAATTAGTTTTTAAGTGCAGTGCCACTGCGTGGCTAAATCTCTCTTACGATAGACGTCTAAAATTTTAGTAGCTATAAAACTCACCACACAACTACCAACTGGAACGTACTAACCCATGAACAAAACAATTCTCATTCAAATTCACTCACAAATTTTAAAATAAAGAAGGTACGTAAAACTTCTATTCCACTTAATTAGGTATATCCATGTTGATAAGTTAAGAGGCTCTTGAAAAGTCTTGACAGGCCATTTGGCTTGGATTTCCCTAAGACGCGAATTTATTACAGGTAATCTACATAGCATAAATAAAGTCGCTTTCCGCGTTTTTGTGTCTGTCTGTCATTCTGGTCCAACAGATATTTTTAATAGGTAGTAGTAGCAAATACTACTAACTATAGCTACTCATTGTAGTAAGTAGATAAATAATTATTGGCCGTGTGGTGCCTGTTTAGATTAGCATAACCTCATTTCCACCATTGGTTGGGATGAATCAAGGAAATGGGCAGCAGCGTTTCCTGTTGGTACAACAGCTTGCACTGCCCTCGCCAATTCACCTGCCAAGTGTGGTGAGCATGGCAAACGCCCTTCAAATTATCAAATGGGTGGCTCATGTCCAGCAGTGAACTGTGTGGCTGCTGAAGCTGCTGAAGCTGATGTCTCATCTATGGACAACATCCTTAAGATATCTGTAGGATGTCACGCCTGCTTTCTATTTTAACTTCTTCGTGGTCTTCCTCTACCTCGTTTTCCCTCAATCTTTCTCTCCATGATATTTTGAAGCTGAAGGTAGTAGATATAGTACCGACTAGCCCTAAATGCCGTTTCTCTCTCCAATATTCTCCACGATAACACTGGACGTCTTGCTGCGGTAAATTACGTTATGGCTTCTAACAAATGTATTATGGTCTCATAAATTATGTATTGGCTAGTTTATTAGGCTGCTACGACTAGCTGCTGCTACCGTTCATAATAAAAATGTTCTACTAAAGTGGACATGAGCGAAACCGCGTGTTTACGGGAAGAAATATACACGGAAAAGACTCCAAGAGTGAATTTGTGATGAGTAGATGACAGACTGCCATAAGATACCGTTTTGGCCATAGGCTTAGAATATACTACGGTTTTGGCAGTCATTGATTCAAAATCCTTTGATATGAGCGAAATAAAAATAATTTGAAAACATAAATTGAATATTGAAAATGGCCGTAAAATGTCCGTAACCGCCAAAAATCAAGCATCGTATTCGTCAGCATCATCATCATTTTCAGCCTACATCAACCTCTGCAGGTAATTTAAAAATAACAATACACTACAAATATATTATTGCACAAAAAAACAATATGCCGTGTGATGCCGGCTTAGAATAGCATCACCCCACATCCTTCCCGTGGGTGTCGTAAGAGGCGACTAAGGGACGCGAGAGTATTGGTGTATTACAATTTTTAGGCGACAGGCTGACAACCTGTCACTATAGTGATACAAATGTTTTCCGAAACAACCTCAGAAAACAATACTCAATAATGTCAGACGTGGCGATAGCGACCGTATTCTTACGGCTGTTAACGCTCTGCCTACCCCGCAAGGGATAAAGGCGTGATATATGTATGTACTATGTACAAAAAAACAAAACATCACAAAAATCGAATAATTGGCGGCCTTATTGTTCCCATAGTACCTAAATAGTCGGTTTAGCGTTACGCTGGTCTCTTTTAATGGTTCCTGTGTTCCGCTAAATGTACGGCTTTGGTGGAATAGCACTTTTAATCTCAATCCCGACAAAGATTTTCTTTTCACCGCTCTTAAGCTAAAAACATTTCAGATTCAATTTGCATAAATTTATTCCATAAATTCTCACTTCATTTGATATTTCGCTCTATTTAATATTTCCTAAAGCAGAATAATTACTGTGGAGGTCTGCCAGGTACAAGATGGCGACTGAAAGTGATGCGAAGTGAAGTCGGGGCAAGCTGTGAATATTTATAAGTTGTGGTTCTTACGCGGGTTTTCTTTTAGAATAGTTTGAATAGTGATGTTTTTGTAAACCTTTTAGGATACCTTCGAGAAAAATGGAGACCGTTTTATTTGGGTGGCTAGAGTATGTAGGTATTACTTACCCCAAATCATATCCATATCTAACACTAGAAGCAAAGTTAGAAAGAGCTAGCACCAACGGTTTGTGTTTACTACAGTAGCCGAAAACACTTTTATATAACATTAGTGAAAATTTATACCTCAGTACGTCTCATACGTGTAAGATATTTCATGTCTTGTGATACTACATGACATGTACTGTACCTACTTGATTTAGTATAAAATAAACAAATAAAGCCACAAACACAATATAAGAGCCAATTCCTCATAGATGCTCGTTTCATTACTACTAAACTGCAAAATAGTGCATTTTGTAGCGTGCTCTGAGCAGACAGTAAAATTATATGACCGGTCTTGTCTTACAGTAATTCCGAAGTATATGAGAGAGACTAGAAATGTTTTACTATTAGAAAGAGACAAGATAATATTAAGACATTGTTTAAAATGTAAGGTGTATTATTTACTCTCTCTCGCTCTTTGTGTGGGGCGCCGAGTCGCCCAACGACCCGATTAACCCTGGTGTCAGAGTTATTCAACCGCCTACTACTGGTAACAGGCCTCGTGACATGGTTGAGTAACGTCATCATAGACAGCAACCGGGACCTACGCCTCAACGTGCCCTCCGAAACACCATCAACCTTCTTTCTTTTCTTTGTTAATATTTACTGCAAATATTTTTGAGGTAGAATATGTAAATGAAACAGAACAATGATGTGTGATGCCGGCTAAGAATAGCATCACCCCACATCCTTCTCGCGGGTGTTGTAAGAGGCGACTAAGGGACTCGAGAGTGTTGGTGTATTACAGTTTTTAGGCGACAGGCTGACAACCTGTGACTATAGTAATACACATATTTTCTGAAACAACCTTAGAAAACAACCCTCAAAAATGTCATACGTGGCGATAGTGGCCGTATTCTTACGGCCGTTAACGCTCTGCCTACCCCGCAAGGGATAAAGGCGTGATATATGTATGTAAACAGAACAACTTTCCACAACCACTTATCTTGGTCGACTGGTACGTTTTGTATGACAGGTAATTTTAAATTTTCTCACATTTGGTCATATCATCATAGACTGGTTCACTCCTTGAAATCTTTGGAGTATTTTTTAATCCTGTAATAATGACTTAGATAGAACAAAGTATACATCTCTGAAGAAACAACGTTGTCTGTACACCAGACGGACAAACACAAATAACTATTATTATAATGAAGACATCGCTATTACCAACATTACGTCTGCTCGCCCGCCAATACATAATTTGTGGGACTTTGAAGTATTTTACAGACTCATAAAATAGTTTAGTGTTTACCAAGTCAAACATATCTACGTACCTACAGTAAAAACTCTTTTAGTGCAAAATTAACCCGTAAAGCTACTAACAGAAGAACTGAAACACGTATGTGTAATTTTAACCGTTCTGTTCGTCCGTACCTACTTACGTTAGTAGATAATAGTGGCAATCGGTAGCCTTAATGACCAAACTTTAGTGGTTCTCGCAACAGGTAACGTTTAGATCGAAGGTTAGGTAAGAAGCAACAAGCTGGTAGCTTCACGCTATCGAAGATAACAATTTGTATGGCCCGTCCAAAGTATAATAACCTTAACAGCCACAACAGTCGACTGTTGGACATGGGCCTCCCCTTTTGGGGGGGTATTTTCATACTCTCACGCTTGCCAGCGAGCGCACTGCAAAATGTTGAATTCATAAGGAAGGCTACTGCTTTTTCCCGAGATGATTGTCCTTTAGTCGGTTTTTATAAAACCCACAGCGGTAGATTTAGGGAGATGCTATTCCAAGCCGGCGTCACACTCTCACGGCCGAGGTAAAATAACAAATCATTTAAAAATCTAGGTCAAGCGTATTGCTGAAAATCGTAACTTTCATGATGTGCAGGACATATTTTTTACGCTATGATGGATGATTGTTTAAAATACCTACTGAAAAGCATTGACGTGGGAAATATTCAGCATTGCAAGGCATAACTGTGGGCTAATTCAATCAGGAACTTTCCAATTTCTGTGGCCAAATTGAATCAAAAGGGGATAGACTGAGACAACAACGGGACTAATAGCCAATCAACTAAAGCTTATCCACACACGTAGTGTAGGTAGTAGCAAAGATACTTAGTATAGCTTTTAGCTACGTAGTATTGGCTATTTTCATATTCTGATGATAGTATACCAAGACATGGGGTCCTCATATCAGGGTATATTAGGCTACCTGGGTTCACTGGGTCGTTGGACGATTCGATGTCCCACATGAAAAGAAGAAACTACGTAGTAGTTCAAGGTCTTCTTTTTTACGTGTGGGACACCAAGTCGTCCAACGACCCAGTGAACCCAGGTAGCCTAATATACCCTGATATGAGTACCCCAAGTCTTAGTATACTGCTAACATCAGAATATGAAAATGGCCATTAATTAACCAATTATCATAATAAAATCAAGAAATAAATCTAGACATTACGGCCGTCAAAGTGGCATTAGACTTACTGGCAAAAGAGTTAGAGTACGTTATAGAAAAGAAATATATACGTTATAAAATATATACGTTAATAATACGTTATAAAAAAGAAATTTTAGCAAAATTAAAATGTCAGTTTTTTTTTCTTTACCTAAGAGCTTGTAATTTCAAGGAGATCCTTAGGTAGGCACTTTTGAGAGAAAAAAATAGTTTTTCCTGTGGTACTCTCTGGGTATAAACCTCTTGCAGCAAAAATGTAGTAAGTACAAACTATTCACGGAACGTATGCGCCAGAATTGAGGCCATTGACTGATATATTCCCTCCCGGGAATACCCGTCATTGGAATAAGATCAAATGAGGTTTGTTCTGATCGAAATATAATGAAGAGCTTTAATTTTAAGATGTGTGATGCCGGCTACGCCGTGTGATGCCGGCTTAGAATAGCATCACCCCATTTCCTACCTCTGGGTGTCGTAAGAGGCGACTGAGGGACTTCGAGGGTTTCAGGTGTATTACAACTTTTAGGCGACAGGCTGACAACCTGTCACTATAGTGATACACAAAATTATCTCAAACGGCCCTCTATATTTGTCAGACGTGGTGACAGCGACCGTATTTTTACGGCCGTTAGCGCTCTGCCTACCCCGTAAGGGATGAAGGCGTGATATATGTATTAAGAGGCGGTTGTGAAAATGTACGGAAAACCTGTTGTATGCAAGAAAATGTTTCAATTATTATCATTTTTTCATATATCACACCTTTATCCCTTGCAGGGTAGGCAGAGCGTTAACAGCTGTAAGAATACGCCAAGTCTGACATTTTTATGGATTGTTTTCAAAGGTGGTATCAGAAAATATGTATCACACGGCATTTTATCAGTAAGTTAAAAATAATAAAACTTTATCATTTTGCCGGGACTTTATTTACCTTTGACGTTATATACCTACTTCCGTAATGTCGTCATTATGACCCCTAGATACAAGATATATGTATAAAACAAACACACTCAAACCCCAGTACGCCAAGCGACATTATCTTGATTTCCCTTGAGCTCAATGGAAGTTGGCAACTTTACCTTAACAATTAAATGACGTCTGCGGCGTCATTAATTTGTATAGAAACCTTTTTATAAATATCCTAATAATAAAAAATCTTTGCCGTGTGATGCCGGCTTAGATTGCCGTGTGATTCCGGCTTAGAATAGCATCACCCCACATCCTTGCCGCGGGTGTCGTAAGAGGCGACTAAGGGACTCGAGAGTTTTGGTGTATTACAATTTTTAGGCGACAGGCTGACAACCTGTCACTATAGTGATACACATGTTTTCTGAAACAACCTTAGAAAACAATACTCAAAAATGTCAGACGTGGCGATAGCGACCGTATTCTTACGGCTGTTAACGCTCTGCCTACCCCGCAAGGGATAAAAGCGTGATATATGTATGTATGTATGTATAAAAAATCTGATAATTATAAATCGGACTCGCGCGCGAACAGTTCCGAAGCATTGGGTATAACCACGATTTATGAGATACAGCCTTGTGACAGACAGACAGACAGTGATGTCTCAGACATAGGTTCCCGTTTTCCCTTTTGAATGTGGAATCCTAAAAACTACACGTTTCACCAACAGCAACATACTTTACCGTGGGGATAAAGCCTTACTTCAGAATAAAGTAGGTAGGTTTTTAATAGGGCAAGAGTGATAAAATTTTTGCTTACTAAATACGCGTATACAGGGTGTAAAAAAATTAGCTGCAAATATTTTAAGGGGTGAACCAGCCCATAAAACTGAACAACTTTCCCCAAGGAACATCGGTCGAAACATGAAAAAAAATTTAGGACCTCCTGTACAAAATGAACCGGCCGACCAAATCAATTTGTATGGGGGCCAAAATTTTTTTTCATTTTCCGACCTATGTTCCTTGGAGATAGTTGTTCAATTTTATGGACTGGTTCACCCCTTTAAATATTTGCAGCTAATATTTTTAGACCTTATATTCTAGTCTAGTCTAATTCAATAAACTGGCTAAATTATTCCGCCAGCTAATTCGTTTTGTAGTCCGGCTTAGAAAATTAGGCACTACATTCCATAGACGTAACTACTGTAACTGGCCTACTTAGTATTCCTCACATTTTCAGCTGCCCGAATGTAATAATAGCCTAACGTGTTGTAGATTATTATCAACAATTTTATACTATATATACGGTGTTTGGTATATAAGTTATTTGTAGGTGAAAGTATATTAACCATATATTAACTTATGGGTGTGATTGATTATACCTCTGCTGTCAAATCGGGCTTGCTTGAATCGCCTGTAGGACTAACTGAAGTTACTCATTAGATAAAAATAATAAATTTTTCTAATGACCGAATGGATAAAAGAATGCAGGCGTAGATTTTCCTTCGTATCTTTTTCATTAAATGGAGTAAAAGGAACAAACAATTAGTTCAAAAGGTGTCCGCTAGAATCACAATCTTTATCTTACGATCTAAGTTCTAACCAAATTAGGAACAACAACACGAAGAGTAAATTGTAATGTATATATAGGAGCCAAGTTGGTAAACTTAGTATTTGAGCTCTGAATAATAAACACATTACAGGACAGTGACTCTGAAACAATGTTCCGTATCCATTAACGCGCGGCGGTACAAAATTTAACAACTTAGTTGAAGTAAACCCTCAGGGGATATTAAACTTGTAGGTGCGGTAGGCACGGTGTACTGCTAACCAAAAGGAGGTACCAAACGGTGGGAGTGGAACTGACTTGCGATTTTCAGTCGCGGGATTTTATAGAGGAGGATGGTAAAAGAACATGTCAACTCACACGGAAAATCTGAGGTGTAAATTTTATACAACTAACTATAATAGCGGCCCGTGTATTATACTCGTACATATAAACTTTCTTCTTGAATCACTCTATCTATTTAAAAAAACTGCATCTAAATCCATTCTGTAGTTTTAAATATGTAAGCATACATACATACAGACGCGAAAAGCAACTTTACTTTAGTGAAGTGATACTATACTACATTATGTATCATGCCATTAGGCGATTTTTGACCCATATACGAACTCTTATTTTTACTCACTGAAAATATATCATAACACACGTCGGTGGCATTATACAAACAATATTTTGGCGACCGTACCAGGAAAACTGTGACAAGTAAAGTGAATTATCAAATGACTCCGGTTTCATTTGAACAAGGGCGCGGAGGGCACGTCCTTTTTATTTTAGGTAGCACGCACGCAATGTTGACGTTTCGTTGTACCATGGATTTTTCAGAATATTTAGTCGGTATAACCAATAACTGAGGGCTAAAAGAAGGAAGTTACTTTCTTCTATTGTCTACCACATAAGTACAAAAAATAACGTTTTCTTCTTTAAATAACTTACAGTCTTCTTCTTCTTTGCGTGTCGAGGTGAATTAAATTCTATCTGACCAATAATTTGCCACACTAACGGTATTTGGAGTGGCCGAAGGTCTTCTACCGTGCTGGGCCCTAAGTCTGTTAAATAAAAATCGTTTCAGTGGGATGTCGATTGGGTCTCAGTTGGACGATTTTCATTTCGTAGTCTGCTAACAGTTTGAAGTATAGAAAAACCACACTGACAATTAAATGACATGCACTGTGGGACGCACGTGCACACGGGCACTGCTTGAGGTCGCTATAGCCCCGCAGACACAGACTCTCCTTGCAGTGGCCAACCAACTTACATTTACCATGCATATTACTATAGGTACTTGCAAAAGTGGCTTCCAAATAGGAACGTAGCTTCTTACCTCAAAGTCTTACATTTTTCTACTTATACCGAAAAATAAATATTCCCATGCAAAACTACAGTTATAAAATATTAACTCTAATAAATAATATTTTGTTTCAGGTAACCCCTGCCGTTTGACCTTTAATTTGACCTTGACCTCTGGCTAGGATAACACCATGCTGTGCGTATGTCCGTGTTGGAATAACGCGCGCGACCCTGATGAGTAAGTTTATTGGTGATTTGGTTAGAAGCTTATTCAAAGATGACCTTGAATTTGACCTTGACCCTTAGATCTTCTTGGTTAGGATACCACCAAGCTCTGCGTATGACCTTGTAGGATTAACACGCGCGTCCCTGACGAGTGAGTTCATTGGTAGATTAGCTTAGGGTTGACCCATAGATTGACTTTGACAGTGAACTTCAGGAGCCTAGCTAGGACCACGCTACGCATGTAAAAGTGATATGACTTTGTTTGTACAGAGGTTATCTAGAGATGACCTTAAACTAGACCTTTATTTGGTCATCCTGAGGTCTACAACTGTGACTAAGAATAAATAAGTGTACATCTATACTCATATTGAAAAAGTGCAAGTAATGTTAATAAACTTTCTGTTATATTTAGGGAATATTTACTGAAACTCATCTAAGAATAACCTTGAACTTGACCAGACGTCTTACACGGTTACGTCGGTAACTTTGACCTTTAGTTTTGAGTAAAAGATGCTTTATCTACTAGGATGATAAATGAACCGTTTTATGAAAATGAAGCTTCAGCAAGTAAAATTATTACAAGAAAAACATTGTTACGAAAAAGTTGACCTTGAAAGATATAATACGTTTTATACACACTATCGGCAAATAAATTGTGATTCACGTTCTAAATAGAGCTAGAATAAGTTTGTACCTTTTTCACGATTAATTTTCCACTTCATTACTTTATAAAATTGGTTCATTAGTACTTTTAAGTACGTATCTTTACTTGCAGTGGTAATATTTTGTCCTTGATAGTCCACATTTAAAACCAATAAAATTTATTATGACTAATGACTTTTTATCGCAATCGAGAAGTATAATATGAAATCTGGGTTAATTAAGACACCAATGACTGAGTTGGTAAAACCTATAAGCATTATGCGACAATCGGACGACCGCAATATCTAAATGAGACAAAATGATGATTGTCATCTTGACCTTGGGACCTAACCTACAAGAGTCATATCCGGAATAGGGGTACCCTTTGATTGAAAAAGTATTTCAATAAAAAATCGTGAACTCAGAGTCGCTCACGAAGAGCGAGGAGCTACAGTTAGTATTCCTTGCACAAAGGGACTTTATCGATCCTAGTTTTTAAACCAGTAACTACATAAAGGGGAAGAGGTTTCAAACGATCAAACAAGCCTGTACCAGAGTTTCTTAGGCACCACCTTGATTTTCTTTCAGATTGTTGCACAATAATGACCATGTAAATGTGTGCCATGCATGTTCGTGACATACACAAATAAGAGATAGCTTGATAACATACCCCAGGGAGCAATGCACCATAGGGTTTGTTAATGACGTCGTCTATGACTGCTGCCGAGACTAAACGGTTGACGTATGCAAATATTATCGTCTGAAGGGACATACTTGGCTCACAATATGTCTGGAAATTTCTTAGTACATGTAGAAAACGCAACCTTTCTACCAACAATTCTATTCCCCTAAATTTATGGTACCTAATCTATGTTTTCTATGCACGGGATTGTATATTTAGCTACGCTACATGGTACTTATACATCACCTATGTAGGGACCTGAGGCATACCATTTTCGTAGTAATTTTTCCCCCAACAAAGTTAATTTTACGCTTCGTCCGAGTACTTCTACCAGGCGTCGGTGGATAAATTGGTTTTTGTTTTTTAATGTAATTAAATCATACATTTATGAAGACATATATTTTATTTTTTAAGTATTTTGAAAGAGAAACCTCCGATTCTTATATCTTCAAAGTCATACTTTTATTTCCCACTTGAATAGTTCGAGAAGCCAACATAATTCTTGCGGTAGAAACCATTGCTGGGCGATAAAAAAATGTAGAGCTCTAAGTCCCTTTTATAGGGTTATAAAAACCTCGTAAAATTGACCGTCAGCTAAAATTTTTATGAGCCGTTTGGGTTTTCCTTCAGCCCATAATGAGCTGAATTATGTTTACCTCTGCAAGTAGAAAACAATTTGACCTTTCCAAACGTTCGAATTTCAGGGAAGGCCCATGTCCAGCAGTGGACTGTTGTGGCTGGAAAGTTACCGTTCAACGTTCTTATTTTTGAACCTTCTGTAGTGTTACCTACCAACGTAGCGACAAGTCATTACCATTGTTACTACTGTTCATTTAGTAAAATTGTTTCCAGTTTGGTACATGCATGCATTATTCATTAGTTAGCAGATCGGTTAAAATTCTGATCATTACAAGAAACAATCACGCTTATAGGTAGTACCTACCAGAACAAGAACTGGACTTTCCCAAAGGGAATCTTGTTGATTGAATTTCATCCCTTAGCCCTAAAATACGTAATACGTTTTACTCATAGCCGCATTTAAATTTTACGCACGTAGTTAATCTACGTGATAATGTTAAGCCGACGCCGTTGATCCAAAAAGGATAAACTTTTGTATACAGTTTATTATAAGAGATTACCAGAAATTTCTACTAAAAGGTCCAATAATCTCGTCACGTATGGGAACATAAAAGGTTATATAAACGGGATTGATTTTATCAGAGAATATTTGTGTTTATTTAGGATAGGATGGAGACACTACCAATGATAGGAACAAATATGTACCTAAAGGTCCAATTCTTTTTATTCTAGCTCTTTTCTAGCGGGACACTGGGCGAGGTTTTGACAAGAACACTGATATAACACTCATTGCAAATAATAGACCTCTGGTTTGAGTTCTATGAAAATTGTGAGGTCCTTCAGGCAAATCTATTCTTCCCAGAACAGCTCCTAAGCCCAGTGTCGCCCCAAGGGTGTAGTTAATTGGGCTGGTTATTTGAACAACCGCATAAGTACCTTTAACTCTTTACCAAACTTTCTAACCTACAAACTCTCAGGAGCCTTGGACTACAACATAGGGAGGGTCTATTAACAAAAACATTTAAGAGGCTGAGTAGAGCTAAAAGCTACTTTTATAAGTGATTTTTACCCTAGATAAAATGCAGAAAAACTGACGAAAAAAAAAGGTAATAATCTTCAGGATATTTGCTGTAGTGTTATTGTTTCCAAAACATGATATTAGTAATTTAGCTTGATAGAAAAACTTACGATGTTTTTCTATCAAGCTAAATTACTTTACCTTAAAAAGTACTAGTAATAAGTTTCCTCTAAAAATCTATTATATCGCAAACTGTATGAACAAAACCCACGCAATAATTAAGTGTTTATTATCAGAATGAGCGCCTTACAATACTCTATCGACATATTGTTTTTGATTTTCAAATTACTTATTTTTGACCGAGTTATCATCGAAAATACGAAAATATCATTGAATCGGCAAGATTCCGTCCCGTTCGCACGCGCGCAGTTTGACATTTGTCAGAAAGGGACCGGTTTTTAGCTCGTGTCAGCCCCTTAAGTTTAGATAGTCAGATCTCATATGGTTGGCTCGACAGAACTGAATGCTATATCTTCGCGAGACTCTACGTAAAACGTACAGTATTTTTAGTGGTAGACTGACAGTGGGAAAATAAACCAGGAACGAACCCGCAGCCACTGAAATCGTGGGACGTTTAAAAATTCAAATTCTAAAAGAAAAATACTGGCTTTATTCAGATAGAATGATGACTAACAATAGTCCAAATCAATATACAGTAAACTGTTATGTATTGTCTTGAATTATTGCTGTGTGGTACTGGCTTAGAATAGCGTTAAAGGCGATTATAGGATGCATTAAAGAAAAAAGAGCAGGGGCGATAGCTTTCTCTGTGAATACAAAATTTTAGACTATTCTCGCCAATCTACCTGCCAAGCGCTGTGAGAAACAATCAATCAATATGTCAAGCAGTGGACTAATGGTATTTTTTCTCCTCGTGAATACGTTACCTATTACCTAGTGTGTACTTAAACTTTTAATTAAATAACTAAAATTCATTGACTAGCAATGGCGAATCAAAATCATAAATAACAACCAAGTTTAATATTCAATTCCAAAAGCATGAATCGTAAAAGTCACAGTTGATAGAATCGTAAACGTCTGAGCCAAGACACGGTAGTACAATTAAACTGGCAATGACTTCGATTCTAAAAGCATTTCCTTAATTAAGAAATAGCTATACTCGCCACTTTTATAAGTATGGAAAAGAAAACACTAAGAAATCTATAGATAACTTTTTTATAAATTACGTGATGTATTTTAGAATTTTACGCAAACCTTCATTTTACTTTGAGGTCAATCGCAGTCAAACGTAATTTTTAGGAAAAAATATTTCATTCTCTGGATACGCTGCAGCCCATTCCCTTCATAATTTATCTATTATTTAGTTTTAACGAAACACTCGGGTAGAATTGGGTTGATGCTGTTCTAAGCCGGCATTATACGGCAGCAGTAGAATAGTGCGAGAAAACGACAGCAGTAGATTTTAAGTAAAGAGTTAAGCAAAAGAAAATTTACATACATACACATATCACGCCTTTATCCCTTCCGGGTAGGCAGAGCGTTAACGGCCGTAAGAATACGGTCGCTATTGCCACGTCTGACATTCTTGAGGATTGTTTTCCAAGGTTGTTTCAAAAAACATGTGTATCACATCAATATTTTCGAGTCCCTTAGTCGCTTTATAAGATACCCGCGGGAAGGATGTGGGGTGATGCTATTCTAAGCCGGCATCACACGGCTGAAAATTAGCAATGGCAATATCCCGCTAGAATCGGCAGCAACACTGTTTTACCGGTAGTTCCGTGCCAAACGACATTTGTATTTGTAAATATGAGTTGTGATGCAATTTACCCATGATGTGTGTGTTCACCGGTGGACAATTTGTTAGGAACAAATCGTTCATACCGAAATAGATATAATATCATCATCTTCATAATAACAACACGGACGAAAAGTTGTTATTTCTCGATTTATCAGTTTAAGTTTATTTCCAGTTACGAACTTACGACTTTGTAAGCTGAACCCACATAGTTACATTTCAGCTTATTGTCAGTAAGAAGGACGGTCCGTGCTTCGATGGGCACGTTAAGCCGTTTGTTCCGGCGTCTTGATTACTTAGCGAACGTTACCAAGTGACTTGATAAGCCTTAGCCGTTTTAAAAATTCAGATGCCAAGGTTAATCAGACCATTTTTTTAAATAAAGTGTAAGTAAACGGCCCCATCTTATACCTTTCTTGAAGACAAAGCTGTAGAGACACAAATCAAATTTATTCCACGTCCTAAACAAAGCATCCTATGTCAACACATCTTTATTTCGGACAAGACAAAGCAATAAAACGAATTCTACCTTCAAGGGATGAAATACTCCTTAACTTTAACGGCCACAACAGTCCACTGCTGGACATGGGCCTCCCCCTTTCCGGGAGTATTGCCATACGCGGATTGGCGAGCGCGGTACAAAATGTTGCGTTTACAGGAAATGCTGCTGCCCATTCCCTTCGTGATTATCCCTTAGTCAGTTTTTATGACACCATCGAATCCAAGACCTTTAAAGCAAGAGCTCAATGCTTATACTACCATACCCATTTTTTATAACTAGTAATATTAAACCTGTGTACACAGCCAATTCTTATGAGATATTATGAGCAAACAATATTATAGTAAGAATCTAATATCCAAAGTTGAATGGGCGCCCAAAACCGTTTGAGACGTGTTCAATTTCCACTAACTTAACCCTATTTATTGGGGTTTCTTTTTGAATACACATTACAATACAAGCAACAAAAATAGTACAGATAACCAAGTACCTTAAAGTGCGGAACGTTGGACGACCCAATGTACCCTAGTGTCTGAATTTTTCAACCGCCTTCTACAAGTAGCAGGCTTCTGACATGGTTGTGTAACGACCGCCGTCTAAGTAATCATAGACAGCAACCGGGACCTACGGCTTAACGTGCCTTCCGAAATACGGGCCCATCTTTCTTACGGACAATCGGGTCTTTGGACGACTGGGTGTCCCACACGAAAAGAGAGAGATCGGGTGGTTCAGCCCACAATGTCCTAACCAGACTGGGAACAAATTCACAAAGTGATAAATATCAACTTGAGTGACCCACCGCGAATCGAACTCGGAACCTACTGCGTCACAGGCATTCACAGTACCACTGCGCCACAGCTGGACAGTGGTCTTCCCCAATTAGGGATATTATCTCGCCACAATTGGGAGGCGGATTAGCGACCGCAGTGTTGTAGATATTCACAGGGAGCACAGCTGGTCATTACCTGGATCTACCCATCAGTCACCTTTTACGACACCCACGAGTAGAAATAGGGGGATGCTATTTTAAACCACCATCTCACGGTTCATAACGTAAGTATTTTACATTGAAAATACTACCACAGTACACGAAGATGTTTTTAAAAACACAGTCTAGCATACATTATTATCTCTTTGATCTCTACCATTTTCAAACAAGTTTGAAGGATTCATAGTGCACGCACGATGAGCATATGACAACGAATAACAAATAACATATGTACGAGTACTATTCAGTGGCAGGATAAAATTGGTGTTCTTACTTACATAACTGTATTTATGTTTTTCAAATTGTAATTCTACTTAAATCAATGGTTGGAAATTAATGATTTTATTTATTTTGGGCAAATCCTTATACATAGGGTTACAGTCACAAAGCTATTAGATTCGCTACCTATCTGTTTCGTTTCAAAAATATGTTAAAACTAGCTTTTGCCCGCGACTTCGTTCGCGTGGACTTCAGGTTCGTCCCGTCTTCGTATAAGCTATAGCCTATGTGTCATTCTGATGTATAAGCTATATTGTGGTAAAGTTTCATTCAAATCCATTCAGTAGTCTTTACGTGAAAGAGTAACAAACATCCATACATCCATACTTACAAACTTTCGGCTTTATAATAGTAGTAGGATTAATTTGTTTTATTTTATGTAACTGGTAGCGACACTATCGTAGCGAATGTCCCATAAAAGGTAGTAGATACTTTAGAATGCTGTACTATTTTTGTACGAATTGTCCACAAGATATTATTTCTTCTTCTTTCGTTGTTGACTTTGTAAGAAAAAGTTAATAAAGGTAGGTAACAAAAAGATTCAAAATAGCATTACATTCGTAGGTAAAGTACCGATCACGAAGCCGTCACCAGTGTCACAATCCTACACCTATTCGTTCACAGTTCAAATTCTATCTTCATGTAAGCCATAATAAAAGCTAATTGTTACATCAACCTTGTGAATCGGGCTCACGTCTCAGAAGTAAATGTGTTTATCCGGTCACGAGATGACAAGGAAACCAAATAACATGTCTAACTAACCATAGGCCGAATTAATAATGTGATTGTCTATCATTGAGAGAAGAGAAGAATGTCCTTGAATCTAATGATGTTTTCTGTTTTAGTGAGGATACATAAAAACTATTTTTAGACAGTATAAGGTCCGTTTTTTAAACCGCACTCAACTCTGAGATCGATTTTGAGTGCGACTTTAAGATGCTGTCAAAATCGCTCTTGAGATGAATCTCAGAGTTGAGTGCGATTTATAAATACGGTCCTAAGACCTCCTATAATCACGACGAAACTGTCAAATGTAAGAAAGTTATCCATACGTTATTTAACATTAAAGAGTGAATAATTCTTAAATCCTCCTGAATTTGGCCACCGAAATCCCCATTCTATTTCAAAGGACCATTATCGAGCCCAGGCTGGATTTTCCAGGGCTTACAATATCATCCATTACGTACTGCGCGGCTACAAAAAAATTCAGTAGAAAAAGGTCTTTGCGTGAATCCTATAAGAACTTTATACAAAATGGATTCAAGGTTTTCTACATGAGCTAATTCTGAAGTCTGGGTAAAAAAGGTTTTTCGTTAGGCTTACCCAGCAACTACACCCGTTTAAAGCAGTCCATACTAATCGGCTTTACAAAAAAGTTTTTCGTTTGGTTTGAAGTGAGCTCACTAAGCTATTTGTTGTTAAAACCTATACGAAAAGAAAAAAGCCGATTAAAGACGGCCGAAGGAAAACATGAACAATATAAACAACTACAAACGTTTCCAATGTATTATTGAAATCAAACAAATAAACATGGAAAGAATCTTCTTGTCGTGTGGGCACTCAGGCTACCATCAATTCGATGAACTTGGCGTAGGCCTCTGACATGGTTACTAATCTGTCAATAGCTATCTAGTAATTTAGTCATAGACAAGAATTGGAATGGTTGACCATTACCGTGATAACAGGAATTCAAAAATAAACATGCGTAGTACTCTGCTACGCTTTTTCCTACATATCGCACGGTCTTTTTTTCTTTACCTACCAACATGATAGTGACAGGTTTTTACGGAACAAACAGTTGCCTCAAACCAAGCGTGCTCTGAAACTTTTAGGCTACTTTCAAATTGACTTGCGAACTTCCCGCTGTGATTTTAACTCACATACGCACTAGACTCGGGTATAAAGTTGACAGAGCGCTAATCAGCGCTATGATCAAAACAAAAGCAACAAAAATCTTACTTACTTTAGGTCCCTGAGTATAGCACTAAATGGTATTAACGCCATTCCAATCGGGTAGAGTTTTCACCAAAAGGTATTTATGTTGCGTTTTTATCTACGTAAGAACACCGAAGTGTGTAGTTATAGCTAGCTGCAGCTAGTAATTTTTGGTATAGGGGCGTAACTAGAAAATTTCATTTGGTACGCATTTTATACTTATTCCTGGATCTAGGACACATTTGTTCGGTCTGCAAGTTTCCATGCTCGCTACTTCGGGGAACAGAATCTTATTAGGCTTTCCCAACATACAGTCCCAATTAAACTTTGTGCGAATAAGTTTCACTGAGACATATTCTGGGTTGTAGGAAAGTTTTGAGACGGTTATTATATTTTATTATCAGTAGGAAATTAGAAAACTTAATTCCGCCGTCTAGTGCACAGTTAGAACAGCACCACTCCTTTCGTGGCATATGTGGCTGCCGAAACAGACGACCTAAATTTGTCAAAGGGAATGAAGAGCGACGTTCCCTGTGAACGAAATATGTCGTAACGCGAGGGAATGAGGGGGGGAACAGTAATTTTATAAATGTAATGAAAGTATAATAATAATAATAAATGTCTGAACCGATGCATCTTGTAATTTTAAACAGACCACTTACCTAATTAGAATACAACAAGCATGTCAAGCTGGCATGCATGCTAGCCTGTCACGCGATCGTGTCAGTGCAATATGATGAGTCTTTGAAAGATAGCCAGCAAATTAAAATGTCTGGAAAACTATATACCAACATACATACATACATATATCACGCTTTTATCCCTTGCGGGGTAGTCAGAGCTTTAATGGCCGTAAGAATACGGTTGCTGTAGCGACCTTTTTAGGCGCTAACCTTTTTATTATGTAGTAGTTAAAAAACTGACATTACGAGGCTCTTGACAGGTATGTCAACTGACGATCGGGTATTCTGTTTAGCGCTACGTCTCAACATAGAAATTGCTATTCGATTCACGTTATTATTACCATTACTAGCTGGTGCCCGCGAACTTCGTTTCGCCATAATATATCTTCCATCATTTATCAGCTATAATAAGGACGACCACTGCTAAACATAGGCCTCTAAGAACCATAAAATAATATTAGCCAATATTAAATTGTTGGTAGGTAGGTACCCGAAAACTTGGTTTCTCAGACTATATGTAAGTAATTTAAAAAACTGTTAAATCGTAAAATTTCAATTTCCACATGCAAGAAAGAGTAAGAAAACGGTGGTTGGTTTATAGTGTTTAGTCTTTTAGAATCCCTAAAGGTTCAGTTTCTTGGAGTCGTCTTTCCCTGCCAAAGAGAATATAATAAAACTAGCGTTTTAAGAGTTGGGTCTTACGTATAACGTTTTTTTTCAAGTTCACGCTAAAATCTCTAGCCAATATAAGCATTCTAACAATATTGTAACAATGCTACCAACATGACAGAAAAATAGAGATGTGGTATGCCCTGGTATGATAAATATATCGATATCGATATTTAAAAAAAACAGCGTTGGAATATCCTAGACTGTTTTCAATGGGCGTTTTTCAAAGGAGCAGTTTCGCAATTTATGGCGGAGTACACCACCATCTTGCGGAATTGCTCCTTTGAAAAAGATTAGGTGTATGAGAAACAAACTCAATTTTCTTAATTTATAGGTTTATTTATTTTTCCTATACCTGGGTCGGTATGACATAAGACTAGATCGTGCAATGTACAAAATATCGTATCGACTAAATATCAGTCCTTATCTCAAAACAGCCAAATCATATATTTCCAATGTATTATAGTGCAATGTCTATTAAAAAACATGATAAAAGTTTATAATTTTTTTTATCAAGGAAACTTTTTTTACCTGACAGATACAATAATTGCTACTTGCTGTTATTGGTAAATGTTGATTTGTGCAATAGTCTATTTAGTTGCTGTATGTGGTCTTCTGATCAGAAATGTTGGCTACTCTGCAACTGCAAATAAGGAAGTTCATTACTCAGGCTAGTACCTCACTACACCTACGTCGTTTTTTCGCGGTTTTCGATTAAACTCAGTTTTATTCAATTCAGCAAGTAGCAGTAGTACCTTAACCATGTAAACTGCATTTCTTGGGTTTTGCTCTCGAATAAGATTGCTTGTGTAGATCAGCCCAGATCACGTCCGCTAAACAGTTTGGTTTAGCTGAAGGTTTTAACCTAGATAACTTCCTATTGAAGTCTTTTTTGGTAAAATGATTTCCACATAAATACTTCAAAGAATGTAACTTTTCTATAGGCACATATGCCAAATCTTCTTTACCAGTCAATTTTACCCATTGTCTGCATCTGAAACAGTATAGTACATTATTAGAAAGTGTACAACACAAAAAAAAATTGCATTATAGTGCATAAAATACAATTAAAAACTCTAAGGGGTTCGCAAATTCGCATGAATCATTTTTTTTATTGGACCTAAGATGAAGAAGAATGTGAGTTTTTATTTTATTCAAAAAGTTAAAACCATCAAAATTTTTCAGAAGACAACAGAACACAATTAGAAGAAATGAGGTTTTGCAGTTGTCAAATGCATTGTTATAAAAAAGGCCTTATTGGAAAAGTATACTCTGACCCGTAAATAAACTATCGATAATTTTATCGATACAACCCTAACCCATCTCTATGGTAAATTTGCAAGGATAGCCCAGATATAAAATACGTAAAATAAATGACAGAAAGTCTTTCGAAATCACTTAGAATTGATAAAATGATAACCAAAATAACTTACCGCCTTTCAAATAATGGGAACTGAGCCAAAAATACTCGCTTTTCTCCCGATTGTCGACCGGCTTTCAATCCACAAATTTCACACTTTTTATAGTGCATCTTGAGATGCAATCGTAATTAATTTATTACCACAATGTAAATTATTTGTAAATGTTAAAGTTTCGTCACCAATATTTCACGTTATTCACTGAAAACTTTTAATTAATCATGCTGCGATATCAACCAATTTGACAAGAACCGCCATATTGTTTAGTGGTGTGACAGCCTGACAGCGCTAGACAAAGAAGCAGGATAAAAGGAAAGAGACAATAAACGACGCCATAAATTTTAGCGTGAACTCTTTGAGTTTTTTTTTAATATGAAGTTTCGTCAGGCTGTTCCCTGCTACGATTTTTTAGCTTTCCAGTTCTCTTCCCTATATCTTCAACTTTCCGCCTCTTATGCCATTTTTAGCAGATTTTTTAAAACCGTGCAATTTTTACTTCTAAGAGTATTAATTCCGTGAAGTAGACTGATGCCACATTTGACATTGTGATGGAAGACTGAAGACCGAGTTCATGAGTGTGAATAAATAAAAACAAAAGCAAGTAATCATACTACTAATCCTATCCTATCCTACTTCCTACTAATAATATAAATAAAAAAGTTTATATGTTTGTTTGTTACTCCTTCACGCAAAAACTGTTTAACTGATATTCATGAAATTGAACACAGACATAAAGGAGGTAACTTGGATTAACGCATAGGAAAGTTTTCTTCGGGAAAAAATGTTCGTGTGTGATGCCATGAACGATTTCCACACGGGCGGAGCCGCGGCGAGGGTTACGTTTAATTAAGTACCTAAGGCTATTTAAGTAAGGTCGTGTGCTGCCGGCAAAGTAGAATAGCACCTCTCTCCCCGTGGGAGTCGTAAGAATCAACCGAGGGAGAAACCTGACCAAGACCGGCGGCCCTGGAGAAGGACAACAGAATCTACATTTAAACCCGGAACGGAGTCTTTGTTAGACGCGTGTGATAGAGGTCTATCCTGCAGTCAATTTAGCTCCGCACGTATCGACTCGCAGTTCCTGTGGTGTCAGTCAGGGAGCCCGAGAGAATGGCGCAGGTCTTGAGCAACCCTGCGTTTTCCAAAAAACGTTGTCTGTGGAAAATTGGCTTATACCTATAGCCACGAAAAGTCTTATCTCAGATACTGATTTGATCGTCTGGCACAAACGTATAAAATATAACTTTCGTCAGGAAAATTTTACAGAAATATGGAAAAATGTATCTTCTATATAAAATGTACCAGCCGATTGGGTCAATTTGTGTGGGAAGTCCAATTTTTATTAGTATTTCCAAAGAATATTTCAGAAAAAAGTTGTCGCCCCCTGAAAATAATGTAGCTGTATTGTCGGCAAAACCTGTAACATACTGCATGTACCAGACAAACATTGGCTAAATAGCCTTAACCAAATTAGCGAGAAAATTTAAAAACAAAAAAGATATTGCAATTTTCCTGCGTAGATTACGCACAAAGAAAACGATTCCTATATGAAGTTTGTATCGTCTGGCCACGCAACTTGCACGTCTTGCACCACGGAACTTTTGTTTTCGAGGGTAATAATTATTGAATTATTAAAAGTGAAAATTATTCCAATATTAAAGAGATATTTTTGTAGTCGTCGACATATTCATAGATTTTAGTTTCCTTGTCGTAATCATGAGCAATAATTCGACAAACTCATTTGTTGAGGTTATAAAAATACAGATTAAAAATATAAATACGGCCTCATGTTTTTTTTCTTCCTGTGCGCTTATTCAAAGCGACACAATACGTGCTGGCCAGTTCGAAATTTGAAATAATCTCAGGTCCAATTAGCCCATACACATCCTTTTACTACGCGCCACTATGAAATTCTCATGACCTACAAACTTAATTTATGTGTAGCAGCCAACCCCCCTTTTAGGGGTATGTTTTTTTTAGCCTATAACCTGATCGGTGAATTACTTGACATTTTGGTACAATTTGATTCAAAATCCGTTCGGTCGTTTTCGCGTGATGCTTCCGCATATACACAAACAAACACAAACATCGTACAAAACTCATTCATAGATGTCGCCACACGTCTTTTAAAACGCGCTATCGTTGTGTTTTCTCAAAACTATATAAGGTCACTGAACACTGACTTGTTACTGTCTTATTATATGTATAGACTACTAGCTGTTAAGTTGTCTATTTTCTGTGCATCATCACAATAAAAGCTTGTACACACTTTCCGCTATCAGTTTCAATTATATTCCAACGACAGGCATCCTTCTCGCCAAATTGCCACGTCTGACATTTTTGAGGATTGTTTTCCAAGGTAGTTTCAGAAAACATGTGAAAACATCACTATAGTGACAGGTTGTCAGCCTGTCGCCTAAAAATTGTAATACACCAATACTCTCAAGTCCCTTAGTCGCCTCTTACGACACCCGCGGGAAGGATGTGGGGTGATGCTATACTAAGCCGGCATCACACGGCATTGAAAAACTATAAAGAGATACTAAGTATGAAAGCAGCAGAAAGGTTTCTGTTGCTTATCATCATTCTCCTTGCCTTATCCCGTTCTCTCTCGAGGTCGACTACCTAACCTAGGGGATTTGACGAGGGACCAAGTTTTTACGAAGAGCGACTGCCATGTGATCTCTGTAACCTGAAGGCTAAATTGGCCCGAATCCTAGGTTCAGTTATCATCTGAATTCAAATTTTATTTGAATGTGAGTTTAATCGCGATGTTTTCCTTCATGGTAAGAGCCGTCGGTAAATGTACGTGAGTAAAAAAAACACATTTGTACATGACGGGGATCGAACTCGGGTCTCACGATTGTAAGTGTCCTAACCACTGCGCCACTGACGTTCCTTACGACATCTATTGCTTATCATTTCACGATAACAAATATAACAAGTAAAGCATGGCCGTAAATAAGAAGTGCTAATTAAATTGAGGGTAGGTAAGTATTTCTGCTACAACTCATTGTTTACCATCTGAAATGGATCATCCAATAAAAGACAGACGTGCCAATGACATTGAAGGAATATATTCTGGAAAAGTACATTTTGCGAGTGACGATATTCTAGACACGTATCTTTCAAGACAATCGATACAAAAACTACCTCCAACAAAGAAATCGAAGCAGTTCCAACCAGTAAACTCAATTAGTATCATTCTGGCACATCATTGCCCACATACATCTGTGACAGGCGATTTAATAAGTGGCTGAGGCAAGACTTTTCATGGATATATTAAGTCTATGCGGGAGCGGCGTTACATTCCGGTAAAAAAACCTAGAAAAACTTATAAAAACATTTTCTTTGCCACAAATCTAATATCTGGAATACGTAACAACCGAAACGATCGAAACAACTTAATCCAAGCTTCTTCGGCGAAAGAGATAAAGTGGTTTATAAGAAACAGAAGCAATACTAACTCAATAGAACTCAGAAATTGGAAAAAACTCAGCCGCAAAGCAATCAGTAACGAGCTCAACAGACAGCACTCAAGTTTTATTGGAGACTACGGATAGCTTTTAGCCACGGCAGTCCACTGCTGGACATGGATCTCCCCTTATGGGGGTATTGTCATACTTACAAAGCTTAGTAAGCGGTATGGCTAGCGCATTGAAAGATGGTACATTCACAGGGAACGCTGCTGTGATTGTCCTTTCATATCTTTGATTTTACGGCACCTTACTTTTAATCTACAGCTAAATGTGTAGGAAAATTACCTTACAAACTAAATTACTACTGGAAAACAGGACTTTACCTGAAACAATAAAAAATACAAATTAAAACTGTATCATTGTCAACTATTACGAGTATTTATTCAATAAAGGTAACGTTTACTGTATTCAAACTTGTGTATCGCTTTATTTACCGATTCTCCCTTATCCTTAGGACCTCGTAAACGATAAACAATGATAATCGTCTGTTTCTTCCGTCGAGATAAATCCCTTAGGTATTTAAGGATGCTGTTATCGACTGCTTACATCTGACTTACGTAACAGTCTAGGTCAGCTGTTTCAGTAATAAGAATAACGTGTTTATATTGTATGTGTGTGTGTGTGTGTACTCAGCTGTGTATATGCAGATATCGGCAATTTTTAAAAAGACAACATCTTATGTAATTTCTCAGAAGTAAATAGTGAATTTTGAATTGTTAACTCGTACACACCTAAATATCAATCTACAGAAATCACGTCTCAGTAAAAAGTTATAGTTTTTGCCGTTAAATCGATCCTACGCTTGCTCAAATGTAGTGTGAGAGCAGGCATAATTTTACGAAACAAACGTGAAGGTACGTTTTAAAAATCGACAATATTAAATCTGTCATCAAAATAATCACTGCATACGTTCGTAATAGGAGAACAAACGCCGATATTCGTCATTTCCATCACAATCAGACAGATTAAGCGGCAAATTCATTGAATAAATTGGACAGACTAAACAATCAGTGGGACTAAACAAGGCTGAAATCAGGGATCGATCGCATGAATCACCCGACGGCAGCTATTAGCAGAGAGAGGCGGAAAACGACATTATCGGGGATAGATTTACGGTTTTTGAGCAAAACATTTGCATTTAGGCATTTTAGTAGAGATAATATACCTAATTCCAAGACTTGTACCTTTACATTTAGAAAATTTACTATGAAATCAGTTGATATTAACAAGGCTATGTTTACTTGTCATGCTTTGTAAATTTCTTCTGTCAGTTAAGTAGAAAACTTATACCCCTCGTACTTTTTGCTCCAGTATTTTGGTAGTTTTTCCTGACCTATATAGAGACTTGGACGTGAATATTTATAGCTCCTCTCCACAGCCTATTTTAACTTCACAACCTTGCCCCAAATTGTGAGGAAATAGATTTCTCCTAAATTTGGCAACATGTCAGCACAGAGCTTCCCGCTGCTCCCGCCTAGATTCCTACTTGGCAAGGATTACAACTAGGGCAAAAATCGAAGACAGTGGCCTGAAATGTCTGGCCGACCATTTAGGAAACGGGGAAGTTTAGTATGTACTTTACTATGTATTTTTCTTCCAACAGTACAAGTACGACGCAATTGATATAGAAGATAACTATCCATCTTTTTTAGTTGGGAAAGCCATTGAGCTTCAATATGCATTAACAGAAAGTTCCCAAACACAGTATGACAATTACATGCCAATTGCAATCTCAAAATGAATTCCTTCTTCATCAGCCCTTCCTTCACGAATCCTTCTACTTGGGCTTTCCCCTAATTGGGGCGTTGCCCTACTCATCACGCTTGACGCTCACAGATAACGCTAATGCCCATTCCCTGGATTCATCTCTTAGCAGTTTTTATGACGCCTATGGGTGATGCTATTGGCGGCACCACACGGCAAACATAGTAATAAACACAGCAAACAATTACCTTCTAAATTCTCCGTTTCCAAAATAAAACTGTAAAAGATAAATCAAATTCCACCAAGCAAACTTCTCCAGTTCTTCGCGAGTTTGTCTTTCCCCCTGATTCAATTATACCCTCCTCTTGGAGGCTGCAACGCGAGCACTACCTTTGATTCCACTTTCAATGGACGCCAATTAGGCAGAAGCAGAGGGGATTTTCAAAACACTTCTTTTTACGCAGTAATTTGTAGATCTTTTCTTAGGTGCCTCTGTATAGTTTAGTTAGGTATAGAATCTTGCAATTCGGCCACAGAATAGATATATAGGTAAAGATTTGCTATTGAAATACCTACCTGTTGGAAATTCTGTTCATGAAAGCGAATACACAAGATTATGCTCCTGGCTTTTTAAATCATCACCATGTTGCGTGTTCATGTGCAAAACTCTTACATTGAAGTAAAATATTGTGCCATTTCAGTCCAAACGACGCGTCGTAAAAGATACTGAAAAAAGTTGTAAGCAGACAAATAGTGGGACTAAATCAAAATAAAGCGAGATGAGGAGTGTCCCCTTTCCTTGACTTTTTTTCCGCCTATACTTTATCTAGGTGACATCACATTTGTTTATTTTATGACCCTTACATTGAGGTTGTAAGTGGTGTCATTTGTAAAAAAGTAGAGTACTGTAGTGCATCATAGTATGTATGTGATAAATGGAGTAAGTACATAAACTAATGTTGTTAAACACTTCAATTATAGTATTTACCGTAGACAAAATCAACACCTATCAAAAACGATCACACGAAAAGCATAGTGCCACTTGTAACTGCATTTACGTTTGGCTGTAGTATTGGTACTACCAATTTGGTAAGTCAATCTTACCAAAGTAATATTATAGCCACAACAGTGCACTGCTGTACATGGTATTTATAGTGTTGCCCAACTCACCAAGCACGTGGGCTGGATGTTGTAGCTATTCAAAGGGAACCCTGTTGCCCATTCCATGGATTCATCCCTTAGTTGCCTTTTAGGACACCCACAGGTAGAAATCGCGTGATGCGATTCTAAATCGGCATTGAACGGTCAACATTGGTCTAGTGTGTATAAAAACTAATCACAAGTATTATCTCTGCGTGTGTACGGAAAATAAACAAAAGCACCTACGAAAAATAGCGTCGCATAGTTTTGTAAGAAAACTAATAAGGGCGCGAACTTTCTCAAAGTTATAAGACGGTACAAGTTTTCCCGACTGTAAGTAAGTTTTGTGTCACCTACAGATAAAATTAGTGTAGAGGAATTGCGTCCACAAAGCCGTGTTTTTTATAAGGAACAATGTAGGTAGGTATTAGGAGAGAGTCGGTGGCCAAGTGGTAAGAACACCGGTCTTTTCAATCGTGAGACCCGATTTCGATTCCTGCCATGTAGGTACCAATGTGTTTACTCACGTACATTTACCAACTGCTCTTACGGTGAAGGGAAAACACCGTGATGAAACCCACATTCAAAAAGGTGTCAAGTATTGTTAAAATAATTAAGTAATCCTGGCTCAAAATGTGCCTGCTACCAAAAATACTAACTATTGCTACTACCTAGAACCAAATTAATTCCGCTGTCAACGATAAAGATCGTAAAAACGAATGTAGCTCCTTAATGAATGCCTCTTTTTTACGGAACACGCAACCAACATGTATTTTTGGCCCCTAATATGTTACATTATATTTAGTATGTGAATAAATCGAAAACGTCTTTCTATAGGGAGCAGTGGGCTGTTATGTCTGTTGATGTTGATGACCTAATTACGTGATTATTACCACTTACCATCTACCCAATTAGGTACCTACATAATCCTCGTTCCAAATAAACATACCAAATTATTACCTTCATGTGTAAACAAAATGATAACAATCAAGCATATCAGATCAACACAAACCAACACCGACGGCTGTGACACGAAATCGCTTTGGGCTATAAATGGAAATATCGTAAAATTGTTATCTATTTGAATTTGACACACCTACTTAGTTATGTAGGTAGGTATGAGCTATATAAACATTTCAAACATACATGTTATAGGCATTTTCAGTTCTATAGCCCCGCAGTTTTTATAATAGTAGGCGGTTGAAAAATTCTGATACCAGGATTCATCAGGTCATCGGACTATTCGGTATCCGTTATGAAAAGAAGAAAGAGAAGTTCTTTACAATACCTACGGTTCTACGTAGCGTAGGCTAAGCAGGCTGTAAGCAGATATTCACAACACAAAAAAAGAAATTTTCAGCTTTCAACGAAAAAGCTTGTGCTTGCCAAGTGCTCAGTAAAAAGTTTTTTGTACACAAAACACTTAAGCTTCATCTACTTCCGAAAGTGATAAAGCAAGTGTCTGAATGATATGGGGCTTTTTTAAGTTTAAAAAGAAAAAAAGTTGTGAATAAGTATCTAACTACATAAGTAGATAATAGGTAGGTATGGTCCTACACAACCTGCATAACATCGGAGCGCATAATTCACCATAAATCATGCAGAAGCGATACTTAGTACTGAACGGATCAATGCATTTCCTCTAACCGGGCAAAAACCTTGACAGACGAATCAATTTCACGGCTGCTACCGCCGTTTTCCTCATAAAAAAGCTGAAAAACATCAGCTTACTGTTATCGTTTCAAACGTAAACGGTTTAACCTAGATTGAAGAATTAGAAAATTAAGTTAGTGTGTCGAATACTTATGATATGAGACCTAGTTGAGCTAAAAATGTAGTTAAAGATGAGCAGAACAGAACATAGGCTTTCCGCCTATTTAATAAGATAACTTTGTAACAAAAAGTTAATATCAATATCTAGTGTCTGATTAAAACACCAAATATTCGAAATTACTACCTATCTTGTGGATATTTCCACAAAATATTAAACATTCAAGATAACTTAACATAACAAAATTCTAATATGCCTTTATAAAAATTAAACACAGGACTGCAAGTTGATATCTAGGTACAGAGTAAATATTGTGTGACCGGTTCTAATAAGAAGGGTCCGCAATGTCGGATTATAAGAGATTCAAATGTTTCTTGATCGCAATAACATTAGATTTTTATAGCAGAACCCTTGTTATTACTTTTACCACTTTTTATCTAATTTGGAGGGCAGGAGAAAGTTCTCGTCTATATCTAATTTATTTCACAACATCAATCATTCTTTGCTCATTGTTTAGGCTCCGCATCATTTGCGTCCTTGGTTAAATAATAATGGCTGACAATCACTGAAAACAATCGACTTTTTATAAAAAATGTTCAAACATTGAAGGTTCCTCGGTCATTAATTCGAACATACATTGTTATTTACGTTCTTCTATTAATAATCGTATGTTACAACCACAGGTTACAACAATAAAAACTGCGGGAACTATAATAACAAAGGTTGATGAGTTGTAGTCAAGTATAGAATGAATAAATTATTGGCTTCCCATCGTGTCAGAAAGCTTGCAGGCTAGAGATAAGGGTACAAATATTGTTTAAAAGTAGTTTAATAATAGGTACTCGAATATACTCAATTGCCAAAGTTCGTATCAACAACAAAAAAACTGAGAGTGCAACAGAAGGAAACAACACTTAAAAATATTCAAATCCGAAATGCGACCAATCATTTGCACCATTTCAGACTCGATAAATGTCCCTACAGAGGTGAGGCAATTCGATTACACTCTCGATCGTCCCGATGTCACGCTTCACAGCTTCTACCGAATAACCATCGAGTAGGAATTGAGAGTTGAGACTAATATTGGTAACGCAGAATATGCATAATGAAAAATATAATTTGCCGCGACAGGCAATAAAGAAGAAGACTTAAATACCTACTTCTGGGCAGGCAAATGCCAGCTGCATAAAGATTTACTAGGAATACCTACCTAGTAGTTTCCTATGTAACAAAGGTGAACGCTAAAATCTCGGCTTAAGCGGGTACTATATTTTGAACAAACTTCTTCTACATGAACAGTCAAGATAAATAAAGTGCTAAATCGCCAACTAAACACGTCTACATGTTATTTACAGAAGGTAAAGGTACCTAAACGTGACGAATCAATAATCACCTACCCATAAGCCAATAAATGCAAAGTCAAAACGTTGCAAATCATGATCGATAAGGTTATTTTGACCGTCACGATCACGAATGTGACATGGCACGTTTGATTTAATTTAAAACTGCAAATGTTGCATAAAAAGAAAATTTTCTTTATGATCAAATGATTACTTACGAACGCGGCTCTTACCTACAATGAAGTAAGAAATAAAAGATCAACACAACAAACTTACACTGGGTAGGTCATTATTCATGATTTGCGGACGACAGTGCAATTTCGAAAGTCTTTAGGAGACCTTTATTAAAATATCAGCGCAAATTGCACCGTCACAACCACGTCGCATCTTTCAAAATATCCAGTGGAAAATGGTCTTTTATTAGCTTGAAATATCGTCGTAGATGTAGAAGAGCAAGTATTGTAGAGAGTTTGGAATAGCTTGGAGCCGAATCGGAGCTGAAAGCGCTTTGTTAGATTTTGCCTTTCAACACTCGATATTGACATTGCCTAGATTCACAGAACACAAGCCGTGTTGCAGATTTCAAACTACCTACACCTGCCGTACCTATTAGACAAGTTTTAGGAAAATCTTCACCTTCTGATCAATGCTGCACATAGCCTACAATGATATGCTGTGGTAAATACCTACCTAACTACCAATTTAAAAGGAACGAAATTGGGTAGATTTCAATGTTCATCGTTTATTTCAAAGTAGATTCACAACGAATACTTTCAGAATGTCACTTAATTACAATAGCAAGAAGTTAATTAAAGTAAATTAAGGGTAAACCAGCTCAATAAATTGAAAAACTTTCATTATGCCCCTAGGAACATAAACCGAAATATGAACAAAAGAAACCGAAGCTCCAACACAAATTGACATGGTCGGCTTTTTTTTCATCTTTCGTTTCGACCTTATATTCCTTGGAGAAAGTCGTTTATGTTCGTGGACCTAAATGTTGAATTCTCAAAAACACCCCATATTTGCAGTTTTTATATTTATATATATTTATTCATACAATTTTACAACAGTTGATTTCGTACATTATGTATTTAGAATTAAGACAATTCGTATCGATACCTAGCTAAACTGAAACATGCTGTAGATAGTTCGGCATTGTTCACATTCACAAAATCAGAAGAGGCTTTACGCTTTTGACTGGAAAATGGAAACTGAAAATACGTTTCTGAATTGGCTTCCTGTTTGATTTTCACGTCGGCATTGTTTAGACTCAAAGCTAGTGAGAACCCGTTTGCTTTCAAGTTCAATAAAGAAACAGAGAACATCAGCTGTTAGACTTTATTTGAGCGGAGAATAGCGCATTTGGATCATAAAATCATAGGATAATGAGGTGCAAAACATTGCAGAAAAGAGAATGTATTTCAAAGACAAACAGATAGGCTTAGTAAAATAAAATATTTATTGTATGGTTTACGTAAGTGCGAATAAAATTAACGTGCTCTCCGCGTGAGTTTAATTAATGAAGTGGTCGAAATAGAGTAAACGAACATAAATTGGAAAATATATAATAAAGAGAAGAAATAATATTTATTTCAATCGCGTGATGGTGAAATACTTCATTTAATATACTCAAAATATGGGTAAATGTATTTGATCGAGCGAAAGTATCCAGTTTTAACGCATATCAAGCAAGTGCAGCAGGTCACTCTGTCAGATATAGAGTCGCTGAAGCGTGAAGACTTGTTAGTACCGTAATTGTCCGCTAAGGCAGAGTGGCGGCGCCACCAGACCGCACGTGACGCTTGCGCCCGCGCCGCTATCAGATGCGCGCGCACCGCGCTAGAGCCTCCCGTGCATAACCGGCAACACCTCCTCACTTATCGCGAGTGTTTGTGATTTAAATAAGGAACATAATTTCAAAAGTGGAACTTGTTGAGTGATTTATCTAGTGACTTGTGATGATGATTTCCAAGGTAATGGCCAGTGTTCAATACAGCTTAGTTCGTCCTTGCGCTTGACTTTTAAGTTTTTTCACAGCGATGTAAGGAAGTTAGTAAACAAAGTTTGCAATTAGTACCGGTAACTTACTGAGAATTGTATAATTTACGACTTATTGTTGTGATGCAGAATGCAATTTTGCTTAATTTAATGCGTTTTTCAAACAATAGTGTGTAAATATGATATGCAATTAAGACAAGGGACTGATTTAATGAGACAAGGTAAAAGCCTTGATTTGGGAACACAGGTCAATTTAATAACAACAAAACCGTTTAATTAGTTAATTAAACTAAGAGGTTAATTAATAGACTAATGTGTTAATAGCTATGGCTTTTAATAGAGCGGAAACTAAACAGCTACATTATGGTGCTATAAAAACTTTATGCGAAAGAATTTTCCACTTTTCATCATGCAAACGAAAACATCAAAGATCTCATTAACAAAATGTATTTTAATAATGAGGGATTTCATCTTTGTGTCATTATTGAACGAAAAAACTGTCCTTTGTTTCATCATTTTGTTTCAAAGGTAATGATCCAATATTTCACGGAATTGACAAATCTTTGTGTTGAAGAATGTTTCAAATAATGGTTGCAAAATGGTATTCATTAAAACAGCTATTTCGTATTCCTTTTGAACGAGAAGTTAAAAGATTTCTGAGTTTATTTGTAAAAACATGTACGTAAATAATTGGTTTGTTTTTGTACCAACAACAAAACCATTAATAGCATTTTTGCTTAGTTAAAGATAATTCATTTTTAGTACGTAGTCAGTAGGAAGGCATAAAAACAGTCTCGGAAGACCATATCTCGTACAATTTGCTTAAGATAAACCTGAAGCCCAGTTTTTTTCTCGATATCTTCGTGACTGATAGCATTCGCTATCATCTCAATACATAGATAGACATATTATAAGCAAGTAGGCAAATACCGGGGATAGCTGTCATTATTGGCTCGAAAAGAAAAAAAAGGAGATACTAGACAATTCGGCTCTTTCTAAAAACTAAATCAAAACTTATTGTGAAATAGGATAGGTATGTTTTTACGCAATTTTGTTTGTTTTGAAAAAGCTTATTTACCTACATTTGTTGGTTTTGAAAAACTGTTTCCTAGGATTTTTAGGTATACATTTAGAAAATCAAATTCATTGTTTTTGGTGCTAAAAATATCCGAATTAAATAACTCCTTTCTTTACCACTTGACATCGGATTATCTATTATAAGCCGTGGGAAGAATTTACGGGATATAAGATACCGGTACTGAGTACGAAGATAATAACATCTTGTGAAGTGATAGAGTGAACCGATGTAACAGGAACTATGTTTTTACTTCGTACTTATTTACCTTTTGTTTGCTCGCGTGTGAGTTTGTGCTTTCATTGGCTTTTTATCTCCGAAACAGTAAATTGATGTTATAACTTGTACAGTACATGGGTCTCAACTAAGTGATGGCCGTTACGCAGTAATCTAAACTTACTATATAATATTAAAGAGCTAAGTCCTAATGAGTATGTACCTATTGTATAAAAGTATTAAGTACCTATATTTTGCGTTATTCTGTGCCTGCCTGTAATAGGCGTCGCTATAAACTAAACCACGTCCACGTCCTAAACCACGAAACAGATTTTGAAGCAGTTTTTTAATACATAGATTGACTCATTTGCCGTGTGATGTCGGCTTAGAATAGGATCACCCCACATCCTTCCCGCGGGTGTCATATGAGGCGACTAAGGGACTTGAGACTTGGACTTTTTAGGCGACAGGCTGACAACCTGTCACTATAGTGATACACATGTTTTCTGATACAACCTTGGAAAATAATCCTCAAAAATGTCAGACGTTGCGATAGCGACCGTATTCTTGCGGCCGCTGACGCTATGATATATGTATGTATGTATGTAGATTGACTCAAGAGGAAGGTTTCTATGTAGAAATGCATAGTATACTTAATACATGCCGAGAAAACGTATTTTCAGGAATAACAATGAGAGTAACCACTGGGCGAACCGCTAGTAATATAGGTAGGTCCGATAAATTAAACAAAATATGAAAACGAGGTGAAAACAAACGTAAACACAAGATCAGCACTTCCATTCGAGAACAAGGCCCAAGCAAACATTTGAAACACAATGACCTGAACAAATAAATGTACGTGCCCTTTGACGATACAAAAGTCCCGCTTAAATTGTGTTTCGTTGGGAAAATCGAGTAGGAAAATAGAAATCAGCTGGTTTTGAAGACTATGAGTAAATGTCCTTGGAAATTATCGCAATGTGCATGAAACAAGATGCCTTTTCATGCCGTGTTCCCTAAACTATTAGCACTTAGTTGCTAACACTTTAACTATGACAAAGATTCTTTCATTTAGGCCCATTAGAGGAGTAAGCATAATAGCCTTCGTGAATTTGTATAAATATAGTATAAAGATCTAGTTATAAAAGATGTATGTTACTAGAAAAATTTCAAAGACACGACCAGATGTTACGTTCTAAGATAATCTTATCTTACATCTTTAATGCTCAACTTTTCACGATGTTTACCTTCCGTTTTCAAACTGGTCCCGAAGTGGGATGACGTAAGTAACTGAATATCAAGGAAACTGTATCAAGGTTGAAGAATGTTCAAGCAGTTCACTTTCCCTGTTCGCGGCTTAACATGGTTTCGCCTTGAGGAATATTTGTTTAAAGGCTTGACGTGCGTGTAATGCGATATATAAAGGGCAAGTTTTACTTAATCGATTCGAAAGAATTATGAAACGGAGAAAGTCTTTTATACAGGGTATAAAAATATTAGCTGCAACTATTTTAAGGGGTGAACCAGTCCATGAAACTGAACAACTTTCCCCAAGAAACATAGGTCGAAATATGATAAAATTTTGGACCTCCCATACAAAATCATCGACCGACCAAGTCAATTTGTATCGGAGGTAAATTTTGTCATATTTCGACCTATGTTTCTTGGGGAAAGTTGTTCAGCTTCATGGGCTGATTCACCCCTTAAAGTATTTGCAACTAATATTTTTACAGCTTATATAATTTTATCACGTAAATATATTTTTATGTATTTTCAGGCAATAAAATGCTAACTCTACATACTGAAATTTCACAATTCGATATTATTTTATATATCAATATAGGTAAGCCACCTATTATTTTTGGGCAGTCGTGTAGGGTTTTCCAGACGAGAGTCTTTTATGGCAACCATTTACTTACGACCGACTTTCTCCAAATAGCCGGCCCTATAACTAAATCCCGTAACTACATCCATTATAGTCTAAGAGTTACGTGTCCGGTGTAATAATTAGAATAAACTCAACAAACCGCATAAAAGAGGGTATTACGATTCAGAATTTCCCTTTTTAGTTCTGCTGCTGTGCAGTTTTATTATGTGGAGATATGTATAATACTGATTTTGATAAAAGTGCTAGTAGAAAATAAATACCAAGGGTTCGCACCGCCTTTCTTAACAACGCCCATGACCTACATAATTATAGTCTAGTATGAAAAGATACTTACCTACCTTCAATAAAGAATTTTAAAACACCTTTTCCTTGACTACCTTGACCGTGACAGAATACTAAATAAAAATGCCTACAAACTTTTTACTTCTGACTAACTATTCGCTGCCCTTATTTACAAAACTACCAAATCCTTTTTTTTAAATAGACTTCCCTACTCTATTACCCAATTTTGTTACAATAGTTTCTTAGGTATAAAATAAGGGATCCCTTTCGTTAGCATAATATGTTTTGGCATAACATGTTACGCATAATTCTTTTTCCCCTATTATATCTTTGTCATAAACATTTTTTCGCATAATATTTATCTTGGCATTATCAGTTTATTTGGGTCTAACAATTTTTTTATAGAGGTTAGGTTAGGTTAGTATTTTTATAGACATTTAGGTTAGGTTAGGTTATTAAATTATGCTTAACCTGTTATGCCTACTATTTTTATGCGTAAGTATCATTAGTTCAATGTATATTGTGCCAACCTATGTTATGCCTAATATTTTTATGCAAATATATAGGGAACCATAAAATAAATATTATTATACCGAACCTTCACAAAAACTAATGATTCTTTATACCTACGCAACTTAAGCCATTATATACGTAAGTACCTGCTTTTTTGGGAATTTACCACATAATCATCACACCAGCCTGCCTGTGAGATTTTTTACTCTTTGGTTATCTGTTAGCAGGTCGACGAAGTGATTACGTCGGTAAACAAGTAAATATATCGTCATAGAGCAATGAATCAAGGCTAAGATAGGCATGATCCGTGTAAAAAAGATGCTCTTCGCAAAAAAAGTAGTTACCTACTGCAATCAACTTCATAGTAATTTTAGCAAGGATCTTTCTTACCAATACCTATATATTTTTATAAATTTTGACTTGTGCCGTGTGATGCCAGCTTAGAGAATAGCATCACCCCAATTCTTTCCTGTGGGTGTCGTAAAAACCGATTGAGGGACTTGAGTCTTTATGTGTATTGCAATTTTAGGCGACAGGCTGACAACCTGTCACTATAGTGATAGACGACTTATCTGAGACGACCCTCAAATATTTGTGAGACGTGCTACAGGACCGTAATATTACGTTCGTTATAGCTCTGCCTACCCCGCCAGGGATAAAGGCGAGATTTGTGTGTATGTGTGTTTATAGTAGTGTGGTAGCGGTCGCGGCGATTATTATCTAGGTACTACCACCCCACGTCCAGGTGTTTCGTTAAACGCGAAGTGAAGTTTGTGACCTTAGCTGGACATCTGCCGACTACGGTCAACTTTATTTCGTGAGGGTCAATTCACCTACCTACTATAGCCAAAAAGGGTTGACTTCAATCGTCTGGGCGTAAAAACATCTAAGCTACAACAAATTTGGGTGATAATGTGCTACGATCCGTCGGACAGGGAGATTTCTTTCTATACCTTTGTGTGTATGTGTGTGTAGATATGATAGATGTTGACATGGACACAGATAAACATTGATATCCAAGTACATACATATAGTTTAACACTTACAAAGTTGTCTATTACTGATTGCACAATGGAGAGCAAAGTTTTAATAGTGATTGCTTAGTATAAAGGGTCTCGTACTCGTACGTGACTACAGTCAAAATGACCGACAAATGTACAGAACTACTACCACTGTGACAGTTTATGTTCTTTAATAATGACATAGGGCTTGTAAAGTGTCAACAGAACTGGCCCGTTGAACATTCAACTAACATTATGTTGTGTAAACATCTACAGTGTGAATTTGAATAGTAATCGCGAAATTATGTGACGAAATAATGCATAAACAGTTTGGGGTTAAAAACCTGCAATAAAAATGTAAAGTGCAGTAATAAATTACCTCATAAAACTATGCTTCCTGTCTTCCTACTTAGGTACAAAGAGGCTGGGACGGCTTGACTTGGTACAGTAAGTAAATAAAACAAACTCGGAAGCTACCGTCGTTATACTAAAAATTCGCATGGCTATACATAAGTTGGATTTAGATAATTTACGAGTAACATTCTTTATATACCTAACCGTGATAAACAATCGGAACACACGAACTTTTTACACAAAACGGGGATTCAACTCAGTCAATTGACAAAACGTAAAGTAGAACTTTTTAGATAGGTAGTTATTCTTAGTAGGGACCCGAAAGGCCGTTCACAGCTCGTCAGAAAAGTTACAACCGAAATTGGGTTCACATACCCTCGGACCCAAATAAACCCTATCAGTAATCTGATACAAAACTAACAAGTGCCGAAATCTGACCGGAATAATGTCATAGTTGATATCTACGTACACGATCTGCCGTAGTGTGAGTTTTGTCGGAAAACAATATGGCAGGAACTCCGGTGTGTGACCAGGAAACAACCATACGTTTACCGTCACATTAACTCTTACTTTCTAACGAATAAAAGTTAAAATTGTCTGATAAAATATGAACGTAAAGCGGTACAAAATTAATTTGCGACTCGAACCCCTTTTTTAACAGCGGATTCAAACAAATGACGTAATCACTATGTAAATTATTTTTAATGGTCGGCTGTGTCTATGTTTTTGCTGGTGTTTGCATCTGTTTCGGATATTACAAAAGCTTTTAGGACAGTTCTATTTATATTGGAACAAAAAGCTTTGAAATTTTATTACGAGCAATTTATAGGGAGAAAAACCGTAAACACTACTTCGGATCTGACGCTTTACTCTCACGTAAATGACATTCAATTAAGTTAATTTGTTTTGTAACAGAATCAGACTTAGGAACCCTTTTAAAAATAAATTCCATTTTAGGCACTATAAAACTTGCATAACATACTTATTATAATTTCAAAATGTTAATTAGTATTCTTTGTTACATCATTGAAATAATGTCAATTTTATAACTCTTTGCAACTAGCTTTATAGGACTTCCACTATAATTTAGTAAGAGTACCTACAGTAAAGTATAGTTACAATTTTCATACTTATATTTGTTGTTGTACTACAGTGATACACGAATCATCTGAAAGGGCCCTCAATACTTTGTCAAACGTGGCGATAATGACCGTAATTTTACGATCGTTAACGCTCTGCCTACCCCGCGAGGGATAAAGGCGTGATTTGTGTGTGTGTGTGTGTGTGTGTATGTGTGTGTGTGTATTTGTTGTATCTTTCGTAAGTTGAAATATTTCACGACAAGAATATACTAGATATCAGCAACAAAATTGTTCAATAATAAAATAAATGACATCAATGCATGTAATAAAATTGAAAGTATAACTTTATCTAATATGAGAAGATTAGATACTTAGATAATGATAAAATGTCTCACTTAACTCTAAATAAGTTGTTGAACTTTGATGGTTGTTACATGAAAGTGGATCACCGATGTCCACATTGCAGCTACGGCTGATCCGCGCATGCGCAACATATGAATACCTACCTACATACCTAGATCACGAGATAAGCCTTCGATAGGCTATATCTTTCTTTACGCTCTAAATATAGCGATGTGTGCTAATGGTCTAGAGAAAATGTGTTTGTTTGGGGTGAATGAAGTTTCGGACTCATTTTGAAAGGGCTAAAAATCAATCATCAACTTTAGGCGACAGGCTGACCACCTGTCACTACATATACAAGAATGATCTGAAGTGCCCACAATATTTTGTGAAACGTGGCGACAGCGACTGTATTTTAACGGCCGTTGTTGCTCTACTTACCCCGCAAGGGATAAAGGCGTGATATGTGTATGTGTATAAAAAACAAGTATCTACTACAAAAATCGGCTAAAATATCTTTTCTGTAGACTATTTTTTGAGAAACACTGTAACTTTACTCTTAAACTGCTGCAACAGAAAGTATGATTGCTTTAGCAATTTTACTTACTTTTCCTACGTAATACAACATGTTACATAGACGCTACAATAATGCGCTTAGAAATTACACAATATTGTATTTAATAACAAAAAACCGTTCAGAAGAGACTCTTCTCGCAATGATCATCAAATGATTGCCCAGCCTTCGATGGTCGTTGCAGTCATCGGTTTTATAGAGTAAACGTTAACAGTGGCAGATCGACCGCGGCAAATCATTCACGCATCATTTACTACTTTACTATTATAGATTAGAATTACAAAACATATCGAGAAACAGATGTGGAGGTAGTGGTTTCTTGTTGAACTGCCAACCGGTAATATGTACCGATAGATACTTTGCAACAGGCTGACAACCTGTCTCTATAGTGATACACATGTTTTGAAACAACCTTGGAAAACAATCCTCAAAAATGTCAAGACGTGGCGATAGCAACCGTATTCTTACGGCCGTTAACGCTCTGCCTACCCCGCAAAGGATAAAGGCGTGATATATGTATCTATGTATGTATGTAGATACTTTGCAGGAACTTATCTACTTATTTGACTGAGCGGCGACGCCCGCGACCATAATAGTGTCTGCCGCCGGTACGCTAAAAAGAGTAGGTAGGTACATAAGAGTACCTATGTATACCTATTTCCAACCGTAGGTACCTACCTAGATACGGTTAGAAATTACATCGGCTGGGCCTAGGGCGGGCTCAGTCCTGTGATAATATAGCAAGTTTTACAAGAGTTACTAAGTTGAACCTAGGTATATTCGCCCCCAGACGTATTTCGACGACTTCTTAAACGAGGCTGTTTGCTTATTTAAATTTTCATGAAAACTTTTACAACTCTAGCTTTAAATTTATTAATATAGCCATCAGGAAAAGTTTTAGTTTATTCGTAAAACTTGTGACAACATTTGCTATGGACATTTACTCGTGCATTATGTATTCGTAAATATTTACATACAAAAACCCTTTGGCTGTGCCATACAATTTTCACGAGCTGGATATAACGACCCTGTCGGTATCTACAAACGTTATCTCTTGGGAACAGGTGATTCAGTTCTGCAAACACGGTTATCATTTAGCTGGTACTTGCCAAAAATACTTTGACAGATAACACACACATTTTTTTTATACTTAGGTTAGGTGTACAGAGTGTAAAAAAAATTTAGCAAATATAAACAGGGGTGAACTAGCCCAAGAAATTGAACAACTTTTCCCAAGAAACATAGGTCGAAATACGAGATAACTTTCCATACAAATTGACTTGGTCGGTTAGTATTTTGTATGCGAGGTCCAAAATTTTTTTCATATTCGACCTATGTTCCTTGGAGAAGTTTTTCAGTTTCAAATATTTGCAGATAATTTTATTACAGCCTGTCTAATATTAGTTTTACTTTTCCCCGGAGTAAGTCTTATAGGCTCCCCGTAAATATCTACCGAATCGTAAATTATTTATAAAATCTATCATTGCAATATCAGTTTTAAGCATTCCGTCATAAATATTCGTTTCGTCTACACTCGCTTCGTTCGTGGTAAGATCAAAATTTCAAATAACTCGCTGCATTTTTCTCGCGACTTCAATTTTCCGTTCGCCTCAAGTGCAGCTTTGTTTAACATTTTATGTCGCAAAGTTGTGTTTGGCACGTGTCGCGATCATAAGTTAAGATAGACTGCCAGGGACAGGATTTAATAATGACGATTAAGTTTCATAAGTATCATGTATCTTTCAGTATTGGCTTCTTTGGCACTATTGGATTTTGACGACCGATGTCGCGCAGTTGTAGTGCGACTGCCTTTGACGCAGAAGGTTCCGGGTTCGATTCGCGGTGGGTCACTCTCACTTTGAGAACTTGTTCCCAGTCTGGTTAGGACATTGCGGGCCGAACCACTCGATTGTCCGTAAAAAAAATATAGCTCCGTGGTAGGTCCCGGTTGCTGTCTATGATTACTTAGACGGCGGTCGTCGGTGTCCCACACCCGCAAGAAAAGAGAAGAGATTCTATGCCTATACATAGCTGCATAGGCCAACACGAATAAATTATTTATTTGTTGTTGATAGATATTTTTCGGGCAATACAAATAGCTAATGATATTTTTAACCGTTTCATATCGATTTTACAGATCACGGATCGCTGGCTGATCACGAGAACCTTCATATATTATTAACTTATTATATTCTGGGCGGCTTTTATTTGCTTGGCCATTCTGAATAACAACTTTAGACTTACTTCTATCTAACGCAGATTCGTGAGATTCAAATTAAATAGATCACGAATACACAGATGTTTAAACGCTGGAAAAGAAACATAATAAACTCAGTGAAGATGTCCCTGGGCGCTGAATGTTTTCAGAAATTACATACTTCAATGCTTCCATTAACTTTCTTAGCGCTTAGGGTAATAGTCGTTTGTTTTCCCGAAGCTTCTTTAATAATATTTTGTGATATATCTAGAGACGTCGGTTCCTACTACACGGCTTAGGTAGCTGTCTACCACACTTATAGGTCAGTAGGTATAAAATTGTCGTGTTAACATAATAGTGAATCACTATTTGACTAAACGAAATGCAAATTCTAACGTCATTTTCAGTTGATACTATCAGAACGCAAATTAGATTTAAAAATCTTCTCCATGCATGTGATTTCAGTTAACTTTTCAGGATTATCTTTTTACGTATTTTAAATCTTCTGAGATGGCTCTCTCACTTTTATTTCCTGTGCTCGGCAGCTTTATTTCCTTTGCATTTGATTAAAAAAATAAAAACAAAGGTTACGCAAGATGGCCGACCTTAACACCATTGTGAATCGCGCGACAATGACAATGCGAAGTGAACTCATGCGGGCACTCTCAAGATAATTTGAGGTTATGTCTTCTCATCAAAATCACCAATTGAAACAGCTAATTTTGCTAACCACAGACTCATCATCACATAGTATAAAGCAAAGTCGCTTTTTACGCGTCTGTATGTATAGATGCTTAAATCTCTAAAACAATATATTTTGATGCAGTTTTTTTTAAGAATAGAGTGATTGTAAAGTAAGATGTACGCATAATACTTGCCGGGTAAACAACAGAATTCACACAGGAAAATGCTTTACAGCGGGCGGGCGGCTAGTAGGTACTTATATTGTTATTAGTACTTTGGTATATCTTTTTAACTTAATGAGCAGGTAGATAGGTAACTTACCTACATACTCGAAGTAATGTCATGACCCAATTTCCTATGGAAGAATGACACGTTAAAGATAAGATAAGGTTAGTCTAAGGCAGCCATAGCCACGTAACGAGTAAGCTAAGTAACTAACCTCGTAAGAACATACATAATTTTTTATTTTATTGGCGACCACATAAAGCATGTCAAATGCAGACACTTTTCCTTATAAGACGTTGGTTTTATTATTGCGTGTAAAACAGAAAAATTACATTGTTGCTCTCCTATTATTAACTTACTTATGAAAGACTTTACTTATGCACCAAGCGGTAATCAAAATCATTAATTTGAATGTCGCTATTTTATGCTAATCTGTCCTAACGAGTCTCGCTCAATGTAATGAAACTTTTTACTTCATTAAACAAGGCTTGGCCTGTGATTATACGAAGGTCTCAATCTAATTAATAAGCTCGGTGACAACTTTCGATCGCTAAAGGTTTTGTAATGTAAAGTAGGTAGGTAAAAGTAGTACATATTTAAAAGTACATAAACTTGAGCAATGACAGGTTAGAAGTAGGCGTGCAACCAAGAGTACGTACGTATATCTTATGCTTTGCCACTGTTACAAATAGAAGCATAAGCCTTAAAATCAAACCTTTAGTTACCTGTAGTCTTCTCTCTTTTTGGGTAAGACGCCGAAGCCGTCAAAGACCCAATACATCTTAGTGTCACATTTTTTCAACTGCCTTCTAAAGGTAGTAGGCTTCTGACTTGTGTAACGACGGCCCTGTCTAAAAATAGACAGCAACCGGAACCTACGGCGTAACGTGCCATATGAAACCGTCTTTCTTACGGACAATTGTGTGGTACAACCCGCAATGTCCTAAACAGGTTGGGAACAAATTCACGGAACCTTCTGCGTCACTGGCAGTTGCACTACCACGGCGCCACATCTGTTATACTTTTGTAAGGTTTTCTAGCCTTGTTTCTAATCCTTTTGGCAAACTACCGCAATGTTGCCAACATCGTAAATACCTAGAACTATGACACGCTTTGGGTACCTACTGGGAGGCAGGAACAAATTTCATCTAAAATTCAACCGCTTTAAAATTAAGAGCCACTTTACCGAGAGACACTGGTTATGAAGCCGGAATTGCTGTTAGTAAGTCATCCTCCTAAAAGCTTATTAAGTCTTGAAATAGTGGAGGCGTCTCTGTTTTGGTCCTGGCAACTTATTAAAAAGGGGTGCATGCAAGCAGTTTATTAGGCTACCACAAAATTTGTGCAGTAAACTTCATGAAATATAGATGAACCTTGTGTACTATTCCCACTTTCGGCATGTTTTTAAGGTAGGAAAATCTGCACTCATTTAACTGCAGTATATTTTAAAGCCGCTGTGAAAAATAAACCACTGTACTACCTACAATCGGGAAATCCTCTTTGCCACTGCAATGCCTGCCGATCTTTTTATTAGTTCAGAAAGAGTCCAGTATTTCCGCAGAATGCCTGACCGACTCTATTCAATAAAGGATCACGAGAAATACTTTGCAATTCCGTTAAAGTAGAGTCAGACTCAAGTTGTGGCGGTTGCATTGTAATTTTATAGTTTCGTACTCGAATTTAGTTGGTTAGGTTAAGCGATTAGGTATGCCTAATAATTATGTGAGAGATACGAGTAGTTAGAAATAAACGATAATTTGTGTGAGTAACAGTTCATACACAACAGTTGAATCCATTTTTCATATTCGTCCGTATTGTGTGGTGTAGTTGCCAATTTAATATATTATTGGTGGAACAAAACGGAATTTATTTTATATTATTTATATTAAGTAACACCAAGAGTAGAATTTATAAACAGTTATTAAATGTTTGACTTTCAGAGGTCGCATTTGTAACAAGGTAGGTATTTAGAGTCAAGCGTTTTTAAAAAGTTCGAAGTACTGGTAATAGCCAATTTTAATTGCAATTCATTTTAAAAAATTACGGCTGTGAATAAGCTATAATAAAAATTAATTATCACCATTTAATCGTCACAGTTTATAGCCATAATAATAATGTTTAAATCAGCTTGAAACGTGTCTAAATAACAGTTCAAGATTACTGATGAACTAATCTGACTTTGGCAGCTTAATGACAATCGAAACTAAACTTATCAGCTTTACTATGTTTAAACAATAAGTTAGTGCTGACAGTTAGAGCTTTGTGAGCTACCTGCTCGTATCTAACTCGAAGCAGAAAGTTTCAAAATGACAGTAGCGATTTTGAGAGCAGATTTTAGTCCCGCGGGCTTTCAAATGTGCGCTTTTAGAGACAGTTCCTATTGTCCCCTAGGTGATAAGAGTCTTCAACTGTTCCAGGAATAGATACAAACTGCAGCTCTACAATTTGCTATTCGGTTTAGAATCGAACCAACAAGTTTATTGGTTCTAGTACAATGTTTTCGTCATCATCTTCAAACTTAGGAGCTACATGCTTATGCTCTTGTCGGTGGAGCCATTTCCATTCTTGTCTGTTTCCTACTAATGTTTTGACTTCTTGATACGACACGACGTGCGTCTTTTCTTTTATTTGAGTGAAGAACATTTTGGGAAGGGACGTTTTGAAACCAGGAGACATTTTGAGAAAGGGACATTCTGCAACTAAAGGGAATGTACGTTTTGGTCTTCCTCTTCCTGTTCTCCCTTTGCCTTTACCCTCAACGTTTTCGTAAAGACTAGTGATACAGCCAAACGTCCACATGATGTTTCATATTTACGCAGAGTTAATTGAATAATAAATATGGCGTGGGCACAGATCGTAACTGGAGTGTCACGGCCGCCGGAAGAAAGCGGGTGTGATACTGCGGATGTGGGTATAGCGCGGTAAAAGCCATGTATTACGCCAGTACCACACTGTCCCACCGTTTATCATGTCCGTGCAATGCGTCAGTAGCGTGAAAAGGAATGTAGGTACCCACTTATTTCGAAAGGGGTTAAAGGTCAGTAATATGGTCCTGTACTTTCATAAGGCATGATTGCATGAAAGTGCAAAATTATTTGTAGATGTTGAAGATGTTTCCAAATCAAATTTTCATAATATACCTAGATAAGGCAGGCATTGAAACACCAGTGTTAAGAAATCGACGATACTTTATGTACTTACGTACTTACACAAAAATATACCTAACGTTAGAAATGTAGATGAACTAAAATGTTTACGTTATGCTAGCTTCACTTTTTATTTCATTCGGCTCTCGAAATAATGTCTGACACGAGTTCGCGAAAGGAGAGATAAAAATAAATTCGCTAATTTTAAATTCTTGGCTATCGACACACTCAAACAAGCTTTTTAATTTTAAACTAGGGTTTTAGACTTTCGATCCGTCTGTTGTATTTAAATTAAAAGCATTTTAGTTACTTTGCATCACGCAACAATGCAATAAAAGTTTTGTTTTTATTGTTATTCTTAGAACAGTAATCGTTATCTGAAAATCTAAAAGAATCGGTAACTAACATAATTGACGCTAAAACGTTCAGAGTTGAGTGGGACCTGCTGTAAATAAAGTTATAATAACTGGCTGGCACTCTTGTGAGCACGAAAGTCCAGTCACGAAATCCCTTTCAGTACACACTTTTCATAAACCAAATATTCACGCCTCAATATATTTTTATTTTATAACGCTCGCCTACAGTTTACGATAACGTGATTTAATTTGTGCTCGTTTTCCCAAAACTCGACTGCGGAAACAGTTTTGCGGACATACTCGTACTTATCCGATCCTCTTTCCGTTTGGTTCGGAATCTGAATACAACCGAGCTTCTCCAGGGCCCGACCGAAGAGCCATAAAGCACCGCACAAAAGGACAATTCCATTAAACTTGACAGTATTTCTTTCAGAAGTCCAGTCGTCTGTCTTGTGGTCACTCGACCGTGTCGGGTTCTTTTGACCGAGAGCAGGTTTCAATCCGCGAGAATTTTCTTTTTCTATCTTGACGACATTTTGCACTTCAAGTTTTTCACAGTTGTTTTGGCGGTTCAAAAAATAACACGCTCGTATGTGCGCAAATTCGAACGCTAAAAAAAAAAATAACATCGTTCCCGCGAGTCCCAAATTTACGAGTGCATTAGATAACGACTGGGCAACGCAGACGTGCCAGGAATAATAAAGTTTTTACGTATCGCGGCTGCAAGGTGACTGCCGCTTGATAAATTGAAATTCCCGCCTTTTTACCTCCTCCGCCATTTTCACATTTTTCTTATTTCAAAATGGCCGTTGAAACGTTGTTGCTTATAAACTGTTCTTGGTTTAAAAAAAATATAGGACGTTATGAAAAAATAAGACCTGAAGGCAATATTGAGAAACCGGAAGAGTCGCGCCTATAAACGTATGCAAACGCAGTTCCTCCTTATTTGAATCAACTATTGTTCTTGGTCGGATGTCTCTTGAAATTAGGATCGTCCTGTACCGTGCAATTACACTGACATAGTGTGGGATACACGGCTTGTTAGCTTTATAGTTAGTACATTTGCCTTTGAGATAACTCTTCTGCGCATCGGTTAGAGTCGAGACTGGCAAATTGTGGTTATGAGTGCACGGCTTATAAACACTCGTAGAAAATAGCAGGAATATAGTTTAGCGTGTCCGTTTGATGATAATGCGTCCTTAATGACATTGTTATCTTTGTAGGTCGTGGTTTAGGGATGTATCTCCCGCAGATGATTTCATTGAAACCTTTCTTAATAAAATCTTTTTTTTGCTTTCTTTAAAACCGGCCCTTCGCACAAGAGAAATTATGTTTTACTTGCTTTGGGCGAAAAATGTTTTGCCAATGTTATTGACCTTAACATTCTTCGCGAATTCGCTTAGTTCAACTGTATTCATTACATTAATATAGGTACCAAATAAATAACTTTGATTGATAATTATTCCGTGTTTCGGATGGCACGTTAAGCTGTAGGTATAGACGGCGGTCGTTACACAACTATGTTTTGACATACCCTACTGTAAAAGGAGGTTGAAAAATTCTGACACTAAGGCTCATTGGATTGTTGGACGACTCAGTGTCCCACACGAAAAGAGAAAGAGAAATTGATAACGATCTACTATATCAACTATAATTATTGTTCTGCTTGCTGAACCAAAGCCAATCAATTTCATACCAGAATTTCCAATCGTAATGAGTAGACAAGCTTTATTTGAGTAACTAATTACGATAATGAAAATCTAATCATCGATTGAATCGCTGTGCGGCCGCCAAATCTATATATCTAATTGGCTCACACAGTCTTGAGTTCTTGCAACATTTCGCTGTTCAGAAAATGTCCTGTCACAAAACTTTTCAAACAGATAGAAGGGGTTTTTTGTTGTAACCTGAGAACAAAACTTTCCCAATGTTCTCCGTAGTCTCAAGAGTGTTGTCAACACAAGGGCGACGCCACTAGTCTCTTAGTTTCAGAGCTCTATGAATATTTATAGCAGCCTCCCACATTCACGTAAAGAAAGCATGAAAAAATGCGCATTGCTGCGGGTAAGAAATATTTTCAACGCGTTCGTGATTTCATCTTTAAAATGAATATTATGAACTGGATGCAAGGATAAGTCGGCAGAAAGCTAGCGCATAATTTTTCAGTTAAGAAAGCCGTTTTTATCTGGCATCTCGCTTAATATTTCATATCTACAGCGCGAGAGGTTCTCATTGAAAATAAACGCGGACATTTACGGTCGCAAGACCATTAGCGATATTTGGGGTGTGTTCGTTCCATCACGTCCTAGGCCACCTGGGGATTTTGAGTGGACACTTGTCTGAACTCCTGACGTCTTGTACAATAGGATGTTTACGCTTTCTCCTCACGTTGCCCGAATGCTCACGTCATTTCGAACGACTCATGTCTGCAAACTACATTCTGGAGTTGTGTGCTGCATCCCTAATGCGTGCTAATGTAAATCAATTGATGCGCAATCTGCATAATTGCCTTAACTATTAGATGTTCAGAGTCAGAAACGACATAATCACAGTAATTTTCGTTTTAATATATTACGATTCATCCCCGCGTTCTCCAAAATTAAGTCTCAGGCAGTGCAGTGTCTGTGGAAAATCGGCTTATATAGCCCTGAAAAGTCTTGCCTCAGAAACTGATTGGATAGTCCGTCCCACACGAAAAGAAAAAAAGAGAGACGTACGGGCCGGTGATGAGGTGTCAAAACTTTCAGGTCTTAGATACCTACTATTTAGTCCGCCTAATGAGCTGTCTTTTGGAATTCCACTTAATTAGTATGTTGAGTTTCTTACCATCGTACCGTAGCGAAGCGCCATTACTTCATTGCGGAGACATACCCTTTTTGGCAATGGTTCAAATCGTCTGCGGACGTCGTCGGCTCGTCGGATTCAATACTCGTTCTCTTAAATGTCGTGGTCATAGAACCGTGTTGTATTCAGCCAGTTAGAAAAAAATAATCAAGATTTTTTGCTGCTATTTGTAACTATTTGAGGGAGGCCTATGTCCAGCAGTGGACTTTTGTGGCTGTAGGAGAACTATTTGGAAGTCTTAATTTTTTTAACTCGGTATCGTTAAAAACAGAGATCGAATCACATCCGGGAAAAAGTTGTCGTCAGTAGTACGTTAATATATAAATAACGACCCTTCGCTATGTTCTCATGAACGATACAAGGACTTTACTAGCCGAGCTTATTCATGAAATTTCTGCAGGCAGTGTTGAACGAAAATTAGGTCAGGAACACGACTGAATAATTTTACATCTAGGACATTATCATTATTACTTTAATCATAATGTAGGTACTCAGCCAAATGTCCAACCTTCTAAATAATAATATTCTTATCACTTTTATGATATAATTATGATGTTACACAAGGAAAAAAAAACCTAGAGCCATCTTAATTCCAAGAGCTTTCCTGTGGTGGGTCAAAGTTCTCAACTCAGTAAAATGAATGAGGAAATTAAACTCTACCGGCATTTCGTCGGAGAAGTTTAATTGTTCAGCGAAGTTCTACATTCGTGAATATAATGAATGTCCCTTCATATTACTTAAGAAGTACTTTCATGCCAATTTTCCCTAATTACTCGTAACGCTTTCAAAACTTAGGGTAGCAACGAGATGAAAATTGATTTTGATATCAAAGTGAAACACGTACAGTATGTCAGTTTAGTACGCACATAACCTGAGCCCGGACATTTGCTGGCTCGTCGCCAAACATTGTCGGGTGCTACCCATCAAACAAAACAGAAATCTCTGTCAGCGTAAACAATACCCTACCACTATAAAGAGCTTATCAGTAACAATAAAATACTAGGTGTTAACGTTCATCGCCCTACATAAATATTTAATCCACTTGACGTCATCTTAAAAAACGATGACTCAAACCAACCAAACCCTAAGCTAAATCTTGTTTGAACACCGCTATCTGTCTTGAAGTAGATCGCAATCTAATCTCAAATTTTTTCCGTTCCAGGCACTCGGTGGACTCGGTCGCGTCGTATTCTAGCCAGAATCACGTTGACCGGATAAGGACGCAGAACTTCTCAGCGGCTTCTTGTCAAGACGAAGACTTCGGCTCGATCAAGACAAGCCTCTTCAGACGGTCGTCTTCGAATTTGGAGTGTTCGAACAAACGGCCGGAGAGCGTCACCTCCAACACCAGCTCCACAAGAAGCCGTCTCCGAGAACTTGTCGAAAGGAAGTCAAGTCAAGACGAGCACAAGTCCGCGGCAAACACAGTCGGTGACATACAATACTTTGAGAACCCTACAGAGACCTTAGAGTTCGACAAGCCGCGATCTCTTGAGAAGAAGCAGGAAGAACGCCCCAAGAAACGGAAATTATCAAAAAGCAAGGACAAAGATAAAGAAAAAGATTTGTGCGAAAGTAAGAATAAGAAACACGAGAAATATCAAAGCAAGCTCGCTGAATATTACAAATTACCCGTCCAGTTACCCCAGGACGAGTTTTACCAGCATTTGACGAGGTCCAAAGCGGCTGAGGATCTCTTGCAGAAGCGGTTCTCGAATTTGGACACCGAGCTTAGTGGCAGTTACGGCAGGCTGTGCAAACATAAAGAGCCTGAAGGATCTAATTTGAGACGCAGCCGCAGCTTGGCAGTCATCAGAGAAGAAACTTTCACCGACCTTCAAATCCAGAACCACGCGAAGACCAAGAGGTCTCAATTAATACCCCGAGCCCGATTGTTCGATAAGCCCTGCTTTAAAGACAGGTAATCTCAAGTTATTTTTATTATTCTCTTATTAAAAGCCCTTTTTAAAAGCTCATAAACAATTAAAGTGAGGCATAAAGGAAACAGTTAAATATATTTTTTTAAACAAATATTGAACGATCATTAAACAGACCGTTATGTCTCCCACACGCGTTGGTAGTAAAAATAAATTTGGCAGAGTTCATCTATGAAGGAGTGATTCATTACTTTGTTGAATAATAAAAATAGACAACTATTTGCTAGTAATAAAATAACCCACAAAGAATTTGTTTTCGATTTCAGATTGATTGGACGCGCCAAATATCAAACAAAGGAAGAGGTATTAGAGAGCATTTACATCGAAAGCACCGCATCTTGCTTCGGTGATATCAACGGGCAGAGAGATAACGATAAGCAGATCGAGCACATCGAGAATAAATCTCAGAAAGAAGAAACAGCTTCTCGAGCCTCACGAGAGGGAAGCCATTACTCAAAATCTGTCAGCGGAAGCTGGCCCAACCTAAATGAGGAAAATAAACCCACGCATTCCGAAGACAGCATCGGACATTCTCGAAATCCCAGCGATATCGACAGCTTAGACTCAAATTACGTACGCAAGCACTACAATTTCGAGGCACATCGAAAAAACTTTAAAGACAGTTCGCCAGATACTGAACGCTCTGTTGTTACGCCAAACCAAAATAAAGACCTTTATGTAACCACTGACGACCACGAAACTGATAACGAAGACCGGGACAGATCTAAAAACAACACTCCGAAATCTTTTACTAACGACAGCTTATCAATCACTCATAGCGATAAAGATAAAACTGAGCCAGCTGAACCCGACCATGCATCTGATGTAGAATCTTACGACGAAGTTTCCATACGAAGTAAACAAAGGGAAACAAAAGAGATTAGGCAAGAGACTGCCAAGAAGGTCAGTGAACCTCAGGAAGAAGACGCACAGTCAGACGTATCTGAAAACGACGGCACTGTTTCCAGCCCAGCAGACAGTATCACATCATATATATCTATTTCTATTGCTTCTTCTGCCGACAAATTGCATAAATTAGAATACTTAGCTAACTCACTTGCAGAGAAAATAGACGAGTATTGTGACTCACAGTTTAAAGAGACTGTATCTGTCGCTTCAAATACTATTAATTCAGAAAACAATAATCCAGATGGTGATCCTATTTATACTAAAGTAAATAAAAAGAAAACATTTGCTGATATAAGAAGAGACTCGTTTTTAAACAAAAACGGAAACGGCAACCTTTTCAATGAAATTCACAAGAAGCCTAATAGCGAGGTCTATGTAAGTAACACTTACATCGAAAGCGACACATACTCAGTGAAAAGCCATTGTACTTCTGCTAAAAATATAACGACAGAACCGTTTGTTACGACATTGATAGAAAATCAATACTACTCTCTGCCAGATATCAACATCAGCAAATGTTTAAGAAAATCTGAACGAATTGACGCTCAACTAAGAGAAGAGGATCCAGAGGATATACCTTGTGAAAACACTTATGAGATTGCGCAGACTCACTTCCGGGAAATCTTATGTAACAAAGGAAATGAAAATTACGGTCAATTAAATAAAACCGTGAATAACAATAATCTTGCTAAAGCTCACAGCAACTCTAATATTTATCGGGCAGAACCACAAATAATTCAAAGCTTTTCTAAGCTCGAAGATGATTTAAAATCTATTATTACTATTGACAGCTCTAACCCTGACGATAAGGACGCAATTTATTATCGTTCAGACACACATCAGAATGAGCGGGAAATCAATGAAATTGAAGGAACTATAAGGAACAACAAACTCATTACTAAATCGGAAAGTTTAAAGATTACAAATGCACTTTACAAACCAAACGTAAGTAAGTTGAGATCTTTATCTAACGACAACATAAATAAGTCTGTCCAAGGTAAAAAGCCCGGAAACGGTATCAAAAAACACTATTCGCTAAGGCAACGCGATCCAACGGACGACGATATTCTGCGTATGCCAAGTCCAAATACAGTGCACAAGAGTTTGGTCAAGCAAATTGACACGCGTATAAACACCCCTCAAGTAGAGGAAGTGAAAACACCGCTTCTTTCTCGTGTACAATCTTTTAAGACATCAGCAGATTCCAGTATTGCTATAGTGCCTTTGAGTGGTCATCAAACAATTGTTATTGATCCACCATTGACACAAGAGTCAAAGGAAGTTAAACAAGTGAATATTAGTGTTCCACAAGAAACACGCATAACTATAAACCCAGAACCTATTCTCATACCGGACCCTCCAAAGAAAGAACCAGTGTTCCTAAAGAACAAGGACGTGAAAGAAAATAAGATAACTTTTTCACCAATTGATACTTCAAGTTATTACACGCCAAAGGACCCATTTATTACAATAAAACTGAATAAAGTAGTCAAAACTACTATTCCAAAACTAAAAGCTTGTGAGAAAATATCTTTCACGCAACATAAATTTGAAAAACCTCCTCCAAAGCTAATAATAAAAGATAACAAAAATTCTTCTACTACTGTTGCCCCACCATCATCAAAAGCTAACGTGAGCATGACTCGACCCCAAGTTCTGCAAGTAATAGATTCAAAAAATAAAAAGCAAAGTTCTCCAGTGACCATGGAAAAGAACACTGAAGGAGACTCAAATGGAACAACGACCAACAAACAACCTGAATCGACCCAGGAAATTAAGACCAAACAAGAAACCAAGGACGTTAAGTTCGATATCATGGCCGTAAAAGAAAAGTTAAATAACGCAATAAAAACTGACATTGAATACCAAGAAAAGCTTAATTCAGTCAAGAGTTACTGGTCGCGGCTTGTGGAGAAGCCCCCTGAAACTAAAGAAGCTACGAAAATACTTGATACAAAAGCGAAACCAGAAGATGTAAATAACAATAACCAGAATAGCTCCGAAAAAGAATCTGAGGAAGAAACACAGGCAGAAGAGGGAAAAACTACACCAGAAATATCAGTAGGAAACATAATCAAATCTTTAGAGAGTGTTAAGATTGTAGATAGCATTAGAAAGCTGAGTCAAACGAAGATACAGCTCTGGAAAGACGAGACAGAAAAGGTTAAAAGTGATTCAGAAATAGAAGAAACGACTCTTGAGAAAATAATAAAAGATTCAGATGGAAATGTTTACGAAAAACCTAAGCCAAAGAAACTTGATTTTGATATATGCAGGGACACTCCGGAAATCGAAATTGTGGAATTGAGTTGCGATGACAATGTAAACCAAAAGACTCAAGCTACACTTATTAAAGCTAAAAATGATAACGGGAATGATGAATTTGATCACGTTCGATACAAGGTAATGAAATCAGAGTTGTTTAAAAATAGTATGATTGCAAATTACCGCAAAGAGGCACAGTTTGACGGATTATTGCAATATCTTCAGGATTACAGTTTCCAAGAATTACTAGTAAATAATAATATTGTCATAATCGAACCTGTGAGAACTAAAATTGAACCTCCAAGACGAAACTTCACAGACACTCGTAAAATTCCACCAACGTTATTCAAAAAATCGGAAAATACTACGGGGCAAGTCGATAGATCGAAAAACGCAATACGGCGACACTTTTTCTACCATCCTATTAGAGTCAACAAAGAAATTATTGAAGAAGAGCTGCCAAATCCTGATACAGTAAAGAAAGTACGAAACTTATTTGAAGACACATTAAAAATGAAGAGTCCAATGTCTCAAGATCCACCATTGGTAGATGAATTGGTACTAACAAGACGTGCTACATCCTACAGAAACCTTAATGAAGAAAGTAAAGGACAAAAGATGGGTGGACGCAAAAAGGTAATTCGGCAGTTGACTATCGATACTAACTACGGTAACAAGAAATGGGATAATGCTAGTCTTTCCAGCGGAGTTTCTAGTGGTGATCTCAGTTCTAACAATGAATATGAAACAGATGGTTTAAGCCCATACTCCAAGAACTTAAAGGAGGTTTACAGCTCCAGTGACGAGTATCTTTGCGATTCTATGAGTCAAGATTTTTGCTGTGAAAGTCAGTATGTAAGTCCAGACATTCTAAAGAAAATAAGAGAATGTGGAACATCCGTAACTTACTACGGTGGTAAAGTTTTAACTTCCAAACCCGGTAATAACGTCAGTCCAATGACAAAAGCTATTATGGAGGAGATAAAGAGCTTACAAAAGAATTGTAGCAGAGATTGTTATTCTTGTCAAACTAAATGCCGAGGCGAAAAATGTTCGTGCCTTATAGCTGACAAACACAAGCAAATGGTATCCGACAAGCAAAACACGGCCACCCCGGTAGACACGAACAATCAAGACAAAAATAAACGCACAGAGGGCTTTCCTGGGTTTAAATTTAAACTGGTCAAGTCAAACAGCTGCAGCAGTAGACTAGAACTCACAGGCACAGACGCTCCCCGCTATAAATTCAGAAAATCACCTAAAGGCGACGATCCTCCATTGGTCAGAGAGGACGAAAACTCCGTCAAGAATAAAATATGCCGATTGGAGAGTTACAATAAAGGTATCGTCAAAACACCTTTTGAGAATAAAGACAATGGAGAAATTAATGCTACGATGAAGAACTTAAGTCAAGTGAGTAAGCTTAACGAGATTATGAATAAAAACGATGTCACAAAACAAATCGCGCATTTAAACGAGAAGGAACCAAAGACATCACAGCCAGACCCAGCTAAAAATGCGGTGGCAACAGACAAGAGTGCTAATGATGCGCATTCTTTTGAAAAGAAATTCTACTACGTAAACGATAACATCGACAAAGCTAAAGTTACGCCTGGCAAGTTCGGCGAAATGGTTTTCGAAGAGTTCGAAGTTCTAGAATCATGTTACGATAGCCTAAATAGTAATAAGTCTATGAAATAATATTAACTTTCGTAAAACTATTATTATAAGCTTTGCTTACATAAATTGTGATCTTTAATCAAATAATGCTATTAAATTATTGCTTGTAAATGTAGTAACTACTTATATAAATACTTAGGTTTACAAAACATGTTATCTGGAACTTAGATAATAGGATGTAGATGTATCCGTCGTGTAGACCTATTCCGATCATAATGTACGTAGTCTTGGTGATGGTCTCTTTGTTCTTTGTAATAAATAACTTGTGAAATATGGTTTGTTTCTGTTGTAATATATAGAAATACGAAACAGATAACATCAGCTTGTGTCGGGACGCCGAAAAACGTTGACACATCACTTAGACGACAACGGCGATGACGCCAATAGCTCACACTATTCGGTAATGCAAGTCCCTACAGCAGTAGTTATTTTCAATGCCTTATTTTAATTTATGAGCATGCAAAAGACCGACAGATAGAGCACTTGTTTTTATTGTCTCCATGAAGCTTACCGTCAGATTTTTCGTGCTCGACTTTTCCGATGGACTTGGAGCTGTGTGCGCATATGCCTGTGAAGAAAGAGCGACGGGCTGGCCGCCATCTTCGACACCACGACTCCTGTAGAAAGGAAAAAGCAACTTAAATTCATACATAAGTCGAGCTTCTTCAGGATTCCCCGTAAAAGGACATGTAATTCCACGATCATATGCAAAAACCCAACCCGATTTTGAAATTCGCATCATCATTTAAATAGTTTTAATAAATTATGTTATCATTACTATCATTTTTTTAAAGGCTGGAATCCAACTTTTGCGTATTAAATAATCACAGTCTAGAACTTTCATATTTCATGCTTTCATTTTCCTTTCTTTATTCCTTTCATATCCAATCAATACAAAGTACAAAATGCAGTTTTCTGTCTATCATGGCGACCGCCAACTCCTAACTATTCAACGGAGTTTGTTATAGTTTTTAGATATAATAAAGGGATTCAAGAGGAAGGTTTATAAGTATAAAACATGCCGGGAAAACTTCTTATTCCCACGGGAAAACAAATAGCAATGGTTGCAAATGCTAGGCGGGCTGCTATTAGGCAATAAAATAAATAGATAATCCAATTAAGTTGTACTGTACCTCCTTACAAACTAAATCGTATCCTGATCATTCAAGATTTTATTACTCAGATTTATGACGTAAATATTGACTAACGCAATCGTAGTTTCTAGCTAACATCTCTGATACGATGGTATCAGATGGTAGTAGATGTACTACGTGATGACTACGTGTCTCTACAAATTATTACCTACGTAACCACTTGTGATTCAAGACGAGTCATCTAATAATCGTAAACAACACACATTTTGTTTTCAGCAATCATAGTCAAGTTTGACAAAAATGGTAGGAAAACTAGGAAAGAAGAATAGATTAGTAAGAATCCAAAAAGATTCATTATAGCTTCAACAACGCTGCATAATGGTTTACAAATATGAGCAAGCAATCATCTAGCCTACTATGGTGAACATACCTGACTGTAGATAACAGCTGTTATAGTGTTCATTACGTCTATCCAAACTTCTCAACAGAGAAATCGAGGCACTTATGATTTGATAAAACACGAAACATATAGCAAACTATTTCGTTTTAGGACATTTTCGTGAAGGTAAACCTCATTTTACTAAATTATTACACGATATCAGATATTTATTCCAAAATAAACACATTTTTTAAATAATGTCTCTTGGTTTTTTTGCTGAGAAGTATATTAAACGTTAGGTATTAGGTACTCGTACGAACTATCAGGAGCAACTCAATCTACTTCTTTTATAGATCAACGTACAGTATTTAGCAATTGTTGGTGCTTTATACAAATCGAGTTTCTGCTAAAATTGGCTTACCTAGTTACCTATAGAAACGATTTCAGCGTCGTAATTCGAGTCCGCAACGACTGGTCTAACCACACGTATTTCAATTTCTATTACTTGATGTTTTTATGGACAAGAGTATGTGTGACATTAATAGGGTAGGTAGGTTTGTATGTGTAAGTAAATCGATAAGTCTAGTAAAACATGCATAAGCGCAAATAGTAAAAGGTTTTTGCATGATACGAATTAATGTTTCAGAAATTGGCCTCCAAATTCAACTTTACATGCACTGAATAAAAATAAGTACACTTTAAAAAAATCATTTTCAATTACATTCTTCTTCTTCTTATTTAAGAGACGAGCTCTTGTCGGTTAGCACTTCAGTTCAGTTGTGAAATGATCTCCACACTTGTCTGTTCTCGGCACTCCTCTTCACCTCCTCATACGACGTGACGCCAATCTTGTCTCTTATTTGGTCTGTGAATCTTATTCTTGGCCTTCCTCTCCCTCGCTTCCCTTCCACTTTTCCTTCCATGATGTTTTTTATAAATTCGTCATGCCGTATGAGGTGGCCAACCATCTTGCCTCTCCTGTCTTCAATGGTCTTCAGTAATTTCCTCTTCTCTTGGACTCGTTCAAGCACTTCTTCATTCGTCCTCATTTCAGTCCAGCTTATCCCTTCCATTCCTTTCTCTATCTCTTTTTGTCATCGTCCATGTTTCGCTGCCGTATAGGGCAATACTCCATACATATGATTCAATAAACTTATTTTTAATATTTAAAGATATTCTCGATTTGAGTATACTTTTCTTATCTTTAAAAGCTTTCTTTGCCATTGATATTCTGCTCTTTATATCGGGTGTACATCTTGAGTCCTGTGTTATTATGCTACCTAAATATTTAAAACTTTTTACTTGTTCCACAATTGTGTTTTCTATCATAATATTGTCGTTTAAATTTACTTCTGTTTTTGATGTTACTAATACTTTGGTTTTCTTTATATTGATGGCAAGCGAAAATTCTCTAAATATGTCATTCATTTTGTTAAGTAGTAATTCCAATTTTGTGTTATTCTCGGCAAAAGCAGCGATATCATCCGCGAATCTAATGAAAGTTGTTCTATTACCATTGATCTTTACTCCAACATCTGTCGTGTCTAGGATTTTGGTAATGGCTTTTTCAATAACTACATTAAATATAAGCGGGGATAGAGAGCAGCCTTGTCTTACTCCTTGTCTAATTTGTGCCCTTTCTCAATTCAAATACATTAGAAAACCATTAATTTAGAAAACTTACAACAAAACGAAATTAAAATATAACACAAATAAAGATTAATTTAGCAGAAGATTTATAGCCCAGGCCTGAAAATAATTTCCCTAAGGAACTACCCGTCGTAAATAATAAACATTGAACCTGAACTTCAAAGATAATTCTGATGATGATAAACAGGCAATTATTTTGAATGAATGATTTATCACGTAGGCACTAAAGATAATCTACGATGAGTAGAGTGCATTACTATAATAAGTCCGTGTTATTGAGTCACGCTTTGAATAAAATTACGTTTCATGACTTGAAAATCTTGAGATAGGTCTACGCAAATAGTCAAATTGTGTGCGTGTATGAATTTTAAGGAGGTGGATGCTTGTAGCTCGTTCAGAATCACTACATAGTATAAAGCAAAGTCACTTTTCTGTCAGTAATTTGTAAGTAGTTTGCTTAAATCTTTAAAACTACACAACAGATTTTGATGCAGGTTTTTTAATAGATAGAGTGATACAAGATGAAGGCTTTTATGTATAATGAAATTGCCGGGAAAACATCTTATTCCCACGGGAAAATGAGTTGCAGCAGGCGCAGCCGCTGGGCGGCCCACTAGTTTATTATAAAGCAATGTAGTAACGTACGCATGTTTAGATTATGGAAGCTCATAAATTAAATGGGTAGATAACAAAAATGGAACAACAGAAGAAAAACATAAAGGAAACAGTACAACAAGGCGGTCTTAATGCTAGGTAGCATTCTCTACTAGGCAACCGGTAGGAATACTGGATTTACTCGTCAGAATGAGACTACACTAATTTGAGCAATTGGTCATGTCGGTTTTCGTGTGTTAAAAACGTAATTAGTCATGAAATTAGTGTGCAAATATGAGCTATTATGGCTTACTTTAGACAATAATAGTAATCATCGCATGTGGAATTTGATACTTGCTGAAGCAATTTTACAAGTTTTAAGCAGCATGCTCCGGAGGGCACGTTAAGCCTGCGGTACTTACCAGTTGCCACTAAACCATCGACTTTCTTTTATTTGAGGTATCGCGATAGAGCCATTTAATATGATAGCAAGGTTTGGAAGATGTTTTACAAGGACCATAGGGTTAGAATAGAGAGAGATAGCTAACTACGTGGTACTGACGACGTTTTCTTGTTGACTAATACCATAACGGTACTGGTCCCGTTTCTTCTCTCATTTTTGTATGTTTTAGCCACTGTTCTAGGGACAATCTTTTCGACATTTGCGTACCCACTGTACGTGTAAGATACCTAGGTACCTATATTTAGTAGTACTAAGTAGTAATACAGCCAAGATTAATGTGAGTCGAGAGCATCACTACCTAGTATAAAGCAAAGTCGCTTTTCGCGTCTGTATGTATGCTTTAATCTTTTATACTACACAACTAAGTTCCCGAACAAGCCGGCTTCCGAAAAGGCTTTAGCACCGTGGATCACATTCATACGCTGAGGCAAGTTATACAGAAGACTGATGAGTATAACCAACCACTCTGCCTCGCGTTTGTGGACTACGAAAAAGCCTTCGATTCGATCGAAACATGGGCCGTACTTCAGTCTCTTCAGCGGTGCCAAGCTGACTATCGGTATATCGAAGTGTTGAAGTCCTTGTACGAAAGAGCCACCATGTCAGTTCGACTTCAGGACCAGGACTCGAAACCTATCCAGTTGCAGCGAGGAGTGAGACAGGGAGATGTAATATCACCGAAACTGTTCACAGCAGCACTGGAAGACGTCTTCAAGCTTTTGGACTGGAGAGGTCTTGGCATCAACATCAACGGCGAGTATCTGACTCACCTTCGTTTTGCCGACGATATCGTGGTCATGGCGGAAACCCTGGAGGACCTCGGTACAATGCTCGATGACCTCAATAGAGCCTCCCAACAAGTGGGTCTAAAAATGAACATGGACAAGACCAAGGTTATGTCAAACTCTCTTGTTGCACCCATTACTCTGACAGTTGGGGGCTCTACTCTGGAAGTTGTCGACGAGTATGTCTACCTGGGACAAATAGTCCAGCTGGGTAGGTCCAACTTTCAGAAAGAGGTCAATCGTCGAATCCAACTCGGCTGGGCAGCGTTCGGGAAGCTACGTAACATCTTCTCTTCTCAACAACTACCGCAGTGCCTCAAGACAAAAGTCTGGGATCAGTGCGTGTTGCCAGTGATGACTTACGGAGTTGAGACGTGGCCGCTAACAATGGGCCTCATAAGAAGGCTCAAGGTCACTCAAAGGGCAATGGAAAGGGCTATGCTCGGAGTTTCTCTCCGCGATCGAATCAGAAATGAGGAAATCCGGAGAAGAACCAAAGCCACCGACATAGCTCGAAGGATTGCGCAACTTAAGTGGCAGTGGGCGGGGCATATTGCTCGTAGGACCGATGGCCGCTGGGGCCGGAAAGTTCTCGAGTGGCGGCCACGGACCGGTAGACGCAGCGTAGGTAGGCCTCCCACAAGGTGGACCGACGATCTGGTGAAGGTCGCGGGAAGCCGCTGGATGCGGGTGGCGCTGGACCGATCATCGTGGAGATCCTTGGGGGAGGCCTATGTCCTGCAGTGGACGTCTATCGGCTGAGACGACGACGACGACGACGACGACGACGACGACGACGACGACGACGACGACGACGACACAACTAAGTTAGACGCAATTTTTTTTTAATAGATAGAGTGGTTTAAGAGGAAGGTTTGTATGTATATTGCTTGCCAGAAAAACATCTTATTCCCACAGGAAAATGAGTTAAAGAAGGCGCAGCCGCTGGGCGGGTCGCTAGTAATATAACAAGCTCTTAATTCCCAAGATTAATAGTGATCTCTCGACAGTTGAACAAGCCGCGTGCTTCCTGATGAAAACTCGTAAATAAAACAGCGGTTTTCTTCACACATGTTCTTCGTATCAAAAGAGCTGTTGAGCGTCTGTCGTGATCTTTCAATCGTAGGATTGATTCGATGCAGATACAGCGCAGAAATAAGTCCGATCGTATCAATAAGTTACTACCTTTATTATACTGCTTGGCGACGCATGTGGTGACTTGTTTGTAAAAAGATAGGTATATACCCCTTACTAGGGCTACACAGGGTGTTACTAAAAGACCAATAAAGCTGAAAGAGTGTTGACGGGTCCATTGTAAAGAGTCTATTTATAAAATAATTAAAGCCGTAATGTCGTGTTTGAAACTTAATAAAAAATATTAATTTTAATAAATTTGGCTTGATTTTAATACTTGCGTCGCAGCCACTATTGTTACAATGTCAAGTTCATTACTCATACCAGGAGATATTTTTCGCCACTTCCCACTTATTCGTAAAATAAACAATGTCAAAGAAATACATTTTTATTGTTCATTCTGTAACACCTTGTATACCCCTAACTAGGGCTACCCCAGTTTTATATTTGTAATATTCATTTCTTGTTTTATGATGTGCAATAAAGTATATTTATGCTATATTATATTTCTTAAAATGCCTGCTTAAGTATAGAAGTGTTAATCTATCTAGTATTTGAGAATTATTTATGAATATTTAATTAATTATAACGCAAAATAACTTATGGTAAAAGACCTATTAAACTACACAAACCTTGCTCCACGAATATTGGAAAATCTTCAAATAAAAAAACTGTTTTCCGAAAGTCGTAACAATAAAGACGTTCAGTAGGCTAAGCAGGAAAAACCTTCACATCTATTGAACTATTTCCTAACATCCTATATTTAATTTTATAAAAAGGTTTTTAGATGTTTATCTACACATCTAAAAACCTTAATAGAATTCAATTTGGTGATAGGAAGGAAAATGAAAACGAACAAAAATGTACTAGTATAACACTCTATTATTGGCTTGGATTAAATACCTACCTATCATTTACATAAATGCTTTTAGTTAAATAGCTAATGTTAATACTGAATAAGCAAGTAGAAGTAACTAATGGAAATTAACTATTATTTAACATAGTCCTTGAGGACTGAAAAGCAGTTTCCTAAATTAATATAAACTTGATTCTTGAGGATTATTTGTGTAACTATCTATCTATATAGGTAGTCAAATTATAAATATTATGATATTTCTTAGACATGTATATAAACTTTGGACTAGCAATAATTTAAATTAGTAATAATTACATTTCTCTTTCTTAACGCATGTACAAGGATGGCCCAATTAACTCAATCATTGACAAAAAAAACAAGAAAAAACCTAAAAATTAAAAAAATCCCAAATCATACATACATACATACATATATCACGCCTTTATCCCTTGCGGGGTAGGCAGAGCGTAAACAGCTGCCGTAATAATACGGTCGCTATCGCCACGTTTGACATTTTTGAGGATAGTTTTCCAAGGTTGTTTCAGAAAACATGTGTATCACTATAGTGACAGGTTGTCAGCCTGTCGCCTAAAAATTGTAATACACCAACACTCTCGAGTCCCTTAGTCGCCTCTTACGACACCCACGGGTAGGATGTGGGGTGATGCTATTCTAAGCCGGCATCACAAATCATTGTATTGAAAAATACTAAAAACAAATGTGATGAAAATTATTGTGACACATAAATAACAAATAATTAATAATCATTAAAGTACATGAATTATTTTTGTGATACAACAAACATAAAGCCAATAAGCCTAGCAAAATTATAAGTTAATGCATATGGTATGAGTATAACAAGTTGCATTGATCTTCTTTTTTGGACTCAGGATAAATTGCTTTTAAACTACCATACCAATACCGCTTTGTTCAGATAATACAGTGTAATAAAAATATGTACACCTAACCTCAACTTGCAGATGGTTTTGGCAAGCTTTGAATGATAATGTAAAGATACCTTACTTTACCTTTCGGGAGCAATAACCTCTTTATGGACGATCGGCTAACCACACATTTATTAATCTTATATGTGATGATATCTGAACCTGTTTTTATACAAGTTGACATGCTTAGGAAAAACATATGGTAAATATAAAATACAGATAGGTATTTTTTAGGAATTAATTCAATAGTAAAGTAAGCACTAAGGGATTGATGATGTTAGATGACGATGTTATTTCCATAACATGAAAATAAACAATAAAATTAATTACTTCAAAATGAAAATCATTAAAAATATTCTAGCCAAGTGCAAAAAAATCTTAGTGAAAACATGAATGAAGATTATCAATTATGTGCAATTGCAAAGAATCCATTATGGACCTTCAAATTACTTAAACCTATTTGGGCCAGGTTGGAGTTCAATTCTATTGAAAGACTTAACAAAAAATATACCTATAATTTTTTAAAAGAACAAGCACCTAGTGCCCTACCTAAGTAAGAGTTATTAAGAAGAAGAAGTAAGAAAGGATTCATCGGGTCATTTGTTGATTCAACGTCCCACATGATGGTCGAAGGCCTAAGTTAGTTAGTTAGTTGACTCTAGAAACTAAATAGAATTCAGAAGTAGGTAAGTGTGAAAAAGTTAAATAAAAAGTAAAAGATATTTATGAATAAACTTTTGTTACCTATTTGTAGATGAGGCATACTATTTGTCCTAGCAGATTCTAATAAGAATATTTAAGGTAATTTTGCCAAAGCACTTTACTCATTAAAAAGTAAACTTTTCTCATAACAATCTTATCAGAATGACATCATGAGGTCTAAGCATTGAATGAGCAATGAAATGTTAAATATTTGACTTGGTTGTGTTTTACAGTCAGAATTACAATGCCAGCTTATCACAATTCTGTTGTTTATTACCTAATAAGAGTAGGTAGGTATTTTATTTGGTTCAGTTGAAGTTGAAAAATTAATCATAATCCCTATTAGTTGATAAGAAATGTCACTGAATATTGACCTTTATTTTTATGAACGTGTAGTGAAAGTAGAGTAGGTAAATAAAATAACTAAGTTGTTTACTAAAAAATACTAAAAAGGGGACAACTCCCAAGTTAGCGTTCAACTGTTACAAACTGAATTCTAAACAAAAACAAAATGTCCCAAATTATTTTTAAAATACGAAATAAATTGGGACATGGAATAATAACAAATACGGTGACGTTTGACAGTTGCCCCTAGCTATAGATCTACATAATATACACGTGCAATGAAAAATTGCTTTGAAAATCGAAGTTATCTATGAAACACAGCGCTAAAAAACTTAAAAATAACAGCAGACTTACCCTGTTATTTGACAAATCCCTTAAAATCGGCGATAAACACAAACCACGATTTATTTCTAATTTTGCTAGCAGTCGGCACCTAGAAACACACACCGTCGACGCCATCTTTTCACTACGTATGTATAAAAAAATACGTATAGCAATAGCGCACATCCACCGGTTGCGGCGGCCGGTCCAACTGGCGCCGCGGGACGGAACCCGGCATACATATATTTCTATACCTATAAATATTATTATGCCCAGTGAATGCTAAATAATGAGAGTTGTCCATTGGCACATAAAACCACAAACTTTCCTTCGTTTTCTAAAATCTAACAGCTAATACTTAGGACTACTTCAATCTTGAGGGTTTTTCAAACCTCTTAGTCGAAACAAAATAAGTAATACAGTTATTTCGGTCTTGTAACTACCTATAAACCATTACATAACACTTTTATAAACGTTTCTGTCGTAATATCAATAAAACCAAGGTATTTTGCAACAAAAATACATAACAAAATGCAATTTTATTTTTGATTCTTGCCGCGATTTCTTTTAGAATGTTGGTAGCGTTGCATCTGCTGTCAAAATTAGAGATGGCTCAATTTGAACCATAGACAACAAATGAAAAAGCGGTTTTTCGGATTTTTTATTGAAAGCAGTCGTGGTAGTGTAGTAACTTTTTTCTCATTTTAGTTCTGAGGTAGGCAAAGGCAACTTGAGCTTACTGACAAAGTTTTTTCAATCTGTGGCCAACAAAAGTCATGACATGACAACTTCGTTCAACGCGATTGTTTCGGTTTTTGGCTAATTTGAAAACAATAAAGTTATTCAATGGAAATCCCGGAATATAAGTTGAGTGCCGTTCTAACCGGCCACTCCTTAGATGTGCGATGTGTTGCAAAATCTAAGGAATACTGTATATTATCGGCTTCTCGAGATCGCACGGCTAAACTATGGCATCCGGAGGGGTTTGTCTAATTTTCCTTAGTTTTTCTGTATTTATAGCATCTTGAAACTACTTCTAATGTTTTTAACGTTTAATGATTTTACTTTTCACCTTTACAACCTATCAAGCAACAACCTTAAACTGCAACAAAGTTTATTGACCCCATGTTGTTTAGTTATTTTTTGTAAACTCTGCTCAGAACATCGTGTCCGCGCTGACCATGTACTTATAAACATTATTCCACAGAGTAAGAGAGTATGTCAACGTAGTAACATACAAAGGGCACAAGAATTTCGTGTCATGTGTTTGTTGGCTGCCCCCTTGCGAGACTTTTCCTGAGGGTCTGGTGATCACTGGCAGCAACGACAACACCATCCTGGGCTATAATCTGCAGGACGCTACAGTCCAGATCACACTAGAAGGACATGAGAATGCGGTGTGCTGGGTTGTGCCCGGTAGGGATTCTGGGTGTCTGCTAAGGTTTGTGTTGAAATGGTTTTAAGTCTATATTTTTGTCAATATTCTTATTTGATTTTGATACATCGATGTGAAGAAAGATTATATTTAGATTTGTCCCTGAGCAGTAGTAAAATTAGACAAAGGGGAATTCCCAGAGCAGTGGAAACTACTGAAATAATAACATAGCATTGAAAATCAGATATAAACTTCCTCACAGTAGTTTAGATGATGACTCATGCATCACTACAAAGCAGTCTGAATGTATGTAGGCTTTAATCTTTGAAACTAAACAATGCATTTTGATGCTGCTTTTTTAATAGATAGAGTAATTCAAGAGGAAGGTTTAAATGTAGAAAACTTTGTGGGAAAACAACTAATTCTCATGGGAAAATCAGTTACAGGTGGCGGAGCCGCTGGGCAGGCCGCTGAGTGTTCTCGAAATAGAATGTGCTATCTTATTCTAAAACTCAATATAGATTCATTCATAGATTAAAGTACCTACTAAGATATTTGTGAAAGTTTTTATACCATTTAAATTTTAATCTTGACATTTTATTTTCAGTTCAAGCTGGGATAGCTCTGCAAAAGCATGGAATGTCAACAATCCTCAAGCTACCCCTGTCACCCTGAAAGGCCACCAGGCGGCTGTATGGTGCATTGTTGAACTCGGCAATGGCACCTACGCTACAGCATCTGCTGACAAAACCATAAAGCTTTGGAAGAAAGATGGTGCAGTTATTAGTACTCTTACAGGTAGGAGTTTGATTTAGACGTAAGAAAGCATTAGAAATATCTTTGGTGATGAAGTAAATTTTTTTTGTTGTGCGTTACTAAAAAATCTTTACCTTGTAAACTGCTTTATTGTTAATCCTTAATTTATCTTTATAACTGCTTGAACCATATTATAAATTTGTGGTTGAAGTGTGTAAAGAATGTAAGAATGTGGTATACTTTTTGGATCAATAATAATAAGTTCTATTAGAGTCTTATTTTCTATCAAAATCCAATAGTATACCAATGATAATAGCTTACTTTTTACTGCAGGGTGCCTTTACATGTAGCAGTACACTGCTGGATGTAGGCCTCCTTCAGGGTACACCACAAGGCAACATGCTTTCGCCATCCAGACCAGTTGGTGAATGCCTTATTCTTGTGTAACCCATTTGAATATATTTTCAGGTCACACAGACTGTGTGAGAGGCCTGACTGTAGCCAATGCTGAAACGTTTCTGAGTTGTTCCAATGATGCCTCCATCAGGCATTGGACGAACAAAGGAGAGTGCCTTAACACATATTATGGACATTCTAATTATATTTACAGGTATTTTAATATATTTATTTGGTTTAGTAGGGGTTGGTCCTCAGAATATAGCTACTGCGACCCTTACAGATCTATTGTAGCTAACCCTTTTTGTTCAAATAACCTTGAGAAAGGCCACAAATTGTTTGGGGTCAAGATAAGACCAAATATTTACAGTTATATTTGTTTTATTATTATTTATTTAAACAGGCAGGCAGTTGAAACAACTGATAACGCCTGTATCCTATTCACTGTTCAAGTTCGGCACTATATAGCACTATACTTCACTTTAGTTGTTTGTTGCTGTTGAGAACATTAATAATTTATTACTAATCCTGGAATAGCTGGAAATTTTACATAAACTTATAACAAAACTTTGATCCTGATATTATTGAAAGGTTATGTGAATCAATTATCTTTCATAGACCTTTTTGATTTTATGAAGAATCGGTTAGTGTCACAATTCGTAATCATTCTACGGTTTCGGATCAACCATGGTTAGCCAATTTTGGTTTCTCTATTTAGAATATCATAATATAATATTTTTTTATCATTATTTTATTATTTTCAGTATCTGTATGAACCCAGCTCTGAAGGAAGGGTTTGCGACCTGCGGCGAAGACGGCAGCGTGAGGATGTGGTCGGGCGGGGACTGCATCATGCAGATCCGCCTGCCCGTGCACTCCGTGTGGAGCGTGTGTTGCTTGGATAACGGGGATATTGTTACTGGTGAGCACTTGGCAGTTATAATCATTACCTATTATAATCCACTTTAGCCGAAGCTTTTAGCCTCTTTAGCGGCATTTGCTCACTGCCGCGCGCAGCATGCGGCGCAATGCGCGGTCGGTGTGGACGGTTTTTCGCCCGAGCATGAGAATTTTAACATGCGCTGCTCAGGAGAAACACGTCCACACCGACCGCCGCATGCCGCGCGAGGCGATGAGTACCTGAAGCTCCTCGGCCGATGTGTACGCAGCTAATGAGAATTAGAGGTTTCATTTGATTTTTTAGAATTGACCAACGGGATTAAAGGGGAAAAACCATGCTCCCAGAATTAACAGCATTGGCTGAGACTACAAGCTGGGGTGTCCTAGAATATGGGTGAACTATGAAACTCTTTGTAGGAATGAAAGTAGCATATGACTTTTGCGGTACGATAATATATAGATTAGAGAAATGGAAATTCTTCTGATCCACATGAGTTTTGAGTCATGATTCTGCTTGAGTAAACCTGTATCTCATTTGCAGGCTCAAGTGACGGCCTTGTGCGTGTGTTCACGTGCGACCCCGGCAGGTTCGCGGATGAAACCACTCTGAAAGTGTTCGAGGATGATGTGGAGAAAATGATAGCAGCCTCCACGCAGGAGATCGGGGGATTTAAGCTTTCTGAGTAAGTTTTTTTTAATATATTGATATATAAATAACACGAAACATGCATGCGACAAAACAGCTATTTTTGCGCCTTTTTGTAGACACACAGACACATACATACCACGCCTTTATTCTTTTCAGGGTTTGCACAGCGTAAACGGCCGTAAAAAAGACGTCTGACAGATATTTGAGGGCCCTTTCAAATGATTTGTAACAGGTTGTTGAGCCTGTCGCCTAAAATTGTTATAAGTAAAATGAAATCTGTAAATAAAATCTGAAAGCTCATTCCCTGGATTCGTTACAGAGTAGATTTTTACGACTACGTACACGAGTGAAATAAATAACAAAGGCAAAGATTTTAATATTTTTGCGTTTTAGGTTGCCCGGCCCAGAAGCTCTCCTAGAACCTGGCAAAAGTGACGGTGCCACGAAGCTGGTCCGGCGCGGCACCAACGTCAAGTGCTACTCGTGGAGCGCGGCCGGCAACACGTGGAACGAGATCGGGGACGTCATGGGCGCCAACCCGCCTAGTGAGGGGAAGACCATGCACCAGGGGAAGGTAGGACGTAGTTTATAGACGAAAGAGGCTCGACTGAAAAACAGCGTCTTGCTCATACTTCTTCTTCTTTTTCGTGTGGGACACCGCGTCGTCCAACGACCCGATGAACCCTAGTGTCAGAATTTTTCAACCGCCGTCTACAGGTAGCAGGCTTCTGACATGGTTGTGTAACGACCGCCGTCTAAGTGATCATAGACAGCATAGATATTATCTTCAGATTTTAGTGTGTGTTCCTTGTCACAATGTTTTAATAAATGATTTTTGTTTCTTTCTGGTTTAGTGACCATCTGTTGCTCCTTGGTAACTTCTAGTACTATTTTGTGATCTCAGATTCTCCCTGTTGACATTTACTCTTGCATAGTAACCTCAAACCCAATCTGATGACTTTTTATGCACCATGGTGACTTCCAATGCTTCCTGATCTATTGATGATCATAAGCACTATCTTTTGACCTCCAGTTATTTTTCAAAGGAATTCTCTACTCAATATTTTCCCTTCTGACAGGAATACGACTTCGTGTTCAGCGTGGACATCAAGGACGGCGCGCCGCCGATCAAGCTGCCCTACAACAAGAACGAGGACCCCTGGGTCGCCGCACAAGCCTTTATACATAAGTAAGATTCACTTTATACTCACTACTTTATATTATGTAAAAGAATTTAGCAGAGAATCAGATTTATCACAACATAGTTTTTAATTATAAACTTATGATAAAAATATCCACTTTTCTGAGTCTATTCTACAGTCGGTGAACGTAACTCATGACAAATTCACTTTTTAAGGTTACTTTTTTCTTGTGTTCGTTACTAACAAGCCAGATAAAAATTATAATGCACATTCACTAAATGTTACTGCACCAAAAAAGTAATCATTATTGCTGAAAATCGCAACAGTCTCAAAACAATCGCAACCTCGTATTTTTGGATTGTTCACGTCATGAGTGAAGCGGAGAGACTGTGCATTGAATCATTCGCCAGCCATTGAACAATTCGATGTCCAGATACGTAAAAAAAAGATGGTCATAATATTTCATATGTGATACATTACATTTCTATTATTTTGTACTTTTATTTCAGGAACGAACTACCTCAAGTATATTTGGACCAAGTTGCTAATTTTATAATAACCAATGCCAAACTCGACGCACTGCCAGCTTCCAGTAATGGGTAAGCTATTTATTATTATTCTTTTAATTGATAATATGATAGATAACGTTACATAAAATAAAGAAATATTTTATTACACAACAATAAAAAAGCTCTCTTTATAAATTGTTATTTCCACTATCTAAAGAAATAATATTTAAAAGTTTATCCATTCGCTTGTAATTAGTAATTACTAGCGGCCTTGCTCAGCGGCTGAGCCCGCTGCAACTCGTTTTTCCGTGTAAATTATATAGATGTTTTCCCGTACCTTCCTATTGAATTAATCTATCTATTAAAAAAAAAACCTGCATCGAAATCCGTTGTGTAGCTTTGTAGATTTAAGCATACATACAGACGCGAAAAGTGACTGTGCCTTATACTATATAGTGATTGATTTGTTTCCCAGTTTCGCGGACCCGTTCACGGGCGAGTCCCGCTACGTGCCGGGGTCGACGCAGCGCGCGGCGGGGGTGCCGCCCCCCTCCGCCGCCGACCCCTTCACCGGCTCCGGCGCCTACACCACGCCCTCCGCCGGCTCCGTGCACTGCGCCGAGGGAGCGTTCATACCGCACGACGCTTATATCAGGTAGGATATCGTTTTATATATGTTCTTATTTTAAATTCGAAAGCAGTTGTAAAAGCCACTTACATTCTGAATCCCCAATGACCCCAATTATATGACAGTTGTATAAACTATTATAATAGTGGAATTAATGTTTTTTTTTTAAATTAAAATAGTTGATTCGATTGTGTCACATATAAAAGATCGATTGTGTAACTAAAACAAAAACATGGGCAAGATAAACAAAGCAAAAGTGTATTAAACGGGAATATTTAAAGTAAAAGTGTAATAAACGGGAATAAACTAAGTAAAAGTAAACATAATAAACGGGATAAACAAAGTAAAATTGTAATAAGTGGGACTAAACAAAGTAAAAATGTAATAAACGGGAATAAACAAAGTAAAAGTGTAACAGACGGGAATAAACAAAGTAAAAGGGTAATAAACGGGAATAAAGCAAATGTGCAGTAAACGGCGATAAACTACGCAAAATTGTAACACTTGCAAATTTATCAAATTAAAAGTGTAAAACTTATATAATAAACGAAAAAATTGTAACACATGCACAATACACAAATTAAAAGTGTATTGGGTTACACTTTTACATTTATTATTGTATTATATAAAGGTAGGCAAGAAATTGAAGTATTATAATTGTTTCAGATTCGACCAAGCGAACCTGAAGGCGATTCAGGACAAGCTGCGGGAGTTCAACAACAAGGTCGGCGACGGGCTCAGCCCCTTCACCGAGGAGCAGCTGGAGAACGTCGTCAAACTAGGGGAACTGGTACATACATACATACATATATCACGCCTGTACCCCTGGCGGGGTAGGCAGAGAGAGCCCCTTCACCGAGGAGCAGCTGGAGAACGTCGTCAAACTAGGGGAACTGGTACATACATACATACATATATCACGCCTGTACCCCTGGCGGGGTAGGCAGAGAGAGCCCCTTCACCGAGGAGCAGCTGGAGAACGTCGTCAAACTAGGGGAACTGGTACATACATACATACATATATCACGCCTGTACCCCTGGCGGGGTAGGCAGAGAGAGCCCCTTCACCGAGGAGCAGCTGGAGAACGTCGTCAAACTAGGGGAACTGGTACATACATACATACATATATCACGCCTGTACCCCTGGCGGGGTAGGCAGAGAGAGCCCCTTCACCGAGGAGCAGCTGGAGAACGTCGTCAAACTAGGGGAACTGGTACATACATACATACATATATCACGCCTGTACCCCTGGCGGGGTAGGCAGAGAGAGCCCCTTCACCGAGGAGCAGCTGGAGAACGTCGTCAAACTAGGAGAACTGGTACATACATACATACATATATCACGCCTGTACCCCTGGCGGGGTAGGCAGAGAGAGCCCCTTCACCGAGGAGCAGCTGGAGAACGTCGTCAAACTAGGGGAACTGGTACATACATACATACATATATCACGCCTGTACCCCTGGCGGGGTAGGCAGAGAGAGCCCCTTCACCGAGGAGCAGCTGGAGAACGTCGTCAAACTAGGAGAACTGGTACATACATACATACATATATCACGCCTGTACCCCTGGCGGGGTAGGCAGAGAGAGCCCCTTCACCGAGGAGCAGCTGGAGAACGTCGTCAAACTAGGAGAACTGGTACATACATACATACATATATCACGCCTATATCCCTGGCGGGGTAGGCAGAGAGTCAACAACCCAAAAATTACGGTCGTTATCGCCACGTCAGACAAATACTTGAGAGCCCTTTCAGATGTTTCGTGTATCACCGCAGTGACAGGTTGTCCCCGATGGAGGTCCATACTCTTGACCCCAAACAAGTCGTGGCCTTTCTCAGAATGGGAAAAACGGTTGCCACAATAGATCTGCAAAGGTCGCAGTGGCTGTTGGTCTTCTCAGGACCAACCCCTGGTCTTCTTGTTCTTCTTTGCGTGTCGAGGCGAATCAAACCTTATCTGACCAATAATTTGCCACACTAATAGCATTTGGAGTGGCTGCCCCTGCTTTATCAAATAATAATAATAGTAAAATAATATTATAAATAATGCGCAAGTTTCTGTTTGTTTATTACGCCTTCATGCAAAAACTACTGAACCGATCTTTATGAAATTTGGCCCACACGTAGAAGGTAACTTAGATTAACACAAGTTTTTATCCCGAAAAAATTTACCTGGGTGTGGGATAGCACGAGATGCTTTTTAAAACCGACTTCCACGCGGGCGAAGCCGCGGCCACCCTTTATTCCTGTTGGTAACCCTCACTTTTTGCCATTATCCCGGTCACCCCCGTGGCAATCGGGAATAGTATCAGAATATGTTTCACCTTCTAAAAAATATTTTTATTCAAGTGTGTTTTTCTAACCGTTTTCAGAACAATCGCTACAATCCTGAAACGATAACATTATTGAAACGAATGTTAGAATGGCCCAAAGGTATGTACAAAATGTATGAAAAATTATTTTATTTGGCATAGTTTGAGTACCTATTTATTAAAGCGAAATAAAAAAAAAAAACAACCAATTAATTAATCAATTACATATAATTTATATCAAAGATAAATATTGGATATGTTGCGACTGTTGTTAGTATAATTTAAGATAAACTACTTAGTAGTTATTTAGCTGTGCCCTTACAGGGTTTCGTGTGTGATCCATCTAACTATACTTAAGACATCTTTATTTCACCACATGAAAGCTAATGCAGTTTATGATTTAAGAATGTTTTTGAATAATTTTGTTTATTTTTCAGAAATACTGTTCCCAGTGTTGGACGTGACTAGGCTAGCGATTAGGAACAAAGATATCAACGCACAAATGTTCGACACCGCGTACGGACCCAATTTCGTCACATATTTACTAACTTTATTAGCGCCAGGTTAGTATGTACAAAGTTATTTTGATTTATTTTATTAGCTCAACAAATTAGTGACTAAGAAACCTTATAATTGGATTAGGTGATTGTAAAATTTTCATCGGCATCGTCATAGGCTTCAACTAACTCCGCTGACTCAGCGACCGAGAGAGGATCTTGGCCTCCGAAACGAGCTCTCTCCACTGATCCCTCTCCTGCGCGATCTTCTGTCAATAGCTGGGTCTCCATTGAACGAGCAGCCTCAGATGCTCACTGCCGCGCGCGGTCAGTGTGGACGGTTTTTCGCCCGAGCATGAGAATTTTAACATGCGCTGCTCAGGCGAAACACGTCCACACCGACCGCGCATTGCGCCGCATGCTGCGCGCGGCAGTGAGCATCTGAGGCTGCTCATTCAATGGAGACCCAGCTAATTGCTGACACAAAGTCGTTTCAGCGGTACCTGGGGCGTTCCACAGCATTCTGTCCTGTGGGACGCCCCGCGTAAATTTTTCTTGCTCCTCGATCCTCTCATTGTATCTCTAAGGTTCCAATACATACCTACATTTACTTTTTTCAGATAACCTCCCAGCCAACCAAATGCTGGCGATGCGCGTGCTGGTGAACGCGTTCTGCGACCTCCCCGGCGAGATGCTGGTGCTGGCGGCCAGGGAGAGCGTGCTGCACTGCCTCATCTGCCTCGCGCACCTCAACAATAATGCTCAAGTGAGTTATGAGGACTTTGAGCTAACGTTCAGTTCCCAGGTTCAGCCTCAGAGCAGGTTCCTGTGCGGCCCGCGACTTCATTCTCAGAGATCTATGGAAGTAAAATTAACACTATGGAATTGACACTATGGTTTTGCCATGGCAAAATATAGCCTAAAAGTAAACGCACACTTATCCGCATCGAAAAAACCTAATTTTAGGATTCTTTATATGAAATCTCGCACATTTGCCGGAATCGACCGATTCAGTTCGGACAAATGTGCGAGGTTTCATAGGATTTTATATAGAGAATTATAAAAACTTCGATTCGTTCGGTGCGGATAAGTTTGCATTTCCCTCTATGTGTCTTTTGTACATTTTGTTCCCCTGGTAAAATCTTCACCAGTTCGATAGGCAACGCAAAGTAACGCAACTTTTTCACAAGCAAACGAAACACTGTACAATGTCTTGGTTTTTAACCAGAATATTCTACTGTTTCCACAGATAGCAGCGGCGTCTTTACTCCTGAATCTGTCAGTAGCGCTGGCGCAGCAGACTGACAGCGTGGACCTCGCCGACGCGCTCATCACGCTGCTCGGTAGGACTACAGACAATGAAGCCTACTTCAGGTAAGCGAATCTTCCTTCTTTTTATATTGTCATTTTGCACATGAACAACAAACCACGCATGTATTCCTGACAGGGTAGACAGAGCGTTAACGACCTTAATGTTACGACAAAGTTTAAGGTTCGTTTCAAATAAGTCGTGTATTACTGTATCACTATAGTGAGAGGTTGTCAGCTTGTCGCCTAAAATCGCAATACACATGAAACACTCAAATCCCTCAGTCGGGTGGTGCTATTTTAAGCCGGCATCACGCGGCAAATGTGCCAATTCGTTACTGTAAGGTTTTCCTTCTTTGACATTTTTAACACTATATAACTCGTGACATTTTGCTATTCTGAACGACATTTTCTATCTTAAAAATTTTGCTACTTTGTATGTTTGCGACGTCAAATACACTTCTCATCAAAAAATCGTACGAATCACATTAGGTAAAAAGTGTGTTTATTTTGGGATAACTGTCTGATAACGTGTATTAGTCTGAACATGATGTTTATAAATCTTTATGAAAATGACCCAAATTCTAAATAGTTTTTATAGATCTCATGTTTTATTTTAAATCATAAAAACAAAATCGTCTGGATTTCTCTGATGAGAAGTATATTTTACTTGAAATAGTCAAAGAAACTTTCTTTTTACAGAGGCCTAGTGGCTCTGGGCACGCTGCTAGCCGAGTCGCCCAACAAACTGCAGATACAAACCAAAGTGATCTCCAACCCGCAGCTACACAACCGCTTGAAGCGCGACTGCGCGGCCTCCGACGCCAGCCTCAAGAAAATCGCAGCGTGCTCCCAGCAACTCCTACGACTGTTATAATAGTGATTTTGTTATTAAACTATGGACTTTTAGCGTGTATTTATTTTTTTGAGTTATGATATTCTGTAATTGATGCAGTCGAAAAGGTCATTTGGGAAAATGTAATAGTTTTCAGGCATTTTGTTGTCACAAGTGTAAAAAAGAGAAAATAGTGTTGGTAGGTGAATGCCGGAACTGGATTTATAATAGATAAGTTAAGCTTTGAATTTTTCATTTGAATGACTCTTTAACAAATGACCTCTTACATTGCTGATTAATTTAACCTCGCGTCGCCATATGTTTTCTCAGAAAGTTTAAAATAAAACTACGCTTATTACAATAGAAAAATAATTATATTTCAAATTAAATACGATGCATACTTAAATAGAGCGGTAATGTACACGACTGTCAGCTAATATAATATGGAATTTTATACAAATAATACAGCAATAATTACATTAATGTAAAATTAGAATATCTTTTATTCATAACAGACCTACTTATCACATTATATTATGAATCTCGATGAACATACATTTGAGACATTTTTACATTTGGTGAGTAATTAAACATACTTCCTCCAAATAGTGGGGCGGTATAAATTTTGTGGCTTTCTTAGTATATCTAATGCTTTAATTTCTGTATTTATCAGATCACAAGTCAATCCCGTTATTTTCCACCAGACTTAGATATTTGTTCCTTAAATAATATTATTATCTACTGAAAATTGATCAATGCGGATGGAGCAATATTATTGAAGCAGAAATATGATTTACTCCTTTAGTACTTATTACTTCTTCTTTTTGAGTTCCTCAAACCGGCGGTTCAGATCATCGAAATCTATTTCATCAGGCGCGTTTGTGTTAGTGGAAGTGTTGGAATTATTGCTGTGGGGAACCGATGGAAGGATCAAGTCTGAAGGCACGTTAGGCAACTCTGGTAGTTCTGGGAAGTGGTTGGGTGCGGCAGGGCGGGTTCTAGGCTGGGGGGTCGGCGCGGAGGGCGGCTGGTGCTGCGGGTGCCCTGGATTGGGCTGCCCCGGCCCTGGGTTAGGGTAGTTCATCCCTGTGTTGTGATGAGGTCCTTGGTTGTGCGACGCGCCTGGCCCCGACTGGAGATAATAAAACGTTGATTAAACTAAGTGATTGCACGAATGCTCATTTTATACCCACAACCAGTTGTTAGATGAAATTCATTTGGTCAGTGAGTGAAAATGTTAGTAGGGTAGTTGCATTATCAACATCTATACATACAAGTGCAGATTAGGTATCAATCGTACGAGTGGCGAATGTAGTAGAATAATTAATAACATAAGTACGTTGAATATTTGAAAAGTGGCAAAAAAGATAGCAAACGCTTGGTTTGCCAATTCTCGAATTACGGATTTTTTCAGTGCCAACTTAGTTTGGTGCTTTGTCTTGCTAAGTAATACTAAAAATACCAAGCGCGTATAGTGATAAAGTGCAACAAAAAATGAAGATACAATGGGACACAAGAATAGAACAGAATGAAGGAAAGGATGAAGATAGCAAATAAAATATACTCAAACTAACATAGCTACTAATTACCGGATCATTGTGTATGCTGTCGTAAGCCGGTGGGAGGTTGCTCATCTCATCCTGAAAACATGCAGATGTCTCAAGGTCATAAAAACCAAGTAAGGCTGGTTTCAGAGCGGCGCGTCTCAGCAGCGCTGCCCAGCAGGGCAGCGCGTTCGCTGTGAAACGACATTCAGACGCGCGCGCTTCTTTGTGGTGTACGGTCGAGTGCAGAGAATCATTATGCCAGCAAACGTAATCACTATATTAGCTATATACGTTATATGGAAAAGAGTGCAACAACGACGTCTTAAAAGATTGCAAGTCGACGCTACTGGCAATCGAAGGAGATCCGACCGCGGCGCGGCCGAGACGCGGCCCAAGACGCGTCACTATGAAACGCTACATACAATCTAGTGTAATGCGAGGCGCGCGCGGCTGGGCAGCGCTGCCGAGACGCGTCGCTCTGAAACCAGCGTTACCATCATAGATTCAATGAAGAAGAACAGTTTACTAAAGAAGTGTTTACTGTATCATCACAAATCCGGGACACCTTGCAAGTTTATGTTTCTTTGGTTTATCAGAAAAATAAGTAAAATATATTTAAGGAATAAATGTCAAATGCTTAGTTTTATGAGGATTTCAAAACTGAACGACAATTTCCTAAATTCAAATTGAATTTAGGAAATTGTTTTCGAAAACTGAATTGTCCCGGATTTTTTTATAAGAAGTATAGTTGAAGAGTTGAAGTTCACCATTCACTTATGATTGGCAAAGGCAAGGAAAGTCATTTCAAAGGTTGCAACATAACATACAAAATAAAAGATAGTGCCACTATTAGAGCGATTGTGGATATGTGTATAAAGGGTAGGAAGATATACCTGAAGAAAACTGTTTGTAAGCGTTTTAGAATCGACGCCCGGAGGAAGATTGTAGCCACTCATACTGCCGTGATTGTTGTCGCCGAATGAGGGAGGGGTGGCCACGAAACCGCCCGCTTTACCCCCTGATGGACCCTGGAAAAATCGGGTGCTGGACAATCCAATGCTATTGGTTTCGTGTAACGGCCGGTGAACATCCAGGTCCATATGGAGTAGCTAATTGGAAATGAACTAACTGTACGGCAATTGAAATTAGTTTTCCGGTGCGTCTGTAGCAAACGTGTCTTGAAAAAGTCTCACGAGCCTTTTCGCGACCGGACTTAGGGGCTAATTTTAAGTTTTTAGTCCGCCAGAGCCGCGTTTACACTAGGTTCATAAAATTGTTGTAAGAAATAGAATAATGTACTTCTCCTACATTTTTCTCTTTTTTACAATAACAAATACTTGACCATCAAAAAGATAAATGTAAAATTTACTACTTTGAATAAGTTATTTGAGTTTGAGTTTGGACGAATTAAATAAAAATAACTACAAGGAGAGTATGACTTGGATTTACTTTATTTAGACATTGTACTCTGATGTGATAAACTTACCGACGGGTACTGAAAAGGTGTGACGCTAGGTGGCGGTAGGTTGGGCATATTCGGCAGTTGCGGGAAGCCGATGAAGCCAGGCGGCTGCGGCGGGCCCCCGATGTCTATAAGTAAAGCGTCTCGTCCTGAGCAAAAGTATAGTTTTTGTAAGCGAATAAATTAAAACTTTGTTAGATCTAGTTGCGTCCACACTGCCCGAGCGAGCATCCTGGCGTTCTCACTGCCTCGCATCATGAGGTCATTGGGTGCGTCAAGGCTTCCCCAGTAGCCTCAGGTGCTCACGGCATATGGCGCATGAAATTTGACTATGTTGACGTGTTTTTAATGCATCTTTAAGCCGGCCGACGGACTAGGTTCGCCCGCGCTCGCCCGAACATGAGCATGTGCTGGCCCAGGCGAAACAGGTCCACAACGAAAGGTTGCTCGGACGGTGTGTACGCATCTGATGAGGATGGGCCTCGCCCTAGGCAACCCAGCGCTCAGCCGCATGCCACGCGAGGCGAATAGAACGCGAGCTGCTAAAACTGTATAGGTAATATGGAAAAACTGTATAGATAATATTCGACTATCTTAGTTTTTTACTTATTGCTATTTACAAAGTAATACTTTTTACTTCACTAACCTTCTTCCTCTCTCATGACTTGTTCATCAGGTGTGTACTCCACATTATAGTTCTTTGCTATCTCTATCAAGTATTTCTCCACAAGAATCTTTGGTGGACTTTGTACAGACAACTTATGCTTAAGTTTGTCGCTGATAGTATTTACACTTTCGCCCCTACACGCATCTGCATAGATTTTGCCGTATTTCGCTGTGAATAGGTCTGATATAATCTTCAATTCCTGTGGAAAAAATATAATTAATAAGAATGAGGTTTACACTAGCCTACAAGAGGTTGCAGAGTCATCCATTTAGATTATTTGTAGTTTAAGAGCTGTATCCCTATTATAACAATAAAATTTGTTTTACTGGATCAGATTATAACTTCAAATGCCACTGCTGGACAAAGGCCACCCTTGATTAGTGATATTTGCCAGAATTGTCATAGTCATAGACATATTGTCATAGAGAGAGTGAAATGCTAGAATTGGAGTGATTTTATTTTAAACAAACATCACATGGGATAAATCCAATTTAAATTTTTCAAATTTAAGTTCTCTGTTTGTACTTCTATATGTAAATAAAATAAAAAATAAATAAATTGTAATTCTAGATCATTTCTCTGTATAGTTAATACTATTCAACTAAGTCAGACCTGAACATCGGTATGCATCCGTGGTGCTACCCATATGAGGCTAGAGATGGCTTCAGCCAGCCCCTCATCAAGCTCCTTCATCTGAGTGACCAGCCCAAACCTGGCCAGGATCAGATCACAAAACATCTCCACAATTTCCATAGCTTCCACCATGTAGTCCTCCCTGGAAATATATGTATGGTAAAGATAGGTTAAGAAAGCAGAGTCCAGGTGAACTCTTGGATGACAATCTCAGAGACATCGGTCTCACAAGTGTCAAGCGAAAACTCTTGTGAGTTAATAATTAAGCAACAAAAGAAGATGAAAGAAAACACCTGGACCTCCATCTTCAGTATTTTGGTACTCATCATTTCAGCATAAATGCGAGACTAAATAAATTATTATTTTCGTACAGAGAATAGATAGATAGATAAACACTTTATTACTAACAACATACACATAAATGATGCAGTAAACTGAAAGTAACTGCAGGCAGTTCTCTTTTTGACTCTTTGACTTATCAAAGGCTTATAAAAATAAATATACAAGGAACAGCCAGATTTCAACAGAAATAACAGGTTCAATTTCCTGTTCATAGCATGAGTCATCATCATCATTATAGATTGACAATGATTTTATATCTAGCTAACATGCCTATTTGTACAAGTATATACATTTTAAAGTGGTTCGACATTATGAGAGATATTGTTTGTCTCCAATAAACGTATAATAAAGATGATGTGATCGTTTTCAAGGACATAAGAACCTAAGAAGTGGGCATGAACTATGTATTGATTTCATCATCTTCTAGGACATCTTAGCTTTAGTTACAGTTTTAATCCGTTATGTACTTACCTGATAATGTGTTCGACACGAATTTTAGCCCGTTCAGTTTTACCAGCTGCAATATATTCCGCAATTTCTTTGCGGGCTTTTAGGGCCAGCTCAGTTTTCTTCTTCTCCAACAATTTGAGGCGGTTTATCGCCAACCTCAAATGGGTTTTGAGTTTTGTATAGTTTGGGTTAGTAGAAAACATGTTTAAATTAACTTTTCGACACTATTTGAACTGTAGAAAAGATTTAACAGATGAGTAACACAAAAAAATCTCTCCGTGTTGTTTTTCCGTGAATCATACTCGTGTTTCGTTTTCATGATAATGCTAGTGTTAGAAAGAGGTACGAATATAATTTATGTGCAAGAGTGAAAGAGACAGCAATAGGTTAAGCAAAGCATCTGATCGTAAAACTGCTATCAAACTGACGTTACGTTTATGTTTACAAAGCATGTTGTATAAATCCAAGACGATCCATTTCCGGTAGAAATTGAAAGAAAAAATACGATATTGTCTATGAAACTTTTCGTCATGTCATGTTGGTCACATTGTCGGTCTGTTCTGTCAATCAATCAATCGCAACGCAACTCGCTTGTTTGTGGTTCGTGGCGTGTTAGTTGTTGATGCCGTGTAAATGCGTAAAGTAAAATATAAATAACCTTGTGAATAGTCAAGTACTAAGCGAAGTGATTATTTATATAGCATAGAACTTAAAGAAACAGCAATATGGTGAAGTTAACAACAGAGTTAATCCAGAATTCTATGCAGTATATGAACCCGTGCAAAGACCGCGAACTAGACCTCAGAGGTGGGTATTTATTACATATTTTCATATAAATTACTCCATAATCAAGCACGTTTCTTCGCATGCTAACTTCTAGTCATACATTTTGATGGTCAATAGAATTTGGTGTAGGTTATAGTATATTAAACTTTTGAGGTTAGATTCGTAATCCTAGCGCCGATTGTTCCCTTCAGGCAGCAAATATACCGGACTACATACTTGAACCTAGAGGTGGAATAGCCAGTTTACAGTTTGTTTTAAATTCTATAAGCCCTAACATTTGTTTATTGATTTCAAATGGCCTGCTGCTAACCATTTTCCCCGAATAAGACATTTTCCCTCCCAGTATGTATTATATTACATTTAATCACATCTGAAGAAACAATCTATAAATGGTTTTGCTACCTAAGTGTGAGGGAGAAAGCATTATTTTTTTATTTTATATACATGAGAGCCTCAATGGGAGAGAAAGCATTTTACACTCAGTCACCCTTTACAGATTTTATCCATAATTGTATCTTTTTAAAAACTGTGCACAGAAACGCAAAAAGCGACTTTATTTTATACTCTGTTACTTTATTATTTTGCAGGTTATAAAATTCCACAAATTGAAAATCTGGGAGCAACTTTAGACCAGTTCGACACAATTGATTTCTCAGACAACGATGTCCGAAAACTAGATGGATTCCCCTTGCTGAAGAGACTAAAATGTTTGCTATTGAATAACAACAGAATTGTGTAAATAATATGTTTTGGTTTTCATTACTTTGTCAAATACTACAACAGGCACATGCAACACAACTGCTGACAATGGTCATTCCTCTTTGCCATATTATATTTGAATTTATATCCTGCTCTAGTCGGCTCACATTATTCTTAAATCATTCAGGCAGTCGATGTATGACTGATAATGCATATATCCAGTTATTTATAATAAGTTTTAATTTGTTTCAAGTATCATGAAGGTTTTTTCATACTACTTTCAAAAAAACAAAATCTGGACTGTTTTGTAGTTCTTGCAGCAGTGCCAAGGGAGCTGGCGAAATGTGGATGTGCCTATAAACAAAGAAAAAGCAACAATGTCTGTTCAAGTCCAAAAAACAAGACCTATTCAATTTTGCTACTCTAACGGGTGTTTCATACCTACCACACTTTCCATTGTTACTCTTAGTTCTAACTCTTATCTGTGTATCATTTGTGTTTTTGTATTTTTAGGAGAATTGGTGAAGGTTTAGAGCAGTATCTGCCAAATCTGGAGTCCCTGATATTGACCAACAACAACATCACAGAACTTGGTGATCTGGACCCTCTTGCCACCTTACCAAAGCTGAAAACCCTTTCGTTAATGCATAATCCTGTAGCCAACAAGCAGCATTACAGGTAATTATGATAATTATGATTTTCAAGGACTTCATGTATATTAAAACTTTAGGCGAGAGAACCTGTCACTACAGTGATACACAAGCCATGTGAAAGGGTCCTCAATATTTGTTACACATGGCGATTGCGGTCGTATTTTTTTTTCGCGGCCTTTAACGCTCTGCCTACCCCGCAAGGGATAAAGGCGTGATAAGTGTATCTATGTATAATTTTCTGTGTATGTCAGGTCTGCAGTAATTATTTGAGTTTTACTGCATTGTCTTCACATTTTTTTTTGTGTAACTCATGCTATGAAGATTATAGTCCAAACACCTATTTCTCTGTTTTTTACTAACATAAAACTGACAACTTTGTAGGATTCTTTTCTGTTGGATGAACTTAAGAGTCAGACTATTTCAAAGTCCTTATTTTGTAAGTTTTGTGATGGTTTGCTAAGAGCAACTTAAACATTATTCAAATTGTAATATGTTTATTTATACTAGGTTATATGTGGCATTCAAACTACCTGAGCTGAGACTCCTCGATTTCCGAAAGATCAAGCAGAAGGAAAGGGATGAGGCTAACACTCTTTTCAAGAGTAAGAAAGGGAAAGAACTACAGAAGGAGATCACAAGAAAAGCGAAGACCTTCGTTCCTGGAGGAAACATGCCTGATGCTAAAGTTACCAGTGAGTATATTTAAATCTATGTTACTGCTTTCTTCATTATGTGCGTCTATACCGGGCAAGCAGCCTCAGATACCGTGGTGGACGTTTTTCGCCGGAGCAAAAGCAATTAAGCATGCGCTACCTCAGGTGAAACACGTCCGCACCTACCGCCGCATGCCGCGCGAGGCGGTGAGCATCTGAGGCTACTCGCTCGGTAAATACGCACCTATTAAAATTTAATTTTAAAACATTTTTGGTTAATTTATGAATGTCATAAAGAGATTAGTTTCTTTTATCACATTTTCGTATAGATATTTTCTGAATCAATTTGTAAAATTTCAAAATTTGGTATTTTAGTTCAACCTTTATCATCACCATCCATCATCTAAGGAAGGGTCTAAAGACCCTCTATTTTTGTTATAGCTTACCTGGTTTAAACAACTAACATTTGTAATGTTTTTCCAGATCTCACCCCTCAAGAGATCCACAAGATCCGCGAGGCCATCAAGAACGCGTCGTCGCTGCAGGAGGTGGAGCGCCTCACGCGGATGCTGCAGGCCGGACAGATCCCCGGACAGAAGCCGTTGCAACCCGCCACACAAGCCACCAATGGCCAACGTAAGATCATTCACTATGTCGTCACTTGAAATTTAATAATAGCCTACTGATTATTTTGCCGTGTGATGCCGGGTAGATTAGCATCACCCCATTCCTTTCCCGCGGGTGTCGTAAGACGCGACTAAGGAATTCGAGGGTTTCATGAAAGCCTGACAACTTGTCACTATAGTAATACACGAATTATCGGAACTCCCCTCAATGCAGAGCGTTAATGACCGATAAAAACACGGGATATCCCGCAAGGGATAAAGGCGTGATATATTTATGTACTGATTACTGAAAATAATTTTGAGAAAAAAAGTTTTAGGCAGGATTTGAACCTGTAAACTTTAGTATCTGTACCAGCAATCATATCTATTTACTTCTTTTTATCTCCCATTTTTAACCAAATTTATTAAGTATCCCTTTCCCCTTTAATGGGGGAAATCCAATGTCCACAGCAGTACACTGCTGTGGCTGTTTAAAATATAGTTTATTATGGATGGACGCATATTGATTAAATACTAAACATTTCAGATTGCGAGTGAAGCAGCTGCTGCCAGCGTTTTAGATACGACTAAAGTATATCTTTCTAATGAATTTTATTTTTATGATTTCAGAAGAGGAAGAAGAGGAAATGGAAACGGATCAAAATGGCCAGTGAGGTGGCTCAAGTCATGTCCTATTCGAAATGTTTTCTTCTATATTTAAGTAGCTGTAAGAAAGAACAGATAATACATAAAACATTAGGTTAAGCTGATAAGAACAGAATGGTACAGACTGATATTTCGCTTAAGATGGATACTACACTACTCAAGGTATTAAGAAATTGGTCAGATTCTAATTGGTCTTATTCAAAAGGTATTGGTTTCGAAGAACAGGTACTACACTACATTCAAAATCGTGAAGTTCTTTTTTATTAAATAAAACGAAAGTATTCTAGCAAGTCAATAGTTTCATTTATTTTCAATTCCATGTCATCATCATCATCAACATATTAAATCTCTACTTAGACAAATACATTATGAACACAAAACCTTTAAAATTAATTCACATAAAAATTGATACAATAAAAAATTACACTCTAAATAATTCATTAGCTTTTACGAGCAACAGCTCATCATTACCAGCATCCAAATAAACTGTATAAACTAAGGGTAAGATCACCATTCGTCCCATGAGGTCCTTTATAGTGGGTCTCTTGTCGGGCAGGATTATCAACATCGCGTCTATGAGGTCTTGCAGGCCTCTGTCGTATACGGTCAGGTCAATAGGATGCACGCTTCCGCTAGTTATTGCCTTCACCAAGCCAACTAAAGTCTGAAAACAAACCTCGTTCATTAAAATATTACATTCTCATCATATATGACAGACATACAGACCAAACAGACAAAAAATGTTCCTTAAAATGTATTCTTATTACAAAAAAGAGGTGTTAATTCCTTGTTTCGGAAGGCACCGCTGTTTCTGTCTGTGCATCATTTTATCAAACTACAGGCTACAAGTCTACAGGTAAACTTTAATTGTGTAGCCGGTTAGCCATTATAACCCCATTTTTAAACCAGGGCCCTCTGCTGAATGAAAAGTTTATAAGTTTCAGTTGGATGTCGATTGGATCTCAGTTGGATGATTTCCGTCATTTCGTAGTCTGCTAACAGTTTCAATTATAGATAAATCACAATGGCAATTAAATGACAGTTGAGTTTCGGTGGTGTGACAATGACAAAAAAAAGCAGACTTGGAGCTCATGTACTAAGAGTTTTACTTGTAGACTTGTAGTTTAATAACATAGGACATAGGTGTCACTGATGTATTTTATTTATTTCGCTCACCTCAGCCTCAAAAGCTCTTGTGTGAGTGCACATTTCATACAACAAGCATCCCAAAGCCCAAACATCGCTCTTCATATCGTAAGGCTTGCCTTCGCATAGTTCTGGAGCCAAGTAATAAGGGGTGCCTATTACTGTTGAAGTTTTCTTTGCACTGAAAATAATAGCACACGTTACACAGGTCATCATCATTCTCCTTGCCTTATCCCGTTCTCGGTTGGCTACCTAACCTAGGAGATTTGACCTAAACAAATAAAAAATAACCCAAGTTTTTACACAGAGCGACTGCCGTCTGACCTCTGCAACCCGAAGGCTAACCTGGCCCGAATCCTAGGTTAAGTCACATTCAAATATCATCTGAATTCAAATTTTATTTGAATGTGGGTTTTATCACGTTTCCTTCACCGTAAGAGCAGTCTGTAAATGTACGTGCGTAAAAACAAATTGGTACATGGCGGGGTCGAACTTATGGCGGGTGACAGGAGGAATCCAGGTGGTGTCGGGAAAAGGTTAGCTACCCGCCTGGCCGGGTGTTGTGGCCAGGGGACCGACGGGTCCACCTGGATTGGATTAGAAGTTGTATATATGCGTTGCGCGGTGAACACTTCGATACCGCGTTTCAGGCACATTGTTCTGTCACGTGGCGCCATCTCTCCGATATGATGAGAACTCCTGTTGCGTCTTGTATGCTTGTGAACCACTTGAGTGAGCTTCATGTTGGTCGTCAAACTCGGGTCTCACGATTGTAAGACCGGTGTCCTAACCACTTGGCTATCGACGCTCCGTCACACGTTAGACAGGTAGGTATATCTATAAAATCTGCAGCAGTATTCAGAGAAAATAATTAATTACCTTGCCAGCATTTTCGAAATTCCAAAATCTCCTATCTTGACAATGAGACCATGTTCTCCAGTCAATAGAATGTTCTCCGCCTTTAAATCTCGATGGATTATGTTTTTACTGTGCATGTAGTCCACTCCCAGTAACACTTGGCAAAAGTAGAAGAGTATTTCCTGGAAATTAATCAAATGAGAAATGGGTTAGGTAGCAAGTACACTATAGTACAGAAAGTGGTCGAAAGTCTCTAATATGTTTTTTTGGGTTTATCGAAACATAATCTTGTTTTATTAGCTATTCATTATTCATTGGATCACTCTTAGTGTCCCACATGCAAAGAAGATTGGTCATCCTATGCGTGTTTTTCCCACCAAAAAAAGAACACATCGATATAGGTACATTGCGGCGTCATATAATCAATGTGAATAGGCAAGCACCAATGATAGATGTTTTGTTTGGAAATAAATATGCACATGAGACATCTCTTTAGTAGGCCAACAAAGCATGAACATTCTCTATTAAGTAGTAGCAAACGTAATAGGTAGTTTATCACTTACCTGCTGTTTTATTAACTCTGGATACTTCACATACATATACTCCGCTAGATTCCCGCTAGTAGCGTATTCCATGGATATCAGAACATGGTCATCTGTATAAAAATGGTCGTAGAATTTTATAATGTTTGAGTGACTCATTGACGACAAGATTTTCACCTCATTTTCTATATCCTGAAGAGCAAAATTTGAAGAAAACAAATAAATCAAGAAGACAAGTAAGTACGACTATTACCATACTTTTAATATCGAAAATAAATATTTTTATCAGACTTAAAAAAAAAAGGTTCTCAGTTTGACTTGTATGTATGTTTGTCCGCAATTATCTCGCGTTTGGATGAACCGATTTTGATGCGATTTTCAGAAAAATATATTTTGTCAGACTTAGGAGAAGGTTTTAGACATATTAACCGACAAAATAAAGTAGGTTCGCAGTTTTTACGTCCGTTGAAGTCGATTCTCTTTTAAAAAAAGTTATTGACTACTCTGAATGACTCGTATATTAGTTACTAACCTATACTAGTACGGTTTGCCTTCAAACTACTATGAACATTTTCATTTGTAATTTCTCTAAATACCTACGATTGGAATCGTTGGATTCCTTGTGATGTCCACAATACGGAACTGTCGGTCGTAGAGTGCAAAAGTGGGGTTAGAGGGTGGGGGGGGGGAATCAAAGATGGCGGAAGAGCAGTTTGGTTTTTACGCTAGAACTCGACATATACTGTACCGATTTAAAAAATAATAATTGCGTTTTAAAGCTAATAAACTGTTGTATGTTTCGTCGATAGACATATAATACTTATTCATTATAGTTTATGAGTTATCTTCTTAATTAAAGCCTTGCAGTAAATACTCTAGTTTTTAAGTACGGATCGTTCGAAAACTAGTAGTTTTTCGAAAAAAATAGTTAAGCAATAAATTATAGAGTGGACATTCAGCTATTAAAAAATGTAAGTATTATTGAACTGGACCCTGAAATCACTAAGATATACCTATTTGCGTGAACCGAGTGGTGTAGTTGCGTACAAATGCGCTTGCTATTGACGCTGCTGCAATGTACTTTCTATATTTATAAAATTTTTGTTTATACATCAGCAACTTGCAAAGAACGTCATTTCTTATGAATCCAAATCCCACCAAAAAACATCCTGTAAAAAACATGCCAAGTCTCGCTGGAACTGCTTATTTATCTTTAAAAAGTCGTGCCAAGTCTAACGTTCCAACTAGCTTTAAAAAGGATGTAGTGAATTGAAACTAGACTGAAATTGTAATTTAAGTTAAATTGTTTAATTATTTGTATTAAAAAGTTTTGAACTATAATTTCAAAAAAAAGTTTAATCACAATCTTGATTGAAAGACTCTTCAGAATTATATTGATTGAAACATGAAACAGAATCGATATGGCAGACGCCCTTCATACAATTTAGCCGCTTCTTAACACAAATGCACTTCGTTGTTCGGCAACATGTCGCGCATTGGCATGATATTAATTGTATGTCTTTCATGGATAATGGAGGACGCAAACTATTCACTGTCCGTTGTCTTTCTTTCGGCGGCTGCGCAGCAGCCGGCGTGGATACGCCTTCGAGGCTACGGCCGCACTGGCGTGGATGGGTGCTAAACGCCGCCTGCTTATACAGGCGGGGCGATGGGGGCACTAGGTTAAGTGCGGTGGTGGTCCGGGTGCCAGGAGGACTTCACGCCGCGGCGAGGTCGTACCAGCCGGGTGATTCCCCATTGGGGGAGGCCCATCAACCAGCGGCGGCGCGTCCCCTGGTAGTCGTATCCTGGTGGCTGTCTCGCGAGGAAGTCCCGTGGCAGCGGTCATGTCCGGGTAAGCGGCGGGTGCCGGGCTATCCTGGGTTCGTCGTGCGTGCCCACGATCCTGACTACTCGACACGGAGTAGTGGATGTAGACAGGCGACGGCCACGTCAGGCTGTGCTTAGACAGCACCACCTTGAGCAGATTATCTGAGCGCTTTAGCCTCCAGGCCGCCCATGGCGGTCGTTACATCGCCGAAGGACGACATCAGGCGCTGGAGGCTAGAGCTGATGATGGGTACCGCGTCTTCGCCTTCACGGAGCGCGGCCAGAACATCAGTGCATCAGAGCTCTCTTGTTCCGTACTTCACGGCGCAGTACGAGGCAGTCAGTGTTGTTGGCAGGGTGTGCCCCGCCACAGTTTGCGCAGTCAGCTCCTTCGCGATGTTTTCCGGTTCCCTGTTAACCGGGAGGCCTCTGATAGCGACCTTCAGCAGACGCTCTTTCGGGGGTGCATAGGCGAACCAGGAAATTCCGGTGCCGGTTCCCTCCAGCGCGGTTAGGTAGGTTAAGGTTAAGGAACATTAGAGCAACATCTTCGTAGGTCTAATTACCAAACATTTATTTGGGGGACAGCACACAAGCCTACAATTTACCCCCACCAAAAACATGTGGTTGGCAAATAAAAAGCGATAAATTAGTGCCAGTGACTAGTATGCGTCAACACGGAACCGGAAAACATCGCGAAGGAGCTGACTGCGCAAACTGTGGCGGGGCACACCCTGCCAACAACACTGACTGCCTCGTACTGCGCCGTGAAGTACGGAACAAGAGAGCGGGTACAGCGCCTCTGACAACGAAGCCCGTCGAGCCGAAGAGGACGGAAGCGGCACCGCAGGGAGAAACCAACGCGGCCGGTTCTCTCATGGCGGAACGGAAGCCGAGGAGGCGGAGAAGGCGAGCATCATCCTCGCCCCCTCAGGACGTGAAAGAGCCGGGCCAGCCACCCGCCACGTCAAGAGCCACCCACGGGTCCGCTGGGAGTGGCCGGCACCTCTTTAAGTGAACCACAGAGGGAGAAGCCGAAGCCCCAAGCCCCAAGACTAAAGACGAAAAGAGTAGCCGTCCTACAAAAGGACAGACAGGTCCTGATACTGGCGATCAGGACCCTCACTGATGTTCTGGCCGCGCTCCGTGAAGGCGAAGACGCGGTACCCATCATCAGCTCTAGCCTCCAGCGCCTGATGTCGTCCTTCGGCGATGTAACGACCGCCATGGGCGGCCTGGAGGCTAAAGCGCTCAGATAATCTGCTCAAGGTGGTGCTGTCTAAGCATAGCCTGACGTGGCCGTCGCCTGTCTACATCCACTACTCCGTGTCGAGTAGTCAGGATCGTGGGCACGCACGACGAACCCAGGATAGCCTGGCATGACCGCTGCTTCGGGACTTCCTCGCGAGACAGCCACCAGGATACGACCACCAGGGGACGCGCCGCCGCTGGTTGATGGGCCTCCCCCAATGGGGAATCACCCGGCTGGTACGACCTCGCCGCGGTGTGAAGTCCTCCTGGCACCCGGACCACCACCGCACTTAACCTAGTGCCCCCATCGCCCCGCCTGTATAAGCAGGCGGCGTTTAGCACCCATCCACGCCAGTGCGGCCGTAGCCTCGAAGGCGTATCCGCGCCGGCTGCTGCGCAGCCGCCGAGAGAAAGACAACGGACAGTGAATAGTTTGCGTCCTCCATTATCCATGAAAGACATACAATTAATATCATGCCAATGCGCGACATGTTGCCGAACAACGAAGTGCATTTGTGTTAAGAAGCGGCTAAATTGTATGAAGGGCGTCTGCCATATCGATTCTGTTTCATGTTTCAATCAATATAATTCTGAAGAGTCTTTCAATCAAGATTGTGATTAAACTTTTTTTTGAAATTATAGTTCAAAACTTTTTAATACAAATAATTAAACAATTTAACTTAAATTATAATTTCAGTCTGGTTTCAATTCACTACATCCTTTTTAAAGCCAGTTGGAACGTTAGACTTGGCACGACTTTTTAAAGATAAATAAGCAGTTCCAGCGAGACTTGGCATGTTTTTTACAGGATGTTTTTTGGTGGGATTTGGATTCATAAGAAATGACTTTCTTTGCAAGTTGCTGATATGCAAACAAAAACTTTATAAATATAGAAAGTACATTGACAGCAGCGTCAATAGCAAGCGCATTTGTACGCAACTACATCACTCGGTTCACGCGAATAGGTATATCTTAGTGATTTCAGGGTCCAGTTCAATAATACTTACATTTTTGAATAGCTGAATGTCCACTCTATAATTTATTGCTTAACTATTTTTTTCGAAAAACTACTAGTTTTCGAACGATCCGTACTTAAAAACTAGAGTATTTACTGCAAGGATTTAATTAAGAAGATAACTCATAAACTATAATGAATAAGTATTATATGTCTATGGACGAAACATAAAAAAGTTTATTAGCTTTAAAACGCAATTATTATTTTTTAAATCGGTACAGTATATGTCGAGTTATAGCGTAAAAACCAAACTGCTCTTCCGCCATCTTTGATTCCCCCCCCACCCTCTATCCCCACTTTTGCACTCTACGACCGACAGTTCCGTATTGTGGACATCACAAGGAATCCAACGATACCAATCGTAGGTATTTAGAGAAATTACAAATGAAAACCTGTTTCTAGAGCACTTTTGCTCAAAACTGACCGTACTATACAGTGGATAAAGTACATACCTATGAGACAATAAGACAAACAACTTCATTAGACAGCTTGCTTACCTGCACATGGTCTTGTACCTTAAGATTCAACTCAATATTCTTAACGATCGTCAACTGACTGCACTTGGTGTCCTCGCATAAATAAACCTCCCTGTAAAATAATAAAATTAATGCAACTAGCTGTAAAGGTACTTACTGGTCAGTAAAAATAAACAATGCAGTTAGATTTTGTACTTACCCGTAAGTGCCTTTACCAATCGTTTTCAAAATGTTTAAATTATTATTTCTGAATCTTTCTTTCACATCCATTTTCGCTAACTGGGATTGTTGTTTTATTTTTGGTACGGAATAGTGTTCAAAGGATCTAAGATAAGTCAATAATTAATTTATTTGAGGGTATGTGGATTACCTCGACTCATACCATCCCTCCAACAAATGATATTTGAAATTCCCACACCGGAAGCTGCATTGAGAATCTGTTAAAATTACGGACGGCGCGCACGGGCTCGACATGTTTTTACTTAGTGATTGATCAACCATTTTTTTCGTATATCTGAATCTATGTCTATCGCACCTATGCAAGTTGTATTGCGCTGTCCTCCTCCCATGTTTTATATTTTTAAAACGCACTGGTTCATGTCAAAGATTTAGAAAGAGGTAGTGCTCTAAAAACAATATTGTGTATTCTTTCTTGCGATATGCTCTGAATAAAAATCACAGCAAATAGGCGTCAGCCATAGCGCAGTAGTTTTTCGATTCAACAATTTTGAAGAATTTTAGTGAATTAATTTCACCTCTACTTGGTCCAGAAAGTAGAGGGACTTATTATCAACATGGGGCAAGTAGCTGGAACTTTGAAAACCCTTGATATTGATCTGAAAATGGATGATAAACCCACTTTCGATCCGCAGGTTGGGTTTGAATATCAGCGAAAACAAAGAGGTATTTCTCCTATTTCATCTGCTTATACTTTCTATTGAGGATACTTTGGTGTCCTTTTATCCTTCCACATTAGTTTTACGAGTAAACAGTAGTCTATTATTGTTACATAATATTCATTTTGTTTAGGTTAGAAACGATTCAAAACATACAATTTGTGTCATTCTACTTCTTCGTGTACCCCTAGTCCTGACTCTAAAGTTCCACCTCTCTCCACCAGTTACATAAAATTAGGAACAGCCAAGTGATCAATCAGTCATGCTTGATTCATTTTACAGGATTGGTTTAAAAATAAAGTTCCAAAACCAATGGTTCACCTAAAATAATAACTCTATGGTAACCATGGATAACAAACAAGTAATATTTATAAAATAATTTGTAAGTTTGACCAATTATTATTTTCAGAAATGATCGCCAAGCAGGAGGACCTAGTATCAGCCAAAATTCCAGTGGACAAACGAGACTACTGCGCCCATTACTTGTTAGACTACCAAGTCTGCCGTTACAACAACATGCCACTCCTGTACAAGTGTGCTCATGAGAAACATGACTACTTGACCTGTGAAAAGGATGAGTTAGTATTATTCCCTCATACTTTTGTTATTTCAAACCTGCTGCACCAATGATCTTGCTATGCTGACCCCAAATTAATTTGAGATGAGGGCAAGGAGACAATAATAACTTATGTTGAATAGACATTTGGCTAATATTATGTGTAAATAATCACTCTTCATTATTGAGTCGATAATTAAATACATATTTTGAATTTTTCAGCTATGTTCTGCGTATGAAGGAATTCGAACGTGAAAGGCGCTTACGAATCCGTGAACGTCGCCTTGTTGGTACTGCTGCTTGAAGAAAAATCTAAATTCAATAGAAATCATTTGTTTATATAATTTATCTTAATGTAAATAGATTACAATATTACAGAAGCTTTTTTCATTTTAAAATTAAGCACTTTGAAACAAAGTTTTCATGGAACCAACACTCAACCCTGAAATATTTTTTCTTAAACATACATCTGAATGACGAGACCCGCAAGGGTCCGCTGGCTTGTTCTGGCGACCCTCTTGGTAAGGTAATGGTAAAACGGGGTATTTTCCGCAACTCGACGTCTAGACTATATTTTGCGTGTCGTGTGCAGTGGCCACCCTTGTCCTTATTCCTTCAATGCCAAATAGAAATTCAGGCTAGAAAACCTTACAAATAAAATTCCTACAAGATGACAATATTGTTAATTGTTTCAGATTTCGGGATAATTTATTCGGATATGGGATAATCCTATTCGAAAGCTTAATCACCTCTCTATTGACCCATAGAGTAAAGTTTAAATGGCAGCACTGAAGTTTTCAATGTTGCCAGAGCAAACCAATTTGCCCGCGTATCTTTTATCATTTTGTCAACATGCAACAAGGTTCATTTTCATACAGCAGTGTCTGAATGATGTATTGATAATTGCATGTCATTCGCAAAATCTTACATACGATTACATGTCTTATTGTTTGTTGTGCATAAAGTTCTCTCGGAGAATTTCTTGTGACGTCTTCTGCAATTTTTGTAAACACGCTTGTCGAATACACAATTTCTATAGAATAGTCGAATAAAAGCTATTTATTGCGGAAGTAATGGCTTCCTAAAATTTAATTGCAGATACTATGGTGTCACCGTTAATTAATAAACAAAATAAGACTTGAATGTGATGTTTTTCGGCACGGAAGAGTGCGAAAGGTGAACATTTGTGTCATCCGGCTTCTTTCCCTGCATATTTGATGCCGCGTCCTGTGTTCTTCCTACAAAGAAATATCCGCTAAAAGGAGATATTTGTGGCAGAAAACAGCTTATTCTTTACCGAATAATGTAGCCTGAAGATACAGTTGCAATACTAAAACAGTTTCGCTATGCATCTCACGAGAAATGCGTCTGTATTGTACTAGGGGTTCAATGGAGTGGTAACGTGAAGGGTTGGAGTAAGAAGCGATCGAGATGAGTGATGCCGGCAGTACCCAGTCCCCGAAGGGCAGCGTGAAGGATGACGTGGAGGAGGAAGCGTCCTCGGACGAGGACATGGTGGACAGTGAAGACGAGGATGAGACCATCGCGAGGATCCAGCGAGCTCACTACGCGCAGGTGGCCGCGATGAACGCGCGCCGCCGAGCCGCTCCGCGTTCGCGCCCTATGAGCGCCAAACGGAAAATGGAAGCAGTCAAAAACTTCCAAGATTTCACAAAGAAACTAAAGAAAGACACTGGCATAAACATCAAAGGCTTAGTAGGTAACAACATCTTAGATTTCACTGATTTTTCGAGTGATGGGAGCACTGAGAGTGATGGTTTATCGGAGACTGAGTTTGAAGTAAACCCGAGCGCAGTGCAGGAATTGAATGAGCTTCACGAAGAGAATGAGAGCTACATTGACCCTGAAACTGGTGACATAGTGGAAGCAAAGAAAGAATTACACAAGAGTAAGTGTCCCACACCGCCCCCTGTAGTTCCTGAGCCCGAACCGGAAGTTAAAGAGGAGCCTAAGACTCTTTCAATCAGTGATATTATTAGTGATGTAAATGATGGTGAACTGGACTTGTCGAAGACTGTAGAATGTGCTGAGGTAGATGAGGGGGAGTTGTGTTCGGAGAAGACTCCTGAGGAATTACTGGACATGAAGCAGGAAGGGGAAGAGACCAGCCAAGACTATGATATAACAGAAAAACTAAAAGAGATGGGTGAGATCAGCGTGAAACCAGTGAAAGAAGAAGAGGAAGGGGGGGAACCAAAAAAAGAGGATGAAACAAACCCAGAGAATGATGATGAGGTAAAGGTTTTTATCTGTAACACCATTACCATGAATTTTTTTTCAGTATAGTAAAGACCATAACAATAATAGATCTGCACAGGTGCAGCGGCTGTTGGTCTCACAAGATTACCCCTTCTCACTTTGAGCATCAAGTATTTGAAAGTTCACCAAATAATCAAAATATGATTTGGACTTACAGCTCTAATTTTTTCACTTATAAAACTAATTCCACTTACAATTGCTTACTTAATTATATTTTATTTGTAAACAAATGACCTAACTATGCTTGAGGGTTATTGGAATAGTTCCATCTCAACTAAGATTATCATATTGAGTCAGACAATAGAAGAAGAGTCGACAAAAAGTCTTGAATATGATCAATGCTCTTATGACTTTTTTCTTGTGGATTGGACTGTTTCCATACAGTCCAACATTCTATTCAACAACTTATACAGCTTGTGTGTATCTTTTATTATTATTTTATTGTTGTCACCTTATACCTTATACCCTTGTATTATATATACTAAACTCACAATACCATATCTATTTTAGAAAAAGCCAAACCCGAATGCCCTGAATGTGAGGCGGAACATCAGGGAAGTGATGGACGAGAAGAATCTGGATGCTTCCACCCTTGCAGCCCAGAGACAGGAGTCTGAGCGTCTGGCCAGAGTACAGGAGCAGCAGAGGATCATCAGAGAGGTCTGTTAACAGCATTTTGAACCAACTTCAAATAAAAAAGGAGGTTCTCAGTTTTACCTGTATGTATGTATTGTATTTTTTGTCTGCAATTACCTTGCATTCAGCAAAGTCTTTGTCAGACTTTGGAGAAGGTTTAAGGCATATTAACGGTCAAAAAATATTGGTTTTACACATTCTTTGAAGTTGGTTCCCTTTTTATAAGTTATATTTCTAGTTGTGTAGTTGATTGTCAACTTAGTGCCCCAAATTTCATGTTTGTATTGGGTCTGTTATGCAGATAATATTTTCGGCAATCATGCAGATATTCACATTGTTATTTAGACTGTCCCACACAAGAGAAGAAGTAGTACTACTATTTATGGTTATTTTATCATGCTATACTACTTTCGTTTATTATACTGTATAGCCATACAGTAGCATTTAGAAGTATGCTATATATCCATCCATTGATCCATCCTTGTGGAACAATGATTACCATCATATAACATGAGAGTTGGATTACATAATATTAAACTAAGCAATAAGCATCTAATTTGAACATTTTGTTATAATGGGATCAGTTTATCGCCTATTAGTATGTTGTAAGTTACTGTTTTAAGTATTGCAATACAGAGAAATATTACAATATCTAATCAATCATAGTTCAAAGAATATCTCTAATCTTTGTTTGTTTGGGTTTATTTTAACTTTTATTGCATATTCTGATCTGATTAACAGTAAAATTATTAGAATTCTGACCCTGGTTTTTCCATTAGTTATTTCACTACATAGATTTATCTGTCACAATGTTTTATAAACATTTCATAACATGTATGATTATTTAGAGTCCTTTACCTTAGAAATATTATTATAAATTCTGGTTTACAATGTTTCATGTTTCCAACAGGTCCAGAGGCAGATAGCACTAAATCGTCAAAATAAAATCCACCAAAAAACACTATCTTTGCTCTCTGGCGGTTCATCAATTCTAAAGCAGTCTTCATCTTCTAGCAAATTGAAGTAAGTGTACTCTTCCACTGTCATATATACAGGTACAGGGTGTTAGAAAAATGTATGGCACTGCTTTCCTTTCAAGGAGTGAAACAGATCTTTCTCCAAGGCATATAATAGGCTGAATGCCTGCATGGTTAGAAATGTCAAAGCATAGGGGATATCCCAATGATATGAACATGACATTGTTTTGAAACGGCTGATTGAAGTTGAAGGGTAAATTTTTTTGGTGTTTGTTAAGTATCTATGATAGGTATTTCCTTGATAAGAGCTCTGTAACTAGTATTCTAATATCACGGTTTTATTAGGCCGTGTGATGCCGGCTTAGAATAGCATCACCCCACATCCTTCCCGCGGGTGTCGTAAGAGGCGACAAAGGGACTCGAGAGAATTGGTGTATTACAATTTTTAGGCGACAGGCTGACAACCTGTCACTATAGTAATAAACATGTTTTCTGAAACAACCTTGGAAAACAATCCTCAAAAATGTCAGACGTGGCGATAGTGGCTGTATTCTTACGGCCACTATCGCTCTGCCTACCCCGCAAGGGATGAAGGCGTGATGTATGTATGTATGTATGTTTTTATTAGGAATGTTTATTTCTGCCGGTTTAGAATCACCCCAATTCTTCCCGCGGGTGTTGTAAGAGTCAACTAAGGGACTCTAGGGGCTCATATGTATTACAACTTTAGGTGACAGGCTGACAACCGTTTACTACAGTGGTACACGAATCATCTAAGAGCACCCTCAATACTTGTCAGACGTGGCGACAATGACCGTAATTTTACGATCGTTAACGCTCTGCCTACCCCGTGAGGGATTAAGGCGTGGTTTGTGTATGTATGTATGTATGTTTGTTTATGACTATTTTTCAATGGATGTTATCTCTGTTGCAGTCTTCCGAACACAGTGTTGGTAAAGTTACCATCAGGGGAAACTAAGAAGACTACCATGAAGCAAGGTCAACTTGAGGTCACAAAAGTGCCAAAACCAACCACCTCGGCGGCGGGACAGAAACCTGATCAGAAGACTGAAAAGAAAGAGGTCAGTTACTCCTTTCTTATATAATAGTTTAGGCACAGAATACTCTTAATCGACACTCATTTCTTTACTTGTTGTAAGCCTAAGCTGTTCTCCAGGTTATTTCTTAATTTTTAAATATATTTTTTAATTTATGGTGTATGGGACAGTTACCACTGACTGAGCCCCAAGTCTGCAATTTTTTTGGTATTGTAACGCAAAACGTAAATGTCATTCCATTGCCATTGTGATTGTCTATACTTCAAACTGTTATAGTCTGTAAGTTTAGGTACTTATATTTTTGTAAACAAACTTTGTACGAAAGTGACACTTCTGAACTGTGAGTTTCATATAAAGTTTGTTTACAATAAGTACCTAAACTTACAGACTATAGTAGACTACAAAACTACTAAAATCATCCAACTGTGATCCAATCGACATCCAGCTGAAATTATTTTTATTTAGCTGACTTAGGACCCTGGACAAAAACTTTGCCTTTATTTGCTACAAAAGAGACAGAAACTACAGCTGCAATTTTTCTCTTGTGCTGTTATCATATTTTCTTTTCACATTTATTACTTTTGTACATCACAATTTTATGTTCTACAGGTGGTAGAAATAGTAGACAGCAGCAGTGGCGATGAATCCTCATCATCATCATCTGACTCGGATGACTGCATCATGCTGTCTGACTCTGAAGTGCCGCCTAGTCCTGAAGCGGAGGACGATCCTAATAACTCAGGTAAAAGATCATCAATAGCCACAATAGACTACTGCTGGACTTGGGCCTCTCCCTTATAATCCATACTCCATACTGTGTCCACACCTTTATGTCACTAAAGTAACTAATAACATAAAATACTAACTATAGCTATTTGCTCTGAGGTATCAGGTAGGTATACCTAAATGTACATACATACATATATCACGCCTTTATCCCTTGCGGGGTAGGCAGAGCGTTAACAGCCGTAAGAATACGGTCGCTATCGCCACGTCTGACATTTTTGAGTATTGTTTTCCAAGGTTGTTCCAGAAAACATGTGTATCACTATAATGACAGGTTGTCAGCCTGTCGCCTAAAAATTGTAATACACCAATTCTCTCGAGTCCCTTAGTCGCCTCTTACGACACCCACGGGTAGGATGTAGGGTGAAGCTATTCTAAGCCGGCGTCACACGGCATTGATTTAAATGTAATTTTTGTAAACCTGCCTGTATCTTTGTAATATATGATTGTCACAAAATGTAATAATTATGTGGAAATTTGGAGTAAATGCTGGTGCTCATTATTTAAATTTTTCTTTTTCAATTCTTATTTTTATTTATTTATCGGACAAAAGAGACTGATTACTGTTCTCTTTTATTAGGGCTTCACGTGAACGACGCTTACAACATCCCGGACGAGCAGGGTCGCGTGCTGATCAACATCGGCCACCCAGAAGCCGAGGAGGACATTTTCCTAGCGCCGCAAATCGCGAGGGTCATCAAGCCACATCAGGTCAGTCCTGTGATAAAAAAAAACTAAATTTATTCAAGCAAACAAAGTTTTAGTTTCTTAACCTGATGTCTATCAATCCTTATTATTTTTTGGTAGCGTCATCTATTTCTACAGAATTTTTTGGACGTACTTTGACTGAAAATATCCCATCGAAATAGACATCGAAGTGGTACGGTTTAACCACGTCAAAGTAGCTGGACCAAACTTAGAGCATTCAACGATTCAACCTATGGAAATGGCAAAGCTGGGTTGACCCCTTTGCCAGAATTGCCAATTTGACCAGCGCGTTATATGAAACTGACAATTGCCATTGCGTTTTATACTGCACGTGCTTACCTCCCCTCCCGCAAAAAGAGGCGTTTTTTTTTCGGTAATTGATTGTTTACCACCTCCATCATGGCTCTACAAGTTTACACGTAACTGTAAGCAACTGTGTTTCCTTATAATAATTTACGCATTTTTTTTTCTACAGATCGGCGGAGTACGATTTCTCTTCGACAACATAATAGAATCTGTGGAGCGGTTCTCCAACTCGACGGGTTTCGGCTGCATACTAGCGCACTCTATGGGGCTCGGCAAGACGCTGCAAATCGTCTGCTTCACCGACATATTCCTGAGGCATACCACATCCAAAACCGTGCTGTGTATTATGCCCATCAATACTTTGCAGAATTGGGTAAGAATTTTAGGCAATTTTTATGTTGAGTGATGTCATTATAAGATAAAGAAGTGTTGGGCTTCTCATGAAAAATTCATGACTGGCTTTGTATGGGAAGTGCAAATTCTAGTCGTCTTATTTAAACGTGTTCCTTTGGAAGGTTGTTTTGTTTCATGAACTGTAGGTGCCCTATTTTATTAAACTACACGCTACAAGTCTACAAGTAAAATTCTTAGTGTTCATCATTGGCCTCACACATGGACAGAGGATTTAATCAGCGTCTGAGGCAACACTTATTCGCGTGACGCGGGTTTAGTTCCCTCTCCACAGACCTTGCGTGGTCTGGCGCGATTATGGTTGCCGCAGGTTTGCCCAGGACCTGCGCCACCCTCTCGTCCTCCCTGGCTGTCTCCGCAGGAACGACGAGTCGATACGAGCGGAGTCAGTTCGGCTGCAGGAGTCTGCCGCACGATAGACCTCTGACACACGTCCGACGGAGACCCTATTCCGGATTTAGATGTGGTGTTGTCCTTTTCCAGGACAAGTTCGCGTTTCTCCCTTCTGACGACCCCTACGGAAAGAGATTTGATGGTGCTATTCTACTTTGCCAGCACCACACGGTTTTAATGGGGCCATAATAGTTTTTAACATAAGGTACTGGTCTTCCAGATTGTATACTATAGAGGGATATTTCATTGTAGGTGGCGGAATTCAACATGTGGCTGCCGGTGGACGCCAGCACGAGTCCGCTGGCGGCGCACGGGGAGGTGCGGCCGCGGAACTTCCCCATCTACGTGCTCAACGACAGCCACAAGACGCTGCAGATGCGCGCCAAAGTCGTCAAGGTAATAACAGAGTACCAGTACTAGTGAAACGTTTTAGACATAGTTTTTTTTTGTCTTTGCACATACACACGCAAGCACACACACACGCACACACACACACACGCACACACACACGCACACACACACGCACACACACACGCACACACACACGCACACACACACGCACACACACACGCACACACACACGCACACACACACGCACACACACACACGCACGCACGCACACACACACTCGCACGCACACACACACTCGCACGCACACACACACACGCACACACACACGCACCATCACCATGTCTTTATCGCAACGTCTTCCAAATAGTAAAGGCCTTTTCAGATGATTCGTGTATTACCGTAGCGACAGGTTGTCACCATGTCGCCTAAAATTGTAATACACATGAAACCCTCGATTCCCTTAGTCGCTTCTTACGACAAATGATGATACATCTCTGAAATGATGATGATGGGGATTTAATATTCTACTAACGTTTTCAGGACTGGAAGTCGACGGGTGGTGTACTGATGATAGGCTACGAGCTGTACCGGCTGCTCAGCATGAAGAAGGACAAGAAGCCTCGCAAGAAGCGGAAGGGCAAAGACGACCCCGACAAGGACAAGGAAAAAGACGATAAGAAAGACAAGCCCGATGTCAATGAAGACACTCAGGTGAGCACTTTCGTATTGATGTCTAATACCTTTAAACAAGCAAGAATTGCATATATGTATTATACTTGAAATGCACAAAACCTGAAAATAGTTTGTTCAGTATCACAAGCAGAATCGATTGCACCAATTTTTAATATCAGTAATTTCAAAAAAGTCATATTGCATCAGATAAGGATCTGGAAATGGCGGCGGTTACCTAAGTGTGTGGGAGAAAGCATGAACGCCAATTATATGTATTTTTAAATTAACTTATTCAGTAAGTTAACGCACAATTTACAGATTTAAGATATCGCCAAACTGCATGGCAGTTTGTGATGTAAGAGCCTGTGTCGGAGAGAGAAAGCATGACAACCCGCCATTTATAGATCCTTTCTTTAATTGGACGGCTTATACACACATATATCACGCTTTTACCCTCTATCGAAAACGTATTTTATCAAAGATATGTTATTTGTTTTGAAATGCTTTGAATACTAAAATAAAAAATGTTATTCAAACAGGGTTCAGACATCACAATGCAGTCTAAAATGTCTGAAGAGTCAAAAGACGTGGAAGGCGACGCTGCTAAGGCCGATGGAGACGATAAAAAAGACGATAAGAAAGAAGATACGCCCAACGATGAGGAAAAGAAACTTCTAGATGGTGAGTTTGTAGTCGCTGGTATAATGTATTCTAGGAGGCATTCGTTGACTAACGCAGTAAAGAAAATAAGAAGTCGCAAAATTGACTACGACTTTGATTCGAACCCGGGACCGTGGCCTGATAAACCATTGCTCTGCCACCTGTGCTACTGGCCTGCTAACCGCAGTTTTGTATTTGTATTCACTACCCACATTTACGCTATATTTTGACTATTAACACCGGAATCATGCAATTATCATTATTAGCCACTGTCTACCCACTGCAGAGCAAAGGCCTCCCTCTCTTTCTTCCAGTCTTCCCTATTTTAAGCTGCCTCCATGCAATATCATACGAACTTTGTTAATTTCTAAGATGTTTATTTAATTTTTTTCTAGAAATGTACGAAGCGCTGGTGAAGCCAGGGCCGGATCTAGTCATTTGCGATGAGGGGCACCGGATCAAGAACTCTCATTCCAACATTTCCTACGCGCTCAAACAGATGCGGACCAAGCGGCGTGTCGTACTTACTGGTAAGTATACAGATAATGTTGTGATTATTTAGAATAGCTGATAGTTCTATTTCAATATGCCTTTAATAGGTATGTGGCAAACGTCCACAAGAGTCCACTGTTGGAAATTGGCCTCCACCTACCGAAGAAATAATCGTAAAACTTGATCCTACTCAACACTTACACAGAGCGGGAAGATGTTGTGTTTCACTATAAATATTACTGCCCATTTTCTGGATTGATCTTTTAGTCGCCTTTTAGGACGCCCACGGGTGGAAAGAGGCGATGCTTTCAACCAAAGTCAAAAAGAGTCCTTTGATTTAAAAAAGTCTAGCAGCTATTAGCTGTTCAGGCGCCACAAGTTGAGACGAAACAGAAAACCAGCCTCTCTCTTTTACATTTTTTACATGTTGTAATGTTTCCAATTTCCAAGGGGAGGCCTTTGCCCTGCAGTGGGACGCTGAACAGGCTAATTAAAAAAAAAATGTTTCCAATTTCAACTTCCTCATTTTTCCAGGCTACCCTCTCCAAAACAACTTACTAGAATACTGGTGCATGGTAGACTTTGTACGTCCTAACTACCTCGGCAGCAAGACTGAGTTCTGCAACATGTTCGAGCGCCCCATACAGAACGGGCAGTGCATCGACTCCACGCCACAGGACATACGACTCATGAGATACAGGGCGCACGTGCTGCATTCGCTACTTGTCGGTTTCGTACAGAGGTAAGGCATCTTAAGTAAAAACACTGTATTGCATAAAAAGAAATAACATAATACAGGACATATTAAACTAAAGAAATGCGCAAAGGCAGCCTTATCGCTAAGAGCGATCTGTTACAGGCAACCTTTGGGTAGAAGAAATAAATAGGAATAAACGCAGAGTGCAAGAGTAATCAATAATAAAGACGTAAGCAATTCAATTAAACATAAAAAACTAAAATTAAATAAACCTAACTGAAATAAATATTATGTAGTAAAATAAATAAATACTATACTTAATAATCTTAATTTTGGTTGTAAGTTTTTCAAAGCGTTTGATTATGCAGATCATGTTATAAGTGTTTCAAAACATTACATGGGAATCCCCTGATACTTAATTATTCCAACATTAATAAATGATAATTAAAACTCAAGGTTAAAGTAGATGTTTAGGGCTGAACCATTGGTCTGTCTTTTATCATATTGGTATGCATGCCGCAGGGTTCAATACTAGGTCTATTTCTATTTTTGATATACATTTTAAAGTCTCTTATCTTGTCGTAGTTTCTAAACAAAACTAACCTAATACCTGTTATTTCCAGACGTTCCCACGCTGTGCTGCAATCCACGCTGCCCCAGAAGGAGGAGTACGTGTTGCTGGTGCGCATGACGCCGCTGCAGAGGAAGCTGTACGACCACTTCATGAACGAGGTCGTGCGTTGCACGTCCGTGCCCAATCCGTTGAAGGCTTTCGCTATTTGTTGCAAGGTGAGTTTTATACTATACATCTAAAAATAAATAAAAGTAAGATGATATCATATCGTATGGTATCGTATATATATATATATATATATATATATATATATATATATATATATATATATATATATATAAAATGAAGAAACAAAAACACGAACCGTCGTGTTTTTTAGTAAATATGTATCCTGTTTTATAAAATCAAAGTTTATATAAGGTGTAAAAATATTAGCTGCAAATATTTTAAGGGATGAATCAGCCCATGAAACTGAATTGGTTGGCTTGTACCGTTTGTATGGGAATTGGGATGTCCAAAATTTTTGTTCGGATTTCGACCTATGTTCCTTGGGGAAAGTGGTTCAGTTTCATGGGCTGATTCACCCCTTAAAATAAATGCAGCTAATATTTTTTACACCTTATATAAACTTTGGTGCTTCGAATTTAGCTCTATTTTAGTACTAAAAAACCAAGTCAAAACCAGCGATATATTTTCTTCGATTCCTTTTTAGCAACAAATGCATCCTGTTTCAGATTTGGAACCACCCGGATGTTCTATACAACTTCCTGAAGAAGCGCAGCGAAGTGAATGCGGCCATCGAAGAGGATCTGGACCTGGAGGAGCTTCGGGGCGTCACCAAGGCGGGCCGCGCCGCCCGGAACAACAGGCAACCCGCCAAAAGGGGGCCCAAACCGCGCGGGGTCAGTCTACAGTACTTTTTAGAGCGTGGTTCATTTTAAATGTTCAAATTTTTTGCGAACTAAGTTGCTCAGCCTAAAAAAAAGTTATAAGAAATTGGTCAGCCATATTTGTAACTAGACGCCCGCGACTCCGCTCTTGTGGATGTCGGTTTTAATTCCGTAGCATCCAACAGGAACATTTTTTCGGAATAACAACTGTCTACGTACTATAACTATGTGTTAATCCAAGTTCCCCTCTATCTTGTGTGCCAAATCTCGTTCAATGAAAATCGGCTCAGTTGTTTTAGCGCGAAGGAGTAACAAACAAACAAACATACAAACTTTCACATTTGTAATATTAGTGGGATTAGGATTAGGATGGTCATTCAAAAGTCTTCATCGTAACTCTTTTACAATGCTATGCTTAACGGCTGCGAGCGCATGACATCCGGTCTGTGTGTGCTACATTAGCGACATTTTGTTCTTTCCCGACTAATCTTCATTTTCTTGTTGACAGGGTGCCGGCAAAAAGCCAGCAGCAACGATCCCACCAAACACCACCGGCGCCACACAGCGACCCGACGCGTACGGCAACGCGCCCTACCCGCCCAACGGACCCTACGGACCCAACCCGTACCCTAGACCCGACCAGGGACCCTATCCGTACAACTACCCCCAACAACCCGGCTACTACCCACCCAACCAGGGCTACAACCAAAACTACGATCAAAATTACTACCAGCAACAACAGCAACCTTACAACAGTAACTACCCAAATCAGTACCCGCAAAATAATCCCGAATGGCAACAAGGCTATAATCAGAGTAACTGGGGTAACAACAGCGGGTATTACGGAAACAATAGCGGATATTACAATAATCCGCAGTATCCTAACGGGCAGCCGCCGCAAGATTACAACCAGCAATACCCACCGAACTATACAGCTCCTACCGGCGAACAAACGTATCCAACCAACGCCATTCAACCTTACACGGGAAACCAGGAACCGTACCCGAACCAACAAAGACCGTACCCGGCTCCGTACCCACAACAACCAGGATATACAAATTACAATAACGCTGGACCGTCCGGTCCGCCTGAACCTTCTTATCCCAACAATCAACCTCCCCCACAGTACCCAAACAACCAACCAGCAGCATACCCCAATAACCAACCCCCGCCGTACCCTAACAACCAACCTTCCGAATACCCGAATCAACCTCAAACCTTCCCACCTTCTTACCCCGACAACACAACGTACGGGCCGAACCAGCCTCCGCCTTACAACCAATACGAGAACCAACCACAAAACTACCCAGGCTACAATAATGTACCTCCCAATCAACCTCCAAACGCCATGCCAAATCAGGAGGCTATCAAATGTGAACCTTCTGTCCCACCTGTTTATCCTAATGACGTCAAGCCTAATGTTCCTCAAGACACTACTAATGTTCCGTATGGTACTCCTGGTTACAACTACAACCAGCCAAACACTTCCGCATATCCCGAACAAGGTGCAAACGGAAACTACCCGTGTCAGTATCCATTCCCGCCGCATTTAGAAACGAAACCGCCGCTAGACAGCGCCGGCTCGAACAGCCCTGTCACTTCGTGGCCCATCACTGAACTCAAAACTGAAGTGAGCAAGTTGAAGCTAGAAGAAAAGACAGAAATAAAGTCTGAATCGGACGGTGAAGTCAAAATCGAAGATTTAGATACCAAGAAAATCGTCAAAGACGGATCAAAAAAAGAACCGACATCAGAAACACCAATAACTGATAATAAAACTGAGTCTGATAAAAAAGAAGCGTCTAGCAAGAAAGATAATGGAAAAGCTGAAGCGGGTAAAAGTGAGTCGGAATCAGAAGAGGAATTACCTAAAAGACGAGGACGAAAGCCCAACAAGAAAGACGATAAAGCCAAGGGAAAAAGTAAAGCCAAGCCTCGAGGGCGTAAAGACAGAAAAACATCTAAAGACAAAAATAAAGACGATAAAGAAAATTCCGATTCAGAAGAAAGTGAAAAGGAAGAGAAACTATCTAGAGAAGAGGAACTTGCTTTATCTAAGAAAGCGGAAGAACTTACTTACGACTGGGCGGCAGAGTTACTCAAAGATTACGTGCCTGGAATCATAGAGAACTCCGCTAAAATGGAATTGTTCTTCTACATCCTGAACGAGAGTATCAAAATGGGCGATAGACTGCTGCTTTTCAGCCAGAGTTTGTTTACTTTGAATCTCATTGAAGACTTCTTGGAGAGGAACTACATTCCGGGAAAGAACTGTGTTTGGGAACGAAACGTCAACTATTACCGTAAGTATTCCAATCGCAAATGCTTTTTTAGGGTTTAAGAAGACTATCTTCTACATGCCCCGTCCACAGTCTGTCTGTATGCCTTGATAACTTCGTCAGTTTTTGTTTAGTGAATCTTGGCAAGATTATTAATATTTTATTATAAACTATAATCTTGTGTTCTTTGACTTCTATTTACAAGACGACTTTCTATAATTCAGGACTCGACGGCTCAACGCACGCATTGGAACGCGAGAAACTCATAAACGAGTTCAACGCAAACCCCAACATCTATTTGTTCCTGGTGTCGACGCGCGCCGGCTCCCTCGGGATCAATCTGGTGGGCGCCAATAGGGTCATAGTATTCGACGCCAGTTGGAACCCCTGCCACGACACGCAGGCTGTGTGTAGGGTGTATAGGTAAGTGAACAATAAAGTAACGAAGGAAGGACATAAGTCCCAGTATCTCCTTGTTTCTGAGTTCAATATAATGGAAGCCAATTGGATCATCGTGTTCCACGCAAGTTGGAACGGGTGCCACGACACGCAAGCTGTAGGGTCTATAAGTAAGTCTCCGCTTCGTTCAACAAAGCGAAAAGGTACTATAGTGTTGGTTGCGACTTGCGTTGTCTTTTCTGAAAGTAGGTTCGATTTTTCGTTAGTGCTAAGATGTAAGTTACAGTATGTAATTTCTGCACAATGGCTGATTCTACTCAATATTCTCTATTTGAAACAAATTATCAAGAACTCGAGGGTTAATAAGCAATGCAACATTAGGCGATAGGCTCACAACCTGCCGCTATGGTATTACACAGTCTTCTGATATAACGATAAAAATTTTGTTGGACGTGGTATGAATGACAATTTTTAAAGATGTTTCTGGTCTGCTTATCCCGCAGGATGTGTATCCAGATTATAAAACCATTCTCTACGCATTCTATTACAGATACGGTCAAAAGAAGCCATGTTTCGTTTACCGTTTCGTGATGGACTGGTGCCTGGAGAAGAAAATATACGACAGGCAGATAAACAAACAAGGCATGGCCGACAGAGTCGTCGACGAGTGCAACCCCGACGCCGTGCTGTCTATGAAGGAGATCACCAACCTCTGCTTTGATAATGACGAGAAGGTAAGCAGTACATTTCTTTGTAATTAACAATTTATTGTACAAATAAACAGATACAAGACAAGTAGATTCAGAAAAAGGTCACAACAGGTAGTACTTATGCTTATTGCTATGTACAAAACATTACATGTGATTTCCCTTGCCTACCTTACCTTAACAGCCACAACGGGACATGGGCCTCCCTCTTTGGGTGGTATTGCCATACTCACTACGCTTGGCAGGTAAATAGGCGAGCGCAGTGCAACATGTTCCATTCGCCGGGAACGCTGCTGCCAATACCCTTGATGATTATCGCTTAGCCGGTTTGTACGACACCCATGGGTAGAATTAGGGTGATGTTATTCTAAGCCGGCTCAACACGGAAGATTCCCCTATTATTTTTGTTATTTGTTTATTTTTCTCTGATCGCATATTATAGTCATATGTGAATACCTATAATTGGTTTAATAGTAAGCACATTAAAAATTTTTATTTGGAACACCAACAGTTTGTACAAATTAATGTACAAACTGTTGGTGTTCCAAATAAAAAATTATTTAAAATTTATTTATTTATTTATTTCAGAGTATTTCCCATACTAACCGCGTTTTGCAGGTGTATTGCCTGTATGTCCCCGTTGGCCGTGTCCCCAGTGAGAGCGGGGCAAATGCCACTCCTTGCGCAATGTCACTTGCTTGTAAGCCATTTCCCCATCCTCAGTCACAAGTTGCCATACTTTTTCCCATCCTGTCCCTCTACCCTATCTTATACACTTTAGCGCTGTATGTTCGCATCCCCGGCAAGGTTTGGCAGCGTGGGACAAGGTGGACAGGTTGGGCAAGTTGTGACAGAGGAAGCAATGCCTTACCATGCCACACTTTGCCTTACCTGCCAAACCTTGCCCAACTTTCACTAGGACAACGTAAACACACGGTATTGCCGAGTGCCGTCAATAAATTCTATTGGCTTTTTCTTGATTTAGATCAATCTTGAGTGCGATTTTGAAATGTCATTAGTACTGCCTGACATTTCTCAATATCGCTTTTGAGATCGATTGATCGAGCGGTTTATTAAAACTGGCTTTAATGAAACGATCCCCATCTGTCCAACAGGAAACAGAGCCGAAAGACCTAACAGAGCACCTGGACAGATACCTGGATGTGGTGATGCAAGGCATCCTCACGCACTACGGCAAGAAGCTGAGCAAGGAGCCCTTCCAGCACGAGTCGCTGCTGGTCGACAGGAAAGAGAAGAAACTTTCCAGCGCTGAGAAGCGACTGGCGCAGAGAGGGTCAGTTTACTATATTGCTTCGTCCTATAGGAGTTTCTCGAGTGGAGGCTACTCTTCGGCAAGCGTACCGTTGGACGTCCTCCGGCCAGATGACTTAAAGAGAGCTGGTAGCGACTGGATGGCGAAAGCGGGAGGTCGTTCATTGTGGCGTACCCTGGTGGAAGCCTATATCTAGCAGTGGACTGCTATAGTGAATGATGATGTGATGTGAAGAGGAAAAAGAGCCGGATGAGCGTACAATCGAACTATCAATAACTTCGATTGTTTTTCTCAATACTATAGATAAGCGATAGTGTTGAACATTTCAATAACATTGCTGCATTTAGACATACACTGACCAGTGGAAACAGTACAGCAGTACTTCGTTTTCTTTTAGCCCCAACAGTGAGGATATTGTGCGGTCTGTGGAGCCAATAGACGGCAAATATATTTACAAGGTTCCGTCATATTCCAGATACGAACTCGAGAAGAAAGCAGCGCTAGCTCCGAAGCCCACCACCGCGTACCGCACCGTGCGCGCAGCCGACGGCAGCCTGGTGCAGCGCCCCGTCGCCTCAGTGCGGCCCATGCAGCACGGCGCGCGCTGGATCCCCGCCGACGTGTGGCGCCGCCAGGGCATGACCGCGCAGGAGATGACGCTGCCGCTAGGTATATCATTATTAGTACCAGGAGCTCAATTTCTGAATAGCTGGGTCTCCATTGAACGAGCAGCCTCAGATGCTCACTGTTGCGCGCAGCATGCGGCGCAATGCGCGGTCGGTGTGGACGGTTTTTCGCCTGAGCATGAGAATTTTAACATGCGCCCACTTTTAACATTTTAGCACGTGCACGAAAGCCCGAAACGACTGGTCTAACCACACATTTTTAAATTTCTTTTACTTGATGTTTTAATAGCCAAAAATATGTGTGAATTTTTGAGGGTATGTGAGAATCAATAAGTAGAACGTGAGATACAAGCATAATAAGTTCCTAGCAGATTTTCGCATGAAACAAAAACGAAAAATCCAGAAATTGAGCTCCAGGTTGACTTGGCTTTTGTCTTTTGTCGTTCAGAATGATTTTTGGAAAAATAAAACCTATTTTCCCGGCTATTTCTATGCGTAATACCTTTCGACCTACTATTTAAGCTCAGTACCAACATACCCGTCTGATTAAAGAAATTATCTGTAAATGGCGGCCGATTGTCATACATTCTCTCTCCCACTGAGGCTCTTTAATATATCAGGCGTTGATGCTTTCTCCCTCACACTTGATACCCGCCGCCAGTTAAGGTGAACGCACACTTTTCCGCATCGAACGAACCTTCAAAAAACTTCGGTGCGTTCATCTTTACAGACAGTTACCTACTTTATGATGTGCTTTGGTTATAGAAAACTAATAACCCATATTCCTTTTCCCAGATGTCGTAATCCCAACCAACTCAGCCGAGAAGACCAACATAGTCCTGAAGGCCGGGCAGCGCGTGATGGTGCTGAAGTCTCCCAAGGGCATCTACATGCAGCTCGAGTCAGGAAAGATCATCGCTATCAAGACCTCGTTCAAGGGTCTGGCCGGTCAAAAGGGCGACGGGAAGGATTCTGCTGTCGGGAAGAAAGGTATGGAAAATAGGATCAATACATACTAAAATTTTGAACCTACCTGAACCAAATCGGGGACGTTTTGAAGAAAGATCAGGTCAGAAGTACCCTAAACCAACGAGCGTGCATGAAAAGACTGATGAATGTAGAAGAAGCGAAAGAAGTATGCCAGGATCGTAGCAAGTGGAAGGAAATAGTCTCTACCTACGTCATCGGGAAAGAGGCGTAGAGGCGATTTATGTATGTATCTACATACTAAAATGAAATCCTTATTTGCGTTTCTAACTCATGGACACCCGCTAACACGACGAACGGTTTTGATGCGGTTGATTTAAATAAAATAAATAAATAAATATCCTGGACAATTCACACAGCGCCATCTAGCCCCAAACTAAGCAAAGCTTGTACTATGGGAACTATATAGCTGATACTAATACATAAATACTTTTTTTGTAAATAAATACATATTATACATAGAAAACACCCAGACTCAACACAAATATTTGAAAATTGACTTAACAAATATTTGTGTCCGGTGGGGATCGAACCCACGACCTTCGGCGTAGAAGGCAGGCATACTATCCGCTACGCCATCGGGACAGTCAGTTGCTTAATGGATGGAGTGAATCAATAAGAAGGTTAGGCTAATACGCATTATTCCCACGGAAAAAGGATTAGCACAAACAAAAAAAAACACCAAAATATTTGTTTCTAAATATGTTTTTTTCCTCAGTTCTAGGTGGCCGGCCTTCAGCATCCATCCCGGGTTCGCTCAAAAACAACTCCGCCATCACAATCACGTCCAAATCCGCGCCCAACCGACCTGGCTTCCACAGAATCATGAACAGACCAAACATCCCCGGACAGAAAATAGGCAGGCCCTTGATGCCCGGACAGAAGATCGCGGAGATCAGAAACAGACTCGGGGAAATGAGGTCCTACACCGGAGTGAGGCCCAAATTCCAAGGACATCCCGGAAAAATGCTACGACCAAACCTACCCGGGTCAGTCAGCATAACCAAAATATCCCGAGACCCAAAAAGAAGCGATGATAAAAAGATGGAAGTAGATTCCGAACCGGAAACTCAGGTTTTAGACAGCGACGATGACGATGGCAAAGATACGGACAAATCTTCAGATAACAAGTCGGACGAAAAGAAATCTGACGATAAATCCGAAGAGCCCCAGTCTTCTAATAGTTCGGACAAAACTGATGAAAACAAACCGTCTAAACCTATAGTTCTCACGACGGACGAAAAACTACCTTCAGAAGAGGCTTTAGACAATAAGAGTACTGTTAAACCGGAAAGTACAAAATTAACGAAAAACACTCCTAAATACGATCCGCCTAAATTCCAACACAATGATACTGTAAGAACTAAACCACTCGCGCCTACAACACAACCTGAAATGCCTACCACGCCACACGAGGAGCCGCAAAGAAACCAACTAGAAGACGTCATCAAAATGCAACAAATAGATGCCGAAAGAGACGGCAGTGAAAAGAAAATAAATCCTTTGAAAAACTACAGACATCAAAGACCGGTCGGCCGCACTGCCGCAGAGTCTAGCCTGAGCATACTAGAGCGAACGGCCAGCGTCCTAAACAAAGAAGGCATGCCGGACTTCAGGAGAAACCTAGACGATATAACCCAATCCTACTCCCCAGGCCCAGACGAGAAGCCTTCAGCCAAATCTAAGAAAAAGAAATCTCCGAACAAAGACATCGAATCTCAAAACGACAAACAATCTAGTTCGGGGATGTCGCACAGCATTTCAAGCATGTTAGGGAATAAAGATAAAATCGCTTCGAATACTGCTCCCGTGGCGCCTTTAGGGCAGAGTCCGAGGATTTCTCCAGGAGTATCGCCAGGTTTGCCGCACGATATGCGAGCTATGCCGCATCCGATGAAGCCTGCGGGGCACGTGCCCGACATGAGCAAACACGTGCCCAGCGTGCCCGCTGTGCCCATGAACCCGGGACCCGTGCCCGGACAGGCCTACCCTGTAGGACACCCACCGCAAGCGCCTGAAGGACATTACGGACAGTATCCACCTGGTAAGTACCACTACAAGACTGTTGATTGTTCCGTTTTAGGGAATCAATATAATGCTACTACTGCTACAGCCACAACAGTCCACTGCTGGACATGGGCCTCCCCCAATAGGGGGTATTGCCATACTCACCAGGCTTGGCAGGTGGATTGGTGAGCGCAGTGCAAGGTTTTGTAGATATTCACAGGAAACCCTGCTGCCCGTTCCCTGGATTTATCCCTTAGTCGCCTACACGACACCCACGGGCAGAAATGGGGAGATGCTATTCTAAGCCGGCGCCACACGGCATAATAATAATAATATAATGCACCTTTTGACTTTATAAAAGTTAATATAGGCTGGTTTTGACAGATATCTGTTTGCTACATATCCAGTCACTCCTTTTGCATAATCACGATTTTCACTTCACTCGTTACTCAACTATGTCAGAGGCCAGCTACTCGTAGTAGGCGGTTGAAAAACTCAGACACCAGGGTTCATCGGGCCGCTGGACGACTCAATGTCCACACGAAAAGAAGAAGAAAGACACTTTTCATTGATATATAAACAGTTCACTATCTAATGGTGTCACTCTTGTGACACAGTATCGATGTTTTTGTGATTGCCCGTAGTCTGCTAACAGTTTGAAGTATAGAAAATCACAATGGCAATTGAATGCCAGGTTACAATAAAAAAAAATAGCAGACGTGGGGCCCATATTTTGAATCTAAGATTGATTTACTTTAGAACGAAAGTGTTTTTTGTCTCAGGTTACGGCATGGGTTACGGCGGGTACACCAACGCGCCGCCTTACTACGGCGGGTACGGCGCGGCGGCGCCTTACTACCCCGGCATGCCGGGCTACGGCGCCGCGGGAGCTCCGCCCCCCGCGCCCTACGCGCCCCCCGCGCCCGCGCCCCCGCCTGAAGGGTATCTGCCCCCCAACCCGCAGTGGTAAATGTGATTCTAGTTTATTTTCTCGAGAGCGAGAGAATATTTCAGATAAATATACGGGCAACCACAATGAAGCTATGAAAGCTGGACGCAAGACTTAAAACGCTCCGCTGATATTCTGGTCACAGATTTAAAAACAACTGTTCAAGACTAAAGTAGTCTTATGCATTTAATTGTGTTTTCGGCAAGTTTTTCGTAGCTTCATTGTGGTTTCTCGTAGGAATTCCTCTGATTCGAAGCTCTGAAATGTTTTCTTGTTAGGTCGTTTTGGTCATTGTGAGATTACGAGACATACGTGCGGAGTGAATGTGTGTTTGAATTTGAACGAATTTGAGATTCTTTCTAGTTGTTTTGTATGTGAAAATGAACTGGCTTTAAAATTTACGTTGTGATTTCTTTTTCCCTTTTTTATAATTATTGTATTATCCATTCGACGTTCGGTGTTGACTGAAATTGTAGATATGTGGACTACCATAAAATTATTTATTATCTAAAACATTACTAGTATTGCCATTTTTTATATTTTTTCTGACTTATTTAAAAGTACGTATTGTACAGTTTATTCGATATTTAGCTTTAAAATGCATTAACCGTTTTATAACTAATGAGTACTTATTATTCTAGTATTTGACCTAAAACTTTCGAATATCTTGAACAAATTAACGCAATGTGAATTTGAATCCTTTGGAATGGCTGTTAGTATTAGACGATAAAATAATATCAATATCCAGTGTAATGTAGAAAAATGAAGTACATACTATTAATCTTTAAAAGAAACTTTACCTGATGACTTTCTAATATTTTGCGGCGTAATATAAGCAGAAATATTCATGGCAGTGTAGAATAAAATGTGCTGGCCAAGCCGTCGGTCTGCTGGGCTGATATAGTGATTCTTAGTCCGTTTTCGAAGATTAATAAATGTTGAAAGCCGATGCCATATTTCCTACAAATAACACAGCAAATATCGACAAATCGTTTTACAAAATCTTAAAATTCTTCTAAGATACTTCATGTAGTTTTTTTAATGTATGGCGAAAAAGAAGTCGATGGCTACAAAGCGTATTTCGGTCGATGTGATAAGAACATTGATACCTAGTGTAAGACTAATGTGTGGAGTATTTATCAATGTATTTTAGCTTAGATAGGCGCCTATGTTAGATCTTAGGAATTTAGGACTCATTTATTCAAGCCCGTGATACTGCGTTGTTGGTCGACTTGTTAGTAGATTGATAATTTTAATATTTTTTAGGCTGAACTAACATCAACCCATTGTTTTCGATAATATCTTTATATCTTTAACTTTGGCAATTTGATTTCTCGTAACGTTTCTGTAATCTTCGGGCTCGGTCGTGCCTCAGCCAAACGAGCCACGCGAATTTATACCTATATTTACATATTATCAGTTATTTTGTTATTTTTGTTGCTAACAAGTCGATTTACAACTTTACATTTGTAGCAACGTATGCATAACACAGAAACTATTATATTATTCTAGTTATGTGTTTTAACATAATATGATCTGAGTGCAACATTACAGTCTTATATACCAGATTTCTATATTTTCTCTGGTGTGTATGTGTGTGCGTTTGTTTATATAATAAATTCAAAAAGTAGGAAGACTTAGTCAACTTACTCGCATCTAGTTTTTCGTGAGAACGGTCTCTACTTAATATTATATTACAATAAATATAGTTTGTATTATATTTTAGTTAGCTTTAGCCTAAGTTATGTGACCAACGATATTTTGCCTTGCCCATGGTTACTTTAAGTAAAATTGGCATTGTCTGTGAACACTGGACATATATAAGTATACTATATCATATGTATTCGCTGACTATAACGAACTTTTTAAGGAACAGAGCGGGCCGTATGAGTATTTGCCATCTTTGTAACTGGCGAATATACAGGGTGAAAGAGACGGTGTAACGAAAACTTTGCAGGCGTGATCAGACTATGAAACTGAACAACTTTTTCTGTGGGGGCTATGTTGGGAAACGAAAATGTTTTTTCGAATGTTGTATGGAAGGTCGAAACTTTTTTTATATTTACCAACATAGCCCCCATAGAAACAGGTGGTCTGATCACGCCTGCAAAGTTTTCGTTACACCATCTCTTACACCCTGTATAATCTGAATAAAAATAATAATCTAAGAAGAAAGCCGATAATGGTTTATTTGCAATACGGCTCGCGTGGACGCTGAAGCAGTTAGCACATGGCAGTTAATATTAACTTTATTTCATTTACGATACAATTTATTGTGAAAGCACGCGCACCAAGTAGCGCTAGGTGTGCGCCAATCCTAAGTGTCTACTAAAGATTGAAGTCTTTGTAAGCGAGTCACAATTTGAATAATTGCAGTATTATTTTGCTTTTGTATATGAAATAAGCAAAATTTTGTTTTATACAATTTTCTATGTGGTAATAAAGTTTAGGTACAATTTTAATTAGACGTGTATGATATAATATTGATTTAATTTAATTTGATACGTTTTTACACACCAGAGAAAGAAGAAATTTTACTATGTATTATTTTATAATATCAGTTTTACACTAAATAACTTATGTATGTTGTCCTGTGTACAAAATAGCATTCGACTTATTTAATCGAAGTGATACCTACACATTGCATTTTAAATTGGTCAAATAGTGCTCTACCGACGATATCTATAATAAAGAAATTGAAAACATATTGCTTTTTCTTTCGTAACTTACCTTGTTTTTACAAAAACTTTTCTGATACTTGGCTGCATTCGTTTTACGCAACCGAGAAACAGCAATCGTAGGACAAGAATCCATGTTATCATTATAAGCTTGGTTATTATAATAGCGCGTAAGTTAATTTTTTTAGAGAAGGATAGGACGTAATCTTTTATGAATATAGGTGCTAAATTATAGAAAGAAATTGATATTTTAGTCCTAGCCAAGTAAAACTCTACCGATGAAAAGCCTACCAAGCGTGGTGAGTATGGCAATACCACCCAATTAGGAAAGGGCATAGGCCCAGCCGGACATAGGTCCAGCAGTGGACTGTTGTGGCTGTAGACGTAGAAGATGAAAAGCTAAAGTGTCAGCGCAAATTCGTTTAAGACTAGGACTTGGAGTTGACTCCAATGAATATCCGAACAGGAATTGACTGAAATATAAAAAAAAAACTGTAGTGTATAATACGATTCTCGCTTTTAGCACACTTTTAGGTATTACTCCGTCGTTGATTGAAAATGCACAACAAACAGGCGTGGTTTAAAATTGCACTGTGTTTCATGATCTTCGGTTGCGAACCAGTGTCGTAGCCGTAGTATTTTACAACTTATTGTTAGCGTGCCACGAGCAAAACCGACCTTGCCTCAGTCACAATCAGAACAGCGAATTATGGACATAGTCAATGAATGAATTAAATTCACGACACGCCATTCTTGAGAGAACAAGAGATTTCATACTTTTGACCGCAAACTAAGGTTAACAAATATCGAATCGGAGAGTAGGTATCAGTTGTACCTCTAAGGTAATTGTTAATTTTACGCATTTTATATTTTGATGGTTACGTAAGAATTCGCTTTTTATTACTGCAACTTGCTTTGACGATTTAAAATACACTTTGCGAATAAGTTAGATTTTAGGTTAGGTATACATACAGGGTGTTTGGAAAAGTACTACGTTCCTTTCAAGGGAAGAACCAGACCCTATGAAATGAAACACTGAACAACTTTCCCCTAGGAACATAGGTACTGTTGTGTATTGTATCAATGTTATGTCCTTTGTGTTCTTTTGTGTACAATTAACTGTTAAATAGGTCGTGAACCTCACATACGAGTACAAACTGTCTCGGTCGGCTGGTAGGTACCTACATTTTATTGATTTTTTTTTCATATTTCGACCTATGTTCCTTGGGGAAAGTTGTTCAGTTTCACAGGCTGATTCATCCCTTTAAAGGAGCGTAGTAGTTTTCCTAACTACTTGCCCAATGGATTGTGAAGAGAAAAATTGCCGCTTGTTTCTCATCGTGTGTGACCTGCCAATGCCTAGAACCCAGACGTAGGTTTTTTTGGAGTTTTAGGGAAATAAGTATATAAAGGAATTGTTTCACTCCGTTATATTATAACACATCCATTTGTTTGGTTTGAAAACTTCCCGATAGCCATCCTACATTAGATATAGGATAAACGTTTATTTCTAATTACATTGTTTTATTAAGTGAGTCATGACTATAAATTGCCAAAATATATTTTTTCTAAAATCTGTGTCAGACATAGCTTGATAGAGACCATATTATTACGGCTGATAGCGGTCTGCCAACCCCGCTATGTACACTTTCGAAATGCCAGAGGTCCACAAGCGCTGCTGATAGTACCTACCAAATTACGAGTACCTACGGATTTAGGTATCTACGCAGTCAAAAAAGACCGTGATTATTTGTGAAACGTGAACACACTATAAAATATACCCGTTTTGAGGAATAAAAAGTCGTTATGTTTTTATTTTGCGTATCACTACGCTGTGATTATAGGTTAATTAACGTTGAATAGCAAAACACGCAATTATTATTCGATCTGCGTCTACAATAATGTAGTGAGACGAGAGAGACGCATCTTCCTGATTGATCGGTATCGGTGAGTCCTTCCATCATAATTACCCGACTGCCGTGAAAGGAGGGTTACGTTACCTATGTTTTTCAAGAAAAAAAAGAACGTAAATGTATCAGGGCCCTAAGTTTGCTAAATAAAAATCGTTTCAGTTGGATGTCGATTGGATCTGTTCGATTATTTTAGTAGTTTCGTAGTCTGCAAACAGTTTGAAGTATAGAAAATGACAATGGCAATGGCAATGGAATGACAGTTGAGTTTCGACGGCATTACAATGACAAAGAATAGCAGACTTGGGGCCCAGTTGTATGTGGTGAGGTATATTCTTTTTCAGGGGCTGCACCTCAATCTGCTAGGTGGATGTTGGCTTATGAGGTTCGTGTCGTTCGTATCAGCAATGACGGCGTCTATATTAAAATTTCATTAATTCAAATGGCGGATTTTAATCGCAAAATATAATATTACCGCAGTCGGTTTTTAAATATTTGTTTCTTTTGTTTTAAATTATCTTTTGTCTTATTTTTTTAAATACTAAGAGGTGTAGAAAAAAAAAGATTGACGACGTGTTGCAAGTGCAATATGGTTGCGAAATGGTGGTGGACTTCCCTCAAAATAGTAAATTAGGTTCCAAATAGTAAATTAGGTATGTAGGTACCTAATTTACTATTTAGGTGCCTAACTATGTAGGTACAAAAAGAAAATAAAAAAGTACATCGACAAATTAAATATTACTTCCTCACAACGAAGCAATACCCAAGAGGCTGACAGAATTGGCCGTCAGGATAGCTAAATTTATTCTCTGACCAAAAAAGTTTGCAGCCCCTTGGTTCACCCGCTGCATTTGGAAAACTCTTAGCCCCTGGAGACCCTGGAGTCCACAGACTTCAAATTATTTTTATAACGTCCTGTATAGCTAATAGACTTGTTGTAGTGCCTTAAGTAGGTACCTAGTAGGCATTACCCTTCGTGTGATAATCACTTATTATTATTGTATTACTGCTATTACGGTCTAGGTCTACAGCGGGACAGTTGGCGCATCACGACTCTTATAAGTCTGGTTTTCCTCGTTATAGAAATAGCTTCGTTATTACACCAATGTCCAATTATTGCAAGGAATAATGAGGATAATTTCAGATGAACTCGTGCGAGAAAACAGAACAATAGGTGGATTATCTCTACATAATCAGTTGTTGTAAAATAAATGACTTATGTAGAATTTTAGCCGATCAAGTGCACTAAATTAGATATTTTATTGCAATTTCGCAATAATTTAAAATACTTAACTAGGAACTGAGATCTAACTTTCATTTCCTGTACCTACCAAAATCTACACCTGCAGTGCCTGTAGTAATAATAATACACTTCCTACTTATAAGCTGTACCTACAGACTATTTTATTCCTTTTTGACCATTACTGTACACTATGCTATGCACGTGTTCTTTGTGTGCAGTAATGAGAACGAAAAGTATACCTAGGTGTTTTTCATTTGGGACAAAAAAGATCCTTCCCTGAAATCTGCTACGTGCTAGCCAAAAGGATGCTTATATTTCATACACCTACATCATATTCCTTGCTCTACATACGTCCACCCCATCTCCTCCAGGGGGGTCGTAAGAAGCGACCGAGAGAGTAACCCGACCCGCGCAGACCAGGGTCCTGGAGAAGGACAACTAAACATTTAACTCGGAACGGGGTCTCTGTCAGGCGCGTCTGACAGAGGTCTATCGTGCGGTAGACTCCTGCAGCTGACCTGCCTCCGCACCAATTGACTCGTCGTTGCTGTAGAGTCAGCCGGGTTGTGCAACCCTACGTTTTCCAAAATTGCGTCCCAGTGCGGATAAAAGTCTTGCCTCAGACACTGATTAAATCGTCTTTCACAATCTCATAGACGTATGATGCCAATGATGATGATATACCTGTGTAGCATGTATCTACCTCACTTATATTAAGTTATATTTATGTTGGTGGACCAATTTTAATTGTACCACTTTGCGCCTTAATTCATCTTAGAATGGGTGGTACCAATTTTCTTTTTTCCTCACGGTTGTCCTCAAACAAAGCCTAGCGGATGAATTCGTTCCAACGTCGACAGATACCGACCTAGCTAATAGTTCGCCTCTATTCATTACAAGGACAAAAGCTGAAGAAGATTAATGACAAAACGGTTTAAGGCAAGTTTGAGGTCTCGGGGCGAGGGCAATGACCAAGGATGTAACGAAATCAGGTGACGAATCAGTTTTGTGTAACAATGATAAATACGTAATGCAGTGTTTTTACACGAGTTGAATAATGATGCAGTCTGTTTGATGATAGCTTACGGACGCCTGAAGTGTAACACGCCAAAGTTAGGTAAGTACCACGCCTACATACCTAGATTATTATTATTTTCTCCCTACCTAGATTATAATTATTTTCTCGTCAGCTGGACTTGACGCCTCTGACTATACAAAATGTGATGAATCGAGTCGTTTGACGACTCTGTCTTCTACACGAAAAGCAAAAGATCGGAATTTTGGTTCTTAGTGGTTGGGAATTCATACCAGGTATGTACTATTATTTCTGCATCTCTGGATTGCTCTTTATTTCAGGCTGGAGGGATGGAAAGAGGTATAAATTATATAAAGAAATCTGATTTTTTAAAGAAAGGATCGAATTGGCAACATTATTGTGTGTTTGTCTCTCTATCAAAATGTATGAGAGGAATGTCAACAATCATGTCGCCGTTTCCGGATCCTTTCTTTAAAAAATCAAGATACCTAATGAGAAAGAGGAAGAGTGAATTTTGTTAAAATGACTTGCCACGCCCCTGGTGTGATGTACCGCTTCCTTGGGGGTACGTCCAGCATCAGTAGACTTCTATAGTCTGACACACCTAATATGACTTATCTACTTAACAAGCTTATTAGAAAGGGTAGAAAGAGGAATAAGCAGTTCGAATATATAGTCATATTTGTTCGTGTTACCTAATGCTATGATTTATGGTATATTTTTCTTTGTCGACATGTCCTTTAGTATGGGTTTGACAGCTGTAAAATCTAAAACTATAAGACATTATTACGGGTTTTAACTCACGGTAGAAATATTGGGTGCTCGATATATCCCTACCGTGAGTTAAAACCCGTAATAATGTCTTATAGTTTTAGTGTTAATAACCACGGAACCTTAAAATCAAGCTGTAAAATCTGCCCTATTCGAACAATCTTACTTTAGAAGGTAGAAAAGGCAAAGACTTTCTAACTAAACTGGAAGTACCTGTCACATTTTCAAACAATTTGTAACATTTCAATTTGATCACAAAACTTTTAGAATTCGTGGAAGGAACAAGGCAGCCTGATCTGTTTTATGTCTAAAGCAATAACATAGTTAAAATACAAAGTTAAATTAACAAAGTAGAGAGTTACAATAAAGTTGTTGGTAGGTGGAAAGTACCTTTTATCAGCATCACTTAGAATAAAACATTTATGGTATACCTTAGTAACCTAGTTTTTCAGTGAGACCTGTACTAGTGGAGAATTTAGAAAAACTTCACCCAATTTCCGGTAAAAGGAGAGTCGGGTATAAGTAAAGATTATGGATAGCTATTTTCTTACATACATACGTACCTATATCACGCCTTTATCCCTTGCGGGGTAGGCAGAGCGATAACAGCCGCAAAAATACGGTCGCTATCGCCACGCCTGACAAATATTGAGGGCCGTTACAGATAATTTGTGTATCACTATAGTGACAGGTTGTCAGCCTGTCGCCTAAAGTTGTAATACACATGAAACCCTCGAGTCCCTTAGTCGCCTCTTACGACACCCGCGGGAAAGACATGGGGTGATGCTATTTTAAGCCGGCATCACACTGTTTTCTTTGGATGCAAAATTACCCTGGTAGTCTTTTACGACACTCACGGGCAGAAATGGAATCATGCTCTTTTAAGTCAAGACCACACGGCACTTCTAAACTCGAATAAGGTTAATATTTCTTTATATACCTTTGAAATTTTTGAAATTGTAGGTATTTGGAAGACTGATTTTGTTATACCTATTCATTATTGTTCTAGTTAACAAGAGTTTTATGCTGCTCAATTGCCGTTGTAAAGTGGTCTGCTTCGACCTTTAGGTATTTATTGTTTATTAGTACAAGTAAATTACAGTGAACTAAATCAAATTATTATTTTAACCTTAAGATAACGGGCAGAGCGAGCATACAAATTTACTTTTAAAGAAGGTATGTAGGTACCTAATGTTTTACCCGAGTGCCTGTCTGAGATTAAAAACTAGTTGTTATCCATAACACGGCAAGCAATAGCTATACAGCCTACCTACGTTGAAGCAGGGATATAATGTAATTTACAATTAGTTAATTACTTCCCTTACAAGCCGAGTGAGATTGTAATCAGTAAACGCCATTCATGTGATGGGACCGTCTCGTATAATGGTTTACTGACGTAGCGCACAGGTAGGTACAGGTAATCAAATTAGTTAGTTACGTATTCTAGACAAGTTTTTCGTTTTGAAAACTCTAGTAACTTCAAAAAGAATCTAGTTTTTGTGCTACGTTCTGAAATAACAAATGGTACCTACGTATGTATAGGTAAAACTATAAATGAACTTAAAAAATGCTGTGTGAAGTCTTTCATTTTCCTCTCGGTTTTCCCAACATTTTATAGACCCATGGCTACAATCAGTATCGTTCGCTGCGGCGAAGCGGCGTACTTCCGCTTGACTAAACAGTTTTAAGACTGATTTGCTAATTTTGTACCTAATCTATACATATTTTGTGCCAGCGTTTCAACCATAAAGCGACCACGCACTCAAAAATATGTGAATTTGTATTATCTTGATCTTTCTCATTGTTTTTTATTTTATTTATTTTTGTATTTGTAATACATATACCTAATCACGCCTTTTTCCCATAACAAACAATATCCTACGATCATACATGATTTGTTATTACTGTAATTAGTACGATAAAATGTACAATTTTTCACTAGCTAGCAAAGAAAATAAATAAAATACACTCTACGTTTTCCAACTAAAGTATGGCCGTTCGAATAGGCCATTTCAGATAGCTGTCAAAATGATGGGCCTTTTTTCCTTCGTTGACAAGTCGTTTAGTATGGGTTTGACAGCTGTCAAATATAGCCTATTCGACCGGCTATACGTTTGACTTTGTATGGAAACGCGAAAAAAAAAATTTCTTTTTCCAACATGACTATCATCATCATCATCATATCAGCCCACATCTACCCACTGCTGAGTATAGGCCTCTTCTTTTTCTCGCCATCTGCGCCGGTCCTGTGCCTCCCGCATCCACTGTCTACCAGCAACGGTGGCTAAGTCATCCGTCCATCTAGCGGGTGGTCTGCCAACTGGACGCTTTTTTGTTCTCGACTGCCACTCTGTTACCGCCTTGGTCCACCGTCCATCTTCCCTACGAGCCAAGTGTCCTATCAACATGACTATGTTGGAAAAAAATAGAAATAGTTAAATACCCATAGAAAAAGTTGTTTTAAACTTATTCCATTAAGTATATATAATTCTCTGGGAAAGGAAACTATTCCATTATACCAAATTCTATGCGCAAATCTTTCAATTTTGTGGCAATGAGGCGAACCAGCCTAATGCAAGTTCGGTCTTTAAGCTCAATACCACGACACGATCCACTTATCGCCGAATAAAATCAGCACTTAGACCGTTATCGAAAGCATTCACACAAGGCTTTCTACGTCAATAATGGGGTACTTTACTCAGAAAAGTTACTTTTAATTGAATGTATCGGGTAATGTTGTGGCATAACGTTACGCGATTTTAGCACACGTGGAAATATAAGGCGGATTGTACACATGACGTACGACGGAGCGCAAAAATATCGCAGCGATAGCGCTGCGATGACAGCGGTTGAGCGGATTTAGTATGGGGATCGACATTTATAGTATCAATAGTATGGATCTGACAGATCACTGCGATATTTTTGCGCTCCGTCGTGCGTCAAGTGTACGATCTGACAGGTGTAAAAATATCCGCTGTAAATATTTGAAGGGGTGAAGCAGTCCTAGAAACTAAACACCTTTCCCCAAGGCAATGAATAATATGTTGAAATAAGAAAAAGGCATTGGCCCTCCCATACAAGTTGATTCGTTCGATCAATTGGACCATTTTTAATGGGAGCTAAATTTTTTTTTTCATACTTAAGTATATCCGTTATTAGGAAAAGTTGTTCAGTTTTATGGACTTGTTAATGCCATAAAATGAGTCTATTTTTTTACATCCTGTATAAGCAGGTACCTGCGCCAACTATGTACCTACACTTGAAAATTGGGAATGTTCGCCCAGCGGTGGACGTCTCACGGATATGACATTGATGATGAAATCTTATCTCCTATCGTAGACACAAAAGTTAATTATTCTATCGTTGAACAGTGACGAGCGACCTAATTAACTTATGGCTTATGTTTAACTAATCACCTGATTTAGTGAAATATAACAGGCAAAAATAGTAAATGATCACCAGAATTAAAACCGCATTTTAATTTAAAACTGTAACCAAAGTTTGTACATCTTGCTATCCTATTAAAGCAAATGACTCCAAACAAGTCATAGTTGACCCAAAAATAGTAAATGATCACCAAAATTTAAACCGCAATTTAATATAAAATTATATCCAAAGTTTATACATCGTGGTATCCTATTAAAGCAAATAACTCCAAACAAATCATTGCTGGCCCAAAAATGGTTAAGGAACACCAAACTATTATTCACATTTTAATTTAAAATGACATGCAAAAAATTTAACATCTCGTTTTCCAATTTAAGTAAATTACGCTTTATAAATATTTTTTTACACAAACATAGTAAATGAACTCCTACATAGTTTGACCCTTTACTATTGCAAAATGTTTACTAAGCTCTGATGTATGTAAAGTGATTAATCACTGCAATAAATATGTTTTTTTTTGTGTTTACGTCTACCAAATGTCTATATACCTCTTAAACAAATAAGAGTCATACAATTTCAATAAATCTTTTATTAAAATTATAAGAAACAAAATCAGTCCTCCTAAAACTAATAATTAAACCACTAAAAAAATCTTAAGAAGAATCAGTCTTCTGTAATAATTTATTGCACAATTAGTTCTTTTTTAGCTTTGGCTGGTCGTCCTCTTTTACGTTTCATGCCAATCGGAATAGCTCTTGCCTCTGGAGGTGGCTGGACATGCTTAAGCCGAATTGCCAATCCAACGAGATGTTTACAAATATAATCTTTGAGAAATTTTGGACATGTGCATGTGCCGTTTAACCAATTTTCTTTTTCTCTTGGCATTATTACTTCCCACTCGCTAAAATGTTGCTCTTTGTATTCGTCAAAGGTCTCCCAGGTTCTTTCAAAATTTTTACAACATAAATCCGTACTAGCTGGGATTCTATTCTGGGTAATGCGCCAACATTTAATGGCAATCATAGTGGTTTAACTGGGCAAAAATAGCGCATTAATTTGCTCGCAAAAATTTGGTGATCATTTACTACTTTTGGTCTTTAAATACAATTTTAAGTACAGTCGTGAGTAAAACAGCTAGAACTATTGTTATTTTAGGCTTCATTTTTTTGGTGTTAAGTATATATATTTGGTAAAAGAGCTTAGGGTATCGAAGTATTTTCTGGTGGTCATAATATTTTATCCCTTAACTTATTGAACAGAAGCACTTGTCAAAAAATTGTACCTTCACGCACTAAAACGCCCGCAAACTGTGCTGAGGGTGTTCATTGTGCCCAATTCAATACTTATCTAACTTTAAAACAAAACAAAATTATGCATAGCTGTTACCAACATTAACTGAAGATCAGTTATTTAATAAAATGACCAGGAACACCAGTAAAGTATTTAATTCCTGATTTTGGATAAGTAAATTTTGAGGGTAACCTATTGATTTCGTTACTATGTAATAAAAAATACACAATTTATTTCTATAAAGACATCTTTTACAGCCGCTTAAGGGAAGCGAGGTGATACAAATGTGAAGTAGATAATGTTTGGCAGATAATGTGCAAAAATTCTGTTAAGTATAAATTTTGTCAATTCCTTACGGTTTTTTTATACCTAAAATTCAAATAAATGAACTGATATCAATAATCAAAGTACTTAATAGAAATCTTTTACAATACGAGCTCCTTCATAAGATTAAAATATTTTTAAGTAACAATATAAGAATAGTCCGGTGTCAGGAGGCAGAACTGTAAGACGTTTCGATGAAAACCGAATTTCACAACATGCATACAACTTGTCTAGCTACCACAAACCGATTGGCGAACTTATATAAAACCTCTTGCGGCCGCGATCGCGTTCATTACTATGAAAGCCAGTGCGCCGGCGCAGTGTTGACGAAAAATTATATTTTTCATATAAAAAACAATAAGCAATTAGTGTTGTGCCCCATTTGTTCGGAAACCGGAAGACTGAAGCTTTATGTAACTGTGCATTGGACTGAAAGTATCAAAATGTGGCAGCCAGTGTTTTTCGTAAGTTGTATTTAAATTCATAATTTTAGTTGCCGAGTTAATTTTAATTTATAAGTTTGGCCTGAAATTTGAATTAATAAATCTAGTTAAGAGACTGAAAGGAGTTAATTAACATTGCTTATTTTAAAACAGTGAACCGTTTCTGCGCCACTTTTAATATTTTAATTAAAAGCTAGGAAGTCAACTGTACAAAGCTTTTTTTAATTTTTAATCACTATTGTACCAATAGTTACATACCTACTATAACTAAAGCTTCTTTAAAAAAACTAATTTCTGTGTACAATGGGGGCAATATTTTACAAGGCGAAATTACCTATGAATGAACGGAAAAACTTTACGCAAGGAACAAAAAATTAATATTTAAAAAAATGTGGAGTCTTACATCTCCACATACCTAATGAGTCGATAAGCTGGTACATTGCAAAGTCTTACTACATCCCGCTCTAAACTAAAGTAAGCTGTATCTTACTTCTTTTCGTGTGGGGCACCCTGATGAACCCTGGTGTTTCAACCGCTTACTACCAGGTGCTACTAGGAACTTGTAGAGTTCTGATATGGTTGTGTACCTATCTACCTACATAGGGCCATTATTACATATACTGTAGACTGGAACGATTATATATTCTGTGATAGTACATACGTACCTAATGCTCGCTATCTTAAGGTATCATTATAAACCCATGAGCGATAGACTGCAGAAGCACTGCAAAGTATCAAAATTGGGTGGCAAATCCGATTATACAGTTACAGCAGGTATCAAATAAATTCAGCCAACTTTCTCATTACACGGCTCATCTTCTCACTCGGTTCCACCTGCCGTTACATCTTGTAATCTACATTTATATTACGAAAAATCCTGTCTGTAGGATAACCTGCATCGATTTCGGATTATATCTATTGAAGGGTAAACCTTTTTTAGATGTCAATTTGAATCCTCATTATGATTTGTAACCTGGAAAAGTGGGTTCAGGTAAACCACCAACAGATCCCGGATATTTGGAAGTCTGTTATTGAATTTTCGCATACGAAAGTTTGCTACTCTCCAATTCAGTCACACATTCACATACCCCAATCAATTCCAACATTTCCAACACATGCGTGCATGATTTCAGAAATCACAGTTTCAGTAATTGAACTCCTGACAGGAAATAAACTAACGGCTGAAAATATGATCTAGTAAAGTTATTTTGACTAATAAACCTATAAGGTTAATTTACTTCAATCTTTTTCTTATTCGTGCTTTACCTAATTGTAGGCCTTCTTAGATATATAGCAATTTTTGTGCATTTTAGATAAAGTTCCGTCCATGGAAGGGCATTGCCACCTGATTATTGTCCGCCTTATTAGTTTCACTTTCATTTGAATATCTCCAGGTCTGTCGCCGTGGCCGGGCCCGAGAGCGCTCGTTAAAATATAACACTCCGTTAAATTGCTTCCGAGCCTTCCGAGAAATACTAAAGTATTTGAAAATGCTCTTTTTCGATATTGGTTAGTCCAAATCACTAGAATAGTCCACAATGGATTTATTTGTTTCTGGAGACATTTCTCGCCAAAAGCCTTTCGAAGTAATGAACCATCTTTTTGGGTAAAATCAAATGTTTTAGCCAGTTATGTCCTAATAGGATGGAAACAAAAGGCTCTTCAAATGATAAATTAACAATTATAAGGACAACTATGTGTCCTCATGAGGCCGAATATATTGACATACATATACATACATATATCACGCCTTTATCCCTTGCGGGGTAGGCAGAGCGTTAACGATCGCAAAATTACGGTCGTTATCGCCACCTCTGACAAGTATTGAGGGCCTTTTCAGATGAATCGTGTACGTATCACTGTAGTGACAGGTTGTCAGCCTGTCGCCTAAAATTGTAATACACATGAAACCCTCGAGTCCCTTAGTTGCCTTTTACAACACCCGCGGGAAGAAATGGGGTGATGCTATTCTAAGCCGGCAACACACGGCAATATATTGAATACTGTAATAATTGATTAAATTATTAGCTAGGTAGCTACGAAAACATACAACACCGCACGCACACCTTTGCAAACATAGACCTATACTATAGACTAATATTTACTGCTATAAGGGATTTGTAAGGCCACAGGTATCCAAGTTACAGTATGAAGGTATATCACCTCGGTTAGTTTATTTATTTATACTCGCAGTGCTCCTGGCCATTTTCACAATGGCTTTTAGAAAATGGCGAGAGGCTGTTAGCGTTTATCGAGATATACTGATACTGAGGCAATAACAGATCGGAAATAACAACCAGTTATTATTCGTAATAGATTCTATACAAAAGGGCTTACAATCCAGTAGAGCAATAGATATTTCTCAAGGTTTTCCATTTCATGGAAGCCTGGATACGGAGTTTTGGTTCTCATCAGTCAATCCATCAATCACGAATCAGTGCCATAGACATAGACGCCTAAATACTGGGTCAACCTATTGACACGGATTACTTGGGCAGGGTGTGAGTAATGTGGTGTGGATGGGTGGCTAGGTATGACATTAACAAAGCTTTATAAGACAACTGCGGTTGGGATTTGATACCTAGGTCGTGGATTACCATTTCACCGCTCTACCAAACCATGGCACATTTACTGGCTTGCCCTCTGTTACTGGTCACTTGTAGTAAAAAATAGCTGAACTTAGCGACTGATACCTAATGCTATTGCCGTCGCCAAGTACTGGCAGGAAAAGATATAGTTCGGCCATTGACATGAAGAAGAAGAAGACCGCTCTACCAAGTACCTACTTGCCGATTTATCAGCGTCGTACTCGTAATGTCGATATTTTCATTTTTTTTTAGGAATACGGCTGTACTTATAGGCTTAGGATGTGTTAGAAAGTTTGGATTTTGGGCTGTTCTTATGCCGCATGCATAAGAATTTTGTGTTTTGTGTGCCTAGCCGAAAGTGAGCTTGACTGTACCTAAAAAAACCTGTACCTATTCTAAGTATCCCCAGTAATATTCATAGTAACACCGTAATAATTTCTCAGCTTAAATGATCAATAATGTTGGTATATTTTTCTTTCTAACGCTCCCGTCCCGTGTATCCATAATTGATTTGGGCCGTACTAAGTTTTCCAGGCTTCGATCATTTATTATTTAAGATAATATCGCTAGCGAACCCCCCGTACCGACCGCTTTATCAAATTTGCCAACCGCGAGGAAACTGTAGTGTTATTCTAATTTCATTTAGCCGAAGTTGGCTCAGGTCAGTTGGCAATTCATCTTGATTTTCAATAGATAGGAGGTAGGTACGTAACTCATTAAATGGATCAACACTTTTTGCTCATGAATAGAGGCGAGGAAGGCTGGAAAATGACAAAGGTGTTACCTACTGTAAGAAAATTTCTCATTTTGGAATGGGATCATTCAGTATCTACGAAAATCCCAGAGGGAATAGGTTGTACCTACTTAAGTGATTATTTTAAAGCAATTCCCAAATTTAGTGAGTTTAAGAGATTAAGAAAAAAATACTATGTATCTATAAAAGATTTTGAACTTGAAAACGAAAAACAAAGAACCGTAAATCGGGTCGTATTTAAAATACTAATGTATTTACAAGTAAATGATTTTACTTTCCAGCAACATAAATACCTTATGGTATATAAACAACAATCAAAGGGAATTTGCCGTGTGATGCCGGCTTAGAATAGCATCACCCCACATCCTTACCGCGGGTGTCGTATGAGGCGACTAAGGGACTCGAGAGTATTGGTGTATTACAATTTTTAGGCGACAGGCTGACAACCTGTCACTATAGTGATACACATGTTTTCTGAAACATCCTTGAAAAACAATCCTCAAAAATGTCATCCGTGGCGATAGCGACCGTATTCTTACGACCGTTACGCTCTGCCTACCCCGCAAGGGATAGAGGCGTGCTATATGTATGTATGTATGTATGTATGTATCAAAGGGAAAACTGCGTACAGATGAAATTCCATCCGTATCAGATGAATGCCCTAAATATACCCCGCAGCCGCAGAACTAAGTTATCTACGCACTTAGGCACAAAGATAACGGTTACTATTCATCAGAACCTATTGAAAGGTATCGGTTACAATTGGATAGAGCTTAGTTATAGGATGTAACCGCGTAGGTGAGAGCCAATCAAGGTTAGTTCGGATGGTTTGATCTAGATTTCGCATTCAAAAGATCTACATTCCCATACTGGACATTCGAAGAAATTGGCTTAAAAGGAGTTTCAAAATAGACTAGACGTGTCAGGGACTGGACTAAGGCGACCGAAAGGATCGCGTATCGTCTCGCGCAGTGGGCATATGCGAATTATTTATATAATAGCCGTGATAGTGACATTATATTTGCACTGATTTATTGCATTACTCTCAATTTAACGGGCTAGTTTCAGTGACTATATAATTTCACTAGACCGATACAGGGAAATTGTAAGGCAGTGATATATTGACAATAGCACTGGCTTGAGCAGGCCGTTAGATTATCATACCAATGGCTGATTGGTCTGCTTTTATTACCAACTGAGCAAATGGCGACTGATTAACTCTATTGACCAATCAGATCACGTGTGGCTCCCTCCACAATCATAACTCATAATAAACCTAAATTTATTATAATGTCACTTTTGCAGACCAGTGAAATTACAATATCACTGAAATGAGCCCGTGAAATTATACGAATCTGTCGTTATTGACAATAAATAGTGTAATTAAAATTTCACTAGTGAAATTATAATATAACGACTTTGACTAAATCCCTGCGACATATATATCTCTTCAAGTGGTTTACCATCTCGAAGAAATATGTAGGTACACAACCAAAAGATCAACATTTTACGTAACAGACTTAGGTTTTAGACATAGTAACCGATAAAAAAATGAAGGTTCGCACTTTTGCACGTTCTTTTATTCCGTATTTTGTTCATTAATAGCACCAACAGTAGGTATTACACCCTGTACAGTCTAGAATTCTAGATAAGCCTTTCTAGGGCAGTGGTAGAAAGTGTATAACAAATACCTTAGTCCATTAGCTGGGACCACAAAACAGCATCAGCCTACACAATACTGGTGGTCGAGATCACAGATTAAAGTAAGAACATAAACTTTAAAATTATTAACGCGAAGTGAAGTGAAAATGGCTGTGGTTTAGGCTAAGTAGGGCCTTAGAAATTAGCTATAAATACAGAAAACACTTTGAAATTGCTAAACATGGAATGAAATCAAAATTAACCGAATCGAGTAAATGTTTTTGTTTAATGTTCTTCTTCTTCTTTCTTCTTTTCGTGTGGGACACCGAATCGTCCAACGACCCGATGAACCCTAGTGTCAGAATTTTTCAACCGCCTTCTACAAGTAGCAGGCTTCTGACATGGTTGTGTAACGATCGCCGTCTAAGTGATCATAGACAGCAACCGGGACCTACGGCTTAACGTGCCATCCGAAACACGGAACCATCTTACTTACGGACAATCGGGTGGTTCAGCCCACAATGTCCTAACCAGACTGGGAACAAATTCACAAAGTGATAATTATCAACTTTGTGAGTGACCCACCGAGAATCGAACCCGGGACCATGTGCGTCAAAGGCAGTCGCATTACCACTGCGCCACATCGGTCGTCGGTTGTTTAATGTAAACAATAAAAACTGATGTGCACGTAGTCTATTAAAAATATTTGGTAAGTAAGTAGTAATATTGAAATAATGAACACTAATGTAGCAATTACATTTTGTGTTGCACATTTAGTTATTTGACTTAATGCACAAAGCTTTACACGGCTTCATATCGTGACTAATACATAGCATCACCTAGGCTTAGAATAGCATCACCCTAATTCTACCCGTGGGTGTCTCTGCCTACCCCGCAAGGGATAAAGGCTTGATGTTTGATAGGTAGGATAACTTGGATTAATACATAGGATAGTTGTTATCCCGAAAAAATGTTCCTTCGGGATTAAACCGACTTTCACGCGGGCGGAACCGCGGGCACCCAATATTCTATAATTTTTGTAGAATACTAAATAACTATACTTTGTCTATTGTGCTCTACATAAAACCGTCTTATATTACCAAACAGCCCTCTCGAAATAGCACATTGAATTTCCATGCAATATCGTTTAAAAGCCGTGGACTTTGTAGCTAACTTTGCTTGTCCTGCTCATTTTGAACAGACCTGGCTTATGGATGGCACTTAGGGGAAATTCCAGGGTAAGCACCTAGATGGCGCTGTTGATAATTTTGAAGGCAAGTAGCATGTCCAAGGGGAAATACTTCATGTTTTTACATTTACATTACTTTGGGATAGCTATAAACTTTCGAATAACCATGGAAAATGCCCCCTTGAAAATGCTTAGTTAATTTATACTTGCTCGTTCCCGACTAAATACTTAAACTCATATTATTTAACTTTTTTGTGTCCTACATATTCTATAACGAAACCGTAAACGAAAAAGTACCTAGCTCTAATTGATTTGTCTACGTAACTTCCGTGTTTTAAACCATAATTTACACAAAGAAAAAAGCTTTTATCAATACACACATTCATACATAAATCACGAATTTATCCCTTCCGGGTAATACATAATAGTTATAAAATTATAGTACTTACCTAGTTTTTTGGTTTATCTGATGTCATTATTATAATACACTAGTGTGCTCCCGCGGTCTGCCCGCGTGTAAGTCGGTTTTAACCCCGTAGCATCCCACAAGAACATTTTTTTGGGATAGAAACAGCCCTATATGTTAATCCAAGTCAATCTATCTGTGTGCCAAATTTCATGAAAATCAGTTTAGTAGTTATTGCGTGAAGGAGTAACAAACTAAAAGTAAACAAACATACAAACTTTCGCATTTATAATATTGGTAGGATGCCGGGAAAACGTCTTATTCCGCGCAAAAACGACTAACAGCGAATGCAACTGCTGGGCGCATTAGTTTTACATAAAACAGGACCTATTCCCGAGAAAAAAATTACCCAACATCTTAGACGTAGATCCAATACATAGAATACATCAACGTAGATCCAACCCGGTTCGATCACCTAAGTTTCTTACTTAGTTGAACTCTCCGAGCCAAGATTGACTTTTACGTAACTTTGATCACATTTGATATAGGAACTAGAGACGGGCCGAATATTCGGTTCATGTTCGGTATTCAGCGTGTTCGGTAGACTAACCGAATATTCGGTTCATGTTCGGTATTCGCCATGTTCGGTAGACTAACCGAATATTCGGTGAAATTTGCCGAATATAAGTTTTTTAACTCGTTGACAATGTTTCTAATGTGAAAAGTTTGAGAGGTAGCAAGCGTATAGGTCCTATGTGAATATGCGAAGTTTTTGTTAACTAGAAAGGCTTTTTAGCGACCGTATTTTAACGGCCGTTATTGCTATGCCTACCCAGCAAGGGATAAAGGCGCGATATTTGTATGTGTAGAAAGGCTATTGATAAATTTTCGATGGACATTATTTCTTGCCGAATTATTCAGCCGAATATTCGGTTCCGCAAATTTTTACCCGAATATTTGGATATTCGGCTTCGGTAAAACTTATGTTCGGCCCATCACTAATAGGAACCTACTTTTCGTTCTAGTTAGATTGAATTTGTTGTATTCTGGTTGTATCTTATTTGAAAAACAAACAATACGCCGTGTGGTTTTGCCTGTGTAATAATGTTACAGGTTAAAATTATGTATGAGAGTGTTATTACAGCGGTTAACCAAAATGACCCAATTTGCATATATTTTGCAAAAGTATCCATTACGTTGAGTTCGATTATTAAGGTTTGATTTAAAACACTGTTTTATGCTCTTACCAGGATGTAATCAAATTATAAATACTACTACTATACTAATATTACGAGGGGAGGTCAAAAAGTTCGCGGAATGACAAGGAAGAAGGGTGAAATTAAACATGAAATTATTTTTCCTTTTCAATATATTCTCCCTTAACTCGAATAGATTTATGGGATCTATCAAATAACTTATTAATACCGTCTAAAAAAAATTGTTTATCTTGTGCGTCAAAATAAGCCGAAATCGCTGACTTAACCTCATCATCGTCGTTAAATTTTCTTCCACGCAGCTCTTTTTTCATCTTTGGAAATAAATAATAGTCGCTGGGGGCCAGGTCTGGACTGTAGGGTGGATGGCGCAGTAGTTCAAAACCACATCGGTGAATGGCAGCGGTCGCAACACGACTGGTGTGCACGGGCGCGTTGTCATGCAAAAGCAGCACTCCTTTGGTCAGTTTTCCTCTCCTTTTTTCTTTAATCGCTTCCTTCAATCGATCTAACAAGGAAGCGTAGTACTCTCCCGTTATGGAAAGGCCACGATCTTTATAATCCACCAGAAGAATGCCTTCAGAATCCCAAAATATTGTCGCCATGATCTTTCCGGCCGATTGAGACACCTTAAACTTCTTAGGAGGGGGAGTGCCCTTTTTCTGCCATTGCATTGACTCTTGCTTTGACTCAGGTTCATAATGATGAACCCAAGTTTCATCCCCAGTCACAATACGGGACATAATTTCTTCCTTTTGATCTCCACAGCGGTCCAAAAACTCGCGGCAACAGTCGACGCGCTCTCGCTTTTGAAACGGCGTGAGCATTCTCGGGACCCATCTTGCGCAGACTTTACTCATACCAAGATGTTGATGAAGGATATTCAAAATGGTAGTTTCTGATACACCAACTAATGCTGCAAGCTGTTTCTTCTTCAAACGGCCATCCTCCAATACAAGTTTCTCAACTTTATCGATGATTTCCGGCGTGGTGGCCTCGATCGGCCGCCCAGAACGGGGATCGTCTTCAATTGACTCCCTTCCTTGCTTGAAAAGATTATGCCACTTGTAAATCATAGTTTTTCCAGGAGCAGAGTCCCCGTAAACAGATAACATATCTTGAAAAACAGTTTGCGGCGTTTTTCCCTGTTTGGTGAGGAACTTTATGACGGCGCGATGTTCAATTTTTTCCATACTGCCAACTTTCTTCCCGATTCACTTGTTTAATCGTTGATAACTCAAAGACTAGTGACCCAATTAGGCTAAAACTTGGTATTTATAGTAATAATGAGTTACTCAATTAGCGAGTACCTGGACAAGCATCCCTACCCCCGCCAACCCCTCCATTCCGCGAACTTTTTGACCTCCCCTCGTATAAATGGGAAAGTTTGTTTGTTTGTTACTCCTTCATACGTTAAAACTACTAAACCAATTTTCATGAAACTTGGCACACGGATACAGGATAACTTGGATTAACACATAAGACAGTCGTTTTCCCGAATAAATGTTGCTGTGGGATTAAATCCGAAATCAGTTTATTTAATTTACATTTAAATAAAGAGCAAAGATTTGTTGTGTTTGATTTCAAGAACTCTTTTAGTTACAACATCCCTAAGCAACATAGCTAACTTTTGACCTTGGGAGAATGTCTTGTACCTACGGGAGAGAGTTAAACAGCGGGGAAAACGCCTGGGCTCTCTGGGACTAGACTCGATCCTGGGCAAATCTCAAAAACTAAAACCACGGTGGTTAGATACCAGAATCTCCAATTTATATCATAGATTAGTAAGACTAATATGGAAAAGACTTTCGTCGTATCGTGCTTCATAAATAAACCCTTATCTTATTCAAAATGAGGTTACTAGTTACCTGTTCATGTCCAAATGCGGTACTAAGTACACTACATGTTACTATGTTAGCCAAACTAGGTAATACTAAAGCCCTAGAACGGGGTTAGTACCTGCTTAGCGCTTACTTCCCGTTATCTAAGAAACGGAGCGTATACAGAGTGTAAAAATATTAGCTTAAAAATTATACTTACATAACATTATGATATAGGCAGGCAAATACCCCCAAAGTAGAAGGTCCATGTCCAGTTATGGACTATTCTGGTACCTACCATGGTTTTGAACAGATCAAAAACACATTCTGTTCCCATTATTCATAAAATGCCTCTGAACCTAGATCGCCACATCTATACCTACCTATTTTAAAGGACGAACCTTCCATGAAACTAAACAACTTTCCCCATGGAACATAGGTCGAAATATGAAAAACAAATTTTGGACCTCCTATACAAAATTACCAACCGAGAACCGACCTAAGTCAATTTGTATGGGAGGTCCAAAAACATTTTTCATATTTCGACCTATTTTTATTGGGGAAAGTTGTTCAGCTTCATGGGCAGGTTCGTCCCTTAAAATATTTGCAACTATTTTTTTACACTCTGTATAGGTACTAGGTATAGGGCATAGGTATAGATGTGGCGATCTAGGTTCCAGAGGCATTTTGAGAACATTGGGAACAGAATTTGTTTTTGATCTGTTCAAAACCATGATACCAGAATAGTCCATAACTGGACATAGAGCTCCTACTTTGGGGGAATTTGCCTGCCTTTATCATAGTGTTAGTAGGTGAGTAGATCATTTTAAATTAAAACGCACACATCTGCTGATGTGATGCCGGCTTAGAATAGCATCACCCCTTTTCCTACCCGTGGGCGTCGTAAGAGGCGACTGAGGGACTTAAGGGTTTCAGGTGTATTACAATTTTTAGGCGACATGCTGACAATATGTCACTACAGTGATACACAAATTATATTTACATGCATACATACGTATATCACGCCTTTATTCCTTGCGGGGTAGGCAGAGCGTTAACGGCCGTAAGAATACTATACTAGGTCGCTAACGCCATGTCTGACATTTTTGAGGATTGTTTTCCAAGGTTGTTACAGAAAACATGTGTATCACTATATAATAGTGACAGGTTGTCAGCCTGTCGCCTAAAATTGTAATACACCAATACTCTCGAATCCCTTAGTCGCTTCTTACGACACCCGCGGGAAAGATGTGGGGTGATGCTATTCTAAACCGGCATCACACGGCTATATTATATTTAGCCCTCTATATTTGTCAGACGTGGCGATAGTGACCGATTTTTTTCGGCCGTTAACGCTCTGTCTACTCCGTAAGGGATAAAGGCGTGATATATGTAGTATGTATGCACACATCTTTTCACAATTAAGTTTCCCACTCATCTACGGAAGTTTTTCGTAACCTTCATACCACTTGTGTATTGTTTTGAAATACATATTGTTAGGTTTATGCATGAAGGTGAACGGCGCATGTGGCATGGAATATTAAGTTGTTTGAATAAAAAAAAAAACCTAATCCACCTTCAAGAGACACCCAGGAACAAAAATAAATAAAATATGAAAATAATGATAACATAAACTAATGTAAGTAAAGCTATAGATATAGTATTAAATCATAAATTACCTGACTATAATAATTATTAGAGATATCTCAAAACAAAAAACAATCAACACCTTACACCCTGTCCAAAAGTCCAAATAGAGAACCTCCTTCTTTTTGAAGTGAAGTCGGTTAACAGTGTAAAGCCTAATCTAACTTTTGAACACAACAATGCATATTTTGTAAAATCACTCTCTTACTTCACAATAGTACTAGTTTCAATGTAAATAAGTGGATTGCAGTCTATGGTGTGTACTCAGTAACGAAAGCGAGCAGTCAGCCATGGATAGGCATGGATGGGTGACCGGTTATTGGTATATGATTATTTAGACCGTTTTCCAAGATCGGGAAAGTGGTATTTTGCATGTACCTATAACTAGTCTTCCAACTTCAACAGTCCACTGCTGGACATGGGCATCCTCATATTGGGGGCGTTTGCCATACTCATCACGCTTAATAGGTGGAGTGGCGAGCACAGTGCAAGGTATTGCATTCACAGGGAGCGCTGCTGCCTATTCTCTGGAGTCATTTCTTAGTCACCTTGGCACACACGGATACAAGCAGGGCGATGCTATTCTAAGCCGGCACAACACGGCAAAGATACTCCTAATATCTACCAATGGAAATTACAGTGGATTTTATTCTGTCTTGTAGTCAGTTAGTGCCGTACGATGCCGGCTTAGAATAGCATCACCCCACATCCTTCCCGCGGGTGTCGTAAGAGGCGACTAAGGGAGTCGAGAGTATTGGTGTATTACAATTTTTAGGCAACAGGCTGACAACCTGTCACTTTAGTAATACACATGTTTTCTGAAACAACCTTGGAAAACAACCCTCAAAAATGTCAGACGTGGCGATAGTGGCTGTATTCTTACGGCCAGTATCGCTCTGCCTACCCCGCAAGGGCTAAAGGCGTGATATATGTAAGTTGTAGTCAGTTATCTCAAGAAATAAAATACGCAGTCTTTTTGAACAAAAATATTTAGGGTACCTAGGTAATTGAAACTGCAGAGTTTCCTCTTTGCAATACTTTGTAGCGGAATCAAGACTGTTCGTCGTCTCAGCCGATAGACGTCCACTGCAGGACATAGGCCTCCCCCAAGGATCTCCACGATGATCGGTCCAGCGCCACCCGCATCCAGCGGCTTCCCGCGACCTTCACCAGATCGTCGGTCCACCTTGTGGGAGGCCTACCTACGCTGCGTCTACCGGTCCGTGGCCGCCACTCGAGAACTTTCCGGCCCCAGCGGCCATCGGTCCTACGAGCAATATGCCCCGCCCACTGCCACTTAAGTTGCGCAATCCTTCGAGCTATGTCGGTGGCTTTGGTTCTTCTCCGGATTTCCTCATTTCTGATTCGATCGCGGAGAGAAACTCCGAGCATAGCCCTTTCCATTGCCCTTTGCGTGACCTTGAGCCTTCTTATGAGGCCCATTGTTAGCGGCCACGTCTCAACTCCGTAAGTCATCACTGGCAACACGCACTGATCCCAGACTTTTGTCTTGAGGCACTGCGGTAGTTGTTGAGAAGAGAAGATGTTACGTAGCTTCCCGAACGCTGCCCAGCCGAGTTGGATTCGACGATTGACCTCTTTCTGAAAGTTGGACCTACCCAGCTGGACTATTTGTCCCAGGTAGACATACTCGTCGACAACTTCCAGAGTAGAGCCCCCAACTGTCAGAGTAATGGGTGCAACAAGAGAGTTTGACATAACCTTGGTCTTGTCCATGTTCATTTTTAGACCCACTTGTTGGGAGGCTCTATTGAGGTCATCGAGCATTGTACCGAGGTCCTCCAGGGTTTCCGCCATGACCACGATATCGTCGGCAAAACGAAGGTGAGTCAGATACTCGCCGTTGATGTTGATGCCAAGTCCTCTCCAGTCCAAAAGCTTGAAGACGTCTTCCAGTGCTGCTGTGAACAGTTTCGGTGATATTACATCTCCCTGTCTCACTCCTCGCTGCAACTGGATAGGTTTCGAGTCCTGGTCCTGAATTCGAACTGACATGGTGGCGCTTTCGTACAAGGACTTCAACACTTCGATATACCGATAGTCAGCTTGGCACCGCTGAAGAGACTGAAGTACGGCCCATGTTTCGATCGAATCGAAGGCTTTTTCGTAGTCCACAAACGCGAGGCAGAGTGGTTGGTTATACTCTTCAGTCTTCTGTATAACTTGCCTCAGCGTATGAATGTGATCCACGGTGCTAAAGCCTTTTCGGAAGCCGGCTTGTTCGGGAGGCTGGAAGTCGTCGAGCCTGCGTGCGAGACGATTCGTTATGACTCTTGAGAACAGCTTGTAGACATGGCTCAGAAGCGTGATGGGTCTGTAGTTCTTCAGCAAAGACTTATCGCCCTTTTTGAAGAACAGCATCACCACGCCCCTGTGCCATGCCTGTGGCGTTTTGCCCTCGAGTATGACAGAGTTAAACAATTTCTGCAGTGCTTTAAGTATCGGTTTACCACCGGCTTTCAGAAGCTCTGCCGTAACTCCATCATCACCCGGCGCCTTGCTGTTTTTTAGCTGTTTCAGAGCCATACTAATCTCGTACAAGCTGACGTCCGGACGGAAGACTGTTCAATTGAACTGAATTGCAAATCCAGTGCTCAAGCCCCGAACAAAGTGAAGCCTGAACTAGTTCGATATCAATTTTACTGCTCAAACCGACGCGGAGGCAAATCCTTAGAAAACGCCAAGCGAAATACTCAATACAGGGTGTTGTAAGGTACCTAATGATAATAATAAAGCCTTTTACTTCCAATGCCAAATAGGGTTTACAAGATAGTATGTACGTTTCATTTTAAAATAATCACAATTCATTTCATCAAATATAACATTCGGATTCGAAAAATAAATATCATGCTATCATGTCAATAATTAAGATTTAAAACATAGAATAATTTAAGGTACCTACAGTTTGCCGTGTGATGCCGGCTTAGAATTGCCGTGTGATGCCGGCTTAGAATTGCCGTGTGATGCCGGCTTAGAATAGCATCACCCCATTTCCTACCCGTGGGTGTCGTAAGAGGCGACTGAGGGAATTAAGGGTCACAAGTGTATTACAATTTTTAGGCGACAGGCTGACAACCTGTCACTATAGTGATACACATGTTTTCTGGAATAACTTTGGAAAACAATCCTCAAAAATGTCAGACGTGGCGATAGCGACCGTATTCTTACGGCCGATAGCGCTCTGCCTACCCCGCAAGGGATAGAGGCGTGATGTATGTATGTATGTACGTACCTACAGTCCAGAAAATAAATAAATAAAAAAATAAAATATTTTATTGTATCTTTACAAAAGAGCCTTAATTAAGCACTGTACGGAGTCTCCATTTAAGCTAAAAAGCCTGTGTTTGGAGGCAACGCCCTTCTTAAATAGCACGTACAGAAATAGGCTATTGTGGTATTCCTTATTAATATAAAAAAGGTAACAATAATAAATATATGAGAGAAATATAAAGGTATAGTGTAGGTATAATTAACATATAATATCTAAGTAGGTTTCCCAATAGGATCCGTCTAGGATTAGGTTACTCGTTCCAATAGCAGCTCCATTTCATCATATGATTTATTTTGCAGATAATTTAGTTTGACATATGTGACGTTTGACAGATCCATATTAAAAGAGATGTAAACAAAGGAAATTAGACTTAATGTCATAGCATTTGCTCGATTTATAAAGTATATGTAGATATTGCTTTTCTTTTAAGTTCTACTTTCGATATGTAGCCGTCTTGTTCCGCTCCACGCCAGCTGATGCATTTTCTATAGAACCATCCTATGAAATTGAACCACTTTCCCCAAGAAAGAAAAGCCGATATATGTAAAAAAACCTTAGGATCTCTCAAGTAAAATTACTCAATCGGACGACACTTTTTTACATGAGAGATGTAATATTTTTCTCGGATTTTTGATTATGTTCCTTGGAGAAATTTGTTTAGTATCACGAGTCGGTTTACCCTTCAAAAGAACGTAGTAATTTTCCTAACACCCTGTATTATAGAATAGCAGTACCAGTTGACTATATAAGACGGCGAAAATAGAAAGTGTCTCTATTGAAAATCTCGATCACAATAAACACGAATTTGAATAGATAATTAAATTTGTAATAGGAGCAGTAAAATTGAATAGAGGTATGTACTGTTGTTTGATCGGTTATCGCGTAATAGTTATTATGTTGAGTGAACGTAGCTAACGTAACATAAATTATCGAAATAAGGTAAGTAGTATGTCTCTTACCGAGTGATGCCGGCTTAGAATAGCATCACCCCACATCCTTCCCGCGGGTGTTGTAAGAGGCGACTAAGGGACTTGAGAGTATTGGTGTAATGCAATTTTTAGGCGATAGGCTGACGATCTGTCACTAAAGTGTTACACATGTTTTCTGAAACAACCTTAGAAAACAATCCTCAAAAATGTCAGACGTGGCGATAGAGAGCGTATTATTACGGCCGTTAACGCTCTGGTTACCCCATAAGGGATAACGGTGTGATATTTGTAAGTAGGTAGCAGTATGTCTCATAAGTGTAACTGCAAAATCCAACGTAGTACAAGAGTTTATTTTTGAAAAATATTTACCTATGGAACACTATTTGCCGTTAAAGATTTATGTTGGTAGCGTCGGGACGAGCTTACACGCCTCACTGAACGCAGTCTCGGCGTATTCAAATAAAACGTTGAGATAGTCTCCCTCGCGATTCATCGCGTCTCGCCGCGCCGGTAGTCTGCACTAACCTTAATATTTTTCTTAAAACTAGGCCTTCTTTTTCTATCGCCGTGGCACAGTTTTCTTTCAAGATAACGTGACATGATGCAACACAAAAAGTAAAAACACTGTTACTTTTTGTTGATAGTTCATTGAACAGGTGGTGCAATTGCAATCTTAATGAACCACTTGCACTTTCGGTTCGCGGATATTTAATCGAGTGTGACGTGTTTTCGCGTCTTTTTGCTGATGCGGTTTTTTGCTTGTAATATAAGAATATTATTTATTTATTCCAGGTGCTGCCGCTTGCGCTTTCTACGTTAGCAATAAAGGTACCGGTTGACGGAAAAGACGAAAACGTGACTGAACCGGCCGCGGCGGGAAAAAAACAGGACGCCTTCTACGTGTCGGACGATGCCGTGGTTGACAGTTACCTCATACCTCCCGACCAGCACAGGCCCGCGGAAGTGTTGCCAGATTACATCGTAACACCCGCTACTTACCTGTTGCCGCCGTCGCCAGAGAAACAAATCGATTATTACGCGCCCACGGAAGCCGGCGAGCAGACCGACTGGTACCCGATCCCGCCCCAAGTTCCAGTCCAGAGAGCACCAGACGCTGCCAGACCGGACGTGTTTTTACCGCCACGACAGACTGATGTAATACCAATATTCTTACCAAACAATCAAAGCTACGAGGTGTTAGACAACCCAAGAGCCGGAAAAGCGTTCATTCAACCGCCTTCAAGACTTCTGGAGCCGCCGCTGGAAGACACATCGGCGGCCGATTACCCTGTCATATCAAAACCTTCTGAAGAATTCGAGTTACCCTCAACGGAAATAAGCCACAAATTTAATCCCAAGGATTACCAGACCCGCAAGCCACGCAAGAATTCAAAGAAGAACTTTCGTTTGAAAACTGCGGAGCCTACCCTAGCTTTGCATTTGGTCCCGCCGGAGCCCCAATCGCAACAGGCGTATAGAAAGCCGACTAAACTGTACCCCAAAAAGGTGTCGACGGGTTTCCAGCCTGTTCCGATCCCTATATCCGAGTACGCAGAGGGCTCGGCGGGGGATGTGCCCCGCGCTAAGCCCGCAAAGTCGTTCAAGCCAGCCCCCAGCGATGAAACTGAATATTTTACACCACTTGATGAGAAAAAGATCTACCTGTATCAACAGGCTGAACAGAAACGTAAATTGAAGGGCGAGAATGAGGTCAAGGTTAGTATTGTATGTACATTACATTAGACTACACTATTTTTCAGGAATGTAATGACAACAATATATTTCTCATCAAAAAACCGGGATACTTACACAAGGAGAAACACGTTCAATCAAATCAAATTATTTAAAACGTATGTTTATTACGGAATATATGTGTGATATCGGGTAATAGTGAGTAAAATGAGGTTTATAAATCCTAATGTATCTAAACGTCTAATTCGAAATAGTTCTATATAGGTTCAGTGTTTTATCAAATCATTAAACCGAAAGTGCCTGAATTTCTCTGATGAGAAGTGCAGTTGAAATTTGCTTTATTTTTTTAGATGTACACGCCGAAGCAAGAAATGATCAAGCTCGATTATCTACTACCAACCTACGTATATACTGACTAAACTCTAGTTTTATCTTTTGCATTGTCAATATTAATGATTCTAAAAAATCACATACCAAAAGCGTGAATTCAAAAAACAAACCAAATGGCTATTCCACTCGCTTCACTTTTGTACAGTGTTGGAGGGCAAAAAGTAGCATATTGTTTTTCAGTTCCAGCCCCAGCGACATACGGCGGGCGCGGTAGAGGCGGCCGAGGACGCATATGGCGTTAATGCGCCAGCCCGGCCCGCCCCAGTCGAGCAAGAAACTTCCGAAACAATCTACAGCCACCCTGGACGTATGTAGACCTTGACGCGGGGAAAAGTTTAGAGGGAACCTTACGAGAAAAGCTAGTCATGGCACATGAAACTCGTCTCACTTCTAATTCAATGAATATCTGAAGCCAATCGTAATTTGGAAACAATTAAACAGGTTTCACAAGGAAAACACTCATTAGGACATTTTTTGCGACAATTACCTCCACAAATACAAGATAGACTTCGAAAATTTTCACACTTGCTCAGCAGCTTTTCTTACAATATTTCAAAATTATAAACAGACTTAAGAATTTTGGTAAGATGTCGGCTTAACATCTTTTCTCTTTGAAGTCAGTTAAAATATTTTGTGTGTGGCATATAGTCGAAAGGACAAGATGAACTTTCTGAGTGACGTGTATAAGGAGTACCTAGATGATTATTGTGTATGACGAAGTGTTATGTGATAGGTGCCGTGTGATGCCGGCTTAGAATAACATCGCCCCATTTCTTCAACTAAGAGACACGAGGATTTCATGTGTATTACAACTTTAGGCGTCAGGCTGACAACCTGTCACTACAGTGATACACTAATCATCTGAAAAGGCCCTCAATACTTGTCAGACGAGGCGATAACGACCGTTATTTACTATCATTAAGGCTCTGCCTACCCCGCGCGGGATAAAGTCGTGATTTGTGTATGTATGTGTAGGTAGTTACGACAACAGACAACACCGCACGCACACCTTTGCAAACATAGAGCACATTAGTGTATGTATGTGTAGGAAGTGAATCTTGCCTTCACTCGGATAGTTCGTGTGTAAAGTTCTCTCTAAACTATTATTGCTCTGTGATATGATGTGGCTTTAACTCCTGCTATATTTAACGTTTCTTTGTGTTGAAATTGCGCAGCCAACCGCTGCAGTGTTTCTAGTCATGTTAGCTAGAAAGATGAAGTTTTGAAAATATTAAAAGTTAGATAATGTTCATTGCATAGTAGGTGTTATGGAAATAACGTAAAACTTTTTCATGGTTTCTTTATAAGTAATGCTCTTCTGTTTTTGAGAAAACGCAAATGCATTTTTGCATAACAAGCCAAATATACTAGTAGAACAAAAGTTATTCAGTTTCATATAGGCTGAATAAACACACGATACATTCATTGCTTTTCTACATACATACATATATCACGCCCTTATCCTGTGTGGGGTAGGCAGAGCAATAACGGCCGTAAAATACCCGCTACCTTCACGTCTGACAAATATTGAAGGCAGTTTCAGATAATAAGTATATCCATATTAGTGACAGGTTGTCAGCCAGTCGCGTAAAAATTGTAATACACAAAGTCCGTCCAGTCCGTTAGTAGCGTCTTACGACACCCGCGGTAAAGAAATGGTGTGATGCTATTTTAAGCTCGCATCACACGGCAAACACAGTTTGTATGCTATTTTTCAATGTTTCTACCTAAAATGTTCTTAAACTCCTCAGGTAACGTGTACCCTGCCCCGCTAAGACAGGCCCCTCCCCGCCCCCCCGTGGTCCCTCAAAACGCCCCAGCGCCGCCCGCGCCTAAAGAACGAACAGAGTTTCGTATGCACGGGATGAAGGGACCCCATAGCTATCAGTTCGGCTATGACACTGGGAAAGGGTAAGCAGAACCTTCCTTAAGACAGGGTTACATCTTCAGGCGTAGAAGAACGACTTAGCGTCGTCTGCACCTGAATAATGAATAGTTTTGTATGCACTGGATGAAAGGACCACATAGCTACCACTTCGGCTATGACACTGGGAAAGGGTAAGCAGAACCTCCATTACGACAGGACTACATCTTGAGGTGTAGAAGAATGCCCCAGCTCCATCTGCGCCTAAAGAGAAAACAGAGTTTCGTATGCACGGGATGAAGGGACCTAAAGAACGAACAGAGTTTCGTATGCACGGGATGAAAGGACCGCATAGCTACCAGTTCGGCTATGACACTGGGAAAGGGTAAGCAGAACTTTCCTTAAGACAGGGTTACATCTTGAGGTGTAAAAGAACGCCTCAGCGCCGCCCGGGCTTTAAGAACGAACAGAGTTTCGTATGCACGGGATGAAAGGACCGCATAGCTACCAGTTCGGCTATGACACTGGGAAAGGGTAAGCAGAACCTTCTTTAAGACAGGGTTACATCTTGAGGTGTAAAAGAACGCCTCAGCGCCGCCCGGGCTTTAAGAACTGTAGCGACCTCTGGTGGCTACAACATGAAGCTCACTCAAGTGGTTCACATGCATACAAGACGCAACAGGAGTTCTCAACATATCGGAGAGATGGCGCCACGTGACAGAACAATGGGCCTGAAACGCGGTATCGAAGTGTTCACCGCGCAACGCATATATACAACTTCTAATCCAATCCAGGTGCACCCGTCGGTCCCCTGGCCACAACACCCGGCCAGGCGGGTAGCTACCCTTTTCCCGACACCACCTGGATTCTTCCGGTTACCCGCCATAGAACGAACAGAATTTCGTATGCACGGGATGAAAGGACCCCATAGCTACCAGTTTGACTATGACACTGGGAAAGGGTAAGAAAACCTTTCCGTAAGACAGGGTTACATCTTAAGGTGTAGGAGAATGCCCGGAAGCCGCCTACGCCTAAAGAACGAACAGAGTTTCGTATGCACGGGATGAAAGGACCCCATAGCTACCAGTTTGACTATGACACTGGGAAAGGGTAAGCAGAACCTTCTTTAAGACAGGGTTACATCTTGAGGTGTAAAAGAACGCCTCAGCGCCGCCCGGGCTTTAAGAACGAACAGAGTTTCGTATGCACGGGATGAAAGGACCCCATAGCTACCAGTTCGGCTATGACACTGGGAAAGGGTAAGCAGAACCTTCCGTATGACACGGTTACATCTTGAGGTGTAGAAGAACCTAATTTGCGCCTAAGAAACGGACAGAGTTTCGTATACACGGGATGAGAGTATCGCATAGATAGGAAAAGAACCAGTTTGGGTTGAACACCGGGAAAGGGTAAGAATATCTGCTTTCGAACTATCTTGTCTAAGACTATCGTGTCCTCCTGTTTATACAGGGTGTTAGGAAAAGTACCAAGTTCCTCAAGTTGAACCATCCCATGAAACTGAAGAACTTTCCTAAAAGAACATAGGTTGAAGTATGTAAAAATGAACATCCTGTAGGAAGCTTCAATGCCAGTCGTTCTTAAAGAACTGACATCAACCTGCTTTCTCTGACCTCTGATCTTGAAGTTCTTAGAGCTTCCTTGAGCAAACTTTCCTGTAGTAAGTAGGCAACTTCTTCTTTCCGCTGTCTCTTTTATGATTATAGTTACTTAAAAATCATATTATTCGTATTTTTCAGAAAGAACCGCCAATTCCGCTACGAAGAACGAGACGACGGCGGTAGAGTGAAAGGCCACTACGGCTACATGGACAGGAGCGGCAAGCTCAGAGTGGTAAACTACAACGCCGACCCTGAAACAGGCTTCCATGCCGACCCACCCAAGGAGGCTCCATCCGAATGAGATGGAACTCTATGACGTTAGTGATAAGGACTTGATTTGACTTTACTTGGGAGATTACGGAAAATTCCCTGTCGTGATTGGAAAAGTCCGAAACTTTATGTGACCAATCCGAGATGTATTACGTACGTAACATTTCCTTTCCCCCAAATTTATACTCTAGAATATACTCGCTTAGTATTCAGGTGAGCTAAAACCACAAAGCTACCAAATATATGTACTGCGGAAAATGAACCAATATGAAGCTACATAAATACGCAGATTTTGCATCATGATTTTGCACAACCCGCAACAAATCTCTTAATTAAATGAGCTCACTATACAGAGTGTCATGATAAGTATTCAGTTCCTATATAAGCGTGAAACTGTCTATGAAACTGTTTTTTTTTTCCTGCGGAACATTCGCTGAAAGTTGCAAGGATTGGTAATTCTTATTTCCACTTATGATTTCTGAGGGTAACTTTTTCTGTTTCATCATTTTACCTTTTTGATAGAGTACTTACTTTTCTAACACTCAGTACACCGACAAATTGCCAGTCCAGGCGTTACCCACAAACCGCACGCGACACATTAATAACTATAATAGCTAAGTGTGAGCGCGAACATTAAGCGTAAATTACATTGTCGGTTCTGTGCAGTGTAGTGCATTATTTGGAACATGTTCGGTCTGATACACGATCATATGGCGATAGCCGGAGAGCTAGCTACGTAAAATGGCATACAATTTGACCAGAACGAGACGTTTGTCAGTAAGTGGTAAATTACATTGGCGGTCGGTTTTGTGCAGTGTAGCGCATTATTTGGAACATGTTCGGTCTGATACACGATCATATGGCAATAGCCGGAGTGATAACTACGTAAAATGGCATACTATTTGATGAGCGTGAAACTAAGGCATGGCATGATGCCTTGTCAGTAGTTCGTATATTACATTGTCGGTTCTACGCAGTGTATTTTTTGAGCTCATACACGACCATTGCAATAGCTGGCATGGCTAGCATTTTGGCAATAGCTGGAGAGATAGAAAAATGAATGATATAGAATTTGACGGGCAATAGTCAGAGAGATAGCTAAGTAAAATGGCAATAGTCAGAGAGATAGCTAAGTAAAATGGCATACAATTTGACCAGCACGAGACGTTTGTCAGTAGGTGGTAAATTAAGGCGTCGTCTGAGCTAAAATTACGTAGTTTGACAATGGTTTTTGATCTATGAACCCTTCTGACAATATACCAGATGTTTCATAATACACCTACAACGTATAAACAATACAAGATTTTTATCGCTGTCCAAATCGTATACGCTTTCACGTAGTTAGCTCTTCGGCTACTACTACATAAGTGATTGATTGCCAATGGCCTGAAACCTGTCGACCTATCGCATGTGTTGATGCAGGATATAATCATTAGATTAGATCATAATACGGAAGACTAAATTAGCGAGATAACTCGTAGAAAGCAAATTCATCAGACAACGCACAAATGAGATGCGTCCAATCTAAATGACACGAGGGTTCACTAGGCCGTTTGACGACTCGGTGACCACATGAAAAGAAGCAGGAAAACTATGAATTAGGTCCTCGGGAGTATGCTCTTTAATCTCAAATTCGGGAAGCCTCCTCAAACGCTAATAGGTACATTTACCTTCTGCCTATATATTTTACAATACTACCAATCCCACTCGAGCAGTTCACTTCACACATCGAGATCTAGACTAGAATTGCAAACATTTTCAGAAGGAGATTCGTAAGTTGGAAAAGTTTGCATTTTCCTTTCTGCGAGTTTGAGCGATTTTATTCCAATAGCAAAAGCAACGGAGCTTATTTTTATTCTATTTCGTGTTTTTGATATGATTTTTATAATTCTTTATAATCATATATTGTAAAACGTATTGTGATTATGCAGTTGGACAATTTCAAAATAAACTTAAGTTATGAAACTTTAGAAATCGAATACTTACCTATTCGAGTTTCATGATTGAAATAGACAAACTCTGATCCTTGTTGTCGCTTAAAATTTTTGATATTTTGAGTTGTTATACTTGAACCTACATAATAAGGAAGACGTAAAAGTTACTCAAAAACAAGAGTTTCATTAGAAAGTTTTGGAGCTGTATTATTAAATCAGTGGAAATTGGATTTTGTCTACGTCAGTATTTAATGACGATTAGCATTACATATAAATAGAAAAAAAATATAACATAAAACTACACGTTCTACTAACTACATCCATCATGTGGGTGTTAATTTGTTCGCGTGGCAGAACGTGTAATTCGAGTTGTTAGATCACACATCGCAGCACAGCGTATGCTACTTTAGAGATACGGCCTAGAGCTCAATTTCTGAAATGTCGTAGTTCGATTCACGCGAAAATCTGCTACTAATTCGATTTCCACATATCTAATAAACTCACACATACCACACCGAGTAGTAGAGATTTGAATACGTGTTGTTTGACCAGTCGTCGCCGATTTCCGTGCACGGAATAGAATACGACGTTTCAGAAATTAACTCCCTGATCTGTCGCGTTATACAGGGTGTAAAAATTTTTTTTGCAAATATTTGAACTGACCCATGAAACTGAACAACTTTTCCTAAGGAACATAGGTCGAAATATGAAATAAATATTTGAACCTCTTATACAAAATTACCGACTAAACCAAGTCAATTTATATGGGAGGTCCAAAAAATTTTCTTGGGGAATGTTGTTCAGCTTCATGTGTTGATTCACCCCTTAAAATATTTGCATCTTATATTTTTACACCTTATATACTATGTGAGCAATGCAACTTCACTTGTGGAGCAAATAAACTTTGCTATTTTAAACTACCAGGTGAACGAGATACTTAGATTTAGTCTAGACATGTATTGTAACAGTGTCATATTTTTATGTTATTTAGTTAAGTTTTGTATTAATTTGTTTTGTATTTTGTATAAGGAGTGTGTTTTATATCATGTGATACAATGTTTTATGATAGTTGTGAATAAAATATGATTAATAATTATTTGATATAGCTTTTTATTGTTTTATTTAAAGACATACTTTTTTTTTTTTTACTTAGCAGCTGATTAACTATATTATTCCTTAATTTATTAAAAATCGATATAAAAATAGGAATGTTTTAAAATTAGGTACACCTACCTATTGCTATCACAATCAATATAATTTAAACCAATCTACATATAAGTATTTTTACTTTATTTTATTGTTCATAACTATCTTTGGTACATACGGTCTGAGATTAGATAAATGATAGGTCACGATAGCGATACCAATTTCTCATCTAAGGCACTATTCATAAATTGCACTCAACTCAGAGATTGATCTCAAGAACTATTTTGACAAATGTCAGTCAATACTAACAACATCGCAAAGTCGCACTCAAGATCGATATCAGAGTTGAGGGCAGTTTATAAATACGGGCATAAGGGTCTGAGTAATACAAGATGTTGTAAAATTCTTACTCGTTTACTGTGTTCTTATCCAAGTACTGCTCGATGACGTCCAATAGGCTTGAGGCGCCGATGCGGAAGAGTTGCGGGCTCAGCCAATCAGCGCCCAGCTCAGTGCAAACCAGTACCAACCAGTTGACGGCGTCCCGAGGCGTCTTGATGCCGCCCGCGGGTTTCAGACCCACCTGGAATAGGATTTAAAATTACATACATACATATATCATGCCTTTATAGAGCAGAGCAGTTAACGGCCGTGAGAATACGGTCGCTATCGCCACGTCTGACATTTTTGAGGATTGTTTTCCAAGGTAGTTTTAGAAAACATGTGTATCACCTATAGTGACAGGTTGTCAGCCTGTCGCCTAAAAATTGTAATACACACTCTCGAGTCCCCTCAAAGTTAGTCTTAGTCGTAGTTGTTTAACAGTATTTTAAATTCACTCCTTTTTTTAAAAAGGAAATTGAATCCACTACAGTTAAAACAGTCTACTGTTGCACATGGGTGTTGCTATACTCACCACGCTTGCCAGGCGGATTAACGAACATTTTGCGGTTCTTAACGCTCTGCCTACTCCGCCAGGGAAATAGGCTTGATTTGTGTGTGTGTCTGTGTGTGGGCAAGGTGTTGTTTTCACACGAAACGCCGTTGCCTATTCCCTAATTTCATCCCTTAGTTGCCTTTTACGACACCCACGGAAATGGGGTGATGCTATTTAAAACCAACATCAACATCATCGGTACGGTTTCAAGTTTATTATAGTTTAAAAAGTATAGCTTGATACCTGTGACGTTTGACAGATCCATACTAAAACAGAAGTAAACAAAGGAAAATGGAACTTATGTTATACTATTTGCCCAAAACTGGCAGATGTCACAGGTATCAAGCTAAAATAAAAGTATAGGTTTCATAATAATACTTGAAAACAATCTCTCAATAATAGTTAATATGATAGAGGATAACCGATGGGGACGGAAGGGCCCCGGGTCGGAAGACGTAGTGTTGGACAAGGTGGACAGATGATCTGGTGAAGATCGCTGGACGCCAGTGGATGCAAGTTGCGCAGGATCGTTCACTCTGGAAATCTTTGGGGAGGCCTATGTTCAGCAGTGGACGTCTTCCGGCTGAAATGATTATGATGATGATGATAGAGGATATACCTACCTTGACACCAGTCATCAGATAGAAGTTTCTGATAGCTCTGCACATCACCAGGCCGACCGGTAGAGTGGCGTTCACCGCCTCCTTGCCTGTGGAAGTTTTGATGAAGTCAGCGCCTGCCAGCATGGACACCATAGACGCTTTATAAATCTGAAAAAGAAATTAGGTATTGTATTACTTTAGGGGGTCTAAGTTTTCTTCTACATAAACACATACTTTGTAGACATTCTCTCAATATTTTCTATGATAAAGTGTTAGGCTACACTTTGTAATACTCAGGAATTTGGAGTTTGAGTGGAAGTCGGTTTTAATCCCGTAATATCCCACAGGAACATTTTTTCGAGATAAAAGCTGTCCTATGTTACTCCAAGCTACCCTCTATCTGTGTGCCCAATTTCTTAAAAATGGGTCAGTTTTAGCGTGAAGGACTAACAAACAAACATACAAACTTTCACATTTATAATATAATAAATGAGTAGGATTTTAACTTACGTTTTCATAGGTGCCCAATTCACCAACACCCAAAATAACTTTCAGGTGCGCTTCCCCGCATGCCTTCCTCATCTGACTGACTTCCTCAAACACCGCGTTCCATTGGCCGGTCAGCACCAGGCTACGGTCCAACACCACATCTATTTCATTGGCACCATTGTTGATCGCTTCTTTTATTTCTTGGAGACGAGAGTGGAGGGGGTACAGGCCTGATGGGAATCCAGTAGCCACTGAAAAGACAATACATACACATGGGTGATGCTATTCTAAGCTGGTATCAAAAATAAGTGTATAGGATAGTAGGCAATTTTATAGAGAACCATGTAGACATTTTTTTTGTTATATAGTCTTAATAATTAACTCGGCTGACTCAGCAACCCAAAGAGGATCTCTTTCTCTCTTCACTGATCCCTGTCCTGCGAGATTTCCTGCTAATCGCACAGGTCAGCTACTACATTATATAGACTATTCTAGCAATATTTTAAAATGTCTTTGAACTATACAGTTATAGTATCAAGGATAGGGATAGTATCAAGCCGTTTTGACAAATAAAAAAAAAGTAGTTACCAGAAGCAATTTGAATTTCCTTGAGCAACCCCAATCTCTTGATGACACGGTATGCATCAGCAACTCTGTTAGGGTAGACGCAGACTGCTGCAGTAGTGATTTTACCTTCTGGAAGACCAAATTTCTTCACAAGGTTCGAATTCAAAGGATTTGCAGCCTGAAAAGCATGTTATATTTGCAGATTAATAAGTAGGTAGGTACAGGACCTTCAACTCAAATAACGAATAATATTGGCATATCTAGGCAAGGCAAAAGGGGCAAAAGAGGTGTCGGAGAAAAAAAAGTGGGAACAAAAATGACCCTGGCAGTTTACAATTATAATTGGAACAAAATTTGTCTAAGCTATTTTTAGCAATCAAGAAGTGCAGTATATAACACAATTTTTTAGAGAAAGAATCGCAATAAGTCAACATTATTGTTGACATCCCACTCATATGAATGAATTTTGATAGACAGACAAACAATAATGTTGCCAATTCAGGATCATTTCTTTAAAAATAAATACAGAACAGCTAACCTTAGCACACAATCTGGTCACATTAGAATTAGTATCATCTCCAGATAGAGTAGTCAGATCAATAACGGAGACCGCCTTCAGTAGCCAATTGTTGAAGTTCTCCGGAGACGTGACAGGGTTACTGGCCAGTATTCTCTCAATTTGAGCATCTACATTCGGCTTGTTTACATGGACGTTTTGCAGTACATTTGGGTCTGCAAATGAAGTAAGACAATTTGAGAAATATTGGTAGGTATATAAAATAAAATACCTAGTAACCTATAATTTACTCCCAAGGCCAATAAACCGAGTCTGAAGGGAGGCAAAACGTGTGGAACATGACTGTATATCTTACAGCTGCTGCGGAAGAAACTTGAAAGACAACTTTTGTTGAGTTAGCAATACAAGTTGTAAAAAAGTTCAAAACTTACCCAAAGTTGTTGATACTACACGGACCATTGTTATTACTTACTTATTATGTAATGAACACTTGATGTTAATAATGTGTGCCGTTTGACTATGTGCTGATAACAAAATAACAAGATAAAAACAACGTTGAGAAGGCAAGTTTTTGTTTATCCTTGTTTTTTTGTAAAGTTTTCTAGCCTGGATACTAGTCTTTTGATCTCGGTGGTGTTGCTAGCATATAAGACTATAAAAAGATCCAAATATGGTTAGGTTATTTGTAATAAACAACAATAATAAATAATATGAGCTTACTAAAGATCCAAAAAGATCCGAATCGAATAAAAAAACCACGACTCCGAAGTCTCGTGCCGTGGCGTCATAATGTCATATATGTATATTTTGATTAGCTGTGGACTGGTAGTTGCTGCAATATTGGTGGCACTTATTGAAAATCGCAATTTTGGCGCTGGCAGTCAAGGAAAGCAATTACGAAAGTACGCGGTACTCTCGTAGATTAGGGCTGCAAAATTATAGTTTGTAAAATTTTGCATTATACCGGTGACGCTGGTGACCTTGAAGCAAGTGCTATGCACAAGGTCCATTTTCCTTTGTTTACTATCTCTCTCTCTTTTCGTGACATTGAGTCGTCCAAGGACCCAATGAACCGTTATTTATAATGTAGAAGTCGATTTCAAGCCGCGCGCACAGTCCAGCAGAAAAGAGTAGACAAAAAATGAGGGCGCCACTTTCTTCGCAATCTGTCAAATCTGACAGATAACGCTTAAGTATGGCAAAAATTTTTCATACAAAATTCAATTTTTTTTAATTTCTATTCTTTTTTGCTGCACTGTACGACATCGCGGGCACTAGCTAGTTTTTGATCGCGATTTTCGTCAATACTTCAATTCTTGATCACCGGATTTTCGGTAAATTATATGTAGGTAGGTATGTATGTATATGCTTTTGGAGCCGGTGTAAGCGCTCGTATTTTAAAACACAAGCTTTTTTTGTCCAAATCTGTTAATTCCTCTTAATACTCACTTTCGGCGCTCTCAACTCTGTTAAACCCGTGCTAAACCCCATGATCGATAGGAATTTCTATGGCTTATTTCCCAACCGAGTTTATGAACAATACGAATTGCAAATTGTTGTTTAAAACAAGTAAAATATTATGCAACATAATTCACATATTAGCCACTTTACAGTTTTTTTTTATATAGGGCCTTACCACATAAAAAGACTCGAGTCGAACGCGTGTTTAAAAAATATCTTTAAACAAAAAAAAAGCTAGACACGCGATCAGGTTGCGTATATTTGTTTTTGTGACAAGGGTGTCGTAGATCACTTTTCTTCTAAAGTACCTATAGAAGTGTGTAAATACTTTGTGTTTATTAGGTAGAGTTAGACGGTGGCAATATGGGCCCTTTATTATCAAACTACAGGCTACAAGCCTATAGACAAAATTCGATGTACCGCCATTTCGTCATGTACCTACTTAGAATTTTACCTGTAGACTTGTAGCATTAGTATGTAGTTCGATAATATGGGTAGGTACTACCTAGTAACTACATTATTTACCAAGCCACGCCAGGCGAAGTCACCTACAAGTAAAGCGTTACCTAAAAATTTCATTTTTGATAAGAAAACGCGTTGAGCTGCATTGAGTTAAGATAAACCTTCCCATCCTGCGGCCCTTTATTCGCGGTCTTTGTTCAATCGACGTTGTTCACGAACAAAGGAACAACAGTGATTTCTTTAAAAGTCGAACGTATTTTCTCGTGGCGCGGTAATGGCTCGCTGAGATGTTTATAGCGGACTCATGTCGGCCGAGACGAACAAATCTCCGGATTTCGCAATCGGTCCTGTTATGTGGATCGCACACCTAACGCACGACGGAGCGCTAGAATAACGCAGCCTGTCAGATCCATACTAGAAATGTCAATCCCCATACTAAAACTCTTCGAGCGACACGGCCTCCCGGGGTGGGAACGATACGGAAGACTGAGTTGTTCGAAGCTAAAACCACTCAACCGTTGTCGATGCAGCGCTATCGCAGCGTCGTCCGTCGAGTGCGGTTTTAGTATGGGGATTGACATTTCTAGTATGGATATGACAGACCGCTGCGATATTTTAGCGCTCCGTCGTACGTTAAGTGTGCGATCCGCCTTATTGTGTCGCATTAAGTCAGACAATCCAAGGAGGGAATGCTGCCATCGTGCTGGGCATGTGCCTCTCTGTGCTGTGATGCACTAGAGGAAATTTTTTGGATTTCTAAATAATTTCCCTAATTTTGGGACGTGTGGAGGGGATAGGGCGGGGCTCCAGCAAGATGGTCGGACAGTGTGAAGAACGCGGTGGGCGCTAGCATGTATCGAGCTGTCGATACTGCCCAAACCGCCCAGAATGGAGACATATATCAAGTGGCCGCGATACTCAGAATTGAGGGAACGAGGAAGAAGAAGAATAAAATGTTGAAATAACATTTCAACAGTATACAGCCCAGACTTCTGCTGTAGAATAGGTACACCTTATTAAAATACCTTAGCTAGTTTATTTAGAAGAAGAAAGTTATAACATTTCAGAAGTCGATCGTATTAAATACGTTTTTTCTTGGTGGCGCAGAAATGGCTCGTTGAGATGTTTATAGCGGACTCATGTCGGCCGAGACGAACAAATCTTTGGAGACCGATTTCGATCAGTTCAAAGTTACGACTGTATTTGCACCTCTATTTTTGCACTTTTCCATGTGGAAGTCAGTTGTGCTTGTATTACGTTCCACTCAAAATAAATTCACACATCCCCAGAATAACAAATTCGAGTAATAGAAACTCTAATACAATTCGAGTGGTTAGACCAGCCGTTGCGGCTTTTTATGCACGATTTTCTAAATCATACAACCAGAAATTGAGCTGTTTTTATCACCTAAGCTAGATAATTTTGAACAGTAGTAATAATTTAGTAAAATAATTGTATTAGCGTCTTTACTTTCGAAAAGTGTGCTCACACTAAGTTTATCCACGTAACCTCATTTTCTGAAAACTTTTCATAAAATATTCGTTCATAATAATATCCACAAATTATTCATATCTCGTGTGTTTGTTTTAAATTAAAGTATGATAAACTGAGTTTGGGTCAGTTTGTATTATAATTTATAGCCCTCCTTATAATTGGTAAAAGAGGAAATGTATCATTACGTTTATTTTACGGAATTAAATCACTCACTTTTCTTCACCAAGGACCAAGTCACCCAACCCCAACTATCAAGGCGCCTATAGTCTGTAAGTTTAGGTACTTATCTTTTTGTACACAAACTTTGTATGAAAGTGACACTTCTGAACTGTCAGTTTCATACAGAATTTGTTTACAAAAAGATAAGTACCTAAACTTACAGACTATAATTTATCGTTTTTGTTACTTTCTCAGGAAGGTACATTGAGTTACTTTTATATTGAGGTATTGAGGTTTATAATGCGTCCCGTAGGAGAGACTTATTCTTCAGACGTATAAAATCGTACCATATGTTTTATCAAAAGAACTAAATAATTTGTCAATAAACACATCATAACCGTACAAGTCGCTCATTGAGGTGCCCCAAGAGTTTGCGTGGGTAGCGACAAAAAATAATCTTAAAATAATCTTAAATCATCGAATATTTTTAAATATAACACAGAAACATAACATAATATACCACCCGGGTAATGTTTACGTATGGAAAAGCTATCTGGAAAGTAAACCCTGGTCCGTTGACCGGTGGGCATCGCCCGACGGGTTTTTCCCCGGACGCCGTTGTTTGCGTTTAATCTACTAGAGGCTATTACGTTTGGTTTTCACAGAAAGTTTCCTAGACGAAGCCACAGATAGAAATAGGGAATGCAATCTCAAACCAAGATTAGGGACTCGAGAGGTCGAGATCTCAGGGTTCGAGAGTGACCATCTCGAGATCTCGTTATGCAATCTCAAACCGAGATTAAGGAGTCGAGATCTCGGCCGACATCACATGATTCGAGAGTGATAATCTCGAGATTTCGTTGGATTATTGGTCTAGAACTATTGATCTTGATGACTGGTCAGACGGCTCGATTCTAAGGTTACCTTCCGCACCCACTCAATGGCCTTCTTCGGCCGCTCGTCTCCGGATGGCAGCATCCGACAGATACTCTATGGTTAGTAAAATTTAGCTTGATACTAGTGAGATTTGTGACCTTGGGCCAAATGCTATGACATAAGGTCCATTTTTCTAGTAAACAAATGAAAATGGACCTTATGTCATAAATGTCACAGGTATCAAGCAAAATTTTACCTACTAATGTACCTAGTGTCTACACTGCTCGTACGCGCCGTATCAATGAACACGACAATGTTTAAGTCTTGCAAGTGCAAGCACGATCTCGAAATCTCCTTTACAATCTCGATGGCTATTTTCGAGACCTCGAATGATTTTTCTGAAAAGAGATTTTCGCCCACTTCGAGATCTCGACCTCGAAAAATTGTACGAGATCTCGCGAGATCGAGATTGCATTCCCTAGATAGAAAGCCCTGAGAGAGAAATAAATGATCGTGGCGTGAAAGAACACAGAAAAGTTTTAGACGTGAGTTAAGTGTGGTGCAGTGTTTTGCACGTTGCAGTAATGGAAGCATATTGCTATTTAGTCGTAATTTTCCCACGGTAAAACAAGCTCTATTTAACTACTAATAACGTACACGTACAGAGACACTCACAAACTCACGAAGAGCCAAATTTTGCATCCTCATATTAATATATTTTGGATTAGGCTTAGGACTACTTTTCCTCAATATTGCTGATAGTATTTTCATATTTTTTCATCTATAAAACTTTCATACACTTCCAACGCTTTCCGTCGAATTCAGCAGAAATGCGAGCGTAATACATGGAGCTCTCAATAAACTGAAGTGGATTGAATCCATCGCCACGCCGACGTACCCGCGTCTGCCGGTAGAGATGTGGCAGACGAACATTAGGCTCTCGTTTACGAATACGGGGTGTAAGGGGACGAAATAACGAAAACTTTGCAGGCGCGATCAGACCATGAAACTGAACAACTCTTTCTATAGGAGCTATGTCGGGAAACGGTAGATATTTTTCAGTTCCCATATAAAGTCACTCAGGTGATCGGGAATTTGTATGGAAGGTCGAAAAAAATTTTCGATTCCCAACATAGCCCCCGTAGAAAAAGTGGTTCAGTTTCATGGTCTGAGCACGCTTGTCAAGTTTACGTTACACCGTCGTCCCTTACACTCTGTATAGTGTATACGTACGGTTTAACTGACAGACATTCAAATACTGATAGGGTGCATGCAGTCCATGAAATGACAAATGAAATGAAAAAAAAAAAACAATCTTCCATACAAAATTAATGTCAGCCTGTTGATATATTCCTTTGAAGAGTTGTTCAGTTCGGTGAGATGTCCCTTACACCCTATATAGTGTAGTGTTATTAAAGATCTATTTGCACGTTTTTAACGCTTATAAGTAACTATGTACTTGGTTGATTGAGTCTGTCTTCTTTAACTGTTTTGAATACTTTATAGATGGAATATTATGATTTCACGGTGGATAGAAAACAATCCATATATCAACAAACACTACGTAGTCAATTTATAGGTGCAGGTATAAATATCAGAAAGCAAATTTATCTTAACTATTTTACACAGGACAGGACGCAAGAATATCACAAGTACTTTAATATTTTTCTGAGGAAACTAAAACTAAACTAACTAATTTGAAACAAATAATTTTTTTCATCATTGTATACGACTCAGTATTCAGTGAAACCGAAGAGCGCATAACGTTTGAATTTAAATAAATGCGGTGCTGTAAAACTGCACTTTTACATCATCGTGAAATGTTTATGCATGCTCGTGTGAGGTCGTTTTAGCGAAAAGCTGTTGCAGTATGCCATTTTTCAGACTTGAAATAAGCTGTGAAAATTGAAAATTTTATTCCAGGGGTGGGTATATGGCGTGCCAATTTGCGGGCATGGTCAGATCATGAAACTGAATAACGTTTATTATGAAGACTATGATGAGAAATTCGATTTTCCATAGATATTTTGTATGAAAAAATTGAATTTTTTTTCGTTTACCACCGCCCCCAACGATAAAAAAAATTGTGGTTCGATTTGATCTGACCATACCTGCGAAGTTTTCTGCACGTCCCTTAATAAATTTTCCCCGGTATAAGATTTTAAATTTTAACAGCTTACATTGTACCGACCCTGTATTACATACATACATACATACATATATCACGCCTTTATCCCTTGCGGGGTAGGCAGAGCGGTAACGGCCGTAAGAATACGGTCGCTATCGCCACGTCTGACATTTGTGAGGATTGTTTTCCAAGGTTGTTTCAGAAAACATGTGTATCACTATAGTGACAGGTTGTCAGCCTGTCGCCTAAAAGTTGTAATACACCAGGAAACCCTCAAGTCCCTCGGTCGCCTCTTACGACACCCACAGGTAGGAAATGGTATGGAAATGGTATTCCATAAACAAAGCCATAGAGAATATTAAGCAATAATAGTTACTACTGTACGAAAATCTTTCAAAATATTTCCTAGCCTGCTTTCCAATTTTCATTAGTTTCCTGTATTTGTACATTTCAACTTGTAGTCGAGAGCACTTTAAAAGATCTCATACCTACTTACCTAAGTACAGACACGTTAATAAGTGCATATAGAGAGGCCGCCTCAAATGGTTCAAAATAACTTTTTATTCCCAAGGTATACATTGATGTTTTTTAGTTTTATGAATAGAGTTTCAGTAGCTACATAGACAGCAAAGGAAATAATTGATTAATGTCATCTAGTGCACGTGAATCCGTGTGATGCCAACTTAGAATAGCACCACCCCATTTCCTGCCCGTGGGGTGTCGTACGAGGCGACTGAGGGACTTGAGAGTTTCAGGTGTATTACAACTTTTAGACGACAGGCTGACAACCTGTCATTATAGTGATACACAAAATTATCTCAAATGGCCCTCCATATTTGTCAGACGTAGCGACATCGAACGTATTTTTGCGGCCGTTAGCACTCTGCCTACCCCGTAAGGGATAAAGGCGTGATATATGTATGTATGTATGTCATCTAGTTTAGGAAATATTTTGAAACATTTCAGGTGGCCATCTATATGCACTTTTAAACGTGACTGTAGGTACCTACACGTTCCTCGTGGATTTCTCGATCTTGTTAATCAGTCTGAGACTCTGAGCACAAAAAGCAGGATTCGAGTTGTCAAATGCTGCCAATTAGTTAGTTCCCAGTTAATCAATCCGGGAAGCCTGACGTTGACTCACTACCACTATCAATCTGTATCTTCTCCCACTTTTTAGCACTCCTTTTAGAGATACGGGAATACATAAATCACGCCTTTCTCTCTAGCGGGGTAGGCAGAGTTTTAACGGCTGCAAAATAATATGGCCGCTATTGCCACGTTTGACATTTTTGAGAATTGTTTTCCATAGTTGTTTCAGAAAACACGTGTATCACTATAGTGGCAGGTTGTCAGCCTGTCGCCTAAAATTAGTAATACACCAATACTCTCGAAATCCTACAGTCACCTTTTAAGACATCCGCGGGAAGGATCTGGGGTGATGCTATTCTAAGCCGGCATCATCACACGGCAAATACGAATTTAGTCTTTATAAATCCTGTAAAACCACCTCCATAATGTAGTCGCATCATCTTTTTATCTCACATATACCACGTTCGTATTACGAAAGGATCTATGAAGTTGAGGTCTGTAGTCCGGTCGATCTCAAGAGCGATTTTGACAAATGTTAGTCAGTACTACAGTTGAGCGCGGTTTATAAATACGAGCCTTAGAAAGCTTAATAATGGAACGCTTAGGACCTACTTTACACGAGAAATTCTATCAAAACTTCATACTTTCTACAGAATCTGAATCCGTAGCATCTCGTAGCCACGTGCTACGTCGTAGAATGTATTAAAGTGTCAAAATATACAGCGCTCGCTTTATCATCGACGCGTTGTTATTTTTCACTGGGGGAGGTCAGCCGACGACGACGGCGGTATCGGCGCGGGTGCGCGTGACGTCACTACAACGCGGGTTAATGACGTGTCACCCGCCCCGAACAACAGTCGCCGCCGGGAACGTGGGATAATGTAGATCACGTCAAACCTCTTTTATATTCACAATGTGTATATAATTACGTTTGATTATAAGATGAGGGATGCTAAATAATTTATAATTTAAGTTCTTTATTTAGCGAACTTAGGACCTAGTAAAGGCTAAAGAGAGCTAAAGTCAGATTAAGCAGTAAATGTACCAAATAGTGTAAATAACACTCAAAAATGATTCATTAAACATTTTATTCTTTTGATATATTTGTGGCCGGACCATACTTAGCGGATAAATGATTAGGTAAGTAATACTTATTTTCGGACTAGTTTTTCCCTTAAATTGAAGCAACTTTTCTTCGAAAATGAAGAATAACGTACAAATATAGGGTTATTTTTATTGAGTACACAAACTTTGTACGGTGTTTCTACTCATGATACTGAACAACTTTTATTATGGGGCCACCTGAGAAATCGCAAAAAAAAATTGGGTGCTCCATACATTTTTGCCGAGTAGCTGGGTGAAAATTTGAAAACGGTTCTTCAGGTCCCTTTCCTGGCAAATTTCAAATTTTAGTTTTATGGTTATTTTATCATTGCATAATAATAAAGGCCTATTGAAAAGGTTACTTACGAAAAAACACTTAAATCGAACCACAGGTTTCATCAAAATTCAATTTTGAAATTTGAGGTGCCAGTCAACGGGACATTTTGCGCCAGTCAAGGGACAAAGTAATTATTTTAGCAAAATATATGAATAAAAGCTGTTCATCTTTTGCTTTTAACTAAGTAGAATAGAAGTAAAAGTTGCCGCAGCCTACCAGACTGACGCCCTGAAGCCTCAGTCTGGTTAAGACACGACGCACCTAGTTACAGACAATTTGCTCGTGCTTGAAACACGACACAGCCAGCCCGACATATGAAATGAAATAGCCACAGTGTTTGACAATCACAGTTGACAGGCGGACGTATGTGATCTGTCGACCTCCGGAAGAAGGCTGTTCGTAAACAGCCGAAACGTAGACCCAATTCTCCACCAAAACAATAGTAACGTAAGTCGTTTAAACTTAGGCCATAATGAAACAGCTAGCATGAGACAAGAAAAAACCACCGCAAACATTATGACCTGAGAATTAACTGAGTTGAGCCACTTAAGACATTTTGCGAATTGTACATTCTGCTACTGTACAGACGAAGATAACCATAAAGTTGACGCAATCAGCCTGAGACATGCATGACTTTAGACATGATAGATTTAGACATCACTAGGCAAGTAACCTGACACACGACGCTGTATACATGAGACACGACGCAATCAGCTTAAGAGATATTGCAATCAGACTGAGACATAACGTAACTAACCTGAGACACGACACAGTCACCTTAGAGACGACGAAATCAGCCTGAGACACGATGTACTCAGCTACAAAAACTACGACATACAATGCAATCAGCTTAAGAGACGTCGCAACCAACCTGAGACATAACGCAGCCATACTGAGATACAATGCAGACAGTTTTAGAGACTTCGCCAGCAATCTCAGACATAACGCAGTAATCCTGAGATACAACGCAGTCAGCTTAAGAGACGTCGAAATCAGCCTGACAGAACGCAGCTAACCTGAGATACAACGCAGTAGGTCAAGAGACGTCGCAGTCAGCTTTAGAGATGTCGAAGTCACCCTTAGTGAGACATAACGCAGCCGCCCTGAGATACAACGCAGTCTGCTTAAAAGACGTCAAAATCAGCCTGACATAGCGCAGCCACCCTGAAATACAACACAGTTACTTAAGAGACTTCGCGTTATGACCCTGAGTGAGATAAAACGCAGCCAACCTGAGATACAACGCAGTAAGCTGAAGAGACGTCGCAATCATTCTGAGACATGACGCAGCCACCCTTATATACATCGCAGTCAGCTTAAGAGACGTCGCAGTCAGTTCAAGAGACGTCGAAATCAGTCTAAACGAGACATAACACAGCCGCTCTGATATACAACGCAGTAGCTTAAGAGACGTCTCAATCAGTCTGAGACATAACGCAACCACCCTGAGATACTACGCAGTCAGCTTAAGATCGTCGCAATTAACCTGAAACCTAACGCAGAGATCCTGAGATACAACGCAGTCAACTTAAGATACGTCGCAATGTGCCTGAGTGAGACGTATTGCAGCCAACCTGAGATACAACGCACTCAGCTTAAGAGACATCGCAGTCAGCCTAAGATAAAACACAACCACCCTGAAATACACCGCAGTCGGCTTAAGATACGTCGAAATTAACCTGAGACTTAACGCAGCCTCCCTTAGATACAACGCAGCCACACCTAGAGACATAAAGCAAGTGTTTTTAAACTATGTTATCTGCACGAAAAACAATGCTGTTCACCTCCTGGAAACCCTTAATCTAACTTACAGTACCCATGAGGAGACATGGGGTGGTGCTATTCTACTCTAGAGGCACACTTTTACACAAAAAAAAAAATGCAAAAACAATCATTAAAATAACATTAGTCACTTGAGTGGCATAAAATGTCCCTTGACTGGGAAAAATGCCAGTCAAATGAAGCCAGTCAAGGGACAATTTTCTATGTTTTTAGTGATTTATAGGTAAATGCTTGAATGTAATCAAAATTTGTAAACGAATCTTAAATCTCGCTTTATTATGCGACATTATTTGTTTAGAACAAATCCTCTGTAATAACTCTATCACGAAGAAAACATGCACAGGAAAGGGACCTGGCGCAGGTGCAAAAATAGGACCTAAAAATTTAACAACTCCTATTTCTTTCTAGAAGTGCCAAGGAGTTATATGCTCCCTCTCCAGGGATGAAGAAGCAATCCTGGCAGAGGGCAGAAACAAGACTCAGCTCACAATTCTATTAGTTTCAGCGATTCAGTCGTTTTAGACCACACACAAATTACAAACTGTAATTTTTATCGGTGTGCTCAGTAAAATATTGTCAATATTATAGTTTACTATAAATCTACATGATAAACGGATTATTTTGATGGGTGAAAAGTTCTATCATGTCCAGTTAGATAAAATTTTACATATGTTTGAATTTCGCAACAGCTGAGTGTGACACGCGAAGAACGCGCATTTTGCCCCCGATTTTAGGTTTCAGATTAAGTTTTAGTTTAACATATTTCATAATTTGTGGATGGAGTTTTGGTTTCTGAATAGTCAATTTAACATTATTTCGTGTGAATGTTAGTAAAAACCTGTAAGTGTTATACTTTTGAAGAAATTAACGTGTGACCACAATTTTTACCCTCTCCAGGAATCACCCAGCTATGAATTTTTCTATGTCAGAATCATGAGTAGAAACACCTTTAGTCGGCGAACTATGAGTTTATACCTACTAACATTCTTTATACGAGAAAGTAAGGAAGGTCAGGGAGTTTTCTGCTGGAAAATATTTTCTCTTGAAGTATTCGCGGAAGTGTCCTAGATTCGAGATGCGTGAAGTGCCGCAGCCTCGTTCCGTGACGTAAGTAGCTTCTTACTCGAGTCGAGACCACGCGAAGAATCACAAGGCAGCCATTTTGAAACGCCTTTGCCGCTAAAAGAAGAAAAATGATATGAGCTGAAAGTACTTTCTGTATAAGAATATGCCTATGTTGATCTCGGTTTTTTTATAGATATCATTGTGGGTCGAACTAGCCTATTTTATTGTCACTCGGTTCGGTGAAACGTACGAAACACTACATACATACATATATCACGCCTTTATCTCTTGCGGGGTAGGCAGAGCGTTAACGGCCGTAAGAATACGGTTGTTATCGCCACGTGTGACATATTTGAGGATTGTTTTCCAAGGTAAATTCAGAAAACATGTGTATCACAATAGTGACAGGTTGTCAGCTTGTAGCCTAAAAATTGTAATACACCAATACCTTCGAGTCCCTTAGTCGCCTCTTACGACACCCGCGGGAAGGATGTGGGGTGATGCTATTCTAAGCCGGCATCACACGGCACGAAACAGTACCTATTCCTAAAACAATTCGGTTGTGGACTAGGTCATTCATCCATATCCATACTAATATTATAAATTCGAAAGTAACTCTGTCTGTCTGCTACGCTTTCACGGCCAAACCACTGAACCGATCATCATGAAATTTCACACAGAGATTAGTAAGATACCGAGAACGGACATAGGCTACTTTTTTTCACCACTCGAGGGTCTGAAGTACCTTCAGTAGACCACCAGGTACACCACCAGGAGCCCGCCTAAACTATAGGAGATACAGACATGGCACCAAGCAAAAAATGTTTAACTTGATGGGTAGCTTCTGGTGGCATATAGACTTTGAAGGTTTGGAGTACCTGATGTAGACCACCAGGTGCACAACCAGGAGCCCACCTAAACTATACGAGATAAAGATATGGCACGAAAGCAAAAGTTGTTCTGCTTGATGGGTAGTTTCTGCTGGCATATAGACTTCGAAGGTTTGGTGTGCCTGACGTAGTCCACAAGGAGCACTAATAGGGGCCCAGATTAGCATGTATAATTTAGGAAGTTAGTGAAGGAAACAAGGTTATTTTATCATCTAAAATACTAAGTCAGCGAAACGAAGTCGCGGGTACCAGCTAGTAAAATATAAAAGTGGTACGCTCAAAACTACGTATATTGTCCAAAAGCACCACGGACTTCATTCATAATTTTTCAAAACATTCAAAGTTTGAATTAATAAACAAAAAAATTACATAAAGGTAAGTAAGTTTTCTGACGACATCCAAAATACCGTTTAATGTATGAAAACGGTATTTTGGATGTATGAAAAAATAGCATTCAGGAAACCTAATCTGAAAACCGAATCGGAAAACCTGATGTCTGCGCCCGGCCTTAGGTTGTTTTAAAAAGTAACTCAATTGATCTGCCAGTCAGTAAAATGATAATAATACCTCACGAAAATAATACTTCTTTATTCATTTTAAAACAAAGGACGCAATTTCATAATACATACTTTATCTGAACTTTCTAAAAATCTTATATCTAGCATTCTCAGGAGAGAGCTAGTCGCTTTGCCACAACGGTGATATTATACATTCACTTATTTTCCAGAAAATGCACCGAATAAACGAGTGGTCTTGTGTCTTGAGCAAGTAGAATGAAGCTCTACCAGTTATCTGTGTACTTTCAGAGATTGCACAGATAAACTAATGCGCGTTCAGAAGCTGCATAATTTCAGCTACCTGGTACCAACGCAAACATACCTAATAGCGTTTCAAAGCACAAACATTTTCCTTTAAACATAAATACCTACATATATCACGCCTTTTTTTCCTTACGGGGTAGGCAGAGCGTTACTGGCCGTAAGAATACGGTTGCCATCGCCACGTCTGACAAATATTTCGCTCAAATATTTATTTTCGAGGGCCGTTACAGATGATTCGTGTATAATTGTCAGCCTGTCGTCAAAAGTTGTAATACACATGAAACCCCTGATTCCCGTCACCTCTTACGACACCCGCGGGAAAGAAATGGGGTGATGCTATTTTAAGCCGGCATCTCGCGGCATGGCGAAGGTAACGATGTTTTATTATAATATAAACCACTAATTTTGAATTTAGTTAAGCACTAAATGAGTATTTTCCAGCTATTAAACGTGCTTTTCAAGCATAGGTAATTAACTACTGTAAGTAATTTATTGCAATATGAATAGCTGGGGCGGTGCGATAAAGTGCACTCGAAAATGAACTTTACGACATCGGCGTTCGGTTCATAAACTGTTCTCGGCCATTAGGAAGTGCTGTGAAAGATTCCAGGCTTATCAGACCACCAGCACTGTGGCTTAGAGAGGCGACTATTGGATGCATTTATATAGAGATATCTATGCACTGGATAGGTTGTCCTATACTAAAGACACCTAGTTTTGCGGCCCCAATTGAAGCACCACCTACGAGAGTTCCGCGTACTTTTGTGTTTGCTTTCCTTGACTGCCAGCGCCACAGTGGCGACTTCAGAACTAAATTATTTAGTTCCGGGTACTTTCGTATTTGCTTTCCTTGACTGCTAGCGCCAAAATGGCGATTTTCTATGAGTGCCACCTTTATTGTAGCAACAACCAGTCCACAGCTAATTTCAGGTCAGTGATTGGATGGTTATGTAACTGTCCGCGCCTTCCACTTTTAGCACCTAGATATGCACCAGGACCCTATTTAATGTGCTTTTGTGATAGAACATGCTTTTATTTTTTAAAGTATTTTAAATACTTTGCTGGACGTCCATTTTTGAGATTTCGCAGGTGTTCGTCGATGCGGTCCTCAGTGATGACGCAAGATTTAATAAACGACTGTTTCAGTAATTTTTAGGTAGTTAAATGAAATTATGGAACACACTAATACTTTAGTATCTTTTTTGGGATAAATAACTGTATAAATGCCCTAAGAAACTTGTGTGATTCATCCCACGCCATTAGTGCAGTCCTGAACCGAACTTTACCATGTACGCGAACTGTCGTTAGTGTAGGAATTACTGAACGAGGTGAAAACGCGACTTCCTAGTTCTTTGATGTCTTTAGCGATTTTACACTGCAGTTACAGAGCGAACGTGCCGTGACCATCCCCGTAGTTATCACACAGTCCTCGCCCCTACCGCCACTTACTGAAATAACAGACATTGTGAGAATTACTCACTTTTGAATAAGAGCGCGAATCGTGGACACGGTAAAGTTTAAGTTTTAATTGTAGGTACGAACAAAATTGTTTTGTGTTTATTGACATGTGCCTTTTTGATAACCAGCAAGCAACAAATAGATATGAAAACTTTCTAGAGGAGTGTTTTTTTTCGTTCTCTATGATTTTATGTCAAACGACCAGAAAGAAAAATTTACCGCGAATAAAGGACCTACATTTTTGTACACCACCGCGTTTATCTGTATTATTAGCAATATTTAAAAAATATAACCAATTATTGGTTGTGTTGTGCGTTTGTTGTGAACAAGAATAATATAATAATATAATAATATAATAATAATGAGAATAATATATAATCATGTCATGATACTATCACGAGTGGAGCGCGTGTGTGTGCTTGTGGTGTGTATATTGTGGTTGTACCTAAGGTGAAGGAAGGTCTTACTAAAAACGGCAATCACGTGTGTTTATCCCAACTATTTTACTTGTGCACTTCAAGTTGTCATATTAGGTATGCCTCAAGGGCCATACTTCAAATGTTCGGGTTTTTTGTCTTTGTATAAAAATGGTATGAATAAATCCACTGTCGAACCACAGATAAGTGGTCGAACGCAGCTCTAGACGAATTTTTAATCTAAGGTCAGTGCAGTGTGGGCTATTGTGATTCCTTAGTGTGCTTCCATCCAGACGTGAGAAGAGTCAATTTCAAAACAGCGTTTAAAGGGTAAGTGTATTTTTATTTTTTAGATCAACTGCAACTTTCACAGGCGCAATTGTTCCTATAACCACAAACTAAAAATAACCATAGTATACTAACTATCTATACCTAACAAGTTAAAATAAACTTTACCTGTAGTAGGCGTAGGCTGTCTACAAAGTTGACGTTAGTCGTAGCCATTTCATTATGTTCAAAGGCATATAATTTAGTGGCACATAATAATACCAACCAACTCACTATTTCGTAGTTGGTGTAAATGCTATAAAACAGAATGGAAATAAATATCAACAAAGGCTATAAAATATTGTTTCTTCTGAAAACAATAAATAACTATTTGTTTTACTCGTGTCACACTGCACACAATCATATTTTCGCTGTTCGTTACTACCAATATTTCAATTTTAATTGTTCTGAGTGTCGCTCTCAAAGTATGATGTTTACTGTACTGTATACAAAAATCCTAACAAATCGTTTCTATGAATAAAATTTTGTTTTTTGTTTGGAAATAAAAACTGTATAAATATCGGCACTTCTACGTACACATTAAGGATATGAATAAAGGTCGAAGGCTTGAGTGGAGGCCGCGCCTCGGCAAGCGTAGCGTTAGACGCCCTCCTGCCTGGGCCCTAAGTTGGCTTAATGAAAATCGTTTTGATGTCAATTGGATCTCAGTTGGATGATTTCGGTCATTTCGTAGTCTGCTAACAGTTTGAGGTATAGAAAATCACAGGAGCAATGGAATGATAGTTCAGTTTCGATGGCGTTACAATGACAATAAATAGCAGACTTGGGGCCCAGGTCGACCGATGACTGAAAGAGAGCGGCTGCCGCAGCGTATAGCGAGTTGATGGCAAGAACTGGAGATCACGCCTTGTGGGGTAGATAGGTACTCCGTGGAAGGCCTACGTTCTGTAGTTGATTGCTATTAGTTGTTGTGATGTGATGGCGATTTAATAGGCTTTTTTCCTGACAGGTCAAACTTTTTAAAACGGTATTTTGATTGGAGAACTAGAAGTACTCGTATGACGTCACGCCGTAAGTCTTTGGATGGCGTCAAAACACTTACTTTTATATTTTTTTTCTGATTATTAATTCAAACTTTGAATATTTCGAAAAATTATGAATGAAGTCCGTAGTTTTTTCGGACAATAGCTTTAAGCGTACAACAGTTATTTTTTTTAATGACCCAGGAAACAAGCGAAATATACATAGAGTGTGGAGTGGTATGGTATTGTATGGTATGGGTATTTTTTTGGTAATCTAGGTAGTGTTATTAGTAATAACTGGGCAAGTATCTATTACATTTGATGTTTGTATATTTTTCCGAGGGAAAAAAGTCAATTTTATGCCGTAGGTATAAGAGACAGGCAATAATAACAAAAGTAATAACCGCACTGTCGAATAAGTACCTAAATAATCTTCTTCAGTGAATACTCTATTCTCATGGGAAATTCCGATCCTTCACGAGCCACAGTGAGAAAAGTTCCGTATAATTTCATGTTGGTAACTTGTGAGAAGTAAAAGTTGGTTCTGCTCCATTAATTTTTGAGATACGAGCAAAATTTGCGGCCTATAATAGAATTAAGTAGCGGGAACTTAACTAGGGCACAATGTCGATTACTTCACCGGGAGTTCTGAACTTCGGAACGTTTAGTTACAAAGGAGCGTTTGGTCTTTAGAATACCTACTACTTGCAACTTATGTCACAGGCAAAATTGAAATTGCAAACGTAAATTGATTTGGTGTGTATTTTAGCAACGTCCACAGTTGTTAAAACACTACATTGTGTAAAGCAAAGTCGCTTTTCGCGTCTGTATGTATGTATGTATGTATCTTTGCTTAAATCTTTAAAACTACACAACTGTTTTTTTAATAGATAGAGTGATTCAAGAGGAAGGTTTTTATGTATAATAATTGCTGGGAAAGCATCTTATTCCCACGGGAAAATGAGTTGCAGCGGGCGCAGCCGCTCGGCGGGCCTCTAGAGGTAGTAATGTTTGTGATTACCACGCAGGCCTTTTTCGCAATTGCAGGCGCATCTTAGTAGGTACCTATTGACAAATTCTTGCCCTGTAGAGATAGAGTGCGTAAGTATATAGCCCAGCCCTGCTGAAAAGCGCAGCTCTAAACACCTTTAGATGCAGTCGTACCGCCTTTCATCAAAATACACGAGCGAAGGAAGCTTTAAAACCTTAGTTTAGTTAAACTTAGTGTTTACTTGTCATTTGATAGCGACTAAGCGGGTTTAGAGTATTTAACACGTTTTCGATTTATTTACCGTTTTGTTGCATTTTCTTTACCATAGGTACTCATTGCCACTGACCGAAGAAGTCGGGCAATCATCAACCGTAATAACTGTTTTATAAAGAGAGCCGACTTCAAAGGACGTAAACAGTGCGAACCTCCATTTTTTTGTCAGTTAATATGTCTAAAACCTTTTGCTAAGTCTGACAAATCCTTTTCTGAAAACCGCATCAAAATCGGTTCATCTAAATGCGAGATAATCGCGGACAAACATATATACATATACATGACGATGATGACGATCTCTCCGACCAATTTCAGCCATGGTGACCACTTCGACTCCTAATCAGATCGGTGCTGATGCGCTCGGAGGATGGATATTTGGATACAGGTCAAACTGAAAAACTCCTTCTTTTTGAAGTCGGTTAAAAATTGCTCACAGTTTGACTGAAAAGATAAATTGCGGGCAAGGAAGTGGGTACGAATCTCATTTCCACAGGGAAATTAAATATAACTCTGGCAAAGTGGACCGCTAGCTAGATACAACGCAAATAACTCAACAATTAGTACCATTTCCGCGTTTAGTACAAAATAAACACAAAGAAAGGAAACTTATTTCCTGTATTTAATTTTATTTTTGTTCTCTAATTAACAAACAAGAATAAAAACGTAAGACCCTTTGAACTTCACATTAAGCAAGAGGTCTTCGTACGACAGACTTAATTACACAGACTTTGGCATGGTCACAGTAAAAAACTGCAGCAGGCTTTCTTGGAAATGACCCTATATGTAATAATACAAGATTTTATTGGAAAAGCAAATGCAAAGAAACTGGGCCCTAAGTCTGCTAAATGAAAATCGTTTCAGTTGGATGTCGATTGGATCTCAGTTGTATGATTTTGGCCATTTCGTAGTCTGCTAACAGTTTAAATTATAAAAAAATCACAATGGCAATGGAATGACAGTTGAGTTTCGATGGCGTTACAATGACAAAAAATAGCAGACTTGGGGCCCAGATACGGTTAATTTAAAAGATATTAGAGTAATGTTTATTGATAATGATGTTAACTTTTTGTTAGACAGCTAATACACACGAAACAAGCGGAAAAAATTTACGCCACCTATATTCACGAAATAATGATGTTTAGAAACTTTTTTAATTTTCTCGGATTTCTGCTCTATTACGTCAATCGACATTTGAATTTTTCAAACTAGAGGGTTCAGAAGGAAATTGAAGGACTACACAATTTGGTTGATAGGTTCTGTAAAAAGAAAAACAACCAGCTCATCTGTTCCTTACTCCTACTGTGTCCTGTTCCTGACCCTCTAGCCTAAAAGGCTTCACTGAAATTCAAGAGGCTCCCAAAATGTCTCAGTGAGCTAAATAATTTGATAGCCTGCACTTTGAGAGACTTAAGTCATTTAAATAATAATTTAATTAACAAAGAACTGTAAAGCTTGCTAATTATTCAGGATTCTTGAGCTTGACGCAACAGAAACATCGCCTTGAGTAAGATTTAATTGTTTTCTTGTAGACGTACCATAGTTTAAAATCGGTACTAAAATAACTTTTTAAAAAGGGCACCGACTTCAAGGAACGAGTTAAAGAGCGAACTTCCATTTTTTTTCTGTTAATATACCTAAAACCGTCTCTTAAATCTGACGAACACTTTGCTGACAACCGCATCGTGGAAAAACATACATGCATACTGTCAAACTGAGAACCACCTTTTTTGAAGTCGGTTAAAAAGGTTTCCTCCACTTTTCTATTAGACTTAGATTATTCTTACCTATCAACGACGGGTAGCAGGCAATTTTATTAGTGGTAGGGAGAAATCTAAGTAAAATTTAATCATGTTGAAAATAGGGAATTGCATATCAGTTGAATCAATATTGAGTGTGGGGTCTATAGGTAGTTTGACCCCTGATTCTTTAGTCATCCTTATGTTCCAGAGTCAATCCTGGGCCCCAAGCCTGTTATTTTTTTGTCATTGTAACGCCATCGAAACTCAACTGTCATTCAATTGCCATTGTGATTTTCTATACCTCAAATTGTTAGCAGACTAAACTACCAAAATCATGCAACTGAAATCCAATCGTCATTCAACTGTAACGATTTCCATTTAGCAGACTTAGGGCCCTAGATTGTACCTGCTCTCCCGCCATTGAGTCTAGTCTATGTAGGGTCTAAAATGGCTAAATGGTTTTGAAGCTTACAAGAGTAATAGCCGACCTCCTTGGGCCTCCCATTTGGCGCCGAAAGCCGCTCTATCTCGATCGTTACGACCTAATGCAACATCGGATGTGCATTTTCTATACCAAGGGATCCAAGAAAACGACATTTTCAGAGCGAAGTCTACGTCAGTTAGAGAGAAGTCATTGAAAACTCGTCTCGAGAAGTCTCTACCATCAAACCCAAAGCAAAATTCCATAGCATTTTCTATACATACCAACGAACAATAAAAGTAATGAAATCTCGCTCCGGACTGATGAGACGCAAACTCTAAATAGAATCTTGCTAGCAATTTCATTTCAATGTCCCATACGTCTTTTATCAATATACGGTATAAAACGCTGCGTTACTTGGATGAAGTAGGATTTCGAGCTTTAGTGTTTTTCGTGGTTTTTGAGAGCGCATCAGATCTCGACATTCTGGGTCCGCAGTTGTACTTTGGGTTTCCTTTGAAATGCAACAATGCTCTGAGCGTGACGGGGGCTATCTTTCTTCGATTTGTGAACCGCGGCCGTTATTGCATCCGCGGTTGGAAACCACTAAATGGGTTAAATATACTGGATTTTCTTCCGATTTTAAGGTATACAAAGTTCCGCGGAGATCATTCATCTAAATTGGCTTTTTAGACAGTTTTTTCCAACATGATTATACCACACTATATACGTACCGGGTTGATAGACAAACAGGTTAACAACCACTTAGGGGGTTTTCTTTATTGCGTATGTGCATAATAATCACTTAGGCAACGCTGCATACAGCTGCTAGATAATCTTAGCCAACGTTGACGACATCTGTGGCTTCAAACGACCATTATGTCATCCACATAAGCTAAAACTTTACGGTAGGTCAGCGTGAATGTACTTTTTCTAACCTTATCTAAATACGGATGCTACTTAGATCAAAATCAGACGAGAAATAAATCGTCAATGTCAAGATTTTAATCCACCCACAACTCAACTTATCCCTCGAGTAGGATATTAATTAGACAGGGCAAGTTTATGTTCATTACTCTGGTAGGGTCGGCAGAATATTTTACTTTACCGGTAGAGATTAGAGCGGTCAAGATGGACTCCCGAGATACCAACAAATCTCAATGTAGGAGTTTCTGTCGCTGGTCGTACGCAGTGACTGTTCATCTGCAAAGACTAGGCTTTCACAATCTTAGCCTACAAGCTACGTCTCATTGTTGTTATAATTATCTGTTCAGTGTATAAATATATATACAGGGCTCCACTACCACTACAGCCATGAGAGTTCACAAGATTTGGGCCTACCCGCCATGCTCATTCCACGCAATTCACGCAATTCAATTCACTTGCCTAGTGAATTAGCGAGCGCGGTCTGTTGTAGACGTTCACAGCACAGGGAATGCTGCGGTCTATTCGCTGGATTCATACCGTACCTTATTCACCTATTATGACACCATCATTATTCACCAACAGATATAAATGTGGTGATTATATTCTAAGCCGGTAAATGCGGTGGCCACAATGCTCACTATAACGGCATTACAAGTTCGTTTGGCAGAAGACCTTTTCTTTGGATGGTTCACTTTCAGACAGGCCAAGATAGTATAAGTGCAGGAATAAACAAAACAAGGGAAAATTTTCGCTATTTTGCTAAATATTACAATATGTACCTGTAGACATAAATTTTATAAATTTATATGTTGTATGACATAAAATTATAAACTTTAAGTCTATGATGATCTCACGAATTAAAAAAAATGTAGAACACATATGGCCAGGTTAGCCTTCGCGTTGCAGAGGTCAGATGGCAGTTGCTCTCTGTAAAAACTTGGTTCCACGTCGAATCCCCTAGGTTAGGTAGCCGACTCCGACAGAGAACGGGATGAGGCCAAGAGAATGATGATGTACCTGTACCTTACCTACTCATATGCCTAGACTGGACCCATACCTGCCAAGTCCATAATTCTTCCAAGCCCAGTCTCTGGATACAAGATCAGTGCTTTTAGGCATGGATCGTGGATCGGGGGCAGTAAAAGTAGTCCTGCTGTAAATCACCGGTCTCCTGCAGGTAGTTAGCGAACCACTGGAGTGTTGTAACGTGCCCACTTTGCCCACGGTACCCTACCACGTTGCCTGTGGCCTAAAAGGTAGTGCCAAGTCATTTGAAATACAGAGATAACTTTTTTAAAAGAGAACCGACTTTAACGCACTTATAAAAGTACGAATCTTCATTTTTTGCCGGTTAATATATCTAAAAACTTTTCATAAGTCTGACAAATACTTTGCTGAAAACCGCATTAAAATCGGTTCATCTAAACGCGAGATAATCGTGAACAAACATGCAAACAGGTCGAACTGAGAACCTCCTGTTTGTTTTTTGAAGACGGTTAAAAACTACAGAAAAATAAAGATAAAGATATGGGAATAAACAGGAATATTTGGGGTGAGATCTCGCCGACAGTGGATGAGTTTAGGAACAGTGAACCGCTGAGTTTTCAAAAAATTATGTGAACATCTGGAAAATATTCTTCCTACCCCTATAGTCTGTAAGTTTAAGTACTTATCTTTTTGTAAAAAAAATCTGTATGAAACTGACAGTTCAGAAGTGTCACTTTCATACAAAGTTTGTTTACAAAAAGATAAGTACCTAAACTTACAGACTATAACAAGATTTTTGCAACTCCAGCGATTCGCTTCTCGGTAGACAGACTAAAGTAGTATTAAGGCGAGGAGTTGCTGCTCAAATCACGATTTCAGGGGGTGAGGCGGGGGGGGCCGCCCGCGCTCCCCGCGCTCAGACACATCATCTGGCGTTCGCACACTACGCACCCGTACGTCGTGTGTCTTATGGACATGACCGCAGTCCGACCACCTTTTAAATATATTTGAGCTTTATCCCGGCCCTGGAACTTTTACTTCTACCGTAAATTATTTTATTTTTGTGATAATGCGACGAAACGAAATATGAATGTGGGTAGATGGATGGACGCAGAAGAGGAGGAAGGCCTTAAAAGAACGTAATGGCTAGTTAAAACACACAAATTTAATTACAAAGGATGTTAGGATAAGTACTAAGCTCCTTTTATGAACCTGTCCTTGAAACTGAACAACTTTCCCTCTGGAACATAGGTCGAAATATGAAAAAAAAATCTAGCCGACCCGATTCAGATTCTGTAAAGTTAAAAAAAGTACGAATAGATTGTAAAAAAGATGATTATGAATCAAACGGTGTAAACAATTATTTCAATTTTGATAGAAAATGGTCGAAAGTTGGAAAATGTCCCAAGTCCAAAAATTTGAGTACGAAATTTCAGTTATATTTGCTTTACGATGTACTGTTCTCAAGATATAATGCACTTTTAGTTTCCATTCGTTTATATTCAAAAATGATATTTAACTAAAATGTTAAATGGCGTTTTGCATTGGAGTCTTCAGTCACGCCTGCTTCTTGCTATAGGTAGGTACTTCATTGTTTTCTTTTGTTTATGCCGCCGGCTTAAGTGCCGACAACCGTCGACTTGGGCTATACCCCGTGAAATACTAGAATTTACATCATGTATGTGGGATGATTTGTAAGATGAGACGAACAACTGTAAGATGAAACGAATGGACAACTGAACGATAATTTTTTAACGTAAGCCGGATGTTAGATGAATTTCTGAAGTATGATGCTAGAACGGAAAAGCAATGTAGGTGAGTAAACGAGCGTGAAAGAGAGGGTGAACAGATACTTTTTAAATAGGATCACGGGCGAAAAAACCCGGGGTAATCTGAAGAAAATTCGAAAATTAACTTATTCTTTCTTCTACATCCACAGCCACAGAGAACTTAAAACTTCGCTGTAATAACATGGGTCTATGTTATTACAGCGAAAATAAAACTAAAAAGCTTACAAAAGACTTTAGTTAAGTGCCCCATCTCATATAAAACATAACCCTTTTTCCAAGCTGGTCGGATAAAAAACAAAAAGATTCAATAAAGAATAGAAAAAAGTACGCGTGACAGATAATTTCCATTCGCAAACGCCATTCAACATTTCAAAATAATAACTTTTGCGAAAATTAAAAAGAATGCAAACTAAAAGTGAAAATACCTCAAAAACGGTGCAAAGTAGAGCAAAAATTTTTCAGTTTCGGTACTCATATTTTAGGACTTGTTTGATAATATTAAAATTAAAATTGGGCCCCTATTTAGTCCACAATTGTCCTAAGCCTAGCCTCACTCACATGCGCTTTATTGAATTCCTACTTTTCTTGTTATTTATTTCACTACCTCATTTGTTCCAAATTCTCATTTGGTCTACTTTTACATTTAGTCAACTTCCTCATTTATTCTATTCCCTAAAAATATCTCGTCAAGCCCACAATTAGGGACTTTCTAGGGCCACAGACCACCTTTTTATTTTGTTCTGAAGAATATGTCAAGTGCCACGTTATTTTAAGGAAATATAGATGTTGCGCAACGGGATACTGGGTATTACTATAATATTATCTCTTTGATGGAAGCTTCAATATGAACATAAAAGTTCATACTCAGCTCCTAAACCGCACCATCTAATTAAACTTTTTATACTACTCTTACATAGAAAGCGCCATATTACCCTAAAAAACTTACAGTCTGGCATGCATAGTTTTCGATAACAAGATAACTCAGGTTTTAGTTTCACAGCTGTCACCTTAAATCAAGAATTCGTCAAAACATTCAACTATACCAAATAAAGTAAAACTACTTTATTTCCGAAACTAAGGTTTTTTGTAGTCGTGTTCGTGTAGGAGTAGTGTGTGTAGTGACATCTCGTGTTCATTCTCATAAACATTCATTCTCGTGTTCAACCCACGAGTCGTACGAGCGGAGTAAGCAGCAGTCAGCGATGTGTCAAAAGCGTGACAAAGAGCAGCGCAAAAATTTTGTAATTGTGAAGAAGCTGGTAAGACTGCTCTCTGATGTAGTTTTGTTTGTATGTCTGAATCCCATACCATCCCGACCACAGAACAGCGTATGGGTATCACAGATTATATATACGTGGCTAGATCATGGCGTACGTAAGCAATATCGTCTTCAGACTTAAAAAAATATCACTATTCGCTCCGTCCGAAGAGTTAACGCACTAAGAAAACAATATATTTGCGTGCGCGCACAATACATCTCTGGTCTGTGGTTGAATGACCACCGACTGGATCTAATTTGGCACCGCTGTGTCGGTTTCTGTAATAAGTTCTTGGGGGAAAATTGTTTAGATAACCTGTCAACCAAGAGTTATCTTGAAAAGATAATAGGTATTAAAAATTACTTAGTACCTACTGTACAAACGTTACTCATGTTCAGAATGCACACTGTAAATATTTAAAGTGAATTACTAGTTATGTATCATTCCTTTCTTATTATAAGTAAAAAAGCTTGGTTAGACTTTTGCATTTTATTATCTTATAGATAAATATCGTCTCTCGTCAAGGCTAGCTGAAGCGACAGCTACGATAAATTTGTGCTCGTCTTGCCAAAAGACGTAACCGACGTAATAATAAGCGCATACTTAAATTACGCCTTTTGGTGTCAGCCATAAAGTATTTTATCAAGCAATCTGTCCATGTCACTAACGTCATAAGTAAAATGAGCTACGTAATAATTACGAAAAAATATTTTTCAATTTTGCGAGAAATTTTGACACAGTACCGGCGCTGGCAAGAGCCATTTGGGTACTGGCGGGGTAGCGGGCGGTGCGGGATGTCATCGGGAGGTTGGTTTGTCGGCGAGAACCGTGTTAATTTTTGGAAAAAAATGATTTGTTGAATTAAAATCTGTTCATACACTAAAACCCAATAGTATAATTTATAGGACATTGAAATAGGAATATTCTACATCAAGAAACTATATCAAAATAGTAGTCCAATATACGATAAAATTGGTTTGAAAATATTTTTAATGCTCTTTTTGAGATTTTTTATATTAAAATATGTCAAACCGATCGAGTCATACGATAGTGTTACTACTAGATAATATCTTCGAGTATGTCATATATTTTTTTGAGGTCTTGGTAGCATCAGTAACAGGCTTAAAAAATGAATCGAAAGTAACGCTTTTCGTTGGCCTTCCTTCATAACAGCGTCTTAAGCCCGGAATTTGAAAAAGTTATATATTTTCTTTATAAAATTATTTTGGAATGTAGGCACTACCTCTTAGCTTATCAAGGTGCCCACTGCCCCACTGATAGTAATAAATAAACGGCCGCCGCCGAATTTGCACCTCTTGAATTTACTATCAGAAACCAGTAGTGAATATTTTCAGTGGCATTCGAGATGCACATTTTCAGCTGAAACTTGATTAAATTAAAAAAAAAATAGGCTCTCCATACAGTTGGCTGACTCGATTGCTAAATTTTGTATGGGAGGTCCTAAATATTTTTTTCATTCTTCGACATATGTTCCTTGGGGAAAGGTGTTCAGTTCATGGACTGGTTGACCCCTTAAAATATTTACAGTTATTTTTTTTACACCCTATATGTCTGTACACAAAATATGTACTAAAAGATGTCTTGTTTTATGATATAACAACACTATTATGAAAAGTAAGGTATCTTTGACAAAAACGGCCATTAAAATGACAAAGGAAAGGTTTGATGCCAACGACCTCATAACCCGGTGTCATCATTCTAGCTTTTCTTCTCGCAAAAAGTATGTAAAGCATAAGAAAAAGACACTGTGAACGTTGTAACCGTCTATGATATGATAATGTCAGCCAGAGAATATGTTACACCAGCTGCCGTTTATATGAAGTATGCTCAATCTATGCCGCATTATGGGGCGTGTATGGAAAGAAGGCTGCTATCTGTTTTTGATTGGGTCGTCGAGTTGTCGTTTGCCTGAGCGCCTGCGATAAATACAACACCGAGGCTTTTTCCCGCGGCACGCAGCTCGCGAAGGACGAAACGATGTATTTACACGATATTGGGAAAATATTTTCTTAAGCAACACGCCATCATGGATATTTCTTTAATATTTTTCGTATTATTTTTCCGCTCATCGTATTTGGGTTGTGATTGAATAAATATGGGAATATTTGTTTTCTAATGACTTCATCTGTGCGATTGCTTTTTAGGTATCTATTTCTGATTTGCTAAATGTCTTTATTTTGAACGAAAAAATATTTAACTCTATATTGCACGTCATCGAAAAAAAGATGGCCGTTATGTTACGTAGCGTTCTCTACCCAAATTGAGCATTCATATTAAATTACCTTTAATGAAACCACCCACACATATACAGCGTTTATTTATTATCGTACGTACAACATAGGTAGGTAAGACATAACCTCCAAGTCTTCTATCGTCTCCTATTTCGTTCACGCGCTACTTAGCGCTAATGATACGCTATAATGCCAGTGTTGAGCCAGAATCGCCACCGAAATCCTTGACGACAATTCTCCGCTCAAGTGACAAAGGTTTCAGGAGACGTAGGAAGTGGGAATTCCATCGCCATTTCCCCGGCATTGTTACAAAGATCTCATTAGACGCAAGCTGTAATGGAAATAAATACCGCCGGTTTGACGTCATGTCTACTTATCGTACAAGCATAACCATTTAATAACACAAACCCGTCTGCGGTAATTTTAAGTAATTTTTGGTTTAATATCCGCCATTCTGAAAAGTATGATATATTAAGATACCTAGTGGCAATTGCGCTGCTGCGACAAAGCTAGTATTTCATGTGTTAACATCAGAAAATATACTTTTCCATATTGAATACTAGTGCGTGCCCGCAGCAACGCCCGCGTGGAAGTCGGCTCAACCCCGTAGCATCCCATAGGTACATTTTTTCGGGATAATAACTGTCCAATGTTAACCAAGTTTTGCTCTATCTGTGTGCTATATTTCATGACATTGGGTTGAATAGTTTTTGCGTGACAAACAAAAAAGTTTTTGGAGTAACAAACACAAACTTTTGCATTTCTAATATTAATAGGATGACGATGATGATCTCTCCGACCGATTTCGGCCACGGCTATAATTTTGGAGTCCTAATCAAGTTCGCTAATTACTGAAACACATACATACCCTTGCAAAACATATCCCTCCTTCTCAAGATGTCGGGTAAAAAGGGAAACAATGTGACCCCTCACTCTCCGCTACACAATGTAGCCCCACTCCCCATAATGGGAGGATTATCGGCGGAAAATACCGCACAATGACAATTATGACGTGCCCTGGTTGCCAACCGATAGCATTATGAGAACGTGTAAATAATGCGATTGAGAATAAGTGTTATTTAGGGGCAGCAATGTTTGTTTCCCTATAGACGATTTAGAACCAAAATACATCGAGAATGAAGAAGTATATCGACAAGTCTACAAGATACTCTTCACATCTCTAAATAAAGTCAGTGAATGTGTAGGAATGTGACTGCCTAGAAGTTTTTGTACAAGAAATTTATCGGGTTACAATCCAAACGGCTCAGCGGATGTTGGCATATGAAGATTCCATTACATTTCGTTTGATTCCATTAGATTCATAATCAACAGCGCTAGTGAAACTGGCTGAATTAAAATTACATAAATCCACTACTTGACTGACAGGTCAAATGAACGACTTTTTATAATCACATTTTATGCGGGAGTTTTAGATCAATGACGAAAATATAGAATTATGACGTCACAAGTAGAGACTTGTGACGTCATAGTCAAAATAGAGATTTTGCATGGCGTCAAAACAATAACTTTATATTAATTTTCTGTTTAGAAATTCTAATTGTCAACATTTTCAAAAACTATTAGTGGGGTTTCATTAGTTCTCACATCTTAACTTTCATATTTATTGTTTACCGTGTCAAGTACCGTGGATGAATACCTGTAACTTTGAAATGACTGCAGTCGAGTTTATTAAAAATTGTGCTTGTAAAAATAGCGGCGTTTAGGAGTTCACTACAAACGTTTCCCTGTACGTGACGTTGTAACCCCGCTCGCTAGCGCAACCGAGCCATCTATTATAAACACGGATTATAAACAAGGATTTTGTACACTCGTACATCTTGAGACGTCAGAACAAATGGTAAGTAATGAGCAGGAAAACGTGTGAGTTGGCGCCGCTCAGCTGAATCGGGATCTCATTAGGAAGTCGAACAAGAGACAAGCAAGTCACTCTGGGAGTGCTTAGTCTAGTAGACGTGCTGATGGGCTCTCTTTACAGAATGAAAGAAAATGGAAAATTAATATGTGTGCGAGTAAATACTTAAAGGAGAATGCCCATACATGGGCTAAAAATTTGTCTTTACAAAACAACGAAAGAAAAAAATATGTGCACGAATGATGTTCATTATTTTTGTAAACTGTTTAAACGATTTAGAAGCTTGTTTTAAAATTGGATGTCAAATTCTGTAAAGAGACGTAGTGTACTAAATACGAGTTTGAACAAATTTTATATGTTGTTCGAACTTTTGAACGAAAAAGCTGCTTAGACTTTTTAAAGTTATTATTTAAGAATGTATAAGTACTATAAATTATTTAGATCCGAATAAGTTATTTAAAAGATTTTTCAAAGTAAATATTCTTATAACCTTTTCTCCCTAACTACCTATAACTAGAGCTTTTTCATTTCTCAGAACGACCAAGGAGCTCTACCAATCAAATAAATGTATAACTGGTTCATAAATATTTAAATTACAGTTGAGAAGTTTGTTTGCCGATGGAATCTTTTAGCTCGAGGGTAGTTGTAACTATATTCATGTCGTAGAGTCAGTTTAGTAATACTTATTGATACAAGTTTTTATGATATGAACTTTTTAATACAAAGTTAATACAAACGAAACAAGCGGAAAAAAATCACGCCACTGGTGGGACTCGAACGCACGTTTTCTGACTAGCTGGGTCAGAAGACATGGGTTTGAGTCCCACCGGTGGCGTGAATATTTTATTATGGTGGCGTTTGTATTAACTTTGTAATAAAAAAATTAATAATAATGTCTAGCTAGGTCCGTATTTATAAATCTCTCTTAACTCTGAGATCGATCTCAAGAGCGATTTTGACAAATGTCAATCAATACAAACAACATCTCAAAGTTGCACACAAGATTGATCTCAGAGTTTAGTGTAGTTTATAAGTACGAGCCTTCGTGCTTGATTAAAACACCAAGTATTCGAAATTACTATCTTGTGGACATTTCTACAAAATAGTAAAACATTGAAGTTTCCATGAAATATAAAGATTTCCTTTCACAGACAAGTCGCGAACCAATTATGCCACTTTACTGCTTTTTTTATTGACTTTTGTGAATAATGGTAGGAATAGCAAGTTGCCTTTTCTGTCATTGTTAGTTGTTAAAATGTTACATGTTACTTGTTAAAATTATTACTTTTTACCAATACTTTCAATAGTCTCTAGTACAGAATTATGTCTGTAATCATAAGATTATGAGGAACAAATTATGTTTTTATGGCACTGGCCCGTCCTGATTTGTCCCAATCGGTCACTAGTTTTCACCCTCTAAATATACGCACACGTCTTAAAAATATGATAACTACAAAGCTAAGATCTGAAGACCAGATATAGGCTGAGACAGAGTCTATAAGATGCAATCAACTCACAGAAAAAAAGAAAACAATCCGAAAAGAGCCAGAAGCATTTATTATTTACACATATCGGCAATTTAAATTTGGTAACTACATTCTGTACATAATGTTAAAATAGTACCCATCTTTTACGTTAATATGTGAGAGAAGGGGCTCATTATGCATCTTTGTGCCTTTGATATCTCGCGCTCATTAAGTAATCTGTATGAGTAATATTAATGAGACCCCGCTGATGGCAAACCACATTATTGTTCTACGATAATACAGAACTAAGCGCTCTATTCCTGAAATGAGCCAAATTTCGTGAACAAAAATCTGTCGTCTAAGATTTCATTACACCTATTTTTGCGCATTTTTGAAATAGTAGCAGGCTGTATTGCTATTTTATTAAAATATCGTACACTTTTCCGTTTAACGCAAAAATATAAGGCACCTACCCACCGACATTACTAATAAAGTTGATTGATTTAAAAACCGGTAATCTCCACGATACCGGCCTTCTACTATGCCTGGTATATGGATCTCAAACCTGGGTATATACAAAAAAAGTGAAAAATAAAATTTGGACAACGCAGCAGGCTATGGAGAGGAGCATGACAAAAATTTGGAAAATTGATAAAATAAAACACACAAAGATCAGAGAAAAGACAAAAATCACCGACACGCTCACACATGCCTTCAAATTGAAGTGGAAGTGGGCAGGACATGTAGCTCGTCTTCCTGACAAGAGATGGACCATTCAACCTACCACTTGGACAGGTCCAACTGGCAATAGAAGTGCAGGCAGGCCCTACAAACGCTGGGCAGATGACATAATATTTCATGTAGCCGTGATTTAAAAAGTAAATGTTGTCTATGGTCTAATGCTTATTTGTCACTTTGAGTTGACAACCAGCTGTTTGGGCAAATAGTAGAAAACTAAATGGAGTGGTTTGACCACTTTTTTTCGATATCCGTCGCCGATTTCAATTCAAAAATACCAATTTCAGGATTTTGTTTACGGAATAGTGCTTTCGTAGCACGCAATTGAAAACGTACAATTTAGAAATTGAGCTCCAACATTTGTAATACAAGATATGACTGGCAGACGAATATGTAGAGTTTTTCACGTGTTATTAGCCACTTTAGTACATTTTAGAAATCGGCCTTTAAAAGAGATTATTTAGTATTAATAGCTACCCGAATTTACTACAGTTTAGCCGTAATCATAAAAATCAGGATCTCATAAAAATTGAGGTAAATATATTAATTCATCGGTGAGAACCCGTTGAATTGATCACAATGTATAATAAGTCTCAATCTGTACAAAACAGAGTGATGGGTATGTTAGAAAAAGCAGGCGTAATCTAGATGTAAAGTAGTCAAACACTTCTATATGCAACGCTGTACACACCATTTTGTTTTAAACAGTCTGTACTTACGTATTTTCTTACTATATCCTCAGGTTTTCTGGATGTTGTAGCTATAATTTACTTGAACCAATGTACTTTTTCATGGTCCCGCAAAACCTTGTCTGGTGTAGTGGTTTGTTAACGAATCGACCTTTAGAAAATTTAGGGAATGTACAAAATGGACGAATTTAGGAGTCAAACGGTTTTGTTCTAGTTTGACCCAATTTGCGGGACCGGCGCCGCAGCAATGCAACAAAGAGACTCCCAACTCAAATTGGTAGGTTGTTCTAAATCGTGATTCTAACTGTGTGCAACTTCAACCATCTATTGTTATTTAGTTGCTTTTAGCTGCTTAAGAGTTTGTTTCCTGAAAATAGCGCTAAGTTACACAAATTATTCCAATGCCTTACTTTGGAATTCCTATGCCATCATTTTTGGTATAATCTACGATGAAAGTAATATTCCGATACCAAAAGTGCTTGTTTAATGCCACACATTACACAGTGCAAGCTATCAAAAATCTGACTTTGTCTGAAAACAATTCTCTGTCTAAAATGCTACGTAAATGACATCACGCCCATAAAACACCTCGATTTTCCAAACATGCGTCCTGGCACTCTCGCACGGATTAAAGTTTCACCAAAGATTGCTCTGGATGTCTTGCCAAGGTGTTCCCGCACGCTGGGAATTTGAAATAATTGGTAATGAAATTCTGAAAGTATTAGTAATTTAAAGCACAAAAGGTTCAGTCAGTATCAGAATAAACTATCTTTCAAAGAATCAAAGGACTTGCATTACTATTTCCTTGTTTTTATTGCACAGGCAGCCAGCAATGTTACAACGTAACGTATTGTTAGTTTTACGACACGTAAAACTAATTATTAGTATATTCTTGCAGCGGAAGTGATCCCTATATCGTATTCTCCCTGAGCCGCTTTACAGCCCCCGTCCGCCATGTCGAAAGCAATGCCGTTACATCTATAATTTAATTTTTATTGAGAATGTATGTCTGTTTGATTGTCTTTTTTCCAATCACAACAAAGCAATATACCTACTATACGTCCTTTAGCGACTGTTTTTTTCAAAGAGACGTATTCCTACGCTAAACAGTAACCTACCGCACTCTGCTACCACAAAATCGTGACAATTGATATCGGTTCTTACCAACGAGTAAGAAGGACAAACGAACAATGACTCTTTTACATATTAAATTTAGAAAGAATTTTTGTCTATAGTCTACTTAATTTTTCTTTTCTTTACGTGTGGGACACCAAGTCATCCAACGACCCGATGAACCCTATTGTCAGAATTTTTCAACCGCCTTCTACAAGTCGCAGGCTTCTGACATGGTTGAGTAATTAAACGCTGTGAAACCTTAAACAGAGAAATAAACGCTAAAGCGTAACATAGGGTTCTTTCAATTGCCGGAAAACAATCTTATTACCACAAGAAAGACATCTACGGGTGAAACCGCAGAGCGATTTTGACAACGACATCTCAAACTCGCATTCAAGAGCGATCTTAGAGTTCAGTGCGGTATATAAATATGGAACTTAATATCGCTCTGTTGCAACAAGTAAGACAGACAAACAATATTTTTTACCGCGACAAAACATCTCATTCCAATTGAAAACGCAGCTGCGGGTAAAACCGCGGGGCAAAACCTTGTTCATCGTATTTTTACGTATGGACGCGTCATAGTAAACATGCCGCTCGCGTCCCTGCAGCTCGTTTGCGGCAGAGATTATCCATCTGAACTCCGTCTTATTACGCAATAAAAATGCCGCAGCGAATGAAGCTCCGTCGAGCCGACACTTTTATGTCACGTGTTTGGAGAATTTTAATTTCGACATTCCTCGAAATGAATTCATTTCATTCATTTATTCAGCGAACCTGCTTTCAGTAATATTTTTGAATTAAGTTTTTTTATTTTGATGCTAAAGCTCGTTTAAATAATTAGTATTCATACATTTTTTAATTTCATGTCAAGCTCAAAAGTTGGTAAATGATAAAGGTAGATCTATCAAAATGTTGAGTTCCATAAGATAATAATCTCATAATCGTCTAAATTAAAAACTTTTTGGGTCAGAAAATTTAACCAGGGCACTTCGGAATAACACTTGTCAATTATCATGCTAAAACCGTTCAACCGCTGTCGACGCAGCGCTAGCGCAGCAGGGAGCGAGTATGGATTTGACAGACCGCTGCGATATTTTAGCGGTCCGTCGCGCGTTAAGTGTGCGATCCGCCTAAGGTACTTCAGATTTTTAATGCCGTTACTCACTTTAAGCTGTGTTAGAGACTACGTCACAACCGCGGCCGCCGCGGGCGCGGTGCGGGGATGGGGGGCCCATCCACCGGATCTACCGACACTTCAATTATCGATCGACTAACGACTGACACCACTCTCCATACAAAAATTGTATTAAACGCAATAAAATCGTATTATCTTAGAAAATCAGCGCCTCTTCTTCTTTAACAACATCTAAATAGTCTACTCCTCAACAAGCTGTATATTGAATGACATTGCACTTATGTGTTGGTAATGAGCGGTAGTATTCGCGCGCAGTGACACCAACCGGTGACGTTGAAACTTTACACCATTAATTACGAGGCTGAGTTCACACAAGCGAGGTCGACCGGCAAATGAGCTACGGCGTAGAGAGTAGCTCGTAGCGGTTGGCCTACGGTTGCTACGAGGAATTCTTTTTAGTTTTTTCATAGAATTTATTTGATTGTCACTTTTGATCGAAAAATAATAAAAAAAATAGTTGTGAATTGTCTGTCAGTCACTTAATTTTAAAAGTGAGGGAATAAAAAGATGTGTAGGTAGCCTGCAAGTTATAAAATGCAATTACCTACAAAATTTACGAATGTAAAGAAGAATTTTTTGAAGTGCAATTTGAATGCATTTGAAAAAGCAATCAAAAACATTTGCATTTTTTGCATAATAAAACCTACGAAACTAGAATCACAGAATGCACCAGAAAGCGCAGTGTTTGACAGCCTCCCACCGCTCAATAAAAGTATCACCAAACAGTTTAAGCTTTATCTGTTATACTAAAAATAAATTACATACATACATATATCACGACTTTATCCCTCACGGGATAGGCAGAGTGTTAACGGCCGTAAAAATACGATCGTTATCGCCACGTCGGACAAATAGAGGGCCATTTGAGATTATTTGTATATCACATAGTGATAGGCTGTCAGCCTGTCGCCTAGAAGTTGTAAAACACCTGAAACCTTCAGACCCTCAGTCGCCTCTTACGACACCCGCGGGTAGGAAATGGGGTGATGTTATTCTAAGCCGGCATCACACGGCAAAAAAATTTAATCAAAATGGGGATTTTTAGACTTGCAGGCTAATGTTTGGGAAAATTAAGTTAATCTCATCCCTGCTGTTAACTGTAACAATCTTGGTAGTTTCAAATTAACACAGTTTCGTTCACAAAATGAGCTAACGAGGTTAATTAAGACGCGCAACCGCGTGTGAAATTGTAAACGTGTGTGTGCACTTGCCGTGGTGACGGAAGTACCCCTGGTGTGATTGTGCTGCGGCCGCCGTGGTGTCGGAACTACCCCTGATGCTTAATTTCTGAAAACATGAATGAAAATGTGATGCCGGCATAGAATAGCATCACCCCAATTCTTCCCGCGGGTGTTGTAAGAACCAACTAAGTGACTCGAGGGTTTCATGTGTATTATCACGTATTACAACCTCTAGGCGACAGACTGATAACCTGTCACTACAGTGATACACGAATCATCTGAAGGTGCCCTCAATACTTGTCAGACGTGGCGATAACGACCATAATTTTACGATCGTTAACGCTCTGCCTACCCCGCGAGGGATAAAGGCGTGATTTGTGTGTGTGTATGAATTAAAATAACGAAAGTCGACCAGTGCGTCGATAGCGCAGTGGCAGAGCAGTGGGACGGTACCCCATGTGCCCGGGTTTGATTTCCAGTCGACGCTTGTCAATGTTTCCATTTCTTATTTTTATTCATAAGAGTAAATATAGCACTGTGAGTGCAGTAAATCTCAATAATTTGAAATCGTGATTTCTGAAATGCAGTCCGCAACGACTGGTCTGATTTGTTTCTAGTCTGGTTAGGACATTGCAGGTTGAACCACTTGATTATCCGTAACAATAATGGTACGGAAGGCATAAGCCGTAGGACCCTGTTGCTGTCTATGATAACTTAGACGGCGGTCGTTACTCAACCATGTCAGAAACCAGCTATATCATAATAAATAAAACTACTGGTATCACAATTTTTCCAGCTCGAATTTTAATATATGCCAGGGGTATTCTTCATTGGCTAATAAAATGTCACGACTAGCGTAATTGACAGTTCTCTCGTACGTGCTTGTGTGGAGTGTTGTGGTGAAGTTACGCTTGTCACGACACTATCTAAGGGAATGAGCTATAGTGAACATTTATTAAAAGTACGTGTAAATGGATGATTGAGTGGAACGTGTGATAGGAACGAAATTAGTACCAGAGTTACGCATGCGAAAATTCAAAACTAAGACTCCTTGTTCCATGGACGCCGTAGTATCGGAACTACCCCAGTTTACGTGAGGTATCATAGATCTAATGCTGAATAGAGATGATGTGGGTGAGCGAATAATAAAATTAGTTGTTATGAATTCCCCGTGTGATGCCGGCTTAGAATAGCATCACCCCATTTCTTACCCGCGGGTGTCGTAAGAGGCGACTAAGAGACTCGAGGCTTTCATGTGTATTACAACTTTAGGCGACAGGCTGGCTACCTGTCACTACAGTGATACACGAATCATCTGAAAGGGCCCTCAATGTTTGTCAGAACTGGCGATAGCGACCGCATTGTCACAGTTGTTATCGCTCTGCCTACCCCGCAAGGGATAAAGGTGTGATATGTGTGTGTGTTTTTATATGTGATTTAACCTAGGATCGGCTCAGGTTAGCCTTCGGGTTGCAGAGGTAAGATGGCAGTCTCGGTTTGCAGAGGTCAGATGGCAGTCGCTCTGTGTAAAAACTTGGATCTACATGAAGTCCCCTAGCTTAGCCGAGCCCGACGCACAAAGGGATAGGGCAAGGAGGATGATGAGGATGTGTATGTGTTTTTATAAATTGGGGAAGCCAGAGTTGTCGGTTACTTTACATAAAGAGTTGGCTTGGCCGTGCAACGCGGCAACACTGCCAGCATCCTGGGGACATTGCCTCGATGCGGAGTGGTCAAGGATTTTTTTACCTTTACAGCCTTTATTCCCGATGGTACCCCCGCTGTTGTCACCCCGGGTAAATATTGTTTCGTTTTTCCACTTATCCGGTCCGGCTGCCGGATGTCGGAAGTAGCCTTCCGACAATAATCGAATGCTCGATGACGCTTTTCCACCTATCCGGTAAAAGACGAACAGTTGAATGACGTCATGGTAGAGTTCAAAGAGTACCTTTTATATGCATAGTTTTTGTACGTCTGTCACTTTGGACTGTTAGAATCCATATTTCGGTTTGGAAAATTCCTCGATCGATAAATGCCGGATGCCAGAAGTATGGAAAAGCATGTATAGTAGTGTAATAGATTTTTGAATCGGATCGGAAATTGATTGATGAGAAAGGCCCTAAGTATTAAGTATTTATAAATTTTTGTAGAGTAAAATAAATTACTCGTTGTTATGAATTGATTGACGAGAGCAAACCAGGAAAAGGTATGGCAAAAGTTCGACGCAAAATTAACAGATTATACATTGGAGACCCCGATATATTAACTAACTTCATCATGGGATTAATTACCTATGATAAAATACGCACAAAAGCCCAAAAAATGTAAATGAGTATTTGACTGCTGATAGAGATGAATGGGAGAAGAAAACATGTTACGTGAAAAAACATACATCTCGCCTTGCAATAATTACTCAAACGCCGTAATTACTATTTATTATTTATAGATACTAGTATTATCTTTTGATGTTAAATACCCTGCTTAATGTAAAATGCATGCTTCATATGAGCAAAATGTAGTAAAAAAGATACGCTATAAATAAAATTTTTATTTCGTGCGTAGTGCCTGATTGGCGATAAATTACGAGGGCAATGGCGCGCATGATAACATCACCCTCCTTTTTGCAAGCAATTAAGCGAACATGATCAATCAACGAGCGAGCTTCATGTGAATATGATTTTAAAATAAATCATGTAACTGTAAGAGTAGCACCTATCTGTTTGAAATATCAATTTATGCTGGGGTTTTTTAATAAAGGTCAATGCCCATACATGGGCTAACAATGTGTCTTGGGTCACAAAACAAATGAAATGCCAATAATAACAATGTGTCACAAAACAAATGAGCGAAATATAAATATTGTCGATTTTAATCAAGTATAGCAACGTTAATTGCTGCACAAAACAGGGAAACTTATATTTTTTTAAATCCACCTTTGTCTATTTCAAACTAAAATTTTACTGAAGTGTGGACCTTATTTAGACTGTTTACCGAATATAACGAATTTAGAAAAAAATACACTATAGAGAGCCAAATATTAGCACTCATATCTCTTTACATGCCCAACTTTAACATTCAATAACTCCAGAACTTCTATCCTGATTAAAATATTTTCCGTTTTTAAAAGTTTAGAAATAATTAAACTCTATTATATAACTTTGGCTTTGATGCAAGGCCTGCAGGTGATGACGCAAGACTGATGAAAAGCAGGACGAACATCCCATACACTGTGGGCATGATCCTTTATGGAGAACCATGATGTGTTAATTCCTTATACCAGTAAGTTCAGGTGTTGGCACTACTATAAGTTGATCTTTGTAAAGGTTTCATAGTACGAATTTTTATTTAACGAGTACGAACTTTGAATACAGCTGTCACTAATTTTAATCATAACTTTCAAAGAACATTTTATTCGTCACAATTTAATTTTTAACGAAGCTCAATCACAAAACATTCGTGTGTATTTTTGATAATTCAAGTAATTAAGCTGTTTTGGGACAAAGTTTTAAAGTCAGAAGTCGGATTACATTTACTGTATTATCAGTAGCACAATGTTACGTAAGCAAAATTATATTGAGTATTGGTACTCAATCAAATCTATACATACTGGTAACACACACACACACACACACACACACAAATCACGCCTTTATCCCTGGCGGGGTAGGCAGAGCGCTAACGACCTTAATATTACGGTCGTGATCGCCACGTCTGACAAATGTTTGAGGGTCGCTTCAGATAAGTCGTGTATCACTATAGTGACAGGTTGTCAGCCTGTCGCCTTAAGTTGTAATACATATAAAAGCCTTGAATCCCTAAGTCGCCTCTTACGACACCCACGGGAAAGAACTGGGGTGATGCTATTCCAAGCCGGCATCACACGGCATTATTAATAACTTACCTACTCGATTCGTATTGTAATTTAAGCTTCATGACAAGTACGTAATTTCTTTTCTCTTTTTTTGTACATACTCGTACTCTTGAGTAATTGGGTACTATAATTTACAATCATATCCTTTTAAAAGTAGCTAGACATTAAGAGTCATGACTTGGATTTTTTCGCAATTGTGTTGGCAGCATTGTCGAGATGTAAATGTGCCTATGCTCGCTGAGATACAACGGGATGAGAACGAAGAATTTTCATGTCGCAAACGTGACTAATAAAAAGGGTGAGTCGGGTAGCTCAATAAATCCCAGAGCTCGACTTGAAGATTTATATTTCTATTAGGGAATCTCTTAGCCGGCACAGTGCAGATTCGGCCGATAGGTGGGATGTAGTGAGTTACGGTGCAAAATTCTAGCTTTGTGAGAAAACATTTTATTCGCCTAAACACACAGCGCTGAAAATATTTTTCTTAGTAACTGGATATGGGATCACGCTTCTGCTTGTAGCAGTCCACTGTTAGACATAGGCCTCCCTCAGGGTACGCCACAAGGCTCTAAGGCCACAAGGCATGATCTTCAGTTTACACTATCCAGTTGTTGCTTACCAGCCCCTCTCTTCAAATCATCGGTTTTTCTGGCCGGAGGGTGTCCAACGCTACGCTTTCCGGGGCGTGGCATCCACTCGTATTACTTTCATCTTCTGGCGGATAATCTCGTTTCGGCCTTTATCGTTAGGTAAGGTATAGAGTTTGCGCATTATACATATAATATTTACTCATTGCCCTAAATACGTGGAATTACTTTGATAATGTTTGTAGATATGTGAAATGGAAACTAAAATTTTCGCTAGCTATGATTTAACCTGAGGCCTAGACGAGTACCGACCGTGAAAATGTAATTTATTTGTTACCCCGCACACATTCCTAGAAGCTTGCGTAGGCGTAGAGTCAGCTAAACGTAAGTAATTAGTTTGGTATACTATGGGCAACACCTCTATTAACTTACACAAAGGTCAGCCTTTACTGGTATTTCATAGAATTACTAAGAATAACCAGTTAATGTGGATCTTTTAAATGGGTTACTAAGGTGGTGTTGACGGTAAATCATACGCCCGTATGCCTAGCCCTTAAGGGAGGTCTAATTAGACGCAAAAAGGACTCAGATGTTTGTAGGAGAGGCTGGAAAGTTTTCGATGAATGTACATTTTTGTCTGTGGATGTATTTGTCCCAATGGAGCTTTTAGGATTTATGTGTGTGATACTGTAGTACCTATTTTATGTAAATTCACAAAACCTCATTATTTATTGTCATGTTTTTATTCCTTTTTGTTATTTATGAAGGTTTGTGTTTAGGCATACGTAAATCCTTATGGATAAATTATTGTGCCTTTAAAATGTTTTGTTCGGAAAAGTGTATTTTGTAGTAAAATAAACCTTCGATGCAGTTTATCTCGGCTAAATAGCGATTTAAAATGTAAATACAGTTTTGTTTTATAGAAAAAAACAGCGAACACAACAAAGTGCTTAAAAACTATTGAAACAAACAGCCAATTACGGAAACCTGTAATTGGTTGTTTGTTCTTTGCTTTGATAGTTTGATAGGAAATAAAGTACTCATGTTAAAGCAAATAGAACAAATTTTCTTTTGTTAATAAAAAATACCTATAGTTCTTTCTCTAAGTTTAATATATTCGTCAATATGAATAGGATTAAACATAAACAAAGAACAGAAACAAGAAACAGGAACACAGAAACAAGATTGCTGTTGGTATTTATAAATCTGTGGTGCAGAAGCGTTCTATTTTTCAAAGCGGGATTTAAGCCCCCTCAGGCTAGGATAATTCATTCGCTCCTCAACAATTGGTCACTTAGACACTTTTTTCTGGAAGTCGAGACGGCACGTCTTACTTTTCATCCTTAATCGGGCCCAAGGGTCTCTTAAATTAATTAGACGCTTAAATAAATTATTCAATAAAGTTTTATGGCCTTCAAAAAACCTTAATTGAATAGAAATAAGAAGTGGTTGGTTATATTGAGCAAAAAAGAATATCAAAACGAGGGGGCTTTAAGATTCCTTCTCTTGAAGCTCAAGTTCTGAAACGTTCGTTTTCGTTACATGAGAAAATCTGGACCGCCGAATGTAAATTCATAGAGTAGATGATATTTGAATGTGACGTAACCTAGGATTCGGGCCAGGTTAGCCTTTGGGTTGCAGAGGTCAAATGGCAGTCGCTCTGTGTTGAAAAAACTTGGTTTCCGACGTTAGGTAGCCGACCCCGACAGAGAACGGGATAAGGCAAGAAGAATGATGAATGATGATAAGTTGTGTAACATCAACCATGTGGTTGAGGTACCTATAGCCGAGACTCTCGTCCATTTTTCATTACATTTGTGAAAATCACTGTGTTACGTATACAGCCAACAACGGTATGCATGTCACGTCACACTACATTAAAATTAAATTCAGGCTGATACATTTACTGTGCTCTGAACATGCAATGTAATGTGAAATACTTCATTCTCTACTAAGTACTGGAAAACTTTTTAAGCATTTTAAATCATTTATAAACCTTGAAAGAGATTGCGTATCTACTGCTGAAGTCATTCAGAGTATGTAAGAGAAAAATTTGATTCCGAAGCTTAATAATTTTCTTACGACCCCTACGGGAAAATATTATAAAGTGGTGCTATTCTACTCTGACGGCTCTTTGCGGCGTTTTTGTATGAATTATCGTTTTAGGAAAGTAGGTATTCTAAAAATTATTTAAGAAGTTTTGTTATCATTTTCCCCAGAATATTACGTTTAAGTAATCTTACATACCTACAAGTTATTTAAGTTAGGTTTCAACTTGTTTACATGTGAAAGTTTTATTCCGTTCTAGTAGAGTTTAGAAAGTTAGTTCGTATTGAACTTTCGAGCAAATAGACAGCGGCAAAGTGCGAGTATTATATTAAAAATAAAACCAGTGTGTCTATAATAACATACACACATATACATGGGTGTGTACGTACCATTCCCTGAGGGGTAGGCGACCGCAAGCGACGCAAAAAGCAGTCGTCATCGGTACATCCGAAAATTGGGTCATTTCAGAAAATTGTGCATCACCATTAGTGCCAGGTTGTCAGTCCATCGTCTAAAGATGTAATGAACACATGAAATCCTCGATTTCGTTAGTCGCCTCTAACGACACATGCGGGGAGGATATGGGGTAATGCAATTCTATAACCAGCATCATACTTCCTAAAAATAGTTTATCTGAGTAGAAATATTACATTATTCAATCAACTTATCATATTATCGCGATAATAATTGAGCGATCGTGGCTGTGTAAGCCGTTATCATTCTCCTTGCCATATCCCGGGGGTCGGCTACCTTACCTAGGGGATTTGACATGGAACGAAGTTTTATAATGTATAAAATTTTAAACCAAACATTTGGTGATTTGATAACGGAACCCTAAGAAGTACGAAATTCTTCGTTTGGAAACATTTCTTTGTTCGCCTGCAACTGACAAGGGCAAAGCTGTGTCTGTTTTAAGAAAGTTTGTATAGTTCTAGCTACATTCTGAACAAATAAACAAAAACCAGTCAAGCGCGAGTCACTCGCGCACGGAAGGTTCCGTACCATCCTATACTACCAATTCGAAAGTTTGTATGCTAGTGTCACGCCAATACTGATGAACTAATTTTCATGAAATTTGGCACACATAGAAGGTAATTTGTATTAACACATAGGATAGCGTTTATCCCGAAAAATTATTTTGTGGGATGCCGCGGGCACCCGCCAGTTATGAATAAAATCAGCTATGGATGAGACGGGTTCCGTAAAATACGTTTGTTGTATGAGAGCTCCCTTAATTTTTCTTTCATTGATTTTTTTGTACCTACCTACGTATTTGTTGTCAAAGCGGCGAAAGAGATACAGCATCTGTAAAAAAATCAACTCTCTGACTCGGTCTACTTATGAGAGGTGTAGTTCGGTGGCAGACAAACAGATAGACAACGAAATCTCAGTAAGAGTACCCTATTTCGACTCTTTTGGTACGGGACCCTTTAAAAAGATATTGGTTACTTTCCTGATGTAGTTGTTTATGTTACGACAAATTTCCATAATTTCAACACTTCTCTGATTCTTAAAAAGGTTTTCTTTTCATAATTTAAAATTTTCCGACGCAACGCTTCTATTTTATTAAATCCCTTGGCACATAATTAAGCGAAAGCAAACCGGTTAATTTGAGCGAGTAACACGAGCAACAAGAGCTGGTTACTTTCAAAGTGAGAAGTGTAACCAGGTTACGTTCAAAGTGTGAATAAATTAACCACTTAAACCAGGAGCTGCAGTGTAAGATATCTTACAGGGAAACGTTAGCGAAACTGGCGCCGCCGATCAGTAAAAAATATTCACTTATTGTAAATGACAAAATCAAATTATGAAAGAGCAACTATAACTTGACGAATAAAATCAATAAATCGTACAATATCTTGGTTGAAAATCCTCAGCGAGTTCTTTTGAATGAATAGTTACAGTTTCAGCTGTAGTAGTACAAAAAGAAAGACTACATTGGTCGCCAACATCTGGCTAAAGTTGGTATCCGAAGAGGACCAATATTCTTGTTAAAATTGAACATTTTTAAGTTTCTTTACCACGCCTCGGCAAGCGTAATGTTGGACGCCCTGCGGCCAGATGGACCGATGACTTAAAGAGGGCGGCTGGTAGTGACTGGATTGCGAAAGCGGGAGATCGTTCATTGTGACATACCCTGGGGGGAGGCCTTTGTCCAGCAGTGGACTGCTATAGGCTGATGTGAAGAAGTTACTTTACTAATTTGATTTCTGAATAATGCGCGTGGTTATCAAGGATTTTTTTCTGGTGTGGCGGCGCCACTAATGTAGAGTTAACCCTTAGACGTGCAGTGTAAAATATCTTAACATGTACTCGCTACTTGCCGCGTAATTCAACCTTTCTGCATTTATAATATTAGCGAAACTCAAACTTCCTTAATTAGAGCCGCGTTAACCTGATGTTCACGTAAAATACACTCGACTTCTGCCTTTTACAGCCGTGTAATGTGCATCACAGCAGCAGTGCCACGTCACTTAACCAGTTGGTTTTGGAAAGTGAGTTTCTTTTTAAAAGGAACTGACTTCAAAGAACGTGTCAAAATGCAAACGTCCATTTTTTTGGTCGGTTAATATCCCTAAAACCTTCTCCTAAGTTTGAAAAACACTTTTCTGAAAACCGCATCAAAACCAGTTCAGCCAATTGCAGACAAACATACATATATGCAGGTCAAACTGAGAACCACCTTTTTTTGAAGTCGGTTAAAGACCACGTGTACCTACTAGTGATGTAACGAATGTTCGATTTTAAGCATTTGCGAATGCGAATATCTGGGGCCCATATTCGCGAATGCGAATTCGAATACAAATGTTTAGTTCTTAGATTTAGCGCCGTGTATCTGTGGCTAAAATGTGGTCGCTGATTGGCCGCGCGAGCCGAATGTTGTTGTTTGTTACTATGCAATCGGTTTTGATTATATATGATTTTGATACGAATAAACACTTATGAACCCGTTTTAGGAAAAAAGATCGGGAATATATGCTCACAGGTGGTAAACAAAAATCTACGAACCTGCTTTTATTGAACTTTCACATTTGCAAAATATTCGCAAGAATTTTGCGAACACGAATGCGAATGCGAATGTTCAAAAACAACACGAAGAGAAAGAGAGAGAGAGAGAGAGCCACGTCTGACATTTTTGAGGATTGCTTTTCAAGGTTGTTTCAGAAAACATGTGTATCACTATAGTGACAGGTTGTCAGCTTGTCGCCTAAAAATTGTAATACATTAATACTCTTGAGTCCCTTAGTCGCCTCTTACGACACCCACGGAAAGAATGTGGGGTGATGCTATTCTAAGCCGGCCTCACACGGCACAATATTTCAAAGGCTACGATATTTTGCCTCACAAGACGTCTCTATTCCGGGAGTTTTTCAGTTTTTGATTCCCATGTCAGGGGATCAAACAAGGTGGTGGTGCTAAAGTGGCGCCCGCAGGCACGTTTGTCACGCTTCCATAACTTACCTCTTTCTTAACCGGCCGAGTGTGAAACTTTGATAACTAGCTACTCGGATAAGAGAATAATTACTACTTAACTTCGGCACTTATTATACGGGTCACTTGCTTTATTACTGCAGCTAGGACCTGGAATTAGTCGTAAAGTAGGAATTTTAGGTGTCATAAAAATTTTGAGGTTATATTTTAATTTATATTTGAATGCTGAGGTTATAGTAGGAGCTTAAAATTCCTAAAATGCTACTGTGCCGACGCTTGCATTTGAACATTTTAAACTATATCGTAAGAATATATATTTTATCGGTAGGTACTACTCAAGAGCAAAGATATAAAGAACATATTTCTATCCTTTTCTCTAAACGATGATAAATGTAATACAAATTTATATTTAAATGTCGAACAGTGAAGCACGTAGTATATAAAACACTAGTTAGGAAAAACATATCCTGTTTTTATCGATTTCCATTGTTATGTTCTCAGATATGGACTTATAAATAATTTGATTGTAGCATGAATCTAAAATATGGAAGCTTTTCATGTATAAAAACGCACGTAAAACAAGTTAGTCGTATCTTTAAATAAAATCAAATAAGTATAAAACAAAACTAGTTCAAGTGGCTTTAGAGACAAACAAATCACTCAAATTAGCTCGTCAAGGTATTTCAAGAGGAAAAAATTGGATCTCCGCACTTAAGGATAAAGAAAGGAGTGAAACACAGAGACAGAAGGAAATTAGTATATACGTAGAAGTAATCCATCAAAGTTTAAAGTAATCCATCTTAAATACAAAAGTAGGATGAAGTACGAAATGGATTCGTTACAGCCATGCCACATTTTAACCCGTAAATAGATCGAACAAAAGTGACTCTAGTTTTAAAATAAAACGCGCTCGTGAAGCGTGATACCTACCTACCTACCCCGCTTCTTCTTAGCGTGTCGATGGCAGACACTACACCGTCGTAGCCCAGAACTTGGCCACATTAACCTACCCCGCTGAATATTTGGGAATTGATCGCTTACAAGTGTAATAGTCTTACTATCTGCAGCATATAGATTTACTTTAAGCACATAGAATTACTTACTGCAGGGACCATGTTCAGGTTTTTAGAAAGCTTTTTATACCCTAAAAATAAACACACATTTCAACATATATCGAACGTTCAAAATATTTTTTATGTTTTAGCATATTTTTCATGTTTCGTGTCGGCCTATGTTTCTAGGAAAAAAATTGTTCAGTTTCACGAATGGATCTCAACCCAAAATTCTTTCCACTAAAATTAAATTACCTCCTATTATATAAGATGTAAAAAAAAACATACAGACTTGCTCGGCTGCTACATTTTGTATGGGAGGTCCAAATTTTTAAATATTTCGACCTATGTTCCTTAGGGAAAGTTGTTTAGTTTCATGGGCCAGTGCACCCCTTAAAATATTTGCAGCTAATTTTTTAACTCCCTGTATTATCAAAACAAATATTACGTTTTCAATAAGGAAATTGTTTAGTATTATACCGGAGCTGAACATAGATCATGTTTATTGCTGCATTTGCCTTTCCTCAGGCACCTGGTTACAAAAATATAACAATCTTAATGGCCCGTGTTTTGCAAAGCTGCAGAACACTGCACAAAATTTCGTTTGTGTTTTATCTTACTTACAAAAGTATAGTTTTGCGTGCCGCAAGGGCTTAAAATAGCATCATACCATTTCTAGCTGTGGTTGTCTAAAAAAAAGACTTCTCATCCTGAAGAAAAATAATCAGGAAAATAATCATTTAAACAAAAAAAAAACAAACCAAATCACATCACAATCGAGATAACAAGGTTAAATAGATGTGAAACCTTGTTTTGGGTTTCATTGTACAAAACGTTCTATTATCCGTTTACAAATGTCTAGCAAAATAGCATATTTTATTATAAATAACTGTCGGCCTGCTGCCATATTTAAGCAGGGGCAGTCCCAACACCACGGTACACGCATACAGATGTTCACAATTTCACGTGCTGTTGAACGCCTTTATTTAGTGAAATTTAGGCAATAGGCCGTGTGGTGCCTGATAGCATCACCCCACATCCTTCCCGCGGGTGTCGTAAGAGCCGGCTAAGGGACTCGAGGGTATTGGTGTATTACAATTTTTAGGCGACAGGCTGACAACCTGTCTCTATAGTTGTACACAAATTATCAACCGGCCCTCAATATTTGTCAGACGTGGCGATAGCGACCGTATTTTTGCGGTCGATAATAATACATACATACATATATCACGCCTTTATCCCTTGCGGGGTAGGCAGAGCGTTCACGGCCGTAAGGATACGGTCGCTGGCGCCACGTCTGACATTTTTGAGGATTGTTTTCTAAGGTTGTTTGAGAAAACATGGGTATCACTATAGTGACAGGTTGTCAGCCTGTCGCCTAAAAATTGTAATACACCAATCTCTCGACTCGAGTCCCTTAGTCGCCTCATACGACACCCGCGGGAAGGATGATATATGTATGTATGTAAAATTCTGAACTACGTTTGCAAATAAGCCTTCTGAGTTTGGTTTTACGATTCAGAGGTCCTGGTTCCTGTTAAACTGTTATCAAAACTCAAGTGCAGAGCATTACGCATAGCATACTCTATTAAGTAGAACATTAAATGCTAAATCCTTGAACTTGCTAAAAAGTTCCTACTTTATTTAAATTACTTATAATATAAACAACTTACATTCTTAATAAACCTATTGTTTATTCATCATGATTGAAGCAATACTTAGATCAAAAATTATTAATTATAAATACAAATTTTGTATAAGAGAGAGAGAAGCTTAAAATTTTAAGGATTCCTAGCAAAATAAAATATAAGAAAGATATAAGAATAATAAGCCATAGACTTCACAAGAAAGAGAAGCCAAAAAAGCGAAGTCTAAAGATATCGTTAAAAGAAGCAACAATGAACAAATGAATTCATTTCGAGGAATGTCGAAATTAAAATTCTCCAAACACGTGACATAAAAGTGTCGGCTCGACGGAGCTTCATTCGCTGCGGCATTTTTATTGCGTAATAAGACGGAGTTCAGATGGATAATCTCTGCCGCAAACGAGCTGCAGGGACGCGAGCGGCATGTTTAATATGACGCGTCCATACGTAAAAATACGATGAACTAGACTTTGCCCCGTGGTTTTACCCGCAGCTGCGTTTTCGATGTTTTCTCGCGGTAAAAAATATTGTTTGTCTTTCTTATTCGTTGCAACAGAGCGATATCAAGGTCCGTATCTTGTAAACCGCACTCAACTCTGAGATCGATCTCAAGACCGATTTTGACAAGTGTCAGTCAATACTAACAGCATCTCAAAGTCGCATTTAAGATCAATCTCAGAGTTGAGTGCGGTTTAAAAATGCGGGTCTAAGTGTGTTACATTTTTTATGTGTAGTTACTTGAGACGCAGCGCAGGGTATTGACACATTATTATGTGGACATCTCATATAATTCATCGTCTTAATTTTATTCTTGCGGGCAGAAAATTCAACCATACAATATCTCTTGACAGAAAAGAAACATAAACAAACAAACATACATACTTTTCATTTACAGATTATTAGTTAAGATATGTATGTGAGTAACGGTATTGCTTTCGAGATGGCGGACGGGGGCTGTAAAGCGGCTCAGGGAGAATACGATATAGGGATCACTTCCGCTGCAAGAATACGCGTCAAATGAATCTTGTTTTACGTGTCGTAAAACTAACAATACGTTACGTCGTAGGTTTTTGTGTCTGCTGGGTGTAATAAAAGATACCGATAAATGTAATGGAGCCTGCCCTCTGATTCTTTGAAATGGCAGAATGAATCCACCATTAGGAGCGACGCACATGTAGCGCTAAATTGAAACGTTAATGATTGGCTGGTTAAACTACAGTGGACATGGAGACATGGAGAGCATGATAAGCAGTGCCTGTTGTGTCCTTTTTCAATTTTGTATTTGTCCTGTATTTGTTTTTGTGTGCAATAAATGGTTAAATACATGGCACACTGATTTAATTCTGATTACGATTTACTCTTGATTTAGTTCATTTTTAAATGCTACTACTAAAAAGGTAGTAGGTAGGAAAAACACTTGGCAAATAACTGAAATGCCAATTTTTTTTTACCTAATATGCGTAATGGCCACCTTTGTTCTAAAAACGATCTCTTTCAGACAACTTCTTTGGTACCTTTGAAAATCTCCGCCTAATAATAAAGATAAAGTTGTCCACGTTAGACTGGTCAGACGCTATTTACCAGTGAAGTCCGAGTTCCTAGCAGCAGCTGAGACTTGTTCCGTGGACGCAAACAGCGCTTATGTGACGTCACGAACCAACCATCAGCTCGACAGTTCCAAACTAGAAACTTGCTGCGCCAGAGCGGAGTCGCGCGGATTCGAGTTCTACTTCAACTAAATACCTATATTTCTCTTTAAAAACCGGGACACCTTGCAAGTTAATGTTTCGTACGAATCAAATTATTTAAAAATTGTGCTTATTTTGGAATAAATAACTGATATCGTGTAATAGTGAGTAAAATAAAGTTTATAAATCTTAGTGAAAATATCACAAGTTGTTGTTTCATCAAATTATAACAAAGTGCCTCGATTTCTCTGATGAAATCATTACTAATTGTACGAAGCTAAAACCCCTCAATATGCGCTGGATTTTTTGGGTTACTAATAATATCGAAGTTACAGAAAAGTATGGTGTGAAATATTGACATATCAGTCACTTCGCACGCAACTTCCCTATTTTAGAGAACCGTGAGCTTTGAAAACACAGCGGAGACCAGGAAGATAACCTAACTTCATCATAAACATTTCCACCTGGTTCAGAATCAAACCTTGCAACTCTAAACAGAAAGTAGAACACTGTCACTATGCTACACCGATGCGGTCATCCAGTTGTACATTAATTTAGCTTTACAAGAGGTAACACTCTGTCATTTCATGAAGCAGCCAAATGGAACTAAATGGCAATAGATGGGCAAAGAGTGTGAAAGTGAGAGCGAGAGGCAATATTCAACTGAAAAAAAGGGTAAAAAAAGAGGATGCGGTCTTTATATTTATGTTCAAAATATCACATAAAACAATACACAGCTCACTTTTTACTCCTTGTGAATACGCGAGCAAAGTCGCGGGTTATAGCTAGTTCAATTATAAGTCACATCACTCGCAACTTCCCTATTTTACAGGGCCGTTAGTTTTGAAACAACAGCAAACACCAGGAAGATTACGTGATTTGATCATTAACATTTCCACCCGGTTCAGAATCAAACCTTGGAACTCTGGAAAAAAGTATAACACTGTCACTGTGCTACACCGTTCATCCGGTTGTACATTAATTTAGCTTTACAAGAGGCAACATTCTGTCATTTCATAAAGCAGCCAAATGGAACTAAATGGCAATAGATGGGCAAAGTTGTTCGCGAAAAGTTGGAATGGAATTACGATTTAGAACTATTCGTGTTTGTGGAACTCTCCATTGTATTGTTGTGGTGAGAGGAATTGGGTCACACTGAAAAGTGTCAAGCATCGTTTATTCTAGAAAATAAATTGTACACTATGTTTTCATTTTACGACACTAATATTTTTAAGTTTTTAACCGGATCTATATTAAGAATAGTATCACTACATTTCTTCCCGCGGGTGTCGTAAGAGGAGATTAAGGGACTCGGGGGTTTCATGTGTATTACATCTTTATGCAGCAGGCTGAAAATCTGTCACTACGGTGATATACGAATCATCTGAAAGGACCCTCAATATTTGTCAGTCGTGGCGATAGCGTCACGATTTTTGGTTATTAACTCTTATGGCCGTTCTCTGGCTACTTCGCAAGAAAAAAACGCGTGACATGTGTATGTTTGTACATTTATCATTTACCTGGAGCAAGTTTTCATTGAAAAGTGGAGATATTTACCATCGTTCGGCTTAACTTAGAAGAACATTTACGCCTTACAATAGGTACATACAAATAAATTCCACTTAACTCTAGTCATTATGAAGGTTTACTTGTTGATTATTTGGTAGAGAGTTTGGCCTTCTACATTGTGGCTGGTTACGACACCTTTTTTCCGAAAATCGACAGAGCACACACGCCCGCCTGTCAGCTCATCAGCTGTGATAACCGAGCATTATGATCGTAAATTCAAAATGGTGGATTTTAGACGTCAAAAATTACCTACTTTATTTTTGACATTGGTTATTTTTTTTTTGTTGTTTTTTATGAAAATGATATAATACTGGGAGTAAATTCCAATTTAAAAATTCCTTGTCCAACCTCTGTATAAGACGTATCTATCTGTTTCTTAAATCTTAAAAAATATAAAAGTGTCGTCAGTGTTATTAATTTACTGCTTCAACTAAACGGTAACATTTAAGTTTCAACTTTCAGCGCCTTAATAAAATAAGTTTGTGCCTTGGTAGCACCGCGTCCAAGCAGCGACTAAAACGTTCAATATTTATGAACTACTTATGCAGCTATGATTGGTGGCGCCGGGAAACTACGTTTCAGTTTGTGTTGGTTTATTAAATTTTACATTTTGTTTAGTGCTTTTACATACATACATAGATACATATATATTGCCTTTACCCCTTGCGGGGTAGGCAGAGCGTTAACAGCTGTAAGATTACGGCCACTATCGCCACGTCTGACATTTTTGAGGATTGTTTTCTAAGGTTGTTTCAGGAAACATGTGTATCACTATAGTGACAGGTTGTCAGCCTGTCGCCTAAAAATTGTAATACACCAACACTCTCGAGTCCCTTAGTCATCTCTTACGACACCCGCGGGAAGGATGTGGGGTGATGCTATTCTAAGCTGGCATCACACGGCATTAGTGCTTTGACGTTGAATTTAAAGACTTAGGAATTCAACGACTACATACTTTGCGTGATTGGGTTTGTTCTTGAAAGAAGAGTGAAATATGGAGCGTAAAAATATGCGGAAAAAAAATCAAAGAGTGAACTTGATAATAACAACTTTTTAGGTAGACCTGAAACCCGATGTTTTGAAATACTTGTATAGCTCATTCGTTAGATATTGTCGCGACTAGCGTAACTTGACCTCAATGCTTAATACACGTACGTACAGGCGCGTATTAACAGCTACGCTGGTCGTAACGCTATGTAGGTAAGTGAATGAAGATTAAGAAAATTACAAACACTTAAGTAGGTCATCATTAAATATCTACTTATCAAATAATAATATGTTCATGATTTCATTAGACCGGTAGTAGAACCAATATCGATCTATAATGTACGAGTATATAAGTATCTGTAAAGGATTCAACATTTTGCAAATTCAACTTTTACGAAATTCAACTTTTCGCGAAATCATTTGATGATCCAAAAGGGATGCATCGTGTGTATGATTTTCATAAAACAGAGTTTATGTTCGTTTTACGTTCTATTAACAGGTTACGAGTGAAAATACTAGAGCTGGAATTTGTACATGAGCTGCTCAAAGACTGTATTATGAATTAGCCTATCCGTACTCTTTCCACTTACTGGCATACCATCCGGCTGCTGGATGACTTGCGACACCGTTGTTTCGACTTGCTAACGAGTTTGCAGTACTGTGGACATAGTATACGAACAGACAGTAGGAGATGCTTTGCTGTAGTATGTGAGTACACAAAAAAAAAAAACCTAAACAATGGCTGTCTTGAATGTATTGGAATAGTATGACAGATTAAATGGAAAGCAGGTTATTTAGGTAGTTTAAAAAAGTAATAAGACACTAATCCTAGAGGCGCAGGATAGAGATCAGTGGAGAGAGCTCGTTTCGGAGACCAATATCTTCTTTGGGTCGCTGAGTCAGCGGAGTTAGTTTTCAGAAGCAGTCTTTGTCCTAAAAAAACGGGGTGAAAAATGTTTACTGCTCTTTTCTTGTACTGTGTAACAGTAGCAGCCAGTAACTTCTAGTATACATTTTCTTTCTCATTATTTACTTGTTTTGACACTACGAGTCATGCAAGTCAGTTGAGTTTATTTTTTGCTGCCTACAAGTAAATCTGGTGTTCTTGTAGATGTATTATCTACTTAATTAAAAGCCTATGCCCAATAGTGGGACTACTAAGATGGCGGTCGTTACACAACTATGACAGAAGTCTTCTACTGTAAAATTCTGACACTAGGGATCATTGGGTCATTTGAAGACCTTCCCACACGAAGAAAGAGAGCAGTGGGTTTTTTTTTTCGAAAACGTTTTTCATTTGTCGTTTTATAATTTTATGAAACGGTATAGTGTTATGCAGAGTGATATTGATACTATACCTCACTTCTAATGTGTTTTTAATTATCAACCACTGATTTATTAGGGTGATCTCACACGGTACAATATCCACAGCTCACAGAATACCCGGTATTGTGTTACTGTCATCCCATACCTCAAAACACGCCTTGTGATCCGGGCCAGACCTTGCTCCTACTTCCGAGTGAGTCCTATTGCTCCATCTAGCCGACTGACATAGGTCTGACAGCCCTGGGACCATTAATGTAAAGTAAAAAAAAAACGCGCTATGTGAATGCATCTCTACCGAAAATAAATGGTATAACTTGTAGCTATGACAATATAAAAACTTGTTGCAAACATGTAAGAAACACAAATATAAGGTGCAAAAATATTAGCTGCAAATATTTTAAGGGGTGAATCAGCCCATGAAACTGAATAACTTTCCCCAAGAAACATAGTTCGGAATACAAGAAATTTTTTTGAACCTCCCATACAAATTGACATGGTCGTTTGGTAATTTTGTATTTGGAGGTCCAAATTTTTTTTTCATATTTTGACCTATGTTCCTTGGGGAAAATTGTTCAGTTTCATGGGGCTAAAATATTTGCAGCTATTTTTTTTTACACCCTGTATTTTAGTTTAGCCTTTGCCCAGCAGTGGGATGATGATAAGCTAGGATAAGATTTAGGTAGGTATAGCTATTATGTCTCTCTTATCTTCATCCATTAACCATTTGACCTGAGAGACAAAACTACACAGCTTAAATTAATTCGTAACATTCACGTAGTATTAATGTAATACTATTATCTATTCTAATAAACAATAGCGCACACACACAATCGCCATTATCACGTGTTTAGATTTCGTCAAATCTAATCATGCTGACGTTAACATTAAGGGGCTACGTCAGCGACACAAGCGCCACCGTACAGTAAAAAAAAAACTGCCTGAATACATTGGACAACCAAACGATGAATGAAAGCTACGAAGAATTTTTGAATAATAAAACCTTGATAAAAGATGGCAACATAGTTATGTAATTCTCTTTCCATTCTCCTTGCCTTATCCCGTTCTCTGTCGGGGTCGTCAGTTGCCTAAACTAGGGGATTTGACGTGGAACCAAGTTTTTACACAGAGCGATTGCTATCTAACCTCTGCAACCCGAAGTCTAACCTGGCCCGAATCTAGTTATGTATTCCAAAAATGCTAAAAGTGGCGACTTTTAACAATATCGGCTCACATAACTCAGGGATACCAAATACTGTGTCTATTTTTTAGTTTTAAATCATTTTTGTAGCTAGTTACTCTCGTTAATTGATACCTTGTTTTCAACCTTGACCGGCGTGTTCACCCATGGTTTTTTCCCTGTTTGGGAGCGCCACTAGTTCGACGTGTAACTACGTGCACATTGTGATTAAAACAATACACGTAGTTAATACGCGATTACGCTGTCTGAATAATGGCGATCGCGATTAGTGTGATTGCTGATTAGTTTCAGATTAAATTATTGTATTGGATTACGTAGGTATTAATTCATTTTTTAAGTTGTAATGTATCGCCGGTCGTATGTGGGAATTGATAAGTAAAGTAGAACGTGTGATACAAGCATAATAAGTAGAAGATTTTCGCATAAAACAAAAACTTTTGTTTCAGATATTTGAGCTCCAGTTTTCCCAATCTAGTCGCTATGATCCGCTCTTTAAGTCATTGGTTCTTCTGTTCAGAGGGCGTCCAACGCTACGCTCGTTGAACCGTGGCTTCCATTTGAAATACGCTACAGCTTCTTTTGTAATTTTATTATCATAAGCCTTGTTATTATAAGCTGTATTCAAACTTAAAGGAAACGTTTACAGTATTGAGCTCAGATTTGAGCTCCTCAATGTATGTAAAGCATCGCAAGTTTCCAATCTTGTCTGGTGCTTATACTTAGTTGTTAAGTTTGCCCGAGGCGTCTATGTAACGAGAAATAATTTAGAAACTCCTCCCTCCATACTACTTACCGCCTTTTATACATCGCTGCTTATTACAGATTTTTGAAATACTTAAAATTACTTAGTACTAAAGAAACCTCATAGGTAAGTTAGGGAATAGGGACTCAAACTTATTTTAAATTTAAAACTTAGATAACTATCATCATATTTTAATTTCAGAAGCTAGGCATACTTACTTTAAAATCAAAACTTATTTGTTGTGACCCTTAAATTATTAGTATTTACGGGATTATCACCACGATTATGTTTATTTTTTTAACCTCGATATTTCGAAGGGGTTGCACGCTCCATGGTCACGAGTAGACTAAAATATCGAGGTAAAAATAAACATAATCGTGGTGATAATCCCGTAAATACTAATAATTTAAGTGAAGTGAACAACCGCGAAAATCTCAAAACATATATTATTTGTTGTGGTTGAGTGACGTAAACATGACGTAAAGTGAAACTTTTTTTATTGTTCTTTACATGATCTTAATGATGCATGCTGTGCTGCGGGCTTTCAGATTCTGATATCAATGGCCCATTTTTGCCATTACAATACCAGCAATACACAACTGGCATTTTATTATCACATTCATTCTCTGTACCTACTTCAAGCTGTTAGCACAATATGATACTTACTATAGTTTAGGTTGGGAAATATAATTTGAGCCCATTCGCCTTGACGTTTCATACCTAGTCACATTATGTTTCCTAAACTATACCAAAACGATCCAAATGACATGCTATGGCGGATCACACACTTGACGCACGACGGAGCGCAAAAATATCCCAGCGGTCTGTCAGATCCATACTAGAAACGTCACTCTCCATACTAAAACCGCACTCGACGGATGACACGGCAATAACGCTGCGTCAACAGCGGTTGAGCGGTTTTAGTATGGGGATTGACATTTCTAGTATAGATCTGATAGACCGCTGCGATATTTTTGCGCTCCGTCGTGCGTCAAGTGTGCGATCCGCCTATCGATACACGACACGACTGAAACGATTTTCATTTAGCATACTTCCGCCCGATCCCCCATTGTGCACGATCAAAGTTCTTAAGCCTGTCGTCGCGTTCACCCGGGGGTGTCTAATGCGACTGCTAATTTATGGCCTCGTCGGCATTCCCGGGCTTGATTCCTGCTTCCACCGGGACCATTGTTCCCTCACACACTCCATTGTATCTCGACGGGTTCGAACACAAGACTTCGGTAATGTTTCTCTCTCCCATTGTGCGGATGTTGAGATTGTATTAAGCACCTATTTCCTTTGCTCAAGTTGTCGGGCTATTTATGGGATAAAAGAAGGTTTGAGTGGGTATGTAAATTATGCTAATGGAAAGGTATTTTTATCTGTATTATTTGAATTTGCTATTCTGTTTACGGAAATAATATAATAAACCAACAAAGAAATGAATGGCGGTTGCTCCACCGACAAGAGTATGGCTCTTAAATAAAGAAGAGGAAACCAACAATTATAAACGATTTTACATTTGTATTTTTTTGTCATTAATCAATGAACTAGACAGAAAATGCTACATCTTATTTTTAAAATCTCAGTGAATCTAGTGGAATCTTCGGTTTTATTTTTCCAATGTACCTACCACTGATACTGGCACAGTATTGCCTTGCAATTGGAAAAGAGCCAATGATCACAGATCTTTTAAATTATCGCATTAACGAAGTAGAACCGACCAAATGCCACTTACTCACTGATCCGATAGAAAATGTAATATTCTAATAAAAGTCATCAGGTTTTCTTACTATGATAACAATTATAATGGTTTTGTCATTTACGAGTTGAAAGATCTAGCTAGACAAAAATGTTTTACTTAAAAGTTATTAAGTCATATTATGATATTAGTAAGAAATAATGTTATATTAATTATATAAAATTAGTACTAGTTGGTGTCTTTGTTGTTAGGTATAGTATTTTTTTCTTACATTTAAAAATAAATTTCACGTTATAAAACGGGGATAAAATAAATAAACATACATAACACAAAATGATTCCACATAAAAAAAGTAAAAGTTGAAGTTGCGGGCTCAACCCTTTTATAATCCAATATTATGAGAAGGATATTACGTTACGATGCATGACAAGCATTCTTTCAGCTATATTATAGATAACTTAACTTGGTTAATGTAAGACTCAGATAAAAAGTCATCATCATTCTTCTTGTCTATGGAAAGTTATTATTTATGATGGTCAATTTTGGCTATGATAAATTATTGAAAGTATTTTAACTTTTACTGTCTATGAAAATAATTTTATACCTATAAAATATAAACATGTCAAATCAAACCGAAAATAATAATTTAAAATTACACACACATATACAAATCACGCCTTTATCCATTGCAATTACAATCGAAGTATTTGAAGTGTGAATGTACAAGCTCTTTGTTATAATAATCTTTAAATGGAAAACCCATAAGACAAATAGGGGTCAAATACTTATCTTCGACGTCATATTCAGGAAGTCTGCTGATGTAGTGTAGTCTTCCAGCAACACGGCCTCCCGTCCCGCGGAGCCGAAGACCGTGTTGCTCGAAGTGCAGGATCATATAGCAATGATGTCATGCGGGCGATGCAAATGTAATTTTTTCTCTAGGAGTAGGGTAGGGTAGGGTCATAGGTAGGGTTAATATCTATATCTTGTCACTTTAACCACTTAAATTTGGTTACCTGCACTTAATTGTTGAGCTTTATATATAACAAAGATTTTATTTTCTAAAACAACACAAAGAATTCGGTAAGTATATGTATGAACAAAATTTTAAGTAAATATTATTAAAACCTCACCTCAAACATGATGTAGAACATTTTCCGTGCCAAGTTCCTTCCCGGAACACAGAAATAATACCGCAAAGTATACAGGGTATAAAAATATTGCTGCAAAGGTTTTAAGGTGTAAACCAGCCCATGAAACTCAACAATTTTCCTCTGGGAACAAAGGTCGAAATATGAAAAAAAATTAGACCTCAATTATACAAAATTACCAACCAACCAAGGCCGTTTGTATGGGGACCAAAAGATTTATCTTATTTCAACTCTTGTTTCTTGGGAAAGTTGTGTAGTTTCATGGTCTGATTCTCCCCTTTAAATATTTGCAGCTAATATTTTTACGCTATACATACTGGGTGTATGGGACGGTGTACCGAAAACTTTGCAGGCATGGTCGGACCATTAAACTAAACAATTTTTATATTGGAACCTAGTATGGGAAACAAAAAACGTTTTCGAGTTCCCATCTCTCTATTTTTTATGTGAGACACTAAGTCGTCCAACAGCCCGATGAACCATGGTTATTCAACCACCTACTACTAGTAGCTGGCATCTGACATGGACATTTCATGTTCCATATAAAGTCAGTCAGCTGATCGGGCTTGTTGTATGTTTTTCTCCTCTAATAATGTAGTCCTCATAAAAAAAGTTGTTCAGTTTTATGATCTGACCATGCCTGCAAAGTTTTTCTTACACGGTCCCTTACACCCGGTATAGGACGGTATATTAACAAGAACAAACTTTGCCAAGACAACTCTTTTGTGCTCGGTTTTTTACTGTAAATTTATAACGTTTTACTTAATGGTCTTGTACGGTACACACACACAAATCACGCCTTTATCCCTGGCGGCAAAGTGTTAACGTTGTCGTGTTGCCGGCTTAGAATAGCATCACGCCATTTCCTTCTCGTGGGTGCCGTACAAGCCGATTAAGGGACTCAAAGGTTTCATGTGTTTTGCAATTTTAGGCGATAGGCTGACAACCTATCACTATTACAGTGATAGACGACTTATCTGAAACGACCCTTAAACATGTGTCAGACGTGGTGACGTGACGTCTGAAACACATGAAACCCTTGAGTCCCTTAATCGGCTTGTACGACACTCACGAGAAGGAAATGATGTGATGCTATTCTAAGCTGGCATCACACGGCTTGTACGGTACAGCATCAAAGATTTATTTTATTCGATTTAAACAGAGCGTTCGTACAGTACATACAGTATTGTTTGAACTAAATATCGGTTAGAAAACTACCACACACACATTAACATATGGCAATAAAAGGAAAATGATGCACTTAGTTAATAATTACATCACTAGCCGTGTGATGCCGGCTTAGAATAGCATCACCCCACATCCTTCCCGCGAGTGTCGTAAGAGGCGACTAAGGGACTCGAGGGTATTGGTGTATTACAATTTTTAGGCGACAGGCTGACAACCTGTCACTATAGTGATACACATGTTTTCTGGAACAACTTTGGAAAACAATCCTCAAAAGTGTCGCTCTGCCTACGGCCGTTGGCGCTCTGCCTACCCCGCAAGGGATAAAGGCGTGATATATGTATGTATGTATGTATTATTTGAACTAAATAACGGTTAGAAAACTAATACACCACAATACCAAATGGCAATAAAAGGCAAATGATGCAAATAATTAATAGCTGATAATAAATTTCTTGTTTATTATTTTTTAAGTATACTAACTAACAAAACAAATCAATACTTTAAATATGGGTTGATAATATTTTGAAGTTTGAACCTATCTTTAAATTATATGATCTCTTCATATAAATCTGCATTAACTTTTAGTTTTTCTTCGGTATAATTTACATTGTTTTCATAATGTAGAAAAATAAGTCAGAATAATCTTTTTATTTTTACAAAGGCGTGCTGTAAAAGTAAATTTCAATTATGTTATCTACGCACAAAGCAAAGTAAGCAGGGCAACACATTTTTCTTTTACGTCTGGCTAATCTTAATACACTCAAAGACTTTACATTGTGGAAAAATGCTTTTGTTTTTACGAGATGTTTTTATGAAAAACATATTAAGGACAGCTGAGCATATTAAATATTAATGCATGCTTGTGTTTCGATAAAACGCAATAAATTGAGGCTACTTTTTAAGAGTATTGGTTGTGAATCTACTTGGAAATATGTATACGACTATTAATTGAAAATTTGAATTTGAAATTAGCGAGGTTTTATCAAAATTTGACTAATATTACCGACAACTAACTTTTTGTATTTTATCTAGTTTTAGCACAATTTTCTAAAAGTAACACTTGAAATGAGATTTGAACGCACTTCATATACAGTGTATAAAAAAAATTGTGTAAATATTTTAAGGGGTTAATCAGCCCATTAAACTGGACAACTTTCCCCGAGGAACATAGATCAAAATATGAAAAAAAAATTTGGACCTCCTATATATTTGACTCGCTACATTTTGTATGGGAGGTCCAAAATTATCTTTCATATTTCGACCTATGTTTCTTGGGGAAAGTTCTTCAGTTTCATGGACTGTTTCACCCTTTGAATTATTTTCAGCTAATATTTTCACACTTTATACTACATTTTAATGCGGGTTAATTTCCAGAGAGCATAAAACTTATGTGATGCCGGCTTCAGCCGTGTGATGCCGGCTTAGAATAGCATCATCCCACATTCTTCCCGCGGGTGTCGTAAGAGGCGACTAAGGGACTCGAGGGTATTGGTGTATTACAATTTTTAGGCGACAGGCTGACAACCTGTCACTATAGTGATACACATGTTTTCTGGAACAACCTTGGAAAGCAATCCTCAAAAGTGTCAGACGTGGCGATAGCGACCGTATTCTTACGGCCGTTAACGCTCTGCCTACCCCGCAAGGGATAAAGGCGTGATATATGTATGTAGCGTAAAACTTATGGCTGGAATTCCGTAGCAAAGTGGCTACCACATTATTAAACATTCTTCACAAACTTGTTGTGTAAGGGATTTTCATTATCTTGTCTACTCGCCTGCAATGCTTTGGATCGAGTAGCAGTCGGATCAAGGATAAAATATACTGAACCAAAGTTATCTTGTCTTTGATGCGTTTTCCGCTTATTTTTAGAATAGTTTTTTGTCTTTGCAACGCGATCGTAACTCAACTATCATTCAATTGCCATTGTGATTTTTCTATATTCAAACTGTTAGCAGTCTACGAAATGACTGAAATCATCCAACTGAGATCCAATCGACATCCAACTGAAACGATTTTCATTTAGGGCCTTGGCTTTTTCAGACTTGAACTTATAGAACAGTTGTATAGAGGACAAGCCTTTTATCATATCATAGTGGCATATTAGATAGAAGGAACAAGAATTGAAGACTTTAAAACGCCCCATCTTTTTAAGTTACACTTTCGAAATTTAATGGTTTTCTATACTATTACATCATCAACAAAAACAAACTAATCCCTTGCTTGGTACCTTGGAATGCTACTGATAGAACAGACTAATTGAATTAGTGAATCAGTGTCAGAGTCAGGTTGCTTCGGGATTGATTAGAGCTGGGAACTAATTAGTTGCCAGGATCAGACTACTTTGTACTACCGAGTTTTTGCACTTGGACTGATTAATTGGATACAGTACTTAAGACATTTCGAAAATAGAAACAAAAAAAATACTTGAGAAAAAACCAGGGTGTTGATTCGTGCTTTCGGTATATTTCGTTAGATATTTAGGTATACTTACTTGAAATGTTTTCACACTAAATACTAAATCTTGTTTGGAAAATTCAAAAATACTCCAGTTTTTTAAACGCACATTTACAATAAAAAGTTTAGTCCTCGGTTTACTAAATTTACAACGTTATTTTGTATGGAAATACTGAAAATATGACGTCATATTGCACTATTTTGGATGGTGTCACAACATTTTCTTTTATTATTTTTTTCAAACTATAAATAATATTTGAAAAAAGCATGAATGTAGTCTGTAGTGTTTTTGGACAATAATTTTAAGCATACAACTTTTGTTATTTAGTGCAATCATGTTAATGCCAAAAGGGAAGGAAATAATGAATCAAAAGAAATCAAAAGCACTAGTTATTTGCAAGTTATCATGTGTGTTTTATTACTAATTTTACGATTATAAAACTGCAGCTTTACAATAATTATTTTCCCTACCTACACTACACCCTATTTTAAAACTAACTATGCGCTAAGCTAACTACTTATAACTAATAGGTATGTACAATTTTTATTTTTTATTTTATATTTTATCAGTATCACTCCTTGTAAAATTACTAATAAAATCTATCAAATATAATTGATAATTTCTTACGTGACCACCACTTAATTTTACATTCTTAGTTTCTACTATTTTCATTACAACTACTTAATATATCTGAGAACTCTACCTACTCTGTCAGGGGTATAGTCGTGATTTATTGTCAGGCAAGATCTTGGGTGCGGTAAGCGCCATCTGTGCCACCTTGGACCTGTTGATCTTCGATGAAACTGTGGTCGGGAAGGAGTCCACGAACGTTATTCCTCCGTGTAACCGCTTCTTGTCTGGAAGTGCTTCTGTAAATAAAAAATGTAGAGGTTAATTCATATATTCGCTCTAGAATAATAAACATGTGTTTAAACGGTTAGAATTAGAAAACCTTTCTTGTTTCGAAAAAGTTCGTATAACTTCATAAATCTCTATTAATCTTGAAATAGAGGTAAAAATATATCACTCATAAAATGGGGGACTGTCCAGAGCCATGTAATTGAAAAAAAAAAGTACAGATGGCGCATTTCAGATGCTTGGGTATTAATAATATTGTTATATCTTTCAGCGTACCATCGGTTATCACTAAAAAGTTTATATTATGCACCTAAATGCGTCATCTATCTATATTTACTTTATTTTCAGTTACGTGACCCCAGACTGGACAATTTCTCACTGAACTAACTGTTCGCTAAATTGTTCCTCAGTATTTCAAATTTATAGGCAGACTTAATATTCCCTGAATATGGGAATAAAATATTAAGCCCGATTAGGCTTGCCAAGCCCGAACACATTAGGTTTGCCATTACACATTTGTGTGCTTTTCACAAAGTAATGAATTTGCATCTCACACTGGAGCTAAATGAAACTTATTTTAAAAGTTTAAAATGTAAATTCAATGAGCGACGAAATGAAAAGCGTACACAGAGCGGACCATTCGAGATCTCCTTGAGCTTTGAATGAACGCTTTTAATGAAATTCGAAAATGGATTTAAAATATTTTTTAAGAAATTCGATTCTTTCAGCGGATTTAACGTTTTTCATAAAGTATATATTTTTAAGCACACTATAAGTGTTATCAATTTTGTTGTTGCAAAAAGTCGATTGAAAAATCTGTTTATTGGCGATGACAGTCAGAACAGAATAAAATATTACAGATAGTAATACTATTAATAATAGTAGATTGGAATATCTTTGATGCCATACTGTTGTCATATTTATTTGAAGGGGATTTGATCTTTGAAAGGACTACACCGTGTCGATGTAACTACTAAAAGGCTTCTGACATGGTTATGAAAAGATCAGGACCAATCTTTCTTCACAGACGTCGCAGGCAGTCGCACCAAATACTACTGCGTTGCATCGGCTCTCAAAAACTAGACTATTGGCGATTAGAGGGTAGCTAGTATTATGTGGTTAACAATCTTTGTTACCTTGTTGTATTTGCAACCTAACAGTATTATAAGATTGGATCGATCCCTGCCATGTACCAATGTGTTCTTAACTATTCATTTACATTTACCAACTGCTCTTACGGTGAAGGAAAAACATCGTGATGAAACCCACATTCAAATAAAATTTGAATCCAGATGACATTTCAATGTGACTTATCCTAGAATTCGGGCCAGGTTAGCCTTCGGGTTGCAGAGGTCAGATGGCAGTCACTCTGTATAAAACCTTGGTTCCACGTCAAATCCCCTAGGTTAGGTAACCGACCCTGACAGAGAACGGGATAAGGCAAGGAGAATGTATGATGTAGTATTATAAGAAAGTCACTTTTAAGAGGTAATATGAAACTTACCATTGACTAGCTCGAAGATCTCATTGGGGTCTACGTTGCAGCCATTCCTCTTCATGATGACTCCGCAGGCCAGTTCCATGGTGGTGGGGTTGGGGATAGCGACCACGCAAGCCTCGGCTACACCAGGGTGCTTTTTTATCACCTCTTCTACTTCAAGCGGTGACACCTGAGACCAAAAGTATAAGCTAGATTTTGTAATTTTTCTAAAAACTGTACTAACCAGTCAACTAACACGGGAAACGTTTGAAAAGATTGATTCGCGTATAAGTTACTTATTTCTAGTAATACTTTACCAACAACAAACTACATGAAAAAAATATCTACAGTAAAATTGACTTCTGTAACATTAAAATTAAGTGCTAGTTTGCATTTGACTGATGCTGTCTGCGCACATGAAACGTAAGACGAGGACCTTGAGGTAGCTCGACGCTCGTGTCCATTTAAAATGTTTGGAACGCGTCTACTCCTTGAGATGCGAACTATTGCGCACCTCTTCGCTGAATAATAATTATTATTAACAGTTTACTGAATCACAAATTTTTTGGCCATTTACCCCCCAAATTGTAAAGGTCGTTTGTTGGCGGAGACATTATACTCCTCTTATACTCCCATTCACACAACCATTTTCCTACATTCCAATAAGTAAGTATACAAACTAAATTAAAAGATAAAAAAAAACAAAAAGCATGCATGACATACCTACCTGGTTATATAGGTTACTTTGTTTTTGACAATTACAATTATGTAAACTTTCTTTGATTGTTTGTCTCATGTCTCACGTCTCACATGTGGTAGATAGCTCCCAAAGGGTTCTACCTATACTTACAAAGAATCCTAAATATCTGATGAGAAGCTTTTTCCGCTCTACGTAGTAATAGAAATGGTTTTCGTCTCTGCGGAATATGTCTCCTGTCATGATCCAGCCGTCATCGTTAAGCATTTTCTTCTGTTCTTCTTCGTCATTGAGATAGCCCTGAAATCATAAACTTTATAGTCTATTTTCAAGTGTTCATATATAGCGTTGGGCCAGTTTGAAAAAAAATATTTCTAAGGAAATGAGTTTTGTCTAAGGTGTCTACCGGCTAGTTGAGTATCAATATAACTCAAATGTCAAAATTTAACATATCGCCATCTGGTGTGAATTTGCAAAAAGAGGCTAGTACTGTCGGATAGAAAATTACCCAATAAAATCATTTGAGCATTTTTTTAAAGTCTTTTTTTGTGTACGATATCGAGGCGTCCAAGGATCCGGTGAAACTTTGTGTTAGAGTTGTTTCACAAAGGGACCAACAATTTTTCAGTTTGCTGTGTCCTAACCAGAATCGGAACAAATTCATGAATTGTTAACTTTGTGAGTGCCCCATCGAGAATTTAACTCGAGATCTTTGCATCAAAGGCAGCGGTTTGCTCTACAATTGAAACATAACGGTCGTTGCTCGTTACAAGTAAATCTAGTAAACATAGTTTTGAGTTTAATTAAGTAAGTAACTTACCGTAAAGAAACCGTAGCCTTTTACCCACAACTCGCCATTTTTGTTTGGTTCTGTCACGTCTTTGCCGTTTTCGTCAATTAGCTGAAATGAAATATTACCATCCTATTAATAAAAATCACCATTTACGATTATATAGAGTGAATGAAACTTTCAATTAGGAAATTATGAAATAGTGCAAGCGTCGTTATAGTTGACAATGTTTTATTAACTCTGAATACTCTTCTATTTTATTTACTTAAACAGCATTGTCGACTAGTGCATAGCTTTTCATACAAACATGTTTTTTCTTGGGTCATACTGAAATATAATATTATTTGTGATCCAAATAATTTTTTACTCTATAAATCGGGCTGTTAGATTAGGTTTGTTTCATTTAAGTAGTTAAATTTTTCCCTATGTTGTAATGATTTTTGTATTTTATTTATAATTTTAATGACTTACTCTGTATTGGTATCTATCCAGAAATGCTTGCCCGGTGGACTTATAAGGGGTGTTCTCCAATTGAACTTGGAATATTGGTATCACTATTTCCGTCATGCCGTATGCCAGGTACACACGAGCAGGGCATATTTTCTGAAAAGACACCAAAAATCATGAGCTGAATAGAACATAAAAAATAAAAACAGAAATTGAAACAAAACTATGTTCAAACGGTGTGAATCGGGAATCAAGTACCCAAACTAAGGTACGCCAGTGTGCTTGAATACAGATTCTTATTTTAAATCCTGTATGTTACTCGTATGCACCAATAAACGAATTTATTGATCGATCAAGTTTATTGACGTTCGCTGTACCTTTTAATTTGAAAAAATATCTGCTTTTTGCTCCTAAAATGTGTAATTTATCAGCTGTAAAAAGAAATACGTTTATCTTCACACAAATTAAGTTCGTTCGTTTGGTTTAGAAAGTGATTTTCAATGGATTTTGATTACGTCATTGATGAGTCTTACTTGTGAACGTGGAGCACTTACCAGTTCTCAGTTATTTATTTGCATTACCAAATCATATATGCAACTGCTCTAAACAATAATTTAACAATTCTTTCTTATACAATGTAAGCGTATAGTATTATTAATATTGCTTACTTTAAATTCCTCTATCATAACCGGCTCTATGTTGCCGCCACCGACAAGGATGTGTTTCAAACTGGACAGATCGCAAATGTTTTTGGGGCCGAGGACGAATCTCGCTAGGAGGAACGGAGTCCACGCAGTGGCTTCGGGCTGAAAAATAATATGAATTTTTAGTAAATAAGTTGTTGAATTTCTATATCGTGACTGGTATGTAGAAATTCCGAACTGAGATTGAGACTCGCAAGTTTTTGAAACAAGAAGTCGTGGAAACTAAACTGTCGCCAGTACCAGCCGGGCTGAGTCAGTTTCTATGTGAGGTCCAAAATTGTTATCCATAGGTCGAACCTATGTTCCTTGGGTAAAGTTGTTTAGTTTCATGGGCTGTTTCACCCATTTAAAAAATAGTCAGTACTTTTCCTAACACCCTGTATTACATTCAACATACGCAGATGGGAATCAATTCCAAAACGAGTATTTTTCGATTAGTTTCAAAATTTACTCAAATGACTCAGATATAAGCCTCAAAAAGTTTTCAAAGTTGATTGTTTGAATGAGATGTATAAGTTTTCCACTGTCTGAATATTTTTAATATTTACTTACCCTGTATTTGTTGATCATACGTATGAGTAATTCCGGTCCAATCTTCTCCGACGATTGAATCCTCGTGTACTGTTTGATAGGCGATGACATCGTGTATACTAACGACGTCAGCCATTGTAGCGAGGTCAGGATCATATTGGATTTGATGTCGAAATGTCCTTCCCTGGAGGAAAATACTATGTTTAGAGTATTACTGAGAAAAATTTTGCAGTGAGGGACCTACAATGGAGATGATGGAGAGTATCACTTGCCTATAAGTAAGTAAGTAAGCAAGTGCGGATTATGGCAAGTTGTAAAAATGGTTGTGGAAGATGGCCTAAAAACAGGAAATCGTATGGTTGCGACTACGGCTGGCGCTTAGGCTATAGGCTGACTACCTATCACAACGGTGAACCACAAATCATCTAAAAGAGCCCTCAATATTTGTAAGACGTGGCGATTGCCACCGTATTTTCACGGTCGTTAGCGCTCTGCCCACCCCGCAAGGTATAAAGGCGTGATATGTGTATATGTGTGTTGTGTATGTAGCAGGCGCTTGAAGTCCAAACCATGGATTGCCGTTCCACTGCCCTATAAAGAAAGCTACTGAAGTCCTAGCCGTAGTTGTTTAATCAACCTTTTCGTATTCTGAGTCAAGTCAGGCCCGTATTTATAAACCGCACTCAACTCTGAGATCGATCATGAGTGCTACTTTGAGATGCTGTTAGTATTATATTGTTGTAATGTGACATTTGCCAAAACCGCCTTTGAGATCGATCTCAAGAGTTGAATGCGATCTATAAATACGGAGAAACCTAGTTTTACATTTACTCACCACCAGACGACGGCTGCGTTGAGAACATGGTCAAAAGGAATAATGGCTGCTTTTGGGGTCCCGGTGGTTCCGCTGGTGAGCATCAGCCAAGCTGCCGTCTCCTTTGTGTTGAAGCCAACTGCTGGACTGGAAGGTAAATGAGATTTTTATAATTGCTTAATTTATATGTGGGTAATTTTTCTACTTTAATAACTTGCTCTAATTGATTTCATAGAGAAGGGTTCTCTTGTGAGTGAAACTGGTTGGGAGTAACCAGCAAAATATAATTGAAGCGAAATCAAGTCGTACCTACTACAATGTCTAAGTAGTTAAATTGTAAGTATAAATTGTCTTTAAACTTTTTCACGTAAGTAATAAAATGCCGGCATGCTTTTATATGTTCGTTACTAAGGTCCAAATCGCACTCAACTCTGAGATCGATCGCAAGAGCGATTTTGACAAATGTCAGTCAATACTAACGGCATCTCAAAGTCGCACTCAAGATCGGTCTCAGTGTTGAGTGCGATTTATAAATAAGGTGGATCGCACACTTTACGCACGACGGACCGCTAAAATATGGCAGCATTCTGTCAAATCCATACTAGAAATGTCAATCCCCATATTAAAACTGCTCAACTGTTGTTGATGCAGCGCTATCGCAGTGTTTATTTAACTGTTTATTGCACACAAGATAAAACACAGGACAATCACATTTAGATAAAAACACAACAGGTACTACTTATTTCTAAAAAGAAATCTCTTCCAGCAGTCCTACGGTAGAGAGATAGCATAGGGTAAGGCTGACGATCGTGCACAATATTTATAATACTAATTGCGATATTTAAAAATAATACATAATACACACACTAAAATATTAAATTTACATAATTATACTGATATACTACATATAATACAACTATACATATTACAATATACATACATAAATATGACAGATACGAACTATTTTGATAGTGAAAGATAGTGCTCTTTTACTCTCTTCTTGAACACTGAGAGGGAAGGGCTGTCACGCACTGTGTGCGGGAGGGAGTTCCACAATCTGGAAGTCAAGAGTGTTATCCGTCGAGTGCGGTTTTAGTATGGGACGTGAAGTTTCTAGTATGGATCTGACAGACCGCTGCGATATTTTAGCGGTCCGCCGTGCGTTAAGTGTGCGATGCGCCTAAAGGCCTAAATATACTCTTCCTATTAAAGTACGTACTAAGGTTAGGTTACATACACAATCAAACGCACACACGCATACTACTATCACTCACCTAAAGTTAATTTCAGTTCCCTTATACATTCGTATGAAGGCTTCTAGCCCGGTTTCTTTGTCATCTAAGACCACGACCTTCGTCTCCAGATTATTGGCTTTGATGGCTTCATCGTTTTTGCTCGCGCTCGCCGCAACGATGAAAGCCATTTTGGGCTGGACTTTTGAGTACAGCTTTTTTAAGTCGTCTGAAATAGGGACATTGTAAATTTTAGGGATCGTTAGAAGAGTCAATGTCCTACACAAAAAGAAGAAGAAGTGAATTTTATTGAAGTAGAAGAAGAAAGTATTTTTTATGAGAGTTAAAAGCTTAGTTAAAACAGGAGTACTTGACCGAATGTAGTTATTTCTTGTCTATTTAAAACGCTTAAAATGTAGAATGTAGAACAGATTTTGTACAAGTACTAAGCTGGTTCTCGTTACATTTCATTGATTTTTACCATCAAATCGCATGTTTTCTTTCATTGACTGAATTTAGGCAAGTTTAATATGCACATCCTAAAGTTTTTCACTCTAGCTAATTAGTTTCCAATGTAGCAGAATTTCTTTAATTTGACTATGAAATCATACGGGGATGACCTCGTATACTGCCCTCCGGATATTATAGGATGCGTATTGCGTATAGACTATGAAACTGAACAACTTGGAAGCAATGTTTCAAGGAACATTAAGTCAGGAATTTACAAAAATTAAAGGAATAACTATTGGAAGACAAAAAAAAAATTCGCTACTAATGTAAGGAATTCCATTGACAGGTTCAGTATCTGACAGGCAGTGTGGGATCATATGTTTCCATAATCTGATTGCAATATTTTATCAATTTTTGACGTTATTGTTATCATCACTATTAGATATTTTCGTGTATAGGTATGAAAGTGATGTATGAAATTATCTTTTTATTAATTATTTTTGTTGTCAACAAAGATCTAGTCTGTTTTTGATTCTTGTTTTTTGAGCATAGAATTATTGCTTACAGATATTTTTGTATATCAATCTTGTATTAACCCTTGGATTGAGTAGGTGATATTATTAAGTGGCGTGGAAGGAAATTTTTTCTAAGTGTCCTCAATGTGTAAAATACTTACCGACTTCAAGATCTGGGTCCATCGTGCAAGTAGTGTACCCCATGAAATGACACGCGTAGAACGGCATTGACATGTCCAAGTGGCCGCGAGCGATTATGGCCACTCTGTCGCCGGGAACAAGGCCGAAATTGTGCATAGCGCTCGCAACCCTCATGGATCTGAGAGCCACGGAAATGTTTGACTCCTGGGTGTCTGTTGCCGCATCGATCTGGGTATAATATAGAATACTGGTGATATTTCATAGTCTATAAGGTCCGTATGCCGTGTGATGCCGGCTTAGAATAGCATCACCCCACATCCTTCCCGTGGGTGTCGTAAGAGGCAACTAAGGACTCGAGAGTTTTAGTATATTACAATTTTTAGGCGACAGGCTGACAACCTGTCACTATGGGATGCTTGTAATTAGCCTCTTTATGACTAATTTCATTGTCAAATATGTTACTTTAGTGCTGTTAGCTTCCCTCAAAAAATTAAAATAAATAAAATAAAATAGTGATACGCATGTTTTCTGAAACATACTTGGAAAACAATCCTCAAAAATGTCAGACGTGGCGATAGCGACCGTATTCTTACAGCTGGTAACGCTCTGCCTACCCCGCAAGGGATAAAGGCGTGATATATGTATGTATGTAAGGTCCGTATTTATAAATTGCTAAGATCAATCTCAAGAGCGATTTTGACAAATGTCAGTCAATACTAACAACATCTCATAGTCGCAGTCAAGATCGATCTCAGAGTTGAGTGCAGTTTATAAATACGGGCCTAAAAGTAAGGGCTAAACCGGACGTTTTTCGCGTGAACATTGGCTAATATGACAAGCGTCGTCTTTAGTCATTTTAGCCAGTGTCAACTTTATAGTCCATTTTTGTATTTCTTTTGAAAAGTACGTGCGGAAAACATCCAATAGTCTGCGTCAGCTCTATCGAGTTTTGAAATGTAACTCTAAAATGTTTGAAGATTGTGCAGAAGCATTTTGGATTTAGTCTTTGGTATTGGCGTAGTATAAATTTCGCAAATGTGTACATACCTAATTGATGTGAGCACTAATTATCTATACCATCACCATACTGTTTCTTATCGTGGTTGAGCTAACGTCACAGGGAAGTTATTTTTACATACATACTTACATACAAAAATTGCGTTATTTTTAAAATACAAATATATTTTTTTTCAAGAGAGGGTGGCGCAAAAGAGACGGTCTTTGTTTTGCACTGGGACGTTAGCGTAAGTAATAACTAATAGGTTACAGAAAAAATACCCTAACTTTAGTAAGGATGTATGAAATAGTGGTTGTACTCGTACCTGGGCGACGAGCGTAGGTTTATCCAACAACCCCTCCAAGATGTGGTGCCCCACATGGCACTGCTCCGGCTTGATGCCGTATCTTGCAGCCGCCTGGCGCTTCAACCTTGCTGCCACTTCTTCGATTGGCTCGTACTTGTTTATTTTAGTCACCATGGTTTTTGTAAGTGAATAAAATTAAAACACAAAATCTTGTTCCAAATTTGAAACTTCAACTTTAGTTTTCTTCCGAAGTTGAAGAAGGGAAAGCTAGAACATGGTCACCTTTTAGCACACCTGGTTGCTAATTGCACGATTTCAATCAATGCTAACATTTTATACTTCTCACTATTTTGATTAATATCAAAGCGCCACGTTTTGTGATAAAATCTGCGTCATGTTAATCACCTACGTAGACCTACGTAGATGACTTTTTCCTTTAAAGATAGGTAGGTGTGTGATTTTTGTATTGTCTTCAAAGATAACAGAGATAAATAGAACCTACGGGGGTAACAAACGCATTTATTTCTTCCAGACTGTTTGTCCTTTTAGATTAGAGCAGTGTTCCACTGTTCTGTCTGTACGCTCTAATTAAAAAAACATTAATCCTGCGGAATTAAAAATAGGCAAATTTCTTAGTCAGATCATAAATTATATATATTCCCCCTTTAGAGCTTAAAAGGTATATTTTTTACTGTTTATTACTTGGCTTATTATTTCTTGTGTCAGTTTATGCCTCAGAAAGACATTTCATTCCTATAGGGAAATAAGCAGCAACAAGTGAGACTACAGCGCGCATTGCTACCGAAATTCAAATCATGATAAAATCGGGAAAACGCTTTATATATATATATATTGATCGCTAGAAGTTAAATTTCAAAATACCATTAAATCGCGAAAAATACAGATGGATCCAACGCAATGTTTTAAAACTCCACTGCTGGAGATAGCTCGTCACTTAGCGGGTAGAAATGAGAAGATACTAGGTATTCGAGGCCGGCACCACGCGGCAAAATATGGCATACATATATACATACATATATCACGCCTATATCCCTTGCGGGGTAGGCAGAGCGTTAACAGCCGTAAGAATACGGTCGCTATCGCAACGTCTGACATTTTTGAGGTTGTTTTCTAGTGTTGTTTCAGAAAACATGTGTATCACTATAGTGACAGGTTGTCAGCCTGTCGCCTCAAAATTGTGATACACCAATACCCTCAAGTCCCTTAGTCGCCTCTTACGACACCCGCGGGAAGGATGTGGGGTGATGCTATTCTAAGCCGGCATCACACGGCATACATGATATTGTAAATCAGATTGTTTTCTTTTAATTTTCATAGTGGACGCGCAGCTAACAATGGTAATTTTAATAACGAATTGAATGTAGGTTGGTTGATGTCTGCAGTCATTTTATAGATATGCATTGATACAATCTGTGCATCTGTACCCAAACTAGATGATGGTTATCTGTAAAGATAAACACAGTAACACTTGCACATTCTTTGTGATGATGATAGATAATTAAACAATTAAATTGCATACTATATTTTTACCCGACGGTCTCAGAAGAAAGGTTTGTTTTTTATTGTACGTAATAGTATGTGTGGGGTTACAGCTCACACGGCTCGGAAGTTGTTGAAAAAAGAGGTGTTGTTTGATTCATACACCTCCTATACTGGACGTAAGTGACAGCTTTTCGAATATTGATAGGGTGCATTCAGACCATGAAAAAAACAACTTTCCCCTAGGAACATGTGTCAGGAAACGTACAATTTTTTTTTTGGTTTCCCATAGTATATGCAGTTAGGTGATCGCGATTTTGTATGGGAGGTCGAAATTATATTGTCGTTTTCTGACCTATGTTCCTAGGAGAAAGTTGTTCAGTTTTATGGTCTGCATGCACCCTATCGGTATTTGGAGGGCTACCCCGTACACCTCGTATTTAAAATGTTATAAGTTACCGCATTCGGGATTTCGTTTTTCTTTTATTTTTATGCTTGTTATTATTGAATCTAAGCTTAAGAATCAACACTATTAGCAAACACAAATTATCGTACAAATCAAAATTTTATTAAAATAGTACTTAGCTGTATGAAAAATAAACACACAGTTGTTTAGGGAATATACTTAACTTTTTCGAAAACGATTTCTAACCACATTATATATTTCTGAGGTTTACCAACGAAATGAAAAATGTGTGGACCTCTGTCAACTCAGAGCTATATTTTATTTACACTCACTGATTAAAAACATCCCCAAATAAGGTTCATCGTTCGGATATTATATTTGTAATATCTACCTATTTATTCGACGTAATGTTTTACTTCAAAGATATTGTTTTTTAAATAAATTATTTTTTTGCGTTTAACTAGGTACGTATTTTCTTTTTCTTTTTCTTAAGTTTTCATGCTAATAGGCAGTTCGCACACATAGCGAACAACGGAGCGCTAAAATATCGCAGCGGCCTGTTAGAGCCATACTAGAAATGACAATTCCCATACTAAAACCGCCCAACCGCTGTCGACGCAGCGCTAGCGCAACGTCGTCCGTAGGGTGAGGTTATAGTATGGGGAGTGACGTTTCTATTTAGTATGGATCTGTCATACCGCCGCGATATTTTAACGCTCCGTCGTGTGCTCAGTGTGCGATTCGCCAACAAAAATATATAGATACCGTGCCATGAAATTTCATAAATCATATTAAAAGTGAATGGCCTTTATCAGCAGTAAGACTCTTTAGGCTGAAATAATTGTAATAATAACACTGTCGAACCAAACTCTTAGCTTTGATCCTAGAACAGGATTTAAGTGCTTAGACGTGGTCTAAAGCTGATGGATTAAGCTATTGTAGTTGGAAGTTTAAAGGCATCGAACTTACATACCGGCTACAAGCAGCCTCAAGTTTAACTAGATTTTCAAGTTTCGTCCGTAGTAGGGAGAGAACTCCATTAATCATATAAACCTAGAGCCAGTTGGAAGGAAATCTAGAAAGCATTCAATTGCAAAGATAAATGGGGAAATTTGAAGAAGTTTCATTTTACACGAGTAATATGTGTTTTCGGATAGAAGGTCAAACATTTTATCAAGACCTTTGTCTTTGATGATAAAATTGTGTGAATTTTTAATTCCTATTCAGTAGAGTAATTACTATTTTATTATTAATGAGTTGAAGTAAAGTTACAGTGATGTTGAAGCAGTACCAATTTCAAAGTATCTTGTAGAATGATTTGATTTCTTCGTACATTCTATTAAGTTCAAAGCGCCTTTTGTTCAAAAGTTTCCAAAAATGAAATAGAGGTAAACGTAATTGAATACACCTTTCCTTTATTATTTTGTACCTAAAATAATATTTTGAGAGAAATTCGTTTCTCCAAAACAATTATTGTTTCCAAGGTTTTGTTCTTGTTACTGAAACATCAATACTTATTTCAGAAAATAATACCAGTATTGTTTTGTATTTACTGTTCTTTGAACAGACTTGGGATCGATACTGACTAATTTGCAAAAGTTTGCCTATTAAATGAAAGCCTACTGAAGTCCTTAAAATGTGTATTTTTGAAAGCCCTGAAATATTGCTACATTTGTAGAATGAAACATTGTACTTCTGGAGATCCATTCCTGAAACTTTCGTTTTTGTTTCATGTAACAAAAACGAAACTGAACTTTTGTTTTTGCCGTGTGATGCCGGCTTAGAATAGCATCACCCCATTTCTTCCCTGTGGGTGTCGTAAAAGCCGAATAAGGGACTCGAGGGCTTCATTTGTATTGCAATTTTAGGCGACAGGCTGACAACCTGTCACTATAGTGATACACGACTTATCTGACCCTCAAACATTTGTCAGACGTGGCGATAATGACCGTAATTTTTTGTCGTTATTGCTCTGCCTACCCCGCCAGGGACATAGGCGTGAATTGTGTGTGTGTGTGTGTAAATCTGCCACTTATTTTGCTTGTGTTACACGTTTTACTGTACTTATCGATTGTCACCTACCCTCACACGACTTTAAAAACATCAAAGTAGTTGTCATATTAAAAATTACTACTTTTCAAAAATACAGCTGCTGAGCGTATTCAAATTTTTGTATAAAAGTTCGTAAATCAGAAAGTGGGGACTATCGCCACCAAATAAACCCGCTCATATAAGAGACCAATTATATTAAAACTTATTTTAATTTCTGTGTGATGGTTAGGTTACTCGTAATGTGCTTGCGATACTATCTACATTAGTATTGAGGTAAAGGTATTTCCAATCTCAAGGAGTGGTGTGTGCTGGCCTGGTGAGCGGGCACGGAGCTAACGTTTCTAAATCCATTTTGCATTACCTACTTAGACTACCAACTGTAAATTTTCTTAACTAGATGAATTCACTGGTTTATACACAGATGCCTGATTTACTGCTTCTTGTACTGAAGCTTGGTGTATTTTTCAGAAAAGTTAAGAAGAATCTCTTGCAACTGTATCATAGTCAATAACGCTTGGCATGGCTTGATCTACCGAGATAGTTTTGTAACTAATTCCCAACGACAATTATTTACAGACTGACTGCGCCAAAGAGACTGATTGAGAGAACAATAAAGATTTGTATTGTTATTTTAATATTTAGCGACAAAGACCCACGATAAATTGTACACTTCCTGTGTCAGGTATACAAGTCTCTTCCTATTTTATCGTAATTAGCCTACATCATCCCACTGCTGGACAAAAGCCTCTCTCTTCTTTTTACGTCCACTTCTGTCCTGGCCTACCGGTATACAAGTACCATAGAAAAAAGTTTACTAAAATACTTTTACTGACTGAAGTAGAATGTAGAAAGACCTTGTTCAAAAAGTTGAAACAGTTTTACGGTGGTGTTCTACTGGATTTTTTTGTGGGGGTGAATCCCGCACAAACGCCAAGTTTAACAAAAGTATTCCAAGTTCCCAGACGAGATTTGTAACTTCGTTAAACTATTCTTCCCATTCAAGAGTTTATGCTGCAGAGTTTAAGTCTGTTTAATACTGTTTCGGATGCTCGGAAGATTTTAATCACTGGACTTTGTTTGTTCATTGTTTATTTGCAACTTTCTTGTTTGTCCTGTCTTCCCTTTGGGAAATATCTGGGTTGTATTTTTTTTATTATTTAGCTTGAAAATAGGGTAGAACATACATACATACACACATGATTCCAATTTAATCCTTATCCTTGCGGGGAAAGCAGAATCGGTTGTTTGAGGATCGTTTTAGATAAATCGTGCATCTATATATTATGACAGGTTGTCAGTCTGTAGCCTGAAATTTCTATAGAGGCTGAGCACGTGCTTATTCACGTTATTAGATTCTGATATCTATCAAATCATCGTAATTTTTTATCAAAATCAGGCTGGCTGTAATATAGGTACTTTTTGATTTGGTTCTGCCCGTTTTTTTGGCGCAGGGCAGAAATTCGTATCAGAAAGTTTCATCAATGCAAGGATTCCATCGATCAGGTAAGAGCTTATGTGTAAGTTTGAAGTCACATTGGTTTGTTATTCCGTTCCTTAGAAATATACACAATCATTTTTCAATCATTGTTCGGTTTAGAAGAAGTATTCGGTATCCATGACAGCGGATCACACACTTAACGCACGACGGACCGCTAAAATATCGCAGCGGTCTGTCAGATCTATACTGGAAACGTCACTACCCATACTAAAACCGCACTTGACGGACGACGCTGCGATAGCGCTGCGTCGACAGCGGTTAAGCGGTTTTAGTATGGGATTGACATTTCTAGTATGGATCTGATAGACCGCTGCGATGTTTTAGTGGTCCGTCGTGCGTTGAGTGTGCGATCTACCTGTTCATTTTGTACTATAAATAATATTGATTGATCGCGTCGCGTGCATTTTGTTACATTTTTTATTTTTATTTTTAAGTCGCTTTATATTATAAATCTTTGCTTACGCAAGCTGTAAAAATATTTGGATTTCAAATCAATCGTCAGTTTGATTGTGATTAAGATATTGTTTATCAAAGTTATAGCAGTTTTGATCATATTCATTGGTTACCAAACTTTTAAAAAGACTAACGCTTAAAAGTTACAAAATTTTATATGATTTGATTGTAGCATAGTCTGACAGCGTTAACCAGGTGGGACCTTTTTATCTTTGTTATGCAGATTAAAAGCCTCTATTAACAATAGAAATAATATTATTCAAAGATAATTTGCTTACGTAGTACGATACGTTTTTTTACGCGTGTAGCCTTTTCAATCATCCACTTAGGTAGGCATCAGATTAATTAAATGATTATCTATTTGATGTAAAAGTACTCTCAATACCAATACTGATTTCTAAGTATTGCAAAAACCTAATTTAATTTTACTCATAATATTGTTTTTATTGATTTAGATTAGCCAATTTAAGTTCTCTAAACATGACCGATACGAATCAGCAAGTTAAAATAGCAGTGAGCCAAAAATATTACGTCGGGAACGTGTCATTTCTTTGCAATTAACATTTGCTGAATCGTTGGTAATTTTCATTGCTCAGGATACACTTTCAATAGTGCCCATGGACGTCCTCGACCTTCAGGCAGAATACCTCTCCCTCACACGCACGCACATGCATAATCACACCCTTATCCCTTGCAGGGTGTGCGGGAAATTAAACCTATATCGGAAGCCGGTTGGTGTAAAAAGTATTAGCTATCCTATGACTTGTTTTTGGATGGATGCAGCGGTTAACCCACCAAGGAGATGTAATTTGATTGTCCTTTTTCATTTAATAGTTTATTGCAGGCATACTTTGCAACCTATTAAAAAGGGGGATTATCAGTTTGGCCCTTATGTCATTTCATACAAATATGTGTTATTTGCGTTATATGTACAAAATTATGTTAACAGTGTGAATACCCACTTACGTAACGAAAACAACACATCTGTTGATTGCTTTAAAAAAATAAGATGATAGTCATCTTATCACAGATTAACATTATGCGACATGAAAATAATTTGATGATTATTGCAACGTCGGTATATACTTTGGACAGATTAATTTGGCATTTTATCTTGTACCTAGTACCTACCAATTCAGTATGTGTGATCGGCACGTGTGTGTTTTATTCAAAGTGTTGATTGCAGGAATATAATGGAAACTTTTTCGGCGAGTGCGTGGGGCAATCTGCAAAATTACGACAAAAAACAGCTGATCTATATTTTCTGTCTCAGTAGATATTTGGATTTTGTGTAATATTTATTCTTGATTTCACAGAAGTCCCCATATTACTTGCAAAATACTACTAGTAGAAATAGCTCATGTATAAGCACGGAATAAATAGTATGATATAAGCCAAGAATCGCCCATTTGAACAAATGCCTGCGTATCGGTACGAGTTACACTTCTCTACGAGTTAAGAGTTTAGTTTGTACACTTCTCCTAAAGAACCATCCGAGATTGGTTTAAAACTCATTTCATCTTAAGTGTTTGAGTAAAAACTTGCTTATATATAGGTACATTTGATTCATGAATATAACTAAATTAATTAATTAACAATAAGTAACTGTTGCATTGTAATTAGGTTTTATTGTTTATCAGTAAAAACACAAACATAATTAACCTATGTTAACCTCTACAATATTTCCTAATTACTATTTATTATAATTTACCTACCATTAAGAATTAACATACTTGACTTACCATTTTATATAAAACACTGCATACTAGTAGATATTCAAATAAGAAGAAAAGTTCGTTATTTTGTATTTTATCAAAGTCTTTAAGCCAGAGCACTTTCAAAAGGATCAGATTTTGTTTACTTTTATCACAGAACTTTCTCGTTGAGGGTAATTAGAGGAGCACTTGTGCAGGACTAAACAAATATCTGGCCTTTCTTTGAACCACTGAGACAGATAAATTACATTTAATGAAAAGTAATTAATCGCCTCAAGAGATTTTTATTTGAATTTAATTTGTAATGCTGGAAGCTTCTTTGAAATAAAATTTCTTCAGGCAAGTTTATAGCTTGAATAGTAGCCTTTTTGTTTTCGTTGTTGTTTTTTTTCGAATTTTGGTTTACGTGAGAAGAAAGTTTAGTAACATTTTTTGTGTTTTCAAAAAGTTTTTAAATAAAGTTAATGTTTCTTTTTTGTAAAAATTAAGATCAAGAAAGGCTATTCACATAAGTAACTAAGAAACTGTAACAATATCTCAAATTCCTAGTACTAAACTTTCCACTACTAAGCCTCCAACACATTTAATACGACTGGATACCTTATTCACACACCACATCCTTCCCGCGGATGTCGTAAGACGCGACTAAGGGACTCGGGAGTGTTGCTGTATTACTATTTTTAGGCGACAGGCTGACAACCTGTCAATATAGTGATACACATGTTTTCTGAAACAACCTTGGAAAACAATCCTCAAAAATGTCAGAGGTGGCGGTAGTGGCCGTATTCTTGCGGCCGTTAACGCTCTGCCTACCCCGCAAGGGATAAAGGCATGATATACGTATGTATGTATGGATACCTTATTCTATTTACTAAGTACACTATATCAATTTTCAATTTTCGTGTCAGGGTAGGTCTTCTCAGCGACCAGAGCCAGGTCCTTGATCTTGGCTCGATGCAGTTTGCCTGAGGGCGTCTCAGGCAGTTTGTCAGCAAAGAACAGGCCACCGTGGACCTGTTTGATCTCCGGCATTTCTTCTATAAATAAAAAGAAATATATTTTAATGAATTTTCCTTTTTTGAGGCAATAAACCCATTATACCGGCAATATACAGTGTAAAAAAATTTGCTGCGAATATTTTAAGGGGTGATTTCACCCATGAAACTGAACAACTTTCCCCAAGGAACACAGGTCGATATGACAAAAAATTTTGAACCTGAGTTTGAACCTTGAAGTCAATTCGTACAAAAAAATTATCATATTTCGACCTATGTTCTTTGGGGAACAGTTCAATTTCATGGACTGATTCACCCGTTATCGTGTTTGCAGCTAATATTTTTACACCTTATATTAAAACGAACAATAAAAATAAACTTTATACCTATCATCATCATCATCTGTCTGCCCTTCTCCCAATTCATTTGGAGTCGGCGCAACATGTTTTCTTCCATTCATCTCTATCTGCAGTCATGTCTAAACTTATAGTTATATTGGAATTTGTTTATACATTACGTTAATAATGTTTTTAAGGCTGTAAGCTACCCAAAAAAAATAAAAAAAATAAAAAAATCGTACCAAAATATACCTAATTCTTCTTACGATTCGCGAACTGATAATCTCTCCAGATTGAAACCACATGATCCGGTTGAGCACGCGCTCCCCACTAAGCTGACAGGCGTAGTTTTCATGGCCCCGGGGCCAAAACGACTAGATCATCACAAAAAAAATACTGATTTATGTCCTAAGGGGACAGTTGTTCAGTATCTTGATTTACCTTAGGGTGCTTATAATGGACGTGATTTGGGATTCTTGCTGTTTTTGTATAATTATTATTGATAACAGTAAAATAAATGAACCATAACATTTTTATAGTCCTCATTAAGCATATTACAGTTTGTAAAATTGAGCGTATGGTATCAAACCTGTGACGTTTGTGACCTTGGAACAAATGCTATGACATAAGATCCATATTTTCCTAGTTAACGCTCTGCCTACCCCGCAAGGGATAAAGGCGTGATATATGTATGTATAGTTATTATTTATTATTATTTCATCATAGATCGTTATCTCCAGTAGATAAATGCATTACTTATGATATAATTATTTACCGTGGATTTTAGATACCTATGTTATCTGATAGTACATAATTGGCAATTCTTTATGCTTATGTAATTATACTATGACAAAAAAAAAATGTAAGTAATAAATTATATTGAGTTAATGAAAATTTATAAATTTTGAAACGAAGCTTTAGATAGATTAGCTTTTTGTGTTTATGACCAACCCGAATGAGAAAAAAATCAAATATTCTTATATGTTGATTAAAATGCTCATACGGTTATAAAACAACAAACTACAAGTAACTTTTGCGGTCGAAATATGGTCCCTTATTTTGATTTATATATTTTGTCTGGTAGGTTACAAAAAATCATATTCTGACCTATTTTCCTTCGCAACAGTTAACACGTTCACGGACACAACCGCTATGCAATGCGTTTATGCTCTGGTATCTGGACGCGACTTCTATAGCATCCTAACTTTGACTGCTTATTGTGGACAGAAACGCATAAGAAGGCGGCTGTTCTAAGTAAATTAGTGTAGCTCTGATTTAACTGTCATATTTCACTGCATCTCGTAGCGCTCTCTGTCATATAAATGAGTTTTTGCACACATAGAAAAACCGGTATGACCTCGTCTCTCGCGCCCCCCGTTTTCGCACACAAACGCTATAGCAGCCATGTTTGTATGAGATTTTGCTCAGTCGCGTGCCATGTGCGCAGGAGTGTTGACACGTACATACCGAGTAATTTTCGCGCGCCGACGCCATTTTGTTGCATCAAACAAACCACCGTAATTATTGTTTTTGGACTATTTACTTGAATATTTAGATTGGAATATGTATAAACACAGTCCATTTCACTTTAGTATTACGTAATAGCCAAGTTTGCACCTCCAAAATAGTCAAAAAGCAGGATAGGGAAGGTATCAATCAATGTATCAATGTAGAAACAACTATTCATTAATCAACTCTAAATCTATTAGAAATTGTGTTTAGGTACTAGTTTTAATATTTGGTAAAACGTATATCAATATATGTCACCGTAAACATGACTGGTTGTGGTTACAGATGCCTCCAAGTCGACTGCGATAGCGTTCGTTGTCCTATACAGTGGTAAAAGATCATGATCCTGGACGGTACTACTATAGCATTCGAATTGCATAGCATTCAGTGTCAAGTGCAATCGTACGATATGAATGTAATATGACAATGATGTAATAGAAGTCGTCAATTTTACATACAAAATTTTTGTGTCAATCATGGGTGACTTACTGTCCGTGAACGTGTTAATCAGTTTCATGGACTGATCCAACCCTTAAAGTTGTTTTTTTTTACATACTGTATAATCTGGATATAAGTAGGTATTTACTTCGGATAAAGTCAAAGATATCTTGAGCAGTGACGTTGGCTCCTGCTTTTTGAACTACTGCAGCTAGGTTAACGCTCTGCCTACCCCGCCGCGTGATTATGTGTGTGTGTGTCTGCACAGCTAAGTACTGGAGTCTACTTTTGTCTGTCAGGGACACAGTTATTATAATACTACTAAAGTAGTACAGATACCTAACGTCATAGAGGGAGTTCGATTGCCCTAGGACGGCTATTGGCGGGCTATTTGATATGTCGACTCAGCGCGTGCGTTGCTAGCGACATCTAGCTTATTTATTGGATACTTTGTATTGACGACATTAGATTGAAAAATATTGCAAAAATGTGAATAATTCGCGTGTTTTCCGTCACAAAACATCTTAAATAATGTATTTATAATTTACCAATAGGTACATTGTTTTTGTAAATTTGCTTTTATTCCAGTCTCTTAAGTTGCATCCGCGACCCGTATCGCCATCTATTGATTTATTTTTGGACTAATTTCTTTTAGTAGGGAATGAGACCCCATGGTCAGGGACGACACACAGGCACATTACCTATTAAAATAAAAACAACATTGTGCTTACTTCTGATCAAGTCGAAGATGTCTTGAGCAGTAACTTTGGCTCCTTCTTTTCTGACAACTGCAGCTACTGGTGTCTCAGTCGTCTGTCTGTCAGGGATGCCAACCACGCAAGAACAGTTCACATCAGGGTGCTTGTTGATCACTTCTTCTAACTGGAGTGGGGATATCTGTAATTAAAGAGAACATAAAATTTGAACACGCGATACATAAAAATTAACAACATAACTAAGGTTACGCCCGAGTAAGCGAGTTGTCGAGTGTATGAACCCCGTAACATAAGATGAAACTGAATAACTTTCCCCAAGAAGCATAGGTCATGAAAAAAATTTGGCCCTCCATACAACATTATCAACCGACCAAGTCGATTTGTATGGGAGGGGAGATCAAAAGATTTTTTTTCATATTTCAACCCATGTTTGTTGAGGGAAGTAGTCCAGTTTCATTAACTGATTCACCCCTTAAAATATTTGCAGCTAATATTTTTACACCTTATATACTAGAGCGTGATAAAGATTGTATGTAGGTAATCTTACTCCGTAACGCCTTAGTGAAATATTATTTATTGATCTATAATTTCTGATTGTTTTTTGCAGTCAACAAATTCTTCAGGCACTTGCAAGAAACTGTTGGTTTATCACAGAAAAAAGAACAATATTACTACTTTAGCTTTAAAATTTTGTTTTGCTGAGTTAACTGATGCAAATAAATGAGGACTCTTGAGTAGTTTTTTTGGTTACGCTTATTGGAGTATCCCTGAATATAAAAGCTTATCCTGTGTGTTATTATTTCCTAACATAACTAAAATTCGCAGTGGGTATCTACGATCAAACATAAGTAATGTATTATACTACGTATACGATCTTTGACCTGCGTATTACGTATCTTTATTTCCTTACGTTCACGCGCGTCGCATACATACGACTTTTTACCGTGGGCGGGTCGACTCCGTATTTTGCTCAGGGAACAGCGATATTTTTGTTTTATCATTCTGTCTTCGCTCTCACAGCGAACGAATCAGAGCGTAAGAGAATAAGTCGCAATAGCTTTATGCTGACTGATTTCCATAGACGTTTCAGCGAAATCGGACCGATCTTTTGTAGCAAGTAATATTATTTAACTCTCAGATCTGGAAAATGTCCACCGTGCCGACTCGCTGATTGAAATTTTATTAAAAGATTTCAATTGAAAAATCTGTTTGAGCTCTTGATGTCAAAGGCGTTTTTATTAAACTGTGAGTACGTACATGACACCTTAAAACTTTCGAGTTTTTTTTTTGTTGCGCTCAGATTAAAGAACCTTATTGTTGCGCCGTTGTTTTAGAAAAAAATATATATTTACTTTATAAACTTTCTTGGACGTAAAATGATTTAGCTTTAATTTAAGTGGAGATATTTCTTTGACAGCTCTTTGCACTAAATACACCATTGCCATATTTAGCAGAAGATAGTAGCAAAATTGATATATTTTTTATGGGTTTCGTTTATAGATAATTCAATCACTTACCCAGAAGCCTGTGTATTTGATCAGTAGTCGTTTTCTTTCGACAAAGTAGTACAAATCGTCTTCTGTTCTGTAGAAAATGTCTCCAGTCTTGAGCCAGCCGTCAGACGTGAGAAGTTTATCTGTTTCCTCTGGATTGTTGTAGTAGCCCTGAAATACACCAGACTTATAAATATGTTATTTTGTAATGCCGTGTGATGCCGGCTTCGATTAGCATCACCCAATTTCTTCCCCGTGGGTGTCGTAAGAGGCGACTAAGGCACTCGAGGGTTTCATGTGTATTACAAATTTTAGGCGACAGGCTGACAACCTGTCACAATAGTGCTACACAAATTATCTCAACCAGACCTCATTATTTGTCAGACGTGGCGATAGCGACCGTATTTTTGAGACCGTACTCTGGTTATCCGTTACGGATAAAGCCGTAATATATGTATGTCTTTCGTAATCGTAGGCATAATTATTGATTAAATAGGAAAAATCAGAATCTGCAATTTATAGTTTCTTTTTGTTTTTGAATGTCTCTCTCTATTCGCGTGAGACATCAAGTCGTCCAACGACCCAATGTACCATATTTCGTATGAATGAAATCCTAATGTTAACCAGTGCCATTTGAGTTGTACATACATACATACATATATCACGCCTTTATCCCTTGCGGGGTAGGCAGAGCGTTAACAGCCGTAAGAATACGGTCGCTATCGCCACGTCTGACATTTTTAGTATTGTTTTCTAAGGTTGTTTCGGAAAACATGTGTATCACTATAGTGACAGGTTGTCAGCCTGTCGCCTAAAAATTGTAATACACCAATACTCTCGAGTCCCTTAGTCGCCTCTTACTACACCCACGGGAAGGATGTGGGGTGATGCTATTCTAAGCCAGCATCACACGGCATTTGAGTTGTTGAAAAGAATATACCGACACCTCATTATGTCAACATCCGCCCAACCATATTTGCTTAGCCCTACACATGACCTCATTACCCAACACTGTTATGGCATAACCCTCCCTCTTAGGCAGTCGGCTAATGGTATCAAATATGTACACATATTAAGCCATTATTCCTATAGGTAGGTAGAGCGTTAACGGTCGTAAAAACATTGTTGTTATCGCCACGACTGATGCAAAAATCGGTCACGCTGTGTTCTAATACCAGTCAAAAAGTTACCTTGAAAAATGCATCGCCTTTTATCCAAAGTTCTCCAGTTTCATTTGGTTTATCTAAGACCTGACCTCTGTTACCCACAATCTGCAAAAAAAAAAAAAATATGATCGATAATTAAGAATAAGTTGAATCCAGTTCTCATTTCTCGTCGGTCTGCTGTAAGAAAATTCTTGCTAGAAGCAATGCCTGTTGTGTCCTTTTTCTATATATAATTGTCCTGTATCTGTTTTTGTGTGCAATAATGGTTCAATAAATAAATAATAATTAGGTACTTTAATTATCGTTTAGATCCTCTTTGACTAGTTCAAAGATTATATTCTGTGTATGTTACTTATGTTTCATTGATAAACATATATGCTTAAGCACATGCACCTAAAACTCTGTTGTTACCTTCAAAAGATGTATGCATTCAAAGAATAGACCAATCTTAGAGCAAGAATAACCTTAACAGCCACAACAGTCCACTGTTGGACATGGGACTACCCCTATTATGGTATTGCCATACTCACCACGCTTGCCAGGCGGATTAGCGAGCGCAGTACAAGGTATTGTAATCACAGAGAACGATGCTTCCCACTCCCTGGATTCATCCCTTAGTCGCCTTTTACGACACCCATTGGTAGAAATAGGTTTGATGCTATTCTAATCCGACACGGCATATCTACCTAAAACTCTATTGCTCTCTTCACAAGATGTATCAAAGAACAGGAAAAAAGTAGCAATAGCTGGCAGGTCAATTGAGCCACTTTTAAAAACGTGTGTATGAAAATACCTTCGTATTTCGATGACGCCATGTCTCTCTAGTTTCGATGGCGTCAAAACACTTACTTTCATATTATTTGTCTGTTTAATAATTCAAACTTTGAATATTCGAAGAACTATAAATGGAGTCTATAGTATATTTGGACAATGGTTTTAAGCGTACATCTTTTGTATTTTATTAATTACAAAGTCATCCAGCGAATTCTTACCTTGTATTGGAAGTAAGGGTACGGTTTCCCCACCGAGCCGAACGGAGTGTCCTTGTTGAACTCAAATACGGGCACCAACAACTCTGTCATTCCGTACACGAGATACAGGTACGCTGAACATTTCTCCTGTAAAAAGAAGTAGTTTTCATTAATAAGGTTCTGAAGTAATTATTTTATTTAGGGCGAAAGCGCTATTTTTCACTCCCGACTTAGAATTCTACTTTGAAATCTTTTAGGCCTGTTACACACCTTCGTTCCACTCGAGATTCAATGGTCTACCGAGAAATTTTATGTCTGAGTGGTACTTAGTATGAGATACAGATGAGTATACATACATATGGTGACAAATGGACAGAGAGACAGACAGATAGCGAAGTCTAAGTATTAGGTCCCGTTTTGAACGAATTGGTCGGGAATCCTAAAAGTAATGGTAAGAAATATGGTGAAGGATCTTCAGTTGCTCTTGTGAAAAAAACATTGATGATGTATTACGTACATTACATATACGCGCCCTGATTACATTACTTGTAGTGTTGGTGGAGCGTAAGTGACCAGAAAACTCCGTTTTTATTGCCCATCTTACAAATATTGGTAAAATTTACAATTAATATACTGAGGCACCCTATCGTCTTTGACGGATCGCACACTTGGAGCTCGACGGAGCGCAAAAATATCGCAGCGGTCTGTCAGCTCCATACTAGAAATGTCAATCCCTATACTAAAGCCGTTCAACCACTGTCATCGCAGTGTCCTCCGTCGAGTGCGGTTTTAGTATGGGGAGTGACGTTTCTAGTATGGATCTGAGAGACCGCTTCGTCATGCGTCAAGTGAGCGATCCGCAATAAATTGCAATAGGCTTGAAACTTTTCAGTTCTATATATTTTATATCAGTTATTCAAGAAACTCAAGTGGTAAACAAGATTCTGTACGGGAGTAGCAATTTAATTTAACATTTTGCAGCAGTAAATAATCTAGTGTTGTGCATTGGCGAACGCGAAGCCCCGCCGCATGCACTCGACAGCGCCGAGTACATCGAAAATTAATAAGTTGTTTAGTACAGAGATGTATCTCGAACATAACTTTGTAACAAGTTGCAAACTAGCAGCATAACTTCAAGTTTCACTAACCATTATACCTACCAAGTTCGCCACACAAGCGGCGTTTTAGTAATTTTCACTGTTCTAGTGTGCACAATGTATTAGTTTAGTGCTGAACTATGATGCAGTTAGTCTGCTGAGAGTCTGAGAGAGATGTTATGTATAAATTATGTGAGTAGAAGAGTGGATTATTTGATATATACTCAGTAATAATGAGGAGGAAATCTAAGAACTTAATGACGCCAATCTCGATTGTGCCTTATTTCCTGCGACTGGTTGAGAATGTGTCAAAATATACCAATGTCAAAGTTATGGAACCTCTTTTTGGCAGATTCCGGTGCAGTTTGTCCAGTTTTGCCTAGCAATATCACAACATCTTCGAGAAACACGGTCTTCCGTCTCGTTCCAACCTGAGCCGTATTGCTCGAAGCACAACATCATCGACTGAAAAAGGTTTTAGTTTTAGGATTCTCTATCCATTAGGTCAAAACAGGACCAGACTACGAACACTTTTGTCGTCTGTTTGTCTTTCCTACCGTGTATAACAAGGGTGTACCTCATAAGAGAGTTGCTGTTGAGTTGAGTATCTCAAATGCCGTTTTTCTAATGAGGAAGGAAACTGAGCCTGCTGCCATTTGCAATAAGCTTTGAGTTTTCTTCCCCATTTGCGAAAGTATGACGCTTAATGTTTGGCATAAATAAGAAGTACACCATAAATACTTACACTGAAACTGTCGTACAAGTCCTTTTCGATGGCGCTTCCTCCGATAGCAATATATTTGAACGAGGAGAGGTCCACGACATCTTTCGCCGCTTGCAGGAACTGTCCAAGCAAGTATGGCGTCCAAGCAGTTGCACCAGGCTGAAATTTACATAAAAACTATGTTAGGTTCAATAAAAAAATAGTTTTAATTCAGACCAAATAATAACAATTACAGTTGTACAATATTATTATGTCCATAAAGTGAGATGATAGTTTGATACGTGCATTCTAATGCCTCAGTGGCATCGCATTTGTTACTACTTGTAGAAAGCGGTTGAAAAATTCCGACGCTAGGGTTCACTGGGTCGTTGAACGACTCGGTATCCTACTCAAATAAAAAGAAAGTAGCATCGCAATTGTATATCTCTACACATAAATTCCATAAAACAAATATCTGAGATAATTTATCACGTTATATTACGATTCAGAGAAAGTAAGTTAGAGAAGCAGAATGCATAAAACACGTCTTTCTACAACTGTTTCCGATTTCGTTATCCGCATATTTTATGAAAAGAGTATGCAAAAAGACAAACGAATTACATACATATATATATATATCACGCCTTTATCCCTTGCGGGGTAGGCAGAGCGTTAACGGCCGTAAGAATACGGTAGCTATCGCCTCGTCTGACATTGTCGAGTATTGTTTTCCAAGGTTGTTTCAGAAAACATGTATATCACTATAGTGACAGGTTGTCAGCCTGTCGCCTAAAAATTGTAATACACCAATACTGCCGAGTCCCTTAGTTGCCTCTTACGACACCCGCGGGAAGGATGTGGGGTGATGCGATTCTAAACCGGCATCACACGGCAAACGAATTAAATCTATAAATATGGTCTATACAGACCAACAATTTTTTATTTATTCATGGTACAAAATTTAAACCCAGCCTTTTAGTTGAGACCGTAGGGTCAGACTAAAAGTTCGCAATTCTCAATGTTTATGGTTGTAAATGTGACTGACAAAATTATCTTTTAAAGAGTCTATGTAAATCCAATTATGCTCTAGACTTATTCGGATTAAGGTAAATAGGTACAACCAGGACCGTACTTAGTACATATTGGGAAAAGTCAAAATGTCTTTAGATACCTAATGGACAATGAATCACACTTATTAATGATATAATAATAAAATGTTGAGTTATGTGATGTTTGTTTCAAGTTGAAATCAAGATTTTAATAAGTGGTGCATGCAACATGCGTATAAGTTATATCTCTCTCTTCCTTTTCGTGTAGGACACCGCAAGTCGTCTAGTGTCCCGTCCCGGTTTATTTTGCTAAAGGTATATAATTAAACCTTCAGATAAATGAATTACGTCAAACGGGTAAAATATGGCCTATATGATAAATACCAATTAGATTTTTGTAAAGGTACCGCGTTTTTTGCTATGTATTGGAATATTTGATTTGATAAAAAAACATGTTATTTTCTTTAAAACGGCCGCGTTCCTCATTCCGGCTCTGGCTAACCCAATTTTCGTAGCAATCCAAATCGTTGTATCGTAATAACAAGATCTGTATCGGGCTGTTTACAACATATTAGGGATATAATCGTAATCCTGATCGCCGGTTTATGTGTGTGATAATCACGTCCGGTTTGCAGTATTTTAGCATAGGTAGTATGAAGTGGTAAAAAAATAAAAATAAAGGAATTAAAAATTCTACCTAAAAGGGTTCTATTTTTGGAAATAAAGCAGAAAATATCATTTTTGCTACACCTACATAGAAAATGCTCTAAAATGAAGATGAAACGTAGAGATAAACGTGACATTGTTCACGTTTCAAAATAGCGGGAGAGAAAAATCCATTCAAATCACTTTTCTCACCAGGGTAGAAAAGACAAAGCTGCGCTTCGGACCTCAAACTACACCCTTGTTAGCAATCGCTTCTTTTCTTACCGCATGTCAAATATACTATAAGTACTCAGTAAAGACTGTAAGATTTGGAAAAGTTTTTCTTGCGCTCCTGTATGCATCATAAAAATAATCAGGCCTATAGTCATCGATCTTTCCACGATACGGCAAATGATTATGCAAAAAACGTAAGAAAATACTAGAAAACAACATGTGTGATAAGCTTTATACCTTGTATTTAATGATAAGTCAGTCATTGTGCCTGATTAAGATTTTCTATTAATAGCAAGATTATTTTGCAAAAAAAAGTATCATGAAAAAGATGCTTATGGTGCGTACCCAAGGAACACATGCCGAAAAAAGGACATCCAAAAATAAAATTTAAAAAATCAAAAACATTCAAATCAAATTCAAATTTTTCAACTCATTTTGGATAATTATTGTCTGACCAAGTCCGTTTGCATAAGGGATCCAAACTTTTTTCTTATATTTCGACCTATGTTTCTTGGGGAAAGTTTTTCAATTGCTTGGGTTGATTCACCCGTTAAAATATTTGCAGCTAATATTTTTACACCTTGTATATCGCGGTACTCATCATAAGATTACTAAAAAGAAATATGTTGTGTGATGTGATCAGTATCTTACTTTGTATTTATTGATAAGTCCGACTAAAAGCTGTGGCGTCATCGGCGCTGATGATTGAAGCCGGATGTTCCTCATCAGCGGGGCCGACACGAAGAAGATGAGAGAGGACATCCATTGGATGGTGGCCATCGCCATTGTGATCTCCCATTGATCCGTGAACTGTGACCTGGAAGAAATTGAGATTTCTGATAAACATAGTATAAACAAAAGTAGGTTTCCGTGTCTCTCCTTATGTCTGTATGTATGTGTAGGCCAATACCGCAATGCCTTAAGACGAAAGTCTTCAACCAGTGCGTCCTACCTGTCATGACATACGGAGCCGAAACGTGGACACTCACGGTACGACTGGTCCACCAACTGAAAGTCGCTCAGCGAGCTATGGAGAGAGCTATGCTCGGGGTTTCTCTAAGGGATCGTATCCGAAACGAAGTAATTCGACAGAGAACTAGAGTGACCGACATAGCTCAACGTATTAGCAAGCTGAAGTGGCAGTGGGCTGGTCATATCTGCCGAAGGACCGATAACCGCTGGGGTAAGCTGGTCCTTGAGTGTAGACCGCGTATCGGCAAACGTAGCGCAGGACGCCCTGTGGCAAGGTGGAGCGACGACATACGCAAAGCTGCGGGCAGTGACTGGAGGAGTAAAGCCGAAGACCGGGTTCAGTGGCGTGCTTTAGGAGAGGCCTATGTCCAGCAGTGGACTACAATAGGCTGTTAATGATGATGATGTGTAGGTCATTAAAACTACACATAAACAACAGAGACCTATGGATGCATTTTTTAAAAATAAATAAATAAAAAGGCGTGATATGTGTATGTATGTATGCAAATAGAGTTATTCAAGAGAAATGTTTGTATTTATAATACTAGCTGGGAAAACAACATAATTCGACAAGAAAATGAGTTACAGCGGGTGTAACCGTTGGACGGGCCGCTAGTTTGAATATAAAATGAACCTGATAATCTTAGGTTTCCAATAAAGCGTCAGTTGTGCGACTTACTATATACGTAGTATGCCAGGCGACGAAATTCACAAATCTAGTTACAGACAGAAACTTAATAGTCTAGACGTAATTTATTCATCAAATTGGGATCCTTCGTTTCACTGGTCCAAAAATGATTAATCATATTTTGTTTTGCCAATATTTGGCTACGACTACCCCACGCCCGTTAGCTACATGGCCTACAGTAGCCATTTTCATGTGTAGGTATTTTTCTCGGCTAAGTACCTAAATTATTGCACACAATCATCGACATAAGTCACAAAGGTGAGTAAATAGGTCATATCAACATTCAACTTCATAACACAAATACATATTTCGTAATATTTTTACTTGTAAAATGTTCCGCAATCCAATCAGCTTTGATTTTTGCGCAATACAAAGATTAGATAAATAATTATCAGTTATTATTTTGACTGTTTTAAGTTTAATGACTTGTTGATTTGATCTACTGAAGTACCGGCAGATATAAACATAAAATAATCCGTTCCTGTTTAGATTTATTTACCTTTTAAGTAGCTTAGTTTTTTATCTTTTAATTTTTTACCCTCAGTACATTTTATCAACAACTGTTTTTACAGTTTTGCGATCATCTGTAGTCAAAATATTGGTTGGTATGAATTTGACTGCTAAATTTAGATAAAAACAAATGAAAAGGAAAGCAGATTCCAAAATTTTAAATTACTTCCAAGCGATATTATAATGGTTTTGTGGGGGTACATACAGGGAAAGAACGATGGACTAGAACCAAATATCAAGGTATTGCAAAATTTGACATTCCATGCAAAACAATCCGCTGGCTGGACAGTTTTCTAAAGGGCTAAACATTTTTTACCTTGTCGAAAGTTGTTAAGTTTGACCTACCATACATAGTGATTGGCGTATTCGGAAAAAATCTATATTATATACCACCCTGTACTTGTACATAGCCCATAACTGTCATCTACAATCGATGGAAATAAAAGTTCTACTTACCACCAAGCACACAATCCATTTAGTAGAGTCTCGTAGGGTATGATGGCGACTTTGGGAAGACCAGTGGTCCCGCTGGTCATCATCAGCCAACAAGTCGTTTTCTTCTGATCTAATATGGTGGGTCTGTAATAATTCGTAATTTTGATTATTATACTGTGGTTATATTTTGAAAAATAGATGTAAAGAATCAAATAATTGAAAACTCGTTGGCTAATTGCTTCATTCTTTCAGGCCCAAATTACAAAATGGGTTTTGGCCTCAACATTTTATGCATCTTTACGCAAGGCTTTACTCTATCTATATTTCCGCTTATAATACACGTTACTGTTTCATCGTAGATTGTGTTACTAATTATGTTTTCAAAAATACTCACTGAAATATGACTTTAGTGCCATTGTGTTCTTTGATGAATTTTTCCAAATCTTGCGGGTCTTCACCAAACGGTTGTATCCGAGCTTTTTTCTTGTTTTTTTCCAGAGCTTGTTGTACGTCTTCCTCTTTGCTATGTGGACAGAACACCATCTTTGGGTCTATGTACTGGAATAGTGATGTTAGGTCCTCTGTAATAAAAAAAAAACTTACTAAATATATCGTTTTACGCAGCTGGTAGTGAAGTGACTGAATGATGAATACGGGAGATCGAGATTTTTGGCGTCAGGCGGCCTACTTCCAGCAGTGAACTGGTAAAAACTGATGTAACATGACAGAAAGGCATAATTAATAATTGTTTCAGGATTACATTAGATTTGAATGTCCATAATCAAAGTTTCACAAAAGACATTTATTACAATTAAATTACTTAAATTTGTTTTTGTTAAATCTAGCAAAAGAGTTTAAATAAATATTTGTGACAGCCTACGAATCATAGAATAATTTAAGTTGAAATGATTGAATTGTCCCAACAAACAACTAAGTTTAATTTGATTCATAAGTTAGTAAGATACTGAAGTGGATGGAAGTGTTTGCGGACAAGTTTTGGAAGAAAGCTTCATAAAGTATCCAGACATTGTTTTCTAGCTAGGTATTCAGTTTAGACTATCAAATCTTCTATAAATTTTGCGTCTTAATTTTTAGTCACCAGCAGCTTAAGTTTTAGAACTTTATCATAATAAAAATATTCAAAAAGTGGCTTTATATGAAATACTCTATTACAATATTTAAAAAGAATCGTTTTTTTATCACAATATGCTTTATGGCATAACATTAACGATGTCAGCCTTAACTATCTAACATTTATTACGTTTACCAGCTATTGTGCTGCGAAGAAGAGCATTTATGAGAAATACGATAACAAATTGAATATGTCGATCCCATCTGATACTAAGTAAAATAAAATTGATCGAGAGTCACCTTTAACAAAATTTTATAAATCTTTGAAATAAATACAAATTACTGGAAACTAAAACCCGACTGCGGTAATTTCAAAGAAATATTTGGCGGTTAAAATCCGCCATTTTCAATTTATTATATACAGCCAGTGTCACTCTGGATGCTGAGATAAATACGTAGGTACGTACTTAGTTAGCTAAGATACCTACAAATATACATAGGTACGTAAGTAAGTAGGTACCCTCGAAAAACATCATTGTAAAAAGAGTAGGTATTAGCTTTGTAAAATACTTGTCGGCTACAACAGGATCCCCTAGTCTGCTCCTCCAGGGGATCCCCGTGAATCCATCAGTGCATCAGAATCCCCTTAAAAGTTAGTAAAGGAGGATGGTATCACACTAAGAGATTTTTCGATTGATGCATGGAGATTTATAAATATAGGTTCCCTATAGGTACTGTATTTGACTTGGGTATTTGAATAACTTTGGTTTTATTTAACTGTGATTTATGTATATTGAACCTTCTTCGAACAAGCAGGTATTAACTTTGTAATATGAAAAAATATAATCCTTACGTAAAGTCAGCATAGGGTCTACAGCACACATCGAGTACCCGTTGTAATGGCAGGCGAAGTATGGGATGCAGAGGTTCAGGTGGTTGTTCCCGATGATGACCACGTGGTCCCCGACCTTGAGACCGCTCTTGGTCATGGCGTTGGCCAATCGGCGCGACCGGTTTGCCACGGATATGTTCGTCTCAGTTTTTCCTGTGGCGCCATCGATCTATACCAAAAGTTAGAAATTTTTTAGAGGCTCGTCTGGACAAACTTAGCTTTTTTTTCGGTGGCAGAATGACACCTTCTTAAATCTCAAGGAATTGATTGAACATTGACCGATCTATGCAAAAATAAACACCGACATATTTATGTAGTATATATGGATATATTTTGTTATCAAGTGTATTTCATTACTGAGAGGACGTTACTTTGAAAAAAAGTTGACGATTATGCTAAACGATATAACATCACTGACGTAATTTTTCATTTTCACAAACATTGCATTTAGGTAGCTAGTCGTTCTTAAAAGTTCTCATGAGTGTTTTGATTCAATGACTTTCTAAATAAAAAAATCAATAAGAATTTAACGTAATATATTTTTATACTTCCATAGAATCATACATAATCGATTTTCTATTCAGAATATTTAAATAAAGTATAAAAAACTTCATTTTTCTTTACCTACAAATAATGTCGTAAGGTCAATAAGGGACCGAGAAAATACATTCGGGGCAAAATTTTAATAAATCAGTGTCATGCCTAAACTGGTATTATTGGATAAACGAGTTTGTCCTAGCTGTATTAAAAAACGATATTTCTAGCAAATTCTAAGAAACAAGCTTTTTATTAATATTTATCGTTATATTCAAGCACTGAACTTTGCACTTTGAAGCAGCTCACTTATTATTATATAAAACTTTTTATTAACAAAGAAGGGTTCATCGGGTCGTTCGTTGGCTAGGTGTCTAAGAATTTATAATAATACATTCAGTAATTAAACTTCAACATTCAATAATATAGATTGAGTCAAACTCACGTCTGATAAGAACCTCAAACTATAGTCTGTAAGTTTAGGTACTTATCTTTTTGTAAACAAACTTTGTATTAAACTGACAGTTCTGAAGTGTCACTTTCATAAAAAGTGTGTTTACAAAAAGATAAGTACCTAAACTTACCAACTATAATGTAAGTCTTATACCAATTGACCAATGTCGAACTGTTTTATTCAGCATGAGCATGATTTCTCCTTGTCTCAGTATAGGACACCAAGTCGTCTTACGACACGCAGCCACCACCACTATATCACCACTTTCAGCAGCACCACCACCAGTCGAATTTTACCAGCAGTAGGTCTCTAAAATAGTAGTTTACTTGTTTGAGTTGGTCTGTACCTGGTGGATATCATCAGGCCTTTCCAGCATCGCTTCTAGCGCAATATGTCCAATGTGGCACTCATCCTTCGCAATGTGGTACCTCTCCGCAGCTTTCGCACGTAACTCCGTCACACGATCTTTTATAATTATCTTAACCATTTCAACTGATGTTTCACGAAAAACTTTTTTTCCAATTCACCACCTACCTAGGTTTGTAACTGTTCACTGAGTTGACACCAGTGATTTGTAAACGGCCGTTACAAATCTATTAGTTCGTTATCAGTTGAGTCATTCATTATATACGTCCTATCAAAGATAAAAAATGCAGAGATGGTTATGATAACAACATCTAGCTTATGTAGGTAGGTACCGATTTCTGTATTTTCCAGTATAAAGTGCGCACGTATTGCGTAGTAAGATTTCTTTTTAATTTGTGATTCATTTTGATTGATTCATTGTGTTGGTATGATAATATAATATGAGTAATTGGGTTCAGTGTGTTACCGGCACGTGGGTATTTATATTCAAAGATGTTATTCATAATGTATGAAACAGTTAATTTTTTTCGTGATTTCGCTGTGATGGTAACAATGTAAAAGTTGTTCAGGCTAGAATTACCAGTTTGAATAAATAACTGCGTGCCGGTTACAAACATACTGCAAACTGAAAAAAATGCATTTGCAGCTGAAAAAAGGATGTTTGTTCGGGATAAGTATTTCTCATATTACAATATTTCAAAAGAAATAATTTCGGTAGTTGTTTCTATTGTTTTCATTGTTTAGCTTAATATTTTATTTAAGTGTTAACATACTTAAATATTTATCATAGCTTCAATAAAAAAAGACTAGGTAATCTTTCACCGTTGTAAAATTGAAGTGCTTAGATAGGTCGCGTGTGCTTACACTGTACTTAGATAGACCTTGCTCTCAGGGTAAGATGATTAATATAGAGGTAGCTCTGTAGGTGACGCAAACTTGGACAAACAATGACGCCTAACAACTTAAACTTTAGATCGGATCAAACCCTCGCCTCCGCCCTTGCATTGTCTACTTTCAAGTTTAATTACGACAAGTTGCAAGTGATTTATGGAAAGTGCGTCGTCGTCGTCGTCGTCGTCTCAGCCGATAGACGTCCACTGCAGGACATAGGCCTCCCCCAAGGATCTCCAAGATGATCGGTCCAGCGCCACCCGCATCCAGCGGCTTCCCGCGACCTTCACCAGATCGTCGGTCCACCTTGTGGGAGGCCTACCTACGCTGCGTCTACCGGTCCGTGGCCGCCACTCGAGAACTTTCCGGCCCCAGCGGCCATCGGTCCTACGAGCAATATGCCCCGCCCACTGCCACTTAAGTTGCGCAATCCTTCGAGCTATGTCGGTGGCTTTGGTTCTTCTCCGGATTTCCTCATTTCTGATTCGATCGCGGAGAGAAACTCCGAGCATAGCCCTTTCCATTGCCTTTTGAGTGACCTTGAGCCTTCTTATGAGGCCCACTGTTAGCGGCCACGTCTCAACTCCGTAAGTCATCACTGGCAACACGCACTGATCCCAGACTTTTGTCTTGAGGCACTGCGGTAGTTGTTGAGAAGAGAAGATGTTACGTAGCTTCCCGAACGCTGCCCAGCCGAGTTGGATTCGACTATTGACCTCTTTCTGAAAGTTGGACCTACCCAGCTGGACTATTTGTCCCAGGTAGACATACTCGTCGACAACTTCCAGAGTAGAGCCCCCAACTGTCAGAGTAATGGGTGCAACAAGAGAGTTTGACATAACCTTGGTCTTGTCCATGTTCATTTTTAGACCCACTTGTTGGGAGGCTCTATTGAGGTCATCGAGCATTGTACCGAGGTCCTCCAGGGTTTCCGCCATGACCACGATATCGTCGGCAAAACGAAGGTGAGTCAGATATTCGCCGTTGATGTTGATGCCAAGTCCTCTCCAGTCCAAAAGCTTGAAGGCGTCTTCCAGTGCTGCTGTGAACAGTTTCGGTGATATTACATCTCCCTGTCCTCCTCGCTGCAACTGGATAGGTTTCGAGTCCTGGTCCTGAAGTCGAACTGACATGGTGGCGCTTTCGTACAAGGACTTCAACACTTCGATATACCGATAGTCAGCTTGGCACCGCTGAAGAGACTGAAGTACGGCCCATGTTTCGATCGAATCGAAGGCTTTTTCGTAGTCCACAAACGCGAGGCAGAGTGGTTGGTTATACTTTTCAGTCTTCTGTATAACTTGCCTCAGCGTATGAATGTGATCCACGGTGCTAAAGCCTTTTCGGAAGCCGGCTTGTTCGGGAGGCTGGAAGTCGTCGAGCCTGCGTGCGAGACGATTCGTTATGACTCTTGAGAACAGCTTGTAGACATGGCTCAGAAGCGTGATGGGTCTGTAGTTCTTCAGCAAAGACTTATTGCCCTTTTTGAAGAACAGCATCACCACGCCTCTGCGCCATGCCTGTGGCGTTTTGCCCTCGAGTATGACAGAGTTAAACAATTTCTGCAGTGCTTTAAGTATCGGTTTACCACCGGCTTTCAGAAGCTCTGCCGTAACTCCATCATCACCCGGCGCCTTGCTGTTTTTTAGCTGTTTCAGAGCCATACTAATCTCGTACAAGCTGACGTCCGGGATGTCTTCTGTGTAGTGCCGGGTTAATCGAGCTCTTGGATCTGCGACCCGATTATTGCCGATATTGGGAAGTATCCTCCGACGACTGCAGAATCATCTCGCGTCGTTCCTCCATGAGCCTCGAAGTATGGTCTGAGATTTTTTTGGTTCTGTTCGTACGATTGGGTTTGAAGAACTTAGAGCCAACCGTAAGGACAGTTTCCACGACCCTGTCGTTATAGTCGTCCGCGTCGATACACTCACCCAGACAATCGAAGCGGTTTTGCAGGTGGAGCTGAAAGCTCTCAGGGTTTTGGATTTGGGCAGGTGCTGGTCGGAGCGTAGACTTCATCAGACGTGGGGGTCGAATCTGTGTGAAAAACGATACGTCAAAAAACGATATGGAAAACCATATGGGTGGTTTCTGGCTAATTGACGACAAATCGCGCCGAATTAGCAGTACATTGATAGTTTTGTAGTAAACAAAAAAAAGATATGGTTAATAGCAGTCTATGTATACAATTTTTTTTTTTGCATATGTCTGTGTGTTCGAAATCGTAGGTCAAAAAATTCATATCATTCACTCAATTTTGAATGATTTACCCGAATAAGGACATATTTTTGGCATAAACTTACGTCAAAATAAGATACACTGCAATAGCTATTTTATGTCAAAAAAACGATATCGTTTAGTGATGGGGTCCAAAACGATATGGCGAAGTGTTGGGCAATTTTTTTTACAAAAAAGATCGACTGAACAAGGAGAATTGTTATTAGTAAGGCTTTTTTGAAACAAAGATAGTCCCACCACAAACATAAATGTAGAAGTTGGTAGCCAAGTTCAATGTTTAACTAAAAATAGTGTTGCTTGAAATTGTGCAAACTTCAGTCCCGACATGTATTTATTTCTAAAGCTGTTTGTACGTCAAGAATACCATTGAGTAGGAACTATGTCTTTTTATTTACCAAGGTTCCATTATAGGAGATCTTTAAGACTACGTAAGGGATTTTGCGGCGGTTTTCTTCTACTCGTTTTCCGCAGAACTGAGACATTTTTATACATTCTATTCACAGCAGTGATATCTCTAGGTAAGACAAGCCACCCGCCTAGTCGCTCCGCCCGCTGTAACTCGTTTTCCCGTTGAAAGTAGTCGTTTTTGTGCCAATATTGTACATATAAACCTTCCTCATGAATCACTCTATCTTTTAAAATAAACAGACACGTAAAGCGAATTTTGCTTTATACTATGAAGTGATGAGCTCTCAGACTTTCAACAACACGATGCTCGTTTGCTATGGATCTGCAAAAACATCTCATTATGTTGAACAACTTTAGCTTTGAATGTTGAGTCTCCGCAAAAGAGTAGGATAGTTTAGTTGATCGACAATCTGATTTCGGCTTCCATTTTTATATTATGGAGGTAATAAGTTCGAATAGCATCGGCTGTCGCCTTAGATTAGCATCAATCCATTTCTGCCCGTGGGTGTTGTATAAGGCGACTAAGGGATGAATCCAAGAACGAGCAGCAGCGTTTCCGCTGAATATCTACAAAATCTTGCACTGCGCTCACCAATTCGACTGTCAAGCGTGGTGAGTATGGTTCATGTCCAGCAATGGACTGATGTAGCTGTAGCAGTAGCAGAATGTAATAACTTTATTGTACCACAAGTTAACAGTAGCAATAAAATAAGTGAAACATAAGATAGTAGTGGTACGAGCAACCGAACGGATCGCAGTCGATGTATCAGAAAGAGAGTAGACAGATAGGTTTGCCGCTAGCAGGATGACAATATTCGCCAAAACAGTCTACTCGTGACCATGGAGCGTGAAACCGATTCGAAATATCGAGGTAAAAACAAACATAATCGTGGTGATAATCCTGTTAATACTATAAATTTAAGTATTGTAAAACATAAAAGGCGCAAAGGCGGATTTATCCCGTTAAGAGATCTCTTCCAGTTACCCTTTGCGATATCAAAATATATGTTTTTGTTTTATTTTTGTTAAAGTGGACTTTCTTTATGGTCTAAATCAAGTAAGCCAGAATCTTGATAGATACGTCGATATAGTCAACATGGTAAACACGGCCTCCAGTCCCGGCGTGTTGCTAAACGTTAAACAAACCAAATAACGAAAAACAAATCCCACCAAAAACATTTTCATGTCAAGATATAGTCAAAGCGCAACAAATAGACATCAGACCTCAAAATAGAGCCAAGCTTCTCAATCTACGCGCCCTAAGTACACCAACTGTCTTACAAACTTTACCTACATCTTAGTTAAAATATACGGCTTGGCCAAACGGAAGAAAAACTTCTTCCTTCGAAAAGGCGCATTTAGTCTAATTTCCGCAGTCAAATTGTTATTGTCTTCATTCTGCTGAAACAGCAAACCATACATTTAACAAATATGTAGGGTTTATAAAAGAAATTGGCATTTAAATGTTTTTGGTCGGATTTCATTGGTTTTGTAGTGAAGGGGAACCACTTCCGCCCCCCTTTTCTTAGAGGGTAGAGCGTAGAGTGATTTTATAAAATACTGATTCGCGTACTGTATTATGTCCTTATACCAAATATCTAACTTCTAGCATGAAAATCCTAAAAAGTTTCATTAAAACTTTAACCCCTCAATTTGGAAGGTTGTGGGGGGTTTATGGGATAAACATCCCATCGATTAAACAATCGATAACGAATTTCAGCTTTCTGGCACTTCAGGAAGTACTCAAAAATTTTGATGATCATCAGTGTGTCAATGACTAAATTGGATTGGCGGATTTTAGACATCGTTAAAATAATAAAAAGATAAGAGCTATAAAACTGAAACTTTGCCTGTTTAATGAAATTACTATTGACAATATATCCCGAGAATTTGATCAGTCTAGTATATCGGAAACTATCACGTTTCTCGCTTTGGCGGGGCCACCACCGTGGCCACAGAACTTTTTACACGACTGCCAAATCATAGACACTTCCTCCTTATACTTTTTGGTAACTTCGTGTCACGAAATCTAAGGAAGATTGACGTTGATGTCTTTGATAGAGCTGTCGTCTTGCATAATGTCAAAAAAATCAAAACATAAACAAAAAAAATAAACTAAATTGTGAAAATTTATCTTTAGTATGGCAAAATGCTACTACTGCTAGCTAAGCTACCGTAACCCATAAATTTGTGCTGAATTTTATAATGATAGGGCTGACTGACTGGCTGTGAAGATTGTCCGATGGTGTAGCACCGAAGTGGTTCACTATGCTATCGGGATAAGTCGATAGTACCCCTGCCTTCTATTCTACGCCGAGGGTCGGGCCACATTCAAATATCATCTAAATTCAAATTTAATTTGAATATGGGTTTCATCACGATGTTATTCCTTCACCGAAAGAGCAGTTAGTAAAAACACATTAGTACATGGCGACGATCTAACTCGGTTCTTACATTGTAAGACCGGTGTCCTGAACTCTTGCCCACCGACGCTCTTGGGTTCCTCCAGGGTGGGGGCTCGATCCTTACAGGACATAAATGTTTGTTAAGTTAATTCTAAAATATTTGTATCCAGTCTGGGTGTTTTGTATGTACGTAGTCGGTCCCAAAGTTCTGTCATATATGAAAATACTGATAAAATAAAAAGTACCAATCCGTTTGTAAAAATTTATATATCAATTAAAAATACAATCATCGAAGAATCAAAATAACATAAAACTATTCGAAATGACCTCCCTTGCTTTTAACAACGGCCTTCAACCGCGGCGGCCAGTCGTCTATCGCAGCACGCACCATATCCATGTTGATTTCAGCGACTGCTTTAACTATGGCTGACTTCAGACTCTCCAAATTTTTATGGGGCTTAGCAAAGACCTTGCTCTCTAAGACCTGCCAAATTTTATAGTCCAGAGGATTAAGGTCCGGACTGGAGGAAGGCCAATCTTCGTGTCTTATAAACTCAATGTTTTGACGTTCAAACCAGGCTTGAGTGGTCCTGGCTTTGTGAGCGGGCGCAGAATCCTGCTGGAATACAAAGTGATGTCCTGAAAATAGTGTGTTGGGCAGGTCTTTGACGTACCGATCCAAAACCGTCTCTTGGTACACTTTTGCGCTGGTTTTGACCCCCTTTTCGCAAAAATGAACCTCAGTTGGCCGATAGTAGGAGACTCCTAACCAGACCATGACTGAAGAGGGATGATGCCCATGTTGCACCCGCGGAACTTTGTTTCCTGCTTCTTCAGAGCTGGCAGCGTACACTCTATCGTTTTGTTTATTATACTTTTCTTCTATATCAAAAATTTTTTCGTCTGTAAAAAGTATATCGCGGTGCCGGTTTTTCGCGTACCGTTTTAACAATATCCGAGATCTTTTGAGTCTAATTTCTTTTAAACGGGCATTAAGTAAGTGCCCACTCTTTTTTTGTATGCTCGCAGCTTAAGGTCTTCGTTTAAAACCTTTTTGACTGTTTTTCTACTAACCTTCATCTGCAAAGCCATAAGTTTCTGTTTTCGGACAGGATTTCTTCGTATGCGCTCCTTGATCGCTTTGATCACTGCTGGTGTTCTGGCGGAGCGAGGCCGGCCAGTTCTTTTCTTGTCCTCAACACTAGAGACTTCAGTGTACCTAGTTATAGTACGATACCCAAACCTAAGCGTTATTTTCAATTTTTTGAGCAACTTGAAAATGGTACTCGGCGAGTGCCCACAGCGACGCAACGCCAAAACTGCTATTCGGTTTTCTTTCAAAGTCCACTCCATCGTGAAAAATCGCGCCAAATGATTATTTATTGTTTTAAAATAATTGTTAAACATTCAAAAACGGAATGCAATAAAACTTTTCCAAATCCGTGTTCTAAATTCAAAAATAATATGCCAGTGACAGAACTTTGGGACCGACTACGTATCTATACCTATTTACAAAAAATATAAAATTATGCTAGCAACGCTAGCAAATATCACTACTGGGTTAGATGCTTGAATATATTGTTGGATAGTAGATTATTAGTGAGAATATTGACCAAATATTAACAAACTTCAATTATTTATTGCAGAACGATGTCCTCAAAAATATATAAATGCGAATCTTAGAACATCTGGCACTGTTCCTATTACAAAACATGAAAATATTGCTTTAATTGCAAGTACTTCAAATACAATAATAAGAAACTTATATAAGAAAACATCTGCTGCTCTCTGAAAGAAGTTACTTTAAGAACTGCTGGTAAAAGTTAATTTGGGCTAAAGTCTGTTATTGATCCAATAAAAAATCTGTTTGAAATAAAATCTGTTTTCCTACTCAACAATTTTACCGGAGAGTTGAAGGGCGTTTGCCTTGATTGCCCTCCCTATATTGCCTGCTACATGTAGAAGGCGGTTGAAAAATTCTGACACTAGGGTTCATCGGGTCGTTGGACGATTCGGTGTCCCACACGAAAAGAAGAAGCCCTCCCTATATAGTAGGGGATTCCGCCATCAACGACCTTCACCGAGATGATAAAGTTACAAAAAACTTCGTGACAAAATAGGCTGCTTATCGACTAACAATACTGGTAGCTCCTGTCGTCTGAACACTTGTATGTATGAGGGAAGATTCAACAAACATTTTTTATTTTATTGCTGACGGTTCTAAAATTACTTCAATACTATTCTTATGAAACTACATAGGTGTAAAACTAACGAAGGAATTGGAGTCAGACATTTTCGAACACAGGCAGACAAATTAAACAAAATTATAAGGAGGTAGTATGGTTTAAAGCATAATAGGCTTTGTAGTAGGCTAAGGAAACCATAATTCAAAATAGGATTGATTTTGATATCGCGTTTTAAATGTTAACAGTGCCATCTATTGAATCATAATATGTATCACATCAAGCTGTTATTTCATTGCTTTTTATGAATTTTTATAATATGTAGGAATATCGCTTAGGGGTTTCTAAAACTTTTAGTGCTCATTTCGGTGCCTATTTGTTCATAGTTATCTATTTTTCAAAATAACAATGTCCTTGTGCCAGCAGCATACGAATAGATAGAGAAAGGAAAAGAACGAAATGCGTGTTCTTGTCGTAGTCTCATAATTTTAGGAGCCCAAGTGTTTGTAGTATCTATGATGCTACTATAGGAGGACTTTAACCTCGTAAGGCTCAGGAGTTCGTGAGAATTTTTCATATAACGGCGGCCCGAATGCCTTTTTAAAAGATATGATTCTACAATGGAAAATTAACCTTATAAGCTCACCGTTTTTCCAGAAACTTGCAGTTCCAGCAGAGCCCTTTGTTAATTACTTAGCTTGAACTACAAAATATTAATAGACGAGATATGTACTTTAAAATTTTACATAATTAAAGGATAAACACTATGCCCAAGTTTATAGCTATAAGGTTGCTTTATAAAGTGATGTTTGCACCACTATAGATCGACATACCTTTTAAAAAGCATCTGGACTTTACGAGGAATACTATAGGAGACTACACAGAATAACAAAATTAATAGGAAAAAATATTTTCATCAGGTTACCAACAATCATAGAAAAAAAAATACGAGATCAAACGCTAAATAACATTATTATGTGTGAAGAATTATTAAACCACGTCAGGAAACAAACAGTTTCAAAGTAAATCAAGGTTTGCGACGATGATGATTACTGGAAATGCTACGATTGGTCAACAGCGACGAAATCTATTATTACTTCCTGGTTTCTCTCATCATCCTCACGTAGCAATTCCAGCCGAAAAACGCTTTAGATGAGATATCTTTTTCAGTAGGCATTCCGCTTCTCCTTTAAATTGAAAAGAAGCACTGCTTTTCGTTCGCTGCAGTGGTGGTGGATTAAATGCGAATACCATCCATACCACCTGTGTTTAAACTGGTACTCGGTAATGAAATCGGCACAATCTTCTTCCTCATCGGTAGAACGCACGTGCCACTTTATGACAACTAAAATGGAATCAGAAATTAATATTATTACTTTTTCTATCTGCCGCTGTGATCTGTAACTGTACTATGCTAGCTAGACTGTTGTGTGTATCAAAATCAGTTGGTACTGTGATAGAATTTAAAGATTTTCATAAATTGCTTATTTTGATTCCGTGTATGGGAGTCCGCAACGACTGGTCCAATGTATTATAATTTCTATTACTCTAAGATTTAATTCTCACCTTTCTGTGAATTTATAAGGATATGTGGGTATTGATATGTAAAGTAGAATGTGGGATACAAGCATAATTAGAAGGAAACAAATTACAGCATGAATCGAATTACGACGTTTCAGAAATGGAGCTCCAGGTGCTCCTACTCAGAAATTCTAATCGTATAGTTTTAAGTTACCTTTATTAGTTTTATTTACTAAATTTTATCTTCAAATTATTCATCGAGAAGTTCTTCTTTACAAAATTTACTCCCTTTACTATCTTTACTTGTAAGGTAGGCAGGCTGATAGCGTAGGTATATCTGAAGTTGGTAGAGACAATAATGGGTTATAAGCCATAGTAAGATTCTCAAGCAAAGAAAATAAGAATCGGTGCAATGCTTCAATGATTACATACATACAGAGTGAGAAAGACAGTCACTTCATCAAATTGCCACTATATCAAAAAATGTAACTGATATTTTGTTCCGGAACCGATCCTAGCGTGGTGACTTATCATTATCACTTTATCAGGCTCTAGCTCAATATAGTACCAACCTTCGCTCAGAGTATACTTTTCGGGGTTCGATTTGTGCATGACACTCCATCATGTTAATGGATGAGGGGGATATAAGTAAAAAACTAAAGCAAAATACTTTTAAAAAATTGTACCTATTTTAACAATCGACACAGACATCGTCGCACGTACATATTATAATACATATGTATGTATCCGTGGTCCGTGAAACCCATGTGTATTTCTTATATAACAATTACTTATAAAATATAATGAATATTTCGAATTTTCACATACTCAAATACAATTTATTGCAAAGTAAACAAAGCTAAAACTGACAGAAGAAAATTTAGGACAGGAAATTGAATGAATGGAAAGAACTATGAGTGACCGGTATTAGAACCAATATGCGGAAATGTTTTCTGTTTCTACCGGTGTCATAAATACTGAAAAGGACGGTGTATACGATTTAGTTCCGATTACGCCAAAATCAAGCCAGAATAGGCCCATACCGTTTTTTGACTTATTCTTTTTTTTGGCAGTTAGATGACAACTTTTTAAACGCGCGTATTTACGGTTTATAGCTTGCGATAAGGTCCTACATTGCTGGCTCTAAGCAAATTGAGTATGATTTTGGTAACAAAAACTGTAATGGACTGTTCCCAATATGGTAAAAACCGTAACCGAAGCCTTATAGGGCATATCGCTTTCACGATATGTCAAAATGCTGCAACAGATTCGGGCCCCAGATCTCTCGGCTTTTAAATTAAGATTCAACGTGCCTCTTACCATTCGGTGATCGCTACCCGTTTTGAACGAATTGATCACAGAGACATCGTTGAATATCCGTTTTTTGTCTGTCATGATGAAGTCTATCTCATTTTTGGTAACACCGTCGGGGCTCTTCCAGGTCCATTTTCGATGCGGCCGTTTCCTGAAGAACGAGTTCATCATAAAGAGTCCCTCCTTCTCCATGAAGTCGACCAGCATTTGACCTCGGCTGTTCCTCACCCCAATACCAAATGGCCCAACTCTCAGTTCGTCACCGCAACGATTGCCCAGCTTAGCGTTGAAATCCCCCATCACCACCGTGTAATGAGTCCTGGAGGTATGTATGGCTTTGGATATGTCCTCATACATTGCCTCCACGTCCTCGTCGGGGTACTTCGAAGTTGGGGCGTATGCCTGTATGACCTTCAGCGAATAACGTTTAGTTATTCTGAGTATAAGGAATGCCACCCTATTTGAAATACTCCCGACCTGTACTACGTTGTTCACGAGGGACTTGTGGACGATGAACCCGACACCACCTTGGGACAGATGGTCGCCCTCCCGGAAGTAGAGCAGGTTACCTGACTTCAGGGCTATCGTGTCCTCCCCCTCTCTTCGGACTTCGGACAGTCCCACTATGTCCCACCGTAACCTGCTCAGTTCTTCCTCGAGTTCCACTAACTTCTCTTCCGTCCGCAGTGTGCACGCGTTATATGTTGCCAGGGCCAAGGTCGTTCGGCGAGGGATCCACGCCGCCCGGGGATTCCTAGCACCCCTGGTCTCGGAGCCGGGTCGATTTTCGCCTGAATCTGCCCGGCCACCGGGGCCGCCGGGCACTTGGGGCCGATTTCTATTTGTAAAATCCATAAGGGGGGTACGGGCCGTCACCCACCACGCTGGCCCAGTGCGGGTTGGTGGGGATTTGGTTGCCAGAGCCTCGTTAGTAGTCCAGCAGGGTGCACCGCGAGCAGGAGAGGTTGGCTTGGGGCCCGAGAGATGTAATTTGGGCCCCCTTACACCCCACCCCTTACATGGAAAGTGCGTTGAATATATAAAACTTAGCTTTTTCATACAGGCCATTTTAGGTTTTTTTTAATTTATTACTATAGGTCAGCCAACATCATTCATATTTTACATATCCATTTGCTTGAGTATTACAGTTTTAGGCTAATACATATTTCACTTTAAGGCTAACACAACATGCAGAAATCTTGTCGATATTCAAATGCCCCTAAAATTGAGCAGTGTTTTGGTAGTGTTCACTCATAAATTTTCCACGCAAACAAGAAGAAGCGGAAGATACATGAATTTATCTGTTCAGGTGACAGGATATTTCTCGTTGCGTTTGAAAAAGCAGATTCAACTTAGCGATGTAGAAAGAAACCTATTTTTCAGGACAAATATTTTGTGGTCACAGCTGCACAGTGAACATTTTAATCAGGCTTGCTTAAACTAACACTACTTTACTAAAAACAATCTAGAACAGCAGGCAAGAACAGTTTTAGCGGTTTTCACATGCTCCTCATTATTTGGCAATGTTTTGCTGGGTCCGGTATTATGATTGGCCCGACGGCTGCCTGCCACGCCGAAGTTTGTGGATTCTTTTCTCGGAAGGAACAAATATTTTTAAATATAAAAAAAAAAGTTTCTGTTTAGGTGTGATAAGTATTAATTCTAAGTGATGTAGTTTACGGTACGGGAAATTTTCTAGCCAATTTAGCGCAGAGCTAAACTGGAAATGTTTCTTTTCAAGGAGTATTTAGTTTGATGGAGTATTAATATAACTCAAATGTCAGAATTTCAACCTAACGCAACGCCACCTGGTATGACATAAACTAACTCGAGATCTGTCATATAGAAAGCTTTGAAAAGTCCCCATTCCATACAAAAATCAGATGGCAAGACTCACCTTGCCGCTGCATATTGCGTCCACCGCAATATTTCCCAGTACGTGTGAAATTCACTCCTGTTGTACCTACATGAATTTTAAGTCTACTTACAGCTAGTCAGAAGCCTTCTCAGCTAAGAGGGGTAATTTTGTACGAGGCACACACGATCGTAACGGTTCATTATTCATCATTCCAAGTGCTCTACGTCTCTCTTTGCCTGGATTGCACACCTGTGACTGGGCTCATCATGATACCGCTTTTATTTTCTCATAAACCTGACATTTTGATAACCAATACGGAGGGTCGTCCAATTATTTTGTCGTAGTATAGCTGAATAATTATTGGTTGCGATGTCCCATCGCACCAGTTTAGCTGAAAACGATCATAATATAGTAATTGTGAAATAAGGCAGTATCGGATTTCATATGAAGCAGCTGGTGAACCTAGCTTACTCAGTTATCGTTTTTATTTCTCAACAGATGGCGTTGTTAGTAAAACATCAATTTACAAAATCTGCTTGATGTGCGTCTTACGAACTTAAAGAAGTGAGAGTCTCTTTATTTCTATTCATGTGAGACACCGAGCTGTCCAACGACCCAATGAACCCTAGAATGAATGAATTTTTCAGCCGCCTTCTACAAGTAGCAGGCTTCTGACATGGTTGTGTTACGACCGGTGTTTACCTACGGCTACGTGCCATCCGAAACACGGAACCATCTTTCTTACGTACAATCGGGTGGTTCAGCCCGTAATGTCCTAACCAGACTAGGAACAAATTCACAAAGTGATAAATATCAACTTCGTGAGTGACCCAACGAGAATCGAATCCCGAAACTTTTGCTTCTAAGGCAGTCGCATTACCACTGCGCCACATAGGTCGTCAAGAAGTAAGAGTAATGTTTACTCAACTATGGTCTAGAGCAAGCTAATATTAGACTTGTTTTCTAGGTCAGCAGTGCCAAGGCACTTAAATGACAAATGCAACTCTAGCTTCCCACTTGCCAGTCCACTGCTATAATTTTCTTCCCGATAAGATCAACAGTCCTTGCAGCGCGCTCTAACGAACATAAAACTTTAATGAGTTTCTCCTCCCTTGTTATCTTAAAGTTTTGTTCAGAAGAAACTGTAATCCGACTGCCAAATGCTGGTTTGGACGTAGTTTTTGTTGAAGTTGACTTACCACCTGTGTTAGAGACATAGCGCATATCCAAGAGCTCAATTTTTGAAACGTTAATTTTCGGATCCGTGCACGAAAGTCCAGAACGACTGGTCTAAACAGTTACCACACGTTTTAAAGTTCTTTTACTTGATGTTTAAGTCAAAAATATGTGTAAATTTTTTAAGGGTATCTGGTTTTTATATTGAGTAAAGTAGAGGGTGAGATACAAGCATAATAAGTGGCAGATTGTCGCATGAAACAAAAACGAACGTTTCAGAAATTGAGCTTCAGAGCGATTTAGCGTACGAAACGTTCATGTAGGAAATTGAAAATGAATCGTTATAGAAATAAAATCAATATACATACATATATATATCACGCCTTTATCCCTTGCGGGGTAGCCAGAGCGTTAACGGCCGCTATCACCACGTCTGACATTTTTGAGGATTGTTTTCCAAGGTTGTTTCAGAAAACATGTGTATCACTATAGTGACAGGTTGTCAGCCTATCGCCTAAAAAATGCAATACACCAATACTCTCGAGTCCCTTATCAATAAAATCAATAATGTCGTAAAGTGCTGAGTGGATCCTGTGTGAATTATCAGAACAAAATCAACTTATTTTGTATTGTGGTACAGTTCGTTTTAAACTATCCCATTGATAAATGCAAAATTTTCCGTGTGATGCCGGCTTAAAACAGCATCACCCCATTTCTTTCCCGTAGAAAGCCAAAGGGATTTAAGGGGTTTCATGTGTATTGCAATTTTAGGCGACACGCTGACTTGACACTATAGTAATACACGACTTATCTGAAACGAGCCTCAAACATTTGTCAAACGTGGCGTAGCAACCGTAATTTTACGGCCGTTAACGCTCTGTCTACCTGACCAGGGATAATAGTCGTGATGTGTATAACTGCAAAAAGTGACGTTTATCTGCAGTTAGTCTGCAGTCAAGACCAGAACACTGCTCATTTGTTATTATTTGTACTTGTAGTTTTCACACCATTATTCAATAAAAACTGTATTCAAGTTTTAATTAACAGTCAAAGGCAAATTGAATTCAGGGAAGTATGAATATTGGACAAGTAGGTCGGTAAAATCCAACTTTCCTAGAATCGGTAATAATATTCCGTCCAAAATAAAATTTAATTAGTAAAAACTAAATTGCTCCTGTAAATGGAGAAACCCATCAGTCATATTTTGATTGAGAACTACAATAAGTCTTTTTTGCGATTGTCCGGTTATTATGGGGTGATGCTATTTTAACTACAGGACACAAATTTTTGTTTCATTATCTTTTTCCGATTAGCAGTACATCCAATATAGTATTTTTATAAGTAACTTAAAAAATACAAGACATATCCGTGTACAATTACTGACCGAAAAAAAATTGTTACTTATTCAAAAACGTTATTCAAAATATGCACAGTTAAAATTATTTTAGCACTAAAGACGTTTTTATATTTACGCATTTTTTTGCTATATTTGGTTGTCATTTTCATAAAAAATAACGTTTTAAAAAGTAGGTCGTTTGTCTAATAGTAAAATACCGTACTCAACACTAGCAGTTGTTTCGATCGTGGCACTGTTATCGCGATCGCCATCTGTTTACGACGCATCATTAAATTAGAACCGCCCCGTTGCCCATTGGCAGAACTAACCAAAGCAATCTGAGCTGCATTTTAGCGCCCCAAGAATAACAGCCACGGTCTTGGCATAAATTGTAACCACAGAGTAAATAGGCAAGAAGAAAATCTGCATAGAACTATATATATATATTTATACGTATTATGTTATATTTAGTATGTATTTTATAATATATATTTATTGTTATTTATATCTGTAGTTGTATGTAATATTTTAGTTATATTTCGTATGTATTGCCTGTTATTATCTGTAAATATAAATCATCTCGTATTCATAGTTATTGTGCACGTCTCATCCGCCTTTCGCCAAATGCCATTTCTCTCCTGTAGGTCTGCTGTAAGAAATTTCTTTTTTAGAGATAAGCAGTGCCTGTTGTGTCCATTTTATTTATGTTTTGTCCTGTAAAATTTCTTGTGTACAATAAATGGTAAATCAAATAAATAAATAAATATATTTAGCCGTTTATTGAACATAATAGCGCACAAAGTACATAACATTGAGGACAATACACAATAGAAATACACATTATTTCTAAAAATCAATCTCTTCCAGCAGACCTAGGGTATGGCATAAAGTGAGGCAGTTGACGTGTACTACATACTACGATATACCTGTAATAATTTATAAAACAAATAGAATAAGAATAATAATATCTACTCATAAAAATAATATACCTAGACTACATAAATCGTTATATTTTGACTATGGAAGTTGCACCGATAAATAACGTCTTGTCCTACGAGTTAGTAATTCATTTCAGCAGTACCTCAAATTGAATCAATGCAATCTACAATTGCATTTATATCTAGGCCCGTATTCATAAACCGCTCTTAACTCTGACATCGATCTTGAGTTCGACTTTGAGATGTTGTTAGTACTGACCGACATTTATCAAAATCGCTCTTGATCGATTTATGAAAAATCGATCGATCTCAGAGTTGAATGTCATTTATAAATATGGACCCTAGACTAGTTGCTCGTAAGGCATTGACCTTAGGATAGAAGCACGTTTGTTAAGTGGTGTTTCTATACGGATAAACATATGAACATCATAGGCATCTATGACTTAATATATTTTTCTAAATTCTGTAGCTATGCCTGCAAAATTGGCACCACTTCTATGCGACAACAGATATGCGCAGTTTCCTTTTAGATTTTTTATGGACTGAGATGAGGTCCACATATTTATGACAGGCGAACTTTGTTGCTAACAAACGATGAAAAAGAAAACTGCATGGACCTCAGTTCTAATTAACTTCTAGGATTGGTATTCTCGTATTTAGAAACTCGGTTTTAGTCAAAAGTTTCAAAATTAAAAATACTAATTAAATATTTACACCGCCATGCGCGAGAGACTTTGGGAGTACTCCACTTTTTAATTACAATTTGTGACCTTAATTACGAGGCTTTTTAAATGGACGCTTTCTTGTTAAGTGGTGCCGAGGTTTTTGAGTAATGATGAAAAAATAAAGGAAAATTTGCAAAAAAAGTGTTTCGTTTGTAGTAAAACGTTTTTTATTAAATGAGTAGTAATTAGAAAATATTATATACATTGGTTCTGTCCATTCTGGTTTTGTGGCTGATATTCTATTTAGAAATTTAGAAAAACGAGCTTGTAGAGCTTTCTGGAATGCGTTTGTTTATTATGTAAGTACGAAGGAAATTTTGTCACGGTATACATTATCATTCTCCTTGTCTTATTCCGTTCTGTGTCGGTTTCGTAACCTAGGGGATTCGACGTGAAACCAAGTTTTTACACAGAGCGACTGCCATCTGACCTCTGCAACCCGAAGGCTAATCTTGCCCAAATCCTAGGTTAAATCACATTAATTTTTTATTTCATTGTGGATTTCATAAAGTTTTTTTTCTTTCTGCAGCAGCAGTCTGTAAATGTACTTGAGTAACAACACATTGGTACATGGCGGGGATAGAACTCGAATCTCACGATTGTAAGACTGGTATACTAACCACTTGGCCACCGACGCTTTTTTATGACGTTTGGTCTACAGTATAGACAATTGGTCTACAGTAAATTCAAATAATTCGTCTCCTTTTTATTTAAATCGACTACCAAAGTTGTATTTACTGACCGCTCTTGTATTGAGTGAGGCTCGCTTAAAGTCTTAGGTTGAGCTTTATCGGTTGAAATAATCTCTTGCCTTGCCCGAGTTCATTGCTATTTCAAGCTCTTTTGAGGTATTACAAACGGTACTAAGCAGGGGATATAAAATTTAAGACCGTATCAAAGTTTTAAGTAAATATTTCTGTCTAGAATAGTTGCCCATTCATCTATCTACTTTGAAAAATATTTACTATAATGAAGAGGTTTTCCCTTTCACAGAAAGCAGTAGTTCGTAGATTACTCTGTTTATAGGCCTCCAACCTGAACCACTCAGTACAAGTCTTTTATTAAAAGGCCATCAACCACAAGTCTTATTGCGAAATCGGGATCAAGAACAATTACAAAGTGTAGAGGGCATGACATGACTTGGTTAAAATTCATGTTCCATAGCTTTTTGATATAAAGGGTATTTCGTATGGGACACCAAGTCATCCAATGACGCTATTAACCATTAGACTAAAACTAAATCGAATTCACTCCACGTGAACGGTGTAGCGGCACCAGCTAGTATTTACTAAAAATCTTGTTTTAGCAACAGTCCACTGTTGTCTGGGAGAAAGATTACCTTTTCGCCCGGTTGTGTAATTCATCACTATCAATCACTACATAGTATAAAGCAAAGTCACTTTTCGCGTCTGTCTGCATGTGTGTATGCTTAGATATTTAGATCTACACAAGGGATTTTGATGCAGTTTTCTATATTAGATAAAGTGATTCAAGAGGAAGGTTTATGTGTATAATACTTGCCGGGAAAACAACAAGTTCACACGGGAAAATAGGGTCACTGCGGGCGGAGCCGCTAGTCCGAGATAAAAAAGAGAAAAAATATTTTGTTTTGTATACCACCAGCTCATTCATTCTTCAAAGTACACTTCTCGCCTAATTCTCATCCGTGCCTAACAAATATGCGGCATTATAAGCAAAACATCTATTCACAAAAGCGCGGCCGGGATCGGGAAGTGATTGATACCGTTGGAGTGATTCAGCGACACCCTCAATCCATCACGTCTTTTAAACAGCCAGAGTGTTTAGAACTGTGGTCTTGTGGTCTGAGTGTTCGAGAGATACCAGGTTCGATTCCCAGGGATAGCACCCACAAAGTTGATAACAACTACTTAGTTAAGAAAAGAAATGGTTTCTGCCTATCTAAATAGTGTGTAAGAAAGATGTTTCTGTACTTCTGAGCCACGTTAAGCCGTCGCTCCTGTTGTAGTAACTTGGACGGTTGTAATGTAACACAACTATGTCAAAGGCCTATTGATCTAGTCCACGGTAGTCGGTCGTTATACTTGAAAGTGCAGTGGGCTTCCGAGAGTGGCCTGAGACAAAAGCATTTCAAGTAGGTACTTCAAGCAGTTTTATGCTGCTCGAATGCAATGTTATTTTCAAGCTATAGTCTGTAAGTTTAGGTACTTATCTTTTTGTAAACAAACTTTGTATGAAAGTGACACTTCAGAACTGTCAGTTTAAAAAGTTTGTTCACAAAAAGATAAGTACCTAAACTTACAGACTATAGACATTTTTCACTGGCACGATGGCATTTTGGTTATTACCCCTTTGCGCAACGCTGACAGACCGCTGCGATATTTTTTCGCTCCGTCGTGCGTTAAGTGTGTTCCTCGCCTAACAGTTTCATTTTCGTTTAGTTTGTATTATTCTTTTAAAAGAAAAATAAATAAATCCATAAACGTAAACTCATACATTTTTTTGCCAAATAGTATAGAATATATTCGAGAAATAAAGAAAACACTTAAATTTTCTACATCCTCATTTCCTTCCAATCTCTTTCCAGGTTCCACAAATTGCTGAATGATGATGCGTTATGCATCGAGCTGAGAATATTGTTTATATTTGAAAGACCCGTGATGGATGGAGGGTGCCGCTTTTTTATACTATCATGTTAGACACAGAGTCGATAAAAGGCCGAAGAGCCTGTGTGTCAAAGTTTTTAAACCGCCAACTATTATTAAGGAGTACCTAATAGAAATGTCAGAATGACGCAAGCTCCACCGATAAAATAAAGGATAAAAGCCAAGCGTTCAGAAGAAAACTAGTTAAAAAATATGGGGGTTCAACGACACGACGAAGCACTTCAAGAAAAGGTAGTGAGTGCCCTTGCGGTTCGCGTAGCTCGTCTTGGCCCCCGCCAAGACCGTGATTTATTTATTTTTCTTTTAAAAGAATAATACAAACTAAACGAAAATGAAAGTGTTAGGCGAGGAACACACTTAACGCACGACGGAGCGAAAAAATATCGCAGCGGTCTGTCAGATCCATACTACATATGTCAATCCCTATGCTAAAACCGCTCAACCGCTCTTGACGCAGTGTTATCGCAGTGCCATCCGTCGAGTTCGGTTTTAGTATGGGGAGTGTCGTTTCTAGTATGGATCTGACAGACCTCTGCGATAATTTTGCGCTCCGTCGTGCGTCAAGTGTGTTCTTCGCCTTATAATAAAACTAGCGGCCCGGCATGTAACTATTATACTCTCTCTCTTTTCGTGTGGGTCACCGAGTCGTCCAACGACCCCATGAAAATGTGGACATTCCTCTTGAATCACTCTATTTATTAAACCAATCCAATATTTTACGCAAAAAACGACTTCATTTTATACCTTGTTAGAGAAAAATGAAGATCGTAGCTTGGATACTACGCCGTACTTCGGTTACCTTGTTCATACGTTAGAGGTTTATATTAGTATTATATTGTTTAAAGGTAGTTCATAGATTCACCCATATTTACTTACTCGTATTTGCTGATATGATGATCTAATATTGCTAATATTATCTATCTCCTGTATAGCTAATTGGTATATTATTATAGTACTTTACATGAAAATAATAGATAATAGAAAATATAACATTGAATCAAGTGATATATCAATGTATTATGTTTATTGAAAATTGTAAATCTTTTCACATCAATAAGTATAGGAATATAAATAAATACGTGGATATTTCACACAGCACCATCCAGCCCTAAACTAATTAACTTCTAAATACTTGACAGGATAGGATCAAAACCTTGAACCTTGGCGTTGCGCATAGGGGTAATAACCAAAATGCCATCGTGCCAGTGAAAAATGTCTATAGTCTGTAAGTTTAGGTACTTATCTTTTTGTGAACAAACTTTTTAAACTGACAGTTCTGAAGTGTCACTTTCATACAAAGTTTGTTTACAAAAAGATAAGTACCTAAACTTACAGACTATAGCTTGAAAATAACATTGCATTCGAGCAGCGTAAAACTACTTGAAGTACCTACTTGGAATGCTTTTGTCTCAGGCCACTCTCGGAAGCCCACTGCACTTTCAAGTATAACGAAAGCCATTAAGTCTTTCCGTCGGTACAAAAATAGCTGTATTGTTTAGATCCCTTTATTTTGAGTCGCTTTATGTATGTTATATGAGATAACGCAGAGGCGTAGGTATCTATAGACATTGACATTGTATACCCATATAAACAAATACCTTTAAACGAACAATTCTTATAATTATACTTACATACATACACATGTCACGCCTTTATCCCTTGCGGGGTCGGCATAGCTTCAACGGCCGCAAGATTACGGCCACCATCGCCACTTGTGCTAAACATTAATAGTCCTTTCAAATTATTCGTGTATTGTTCTGTATATCATCACTCATCATTCTCCTTGCCTTATCCCGTTCTCTGTCGGGGTCGGCTACTTTACGTAACCTAGGAGATTTTGTACACAGAGCGAATAGTATCCGACCTCTGTAACCCAAAGGCTAACCTGCCCCGGATCCTAGGTTAAGTCACATGCAAATATCATCCGAATTAAATAGTGACTGTCTGATCTATCAACGCAGAATAAGACCGATCGGGCTGTAATTTGGTATTCAAATAGCCACTATGATGCTTACAAAGGATTTTTGAAAAATCGGCTCCTAATGGTAACCTCATGTACAGGGTGTACAAGACGCTGTAACGAAAACTTTGCCGGCGTGATCTGACCATGAAACTGAAAAAAAAAACTATGGGGGCTATATTGGAAAGCATTAAAAAAATCGACCTTCCATACAAAATTCCCGATTAGCTGATTGAATTTGTATGGAAACTAGAAAATCTTTTTTCGTTTCCCAACATTGCCCCATATAAAAAGTTGTTCAGTTTCATGGTCTGATCACACCTGCAAAGTTTTCGTTACACCGTCTCTTACACCCTGTATGACAACAGAGGATGAAAGTTTGTATGTATTGATGATCTCCAAGAACAGTGTATCGGATGATGAAGATTATGTTGGCTAGTTATTCCTTGCATGTGCATTGGACTACTAGCATTGTTATGCTAGCGGCGGCGGATCACACACTTAACGCACAACGGAGCGCTAAAATGTCGCAGCGGTCTGTCAGATCCATACTAGAAATGTCAATCTCCATACTAAACCCGCTTAATCCCTGTCATCGAAGCGCTATCGCAACTTCGTCTGTCGAGTGCGGTTTAAGTATGAGGAATGACGTTTCTGGTATAGATATGACAGACCGCTGCGATATTTTAGCGCTCCGTCGTGCGTTAAGTGCGCGATCCGTCTAAGCTGCTAATTTACGACATGCTCGACCACGGAGCACCTCACAGCAATTTGGAGAATGTAAATCGAAGTGCGCCTCCGGCTGCTTCCGTAAGGCCAGGGCTTCAATTTACAGCGGGGCGGCTGCGGAAGCGGTGGCGCGAGAGTGTTCCCGAGACCGAGCGAGCAGATCGCGCGGCGCTCTAGATAAACTGTAAAAATATCACCTGCAAATGTTTTAATGGGTGAATCAGCCCAAGAAACTGAACAATTTTCCCAAGAAACTTAGGTTGAAATATGAGAAAATTTCTTGGATCTCTTATAGAAATTAGTCAGTCGGTAACTTTGTATGGGAGGTCCAAAATTTTTAAAAATATTTTGACCTATGTTTCTTGAAAAAAGTTGTTCAGTTTCATGGACTGCTTCACCCTTTAAAATATTTGCAGCTTTTTTTTATACCTTTTAAAATAAAATACGCTACTGCTTGACTAGATCGATCGCTAGCTGCTACTTTAAGATCCCGCCGTTGTCGCTCCGCTGTACTTCGTAGATGCTTCCTAGCCCCGACTTGATACCGCAGATAATAGGGAGTCCATTACTGCCTGGGCAATCAGGTATTCCAATACTACATACTGGAATCAGCACAGTCGTGTTTCTATCGCCTGTGTGGTAAGCAGAGCGATAACAGCCTCTGAAACGGAAATTTTCGCTTTGCAGAGCAGGTTTGTTGCACCAAGCTTGGTCAAGGTGTTTTTAGTTGGAACTGTTGACAGTATAAGGATTTGACCAGTTTAGGTTTTGACTACTATTTACTGGAATTATTGTAAAGTCTCGAATGAAACGAATCTCGTATTTGACATTTGTAGGTTTTGACAAGTTTCGTTCGTCTGTCAGACCATGAACGAAACTGAAGTCTCGTTGCGATTCGTGTGGAAAAACAGTGAGCTGATAGGAAATTCTCACAGGTGTTCAATATCTCTTTTTCAGCTACCAACATACCTAGCCCCTATACAAAAAGATGTTAAGTTTTACATCCTGATCATGCCAGCAAAACTTTCGGTACACCATTACTTACTCCCGGTACAACTGAATATGCTTCTCACGATATCAAAGCAAAAGACATAAACGGAATGACGCTATTCTTAGCTCGCTGAGCACCGCAGAAAACACGCATATCCGAAATCTGTAATTGAAAATGGAGTTTATTTAGCGCCTGTATTAACACACGGATCACGTAGTTCAGAGAACGCACTTCGAATTCAGAATAATCCTTTCGAGACGTGGATTCAACGAACACATTGCCTAATAGACGGCACATTAAATATGTACGGCTTTACTACAAACAAGTTGGACGACAGTTAAAAGCGTGTGTAAAATTCCTTCATTCAAAAAAAGTAAAAACACAAACATACTTTTTTGTGCTTGAACTCTTTTACTTTCTAGCAAAACATCAAATACAAACGTAAGTAGCGTGTGTTGGTCAGTCAGTGATGACGTGACTATTGACCAATCAACATGTACCTACGTATTGCGCATTTCAGTTTTTTTTTGCTTGTATAACATACATACGAACATCACGCCTTTATTCCTTACTAGGGGATAGACTGGCTTATTGGGAGATTTAAGAATTTGTCATTTTCATAGACTGTGAAGTGTAGTAAAAATTGCCACAAATGGCGTCTAGCATGCTGTCTTGTCGTTGTATCGAAACGTGGATCATTCTTGGAGGGCTCGCGGTGAATATTTTTATTTGCAATGTAATTTTCACTCTTGGTGGTGCGTGTCAATTTCGTGCGTAGGACTGAACTGATGGATTAAGCTATTTTTATTTATTGATATTAAATTCATTTTTATATATACGATTAACATACCATTTCAAGTATTAATTTTGTTAAGTATTTTCTCTTGAAACGTTACACCTGTTAAGCAAATAATTATGGTTCACATTTTTTGTATCCGAGAAGAAATTGTTATCTGGTCCGTCGTAAATAACTTAACCCCGCTATCAAATTTTTCTTCATAGCAAGTTTATGGCTTAAATCAATTGGGGCTTAAACTTTCCCAAGAAACCACTCTGTAAAATATTTTCAAGTTGGAAACTTTAGCGTACACGCGAAGAATTTTGAGTTGATGAGAAATCGCGCCGCTGAAGGAACGTAATCCTTGTCTCGGCAACAATAATCCTTTGAAGTTGAACAAAACACATCCGTAGAAATTAAACACACATTTGTGGGGAATTAAAACAAACGTTTCCTCTCAAGGAACGTGAGTGTCGGCTTAAAGAGGGTGATTAGAGCTCGTATCCCTGAGCAACATCGCAACATTTGGAACCCGACGCGTGGCGCGGCACGCACGACACACTAATACAATTTTCTCACCTAACTGCCCAATTTTAAGAAAATTATACTGAACGTGCACTTTAATAAGATAATTTAAATTATGAATTGAAATAAATATTTTATTAAATAAATAATTTAGCGATAAATATTTGTCGAATGCCAATACCATGCAACCTATAACGTCAAATATAAAGTCATCAAAAAAAATTATCTATGACAATTAAAATACTTACCGTCTCGCTGAACGACTCGTTGTTCCACACGAAAAGAATAAAATATTTACCTACTTATTACGTCTGGCTAATTTGTGTTACAATTACTTCTTATATGAATGATCAGCTGTAGAAGATAAAAGAAGGTGGGTTATACAATGTGTAAGGGACGGACGAAAACTTCGCAGGCGTGATCAGACCATGAAACTGAACAACTTTTTCTATGGCGGCTAAGTTTATACTACGCCTGCAAAGTTTTCGTTACACCATTCCTTACACCCTGTATACAACCTGTGCAATCTCAATAAGTACATATCTGTGCTAAATTGCATTTTTGTAAAAGGAAACCCAGTTCATAAATTCACACTTGAGCTTGCTTTTAGCTTGAATTGCTACGCGTTGTTTGCAGCAAAGTAAACAAGGTTAATAATTTAAGCTTCGCTCGCTATGTTTCTTACACGAACGAGTTCGTTATTAAGTGCACTTGCACTTGAAAAAGTTTCGTAATGAATTATGGAAGATGTATTTGGCGCCTCTGACTCGAGTGTTAATACTACAGTACTTAAGAAAGATGTTTATTTTTTAAGTTATAGTACTTTCTTGTTACATAGCGTAGTTACACAGTTATGGAATCATGTTTTTCTATGTTGCCTGTCTTGGGTTTCACTGTTGGAGAACAGCATACCCTATTTAGCGACCGCTATCAAAAACAAGACGAAACCATCGTATACTACAAGTTCAACACAGCTGCAATGCAACGGTCCACTGCTGGACACGGGCCTTCTCAATTGGGAAGTATTTGCCATACTCACCACTCTTGGCAGGCAGATTGGTGATAGTAGGGCAAGTTGTTAAAAATATTCACAGGGAACGCTATTGTTCCTTTTACGACACCCACGTGTTGAAAGGGGGTGAAACTTTTATAGTGTTAACAAGTAGAATATTAAAAACATAAAAACGCACAGTCCAACAACAATGACTCAATTTTTTTTACCACTTTTTTGTTGCACTAAGCCATCAGAATCTATGTGTTTGCTATAGAAATATCTGATAGTTGACAAATATTTTATTCCCATTGCAGTTGGAAAGAAAAATGGTTTTATGTTTTTCAAACTATTCCATGAAAAACGACTAGTCAGCACCAACGCGTGTAAAAATTCCGGGCAATATTATCTATTGTAGCTCGGGAGGTAAACTTGAAATTGAAAACAGCTATTGAAGCTGAATGTAATATTCCTTTGTAGTATTTTGTTTAGTGTAGTTTGTAGTATTTTAGTAGTAACAACTGTTTTTATAAACCAGAGATATTTTATCTATCTATCCACAAAAATTTGTAAACATAACGCAGAAAATAAATTATAGGATAATATCTTTGCTACATGGTATAATGCAATGTACATTAGTAAATATAACTATGTACTTTCATTAAAAACATTGAAACCTGAAGTAGCGAGCAATTTTAAAACATAACATTTACAAAGCCCGCAGATCAGTGAGCACTTTCAGACACAGTAAGCATAGTTAATCATAGCATTTTCCCGAAAGGAGAAGGCAGAGAATACACACACCGTGTTATTTTGTGGTGTTTTGCTGCATCCGTCATTTCTTTGAAAGTTTATGAAATCCCATAGACTTTTTTATATTATGCCCTATTTCAATTGGTGTGGGTGGAGTAGAATAGTACCACCCTCCCTTTTTTCGTGGGGGTCGTAAGAGGCGACCGAAGGATTAACCAGACGCAAGGCCGATACTGGAGAAAGACAACTTCATATTAAACCCTGAACAGGGTCTCGATCAGGCGTTTGTTACAGAGGTCTATTGTGCGGTCGACTACGCAGCCGACCTGGTTCCGCACGTATCAACTCGTCGTTTCTGTGGAGTTAGCCAGAGAGGGTGGCGCAGGTTCTTGGCAACCCTGCGTTTTACATAACTGCGTCCCAGGCAACGCAGTGTCTACGCCTCAGAAACTGATTTAATTATCTGTCACAGATGTATGAGGCCAAAGATGATGATTTATTTTATTATTTTTAATATTATTGTTACATTTTTTATACGCAGTATCTTTAGGTTAATGTCTGACAATGCCTAATAACAATGACTAATCGCCTTTGTTTTCAATGAACTTTAAGTCAGTAGTGTTTATAGATTGCTACTAAAGATATTTTCATTATTTTTATTCGCGGTTTTCTTATCATTTGGAAAATCTTATAGAAATACATTCGCCTTATTTTCCTTGTGGGTAAGGCACAGCGCCAACTACCGAGTAAGTACGGAGTATTCTAAACTAGCATAGATATAATGCTTGATGGTGAAAAAATATTCATTATGTAGGGAGTTGCAACAGATTAACTTTCCTCTAGGAACTTGAAAAAAAAAATCGTCTGGGGCATACGAAATATGACGGATGTCATCAGTATCCCTCAGAGAAAATTGCTGATTTTTTTAGGCTATTATAGTTCATATATTTTTGTAATTCTTGTTAGATCTCGTATAATCCTTTAATCATTATTTGCGTTTTTCATTGCTATCTAATCTGTTGGTATTTTATACGATAACCTACCTTATTTATATTCTAATCCACGAAAACATTGATAATTACATCCGGAAACATTAGTGACGTTAATTATTCTGAGCATTAATCGGTACGGTCTAAAGATCGAAACTCATCTGTGCAAGTGATGTACTTTTTTTTATAATTTCTTATATTAAAAATAGAAATCCATTTTTTTTTCTAAATCGTACAACTAGACTTTTCACAGTCGCGTTCGAATTTCAAATTTATAAATTTAAAAAAAGGTGTTTATAGCTAGGCCAAAAACAATAGAAATTAAATAATATGCATTAAAAAACTTGTATGAAAAATTGTTGCCATAGTTAAGCGTTTCTGACAGATCGCGAAGAAAGTGCGCCTTCATTTTTTATGCACACTTTATGGTCAAGCTATACAACTCAAACGATAAATTTTAAGCGATTTGAACTTGATCAAAGATTTTTCCACCCATTTGTTTTTATTTCAATCCAAGGGAACTTCTGCAATTGATTCAAGCTTATGCAAGTGGAATCCCACTCATCATGTGGTTGATTGACCGCTTTTCTGGATTTGGCAGGTCATAGTAGAATCCTTTGAACATAAACCATGATGCGACACATTGCACCTAACCAAGCTGCGATAAAACTTGAGTCGTAAAATTGTTGTCGTAGTCGTAGACTTGTTTAGAGAAACTGCATTATACCACACACAAATTTTTACGATAATTTTAAATTTACGTAGTGTATGCTAACCGGGCAGCGTACCTTGATTGTTCCAATGACATAGGACCAGCTAAAAATCAGCGTTGCAACTTGAGCTGCAGCATATATTATGTTGAGCTGGATACCTTTTCGGTCTCAGTCATAAGTGTATTTTGTGAACTTGATTGTTACTGAATAAATATTTTTTCTTATTTTTTTCTTTCACTGGCACGACACGTTCGTGCCGGGCTCTACTTCTGTCCACAGGGTATAAAATTCGTGCGCAAGGTATCTCGACAGAGTAGGCTGCAGTGTCTGCGCGCCGTCGTGCACTTGCAACTGCAACGGACGCCGCAGCGCTGTCCAGTGCTCGTGTGAGATTCATCGTTAAACAACATATCCGTGCGCGATTGAGCTAATTAAAAATGAGTAAAAGCACGTTGTTTTTGTTGTTATTGCCTTCCCTTTTTGTGTGCGTGTGTGCCTTCTCTTCAGTGCATTAGCTATTTATTTATTTTATTTATTTAACTGTTTATTGCACACAAGAGAAAACACAGGACAATCACATTTATATAAAAAACACAACAGGCACTACTTATTTCTAAAAAGAAATCTCTTCCAGCAGTCCTGCGGTAGAGAGATAGCATAAGGTGAGGCTATATTTATTTAAAAATGGTAATGGTATTGATAATTATGCTCTATTCCAAAAAATAGACTCGCTGGTGTTGGTCCATATTGTATAGTTCCACGAACCATGAAGGCTTACGTCAGCATGTTATCTTGTTAGAAAATATGGAACACGCTACGAGAACTTCGTAAAATGCATTAACTTATTTTGCACGACACGACGAACAACGCACTGAACCCTGTAGTCAGAGTTTTTTAACCACAGACGTATATTATAATTTATGTAAGTACCCTCCAAAATACGGAACCATTCGACTTTCGGACAATCGAATAGTTCAGGTTCAACCTAAAATTATGTACGCGGAATATTTTTACGGACTAGGAATAAAATCACAAAGTGATGAATATTAACTTAATGAGTGCCCCATCGGGAATCAAACGAGGAACTTTTGCGTCGCAGGTAAGGTAGTCGCACTACATTTGCCCCACATCAGCCGATATTAAAGTAAAGGTCAATAAACACTTTGACTGATAAGAAAATATGCCTGTGGCAGAGAAAAACTAATTAGGCTATTCTAGTACTTTCTGATAATTATCATTGAAACCATATATTAATTATGATTAAAAAGTGATTGCACAATTATTCTTTGTAAATTTTTATGTACTCTTTTTCTTATCTATTCGCCTGCATCGTCACAGTATATTAAAAATTTATAAACTATACAAACCAAGTATAACTAAACAACGCTTAGTGGTAACAATACAAAGGGATTGTTGAGCTCTAAAAGCCTGTTTATTCTGTGAAGGGCATAAACTAGAGAATAGAGATGCCAAATCCCGAATCTTAATTTATTTATTTTACTTTTTATTGTACCCATCCACCATATAAAGATTCCATCCATCGGTCTTATACGTCCGTGACAGACGATTCAATCAGTGTCTGAGGTAAGACACTGCGTTGCTTGGGACGCAATTTCCGTAATGATCAAAGAACAGAAAATAAAGAAATATGACACACAACAGGTACAGATAACACAGCTTCGACAGTGTGGCAACAGCCGAATATTCGGCGGCTAGATATTCTAAACGGGAATATAATGCCGTATGATGCCGGCTTAGAACTGCCGTGTGATGCCGGCTTAGAATAGCATCACGCCCCACATCCTTCCCGCAGGTATCGTAAGAGGCGACAAAGAGATTCGAGAGTATTGGTGTATTACAATTTTTAGGCTACAGGCTGACAACCTGTCACTATAGTGATACACATGTTTTCTGAAAAAACTGGAAAACAATCCCCAAAAATGTCAGACGTGGCGATAGCGACCGTATTCTTACGCCTGTTAACGCTCTGCCTACCCCGCAAGAGAAAAAGGCGTGATGTATGTATGTAATAAAGGGATCCTCCCCCATTTGACATGTCCAAGCCAGCGAGACGGGCAGATTTAATTTTCTAATGATGAAAGTTTCGGATATCAGCTGCTTCATCTCCAAGTTCTTCCAAATTGTCCACGTGCCATCCTCTCTTTGGGTGGGTCTTAGGGCTGAAGATCTTTCTCTCAGCCACAAGTAGCTTGTTTTTCTCCTTCAGAATTAAAGTCCATGCCGAATACCGAATAGTTTCCGAATATCCGGAGCATCTCTAGCATAAACCTCTTCACGTCTACACATTAACGAAGTTAGTGTGGGTTGCAGGTCACCTTGCCCTGACAGATTTGGGACTACGTTTTGGGAAACGACGCGGACAAATAAATGAATAAGGAAATAATTCACAAAACTGACTCACAATGTGTTAAAATAAGGTGGTGATAAAATGTATCAGCTGAGCGAGTCACTTTGTATGGGAGCAAATTTCCTTTTTCGTATTTGGAAAAAAAAAACAGACAAATGTGGTGCAGTTTTATGAGTATTTTTGACACACATCTTGAGTGTATTTTTACTTATTTTAGTATGTATTTTTGTTTCGCTATTCCTCCAAACCTCATAATACCTGGTCTGAACCAATTATGATGAATAAGTATTGTCAGAAAATAAATTTGCATTAATATGTTATAATTAATGCCCAATTTTTCATATTTTAACATGTGTTCCTTGGGAAAAGTTGTTCAGTTTCGTGGGCTGGTTGAACCCTTAAAATATTTACAGCTACTTTTTTTACACCCTATGTTTCCTAAACTATACCACAGCAAATTCTTTTATAGGTAGAGTGTTTTCGTTACTTTTAAGGATTTTTTCTAGGCTGTTAAACAGTTGATAACTGTACAAAACAGTAAAATATTTACTTGGTTTATTCAATTTCCGTAAAACCGATTACCTATTCGGGCAAATGACAAATCCAAAGCTTACTCGTTTGATCTTCGGAATTACCTGGAAAAGCACTTTGATGATGATTTTTGTGAATGATAACGAATGTTTTTACTTCAGTAGCTTGCTTTTAAAGATAAAACTGTCTTTTTATAATAAGCATTCTTCATGAGGGTACTAGAAAGGAATATTTTAGCAAAATACTGTTTTAGACTCGTCTTGGCGCAGTTATGACCGTGTCCCCAGTTATGTGAAGTATACAAGCATGCAGCGTAAGCCATCTTCGTAGCATTATTATGCCTGCTACGACCGTAGCATTTCTGCTACGTTCACAAAGTCTACGGATATGCTACGAATGCGTTCTATCTCGGTCAGAGATCGTTTGTACGATTTATCTTAAATGTACTGTACTTCTTTACTAATATGTGAATGTGTATGTACAAAAGTGTAATTCTATGCATGGCACATTCGCCTGCCAGGCGTGGTGAGTGAGTATGGAAACACCTCCAAACTAGGAGACTCTAAGGCAGATCGTACATTTAACGCACGACGGAGCGCTAAAACATCGCAGCGGTCAGTCAGATCCATACTATCACATGCTAGCACTCGACAAACGACGCTGCGATAGCGCTGCGTCGACAGCGGTTGAGCGGTTTTAGTATGGGGAGTAATGTTTCCAGTATGGATCTGACAGACCGCTGCGATATTTTAGCGCTTCGTCGTGCGTTAAGTGTGCGATCCGCCTCATGTCCAGTAGTGGACCGTTGTGATTGTAGCAGTAGTAGTTCTTACCTATACAGTGGGATATAAAGTTCAGCTTTGAGTTTGAATATATTGTTTGTTGACTTCTGATGTCTTGAGTCTTGTATTGAAAAGGTAAAAGGGTTGTCATATCACGTTTCTTAGCTATCGGGTTGTAGAGAAGCCACGTCTTGCTTCAGACAAAAATAATATCAGCATAGCAAGATAAACATTCAACCAGAATACTCACTTACAAATGTATAATTACATATATATCCTGTCGTGTGATGCCGGCTTAGAATAGCATCACCCCATTTCTATCCCACGGGTGTCGTAAGAGGCGACTAAGAGACTCGAGGGCTTCAAGTGTATTACAACGTTAGGCGACAGGCGGACAACCTGTCACTACAGTGATACAAGAACAACAGAAGCCCTCATCATTTGTCAGACGTGGCGATAGGGACCATATTCTTATGGACGTTGACGTTCTGCCGTGTGATGGATAAGGGATAAAGGCGTGATGTATGTATGTATGTAGGTTTTACAGGGTGTAAAAAAATTAACTGCAAATATTTTAAGAGGTGAACCAGCCCATGCAACTGAACAACTTTGCCCAAGAAACATAGGTCAAAATATGAAAAAAAATTTTGGACCTCCCATACAAATTGATTTGGTCGGTTGGTAATTTAGTATGGGAGGTCCAAATTTTTTTAAATTTTATTTTTCAACCTATGTTCCTTGGTAAAAGTTGTGCAGTTTCATGGGCTGGTTCACCCCTTAAACTATTTGCAACTTATTTTTTTACACCTTATATATATCAATTACAAATTAAAACTTCTTCTTGAGTATCTTAAACCTAAATCTTAACAGCCACTACAATCTACTACTGGACATGGGCCTCCCCCTATCATCGGGGGAATATCTAAAATAAAAATATTCAATGAAGGTATTCACATGTATTTGTATGTGTGTAAGCAATATTGAACTTGGGGTACTATAAAAATATAAGTTTATGGACACTTCGATAGAATCAACAAGAATTTGAGGAAAATATTCTATACAATTAGTTACCTGTTGACATGACGTGATTTCTTGTTTCTTACTGATTGAATATTGAATCTCAAGGACCTTACTACAAAATTAAGTAATTTTGACGCGCGTTGAACGCGTTCCTAGTGTATTTTTGTATCAAAATATTTTAGAAAAATATGCAGACCAGAATAAGGCACGTAAGTTCAAAATAAATTTTCGTATACAGTTGTCAAAATAATAGCTGTAAATATTTTTAAGGGTGAACGAGCCCATGAAACTGAACAAGTTTTCCCACGAAAGATAGGTCGAAATATGAAAAAAAAAATTAGGACCTGCCATACAAAATTACCGACCGACCAAGTCAATTTGTGTGGGTCATTAAAAAAAAATTCTCATAATTCGATCTATGTTTCTTGGAAAAAGTTGTTGAGTTTCATGGGCTGATTTATGCCTTAAAATATTTGCAGCTAATATTTTTTACACCACAAAGTTTCAAAAAGATTACAAAGTAGACTATGAAATGTAGGTAATCACCATAAAAATGAACGACTTGTGTGTTTGTCCGTCGATTATGTGAAGGCAACCTTTATGAACCACTAAAGCTAAGGTATTTTTCTTATCTGTAAGTTCTTGTGACATGCGATCGTGTTTTGTACTTGCAAGTACTACTGTACTGAGAAATCGCGTTATCTTTGCACAAAAGGCGAGGAACACACTTGACGCACGACGGAGCGCAAAAAATACTAAAACCGCCCAACCGCTGTTGACGCAGCGCTATCGCAGTGTCATCCGTCGAGTGCGGTTTTAGTATGGGGAGTGACGTTTCTAGTAGGGATCTGACAGACCGCTGCGATATTTTTGCGCTCCGTCGTGCGTCAAGTGTGTTCCTCGCCGGCATAATTACTGGAATGTCAAATGAGCTACTTTTTAAAGCGATATTTTGTATGAAAACACGAAGAGATGACGTCATGTGTCTCTAGTTTCGATGGCGTCAAACTTACTTTTATAGTATTTTTCTGTTTATTATAAAACTTTGAATATTTCGAAAAACCAAAATTGTAGTATGTAGTATTTTTGAACGATAGTTTTAAGCGTACAACTTTTGTATTTTATTAATCACCCAGTCATCTAGTAAAATACATTTTATGTCAACAGTTTATTTGAATTCTTCTAATATTATTATTCTGGTACAGTCAAGCTCACATCCATAGATACATAGATACAGGAACAACCAATGTAATCCTATGCTCGCGGAAGCTTATTGGTCAGAAATAATTTGATCCGCCGCGACACGCAAAGAAGAAGAAGAAGAAGAGAAGAGCTGTCCAAAATCCAAATTGTATACCCTAGCCGTACGTTGACTGTACAAGCTATGACAAAATCTTTTGAAACATGTATAGTATATAATTGAAACATGTATATAGTAGCTGTTAGTAAGTAACATACCATGATAGGTCTTAAATAGGTAATCGTTGCCAGCGTGTCAGTAACTTTTGACTTTTTGAATACATATTGTTGTTGTTTATTATTACAGCACATGTGCAAATTTACAGTATGAAACCAAAACATTTTGATATGACATCTTAAAAGATTCTTCGACTAAAGTATTGAGTTTTGACTCAGTTATGTTTCAAAGTAAAAATTTTGGTCGTATGTAAAAAACGTTTAAGAAATATTGTTGTTTTTTGTACGTAGTTTGTATGATAGGTACTATTCTAAAGTTTTTTTTTTTTTTTTTAATTCTGGCGTCACATCTCATAGGTGAAGACGTATTTTGCCAATGTCAAAGTAGTCAGGGCGTCGGTAAGGTATTCTAAAGTTCTAATAGCAAATGGTCTTAATACCTCACCCCTGGGCCGTTTCTGCGAAAAAGCCCATAAATACCTGTATGTATGTTGTTTCGTTTGATCATCTTCACTAATAAGTCCCGAATCATTCCTGTCGTGTTCACCCACACATACCTACTACGAACAAGTAATTATAATTATACACGAAACCCGCCTCTAATTATTCGGTAGAGATTAATTAAAGATAATTAATCTTGTATCTTGATAAATAGCACAAAATATTATTATGTATGAACGTGATTATGATTCTTAATCTCCAGATTCATTCATTTGTCATTAATATTACTTAAAATATTTTGATTAGCATGTAATAATTGAGTTCGTATGAGAAGGGAACATTTTCGTAACTTTTTAAACCTTCCTAGGGAAACGTTGCTCATCAGTTTGATAAGTAGGTACTATCTTTAGGGTTACTGAGCCTTTTTTGTTAGATGTTTTACATACTTATATAAAACTAGCGGCCCGCCCAGCGGCTGCGCTCGCTCTAACTCAGTTTCCCGTTATATACCTTCCTCTTGAATTCCTCTATCTTAAAAAAAACCCTATTAAATCCGTTAGGTAGTTTTGAAGATTTAAGCATACATACATACAGACTCGCGGGAAGCTACTCTGCTTTATACTATTTAGTGATAGTGATCTGTGATACTGTCACTCTTTGATCACCAGCTACATTTTGTGCAGAGTTAGTTCAAACAGCTAGTTGTAGGTTACATAGTGACCTCGTAAATTGTACTTACGAACATAATAATAATGCGTACCTACTCACAAAATAAACATAATAATTATCTCATTTAATATTCTACCCACGTATGAATAATTCATTCCAGTATCCAAGTTGAACGGATAAACATTTCTCTTCCCCTGAAGGCTTTCAAGGAATGACGGTATAAGCCGAGGCCTCACGGTCGCCCGTACAGGTGGATTATGGACATTTAAATTAGCGTTCGTGGAAAAAGTTTACCTTTTTCATACTGTTTATTATGCTCTTAATAAACGAATATACTTCACTGCTGTATTGTAGCTGTAATGACTGCATTCGTAATGTCGGCCATCGACGCACTAAGATGGCAATGTGTACGTGGATTTTTTTAAATACCAAGTACCAAGAAAAACTGTACTAAGTTTACCGTGGACTTGTGAACAATTATTTTGTTTTGACGTGATAACGTCTCTAAATTCGATGGAGCCAGTAAAAAACATAACTCATGCGGCACTACCTTGCTCTGAGGCGTTCCGTTTAAGACTCGAAGTGCAAGCGAGAGCGCGTAGTGAGCAACAAAGAGGCACAACCGGCCTCGGCATTCGGCAGCGAATATTTACTTTTCTTTTGAAAAATGCAACCATTCCTTCAGTGTCTTCTTATGACGTTGTCATGTTCCACTATAGTCAGTAAACCGACTTTACAGACAACCTTTTTTTTTAGTTCTCTGTCATTATTTCATTATGTGGTAAGTAATCAGGTGCAGTCAGTATAGAAAATGTATTATCATCACTTCAGCTAGCAGTTCGCTGCTAAACGTAGGCCCGTACGTAGGTACGCAATAAGGCACGATATCCCTTGGTCCAACCCTGCCACTACTACTAGGCTCATTTATTGTAACTGCTGAATAGCAAATTTGTTATAGTCCCTATTCTACTTATTTTATAACTTCAACCCACACTACTTACATTCAATAATTACTGTTCAAAAAACAAGCGAGAATTATCAAGGGATATATGATTCGAGAGACATTGTAGGTAAAAAATAAATTGAATATTTTGTACACATGCTATATTAATTCGGACTTTCGGACTTGTTTACGTTTTTGTCCATTCGGAACACAAATCCACATTGAATTCATATTATTCCGCTTTCATAACTAAAATGGAAGGTTTTCTCGAAATTGTTTCCCGATTAGCGTACTCGTCCATTATAATCCAATTAGATTTGGGTAATTTTTGCGTTTCAAAACAATTCTGAATATGCCTCTGTTTTGGTTTATCTGGGTGGAAAAATTAATTATATCTTTTTGGACAGCAACAATGTATCACATGAATTCGCAGTATTTTGCCGTTTAGCTAAAAACGAAAGGGGTTTATCAAACTGCGTAATAGAGTCTCATACAACGCCGCTGAAAAATATGCTAAAATGCACGTATATAAAGTAGCTATACTGGTGTATACAAACTGTTAAGGCTGAGTGCTTTAATGGGTAGATTGGCGTGTTGCTGGTAGATTGTACCCGAGAATTGACACGAATATAGGTACGACTGATACATCATTGATACATATACAGAGATTTGACAGGTGAGCGAACTGTTCCGGAATCTCATGTCATTGATCACTGAACTCTGACAGCTACCGAACTATTCATTAGGTTATCTGTATATGACACTGACATTACGACAGTGCTCGCTTGAGGCTCAACCGCTTCAACATGCTTCAAAGACCTGTGATCTTTTGAGTGTGTTTGAACTTGGCCTTAAACATAACATGTAACGTGAAATTTTTTTTTAATTGTCTTTCAGGCCTACCCTTAGAGCATTTACCTTATGGAAGTGGTAAACAGTCAATTACCGAACTAATTTTCCTACCACTTTTTGCGGAAGGGTACATAGCAAAATGGCAACTGTCAGTTTCATTTAACGTGGTGGGCAAATGGGCAGTGAATTCTGGCAGAAGGGTAAGACCAGCTTTACTATCTCCTTAGGGTGAATGCTCTGAGTGCCTACCATCTACAAAATATAGTAGTATTTTTACGTTTCTCCGTCAGTCTCTCTGTCATAGAAACTCAAAACTAAACTCTATTTCCCTCTTAAATCACAAATCCCAGGACAACCAAAGAAGAAGAAGAATGCCTTACTTGCAACCAACTGCTCAGAAACATTACTAATTGGCCAACTAAATATAGAATTTGGTACTTCGTATATATGTCAGGGTTGCCAGGTGGTCTTAGTCATGTATTAAAGATGTCATGTGTTATACCTGTACATACATACATACATATATCACGCCTTTATCCCTTGCGGAGTAGGCAGAGCGTTAACGGCCGTAAGAATACGGTTGCTATCGCCACGTCTGACATTTGTGAGAATTGCTTTCTAAGGTTGTTTCAGAAAACATGTGTATCACTATAGTGACAGATTGTCAGCCTGTCGCCTAAAAATTGTAATACACCAATACTCTCGAGTCCCTTAGTCGCCTCTTACGACACCCGCGGGAAGGATGTGGGGTGATGCTATTCTAAGCCGGCATCACACGGCACACCTGTTATACCTGTTATTGTAGTATTTTTGATTTTATTGAGTAGCTAATAATTTTGCCTTTCGTCCTTCAGCAGCAGAATTTAGCTGGGACGAGTAAGTGAAAATACTTCTTATCCCACACGAATGACGCCATTTTAGGTTTTTAACCTATAAGCAAGCACAGGTGAAAATATTATAGTCACCTGTGAGTTTAATCCCAATTGAAATATGTAATGTTCAAAGGAATTATCGATAGCATAGGTCTAAAATAATTGCAGTCTAAACACGACAAGTCTAATAGTTGATAGGTCTGTGGGTACGACTGACAACACCATTCACGATATCTAGTTTTGGCATATCAAATATCAGTTTCAGATCTACGTACTGTTAGGTTTGTGTGCAGATAGTTGGAAAAGGAGTTGCTCGTAACGAAGTATCCTCTCTTAATGCCTAGTACTCTTTCTCTCTCATTTCGTGTGCGACACCGAGTCGTCCAACGACCCGATGAAGCCTAGTGTCAGAAGTTTTCAACCGCCATCTACAAGTACAAGGCTTCTGACATGTTTCTAACGACCCCCGTCTAAGTGATACCTCTGTCATAGTCAGCAACCGAGACCTACGGCTTAACGTGCCATCCATAACACGGAACCATCTTACTTACGGGCAATTGAATGTTTAAGCCCGCAATGTCCTAACCAGACTGAGAACAAATTCACAACGTAATAAATATCAACTTCGTGAGTGACCCACCGAGAATCGAACCCGATACCTTCTGCGTCAACGGCAGTCGCACTACCACTGCGCCACATACATAGGTCAATGAATAAGTCAAGTAAAGTGTAAGGTACAAAAGTAATTCTCGTTAACGATGATTTTCGACAGTTTGCTATAATATTTCATAAGGTTTTTCCGTTGTTGGTCTTTAATAATTACGTATCTGACCGTAGTTAATTAGGTGGTAATAATTACGCTATCGGGCGGCGGCACGCGTCGCTCCGTTACTGCTGCGTCAATGAACGTTCGACCAAAATGTTTTTATAGCCTGAAACGGAACGACATGAAATAACAGTGTAGTTTTTTAAAGTTTACCTTGCATATTCTTGAAAATGATGACCTTATTTTTTGACATTGTTTGTTTTACTTGATAGACCTTTGATTTTTAAAAGGTTGACATTTTTAACGATATTCTTACTTTATTAATATTGCTTTTGAATCTATTATTGCTTTTACAGTATGTTTTTTTTTGTTTGTATCTACTATTGAAATTTCCATACAATGTCATATTGTTTTGTAATAAATAAATGAAATGAAATTTAGTGGTATATTTTTATTTTTTCTTCAGTTATTGAATTCTATTAAAATCTACATAAATGGGCACTGAGTAAGGTGATTCGACCTTGTTGGTTTTGAACGTCTTTCAAAACTAACTCCCATCCAATACCTTACTCTGGAAACAAAATTCCGGATTCTTAATATGTAGTTGCCTATAATCATACAAAGCCTACAATATTTCAGTCTTTAGTTATCTGTACTAGCGACGCCTGTTATTTGAGCCACCGCGGCTCCATCATTACCGTCGAAATCATGCAAGTGCACCTTAGCCAATAACGCATGGTATGACTCTATTGCCGTGCGATGCCGGCTTAGAATAGCATCACCCCATTTCTACCCGTGGGTGTTGTAAAAGGCAACTTTAATGTGTATTACAATTTTAGGTGACAGGCTGACAACCTGTCACTACAGTGACACATGTATCATCGAAAAAGACCCTCAATACTTGTCAGACGTGGCGATAACTGCCGTAAGTTTACGATCGTTAACGCTCTACCTGCCCTGGAAAGGAAAAAAGCGTGATTTGTGTATGTATGTGTATGACCATCTATAAAAACTCGGCTTCAATGTAGGGACAAATTCTAAAACTCAGTTATGTTGCTCATTTTTAACAAAATACAAATACTCCAATGCAAGTACGAGTATTATCTTTTGCCGAATCAACAAAATATTACACAAGGTATATTTGAATGCTTTTCTCATATTTCATTCAAAACCAATTTACAATATTCGCTGCGACGATGATACTTTCAATTTAGCTTTTACGTACGTATTAGTGATGTAACAAATATTTTCATTTTTTGAGCGAATATTTTTCCAATATGGAAATCGGAAAATATGTACCTACATACAATACAATATTACAACTTGAAGACTACTTATAAGGCCCCCGCGGCTTTGCCCGTGTGGAAGTCGGTTTTAATCTCGTAGCAGCTCACATGAACATTTTTTTGGCATAACAACTGGCCTGTGTGTTAATCTGAGTTACCCTTTATCCTTTCGAGAAAATCGGTTCATTAATTTAACGTGAACGATTAAGAAACAAACAAATAAACATACAAACTTTTGCATTTATATATTAGTAGGATTTTAATATGTTCGATTTTTTTTCCAATATGTGGACTTCAGAAACTATGTTCATTCAATTTGGAGACTACTTATAGGTTAATTTTAAAATTTCGATTCAAAAGCAAATACAAGTGACGTCATTTTAAACTTGGTGTGTGACACATCGGATTGATTCGGTTCTTCTCGGAAATTCAAACAGATCGACAGGGCTAACGAAGTCATGTTCAATTCGAGACTGCCACCAATCCCAATAGCCTTGATCACACGTTGCGAGTAAAGCAGGCGAGTCAGTGCATCGCCCTCTACTCGCCATAGTTTACATACAAACACTCGGGCGAGTACACTGTTTTGCCCATCCAGTCAGCACGTGTGATCAGGGCATATGGCTTCAATAATATTCTGGTGTTTGTGACTTTGCGTGCGAATATTGATAACAAATATTCATATTCGCTCGCGCGAATGTTCAATAAGTTATATTTGTTACAGCACTATTACATATAAGTAAAAGCATTTGCGGTGAAACATTATTTATTCACCGCTAAAACATTCATCTTGCTTCTACTTAAGGTTGTTTGTATGTGTAATTAACAAGGACACTTGTAGAACAAGTATGTACCAAAGATCAGACCAGAAGGATCAAATTCAAAGCACGTCGCCACCTATAATACCTATACTCTCATACAGATTTACCTAAGTGGTTTTGGATTATCTTGTGTAACAAAAACATAATTGTTAGTTTGTTAATTGTTTGTTAGTAGTATTATTTAATTAAACTTACATTGGGAGAACCGTAATTCTTTATCTAAAATGTTTTTGCACAATTAAATAACTTGAAGAAAGGAAAATTAAATACCTACCCATTTGTATTCACCATTGAAAAACTCTCTCACACACACACACAAATTACGCCTGTATCCCTTGCGGGGTAGGCATTAAAAAACTGTTGAACGAATTCCAACAAACGCATAGCAACTATATTGAAATAAAAAGACTGCTTATTGTCCTCAATAGATGTCGCTGTTTTAATTGCAGCTAAGTAATTTTATTTCTGAGGAGGTAGTCAATCACCGAACAAATTTTTCTGCAACTTTTTGCGGGAGGGGACGTAAACACGTACATCACACAACGATAATTTTAAAATAACTTGACAACCACATGCAAATTGGCAAGTGTCTGATTTAAATAACGAGCTAGGCAAATGAGCAGTAAATTCTGGCAGAGGGGTAAGCCCAGCTTTGCTATCTGCTTAGGGTGAATGCTGACGGTATTGCAGTGGAACACTGGGCAGAGGCAAACAACCTTGTGCTGGTCCACGACGCGAAACAACCAGCGTCTTTCAACAGTAGGCGCTGGGGACGAGGGTACAATCCGGACCTCCTATTTGTGACCTCTAACATAAGCACCCAGAGCACAAAGACAGTATGCGAAGCCATCCCTAGGACGCAACACAGGCCCATCATGTGTCAAATTAAAGCTGCTGTCCGTCCTACAAATGTGCCCTTCAGACGCCGGTTTAATTACACAAAGGCAGACTGGGAGCAATATACTAAGAGAGTCGATGAGGCCGTCATGCACATTGTGCCCTCCCCCAAGAACTACGAAAAGTTTGTGGATGTCGTGGCTGCTATCTCCCGCCAATGCATTCCTAGAGGATGCCGCACGCAATACATCCCTGGGTTATCCTCAGAGTCTGTGAAACTCCTACAGTCTTATGAAGCTCTTTACAATGAAGACCCTTTCTCCGAAGACACCCTTGCTGCTGGAGAAGAGCTCCTAAAGGAAATAAGTACTAGCAGACGCGAGAGATGGACAGCTACTGTAACATCGATTAATATGACCCACAACAGTAAAAAAGCATGGACCACTGTGAGGAAACTTACGGATGATACACCCCCGCCCACCACTCCGGGTCAAGTAACGGCAAACCAAGTGGCACACCAGCTACTATTAAACGGCAAACCACCTCGCCGGCTCAAGAAAATCCCTGGTAGTTGTGACTTCCAGCCTACACATGAATCCGTCTGCGAGCCTTTCGTGCTAACAGACATCATAGCTGCAATTAAAATGCTCAAACTTGGAAAGGCTTCAGGCGTGGATAATCTATCAGTTGAGCAAATAAAACACTTTGGTCCCGTTACAGTATCGTGGCTGCTTAAACTGTTCAACGAGTGTCTCGAGACGGCAAAAATCCCTAGGCTTTGGAGGAAGTCCAAAGTGATTGCCATACCCAAGCCCGGAAAGCCAGCTGATGACCCAAGGAGTTTCCGCCCAATCTCCCTTCTATGCCACACCTACAAATTGTTTGAAGGTATGCTGCTCAACTTTGTTGATCCCAAACTCATATCTGAGCAAGCGGGCTTCAGACCCGGAAAGTCGTGTTGTAGCCAAACGCTGAAGCTCACACAATACATTGAAGATGGGTTTGAGATGAACAATGTCACCGGTGTAGTGTTCGTAGATCTGTCGGCAGCTTACGATACGGTCAATTTGAGGAGGCTACTACGGAAGGTAGGAGATCTGACTGGCGACCGGAGATTTGTTGGTATCCTCAGCGAGCTCCTACATAACCGCCGCTTTCAAGTCCACCTCCTGGCGGATAAGAGTAGATGGCGATCTCAAAGGAATGGTCTCCCACAAGGTAGTGTCTTGGCTCCTACCTTGTTCAATATTTATACAAATGACCAACCTCAATGTCCTAGAACTTCGCGCTTTATTTACGCAGATGATCTCGCGTTAGCCTCGCAAACAGCCACCTTTAAAGAAGCCGAAAACAACATCACAGCCGCATTGAACACTTTGGGAGAGTATTACGAATCCAATGCGTTGAAGCCCAATCCAGCCAAAACTCAATCTTGCGTTTTTCATCTGCGCAACAGAGAAGCGGCGCGTGAACTAAACCTCACCTGGCAGGGAGTTCCGATTACGCATTGCCGCTACCCAAGGTATCTTGGTGTGGTACTGGACCGGGCTTTAACGTATAAAGCAAACTGCGAAAACGTCAGGAAAAAGGTGAGCAGTCGAAATAACCTCCTGAAAAAGCTGACATCGACAAACTGGGGCGCTTCGCCACAGGTACTGAGGACCACGGGACTGGCGCTTTGTTTCTCTGCTGCAGAGTACGCTAGCCCTGTCTGGAATCGTTCCGCCCACACCAAGCTAGTGGATACAGTTCTCAATGACACTTGTCGGACTATAACTGGCTGTTTAAAGCCGACACCGATAAGTAAACTGTACCCACTAGCCGGAATAGCACCTCCGAACATCAGGAGAAATGTGGCGAGCGCCATTGAGAAAGCTACCCAGGAGACCGACGCTAGACACCCTATGTTTGGCGATAACCCGGCACCGCAGAGACTAAGAAGCCGTAAAAGCTTCCTGTCTTCTGTGGCGCTCTTAACAGAAGACCCTGCGCAGGCTAGGACATGCCTGTGGAAAGATGCCGCAACGCTCGAACCGTACATCCCGACACAAGAAGTCCTTCCCCCAGGCAGCGACCTCCAGTGGTCAGTATGGAAGTCCCTTAACCGACTTCGTACACAGGTTGGTCGCTGTAGGGAGAACCTTTGTCGGTGGGGCTATAGCGACTCCGACCAGTGCCAGTGTGGCGCTGTCCCACAGAGCATGTCTCATCTGCTAACATGCCCAGCGTGCCCCGACTCCTGCACGCTAGAAGATCTTCGGGCGGCCACACCGAACGCTATTAATGTGGCCACATACTGGTCAAAAGAAATTTAGTTCGTCTCGACTCGCAAAGAAGAAGAAGAAGGGTGAATGCTTTAAGTATTGCACCAATGGATTACTGCAGCTCGTGGTTCTTAGTCTACTTTGTTTTTTGTCTATGGAATAAAAACAGTAAACTTAAATCCCCTCAAAAACATTAATATATAAAAAATTCCAAGTCTCGCTACTGAGCTGTTCAACCGTAAAAAGGTATGAGATCCATTTGAAACCAAGTCGGCTATCGATTTGTTCATTCCCCACTTTAAGAGATCTATCTTAATTAATTACATAATTAGTTAATAAGCATTATTTTATAGTGACCATATCAATATTTTCAATAGTTGCAACAGTGTAAAGTTTGAAATGGTTTAACTTGGATTGAAACCATTTTATGTAAAATATATACCGTTTTGTTACAACAAATGATCTCTCGTCTTGTTAAGAGTTATTATAGTGTTCGAGTTAGAAAGCGAACATTTAAACTTAGTTGTAGTAATGTAAAGTTCATGTAATTGTCTTGTGAACTATAAAATTTATTACTTACAGTTACAGTTTCTAGCACGAAAGAATATTATAGTAGTGTATTCAAATCACCACATAAAAGTCTGGTTTAGAAGGAGAGTATTTTTATAGAACCTGGAAAAAAAACTAGTGTATTTTGATTATGTACTCAGTGGATTGGATGTTAGACTAATTCAAGTGACTTAAAATGCCTTCGTAATGTAGCAGTTGCTGTTTTTTTACCATTTAAGAGTAAATTGACTCGATAGAGTTAAGCGCATCAGCGCATCGTATACTTAACGCACGACGAACCCCTAAAATATCGCAGCGTTCTGTCAGATCCGTACTAGAAATGTCAATCCTCATACTAAAACCGCTCAACCGCTGTTGACGCAGCGCTATCGCAGTCGTCCGTGTCGAGTACGGTTTTAGTTTAGGGAGTGACGTTTCTGGCATGGATCTGATAGACCGCTGCAATATTTTAGCGGCCTGTCGTGCGTTAAGTGTGAGATCCACCTAATTCCTAAGTCCAGTTGCGGTTGATTAAACCATTACCTAGTATTCTAACTATTATCTACTTACAGTACTTTGGGAAATCGTACCAACTAATTAGAAACACAAACACTATTAGGTAATCTGCGACACGTGCAGCTGCAAAATGCGATAATAATTGAGAACAATGACTTTAAACAGTATTCCAACATTTAGCTCGCGTTGTAATAGTGTAATTGCCACGAGAACTAAATGTTGGAATACTACTGTTTGAATAAATTATTACTTATTGTTATTAGCATCACCCCGTTTTTTTGCCCGTGGGTGTCGTAAGAGGCGACTGAGGGACTTGAGGGTTTCAGTTGTATAACAACTTTTAGGCGACAGGCTGACAACCTCACTCTGGTGATACACGAATTGTCTCAAACGGCCCTCAATATTCGGACGTGGCATAAGCGTGGTGACATCGACCGTATTTTTACGGCCGTTAACGGTCTGCCTACCCCGCAAGAGATAAAGGCGTGATATGTGTGTGTGTGTGTGTGTTATTGTTATGTTGTAGGAACGAAGGCTTAAGTGGGATTAGGCTAGTCACTTATGCTGAATGCAACCGGATACATGGGCCAAATCCACACATTTTGTCCCAAAAGAACGCCGGCGCAGAGGGGAGACCGAGAAAAAAATGGCTGGATGACCGACTTTGACCCAAACTGGTCGCAAACAGCCACTGACCGCCAAATCTTTTGCCCAGTAGTGGGACAGTTTAGGCTAATATAATAATAATGTAATAGCGTCCAACGGTTGCGCCCGCTGCTAAGCGTGCCCTATCATTTTTTGGAAGTATAACAAAACCCCGGCATAGCTTACAGAACAGCCTAACTGAACATCACCGACCACCGTGCGACCGACTGAAAGTTAGGAGGCAGGTTGTCCCATACAGAATTTAAACAAAACTTGCAACTTTCACTTAGGGATTATTTTTTGGTTTCCCGCAAATTTAATTAACTTCCTTGCCTTGCGTATTGCAAGTAGAACTAAAAAATATACATTACGCACAAATTAAATTTTTTCGAGATATTGTCATAGTTTTAAAAGAAACGAAGTTTTTGTTAAATAAATAAATATAATACCTACAGCTACACCACCGTTCTTCTGAACAGATGATGAAGAGATGAAATCAATGCAGTGCAAAGGTAAAATTTCACAGTCACTCTTAGCTATAACATGACTCAGCTCCCAGACTAATACACACATCCTTCATACAGCCCATTCTCCTGCAATCTAATCATCTTAGATTGATGACGGTATTGAGCGTCATAAACTACAGCCAAGGCTCAATAGAACTTAGTTAGCCTGGAACTGAAGCGCCTAGCTAGATAAATACATGTACGGCCAGCAAACAGTACCTCCGTGATCACGAGCCTGAGTTACGTCTAAGGGTCTGAAGACTAGAATGAGTTAGCTATTCGACAAGATGAATAGGATTTTTTAAAACATGCTATATTATCAACCTCAGACTTGATTTGAACCACCGACTTTTGTCATATGCTCTGGCGATGCCTCTGCCATCTGGCTTACTGTGGCTCACTCAGAGCCTGCGAATTAAACCAATACTCGTAACGCGTTGCAGGTCTCCGCCTGCCATCTACACTGATAGTTTTGCAAATTCCCAGGAATTTAGTCTTTTAGTTTGGCGTCTTCATGACTCGGCACGTTCAGGCATTTGAACTGGTTAAGTCTGTCAATTTGTATAAATTATCTTCTCTATTTTGTTACATTCTCAGACAGAGTATCATGTGTATTTCCCAGCTTTCCTGCTTTTATACTTCATGAAAAGTCAACTCATAATTTTACTTTTACACTATTTTCAGTGAATAGCGCATAAAGAGCTATATTACTACGGGTCTTCAGCAAGTGTAAAAGCCAAAAACTCATAGTTGGCTCACCACTGACTCATTGTGACTTTTCGACGAGTAGAGATAAATATTATTAGAAGTACAAATGTAACCTTATAACTTCGGTGAACCTAATCGATCACGTCATGATTAATTGTTTCTTTCCTACAAATATTTGCTACGTAGGTATAGGTAAGTATTCTTTAAATAGCAAATAATAAATCGTAATATGTGGAAAGAAAGTTTTATCCAGTGTTTGATTCGAATCAAGATATTAATTTAGATAATTGAATTGTTAAACCAGTTATACCCAATCAGAAAAGATTTTTTTATGGCGTGATTTTCTTTATCGTTTTGTGTAGATAACACAGTGAGTCATATACAAGTGTCCGTAGAGGCTTTAAAATAAATCAGAAAGTGTTATTTTAAAAAATCGCGCCGTATAGGTATAGAGTCTCCGTAGTTTTTCAGAACCCTCACGTAAGTAGTAACAGTAAAACGCTCGAGATCTTGACAACAGCAAATTTACTATCAAAGTCCCCACCATTACACCTCATAATTTGGTTTTCGACCTATTGATCTTATTCTCAGAATTTTTTGTCCATCGTTTTTGGATGTTATGGGTACTTATCTTAAAATATGCCGAACATGAGTGATAATACCTCATCAAAAAGGGTACTTCCAGAAGTGGTAATAGTGTACAAACAACAAAACAAAAATCAAAAATCTATTACATTTGCGCCACAGCATAAAAATACTGATAGTTTAAGACAAATATTAATCAATTTTTCTCTTTAAAACAATTTTGTTCTACAGAGGACTTGTTTAAAAAACGACTTAAACTACTTCAAACGATAATATCAGCATTTTTGCCTACAGCAAAAAAAACTTGTAAGACACGACAGAGCATTTCAGAATAACATTTTATATTCAGAATATTAAATGTAATAAAACATTCATGAGACGAGATAAGTTATACAATCTTTCTCTAGATAAGTGGGTATATGAGTTATAACAAAAGGTCTATTTGCCAAAGATATGGATTAAACGAGACAGAGATATGAAGTTCCGGAGGGTATTTGTTGGGGCCTTTCCTGTATAAAATGGCTAACGTCTGTGTACATTTGTCCTATGCATTTTTCATTCATGACCCTTCAGGGATTATAATCTATTGAGTTTTTGATTACATTTGCTCAGGGTTTTATGCATAAAACGGATGGGACAGGCAAAACGACTAATCTTGAGAATAGGTATAATGAAAATAGCTGTAAGACAAAGTAAAGATTATTGATGCCTGAGTTAATAAAGAAAATTTTATTACCTAACTGTTTATAAGACTAATCGTAATTTTTAACAAGTTACATGCAGGCGTCTAGTTAAACAAAATTACAAGTACATTATAAAAATTAAAACCACCAAGTGAATTACTTTGGTTTCATACCTAACATACTGGTTATGACAATATATTTAAGAGATCGGAAATTCAGAAGGTCTCATAAATTATAAAACTTTAAAGTTGTTTCAGCGTAATCTTGAAAATGACGATAATTTGAAATGTTATATCTTCATAAAAGTTTACTTTGAAATAAACTTTATTCTCCTAAATTTTAAAAATTGAAAAGTGGAATGAAAACTACTGTACTTCATAAGTTAAGTATGATCATTAAAAATAAGCGTCACTAAAATACATACATACATACATATATCACGCCTTTGTCCCTTGCGAGGTAGGCAGAGCGTTAACGGCCGTAAGAATACTGTCGTTATCGCCACGTCTGACATTTTTGAGGATTGTTTTCCAAGGTTGTTTCAGAAAACATATGTATCACTATAGTGACAGGTTGTCAGCCTGTCGCTCAAAATGTAATACACCAATACTCTCGAGTCCCTTAGTCACCTCTTACGACACCCGCGGGAAGGATGTGGGGTGATGCTATTTTAAACCGGCATTACTAAAATAGTTAATATAATACGTATACTACCAATATGTTTACGTAAAAATATGTAGCAATCTCGTACTCTTCAGCCTTCGGCTTAGCTGATACGATCTCGAAATCTTGATTTCATAGAAACCGAAATCTAACTACCTACCTACCTAACTAGTTTCTCATATTTTCGTTAGGTAAGTACGTTTAGCAAAATGTGATCATTTTTCGTTTAATAGAGCAGTATTTTTTTTGGTGTCTGGAATTGAGCAATATTCCTGTAAAATATTATTTTTGCCTCCATCAGCGCAACATTGGTAAATAACCAATCAAGTACATTTATGAAATATTTTATTGGGAATGTTTTTCAACAATTACGACGTGTGAAATAACAAAAATGTACGTATATTTTCTTGATAAATTAGCGGCCCGCTGCAACTCATTTTCCCGTGGGAATAAGATGTTTTCCCGGCAACTATTATTCATAAAAACCTTTCTCTTGAAACACTCTATTTAAAAAACCTACATTAAAAATCTGTTGTGTAATTTTAAAGATTTAAGCAGACATACATACAGACTGACGCGAAAAGTATGTAGTGATTAACCTACAAACAAAATATATTTGTACATGCAATATTTGAAGCGTACATTCTTCTTCTTCTTTTCGTGTGGGACACCGAGTCGTCCAACGACCCGATGAACCCTAGCGTCAGAATTGTTCAACCGCCTACTACAAGTAGCAGGCTTCTGACGTGGTTGTGTAACGACCGCCGTCTAAGTGATCATAGACAGCAACCGGGACCAACGGCTTAACGTGCCATCCGAAACACGGAACCATCTTACTTACGGATAATCGGGTGGTTCAGCCCGCAATGTCCTAACCAGACTGGGAACAAATTCACAAAGTGATAAATATCAACTTTGTGAGTGACCCACCGAGAATCGAACCCGGAACCTTCTGCGTCAAAGGCAGTCGCACTACCACTGCGCCACATCGGTCGTACATTGACACAAGAAGAAAACCTGCATATCTGAACTCGCGCTTGAGTTAAAATTAATTGCCTACAATACTGCGTTAGATCAAATAGTTAACCTGTTTGAAGATTCATAATCGTAATGGTTTAAACCATACACTTTAATCTATTATAAGTTGATATATAAGGTGGAAAAATATTAGCTATTATTAGTAAGTTGTTCAGTTTAATAGGCTGATTCACCCCTTAAAATATTTGCCGCAATTTTTTTTTTACACCCTGCATTTGATGGTAACTCGAAAATCTGTCAAATGTAAATAAATACGTAATAAATAGAACTTGTTTATGATTTTGATATTATCATGGAAAGATTATTGACATAAAAAAAATTGGTTGGTTCAAGATAATGATAATATTGACACGTGGAGATATATAATGCCGTGTGATGCCGGCTTAGAATAGCATCACCCCATATCCTTCCCGCGTGTGTCGTAAGAGGCGACTAAGGGACTCGAGAGTATTGGTGTATTACAATTTTTAGGCGACAGGCTGACAACCTGTCACTATACAAATGTTTTCTGAAACAACCTTGGAAAACAATTCTCAAAAATGTCAGACGTGGCGATAGTGGCCTTATTTTTACGGCCGTTAACGCTCTGCCTACCCCGCAAGGGAAAAAGGCGTGATATATGTATGTATGTATGAGAAATATAATCCCGTAGAATGTGTGGCGCTTCCTTGTTTGATAAAAACACCAATCTACTCAGAAAAAACTACTTTTCAGAAAATTTTGTGTAATTAACACTGTAAAGATCATTGATAATAACAAAATGACGGAATCGATAACATCACGCTCGTGAAGTCTGTTATTGTAGTTTTTTATATAACGTAATGTTTTGTTAAAAATATTTGCGTATTTAAGTTTATGTTCGGCAGAAACAATAGAAATAGTTGTAAAATGGTAAAGTTGATAGACTGATATTTAATATACCCATTTCTTTATAAACGTGATTTGCCAATATCTATTTCATGTTTGATTGATTAACAATACGCATAATTATGAATCATACAAACAAAAACTCGTACGTACTCCTTGTTGCCTGGAAGATATTGCTACGGTAGCAATAAAGCCGCCAATTGTAGCAATTTGTCCTTGTGTGTATTTTTTCCTGTACATTTTTCTGTTGTGCAATAAAGTAGGTATAAGGTGTAAAAATATTAGCTGCAAATATTTTTGGGGATGAACTACTTTCCCCAAGAAACATATGTTTAAATATGATTAGATTTTTTGGACCTCCCTTACAAATTGACTTGGTCGGTTGGTAATTTTGTATGGGTGGGCCAATTTTTTTTTGTCATATTTCGACCTATATTCCTTGGGAAAAGTTGTTCAGTTTCATGGCCTGATTCGTCCCTTAAAATATTTGCAACTAATATTTTTACACCCTGTATACTTGATTTGATTTGTACGTAGTCTATTACGTAGGTATTTCATGACACCGTAGCATTTTGCTACGCGAGAGCTACGAGCGTTCAACTACGGCTGCTTACGTGTCATGCCATGCATCACCTCGCTCGCTCATTTGTACACGTGCTACGATATAAATTGTGTATTAACTGATATTCGCTCTTCGAATGGTGCTACGAATTTCTTGATAAGGAACACAATAATCGGTTCCAAGTGATTCAGGTTTCAAGAACTCTAAGAAGACATTGATAATTAAAAACGCTGCTAGATCTTGACAGAAAATTAACGGTTTTCAAAAATTTTAGTTTATTTGTGAGGATTATATCTTTACAGTTTCATTACTGGTAATATATTTGAATGTAAATAGTTGTTCATTTAATAATTTTGTTATATTGTTCCCTGTTCCCATTGTTACCACAGAAGAAAAGTATATTTTTTTAAATAGGTAAGTATTTGGAATAGTAATTCTTTTTACGAGTGACTTAAATGACTAAACGGATCAGACTTAGGATATCATGCGGTATCCTAAGACTCGTCTCATTTGCGCTATCGACACTGGCTATATGAAAAATTTCATATTTTACCCGCATAGTACTTTCGCTTTTGAGTTTTTTGCAATACTGTTGGTTGTTTCTATAACAAATTTCAAGACAAAATTCTAAGCTTGTCTACAACATTATGCAAAACTTTGCGAAGACGGTCCGACAGGCTGATGAAAATTCATGAATCATCGATTATGGGTTGTTGTGGTTGGGTTGAATTCAATAATAGCAGCGTTTTTAATAATAAAATGCAGGAAGAAAGATTCTCTGCTATATGAATTTAAAATTAAACGAAAGACGATAATTTAAGAAAAATTTTTTCATACCTCTCTCTTTTCTTGTGGGACACTGAATCGTCCAACGACCCGATACCAATGTCTCTACAGTTAGATGTTAAAATCTGGGAAAACATTAACTTCTTCAAATCATATTAGATTTTGCGGCTTTTGTACATATTTCTATAATATTATGTAAAACTCAACAAGTTAGCATCCTAATAAAGTCTTCTTATGAAGGGTTAAAAATCTCGGATTTACGTTAAAACCAGAAGTATTATTGAATTTGAGAGGTACAAACATTACAAGTATCTAACCCTTAATTGGTGTGTTAGTTATTTATTTGGACATTGAAGCAAGTACCTTATGTAAAATACGTCCAACAAAATTAAAAAAATATGTATTATCATTGATTGATTCATTCGTTATAAAAGTGTCTATTGATTTTTTGTATTTTTTTTATTATATAATGTCTTTTGATTGTAATCTAATGATATACAAAGTAAATACGTAGTCGGTCCCAAAGTTCTGTCATATATGAAAATACTGATAAAATAAAAAGTACCAATCCGTTTTTAAAAATTTATATATCAATTAAAAATACAATCATCGAAGAATCAAAATAACATAAAACTATTCGAAATGACCTCCCTTGCTTTTAACAACGGCCTTCAACCGCGGCGGCCAGTCGTCTATCGCAGCACGCACCATATCCATGTCGATTTCAGCGACTGCTTTAACTATGGCTGACTTCAGACTCTCCAAATTTTTATGGGGCTTAGCACAGACCTTGCTCTCTAAGACCTGCCAAATTTTATAGTCCAGAGGATTAAGGTCCGGACTGGAGGAAGGCCAATCTTCGTGTCTTATAAACTCAATGTTTTGACGTTCAAACCAGGCTTGAGTGGTCCTGGCTTTGTGAGCGGGCGCAGAATCATGCTGGAATACAAAGTGATGTCCTGAAAATAGTGTGTTGGGCAGGTCTTTGACGTACCGATCCAAAACCGTCTCTTGGTACACTTTTGCGCTGGTTTTGACCCCCTTTTCGCAAAAATGAACCTCAGTTGGCCCATAGTAGGAGACTCCTAACCAGACCATGACTGAAGAGGGATGATGCCCATGTTGCACCCGCGGAACTTTGTTTCCTGCTTCTTCAGAGCTGGTAGCGTACACTCTATCGTTTTGTTTATTATACTTTTCTTCTATATCAAAATTTTTTTCGTCTGTAAAAAGTATATCGCGGTGCCGGTTTTTCGCGTACCGTTTTAACAACACCCGAGATCTTTTGAGTCTAATTTCTTTTAAACGGGCATTAAGTAAGTGCCCACTCTTTTTTTTGTATGCTCGCAGCTTAAGGTCTTCGTTTAAAACCTTTTTGACTGTTTTTCTACTAACCTTCATCTGCAAAGCCATAAGTTTCTGTTTTCGGACAGGATTTCTTCGTATGCGCTCCTTGATCGCTTTGATCACTGCTGGTGTTCTGGCGGAGCGAGGCCGGCCAGTTCTTTTCTTGTCCTCAACACTAGAGACTTCAGTGTACCTAGTTATAGTACGATACCCAAACCTAAGCGTTATTTTCAATTTTTTGAGCAACTTGAAAATGGTACTCGGCGAGTGCCCACAGCGATGCAACGCCAAAACTGCTATTCGGTTTTCTTTCAAAGTCCACTCCATCGTGAAAAATCGCGCCAAATGATTATTTATTGTTTTAAAATAATTGTTAAACATTCAAAAACGGAATGCAATAAAACTTTTCCAAATCCGTGTTCTAAATTCAAAAATAATATGCCAGTGACAGAACTTTGGGACCGACTACGTACAATTTTAACCATTATCATTATTCATAATATGATAATGGAGTGTTATGTAAAAGATAATAATCAATAAACGATTCATTATAAATGAAATCGGTAATTCTATTTAGTTCCGGAACTCGATAATTATTTGATAATATATTCTAAGAACTCGTGTGGCCATTTCATGGAATAGGTATAAATATATTTGTAGATACCGATTTTTTAATCCAAATATTAGCAAGGTATTTAAAGTGCTTTAATGAATATAACAAAGTAAACTATGCAATAAATAATGCTTAATGGAAACTTAACTTTCCACTAGAAATATAAGTCGGAAATTGACTGAGTCTCTCATACTAAATCACAAGTATATACATACATATATCACGCCTTTATCCCTTGCGGGGTAGGCAGAGCGATAGGGGCCGTAAGAATACAGCCACTATCGCCACGTCTGACATTTTTGAGGATTGTTTTCCAAGGTTGTTCCAGAAAACATGTGTATCACTGTAGTGACAGATTGTCAGCCTGTCGCCTAAAAATTGTAATACACCAATACCCTCGAGTTCCTTATTCGCCTCTTACGACACCCGCGGAAAGGATGTGGGGTGATGCTATTCTAAGCCGGCATCACACGGCATCACAATTGTATGTTTTTTTATATTGATTTTTTTCAATGAAATAATTGTTCAGTTTTATGATATGAGTGTACCTATCAGTGTTCGGAGATAACTATCCTTTACACATTGTATTTAAACAGCCTAAAACTCCACGATGTGCAGGTGTTTTGTGACGTAATTATCATTCACGTGATTAAATAAACTACCATTATGCATGATCCAACGGCGGCCTCTATGTAATTTATCCTAATATCGTATAACCATTCTTGTATGAAAGTGGAATCTACGGTGGGTAATCTCGTAGTAAGTGTGATTTAGATACCGCCCACCGCTAAACGTGAAGCATTTATCTTAACAATGGACTTTCAATTGTATGGCGCGAACGTGTTTTCTACAACATTAGGAACAATAAATATAAATTCCCATTTATACGTCCGTAGCCTGCCCAGTGAGCTCTCAACAAAGCCAACAATTTATTTTTCATTACCACCCATTGTGGGCGGAGTGCCGCGGCCAATATCCATCTGTTACGCGGCAGAACTCAGGCTCAATATACAAAGTAGCTGTTCAACTCAAGCACTTTTGCAAAGGGAGGACTACTGACGGGATGAGTTAAGTGACACACTGTAATGATAGCATTTTTTATAAAACGAATAATTAAATTGATTAAATGTATACCTTGTGTATAAATCTTCCAGTCACCTGCTGGACGTAGGTCTCCCCGAAGGTCCGCCACAATTGACGCTGTTCTATTTGGGGTTCACTACGCTAGGCAGGTGGGTTGGTGATCACAGTGTGATTAAGTGACGTACATACATATATCACGCCTTTATCCCATACGGGGTAGGCAGAGCGCTAACGGCCGCAAAAATACGGACGTCTGACAAATATTGAGGGCCGTTTGAGATAATTTTGTGTATTACTATAGTGACAGGTTGTTAGCCTGTCGCCTAAAAGTTGTAATACACCTGAAACCCTCATTAGTTATAGTATTCATTGATAGTTTTTTTTAATAAATAAAATACAAAACTAAATCTATGTCTTTGAAAAAGTCTCAAAAATAATTGAAACTGCTCTCTCCTATTTACAAATGAATTTCATATAAAAAGTATCAAATACAGATAGTTTTTGCATTACAAAGCTGCGTATCGGTACAACGCTGAAAGCACTTTAGCAAGGACAGAACCATTCAGCATTTCTACTCAAAGTGACATTTATCACAGGCCGCATCGCCTCCGTTCCAGTTCACACGGAGCCTATTGATTTCACTCGATCCAATTCGCAAGTTGCTAAATCGAAAGTTTTCTAAGTTGTCCCGAAATCCTCGTCAGCCTAATTGATTTCGGGCTGACGGAAATTAGGTTAGGCGGATCTTACACTTGACGCACGACGGAGCGCTAAAATATCGCAGCGGTCTGTCAGATTCATACTAGAAACGTCACTAGCCATACTAAAATCGCACTTGACGGACGACGTTGCGATGGCGCTGCGTCAACAGCGGTTGAGCGGTTTTAGTATAGGGATTGACGTTTATAGTACGGATATGACAGAACGCTGCCATATCTTGGCGGCCCGTCGTGCGTTAAGTGTGCGATCCACCTTAGCAGATGTCTAGATGAAGATAAGCAGAAGCTTTTCACATGATTAGAAAAATTCTTCGTAAATATCACGAATAACTTTGTATTACGATACTACTACCTTTACAGCTACAAAAATCCACTTTTGACATGGGCCTCTCCCAATTTCCCTATTTTCTTGGCTGGAGGATTCTTCTAATCTTTAAATTTAAGAGTCAAACTCTTGTCGATGGAGTACCTAACTTCCTGGCAAACAGGTGGATACGTTACTAATATATAAAATTCAGGTAAGGTATGGAAGCAAAGTGAAAGTTCGAAATACCCGTAGGCGTAAGTCGCTGAACGCTTGTGTGGTTTCAACCCGACACGCCACTTTTCATAATGGGTAACGGATGAAGGACGAAGGTAACAGATGTGTATAAAGCCTTTACCTGATTATAAATAATATACATTATACGTACACGTGGAAATTTCGAATACCAGGTAAAGTAGTTTATTGAATCGGTCTTTAGTTTGTGTTAGTTTAGGTTAGTTTCAGTCCAGATGTAATCAATTTTCAGATTTTCTTAGTAGTTATTGCGCAAAAGTGTACGCCGATACCTTGAAAAGAAGGTTTTGATTCGAACGAAATGGGGAAAAGACACACCTAAAGGTTTTGTTTGAATTAGATGTTCTTTTTACTTTTTCTAATAAATTCTTTCCGTAAATGTAGGTAGTAGGTACCAAATTACCTTTTTAAATGACTAGGCTCTAAATTGCAGATTATACTTTCCTTGATTATGAAGTTATTCGAAGCAGAGGCCTTTGCCCTGCAGTGGGTCATCGAACATGCTACGTCAAAAAAAAAGAAGTAATTCTATGATAAAAATAATCCCTATCCGGCCACAAACATACTTAATCTACATTTACGGTAAAGATAAGTAAAAATTCATTAAAAATTTCAAAAATAAAAATTTTACCCAAACCTCCCTGGCTTTCTACCTACCAATAGTCCTTCACCTATTTCGGTCAGTGAACGCAGAATGGTGGTGAGTGCGCGTGATGTGCCCTCAATCGTGTTCTCTGGCGTCGAATATCTGACATGCAGGACGACGAGAGCACGTCGAAAACTGAGCGACAGGAGCGGAGAATTGACAATAGGATGTAAAACGAAAAACGTGTTCACCAGTTTCTTTTTGTTGAGTCTGTAGCAATGCACCCAGTTTCTTATTGAATTTTGTTTCCAAATTATTTCAAGTACTATATGCAAGGCAAATACAATATACCTAAATGAGATTATTTCAAATGTATTGCAATTAATTTTTTAAGTTGCTACTGAATATTATATTTAATTTATATAACTTGATTTCGTGATAAATCTACAAGTATTGCTTAGAATCGAGATAGAAGGACGATATTTGGCTGAATTAAACTGAAATCTAAAATGCACTTTATTCATTAAAAAACGTATCTATTTCTTTGAATTATTCCATAAACCATTATAACCTGACTTAACTTCACATGTATGACGACATGTAACTGCACTATTTTCAACTTTAATTTATTCGGTAAAAATTTTTAATATGAAATTATGCAGTTTACATTTTACATGCAAGAGATTTTTTTTAAAAATAAGTAGTACCTGTTGTGTTTTTTATCTAAATGTGATTGTCCTGCGTTTTCTCTTGTGTGCAATAAACAGTTAAATAAATTAAATAAGTAAATTTACGATATTACACCATAAACGTAAGGTCAAAATCACGTTCAATATCGTAATTGCATACAAAATGAATAATACCTGACGAAGTGGATGTCAAATTGATGAAAATGACATTTCATTTAAATTATTTCAACGAGGGGCATTCATGTAAACAAGTATACTTACTGAATGCAAAATGGAACGTTAATATTCAGACCGACGACGTGCTTGCCTTTCATAATTTTTATGTTCTAGAGTGTCCGCTCTCATTAAGGCTTTCATTCCATTAATAACCTACCAACTAGTTTGTATCTTGCCTCCATCGTTACTCACACAAAAGTTAAATGAACTTACGTCTTTGTATCACACAAAGGTTTGTTTAAAAAACTTTATTTACTAAAGAATCCAAGAGTGATTATAGACTAGCTAAAATCTAGCAGATGGATTGTATACTAGCGGCCTAGCGGCTAAGCATTTTCCCGTGGGATTTAGATGATTTCTCGGCAAGTTTTATGCATAATAACTTTCCTTTTGAATAATTCTGTCTATTAAATAAACTGCATTTAAATCCGTTGTGTAGTTTAAAAGATTTTAGCAAACATACATACATACAGACGCGATAAGCGACTTTGCTTTATACCATGTAACGATTGTTTAGATAAAGAAAGATAGATTCTAAACAATTCATGCAATCACGCATCACAAACTTTCCTCGACCTTGAAGTTTGCCTTGAGTTAGGCGGATCGCACACCACTTAACACACGACGGAGCGCTAAAATATCGCAGTGGTCTGTCAGATCCATGCTTGAAATTTCAATCCCCATACTAAAACCGCTCAACCAGCGCTAGCGCAGCGTAGTCTGTCGAGTGCGGTTTTAGTATGGGGAGTGACGTTAGAATCTGACAGAACGCTGTGATATTTTAGCGGTCTGTCGTGCGTTAAGTGTGCGATCCGCCTTAATTCAGGTTTGCGCAGTATGCGTCAGAACTTGAGAAGCGTCGACCCGCATCAAGACTAGCAATATTGCTAGTGCTTTCTAAATCCTTCTTCAACTACATCAGCCATGACAGTCCACTGGTGGACATGTACCTCTATACTTACTGAGTGCAAAATAGGTATGGAAGTGCGATTTCGGGGGTATTCACTTTACTTGGCAGGAGGATAGGCGAGCGCCGTGTAAGATGTGTACTTACAGGGAATGCTTTTACTGTTGTCCTAGATTTAAGATACCCAGGCATACAAATGGGACGATAATAAAGGCGGCAATTTATCGGCCTGGTTAGTATTATTAAAAAAGTGGTTATTTTTTTTCCATTTTTGCGGCAAAACTTATTTAAAATTAGAGAAAAACAATTCGTCTACTGCTTTATGAAACATAATATTATAACTATTTATTTAGACTGAATTGACACTGCCTCAAAAAAAGAGTAGAGGCACTACCCAAAAAACTCTATTCGTAAAAGCGGGCGTCAAATTAGGTTTAAGGGCGAGGCACACCGGCTCCGTATCCGTTGCGTATCCAGCTCTCATCCGTAGTTACGCATGTATTTATGACGTTGTAATGTATGGGACTGTATAAGATACGGCACACTGCCTGTGATGCGTATCCGTTGCGTGCTGCACGCATTGTAGGGTTACGCCGTAGTTACGCCGTACAGCTGCCAAAAGACAAACAGGTTGCGTACTCTGCGTGCAGTGATGACGTTGTATTCTATGAGATTCCCTGTTGGACGTCACACCAAACACGTCCGAACACGCACAACTCTGTCCTGCGCGTAGTACGGACGCGTGTACGGACTACGGGCTACCACAATGCGCATCAAAAAATGTGCACTATATTAAGCGTCAAATATAAGGTGTAAAAATATTAGCTCCAAATATTTTAAGGGGTGAATCAGCCCATAAATCTGAACAACTTTCCCCAAGAAACATAGGTTAAAATACATTGGTTGATACAAATTGAATTGAGTCGGTCAGTAACTTTGTATGGGAGGCCGAATTTTTTTTTTAATATTTTGACCTATGTTTTTTAGGGAAAGTTGTTCAGTTTCATGGGCTGGTTCATCCCTTAAAATATTTGCAACTAATTTTTAACACTGATATGTCGTCAACTTTTTGCTGCACAGAACGCGATGCGCGCTTTTATTTGCGCAATATTTATTGCACACTGATGACAGAACTTTTGGATATGACAGTTGGTACGCAACAGACCCCTTGCAGCTCGCATCCGTAGCTACGCGCGTAACCTGCGTAACCACGTCCGTAACCCGGTGTGGCAGGGGTGTACGGACGTGATCACGCGCGTCACTACGGAAGAGAGCTGGATACGCAACGCATACGGAGCCGGTGTGCTCCGCTCTTTATTTCTCTAAAAACTAGAGTAATAACCAGTATTTTTGAGGCGTATGCATATAGCAGGTCTTTATAGCATTGTTGTAGGATGTGACGCGTGTAGATAGTTTATTTGTATATCTTCTGATAAGCATGCAGTAGTAATGTCGGTGTGGTAATAAGTTGGTAAGATTATGAATGACGTATATTTCTATGAAAAACAGATTGCTCATTCATAAATCTTTAATCGGATTTTAGTATAAGCATCGATTGTGATAAATTTTCTGACACGTATTTTAATCCTGTAGTATTGATTTTTCCATTTTTCATCCTTAAAATTGAACTAAAATAAAATACATCGAATTTGATCAATAATCTTAGTTTACCAGATAACAACACAGAATATATAATAGTACTAAAATAACACGAAAAAAATTATCGAACACAGTCAAATGTGAACTTAATTAATATTACGGTCACAATCAGTGAATAATGTAATGACGTCTCACTAATTGGTTAAATTAGAACGTGGATAAAAAAGGTGTTTCAAAGTGTACAGCTCAGCTGTTGTCATAAAATGATTAGGTAATTTCAGACACAAAAGTACCGTTTGCACTGCACGAGCAAAGCCCCGTATTATGGAGGGCAGTGGCTCTCGGTAATCCAGCCGGATGGAGATTGAGCACGCCATCCATCACCGCACCGACAGGAGTCTTGCAGCGTACACACACAGACTTACACACACACACATTAGAACGCATAAGCAGCTTAATCAGAACCAATTTTGTAAAACACTGTCACAGAACAGCTGTGAGACGTCTAAGGCGAGGAACACACTTGACGCACGACGGAGCGCAAAAATATCACAGCTGTCTGTCAGATCCATACTAGAAACGTCACTCCCCATACTAAAACCGCATTCGACGGATAACACTGCGATAGCGCTGCGTCAACAGCGGTTGAGCGGTTTTAGTATGGGGTATCCAATTGGGGATTGACATTTCTAGTATGGATCTGACAGACCGCTGCGATATTTTTGCGCTCCGTCGTACGTCAAGTGTGTTCCTCGCCTAAGTATTACTATAATTTTGGGACGACTGCATATCTTCGGTCTACGAAGTTTATTTATCGTATAGCATTTGTATGATCTCTCAAGTCAAATCTAAAATTTTCAAATTACATGTTCTCAAGTAAACCACAGCCTCACTCGTAAGGGTTTTAGAGTCTTTGGCCTTTCCTGTGTATTAAGTTAGTTAGTACGAAGTAAGAGCTCCACACACAATGCAGTTTCTGATCAATCATCATCGTCATCATTATCTTAGCCATAAGACGTCTGAACATGGCCTACTCAAAAGATTTTCAGCTTGTCCGATTAGAAACGGCCTGCATCCAGCATTTCCCTGCGGACTTAACCAGATGTCTCACGCAAGGACTCGTATTATATCCATCTGTCACCACAAAATAATAATTGTAATATAGTATTGTTTGTTATTTTACGGTGACTTATCCACATTAGGTTAGAGCGTACTTTGGTTCAAAGGCCAAAAAGGTGTCGCCTACCCCGCAAGGAACATTGACATGATTTTGTTTAGGTACAGTATGTTTGCAGAGGTCGAAAGAAGGGGCTGGTAACTGAATTAAAAGTTGTTTTAGCTGTTTGTTTTAGATTGTGCTTTGATGGATAGGCGTGCTCAATCTCTGTCCAGTGGGATTACTGAGAGCTTACCTTGTTATGTGTTTTTAAGATTATCTCGGTTGATCACGACACCTGCCGTTTGTCTCGTTGAGTTATAATCGTTTATAAAATTACCTACTATAAAAAGGGTTGCCATAAAATATAACTCAAACTCAAAAAACATGTCCAAAAATGGAGTTTCGTCATCATTGGATACAAGTTTAAATTATTTCTAAATACGATTTATCCTTACTCATAAATTTCATGTCATAAAGTGCAGACTTACAAAGTTATTAAGGAGCGGCGTACGGACAGACGATCAAACGGTTGACAAAATTATGAGAGTTTTTAGTAGTATAGTTACGAGAATCTAAAAAGAAAACATACATAGCTCTTACTTACTCAACTATAAAAATAATAGGTGTACGGAAAGTAAAATCTGGCGTACGAAGCGATACCTACAGTCAGAAAGACAGTAAATAGGTACCTATATGTAGTTAAAAACACAACATATAAGGATATAAAGAATATGCGGTGTGGCGCTGGCTTAAAATAGCAACACCCCATTTCTAACCAGGGTTGTCGTAAAGGCGACTAAGGGAAGAATCCTGGCAACGGGCAGCAGCGTTCTCTGTAAAATCTACAATCTCTTGCACTGCGCTCATCAATCCGCCTGACAAGCGAGATGATTAAGGCAATACCCCCCAATCGGGGTAGGCCCATGTCCAACAGTGGGCTGTTGTGGCTGTAGAAGAAGAAAAAGATGAAGAATATAAATATAGGTTTACATATCTCATGCTCTGAAAGTAGGTCATTACTGACAAAAAACACGACCTGTAAGTTCAACTTACAGGCGAGGTTTTAAAACTAAGCCTGTAAGTAATTTTAAATATGGAACTAGAAAAAGAACCAATAGAATCGCGACAATTAAAAAGTTAAAATCAATTTCTTCTTATTTTTAATAGGAGCTGCATCAAAATTTTTAAATTTCGAACTGGCCGCTATGAATTGTGTTGCTTGAACGCAGGAATTATATTTTTTATCTGTATTTTTATAACCTCAACAATTGAGTTTGTCGAATTATTACTCAATATTACAATAACAAAAGTAAAAGGTTAAAAAACCTCGGTTGTTATTGATAGGTTACATGCCTAAGTACGTAATCTACTATTTATTTTTAAAGATACCAATAAATATGAACGTAAATTGAATATACCAACTTTCGTCAGTGAGCAAAATTAATGCGTCTATAAATTTAACTTTGTAAATAAATAATTTCTGTATCCATTAGAGGGATCATTTGTCTAATTGGGGACTTTGCTCAGCACCAGGCGACATAATGTAATGAATTTCCAAGTTTTAATGCCCCCGTAGATATACGAGAAAGTAATTGCTTACGAAAAGTAAATTCGTAGAAACTTTTATGATATTGATCATTTTTACGTAGTTGTAACAGAAGGGTTGGGACTCGAGGGTTTCATGTGTATCGCAGATTTAGGCGACAGGCTGACGATCTGTCACTGTAGTGGTACACGAATTATCTGAAACGACCCTCAAAAATTTGTCAGTCGTGGTGATAACGGTCGTAATTTTACGGTCGTTGATACTTTTTCTACCCCGCCAGAGATACAGGCGTGATTTGTGTGTGTGTGTGTGTAACAGAACAAAAATGAATGGCACGTGGGTAATATTTTGCGAGTATACAGATAAATCGCAAGGCTCATTTGGAATACTTACTACAATTTATAAAAACCGCACACATACACAAATCACGCATTTATCCCTTCCGGGGTAGGCAGAGCGTTTACTATCGTAAAATAACGGTCTTCATCGCCACGTCTGACAAGTATTGAGGGCCCTTTTCGATGATACATGTATCACTGTAGTGACAGGTTGTCAGTCTGTCGCCTAAAATTGTAATACACATGAAACCCTCGAGTCCCTTAGTTGCCTTTTACAACACCCACAGGAAGAAATGGGGTGATGCTATTCTAAGCTCTAAGGCATCACACGGCACTTCTAAGTCGGCATCACACGGCACCGTATATTAAAAATATATATATATTAAAAATAAATATATTAAAAACCGATTTCTCAAAAAAACTATTTATAAAGTACCTACGTGCATAATAGCAGCCCTAAAATTATTCAACTGGAAAATGGCAAGTTGTATCCTTCTGTAGGTACTGCTTTTTTTATTGTGTTTTGAATAACTCTTTTTACTAAGTAGAGCTTTTACTTTTGGATTCTTATTTAAATGTATGCAATGTCTTAACAGAAAGTCAGTTCTCCCTCTGATCGTCTAACACATTTTCGCGTCTCGAATTGTGCGTAATGGGTGAAATAAAACTCAATGAGACTTCTAAGGACTTTATTTAACGTTTTTCTCGGCAGCGGAAATGGTATAAATAAGGACCGGACAAATAAAAACTCAAATGAGTAAAAGAATTAAGCCGAAGAGAGAAATGACACAAAAACGCGGTATACCTACCAAACAGTTTTTAACTGCCGTGTGATGTCGGCTTATAATAGCATCACCCCACATCCTTCCCGCGGGTGTCGTAAGAGGCGACTAAAGGAGTATTGGTATATTATATTTTTTAGGCGACAGACTGACAACCTGTCACTATAATGATACACATGTTTTCTGATACAACCTTGAAAAACAATCCTCAAAAATGTCAGACGTGGCGATAGCGACCGTATTCTTACGGCGGCTAACGCTCTGCCTACCCTGCAAGGGATAAAGGCGTGATATAATGTATACATGTATGTATGCAGTTTTTAACTGTATTCAAAAAAGGAGGTCATGTGATTGACATCAGTTTTCCATTTAAAAGTTGGATAAACGTTGCGTGTTCGTCCAACGACAGTTTCATCACAACACAAAATTGCGATTTAAAGACGTTAGTGTAAAACCATTTTAGTAGGAAGGTTAAAAAATTCTGGCACTAAGGTTCATTAGGTCGTTGGGCGATTCGGTGTCCCACACGAAAAGAGAAGAGAATAGGAAGGAAAATATACAAAAGCATAACCGACACATTATAAGCAGTTAACAATCGTCATCATCATCATCTTAGGGGCGATGCCCCCATCGTTGTAACAGTAACCTTTTCTATCAGAAGTCTTTTCCTTCAGCTTCCGGTACGTACGACTCATGGTCTGATCAAGCCTGCAAAGTTTTCGTTACACCGTCTCTTACACTCTGTAAGGCTCCAAGGTTTTATAGTTTGTATGTATGTATGTTGTGGTTCTGGGTCTTCCTCTTTCTCTATTGTTATACCAGTATTGTCTTACCAATTTTCCTTCTTTTATTTATACATACGAGAACTATGGAGTCCAACCCACTTGGTATACGTTTTAAAACTTAAAAAAAATATATCATATGCCCCAATTTAAAACTATAAAAACTTCCTTTAGACACTTCGGATATCCAATTACACTAGAGTTCTATACATCCATTTAATCCATACGTTGGTGACAGTTCTATCCAATCAAAATGCCATTATTTTCAGCATATTCCCAAAATTGATTCAGGCCCAATGAAATAGTGATCATTCATCTATGAAAAATAGATGAATCTGCCAATAAAAAGCGATTAAAATGATTCGGACAAATCAGTACGAGTGTAGGGTTTTTGATATCCACTACATTGAAATACTCAAGAATTAATCTCAAGTTCATCTTTTATATGGTTTACTAGACAGAAGAAAATGGTCGAGAAAAGACACAATTGCACTAAAGGAGTAAAGAAAACTACAAATTTTTTAGCAACGTACCTATCTACATGTACTTTACACAAACTTCACAATCTCAAAATGAATTTAGTTTTTAGTTGGAATCACAGACAAACAGCCTTAAAACAAAAGACTCTCTACCTAAACTTATTGAACCTGCGTCTTTACAGGCTACATGTGAGGTATAAGTCTCACGAGTGTCTAACGACAACTCGTTACGTTCATCTTCTCCGATAAGCTTGACGTATCAAAAAAATTTGCTAGGTAGGTACATAATTATGCAAACAAAATCCGATTTCAGAACTTCAGTTCAGCGTCAAAACTGAAGTAAACTACATTTTAAATCTGAGGGACTGTGGCTGTCTGTCTTTTCCTAGACGTCGTCACAGTCAGTCTCACTGCAATTTGTTCAGCGTGATAAGACGTCTTCTAGTGTCCCGCAGCTAACGTGATAAGACGCACTCAGGTCAGAGATGTGACTTTAGCTTGATTCTAGTACTGACAAAATAGATTTTTAGTAATAGATTATTTATTTATTTAACAATGACACAAGAAACACAGGTACAACAGGCACTGCTTATTTTCTAGATTAGTTTAAATAAATAAAAACATGAAAATAATTTATTTCTTACAATAGTCGATGATTTCGTATGTTTTCCTTGTGGATGATAATGATGATGATGAGTATTTTAATTGATGTTAGGTACTTAAGATCCGAAACAGTTTCTTGGTGCAAATACGTGCCGCAAAAAATCTTTTAATTTTTTTGCAAAAACTATTTCAAACTCAAACTTTATTCATACTTTTTCAATTTATTAATTTATTTTGTAAGATAATTAGTATTAATAGATTTTTTTTTAAATCGGTTACTTTTCCCATCCCTGAGCTAAGTTTTGTCTTGAAGCACTGTGAACCGTGACTAGACGTCCTCAGTCTCACGGGTGGTAATCCAATTAACCAGCTCGCAGTTGTTTGAACGCAGTTATTGTGTTTGGTTTCTGTATTTTCTTGAGATTACTATTTGATATAAAGTTGTTGGCTACCACTACACACTTTCAACATCATTGTTGGCCTCGTGCGTCTGTGACGATTTAATCAGTGTCTGAGGTAAGACTTTTTGTGGTTATATAAGACGATGCGGGAGCGGCATGACTTTCCGCACACACTACAGGGGAAGGTAACATAGTAATGGTACATTATAATATCTGCTATATTATGCCATTTTCTTGGCAAATAAATATCTGAATCTGAAAACTTTCAATTTTCAATTTTCAGCAATTTTCTACTGCAGAGGGATTTAAACCTGCGACATTTGACATTAGTACTGGCAACACCTCTTCCATCTGGGCTAGCGTGTATCGTTGGCGTCGTTTCCTGTGAAATTATCTAGAAAATTTGGCTTTGTACATACCTTATATTCACTAGCGCATGTCATGTAGGAGCCCAGTTTCCCAAACACTGATCATTATAACAATACGATTTGGATGGTTCTTATTCTCTGAAAGCTGATTATTATTATTACATATCGAGTCTAAAATGAGAAATGGTAAGTCAGAGCGTTAGAACAAAACTGTTCCGTTCAGCGCTAAATAAACGTTGGGAACGGATGCAGCAGTCCCAACTGCTATTTTCAATTTCAAATTTGCCTCTCCAACGACAATAGAATTGCACCATTTTATGTGAAAACTTTTTACAGCTTTTATTCATAAAATTGGAATTTGCCAATTGTTAAATCCGTTACTGTCAAAAAATGCTGAATTACAACCAAAATATTCTGGTGCTGAAGCTGTTTTGAGTTCTGCCTGTTTTACGAGTTTTTGCGATATTAACACAAAAATTATATTGTATTGTGTCGTTTAAGTATTTTATAAGCTTGATTACTTTAGCCACAAGCCTATGACAAACGACGCAAAACTCCGTTTGGCCTGTGGATGAAGATAACAAATATTGGTATTTCAATTCGTTTTCCGCAGAATTTCTATAATATCAGGATTCGTAAAAACATTTGATTCTTGTCTTGTTTAATGCATCAGTCAGTCATATAGGCGTCCTTACTATGAATGACTTAAGAGTTACAAATTAAAAAAATGTCAACATGTGTGTAAACCTTTTGATCTACAAACTGCAAGCGTTTGTAAGATTTGACACTTAAAACGCCGATGTAACTCTTATGCACTCAGCGTAGGAACGGTCCAAAGTCCAAACTATCTGATTTAGCCTGAAATTGACTCTACGTATCTAAAGTCAAACAGTCTGGAACGCTGGAACTTTCTACAGGTGAGTTCCAACCCTGGCGCATCTAGTTCATTCTGATTATTCGATATTCCAGCCAAGTTAATTAAACTGGAAAGTGCCAAAGGCTAAGTTCTGAAATTACGAGCATCGGGCTACATAAACAGTGAGCATAAGGCAAACGCATTTGCCAATACCGGATTGGAAGGCGAATTTACGATCGCCGCAGAGGGAGCTACTGCGGCCAAACGCTTGTTTTTCTACTATTCGGAAATGGGTTTCTTGGGGAGTCGCATATCACACTGTCCAATACTTTACAGTTTATTCTGATAAAAAGGAAAAATATGTTTTTGTTCGGGAGTGCACAGTGAATAGTTTGGAAACCCGAAAAAGAGTAAGTGACAGTAGCTAGTTTAAAATACAAAGATTTAATGTCCGTCAGAATGACTGCCCAAAGTTTAGATTACAAGTTTAGATATTATCAGAATTTAGTACCTATTTGGTACTATTTGGTACCTATACTTAAATATTTAGTACCTACGTGATTAAAAAGATATTGAAATAATAAAGTGGCCAGTCATTCTGACGTCAGAACGACTGCCCACATTTTTTATTTCTATTATTAGGGCTGTATTTTATGTTTTTACCTGTGCTTTATTTAGTACCTATTTAGTACCTGAACATATATTATTTTCAGATTTTTCAATCAAACCAAACAGATTTTATAAGCGTTTTTGTTTGCATGAGTTATTATGGGCGCGTTCATGACGGTCTGGCAATCGTTCCTTCGTCGCTCTATTGTCCTATGACAGCGACGAAAGTATGGCGGGTGTGCAAGAACGTGGTTTCACGAAGTGTCTTGGAACAAAAGTTGTACGAAAGAACGATTATTGAACGAACAAACATCTTAACTCGACGTGCCGTTAGAACAAAAGAGCGACGAAGGAACGATTGCCAGTCCGTCATGAACACACACACACGCAAATCACGCCTATATCCCTAGCGGGGTAGGCAGAGCGCTAACGACCGTAATATTACGGTCGCTATCGCCACATCTGACCAATATTTGAGGGATTTTTTAGATAAGTCGTGTATCACTATAGTGACAGGTTGTCAGCCTATCGCCTAAAGTTGCAATACACATGAAACCCTCGAGTCCCTTAGTCGGTTTCTACGACACCCACGGGAAAGGAATGGGGTGATGCTATTCTCAGCCGGCATCGCCGTCATGAATATGCCCATAATAACTCATAAAAAAAAATGCTTATAAAATATGTTTGGTTTGCTTGAAAAATCTGAAAATAATATATGTTCAGGTACTAAATAGGTACTAAATAAAGCACAGGTAAAAACATAAAATACAGCCCTAATAATAGAAATAAAAAATGTGGGCAGTCGTTCTGACGTCAGAATGACTGGCCACTTTATTATTTCAATATCGTTTTAATCACGTAGGTACTAAATATTTAAGTATAGGTACCAAATAGGTACTAAATTCTGATAATATCTAAACTTGTAATCTTAACTTTGGGCAGTCATTCTGACGGACATAAGATTACACACGGTTGGTTGAGTTGATAGGTAAAACATATTCAGAAAGTTTAGTATTTAAAAAATGATATTGTTGGTACCTTAATAAACTGTTTCAAAGTCAAATTCATACGCCCCCACTCATACTGTATTTTCTTCGAACTGGTTTAAGGCAGTCACAACACTTAAAAGTATCTTTGATCGCGATAAGATAAATTCAAATATCACATTATGGGTTTATCTTATCGCGTAATATCATACGATTCATGTGCGATTATAACGCAAACCTGTAAAAATTCCACTTTGTCACACTTGTTGGCCACAAGTGTGACAAAGTATTTCTTGTAGGTAAACAAACTATCATATACGTCAGATCATCAAAGCACCTGCACATTAAGCTAGTAATAATATAATAATTATCACTGACCTGCACCGTCAAAAGACGCAAAAGCCCAGTCGGACGCCTTAGTTATCGAAGCAGAAAAAGACTTCTTACAGGCTTTAGTACCCCTACTAACGAACAACAGCTTACGACCGCCTAACACCTGACGACTTCTAGTTTCGGAAGCCAAGATCTTCTTTGAGTCATTGAGTCACCGCAGTAAGTAAAGTAAATGAAAATAAGAACTACTATCTTACATTTTTGTGTCGAAGTTGTAATATAACACTAGCATTGTAAGGCTGGTAACAAAGTCATAAAAAGGTGCGTCTCCACCGGGCGAGCAGCCTAAGATGCACACCGCCACGAGCGGCATGCGGCGCAAGCTGCGGCCGGTGTGGACGTGTTTTGCCCGAGTATAAGCAATTGATCATGCGCTATGCGCGTCACGCTAAACACGTCCACACCGATCGCGGCACGCAGCGTGTAGACGAGCATCTGAGGCTGCTCGGCCGGTGGAGACGCACCTAATCCTACACTTATTCTGTCATCAATCCATACACAGCAGCCGTTAGGAGGGTAGCATTATTTGTATTCCGCGTTCATCACAGCACGTGATCCAATTGTTAATTTTGTAACTGCATTTTCGATTACAAAGTGCACATAAGTGAACTGAATTTTCGATTACAAAGTTCCATTTATGTACGAAACGTTTTCGAGATCATCTGGCAATCGATTGATTGTCAATGGATTACCTGAATATGCACATCTCGTTTGGGGGCGTATTTTTGAAACAATTTTGTATTCGAAACTCTGCAAAAGATTTGATAACCGCTGCTTGTAACATAAGTTCTACTGCTAAAATTGTTTGTTGTACCCTTGAAGTGGGAAAAAATTGTACTAGTAGAAAAAGTAACAGCGGTTAGACCATTAAAAAAATTCTCAAGCGAAAAAGTGACACGAGTAATTGGACCCTTCATTACCGCATGGGACTTTGTTTCAAAAATACTCCCCGCCTGTTCGTGATCGGTATGAATTTTGCATTTCATTTCAGTGTCCCTCGGGTGTAGACAGCATCTCTTCTGTTTCACGGTCTTCCGCCTTGCGTCTTACGTCTCACGTCACTTGTGGCGATAGTGCCTTAACAGGGTGTCGATTTTGAGGATTTTTTCTTCTTCAAAGTGTCCCACTTAAAAGCACAAACCCTTATTAAAATTTTTGTTTCACCTCGCTTCGGAGGTCTCTGTAGAGTATTTTGTAGTACATACATTTTTACCCAGGATGCTAATTAGGTTACCAACTGAAACGCTGTATAGTGTAGTAAGTATTAATATTCCTTTGCTCTTTTTTTCTATCTACAAAATACAAATACAAACATTTATTTTGCAGCACATATTAAAACACATGATTCTACAGTCTAAATAGGCAACATTAGCAGAAATGGGTGTACGCACCGCACACTGCTGAGTTCAAGCTTAGCTCTAGTCAAAAATCTCACACCGATTTCCCTAACAGAACAGGTATGAAAAAAAAAATATACCTACGTAATATGTAAAAAGACACAGATTATAGCTTACAAAGTTACGATATGAAAGGCTATTTTTAAACGTTGACGTGAAAAGAGCATGAGGTAAGGTATGATCGCAGTAAGCCAGCCGGACAGAGATTGAGTTCACGCATTCATCTCTATAAAGACGGTTACTCACCTTGCTCACCCGCTCACCCCGCTGAGATGTGAATGGAGTTAATGGCTTGCTTTTAAGAACCGTATATTTTGTGGTTAGAGCACCTGTCGTGAAGTAAAAGAGAATAAGCGAAAAATCTGTGCAGAGATACTCTTTTGAGATACCTACACATCGTGACGTTTTTCCGAGCCAAATATGCGGCTAGGTATTTTACCAGATCCCGTTTTTAGCTCAAAAATCGAATCACGTCACCACATCATAATTTTGACTTTTACAAGTTTACCATAGTATACAGGGGGTATGAATATTAGCTGCAAATATTTTAAGAGGTGAATCAGTCCATAAAATTGAACAACTTCCTCCAAGAAACATAGGTCTAAATATGAAAAAAAAAAATGACCTTCCATACAAAATTATCAACCGACCAAGTCATTTTGCATGGAGGTGGCAAAAAATTTCTTACATTTTGACCTATGTTCTTTGGGGAAAGTTGTTTAGTTTCATGGGCTGATTAACCTCAAATAGTTGCAGCTAATATCATTACACCTTTTAGTAGTTGTCGCAGACCATAGACTAGAAACCGTAATATTATCCAATGATATCCTAGCACATTTGCCATATTGTCGAATTTCGAGTATGTAGGTCTTGTATATTCTAAGTCTATGATGTAGGTACATATTATGTAAACCTTGGAAAAATAACTTACAGATATATGATATTACTAAATTTCTATTTAAGCAAAAATATATATTCTAACTACTTATCAAAAGCAATATCATAATGTAATATTATATCCCTAGTATGAAAGCTTTTATGAATCTAACTACTATGAGAAATACTCGCCATAATTTTGTTTGTCTAGTAGGATGGTTACAAAAATGGTACGGTGATGAAAAACCAACATAAGGTAAGCAATATCAACAGCAAAGTCAACTTTTAATCAAGTTATCAGACCCTGAATACGACCTTTTTACACAAGTTAAATTTCAGAATTAATGAATATCATTATGATTTCAGGCCCAAACGTTTCAAAATTATGTTTCCAGAGTTAATTTAACTTTCCTAAATAAACAATTTAAATATCCACTGCGAACGAAATGGATTATTCTTAAATTATAAGTAATTTAAAAGTTAAACTTAAGTTGGGATCCTAAATCATGTAAGATTAATTTATTCAGATTTACCTAGATAGCCAAGGAAATTGTAATGATCTCAAAGTTATATTTTAGTCTTATAATTTCCTAAGGAAACTAGGTAGTATGATTGCCTAGTAATGAATATTTAATATTATTATCTTACATGCTAAAAACCGGCAGTTTATTTTGATATTACATGTCGTAACCAATCAAAATCAACACGAATACAACGAAATAAATATTGAGTGAGGTAATCAAAATATGATATGAAAATCAATCATGTTCCTGTGTTTGACATTCCGGACGTCCATTAAGCAATATTGATTTTCACTGTTTATTATCTCTGTTATTTTATTGCTGAAGATGGTATCGGTGTGGTTTTCAGTAACAGATTCAGAGCCAAAATCTCACACACCCTTCTCCATACTATGGCGCATCGCATGACGGAGCGTTAAAACATCGCAGCGGTCTGTTAGATCCATACGAGAAATATACTAAAACCGCTCAACCGCTGTTGACGCAGCGCTATCGCAGTGTCGTCCGTCGAGTGCGGTTTTAGTATCGGGACTGACATTTCTAGTAAACATCTGACAGACCGCTGCAATATTTTAGCGCTCCGTCGTGCGTTAAGTGTGTGATCCACCTAAGCTGTCAACTCCCGTGTGATACCTAAACCAAGCTTAAACCAGTTTACGAGAAAAGCATCGTAATGTCTATGTTTCTTCACATTTTATCTTAGACAACTACGTTTTACCTTAGACGTCGCCGGTGGATTATTATGAGATGTTCTTTTGAAAATATTAGCTTATTTGTAAGCCTATCGTTTTAGAATACGGAGCACTAGGCGGTTTTAAAAGTCTGATATCAGAATTTTTCAGATCGTTTGTAATAGTTTGGGAATTATGATTTGAGCTGGTTAGACTATAAAACGTCATGGTAAATTGGTTCAAATTATATTTCCTAAACTATAACTAGGTGTTATATACCTACCATATGTCCATGATAAGATTTTACGGTATTTTCCAGCCATATACATACTGAAGTCTTTAGAACGCCTTCAGCTAAAGTTGTCGCAAAGTGATTAGTGGGATCTGTCGTCGCGGTCCCTCGACGCAGGTCCAATTTACCAACTTGTAGTGTTATATTGTGTCCTTGTTTGACCCACCTACTGACCCACTGCCCTTCAATCTCCTACATCTAAACTTTTCTTTTATGACACAAAATTGTTCCAAGAATTTCGTTTGGAAATATTCGAAAGAAATGCTAACAATACAGAAACAAAAGACTTCAAAGGATGTTGAGAATTATAAATTAATTTTGAGAAATACGTTTTGCGTCTCTTTGAAGTGTAATAGATCCTGTTTGTTTGATGAACTGACGCTGCCTGAGACCGACAGAGACGCATTTAGGGGTCCCCTTTGTTTCAAACCGTGGTCATCTCAAGGCTACTCCATCGTATTTGCAATCACAGGTTTGAAATTGCTAGAAGCTTACTTGTTATAGTATACATATAATGTTATGAACAGTCAAAGAAGAAGTAGCAAGCTTTCATAGACAAATAATTACCTAATTAATTAATTTGACGTGGGTACTAAACCATTTTAGGGTACAGTCTCTCTCTCTTTCTTGGTTCGTGTCGGACAGGAATAGAGTATTTTATGCTCCGTTCAATAATATCTTGAACTACAGTCAACTAATTATCTGGATTACCAAATTCCATAAAAATGGTGATAAATAAAAAAATGCCGATCCCCACAATTATTTATTCCAAAATTATCCGTACTTTAAGAACTTTGGAAATGCTCTCTTCCTGAAATCACAAAGTCCTTTTAACTTAATTCAATAGAAGCCTGAGAAAATGAAAGTAAAAAGGCGAAACTGTTAACTGATGGATAAAATTTTCAATGGAAAATGAACTCATTCTTTCCCTAGGGGTTTCATTCTGGTTTAAAGAACGCTTTGGCATCCTTGAATGACCGGCGAAAAAACTTTGCCACTGGCATTTTGCGACGAAGGCTTAGATTGGGATCAGTAGGTAAATCTCGATATTAATCTCGAAGTGCTCACATTTTACTTTATAAGGCAATAAAGTTATTTTCAATCAACGTGAAAGCTCGGTAAGCGATTTTAGATGGGACTATGTTTACTATAGGACTACTTACACCGCACCAGTCGATAAATATAAGGTAGGGGAAGGCATTACTCGCTCCCTCCTGATACATAAACTTTTCCAAATGACTCCAAGGAACTGTCATTTGCTTAATAGATTTTGTACTCATTTGGACTGTATGAATAGTTTCTGGGGTTGTTTGCCCACAAAACATCCATTATCCATTAGGGTGAAAAGTGATGCCGGGTTGAAACTGCTATCACAAACTTTAACTTTGCTTTTAAGACCGCCCCAGAATTGTTAAAACTTTTAGAACACGCAGCCTACAAAATATTTTATAAACCCCAGCTACTTACGTAGGAGTTTAATGGAAACAAAATTTCACTAAAATACAGACAGGTACAATACAATGGACTTTTCTTACTGAGTTCAATAGGTCAAACTAAATAATCTCCATGAAAGAAAGGTGAAAATATATTCATTCGTCCATAGATAATTGTTCGCTCAGCTGTTGTTTTTTGGTATTAGTCATAACTTTTTAGTTAGTTCCTGGTGAAAGATATGCAGCGCTTAGCATTCTCAGTACAGGCCGTCGTCCGGTACGGCGTATCGCACACTTAACGCACGATGGACCGCTAAAATATCGCAGCGGTCTGTCAGTTGCATACTAGAAACGTCACTGCCCATACTAAAACCTCTCAACCGCTGTTGACGCAGCGCTAGCGCAGCGTCGTCCGTCGAGTTTTAGTATGCTGATTGAGATTTCTAGTATGGACCTGACAGAACGCTGCGATATTTTAGCGGTCCGTCGTGCGTTAAGTGTGCGATCCACCTACTCGGTAGTATCGACGAGTGAGTATATGTAACAAATATTCCTAGGTTATACAAACTTTTGATGCCCCCTTTTAAACTACTTACTACTACGTTAATATGAGCTGTTTGAAGCAAGTAAGTATGTCAAAGTTTCAATCTGTGAAAGATACTTGTTGTTAGAGAAAAAAAAAATAAGACCGATAGGTTGGTTCCGTCCATGGCGTACAATTTAGTTAATAGGAAAATAACCACATTTAAACTGGAGCTTATAAACTCTCAATCAATTATATACATCGCTGGGTATTGTTCATATTTTGCTGCAAATATCTAACAAAAGCGGAAATATATGCTGAACTATTTTCACATAACACAAGTGAAGATAAAGACAATAGGTGCTAATGAAAAATAAATTGTTGGCTTTGTTATATGAGCTGTGAAAGTATAAATGAGAATTTTTATTTATTGTTCCTAATGATGTAGGAAACCCATTCGCGCTTTTTAGAAAACATTTTGTTCTCGTACTAGTGGCAATGGAGTGGAATTCCATTAATGAGGAATGCTTGAGTATCTATTGTGTGTTTCTTACGTGAGGTCATTAAGGCAGTGAGGTACAATCAGCAACAGTAAGTAAAGTTACCCTTAACCAGTAATAGGAGAAAAACTCAAAGCTTACTTTTATGTCATAAGGCCTGACTGTGCTCACCAATTAGCAGTCATCATTTGTATCTTATGTCTGTGACAGACGATCCAAGCCTAAGCCAATGTCGCAGTGTCTGTGGAAAATCGGCATATTTGCCACGGAAACTATATACCTATGCCGATTTTCCACAGACACTGCGTTGCCAGGGATGTAATTTTGGAAAACGCAGGGTTACCCAGGGCATGCTTTTTTACCCTCTCGGCCTTCCTGGCTGACTCCACAGGAACGACGAGTCAATACATGCGGTGCGTCGTAGGTAATCAATTAGCAGTAGTATTTATTGATTGACACATTTTACCACAACAGTCTATGTTTGGATATGAACAGGCAGCTCATGGCAGGCGGATTGGCGAGCATAGTGCAAGGTGCTGTAGTTATAAAGGGAACGCATTCATTAGCCCTTTTACGGGAACGCATTCATTACCCACACGGGCACAAATAGGTGGATGCTGTTCTAAGCCTCTCGCAGTCATTTTCGACTAAACGTTCTGCGTTTAGTCGAAAATGACTGCGAGAGGCTTAGAAGAAAAGGACACTATAGAAAGTATCGCCATTTTTTAGTCAGTCAGTAATCGTTGCAGCGAGTTTCTACTTATGATCTTGAACAACTTTTACCATGCCATCTACGACACCGCAAAAAAACTAAGTGTGAGTTTTTCTATTTTTTGTGCTATCGCAGGTGTCCCAAAAGTTGCACAGAATCATGTGAACATCCTACATAGTGTATATATTGACTAAAAAACCCATGTTGTTCTCAGTCTTCCTCCTTACTGGATTAGTCGATCACTTGATTAACTCGAGCTGTAGCTGTTAGCACTTTCGTTGTGTGCGTGGAAAAGATATAATTTTCTCACAATGAGGTTGTCTGTTAATCGTTTTTCTTCTAACTTTCCGACTTCTGTTAGTAGCACACGTTTTTTGTAGAATGCCTATGAAAAAGTCAGTAAAACAAGCAAAAAAACTACTACTATAGTCCACTATTTAGAATCAATAAAAAATGTCACTCGCGCTGCCAAAAAAATGTGTGGTTCTCCCCAGCACGGCCCATGCGGAATTCCATGACCTTGAGTATGCAGAATAATTGTCGATAATTTGTCGAAATTTGTCGCACAAAAACCAGATTTTGTCGGGACACCGTTTAAAAGATATAACGAAAACAAGGTGGCGTGCTGGAGAGAGGCTCTCTGCAGCACGGCCCATCGTGAATCTCGAGAACCGCACCACTTTGCGGAGAGCTGAATATAAGAAAAAAATGTCGTGAATTTGTTGACCCCACATGCAAAAAATCAGAAAGATCCGGTGAGCCGTTTAAAAGATATAACGAAAACAAAGTGGCATGCTGGAGAGAACCTCTCTGCAGCACGGCCCATAGATGGATTTCGAGAACCACGGCACGTAGCGAGGAACTGATTTCTGGAAAAAATTGTCGGGAATTTGTCGAACACGTATGCAAAAGCACAGAATTTGTCGACTTTTAGTTTAGAAGATAATCGCATTTACTTATTTTCAAGGGCCTATATAGTACAGGAGCTGACATTCAATAAATCATACAATTTCACAAGTTAATTTATTACCCCCATTTATGGGAAATTGCACCGCATAATTCACTACGAGTGAAACTGGGATCATGAAGTCAATACATTTGATATTTAACAAAAAAAAAAACAATGTAAAGAAACATTTTATTAAAGTATTTATCACTATACTCTTTGAAGCCGATATTATTGTTGGTCAGCTCCTATACTATAGCCACGCAATAAGTATATGTGCCTATCTTTTAAACTAAAGGTCGACAAATTCTGTGCTTTTGCATACGTTTTCGACAAATTCTCGACAATTTTTTCCCGAAATCAGTTCCTCGCTACGTGCCGTGGTTCTCGAGATCCATCGATGGGCCGTGCTGCAGAGAGGCTCTCTCCAGCATGCCACTTTGTTTTCGTTATATCTTTTAAACGGCTCACCAGATCTTTCTGAATTTTTTGCATGTTGGGTCGACAAATTCACGACATTTTTTTCTTATATTCAGCTCTCCGCAAAGTGGTGCGGTTCTCGAGATTCACGATGGGCCGTGCTGCAGAGAGCCTCTCTCCAGCACGCCACCTTCTTTTCGTTATATCTTTTAAACGGTGTCCCGACAAATTCTGGCTTTTGTGCGACAAATTTCGACAAATTATCGACAATTTATTCTGCATACTCAAGGTCATGGAATTCCACATGGGCCGTGCTGGGGAGAACCACACCAAAAAATCTAACGACATCCTCATTATGACAACATGGTAGCCCGTAAAAATGGATTTACTTTTCCGCATTCATAGTTATACATAAGTTGTAAATTATGGGGTTATAATATTTTAAGGGTTGCATCAGCACAAGAAACTGAACAACTTTCCCGAAGAAACATAGGTCGCAATATGAAAGTTTTTTTGGTGCTCCCATACAAATTTACTCGTCGGGTGGAAATTTTGTATGGGAGTTCCAAAATTTCTTTTTGTATTTCGACCTATGTTTTTTGGGGAAAGTTGTTCAGTTTCATGGGGTAATTCACCCCTTAAAATATTTGCAGCAATTTTTTTTACACCCGGCATGTATAAATGATTACCTACATACACTGCATACTCTCGAAACCCATTACCTTCCTTCTAAGACACTCGGGCACAAAAGCAGAAGAGTGATTGACATCTCTTTTAGATTGCATGTAATTGTTTTTGCTGTACTTATCAGTCATGTTTTCTAATCTGATTATGCTATAATATCTTTGAACTAAATGAAAAGAAATAACGCTAATAAAAAATTTCAACATCACTTTATTTCGCTCTATCATTCGTTATCTTATTTATTACATAGTTTTGTAGACTATTTACAATCTTAATAAATAATTTCGTCAATTCTATTGCCAGTAAAATTACTTTTACAAATAAATTTAAAAAACAATACAAATATGAAATGTTACTTCTATCTGAAGGAGATAAAATTATGGAAAGCATTATTGTTTTTATAGGGACTATTAGACATAATAAAATTATTCGTCAGTCTTTTATAAAGGTTACTATTTTGATCTAACCTACGAACTTGAAAAAAAAAAACATTTCTGATGGGCAGAATATCAAGAAGGTGGATCGCATACTTAACGCACGACAGAGCGCTAAAACATCGCAGCAGTATCAGATCCATACTAGAAATGTCAATCCCCATACTAAAACCGCTCAACCGCTGTCGAGGCAGCGCTTTCGCAAAGTCGTCCGTCGAGTGTGCCGAAGGCTACACAAAATTTGTAAAAGATCTTTTGCTTTTCATTTTGAAAATAAGAAAACTAATTCTTATCACATTTATATTACTGCAGATTTCTTAACTTAGTACCAATATTTTCTTTATTAAATACCTATTTATTATTTACAATTATACTCTTTATTTTGGCCAGTTTTGACCTACAACTATTGTGATAGAATTAATTTTGATTCAAATAACAGATTTTACATTTATAGAGATTTGACATTAAAAAAACGTTTGAAATATTCCATTATAGAGATATGTTCAATGAGTTTGTACAAAATGAGAATCTGATTTTACAAAACAAAGAGTCTTAAATTAAATTTGTACTTAAAATACGTAGAATTCGATTTTGTGAGGAACTACCGAATGCTGTATAAGAGTGGCACGAGGGAGGCCGATATTCTCCAAACATTGAAGATCCGCGAATCTGCAACAAAACCCAATTAAACTTGTTATCGAAGAGAAACAATCGGTGAACTGTGAGCGACGATGTTTCGTAAGCTATTCCCAATACAATGGATTAATGTTGCCGTTATCTAATTTCAAACTTATATTTCACATTGAAATTGGAAATGATAACAAGATGGATCGTTTTCGTCACGTCATCAATGCTTACATAAACAAAACAAACATTTTGCGTAGGGTTTAGAAGTCTACGTCCTATAAATACTACGATAAACAATGACAGGTAAGATGTAAAATTAATGAAATCAACTTTTCAAAATAGGTTAGTATGTATGTTAGTATGTTTATTAAAACTAATGGTAAAATTATTTAATAATTTTTATCTAATTACGCCATAGCCGAAATAAATTCCTACTTGTGTTATTACTTTGAACGCTACAGCAGCAAGTCAACATGGAAAATTACTCTAAGTCATAGACTTAGAATATACAAAGTAATCTGTTAGAAGTTGAGGAATGCCTTTGCCCAGCAGTGTGATCTAGTAGGTTAACCATAGTAGTAAAACACTGACAGAAAATAATGTATAATTTAATCAAGGCCTTGTTTTAATACGAGCGCATCGAATGATTTGTTTTTATTTACCAAGAATCTTGTTAAGATCTATCAAGCGCCTAATAAGATCCATCAAGTGATTGTTATTTTTACTAAGATAATTATCTGCAACAAACAAATTACTTAATGCGCTCGTATTAAAACAAGTGCTTTATTGAATCAAACATTTATTTTTAGAGTGTATTACACTGCGATGCCATGTGATGCCGGCTAAGAATAGCATCATCCCATTTCTTCCCACGGGTGTTATAAGAGGCAACTAAGGGGCTTTAGGGTTTCATGTGTATTACAACTCAAAAATCCGTTGAAATGCTCATTGAAACCAGCTCACCTGCAGCACTATTCCGCACTCCCAGCACGGAAGCCACCTCCGGCTGCTCCATGTCGAACACGAGCTCTGAGCGCTGCGCATACAAGTTGTAAATACTCGCTATACAGGTGAGGCGCAGCGTGCCTCGCTCGAAGGCCGACGTTCGCACCACGAAGTTTACTTCTCCTACTGACGGCAACCTGCGAAAATGACTAGTTTTAGGCGCTACACGAGACACATGAGAGGGATCGAAACCATCATCACATCATTCTCCTAGCTTTATCTCGTTTCAGTCAGTAAAATTTTTGTAAACTGATAGACAATAATTATCTGTTTTTCAAAATCTGATCCAATGATACTCACTTACTTAATATCATCATTCTCCTTGCTAAGGCAAACCCCGTTCTCTCTCCAGGCTGGCTACCTAACCTAAGGGATTTGAAGTGGATCCAAGTTTTAACACAAAGCGACTGCCATCTGACCTCTGCAACCTGAAGGCTAACCTTACCCGATTCCAGGGTTAAGTCACATTCAAATATCTGAATTCAAATTCTATTTGAATGTCGGTTTCATCATGATGTTTTTCCTTAACTGCAAGAGCAGTTGGTAAGTGTACGTGAGTAAAAACACACTGTTACATGGCGGGGATTGATAATTTATTCATCATTTACCTGTCATCTGGTCCCGTCCTCTCCACAACCGGAATCAACTCCTTTCTAGGTCTCCGAATCTCCTCTTTATGTATATTTATATACGTCTCATCTAAGTATTGCAAGTTGCTGTCGTCATGGAATATGTTTATCGTATCGTCTTCCGGAAACTCAGTCGTCGTCGTCTCCGACTTCGGCGGAGGGTCCCATTTGAACCAGTCAGGCAGCACGTGCACGAACGAGTCCATATCGATCTGTGAAAAAGAATACCATTAGCAATCACTTAGCTAATGCCATCACATCGCGAGTCATGGTCGAGACAATGGGGAGACTGGCGATGGATTGCGCAGCCTGCATTAGGTAAATAGCTTCGTTGTTTGTAGATAGCGAGGTCTCGCCGTGATTGCAATGCACATACACCGGTATTTCACTGCGGTTTGCGTTCGGCTTTCCGAACACGGACACAGATAGTACGAATTGGAGCTATTTCGGGATTGATAGATGCGAAGAAAGGAGCACTGATCGGTGATAAAGGAATGTTCGCCGAAAGCTTATCTGCTGAAAGCTGCTTTGTGATTAATGAACTAGGTTACGCTGTGAGCAAAAACAACGCCGCATCGAAGTAAAGTAAGTACTAGTTCTATTGTTCTCCCGGTGGACCAGACAAGTCCAGCCTCCGGATGACGTATGAAAAATGAACACACTTTTTTTACAAAACGGCGCAGCTCTGTTATAATTTACGCTGAAATCCACAAATATTGGAAAAGTAATAACAATAGCTTGACACCTCGTTATTCTGCGCCGAAAAATGTTTGCGGGCTTTGAAAATTTCAATCATCTTTAATTATATTAAAAAATTCAACGCACACAGTTTTTGTTACAAAGCTGGCTTTGTTTATTCAGCCATGCATAAATGATAAGCTATTTAATGGATTGAAGTTAAACACAAACATATTGACTAAATAATATTGTTCTTACAAATAAAAATCTATCAAGAATCTGAAATATCATCCTTCCGGAAGAAACATTCTCTAAATTGACAACAAATCGCATTACTTTCGTAGTAAGGAGCTATTTCAAGAAATGGATAAAGAACGGCTTAGGACGTGAATGCTGAAAAGAGGATATCTTTGATGTCAAAAATATGTTCTAGGCAAAATTACTAACTGAACTAGATACTCTGAGCGGAATAAAACCAGCAAAAATTATCTTTATGAAGTTAAATTTCCTCAAGTACATACTTGTAGGTACTTGAGTTGATAAAACTCCATCATGATTTTTTCGTGGGATGAAGAGGCCTTGTAAGTACTGGGTTGAAATATTATTCGTTTGAATTTTTCAGGGAAGCAATAATTTAAGCTGCTCTTTTTCATAATTCCTTTTAATTAAAGTCTGTTGCTGCTTTTTGTTAATTGAAGGGGTGCTACTCAGCATGTTTTTGGCCAGAATGTTTTTCATTTCATTTATAACATTTACCTTACATCTGAGAGGAGATATAATGATACTCTTCATCTAAAATACGTGATAGCTAGTGTCGATGTGGATAGAGTGTAGTGTAGTCTTAAGCACCTACTGATAGTAAAGGGCGTTGTGCTGGTTTGAATCCAGCCTTCGAATCTTAGAAATTTTGAACTCTAACACCAGGCTTCATTGCGTTGTTGTACGACTTGGTGTCATACATGAAAAAAAATTGGTAGAATTTGCTCCGGACGCATAATGTCCTAAATCCTAAAAATTTCCTAAATGACCTAAAATGACATAAATGCATAATGACCTAACGCATAATGTCCTAAACGCGTAATGCCCTAAAACGGGTTGAAAAAGAAGAAAAGTCATGTGAATCCCTTTAACTTAACATTTTATAAAAACATTTTAGGTTTTCTAACTTAAATCATGCTCATAAATAGGTAAAGAAGTCTCGTCAGTGACTTCTATGCAAATATACCTAAACCCCGTCGTTCGAATAGGCCGTATTTGACAGCTATCAAAATTATCTTAATGACTTAAGGTCTATTTTACTTTGCTGACATGTCCTTATGTATGGGTTTGACAGCTGAAAATAAGGCCTATTAGAAAGACGAAGGTTTAAGTACCTATTTTTTTGTAGTTCAGTAAAACCGTGGAGCCAGTAAGTACATTTTCGTGTTGCAGCTGTTTTTAAGCGCAGCTGCAGGCCCCGCCGATACCGAACAAACACCGGACAGGATGATAAATGCCGCTGGGAATTGAAAAATACTGCTTGTTACGCAAACACGAGAGTATACTTTCGCGTGGCTTGCATGCTTGTTGTGCTGATCTGTATTTAACATTCTTTTTTTGTTTAAGTAGATACCTTGGGTACAGGATACTTATAATAGAGGAGGAAACTCATACCGAGTAGTCGTAAGACACTCATGAATTTGGTATTCGCATCACTGTCTGTACGCAGTAAGTTTGTCGTAAGAACTACACTTCTTTACCTGAAGAGCTGAATTGTAGATGGAACAATCGCCTACCTATTTGGCAAGTTTAGGTTTCTTTCATACTTACATTCTCTTTTATTAGTTCTGCTTAGGAAATGAACGAAACTACATATATACATTTTAATTTTAGACAAAACTCAGTTGTTTTTGTGGACATCAAAAATGACGTTTTGTCTGAATGTGTGCCATTACTGAGTACTAACTGACGCACCTGCAAAAATCGTTGATTTTCTCAGTCAGAAAGACTCCATGTTTGGAAACTAATACGAGGCTAACAAAACGAGGTCACCGAATAGAACAGATGTGTTGGCATCATTTCAAAATTTTACAAATTGATTAACTTTTGAATTCAAAGATGTTGTCAATAGTAGGTAAAATGCTACAAAGCGATGAGAACAACATTATGCAAGCAGTTAATCCCAAATTTGATAGTATTTGTTTCTAGGTTCTTATAAAGAAGAAAATATTGTATGAAATTCTCCTTCATTATGATTGCGAAGGTTGCATTTGCACGGAACCTATACCACAACTGGTCAGCTTTGAATACCATTAAAGCATTATTTTGTTTCTAGTTATTTGAGAAATGACTGTTTTTATACTTGGAGTGCAAAGATGTGGTTGGCAGATGGATGAGCCGGAGGCGACGCGCATATAGCCCGAAGCGTTGAGGTCGCGCTAAACCACAACCGGAAACCTTTGAATGGCTGTATATGTTTGAATGCTTGGCGGTATTTATTTCTAGTTGGTATAAAATATTTTATATACCTCTCGTCCATTGAGTGCAAAGGTTAGGTTGGCAGGTGAATGAGCCGGGGGCGACGCACAAGTGGCACGCAGCGTTGAACCCACGTCATACCACGACCAGTCAGTTTTATTGCCTCTATAGCAGTATTCTTAGTACTAGTTCAACAATGCATACTTAATGTACCTGCCTCTCGTCCACATAATACCACCACTACAACTTTGAATGTCTTTATAACAGTATTTGTTTGTAAGAGCTTATTCTAAAAGGTCTATTTATACCTCTCGTCCATTGAGTGCGAAGGTGAGATTAGCCGGTGGATGAGCCGGGGGCGACGCACACGTGGCACGCAGCGTTGAAGCCACGCCATACCATGACCGGTCTGATACCAGCTTCGGTGCCCATTCTGGTGGTTCTGTAACAATAATAGGGAAATGTGAAGTAGAAATGACAAGTAGATAATCAGAAAATGATGCCTCGTCGGTGAATGCATACATAAATCACGCCTCTTTCCCGTTGGAGTAGGCAGAGACAAATTTTTTTTTCACTTGCTACGATCCTTGCATACTTCATTCACTTCTGTTATATTCATCATTCTTTTCATGCACGCTCGTCGGTTTAGGGTACTTCTGACCTGACCTTTCTTCAAAACGCCGGCAAACGGATTTACTTATTAGAAATATAAGAAACAGTTCGTTGTATTTAACTCCGTTTTGGGTTAATTTAGTCGTATTGTCCAACATAAATAATAACTTAATAAAATAGTTAAACAGCGTGTTGTCAGCATGCAGCCTTAAAACTGGTTATTTGAGGCACCTATATGAAAAAAAAATACTAAAGGGACATCTGCGAAATCACAAAAATAATCATAAGTTCCACACAAAAACCTAATATAAGTAACTAAGCTTAGATTAGAAATTGGTTTCGCTTTAGCTTAGATTAAAAATAGGTCGTCGAGAGCAGCGAGACCAAATTTTTAATCTAAAATACTTAGGTAGATTGTCAATCAAAACAATCTCAAGTTTATTTTTTTAAAATAATTAGTAAAGCTATGACATGACAGCAATTATAACAACTTAAACATTTATGTTTCCTCTAAACAGCTTTGCAACGTTCATTCTAAGAAATCAAATAAGAGAAAGGTTGAAAGAGAAAATAAAAGAAACTTTTGTCATAGTTTTATCCAACAATCTCCCAATATCCCTATTTGGTATAATCCGGGGGAGACAAACCCAAAGGTGGAGGTCAGATTATCCTTTTATCAGAAGGCCGAGGTCGGATTAGGAATCTATTTTATCAGAATTGAAGCCCACAGTAATACTATATTTTTATGATTCTTCGCGGAAATAGAGCGTTTTATATTCTTTGGGATTATATATGTTTCAGTCAAAACTCATTGGCGGTCAAAACCACTTTTGACTGCAAAAATCAGTCAATATTGGTTTTGACCGATGTCGTCAGTCAAAACCAGTTTTGACTGATTTTGGCAGTCAAAAGTGGTTTTGACCAACGCTGTTGGTCAAAAGTAGTTTTGACTGACTTAAAGTTCAGACTATCGGTCAAAACTCATAAATAGTGTAGTTTGTTCGGTATTTCCTTTAGAAATACGGTTGAGGGGGCGTCGGGTCTACTCAAGGGTCTTGCGTCCCGAGGACGCGGGGATTAGGCTTTAGCACAGCTACCTACCTACGTCAGTGATGCCGCTAATAGGCCGTCAGCACGCTCGCGCGCCGCGAACACGGATGTTCGTCCGTTCGAACCCGAACCCGTTCGTTCGAAGCCGAAGAGGACCGTGTAACCTTTGGCTCCACCTACGTTGGGATCCCAACCGGACCTGGGCCCCAAGCCTCCATCACCCGTCGCAGCAGCGATAACCGCTGCTTTCGCCGGTGCTCCCCACTACCGACGCTGCCTTCGCTCTCGCCGTCTCCACAACCACAGCGTGAGCCGAGTAAGAGGCAGCAGGTACTATTAGACTATTATTAGAAGTGCACCGCCGCACGGCACACAGCCCTGGACGCACTCAGGGAGAGTGTTGCAGCCGTGCAGGCGGGAGAGCTGACGCCCCAGTGCGCGAAAAAGCGCGTGAATGGATATGGGGGGGATCTTCCTTCTCCACCTCACCAACCCTGCGGAGGACCCGCACGGTTCCGGCTACGAGGGTCACGCCGCCGCTGTCCATGCCATTGCTGGACAGCCGATCGCCGACGACGTCGAGCTTCGCTGCACCATCAGTATTACCGCGCTCCTACCGTCTGCGCTGACGACGCCTCCGTCGCCAAAACCGCGCGTCACCCGCCCGATACCGTCCTTGCCCATTCAGGACGTGGGCAAGAAGACGACACCTCCGCCCACGCCTACGCCTATGAAGCTGACGGGGTGCATGAAAAGGCCGCCACCGATAGTGGTCGATCTGCTTTCTGAATGGGGCCACCACTTCGGCAAGCTGAGACAAGAACTCGGCCATACGCCAAACGTGCGGCCCTATGGGCCCACAGGGTTTCGATTCCTGGCGAAAAGCGATCAGGAATTCTGTGTGTACCAGCGCTACCTAACCGCGCTGGAGGGCTCCGGACCCGAAATATTCTGGTTCGCTTTCGCACCCCCGAAGGAGCGGCCATTGAAGGTCGCTATTAGAGGCCTCCCCGTGAACAGTGACACGGAGGACATCAAGAAAAAGCTGACCACCCTAGGCTACGAGGTGGACTACGTGCGCTCCATCAAGGCTCGCAGAGGACGCCAAGGGTGCATCCACTTCGCACAGCTCATCCGCATGCCAAACCTCACCCCAGGCATCTACAACATCACAAAGCTGATGAAAATTCCGGCGTGAAGATCGAGGGATGGCGTGGCAAGAGAGACACTCCACAATGCTACCGCTGCCAGCAGCTCAGGCACAGCAGTAGGCACTCCCACCGCAAGCTGACATGTGTCGCCTGCGGCGGTAATCACGTCGCCTGGGACTGCAAGCACCCCCGTAAGTAGCCGGCCACCCGCGCAAACTGTGGAGGAGCGCACCCGGCCATCTACCTCGACTGCCCCGTACTGCGCCGTGAAGTACGGAACAGAAGAGCCGGCACAGCGCCCCTAACGAAGCCCGTCGAACCGAAGAGGACGGAAGCGGCACCATAGGGAGAGACCAACGCGGCAGGATCTCTCATGGTCGCCCCCAACGCCCCCGACGGAACGACGAAGAAGCGGAAGCCGAGGAGGCGGAGGAGGTGAGTATCGCCTCCGCCCCCTCTGGACGTGGAAGAGCCGGGCCAGCCACGTCACCCACGTGTCTGTTGGGAGTGGTCGGCGCCCCTTTGGGTGAACCTCAGGGGGAGAAGCCGAAGCCCCAACTGGCCCCGAGACAACAGACGAGACTATTTATGAGTTTTGACCGATAGTCGGAACTTTAAGTCAGTTAAAACTACTTTTGACCGAGAGCGTTGGTCAAAACCACTTTTGACTGCCAAAATCAGTCAAAACTGGTTTTGACTAACGACATCGGTCAAAACCAATATTGACTGATTTGAGCAGTCAAAAGTGGTTTTGACCGGCTATGAGTTTTGACTGTAACATATACACTATGTCTCGGCAGTAATGCATTAAAATGGACACGACGTTTATGCCATTGTATGGAACAACGGTGACCAAATTTGTGTTTGGGTCCAATGCTGGAAAACATGATAAAATTTTTGACCTTTCAATGTTAGTCGGCTCTTCTCTTTTCGTGCGGGACACAGGGTCATCCTATGACTCAGTGAGCCCTAGTGTCAGAATTTTTCAACCGCCTTCTACAAGTAGCACGTTCTGATATGCTTGTGTAAGGACCACCATCTAAGAAAATGATTTCTTAGATGTAGACCTACTGCTTAACGTGCCATCCGATACACGGAACCATCTTTCTTAGGGACAATTGGGTGGTTTAGCAATGTTCTAACCAGACTGGGAACAAATTTAAAATGTGATAAATATCAACTTTGTGAGCGACCCAATCGAACCCGGAAACTTCTGCGTCAATGGCAGTCGCACTACCACTCCGCCACATCGGTCGTTAGTCAGCTGATGATGAATTTACCCTTGAAGGTCAAAATGTGAACAAAAAAAACTGAAAACTTGAAAATAAAAGAGAATCAGCGCCCTGTTTCGTATCGAATCTAACATTGATGGTTCTTTCCGAAATATGACACGTATCATATTAACCTACATATTTTGAACTTCGATACAACTTTATATCACGTTTGGTATGACAGGAGATCACAAGATGATTTCTTTTGGGGATATGTGTGAGAAAACCAATACATTCAGGTTGTATCGACAGCTATGGTTTTGAGTCGTCTAAATTTCACTCTAGTTCTCATTTCTTTATTTTTTTCGTGTGGGACACCGAGTCGTCCAATGACCCAATTAGTAAATTAACTGGCGCAGTGGTAGTGCGTCAGCCTTTGACGCAGAAGGTTCCGGATTCGATTCTCGGTGGGTTACGCAAAAAGTTGCTAATTATCGCTTTGTGAAGAAAGCGATTGAAAAATTCTGACACTAGGGTTCATCGGGTCGTTGGACGACTCGGTGTCCCACACAAAAAAGAAAGAAGAACAGTAACTTTATACATCACCAAAATGTGACAAGACTCAAAAACATGAATCATAACTTTAAACACTTTCCGCGGTTCGTTCGTAAATCAAAACAATTTCCCTTTGAAGATTGTAATCATAGCGGAAAGATAATAAATTAACATGAAAAACGTTTACAGCGAAAGCCGACTAATTCACGATTTATGTCCGAAACACGTGACTAAAGTACGTGGTGTTTGTGTGGCGTGTGATGCATGGCGTGTCGTAGCGGTGATATTCGTAGCGCTCACGTAGACCTGCTACGAGCCTACTCGTAGCAAAACGCTACAGCTAAAGGGCAAATATAGGAGTAGAAGAAAAATATCAATACATAAAAGTTTTCTGTATTATGGACACCGCTATTTTGTCCAGAATTACGCAAAAATGCGTTTTTTTTATTTATATAAGACGTGCGTCAAGTGTGCGATCCGCAAAAGGTAGTTTCAAGAGCAGCGTTTGTATGTAAAGTATAATACGACGATATGATGAAAAACATCTCATATCTATGAAAAACGACGTGCATGGCGCGACAGCGAGGTTGGCTGCTAGTTGATAAATAATTAATATTTATTTATGTCATGAGTATTGGTTTCATTATTAGAATGGGTAAAAAAGCGAATTAAAAGTACTGCAGCATGTTAATTATGTGAATTACCAGAAAAAAGTAAATATCAAAAATAAACTGTTTTTACGAGACATGTGTTTTTAAAACCAAACAAATAATACAACTAAGTGTTAACCAGGTTAATAACCAGTATGCGTGTCTGTTTGTTCTAAATGCACCGTAATGGTACAATGGTACAACCTTTGGTACAACTATGTCAATATTTGTTCGCGTGTCAGCAATCGCTCAGTGATTCACGGCGTTGTCACGGAAGACAGTCGTTGTTGTGTCAATCGGTTTTTGTACGTCACCAGTCACTATTTTCATACAAAACATCGTTTTAAAAAGTAGCTAATTTGACCTGTCAGTTATCTAGCATGCAATAAGCTAGATAACTGACAGGTCAAATTAGCTACTTTTTAAAACGATGTTTTGTATGAAAATAGTGACTGGTGACGTCACATCTCTCTAATTTGGATGGCGTCAAAACACTTACTTATAAATTAGTTTTTGTTTATTAGCATGCAATAAGCTAGATAACTGACAGGTCAAATTAGCTACTTTTTAAAACGATGTTTTGTATGAAAATAGTGACTGGTGACGTCACATCTCTCTAATTTGGATGGCGTCAAAACACTTACTTATAAATTAGTTTTTGTTTATTAATTCAAACTTAAAGTAAATAAAAAAACTATAAAGCTGTAGAGTAGTGTTTTGGACAATCGTTATAAGCGTAATTTTTTGTATTTTATAAATGACCCAGTAGTTTCCCGAATTATTACTGTTTATTTATCTATATAGTGTTATACTGAATTAGAAACAAATATTTTCAGGACCTGGTCTATTTAAATCGGAACAACATTAGCCTGTTTTTTTTTCCATTTAAAGTAAAAAATGGGACCTCCCATAAATAATGTACCAGCCGACTGCGTCACTTTGTATGCCCAAGTTTTTTGTTCATATTAAGGCTCTGCCTTCCCCACAAGGGAAAAAGGCGTGATTTGTGTATGTGTGTGGTATACAAATAAGCGAGGCGCGTACGATATTCACTCCATAACATTACACGAGTCATGCATACATAAATTTATTTTGAAACTGATTTATTAAAACCAATTTTATTTCAATGAATGCTTAACGAATTGAATTTTAGTAAAAATTCTCTCTTATTGTAAGCGTATATGACATGCTGTTACTACATGCTTAATGAAAATACGTTATAAAAAGATACATACATTCTTTTAATAAATAAAATTGCGCACATAACCTATAAGGCGCATCGCACTATTAACGCAGGACGGACCGCTAAAATATCGCAACGGTCTATCAGATACATACTAGAAACGTCACTCCCCATACTAAAACCGTACTCAACCGGACAACGCTGCGATAGCGCTGCGTCGACAGCGGTTGAGCGGTTTTAGTATGGGGATTGACATTTATAGAATGGATCTGACAGACCGCTGCGATATTTTAGCGGTTCGTTGTGCGTTAAGTTTGCGATCCACCAGGTGTCGCCACTTCAGACCAAAATTTGAGGCCTGTTTCAGTGAAACTGTTCTAATCACTAAAGAGAGGTCCCCGGGTCTCTTAGTCGCCCTTACGAGACCCGTTGGCAAGAAATATTATTCTTTACTGGCATCACATGGCACCCTAGATCAAAATCCACGATCCCTAGTAACAAAAGAAATCTATATCAAACTAGGTTTCTTATTTCCTTTTATGATATAATACGATCAATGTCTACAAGACATAGTTTCTTTTACGAGTATGAGTATGACAAAACATTGACCTTCTTATGGACCCATCTTATTTTGTTCCTATGTATAAAATAAAGGAAAAATCTCTATCTCCTTAATTCAGTCTCGGTAAAAAAAGATTATAATGTGCAGGGATAACAAGGTTTATTTACAGAAATAAGAACAAAAATCAAATTACAGCCTCGGGCGCGTGCAAAAATATACCATTTTCGAAAAACATGTTTATTTTGCGATTGTTTTTTTACTCCAGTAGCTCTGTGGGTCGTATTCGCAAACAACAGCGACGCACGACGTGATTATCTCTCCATCTCGTATATTATCATGTTGTGGGCCATCCAATTTATTCTACCGACTAATAATAGGGTCGCGAACAATCTCACCGCATTTGGCAAGGGATTCCCTTCATCTACATGCAAAGTAACGCGTTTCGTATTCCCCTGTGACGCTAGTTTACGTATGACGGGGCTTGTTTTATGTCTAGTAATTTTAGCGTTTCTGACGACCGACGTGGCGCAGTGGTAGTGCGACTGCCTGTGACGCAGAAGGTTCCGAGTTCAATTCTCGGTGGGTCACTCACAAAGTTGATATTTATCACTTTGTGAATTTGTTTATCAGTCTGGTTTGGACACTGCGGGCTGAACCATCCGATTGTCCGTAAGTAAGATGGTTCCGTGTTTCGGATAGCACGTTAAGCCGTAGGTTCCGGTTGCTGTCTATGATTATTTAGACGGCGGTCGTTACATGTCAAAAGCCTGCTACTTGTAGAAGGCGATTAAAAAATTCAGACACTAGGGTACATTGAGTCGTTGGACGACACGGTGTTCCACACGAAAAGAGAGCTTTTCTAAGGCTGGTCTCGTTTTGTCGTTGTGTTCCAATGTAGACCATTAGTGTCGTCCTTGGCCTAGTCTTTAAAAGCAAACGACAGCGGAGACTATAAAAGGCAACAGCCGGTTACGAGGTCACAGCTCCTACATTGTGGTAGTGGCATGTATGTGCTTCGGAAATTCAATGATTCAGCTATCAAATTGGATCAACATTTTGTGCTCTTTAAAACTGGATCCTAAATGAAATTTAGATTACTAAATGAAAAAATAACATTTTAGATACAATTCGAACCAGTTTCCAAGTTTTCAAATTTTTATCTCAAATTGTGTTTCTTTTTTTCTTGCTTAATATAGGGCATCGAGGTAACCCGAAGATAGTTTCGTTAATGTACTTATTGTACTTACATATATATTCAATCGTTTAGCAAAATTGTACTACGTAACATCAATTCAAAATTTTTTGAAACAGCCTGAAACACACACACAAAAAACATGCATTTGGCCCTTGAGTGAAAGACAGAGCGTTAACAATCTTAAAACGATCATTATCGCCAAGTCGGACTGATATTTGAGGGTCGTTTCAGATAATTCGGGTACCACTATATTAATAGGTGGTCAGACTGTCGCCTAACTCATAATGAGTTTCGCAAATACCAATCATGGCTGGACGACTCGGTGTCCCACACGAAAAAAGAAAGAGCGAGAGAGAGAGAGAGTAGGTATCCTCAGTTAGTCGCATCACGTCAACTATCTCTCTTGGGGCAGTGACGCAACCGCAATAGTCTCAAGCTGAGAATTGCGGCATAACCTGAGCTTTAGTTACTAAAGGTAATGCTCCCCCACCTGGGAGAAAGCCAACCTTAAGTGTAGCGGTAAACACGTCTGACCCGACAAATCAGAAGACGTGGGTTCAAATCCCATCGGTGGCGTGAATTATTTCCACTTGTTTCGTTTGTATTATCTTTGTTCCAAAAAGTTAATGCTAGATGGACGTTTGATTACACACTACGATAGCAGTCTTACTTACACTTTTGTATCAACGCATCAGTTTTGAGCTGGGCAGCGGTTATACAGGATGCTGAAATCTTATCTGCAAATATTTTAAGGGGTGAATCAGTCCACGAAACTGAATAATTACCCTCAAAAAACATGTCGAAATATGAGAAAATTTTTTGGACCTCCCACACAAATAGAGTTGGTCAGTTGGTAATTTTGTATGGGAGGTCCACAAAGATTTCTCATATTTTGACCATTTTTCTAAAGGAAAGTTGTTCAGTTTCATGTGCTAATTGAACCCTAAAAATTTTTGCAGCAAACTTTTTACACCCTGTATAAACTGCGGTACAACCTCTACCTGAGATACTAAAGGTAATACTAGCTAAGCTGACGGTTTTCTTTCTCACTGCAATAGCTATACACTTTTATGTCTTACTAGTGCCCCGCCCAGTGGTAACCGCTTCCCGTGGAAATGAGACCTTTTTTGTCATGAATTATGCATACAAACTTTTATCTTGTATCATTCATTCTATCTAATCACAAAAGAACGCATCACAACATGTGTAGTTTTAAAGATCAAGACAAACACATAATACTTTGAAAGTAATTTCGTTTTAAAAAGAATAGTGTATAATATTACAATCTTTTCATTCATACATACATACATATATCACGCCTTAATCCCTTGCAGGGTAGGCAGAGCGTTAACAGCCGTAAGAATACGATCGCTATCGCCACGTCTGACATTTTTGATGATTGTTTTCCAAGGTTGTTCCAGAAAACATGTGTATAACTATAGTGACAGGTTGTCAGCCTGTCGCCTAAAAATTGTTATACACGAATACTCTCGAGTCCTTTAGTCGCCCTATCTTTTCATTTAAATATAATCATTCATATTAAGATTGATACTTAAGAGAAAAAGAGATATACGACTGCGTTATATCTGCTAATGCGCTCTGTATGATTGATCATGCATGATTTTTTTGATAAAATTGTTTCCAATAGGTACATAAAAATTCTTATTACGTATGCTTTTTATTACGGCGTCTTCCTCATATCCAATTTATATGCGATGCGTACGTTGCACGTGTATTTGAATATTTCTTTTGATGTGAATTTTCATTTCACACGCTGCTTGTCAATTACGATTAGGTACGAGGAACCATCTTATATTGGATACTTATTCGTAAATAAACTGTTGTATAACATAATTGTCTAATTGATTGGCTATATTACATATTTCGCAAAACAAATTTTTAGATGATTTTTATTTTGCCGTAATTAGAAATATCTTCAGAGTGCGTCTCCGTTCACAATAGCACCAACGCGCGAAACGCTGTATTGTGATACGAATCTTGATCTATAACTGACTGCAGCGTTTCTCCACTTATCCGGTCCGGCTGCCGGATGTCTGCACAATTAAGCCTTTCGACAATATTCGAATGCCAGATGACGCTTTTCCACCTAACAGGTAAAAGACTGACTGTAGAATGACGTCATGGTAGAGTCCAAAGAGTACCTTTTGTAGGCATACTTTTTGTACGTCTGTAACTTCGGACCGTCAGAATCCAAATTTCGGTTTGGGGAATTCCCGGATCGATAAACGCCAGGTGCCGGAAGAGTGGAAAAGCATGTATAGTAGTGTAATAAATTTCTAAATCGGATCGGAAATTGACGGACCGGCAAGTGACGGATGCCGGATAGGTGGAGAAAGGCCCTTAAAGCTAACCAGCTATTTTTATATTTAAACTCAATATCAAGGTAGTAAGGTTCAAAATCACTGGTACATCACTTTTCGACTACTTCAAGCGGTGCAGACCGTATCTCAGTATGGAAATGGGTGCGTCAGCTGACACCTCGCACCGGAACCGGCCCGCCATCGCCGACGTCGCTTGCTGAAAAACTACGTGGACCGAGAGATCTGCAATCACTTACCGACTACTTCAAGCGGCGCAGACCGTATCTCAGTATGGAATGTGGGCGCGTCAGCAGACACCTCGCACCGGAACCGGCCCGCCATCGCCGGCGTCGCTTGCTGCAGCACTACGCGGCGGGCGCCGGACCGAGAGATCTGGAAACAAAGACAAAGTCAGTCTTGGTTTGTTTTGAATTTGCAAGTGCTTGGCCGACAAGAACTTGTAGGGAGCCTGCAACAATGCTTAGTGGGAAAGAGCCTCCGGCAAGTACCATATTACGTCTCCCGAGATTTGGTTCGTATACCATTCTTGGTAGGAAGAACTATGGGAAGATGGAGAGTTTGTTCACTTGAAAAAAACACAAGACATTTAAGACGTCTAGATGCAACCTTTTGTAGTGTTTAGGTTTATCAGGCTATTTCTGTAATTGTCTATCACATACGAGTACCCAAAGTGAGTACCTATTTTAAGTAGAAATAAATAAATTTCAGTTTAGCAAAGAAAAACAAAGTCTAAGAACTGTTACGTCGATCATTCAATCAGTAAAATTTATATATTACAGAAAAACAACACATTCTCACTCTCAGTTGTGCTCCTCTTTTCAAATGCAGCAACAATAAAATAATGGATTAAAGTATTAACTTACGTCCACTTCAATCCCCGGTAGCGGGAAGACTCTCGTATGTGGAAGCTCCTTGGGTATATACCGGTAGAACTCTTCTCTCCCTCTGTACCACTTGACGCTGTACAGCGCCTCCTCGTCTTCCAGCTGCCAGCTGCACTCCAGCGTGACAGTCTCGCCCACCAGCACCGCCGTTGGCACGTTGATTTCCAGGTTGTGGAGCCCCCGCACGCCTGGAACGAAATTATAAGTGAGTTTGGTATACATAGCGTCTGGAACGAAACAATGAGTGAGTTTGGTATAGGTATGTGGCACTAGCGTGCCACCACAAACCAATGAAAAACGATCTTGATGACTTGAAATATTTTATTCCGGGAAAAGAAACCCTAAAGCAATATTATTATATGATTAGGGAATGGTAGATGAACTATGGAAACATAACAAGGAAAACATAGACTTATAGGTACCTTATGGGTTCTTTCTAACTTCCGTAAATCCGTTGTAATTTCACACGTGCACTTGGTTACATATGGAGCACTACGTTAAAATCATTAATTATGAACTAATCACATGCAGATCACTATAGATATATAATAATATGTTTCTTTTGGTCTTCGTTGTTCGCTGATTTTATCGCGACTGGGTCAAAAAGTCAGAAAAATGTGTGACGACATTTCAATTTCCAATTTGAAATGGTTTGTGAAAGGACAGGTGGTTTATGAAGGATGTGGACGCAGAGGTTCTACTCTGCTACAGGTACATAGCATCTGGAACGAAACAGTTCTGAGTTTGGTATACATAGTGTCTTTTTAAAGTTTAAAAAATCATCTACGTTTTGTCTCCAAATAAAGGTTTTTGATAAACGTAAGTTTCTAACATCAATATACTTTTTGGCACAAAGGTTCCTTTCTATATAAAATAGATACCGGCGTTTTTTGTGTTGTAGTAAATGTATAACAAAGGCACACCAGGGTCAAGGTCTCCAGACCTTATCTGTACGTTTAATATTAAAGGTCCAGGTGCACGTAGGGGATTGCGCCACGGCCGGTCGGACCTCTACGCATCTCTTATTCATACAATGAAGTGAAAATTTAAAAATCTTCATTTGGCTTGTACCTAAACCTGGACTGTAGTAGTTGTTCATGAAGCTATGACTGACCCGGAGATTACTCAACTTGCATGAATAACAATTAGGAAGGTACAGTCCAGCAAAAAATAGTAGACAAAAAATGAGGGCGCCACTGTCTACGCAATCTGTCAAATCTGACAGATAACGCTTAAGTATGACAACAATTTTCCATACAATAATTTAAGTTCCATTTTATTTAATTTCTACTCTTTTTTGCTGCACTATAGGTAAACAAGTATCGTATGAAAATATTTATATCTCTGTTGTATTTTTTTTGCATTTGCAATAAATTGTGTCTTGTTAAATATGCGAGTTTCAGAATTTAAAACATTGTTTCGTCGGTGTTGATCGAATCAAGGGTAATATTTTATTCGAATATCGCGAAGTATCGGCAAACGGGAAATGTGATTTGTTTTAAATATTGCTCAATCAACCAAAAATAACGAATTGATGCGGAAGCATAGATTTATTTACTGATAAGGCCGTGATTCTGACTGTTTCGATGGTGCAGCGAACTCCTGCCTTCTACGCCGAGTGTTGTGGGTTCAATCTTTTCTAGGTGCTTAACCTCTTCTTATTTTTCGTGTGGAACACCAAGTCGTGAGCCGTGACCTGGGCGTGATTTTTGATGATTGTTTCACATGGAAACCTCATGTGGCGGAAGTGAGCAGGAAGGTGTTTGCCGCGTACGGTTCGTTGAAAAAGCTCAAGAATCGTTTGCCGACCAAGACTAAAATTTCTTTAGCACATTCACTTCTACTACCAATACTGGTTTATGCAGACGCTTCCTATCCTGACTTAACTGTTGAACTGCTGAATTAGCTCGAGCGTCTGCAGAATCCTTGTATTCGGTTCATCTTCGGTCTGCGGAAGTATGACCACGTTTCCTCGTACCGATCCCCGCTTCAGTGGTTGCCCATATCTCGCAGACGGGACTGCCATATCCTCTCCCTTCTTTTCTCCATCCTCTTCAATCCTAAATCTCCTCCCTACCTTAAAGAGCGCTTCATCTTTTATTCCACGACCTTGCCTCGAAATTTACGCTCAAGTGAAAGTATGAGGCTCAACCTTCCCCCGCACAAGACCGACATCTACGCAGACTCTTTCACAGTGCGAGCGATCAAGCTGTGGAATTGTTTGCCTGAGGAGGTTCGTCGGGCCCCGTCCCTAGAAGCTTTCAAGATAAGAGTTAAAAATCATTATCTATCTGAAATTGTATAATTTTCTCTTATTTGTTTTTTTTTCTCTATATTTTATTATCTATTATATCTGTTTCTTTGTTCGTATTACACATTATCCTATCATCCATAGCTTAGATATGTATTAGTTTATTTTAATGTACTTATTAGTATATTAAGTTTTTGTTTACAGAATCATTTGTGTATTGCTATGTAAAATTGTTTATGTATTATATTGTTATTTATTTAGTATGTACTATTAGGTAATATTTGCACTATCCCGCTTCCATAATCGCACTCTCTCTTTCACCCTAAGGTTGCCTGGTAGAGAATGCTACCTGGCATTAAGGCCGCCTTATTGTACTGTTTCCTTTATTTGTGTTTTCTACATGTTGTTACTTTTTTGTGCAATAAAGAATTTTGTTATGTTATGTTATGTCGTCCAACGACCCGTGAACCCTAATGTCAGAATTTTTCAACCGCCTTCTACAAGTAGCAGGCTACTGACATGGTTGTGTAACGACCGCCTTCTATGTAATCATAGACAGTGACCGGGACCTACGGCTTAACGTTCCCACCGAAACACGGAACCATCTTACTTACGGGCAATCGGGTGGTTCAGCCCGCAATATCCTAACCAGACTGGAAACAATTTACAAAGTGATAAATATCATTTTGTGAATGACCCACCGAGAATCGAACCCAGAACCTTTTGCGTCAAAGGCACTACCACTGCGCCACATCGGTCGTCGGTGCTTAGTAAAAAGCTTTATTACCGACAGAGTTATGCCGCCTTGATAACTACTAGAGGTCCATAGCCAATGATTCCATTCGAAGAAACGAAAACTCTTTCCCTAGATTTCAAGATCTCATCATTCTGCTTGCCTTATCCCGTACTCAGTCAGGCGGATGGCACACTTGAAGTAGGTACGCCGGAGCTCAAAAATATCGCAGCGGTCTGTCAGATCCACACTAGGAACGTCACTCTCCATACTAAAACCGCACTCGACGGACGACACTCCGATAGCGCTGTGTCGACAGCGGTTGAGCGGTTTCAGTATTATAGGAGTTGACATTTCTAGTACGGATCTGACAGACCACTGCGATATTTTAGCGCTCCGTCGTGCGTCAAGTGTGCCATACGTCTCAGAGTCAGCTACCTAACCTATAACTATCTAGGTAGCGTATTACCTAAACAGCTTTTCAAGTTGCTCAATGTCGTGTTTAGTTTGTGGTTTTGTGAGATGTGTGTACGGTATTAGTGCGCTAGTAAGTTGTGTGTGGCTGTGTTAAGTAAGTTATTAAGCTGTGTGTGACTAGGGAACCTACACCTACTCAACATAAGAATTTACATAGAGATAAAGTGGCAAATACAAAGTGATCCTGTTGAAACATTTGTAACTTATTCGTGATATTGCGGCAGTGGTTAGGACACCGGTCTTACAATCGTGAGACCCGGGTTCGATCCCCGCCATGTACCAATGTGTTTTCACTCACGTACATTTACCGACTGCTCTTACGGTGAAGGAAAAACATCGTGATGAAACCCACATTCAAATAAAATTTGAAATCAGATGATATTTGAATGTGACTTAACCTAGGATTCGAGCCAGGTTAGCCTTCGGGTTGCAGAGGTCAGATGGCAGTCGCTCTGTGTAAAAACTTGGTTCCACGTCAAATCCCCTAGGTTAGGTAGCCGACCCCGACAGAGAACGGGATAAGGCAAGGAGGATGATGATGATCGTGATATTGCGGCAATCTCAGTCTTGGCAATTTATTTCTAACTGTTAAATAGTTTGTAGTTATTCATAGAAGAAAATTTTGTGTTTTTATGTCTTAAAGGGGAATGTAAGACTTTATGTGCTGCCCCCGTTACTTAAAAAATGAAATACGCTCTGCTCAACAAATAACCCAATGAAAACTTTAACTTATTGAAATTTTAAGTGAGTGGTCCCACAAATATGTTTTTGGAGCTGCTAAATAAGTACTTTATATGAAAATGAAAGTTCATTTAATGCCGTAGAGATTTTTTATAATAGATTTCTGTTCTGTTCATATCATGTAGTCAAAGGTTTAACCGAACTCTGTGTTAGGCCTTTCCCACACTTCAGCGCAAAAATAACGATGCGCTCACGTATGCTCCTGTCAGATCCATACTAGAAACGTCAATTGGCACACTAAAACCGCTCTCGACGCACGACCCAGCGCTAACACAGCGCCGAAGCAGTGTCGAAAGCGGTGTTTGTATGTGGAGTGATGTTTCTAGTATGCTGTCCTGCTTAGAAGAAAAGCCCTAAGTCACTACTTTACGAAAATCGAGTTCAATACAGTTTCGGAATCAGTAAAAAAAAACCTTTTTTTCTGTCTGGGAACGGTTGATATTGAAAAGAAACTGTCGATTTTAGAAACTCATAAGTCCATACTTTCAAGCACTTCAGCTCTAAAACTTAAGCTCGTACTAGCAAAAAAACCATATGTATTGTTTTATATTTTTAACCATATGTTGTTTAAGCAGAAAAGACACAAGTACTGGACTTACAGTTTTATCATCGCATAAATACTAAGCTGAAAAACCATATGTCAGCATGCCTAGAAAAATTTTGGACATATGCTTTTTTTGTCCTCGTACCTCTAGTCGGGTATTCGAGTTGAACAGTGATAAAAAACGATAAGTCTAGCATATTGCTTGCTATTTCATATACTCTGCCCTGCTCAGAAGAAAAACCTTAAAGCCATGGTAACTCATTTCGAGAAAAACGCAAAACACTTTGAACGTTAATTATATGGCATGTTCTCATTGATGAGGGAACTGGTGAGTGGCACCAAAAAACTCATTGATCTGAAGATAATATATTTTTCTCAATTTTTTTATTGGAAGTATAAACCTTTAATTCCTTAAGCAAAGTCGCAAAATGGTTCTAATTATTACAGATATTTTTAAATGTATTTTTAAAACGACGTTCTCTCGATTCCGTAGGTGGTGTCCAACCCTACTTTACAAAGCAAAACCAAAATAAGTTCTGTGTTTTGTTCAAACTTGCATAAGTTTATTTACATATTGTTGCATAGTGATTTTAAGTATCTTATAGTGCCATTTTAACGTCATTAATTCATTCTTTTACCATAGATAATTCCGTTTAAACATTGGTGTCACAAACTACTCTCATATCCGAACGCACCCTTTATGGTGCTTGTCAATCTTTGACAGTTAGAGTAAGACATAAGATAACCCTGCCTGCACGTTACCTTAGTCGCCTCCCAGGACCTGAACGAGGCAGGCACGTTGCAAATTCAAGGAAATCCGCACAAGAAGGTAAGTCATTTCAGATCCGTAATTTTGTTTCATGATTTTGTCATAACTTTAATTGCGATTTTCTCTTATCATGTGTAAATATAAGTTTTTGTTTTAATGCAATATGATGTACCACTGCTAAATGAAGGTCATTGTGTGTAACAATCGTAGTTGCTTGCTTTAAGTTTGCCACAAAGCTAAAAAATATGCTTTGGTTATCAGATCCCTCATATCAGATCCATCACTTTCCGTCATCGTGGCAATGACGGATCTGATAAGGTGATGATGGAATTAAGAGAATCGATATATGTGGGACTTAGTCGGTGCCCACAGTTGGGCAGTTCGTATAACTAAACTTTTTTCTGCGCAAAATATATCTTTGGGATCGTGTATGTACTTGTGGGAGGTAGAAATGAATATTATTTTTTAGCCATACTTATATTTTAAATTCCAAAGTAACTCTGTCTGTCAGTCTGTCTGTCTGCGACGCTTTCACGGCCAAACCACTGAACCGATCATCATGAAGTTTCACACAGAGATTAGTAAGATACTGAGAACGAACATAGGCTTCTCCTTGTCACCACTCGAGGGTCTGAAGTATATTAAGTAGACCACCAGGTACATCACCAGGAGTCCACCTAAAGTATTGGAGATACAGATATGGTACTAAAGCAGAAGTTGTTCAGCTTGATAGGTAGCTTCTACTGGCCTATATAGTTTGAAGGTTTGAAGTACCTGATGTAGACTACCAGGTGCACCACGAGGAGCCCACCTAAACTGTAGGAGATACAGATAAGGCACCAATGTAAAAGTTGTTCAGCTTGATGGGTAGCTTCTGTTGGCATATATACTTGGAAGGTTTAGAATACCTGAAGTAGACCACCAGGTGCACCACCAAGAGCCCACCTAAACTGTAGGAGATACAGATATGGTATTAAAGCAGAAGTTGTTCAGCTTGATAGATAGCTTCTGCTGGCCTATATAGTTTGAAGGTTTGGAGTATCTGATATAGACCACCAGGTGCACCACAAGGAGCCCACCTAAACTGTGGGAGATACCGATATGGCACCAAAGTAAAAGTTGTTCAGCTTGATAGGTAGTTTTGCTGGCATATACACTTCGACGGTTTGGAGTTCCCGAAGTAGGCCACCAGGTGCACTACCAGGAGTCCACCTAAACTAGTTGAGATACAGATATGGCACCAAAGCAAAAGCTGTTCAGCTTGATGGGTAGCTTCTGTTGGCATATAAACTTGGAAGGTTTAGAATACCTGAAGTAAACCACCAGGTGCACCATCAAGAACCCACCTAAACTGTAGGAGATACAGATATGGTATTACAGCAGAAATTGTTCAGCTTGATAGGTAGCTTCTGCTGGCCTATATAGTTTGAAGGTTTGGAGTACCTGATGTAGACTACCAGATGCACCACAAGGAGCCAGCCTAAACTGTAGGAGATACAGATATGGCACCAAAGCAAAAGTTGTTCAACTTGATGAGCCCCTTATGCTGGAAAATAGACATCAAAGGTTACGAGTATCTGATGTAGACCACCAGGAGCACCACCAGAAGCGCAACCAAACAAAAGGAGATACAAATATGGCACAAAGCCAAACTTGTTTGGTATGATGGGCCGCTTCTGTTGACAAACTGAACTGTACGAGATACAGATATGGCACCAAATCAAAAGTTGTTACCAAAAGTTGTTGAGTTTGATGAACCACTTTTGTTGGCAAATAGAAGTTGATGGCCTGACTGAACTACCAAATTTAGACCACCAGGAACAACACCTGTGGTCAATCTTTCATTTGATAAATGTGGTTGCTACAACAGTTAATCTAGATAGATACTGTTTTAGTCCCAAAGTATGTCAATTTTAGGATACGGTTGGGAAATACGTTCCTTTATTATTTCAATATATTAAGTCAGCGAAACGAAGACGCGGGTACTAGCTAGTTACTTACGTATATATTAAAGTGGTGTAGGTCTGTTTAATTATAAAATATACAGTTTAAACATTTGGTTAAAAAACATAAATATACAGATATTTCAAGCTACAACAAAATATTAAAATTTAAATAAGCATAAAATCTTTAATTTAATTTTATATACATTTCCTTACATATTTACTTCTATATATTTATATTTTATTAAATACAAGCGTACGAAAGCCACGTCCGACACAAACACTATGACATTTTATCAGATCCGACACCGAAATAGTGGGCATATTTATCAGATCCGTCACCTAGACAGTGGGACTCAATTTTCTGTATGAAAATCAAATTATAACTCAAAACAGATTTGTAATATTTCTTTACAACACAAAACTTAATGTGTATGTATATATACTTCTTGTCAATACTTATAAAAAAGGCCACTAGAATTAAATTTGTAAGTTTCCGTCATAAACCGAAATCAGTTCTCTTGATTCCATCACAGCAAATAGTGGGCTAGCTATAACTTTGTAATTATTCGTCCAAAAAGTGGGCCTTTCACAAAATTTTATCTGTATTCCTCTAAAGAATGACCCCATGTCCCCAAAATACCAAAAAAATCAATTTGAAAAATGATGACGGAATTATCAAGAGAACGCGTTTCGAAGAGAACAAGCCATATAAGATTCAATAAAGGTACAACGTTACATATTATTGTAATGTATGGCGACTTGTCATATATTTTTTACAGTAAAGTGATTTTGCTCTATTACTAATAGTTTCTTATTTAAGCGAAAATATGAAACTCAAGTATTTTTCGAAAACAAAGTACCATATTGCTAGGCAAAGAACCATAAGTCGGACATAATGTTTTTTTGTACAAAGACTTACTTGTTAATAAAACCTAAGTATCAATGTACTCTTTTTATGCAAAGGTTGTTGTTTATAGAATCATATTCATTTGATAAAGGAGCTTTGAAATTCTTTGAAAATTTGTTTTTTTTTAAGTTCTAAGACTGCATTGCTGTCATACACGCTGCCGGAATGGCGTGACACCATTTTGGTACTTTATGATATTATATGAACCTCGTTGCTTCTGTCATGGCATCGGCATGCCACATTAAAAAACTGTTGGCAGCATGCAGCCCTGCGGCGGCATGTATGAAATAGTCTTAAGAGCTTAGTTAGGCCTTTTCTCAACATTATTGGTCAGAAATTGTTAAAAAGGAGCAATTTAAGTCGGAGTTAAGTTCTAACCTAAAATCAAACACAATTATTTCAAAATTAAAATAATATAATAGTTTGAGATAAATTATTACTTTGAGGTAGGTACTTTAAACATTTTGATATACTTAACTTTAATAGCATTTATCACTTTTTAATACTTTTACTTGATTGACGATTAATGTGGTATTACGATGCACTTTTCTAATTTTTAAATATTTTGTAAGACTTTATTCAAGTGTTTGGTTACAACCATGATTTGTTAAAAGTATTGCCTTGTTGAAGACCTATATTATTAACTATGATTTTATCGTTCCAAAATAATTTTATTTTGCCTAAGAATGGTTATTTTAGTTTTAGTTATTTGCCGTACCTATGTTATGAAGAATTATTATGTTGTACAAAGGAGTGTCAGTATTCGTAATTTGAGGAACCTAATTATTGTTCCGTTCCAAAATTCCTAGTCGCAAATAGGCTATACTTAATTATAAATATTTTTTTAGGTAGTTGATTTTACTAAAGAATGGTTATGTTTAAAGTACCTACCTCAAAGTAATATTTGATCTCAAACTATTATATTATTTTAATTTTAAAATAATTGTGTTTGATCCTAGGTTAGAACCTAACTATTACTTAAATTGCTCCTTTTTAATTTTTTTGACCTATGTTGAGAAAAACCTAACTAAGCTCTTAAGGCTATTTCACACATGCCGCCGCCGGGCTGCATGCTGCCAACGGTTTTTTTAAATGTGGCATGCCGATGCCATGGCATAAGCGACGAGGTTCATATAATATCATAAAGTACAAAAATGGTGCCACGCCATTCCGGCAGCGTGTATGACAGCACTGCAGTCTTAGAACATTAAAAAAAACATATTTTCAAAGAATTTCAAAGCTCCTTTATCAAATGAATATGATTCTATAAACAACAACCTTTACATAAGAAGAGTAGGTACAATGATACTTAGGTTTTATTAACAAGTAAGTCTTTTGTCAAAAAAACATATCTCCGACTTATGGTTTTTTTGCCTAGCAATATGGTACTTTATTTTCGAAAAATACTTATGAGTTTCATATTTTCGCTTAAATAAAAAAAACTATTAGCAATAGAGCAAAATCACTTTACTGTAAAAAAAATATGACATTTCGCCATACCTAACAATAATTTGTAACATTGTATCTTTATTGAATCTTAAATAATTAACGTTCAAAGTGTTTTGCGTTTTTCTCGAAATGAGTTACCATGGACTTAGGGTTTTTCTTCTTAACAGGGCAGTATGGATCTGACAGCGCATACCTTAGCGCAGCGCTATTTAAGCCCTGAAGTGTGAAAGAGGCCTTAATTGAAAAAAAAATGTAGATTGCCCTTTTTAAGACATATATCATCATTGGCCTCGTACGTCTGTGACAGACGATTTCATCAGTGTCTGAGGCAAGACTTTTCGTGGCTATATTAGCCGATACGGGAGCGGCATGACTTTCAGTGGAATTAGAGACTGGAATATGCATGTTTGTTTAGCAAGACATAAAATGCAGCTGGTAGATAATTAAGAATACCTACTAAGAAGATGAGGCTCGCTGTTCTACAATTAAACATAGGAAAAGGCAGTTTAAGTTCCTTCAGTTTGAGTTCCTTCTGTCAATCATTTAAATTGTCATCCTACGATTTTCATGGCATTTCAAAGGACAAATCCCGGACCCGCACATTAATATTCATCAGTCTATTTTTGACCTTTTCCAATTTAAGATCAATTTATCATATAATAACTTGTCTGTTGGTTCAGGAAATTAGGGTGGATTTATTTCCTCCCTGTTTAATAATGGAATGGCCAAAATAATAGACAAAATTGACACCGTTACTAGCAATGCGGCACCGATTTACGACCGATGTGGCGCAGTGGTAGTGCGACTGCCTTTGACGCAGAGGGCTCTGGGTACGATTCTCGGTGGGTCACTCACAAAGTTTATATTTATCACTTTGTGAATTTGTTTCTTGTCTGGTTAGGACATTGAGGGCTGAACGACCCGATTGTCCGTAAGTAAGATAGTTCCGTGTTCTGATAGCACGTTGAGTTGTAGGTCCCGGTTGCTGTCTATGATTACGTGACATGGTTGTCAGAAGCCTGCTACTTGTAGAAGGCGGTTAAAAAATTCTGACTTTAGGGTTCATCAGGTCGTTGGACGACTCGGTGTTCCACACAAAAAGGAGAAAAAGAAACAAACTGAAAACATCGATATTAGTACAATATTATTTTAAATGAACTTGCTTTTTGTGATCTCAAGCCTGTATATCATGGATTCCATGGATATTATATGATTTTCCAAAAGATAAGCAAAAGATAGTGATTCAGGGGGAAGGTTTGTATGTCAAAGTAAAGGTCAAGTTAAGTATTAACTTTTTTCGGAAAAGTGGCAGCGGTTGTGGATTGAACCCGGCAACTTTGCACTTTTGCGTCGCAGACAGTCGCACTACCACTTTGCCTCATCGGCCAACGTTTGAATGAACAGAATGATTTAAATCCATTGAGCTAGGACTAGTAATAATCCAGGAGTCTAAGACAAATACCATCCGTAGTTCCAACTCAAATCCAAACCCGACATCCAAGCTTAGTTTAGATTAATATAACTTTGAGTAAGCTGCGGTTGTTCAAAGGGAAATTTAATATCAAATATAATTCCTAGGCAGAATTCGTTTGCAGGTAAATACCTAATAAATGCTGCAATTTTGTACAAACTGGTTTGAAAAACCACTTTGCCTTCTAAGCCATTATAATGTTAGTGGGTCGCACACTTAACGCACGACGGACCGCTAAAATATCGCAGCGGTCTGTCAGATCCATACCAGAAACGTCACTCCCCATACCATCCAAACGTCCATCCCCACTTAACGGACGACGCTGCGATAGCACTGCGTACATTTGCCAACTGTTCTTAGAGAAACATCGTGATGAAACTCACATTCTAATGAAATTTTAATTCAGATTTGAATGAGCATTAACCTAGGATTCAGGCCAGGTTAGCCTTCGGGTTACAAGGGTCAGTTGGCAGTCGCTCTGTGTAAAAACTTAGTTCCACGTCAAATCCCCTATGTATGGTAGCCAACCACGACTCAAGAAGAATGAATTATGACATAGAAACTCCAAGTAACAAAGCAAAGTCGTCAAACCACTAACTTATGTGTGCTAATGATATCAATTTCCAAGCCAGGTAAGCAGCTATAGAACAATCAATCAAGCGAGTAAATTACCTCTATACAGCCATTCCAATGCCGAGTTTCAGGTGAACCACACTATTAATACTGGAGCGAGGAGCAAGGAAGAGTTTGAGAGGGATCCGTATTTCCTATGGGATTGTTGATTAGTTTCATCGGCTGGTTCATCCCTTGAAAGGAAGTTAGTACTTTTCCTAACAATTTTTTTAAATCTATGTCTAGCATTGGACTTTTGTGGTTGTTAATATTATTGAACCAATATCATGATATTCAGAATCAAACCTTTAAATAGTGTCACAATAACACACATATCACGCCTTTATCCCTCGCGGGGTAGGCAGAGCGCCAACGGCCACAAGAATACGGTCGCTACCGCCACATCTGACATTTTTGAGGATTGTTTTTCAAGGTTGTTTCAGAAAACATGTGTATCACTATGGTGACAGGTTGTCAGTCTGTCGCCTAAAAATTGTAATACACCAATACTCTCGAGTCCCTTAGTCGCCTTTTACGACACCCGCGGGAAGGATGTGGGGTGATGCTATTCTAAGCCGGCATCACAATAAGAATCGACAATACAATGAGCACGACATTATATTTTAGTTTCTGTTTCTTTAATTGTGTTTAAGTCCAATTGGGAACTAGAAAACTGAACTTCAACATACGCTACCTACTCCAACAAAACACATGTTTGACATAACAAAATTTCGACGTTACGCTTCTTCGACAATCGAAGTGTTCGATCCTACTGAAATCAGACATGACTGAATTTGGACACAACAGAGTTTAGACGTAATTTAGCCTTACTTCACTATAGTTGTTAGAAGGGTTCTCTTTGAAACATACCCTTATTCCGACACTGGATATCATTTAGTGTATCATGTCGTCTGTGAATATGCTAACCAAATTTTAGATGTGCTCATTTGAAACTAGAAACCAATCATAGATTTGAAAGGGATCAATCACTGAAGTATTGTTTTGTTTGGAAACGTATAATTACATATTATATTGTTATTCACTCAATAATATAATGAGTTTATGCCATGAGTATCTATTGTTCAGACTAATCAACAATATACATTTACAGCTAATACCTTACCTGTTTGTTAATACTTTAGTAAGCGGTTTATGAGCGTCTAAGAAATGGGGCTTCAGCTGTACATATACATCTTAACATATACATTATAATTACCTACCACCCATTTAGGAGAGATTATGCATATGAAATGCGCAGGTATTCATACGAAGAAGCCTCGCAAATGTTAATTTGCTCATATCTGCGAGGAATGTGCCGTGGCTTTATGCTGAAAGAGCAGAGTGCACAGGTAGGTAATATTTACATACACACAGCTCAAGCCTTGTTTCTAAAATTACTGATATATGTAAAAACCATATTGTATCTGAGAACCATAAAATATGCGTCAGATGCCCTTGGGCTGTGTAACTATAGCGGAAAATAGACCGATAGGAAAGTAGACCGATTGGGAAAGCAAACAGAACGTTTCTGAGGGGGGCCCCAAGCACCTTCTTGAAGTTCTGGCTAAGATCAAAGTGTAGTCTCCCTACGGTCTTCGTCGTGGTGTTTTAGCTCATGAGACATGGGCATATGACAATAGAAAACTCGCGTAGTAAATCTTGGACATTCAAATTGTTATCTAGTGTAAAAAAAATATAAGAAAGTGAGTATTTTAGTACTTTATTTTAAGTTTATATTTTAGTTTTACATTTCTTAGTTTTTATTTAGTGTTAAGTTGTGTATATTTGTAAATTTACTGTAATTAAGTTTGTAAATAAAGTTATAGTGTGAGTTTTAATACGGTTTATCGAGTTAATTTGTTGGTAATAGGGTTGTGGGCTGGCAGGTCAAATGAGCTACTTTTTAAAACTATCTCATTCAGTATTTTGTATGAAAATAGCAATATATGACGTCATTAATTCCTATTTTAGATGGCGTCAGAACACTTACTTTTATGTAATTTTTCTACTTATTAATTTAAACTTTAAATATTTTGATAAATTATGAATGAAGTCCGTAGTATTTTTGGACAATAATTTTAAGCGTACAACTTTTACATTTCATTAATGACCCAGTCCACAACTGAAAATCAACCATATCTCAAGGACTATTTTAAAATGCTGAACAAAAATAAAAAAAAAAGAAAATAAAATCAACTCTGCGTTTGTTATAATTTCAGACAAGGAAAATTGTTGGTGATTTCGCAAAACGTTGGCAGATTGTCGCTTTGAAACGCGTTAACAAGGTAAGCTCGTAGTTTACGTCAATTGGCACTGGCTTAAACAAATTGCTAGTTTCCGGCCGGTAAGTGATACGGATGTCGCTTTAATGACTTTTGCCAAGACAAGGGTCAACTTATTTCTGCGCTATATTTGTAACTAGAAATATGTGGAATGGTGTACTGTAGCTTAGTACTTTATTTTACTACAAATCCATTTTTAATTGACAGGGTTAAATAAAGAATATTTCTCTCTATATTGAACTAATATAGCTACTTATATCTTTGATGAAAACGTATTTTTATATTACAGCCAGCTGAATTCATTGTTATTTATTTTTTGTGTTTTGTTTGAAACGGCCCTCAATATTTTTCAGACGTGGCGATAGCGACCGTATTTTCTGCTGCTGCTGCTTGCTGGTGCTGCTTACCCCGCAAGGGACAAAGACGTGATATATGTAAGTGTAAGTGTTATATTTAATTAATATTTCACTAACTGATGTGTAGTAATGACCAGTTCACGCCCATTTAAATTAATGTGTTAAAAAAATGAATCACAGTTCCACGAATCTGTCTTTTTATAATAACCGACCGTACTTGACAATTTTCGAGCCCTTTTTACACACTTGTCACCTCATTATGGTGGAGTATTAAAAGGGCTATTGAAATTTAATAAAAAGGTTCTTTGCTTTTCAAACTCATAAAAACTTTTAAAGAAGTTAGAGTTCAAAATATTGACGTAAACGAATTCTATTCAGTTGGAATATTTGGAATTAAGTGAAAGTTTATTGTTGAATTGAATATTGAAGGGACCGAACTTTCATTCGTGGTGAGATAATATTTATTTGAATTAAACTTTGCTCACGCAACTATTTCTTTCGCAATAATTTATTTAAGAACCGCTTCTAGGTATATTAAAGGACATTGGGTCGTTGGACGACTCGGTCTTACACGAAGAGAACAAGTGTAAAAGACATACAGTGCTTATTGACTAAAATTCAAGTACTATGTGAAAATCATCGAATCAAATTTTGAAAAACAGTTATTAGTTATTATCTGTTAGTTTATGAGGATTTTTTATCATAGATATAGTGTCCTGGAAGATGCCTAATGTGTTGATGTGACCAATAGTTCCAATAACGCAGCGTAGGCACTTGTAATTTTATCGCAAAAAAAAACAATAATTTTCTTGAATGGAGTGTTTAGAGTGAAATGCAATTCAAAGTATCCTAAGGCTTCTATCACACTTCAGCGCAAAAATAACGCTCTGCTAACGTATGCGCCTGTCAGATGCATATTAGAAACGTCACTCCGCATGCTAAACCCGCTCTCGACGCAGGTCTAACGCTCGACGTGGGAAAGGCCTTACCAGTTGAGAAAAAAAGCAAGCTGGCTTTATTTCTTTCAACATGAACAGTGTAGGTACATTATGAACACGATCTATCATCGTCAGGGGACCGCAACTTTCGGCACAGTGGATTAATTCATAACGCGGGAAAAAGTTGGTGTATCAAAGTTATTATAGTCGGGGAAAGTTACTGACAAAAGTCTACAAAGCCAGATTTGATTCGATCGCCGTCCGTGCGCACGAGTGGTCTATTCTAAGCTCCTACGCTACGAGTATCACCAGTTTTTAGTGATGGGAAACTGTCGACTTTTGAACTTGTCGATAAAGTCCCAAATACAATAATGGAAAAGTTCTTATTGAAACCCCCGAATCCTAATCTTAAGCGAGCCACCGAAGACCTGCTGGCACAGCAAGATCCGAAAAAGTCGTCGCTGAACAAATCGGTAACGCAACATGAGAAGATCAACATACCGACTCATAATCAATACGAAGCTCTTCCTATCGATCGTGAGTACAATCCTAATTCTAATAAGTCGGCGAATGATAACAATCCTGATGCTGGACAAAATGAAGCAACTGTCAAAAACTTACAAAACGCAACCACAGCTGTCAAGAAAACAGGTCATATCCCACCAATTATTTTGGCTATTAAGCCCGATTGGACTCATGAATCGATCAAAAGCTTAGTGTCAAATTATACAAGTAGATTTCACCTACAGTACCGGTCGAACAAAAAAGTTGCGGTATACTGCTACTCGACGGAGGCCCACAAGGACTTGAGAGAAGGACTCAAAGATAGAGATGCACCTTTCCTTACTTATACAAGGAAAGATGAGAGAACCCCTAAAGTGGTAGTTAAAGGGTTACCGGATTACGCAGAAGGAGAGATTCCCCGTGAATTGAAGAGTCTTGGCTTTGATGGCGTGACGGTCACCAAGTTAAAATCAGCCAAAAACAAAAATGCACAGTGTCCACCATTTCTGATCCAGCTGGCTAATGGTGCTAGTCTCGAAAACTTTCGGAAGATCAGGTACCTATGTCACTGTGTCGTAAAAATTGAAAAATACAAACCTAAGACTACTGGGACTCAGTGCTTTCGTTGTCAGGAGTTTGGTCATTCTTCTCGGAATTGTAATATGCCACCCAGGTGCGTGAAGTGCACTGAAGCTCACGCTACTTCAGACTGCCCCAAAACAGACAGAAAAGAGCCAGCCCAATGTTGTAACTGTAAAGAGGCCCACCCTGCGAACTATAGCAAGTGTAGCGCTAGACTGTCTTACCTCGAAAAAACTCAACAGAAGAAAACTGCCGAGCGTCGTCCTCCGCCTCCTATAAGCAACAAACAGAATCCATGGTTCGCTAAAATTATAACAGAACCTTTAATAGAACCGTCAAGCCCATGTCCGACTGAAAATGAGTCGGTTAATAACCTTCACCAGCACGTTAAAAACTACGCTTCAGCCCTTCGGGATAGCGATACTGCGACAAAAGAGATGCTTGATATTCTCATGGCAATTAGAAGCATTAAAAGTCAGTTTATGTCTTGTACCAGTACCCTCGAAAAGGTCATCTTAGTTCTTACTCGTCTTGGTCACTATGTGTAACAAAGAGGCAGAACTGCGGATGCTATGTTGGAACGCTGACGGCGTTCGTCCTAAAATCCATGAATTACTTCACTTGGTAAGTTCTTTATCTATCGACATAATTGGGCTCAACGAAACGAAACTAACTCCAAATATCCTATTAACTACACCAGGTTATAAATGCTACAGACAGGACAGGCATCCCTCGGGTCGGGGACAAGGGGTAGCTATATTGGTCAAAGATAATATTCCACACAATGTTATCCGTATGCCCATAACGATGCAACTTGAAGCAATTGGAGTAAATATTAAAATTTCTGGTAAGGAGCATGCATTTGTTTCGATATACCAGTCGCCTAACTTGTCACTACTAGAAAGTGACTTAGACGCTGTCATGGGTATCAGTCACCACATAATTGTTATGGGTGACTTTAACGCAAATCACGAGTGCTGGCATAGTAGATTTAATAATAAAAATGGTAGAATTTTGTTCCAACACATGCTCGATAACGACTACGAAATTCATGCATCAGATATTCCAAGTCAGGTAAATTATTGCGCAAATCGTTCACCCTCAAACCCTGATCTCGTTCTCTCGCTGAATATTGATTCTTTAAATAACATCAAAGTTTGCCCGGCCCTTTCCTCAAACCACCTGCCCATATTCTTCACAGTTTGTGGGATGCTTCAACGCAGGGCCAGACCTGGCTTCTTCAACTTTAAAAAAGCGAATTGGTCCGGCTACCGTAATTCTTTAGACAAGAGCCTTGTGCTTACATCTCAGACATTTAATTCAGTTGAAGAAATAGAGGCCTCAGTGTTGCATCTCAATAGTAGCATCATAGACGCAAAGAAACAGTATATTCCCTTATGTTCGCAACCTATTGATAAAACCAAACTCCCAAAATATATAAAAAGACTTATCACGTTCAAAAATAAACTTCGTCGTCGAGATACAGGTTTGCCAAAGGGAGAAGAAAAGCGATACATACGCTTCTTAATAAATCAAGCACAGGATATAATAAAGTTGGAAATTAAAACATTCCTTGATGGTGTCTGGAGTGATAAACTATCAAAGGTCGACAACCCTAGTAACGATATCTGGCGCCTGTCTAGCTCCCTTAAGCCAAAAACTACTGTCATCCCCCCTCTTAAGCTGGTCAATGGTAATCGCACCACCGACACTGTTGAACAATGTGAAGTACTTGCAAAAACTTTCTATAATAATATGAGCCTCACATTGAGTTGGGTAAGTCCTGAGGTAGAGCATGAAGTACGTAACTCGAACGTCATCGTCGACAATTATTCGGACGCTGAGCTGCTTCAACCAACTCGTCCACGTGAGATCCGTAAATACATCCAACAACTCAAGCCTAGGAAGGCTCCGGGTTATGATAATATACAAAATATCCTTCTTAAAAATTTGTCCCAAAAAGCAATAGTGTACTTGACTAAAATATTTAATGGCTGTTTATCTATTGGCTACTTCCCTAAAACCTGGAAAATTGCAAAAGTTATTCCTCTTAAAAAACCTGGAAAAGATGATACTGATCCTGTTAGTTACAGACCTATTAGTTTATTACCAACCTTAGGTAAATTATTTGAAATGGTTGTTTGCGCGCGCTTAAAAACAGCAACTGAGCATCTGCTCATCCAGGAACAATTTGGGTTCCGTTGCTCTCACTCCGCTGTTCAACAGCTGGCTAGAGTTGCTGAACATGTTGCACATCATCTTAATTTGAAACAATGTACCGGAATGTTTCTGTTAGACATTGAAAAGGCCTTTGATACCGTTTGGCATGAAGGCTTAATTCATAAACTTGTTGGGAGCGGTGTACCGCTAAAGTTAATAAAACTGCTGAAATCATATCTCAATGATCGAAAAATTTTCGTCTTTGTAGAGGAATGCAGCTCCTCGTGCCATACGGTACCAGCTGGGGTCCCACAGGGTTCCATACTGGGACCATATCTCTTTTTGATATATATTAACGATATTCCTATCCAAAATCATACTCAACTTGCATGTTTTGCGGATGATACAGCTTCTTTTACATCCTCTAGTGAAACACACATTGTTATCGGTAGGTTACAAATGTCGCTAGACCTATTACATGCTTTTTTTACCACATGGAAACTTAAATTAAATGAAAATAAAACGGAGGCCATTATGTTTACAAGACAACGTAAACCGCCGAAACAACTGCTTAAAATATCAGGTTACCCTATCCAATGGAGCAACTCGGTCCGTTACTTGGGTGTCTTACTGGATGTAAGACTTAACTGGTCTCATCACATCAAGCACATTCGTACCAAAGGTGCACAAGCATTTGGCGCCCTTGGTCCTATAATGAATCGGCGTAGTAAATTAAGTCCAGCAACTAAGCTTAGAATTTATACAACACTTATTCGACCCTGCCTGACATATGCATGTCCTGTCTGGAGTAGCGCTCGTGACTGCCATTATAAAACTATTCAGGTATTACAAAATAGGGCTATAAAAATTGCTTTCAACACCGCCAGACTAACAAACCTTAAAAAACTTCATGAAAAAATCTCATTTCCATTATTAAAACAATTTATAATTAAACTCACAAAATTATTCTACAACAAAAACTCAACACATGATAATATTCTCATTTCTCAAATCGGTAAACTGAATGTCCGCCTAAATCTTCTTTCTTTTTCTTTTTCGTGTAGGACATCAAGTCGTCCAACGACCCGATGAACCCTAGTGTCAGAATTTTTCAACCGCCTTCTACAAGTAGCAGGCTTCTGACATGGTTGTGTAACGACTGCCGTCTAAGTGATCATAGACAGCAACCGGGACCTACGGCTTAACGTGCCATCCGAAACACGGAACCATCTCACTTACGGACAATCGGGTGGTTCAGCCCGCAATGTCCTAACCAGACTGGGAACAAATTCACAAAGTGATAAATATCAACTTTGTGAGTGACCCACCGAGAATCGAACCCGGAACCTTCTGCGTCAAAGGCAGTCGCACTACCACTGCGCCACATCGGTCGCCTAAATTATGTCGATAGATATGGAACGTTTCGTTTACCACAACACTATCTTTTGTTCCCTGTGAATGACGAACCGAATCGTCGGTCGACCAGTCAGTTGACCCCTTACGCTGGTCACAGCGATCCCCCCGCCGCGCTAGCCCGCGAGCTAGCGCGGGGTGAAGCGGTGGGTCTCTCGCAGACTGATCACTGGTTTCTGTGAGTGCTCAGACCACAAGTATAGCCCATGCGAAAAATAAATAAATACCCTCTCATCATCATATTTAAAAATTATTGATGTATAATTTTGATTATTGTACTATGGATTTGCTAGGGTCATCTTAGCAAACACCATAACATAAACATGTAAAAAATCATAATAATAATAATAATAAAATGTTTAGGCAGTAAGTAAAATTGCAATACAATTTTACGTCGAAATGTACAATCTAATGTTATATTTGTTAGTTAAAACTCCTTGTGTGCACCCATTTAACTTACTACTTGTAAACTTTCGTAGGTGTTAGCCTGATAAAGTAAAATTGAAGAACCAGTAGATTAAGTCATTTTGTTTAAATATGTACTTTGTATGAAATATTATGTTAAATAAAGAATTTTGAACAACAACAACAACAACAAAGCCAGATATAAGCACATTTTTGTTATAAGCTAACGGCCTACCCAGAGATTCACATGATACTACATTTTCTTCGAGAGTATAAAATGTTTTCCCGCGATATATTTATTACTGGCGCGCGCATTGGTTTTTTTAGAAGCTAATCATTTTACGGGGAAAGAACTTGTTATGCAGTAAAAAGTAGGTACTTAGTTATTAATATAGAAGTTAATATAATATGATATTAAGAAGAAGAATAATATAGAAGCCGTAGGTCCCGGTTGCTGTCTATGATCACTAAGACGGCAGTCGTTACACAATCATGTCGGAAGCCTGCTACTTGTAGAAGGTGGTTGAAAAATTCTGAGTCTAGGGTTCATCAGGTCGTTGGACGACTCGTTGTCCCACACGAAAAGCGAAAGAGAGAAATATAGAAGTTCATATACCAACATTAAAATGAATAATATTTTCTCAGAATCATGACTTTTCTGCAGAAGATAGACCGAAAATTACAACTAGTTTTTCAAAGAAGCTTCAATCACGAACGCTTCGTAATGGAAATATCGAAGAACGTGTTTCTATTCAATGAATCTCCTCTTCATCCTTTAGGGTGTGACATTTTCAAGTAAGGGCTCGATAAGGGTGATCCGCTTGTAATAGTTATAATACCTTTCGTATTCAATTTCCTTCGTAAAGTGAAATGACGGGGATATTTTTTTTCTTTTCTCGTAGGACCCTTTTTAATATTAAAACTTTTCGATGTCTTTATAGGTTTTATTGACTTTGAGATAACCTTCACTTGTAAAGTGCTTGAGGCTGATTTATTGCAAGCTGGCACTGACAAAACGAACTAATAATACCATTAAAATATACTGACAGATTATCGACCATAAATCTAAAAACATCTTAGAAGTGTTTAAGTGAGTTGAACAAGTTGGAATAATAAATGACCAGCGTCTGCAAATTATTGAAAATCAGCTGTTATTTGGTAAAAGAAAAATGGGCTTTAGTTGCAAACATTTTTAAATTTTAAATATAAAGACATAATCGATTTTGATAAATTGACTTTTTTTAAGGTGGATAGCACACTTAACGCCCGACGAACCGCTAAAATATCGCAGCGTTCTGTCAGATCCATACTAGAAATGTCAATCCTAATACATGCTTGCTTTTCGTGTGGGACACCAAGTCGTCCAACGACCCGATGAACCCTAGTGTCAGAATTTTTCAACCGCCTTCTACAAGTTCAGGCAACCGGGACCTACGGCTTAACGTGCCATCCGAAACACGGAACCATCTTACTTATGGACAATCGGGTGGTTCAGCCCGTAATGTCCTAACCAGACTGGGAACAAATTCACAAAGTGATAAATATCAACTTTGTGAGTGACCCACCGAGAATCGAACCCGGAACCTTCTGCATCAAAGGCAGTCGCACTACCACTGCGCCACATCGGTCGTCTCAAAGGCAGTCGCACTACCACTGCGCCACATCGGTCGTCAATCCTAATACTAAAACCGCTCAACTGATGTCGACGCAGAGCTATCGCAGCGTCTTCCGTCGAGTGCTGTTTTAGTATGGGTAGTGACGTTTCTAGTATGGATCCGACAGACCGCTGCGATATTTTAGCGCTAGTCGTACGTTAAGTGTGCGATGCGCCTCAGTCGGTAAGTGACTTGAATATTATTTTTTCTTTATTACGTAAGTTTGTTTTTGTGTGTGTTATGTAATACGTGTATATAAAAATGTTCACTGCACTCACCCATCCCCCAAAAGGCGATAGAGAAGAAGGCCACGAAGATGCGACTCGTCGTTCCGGGCTCCATCCCAGCGGCAATCTGTCTTTGCTCATCACATTGCACTCCACCACAGATTCAGCGTCATTCCTCTAAGAGGGAAACTAGATATCACATTACTAACACGTTCTTGAGGCCAGATCGCTAGTCCGCGAGCCCACAGACACTATATTGCACTGTCACTTCCAGAAGATCCTCTAATAAATAGCACTGTCGCTGTCAGAGCGGTGATCAATGACGCTAAATGCGGAATAGTTCGCTAGTTCGCGGTACACTGTCGCACATTATCACGTCACACGACCCTGCGAACAAAGGAGATAAGAGGTTAATAACAATGTCAAACATATCAGTATAAGTGATACAGAAATTGTATCTAGGTGTAGTTTAGGAAATATAATTTGAGCCGATTCGAATATGAAATGAAACGTCAAGGTAAATCGGCATCCCTAACAATAATAAAGACAATAACAATATCGCTTTTAAGATGTTCTACGTTATGATGCGCACCGCGACCTTGATTTCCTTTACACATTTATGTCAAAATTCGTCAATTATTGGTTTGATCAAACCCTTCGGATTTGATAAGTCAGAAGTCTTTTCGAGCGCTCCTGAAGTCTTTTAATTACTAAAGGAATCATTTCATTTTAATTTCGTTAATATTTGAGGGTAAGTGCAAAACACACATTGCGTCAAGTTTTTTCACAAGATTATGGATTATTTTAATTGAACATCAAAACATTTTCGAGCAAGTTGTTCATATCTCATACAATCTTTCACGATTGAACTATACTATACTTACCTATGCCTGTGCCTAGTAAAAAATAAAAGAGTCAATTAGTGTACACTGTACACTTTATAGTTGATTAGGATTATCTTGGGCACGACTGTAGGTTCCCACCAATAAAACCATCTAAAACTTTGATGAAATATCTCGCGAAGTTATCTTATTCATATTCAACGTTCCGAAATCCATTTACCTACTTTTGGACTCGTAAGTACTTCGCAAAACCAATAGCTCTCAAGTTATTGCGACTACCAGTACCACGGTCACAGAACCACCAAATAAGTTTCACAGAGTTATAATCAGTATTGTTTCCCCGAAAGGAAAAGTTTACGACTCAGCCATTTCGTTATTTGTTACTTCTCGAGTTGTTGAAACTTGCAAGTTACATATCTACTAGGCATTTATTTAACGTGGATAAAATCTACCCGTTATGAGCGAAGAAAATTGGAAATTGTAAAAGTCTCGTCTAAGCCTGAGTTTCTGTTAGAATTCTGATTGAATTGAAAAAATATACAATTCAGATCCAAATAGATTTGCTAAGCCTAAAGAAGAAAAATTCAAATTAAAGCAGGATTTTCAAAGGCAGATTACACCGGTAAAGTAAATAAAAATCCAGGCGCAATTCAATTTCAGCTTGAATACTTCTTTGTAGGTAAGTAGCCAGGTTAAGTAGACTTGAAGAGCTGTAATACAAATTATTTCTGTTAAACCGCAGCCGGTGGCACTTGAATAAAGGTTCGAGGCAAAAGGAGTAGCCAGATGGTTGATACCATCGCGCCAATACTCTCGACCGCTACCCGTTGTTACTGTTCCCCACCGTCACCCGTCGTCACCCGTCGTCACCCGTCGTCACCCACCGTTACCCGCAACCGCAGCCTGCCGAACACCGCCCGTTTTATCCTCTGTTTGCATTTTACATTCATGCCTCGACCTTTTCCCACTCTTATCGTATTGACACAGACAAGCTTAATCCCTCAATTTAGACCGCCTTTTCTCTGCGGCCCAATCCGACTGTATACTCAACGGTTTGACGCTTTTTTCCAGGGAATTTCCAATTTCGGACTAAATTAGAAAACAATTGGTCGGTAACATGCCGTTTTAATTGTGAAACCGGTGTAATTTGGGCCGTAGATTGGTATCGGGCCGATTTGGGTACTTTAATATTTCCCACCTGTGAACACGGGCTCGGGCGGGCCTGGGCTTAAGCCGATGAGCCTTGAAATCCCCGTGGGTCTAATTAGTCCAACCCCGTTTACCCCTTCATCTTGGTTTATTTAGCATTCCGAATTCTAAATAAGTTGTTATTTAATAAAACCTTGTTTATTTAATACCTCATTAATGGCGAAGATTTAATTTATTTCGCCCCGGGAGTTATTGTTGTAAAATGTAAATAAAGCAATAAAAACGATCGTTGCTTTCATTACAGCTGTTTTATGATCATTTAAATATCCGGCCATTATTAAAACAGTGTAGAATTGGAAGATTGAATTTTAACAAGCGGAGTGTTGATTATGCGTTTAGCTTTGTCTTTCGAAAGAGAATTCCTTTGTGTATTCTCGTTTTGGAAAGAGGGATAGCTGGCTCATGATCTTAATTTTGTTTTCAGCGATTTGCAGACATAATAATATATTTTTCTTTGTCACAGACCTAGCTTATAAAAGAATATGAATTATTAATGCTCGTGTTTTTATTAAGCTTGTCGGGCAGGTAAGTTCATGATAAATTCAAGATAACAGAATTGACTTTATATTTTTTTTTGTTTTATCTCTATCATGATAATAGGCTTTTACTTGCCAGTTTATGCAATTATCACAAAATTACTTATTATGTTAAATGTGAGACAATATAACTTAAACTATAAGACATTATAACGGGTTTTAACTCACGGTAGGGATATATCATCAAAATGTGATTATGGCGATGGCAACATCGCCGAAATATTGGGTGCTCGATATATCCCTACCGTGAGTTAAAACCCGTTATAATGTCTTATAGTTTTAGTGATAATAACCACGGAACCTTAAAATCAAATATAACTTAACACGATTCGCGTCTGTAATTCGATTGTGAGCGAACAATTGTAGGTAGATTTGAAGTAGAGACACATCATCTTGTCAAAAAGTCAACTAGTCAGGTTTATCGCCCACTTAACGCACGACGGACCGCTAAAATATCGCAGCGGTCTGTCAGATCCATACTAGAAACGTCACTCCCCATACTGAAACCGCACTCGACGGACGACGCTGCGATAGTTCTGCGTCGACAGCGGTTGAGCGGTTTTAGTATGTGGTTTGACATTTCTAGTATGGATCTAACAGACTGCTGCGATATTTTAGCGGTCTGTCGTGCATTAAGTGTGCGATGCACTTTAGTCATTTTTGTACTAGGTTACCTAGTCGGCTGAATAGCCGATTGGTCAGTAGTTATGACCACCTTGTATATTTAGTATCATACTTCAGGAGAACTAAAGACAAATATGTATAAATTTTCACTTCAACTCATTATTGGTAGACAAGGGTAAAAACTCTAGCAGCTAACTCCCAAAAGTCACTGAAAGTGACAGAACTAATGGACGGCTGATTGAATTCGAGTAGTCGGTAGTACAACTAGTCGGAAAATTTTACACCCTTCTATCAGCTAGTCGACCAAAACCATACTCAGCGTTCATCTCCAATTTGAAGTATTAGAGTAGTATAATTACAAAATGTTCCGCGTTCCGTAGGCGAATCGCACACTTAACGCACGAGGGAGCGCAAAAATATCGCAGCGGTCTGTCAGATCCCTACTAGAAATCTCAATCCCCATACTAATGATAATTAATATACTTAACAATAAACATTTGACATGTAAATTTTTATTTATACATTAATGATTGTGTTGTTTAAAACCGCTCAACCGCTGTCGACGCAGCGCTAGCGCAGGGTTGTCCGTCGAGTGTGTTTTTAGTATGGGGAGTGACGTTTCTAATATGGATCTGACAGTCCGCTGCTATATTTTTGCGCTCCGTCGTGCGTTAAGTGTGCGATCCGCCGTACGTGTAATTGAAATTACGCGGAAACGGAACATGACGGCAGAGATGAGCCGGGGCTTATTAGTGTAATCGAATGGAAACAACGGGAACAGAATCCTCTATTAGCTGACTATTACCGAGGGCTTAGTTTGCTGCGCTTGAGATTGTGTGTACAGTACGCGCGTAAATAATTTGACATACATACATATATCACGCCTTTATCTCTTACGTGGTACGCAGAGAACTAACGGCCGCAATAATACGGTCGTTGTCGCCACGTCTGACAAAAATGTATGAGGGCCGTTTCAGGTAAATCGTGTATCACTATAGTGACAGGTTGATGCCTGCAGCCGGGACGAAATGGAGTGATGCTATTCTACGCCGGTATCACACGGCACCATAATCATAACTTGAACCCCATTAAAAATTACCCTTCTATTATGTGGGAAGTTTACAAACGCGCGAACGTATGTTTCGCGCCGAAATCACTGATTCGGCGAACCGTGAAGCGGCAAAACGTGTGTCGACATACAGTTACATTGGTGATACAAATGTTAGAGAACTGTTACCAAAAACTCTCTTTTGGGATTTCCGCATACAAAAATCTGCTTCTCATTGTGCTTATATCACACATCATCATCATTGCCTTATCCTGTTCTCTGTCGGGGTCGGCTACCTAACCTAGGTAATTTGATGTGGAACCAAGTTGCTACACAAATTCATTCACAAATAAATTCACACTCACTTTAGTAGAAGAAGTTCCCTTGAACAATAGAAATAGATATATATGGTTAGACCAGTCGTCACGGTTCTGCGTATACGGAATTTACAATTTTCTAGTAATTAAGGTCCAACTGTTTAGTATAGTAGTAGTGTTTGTGCCTTGTGATGCCGGCTTAGAATAGCATCACCCCACATCCTTCCCGCGGGTGTCGTAAGAGGCGACTAAGGGACTCGAGGGTGTTGGTGTACTACAATTTTTAGGCGACAGGCTGACAACCTGTGACTATAGTGATACACATGTTTTCTTGAACAACCTTGGAAAACAATCCTCAAAAATGTCAGACGTGGCGATAGCGACCGTATCCTTACGGTCTTATCGCTCTGCCTACCCCGCAAGGGATAAAGGCGTGATATATGAAAAACAAAATGAAACGTTATTTGTTAAATTCAATCCATTTTTGCAGCAAACGGTAGGTTTTTCCAACAAGAGAAATAATAAATGGCTGACCACGATGCATACTTATTTTAATTAAGCCAAAATCCAGAAAGCACTTTAAGCTTTTTACTGAAAATACAAGGAAAACGTTTGAGGTGAAAATGTTAGTGGGAATATAACTTAGTGACCTAGATTCCAAAATATTTTCAATTCGTCTATAAACGGTGAAACCAATTAACCAAAAGAGGACTAAATTATCAAATCTGATTTAATTACTCTTAAAAATTAAGGAATTTCACATTTCACGTTAAACATTCGTCTAACACTGCGCTCACCAATCCGACTACTTATGGAAAATACACCTCAATCGGAAGACTGAACTTTTCTTGCCATTCAAGTTGAAATATCCTAGACAGACTTTTTCGTGTGATGTCATCTTACGTTCAACGCAAAAAGCCGAAAAGCAGACCAGTATTGGGAGAAACCCAATTTCCGTTTTAGGCTATTTCAATTTACGCCTGCCACAATGACAGGTGGACGGCTGAACGAACCGTGTACAAACGTAAAACCTTTTCGGCGAGTCGGTCACGAATGTGTATCTAATGGTGTTGATGAGGATTCCTCTCCCGCATCCGCATAATGCGTAAGTTCCGTTACTCTTAAATTCCCTCATCCGCTACCGCTTCAACATAAAATAATGATTAAAACTCATCTTCCGCTTCCGCATCCTAACAGAGTATGAAAATGCCTATCCTTATAGTTTATTATGTGAAGAATTACAACTTACTTGTTTTTATTTTGGTTCAGGGCTCGGGCCCCGACCAGTTACGGCTTATTAAGACAGCCTTCCTCAGGAGGTCGACAGATCACATCCGCCCGTCAGCTGTGATTACCGAGCACTGTTGCAAATACTTTATGCTGAACAGTGTGAACCAAAGTATTCATTTTATGCCCTTTTTTCGTTCCTTGTCTATTTCGAACGCTTCCTCATCCTCATCCTCTTCCTAATAAAGAAATCCTCATACGCATCCTCTAAGTTTCAGCTTGTGACTTGCTATTTAGCTTCCTCTTCCTCATAACAGCTTTCTCATCGACTCTAGTATCTAATACAATAGTAACAAGTGAGAACTTTTCTTTGAACTAGAACTTTTTGCCGGTACACTGCGTTTGTTGAACTAAGCGCCATGTTTTTTACCCACAACGTTGCTACCTTTTTAGAAAACATTGTATAAGCGAGGAACACACTTGATGCACGACGGAGCGCAAAAATATCGCAGCAGTCTGTCAGATCCATACTAGAAATGTCAATCCCTATACTAAAACCGCCCAACCGCAGCGCTAACGCAGTGTCATCCGTTTAATGAAGTTTCTAGTATGGATCTGACAGACCGCTGCGATATTTTTGCGCTCCGTCGTGCGTCAAGTGTGTTCCTCACTATAGCAAGTAGGATTACAGCTTGGGACTTTTTCTGCTAAATAGTACCTAGCATAGCAACGTCTATCATGAACTACTTAATAGTACAATCATGCAAGGGTGTGTAAAGGCAAAATTGTTTTCGAATTAAAATTCCGAGCAGTCCGTTCAATAGCTGTAAAATTCCGAATTTGAATTTCACCGTGCCACTATCACAAAAACAAGCGCTTAAAAGACGTAGACACAAATCGTAGGAGCGTGGAATAGTGCCAAGAGCGGCACTTTCGAACGCTAAAAAGAAATCCACGCTCTAGAATGTTCTTCCCTACAAAAGTGCAGCGACAAAGTCGTTTTATACTCGCTAGTGCTAAATTATTACGCTGGCGCATGTTACGAGTACTTACAGATAAGAAAAATGCTTCTAGGTACCATTAATGTTGCCTGAAAATTGTTTATGACGGTTTCTAGAAAAAGTTCCGAACTCGTAGGTCCATACGAAGCTATTCGTCTACGCGTTAAATTTTTCGTAGAAACATTTGCTGCGTACTCGTATGCTACGGTACCGTAGACGCGTAGCATAAATAAAACGATTATTTTAAGTACTCTATACAGTAAATTCCCTAGAGTACCTACTTCGTTACTTCGTTTACTACCGAAGTAGGAAACAGGCACTATTTTAATAACGTAAATACAGGGTGTAAAAAATAAGCTGCAAATATTCTAAAGGGTGAACCAGCCTATGAAACTGAACAACTTTACCCAAGAAACATAGGTAGAATACACAACAAAAAAAAATTGCACCCATCCAATTTGGCTTGGTCGGTTGGTAATTTTGTTTTGGTGGTCCAAATTTTTTTTACATATATAGACCTATGTTCCTTGGGGAAAGTTGTTTAATTTCATGGGCTAGTTCACCCCTTAAAATATTAGCAGCAATTTTTTTTACACCTTATATAAAATCAGTTGCTAAGAAAGTAAATCAGGCTTATTATGTCTATCCATGTGGGTTATGTGACTGTAGCCTAATCTAGCCTAATTCGCTTTCTTTCCTAATTATAAGAGGTCGTAAACAAAACTACCATAAACTATTTTATTGAAGTAAACTATCCAGTATAAAGAACTTTATAGCCGCCATTACGCTAAATAAATCTTAAACCCATACGATTATAATTTTATAGTGCGTCATAAAAATATGCTTCGCGTTTATTACCGCTACCTGCAAACTAGAGCTTAAGTAAAAATATGCTGTGTAGGGAGTTACTGAGCTCTTGTTTCATTAGAGAATGGAAGAATAAACCAGGGAAAGCGAAAATCAGCCCTTAAATAATTTGTTCAAATAATATTCATCAGCTCAAATTATACAGAGTGTAAGATGGTGTAACGAAAACTTTGCAGACGTGCTCAGACCATGAAACTGAACAACTTTTTATATGGAGACTATGTTGGGAAACGAAAAAATTTTTTCGACCTTCCATAGAAAATTCCCGATACCGAGTGACTTTGTATGGGAACTTAATGTTTTTTTTGTTTTTCCAACATAGCCCCCATAGAAAAAGTTGTTCAGTTTCATAGTCTGATCACGCCTGCAAAGTTATCCTTACACCGTCTCTTACACCCTGTATTTTCTAAACTATACGATCTAATCCAATTTCTATCAGTCGTCAGGAGGTAATTGACACGAAAAGTAAAAAAAAACCGACCGATTAGTGTCGGTCAATGTTTGGATAAGGTTTTATGTTTGTTCAAGTGGTTAATTTAGCCAGGTTATAGCCACAGTATGAAGTAAGAGACAGTCAAACAACACAATTCTACCGAAAGGCCAAAATTCTCGATTGGTCTCTATTCACTAGTTTGACAGTACATTCCAGTCGTTAAATGCTGAATACAATAGGTATTATTGTTTTTCCGAAATAATCGTAATAATTTTTGAACAACAAACAAAACAGTTCCAATATAAAAAAAAACTAAAGGAGTACTGTTTAGTACAGCAAGTGCTAATAATTAATTGTGGTAATTTCAGTTTGGTGTTGAAAGAGTCTAGAATAGCAGATTATAGCTCAGTATCACTACATAGTATAAAGCAAATTCGCTTTTCGCGTCTGTCTGTATGTATGTTTGCTTAAATCTTTAAAACTACGTAACGGATTTTGATGCAGTTTTTTTATAGATAGAGTGATTCAAGAGAAAGGTTTTATGCAGCGAGCGCAGCCGCTGGGGCAGGCCGCTAGCTGGATTATATAGGAATGAAATTCTACTGGAAATAATGTTCTTTACTGTGGTGGTGTAACAGCCTAATCAGCTACTTAAGAAGATTGTGTTTCATTCTCATTTCGTTGGTTGAACACGAATATCGCACTGGTAGTAATGACCAATTTGTCACGTAAGAATGGCTATTATAGCCTACTTTAATGTCTTGGCTTATTTTCTTAGCAAAATAGACATTGTAAGCAGTCGTCTTAATGTAGTATTGCATAGAATCAGGACTTCAGGAGTAATCTGAATAATTTGACAAAATAATACCTTTGTTTGCTTACTTTCATCAGCGTCAGGTCAATTCTCAGCCAGAACGTTGATATGTAAGGTCAGTTTTTGATTTTTTCGCTGTAAGTTGGTGTTTTTTGGTATTTATTACAGTTTCAATAGATCAATGACTTTGTAAAATTTGCTTAGTTTGGCGTTATATGGCGCAGTGAGACTTATCCATTGATGTTTGGTATTAATCTAGTATAATGAAGATCTAAGCAAAATCAGGAAAGTCCTAATTAAATTTCACGCGTCATGTGAAGTTTCACGTAAGGGAAAGTTAGTTTTGTATTAAGTTAGGAAGTAAATTTTCTCCCTTTGGAATTCACTGGTAAAGCCTTGAGTAATTACCCACATAATTAAACATTTATCCGTGTCTGGACAGCTTAGTAACTTGTCCAACCGCAGCGGACACTCAGCAAACATGTTGAGCGACCCACGAGCTAACTTCATTACTTTAGTAGCTAACGCGTCGCTGTAGAAAATCAGGAGTATAGCTTCTGTATGAGCTGAAAAGCCGATGTGATATAGCTGTTTTTCAAATGTATTTCAAACGGAGATGAAAGAAGTTTTGTGGTAGTTGACTTCTTTTAATATGTAACGTCACTACTGCATGACAAAATATCCATTACATTGTATTGCGCTAGTACGGTGTAACTTGTGAGTAAAAATTTAAAGTGTGTAGTCTTTTTATAATCTGAGGGATTGCTGCACTTTATGTGTGATTAATAAATACGTACCTATGTTTGTTTGTATTTTTTTTCAACACAATTCTAATTTGTGTACCTTCATACCGAGCAACGATAAAATTGAAAGTAAGTGAGAACCATTGGAGCGAAACAGTTACCAAAATCATAAAAAAATTTTCGGCGGCATTTTCCGGCCTTAGAACTTAACGCACGTTCGTTGTATTTAAAATATACCACTACAGTAATTTAGCACATCTGTTGTTCCGTGTAAAAACAACAGATCGTCCATTTAAACACGTCGGGCAGTGTGTGTAGTCGGACACAAAGAAAGCGACACAAAGAGCAATGTAACACTCGCTGCTCGCGGCGAGCAGGGCGGCGTAAATATTAACCCGACTACAACACAGACATCCATACTTTGTGTTGTAGTCTTGTTGGTACAGAGTTCGGACGTACAAACCCGACTACAATACAGATGACTCATACCAGTCCCTTCGCAATTACATTAGTTTTGAAATGCCCTGCGTCGGTTCTGGCGGCGTTACTACAAACCGGACTACAGACAGGGGACTGTCTGTGCTGGTAGTCGGGATGGAACAATAGACATGCTACAAAGGCGACTACTACACAAAAATCGATTAATGATGATGCCAAGTTAACGATGAACTACATTATTTGTGATTGTTATTTTTTTTTTTAACGATTACCTAATGACGCTTTAATGATAAATTACAGTTTAATGATATTTTAATGATGAATAACCAATCATAATGAATAATGACATTGACATTTTAAAGATTAATTACACTTAAATGATTAACGATATTTCAATTACATTTCAATGATACATACAAAACGCACAGGGCATCTTAAAAGTAATGTAATTGCGAAGAGACCGGTATGAGTTCTCTGTGTTGTAGTCGGGTTTGTACGTCCAAACTCTGTACCAACCAGACTACAACACAGAGTATGGATGTCTGTGTTGTAGTCGGGTTTGTATTTACGCAGCCGGGCGAGCGCTCGTGCCGCGTCCCATATTTCCTAACGAGATGATATGCAGCCGTTTATTCTGCATGTTTGCATTTCAGAAGTAGGTATTTGTTGCAGTCGTGGATAATTTTGTGTTTATTTACACGGAGCTCCTGATAAAACAGATGATCTCTAGACTCAGAATTTTGAATGCTAGTTTGAAGGGAATTCGATTATCACACACACACAAATCACGCCTTTATACCTTGCGGAGTAGTTAATTGCGGATTATCAAAGTAGTTAAAGAAATAGGCGTAGGTACTTACATACGGTAAAATTATAAAAGACATAGGAATTTTACGCATCTAATAAAGCAAAAATAAAACGATCATAGCGTGTCGTATACTATGAATTGAACTTTATGAGTAAAAGATCATTTTACCCTGACAGGTTTGCTACAGTTTTGAAAAACCATTTCTGAAATACTTCAAAACTTATGCTTACTACGACTTTAAATAAATTGCATTTATTCTTCCTTCCTCGTCCGCATTTACGAGAGGTCCCAAAAGCATTTAATTCAATGTTTTCCCACAATATCTAAATTTGCGTAAGCAATTCTTTATCCCATGTGTTTTAAGGCAAAACTGACAAAGTTATTATTACAATAGATGTGGCGAAGCATACAGACGAACAAACAGACAGAGTTGACGTAATAATGATGGATTTGTATTAGTAGACTACGAAACCCTAAAAAAAACGTTTTTATATAAATCAGAATCAAAAGAGGCGTAAAAGGGCCAAGTGGGCAATCTTGATGACCGTTCAAATTCGGCAGCTGTCACTTAGGGCGCGGATTACGATACGATCGATCTGACGGGAGATGTCATAAAACACAGATTCCCTTGGCTTATCTCCAGATTATTGGTATCATAATGTCAATATATCAAATTTAATTCGGATAGGTATCAAAGTATTGCAAATATCGTCATAAATTTTAGGTTTAGCAAGAAATAAAACTTTCTCGGAAAACAAAAGTTTTATTGAAATTTCGAGATTTGGTCGCCATTTTTAATAAACAATGTCTCCATACCTAAGTTAGCAAGATAGTACTCACCTACTACAAAATGTAACAAGCCGAAAAAAATATAATTTAGGAATCTTCACACTAGTTTTTGTTAGGTTAGTAAGACTTTTTGATAAGGCATGGCCTTGTTTTTTTTTCTCGTATAGACTAGCTCCGAAACCAAGATGGCCGACGCGTAGCAAATGACCTATGAGATTGATTGTCGGTAGGCATTTGGATTGTTCTTGTCGCACATAGGGCAAAAACTATTACCTATTTTTATCATCTTTCTATCTAGGGATAGATTAGCCGGTTTACACCGGTTTTTGACGAAATAGAAAACTACCGATTAAGTTACCTACCTAATCGGAATTTTTATGGCTTCTGTGGCAGGAATAACTAGGGACGCGTAAGGAAGCTTCCGAATCGAAATGATTTAAATATCCTGTTTCGGTTTATTTGATTAAGGATTTAATTAACTAGGATTCGTAAGGCAGATCGCACACTTGACGCACGACGGAGTGCTAAAATATCCCAGAGTGGTCTGTAAGATCTATACTAGAAATGTCACTCTCCGTACTAAAACCGCCCAACCGCTGTCGACGCAGCGCTATCAGCGTCATCCGTCGAATGCGGTTTTGACAGACCGCTGCGATATTTTAGCGCTTCGTCGTGCATTAAGTGTGCGATCCGCCTAAATAATGTACGTCGTTTTTCAGTATAATAGAAAGCCACAAGGAAAAAAGAAACAGTTTTATAGGCTCTAGTTAATAACAAATAGCGGTCGTTTGTAGTAAATACCACATAAACCGGCTTGACATAAAACCAGTCACGATGGAGCAGCGTGATTGAGTACGGAACCAAACGTTACCGTAATGGCGTATTGACGGCTAGTTTACGTTAGGTATTAGGTTACTGAGCTACTAAGGATCACGAATGCATATGTAAATCTACATGAATGCATTTTATTTATGCCGTGTGATGCCGGTTTAGAATAGTATTACCCCACATCCTTCCCGTGGGTGTCGTAAGAGGCGTCTAAGGGACTCGAGAGTATTGGTGTATTACAATTTTTAGGCGACAGGCTGACAACCTGTCACTATAGTGATACACATGTCTTCCGAAACAACCTTGGAAAACAATCCTCAAAAATATCAGACGTGGCGACCGTATTTTTACGACTGTTAACGGTCTGCCTACCCCGTATAAAGGCGTGATATATGTGTGTGTGTGTGTGTGTGTGTGTGCATTTAGCAGAAACGTATGGTATTATTAATGATTGATTAGCCAATTATTGATTAATTATTGAATGCCCACGGTATCCCGCTTTATTAATATTTTGTACCTACGTGTGTTTGATCAAAATTACCTGAACACTAATTTGCGGTAGTTGGTTCCATAACAAACTCTATCAATTGCAAAGTTTTATAGTCAAAGACTAGGTACTATATAAAATCAACTACTTATAGGTGATTCCATAAACACTATTAAATGTTTTTTTTTTCCTTTTTCTGCATGAAGAACCTTTAGTTACATTATTTAGAAACTTTCGAGGTAATTATTGACATAAACCATCTCGAATTGATGTTCACATATCGAAACTGAATAGGTGAATCAGCACATGTAAGTGGCCAACTTTCCCCAAGAAACAGGTCAAAATAAAAGAAAAACTTTCGGACCTCCAATACCAATTGACTTGGTCGGTCGGTACTTTTGTATGGGGAGGCCAAATTTTTATTTCATATCTTCACCTATGTTCCTTGGGAAATTTGTTCACTTTCATGGGCTGGGCCTGTGTATGTGCCCTTAAAATATTTGCAGCAAATATTTTTACACCCTGTATTTCATAGTATTATTTGCAGTGATATTTTTTTACGTTTCTTCAAGTACTACGTCAATGTAAAATCTGATGAGTGTTCCCTAAGCCCCGAGGAATTCAGTGTCGTCCCAACGTCCCACTGCTGTCGCCACAAGATCCGCCATTAGGTGGAACAGAGATTCCCCATTTAGGTGCTACTTTCTGTTTCATTCCGAGTTTTCCGCCCCATTTCTCTGAGGGCCTTCAGACTACAGCTTTATTTATTTTACCGCGAAGTACCTATTTACTTAGAATAATTATTAGGAAGCACACAGTTAGATAGCAGTTTGTGTGACTGTCTTTTTTTTTATCGCGTTTACAGAGTCAACGAGTGACCCGATGGCAGTTTTTAATTCGCTTACTATAGTAGGTAGTATATTCTATTACTGGGTAGTAAGTGAACTAAACACGGATGCTTAAGTTTATGACATAGTTGTGTAGGGACAGCCGTAAAGAATCTCCGAAAGCAGTTGCAGAGGTCAGATGGCAGTCGCTCTGTGTAAAAACTTGGTTCCACGTCAAGGTTAGCGGGAAAGGGGTCGTGGAAAACGGGATAAGGCAAGGAAAAAAATAATATCGAGAAACTAGAAAATTTTGGAAAGTATGAACTAGGTGCCTACTTAGAATTATCCATATACTTACTTTTGGAACAAATACTTATACCCAGACGTAGCCCAACCTAACTATTTCAACAACTAATCATTTTGATTTTACTAAGTTATTTCACCATTCAAAATTATTGAAGTGTAAATGGGAGTTACAGAAGTTTCTCGCTTTAGACAAGTTAGTAATTAATGACTTCTTGAACTTAGTTGCTAAGATCATCAGAACGATGAATTGTCTTCCATTAAAATAATAATCGTGGTTTGAAGTACTTTTGGTAGTAGGTGCGGGTTTAAATTGTGTTTTTCTATGCCTGTTCTTACAATATTCTAAAACATCATGATTTATTAATTTCCCCTTTTTTCTTTCTTTAAGAAGCAATTAATGGACTCGAGAGTTTCATTTGCTCAACCTTTAATAGCCAGGTTAGCCTATCACATAATAACAATAATGATACACTATTTTTATGAATTTTTACTAGTGCCGTGTGATGCCGGCTTAGAATAGCATCACCCCATATCCTTCCCGCGGGTGTCGTAAGAGGCGACTAAGGGACTCGAGAGTATTGGTGTATTAAAATTTTTAGACGACAGGCTGACAACCTGTCACTATAGTGATACACATGTTTTTTGAAACAACCTTGGAAAACAATCCTCAAAAATGTCAGACGTGGCGATAGTGGCCGTATTTTTACGGCCGTTAACGCTCTGCCTACCCCGCAAGGGATAAAGGCGTGATATATGTATGTATGTATGTATTTTTATGAAACATCGCTCAAATATTTTGTCAGACTTGGAGATATTGACCGTACTGTTACGGCCGTTGTCGCTCTGCATACTCTGCAAAGGATAAAGGCGTGATATGTGTATGCATGTTGATTACACTGTGATTTGTTTTAGTTACTTTAATTGCCGATTTTACCCCATTTATAATGCATGTTGGTGGCCAACGTCAACGTTAGAATAACTACTAGAATAATAAAATGTTAATAATATATTGTTTGTGTAAATCCCTGGTTTTACATCCAGTTTTTGTACGACTCGGTGTTCCACACAAATAAAAAGAAGAAGAACTTAGATTAAATCGGTCGATACCAACTTTAAATCTGAGGTTTTATGATATTCAGTTTGACAAAATGTTCATTGTACTAGCAAATGGTCGGTTAAAAATATGAATTCCTATTTGACATCGCGCGTAGCCCAATGAACCCTTAGCAAGCTTTTACCACTGAGGTTTATCGTAAACATGTAAATATCAAAGGATTGTGATGACAACCACAACATAGAGTAAATAAGGTAAATAACCCCAGAGGACTGTTGGTATAATGTCACCCTAATTCCTGTAGACAAACAGAACCTGCTTTATAAAGGGCTACATTTAATTAAGTACAAATATTTTCAGGGTTTGTTTTATTCATAAAACTGACGGATGTTTTTTTTTTCGAAATAAGAACATGAATTTTAGACCTCCCATACAAAAAGACTCGGTCGGAAAGTACAAAACTCCTTTTTTTTCATATTTCGAAAAATGTTTCTATCGATACTTGTTTATGACTAGAACAGATTTATGAACTACATACACACACACCTATATCCCTGGCGGGGTAGGTAACGACCGTAAAATTATGGTCGATATCGCCACGTCTGACAAATGTTCCATGGTCGTTTCAGATAAGTCGTGTATTACTAATAGTGATAGGTTGTCAGCCTGTCACCTAAAATTGCAATACACATATAGGTAACCCTCGAGTCCCTTAGTCGGCCTCTTCGACACCGATAGGAAATAAATGGGGTGATGCTATTCTAAGCTGACATCCATGAACTATATAACCCTGTATACAATTTCGACCCACAGGAACCGGTATCTATTTCACAGAAGTCGTAAAAGTGAATTGTTATACTCTGAAAACGGCCGCTTTAACAACTGCTGAATTTTTATTATGCCTCAAATGTGAAGTATGAAAGTTAAAATGTCGCGGAAAGTGCTTGTGTAGCCTTTAGGTCTTGATAAAATCTATGTACTTGTGCCTACAAAGGAGCCAAATATTTTACAGAGCGAACTTACTGATGAAACTGAACAACTTTCCCTCGCATCGCACACTTAACGCACGACGGAGCGCTAAAATATCGCAGCGGTCTGTCAGATCCATACTAGAAATGTCAATCCCCATATTAAAACCGCTAGCGCAGCGTCGTCTGTCGAGTGCGGTTTTAGTATGAAGAAGTGTGCGTGATTCGCTATAGAAATATAATAAAAAATTACCACCCGATACAAACTGACTCGGTCGGCTGGTAGAATGCTATGGGAGAAAATCTTTTTTTTTTTAATTATTTGACCTATTAAGAAAAAGTTGTACAGTTTTATTGGTAATTTAATCCTTAAAAATATTTGCCCCTGTTGTTACCCACACTGTAGTTCAGTTTTCTTGTTAATACCTATTGTTTGTCAATAGTTAGATATTCTTCCATTCCTTAGGAAGCTACTTATAACAAGGTCACATTTTCTTTTTCCATAGTTTTTAAATAAAGAGAGCCAGTCTTGTAGGCAAATCAAAGGTCTGCTTAAAGGCTGCATTTTGCTGGCTTCTGTGGAGTAGTTCTCCGTGACGACGAATGACCCAAAAAGAGGTAAGAGTAAGTCCTATAGTTTCTGGATGACCCGTTAGGCGCACGCATAATATAATTTTGTGACGACCGCTATCGATTCAAGTGATTATTGTTTTGACGAAGGTTGGCGCATGACTGCTAAGATAATGCTTGATGCGTTTTTTGTTGTTGTTTAAGAAGAGAAATAAGTAGGGAAAGAATCTATAGAATATTTATTTCGTACATATATCCAGTAAGTCTAAAAAACTTAAAAAAAATATATTTAAAAAGAAACTATTTAACTAGGGAAAGAATTGGCTAAACGCAACTTAAAATGAGTACCATCTGGACTCGTAAACAAAATATACTCATAATAATCTAGTTACTTCAGATACAGGCTCATAACATTAACATAGGTAATAACATACATCATTCATAAATGTATTCATAGAGTATTCGAGCCCTATATCCCCCAGCGTATCATATTTTGTTAATTGCTTCATAAATTAAGCATCTGTCGCGCCTGCTCGGTAAATCTGTCGCAGATTTCATTGGAGTATGTGACATTAACTGGAAACAAGTGCCGATTCTGGCAAACACCTTACCTTGACAACTAGAACAGTCCACTGCTGGACATGAACTTTCCTTTACCGGGGGATATTGTCACATTTACCTTGGTAGGTGGATTGGCGAGCGCAGCGTGCATCGTAATATTAATTCACAGAGAACCCATTCCCTGGATAAATTATATATTCCTTACCCGCGAGTAGAATAGCAAGATGACTGGTTCATTAATGAAATACTCAAGTTGAACGCTTTAAACTATTGTCCAAAAATACTACATATTCCATTTATACATGTTCAAAATATTCAAAGTTTTTATTAATAAACAGAGCAATAGTATACAAGCAAGTATTTTGACGACATCGAAATTAGAGGACATGACGTCATTTATTCGTATTTTCATACAAATGAACTTGTCAGACGTGACGATAACGACCGTTATTTTAGGATCGTTAACGCTCTACCTACCCCGCAAGGGATAAAGGTGTGATTTGTGTATGTATGTGCTCATACAAAACCTAGTTTTAAAAAGTAACTCATTTGACCTGCCAGCCATCATGATTCATGCCTATTGGAGTGATGCTATTCTAAACTGGCATCACACGGCAGACAAATTCCTAAGGTAATGCCATCCTGTCACTTTTTTGAATGATGGAAGGAAAATACACGAAGTATGAAGATGCCATTGAAGAACGTGAAATTCACTGGAAATTAGTGCTGATTCTGGTAAATGCATGCGTAAGGCGCTATCTTTACATAAAGGCGTGAGACATGAGACGTGACGCCGGCTGTCTAACAGCGTCTCTTCTGTTTCATTTATTTTATTTAGAAACAGTTAAGAGCGTCGCGCTGTGTCTCGTCTCACATCCTACGTCCCATGTCTGACGTCTCACGTGTGAAAATAGAGCCTAATGTGCTTTTAACCTGTCACTTTCGTAAATAATGTAAAGAAAAATCAGGAAGTGTGGAGATTTCACTCCAGTATGTGACATTAAAGGGCGAGGCACACCGGCTCCGTATACGTTGCGTATCCAGCTCTCATCCGTAGTTACGCATGTATTTATGACGTTGTAATGTATGGGACTGTATGAGATACGGCACACTGCCTGTGATGCGTATCCGTTGCGTGCTGCACGCATTGTAGGGTTACGCCGTAGTTACGCCGTACAGCTGCCAAAAGACAAACAGGTTGCGTACTCTGCGTGCAGTGATGACGTTGTATTCTATGAGATTCCCTGTTGGACGTCACACCAAACATGTCCGAACACGCACAACTCTGTCCTGCGCGTAGTACGGACGCGTGTACGGACTACGGGCTACCACAATGCGCATCAAAAAATGTGCATTATATTAAGCGTCAAATATAAGGTGTAAAAATATTAGCTCCAAATATTTTAAGGGGTGAATCAGCGCATAAATCTGAACAACTTTCCCCAAGAAACATAGTTTAAAATACATTGGTTGATACAAATTGAATTGAGTCGGTCAGTAACTTTGTATGGGAGGCCGAATTTTTTTTTAATATTTTGACCTATGTTTTTTAGGGAAAGTTGTTCAGTTTTATGGGCTGGTTCATCCCTTAAAATATTTGCAACTAATTTTTTTACACTGATATGTCGTCAACTTTTTGCTGCACAGAACGCGATGCGCGCTTTTATTTGCGCAATATTTATTGCACACTGATGACAGAACTTTTGGATATGACAGTTGGTACGCAACAGACCCCTTGCAGCTCGCATCCGTAGCTACGCGCGTAACCTGCGTAACCACGTCCGTAACCCGGTGTGGCAGGGGTGTACGGACGTGATCACGCGCGTCACTACGGAAGAGAGCTGGATACGCAACGCATACGGAGCCGGTGTGCTCCGCTCTTAAGTGGAACGAGTGCTAATTCTGGCAAACGCATTTGTGAACATTTCCGTAAATTTTGTAGAAAGACGGCTACTCTGAATATAAACAAAAAGTATAGGCACCAGTATAGAAAAGCTTGATACGCGTTGAAAACACGTTTAAAAAATATGTTCATACAAACAGAACGCTGCAACATTTTGGCAGACATAACGACAGTAACAAAGACTTTTCATATTTTTATCTCTACTAATTTAGAAAATTGGAATGTGTACGCAAGAATCGGCGTATTTGTTGGGAATCATTACACGTACAGTCTCAAGCAGAGAAAACGGACCCCTCTCTTTATAAATGGAGCCAGACAACATCTCTGTTGCCTGGCGCCATCTGGCGTTAAGTTACTGCACCGCCGCCATCGTATCGTTTGTTTGTCACAAACTTGTTTTTCGAATTCATCCAAGCCTTGGGTATTGCTAGGATAAATAGATAGAATTCAAGAAACTTGGTGAAAAAACAATAAAATACGAAAAACACATTTTGGTCACAAGATTTGAACCCAGACTCTTTCGTTCTCGAGCCTTACCGCTAAACCACTGCGCCACCGAGCTCTTGCTAATAGTGGCGAAAATTCCCTTCTACTTCATATTGTGCATGACGTCACAGTAATCTTTCTTGATGTGTCGAACTCTTAGTAATTATATGAGGGTAGGCAAAATTTATAAAATGTTAAACTTAATTTCTGGTGTTTCGCTTTGTTCACAAGCTAGCTTCGCTACCGCTTACGTGTGCATTCTGTTTCGGATAGTTTTTGGATTATAAACTAACAACTATGGCTCGATTATCGGTTTTTTTGAAAGCTAAGATTATTGTGCTTTTTGAACAAAATCGAGGCATTAAGAGTATTGCTCGAGAACTGGGAGTAGCGGTAAGTTTTGCTACTATAATTCGTTTGATAATAGGGTTGGGATTAGTTCACGGAATAAATTGCTTTTATTTTTACAGAGAAACACAGTTCGTCGATGGATAAAAAGATACCAGGAAACTGGTGATGTTAAATGTGAAAGACAGGGTCCGCGACCAGTGGCTTATACTGATGAAACGTATCGTCACCGTGAAATTGTAAGACTCCATACCAATGAGTCCTTCAAGACCACGAGATCAACTGCACAGTTGTTTGGGATTTCGTTGGATACAGTGCGGAGACATTTACATGCTGCGGGGATCCATAATTACAGACCAGCTAAAAAAATTAAACTTACCGAGGCTCACCGTCAAGCTAGAGTAAGATTCGCCAGGGAGTATTTGAATTTCGATTGGAAGAATAATATAGTAATATTTACCGACGAAAAATGTTTTAAATCGGACAAAGATGGACGAAAGATACTGTGGAGAAGACGAGGACAGCGTTATAATCCACAAAATGTTTTACCGCTAAGAACCAGTGGCAGAATATCCTTAGGTGAGCATATTTATCATAATTTATTCATTTTTGTTTTAATAATTCATTATTTCAGTAGTAGCAGAATTTATTTAAGTAATTAAGGTATTTTAGTTACATAATATTTAAAAATAAACTTTTTTTAGTTATCTTACACAAGTATAGGTTTGAACTTGTTATTTTGGCAAGTTATTATATTTAATTATTTTTATTTCCAGGTTATTGGGGTTGGATGTCCATTATACCTGGAGAGTTGACTGAAGTTGGCGGCCGCATGACAGCTCAACTGTATTTACAAATATTAAGGGACGTCATGTTGCCATCAGTTCGTGCATTATATCCAGAAGGGCAAATTTATTTTGTGCAAGATAATTGCTCGATACATCGCTCGGGAATTGTTATGGAGTGGCTGTTATCACAAAATGATATAACTACCATAAATTGGCCTGCTAAAAGTCCGGATCTAAATCCTATAGAAAATCTATGGGGCCAAATGGTTTTGAACTGGGATACCAGTGAAATAAGAAACGTTGAAAGTTTGCAACAAGAAGTTAAAAGGACATGGGAGTTAATGCGGCGTAGCAATATCTGTTCTAATTTATTAGATAGTATGCCTAGCCGATTACAGGACGTCATTGAAATGGACGGTTACCCCCTCCGTAACTAAATGAGGTGCTTTAAAAAATCATTTGGCTCCACGGATTTTTGTGTTTTTTTAATTTTTACTTGAGACGTAAAATTGTTATCTTGGATAACATGTTTGTTCTCTCGTAAAAAGTCATAGACAAGTGATTGGAAATATTACAATCTGTATAATAAATAACGATGTATTTTAATTTAAAATTATCGTGAATATGTAAACTGAAACTTGTTTTTGAATAAAGTTACTAATCAGTCTTTTTTGTTTTTCTACCATTTTCTATCAATGTTATTTAATGTGACCTTGATATTCAAAATAATTTTATTAAAACGCAAGCAAAATTAAAATCAAAAATATGTGACATAAAAAAAGGCACGGAAGTAGGGATTCGAACCAGTAACATCATTCACGAGCACCCATTTCTTAACCACTAGGCTATCTGTCTGTCACATGATTTGTGTGAAATACTCAAAGTGTTTTCGCAATATGTAGATAAAAATATGAAGGAAACTGACGCAGATGGCGCTGCTAGTCACGACTTTGACTAAAAGCACTAATAGAATGTCGCTGAACTTAGACATTGTGACATTATCGACCAATCACCACTCACTGCTCGTGTTGTGATGTTTCCTACATGTTGCCATAGATGTCGTCACTGGGGGGGTCCGTTTTCTCTGCATGCGACCGTACGTAAACCTCCCTTAGCGTATTTCAACATATGAATTAAACGTTGATTTATGAGCAAAATGTAGGTATCTAGTCTAGTACATAAACCTAATAATACTAAGTATCTCAAATCGCGTATATTTGATTTAATGTCCTACTTACATGACAAGAAGATTAAGAATTGTCTAATGTAGGTACTCGTAAGTTAGAGAACAGCTGATATTCTGGTAAATCTAATTACCTATTATACAGTTCGCAACTTACAAACTGCGCAACAGGACACGTTTTACAGAAAAAAACGGTTGTCTGTCAGTTTACTGACGATAGTTGAGAGTGACAACGTCATAGAAAAAACCACAGGAAAAATCTGATAGGATAATTGCATTTTTCAAAATAAATTTACTGTTTTATGAACGCGGATGCCGATTGTGCCTCTTTGTCGCTCGTTCCATGCTCTCGCTTGCATTCAAGGTAACGCCTCAGCGGTAACGCCCCGCATGACTTATGTTGTGCGTGCAGCCGGGTCCGGCAAATTATAAGACTTTGTCTCGACAAAAGGTTTGCGTATGCAGTAGCCAGTAATTTTCAGGGACCGCAGCTGGACATTAAGCAAAATCCTCTAGTCTACATTACTCATAAATTTATCAGAAAAAGACTGTGCTACGCTACTAGGATAAAACAATTTCAGTTTTAAAGGCATACTTAATTGAAAATTACCATCAGTATCTCCAGAAAACTTTCGGCCATCCAAACTTGGAGACAAGCGCGACAATCAAAATCACTTCCACACTTTGTTTGTAATTGGTTCCGTCGTAACTTTTACACCGGACGTGTCTAGTAAATTAGTTCCGGAGTTATCGCGAGTTCGCGTCGAGATATCGACTGGAGCGTCCTGTGATATCGGGAGTGAGAGACGGTGCGCACTGTCGGGCGCCCACACGGCACTGGCTGCTAGGACCGCCCGCTCGCGCCCTGTACCACGACAACGAAAACGGACATCACCCTACATTGATCACCACGCGCGCGCACACTCAAAACTCTAGAGAAAAAACACGCAATGAACTGCACTTACATACAGCCAATCAAAAATGTCGTTCAGAGTCCGCGTACACAGACCCGTTGCAAACTCCGATTTCCGTAGCTAAGCCGGAGCTTTCCTAGATTGTGTGGCCTTAGTGAACATTAATTACACCCAACTTAGTCTGATTAAACCTTAAGGAATTATCCGGATTGACAAAATTAACTTTTAACTTAGATTTATGGCATTACGTGCGCTGACGACGTGAGTGATGAATTCAAATTCATTCATGTTATGAAAATTTAAAGGAAACTTTTGCGAAATAATTATTTGCCTCAGTTGTTTTATAGGAAAAGTTTTGCGTTCAGAACTTATCTCAATGTTGTTATAACATTTTCATAATGTTAATTCAATTGTTACAGTATAAATAAATAAATAAATAAATATTCTGGACAATTCACACAGAGCCATCTAGCCCAAACTAAGCAAAGCTTGTACTATGGGAACTAGATAGCTGATACTAATACATATATACTTTTAATTAATTATTAATTATTAGTATAATGTGTTTATAAATGATTTAATTATGTTTCAAAACAGGCATGAGAAATATGAACTGGTTTAGGTAATAATTTATGATTGAAAATGATTTTCTTACAGAGATGGAAGGTAACCATAACGACAGAAACAAGAAATTACTTGTTTTAGAACTGAAAAGACAATTACCTAATCGAATTACTTGTTCAAACGGCCGAAAGCTAGAGCCAAGTAGGTATTAAGTATAAATAATATAAAATACTAGCTGTTACCCGCGGCTTTGCTCGCGTACTTTTAGGGTACCTACTGTCTCGAGTGATTTGTTGCACATAAATACAAAAATCTATGCTACTTCTTACATCTTTTAAGGTGTTGGTCCATCACCCACTCCCGTTCCTGCCTTCACTACTGCTTCCGCTCTATCTCCCGCTCTCTCCCCTGATCTATCTGTCGCTCTTGGTCTATCTCCCGCTCCATCTCTCGCTCCCACTCCCACTGCCGCTCCATCTCCCGCTCTCACTCCATCTCCTGCTCCCACTCCATCTCCTGCACCCACTCCATTTCTATTACCGTTAAATATTTTTCCTACGCAAATTGTGCCACCCCCGTTAACCCCCATAGGTGTTGATTTTCAAAAAACGCTTAGATATGTATCTCATAATTTGTATTGCAGAGCATTATTTCAGTGTCACGCAAAATATTTCAATAGAATTAAATTTCCCATACAAATTTAGCCACCCTCTTTAACCCCCAATGGGGGTGAATTTCGAAAAACCCTGAAATACGTGTTTCATAATTTGTACTAAAAAGCATTAATTCAAAGTTTCATACAAAAATATGCAATAAAAATATTTTTCTCATACAAACTTTGCTACCCCTTTTAACCCTTTTAGGGGTTGAATTTCCAAAAAATAATATGCCTATGTCCTTCTCATGAATGCAAACTATCTACATACCAAATTTCAGCAAAATCGGTTGGATGGTTTAGGCGTGAAAAGGTAACAGACCGACAGACAGACAGAGTTACTTTCGCATTTATAATATTAGTGTGGATCTTTTATCTGTGTAAAGATTTTCACTATGAGGTTGAATGATCTGATCAATTTGGACGACGTAAAAAACATTTGACATCATTATTTAATGCAAGAGCTGTCATATTAATGGGCGTAAGTAGGTTTTTGTAAAGCAAGTCAAATTGAAAATGGGAGTACATTAATGACATACAAAGTTAAGAAAATAATTATAATGGAAATACCTAGGTTTTCGTTCCACAGTCTATTGAGTGAATTCAATAGGTAAGTAATGTCATTAAATAAGATTTCTCCGAATTTGACTAATAGACTTAATAGGTAATTTATCCATTGCAATCGATTCTTGAACAAAAAATGAAATTTTAGCGACATCATACCGCAGTAGTTATTTATACTGTAGGTATACTCGGTTCGCGGTCAGGTACATTTTGTCAATTTTATAAGTAGAACACACCTTTAAAATATTTGTACTTAATTAGATGTAAACCTATACAGGGTGTAAAAAAAATTGCTGCAAATATTTTAAGGGGTAAACCAGTCCATGAAACTGAACAACTTTCCCTAAGAAACAAAGGTCGAATTATGAAAAAAAAATTAGAGCTCCCATTAAAAATTACCCCCGACCAAGTCAATTTGTATGGGAAGGCCAAAAAATATTCTAATTTTTCGACCTATGTTTCTTGGAGAAAGTTATTCGGTTTCATGGGCCAATTTACCCCTTAAAATATTTGCAGCTAATATTTTTACACCTTATATACCAAATCTCTTTACTTTTTCTCAACTAAACGAAGGTGATTTCCCACCCCTGATTGTATTATCTATCTACAAAATATTTCCCACTTGTAATAAAGCTTCGCCCTTCACAATGTTACCCTATTTCCTTGTACCCCTTCCACGATGGATAGAACATAATTCTTGCGTAAAGCCTACTTATCAACGGAATAATATGAGAGGAGAAACACAACAGTTTATTCCGAGATTAATAAGGAGTAAATAAAATAATGCCTGCTAGTGGTCGGTCGCAATAATATGTTTTGGCAGTGTACGTGACGGCGGCCGTATTCTGGGTCAGATATATTTCAGGTCCCCGCGAATAGTTCACAGAAAATAGATAATTTGGGTCATCTATTGATCTGAATTATACCTTTGGCTACTGCTTCGGGTAGCTTTAGGTATTCTTTGCTACTGCCAACAGCTAACTTTCCTGATATAGCGCGCAGAGTTGAACAAAGGCAAAATTCTACCCTAGGTATTAAAATAAAAACAGATTCTAGCAACTTAGCAGTAATAAATTCGAAACTTTTTCGGATTTATATGTAGCTACTTCACAGCAAACCAGCCTACAGTAAATAAGTAAACTTTTGTCGTTATCACGAACTAACGAAATGGTGAATTTCTGGTGTAAAAAATTGTATGAGGTTATGTTAAACCTTTCTAAAAAATATGTTATTCGATGCTTTAGCAAAGTTGTAAATAATGTTCTGTATTAGAGCTTCTATATTTTAAAAGTTAACGTGTCCTTATAAGTATTAAGTGATTTTTTTTAAAGTTAAATAGCCATTTTTTTTAATTGAGCGGTTTCTTCTTCTTCTGTTTAGGAGGCAGCATTCAGGAACTAAATATTTTAAATTGACCTACACTTTACCTACATCATCACCTTAAATTGTACTTTGCTGTGTGATGCCGGCTTAGAGTACTCACCCCTTTTCTTTTCTGTAGGTATCGTAGAAGATGACTAAGGGACTCGAGGGTTCCATGTTTATTTGAATTTTAGGCGTCAGGCTGACAACTTGTCACTATAGTTATGAACGACTTATCGGAACCTGTCACTATACGAAATAAATTTGTAGGACGTGACGACGTTTACGTTCGTTAACGCTTTGCCTACCCTGCCAGGGATATAGGCATGATTTTGAGTAAGGGTATGAATTGTAAGCGTATCATAATAACCAATTAAGGGATAATTATCAAGAGAATGAGCGACAATGGTCCTTGTGAATGCAACGTCTTACGCTCGCAATACCACCTATTCAGCGTTGCGCGTGGACAATACCTCTAGAAAGAGGGAAGCCCTATTTTCTTTTCGTGTGGGACACCGAGTCGTTCAATTACCCGATGAACCCTAGTATCAGTATTTTTCAACCGCCTTCTACAAGTAGCAGGCTTCTGACATGATTGTGTAACGACTGCCGTTTAAGTGATCAAAGACAGCAACCGGGACCTACGGCTTAACGTGCCATCCGAAACACGGAACCATCTTACTTATCTACGGACAATCGGGTGGCTCAGCCCGCAATGTCCTAACCAGACTGGGAACAAATTCACAAAGTGATAAATATCAACTTTGTGAGTGACCCACCGAGAATCGTACCCGAAACCTTCTGCGTCAAAGGCAGTCGCACTACCACTGCGCCACATCGGTCGTTGTAGCTGTCAAGGTTAAGGTTATACCTATAATTTATCGAATCAACAACCAATGTAATTACTATTATCTATATCTATACTTTTAGTTACGTAAACAAAGGCTATGTTAAGGCTAAACGGATACGCGTATCGCCGTAGGCAGCTTCTTTGGAGGCAAACACACCATCGTATTCTTTTGATACACAATATCGTGTAGTACGATAAAGAGAACCCGGATGAAACTAGGCAAACATGAACTTTTCTATTTGAATAAGTATTTATTGATATTTACCTACTCATTTTCATTGATCCAAGTCTTCTCGCTACTAAGGTACTTTTAATCTATAAATAATAACGATTTCAAAGTTGGTACAAATTCTGTCAGTTTTGTTTTGATAGAGTATCCAAATACGATGCTAGATAGAGATCCATTGCTCTTTACTTGGTAAAAAGGTACTCAATAGATTTACTGTTTTAGTTTTTTGAACTGACTGCACTGGGCTGGGCTTCATAAGTTTTTACACAGTATCATGCAACTTTTTGCTACAATATGCCTCTTTTGTTACCTATCAATATAGTTGTAGTTTTTTCCCAACATAGCCTTTTCCTGACACTTTCATTTTTAACCTCCTCGTCTACCGAACACAATAACAAGCTTTCAAAAAGTTTGAAATATCACAGTAATAAAACTGTCTGCTTGTCTGGCCATAAATTCATAACATTAACATTTTCTTAGTTAAGATGACTAATGAACTGTAAAAGTCTCTCACATGCCGTGGAGATTATGTAAATCACTAGAAAAAAGCATGCTAATAGAATCCCGATCTTTAATCCCAATAAATCTGAGTAAAGCTTTGACTTTGGAAAAACAAGTTTGTAGTAAAGCTTAGCGAAAGCTTTCAGCGCTTTGAAAGAGTTTAATTTTGTATAAAAACAACCAAGAGTCAGTGATTTAACTAGCTGTATCTGTCGTTTAAGCGAATCACGCACTGGTCGCTAGATATTGCGGTTATCCTCTGCAAAAAACTGCTGAAATAAAATTTAGATTTTGTTACATTTTAATTCGAAGAAGTCGTAGAGCGTCAGCGGCCAAATGGTTAGGAAAAAGGTCTAACAATCGTGAGACCCGAGCTCGATCCCCGCCATGTACAAATGTGTTTTTACTCACGTATTTACATTCACCCACTGCTCTTACGGTGAAGGAAAAACATCGTGATGAAACAAACCCACATTCAAATAAAATTTGAATTCAGATAAAATTTTAAATGTGACCTAACCTAGGATTCGGGCCAGGTTAGTTTCGGGTTGCAGAGGTCAGATGGCAGTCGCTCTGAAAACTTGGTTCCACGTCAAATCCTTTATGTTATATGAGATACGGCAATGAGAATGATGATTACTCTTTGACTCAAAGAAGTCAAACACCATACAAATAACAGCCCACGACAGCCACAACTTTGATGAGACAGGGTGACATGGTATCAGGATGAGGGATTTCGTAAATTACTTTCATCTGACAACCGAATCGGGCATCGCAAAAATATCAGAAATGTGTGAGAACTACCCCTGTGATTTAACCAGCAGTAGCTGTCGTTCAGTGTTGCAGAAAACATTGCAATCATGGCACTCTTCCAATTCCTTTGGCAAATTGAATTCAACAACGTATTTTGCGATTTATAGTCGGGTGGTCTATAACTTGTGTACCTATTAGCTGAGTTTTATTTAACAGCATTTCACGCATTTAAGTTAGGACTCAACACAATATTCGTACGCATCGAGATGTTAGTTCCTCGAATGCCTAGTCAGTCATTCAGACTATAATCAAAATTTCATACAAACTGAAAATTCAAACTTCTATTTAGGAATTCGCGTCCTAATTTTAATTCGATGCAATGTTTTTTTTTTCTATCACTCTTGTATTAGGCATTGTCAATTTTCATCATAGGAACACAAAAAAGCGATGTAAAGCACTTTTTATGGCTACTACACACTATCCTAGTACCTACTAGTAAACACCGTATTTCGGAGGAAACACTTTAAAGTGGAGATTTTGTTTAGACCATAATACTGTATATAGCATAGTACTGTATGACCATAACATTATATTGTATGGAAGATACAAAAATATCTCATATTTCGATCTATATTCCTTGGGGAAATTTTTCAGTTTTAGGGACTAGTTCACCCCTTAAAATATTTGCAGCTAGTTTTATTTACACCCTGTATATTCTGCAGCCAAACTAGAGCTGTCGTACAGTTTACCGCCCAAGAGTTAGGAGCAGCACAAAATGGGTCGTAACACAACCATGCTTGATTGAAGGGCGTTTTATGTGAGTAGAAACGTTTGAACGTTTGAACTGAACAGTTCTGGGAGTGGGCATTAAAACGTGTTTATTATTGAGCCGCCTGTGTTTATAATAAACCCGAGATGAATGCAGCTTACGCCCTAGTAAATAAAGAGGTATGCCAGAAGGATCACTATTTATTAAATCATTATTATAGTATTTGCGTAAATCCTCAGTTATCACGTAACTGCCCTTGCTATTGTTATTCTTGTAGTGATTTTTATAGTAAATGAGATGAAATGTTTTGTATTCAATATACTTCTTCTGTCAATTTGACTTTTTATTACTTTGAATTATTTTAAATCGGCCTTAGATGTAGAGTGAAGGTGTAGAGTAAAGACTCATGACAAATGCAATATATGCAAATGTAAATGTGTATGTTGCAGAAATATGAATAAAGCATTTTATCTATCTATCTATCTATCTATCAATATGTCTGTCAAGTACAATACAAAGCACTGCACTGGCACGTACATACAATAATTTTTCCAGTTGAAAATCTCTGACACCATGTATCTGTTTTTGTGTGCAAATAATTAAAAATGCTACAGTTTGTATGTTTGTTTGTTATTCCTTCACGTTAAAACTACCAAATCGATTTCCATAAAATTTGGCACACAGACAGAAGTTTTTTTCTTAAATATGTATTTAACAAAAAAAGGCTTTAGTCGCTGACAGAACAGAAGATAACTTGGATTAACACATAGGACAGTTGTTATACCTAAAAATGATCCTGTGGGATGCTACGGGTTTAAAACCGACTCCCACGCGGGTGGAGCCACGGACACTCATACATACATACATATATCACGCCTTTATCCTTTGCGGGGTAGGCAGAGCGTAAACAGCCGTAAGAACGCGGTCGCTAACGCCACGTCTGTCATTTTAGGATTGTTTTCCAAGGTTGTTCCATGTGTGAAAACATGTGTATCACTATAGTGACAGGCTGTCAGCCTAAAAATTGTAATACGTCAATACTCTCGAGTCCCTTAGTCGCTTCTTACTACACCCACGGGAAGGATGTCGGGTGATGCTATTCTAAGCCGGCATCACACGGCCTAGAAACAAAGTGAGTCATCTGTACAAGCACATTCTATAATTGGTGTGGTGTCCTGACGCAAGCTGTCTCACGTCCTCGTTACGTTTTTTATGGGCAAAGTCTTATCCCTTTATTTGGAAGCGAACCACAAGCGTTTTATTGCCCATGCTTCCGACCCCAGAAAAAAGAATGAAATAAATATTTTTGACATCAGTTTTCCCCATGCTGACACCAATCGACCGTATTATAGTGCCAGATCTATATCTTTTTTATTTTAGCACCTTTTACTTACTTCGTATCATTCGAATGGTGTCATTATGTGTACCTAAGTAATAATACATACATATATCACGCCTTAATCCCTTGCGGGGTAGGCAGAGCGTTAACGACCGCAAAAATACGATCGCTATGTTTTTTGGGACAATAAGCAGTTATAAAATAGACAAACATGAAAAAATAATACATAAAAACGTAACTTAATGTATAATTAACCAGTCCATGGAACTAATTTATTGTTATATTATAATTATTATACGTTTTTTTTTACTTTCATGCTTATATTATAACCGGCTAACAATGCATAGTATAAAAAATCGCGATACTTTAAAATTCAGTGTTGGAACAATACGTACATATATACATACACATATCACGCCTTTATCCCTTGCGGGGTAGGCAGAGCGTTAACGGCCACAAGAATACGGTCGCCATCGCCACGTCTGAAATCTTTCAGGATTGCTTTCCAAGATCGTTTCAGAAAACATGTGTATCACTACAGTGACAGGTTGTCAGCCTGTCGCCTAAAAATTGCAATACAGCAACACTCCCTAGTCCCTTAGTCGCCTCCCACGACACCCGCGGGAAGGATATGGGGTGATGCCATTCTAAGCCGGCATCACACGGCGAACAATTACGTGCTGTAATTTTCAGTTTGGTATTATTATTTCTACCGCTATACTGAACTACAGTCTAGTGTAGAGCTAAAAATAACTATAAGGTCCCATTTTATCAAGTACAAATATTTTAAAGGCATGTTCAGAAATATTATTAAAGATGTTTTATGTAAAAACAAAAAGAAAATACACGCTAGTTTTCAAAATAAACACCAAAAACATTTTCACCAAAATAAAAAAGTGAACGACCTGTACACAGCTGGCGTAGTCCACGTGGACTATTTTACTACGATTTTACTGTCATATATTTGACATCACATGTCATACATACGTCAATGGGATCATACATAGGATGCTACTTATCAATTCGTTTTAATTTGTTTGAATAAAAAAATAGCGTATACATTTTTTTGTTTTTACATAAAACATCTTTAATTATATTTCTGAACTTGCCCTTAAAATACATACATACATATATCACGCCTTTATCCCTTGCGGGGTAGGCAGAGCGTTAACGGCCGTAAGAATACAGTCGCTATCGCCACGTCTGACATTTTTGAGGATTGTTTTCCAAGGTTGTTTCAGAAAACATGTGTATCACTATAGTGACAGGTTGTCAGCCTGTCGCCTAAAAATTGCAATACAGCAACACTCCCTAGTCCCTTAGTCGCCTCCCACGACACCCGCGGGAAGGATATGGGGTGATGCCATTCTAAGCCGGCATCACACGGCGAACAATTACGTGCTGTAATTTTCAGTTTGGTATTATTATTTCTACCGCTATACTGAACTACAGTCTAGTGTAGAGCTAAAAATAACTATAAGGTCCCATTTTATCAAGTACAAATATTTTAAAGGCATGTTCAGAAATATTATTAAAGATGTTTTATGTAAAAACAAAAAGAAAATACACGCTAGTTTTCAAAATAAACACCAAAAACATTTTCACCAAAATAAAAAAGTGAACGACCTGTACACAGCTGGCGTAGTCCACGTGGACTATTTTACTACGATTTTACTGTCATATATTTGACATCACATGTCATACATACGTCAATGGGATCATACATAGGATGCTACTTATCAATTCGTTTTAATTTGTTTGAATAAAAAAATAGCGTATACATTTTTTTGTTTTTACATAAAACATCTTTAATTATATTTCTGAACTTGCCCTTAAAATACATACATACATATATCACGCCTTTATCCCTTGCGGGGTAGGCAGAGCGTTAACGGCCGTAAGAATACAGTCGCTATCGCCACGTCTGACATTTTTGAGGATTGTTTTCCAAGGTTGTTTCAGAAAACATGTGTATCACTATAGTGACAGGTTGTCAGCCTGTCGCCTAAAAATTGTAATACACCAATTCTCTCGAGTCCCTTAGTCGCCTCTTACGACACCCGCGGGAAGGATGTGGGGTGATGCTATTCTAAGCCGGCATCACACGGCATCCGGCATCACACGGCATACAGTCTAGTGTAGAGCTAAAAATAACTATAAAACTAACTATAAATTCATTTCCGTTGTCAATACATTTATCTTCCTCTTATTCTTCTGAAACTGTATTTTCAGTCGGCGACATGGGAAAGAGTTGTAAACAATTTGTGTTGCCAGCTGTAAAACTTTCCCGGAGGCGGATCGCACACTTGACGCACGACGGAGCGCAAAAATATCGCAGCGGTCTGTCAGATCCATACTAAAACCGCTCAACCGCTGTCGACGCAGCGCTATCTCAGTGTCGTCCAGTCGCGTGGGGTTTTAGTATGGGGAGTGACGTTTCTAGTATGGATCTGACAGACTGCTGCGATATTTTTGCGCTCCGTCGTGCGTCAAGTGTGTTCCTCACCGTACGAGCATGCACTGACAATGCCTCTCGCTCGGATCTAACTCCGTAATGTTCTTGAAGCATCGAAAGCTTTCGACAGGTGGCGTGAAAGGTACAAAATAGTGAGAAATTGTTATGTAGGTATATTTTAGCGCTCTATCGTGCGTCAAGTGTGCGATCCGCCGGAGTTGAGTGAAGTTGAGCTGGGTGTCGACATTGTGCCGTGCGGGGTGGGGGGGCGAGGGAGGGGGGGGGACCGGAACTTTGTTACACTAATGGCTACAACACAAACAGGGAATTTTTGTTTACCTCCGCCTCTATTGGAACAAAATTTACTGCAATTCCGGTGGTTTCGCTAATATTTGCTTACGCGACTGGGTATTGATGATTATTTACGTAGGTATGTATCTATACAGGGCGTAAAAAAAAAATTGCTGCAAATATTTTAAGGGGTGAACCAGTCCATGAAACTTAACAACTTTCCCTGAGAAACATAGGTCGAAATATGAAAGTTATTTTTGGACCTCCCATACAAAAATGTAGCAACCGAGTGAGTCAACTGCATGGGAGAGTCAATTGTTTTTTTTTCATATTCCGATCTATGTTCCTTGGAAAAAGTTGTTGAGTTTTATGGGCTGATTCACCCCTTAAAATATTCGCTATTTTTACCCTTTATACAAATAAAAGTCCGATTATAAGTGAAATGTAAAAGTCAGTGCCGTGTGATGCCGGCTTAGAATAGCATCACCCCATATATATACTATGGGCGTCTTAAGGGGCGACAGGCTGTCGCTATGATGGTACACAGTCTCCAGAAATAATCCTCAAAGTTTTGTCGGACGTGGCGTAAATTGCTGTTTCTTTGATCTTCCTACCCGGCAAGGGATACAGGCGTGATGTATATATGTAAACGTCAAATTTTTGTTTGACTGCAGAGAATCGTCAACTGCAAGCCGACAGGAACGATCAAAAAAATTAAAACATACTCGTTCAGTTTTTACCGTACAAACCACACTGCGAGGTTTTTTTTTCAAATAACACCCAGACGCGAGCGTTCACGTATTCGCCGTTACGTGACCAAGCAATTTGTTTTTTTAATCTTACACTCGAGCCGTCACACCGCACACGGAGCATAAAATCTACTAATAACAACAAATGTCCTGACTGACTGTATTTATCAAAGAACTACCAAATATAGAAACGTGCAATTTAGATACTAGTTCGCTTTACCAGATAAACATGTTCTGAGTAGGGTAAAAAATGGGTTTAACGTTTGTACTATAGTATTTTCGCGTTAGCATAGCAAAAGCGATCTTTGACATAGCTACCACTGTACTCGTACTTTATAGCGATATATCGATTTCCTCAGTAGATGTATACGACATGAATATCTCTAGAGTACAGGGATACAAGCCAAGCCTCTGCAGTGAACTTGGATTGTATCCCTATACCCTAGCGGTAATCATATTTTTAACATTTACTGAGGAAAACAATACATCGCTTTCTAAAATACGAGTACAGTGGTAGTTAATGTCAACGATCGCTATTGCCCTGTTAACGCGAAAATACTATAAGTCCTTAGTTATTGACGAATGTTTTATCAATCTTGGTGATAATTATACAAAATTTAAAATAATTAAATATTAATAAAGGGAGGTTAAAAGCGAGTATTAATTAAAATACTCTATCTTTGTTACGACCAATTGCAAAACGTGTTAAATGGAGCTAATATTTAACTGAACGCGTTTTAATGTTTGCGAAGTTGAAAGTTTATAGGTGTAAAATGTATGTTTGTATTGTTATCGTTAATTGACTTTTTGTTCCACGCAAAAAGAATCCGTGAGTGAAACCGCGGGCGGCATGCTAATATTTTCATAAATGATTCAAACCGCCGAATTTTCGCAGTCGAGTGATTCCATAAAGAAACGCTAAACTTGTAAGTACGGTTTATTAAACTCCCGCACAGTTTGCTTTCGAAGGAAAGACCCCACTCAGAGGAAATTTCTGCTATTCATGCTCGAATACCATTCACGTTACAGTGTATTATAACTTTCTTACTAAATATTACGCTTCTTAGTTACTTACTTATTCATGACGACCGATGTGGCGCAGTGGTAGTGCAACTGCCTCTGACGCAAAAGGTTCCGGGTTCGATCCTCGGTGGGTCACTCACAATGTTGACTTTCATCACTTTGTGAATTTGTTCCCTGTCTGTAAGGACATTGCGGGCTGAACCACCCGATTGTCCGTAAGAAAGATGATTCCGTGTTTCGAATGGTACGTTAAACCGTAGGTCCCGGATGCTGTCTATGATTACTTAACTGCGGTCGTTACTCAACCATGTCAGAAGACGGTTGTAAAATTCTGACACTAGGGTTCATTGGGTCGAATGGCGACTGGTGTCCCACACGAGAAGAGAGAGTTGGCTTTCGAAGGAAAGACCCCACTTTGAGGAAATTTCTGCTATTCATGCTCGAATACCATTCACGTTACAGTGTATTATAACTTTCTTACTAAATAATACGCTTCTTAGTTACTTACTTATTAATATTGTGTTCCTGATTTTTAGAAGGCAAATTATGTTTTTCTCTAGAAACTTTAGAAAGCAAATTAGTAAGTGGACTTACTTTCTTCTCGAACGAAAGTGTACAAATTGTTTTTCCTGAATAACCTACCTTATTCAGGAAAAACAATTAGTACACTTAAAACAATAAATATGAAAACTTTTTATTTGACTTCATGAACTTAAGCTTTTGTAGGTAAGTCTTGTGATTGTAAGAATTCCATTTTATACGATCATTCAATAATTTAATGTTTTTTTTTTCAAATATTTTACCAGTATTTTACTATTTACATAAATCACAATATATTTACATAAAAAATAAAATTAAAAACGTTTTGAAACTACCTAGTATATTTTTACCAGAAGATTTTAAAGAATATTTTTATACAACTGGATTTGAATTTTTAATACCAATAGGGACTAGTGTTGATAGAATTATACATTTACTAGAAAAACATTGTAGGTGAAACCACTACCTCACATACAACCTGACTTAGTCGGCTGGTACGTTTTATATGAGAAGAGGTCCAAATTTTAATTATATTTCGACCTACGTTTCTTGGGGAAAGTTGTTCAGTTTCATAGGCTGGTTCACCCCTTGAAAGGAAGTTTAGTTTTCCCAACACCCTGTATACTTCTCTGATACAAAATCGGGCGTGCCTGGATTCACATTATTCTAAATTTATATGCGGCTTCATACAAGGAATACACATTAATGGATGTTGATTCGATTCGTGACTTCAGCACATATATCATTGATTATCAGAACGTAGCCCTGTTTCATACAGCACAACGAGCCACATTAGCGGAACTGGCACAGAGCACGAAAGTCGTCCTTACGCGTGCCTCTACTAGATACGACTTAAAAAACATTCAATACATGCGTGTCTTATGGGCAGTCACGGAGTACATCAAATATGTGAAATGTTCTTTGCTTACCGGAGCGTCGGTGGGCAAGTGTTAGTCTTACAATCGTGAGACCCGAATTCGATCCTCGCCATGTACCAAAGTGTTTTTACTCACGTACAATACCGACTGCTCTTATGGTAAAAGAATATCATCGTGATGGAACCCACATTCAAACAAAATTTGAATTTAGATGATGTTTGAACGTGACTTAACCTAGTATTCGGTTCAGGTTAACCTTCGGATTGGAGAGGTCAGATGGCAGTCGCTCTAAGTAAAAACTTGGCTCCACCTAAAATCACTTAGGTTAGGTAGCCGGCCCCGACAGAGAACGGGATAAGGCTAGGAGAATGATGTTCGTTGCTTACCGGACTGACACATGGTATCCCCTTTTCATATCCCTCGCTCCCTACCATTTTGAGTATTTCATAGGTCCCCTTTAGTTATTCAAGTATGGGTTTAATAGCCCTAGCGATAAAACTGTAGTCAGTCAGGAAAAAGAAAAATTTTGTAGCGGCGCGCGCGTTCAAGACTTCTATGCTCCGCGGGAACTGGAAATTATTCTAGACTGGAACACGTAGCGTTTTTACATACAGCATGGGTCAGACCTGGGTTGTAGGCGGATTTGAATTCACTCACGGAACCATTAAGTTGTAGGATAGGGCTAGCATGAAAAACGTAGGTAATTTAGTCAACAAGGCGATCCATATCGATATTGTGGCCATTGAAGTAAGTAAGTAGAAACTAATTATTACACAAAAATAACAAAAATTTACAAAGAATCTTAGAACTAAAGGAATCTTGGAACTTTTTAGTGTTTAAAGGTGGTCATTCAGGCGGCGTTGATAGTTTAATTCCAACAGTATTAAATACCAATCACAAGAAAATTGGTACATGATCATTTTGAAAACTTTGGAAATTAGAGTGTAGTTTAGATACTCATTTTCATTTGGTATGGGAAATGCTATAAACATTGTGAAATTAGAGTGTAGGAAGATTTATTTTTATTTGGCACGCATTAAATATTGGTGCCAAATTGTATACCTACGCTCAACCAATACATAATACCTAATCGCTACTTAGACTCACTTAGAAGTAAGTAAGTAATCACTACTTAAGCTCTTTACCAACATACGGTAACCTATCCTTCCCACTCAGTATAAGAAACGACTTAAACAAGCAAAGTCAAACGTCTCCAATATGAATGAGTTTCATTTCCCACGCCACACAGAGAAATAAATTCTCTCATCCTGTTACATCACTTTGACCTTTTATGCTCTCATCGCACTAAACCATACTACCACAGATTAAGGTGGTATTCATACACACCGGAGAGTTATGCGGTACTTTTCCGGTACGGTTTAATTGACGGAAAGGAGTTGCATCACTGTTTGGCATAGACACGCTGCATCGTCGTTTGGATGACAATCGCTGCCATTTATTACGCCAAATGATGCCTTTATACCCTGCATGGTAGGCGTAATATCCACGTTTGCAGCAAACAAATACATAGTCGTTTTTTCTGCGGAAAAGACATGGAGTAATGCTTTTCTAAGCCCGCATCACACGGAAAAAGCCGCAATCTCGTAAGCCACGTATGCCATCCTTGTAAAACATAAGCAGGACTGACGATACACCATCTATAATTAGAAGCAATCTCTCGGGTGCGGTCGAACCAACGGGTAACCCCGGCTGATCTTTCACGCGTTAATTAAAGTTACAGCCCGTGACACCTGGAAGCGGGATGTAAGAGGGGAAGGAGTGTGGGAAGCGGTAAACATAACAACTACCCGACGAAAAACATTTGGAATACATTGCGTGGTTTCTTTCGACCACTCATACTGTTCCGAGTTCATCGTCCGCTCAATTGTATGGTAGAGCCGAAAAGAAAATTCTAATAAATAGCCCTTCAAATACTGCTAGGACGCTGATGATTTGAGACCATAAATCCGAATATCTTCCCCCAAGGAACATAATATGTCAAGAAACGACCTCTCACACATGAAAAAAATGGATGATTGACTGTACTATGACAAAAAGAAAAATGTTTCCTGGAATATAATATCTTGCGAGAACTTGTTGCGTTTTATGACCTAAATACAATATTTGGAGGACTGTCCCTTACACCCCATATAGTGGTATAAAAATAAGATTCAAAAATTCCAAAAATCCATGACAAATCTGGTTTTAGTGTATTTTAGGACAACTTCGTTTATTACATTTTTGAATCCCGCAATGCAATTTAAAGTTTATCTTTGTTCCAGTGTCGTCCATGTCTTGTTGTGTTTCCACAAATATCACTCTACGTGGCAGAGTCGTTACAATTTCCAATCCATGGCATCGACTTAGGTACAGTGGAGTATAGACAGTAACATCAAACTCGGCATTGGAACTGAAGCTGGACGAAAGTGTCGTCATCATTTGCATACAGAGTTTATTTCGGTAGCATCCGGCGGTGGCCAGCTGTCGGACACGTTAATATGACGACAGCGCTTCGGTGACACTTCTCCCCAATCTCACCGAGCATAAATTAAGTGTCAACTTTAGTGAAATTTACAAACATTTCATATTGCGGTGGCGTGAGTCACCGGATCGTTTCAAAGTTCATTGACTACGTATAAACTGGTGTTATAAATCATTAGGTTATATTATCTGCTACTGCGGTAATGTACTAAAGATCATAAAGTCTAGAAATAGCTCTTTATGGCTTGCTTTATGATGATATGAACCGAATGAGATTGACTAACTACTTCGTTTTGTTTGTGAAAGTATGGCAGATGAAACTGATGGGGTGTTCTGTTCATAAGATAGTAAATATTATTGCTGTCATCTTGGTAGTCTTGTGTTTTAGGCGTACTATCTGGTAGGTAAGTAGGTAGTAGGCAGTTCAATTTATACGAAGACAAACCAAACTGTTTTCGTGAGCACAACAATATTTAATATGGAATTCAGACGATCTTTTCAATTGTCCGATATTTATACGGAGTACATCTTTGATTTGAGTGAAATCACAGTCACATCACAACTATATATTTGGAAGATCTTTGATGTCATATTTATACAAAAATGTTATAATCATTCCCAAATTAGGTTTGGACTCAAATAAGGCGCAACGCACAAGGACCAGTTTTAGTATGGGGATTGACATTTCTAGTATAGATCTGACAACACTGCGATATTTTAGCGGACCGTCGTGCGTTAAGTATGCGATCCACCTTACAGAATCAATATGTCATGCTTGGATTCAAGGACCGTTCTGTTTGCTGAGTTCTGGCAATGGGTACCTATGGCAAATGTTCGCAGTGATGTTGTGATCGCGGTTATAGCTGTGATGAATGGGACGTCTGGATTGAGTGTAGAGAAAGTCCTATATCAATGCATTTGGATTTCTCGAGTTATCACAGACCTCTGAAAGGCATACGTTATTATGGTAGTTGTATAGTAGAAGAGCAGTTGAAACGAAGCACGCTTCAAGCATTAATTAGTTTCGTTTTCTTGGATCTGCAACTTGTTTTTTCCAAGACCAAATCATAAAGAATCTCCTTTTTATTATATCAACATTTTACAAATTTTCTTACCGTTTGATAAATTTTTGTTTTTACTTTTATTTTTATCATTTATTTTGACATGATAGTTTGTGTTCGATAAAACATAATAAAACAATTGTTCTATGTTAAATAAATCTAGGCAATATAAGTCTGCCTTAAAATTCTCTTCTCCTAAAATGCTGTTCTCATAAAGAGCATCTGTAAGTGTCGGGTCTTTGGTCGCAAATGACGTCCATTCCTAAGCTGTGAGTCGACCGGATGGCCCTCCATTTCCGGTGTTCGCCATCCTGATTCTATTACTAGCATCTGAGTGAGTGACACATTGTCAACTCCGGCAAATCCCACTTCTGATGTCCGTTGGTGCAAAAGTGATAGGTAAATTAAATCTACCGTAATGGCATATGTGTATCAGAGATTGATGCCAACGCAAACTTTTGCGTTGCTCTTGCGTCAAAGTCGGTTTTAGTAAGGGGAATTAAAAAAGTCTAGTCTAGTCTAAGTCTGCCAAATGAAAATAATTTCAGTTGGAAATCGATTGAATCTCAGTTGGATGTCGATTGGATCTCAGTTGGATGATTTTGGTAGTTTCGTAGTCTGCTTACAGTTTGAAGTATATAATCATAATGGCAATGGAATGACAGTTGCTTCGATGTCTTTACACTGAAAAAAAAATTGCATATTTGGGCCCTGCTGACAGACACACGCTTCACGGATGCACTAAAATGCGCAACAACGGGTGTCAAGTGTAAGAACCGCCATACTGTCATATGAGTAAATGAGCGACACATTGTCAACTAAATATTTCCATAACTATTCGTGGAACGCGTTTGATGTCATGTTGGAAAAATGTTTCCATGAAAGCTTATTGGGCATTATGTTTGAAATGGATTCGTAAAGGTATAATGTTTTGTCCCAGTTTATTAGCAAGCTTTTTCAGGTAGGTATGATATATTTTCAGGGGCTTTATCATTTACTTACTTTCAGTTAAAAATATTATTTATGGTGGTAAATATTTATACGCAGGTAGTAAATAATCCCATTTTTTCTAATTGCTTAAAGCAGTTCTTAAACTGTGGAGTAGATACAGAACAATAAATTAAATATTAACCATAAAAAGGGTAAGTATTTTAAAAGAAATAACATGCATTACTTTTTAAAAAAACCTATTTAATTTATTTAGCAATAAGGCCGCCATTGCGTATTTCTAAGTTTAATATGTCCTGTATTATATTCTTTATAATGTGTGATAAAGTTTTTTTACTTACTTACTTATATGTTGTGGAGGAAGTGGAAGACCGCGGGGGATGCCTTTGCCCAGCAGTGGAATCTAGTAGGTAAACTATAAAAATATAAAAACTTATTTGTAACATCATACAAAAAAATATATATCTTAATTGCCGTCAATATTTAGGTTAATAGGCACAAAACAACATACTTAACCTTTTAACACACAAAAGCGGATTAGCATGTGCGGAAACAGCGAAAACAACGTTTCCACAAGCCATTACCGCCGTGATTAATACCGCGAATACAGCCAAAAGCTCAATTCCTAGAACTGTGATTACTGAATTCGTACACGTAAGTCCGCAACGACTGGTCTAACTGAGTAAAAATGGAGCGTTGATCTTCTATGTTGGTAATGTTGCACCTTAACTTCTAAAACTAAGATCTGAAAAGGCCGAAAAGACGCCATTAAGACAACTTCCTTTGTATTTTTTTTTTCAGATAGCGTAGCTTCATGATTTCACAAAATTCACATAAAATATTTTGTGATGGTATGTTGTTATTATAACTACTGAAGTGGTCGCTATGGCCGAAATCGGTCGGAGAGATCATCATCATCATCATCAGGTATTTATGAATTAAATAGTTCGGGGTCAGTTAGTACCGTCAATTTGTACCATTAATGGTACTAATGACACAGACTTAGTCGCTAGTACCATAAAAACAAGACTAGTTTTAGCTTCAATAGATTCAAAATTCAGCAACTAAGCATCTGTGTCCTGAACACGCTTGCAAGCTTTAAAAGTAAAATAAAACTTCCAAAATTTCGCAACAGTACACCTACATAACAATTTCTCACTATTTTGTACATTGAAACGCCACCTGTCGAAAGCTTACGACGCTTCAAGAACATTACTGAGTTAGATCCGAGCGAGAGGCATTGTCAGTGCATGTTCGTACCACGTGAATGTTAGCAATAAAGAGCACGAATTGTGTTCTGTGGAATATTTCACGAGAATTTCTCGTGTCTCTACTGTAAGAGCTGTATAAGAATGAACTGCCTATTCGACAGGCTTTCAGGCTTTTATGGCTGTAGGTAGGTATCACGAAACCGTGTACGTTTACAACGCCCTGCGGGGATAAAAACTTAGTTATTTAAAGCCCAGATGCACTCATCAGCCCAAGAAATAATTGATAAATGTCACTAGCAACCACGGCAGGATTGAATCTGATTCAGATTACACATCAAGTCATATTTTTTTACAATATAGGTGTACGATGACCTTAATATAAGATCGCGGGCAGTCGTATAATCACGGAGGACGTTACTGTCCTCCGTGCGTTATAATGCATACCCAAAATTGCCCTAAATTGCGATCTTTGGCCTATGTCCAGCAGTGGACGTCTTGCATCTGTTGATGATGATCTTATGAACAATTGTTCAGATCGTGCGACAGCCACATATTTGACGGATTTTCATATGAATTACCTAATAGTAATTTAGCAAAGAGTGTCCGAGTGTCCTCGAGGTAGCAATAAAATTTAGGCTCTCGTCTAAAAACTTCTTAAGTAAAAAAATCTTGCATGCAGAATACACACCTCTTTAGCAGCAATTTTTTTGCTAAATCGTAAATCATTCATCGTCCTGAGAATTCCGTTCAGCCAACGTTTCAAAAAGGTTTTTTGGGCTCGAATTAAATCTTGTTTCTGGATACACGTGTAAGATATAACATTTAATAAATCTATTATCTTGAAAAGGACTCTATTTTCACCGTTCATCAAAGTAATAAGTATCTGAAAATAATATAAGGTGTAAAAATATTAGCTGCAAATATTTTAAGAGGTCAATCAGCCCATGAAACTGAACAACTTTCCTCAAGAAACGTAGGTCGAAATATGAGAAAAATTTTTGGGCCTCCCTTACAAGTTGACTTAGTTGGTCGGTAATTTTGTATGAGAGGTCCAAAATTTATTTTCATATTTCTACCTATGTTCCTTGGAGAAAATCGTTCAATTTCATGGGCTGGCTCACCCCTTAAAATATTTGCAGCTAATATTTTTACATCCTGTATATCGATTGTTTCTCCAAATTATAACTTTCTTTGATATTTCGCTCCACCCGGCAACAGTACGACCTCGAGTTATGCTTAAATTCACGGCCCGGAGTTACCGAACGGGGCTTTGTGTGACTGACGTTGCTGAGTATATTATAAAATTGTAAAGCGAATCCAGTGAAACCCGGGATTTGTTCGTAGCAAAACACATTTCAAGTCATGCAGTTAGCTACGCCTCTGTATCCCCGGAACCCCTGGTAAAGCCACGCCAGCAAATCCACTCGGATATAAACGTAAACACGTTCCCTGTGACTCCGGTGGGTAAACTTGTACGCAATGTTTATTTTGTAAAAAGAAAAATTATCTTACGCACGCAGATGGTATTTTTTAAATATATATTTTGCTAAGCTCGTATTATGGGGAATTTACACGCTGAGAGCGTCTGTGGTCTGAAAAGTAAACACTGTCTATTATTTCTCAAATTTCATTTTAGGTTACCAGGTCTAGGGAAGATTTTACTGGAAGTTGAACCTACAGGAAAATGTCGAAATGACTGACATTACATTACATACACATCATCTTTATCCCTTGTGAAGTGGGCAGCGTGTTCTTCAGTAAAAATGGGTCAGTCTATAGCAGAACACTGAAACCTCAATTTGTTTTTATCCTACCACTTGAGACACCTAGTCAATCTTAGTCTTTAATTTAATTAACTGTAAAAGAAAGGCAGCAATTCTTCTTCAAGAGAATTCCCAATGGTAAGTAGCGAAAGCAGTGCGAAAGCATTTATAAACATGATGGAATTGCAATTTTTCATTTAGACAGTACAGAAACTTATTATAGAGTTCTTCACGGAATAGTTCCTAACAATTTGATTCACGTTTTCACAAAGAGCAAGTAAACCAAGATATTCTTGTAACTGCACACAATGGTTATTATAAGACCTTTATAAAGAACACCGGTTTTTTTGTTACAATAGAGGGGGAACACATAATGAGGAAATAACTAAAATATTAATCTAGGGCATGCGAAATGTACCACCTTCTATTGCACACGCCGACCTGTTTACCAGTAGTAATGACAACTGCAAACACCTCAACGGTCACTTTGCAAATGATAAAGTACACATCTACACATCATGTACATACGTGCAGGATATTTTTTTAATCAGTACAAAAATGTTGTAGGGTGTTTCCACACATAATTCTGAATAACTTTTACTACCACCTGCGAAATCACAAAAAAAGGTTGTTCCTTAGAAAAGTTCATACCTACTCGGCAAAAATGTACAGAACACCCAATTTTAATTATTGCGATTTCGCAGGTGGCCCCATTGTAAAAGTTGTTCAGAATCAAAAGTAAAAACAATCCTATAAAGTTTGTGTACTGAAAAAAAATAACCCTGTATAGTGATGAGATGAACAAAAGATGCGTCACTTAGCCCTAGGGAGCCTCACAAAGAGCGAGTGAAGCACGTTTTACCGTTTCCACAAGATTTCCTCCGGTAACTGCACAAGACCTGCATTACGGGGATTAAGCTAGAAACGAATTGGAAAATGGAGTTTAATCGAAACAATACTCTGTTCCTTGTCCAACACACGTGAGCGGTGATCAATTATTGTTCTGGAAGATGTCATAAATCATTCAGCAAATGTATTTTGATAAGTCAAAGGTTTCGGAAAGACCAATACTTGCTGCTCGACCGTATAAAGCAGCAATTGAATTCTAGGCACGATTTTTTTTTAAGTCGCCATTGATTCGACAAAAAGATGAGGACCAGGTGTAAAGGACGCAATATCGAAAACTTCGCAAGCATGATCGATCAGCCCATCAAACTGAGGAGCTTTTACCATGGAAATATTTGTAGTTTCCTTGGAAAGTTAATCAGTTGATCGGGAATCTGTAGTCGAGGTCGATATTTTTATCTTGTTTACCAATTGCATTACGTGCACAAAAAAGTTCAATTCAGGGTCTGAAACAACAACGCGTCCAGTTAATAGACTACCAGCTAAATAGAAGACTAGTATGACTACTGCTGGGAGACAGTGAATGCAGTCAGTCCGATTCGTTCTTCCCAGAGCAACTCCTAAGCCCAGTCTCGCCCCAAGGGCGTGATTGAGCTGGTTGTTTGAACAACCAATCAATAACTGCCGGGTGAGCCCTCGCTCCCCACTAAGCCGTCCGGCGTAGTTTTGATAGCCCCGGGGCCGTAAACATAGTGCCCAATACAAAAAAAATTGAATGCAGGAGGCACAGGACCAACGTAGATGGCGAGAAAAACAAAAGAAGTATACTCATCAGTGGGTAGATGTGGGCTGATATGATTATGATCATCTGTCTGCAAAGCTTTCGACACAACGTCTCTTACACCCGGTATTGCCCCAATATGTCGAGCAAAAGCCTGCCCTCATCTCGTCTACTCATCGCGATCCCTTGTAAAACAGCAACATAAAACTGAATAATTTGGTGTGACCATTTAATTCAAAAAGCCCCATCAAATTAGCTGAGAGGCTGACGACAACTATCTAGTGAGTTGAAAGCGTCCCTGGCGGCCAGTTACACTAATTAAATTTATACGTAGCCGCAGTGCCCCCCCCTTTTTACCTCCCCCTTTGGAGCACAGCCCCCCACACTTCCTCTTCTCCAACAAGTTTTCAATTAGAACTTGATCGATCCATCAATAAGGAAGTATGGGGAACAATACAGCAACTTGTGTAACTATTGTGGTAGCTGCACATACATCCGGCAGCTCTGTCGGCTATTAGTTATATGAGAGAAATAAGTCGATTAATTTGGACCACTTTTTATCATTATGTCTCGCAAAGATTCTGTTTTTTTTGTTGTTCATGTATTTACCTCTTCTTGCTTGATCTTAGATATAAATACTGAGATAAAGCCGTAGATGAATCTAGCTCACCCAGAATCATGCTCAATTAAAGTGTGATTTCTGAATTCGTTCACGGAAGTCCGCAAGTCCTCCTTTTAATGTTTTATTACTCGAACTCTCATGGGTATATAGGGTGTGTGTAGCTCAATAAATAGTACACTTTCACACGCGGAAATCCTAAAATTTAACTCCTGTACCACGAATGTACAGCCGAATCACTACCCAAAAAAGAAAATATGAGATAGGTAGATTTACCGTGTCCACGCCACCCACGTCGTGACAAAAATAGGAAATATGTATCTGATGAAACTGGTCCAGTTAAGGTGCTCTTTACACGTGCGCCACACAGTACTGCGGTATTTTGCAGGTCCGGCGTTGGTGACTAATGGCGTGGTTCATACATCGCCACACGCAGTTTCAGCCGTCGCTTTCAGGGGGAAGGATACGGTGGTCCAACAATACTATCCGAGGCTAAAGCACCTTTTGTGCTACCTACCATTTTTTTTATCAACACAAAACTGAATGCAGGTTTTGTCAAGGGAGGGGGGGAACATACAAACAACGCTGACATGGCTGCATGGCTGACATTTGATTGGCGTTGTGATGTGTTATCGTGCGGCAAATTATCGCAGCATCCTGCGGCTTGTGTGAAAGCAACACACAGCTAACACACATGACACGAGGTGACATAACTTCACCAACAAACACGCGATATTGGATTGGCGTTATGATGTGCTGTCGTGCGGCAAATTATCGCAGCGTCATGGGACGTGTATGAAAGTACCTCAGCTAACACACACGACCCGAGGCGATATGATTCCATCAACAAACACGCGATATTGGATTGGCGTTATGTTGTGCTGTCGTGCGGCAAATTATCGCAGCATTATGGGACGTGTATGAAAGCAACGCAGCTAACACACATGACATCAGGCGACATGACTTCACCAACAAACACGCGATATTGGATTGGCGTTATGATGCGCTGTCGTCCGGCGCGGCGTCACGTACAAACACAAACACGAATATTTTGTTAGGGTTAGTTCTACAGTGCTCCGATAATCATCGATTGATACTTTGGTATAAAAGTGTCGCAAACTTAAGTGGCAATGGGCTGGTCGCGTCTGTCGCAGAACTGATGGTTAGTGGGGAAAGCGGGTTCTCGAGTGGAGACCACGCCTCGGCAAGCGTACTGTTGGACGCCTTCCGGCCAGATGGACCGATGATTTAAAGAGAGCGGCTGGTAGCGACTGGATGGCGAAAGCGGGAGATCGTTTATTGTGGCATACCCTAGGGGAGACTTATGTCCAGCGATTTCCGTCTCTTTACAGTAGGAAAACCTTTGAAAACATTGACAAGCAGCGTATCAAAGAAATAAATAATCTGCTATTCTTATGAACTTATGTTTTGGAGTGCAGTGGAACAATCTAAAACAATATCTCTCTCTGACTGTTGTTTATGTCTCAGTCAGTCTCAGGCTCACAAAATATCAACGAACTTGACATGAACACAGGCACATAACGTTGGCGAGATATGGATTGCACGGCTAATCTATAAAATAGCTAAGTACCTTTTCTTAAACTTATCACCCTAATCCTACACGTGGGTGTCGTAAACAGTGACTAAGGGATAACTATCTGGGGAACGGGCAGCAGAGTTACCTGTGAATTAAACATCTTGCACTGCGCTCGCCAATCCGCTTGCTAAGCGTGGTGGGCACGGCAATACCCTCTGATAGGGGGAGGCCATGTACAATAGTAGACTGTTGTGGCTTTTAAGGTACCTAATTATATCAATTTCGGTAGATGGCAAACACGACATATCTTATATTATAGTAGTGTGATCATTTATTGCAAGGTTCTTGATTATTTTAATAAAGTCACTTTTTTCAACACTTGACATATTTTCACTTTCTTTGTCTATACACCTATACACACTCACAGACATACACAAATTACGCGTGTATCCCTGGAGGGAAGGTAAAGCGTTAACGACGGTAAAATAACGGTCTTTATCGCCACGTCTGACTATATTTGAGGGTCGTTTCAGATAAATCATGTATCACTATAGTGACAGGTTGTCAGCCTGTTGCCTAAAATTGCAATACACATCAAAACCCTCGAGTCCATTAGTCGGCTTCTACGACACCTACCGGAAAGATATGGGGCGATGCTATTCCAAGCCGGCATCACACGGCTTGTCTATACACCTTACATAAAATAACCTGTTGAAACAGCTACCACTTTACCATATGGACGCATTCGAGCGGCGGCACCGGAAGAAACAAATCAAAGACGTTTTATTTTTGTCGCCTCGCCTTAAGAGTGTGTGCGTTTGTCACAACATTACAAGCTTTAAATACTTAAGCGTGCGTAAGTAGCCGTGAAATCGTCGTAAAACATGTCCACAAATGCGTCACAAAATACCTCGAATTCGAAAACAAAGGGATAAGCTTGTTAAGTGTGTATGTGTGAGTCGATTTCCTACTCAAAAAATTTGCTCCCGGATTTTTCGCCTTTGTAGGATAAAAGCATGAAGAGAATATGCTTCAGGCGCAAAACAACATCAAACAAAGGTGAATTCACAATGTTTGCTAAAAAATCAGCAAAATTTCAGTTGCTAGTCGAACCTGAGGATTTTTTAAAGGTAAAGCAACATGTGGATGACTCACTTGCAAATATGTTTGATTTTATGTACCTACCTAATAAATAATAATAGCATCACCCTACATCCTCCCCACGGGTGTCGTAAGAGGCGACTAAGAGACTAGAGAGTATTGGTGTATTACAATTTTTAGGCGACCGGCTGACAACCTGTCACTATAGTGATACATATGTTTTTTTAAACCACTTTGGAAAACAATCCTCAAAAATGTCAGACGTGGCGATAGCGGCCGTATTCTTACGGCAGTTACGCTCTGCCTACCCCGCAAGGGATAAAGGCGTGATATATTTCGTAGGTGTGGCGTGTGGCCCTGTGGTGTGGCCTGACACTTACTGTCTTCAGAAGGAATTCCCTAATGGAATTATGTGTGTGTCAGAGAATAATAATACATTTCGTGTGTGTTGTGCGCGCTGAAGCAGTTGACATTGTTGTGACAAGTTGACAGGCCGGGAATCCAACCGGAAGATAAAAAGATATGTGGAGTTTTCCGAGCACCTCGCCAGAAAGCACTCGATAATCCGTGATGGATTTGCTTCTAGAGGCGAAAAGTTTTAAACCTTTTAACGTTATTTATAGTGACATGAAATTATATGAAGGAAATTATGGAGTTTCGTATCAATGATTTATATTTTTATCAGTTGCTTATTTAATCAGCACATGGTGTTGGAGCATGTTTGGAGTTACTGAATGTCAATTGTTGGGTGGGCATTGAAAGAGACAAAAGTATTGAGGTTTGATGTTTTTTTCGTGTAAATTTGGTCTCTTTGGTAGATAAAAATTGTACTTAAACATCTTTGGTCAAAACATTGGCGCGCTAATTCTTTGTTTAAATTGATATCATTAATCTTGTTTTAATTTTATTTTAATGTTTCTATAAAAAATACAAAATACAACACGACGCATTTTGTGGTCAAGAGACCAGAATCTTGTTTCACATGTATTTGACAGTTCGGATATCTTCGCAAGCAGGCATCTGCGCCATAGTCGTAGTTCAAGGTTGGTAATCAATCTATACAGTATTGACATATAGGAAATAACGCAGATAGTTATCAGTCAGAAAGTAAGTTGGTGGATATAAAACATATATCCAGATCAGGACTATTTATTGAAACAAATAGTCGCTTATACTAACAATGGTTTTACTCAATAAAGTTCAATCATTTCTACAAATGCAACAGAGCTTATACTGACCTGAATCATAACGTTAAGTCATTATTCGCTACCACGGCAAATAGCACAGATAATATATGGATTTAGATGATCGAATGCAGTTTCAAACTACACAGCCCACCGCAATGTAAAGCTCAATTTACAATGGTCTACTATATAGCTCAATTCAGTAGTGAAACAAGTGAATTATTTATTTTCTTTTCATGTGGGACACAGGGTCATCCGACGTCCCGATGAATCTTTCAACCGCCTTCTACAAGTAGCTGGCTTTTGACATGGTTGTGCAAGCCGTCGAAATATTAGGCCTCTATTACATTTCAGCGCTATAATAACGCTGCGCTAACGTATGCGCCTATCTGAACCATGCTAGAAATGTCACTCCTCATACAAAACCCGCTCTCGACGCAGGACCAACGCACGACGCTGCGCTAGCGCAGCAGTATTGTTGCGCAGGAGTGTGGGAAAGGCCTACTAGGTACAAACTACATTTAATTATATGCGCGGTTTAAATAATTAAAACTAAAAGTCTTTTAGATTTAAAAGCCTTTTCATACCACGGTTAATTGGGAAGCATCTTTTCAAAAGCTAAGCATCTTTAGTCAAGGCAAAACGAAGAATAAAAAATCTGCATAAAAAAACTAGGCCTTGTTTTTGAAAATATGCTCCCTAACTAAATTAAGGGTTCGTGACGTGACGAGAAGAAGAAAAGACGAGATTTATGACGATTCGTGATAATTCCATTAATAAAGCAGATCTTTTGAACAGAGGCGCTTTGGTGAACTGGAAACTAATTCAATTTAACGACTTTCTCTCCATATTTTCCTTGTAAAAGAAACAATTTCCTTGCACAGACTTCAAAATCACAAGTGAAGGACTGCAGCAATGATAATAATACGTTATATGTTGTAAAAAAATAAGTCGCTTTTTATTTTTATCTGTCTGTCTGTATGTCTGTCATAGACACGGTGGACACGGGTAACCTCAAAATCATATTACGCCTTTATACATAAAGGTTATTCTCAAAGATTATGTGTACGCTTTATAAGGCAGTCGGTTGATATTCGATATTGAAATTTTACATTTACCTACTCATATTAGTAGGCAAAATACAGTTTTAAGAGAAAATTTAGTTTATCATAAAGATTTTAAGAAAAGCTGTTTTATTAAACTGTACTTACTAACAAAGTTACCATCTAATGGACTTCCTTGTTAAATAATTTATGTGATTACAAAAAAAAGTTATAATTATGGTGAAAAAGGTTTTTATTAATTAGTAAAAAGCTAATTTCCGGTAATTTAATGAAAACATTTTACATAGCCGAATTCGTAGAGATGTAGCGGTAAAAAATAAAATTTAAAATAGATACCTACATACATGTATCACGCCTTTATCCCTCGCGGGGTAGTAAAATTTAAAATAGATACCTACTAACTTTGTATATAAGAAAAAAGCGCCATAAAAATATGGGGTGGTAGGTACCGAGTGTTGGACAAATAGGGTATCCAATTTTATTTACTTGTCTGACTTAATATTTTTGGGAAATTCCGTCGTTCCATACAACAGAGACACAAACTACTAATTTATACACACCGCATCTGAACATCGCTAACTAGGTACTTACTCCTTACTGAGCAAAGGCTTTTTTAGATAGAGTACTTACGCGGTTGAAAAAAAAACTTGAAATAATAAAGTCAAGAAAAGTTTTTTTCGTACGACAAAATCATTAGCAGTAAGTGGAACTGCTGAACGGGCCTCTAGTAACAATAATAATATCAGATATACCTGACAAAATGTACCCAAGCTTGTAATGTGATTGGGTGACACGTGTATATCTCGAGTTTAGCAAATTCACAGGTTTATGGTGACTATTCCCCAGTGATTGGCAAGGAATCCTATCCCTAGATTATGTGCGAGCAATTGCCCCCACATAGGGTATGATATACACCGAAGGGCCAGCACTAAAACGCCCGACACCTCGGTTGTGCGTAACTATTAAGGGTTTTACAGCGAAAGCTATAATAGGGTAAGGTTGGTAAGGTGCTCCTACATACCGCGTGTTGCTAAACTGGCTAACCGTCAGAAACAGTCAAACAACAAAATAAAATAAAAACTCAACTTATCAAGTTGCATATTTCGTTAGGAGGTGCAGGCATTACGCGTCAAAAAAAAAACTATCGAAAAAGTTCAACAGGAAAGATGCAGCAAATACGCCAAGTCAATTCCAGAGCTCTGACGTCGTCAGAGAGCGGGATGAAAATATGAAAATCTCCTAAGTGTGACAAGGATAGATATATTGTTAAGTACAATCATATGTTTTGACGCCAAATATTTGCTGCATTTTTTCTGTTGAACTTTTTCGGTTGAATTTTTATTGACGCGTAGTGCCTGCACCCTCGTTAGGTACGTCTTTATATATTTAAAAAAAATCAGCCAGTGTCAAGTGAAATCGAAGAATCATGCATTTCAATGATTTGATTCGAAGACTGGTGTCGACCAACATGTCGATTGTATGGATATTGCATATTTCTAGCTGTCGAAAACTGTCTCCAAACATTAACAACTTGTATGTAAAATCACTTGCAGGGTGGTCCTCGGTATGATCAAATTTCAGTAGGAAGGCGGTAAAACGCGTAATGGCGCTGAACAAAACACCCCTGATTTATGGAGGCCGCCCGGCTCGCAGTGACGTAAATAGATATCGGCAGACGCCGTGAAAAGGGTTACAGGAATATAATACACGGTTTGCGACGTGCTCTCCGCAGATTTGGGGTTATGGGCTTATTAAAATTTGTATAGGAAATGGTTTCGCAACGTGTCATACTCAGGCACGTAAGTACCAAACTCAATTAATTTATTCAAAGTAGTAAATTTTACATTTATCTTTTTGAATGTCAAATATTAGTCATTGAATGAAAAAGAAAATGTAGGACGAGTTTTTTCTATTTCCTACAACAAATTTTTTGAACCTAGTGTTTTAAACGTGGCTAGTTAGCTATGTACCCCCTTGTTTTTAATATAACTACTAGTAAACTATAGGAACTGGTACACAATACGTTGTATCATAGTTTGGCGTTTGATTAATAAAAACCTAGAAAAATATTAATCAACACCAATTTGAAAACCAACACGTAAAATAATAAATTTTATACGGGCGTGATGGGTGGGAGCAGAATCTAATAATATAACGTATGGTAACACTGTAAATAACACTTTAAATTCATAATGTTACCTACGTAAAAGATATTTCCTGAAAGTACGGAACGTGGGGATTGTAGCATTGTATTTAGATGCTTTTATGGTTTCTACAGTAAAGGGTTTTATGGATCGTAATACAAATCTTATCTTTTGTCGCTAAACCTTTGCATTTGTTTCTTAAAGCAAGAATATTCATAAAACGGTTAAAATATTTGTTTAGTATTTGTGCCGGCCGAATAGTTGCACAGACTTTTTTTCAGAAAGACAGAGTAGGTAGGTATTAACACGAATACAGGAATCTCCCCAGTTCGAATCCTACTAGTGATGAATTTTTAATTTCTATATTTTGTGGTACAGTGCTTATTGTATTAGTGCCACAAATTATGGATACAACATACTTGCGCAAACATATTTTTTGCTTCTTTAGAAAACGACACTGTGAATCTTTTATAACCAATTAATTTAAATTGTTTCACGTAGTAGCTCCAGCCTAAATATGTTCGCGTATGCCAAATCGACGGTCCCATGGGCCTCGTTGAATGAAAAGCGAAATTAGCAGGCAAAATTCACCAGTTTAACGATATTTGTATGCAAAGCATTAAATGCCCTTGGGCTTAATTAGTTAAACCAGGAACCCTCCAGAGCTCTTCATTCAAGTCGCTTGTCTCATTCTGCCAGTAGACAGATCCTCTATCAAAGTCCTCTCCTGTTCTTGAAATAGTGATTGAGTGAGTAAAGGCTGTTTATCATAAATTTGCATAACTGTATGGTGTCAGGGAATAATAGCATTAACCCATCGTACCCGTAGTAATCCAGGAAACACAGACAAAAATTGAATTTGCTGAACGCTTGCAATTTGCCTGACAAATTTCTACATACTTTTGATATTATGGACACTGAAATGAAAACAAATGGTAGTACAGTTATTTTAAGATAGTATTGTTTATACCCGTAAAGCTTATTCCACCAGTAGGTTTCGTATAAGGCGACTAGGAGAGGAATACAGGGAAAGTTATAAGTAGGTCAGGAGCATTTCCTGTGAATACTGAATACCTACCAGCACCTTCCACTCGTTAATCTGTCATCCAAGCGTGAGGAGTATGGAAATATCCCCAATATAGGGATACCGGTGTCCAGCAGTGGATTCTCTCTATCTCTCTCTCTCTCTTTTCGTGGGACACTGAGTCGTCCAACGACCCAATGGACCCTAGTGTCTGAATTTTTCAACCGCCTTCTAAGGCTTCCGCCATGGTTGTGTAACGACCGCCGTCAAAGTTATCAAAGATAGCCTACAAAGGACCTACGACTTAACGTACCATCCGAAACTCGGAACCATCTTTCTTACGGGCAATCGGGAGGTTCAGCCCGCAATGTCCTAACCAGTCTGGGAACAGATTCACAAAGTGATAAATATCAACTTTGCGAGTGACCCACTGAGAATCGAACCCGGAGGTTTTCTGCGTCAAAGGCAGTCGCACTACCACTGCGTCATATCGGTCGTCAATTGTCAATTGCAGTGGACTGTAGTAGTAGTTTGTGGCCGGGACTTGAACCAAAGACCGTGCAATACTGTTCCGTTTCGCGTCTTTGTTTCCACATAAGTGGATAAACAGCCAGGGCGGGCGTGAAACGTCGGAAACGGCGCGATGTATTACGCTTATAACTAAGTTAACGCAAAGTTGAGGGAGCCAGCGACGGAACAAAAAGAGCTATGGTGTGGGTCCATCTCAAAGTCTCGCTCTCGTTTTATCGCAGGACAAAAGGTATATTAGTGAGTGACGAAATAGAAAGGAAATTCTAGATTATTATGACATCAAAGATTTGTATTGTGATTCGTGCATGAGCTGTTTTTGAAATAACATTGTATGAAAATGTTAACATATCAGGTTCAATTTCATATTTTTGATAGCGTCTTTTGATAACCATGTGCTGACACCATTAACTTTTATTTTATTATTTTTCGCCTTCGGAACGTAATGGAATGGCGTATACTTTCCCAATCCCATGTCCTCCCTATATGGCCACGACTAGCAGACGACTTTGGACCCTAAAATACAACTACCAAACCTTATAAAATTACTCTACAATGGACACGCATCTTTTGCTGTAAACTCAATAAACATCACTCCTTGCTTGACATAATCCAAGGTAATTTATTTGAAACCAACTCCCAACTTCTTCCTTTATTTACAGCTCTTCCAACTTGCACGTACAAACGATACTTATTGTACTTTTAATCCTTCGCTTAGAGTTTTGTTGAACTTTCACAACATTTTCCAGCTCAGTGGAAGCTGTAAAACTTTGTGGCTGCGTCTTTTGTTCTTTGTAAAAGAAAACGATATTTTAACCTCTAGTAAAACTAAAAAAGAAGAAAAAGGTTAAGAAATACAACCTCAATTCTTTAACGACCACATTTTTGTACTGTGGGCTCCGCACTATGCTAGTTCAATTGACTCAACTACCAACCTAATAGTAATATTTGGCGGATCGCACACTTGACGCACGATGGAGCGCTAAAACATCGCAGCGGTATGTCAGGTCTACACTAAAAATGTCAATCCCCATACTAAAACCGCTCAACCGCTGTCGACGCGGCGCTATCGCAGTGTCGGCCGTCGAGTGCGGTTTTAGTATGCAGACTGACGTTTGTAGTATGGAACTGACAGACCGCTGCGATCTTTAGCTATTCATCGTGCGTTAAGTGTACGATGCGCCTTATGCAGATTTTCTATATTGTATGCTACAGAACAATCTATCGAAGCGATATATTCAAAATTTTACCACTAGTAACTGAACACATAATAATACGCGAGCCAGCAGCCCATGAGACGGAGTACGGTCATTTACTTGTTGTTTCAGACGGAAGTAGAGCGTCGCATTACTGTGGCTGGCAGCATTACCGCGCGCAGGTGGATGCAGAAAGAGACACATTAATATTTGATGTCGCCTTAACGTCTTTCTGCTGTTTATACTGTTACAAAGTGAACCACGAAAGGGGAGAATGCTAAACATAGAAGTTCAATGGTATCATTTTGTAGTGACCCTGGCATTTTTAAGGATTCTCAATTGTCCAGGTAGGAAGGAATTTTGTAATACTTTTACATACATACATACACAAATCACGCCTTTATCCCTTGCGGGGTAGGCAGAGCGTTAACAAACTGACAAGTATTGAGGGCCCCTTCAAATGATTTGTGTATCACTGTAGTGACAGGTTGTCAGCCTGTCGCCTAAAGTTGTAATGTGTGGTAATATACATGAAACCCTCGAGTCCCTTAGATTCCTCTTACAACAACCGGGAAGAATTGGGGTGATGCTATTCTATGCCGGCATTACACGGCAAATATATAATTATACTTTTCTACTCGGATATACTATATGTACCACTTGACAACTATTAATATGTTTTATGAAAGAATCCCCTTCCTTGAACTCTCTATTTATGAACTTGTAGGAATCTTTCAAGTGTTTATGTATCGGTATGAATTAAAATCATTTCCAAGAAAAGTACTCACATTTATTTCCTTTGTATCTTTGTCCAAGTTCTGTATTCACGCAATACTTTGAAGTTCCTCGTTTCTTTGGAAAGAACCACAAACGAAACTTTCCGGAGCAACACACACAAACACATGTCCTATACTTACACATACTTACGTATAAATTTTCGTAGGGCTGTAAGCAACTAGTTAGTTATTCTAAGAATCTCTCAGAAAGCAGTTTCAGCCTATTTTGGTGCACTATCATCTCCGCCTATTACTAATTAAATATTTTCTATGAACATATGGCGGAGTCGTGCCGGTAGCTACAAGTTATTTCTGCGCGTAGCACTAGGGCTACCACGCATTTGAATAGCCTAGTTTAGCTTTTTTTTGGAATAACCACGCACAGCCCAGTTTTTGTAATTATTTTCTTTTAACATTTTCAAGTAGAATAATGCGTTATTCCACGCTTGAAATGAGCTTCTAAACCTACTTAAAATATAAATACAGCGGCCATAATAGTCCACACAGGTCTTAGGCCTCCTTCAATTGGACGGTATTGAGCGCACTCACCACGCTCGGCTAGCGGATTGACGAGCGCAGTGTAAGTTGTTGTATTCACAACAACTGCTGCCATTTCCTGGATACATTCCTTAATCGCCATTTATGACGCCCACGGGTAGAAATGGGGTAATGCTATTGTAAGCCGGCTTAAGAAGATGAGAGAATACTAAACATAGAAGCTCAGTGGAATCTTTTTGTAGTGACTCATCCTGCGACTGCGTAATATGTAATAAAAAAATATGCCACTTTGAATCCAGCCTACGGCCTTTCTTGCACTAAACGCACAAAGTAGCGCTAAAAAAATGTTGCGTAACGCACGCGTCTGAAAGATCCATACTAGTACGGTTTGTCTTCAAGCTACTATGAAGATTTTTATTTGTAATTTCTGTAAATACCTACGATTGGTATCGTTGGATTCCTTGTCATGTCCACAATGCGGAACTGTCGGTCGTAGAGTGCAAAAGTGGGGATAGAGGGTGGGGGGGGGAATCAAAGATGGCGGAAGAGCAGTTTGGTTTTTACGCTGTAACTCGACATATACTGTACCGATTTAAAAAATTATAATTGCCTTTTAAAGCTAATAAACTGGTGTATGTTTCGTCCATAGACATATAATACTTATTTATTATAGTTTATGAGTTATCTTCTAAATTAAAGTCTTGCAGCAAAAACTCTAGTTTTTAAGTACGGATTGTTCGAAAACCAGTAGCTTTTCGAAAAAAATAGTTCAGTAATAAATTATAGAGCGGACATTCAGCTATTCAAAAATGTAAGTATAATTGAACTGGACCTTGAAATCACTAAGATATACCTATTCGCGTGAACAGAGTGGCGTAGTCGCGTACAGATGCGCTTACTATTGACGCTGCTGTCAATGTACTTTCTACGTATATATTTATAAAATTTTTGTTTGTATGACAGGAACTTGCAAGGAACGTATGAATCCATATATCTTATGAATCCAAATCTCACCAAAAACATTCTGTAAAAAACATGCCAAGTCTCGCTGGAACTGTTTATTTATTTTTAAAAAGTCGTACCAAGTATAACGTTCCAACTGGCTTTAAAAAGGATCTAGTGAATTGAAACTAGACTGAAATTATAATTTAAGTTAAATTGGTTTATTATTTATATTAAAAAGTATTGAACTATGATTTTGATAATAAGTTTAATCACAATCTTGATTGAAAGACTCTTCAGAATTATATTGATTGAAACATGAAACAGAATCGATATGGCAGACGCCCTTCATACAATTTAGCCGCTTCATAACACAAATGCACTTCGTTGTTCGGCAACCTGTCGCGCATTGGCATGATATTAATTGTATGTCTTTCATGGATAATGGAGGACGCAAATTAGTCACTGGCACTAATTTGTCGCTTTTTATTTGCCAACCACATGTTCATGGTGGGGGTAAATTGTGTATAGGCTTGTGTGCTGTCCTCCAAATAAATGTTTGGTAAGTAGCCCTACGAAGATGTTGCTCTAATGCTCCTTTGGTGGGAGGTAGTTTGTCCAGATTATTAACACTTTGGAACATAGCTGCTCTAAGATGATCTATATCATCATGTGTTCTTAATTGAGGTTTTTTTCGCAATAAATCTCAATGATCAATTATTCAAGGCAGCCTGTTTATGTTGAATAACAACATTTGGGCAAATTGATCACCTGTACGATTAAGAAGAAGAAAGACTTTTCGACGTTATCATAAATTCCAGGATGCTGGAAGCGCGAGGCGCCGTGGATGCTTGAGCGCGCGAAAATAAAAGTTTTGATGCACTTGAATCTTATCTCACGCGACACGACAGAGGAAAAATAAGCCGAAGAGGAATTCTGTGGGTACCAGCGCTACCTAACCGCCGCGCTGGAGGGCGCCGGCCCCGGAATTTCCCGGTTCGCCTATGCACCCCCGAAATAACGTCCGCCGAAGGTCGCTATCAGAGGCCTCCCGGTGAACACGGAACCGGAAGACATCGCGAAGGAGCTGACTGCGCAAACTGTAGCGGGGCATACCCCGCCAACCACACTGACTGCCTCGTACTGCGCCGTGAAGTACGGAACAAGAGAGCGGATACAGCGCCTCTGACAACGAAGCCCGTCGAGCCGAAGAGGACGGAAGCGGCACCGCAAGGCGAAACCAACCGGCAGGTTCTCTCATGGCGGCCGCCAACGCCCCCAACAGAACATCGAATCGCCATCGAAGAAACGGAAGCCGAGGAGGCGGAGTAGGCGACCATCGCCCCCGCCCCCTCAGGACGTGGAAGAGCCGGGCCAGCCACGTCAAGAGCCACCCACGGGTTCGCTGGGAGTGGTCGGCACCTCTTTGGCTGAACCTCAGAGGGAGAAGCCGAAGCCCCAACCGGCCCTAAGAGTAAAGACGAAAAGAGCAGCCGTCCTACAAGAGGACAGACAGGTCCTAATCCTGGCGATCAGGACCCTCACTGATGTTCTGGCCGAACTCCGTGAAGGCGAAGACGCGGCCAGAGGGCCGGGAGGGGATGAAGGATCATCAGCTCTAGCCTCCAGCGCCTGATGTCGTCCTTCGGCGACGTCACGACCGCCATGGGCGGCCTGGAGGCTAAAGCGCTCAGATAATCTGCTCAGGGTGGTGCTGTCTAAGCACAGCCTGACGTGGCCGTCACCTGTCCACATCCACTACTCCGTGTCGAGTAGTCAGGATCGTGGGCAAGCACATCGATCCCAGGAAAGTCCGGCATCCGCCGCTTACTCGGATATGACCGCTGCCTCGGAACCTCCTCGCAAGGCAGCCACCAGGGGACGAGCGGCCGCTGGCAGATGGGCACTAGCTGGACCTCCCCCAATGGGGAATCACCCGGCTGGTACGACCTCGCCGCGGCGTGAAGTCCTCCTGGCACCCGGACCACCACCGCACTTACCCTAGTGCCCCCATCGCGCCGCGATGTATTAGCAGGCGGCATTTAGCACCCACGTCAGTGAGGCCGTAGCCTCGGAGGCGTCTCCCCGCCGGCTGCTGAGCAGCCGCCGAGAAGAAGACAACGGACAGTGACTAGTTTGCGTCCTCCATTATCCATGAAAGACATACAATTAATATCATGCCAATGCGCGACAGGTTGCCGAACAACGAAGTGCATTTGTGTTATGAAGCGCCTAAATTGTATGAAGGGCGTCTGCCATATCGATTCTGTTTCATGTTTCAATCAATATAATTCTGAAGAGTCTTTCAATCAAGATTGTGATTAAACTTATTATCAAAATCATAGTTCAATACTTTTTAATGTAAATAATAAGCCAATTTAACTTAAATTATAATTTCAGTCTAGTTTCAATTCACTAGATCCTTTTTAAAGCCAGTTGGAACGTTATACTTGGCACGACTTTAAAAAAATAAATAAGCAGTTCCAGCGAGACTTGGCATGTTTTTTACAGAATGTGTTTGGTGAGATTTGGATTAATAAGATATATGGATTCATACGTTCCTTGTAAGTTCCTGTCATACAAACAAAATTTTTATAAATATATACGTAGAAAGTACATTGACAGCAGCGTCAATAGTAAGCGCATCTGTACGCGACTACGCCACTCGGTTCACGCGAATAGGTATATCTTAGTGATTTCAGGGTCCAGTTCAATTATACTTACATTTTTGAATAGCTGAATGTCCGCTCTATAATTTATTACTGAACTATTTTTTTCGAAAAGCTACTAGTTTTCGAACAATCCGTACTTAAAAACTAGAGTATTTACTGCAGGACTTTAATTTAGAAGATAACTCATAAACTATAATAAATAAGTATTATATGTCTATGGACGAAACATACACCAGTTTATTAGCTTTAAAACGCAATTATATTTTTTTAAATCGGTACAGTATATGTCGAGTTATAGCGTAAAAACCAAACTGCTTTTCCGCCATCTTTGGTTCCCCCCCCCCACCTCTATCCCCACTTTTGCACTCTACGACCGACAGTTCCGTATTGTGGACATCACAAGGAATCCAACGACACCAATCGTAGGTATTTAGAGAAATTACAAATAAAAACCTGTTTCTAGAGCACTTTTGCTCAAAACTGACCGTACTATACTAGAAAAGTCATTCTCCATAATAAAACCGCTGTTGACGCAGCGCTAGCGCAGCGTCGTGCTTGGGACTGCGTCAACAACGGTTTTAGGCGGATAGTCTAACGTAAGTATATGCTAAGGATGTCTGGCTGATACCCAAAAATCCTGAAACAATTACGACGTGGCAGCCCTACTCGCGACATGGGTGGCGGTGCAACGTAAATCAGCACGATTCGTTCCGAGAACCCTGCGCTAATATATCGAACGAATAATTCAAATAATCTCACGACCGGCCGCTTATAGACCGGTCACTTATTAGACCCACCGTCGGTTAGCCCTAGCAGGAATTTGTGACCTTGTATTTTACCTACTAAACCTGCCTAAACTAGATACAATGATGAAATCAGGGGAAGTTTAATACCTGCAAATGGCAAGGAAATAAAGGTGTTTGAATATAATTACTTAGTTATTTTTAAAACGATTTGGTGTCGAAAAAGAGAGAAAGATTTTTAAAAGTGTGATTTACCGTTCGATGTGTATTAAAAATGTTTTTAAACGAACGTTGACTTCTGTTTTTCTTTTTTTCTGTATGTGATTTTAGTTACCTACGATATTAATTTAGGTGTAGTATTAACACAACAATTCAAAATAACGCCAAAGCCGATCGACACGACAAAAAAATAAAAATTTAGGTGTCTATAAAATAAACTCTACTTTTGGTTTGAAATTGGAACTGTACTTTATAACAAATATCAACTGATTTGTTCACTCAAAAAAAAATATATTCAAATAAGACCAACTGGGTCTACTAGTTACTAGGTCTAATAAATGACTCCGGTTATAACGACCCCGGCTAATGAATATATTTATCCCGGATGCCCTAATCGTCCGGATGTCAACGGAGTATGGGGAACCATTAGGGGTTTAGGGATAATCTATAAAACGATTCATGTGAAATAATCGATTGTAAGAATATTTCAGTAGTAAAATATGCATTTTGCTTATGCTGACATATTTCTACGTCTAGGAGTCAAACTTTTGTGGTTACTTATTTACCTATTTAGTGTATTTTACTTAATATTTTATCATAAAAAAAATGTTCTGAATCCACCAAAAAGATTCGGTAAACCCATTTTCTCCTTTCTGTAATTCTTGATTCTGTAAACACAAAATACCAAAAATTTGATATGAACATTAAACAACAATATTACATGAGTCATCTGAATGGATAATAATTCCGTGTGATACCGGCTTAGAATAGCTTCACCCCATTTCCTACCCGTGGGTGTCGTAAGAGGCGACTGAGGGACTTGAGGGTTTGAGGTGTATTACAACTTTTAGGCGACAGGCTGACAACCTATCACTATAGTGATACACAAATTATCTCAAACAGCCCTCCATATTTGTCAGACGTGGCGATAGCGACCGTATTTTTACGGCCGTTAACGCTCTGCCTACCCCGTAAGAGACAAAGGCGTGATATATGTATGTATGTATGTATATTTGTCAGATGAGTGGTGATAGATAGCGAACATATTTTACGGCCGTTAACGCTCTGCCTACCCCGCAAGTGATAAAACGTGATATGTGCATGTGTCGGTAGGTATGTATTAAATAAAATACAGTGTATTAAACAGTTGCGACTATATTTCGCAAGATATGACAACGAAGCGCTTAAAATACCAAAACACGTAATTTCGACGACAACTTTCTAAGTTCACACGGTGAAATATCAAAGTTATAATTGGCCGTGTTCTGTGAAACATTAACATAATATCAAAGGGTCTGTAATGTTTTGAAATAGTTTCAAAATGTTTCTGTGAAAGCTATTATTCGACCGCTCCGGGCAATGGGCAAGAAAAGGGTCAGTTTTGACAAACATGTTGGATTTTTCAGACACGGGCGACCCAATGAACCATTCTGTCGTAGTTATGATACAATGTAGCGAACAAAGAAATAATAAGTTGCCAAGTTTCTTACATGGATGAGCGAACAAACAAAGTTACTTTATTTTATTTCCAATAGCACATTTCTACGAAACATAAAATTATGCTACTTACTCAGTTAGAACTAAAATGTTCTAAATAAAATGAATAACATCTCTGCGGCCTAAACATTTGAAGGATAGTTTTGTTTTTCGAGAGAGAGATGTTTGCGTAAGAAGTATTTCTTTTTATTTAAAACACAAAGTGTGACTTTTAAACCGCAGTCGGGTTTTGTTTTTTAATAAATATGTGTAGGTATGTGTTTTGTCAAAAATCTATACATGTTATTAAGTACATACTTACTTTAGTTAATAGCACGACATATCAGAGTTGTAGTCGACCGGAACTTTCTCCACTAGTTGCCTTATAGAGCACAGTCTTGAAGATAAATGGCACAGGAACAGGACTAGAAAACCAGAAAACGTACCGCAGAGGCACATTTATTAATAGTTTCAAATAAATGAGAAAATCAAGGTTCCTACAATAGGGTTTTTAAACCTCGCAGTGCTTATTAGCACTGCTATTAGGCTGTTGCCAAACATATTATTCTCATAAATGAAAATAAAAAATAAAAAATATATTAGCGGTGGTTAGTATTCTTATAATCACCTTCTTAAAACTACCTAGTACAAAAAAAATACAGCAAAAAATACACCAAATCACAAAAAAGATATGGCACAAAGGCGGACTTATCTTATTAAGGCATCACTTCCAGTCATCTCTTGACTTGAGATATGTCGCACGTTGAAAGCATTACCGTCACTATACAAAATTTGCATGATTTTGACTATGAACGCCATCTGTTTACGTACATTTCAAAGAATATAATGCAGAGACACCTATTCTTCTAGCTGTACTACAAACTGCTGGGCAAAGTAGTGCCGGTATGCATTTTAACGATTTTGGTGTTTAATATAAAGTAATAGTGATATATTTTTTATAGTGACACGTATCCCAACTTATGTGAAGCAAACCTTGAAAGTAAAACCATCATATTCTGCTTAGTGATGTTATAATATTTATTTTCTTTTAATTAAGCGTAAAATATTTACTGCGATAGCGTCGTTATCCCAAAAACTACAGTATAGTGTTAAGTTTTTTACAGAAATAATATAGATAATTAAAGTAAAAGTGATATTTTGAGCATAGTGACTATGTTACTTCATAAATTTACGTTAAACATATGAAACAAAATGTCATTTTGGGCTTAATGCCACTTTTCTTTTCACTATTTAGTAATAATTGGAACAATCATTACAAATCAAAATGAACTTTTACGTTTAGTGTCTTTTTGACATATAATATTATTCAAATTTTCACACAAAATTATGTAATTTTACGTTTAATGACACTCTATTTTTAAATATTTTTAAAATCTGTTGAACATTTCATTACGTAAGCCAGGAACTTTATGCATTTGGTCAGTATTACTTTAGTGATTAAATGACTATGAGTAGGTTTATAAATCAAAATTGTATTTTTACCCATACAGTCTTACTTACTTAAAAATTTTAGATGTCATTTCTTTAATCAGTTTATAGAAAACAGACAGTTAAGTTATAGCAACTTTATGTCTTATAAAATTATGAGTTAATTTCCTATAATATTAGTTAATAGAGTCTTATTTTGTTTAATGCCAATATTTCTTTCTGTGAAAACTGGATTAATAGAAAATCCGTAAGTGGTTTTTGATCCTTTTAAGTACGAGTCGATAATAATTGCTGCTGCATGCGTGCTGGAATTCAAAGAGCGTAGTTTATACAACTTCATACTTTGTTTGCAATTCTAAATTCTCCAGTTTACTCTACCGGAGGGCTTTCTTAGTAGTTTCTGTACTGCAATCTTTTTCTTCTCCTTAGCCTTATCCCATCATCTGAGGTCGGCTCTCCTTGTCTGTCTTTTCCATTTGTCTCTGTCCTGTGCAGTTTATTTACTGTAATAAGAGTACAAAATAATGTTCTTTGGTACGAGGGAAAGAAATAAACACGTCCCTTTGCCATCTAATCAAGTAAAAGCCCATCAGTAGTTTCAATGGTAAAAATGATAAAAGTTTTTTATATTCGAAGCTAAGATTGGCGACATTGGCAAAATATGGACTATTGAAGTACATGTATCATGCAATCTATGCATATATAATAAACATTTTTTTTCTTAATTTTAAAAAATATTTATTCTATTTGTTTAACAATAAACACTACACGGATGCTATGCTGCTGCCATAATATTAATAATCAGCATCTTTGAAAACTTGAAAGTGTATAAAATGTTTTATCCCATCTTTTGGAGCAGCATTCTGTCAGCATTATGTAAATCAACACTAGTGGCAAAGAAGACTAATCCTAGTGACATGTTTCTGGTTTTTAAATAGTAAATTAAAATAAACACTACAGAAATACCCGTACTAGTTAGAATTTTTGCAAAGATACTCACTTTCTAATTACCAAAACGTACTGACATTAATAGACGGCAACAAATATTGGCGATACTTATGAAGATGGGTTTTAAATACCAAAAAAATTGTTTACTCTTAGGAACACAGTTGTATCTAGTTGTATCTATGCAACGAAAATATCAACAAAATGGTTAATATTTGGAATTGCTGAAAATTTGTAATTTTACCTAATTGTACTCAATATGTTAATATGAAATTAGTTTGTTTAATACACTTCTGTGCAATGATGTTATGTTTACAGTATTTTTTTAATTTTAATCATTCAGCTGAGTTGTTCTATAGGATATCGGTAAACTGAAAGGACGAACAAACTAAGGACAATTAAACTATGAATCTGAAAACTTTAAAAGTTGGCCAGCAGGAATATTGATAAAATAACTTATGGATTTTTTTTGTCTGGAAGTGTAAAAGTTACAAAATTTGATAACACTTATGGTAAATACGTTAATATACTTATATCTTTAACACAAAATTAATAATGTAATCGTTTTCAATCGATTAAATCTAATGAACATCAGGTTCCAGTGTTATGTTAATCGAAAAACTTAAAATCTGGAAAAAATATCATCCAATATTCTTTTGTTGCATCTAACGGCTCTCACGTAAATGGAAAATGGGGTGATGCTATTCAAGCTGGCATCACGCGGTGTTGTAATTTAATTTGATTTGGCTAGATTTAGCTTTCTAAATTAATAAATCTTGTGTCACTCTGCTTATGTCACTAAACGAAAAGTCTTACTAACTTTAAGTGTAATAATGATACTATACAAAATAATACAAGAAAAACTTGAATAAATAATTCAATTATTGAAATAAAAGTTTCAAGTCATAATCAACTTAAATATAATAAAAAAATATAACTTTTGTCAAAAACACCGAAGTCTCTAAGTCTTCTAGTTGTGTAATAAATAAAGATGCAATTTTTCAAAATTTCAAATGCTCATTTCTCAAAAGTGGGTTTTTTGGATAGTGACGGTAATGCTTTCAACGTGCGATGTGTTGGGAGCAGGAAAACTTAGAAACTAATCAAGAAAGAAAAGGTACCTAAACGAAACACTATCAAAATGTAAACATACATTGTTATTTGTTTTAATATTTATTTATTTATTATTTTTTACCATAGCATCATATTTCCAAACCGAAACTATACCATAGCTCTTTACAAAACTTTCCTACGGTACTTTCCTACCGGGGAATTTCCTGCCATAATGGAGCACAGCGAAGATGAATGTTGCGGGAAACCAACTGAACAACCTATTCCACTGATTCGATTATTCCTCTCAACGTTCCACTTGCTATTAGAATGATATAGAGTCGGCAGTTGCTCGGTAATAGTTGGAATAAACAGACTAATTTGTTACAAATAGATGTAGAGGTTGGATAGGGAAATACGTATTATTGTTTTAACGTTACTAAAAGCCCATCGTTTTTCCGTGGAAATAAGACGTTATTCCGGCATGTATTATACTTTATACTTTACACTCTATCTATTGAAAAACGTCATCATAATCAGAGGAGTTAGTAGACAAACAGACCGATAAACGAAAAAAGCGACTCTATTTTAAACTTCGTTATGTATTTATATCGTAAACAATCGGAAACGCGACAGTCTTAAGTTTGTTGCAATACCAAATTTGAGGTAACTAACATAACTGTAGTTTTAGTAATCGATCAGTTTCGTGTTCCTAGAATGCCAACATAATATGAAACAGCAAATTGATAAAGATAAATCAACAAGTTACAAAGTTATTGAATTAATAGGATAACTCTGAAAAGCAAAACAATGTACCTAATATGCTTATTATCATTCGTAGACAGACATAAATAAGGGCCTTCATAGACAATGCGGAAAGTTTGTCAAATGGGGCAAATGCGACACGATTTGCGCCGGCTGACGGAGTGCGGAAGACCGCGTTCGTGACGTCATATTATGACGACACATTTTTTTTTTCAGCGACTACAGCCTACTAGACGTCTAATACGGCTATTTATCCAATCAAATAGGAGCACTTCTGGGCAGGTTTCTGGGTGGTTTACTGTCCAGGGGGTCCGATTAACCATACGCATGTAACACAACATTTTTTTTCTTGGCATGAGCTCGGTGTTATTTTATTTACCACCTAACGTTACATGATGTTTGGTTAGCTAAGCCAGCCCCGAGGCAGCGCGTTAGGGGCTAGATTAAAGTTTTTAGTCCTCCTGAGCCGCGTTCACACTAGGTCCATAAAACTGTTACCTATAAGAAATAGAAAAATGTGTCCTACATTTTTTTCTTTTCTACAATGACTGGCAATCAAAAAGTTAAATGTAAAATTTACTACCTACTTTGAATAAATAATGTCGTCTGGTTTACTTTAGAGGTATTGGAGATCCAAATTATTTGTCACATTTCGATCTATGTTCCATGAGAAAAGTTGTTCCATTTGCAGCCCATCCCGAGGTTTCGGATGCGGTCACTATATCTGATGTTTTGCCAGAAAGTATTCACCTTGTATGCCGTCTAGTAGTGTCTATAGTCGTTGTATTATTAAGACGACACATTTCTTCATCTCGGCCTTTTTGCCGCCGTGATGGCCGCTATCCGTCATGCTGTAGTAATGTAGGTTTCTACTTGAGAGCGGCTTGAGGCGCGGGCAATTTACCACCAAGCTGCGAAGTGCGGTTGAGGACATGATATCGTGCAAAACCACGGGCAAATTCTTTTGCTGCGTAATTATTTTCCTTCTATGTGATGCCCGGCTTAGCATAGTATCACCACATTTCTTTCCCGTAAGAGGCGATTAAGGAACTTGTGGTTTTTATGTGTATTTAAATTTTTAGACACTCTGTCACTATAGCGATACACTTATTATCTGAAACGGCCCTCAATATTTGTCAGACGTGGCGATAGCAACCGTATTTTAACGCCCCTTATCGCTATGCCTACCCCGCATGGGATAAGGGCGTGTTTTTCTATTTCGAATAAAATGAACTTTAATAGCAGTAATATTTTTGAAACGTCGCGTGACAAATCTACTTTCACACCTACAATAATAAAAACCAAATTCATGGTAATGAGAACGGCCAAATAGTATAATTTTTAAGGTTTAAAGCTCAAATGGAATTTTTAGATTTTTATTTGTGAATTTTTAGATTGTACAAAATAATGCAAAATTAGTTTATTTACAAGCTAGTATTAAGATAGAACTGATCGTTACAGAGCCCGCCTCGTGTCATGCTTTGAGGAAATGTGCCAAAACTTGTAGATTTGTTTCCAAGTGGCTCAAATATTTGAAAATTAATCAGTACCTACATCAGTCATACAAAGCCATTGCACGTGGGTACAAGGTAAAAAAGAAAAAAAATATTATCATACAAAAAAAAAGTTATGAGCGATTAATTGCAAAACTTTGGGAGATTTTCAGCTAAACTCGTGAAGTAACTATAAAAAATACGGAAAATCGACTTCATCAATGACAAGTATGGATATATATGTACATCCTCAAGGCTTCACATCGAGCTTCTAAACACCCTGTGGTTGTAATTTTCAATACAATCATAAAATCCGCGCCACACACACGACTGCAAATCAAATCCCACTGTATTATACTACCTAGTGACTAGGTAGACAAAGCTTAAAAAAAAATGTTTTGACGTACACACAATTTTAGGGTTGTGGACTGGCTGGTCATATGAGCTACTTGCGGTATTTTGTATGAAAATAGGAATGTATAACGTCATATATTGCTATTTTGAATGGCGTCCGAACACTTACTATTATGTAATTTTTCTGTTAATTAATTCAAACCTTAAACATTTTGAAAAATTATGAATGAAGTCCGTAGTATTTTTAGACAATAGTTTTGAGCATATAACTTTTATATTTTTTATTGACCCAGTGCACAACCGAATTCAAGAATTTTTTTTATAAGACGTCATCTGTTGACAGACAAGACTGATGGTCGTCGCTATACTGAACCTTATTAATTCAGACCTTCATCATTGTTTCATCAGTCTGATAAATAGGTTGGAAGCACTTTATAGCTTGGGGAGGGCCACGAATCATGGGGCGTAATAGATGGAGTTCACGGGGATACGACGTCATTTTGACACGTCTCATCACCTGCACGAACTTAGGGTTGCCGGGATTTGATAAAGCCAATCTGACTGAGACTGGTATTATCTGTGGACATTTGAATCCTCGCACACGGAATAATTCGTTTAGAATAAAAGAGGCAAAGTTTTAATCGAAAAACGAATTGCTATATTTGGATTTCAATCTTTAATTGCATGAATCGAAATATATGCAGAAATGTAAGTACCTTATTCAATGATACAAAATGTACAGAACAGTACCTACATACCCGTATTACTCAAATAAGTAAACCCTGTCGGGAAACAGATAACAGATTAAACATTGTTTGGTCACCTTTCTTGTGTACGCCATATTTAGAGTTGCATGTAGGTAAACTAGATTTTTTAAGGATCATAACTCTGCGTTTAATATCACCAGTATAGAAGAAAACTTGACAACCCTATGTACAGTTTTTAGAGAGCTTATTATCTCACTTTATTATTCCACGGGGTCACCTTATTTTAGACCCTCGTTTGGGGCCAAAACAGTTACAAGATGCAAGTTGCTTTTTCTGATTCTGACTTGATATTCTTACGTATGCCCTACGACAAAGGGAATAACATTTATGAACTTTTATTTCAGACATGGTTAAAATTGCTCACTTTTAAATTCGTTAAACTAAGTACAACACTAGAAAGACCAGCGCCGTCAATTTGACGGTTTCGCGAAATGAATCGCACATAACTTTATGTAATAATTTTCTGATGAGCTGATATTTTATGAGTTTTTCTCATTTAGTAATATGTATGTCCTGATAATAAAATAATCTTCGTAATGTTTTTATTTATAATGATTCTGATAAGTTATACCTACAAGGGCCGACGCCGTCATTTTGACGGCTAAGTAAATCAAGTAGCCCGTTCGGCGAATTGACATGTAAACAGTGTATGTTACTTTGTTATTGAGGGTAGGTACATATTTTTGTTTATTCTTGACAATTTGTTGCGGTATCAGTTCGTGATCCGTAGCCTGAGAGTGGACTTGTATTGCAAATAATACGTAAATAAATTGTTTACAATGTCTTCGCGTCGAAGAACTGATGCGGAAATTTTGCGCGAATTAGAGAGGCTTCGTGACATAGACGAAAATATCTCTGGTGACGAAAGTGAACTAGACTGTGAATCAGTGCCACACGCGAGGACCGAAAATGTTGATTTTCTACCGGTACTTCAGTCTTCATCATCCGATTCTGAAGAGGACCTGCCTTTGTCAACACTTCGCAACTCTCAAGTGATATCACGCCGTGGCGGCAGGGCCCGTGGGCGTCGTGGTTTGCAGTCTGGACGTGGTTCACGGTCAAGCAACTATACGGTACCATCCGAGGGTGATATCCAAGTAGCCATAGATGGTACAGAGTGGGTTTGCATGGAAAATCAAAGCCACGGAGGTCGACGAAGTCAACACAACGTGATGAGAGAAGTTTCAGGAGTAACTCCATATGCAAAACGGTACGTTGAAAATGGTAATGTTGTATCAGCTTGGAGGTTACTCATTCACGAACCTATTTTGAGACATATAAAGATATGTACTGAAACAGAAGCTCGACTAAAAACGAATGCTGATAATTGGAATATTTTTCTGGATGAATTAGATGCATTCATTGCCTTGATATACGCTCGTGGAGCATACAATATGAGCCACTTAGATCTGGATCTTCTGTGGTCAACAGAGTGGGGACCGCCTGTTTTCAAGAATACGATGAGCAAATCTAGATTCAAAGAAATACTGAGGTATCTACGTTTTGATTTGCGAAGCACAAGGACTAATCGTTTAGCTGCAGACAAATTTGCTATGGCCTCTGAAATATGGAACAAGTTTATTGAAAATAGTCAGATGTGCTACATTCCTAGTGAAAACTTGACTGCAGATGAACAATTATTTCCATCTAAAACACGCTGTCCATTTTTACAGTATATTGCCAATAAGCCAGATAAGTTTGGTATAAAATTTTGGTTATTAGCTGACGTTGAAAGTAAATACTTGTGTAACGGTTTTCCGTATTTAGGCAAAGACGATGCACGGTCAAATAATGTGAGTTTACCTGAACATGTAGTACTGAAATTATTAGAGCCGTATCTAAAAAAGGGTCGTAATGTTACTACAGACAACTATTTCACTTCCCTGAAGTTAGCAGAAAAACTAAGAATTGAAAAAACCAGCATCGTAGGAACGATGCGTCGCGCAAGACGAGAAATACCTGCACTTTGTAAAAATATACGTACAACAAGATACGAATCGTTTATCTTGAAAACGAATACAAACGCCACGCTTACTGTTTATCAAGGAAAACCAGAAAAAAATGTGATGATTTTGAGTACAATGCATCCAAGTGTAAACATTGGTGATGGTCCAAAGAAACTCCCAGAAACTATTCAATTCTACAACGAGACGAAAGTAGGTGTGGATATTATTGATCAAATGGCACGCAAATACACGGTAAGAGCTGGCACTAGAAGATGGCCGATACATGTATTTCACAATATTCTGGATCTAGCTTGCATAAACTCTTGGATTATCTACCGTAAAGTAATAGGAAAAGATTTATCTCGTCATGATTTCATTCTCCAACTTGTAACCCAACTTCGCGCAGAATATTCAAAAAATAAAAATGTTGCACCAGTAAGTCGGAGTTTACAGAATTATTCTGTGACAAGGGAAGTTGAAGCTACTCATTCCCAAAATAATAAAAGACGCCAGTGTCAAATAAATGTGAATTGCTCAAAAAATCGTACTTGTGATATTTGTGACATTTGCAAGAAACCCGTATGCGGAAAATGTGTAAAATATGTTAAAAAAACACAATTATGTTACAAATGCAATAATTAATATTTCGTTAAACATACTTTTATAATACTGATTAAATATAGAAAGTATTTGCGCCTTTTATTCCAATAAAACCTGTCATTGTTGCAATTATAATACTAGCCGTCAATTTGACGGTTGCGGTCTTCGAAGGTAGTGCACAATGGGTGACCTTTCTAGTGTTAATATTCAAAATTCAGAAACGTGACACCACTATTTAGGTACCATTTCTTCCTACTGAACAGGTCACCCATTTAAGAGATATGCATAAACTCACCGATGAACCCAAGTTGCAATAGGCAAGCCCTTACGCTCTAATACTCTCATAATATAAGGGACATTACAGTGTGTAAAAAAATTTGCTGCAAATATTTATGGGGTGAACCAGCCCATGAAACTAAACAACTTTACCCAAGGGACATAGGTCGAAATATGAAAAAAATATATTGACATCCCGTACAAAATTACCGTGTGATGCCGGCTTAGAATAGCATCACCCCATATCCTTCCCGCGGGTGTCGTAAGAGGCGACTAAGGGACTCGAGGGTATTGGTGTATTACGATTTTTAGGCGACAGGCTGACAACCTGTCACTATAGTGATACACATGTTTTCTGGAACAACCTTGGAAAACAATCCTCAAAAATGTCAGACGTGGCGATAGTGGCTGTATTCTTACGGCCCCTATCGCTCTGCCTACCCCGCGAGGGATAAAGGCGTGTTATATGTATGTATGTTATATGTACAAAATTACCCACCGACCAAATCAATTTGTATGGGAGGTACAAACAATTTTCTCACATTTCGACCTATGTTCCTTGGGGAAAGTTGTTCAGTCTCGTGGGCTGATTCACCTCTTAAAATATTTGGAGCTAATATTTTTACACTTATATTTAAAAAACTTTGTTGTGCTTTAAAAAATCTGTATTCCGAAGAAATAACAGTGAAAGTTACAGAAGTAAGCTAGTTACAAAGTTTCCGTTTGCGTGGGCAAAGCATTAAATTAAATTATAGCAGGACGGTACTGAAACTCAGCGGAGCAATATTTTAATGCTCGGACTTAAAACTTGGGGTAGTTTAAGGAAGATTGTAAGTTTGTCTTCCAAAAAACTAGGCACTAGTTACTTAAATAATAAAAAGAGCTCCATTTTTGGCTTACAGTTAAAGCGATAGCATCATTTAGGTTCTACTAAAAGCATACCTTTGTCGTGTGATGCCGGCTTAGAATAGCGTCACCCCAGTTCTTTCGTTGGTTTTGTAGAAACCGACTAAGGGACTCGAGGGTTTCATTTGCATTGCAATTTTAGGCGACAGGTTGACAACCTGTCACTATAGTGACACACAAGTTATGTGAAACCACCCTCAAACATTTGTCACACGAGGCGACCATGATAGTAATTTTGCGGTAGTTAACGCTGTGCCCACCCCGGCAGGGATATAGGCGTGATTTGTGTATGTCTGTATGTGTATGTAAAAGCATACCTTAAATTTAAGCGTGTATGTAGACTAGAATAATGTGATTCCTTACTAAGGTTCTATATTATGTAGGTCAGAAGTTAGAACCTTTGGTTTCCAATAACAAGGTCATAAGGACAAAACGAATCTGTAACTAGGCGGGTCCCACACTTGGTGTCCATTGTTACGCATTTTTAGCGCATCTATAATGTATGCGTCTGTCAGATGATAGGAAATTTTGTAAAATGCACGTTAACACAGGTGCAACGCATAAGCATGTGTTGTACGATGTTGCCTTTATCAAACAATGCAAGCTCATGCGTCAACAGCCGATTTCAGTAAAATTTTATTGCATGTCGTCCTGTCTGGCGCTGCAGGTATCGCTGGAAAGATAATATGGTAGAACCTGACCTGGGCCATCTCCAAGTCAATAATTGGGTGGAGGTGGCGCAGGACAGGGATCAGTGAAGGTAGCTCGTTTCGGAGGCCAAGATCCATTTTGGGTCACTGAGCCAGAGAAGTTAGTTAGTTAGTTGACAGATGCACGCGTTACGGATGCGTTAAAAATGCTCAGCAATGGACGTCAAGTGTGACTCCTGCTTTATGCTGAGATATCTACCTAGAGTGACGAAGCGTGAATAATGAACATGTCACCCCGGCCTTTGTCACGATTTACATGAATTCATGAATTACATGAGCATCGGTGTCGCCTCGTGTTATCGGTCGGAATGACAGCCTACAGGCCATTCTTGCTAGGTGAAGTCAGAACACGGTTTCAATAGGTATTTGTAGAGTCTACTCTTTAGGGTCGGCACTCACCAGCGTAGGAGCAAGCTAAGATTTACAAGTGCGAAATGTTTGATACATGACCATTACATGACAGTGTGAGAAAAAAAGCTCGTATGACAGTTTGACGACCGATATGATGCAGTGGTATTGCAACTGCCTTTGACGCAGAATGTTCCGGGTTCGATTCTCGGTGGGTCACTCACAAAGTTGGTATTTATTACTTTGTGAATTTGTTTCCAGTCTGGATAGTACATTGCGGGCTGAACGACCCGATTGTCCGTAAGTAAGATGGTTCTGTGTTTCGGATGGCACGTTAAGCCGTAGGCCCCGGTTGCTGTCTATGTTCATAGACGGCGGTCGTTACACAACCATGTCAGAAGCCTGCTACGTTTAGAAGGCGGTTGAAAAATTCTGACACTAGGGTACATCGGGTCGTTGGATGACTCGGTGTCCCACACGAAAAGAAGAAACTATTTAATATTGAACCTACCCAATGTTGGTTTTTGAACAAATAATAATTTGTTGTTGATGTGCAGGCGATACGAGTAGTACATTTTATCTTATTGTTTAGTTTACGGTGGCAAGAAACTTTTACTTATGCTGCTGGCTGTTAAAGTTATAAAAATGACGTCTAATATTAGGGGAAACCATGCCAGGAGGCATGTATGTCTATACATTTTATAAGATAAATACTGTCTAGATAGTCTATTTATCAGATAAAAAACTTCATTAAAATCCGTTGCATACTATAAAAGCATTTGACGGCGTGCATGTTGAAAGAAAAAAAAACATTCATGCTCACATATATTAAGTTTCCTGTGTTTTTCCGATTATTATTACTACTAGGAAACTATTTGAGCCTAAACAGATACGTATTTGGGATGGTGACATTCCCAGAGCATTGTTTGTGACAGCAAGTCGATTGTTTCAAAGCCAGTGTTTGGGATTCCGCCTAGCTGAGTATGAGGACTGCCCACATGTTTGGAGCTCAACTAAATCTGTGTCTGAATTATTGTACAGATTGTTCTTGTTTCCGAAACCTTTGTTATTTGCTGAAGTGGCAATGGTACTTTGAAAGCTACCAGGCCTTTCTCACGTTTTTGGTAAGGTCTTGTCAGACCGCTGCGTTACGAATCATCTGAAAGGGTCCTCAATAGTAGTCAGATGACCATAATTTTACAATCGTTAACGCTACGCTTACCCTGCAAGGGATAAAGGCGCGATTTGTGTATGTATGTTAGTCTAGTTTAGAACAGAGCTGTTTTAGTTTTTGTTTGCGTTTGATATTGTTTACAAAAATATGGGTCACCATCCGCGTGCATTGAATATGAATGCTTGCAAAATTAAATCAGGTTTTTTGTAAATGCCCTAAACAAACCTACTGCCTTTTTCCATACTTAAAAAAGTGTGTTCTAAAATTAATCAACAATTCAAAACATATTATGTAGTATGAACGCTTCTGGCATTTCTCTGTCCGACTGTCTTGGACACCGCCAACCTCTCCTAAACCACGCAACTGACTTTGATGTGGTTTTTATTTTATAATAAGTATAAGTAGATAGAGTGATGTGTGTATAATACGAACCGGGAAAACGGTTACCAGTGGGTAAAAGCTTGTCGCTAGTTATATTAAAAACAAAATTATAATTATGTAATCTTAATCCTTTGTTTTGCTTCAAAAGCTAGCAGGATTAGCAAGTAAGACCTATACATATTAAGGCGCATCACACACTTGACGGACGACAGAGCGCAAATAAATCGCAGTGGTCTGTCAGATCCATTAGTAGGTATCTACTAGAAACGTCACTCCCCATACTGAAATCGCATTCGACGGATGACACTGCGATAGCGCTGCTTCAACAGCGGTTGAGCGGTTTTTTTGCGCTCCGTCGTGCGTCAAGTGTGCGATCCGCCTAACTTACAAGAATGTGTCCGAAATTTTGAAATGAATGTGTTTTATATACCTTTGTTTCTGGCAGATTTAGTGGAAAAATAAAATATTCGGCAAAACGTTCTTTGGGAATAACATACAGCAGTATTAGGTGGTGTATTATACTTACTCAGTTTACTTACGCATACTATAAAAGAAAATAATATTTTGAAGAAAACCTTTTGTGTTATTTTTTGTGTAAATCCTGAGTAGATTATTCTGGAAGGTATCAGCTTATCTGTTTATTTCAGAACAAAGACTTATGACTACGAAAATGATGATAGTGGAGTTTTTAAGCGTTGTTGTAACTTGGTACCTACATAATGGCAGTCGACAAAATAATCGTATTTAAAATAAGTACCATTTTGTATACTCATTATTCCTAGTTCTGGTCCTAGTCTAATGATCACGGGGAAGGTAGAGGGTAAAGGATCAAGCGGACGCTCTCCAAAACGCGCTGGTCAGATCAAATAAGAAATCTTACGGGTCTATCTATCAACACAGCCTTTAAACATGCCGAAGACAGAAACACTTGGAAGAATATCTTAAAAACCTGGAAGAATAGAACAGGGTTCTTCCAGGTTTTTCAGAATATTCTTCCACGAGTCTCTGTCTTGACACGACCGTCAGTCGTTACTGATAAAGAAGAGATTTGTAGTTATACTCCTTAATTCAATAAATATTTTTATCAAAAAGACATATTTTGAAGTTACTCGTATTTTCTGATTGATAAGTCGAGCTGTAAGTACTTGGAAACTCGTAGCAACTTAATAGGCAAAGTAGCTAAAATCCTGTAAGCGACTTACAAACTCTTTAATTTGTACAAGCTTGTTTCTATAAAACAATTTCTTTTTTCATCTTATTTTTCGTTCATTGTGTAAGACATGCTTCAGAGTTGTGTGTGAGCAAGATAGATAAATAATATGGTAAATGGTAATTAATAAAAAGGAACATGTTTCTAAGTTAGTTGGTACCTACCTACTTGAAATTAAAAAAAAACAACAAGTAGATACGTAACGTTTAGGAAAGCTCAGAAACACAAAATATACGTCTACATGTGTGTGTATGATAAGGGATTCGAGAGTATTAGTGTATTTCAATTTTTAGGCGACAGGCTGACAACCTGTCACTATAGTAATGCACACGCTTTCTGAATCAACCTTGGAAAACAATCCTCAAAAATGTCAGACGTGGCGATAGCGACCGTATTATTACGGCCGTTAACGCTCTGCCTACCCCGCAAGGGATAAAGGCGTGATATATGTATGTATGTATGTGTGTATGATATATAATTCTGAAGTAGAACATACATTTTGTGGGCTTACGACTTCGTTTCCTCCCCTTTGAGGAATCAAAGGTAAATCGTAGAACATAATAGGATTTGAATGATTCGTGTTGATCGACAATACTGTCGTTGAGTGTGAGAACCACCTTACAGTTACGATAAGGCACTGTTGGATATACAGTGTGTAAAAATATTAGCTGCAAATATTTTAAGGGGTGAACCGGCCCATGAAACTGAACAACTTTCCTCAAGAAATATGAAAAACTATTTTGGACCTCCCATACAACATTACCGACCGATCAAGTCCATTTGAATGGGAGGTCCAAAAAAAATTCTCATATTTCATCCTGTGTTTCTTTGGGAAAGTTGTTCAGTTTCAAATGCTGATTCATCTCTTAAAATATTTGCAGCTAATATTTTTACACCTTATTATGTATGTTAAAAAATATCAGCCTTTGATCTAGGTATTGCTGGATACCTATAGATCAAAGACTGATAACGGTAAAAAAAAACAATTAAGCTTGTTGGAGAAGTCTCTTACACATATTCGGAGGGACCCACAGTTACTAGGTATATTGCTCCCAAAACATGAAAGGAGCATTTGCAACCACAACACCAGTGAAGTAAACTCAAAGAGTGCGACACACAGCGACATTATTCAGCTTATTTCCCAGCGGCTCCTCTTCATATTTCATCGCAAACATGACTGCTTGCACACAGAAAGCCCGCGTTTACAGTTTGCGCCAAATAAAATTGCACGTAAATATTTATTGTTTTTGCTGACCTTCCTGTGAGATAAGTTTGTATGTGTTCTAAACGATTTGAATAAAATACGCTTTGTGATGAAACTTTAGAACAAAAAGTTTACACTTATTGGCGGATCGCACACTTGACGCACAACGGAACGCAAAAATATCGCAGCGATCTGTAAGATCCATACTTGAAATGTCAATCCTCATACTAAAACCGCTCATTCGCTGTTGACGCATCGCTATCTCAGTATCGTCCGTCGAGTGTGGTTTTAGTATGAGGAGTGACGTTTCTGGTATGGATCTGACAGACCGCTGCGATATTATAGCAGTCCGTCGTGCGTCAAGTGTGCGATCCACCTTAGAGTATTAACCGTATTAGTCGTATCCGTTGTAAGCACGGATAGGTCTATTAGCATCTTGAGACATAAGTAGCTGTGCTTTTAAGTTCAAAGCAAAGCTATAATACATGTATTAAACTTACTTTTGAAACTAAGGTACCTACTCACCTCACCTAAGAAATTAAAATATCTGATTCCCAGCCTTAATTCTCCTTTTGTACAAAACAAACCTAATGTTGGAAACACTGTTATTTTAATTTCCTTTTAGACCACAATTTGAAAATCCAATATATTTTCTTTGAGTTAAATTGAAGTTCTAGGTTACACAGAGTCACAGGAAATTGGCCCTTTGTAAGGGAACGTAAGTACCTTATGAAATTGATTATCTTTCACCGACAACTGTAATGTCAGCAGCACCCCATGTTCCATTTAAGGGTTCAACTTACTCTGGTAAACCATAACATTTGTTCAAAGAAACCAGTATAAATTGATCCCCTAGAGTACGTACACTTGTAAAACGGATAGGGTTTTATTAAATTCTCTGTTGTCTTTGTTTGTAAAGAAGGAGCAACAAATAGTGGTTATATTTCTATAGGACTATAGGAGTAGCACAGGGATTTTTTCATTACCTACTCTCTTTAATACTTTACTGACACTAGGGTTCTCTGGGTCGTTAGACGACTCGATGTCCCACACAAAAAGAAGAAGAAGAATACTTTGCTTTGGTTTAGAGAGCAACGGTGGCCAAGTGGCTAGGACACCGATCTTACAATCGTGAGACCAGAGTTCGATCCCCGCCATTGTACCAATGTGTTTTTACTCATGACCTGCTCTTACGGTGAAGGCAAAACATAGTAAAGAATCTCAAATTCAAATAAAAATTTAATTCAGATGATATTAGGATTCGGGCGAGGTTAGCCTTCGGGTTACAGAGGTCAGATGTTAGTTGCTCTGTGTAAAAACTTGGTTTCACGTCATATCCCCTAGATTAGGTAGCCGATCCCGATAGAGAAACGAGATAAGGCAAGGAGAATGATGTTATTGTTGTCAACGGTAATTTCAATCACTAATTAATTTTATCCACGAAAGCTATTTAAAAAAGAAATAAAGAATACACCGTAATGGCCGTCGGAAGCACGCCTACCACCATTAAATATCCGTTATGGCGAACATTAATTAAAAATACACGGAAATACTCATCGCGCACAAAAAATCGACACAATAAACTAGAATACACGTCATTATGCGTTTAGGTCATTTTGCGTTTCGGACATTTCTAGGATTTAGGATATTATGCGTCGGGAGGGAAGTATTTAGTTGACTTTGACAAGTACTTCAAAATGGTTGCATTCATTGTCACTACATACATACTTAGTACCTATAAAGCAAAGCCACTTTTCGCGTCTGTCAAAACTACACAACGGATTTTAATGCAGTTTTTTTATAGATAGAGTGATTGAAGGGAAGATTTACACGTATATTACTTGCCTAAACTATTTATTTCTACCAGAAAATTAGTTACAGCGCAGCCGCGGGACGCTAGTAGGTATAAAACAAATGAAGTCGCTTTCTGCGTTTCTCTGTCTGTCTTTCCAAGACACCGCTATCTTAACCTAAACAACTAAATAGTTTTTGGTACAGTTTTTATAGATGATATGAGATAGATGTAAGTAATAGAAATGTTTATCTCAAAGTAGCAAAAAAAGGCGCTACATGATACATTATCAATAATTTTTATTTTTCAAATGAAAGCCCATGAAATTATTTGGCCATTTGTCTTAAAATATGACAGGAGCTGTCGTTTGGTAGAAAATTATCTCGTTAATCGGGTCACATCATTGCGACTAGGACTTCAATCACACTGACATTGACAAATGAACAGAATCCATTTATTAAAGTGCCGTACTTTCTTTGACGCATCGCACACTTAACGCACGACGGAGCGGAAAAATATCGGAGCGGTCTGTCAGGTCCATACTAGAAACGTCACTCCCCATACTAAAACCGCACTCGATTGACGACGCTGCGATATCGCTGCGTCAATAGAGGTATTTGGTTTTAATATGGAGATTGACATTTCTACTGACAAATCGGTGCGATGTTTTATGGGTCCGTCTTGCGTTAAGTGTGCGACCCACCAGGGGTATTTTCATAAATTACCTATCATGCCACACATACCAACTTAAAAGGAAAATACTTTTCTTTGATATATTTTTCCTCATTGATCTGTCGAGTGAATATCTTTTATGAAGAAGTTGTCGGTCAATGACAGACGGAATTTTAGCGACAATGTAAGTCCTTTGAGATATTACATACATATATCACGCCTTTATCCCTTGCGGGGTAGGCAGAGCGTTAACAGCCGTAAGAATACGGTCGCTATCGCCACGTCTGACATTTTTGAGTATTGTTTTCTAAGGTTGTTTCGGAAAACATGTGTATCACTATAGTGACAGGTTGTCAGCCTGTCGCCTAAAAATTGTAATACACCAATACTCTCGAGTCCCTTAGTCGCCTCTTACGACACCCACGGGAAGGATGTGGGGTGATGCTATTCTAAGCCGGCATCTTTCCTTATTTTAACTAATGGCCCGACATTATGACGAATGCTTTTCGTGAAACATGACTAAAAATAATGGTTTTGATGCCGTTTGCTTCAGTATACAGAACATTATGAAAATTCAGGTTGGTAACAATCATACATAGATTATCATCAGGCTGTTGACGCATTGCAGGCTTCATTTCATCTTTGGGGGAGGTCTATGTTCAGCAGTGGACGTTTTCCGGCTGAAATGATGATGATGATGATGATGAACCTTTATGTCAATGCAATATTTTTTTACAGTTACGCATTACTACAAATCTTCTTTTACCAAATGCATAGTGCATCATTTTGCGCACGCAACATTGTGTACTGAAAGTTTATTTTATATACCTACCTATAAACGAAATTTTATAGAAACTATACGCATATGCGTGTTAACATCGTTTTATGTTTCCAGCTGTATAAATTCCTGATTTAATTTCGACTCTTGTTACAACACTAATAGGCCTGAAAATGAGAAATAGCCGCTTGAACAGAGCACGGGCGTGTCGGCCTCTGTTACCAGTAACTAATGAGTGCGATTATGTAAACTAGCTTTTTGCCAAAATCGTACTACTGTTTTCCACGGAGAAATAAAACTACAAGTCGGCCCCCATACTGATCAGTGTAGGTAAACATTATGTTCTAAATATACAGTGTTATTTCTTAGTCAGTACACAAACTTTGTAGGGTGTTCTAGCCCCGCGGGTGCCAATCGGCACCCGCTATTCTGACCCTTATTGCGACGAAACTAAGCTTCCTATTGCTTTGGAATGTTCTGAGAGTTTTGACCTTGGGATATTAGCTGTCAAATGACGTATAAACCATAGAGAACGGATGTTTGAATGAGTCACAATCTGCCGCCGGAAACCGGTCCGCGAGCCTTTTTTTGACAGCGACATTGGCTCGATTTATACGCACACACAGCTTAGCTTAACTTAGTTTTATTTTATTTTTTTTAAGCGCATTGATGCGTTCATTAATTTTTAGACGAAAAAAACCGCTTGACAATTGGTGAACGAAAACCAGAGCTACAAAGGAATTTCGGGAGCGCGCGCTCCGCCATTTAGTATGGCTGAGCTAGACAGGTTAAATCATGATTCTGAGCAACTTTTACTATAAGACCACCTGCTTTTGCTTTTGCAGACTATATTATATCCTGTAGATGGCACCACTTAGCAGCGTTAGCAGGAAGAAGAACATATAGCATATTGAATAAATTGTACTCTTTAAAAAAAAAGTTTTTACTACACCTTAATTATGAGGAAACGATGGAAGTAACATATTTGGTCACTTTAATGGCATTTTAATAAATAGTCAGTAAATAGTGCAAATTATACAAAAAAATGTTGCCTACAATTTCAGGTGAAAGAAATAATGACACATAATTAAGTCATTTAATAGTATAAAAATTAATATGTTTAATTAAAATTAATAATTAATATTAAATATAAAATTTAATAGTTATTACACAAAATAGAAAAACAGTGCGCGGGGCGCCTTGTAAATGTCTAGTACAAGTAGTTTCTATTATTGTAAAACATTTTTGAAAAACTGAGTTGTGATATTGTAAGACATAGGAAACTCCGTAGTATCACAAAAGTGCTATCATATGAATGTTCCTTTGTAACTGTATACACTCCCGCAATACAATAAAACCCATTGCGAAAATGAGCGAGATATGGCACCTTTTTATGTTTCTTACTATCTTGGTCAGTAGTTACAGTATTTATGAGCCAGGCCGGGAAAGAGATACAAAGGAAATACGACTTTGTAGCGCAACAGCCTCAAAGAAAACAAAGTTGCTTGCCGACTTGTTTATGGAAGTGGCCAGTATGCATGCTTTGCAAGTTTCCATAGTTATATACACGCCAAAAGCACTTCCGGCTAAGTCTTCGATGCTCTGCTTAGTATGCAAAGGGTAGTTCCAGCGTCACCTCGGGCTAAATCTCACAGCATACTCGACCCTGACTGTCGACACAGCTTAGCTTGAGTAGTCGACTGCAAATTGGCATACAAAGGCTACATAGAGAATGGTAGGTATACCTGGCCTTTTTACTTTGTTGTATAGAGGTGTAGGAATGGTGTAGGTATTATTAGTGACTCATGAAGGGGCCACAACATTTACGTTCCAACATAACATAACCTTTTCATTAACGTAAACAAAAAGGAATTAATACAGGAACCGCGTGATTTTGCAGAATATTTTCAGAACAGTACTTTGACAAACGGAGTTTACGAAATCCTAAATGTCTTCGTTTTTTGTGTTTTTCGCCTCAAAAATATAATTGGGTGTTCCGTACTTTTTTTGCCGAGTAAGTATGAACTTTTTTAAGGAACACCAAAGTTTTTTTTTGTAATTTCGCAGGAGGCCCCATAGTCAAAATTGTTCAGAATCATCAGTAGAAACACCTTACGAAGTTTGTGTACTGACTAAAGAATAACACTGTATAATATTGTAGATACCAAGTCTTGTTTGAATTTCTGCAGCCACCAGCTAAAGCAGGTATCAGCGTTTCTCAGTGTTTCCTCCACGCCGCCTCCCAGGGCATCCTATTAGTCATGTGCATTTAAGGCATTATGTTCCGCACAGAGACGTATCTTAGCTGCATTTGGATGCAGACGTTTGCTTACCTTAGAGATGCTGTTTCTGTGTGATAAAGTTGTTTACTATGGAAGGCTAAAGATGTATTTCTTCACGGCAAAAGTGAAGTTTAATTTATTGGTCACTTTACTGAATGCACCGTGTGAAGCCGGCTTGGATTAGCATCACCCCAATCCTACCCATGGGTGTCGTAAAAAGCGACTAAGGGATAATTTATCCAGGAATTTGAACAGTGAATTAAGCATTCTGTTCTACGCTCAATAATTCACCTGCCAAGCGCGGTGAGTATGGCAAAACCCCAAAAGGGGGAGGCCCATGTCCAGTACACAGTTATGTCCGTTAAGGTAAGCACAAGGTATAACCTTGGTGTTGCAATAGATAAAAAACAAACCATGCAGCGTGTGGATGTGGGCTGATGATGATGATAATGCGACCGTTTTATCGAGCCCACTGTTTGTTTTACACTGAGTCATTTTTAATTCCGGGTGTGCCCGTGACCGTCCGGAGTAGACTTGATAGCCCCGGTGCCAAAATCGCAGAATGCAACAAAAAACAACTGAGCCGATTTTTACTGAAAAATTTTATAATACTCAGGGATCAGATAAAAAAAAAAGATAATAAGTACCTATCCTCTTCATAAGGAGGAAAAATATGAAATCCCCTCAAAAACATTAATATATAAAAAATTCCAAGTCTCGCTACTGAGCTGTTCAACCGTAAAAAGGTATGAGATCCATTTGAAACCAAGTCGGCTATCGATTTGTTCATTCCCCACTTAAGAGATCTATCTTAATTAATTACGTAATTAGTTAATAAGCATTATTTTATAGTGACCATATCAATATTTTCAATATATTTTAATGTTTACAATAAATTGAATGACTTAGCCATCGCACTAGAACAGAAAGTTAACGTGCAATACATATTAAAATTAATACATTCAGAGCCAGATTGGGTGAGAGCATTCGGATGGAAATGTTTCGCCTGACATAAAAGATGCCTTGCGAGATTAATTTAATTAAATATGTGCTCTCTTCCAAGTAAATAACTTTCTTTTTACTTCATCAAATATAAGTCAATATTTTTATGGTGTTCTGGAAAAGCTTAAATCAGAATAGATCTTCTTAGACTGTGACAGAAAATTCACCCAAGTAGACATAAATTTTCGTGATTACAAATAATCTGGCTATCAAAACAATAAATTGATTCTATTCTGTAGCTCACAGTCTTTTGTCAAACGTAATTTAGGTTTCCTAGAAATAAATCAAAACATCTGAGTTCCTGTACAGTAAGAAATTCGTCGAAGTGATTGCGAGTATCAATTTAGGCAATGCTCATCACCTGCGACCTGCGGCTTCATTTTATTAATGTTTTATGTAAATGGGTGATTCCTGGAGAGGGTAAAAATTGCGGTCACACGTTAATTTCTTTAAAAGTATAACACTTACAGGTTTTTACTAACTTTCACACGAAATAATGTTAAATTGACTATTCAGAAACTAAAACTCCATCCACAAATTATGAAATATGTTTAACTAAAACTTAATCTGAAACCTGAAATCGGGGCCAAAACACGCGTTCTTTGCGTGTCACACTCAGCTGTTGCGAAATTCAAACACGTATAGAGTTTTATCTAGCTGGACATCATATAACTTTTTACCCATCATAATAATCCTTATATCATGTAGATTTATAGAAAATTATTAATTGGACAATATTTAACTGCGTATACCGATAAAAATGACAGTTTGTGTTGGTCACACGTTTTTGTGTTTTCTGAATACGTGGTCTAAAACGACTGAATCGCTGAAACTAAAAGAACTATGAGCTGGGTCTTGTTTCTGCCTTCTGCCAGGATTACTTCTTCATCCCTGGAGAAGGAGCATATAGCTCCTTGGCACTTCTAGAATAAAATAGGAGTTGTTAAATTATTTGATCCTATTTTTGTACCCGCGCCAGGTCCCTTTCCTGTGCATGTTTTCTTCATGAAAGAGTTATTACAGAGGATTTGTTCTGAACAAATAATGTCGCATAATAAAGCGAGATTTAAGATTCGTTTAAACATTTTGATTACATTCAAGCGTTTACCAATAAATCACTAAAAATATAGAAAATTGTCCCTTGACTGGCTTCATTTGACTGGCATTTTTCCCAGTCAAGGGACATTTTATGCCAGTCAAGTGACTAATGTTATTTTAATTATTGTTTTTGCAATTTTTTTGTGTAAAGGTGTGCATGCAGAGTAGAATAGCACCACCCCATGTCTGCCCATGGGTACCTTAAGTTAAATTAAGGGTTTTCAGTTGGTGAACAGCATTGTTTTTCGTGCAGATAACATAGTTTAAAAACACTTGCTTTATGTCTCTAGATGTGGCTGCGTTAAACCTCGGGGTAGCTGCGCAATATCTCAGGCTGATTGATAGACGTCTCTTAAGCTACTGCGTTGTATCTCAGGAAGGCTGCGTTAAGTCTCAGGTTAATTTCGACGTATCTTAAGCTGACTGCGGTGTATTTCAGGGTGGTTGCGTTATTTCTTAGGCTGACTGCGACGTCTCTTAAGCTACTGCGTTGTATATCAGGGCGGCTGCGTTATGTCTCGTCAAGACTGATTTGGACGTCTTTTGAACTGACTGCGACGTCTCTGAAGCTGACTGCGATGTACGAGTATCTAAGGGTGGCTGCGTCATGTCTCACTCAGGCTCATTGTGATGTTTTTTAATCTGACTGCGATATATCTAAGGGTGGCTGCGTCATGTCTCACTCAGGCTCATTGCGACGTCTCTTAAGGTGACTGCGTTGTATCTCAGGGTGGCTGCGTCATGTCACAGAATGATTGCGACGTCTCTTCAGCTTACTGCGTTGCATCTCAGGTTGGCTGCGTTTTATCTCACTCAGGATCATTAAGCGAAGTCTCTTAAGCAACTGCGTTGTATCTCAGGGTGGCTGCGCTATGTCAGGCTGATTTTGACGTCTCTTAAGCAGACTGCGTTGTATCTCAGGGCGGCTGCGTTATGTCTCACTAAGGGTGACTTCGACATCTCTAAAACTGACTGCGACGTCTCTTAGCCTACTGCGTTGTCTGAGGCTGACTGCGACGTCTCTTCAGCTGTCTGCATTGTATCTCAGCATGGCTACGTCATGTCACAGAATGATTGCGACGTCTCTTCAGCTTACTGCGTTGCATCTCAGGTTGGCTGCGTTTTATCTCACTCAGGGTCTTTAAGCGAAGTCTCTTAAGCAACTGCGTTGTATCTCAGGATGGCTGCGCTGTCAGGCTGATTTTGACGTCTCTTAAGCAGACTGCGTTGTATCTCAGGGCGGCTGCGTTATGTCTTACTAAGGGTGACTTCGACATCTTTAAAGCTGACTGCGACGTCTCTTAGCCTACTGCGTTGTCTGAGGTTGATTGCGACGCCTCTTCAGCTGTCTGTATTGTATCTCAGCATGGCTGTGTTATGTCTCAGGTTGGTTGCGACGTCTCTTAAGCTGATTGCATTGTATGTCGGAGTCTTTTTAGCTGAGTACATCGTATCTTAGGCTGATTACGTCGTCTCTAAGGTGACTGCGTCGTGTCTCAGGTTAGCTACGTTATTTCTCTGTCTGATGGCAATGTCTCTTAAGCTGATTGTGTCGTGTCTCATGTATACAGCGGCGTGTGTTAGGTTGCTTGCCTAGTGGTGTCTAAGGCTATCTGAGTCATGCATGTCTTAGGCTGATTGCGTCATCTTTAAGGTTATCTTCGTCTGTTCAGTAGCAGAATGTACAACGCAGTTAATTCTCAGGTCATAATCTTTTCGGTGGTTTCTTCTTGTCTCATGAGCTGTTTCATTATGGCCTAAGTTTAAACGACTTACGTTACTATTGTGTTGGTGGAGAATTTGGTCTACGTTTCGGCTGTTTACAAACAGCCTTCTTCCGGAGATCGACAGATCACATACGCCCGCCTGTCAACTGTGATTGTCGAACACTGTGGCTGTTTCATTTCGTATGTAAGGCTGGCTGTGTCGTGTTTTAAGCACGTGCAAATTGTCTGTGACTAGGTGCGTCGTTTCTTAACCAGACCGAGGCTTCAGGGCGTCTGGCTGGTAGGCTGCGGCAACTTATACTTCTATTCTACTTAGTTAAAAGCAAAAGATGAACAGCTTTTATTTAAATATTTTGTTAAAATAATTACTTTGTCCCTTGACTGGCGCAAAATGTCCCGTTGACTGGCACCTCAAATTTCAAAATTGAATTTTGACGAAACCAGTGGTGCGATTTAAGTGTTTTTTCGTAAATAACCTTTTCAATAGGCCTTCATTATTACACAATGATAGAATAACCATAAAACTAAAATTTTAAATTTGCCAGGAAAGGGACCTGAAGAACCGTTTTCAAATATCCACCCAAATGAAGCCCTCCATCTTGCTTGACTCGGCCCTGCTCCGGTCTCAGCCGTTTTTTCACAGTTGTTAATGGGGTAAGTTGTCCCGGGTACGGGAAATGAGTGGGCGATGTCGGCTGGCGGGCCGCTTAAAAATTAGCCTGCTTAGCTCAAGTAGCGGCTGGATTATACTAAAAAGGGATGTAAGTTATCATCATTCTCCTTGCCTTATCCCGTTCTCTGTCGAGATCGGCTACCTACCTAACCTAGGGGATAGGACGTGGAACCAAGTTTTTAACAGGGCGACTGTCATCTGACCTCTGCAACTTAGGCTAACCTGTTCCGAATCCCTTGTCACATTCAAATATCATCTGAATTCAAATTTTATTTAAATTCAGATGATATTTGAATTCAGATGATATTTGAATGTGACCTTGTGCGTTTCATCACGATGTTTTTCTTTCACCGTAAGAGCACTGGGTTAATCTACATTCTCCTACCTACCTACCTACGTACGTGAGTAAAAACGCATTGGTACATGGCGGGGATTGAACTCGGGTCTCACGATTGTAAGACCTAATCAATTTGCCACCAACGCTCCTGAAACCAGGATTGTAAGTAAATTTTTATACCTAAATGGAACGTTACTCAACCATTAATAGCTCTATTCTAATTTTCTCTTATGCCTGACATTCTTTATTAATTCAAATCGATATCTTATTAATTAATGTAGAAAATTCTACGGAAAAGTTTGTTGTAAGTATAAAACGTAATTTACCAAATAATTAAAATAAATTATTAATTACCGAGCTCTGTTTTGTCCAACATCAATCATCGCAAAATTCTGTCAACAAATTATCGGAGCTCGGGAACAAAAGCTGGATAAAAGAAAAATAATAATTCAAAATAAGAACATCGAATAGTTCTTTGGCAATTTTTCACTCTTCTGTCGAGTGGCGAACGATATTGGATACAATTTGAGCGATATCTCGTCCCGGCGGACGACTTGAGAAAAGGCGCGTCGACAAAAGAAATATGAATAGCGATCGTTTACTCGAATAGAACTAATGTACTCTGATAGACTCGAGCACTGTTATTTGAACAACCAATTTATATTTCGTTTAGAAGAATTTTTTATGGGTACAGTTTATCTTTTGTCCATTTTTTGTGAGTTCAGAATTCCGTAATATTTTACATGATCACAGGAGTATCAACCACTAAATAAGGTGCTGATTGACCGGGTTTCCTAGGAACTTGGCCGGAAGCGATACGGAATCATGGTAATTATTCACTGTTGGATGACTCGGTGTCCTACTCGAAAAAAGAGATAGAGAGACTGTAGCAGTCATAACAGCCTAGTTCACGACTTTGTCTTCCTGTGTTAGAGACATTTGTAATACTTACTCGGATGGAGTGCGATTCCAAGTGTGAATTCATAGGAAATGCTAAGTCCTAACCCATTTTCTCAACTTCTCTTCTTTTAAAACACCTTTTACGGCGTAAGAAAGGTAGTGGTGTTATAAGTAGGACATTTCAGAAGAAAAAAATGTATTTTTTAAAATTATTAATTACTTAATAACATTAACAAGATAAATTATAATTTTTAAACTATATGAATTTTAGTTCAGTTTGAATTTCTAAGAAAGAAAGGAATAAGAAAAAATATATTTGTAAAAAAACAGAGGCAACTATTTCACTTTCGATTCAGCTTGACAGGAAACTGCATTTATACAGACTACATAGTACACTTGCAGATTGGCGTCCTGCAGAAAAGTTCATTCCACGCTGAAAAATCACTTAGAGATGGACTGTCCAGTGAACTTTGTTGTTTATTTTTTGCGTAGGTAGGGTGAAATTATACTCATAGTATACCATAGGCACTCAATACACACACAGACCTATGACCCCAATGATGATGAATACCATATAAGTTATGGCATGCCCGACTCCGCTGGGAAGGTGAAACAACAACTTACGGACTAAAATACCCTTCCTGTGAACTAAACTGTGTTGTTGCAATGTTATCGTGAGAAATTTAAGCCGCGTGATGCCGGCTTAGAATAGCATCACCCCATTTCCTAAGGGTGTCGTAAGAGGCGACTGAGGGACTTGAGGATTTCAGGTGTGTTAGAACTTTTAGGCGACAGGCTGACAACCTTTTACTATAGTGATACACAAATTATCTCAAACGGCCCTCTATATTTGTCAGACGTGGCGATAGCGAACGTATTTTTGCGGCCGTTAACGCTCTGGCTACCCCGCAAGGGATAAAGGCGTGATATATGTATGTACATACTCTCGTTAGTTATCCACCCATCTTCCATCCATAGCTCAGCCTGTAGTCTATTAACCGTTGTTGATGTAGTCGTTTACCGAGATCTCAACAGATTTTTTTATAAACAACAATTTGTGAGCGCCATCTTGTGCAAGAATAAAAAAATTATGAAATACGTCGAACATAAAATCCACATCACAAAAAAAAATATAAAGCCCTATTCAAAAGAGATAATAATTTTAACAATTATTCCGGTATCGGCTGAAGATAATCTTCTATAATTTTGATCTCAAAAATGCATCATTATTTTTGCATATCATAAGGTTCTCAGCCATTACCGATTAGAAAAGTATAACTATTAGTCCTCAGGTTGATTAGTATCCGCATAGTATAAAAGTAAGTAGCGGACAGTGTTGCCAACGAAGTATCACCTAAAAGCTAAGCTGCCCACCAGAAGTGACTTTGGTGTCAATAAATTCCACTAAACAAATCCACTAATCCCTAAAAGCAAAGTTTTTCCACTGAAAGATAAGTCAAAAGTTGGCAACACTGGTAGCGGAACTCAATCACTTGCCTGTTTTTAAAATCAGGATAACGGTGCCTACCCACGAACCTCGTGGCAAAGACAGCTTGCTCTTTGCAGTGGCCAGATATATTTAGCCAGCTAAGTAGCTCCAGCATAGGTAACTACTATGTAAAATTATTGATTTCTATACATAAAGCATGCATCGCTGGTAAAAAGTGCACTGAAAACTTGTTAGAACTTCAGAGACATGCAAATTGTTTTCCGCGCGTCGCATATGTAAACGAGCGAAAGTGGATCGGTGCCACGAAAGAAATCCTGTACAAAATAATAAATATTTAGCTTTTATTAATTACAGTACCGAATGTCAAACAAAAAAGAGTGTTGAATAGTTAGTTAATAAATTATTCTACTCGATTACATATTATACGCTTAACAAGCGTCTGCAGGAACCCCTTTCGTGGCGCAGGCTCTAGTCTACGACGGCGTTTTACATGGGACGTGCATCTCATATTTAAAACGTCACAACTATGGACTGCGAGCTTGCTATGCAAAATTTTCATCGGTTTTACGAATGACTAAATCTTATACCCGTCTTTCCCAGTGATCTAGCTATTGTTGTGATCTAGATATAGTCGAGTTGAGATGCCTCGATCCCGAGTCTGCTACGTTTTTGTCATGTAACGCCATCCAGACTCAATTGTCATTCCATAGCCATTGTAATTTTTTATACTTCAAACTCTTAGCAGACTACGAAATGACCGAAATCATCCAACTTAGGTCCAATCGACATCCAACGAAAACGATTTTCAAAGCAGATAGCTTTATCCTAGAAACAACGACAAAATACCAAGTATATCCACACTAACGTTTTTTGCAGAAATCAGAGATATTTCCAGTAGGCAAAATTATTTTGTTTAAAAAATGTAAACCTAAAGTATAATGTTTTTTTTTTTGTGGAACTACCCTACTGTCAGAATTTTTCAACTACTTATTAGCAAGCCTAACCTAAACGAATGTAAGATGCATAACTATACCTGCGGTTGCAATATATTTTTTTCCACGTGCCTACCTCTCCGGCTACACTATAAAGTGGTACAGTCAGAGCTTTTCGTTTGCACCGAGGATGAATTTAAGAGCAGACACGTTGGAGTGTTTACTGTGCACTCGCAGACTCACAGGACGTTGAAGGATAATGAGAGTAAACTTAAAACAAAAACAAACGGAGTGTTCACGAACTCGCTTAAGCTTAACGATGCTTTCTGCTGAGGCTGCTTGATACCGAGCCAGAAGTGTAAAGCGTAGCAATATTCTCATTGCCTTATCCCGTTCCTGTCGGGGTCGAATATCTAACCTAGAAAATTTGACATTAAACCAAGTTTTTACACAGAGTTTTTACTGCAACCTCTGCTAACCTGGCCTAAATCCTTGGTTAAGTCACATTCAAATATCATCTGAATTCAAATCTTATTTGAATGTGGGTTTCATCACGACGTTTCCGTTCACCGTAAGAGCAATCGGTAAAATGTACGTCGGTAAAAACACATTGGTACATGGCGGGGATCGAACTCGGATCTCACGATAGTGTCCTAACCACTTGACCACTGACGCTCTTCCGAAGTGTAAACGTAACATCTAGGTGGAACTCTTACGTTACACAGGATTTTGTAACATAGGAAATGTGCATATGGCTCGAAGGCAGCTACCGTAAAAATGTTCATTCTAATCTTGATAGATAAACTTGGAAACTGAAAGTGCTGGTAGCCGTAGTTATTTACTTACTACTTCTTTTCGTTTGGACCAGACTTTATCAATCACCTACCTTTACTGGCCTGTAACATGGTTTATTAACGATAACCGTTTCAGTAATTATACAAAAGACAGCAACCGGGACCGATGGCTTAACGTGCGCCCGAAGCATAGAGCTATCTTTCTTTTTGGACAATCGGATGGTTCAGCCTGCAATTACTACCAGACTATGAACTAATTTACAAAGTGATAAATATCTTCTTTGTTAGCCGCACTGGGAATGAACCCGGGACCTTTTTACTAAAGGCAGTCACACTACCACTGAGCTACATCGGTCGCCAACTTGCTTGCATCGGTCGCAAGCTTGCTTTCAAGATAAATCACCAACAAAGTAATCCAAAAATTCAATTTTATAGTCTAGTCTAGCGATTATGGAATAACTTTTTTTGTACAAGAGACTATAGGTAGTACCCTATTTAGGTATGTTCTCTAAAAACTTACGAAAGTCTTGTATTTTTTCGGTAAATTCTTTCTACGTTATCTTAAGTGCCAAGGTACAGACAACTACTATTATTTTCTCTAAAATACTTACAACATATTTTTTCGGTTAATTAATTTCAAATTGTCTTGAGTTACATCTTGTTTTCTTTATTCTCTTACATAGATACCATATATTAATCTAGAAAAATATATTTTCTTTAGAATAATTCAATAAATAACAAAGTAAATAAATAAAGAAGATTAGTAGTAACAAAGTAAAGTAAATATTGAGGTTCAGTACTTTGGACGAGAATAGCTTTAACATAAAATAATGTGTATGATGTACGAATTGACATAAAGTCCTAATCTTAAACAAAATAAAAAGTGCTCTTTTTACATTAAATTTTATCAAACATCCTAGCGATTATAAATTAATCCGATACTCCTATTAATTGGACCCTGATCGGAACTCGAGGTAAGTCAGATAATTCAATGGCAGACATTTCAGTCAGATCATTGATTGAGTATTGTATCTAAATCAAGAAGATTTATGTAGGTAATTTTATTTAAATGGACTGTTTTTTATATACCTAGCGAAGTACTTAGTATAGTAGGTTTAGGTAGAATAACTAAATTAAAAAGACTTTTAGTACTAGCAAACAATACTAACTATATACGAGTATATCGCTGTAGAGTTTTTAGTGAAGTAAAACCAGATCATCTTAGAGGGTAGTTGGACGACTCGAAGTCGCACACGAAAAGAGAGAGAGAAGATAATTCCTTTAAAAGACCCGTTTGAAGCATCTCTTGAGTAAAATATAGTCCTGGCTAGATAAACCGAAAATATGAATGTTATTTTGTTTTTAAGCATAATCAAGTCTGATTGATTATATTTGCCGTGTGATGCCGGCTTAGAATAGCATCACCCCATTTCTTTCCCGTGGGTGTCGTAGAAACCGACTAAGGGACACGAGGGTTTCATGTGTATTGCAATTTTAGGCGATAGGCTGACAACCTGTCACTATAGTGATACACGACTTATCTAAAACGACCCTCAAATGTTTGTCAGTTGTGGCGATGGCGTCCGTAATATTACGGTGGCTACCGCTCTGCCTACCCCGCCAGGGATATAGGCGTGATTTGTGTGTGTGTGTAAGTCTGATTGAAACAAGTTGTAGTACCTACTTTGTAAGAATTTCTTTGAAAGTGTCCTTGTACCCATATGAAAATCACATTGAAATCATTTATCATGAAAAAAAAAAAAAAAAAAAAAAAAAGTGATGGCGGCAATAGATTACGTATAATTTTTTCAAATACTTATAAAATTAGTTCCTCCGATTTAATAGACGTAATATCAGTTTCTGTGACAGTCTACAAGGTGCAATCTTTTTACAAAAAGTGACGATAATACAGACTTTATATTTTTGTAAATTGGTATCTTATCAATGCGCTTGATAACGCAGCAGCCAAAATAACAACTACCTATGCTGCCATCTAGTTCTTGGAAAATTTACTAAATTTACAAAGCGCCATCTCTTATCGAAAAAGGACTATACAATTGGTGAAGCTGCAAGACAGATGGCGCTCAAGATGACTCTTTTGACTTTTGACCTGAGTCTTGACCACGCTAATACAGCCACAGGAATTGATACAGCCTACCATAATAGCGATATATTTCGGAAAATGACAGCCGCCTCCGCGACGACTGCGTTACGAGAAGCGAAACGAACGAGACTTATATGCTCATTGGCGGGACAAAGCTGCTGACTCTGTACGACGACGCCACCTCACACAAGACTTTACTTGCCTGTTTTTAATATAAATTTAGTTTATAGCGGCCCTTTTTTTTGTTTTTTTTTTGTTTTTGTGTCTTTTTGCTAAGTTTATAATCGTTTTATGTTTTTTTTTTTTAATTGTATTTAATATTGTTTATTTTTAATGGACGCAGATCGTTCTTCTGTCGCTGGACTAACATGCCCACATTGCCCCCCTGGTTCTCACCCTTTCAGTACACAAAAAGGTCTGAATATCCACATCACACGTAAGCATAAACCGAAGCCTGCTCTCCCGCCATGCAACTCTCAGGTCTCCGCCGACACCGCCCCCCTGTCAATCAGTCCCGAATCTCTCGTGGCAGCAGTGGTTGTGCCCCCTACATCTTGCCCTCTGCTAAATTTGGGTGGTTTCAGAGCAAACGTACGCATCTTAAAGCACATCCCCAAAGGAGCCAGGAGTTTGGCAGCCGAAAAACTGGCTTCGTTAATAGACAAATGTCTTCAAACCAACGAAGTTGTCGATTGGTATAGCTTTCTTTCTTTTGCCTACTCAGCGTTTAAAGTTCCGGAGGCTGGTAATAGTAAAGAGTCCCTCACTACTAAAGTCAAGAAAAACATAGGAGGTCCCCTGGATGAAGTGCCTAGTAGGATTATGAGAAAAAGCCCATCCATATACCGTATAATCGAAACTAAGGTTCATGACGGCGACCTACGTGGGGCTGTCAGACTTTTGACATCTGAATGTAGCTTGGCGCCTGCTGACGATGCAACGCTGTCTGTCCTGCGGGAGAAACATCCAGCTCCATTACGACCTATTACACCTCCCCCGTTACCGTTTGATCCTGCTCCTAGGCTCACGATTGCTCCGGAAGATGTCATCCGTGCTCTTGGGTCCTTCCACGCCAGCTCTGCAGCGGGTTTAGACGGCATTAGGCCTCAGCACCTCAAGGAATTGCTATCAGTTTCTGCTGGTGACCAGGGCCAGCGACTGTTGACATCGCTCACCAGCCTCTGTAACTTCCTCCTTGAGGGAAAGCTTTGCAGTGAGGTTTGCCCTTATTTGTATGGAGCATCACTTTGTGCCCTAAATAAAAAATGCGGTGGCATTAGGCCCATAGCAGTGGGTAGTGTCATTCGCCGCCTTGTTGCTAAGTTGGGGTGTCACGCGGTACGAGAGCAGGTTGCAGAAGTGCTACAGCCTCATCAAGTAGGCTTTGGTACTCCTCTTGGCTGTGAGGCGGCGATACATGCAACCAGAGTATTCGCTATGGACCCGGTGCACAACGGCGACGTTATCCTAAAGCTGGACATTAAAAACGCTTTTAACAGTGTTGAGAGAGACGTAATGCTGAACGAGGCAAAGGATAAAATCCCATCCCTATGTCCTTTCCTTCATCAGTGTTACGTCTCCCCCACCAACCTGTATTTTAATGGCGAGAGGATAGCGTCGCAAGTAGGTGCTCAACAGGGCGACCCACTTGGTCCTTTACTTTTCAGTTTGGCTATACATAGTGCTGTGGTCTCGTTGGCGGCACCACTTAACGTCTGGTACCTTGACGACGGTACAATTGGTGGTGCCCCGGATGTAGTACGTAGGGATATAGCTGCACTTGTCCCCAAACTGGCTGAGATGGGCTTAGTAGTTAATAGCGACAAGTGCGAGCTATACCCTTGTGGGGACGTCCCCAGGACTTGTATTGCCGAACTGCAGGATTTATTGCCAGGGGTAAAAATGCTTGACGAACATTCACTCCAGTTACTGGGGGCACCGATTTTTAAAGACGCAGTTCAGGACAGTTTACACGTCAAGCAAGAGATGCTAATACGAGCCCGGGAGCATTTACAGCAGTTGCCAGCCCATATCGCCCTCACCCTCTTCCGTAGCTGTCTTTCAATGCCGAAATTAATGTACCTATTGAGGACTTCTCCAACTTGGCTCTTTCCACATAAAGTAACTGAGTTAGATGAGGTTATTAAAGTTACGTTGGAGAAGATCCTCAATGTACATTTGGACGATACACAATGGTTGCAGGCGTCGCTGCCGATCCGGCACGGAGGCTTGGGCGTGAGGCGTGTGCAGGACACCAGTGTTTCGGCCTTCTTGGCGTCCTCTCATGGGGTAGTCGGACTAGTTACTAATATACTCGACATACAAGGTGACAGTCTCGACATTCCCTTTGCGGGGGATGCCCTGAACGTCTGGAATACTGTTTGTCCTGTTGCTGATCACCCTAAAAAGCCGGACGTACAGCGACAATGGGATGAGCAGCTGTGCAAAGCCAGATCCAAAGATTTGCTCGAAGCATCATCTGGAGCGGACACTGCACGCCTTAGGGCGGCCTGTTCCCGGGAGTCTGGAGCTTGGCTTCATGCCTTACCGTCGCCCCATTTGGGAACGGCTCTAGATGATGGTTCGCTTAGGGTGGCAGTGGCTTTAAGACTTGGGTGTAAACTATGCGAAGAGCATGATTGCGTCTGCGGCGCGAAGGTGGATACCACGGGTCACCATGGTTTGAGCTGTGGAAAATCAGCTGGACGTTTTCCAAGACACCACATGCTCAACGATATTGTCCGTCGTGCCCTGGTGTCCGCCGGCGTGCCTTCCACCCTGGAACCCCCTGGTCTAAGTCGCACCGACGGCAAGCGACCTGACGGGTTAACAATGATCCCGTGGGAGAGAGGGCGCTCGATGATCTGGGATGCGACGTGTGTTAGCACGTTCGCAGCATCACACCTGCCACGAACGATACGAGCCGCTGGAGCAGCTGCAGAATGGGCAGCAGCCCAAAAACACCTCAAATATGCCCAGTTAAAGGCTTCATATGATTTTGTCCCTTTTGCGGTAGAAGTGAGTGGCGCTTGGTGTGCAGAAGCAAGAGAATTTATCGGCCAGTTAGGACAGCGCCTCAGGAACAATGGCGCAGAACCCCGCGCCAGATGGTTCCTGGTGCAGCGCATATCGCTGGCAATTCAACGCGGAAACGCGGCCAGCGTTATGGGTACATTTGCACCGGGAACCATTCGGGGCGGACTCTTTGAATAGGTTAAGTTAGTATAAGGAGTATATAATGTATATAGTATGTAAAATTGTAAATTTGTTTAAATTTATCATGTAGTACATTTTATTGACATGACAATTATTGCATCTGGTTCGTCTTAGCGGAATATATGATATCAGAAATTTCCGTGCAAGTTGTCATATTTTTCAGAAAACTTCGCAGTTGAACTTAATCAGGTGATTAATATTTCTGCTAAGAAAAGCGAGAAATTCATCTTAATGGTACTTAGGCACTTACACAGGTACTAGAGGAGAAATCAACATAAATCACGTAGGTACATCATATTGCAATCTTGCTTGACAGATTTATTCCCACTCTGGTAATTTATTGGAAGTACAATTCATGAGGTTCATCCCTGAATTTCAGCACATGATCTCGCTTGTAGTACTAGAAATATTTATCGCCTGCGTAAGTTCATCAGCGGACTTTTGTAAAAAATATGACAACTCGCACGTAAAAGAAGTAGTAAGTAGTAAACCAAATTATTTCTAAATTTACTAAACCAAAAATATGTAGACCTAAAAAGCGCTGGCGGGATGACTTGGTCGAATATGATCCGAACTGGTCCGAAACAGCCGCAGACCGAAAAGCCTGAAATGAGAGAAGGGAGGCCTTTGCCCAGCAGTGGGACACTGCAGCCTAATGTAATAATAATATGTTAGAAATTTGTTACGTTAGAACTAGAATTCGAATAGTATATTTTCAGTGTACGTTACAACAAAATTGACCTGAAAACTTTCCTCGTATTTCCTCAATAAAGTTGCCAGACATTATTGGCTAATCCTTCATAACTTGTCGGCTTACGATGACTGCGCTATCACATTCCGCAATATCATCCCCCCTCCCCCCATCCCTCTTGGCCATATCAATGATATTACTCTCTAACATGCCCATTCATACTTAATAACCCAGCCCATTATGTAAGCTCGTAACTTCGCAGACTTTTACGTAAAGTTCCAAACAATGCCACATGTGGCACGTTTTTCAGCGAAATTGAAAATTTCTTGGGAACATTGCCTTTTTCAACATAATTTGAATATTTTACTCATAAAAACTGTCAGACCTCTAATTTTGGGAAAGGTTGTGAAATTTACAATAATCTATATGTAAAACAAAACCCCTTTTGAGCTGCGATCGGGCGTCGAAATGTTTCGATAAAGTTTAAGAGGCTCAACGTAGTACCCATAAAAACCAAAAAAGATCAATAAAATTGGCAATAAATAAGATTACTCGTAGAAAACTGCTACGCCGTAGCACGTTGTACTATGTTTCCATCTTTTGGTTATTTTATTATTCAAATCCCACCATCTTCAAGTTTTTGTAGCAAGCAAATAAAATATAATATATATATTTTTTATTGCATATGATTAATATAGAAAATTAAAACCAAAGTATTGTCGCAAAGGCGAGCTTATCTCTTAAGGGGCTGAGTAGAGCTAAAAGCTGCTTTTATAAGTGATTTCTACCCTAGATAAAATGCAGAAAAACTGACGAAAAAAAAAGTAATAATCTTCAGGATATTTGCTGTAGTGTTGTTGTTTCCAAAACATGATATTAGTAATTTAGCTTGATAGAAAAACATCGTAAAGTTACCTCTAAAAATCTATTATATCGCAAACTGCATGAACAAAACCCACGCAATAATTAAATGTTTATTATCAGAATGAGCGCCTTACAATACTCTATCGACATATTGTTTTCGATTTTCAAATAACTTATTTTTGACCGAGTTATCATCGAAAATACGAAAATATCATTGAATCGGCAAGATTCCGTCCCGTTCGCACGCGCGCAGTTTGACATTTGTCAGAAAGGGACCGGTTTTTAGCTCGTGCCCGAATAGGCAATAAAATAAATTACATTTAAACTAAACAGCAACTCAACTATAAAATAATATAACATAGATACCTACTTAACTTTCGAATGCTACGAAAAAGGTTTACCTAGTATTTACAATGTAAATCCGCATTTTCAGTTCACAAAGAGGCGAACATTTCTGCAGGTTAGTGGGGAAGTTATTACGAGTGATGTAGTGGCGGGAAAACGGGACATTTTGTCACAGCACAAAGGACACAAGACAGTTTCTTACAAACAATGTTGTCCAAACTAGTCGGACCTTTTACTCCCAAAAGATTTACTAAATGTTTCGGATAACATAAAAGTAAACTCCCGCATGCAGCTGTTAGTTCTTACACGCTTATGAAAGTGAAAAGGGATTTGTAAGAAATTATTGTTCCTTATGAGGTACGGTTTGCCGTGTGATGCCGGATTAGAATTGCATCACCCCATTCCCTACCCGTGGGTGTCGTAAGAGGCGACTGAGGGATTTGAGGGTTTCAGGTGTATTACAACTTTTAGGCGACAGGCTGACAACCTGTCACTATATTGATATACAAAATTCAAACGGCCCTCTTTATTTGTCAGGCGAGGCAACATCGGCCGTATTTTTACGGCCGTTAGCGCTCTGCCTACCCCGTAAGGGATAAAGGCGAGATATATGTATGTATGTATGAGGTTCGACAAGTTTGGTAAAAGCGAGTGTGTGGCTCAGAATAGCACTACAACATTTCTACTCATAGGTGTCGTAAAAGGCGACTTGAGATAAATCCAGGAAAAGGACAGCAGCTTTCCGTGTGAATATCAACAATATCTTGTACTGCGCGGTAAGTATGGCGACGTCGCCCAATTCGGGGAAGGCCCATGTCCAGCAGTGGACTGTTGTGTTGTGGCTGTAGAAGATGTGAAAAACAGTTTGTAACTGTATGTAAAATACCGTTTGTTTTGCAAACAAAATAAAATAAAAAAAAATGTGCGGACTTTTTTTTATTGCTTGCATGAATTTTTTCGTGAAGTGTCTCTATTTTTGCTGCACCCTTAGTAATAAAAGTTAATAAAAGGTGATTTACATTTGAACATATTTATCGCTTTATTTTTTCTCTTCTAGACCTTGCCTGCTTGTTCCATTGTAAGTTAGATTGGGAGTCGTAGATTCGGACTTGGTACAGAAATGTGCTGGTAAGGTGGAGGGTACACTTTGAATAAATCAGGGGCCAAAGAAAGCTAAACAATATTTGGAACCGATGGCATATACATGGTGTATGGGCTATAGCTCTCCGAATATCTAGAAACGTATGTCAAGAAACGACAAAATTCGACCTTCATACAAAATCAGGATCAAATGACTGCATTTCTTAAGGGAAAAAAATATTTTTACGTTTTCGGAAATATTTTCTTTTGGAAAGTTGTTCAGTTTCATAGTTTGAATGCATGCGATCAGTATCGGAGGGTTCACCTACACCCTATTAGACTTACACCCTGTATATTTAATGAAATAAACAAAAATTATAAATAGGTATAATATCAGGGTCGGCTAACAATATTTTTTTATTTTATATTCGGGATTTCGGGAATGACTCCAAAGATTTTCGTAAAATTTTGTACGAACTATGTCTTTTGTTAGTTTCTTTTTTATAAACAGCACAATTTATGGTAGTGAAAAAATCCATTCTGAGTGATGAACGGCGCATTATTGGCTGCTGACAAAAAGTCAATTTTCCAAACTTCTGATCTCTTAAAAAAGTCTGATTCTGACCTATTTATTGTTTGATCCCATTTTTACTTCTTATCCAAGTAAGGTTCAACGAAGATGAAACGCTATTTTACGCAAGCCGCTTTTTTTTTCAACACATCGCGTACATGAATTTCTTTCAATAATATATTTTATTCATCAAAACATTGGTCGCTGGACGACTCGGTTTCCCACACGAAAAAAGAGAGATAAAAACATTAGAGACTATTTATATTATCTGCATATTTTTTTTATTTCTTTTAATAACTTTGCACTACCTACTGAATGTAGGCTTCTCTCAAGGCTTGTTTTCAAGGTGTTCTATCGCAAATAAAAAAAATGTTATTGCCTCTCTCTTTTCGTGTCAAACACCACGTCATGCAGCGACTCGACGCAACCTGGTGTTAGCGCTATTGACCGCCTACTACAAGTAACAGGCATCTCAACTTATTATAAAGTCATTTTTCTTATAACTAAACAAGCTTCCTAAAGCTTACTGGAATACAGCTTTATCAAAAGCTTTTTAGTCAAAGAGACCGAAGCCCATGTCGTCGTCAGACTCCTCAGGTTCTTCCTCTTTCTTCTTCTCCTCCTTGGCCTCGGCAGCGGGCGCGGCGGCGGCGGCAGCAGGAGCAGCACCGGCGGCCGGGGCAGCTCCCACGCCGGAACCGATGTTCGTGATCAGCTCGCGGACGTTCACGCCCTCAAGAGCCTTCGCGAACAGACCGGGCCAATAAGGCTCCACGTCCACGTTCGCTGCCTTCAGGATGGTCGAGATCTTCTCGCCAGTAATAGCGACCTCATCATCGGCAAGGATGAGTGCGGAGTAAACACAAGCTAATTCAGCCTTGGATGCCATTTTAAATTATAATCATCTGAAATGAGTCGCGCCAACGAGCGCTATTTGTGCGCCGACCTTTATACGGAAGTCTGACCGATTCGAGATAGGAGCCTCCCTCTGGTATCTGACCGGGGACTGATAGGAAATTGCTTTTTTCGTAATTTCTCATCGTTAAAGTCGAGGAATTCAGCGGTAGTCGTTTGATATACAAGAAGGCGAGGAGCTTAGAAATGCCTCGCGGTGAACGCAATATAGAACTGACGCCACTGACCTTTCATTAAGCGCGTCTTGATCTGCTGCGGTGAGGTAAATATCCGCCATTTCTCTTCGCTCTCTGTTCCCTTTGCATCGTCGTTCTACAAGTTTGATTTCGTGACGCTATAGTCACTAGTTTGATTGTGCTCTGGACTTAATTCATGCCAGTTTCTATTTTTCACGGTACGCATTCTACCGGGATTTGAGTTTAAGTAAAGGTTGAAATAAAGCTGTCGTGTGATGCTGGCTTATAATAGCATCACCCCATTTCCTACCCGTGGGTGTCGTAAGAGCCAACTGAGGGACTTGAGGGTTTCAGGTGTGTTTACAACTTTTAGGCGACAGGCTGACAACCTGTCACTATAGTGATACACAAATTATCTCAAACAGCCCTCTATATTTGTTAGACGTGGCGATAGCGACAGTATTTTTGCGGCCGTTAGCGCTCTGCCTACCCCGTAGGGGATGGAGGCGTTCTATGTGTATGTATGTTAAATAAAGATACCTTATTTGTATGCTTTTTTTATTGCTGGGTGCAAAACATTTTTATTAAAGTAATATGACATGTACCTGAGTCCTGAAGCTGCCCAAGTTTAGGAGGAGGTAATATCGAAGGGTACTAACTGTAGTTACTCGCTGTAATTTCTGCACCTTTATAACAGATACACAGATACGCTAATACGAGTACTGTTATCATTTCTATGACACAGAACCGGAAATACTTTATAGGCGTTGCCTCCTCACCTTTTTTTCGCACAATGTTTTTTCGTAGAACACGTTGACTTTTATGTTAGTATCTGTAAAGCAAACCAAAATATTTTACATAATTAACTATAGTCTGTAAGTTTAGGTACTTATCTTTTTGAAAACAAACTTTGTATGAAAGTGACACTTCTGAACTGTCAGTTTCATACAGAATTTGTTTACAAAAAGATAAGTACCTAAACTTACAGACTATACGTATATGCAGAGTTGCAAAATTGACAAGCAATTATGTCTTCGGTTCGGAGTGAAAGTTGGTCTCTTCCCCATTGCTGGAGTTTCTTCCCTTGAGATTTCCGAATGCTGTAACTTCCCGTTAATACGTTTTCTTATTATTAACATCCCTTGGGCTAGAAGACATTTATTTCAATTTAAAGTACTCAGTGTTTTCATATTAAACTGTTGCTTACTATATGTTTAGTTTGATTGGTTGAAATAACGAAAACTTCTGTGAAAAGTTCAGTGTTTGATTTTAAATTGTATGAAAATGCCATCACAGTAATCATATAAAATTAACTTAAGTAATATAACATTAACTTAACTAATTAGCTTACCTACCTACCCTAATGTAAACTGTGTACTTGCTCAGGCACTAGATCTTAAAAAAAAACATCAATGTATTAATGTAAACAAGGAATTGAGAAAATTGCACTGTGAGTGCATTCTATGCTTTTAAGGGATCAACTTGTTCTAGTTTTTAACCCAGTTATTAAGACAAACCAGAGTAAAATAATCCCTGTAAGTTTATTGAAAAGGTGCTGATAGAACGCACAGTACACACACACAGAGACACAAAATGTACACACACAAAATGTAGTTGAATGTACTGTACTCTTAGGCGCATCGCACACTTGACGCACGATAGAGCGCTAAAACATCGCAGCGGTCTGTCACTTCTACACTAGAAATGTCAATCTCCATATTAAAACCGCTCAGCCGCTGTCGACGCAGCGCTATCGCAGTGTCGCCCGTCGAGTGCGGTTTTAGTATGGGGAGTGACATTTTTAGTATGGATCTGATAGACCGCTGCGATATTTTAGCGCTCCGTTGTGCGTCAAGTGTGCGATCCGCCTTACAGGGGTAGTTTATCAGTAGTTAGTATGGAAATGTAACTTCTAAACGTGTGCTACCAAGCCAAGTAATTAGTTAATGTGATTCTTGGCGCGATAACATGGCCGAAGGGGAGATTTTATTCTAATAAATAAAGTCTTTACCCACTACAGGTTTTTTTCGGTACTTGACAGGTTCCCGTGTGATGCCGGCTTAGAATAGCACCACCCCACATCCTTCCCACGGGTGTCGTAAGAGGCGACTTAGGGACTCGAGAGTGTTGGCGTATTACAATTTTTAGGCGACAGGCTGACGACCTGTCACTATAGTGATACACATGTTTTCTGAAACAACCTTTGAAAACAATCCTCAAAAGTGTCAGACGTGGCGACAGTGGCCGTTTTCTTACGGCCGGTAACGCTCTGCCTACCCCGCAAGGGATAAAGGCGTGATATATGTATGTTTGTTGACAGATTTATGCAACTCGAAGAGTGTCAGCCACCGAGCAGTGCGGTACAGTCGCAAGCAGAGAAAACGGACCCCTCTCTTTATAAATGGAGCCAGACAACATCTCTGTTGCCTGGCGCCATCTGGCGTTAAGTTACTGCACCGCCGCCATCGTATCGTTAGTTTGTCACAAACTTGTTTTTCGAATTCATCCAAGCTTTGGGTATTGCTAGGATAAATAGATAGAATTCAAAAAACTTAGTATAGAAACAATAAAATACGAAAAACACATTTTAGTCACAAGATTTGACTCTTTCGTTCTCGAGCCTTACCGCTAAACCACTGCGCCACCGAGCTCTTGCTAAAACTGGCGAAAATTCCCTTCTAGTTCATATTGTGCGTGACGTCACAGTAATCTTATTTGATGTGTCGAACTCTTTCTAAGTAATTATATGAGGGTAGGCAAAATTTATAAAATGTTAAACTTAATTTCTGGTGTTTTGCTTTGTTCACAAGCTAGCTTCGCTACCGCTTACGTGTGCATTCTGTTTCGGATAGTTTTTGGATTATAAACTAACAACCTATGGCTCGATTATCGGTTTTTTTTGAAAGCTAAGATTATTGTGCTTTTTGAACATAATCGAGGCATTAAGAGTATTGCTCGAGAACTGGGAGTGGCGGTAAGTTTTGCTTCTATTTTTATAAGCGATACTTATATTTTAATTCGTTTGATAATAGGGTTGGGATTAGTTCATGGAATAAATTGCTTTTATTTTTACAGAGAAACACAGTTCGTCGATGGATAAAAAGATACCAGGAAACTGGTGATGTAAAATGTGAAAGACAGGGTCCGCGACCAGTGGCTTATACTGATGAAACGTATCGTCACCGTAAAATTGTAAGACTCCATACCAATGAGTCCTTCAAGACCACGAGATCAACTGCACAGTTGTTTGGGATTTCGTTGGATACAGTGCGGAGACATTTACATGCTGCGGGGATCCATAATTACAGACCAGCTAAAAAAATAAACTTACCGAGGCTCACCGTCAAGCTAGAGTAAGATTCGCCAGGGAGTATTTGAATTTCGATTGGAAGAATAATATTATAGTAATATTTACCGACGAAAAATGTTTTAAATCGGACAAAGATGGACGAAAGATACTGTGGAGAAGACGAGGACAGCGTTATATTATAATCCACAAAATGTTTTACTATATTATTTTTTTTTAATTTTTACTTGAGACGTAAAATTGTTATCTTGGATAACATGTTTGTTCTCTCGTAAAAAGTCATAGACAAGTGATTGGAAATATCACAATCTGTATAATAAATAACGATGTATTTTAATTTAGAATTATCGTAAATATGTAAACTGAAACTTGTTTTTGAATAAAGTTACTAATCAGTCTTTTTTGTTTTTCTACCATTTTCTATCAATGCTATTTAATGTGACCTTGATATGCAAAATAATTTTATTAAAGCGCAAACAAAATTAGAATCAAAAATATGTGACATAAAAAAAGGCACAGAAGTAGGGATTCGAACCAGTAACATCATTCACGAGCACCCATTTCTTAACCACCAGGCTATATGTCTGTCACATGATTTGTGTGAAATACTCAAAGTGTTTTCGCAATATGAAGATAAAAATATGAAGGAAACTGACGCAGATGGCGCTGCTAGTCACGACTTTCACTAAAAGCTCCAATAGAATGTCGCTGTACTTAGACATTGTGACATTATCGACCAATCACCACTCACTGCTCGTGTTGTGATGTTTCCTACATGTTGCCATAGATGTCGTCACTGGGGGGGGTCCGTTTTCTCTGCTTGCGACCGTACAAGGGTATGGCGAGGAACACACTTGACGCACGACGGACCGCTAAAATATCGCAGCGGTCTGTCAGATCCATTCTAGATACGTCACTCCACATACTAAAACCGCACTCGACGGATGACACTGCGATAGCGCTGCGTCAACAGCGGTTGAGCGGTTATAGTATGGGTATTGACGTTTCAAGTATGGATCTGACAGACCGCTGCGATATTTTTGCGCTCCGTCGTGAGTCAAGTGTGTTCCTCGCCTATTGTGTTTTTTCTACATGCAGTTTTAATGCAACTCCTTTTTCGTCAGTTTCACCAGATCGGTAAATAACGCAAAATCATGTGAAATTTATTTCTTTTATTACTCTTCAAACGGTGTGACTGAAGAGCTGAATGAATAACGTACCTGTCTGGATCAATCCGAACTTTCGATTAAATAAAAGATCGTCGTGACTAACCACAGAAAATCACACACAACCTGACATCACTATAGTTCTACTTTTCGAGTGGGACACCGAGTCGTGCAACGACCCAATGAACCCATCACTATAGTTGTCCAATGCTGAACGTAGGTCACCGCCTGGGTACGGACGATAATATATTTTAGCCATCCAGTCGCTACCAGCCGCTATATTAAAAATCACTAGACTAGTTACGAAATTGAAGTGTCACTTATAAATGATCACTTTTCAAAATATCTACCAATTTCAATAATATCAGCATAATTTTTACAGCCAAATAAAAAGTTACTAATAATTCATATTTATTGTGTTACGTTAAAGGTACGTTATTATAATAATAGTCAAAAAACGTTTACCTATTTTTAAAGACGAGTCGTAGTTATTTCCTTAGAACACACAAACACTTTTTATTTTACAGTAAGTAGCACTTAAAAGAACGGTAAAGGCTATTAACTGTAGGGACTTTCTCTATTATGCTCGGTTAAAAGCACTATTAGTATTCTTCGCATTTGATTGTTCATATTTTCTACTTACCAACATAGTTTTTTTGTAAGTAGGTTACAATTTCATTATTGACTTAGACGGTAGTCGTTACATAACCATGTCAGAGGCTTTTTCTACTAGTGGTAGTAAAAAAGGTAGAAAAACTTTATTGATTCATGGTATCTTTCGACTCGGTGTCCCTCGATGTAGAGGAAGAAATTTATTCATAAAAGTTATATGTGCGACTTTACGAGAATCGCATACACCACAAATGACATTGTAATGAATGGCAGCCACCATACAAATTTAAGATAATTATAAGGAAAACTACAAATATAGTGAGGAACATAAACAAGAAAAAATTATTGGACCTTCCATAAAAATTTACTTGAACTGCTGGAACATTTTCTATGGTAAGTCCAAGTTTTATAAATACCTATATTTAGACCTATGTGACTTTTCAGTTTCATGAACTAGTTTCGTAATTTTTTCTACTTTATGAATTTTTTTCATCATGATTTTTTTTTCACTGTGGCAGTCAAAATTGAATGCGACAAAGTTTGTGATACTATATGAAAGATTATCCGATTTTGTATGAAAATTTGGCAAACTCCTTTTATCAAAAATCAGGCAAAATAGAGAATTGCCTGTGTTGAAATAACCTGTAGCATTCAGCAGACAGTGGCTCATATTTTGACTTTGTAAGCTGAATTCTAAATAGTTTGCTCATCAACTCAAACGTATCTCGATCTGAGGAGTAAGCGTACTAACTGCTAACACTTCACAAAATCTAAAACTTATCTAATACCGAGAATGCATCATAGCTAGAGATGGAAATATTTTCCAACTATCGATATAACTATAACTAACTAACGATATTGGATTATCGATATGCCGACCTATCTCTGATATATCTATAATTTTTACAACCTTAAATATAAATAATAATCTATTTTCATCTGTTTTATTAAAATTCTAAGACGCAACTTTTACCAGTGTTTGAATATATTATGTTCACTATCAGTGTGCGAAATTGTCACAATCAGTTTCAATTTTATTACAGTGGTACTTGTGGTATCTACCAGGTCTATAAATGATGCCAGTAATATAGTTAAGATTTGATACTTGATTTAAATATAAGTATTTTAAAAAAACTGTTTCGATATTAAGACTCCATTTAGAGGCGAAAAAGGGACTCAAGGGTTTCATGTGTATTACAACTTTTGACGACAGGCTGACAACCTGTCACTATAGTAAAACACGAATCATCCGAAAGGGCCCTCAACATTTGCCAGATATGGCAATAGCGACAAAATTTTCCCACCCAAGGATGAGTGATTAAGGCATGATATGTGTGTAGATGTTTTAGTCGTCAATGTATCGATATCCATTAAATCGTGGCTCAACACTATCAACTTATTAGATCTGAAGAGTTTCGCCGACGACACCGCAGCGCACATCAATTTCTACCTAGTAAATCAATTTTCATCGAAATTCTATCAAACACTCACGAATTTTGAAGTTTGTTTTTGAAATGTGCGGAGCAACGAATTTCGGGTAAGGGTTTGATAGAGTTACGTAGACGAAGAAGTATATTGAAAATTTTCAAAGATGGCAGTTAAATGAAATAAAATAAAAACATCTACTTGTTTGAAGCTTGATAAGAATAGAATGGATAACGTCGAAATGGGAATTTCTACCCAGAGATGATGTAAATGGCTACTAAGGAATAAATTTGACTTCAGAGTCCACTGTGAATGTACATCAGATTATGCTGACGACCGATGTGGCGCAGTGGTAGTGCGACTGCCTTTGACGCAGAAGGTTCCGGGATCGATTCTCGGTGGGTCACTCACAAAATTGATATTTATCACTTTGTGAATTTGTTCCCAGTCTGGTTAGGATATTGCGGGCTCAACCACCCGACACAGCCATGGCAGAAGCCTGCTACTTGTAGAAGGTGGTTGAAATATTCTGACACTAGGATTGATTGGGTCGTTGGACGACTCGGTGTCCCACACGAAAAGAAGAAGATCAGATTATGGTACGTGCTACGAGCTAACGCGATTGAGAAGTGTGGTGAGTGGTAAGTCCAGCAGATACTCTTTAAAAGGATAAGCGTATGTAAGGTATAAAAGTATTAGCTGCAAATATTTTAAAGAGTGAACCAGCGCATGAAACTGAACCGCTTTCCCCAAGAAGTATAGGTCAAAATGTGAAAAAACATTTGGACCCCCATCCATCCCATACAAAATTATCGACCGACCAAGTCTACTTGTATGGGAGAGCCAAAAATTGTTCTTATATTTTGAATATAGCAGTGGACTGTGTAGTCTAATCGTCTACAAAAACGTTGCGTCTCGAGTTCAATAATGAACGCTAAGAAAACTAAACACTTTTGTCACAAGAAACTATTGAACACCTATCTTTATTTTCTTTATGTTATCTCTCTTCCTCTTTCCCTCGCTGGAGGTGAAAGAAACTTGTTTTACACAACCATTTCATAACAAACCCAGCCTTTTGATATGATGTTGTATTTTAGTTGAACTTTAATTTTCCTCTGTGTAACAAAGGTATCCAAAGTTGTCTGTTTAGAGTTGAAACTTGAGTTCCACAAACTAATTTGCACCAGTTATAAGTTAGACTTGTTATAACTTTGCTAATCGCATCATCTTGTACAGTGAACTGAAAGAGAGTGCGAGAAGGAAATAAATGGAAATATGAAAGATTTTTTTATAATTTGCTTTGTGAATGTCATTTTTTCCGTCAATATAGTAATACACGTTTTCGAAACGGTCCGCAAATATTTTTTATACCTGTTTATTTTAGTGGGTAAGGTGAACTTGTGATTTCCTGATTTTTATTTTTTGGACGAAAGAAGTTAAAAACCGAAAACCGCCTGTACTTGCTGTGTGATATAGGTTATCATTTTTATAGGGGCTGTCACAAAAAAATAATTCAGGCCTGCCTAACACTTGACGCACCACGCAGCGCTAAAATAGCGCATCTGTAATGCAGCGGTCTGTCAGATCCATACTAGAAACTTCAATCCCCAAACTAAAATCGCTTAAGCACAGCTGCGTTATTTTGCATTGTGCGTAAAATGTGAAAAAGGGCTATGATCGAGTGCGTATGTGATACACTTTAATTTAACTAAATACACATTTAAGTAAATAGGTACACGGCGGTCGTTACACAACCATGTCAGAAACCTGCTACTTGTAGAAGGTGGTTGAAAATTCTGACACTAGGGATCATTAGGACGTTGGATGAGTTAGTGTACCACACGAAAAGAGAAGAGAGTAAATACTTCAAAACCAAAACGTTATTTTTTTCTAGTGTACCTACTCGTATAACGAGACTCACGCACATCTTCACGTAAGTAACCGAATTACCTACTTGCGAGATATATTTCCCACTTCCTACACTCCACACTTCCTTCGCTGTTTACATACAAACAATTCTCCATTCAGTTACAGTGTTTTGCTTCCCGTTGTTTGTCGAATAAATCTTTTACTTAAATCATACATGTTGCTTAAAATACGCTTATTGTTGATAGCATTTTTAAAAAGCTGAATGTTGTCTCTAGAATTTTTTATACTATTATGTATACTTTTATCTACTAATACTGCAACTACAACAGTCCATGGGTACTTACCTAATTGCCGGATATTGCCATACTCACCACGTTTGGCCGGTGGTTTGGTGAGCGCAGTGCAAGGTATTGCAGATATTCACAGGGAACGCTCCTGCCTATTAAATGGATTCATCCCTTAGTCACCAATACGACACCCACGGGTAGAAGTGGAGTGATTTTAAGCTAGCATCACGCGGTACTTTCACGTAATATTGCATTAATAAACAATCATGAACTAATTAATTATTATTAACTTTTTGTAAACAAACAAAACAAGCGAAAAAGAATTCACACAACCGCTGGGATTAGAACCCACGTCTTCTGACTATCCGGGTCGGACGTTATTAATTACTGGCATGTAAAACTATATGGCAAGTATTTTCGTTTATCTTTTTGTTAACTTCAGATCGTATTATTTATAGATAATATGAGTCCTACTTGAACCTGCGGTCTAGACCAATAAATGTTTAGATTAGGTTGTGTAATTTGATATTAGATTAATCCAACTTCAAATGGTTGTTGAAAACTGAAACTGAGTTTGGAAATTCGATATTTATGTAGTTTTGTAATAGTTCAACTATTTGTGGTGGACCGGTGTGGTAAACTTTGCGTTATTCTCTGATTATATACTTACACATACACAAATCACGCCATTATCCCTCGCGGGGTAGGCAGAGCGTAAACAATCGTAAAACTGCGGTCGTTATCATCACGTCTGACAAATATTGAGGGCTCTTTCAGATGATTCATGTATCACTGTAGTGAAAGGTTGTCAGTCTGTCGCCCAAAGTTGCAATACACATGCAACCCTCGAGTCCCATAGTCGCCTCTTACAACAACCGCGGGAATATTTGGGGTGATGCTATGCTAAACCGGCATCACACGGCAATTCCAAGCCGGCTTAACACAGCATCCTCTATAACCATACATAGTAATGTATATCTCTGTTGTGATTGTGTTGTAACCCGTGCAGCGAGAGTGTTATTTTGTAGACAATGCAAAACTCGTAGCCATTGTAGACATTTGCTACGTGCTACGTCGTAGCAGACTATGTATTGTTTTCTTTTTTTATTATTTCGTATACTATTTTAATTACAAGATATCGCAGATACACCTACTAGGTAATACTTTAATTACCTACAAAAAACTAAAGGTAATGCACAATCAATAGAAATAGAAAAATCCCTAATCATAATCACTCATAATTATAGGAGATCGAAGAGGTGGTAAAATAAAATACTCGTTTATTTTTTTTATTTTTTTTCATGTGGGACACCAAGTCGTCCAACGACCCAATGAACCCTAACCCTGTTGATTATAGTGTATATATGTAAAGCAAGAAAGGGTTTCCATCGGCAATTTTATTTTTTTATGTACCTATTACTTCACTCCGAAGGTCTATCACTTGAAATGCCCTCTTCACAACTACGCCTTCTATTTTCCAACAAACTCCATGGAACCATCTCGCATATGAAGGGTATAGTATCAGTACACCAAATGTCATTGAGCATTGCATTACGGAAGACCGAGCCGCAAAATTCACCAGGTGGGAAGTTGTCAGGCTGGCCACCAGCCCACTTCTGGAAACCTGCTTTTTTGAGGGTCTGACCTGGGAACAAATAAATAAAAAAATAAATAAATAAATATCTTGGACAATTCACACAGCGCCATCTAGCCCCAAACTAAGCAAAGCTTGTACTATGGGAACTAGATAGCTGATACTAATACATATATACTTTTTGTTTGTAAATAAATACATATTATACATAGAAAACACCCAGACTTAACACAAATATTTGAAAATTGACTTAACAAATATTTGTGTTCGGTGGGGATCGAACCCACGACCCTCGGCGTAGAAGGCAGGCATACTATCGGCTACGCCATCGGGACAGTCTGAAATTAAACAAGATTAAGGCGGATCGCACACTTGACGCACAATATCGCAGCGGTCTGTCAGATCCATACTAGAAACGTCACTGCCCATACTAAAACTGAACTCGACGGACGACACTGCAATGGCGCTGCGTTGACAGTGTTTGAGCGGTTTTAGTATGAGGATTAACATTTCTAGTATGGATCTGACAGATCGCTATGCTTATTGTTATAAGAAATAGAAAAATGTGTCCTGCATTTTTCTCTTTTTTACAAAGACTAATATTTGACCATCAAAAAGCTAAATGTAAAATTTACTACTTTGAATAAATTAGACTTTGTCTTTGCTGCGATATTTTTGCGCTCCGTCGTGCGTCAAGTGTGCGATCCGCCTAAGTCTTCATCATCATAGCGTATGGCAATCCCTGCTTGGATCAGATCTCTATATCGAGGTTTTTAAAGCCAGTTTTCTGCATCTACAGTAAACCTGTGCAGCTTGGCTATACCTCTGGGAAAGCAGGTCAGAGGCACTATATCACAACATGGGACAGGGTCTGGCCAGGTGCTACACAGTCGCATCTTGGTGACTCCCTTAGGCCCCATTTGTGAAGATGGTTATTTCTGCCGTGGTTGGTTCATGGTTGAAGATTAAGTAATGAGTAATTTGACTTCCTGTTGCTAGTTCGAGCATTGATCTTAATTAGTTTTTTTGAGTAGGTTATTATGGTATTGTACGGTGATGAATGATAAGTCTACCTCCGCTATGAAAGGCCTGGGTTAGATTCCTATACATTTTAAAAGTGGTTATTCTTCTTAGTACATTTTTCCGTGTATTTTTAATGTCCACAGGATACAAGATAAAAGCATTACTTGTACCATATTTCTTAGATGCAGGCAACCACTAATGCCTATGAATGTGTCATTTGTATGAGAATATGACCTATACATATACATACTTAATACATAACCCTAAAAACAAATCAGATCTTCCAGCGCGTCCCCACGAGTAATAGTCCGCAGCATATTTTTACTTAGGTAGTGTATCCCAAGTGAATAAATGGAACTAGTCACAAAACTTACCATGAATAGTCATAAACACTCCATGCTCACTCCAGTCATGAAAACCGACGCCGAAATAGTCTCTATGTTTGGCGCTGATCTGGCCACCAGGATATTTTGCCATAAGATCTCTCAGAACGTTCTGTTCTTCTTCCGAATTGATGATAGCCAAGTGACCACCCTCGGCAGAACAAGTCATGAAGGCTTTTGACCAAGTTTGGCCAAAAGGATGGACTTTGTAGCAGTGCCCCGTCCTGGTGTCAAAAATGTATTCTGCAAACAGAACAGTTTGCTTTGAATTGGGTCCTTAATAAAATATGAAAGTTGTACGTAACTATTGTCCAAAAATACGAACTTCATTGATAATTTTTCAGTTTTTTTTTATTTATCTTATTACTACATAATAATTACTTAAAAAAACTAAAAAATCCCGCTAAATCCATAATAGGTTTGTCTCCAGATCAACCGCGTAAGACTTAGTTGAAGCTAGGTACAAGTATGAAATACCTATTCAACGTTTGAATTAATACACAGAAAATGTATATAAAAGTAAGTGTGGTGACGTTATCTAAAATAGGAACGGGCACGTCTGTACATTCACATAATCATACAATTCACCGTTTTAGATCGTTTTAAAAAGTAGCTCATTGGACCTGTCAATCAACATCCCAATTATATAGCGACTCAAAACAACCTTCTTGTAGGCAGACCTAAATTGCCGTCGCACGGTAATAAATAAACTCAAAAAAAGTCGTCCTAATACCTACTGACCTTTACAACACAGCTCAGGATATCTACAAAATATTATGTTAAAATGTGATAATAACCACATTATATGTAACTGATAAAGACAGGAAACCAGACCAGACTGCAGTAAAGTGATAATGAAGATAACATAAACCACTCGTAACTGTATTTGTCAAAAATTGCAGATTGCTTCAAAGAGTTTTTTTTACCTCGTTACTTTTCTTTTTCAAAAATAACTGTTTTTTTCAAAGTTTTTGCAGTTACAACTTACCGGCATTTTGCAGTTATAACTTACCGGCACGATGTACACATTATACAATACCTGGATCAATAGTTCCACATTGACCAACAGATGCCGTGGTTTGTGGTTCTTTCCTGAAGCAAAAGTATGGTAGCGGTTCGTTGCAGCTGACGTCAGCCAGATCACCATTGGCATACATCGCGATACATTGCTCATCTCCAGAATTGTTGGGTTCACCAAGTGCCCAGGTATTTTGCATTTCTTTCAAAGGATTTCCTGTAAATAAATTAGATCAAGGATTAATGTTCCCTGGAGAAAAAATTCAAAGTTTTATTTTGCATTTAATTGGTGACGTGACAGCATAGCTACAGAACAGAAAAGTATAAAAAAATTTGAGCTATTTTACCCATAGTTACTTGTGTAGACTAGGTAGGTAGGCTACACGTAGGTAGTTATTGAGGATCGCACGACGGAGCGCTAAAACATCGCACCGGTCTGTCAGATCTATACTAGAAATGTCAATGCCCATACTAAAACCGCTCAACCGCTGTTGATGCAGCGCTATCGCAGCGTCGTCCGTGGAGTGCGGTTTTATTATGGGGAGTGACGTTTCTAGCATAGATCTGACAGACCGCTGCGATATTTAAGCGCTCCGTCGTGCGTTAAGTTTGCGATCCGCCAAGGGGCTGATTGTCAGTAGATAAATGACAACTCTGTGTCTTCGCAAGGTGTCGGACTTTGCTCATGCACCCGAACAATTTGTTATAATAATTTCTTATAAATAATGGCAAATAAGCTTGAAGCCTCACCTTCAACGGAGAAGAAATCTCCATTTGAGTATATCGCTGACATCCCGAGAAATATCAATTTTGCAGAATATTCGTCCATCGTATCCATCATGATTCTCTTGTGATCAAAAGTCATCGGTGTTGCCAGGGTACTTCCTAAAAACAAGAATAAGAAATAAAAAAACAGTTAAAAATCTAGTCCAACCAGGAGACCTCGATTTATACAGGATCTACTTCTTCAACAAACATACCACTGCTATGAGCGTCTCCCGATTGGGGATTGATTGATTAAGTAAGATGGTTCCGTGTTTCGGATGGCACGTTAAGCCATACGTCCCGGTTGCTGTCTATGATCACTTAGACGGCTGTCGTTACGCAACCATGTCAGAAGCCGGCTACATGTAGAGGGCGGTTGAAAAATTCTGACACTATGGTTCATCGGGTCGTTGGATGACTCGGTGTCCGACACGAAAAGAGAGAGGGGATTGATTGGTGAGCGCAGTGTAAGATGTTAATTTCCTGGTTAAATGTATCATAGGTTTGGGGTGCTGATATTCTAATCACACGGAAAATTTAGAAGGATTCTCACTTTTTGTCACAAAGTCAATACAAACAAAACAAGTGAAAAAATTCACACCACCGATGGGATTCGAACCCACGTCTTTTGACTTGCCGGATCAAACGTGTTAAGCGCCACACCACGGTTGGGTCTGGTCTCAGCGACGAAATTGTAATCCACTTGAATAGGATCTGACTAGAAGTCTGCCGATGAAGACTTACCTTCTAAAAAGCAGCGAAGCCTCGCTTGCTCCCATTTCTCGGGCATCCGGTTAAACCTGGTCCATCCACGCACCGTCTCGTTAAACGTGTAGTCGGACCTATAGTACCTGCCATCTAAAAGTGGTTCATTCAATAACTAATGGACAACCCAGATGTAACCGCTACACCCACTGTTAACCGTTTTCCGAAAAAGATATTTTTTCGACATATATTACACATAATATAAGGTGTAAAAATATTAGCTGCAAATATTTTGAGGGTTGAATCAGCCCATGAAACTGGACAACTTTCCCCTAGAAACATAGGTCGAAATATTAAAAATATTTTTGGACCTCCCATACAAATTGACTTGGTCGGCCCGTAATTTTGTATGGGAGGTCCAAAATTTTTTTTTCCTTTTGAATCAGTCTTTCAAAAACCCGCATAAAAATGCGTAGACTGGTTCAGAAAAACTGACTTCGGTGCCACTGACAGCCAGAGAAAAATAAGCAAAAAAAGGCTTCATTTTAGAGTACGTAGTGATAATAATGTACAACAATTCTAAGCTACGACCAACTACAAAATACAAATAACTTTATTTTGCTATGTCTGAATCTAACGATTATCATATGAAAAGTTTCTTCTAACTCTTGAAAGTACTTACCAATAAAAGCAATGTGGAATACGAGAACAAAAACTAAAAAACACGACTCCATTTCAGAGATATGATAATGTTAATAATATCCACAATTACGAAGTATTTTTATATAAGCCATGGACTTTTTATACCAAATTGATAGTACCTATCTGACGGCATTATCAGCATATTATAACCGCAATCTGGTATAGGGACCATCGCATTTATACAGAAATAATTTTTAAAGTTAAATGTAAATATGCTTTATTTCAGGAATCCTATAATTTGATTAATTATATCTTCTAAAATATGGGTCATGTGATAAACGTGATGGGAATTTTCCCCTTTCTTCTTTTTATCTTGTAGTGTAGTGTAGTTTAAGTGTAGGTACATAGTGTACTGAGCTAACGTGAAATTTATTTTCCTTTGGAATGTAATTTATCTAGTTGAGTATCAATGTAACTCAAATATAAAAATTTCAACTTAACACAGTGCCGATTCTCGTCTACTCAAAACCATCTTAGTTCAGGGTTTGGAATCTATTACCTAGTTTGTGTTTATTAATCACAGGAATGTGATGATGAATCAGTTTTTAAGTATTTTTTCTAAGTCATACTGTATGTACAACAAATCCTAAATAAGCAAATCTCGATACTTTGTGTGCGGTGACAGCGATGACGGCCATATATCGCGAGCTTTCTGTTATGGACCATTTCCGAAGCGTTTACTGAGCTCGTATGAAAATTACCAACAATACAATCCGACAAAAGGGTCGCGGGAAGCACCCCTAATACGAGTTTCTCGCATTATTTGTAATACATGACAGCGCTTACACGCTACGGGATATAGGATTTGCACGTTTCCTTTGTAAAATAAGGAACGTACAAACATAAATTCTACATTCTGATTCTGTTGGTATTGTTTTTTATGAAAACATCCAACACTGGTTGTTTTTTATAACTGGATGGACCAGTACATGTTGATGATCCCATAATCTCTTAAAATATTTTCTGTTGATTTTTTTTACATCTTGTTAGTGGTCTTCGCGACTTTACCCTGGTTGATTGCATTGTATGGTCCCATTCAAAAGTTATCTTATCTCTCAGCTGTATGTAGCATTCCCGGCTCTCGGAACCAATAGCATGAATCATTCGTTCCCTGTCTCGGTACAAACAATAACCCCGACAGAAGTTTGGTGCTGAAAGCTGCCAGAAGTTTCGCCAAGTTGTCAGAATTAATAGTAATTACGTGCATGAACTGGAAGTTTTGTACTGTAAGTAGGGTGAACGAAGCGTTCCCAAACTAGAGACCTGTCAAAGACTTCATCGAATTTACATCAATATTCTCCCTCTATTTTATGTGCCATGTTAGACGATTTGTTCATAAACTGTGCTGCGTTTGATATAGTGTACGGAAAAGTATGTATGATCAGATAAGAAACTGAACAACTTTTCTTATGGAGGCTAGGTATGTCGGTAAACTAAGAAAAAGAATTCGACATCGCATACAAAACTCCTAATCAGCAAGGTATGGAAACTCGAAAATTTTGCGTTTAACATTTATGCTCCCTAGCAAAAGTTAACATGGTGTAAACGAAGATTTGACTGCGGATAGAATGGAAGAGGAAGACATGTTGCGCCGACCCCAAATAATTTGGGATAAGGGCAGGCAGATGATGATGAGCAAAAGTTAACATGGTAAAATACTTGAAGTTATTTCGGTACACCGTCGCTTACATCCGGAGTCGGTATATTACATACTGTACTATTAACTTTGTTTGAATTGAATCAAACTAGTTAGAGACTGGTACATTGACCTTACTGCTAATTGTTCTGAAACGTGCGATTGTATTGAAATCTTGAGATTTTGTAACTTTACTTATTGCACGAGCTGTCTCGAAATGTATCTACACGCAAGTTGTGGCTGGATTCTGTGTTTCGGTGAAGCGCAGGTGTTCTGAACGTGTTAAGTGTGGTAAACTCGAGTTTCGTTGGAGTAACTAACACAAGTTATTGTTGTTTGGTGAAGATTTGTTTCTGAGCTAGTTTGTGATGTAGGTGAAATATAGCTACTGTGTACTACAGAGGCGGTACTGTGGGTGATAATTATGTGTGTAATTAATTATGTGAGCTATTATGGATCATACGATCCTCATTCCCTCTATTGGATAGGTGTTACCTTACTCACCACGCTGACGAATTTTATAACGACTCTGGCTTGCCAAGCACTGGCCAGATATTTAATCCACAGAGAACGCTGCTGCCCATTTGCTGGATGACTATCTATAAATCGCATTTTGTGACACCCGCCACGGATGGAATTGTTCATCAAGTTAAAAATATAAAAATATTTGTCTATCAAATTAAAAGTAGATATTTTTGTTGAGATTTTATGTTTGAATAAGTTCGTAATGTTGATATTTTTAAACAATCTTATTTTGCTAAAGGTAAGGTCAGCAAAAGGACAGCGGAGGGGTCACGATAACAGTGAAACAGGAATGGAGGATATCAGATCACATTTCGTTTCCAGTTCGAATGCTGCGCGCTATCTTTTCTTTTGATCTTTTCCCTTCATATATTGTGAAGCACAATAAATACGAATAAACGTGTACGTAAGAAATTTATTTGTAAGACTACCTTATTTTGGGTTCATCGGGTCATGGGTCATCACATCTGATGGGTCAAGACATATTTTGCCAATGTCAAAGAAGTCAGGTTGTCGGTAAGGTTAATCTTACTTAATTTTATTTTATACTTAAACTTGATTTTTCCTCCCTTTAAAAAATACCAATTTGTGAAAAAAAAACATCCAACATTGTCGATGTCATCAAAGTCATATGCCGGCAATAATCACTTACAAAATAAAAAGTCTTCTAAAAATTGTTTCGAAAGTCGCTAACAGATTCCACTTGTTTTCGAACAAAGTACTTTATTTGCCGGCGGCGAAGCTGCCACCGCTCCTGGCAAAAGTTTCCTTGTCGCGCTTCTTAAATTTAAATCTTTGGAAGCCTGAGAGACATTTATAACTTTTAAAAATTAATTATTTTCGACGCCCGCCCCTGTCGAGTGAATAAGCAATACGGTTTTTGTTAGCTCGATCAGATTTTTTTTAATAAAATGAACATATTTAAGTATGTTGTACACGCCAACTGCCTCACTTTATGCCATCTCACTACCCTAGGTCTGCTGGAAGAGATTTCTCTTTAGAAATAAGCTGACCTGTTGTATATTGTTCTCAATGTTATGTCCTTTGTGTTCTATTGTGTACAATAAACGATTATATAAATTGTCTGTACTGTAGGATGTCAATTTCTGAAACGTTCGGTTTTGTTTCATGCGAAAATCAGCTACTTAGTATAATTGGCAGTATGACACGTTTTACAATTGCCACATAATACCCTCAAAAGTTCACACATATTTTTGACTATATAATCATCAACGTCAACAGCGGTTGAGCGGTTTTAGTATGGGGATTTATATTTCTAGTATGGATCTGACAGAACCCTGCGATATTTTAGCGGTCCGGCGTGCGTTAAGTGTGCGATCCCCCTTAGCAACACTGTACCTAGTAGTAATTGGTTATATGTTCATAGCTGTTACACAGATTAATAATAATTTACTAACGTAACCTGTATTCCAAATTACTCTTTACCTTTTTTTATTGTATGAGTCACCCAGTCATCTACTACCAAGTTCAAATAACAGTAAGAATACAAATTTTTAAGAGGAAGCTATTTTCTATTCCTTTATATTTGCGTTGCGACGACGTTGTCTGCCCGCATTTCACAATCTTCTTGTCACCTGCCACTCACTTCGCACTTTTTCTGGTTTTGCCTTGCACGATCACGAGCCTCTGCAATACAATGCATCTTACAAGAAAACAAAACATAACATACCTACTATCGTTAAGCCCATTTTGCATTTTGGCACTAAGTGGCAAAACTTACGTTTTGTGTTTTTAAGCACACCGTCACGTGAGACCTCTATTTGGACAACTCAGAAGTACACTGGTGTAGGTATTACCCATTCTCACCCTGCCCCAAAAAAAAACTTACAAGGTAAAACTTACGTAATCTATCTGGCTGGTTCGCCAACACCAACATAGATCCCTTTTTGCTTTATTCCGACTCGCACATGACCGCTTTTTTATTTTATTTTATAAACCTTTAGACATAGATAATGTAAAATTCTAATAAACGTTATGGAGATTTACCTTCCCTACGAAAGACTCTTACCTTTTTCGTTTTATACGCTTCTGCGGCGTAAAAATATCGTTAAATGGAAATGGCTACGTCAACATTACGTTACATAAATTAAAGGTAAGTAGTATTCTTCGGCAGTAAGTACGTACGTGTAACAAAAAGGAAACGAAGACGTTACTTGTAAAAATAGGCATCAATATTTAGAAAACACAGAAAGCCGACTGCAGTCTTTTTTATGAAATTTTTGTAATGGTGAGTGTCAGTCTAACGCATCGGCACTTCATATTATGTCAACAACTTCCGTTTGAGCTAGCCCGTGAAAAAGTATTTATGCGTCTGCATACAATACCTACAGACTTTTAAAAAATTAAATCCTCATGAATGAAAATGAGATATCAAAAAATTTTCAAGCGTCGCCCGGGAATCCCTAAGATCCTCGCTTTAAGACGAGCATCAAGAGATCGAGAAATTGACGAGGCCAACCGGTGCGTCGATAGCAGTGTTTCGGTACCCCACGCGGCCTGGGTTCGATTCCCGGTCAACGCTAGTAAATTTTTCGATTTCTTATTGTCATTTAGGAGAATAATGTACTAGCACTGTGAGTGTGGTAAATCCCAATAAATTTTAAAAAACCCTCCTACTAAGGCAGTCGGGTGATAAAAGTGGAAGGACCAGTTGATAATATAACTAAGTATCTACCTACCAACAAAAAACTAAAACATGTATTTAAAAAACATTTGTCAGACACAGTCCCTTTGGAACGACCGTAAAGAATAAACCAAGGTACGCAGGAGTGTTTCCTTTTAAAAGTGTTGAGTGTTTTTAATTGCTGTTAAAAGCTTCCGGCGTTGAATAAATTACGTCCTGTTTTATATCTCGTTTGTTTTCACAAACTAAGAGGGTCTATAATGCTTTATTAGGTGCGGAAAGGTACCACGTTTGTCTGTAAGTACTAGAAAGGTACCATGTTTGACAAAGGTACCATGTTTGACCGTGAGTACTAGAAGGTCCCATGTTTGACAAAAGTACCATGTTTGACTGTGAGTACTAGAAATGTATCATGTTTGACCGTGAGTACTAGAAGGTACTATGTTTGACAAAGGTACCATGTTTGACTGTGAGTACTAGAAAGGTACCATGTTTGGCTGTGAGTACTTTATAGAAGTGAGCAGCTTTATTTATTTGTTTGCTGAATTGTAAAGAACTGCGTAGGTACGGCGTTCGACGACACAACGCATCGTCAAACATAAAAAAAATTGAAATATTTTAAGGGATGAATCAGGCTATGAAACTGAACAACATTCCCTAAGGAATATAGGTTAAAATATGTTTAAAAAAATTGGATTTCCTATACAAAATTACCTACCGTCCAAGTCAATTTGTATTGGACGTCAAAAAAAATTTCTCATACTTTGACCTATGTTTCTTAGAGAAAGTTATGCAGTTTCATGGGCTGGTGCTACCCTTAAAATATTTGCAGCTCATATTTTTAAACCTTATATACAAAGTAACACACAATAGTGACGATAAAAATTAATTGATCATTGCCTACCTAAATGTTCATCCATTTTGTGCACTTTTATTATGAGTTTCTTAATTTTACTTCGAGTGTCTAACGTAGGCTTGATTGTACTTTTTCCCAGTTTCTGTGAGACACACAAGCTTAAATAAAATAAATAATAGAAACAAAAGTCTGCAAAGGCTCACTGGCTGCACATAAATCCGGAAACTTTTCAAATAATAAACGCACTTTGGCGGTAAACCAGCCATCGGTAAATAAGTAAACTTTTGTGCTTATCACGAAGTAAAAAATAAGTCTGGCAAGGTTTTTCCGGAGGGTAACAAATTTGTTAGGCGCGCTGGTACTTTGACCTGTTTTCGTTTTTTCTCCACTGAAAATAAACAGAAAGTAATTTGTTGATGGTAGTCGCCAAATTGCTTGAGTGAACTCGGTAATATTTCAAGATCAGATGCTATACTTTGGTAAGATATTAACACGTTTTGTTTTGTGAATGGAAAACACTTTTAAAAGCGTAAGACATGGCTTCTTCATCAATAAAAAGACATGTTCTCGTATAATTTTATCGAACAGTTAACTTGTACGTACACCTAGTAAGAGTATGTAGCTAGCTATACAGCTTACATTAATGGTGTAGGTATAGAGATGAAGGTATCTATAGTATAGATACCATATATATATAGAATTATTCTATACTATAAAAAAGAAAAAAATTGGTCCCTGTCTTTTTGTTTGAATACCAATCACTGGTCTTTATATTTCAGTTTTCTGATTTCTTCGCGGTCATAATTTTTTGTTCAATTTCTTTGTAATTTCACTTGAGTTGGCTGAGGTGTAAAACGTGAACTTCCTCTACTGTTTATCATTTTCATGCACAAGTGGAAACAGTCCGCAGCCTTTCAATTTTCTTTTTTTTTCTTTGTGAATGCTACAGAGTTGACTGATGTTGAAACTGGTTGTCATGCTTACCTATAATAGTTTGGGTCCAGAAAACCTCCACCTTTGTAAACGGCGCAGGAGAGTTCTGATCTCTTCTTAGGGCATAACTTCACTGTCTCTGGTATTAAACCCTGGACCTCTAGATCTAGAGCCCTAAGCTCTAACCGGTTGATCACAGAGGCTCCAGCAAGTAATGAACGTTGAATTCAGTTAGGACTAGTTTGATCAAATAATACAGTTAGTACAATAGTTGGGCGGTAGGTGGCGTCGCGGGGCAATTTATCTTCGGCCCTGTCGTTAGTCCATTACGTTAACGACCGCGGAGAAAGTTCTAAAGACGTCTAAATGTAGACTATAGTGCCGTAGTAGAAGAGAAAACAGTTGTCTTAAGTGAACTATGATAAAACATAAATTAAAAATTAAAAAGCCCCATATCAAGCCTTTATTTTGTACGAAATTATAATGTAAACCAATACGCCTAAATGCGTTTATTTTTCTTCCCCTTTGAGAGGGCAAGCCCCCACCATCCCGACGTTGTTAACACTTTGTGCTTGATTAAGAAATTAAATTAAAGGCAGCATTAAATAATTAATTAATAGAATCAATAATTAATTAAAACATAAATAGCATCACCCATATCTTTCCCGTGGGTGTCGTAAGAGGCGACTAAGGGATTCGAGGTTTCATATACATTACAATTTTTGGCGACAGGCTGACAACCTGTGACTATAGTGATACACGACTTACCGGGAACAGCCCTCAATATTTGTAAGACGTTGCCGTCGACGTCGCTCTGCCTACCTCGCAAGGGATAAAGGCGTGATTTATACATGTATGTATTAAATATCTAGGTAGTAAAAAAGTTTATTCCTCATTCTAAAAGTGGTAAATGTGTGCTGACCTAAGTGCCTAAATTTACTACATAGTTTGTATTTAGTAGTTTCTAGTAAGGTGTTTATTCAGAGAGTTTGGAGTGGTATTAAATATTAAAGCTCAGCGCTGCGTCCAGCTGCGCACGGTAATGCCCCGCTCCATCTTCATCACAGTGTACACACACCTTTATATTTCCATGAAAGTAGCTTAAAATGAGGTGTAAAATTATTAGCTGCAATGCAAACATTTTAAAGTGTGAATCAACTCATGAAACTGAACGAGGGACCATAACATGACATCACAAAATTCTTTATTGCACAAAATTGTACAACATGCAAAAAACACAAACAAAGGAAACAGTACAACAAGGCGGCCTTAATGCTAGGTAGCATTCTCTACCAGGCAACCTTAGGGTGAAAGAGACATTGATTGATATTATGAAAAAATAATTTGGACCTCCCATGTAAAATGACTTGGTCGTCTGGTTGGTACATTTTGAATGCAGAGTATAACTAGGAAGGATAGGTATTACATATAAATAATAAATAATAATAAATAATAAAATGATTTATTAAAGACTTACGTTCATCGGGTCGTTGGATGACTCGGTGTCCCACACGAAAAGAAGAAAAGACTTACTTCACAAATTACATGTGTACTAAATTAGAACATTATTAAGACTAAGTGTATCATGTGCCTGAACTAGGATAAACCTGTATCTCAGGCTAAAAAGACTTAAATAAGAGAGTTGGTAATAATTACTTATAAAATAGGTACATAAAACTTATTTTAACTTATTCGTCTTATTATTAATTTTTATAAATAGGAAGATTAAAAAACATCCTTAAAACTATAACATAAAGTATTAAAAAAAAAACTTATTTTATAATGAGCAATAGATTTTCCGTTTCCTCATAAGACATCTTTTGAAGATAGTCCTGAAGAACCTTCTTACATTCATTATAGCTAAGAGGGTAAAAAGCCAAACTTTCATTAAGCCTGTTATAAAGGAGTGGGCATATACTTACCACACGTGGCGGGCGGACTGGGTAGCGCAGTACAAGGTGTAGTATTCACAGTGAACGATGTAAGTCCGCCTTTGTGCCTACACATTCTATTAGTTTATTTATGTGTTTTTTTGTAACTATATCTTGTTTGGTACAATAAAGTTATTACATACATACATACATACATGCATGCCAATCCTTAGATCCATCCCTTTGCCTTTTACGACACTCACGGGTAAAAATAGGATGATGCTATTCTAAATCGGCATCAACATCCGTTATTCACTGCCTCACTGTCTTTAATGTCCTTTTTTATGCCCATTTTCCATTATGTTAACGATTATGAGAATCAGAAATGTGAAAGCCAGACACACTTTCACCGTATTCGTATTGTACACACTTTAGGCGGATCGCGTTTAACGTGCCCTCCGAAGAACAAAACTATTTTTCTTTATGGGCTAGCTCCAAATAGCAATTTCGCTTGGTCCATATAAAATAATAAGTCGATGAAAATTACCACAAATCAAAAAGATTCTAAAAAGGTATTAATATATTCTAATTTATACCATATCTCTACTCTCTTAGATATTTAATATTTATGTGTGCTTTTTCCTTTCCGTGTTTCCGCAATTATCTGCGTTGTATGAATAAAAGAAAAAAAAGCTAATGCTTTTAAAAAGATTAGATAATATTAAAAATTCGAAAGACTTTCGTAGTATTTTGTCCTGTTTGCATAGGTGTGTTATTATGGATATGGATCCAATATACAAATTATGGAAAAATTATCCAACACGCATATTTTATTTTAATAAACACAAACACTGAATGATACAGTACTAAGGTACTTAGGTATCTACAAAAAATATAAAGCCTGATTTCTCACGATCGAAATTAGAACCTAAAATTTCGATGTACTTACGGTGCCAGCCGACGTTCTAAAAGGAGTTTTGTAGACAATTTAAATGCAGTGTTTTCAACAAAGCACCATGGTCTTGGTCATATATCTTTGACGTTTAAATTAGGTCATATATTCGTCGTGTGATGCCGGCATAGAATAGCATCACCCCATTTCCTACCCGTGGGTGTCGTAAGAGGCGACTAAGGGACTTGAGGGTTTCAGGTGTATTACAACTTTTAGGCGACAGGCTGACAACCTGTCACTATAGTGATACAAAAATTATCTCAAACCGGCCCTCTATATTTATCAGACGTGGCAATAGATACCGTATTTTAACGGCCGTTAACGCTCTGCGTACCCCGTAAGGGACAAAGGCGTGATATATGTATGTATGTATGTTATGTATGCATAATATTCGTGGTTTCTTATGTACCTCTATGTGCCCGTCCACCTTACGTTTGTAACTTTCTCAAATCTAAAGTACGTCATGTACCAGTTAAATTAAATTATTTCAAAGTCTTAATCCTACATAAGCCGCTCTCAAACTGAATTACGTCTCAGAAATACTAATAAAGAAGATCTTCAAGGGGCAGGTGTGTTACTTATCCCTAAATTACTCAATTTTGACATCAGTTGAATAAATCAGTCTGCGTCAGATAGAATGGGTTGCTTAATTTAGGTAATTGTATTATTAAAATACCGAATTTCTTTGAATTTGTTTGTGGATATTTATGGAACTGTACCTTCACTACAACTGAACCTAAACAAAATAACGTTAATTCCCTTAATAGTGATTGAAATAAAGAGATACAAATATACAAAGTATGAATTGTCGTGGACACCGCTTACTGGGTGGGTTTTGTATAGATACAGATAGTGATTCAGAAGAACGGTTTGTATACTAGATATATTTATGTTGGAAAACCTTTTCTCCTGAAATATTTTCTTATGGGAAATTGTTCAGTTTTATGGTGTGAACGCACCTAATGAGTGTTAGGAAAACTGTCCCTTACACCCTGCATATTGCTATAAAGACTTTTCACTTCTTTTCTAGAGTCGTGTAGAAAATCTTTTCTAATCCAACATGTACAAAACAAGCTGCGAGTAACGGGAACTAAACGCGAGAAAAATGTTCTGCACCTTTGAAGTTATTTTATCTTCGTTTACTTTTTTTTTTCGCTCGCGGCACTTGCTCTTCATTTATTAATGCCCTGAAGGTCTGCAAACATTGCAGGAAAAGAATGTTATGAAGCGAATGTACACATTACACAGCAGTAATTCTTTTTAAAAGATTTTTTTTTTAGAGAGAGGGCTGGTAGCGACTGGATGCCAAAAGCGGGAAATCGTTCGTTGTGGCCCACACTAGGGGAGGCCTATGTCTAGCAGTGGACTGCTATAAGCTGATGTGATGATTATGATGATGCGAATTATTTTTATAGTTTAATATCTTTATTTTATGCTATGACAGATTACCTAATAAAACATAGGTTTTATGAAGAATGAAAAGTGTGATAAAAGTCGACTGCAAGTATTTTAAGGCGTGAACCAAAGTATGAAACTGAAAAACTTTCACCAAGGAACGTTCCGTTAAACGACTCAGTGTCCCATACGAAAAGAGAGAGAGACACCATGGAACATAGATCTAATCAAAATGTGAAAAACTACTTTGGATCTAAATGTACCAGCCGATCGAGTCAATTCGTATGAGAAACCTATGATGAGATGTGTACCTATGTCCTACAGCCCCCCTGCCAAACATAAGACGGTTTTAAGTTGTATTGTATATATAAGTATGTAGTCATATAATTGTAATAAGTATTTATTGCTGAAATATTTCCCCAATCCCGCAAGGTTTTTATCAGAGATTCTCCATTTTTGTCACGAAGAGGCCGGCCAGCGTAGCTAGCCCACAGTAGAACTTGTTTTATTTTCTAATCCGAAGGTATCTAGTTTTTCGCTGGAAAGAGCCGATGTGTGACCGCCACTGGGAAGTAAAAAAATACCAACGAAAAATTGTAACTCTATTCGATCGAGTAAGTAACTTAATTTTGAACGAGCTTACCTACTTTTCAAAGGAAAATCTCTCTTCCTCTTAGTATTCCACTTTCCAAGAATATAAACATGATGGTCTCTAACATAAGGCTTGTTGAGTTTCTTATCTACAAAACAATCATTGGCTTAAAAAAATATGAAAATTAAAAAGTGTTATCCTTGATAATACATACATTTATCACGCCTTTATCCCTTACGGGGTAGGCAAAGCGGTAACGGCCGTAAGAATACGGTAACTATCGCCACATCTGTCATTTTTCGAGGATTGTTTTCCAAGGTTGTTTTTTTTTTTTTTTTTTTATAATGTAATAGGCCCGCATTTGTCTGCCATCTCACCTGGTAGTAAGTGGAGACATGTGCTACAGTGACAAGTTGTCAGCCTGTCGCCTAAAAATTGTAATACACCAATACTCTCGAGTCCCTTAGTCGCCTCTTACGACACCCGCGGGAAGGATGTGGGGCGATGCTATTCTAAGCCGGCATCACACGGCATCTTGATAATGATTACAATTTAAAAAAATGAAATGAAATATAAGTATTTTGAAGATCGTAAGTTAGACATTGTTTTTCATATAGATACTTATTGTGTTTCAAAATCGATCAAGTTTTAATTGAAAACTGGTTGTTAGCATAGAAGCCGCTAGAGTGGGGGGAGACGAGGTGGGGGGATGTACTGCGGCTACGTATTAATTTAATTAATTTCAATTTCAATCTTTATTGAATGAATCAAAATACACAAGTGTAACTCTAGCTACTTCGGGTGTTTTTGTATCAGTAGTGGTGCATGTTAGATTTATTATTTTTAGCTTTTAGCAAAGGCGATAAAAATAATTGTAAAAAAAAAACATAATACTTGTATGCAAAATTCCAAAATGGAAACTATTATTTAATTGTTTTTACAAAAACAGTATCTTGCCGTGTGATGCCGGCTTAGAATAGCATCATCCCATTTTGTACCCGTGGGTGTCGTAAGAGGCGATTGAGGGACTTAAGAGTTTCAGGCGTATTACGACTTTTAGGCGACAGGCTGACAACCTCTCACTATAGTGATACACAAATTATCTCGAACGGCCCTCTTTATTTGTCAGAAGTGGCGAGAGCGACCGTATTTTTTACGGCCTTTAACGCTCTGCCTACCCCGTAAGGAATAAAGGCGCGATATATGTATGTATGTATGTAAAAACAGTATCACCTTTTTACCTACCTGATCGAGTTTTAGGTAGGTACTTACTTAATTTTTCTTTTCACTCTTTTTAATACATTTTCTCCTTGCCTCCAAAGCTGCTTTCCTTGGTAACTTTTTGTATTCTTAATCTGGATTTCTTACCATATATTATTACTTATTCCTCACCAAAAGAGCCTAGAAAATGTTTACGTAATATAACGTACAAAGGTTTGAGATTTACAGGCTTTACTGTGATAGAATGTGGCTAGGTTAACTTGAAATGTGGTTTTGCTGCGTACAAATCCCGAGCTTCTAAGGATTTTCTTTACATATAATACTATGTTATATTTACCAATTCTAGCAGGGATCTATCCATTTTACTTGCTTCTAAACTCTCAGACATCGAATCATTTTGTCGGCTTTGCACGACAAGAATAAGTTTTTTTTATGTTTATGGCATATTAGTTATATTATACTACCCCAGAAAATATTTAACTCTATTTTCCACATAATAAAACTTATGCGCTGTGTGTTATGTCGGTCTCTTTTCTTCTCTTTTCGTGTGGGACAGCGAGTCGTCCAATGACCCGATGAACCCTAGTGTCAGAATTTTTCAACCGCCTTCTACATGTAGCAGGCTTCTGACATAGTTGTGTAACGACAGCCGTCTAAGTGATCATAGACAGCAACCGGCACCTACGGCTTAACGTGCCATCCGAAACACGGAACCATCTTACTTACGGACAATCGGGTGGTTCAGCCCGCAATGTCCTAACCAGACTGGGAACAAATTCACAAAGTCATAAATATCAACTTTGTAAGTGACCCCTCGTGTATCGAACCCGGAACCTTCTGCGTCAAAAGCAGTCGCACTACCACTGCGCCACATCGGTTGACGTGATACCTTTTCACTCTACATGTAAATGATCCCTCAAAACGTTTACGCAAAAAAGCTGGCAAAACGGTTCGCATTTACGCGGGATTTTTCAACAAGTTCAATTCTGACGCGGGCTTAGCAGTTTTATTGCCCCCTGGGGGACACCCGATCGCTTTGCCTACAAAGTAGGTATTATTTCACATGAATTTCTCTGTTGGCAAGTTTATCGCATTATGCCGAGGTAGCCGCTCAGTTCCGCTTTCCTTGTCTTAAAATAATAATACGGCCGGTAGAAGTAGCGTCTCCTAATTCTTGTCCTGTGGGAAATGGAGTATTGCCTTGAACACCGTCGTAAAGTAGCATGCATGTCGGTATTCTATAGGATACATTTCGGAGAGTGCTCAATCACTCCACGACCTGATACCCCCTTCCCCGTTCCATCTCCGGGGATCGAGGCGCCGACTGGGGTTCCACCCTTATGTTGTAGATATACCTCTGATCCGCACTAAGCGTTTCGCTTCAACTTTTATCATGCGTACGGCTAAAGAGTGGAATTCCCTGCCGGCGGATCTTTTTCCGGAACAATATAACTTGGGCCTTTTTAAGGCAAGAGTGAATAGGCATTATCTAGGCAAGCATGTACCATCTTCGTCTGCATCTTCACTTACCACCAGGTGAGATGGCAGACAAATGCGGGCCTATTACATAAAAAAAAAAAGAGTAGAAGCATTAGTGTAAGTACTATTTATTAGGATTTTGATTTTCTTTCTTTTCGCGTGGGACACGAGTCGTCCAACGGACCACCGAATCCTTGAGTCAGAATATTTGAAGCGCCTTCTACAAGTAGCAGGCATCTGACATGGTTGTGCAACGACCACCTTCTAAGTAATCATACACAGCAGCCGGGACCTACGGCTTAACCTGCCATCCGAAACACGGAACCATCTTTCTTACGGACAATGAATTTTTATTGAATTGATTTTGTTTACTATTATTTCAAGTTCATATAATGACGAAATGTTTTTAACCTCCTCGCTGTATGGCAGTTTGCATCGAAACCACCTACCGTAATGTTTAAAAAAAAAGAATTATGAAAGTACATAAAATATGTGTCTTATGTCTGTCCGCTTTAGTCTTCTGTGGCACGATCCTCATAAAACTTCTTATGCACATTTTTGTTACCGTTTTCTGCTGCGCTGTAAAAGCTTGGCTGAATTGAATTTTGTATATAAAGAATATAAAAGTATGTGGCTCAAAAGTAAAATTCTTTTGGTAGTAATCAGCCAAATTTAAAACCAAGGATTAGCTGGTCCTTCTTTGACTCGATATCTCCATGACAGAAAAAGAAGAAGACCTTTTGTGAGAGAATGCTCTCATAGAACGAAAGCTATGTACGTAAGCTACTATACGTAAGCATACCTACCTACACAGAGCGTATATCTTACGCTAACAGCCATCAGCCTTGGCCCATACATCAATATTCATACTACCGCCCGGTTTTGCACGCACACACTTACACGCCCGGCTAACCTACGTACACACACAACTACTACATAAAATCTCGTGCCACTCGTAATCGTCGTTATGTCCAAAAATCTAAAAATCATGAAAAAATATTATTTTTCTTTAAACCAGGCAACTAAACAACTAAACTCCTTGGTACATTATGCCTATATAGTGCTCTATCGTCCGTACTCATGTACTTATTGATGTAAATCTAGACCAGAACCACTTTACTTTATAAAGGTACCCATCCAGCTTGATGGTAGAATAGCTTTTCAGAGCTCATAATTTCCTAAGAGCTTTTGGGAACTTTTATCAAGCATCAATTTAATATTTATTAATTGTTTTTCCTATCATTATTATTGGTTGCACATTTTTCTTACTGATGCGTTTTTAGAAGGCATACTACTACAACGACACAATGCTGGACAATACTGGACATACGCCTCCTACATGTCCTCAGAAAGCATTACAGGTAACTAAATAAGGAAAATTATTTTATAAACAGGGTGTTAAGGACAGCGTCCCGAATACTGACAGGGTGCAAGTAGATCATGAAACTGAACAACGTTCCCCTAGGAACATGTCAGGAAACGACAACAAATTTTCGACCACCCATACAAATCGCGATCAGCCAACTGCATTTACTATGGTAGACCAAGAATTTTTTGACCTTCACTGACATATGTTCCTAGGGAAAAGTAGTTCAGTTTCATGGTCTGCTTGCACCCTATTAATATTCGGGACGCTGTCCCTCACGCCCCATATAGGTAATACTGCACTGATGTCGACCCCCAGCTCAACTTCCCTTAACTGCGGTAAACTTTCACAGCTGGCAACATATTTTACCGCAACAACAAAAAACTGTCAAAATTTAAAGGGTGAAAAGTAACCAGTCAACCGTGGAACCCAGCCACATTAATAATACATTTTGCCACTTGTGCGTGAACATGTGAAGGATGACGAAAGTACAACTTTCCCACAATAATCTGTCCATTGAAACTTTACATCACGAAGAGTAACGATAAACTTGAGACTGATACAATAAAATTGTACAACAATTATACGTAAGGCTCGGGTTGGAATTAGGCGGATCGCACACTTAAGGCCAGGATTCAGTGCTCAAATCACGATTTCAGGGGGTGAGGTGGGGGGGGCCGCCCGCGCTCCCCGCGCTCTGACACATCATCTGGCGCTCGTACACTACGCACCCGTACGTCGTGTGTTTTATAAACATGACCGCAGTCCGTCCACCTTTTAAGTATATTTGAGCTTTATCCCGGCCGTGGAACTTTTACTTCTACTCGTGAATTATTATTTTTTTGTGAAAATGCGACGAAACGAATATGAATGTGGGTAGATGAATGGACGCAGAAGAGGAGGAAGGCCTAGAAAGACCGTAATGTCTAGTTAAAACACACATATTTAATTACAAAGAATGTTAGGATAAGTTCTAAGTTCCTTTTATGAACCTGTCTTTGCGGATTCGCACTTTTTTGTATGATCTGTTGTATTTTTTATTACTTTTTATTTTGGACAAGATATTTTGACTCAGTGTCATTATAGTCGTGCTAGAGAAAGTTGGTTGTTTTATTCCACCAAAAATCAGGCTCCAGCTGATAAAGCAGCCAGCGGGCCATATCGGCTCCGCAACACTGTCCTTGAAACTGAACAACTTTCCCCAAGGAACATAGGTCGAAATATGAAAAATAATCTAGCCGACCCGACTTACATTCTATAAAGTTAAAAAAAGTACGAATAGATTGTACAAAAGATGATTATGAATCAAAAAGGTGTAAACAAATATTTCAATGTTGATAGAAAATGGTCCATAAATTTGAGTACCGAAATTCAGTTATATTTGCTCTACGATGTACTGTTCTCAAGACATATGCACTTTTAGTTTCCATTCGTTTTTAATATTCAAAAATGATATTTTACTAAAATGATAAATGGCGTTTTTCATTGGAGTCCTCTGTCACGCTTGCAACTTGCTATAAGTAGATACTTCATTGATTTTGTTTTGTTTATTCTGCCGGCTCAAGTGCCAACATCCGTCGACTTGGGATGTAGACCGTGACATACTAGAATATACGTCATGTATGTGGGATGATTTGTATGATGAGACGAACAACTGTAAGATGAAACGAATGGACAATTGAACGATAATTTTTGAACGTAAGACAAATGTTAGATGAATTTCTATACTATGATGCTAGAACGGAAAAGCAATATAGGTGAGTAAATGAGTGTGAAAGAGAGAGTGAACACTTTTCAATTAGTATCTTGGGCGAAAAAAACCCGTGGTTATATGTGTAAAATCCGAAAATTTTGTTATTTCTTCCTCTCCACAGCCACAGGGACCAGGACATGGGTCTATGTTATTACAGTGAATATAATACTAAAAAGCTTACAAAAGATTTTAGTTAAGCGCTCCATCCCATATAAAACATAACCCTTTTTCCAAGCCGGTCGGATAAAAAATAATAAAAAGCAATAAAGAATAGAAAAAAGTACGCGTGACATATAATTGGAACGCAAACGCCATGAAACATTTCAGAAAAATAACTTTTTTGAAAATTAAAAAAGAATGCAAACTAAAAGTGAAAATACCGCAAAAACGGTGCAAAGTAGAGCAAAAGTAACTCAGTTTCGGTACTCATATTTTAGAACTTGTTTGATAATCTTAAAATTAAAATCGGGCCCGTATTAAGTCCACAATTGCCCTAGGCCTCGCCTCACTCACATGCGCATTATTGAAGGCCTACATTTCTAGTTATTTATTTCACTACCTTATCTGTTCCAATTTCTCATTTAGTCTACTTTTACATTTGGTCAACTTCCTCATTTATTCTATTCCCTCTTTTAATCCACTTTCTCGGTTAGTCCAAGTTTTATTTGGTCCACTTTCTCATTTGGTCATTTTCCTCATTTATTGAAAGTATAAAAATATCTCGTCAAGCCCACAATTAGGGACTTTCTAGGGCCACAGGCCACTTTTTTACTTTGTGCTGAAGAATATGTCAAGTGCCACGTTATTTTAAGGAAATATAGATGGTGCGCAACGGGATACTGGTTATTACTATAATGTTATCTCTTTGATGGAAGCATCAGTATGAACATAAAAGTTCATACCTAGCTCCTGAACCGCGCCATCTAATTTCACTGTTATACTACTCTTACATAGAAAGTGCCATATTACCCTAAAAAACTTATAGTCTGGCATGCATAGTTTTCGAGATAAAACCGGTTTTTAGTTTGACAGCTGTCACCTTAAATCAAGAATTCGTCAAAACATACAACTATACCAAAGAAAGCAAAACTACTTTATTTCCTAAACTAAGGTTGACTAAGAAATGACATCTCTGGTCTGTGGTTGAATGACCACCAACTGGATCTAATTTCGCACCGCTGTGTCGGTTTCTGTAATAAGTTCTTGGGGGAAAATTGTTCAGATGACCTGTCAAGCAAAGAGTAATCTTGAAAAAATTTATTAAAAATTACTTGGTACCTGCTGTAAAAACGTTACTCATGTTCAGAATGCACCCTGTAAATATTTAAAGTGAATTAATATTTATGTATCACTCCTTTTTTATTATAAGTAAAAAGACTTAGTTAGACTTTTGCTTTTGATTATCTTATAGATAAAAATATATCGTCTATCGTCTAGGCTAGCTGAAGCGACAGCTATGATAAATTTGTTGCTCGTCTCGCCAAAAGACGTAACCGACGCAATAATAAGCGCATACTTAAACTACGCCTTCTGGTGTCAGCAATAAAGTATTTTATCAATCAATCTGGCCATGTCACTAAAGTCATAAATAAAATGAGCGGTCTAATAATTACGAAAAAATATTTGTAAATTTTGACGGAAATTTTGACACAGTACCGGCGCTGGCAAGAGCCATTTGGGTACTGGCGGGGTAGCGGGCGGTGCGGGATGTCATCGGGAGGTTGGTTTGTCGGCGAGAACCGTTCAAATTTTTGGAAAAAAATGATTTGTTGAATTAAAATCAAAACATGATAGTGTTATTTCTAGGGCATTAAAAGAGGAATATTCTACATCAAGAAACTATATCAAAATAGTAGTCCAAGTTACAATAAAATTGGTTTGAAAATATTTTTAATGCTCTTTTTGAGATTTTTTTTATTAGAATATATCAAACCAATCGAATCATACGATAGTATAACTACTAGACTATATCTTTAAGTATGTCATATATTTTTTTGAGGTCTTGTTAGCATCAATAACAGGCTCAAAAACTGAATCGAAAGTAACGCTTTTCATCGGCCTTACTTCAACAGCGCGCCATAACGCACGACGGACCGCTACAATATCGCAGCGGTCTGTCAAATCCATACTAAAAATGTCAATCCCCATACTAAATATCACAGCGCTATCGCAGTTTCGTCCGTCGAGTGACAAGATTGACATTTCTAGTATGGATCTGACAGACCGCTGCGATATTTTAGCGGTCCGTCGTGTGCTTAGTGTGCGATCCGCCTTAGAACTACAATAAACCGAAATAGTCAGAGCTTACTCCCTATTGTTTTGCTCAGTGATGCTAGAGATTCGAAATAAATAAGAGTAAGTATGAAAAAAATTGAAAAAAACCTGGCTTCTCATACAGCTACGCATGATTTTCTACTACTTTTTTTTTCTCAAAACACTTCAATTAGATATATAGCTACAAAAACTTATCATGTAGAATAGTTCCTACAAACTCCTAAATTATGCCGTTTTCAATTTTGTTTCCCCGCTCCGGAACCATTTATTATACCCGTGTAAAAATATTTTAACATTTCCGGCATACGTTTTAATTTAATTTTAAAACATTACCAACTGCACGAACAGCTACTCTGAATAAGCTTTATTTTGTGCTATTTCAAACCATATTGAGAATGTTTAAGTATTATCAAATATTCTCTTCTCTTCTCTCTTTTGGTGTGGGACATTGCGGGCTGAACCACCCGATTGTCCGTTAGTAAAATGGCACGTTAAGCCGTAGGTCCCGGTTGCTGTCTGTGATTACTGAGACGGCGGTCGTTATTCAACCATATCAGAAGCCTGCTACTTGTAGAAGGCGATTGAAAAATTCTGATACTATGGTTCTTCGGATCGTTGGACGACTTCGTGTCCCACACGAAAAGAAGAATAAGAAGTGTGGGACACCGAGTCATTTTCACGAACTTCTACTGCGCTGCGGTACAGCCAAATTATTACCTACCAATTGTAATAATCAGGGTACTTACTTATCTGATTGAGTACAAAATGTGCATTGTATTGTATCCATCATACACTCGTACTACATATAAAATTGACGTCGTCATTTTGTTACTATACGCGATAGTACACATTTGTATTTATCGTACGATATTTCGTATTTGTTTTTGTATCAAATAGCAAAAAATATTACCTCTTGGTGCTCTCATATCGTACTACATTTGCTAGCCTGAGGCAAAGTACATATTCTACGTTAACTAACCGAGGAAACGAGTCGTAAAAGTTTATATAAGTAGGTACCTATATTACCATTTGATACGAAATAGAACAAAGGCTAAATAAAGCCTAAATCAGAATTTATTCTAGGAAATTCAGCTAATATCATAAACACGTGTGCAAAATATCCGACTCTCACGATTTAACTAATATTGCCCTATCTAGATACCTTCTTGCAATACCTAGTAAAAGCTTTCAGTTTTAGACATCGCATAAAAAACACTGTCTTAACACACGTATCCATCGTTTTTGTAATCATATCGGATCTGGTCCAGTCGTACACAAGTACGGCATTACTAATAGAGAAAAAAAATAGAAGGAATATGGACGCGGAGCCCATTTTTATGAATAACTTTCTTCTCAAATGCGAATATGAGCAGAGTCATATTTATAGAGCCATAAATCGAATTCAACATATCATAAATTCAATTTAAAAAATAAGCTTCATAAATTCTCGCGCGGCGCCGAGGCTCGAAGCAAATTGGTTTGCGAGGTGTAAATTGATATGTTCGGGAGTGTCGTCGGCAAAACTCTTCAAATCTAATAAGTCGTAAGCAAAATAAATATAAAAACAGACAGATATGTGGTGGATCGCTGCGCTAGCGCTGCGCCGACAGCTCTAGTATGGATCCGACAGACCGCTGCGATGTTTTAGCGCCCCGTCGAGCGTTAAGTGTGCGATCCGCTTTAGGGTCTTCTATAGAAACAAAAAAAGGCTCTTTTATTATGTGCGTGTTGAAGAGTACTCGCCCGCAGATCTACAAGCGTACAAGTGCCAGTACAAGCTAGCTACTTTCAACAACACACCATTAAAAGATTTTTATGTATCAGCTTAAATTGACAAACCATAGAGTTTATTAGTAAAACCACTAGGTACAGGGTAACTCCTTAAAGGATAGGTTGATATAAGGGTAGGATTCACAGACATTATGGACTGATTTTCTTTTATTGGTCAAAAGTGGCAAACACAGCGGTGCGGAATGCAATGCGCAGCCGCACCAAGCTAAGTTTTTCGGATTACTATTGTTGTATATAGGTATACGTAAGGTGTAAAAATATTAGCTGCACATATTTTAAGGGGTTAACCAGCCCATGGAACTGAACAACTTTCCCAAAGAAACATAGGTCGAAAGATGAAAAAATATTTTGGACCTCCCATACAAATTGACTTGGTTGGTTGGTAATTTTGTATAGAAGATCAATTTTATTATATACTTCAACCTATGTTCTATAGGGAAAGTTGTTCAGTTTCGTGGACTGGTTCACCCCTTAAATATTTGCAGCTAATATTTTAACCCCTTGTACTTCTGGATGAAGCATCCCAATACTTATTACTTACATTATGGATTGTTATAAGATCTTGAACAACCCTAATCTTTTAGCACTGTATTGTAATACATATTTAGGAAGCAATCAAGTGCTCATGCATCTATGGTTTCTTATAGCTTTGGTTACCAGGCGTAAGTCCCATTGGTGCTGTTGGATAAAACGGAAACGACATCGCTTGCATGTGAAAATCTAATCATCACTTCAAAAACTTGACATATCCTAAAATGGTTTTTGTTTTTTTGAATAGTCATAATTATTATTATCATTGATAAACAGGGTGTAAAAATATTATCTGCAATTAGTTTAAGGGGTGAATCACTGAATGAAACTTTCCCTAAGGAACATAGGTCAAAATATAAAAAAAAATTTGGACCTCCCATACAAAACTACCGACTGACCAAGCCAATTTGTATGGGAAGTCCAAAAAATTTTCTCATATTTCGACCTATGTTCCTTAGGGAAAGTTGTTCAGTTTTATTGGCCGATTAACCCCTTAAAGTATTTGCAACTAATATTTTTATACCTTATACATGTACAAATTTTAATTATAAATTTTACATAACCGATCTACGGAAGGTATAGTTTATTTTCACTTTGTCTTGATACCCCCTTTCCGTTACACCCTGTATAAAAGTGTTTTTAGGAGTCTTCAAGCACAAATCTGTAACGCGCTGTTTGCAGACAATAAAAAACGTAATGCGTGAGAAAAAACGAGTATAACGCTCGTAAAATGTTATATACCTACCTACTAAGTTTAAAAAAAACTGAAATAAGTCCACTGACAGAATTTTTGTGGTACCTTTTTCCACCAAAAAATTAAAATTACCATCCAATCGTACTTTTATTATAGTTCTAAGACACATTGAGTAAACTCGGGTGTAGTCAGCATCACACGGCGAAATTAAAGAACTTTTCGCGTATCCAAAAATAGAAATATCGGCGAAGAAATTCCCCCACCTGAACTTGAGTGATGAGTACAGGGTAGCCATAATTCAATTATGATGCCAGGATACCTCACCCGCGGGAGATAACTCGCCCAAACATGAATACCGCCCCACCCGCCCTCGGCGACCGTAACTGACGCTCAACAAGACTGATCAGGGTTATACATAAGTACTACCTATACGATAACATTATAGAAATTGGTGTAATGTATGGCCATGTTTAAACTTTAAAGAGTGCCGTAGAGACGGCCTGTTGATAGTAAAATGTATGCAGTAGAAAGAAATCATACGCGTGTGACTAGTTAAAATTGCATATAATAATGGTCAAATTATTACAACTCAAATTATATGGAAAATGTAGACCAAAACGTAGCTCTCTCAGCGAAAAAAAAAAAAAAAAAGCGAAGCGTCAAAATCGAATCTAATGAACAAAACACGATCACACGGCGCCTGTCAATAGGCCCGTGTCAGTGGGTGGATCCAGCCTGATGGCTCACCAAGGAGGATGCACGCTACAAAACTTTTCGGCAATAGGGGTAACGTCACATAGATTAAACACAACATTTTGAATGTAGAATCTGAAGAGCTAAATAATATTGAAAGCAAAAATACACTTACTGGGAATTAATTAGTTCACTTGCGAGATTTGGGATTGTTTGACTTAGACATCAAAGATTTTCACGCGAGTTGTTATACTGTAGACCTTCTATCTAAAATTTTCACGACTGAAGTAGGCTCAGTATAATACATTAGGAGTTGTTTTATAAAGGCTGTTCCTCTTTAAAGGGTCCAAATAAATGATCTAGATTCTTACACCGTTATTGGTAGCTACCAATCTGAAAGTTGTTTATATTCAAATAATAAAAATGCTGACTGATAGAGCATTTTGTATGGAGTGTCCTAAATTTATTCTTCGAATATTAAGAAAATAATATGCCCAATGGGTAGCTAAGTATGCCTAGCATCTAAATTATTCCTTTGGAACACATAAACAGGGACAAAGATTAGTATAAAGATAATACCAGAACAGGACGCCAACATATACTTATCAGTATATAATTTTATGAACAACACAAACAAACATATACCACGCTTTTATCCCTTACGGGGTGGGCAGAGCGTTAACGGCCGTAAAAATACGGTCGCTACGGCCACGTCTGACAAATATACAGGGCCGTTTGAGATAATTTGTGTATCACTATAGTGACAGGTTGTCAGCCTATTGCCTAAAATTTGTAATACACCTGAAAACCTCAAGTCCCTCAGTCGCCTCTTACGACACCCACGGGTAGAAAATGGGGTGATGCTATTCTAAGCCGGCATCACACGGCTTTTATGAATAAGGAGCATTTTATTTTAGAAAAACGTCAATTGGAAAGATTCAGCATTCAGTAAGTTTACTCGAAAATACATCATAGTTTACGGTTATGTTGTATGTATTCCACAAACAATTTGCAATACCAAAGCTAACGTTCGGCGTCATTAGAAGGGTAGAAGGCAACCACTGAGGTAGAAATCCGCAAACAAATAAAGCTACTACTCGTACTCTATTATTAAAGTAGTCAACAAGACCCATGTGATATACATTGCGGGTTACACTGAGTAAATTGCAATTGAATTAAGGGCTCGCCTCGGCAAGACTAGTGTTGGACGCCTTCCGGTCATGGGGACCAATGATTGAAAGAGAGCGGCTGGTAGCGAGTGGATGGCGAAAGCGGGAGATCGGGCCTTGTAGCGTACTCTGGAAGAGGCCTACATTTGGCAGTGGACAGCTATATGTGATTTCTGTACGCAGATAATCTATATTCAGACGTTATTTCAAAATGAATACAAATTACTAAACTAAAAATCTCTTCCAACGCACCACACTGAGGAAACGTACCAAATAGGCTGGAAACGCTTCCTCGCTAAATCGCGAGACTAACACGCTGAGTAAAATAATTGCCAGCCTTCAGACCACCAGTTGCCTCAATCGGGCCCGTTGTGATGTCGCTTAATTTGGCTTCAGAGCCCCAAGAACCCAACGTCTCAACTGCGAAATGTAGAAATACTACGAACCCTCAGATCTTCAGCAGAAGGAGCCGCAGCGCCGGCACGCACCGTTGTGCCCGCAAATGGGAAAGACCCAGAGAGTTCACAAAAGTGGCATTCCATACCAGAATTTTCCCCTGCTTAAGGTGAACGCAAACTTATCCGCACCGAACGAACCGAAGTCTTTAGAATTCTTGATATGAAATCCTATGAAACCTAGGTGAACGCACACTTTTCCGAACCGAATAGCAGGTTTCATAGGATTTCATATAAAGAATTTCAAAAAAATCGGTTTGTTCGGTTCGTTCGGTGCGGATAAGTATGCGTTCACCTACACGGAATGAGACAGCCTGAAGAGATGTGATGAAGTAATGTAACCAGCTTTTCCTTCTTTTCGTGTGGGACACCGAGTCGTCCACCGACCCGAATGTATGTAATGCAACCAGCAATATATGCCTAATCGGACCTCTTGGCCGAGTAGTGAAATACTTACTCGCTATACAAACAGCCGCAGTCAAACACAAGACCTTTCCGCACCTCTACACTCTGAATACCTAATAAAGTATTATAGACCCTCTTAGTTTGTTCGAGTTTCTTAGTAAACGAGAAATAAAGTAGGGCTTTATTTATTTTACGCCGGAAGCTTTTAACAGAAATTAATAACACCTTGGGTTCTCTTTAATACAGTCCCTAATTTATTTAAAATCCTAATTAATTTATTATGTTTCTACTACCACTACTCCTACGGGTATTTTTTCTTGAAAGTATACTTTTGCTGAGAACATAAGGATTGTTAAAAAGATCTCTAAACATGTAAAATTATCATGTCACGCCCAATAATAAATACAAATTAAAAACGGTCTTTATTTTACAATAATGTAGTTTAGATGCTACATTTTTTTTCCATCTTTAGTACCAACATAAAAAACTTTGAATGATATCATTCCACGGTGACATAGTATCCATAAAATAATATATTGAGTATCTACCTATTTGTTCTCTACGAAACAAAGTGGAGCTTTTAAACAAGAAATATAATCTTTTATAAAAGAAATATAATCGTCTTTGCTTTGCGCTTTTGTTGTACATTATTTTAAATTGGAGCTTCACTTGAAACTAGAGCAATATAAAGGGCAATTGAAGTTGCATTCATTTACAGTAATAAAAACGAATGACCTAATTAACTGACTGACTCGTAACTAAAAGACCCGAAAACATAAAATTTTGGGTGCAAGTTTATTTTTTCACGTAAGATAAAATAAAAATGTTCAAAATCTTTGCTGATTTGATATAAACAATTTTGATGACATTTCAGCACTTCAAAAATTTAGATTCTAAAGAGGAAAAATATTTGAAATTGCTCCTAAGAAAAACACATATGGGAGAAAAGAACTTGTTAATATGCTGTTATAACCACGGGCAGAAAGCTAGTCATCCTTACAATATAACGTAATAGCACTATTATAATATTCAGTATCATAACGAGGTTCCGCAACTAAACCCTTCTTTATACTATGGCCAAGATAATGTTTGCTCTTATGATGATCTCTGTTCAAGTTTTGCTAAGCAAATGTAACGTTTTTCCATCAGCCCTTGGCTCAGCGACCTAAAATGGATCTTGGCCGCAGAAACGAGCACTCGCCACTGATCCCTGTCCTGCGCGATCTCCTGCCAGTTGTTGACTTGGAGAACGCGCAAGTCAGTATCCACCACGTCTTTCCAGCGGTATCTGGGGCGCCCCATGGATCGACGTCCTGTAGGACGACCCACATACACTCTTTTTACTCCTCGATCCATTTCCATTCTTTCTACGTGGCCCAGCCCACGGAGTCGGTGAGCTTTAGCCTCCCCGATTATGTTGGGCTGGGCACTAGCTGTTCGATTTCGGCATTCCTTCGGATTTGCCACCTACTGTCATCCCGTCTGGCATCAGTCTTACTTCTTCTTTGTAATGGTACGTGACTGTTATCAATATCTTCATGATTTGAATTGAAGTAGGTTTTTATCGTTTCTCTGCCTGCCTGTCATGGACACTGCTTACTCACGAAACGGATTTTGATGAGCTTTTTTTACTTTTCGAGAGAAGGGTTTCTATGTTTAATACACCCTTGTTTAGTACCCGTAGGTATCTATTTCTCAAATTCTCCACATCGTCACATTTGTGTTATGTAATTTATTCGAGGTATGACAAAGAACAGCTGTTTAAATTAGATAAGAAACGACTCCGTAAAAAACTGAAAAAACAAACGGGCGTTTTGCGGTACGAGTCACGGAACAGTTTCCAACTGCAACTGTTTTCATAGGTTTGAAACATAGACTTTCCTGTAATGGCAGCAAACGCACGGACGCTACCAATGTGTTTGTTTTACCTCAGTATTACCGCTTTTGTGGTACAACAAGGAATACTAACTGTAGTTTTTACGTATTAGCTATATTCTGGGTAAAACACCTTACTTATATATATATATATAATTATTTATAGGAGGGCCTAAGTAGTTTTATTTAATATCTTAAGATATCTTAAGTTAATAATATAATATTAATCCAGAGTACAACGCAGTATTTGTTCTCTACGAAACAAAATGTAGCTTTTATAAAAGAGAAGAACGTAAATAACTGTAAATGTTTATTGTACACAGAAGACAGAGGACACAACATAGGAACAATACACGACAGGTCAACTTATTTCTAAAAAGAAAAAGAAAGCATACCCATGACCTTCACAGTTTAAAATATTTGCTACCAGTGCATCATAAACACATATTCAGTAAAATTTTTAACGAAGGAAAATACAGTGCATTTTTACCTAAGAAATACGAGGTATTTTTCATGCTGCTAGCAGTTTAAATTAAAATGCTGGAACTGTGTCTTTCTTATACGGAAATCTTCAGAAACACTGCTCAGAAAACAATGCAATGCAATTTTCAGCTCGTGTTCGTAGGGTTTTCACAGGGGGTTCGTGGGATTGCGTTTCTTGGCAGGAACAGTGGAAAATGACAACTTGTAACAGATTAATATCTCAGGCACATCTCGCCATCAAACTGTTAAGTTTGACAAGTAGAAATACGTGTTTGAAAATGTATATAAAATTAAAATAAAATCCTTGTGGTGCTGTCTTAGAATAGCATCATTCCGTTTCTGCAGTAAAAGGCGACTAAGTTTATTCTTTTTTTACTCTTACTGAAATCAAGGGAACGGGCAGTAGCGTTTCCTGTGAATATCTACAAAATCTTGCACTGAGCTTGCCAATCCGCTTGCCAAGCGTGGTGAGTATGGCAACACTCATACATAATTGGGGGAGGCACATGTCCAGCAGTGGACTGTTGTGGCTATAGCAGTATCGAAAACAGCAATTTCAAGCGGTAACCTAAGTCATGCTATCAGATTTTGAGATTTCGTAGACTCAATTTAAAAAAACCCGGGAAATTATATGGTACATGTGAAAACCACCTTAATAACATTACAAGAATCACTGCCAGAAGCTTTGACTTTTGACGTGAAGTCTCAAGCTAATGTTGTGCATATAACAAGGAAATGAGTCTTGCGAGATGCTAGCTATGGCGGATCGCACACTTGACGCATGACGGAGCGCTAAAACATCGCAGCGGTTTATCAGAAATGTCAATCCGCATACTGAAACCGCTCAATCGCTGTCGACGAAGCGCTATCGCAGTGTCGTCCGTCGAATGCGGTTTTAGTATGGGGAGTGACATTTCTGGTATGGATCTGACAAGCCGCTGCAATATTTTAGCGCTCCGTCGTGCGTCAAGTTTACGTTCCGCCCATGCTGCTGTCTACTGCGACTTTAATAAATGGACTATTTTAAATTCTTCAGATGTAAAAAGCGTTTGGTGTAAATACTGCCGCGTGGTTCTTTCCTGTGGGTGTCTATAAGCGACTAGAATAACGATCCATTCGTAGCAGCGCTCCTTGACAACTGATGTGGCGCAGTGGTAGTGCGACTGCCTTTGACGCTAAAGGCTCCGGGTTCGATTCTCGGGGGGTACTCACAAAGTTGATATTTATTACTTTCTCAATTTGTTCCCAGATTGTCCGTAAGTAAGATGGTTACGAGTTTCGGATGGCACGTTAAACCGTAGGTCCCGGTTGCTGTCTATCATCACTTAGATGGCGGTCGTTACACAACTATGTCAGAAGCCTGCTACCTTGTAGATGGCGGTTGAAAAATTCTGACGCTAGGGTTCATCGAGTCGTTGCACGACTTGGCGTCCCACACGAAAAGAAGAAACGTTCCTTGTGAATGCAACATTTTGCACTGCCCTTGACAATACAAGCTTGAGGAGTATGGCAATATCCCCGATAAAGGTGGACCTATATGTCCAGCAGTGAACTGTTGTGATTGTTATGGTAAGGTAAAAAAGTAAGTCTTGAAGGGCTTCACCAGAAGTCATACGATCGTATACGTCCCTCACGATGTTGCGATTTTGTAGGCATGTATGGCATATTTGACAAATGCCTAAGACGCGTCTTAGGCCCGTATTTATAAACCGCACTCAACTCTCGAGATCAATCTTGAGTGCGACTTAGCGATGCTGTTAGTATTGACTGTCATATTTGTCAAAATTGAGAGCGATAAGCGATTAAGAGCGATATTCACGAATGTCATGCAGTGATGTACCAATAATGACATTAACTGAAGATCGCTTTCAGAGTTGAATGTGGTTTATTAATACGGGTTAGTAGTTTCCTTGGTATTTCCTTTCACAAAACATGACCCGCCTAAATGGAGATTTTTATTAGCCAGCGATGAGGTTGTCAGTAGATAATTTCTCGCGCGCAACCTGACACCTGCCACTCTGGCAGTTTCCTGCTTTTTGTCTTGTCTTGCACGCGCCTACCCGCGCCTTTGTTTACTAAACGACGTAATCTATCGGGCTGTTTCACTAACACAAAAAAGACTGGCTTTTACTGAGAGCTATTTCTGAAACTCGCTGGGGTAAACATGATGTGCCTATCACTAGCGTGTTCTGTCGCTTAGTTTCGAACTCTTTCAACTCATTCTTTACTTGATACATAGGTAGGTTTTAACCCTTCAGCGCTCCGTCATGCGTTAAATGTGCAATCCGCCTAAATCCCCTGCACGCACGAAGGCGTAGCGCACACTTGACGCACGACGAAGCGCTAAAATATCGCAGCGGTCTCTCAGGTCCATACTAGAAACGTTACTCCCCATACTAAAACCACACTCAACGGACGACACTGCGATAGCGTAGCCGTTGACATCCGTTAAGCGGTTTTAGTATGGGGATTGACATTTCTAGTATGGATCTGACAGATTGCTGCGATATTTTAGCGCTTCGTCGTGCGTCAAGTGCGCGATCCACTGACGACCTGTTAGCCACTACTAAAGAAGCAATTAAGGTGGCTGAATTCAGGGCAAACATAATTTGACAAGATCGCTATTGATTCGCAAAGAAGAAGAAGACCCTCTAATCTTCTTTTCTTGTGTGAAACACTGCATCGACAAACGAAGTTACAAATTCTGGTGTGTTTTTAAACCGCCTATATTGGTTATTGAATTTTTGGCACTAGGCAATCTGTTATGCCCAACGGGGTCTAGAAAGCTTTGCATATTTTTTTCAGTTATGTGCGTTTATTAACTTAGCCAATTTGAAGAAGAAGGGAAGCCAATTTCGCGTCGTTCAGATATCAAGGGCAAGCCGACTCCATCTATCTCAAGTAGGTCAGCCCTATACGGGAGCATGGACCCGGATTAGCGGTCAAAGGTTCTCAAGGGTCAAAGGGTCGTCAAAATCCGAATTGCGTCTATCTTCTTGAAGCCGGAAGTTCGATAACAGGGCCGGTTGGACGTAACGAGCTCATATAAATGCGATATCGCGTTAGGAGGACCGCCGCGGGCGCTTTCCCGCCAAAACGCTCACCTTGCAACCTCCACTGCTGATTTATTCAATACGTAAGCTCGGATGAAGTACCATACATATACGGGTTGAAAAGGCTCTCCAAATACCGATACGGTTCATTAATTTGGTTATCTTTTTTCGTGTGGGACACTGAGTCGTCCAACGACGCGATGAACCCTAGTGTCAGAATTTTTCAACCGCCTTTTACAACCGCCTTGGCTTCTGACTTAGTTGTGTAACGACTATTGATGGGCGGTTCCCGGGAATATTCCCCAAGTGGAAATATTCCCAAAGGAAACTTTCCGGTGCCCGGGAACATTCCCAATCGCTGGGAACGTGTCGGCGAAACAACATAAAATAAAAATTATTATTAAACAATTAATAAGAGTATAATGTATAATAAAGAAAATAAATTATTTCATAAATATACCATGTCAAAATACAATTTAGTCAAAATAAATAAACAAGATGGCTAAAGGGCAATGAATAAAATTGGTGCCTTTCATTTGAAACATTTTTTTTATTGTCAATAAACGCCGTCTTGATAAATGTGTAGAGTACTTCCATACAAACAATATTTTGTGTGACAGCTTAGCTGTCAAGTGTAATCATTACGAGATATACGCTTTAAAACACTACGACAGTTTTATACGAAAAACTTCTTTTTTTAAATTGTCAACGAACACCACCCCCATTAGTTGTGTAGAGTACTTTCATACAAACAATATTTTGTAAGAGAGGTCACCTGTCAAGTGTAACCATTACGAGATATAACGCTTCAAAACGTCACGACGGTTTTATATGGAATATATTTTAAAGCGTAGGTATATCTCGTAATGGTAACACTTGACAGTTGAGCTGTCATACAAAATATTGTTTGTATAGAAGCACTCTACACAGCTAATAGGGTATTGTCCGTTGACAGTTTAAAAAAAGAAGTTTTTCAAATAAAACAGTTGTAATGTTTTGAAGCGTATATCTCGTAATGGTTACACTTGACAGTTGATCTATCATAAAAAATATTGTTTGTTTGGAAGTACTCTACACAACTAATAGGGTGTTTTTCGTTGACAGTTAAAAAAAGAGGTTTTTCATATAAAACAGTTGTAATGTTTTGAAGCGTATATCTCGTACTGGTTACACTTGACAGCTAAGCAGTCATACAAAATATTGTTTGTATGGAAGTACTTTTCACGTTTAATGGGTTGGAGTTAATTGAAAGTCATAAGCAAAGAAGTTTTTCATATAAAACAGTTGTAACGTTTTGAAGCTTATTTCTCGAAATGGTTACACTTGACAGCCAGCTGTCATACGAATTATTGTTTGTTTGGAAGTACTTTACACATGTAACAGGCTGGCGTTCGATGACCGTCAATAATTGGCATGAAAAAAAGGCACTAATGCTCCTTACATTTCCTGCAAAGCCTTTAGCCTCAGGTAAAGAGGCAGCCCCGAATGGTACCCGGAACTAATGTGTCCGTAACGCTGGTTGCGTTTCCGCGCTGTATTGCCAGTGATATGCGCTGCACCAAGTACCATTCGGCACGGGAATCTGAACCCTGGTTTCTTAGGCGCTGTCTCAATCTATAGACAAAGTCCTTTGCCTCTGCATACTATGACCCACTCACCTCCACCGCAAAGGGTACAAAGTGGTAGGCACTCCTCAGTGAAGCATACTTTTGACGCTTCTGAGCTGCTGCGCATTCCGCAGCTGTACCCGGAGCTCGAATTGTGCGTACGTGCTTACACACGCCGCGCCCCACACCAAAGAGAGCCCTTTCTCCCACGGGATCATTAAGAGCCCATCCGGTCTCTTACCGTCATCGCGGCTTAAACCGGGAGGCTCTTGAACGCAGGGTACACCAGCGGACACCAGGGCACGGCGGATAATCTCGTTGAGCATGTGGTGCGGGGGAAAACGACCAGTTGATTTGGCACAGCTCAAGCCGTAGTGACCCCTGGCGTCCACCTTTACGCCACAAACATGCGGCTCACAAACCTTGCATCCAAGCCTCAGTGCTACAGCCACCCTGAGAGAGTCATTATCAAGCGCCGTACTTATGTGGGGTGACGGGAGGGCGTAAAGCCAAGCCCCTGACTCTGGTCTAAGAGCCGCCTCAAGGCGAGCAGAGCCCAATCCTGATGACGCCTCAAGCAATTCCATCGCTCTGGCCTTACACAGCTGCTCATCCTATTGTCGCTGCACGTCTGGTTTAGTCGGGCGATCCGCATCAGGTCAAACCAAGTCCCAAGCACTCAAAGCCTCCCCCACAAATGGAATGTTAGGACTGTCACCATGTATTTTGAGTATATTAGTGACGAGTGACTACTCCGTGGGAAGACGCCAAGAAAGCCGAAACGTTGGTGTCCTGCACACACCTCACGCCCAAATCTCCATGTCGGATCGGCAACGACGCTTGCAGCCACTGCGTCTCCTCTAACTGTACATTGAGGATCATCTCCAACGTGACTTTAATGTCTTGATCCAGCCGAGAAATTTCATCTGGAAAAAGCCACGTCGGAGACAATTTCAAGAGGTACATGAGCTTGGGTACTGAGAGACAGCTGCGGAAGAGAGTGAGGGCGACACGGGCCGGCAGTTGCTGCAGGTGCTCTCGAACGCTTAGAAGCATCTCACGCTTTGCAGCCAAACTAGCCTCTACTGCATCCCTGAAGATCGGCGCCCCCAGCAGCTCAAATGACTCTATTAAGGATTTTCACTCCCGAAAGAATATGCTGGAATTGAGCTATGCAACAACTGAACATCGCCGCACGGATATAGTTCGCATTTGTCGCGGTTGAAGATCAAATCAATCTCCGCCAGTTTTGGAATGAGCGTACTTATATCGCGACATACGACATCTGGTGCACCACCCACCAATCGTGCCGTCGTCCAGGTACCACTTAATTCATTCATTTCAGTCGTTGATTCTTTTTAAAGTTATTTTTAACATTCTCAGGACACTTATCACACTTATTTGCCAAATGACGAGCAAATTTTGACACATTTCGACATGTGTATGTTTTGTTGCAAAATGAACACTTGAATATTGTCTTTTCATTAACAACAGTTTCGTCGAAGTGACTATACACTTTGTTTTTAGGCTTCATTTCGAATTTCAGTTGTTAACTGGACGAGGGTTGCAACGAAACTGACACAGTTTTAAATGGCCGCCAGGCAGGCTAGATACAATGATAAAAAATAATAATTCTGGAGTTACCCATTGTTTAGTTTTTTTTTGTCACGCCGACCGAGATAAGCTCCAGGCTAAACAATATAGCAGAGTTGTCTTCTCAGACTAAACTGCCGAATATATTACCTCCCGGTCGCCTGAACTGAAAAGCCGGAGAAGCTTCTTAAGGTGTACAGCGGCTACAGACAGTGTCCCGCAACAGGCCAGGGAGCATTTGTGGAACAGCCGTTACCCAACCCCATCCGGGTTTATCCCGCCGTCCGAGACCTTGCCACGGGGACATAAATTACCGTGGCAAACTTGGAAATCGCTCAACCGATTGCGGACTAAAGTTAGCCGGTGCAGAGAAAATATGGTAAAATGGGGCTTCGCTGACAGTACGCAGACGCACTGCGACTGCGGAGCCCCATCCCAAACCATGGCACATTTACTGGCTTGCCCTCTGTTACCGGTCACATGTAGTAAGAGCTGAACTTGGCGCCTGGTAATGCCATAGCCGTCGCCAAGTACTGGCAGGATAAGATATAGTTCGGCCATTGACACGAAGAAGAAGAAGAAGCCGAATATATTACGGATAGGTATAAAATATATTTCATTTACCTAATTATTTTAGGCAGTAAGTAGTAATTTAAAGTTTTATAGGTGATGAATTCACTGGATGTTCTAAATCATTTTACTTTCGATTTACATAGAAATGAAAATAATTAAAGTTTAAAGATTTATTTATTTGTAATATATAATCATTTGAAAGGTACATAAATAAGGTTACCTTATCATAAAGAAACCTAAAATATGCCTTAAACTTCAAGAAAACTAAACTTATATCAAAATGTTATTGTTCCCAGTAACTGGGAACGTTCCCGGGCACGTGGGAATATTGCCGGGAACATTTCCATTGGGAAGTTTCCGGGAACGGAAATGTTCCCGCGGCCCATCACTAGTAACGACCGCCTCCTAACTGATCAGAGACAGCAACCGGGACCTACGGCTAAATATGCCATCCAAAACACGGAATCATCTTTCTTACGACAATCGGGTGGTTCAGCCCGCAATGTCCTAACCAGACTGGGAACAAATTCACAAGTGACAAATATCAACTTTGTGAGGGACCCACCCAGAATAGACCTCGGAACCTTCTGCGTCACAGGCAGTCGCACTACCACTGCGCCACATCGGTCGCCAAAGACCGATACGGTTCATCTTTTTATTGGCATTTCAATGCACTCACCTCACATGCTTATGTTAGCTCTTCCTATGAGCATTTACCTACTAGATTTCGCTAATCTTCGCGTTAAGACGAACCCCAAGAGGTTGAAAAATTGGCGAAGGGCGATTGCTTAGTGGCAGAGCATGACGGTACTGTTTGGGTTCGATTCTCGGACAACGATTGTCATTTTTTTTTTTCTTATCTATATGGCACTTCATCTAGATCAAAAACTGAACAACTTTCCCCTATGAACATTTTATATCAGGAAACGACCAAAAAAAAATGACTTACAATATAAATTCACGATCATTTCACTACTTTTACTTACAGAAGAACATATATGAATTTTTAAACGTTTCCTAAAATACATTATCATGGGAAAGTTGTTCGGTTACATGATCGGACTAGACCCTGCATAGGTTTTCCCTTACACCCTGTATGTATACCTAGACGACATTCGGCGAATGAAGGACAAAAGTTTAGACGTACGACGGCTTATATACAGTGTGTAAGAGACGGTGTAGCGAAAACTTTTCAGGCGTGATCAGACCATTAAACTAAACATTTTGTTCTATGGGGGCCATGTTGGGAAACGAAAAAAAAAATTTTCGAGTTTCCATACAAAGTCAGTCAGGTGACCAGGAATTTTGTATGGAAGGTCGAAATTTTTTAAATGTTTACCAACATAGAAAAATTTGATCAGTTTCATGGTCTGATCACGCCTGCAAAGTTTTTGTTACACCGTCTCTTACACCCTGTATATATAACATCGCAAACCTCAATTCAACTCTCAGTAAAAGTATTAAATTTTAATCCATCTGAATGATTTAGTTTTGTTAAGGATTCTACCTAAATATTTAATCCTTCCTTCCGAAACTTCCTCCTTCATTTATATAATAGATACTTGAACTTTATCATTAATTAATTAAGAAAAAATATTCAAGAGCTAAAAGATATACATTTTTTTTTTCAAGCATAAAGCTTTACTTGAATTTTCTTCTTTTACGATTAACCTCGCCGCCGGCCAATGAAGTAATAACTTAAGCAAAAAAAAATGTTAGCGATTTGTAGAAGAAAAAGTTTAGCTAGGCATCAAAACATTTTTTCAAGTCTGTAATATCTTGGTAACTTGATCTTTCAGAATACAATAAATGTTAAAAAGTTTCAGTTTAAGGGTCAGGTTTTTATCTATTTAATCGCAGCTTTAAGACCCACCCACCAATATGTTTTGTGGATTATTTACTTAACCCCTACCTCTATTACTTACTTATCCCCGTTACTACCTTTTGTTCTAGCAAAAAAATATTGATATAACTTAGGTTGGTAGAACTAAAATTATTATTACAGCATCTGAAAATAATCATTTTATTTTATAAAAGGGCTAATACTTGGTATGATAGGCGGATCGCACACTTGACGCACGACGGAGCGCAAAAATATCGCACCGGTTTGTCAGATCCATACTAGAAACGTCACTCCCCATACTAAAACTAAAACCGCACTCGACGGACGACACTGCGATAGCGCTGCGTCGACAGCGGTTGAGCGGTTTTAGTATGGGGATTGACATTTATAGTATGGATCTTTTTGTGCTCCGTCGTGCGTCAAGTGCGCGATCCGCCTTCGGCTGATACGAGTATTAAACGTTGTGTGTAAAAACATAGTAATTGTTCCTCATTTTATTATGTAGAGGTACTACCTGCCCGCCCATTGGCTGCATCCGCTACTAATCGGTTTCCCCGGTGAATTTGACGTTCCCCCGGCATGTATAGTTATAAGGACTTGATGTGTTTGTCATAAACATACTACCTTCCTTTTAAACCACTCTATCCACTAAAAAAAGCACTTTACAATAAGTTGTATGGGCTAGGAGAATTTAGCGGTGCCCATGACAAACAGTCAGATAGACACGCTAAAAGTGACTTCACTTTTATACTATGTACTAATATTTACATTGAAACAACGAATTCGTCAATCATTGTCAATAAACGAGCACGAATAATTTAATTTATTGATGTTTAATTAATTTTCTATTAATGTAAATAACGAATTCATTAATAAGCAAAATCAGTCTAATGAAATTAAATTTCGTTGATGTTTACTTCATAAATGCGAGTGATGGAAATTAATGAACGAAATTTTCTGGAATAATTTATTATCTTTTAGACAGACTTCGCTTATATACAGTCGAGCTCACGCTGGGATAGACAGTTTCGGAGTTTGAACCATTTTTATGCCGCAAGCAAGACTTACATTTGGTGATTCGAAATGCCTATTTGGCAGTTGTACCAAAACTGTTTTGCACCATCGTGCACCGCAGGTCCGTCATTGCCCATGTGATGCCGGTTTAGAATTGCATCTCCATTTCTAGCAGTGGCTTTTGTAAGAAGCGGGTACTGGACGAATCAAGGAAATGGCAACAGCGTTCCCTATGAATATCTGCAACACCTTGCCCTGTGCTGGCCATTCCGCCTGCATGCTGTATGACAAATACCCCCCAAAGGGGGAGGCCCATGTCCAGCATGTGGAATTTGTATAACACTGTTGTAGTAATGCCGCAGCGCCGGATAGAAGCACGAAAAAAACTATGCGAAACTATGCGGTACGAGAACTTCCACTCCGTAACCGCATCCGGATTCCGTTGCACCGCACACCGCAGCGGAGTCCAGTGCCAGTGTGAGAATCGCCTAAACCCCAAACGATTTGGTTCCACGAACTGCCCAATAGAAATACCCAAATAATTTTCAGGGCGAGTAAATTATTTTCTTGTTGGCCGGGTGTGGCATTGTGGGTAATATTTTATCTTTAAATATGGGTTTAGGTATTATACACGATATTAATACCTTTGTGATCAAAGACAGTTTTAAGCTTAAACTGTTTTACTTGGTTTAATTGTTCCTGGTATTTTTTTAAGCAATACAAGGTGTATAAATAAAGCTGCAAATATTTTAAGGGGTGAACCAGTCCATGAAACAGAACAACTTTCCCCAAGGGACAAAAGTCAAAAAAAGAAAAAAAATTACCTTCCATACAAAATGTAGCGGCTTGGCGAGTCAACTGTATGGGTGATCCAAAGATGATTTTCACATTTCGGCCTATGTTCTTTGGGGAAGTTGTTCAGTTTCGTGGACTGGTTAACCCCTTAAAATATTTACAGCAAATTTTTTACACCTGTGTACGTTTTAAATTATGTCTTTCAGAACCACCTAATCAGGGCCCTAAGTCAGCTAAATGAAAACCGTTTCTGTTGGACGTCGATTGGATCTCAGTTGGATGATTTCGGTCATTTCGTAGTCTGATAACAGTTTGAAGTATAGAAAAATCACAACGGCAATTGATTACAGTTGAGTTTTGATGTCGTTACAATGATAAAAAAAATAGCAGACCTGGGGCCCTAAACCAACAAACATACACCAACACTCACATCAACTAGTATCAGAAAATAAATACACAACTAATTTATCCCTAGTGTTCCAGTGATCCGAGACCTCCCCAATCGGCTGAGCGTCAACTAAAGACGCGGGTATTTACTTAATTCACAGCTAATGAGGGTTCTTTGAGTGTCTGCTCGAAGCTGCTTATTTACACACTGGGTAAGAGCAAGGCAAAAAGTTCTGGGAATTTGTTCTTTCTCACGTAGAAAGACCACCCAATTTTTTTGAGATTTCGCAAGTGGCCCCATAGTAAAAGTAGTTCAGAATTATGATTAGAAACACTTTACATAGTTTGTGTACATACATACATACATATATCACGCCTTTATCTCTTGCGGAGTAGGCAGAAAGTTAACGGCGATAAGAATGCGGTCGCTATCGCCACGTCTGACATTTTAGTGACAGGTTGTCACTAAAAATGGTAATACACCAATACTCTCGAGTCCCTTAGTCGCCTCTTACGACACCCACGGGAGGATGTGGGGTGATGCTATTCTAAGCCGGCATCACACGGCAGTTTGTGTACTGTCTAAAAAATAACCCTTTATTTGATCTCATATTCAAGCTGTCGGAGGGAGTGAATTTCGACGTTTTTTTTATCACCGAGATAGCACCCACAAAATAATCAAAATACGTAACGTAACAGGTTGTAAGAGACGGTGTAACAAAAACTTAGCAAGCGTGATCAGACCATGAAACTGAACAATTTTTTCGATGGGGGCTATGTTGGGAAACGTGAAATATTTTTCTACTTCCCATACAAAATTCCCGATCAGCTAAGTGTCTTTTTTATGGGAACTCGAAAAATATGTTTGTTGTTAGAAAAAGTTGTTCAGTTTCATGGTCTGAACACGCCTGCAAAGTTTTCTGCACACCGTCTCTTACACTCTGTGTATCTATCCAGTATTTGTGTTTGATTGTGCATTCGATATCCATAACGAGACTATCATGTATGATAAACAGTGTCAGGTGTGCCCGTGTTTCCGGAGCGAATTGGTAAACGATCCTCGTTCATCATCTGCGTTGACGTTTTTTCGCATATCGAACAAATCCGTCACAGTTACAAATGGCCGCCGTTCGGATACATATAAATAACACTTACCATTCGGATACTCAACTACAACAACTCTTCGAATTAAAAGAATAAACGTTAGAATTAATTTATCAAATTCATATATCATATATATATCACGCCTTTATCCCTTGCGGGGTAGGCAGAGCGTTAACAGCCGTAAGAATACGGTCGCTATCGCCACGTCTGACATTTTTGAGTATCGTTTTCTAAGGTTGTTTCGGAAAACATGTGTATCACTATAGTGACAGGTTGTCAGCCTGTCGCCTAAAAATTGTAATACACCAATACTCTCGAGTCCCTTAGTCGCCTCTTACGACACCCACGGGAAGGATGTGGGGTGATGCTATTCTAAGCCGGCATCACACGGCATAGCCAATCAAATTTATCAAATTCAAATTCAAATATCTTTATTCATCTCATCTCATACATGGCAGCAGTCATAAACAGCAGTAGTTTTAGTGAGCACCAAAATGAAAATGCAACATACAGCATTTTCACATCACATTTTCATAATATTCCAAGAAATGAAAACAGTTGACGCAGTTACACAAACGACAATTATTGGACTATATTTTGAAGACATTAACCAAGCTTACGGATGAAAAAAATAAATTTCATCAGGTTGATAATCGCACCTTCAGGTGGTGTTTCAAAAAGAAACGAGAACAAACAAAATTGTTCTAAGTCCATAATCCTCGCGCTGTCATCTGTCTGGAATTCTAAACGAAAAAGTTTGCCGAAATAAAGGCAAAAGTTTTCTATTTCATTTGCTGAAATAAATGTAACTTTGAAACACATTTTTCTAAAGAAATTTAGGGAATTTTTTGGAAAGGTAAGTTAGCTCATTAAAAGAAAAGCATAATAAGGCGAGGAAGACACTTGACGCACGATGGAGCGCAAAAATATCGCAGCGGTCTGTCAGATCCATACTAGAAATGTCCCCATACTAAAACCGCTCAACCGCTGTTGACGCAGAGCTATCGCAGTGTCATCCGTCGAGTGCGGTTTTAGTATGGGGAGTGACGTTTCTAACATGGATCTGACAGACCGCTGCGATATTTTTGTGCTCTGTCGTGCGTCAAGTGTGTTACTCGCCTAAGATTTAGTCCTTCGTAGAGGTTACACAACTCTATAAGTAAAACAGAATAATGTTTTGATTGTAAATGAGCAAGGCAGGTGAGCGAGGCTGCCGAAAAACTTTGGATATGAAAATATTTATCCAAGCCAGAGGTCGGTTGGGTTGAGATTGCTCGTAAATGGTAGGACATGAGCGAAGTTTTTCTCTCATCATGAAGTATGACGTCATAGGCCGGAGACTTTCTCAATATCCGGGTTCCCCCCGGCGGAAACGCGCGGTGATTTGCCACCTCCGGCTCAACGCCGCGCCGACTCTATCTTCTATTCCCTTTTGTATTTCCCCTTCAAATTGTTATTTTTTCAGTTCTTTGATGCTCTTTTTTGTTCAAATAGATATTGGGTGAAAGATAAAAGGAATTGGAGTTCCAATACAAAATGATAAATTAGAGAGCTCGAGCGGAATTGAAAAATGAGTATTGCTAAGTGAAGACGACGTAGATTTTTACAGGACGAAACCGTTCTGGGCCCCGAGTCTGCTTTTATTGTCATTGTAACGCCATCAACTGTCATTCCATTGCCATTGTAATTTTCTGTACTTCAAACTGTAAGACGAGGAACACACTTGACGCACAACAGAGCGCAAAAATATCGCAGCGGTCTGTCAGTCTGTCCATACTAAAAACGTCACTCCCCATATTAAAACCACACTCGACGGATGACAGTGCGATAGCGCTGCATCAACAGCGGTTGAGCGGTTTTAGTATGGGGATTGACATTTCTAGTATGGATCTGATAGACCGCTGCGACATTTTTGCGCTCCGTCGCGCGTCAAGTGTGTTCCTCGCCTTAGCAGACTACCAAACTATCAAAAGATTTTTGAAGAAGACGCAACTGAAACGATTTTTATTTAGCAGACTTCGGCCGGATTGAATGGCGCTACCGGATGGAAATAATCTTGAGTTACCGTATGAGCGCTTTATATTTCACAGGGTGACATCTGATGTCGGTGGCGGGTGGGATTCTTTTGTGTTCTGACAGTTTATTACGAGAACAAAAGGATGACGTCGTTTCAACAAACCCGTTTTAGATTTTGCTACGCCGATTGCTCCGAATCGTCTCTATTGTAATATGTGCTGACGTGCTGACAACCTGGAAAAGAAAAGGAGTTTCATTTGAGTTGACCATGAAATACTGCGGTGATAAAGAAGTGTCTATGGACTTTCGAACGTTCGAAATGTGATAAAGTTTTGGACAATAGGACAATGTGTCTAAAATGCATCATGATATGTAAGTTCTAGAGTTAGAACTTTAATTTCTATTTAGAACGACGAAACTTTTCCTCCTTGTCAGTAAGTAGGTAGGCACCTACATTTTCTAAAAGCTCGCCCATTGAACATTACCGAAAACAGCATTATTTGAAAGCGGAACTCATTTAAGATGATCCCTGTAACAACCCGTAATAAGACGCAGGAATAGGTAGGACGTGTTCCTTGATCAATTTTCACTGAAGATCAAAGTGTCGTCAAGGAAAGTCAGCAATTTCCTTCGCAAACACTTGGAGGCAACGACCATACAACTAGCTAAGCGGCAAGCTAAATAAAAGCGAATTACTTTCTGGAAAGACATCAGACACGTTTGTATAATTTCGCAGGCATCGATTGAGCCGTGGTAGCCTAGATAGATGAGGCATCACCAGAACCAAATGGTGAAAGTCACATTCTTATGTTCCACCTGGGGTAGAAAAAACACTTTGCATTGCAGTTTTAAAAGCATTTCGCTAGATTTAAGATCGATTTAAAATCAACCGCCCGGATTTTTTCAGCCAACAATTCAGTCATAACCTTTTAGTTAAGCGAGTAATGAATGTATGCTGATTGGCCAGAATAGTCATCTCATACACATACATACACAAATCACACCTTTATCCCTTGCGGGGTAGGCAGAGCGTTCACGATCGTAAAATTACGTTCGTTATCGCCACGTCTGACAAGTATTGAGGGCCCTTTTCACGCCCTTTCAGATGATTCGTGTATCACTGCAGTGACAGGTTGTCAGCCTAATGCCTAAAGTTGTAATGCGTGGTAATACACATGAAACCCTCGAGTCCCTTAGTTGCCTCTTACAACACCCGCGGGAAGAATTGGGGTGATGCTATTCTATGCCCGCATCACACGGCAACAAGTCATTTCATAATAATTAATATTACCACTGCCAAGGGCGCACGAACTAATAGAATATTTTGTGTCTAGTAGGCTGTGTAGTCGCTGCTCGAGGGTTATAAAGGAAATTCTGCCCGAAAGTAAGTAAATACACTATGACATGAAACGAGCTGAAACGAGACCTTGTTTACAACAGAACGGAACTAGGCATTCTATGAATCACTAATAACGTAGGGCGATTGTCACACGCATCGCAGCATCGTGCGGTGGGTGCTATTACTTTTGGCTTTTACTTTTTACTTTTGGTTTGGTTGTCACATACTATAGTATGTGACAACCAAACCAACCAGCAACTACATTAATGACCCAACACCGGTCTTGGAGAAGGACAACTCCACATGAAACCCGGAACGAGGTCACCGTCAGGCGCGTGTGACAGAGGTCTATCGTGTGGTAGACTCCTGCAGCCGACCTGGCACCGCACGTAGCGACTCGTCATTCCTGTGGAGTCAGCCAGGAAGGCCGAGAGGGTGGTGCAGGTCCGGGGAAACCCTGCGTTTTCCATAATCGCGTCCTAGGCCACGCAGTGTCTGTGCTCTTGCTTCAGGCACTGATTAAGTCGTCTGTCACAGACGTATGAAACCAGTGTGAGTTGCTTTAACGTGTGATTTCATACAATTGCTAATACAATCGTAACTGGACCAACAGTGTGAGTCACTTGTGAGAAGCCTCTAAACCCTTTCAGCTAAATGGAAGAGGTTACGGCTGTAATATCCCTAAACCCCTCAATATTTGTCACTCTGCATAAAAGCTTGGGTGTATGAAAACGGCGGCTGTCCTAATTTAAGCTGTGTTCGTTAATTATTTAATACAATACTCGTACATCCCGGACAACCTTTATAAGCGTAGGGTTGAATGGAGCCTGTGTAATTGCTTGTACATTTTGCGAACCAAACAGTTTACAAACCGTGTAACACAGAGACACAAGACACAATACAACACACAAGTATTGTGTATTCTTCAAAAGAGTGGTGACGCACGCCACAAAGTACGGACGGCTGGTGGTGGCTTCCAATAGGGAAGTTCCTCATATTTTTTGTAGTCGCTGGATAGATGACGCTCTGCTTGGCACGTTATCGCAAAGAACGTAACATATTTCTTTTGCTTTTTTTGGAACTTGGACTTGAGCTCATTAGGAACGAAAGTGTCAGTCAGTGTCGCAATATTTTTTTAGTCTTTTGGCTTTGGAATCTAGTAAAATAGTTCAACGCCATCTACGGAGTTCTTGAAATACTAGTTTTCTTTTGATTCTCAAAAAGAAAACATCCCTTTCCTCGATAGTAAGTCCACTTGGTACTCTCTCTTTTCTCTCTCTACTACTACTACGATTACAATACACCCGGAAATTATAGGAACCATTCATTCCCAGACAAAATAAAGTCATAAAAATAAAGAAGTTTCATATAAATAAACTCAAATAAGCGTTGTCTTTGTTCCTTGCAAATTAATTCTGCTGACATTTAGGGAATTTGGTCATTTTGTACTATCTGTAACGTTTTACGTCATAAGTTTGCAGGGTGCTGTGGATAGTGCTCTAGTTGTTTCTGTCGTAAACCAACTGCTTTATTAACTTGGAGTACTAAAACTTATCGCATGGAATGGACATAGTATACCTACTATGCAACATCGGGTCAGCGTAACTATTCCAAGCTGGTTTGTTCGAAAGGCGAATCATAAATATGTAGGTATAAGGTGTAAAAATATTAGCTGCAAATATTTTAAGAGGTGAACCAGTCCTTGAAACTGAACAACTTTTCCCAAGAAACATAGGTCGAAATAATAAAAAAGAAATTTTTACCTCCCATAGAAATTGACTTAGTCGGTTAGTAATTTTGTATGGGAGGTCCAAATTTTTTTTCCATGATTCGACCTATGTTCCTTAGGGTAAGCTGTTCAGTTTCATGGGCTGATTCACCCGTTAAAATATTTGCAACTAATATTTTTACACCCTGTATAGTAATTTGCACTTGGTATTGGTAAAGGTGATATTGTAAAAACTTTCCTTCGTGTTGGTAAGCGAAATTTCTGGCAGCTTTCAGCACAAAAATTCTATCGACGTTATGTTATTTGTGCAAAAGACAGCTAACACAAGCAAACGGATATGATTCAATGCCATTGGCATCGAAGCCGGGAATGCAGCTCAGAAATTTACAATACAGCTTCAACAGCTATTGTATACGGCTTTATCAAAATGCGAGAGCAAATTGGGTCAAATTGGTGGCAGTATCGCTGCAAAATTTATGCATTTTCAATACAATCTTTACAATCTTGCCACAAAGCGACACAAAATGACTCTAGAACTAACTACAAACTCTATTTTCTGTTATACGCAACATACGCATTTTAGAAACAACGTATTCTTGTCATCAAGCAACGTACAAAGCCTAGTTTCTATACGAAGTGTACCTAAACAACTATGCGTAAAACTTCTTTTTAATTTGCATACAACTTCATAGATACATACCCGGATTTCTTTACAAAACATAACGTACAAAGTTTGCGATGCTTGCGCGCCGTTGTGATTTCTTTCTCAATGTAGTCAATTTGCAGCGGACGCGGCGAAGTTTCCCGCTACAGCGTCACAAACTTGACAACTTCTGATTGCCTTGTTTTCCACTCCACGAGTACCTGCCGAGATGACGAATAGAAACTTGAGGAATTTGTGAAGTGTTCGCTCACGGATACAAAAGAATTAGCGGATAAAAAAAATAAGACGTTGGTATAGAGCTACCCTGCCGCGTATTTTGTTGTTTCCCGGCGCTAGGCTACGAATCTTAAAAATTGTTTGGCGTAGCTTTCAGGCATATAATTGAGCTCTGTACCCATCGCTCTGTTGAACACTATGGTTTCCTTTGTAAAGAAGAATATTATATGAGCCTTTCGCACCCCATTGCGTGAAGTGTAAAATAGATCAGGGGTTGTTCTTTGTACTCTATCGTTTTCTACTCCAACCAAGCGCACATTGTAGAGGGGGAAATCTTTATATATTTCACAGGGTACAGATCAAAGTTATCTAATAATGATAATCTATAAATCTAAGATCCAAACTTGAACTCAAGATAGAACTATGAATTCCTTACTGCAAATTCTGTTCGCTGGTTGATTGATTAGCAAAGTTTGTAACAAGAGTAGATAAGAAGTAACCATCGCTTTCTTTCAGTTTCATCAGACACGATGGATAATCAAGGCTAAGTGTAAATAAAGCTTTTTAACAAGCATTGTTGGAAAATTTATGTAACTTGTCTATAGAAAACTTTTTTCACTAGCTCTCAATGATGCTTAATAGGTTCTAAGTAGGTAGTTTAACCACAAATTAGAAGACGGCAAGCGGCGCGTTAAACGTTGGTCCTATTACAACTAAACTTGATTATCGTGTGGTGGCCAGAGAGTCAATCGTGCTCATTTAGAAAGAAAATAAGTCCCAAAAAAAACCTAAAACCAAAAAGTTATGTTTCGCACTTTTCGTATCGAGCTACTTGCTTGAACGGAAACGTTTCCGCTTTTGTTTGGAAGTTACATTGCATGGCCAACTTTCGAAATTTTGGTATGCACTTGGTATGTTACTTACAAATATTTTGGCCATTTCAAATAAGTTGCATTTTCCCTTACAGTCCACAGATAGCCTTCACTGTAACTAGTACTTCAGTACCAAAGACGGAGCCAAATTTCGGAACTTACCTAGGAACTTATTCTACTAACTATGTAACTTCATCGAAGTACTGATAATTGAATTGAACGTTCATTACTTGCTGGCAGCGACGATGGGGAGCTAACTTGCCAATAACTAGGTAATGTGCAGCAAGGAGAAGTTGAGCAAGTTGGTGAACAGGAGCAATTATTGTATGGAATCGTAGTTGCAGTCTGTAATAGGTGCAAGGAACATCGTTCTGTACGACTACAAGCTTTACAAGGTACTGCTTTTCAAGTATCGTTTCTTAAGGTTCGCATACCAAATTCGAAACTAGTTCAATAATGATATGCAATGACCATTGTGCCTCTAAAAATTCACCAATTTTTTTCTTTTTACCTTCTTCATAACTAATATTTAGTTCCCCGATAATGGAGTAATAAAACTTGAAACCAAGATATTAATATTTTTATGATTTCACAGATGGTCCCATGGAAAAAGTTGTTCATATAGACGTCTAAAATTATCAGTTTGAATAAATGTCCGCGTGCTGGTAACACACTCTACTATTGTTTTTTGTTCTATTTGTAGGTAAGTACATAATGTATTACGCGAAACCTTTATCAACCCTTTAAACTATTATTCATAGTCCCACAAACAAAACACTTCAAACGGCTCCCTTGTTCGTTCCAGTTAAATAAGGGACTAATTAATCGGTTTACGACGTCGCTGCCTTCTGAATTCAATATCGGAATTCAGAATTAATATTTGGAATAAGCGCTATTGAGTGGAGCAACACTGGAAGTGACAGGAGGTCAAATCACTCAGTCGATTGAGGTTCCAACGATGGCGCGTGGCCTGATTAGGCCGAAAGAATGTAAAATAATACTGATAATAGATTAGGGCTGAGTCAGGCCACGAATCTAAAAACTTTCCCCTAGAACTAGATAAGACAATTTTGGAAAATATTGCGCTGAATGTCCAATTTTTTTTCAGTTATTTAAGGTAGCTTATAAAAATGGCATCAGCTGGCTTTGGGTGGATGAGATACCTTCTTCGATTTATTGTTCCTTTTATTTATCTGATTTAGTTTAGTATAGTATGCCGTGTGATGCCGGCATAGAATAGCATCACCCCAAATCCTTCCCGCGGGTGTCGTAAGAGGCGACTAAGGGACTCGAGAGTATTAGTGTATTACAATTTTTAGGCGACAGGCTGACAACCTGTCACTATAGCGATACATATGTTTTCTGAAACAACCTTGGAAAACAATCCTCAAAAATGTCAGACGTGGCGATAGCGACTGTATTCTTGCGGCCGTTAACGCTCTGCCTACCCCGTAAGGGATAAAGGCGTGATATATGTATATATATATGTGTTTAGTATAGTTTTTGAGCTAGTTCCTCATTAAAAATAAATATATTTGCATAACACGTGATTATTATGTTTCAGTTAGTTAACTAGCGAGTCACAGACAAATATACCTAATGCAATATCAAAAATCAAAACAATTGATTACCGGTAAGTATGATAAAAACGTTAACGCTTTTTGTATGAAAATTTCCAGCAACACGATTCTCTTAGGTCTTTCTTAAACCTTCCCAAAACTAATCTAGCACAATTTATTGAACCATTAGAATTCTCGCAATAAAAACTAACAGTTTTTATAATTCGTGTAGCGTGCAGAAAATTGTTCTAAAATCCATGCAATGCCTATGTAGAGTACCCGGAACACAAACAATGAGAATTAAAACAATTCTGAAAGCAAAAAGCTTGAACAGCGCTATTTGCTAAGCATAATGGAGTCGCCGTATTTAGAAACCATTACTGCATTTCTTCATTTCATGTTTATTTTCTAGATGTAATAAAAATAAGGTTTGTAATAGCCTAGAACAGTTTTGTTTTTGATTTTACCCAGGATAGTAGATAATTTGGAACCTAGGCAAATGATTTAATTTATTTACGGACGTACTCGTTTTTTAAAACGTTTTTTAAGACGTTTGAAACTTTAAAAAGTAATAATATTTACTCATAGCACAGGAAAAGTAAAAGACCTAATTATAAGTTTTGTTTTGCAGTGACAAAAAGCCTGGGAAATAGGTACAAGCAATTACCAAAAAAATGCGTAAAGGCGAGTGCCTATACGAAAAAACATTAACAACACGACAGCTAAAGCTGGATTGGCCAGTTTTCCTCACATTACCTAGCCCGACGTATCTATACCCACAAACCAAAACTAAAAAACTAGCTATAAGGAATAATAATGCCTTGGTACCATCAATGTAGTCCAGTGCCCTAAGTCTGCTAAATGAAAATCGTTTCAGTTGGATGTCGATTGGATCTCAGTCGGATGATTTCGGTCCTTTCGTATTCTGCTCACAGTTTGAAGTATAGAAAAATCATAATGGCAATTGAATAACAGTTGAGTTTCGGTGGCGTTACAATGACAAAAAATAGCAGACTTGGGGCTCTGGCGTCACATATTCAGTACAAGTTACTGCTTGCTATTGGTTGGCGGAAATACGCGTCTCATCTCACCCCCGCGCTAGGTTTACCTGATTTATTATAAAAAATGTCATACGCCATCTCCTCATCTATGTATAAGGTGTCAAATTATTAGCTCCAAATATTTTAAGGGGTGAATCAGCCCATGATACTTAACAACTTTCCCCTAGAAACTTTTTGAACCTCCCATACAAATTTACTTGGCCGGTCGGTATAATTTTGTATGGGAGGTCCAAATATTTTTTTCATTTTTCGACTTATGTTCCTTGGGGAAGATGTTCCGTTTCATGGGCTGGTTCATCCCTTAAAGTATTTGCAGCTAATATTTTTACACCTTATATATCTTCTCTGTGCCTATACCTGAATACATATAGTGTCCTGCCACCGTCCCTATAAACCGCTGTGTATCACATCCACAATTGTATTGGGCCAAATTTGAATAAGTTCCTTGTATTTCCCTGATCAGCCCCGTTGAACCGACGGTTACGGGCACCCAGGGAGCGGATATAATATATTCGTGTTTTGTGTATGTACCTTTTCAGTGAGAAGGGTTGCCACGTCAGATTATGGCACTTTATGCAGGAGTAGTATAAAAGGAAATATAGATGGTGCTGTTCAGGAGCTAAACTGTTTAGTGCATACTGACGGCCCGTCCAAAGAGATAACATTATAGTAAAACCCAGTAACCCAGTAATAATATAACTCGAAGCGCGCTATCTATATTTACTTTAAATAACTGGCCCTACACGTTATAATTTAGAACAAATATATAAGTGATCTGTGGCCCAAGAATGACCCCATGAACCCTGGTGTCAGAGTTTTTCAACCGCCTACTACTAGTAGCAGGCCTCTGACGTGGTTGAGTAACGATCGCCGTCTAAGTTATTATAGACAGCAACCGGGACCTACGGCTTAACGTGCCCTCCGAAACACGGAACCAACTATCTTACGGACAATCAGGTGGTTCAGCCTGCAATGTCGTAACCAGACCAGGAACAAATTCACAAAGTTATAAATATCAACTTTGTAAGTGACCCACGAGAATCGAGCCAGGAACCTTTGCGTGACACGCATTACCGCTGCGCCACATCGGTCGTCAATCAAATATTTGATTTTAGTAATCCAACTTTCCAATCATCACGAGAAAAATAAGTTTTATTAAAACGTGTGAGAACCCTAAAACGATAAGGGCGCGAAGCATCGTTTCAACAATAAATTGAATTACGGTACACCTGTCATTCATCACCACCTCAGGTGGAATAACTGGTTGTAGCAAAATGGAAATAAAATAATAAGTAAATAAAGATCCTGGATAAGTCACACAACGCCATCTAGCCCCAAACTAAGCAAAGCTTGTACTATGGGAACTAGATAGCTGATACTAATACTCTCATACTTTTTTTGTAAATAAATACATATTATACTTAGAAAATACCCAGACTCGACACAAATATTTGAAAATTGACTCAACAAATATTTGTGTACGGTGGAGATCAAACCCATGACCCTCGGCGTAGAAGGCAGGGGTACGCCTGTAATAGGGTATTCGCTAGATGACTGGGTCATTAATTAAAAACAATAGTTCCACGCTTATAACTGTTGTTCAAAAATACTATATACTCCGTTTATAATTTTTAGAAATAATAAAAGGTTGAATTAATAAAAAAAATACAAAAGGGTTTTGACGCCATAGATATGACCTCATTTATTTTCATACAAAATATCGTTTTAAAAAGTAGCTCATCATGTCTATTAATAGCAGCATTATTTGTCACAAAAAAAAATTAAAACAAGTTTTACAATCTTCTGAAACTTTCAAACTTAATTACAGTAAATTTACAAATATACACACAATACTACATACATACACATACGTACACATATCACGCCTTTATCACTTGCGGGGTAGGCAGAGCGCCAACCGCCACAAAAAACGGTCGCCAACACCACGTCTGACAAATTGAGGGCTGTTTCAGATGATTCGTGCATTACTATAGGCACAGGTTGTCAGCCTCTCGCCTAAAAAATGCAATACACCAACACTCTCGAGTCCCTTAGTCGCCTCTTACGACACCCGCGGGAAGGATGTGGGGTGATGCTATTCTAAGCCGGCATCACACGGAAATACATCGCCTTATCTAGGCAACTTTTAATGTTTCCGACTTTTCCCAAGATTCCGGCGTGATTATCTCGCCATTCATCACATTAACTAATTAGGTATGCTGCACAAGTTATAAAGTAACTTCCTCAAGCGTACTCTGATAAACGACCTCGCTGAATCCCTTACCTAACGCACGACGTTGCGAATTCTAAGCGCAATCCGTAACGCATGCGTCTGTCAGATGTAAGGAAATTTTTTATTTCCCATTTCTATTTGCACCAACAACGCATAAACATGTGTTTTTTGACCGACGCATCCGCTAACGCAGGTGTCAACGTCAGGTTTTTTTTTGGTATCGGGTATGTATGTATGTGGCAATAAATCCTTTTTTCCCTCCTAGCTCCGAATCTACTTGTCAGAATTTGACAAATGAGGTGTCAATAAAAGCGTCGAAATTACTTTGCATCTGATAGACGCATGCGTTAAGAATGCGCCAAAATAGCACTCCGTTGTGCTTTGAGTATGCACCATCCTAGATCAAGTGTCAACAACAACGGTCAGTTTGCACAAAACTATGACGTCACGTAAAAGCAAATACCTACATTTGAAATGTTTCATCGGTTATTAGAACGTGAACTAAGATTTTGAATTATATTCAAAAATAAGTAAAACAAACAATTAACAATAAACAATTTTGTTCTTGTTATTGTGCAAATGATGATAAAAAAATACATACATACATTTTTGAGTATTGCTTTCCAAGGATGTTTCTGAAAAAAATTGTATTACTATAGCGACAGGTTGTCAGCCTCTCGCCTAAAAATTGTAATACATCAATACTCTCGAGTCCCTTAGTCGCCTCTTACGACACCCGCGGGAAGGATGTGGGGTGATGCTATTCTAAGCCGGCATCACACGACATAAAAAAAATACTTTTCCCAATATCCACAAAGACCATCATCATTCTCTTTGCCTTTATCCCGTTCTCTGTCGGGGTCGGCTACCTAACCGAGGGGTTTTGACGTGGAACCAAGTTTTTACACAGAGCGACTGCCATCTGACCTCTGCAACCCGAAGGCTAACCTGGCCCGAATCCTAGGTTAAGTCACATTCAAATATCATCTGAATTCAAATTTTATTTGAATGTGGGTTTCATCACGATCTTTTCCTTCACCGTAACAGCAGTCGGTAAAGGTACGTGAGTTGAGAAACACATTGGTACATGGCGGGGATCGAACTCGGGTCTCCCGATTGTAAGACCGGTGTCCTACCCACTTGGCCACCGACGCTCTATATCCACAAAGACCTTTTAAAAAATACCCCTGATCATTCATTCAGTCGCAAATCCAATATAAGATAAGTACGTACTTACATTTACGCTCACTTTTGTAAAAAAAAGCAACAGGCAACAGTTATAGAGCAGAAAATTAGTAACAAAATTAATGGCTTCTTTCCCTCGATACCTTCATAATCATAATAATGAATGAGATAACATAGTTAGCCAAAGTTACGGCGCTCAAGTCAAACGTCTCGAGAGACGAGCCGAGAATAATTAGGGAATAGACGAAGTTTCACTGTGGAGAGAATTTGAGCATAGAGCGAGTTTTTCGTATTATGTCGGCTGGGAATAGCATCGCCATATTTTTTCTTGTGGCTATCGTAACCGGCGACTGAGGGACTCGAGGGTTTCTTGCGTCACTAATGGTATAAAGCAAAGTCGCATTACGCGTCTGTCCGTATGTATGCTTAAATCTTTAAAACCACTCAACGTATTTTGATGCAGTTTTTTAAATAGATAGAGTGATTCAAGAGAAAGGTTTTTATGTATAATACTTGGCGGGAAAAATCCTTATTTCGACGGGAAAGTGAGTTGCAGCGGGCGCAGCCGCTGGGCGGGCCGCTAGTTATAATATGTATAATTTGGCTAGATCGCAACTCAGAGCAATAGATAGACATACATACATACATATATCACACCTTTATCCCTTGCGGGGTAGGCAGAGCGTTCACGGCCGTAAGAATACGGTCGCTATCGCCACGTCTGACATTTTTGAGGATTGTTTTTCAAGGTTGTTCCAGAAAACATGTGTATCACTATAGTGACAGGTTGTCAGCCTGTCGCCTAAAAATTGTAATACACAAATACCCTCGAGTCCCTTAGTCGCCTCTTACGACACCCGCGGGAAGGATGTGGGGTGACGCTATTCTAAGCCGGCATCACACGGCATCTAAGCCGGCATCACACGGCAATAGATAGATATATTCTATTTTCTCAAAGAACTTCTTTTCCCAGATATTCTTTTTTCTCATAGATTTTGCAGACATAGTAATAGTCAGCGACCTTTATTTTTTGGCCTTTAACGTTCTGCTTATGTCGCAAGGGACAATGACGTGATATGAGTATGAGTGTGTGTATTTCAAAAGCTTTTCAACCCATAGACTTTACAAACTAGTAGGTGGATCGCATACTTAACGCATGACGGACCGCTAAAACATCACAGCATTCTGTCAGATACATACTAGAAATGTCAACCCCCATACTGAAACCACTCAACCGCTGTTGGGGAGTGACGTTTCTAGCATGGATTTGACAGACCGTTGCGATATTTTAGCGGTCCGTCGTGCGTTAAGTGTGCTATGCGTCGAAGGTACCACGGAATTAGTACACGTGGGCACAGAATTTTGTCATAAATAAAAACCCCTTTTAATCATAAACAGGAATCATTTACGAAGCGCTTACTTTCAAGAAGTTATTTACAGTAATAGTCCTCAAAATTTACCACTACTTACAATATTACTGCCTGCAGAAAACAAATAAAAGGAAAAAATCTACTTTTAGAGACACAAAACGAAGGGAAGGGAAAATAAATTGTACTTATGCTTAACTTTTAATGAGGCATCTTTGATAAGTCTTTGTCATGTCCTGGCGATGTAGATTCGTATATAATACAGGATTATATTTTTTGTCCGTACGCAAAGTTTACGGGACCATTCTTCTCGTCAATATAAACCTCTTTTACTAAAGTAACCCACATTACAGATCTTAAAAAAAATACAGCGGTTCCATAAAAAATTACCTGCCACGTGTATTTTTTTGAGATTTCAGTGATTACTCCAATATAAATGTTACTCATTTGATTAGTAAAATCAACTTTTGCATGCTGTTTAAAAATAACTTGTCTATAGTCCGTCAAATGCGGTTTTAGTATGGAAAGTGACGTTTCTAGTATGGATCTGACAGACCGCTGCGATATCTTCGCGGTCCGTCGTGCGTCAAGTGTGCGATGCGCCTGATAAGTACCTTCATCTTGTGAATCCTCTCAGTTCACTGACGGTTCTATCCCACGGCAGCTATTGAAAATCTCATCAGACGTACAATGCAGACGAAACCATTTTTATTTAACGATTATGGTATGTCGTCGGGGAATATCAAATGAAATGGGAAAGCGCGAAGTCCTTTACCAGGTAATATTTTTCGGGTGAACGGGCACAAAGGTGGATCGCACACTTGACGCACGAGCGCAAAAATATCGCAGCGGTCTGTCAGATCCATACTAGAAACGTGAATAGTCAGGGGTACTCATCTCAGCCTTTGATCGAGGACTGTGATGTGGTATACGGGTATGCGACCCCGGCTTCCCGAGCAAGCAGTTCCCTCCTGCTTAACAAATAAAAAGTCTGTTTCGGCGAGAATGGCAACCCAATGCAGATATGCACAAGGGCTTGGCGGACTCGGCGACTCAGCAAGGCAATGTGGATGGCCTAGGGCGACGGTAGAGGGCGCGGGTAGTTACTGTCGGCCAGACACTGCGTCTGACCTCTCCTTCAGTCGTAGCGGTTTTCCGTTCCACTGAATCAAGGAGGGTGAGGACTAAGTGCGTGCGCCTGCGTTTGCGCGAACGTTTGCGCACCGAAATATATCCTGCGCAACTGACCGCTTCCGAATAATGGACTCCGATGACGCAAAGTCCTGTGGCGATGGGTTGAGGTAGAGAGGTCTGGCGTGGTGCAAGCTGGGCTTTGTCTGATTCCTGCACATAGGCGGTTCTAGGGGCGTGAGTACATGCCGTGGTCGCTTTTGCATTGCAAATCGGGACGACAATGCGAATTCGGCAGCACCTGGGATGACAAAGCAGCCCTTTTAAGGGAGGCACTGCTTTCCTCGCCCAGCCGAGGAGGGGGCTGGAAAAGGTGCCCTAAAAAAAGTGCTCGTCCCTACCCGGAAGGTGGTAGTAACCACGGCTGCCACCGCATCACTTAACTCGTGGTCGACGAAACAGAAAAAATAAAAACAGCATGAAACCATCTATCATGACATTTGGCGCGTGGAACGTGAGAACTCTAATTGATCGAGATGGCAACTCCTGTCCTGAACGCAAAACCGCCATCGTAGCTCGAGAACTTCATCGCTATAACGTGGATGTGGCTGCGCTCAGCGAAACACACCTTGCTGATGAAGGAGAACTGGTGGAAGATGGAGGTGGTTACACTTTCTTCTGGAAGGGTACCTCTGCATCCGAGCCTCGACGTTCAGGGGTAGGATTTGCCATCAAAAATCACCTAGTAAAGCGACTTCAAGAGTGTCCTGTTCACATCTCGGACCGCGTTACCACACTGCGCCTTCACCTGGATATAGACAATTACCTTAATGTCATCAGTGTCTATGCTCCAACGTTAGACAAGTCTGATGACATTAAGGACAAATTTTACGAGGAGCTAACTCAATGCCTTGATAGCATAAACGCCAGAGAGCAGATCTTATTGCTAGGCGATTTCAATGCCAGGGTTGGACGGGACTACGAGGCTTGGCCTGGAGTTCTGGGACGACATGGAGTTGGCAACATGAACAGCAATGGTCTGTTGCTGCTCGGTCTTTGTGCTCAATACGATCTAGCGATATCGAACACTATGTTCAGACTTGCCGCTAAGCACAAGACAACGTGGATGCACCCGCGTTCCAAACACTGGCATTTGATCGACTTTGCTATTATTCGGCAACGAGAAATCGGTCAAGTTCAAGTCACCCGCGTCATGCGTGGTGCTCACTGTTGGACTGACCATCGACTAATTGTCACTAAGCTACGACTCCGCCTCCGTCAACCTCGCAGATCCACAGTGAAGAAGTCTGCGTTTTTAAACGTGGATAGGCTGAAAGATCGCGAGGTTATGGTGAAATATGCTGAAGCCTCATCTGAAAAGCCATCGCCAATAACTGAGACCGGTGATGTCAGTGCTGCTTGGGGAGCTTTGTCATGTCATCTCATAGAAGCCGCTTCTGCTACTTTGGGTACGAAAGACCGACGTAGTGAAGACTGGTTCGATGACAATAGCGAGGCTCTTAAAGCAGCATTCGACAAACATCGACAGCTCCTGCGACAGCATAATCGAAGAGGTGGAAGTGTTGCGGTGGTCAAAGAAAGTGACCAAGAATTACGCAGGCTGTCTCGACAAATAAAAGACAAGTGGTGGCAGGACAAGGCTTGTCAAATGCAGTGGCTCGCCGATACAAACCAGCTTGGTGAGTTTTACTGTGAAGTGCGTAAGCTGATTGGTGCTTCCTACCGTGCCAAAGAACCTTTAAGGTCTTTAGACGGTATGCACCTCCTGACCAGCAAGGAGGATGTACTTAAACGTTGGGCTGAGCATTTTCACAACTTGCTCAACGTAGATCGATCAGCTGATCTGCATCATATCAGTTTAATGCCTCAACTCCCGTTAGCCACGGAGCTGGACGAGCCCCTGTCATGCGACGAGGTTGTTACTGCCATCAGACAGCAGCATAATAACCGGGCGGTTGGCATTGACCTTATACCGGGTGAACTACTTAAATATGGTGGTACGGAGTTGCACACGTCGGTATGGAAACTTTTCGTTCGAATGTGGGAGGAGGAGAGGGTCCCTGAGGACTTCAAAGTTTCTCGCATTTGTGACCTCTACAAGAACAAGGGTGACCGTTCTGACTGTAACTCTTATCGCAGTATTTCATTGCTGTCAGTCCCTGGAAAAGTGTTTGCCAGAGTTTTACTGAACCGCCTCAAAGATTTGTCGGAAAAAATTCTGCCCGAAACCCAGTTCGGCTTCCGACCTGACCGAGGTACATGTGAAGCTATTTTCTCGGTGCGTCAACTACAAGAAAAAAGTAGAGAACAAGGTCGCCAGTTGTACCTCTGCTTTGTTGATTTAGAGAAAGCATTCGACAGTGTGCCTCGCGAAGCTCTCTGGATGGTGCTAGGAAAGTTAGGGTGCACTGAAAAGTATGTGCGACTCCTAAGACTCCTGCATGACGACATGCAGTGCTGCGTCTCTGTAGACGGTGAACAGTCTGATTTCTTCCCCGTCACCTGTGGGGTGAAACAAGGGTGTGTTCTAGCGCCCACACTGTTCGCCTTGTACTTTGCAGTTGTAGTCAAAGAAGTCCTAAATACTGTTTCCCAAGGAGTCCGCATCCGTTTCCGCACAGATGGCAGTCTTTTTAACCTGGCTAGACTTAAGGCGCGCACTAAAGTCTCGTATGCATTGATTACTGAGGTCATGTATGCTGATGACTTGTGCTTTCTTGCAGAATCCCCAGACGGCCTGCAACAGCTAATGTCCGTTTTTCACCAAGCATGCTGTAAATTCGGCCTGAAGATCAGTGTCAAAAAGACGGAAGTGATGTCCTTAGACTCGCATGGTCGCGAGACACTGGCGATTATGCTTGGTGAGGATATGCTGAAACAGGTTGATAAGTTTCGTTATCTGGGGAACACTATAACATCTAAGTGTAACCTTGATGCTGAGATCAACAGCAGAATCAGTGCTGCAGCTGCAGCATTTGGGGAGTTGTGTTCCAAGGTTTTCTGCTCGCACGACCTAAAGCTAGCCACAAAAATCTCTGTATATATGGCGATTGTGCTGCCAAACCTTCTATACTCCTCCGAGACTTGGTGTGTGTATCGTCACCACATACGCACTCTGGATCGCTTCCACCTAAAATGCCTTCGCACCATCATGAAGATCAGATGGTCCGACCGAGTGCGCAATACCGAAGTTCTGAGACGAGCCAATGTTGGTGGCATTGAGGCCTATCTAATGCGTCGTCAGCTACGGTGGTGCGGTCATGTATCCCGGATGTCGGAGGAGAGAGTGGCGAAGCGCATCTTTTATTCTGAGCTAGAGGAGGGCAAGCGAAAGCATGGCGGACAACTCCTCAGATATAAAGATGTTCAGAAACGACACATGAAAAGATGCAACATTGAGCCCACTCAATGGGAGGGTCTGGCAGCACAGCGTCCCGAATGGCGCGGGATGGTTAAGAAGCAAGTCCGCGAGTTTGAGGAACAGCGTAAAGCAGACCTCGACGCTAAGCGCGATGAGCTGAAGGCCCGTCCACCCGTCGCCATTAACTATAATTATGTAAATGGCAAACTCACGTGTCCACTCTGTGCACGGGAGTTTACTGCCAAAATTGGCTACAATAGCCATCTCCGGGCGCATCAGCGCCGATCTGATTAGGAGTCAAAGTGGTCGCCATGGCCGAAATCGGTCGGAGAGATCATCATCATCACTAGAAACGTCACTTCTCATACTTAAACCGCACTCGACAGACGACACTGCGATAGCGCTGCAACAGCGGTTGAGCGATTTTGACATTTCTAGTATGGATGTGATAGAACACTGCGATATTTTAGCGGACCGTCGTGCGTGAAGTGTGCGATCCGCCATACGTGTGTGATCAAGCGCTTGGAGTTTCAGTGAATGAAACCGACTGTCTCTTTCAATAAGAGTAGGTAGATTAGATACTCACATCGTTGGGGCCGTTGGCTTACCGCGCATACTCTGTCACGTATGACATATCTGCATTTCTTCATTCTAATTGTGCAGGAGACCGATATAAACAAGTGCATGAGGAGTGTACATCTTAGGCGGATCGCACACTAGACGCACGACGGAGCGCTAAATCATCGCAGAGGTGTGTCAGCTCCATACTTGAAATGTCAATCCCAGCGAGGACCTGGGGGGTGACGTTTCTAGTATGGATCTGACAGACCGGTGCGATATTTTAGCACTCCGTCGTGCGTCAAGTGTGCGATCTGCCTTACCGAATTATTTTAAACTAGCTGTTACCCGCGGCTTTGCTCGCGTACTTTTAGGGTACCTACTGTCTCGAGTGATTTGTTGCACATAAATACAAAGATCTATGCTACTTCTTACATCTTTTAAGGGATGAATATTGAAAACATTATCCGTTAGCCACGGAGCTGGACGAGCCCCTGTCATGCGACGAGGTTGTTACTGCCATCAGGCAGCAGCATAATAACCGGGCGGTTGGCATTGACGTTATACCGGGTGAACTACTTAAATATGGTGGTAGAGAGTTGCACACGTCGGTATGGAAACTTTTCGTTCGAATGTGGGAGGAGGAGAGGGTCCCTGAGGACTTCAAAGTGTCTCGCATTTGTGCCCTCTACAAGAACAAGGGTGACCGTTCTGACTGTAACTCATATCGCGGTATTTCATTGCTGTCAGTCCCTGGAAAAGTGTTTGCCAGAGTTTTACTGAACCGCCTCAAAGATTTGTCGGAAAAAATTCTGCCCGAAACCCAGTTCGGCTTCCGACCTGACCGAGGTACATGTGAAGCTATTTTCTCGGTGTCAACTACAAGAAAAAAGTAGAGAACAAGGTCGCCAGTTGTACCTCTGCTTTGTTGATTTAGAGAAAGCATTCGACAGTGTGCCTCGCGAAGCTCTCTGGATGGTGCTAGGAAAGTTAGGGTGCACAGAAAAGTATGTGCGACTCCTAAGACTCCTGCATGACGACATGCAGTGCTGCGTCTCTGTAGACGGTGAACAGTCTGATTTCTTCCCCGTCACCTGTGGGGTGAAACAAGGGTGTGTTCTAGCGCCCACACTGTTCGCCTTGTACTTTGCAGTTGTAGTCAAAGAAGTCCTAAATACTGTTTCCCAAGGAGTCCGCATCCGTTTCCGCACAGATGGCAGTCTTTTTAACCTGGCTAGACTTAAGGCGCGCACTAAAGTCTCGTATGCATTGATTACTGAGGTCATGTATGCTGATGACTTGTGCTTTCTTGCAGAATCCCCAGACGGCCTGCAACAGCTAATGTCCGTTTTTCACCAAGCATGCTGTGAATTCGGCCTGAAGATCAGTGTCAAAAAGACGGAAGTGATGTCCTTAGACTCGCATGGTCGCGAGACACTGGCGATTATGCTTGGTGAGGATATGCTGAAACAGGTTGATAAGTTTCGTTATCTGGGGAACACTATAACATCTAAGTGTAACCTTGATGCTGAGATCAACAGCAGAATCAGTGCTGCAGCTGCAGCATTTGGGAAGTTGTGTTCCAAGGTTTTCTGCTCGCACGACCTAAAGCTAGCCACAAAAATCTCTGTATATATGGCGATTGTGCTGCCAAACCTTCTATACTCCTCCGAGACTTGGTGTGTGTATCGTCACCACATACGCACTCTGGATCGCTTCCACCTAAAATGCCTTCGCACCATCATGAAGATCAGATGGTCCGACCGAGTGCGCAATACCGAAGTTCTGAGACGAGCCAATGTTGGTGGCATTGAGGCCTATCTAATGCGTCGTCAGCTACGGTGGTGCGGTCATGTATCCCGGATGTCGGAGGAGAGAGTGGCGAAGCGCATCTTTTATTCTGAGCTAGAGGAGGGCAAGCGAAAGCATGGCGGACAACTCCTCAGATATAAAGATGTTCAGAAACGACACATGAAAAGATGCAACATTGAGCCCACTCAATGGGAGGGTCTGGCAGCACAGCGTCCCGAATGGCGCGGGATGGTTAAGAAGCAAGTCCGCGAGTTTGAGGAACAGCGTAAAGCAGACCTCGACGCTAAGCGCGATGAGCTGAAGGCCCGTCCACCCGTCGCCATTAACTATAATTATGTAAATGGCAAACTCACGTGTCCACTCTGTGCACGGGAGTTTACTGCCAAAATTGGCTACAATAGCCATCTCCGGGCGCATCAGCGCCGATCTGATTAGGAGTCAAAGTGGTCGCCATGGCCGAAATCGGTCGGAGAGATCATCATCATCATCATTGAAAACATTGGAACACGTTAAACTTCCTTCCCCGCTTCATCTCTCACTGCCTCTCCTGCTCCATCTCCCTCTCCTACTCCATCTCCTGCTCCCGCACTTTCCCCTGCCCTCGCTCGCTCTCCTCATCCCGCTCTATCTGCGTCTCCCTCTCCTGGTCCCTCTAATGCCACCCCTCCCGCTCCTTCTCTCTTCCGTTCGCTCTCCCGCTCTCGCTGCCGCTCCATCTCCCTGTTCCGTTTCATCTCCCGCTGTTGGTCCATCACCCACTCCCGTTCCTGCCTTCACTACTGCTTCCGCTCTATCTCCCGCTCTCTCCCCTGGTCTATCTGCCGCTCTTGGTCTATCTCCCACTGCCGCTCCATCTCCCGCTCTCGCTCCATTTCCTGCTCCCACTCCATCTCCTGCACCCACTCCATTTCCATTACTGTTAAATATTTTTCCTACGCAAATTCTGCCACCCCCGTTAACCCCCATAGGGGTTGATTTTCAAAAAACGCTTAGATATGTATCTCATAATTTGTATTGCAGAGCATTATTTCAGTGTCACGCAAAATATTTCAATAGAATTAAATTTCCCATACAAAACTTAGCCACCCTCTTTAACCCCCAATGGGGGTGAATTTCGAAAAACCCTGAAATACGTGTTTCATCATTTGTACTAAAAAGCATTAATTCAAAGTTTCATGCAAAAATATGCAATAAAAATATTTTTCTCATACAAACTTTGCCACCCCTTTTAACCCTTTTAGGGGTTGAATTTCCAAAAAATAATATACCTTTGTCCTTCTCATGAATGCAAACTATCTACATACCAAATTTCAGCAAAATCGGTTGGGTGGTTTAGGCGTGAAAAGGTAACAGACAGACAGACAAACAGAGTTACTTTCGCATTTATAATATTAGTGTGGAAGTGTGGATTATCATTTTGAATGCAAATATTTTACACACTTTTATGGTTAACCCGGGTCACTCGCGATATTTTTTATGGTAATATAAACAAAAATACCTTTAACCTGTCGTTTCAGCTGAGTTACAGCAGCTGTGGTCGCCGTTTTCGCCGTTGACCGCTCTCTTTTCTTTCTCCTTGAATGTATATTGTTTTTAAGTTCTTTTTTTTTCATTTCACCATTTACTACCTGAAAATTAATTAAGTATGACGTTGGTATGACGTTAATACTAATTCGTAGCACGAACGCAATATGCCCATTGTCCATACATCAGTGGTACCAGGCGAGCAAGAGAGGAATGGCGGTTATTAGACACCGCGCCAGACCAAGCTGCACTTAATAAGGGGGCAGAGCGATATTGCGTCTGCCCCGAGCCATTTCTAAGCTCCTAGTCTTGCATCAACTGCTCCGTTTTATTAGGCGCATCGCACACATAACGCACGACGGACCTCTAAAATATCGCAGCGGTCATTCAGATCCGTACTAGAAACGTCACTCCCCATACTAAAACCGCACACGACGGATGACTCGAGCGCTGCGTCAACAGCGTATGAGCGGTTTTAGTTTGGGTATCGACATTTCTAGTATGGATGTGACAGACCGCTGCGATATTTTAGCAGTCCGTTGTGCGTTAAGTGTGCGATCCACCTTAGCCTCAGCATCCGAAGGTCTCTGCTTCAATTCTCGGTGGTACCACACAAAGTTGAAGTCCCATTTCTCAGTTTTTGTAATTAGGAGTTCCTATTACGTGAACGGCAAGCTCACTTTGCCCACATTGCGCAATAAGAGTTCACTGCAAAAAAGCTACGGAAATTATTAATAGAAGAAAATGACATTCATTTACGTAAAGAAATAGGGAATTCTCTTTTATTTATTTTTTAATTATTATTCTGGTCGCAGGATAGATAGCGCTGTGCTTGGTATGTTACCGCAAAGAACGGAATGTAATATTTAGTTTTTGTTTTTTTGAAACTTGGACTCGGACTCATTTGGAACGAAAGTGCCAGACTGTCAGTAAGTGTTGCGATGTTTTTTTTAGTCTTTTCGCTTTGGAATCTACACTAAAATCTAGTAACATAATCGGTCCAACGCTATCTATCGAGTTCTTGGAATACTAGTATTTTTTTTCTCAAAAAGAAAACCTCCTATTGGGTTTAACAGGTCTAGTAGTCAAATCAGAGCACATCAACGCGGCACTCTGACTAGGAGTTTTAGTAGTCGATTACATCTCTCTTTTTTGTGTGGGACACCAAGTCGTCCAACGACCCGATGCACCCATCATCAATTAATCCTAAAGGCAACACTACAGTGTACAATAGGACGTGACGCACACCACCATAAATTCCTTTACTTTAACGTCGAGAAATCACGAAAAAGCAATTTCCTGTCAAATACGACAACTAAAGACGCGAATCCGACTGTCTTAAATAGGTCAGGGTATCGGGATAAGCTCTTCAAAGACTCTCAAGGGTCAAACGATAGGTACAACATCTTGGTCAGAAATAGGATAGCAAGTCAGCTACGTCAGCAGGCAGGTAACGAGCTCGTATAAATGCGATATTGGCCACGACGGGCCGCGCGGATCCTTGCAAAACGTCTATGGCTGATTTATTCAAATTGTTTCTGTCCTATCCGCTGGAGGATACATTTATGTCCAAGTCTGAGATTGCCGATCTCACTCACAATGTTTATGTGAGGTCGCACCTTTAAACGGAATAGTAGCTAGAGACAAAAAGAGATTGAACTAAAAGTGTTGCTGCTTTAGTATATATGTATTAATTAAAACTTTGAATATTTTGGGAATATGTTAACAGTTACATAAAATACTAAGCTAAACTATACCTAACTATAATATACATTATCCTAGCAGCTCATTTCTGTTCGTACCTGGTCCAAAAGTACCCATTACATTGGCTGCATTGCCCCGCTGGATAGTAAGGGAAATCTGTTGGTACTTTAGTATATTAGTATTTAATTCATTGGGTCCTTAGACGACTCGGTGACCCACATGAAAAGAGAAGGAGTATTTAAACTTTATCAGACTATCATGTACCCTAAATCCACGAGCATGAAAAGACTGAGAAATGTAGAAGAAGCGAGACAAGTATGCCAGGATCAATAGCAAGTGGAACAAAATAGTCTCTGCCTACCTTCATAGGGAAAGAGGCGTGATTTATGTATGTATGTATCAAGTAGCAACTGTATGGCCAAAACTAAAGGTCGTGCCTTGTGGCGTACCCTGAGCGTACCCTGAGGGTACAACCTGCTGATATGCTCTTTTAAATGGAAGTATAGATTTACATGAAAAGTTTGTAATAGTAAGTACGTGCAATATTTGTATTCACCTGTAATATTTTCTTATGAAAATACTTATTACGGATAAATAGTGCTATTTGGTCAGTATTTTTTTTTCTGATTATAAAAAGAATAAAAAATGTACTCTTATTTAATTTATGACTAAGGTACTGAATTAAACCCGGTGTAACATCGCAGATTAAAAAAAAACCTTTTTAACTTAAGGGGGACATTATGCGTTTAGGTCATTGTGCGTTTGGGATTTTTTTATGATTTAGGACATTATTTATCGGAAGGTCTCTTTACCGATCTGTGTAAATCGTAAATAAATATTTTTGGATAAAGGTGGGTAAGATTTTATTAGGTGAAAACTTAAAAAACTGTGGCTTGGCTGTGAGTAGACAAAGAGCATTTTTCTCTTTTTATAAAGACACATAAGTACTACGCTCCGTAGCTTTTTGCTACGATTATTATCGCGTATTCAATTATTAGCGCGGATTATTACGCGCCAAGAAGCTCATAGCAGACGAAGCACTGGTTGAGGCTAAGCTCAGCTTCAGGCTCGCTCCGCTGCTCGCTAGCTCGAGCCTTGAACATCGTCGTAAAGTAGCATGCATGTCGGTATTCTATAGGATACATTTCGGAGAGTGTGCTCAATCACTCCACGACCTGATACCCCCTTCCCCATTCCATCTCCGAGGATCGAGGCGCCGACTGGGGTTCCACCCTTATGTTGTAGATATACCTCTAATCCGCGAGCAAGCGTTTCGCTTCAACTTTTATCATGCGTACGGCTAAAGAGTGGAATTCCCTGCCGGCGGATCTTTTTCCGGAACAATATAACTTGGGCCTTTTTAAGGCAAGAGTATTATTATTAGAGGCATTATCTAGGCAAGCATGTACCATCTTCGTCTGCATCTCCACTTACCACCAGGTGAGATGGCAGACAAATGCGGGCCTATTACATGTAAAAAAAAAAAAAAAAAAAAGTATTCCACGTAAGTGTTTTATTTAAATCAAACGTAAAGCCAAAGCTCTGAAAGCTTATCAAAACTTTTGTAAATGTAATCGGAGCGTAAGAAAATATTTACCAGCGCGTAGACTTAAATATGTAAAGGTTAAACCAAAATTCAGAAAATGCAACATATACGCCCTCAATACTTGTCAGACGTGGCGATTAGGTAATTTTACGATCTTTAACGCTCTGCCTACCCCTATAATAAACTGTAAATATATCCAAGATAATTTCAATGAGTACCTACCATACTATGAAGCTTTGTTAAAAACTGTATACCTACATAATTGACACAAAGTATCGATCGTACGTATATGATAGTCCACCTCGGTGAATTAAGTAAAACTAAGGTGCTACAAAAATACGTGGAGTTACCTAATTCTTCTTCTTCTTTTTCGTGTGGGACCCTAATTATTTGATTAATTCTAAGTTTCGTACGGTGGATTGAAACATAACTTTTCATATTTTGACCTTGATTGATGGACACAAAAATGTCCTCTGTTTTCAGTAACACGTCACCATGACATCACACTTTTTGTACCTATGTAGGCACATAAGATAGGCATCTTCAAAGTTCTTACATTTAGATCTCTTTTCGTGTGGAACACCGGGTCGTCCAACGACTCGATGGACCCTAGTGTCAGAATTTTTCAACCGCCTTCTACAAGTAGCAGGCTTCTGACATGGTTTTGTAACGACCCCCGTCTAAGTAATCATAGACAGCAACCAGGACCTGCGGGTTAACGTGCCATCCGAAACACGGAACCATCTTCCTTACGGACAATCAGGTGGTTCAGCCCTAAATGCCCAAACCCGACTGGGAACAAATTCACAAAGTGATAAATTTGAGTGACCCACCGAGAATCGAACTCGGAATCTTCTGCGTCACAGGCAGTCGCACTACCACTGCGCCACATCGGTCGATAGATTTAGATAAAGATTTATTTACGAGTTAGAAATATCTGCGGTGTGAATTCATCAGCTAAACTCTAACCTAGACCTAATAAGTTGTGCAAGAGTTGAACCACGTAAGAGAACACTTTGATGCATTCACAACAGATTTCATTCAAAACTAATATTAGATTAGTTTCAAATTTTGTGAAGTGTTTGTAGTTAGTTAGCTCACTTGTTCAGATAAACTAATATAATATAAAAGCTAATGATGCAAGATCTAGTATTTCAAGTTTGATTAAGCGGTTTTGCCGCTTTTATAATATTTAGCTTCATTCATCACAATGTAAGCATAATTTAAATTAACTGAAATGTATGTATACAATGTGGAAATTTTGACTGACGCGTTATATTTTAAATTGAATTTATAATTCATTGGTATTTAGCACTGTAATCGTAATTTATATTGGACATTTAATTAAATAAAATAACACTTGGAAAGACAATTTCACTCGTAGTATCTTTCTGTCGATAAATACTGCAGATTCATAGCGTACTTCAATATTAAAACTTTGTTATGTTGCATGATATTTACTGTGCTATTGAGGTGGCGCGTGAGTCACAAATAAAACTATGAACAGTCACGTTTCCTATTCAATTCAATTCAATTAGCCTTTATTTCGAACAAAATAGTATTTCTAGTTATAAAATTTGATTCATTTAGACATTTCATTTTAACATGCATTCATAAAATTAATTATTCAAATTAACAATAAATAATAATAAATAAATTCAACATGCAATTAATTTCATTATAAATTTCCTAATTTTATCAGTCTCTTTTCCTTTGTTCGCTTGTCTCATGACAAAGGCCTCCTCCATTTCTTTCCATAAATTTCTGTCCTTTGCTTTCCTTCTCCAAAGGTTTCCAGCTGTCTCTTTAAGTTCATCTTCCCATCTTTTTATGGCCTTTCTCTCTTTCTCGCTCCATTTCGCGGGTACCACTCTGTCACGTCTTTGGTCCATTTTTCTATTTTCTCCCTCATCATGTGCCCTGTCCATCGCCACTTCATTGTTCTGATGTGTTTTGACACGTCTTTGACCTTGGTTCTTTTCCTGATGGTAGTTAATCTTACTTTATCTTTCAGTTTTATATTCAGGATGCTCCTTTCCATACTATTTTGGCAGACTCTAATTTTTCTATGTTGTTTTTTGTTAGTGACCATGTCTGGCAGCCATATGTTAGACACGGCAGAATGCATGAATTAAACAACTTACATTTGGCTGAGACAGGAAAGCATTTGTCTTTCATAACTTCCCTAAGCGACCAGTACCTTCTCCAGCCGGATGATATTCTCTGCTGTACCTCTTTATTCATTTGGTCTTTAGGGGAGATTGTTTGTCCCAGGTAGGTATACTTATCAACATAGTCGATTTTGCTGTTATCCACCAAGATTGGTATTTTGTTTCTGTTTGTCATTATTTTTGTTTTGCTCGTATTCATGGTTAGGCCTGTAATTCTGCTCTGTGTAGCTAGTTGCTGCAGCATTTCTTGTAAGTTTTCGGGAGTCTCAGATATTAATATTAGATCGTCTGCAAATCTTAGGTGATTGATTTTCTGACCATTTATGTTTATTCCGTACTCATCCCAATTAAGTTTTCTAAAGATATTTTCCAAGAGGGCTGAAAACAGTTTTGGAGAGAGGGGATCACCTTGGCGTACCCCTTTCTTTATGCGAAATGTTTCACCATCCCTTTCTAACCTTATTTTTGCGGTGCTATTTTCATAGATCTCCTTTATAATTCTTATGTATTTGTTACTTATGCCTTGCTTTTGGAGTGCTTCCCATAAACAAGCATGTTTGATTGAATCAAAAGCTTTGTTGTAGTCGACAAATCCAATGTAATAGTTCTTGTTATATTCATTGCATTTTTCTAAAAGTTGTTTGATTACATGGATGTGATCTATGGTAGAGAAATGTCTTCTAAAGCCTGCCTGTTCTATTGGCTGATTTTGGTCGAGTTGCTGTGTTATTCTGTTGAGAATGACTTTAGAGAACACCTTATAGAGATTAGACATAAGGCTGATTGGGCGGTAATATCCTATTTGGTTCTTATCTCCTTTCTTATGTAACAGTATAATTGTTGACTGTGTCCACTGCTTAGGAATTTCTTCTTTTGTTAGGATTTCTTCGTACATAGTGGTAAGAGTTGGTACAATAACGTTTCCTATACTTCAGTGAAAAGATAATGCTGCGCTAACGTATGAGCCTGTCAAATCCATAATACAAACGTCAATCTCCATACTAAAAACACTCTTGACGCACGAGCACGACCCAGCGCTAACGTAGCGCTAACGCTCTTCATTGAGAGCACCTTAAGGTGGAAAATTTAATTTAAATTAGTAATTTTCCTATAGGGATTGACATTTCTAGTATGGATGTGACAGGCGCATACGTTAGCGCAGCGTTGTTTTAGTGCTGAAATGTGATAGAGGCCTTAAACTTGAAGCTTTTCCAAAACTGTAGATTTCGTAAATAGTCCAATCCAGAACTTTCAAACCAAGACTGACAGCTACTTTGAGTAGGTAGATACTTAAAAGCATCTTAAGATATTAAGAATGTCACTTGCCACCTGTCAAACTCTTACATAAAATATCGTACAACTACCACTCAGACGTGAGTATTACTTCTGCTACAAATTGCTTATTTATGAAAATTCGTAATAAAAAATGCATTGTTCTAAAAGCTCTATTTTACCTGCTATAAAATTACTAAATCTCAGTGATTTCAAAGGTTTTCAGTTGTACAAAGACAAAGAGAAAGATAAAACTATTCTTTAGATCAGAATTGATCATGTAAACTAACAGGGCCTGTGAGAGACAACGTTTAGAACTCAAAAGATAACAAATTGGATATCATGATTTCACAGCACAAAGGCACAGTGAGCAAAAACGAGTACCTAATTATAAGGCCCTTTCTCCACTTATCCGACATCCGTCGTTTGCCGGTCCGTCAATTTCCGATCCGATTTAGAAATCTATTACACTACTATACGTGCTTTTACACTCTACCGGCATCCGGCATTTATCGATCCGGATTTTCCAAACCGAAATTTGGATTCTGACGGTCGGAAGCGACAGACGTACTAAAAGCATAGACCAATACAATACAATAATAGAGTGGTCCATGCTAAAAGTATGCATATAAAAGGTACTTTTTGAACCCTACCATGACGTCATTCTACTGTCCGTCTTTTACCAGATGGGTGGAAAAACGTCATCCGGCATTTGAATATTGTCGAAAGGCTACTTCTGACATTCGGCAGCCGGACCGGATAAATGGAGAAACGCTGTTATCATTATAATATTCTCTCTTGAACCATTACTATTTGTATTATTTCTACATAATTAAGTTGTAATTTTAGGCCTGAAGTTATACCTTTTGTTTTTGCAGGAGCTGGTGTTTTGCTGAATACATCTACGGCGGTGGATCGCACACTTAACGTACGACGGACTGCTAAAATATCGCAACGGTCTCTCAGATCCATACTAAAAGCTCAACCGCTGTTGACGCAGCGCTATCGCAGTGTCTCCGTCGAGTGCGGTTTTAGTGTGGGGGGTGATATTTCTAATATGGATCTGACATACCACTGCGATATTTTTGCGCTCCGTCGTGCGTCAAGTTTGCGATCCTCAATGGCCCCCTGGCTTTAAACTCGTAAGCCACGATAAGTTACAGTGGTCATCAACTGACTCGGCTCAACGTCACTACGGACGAAGGAGTTTACTTAATTTACAGCTAATGAGGGATCAAAGAAGGCCGCTCGTTTAAGTCGGCTTAAGAAAGGAGAGAGAGGCCTTCTTCTAGATTAAACAAGATAAACCTTAGTCACACATACGCAGAATGGCATTGACATGGAACTAATTAGAAATCTGTATTTTTTTACATCGTTACGAATATTAGCTTTACTAAACCTTTTTTTCACCTGTTTTGATAAAACCTATACGATATGACTCGTCTGAAGACTACTCGCGCGCGAGATAAGTCTCTCTACGGGACGCACCATAGGCCAGTAGGTAGTAAATAGCTTATAAGTTTTGCATGCATACATATTTTCTTAGTTATAGTAATGTATAGGTGTTGTATAAGTAAGCAAAGAGTGCTATCTTGCCAACAAACTACTTTCGCAGCGTGGCAAAAGCAAGAATGTCAATAGTTTTAAATTGTAATATCTGTCAGTTTTCAATAAATAAAAAATATAAATAACAAAACAAAAATTCAAGTAAAACAAGTTGCATAGTAAATATTGAAGAACGCCGTCAGTAGCTGTAGCGGAAGACGCGGGGATCCTGCAGAGGAAGGAAACAGCGCTTCCGGTGCAGGGGGCGACGCACTCGCTGCCACAACACTACACGCTGTCCGGCGAACAATAACTAACTACAGGGTGAACAAATAGGCAGGGTGCACTTTATAAGGGTTTTTACATACAGACATACTCTTCATACGTCTTTGTCCCTTGCGAGGTAGGCAGAGCGTTAACGGCCGTAAGAATACGGTCGCTATCGCCACGTCTGACATTTTTAAGGATTGTTTTCCAAGGTTGTTTCAGAAAACATCTGTATCACTACAGTGAAAGGTAAATTGTGTGTGTATTTTGACGTATATGAGACACGTGTGTGTGTATTTGACGGATATAGTGTAATCAGGCTCGTACGGTTTGAATGTTAAGGTGTATGTACCTGGGTAAACCCTGGCTTGCAGGACCTGTTTGGCTTCACAAACAGTATTACCTTAATACCATCCTACGTCTCCTGGCGTCTCCACCTCAACCTTCTGCATTCCAGAGTGATAGATGAAGAGCCAGCGTTGTTATTAGTTAAGAAATGGTTATATGCCAGCTTCCACGCTTTATTCCAATAACTTCATCCAATTGCTTTCCCACAGGTGTCATAAAAGGCGACTAAGGGACTCGAGGGTTTAATGTTTACAAGTTTACCTGTCCCTATAAAGGTACAAGATTTTTCTAGAATGGCTCTCAAATATTTGTCAAAAGGGACAATAGCGACCGTAGTTATATTTCGTTAACGCTCTACCTATACGCAATTAAAACGTGATATGTGTCCCTTAGTCGCCTCTTACAACACCCACGCAGGAAGTAAATACGGTGATGCTATTCTATGCCGGCATCACATGGAAATAAAAATCAATTTTTTTCGTCCATTTCTAACAAAATCAATTCGTTACTTTATTACATGCAACGTGTGAAATATCAAACTGCAAGCTATCCACACTTGCAGAATTTTGTAGAGCAAAAGAAGAAACCGCTCTTATTTTTTTTTAATAGTAAGCTCTTCGTCTATACTACCTGATGCAATGCTTACCCTGTGCGATGTCGACTCAAACGGGAAATCCTGTTTGTCATGTCATGTGTATCAAGGCATTAAGTTACGTTACGTCACAAACAATGTTAGGTACCGTATTTGACGACAGGACAAACTCTATAATGTTAACTTACGAGTGACGTTTGTCTAACTGACTAACTCTATTGCACATTGCGCTTTACAGTATAAAAATACCTTGCAAAAACGCACAGCTTCTAGGCACAGCCCTCTGATTACTGGTAGGCCTGGTAGCGTACATTCAGACTATAAAACTGAACAACTTTCCCCTAGGAAATATAATTTAAAAAATTGTCAGGTCTCGAAGGGAGGTGGATTTTCTTTTACTCTTCCTGACGTATTATGTTCCTAAGAGAAAGTTGTGAATTTGTTCCCAGTCTGGTAAGGACATTGCGGGCTGAACCACCCAATTGTCAGTAAGTAAGATGGTTCCGTGTTTCAGATGGCGCATTAAGCCGTAGGTATATTGCTGTCTATGATCATTTAGACGGCGGTCGTTACACAACCATGTCAGAAGCCTGCTACTTGTAGAAGGCGGTTGAACAATTCTGACACTAGGGTTCATCGGGTCGTTGGACGACTCGGTTATTCAGTTTCCAGGTATCGGAGGGCTGTCCTTTACACTTTACACAATGTATATTTTGACAGCCATGAAAGTAAACAAGTAAACCCCTAAAAACGTCGGTCAAATTAGTCGGAATGAGAAAAAAAAATATATTACTGACTTCTCATACAAAACTAGTTTGGCGCTGCTCTGACACAATAGTCTGAGAGGTCCTCAAGATTGTACATATTTCTATTAATTATCTTTAATCTGAGGTTTTTGTTGACATTGGAATGAAATTAATTGTAATTTATTCTACCTATCTATATGGTGTAAAAATATTAGCTGCAAATATATTAAGGGGTGAATCAGTCCATGAACTGAACAATTTTCCCCAAAAACATAGGTCGAAATATGAGAATTTATTTTGGACCTCCCATATAAATTGTATCGAAGTCGGTCGATAATTTTGTATGGAAGGTCCAAATTTTTTTTTTCATATTTCGACCCATGTTCCTTAAGGAAAGTTGTTCAGTTTCATGGGCTAGTTCACCCCTTAAAATATATGCAGCAAATTTTTTTACCCCTGGCTACACTGTATTTTAGCAACGTATAAAACAGGTCTCTTATTTTGTATAATAAGCAGTTGGGCAGATACCCTCATCATGAGCTTCCAGTACAGTACAGTCGTGTCAGCCTTGAATACAGCGTAATATGAAACGGAATAAATTAATATCGCAGTAATGCTGGATTGTGTACCACGCGGGAGCGTTGCCAGGCCGCCCTAAAACGGACAGTTTTTGATCCCTTTTGGCAAAAAGTATCCCATTTTTTTGCATCTTCTGTCCTTGATTCTGTAATACTGATGTGCCGTTCCCGGTAAGTTTCCCTAGCGTGGGAATATTCCCAGTAGCGTTCCCGGGCACATTCCCAAAAGTGGAAATATTAGGGAAAGTTGCTCAAAAATGTTGTTGAAAGAAATGATATTTTGTTAAATTTATTACTTTTGCCTTTAAAACAAGTCTACTATATAAACACAGTTAATAATTAACGCGATTTATAAATTCCCAAAGTTACTGGAAACTTACCGGGAATATTCCCATTTACTTTCCCAGGAAAATTACCGGTAATATTAAAATGTTTTTTTAATTCTTTGATTTCAATATTTCTAATGGGTAACTACCTAGTGTTGAATAAAAAAAATTATGAAAAATATAAATCAATGTAAATGGAACTATTTTAGTTTAATAATTTATACATATAATAAAATTATAGCAACCTCATGTCTGTACATTAAAGATATTAAAGAAAAACTAAGATGGGGGATCTTCATACAACCAATAGAAGCCAAAAATTTGATTAAAAAAGAAATTGTCTGTCTGTTTGTTGTCCGCTTTTCACGCAAAAACTACTGGACGGATTTTGATGAAACTTTTTTTGTTATATAGATAGGTATTTTATTTTTATTTGCTCTCTAACGGGGTAAAAGGGGGGTGGGGGGATAAGTTTGTATGAAACTCCGTCAGTTTATATTTGGCTATTTGGTTAGAAATTAAAAATGACGTAATCAGGATCTGCCTTAGGGGGTGAAAAAGGGGGGGTAAGTTCCTATGAAACTCCATCCGTTTTGAAGCTAAAGCGATTAAAATTGAAGCTGTATACGTGAATACTAAGCTTTTCTGCCCTTCGTTTTGTGACAGTTACCTGTTTAAAGAATCATAGTAATCCTAATCCTATTAATATTATAAAGGCGGATATTTGTGTGTGTGTTTGTTAGGACTTGGCGCTGAAAGAGCTGAATCGATTCAAATGATACTTTGTACATACAAAGATGAGAAAATGCCCAGAATAGGACATACATAGACTACTCTTTACCCCGGTAAAATGTCTCATTCCCACGGGAACACGCATTTTCCAATATTTTTGAAATGACGGCGCCATTGAGCCAATTCGCGTTTTAGGAAACAATTTTTTTAACAGTGACATCTGTTGCTCGAGACATTTGACTTACTCAATTGAGTAGCTGCACCAAGATTCAAGTTTAAGTCACAATACACAATCCATAAAAAATATGTTTGAACAAGATGTTGAAATAAAACCTTTTACATATAAATATGATATCCCAGTTAAGATGTTTTAACAAGATCATCAAAAATTTATACGCGTAATATTTTGACAACCAGGGTCACAATACATACTCCATACAAAATGTGTTTCAACAAGATGTTGACTTAATTAATTTTACAAAGATATTAAAACATTTTGCATATAAATATGACATGCAAGTTAAGATGTTTTAACACGATCTATCCAAAATTGAGACACGTAATATTTTGACAACCAGCGAGCCATTCCCGGTCACAAAAAAAATATAAGTAAAATACTGGACTGAAATGTATTATGAACAAGAATGAGGTTATTCTATGGTTTATGGGTGAATTTTTCTAACGTTGTCCGCTGAAAATTTGCGTGTCCCACGTGTTCAGATTTATTTAGATGCGACCGGCGACACGAGGGTTTAAAGAAGCTTACCCAGCGTCGACACGGGGGGTTGAGGCCCCCCTCAGAGAAAAAGAGAAAGCAAACATTTGATTGCAAATCGACACCAGCTGCAACGCGCGACACAGGGATTTACGGAAGCTTACACGACTTTAGGTGCCGACACGAGGGTTGAGTGTGGCTTGGCCACCTCAGAGAGAAAGTGAAACCAGCAGCTAGCATCGACGGAATATAAAAATGATAGGAATCCTAGGAAAGATCCAATAAATTTAATCTGTTGTGAAAATGTAATATTTTTGGCGTGTTTTATTTTCCAAGCCATCGTCAAAATCTAACAAACGCCACAATGACAAGGATTTTTTTCGTACTGACGTTTCTATTTAAATCCTTTTATTTATCTTATTCGTTTGGTGAATCACGTTTTTTACCAATAGAGTATTACTTTATTTATTAAAAGTTTCACTAAGTCGCGGGTGAAACCGCGGGGCGGGCAGCTAGTAACATAATAAAGAGAGTGTTGAATGTGTACTTAAAGACATAGAAATGATGTCTTATTTCAAAGTTAAAACAAAACAATCATACATATTGAATGTTCCCGCTAAGGGAATATTCCCGGGAACATTGGAAAAATACTGGGAATATTCCCGGTAGTAAAATACTGGAAATTGGAATATTCCCCACGGCACATCACTATTCTGTAATATCTATACTTGAGATAGAAACTGGTCTATAAAATTATTATTATTGAAACATGTATGAGTCCAGAGCATGAAATAAACAATTATTTACTTAAGAATTATTATTTCTGAATGTATATCGATGAATTTAGATAGTGTCTTAGATATATTTACCCCAGCTGAGTGTTTTTTTTTTTACTATGTATATAGGAAATAGATTAATATAGGAAAACGGAAATATGTATTTAATCTGAAATCTGAATGCATCCTATCAGTTTTCGTAGGGCTGTCACTAAAAACCTGAATAGTGGCTCGCTTAGCCAATTTTCAATAGCTACTTTCGTTTTTATCAAATAAATCGCCCCTTTCAAAGGGTCTCATGTATAATCACTATTCATAGTTATAATTTAAACAGATTCTTCCGAACGAGTTAAACAACAACCACGAATAGAGTAGTGTAAACAACCACGATAGTTTAACATTTAGTGTTTAATGTATATTGGCCAAAATTGGTTGGAGGGATATGGCAACATTGCAACGAGGCCAAATTAGGGGAAAGCGCTCGAGTGGAAATGTTTTGCCGTTTTGCGCGAAATTTCCGACGCGTCGCGGGATAATTTAATTTTTCCTTTGACCCTCTAACATTTTATTGCTTTGTTACCTTTTTATAGAGACGATTTCTTTTATTTTGTTTTGTATAGGTACGTATGATCGAACCTTCGAGATAAAATTCTGATCGGGCGTGAAGCTGACCTACTTTACTTTATTTTTGGTTTAGCAATGTAATAAAATTGTATATTGTTAACGCTCTTCATTTTGATTCCTTACGAAAATGAAGCAGCGGCGGCAAAAAATTCGCCCTTCACCAAAACCAAAAAAAAAAATTCTACAGGGTGTTTGGGATAGCGTCCCGAATACTGATATGGTGCAACCATACCATGAAACTGACCAACATTCCCCTTGGAACATATGTCAGGAAAAGACAAAAAAGTTTCGACTTCCCATACAAAATCGCGATCAAGTGACTGCATTTACTATGAAACCTACTAACCAAACCAAAACGAAATTTTTGACGTTTCCTGACATATGTTCCTAGGAGAAAGTTGTTCAGTTTCATGGTCTGCTTGCACTTGCATCCTATCAGTATTCGGGACGCTGTCCCTTACACCCCGTATATCAGCTACGTTTTATGCAAATTGCAGTATCTACGATAGTCAATATTTTCGGTGTTAGATTGGTAATGGGTTGCGCATTCAGCAATAAATTGCAAATAGTTTGGTATTTTGCAACTGTATACGTGGCGAGGCACCGACGGCAGGAAAGCGGCCGGCGGCAGGCAGCGGCGGCAGAGCGTCCAATTTTGCAGCTGGCTGCTTTTACACATGACGTCAGAGGTCAGTATGACATTGCAGGGACTTTAGATCTCTATGCGGCAACGTGCAGTGAGTTTGGCAGTGTAGAACTCTGAAGCTAACTTAAAATACTTTCCGTTTTACTCACATACAAACTGCCTCAATCGGTTAGTATATTTTGTACGGTCCAAATTTTTTTTTACATTTGGACCTACGTTTCTTAAGGAAAGGTGTTCAGTTTTATGGGCTGCTTCATCCCTTGAAAGGAAGTTAGTACTTTTCCACACTTTTTATTAGACATGTCGTGACTTAGATATCACCATAGACAAGAGATGTCATGCGCGCGCCGTTGCGACGTAAATGTTATTTTTGTTCTGTGGATATCACCTTTCATTTTCTAAACCTATTTGACGGATAATGACAGCGCTATTTAGGTATGTTACGAGAATTGTATGTTTTTATTTTGGGAAAAAAATAGTATTCCAAGAACTCAATAGATAACATTGAACTGACTATGTTACTAGATTCCAAAGCCAAAAGACAAAAAAAAACATTGCAACACTGACTGACAGTCTAGTATGCACGGACACTTACGTTTAAATGAGTCCGAGTCCAAATTAAACAAAAAAAAACAAAGAAAATAAATAAGTAGTGCCTGTTGTGTTTTTTGTCTAAATGTGATTGTCCTGTGTTTTATCTTGTGTGCAATAAACAGTTAAATAAATAAATAGAAAAATATTAAAATCCATTCATTGCGGTAACATACCAAGCACAGCGCTATCTATCCAGCGACTAGAATAATATTTTTTTAACTATATAAAAAAAAATCCCTAGTGTTTTCCTAAATGGCGGCCCGTAATGTTGTACGGCCGTCATTGGTCAGCGAACGTAATCGCCGGGAACGGCGGCGTGTCTGTAAGCAGCCTATGTACAAGCGGCGGCGTGACGTCGCAACGCCGGCGCGCCGTCCATATATCGCGAGCTTTCAGTTATGGACCATTACCGGAGCGTTCTCTGCGCTCATATGAAAATTACCTACGATACAATGCCAACAAAAGGAACGCAAAAGCCTAATACGAGCCTCGTGTTATTTGCTATACATGTCGGCGTTTACTCGCTCCAGAATATTGGTTTTGCTCGTTCCCGTTGTTTGAAATTAGATTTTTATGTCCACATGAAACGCGGCTATAAAAATGTGAAATTGATAATGCTGTGAGGAAATATATTCTAGGGCTTATCTTACCTTCCTTTCAAATACAAATACATAATAGTTTATGTTTTTATTCTAGGGTACTAAACTAAGGTTACCTTTATTAAACAACATACCTACCCTAATCAAATTAAATTTAGACAGTATTAATATCTTTCATAATTTATTTACTTTTTAAAAGATAAATGTCCTAAAGACAAGCAACAACGCTATTCTTTAGAAAAAGACAAATAAGATAAATCACATAAAGAAAAGTAAATAACTAAACTCGCTTGAAAAGTATAGTTTAGCAAGGTTTACTGACGTAACATTACATCAAATAACTTTATTTAATGGTTCCTGTGCAAGAAAAGATGTATGCAGCTATAACATGTATTATGTAGATACCGTGTGCCGTGCGATGCCGGCTTAGAATAGCATCACCCCATTTTTTTCCCGTGGGTGTCGTAGAAACAGACTTAGGGACTCGAAGGTTTCATGTGCATTGCAATTCTAGGTGACAGGGTGACAACTTCTTACTATAGTGATACACATATTTTTTGAAACAACCTTGGGAAACAATCCTCAAAAAATGTCAGACGTGGCGATAGCGACCGTATTGTTACAGCCGTGAACGCTCTGCTTACCCATCAAGGTATAAAGGCGTGATGTATGTATTATGTAGAATACACACACACAAATCACGCCTATATCCCTGGCGGGGTAGGCAAAGCACTGACGACCGTAAAATTACGGTCATTATCGCCACGTCTGACAAATGTTTGAGAGTCGTTTCAGATGAGTCGTGTATCACTGTATTGAAAGGTTGTCAGCCTGTCGCCTAAACTTGCAAAACACATGAAACCCTCGACTCCCTTAGCCGGTTTTTACGACACCCATGGGAAAGAAAGGGGGTGATGTTATTCTAAGCTGGCATCACACGGCCGGTGTATGTACCTATGTATGTATTGTAAGTATATGTATGTATCATGTGGTTTGTTATGAAAACAAAATGTTTGTAGCGGTTCCGGCGGCGCGGCGGCGCGGTGCGCGGCGTATGAAAAGTTTCATTAGTGGGTAACAATGCGCAACACTCCTGTAACTGCGGGGAATATGTTTTAGCAACATTTCCATGACAATAAAAAACGTACATTACTTTAGTTTTGATTCGAAAAAGTATCAACTGTGGGTTGGGTTGATAGTGGGTAAAATATTTATTGGTCTAGTAAATATTTTAGTACCTACCTAACCACCTAAGGCGGATCGCAGACTTATCAATCACACGCAAAAATATCACAGCGGTCTGTCAGATCCATACTAGAAATGTCAACCCCTATACTAAAACCGCTCAACTGCTGTCGACACAGCGCTATCGCAGTGTCGTCCGTCGAATGCGGTTTTAGGATGGGGAGTGACGTTTCTATAGTCTGTAAGTTTAGGTACTTATCTTTTTGTAAACAAACTTTGTACGAAAGTGACACTTCTGAACTGTCAGTTTCATACGAAGTTTGTTTACAAAAAGATAAGTACCTAAACTTACAGACTATAGTATGGATCTGACAGACCGCTGCGATATTTTTGCGCTCTGTCGTGCGTCAAGTGTGCTATCCGCCTAAAAAATCCAAAAATATTAAATTTTTGTTTTTGTTCTTTCTTAAACAGTCCTTTATGATTATGCATGAAACGTACCTATATGGAATTCTCCAATAGAAAGATGAGAATAGATGGATTCCATATAATTTCACGATTCTTTGAAGTCTTTCTATTCAATTTTAATGAGTCAGCTTTTTCCAGCATTTTTCTCTGTATAAGTCTGTTCCTATCATACCCGGATTACAGTGAGTTTCTTTTTGCCTTTCTTTTATTGGAATGAATGTTATTGCGTTTATATTATATCTTCTAACAAGATTATGATCGTCTTTACGTGCATCACTGACCACCTGAAGAAGTAAAGACCACTAATTAACCTGCCAGTGCACACTTAACGCACGACGGACCGCTAAAATATCGCAGCGGTCTGTCATATCCATATTATAAATGTCAATCCCCACACTAAAACCGCACTCGACGAACGACGCTGCGATAGCGCTGCGTCAACAGCGGTTGAGCGGTTAAAGTATGGGGATTGACATTTATATTTAGATCTGACAGACCGCTGCGATATTTTAGCGGTCCATCACGCGTTAAGTGTGCGATCCGCCTAAAGAAAATCGGACACTGACAGACGTACGGGCAGAATGACAAAAGTAACTAACTCTGCAGACTCAGCGACCCAAAGAGGATCTTGGCCTCCGAAAGGACCTCTCTCCACGGATCTCTGTCCTGCGCGGTCTTCTGCTAATTGCTGACTTGAAGTTCGTGCAGGTCAGCCTCTACCACGTCTCTCCAGCGGTACCTGGGGCGCCCCACTGGACGCTGTCCTGAAGGAGGACCGACGTACGCTCTTTTTGCTCCCCTTCTTCTTTTCGTGTGGGATACCAAGTCGCTCCCCAATCATCTGCTATCCTCTCTACGGACAGACTGACAGAGATTATAATAGCCAGCGTACTTCAGTTACGAGTATATCACCATTTCTTGATAAAAGTTTACTCCCGACTGTCCCGATGGCGTAGTGGATAGCACGCCTTCTACGCCGAAGGTCGTGGATTCGATCCCCATATATTTGACACATATATTAGTCTTTTATAATTATATATATATATTTGTCTTTTCAAATATTTGTGTTTAGTCTGGGTGTTTTCTATGTATAATATGTATTAACAAAAAAATTGTATATAAGTATTAGTATCAGCTATTTAGTTCCCTTTAGTTCCCATAGGACAAGCTTTGCTAAGTTTGGGTCTGAATGGTGCTGTGTGAATTATCCAGGATATTGATTTGATTGATACTAGAAAACGCACACAACTTATTTTAGTCCGGGTTGCATCAACGCTGCCTTTACTTACCGTTGTCTAAAAATCGCTTTAATGTAGGCCATAACATTTTATGAAGCCAGCGTTACGGAAGACAAGATAAGTCAGTAAATTGACTTGGTTTACTACCAATTTCCTTGATGGTCTAAACGCTGCATAAAAATAAAAAAGTACACAACTCTTTTAGACTGCGCGCCTAGTTTTTGTAGAACTCTTTTCAAACTAAATTGAGCAAACAACGATAATTTTAAAACTATTACGAGATAAAAAGCTAGTAAGTACTGCTATTTTTCTATTTTTCTATATCTGTATCGTGATACCGGCTTAAAATTACATCCCGCGGGTGTCATAAAAGGCGACTAAGGGAAAATCCATGAAACGGACAGCAGTGTTCCCTGCGAATATTTACAACATCTAGCACTGCGCTCGCCAATCCGCCTGCTAAGCGAAGTGAGAATGGCAATACCCCCAATTTGGGAAAGGCCCATATTATCCACCAGTGGATTGTTATAAGTAACAAGTATTCACTCACTCATCAATATTGTACGTATATTTATTCTGTTATGAAGTTGAATGAACTTGTGTATTTTTGGTTATTATTTTTTTATGCTGCGGAACTTTATCAACTTTAAATGTATCTATAATTATAATCAAAAGCAATCCGAAAAGTGACCTTAGCGTGTGAAATCTATACTTGTTTATTTTGTGCAAATGCTATTATAGGAGTAGGTATAATGATAATGATGTCTAAGCACTAAATTTATCAACAAATAAATATAATGCGTAAAAATATTAGCTGCAAATATTTTAATTGGTGAATCAGCCGATGAAACTGAACAACTTTCCCCAATAAACATAGGGCGAAATATGAGATATTTTTTTTGTCTGTCATACAAATTGAGACCAAGTCATGGTAGGTAATTTTATATGGGAGGTCCATAACTTTTTGTCATATTTCGATCTATATTCCTTGGGGAAAGTTGTTCAGCCGTGGGTTGGTTCACCCCTTAAAACATTTGCAGCAATTTTCTTTACACCCTGTATATAAATTTTACCAACAAACAAACAAGTAATTTTTCAGCCATCTGTCGCGTTGAAATCGATATGTATTGGAAAGAATTTGAGCGATACTGCGTCCCCGCGGACGTATTGAAAAGACGCGTCGCGCTGAGAAGAGAAATGTATAGCGATCGTTCACTTGAACAGAACTAATGTACTTTGTCAGTGACACCATTACTGGAAATGCCAATTTGTTTTTACACTCCAATGCGTTTTGCGTTATAAATTTTGTTACAGTTTTCACGAGCTCGAGATCTATATACATACACACACATATCACGCCTTTTTCCCTTGCGGGGTAGGCAGAGCGCTAACGACCGTGAAAATACTGTCGCAATCGCCACGTCTGACAAATATTGAGGGCTCTTTCAGATGCTTTGTGTATCACCGTAGTGACAGGTTATCAGCCTATTGCCAAAGTCAAAGTCAAAGTCAAAGTCAAATTATTTATTCAAAGTAGTAAATTTTACATTTCGCTTTTTGATGGTCAGGAATTAACAATTTTAACAATAACAATTTTATGAACCTAGTGTAAACGCGGCTCAGGTGGACTAAAAACTTAAAACTAGCCCCTAAAGCACTGCCTCGGGGCTAGCCACGGAGGAGACTGTCCTCCGTGGGGCTGGCCAAGCCCAAGCTAACCAAACAACATGTAACGTTAGGTGGTAAATAAAATAACATCGAGGTCATGCCAAGAGAAAATGTTGTGTTACATGCGTATGGTTAGCCGGACCCCCTGGACAGTAAACCACCCAGAAACCTGCCCAGAAGTGCTCCTATTCTAAAAATACAATTTGTCAGGCCCTAGGCTACCCTAGCTAAATTTCTAAATATGAAACAAAAATATATTAATAGCCAAAAGCGGCTACGTTAAAAAGATAAAATATATATCATATACAGCCTAAATTTATAGTTGCCAATTTTACATGCTTAGTTCTAACTTCTTTTAGCAAGCGTAGCACCAAAGAATACTAACTACAGCCGTAGCAATATGCTACGTCGTAGCTGACCGTAGCATAACATTGATCACTTCTTAGACAAAATGTACTATACCACTATACTAACTCCAGAAACTAAATATGACCCTACAAGTTCACACATACAGTCTAAAGTTCACATAGTATAGTTTTAACATCTGAAAACTAGGCCTATGACGTGTTGAAAAATATCCCTCTTCCCCCCGGACCTCGTTTGCGAGTAGTTGTGTCTTGAGAATTTTACGTCTTTAAATTAAAAATTATAAAAATATTTACACTTCAAAAATAAATTTAAAATAATAGGAGTGCATATCCAAAAGGAGGTGTGAAATCGTTTCTCGAGTGCGCGCTGTACGGTGCGCTAAACCACTTCACTTGTATGCGCCGCTAACGCCGTTGACTTGTGTGAGTAATCACAAACAACATCATCTGTCTCAACTCTCAACTCAACAACAGCGCGCTAGGCCCGAAGACGTGACGTACGTGTGCGCGCTGCTCCCACCTATTGCCATCGCCCCTGCCGGCCGCTGTTTTCGCCGTGTTCCTGTGCGACGGACGACGCCTGTGATCTATGCGCGCCTAGTACCTTTCGCCTCTACGCTACTATTCGAATTGTGCAGTCACGTGTCGGAAGTCGCTCCTGGTTGGTCAACATACGCTGCACTGACCAATAGTGTGCGCGTATTCTACACTATTGTTCTAAGCAAAAAGTGCATAACCTCGGTTAGTCCTTCCTATTATTATTAAAAATTATGGAGAGGGAAAAGTCAGCGTCTGATCCTGATGTAAGCCGAGCTTCAATTGAATCTACGTCGCCAAATTTTGTTAACAATACACGAAATATCAAACGAAAGAGAGAAGAAGTGACCGTTGCTGATTTTGATGATTTTAAAGAGGAAATAAAAAATATGCTGTCATCCCTACAAGTACTGAAGAATGTGATGCCCACCCTTCAAAACATTGAGCTGACGAACACAAACATACAGGCTTCCGTTGATTACCTCACGCAACAAAATGAAGAATTAAAGAAACAAATCCAAGTTTTGGAAAACCAATCTAAAGAAGATAAAAAGCGAATTACTATGCTCGAAGATAAAATTGAGGATCTCCAAAGAGGTCAACGGAAAACCAACCTGGAAATTAAAAATGTGCCTAAGCGTGCAAATGAAACAAAAGAAGACCTGCTGGAGTTGGTTACATGTCTTGCCACAAACATTGGCTGCAGTATGAATAAATCGGACGTCAAAGATATTTACCGAGTCCGCAGCAAAAAAGCAGACGCTGTCAACACGTCGATCGTAGTGGAAACAAACTCCAACATGTTAAAAACTGATATTATAAAAATGAGTAAACAGTTCAATAACAGAAGTCAAAACAAATTGTGTGCAAAACATCTTGGTTTTCGTACTGCCGAAGATACACCGATATTTATATCGGAACATCTCACTCCGCGTGGCGCCCGGCTTTATTTTTTGGCCAGAGAATTAGCTAAATCCAAAGTCTATAAATTCTGCTGGACTGCCCACGGGAAAATATACGTGCGAAAAACGGAAAACTCACCAATCATCAACATTACTAACGAAGCTCAAGTCCATCAACTAATGATAGTTGAAAAGTGACTATTACTCATGTCCTTTATGTTCTATTATTTTGATCAAATTACGTCACTTTACACGTTACAATTACGCTTAATTTTACTTTGTAATAGTTACCATGCAAGAATATATCACAGTATTGTATGCCAAACTTACACTTACTCTCACCTTCACAATATAGTAATTTCCACCAAGTATGCCTACACCCCAACAAACCAACATCCAAAAATATACACCTGTATGCTGCATCAAACACGCGAATTGTCTTGTCACAAAAAAATTATTCAACCAAATCGCACAAAGAAACAAATGAAAGTTCACAAAATACCACCTTTATTGCAATCTTACCAATTCAAACATAAACACACTCATGAAAATGAACTCAGTACCAATATTACTTCTGTAAATGGATGACTGCCTACAAAGAATAAATGAAATTGATAAAATAAATATAGCAACCTCAGTTCATTGTGATGACACTAAACTTAAAAAACACTACATACATAAAAAAACCGATTTCACTATTATCTCCCAAAATATTAGAAGTGTACGTAAAAATATCAATGACTTTGAAATAACCCTCAGCAACTTAGACTTCAAACCTGATATAATTATTTTAACAGAGTGCTGGCTAGATGTAAATAAATCACTTCCTACAATTAAAAACTACAAGTCCTATGCGAGCACTCAGCAACACAACCAAAACGACGGTGTGGTCGCCTATATTAAAGAAAACCTACAATCTAGTGTTAAAGAGATCAAAATAACTGAAGCTTCCTGTCTACAAGTTGATATTTTTAATAACACCATATTATGTATTTATCGATCTCCATCAAATAAAAATTCTGAAAATTTTACTAATTCTTTAAGTACTCACATTGAAACCCTAAACACAAAAAATAATGTCATAATAGCAGGAGATATAAATATTAATTTAATTACTAAACCGGACGAAAATCCTCATGAATATAAAAATAGAATGCACTACCTTAATACCTTATCGGATCTTGGAATTCTACCGGGTCATACTCTACCCACCAGACAGGAAAATTGTCTGGATCACTTTATGGTAAAATTTGATACTAAAAAAACATCTGCATTTATTGCCATCTTTAACACGACTACTACTGATCACTGTACAACTTTCTTATCATTAACAAAGATTAAAACTAGTCAAACACCACCTAAAACAAATATAAATGTAGACTTTGACAAAGCTTTACAATATCTACAAGAACAAAATCTAGCTAATTTACTTTTCTGTGAAAATCCAAATGAAATAACAAATATTCTTATTCAAAAACTATCCGAATCGATTATACTAAATACTACTACTACAAACATACCAAAAAGTAAACGAATTATGAAACCATGGATCACCGAGGGTATACTAAGGTGTATCAGAAACAGAAATAATCTGCAGAAGAAATTACGTAACGACCCTTTAAACGAAATTAAAAAAATAACATACACACGCTATAGAAATTTCTGTAACAATTTATTAAAAAAACTGAAAAGGAGATATAACAATCAACTTCTTGCGAACTCTCTTAAAAATAATAAATTGTTATGGAGGAACATTAAAAATATCACTTACACTAATAAATCAACTGAACTTAAATCGGAACTAAAAACTCTTAAATCAACTGAAGCTGAATCAGCCAATTTTATAAACACTTACTTTTCTAATATAGGTAAAGAACTAGCTCAGGACATTCTCTCTTCTCTAATTTCGGAAGAACAAGTTACTTACCTAAATAACCTCCCTAGGCAATCTCAATCTTTTGTACTGTTGGACACTGATAGTGATGAAATTGATAGAGTCATAACATCACTGAAATCTGACAGTGCCCCGGGATGGGACAACATACCTACAAGATTTCTAAAACATGTCAAACACGTTATAATACCAATAATAACACATCTCGCTAACCTTTGTTTTAAACAAGGCATTTTTCCTAACCTATTGAAAAAAGCTATTATCACTCCAGTATACAAGGGTGGGGACAGAGACGATGTCAGTAACTACAGACCTATATCAGTATTACCTGCTATTTCCAAAATTTTAGAAAAATTATTAAATACAAGACTACTAAATTACTTAACAACTTTCAAAATATTGTCTCCATCCCAGTTTGGCTTTAGGCAAGGTTTAACAACGGAAGATGCGATAATTACCCTAACAACTTTAATTACCCAACAGCTTGATGACAAAAATAAAAGCTTATGTATCTTTCTTGACCTAAAAAAGGCGTTTGACACAGTCTCTATCCCCATCCTTGTACAAAAGCTTGAAAAAATCGGAGTAAGAGGAGTTCAACTCTCTATATTTCGTGACTACCTTACCAACAGAACACAAAAAGTTAAACTCGAACAGTGCACCAGTGAAGACATTGGCGTGTCCTGCGGAGTGCCACAAGGCAGTGTGTTAGGCCCTACACTCTTTTTAATATATATAAACGATCTCTGCAATATGCGTTTAGATAAGGCCAACATCTTCTCATACGCAGATGACACTGCCATTGTCTTTACAGGATCGTCCTGGGAAGCCACTAAAACAAATGCTGAAAATGGTATGATCATAGTTTCTGAGTGGTTGAAAAATAATCTCTTAACTCTAAATACTACGAAGACTAATTATATTTGCTTTGGAATATACAAGAATTTCCAACCTGGAAATGACTATAATATAAAAATACATAATTGTAAAGTAGCAAATAATAACAATTGCAATTGTCCAAAAATAAATAAAGTAACCAATACAAAATATCTCGGCGTTCTACTGGATCAGAGGCTATCTTGGTTACCACAGATTGAGCTGCTGAATGAAAAAATAAGAAAATTCATATGGATGGAAGACATTGAGGCATGTCATACCAAAATCCATGCCCAATTCTAGGAACTATCCAAGGAACATACTAAATGAAATTTACATTGCACTAGTTCAATCTGTGATAACTTATTGCATCTCTGTATGGGGTGGAGCCTCTAAAACGCACTTCTTAGAAGTGGAAAGAGGACAAAGGGCCTTATTGAAGGTCATGTATTTTAAAAAAAGAAGGTGCCCCACTGAAATACTTTATAAAACATGCAACCTAATGACTGTGCGCAAACTATACATCCTAAATATTATACTAAAAATTCACAGGAAATTAACTTATGACCCCGCTATCACAGAAAAAAGAAGACAAGATGTTGTGGTGAGTACTCGCAGAGCTAGAACGGTCTTTGCGAGTAACCAGTACAAGCATCGATCAGCATACTTATATAATAAAATAAACAAAAATCTGAAAATATATACAAGCAACTACCACGAATGTAAAACTACTCTAGTGAATTGGCTAAAAGAAATAGATTATGATACATGTGAGAAACTATTACAAAAAATTACATAAACACATACTTTGATACTTATATTTACATATTATTATATATCATATATATCACATATTATATATAACATACTACTTCTAAATTTTATTATATGTATAAATGCACACTTACACTAAGACACATACACACTCAGCAAACATTCAAACTACCCAAACACAAAAATAGTATTTAATTAGAATAAGTTACTTAATTTTAGATATTTTGGTTACCCTACCTTCAAAGTTTTTTAAAATACTGTTATAGAAGAGCAGGGTTCTCCTGCTACAGGCAATATCTTTTGCTTAAAAGGAGGCCCTAGCAACTTGTTTAGAATAAGTTACTTTGGAAGAAAATAAAAGATTTTTGATTTTTTTTTTTTTTTTTTTGATATATTTCTTATACAGGGTGTAAGGGACGCTTTAACTAAAACTTTGCAGGCGTGATCAGACCATGAAACTGAACAACTTTTCTATGGCGGCTATGTTGGGAAAAGAAAAAAAATTCGAGTTCTCATACAAAGTCACTCAGGAATCGGGAATTTTGTATGAAAGGTCGAAAAAATTTTCATGTTTACCAACATAGCCCCCATAGAAAAAGTTGTTTACTTTCATGGTCTGAGCCCGCCTGCAAAGTTTTCGTTACACCGTCTCTTACACCCAGTATAATGTGTAAAAATATTCGCTGCAAATATTTTAAGTGGTGAATCAGCCCATGAAACTGAAGAACTTTCCCCAAGAAACATCGGTCGAGATATGACCGAAATATGATGATATTACTGGTGGACTCGCTCGGCTGCTACATTTTGTATGGGAGGTCCAAAAGTTTTTTCATATTTCGGCCTGTTTCTTGGGGAAAGTTGTTCAGTTTCATAGCTTGATTCACCTCTTAAAATATTTGCAGCAATTTTTTTTACATTCTGTATATTTCTAATATACCTACTTTACTGAGAATTCTTACTTTTTTAAGTTTTCTGCTCATAAAATCAGGCGTCCCAAATGAACTATCAACATTTCACTCAAAGTTTTATTGAAATTTTCACACAATCCTAACATGGTAAGTAGGAGCTTAAGATTTCTCTCGTAATAACAGAGTCAGCTTTTTTTTCAGTCGCTCTCCATGTAAATTGCATCGGCCTCGTGAGACAAGGGGGGAAAAGGGGGGGCAGAGGGGGGGATTTATAAAACAACGCTTTATTACGTCACTTCTCATTACCTGAATTCATTCTTCTCATGACGACCGATGTGGCGCAGTGGTAGTGCGACTGCCTTTGACGCAGAAGGTTCCGGGTTCGATTCTCGGAGGGTCACTCAACAAGTTGATATTTATCACTTTGTGAATTTCTTCCCAGTCTGGTTAGGACATTGCGGGCTGAACCACCCTATTGTCCGTAAGTACGATGGTTCCTTTGTTCGGATGGTACGTTAAGCCGTAGGTCCCGGTTGCTGTCTATGATCACTTAGACGGCGGTCGTTACACAACCATGTCAGAAGCCTGCTACTTGTAGAAGACGGTTGAAAAAAACTGACGCTAGGGTGCATCGGATCGTTGGACGACTCGTGTCCCACAAGAAAAAAGAACGATTACCTGAATGAAATTCAGCTACTTTTTCCTTTACGATGAAATAACGTGCTTGAAGCACCTCTACGAGTTACTACTTTCCTTTACAGTTAATAAAAGAACACTACCGACAGTAGGTACATAGGCGGATCGCACACTTGACGCACGTAAAATGTACCCCGTATATTTCAAAGACAAATCTTGAATGCCGTGTGATGCCGGCTTAGACGGCCCCATTTCTTCCCGCGGGTGTTGTAGAATGCAACTAAGGGACTCGAGGGTTTCATGTGTATTACAATTTTAGGCGACAGGCTGACAACCTCACACTACAGTGATACACAAATCGTCTGAAAGGGCCCTCAATACTTGTCAGACGTGGCGATACGACCGTATGTTTACGATCGTTAACGCTCTGCCTACCCCGCATGGGATAAAGGCGTGATTTATGTATGTATGTATGTAAATCTTAAATTAGACTTACCTACTTAATATTTTATTCCATAAATACATACTGTGATAATGCTATTGTTGTAATTAGTTAATTATCTCGTTGTTGACATTTTAAATACCGTAATTTATTTTAATGATTGATTGATTGAATATTGTAACCTATTTTATTTTAGTTCTTTATAAGGCTATGGGAAGAATGTTACCACCTAAGGTTGAACTTTAACTACCAGCAATAGATTTCAAAACGAATGAAAAAATTTGACATGCTCTGCCCGTCAAAGGGTTGGTTGGTTGTGTTTTTTTTTTCGCACACAGTGTAATAACTGTTTTATGAAATAAACTGAATTGAATTGAATGTAATACTGCCACTGTGACATTGCTTTGTCTTGGTAGCTATGCAAAAGCTCGTTACATTCCAAGCTTATCGATTCCAAAGCTATTGTTTGTGACGCGTCGATTGTTACAAAGCTAGCATGGAGAAGGGAATTTGCCAAAACAAAGCGTGAGGCAGCTTTTAGCGTCGTGCTTCAAAGGGCACGTTAAATCGACGATTCTGGTTTCTGGATATGTGTAGGTGGGGCGGTCGTTACATAACTAGGGTCCGGAATCTGTGTAATGAAAATGGTTTCAGTTTTGTGTCGATGGCGTGTCAGTTGGATGCTTATAGACAATCACAGTGGCAATAGTGACAGTTGAGGGTCACTGACATTACAATGGCTAAAAAAAAAAGAAAATCGGTGCCTGGTTACTGGCCATATTCAGCGAGCGGTGGTTATAAAGCCACAGCATCACAGGCCTGTATGATTTACTTGATAAATGGAGAAAGTTGTTCAGTTTCATGTTCTGATCATGCCTGCAAAGTTTTCAGTACACCATTTCTTACACCCAGTATAGAATGCTGGATTCCCCAGGACTTTGCAAGTCACTATGACGCGACCCACTTACGAGCACCGAGTCTTTGTCTCAAGTTCCGAGATTAATGTTTCTTTATGCAGCTTCGCAGCTTTGAAAAGAGGAAAACATAGAGCTACCTAACCCGATTAAAGTAGTTTTCAGTGGTATTTGTGTCGCAGATTATCCGGATGAGTTTGCCTACTTTGTATTGTCAAATACATCAGCCTACTTCTTTATTTTATTTTATTCTGTCAGCGATCTAACCCACTGCAATTCATTTTCTCTTGGGAATGAGAACGGAGACGTGTCAAAAAACATAAAACTTATTGAAACACCGAAAGAAAACGTTCCGTCGTCTAAAATTGATGGTCTGGGGTAAAACGTGTGAACTGCGACCAGTTGACAAATGCCGGCTATAAGTCGTGGCCCAGTATCACATTCCAATAAAAGATATTGGAAACAATTGGCGAGAGACATTTGTCCGGACACGCCGGGTGTCGTGGTGACTTTATAAGCCTGGCTCCGGGCTTCAGCGGGGGACCTTATGCGTACCTTACCTACATACATACATACATACATATAAATAAATAAATAAATATCCTCGACCATTCACACAGCGCCATCTAGCCCCAAACTAAGCAAAGCTTGTACTATAGGAACTAGATAGCTGATACTAATACATAATTATATACTTTTTTTTTGTAAATAAATACATTTTATACATAGAAAACACCCAGACTCAACACAAATATTTGAAAATTTACATTACAAATATTTGTGTCCGGTGAGGATCGAACCCACGACCTCCGGCGTAGAAGGCAGGCTAACTATCCGCTACGCCATCGGGACAGTCAAATATATCGCGCTTTTATCTCCTGCGGGGTAGGCAGAGCGCCAACGGCCGTAAGAACACGGTCGCTATCGCCACATTTGTCATTTTTGAGGATTGTTTTCCAAGGTTGTTTCAGAAAACATGTGTATCACTATAGTGACAGGTTGTCAGCCTGTCGCCTAAAAATTGTAATACACCAATACTCTCGAACCCCTTAGTCGCCTCTTACGACACCCGCGGGAAGGATGTGGGGTGATGCTATTCTAAGCCAGCATCATACGGCAGATGGTGATGCGTACCTAAGATATTTAAATGGTCCGAAACCCGAAACCAGCGTCGCAACTGAGGTTAACGGCAACACCTACTACGTATATAGTACTACTATAGTAGTAGGTGTTGGTAACGGTCGCGGCCCGCACTTCTGCATAAAATGTGTCATTCTTTGTATAGAGCATAGCAGTGAATTGCCCGCTTGGTTTCGGGAATGCTCTTGCGCCGTCACCGCTCTGCTATAGCTTGGAGCCCTGGCCTAAGGATTGGCACTATCGAGGACCGATCAATCTTAAAGGCCCGGCCACCATACTAGGCGCGTAGACCCGGTCGTAGTGAAAGAATGGATTTCTTATTATGTCAAGAAAAACGACTAACTTGTTACGAATTGCTGGGGGGCGAGCGCTGATCCAACTTTGTAACAAGTTAGTACTTTTCCTTTACATAATGAGTTATTCCTGTTCGGTTATTAACGGATTTCTTATACTCGTTTATGCTAAATATCTAACTTTGTTTCACCAGGCTATTAATAATAATTTCTCTAGTAAGGATACGAGTTACAAATAATTACAATGCCAACAAGATTGCTCTAAGTTTTGGTACGCTGTTCAGAAGTAAGAAATCTATATTACTTTTTACTCGATGGCATTTATCATAGAGAAACGGCAACTTTGCCGTGTGATGCTGGCATAGAATAGCATCATCCTACATCCTTCCCGCGGGTGTCGTAAGAGGCGACTAAGGGACTCGAGAGTATTGGTGTATTAAAATTTTTAGGCGACAGGCTGACAACCTGTCACTATAGTGATACACATATTTTCTAAAACTACCTAGGAAAACAATCCTCAAAATTGTCAGACGTGGCGATAGCAACCGTATTCTTACGGCCGTTAACGCTCTGCCTACCCCGCAAGGGATAAAGGCGTGATATATGTATGTATGTAAACGGCAACAGTTCATCTTGAGCAGTATGAGTAGCTGGTAATCCTGAACGAACGCACACAGTACCACATAAAATATATCCCCGAAACACCAAACTAAGCCTAGAGGCTTAGCCAGAGCTGAGCTGTCTAGGCGGTTGTGCTCAATGTGGGCTCAATACATTGCAGAGACCAACGATACCAGTTCGCTCTGCCGATACCTACCTAACCTACGTACACTTGATTCTGCTTGCATGTCAATAACATCCTCCATCTGCATATCATTGAATCTATTATACTTACCGCCGTGTGATGCTGGCTTAGAATAGCATCACCCCTCATCCTTCCCGCGGGAGTCGTAAGAGGCGACTAAGGGACTCGAGAGTATAGGTGTATTGAAATTTTTAGGCGACAGGTTGACAACCTGTCACTATATTGGTACACATGTTTTTTGAAACTACCTTGGAAAACAATCCTCAAAAATGTCAGACGTGGCGATAGCGACCGTATTCTTACGGCCGTTGACGCTCTGCCTACCCCGCAAGGGATAAAGGCGTGATATATGTATGTGAATGGCAACAGTTCATCTTGAGCAGTATGAGTAGCTGGTAATCCTGAACCAATGCACACAGTATCACATAAAATATATCCCCGGAACACCAAACTAAGCCTAGAGGCTTAGCCGAGGCTAAGCTATCTAGGCGGTTGTGCTCAATGTGGGCTCAATACATTGCAGAGACCAACGATACCAGTTCCCTCTGCCGATACCTAACCTACGTACACTTGATTCTGCTTGCATGTCAATAACATCCTATCTACATATCATTGAATCTATTATACTTACACCGTGTAAGGTGTACAGCTGGAGGCGGGAAGGCAGCATAATACTTAGGTATGGACCTAAACTCTATTTTCAGACGTGGGATTGTAGATTGTTTAAGCCCTCGAAGATTTTCGGCCCAAGTTATCATATCGTACATATGCCATACAAGAAATAAGTTGAATAACTACACTAGACGTAGAAATTATCTTTAAACTGTTTACTTCACCGTCGTTTAGTTAATAAAAGCCATCGATCACAATTTCTTTCATAAAGTAGGTAACTTTGTGCAGTCAAAAAAGTCAAACAGTTATGGCTCACAAAACATGATATTCCACAAAGTATAAAGTGGTATAAAACGTAGCCGATGGAACGATCTTTATGGACGAACAATAAAACAAATGAAAACGTTTACAAAACGACAAATTGGTACTCTCGTCTCTCGTCTGGCACAGTGGGACGGGTTTAAATGAAACGAGACAATTGTACTGAGGTATGTAAAAATATGTGAGGTCACTCTGCGTATGAGATGCCATTCTATGTGATGGTCTTTACGTTTTTGGCCCCGGGGCCGTCAAAACTACCGACAGATGTGGCGCAGTGGTAGTGGGACTGCCTTTGACTCAGAAGGTTCCGGGTACGATTCTCGGTGGGTTACTCACAAAGTTGATATTTATCACTTTGTGAATTTGTTTCCACCCTGGCTACGACATTGCGGGCTGAACCACCCGATTGTCCGTAAGTAAAATGGTTCCGTGTTTCAGATGGCACGTTAAGCCGTAGGTCCCGGTTGCTGTCTATGATCACTTAGATGGCGGTCGAAACACAACCATGTTAGAAGACTGCTTCTTGTAGAAGGTGGTTGAAAAGTTCTGACACTGGGGTTCAGCCAGTCGTTGAACGACTTGGTGTCCCACACTAAAAGAAAAAAGATAGACTACCTACCTTTTGGTGCACTGAAATCGAAGCATTTGCAACCGCACAAATGGCAGAGGTCGCAAAGAGTGCGATACACAGCGACACTATTCAGCTTATTTCCCAGCGGCTCCTCTTCATATTTCATCTCAAACGTCGCTGGTTGCGCGCAGAAAGCCTGACTTGGGCTTGCAGTTTGCGCCACATAACATTGCACGGACATACAGGGTGTAAAAATATTAGCTGCAAATATTTTAAGGAGTGAACCAGGCCATGAAATTGAACAACTTTCCCTAAGAAGCATAGGTCGAAATATGAAAAAAAAAATTGGACCTTCCATTCAAAATAACCAATTGAATAAGTCAATTTGTATGGGGAAAGGTTCATGAGCTGATTCACTCCTTAAAATATTTTTACACCTTATATTTTATTCTTCGTGTTGGTTGACTTTCCTGAAGGACTACTATCAGTAAAACCTCGAATCATTTTTAATGTGTCAGTTTAAACTGGTTCTTCATAGAGATATTAGGAATAACCACTATAAGTGGATCTTTTAAATTTATTTAGCTACAGCAAGGATTGAGTAATCAGCTCTTTACACATATATAAAGAAAACTACTATCACATCGAACAAAAGCGCTGCTTTCGTAAGAATCATGGAGCGTAATTTCTGAAACGTCGTAATTTAATTCCGTGTAGAAGTCCACAACGACTGGTCTAACCACACGTTTTTAATTTTATACTACTCGATGTTTTTATAGTCAAGGTGTGTGTGAGGTTATTAGGTGCCTATGAGGGAATCGATAAGTAAAGTAGAACGTGTTGTATAAGCATAATTAGTAGCAGATTTTCGCATGAATCTAATTACGACGTTACAGAAATTGAGACAAAGAAGAAACATTCTACGAATATTTTTTGACCCATTTTTGTACTTAGCTTAATCCAACAAGAGCAAATAAGTCTGAAGGCCTTGGCTTGGCTTGTCCTAACCAAATTAGATCATAAATTAACTAAAATTCAGGCTAGGCTGGCAAATATAAACGAGATAAATAATTTTTTGACGTCAGTTTCAGATCACAAACAGTTTTCGACTTAAGGATAGAAAATGAAAATTTACGCAGTAGTTACCTATTCAATGAATAGATAAGAAATATAAGAAATAACAGGCGGAATTATTAAAACTTCAAAATATCCGAAAGTTAGAGAGTAGTTTTCATTTGAAAACCGCTATTTCGATTTTGTGAAATTTTATATAGGATCAATTTAAATCAGTATCAAAGGCTCGTGTCAAAATGACAGACCACTGCGTTACGGATGCGTTATTTCCGCGCTGCGTTGTGCGTTGAGTGTGAGAAAGGCCTAACATGTTTCCTAATGACCGAATAGAATCTACTCCTCCGGCGTGGAGACATGCTGACGGTGATAAATGAACAAAATCCGTCTATCAAAGTGCTTCACTTTATCGGACCATTTTAACAGATCACATAGGAAACATAGGATAGGATACATTAGAAAACAATCCTCAAAAATGTCAGACGTGGCGACAGTGGCCGTATTCTTACGGCCGTTAACGCTCTGCCTACCCCGCAAGGGATAAAGGCGTGATATACGTACGTACGTACGTACGTACGTACATAGCTTAACCACACCAAACAGCGCCTCATAATACACTTCTCATCAGATAAGGCACTTTCGTTTTTATGATTTCGTAAAACACGGAACCTATAAATACCAATTCCGAATTTCGGACAGTTTCGTTAAGATTTGTAAACCTCATTTTACTAACTATTACACGGTATTATCAGGTATCAGTCATTTATTCCAAAATAAACACACATTTTAAATAATGTGATTAGTTCGAAACATAAACTTGCATGATGTCCCGGTTTTCTAATGAGAAGTATATTACATAAGATTCCCATATTTTACTTACCCGATGAATGTTTACTGATGTAATAAACTGTTTTAGTATGAATGTCAAGTTTTTCTAAGTTATAATATGATGTATATCTTCAGAAAAAGGTCAGCCATTTTTAAATTTATTAAATTATAATATGGCCCGTGTCAAAAACATAATCCTCGTTCTGAGGCAGTCGGGTAATTAGGTCTAAGACTAAAATTTTAATCAAATATCGAAATTTCATAACTCTGGCCCAAAATGGTCATGGATGACGTCTCAAAAGGGTTCAATGACTTTTCAAGACGTTCATAAAATCCATTATCATACCATAGTAGGCGGAAACGTGTAAATTTCCACCTCGGCTTTATTTAGACTACGCCCACGCTGAATCTTTCCAGCGTTTCTCAATAAAGTTCACCCTTCATGAAATAACACCATTGAATTCTGAGCGCAATAAATACGCATATTTTATTCTAAATTTATCCTTAAAGAGCGACCCTTTATCATACCTATTTTATTATTCTCATATAAAATAATGTCGTTATTTTTTATATTTTACCTCTTGCTCGGGGTTGTGGTGGATTTTATGACGTCAGGTTGTGTGTGATTTTGGTAACGTAAGGAAGGAACCCAGAATATTAGCCATAGCCAAAATTTTCATTGAAAAGCGTCAGTCCGTATGTAAAAACTCATTGTACAGTTGTCAGGGGTGTGGTTCTCCCCAGCACGGCCCATGTGGAATTCCATGACCTTGAGTATGCAGACTAATTGTCGATAATTTGTCGCACAAAAACTAGAATTTATCGGGACACCGTTTAAAAGATAAAACGAAAAGAAGGTGGCGTGCTGGAGAGAGGCTCTCTGCAGCACGGCCCATCGTGAATCTCGAGAAACGCACCACTTTGCGGAGAGCTGAATATAAGAAAAAAATGTCGTGAATTTGTCGACCCGACATGCAAAAAATCAGAAAGATCCGGTGAGCCGTTTAAAAGATATAACGAAAACAAAGTGGCGTGCTGGAGAGAGCCTCTCTGCAGCACGGCCCATGGATGGATCTCGAGAACCACGGCACGTAGCGAGGAACTGATTTCTGGAAAAAATTGTCGGGAATTTGTCGAACACGTATGCAAAAGCACAGAATTTGTCGTTTCGTTATATATTTTAAACGGCTCACCGGATCTTTCTGATTTTTTGCATGTCGGGTCGACAAATTCACGACATTTTTTTCTTATATTCAGCTCTCCGCAAAGTGGTGCGGTTCTCGAGATTCACGATGGGCCGTGCTGCAGAGAGCCTCTCTCCAGCACGCCACCTTCTTTTCGTTATACCTTTTAAACGGTGTCCCGACAAATTCTGGTTTTTGTGCGACAAATTTCGACAAATTATCGACAATTATTCTGCATACTCAAGGTCATGGAATTCCACATGGGTCGTGCTGGGGAGAACCACACTGTCAGGGTGGGCAACGCGAAGTTACGTCTGTGATGTCGAAAACGACTCTCTCCAATTTGTTTTTTTCCCGCTACAAGGCATGTTCCTATGGTCCTAAAAGTCAATTGTAGCGATTTATATGGAAAGCATTTGCAGCTTTTTTGGCGAAGTAATAGCACTGAAACGTCTACACCTGGCTTTCTATCAGTTCATCCTTATTTAACTTGGGATATGTTGGGAAACGAAAAATTTTTTTCGACATCCCATACAAAATCCCCGATCAGTTGACCGAGTTTGTATGGAAACTCGAAAAATTTTTTTCGTTTACCTCCATAGCCCCCATAGAAAAAGTTGTTCAGTTTCATGGTCTGATCACGCCTGCAAAGTTTTCGTTACACCGTCTCTTACACCCCGTACGTGCCGTATTGTGCCGGCTTAGAATACCATCAGTCTATTTCTACCTGTGGGTGTTGTACAAGGCGACTAAGGGATGAATCCAGGGAAGGGACAGCAGCGTTCCCTGTGAATATTTACAATACCTTGCACTGCGCTCGCCAATTTCCCTGCCAAGCGTGGAGAGTATAGCAGTACTTTTGTGGCTGTAGAAGCAAGAAGTAAGTAAAGTATAAACACACTTTTGATAAAAATCTTTAGCTGAATGGGATGATTCGCATTACCGTATGAGAATAGGGAATGGTTTTATATTTCGCAGAGTGACGTCAGACGTCCCAAATTCCCTTTGTGGTCTGACAGTTTATTAACGGAACAAAAGAATGACGACGCTTTGAGTCTCTTGAATGGACCTGTTTTGGAATTAAAACGAATTACGCCACAGGATTTTACATTAAGTTATAAATGATAACGAGTAAGTAGTTAGGTATTGTAGGGAGCTCTACACTGGCATTTTTGTGCTTTTTTGGCAATGCCGAATTGTTTGTAAAATATTCTTCTTCTTCTTGCGGTTTCTGTGCATTGTACACGTTGTGTGATAATTGCAATAAAAATATTCTAATACAGTCCACTAGTTTTTCAATGAGTGTTCAAGGAACCACCCAACATTGTGGTCCATCTCACCGTGAAGTTCCCAGCAAATTGCAATTGCATCAAGAAACACAACCGAGCTGTACCGAGAACGAGCCGCCATACTTTTACAAAGTATCGAGAGAAGAAGCGCAAGCTACCAGAACAGAGAAACCTAGTGCATAAAACTCTGGTCAGCGGTTGTTCTTTGCGTTCAAGCGCACGAAAAATAGCCGTTTCCAAGTTTTCGAAGCATTCGAGTTACATCAACAACGGGCTGCGACAACCATTTTTTCTTCGCTCCGTATGTAACATCCGGTTTCCATTTTTTCCTGGTTTGGTGGCAGAACAAGGAACGTGTTCCATCTCGTTCTATCTTCCTGTTTTTACATAGGAGCAAGCAAGACGTCAATAGTGCTCAACTTCGTCTTCTGTCATGATCTACGTGCAAGCGCCGTGACGTGACCAACACCGCCGTCAGTCGGGAGAAGCGGAAACAGCACCGAAACTTCGTCGAAGTCATCGAAAAACTTCAAAGAAGATTACGTCATCTTGAGTATTTTATTTCATGTCATATCATAGAGTTGTTTCTCATTGACTTTTACGAAACAATCGTCGTCTTTGAATTCAATTGACAAATTCAAATTTGACATTGATTCTGATTATTCAAAGCAAATTTTATATATATTACTTTATTTTAGAAATTTTTACGTTATAAATAATTGTTCAGTCTGTGTTCCCGTTTGGAACTCTTAAAAATGTCGCAAAAGAATACTGAAGTGGAGTCTCTCCGACAAAAGAGAGGCTACAAAAAGCAATGTCTAACAAAATTGTTTACAACTTTAGGCGATACCGATTTAAAAGCTCTTTCAGCAGAAGCCCTTGCCATTTACAAGGACAAACTCCAGGTTAGTTACGCAGGTTACGATGAGCTGAACGAACAGTTATTCATCTTAGGAGACGAAGATTGCGATACGAATGCCTATGAGGTCCCCTATATGAAGTATCTGATACAAATTTCTGAAACAATCGCATCGAAAAAATCACAGTCTTCGTCGATTAAGGAAAATTCTTTCACGAATGTAAAGCTGCCAACTATAGATATACCTGTGTTCAATGGCAAGCTGACAAACTATAAATCTTTTATAGGACTTTTTGAATCCTTAGTAGACAATGATAACAGGTTATCCGATATACAGAAACTGTACTATTTGCGAAATTTCCTTAGGGACGAGCCATATGATTTGATATGCAATTTGCCGTTAGTCGCAGACAGTTACGCGGAGTCGCTAACTATTCTAAAAGAGCGCTACGACAACAAATATCTCATCATATCAGAGCACATAAATACCTTGCTCGATTTGCAGCCTATAAGTAAATCGACTGCTTCTAGTATTCGCAACTTTGTTTGTACAGTCAAACAACAATTAGGTGCGTTGCGAAATTTATCATCCGACGTCGATAAGTGGGATCAAATTCTCATTTCTATCCTCACTAGAAAACTCGATGCATTTTCGAATAGGGACTATCAGTTTAGTAGAGATATAAAGAAAGAACCTACCGTTAAAGAACTGATCGATTTCTTAGAAAAAAAGGCCCTAGGCCTCGAGAATGCGGCGTCGGCGAGCAGCAGTGCCTCCTCGTTTACTCCAGTGTTGCGAGCACAGCCGGTATCATGCAAGAAAAGCAACACTACATCGGCATGCAATGTAGTGGTCAAGAGCGCACCCACCTGCAGCTACTGTAAGTCTTCTTTGCATAAGATTTTTTCCTGCGATAAGTTTAAGGCGCTATCTTCAACCGAGCGAGTTCAATATGTAGCGGAGAACAAATTGTGCCGAATTTGCCTCACTGCACATTCCAATAGAAAGTGCAAATTCTTTTTTAAGTGTGGCACCTGCCGAGGAAAGCACAATACTCTGGTGCATGAAGAGCAGCCGGAACAACCATCAGTCGCAATGGTAACAGGTTCGATAGGCCAGGAGATGCTACTCCCTACTGTGCAAGTTAAATTGCGAGCTGCTGATGGAACTGAGGTTGTAGCCAGGGGTATGCTAGACAGCTGTTCCCAGAATTCATTTGTTACAGCAGGTTTGGTAAAGCAGCTGGGCCTTCAGCCCAAGACCATTAGAGCAAGTGTAGTTGGCATTGGAAATGTGTCAAAGAACATTAATCAAGGCGTTGACTTGGAAGTTCAGTCGTTAGTTACTTCATACAAGAGGTCGATATATTGCTATGTAACTGAAAACATAACTAGTCACCTCCCACACAACAAAATCGACCTGGGCTCGATTAAAGTACCTTCTCAACTGGCTGACACAACCTTCGACACTCCAGGTAATGTGCAGATTCTCATGGCAGCTGATGTGTTCTTTCAGGCGTTAATGCTACAGCCCGAGAAACATGATTACGGAACACCAAGCACTCCAGTTGATCCTGAGCATCAGTCTGTACATCCTAATTTGTATTTTATAAATACCAAGTTTGGTGTCATCGCCGCAGGTACGCCTCCCAACCTATGTCATTATCGACAAGCAGAAAGGCAGGTATCTCTTTTTTGTCAAACTTGCGATAACAATATCAATGACACGATCCAAGGTTTTTGGAAGGCCGAAACTGTACCTGAAATTTTCCCAGAGAAGTCTACTGAATTTGAGCAAGCGGAACAAATTTTCCAAGAAACTGTTAAGCTGGAAAATAATAAATTCCAGGTTAGCCTTCCGCTTAAGGTTCCTCTTAGTCAAGTTTATGAAACTTTAGGTGATTCGTATTATCTTGCTTTAAAGAGACTCTATAACGTAGAAAAACGATTTGGTCGCGATGCCGATTTATACAAACAATACAAGGCTTTCATTGACGAATACGTTGCTCTTGGGCACGGTACGTATATTGACATTGACAAATACGACCTCACTAGTGCTGCGATTTATTTTTTGGCACATCATGCAGTCTTAAGACCTGACAAAAAGACTACAAAGTGTAGGGTAGTATTCGATGCATCAATGCTCACGAATTTGCGTAGGTCTCTGAATGATTTGTTACTAAATGGCCCAACAGTTCAAAATGAATTGTTCGATATTCTGGTGCTATTTCGATTAGGTGCTTATGTTTTTAGCGCAGATTTAACAAAAATGTTCAGGTCCATTATGTTAGATCCAAATCAGCGCTCACTTCAACTGATTTTATGGCGTGAGTCGCCACAAGTAAAGCAGGTCTTAGAGTACACTGACCCTTCTTCGTGGTCTTATGTAAGAACAGGAGACAATCCCGCAGATTGCCTAAGCCGCGATGTGCAGCCAAATGAGCTCGAACAAAACACGCTGTGGTGGAAGGGCCCCAGTTACCTGTGTAACAGTGAGTATTCTTCTTCTGCAGTTAAAATTGATTTACCGCAAGATTTGCCTGAACTGAAGAATGGCGTAGCGGATCTTCCTCTTTCGCTTGCTATGGTTAGTACAGAGGAGAGCGATAGGTTGAATTTAGATTTTCTAAATAAATTTTCTAGCATTACTAAAATGCAACGAGTACTTGCTTATGTGCGTCGTTTTTGCAAGAATTTGATTCCACTTGCGATGAAAATCAAGCTTGATTACGTTACTAGTGCCGAGCTAAATGAATCTTTATTATTGATAATTAGGGACGAGCAGTTAAAACACTTTAGTGATGAAATTAAAATGATTAAGCAAAACAAACCTATGTCTGGCGGTTTAAAATCGCTCAATCCATTTATTTGCGGTATGGGTTTGCTAAGGACTGGTGGTCGTTTAGATTGTGCTACCATCCCTAACTTACAAAACTTACCCAGTAAGTCTAGAGTCACAGAACTGATTGTGAAGAACGAACAGTGAATGTTACTAAAGCTTGTTTACTTCCTATAGATTAATAAGTAAATTGTAATTTACATAAGTAAGCAAGCTTTCGGCCGGGAGCATGTAGGGAGCTCTACACTGGCATTTTTGTGCTTTTTTGGCAATGCCGAATTGTTTGTAAAATATTCTTCTTCTTCTTGCGGTTTCTGTGCATTGTACACGTTGTGTGATAATTGCAATAAAAATATTCTAATACAGTCCACTAGTTTTTCAATGAGTGTTCAAGGAACCACCCAACAGGTATGTCTCAATTTTTTTTTTGTTCTTTATGTCAATAGCCGAACTTTATCTTTTCCTGCCAGTAGGTAAGTCCTTGGCGACGGCAATGGCATTATCAGTCGCCAAGTTCATACACACATACATACATGTTTGGGGAAAGTTGTTCAGTTTGTACATACAGGGTGTAAAAAAAATTAGCTGCCAATATTTTAATGAGTGAATCAGCCTATGAAACTGAACAACTTTCCCCAAGAACCATAGGCCGAAATATGAAAAAAAAAATTGTATGTTATGGCTGTTCTACATTTTGTATGGGAGGTCCAAAAATTTCTTTCATATTTCGACCTATGTTTCTAGGGGAAAGTTGTCCAGTTTCATGGGCTGATTCAACCCTCAAAATATTTGCAGCTAATATTTTTACACCTTATATATCACGCCTTTATCCCTTGCAGGGTAGGCAGAGCGTTAACAGCCATAAGAACATCCATAAAGCGTTAACGCTATCGCCACGTCTGACATTTTTGAGGATTGTGTTCCAAGGTACTATCAAGTCCCTTAGTCGCCTCTTACGACACCCGCGGGAAGGATATGGGGCGATGCTATTCTAAGCCGGCATCACACGGCAAACTCTAGTACACGGTAGTCTAAACTTAAATTAGCTTTACACAGGCATTTCAGCATTAATCTACTGGGAGTTTTCTCGGAGTTGTGCCGTGTGATGCCAGCTTAGAATAGCATCACCCCACATCCTTCCCGCGGGTGTCGTAAGAAGCGACTAAGGGACTCGACGGTGTTGGTGTATTACAATTTTTAGGCGACGGGCTGACAACCTGTCACTATAGTGATACCCATGTTTTCTAAAACAACCTTAGAAAACAATCCTCAAAAATGTCAGACGTGGCGATAGCGACCGTATCCTTACGGCCGTTAACGCTCTGCCTAACCCGCAAGGGATAAAGGCGTGATATGTGTATGCATGTATGTATGTAAGTTTTCTCGGCAGAATTATGTCTATTTTATAAGTGAACTTTATTCGCAGATGTGGCAAGTGACACTGATGGAGGAGGGTCCGAGAGGTTATTGCTAGAGCGATGCATCAATAGCAGAGAAGTCTCTTAGAAAAATACACGACAATTTTAGCCGTGACGCAGCTAAAAAAACACAGAGTTTAAGAGACGGTGTAACGAAAACTTTGCAGGCGTGATCAGACCATGAAACTGAACAAGTTTTTCTATGGGGGCCATGTTGGGAAACGAAAATAATTTTTCGAGTTTCAGATCAGGAATGTTATATGGAGGGTTGAAAAAATTTTTTCGTTTCTCAACATAGCCCCCATGGAAAATGGTATTCAGTTTCAGGGTCTGATCACGCCTGCAAAGTTTTCGTTACACCGTTTTCGTTATACCTGCAACTCAAACTCACAAATCACGCCTTGCGGGGTAGGCAGAGCGTTAACGATCGTAAAATTACGATCATTATCTCCACATCGGACGAGTATTGACGGCCCTTTCCTGTGGATTGTCAGCGTGTCGCTTAAAATTGTAATACCTACACATGATACCCTCGAGTCCCTTAGTTGCCTTTTACCACACCCGCGGGAAGAAATGGGATGATGCTATTCTAAGCCGGCATCACACGGTTAGTATTACTATACCTACATATTAAACCGGATTCTAGATTTGGACTGTTTCTGCTTAAAATAAATTAAGTTTTTGAAATAAGTATACTCGATGCAAGGGATCGTGTACTGAATACTCTACAGGCCTGATCATATCACGAAACTAAACAACTAAAAAAAACTGTCTAGAACTTCTATAGAACGAATGGTCTTCTTCTTCTTTTTCTTCTTTCGTGTCGAGTACTCAAATATACTTTGACATGTTTGCCACAGCTACGGCACTGTGAATGAATGGTAGGAAATGGGTAAAAAACACAAGTGGGACTTTCCTTTTTTTCGTTTACTAATATAAGGTGTAAAAATATTTACTGCAAATATTTAAGGTGTGAATTAGCCCATGAGACTGAACAACTTTCCCCAAGAAACAGATCGAATATGAGAATTTTTTTTGATCTCTCATACAAATTGACTTGGTCGGTCTGTAATTTTGTATGGGAGGTTCAAATTTATTTTCATATTTAGACCTATGTTCCTCGGGGAAAGTTGTTCAGTTTCATGGGCGGGTTCACCCATTAAAATATTTGCAGCATTTTTTTTTTACATTCTGTATGTTGGTTCCTGGTAAGTTTCTGATCTGGTCGCGCCTGCATAGTTTTCAGTACACTGCCCTTTACATCTCGTATTGTTATACAAGGTAGCCAAAAATAACACTTAGTTTAGAACCTAGTCAGTGTACCTGGCTCTCAATTATTCACATCAAAGTAAATCTTATTTCCGAAACGAGTACTCCAAAGCTATTTATTTACCAAGTTATCCAGTCAAAGCCGGTCTCGCTCGGTCTTAATGGCGTTTTGTGGAAAATCCAGCTCCATTTAATACATTGTGGTGAGCTGGTCTTTACTAGGGGCTACTTTATAGGTATTACGTCATAAATCCCGCACTTGGAGTGTGGATAGCGGAAGATATTAGTGACCAAGTGAAGTTAGGCGCATCGTAAACCAGATGCTTTGTAAACTGTATTCTGAGGCCAGGGTTCCAGACTACAGCGGGGCGGTGGCAGCACCCCGGAACTGAGCGAGCAGTGCCTCGTTTTTCGAAACTACAGGCTACAATTCTACAGGTGACATTCGATGTACATTGCGTACCGGGTCTAAAATCCTGGTTTTATAGTATCTTACCGGCTATGCAATGTACATCGAATTCCACTTGCAGAACTGTAGCCTGTAGTTTCGTTGGGCCACAGATGGCTCGGCGCTCTATAGAACAATAATGTCGCATTGTTTGTTTGCAGAAGCTCTGGGGTTGCTTGAATGGAGCGACCGCTCGCTGCCCGCCTCCAGGCCGCTGTCGCCCGGAGCCACAGCCTAAGGCCTCGGTCTCGGGTTTTGAGAGCCGCAGGGGGCAGCAGCGGCGGCGCTGCAGCTGCAATATCTTTTTTATACATTCAAATGGACCGATTCTCGAAAACAGCGACGCGGGAGCGGGCAACGAGCGGCGCACTCCCTGGAAAAAAGGCGAGCGCGCCCCGCTGCCCGCATAGTTCGAGACCGGGGTCTAAGGGTTATCGAGATGACAGCTACGATGAATGAGTGCGCAGTGTGTGGCGGTGACATCATAATTTTCCGGGTAACTAGTGAGTTGCCGAACAGTAAGTCTAGTATTTGGCAGAGATGTAACATACATACATACGTATATACATACATATATCACGCCTTTATTCCTTGCAGGGTAGGTTTTCATAAAAGACATTATGTAATTCATAAACGTTGAACGACTTGGTATCCCACACGAAAAGAAAGAAAGAATTCATAAAAGACATCGATCACAATTTCTTTCATAAATAAAGTAGGTAACTTACATACATACATACTTGCGGGGTAGGAAGAGCGTTACAGTCGTCAGAATACGGTCGCTATCGCCACGTCTGAAATTTTTGAGGATTGTTTTCCTAGGTTGTTTCAGAAAACATGTGTATCACTATAGTGACGGGTTGTCAGCCTGTCGCCTAAAAATTGTGATACACCAAATACTCTCAAGTCCCTTAGTCGCCTCTTACGACACCCGCGGGAAGGATATGGGGTGATGGTATTCTAAGCCGGCGTCACACGGCAAAGAGATGTAAGTAAGTAATATAGGTGAAGCGGATGATTTCCGGAACTCATCGTCTACTTGCACCTAGGTATATTGCGTGAAAGCTTTACTAGGTACATCATTATTCTCCTAACCTTATCCCGTTTCTCTGTCAGCCGACGTTAAAAAAATATTAATACAATACGATATGAAATGAAGTCACACTGCGTTATTCTGTACTAGCGGCCCGCCCAGCGGCTGCGCCCGCTGGAACTCATTTTCCCGTGGGAATAAGTAGTTTTCCCGGCAAGTATTATACATAACATCACTCTATCTATTAAAAAACCTGCATCAAAATCCATTGAGTAGTTTGAAGATTTAAGCAGACATACATACAGACTGACGCGAAAAGCGACTTTGCTTTATACTGAGTGATATTTATCGCTAACTTTTTCTGGGGTTTTAAGTGAGTCAAGAGGATGGTTTATAATAATTATGTACTACCTATAGTTATACAGGCTGTTAGGAAAAGTACTAACTTCCTTTCAAGGGATGAACCAGCCCATGAATCTGGACATCTTTCCCCAAATAACATAGGCCGAAATATATATATTTTTGGACCTCAAACAATTTGACACACACGGTTGTATGAGAGGTCTAAAAAGCAAGCCCAATTTTAAGCGGCCCGCAAGCCGACATCGCCCACTCATTTCTCGTACCCGGGACAACTTACCCCATTAACAACTGTGAAAAAACGGCTGAGTCCCGAACAGGGCCGAGTCAAGCAAGATGGAGGGTTTCATTTACATAAAACATTAATAAAATGAAGCCGCAGGTCGCAGGTGACGAGCATCGCCTAAATTGATACTTTAAACCTGCAATTACAACGACGAATCGTTTACAGGGACTCAATAGCTCAACTACCTAACGTTGATGGCGCTTAAAAGTTACACACAAAACTACTATAGCTATAACTATAGGTAGGTATTTATTTTCTGGTCGATGAGTTGCGGGATGACTTTGTCTTCATATTCTAGAGGGCACTGCGCGATCTTGACCAGCTCCTGGCCATGCGTGGAGATCCATTTGTTAGCAACTGGAAATTGGATGACAAATGAAGTTGAATTATAAAATTGTAAGTAGTTAACACTGGGATCAAAGCATTTCGTACGCATATCCTATTTTGACTTTGTAGTCTATCAATCGTTGAATTGGCTCTACAATTGGTTCGACCGAAAAAAAAAACTTATAAATGTTGTGTCGTCAACCACGTCAGAAGCCTGCTACTTGTTGAAGGCGGTTGAAAAATTCTGACACTAGGGTTCACTGAGTCGTTGGATGACTTGGTATCCCACACGAAAAGAAGAAGAAGCTGTGTAATGTAGTTAGTACATAATAGATGAAGTATACAGAGTGTAACAGACGGTGTAACGAAAACTTCGCAGGCGTGATCAGACCCTGAAAGTGAACAACTTTTTCTATGGGACCTATGTTGGGAAACGAAAAAATTTTTTCGAGTTCCCATACAAAGTCACTCAGCAGATCGGGAATTATGTATGAAAGGTCGAAAAAAAATTTGTTTCCCAACATAACCCCCATATAAAAAGTTGTTCAGTTTCATGGTCTGAGCACGCCTACAAACTTTTCGTTACACCGTCCCTTACACCCTGTAGAGTTCATCCACGAGATAAAGGCACGAGTACAGGTTCTTCTTTGTGACCAACGCTTTTAGACACAACTCCTTGGAATCTGTCGTGACACTACCGGTTCGTAAGCTTATGACCCTCACTTACCCCACTTGTAGAGCACCGAGCAAGCGGCGTGTCTCGTATATAGGTTCCTTCTCCGGAGAGATGCAGGTTCTTTCTCCCTAGCACTCACTCACCCCACTTGGAGCCTCTGAGCACCGGGCACCCGGCGTGTACCGTATAGGGGTTTCCTTGTCCGGTGGGATAAAGGTTCCTCCAGACCAGCGCCGCGTTCTTGATGGGGAACACAGTTAGACCAAGCCTCGTGAATACTGTCGCGCCACCTTCCGCCACTTCTGATAACTGTAAGCGTATGCAGAGCTTTAATTATTAAAATCACTCTCTTTGCCAGGGGAGAGAAGATGCAACTGTCACAACTTCCGTAAAACAGAACGTAAACCTAAAATTTTTGCAGGCAAAATGAAATACTTAGCACGAATTCGCTTTGGATTTTTCATGTTTTTTTTTTGGTTCATTGAACTGTTCTTTTATTAGTATTCGTCTTTTTTTCTTGCAGGTGCACTGCAGTATAAACCACTATGTACCACTTGGAAGAAAATCCGATTGCAAACTCGTGTGTATTAATGATATCGCTGCGCTTCTCTTGCGCTTGGGCCTCAAACTACACCCTTGTTAGCAATCGGTTCCCTTCTCTCGACGTGATCAATGTACTATTGCATCAAAGATAAAAAAGTGAGACATTGAATAATAATCAAATCGTTTAGGTAATAGCCGAAAAACTCGGAATCAGAGCTAACTTTGCGATTTTTTTTTATCGAGGAAACAATTTCGACTTCATTTTTGCAGATTTCGAGAAGTGGTTTAGAACATTCCGGAAATAGTTCACTTTTTCGTGAATGATTCTGAGCTGATTTGGCTTTAAGGTTAAAAAGTTGAATAAAAACTTACATAAAATAACACTGTAGCGAACCGGTTGGCACGTTTGAGACTACCTTCTACCGGAAATCCGTCCTGAAAATCAAAATAATTGTATTTTTAACGGATTCTCTTTCCAAAATTCCAAAAGACTTTGTATGGGAACTCGAAAAATTTTTTTTTGTTTCCCAACATAGCCGCGATAGAAAAGGTTGTTCAGTTTCATGGTCTAATCACGCCTGCAAAGTTTAGTTACACCGTCTCTTACACCCTGTTTAACAAAAAACCTTCGACATGAATATCGATCAGCGGGGGCTATAATTAGGTAAAATTAATGCATAGTACTAACCAGTACATAATCGTAATGCGACATAAACATGCCTCCTATGCCGTAGTTAGCGACCTGAAGAGGTTCCGACTCGTCCGGTGTCGCCAGCAAGCCTGTGAAGTCAGTCACCCTCCGTGAGATCCTCGCTAACACTGGCGACTCAATGTCGTCCAACCACCCGATCTTGCTGATCCGGTCCTTGTCTTGTTTAGCAACTGTTTTGGCACGTTGGAACTGCAATAATCCAAACAAGGTGTCCATTGGATAATCGGATGGCACGTTAAGCCGTAGGTCCCGGTTGCTGTCTATGATCACTTAGACAGCGGTCGTTACACAACCATGTCAGAAGCCTGCTACTTGTAGAAGGCGGTTGTAAATTCTGACACTAGAGTTCATCGGGTCGTTGGACGACTTGGTGTCCCACACGAAAAAGAAGAATTGGATAATGATGATGATGATGATGATGATCTCTCCGACCGATTTCGGCCATGGCGACCACTTTGACTCCTAATCAGATCGGCGCTGATGAGATAACTAAAAAGAGCGATGTCACTCCAGAGTCGACTAGGCTTAGGCAAGGATAGGAGGAGACGTGGAAAAAGGTGATAATTTGTAGGCAAGTGCGTGTGGTATCGACTCAGGATAGCTTGGCCCCATATCTGCTTGTTGCTGTACAAGGGATAAGATGCGTACATTTTGGTTGTAAGGTAACTCTTAATATTTTTACACCTTATACAGGGTGTTAAAAAAATTAGCTGCAAATATTTTAAGGGGTGAACAAGCCCATGAGACTGACCAACTTTCCCCAAGGAATATAGGTCGAAATATGAAAAAAAATTTTAGACCTCCCATACAAAATTACCGACCGACCAAGTCCATTTGTATGGGAGGTCCAAAAAAAATTCTCATATTTCGACCTATGTTTCTTGAGGAAAGTTGTTCACTTCCATGGTCTAATTCACCCCTTAAAATAATTGCAGCTAATATTTTTACACGTTATATTGTTATTAACGTAACGTAGATACGAAAAATATTTGAAAAACGTAATTTTACCCTAGTTTTGGCCATTGCCTTGACGTGGGCGATCTCTTCGTCGCTGATGGCGTCATAGTAAATGAACACGTCAGGATCGACGTATTTCTGCTCGACTTTGAATGGTGCGAGCCTCAGAAAAGGGTGATTCTCCGTCACATAGAAGCAGAACAACCTAAAAATTAATAAATAATAAAAAATAAATATCCTGGACAATTCACACAGCGCCATCTAGCCCCAAACTAAGCAAAGCTTGTACTATGGGAACTAGATAGCTGATACTAATATATATATATACTTTTTTTGTAAATAAATACATATTATAGTACATAGAAAACACCCAGACTCAAAACAAATATTTGAAAATTGACTTTGACTTAACAAATGTTTGTGGCCGGTGGGGATCGAACCCACGACCCTCGACGTAGAAGGCAGGCATACTATCCGCTACGCCATCGGGACATCGTATCAATATAATAATAGGAAGATCTGCTACTGTGTCTTCTTCGACGGTTGGTAGCAAATTTATCCCCCAATTAGCCTATATCGACCCTATTATACCCAAAAAAAACAAACAATAAAACAAAATTTCAAGACTCATATTCTCAAATCAAATACATTTTCATTCACACTTGTAGTGTCATGCTTTTTCTTTACTCAAATGAAATGATTGTTTTTTGGAAGAGTTTTTATAGGGCTTTTAAATTATACCAATATTAGTATGGTAGCATTAATTTTTTGTCTTGTCTAATAAGTCTTAAGAATTAATAGTACTTGCGTACCTCCGCAAAAATAGACTTCAAGCAGCTACTATTCCTACCAAAATTGGTATATTTAAAAGCCCTATAAAAACTACGAGTAGGTGCGTGTACGCACTTTTTAGAAATTTCCTGCGGAACGCGATACTCGTCGCGACACATTGCCTCATAAAGTTTATCAAATTCTTCAATTGGTGTTGGTTGTTTCTTGGCCTGTAATAAAATAAAATTTCGATAAACTATCATACAAAGTTTAAAACTGTAGGTATGTGTAGTAATGTTAGATCTCTATTGTACACAAGTTACCACAAATAAACTGATTTGATTCGATTGGTTACCAATTTCAACTTCGTTACTACAAAATGGTAGCCTTAGCTACGACGACGCTACGTGTTTTGTAGGTACCTGTTTTGTGTCTTTTTTAAAATATCAAAACTGCGAAATAATTATGCTGAACAAATTAACGTTCTTACTATAGTTTATACCTGTGATATTTGTGACTTTGGAAAAAATGCTATAACGTAAGGTCCGTTTTCCTAGTAAACAAAGTAAAATGGACCTTATGCCACAGCATTCGCTCCAAGGCCACAAGCGTCATAGATATCAAGCTGTATAAAGTATAAAGAATCTCTTACGTGACATTTTCGTTATTTACCAAAACGTAGTCATGGGTTTACCATCTATTCTTAAATGCCTACCTAACTTTCCCTACCTGCAAAAATAAGTAGGTACATACCGCGTTCTCTCCTACTACGGCTTCTTTTTCATTCAAATTGCTAATAATAATAGCCTCATGTTCAGCTGTCAGTTCATCGTTGGGATTCAGGGCTCGTGCCTTCCTGATCCAGTTTACTGCGTTTTCTAAATCACCTGTGAAAACACGAGACACATAGGGGGCTGTCCATTAATCACGTGATGTTCTAAAGGAGGGGTCCTACATAAAATTATTAAACATCACGAAGGAGGTGTTGTAGTTATGTATCACGTGTACTGATTCCTATTCTTCACGGAACAAAACGTTTTATAACAATAATAAAATTAGTCTTTTTTTCAACACAAACCAATGGTTGTTGTCGCGCTATAGTGTGACTTTGATTCGTTTTTTTTATATTAATAAATACTTTTTCTACCAAAAAACACATGTGATGTATAGGGGAGGGGCTGTAAGAAAAGCCAAAAAAGACTTTGGGAGGAAAAAGATTTTAGGAGAGGGAGGGTGTGAAAAAAGTCATAGCGTGACGGACGGCCCCTGGGTACATAATATTCATTAAAACATTGGTGTCGTACAGATTTTTGTAATAGTCAATGTGATTGGTCACTTCCACACAGCTTAGAAAATTAAGCAAACCAATACACAACACAACTTACCCCAACCCAAGAAACGTAAGTCGGAATTGACAAAATAATTTGACCACTACCGATACAAAATTCTTATATTTAGGTACTTATAGAAAGTACTGGCCAAGCTAACTATGATCCTGGTATAAACGCGTCAGAGTTTGGAAAAAAGTAAAACAAAAGCACCGCCTGGGGGCTGGCTAAACTAACCAAACAGCATGTAACTTTACGCCGAATTTATCAAACCCAAACTTACCTAATTCGTAATACGACCAACTACCGTATGCGTAAATATCGAATTCAGTGAAGGAATGTAAGCTGGAATTGTCTTCTCGGTACTTCCTCAGAGCTTCCTTCATCCAGGCTAAGCTGTCGTTGTGTTGTGAAGCAAAGTAGAGCGGAAGACCTATTTCCCAGCAGTCGTCAGCCGACATTGGTGAACTACGCACAATATGGTTATTGGGATTTTAATGTACCTATATAATCACAGAGCTTTGTTAAAAAATACAAGTGTAAGTAAGTACTTACCTAAGTAAAAAAACTTACTACACAATCAGAATTAACATAATACAGGACATATTAAACTTAGAAATGCGTTTGAGCTCTATTAAGAGATTGAAAAATTGGCAAGGTTCGATCGGTGATCCCCCATATCCCACATACATACATACACACACATATCACGTCTTTATCCTTTGCGGGGTAGGCAGAGCGTTAACTGCCTTAAAAACACGGTCGCTATCGCCATAGTTGTAGATGCTTCGTGTATCACCATAGTGACAGATTGTTGCCTGTCGCCTCATCATACCCTCAAGTCGCCTCTTACGACACCCGCGGGAAAGAATGGGGTGAAATTCCCACATAGTTATCGTAATATCCCACATGGAGTGAGTTTGATCCCCGGTCGATCGTTGGCATCACAGAGCAAATCGTCATGACATCTCTGGTCTGTGGTTTTTTCAGATAACCATAGACAAGTTTGGCCTCTCTGTTGACCTATTCCTCACCTGTACGGGACTCCATTCAGGAATCCATCCGCCAAATCCGTAGCCTCGAGTTTGTAGGTGGCTTGTAGCCGCGTCAGCGCCTGCGCAGCCCCTTCCAAGTCCTCTTCAGTTGGCATTACGAAACTGTCGTTGTGGCACTTGAACCACTCGAAGGGCTGGCAGTCTTTTGAAAATGTACCTAATTAGATTCTGATAGGTACAGGACTGTTCCTTAATTTTCAGTGTGGCAGGATGGTACTTTAGCGTTAAAAATGACTAAGACACAAAGAATGGGCAGAAACGTTCTCTTTGTATGCAATACCAATAGCTAGCATTTGCGTTCGCCATCTACCAACAGAAGTGATGAGTAGGTATAACTATGTGACATAATGTATAGCAGTTGGCGGTTGCAGCTGTCGATGTGAGTGGGAGACAGGTACCCAAGATATCCGCGGGTAGCCCGTGGTTTTGCGGGGAAAGGAAACGCGTGAATCTATGCGTCAAATCAAATGCTATGAATACTTCGTCCCCCCAACAATGTCACTCTAGGGACGGTCGGTCGCGCACGAATTTTCCGAACTTAAATATCATTTACAAAACTTTTTCAATAAATTTATAATGTACTTACCAGTTTTCACAATCTGTTCTATGTTTTTAAGATTTTTAGTTAGCCTTTTTATGAGAGTGAACGCATTAATCGGGTTTCCTATATAATTGTCGACATCTGCCAATGCCTTCTGATGTTCTGTTTTGTACGTGTGTAGCTGCCTGAAGAATAAAACGTTTCTTTTTGATTATATCATGAGTTGAACATGCTTAGATTATTGAAGGTCTCGTCGAGCGCTAGAGAAGTTCAATTATCTAACATACATAAATGACGCCTCTTTCCCGTTGGGGTTGGTAGAGACTATTTCCTTCCACTTCCCACAATCCTTGCATACTTCTTTCGCTTCTTTTATATTCATCAGTCTTTTCATGCACGCTAGGCGGTTTGGGGTACTTCTGAGACCGTTCTTCAGACATTTGCATGGTCACTATGGATAGTGTAGTCCCACAGATCTGAGATGAGGGTAGCGAGCCACGCAAATGTCATTGGTTCCTCTGTAGTTAGTCCATTCTGACACCCAAAATAGACCCCCGTGAGGCCCATCCTAGGATAGGACATCCTAGGATGTCAGATTAGACTAGACAGTCTCATTTCGTTACTGGCTTCATTATACTGACTCGTAGCTGGTCCAAAGGATACCTGCCTACTAAATTGATGATAAAAGACAAAGTCTAGGTAGTATAGGTAGATAGTATAGGTAAAGGTACATTACGTACGAGGGAAAATGGTAGGTATTCTGCCTGACACTACGCTAAATCCAACCGAAGGAAGGAAGGAAGTGGGTGATGTAGCGGGTGGGGAAACGCGCGAAAAATACGGTAGCTACCTTGCTCCCGCCACCGTCAGTTCTTCTTCTTTACGTATGGGACACCAAGTCGTCCAACGACCCAGTGAACGCTAGTGTCAGAATTTTTCAACCGCCTTCTACGAGTAGCAGGCCACCGTCAGTCACCCCGCGGTAAGATCGCGCACGAAGTTGCCGGTCTATAGCTATACCTTTACTTATTGTGTTGTGATTTGTTACAGCCTCCAGCAATGTACATCGAATTTCACCTGTAGACTTGTATGAAGTTTCATCGCATGGAGCACAGGCCGCGCGAGGCGGTCAGCACCTCCGACTGCTCGCTCGGTGGATACTTCTAATTAGATTCGGCATTACTCCGAAATATCATACGGTTAAAATAGCCTTTTGTTTCTAGGTAATAAATACTAACTAACTAACATCTCTGGCTCAGTGATCCGAAATTGATCTTGGCCTCCGAAACGAGCATCCTCCACTGATCCCTGTCCTGCGCCACCTCTACCCAATTATTGACTTGGAGATAGCCCAGGTCAGCTTCCACCATATTTTGCCAACGGTAGCTGGTTCAGCCGACCCTTGTACGCTCTTTTGACGCCCTGATCCTCACCCATTCTTTCTAAGTGGCGGAGCCAGCGAAGTCGGTGAGCTTTCGTCTCTCCAAGTATGGTTATAAATTGGCTTACTTTTTTAGAACCATCAGCTTGTTTTCTTCACTTTTAACCAGTTGTTCGATGCGCTCGATGACGAACTGGTGCGTGTCCAACAGAGGCTCGCAGTCAGATACGGCTGTGAACACTTCACCTTGCGACCAGTGCGGTGGAATATACACTAATATCACACATAATAAACCCAACATTCTGAAATAGTACATCATTGTTACAACAAAAATATAGTCAGGAGGATTTTTTTACAGGCAATATTTTGTTTTGAACTAGCCTTGGTAAACTGATTTTATGTTCGTACCTACTTTATTTTTACTAAATAACATGTACATAACATACATAGAATACCTACTTCAATAGGCATATTGGTTTTAGCTGCGCTCAGCTCAATCATCAATATTTTTTTTAAAAAAAGAGAGCCGAGTTCCAAAGAACGTGTAGAAGTGCGAACCTCCATCTTTTGTCGATTAAATGCCTAAACCCTTCTCCTAGTATTTGAAACACTGCTGAAAATAGTTCGCGCCGCGAAAGAAGTCCCGCGAAAAAAGTTTCAATGACCCTTTGGCCGGGCGCAGACATCAGTTTTCCGATTCGGTTTTCAGTGACCGAATCTGAAAACCTGATCTGAAAACCGAATCGGAAAACCTACGCCGAGCCTTAATCTTACGTACATAAGAGTCGTTTTATTAAGAAGCGAGCAAAAAAGGTACTCTGCGGTCTTCTTCTTCTTTTCGTGTGGGACACCGAGTCGTCAAACGACCCGATGAACCCTAGTGTCAGAATTGTTCAACCGCCTACTAGGGGAAGGTGGTATAAGATGGGGCCTTTAAGGAAAAACAAAAAAAAACCTACGAATTTATTATGCTAGGAAATAGGAACTTTAATTGAGAATCAGTCAGTCTTTCTTCTTTCATATTCTAATCAACAATAACTCAAAAATAATCAACTTCTTATAAAAGTAAGTAAAAAATCAAAACATTACTTTGCCCCATCTTGCCCCCACCCATGGGGTAAAACGGGATGGCCACGGGGGCATGATGGGGTATAGATTTCTGATACATTTCTTCTTTACTTAATCGCTGTCTTCACAATTAGGGCAAATATGAACAGCCTCATCATCGTTGTCTTCAACGCCTGCACACCCACAGTGCACCCATTTTCCACACGTTTGGCAAGTGATCCATCCCTCATTTAATTCAGAATACAAACCCTGACAGTATAAACACTCAGTGTCATTACTGTCACTCTCTGACTCTGATTCAACATTTTTTTTTGCTTGCTTTTGTAGCCTTCTTATCAGTAATTATGGCAGTTTTTCCTCTTCTGCGGACTTGTCTCTTTCTTTTCTGAGTCATACGCGGGTAAGACCTCAGTTGTTTTGTAAGACCTCGTCATGCCCCAAACGCTCATTTTTCAAACATACATTTTTTCAAGGTTTAAAAACAAAAGTCACCTGATTGAAGCAATGCTCATAAAGTAGTAAAATATATCAGTTTTACGAAAAAAATACTGCCTCAGCCTTGCTAGTCATGTACTGAATGCAGTCACTTAGTTTACTGACCCGAAATATTACATCAAAAGTGTTAAAAACAATAAAATACTCACGAAATCACAATGCACGCACTTTCCGCCATGACACTTGCGGCACTGGATAACTTCAATAAAAGACTGTAAGATGGCGTTAGTAGTCATTTAAAAGCGCGGTTGGAACATAGTTTTTTCCTGATTCCCCATCTTACCCCCCTACCCCGTCTTTCACCACTTTCCCCTACAAGTAGCAGGCTTCTGACATGGTTGTGTAACGACCGCCGTCTAAGTGATCATAGACAGCAACCGGGACCTACGGCTTAACGTGCTATCCGAAACACGGAACCATCTTATGTCTCATGCAATGTCCTAACCAGACTGGGAAGAAATTCACAAAGTGATAAATATCAACTTTGTGAGTGACCCACCGAGAATCGAACCCAGAACCTTCTGCGTCAAAGGCAGTCGCACTACCACTGCGCCACATCGGTCGTCGTCACTCTGCGGTGGTGACATAGGATAGGAATCAAGCCAAAAAGACTAGTAACCAGGCTAGAAAACCTTACATAGGAATATATCAATCAGTAGTGATCGATCTGTGCAATCACCTACTGACACTGGCAGAATTACCTGGCAAAATTGGGTAGACAGAAGTCCATATTAATCAGCGTTGCCAGAAGGTTACTTTAGTAACCTTTTAGGTGATTTTTAACTGCTTTAGGTTACTTCGAGGTTACACGACTCAAAAGGTTACATTTAGGTGATTTTTTTTAATTTGCGTACAAAATGATATATACACGCATCAGCACAATGTGCTGCTAGTGTATTATAAATAATAATAATAATAATAATAAAATTCCCGCTAATGGTTTGGATTGTACCAAATTATTATCTGTTGCAGGGCAGTGGTGCATTCACAATCGAATCAAACTTACCTTTCTCTTTCACACCAATGCATAAATCAAGCGTCCGACTTACTCGCCCGGGCCCGGTCAATCGGATTCGTTCGTATCCTTTCGGTCGTCGATCTTCGTGACTCGCGAATTTGTCGCCAGCCAAACGAAAAGTACGTAGTAGCACAGAATACTAACTAGTAAGTAGTAGGCAGTAGGCAAGTTTTTTCTTTCTTTCTCTTCGTGAACGTCAGTCAGACAGATTGATTGTTTACGATACGAAGTTTTTAAGTTTGAGGTTGAACTGAGGTTTAACTTGTGTGATTGTGTTTGCGTTTTGAGCTGAAAACTTGGTAAGTGAACCTACTATGCAATCTGCAGGAAAGGTTCTTACTTATGTCGTATAATTTTTGTTTCGTTTGTAAATTACATCTTTTGTCTTTATTTACAGGTGTTATATAAGAAGGAAAAACAATTTAAATACAAAGAAGCAACTTTTACATGACCTATTATTTTGTAAGTTCATTTTTTTAAGCTTTTGGTCATCAAAAATGCAAATGGTTACTTTTCTTCCGAAAAGGTTACATTTTTTTACGTTTCAGGTAACTTTTGAGAAGACCTCGCTGGCAACACTGATATTAATAATAAATAAAACAAAAAATTAGGTTTCGGCGGGAAACGTTCGAACCGTAAAGGCGCGCTTTAAGAAAATATTTTTGAAAATTGTAAAAAAAATTGTAAATAATCATAGTTTCTCTAGTGTTTTTGTAAATATTTCTTGTACATAGTTAGGTGTGTACATAAAAACTGAAGATGGGGCGGAAGGATAAGCCCAAGAAACGAAAAAAAGACCCGACTGATCCAGGAGGGAATTCGGATCCTGAGGAGGACTCCGATATGGAGCAGGAGGCAGATAAGTACCGGCCCTACAAGGTAAAAGAATATAGTAGAAAGTATCCGGAAACGTCTGACCGTAAGGATTTTGTAGTATTTTTAAAACACCAAGTCGACCAAAAGCCGTTCTCTGATAACGATAAAGTCGCCTTGTCTCAGGCACTCAGGAAACATGCTGTGTCTGGTGTGCTACATTTGAGACCGGTCAATAGATATAAAGTGGCTATTACATTCGACTTGTCGAACAATGCAAATATGTTTCTAAGCAGCAAAATTTTAGATGAGTTGACATTGTACGCGTCAATTCCCGCTTCAGGAACAGAAATAACCGGCGTTGTTAAGTCAGTCCCGGTTAACTTGTCCAACAAAAAAATATTTTCTCTGATTGGAAGCTCACGTAATGTCGTTCAAGTGCGGCGTTTTATGCGCAAGCGAGTAGAGGGAGGTCAGGTTACATATATTCCCACTCAAACTGTTGCAGTAACTTTTGCATCAACCCAACTTCCAGAACACGTCTTTCTCGATTCTTGGAGACATGAGGTATCACAATATGTTCCACCTGTAAAGCAGTGCCTAAAATGCTTGCAGTTTGAACATATTGCTAGCTACTGTAAAAACAATGATGTTTGTTCAATTTGTTCAGGACCACACAACTTCAAACAATGTAATGCCGACAAAAGCAAAACCCCCATTTGCGTGAACTGTAAGGGCGATCACGTGGCTATTTCGGCGGCGTGTCCAATTAAAAAAGCCAAAATTGAAGAAAACAAAATTAAGTCCCATTCAGCTACATATTCGGCACTTTTTGACGAAAAATCGTTTCCGCATTTGGCGGCAAGAAACTCAAATCAATATTTACAAAACATTATCAAAAGTCAAACATTTCTAAACATGATCACACAAGTTATTGTAAAATTGATCTCCAATAAAACAAATGATGATACCCCAATTAACACTGAAACCATACGTGCTGCGTTTCAGAACACGATCAGAGAGGGAGCCCATTCAACCAAATAATGGACTGTCTCAATGTCGTGCAATGGAATGCACAAAGCTTATTACATAATAAACATCAATTTACCCATTTTTTATACGACAAAGATATACATATCGCAATTATATGCGAAACCTGGTTGAAGCCTCATCATAGGCTGAATATTCGAGGTTACAATGTAGAGCGCAATGATTGCGGTAACAATCATAATGGTGTATGCATTTTAATTCATAATAGCATTAATTACAATAAAACCGACATTTATTTTGATAATTCGTTACAGAATATATGCATACAAGTAACAATAAACGGTAAAAAAATTACTTTTGTCAGCTTTTATAGTCCTACGAACTGCAATCCTGCATTTGATAAAGTGAAATTTGACAATTTAGTCAAGTCTATACCCAGTCCATTTGTTCTTGCTGGTGATTTTAATGCGCATCATACTGTATGGGGCTGTGGTTCTGTCGCACCTCGTGGTAGAGCTGTCTTGGAAGTTGTTGACGATAATAATTTAGTCATATTAAATGATGGTCAACTCACTACAGTGGGTACTTTAACTTGGCGTCCGAATGCTTTAGATTTAACTATTGTGTCTCCTTCTTTGGCTCTCTGTTGCAGTTGGTCTGTCCATGACGATCCTCTTGGAAGTTATCATCTCCCTGTATTAACTAAAATAGTTTTAAATGATGTTTCTAATAACAATAATAGTAACAGTAGTGGTGTGCATATGCCCATCCAACCCAATTTTAGGAATGTGGATTGGCAAATGTATACCAAAAAAGTGGAACACTTGCTGTTTGATTTTCAGTTGGATTCATTTTCGCCTTTAGAGGCTTATAATTTGTTTATTAAAATATTGTTCTGTGCTATATCTCAATCAATTCCGAATACTAGTGGGCATGCTGTTGGCAGTCCTCGCAATCCCGATCGGTCAAGATCGGGAGTGGGTGGACGTAAACGTAGGCCTACTCTCCCTTGGTGGAATAATAAATGCTCTATTGCTGTTCGTGATGCTAAAGAAGCATACATACGTTTTAAATACAATCCAAATTTAGAAAACTATTTAGAATTTAAAAGATTACAAGCTGTTAAAAAACTTATTCTTAAAACGGAGAGAAAAAGCTCGTGGGTCACATTATGTTCTTCTTTTAATCGTTGTACTCCCTTATCAATAATTTGGCGCTTCATGCGTAAATATAACAAATCATATGTTCCCCAAAGTTCAGATGACAATATAGATTGGATTTTTAGTTTTCTCCACAAATATACTCCAGATTTTGTGGAAAATAAGTTTGTATCTACTGATACTACTTCAAATAACAATTCTCAAAATAGTTTTATCACTGAACCGTTCACCATTCAGGAATTAAGAGCCGCAATCTTTTCTCGTCGTGACACTTCATGTGGGCTAGATTATATTCCATATTTAATGTTCAAAAAGTTATCGCAAAGTAGTTTGTTAGTGTTGTTAGACATTTTTAACGCGTTATGGTCCAATAATGACATTCCTCCTGAATGGAAAATTGATTGTATTATACCTATCCAAAAACCTGATAAACCTGTGGTGTGCCCATCACTAAACCGCGCATCACTACGCTACACCTGGCGCCTAAAAAAGGAGGTACTTGGAGACCGTGCGGCGACTACCGCGCCCTTAACGCGCGTACCATACCCGATAGGTACCCTATCCGGCATATTGAAGACTATTCTCATCGGTTGGCTGGTTGCAAGGTATTTTCAAAAATTGATCTAGTAAAGGCCTATAACCAGATACCTGTATTTAAGGACGATATTCCAAAAACTGCCATCACCACTCCATTTGGCATGTTCGAGTTTCCTTATATGTCGTTCGGACTACGCAACGCTGCCCAGACCTTCCAACGTTTTCTCGATGAGGTACTGAGAGAGTTGGACTTTACCTTCGGCTACATCGACGACGTATTGATATTTTCGGAGGATGAATCACAACATCTGGAACACTTACGTCAGGTCTTCGAGCGGCTACAAGACTATGGCCTTCTGATTAACGAATCTAAGTGTAGCTTCGGACAAAGTGAGGTAACTTTTCTTGGTTTTGTTATCTCTGACAAAGGCACAAGGCCCATGGACGACAAGGTTGAGATCATACAGGAGTTTCCACCACCTAAAACCGTGAGTGGACTGCGAAGGTTTTTAGGTATGATCAACTTTTATAGACGCTTCATACCTCACGCTGCAGAAGACCAGGCAACTCTGCACGACATGTTAGCTGGCCCCAAAATAAAAGGATCACAACCTCTTACTTGGACTCCAGAACTCACCCAGGCCTTCAACAGATGCAAAGCTAGTTTAGCGAAATCTACACTATTAGCTCATCCTCAAATGAACTCACCGCTTGCCCTCGTAACTGATGCCTCAAACTCAGCCGTGGGTGCGGTATTACAGCAGCTGGTTGAGAAGCAATGGCAGCCCCTCGCTTTCTTTTCCAAGAAGATGAATAAGGCTCAGCAGCAGTATAGCGCCTACGATCGAGAGCTGCTCGCCATATACGAAAGCGTGAAGCATTTCCGCTACATGGTTGAAGGGAGACATTTCGTAATCTATACGGATCATAAGCCAATCACGTTTGCGTTCCAGCAGAAGGAACGTAAGTGCTCACCAAGGCAATTTAACCACTTGGATTTCATTTCGCAGTTCACGAGCGATATTCGCCATATCTCAGGGAAAGATAATGTGACTGCTGATACTCTTTCACGCATAGAAGCCATTTCAAGCCCGCCATTTGAAACTCTTGCGAAATACCAGTCGCAGGATAGAGAACTACAAGATCTCATTTCTTCAGGCTCCACATCATTGCAGCTTCAGCAGGTTCCTGTACCAGGTACCAACATCAAATTATATTGTGATGTTTCTCAATCGAGGCCTCGTCCTTATGTAACGAAGGAGTTGCGTCGTGAGATATTCAACGCTGCACATAGCATGAGCCACCCAGGGGTCAAGGCTACTACCAAGATGGTAACAGACAGATTCGTTTGGCCCTCAGTTCGGAAAGATTGCCGTCTTTGGGTCAAGACTTGTGAAGACTGCCAGCGCTCAAAGGTACATCGACATACCGTATCTCCTCTAGGCGCTTTCAAGCTTCCACCTGGAAGGTTTAGCCACGTCCACATCGACTTAGTAGGACCACTTCCCCCATCCGCTGAATTCAGATACTGCCTGACTGCCGTGGACAGGTATACCCGCTGGCCTGAAGTAACGCCACTACGGGACATGACTGCTGAAACCGTCGCAAGAGCTTTCTACGAGACGTGGATATCGCGCTTTGGTTGTCCGGAAAATATTACCTCTGATCAAGGTCGTCAATTTAATTCTAATCTGTTCAGGGCACTGATGAACCTCTGCGGAGCACAACTACGCCAGACAACAGCCTATCATCCAGCAGCTAATGGCATGGTGGAGCGTCTACACCGAACGCTGAAGGCTGCTATCATGGCTCACAACGACGCGCGATGGACTGATGCACTTCCCATCATTCTGCTGGGTATACGGACAGCATGGAAGAGCGACCTGAAATGTTCAGCAGCCGAGATGGTATATGGTGAGCCACTCAGAATCCCGGGTGAGTTCATCCATTCAATAAATCCTACACCTACACTTACTACGGATTTTGTATCTCAATTACGAGAACAGATGGCACGATTACGCCCAGTACCTGGATCGAGACACACAAGTACTAGATCAACTTTCATACACGAAGACCTAAAAACCTGCACTCACATTTTTCTTAGAAAAGACGCATTGCGTGGAGCATTAGAGGCACCTTACACAGGCCCTTATCGAGTAATATCACGCACAGACAAGACCATGACCTTAGATTTACCCAGAGGACCAGTCACTGTCTCCATAGATAGAATCAAGCCGGCATATGTGTTAAATAATGATATACACATTGAAAATATGCCGCACTCAAGATCTTCATCGCCGGTCGTTACTACACGATCTGGCCGAAGAGTAAAATTCCCTAATTATTATTCCGCAGAACTTTCACACTGCCGAGGGGGTGGTGTGGTGTGCCCATCACTAAACCGCGCATCACTACGGCGAGCGAGGGGACGCAGCGGCGCGCGCGGGGCGGTCAACCCGAACCGGCTCCCAGACGGTCCAGCGCCCGCGCAGCAGTCGTCCAAACGCCATCCGAGCACCTACACGTCGCTTTCGCTCAAATTCGCTCGCGCCTAATTACGCTAATTACTTAACATAACTTCATCTTACTATCGCTGTAATTTCTATCATATTCTTGCTTCGTTCTTCCGCCTACTCTTCGCCTTCTGCTGTGCTTTATAAACTGTATAACTTTCCGTTTCGAACAATAAACATTTGTGTTAAATTAAAGTGCTGTTTAACATTTCATATAGCCCAAGTAAGCTATAAACCTAAACTTGATCCTGACTCATATCGTCCTATAACGTTAACTTCTTGTGTGGGAAAAATATTTGAGCAGCTTCTTAAGCAACGTCTTGAATATTATATAGAACATAATAGACTGTTGCCAGTAAATCAGTTTGGTTTTCGTAGAGGCCGTTCGGCTCGTGAAAGTATTAGTTTATTACATTTAGATATTTTAAAAAGCATTGGCGGTAACAACAAACTCATAAGTGTGTTTTTTGATATTGCCGGTGCTTTTAACAATGTAAATATAGATATTTTATGTACAGAATTATTGTATATTCATATTCCATTGAAACTTGTTCAGTGGATTCGAGATTTTTTGCTTAATAGGAAAGTGTATGTCAAGTATAATGGTGGACTATTTGGTCCTCGTTTGTCTTCTGTTGGAGTGTGTCAGGGTGGAATCTTATCTCCGTTGATATTTATTTTGTATATACGCCGGTTAAACCTAATACTAGGACCCAACATCAAAAATTTACAGTTTGCAGATGATCTTGTAGTGTATATGTCAGGAAACAATTCAAATGATATTACAAATAACATTAATTCGGCTTTAATTAATCTTCATAAATATCTTTCATATTTAAATCTTGAAGTTAATCCACAAAAATCCAAGGTCATTGTTTTTGGCAAACACAACAATGTCAATTTGAGCCCAGTTTTTTACAACAATATTGCTTTGCCAGTTTCTATAGATACAAAATTTTTGGGTGTTGTATTTTGTCGTAACCTGTCATGGAAAAAGTATACAGATAACTTGATAGTAAAAGCTAATAAGGCTTGCAATGTCTTGAAATCACTTTGTGGTACTAGTTGGGGAGCGGACCCAAAAGTTCTGCTTATGCTATATAAATCAATTGTAAGGTCGCATTTTGAATATGGGTTCTTATGCTATGCCGGAGACTCCAAACTCATTGATATTCTTAATAAAATACAAAACAAATGCATGCGGATAGTCACCGGAGCTTTCAGGACCACTCCAATTGTTTCTTTACAAGTGGAGTGTAATCTGCCTCCTCTGACTATTCGTCTCGCTTATCTAAAAGAAAGGTTTATTCTAAAACTCTACTCGGAAAAAAATAACAATCTTATAGCTGAGCTTACCCATCCTAGTATTTCAACAATTCAAAAACCATGTTATATTTTGCAAGGCTTTTCTGAATATATGGCATGCTTACAAAACCTTCCTATCTTTCAAAATAATAATTATCTACCATGTTATGATGGACCCTATAAAAGTAAATTCAGTCCAATGAATATAGTAATTGAGAATAATCTTTCTAGGAAGGAGGAAGTTTATGAAAGATTATCTCTTTGGAATGGATATAAATTTTTATACACTGATGGCGCAAAGAACGAGTCAAATGTATCTTTTGCAATATACGACCCTGCTACTAAAATAGGTATTGGATATAAAATAGACAAACAATCCAGCATATTTACTGCGGAAGCAGTCGCTATACTTGGTGCGCTTAAGCACATACTTAATCGCAACTGTGGTTTTCATAGGTGGGTCATAGTCAGTGATAGCATGAGTGTTTTGAAGGCATTGCAAAATAATAAAATGAATGCAAACACGAATTATCTCATATACAGTATAAAGGATCTTTGGTTTAATCTTCGCGATAATCATCAAATAACGGTTGACTTCATGTGGACTCCATCTCATATAGGAGTATCCGGCAACGAAAAAGCAGACTATTTGGCTCGTTCAATTTCAAATTCTCAAACTGTTGGTAATGATTTGAATTTATTATTACCATATACTGATATAGTTGCTGTTCTGAAACAAAGAATGTATGATAAGTGGAAAGAACATTGGGATCACATAGTACAAATAGAAAACAAAGGTTCTTGGTATGCTGCTTTGAATGTTAATTTGAAGTCCGTTTCTTGGTTCCGTACCGGTAATATATACCGTTGTAAAAAGTTTTACTCCACAATAAGCCGTTTAAGGTTTGGACACTGCCGTCTTAATCATCACCTGTTTCGAATGAAAATTGTAAATAATCCGCATTGCGATCATTGTCAGTCACAAGAGGATCAAACCATTGATCATTTGTTCTTTTCATGCTCGTCTTTCGGTATCCAGCGCCTTTTGCTGATGGACGAGTTAATCCGTATTTACGGAGAACCACAACTGGTCCCGCACTCTGTACAGACATTACTTCAAAATAATTCTACTTACGTACCATTGTATAATTTTGTAATATCAACTGTAAAGGAAATTTAGTTTAAGTCATTGTATATAATTTAATGTGAAATAATTTGTAAATAAAAACTCAATTAAAAAAGATGATGAAACGACAAAATCATTTGAAACTTTTAACGAAAGTTTCATGAAACGTTTAAAGACGATTTTATTACAAAAATACCCGGAATGGACAAGTATACTGAAGACGTACGAAATATCGAAACACACTGAATGGACAAAACACTGAAGACGTAAAATTTATAAAAATACACAAAAAGAATAAACTTACTAAAGACGTATAAAATATAAAAATACACAAGAAGAACAACACACTGAATGGACAAAATACTGAAGACGTATTATTGGTGAAAATACACAGGAAAAGGAAATTAACTGAAGACGTATAATTTATAAATATTCAAGAAAGAAGTACTGAAGACGAGGCTGTATGGTCTTAAGACCTTTGCCTGTCCAGAATGGACGAATAAACAAAAAAAAAAAAAAACAAAAAATTAGTTGAGTGGTTGAGTGTTGAGTGCGTTGAGTTGATATTTGTTTTGGTCCGCACCTGGCGGCTTCAATACAAAGAGGATTCTAAGGGATATGCATTAGGTATCAATCCAATCCATCTCACAGTCGAAAGAGGATTAGATCAATCAAACCAAATCTTGATTCTTTAGCCATACCTACTTGAGCGATTTCAGCTGGACTGGTTTTATGTCTAAACTCTGACTAGGATTACTACCGGATTGCTGTTCTTGGAAGTAAATAGGTATGTATTGAACGTAAAAAGGCCTAATAGTCTACTGCACTGCTGACATAGGCATGTCCCTAGTGGCATCACGCCTTGCAAACAGATTCGCCAGCCAAAGGCAAGGTGTTTTATTCGCAGAGAACACTGCTGCCAAATCCCTAGCTAGACTCACGTTTAGTCGTCTGTTACAACATCCAAGGGTAGAAATGGAGTGATACGGTCAAAAGGGGTAACTTGGGTCGACACCAGCATCTATGAACCAGCTATAAAGTTGTAACCATGTCCTAAGTTACCCGCTAGTCTCATTTTCCCCTTTTTCCCATTTGACCTGTTCTAACCTGTAAGTCACCACATGGCAAAGGCACCTTTGTATTGCTTCAGGTGACTTACTTTCAATTCATTTTGGTTTTAGATATCAATTTTGAACCTACTATTGAACTGAGAAATTTGGCAGGACGTTTACGGGCTTGTCTTTACTTTCCTTCTTTGCAGCAAGATAGTTCTGACTTATTTGCGATCACTGTTTATCTGCCTATATCAGTTTACATACATATGTGCTTAAAATAACTTACACATGCTTTCAGATAGCTATGGGTGACGTTGGAAGTCCAGAACCATCTACATCCACTGGGGCTGAGACCATTCCAGCCCTTGCTGGGTGGAGCAAGGCTGAGAAGTTTGAACTGCTGCAGTGCATCAAAGCTCAGGGCTCCCATAACATCAGGGCCATACAGAAATACATACCCAGCAAGACCACAAAACAAATAGATGCAGCACTCAAACATTACAAGAAAATAGCTTTGGATAAAAAGAATCTTGAAAGAAAGAGAGGAGGAAGACCTAGAGCAGATACAAATGTAAAACCAAGCCTGCCGCTATCCCAATGGGCAAAGTTTCTAACAGACAACATAAAATATGAAGATCTGCAGACAGAAGTTGCTACTGCCTTGAGACTCATAGCTGAGTTTGAAGTCATACCCGAAGCACTCTGCACAGATTTTGTTGATTTCCGTAAAGCATACCACATGCTAGCCAATGCTGTGGAAGGCAAAAACCTCCAAGATGATCAATTCTTAACTATGCTATTATCTAAAAGTGTTCTTGAAACAGCATTAACCAGCAAAGTATTTGTCCAAAGTACAACTGTGAGGCAAATTGCGGAGAATATCAGACTTAAGACAGAACAGGATGTTAAGTCCTTACCCAAACCTGTGAGTGACAAAGAGTTACTCATAGTGCAGCATTTCGCAGACCAGAGGAACTACAATCCTTTAAATATAACTGTAGAAAATTTAAAATCACAAGCTGATTGATAAAACAAAGTAAAATGTCCATCAGACTACATGTGCATATTTTATACTAAATTAAGTATTAACATATTATTGTGCATTTTGTATCTATCATTATAACAATATTGTTATATTCATTATCATATTATTGACATTCTTTTAGTAGGTATCTTAATTACCAAAATATGTGTTAGGTATAAACATCACAATAAAATACCTACAATATAAATAAACATGATCTCAACATTTATAAAATAATATTTTATTTGTTATAAACATTGGAACTTGCACTCATCAAGTAATAAATTAATTGGATGTTTATCATGAAAGTCATGAACTCATAGTGGATTAAAATACAGGGTGTTAGGAAAAGTACAGCGTACTACAGCGTCCTTATAACTACGATTTTGTAGGTATAATGTAGATGATACCTTTGTAAAGGCAATAAAAAACTACAAAAGCTTTTTATAAATTATTATTCGAAAGAACGAGAGATCCGCGAATTGCCGGGCAACCAAGTTGCCTGTGTGTTCATTCTCTGGCTAATTGCGCGCGGCCTAGGCATTGTACTAATTTGTCTGAGCTGTATGTTTTATTGTACCACAGAATAACCAATACTATATTGCGTTCTGTGTTGAGTTGAACAATTTACACTAGAATTTTGAAATATTTTAATGTGTTTATATTTTTTAACACACCTAACATACTTTGTTGTACCTATCGAACGCGTGGTTATACAGTACTTTTTCTAACACCCTGTATGGGTACAGGAGGGAATCTTATGATCAGGAAGATACGCTTATGAATTCAGCCACTCTACGAATTTGCTGAACAGTTTCAATGCCATTTTGACGACTCTGTCCCAAATCCCGTCTTCCTCCTCTTGATTTTCATATGCTGTTGCTATTTGGAACTCATCAGGCGCTGTCGTATCTAAGTTTTCGATTTCTCGTTTTGCTCTAAGTATAGTTTCTGTATTGAGGCCATCTGAGGATTATTAAATTGGACATGTTAGTTTTGAATAGTCTGTGGTAATAATGGGAAGGATAGGTAAGTTACATAGATATGCCTTGGCTGGTGTTAATGTCGAGATTGAGACACCTTCGATTTATCTTTATTAGGTTTTATATTTATTGGTCCATGCAATGTACCAACCAACTTTCCCACACTTCGGTCGCAAATAACTACACAAAGATGTTTTATAACGTCAAAGATATGTCAAACTGCTCCAAGTTAACACAGAATGTTGACGTTCCATGGATATAATTATAGGTTTAAGTAGGTAAAAATAATAACTTACTTGCGACATTATCCGCATCAAATGGCAGCTAAAAACAAAGAAATATTTTTAAAATATGGACAGAAATGTAACGTTAATTCAATTAAATTTTTCTTCCACTCTCACTTACATAGTGCCCCGAAGTGCATACAAAAAGTAGAGCAACAAGCGTTAAACCCGCTAGTAGGTGCAAGGTAAAACCACTCATGGTTTCCGTGCACGGATTCACCTCAACTGTGAATCTCCATGACTCTGAACTTGCGTTTTATACGAGGGCGTGGCTATGGTCGTCTGTTGTCCACATGATTCGAGCGGAAAATGCGCCTTGTAATGGCACAAATCAGCAATTACAGCCAGTTGTACAAGCGCTTCGTAATATCGACTTTTTCTGATCGTTCAGATTATAATCGTTTTGCAATAGATGTTGAATGGATGGAGTAAGACCTTAAGCGTCTTATGAGATAAGGTAATTGGATTAAACCTTGATAATGAACGACAACAGGAACTATAATGCCCATTGTGTACACTTTGTATCCAACTAGACCCACGTTTCAAGGGAGATACATTAACAAGCAACTACCTACTTATTTCAACCGAGTCAATAGGTACTTTCAGTATTCTTTTGTAATTTAAAATACATACATACGCACATATCACGCTTTAATCCCTTGCGGCGTAGGCAGAGCAATAATGATCGCAAAATTACGGTCGTTATCGCCACGTCTGACAAATACTTGATGAAAATTGCAAGTAAATATAATAATTTTTCAATCAATCAAAGGATCTTAAAACCGCTGACCATTTTGTCCGCAAGGTGGCGTTAGCTTTTTTTCCAAAAGGTTTTAACTATACACAACATTTCTATGATTGACTGTACCGTCCACACCTTACGTTCATGTATCATGGTGTTTTTGCAGGCTGACCTTGTGGTTCAGTAGAATGTTCCGCACGAAAGCATGTGCACAATGGCACCCGCAGGTGAATCAGATAAGCGTGTGGCTTGCGGGAAAGGAAGTCATCTCTGTTTCGTTAGATATCTATAGCTATATATGTAATACTGACTAGAACTGTAGGTGCGTACACACACATACAATCACGCCTATATCCCTGGCGGGGTAGGCAGAGCGTTAACGACTGTTAAACGTATTTGAGGATCGTTTCAGATAAGTCGTGTATGACAGGTTGTCAGCCTGTCGCCTAAAATTGCAAGACACATGAAACCCTCGAATACTTTAGTCGGCTTCTACGGGAAAGAAACAAATGGAGGGATGCTATTCTAAGCCGACATTACACGGCTACGTACTTACAGATTGACGGCAAGCGAACTGACGATAATACCTACATAGGAAACAGCAATGGCCGCGTGGTTCAATATATATATGTTGCAGGGATATTAAAAAAGCCGTGATATTGAAATTTCACTAGTGCCATTATAATTGCACTGATTTATTGTAAGTTGTTTGCATTACTTACAATTTAACGGGCTATTTTCAGTGACATTATAATTTCACTAGACCGATACAGCAAAATTGTAAGGCAGTGATATATTGACAATAGCACTGGGTTGAGAAAGCCGTTACATTGTCAGTCCGATCGCTGATTGGCTCGCTTTCTGATCTACAAATATTTTTGCTATTGTTTATTTTGCAAATGGCGACTGATTAACTTTATTGACCAATCAGATCACGCGGAGGTTCCACCACGAACATAACTCATAATAAACCTAAATTTATTATAATATCACTTTTGCAGTCTAGTGAATGTGCAATATCACGGAAACAAGCCCGTGAAATTATACGAATCTGTCGTTATTGACAATCATCAGTGTAATTAAAATTTCACTAGTTAAATTAAAATATAACGTCTTTGACTAAATACCTGCGACATATATATATCAACTAGCTTATCAATGAAGCTAATTTGAGGTTTCTATTTTCAACTACCCATTAATAAGATTATTGAGGAAAGTTGTAGGTACCTCGAATAGTACAATGCTAAGTATATACTTACAATTTGCTATTATGGTATCTGATCTGTCAACATGATTAAAGTAGCAATTTTTAGGGAAATAACCGCAATTTTTCTGACATAATTATTATATCTAATAATGGACAGGAAGTTGCGACTACCAGTTAAGTCATTTACAGAATTGTATCATGCATGCATTTACACAGCTTATTTACATACACACATCCATACATACATCATAAATCACGCCTCTTTCCCGTTGGGGTAGGCAGAGAGTATTTCCTTCCACTTGCTACGATCCTGACATACTTCTTTTGCTTCTTCTACCTACATTCATTAATTTTATTTACATAACATGGTAAATCTAAAATACATAGATACAGATATACATTCATACACGGCTTTCTACCTTGCAGGTTAGGCAGAGCACCAATGGCCGTAAACATGATCATATGGATCAAAAGATATTTGACAGAATTTTCAGAGGCATATCATCGATTCATAGACAGACTGGCTTCAGTTTTCGTTATCTCCGTGCCTTCCGCTTATATGCTAAGAACTTCACGGGCATTGGTAATGCTATTCTAAGCCGTCACCACAGAGACCACGACGACCGATGTGGCGCAGAAGGTTCGGGATCAACTCTCGGTGGGTCACTTACCAAATTGATATTTATCACTTTGTGAATTTGATCCCAAACTGGTTAGGACATTGCGGGCTGCACCACCCGATTGTCCGTAAGTAAGATGGTTCCTTGTTTCGGATGGCACGTTAAGCTGTAGGTCCCGGTTGCTGTCTATGATCACTTAGGTGGTGGTCGTTACACAACCATGTCAGAAGCCTGCTACTAGTACATGAAGAAGGCGGTTGAAAAATTCTGACACTAGGGTTCATCGGGTCGTTGGACAACTCGGTGTCCCACGCGAAAAAAGAAACCACAGAGTAGGTATCAAATAAAAATAAAACAGGACAAATGCTTTAACCTAATAATTTAATACAGAAAATTGAACCTTAATAATATAAAAAGAAATTGCCAAGAAATCACTTCTTGCTGCCTCCAAACCCTGAGAAGCCCATGATCTGCGCGATCTCCGACTGCGCGGGAGTGTCGTCTTCGTCCTCGTTGTCTTGCAGCTGAAAATAGAGAAAATGGTAGGTACATACATACATACATACAGGGTGTAAAAATATTAGCTGCAAATATTTTGAGGGGTGAATCAGGCCATGAAATTGAACAACTTTCCCCTAGAAACATAGGTCGAAATATGAAAAAAAATTGCCTCTTACGACACCCACGGGAAAGATGTTGATGCTATTCTAAGCCGGCATCACACGGCATGAATGGGAATGAGAAAATGGTTCTTGGAAATTATATACCAAACTAATGGACGCTCGCGGACGGCCTGCGTGGAAGTCGGTTTTAGTCCCATAACATCCCACAGGAAATTTTTTTCGGGATAAAAATTGTTCTGTGTTAATTCAAGCTACCTTTTATCTGTATGCCAAATTTCATGAAAATCAGTTAAGTAGTCAAAATCAGTTTTAGCGTCAAGAAGTAACAAACATACAAACTTTTGTTTAGTTATCTGTTATGAATGCAGTAACTGCTCCCTATAGTACGCAGCGAATTTAAAGCAGTAATCAAATAGATATATATAACATGACACGCTAAGAAAATGCCTTACTTCCATGGAAAAACGAGTATAAAATTGATACATTTAATATTTTTAACAAGCAGGTTAGTAAGCACATTGCAAGATAAGATGTTCCTTTCTTTCACTGATGCCCATTCCCTGAATTCACTCCTTACTCGCTTTTTACAACATGCACCGGACGCAATTAGATTGTGGACTGGGTCATTAATAAAATAAAGTTGAACGCTTAAAACTTATGTCCAAAAATACTACAGACTTCATTCATAATTTTTCAAAAGACAACCGAAAAAGATAATAGAGCTCTGACGTCATCAGAGAGCAGGATAGAAAAACGAAACTCACCTAAGTATGACAAGGACAGATAGATTGTCAAGCACAATCATTTGTTTTGACGCGAAATATTCGCTGCATTTTGTGTCTGGACTTTTTCGGTTGCATTTTTTAAAGCATAATGCCTGCACTGGGAAATAAATTTTTAAAAAGTAGCTTGTTTGACCTGGCAGTCCACCACCCTGTTCTAATCCAGGATCACACAGCTATTTTGAAATTGTGAAAATACCTTGCGTTTCTTGTCGCGTCGTCTCTCGCGACGGAGCTCCTTGACTCTGGCCTCTTCTTCCGCAGCCTCTCGCAGACGACTGTCCAGTTCATATTCCTTCTTCTTCTCTTCGAGTTTTCTTTTATTGAGCGAGAAGCGGGCTTTAACCTAGAATTCACAGAGATGAGCATAAATACTTAATTTATTTATAATTTATTTATTTAACTGTTTATTGCACACAAGATACTTTATATTTGTTTTAAAATTTATTAAACTGCTCTTTCTCAGTTTAGTATTTATTTATTACATAATATTTATTTGAGTTCAGAGAACCAAGACGGATTTATTCAGATCAGATAAAGGAGAAAATAATAGTCACGTCGTACAGAAAAGTCAAGGAGAAGGCAGAGGACTGAGTAAGCTGGCGGACACTCCACCGACAAGGGCAATGCCCTTAAATAAATGATGATACCTGTATAATTTATTATTCTGTTTATCTGAATGCTCTTTTATTTATTACTCTAGCAATCTGCTCTGTTTTCTGTGTTTATTTCCTCTACAAAAAGGTTGCGTGTAAGAGATCGCTCTAAGCAATAAGGCCGCCTTTGCGCATTTCTTTAGTTCAATATGCCCTGCATTGTTATTTCTTTTTGTGCAATAAAGAGTTTTTTTACTTTATGTTAAATTTTACTTTCAGTACCTTTACTTATGTTATCAAAAAATATTAACTTTATAACCTATTGTCTGCAAGCCCGGACTCGACATGCACATAAAATAATTATCTACCTTTTTTATTGGGTTGTAGGACGACTCTGTGTCCCACACGAAAAGAAGAAGAAGAATTATCTACCTGGTCCAATGAGCTTCTTTCAATCTTCATGGACATGCCAAGATTCCTTTGATGTTTCTTGCCGTTGATGTGGTCAAGGAAGTTGATTGAGTCTTTGACAACGCAGTCGCACACATTGCAGTAGTAGCCCCCGGATTGTGATGTTGGAGTGTTCTTGGTGATGACGACGCTCTTGCCGAGTTTGGAATCGAGATCTACTTTGTAATCTCGCTGCTTTAGGAGCTCTCGTTTCACAGGTGGTGCTGGAATTTGTAAAATCTAATTTTAGGTAAAAACAGTTTAACTGACATTATTGTTTCAATTTTGAGAGAAAATATCATATGAAAAGTGGAACAGTCTTAAATAATTATATATTGATTTGGCATTGGCACAAACTACAAACTACATTCAGGGTCCGATCTTCTTGTGACAATGTATGTTTCCTTTTTAATTTTTTTTTTTACTTAATCTTGTAACTGCCAGTGTTTGGCTAGAGCTACTGCTGCTGGGTTGGCCGCATTAAGGTCTTCCTGTGTGCAAGTACTTGGAGGTTTGGGCAAAGAAGCAGATGAGACATTGTTTGTATATCCAAGAATGTTTGTCGTCATTTGAAAATCCCTTATTTCTTTCTATTTTCCTCACTCCGGCCAATGCCTGCTTGGAGTCTGATATCCTTCGGGGAGATCTGATGTTCAGCTGAGGGAATCTGTGTGCCTGTGGTGTATACACAGTTGCCCACCGCTCGTTTCAGGCACTAAATGCCTCTGTATCAGGGCGAGGCTGACAGAAATGGATAAGGCTGGGTAGGGTCCGATCGAATCTGATGAAATGATTGATCTGAATCAGCAAGTACGCCGATTGGTATAAGAAAGCAGGAAATACCTACCTTTCTTTTTAGCTCGTTCCTCCTCATCTAATTCCTCCTGGATCCTTTCTGCTGCGATTTTTTCAAACTCTTCTTTGTCCCATTTTCGACGATGATCGTCTGGTCTCATGCTCATCTTGAGGTAGTTAAATTAAAGTGCACTTATCACAAAATCAATAAATAGATGTTTAAATTAATGGCGACCGTAGCAAAAACAAGAAAATTTACTTTATTATTAGCCTTCAGAACAAAAATCACCACAAATCGTGTTTATTTTGACAATTCAACAGTGCGTTCGTGATGTTCCACAAACTAGAACTTTCCTCAATTGACAGTTCTTGTCAAGAACTTCTTATACCCCATCCAGACTCACGGCGAGAATTCTCGGCGAGAAGTCTCAGCGAGACTTCTCGCGAGACCAAGCAAGGTATCCACACTCACCGATGTTCTCATTTGTGTTCTCGTTTCCATTCGGTATGGACGACATTGACATTGCAGCAAGTTTGACTCTGTGTGCCATGGCATATAGTAACTTTGTAAACGCTTGTAAGCCATCGCATCGTGATTCAAACTTTTGTCTTTGTAATGCCGGTGTTTAGCATCCCACAAAATGGGCTCTGATTGAAAATATTCAATGAATTTAAGTTCGACTTCGTTATTCCCCATTTTATCTGGATGCGCCTATACACGTCCTATTCCCGCTAATCACTATTCAGTACTGAGACAAAACGAGAATGTGGTAGTATTCTCTTTTCACGCCCGAGAAACCCTTTGTCTCGTGCCGATTTACCGACAACAAACGGAGAACACGCGAGCGCGAGAACGAGAAGGCGAGAAACTACTCATATTCACGCTTCTCGGGTGTTCTCGGGGCTTCTCGGCGTGAGTCTGGATACGCCTTAAAGGCGTTAGACTCCCGTTCCAGTTCGAGTCGAGACGAGAGTGAGAGTGACAAGAAGAAAATTTTTGAATTGAATTGAATTGAAAACAATTTCAACTACTTGCTCGAACGGGGGTTTAAGAACCTGTCATTAGAGCACCTGAGGCTGCTCGTTAAATGGAGACCCAGCTATTTGAGAAATTTTCGTAAATCGAGAACATCGCGAACGCTCTCCTGCTTAACAAGTCGGTGCTGCCATTAACAAAATTTTGTATTTTTTTATTTACTTAAGGACAAGACAACCAATTTTTATCTTAGAAGCCTGACCAGTGCCTGACCAGAAAAATAAAAAACCTCGCCATAATAATGCCTCATTGAGAGTTTATTGAGGTCAGTGTGATGCCTAGTCCGTACTAAAACGAAAAAGTAGTGTACGGGCAATTTCAAAAAAAATTGTACCTCCAGATTTTTACCTGTCCCCCACATTGCGTATTTTTTAAAGGTGTTATCTTAATTGTTTGTACTTTTTATTTATTTTTCCCCAAAAATATAGTTTAAAGTCTGCTATTTAACATTAAACATTTCGTGCTATCATTTATAGTTTAATTTATATTAAATAATATACCCCAGGACGAACCAGTTTTTTGGCTGTCCCCACCACAGTTAGCGAAAAAGACGGTTGAATTTAATTATATTCTCCCAAGAAGACCCCCACACATTATATATTTTTTAGAATGGCAATGCTTTACGCTTCCGGAATAAGGGATTTTAAACTTTAAATATGTTGAAATAGAATTTATAATAATTTTTGAATATTGTCCCCAATTTTGTCCAGTCACGAAACGTCAGTTTTGTGACCTTGATTTACAATAAAAATATTAAAGATGTTGGTAGGTTTTCTTAAAAAATAGTAACATTATTTAATCGTCTAGCCATAGGCCACTTTAATGTGGCTCTGCCATTTACAACGGGATCGTGAGACGTGCAAGTCGAGGTGCGTACGGAAGATTCAGAAAATTTGTCGGGTTAGTTACCACTGTAGTTCTTGATCACTTTATGGCATGCTATTAAGCGCGTGTTTTAAATTTTCAATAAATTATAAAGATTTAGTGTTCAAAATTTGATAAACTAAATGTGTTTTTGTCGATTTTTACTGATATTTTAATCCAAATTCGGAGCCCGATGTTACCTCCATTTTGTTACCCATTTTGTTGGTAACCTATACGCTGACAGGCAAAGTAACAAAACTGACAGCGTAAAGCTGAGTTTACATGGTGCCAATTGTAAATAATATATATTATTTTGTTTATTTTAAGTGCTCGATAATAAAAATAAGATATTTTAGATAAAGGTTTGTTACTGTTTTATTGTAGTTTTTTTTGTTTAGCTTTGTTCCAGTTCTCATTTTAAGTGATCTTTTTAAATATATATACGGACTTTCAGAGCCAAATTAAAATAATAGTTCGGTAAAAGCTCATAAAGATATGTATTGATTAACTCGACAAACATTAGTTTTTAAAATAACAACATGTATTACGAACATAAATAAAATATAACATAAGAGAAATAATAAGATAAATCTCATTCATTTATAAAATAAAATCAAAACGTAAAGAATTTTCAAATTAATTATATTATTAAAATTTTTGTGGATGTTAACTCTACCTAAAACCAGTAACAAATACTCAATATGAATTCAATGAACAATGGTACGTTATATATATTCCCAATAAGTATGCGGCGTGTAAACCTACCCTTACAATTTTGTGACTGTCCATTTTGTTACTTTGGTTACAAGTATTGGCGTATTTTTGATATTTTTAGTACGATTTTAATTGTTTTCCGTATTATTTTATAAAACTGTAATGAAAAATTATCAGTTTAAATAATTTTTGTTACAATTTTATAACGCATTGTTGTAAAAAAAAAGAAAATATGATCTGGTTTGGTGACCAGGGTAACCAAACGGACCTATTTATTGCTTCACTGAAAAAAAATAAAGACTTTTGGACCATTTTACAATTTTTTAAGATAGTTGAATTAACAAAGTAATCGAAAAACATATAAAATAACTAGGTTTAACTTTATTTTGTGAGATAACATGCTTCAAAGGTGGTAACAAAACTGATTGACCATAATGACCTGTATTCCTATTTTACTGAATATCTCTTAAAATACTGAATAAATTACAAAACAAATATTATATTTAGATACATTATAAATTGCAGATTCTATTTTTCAAAAACAAATGTCATTATATCAACATAAATTATGTCGACCACTTTTTCGAAAGTGTACAATTTTTTTTGAAATTGCCCGTACATTAAAGTCAGGCATACAAAGGCAATTATAGCTTTCAAAATGAATATGTTGCAGGCAACACGCCGCTGAATCCGCTGTTTACATAATGCCTATAACATATAAAATATAGCTATGACGTTTTTGGCAGGGCCCCAAGTCTGCTATTTTTGTCATTGTAACGCCATCGAAACTCAACTGTCATTCAATTGCCATTGTGATTTTTCTATACTTCAAACTATTAGCAGACTACGAAATAATTGACATCATCCAACTGAGATCCAATCGATATCCAACTGAAACGATTTTCATTTAGCAGACTTAGGGCCCAGATCCTTTAGTATATTATAAGTCTATGAGGATAATGGACCTTAGGTCACAGCATGTACTCGAAACTGACAGACGTCACAAGTATCAAGCTAATTTTAGAGATCGTAGTCCAAATTTAAGAGATCGTAGTTAAATGATTGTGAGTCAGATCGTAGTCTGTCTACAAACAAAAAAACATTTATGTCTTTTTTTTGTCTTATTTATAACATCGGTAAAGAAGAATAACTAAATATTTAGATTTTTGTAATAAATGCTGTTTTACGAACTCTATACATTACAATTTTTTTATCTTTTCTACGCTACAGGATTTTTTAAACTTTATTTTTTATTTTTTCAAATCATGAAAAATGGACTTAGGGATTTTAAGAACTTAGTGCATAGAAAACACGCATTTTCAGAAATAGCAACTCCAAGCTAACCTCCTACGTTTTGATACATACCTAGTTCATATGTGCTTAGAATAAGGTTGAAAATTGTAAGTAAAAATTAATTTGGGCGATCATAAAAAGCAAAAGCACGCACGACACGACCTGTCAAATATGCGTAGCAGGACTAGCAGGAAAACAGGGTTTTATTTTTGGTGCGAGTGTTTATTTCCTAAAAAGCAGTAATTAGTGTTCTCTATTAACCAATATTCACTCTAACGTCCGTATAATTATACCAAAACAAAATGTTATCATAATGGCCACGGCCACCTACGAAAATTGGTTGAACCGTAAAAAAGGTATGTACCAGAGGTACCAATGTTTTATTACTGATAGAGCTTGAGAAATTGCAATCAGTGTTTATTAGCCCTATTTATGTGTAGTAAGATCTTTATTTATAAGTATTGATGATTTATTTAGCAGGTAAACAAAGTGCAGATTACTTCAAGTTGGACACTAAGAATAAAACTCCTGAGCAGAATTTGGTAGAGATCATTCAAGGATTGTATATAAAGAAGGTGGTGCAGAATGAGCCGTCGCCAACCAGCAAGACTGGGCTCGGAGACTTCCGGCCCGGGCTCAGGAACTTGCAGAAAAACAGTTCCGATACCTGTAGACTGTCCTACTTAAATGCCTTAGTCACACTTCTTAGTAAAGAAGATAGAACTAATTTAGGTTTTGCTGTTGATGAGTTGATGACATGGTGAGTGCTACATTTAGCTATGGTTCTTTACTATAATCTGTGTTGTATTCATCACATTTCAAATCTAGGTTAGGTTTCCTTTTCATGAATCTTGGTATTTAGATCAGTAGACATTCCAGACAACTTTTACCTCTATGGACTTTTCATGCATTGTGTTTTACACCATGTACTTGTTTTGGGGAGCGTTAGCGTTTTAGCGTCTACTAGTATTTTTCTGGCATGTATTGAAGATTAATCTTCCTCTAGAACCACATATAAATAGCAGTATCTATGACACACATACAGATAGATATATCGAAAAATAACTTCATTTTATACTTTGTATTGATTCACCCAAATTGAATAAAATATTATACCTCTATGTTATTTTGCTAAGCTATGTACAGTGTTGGATCATGAATAAGCTACACAAGGGCACTCTAAACAAATTAAAACGTCTCTATTTCCAAGTAAAATATTGATATTCTTAAAATAAATTCTAATACAAAATTACTTCCTTTATGAGAACTAATTTCCATAATTATTATATTGTCATTTGGAACCATAATATTTGGACTTGTTTGAAGCACCCCTGCATAGCTTATTAATTTGCTGTGTGTACATTCATTAAGCTTGTATATGTTTAGTGCCAGTTAAATACAAATAATTTATTTTCTAAAGCATAATAGGTACACGAAATATGAACAAACATAAAGAATTATTCAGTATAAGCACAGAATAAATAGGCAATAATAGGAACAAGTGTGGAAAATAGGTGTAAGCACAGCACACTGCTTTTTAAGTTTGTTGTATAAAACTTAGTGATTTTTTTTGTTTGATAGCAATTCCAAGCATTTGCGAATTATTTTTTTTATTATTCTATTGATATGTTCATAGCCAACCAACTATGTGTTAATAATAGTTTGACTAATTTGAGAACTAAGAATAGAGTCTGAATGAAAAGAGAACCGCCTCAGGAAAAAAGTGAACTACTTATTTTATTTTTACATAGAAACAAATGTCAAAATCATAATAAGGTACAAAAGCGCCCCCGAACTTTATGCTGGTTCTCTTTTCGCACAGACTCTAACTAAGAACTCTTCCCAAAAAATGGCAGTAACATGTAACATGCTTTTGTTTTTCTTTCAGTATTCGTATAAGTTTAGTAGACGAGTCAATAGTCATAAGAGCAGCTGCCCTAAGAGTGCTACGGTATTTGATAAAAACGGAGAGTGATGTGGCTACTTTCAACACTTTGAAATTGCCATACTTGGTCATAAGGTAATTTTATGTTTTTCATACAGGGTGTAAAAAACTTAGCTGCAAATATTTTAAGGGGTGAATCAGCCCATGAAGCTGAAAAGCTATTCCCAAGGAACAGGTTTTGGAACTCCCATACAAAAATACCAACCAACTAACTCTAACAATGTATGGGAGAGAGGTATTTCGACCTACGTTTCTTGATAAAAGTTGATCAGTTTCATGGACTGATTCACCCCCTAAATATTGCTAATATTTTTACACCTTATATTTCATTAGTTCTTCAACAGTCAATATACAACTGATTATGTCTGTATAAAATTATTAATTGTTTGTTGCTTGCTAAATATAATTTATGAGATGGAAAATCCAAAGAAATTTTTAATAGAGTTAAAAGCAGCATTTCAGATAAATTGTAATCCAAAACAGAAAACAGTATTGTGCAAGTTTATTATTATTATTATTATTTATTTTATTATTATTTATTAAACAGGCAGGCAGTTGAAACAACTGATAACGCCTGTATCCTGTTCACTGTTCAAGTTCGTCACTATATATGTATAGCACTATAGTTCACTTTAGTTATTTATGTTTAGTTTTTTGATTTGCCACGACACTGTTTTTTATGTTCGTCTAGTCTGTTTTTGAATGCATTTATGCTGGTTGCTGAAATTACGCTTTCAGGCAGGGCATTCCACGATTTTACCACTCGGTTACTCAGAAAGTGTTTGTGTGGGTTGTTGTAAGATCTTTGCGCCTTTAATTTGAGTTGTATTGGTTCTTTCTTATACATACTCATATCGCGCCTTTATTCCTTGCGAGGTAGGCAGAGCGATAACTGCCGGTCGTAAAAATACGGTCGCTATCGCCACGACAGACAAATATTGATGGTGATTGATGATTAACCCTATTTATTATACTAATGCCGTTTAATGCTTTATTATATTATGCCGTGTGATGCCGGCTTAGAATAGCATCACCCCACATCCTTCCTGCGGGTGTCGTAAGAGGCGACTAAGGGACTCGAGGGTATTGGTGTATTATAATTTTTAGGCGACAAGCTGACAACCTGTCACTATAGTGATACACATGTTTTATGAAACAACCTTAAAAAACCTTCAAAAATGTCTGACGTGGCGATAGCGACCGTATTTTTACGGCCGGTAACGCTCTGCCAACCCCGCAAGGGATAAAGGCGTGATGTATGTATGTATGTTATACTAATTAACTTCTTTACCTCTGAAATAGATCTATGGACCTGATGGTACGCAATGAAGAAGAGCGCGCGCAAGCATTACGCGTGGTACGTCGCGTGATAGGCGTGGTGGGCGCGGGACAAGCGAAGCGGCATCGCGCGGCCTACATCGACCCCGGGCTGCTGCGGTGTTTGACAGCTGTCGCCAGAGCCGGCAGCGCGGGCGACGGCACCGGCGACCGCCTGGCCAGGCCGGCGATAGCGACGCTGGCTGAGATATGTGAGCAGCACTGAGCACAATAAATAATGAGATATATTGTTTTTAAAATGAGGTCGAAAAGCAGTTAAAAGTTAAAATTTACCAATCTTCTCATCTATCATTTCTCATCTCGAGATCTTATCATCTGCCTGCCCTTATCCCAATTTATTTGGGGTCGACGCAACATATCTTCCTCTTCCATTCATCACTATCCGCAGTCAAACCTTCATTTACACCTTTTTGAGTTATATTTGGGCCTTTCTCTCCTTCTGCGTCCATCCAGATTCATATTCATTACTTTTTTCGTCACATGATTTTTATCCCTCTTCATAACATGCCCATACCACGATAAACGCAAACTCGCTACTTTCAAACTTCCTCTAATACCAATAGAGATCTGTTTGCGGTTAAAGAATCGATACATATGATATGACAATCTCTTACTACATTCGCTTAAAAATCTCGACAGAACAATTAATTAAAGTTTGTAATTATTTAAATTGTGATGTAGTGGTTAACACGTCTGACCCGGCAAGTCAGAAGACGTGGGTTCAAATCTCATCATTGGCTTGAATTTTTGTTTGTATTAACTTTCTAACAAAAAAATAATTTTGAAATTTATTATTATTATCACACCCCAGGCGTACTAAACCCCGACCTATTCATATCGTGCGGGGGGGTGAGCGCAGTGACGCGCCAGCTGGCCGAATGCGCGACGCCGCGCATGGCGGAGGCGCTGTGCGGTGTGCTCCTCCACACACTGAACTCGCCGGTCTCGCGGCGCGCGGCGAGGGTCGACCTGACGGGGCTGAGTGCGCCGTATTGCGACTTCCACGTGCGCCCGCCTGGCAACGATACCACCAGGTATAACGCGCGAAATTCGCTAGTTTTCTGAGTCATTAAAAAACATATAACAGTTGTACGCTTAAAACTATTGTCCAAAAATACAACGGACCTTATTCAACATTTTTCGAGATATTCAAAGTTTAAATTAATAAACAATAAAATGATATAAAAGTAAGTCTCAAACGCTATCCAAATATTTACAGCGTGACGTCATACTTCTAGTTCTTCAAACAAAATACCGTTTTAAATCGTTTTAAAAAAGGTAGCTCATTTGACCTGTTAGGAAACAAGCCTATTAAAGAAAGGATCTGTGTGAGAGAGAAAGCATGAACGCCTGTAAATGTCAGAGCCTCAGTGCGAAAAAGAAAGCATAACGATCGGCCGCCATTTACGGATCCTTTCTTTTAAAGAATCTAATTCTTTTGCACTGCACTCAATCAATCCGTCGGTCTCGTGGTGAGTATGATAAATACCCTCCAATAGAGAGAGGTCTATGTCCAGCTGAGGATTATTGAAGTTGTGCAATATTTTAAATCACACAACGATTGTTGAGCGGGCGGGTCACATCTGTCGTAGAACCGACGGCTGGTAGAAGACGTGGAGTGGAGACTCCGCCTCGGCAAGCGTACCGTTGGACGCCCTCCGGCCAGATGGACCGATGACTTAACGAGAGCGGCTCGTAGCGACTAGATGGCGAAAGCTGGAGATCGTTCATTGTGGTGTACCCTGGGGGAGGCAATGGACTGCTATAGGCTGATGTGATGATGATAATGAAAAGATTGTTTCACCAACAGAGACGAACGCGAGATGCGGTTCACTTGCAGTCGGCTGGCGCTGCTCTGCGTGCTGCGCAGTTGGCCAGGTCTGCTGCACTTCTGCCACCCCCACAGCGCAAGCGGGCTGAGGGCGCTGGTGCAGGCGCTGTACTTGCCCCGGCTGGAGGTCCGAGTGAGTATATCCGGGTTCCACACGTGGATATCTAGGTTTAACATAAGTATATCCGGGTTCAACACGAATATATCCAGGTTTAAGACGTGGATATCTAGGCTCAACACAAGTATATCCCTGGTTCTACACCTGGATATCTAGGTTTAACATGAGTATATCCGGGTTGAACAGGAATATGTACAGGTTCAACACGTGGATATCTAGGTTCAACACAAGTATATCCCGGTTCAACACGAATATATCCAGGTTCAACACAGGCGTAGCCAAATACAACACGAGTAAATCCAAGCTCCAGCAATCTTGCGCCGTAAGGCAAATTATATAAAGTGCAAAAATATTAGCTGCAAATATTTTAAGGGGTGAATCAGATTACAAAACTGAACAACTTTCTCTAAGGAACATATGTCGAAATATTAGAATTTTTCTTGGACCTCCCATACAAATTGACTTGATTGATTGGTAGGTAATTTTGTAAGGGAGACTCAATTTTTTTTCATGTTTCGACCTATGTTGCTTACGGGAAAGTTGTTCAGTTTCATGGGCTGGTTCACCCCTTAAAATATTTTTAGCTAATTTTGTACACTGATTAAACAGTTTCTTTGCTTTTCTAACGAGTTATCACGTCGTCTAACGTTAAAATACCATCTATAGCTTCATGCAAAAGTTGTTAATGCTGAACAAAATTACATAAATCGAATAAATGTAGGAAATATTTTGTTATTATTTTCAGAAAGCGATATTGGATTTGTTGTACGAACTGGTGGGACTCCCTCAGCCGGAGTGGACGGACGAGATATCCGTGGCGTTGGACGCTGTGGATCCGTCCGACTTTCAAGTAAGTCGAGTTTGCCATCATGAAAAACTAAATATCATCATCATCTCCCTGCCGTTATTCTAATTTATTTGGGGTCGGCGCAACAAGTCTTCCTCTCTTATTCATCTCTATCCGCAGTAAAATCTTCGTTTACACCTTTTTTGAGTCATATAATCTTTTATGCCATCCATCCAAGCCTTCCTCTCCTTCTCAGTCCATCCACATTTATATTCATTACTTTTTTGTCACATGATTTTCATCCCTCCTCATAATAAGTATTGTTAGTGATATAACAAAAACTGGACTGCTGGAATTTCATAGTTATTTTTTGTGTTTAAAATCAGATTTTACTTATCCACTACAAGCTCTCGCAAAGCACAAACCTCCTTCTGAGGCAGGATAGTGAGGAAACTTCACACTTTCAGAAAAATCGTGCATCAATGTATTGTGAAGTTATTTTGATTTATTTGTCATAAAATTTATGTTTTTTTCGTCAACTTTCTTCTAATGTACTACCGTCGTCTACATATCAACATTCTAATGCCACCTTTTATACGACAGTCGTATAAACTACTATTATTAACGACCCAGTCAACTAGCTGTGTGTACTATATTTATTAGGATTTAATGCACTGACAGTGCTATATTACGTATATTCTCTCGAAAAATGGTCAAGCGTCGACCAGGAATCGAACCCGGGCTGCGTCTGGTACCGGCCCACTGCTCTGCTACTGAGCTATCGACGCACCCGTCGACCTTCAACAATTTCTCAATCACTTGATGCTCGTCTCGAAATGATATCTAGTAGAAGTGCTTTAGTACTTATCACGACCGATGTGGCGCAGTGGTAGTGTAGTGACTGCCTTTGACGCAGAAGGTTCCGGGTTCGATTCTCGGTGGGTCACTCATAAAGTTGATATTCATCTGGTCTGGTTAAGACATTGCGGGCTGAACCACCCGATTGTCTGTAAGTAAGATGGTTCCGTGTTTCCGATGGCACGTTAAGTCGTAGGTCCCGGTTGCTGTCTATGGTCACTTAGACGACGCTCGTTACACAACCAGAAGCCTGCTACTTGTAGAAGGCGGTTGCAAAATTGTGACTAGGGTTGATCGGGTCGTAGAAAAAAAAGTACTTATTATAATGATATGATTGAATTCCCGTTGGTCAGGACTCGTGGCGTCTGAACGAGGGTTTCGTGGCGGCGGAGGGCGCGGCCATCTTGCCGCACCTGAGCGCGACCGGGCCCGACATCACCGAGATACACCTCGCGCTGCTGCTGCACTGCTTCCTGGAGGTACCTACCTATCATTACATACATACACACGCATAAATTAACGACCGTAAAATTATTCAGTTTAGAACAACCTTAGGGGAAACCCAAGGAAGATAGGTCGAAATATGAAAAAAGATTTGGACCTCACATACAAAATGACCAACCGCCCAACTCAATTTGTATGGGGAGTCCAAAATTTTTTCTCATATTTTGACCTATGTTCCTTGGGGTAAGTTGTTCAGTTCCATGGGCCGATTCATCAATTTAATTCAATTAATTTTTTACACCCTGTATAAGGTGTAAAAATATTAGCGTGAATCAGCCCGTGAAACTGAACAACTCTTCCCAAGAAACATAGGTCGAAGTACGAAAAAAAAATGGACCTCCCATACAAAATTACTGACCGATTAAATCAATTTGCATGAAAGGCCCAATTTTTTTTTCATATTTAGACTTATGTTTCTTGGGAAAAGTTGTTCAGTTCCATGGTCTGATTCACCTCTTAGAATATTTGCTGCTAATATGTTTACATATAATATAGTAATACAATTATATTCCTTGACTTTACTTGACCAGTATTTGCATTTTTGCTTTTTGTTTCAGGCTGGTCTGCTCGACGGGCTGGCTGAGGTGATAGTGACGAGCGACACGTTCATATCCGTCCGCGCGACCGTGCTCTTAGGGCAACTTTTGCATTTAATACACCTATTTCTACCTCCACAAATATGTAGCATAACACCTGCGCTGCCTTCCCTCATGGCGCAGGCCTCCGAGGGCAAGCCCCAGGCCTTAGCCGCAGTCGCGGCGTTAAGAAAACTACATACAATGCTCGAAGCACGCCCCGCGAGTAACAGTTTGTTCCTAGACCACATAATACAGTATTGTAGTGGCGCATTTAGAGAGAGAGAGGAAGATACGTCGAAGAGTAAGAAAGAAAAGGAGAACGCTACCATGGCCAAACCTAAAACTATGAGTAAAGAGAGTAGCATTGAGTTTTTGAACGAATCCGATAACGAAAGCGAGCCGAAGCAGAGACATAGCGTTGGATCTCGGGCCGACGTCGCTTCTAGGAACGTCAGCGCTCTAGTGAAGAGTAAAAGCGTGAGTTCCCGGACTAGCGCTGCCGTCAGCAAAGTGACCAAGACTGCGAGGTTCCTGTTCGAGCGAGACAGCGATAGTCTGATCCGCTGCACGCTCGTCATGCAGAGCAAGGACGGCAACACGTGGAACTGGGAGATCATTCGGACCATTTTGAAGGTGAGTTGCGTTGGAACTATTGTGTCTGCTATTGGAACATTCCACGGAAAAGTCAAAACTTGTCCGTACGTGACTCTAATGGTAGCACCTAGTTATGCTTGTGATAAAAAGTTCCAGTAGCTGTAGAACCTAAAATCTTTAAAGTTAATGTCAGTTTAGCTTTTACGCAATATTTGTACCATAGAAATCAGGGTGTCACATAACGGAAATTTTCATGGAATGTTCTTATTGATTAGTTTTTTAACTCTTGTTTATGCTTTTGCTTTTAATGTCCTCTTATTACCAAAAACAGCTCAACTTATTTCTAAAAAGGAATCTTCTCCAGCACATATAGGTTACACACACGGAGTTCATTTTGATACAGTACTCATTCAGGCGTAGTAGGCATTCTGGATACTGTCATAATAGGGTTCTGGACTGGCAGGTCAAATTAAAAATTATTTTTAAAACGGTATTTTGTATGAAAATAGGAATGTCGTAATTTATTGCAATTTTGCATGGTGTCGGAACGCTTACTTTTACGTATTTTTTCTGTTTATGAATTCAAACTTTGCAAAGTTATGAATAAAGTCCATAGTATTTTTGGACAATAGTTTTTAAGCCTACAACTTTTTATTTTTTAATAACCAAGTTCACAACCGAATTTTAAATAGATGACATTTTGAAACCGATCACAATTTGCGACTAAACATCTTTTCAGAGATAGATTTGTGTTCCTCATTAAAATAACAAACAACTTTTTCCCACAGGAAAACGAAAGCGAGCCCCTGTTAAACCTAAGCGAAAGCACCCACAAGGCGTGGGTGGCTCGAGTCGTCAACTACTTGAAGCCCTCCGCCAACAAGTATTCCCACACCGACCTGTCCGCTACTTGCCACGGACACTCCGCGACCAGGGCCGGCTGTCAACTCATCAGGCATCTCTTGAGGCACAATGACGTGAGTACAACCTACTAGTGATGTAACGCATTCGCGAATATTCGCATGTTTTTGGCCATTCGCATTCGTATTCGCAAAATTCCTGCAAATATTTTGCGAATGTGAAAGTCCATAAAATCAGGCTCGTAGATTGTTGTTTACCAGCGGTGATTGTAAATAACCGACCTTTTTTTTCCTAAAACGGGTTAGTAAATGTTCGTTCGGATCATCTCGGCAATTTCCGGAATTAAATGCGATTGCATAGTAACAAACAACTCATGTGGCAAATCAGCAACCATTTTTTTGCCACAGATATACGGCGCTAAATTTAAAAACCAAACATTGGTATTCGCATTCGCGACTTCGCAATGCTTAAAATTGAACATTTGTTACATCGCTATAACCTACCCTACAAATACTGTAAATCCAAAAGTTTGTATGTTTGTTTGTTTCTTACTACTGCTGAACCCATTTTCACATAATATAGAGGATAACTTGGATTAACACATAGGATAGTTGTTTCCCCGAAACAATTTTCCTGTGGGATGCTACGGGATTCAAACCGACTTCCACACCGCCCACTAGTAGCACATACAATTTAGCTTGATACCTGAGACGTCGTCGGTCAGTTTTCGTTGTCCATTACGGGGTAGGCAGAGCGTTAACGGCCGTGAAAATACTGTTGCTATCGCCACTTCTGACAAATATTGAGGGCCTTTTCAAATAATTCATATATCACTGTATCACAGGTTGTCGGCTTGTCGCCTAAAGGTTATACTTAGTACTTAGTCGCCTCTGTCGACACCCGCGGTAACGAAATGGGGTGATGCTATTCTCAGCTGGCATCACACGGCATTGTATTTTAATAACTTTGCTTATGCTTGTATTAGCGTCGGTCGCCAATCGTGAGACCCGAGTTCGATTCCCGCCATGTACCGATGTGTTTTTACACACGTACATTTACCGACTACTCTTACGGTGAAGGAAAATCATCGTGATGAAACCCACATTCAAATAAAATTTGAATTCAGATTATATTTGACTGTGACTTAACCTAGGATTAGGGCCAGGTTAGCCTTCGGGTTGCAGAGGTCAGATGACAGTCGCTCTGTATAAAAATTTGGCTCCACGTTCAAATCCCCTAAGTTAGGTAGCCGACCCCGACAGAGAACGTGATAAGGCAAGGAGAATGATGATGCTTAAGCTTGTATTAACTTAGCCTTTTATTCCAGCCCGACTCCCAGAGACTACTCGAAGAACTATTCTACGACATAAGTCGGCAGATCGAGGCCATCGAGACGGGTCGGAAAGCTCACGAATGTCTGTTCAGTCCGCAGCACATGTGCAACACTATGTGCCAGATGTACTTCCTGTTCATCGGACAGCTGTGCCACTCTTATACCGGCCTCAGGCTGTTCAAGCAGACCAGGCTCTATGAAAAGTAAGTACAGATTTCAAATAAACACTACACTATAGTCGTATTTTTAATTCAACGGAGCTGGATGAGGTTTACAGTGTTGTCAGAGTGTTGTGAGTTTCTCATTAACTTAAGGAATAATAGTTAGTGTGCCCAGCTTTAGATATCAGATACGGGGTTCGAATTTTAGGTGGACATTGGTTCTATAGTATCAACGCCTATACTGAATACCATTGCGAGGAAACTTCTCAGATTGTGCTCTTTTCAATACGTAATGTAGTAGATGTATAAAACTATTTTTTTGTTTGAAATTAGTGAAATGAGTGATACATTGTTCATTCATCTGATTGAACGAGAACTGAACGCATCACTATTACTTCAAATATGGCAACATTATTTTACAAAATGTCATTAGCTACTGTCAGCTTGCTCCGTGCTACAAAAATACTACTTTTAGTATCTGGATAGACCGAGCTCGCTTTTTGAACGTGTCAATACGTAGATGGCGTTGTTCGTGAAAGTAACCCGCAAGTACGGATGAAAAAACGATTTTTGAAAAATGAAATCTAACTGGACCTATCACCCCCAGACCCGGTACAAAGAAATTTTATATGCTATTTAGCACATCACTTCTACATTTTCAATTTATCCTACCCCACATTTCATGGTCTGAACTGAATATATTTAAAAAACCGCAATGAAAAAGCTCGTACCTATCAATTTTCTAGCTCATGCATATCCAAAGATTTACCTCATTCTCTATTTCAGCCTACTGGAACTATCAACGAAAACCCACCACAGCTGCTACGTGAAACTGGTTATATCCAGTTTGGATTACACCCTCGACGCCACCCTCCCGGCGCACGGCAGCCCGCGAGACATCCTCGCCAAGACCCTCACTTGCAACATACAAGCCTCCAGACTCTACGCCACACAATTTTTAAACGTCCTCCTTAGAGCGTCGAGGAAATCAAGAGATCTTATACGAAGGAAGTCGAAACTGAAGAAGAATATTGTACAAGAACATATCAGGTCGCGTAAGGAGGATAGTGAGTGTGGAGTGGATATGGACACTTGGATATTGCAAATGCTGATCGGGCAAGTGAAGGACGAGTCGAAAGTTGTGGTCAAAACGGCTTTGGCGATTTTGGAAGAGGCGTTCAGCGTTTCTGTGAGTATTTGTTTTTAATATTAAATGTCTATTATATCGTTTAGATAAATAAATTGGACCTATCATTGAGCTGATTCTCCCCTTAAAAAACTTGCAGCTAATATTTTTACACTATTATATTAATAATCAATACATAAATACCTATCTACCATTGTTTACAAATGCTCACAATCCTCGTAATTTTTCGTGTGTCCTTTTACCTTGATTTCACAGACTACTCGAATATTAATCTCCATTATTTTCCACAGGCATTCGTTGAGAAAATGCTTCCGATGCGAGACGTGTTATGCCAGAACTGTCGCCTCGATAAGTCCGCAGAACCATCTGCCTTGGACTTGTCAGGTGTGGGCGACAGGGGTTACCTGCTGTGGTTGCACTTGGAAGTGACGGCGGCCGCGCAAGCCGGGGACCCCAAGGCCATAGCGTTCATAAAGAAACATCTCGACTTCTGGACTAAAAACTATAACTATAGGTCAGTTTGCATGTGTTTAACTCTCTGTTACAAAGTCAATATAAACGAAACAAGTACAAAAAAATTGACGCCACCGATGGGATTCGAACCCACGTTTTTTGACTTGCCGGGTCACATGTTACGTTGAGTCTGGTCCCAGTGACGAAATTGTAATAATTCACTTGCTTCGTTCATATAACTTTTTTCACTTGGCTACTTACAAGTAACTTAGCGCAAGATTAAATTAAAATTTTAATCGGAATATTAATATAAAACTTATTGTTTAGACGTCATCTAAAATAGTGACGTGATAATTATATATGTATTTCCGTACAAAATGTAATTTTGAAAAATTATGAAATTAGGTGCGTCTCCATGCATGCGGGCGTGCCGCGGTTGGTGTGGACGTGTTTCACGTGACGTAGCGCATGCTTAATTTGCACATGCTCGGGTGAAACACGTCCACACTGACCGCGGTACGCGCCGCATGCCCCGCGCAGCGATGAACATCAGAGGCTGCTCGGCCGATGGAGACGTACCTATTCATTTGAACTGCCAGTCCACATCCCTATTGTCCAGAATATTAATTTATTTCCTTTCTCGTCCAGATACGTCCGTCTGGTAGAATCCGGCGTGCACGAAGCGCTGACGCTGTGCGAAGGTTCGCGGCCGGCGCGAGCGAGGCGAGCCGCGCGCCCCCCGCCGCATTTACACGCCGTGCTCGCGGGGCTGTGCTCGCCCCCCGCGCGCCCCGCCACCCCGCCGCGCGCCCTGCTCGCGCAGACCCTGCCGCACCACTATAAGGTTAGTGTACTACTGGGAAATAAGTCTTCTCGAGGATGCCTTACAATTTAGTGTCGACACTAAAGCACACTTACAATGATGATGATGATCTCTCATCTGTGCAGACGCTACCGCACCACTATAAGGTTAGTGTCATCATCATTTCAGCCATAAGACGTCGACTAAACATAGGTCCCTTAAAATTTCCACCTTATCCGATTAGAAAAAGGTTAGTGTATCTACTAGGAAATAGTCTCCTCGACACCAAAGTACAGTAACAATACTCCGCTTACATACATACTGATGTAGAACAAGCGAAAGTAGTATGCCAGGATCGTTACAAGTGGAATTAAATAGTCTCTGCCTACCCCAACGTGAAAGAGGTGTGACTTATATATGTTATCACTTTATTACACTATAAAAGTTTACAAAATCATTAAAAGAAATAAAACATAAGAGGCACAAAAGCGGACTTATCCCATTAAGGCATCACACGGCACGCACGGCGCGGATTGTCATTTTCTGATCATTAACTAATAAAACTAAACACAACTATATTATTTTCAGATACTACAACGCAAGAAGTGCACTACAGAACAAGACATCGTCGACTTGAAAGCCTCCTTATGGGCGGTCGGCAACACCGCGGTTACCGCCCAAGGGTTCCAACAGCTGATGCACCTCAGCAACGGATATGTGGAAGAGTGTGTGGGGGTGCATATAGTGCGGCTCGCTAAGTACTGCCCGGTGTATTCCGTGCGGGCCACGGCCTTCTACGTGCTGGGGCTCATTGGCAGCACGCATGATGGAGCCAATGCGCTGCAGGAACTTGGTAACTCTATATACCTACACTTGCTCTCATACACCCCTCTCTTACTAGTGTCATACAACCGTGTCATACTAGTGTCATACACACCTCTCATACAGGGATGTAATATGAGTGTAATAAAGTGATGTAATAGGAGTGTAATACAGGAATGTAATAGGAGTGTATACACGGGTGTATGCCGTGTGATGCCGGCTTAGAATAGCATCACCCCATATCCTTCCCGCGGGTGTTGTAAGAGGCGACTAAGAGACTCGAGAGTATTGGTGTGTTACAATTTTTAGGCGACAGGCTGACAACCTGTCACTTTAGTGATACACATGTTTTCTGAAACAACCTATGAAAACAAACCTCAAAAATGTCAGACGTGGCGATAGTGGCCGTATTTTTACGGCCGTTAACGCTCTGCCTACCTCGCAAGGGATAAAGGCGTGATATATGTATGTATGTATGTACACGGGTGTAATAGGAGTCTAATACACGTATGTAATAGGAGTCTAATACAGGGATGTAATAGGAGTGTAATACAGGAATGTAATAGGAGTGTAATATAGGGATGTAATAGGAGTCTAATACACGTATGTAATAGGAGTCTAATACAGGGATGTAATAGGAGTGTAATATAGGGATGTAATAGGAGTCTAATACACGTATATAATAGGAGTCTAATACAGGGACGTAATAGGAGTGTAATATAGGGATGTAATAGGGGTGTACACTTAGCCTAAAAATATTTCAAATATAGGAATAAAATATTTCAAAAATGATTATTAATATCATGGACCAATAATACTAGAGGACCTGCAACCCCATACGCAAGTGCGTATCTCATTCATTAGTTCACGCGTAAAAAATAGATGGCTCCGGTAGTAACATTTGTAAACAAACTTCGACTTGTGAAACTGAGCCGCCATGTATGACCTACACAAGTGCGAAATAGTTCAAAATTTTTATGATAGATGTCACCGTCTAAGTATAAGCGCCATGGAAAATAGTAGATTACGTACCTAGGTATGTAACCTATTAATAGCAACTGAGGTTTTCTAACGCCCGAGCGGAGCGAGTAGATTAAAAAATATTGAATTAATATGAAAGAAAAGTATCCTAACATAAAGTAGATTCTTTTTTTATCGTAGGGATATTAGTAATTTTTCGTTTTGTTATTGTTATATTGAGAAATATTTACGAAAAAACCTCTTAAAATAAACCACAATTTTCATCAAAATTCAATTTTAAAATTTGAGGTGCCAGTCGTGACGTGACATCTGACATCGTGACATTTTGCGCCAGTCAAGTGACAAAGGAATTATTTTAACAAAATATACGATTAAAAGTTTTTCATCTCTTGTTTTTAACTAAGTAGAATAGAAGTAAAAGTCACCGCAGCCTACCAAAGTGACGCTTTGAGGCCTCAGTTTTGGTTAAGTAAGACACGACGCACCTAGTCACAGACAATTTGCTCCTGCTTGAAACACGACACAGCCAGCCCGACATCCGACATGAAACAGCTACAGTGTTCGACAATCACAGTTGACGGGTGGTCGTATGTGATCTGTCGACCACCGGAAGAAGGCTGTTCGTAGACAGCCGAAACGTAGAGGCCCTTCACCAAAACACAGTAACGCAAGTCGTTTAAACTTAGGTCATAATGAAACAGCTAGCACGGGATAAGACGAAGCCACCGAAAACATTATGACCTGAGAATTAACTATGTTGAGCCACTTAGTTATAGGCCACGTATTCAGAAAACACAAAAACGTGTGACTAACACAAACTGTAATTTTTATCGGTAGGTATATGCAATGAAATATTGTCCAATTTCTAATATTCTATAAATCTACTATATCATATCATCGAGGTAATATGCACCAGACTAGCGGACTAGAGGAGGCACCGCAATTTCACTTTTTGTAACACGCGTTAGAGTACATGTGCTCTAACTCGCTTGCTTAGTTTGAGCCCACCGCTTGCCGCGACGTCACGTGTCAGTGCTAGTTTCAAAATGCCTGGCTGTGTACTAAGATACTGCTCAAACAATTCGAGAACCACAAGCCAAGCCCAAGGAGTAACATTTCATATGTAAGTTATATAATTTTATCAGTAAACCATGCATCGGAATATTATTTTCATAATTTTGTAAAAAATCACCGCGCGCTCGGACGCGGCGGTCATATTTCGGCGAAAATCATAGATTAACAACATTACAGTATGTACAGACGTGACACTTTAGATGAGTCATTTTAATAAAAAACAGTCAATTTGCTAGGAAATGTTATTGTAGTATAGTATTGTAAATATTTATACTTGTAACTGACTACGCAAAGTGAAAATGAGGTTCAAATTAACAAATATTTCCGTTCTTGCTGTTTATTTTTATTTGAACTTGTTTAAAGGTTTCCGCATCCGGGCCATGAAAAAAGAGAGGCGTGGATTAAATTTTTACAGAAAGATCGCAGCGAAGAAACGTGGTTGCCATCAAATTATTCACGGATCACTATACAAAACTTACAAAACTTGTTTTATTTAAAGAAAATTAAAATATAATATTAGATAATATACTCTTTTTATTATATTCCCGATCATTAGTTCCTACTGACAATGTCAAGTAGACGTAATGCACACAATTTGTCGCATCTGCGCGCATTACTCGTTATCTATTACTTGCACCGCCGCTCCCGCTTGTCCCGCGCGGGCCCCTCCGCAAGGTCACGCGCAATGCTTTCATTGAGAATAGCTACTCCAGTACGCTAGTACATTATTACCTCGATGTATCATACATATTTGATGGGTGAAAAGTCATATGATGTCCTGCTAGATAAAACTTTATACGTGTTTGAATTTTGCATCATCTGAGTGTGACACGCAAAGAACGTGTGTTTTGGCCCCGATTTCAGGTTTCAGATTAAGTTTTAGTAACACATATTTCATATTTTTAAACATGTAAGTGTTGTACACTTGAATAAAAATACATGTGACCGCAATTTTTATCCGCGCAATTATCCACCCAATAAATGACAGATCCCCACACTCCATCTATCCTTGATATTAAGTATGATTTGAGACCTTAGCTGTCTTAGCGCTTACACCGCCATCTATTGATATTTGGTTCTATTACTGCGAAATGGGTTGTTACAGGAAAATTTGAATTTAATTATTTTCTGAGTATTCTGTGACACTAAATAATTCTAAAACGACTTTTTTAAAGGTAAACTTCCAAAAAAGAGCCACAGTTCATGAACATACGCAAGTTTTATTCATTGCGAAACAATTTTTTGGCGCCATCTAGGTTTAAGACCAAAATAGAAAGGTACTATGGGGCTGTCAGTCCTCTAGTATTATTGGTCCATGTTAATATCATGTTCTGTGGCCTGTGTATAATATCATAATACTGTTTTTCCCCCAGGCTGGCTGTGCGTGCGCCACACCCGCCACGACCAGTTCCCGATCATCCCCGACGAGATATACCTGAACTACGACATGCAACTGATGTCGCCCGACCGCCGCTACAACTACGACGTGGACACCAGCGAGCACTCCGACCACACCGACCAGAGCGTCGCCGAGAGCCTGCAGGTAACACGCACATATGTGCAATGCTCTATCATCCCCGACGAGATATACCTCAACTACGACACGCAACTGATGTCGCCCGACCGCCGCTACAACTACGACGTGGACACCAGCGAGCACTCCGACCACACCGACCAGAGCGTCGCCGAGAGCCTGCAGGTAACACGCACATATGTGCAATGCTCTATCATCCCCGACGAGATATACCTCAACTACGACACGCAACTGATGTCGCCCGACCGCCGCTACAACTACGACGTGGACACCAGCGAGCACTCCGACCACACCGACCAGAGCGTCGCCGAGAGCCTGCAGGTAACACGCACATATGTGCAATGCTCTATCATCCCCGACGAGATATACCTCAACTACGACACGCAACTGATGTCGCCCGACCGCCGCTACAACTACGACGTGGACACCAGCGAGCACTCCGACCACACCGACCAGAGCGTCGCCGAGAGCCTGCAGGTAACACGCACATATGTGCAATGCTCTATCATCCCCGACGAGATATACCTCAACTACGACACGCAACTGATGTCGCCCGACCGCCGCTACAACTACGACGTGGACACCAGCGAGCACTCCGACCACACCGGCCAGAGCGTCGCCGAGAGCCTGCAGGTAACACGCACATATGTGCAATGCTCTATCATCCCCGACGAGATATACCTGAACTACGACACGCAACTGATGTCGCCCGACCGCCGCTACAACTACGACGTGGACACCAGCGAGCACTCCGACCACACCGACCAGAGCGTCGCCGAGAGCCTGCAGGTAACACGCACATATGTGCAATGCTCTATCATCCCCGACGAGATATACCTCAACTACGACACGCAACTGATGTCGCCCGACCGCCGCTACAACTACGACGTGGACACCAGCGAGCACTCCGACCACACCGACCAGAGCGTCGCCGAGAGCCTGCAGGTAACACTTACATAGGATATGTTTTTATTCAGAAAAGTAAACTAACATTACAACAACAATAACCTAACTAAAATAAAATAATCAATCTTCATAACTATAGTGATACATGAATCATCTATGTCCTACACAACGCCACTGATAACGCAGTGCTTTTGACGGAGTATTGATCGAACTTAATTTAACGCCAAAATTGTCGACACGCAAAAAACCCTTTGAACTAGCGAAAACTGTATAGTATAAGTTTGGCATTGCTCAGTTTTTTGCGTGTTTCTAACTAATAAAACCTAGATCGCTCATAGCCTCTGAAAATTCAAAAATTAGAATTGAAGAGGCACAGGGATGTTGCGCTACGCGTTACACGCTAGTAGTAAAAATTATAACGATTATTATTTTTACTATCCACAGTCTGACTACACCAAAAAACCCGAAGAAAACCAGGACGTCGTCGATAACGCCAAAATACCAAACGTACCCATACCTGACAAACGAAAGTCGAACACGTTACCTATCCAAGGCTGTTCTAGTTCTCAAGACCGACCGACATTATCTGAATCCAGAACTGTAGATATAATAAGAGACTGTGCTATATACGAGCGCCCGAGTCACGTGAGGGAAAACAGGCTGTTGGTGAATAGACAGATGTCATTGGAACACCACGAGGGGAGGGTGAGGAATACCAGCGAATCTAGCACGAGCGGGGTCAGCAGCTGTGATTCTTTTCTCGGGAAATATGCTATACCGTAAGTATGTGTGTTATTGTGTTATGTGGAATCTTGTAAGAGCGTACAATCTACAGGGTGTAAAAAAATTAGCTGCAAATATTTTAAGGGGTGAATCAGCCCATGAAACTGAACAACTTTCTAAAAGAAACATTTTTCGACCCATAATGACCTACCGACCATGTCAATTGGTATGGGAGGTTCAAAAAAATTTTTCATATTTCGACCTATGTTTCTTGGGGAAAGTTGTTCAGTTTCATGGACTGGTTCACCCCTCAAAATACTTGAAGCTAATATTTTTACATCTTGTATGTCTAGCAGTGGACAGGTAAAAGAAAATGATGATGAATATAGACTCGACTCGTATTACATTAGCGTACTGATTACTACTTCTACAGCTACAACAGTCCACTGCTGGACATGAGCCTCCCCCAATAGGGGATATTGCCATACTCACAACGCTAGTAAACCACTTGTGAATATTCACAGGGAACGCTGCTGCCTGCTCCCTGGATTCATCCCTTTGTCGTCTTTTACGACACCCACGAAATCAATCACGGAAATCGGGTGACGCTATTCTAAGCCGGAACCACATGGCAGAACAGTGAACTTACCCTAAAAATATTCAGTGTACTGACTAATATATGTGACATTGTTTTTCCAGTGACAGGGTGTTAACATTAAGCCCGATCCCATCCTCGTCCAGCCTGTACGGCATGAAGAGCAGCACCAGCTCGCAGCGCGCCAGGGTGCCGCACCTGCACAGGAGGACATCCACCTCCAGTGAGTAGACCACCAATACACACCCTGTGCTGTAGCAGACTCACACCGAGCTGATCATCCTCGTCCAGCATGAAGAGCAGCACCAGCTCGCAGCGCGCCAGGGTGCCGCACCTGCACAGGAGGACATCCACCTCCAGTGAGTAGACCACCAATACACACCCTGTGCTGTAGCAGACTCACACCGAGCTGATCATCCTCGTCCAGCATGAAGAGCAGCACCAGCTCGCAGCGCGCCAGGGTGCCGCACCTGCACAGGAGGACATCCACCTCCAGTGAGTAGACCACCAATACACACCCTGTGCTGTAGCAGACTCACACCGAGCTGATCATCCTCGTCCAGCATGAGGAGCAGCACCTGCACAGGAGGACATCCACCTCCAGTGAATAGACCACCAATACACACCCTGTGCTGTAGCAGACTCACACCAAGCTGATCATCCTCGTCCAGCATGAAGAGCAGCACCAGCTCGCAGCGCGCCAGGGTGCCGCACCTGCACAGGAGGACATCCACCTCCAGTGAGTAGACCACCAATACACACCCTGTGCTGTAGCAGACTCACACCGAGCTGATCATCCTCGTCCAGCATGAGGAGCAGCACCTGCACAGGAGGACATCCACATCCAGTGAGTAGACCACCAATACACACCCTGTGCTGTAGCAGACTCACACCAAGCTGATCATCCTCGTCCAGCATGAAGAGCAGCACCAGCTCGCAGCGCGCCAGGGTGCCGCACCTGCACAGGAGGACATCCACCTCCAGTGAGTAGACCACCAATACACACCCTGTGCTGTAGCAGACTCACACCGAGCTGATCATCCTCGTCCAGCATGAAGAGCAGCACCTGCACAGGAGGACATCCATGTACCAATGTGTTTTTACTCACGTATATTGTACCGACTGCTCGTACGGTGAGGGAAAAACATCGTGATGAAACCCACACCCAAATAAAATTTGAATTCAGATAATATTTGAATTTGATTTGGGCCAGGTTAGGCTTCAGGTTGCAGAGGTCAAATGGTAGTCGCCCTGTGTAAAAGCTTGATTTCACGTCAAATCCCGTAGGTTAGGTTATGTAGCCGACCCCGAAAGAGAACGGCATAAATCAAGGGAATGATGATTAGTGAGTGTGTGTTGTCGAGACGAGATCCGAGTAAATTTCTTGTTGTAGGTTTTACAACGGCGGACGTGGCCAGTTCACCGCCCACGCAGATGGACATGACAGGATACGCAACGTTGAAGTCGCTCAACAAAAACAGAAGGTAAGGTGCATCTTGAGACTTAACATTTCCAAGTAGCTTCACAATGAATACGTTTGAATGTCAAGTACAATATTTTCACTTAACCATTGCAAATTTCTTAATTTATATTACATAGACGATTACTTGTTTCTTTGTTGTGTGGGATACAGAGTCGTTGAATGACCCGATGAACCCTAGTGTGAGACTATTTTAACCGCCTACTACTAATGCATCTGACATGGCTCTGTAACGACCTTAACGGCTTAACGTGCCTACCGAAGCACGGAACCATATTTGAGTTCCATAGAGAAGAAATGTCATTCGTTATCTGTGGTTCTATGTTACTGATCAGGCTGGAAATAAATCAGTTATCAGTTCTTTATTTTCATTGCCACATGGTTACATATTAAGGTCTAAAACTCACAAATGAACTTTTGAGTGATAAACTTTTTCAGTGTCCCACTGGAGATCGAACCCAGAATCTTTACGACGCAACCATACTACCATTGCGCCTCATCTGTCATCCAAATTTTCTAATACTGTTCATTAAAACATAACTAAGTGTTCTTTACAAAAATGTTAAAAAGTCAACTTGACCTTGACTTTTTTAGGCCTCACTTATCAGAAAGTGCTGCGACTGGTTCGAGCGAAATCGACGACATCAGCTGGTTGCTGTCAGACTCCAACCGAAGATCCAAACCCTTCTCGTCTCTGCGCGATCGGGCAAAAACTACAAGAGAGAGGATGGCTAAGATGAGGTACATTTTTATTGAAATTACAGGTCAAAGTGACAGGTAATTATGTAAGACTTCTTTGCATTTACTGTCGTTGTTAGCCAAGCTACAGGTCTCATTCTACGGCACAGTTCGAATAATAAGTGCGCTTGGCTGGACTGAAACTCTGTTTAGAAAGAGGATTTTTTTTCTTGATTTTCCAGTGTTTTAGTGTAGCAGTGTGCACGTTCTCAGAAAACGCCATTCGTTCTAGTAGTATTGGGAAGACGAGACTAAATCGACCTCTCTGCTCGTTACCCATTTAACTTTTCACGTTAGAAACATGACACACACTGCTTCACTTATTGTTTCGGCATAACCATTTACAACGTATTATAATTTTTTTAAACAATATTTTTTTATTCGGTCAAATATTAGGTAAATTTTACCGTATATTCGGTAAATCTGACGACCATGCCGAATACGGAACATAAACCGAATATTGGGCCCATCTCTAGTCAGTCACTAAGGTAAAATCCAAAAAGGTTTGTTGAACGACTAATCCTAATATTATTTCCCAGTTTATTGGACTACGACTGGAAGCCGCTATCGCTGGGCGTGGGGCGGCAGTCCCCCCCGCCCCCCGCGCGGCGCGCGCTGCCCTCCCCCGCGCCCGCGCACCACCCGCCCACCTACATCGGGATATGCCTGCCCAGGGACCTCATGGACCTCTTCCCGAGGTAGGAAAAATCTCTCCTCTTCTCTCTCTCTTTTCGTGTGGGACACCGAGTCGTCCAATGACCTGATGAACCCTGGTGTCAGAATTTTTCAACCGCCTTATGAAAGACAGCTATCTGACGTAACTGTTTTAGGTGAAAAAAACGGTGAAGAGTGTTACTGCTCGACTTAATTAATTTAATAGGAACTTTAATAAGCATTTGAACAATCGCGAGAGTTTTTGACAAACGTTTTGACGTTATTCATTTCAATGTTATAATATAATAATCGAATTGGTAACATTCCGTCCTTTTCGCACGCGCGCAAACGTCAAAACGTTTGTCAGAAAGGAATCAGTTTTTAGCTCGTGTCAGCCGATTAGGCCGGAATTCTATCCCAAATCTATGGACTAGTGACACCTTAAAATATTTCAAGTATTTTGAAATCGTGTGATGCCGGCTTAGAATAGCATCACCCCAAATCCTTCCCGTGGGTGTCGTAAGAGGCGACTAAGGGACTCGAGGGTATTGGTGTATTACAATTTTTAGGCGACAGGCTGACAACCTCTCACTATAGTGATACACATGTTTTCTGAAACAACCTTGGAGAACAATCCTCAAAAAGTCAGACGTGGTGATAGTGGCCGTATTCTTACGACCATTAACGCTCTGCCTACACCGCAAGGGATAAAGGCGTGATATGTGTATGTTTGTATGTATGTGTATTCTTCAGCCTGAGATACAGGTTGATCCTAGTTCAGACACATAATATACTTAGCTTTAATAATGTTCTAATTTAGTACATATGCAGTTTGTGAAGTAAGTATTCAATAAATGATTGATTATTATCCTCAGGGAGGAAGAAGGCAAAGAGCCTGCGGGTGAGAAGGAGGGGCTGCGTCGCGCCAGGGTGCCCTCCTTCCTGGTGGACTCCAGCACCGCCAGCGAAAACAAGTCGCGCGCCACGCCCGACAGCCAGAAACTAGCCGCCTATAGAGGTAAATACACGATCATTCTTGGGTGTTAGGAAAACTACTACATTGCTTATACAGGGTGTAAGAGACGGTGTAACTAAAACTTTGCAGGCGTGATCGGACCATGAAACTGAACAACTTTTACTATGGGGGCTATGGTGGGAAACGAAGAAATTTTTTCGTGTTCGTTCCCATGCAAAGTCAGTCAGCTGATCGGGAATTTGTGTGGGCGGTCGAAAAAGTTTTCACGTTTCCCATAGGCCCCATAGAAAAAGTTGTTCAGTTTCATGGTCTGATCACGCCTGCAAAGTTTTCGTTACACCGTCCCTTACACCCTGTATAGGTCCTAGTGGACTCCCGCAGCTCCGCCCGCGTGGAAGTCGGTTTTACTCCCATAGCATCCCACATGAATATTTTTTCGGGATAACCACTATCCTATGTGTAATCCAAGTCACTCCGTATCTATGTGCTGATTTTCATGAAAATCGGTTCAGTAGTTTTAGCTTGTAAGAGTAACAAACAAACAAACAAACACAAACTTTAGCATTTATAATATTAACAAAACAACACTAGATTACAATGTGTCACGCCAATTTATAATTCATGAAAATATTGTAAAACGTTGACGATTTACAGTTTTAATTCGAAACATTTTAATCTGTTGAAAATAGTAAATTGGATCGCTATAAGTGCGTATGCTTTACACGAATATTTCGACGGTTACTGGCAGAAATTGTACCCGTAGATACAAATCATATTCTAACAAAATAATTAATAGTAAGTAAAATCATAATACATTATAATCTAACGGTGTTTCTGAACGTACACGGGACTTTGTTTCCTACGCTTTTCGCCTACCTTTCTGTAGTACGTGTCAATACATTCTAAGACAGTGTTACACAGCTGTCATTTATATTGTTTATACTTAGGTGGCGACGTAGTCCGTTCAGCCGCTAACTTCGTAGCCAACACAATGTCGGGCGTAGCCGGCCCCAGCTCGAGTAGAATACAACTGTTTTCAAACCCACGCGACATCCCATTGTCCCTCACGGAACCCACTTCGGGAACATTCACCGCCACCGTCAATATGCCCAAGGTAGATAAACCTAAAGCCGAAGAGAACGAGAAGGCAGAAGAGGTAGATAAAGGCGGGGGTGGCGATGGGTTGGAAAGGGATGGGAGAGTGGAGAATAAGTTGGATGTGATTGCGGAGACGGCGAATGTGAGTGATGGCGCGCCCTCTACGTCTACGAGCGGAGTGCGGTCCACGGTTAGCACGGCGGCCAGCGACGCGGGGACGGTATGTAGAAAACCTTCACATTTTTTTAGTTTACTTTTTCTTTCCTTAGTACGATTGTAACGGGTTTTACCGAAGATTCTGTTTGTAAACACCCTAGTATTCAACTTATGGAGATGGCAAAGCTGGGCTTACCCCTCTGCCAGAATTTACTGTCCATTTGCCCAGCGCGTTATATGAAACTGACAATTGCCATTTTGTATGTACCTACTTGTCAAGTTGGAATCACAACTATAAACAATCGCACTAGTTTAAGATTTAACTCTTTTCCTTTATTTGTGAATTTTTTGGTTGTGCAATTCTAAACTGAAAAATTAGACAAAAACAAACACTAAAGTAGAATTCTGTGCCTATGTACTACATTAAAATGAAATCTATTTCCATAGACGTATGTAGAGTCTGCGCACGAAGAGAACTTATTCATTACATAAATTTTACCATAGTTACACCCTGTTTCACTTTTACCATAGTTTACCCTGTTTCAATCAAAACCAGTCGCCGCTGATACAACATTCCATCCTTACAGATATCGAGCAAGACGGGTGGAGTACCAAAGCCCGTCGTTCCCGCCGCTTCGTCCGTGGGTGCGAGCGAGACAGGACATGCGAGTACAGCGGGTGCGAGCGAGACGGGGCACGCTAGTACGTCGGGCAGCCGCGTGGAGCGCTGGCGGCACCACGCGGCCGACTGCCTCGCCTGCGTGCCCACCAGGCCGCCCTCCTCGCACGAACTGCGTGAGGCTTTCTTTGCGGGTGAGTGAGCGAGACAGCACACGCCGGTACAGCGGGTGTGAGCGAGACGGTATGCTAGTACGTCGCGCAGCCGCTTGGAGCGCTGGTAGTCTTGTAGGCTTCTTTGCGGGTAGGAAAAAAAAGAAGTCCGAATTCGTAATGATACATTGATGACGTGGCGAGAAAAGAACCGATATACTTCTGTCACACGCGCCTGACGGAGACCCCGTTCCGGATCGGTCTTGGGTCTGCTTAATCCCTCGGTCGCTTTTTAAAACCCCCACGGGAAGAGAGGGGGGGGATCCGTGTAATAATCAAAATTACGGAGTAAATACATTTGCTTATCTTTTGAAATAAATAAATATCCTGGACAATTCACACAGCGTCATCTAGCCCCAAACTAAGCAAGGCTTGTACTATGGGAACTAGATAGCTGATACTAATACATATATACTTTTTTTTGTAAATAAATACATATTATACATGAAAACACCCAGACTCAACACAAATATTCGGAAATTGACTTAACAAATATTTGTGTCCGGTGGGGATCGAACCCACGATCCTCGGCGTTGAAGGCAGGCCTACTTTCCGCTATGCCATCGGGACAATCATTTTTACCCTGTCATCTACCCAATTATTTTGTTTGTAGGTATGGACGCGTGGGCGGAGGCGCGCAACGTGTCGCCCATACCGGAGCGGTCGCCACAGGCGCAAGTTCTGCACCACGTTTTCTACATGTCAAACCCCATACACGTCAGACAGGTGAGTTCCAAATCTTCAAGTACGATTCGGCCTTCCTTACCTTGACAGCTATCCCTAGTGACGGGTTTGCATACAGGGTGTAAAAAAATTACTGCAAACATTTTAAGGGGTGAACCAGCCCATGAAACTAAACAATTTTCCCCTAGGAACATGCATAGGTCGAAATATGAAAATTTTTGGATCTACCATACAAAATTTCCAACCGACCAAGTCAATTTGTATGAGGTTCAAAAATTTTCTCATATTTCGACCAATGTCTCTTGGGGAAAGTGGTTCAGTTTCATGGGCTGATTCACCACTTAAAATATTTGCAGCTAACATTATAAAAATATTTACACCTTATATAAACGTATTCCCCTCGGAGCATCGGTGGTGAAGTGGTTAGGACGCCGGTCTTATAATCGTGAGACCCGAGTTCGATCCCCGCCATGTACCAATGTGTTGTTTTGTTACTCACGTACAGTTACCGACTGCTGTTACGGTGAAGGAATAACATCGTGATGAAACCCACATTGAAATAAAATTTGAATTCAGATGATATTTGAATGTGACTTAAACTAGGATTCGGGCCAGGTTAGCCTTCGGGTTGCAGAGGTCAGATGGCAGTCGCTCTGTGTAAAAACTTGGTTAAACGTCAAATCTCCTAGGTTAGGTAGCCGACCCCGACAGAGAACGGGATAAGGCAAGGATAATGATAATAAATGTATTCCCCTGTTTTCTTGCCGAGTAATGCCTCTAGAGTTATAATTCTTTTTGATTTACATTAAGGCCTACTAAGGCCATGCCCCTAATATTTGCTATTTTCCTCGAAATAATTTTGAAATGGAAGGTCTATGAAAGTAGTGGTTTAAAGTTTTTCCTAAAACTTTGTATTCTATTGTGAATTGGATGTTTATTATGTTTCAGACGCGCTCAGTGCTGCTATCGCTAAAGCAGCGCCACCCGGAAGCGTTCCGCAGCGTGTGTGTGTACTCGGACGTGTGTGCGTTACTCTGCCGCGACACGTACATGCTGTGCGCGCGCCGGTTCATTCAGGAGCTGTTCCTCGACGCGAACTTCGACTGCTTCTACGCCGCCCCCGCCGCCATCTTGGCGAGACACGCCCCCCTCCCGCCCTCGCCCGCGCCGCCCCTTTCCCCCTTGCCCCGCCCCGCCGCTACGTCGTCCCCCGCGCCCGCGCCGCTATCAAATAGTACCGATGTTGGCTATTGCACGTAGAGCGTAACGATAATGCGGGTTGCGATTTTGGTTGAAATTTCTCCAGCATTGCTAACATGCGTGCAACGATAAAATTTTGTCACCGCAATATGTCTTCTGCGGCTAACTTCACTGCGAATAAGTTACGCATTCTTTCGTAGTGATATTATGCGCCTATGAAACGACAAAATATGTCGTGGTACGCATGTTAGCCGGGCTGGATACATTCGTGATGTTTCTCCTAAAGGAACACAGAAATCCGATGACAGTTTATGAAGCCGTATTTCAGGACGTTCGTCAGAAGAAATGAAATGTTTTAAACGCGTTCCCGTTACGTTTTACGTGCTACATATCGCACTTGGCGTAATACACGATGATATTGAAAATGTATCGCTCTTGATTCTGCTTAGCACTTCCTTAACTAATTCAACTCATGATAAAAATTGTTTTTCTAATGTTTTTATTGTCACCCAGTGCTGGCGGCATAATAAAAAGTAATTTCATTTGTATTTATAGTTTGATGTAACTTTTCGATTTCATCGTGTATGAAACGCAGGCAGATAGACTTGAATTTTACCCCAAATACATGGCTGCCAATGATGTATGTATGAGTGATGTGCTGTTTATGATATTATATTCCTATCTTCATAAATTTCGTAATATATAATACATCAAATTGAATCACACTCTATATAAATTGTTTTGACAATTTTGTAAATTTGAGTGCGATCAAATATTTGATTACGGTTTATCTGTATGTGTGTACAGAGTTTTGCCGTTATATTTATAATGCCGATTATATTTCACAAAGAAATGTATACAAACGGGAATGCCCAATGATAAATATATAATTGCCAGTGTTGCCAGAAAGACCGAAATGCCCATTCCCTTTTAAGCTCTTGTAAAATCAACCAGACATAAAATTTAAAACTATAGTCTGCTCCTTTTCCTACATTAACTATGTTATTCTAATAATTTACTTGTACAGCAAAAACTCTACATCTCATTAAAAACTAAACTAACTATAATTTGTATAGTTTTGTATATACTGATTATAACACTTTTATGATAACCATAACCAGTGTATAAAATTATAATAAAAAGCATACAAAGAAAGATTCGGCAATCATAAAGTTGAATTCATTGGAGTTAATATTAACGCTGTTTTAATAGCCTAGCATGTCTCAAGTCAGCCTAAATATATACTTACTATTTTTAATTACTTCTTACAATGAACAGTGTTTTTAGTTTTTTTATATAGAAATTATGTTTTGTAGTACGGAGAATGTTTGCGACTTCACCCTTGTTTAAAGCATACATCGTGCTGGACAAACTATATGATTTTATATGCTAATGGTATGTTATTTAAGGCTCCTAATATTATTCTATTCAGTCAGTTCCATTTGAGTATTTGATATAATTTGTGTGTTCTATATATTTAGGTATACTTATCTACGTTTACCTTAAGTTAATCTGTATTCCTGCATTAACGTCCAGTGAACTGTACGTTCATTTCGCCGAAACAATATTAAGTCCAAGGGTCCTTACTTTTGAAAGAGAAATACTAGAATTTCATGATAAATGACGTCATTATAATCTTAGTGTAAGTGATACGATCACCACACTAATTACGATCCAAATCCACCGCAGGTTACTTCGATGTAATTTATTGGGCTATAGAAATAGTCCGCTCTATTGCCCCACACTGCCATACCATATGACAATAGCGCAACAGACTGAGTAATCCTCCATTGCCCCTCCCAACAGCTATTTAGTAACTTATCCCACCTATACGCAACGATACGAGATGTTTCCTAATATAGTTTTTCATACATGAAAGCATAGTTATAGATACACGATTGTGTTCAAATAGTTTCTTGTATTTGCATTTAATTTTTTGTTGTTCACCTATTTTTATTATAACAGTTGTTATATATGTAAACTCAAGAATAGCGATTTATGTTACTTTTTACGATATTGTAAGTATTATTGGTCATAAGTGCAAGCCGGATGTCACATATTACTGTTTGTTATTTTCATTGTTAATGTTCAAGATATAGGTAGTTTAAGTTAGTTTTCGTTTGATTTTGTAATCTAAACACTATTTCAAAGATATAAGGCAGTATTCTCAGTTATCAGTTTGCACTTACCTGATCTAGTTATTTTACATGTACACTGTGTATTACCTATTTGTCCGCATTTAAGACACTAGAATTATTTGTGTTTTTTTATTGTATAAGTTTTCCACTGAATTTAAAGGTTCCTCAACTCTTTTGCCGACAGCATGGTTCATTGCAGAAACTAGTCCTTTAATGAATTTCGCTTCTCTTAAACTATTGACAGTGTTACGAAGATATGTTAGTTATTGATCTTTCCTATACAGTAAAGAAAAATAAAACAAATTATGTTTTTGAAATAGCCACCAGAGTTGGTTACCAAAAATAATGAGTCAAGTTTTGTGGGAGAGTCTGAAATGGTGTTAACTTCTACAGAACATTTATAATCACACGAAATCGGTTACAAAATGATCCCATACTACTTGTTATGTTTCTTTTTTTTCACCTTAATGTAACATGCTGAATCTATGCTGTGTTCAATAAATTATGTATTAACAATATCATGCTTAGAATTGTACAATTTGGTAGAGTTTTATACATTGTTTTCCAATCCACACCAACGGATATTAAAAAGCAAAATAAAAAATATAGTGCCATTGTGCTGGTTCCTTAAAATTATAATCAAAGTTGCAATAATTATTACCGACTATCAATAATTATGTCACATTCACTATGTATTCAGTATAATAAAATAATTATTTTATACTGTATTTAAGTGTTTTATTCTGTTAGTCTAATAGCCCATCGAGTCTGAGCCAAGTAGATGCTAGACATTACTGTAAGTACAAGTATGTCATAGTTGCTAATGATACGCAAAAATACGCTTTGGTAAAGTAAGGCTGCGTTTCCATTGACGCGGAGCTGGGCGGAGAGGAGCGGAGAAGAGCGGTGAAAAGTGGTGAGTGTTTCCACTGAAGCGGAGCGGAGCGGAATAGTGAAGCGGAGCGGAGCGGAGTGGATCGGAGCGGAGCGGAGTGGATCGGAGCGGAGTAGTGTAGCGGAGCGGGGTAAAACGGAGCGGGGTAGAGTGGAGTAGAGCGGAGTGGAGCGGAGCGGAGCTACTTTTAGAATTGCGTATTTTTGCGCTCAGTTAAACTCAACCTCTCAGAAAGACCATACGTCATGTTGTCGTTAAAAAAGAAAAAAGCAATCCTTTTATATCTTTCTCTACTTGAAGACGAAGATAACGAATCAGATGAGACAACACAACCTAGCAGCCCTCCGCACCGCAACGCCCCTCTGTCGTCCGCTCCGCACTTCCCCGCTGTCCTCCGCACCGCCCCGCTGTCCTCCGCTCCGCACCGCCCCGCTATCCTCCGCTCCGCACCACCCCGCTCTCTTCCGCTCCGCACCACCCCGCTCTCTTCCGCTCCGCACCGCCCAGCTGTCCTACGCTCGCTGTATTTTATTATGAATATCCGTTCAGCTCTGCTCCACTCCACTCGTGCTGTTTCCATTGAAGCGGAGCGGAGATTTCGAGCATAGTGATTGGTCAATTCATGCACCGCTAAGCTCCGCTCCGCCCAGCTCCGCGTCAATGGAAACGCAGCCTAACAAGGGAGGTGTAGTGTAACAGTAATCAGTAATGTAATAAATTAAAATATTAAAAAAAAAAGGTTTATGTCATGAGATTAAGCCGGCATCACACGGCCAACTGAACTACTTGCCCCAAGGAACACCGGTGAAAATAAATAAACATTGTACAAAATATTTTGGTCGGTGTGTTTTAAACCTTGAAGATGAAAGAAACCCAGGCTGCAATCCCTGGCAAGGGCCACATGGAAACCATCTCCTTGAGGATTTTAAAAAGCCGTAGTAAAGTGAATTTCCCATAGATAGGGGTAATAAATTAAAATAATAATAATAAAAAACTTATTTTTATTAGAGTAAAGCCCGGAACGCTATAAAATATGTACTATGGGCACTTTACTGAATTTGACAATTCCTCAATCTGAAATAGCGCCACCTAGTTCGTACAAGGGTTCATATCAACCCAAAAAATTCTCATTAATCGAAAATCAAGTATCGATATTGTCCAGCCCATCACTAGCTAACCTTGCAAAATGCACGATATTCACTTTGCCCGACACTGTAATGTACAACATAACTGTGTTCTGCACTAAGGTGCTCATCCAGTATTACTCATTTTAGTATTGTTAAAAATTTGAAAATATAGAAGCATTGCTCTGTTGCAATCAACTATCAAAATACAAGCGCATCGAGGGTATTGAAATGAAAACAAAAAGACGTCATAGTAAATGAAGTCATGTACTAGCGTTGCCTATATTTATATTCACTAGCGCTTACTTTTATACATTTTAAGTTTAAACTGTGTCAAACTTTGGGTCACAGGTGAATTATTAATATGTACCTAAACATATTTATTGCATATTCCGAAACTGCCGCTTTGATTCCATTTGCATTTCCACTGTCGACGTCGTCATGCAGGATACTTGTGGAGTATATTCAACTGTCGGTGATTGTTATGCTATACAATAATATAATGTCGTGCATAATAGGGACACAACCTTCGACTCAACGTGCTCTGTGTGTGAGTCACTCAAGTGAGTAAAATAACCATGAGGCCAATAAGGCCCTATGCTAAGGCCAAAGGGCCAAAGACTGTGCATAAATCTTAACCTAGATTAATCAAAGAGTAAAATAGTAGTATATGCAACTGTCGTATAATAAGGGATTAGAATATGAGTGTCTGTTTATAACACAAGCCGCCGGCGACTGTGATAATATGTTGACATGAGTAATCTAATGCCTAAATTATATGCATTTGCATATATTATTTTATCTAGGGCACAGATAATATAATACTACTAGAGTAGTACAGATACCTAACGTCATAGAGGGATTCCGATTGCCCTAAGACGGCTATTGGCGGGCTATTTGATATGTCGACACAGCGCGTGCGTTGCTAGCGACATCTAGGTTTTTTATTGGATACTTCGTATTGACGTCATTTGTATTGAAAAATATTGCAAAAATGTGAATAATTCGCATGTTTTCCGTCTTAAAACATCTTAAATAATGTATTTATAAATTTCCAATACTTTTTATTTTGTAAATTATCCTATATTTTGGACTCTTTAAGTTACATTCGCTACCCGTATCGCCATTTATTGATTTTTTTCTTGACTAATTTCCTTTAGTTAAGAATGAGACCCCATGTATAGGGTTTGAATCTGTAATACGAACAGTGTAGATAAACAAGATCTATAACATGGTTGTTGGCGATGGTAACATATAAGAGAACTTAAATTGTAAACTAAACCTTATTTGTAAGAGTATGTTAAAACTTAAAATACCTAAACTAATATATGTTACATAATAAACCTAAGTAATTTCTATGAAATAAGTTGATAAGAACCTTAAAATACGTACACAAACTGTGTGTTGATTTTATCAAAAAATATTAATAAAACAAGCGGAGCAGGGTGCCGCGCCTAGTTAATTTTTATATACGTAATGATCGCAGCCCTGCGCGCTACCTCCATTTTGATTCGTATACCACTCGACCACAAGACGCTATGTGCACCACCTGTGCCCCCCGCACGCGCACCCTGGTCATTTTTGTTTCGAAAATCTGTGAATTTTTCTTCAAATCTCCTACACAAGCCACCACATCATCTTTAGTGGTTACAACTTACAACGAACACGGGACGAGTGAGCAGCTGGTTGCATTTGCATCATTGAATCGAGTTCGATCGAGTCACTCATTCGCAATCACCATGGACATCCCTACAATAGTGAAGTGATTCAAAATGCCAGCACAAACAAAATCAAAATGGTGGATTCCATGAAATAGTTTCGTTCGTTGCCGCAGCGAAGCCGTGAATAAATCGACAGAGAAATCCCTAGACTCTACAACACTTTTAGCAATATTCGATAGTTCCGGATTTGGTTCATCTCTTATTGTTTTGTTGTGATAAATTGCGGCTAGAATTTGGATTTAACAATGACTGAGGCAAGCGAGGGGATTGATATGAAATCTTGTCGAATATGCTTGTCCAACAAGAAGCCTCTGTGTCCATTGTTCAGATACAAGCTCTCCGGCAATTATGCCGAAATGTTGACCGCCATCGCCGATGTTAAGGTATGTCCTATTAAAATAGCCATAGAATATCGCATAAATCCTAAAAGTCCAAATCTTTGGTTCAAAGGCTTACCTACAATTTCATCAAAGGAAAGGCTGTTGTCTACATAATTGAGTGGTCTTCTTTCCCTAATATTACTTTTTGCACTATTTATAGGTAGCATCAAATGATGGACTTCCAGACCGAATTTGCCACAAATGTTGCACTGCATTGGAAAAGGCGTACCTTCTCAAGACTGTCGCCGAAAGGTATGTTACGACCTTTCATCAACCAACCTATAAAATTGAACAACTTAGCTATAAACTTGACTCTCCAGAGTTGAGCCGTTGGGTTTTGTAAAACATTACATACAATATTCAAATGAAGGTGCTTGTTGCGTTTCTCTGTCTGCATGCGATGAATATCTAAACTTTTTAATACATCTTCTCTTGATTAGCCTACATCTTTTCAGTTAGCATAGATTCTTGAAAAATATCTTATACAAAAGGGAAAATCACCATCAGCCAGTGTACAGGCAGGTGCCTAGTGAAAAATAAATTAAAATCAATTATTATTCAACCATTTCCAGTGGTCTTCTACATTTCATCTATTATACAACATATTTACAATTAATATTTCATTTTTCTACAGGACCGACAGAAAGCTGCGAAAAATTGTGACTAAGTTTGGCCAAAACATTCCTACAAAAAAGATAGCATTTGATTCCTTCACTGACATCAAGAGCGAAATAGGTCCTCTGACGGTCAAGCCCGAGCCAAAATGGGAGATGGAAATAGATGTAGCTGGTGCCATAAAGCCTGTGGAAACCATGGAAGGGAAAGACATTATCATCGCCAACACAGTTATTAGGAAAGTGGATGGAAGTGAGGAGAACGAGTCCAAAAGCAATCTTATTGATGAGAAAGTAGACTTGACTTGGACTAAAAAGACAGCCAGTGAGGCTGGGAGTGATTATGATGTAAGTTACAGACAGGCTAATCAAATAAATAGAAGTAAAACTAAATCTAAAGAAAAAATCCTAATTGTCAACATTATCGTTTGTCTCTATCAAAATATATGACATATGAGCGGGATGTCAATAATAATGTTGCCCTTTTTTTTCTTTTAAAAATGAAGTTATAGTAAATGCTAATAAGTAGTCTTCTACACAAACCAAAACAAAAAGTTCTTTTCATCTCTAAGACATTGCAATAAATAATTTCCCTTTCTTCCAGACTGAATATTTAGATGATGATGTATTCCAAGATGATGCAGAAGATGATCTCGACTACAAACCTCCAGAAAAGAAAACAAAGTTCAAAAAACCTAAACTGTCAGACATTAAAGTTTTCAAAGGCAAGAAAACTGTTATTAGAAAAGTGAAAGTACTCAGCCAGGTTAAGGAAGAAATGAAAAACAAACAGCAGCAGAAACAGAATAAAGAAGGAAGACCAGTCAAATCAACTACAATTACTTGCTGTAAGGGTCTTTTGTTATTAACTAGCGTATAAGATCTCGCTCCTTGGCAAAAGCACTCTGCATGGCCTTCCATTTGAGTACCCATAAAATACAGGGTGTTAGGATAAGTACTAAGTTCCTTTAAGGGGTGTACCTGCCTTTCAAACTGAACAATGTTGCCCAAAGAACATAGATCGAAATTTAGAAAAAAAATTTTGACCCTCTCATACAAAATGTACCAACCAACTGAGTCAGTTTCTATGTGAGGTCCAAATTTTTTTTCACATTTTAACCTATGTTCCTTTGAGAAAGTTGTTTCGTTCCAAGGGGTGGTTAATCCCTTGAAAGGAACTTGGTACTTTTTCTAACACTGTATAAAAAAGGTTGTTCGCAACTGACTAATTCCGATCACTTATGCAGATCCTATCATGAAGAATGGTTCGAGAGGACCTCCAATTCTACTCAAACGACCCAAAGACGCTACCATTCTGAAGGTCCACACAAACTACAAACCAAGACAAAGATCCACCAACCGGGAGGCCGGTAGCAGCGGAGAGAAAGTGCTGCCCAGGGATAAGACAGTGCGGGTGATTAGAAGCGCCAAGCCACAGGTCAAGCAGCGTGAGAAAATGGTCTGTCCCATCTGTGGAATACTTACATACACACTGGGCAACCACATATCTACACATCAAGGTAAGTGAAGGAAAGCACTCCCTGAACTAGATAATTTTTCTATGAGTTTCATGTATTGTTGGTTATATAGCAAAGTTCTACGGATAATCCAAAAGAACTGATTTATACAGGTTATACAGGTGTTAGGACCTCCCATACAAAATGTTTCTGAGTCAGTTTGTATGCGAGGTCCGAATTTTTTTTCATATTCGACCTGTGTTCCTTGGGGCAAGCCTTAGTCACAAGCCAGCAAGTTGTTCAGTTTCATGATCCATCCATTGAAAAGAACACAGTACTCTTCCTAACACCTGTATATCCAGCAAGTTTTTTAATTAATATTTTTAGTAGGAAATTTTTATATATTTAAACTGGGTAGGTACATTGTGTGTTTACCTCTAATGATAATCTGTTGTAGAATGAATCTAAGTATGAAGCTAATTCTCAAAATTTACTTATATTATACACTTGACCCCAAACAAGTTAGCCACGATAAATCTGTAAAGCTTGCAGTGGATGTTGGTCTGCTCGGGACTGACCCCTCCTCTACCAAATAATGATATCTCATACCAAATATTCTTTCAACAGAAAAGAAGAAGTTCAATTGTGAAGAATGCGCGCGCTCGTTCTCGCAGAAGGGCAACCTGATCGCGCACATGAAGCAGCACTCGGGCGTCAAGGATTACATCTGCGACATTTGCGGCGCCGGCTTCTACAGCCAAAAATCACTCGTGAGGTAATTCATATAATTTGCTAATTTCCTGAATCATCACTACATATTATAAAGCAAAGTCGCTTTTCGCGTCTGTCTGTCTGCATGTTTGCTTAAATCTTTAAAACTACACAACTGATTTTGATGCAGGTTTTTTTTAATAGAAAGAGTGATTCAAGAAGAACATTTTTATGTATATAATACTTGCCGGGAAAAAACCTTATTCCCACAAGAAAATTAGTTACAGCGGGTGCAGCCGCTGTACGCTTTTTGTACGCTTAAAACTATTAAAATACTACGGACTTCAGTCGTAATTTTTCAAAATATTTAAATCTGAATTAATTAACAGAAAAACTATATAAAAGTAAGACTCATCCAAATACTTATGGCTTGACGTCATACTTTCAGTTTTTATACAAAATAGCCCCTTTAGATCATTTTGTAAAGTAGCTCATTTGATCTGTTAGGAATGTAGCCTATTTAATATTAAAGATTAAGATTTATTTCTAAAAGTCCCAATTTAGGTTCATTCAAAATTTTTTTTCGCCATTTTAATGCAGCTACATCCAAAAGTAACGAACGTTACTTTTTCCTCTGCAAAATATCTTGTTTACTCTAGAAAATGCTTAGCAGCAGGTAAAACTGCTGGACTGGCCTTTAGTTACTAAAATTATAGAGCTTGTCTTTCTGCATTATAGAATACTTGTTATAGTTTTGGAAATGTAATTTGAGTCGATTTTACAATGAAATGACAAGGTGAATCGGCTCAAATTATATTTCCTAAACGATACACTTTTTTAACAATTCTGTATTTTTTCAGACATAACCTGATTCACAAAGGAGAGCGCCCCTTCGCCTGCAACCTCTGTCCTAAGAAGTTCATTGCTGTAAGTATCTGATCTAAACTAGCGATGGACCGAATACTCGTTATATGATCGATATTCTGCATGTTACCTTAGGCTTACCGAATATTCAGCTAATATTTGCCCGAATGAAAACCTAATACATTTTTTGTAATACATTTCGTTGAAAATGGTTATGTCAGGGCAAACAGTGAAGCAGTTTTTTATACAGGGTGTAAGAGACGGTGTAACGAAAACTTAGCAGGCGTGATCAGACCATGAACAACTTTTTCTATGGGGGCTATGTTGGTAAGCATAAAAAATTTTTCGACCTTCCATACAAAATTCCCGATCAGCTGACTGAGTTTGTATGGAAACTCGAAAAAATTGTATCGTTTCCCAACACAACACCTTAGAAAAAGTTGTTCAGTTTCATGGTATGATCACACCTGCAAAGTATTCGTTACACCGTCTCTTACACCCTGTATGTAATCGAAAAGCAAGCAAAACAATCTACGGGCTTTGCGTAAACTAGTAAAGACTCCTTTCTGTTTTATATGAATACTAATTACTGCCGAATATTCGTATTATGTTTCGGCCCATCTCTAATGTAAACATTTAGCACAAGTTTCACTTCTGTGCTCGATTTTAAGATATTATTCTCATAATATGCAGTGAAGCGATTGTCTTAATATATTGCCTTGGCTATTGTAAAGACCGTTAAGGTGTAGTTTTTTTAGTTTTTAAATATTTTCTACCTATATTTACCTCCAAATTAACACAGAGTGTTGATACTTCACACAAAAACTTACCTCGACTAATTTGTCGCACAAAGAAGGGGGTAGCTGCAATAGGGGGTAGGGGAAACTGTACTATTGTTGGCACCCCCGAGTGATTGGCATTTTCATATATAGATTTTTTTAAACTGTTTTTATAAAATTTGTACGCTTACAGTCAAATTTTAATTTGTATATTACATTTTCATATAAGCTTAAAGCATGGTGCCAGTCACTACACTCCTGGATTAAATCCGAGATTTATTTTCAAATACAAAATTGTATGTTTAGCCTTGTTCAAAAACACTATATAGCCACTGCCAAACGGGCAGAGTTTCAAGTGCCAATAATAATACAGTTTCGCCTTCCTTTCAGCGATGCGATCTGAACCGCCACCTCCGCATACACTCGGGATACAAGCCCTTCAAGTGCGGCACATGCACCATGTCCTTCAACGCGAAACATCAGCTGCAGAACCACGAACGGATGCACACGGGAGAACGACCCTATACCTGTCAGGTTAGCCACAAACAACTCTACTTCTTTTCAGGCGCAGTCTTTGAACCGGCATCTGAGGATACACACGGGAGATAAGAGGTTCATGTGTAATATCTGCAACAAGGGGTTCACGCAGAGTCACCACCTGCGCAATCATATGCTGGTGCATACAGGAGAGAAACCGTTCCAGTGTCAGGTCTGTACCACAGAATAAATAATAGTACATTCTGTACTAAGAGTGTCGGTGGCCAAGTGGTTAGGAAACCGGTTTTACAGTCGTGAGACCCGAGTTTTATCCCCGCCATGTACCAATGTGTATCGTTGAATGACTTGCGTTCTATACCTGATAACACTAAACCCGCTGCTATGGTTTAAAAATAAAATATTCCACGAAAATGTGCAAATTATTTCTATAATTTCATGTCAAACAAAAACCACACGCACGGACGCACAGCAACTTGTCTTTAAAAAACAAAATCTACCTAAAATATGTTTCATTTAACAAAAATGGTTTTTCACACATTTTTTACTCTTGTCCATTCAAAAAAGGAATGTAATTGGGGTTTTATTTTACTAACAAAGTCATTTATTAAGACGTAAAAAAACAAAACCGACCTCCACCAGCTGGTCGTATTAAAAAACTATTATTTTTAATGACGATTTTTCCAGTTATTTTTATATTACAAGTTAACACAGATTTCCCAAGAGCAGTAACAAAACCAATCCCGAAACCCTCCGGACGACTTTGACACTTTCTTAAGCTTGGCCCTTTTTAAACTTGGCACTTTCCTAACTCGTCTTTTTTTTAACTCGCCATTTTTCTTACTCAGATTCGCCATTTTCTTAACTTGGTACTTTCCTAACTCGTCACTTTTTCAACTCGGCATTTCTAATTGTCTAATTCGCATTGAAACGAAAACAGGTCGTTCTCCGATAAGTCGCAGAATGTCCCCGGATATATTGCGAACGGGAGATTTTGTTTCCCGCGTGGAAAAAACGTTTCGCGAATGGGACATTCTGCGACTAATCGTCGTTCTCAGGTATAAATTAACTACAGATAAGTTTTAATAAAACAATGACTATCTCTGAAAACCTTTTTATTCTTTAACTAAAACCGCTTTCTATAACTTAAAAATAATGGCGAACCGCCTGGCTAAAATGGTGTAACGTGGTGGCAATAGTGGTGGACACGGCACCAATAATGGTCGATTTTTTTTTGAACCTTTATGTTAAGGGTAGAAATGGTTTTATAGGAATGACAACACTTTAGTTATAGACAGCTAACATCTTTCTGTCATATTGACAGAAATAAATAATTTTGGCCGTTTGGTTTAAAAATGGCGAGTTGAAGAAATGGGGCTCAGGAAATTTTGCAGTTTTATCCCAATTAAGAGAATCGTTAAGGAGATGAGTCATTGTTTTTGCTCATAATATGCTTTTTTAAAATGCCATAAGGATTTACTTTATTTTTATGTTTATCATATAGTATTAGTTGTAAAATTAGAGAAAGAGGTGATGCCATTCTTTAATGGAATAAAAAATTGGGGAGTGTCCATCACTGGATCTCGTAGATTTTTAAAAACCAGTTATGGACATGTGTCCATAGCACGGTGTCCATGACTGGTAAAGTACTTATACCAGTAATGGACACCATGTTCTAATTGTATGTTCTTTTGCACGTGTTACCTTGATTATTAGTTGTTTTGCCTGCATTTTCACACGAATTTATCTAATTTTTAGATGGCGTCGAAAAAAGATTAAAAGCCTAAACAAATGGCAGTAAAAATGCTACCAAGACCAGTGCCTCCTACCAGTCATTTCGTACGGGGCCAGACGTGGAACCTGATAGTAAAACTGGCCCACCGGATATATGTCATTCAGAGAGCTATGTATAACATAGGTCTATGCTAGGGATCTCGCTAATGGTTAAGATCCGGAACTATATTACCCGCCAAAATACCAAAGTAACAGACATAATTCGAAAGTGTAGCAAGCTAAAGTGTCAGTGGGCTGTTTACAGTGTCGACAGTAATAGATTGATTTCATTAATCGATTCAAAATTAAATCGATTAATATCAATCATTAGTCAGACGTCAGACGCCCTCTATGCTGGGAGGTAGCGTCATACACCCTAGAGGGTGGGAGGTGGCGTTCAACGCCCTGGAGGGGAACAGGGGGTATCGTAGGCCCTCGCGGGGGTAGGTAGCATCAGACACCCTTTATGGTGGGGGGTAGCGTCGGTCGCCCTCAAGGGAAAAAGGTAGCGTCAGACGCCCTAAACCGTCGCATCCATCATCCTGATCGTCCATCATCATCATCATCAATCGTTATCATCACAATCCGTCACCATTCTTTATCATCATCCATCATCATCATCATCATCAATCACCATTATTTAACATCATCGACCTCCAGCAATGACCATCTATCATCTACAATCTCCATTAGTCACCATTAATCATTATCAATCATCGTCAGTCGTCGTCATTCATCATCAATCATCTTCAGTCGTCATCATGAATCATCATCACATCGTCAATCATCATCAATCACCATTAATTATCATCTGACCTCAGCAATCACCATCTATCATCTACAATCTCCATTAGTCACCATTAATCGTCATCAATCATCGTCAGTCATCGTCATTCATCATCAATCATCTTCAATCGTCATCATCAATCATCATCACATCTTCAATCACTATCCATGATCATCATCACCACCCATTATTATCAGCATCGCTACCTCGGGCATCCGAGGCTACCTCCTACACTCCAGGGCGTCTGACGCTACCTCCCACCCTCCAGTGCCTCGTTTTACGAAACTACAGGCTACCATTCTACAGGTGAAATTCGATGTACATTGCGTAGCCGGTGGGACATTATATAACCAGGAATTTTGACCCGCTACGCAATGTACATTGAATTTCACCTGTAGAATTGTAGCCTGTAGCTTCGTTGCATAGGCCACAGGGCGACCGACGCTACCTCCTACACTCCATGGTGTCCGACACTACTTCTTACCCCCCCAGGGTTTTAAACAGGTGAACTTAACAACTTTCTGATATTGAGGGTCCATCATGGGATAAGTACATGTCCATTATTGGGTGTCCATCACTGGAGATTTAGCTCCTTTTTTAGTTTTTCGTAATTTGGTCAGAAACAAAAGCACTTTAAAAAATATTTTAATACTTTATTTGTATATAATATGGCATATTTATTGGCCTACAGTTTGGTAAAACTCACAAAATTGTACCATTTCAAATAATTGAATAGTGCTTAAAAATAATAGAAAAAATCCTTAAGAGGCTGAGTAGAGCTAAAAGCTACTTTTATAAGTGATTTTTACCCTAGATAAAATGCAGAAAAACTGACGAAAAAAAAAGGTAATAATCTACAGGATATTTGCTGTAGTGTTATTGTTTCCAAAACATGATATTAGTAATTTAGCTTGATAGAAAAACATCGTAAAGTTACCTCTAAAAATCTATTATATCGCAAACTGTATGAACAAAACCCACGCAATAATTAAGTGTTTATTATCAGAATGAGCGCCTTACAATACTCTATCGACATATTGTTTTTGATTTTCAAATTACTTATTTTTGACCGAGTTATCATCGAAAATACGAAAATATCATTGAATCGGCAAGATTCCGTCCCGTTCGCACGCGCGCAGTTTGACATTTCTCAGAAAGGGACCGGTTTTTAGATCGTGTCAGCCCGTTAACCTGTCCATAATTGGTGCCATCACGTTATTCAACTTAATCTAAGCTAAGCCTAACCCCCTCTTCCTTCTCTTATGTAAGACCTTCTTAACCTATGGTGAGCTTAAAAAAAATTATTTTTCTTAAAAAAGCTAAAGGAGTCATCATTTTTCTGTTTAATTTTGACAAATATTTTTTATATTTAATGTCAATAATGTCTTTTGATTTCCTGTTTTTTGGGAATTTATGATAGACACTCCGCATGGTAAATGGTAAAAAACGGAACCCTTATAATTTTATTTATTATTTTGTATCATCATCAGCGTCTTTTGACGTCCACTGCAGGACATAATTTTTTTTTAATTTTAAGAAAATGGCGAGTTAAAAAAGAGACGAGTTAGGAAAGATTCAAGATAAGGAAAGAGACGAGCGAGGAAAGATTCAAGATAAGGAATAAGACGAGTTAGGAAAGTGCCAAGTTTAAAAAGGGCCAAGCTTAAGAAAGTGTCAAAGTCGTCCGGAGGGTCCCGAAATATGTCAAACATATTCTTAACTAAATATTTCTCTACAGGTTTGCAACATTGCGTTCAGTTACAAGGTCAATCTGAACAACCACGTGTATAAGGTCCACGGCATTAACCTCAAGTTCAAATCCATACACAACGTGACAGAAGAGGTGCTGAGACGGGAGATGGGCTTGCCGAGCGAGACGAGGATGGCGATAATGCAGATCGCGCCAAACATGCCAGAGGTAAGAGAGATATAGATGCATAATTGCTCAACTGCGGATAAGACCGAATCAGTCTGCTGTCGAAATTCCCTGTCCTGCGGGAAAGACTGATTTAGCTGTCTCAGTTGTTGCCGCACATGTCTTCAATTTTTTTCGTTTACTGAACGCAGTCATAGCTTTATCTATGAAAAAACCGCATGAATATCCATTGCGTGGTTTAGGAAGTAGCGGTGTCTATGACAGGCAGATATTATTTTTAGTCTAGTAAAAATATGATTTTTAAATTATTAATTCCCTAACAGCGAATATTTTTTAAATAGGAAAAAAAGGTAATTTTAGAGACACTATATTTAAAAACGAAAAATATACATACATACATATATCACGCCTTTATCCCTTGCGGGGTAGGCAGAGCGTTAACGGCCGTAAGAATACGTTCGCTATCGCCACGTCTGACATTTTTGAGGATTGTTTTCTAAGGTATTTTTAGAAAACATGGGTATCACTATAGTGACAGGTTGTCAGCCTGTCGCCTAAAAATTGTAATACACCAACACCCTCGAGTCCCTTAGTCGCCTCTTACGACACCAGCGGGAAGGATGTGGGGTGATACTATTCTAAGCCGGCATCACACGGTGAAAAATATGCATGCCAAAAAACGCATAATAATATAACGAAGCAAATATACTATCACCACACTCTCACACATACTGTCTATTGATGACTTGTATTTATTCCAGGTACCTCCCCCCGCCGCGCACGAAACAGTCCACCACGCCGCCGGCGAGTTCAACTAAGAATTACAACAAAATGAGGAGGAATCCCAGTCATTATGTTAGTGTTTGTACATCATTTTGTCAAAAATAAAATAAGAAATTTAATAGCTGACAAGCGTCGACTACTGGGTGTGGCTAAGATCGCCGCTTCGAGACGAGCATCATGAGATTGATAAATTCACGAAGGCAGGCCGGTGCGTCGAAAGCTCAGTGGCAGAGCAGTGGGACGGGCGGGACCCTATGTGCCCGGGTTGGAATCCTGGTCGACGCTTGTAAGCTTTTCAATTTCTCATTTTTCATGATAGCTATATTACATTGTGAGTCCATTGAATCCAAATTTTGGCGGATTGGCGAGCGCAGCCGGAATGCTGCTGCTCACTTCCTGGATTCTCTTGTATGATAGCGTGGAATGGTAATCTTAAAAGAGGTTTACACACACGCCTCAAGTGCTGCGTCACTCGCACTACTTCGGTCCCTGTGAAAGCAGTCAGAAACTTGAGTAAATTACGTACGATTTATTAATTATTATGCAGGCAAAAAAATATCGTATAAAGATAAATCGCGACAACTGAGTATGAAATATTTTAGTCTCATTAGCAATAAAGTCGGTAATGTTATAAAAACATGCAACATGTCTTAAGTAGGTACATTATCTACCTTTCTAATATAAATAATAATCGTTTTAGAGATTATTATGTAATAATTTTGTAAAAAGATGTTTTCTGGTCATTTTTATGCTATATGTTTGTGTACATTTGTGTGCGAGGTCTATGTTGGTTCTCGGAATAATGATAAGAGTTTTTAGGTTTACCTGTGTACATAGTGATTCGTCGTTTTTTAGAATAAACACCTTCTAGTATACTAAAGTGTTTGCTTTTCGCCAAAACAAGCCTAAAACTACATGGAAACTAGAGATGGGCCGAACATAGGTCACCGAATACGAATATTCGGTAAATATTTTTAGTATCCACATTGAACACGCAAGAGGAGTCTTTACTTTTCATATTGCCATAGAAGGTTTTTGTACAAAAAAAAATGCTTCACTTGTCCTGACAACCAACCGATTACCATTTTCTTTGAAATACATTTCAGAACAATAAGTTTCTATTCGACTAAATGTTCGGCAAAATCACCGAATATTCGACTAAATACGAATATTCAGCCCATCTCTAACGGAAACACATGAGTCAAAAAGGAAAAATCAAACACAAATCATTTCAGTTGCTCGAGTATCAATATTTATATTTTTAGTTAGGAACTTACACCTATAATAAATTACTACAATAAATGATTAATCATATCATCGTACATAGCCTTGTTTTAGCCTTTGGGTCGTTAGGAGTGCTTCTTTTGTGTCGCTACGACGTACGCCAAACATGAAAATTAAGGAAGGAATGTGCGCTACATTTGTGACCTGCTAAAGTGTGAAACTGAACTTCTGCAAGGCAAGAGTGAATACCTAGTCCCTTATCATTGGGTAAGGCAGGCAAATGTGTCCATAAATTTTACTATTGCAAATACTGTTTTCAAAATCAATGGCCGCGCGCTACAGCGACACAACAGACGCTCTACAAAAATCAGCCTTGTAGTTGAGATCCGAGGTATAATACATTCAGAAGTTAGGGTCGATGTCCTCGGCAGTGCAGACGCAAGAGGTGGTCACGTTGACGCGCTGCGCCTCCCAGCCGCCGCCGGGGTGGATTTCATCAGGCATTTCCAGTGAGGAGAGACGAGAGTGGTGCGGCTTCACTTTCTTCAGAACGGATACCTACAATAACAGAGTGGTTTATGAAGTAATTTTTTTTCTTTTCGTGTAGCACACTAAGTCGTGCAACGACCCAATGAAGTAATTAATCAATGGCTTCGATTCTGACAGGATATAGGAAACGACACTTCTAAGTTTCTTCTTAGATATTCCTGTCATTACTTACTTACCGACCAAGACGGTCAAAAAGAGACAACAACGGAGGAAATTATGCCGCCTAAATCGAGAGCATCAACGGTATACCTACTATTTTTTGGAAATTGGAAAAACCTATGCAGAATCAGGTGGGTTTCTTACTTCCTCTCGCACTGAAAGATATTGATAAAAAATAGGATATACTCTTGTATACTAACCCAATAATAAGCAGGCTTGCACTGGTAAGGTGGCGCGCAGTTCCCTAAACATTTGCGACTCTCCAATCTTATCGGGAAGTAATCTTCGCCGAGGAGTATCGTTTCCCGCTGGAAAATTAAATAGAATGAGTCCCTTTTTATTGCCAAATATTTTAAGGTTTTGACAAAAATAAATGGTTTGCAAATATCCACGTAGATACTCACGCTTGACTCGCAACTGCAAGAGGGGGCCCGAATTGAAAACTGTAAAAAATAACAGATGGACTAAGATATCATATCAAGGACTGGGTGCTTAATATTCGTGCTTTCTATTCTAAAACCTACTTACACTTTTCTTTCTGATATTGCCTCCTCTCGTTTCAATAGCATTGTCCAGAAAATATGCATCCTTGATGTCATGCGGAGATTGCCCTTCCGAATCAGCTTCTCTAACCATCGGCAACAGTTCTGCCAGATTATCCACGTTAAACAGTCCGTCGTCAAAGAGTCTTGGGTTCCTGTACTCCTTCCGCCGAATCCGATGGTTTTCCGTCACCAAATCGTCGGCTACATTCGGAGTGATCCGTAATGCTACAGTCCTAGGCGACTGGCTTATTAGAAAATAGGTAGTGATTGCTAGGACCACTATAACTGGTCGGCTTATCTGAAAACATGAGTTCATTTAAATTCATACAAATCAAAGTATTTCCTGTGGGTTATACTTGTAATACTTTTATCAATTATTGAGTAACTAGTGGGAAGTCGGTTTTAATCCCGTAACATCCCGCAGGATTCTTTTTTCAGGATAACAATTGTCCTATGTGTTAATCTAAGTTACTCTCTATCTGTTTGCCAAATTTCATGTAAATCGGTTCAGTAGTTTTAGCGTGAAGGAGTAACAAACAAACATACAAACTTTCACATTTATAATATTAGTAGGATTTTAGCAACTTACCATGGTGTAGTCTTATCGGTCTCTACGGGTAAACTATTGAGATGTAGCAGTTTTCCTGTGCTTTTATAGAGAGGGTTGAGTGACAGGTTATAGAAAAGACCCATTAGCCATTGTACTAACATCTTATAAGGATCAAAACAACAAGTTGTGGTCCGGACTGCTGCCAGTGTGCAACTTCTAATGAAACTCTTAGTTAAAAGATGACGAAATTCTTGGGACTTCCCTACCTACCAATAATAGGTATCTACTATTGAAAAAATTTGCGGTCGATATGATTACGCACTTCCTTATTTACATGAGTACGATAATCACGTAAAGCCACGGTCTCAAATTTTGCGGGCAGCGGCAGGATCTTTTGCATAGATACAAATTGACCGGTTCTCGGAAACAGCAGCGGCACGGGAGCGGGCAAACGGTGCACTCCCTACAAAGAAAGGTGAGCGCGCCGACACCGCTGCCCGCAAAATTCGAGACCGGGGCTTAGTTACGAATTTAGCAGCATTTTTTTAATGTGTGTGTCAAGACATAACATTTACCCTTGGGGTGCACCAGACTATAAAACTAAGTAAAATAATGAACTGATTAACTGCCCGCAAATATGTACCCCAAATACATCCCTGTATCTTATTTTGTCCCCGTGCTAATCACCTCATCCCACCTATTTATAAGAGACGCGACGTCAGGTATCAAGTTATCACTGGCCCATTAGTAACGCAAGTATCAATAATGGAACCTATTGTATTTGATTTTTCCGTAGGTTATAGATAAATTTTCCACGGTTACAAAAAGGCATCGTATACAGGATGTAAAAAAAAAACTGCAAATATTTTAACAGTCCCTGAAACTAAACAAATTTAGGACCTGCCATACATAATTACAATCCAACTAACTCAATTTCTATGAGGTCCATAAAAAATTCTCATATTTCGACCTATGTTCCTTGGGGAAAATTGTTCCCATGAAATCAGCCCATGCTAATTCACCCCTTAAAATACATATTTGCAGCTAACATTTTTACAGCTATACAGTTCATGCCGTGCCGTGTGATGCCGGCTTAGAATAGCATCACCCCACATCCTTCCCGCGGGTGTCGTAAGAGGCGACTAAGGGACTCGAGGTAATTGATGTATTACAATTTTTAGGCGACAGGCTGACAACCTGTCACTATAGTAATACACATGTTTTCTGAAACAACCTTGGAAAACAATCCTCAAAAATGTCAGACGTGGCAATAGCGACCGTATTCTTACGGCCGTTAGCGCTCTGCCTACCCCGCAAGGGATAAAGGCGTGATATATGTATGTATGTATGTATACAGTTCATACAAACTTTGTAAGGTGTTTCTACACATGATTCTGAAAACTTTAACTGTGGGGCCCCATATTAAAAGAATCATGAGTAGAAACACCCTACTTTGTGTAGTGATTGAAAAATAACCCAGTATAGTTATACCTGAAGAGAAAGTGAATGTTGTGTCGTATCAGGAGGTGAAGTCACTGGCGGAGAAAAGAAATGAATGGCGGTTGCTCCACCGACAAGAGCATGGCTCTTAAATAAAGAAGAAGATAGGTATTACAATGTTTTGATTCTAAATGTCAGAACTACAAACAGATTTCACGTCAGATATTTCATGTGATTGTTAGAATCGACCAGGGACCGTGCTGGTAAGCCTTTCTGCGGAATTTCAATTATCTATGGGTTTATTTTCCCTATTCGTATCGCTGTAAAGCCATTTGATAAGCTTTTGAATGCGCCATTAGGCTGGCAAAACCCCCTAAAACCACTATCCTTATTTAAAAAAGGCTTTTTCCGCTTTCGAACTCTTCGACCAATATAAGTAGTTCGAACGTCACTAACTTTGATTTAAAATAAATGATACGGTTATCAGTTGAAGTGGGGAGTCGTTTTCAGACATGGGGTTTTAAAACTAAGAGCTTTTTCGATACATACATATATCACGCCTTTACCCCTTGCGGGGTAGGCAGAGCGTTAACGGCCGTAAGAATACGGTCGCTATCGCCACGTCTGACATTTTTGAGGATTGTTTTCCAAGGTTGTTTCAGAAAACATGTGTATCACTATGGTGACAGGTTGTCAGCCTGTTGCCTAAAAATTATAATACACCAATACTCTCCGAGTCTCTTAGTCGCTTCTTACGACACCCAAAGGAAGGATGTGGGGTAATGCTATTCTAAGCCGGCATCACACGGCTTTTTCGATAAAGCGCCTTAAAGGCCTTAGCGGGTTCCTGGATGGAATCAACGGACTGAGGTCCCAAGACTAGTAGAAAAATTGCGCTCTTTAGAGAATTTTGTTTAAAATATTTCGCGAATGTAATATAAATCTTATGTAGGTACAATACGAGTAGTATTTTGACCATGGAATATGCTTACGTGCTGGTACATCGTGCCATACACTATAAATTAATTTAAATTAAAACTCGTTTAATATATTTTTTCAAATAATCAACATTTATTAATTAAAATAACAACGTCTTTTGTTAATAAAGCTACTATGGAAAGTCAATAGAAATCTGTCTGGTTTGTATAGCTTCTATCGCTGATTCAAACGCCTCTGAAGCCTGACCTCCTTCAGATTCGAATGGGTTCACCGGTTTATCATCGTTTATGACCCCTTGTACCCTCAATACCAGTTCTTTCATAAGCATTCGTTCCCTAAGCATAACTTCCTCGTTCATCACGTTGACCTTCCTTCGTTTGAGGAGTATGCCGTGCTTTTTAAGGCAGTGCCGGTTGAAATCCCTTTTGTAGCTGTACGGCTGAGAGCAAATCTGGAATTAAAGAAAAAATTATAAATATAGGTATATAATAATTTTAAATTCAATACAAATATTTTTAGCGTGAGTTTACTTGTTAAACTTTCTATAAAGAACATAGGCCGATATATGTATGTATGTACGTATGTAGTATTGGGTTCCTCGCCTTCTAGCCGCTAGAAAACGAATATTCTTTGACCCAGTGGATCTCACCTCGCAATTGTAAGGTCTCTCGCGTGTGTGTATCCTCAGATGGTGGTTGAGCTGGTGTCTATTGTAGAACGTCATGCTGCACTGGTCGCAAGGCACTTTCTTGTTGGCAGCGTTATGCATCAAACGATGCCTTCGTAGGGCTTGTGTCTGTTAGAAACAAGCGTGATTATTAAAAAAAGACTTCAGTAGTTTCATCCACATACAGGGTGTAAAAATCTTAGCTGCAAATATTTTAAGGGGTGAACCAGCCCATGAAACTGAACAAGTTTCCTCCACGAACAAGGGTCGAAGTATGAAAAAAAGTTTGAACCTCCGTCCCATACAAAATTCCCGACCGACCAAGTCAATTTGTATGGGAGGTCCAAAGTTTTTTCATATTTTGACCTATGTTTCTTGGAGAAAGTTGTTTAGTTTCATGGACTGATTAACCCGTTAAAATATTTGCAGCTAATTTTTTTACTGTAGAGGTATCATGAGATTTTAATATAGCCAGTTGCGTAATTTCCTTGCTTGTTCACAAACATACTACATACACTCGAAAAACATAACCCTCCGAAGCAATCTGGTTAAAATTGCTGGGAGATTATATATATATATATATATATATATATCTATCTATCTGCGGAGATTTGTTAATAGCATTGTAATATTCTATCCTCTTTGTTTTACAGTAGAAATTTGTCTGTAAATCTTCCAAATACAAATAAATAAAATAATTATTATTAAATCGTGTGATGCCGAATGCCTTAGTATGTGTGTTACAACTTCAGGCGACAGGCTGACAACCTGTCACTACAGTGATACATGTATCATCGGAAAGGGCCCTCAATACTTGTGAGCGTGGCGATTACGACCGTAATTTTACGATTGTTAACGCTCTGCCTACCCCGGAAGGGATAAAGGGGTGATTTGTGTATGTATGTTTATGATTATTATTAAACGTAATATTATCACTCATTCAAGTCAGGACATATTTCCGTCGATCAAAGGAAGATGAAATTCCAAACTGGACGACCACGGTCTTTTATCAAAGACTTGTTGTAAACTAGACTCTCACGTTTACTGATTATGACATACTACTTTACCTATAACGAAAAATAAAAACATAAATGATCACCTCAAATCCATCAATCAAGAAAGTATAGTTATCAAATAAGTTTATAATTTAATACACATATCACTCTTACATACATACATATATCATGCCTTTATCCCTTGCCGGGTAGGCAGAGCGTTAACGGCCGTAAGAATACGGTCGCTATCGCCACGTCTGTCATTTTTGAGGATTGTTTTCCAAGGTTATTTCGGAAATTATGTGTATCACTATAGTGAAAGGTTGCTAGCCTGTCGCTTAAAAATTGTAATACACAATACCTGATTTTTTTATTTTTTATTGTTTATTAAACTTTATGCACTAAATGTGTACATGGGCGGACTTAATGCCAATGGCATTATCTGCCAGTCTACCTTAGGGCATGTGGAAATGTACGGCAGGTGCAAAAAACAAAAACACTTACTTAAATACTAATATTCATGAAAGAATATATATAAATCCTATACATACACTTAAATAATACATAAATATTACTTATCTGTCATACAGAGAAATCTAGTACCGACACCAGCTCTCGCCACAAAAGATATTTTTGTCAACATACATACATAGTATCTACCTCTGTTACTATTACCCTTTGTGATGAGAGAAATAAAGATTTATTATTATATATATACTCTCGAGTCCCTTAGTCGCCTCTTACGTACGACACCCGCGGGAAGGTTGTGCGGTGATGCTATTCTAAGCCGGCATCACAGGGCATATCACTCTTACCCCTTGCAAACAAAGCATACACTGCCTTACAGAATTTTTAGGTTGGCCCATATCGCCTATAATAACATGATACCCTCCAGTCTCTTATTAACCTCTGGTAACGAAACGTGGTTAATACGTACCCTTTTAAACGCCTTGCTGCAAACTTCGCACACGTATGACAGCTTGTCGCTGTGTTTGAGCATATGGCTGAAACGTGAAACAAATTTAACTTGTGACGGACGTGATACATATAAAGTATGGTAGCTAGTACTTGGTAGATACCTAGATACTCTTCTGAAACGTTTCGTCGTATGACACATTTATATGTGTACGAGTATAGGTACCGGTTACTTTATACCTAGGGGAGTAACTTTGGCCCAAATCGATAAAAGATTCGACCCATCATTACCCACCCTTCCTATCCGTCATTCATTCACTAGCTTATTTATTATTTATTTATTTGTACACATGTAAAAAATATTAATTTACCTTATGATAGTATAGCAAAAAGAAGTCGACCTCTGAATGAGCGCTTAATTCGTAAGTTGTGCGGTCAGTGCGGTCACAGTACAAAAAAGACCGGAGTCTATGTATAAGTACTATTATATAACATTTCCAGGTAGAGCTAACCTGTGTTTTCGGGTGGATTGGGAATGGTGGGAAATCAAATCTTAGGTGGGCCAAATTTACCTCAAGAGCGAAAGTAACCCTCAGTGACGGTACTTCAAAAAAGTCGATATTTTCATATTAAGGCCAGGAGTTGCTGCTCAGATCACGATTTCAGGGGGTGAGGTGGGGGGGGGGCGCCCGCGCTCCCCGCGCTCTGAGACATCATCTGGCGCTCGCACACTACGCACTCGCACCTCGTGTGTTTTATGGACATGACCGCAGTCCGACCACCTTTTAAGTATTTTTTAGCTTTATCCCGGCCGTGGAACTTTTACTTCTACTCGTGAATTATTATTTTTGTGATAATGTAACGAAATTAATATGAATGTAGGTAGATGGATAGACGCAGAAGAGGAGGAAGGCCTAAAAAGACTTTAATAGCTAGTTAAAACACACAAATTTAATTACAAAGGATATTAAGATAAGTACCAAGTTCCTTTTACGAGCCTGTCCTTGAAACTGAACAACTTCCCCAAGCTTTTAAACATATTTTCAACCTATGTTGAAAATATGTTTAAAAATCTAGCCGACGCGACTCAGATTCTATAGGTTAAAAAAAGTTTGATTAGATTGTACAAAAGATGATTATGACTCATAAAGGTGTAAACAAAGATTTCAATGACAATAAAAAATGGTCCAAAGTCGGAAAATGTGCTAAAAGTTGAGTAAGTACAAAAAATTAGTTACGTTTGCTCTACGATGTACCGTTCTCAAGATATATGCACTTTTAGTTTGCATTCCTTTTTAATATTCAAAAATGATATTCTACTGAAATTTTAAATGGCGTTTTGTGCTGGAGCCCTCTGTCACGCTTGCTTTTTGCTATAGGTACTTCATTGTTTTTTTTTTGTTTATGCCGCCGGCTCAAGTGCCAACATCCGTAGACTTGGGCTGTAGCCCGTCAAATACTAGAATTTACATCATGTATGTGGAATGATTTGTAAGATGAGGCGAGCAACTGTATAATGCAACGAATGGACAACTGAACGATAATTTTTGAACGTGAGCCAGATGTTAGATGAATTTCTGAACTATGATGCTAGAACGGAAAAGCAGTATAGGTGAGTAAATGAGTGTGAAACAGAGAGTGAACAGACACTTATCAAATACTCAAACTCAAACTCAAATTATTTATTCAAAGTAGTAAATTTTACATTTAGCTTTTTGATGGTCAAGTATTGACAATTTTAACAATAACAGTTTTATGAACCTAGTGTACGATACGATGGTGGGCGAAAAACCCAGGGTTCTCTGTCTAAAATCCGAAAATTAAGTTATTCCTTCTTCTACTTCCATAGCCACAGGGAGCAGGACATGGGTCTTTGTTATTATAGCGAATATAAAACTAAGAAGCTTACAAATGACTTTAATTAAGTGCCACATCCCATAAAAAACATAATCTTTTTTCCAAGCCGGTCGGATAAAAAAAAAAGAATAGAAAAAAGTACGCGTAAAGGTAACTGGAACGCAAACGCCATTAAATATTTTAGAAAAATAACTGTTTTGAAAATTAAAAAATAATGCAAACTATAAGTGCAATCAAAAAGGTGCATAGTAGTGCAAAGGTAACTGAATTTCGGTACAGTATAAAAATATCTCGTCAAGCCCTACAATTAGGGACTTTCTAGGGCTACAGACCACTTATATATTTTGTTCTGAAGAATATGTCAAGAATATTAAGGAAATATAGATGGCGCGCAACGGGATACTGGGTACTACTATTACTATATTGTTATCTCTTTGATGGAAGCGTCAGTATGAACATAAAAGTTCATACCTAGCTCCTAAACCCCGCCATCTATTTTCACTTTTATACTACTCCTACATAGAAAGTGCCATATTACCCTAAAAAACTTATAGTTTTAGTTTGACAGCTGTCACCTCAAATCAAGAATCTGCCAAAAAATACAACTATACCAAAGAAAGTAAAACTACTTTATATCCGAAACGTTTTAAGGTCTTTCAAAGTTCGTGTTCGTGTAGTGTGTGCGTAGTGACATCTCGTGTTTATTCTCATGCCCATTTTCACGGCGAAATCGGCTCAGAAACCGTCGCGAGAAGGTAAAATAGTGTTCGGAATTTGCTAAACCATTTCTTGAAATCTCAATAAAATGAAATGATATTAATTTTAGTAGTACTTTAAGATATTTGCTACAAAACTATGGGGCCCGAAACACGATCTAATAAAATTGCCTCGATAGAAAAAAATCGCAAAGTAGGCTCTGATTTTGCGTTTTCCGGCCACTTTTTACACTAAAAAGCTGAACGATTTGATTGTTATCCAATATTTCATAATTTATTTTGTGTCTTCTTTTTCCTTATTATATGTGTTATCAACGTATGGCGTCAATTTTCTGATTTTTTCGTTAAAATTAATTAAAAAATAACACAAACGCAATAGTGTGTTGGGTTTGCGCAAGAGCATGCCCACTTCCACCGCGCCCGCGTCCCCTCAGTCGGCCGCCGAGCCTCGTCGGAAGCAGACACGTACAACTTTTTTCTAGCAGCGTCGTGTTTACGAAACTTAGTTAGCGGGGAAGAATAATGCCTAATAAAAGAAAAAAAGGCGACGCTTTCCAAGCGTGCCTATAAAAAACAAAGGATTAGTAACTTGAAAGGGTAAGTACCTATAAAAAACATTGCTTGCGTAAAGTAGTTCTCACTAATGTTTACGTATTCTAGCGATGTATTTTTTTGAAAGTAGGGTAGAAGTACATTGCAAGGACTAGATTTTTTTTATGGTAAAAATACAATTATATCCATATAAATTTGCTGCAAATATTCTAAGGCATCCATGAAAATGAAAAACGTTTCCTCAGAAACACAGGACAAAATAAAAAAACAAAATAAAAAAATTGTCCTCCCTTACAAAATTGGTTGGCTGGTATGCCCGTCGCCGCCCAGTTTTTTGTATGGGAGGAAAAAAAGTTGTTGTGTTTCGACTTATGTTTTTTTGGAAATCTTTTTTAGTTTCATGGACTGATTTACCCCTCAAAATATTTGTAGTAATTTAAATTTTTACATACTGTATTGTAGTACCCCCCAATAGGGGGCGGCCCATTACCAGCAGTAGATTGTTGTGGCTGTTATGGTATGGTATGGTATTTTGCCTTCCTGTGCCTCGCGGTTATACCTACGGGGCAACGCTATCTATCTTATTTACAAAATTAGTGTGGATGGATAAATACCGGTTTAGCGCGAATTAGATTCGTGCGAGGAGGGTTCCGTACAACCTTGTTTGGTACTTCAAAAAATAATTTCACATAAATCAATACGTCACTGGCGAGTTCCGAAAAAGCAAATGTATATTTTTAATCATAACAAATTATTATCAGCAGGTGACCATGGATAATCGTGGGGTTTGATAGCATCCTTTATAGTTTTCGTAAATGTGGTAAGAAAAATAAGGGTAAGAATGCTTTGCATGGATAAACGCATTTTAGCTTGGCTTTGGGATCGGGATCATACCTACTCGTCGGATTACTAGACATTATCCATTATTCATCATCATCATCATTAACAGCCTATTGTAGTCCACTGTTGGACATAGGCCTCTCCTAAAGCACGCCACTGAACCCGGTCTTCGGGTTTACTTCTCCAGTCACTGCCCGCAGCTTTGCGTATGTCGTCGCTCCACCTTGCCACAGGGCGTCCTACGCTACGTTTGCCGATACGCGGTCTCCACTTATAAGATATCAGGTGGAGGAAAAGTAAAACCAAAATGAATATCACAAGTGTTTATTTTGCACTGACCACTTTTCACAAAAAAACTATTATCTTTAACTATTTAACTAAATCCGAAAATACTTGTCGTCCCTTGGTGACGGTCCGATCACCACTGCTGGACCGATCAGCCGTCCGGCTGGACGTTTTGCCAGCAGTGGGGATAACGGAAACGAAGGCTACACGTAAACAACTACAACGAACACCGATTCGCAACTTTCAAAGTTTACATTTTACAGAATTAAAAATATTTAAAAGTAGTAAAAATTAGTAAACTGTATAAATATTAACTTTAGCTTAAATACGCACACACATAATTATTTCTTATATTTGTAGAAATAACGGAGATCAACGTTTAATACAAGCAATTCTTACCAACATCGTTTAGCATCTTTTATACCGGAAATCACATTTGATAATTATCATATAGTTTGTAATAGTCTAAAGATGAAGAACTATGATTTCTAACATTCGGCCTTTCCTGACAATAAGTTTGTCCTCAAACTTCAGTAGTGAGATACATAAAAAATGGTGTAAACATTTTATACAAAATCTAGGTTTCTTATCAATTTATGGCATGACAAAATTTAATTTTTATATCTTAACATTTTTGTGTCATTCTAAGCAACACTATTTTCTATAATGCATAGCTAACAGATCTCTCAACACTGCTCTATTTTAAAATATTAACTTGAAATAGGTAATGGATAATTATGACAACGCTATTTAAACTTATAAATACTTATAATTCATTATAAAGTAGCTAGTGGATCTATCAACACTGCTCTACTTTACAATATAAACTCAAACTAGCCAGTGGATCTCTCAACACTGCTCTAGTTTAAAATATTAACTCAAAATAGGTCATGGATAATTATGACAACGCTATTTTAACTTATAAATACTTATAATTCATTATAAAGTAGCTAGTGGATCTATCAACACTGCTCTACTTTACAATATAAACTCAAACTAGCCAGTGGATCTCTCAACACTGCTCTAGTTTATAAACCCTAATTCATTATAAAGTAGCTAGTGGATCTATCAATACTGCTCTACTTCACAATATAAACTCAAACTAGCCAGTGGAACTCTCAACACTGCTGTAGTTTATAAACACCAATTCATTATAAAGTAGGCAGTGGATCTATCAACACTGCTCTACTTTACAATAAAAACTCAAAATAGCCAGTGGATCTTTCAACACTGCTCTAGTTTATAAACACCAATTCATTACAAAGTAGCCAGTGGATCTATCAACACTGCTCTCGTTTATAAACACCAATTCATTACAAAGTAGCCAGTGGATCTATCAACCAGCACTGCTCTACTTTACAATATAAACTCAAACTAGCCAGTGGATCTCTCAACACTGCTCTAGTTTATAAACACCAATTTATTTTAAAGTAGCTAGAGGATCTATCAACACTGCTCTACTTTAACACTAACTCAAACTAATCAGTGACTCTCTCAACACCGGTATACAAAATAACGCCTCTTTCCCGGAGGGCAAGTGAAGATCACATCCTTCCATTTATGTATTCCAATACCACTTTAGAGCACAATTCAGAGCTATCAAAAATCAGCAAGCAAAACAGGTGAAATCAGAAACTCCACTATCGGAAACTATAAGCTACCACGACATACATCAGTTCACTGCAATCTACATCCTAATAACAGGATGCATGGTAGCGTCAGCAGTTTACGTGTACCGGTGCGTGCGTCGTCGTCGTCGTCGTCTTAGCGGAAGCGTCAACTTACAGTCGAAAGTTGAAAATCATCCAACACACACCGATGAGATCCCAAAACCGCTAACTCAACCTAGACGCGCGCACACGACTCTGACGTTAGCGCAAGAAAACATAGAATTAAAGACGCTTTCAAACACCACCTGCGCTGCGATCAAGCAAGACAGAGCGACGTCACCAATCATCAAAAGACCGATCATTAATGAATTTTAATAAGTCTAGCATAAGAACCTGACATGTAATTTTATAAGAATGACATGTATTTTAAGAAGTTAACCTCAGTTTAAGCATAGGGTGGCTTTTAATATTCAATGCTATTTCACCTCATCTCATCTCATCTCATCTCACTCTCTTCTTCTCTCGCCCGGGAGCATGTACGGTCTGTACGCCGCACATCGGATTGCACTCTCAGCAATTTACTCCACATGGCGAGTATTAGGTCACTACTCGCCAGTCCGCGATAAGCACTCATTACGCGTGTACTCACTATCACCATTCTATTCTCTAAGGCTAATTATCATCAATAAAGTCATCAATTGACCTTGAGTGTTTAGTTATATCAAAAATATCAAAGTGCGAGTAAATCAACCCGTACAGCTAGGATACCGACACGAAACACCCTTTCGCTTCTCTATCTTCTTCTGCAACATTCTTCAACTTTACCATACACGCTCGTCGGTTTAAGATTCTCATGACCTGACATTTTTTAGAACGTCCCAGATTTGATCTTAATACGTTCGTCTAAGTCTTCCTCTTCCAGCGTTCCCATGCACACTCTCCGTACATACTTTCATCTCATTGTTAATCTTCGTTCATTCGGCCTCACAACACAACCTAACCACCTATGAGTTCCTTTTCTATACTAGTTACTGCGTCTTTTTATTTTTATTACAACCACGATCCCTTTTCACGCTATTCCTTATCCTGTCACTCAACTTTCTCAAATCATAATTCTTACAAGATTTCAAACAACAAATTTAAACTGTACAAATGTATCCTCAAACCCTTATAGACTTACGGCATCTAACTATGGTAAAATGATGTACACTCAAATCTAGAAATACTTTAAAGATTTCATAACAAGACATTGAGACAAATAACTGGAGCTTCATGGTTTGTGACCAATAATAACATAACGACCTAAACATGACATCCGTAAAGGGAGAAATACAGAACAAAACTCAAGTCACCATCCAAATCAACTGGTAACAAATCTGATGATCTCAACGTCAAGCACACGTAAACTAAGGCATAACAGGCCCTGTGGTCTGTCTTGTGAACATCACTGGAAGTTTGCACGATACATTCAGACTACCTGCACACAAGTTGCTAAATGTCTAAAAAGTGACAGTTGCAAGAAAATGGAGTAAAATATATAGTCCTTTACGCTCTCATTTGTAACGGATTTATTATTTTTCTTCACTACTTCACTCTCATACACAAGTGTTGATATTTGGTACTACCACTATCAATAATAGTGATTTAATAATTTAAATCTTCAAAATAATACCTAACCATATATATGTATATATTCTGGGTCGCTGGATTTATCACTTTCACTTAATATTCTTAATTATTATTATTTAGAATTTATCCACGTCTGCGATCTTCCGCCTATAACTTGCAGTAATCTAGTAATTACGCCATGTTAGTGCCCGGTAACTTAATACCTACTTATAATTTTATGAGGATTTAACTGCTTTAGACGATCTATTAAATTTAGGACGTAACTTTTTGCTTTTACCAACATTACTAATACCAGGCACTGCTTGTTTTTTTTTTAAATATCCTAAGCACTTTGTTACAACCTTGCCCTTTGAAACACACCATTGGAATTGGACTGCATTAAATTTAAAAAACCAAAAGACATCTTCTAGAACCGATAACTGGTAATAGAGGCTGTGAGATATCTAGTCTTCCCTGATTGGAATTTGATGAAAACCACTAATGAAGTCAAGGCTAGTTATTTATTCCCGTTTAGTAAATCTAATCTAATTGAATAGCTACAATAAAATAGGCCATTTCTACTCAAGAGACGAAAATTTATGAATTTAATTTGGAACGTCAATATTTGTTGTTTTCGAAACGAAAATTTTCTCTGCAATACTAGTGAGTGTGAGTATCTGCTATTAGATTCATAATATATATTATATTGTAGTACACACATAGTTAAAACTAAAAAGATATGTGTAAGATTTTATTTTTCCTTTAGCGCCATTCATGGCAAGCAACTGCCATCGACCAATGACCAAACAGCTTCTCAATTTTATGTGATGAAATGAATGACGTTTATATATTTAAAAAAATGTGTATAACTTTATTCCCTTGCCACAAAAGTATATTTTTTTTTTTTGGGTCTAACAATTTAGTGTTCAGAAGCATAAGCGATGTCCGATGGTTTTTCTAGCAGACCAAAATGATTGGGTTAGCATAGCATGAGTTCGACCCTTCTGCAATATCTTTATTAACCACATCCATGTCCATTTTGCGTACAATGTCTCGTTCTACGTTACTCACTCGTCGTTGATCAGGGTCCATTGACAACAGAACTGGGTGCATCTTTTAATTCGATTGTCATCTCGGTAACGTCTGTACTGCCTAACACTGATAAATTTTGAGTAAAACACGCTCTGTATTAACTACTTTAACAATATTCAGCTTACGTGCCGATGTAAGATTGGGGTTGACATTTTTCTGGTATTTTGTAATAGGCAGAGATCAAATGAATATAGAATCTTATTACAAGTAGTTTCTGTCTCATCAGATTGTGACTGCTAGATCATATCATATCTATCTTCTTTTAGATTTAAAGTTTCTTCAGTTAACTAGAATACATCTACTTTACATTCACCTTTATCCAACCCGTAAACGCCTCGTATAGACACACACTACATATATACTCATGACCTTATAAACACAAAAATAACAAATAAACATCTTAGACGCTCGTCTATTCTGCCCAACTCTAAATAGTCCACGATTGTACAAACTTATTTGATTGCTTTCTTTTTTAAACAACGTTGCTCTGAACTAAGACAGGTACAAACCTACTGTCACTAAACTAAACTTAAATTGTCAAAAACCATAGCCTTGAACCTGCCCATGGTCACCAAATCGCCATACAAAACATAGAACAACACTACTTCGACAAAGATAGCTGCCTTGAATACTATAGTTGAGTGTGTATAGGTATATGAATGAAAAATCTAATTTAGTTCACATACCTACCTCAGAACGGTTAATTCTATCAGATTTTGACTCCATTTTACTCTTTACTCTTTTTCTCGACGCATTGGATACGAATTTACAGAACTATCAACTAAACTTGGATTCATTAGTCTAAACCACTTATTGACCAACATTACGTAGGGAACTACCGTGATTTCTATCTATCTGTCATAGACCCAATGTATCCTCCAAAACGAGAATTTACCTGTATCGATTTTTGCAGGTAAGTTAATTATACCCAAAACCAACTTATCTATGTAAATTCCAACAACAACAAAAAAAAAACAGTGCGAATAGTGTTTACATCTTGATGACGAAGACACAAGCTCCCACTATGAACAAATAAAATTACGCTGCAGATTATCCACTCACCACAAACAAATCCTGTTTCTTTGTAATATATTCGGCTGCGGCGCCCGCACGGCAGGCAGGCTGCGGCGCCCACACGACAGGCAGGCTGCGACGCCCGCACGACAAGCAGGCTGCCATACTGGTATTATCTTCCAACTGGACTAAGTTCTCATTTTCTTTGCACCTGGAAAAGCCAGCGCGGAGAAGTATCAATGTCTAATAATAACAGGTTATATTTTGACAAGTGAACTGAGCACAATTTACTTTAATGCACCAAAAATATTTTTTTTTGACTCCATGTTGTAAATAAAAACAGAAGTAAACCAAAAAAAGAAACGTTTTGGTTTTAAAAATATGTACCTATATATAAACTATAATAGCCCACCACTCAAACAAGTTTTGAACAACTCCGTTGTAATTTGAATTACGGTCTTAGCTTCTCTTATAAAAATTAAATATCTTATACACACTTTCAAAACAGGGCAAAAGGGAAACACGAAGTAGGAAAAAGACAGGGAAAAAAAAAATCTAATATAAAATACCACACTAAATTACTCGCCTGTTAATTCGTCTTTATTCCACCAGTTATGACTGTCTCCGCCGACGACGTCTAGGTCTTACGGTGGCTGTTCCCGCAGGCAGAACGTCTCTCGCGGCTCCAACATCTTGAGCGAGATTCACGCCAACGCGCGTACGGTCCTGTGAGCGCGATCGCCGCGCACTCTGCCTTCTGTTTTCGCCTTGATCGGGATCGTTCATCAGGATAAGATGAGCTGTTGATACTGAGATGCCGTGTACGTGGACATAACGTACGTTCTCCTTTTTGATTCTTAGTTATGTGGGCGGTTTTCTTTGTTCCACTTCTGATATAAGATATCAGGTGGAGGAAAAGTAAAACCAAAATGAATATCACAAGTGTTTATTTTGCACTGACCACTTTTCACAAAAAAACTATTATCTTTAACTATTTAACTAAATCCGAAAATACTTGTCGTCCCTTGGTGACGGTCCGATCACCACTGCTGGACCGATCAGCCGTCCGGCTGGACGTTTTGCCAGCAGTGGGGATAACGGAAACGAAGGCTACACGTAAACAACTACAACGAACACCGATTCGCAACTTTCAAAGTTTACATTTTACAGAATTAAAAATATTTAAAAGTAGTAAAAATTAGTAAACTGTATAAATATTAACTTTAGCTTAAATACGCACACACATAATTATTTCTTATATTTGTAGAAATAACGGAGATCAACGTTTAATACAAGCAATTCTTACCAACATCGTTTAGCATCTTTTATACCGGAAATCACATTTGATAATTATCATATAGTTTGTAATAGTCTAAAGATGAAGAACTATGATTTCTAACACACTCAAGGACCAGCTTACCCCAGCGGTTATCGGTCCTTCGGCAGATATGACCAGCCCACTGCCACTTCAGCTTGCTAATACGTTGAGCTATGTCGGTCACTCTAGTTCTCTGTCGAATTACTTCGTTTCGGATACGATCCCTTAGAGAAACTCCGAGCATAGCTCTCTCCATAGCTCGCTGAGCGACTTTCAGTTGATGGACCAGTCGTACCGTGAGTGTCCACGTTTCGGCTCCGTATGTCATGACAGGTAGGACGCACTGGTTGAAGACTTTCGTCTTAAGGCATTGCGGTATTGGCGACGAAAAGACTCGACGGAGTTTTCCGAATGCTGCCCAACCCAGCTGTATTCTTCTCTGGACTTCCTTCTCAAGGTTGTTTCTACCTAGTTGGAGCGTTTGCCCTAGGTAGACATACTGTTGAACAACTTCGAGTTGGATTCCATTTACGGCAATCGGTTCCGGATCAACGTGTTCGTTGAACATGACTTTGGTTTTATCCAAATTCATCCGGAGACCGATGCGGCGAGAAGAATCAGCTAGGTCATCCACCATTCGTTGTAGGTCTTGCAGCGTTTCTGCCATAATGACGATGTCGTCTGCAAATCGTAAGTGAGAGATGTACTTGCCGTTTATATTAATACCACGACCTTTCCAGTCCAGCGTCTTAAACATATCCTCCAGAGCGTTAGTGAACAGTTTCGGGGATATGACGTCCCCCTGTCTCACTCCTCGATGGAGATGGATAGGCTTAGTCCGCCGGTCCTGTACTTGTACGGTCATTGTGGCGGCTTCATACAGACATCTCATCACTTCGATGTATCGCCAGTCGACTTGGCAACGCCGCAAAGATTCCAGAACAGACCAGGTTTCGATGGAGTCGAAAGCTTTCTCATAGTCCACAAACGCTAAGCACAGGGGCCGATTGTACTCTTGAGACTTCTGTACAATCTGCCGTACCGTGTGAATGTGGTCTATGGTGCTATAACCCCTTCGAAACCCGGCCTGCTCGGGAGGCTGAAACTTATCGAGTCTTCGCGCATGACGGTTCGTGATGACCCTGGAGAACAGTTTGTAAACATGGCTCAAAAGCGAAATGGGGCGGTAGTTCTTCAATAGGGTTTTGTCTCCTTTTTTGAAGAACAGTACCACCATGCTTCTGTGCCATGCCTGCGGAGTTCTCCCATGGAAGAGAACGGAGTTAAAGAGCTGTTGGAGCTGTTCCAATAAGGGAGTTCCTCCAGCTTTTAGGAGCTCTGTCGTGATCAAGCCCCAGGGGAGGCTTTTCCATTTTTTAACTGTTTCAGGGCCATTTCGATCTCGTCTCGGCTGATCTCGGGCAGGTCCTCGGTGAAGTGGCGTGTGAGGGTGGCTCTGCAATCCTCAGTATCGGGTACGGGCTTTGAAGCTTGCGAGGCGTAGAGCTTGCCATAGAAGTCTTCCACTTCCGACAGAACCTCCGGCTTGGATGCGACGACTTCCCCAGATTCAGTTGTCAGCTTCGTCAGGTGGCTCCTACCCAAAGGCCGTGCGAACACCTTTGGTCCCCGATTCTGCTCAATTGATTTGTCAATCAAGAGCGTGTTTGCGGATCGGAGATCACGTCGCACGAGCCTCTGGATGGTTTTGTTGCGCTCTTGACTTTTCGTCGAAGCTGACAATGGGTCTGTACGTCTCTCTTCCATTAAGCTGAGAGTTTCCGTCGAAAGTTTGGACTTTTTTCTCTTACGTCTAATCTCGCAGAACTTCGTCCCTTCATCCCTGTTCGACACACTTGATATCTCTACAACGTTGGCACAGAGAACCTTATTAACCATTAATCCGACGCCACCTTGGGAGGGCTGACCTCCTTCTCGGTTATACAGAAGATGGCCCGATCCCAGAGTTATGGTGTCCTCCCCCACTCTTCGGACTTCACATAACCCTAGAATGTGCCACCTTATGTGCTTCAGCTCCTCTTCTAATTGCGCCAGGTGTTCGTCCAGTCGTAACGTGCGTCCATTGAACGTAGCCAGGGTCAGTTTGATTCTTAGCACCCCCTGACCCGCCGTTACCATGACCGCCGCCTTGGCCAGGAATAGCGGGGCGGGCGGGGACTGGGGGCCTTGGTCCGATGGCTTGTTTCATGAGGGTTTGCCTTTAAAAGATAATCGCCCCGCCAGGCGTGCGTCTTGGCAATCGCAGGACGCAGCTCTTCGCACCGGTGATGCTGCTGCCCATCACCGGTCTGTGGCATTTAGCTACGCCATCATTTCGAAATGGTTATACCGCCATTTGTCGGTCGCCAGAGCCTCGTTCGCTGTTCGGCAGGATGCACCGCGGGCAGGTGAGGTTGGCTTGGAGCATTGAGCTGGTGTTTGTGCCCCCTTACACCCCATCCATTATTATTCTTCCTATACCCAACTAACTATGCGCGGTTTCAAAACAATAAGTAAGTCGATACATAGGTATTATCATTATGTAGAACTAAATTTTGCTGCATTAAAAAATAAAATAACGTCCTGGTACGAAACATTTATAATATTACATAAAAATTTACTACATATCGATAATACAAAATAGTTCTACTATTAGTACGTTTACCCTAAACCTCTCGCCTATACCGTCGAGTCGTGCGCGGGAGCCTGCGCTACGCTGCGCTTGCTATTTCCCCGTACCCCCGCGCCTGCTCCTCCCGCGCGCTGCTTCACCCCCTCATTAGCTCGGCTTCCTCGGACTGATTTCGCCTTAATGCTTATGCTCAATATGCTCATGTTGATTTTATTGTCCATGATTCTTAATACACATGCTCATTTTCATGGTCATACTCATATGCATGAATTTTTTCATGTTCTTTCCATTTCATTTAAATGGTCTTAAACATGAACACAGGGGTCATAAATAAAACCGAGATTTCAACCCACGAGCCAGACGAGCGGAGTGAGCAGCTGTCAAAAGCGTGACAAAGAGCAACATAAAAAAATTGTAATTGTGTAGAAGCTGGTAAGACTGCTCTCTGCGTAGATTTGTTTGTACGTCTGAATCCCATACCAACCCGACCACAGAACAGCGTATGGGTATCACAGACTATTCAGGTGGCAAGATTTTGGCGTACGTAAGTAACATCGTCTTCAGACTTAAAAAATATCACTACTCGCTCCGTCCGATGCGTTAAACGCACAAAAAATATATATATCTCTGGTCTGTGGTAGAATGACCACCGACTGGATCTAATTTCGCACCGCTGTTTCGGTCTCTATAATAAGTTATCGGGGCAAAATTGTTCAGATGATCTGTCAAGCAAAGAGTTATCTTGAATTTTTTTTATTATAAACTACTTGGTACCTACTGTAAAAACGTTACCTACTCATGTTCAGAATGCACCCTGTAAATATTTAAAGTGAATTACTAGTTATGTATTACTCCTTTCTTATTATAAGTAAAAAGACTTAGTGAGACTTTTGCTTTTCATTATTTTATAGATAAAATATCGTCTATCGTCAAGGCTAGCTGAAGCGACAGCTATGATAAAATTGTTGCTCGTCTCGCCAAAAGACGTAACCGACGTAATAATAAGCGCATACTGAAACTACGCCTTCTGGTGTCAGCCATAAAGTATTTTATCAATCAATCTGTCCATGTCACAAACGTCATAAGTAAAATGAGCAACGTAATAATTACGAAAAAATATTTGTAAATTTTGTGGGAAATTTTGACACAGTACCGGCGCTGGCAAGAGCCATTTGGGTACTGGCGGGGTAGCGGGCGGTGCGGGATGTCATTGAGAGGTTGGTTTGTCGGCGAGAACCGTTCTAATTTTTTGAAAAAAATGATTTGTTGAATTAAAATCTGTTCATCCACTAAAACCTGATAGTGTTATTTTTAGGGCATTGAAAGAGGAATATTCTACATCAAGAAACTATATCAAAATAGTAGTCCAAGTTACGATAAAATTGGTTTGAAAATATTTTTAATGCTCTTTTTGAGATTTTTTAAATTAAAATATATCAAACCAATCGAGTCATACGATAGTATAACTACTAGACAATATCTTTGAGTATGTCATATATTTTTTTAAAGTTTTTTTAGCCTCAATAACAGGCTTAAAAACTGAATCGAAATTAACGCTTTTCATCGGCAGAGCGCCTTAAAAATTAGAAAGTAGGCCACAAAAAAATGATTTTTATCTTGTGGCTTTTATTATCGCTACAATACAGCTCAAAAAACACACATACAAACACATATCACGCCTTTATACCTTGCGAGGTAGGCAGAGCGTTGACGATCGTAAAATTAAGGTCGTTATCGCCACATCTGACTAGTATTGAGGGCCCCTCCAGATGATTTGTGTATCACTGTAGTGACAGGTTGTCAGCCTGTCGCCTAAAGTTGTAATACGTGGTAATACACATGAAACCCTCGAGTCCCTTAGTTGCCACTTACAACACCCGCGGGAAGAATTGAGATATTCTATGCCGGCATCACACGGCAGTCAAAATATTTTTTACACGTCGTTTTTTTTACCTTCTTAAACTTTCCTTGCAAGTAAAGGCCGCAACACACTCGTTGCATTTGAATTGTCTGGCTCCGTGAGCATACTTCAGATGCGCATTCAGACTGCCAGTCGAGAAGAAATCCTTGTCGCATTTTTCACATTTGTATTTACGCTCGGCTGCCATTCAAACAAAAATACATTGAACACCGTCAAAACACTTGTGGTATGGTAGGGCAGAACACATCGCTGGCGTATGCAGTTCGTATGAGTATGCATGTCCCACACGAACAGAGACACACACAAAGAGAGAGAGAGAGAGAGAGAGAGAGAGAGAGAGAGAGAGAGAGAGAGAGGAGAGAGAGAGAGAGAGAGAGAGAGGAGATAGAGAGAGAGGAGAGAGGGAGAGAGAGAGGAGAGAGGAGAGAGAGAGAGGAGAGAGAGAGAGGAGAGAGAGAGAGGAGAGAGGGGAGAGAGAGAGAGGAGAGAGGGGAGAGAGAGAGAGGAGAGAGAGAGAGAGAGAGGGAAAGAGAGAGACAGAGAGAGAGAGAGTATGTTATTGTTGTTATTTGTTCATATTTACCTGCATGTGTCAGTATGTGTTTATGCAAGTACGTTGTCATAATGCCGCAGTGGGGACAGACTGTTTTAGCCTTTTCATTAGGCTTCCTATTCGTGATTTTTGGCTTAGAACTGGGCCTCTTGAATTGCATTAGTTTAAGACCCTTTAGCTTAACAGGTTTTATGCATACTTTATGTTCATTTTCTGTAAAAGAAATATAATTTTTAGTTACTTATAGCTAAGGAAATATAATTTGAGAGGAATGCTATAAAGCAAATTCAACTATAAAACAATTTGATTATAAAATACTACATTATTTTTCGAAAAATATACCAACTTCAAAGTTATAACATGCTTACATTAACATAACAAAGTAACATTTTTCCAAATGTAAATATTGGTTGACTTCGAAAATTAACAGGTAATTTTTTTAATTTCATCTGCCTCTTTAAACTTCCTAAAAATGCTAATTTTGCGACTTTAGATGTCTTCCAGAATCGAGGCCAATTTTAACTAAGAAAGCATGATTATAAATTTGGGTGTAATATAGATAACATAGTTACCTGGTGAATATTTTTTACGCGTTCTCTTCTCTTTTAATAGTTTCTTTGGTGAAATGAATATACCTTCACAATCTGTGTTCATATCATAGACATGGTTTTCCAATTGATTGAACTCCTATAAGAATGAAAGTATTTTTTATTAATAAGCGAACAAGTATTACTGAAGCAGGTTTACGCGACTTGTAATTTCCTTATGTAACTAAATAAAAAATAGTATAGTAAAATAGCATAGCATCATAAAATAGGGTCAAATACATCATCATCATCATTCTCGTTGCCTTATCCCGTTCTCTGTCGGGGTCGGCTACCTAACCTAGGGGATTTGACGTGGAACCAAGTTTTTACACAGAGCGACTGCCATCTGACCTCTGCAACCCGGAGGCTAACCTGGCCCGAATCCTAGGTTAAGTCACATTCAAATATCATCTGAATTCAAAATAGGGTCAAATACATTAGGTTCAAATTCAACGAAGTGTAAAAGCTTGTATTTATTTACCTCTTTAATAATTTCCGTTTCACATGTATTTTTCTTTCCAGACCCTAAAAAACAACAAAAGTACATTTTTTAAGCAGCATGGCAAATATTAGGTCTAAATAAATATCATTAATAGCTATTAAATTCCCATAACATCTTTCAATACTTTAAATTAAAAAGGAGAGAAATGCCCTAATGGTTAAAATAGTAATAAAAAAAATTAATAGGTATATAGAGTTCAGTCAGCCCACACTAATTAATTATCTATACATATAATAAAGCTCAAGAGGACCGAAAGTCTGTTCATACAAGGTATCCAAAAAAGAATTGTTTCGTGATACTTAATATTGATAACAAAACATGTTTCTGCATTTTTTTTAATTTTTGTCTGTTTGGATGTTTAGATGTTTGAATGTTTGTTTGTGGATATGCGGAAGCATCACGCGAAAACGACCGAACGGATTTTGATGCAATTTGTACCAAAGTGTCAAGTAAATCACCGACCAGGTTATAGGCTAAAAAAAACATACCCCTAAAAGGGGGGTTGGCTGCTACACATAAAATAAGTTTGTAAATCACGTAAATTTCATAGTGCCGCGTAGTAAAAAGATGTGTATGGGCTTTTTGGACCCGAGATTGATTTCAAATTTCGAACTGGCCAGCACGAATTGTGTCACTTTGAATAAGCGCGCAGAAAGAAAAATAACATGAGGCCGTATTTATATTTTTAATCTATATTTTTATAACTTCAATAAATGAGTTTGTCGAATTATTACTGAATATTACGACAAGAAAAGTAAAATCTACGAATATGTCTACGACTACAAAAATATCTCTTTAATATTGGTATAATTTCCACTTTTAATAATTCAATATTTTTTACACTCGTAAACAAAAGTTCCGTGGTGCAGTAAGTTGCGTACCAGACGATACAATCTTTATTTATGGATCGTTTTCTTGGTGCGTAATCTACTATTTACCGCAGGAAAATTGCAATAGCTTCAAAGCAAAAGTTTGTGTGAAGGGATATATGGTTAAAATGGCTCAGCGGAAGTGGATCTGCCTATGATGTAAGTCGACCAGCGAAGTTCCACAATTTTTTGTTTTTAATTTTTCTTGCTAATTTTGTTAAGGCTATTCTTTTTATATCTACGTTACTAGCCGATGTTGGTCTGTTACATACTGTTATTATATGTTGAGCCGACAATACCAACATTATTTTCAGGGTGCGCAACCTTTTTTCTGAAACATTAATTCGAAATATGAATAAAAATTGGACTACTCATACAAATTGACTCGATCGGCTGGTACATTTTCTATGGATGATATTTTTTTTCCATATGTTCTGTAAAATTTTCCTTACGAAAGTTGTTCAGTTTTATGAGTCATTATCATCGGTCTCAAAGCCTCATACGTCTGTGCCAGACGATCCAATCAGTGTCTCAGATAAGACTTTTCGTGGCTATAGGTATAAATCGATTTGGAAAACGCCGGATTGCCCAAAACAAGGCCACTCTCTTGGTCTCCTTGGCTGACTCCACAGGAACGACGAGTCGATACATGCGGAGCCAAGTAATTGGCTGCAGGATAGACCTCTGTCACACGCGCCTGACAGAGACCCCGTTCTGGGTTTGAATGTAGACTCTGTTGTCCTTCTCCAGGGCCGGTCTTGGGTCGGGTTTCTCGGTTGATTCTTACGACGCGACCCCCACGGGAAAAGAGGAGTTATTCAACTCTGCCGGCAGCATACTTAATTAAATAGCCTTAGGTACTTTATTAAATGTAACCCTAGCCGCGGCTCCGCCCGTATGGAAATCGGTCATCCCGTGGCATCGCACAGGAACTTTTTTTACGATAAAAACTTTCCTATGTGTTAGTACAAGTTACCCCTTTTACGTCTGTGCCCATACATACACACATACATATATCACGCCTTTATCCCTTGCGGGATAGGCAGAGCGTTAACGGCCGTAAGAATACGGTTGCTATCGCCACGTCTGTCATTTTTGAGGATTGTTTTCCAAGGTTGTTCAAGAAAACATGTGTATCACTATAGTGACAGATTGTCAGCCTGTCGCCTAAAAATTGTAATACACCAATACCCTCGAGTCCCTTAGTCGCCTCTTACGAGACCCGCGGGAAGGATGTGGGGTGATGCTATTCTAAGCCGGCATCACTCATCATCTGTGCCCAATTTCATGAAAATCAGTTCAGCAATTTTTGCGTGAAGGAATAACAAACAAACAAATCTTTTGTATTAATATATTAGTAGGAAGTAGGATAGGATAGGATTTGTAGCAGGATTACTTGGTTTTTAATAAGCTTATGTTTTATTTATTCACACTCATGAACTCGGTCTTTATTCATCCATCACAATGTTAAGAAATGTGGCATCAGTCTACTTCACGGAATTGATACCTTTGGAAGTAAACGCACGGTTTTAAAGAATCTGCTAAAATGAACTGGAAAGCGAGGATTTGGAACAGGGAGTGACTAATCTGTAACCTGATTCAGCAAATTCAACCTACAGGATTCAAAAAGACCAAACATATATAAAAGAACCACCGTTTTCTTACTCTTTTTTGCATGTGGAAATTGTAAATTTAGGATTTAACAGTTTTTTTAATTACATATAAAGTGTAAAAAAAATAGCTGCAAATATTTTAAGGGGTGAATCAGCCCATGAATCTGAACAACTTTCCCCAAGGAATACATAGGTCGAAATATGAAAAAATCATTTGGGCCTCCCATACAGTTGACTTGCGCGGTGACTACATTTTGTATGGGAGGTCCAAAAATTTTTTCCATATTTCGACCTATGTTGCATGGGGAAAGTTGTTCAGTTTCATGGACTGATTCACCCATTTAAATATTTGAAGCTAATATTTTTACACACTGTATAGTCGGCGAAACCAAGTTTTTGGGTACCTATCTACCAACAACTTAATATAAGCTTATAATATATTATTTTACGGTTCTTAGTCTATAGGGGAGGCCTATGTTTATCAGTGAGCTTCCCTTATGTAGCTGATATGATGGATGATATATGGCGAAACGAAGTTCGCGGGCACCAGCTAGTTGATTAAATAAGTGCATCTGCTGTTAAGTTTTCCGGTGGGAATAAATATTTTTTCCGGCAGCACATATACAATAAAAGATCCCCATGCATGGTTTTGATGCATTTTTTAATAGATAGAGAGTAAAATTAGATAGAGTATTCGTTCATACAAATAGACGTCGAAAGCGACTTTGCTTTTAACAATGTAGTAATTGTGAATGAGGCCAGCTGATAGAGTTTCACCTGTGGTTTACAAAACAAACATTCAAAATTCGCTTGATATTATCAGAAGCACCCCAATGTGATTGATTACCTAATTGTGCTGACAGTAAAACTTAGATTTTTTCCTACCTGCCTTGTGTTTTGTTTTGCTTCGTATTTTCTTTCTAGTTTTGAGTGGCACCATCATCGTATCATCTGATTCTACTCCACATGAATCCCCATCATAATCCTGGAACTTTATACATAAAAGTTGCTAATAGTTCTGTTTATAATGTGCCTAGAAATAGCTGATAAAATAGTTTAAAGGGTGAATGAGGTCAATGAAACTAAATAACTCATGCTAACTCTAACAGGCATAGATAAAAGAAAATTTAAAACTTTAAAAGTAAGTATGTAAAATAAATAGTTAAATAATCACTACATAGTATAAGGCAAAGTGGCTTTTTGGGTCTGTATATATTTGTGCTTAAATCTTTAAAACTACACAACAGATTTTGATGCAGTTTTTTTAATAGATAGAATGATTCAAGAGGAAAGTTTTTATGCATAATATTTGCTTGGAAATCATCTAATTTCCACCAGAAAATTCTTTAAAGAGAGTGCAGCCGCTGGGCAGGCCACTAGTAACAAATTAATGACAAAAATATTGAGAAAACTTGGCCTACCAAAAACTTTAGAATTCCATAGAGAATTTTAGATAGAGGATGGTAGGTATACTTACATCAACATCACTATAATTGTCTTTATCTATTTCATCTGGTATTGATTTAAGAAATTCTAGCACTGGTATTGGTTTAAAAAAAATATCATTTGGTTCATGATTTGTAACTTTTGTTATAGCAGTATTACCATAGCAGAGTTTATTTTCATTGTTTAAGTTGTTTATAACATCTAGAAGTTCCATTTTTGGCTTTTGGTCATCAAGGTTGATTTCTATTTCCATTTTGATATCAGTAATATTGTTAAATTTTAACTTGATCTGAGTTCCATTTAGAGTTGCATCTGATCTGGAAAGCATAATCATTAGTTTAATACTATACCAGCAATTATTGTATTCTATTTTTAATATAATAATAAATATACAAATAGAAATTTTATTATGCTGGAAACTATGTATCATCTACCACTATATGTAGAGATTAGAAAATATAATTTGAGCAGATTCAACCTATAAGACATCAAGGTGAATTGACTCAAATTATATTTCCTAAAACATATTATAATGCCACATGATTCCAATAAATAATAATGACTATGACTATGAAAAATGATGTGCCATAGGTTCAGGGCAGGCACAGTATTAACATGAAAGAACGTTAAATGGACCCACAAATTGGTATCTTGGAAAAGGTTCCAATGATTTTAACAATATTCAATTGCTCGAACAAACCCTTACCTTTCCATAAGAAGTTTAAAATCATAGGCTTCTTGCAGTTGTTTGCGACAAGCTCGGCAGATTTTGTCTGTGATCCTGTCATTATTTACAACCTGAGGATACAAAATAAACAAGTGATCAAAGTGACCAAACAAAAATATTGTTTACCGTGAACAGTATCAGTCTAATCTACAGGAGCATCGTAATTTTTGGGACCGGTATTACAGAGTTTGTTTTTAGATATATACTTAAGTATGCAGTGCTGTCGAGTAAAGAACAACCTGTTATCTCAATATTTACCTTAATATTCGCCAAAGATTTCATCATATAAACGTATGTAACGTTTTTATTGTTCCTTTCGCTTATACTCAACATGTTTCTTTTAGTGTTTACTAAACATATTCTACATTTTTCCATATTTTGATATGTTTTTTTATACAAAAACGAACGAAACAAATATTTTTCCTCGTTTACGTTTTTTTTATGTTATGACGTTTTACTTTTTTTTTTTTTTTTTCCTTTTGTCCATTCTGGACAGGCAAGGGTCTTAAGACCATACAGCCTCGTCTTCAGTGGTTACTTATTCTTAAGTATTTATAGATTGTACGTCTTCAGTGAGTCCTTTTCTTGTGTATTTTCATCAATAATACGTCTTCAGTATTTTGTCCATTCAGTGTGTTGTTCTTCTTCTGTATTTTCTTATTTTATACGTCTTCAGTTAGTTTATTCTTCTTGAGTGTTTTTATAAATTATACGTCTTCAGTATTTTGTCAATTCCATGTATTTTTATATATCGTACGTCTTCAGTATTTATGTCCATTCTGGGTATTTTTACAATAAAATCGTCTTTAGTTCAACTTTCGTTAAAGGTTTCATGTCCATATAAAATGTGTTTGTTGTGTTTACATCTTCTTCATATTTTTTAAATTTAATTTTTATATACAATAATTTCACATTAAATTTATATACATTCGCTATACCTAAATTTCCTGTACAGTAGATATTACAAAATTATACAATGGTACGTATGTGGAATTATTTTGTAGTAATGTTTGTACAGATTGCGGGACCAGATGTGGTTCTCCGTAAATACGGATTAACTCGTCCATCAGCAAAAGGCGCTGAATACCGAAAGACGAGCATGAAAAGAACAAATGATCAATGGTTTGATCCTCTTGTGACTGACAATGATCGCAATGCGGATTATTCACAATTTTCATACGAAACAGGTGATGATTAAGACGACAGTGTCCAAACCTCAAACGGCTTATTGTGGAGTAAAACTTCTTACAACGGTATACATTGCCGGTACGGAACCAAGAAACGGATTTCAAATTAACATTCAAAGCAGCATACCAAGAACCTTTGTTTTCTATTTGTACTATGTGATCCCAATGTTCCTTCCACTTATCATACATTCTTTGTTTCAGAACAGCAACTATATCAGTATATGGTAGTAATAAATTCAAATCATTACCAAAATTATGAGAATTTGAAATTGAACGAGCCAAATAGTCTGCTTTTTCGTTACCGGATACTCCTATATGAGATGGAGTCCACATGAATTCAACTGTTATTTGATGATTATCGTGAAGATCAAACCAAAGATCCTTTATATTGTATATGAGATAATTCGTATTTGCATTCATTTTATTATTTTGCAATGCCTTTAAAACACTCATGCTATCACTAACTATGACCCACCTATGAAAACCACAGTTACGATTTAGTATGTGCTTTAGCGCACCAAGTATAGCGACTGCTTCCGCAGTAAATATGCTGGATTTTTTGTCTATTTTATATCCAATACCTATTTTAGTAGCAGGGTCATATATTGCAAAAGACACATTTGACTCGTTTTTTGCGCCATCAGTGTATAAAAATCTGTATCCATTCCAAAGGGATAATCTTTCATAAACTTCCTCCTTCTTAGAAAGATTATTCTCAATTACTATATTCATTGGACTGAATTTACTTTTATAGGGTCCATCATAACATGGTAGATAATTATTGTTTTGAAAGATAGGAATGTTTTGTAAGCATCCATTAAATTCAGAAAAGCCCTGCAAAATGTAACACGGTTTTCGAATTGTAGAAATACTTGAATGAGTTAGCTCAGCTATAAGATTGTTATTTTTTTCAGAGTAGAGTTTGAGAATAAATCTTTCTTTCAGATAAGCGAGACGGATAGCCAGAGGAGGCAGATTACACTCCACTTGCAAAGAAACAATTGGAGTGGTCCTGAAAGCTCCGGTGACTATCCGCATGCATTTGTTTTGTATTTTATTAAGAATATCAACGAGTTTGGAGTCTCCCGCATAGCATAAGAACCCATATTCAAAATGCGACCTTACAATTGATTTGTATAGCATAAGCAGAACTTTTGGGTCCGCTCCCCAACTAGTACCACAAAGTGATTTCAAGACATTGCAAGCCTTATTAGCCTTGACTATCAAGTTATCTGTATACTTTTTCCAGGACAAGTTACGACAAAATACAACACCCAAAAATTTTGTATCCATAGAAACAGGTAAAGCAATATTATTGTAATAAACTGGACTCAAATTGATATTGCTGTGTTTGCCAAAAACAACAACCTTGGATTTTTGTGGATTAACTTCAAGATTTAAATATGAAAGATATTTATGAAGGTTAGTTAAAGCCAAATTAATGTTATTTATAATATCATTTGAATTGTTGCCTGACAAATATACTACAAGATCATCTGCAAACTGTAAATTTTTGATATTGGGTCCTAATATTAAGTTTAATCGACGTATATACAAAATAAATATCAACGGAGATAAGATTCCACCCTGACATACTCCAACAGAAGACAAACGAGGACCAAATAGTCCACCATTATACTTGACATACACTTTCCTGTTAAGCAAAAAAGCTCGAATCCACTGAACAAGTTTCAATGGAATATGTATATACAATAACTCTGTACATAAAATATCTATATTTACATTGTTAAAAGCACCGGCAATATCAAAAAACACACTTATGAGTTTGTTGTTACTGTCAGTGCTTTTTAAAATATCTAAATGTAATAAACTCATACTTTCACGAGCCGAACGGCCTCTACGAAAACCAAACTGATTTACTGGCAACAGTCTATTATGCTCTATGTAATGTAAATTCAAGACGTTGCTTAAGAAGCTGCTCAAATATTTTACCTACACAAGAAGTTAAGGTTATAGGACGATATGAGTCAGGATGAAGTTTAGGTTTATCAGGTTTTAGGATAGGTATAATACAATCAATTTTCCATTCCGGCGGAATGTCATTATTAGACCATAACGCGTTAAAAATGTCTAAGAACACTAACAAACTATTTTGCGATAGCTTTTTGAACATTAAATATGGAATACAATCTAGCCCACATGAAGTATCACGACGAGAAAAAATAGCGGCTCTTAATTCCTGCATGGTGAAGGGTTCAGTGATAAAACTGTTTTGAGAATTGTTATTTGAGGTAGTATCAGAGGATATAAATTTATTTTCCACGAAATCTGGAGTAAATTTGTGAAGAAAACTAAAAATCCAATCTATATTGTCATCTGAACTTTGAGGGACATATGATTTGTTATATTTACGCATGAAGCGCCAAATTATTGATAAGGGAGTACAACGATTAAAAGAAGAACATAACGCGACCCACGAGCTTTTTCTCTCTGTTTTGAGAATAAGTTTTTTCACAGCTTGTAATCTTTTAAATTCTAAATAGTTTTCTAAATTAGGATTGTGTTTAAAACGTGTGTACGCTTCCTTAGAATCCCGTACAGCTATAGAGCATTTATTATTCCACCAAGGGAGAGTAGGCCTGCGTTTACGTCCACCCACTCCCGATCTTGACCGATCGGGATTGCGAGGACTGCCAACAGCATGCCCACTAGTATTCGAAATTGATTGAGATATAGCACAGAACAATACTTTAATAAACAAACAATAAGTTTCTAAAGGTGAAAATGAATCCAACTGGAAATCAGACAGCAAGTGTTCCACTTTTTTGGTGTACATTTGCCAATCCACGTCCCTAAAGTTGGGTTGGATGGGCATATGCACACCACTGTTACTATTATTATTATCAGAACCATTGTTTAAAACTATTTTAGTTAATACAGGAAGATGATAACTTCCAAGAGGATCGTCATGGACAGACCAACTGCAACAGAGAGCCAAAGAAGGAGACACAATAGTTAAATCCAAAGCATTCGGACGCCAAGTTAAAGTACCCACTGTAGTGAGCTGACCATCATTTAATATAACTAAACTATTATCGTCAACAACTTCCAAGACAGCTCTACCACGAGGTGTGACAGAACCACAGCCCCACACAGTATGATGCGCATTAAAATCACCAGCAAGAATAAATGGACCAGGAATAGACTTGACTAAATTATCAAATTTCACTTTATCAAATGCAGGATTGCAGTTCGTTGGACTATAAAAGCTTACAAAAGTAATTTTTTTGCCGTTTATTGTTACTTGTATGCAGATATTCTGTAAAGAGTTATCAAAATAAATGTCTATTTTATTGTAATTTATGCTATTATGAATTAAAATACATACACCATTATGATTGTTACCGCAATCATTTCGCTCTATATTGTAACCTCGAATATTCAGCCTATGATGCGGCTTCAACCAGGTTTCGCATATGATTGCGATATGAATATCATTGTCGTATAAAAATTGTGTAAATTGATGTTTGTTATGTATTAAGCTTTGTGCATTCCATTGCACGACATTGAGACAGTCCATTATTTGGTTGAATGGGCTCCCTCACTGATCGTGTTCTGAAACGCAGCACGTATGGTTTCAGTGTTAATTGGGGTATCATCATTTGTTTTGTTGGAGATCAATTTTACGATAACTTGTGTAATCATGTTCATAAATGTTTGACTTTTGATAATGTTTTGTAAATATTGATTTGAGTTTCTTGCCGCCAAATGCGGAAACGATTTTTCGTCAAAAAGTGCCGAATATGTAGCTGAATGAGACTTAATTTTATTTTGTTCAATTTTGGCCTTTTTTATTGGACACGCCGCCGAAATTGCCACGTGGTCGCCTTTACAATTCACACAAATGGGGGTTTTGCTTTTGTCGGCATTACATTGTTTGAAGTTGTGTGGTCCCGAACAAATTGAACAAACATCATTGTTTTTACAGTAGCTAGCAATATGTTCAAACTGTAAGCATTTTAGACACTGCTTTACAGGTGGAACATATTGTGACACCTCATGTCTCCAGGAATCGAGAAAGACGTGTTCTGGAAGTTGGGTTGATGCAAAAGTTACTGCAACAGTTTGAGTGGGAATATATGTAACCTGACCTCCCTCGACTCGCCTGCGCATAAAACGCCTCACTTGAACGACATTACGTGAGCTTCCAATCAGAGAAAATATTTTTTTGTTCGATAAGTTAACCGGGACTGACTTAACAACGCCGGTTATTTCTGTTCCTGAAGCGGGGATTGACGCATACAATGTCAACTCATCTAAAATTTTGCTGCTTAGAAACATGTTCGCATTGTTCGACAAGTCGAATGTAATGGCTACTTTATACCTATTGACCGGTCTCAAATGTAGCACACCAGACACAGCATGCTTCCTGAGTGCCTGAGACAAGGCGACTTTGTCATTGTCAGAGAACGGCCTTTGGTCGACTTGGTGTTTTAAAAAAACCACAAAGTCCTTACGGTCAGACGTTTCCGGATATTTCCTACTATATTCTTTTACCTTGTAGGGCCGGTACTTATCTGCCTCCTGCTCCATATCGGAGTCCTCCTCAGGATCGGAATTCCCTCCTGGATCAGTCGGATCTTTTTTTCTTTTTTTGGGCTTATCCTTCCGCCCCATCTTCAGTCTTTATGTACACACCTAACTATGTACAAGAAATATTTACAAAAACTCTACAGAAACTATGATAATTTACAATTTTTATACAATTTTTAAAAATATTTTCTTAAAGCGCGCCTTTACGGTTCGAACGTTTCCCGCCGAAAAAATTGACGTTTTACTTTTTTTTACTTAACGTTTGACAGGCACGAGTGCGTTCGCGATGTTCTCGATTTGCGAAATTTTCTCGATTGTCCTTGAGTGCGGTCGTTATTTCGTCGTTCCAGAGAAAAAAAAGCTAACATCTGATTGCAAAACGACACCAGCACCAACAGAAAAAATGAGGGATTTACGGGAGCCCGGCGACTAGACAAGCCATCGTCATGATCTAACAAACGAAACAAAGATACCTAAGGATTTTTTTCGTAGAGACGTATTTTATTCGTTTGGTAAATCAAGTCAAATTTTGGCAAGAGGTTAGAATACTCACTAAGTCGTGGGTGAAACCGCCGGTCGGGCAACTAGTTAGATATAGCGCGGGTTTAACAACTGTCATCGCAAAAAATCTACTAAAATAAAAGAAACGTTACGAACGCGCCCCAGATCACTGGTCAGACAGCATTCAAAAACCTCGATTCGCACACACAATAAACTTTTTACACCATTATTTTGAAAATGCTGAAATAGATTTCAACACTACAAAATTAGTGCCTAAAAACATATAATTGGCGAGACGGGGACGTACCCGGAAGAGGTGGTGCGATGAATTCCTCCCGACGCATTAGTTTAGTTTATATACATATTTAAAAGACTGGCCTACCTATGAGCACTGGACCGAGAGACGTGGAATAAGAGGAAAGTGGCCTTTGCGCTGCAGCGGTATGTATGGTACAATACAGGCTATTATTAATAATAATATAATGCAACACGTTCTTCCATACCTGCATAATAGGTACACATTTTTACTAACCTAGTCCGTGAACATTGTACAAAACACATTTTATTAACCTAGTCCAAGAGCAGGAATTCATATATATCATTTCATTGAGAATGGTCAATGGAATAGAAAAGAGTAAAGTCACAGAATCAAATATAAAAAGATGTTCAGTTTTATATGTAGAACTAACACTGAAAATATTTGTACTTAATTGGCTACTTGAGTGACAGGTCAAAAGAGCAAATTTTTACGTATAAACGATCTAATGAAAACGCCATAAAATAAAAAATGGAATTGAATTGATCAAAAAAGAGTTTTGTATAAAAATACTGAAATAAGACGTGATATTTCACATTTCACAATTTTGGCTGGTATCAAGCAAAACAATCAATCTTATAATAATTATTTGTTTTCTGTTCAATAAATCTTACTAAGTACGAATATTATGAAAACGATGAATGGGGTTCGTGATATTTTTCAACAACAATTTTAACAACACATCTTTTGAATTTAAATACTTTATCCAGTCAAAAACCGAATTAAATGTAGGTAACCTTATACAGTGTAACTTTATAAAGTACAAACTTCCTTTCAAGGGATGAACCAGCCCTTGAACCTGAACAACTTTCCACAAGGAATAAGGTCTAATATTAAAAAAAAAATGGACCTGTTGTATGTGACAAACTATTTCAGTCGATTAATAATTGTGCATTTTTATATACAACAGTAGTTAGTACATGGAGGTCCAATTTTTTTTTCATATTTCGACATAATATATTCCTTCGGGAAAGTTGTTCAGTTTCATGGTCTTGTTCATCCCTTGAAAGGAAGTTAGTACTTTTCCTAACACCCGGTATATGGCGTGATACTGAACGATGAACTTGCCTTGAAGCGTTAAGCTCAACAGACTGAAAAGGACACTTGTCCTCTCAGGAAAAAAGGTCAAAGTGTTAAAAAGATTAGACCTTGCAAAAAAAAACAACTGACTAAATACTCATCTATGGGGAAAGTTGTTCAGTCTGACCTGTCGAGCTTAGCGTTTTCGGAAAAGTCCGTCGTTCAAAATGTACCGGCCTGTAATCTGTATATTCTCAGTGACAATACACTTTTCTTCTTCATTTTAATAAGATGGGGGATGTCCTGCTCTTACCTATTACAAATCAGGAGACTGCCCTGCCAGTCACTGTAGTACTAATAACTAATCAAAGTTTTTAGTATAAAACGTTAAGGGTTGTAAACAAAGAGGTGCGATACTAATCCATGAGCTTTTCGGAAATAAGTAGACTTCTACATATGTATTTTATATGGTTCTTGCTGAATAATTCGGCTGAATATTCATATTCGGTGACTTGGAAAAGAGAGGTGACTTGGAAAGGATGCCGACGTAGAGTTTTTACTCTGCTACAAATAATGTAAATGTTAGGCCCATCACTAAATAATAATAACAATCTTTGGTGTCACCGTTGCCGAACCGCCGCCGCCGGTAGTAAGCATTAAAGTTTTCGTACTGTGGTAAGTGGTGATAGCGGAGCGGTGTGAGGTGGGCGGGCGGTCGGTTAGTAGCGGCGCGGTGCAGGCGCGCGCGTAGCGCCGTATGCAGTGTCGCACGCGCCGCCCGCGGCCGCACATCGCTCCTCGCGCTACGCCGCCGCGCCTCCCCGCTCTGCCGCACCACGCGTCCGCTGGGCGCGTCGCGCGGGCCGCGGGCCAGGCCCGCGAGCCTGCTGCTGCTGGCCGCGTGGCTAGCGGCCGCTGTCGCCGACCTGGCCTGTCAAGACCCTCCACCGACACAGGTCGCGTGTGCTTCTTGCCGGTTGTACGAGAACGCGCGCGAACACAGCCTACAAGTGATTCGCGAAAGCTTGCTGGTGAAGCTCGGCTTTACTCAAGCGCCGAACACAACCGGCCGTCAGCTGCCACCGGTGCCAGCCGATCTGATGGCGCGATACGGGCGCCGGCCACCACCACCAGGCGTTCAGGCCGATGCGCCTGCCGACACTCGCACCTTGGTCACCCACACCGAACCAGACGATTTTCTCGTCCGCACCGATAATGTTTTAATATTTGCGCGTTAGTACTTCTTCTGTTTTTTTAATTTTTACTTAACTGGTCATCGAGTTATTAGTTCCATCATTTATCGTCATAAAACTAAGTTCGATGCCCTTGTCTCTAACAACTAGACTAGATCAGACTCAGCACCACACTTAGATGATGAACAATTTTGTGTACAGTGCTTTTTTTGCTTAGTTTAATTGATCACAAGACCCGCCGCGAAAGATGTCCTAGTACGAGGGGCAACAAACTGACTTGTCAACCTTAATCTGGATTTAAAGAAACGTCTCCTTATTAAAACAAACTTAGCACGTGGAGACACTAGTCTGCGGAGTTCATTGACAGGCACGTGTGCAGCCTATGTGGTAGACATTTCATGGTCTCCTCACGCACTGCAAATTTTAATTAGACAGTGATTGGTTCGACTCAGTCGTGTGTATGATTGTCTGTAAGAGTATGTAGAGTCGTTGAGATTACTATCGCGATCGCGTCAGACGGTCACTGAATAACAATATTTGCAACGGTCAGCTAATGTATGCGCTTTTGTAATGGTGGCCTATGATTCAGTCATGTTAACTAGATTTTAGTTCATATCACTATGCTAAATTATAAACGTTCAAAATGAACTTGATTAGCATCTCCCAATACGAAAAGTAAAAAGATTAAATAATATTTTTAAAAAAAAAAACATTTGACATAAAGGTGTAGTAACGAATGCATTGCGAAAACGGGGCTATCTCAGTGGAGTTCAAACAAGTATGTAATCTGGTACCGTGAGCCGAAGGGGCTTCGACCGCTGTAGATAACGCAAAGTCTAGCTCCGATGCGACAGAGCGATTAATAGTAACAAAACTGAATGATGAGATGAAATATAATTGCTAATATTTTGACATCAACATTGAGAGACATTGGCCATTTTGATTGAAACCCTTGAAGGAAAGAAACGAATCAGCAGCTTTACACTGATAACGATACAAAGATTTATTTATATCAAACAGTGAACATGAATAGCGTTGTTCTAATTGCGACGCTCTTATATTGAAACTAATTGGGTTTAGTACGTACCCCGATATGTAAATTTGAAAACATTGTTTTTATTTTATAATTAGTTTAAAAAATTTAGATGAACATACAAGGCGAAAGTCGAAAATCTAGATTTATTAATACGTACAAGGTGCTACTTAAATGGCATAAACCCTTTTTAGATTTGGATTTAGTAATGGGCTTTCTTATTTTTTAGGTATATATGAATGATGATTTTTGGGTGTAAAGAAAATTCATGAGCTTTGTAAAAAAATATGTTTGAAATCAAAAGTCAGTAATTTTTCCAGAACAAAAGATGTGTAAAGATGTGTTTCTGCTATTTCTCTGACTCTCTGTCTGCACCTACTCACAAGTAGGTATTCCACAGTTGTTGCTGTGCTATTATTTTTAGCATATCAAAGTGAACGATAACTTAACAGCATTCTCTTGAATGATTATACATATTGGTAACATAAAGAAAAGGCGAAGGTGCAATATAATATTATTACTTTCTACACAGTCGCTTGTAGGTATGTTTTGCCACAAGTTTATTTTTTTATCATTTATTTACCTTCTTATATAGGTACTAACTAGTACTCCTGTTACTAGATACCTTATTACAAATCAACCAATAATTATTCATATTTTATGTATGTGGATGGATCGAGTAAACAAAAGCTTTTCAATTTGGCAGAAGAGTGCGTGGCCGCCACCACAAAACTTTTCGTGGAATTGAATCAGTTTTTGGTATGAAAGGTGTTTGCAAGTAAGTCTAGATTTAATTTTTGTTGGGTTGACTTTGCTCTGTTTAATAATCCTAAGTCCATTTCATATCAGTCTGCTTTACTGCATTAGGCCAGGTTTTAAGCAGTTAGACCAACACAATCCAGACATGACAAATTACTAACACTTAATTTAAAAGTCTAGAGAGGTTCGATTTTAACGGTACTTAACTTAGGTACCGTACATATAAAAGGATAGGATTCCTGCTAATACCGCTAACTTGTCTTGTTTGTAGGTCATCTTAAACATAGAGATCTAAATAATTGTCTAATATTATAAAGTAAGATGTAATACACGCCTGAACTTAAGTCCTAGTTGAATGTAACTCTGTACTGTAAGATAATAGATGACAAAAGTGTGTCAGTGTAACTTCCGTGTACGTACGTCATTGCTACATACGCATGCAAGTAAAGTAATGATGATCTAGAAGTAAGGCCGGGTTTGCGACTGGTAGCGCAGCAAGCGAGTAGGCGGCCTGCCGACTCCCAGTCTGCCGGGCGCCCGAGGAACACTGCCCTCGGCTAATAATCGGCGAATCGTGCAAACGCACCGCCTCCAATCAACTCGGTGACACAATTCCTAACACATTACCTAATAATCCTATCGTACACTACAATTTTCGACTATCATCAGAACCATAGTTGTTGGTATGTGACCGAGTACCTACATCACCTCACTCACAGCTTGAATTACTTTCAAGTTAATTGTTCCGGATGATACCCGTTAGACCGGTTACCTCCCACTTATCCTGACACTAACCTAGACCTACATTCCTGAGACTCTCCTAAAGAGAGTAAGCGAATGTGATATTTACTTTCAGATTACGCACACGACACGACACGATATGTGAAATGAAATACTACTGTGTTTTGTAAAGTTTCTAAGCAGGTAACAAAATATTTTGTGCAACTCTAGTATGTAAAATTACATGAACAAATGAGGGATGATTTATAGAGTACTTTTATGATCGAGAGAAGTTATCGGTTTACTACATCTTAATCCTCACAAATATTGAACACAATTGACAATTTGGTTATCGCACCAGTCCATCACAAACATTATTGAAATATATTGCTATGATTGGTATTTATTTCAATATCTTTTTCGTATTTGTAAAAACTTAATCAATATATTTTTTGCCTATGGTTGTATGTACATACTATAGTAATTTAGTACTTCTTATTTTTATAAATAACTTCTCCTTATCGTTTTGAAGCAAGGACGTGACGTGATATAGTTGGTTGCGTGTTCAGTGACAACAGAATATATTTATTTTCTGCAATTTTTTAACGCGATACTTTTGATTTTTTAAAAGATTTGTCAGAGTAATTATAATGGTTTTTTCGTGTAGTTTTATGTTTACAGTTTTTGCATCAGTGATTAATGCCTCGATAAATACAGAATACATGAAAGTATAAAGAATAACAAAGAAACGAATCGTCGAAGATATCCATAGTATATTTTTATTACAGAAGTGACTAGGTAAGTTACATAACATTATACAAATTATTCGCATCATCTTTGAGTCTAAGTAACACAATGTTTTGATTTTTAGAATAATCTAATAAAATTAAAGTAATTCACTAGTAACTTTGTTTTTATTCAGATGAAAGAATTCACCGCCGATTAAAAAGAAAGAAAGCTGACTGCAAGATAAAGAAGCAAATCCAGCTGGTGCGATGCGCGTACTCGCTGTGCGTGTCATGTCAACTAAACGAGTCAACCATTTGAAGCCGATCGATTGTTTTGGCTGCTCCCAGACACCTTAATTGCTCATGAATCCAGATGTCCCGTCCGCATTTATATAGTTTAACTCCAGACAAGTAACGGTATTAAGCAAATCCCATAATCTGAATAAATACATGCAACCAACATTATGTGCAATTCTTTTTTAAAGTAACTGCATGCTCAAGTTCTTTAACTATTTAACTACCACCAACCAATAAAGCTTATATTGAAAGATTTCTATAGTCGTGTGCGGAAATCTTGAGTGCGGAAAGCTCATCCCGTCAATAGTTGCGAATAACTCTCTTTGTGCCATGCGAAACTCCTGCGCAGCTGAGCCCGCATCTAAAGACCACCCTCGATCAAAAATGAGCAATCACCCGCGCTGCGTCCAACTTTATGTCAATAAAAGTATTCAAAGAGACAACCACTTTAGACAGCCCTAGCTGAAAGAGATATATAGATATAAATGGTCAGAGTTTAATCAATAGTTGACGACCTTGTAGTTTGCAACGAGCACGAGTTCAATAAATTTCGGCTGTAATTATAATACATGCAAAAGGCATGGCAAAAATTATGACGTGGTTATGTATGACTGTTTCAATCAGTAATTCGGCATAGATGAACGTAATATTACTGCAAATAAAAAGTTCATGTTCAAGTTCAGAAATCAAATCCATTACGTTCAGTCAGAGTTACGTTTAGATCGCATAATATTTGCTGAAATAGAATTTGACGTACTTATATTGTTCATCAAGACTCAATATCAATAACCCGAACAGTTATGGCACTTCCTTTCCCTATGAAAACACCAGCAGGCACCTTGACACTAGAGGTTGTTAACCGGTGCATTAGACGGGGCACAATTCAATTGAGGCCAGTGTGTGAGCGAGTTCAAGAGCAATTTAGGTTCCGTAGGTCAGTTCGCCGAAGGTAACCTTGACATTGACCACAAAAAGAACACCTGGAACTCTGATTTCTAACAAGTCCATGCGCAAACCTTGTATGATAGTTTGTTTCTCTTCTCTGCCATACAGAATCAGTAGTAGCAGTAGTCGCCATCACATCAAAAGATTCACAACCTCAGCAAGGATTATTTTATAGCTAAATAAACATGCCAAAGACACGCAAGATACAAGAATCTCTTAGTACGTTCACGGTCTATTTATTTACAATATTCTTAGTATCCATGCTCTAAACTAGTCAGACAGATATCACCGTCTGTGAATTTCTCACTCTATTTATAGTCATTAAGCCGGCAGGGAACTGAACTCCAGTAATTACAAGCGCAAAACAAATACCAGACATGATGGGGTAACATTGTGCTAGAACTTTTTCCGCGCACTTGGGAGTGTATGAAAATAGCAGGTCCTGTATTGCAATTCTCGTCTCGACACATTTCCAGGAGACACAGGAAACAGACACAAAAAAGAAACAGCTCGTAAATTCAGGGCTGAATCATATTTTAGCACACATGCAGAGAGAGTACTAAACTAACTTTAAAGCTGTTGCGATGATGATATTTATGGGTTACCTACTAGTGAGAGTCAAAAAATATAATAAAAGTACGATGGTGGTGGATGACTTTGAAAGATATTGTTATGAATACATCAAATTAAACAGAATGTCTGGAGCTCTGGATATCTCAAAAGTAGGATATTATCCAGGCCCAAAGGCAGGCTTATTAAGCAGGCCCAAAGATAAGGCTTGAACAAAAAAATAAAAATAACAACAACTAAAAGAAAGTAAAGAGAGAGATTATTGTAAGGAATAATTATTGAGCCTGGGCATTGTCAGAGCTGGACTGGAAAATAAACTTTATAAGATTGTATGTATACAAATATAGATAAATCTTATGTTATCCAACATCAAAACCCCACGATGATAAACAGAAAGTGCATGAAGCTCCATTATCAACCAATTTTGTCGCACCCCTGTTTTAAGTCGCCCAAGAAAAAGAGGATGTCACGATAATGTGTGATTGTTGATTGCAACGTGCACTTTGCATCAATGCATTCAGGACGTCGATTTCAATTTGACCACGTCCTGCTTTCTCACTTTATTCTTGTTATTGTGAAGGGGTAATTTTTTTAACCACCGTGACATCCTGTGCCACAGCACTCTGTTAAGACGTTAAGGATATTTGAATATGATTGTACGTAATGACAGCTGTCACTCGTTAATACAATTCTATAATTTAAGTGTTGGCGACTCCGATTTTCGGTAATGTTCAAAACGAAATAAGCAGTGCCTGTTGTGTCCTTTTTCTTGTACTTGTCCTGTATCTGTTTTTATGTGAATAAATGTTTTTCACACATCTGTGTGACAAAGGTGAAGCAAATTTTACGTTTTATGTATTATATTTTTAAAGTTTGTAACTAATGCATCAGTATTAATAGATAATCTAGCTAGTTCCTAGAAAGATAAGTATTAATGTCTTAATATCAGTAATATATAGTTGGGGCTAGATAGCAGCTTGTGTCATGTCCAGGAATATTTATTATTATATAAAAAGATTTATGTTCGTGATTAGTACTCTGTAGCATCTCTGTAGAAAGCTGAGTATGGCTGAGTGGTACGTTATTAATACTTCTATTTAATAATAGCTTTTTATGTAAGTAACTTTTTTCGTCATTTATGAAAATCGATCAATCCATACTAATATTATAAATTCGAAAGTAACTCTGTCTGTCTGCTACGCTTTCACGGCCAAACCACTGAACCGATCATCATGAAATTTCACACAGAGATTAGTAAGATACCGAGAACGGACATAGGCTACTTTTTTCACCACTCGAGGGTCTGAAGTACCTTCAGTAGACCACCAGGTACACCACCAGGAGCCCGCCTAAACTATAGGAGATACAGACATGGCACCAAGCAAAAAATGTTTAACTTGATGGTTAGCTTCTGGTGGCATATAGACTTTGAAGGTTTGGAGTACCTGATGTAGACCACCAGGTGCACAACCAGGAGCCCACCTAAACTATACGAGATAAAGATAAAGCACGAAAGCAAAAGTTGTTCTGCTTGATGGGTAGTTTCTGCTGGCATATAAACTTATAAGGTTTGGTGTTCCTGACGTAGTCCACAAGGAGCACTAATAGGAGCCCAGATTAGCATGTATAATTTAGGACGTTAGTGAAGGAAACAAGGTTATTTTGTCATCTAAAATACTAAGTCAGCGAAACGAAGTCGCGGGTACCAGCTAGTAGGTAATATATAAGACCATTATAAAAGAACTTTGAAGTATTTGTTGAGATTAAAACATACATTTCCGACGAGATGATATTTGGCGCCAAGGAGGAATCACCTCTCTGGATCTTTTCAAAATCTTTATCAATGACCTGAGCCCTAAGTCTGCTAAATAAAAATCGTTTCAGTTGGATGGCGATAGAATCTCAGTTGGATGATTTCGGTCATTTCATAGTCTGCTAACAGTTTGAAGTATAGAAAAATCACGATGGCAATTGAATGACAGTTTAGTTTCGATAGCGTTACAATGATAAAAAATAGCAGATCTGGGTTCCCGATCAAGGATGTTTTATTGGAGATATGTTTTAAAAATTTAAGCTATGCAGACGATATGGCGCTTCTCTCCCCCTCGATCAGTGGACTTCGGAAGCTGGTATACAATAATAATAAGTTAACACGCAAGCTAATAACAATTTAAATACTGAAACGCACTTGGACTAGGCCCGTGCCGTGCCTACCAGGTAACCGGTGCAAGCCAGGAAAAACGAAAATTTACCTGAAAATAATAATAATAAATCCTTTTTTTTCAGGCTACTAAGGCCCACATAATAAAATACCATACAATATAACTTAAAATGTAATACACATACTACAAATACACTACAATAACATTACTTATATCTGCAAAAGATTTGCCTAGAGTAGTGGGATGAAGTACTTACAATGTCAAGAAGTGTGATGCTAGTTTTTCGTGCAGGTAAGGGTCCGGTAATATTTCTACCAGTATATATGTATGGCTCACGGATTCATGTTGCAAATCGTTTCACATAACTTTGATCATGTATTGACAGAGCACCTGATTGACGACGCTGATATCCAGCGGAAGAGACGGGATCGGGCAACGCGTTGAAATATGCTGGCAAGCAGGTTTGCGAAAGGCTCTGGAGATGTTAAAAATTTGCTCTTTAAGGCTTTCTGTCAAAACTTGCATATATGCCAACTTTGAATTAATGACACCAAAAGAGCATAGCATCCTTAAAATACAATGCAATGATACCTTTCGAATTCTTCATCGACTTCCCAGATAAATGGAGCGCAAAAGGTACGTTTGGCGATGCTGGGTTCCCGGATTTTTACGCGATATTGTGCCACAGCACAGAACTGTGTCTTTTTGGGAGCGAATTCGTCCATCTAACCAGTCAATGCCCAAGATACCTTTGGGAATAGGTTCTATTGGCATTGGCTAAATGTTTATAGTGCTAGTAATAAAATATATTGTTAGTATGTGGGTAGGTATACTTTATTTATTTTATTATGGGTTTATAAGACTGTGCTTGCTCTTTTGTATTGCTTGAAATAAAGATCATTTATTTATTCTTCTTCTTTTTGAGTGGGTTATTTGGATGATATTATGGCGTTTTGAACAGTTAGCTCTTGGACTACAAATTTTCGAAAAATATTCTTAACTACAAAAATAGTGTTCTATAACACTATATGACACTAACTTTCAATGTGAGTTTGTTCGGTTTTATATAAATGAAAATATACCTAGCTTATAAAAATGTAATCTGCATCTTGTGGTGCAAAACTTAAAATCGATACAATATCGCGAAAATTTTACATGTTCAGAACGCGTTTTCTAGCTGTCAAACCGTCAGATGACGTTTAGCGTTTATTGTATCATAGAGATAATACACAGCCACGTTTGCTTACGACTCAGTTTATAAAGTTCGTTTTTACCGTGTTTATGTTACTTTGAAACAAAAAATAAAAACGCTATCTGTCATAGTTATGTTATCGGAATTTGTAACCTATTTGAAGAAAATTTTCTAAAAAACATTTAGCAAAACATACTTATTTGAACTAAATACTGAAATGTAAAACACGTACAACTTGTCTTATTAGTTTGCAGTGGTGTGAATCTGTAAAATTACATAATAATAATGTTATTTTCCTAACACTCTGACTATACTTTAGAACAGCAAAATGGTTATTCAGAGGCCTTATTTTTATGTTTCTTCGTTGGTTAAACATCCATGGATACAGTGGAATCAGTTTGCTAGATCTCTTTCGTCCAGAACGCAAGAACAGCCTGTAGTAACCGAAGGACCTTGGCAGGTTTATTCACAGAAGGTTGCAGATGGAATTCTATGCAAGGATCCGCATCAAGAAAAAGTGGTGCAACATCTTCAAAAAGTTTATCAAGAACTAGTCGAATTTGAAAGACCCTTGATAGGGTCACATAGTAGTTCTTTTTTTAATCTCTTTAGGAAAAATGTGCCTCAAAAAATTGTTGCGCCTCAAGGTCTTTATATCTACGGAAGCGTTGGAGGAGGAAAAACAATGTTGATGGATCTGTTCTATGATACGGTTCCCGTGAGTCATTAATACTTTGTAAGATATTAACTAACATTATTCAATTTATAATATAATCTAATATTTTAAATAAAATTAAAATGTAACTTCTTCTTCTAGGTAAAAGAAAAATTAAGGGTTCATTTCAATTCATTCATGTTGAACATCCATGCCAGGATTCACGAGCTGAAGATCAAGTCTGGCAAGGGAGCAAGTTCTTTTAGAGACGAAGGCAAACCTTTCGACCCGATACCTCCCGTCGCTGCAGATATCACACAGGAGTCTTGGCTTATCTGCTTTGATGAATTTCAAGTAAATAATCTTATCTTACATCTAAAAATTACTGTTACAAGTGTACTCATGACACAGCTGAATGATAACATATATACATATATCACGCCATTATCCCTTGCGGGGTAGGCAGAGCTGAATGATAAGGTACAACTTAATACAGTATTGTTTTAGAGTCAAACTTACATACAAACATGCTTATTTCATATCTTATGTAATGCTAATTATAATTAATAATTATTGTTTTTGGTTTTAAGTTGATTGCTGCACCCTTACAGGGTTAATGGATCTATCTAGCCAATTTGTAACACCTTATACTTGTAGATGAATGCTAATAAATAAATATGAAGTATCACCACATTGTCCCTTGCGGGGTATGCAGAGCATAAACTTTATGTCACTTTTTACGGCCGTTACGCTCTGCCTATCCCGCTATGGATAGAGATATCCCGTGATATGTGTATGTATGTATGTAAATTAAGTCAATGATTTATTTATATTTTTGTCTTGATAAGTTATTTATAGTTGTCCCTATAATTTACAGGTGACGGATATTGGTGATGCTATGATATTAAAAAGGTTGTTTACGCAATTGTTTGACAACGGGTGTGTTGTGATCGCCACAAGTAATAGAAGACCTGATGATTTGTACAAAAACGGATTGCAAAGATCAAATTTTATACCATTTATCCCAATCTTAAAAGCTCACTGTGATGTTATACAACTGGACTCTGGAATTGACTACAGATTACAAGGAGTTGGCACTAAATATAGTAAATACTTTTTGTAAGTTTCATCTATTGATATTTAGCTGGGTCTTCATTGAACGAGCAGCCTCAGATGCTCACTGCCGCGCACAGCATGCGGCGCAATGCGCGGTCGGTGTGGACGGTTTTTCGCCCGAGCATGAGAATTTTAACATGCGCTGCTCAGGCGAAACACGTCCACACCGACCGCGCATTGCGCCGCATGCTGCGCGCGGCAGTGAGCATTTGAGGCTGCTCGTTCAATGGAGACCCAGCTATTTAATTTTTTGATAGATATTACTATAACTTATTTAAATACTATGCTTTTAATACTACCTAGGTCTTATTGTATCAATGTTATACCCCCAATCCAAATTGGACAGTTAAATTAAAGCAATCTTTGCCAATGCTTGGCAACAGCTATCCTTTCAGCCTTATTGAGATAAATGGGTTATTTATAACTGGAAATCCCAAATTGCGTGTTGTTCTTGTTACTGCGATTGATAAATGTTATATTTTTAAATGAAAATACAATATATAAATATGTATTTTTTCCAGAAATAGCGAGTTGACGCCAGATAACAATGCAGTCGACAATTTATTCAAATTTCTCATATCGAAGGAGACTGACACGGTGCGGCCTCGAGTTATAAATATTATGGGAAGGAATGTCAAGTTTGCCAAAGCTTGTGGCCGGGTCTTGGACTGTACTTTTGAAGAGCTATGTGATAGAGTAAGTTTTTAGTCAATGCATTGAATTGCTATTTTATGGTATTGCTATTTTATAGTATATTTTTAGTTGCCGTGTGATGCCGGCTTAGAATAGCATCACCCCATATCTTTCCCGTGGGTGTCGTAAGAGGCGACTAAGGGATTTGAGGCCTGATGTGTATTGCAATTTTAGGCGACAGGCTGACAACCTGTCACTATGGTAATACACAGTCTTCTGAGATTAGCCTCAAACTTTTGTCAGACGTGGCGTAAGTGATCGGTTTTATCAGCCTCTACCTACCCCGCATGGGATACAGTCGTGATTTATGTATGTATTTTTAGTTCATACTTAGCTATTTCTGACATTTTCCTAGATAGGTAAAAGAAAAAAGTCTATAGCTGTCATTTGTCTACTAAAATTATGGGTGAGGGTGATTAAGTCATTCCTATCACCATATTTCGGAGACGATAATTAAATTTGACACATTATTTAGGACATCGTATTGAAAAGTTTTCACTATGGAACGGCACACACACACATATACCGGGGTAGGCAGAGCGTTTACGGCCGTAAAAATGCGTATGCGTTGTATGGAATGGAACCAATGCTAAAAAATGAGACATACTCTCAATTCAGCCTCCCATTGGTTGACTTTGTATGGGAGGACGAATTTTTTTCTTATTATCCAGCAGTGGTCCTAGTGAAAATTGTTCACTACGATTTTCTAGGAAACATCTCTACACCAAAATAATTTTCATTTCATTTTTATCTAAAACACTGTGTATAGTAAGGTAAATCTAGTCATGTATACCTATAGACATAACGTCGCGACAAAGACACAGTGCAATACAATACAACAGACTGCAATTTTGTACGACGTAAACACGTTATCATTATCACGGCGCAGGCTACGACCTGTGTGTTAAATCAGCTTACTAAATTATTGTTTATAATTTTTCTTTTTTTGGTAAATTTATCATCTCATCTCATATGTTAAGTTCTGAAAGAAAGAATAAAAGTGGCAGTAATAAATAACCAAGTAATACTGGGTTATTTTTTTTTGTCTGGGTATGCCGTGTGATGCCAGCTTAGAATAGCATCACCCCACATCCTACCCGTGGGTGTCGTAAGAGGCGACTAAGGGACTCGAGAGTATTAGTTATTACAATTTTTAGGCGACAGGCTGACAACCTGTCACTATAGTGATACACATGTTTTCTGCAGCAACCTTGGAAAACAATCGTCATAAATGTCAGACGTGGCGATAGCGACCGTACTCTTACGGCTGTTAACGCTCTGCCTACCCCGCAAGGGATAAAGGCGTGATATATGTATGTATGTATGTATGTTTTTTTTGTCAGTAGGTAGGTACACAAACTTTGTAGGGTGTTTCTACTCATGATTCTTAATAAATTTTACCTGGTATGGGACATGGGACCACCAGTGAAAACGCAAAATAAATTGGGTGTTTCATACATTTTTGCCGAGTAGACCGTATGAATTTTGCTATGGAACATAAATTTTTATTACGATTTTGTCGGTGGCCCCATAGTAAAAGTTGTTCAGAATCATGAGTAGAACCACCCTACAAAGTTTGTGTACTGACTAAAAAATTACCATAGTATAAGGGATAAAGGAGTGATCGGTGTGTATATGTATAATCCAAATCTTGTGTCTAATATTTAACTAGTCTTTTTTTTTAAAGTATCATAAATTCATAATCATTGCCTATTTCAGCCTCTCGGTGCGAGTGACTATCTCGTGATCTCGAAGACTTTCCACACAGTTTTCGTACGCGAATTGCCGCAGCTGTCGATAGTGAACCAAAGATCGCAACTGCGCCGTTTCATCACGCTCATCGATACGTTATATGACAACAGAGTGAGGGTATGTTTTTAATCCTGAACAAAGTGAACAATAGTCTCTTTCTCCTTAATATGTGACTCATATTCGCATTGTGAAGTGCGGCTTGTTGATTGAATTTGATAGTACTTTACGATAACTTCCGCAAAGCAAGTTTCTTTTAGAGAAAAAATATTTTTGTATGGCATGATTGAGGACCCTCAATACTTGTCAGACGTGGCGATAACGACCGATACTTTTACGATTGATAATGCTCTGCCTACCCCGGAAGGGATAAAGGCGTGATTTGTATGTATGTTGGTATGATTGATCATTATCACTGATGAGTGATGCCGGTTTAAAATAGCATCACCCCATATCTTCGTGTCGTGAGAGGCGACTAAGGAATTTGAGGCTAGATGTGTATTGCAATTTTAGGCGAAAGGCTAACAACCTGTCACTATAGTACAACACGTACATACATACATCATATATCACGCCTTTATCCCTTGCCGGGTAGGCAGAGCGCTCACGGCCGCAAGAGCCACTATCGTCTGACATCTTTGAGGATTGTTTTCCAAGGTTGTTCCAGAAAACATGTGTATCACTATAGTGACAAGTTGTTAGCCTATCGCCTTAAATTTGTAATACACCAATACTCTCGAGTCCCTTAATCGCCTCTTACGACACCCGCAGGAAGGATGTGGGGTGATCCTATTCTAAGCCGGCATCACACGGCATTCAAGGATTTTATGCCGGCCCAAAAACGCAGTCTGCGGTGTCCGTCCAGCATTCATTTTTCCTTTGGTTTTTGATGATGACGAAAAACTGTATTACCTAATGTTACAGGTTGTCATAGCATCAGACGTAGAGCCTAAGAACCTGATCACTTTCGACGAATCAGACGAAGTCGGCGACGCGGACAGAATGCTCATGGACGACTTGAAGATTACTAAAGATTCTGTAAGTTTATTTTGAAAAGAAATAGCATGATGAAGGGCAGGTCAAATGCGCTACTTTTTAAAACGATATTTTGTATCAAAATACGAAGACATGACTACATACTTCTCTAGTTTCGATAGGGTCAAAACACTTACTTTTATATAATTATTCTGTTTCTTAATTTGAACTTTGAATATTTCAGAAAACTAAAAATGGAGTATGTAGTATTTTTTGACAATTTGTTTAAGCGTAGTAATTTTGTATTTTATTAATGACCCAGTCATCTAGCGAATTTCTATTTTTTACCTACACTTTCTTGTGTTAGACCAGAGATACTCTATTTTTAAATTTTTGCATGCATTAATCTGCTACTAATTGGGCTTGTATCACACGTTCTACTAAACTTATCTATTAATTCATACTCTTCACTATAAAAACATCGAGTCTTATAAATTAAATACGTGTGATTGGATCAGTCGTTGCGGACTTCTGTTCGCGGAGTCGTTTTACGACGTTTTAGAAATTGGCTCCCTGAAACACAATTTAGAAATTTTAGTAGAACGTGCGTTCTGCAGAAATATTGGCCTCTATTCTGTTGGACATTTGCTAAGATTAATGCCTAAGTATAGATTTTCTAAAACTAATGAGGATTTTTTGGGCTGATAGCAACATTATAGCCCGAACTAGGTGGCGCCATTTCAAATTGACGAATTTTTCAAGTTCGGTTAAGTGTCCAATTATAACTATTACCCCTAGTTTAATGTATTTAGTGCTTCATTATTCTCATAAACAAAAATAAAATATGTTATACAAATATTGAGGGTTTTAGTCAGACAAATATTGAGGGTCCTTTCAGATGATTCGTGTATCTATGTTAACTTATCTTCCCCAACTTATCCATATATTTTGTGAACAGGAGGACGCGAAGGCAGCCATCTTCACGGGCGAGGAGGAGCGCTTCGCGTGCGACCGCTGCGTCTCCAGGATCATGGAGATGCAGACCGACGACTACTGGGACAAGTGGGGCAAGCACCTCGATTGACCCAAACTCGATCTAGGCGCTTCTATCATTAGGCGGAATTTACAATGTCACTTACATCAATTGTCTTCTTTAATGCATAAGCTCCAATTATATTGTTTTAGTTGCCGTTCAGGTACGTGAATCTATAGTGATGTAAACGTACGACTATTATGGCAAATATCTCCATTGACCCAAACCCAACCTAGGTGAGTCAATCAGTCAATCATAGGCGGAATAATTTTATTTTTATTCAGAAAGCTGCCTTTAAGGTCCCAAAGGCTACTTTATGAAATAAAATAAAGTTATTTAGGTAACAACTTGATTTTATGGAACTGTAAACGTAGGACTACACTGGGACAAGTGGGACAAGCACTTGATTGACCCAAACTTAACTTATTAGGTGCATCAACTATTTACAATGTTACTTACATCAACTGTGTTCTAATTTAGTACGTAAGCTCAGCCATAAGCACCAATTTTATTTTTACTTTATAAAGTTACCAAGATAGGGAAAAGGGGAGAAAAGAGAGGGAGGCCTTTGCCCTGCAGTGGGACATGTCTGGCTCAAAATAAAAAAATAAAAGTTACCTACCTTCAGGCCTGCAAACTGACTAGTAATGGGACAAGTAAAGCAATCTTCTTTGTAAGTAATTATGCAAAATGGGAGCAATATTTTTCTTAGATAACGATTTGCGTTGCAATATTTTTGTTCAGTAATATTTGCTGTGATCTACAGTATTTTAGATGTTAATGTAAATTGATTAAAAATTAGCGATAAATTTGTTTTTGGAATTGAGATTTACGCTTCGAAAGTATTAGCTAACATTCGCATTAATGTTTTTGTACTTAGTACGTTGACGTCATTTTACAAACTTAAGAGAGATAATTTATTTTGTTAATTTATTTTATTTGTAATAAATAGTTTCAAATTGAATGTTTGTTTTATTAATCTTAAACCGGGATCCCTACTTATAATTACATACAAAGATCGTAAGTAGTAGACAAACACCAACGTTTGAGGTGTACTGTGAAGAGTAAAATACAAAAAATACTATAGCATTATTGCTTAAAATATAGCTTGATAGCTGTGTCTTTAACACAAGTCGTTAAAGTCTGTCAGTTTCGGGCAAATGCTATGACTGTATGACGAAATATGAGAAAAATTCTTGAACCTCCCGGCGGATCGCACGACGAAGCGCTAAAATATCGCAGCGGTCTGTCAGAACTATACTAGAAACGTCACTCCCCATACTAAAACCGCAGTCGGCGGACGACATTGCGATAGCGCCGCGTCGACAGCGGTTGAGCGGTTTTAGTATATCTGACAGACCGCTGCGATGTTTTAGCGCACTGTCGTGCGTCAAGTGTGCGATCCGCCTAGAGTTGACTCGCTTGTATGGTAGGTCCAAATTTTTATTCATATTTCGATATGTGTTCCTTGGGGAAAGTTGTTCTGTTTCATGGACTAGTTCACCCATTCAAATATTTGCAGCATTTTTTACACACTGTATTAGATCACCTTCTCAGCAGGCGTCATTTGCGCGCGTGGCTCGCTGAACGCCAAACGCACAATCACATGCGTCACAGGTAAGATTGATGCCATTTTTGAGGTGAGAATTACAACAAAACATTACGTATTGAACTGTTTTATTGACGGACATCGCTTACAAACTAGTCATAGATATGGCTGTAGTACTCCTGGTACACCTGTATGTAGGTCTCTTTCTCTGCGGGCGTCATCTGTGCTATGAGAGCGTCGTCTACTGACGTCAGAGGCACGGACTTGCCGTTCACGAGCACGGCCGGCGCGTTGTCGTCCGATTCAGAGTCCTCGCTTTCCATTTCCGCTGGAAGAGAATAATAAATAAGTATTGGTTACCTATTAGTATGCTATTCTTATGCCGTATGATGCCGGCTTAGAATCGCATCACCCCATTTCAAAAGTATTACAATTTTTAGGCGACAGGCTGACAACATGTCACTATAGTGATACACAAATTTTCTACAACGGCCCTCAATATTAGTCAGACGTGATGACATCATCATCATTGGCCTCACACGTCTGTGACAGACGATTTAATCAGTGTCTGAGGCAAGACTTTTCGTGGCTATATAAGCCAATGCGGGAGCGGCATGACTTTCCGCACGCTCTACAAGTGAAGGTGGTATTATAGACTGGAACATGCATGTTTAGGTGTCGTTTTTGCCTTTTGTTGGCGAGACCAGAGAACCAGGCGTCGTCGTGAGACTTACGCCCATCATATACACGCTTTCGCCATTCGTCCCTATCCTCAGCAAGCTTCTCCCAGCTTTGATGGTCGATGTCAAACGCAGCCATATCCCGCTTGGCGCAATCTTTGAAACGCAGCATGGGTCTTCCAACCCCTCTTTTGGCGTTAGCTACGGCACCAAGCAGGACACGCCGCGGTAGACGCGAAGGTTCCATTCGGTGCACATGCCCTAGCCATCGCAAGCGTCTCTGCTTGAGCAGGGCGGTAAAGCTAGGCAGCTGTGCAATTTCTAGAACTCGCTCGTTTGTGACTCTGTCCTGCCAGGTTATATGCAAGATGTTTCTTACGCAGCGCATATAAACGAGTTAAGTCGACGCTCTTGTTTTGCATACGATGTCCAGGTATCAGCTCCGTACAAGAGTATGCTTAAAACGCAAGTTTGGTAAACAATAATCTTGGTTTTAGTGGTCAGATGTTTATTGTTCCATACTCTTGTACTCAGCTTACTAAACATGGTTGCCGCTTTGCCGATACGCGTATTGATCTCAACATCAAGTGTGAGATTGTTCGACACAGTCGACCCCAAGTAGCAAAACTTGTCGACAATGTCCAAGGGAACGCCACCGAGCATTATATGTGGAGCTTCTGCGCCTTGAGCTAGCACTACTGTTTTTTTGGCATTAATGGACATGGAGAACAGAGAACACGCGTGGGAAAACTTATCGATAATGTTTTGAAGCTCACTTTGAGAATTTGAAACGAAGGCTGCATCGTCAGCAAACAGAAGGCTATCGACAAATAAGTCATCGCGGTTACGCTTAGACTTTAGAAGCGAGATATTGTATAGCTTCCCGTCAGCCCTTGTGTGCAGGTGGATACCCTGTTGGTCATCGCCGAAAGCAACTTTGAAAAGCAATGAAAAGAAAATACCAAACAGGGTAGGAGCTAACACGCAGCCTTGACTAACCGAGCAAATAATTTACCTACTATACTTAAAAGAGATATTCCACGGTAACAGTTACAGTCACCGCGGTCACCTTTGCCTTTGTATAGGGTAACGATGTTAGCATCACGCATATCCTGTGGTATATATCCCGCTTCCCAACATTTACATAACAGATTGTGCAGAATAGGTAATATGCACTTGAGCCTGATAAGTTCGGCGTGGGTACCGTCGTTTCCAGGAGATTTTCCAATCTTAAGCTGCTTAACAGCCTTGTGGTATTCCCTTATGGTAGGAAGATCATCTAACTCAGACCAGGTAGCTAGTTTCGGCATGCAATTTGCAGCTTCTGGCAATATATTTACTGGTTCTGAGTAGAGACCGATATAATGTTCTACCCATCGTTCGAGTTGACGTTGAGCATCTGTTATAACAGTGCCGTCCGCTTCTTTAAGGGGGGCTGTTTTTTTAAGGCAAAGGACCAAGGGCCTTTTTAATGCCAGCGTAGACACCACCAAAGTTCCCCATATCAGCGCACGATTGAATGCTTTTACAAAGTTCGGTCCAGTATGCATTAGCGAAGTACCGTGATGTGCGTTGTAAAGCTGACTTTGCGTCCGCTAGATCAATACGTGACTTTTCAGATGGGTTAAGGCGATGTCTTAGCGCAGCATGTCGTTTGGACTCGAGCAGGGGTGTAATGTGCTCGAAATTTTCGGCGAACCAATCCTGGTTTTTGACTTCCTGATAACCGAAAGCCAGCCTGAGTACCAGCTACTTCTGTTAATCTGTTTAGTTCGGCGTCGATAACGGCAGTTTTGCGCAGATCTTGTGCGTCAATAGGAGAGCCTCCACAGGTGTCAGGGAGGCCTGTCCTCATAGTACGGACATTCCATGTTGCAAATCGCATGGATAAGCGGAGTGGGTTTGCGTTGTTTTTGAGCCTTGCAGTCGCAGGTGTACAATTTAACGGCGCCGATTGTCCAGTTGAGGCTGGTGCTCTCTACACCCTAAAAGAGCAAACCAGCACCGGGGCGGAACAGTACCTTATTGGTTGGGGGCTGCCCAACTTGGAGCGGGCGGTAACTGATCAGTGGGTCTACGATGGACCCTCCCACTGACGGAAGCGACCCCTGGCGCCTGCACTTACGCCCATATGTGCAGACTTATAACCGGTCACTGCCACTTCCCGTGTTGGTATCCGCATGACGCGGGTGAAGTTTCCTCTCCACAGACACTGCGTCGCCTGGGACGCAGTTATGGAAAGCGCAGGGTTGCCCAGGACCTGCGCCACCCTCTCGGCCTCCCTGGCTGATTCCACAGGAACGACGAGTCGATACGTACGGAGCCAGGTCGGCTGCAGGAGTCTGCTGCACGATAGACCTCTGTCACACGCGCCTGACGGAGACCCTGTTCCGGGTTTGATATGGAGTTGTCCTTCTCCAGGACCCGATCTGGTCGGGTCGGGTTTTTCCCTCGGTCGCTTCTTACGACCCCCACGGGAGGAGATGGGGAGGTGCTATTCTACTCTGCCGGCACCACACGTGATGACAGCGACTGTACTTTTACGGCCTTTATCGCTCTGCCTACCCGTCTGGGATAATGGCGTGATATTTATATGTATGTTACCTATTAGTATCATGACATGGGGATATAGTATAATCCCATAACCTTACATAATTCATTATTGAATTAAATGAACAATAGGTAGGTACAACAGTAGAAAAACACAAACAAAAGAAACAGTACAAAATGGCGGTCTTCATTCTCTACCGAGAGACCTGACCCATCTTTTTCGCCACTGTACGAGTATATAAACGACATGCACATTGCACATATATATAGGTACATAGAATGCCACTGTAGTCTCTTTCAAAAAATGGCGGTTTGTTGAAGACGAGATAAATATTAACCGTATTACGAAATCAACTCATCAACATCATCCACTACTGATCTAAAATCAACTACATTTTCGAACACTATTCAAACGATTACACTTCAATATTTCACTCACCGTAATGCTGAGTATTGAGATAATATTGTACAATTTAGAATTTCAACATTTTCTGTTAAGTGGTAGAATAAAATATGCCTTATGTTTGTACTTACCCACAGCAGCAGGCATTTCATCTTTAAGTTTGTATGGGTCCTTCGCCTCGTCGTCGCTGGAATCTGAGCTTTCAGGTTCGATTCCTTTCAGCGCATTCGAAGCAGAGCCTGCGAGCAGAAATAAAATTATTATGAGGCGTTTTTCAATGGCAGTTTAAAACATGTAAATAAAATATTCAATAGTCAGCTATGGAGTAGCTATTCAGCTATTTATTAGTCACGAAAAGAACAGGCGGGTCAAAAGTTAATCTATTGATTAAGCAGCGCCATTTTATTCTTATAGACTGTTTGACGATTGTGACGATATTTTTTATGTGTTTGGGCCTTATTTTTGGATTAATTTTAACATTACCTACAAGTATTTTTCTAGTTTTTTTTTCTTTTGTGTCAACTCATGTTCTAGCAAGTGTGTTTGTATACATACCAGTGTGTTTTTGTTGGCCCCCAGGGCCATCAAAACAACGCCTGTCAGATTGGTGGGGAGCAAGCGCTCACCAGGAAATCATTGAATAACCAGCCCGATCACGCCCTTGGGGCTAGACGAGGCTAAGGAGTTGTTCTGGGAAGAACGGATCAGTGTATATTGTTACCAGTGGTCTGTTTCTCGTGTGCGAGCAGGACGGACATAATATCGTCAGCCTTCTTCTCGGCCGCCTTGGCGTTGCTGGCGTTGGTGGCCGCCTTCTCGAGCGCCGCGTCCGACGAGTGCACACTGTCACCCTAAAATAGATAAAGGTTTGTAAGGGAGACAGTCTCTGCCAAACATTATCTTGAGAAAATATAGGATTACTTACGTAGGTTAAATTACCTACTTTATACACGTTTTAAATTTACTTTCGCGTGCTTTTAGTTTAATAAAACTTAATGGAATTGGATAGGAAATTGTTGCTGTTGGTGTTTTTTAACGTGTGAACTTTTATTTTGAAAATATTCAGTAATGCTGCCTAAATTCATAGTTTCTTGAAACGCGCGACCTGTAACTTATCTACATCCTGTACCTGTATGTTCGTAAGTGTATATACCTGGTCGTTGGTGACAATGGTGCTCTCCACCATCCAGACGGGGCGCTCCTTCCTCTGCGCCCCGGCGTCTGCGTTCGCGTCCGCTTCCCCAATAGTGACATCAACCCTGGTTTCTTCCACTGCAATGCCCTGACTGCGAGTGGCCTCGCCGGACCATTGCTCGCCCGATGGACGGAGTAGCGGCTGCTTCGACGTTAGGCTGGCGGAAATATTACGTTTTTAATTACCTACGCTGCTTATTATATCAAAAATACAGTCCTCTGATAGACTTGTGCTCTACTTTGTGGGTTTTAGCTGGCTACACATGGCACGTGTATTAAGCCTTGTAAATTCATTCAGAAGAAGTAAATGCCTACGTTACCGCATCTGTGTTCCAGTCCAGTCAATCAATAAGCAATGCTAGTCGAAAGTTAAAGTATACTACTCAGTATAAGATAGAACATGAGGTAATCCACCTTAGCTCCGCCGAATTTTACTGAGATAACGTCAGCATGACGTGGGATAGTTTGCTGTGTGATGCCGGCTTAGAACAGCATCACATGCCATAAAAGCGACTAAGGGATAATTACCGAGAGAATGGGCAGCAACGTTCTCTGTGAATGTAATATCTTGCAACACGCTCGCCAATCCGCCTGCCAAGCGTTGTGAGAATGGCAATACCCCCCTTAATAGGGGGAGCCCCATGTCTAGCAGCGCTGTTGTGGCTGTTTAAGACAGGAGGTGGAATAGGGGAAGCAAAAAATGCCTCCAAGGAATCAAACGTGTAAAGATAATAATGGACATACCCTCGAATAGTATTGATGTCCACAGGTTCTGGCTCCAAAATCTCTGGTGCCAGTTTAATGCCTTCGACCTCTCGCAGCAAAATATACAGTGGTTCCAGTTGCTCATTGAACTTGGCTAGGAGTAATCTGGAGTCTTTCTTAGGCAGCGCCGACTGGTCTTCCTCGACTACTGAGTTGCAAAATGTGCAGCGGAATTCCTGAGTCATCATATCGTAAAGCTGATCCGCCTAAAATGGGAAAAGATAAGATTACTTTCTAAAAGAGAATAAGAAATTGAAAAAAAATCTAGCGATGGCCGCGGCTCGAACCTGGGACCCAACACATGAGATATCGTCCCATTATTGCTCTGCAATGAGCTACCAATCGCTCGACCAAACCTTGCCAAATTTTCAAGATCTTGAACCTGTATTTTTTTCCTATTTTTTATAAGAGAATGAGAGATTATTATGAGTACATTAAAATCCGAATAAATCCACCTGGTGGTTGGAAATGAAGGTGAGACAACCTGGACTTCTGCACTCATCGCTTCAGCTGAAATGCTGACGTGCATTGAAGATAAGATAATCTATTATGTACGGGCAGTGACGCTAGTATAAAGGTAGGCAAGTGTGACGATTATTTGTTTTCTAAAGTGAAGGCCAAACATGATTAACATGTCGTGACATAACTTAATCCTAATACTGGGTCAACCGTATTTGACACGGATTACTTAGGTGTGTATGACGTAAATAAAGCGTTTAAATCGTATTTAAATGAAAATGAGACTACCGTGGAGCACCATTTAGTTTAGCAGCAGTGGTTCCATCTATAATGCGTAATGGCGTAAAGTAGCGAATGAATTTTAACACGCGATAATGTTTTACAATGTAAACACAGGACTTCCCACCGAGTTTTTTAATCACCACGGACGACGACTACTCTAACTGCACTTAAATTTCTACTAATCGGTGTTTTTATAGTTCATATGTGAATTTATACAGGGTGTAAGGGACGGTGTAACGAAGACTTTGCAGGCGTGATCAGACCATGAAACTGAACAACTTTTTCTATGTTGGTAAACGAAAAAATTTTTAGAGTTCCCATACTAATTCACTCAGCTGATCGGGAAGTTTGTATGGGAGGTTGAGAAAATTTTTCGTTTACCAAAATAGCCCCGATAGAAAAAGTTGTTCAGTTTCATGGTCTGATCACGCCTGTATAACTTTCGTTACACCGTCTCTTACATCATGTATACACCTAAGTGCGAATCGATAAGTAAAGCACATATTATAACAGATTTCCGTACAGAATCGAATTACGCCTTTTCAGAAAATGAGCTCCAGAAGCTGCTACAAACTGCTTGACTTACTTCAAGGTCAGTGAAGGTCTTCCCGCAGGCCGGGCACTTGAAGGAGGCGCGGCTGGTGGCGTCGCGCTCCTCTGTCTCCATTCGCTTCCGCATCAGATCCAACTTGTACTTCACCACGTTCACGAACGTTTTGTAGTTTATAAAATAGTAGTTCACTTTCTGTGCTTTGCCGTCGGGACCTGGAATACATCAAAAAATAAATAAGTTTAAAATAAGCATGCCTAGCTTGAAAGGGGAAGGACGCGAAGGACCTACCTAGACCAAATTGGGGACGTTTTGAAGAAAGGTCAGGTTAGAAGTAGATAAACCGACGAGCGTGCATGAAAAGACTTGTAAATGTACAAAAAGCGAAAGAAGTATGCCAGGATCGTAGCCTAAAATAGCCTCTGCCTACACCAACGGAAAAGAGGCGTGATTTCTGTATGTATGTATGTATGTACTAGCCGCGTGAATCCAGGGAATGGGCAACAGCGGTCCTCAAAAACATCCGTAATATCTTGTACCTACTGCGCTCGCGAATGTACAATGGTGGAATGTCAAATTCGCCCAATCAGGGAGAGACCCATGGCCAGCAGTTGACTGTTGTGGCGACACTCAAAAATTGAAAGTTATTTCTAATTACGGACTATGGTACGGATGAAGTAAGCTGGATAGGTTCAACTCGTTGGTTTGGTTTAGTTCGGTCGTTAGATATCATCCACGTATTTATAACATCATATCAAAATGATCTTTTATCAGTAGAGATACCTATACAATCCCTTTGCCCCGTGATGCTAGGCCACTGACAAACCTACCTACTTTAACTATTTTTTTTCTATTCACGCAAAAATTACCGCCATTACATTACTCCAGCCAATAAACAACAGGTAAAAAAGCACTTGCTAATTTCAGCTTACAGGTTTGCAATTCAGGCTACGTAAATATTTGCAAACATTTATACATTTGGAATGGGTGTTTATAATTCCAGACGTCGATACTAAGCAGACGGAGTGTGGGCGTTAAATAAAGTGCTCTTGCAATTTTAATTCCAAGATTTATTGTACCTAAGTTTCTTACCTGTTTCCATTTTTAATCTCACTTGGATAAATTTATCGTTTTTCAACGTTGCTATGCGAGCTCGCAACATTTTGCGTTCAAACTTTAACAGTTCGCAGATATCGTCTTCTTTCATGCCTGAAATAATATTACTTGAGTCAGCAACGGTGATCAAAATAATTACCCATCTTTGTGTAAAAACTGCATTCATGGTCCGACGTCTATTCTTAGATTTGGACACAGTTATTATTCGTCACTGAATTGTACATACTATAATATAACTTTAGTTTCATGATAAGTACGTAGGTAGGTACTTAGCTATAGAGTTCCTAAGCATGGGTCGTGGGTTCCTACTTTGCATGAAATGTTTATATCACTATTTTAAATATTACTGTAATATTTGAATATTTTTTCTAAATTGCTTCTGAAAGTGAACATCCTGTGTTAACTTGGAGGACTAATATACTACTTACAGGGGTTCCTGACCAACATGTCAACTATAAGAGCGTCTTCAATGGTGTAGAAACCTCTCACGACCAGCCGCGCCAGCTGCTTCAAGCTGCTGGGGACTTCCGTCACCAGCCGCTCTTCAGTCGCCATAGTCAGGTCGTTCGTCTACTCGATGGGAGAAGTTAAGTTCCACTCCAATGAAAAGTCCTGGAAATGGGCTATTATATGAAAAATAAATAGTAGATACGTAGAGGTAGGTATGTAGGTACCTATTCAAAGACTCGAATTGGATTCAATTCTAAAGTATCAGTCAGTTTTTATTACGTGAATTTGATTCAAATAATTCTTAATGGTGATTTCTTCAAGAATGTTTTATGTTTAATTTCATACTATTAACTAGTTTTTGAACCTATTGGGGTCGTAGATAAAATCAATAAACATTTCATTAGGTAAAAACAATTTTAATCAAAAATTAACTTAGATCCAGTGTTTCTTTACATTAAATAATTCATTGATTAAAAGTCTGCATCACTAAATTAAATTACTCAGATAAGTAAGAAAGATGGCATAAATGCAGTGTCTTGTACTTAAGTAATGTAACAAAGATTATGTATAAGGAAGGTTATGTCTTAAATTAGTAATGCAGATGGTTAAAAACTTAGAAATATACTTAGAATTATGGTTTCTTTAACAGCTGGAAATAGCTGCTAAGTTGACATACTTACAAAAAATATTATGAATCTTTTACACATTTTCAATATTTATATTATTTGGCAGAATCAAACTTCCTAAATATTTAGGTCACATTTCACAAGTTGTCATTTAAATTTTTGGAATATTAGGGCCATTCTTTATTTGAAAACAGTTAAACACTCTATTTTAAGTCACTCCGTATAACTTTAAATAGTAAAGGCAGTGCAAAATTGTGAATAAATTGCCTTGGTAAATAGTTTACAATAAATGAAATTGATTTAAAATAATTTTAGTACAATAAAGATTGATGAAGTTGATTTGAGCAAACAGTTAATGATGCCAGACCACAACTCAATAATAATATTAGATTACATAGTAACCAAAATCAGTCTTTTGTTATAATTGTTTTGCTGGATTCCAAGCAACAAACTTTTCATTGTCTTGGACTAAAACATCTAAGTACCTAAAAGTTTACTTAGTATTACAATTATTAAATAAAATAGTGTGTTAGCACAATATTGTCACTATGATAAGCTGAAACAATATAGAATAGGAACTGGTCAAACTAAAACCAATATTTATAGACAATGTTAGTTTACATTACTGATAATACAAAAAGTGTCTTTATAAAATTCTTACATTGCTCTTCATTCTGGCAGGTCATTATCTTAGCTAAATAAATAATAAGCTTGATTTCTATTTCAAATTACATCACATTAGGATGCAAATGACAGTTACAGATTTCTTAACTCTTTTATTTTGTTTACTTCAATAGCTAAGAATTAGTATTAGAAAGTATGCGTCTGTCAGAATCAAGACCACTGATTGGCAAGAATGGATCACTTTCAACATTCACACTTGACTGAATATTACCATTTATTATCATACACAAATCCTTAATTCTTATTATTACAAATAATAATGGTAATAATAAATAACATACAAACATTAAATTATTCTGAGTGAGTTCTTTCGAGAATTAATTGTATATTATCTAAAGTTTGATAAATAATTCTAAAGTTGGGCCGATCACTTGGACTATGGTTCCAGCACTGTTTCATCAAGTCATACACACACCGAGGAGTGTTGTCCGGACAAGCAAGCACATTCCCATCCTTTAAAAATCTAACAACTTCTTCATGAGTCATACCAAAATATGGTTGCAAAGCAAATGAGAATATTTCCCAAAGACACACACCATATGCCCACACATCTGATTCTAAAGTGTACTTATTGTACAGTATACTCTCTAAAGGCATCCATCTTACTGGGATGGCATCATGCTCATCACCTTTGTAATAGTCTTGAAGGTATATTTTGTGGGACAATCCAAAGTCAGCAATTTTAACCACCATGTCATCATTTATCAAGCAGTTCCTGGTGGCAAGATCTCTGTGAACAAATTTTCTGTCAGACAGATAAACCATTCCTGAAGCTATCTGTCTGGCAATGTGCAACAGGTCTAGGTGACTCAGGGGAGTAGCCAGTAGTTTTAAATCCTCCCTGTATTCTGATGTGGGTGGATAGTTAGGAGCCGTACTACAAGCCCTTAAGTATTCATTCAAATCTCCTTTTCCCATGTATTCAAATAACAAGCACATTGGACGGCCAATAGCACATACTCCCAGTAATTTAACGATATTGGGATGATCAAAGTCAGCTAGTAGACATGCCTCTCTTTCAAAATCCAACTGTAAGTCATGGGAAGCTTCGTCTTTAAGCATTTTAACAGCTACGAGGGTGAATTCCTCATCAGGTACCAGTCCTGGTGCTTTTGCTTGAAACACTCTCCCAAATGCACCTTGGCCCAAATCACGAATGTAAATAATATTATTTCTAGGAAACTCCAATTTCTCCAGTTTGGGGTTAAGTTGAGCTCCAGTAGTGTGGTATGCAAGGTTGCTGGGCAGTTTGTCCAAGTCTATATCCATATTCTGCATATTCCTTCTTGATACACTGCATTTTGAATAATGGTTCTTGAAAAAGTAATGGCAAAGGAGGGCCACAGAGGCTATTAGCAGAATACAGCCAAGACCACCTATTGAAAGCATCAGCACAAAAGTGGGTGTAAAATAATTTTCCATCTCTATGTTTGGTCCTTCAATATTGTCAAATTCCTCGCTAGAGTTGGCACAAACAGGTATATCACAGTGCTCCCATCTGACGTGTGCATCCATAGTGTAGCACCATGGTTTGCGCTCCTCACCCCCGGCATTTCTACAGTAGTTGGTTGAGTTTTGTACTTCTGGAAAAACTAGAGGTGGCCTAGTGTGCTCTTGGGGAAACTGTGATTCCCACGACTGACAAGCTAGACCACTTTCAGTAACATTCATGGTTCCTTGATAGTAGCGTCCATTGCCTCTAATACAAGTGGTGGTGACCTGGGTGTAGTCCATTTCAGTACTGCCGGTGTTGTGGCACGTCATTTGAGCTCCTTTGCCACTGAATCGCGGAAGTTTCTCGCATTCGGGAAATCGGAAGTGTCCTCTAGATTCAAAGTACACTCCACGACTTTTTTGTTCCTCGAAATATATCCAGTCATTGTAGCAGAACTGCATTTTTACAGCCATGCAGTCTTCGTAGCAAAGTGGTAGGGGTTGATAACCTATCCCATCTTTATTGATGCATTTGGGGAAAGCGTATGCACACAGTAATTTCTCTGCATGGCCTCGACATGGCTCCTTCAAAGACGATATCATTTCTCTCCACAGTCCCGTGGTGATCTTCTCATTCTCAAGGCCGCCGGTGTGGTTGTACCACACGTATCCGCTGGTGTATTGTCTGCATATTTGCCCATTGTATGGACCACAATACAGATGCACTGATTTTATGTACAGAAACACAAGAAACACTTTGCAGTACGTGTCCATTGTCATTGTTATAAAAATAATGGTAGTTCGATGTACTTATTGTGGTATCGTTGCATTTTAGAAAGCTAATATGAATGGCTAAACACTATTGAATATACAATGGCGGTCACATTATTTATTATTGATTTTACTTTGCGAGAACGAACACGAAATTCTGTTTCAGAGTTGCGTCTTGCCACTTGTTAGAAAAGGAAACATGGATGACCGAGAGAAAGAGTGAGAGAGAGAAAACAGGCAAAATTTTGTTCGTAATTTTGGTACCACTGGTATACGTTCATAAATATTAGAGTGCGTTCGTGAATGCTCCATAAATTAGAAATCTTCTCAATAGACAGTTCTGGCTGATAGCAATACTTCTCTGAACTAGGTGGCGCTATTACACTATCAAGTTCAGTACAAACAAATTATACAATGGGAACTCAACGCTTGCAGTACCTTATTATTTTCATAAATAAATGTAAGATTTTTTTTAATTTCATAAATAATTTATTACCCCTATCTATAAATCGCTTCAAGCGCCATCTACTCCATCCATCATGGAACTAAACGAGCAAAAAGAAAGACTCCCATTGATCAGACGTTATAATCTGTAAGTTTAGGTACTTATCTTTTTGTAAACAAACTTTGTATGAAAGTGACACTTCAGAACTGTCAGTTTAATACAAAGTTTGTTTACAAAAAGATAAGTAGGTACCTAAACTTACAGACTATAGTTGAATCGTTCTCTATAATAAATTCACTGTTGTGATGTGAAATCAGTTACGAACGCATACCAACATTTCTGAACGAAACGGATTGCTTGTTGGCTGTCATGTCATGTCAAGTAAACGTCAAATGACTAGAAACGGAACAATCGGTACGAAATCATTTACCTGTAAATGGCTGCGATTGAGAAAGTAAAAGTCGTTGTTCTCGGCGATTCAGGTAAATTATTGTTTGGGCTTTCGCTTATTGTGCACACTTTACTTCAAACTTCAATATTTACATTTCTATCGCAAAAAACTCCACAGCTCAACTTGTTGTTTGTTAACATGGTTGTCGCCATGACACTTTTAGAGGTTAGCCAACATACAGAAAAAAATATTTTAGCGCGTACGGCAAAAAACTTTTCGTGTGATTTTGATCTTTTGTTTTACATATTTTTCAGGAGTAGGAAAGACATCGCTCACATATTTGATAGCCCACAACAAACCCTTATTATCGCCAGGATGGACGGTAGGATGTTCCGTGGAAGTAAAATTGCACAAATACAAGGAAGGAACACAGGCACAAAACACGTTCTTTGTTGAGTTGTGGGATGTAGGAGGATCAAATGGCCACAGAAACGCTAGGAATGTGTTTTATCAACCAACACATGGTAGGTTTCCTACGCCTTTAATCTTTGCGGGGTAGGCAGAGCCAAAATTTCGTCGTAATGCTCTTTGTGTCGCATAAACTACAGCAGGTATATTTGTTTTGAGAATACTTGAACATGAACGTGTTACATTTATACATACATATATACCCTTGTCAAACATCACGTATTATTATTTATTATTATTATAATTTTCCCTTGCGGGGTACACAGAGTGTCAACGGTTAAACTTGTTACCGGTTCTTTGATGAAAACTATCTTTTTTCATAACTTTCCCTGAGTCTAGCCTCGTGTTAACTGTATTAACTATATAATACTTTAAAGGTTATAAAATTGTTATTATTCCAGGAATTATATTGGTACATGACTTGACAAATCGAAAAAGTCAAGTAAACCTGCAAAAATGGCTGTCTGAGATCCTCAACCAAGACAGCTCAAATCCTACCCTCCAAAATGTTGATGTTGATCCTGAACAGTTTCTTGGTTCTACACAGGTAACTACCTAAAATACACACTCACACAAATCAGGCCTTTATCCCTTGCGGGGTAGGCAGAGCGTTAACGATCGTAAACTTACGGTCGTTATCGCCACGTCTGACAAGTATTGAGGGCCCTTTCAGATGTTTCATGTATCCCTGTAGTGACAGGTTGTCAGCCTGTCGTCTAAAATTGTAATACACATGAAACCCTCGAGTCCCTTAGTTGCCTTTTACAACACCCGCGGGAAGAAATGGGGTGATGCTATTCTAAGCCGGCATGACATGGCCTACCTAACCTACCTAAAATAGACCACTATTTTAATTTTGACCAGCAATTACTGTCTCTTATCTTCCACTTCATATGATGATGATGAAGTCATCTAGGTAGGACACGGTGCAAGAGATTTCCACTTCATATAAGATTAAAAATTCTTATGTAAAACTATTCAAACATGCAGTATTCTTAGAATGATATATTACCTATATACCTTCTATATTTAGGAAGAAAATATATTTTTTTGGTTCCAAAAATAAGATTCCTTATTTTACACATACACATTTTTACTGTAAAAAAGTTTGAAGTACCTACCCTACAACGCTATTCTTATCAGCTATCTAGTTTCCACAGCACAAGCTAGAATGGTGCTGTGTGAATACTATACAGGGTGTAAGAGACGGTGTAACGAAAACTGAAAAAACACTATGAACAACTTTTTCTATGGCGGCTATGTTGGGAAATGAAAAAAAAGTTTCAAGTTCCCATAAAAAGTCACTCAGCGGATCGGGAATTTTGTATCGAAGGTCGAAAAATAATTCGAGTTTAGCCCCCATAGAAAAACTTGTTCAGTTTCATAGTCTGAGCACGCCTGCAAAGTTTTCGTTACACCCCGTCCCTTACTTCATATTCATATTCTTTATTGCGAATCATATACCTTGTAGCATTATCTTGCCTCTGGTTGTCCTTTTACTCATTTTTAGCTATTTTGCAAAATATTTCCAATATTTTTCTTGTGTTTACTTTGTTGACATAATGACAACCTTTTAACTATGACGGCTAATCTATAGAGTCGCGTAGTTCCTTACTAAAAAGTTATCATACTTTATTCTACCTCTTTCTAATTTCTGATCTCCTGGTACTTGAATCTAAAATTCATAACGCACTAGCACTCTCCCTCTCCCTCTGGACCGGAGGAAACGAGACCTCAGCATCCTCCGAGCTGCCGAAGCGTCTTTGCTGTCCACGCAAGCCACTTCATCATCACATCCAACCTCCATGGATAGCGCATCAACTGGTAGTCGACTAACCTTCACTGACAAGTCCCAGACTTTGAAATTCGAACATGAAGAGGACGAGAATCACCGAAGGTTCTCGAAGCTAGAAACATGACGATCGAAATGAAGACTACGAAGGTACTAAAAACTGACAAAAAGACTATCGAAATGAAGAGCGCCGAGCGAGCATATATAAGCCGTGTCAAGCTGACACGCCAGTTTTTCCCTTGGCGACTTTCCCTTGACTTTGAAGAAACAAATAAGTGAAATAACTAAGTAAAACTATAAGAAGCTACAAAGTCTTGAAGTCAACGTCCCTGCAAGTCCTTATACACATCCGTCGCGCCCGTTCTGCCCACGGAGCTACGGGGACTCCAACAACTTCGTCGAGCGGCCCGCTTTGCCACCGAGGACCGAGATAAATATACGTTGTGCGTGAGTGCGTCCCTCTTTCGGCAGTCGTAGGTACTGGGAGATTGGTTATCGTAAATAAACTCTTGTACTTTACTCCCTCCTCTTTTCTTGCCGCGGCCCCATACTACTTACGTGGGGCACAAGGCTTGTTAGGGTGCCTACAGACAGGACACTCTACACACACCTTACACACCCACGCCCTCCGGGGTCACAGGCACTCGTGTAGCGAGACCACTCCACAATAACATAGCTGCTAAGTATTCACCTGCGGTTACCTCGGTTCCCTGAGTGCCGGTGCCTCTCGGAATTTAGGTAATACGACAACCTATCTTTATAACTATTCTCCAATTGCAGATACCGATTCTAGTAATAGGCACCAAGTTCGACCTGGCGGAGGAGAAGCAGAGAAAGAACCAGTACCGCAGACTGTCGAGCAGCATCGCCGAGCAGTGCGGCGCTGATGAGATATTCGTCAACTGCCACCAGGCCAGGTGGGACGCTGGCTTAGCATCACCCCAATAGTCTACATTCTACGTTTGAAAACGATCTAAAACTGAATACAGTTTTAATCAATTAATAAACAGAAAATTGATAATTAATTAACAGAATGCCGTGTGATGCAGGTTTAGAATAGCATCATCCCATTTATTCGCGCGGGTGTTGTAAAAGGCAACTAAGGGACTCGAGGGTTTCATGTGTATTACAATTTTAGGCGACAGGCTGACAACCTCTCAATACAGCGATGCACAAATCATCTGAAAGGGCCCTCAATACTTGTCAGACGTGGCGATAACGACCGTATGTATAGGATCGTTAACGCTTTGCCTACCCCGCATGGGATAAAAGCGTGATTTATGTATGTATGTATAAACAGAAAATTAATAATTATTTTATAGAAAATTAATAATTAATAAATAGAAAAATAATATAAAAGTAAGTGTTTTGACGCCATCCAAATACTTACTTACTTATGACGTCATACCGTAAGTATTTGAATGGCATCAAAACACTCACTTTTATTTTATACAATTTTTTTGTTTATTAATTCAATTTTCTGTTAATTAATTATTGATTTTCTACTTGTAATGCTTATAATATAAGTATATGGATGGCGTCAAAACACTTACTTTTATATAAATTTTCTGTTTATTAATTCAAACTTTGAATGTTTCGAAGAATTATGAATACATCCATGGGCTGGATCATTCCTTGAAAGGAAAGTTAGTACTTTTTGTAACACCCTGTATAATGTTTCAGATCACTAGCACCGGGCACAAGCAATTCAGTTAAACTTACCAGATTTTTTGATAAGGTAAATACATACTTCGTTTATTACACTGGTCCGAACTAGGTGACGCTAGTAGAGGTTGAGCAATTTTTCAAGTTTAGATCAGTGTCCAATAAAAACTATTACCCCTGTTTAATCAGTTCCGTACTCTTATTATTCTCATAAATAAAAATAAGATTTTATACAATTTCATAAGTTAATTTGTTACCCCTATCGATGGTAAATTGCACCGTACCATTCACTTCGAGCGCCATCTACTAGGAACTAAACAAAAAAAAAAGATTCCCATTCCCAAATACTTGTAGTATGAAGATAATTTAAGCCAGTCCAGTGTATTTCCTTGACTAATTAAAATACCTTTTTTTCCATTTGCTCGTAAATGGCGGCATTATTTTCAAAAAAAGAATATCCAAATCGGATCGGAATCGGAAGAATATCTCAATGAGATTCCAACATACATTTCCGACCTACTAGTAGGTCTTAAAAAAAGGTTCCTAAACTTCTCACTTCGTGAAGAAAAGGTGTTTTATGGTACACAATTTTAATTAAAGTTTATAGGCTGAATGTGATTTTGCCGCGTATTCTTTTTTTTTTTAATTCAATGGAACGTAAGTAAATCCGATGCACGCTGCTTGCGGATCTCAAAACTTAATACGATTTAAATGTGGTTTTATGATGTTTCCCAGAAAAAGATGGAAAGACGAACTGCACATCCACGCCCAGAACTGGTTGGAGATGGCTCAGGATAGGGAAAAGTGGAAGAAGGAGAGGGAGGCCTTTGCCCTGCAGTGGGACATGTCTGGCTAATAATAATAATAATATGATGTTTCTTCGCAACTAGAAGAAAAGCTTTATACCTACTAGGTTTTCCAAAATGCCAATTTCTGCATAGCTAACATGCGGGCCACGATAAAATTTTGTCACCGCAATATGTCTTCAGCGACTTACTTTACTGCGAATAAGTTACATTTTGAAATTTGAATTTGATTTGAAGTTGACATTGTGAAATTGAAATTACAAAATATGTCGTGGCACGCATATTAGCCAGGTTCGTTCAACTTCCTCCTCGACTTCGTCTCGTCCATCCAATATTACTCGACCATGAATTGGTCCATTTTTTACTATTGCCATAATCCTACTATTATTTTCCAGGTGATCGAAAGGCGATATTACTCCCGGATCAGTCCATTCTCAGACAAGCGTCGCATTCCCTCGTACATAATGGCGTCCTCCACTCCTCTGTCCAGCACCAAACCACAACAATACATGAGCCCCAGGTTCTACCATATGGATTAACCAGTGGGAGTAAGGCAAATACTGTTGTATCATTCCATGTAACTACGAAATATATTTACGTTAACTTTGATATCGTATTTAATTTAAAATGTAGAACGTCCGAAATTTGGTGGATTTTTGTTTCCGACCATCATTATCCTTGCCTTATCCCGTTCTCTTTTGGGGTCGGCTACCTTACCTAGGGGATTTGACGTGGACCCAAGTTTTAACACAGAGCGACTGCCATCGGATCTCTGCAACCCGAAGGCTAACGCCCGAATTGTAGGTTAAGTCACATCCAAGTATCATCTGAATTCAAATTTTATTTGAATGTGGTTTTCATCACGATGTTTTTCCTTCATGAGAAAAAACACATTGGTTCTTGGCGGGGATCGAACTCGTGTCTCACGATTGTAAGACCGGTGTCCACTTGGCCACCGACGCTACATATTACTATGGTATTATTGATCATCTTGTATGAAAAATAAAACTAAATTTTATTTGATTTCTTTTAAGCGTTTATTCTAAAGGGCCCAGACGCGTACGTAATCCACTTGTAGGGAGGCGTCTCTTCCCTCGTTCTGGTCGAGGTTCCAAGTCGGCAGCCAGCCCGCCTGGCCCATCCAGAAGTCTGCAGCAGCCTACAAAATAATACATGGAATATTTCGATTGTTTTTATTTTTTAATGTCTGTTCACTGTCAAATGCCGGCTTAGAATAGTATCACCCCACATCTTTCCCGCGGGTGTCGTAAGAGGCGACTAAGGGACTCGAGAGTATTGGTGTATTACAATTTTAAGGCCACAGGCTGACAACCTGTCACCATAGTGATACACATGTTTTCTGAAACAACCTTGAAAAACAATACTCAAAAATGTCAGACGTGGTGATAGTGACCATATTCTTACGGCCGTTAACGCTCTGCCTACCTCGCAAGGGATAAAGACGTGATATATGTATGTATGTTTGTTCACCATAAAAATCTGAACGTCGGCTGCTCTATTCATCTGAAAAGCCCCAAGTGTTTTAAGTCCAAACCTTGTGTAGATCACGCAAGGTTTACAAAAGGCATTCCCTTGTTTTCTCGTGAGTATGCATTGAGAGCTACAATTATTTTGTTATTAAAGGCTTCCTAAGGTCTTTTCCTACATAAAAATAAAAATGCTTTGTTTCGATTCATGATTTGTCTCTAGACATGTCTCTGAAAGAAAATAGGGGAACACGTTTGTATGAAAACGCCAATAACTCGGAGGACCCCAATTATGCTGTTAAGAAAACTCAAATACAAACCCTTGGAGAATTATTCGACCATGGTTTAGGAACAGGATTTTGCACGTGATCGGGGAAGAATCCGCTAGTTCCACCCACTGCGACGTTCATTATGATGTAAAACTGAAAGAAAAAAGACTTAATGCATAACCTGCACATTTTCAGTATTTACTTTACTAGCAGTTATTTATTACCATAAGATAGTACTTTTCACTGGCCGACTGACCAGAGGGCTGGTCTTACCTTTTGGTCGAAGGGGGCCATTTTAGATCCATATCTCCAAGGATTTTCCACGTTGTGTTTGTTGAAGCCTCCGTGCTCCCAGAAGCCGCCTGCTGGTGGGGCAATACGGCCGATCTCCTGGTCGTCAATGCTGAATTTCAGGTAGTCTAAAAGCAAAAATGGTGAATCCAATAGCCTCTACTAGAATTCTTTGCTTTAGGCCGACATTAATCAAATAACTAGATATCAAAAAACACCATAAGACAAAAATAGAATTAAAAACTTTGCTTCGCTGTGAATCTAACCCGGGATCTCATAACAGGAAGAGGAGTAGGATACCTAAGTGCCTACCTGGAGTCCACTCCAACTGATATCTATGGAAAGCCGTATCGTATCCACTACTGTCTCTCTTCACCCAATGAGCTTTTTCCCAGCCATTCAGCTCAGGGTACGGTCCGTAGTGCAGCGTGGAGCCGGCTTCCTGAGTGCCAATGTGGAGGCCGTCCTGAAACATGTGCCTGTTGCCTCGAGACTCCACCAGGTCGATCTCCCCAGATGCAGGCCATGTGCCGTACGCGTTGAAGGCAGGCATCAGCCAGATTGCTGTTAAGGATATACAGGTATGTTATTTCAGTGTATTGAAGAAAAAAACTGATACGCAGGAAACCATTTATTCGCTAAAGCAGCACATGTTGCAGTGGTTAGGTTCCAACGAGACACATTCCCAGACACAGTCAATAGCGAAAGGAAAGTAAATAGATGGCCGTCATTCATAGCAAGATAGATAGAGAACGCAGTGCAAGGTGCGTATGCTTAAAACGGAGTCTCTTTTTTCTTATCGAATCCAGGGCATTGCCTTCAAATCTCCGCCCAAAATTTTGCCACCCGTACAGCATTCGCTGTGGCGTTCAGAAGGTTCTATCGCTAGCAGTTATAGGGGCGTGTGGGCCATGGGAACAGAGAATCATCAAGTAAAGGAGAGTCGGGAATGCTACTGACCCGGCCAAAGCCAGTCTCCCGCAGGCATCTTGGCTCGTACTTCCACGCGGCCGTAGCGGAAGCTGAATGACTCCACGGTGCGAATGCGCGCGCTCTTGATCGGATTGATCAAGTTGTCGATCGTGCCCGTACGCTCGCAGCCGAACCATTTCGGGTTTGTGCAACTGGGAATTGAGACTAGTTTATCAATTTTCTATCCGTACAAACCTTAGTACAGTAACACTAAATTTTAAACTATCCTCGTTGTTTACACTATTCATAAATTTATCGTGTTCTTTGCCACTGCCTAGTTATATCGTCTTGGGACCATTGCAAGGCCACCCAAGGCCAGTTGACGCGATTTCTGTGGCCCAGCTCAAACGCAGAAGAAATATAGAGCTAAGGTCCAAACGTAATTAAATCATGATAAAAGATTTGATATTATATCGATGAATCCGTGCAATAAATTTACACTTTTTAGGTATGTTATAGTATTAGGTAATGAAATAAAGATAGAAAATCTTTGATAATTAACTTATCTGCACAAGCGAATAGAGTAAACATACATTCGTACCTACCTAATTAGCGATAGTATAAATTGTCAGAAAGTAGCTATAATTATTCTTTGTTAAAAGGCTCCGCCATCATAAGTGCTAAGCAGACTCCGTACCACCGTGTAAGAATAAACCTATTAAATTATTTTTTGTTGTATGTGAGTTCCATAAACCAATAATGATCCTTAAATATTATAAATCTAGGCTTTTTGGGTAATAGCGGCCACAGAAATACTGCATCTGTGAAACTTTCCACTCAGCAGCTAACACAGTTTTTTAGAAACAACTCTCTCTAAAAAAAAGAAAAAGTCTGATAGGGTACAGTACCCGTAAAACTTCTTGGCTATTGTGCGAGGTGGTGGGGGCAAGTTGCCGTCACGCTCCGCACTACCAAAGTTTGGTCGGCAAAATCGGGACGGCATTTGCCCCCACCACCTCGCACGATAGCCAAGAAGTTTGCCGGGTACTTGTAGTTAGTTTTTCCTTTTTCATACACGGAACGCAAAACCAACCTGTCTGCCGGAGCGCCTCCCTCAATATTGAGAGTGCCAGAGGTGAGGAAGCTGTTGCTAAACTGATCAGAAGTCAATGAGGGACGGAGGTACAGGATCCCGTTGTCCACGAACGAGTTGGTGCGATTGTTGTTGTAGTACTGGAACTCCCAGTTCTTAAAACAAGATAAATGTATGAGCCCATGTAGATGTATAATATGGGCATTTCTACGGCAGGAGTAAATTTTTATCACCTCCGTGTGCAATTTTATTTTTAACATTTTATTGACTTTATAATACTGGAAAATTAGGAAAAAAGAATAGAAACATATTGATGCTTATTTGCCATCATTTGCTTCAGTAGATCCTGAAATAATTAAATTTTAATTTCGAGTGTTCACGGAGTTGAGAAATGTGTTCACGGAGTTGAGTATGCACGTTTGTTTTAAGATTTTCATGCACTCATTCAAAGTGATTTATTGTTTTTTAAATGAATAAACAACATAAGACGAATTTCTCCCCATTTCCACTTGCAGATTCTAAAATAATCGAATTTGAATATTGACTGTTCACGGAGTTTAAAAATTTGTTTACAGAGTTGAGAATTTTTAAAGTGTTATTGTATTAAATATCAACCGATGGTGTAAAAGTTTAAATTCTTTGTTAATTCTGTATTTGTATTTTTTGAAGACAGTTGTGCGTGAAAATGATTTCTGATTTGGTTTTCGTGGATTGCTTTCATCAGTACTACTGTCACAATTTTTACATACATACATACATATATCACGCCTTTATCCCTTGCGGGGTAGGCAGAGCGTTAACGGCCGTAAGAATACGGTCGCCATCGCCACGTCTGACATTTTTGAGGATTGTTTTCGAAGGTTGTTTTAGAAAACATGTGTATCACTATAGTGACAGGTTGTCAGCCTGTCGCCTAAAAATTGTAATACACCAACACTCTCGAGTCCCATAGTCGCCTCTTACGACACCCGCGGGAAGGATGTGGGGCGATTCTATTCTAAGCCGGCATCACATGTCACAATTTTTGGTCATTTTAGATCTGAGTCTTTGGCTAATGGACGATTTAAGCGTACCCTGTTAATTTTAATGAAATAGGACTTGACCATCCGGAGGAGTCTGGTGCTGAGGAACAATGAGGAGTACGAGAAATATCCGAACAAGTGGATCATGCTGTTAAAAAGAAAATTTTTCGAAATTGCAGAAAATCGAAAATAAAATGTTAATTTAGCTGGCATCACTCGGCAAATCTAAATGTCATAAAATATTGTCAAAACCAGTGGCATAGTTTATACTACGACTGCTTTGCTTCAACACACTAGCAGTAAGTAGGTGTAACGTTATTTTCCAAAAATACACCTTTACAGCCACAACAGTTCACAGCTGGACATGAGCTTCCCTTATTGGGGAGGTATTGCCATGTTTTCCACGCATGGTAGGTAGATTGGCGAGCATCAAATACGATGTTGCATTCACAGGGAACGCTGCCAGCTATTTTCTTGATGATTAACTTTTAGCCGCCTCTTACGACACCTACAGGTAGAATTGGAGTGATGCTATTCTACGCCGGTACCACACGACATCATTCTAATCACAGTTTTATAAAAAACTTCAACTCCGTGAACAAAATTCTCAACTCCATGAACAAATGCACACGGAGTTCAGATTCTCGGAGTTGAGAAAAAGCTGGTTTCTTTGAAATTTCTCTCTCACAGTAAAACTTTGTGCAAATCCAATTTTACCTACGTATTGGTATACTATCGAGGCACAAATTACACAAAGTAACAACCTTTTAGCTCTTATAGTTTCAAAAATATTCATGATCCGGAGTTGAGAAATTACCCTGCACCAAAGACGAAGCAAAATTTCTTACCTTTGAAAATGGTAAATTCCGGCAGCATGTCTCAGATTCACTGCACTCGCCTACTCGGACGCAACTGGCAGTTTATGTGAATCGAATAATGGTGTGCATATCGCGCGTGTTTACAGATGTGCGTAAGAGTTTGTGAGTGATACCGAATTTAGTCATAAGCTCGGGACAAATATTTAAAGTAACATAAGTGGTACAAAATAAAACATTATAGACATCTTGGTAATAAATAAGCCTTTGTCATATATCTATATACATGTGAACATAGGAACATTATTATAAATTCCGGAAATTATCGAATTATAGACCAATTTAGTTTCAATTCCGCCAAAGGGACAGGCCTAAATCAGGTAAATTTTGTGTTTTTTTTTCAATTCGGTATATTTTTCAGAAGAAAGTAATATTAAATTAGTCATAATAATTATGCTCTCCAAATAGAACATACATTAAGGATTATGTGTTATTTTTTTGAGATTTTAGTTTATATGTTTAACACGATTTCTGGACCAGGACAAAAAAAACGGCGTCTCTGTAGAAATGCCCATATAATAGATGCGTGCTTAGAAAATTTACTGACCCAACCACCGCTGGGATTTGAATCCACGTCTCCTGACTTGCCGGGTCAGACGTGTTAACCGCTACACTACGCGGTTGGTGGTAAAAAAAAAACACTTTTTTCATTTGTATTAATTAACTTTGTAACAAAAAGTTACTAATTTTTGGTGGACATTTTTTATCCATATAAAAGGCCACTCGTTCCTTTTCATATCCGGTGCCATACGATGCACGTAAAAACTGTTATTTCTAGGTTAGCTGGCTGCATCATTATCAACTCAGTGTCACTTTTATATCTATCCTAGACTCTGACACAATAATCTCCACACTGCGTAAAAAATATTACTTACACCTCCTCCAGCAAGCGTGTTCTCATGCTGCCACCTTTCGAGATCGAAGCCCTCATCAAACTGGTCAGCGAAGATGAGTTCTCCGGAGCAGACGACGATTGGGGCGTGCGTGCCGGAGACCGTGGTCACGCTGGGTGTGCACGCGGCCCCCAGAGAGGCTACGGCCGCTAGGCCGAGGAACAGCGACCACATCATACTGGAAATAGAAGATGGCATTTTTTTAAAATTTATTTAATAATACATAATACAATGAACAGCGAACAGGTAAACACCGAAAAGTACTGAACAAGGACAAAATATACAAAATCAAGAGAAACAAAATACTTAAATCTACCATAAAATATACACAATTTTAACAAAAAATTAGTACCTTATACTAAAAACTAAATCAGGTCATTAGTTTAAAGACTCGCAGAACTCTAAACATTTTCTACTGAGATGCAACAAGCTGTCGGCAAATACATCTAACTACATCTAGATCTGAATTTGTGAGCTGACTAACGAGACCCACTCCCCGAAGCAGAGACGACTGACGTCTCGCCACCGTGCGGCATTCTGGATTAGCCAGCAGCTGATGTCTGCGTCCTCGCAAGTATCTGTCCGGTACATATAAATTTAAAACGCTAGAAACTGACTGCGGAGATTCATATTCACCCCGCAAGATGCAGCAAGTTGTAACCATAAGTTGGTAATTATGTCTGGTCTCTAAGGAGTTAAAACCTAGGGCACCCTGGTGGAATTTTGTAGGATAAAGAAATGGGTAGTACCCGTAACATTTTTTGTAAAGTGAGCGAAAGAATGCCTTTTGTACTTTTTCTAACAAAGTTAATGTAGGTTATTTCGTGAGGTCCCCATATTAGTAAAGCGGTTTCGATTTTGCTTCTTACAAGAGATGAATAGATCAACTGAATAGCACTTTTGTCAGTTAAGTCGCCCGTGTTGCGGATTACTGCCAGCGTTGCGATATGGTCGTGTAAGTTGGGTGTCAAATGTGACACCAAGATCTTTGACCGAATTGACACGATTTATCAAATTAGTGTTTAAGTGTTATTGGTTGTGTTGTGTATCTTCTATATCTATTGGCAGGGTTGATCGATCCAGAACTTGGAGTCTGATATATTGCTTTTTACACGACTGTCCCAACCAAAAAAAGGAGTGTAATGTTTTTTTAGTCTAGTTCATAGGTAGGTACCAGTGTTGGGCGTAATTAAATAATTCTTTATTTCAAATTATATCTGAAATACATCTATTTCAAATAACGTTATTTGTAACTGATTTATTTCAGAATGAATTTATTGCAAATAGTCAATTATTGTTATTATTTCAAATACTTTATTTTTTATTTGTAATTGATTTAACCGTTTATTGTACACAATAGAACACAAAGGACATAGCATTGAGAACAAAACACAACAGGTCAACTTATTTCTAAAAAGAAATCTCGTCCAGCAGACCTAGGGTAGTGAGATGGCATAAAGTGAGGCAGTTGACGTGTACGTGTACAACATACTATGATATACCTACAATAATATATAAAACAAATATAATTGGAATAATACGTACTTATATAAATAATATACCTAGACTACATTATTACACTACTATTACATATTACGCTATGCTAACAAATACCTATATTTATATACCTACATACATACACCATAAATATATACCTATAAATTAATTTGGAAGAGAAAGATATTACTCTTTTGATCAAATACGTTGCGAGTTAAGTTACGTATACAGAGTGATTCTATTAAGATATCAAAACCCTTTAAACTGATATCGAAAGCACTTAACATAATTAATAAAATTACATTATTAACTTTTTTAAATATATTGAAAAATACATAAAAAAAATACGTTAAAAAGATTGTGAATTGTTAAGAAAATTATCATTCAAGAATAATTAAAAATACTGAAACTTATAAATAACTATAAATGATTATTTGAAAAGCGACCAATCGGTGTATTACGGAAGAGACATGCTTAATACAACATCTCCAACAAAAGTAAATACAAATAAAACTTACATAATAAATACTATAAATAACTTTACAAATATCAAATACCTACTTACTCGTACTAAATTTATTTTAATTACAAAATAACGAAATAATGATATGAAATAAATGTATTTGAAATAAATTATTTGAAATAATTATTCCTAATTCCTATTATTAAATAATTATTTATGATTAAATATTATTATTAAATAATTATTTATTTAATAATAGGAATTTTTTATTATAATATTCCTATTATTAAATAATTATTCCTTATTATTTGTATTTCAAATAAATTTTGCCCAACACTGATAGGTACTATAAGTCATCAGATCAGAGATCAGAAGTCGCCTCCAGGGAGACGGCGCGTGGCAGTTCATCTATCCCTCCAACATATTTTGTGTCACAAACTAGCTAAACCGTGGATAAACAGTTACACACGCACACACACGCACAATATGAGACCTTATTTATTATATTTATAATCGTACATTTATATCAGTTTTTAAAATAACCTTTAACTATTGAAAAATTGATAATATTCCTCTCCAGTTCAGTACTGCTACTATGTAGTAGCTAGGTACTGGTGGTTGTACAAACTATTCACAATCATAGATCCACAAAAAACTTACCGGTTTGCTGGACAAACAAATCGGTCGTATAAAACTTGATTTCGGGTTTATCTCTACTTATATACCAGTAGCAAATCTCACTCTAAAGATAATGATGATATAAATTGTTTTGAGTATGTAATTAAGATTTCAGATAATAAAATTATTCAATTAGGTTATTTAATACGATACTTTAGATTGGCGACTATTTCTAACTATTTCTTCTGTTCACTGACGGTTAGATGGATAAGTAGATATTACCGACTACGATAAAGCGAGAGATAAAAATGATACAGCGATGCTCCATATGTCATAATATTATCATTACTCAATTTAAATAACATAGCAGGCAATGGTGCTGCCGGGTTGAAAAACATCCCAATCAAGAAAAAACAATTGCTTGATCATCTCTCACAAAATTACCCAAAGGCCGATTTACATTATCTTAGTGTTTAGGAGAGTAATTTAGTACAACTTGAAAGGCAAGTACTTTTACATCCTTCCAGTAGATTATCATTTCGACGCCACAATGAACGCACAACGACGTCGCCAAATACGCGCTATTCTACGCAAATAAATAACTGTAATAATAGAAGATGACATTTTATACGATAACCGCGTTGACTTCGAGGTCAGGAATGCCCATAGCTTCTTTTATGGCAATGTATGCCGAATGCCTAGCCTGTTTGTTTTTATATAAATTGTTTTTAACGTTCCATAAACATTCACGAACAACATATTCAGACACAAATTTAAAAGTTGTATCTTCCGCCCATTTAGCTATCTTTAAAAACACGTACGCGTTTCACGTCACTTGTGCACTCTCCTAAAGATTCGATTAAATTACGTGTTTACACATAACGAGTGAAGAGCCGAGTGACGCGCGTGGGTTGCGCGGGCGCGAGAGGGGTATCACTTGCAACAAAAAATAGAGAGCGATCCTATTTTGATTTACTTGAAAGGCAACTAAAACCGTACTAAAGCGAGTAGAACTGTACTAAAGCAAGTAGCGTTTACACGTTTCAACTAAAGTACTCTCCTAAACCACTCTGCTAAACACTAAGATAATGTAAATCGGCCTTTAAGTACCTATCAGTTATATTTGAATCTACCCGCTTCCTTGAACGTCTACTTTCTTGAACAACAATTTACAGCGGATTTATACACTCGGCCACAAAGTACCTTTTATGGGTTGATGGCCCTGGACCAATGGAGAGCTGTTCTCTTCTCAGACGAAACGAGAGTGTGCCTTTTCTGCAACGATAGACGCAAAAGAGTACAGAAGACAATGGGAACGTTTTGCCGAAGCCTGCATCGAAGAGACGGTAGAATACGGGGGCGGTTCCTGCATGTTCTAGGGCGGCATGTCGGCGGACGGCAAAACTGAACTTTCTTTCGTCTCCCGGATCGACGGTACTCGATGTCTGCTCACCGGTACATCACAGAGATCCTGGAAGATCATCTAGTCCCCTACGCTGGATTGGTTGGTGACGGGTTCACAATAATGCACGATAACACTCGCGCGCACACTGCTATTTTGTGCACGACTACCTTCCAAGAGGTTATCCCTGTTCCCTGTTATACAATGGCCAGCGAGAAGTCCAAATCAGAGCCCGATAGAACATCTCTGGGACCAGTTGAAACGCAAGGTTAGGTCCTGTGATCCCACTCCCTCGACTCTTCAGGACCTCCAAGACGAAATAAGACTCAATAGAGGAACAGGACAGTATTCCTTAAGAAGAGGTCCTGAAATTGGTGCGATCCACGAGGGACCGCATGCAAGACGTCATCAGGGCAAAACAGGGGGGTAACACTAGGTTTAAGGTTAGTTGTAAGCAACTTTGTTTTGAAAAACTAACAATATTTCATAAAGGATGCAATGATGTCGCTTCAATATCACACCTGCGAAGCTGCACGTAGAATCATACATAACTACGCATAAGAATAGCGTTTTGTTTGAGAATATTGAATAGTTGCAATGAGTAGAGTATAGATGAAGGTAGCTACTCGTAAAAAGCCTATTCTATACTAACATTTCTAAATACTTTTTATGGTAATATTTCATAAATAGGTAGGTACTTATCCTATTACACTGATAAATCATAAATGATAAACCAAACTAATAAATAAAATAAAATTCTACCTACTACTTAAGTAGAAGTATGATACTTAAAATGTTTGTACAAAGTACTTCTGCCTGCCTACCAACCTGCGACCCTATAAAAATGTTTATATTAATATTATTTTTAGATTTCAAACACGTTTCAAAAACCTTTTTGGTATCAAATGAAAACACTATTGTCAAATACGTTGACAATTATTATGTCTATTTTGTAATCAAATCAAAATTGCAACCAAATTGCAACCGTACAATTCAGCTTTTAAAAATCATGAATATAAATTACCAGTGATATTCTAGCTAACCAATGTGCATCAGTAAATTTTGTGTTATTATGGAGATATGGCAAGTTAAAAGATTACTGTTTGATTAATTTTTCTAAGCATTTCTTGAACCGAATAACCTGCACCGCAGGCCTCCCCTTGTGGACAATCCCAGTAGGTATTTTATTCTAATTTAAGTAGCATCAACAGCTTGAACACAGATTTTTATTTTTCCAGATGGCACATGTGGCTGCATCATTGGTTAGAAATTTAAATGTGACACGTTTTGGGTGTGTGCTTCATCCTTTCACCTTTAGGGGATCAACAAATTCTTTGATCCTCCCCATAAAATCTTTCTTACTCCGTGGAATTTCAGAATATAAACATGATTTTCCGGCAAATAACCTATTGTACCGACAACTGCAGCCACGAAGCAGTAAAATAGATCGGCAACTGCTACAGAATAAACAGCCGTTGCAGTTTGTGTGCGCCTTCCCAAGACCATTCTTCTTCCGCAGAAAAAAGAAGCCTAAAAAAAACAAGATAGTGCCCAAGTTGGTATTAGTACAGAATCCATTTACATGGCTGATGATAAAACTTGATTTTGGTATTCTAAGAGCTCTTTGGGATCCGTCATTCGCTGAGAAAGATTTCAAATTTGGGACAAAACAGGTAAATTTTATCGTATCTGATGATGATCTGCTTTACGAGCTTGATTAGAAATCAGCAACATGGCAGCAGCAGCTTATAGTTGTAGTAGACAGCTTAGGCTAGGAAAAAAAATTCTAGTAAGAGAACCAACCAGGAAGTTCCCTAATATGTAGCATCTTTTTCTAGGCCATATCTCGCGTAACTCAAGTAATCAGTGAGGGTGAGTTTTCGGAGTTGAATGGTCTGCTAACGAAAGCAGCGCGCCTGAGTTTGATGCGAGAGCTGGACCGGAACTGGGGAGACAAACAGCGCTCCTTGCTCGCACTGAACCGAGATGACATTCAAATATCTTCGCCGAGGAAGGTGCACTTCATCAGGATTGCTGGTGAGTTTGAAAACTATTTTCAAACAGTACTTGTGTCCATTCTTTCCTTGCCAAGCAAAACGTTCTTTATAAGCGATGCTAATTTATGACATGTACTTGATACGGTTTTCCTAGTAACGAGGCGGACAAATCACACTACGGCGGCAAATAGATTGTTTGGTACATGAATGCCGCGATATAAAATATCTGAATTCGTAGCATTTAGACGATAAATAAGAATAGGTACCTCATGATGTTTATATTTAGCTTAGTCGAAGATAACATTTTCATTGGCAGATAAGAAGTTTTGTGACGTGGACATGGCTTTCCTTGCCCTCAAATGGGCGCCTATCAACAGCTTTGACGCACTGATCTTCGCGGAAATCTTTGCGCGGTTTCACAGAGAGTACACCCCACACAGTATACCGGAGTGGACTATAGCATACTTCAAGGTGACGCGATTTGAGGTCTTGCGAAGGCTACCTAAGTAGTTAAAAATGACAATTTTGCCTCGACTATTAGGTAGCACCACTTAGCGAAATCACCGGTGGTTTTAGCAGGTAGGTACATCTACCGAATGAACCACTGACTGAACAAGATTGTGTTCACATTTGGATTTGCCAATGAAACTAATTGGATTTTTGTTACCGTCGTGGTTGTTATCACTTTAAAATAATGTTTTTACGTCGAGTATACACTTGATTTGGACTTTTGTATTTATTTCTTTTCTTATTATTATACCATTTCAATTTAAATAAAACATTGCTTCATATATTTAGAGACTATTTTATTTCTTTAACAAAACGTGAAATTCGTTGAAGAGTTTCTTTGGATCTAACTAAGAAAACGTAGTGAGGTTTTCATGTAGTCTAGCCTTTTATAAGTCTAGGAGTAACGCGTAGGGGTTCTCTAGGTAGGTCTTGAGGCGGTTGGAGAATCTTGCCATGGTCACGCCGTCAATGACTCGGTGGTCAGCCGACCAGCTTACGGTGAGGATGTGGGCCTTCGCCACGTTGCCTGTGGCGTCGAACCTAGGCAACACCTGTAGCACAAACACATTGATTAGATCAAGTAGATTAGGAATAGGTACCCTCACGCTGTTTCGGGATAACCGGGTGTTAACTGACTTTGTGTCTGCTGTACTTACTCTAAAGAATTGAATACTCTGATATGCTGGCCGAGAGTGAGCGTAAAATGCATACCTACACGGGAACCACACCGGAACTTGGAAACGACATAATATTTTCCGCTGGTGTGTGTACGTAAAAGATGTAGGGAACAAATGTAATACATAGTTCTGTTGTTCTTCTTGATATTGTATTGGTAGAGTTCTTCTTTTCTTTTCGTGTGGGACACCGAGTTGTCCTACGAGCAGCAGGCTTCCGACATGGTTGGTAGAGTTAGTAGATTTGACCAGTTTAAAACGTAAAGGACGCATTTTATTGCAATATTTTTTGCCAGATGTTCATTTTATATTCTACCCACGCCATAGTTTGCTACTATATTTTGCTCTACTTCTTTAACATCTTACCATATAATAATTTATTTATTTGCTTCGTTTTACTTACTTGTATTTTTCCTAGGGCTCCGATTGATACTTGTGGTGGCAATATTACGGGCTTAGCATAGGTGCCTCCAACCTAAAAGAAAATAGCATTATAGTCATACATTACAGTCTCCAACATCTTTGCCTGTTGTCGTATGTCATCTAAACACTTCATTGGAAGTGAAACCATGAATAGGATTGGAACATTAGTCATGTAGTATCCAATACCTCCTTCATCTGTTTATTGTCGCATGCATCTTAAGACTTGGTTTAGTTGCGGTTTTTTAATAATACTTACAATGCCAATATTCGAAAGCGTAAAGGTTCCTCCACTAATTTCGCTTAATCCAAGCTGTCCTTTTGAACCCTTTTCTTGAAGAGCATTAAGATCTTTTGCGATTTCCAGAATACTCTTGTTTTGGACATTCTGTGAATTAGAGTTGTGAAATTTATAATTCTTCTACTATTTATAGGTAGGTTATCAAATATGTCGTAAAATTTAGGTACTTCCTAAAATACTTCTCAGCTTATGCCACTAATCTTACCTTTATCACAGGGACTACCAGACCATTTGGTGTGTCCATAGCGACGCCAATATTGTGACTCGCTTTATAAATAATGTGCTCGCACGCACTGTCCAAGCTGCTATTCAGTATTGGATGAGCTAATAAGCTGAGAGAAGCTGCCTTGATTATTAGAGGCATGTATGTCAATTTCACTCCTTGTTCTTCGGCTAAGCCCTTCAAAACTTTTCGTGCTTCAACTAGTTTCGTAACGTCGTATTCTTCGCTAAAACCGAAATGAGGAATTTTCTGGGAAAATTTTTGATTATAAGGTTAATAAGATGTATAAATGTAATAATAGATAAGCAATTCTTGCAAATCGAATATATTCTTACCATAGCTTCAGTCATAGATTTCACCATAGCTCTAGTAAATCCAGTCACGGGGACGACCCTGTCTTCAAGGAGGACCTCTGTTCTGACTTGTGCTGCAGTGAGTGGTATGGCCTGAGCTTGCACCACGGTTGGGTCTGATACTTCATTAGATTTATCTGATGAGATGTTGAGATAACCCAATACATCTTCTTTAAGAACTCTTCCATTTCTTCCGGTAGCATTCACTTTGCTTAAGTCTACCTTGAAATGATTAAAATATATCATTACTCAGAAATGATCTGCAGACATGAATTTATGTTCTAAAGCCTTTGCTTACTTTGAATTGGGCTGCGATTCGTCGCACTGATGGTGTAGTCAACACTTTCGTTTTGAGACCATGTGCTGCTTGCGGTTTCGGGTCTTCTTTCTTTTGAGTTTCTTTCACCGAATCAGATGCACCTCCTGTAAAAATTAACAGCAAAAGAGTTAAGGTAAAATGTAGTTAGTTAGGGCTATTTTTGTCTGTGTCTTTTATTCTCGTCTTATTGTCACAGTTACTGATTAATATTATATTTTATTTACGATCATTTTTGCTATAAGTACCTACTGTTGCGGTTTAATTCTATGACGATGGCAGTGTTTTCTGCCAAGTATTATCTCAAAAAACATTTCAAGTCAAATAACAACATTTTGTTCTGCTTTGTTCTACCCTCGTTCTCTTTGGCTTGCAGTTTTTTTAACCAAGTATTGTCTTCTATATCAAGTAGGTACAATAAGCTCTCATTAGGTCTCACCTTCGTCTCCTTCGACTTCAATATCGACTAGAGGCTGTCCGACGAGCGCGGTGGCATCGACGTCATGGTACAGTTTGGTGACCACACCGTCGTATCTGCTGGTGATGGTTACAGCTGCCTTGTCGCTCTGCACCTCGCAGATATTGTCAAACTGCTGCACTTTGTCGCCCACTTTCACGAACCTGGAAATTATAACATCTTTTTATAGTTAATGAGAAGCACTGCCAATTATGTATTATGGGCCTATTACTTGTTTATTACAACAAAGAACAACTTGATAGCATTGATCTTGTCTTTTCTGAGTCTGTTCATTTTGTTGACAAACAACTCGTTTATACATACATACATAAATCACTCCTATTTCCCGTTGGGGTAGGCAGAGACTATTTCCTTCCACTTGCTACGATCCTGGCATAGCTAGCTAGGCTTAGCTTCTTCTACATTCATCAGTCTTTTCTGCACGCTCGTCGGTTTAGGGTACTTCTGACCTGACCTTTCTTTATTATATCTTGTAAACTTTCTTCAGGCCCATACTTCATTATCATTATTATCAGTGTTATTTTCTTACCATTCTTTGACCACGACTTCTCTGATTCCTTCTCCTATATCAGAGAGCATGAATGCTACAGTTTTGTTGTCAACCCTGCTTGTGTGAAAGGCTCTTCTTCTAACATGATGTTCTGAGATTACGGTCTGTTCTATTTTATTCCTTGGATCGTATTTTTTCTGAAAATTAAAATATTTTGTCATCATTAATTTAGCATTGATAAGGATTACACAAGGCAAAAAATTTATGTATTAGCTTGGTTTCGGCAATGTTAGAGCGAATTGCTATAGGATGTTATTAAAATAAGTACCCATGGTAAAGATATTCAAACTTATGAATAGATATTAGACGAGGGATCAGTAGTTTGGTTTATCAAAAACTGATATGAAAATCCTATTATAATATTCATATTTAATATTATAATATTGTAATGTACGAATAGCTTTCGTCAGTGCAACTGTTTGTGTCACTCACAGAATAACAACAATATTGTGAGAGTAGTTTAACTAAATGTAAATAATAGTATAGTGCAAGTGGGACCTACTATTACTAAGTAGACTAGAAAGTTATTCGTACTGAGTTACGTATGAAACATAATACTGACTAAACCGGTAGCGGTACTAGACCTTACCTAACCTAAACAGTTACTACAACATTTACCATTTAAATGAAATGAAAGTACAGTTTTTTACATACCTAAATTAAGTATACTGATTTTAAAATATTCAAGACCAGTGAAGGTCGTCAAAAATTAAATCAGCATAAGTATTACATACAATACCTATCTTGTTTTGATACTCGAGTTTCGTTATTTCTTTAGATAAGACTTTTTGACACAACTTTATCTTATTGCTATGTAGAAAGATAACTTTTATTTTTAACAGAGGGTGTGTGATATAATTAAGATAACATTAAAATCACACACAATTCACCGTATTAGGGAATGAATGTTAAATGCTAACTGATGATTAGATTTTCAGTTATAAAGTTAAATACGAGGACATGACGGTTATAATCGAAACTGATTTTTATTCATTTCTAAAAATAAATTAGAATATTAAAATACACTCAACTTACACTTTGGATGGCTACACTTAACTTACGACATTTTTCTATGTTCCTTATGTTTACAACGCATCTTCTCATTAGGAATGCCATTTTTATCACTTTTTACCACCACAGTATTATTTAAAATAGTGTTTTGTGTAAGATCTATGGAGACATTGTGCGCAGGAGTGGCTCGGGCCGACAGCGCCGGCGACTGACTGTTATCGCGCACTATCAGTCGACGCAACTGATTACCATTTCAAATTCACCATTAAACATTCAAGTTCTGAGGTAACTGTTGTTATTGTGATTCTGTAGAATAATTAAAACTGCAGGTTACATTTTTAAATCAATATGATTTAAGCAAGAGTGACTAATTTTATTTTTTTAAATTCAATTTAGGAAGGCAAACTGTTAAAGTTTTAGTACCGAATTATTTGAAAGTTATTTAACTATTAGATTAATCAAATTTAAAATATGCAGCGTCTTACATTTCGTTAACATTTTTGCCCGAAATAATAAATAGGTACCATTTATTTGTGGCAAGTGAATACCAATAGGGGCCAGTACCCTACTTGATGTCAATAGTTCTACTCGAGGTCAACTTGTGTTTTCGTTTTATTATCTACTATTGCGTCACAAGAACATCTTTAGGCATGTGTGTGTGTGTGACTGTGACTGCGAAAATTTTAACTAGTTAATTAATACTTTCTTCTGTCGATCGATGCGTGAATGATGAGATGACACTGATGTGATGAGATGCGGTAGAAAGTCAGTGCGTCAGGTAGGATGTAAGCGCATCAGGTAGGACGTCAGTGCGTCAGGTAGGAAATCAGGCATGTCAGATGGGTATAATAATATAATGAGATTGTTCTCAAATAAAACCACATATTAAGCAATCGTTTTATTAAAGACATAATAAACATGTTAATAAAGTGAATAAATACAATAATATATAATCGTAACGGTAATGTCATGCACGACGAGATGCGGGGGCAACCCATAACCAGATTAACATGAGATTGTTAGTACATAAGTGACTATTACACTGTCCTGCCGACCGCGCACGATTTAGTATACATTGCTGGTTATTTTAAGAGCATCATTGCAACTAAGATAACTAGTTATTTATGTATACTGCATCGGGTCTTGCGGTAGGGTAAGTGTAATAGCCGTTATATATGATACTTCAACCGACGACTCATATTCTAAATAGCTAACGTGTATCACAGAGGCGCTCTGTCAAGTGTTGCTACGTCATTGTTTTAGAAGACGACTGGTGGGTGATGCTAAATTAGTTACATATTTAGGATGAGTCCTACGCAACGAAATATTGTTCAAACAAAAATTTGCACTGCGAGTATGTGCAACAAGTAATTGCTAAAGACATCCTGATTTGTGAATGTGGTGGTCGCAGATTGCGTGTTGCAAGCAATCTCGATTTTCTCGTTTTTCTGTGAACAATATTTGTCGCGCATTATACACACAGCACGACTAGACACTTTTAAAACAAAATGTTTGTAGAACTCTGTATTTAGCGTAATATCAAGTTATTAGTTACGGTGATTAATTGCATAAAATAATTTGTGTTGACTTTTAACTCGCGCTATTCACAATTCTATACGTAGGTACTGACAATCTTGTATCACATCGTAACTGTCTAGTACATATCTAAGTATATTAAATACTTAATACGCATTTACAATATATACTTCTATCCAAAATTAACAGACGTTACATCAATATAACCAACATCTGTTAATTTTTAATTAGATATGGGATAATCAGGCTTTTGATTTGTACATTAGAAAGTCATTAGCAGTAACACAGAAGAGCAGTAATTGTGCATATACAAAATTATAAACTAGCTGTTTATACTAAGCAGCAAAATTATTAAGAATTTGCTCCCATTTTTGTACAATTATCTGAGAATCTGCAGTTCTGACACTTAATTTTTTGTTTTGGGCCTTGCCTTTTGTATAGTTTATAAAAAAAAGTTGTATGAAATAAAAGCGTAAATGAGCACATATTTTCTTCTCCGATTAGTTAGAGAATCAAGGAAAACAATCACAACACTAGATGGATACTTACTTAGACATAATTTGAAATATAGAGAACGAAGATTGGTAATATTGGAAGACTTCACAGACAAACTCATTCGAATGGAAATACAGATGTTTCGTGAAATAGGTAAGCAAATATAGACGAATACAAATGAAGCTTAAGCTTAGCTCAATTCCCACCAATTCCTTTTTCAATGTGAGTGAGTGTAACTTTTATATTGCAATTGCAGTGGTCTTTAAGATACTTGATTCATGTACCAGTAAATTATCAAAAGTCAAAATACAAAAGCACATGAAATACACAGTTTACGCAATACATGTAAAGTTGATAATTATGTATTTTTATACCCTATTAATTTATAATTTCGAGTCTAGTTGTTATTAAGTTATCAAAATTTCACTAGCCTTTTAAAATGTTATTTTTAATACCATTATAAGAGCAAGGCCAAATATTTTGTAGTAGATACTATAAAGAATTTAATTTAACTAAATATAGTTATTTCAAAACAATTTTGAACTAAAATTCTTAGAAAAATGTCTTCATCGATTTATGAAAGAGGAAATGAGCGCAATTCTTTGTGCTTCAAATTCTTTATAATAACAAAGTAATAAAAGTCAATAAAATTTGTAGCTAACGCTTTAACACATTTTAGCCCATCAAGAAATTTCACTACATCGTTAGAGAAGTAACTAACGAGACGAGACAAAGAACGATATGTATCCACAACAGACATCGTACAAATGCGACACTAGTAAATCTATCTTTTCACTTTTTATCTTTAGTTTCAAACCGGTTGGTATATCTATTGCCTACTTATTCTTATGATATATTTCATAATGGATCAGCACGAGACAGAGATATTTTCAGGAGAAAAAGCGGTTACCTGCTTATATTTTCGCAATTAACAATATCTTAGACAATTTGTTTTGTAAAGTGTACTATCTAGATATTAGCAATTAATTGAAAATATCTGACTAAGCGATGTAACCTTCCATTTTATTATTACCAAGTATGTCTGTATTTGTACGATGTCAGCAAGTTACATACAGTGCCAAAGAGTTGCTAAACGTGGGTGTTTTTGATATCTGTATCAACGAATTGAACTCTACACGACGTGGCAATCTTCATGGCACTGCGTTTGCCGAAGCAACACTCTCGACAAGATTTAGTACAGTAAATACGAACACTACTTGCTCATCTATTCAAACACGTACAGTAACGAAGCGACAACATCAACTAAACACCGACGACGTGACTTTATCAATATGCTGATGTGAAATGACACCTAATTAGGAAGATAAGTGGCAATTTCACTACCCTGCCGATAGGACCCGATTTGGTATACATTTCTGGGTATTATTACAATAAACTCTAGATAACCAGCAACGCATGCCAAATAGAGTATCAGGGCAGGATAATATAACAACCATTACACTATGACCGCATTCTACGGCCACTTTTCTTAGTAGATACGTTTACTAAAAGCACAGCTCTTAGCATTTATATATGAACTCGTGACAAATAGTTTCAAATGTGCAACTTCGAACTTTATAGTATAGTTTTGAATGAATTTATTAAAGTTATCATTATTGTGCTGTTACTCTTAACTTAACACAGACTAACAATAACCCAAAATATATTTTGTTCAACAAGTTTTAAAATATTATCAGACGCTGTTTTCCAAAATATTGCTGCTTTGGTAACTCTATCTTATAGTATAATAATTATTGACACACTCATGTGGTGTTTCTTTGCCATACTAGCCGTCCTTTCTCCATCAAGACTCAACATTCGTTGTAATTTGTACCTGTTATAAGATTAACTCACAAATCAGCATGTAAACAAATTTACCTAGTAGTAGCTAAAGTGTATGTTGTGACAAGAATTTGACTTTACTTGTATATGAAAATGAATTCTATATTGAGGGTATTTATTGAAGATGGTTGAATTTTGATAGAAGGTCTCGGTCTATGGTTGTACTCTGAGGCTGAATGGTCGTTAGCGTTTCATAATTCCTGTTTTCTTCTCATTGATTATTAAATCTTTGGACATCCTGTAAGAACATTCAGGTCCAACGGTGACTTGAACAAATAGTCGTTAATCGGTTTACTCATTTATTTCCTCCCGCGCAGGATTTATCGAAACGCCGACGTTTCATGGTGTAAAATACACATAGTACTAAGCGAAAACATTTAGGTGCGATCAACAATTGTTCCATAGTAATCCGGAAGATGTATAAGGTGTTGACGGACAGCCCTTTGAATACTGATAGGAGTTTCAGATCATGAAAAGGAACAATTGTTCTCTAGGAAAAAAAATCAGAAAACATGATTTATTTTACTTCCTTCATTTGGGTTGTACAGAAAGTAGTTTTTGTGTTCGATGTTTAGTTTCACAGTCTGCATGTTACCCTATTAATTAATATTCAGAGGAATGTCCCGTACACCCCGTATAGCAAGCATTCATAAGCTTATAGGACTCAACATGATCATTTGTGTTTTTTTAGAACAAGGGGCACGAAAATAGGTATATTCTATTTAATTAACAATATTGAATATAAATCCTCGCAGTAACTTTAATATTTGTTTTTATCACGAATTTAACACGTCTTAATATTAGTAAACAATTATTTTAACATTAAAATACTTTTAGAATTCCACACTCGAATTAGGTATGTAATCAATCGCTAATACAAAATTATACATAATTACAATTTTATTATTTATATCAGTGAGTTCGGTATTATTGGAACTATCGTCGCGCTTTGGTCTGCTTTGTATCGCTCGGACGCAGATGAATAAAAAACCTTTTGTTGAAAAATTAAAATAAAAAAAAATACAAAAATGTAATCTTGTAATATCAAACTTATTTGCAGACATTGCAGAGTGTTTCTTTCATTACAATGTTCCTGGTATAGTGCAGTGGTACCTCATATAGTTTCTTGAAGTGTGCGGTTAGTTTATTTGACATAGTGTTTTGCCAAACCGAACGTTTAATACGTGTACGCCTTTCTCCTTAATAAATACATTTGTATGATTATTGGGTTTTTTAAAATTTGCTGCTTGCGAAAAAGTAGTCCGTCATTCTTTGACGCAGACTTCAAATAAATGTAAGTGCATCGAAGATAAAGTGAACGTGTTGTGCTACACTGACACATGTTTCTTGTAATTTCCCTCGAAACTAAGGTCTGTATTTATAAATCCCACTCAACTCTGAGATAATTTCAAGAGTGATTTTGACAAATGTCAGTTAATACTAAGAGCATCTCAAAGTCACACTCAAGATCGATCTCAAAATTCAGTGCTGTTTATAAATACGGGCCTTAGACCGTCAAATCGTTCCTTGAGCTGCAAAACTAAACATTGACAGTGGCTAAATATTTTGATGTGCTGTGTACGTATGATTTATGAATTCACCTATGTCCGAGTTTACTTATTGCATTTGTAATGTGAGCACTTGCTTTCGCGCGGTCGCTTGCAACGTAATCTTGCAGTACGTACTTATTTATTACCACTATATTAGCCTACTTCTCACACAATTTAATTACATCAATAGTCAGACAGTGTCACTTCATGTTCAACAAACTTGTTTCAATAGTCACTGTACACTAGTCACGCGGCACCATCGACGTCCAACGTTCGTAAACTCACACGTTTCGTTTCCAGCGAATAAATAAGCTTATAACCGAAACATGACTGTAACAAGATGATAGATAACAGGAAGCTCTTTCATCTAGACTTTAAAAATAAAACAATTAACTATCGAATCGGTTGTCTCCTTGAGTTTTTCTCTCTCTCAGTTAACTTTATTGCACTTCACGTGTATTAAACACTACAGTGTATATATAGTTCAGTCTATGGCGAAGACAACCTTTCAGAAGTCAGTCGTGTGAGGTATGAAGGGCCGGTGGTGTCAGGGGGAGCGCGCGGGTGAGGTGGCGGCGGGGGAGAGGGGGCGCGGCGCGACCAGCGGCACCAGCTCGGGCTGGGGCCGCGGCCCGCGTCACACGGCCGGCTCCGCGCTGGCGGCCACCTCCGCGAACTTAACCTCGCGGCCGCGCCGGAAGCTGGCGGTCCGCCGCACCGCGGGCGGACTGGGACGGCGCGCGCCCGCCGGCTGCAGGCTCGCCGACGACATCTGCGTCAGCAACCGCGGTGGCTGCGTTATGCTCCGCGCGAACGGGGACGAGCGGAGGAACTGGCGCGCTGTCACCGGCGCCCAGTATGAGTTCGCTGCTGGAAATTCGCAAAACATATTCATTACAATTTTGTTAAACAAAGGGTTATCGGATAGCTTGCGAGTATTTCCTAGTTATGTGGGAAAAATATGTGTGCTTGCCGTGTAGCTTTGAAAATTTTAAAAGTTGGTGTCATTCCTCTACTGGTGTCGTAATTCGTAAGAGGTGTAAGAATCCTGAAAGTGGTCAAACATGATTTTGAACCTAAGTGTTTGCTTATCGCGGTGCTGTATTGGGTACCGCATCGTTGGCTCTGGGTGTATAGTAGACGACGCAGGTGAGCCGAGAGGCCTCACGGAGGGCCATAGACACGTTGTGGTGTTTCTCTGTACAGGGAACAAGATAGCTGTGATATCCAATCGAAGTTTCTGTGGCTATAAATCGTTAAAATGTTTTATATGTAGGTTAGTCTTACGAGTAGGTACTTTCAGTTTGGTTGGATCATGGAAGTGTACAGATATTGTTTGAATTTAAAAGACTTTGTCAGTTCGGACTGCGTGAACACTTCAATGTTTTTTAAGATGATGATTAACGATGCTTCGCAGCTTGCCTCTAGTACACTCAATGCCCTCATGCACGGCGTTTATACTCATTTTACATTACAGCAGGCCGTTAGGCAGGATGTTAGAGTGTCAGGTTAAACGGCAGTGCGTCAGGTAGGACGTTAGAGTGTCAGGTAGGATGCCAGCGCGTCAGGTAAGATGTCAGCGCGTCAGGTAGGATGTCAGCGCGTCAGGAAAGATATCAACGCGTCTGGTAAGACAGCCTAGCAGCGGGTCAAATAGGATAGCGCGTTAAGAAAGACAGAAGGCATCAGGTCAGATGAAGACATACGGCTGTGTGTCATACCTTTATTCTTGTTGGAAGCTCTCGCCCGCCAGGCGACGCTGCGGAGCCTGCCTCGCGTACCCTCATGCACGGCGTCCACACTCGCTGAACGCGTCAGGTACGACGGCAGGGCGTCCTTGTCAGCGCCCGTCGCGCCCAGACCTTCACTCACGCTGTACAGCTTGTGGGTTATGTCTTTGCCTGGAAATTGAGATTAGGAGGCGTTGGTATTCAAAAGAGTTTGAAAGTAGTACATTGACACATGGTACGGTACACCCTCTGTCATATCTGTTCTCCTAAAACCATAAATCATTAGAATGTAAATATTGAAGCCCGGCTTACGAAGAGATTTGAAAAAACATCGCAAATAGACTGTATTGATTTGTCGCCATGACATGTCGTGTGATGCCGGCTTCGAATAGAATCACCCCATTGCCTCCCCATGGGTGTCGTAAAAGGCGACTAAGGGGCTCAAGGGTTTCACGTGTATTACATACAACATTTAGGCGACAGGCTGACAATCTGTCACTGTAGTGATACACAAATTACCTCAACCGGCCCTCAATAATTGTCGGACGTGGCGATAGCGACCGTATTTTTGCAGTCGTTAACGCTCTGCCTACCCCGCAAGGGATAAAAGCGTGATATATGTATGTATGTATGTATGATTTGTCGCCTCTCGTGTGAAGCATTTTGCAGGATACGGATGCTACGGTGTAGCAAAATTGTAGCATCAGTTATCGTAGCTGTTTATAGTTTTTGATTTTCATTTTAGCGTAATTGGTTTTTAAGGTTGCACTAGCAAACTAAAATATTCACATACATACACGTCATTTTTATCCGTTTAGAAAACCACCCCAAAAATCTATTTTTAGTCCATTGAATAAAAACTTCTAGAGTGCGAGAGTTAGTAACGTAAGATGTTTCTTCGGAAACATGTCAAGAGTCCCTAGGTAATAAACATACTAAAACCCCGGGACACTAAGAGGAGCCCCGGAGTGGGGGGAGGGGGGGAAAGGGTCCATTTTTTCATTTTTCGCTTAAATCTCAAAAACGATACATGTTAGAGAAAAACGTTCAAGGAAAAGTTGAAAGGCCATAAAATTATCTACAAGTTATACCTAAATCACTTTTTCCTATATCCACTTCGGACCCACCATACCCCTGGCAATACCCCTGGGGGTAGGGTGGGACTGAACCATACCACCATAGTAGTGTTGGGATTTAAACAATTGATAAAATAAATACGACAAAGGAACTTTACTGAACGAAACTTAAAATTTATAAAACGTACTCTTAGGCAGACATAAAAATAACAAACAAAGCTTCGAATAATAAATTTCTTATCTAAATTGATCTAACGCATGCCCTATGGTGACTTCGTTGTGCACTAATTTCATTTGGACTTCTGTAATAAAATCATCATTCATAATTTGCTCCGGTCGGCGTTTATTAGAGGTAATATTTTTCTTGTGAATGTCGTGTAGAACATTTAATAATCTCATTAAAGTTAGTGTATTTTTATTGAGTAATTTATTTACTTTTGAATGAAAAGACTCTACAATGTTGGTCGTCCGGTGTCTTTCACCGTAAACGCTGAATACGTCGGGAGTATGTACTTTTAACCAAAAATTTTCAATATATCTTATAAACTTGTCCGTCCGCTTTAAACCCACACATTCTGATTTGATATAATCCAGTCCTTCTAATATTTTATCGGCAGGCATAAGCGGTAAAGCGGCAGTAAGTCCCACGATTCTCTTTTCAGGTTTTTATTTCGTGATGCGGTACTTTGGAGATTCAGCATTTTTCCAAATATTTCGTACCCAGTGATAATAGCATCCCTTTATCGTGCAATTCGGAAATACTTTTGAAATAGCATTCATTGCCGCTTTTTCATAATCACAGTGTATCTTCAATGGTTCCCACTCCGGTAATTGTGACAAAATCAAATTGAACAATATCTTATAGCTCTTTTCTGTACGATTCGACATCAAAGCAAAAATAAGCGGCATTACCGTAGTGGTTTCTGAGGTACTGTTCACATCGCCATGAATGTTGTATATTTGAGCGAAAGGTGGAGGACAACTATAAAAGGTGCCATCCACAAAATATTCTTTAATTTCTGGTATCTTTTCTCGGGAGTCCTTGGAACAGAAAACTAAAATACGTGTTTGTTCCTCACCTTCTTCGTGGTAGTAATCGGCTAAGAGGAAATCTTTAAACTGAACTGGTACTTCAACTTCACCCACATTTTTAAAGACGGTCTTAGATACTTGTGCTGATTTATTTCTTGCGTCGTGTAAAAAATGCTTAACGCTTTCGTACGATGGAAAACTCCCCAATGCTATATTAAGCCCTTTGTCTGAAAATTCGCTACTTTTTTTGTTATATATTCTCTGGATAGGTTCATCGGAAGATATCACTTTTTCCCGCAAATCACATACTTGCTTTAGAATCTCATTTTTACTTTCATTTACTTCACAGGTGTGGTCTTTTTTTGTAACTATTGTTTTATCCTACAATTCAAATATATCAATTATTATTTCAAGTAACAATCAACAAAAAGTCTACTTAAGGGGCAACGTCAGCGACACTAGCGCCGCTCAGTGAAATAAAATTACTGCCTGAATACACAATATATTTAGATACCAAATTATGAATTGGCTACAATTTTAAGTTACAAAGAATTTATTGAATCAATAAAACCCTGTTAAAACTTTGCGCTTTAGTTATGTATCCCAAAACTGCTAAAAGTGGCCACTTTTAGCAATTTTGACTTACATAACTCATGGATACCAGACATAGTCCATTTTATTTGTTTTAAATAATCTTCGAAGTCAGTTATTGTCGCCAATTGATGCATTGGACAAAAAAATACCAGCGTGTCGAGCCAGGGAATTATTAAACGTTTGGGGGCGCCACTAGTCTGACGTTTAACCTTAAAGGTGGAATAAAAGAAAGACCATCGACCAAAATTTATGACTGGGTTCAAGACTAGGTTATTGGGATTCATAGAACAACATAAATAAATAATTACTTACCTCTTCAATAGTTAAAGTACCGCAACATTTACTAGTAAAGTATGAGCTACATCGCCATACGACTGAACCATTTTTGTATGCTTTGTGGCGATGGTATCTGTATTTTCCACTTAATAAAGCCGTCCCGCCATTAATTTTAATAAAAACAAGCTCATTTGTAGCCATTTTTGAAAAAAATTCAACAAAACATCGATGACAGTACAATAGAAATGTCGAAAATGATAACAAATGAATTTTGACGTTCATAATTATCTTTGTTCATATCCATACAGATTACAGCAAGGAGATCCAAAAAGGTTTTTGAATGTCACTCATCAAACAATTTATCAACATGTGCAGTAGTGTAGATGTAACCAACTAATAAAATAAAACTTAATACTTACTTTGTCATAGAATGATACTAACACCGGGTAGGTAGGTACTTTTAAAATATCGGGATATTTTTATTTTTCATCGATAATTAATTGTCTAATATCCGCACATTTCGTTTGATCAAGTATGAACAATACATATTGTATATCTTAAATGTTCTTCAGCCAACACTATGGTGGTATGGTTCAGTTCCACCCTACCCCCAGGGGTATTGCCAGGGGTATGGTGGGTCCGCAATGCCTATATCCTACCGTTTCTGAGTTACACGCATTAAAAAATGATTTTGGCTCAAACAATTTTCCCATACTACATACCCATGTTTATCACATCAATCGATCAAAAAATATTTCTTTCTTCCATAAAACTCAAATGTGCAACTTGTGACCGGTACTGATAGATTGCTCTTGATTAGGTCTATCGTTGGTAAAATAAACACATTCCTCCTTGGAAGCCTTTAGGAGGAATCGATTGTCAAAATATTATATTAGGGTAGTTTTAGTTACTGAACTTGGACTATTTATTTTTTTCTTCCAAAAAAACTCAAAAGTGCGACTTGTGACCGGTACCGATAGATTGCTCATAATTAGGTCTATCATTGATAAAAATGCTAGATTCCACCATGGAGGCGTTTAGAGGAAATTGAATTTTTTTAGGGTAGTTATGATACTTTATTTTAACAATCGATTCCCCCTAAAGGCTTCCATGGAGGAATGTGTTTATTTTACCAACGATAGACCTAATCAAGAGCAATCTATCAGTACCGGTCACAAGTTGCACTTTTGAGCTTTTTGGAAGAAAAAAAATAAAATGTTCAGGTGTCGTAACTACCCTTATAAAATTCAATTTCCCCATAAACGCCTCCATAGTGGAATCTAGTATTTTTATCAATGATAGACCTAATTATGAGCAATCTACCGGTACCGGTCACAAGTTGCACTTTTGAGTTTTTTTGGAAGAAAAAAATAAATAGTCCAAGTTCAGTAACTAAAACTACCCTAATATAATATTTTGACAATCGATTCCTCCTAAAGGCTTCCATGGAGGAATGTGTTTATTTTACCAATGATAGACCTAATCAAGAGCAATCTATCAGTACCGGTCACAAGTTGCACATTTAAGTTTTATGGAAGGAAGAAATATTTTTTGATCGATTGATGTGATAAACATGGGTATGTAGTATGGGAAAATTGTTTGAGCCAAAATCATTTTTTAATGCGTGTAACTCAGAAACGGTAGGATATAGGAAAAAGTGATTTAGGTATAACTTGTAGATAATTTTATGGCCTTTCAACTTTTCCTTGAACGTTTTTCTCTAACATGTATCGTTTTTGAGATTTAAGCGAAAAATTAAAAAATGGACCCTTTCCCCCCCTCCCCCCACTCCGGGGCTCCTCCTAGTGCCCCGGAGTTTTAGTATGTTTATTACCTAGGGACTCTTGACATGTTTCCGAAGAAACATCTTACGTTACTAACTCACGCACTCTAGACCCCCTTTAGAGGTACTCATTCAATGGACTATTTATCGGAAATCTTTATTATATTTTAGTCATGAATAGGTTAATTTCCCGGGGAACTCTGGCCGACACGTTTTGGCATCGCTTATATTCATATTTCATTGGAGCAGAAGCGTGGACGCGGTATTATGGTCGTTCATCACGCGCTTTGAGTGCTGGCCTAGAGATACGCAGCGCTGAAATAATCACCTCATAGATTTGACTTTACTTCATAGACTGCAATAGTACTGTTAACGTTAGCGCACCACTCATCTTATTTTACTATATTTGGGGAGCTTACAGCAATTTTTACAATATAAAAAAGCAGACAGATACTTATAAGCCAATTACAAGCTACCACATATATAGGTAGGTATTAATCCTTTTGAAACGGCTCGTTTAATTCCAAACCAAAAAGTCAAGATGTTTGTCTTTTTAATAATTACAAAAATATTAGTTATCATTCTATCTTTAATTAAAGCAAACCACAGACGTCGAACATAGACACTAAAATGTACTCATTTGAAATGGTATTAATTTCATCTGACTGACGGGCCAAAATTTTAAGCGAAAGCGGCCCACGTTTACAGATTTGGTTTGGGCCTGTACCCTACTTATCACAAGTAAAAATAACATTGTTACTATGCAAATAGACACAGAATTTTCCACCTTTTGTTTACCGTCAAAACAAAACACCCGGAAGGAACAATATTTCCATACAAATCTATTCTACCGGAAATTGTTCTTATTCAGGTACAAATTATGAGTTTTCCGGGCCTACTTGTTTATGTTTTATTGTCTTATATTATATTGCTTACCTATATATAATTTGTGCTTTCCATGTTATTTTCCCTAAAGTGCGCTGAATCGCTGTAATCAGTAAGGTAGGCTAGAGAATCGTTACATTTACATAACTGAATGTGTACCGTTTGTTGTCGTTTCATTTACATTCTCGATAGGGTTGAACGTGTGTGCACTGTTTTCAACGATTGTTCATGATTGAATCGAATAAAGGCAGGTAGCATCGGCAATATTATTCATTCAGAATGTTTAAAAACATAATGTTCGTGGTTTTACCTACGAAATGTTCTCTGCTGTTGTGGAAAACAGAATAGTTATACAAAACCATTTAGGAATGTATATCACATCAAATAGTCCGGAAAATGGTCCGTGAAATGAAGCCTTAAATATTGTTTATCAAAGTAACTGTACGAGTTTTTCTGTAAGACGGATATATCAAATTAATTAATATGTTTTTTATTTGAATTAAATATAATTTGAAAATCTATATAATTCTCTGTTATTTAGCATTCAGAAATCTGTGTTCTGGTTGCTATTTCCGTGGAATGCTCCATAAATAATAAAATTCTAAAACACATCCGAGTACAATTACCCTTTTAGGCCACGAAATATGCGCTTTACTTTTTTTGTAGACGTAAGTAGTTGTATAAAATTAGGTGTTAAGCTTGAAATTTCTGTTCTGAGCTCAAAATTGCGTCCAAATCGTGAGTGGTATTTATGCGATCCAGTGTTATTATGTACTCGTGTTATATTGAAGTGGACGTGGATGCTTGTTGTATGGAAATGCTGATGGAAAGGCTGATACGGGCCGGAAGCTTGTACTCCACCTAAACACGGGCCAGATTTAGCAGTAGACTGCGCTACACTTGAATATACATACATACATATATCACACCTTTATCCCTTGCGGGGTAGGCAGAGCGTTAACGGCCGTAAAAATACGGCCACTATCGCCACGTCTGACATTTTTGAGGATTGTTTTCCAAGATTGTTTTAGAAAACATGTGTATCACCATAGTGACAGGTTGTCAGCCTGTCGCCTAAAAATTGTAATACACCAATACTCTCGGGTCCCTTAGTCGCCTCTTACGACACCCGCGGGAAGGATATGGGGTGATGCTATTCCAAGCCGGCATCACACGGCACTTGAATATAAAATTTAATAAACACATAGAAACCAATTTTTAACATAACTACAGTTACCTACTTTCTGACTTTTGGTTTCTTTCAGATTGTTTTTCTTTTTTCTAATTCTGCAGAAAAAAAGATTCTGAATTCGCAGTGAACTGAAAAGCCTTCGAAAACGTTCTCTGTAAATAAATTGTAATAAAATGTACAATTGATGTCATAAAAGGAAACTGTGAAAATCTAGATAAGGCAATAAGGCCGCCTTTGCTTGTGTTATTTTGTTTTTGTTCCTGTATGATGTTGTTTTAATGTGAGCAATAAAGTGCTTCTGACTGTCTGTCTACCGGCTGTTTAGATCAGAGGGTATCCAAAACGTTATTATGCGAAAAAATTGGAGTGACGACGTTCGCTAAGTCCTAAAAAGTTTCGCTACCCAACTACTAAATACTCTTTTTCTACACTTGAGTAGCCCTCAATTAAACTGCGGCTTCGGAAGAATATACTGCTGTAGATAAAGGGGATTGCCCTTTATGTACAGCAGCATTATGACGTCACAGAGAAAGTGTTTTTCCTTTCACTGTAGTGTGGTTCCATGTCGTGCATGTCCGCAGTAATGGATGGAGGGGAGGGGGGTTACTCCCAAGGAATATTTGTTCCGCAGAGGACGAGGTTACGGGGTCAACTGTATCACAGGCTTTGGAGATGAAACCGTAAAACGTGGAGATATGCATTCATATTCTGCTTAGTTTTATGTTTTCTTTGCTTTATGAAAATTTATAAATGAATTCACGATTTGTTGTAGTAGTGAAATATTTAGAATAATAATAGGGGAGTGAAGTCTGAGCAGCGGTTAAGTAGACGAGAATTTATTTCTTTCCATCCCGCCGGTAGCGCAAATTGAACGTCTACTCGTGTTTGAATGTAATTTTTTTGAATTGCTAATTTGGTTGTATTGTGGGTTGATTATGAACATTAGCCGGGCGGGTACAATAAGGCCTGTGGAAACGCTGCGTCATGGCCTGGTAATCCACGGAACAAGTGGATTTTCAACAGGAAACTCCCCCACGCTATTTTCGAGACGGTAGTTCCGAGTTTTTAATAGAAAAGTTTTCAGACAATAACCGGGCAATCGACTTAGCTTTGCTTCCGTGGTACCAAAGATTCTTAGTAGGTCTATTTTTATACTTGGCCTATAGATTATTGTTAATAGTTTTGCCTAGTGTATAAATTGTCACACACACACACACACACACACACACACACACACATATACATAAATCACGCCTTTATCCCTTGCGGGGTAGGCAGAGCGTCAACGATCGTAAAATAACGGTCGTTATCGCCACGTCTGACAAGTATTGAGGGCCCTTTCAGATGATTCATATACCACTGTAGTAGTGACAGATTGTCAGCCTGTCGCCTAAAATTGTAATATAATGTGAAACCCTCGGGTCCCTTAATTGTCTTTTACAACACCCCCGGGAAGAAATCCTATTCTAATTTTCAAATTCAAATTTCAAATTCAAATTTCAATCGTTTATTTCCAAGTAGATTCACAACGAATACTTTCAGAAAGTCAAAAATTTACAATACAAAAAAAATAAATTAGTCATTGTAAAAAAGAGAAAATTGTCAGACACAATCTTCTCTTTTTTATAACAATTTTATATGTTCCTAGTAGAAACGCGGCACGAGTGGGATAAAAAAGGCACTGCCTCGGGGCCGGCCAGGCTGACCACACAGCATGTAACTTACGCCACCACCGTCAATGTACGAAGTCAACCAATTAAAGTGAATATTTAAAAAAATATATTTACATGTGACATGTAAATCAGCCGGACCCCCTGAACAGGAAAACCACCCAAAAACCTGCTCAAAAGTGCTCCTATTCTCAATTAACAATTTGTACCATAGGACCTAAGCTAACCTAGCTAAGTTTTAAAATATATTAATAGCCCAAAAGACGGCTACGCTTAAATAAAATAAAAGTACTACAGTCTAAGCGGATGACTAAATTGTTTAACTTATTAAACATAGTACTAACAAATTATCGGTAACCTAAGAAAACTGAGCGGGCCGCTCCGTGGGTCTATGTATAGATAAATGAGCATTGTTCTCGAGAGAATATTTAGCCAAGCCTTTAAAGTAGGTACCTATTAATTAATTGAGCCTGTATGACCCTAAACAATATTTTATAAGAGAACTTAGGGTTATAAAATAACTTACTCTCTTCATCAATATGGAGAGTAATTGTTTGCAATAAATAGGTAGCTACATATAATTTTGTTTTTGCATGTTAGTTGCAATATTGCACTTTTCTCAGAATACGGATAAACTGGCCCACATTGTCACACTACCTCAAAAGCACTAGGAGTAAAAAATGCGTTGTTTTTTGTGGAAATTGTTACCCCATTTTGTTGGCTCGCCTGCGCTTTGGAAAGGCGATTTTTTTTTGTGACAGGACAATTTTTCTCTATCTCCCTTCGTGTAACCTTTTTCATATTAGAGGTAAATACCTGGTTCACCGAGCCTAGCTCGGGTTTATCGGCCCTAAAAACGTATTTTGTTTCTTACACTACCTATCTAATCCGCATATTCACCTGTTTCTTACACTACTTATCTAATATTCGCATATTCACTTAATATATACAATTCTTGCTCGTTTAAAGGTATTTGAAGTAACTTGCCGTGTAAAAAGTAAAAAGTAATTTGCCGTGTGATGCCGGCTTAGAATAGCATCACTCCATTTCCTACCCGTGGGTGTCGTAAGAGGCGACTGAGGGAATTGAGGGTTTCAGGTGTATTACAACTTTTAGGCGACAGGCTGACAACCTGTCACTATAGTGATACACAAATTATCTCAAACGGCCCTGTATATTTGTCAGACGTGACCGTAGCGACCGTATTTTTACGGCCGTTAACGCTCTGCCTACCCCGTAAGGGATAAAAGCGTGATTTATGTATGTATGTATTGAAGTAACGAAAGAATTTACTGGCTGACTATTTATAGATGGTGTAATTAGTTTTCCCTTTGATCAGACACTCCGATGTACTATGAAGGATCCTCAGGGATTTCGTAAATGAGATTTGTAAAATGTTCTTTCAGCGATCGTTCATTAACTTTTGTGTAAGTAACGAAATGTGATTGTTACGCCTACACGCTTTGTATTGTAATATCTGGTTTAACATTTAATTTTTTTTTTCGTCAGAATCAGTCATTGAAAAAACGAGAAATATAGATTTCTTATAACAATTTTATGAACCTAGTGTAAACGCGGCGGCTACTTTGTTATAATTTGTTAATTACCAGAAAACAAATTGTTCTTTATATAGGTAGGTACTTATTTGGGATTGAGCCGAACAATCCTTAAAACATACCTCCTTTCATATTATTTACCATTAAAAAAAAGTAGCCCCTCTTAAAATTGACCTATTACGTACGCCTATGTGATCAGCATTTCATTCTCCAAAGGTGCCTTAATTGCATTTGTGATCTCGTGCGACATGCCGCTGCTAGGATAATGAGATTTGCCCGGAAGAGGGCGCCGCGTGGTACCCTACTGCATTATGATACGTTTAGGGTACATTACGGGATCAGAATACGTAATTACTATTTGTGATATTTTGATCACAAAACCAAGACACTAGCAATTCTCTTGCCGTGTGGTATAGGTACCAGGAGATCAATTTCTAAAACGTTGGAATTCGCTCTGAAACGTCGTAATTCGACTTTCGTGAAGTCCGCAACATTTAGTCTAACCACACGTATTTCAATTTTACTTTTCTAAAGTTTTTAATGTCAAGGGTCTATGTGAATTTATTAGTGTGTGTGTAACTGAATTTGTGTACGTAGTAGAATGTCAGATATAAGCGCAGGTTTTCGCATGCGAATGTTAAAAACTTAAAGCACTGTAACTACGAACAAGTCAAAGCTTTTTAAGTCAAACAATAGTAAACTGTACGCTTACAAATAATAATAATATTATGTCACGGTGAATCAAAGATTGAGTTCGTTTTCATGAAGCGGTTCAATACTGTTCAATGTAGCCTTACAAAATAATCTTAATTTTACGGTGATTCAAAGATTGAGTTCTTTCTTAGAAGCCTTTCAATACAATCCAATGTGATATTTATATATATTCTAGCTCGAGGCAACGAATGTATTTCTTCCTTCATTCCTCCATTTTTCATCCAAGGCTTCGGGCCCGGCGGCCAAGCCAAATTAAAAACATGAAATCGTGGTTTTGTTTTTACAAGGACTGCTACGAGTTTTCCTATATATACAAAATAACATAAGAACAGAATTCTTATGGGTACTATCTAATGATTTAAATTTTAAACTGTGTTATGGACCTAATTACGGTATTATTTCTAAAGATAGCACATATTATAGATGAAAAAAGAACATGTAATAACACACTTAACTCTGAGATTGATCTTGAGTGCGACTTTGAGATGTTGTTAGTATTGACTGACATTTGTCGAAATCGCTCTTAAGATCGATGTCAGAGTTGAGTGCGATCTATAAATCTGGACCGTAAACAATTTCGAAAGTTACTAAAAGTTTCTACAAGTTTGCTACGACAGCGTAGGCCCTAGCACCTACGGCGTAGACAAACGGCTACGTAGCTATCAGGCACAGTACAGCTCAGAAGCAGTAGGTTACATACCTATAAGACAGTCGAGCACGACCTTGAGTGCTGGCCGGTGTCGCAGCACGCGCTCGAGGCGCATGCGCGGCCAGCATATGCACGTGCACACCTCCTCCGCCACCACCGACACCTGCGCACACATACAAAACAACACACATTAAAAAGTACGGACTATATCTCTTAGACTACTAGCGCTACAGTATATTTGCTGTAGCATATGTTGAGCTGGAGACCTTTTCGGTGTCGAGTGTGCTATTATTTAAGGTTTAATTTTTAATTAGGTAACCATGTCTTATTTTATTTTATAACACCTACCGATACTGAATAAGTTTTTCTCATTCTCATTCATACCTACTAAGGTTAATGATATAAGTATTTTCTAAGTTCTATCAAAAATTTCAATAATAAATCTTTTTTGTTAGGTGAAATAAACAAAGATAACCATTTTTGTTTTTAACGTTGGATGAAGTTTAATTAAACCCAGACTTAAATATGTAAACAAAATTCTGATGTACGGAACACAAACAAATTGAACTGGTGATGCTGATTTGTTTTTCCGATGTGATTAATTCGCGTCGGCCTTTGACGGAGCTCAGATTAATTCAGTACCATTTGTTAAATTGACAGGCTGTCACTCACACTCACACACGAGACATTTGTTTTCATTAACGTTATGTTTTAATAGGAAAATTGACAAAATCTTCTAAAGACGAGACATTCTGCGATGATTCTGGTTTATACTTAGGTACTTTACACATGCGTTACGCAGAAATTTTGCATATAATGATTAATTTGCATATACAAAAATAATTTATAATCGCACCATTTTTAGAAAAAGACTTTTTACGGTCCGTATTTTTAATTTGTACTTTTCTGAATTAAACTTATTTATAGATGAAGAACCTTCGACCAACACAACCGCCCATGCCGAGTCGGGACGAGACGGAAGACCGTGTTGCTCAAATTAAAGAACCTTTGTTAGAAAAAGTTTGTCATTTCAATTTCGAACAACACAGAGAAAAAGCTACCGTCAACGAAAGCTAAATTATTCATTGAAAATAAAACAAATAGAACACACGTGTATTATAAAACGTGACACGTGTGTATGTTACACGTGTGTTATTCAGATTATTTTTTTATGAATAGCAAAACAGTTAGAAAAATTTACATTCAGGAAAAATTTTTGAAAGTTTTGATAGTTTCGTTATTAGTGCATGCAAACATGTCTCGCGTGGAGTGAACAATAAAACAAACTCCTCGTTAGCTCAGCTTGCATCGCTTGTTATGTCAAGTCAGCTAGTAAGACGTTACTGCACGTAAACAAAATATGGCACCAGTTTTAAGTATGACTATAATAATAGATGTCGCTGTTAGTTTTCTAAAACACGCTATCATCGGTTGGTTTTCTTGAAACTATAGGGTGTAAAAATATTAGCTGCAAATATTTTGATGCGTGAACCAACCCATGAAACTGAACAAGTTTCCTCGAGAAACATAGGTCGAAGTAGGAAAAAAGAATTTAGGACCTGCCATACAATATTACCGAAGCAAAATTATACCACCCTTTGTAAATCAGTCAAGCAAGGCGTGTTTGAGTCATCATCAGTGAAGATATCTAAAGAATATTTGTTTTTGAAGTCGATTAAAATACAGTTTTGAAAAACTTGCAAAATTGTAAAATTGGAAGTGTTTTACATTTTGTATTGAATAAAATTTCGGTATAGCGAAATTTAAAGCTTTAGGTACGAGTAAACTAAAAAACAAATTAAATAGTTCGTGTTTTTTTAACTAGAATATTTCTCTTCAATAAGGTCCCAATAAGATGAACTCGTTCGTGGCTTCATACAAGCAGGTGTATGTCCCTTAATTAATGTACCGTAACGGTCAAACGTTCCCTTATTTCGCCCGGATGGGATTGTCGTTAAGGTGGAATATTAGCGCGACACTTGCGCCGCTTAGTTAACACACATTGATATTGAAAAAAAAATTGGTGACAATAACAAGGATTATATCATTAAGTATATTAAAATAATTATTTTCTGTTTATAATATCTATTTATAAATTCACGAGGCCAAAAGTGTAACGCCACCGTGCTGAGTAATTTGTCCGAAATAATCTTTGTAGCAGGTATCTAAAAATCACAAATTCATACTTTGGTTTTTGAATGAAAAGCGTATCAAGACTATCAAGTCAGGTAAGTTTTCTTTGTTAAGGCGGCGCCAGTAGTCAGAAGGTAGAGCCACCTGCTACACTTTCAACAACTTTCTACTTTACAAGCACAAAGTTGGACGATAAGATTCAGGCAGGATTGAACCGTAACGAAATGGAATTCTGCGCGCTTCTTTCCTTCGATAACAGTTTGCTACTAGTTAAGCCTCGGAAAATAGTCCAACGGATATCGAATCTCGGCCTTTGTTCGGTTAATCAAGAGCTCAGCAGACAATAGAGACGAGTTACTCCGAAGTTCGGAAACTGTGCATTGTTGGAATAAACTTGACCATTCATCTTAAAGTTGTATTCAAAGCGAAGTAACTAATCTAAGTGGGATCTATTCAAGCCTTTTCGCTTTCAGCTCCATATATTTTTACAGTCGGCAAATACTCGGAATTAAAATTGCAGTTAGCGTTTGTGTATCTTGGCTCTGGCAAACATGACCCAGATTTCACGGAAACGTGATTCACGTAGCGAAACAAAGCGTATTGAATTGAGGAATAATCATTGGTTGGAATGGTTGGGTGAAATGCATCTGCGGGGCTTATCCTAATGACGTAGTAATTTGGCGCAAACTGGGCTTTATCTTGACTGTGTTTTTTTCGGGATTGGTCGAAAATGTGTCAATGTCAATGTCCAGTTGTATTCTTATTGGTGCGTTTAGGCAAGTCATCATTAATAATAACAGTGTGACGACTGATATGGCTCAGTGGTAGTGCGACTGCCTTTGACGCAGAAGGTTCCGGGCTCGATTCCCGGTGGGTCACTCACAAAGTTGATATTTATCACATTGTGAATTTGTTCCCAGTCTGGTTAGGACACTGCGGGCTTGAACCACCCGATTGTCCGTAAGTAAGATGGTTCCGTGTTTCAGATGGCACGTTAAGCCGTAGGTCCCGGTTGCTGTATATGATCACTTAGACGGCGGTCGTTACACAACCATGTCAGAAGCCTGCTACTTGTAGAAGGCGGTTGAAAATTTCTGACCCTAGGGTTCATCGGGTCGTTGGACGACTCGGTGTCCCACACGAAAAAAAATCTTTAATAAGCTTTCAGTTTTCCCCCATTGGTTTAATAAATCCCCTGTCATTGGGTGATGTTGGGTGCCGGGCACGGAGGACAGTAACCAGTGGAGAACGCATGCGGGGGCGACCGCACTCACTTGATGTCTGCTATATTAAGCAGACGCACCAAAATTTTGATTAGTCGGGTTGAGACTGTGCGAAAGAACGGACGTTCTGCGCTTCGTTTTTTGGCGTATAAACGTAAACAAGAATGCCTTGCTGTGCAGTGAAATGGTGTGGAAAGTGTAGTACAACATCAAGTTCCGCAAAAGACGGGATAACATTTCATAGGTAAACATTTTTATGCTTGATTCTTTCAAAATTTCATTTTAATGAAAAATAATTCCATATTTATAATTTCTGATGCGCTCCCGTTGATGTCTTTCATTGCTATCCCTTTCTAACGCACGGGTGTGTCCATACGTAGGCTGGCTCTCTCTTCGTATTAGTGCTATACCACTGTTCTCAGAAGTATAGAATGATTTTATCGATAATTCTGGGATCGTCATAAAAGAATTATGTTAATGTACGTACTTAACAACTTACCTACAATGTATATTATTTGAATGAATGCATTCGAGGTATATGGAGTGGCGCGGACGTATTCCCCCCGCGCCACCCGGAACGAAAATCAAAATCAAATAAAAGATCTTGCGCTAGTCGAATATCAATTTGTAACATACATACATACATACATATATCACGCCTTTATCCCTTGCGGGGTAGGCAGAGCTTTAATGGCCAATGGTAAGAATACGACCACTATCGCCGCGTATGACATTTTTGATGTTTGTTTTCTAAGGTTGTTTCAGAAAACATGTGTATCACTATAGTGACAGGTTGTCAGCCTATCGCCTAAAAATACACCAACACTTTCGAGTCAATTTGTAACAATTTCATTTATTATGAAATCAGAACAAAATATCAATAGGTAGGTCAATATATCATCTTGTCATGTCCGTCTGTCTGTCCGCTGACCAGCATCGTCTCGCCAACCAGCCCTACCATCCAAAATGATCGTAACAGGTCGTTTCCAATTCGATACAATTATTTCAATACATACCCTAAAATTACAATGTAAGTAGGTACTTATTAATTTTTTATATACATATATCGCTATATTAATATTAGCATGCACATGTTTCAATAAATTTCAATCACATAATAATGAGTAAACTTATTGAACGGTGATATAAAATATCGATATAATTTTACATATTTATTTTCCCATCTCTACAAAATATGCGGTCATTGCGAAAGCCAATTGCGTCTAGCGATAATTACCTCTCCCCCCGCAAAAACCAGTGAGCTTGGTTTTGAACAAAATCGCACCGACGCGTTCTCCACTGGTTACTGTCCTCCGTGGTGCCGGGTAATGCTTTATTGGCGTCGCTCTTAATTGTTTAGCGCAATCGTGGGTGGAATCACTATCTGACGTCACTGCCTCCGCAAACTTGCTCTCCGCAAACTCGTATATACTGAAATAACACCCTAGTGCCCTTATCTAGCACATTAAAACTTACGTAGAATGCATTTCGCCTTAATAGCTAGTTTGAGCAAGGCGGAAGGGAGGGCGTTAACTTCAAGGTTGGCGTGAAAAGCAATTTATGGGCTTGGGAATCTAGAATTTGCCATATCATGCCGGTTTAGAATAGCACCCCCCAGTTGGTTGTTGTAAAATGCAATTTAGGGATAATTCGATAGTTTCCTGGGTCTTAATAAAATGTATAAAACTTGTACGCCTAAAACTATTGTCCAAAAATATTACTATTTTTATTAAACTTTCACATTTAAAGTTTGCATGTATGTTTGTTTGTTACTCCTTCACGCTAAAACTACTGAACCGATTGTTATTAAATTTGGTACATAGATAGAAGGTAACTTAGAATAATACATAGGACAGTTATTATACCGAAAAATGTTTCTGTGGGGTGCTACGTGAGTAAAACCTACTTAATCGTGGGCGGAGCCGCGGGCGCCCGCTAGTTGTAAAATAAATCTCAATCGACGAATATACAAACGAAATAATTTGAATTATGCGAAGCACCTAAATGTCGTTTTGTCACAAATGGCTTTCATGAATTTGCAAATGAAGGGTCGACCGACAGTGGGCGCCACTTTTGCATTTGTTAGCTGTGGTGTCCATTATGCTGTTCACATTTTCCGCATTTCGTTACGTTCCGTGATGCCGTGATGATGTGATTGCCGAGTGATGCCGGCTTAGAAAAGCATCACCCTAAACCCTCCCGGGTGTCGTAAGAGGCGACTAAGGGACTCGAGAGTATTGGTGCATTACAATTTTTAGGCGACAGGCTGACAACCTGTCACTATATAGTTATAAACATGTTTTCTGAAACAACCTTGGAAAACAATCCTCAAAAATGTCAGACGCGGCGATAGCGACCGTATTCTTTAGGCCGTTAGCGCTCTGCCTACCTCGCAGGGGATAAAGGCGTGATATATTTATTTATATTTATTTATTCATACAATTTTACAACATGTGTTACAAAAACTTGGCATCATTAAACCTAGTTCGGTTTGTCTTGATGCTGCACAAACCTCTAATTTCTTAAATACTTAAACAAACTAGTCTATTACAACTTATTTATAATGTTTATCGATGCAGTGTATATGTACCTATGTTGTCCTGCCGCACGGAGGCCTACATCAATAGCAGTAGGTACAGCGCAAGCGCTCAGCGCCAATAGTGCCAATACAAAACCGGTTGCGCTGCGAACATATACAGGTTGCTCCTTCCTATCACGCTTGCTTATGGATAGGGTTTGAACTATATTATCATTAATAAAAATAGTGGACATCTTAATATATTTTTGATAACAAATAATTCTTTATTTTAAAGTGAATATTTCTTTCTGTTAAGCTTTCCCTTAATTCTAAGGGAAGCTCGTTTATTAACCTAGGTAATAGGTAATCTAATGATCGCTTGCCGTAAAAATTATACGCCCGAATTATATTCAACTGTTTATTCGAGATTTGACGAGTTACTTTTGTTCCGGTTTTGAAATTGTCGCCGAATTGGAAGTAGCTTTCTTTTAATAAAATTGACTTAATTTTAATATTTCATTTTCAACGTCCTTGAATGCTTTTTTAGTTCTATACGGAATAATTTGTTTTAACATTCTCAGTTGCAAGTTATAAATTCGATCGATGTACGTTTTAAATGTTCGACCATAGCTACTGAGACCGTAATCAATGATACTTTCAGCTAGGGCGACGTGAAGCTGGAGTCTCATTCGACAAGGCACTTTTCGTTTAACCAAAAACGTTTTAGCCATTATAGCTCGTAGTTTAGTACAAACGTTATCAATATGAGGACCCCAGTTGAATCGATCGTCAATAATAAGGCCCAGGTAAGTATGTTGAGATACTTTTTCCAACTGCTCGCAGTGACACTGAACTGTTGAACTATGTAAACAAATATGATCATGTGCAACTATTTTTATTTCCTCTGTAGTGTAAATGTGACTTGAGTGCACATGAAGTAACTTTGTTTTACTCGCGTTTAGAACAAGCCCTGCGTCATGAGACCATTTACTTAAAAGCGTGAAGTCATGTTGCAAGTTCGATATTGCAACCTTCACATCTCTATTAGCCGATACTAGACAAGTATCATCTGCATACTGGTAAATAGTACAGTTTTTGATAATATTGTTCAGGTCGTTAACGTACGCTAAGTAATGTAAGGGTCCCAAGACAGAACCTTGCGCTGTACCGACAGTGACTTCTGTCAAGTCACTGTAAGTGTTGCCAACTTTAACACAGCACGAACGGTCCCTTAAGTAGTCTCCACACCATTCCAGTAGGGGCCCACGTATCCCCGTATCATCTAATTTACTCAAGAGTGTATTGTGTCTCAACGTGTCGAATGCTTTGCTGTAGTCAATAAAAACCATCAGGACGTGCTGTTTATCTTCGAGACATTTGTTCACATGATCAGTAAAACTTGACAGCAACTGGGTAGTACTTTTATTTTTCTGAAATCCGTACTGGTTTTTTGATAGAATTTCGTTTTTAGCATAGAAATCTTGAATTTCGTTACCTACGTATTTTTCAAAAATTTTATCTAGCAATGGCAATATAGTGATTGGCCTATAATTGCTAAATTCTAACTTAGATCCTTTTTTAAAGATTGGCCTGACTATACCCGTTTTAAGTTCAGTTGGATATTTACCAGATTGAATGCTCTTATTAATTAAACACGCGATGGCATTAGCAATTCTATCAGCTATACTTTTGACATCTATTGGCCGTATACCGTCCATACCTGATGATTTATTGGTTTTGATGTTTTTTATAATTTTATGAACATTTGATTCATCCGCTTTTTTAAATTTCATGGACAAAATACTGGGTTTTCTATAATCTGAAGGCTGAAGTAAGGGTTTTTCACATTTCGGCAGTGTGTCCTGTACAGATTTGGTAAACCCTTTTGCAAAGCCGTTAGCAATACATTTTTCATCGACGGAATTTCGCTTCATCGCCTTTAATATCACTTCATCCAACGATTCTGATATTCTACCAGTCAACGTATTTAGAATTTTCCAGACTTTTTTGGGGTCATCTATATTGTTATTAATTAAATTTTTGTAATAATTATTTCTATGTTTTTCTACAATTTTGTTTGAATTATTTCGCAATTTGTGGTATTCTAATAATAAAACTTTATTTGTGCTATCATTTTTTAGTTGCAAAAGCTTAGTATCCTTTTTACGGATTGCGTTATTTACTCTTTTGTTTACCCATCCTTCTCTATTACGATGTGAATTACTTAATTTAACTTTATATTTGGCCTGTTCGTAGCTGGCATCAAAATTAGTTGTTATGTATTTGTGTATTTCAATAGGACATGACATAGAATAAGTAGGACTCCAATCAATACTATGTAACTTTTCCTGCAATAATTTACGATTGAATCGCCATGTGTAAGTTGGAACATCTGTACAGTCCGGGAGCCAACACAGGTGACCGCAGTCACGCGGTGGTCAGCCAGTACTGTTCCGAGCGCTGCGCAGAATACGTCATGCATACGGGATCTCACAAATATGTGATCAATACATGTTTTAGTTACTTTATCCATACGCTTTTCTATTCTCGTGTAGTCAGTTATTCCACACGAAAACCCGTGCTCGTACATAAGGTTCAAATATCTGTCCCGTATGCATTCCGTAGACTTAATATTTATGTTGACATCACCCAGTGCGATCATGTCAAGTGTATGATATTTGCGTAATATTGGTTTTAATTCTATCAGAAACGATTCTTTATTTAGGCGTGGTGGTCTATAAAGTGCACACAAATTGACACGGTACCCGCTTTGGGTGGTAATTTCGCTTATGAGACATTCAAAGTGAATTGTTGTTTTTTGAATTATTGTGACATTGTGGTTCCGGCGCACGTACATAATTATGCCGCCACCTTTATTATGTATGCGTAAATTTGTGTGCATTTGATACCCACTTATGGAAAAAAGTGAACTTAGGGAGTCTGTGATATTTACCTCAGTCAGTACAATAACATCAACTGATTGGTTTGAAGTATGGATAATTTGTTCGACTTTAGCAAAGTTTTTGATAATTGACCTAATATTTACGTGCAATACTGTGAAGTTACAGTTATTCTTTGGAATATGTTTAGAGTAGTCCACAAAATCTATACAGTCATATACTTCTGTTATATTATCTGAAATAGGAATATTAGACATACTAAAACTGAAAAAGTTTACCAATTATTACTAATACAGGTTTTTAGGCGGCAAGCTTCTCGTCTTCCAGCAAATTTTCGATATCACACTCATTGCGTAAAACAAATAATTTACTATTTTCTTGCTTCTTTACGAGAATTTTTCCGTCCTTGAACCATACATACTTAAAAGCAGGTTTTAACTCTTGCTTAGCCATCCAAAACAGTTTCTTATTAAATGGGGTCATTGCTTCTCTAATGAAGACGGGGGTAGAGCCTACATGAGTATCCAAATGTGGTATAATATCTTTAGCAATGATCGATTTCTTCCGGGAAGCTGTGACCCATTGCATTTTCGTGTCTTTATCTTGCATTTTTATGACGATTAAATCAGGTTTCTTAGGATGTGAGGGTAGACGCTTGATTTGAATATCGTTCGCTTTATCTACTTGCAATACAGTGGCTAGGGATTCTGCAACATGGTTAAGGTTTTCATTCTGCAATTTAGGTATCCCCGATATTTCTAGGGACCCGTCTAACTTCTCCTGCTGAAATTCAGTAACCATCTGCTCTAGTGCATGTATTTTAAGCTCCATGTTCGTGGTTTTGTTTGACAAATAGTTGTTCTTATTTTCAAGCTCTTTCATCCTTTGCTTAAAAATATTTACAGCAGCCAAACACTCATCTACTTTATCACTGAGGTAATCAACAGATTTTTGTATTTCACCAAGCTCATCCTTCAGAATTTTTCTCATCTGCTTTGTTATATCCTTCGTAAACTCTTTCGTGTCTACTGTCACCACTTTCTTATATACTTCCTTACTACCTACTGCTTCTTCTTCTTCCTCTTCATCAACATCATGCAATTTATAAGATGATCTGCGCGATCCGTCTTGCTTACAAACATTGCACGTCCACTCCAAGCTGTCCGCAGCTTTTATTGCGCTCAGCTGCTTCTTAGAGAGGCCGGTGCATTCTGTTTTAGCATGCACCACAATCTCACATGAGTTACATGTTAAAACCGGTGATCTCTTCGTGATTACCTTATCACACAAAGCACAACTCGACATTTTTTACTTATGTAGGTGAATTGATAATTTATTATAACAATTTGTAACGCGACTACTCAAACAGACGCCGGAGCGAGGAGTGATATGTATGTATGTATGTTACGTTCCGCACTAACCCGCTGTTTTACGGACCGTTAATAATACCACGTGACAGGGCCTCTCGTCACTATGCAGCGGTATTTGCGATGCATGTTTCCGCTTCAGTTTTAATTAAATGAATACAGTAGCGGAATAAACCGAATATTTGTTTGACTGTTTTTAAAATCCAGTGTTCATTTTTGGACAAACAATAATGTTGGAACGAAACAAAGAGCTGTATTGTGTGGTAGAGAGTAATTTGTCTGCTGGTGACTAATAATGGTGCATTTGAGTTATAGCACAATGTATCCATTACGGGCGCAGGCTCAGAATGGGCGACGACGTGAATTTACCGTCTGGTGGTGTCGGTTAGCTAATAGAAATGGGTTATAGTTTCGTGTTACTACACGTATATTATACCGGAATATTCGTAGGCATTGTAGCATTTTCATGCCTCTGGTTGTCCTTTTACTCATTTTTAGCTATTTTGCAAAATATTTCCAATATTTTTCTTGTGTTCATTCTGATTTGTTTACTTTGTTGACATAATGTCAACCTTCCAACTATGACGGCTAATCTATAGAGCCGCGTAGTTCCTTACTAAAAAGTTATCATACTTTATTCTACCTCTTTCTAATTTCTGATCTCCTGGTACTTGAATCTAAATTCATAACGCACTAGCACTCTCCCTCTCCCTCTGGACCGGAGGAAACGAGACCTCAGCATCCTCCGAGCTGCCGAAGCGTCTTTGCTGTCCACGCAAGCCACTTCATCATCACAACCAACCTCCTGATAGCGCATCAATTGGTAGTCGACTGACCTGGCCACTGACAAGTCCCAGACTTTGAAATTCGAACATGAAGAGGACGACAATCACCGAAGGTTCTCGAAGCTAGAAACATGACAATCGAAATGAAGACTACGAAGGTGCTAGAAACTGACAAAAAGACTATCGAAATGAAGAGCGCCGAGCGAGCATATATAAGCCGCGTCAAGCTGATGACACGCCAGTTTTTCCCTGACTTTGAAGAAGCAAATAAGTGAAATAAACTAAGTAAAACTATAAGAAGCTACAACGTCTTGAAGTCAACGTCTCTGCAAGTCCTTATACACATCCGTCGCGCCCGTTCTGCCCACGGAGCTACGGGGACTCCAACAGCTTCGTCGAGCGGCCCGCTTTGCCACCGAAGACCGAGATAAATATACGTTGTGCGTGAGTGCGTCCCTCTTTCGGCAGTCGTAGGTACTGGTTATCTTAAATAAACTCTTGTACTTTACTCCCTCCTCTTTTCTTGCCGCGGCCCCATACTACTTACGTGGGGCACAAGGCTTGTTAGGGCGCCTACAGACAGGACACTCTACACACACCTAACACACCCACGCCCTCCGGGGTTACAGGCACTCGTGTAGCGAGACCACTCCACAATAACATAGCTGCTAAGTATTCACCTGCGGTTACCTCGGTTCCCTGAGTGCCGGTGCCTCTCGGAATCTAGGTAATACGACAGCATTGCTTGAATATTTTTCAGATTTATAAGAAGCCGCATCTGTTCATGCACTACTTGTCAGAACGGTCTATAGGACCTATATATACCTATAATAGGTATGTATAATTGAACAAGTAAGTATTGAACCACATCAGCACTGATCACCCTTTTCTGTCATATTTCAGACTTCTGCTTATCTTTTACTGTCGGTCAAAATAAAAATTTGTTATACCCTTGTTAAATGCATGTGGCTAAATTTCAGGCATAAACAGTCTTCCCATGTAGCTTAGAATCAAGCCTCTAAAATACAGGGTGTTAGGACAAGTACTAACTTCATTTCAAGGAACCATGAAACTTTCTCCAAGGAACATAAGTCGAAATATGAAGAAAATAGAATATGAAGAAACTGACTGAGTCGGTTGGTACATTTTGTATGGGAGGTCCAAAATGTATTTCTTTACCTATGTTCCGAGGGGAAAGTTGTTCATCCCTTGAAAGCGAGTTAGTACTTTTCCTGACACTGTATATTGTGGTCTTGATTTTAAGCTACATGGGAAAACTGTTTATGCCTGTAATTATGCCAAGTCTATAGGTTACCTGGAAGACATCGTCGGACTGCTCGCGGTTGGCCTCCCACTCAGGCGAATCCACGAACTGGTACGGCTGAATGAAGTGCAGGTGCGTCCCGTCGCAGCTCACTCGCATTCTGCCAAAGAAAAGAGTAACTAAAGGAACACGAATTGATTAGGTTGTCGTATTTCAGTAGTTCAAACGGGAGGTAAATATGAGACAGATAATAAGTTTTTCAGATGAAGACGTTCTTAATAGCCGAATCAATGAATTCATTAAATTACTTAAAGTCTTATCAACTGATAACTGATTAACTAATCAGTTTCTCAGTAGACATGATCTGGTTTTCACGGTCTTTGTTTAATAGCCTTTACCTGCTCACTTAATTCAGAAGTTGTGAAGTTTTCATAGGTACTTGCGCAAATTAATTCATTAGACTTTGTCAAAGAAACTTTAGACTTTTTCAGAGAATCTATAGATGCTCTAAGTAGATACTTAGGTACGCTAAAAAAAATTTTACGTGGTTAGGCTGTACCTTATAAAGTTTACTACCAATGAATTATTTACTTATTACATAATAGAATTGGTATGAATGATTCTGAACAAAACGATATCGTTTACGAAAATCTATAAATTTTTCCATCTTTTTCTAATGCCCTTTTTTGTGTCCCTATCCTCAGTCATAAATTACAGCAATTATTTTACAATTTACATTATAATGGTCCGCTTCATAATTTCGTCACAGAACGCTTAATGGTTTACAAGGGAAATGAATTTGTTCGCCGTAGTGACCAAGCCCAAGCAATACAATAAGTGGTTCTAAGGGTTAATGTTTCCTGTTGTGTGTGAGTTATATTACTTGCAATTTGCAACTAACAGACATTACTAAAGATGAGTTTTTGAACTGCATTAAACCCCCTTCTTGTTCGTGGTACGGTTGGATAGATAGTCTGGATCACGGTTAAAATAAATTTTCCGTATAGTCCAATTGACTTTCAAAGTCTACGAAATCTATTTACCCAGTGCCTAAACGATAGTGATGGATGACACCTTATATAAAAATATAAGCAAGCAAAGGTTCTTCAAATCTTTCTAAAATGTATAACTCGATCAATGTAGGTATCACTCTCTTATATATATAGCAAAGCTCGCCCAAAATCGACTCGAACCTAGTAGGACCGTAGCAAGACCCTATGTAAATCTACTTCTATATGTATATATATGTATTAGTTTCCAATATGGAATTGGCGATCTTACAGCATTCATTATTTACCCTTTTCTTATGTAGCCACGTGAACCAAATACACAGACCCCTTCTGACAGCGTGGTATTTGCTAAGTCCTCAAGATGGGATGCACGTCTTTGAGGCTTACCGCCGGATTACCACGCGGCTGATATACCATTCATGAGAAAATGCAGGGGATTATACGAAAATTACACGGAGTTCTGATAAAGAAGGCAAGGAAAAGTAGTTAGTGAAAAGTACGCGGGAAAATGTAAACTTGTAAAACATAATTTGATATTCTGTGCAGAATCTAACACCCAGCATTAAGCTGAGATAAAATACCGTTTTCCCTTCTAAGTCGACGGCAGAATGATGATGCTATTAATATCCATAAACAGAGATGAGGAAATAAAATGACAGGTAGGAAGATGAACGGTCTTCGCTTAATTCATACAGTGAATTATTTATCTTTCGGTTCTGTTTTGGTGTAAAATTTATAAGAGATAAACGTCTATTTCTTAGATGTCCAATTCTTTGGAGACTACTCTCAAGACAAATGAAAGAACCCGCAGAGGGTTCTTTCATTTCATTTCATTTGTCAAGACTAGAGATAAAAGTTGATATTATGGGTCGCAGCAATCCATGTATGAGTAGTTAGGTAGGTAAAAAAATAACTTGATTAGGTTTTCCCCAAGCGTGGCAAATCTTAACGACCTCCAATTTCAGGGAATTCGTGTCCCAAGGCCAGCAGTTGCTGCTGATATGATAAGAAACCATAAAATAAAACTGTCATGGCTGAATAAGCACTATAACAATAATAACTCTCCGAGTAGGTCACTGAAATAAATCCAAGTTTCTAGTCGTGAAAAATAGGATTGCGAGCCAAATGTGACAACTGCATTTTTATTTCCTGTTCGGTTCGCAATTTGGACCGTTATAAATAGAACTTTAGCGGTTTTTGACTGTAGTAGTAGACAGTAAAACTGCTAATTCAGGAGCGAATATTGATGTGTCTTTTATTTACAAAAAGTGCCTAATTATATTTACAAAAGTAGGTTCTCATTTAGCTATTTACATACAGAGCTTATCAACTAATTAAATCTACAAACACATGAAATCATGCGCGCACACATACGCGAAACCGCGGGACGCGAGGGGCGGAGCGTGGCGTTTCGCGGGTCGCGAAATCTGTCGATTCTATAAATAGAGCGATCGCGGCCGCGCTCTTCCTATTCGCTCGCCGCTCGCCGTGGAAGATGGACGTCTGCGCAGTTCCGTCGCGTCTCGCGTCGCACCAAGCCAGTCGAGATGAAGATGCTGTGATGATGATCTTCGTGTTGCTGCCGTGCGTTGGTGCACTAGAACAGCTCTTTTCAGAGCTACATTCTAAGTTTCGAACAGCTCTTTTCAGGGCTCCATCTCAGCTGTTCCTCGTGGAATGGCGCGAAGTTTCAATGGTCTATCTATCGTGATGAATGCGTAGTGCTTGCTTGTAGATAGTAGCTGTAGTAATGCTTCATGATAGTGCGCAGTACTGTGTAGCAGATCTATCGTCGCTTGCTTCTCGCACGCCCAGTAGGTATACTCGCTGCTTGAATGTGACGTCACACGCGTAGGTTCGACTTAGATAGGTGTACGGCGAAATGCTTGTAGGTAGCGCTTCTATCGCCTTGCCTTTGAGCTCACGTAGGCATTCGCACTTGCAGTCGATGTACATGTAGGTATGTATGTTGTAGCGTGACGTAGGCACCTACAGTGCACCCCCTCAAGCGAAGCGTACTGGCAGATTGATGGTGCGGCCGGAACGTGTTTTTTTCGTAGGGTCGTCGGCGCTCTGCAGTGCGGGCTTTGCGGTAGGAGGGACTGGCGAATTTGTAGGTACAGCTGGCGTAGTAGGTACTGTGGTCTGCGTAGGTACGACGGTTGTCGTCGGCGGCGTGTTGCGATCGTGATCTGCGAGTAGGTATGCAGGCTTCAGTCTGTCGATCGAGATAGTAGCTTGACGGTCTGGTAGCTGTAGTGTGAAGAACTTGTCAGTACGTTTCAGCACACGGTAGGGTCCGTCGTATGGCGGTGAGAGAGGTCTCTTCAGGGCGTCGATTCTGACAAACACGTAGTTGCAGTTTTGTAGATCTCGATGGATGAAAATCGGTCGACTGTTGCTATGCGGTTCTGTAGGTACTGGCTTGAGCTTGTCTATCGCTTCTCGAAGTTGGTCGACGTAGGCGTGGTCCATGGTGACGTCATGAGGTGTTGGTATGAAAAAATCACCGGGTAGTCGGATAGTACAGCCGTAGGTAAGTTCGGCTGCACTGACACCGGTATCGCTGCGCGATGCAGTGCGAAGACCCAACATGACTGTAGGTAGCTCGGTCACCCAGTTTTCGGTAGTGAGTCGAGCTGTGAGTGCTGTCTTCATGGATCGGTGCCATCGTTCGATGATTCCGTTCGACTGCGGATGGTAGGCTGTAGTTTGGATTTTTTCAATACCCATTAGGCGAGTGAGACACGTGAATAGGGCACTCTGGAACTGTCGTCCTTGGTCGCTAGTTAGCCTGTGTGGACATCCGAATCGTGTTATCCAACCTTCGTAGACGATTTTTGCGACTGTCTCAGCTGTGATATCTCATACTGGGTAAGCTTCTGGCCAACGTGTCGTTCGGTCGATCATTGTCACGACGTAGCGGTATCCGTCAGCAGTGGTAGGTAGAGGTCCGACTATGTCGATGTGTAGGCGAGTAAACCTTGGTGATGCCGGGAACGTTGATATGGCGCTTTGTGTATGCCTGTTTATCTTCGCTCGCTGACATTGTAGACACGTCTTAGTCCATTTGCTGACATCTGCGTTCATTGATGGCCAAAAGTATCGAGTTTGAAGTAGCTTGCGTGTTGTTCTCGTACCAGGATGACTGAGACCGTGAATTGCTTTGAATGCGATTTCACGATACTCAAGCGGTAGGTATGGACGAATGTTGCTCGTAGATACTTCGCAGTAGATCGGTTGACTTGTAGTAGGTAGCGTGACTTTCTTCAGTTTGCGAATTCAAGCGCGAATGCCTACGTGAGCTCAAAGGCAAGGCGATAGAAGCGCTACCTACAAGCATTTCGCCGTACACCTATCTAAGTCGAACCTACGCGTGTGACGTCACATTCAAGCAGCGAGTATACCTACTGTGCGTGCGAGAAGCAAGCGACGATAGATCTGCTACACAGTACTGCGCACTATCATGAAGCATTACTACAGCTACTATCTACAAGCAAGCACTACGCATTCATCACGATAGATAGACCATTGAAACTTCGCGCCATTCCACGAGGAACAGCTGAGATGGAGCCCTGAAAAGAGCTGTTCGAAACTTAGAATGTAGCTCTGAAAAGAGCTGTTCTAGTGCACCAACGCACGGCAGCAACACGAAGATCATCATCACAGCATCTTCATCTCGACTGGCTTGGTGCGACGCGAGACGCGACGGAACTGCGCAGACGTCCATCTTCCACGGCGAGCGGCGAGCGAATAGGAAGAGCGCGGCCGCGATCGCTCTATTTATAGAATCGACAGATTTCGCGACCCGCGAAACGCCACGCTCCGCCCCTCGCGTCCCGCGGTTTCGCGTATGTGTGCGCGCATGATTTCATGTGTTTGTAGATTTAATTAGTTGATAAGCTCTGTATGTAAATAGCTAAATGAGAACCTACTTTTGTAAATATAATTAGGCACTTTTTGTAAATAAAAGACACATCAATATTCGCTCCTGAATTAGCAGTTTTACTGTCTACTACTACAGTCAAAAACCGCTAAAGTGGTGACCCCGACGTGATCAAGCGCGAATGCCTACGTGAGCTCAAAGGCAAGGCGATAGAAGCGCTACCTACAAGCATTTCGCCGTACACCTATCTAAGTCGAACCTACGCGTGTGACGTCACATTCAAGCAGCGAGTATACCTACTGGGCGTGCGAGAAGCAAGCGACGATAGATCTGCTACACAGTACTGCGCACTATCATGAAGCATTACTACAGCTACTATCTACAAGCAAGCACTACGCATTCATCACGATAGATAGACCATTGAAACTTCGCGCCATTCCACGAGGAACAGCTGAGATGGAGCCCTGAAAAGAGCTGTTCGAAACTTAGAATGTAGCTCTGAAAAGAGCTGTTCTAGTGCACCAACGCACGGCAGCAACACGAAGATCATCATCACAGCATCTTCATCTCGACTGGCTTGGTGCGACGCGAGACGCGACGGAACTGCGCAGACGTCCATCTTCCACGGCGAGCGGCGAGCGAATAGGAAGAGCGCGGCCGCGATCGCTCTATTTATAGAATCGACAGATTTCGCGACCCGCGAAACGCCACGCTCCGCCCCTCGCGTCCCGCGGTTTCGCGTATGTGTGCGCGCATGATTTCATGTGTTTGTAGATTTAATTAGTTGATAAGCTCTGTATGTAAATAGCTAAATGAGAACCTACTTTTGTAAATATAATTAGGCACTTTTTGTAAATAAAAGACACATCAATATTCGCTCCTGAATTAGCAGTTTTACTGTCTACTACTACAGTCAAAAACCGCTAAAGAACTATCAGCCATTATATTACCTACAGCCAAAATAAAAGAAAATGCACCGGGAACTATTTTATTTATGCACGTATTGTTAATTTCTGGCCTTAAAATAGTACCTATTGCGAATAAAACTATATAGATGCGTCCTTCCTTTTTCTAATACAAAAAAATATCAACTTTCGGAGTCCTTTCTTCTAGAATTTCTATATCAATATCGAAGATCAATATAACATCATCACCATCATTCTTACCTACAGAAAGTATTATCAAAAGATTATTTAAATTGGCTAGACCAGCAATATGCAGGATTTTTTTTCTTGTGTTGGACTCTACAATTTCGGCCCCGGGGCCATCAAATCTACGCCTGTCGGCTTGGTGGGGAGCACGAGCTCACCTGGAAACAACTAACTCAATCACGCCCTTAGGGCGAGGCTGGGCTTAGGAGTTGTTAGGAAAGAACGAATCGGACTGAAAGTATGCAAGAAAATCTATCTATCATTCTAGTCAAATGAAATCGTTTTTTGTTTACGTGTACTTACTTTCCTTTGAGTAGAATAGAGAGTCTCTCATCAGCGGGCGTGACGTCTTCCACCGCGTACGCCTCGCCCGGCTCGAGCCGCACCACGCGCGCCTCACGCGTCAGCTCTTGGAAGTGCTTCTTGTTCACCTTCAGCGGCTTGAACAGCTTCAGATACAGTTCTGTCAGCTCCAACGACAGTGCTGGCGGTAGGAACCTGCCAAAAAGAAATCACTTTCATTTCAAAAATGAAAATGAAAATGTCAGACGTGGCGATAGCGACCGTATTCTTATGGCCGTTAACGCTCTGCCTACCCCGCAAGGGATAAAGGCGTGATATATGTATGTATGTATTAAACTCACGAACAATTACGTTAAGTCCTTGGTAAATGTTTGCATGAAAACCAGTTTATTTAAAATCGTTACGGAATTTACGCCTGCAGCGTAACATAAAAGTTATTTCCATGGATTTAGAATTTGTTCGGTTGTTTGTTCGAAGGCTACTACAAGCTTCTAACTTGAGTGAAAAGCTCAAAAAATTTGGCGGCATGCCACGGGAATGTATGCTCGGAAAAAAGGAAGGAAGCTAAAGCTATTAGTGGATCAGTCGGCGGAACATAAACGCTGTAGCTCATAAATTGTACAAAAGTATGTTTTATTATTGCGTAGGAATAATGCGATCATAGATAATAACGGGCGACAAAGAAATCTTGATTGTGTGAAAAGAATTGTACACAATGGGGCGGCATGACCCGTAAGAAATTTCGGCCACGCTGAGCTCGTTAGTAACTTTTTGTAGCTGTCAGGCACGAGGACCTGTCTCTTGGATGTTTGTTTGGTTCATTTGTCGGCCGGCGCCATTCACGGAGAGAATGGCTCGGGCTTAGAGAGAAATAGCGCATGAAACGAAACTTTTTCACTCGCTACCAGCTTTTGTGTTAGAGGACGTATGTTTTGCATGGAGCGGACGGATGTGCAACGGAACGTGAACTGAACATACTCCCCTGTTATGCGCGAATCTATTTTGCTTTTGAGTTTACAGAACAGAAGCCGTACATTGTTTTGCATTTCCCTAACAACTTCTATTAAGGAACATGTTGGTCGGTTATTGTCTTGGTTTTGAGTAGGAAATGCATGTGCAGCACTCAGCCCGAAAATAGAACAATGCCTGTTGCTTATACTAGCTGATATGTGTGACCTGAATACAGGAGTATGATTGTTACCACGCCTTCCCAGGCTACGTTCTGCCCTCATCAGTTAAAAGTTCATAGACAACTCGATGAAAACTAAAATTGGCGAAAATTCTCTAATCAATATAGATAGAAATACAGATACTGAAGCTTATTTACATAATATCTATCATATTGCTAAAAAATGGATCAGTGTAGGTACAGATAGCAAAAGTGGATGCCCTCACTCACCTGATGATGAGGAACACGGTGTGGATGGAGTTGATGAGCAGTAATGCAACGCTCCACGCCAGCACGTCGGGCGCTCCCTCCGAGCCGGCCCACATCGCCACCATCGCTGGATGCCCTCACTCACCTGATGATGAGGAACACGGTGTGGATGGAGTTGACGAGCAGTAATGCAACGCTCCACGCCAGCACGTCGGGTGCTCCCTCCGCGCCGGCCCACATCGCCACCATCGCTGGATGCCCTCACTCACCTGATGATGAGGAACACTGTGTGGATGGAGTTGACGAGCAGTAGCGCTACGCTCCACGCCAGCACGTCGGGCGCGCAGACCTCCGCACCAGCCCACATCGCCATCATGGCGCCGCCAGCTGCTGCCAGCGCGCGCAGCACTAGGATGCTCTGCTTGAAGCTCTTCGGGGCGAGGAATGCGATTGCGAAGCAGAGGTTCGCTGCCTGTCGACATAAAAATATTCTATGTATAAAGACTTCGATGCGAACTGATCATACGATGACGAGATTGGATCAGCCTGAAAGATTTTGTGCAGCTGGATTTTTATGTTAAGGCTGTTGTGAAAACATGTTGCAAGTTGTCAGGAATTATCAAGGAGAAAATGTGACGTCGATCACTGGAGTAGTGTTGAACCATGATGCATCTTAAGAGAAAGAAAAAGTTTTTAAAGACACCCGGAAAAAGGTTTTGCTGCATATTTATCGACTTGCACTCTTTGTCGCAGTCGTTGGTAGGGTTGCCACTGAATAACTCCAACACCGGCTCAAAGTTGACGAAGAGAAGAGAATCGCTAGAGTGCGTTGAACTCCGACGTAAACAAGTTTTAGTTAATGTAGATGATGATGTAGATCTGTAAGAGATCTTGCTGCGCATTTGTCCACTTCGCGCACCACTCTTCGTCACGGTCGCTGGTTGAGTTCCCACTGAGTAGTTCAAGCTCCGGCTCGAAGTTGACGTTGATCGCTAAAGTGCGTTGAACTTCGAGGTATGGAAGTTTTAGTTAATGTAGATACCTGGAAGAGGTCTTGCTGTGCATTTGTCCACTTGGCGCACCACTCTTCGTCGCGGTCGCTGGTTGAGTTCCCACTAAGTAGTTCAAGCTCCGGCTCGAAGGTGACGTTGATCGCTAGTGTAGCGTTGAACCACGAGGCGGGGTGCGCGGGCGGCGCGGCCGGTGCAGGCGCCATAGTGCGCGCGCGACCCGACGCCGCCCGCGCGTCGCCGCGGACGCGCGGATCGTTCGCCGGCTTCTCTACTGGAAGAAAGGATTTTTTTTTAAACTCAAACTTTAAATATTTATCCAACGTGATTGAATGTCACACACAAATATGTTAGTCATTATAAAAGAAAAAAAAAATTAGACATAGGTAATTTTCTCTTTTTTATAACAATTTTATGATCCTAGTTAATGCGGGTCGGGTGGGAATAAAGGCACTGCCTAAGATTAAAAGTGGGTTCTATGATCGGAATCTCATTGAAGTCTGTTATTATTATATTGGCGGTTTAGGGCAGATTTGTATAGATTGTTGTGCTGATTTACACATGCCATCCGAAAACTTTGATAATAGCAGCAATGAAAGTACAAAATTATTATAATATTCTCAAATCATGGAACGATCCAATAATGGGTGATGTAGAACTAAAGTTAAGAAGACAAGGGGGTGAAGGGTAGAAAACAGCACTGAAAGCAAAATATATAGCATCTATTATTTACAAAATGGCTTCCACTTATGTGGATATAGCTTATATCAGTATTCAATGAAGAAAGACGCGAGGATATATTCATGAAACGGTCGCCATGAGACTGAAATGGACGGATTTAATAAAGTACCATTTGGGAGATTGAACATTTATCTTACATCTGCTCGGACCTTTTTTTATTAAAATACTAAAGTACGTAGGTAATAGGTATACTATTGATATACTATGGATACATATTTAGTACCCATCCATTTATATAAACTGAACAACTTTCACCATACCAAGAAACATAAATCGAAATATAAAATTTTTTTTGGATATCCTATACAAATTGACTTGGTTGGTAATTTTGTATGGGAGGCCCAAATTTTTTTTAAATTTTGTGATATGTTCCTTGGGGAAAGTTGTTCAATTTCATGGGCTGGTTCACCCCTTAAAATATTGCAGCTAATTTTTTTACACATTATAATATCTGTGAATGAATCTACTATGTTTCGGGTAAGTTTGAGATTAACAGCTGTGCCGGGAAACTTTGGATTGAGTTCCACCGCGATAGAGTTCAAGTAGCTGTAAGATTGAAGTTTAATAACACGTAGAACCTAAGTCTATGTCTTTATTGGTAGGTATCTAAGAGCGCGTACACATAATAAAAAGGGCGGTGGCGCGGGCGCACTATAGAAAAAAATGACGCGTGATGAAAAACAATAGGCATGATGACTGGCAGGTCAAATAAGCTACTTTTTAAAACAATATTTTGTACGCAAATACGAATAGATGACGTCATGTCTCTCTGGTTTTGATGGCGTGAAAACGTCTACTTTTATATTTTTTATCTGTTTATTAATTCCAACTTTGAATATTTCGAAAAACTATTAATGAAGTAGCTAGGTAGTATTTTTGGACAATTAGTTTAAGCGTACAAATTTTTTGTTTTATTATTCAGCCAGTCATCTAATTCTAATTTTTTTCTGTGAATCTCCGCGCTGCAGCCGCCCAGCTATGATTCGCGTACACGCCTTAAAGCATTTTCTCGCGTGAAGGTAATATTTCGTGGAACTTTCCTACCCACACGTTCGCATTCCTAACCTGTACGTGCTCCGATCACAAACTACGCCAGGAATCTGACTCTATAAACTCAAGCTTGTAATATGAAATTATTTATTTCATTAGATCTGAACAGAAACTTTGTAATTCAGTTTGAAAACCAATTTAAAACAGATTTTGACTTATTTTCACAATTTATGATACAATCTGCTTTTGAAGCCATCCGAAATTGAGTTATTGTACATTTTGGCATGGCAGTTGGCAATCGTTTTAATACGGTCAGATAAATATCATAAGAGCTGACTACTTACTGTACAAATAATGTCTATTATGGACAACTTCGATTGCTGCAAGACACAGAAGTTTCCATACATGGGTATACATAAGTATTTACCATTTGAATTTGTGTATAAGCATTTCGTCTAAAACACATGAAAACCTCGTCTCTCAAAGATACCTCATACGACACCCACGGCGAAAACCTTTAGGCGCATTCCAGTCATTGCGGGTTGGACCACAGAACTTGCAAAATGGACAAAAAGCGCCCAGTGATGCTATTCTGAGCTAACATTTGCATTAGCCACAGCCATATAGCGTCTCTCGGGAGTGTTCTTTTTCTTTCGAGTCGTTCAACGGCCTAATGAATCCTGGGGAGCAGGGAATTCTTTCTATGCTACGTATGATGGACTTTATGATACAATGAATACATACCAGTCTCCGCGGCCGCGCGCCCTGGCTCGAGTCGATTCAGTTGGGCTCTGGCTCTGAGTATTACCACCTCCATCACCACCCCTTACGCCGCTCCCGTCACTCGCGACGTCTACCTATCTGCAACAAGACATAGGCTAGTTGAAGCAAAACCATACATACATATATGTATCACGCCTTTATCCCTTGCGCCTACCCCGCAAGAACACGGTCGCTATCGCCACGTCTGACATTTTTGAGGATTGTTTTCCTGGGTTGTTTCAGAAAACATGTGTATCACTATAGTGACAGGTTATCAGCCTGTCGCCTAAAACTTGTAATACACCAATACCCTCAATTCCCTTAGTTGCCTCTTACGACACCCGCGGGAAGAATGTGGGGTGATGCTATTCACACGGTATAACCACAAAACTAAAAAAATATTTATTCAGTGACACAATTTTCTTTACTCTCTCTCTCTTATCGTGTGGGACATCGAGTCACCGGACGAGCCGATGAACCTTAGAGTTTTTCAAACGCTTACTAGGATGGTTCTGACTTGGTTGAGTAACGATTGATTGTTAATAATATACAGACATGAATTAGACATTGTAAAAAAGAGAAAATTGAAACAGAATTGGATTCGATTAAATTCAAAACTTTCCACTGCGCCACTCATCTACCTACATAAAGATTTATGATTATGATTATTGGTTCGGTCCGCATGTAGGTAGAGCCAGTTTTGATACCCTTGCTAACTATGCTAACAGCTAGCTAATAAATTATCTACTCACCAAAAATACCGATTCAGTCATTTGTTTAAATATTTACCTGACGGGTCTGCAGGGATCAGGTGCAGAATAAAAATAAGAATAAAAATTACGACGCACTTTCTAGTAGGTAACACGTTTCCAAAACAAGTGCAACTTTTAACATAACTTTTTGTTACGTCCGCGTCCGTCCGACTTGCACCAGAAGTTGCATAAAAAATAAAAAGAAATTCCCACCGAGACGTGTTTTGCGAACAAAAGAAAATCGAAAAATAACTTACCGGAATATTTTTTTAAATAAAAACGTGGTCACATTGGGCGATTCGGCAACGATTTTCACAAAAGAGTTTAGCAAGAAAAAAGATGATAGTTTTATGCGTTTTGATATTTTACTTTTAAGTTTATAGTAAAAGGACCGTGGTTGCGTTGTATTGGAATATAAATTATTGTTTTGATTTGAGTTACACATACAAGGGGACAAATTCATGATGTTATTAAGAATTACTATTATAAGTTGACCTATTAAATGGGTTACTATTTGTGCTTTTAATAGCGTCTGTCTTCTTACATATAAGTGTTTTACCTACAGCGTGTAACAGACTATCTATACCCATCTCATGTCTATACGACTAGATATTTTGCCCTTCAGTTATACCGAACGGCCTTGAACTTCAAATGTTGAGGTTTGGTTGTTGCCCTCAGCAAAAGTTTATCCGATTGAAACTGGCTATAACGCGACGCTAGACGAAAAAAAAGGATCGAATTTCTTGTACGCACGGTTGGGACTGCACTAGTTGTGATTTGGGATTTGGATGAGATATATACTTTACTCGAAAGACGTTTTATTTTTCAGTGCACAATTGGGAGGTACTTTAAATTCTAAGGCTTGCTCAGTGGTGTCACGCATATATTACCCTTGTATCACCCTTAATTATCCTACAATGTCAGATCGGGGGTGACATTGGCGCTACGACATCGTAGCAGGTTCGTAGCATTGTAACTACGTCACTCATACCGTAGTAGGTTCGTAGCCTCGTACGTAGGTTTTTGGCCCTTATTACGAGTACACTCACGTATACGTACGTGCTAAAGCATGTATGTAAGTATGTTACTCACCAAAAGGATAAGTAGTTAGGTACATTATAAGCGTAGGTTCCGAGCTTCGGAGGACATGTTAAGCCGTCGGTCCCCGTTGCTGTCTATGATAACTAAAATGGCAGTGGTTATACAACCATGTCAGAAGCTTACTAGTAGTAGTGGGTGGTTGAAAAGTTCAGAATCCAGGGTTTATTCGGCCATTTCACTCGGTGACTTAAACAACGAAAAAAAGAAACAAAGGTTCTTAGTTTAAATCAATGACCAATTCTGCTAGTTAAACAGTATTACGGTGCGTTCATTCACTTACTGCAGTTAAAAAGTTCAAAGGTTACGGCGTAGTTAAAATAGTTACGAGCTGCATGCGAATAAAACCGATTCCAAGTTAATGGAGCTCGTTAACCAGGTGTGATGCCGTGTGATGCCGGCTTTGCCGTGTGATGCCGGCTTAGAATAGCATCACCCCATTTCTTCCCCGTGGGTGTCGTAGAAATCGACTAAGGGATTAGAGGGGTTCATGTGTATTGCAATTTTAGGCGACAGGCTGACAACCTGTCACTATAGTAATGCACGGCTTATCTGAAACGACCCTCAAACATTTGTCAGACGTGGCGATAACGGCCGTAATTTTACGGTTGTTGACGCTCTGCCTACCCCGCCAGGGATATAGGCGTGATTTGTGTGTGTGTGTGTGTGTTAACCAGGTTTCTGCTCAGCAAACTAGATGGCATAACATTTGAAAAACAAATGCAGATATCGAAGGCGAAATGAGGGAATGAAAAATCATAATATCTTTAATGGATGTATAGAAAATGTCATGCTGAAACGTTTACATGAAGTTGGGCAAAAATGTATTATGCCATGCAATAGGAAAAATTAAAAATGATCTTGGTTGACGAAACCGTATACATACCGTAGACGTTCGGAAGACAAGTATATTTTAACCGAAATAGATTACTCGATCTTTTTCCGAATTCCCACTTCCATAATACTTTTTCTACAAGTGGGGCAACTCTGGTACACGTTTGGTCTGGTCATTAAGGTAGGTACATACAGAAAAGAAAAGGTGCTCCAAACGAATTGAAATATTTTAGTTTCAAATGAAAATATAAAGATTATGGAAATCAGTTCTCGGAAAAGAAGTAATTTTGTACTAGAACTTAATTTAAGAATAACAATATTTTAATGGGAAACAAAAACTATACATGTGTAGGTGTAGAGTCTTGCTTGAGTAGATTGTAAAGATTATTATAGCAGAACAAACAAAATTCGTAGGCAATGGAATCCGATCTTTAATATTGAAAAATATTTCAAAATACGAACTCGACTTATTAAAATAAAGTAAAAGAAAACCGTTGAGTGGTGCTAATCGTTCGTTTTATAAGTAGGCAATTACTCGCATTTAATTGGTTTAGCGGTAGGTAGTAGTAGAATCACGCAAAGAGTAGTGGATTAAATGACGCCTTCCTCACTCGTGCGCTTTCAACTGTATTAAGCTGTATAATCAGCAGCCGTAAAGCTCCGCCGTGTGATGCCGGCTTAGAATAGCATCACCCTATTTCTTCCCGTGGGTGTTGTAAAAGGCAACTAAGGGACTCGAGGGTTTCATGTGTATTACAATTTTAAGCGACAGGCTGACAACCTGTCACTACAGTGATACATGTATCATCGAACATGGCCCTCAATACTTGTCAGACGTGGCGATAGCGACCGCATTTTTTACGGCTGTTGACGCTCTGCCTACCCCGTAAGGGATAGAGGCGTGATATGTGTATGTATGTATGTAAAGTTCACAAGCTTTCCCAATAAGCCGCCATTTTGTTTGAAACTAATGCCTGTGGAGTAGGTAGCTAATTAGGGGACATCCACTTTCGTGATACACTTTAGGGAGAATGGGTCTCACCAGATGTTACGATTCTGTTACTATCGGGCTTGAGAAAGTTTGGTTAAACATAGAGTTTCGTAATATTCACTTTTTTGTAATTCATGGATACAATAGAGAAGGGTTAGGGGGTCAAATTATGTCATTTATGCGTTACGTAATTTGTGAACGACCCCATGTTTAGTAAAACAATATTCCGCACTGTGCTTCCCGCTCTTCTTATTGTACCCGCAAAGGTATACCGGACACTATAAACTATTAAGATGCATCTTATTTCCCAAAATTAAGATGATTGACGAAGCCTTCATTTATGAGAGACGTTTTTTATCAAGTTCGTACCTACGACCTCTGAGTAGAGAAACCGAAGATCAGACTACTAAGGCACAGAGGCAGTTTGCCTAATGGCGCTACACTACAGCCGGCAACCCGACGCCACTGTGTTATAATCTGGGGCTGCTCTAATTACTTTTATGTACACGTAGATATAGTACTTTTAGATAGGATTTAATAAATAGATCTCTTTGTTTCCCTCTCTTCATGAAAAGAGAGAGAGAAAAGTGTTGATATAGTGTCAACACTTTTCTGGTTGCCTGACGAAACTTTCATATAACTTTGCCGCGCTAAGTCGTACTACGAACTTTAATCAAGAAACTGAGGCTCAGACCACTAATGCACAAGGGCAGTTTTGGCCCACCGCACACTATGGCAAAGGCAGATACGCAAGTGCCGTTGTCGGAAATATTTCTACAAATAAACTTTCCAGTGCGCGAAAACATTGACAACAAAACAACAAAATGCTCAGAACGTATCCTTAAATCAATAAAATGACTATTAAAGTAAAATTTACATCAGATTGTAAAGATTATAACCTAAATTCATGCGCCATAATAATAAAACTGTGATGAATCGTGCAGGCATAATCCGCATAATCCTTACAATAATATTATGGTGTCTTCCGACACATTCCCAATACTTTGCAATGTTTCTTTTGGCAAAATTCCCGCTTGGGAAATTTTCTTGATAAAAGACTCACGACGATTATCTTTCTTGAAAATGATGATCAAAAAACACTTCTCGTGTTAGGCAAATAATTTCATACACAAGCTCTATTTCGCGAGCTTTGAGTGAGACGCGGTAGCCCAACGGTAGAGGCGTCGCCAGTACAGACGGTGAAAGTCACTGGTTCAAATCCAGCCTGCGGTGGAAAATTGTAAGACTGGCTTTCAGCAAGTGTGCGGTGGCTCTAACGATGGCACTTACTGCCGGCAAATTGACGCTGCCGGGTTATATCCGCGGTTGCTCTTAATTACTTTTTATGACTAGTCTGTGACGGGAATATGTACGCACGTTCTGTATGAACGAAAGTTCACTCGAGCCGTACGCGGTTTTATCTGATTAATATTTCGTTAAGAACTTAGCATGAGCTTGAGCTACGGGTATCTTGTATGGTTTAAAATTTTATCTAGCGAAAGCTTAAGAAAAATACCTGATGGCTGATGGTAATTTTTCATTAATATCAAATTTGAACGTGACCAAGGTGTTACGTCGGTGTTTTCTGTGATAAAAAAGGTCAGTACAAAGTTTTCCAAAGCACATTTTGTTCTACCGTTTTCAGTGGTACGTATAGTTCGCTCCGCAGCTACCAAATATGGAAACAATTAGCCTGTTCCAGTAAATAATCTCAGCAGGGTTAGCTTCACACACCAGAACAAATTAAAGCTGACTTTAACAATATAGGTCGGCTGGCTAGGCGCATATGAAGTCATCGCTCTACTTCCGAGGCGCCTCACGCTGCTTCGCCTCATTTGCATCAAATTGCATTAACCGTCCCGTCGCCTCTTGTCACAGTATATCTTGGTTCCATTATGTAATTGCAGACCATTTAAAATGGAATATCTTAGTCTGCATTCAGTCCCCAGCTCCCTAGACATTTAGGATTACTTATCTACTCCAATAGGTAGGTACATTATCAGATTAATTATTGCGTGTTTCATAGATAGTAGAAAATATAAGTAGCGGCCTAGAGGAAGGCCACGGATGAGATGGAAAGATGACATCAATAAGGTGGCGGGTAGCAATTGGGCTCTTACTGCCCAAAACAGAAGGAAGTGGAGAAGTTTGAAGGAGGCCTACACCAAATATCTGGCTATGAAGAAGATGATGATGGCTATAAAGAAGAAGAAGAGATAATTTAATATATCTTGAATATTGTCATCAATACAATTAGGTAAGTATCGATCTATTATTCATCCTGAATTACTATTTTAAAAATAATACTCCTAAAACAACTAGGAAATAATACCAATATCACTGTCACCAATTTTCTTTCTCATATTATCAAGTACATCTAAATGCGAGGAATAGTCCATAGTTTTTTGCCCAGCCGGATTTAGATAGAGCTTTAGGATAGGAAGCTATTAGTGTATACTATAGTGTCGGGTAAGTAGGCGCGTAATCCACGACACTTTCACACTTTGTCTCCACCAACTCACTACCTCATTCTCCATCGCTCCACCTGGCTACGGCTATGGATACAGCTAAGTACTAGGTATAATGGACTAGGAGGGCATTAGTGTCGGGTGGTAGGCGTGTGATGCGCGAGATTCACGCACACTCAGTCAGCGGTTGTCGCCGCAAAGTCACTATCTAAATCTTCACGGTCGCATTTGTATTATATGCACCAGCTAGTTTTCGTCAATAGTATTGCAATTAGAGCTAATTTACTAAGGAGTGCATAAGTGCCATGAGGGTGGACGCGTAATCCATGGCACTTTTGTACATATTCGTCATTGTGTGTCGCCAACAAGTCACTATCACCGTATTTGCATTACCTATATTTCACCAGCCAGCCTTCCTTTCTGAGTAATGCAACTTGAGCTAATGTACTAGGAGAGCATTAACACTGAGCGAGTAGATGTGTAATCTACGACACTTTCACACATACCTACCACAAAATAAGTACTGGCTCGCGCCATACAGAAGGCAACCTTCAAACAAACGCGTCAAACTCACACACACATATGCACGTTGCCGTTTACGAGCGAAATGAGCATGAATCGGCTGGCAAGGAGTCGGGTGTCAACAGCGGTACGACGCGGGCGGTTTTTTAATTTGTTATGTTTGTTGTATTTACTACATATATTTTTTGTTATATTTGTTGTATTTACTACAGTTTGTGATCAAACATAATTAAAAATTTAGCAGATAGCGGAAATATCAACTCTACAATGGTTTATCCGAAACTAGGTATTGGTATAACAATAACACTATATTGGTATTGTATCTATTACATACATACATATATCACGCCTTTATCCCTTGCGGGGTAGGCAGAGCGTTAACGGCCGTAAGAATACGGTCGCTATGGCCACGTCTGACATTTTTGAGGATTTGTATCTATTCTATTCAAGTTAATAAACAAAACTAGTTCTGCGCATGGGTAGGTAGGTAAGTAAAAGCCAAAATAGACTAGCACGCCAATACCTAAAGCTTCCCCGCCTGCATTTGTCTCGGGGCCCGCGTTCGTCCTGATAGGTAGGTACATAAGTATTAGCTATCGTTCACCGCACTCATCGCGCATATCGGACGGCCGATGTGGCGCAGTAGTGGTAGTGGTAGTGCGACTGCCTGCAACGCAGAAGGTTCCGGGTTGGATTCCCGGTGGGTCACTCATAAAGTTGATATTTATCACTTTGTGAATTTGTTCCCAGTCTGGTTAGGACATTGCGACCTGAACCACCCGATTGCCCGCAAGAAAGATGGTTCCGTGTTTGGAATAGCACGTTAAGCCGTAGGTCCCGGTTGCTGTCTATAGATGGCGGTCGTTCAACAACCATATCAGAATCCTGCTACTCATAGAAGGCGGTTGAAACGTTTCTGACACTAGGGTTTATTCAGTCGTCGGGCGACTCGATGTCCCACACGAAGAGAGAGAGATCGTGCAAATGGAGAGAATCGAGGTCATAAATCAGCTGAATGGCACTACTCATAGCCGTAAAAAGCAGCAACCCTAGCGTGTAGGTGTCAATTTTAGAAAAGGAGGGGAGCTTGCTTTCTGTAAATTTTCTATTTTGTGTACCTACCTAGGTACGTAGTGTCGCGGATTACAGTAGTAGGTACTCAGTCAGCGGTTGTCGCCAGCAAGTCACTATCTCAGTCTTCATCGCCGCATTTGCATTATATTGCCCTACCAGCCTTACACTAGTAATGCAATTTGAGCTAATGTACTAGGAGAGTATTAGCGTCGGGCGGGTAGGCGCGTGATCTACGACACTTTTGCCTGTGACTTTTGCACATAAATTTAGTCAGCGGTTGACGCCAGCAAGTCACTATCTCAGTCCCATTACCATATTTGCATTTTATTGGACAACCAGCTTTACACTAGTAATGCAATTTGAGCTAAAGTACTAGGAAAGCATTAGTGTCGGGCGGGTAGGCGCGTAATCCACGACACTTTTGCACATATTCAGTCAGCGGTAGTCGTCAGCAAGTCACTATCTCAGTTCCTATCACCGTATTTGCATTTTATTGCCCAGCCAGGCTTACACTAGTAATGCAATTTGAGCTAATGTACTAGGAGAGCATTAGTGTCGGGCGGGTAGGCGCGTAATCTACGACACTTTTGCACATATTCAGTCAGCGGTTGTCAGCAGCAAGTCACTATCTCAGTTCCCATCACCGTATTTGCATTTTATTGCACCGGACAAGCCGACGCGACGGCTCGTGCCAACGTGAATTTGTGTCACCGTATCTTACTCCAACCACAAACTAGTCCAATATGGGGCTAGATTGTGGCTAGATATATCGCATGTGAGAGATTTCAATTGTTTTTCCAGATTTTGCAAATTTCTCTATTATAAGTTAGTATTTTTAATGCTGCCAGTGCAAATGATAACATTTTCAAGATCTGATTTCTGTAAAATAATGCTGGATAATTACTTCGTTTATTTTATTAACATTTTTTTTTTATTTTATTGATATAAATTACTTGTTCGAAACCAATGAATATGACATTTACATTTTTTCTCGTGTAACCCTAAACTGTTAACAACTCTACTGCAGCTTTTTAATGGAAACGTTCACGACCGTTTATTTAAAATCTGGCCCAGTATTAACTTTACAAATTGGCATTAAACTTGCATCTAAAGCTAAACTTTATGGTTACAAAAGTTATATCCCTTCAACTGAAATAAGGTGCCGATTCAGAGCAACAGTTTCATCTCGAAAAGTAAATTATATTGATAAGTCTACTAAGTCCTACTTTTGTATCCTTGGGTTTTTTCTAAAACTACCCAAATTAGTTTTAGATATTCAAACATGCCGTTCATCCATTATTTCACGGGATACCCTGTATTTATTTTATAGGTAGGCATACTTTGTGACTTTATGGCTAACCAATATTCCTAGACAACATTTAAGATAGCTTAATTTTTACTTGGCTCTTTCCCTTGAAGTAAAGAAATTAGCCACGTAACGTAACTCTACGAAGTAAGCTTGATATTATCAGTGGCAGTGACCCAAATATCCGCACGCATCGAGAAAGTTCTATGCGAGTGACGACGGTCGACTTTGAACTACCCTTTGATAGTATCTGCTACTGCCTTATCTCTAAAGTTAGCTGGGAAACTAGTAGGCGGGTAGGCTAGGCGACTAATCCGGTTTATGCCACATTTAAGTCATCATGTCGTCGGGTATTTGTGGGAGTGTCGGCGCTTTTAAACTTTGTTGCATTATACGGCTATTTTGTTTGTTTCTAGTTCTCTACACTCTTTGTATACTTTTTCTATGAATAATGCTACGGCAAATAGGCAATTTTAAAGATTGTAATACCATATTAGCGTAAGATCTTGATCCTAGTCAAGATTAGAAAGTAAAAGCCCTGAACTAGCACTGATTACCATCATCCCTTCCACTATGAATAATACCACATTTTGATCTGTAATCTCTATAGCGAGTTGTAGTAACCTACAGCGCCATCTGTTGTAAAAGTGTCTTCAACAGAAGTAAAAAGGCAAAATCTCTACCCATTAGATCAAAATCTACCTACTTACAAAGCTGCCATACCTACGCGTAAGTATCATGTCTCATGCGACTCAGCTGGCGCCTAGGCTGAATCTTCAACGCGACATTTAATTCACTTCCGCACACATTACGTCATAGTGCCGTCGGGAAGCCTCTCAGAGCTATCGCCACATTTGAATCAAATTGCATTATCCTGGATCGACGGCCCTAGCCAGTGCCCGACGCCAATCCTATAAAGTAACTCCATACAAACATAACATATTCCAATAACAATCGCGTATACGTATCCCCTAGCGGAATAAATAGGAATATCATTTGGGTGAGAGTGAAACAAAGTCTACTTTATATGTGTTTGACAGATTGTTGTTGTTTTCTTTTCGGAGAATATTTACCCAACTGAAGTGATAAATGATAATGTGAGTTAAAGTTACACACACTCACACACATATATCACGCATTTATCACTTGCGGGGTAGGCAGAGCGTTACGGCATCACCGTAGTGGCAGGTTGTAAGCCTGTCGCCTAAAGTTACAATACACATGAAACCCTCAAGTGCTTTAGCCTCTTACGACACTCGCGGGAAAGAAACGGGATGATACTATTCCAAGCCGGCATCACGCGGCGTTAAAGTTCTACAAAGAAGACTTATCTACATATTTTATTTGGGAAATGTACCCGAAACTGCTTTTAAAAGATTGTAATCAGTTGCATATGAGCGCTACTAAAGAGCTTAACGAGCCAGCAAGCTTTGTTCAAAGCTGTGCGAGCTAACCGCTAATTCCAGCCAGCGTTTGTGGAATTGTGGCTGCATGTTTGCAAAGCAAATGCGTGCAACATGGGCAGGACAATTTGAGTGATTGCTGTAAAGGCACTGAGTAAAACGGTCCAATGCGTATTTGCATGCGGTGTATCTAAAATGTAAGACCAAAAAAGACATTTAAAATACCCATAAAGAACAACTTTTGTACAAGTAGTTTCGATACAACTTACAACCTTTTCTTACGACACTACATGTAATTTAACCTGTATAGTATTAATACATACATACATACATATAATCGCACCTTTATCCCTTGAGGGGTAGGCAGAGCAGTAACGGCCGTAAGAATACGGTCGCTATCACCACGTCTGATATTTTTTGAGGATTGTTTTTCAATGTTGTTTCAGAAAATATGTGTATCACATGGTATCACTATTCACTATAGTAACAAATTGTCAGCCTGTCGCCTAAAAATTGTAATACACCAATACTCTCGAGTCCCTTAGTCGACACCCGCGGGAAGGATGTGGGGTGATGCTATTCTAAGCCGGCATCACAAGGCACAGTAAATTAGTAATCTGATATTGTATTTGAGTATGCTTTTGCATGAAGTGTTTGTTTTTAATAACGTATCAAAGCTAATCTGATTTCACAAGTAGTGTACGGTGTAAAGTGGTAAAGGTTGTAATAACAATATTAATATAATAAAATAAGCGTATAAGGAAAACAACCTGTTAATTTTTTTAAAACAAAACAAAAAATATATAGCAAATCAAACATCGACCAAAATACCCAATGAAAGCCCATAGTACCAAATTTTGTTGCTAATTAAAGCAATGAGGTGAGGTCAGACCAATTTACCCTATCGTGTATAAGGTAGTTTAAAAGCGTAAATATTTTCAAGTGTTGTAGCTAAATTCCGACGATAAATTACAGAGAGGTTTACTACTAAGTAACGAGTACTTATTTGATGAGGTCACCTCTTCGACCAATTACCACTAATTACTATGAACGCGCGTTCAATAGTCTACCTTTATAAATTAATAGTTCAGTTTTTTAATTACCCGCTTCTAAAAGCTATATAAAACTCTTACTAAAAATATTCCTTTTAAATCTGCCTATATACGTGTTTTTAATCATTATGAAAACCACGTTCGCACTCAAAAAAATTATATTAAATCGCGGACAGTTGTTTACATCAAATATTATTAATGATAGTGTAACAGTTTATCGCGTTGACACAGCGAACAAAATTTTATGAAAATTTATACAAATGGACGGAATGGGTCGTGCAGTTGAATAATCAAAAATTTTCATATAAAACGGAGTTTATTTTTTATTTTTACCATAAAAATACATAACCTCGTAAGACAAGTACAGTCAACTTATGACCGGTCAACGAACGCTTCGATGAACCCTTCATCCAGAGTTTTTGAACCAGGGTTCGTCAGCCGACAATTGGGTAGACTATAAACTCTGATATCGGCTTAGTAGGCTACTTTTTTCATTCGTTCGTTGGACGACCCGATGAGCCTCAGTGTCAGAATTTCAACCGCAAGTAGCAGGCTTTTGACATGGTTGTGTAACGACCGCCGTCTAAGTGATCGTAGACAGCAACCGAGACCTACGGCTTGACGACATCCGAAACACGAAACCATCTCACTAGCTATTTACCCAGTAGTCATTTGAAAAACTCTGGCAACAGCATTCATCAGAGCGGTCATTGACTATCCCACGTGGTTCATCGAGTCATTGATGGACTTCAATTGGCACACGCCAAGACAGAGACAAAAAGGATTCAGAAGCATTGCAGTATTTCAGCTAGTGGTCATCAACTATAGAGTATATGACCCAAATCCGGGAGAGACCTGAACATTTTTACGGCTTTTGGGATCCTCCGAGCAATTTTAGATTTAAATATTCTATACCACAGACTATATTCTACAGACATTCTCGTAGCACAGACATAAATAAACATCCTCAATTTCAATAAGATGGTACGCGCTCATAAAACGTACATGAAGTGCCTATTTGGGATAGTCGGTGACGTAAAACAGGCTTATAAAATAATAATGTACAAATGTTGCGACTTCTCTACGTCTCATTGGTAAAATAATCATACAGCAATAAAAATTACTTATGAGCTAAATTAATGTTTGTTAAAATTTAACCCACTAAACGTGTTATGAAAAATTGTCGTGAATAATTAACTAGGTAAAACAATTTGAAGGCAAAGTATATGATACTGCCCTGAGTAAGTACACATTTAATCGCTATGGAAAATGTATGTAATGTAACTTACTCACAATAGTTTAAGACGGGATTCATTACCGCGATACAATTTTGATTATATTTTGCCGATATTTCAAGAAAGTTACATAGGCCATGATCACGGAACAACTGATTTCTTTCAGGTGGGTAGATGGAGACTTCATTTGACTTCATCAGTATGTGCGACCGCGAAAGTTTGAAACAGATTATGCATGGAACTTGTTTACGTACGTAAATATACATTTTGTATCAAATACATTGATTAATAAGATATTGTGAATCAATCAGTCTACAGCTTTCAAAGTTGCGTACTGGATTGAATTGCTTACTATGCCACTCACAACACGTTTTCCTGAAGGCGGCTTACATAACCCCACAAATAATATAACTTTTGTAATAGAATCGGCAGGTGTGCACGTTTCCTTCTCTACTACGGAATTATTGTTTTATCATACGACATCAAATGTGTTCGGTATTATTGTTTTACTAGTGAGCGCCCGCGGCTTCGCCCGCGTGAAGGACGGTTTTAATCCCGTAGCACCACTTAGGAACTTTTTTTTTTGAGTTAACAACTGTGTTCCAAATGTCATGCGAATCGGTTCAGCAGTTTTTGAGAGACAAACAAACATACAAACTTTCACATTTATAATATTAGTAGAAACACATGAAATCACCATAGTGAACATTTACCTATGCTGTTTTATTATTTGTCTATAAGATATTTTTAAAAGTATAGTTATGTTAGCAGGTACACAAGTAGGTATAACATTTTTTAAATAGAGGTACCAAAATTGTTCCTTTTTGACTTCACTTTTATCAGAGAATACTAACTAGAGCTCATAATATACATTACATGAAGAGATAACGTTTTCGTTAAAAGCACTGATTTTCAGGCACTTGTCTTAACTAATACTAAGCTGAAAGTGTTAAAGCTCAGCAGTGGAGTATTTAAGTTGAATAAGCGAGATAGATTACAGGAAAGGAGAACTCGTACGTCCAGCTTTTAGTAGAAGTTACCTCTAGAATAGTACAAGAAACTACGTAAAAATAAACTACGTATATTTATAATAAAATGTACGAAATCAAGTTCAAGTTCTTTATTGCATAGTCAAATTCACATCAACTGTACGTACTGAAGGTATGCCCTCTTTCACACTAGTGAAAACGGATCCGTCTGTCAAATGCATACTAGAAACTTCACTCCACATACAAAAACCGCTCTCGATGGATGTTCCAACGCACCACCGCTGCGTTTTTTGACGACGCATCCGTTGTGTCGTCCGTCGTGCCAAACGACGTCATTTTGCCTGACATTTTCATCGTGCGTCGTGCACTGTCACTGCGTTGGTGCAGCGTTATTTTAGCATCCGTTTGACGGACGTCAGTAATGCGCTGCGTTGGACGTTGAGTGTGAAAGAGGCCTATGGGTATACCAAAACGTTCACAAAACCCTTACACAAACCCTCACTCAATCCTCATGTTGTTTTATTAGATTAAGGAAAACATGTGTGAAATTACGACATAAGAGCGCAAATGGGAAAATGTCGAAAAGTTTATTTTGCGACGTTTTCATCATGTAAAAATAAGTGAGGCGTATAACGTGATGTGGCTGTGTCAACAACGAACGAGCGGCCAGCAAAAAAAACAGCTAGAACAGCTGTTTGCTAACCAAAAGAAAACAGCGTAAAGTGGAACGCGCGCTCGGTAAACTTTTTTAATTTGATCTACAAACAAAATTAATTTGGAGTAGTGTTTTAACAGTTTCAACGCTTTTCAAGAGCTGAACTGACGACCGATGTGGCGCTGTGGTATTGCGACAGCTTTGACGCAGGCTCCGAGTTCGATTCGGTCACTCACAAAGTTGGTATTTATCACTTTGTGAATATGTTCCCAGTCTGGATAGGACATTGCGGATGAACCACCCGATTGTCCCTAAGTAAGATGGTTCCGTGTTTCGGATGGCACGTTAAGCCGTAGGTCCCAGTTGCTGTCTACGACCACATAGACGGCGGTCGTTGTACAACCATGTCAGAAGCCTGCTACTTGTAGAAGGCGGTTGAAAAATTCTGACTAGGGTTCATCGGATCGTTGGAGGACTCGGTATCCCACACGAAAACAGAGAAGAAAATTGAATACATTTTTTAAGAGTAGTGAATGGGTTGATAACCCGCTACGAGTGCTACGAGGCTACGCGCTACGAGCTACGGCGTAGCAGGTAGTTCCCGTGATATGATCACGGGTTGCGAGGGTATCTCTACGGGATACGGATGACCTATCTAAACGGTCTGTGTCCCTTTTTAGATGAGACCCCATTTAGTAATTACAAAAACAGTGAATATAAAATGTGATTCTTTGTAAAAGGATGAAAGCCTTTTTTTATGTAGATACTTATAAATAGATGGTGACGACAACCTTCCACACTAAATGTACAAACCGACTGAGTCAGTTTGTAAGTTAGGTTCAAATTTTTTTCATATTTCGACCTATGTTCCTTGGGGAAAGTTGTTCAGTTTAATAGGCTGGTTCATCCCTTGAAAGGAAGTTAGTATAAAACATAATAACAGTAAGTAATGCAATTTAAAGTTTTATTGGATTGGATTTAACTGTGTTCAAAGTATATTGAGTAGAACCTGTTTGCTTCCTACTGCTGTATAATGAGGCCTCTATCAGACTTCAGCGTAAAAATAACGCTGCGCGAACGTATGCGCCTGTCAGATCCATACAAGAAATCGTTACTCCCCATACAAAAACCGCTCTTGACGTACGCCCAACGCATGACGATACGCTAGCGCTGGATCGTGCGTCGAGAGCGGTTTTAGTATGGGGATTGAAGTTTCCACTATGGATCTGACAGGCGCATACTTTAGTGCACCGTTATTTTTGTACTGAAGTATGAGAAAGGCCTTACACCGTACTCGCTGTGTGAGTTAGAACAGTAAATACTCGTACTAGAATGCTTCACCGGCGCTCTGTTTAATGAAAACAATCGCGCTAAAACGTGCCGTTGAATTTTCGCCTGAAAAATTGTTCGGACGTTTCAATGCTGAAATAGTCGCACCACTTTAGCGAACGGTTTAAATTTATATTGAATGGGAGTGGCGGTGTCGTTCTGGCGTGCACGCCGCAAAATTTATTCGGAATTTATTGCGGGCGGAATATAGTACCGTGTGGTACTGGCTCATAATAGCATCACACCATTTCTATCCGCGGGTGTCGTAGAAGGCGACCAAAGGACGAATCCAGGGCGCCAATTCTGATATTTTTTGTCATCGAAACTCAACTGTCATTCAATTGCCATTGTGATTTTTCTATACTTTAAACTGTTAGCAGACTACGAAATGACCGAAACCATCCAACTGAGATCTAATCGACATCCAACTGAAACGATTTTTATTTAGCAGACTTAGGGCCCTGGGAGTACAACACCTTACGATTTTCTCTACACCTTTAAGTCAAAAATCTTCACTTGTTTTGATAAAACCTACACGATTTGACACGGCACGTCACAAAAGTCCAAAACGACTGGTCTAACATGGGTCTAACCACACGTTTTTAGGTTTTCTTTTAGTCGATGTTTTAATAGTCAAAAATATGTGTGTAGTAGTAAAGTCGAATGTGATAGAAGCACATATAGTAGCAAGTTTTTGCATGAAACAAAAGCGAACGTTTCAGAAATTGAGCTCCTGGGCGGTCAGCTCAATTTATAAACAAGGCAGAAAATGTCGGAGAGGAAACTGTGCGGAACACTCTCCGTTCCGTATAATCCAACCTTTTTGTAATCAATCCGTTTGAACGACCCTCAATTACGGTCCAGCTGATTGGAAACATAATTTAAGACCTCCATTCTGTACACGATCGTCATACCGTGTGATGTGGGCGTAGAAAAGGATCATCCCATTCCTAACCGTGGCGACTAAGGGATTGCCGTCGCCAAGTACTGGCAGGAAAAGTTCGACCATTGACACGAAGAAGGGATGAACCTAGGGAACGACCACGGAGGACAGCAGCCAGAACGACCAGTAGAGTTCCCTGTAAAGATCTACAATGCGTTGCACTGCGCTCTACTCGCCAATCCACCTGCCAAGCGTGGCGAGTATGGCAATACCCCATAGGAGGAGGCCCATTTTCAGCAGTGAACTTCTATGACTGTAGTTGTAGTAGGCTATTACCGCCTTACGAAGCATCATTACAGCCGTTAGACGACTCGGTCCTTTTCTTGGTCAAACTTTTTTGAAAGTGGGACCTTTTATCGAATATTTTTGTACAGCGGTATGTACAAGAATATCTTCATTTATCTTAAGTACCTAATAAAAATTTATATAAACCACAATATTCCTAAAAACAGTTATTGATATTTTTTTACCGAAAAAAACAAACGAGCAGCCGGGTGAAACCACTGGGTACCTAAACAAACTAACTTGATGAGTTCAATCAACACCCCATCCAATTAGAGTCCTGCACTCCTGAATCATGCGAAGAGATCATTAATTACTTTGAGCGTAGCAGATTGGATAACAAAGTTAAAATAGGGAGTCTTTCAGATTATTGGACCCGCTGCCGAATAGACCTAGTTGGTCAATATGATATGTCCAAATATGAAAAAACTTTTTGGATCTCCGAAACAAAATGTACCGTCAATTTGTGTGGGGGTCCAAAACTTTTTCTTATTTCAACCTATGTTCCTAGGGGAAAGTTGTTCAGTTTCATGGGATTATGCATACCTTAAAATATTTGCAGATAATATTTGTACACCTTACATGAAAAAAGTTTTTCTTTTTTAAATCATACTGTCTTGAATTTAAATTTAATTTCAGTAAATAAATTGGTAAATTTTTTTTCAGGCAACCCATTTATTACCCATTTTGGTATATTACATAAAAAATAACTTTCTCCCATAAAACAGCTTGGTGAAGGTCGTTGTGTAGCGGGATCTCCTACATAATTATCGTAGAGGTAGCAAACCGCAACCAATGGTCTCGTAGCCTATCGCCTTGTTAAAAATTTACAGTACTTAGTTGACATCTCAAAATATTATTAGTATGTCATGATTTAATTACTGCAGGTTCAGTAGGTAAAATACAATAGCGCTAATTTGACCCACTAGTTCCGATTGTCTGTGGGTCTATTAAGACTGGATACAAAGTTAAAACAGGTAAGGTAGGTTATTAATATCTTGTTCGCAGCTTCTTAGGGCGGAGTAACTTACGGAAATTTACGAATGAAAACAACTCCATAACTTAGCTAAAGTTGACGATTTACAGCGGTTTGGGGAAACAAGGCAAATAAGGATGGCTTTTGAAACAAGAAATGTTTTGAAACTGAGGTTAAAAAGAAGGTTAACAAATTGACACGTGTTTATGTAAAAAAAAAGCAGAATTATCAAATATTGTATTATTGTTGTTCCCCTCTACATAGCGCGCTTTGAAAATTATAATGGCGGCTCGCCCAGCGGTTGCATTGCACCCATTGTATTGTAATTGTAACTGATTTTCCCGAGGGAATAAATTGTTTTCCCGGTAAGTATTAAACATAATATAAAACTTTTTCTTGAATTAGTCTATCTGTTAGTACTTTTAAAGATCTAAACATACATACATCATACAGACAGGGATAGACGCGAGCAGCAGCTTTGCTTTATAATATGTATGTAGTGATGTGATGATGTGTTTTAAAGTCTCAAATAAGTAGGTACTAGGTACTGACTGAACCGATTGCGATGATCGTTTTTGCTCGTCGATTATTTTATCTCATGCACATTCGCTCTAAGCAATATACGCATATATAAAAAAAGATTCTTAATCGAAAAAAAAGTATCTTTACAAAATCGACGATTTGCCCCTATAGTGTCGATTAACTTTTGCAAAATCATACTATATCAATATACATAAAAGTACATATTACCCGATATAAGTCAACCCTGCATCTGCCCATCTTTTCCTGACGAGTTGACAAGGGATCCCGTGTATCGCAATACGGAAGATGGGGTGACAACCTGCCACTAAAATACTACACCATACCTGACTGAAGCGCCCTGACATTCGGAATTGACATATTGTTAACCGATGTGATCTAACGTCTTATGTGGCTCTCCAAAAAATCGTCAATCAAAAAATCGTTTGAAGAAAGATTTTCCCAACTTCTATTCACTACATAGTCTTAGAATAGCATCACCCCATGTCTATTTATTAAGGGGGTCGTAAAAGAAACAAACGGATATAGGGAATCCCATTCGCGTTATCTGTGAAGACCACACCTTGCACTCCGCTGGTCTCTCTCTTTGCTATTATAGTACAGCGTCTCCGCGCACAATATCCTCACAATGCATAGAGGCGTGAGTCGTACCCAAGTTTTATTTATCGTTGTGTGTAGAGTAGGATATTATGGCTGCAGGGTGATTTGGCTGGCACTGACGTCGAATGCGGCGAGGCGACGGCAAGGCGGCCGCGCCTCCACGCTCGGCTATATCCTCTTACACGTCAAATAAACTCCACTCGGGTATCGACCAATCATGGTATTGTTACTTACTCGAGATTAAAGAAAGGTTCACATTGAATTAATGTTTCGGCTACGGGCTGGGCTGGGGGTGGCAACGGACACGAATCTCTATTTACCTATTAATAATAAGATACCTATTACCATGATAAAGAGTTTTATACCGTTATTTTTAATAACGATCACGATATATATCATGATCATTAATAACGATTCTTTCTTCATGAGCAGCTTAAGTATATTCTAAAAATATCACGTTTTTACCTAACTACTACCAAAAATTCATCAATATTGAAAACTTGAATAACATAAAAATATAAGGTATAAAGATATTAGGTAGGTTAGGATATGGGAGGTCCAAAAATTTCTTTCATATTTCGACTAATGTTGCTTGGGGAAAGTTGTTCAGTTTCATAGGCTGATTCACCCATTAAAATGTTTACAGCATTTTTTTTACACCCTGTATAGTATCCTAACAATATCACACTTTTTTACCTACTTTTAAGAATCGATCAATATTTTAAACTTTAATAAAAAAATGTTGGTTAATCCATTATAAAGGCAATTGTGTTGCAAGTAGGTACATATAAGGCTATGAATAGCTCCGCGAGATTGATGACGACGGCCGCAGCCTTTTGGCTTCGGATAAGGCGAGGAACACACTTGACGCACGACGGAGCGCAAAAATATTGCAGCAGTCTGTCAGATCCATACTAGAAATGTCAATCGCCATTGTAAAACCGCTCAACCGCTGTTGACACAGCGCTATAGCAGTGTCATCCGTCGAGTGCGGTTTTAGTATGGGGACGTTTCTAGTAAGGATCTGACAGACCGCTGAGATATTTTTGCGCTCCATCGTGCGTTAAGTGTGTTCCTCGCCTATCGGTGTTTTTCCGATATTTCGATATTGCGTGCCTGGGCCTACTCATGGCGCATAACGTGGGCATAACCCTCGAATATGGTTTGGGGATTATTGACGTGCACACGCCGCTTTCCTTCGCCCGGCTTGAAGGATCAAAAGTTTTCAATATAGAATGTTTACTATTTTGTACAAATGACCACAAGATAGTAATTTCGAATACTTGGTGTTTTAATCAGACACTAGATATTGATGTTTACTTTTTGTTAGAAAGTCAATACAAACGAAACAAGTGGAAAAAATACACGGCACTACTGATAGGATTTGAACCCACGTCGGGCCAGATGTGTTAACTTTCCACTTAAAGGTAGGTAAGTAGGTACTGGTTTTTTTCTTGCCTATTTCACATTAAACATAAGTATACCCGTAGTTTTAAAATTATATGCAAAGTCAAACGAGAGTTTTGTTGTTCAAAATCAGATGTTACTTGGGGATGACTAGCCCTTAGTGTGGAATTTAATTGTTACAAATAATATTATTGTCTCATAAACTATTTCTTTAACGGAAATTCTGACATAATTTTTCGGTAGCTATTTGCAATGCTTGTATTGTATTTGTTATATGTAAAAATTTGGTTCCACGTCCCCACGTTCCACGTTCCAAATCCCTTATATTAAGTAGCCGACCCCGACAGACAACGGAAAAGGAGAATGATGAAATGATGATATTGTATTCGGTACACCAAAAACGAACATAGATCTACATAGCTTTATCGGGTTAAAACGTGCGTCAGGTTGTGTTTAAAATGGTTGCCTTCAATTACCCATGGTCCTTCGCTCTGTGTCTGCATTGGATGGCTCTTAAATTGACTGGGTTCAATAGATAGCATGCTTTTATTACAAATACTCTCGACTGTATCAACCGAATACAATTCGGTATAAATACTCGTATCTAGTATGTTATTTGTACTGGGCACGTGTTACATTACAAAGTTGTTAGAAACGCGGCTCCTCACTTCTTTGTTGATGTGGTAACGTCTTATAATTCGATGCAGGGCTGCACGCATCAAAAAACATGACTCATGCGATGTTACCTCTGAGGTGTTCCATTTAAGGCTTGATTGAAAAATGCAACTATTCCATCAGTATTTTCTTATATCATTGACACGCTCAAGTATCGTTAGTAAACTGACTTTACAAACAACTGTTTCTTTTCTTATTGTAAAGAATATGCAGGTTACTGAAACTACTGTTGCTTACATTTTGTTTGACTATGCAGAACTACAAACAACTTGCCGTGTGATGCTGGCTTTGCCGTGTGATGCCGGCTTAGAATAGCATCATCCCATTTCTTTCCTGTGGGTGTCGTATGAGGCGACTAAGGGACTCAAGGGTTTCGTGTATTACATATTTAGGCGACAGACTGACATCCTGTCACTACAGTGATACACGACTTGTCTGTAGCGACCCTCAAACATTTTGTCAGACGTGGCGATAACGGCCGTAATTTTACGGTCGTTAACGCTCTGCCTACCCCGCCAGGGATATAGGCGTGATTTGTGTATGTGTACAAACAACTTTGTGCATGAATCATGTTTACTGCATACAGAAGTTAAGAAGTCTAGCGGGACACATTGGTACAGTGTATTTTTCATAAAAGTTTTGAACATAAAAGTCATAGTGTGTCTGTCATGTATAAAGTTGCATTTCTTTTTGTAACAAGTTTTAAATACATTTTGTGGTGCAATTGCTTACATGTGTAGGTATATCTAAGGCGTATATTGTATTCTTAGCAGAAGTCGTGAATATTGCTCCTGATTGTGAAATGATAAAAGTCGTAAATAGTTAAGGCAGATATAAAGCTCCTTTCTGTATACATTGGATTAAAATATGCCACCTAGTTATACTAGTCACATCTACCAGTTTGGAGTACCTTATTGTTTTAAGAACATTGCGTGTAATTTCAGTAGACCTATCAAGGTCCAAGCTCAATATGGTGACGGATTAAGACGTATCCCAGGCCACGTAGCGTTCTCTACGAATTGCGTAGCGTTTAGCTACGAAGGACTACAACCGTTTGTAAGCTTGAAAATCTTGCTACATTTGTGTGAAGTCGCTCCTTATCGACCCCGAGATCACAGCGTCTTCAGCCAACGGCACGAGATGCAAAGGGCCGCTCACCTGAGCAGCGGACGCGTCTCGTTCCGCCCACTTGTGGCGGCGGTGGCGAGTTGTTCAGCGCTTTGCTCACGGAACGTCCGCATATCTTGCACTCTCATGCCGTACCATCATAAAGCACCACAACACTTGCGAGCGCGGCACGCGGGACGCATAGCACGCGTGGCGGCGCGCGGCGGAGGCGCGGAGAGAAGCGGCGCCGCGCGGCACTACTGACGGCCCCGTGCTCTCGCGAGACGGGCGCGGCGCGCGCGGCGACACGCACGCGCGACCCCTGCCCCCCACCCCCGCACAACCCCTGCTCCCATCTCGCTACTACCTACTTAGATATTATCAATAAAATTATTGTACATCAACTCGTCTGCTCGCCGAAGCCTGCTGTCAAATGTTTCTCTTGAACGACCGTGAAATTGAGTGGCTTCAGTGCTTCGGATCAGCTGTATTTACGCGTACAGCTAGTTAATAGGCATATTATTTTGTCCATGAAAAAAAAATTCTGGGTCTACACGAATTTTAATGACGGGGTGTTTAAAATGTAGGTGAACTGTGTGATCCAGTGCCGTTATGCACGGTGGTTGGGCATGCAGCGGCCGCTAGGTCGTAGAGTATCGACAGAAGGGTTGTTTTCCTTGCCCTAGATTTTTCGGCAGCTTGGGGTAGAGCATAAATTTGGAAGCCCGAGCCGTAGGAGGGCCAAGGGAGTCTTCTCAATATTAATTTTGAATTAGGAATGGAAATCATAACTTACCGTCTTCAGTGGGAATTTACATTATGACGATGGAAAACGTTGCCAAGAAATATCTTTTGAATCGAAATGATTGAATAAATGAATTATGCTTATTTTTTATAATCTAGCTAGGTACTTATACGAAAAATAGGGGGAGGGGAGGCCCAGCAGTGAGCTGAAGAGGTTAATTTTTGCTCTACAAATTAAGAAGTCAATAAGCAATCAACCTTGACTCACTACAATTAAAAACATTTCGTTAGGTAATTTGAGTCGCTACGATATTAATCAAGTAAAATTTACATTTCCTCGTAGCCCCGTAACCTTCAGTGCTTGAACAAATTAGTGGAATAGGTCACCAAATAAGTAAGCTATTAGTGGTCTGCGCCTTTATCAAAAAGTTTGAAAGTAGTTATGAGTTATGACCTCAAATTAGGTGAATCTGACAACTGTCGTCCGTTAGTGTAAAAGAGATAGGTATATTGCATCTACCATAGGCATCTACCATAATACGTATAACAGAGACAAATGCCAACGCAAGTTTTTGCGTTGCTTCTGCGGTTGTTAGTAAGTATGGGAAATCCTAAATTTAAACCATGCATTTGACAGCATTTGCGTTGCGAATTTGACAGTATTATACGCATTAAGACGCTGTTATGAAGGAAGACCAACGAAAAGCGTTACTTTCGATTCATTTTTTAAGACTGTTACTCATGCTACAAAGACCTCAAAAAAATATATGACATACTCGAAGATATTATCTAGTAGTAACACTATCGTATGACTCGATTGGTTTGACATATTTTAATTAAAAAAATCTCAAAAAGAGCATTAAAAATATTTTCAAACCAATTTTATCGTAATTTGGACTACTATTTTGATATAGTTTCTTGATGTAGAATATTCCTATTTCAATGTCCTATAAATTATACTATTAGGTTTTAGTGAATGAACAGATTTTAATTCAACAAATGAAAGAAGGAAAGAAAGAAAGAAAGAAAATACGTTTATTTTTTTCCAAAAATTAGAACGGTTCTCGCCGACAAACCAACCTCCCCATGACATCCCGCACCGCCCGCTACCCCGCCAGTACCCAAATGGCTCTTGCCAGCGCTGGTACTGTGTCAAAATTTCCGGCAAAATTGACAAATATTTTTTCGTAATTATTACGTCACTCATTTTACTTATGACGTTAGTGACATGGACAGATTGCTTGATAAAATACTTTATGGCTGACACCAAAAGGCGTAATTTAAGTATGCGCTTATTATTACGTCGGTTACGTCTTCTGGCGAGACGAGCAAAAATTTTTTGTAACTGTCGCTTCAGCTAGCCTTGACGAGAGACGATATTTTATCTATAAGATAATAAAAAGCAAAAGTCTAACCAAGCCTTTTTACTTATAATAAGAAAGGAATGATACATAACTAGTAATTCCCTTTAAATATTTACAGTGTGCATTCTGAACATGAGTAACGTTTGTACAGTAGGTACCAAGTAATTTTTAATACCTATTATCTTTTCCAGATAACTCTTGGTTGACAGGTTATCTAAACAATTTTTCCCCCAAGAACTTATTACAGAAACCGACACAGCGGTGCCAAATTAGATCCAGTCGGTGGTCATTCAACCACAGACCAGAGATGTCTTGTGCGCGCACGCAAAATATATTGTTTTCTTTGTGCGTTAACTCTTCGGACGGAGCGAATAGTGATATTTTTTAAGTCTGAAGACGATATTGCTTACGCACGCCATGATCTAGCCACGTATATATAATCTGTGATACCCATACGCTGTTCTGTGGTCGGGATGGTATGGGATTCAGACATACAAACAAAAGTACATCAGAGAGCAGTCTTACCAGCTTCTTCACAATTACAAAATTTTTGCGCTGCTCTTTGTCACGCTTTTGACACATCGCTGACTGCTGCTTACTCTGCTGGTACGACTCGTGGGTTGAACACGAGAATGAATGTTTATGAGAATGAACACGAGATGTCACTACACACACTACTCCTACACGAACACGAACTACAAAAAACCTTGTTTCGGAAATAAAGTAGTTTTACTTTCTTTGGTATAGTTGAATGTTTTGACGAATTCTTGATTTAAGGTGACAGCTGTGAAACTAAAACTTGAGTTATCTCGAAAACTATGCTTGCCAGACTGTAAGTTTTTTAGGGTAATATGGCACTTTCTATGTAAGAGTAGTATAAAAAGTTTAATTAGATGATGCGGTTTAGGAGCTGAGTATGAACTTTTATGTTCATACTGAAGCTTCCATCAAAGAGATAACATTATTAGTAATACCCAGTATCCCGTTGCGCACCATCTATATTTCCTTAAAATAACGTGGCACTTGACATATTCTTCAGAACAAAATAAAAAGGTGGTCTGTGGCCCTAGAAAGTCCCTTATTGTGGGCTTGACGAGATATTTTTAGGGAATAGAATAAATGAGGAAGTTGACTAAATGTAAAAGTAGACCAAATGAGAATTTGGAACAAATGAAGTAGTGAAATAAGTAACAAGAAAAGTAGGAATTCAATAAAGCGCATGTGAGTGAGGCTAGGCTTAGGACAATTGTGGACTAAATAGGGGCCCAATTTTAATTTTAATATTATCAAACAATTAGTCCTAAAATATGAGTACCGAAACTGAGTAATTTTTGCTCTACTTTGCACCGTTTTTGAGGTATTTTCACTTTTAGTTTGCATTCTTTTTAATTTTCGCAAAAGTTATTTTTTTGAAATGTTTAATGGCGTTTGCTAATGGCAATTATCTGTCACGCGTAGTTTTTTCTATTCTTTATTGCATCTTTTTGTTTTTTATCCGACCAGCTTGGAAAAAGGGTTATGTTTTATATGAGATGGGGCACTTAACTAAAGTCTTTTGTAAGCTTTTTAGTTTTATTTTCGCTGGAATAACATAGACCCATGTTATTAAAGCGAAGTTTTATGTTCTCTGTGGCTGTGGATGTAGAAGAAAGAATAAGGTAATTTTCGAATTTTCTTCAGATTACCCCGGGTTTTTTCGCCCATGATCCTATTTAAAAAGTATCTGTTCACCCTCTCTTTCACGCTCGTTAACTCACCTACATTGCTTTTCCGTTCTAGCATCATACTTCAGAAATTCATCTAACATCCGGCTTACGTTAAAAAATTATCGTTCAGTTGTCCATTCGTTTCATCTTACAGTTGTTCGTCTCATCTTACAAATCATCCCACATACATGATGTAAATTCTAGTATTTCACGGGGTACAGCCCAAGTCGACGGTTGTTGGCACTTAAGCCGGCGGCATAAACAAAAGAAAACAATGAAGTACCTACCTATAGCAAGAAGCAGGCGTGACTGAGGACTCCAATGCAAAACGCCATTTAACATTTTAGTTAAATATCATTTTTGAATATTAAAAACGAATGAAAACTAAAAGTGCATATATCTTGAGAACAGTACATCGTATAGCAAATATAACTGAAATTTCGTACTCAAATTTTTGGACTTGGGACATTTTCCGACTTTCGACCATTTTCTATCAAAATTGAAATAATTGTTTACACCGTTTGATTCATAATCATCTTTTTTACAATCTATTCGTACTTTTTTTAACTTGACAGAATCTGAATTGGGTCGGCTAGATTTTTTTTTCATATTTCGACCTATGTTCCAGGGGGCAAATTGTTCAGTTTCAAGGACAGGTTCATAAAAGGAGTAGTACTTATCCTAACATCCTTTGTAATCAAATTTGTGTATTTTAACTAGCCATTACGTTCTTTTAAGGCCTTCCTCCTCTTCTGCGTCCATCCATCTACCCACATTCATATTTCGTTTCGTCGCATTATCACAAAAAAATAATAATTCAAGGTAGAAGTAAAAGTTCCATGGCCGGGATAAAGCTCAAATATATTTAAAAGGTGGTCGGACTGCGGTCATGTCCATAAGTAGTGATGTGCCGTGGGGAATATTCCTATTTCCAGTATTTTACTACCGGGAATATTCCCAGTATTTTCCCAATGTGCCCGGGAATATTCCCTTAGCGGGAACATTCAGTATGTATGATTGTTTTGTTTAAACTTTGAAAAAAGACATCAATTCTATGTCTGTAAGTACTCTATTATATTACTAGCTGTCCGCCCCGCGGTTTCACCCGCAACTTAGTGAAACTTCTAATAAATAAAGTAATACTTTATTGGTAAAAAATGAGAGTCACCAAACGAATATGGTAAATAAAAGGATGTAAATAGAAACGTCGGTACGAAAAAAATCCTTGTCATTGTGGTGTTTGTTAGACTTTGACGATGGCTGGGAAAATAAAACAGGTCATAACTTATAACACTTCCACAACAGATGAAATTTATTGGACCTTTTCTAGGATTCCTATTATTTTTATATTCCGTCGATGCTAGCTGCTGGTTTCACTTTTTCTCTGAGGGGGCCAAGCCACACTCAACCCTCGTGTCGGCACCGGGTAAGCTTCCGTAAATTCCTGTGTCGCGGGTTGCAGTTGGTGTCGATTTGCAATCAAATGTTTGCTTTCTCTTTTTCTCTGAGGAGGGCAAGCCCCCCTCAACCCCCCATGTCGACGCTGGGTAAGCTTCTTTAAACCCTCGTGTCGCAGCTAAATAAATCTGAACACGTGGGACACGCAAATTTTCAGCGGACAACGTTAGAAAAATCCGCCCATAAACCATAGAATAACCTCATTCATGTTCATTATACATTTTCGTCCAGTATTTTACTTATATTTATTTTGTGACCGGAAATGGCTCGCTGGTTGTCAAAATATTACGTGTCTCAATTTTGGATAGATCGTGTTAAAACATCTTAACTTGCATGTCGTATTTATATGCAAAATGTTTTAATATCTTTGTAAAATGAATTAAATCAACATCTTGTTGAAACACATTTTATACGGAGTATGTATTGTGACGCTGGTTGTCAAAATATTACGTGTATAAATTTTTGATGATCTTGTTAAAACATCTTAACTGGGATATCATATTTATATGTAAAAGGTTTTAATTCAACATCTTGTTCAAACATATTTTTTATGGATTGTGTCTTGTGACTTAAACTTAAATCTTGGTGAAGCTACTCAATCGAGTAAGTCAAATGTCTCGAGCAACAGATGTCACTGTTAAAAAATTGTTTCCTAAAACGCGAATTGGCTCAATATTGGAAAATGCGTGTTCCCGTGGGAATGAGACATTTTACCGCGGTAAAGAGTAGTCTATGTATGTCCTATTCTGGGCATTTTCTCATCTTTGTATGTACAAAGTATCATTTGAATCGATTCAGCTGTTTCAGCGCCAAGTCCTAACAAATACACACACAAACATCCGCCTTTATAATACTATTAGGATTAGGATTATTATGGCTCTTTAAACAGATAACAGTCACAAAACGAAGGGCAGAAAAGCTTAGTATTCACGCAAACAGCTTCAATTTTAATCGATTTAGTTTCAAAACGGATGGAGTTTCATAGGAACTTAACCCCCCTTTTTCACCCCCTCTAAGCGTCATTTTTAATTTCTAACCAAATAGCCAAATAGAAATTTTAATCGAATTAGCTTTAAAACTGACGGAGTTTCATACATACTTATCCCCCCCCTTAAAAAAATAGCCTATAAGTTAGCGAGGACCAATACCTATCTATATAACAAAAAAAGTTTCATCAAAATCAGTCCAGTAGTTTTTGCGTGAAAAGCGGACAACAAACAGACAGACAGACAAAATTTTTTTGAATCAAATTTTTGGCTTCTATTGGTTGTATGAAGTTCCTCCAGCTTAGTTTTTCTTTAATGTCTTTAATGTACAGACATAAAGTTGTGAAAATTTTATTATACGTATAGATTATTAAACTAAAATAATTCCATTAACATTGATTTTTATTATTCTTTAAATTTTTTATTCAATACTAGGTAGATACCCATTAGAAATATTGGAATCAAAGAATTAAAAAATCATTTTAACATTACCGGTAATATTCCTGGGAAAGTAAATGGGAACATTCCCGGTAAGTTTCCAGTAACTTTGGGAATTTATAAATCGCGTTAATTATTAACTGCGTTTATATAGTAGACTTGTTTTATAGGCAAAAGTAATAAATTTAACAAAATATCATTTCTTTTTACAAAATTTTTGAGCAACTTTCCCAAATATTTCCACTTTTGGGAATGTGCCCGGAAACGCTACTGGGAATATTCCCACGCTAGGGAAACTTACCGGGAACGGCACATCAGTATCCATAAGACACACTACGTACGGGTGCGTAGTGTGCGAGCGCCAGATGATGTGTCAGAGCGCGGGGAGCGCGGGCGGCCCCCCCCGCCTCACCCCCTGAAATCGTAATTTGAGCAGCAACTCCTCGCCTTAACAACGATGCATGTGTTTCCTGCCCTACCATACCAACAAACATTGGTACCGATCCACAGTTTACCAACGAGGTACTTATTAGTAATAACATCATCATACTTAGGCACTGACTTGTAATTCGTAATGCATGGGCTAAGATCCTCTATTTTATTTGTTGTGTGCTTTTTGCACCACGCGCTACGTCTAAGTCCGAAGATTGAATGTACGTATAATATACATGCGTGACGATTAGCGGTTGGCAGCCGTCCAGAGCAGCGAGCGAGACGCAGCCTTTGAGGCTCCAGAATGCTCCACAATACTCCACATGCTACCAGACAAATAATACGATGCAATACTTCCCTAAGCAATGGCCTCGATTCTCACATGCATCTCTAAGTCGAGGCAATAGCAAACATCCCCGGACTACTGTCTTTGAGCCTAGAAAGTAGCTACGTCAATAGCCGTTTGGTTGGTACTATAGAGGTCCTCCTGTGTGCAAGCGGCAGGAGAGGTAGGGCATGACATTTAATGTGACATAAGTAGATTGTAGTGCGCCACACTCCTCACCGCTAGGTTAGTATTATGTTCCTTGCCTCACTCGCACCTGTCATCAGAAGTAAAGTTCCACCTCTTTTTGATCTCTTTCAGCGCCCTCCAAATAGACTAAGGAAGGGTGTGACCTGGCGGTAGCTTCTCTTCCGTGCGACTATAAGTATCACTAGGTGGGTACTTTTTGGACCACAGCTCTGTTCTTGCTTTAGATGGCTCTTAGTCATTTAAAACTGTCTTTATTTTTGCACCACACACGAAATCTACGGCCAAGGCTACAGGCTGCAGCGGGGCGACGGCGGAAACTTATGTGTATATTTAAATGTAGGTACTGAATCCTGAAAGGAGCGAAGCGATAGCGACGGTTTATTTTCTATTTAACAATTTATTGTACACAGAAACAGTTACAGGACAAGTAGACACAGAAAAAGGACACAAGAGGTTTAAAGAGGTTTCTATAAAGAAATTCACAATTCGTTGTACGGTCGTTCTAGTTAACGGCATCCGAGCATCAGCATGAAATGTGTCATTTTTTTCTATAGAGCGCCTCGCCATCTGCACCGAGACGCAGCCTTTGAGGCTCCAGAATACTCCACATGCTACCAGACAAATAGTACGGTGCAATGCATTCCCTAGGAAATGACCTCAATTCTCGTCAAGTCTTAGGAATGCAATTATTAAGCTATTTTATCGCCCAAGCAGACCGAACCGTGAACCGTTGATCGTTATAAAAAAAGTTATGTGGATTTACGAGTAATAACACTGTTTGTATGGTATTCGTGAGCGTCGTCTACGTAACACTTGTAATTGATTTCAAATGCCATACTATCCACAAATTTTGGAAGCAGAGGCAGTTCTTGGCAGGCAAAAGAGAGGCACTTGCAGATCCCTTGTCTTCTTCAAGTTGCCAGAGAAAGAGACAGCACAGTTTCTCAAAATTAAGTAAAGAAACGTTTGGTAGAATCGTAGCCATTGTGAAACTTCGCTAAGCATTGGCTATTTCTCATTCGCCATACATACATTCAGTAGCGTCTTGCTTTTTGAGAAGTATGATGCAATTTCCTTGTTTTAGAGCTTAGATGTAAATTGTCAGCATATACCTGGTTGTTTTACCCAAATTCAAAAAGTAAGCTTTTCTTATGCGTGTAATAAAATTTTATAATTTTGATTTCAAATTACTGCGAAGTTAGTATATAAGGTGCAGGAGTGCGTAATGTACGTTTGCTGAAAAACTGTTGAACTAATTTCGATATTTGTTGATTACTTCAGGTACTGTCGAACTTGGTTCTATAAACAAAACAAGCCATTAGTATGTTGATGATACGTACCGCGACATAGATTTTCTGTACACCATATTGTCTCAAAATTCTTCAGTTATTTTAATAAAACCCGACACGTCTCAAGTTTAGTCGTGCGCAAGATAAGTCTCTCTTCGGGATGCATCATAAGCCTAGGTAATGTTTCTTTTTTGTGATTATGACATGTTCATAGACTCTACAATTCGTAAGTTCTGCAGCCTTACTATCAGCTGTTGCATTTTGGAGTAGAATCCATGAGATATGCAAAACACCGTCCGTGTGTCGCACATACGACGGCAGCTGAGTATTTGGGGAAGTTCGACGAATTCTTTGACCTGAATTGCTGGAAATTCAAGAATTTCTATTTCACCTGGAAGTCGTTTACATGCAGGACTTGACTGGCGAGTGTATCGATCTAGAAAGGCAGTTCCACTGGAGTGAGCAACCCTTCGAGCAGCCAGAATGAAGCTATTGAAAACTCGTAGGTTTAGATTCGGCACGCTCTCGAAACGCAAACAACAAAAAGCATAAAATAATCGTAATCATTTTTAGATGATCTCTCTATTTAGACAGATAAATGTTGTGTTTACTCATGTATTTTAAGAGAGCTAGTTCTGATTATGGAGATTTTTTATAGCTTCATTCAGAGCTCTGTTTTTAAAATTTCCGGATGCGAAACTCTGCTTAAATTGTGCTTGTATCGCACATTCTACTACTAGAAATCCATTCGCACACAAATAAAATTCACGTACTCTTCACCATAAGAAATCTAGTAAATTAAATTGAAAAAGGATGTGTGGTTACGGTTAGGTTGCGGACTTCCGTAAACTAAATCGAATTAAGACTTCAGAAATAGAGGTCCCGAAGTTTCTTCTGAAGCATTCCCTTGTTCGGTGGTTGGGCGTTATTTAGAGCTCCTTTGTTAGCCCGCAGGCCATCAGATAACGTTTGAAATGGTAAATCGCACGTAATGCTCAAGAATGTTGCGGCGCGGATAAGGAAGCATCGCACTGCGGGTTGCCTTGACCAGTTATAGGTGTTTGCAGACGATCGGTGAAGAATAGGGTCGACTATCAGGGCCCCAAGTCTGCTATTTTTTTTCATTGTAACGCCATCGAAACTCAACTGTCATTCGATTGCCATTGTGATTTTTCTATTCTTCAAACTGTTAGCAGACTACGAAATGACCGAAATCATCCAACTGAGATCCAACTGAAACGATTTTCATATAGCAGACTTAGGGCCCTGGACAATGTTTCTTCCGAAGATTTGTATGACAAGCTTTCAGCACAATTCGTCAGACTTTTCTGTCACGTGAAGTAAAGTTCCAAGTCGAACGTCGTTTCAATTCATTCTTTATTTTTTATGGTATAACTAGCGTCCTGCCCAGCGGCTGTGCGCGCTGTAACTCATTTTCCCGTGGAAATAACCAGTTTTTCCCGGCAAGTATTATACATAAAAAACTGCAACAGAATCCGTAGTGTAGTTTTAAAGATTTAAGCATAAGCACAGGCCAGAAAAGCGACTTTGCTTTACACTATGTTGTGATTGGTTGGAAGGATAGAGTTAAATTTTTCGCTGACACTTTAATAACTCTTCTTGTTGACTGACTTTTATCAATGAAGTTAATAACATTAAAATACATTCTTTGGTTCTACTTATTTCATCTCTAAAAGTCACACACACACAAGTCACGTCTATATCCCTGGCGGGATAGGCAGAGCGTTAACGACCGTAAAATTAAGGTTTTTATCGCCACGTCTGACAATATTTGAGGGTCGTTTCAGATAAGTCATGTACATCACTATAGTGACAGGTTGTCAGCCTGACACCTAAATTGCAATACACATGAAACCCTCGAGTCCCTCAGTCGGCTCCTACGACATCCATGGGAAGGAAATGAGGTGATGCTATTCTAAGCCCGCATCACTCGGCAAAAGTCTGTTGAAAAAACGGTCGTCTGCAGACCCTACTACAGCGGGTCTGGGCTGGCCAAGCAATGCGATAACATCTGCTATCTATCGTTCAGCCGAGACACCTTCCTGTCCGCTCACCCTTTACTATTTAGATAAGGAAGACAGATCGCGTAATGCAAGTATTCTATATTTAGTTTAAAGATTTTTATCTACTGTTTTCGGTCTGGCCGATATAATCCCCTGAGATCATTCAAAGAATATGAACAGCCGTCTCAACGGTACTGATGCTATTTCCTTTCTTTACTAGGAAAATGAACTCTATGTCATAGCATTTGTTCCAAGGCCACAAAAGTCACAGGCATAAGGCAAAATTTTACAAACTATAGAAAACAAAGTTGACTGATCCACTGGGCTGTTTCAGTTAGTGTATAAGTAATTCTATGGTTTTAGTAGTCCTAAAAAGTCACTAATTTAATATTTTTTGTATACAATTGTAGCGTTGGGAAACATACATTGCCCGAGAAGAAGAAGAATATTCCTAAAAGAAGATATTATTTCCTAAACCGATCTAATACTTAATAGGTAAAATTTCTATAATACGCCGTACCTACCTACTTGCTAGTGATGTCGTGTCCCTGAGACCGCAATGCGTCCCATAAAAACTTTCCTTAGATTTGATCGCTGGATTGGATTAGCGGATTAGATTGATCTCGGTGTATATATACAAGCTATATCCTATGTGCCCCATATACTCACATAGGATATAGCTTGGGTTATAGAAATCGGATAGGGCGAACCTCACACTGGCACCGGATACCGCTCTGGTATCCGGAGTCGGACGTGCCTCCGTTAGAAGATCCGGAGCACGACACGGCCCGCATTCACTCCGTCCTACTCTGTCGAGAACCCTTGCACACGTATCCTTGCTATACCCTGCGGGACGTGCCATGTTCGTCTTCTTCTTTAGGAAGCAAACTCCAAATGCAAATGCCTTTAGCACTGGAAAAAGGTTATTTAAGTTGTTACCATCGACTCGATAAGAAGAAGTGCCGTGTAATTTTTCTTTACAGCGATTTTACGACCGAAGTTTAAAACCGGATCACCGCAAACCGGAGCGGCGTCAGGTGCAATGTGAGATTCGCCTTAAACCAGTAGCAGTAGTAAGAAAGAACGTGCTGCATTTGTTTCAAACTGCGATACTTGCTTGTATCACGTTTTATACCGTCAGTATTGCTGCGATTTAACTTCGCTCTGGTATAGTATTTCCCGTCGTATTTCATTGTTATTACTCATTTGATTTTATGCAGGAAACTCTCGTATCGATTCTTACATCGCCGACAACACGGAAAGCAGTGCAATAAGGCAATAGCTAGGTATTATCATGATTGGCAAACTTTTGATCTAAGTAGGCCGCCTAGGTAGTAAATGGTCTAATGTAACTGCCGCTACGGTCTAGTCGTTAAAGCGGCTTTAAATGTGATGGTCGTAAGTTCAGTTTCTACGCAGTTTTCTTAACTGGAGTTCCTGCTTTGAAACTGCACTACGTTTTTGTTCAGATTGAAGTCCATAATTTTATTAAAAGGCAGGGATGTTTTAGTTGCCGCCGTCTATGATATACAACCATGTCAGAGGTCTAATAGAGAAGAAGGGGGTTCATAGGGACTTTGCGCGATTCTATGTCCCACCGACACCATAGAAGGAAAAAGTTTGACGTGTTTTTTTATCGTGATAGTCAAACTAGATTTTGGGTAGGTAGGTGGTAAAAGTGAAATCGATTCGCGGGTAAGTCTGCACACCTAAACGAGTTTACTTCAGTACTTTTCAGGCTAAATAGGGCCATTTAGATTCAGGGTGGGTACCTCTACCTATACCTACCTTCATACATTTTTATCGAAATATACTACCTACATATTATACCATACTAAACTGTACAACATTAGTCGTGTGGCACGGCACGGCTTAGAATAGCATCACCCCATGTACATGTTCTACCCGTGGGTGTCGTAAAAGGCGACTTAGAGATATATCCAGGGCGCGGGCAGTACCGTTCCCTGTGATTACAACACTTTGTACTGCGCTCGCCTATCCGCCTGCCAAATGTGCTGAGTGGCATTAACCCCCCGAATGGGGGAGACCCATGTTCAACAGTGGACTTTTTTTTTGTTGTGGCTGTTGTAGTAGTAGTAGTAGAAGTATACTGCATAAGTTTTAAGCGACACTTAGTTTACATAGGTAGGTAGGAATAGCCGTGTGATGCCGGCTTAGAATAGCATCACCCCACATCCTTCCCGCGGGTGTCGTAAGAGGCGAATAAGGGACTCGAGAGATTTGGTGTATTACAATTTTTAGGCGAGAGGCTGACAACCTGTCACTATAGTAATACACATGTTTTCTGAAACAACCTTGGAAAACAATTCTTAAAAATGTCAGACGTGGCGATAGTGACTGTATTCTTACGGCAACTATCGCTCTGCCTACCCCGTAAGGGATTAAGGTGTGATTTATGTATGTAGGTAGGTACTTGAAGCTTATCACCATGGGTCAAACCAACATGAAAATAATCAATCAATAGGTAAGTAGATATAGACAGACGAGGTAAGTCTAGACGTTATATTTTATTAAAATGTATTTGTGATAGTGATAAATGATAATGTTTGTGATGGTTAAGTCTGACAAGAACGGCCTTATCATCACAGCAAGCACTATAATTTTCCGAGGAGTGAAATACCTACAATAATTGTTATTCTTATTGATGTGAACACATTAGGTACTTATGTATTGAATCGTAACTACAAAGTTCATGTTTTAAAAAGTAGAAAACGAATTAAGTATCCGTGTACACGAAATAGAGCGGCCCCCTCTTTACTGTATACGCCCCCTTATGAATTTACGTCATGTTACGTCACTTAGTTATATACAGGGTGTAAAAAAATTTGCTGCAAATATTTTAAGGGTTGCACCAGTCCATGAAACTGAACTTTCCCTAACGAACATAGGTCGAAATACGAAAAAAAAAAATTTTTTTACACCCTGTATACGCACTCTAATGAATTTACATCATGTTACGTTACTTATATTTTCCAGGCTGGCTTACAATAAGTACACAACTTCCTTCGAATAGGTAATTGCAACAAAACGAAGATGCAGCTATCTATTTGTAGCTTGCATTGCGTGTTCGCATCAGTAACAGTAGTTAGCTTGTAGAACAAACACATCAATCAGGTGTGTACTAGTCGGGTAGATAGAACTCACATTGGCATTACACCATTTCGTCAACCGGATGCGGTTGCGGGACCGTGAGATTTGTCTCCAAGTGGAGTGACCGTGCCGGCCCGCATGCACTCCGTTCTGCTCTGTCACATGCATCATTGTCAGCATCATTGGTGGCTAGGTGGTCTTGTAATAAACTGAATGGCAGGTCTAATGATCTCCTTTTTGAAACGATATTTTGTATGAAAATTAAAATACTGTCTGATGACGTCATATCGCGCTATTTGGATGGCGTCAAAACACTTACCTACTTAATACTTTCCTGTTTAATAATTCCCACTTTAAATATTACGAAACACTAAAATTTTTTTGGACAATAGTTTTAAGCGTACAAGTACATCTTTTGTATTTTACTAATGACCCCCAAAAACCCTAGTGAATTAGCTATGCGTTCATATTGCTGTTTTAAACTACTTTACTGATGTAAATCGGAGGTTTCCCGAAGAAACCAAAAATAAAATAAATTCCCGACGTGTGACGAAACCCCACAAGGAATCCCGGTATAAGAGTATGGTACTATACAGTTTTTCTATACGAAACAAGATTTTACGACCAAAGTTTAAAACCCGCAGCGGGTACTGGTGCAATGTGGGATTTGCATTATTGTAGGGTGATAAGTTACCTGTGTAGTCGCTCTATGTAGGTAGGTAATTTGTGGATACTCTAAGTAATTGGATATTAGTTTGTGATCCTCCTAATCCATTAAGAAAGTTATTGTTATAGGTACCTAGTTCTAATGTTTTTGGATTTTATACACTTTCAGGAAGGAGATAACCTTTTAACACCCGCGAGTGGGACTCAAGGGCTTTGTGTGTATTGCAACTTTAGACGACAGGCTGACAACTTGTCGCTACAGTGGAACATAAATGCTCCGGAAAGGGCCGTCCGTATCGGTCAGACGTGGTGATAACGACCGTATTAGCGGCTGTTAATGCCTACCCCGCAAGGGGTAAAGGCGTGATATGTGTATACAATTAAAAAATTTATAGCCGATTTTCTAGTTTCTATACAAAGTACCTAGTTGCTACTCACTTTTCTGGTTTCAAGTTGCCAGCAAGAAAACGGAAAACTTTAAACAAAAAGTTTATACACTACGATGTCGGCCCGAGCCAACAGCCAGGCGAGCGAGAGCCTGCGTAAACTTTGTAGGAAAACATTGCTATAAAAATATGCAATTTAGTATACGAAGGGTTACAAAGGCGGTGGATTAGATACCGGGTCGTAACAAAGTTAATTTAAGAGAGAACGGCTGACGCCAAGGGATGTTTTGCCAAAAAGTGTCGGGCCAAGCCGCGTCTAGTTTAGTTAGATGGGCTTCATTTGGCTGGCTGGCTTGCATCTGTGGCTGCCAGTGTGCCAGTGCTTGGCTCCGGACGTATATCTCTGCCTCTGCTGGCACTCTGACCGCTCCCAAGAGCCAAACGGCTTCGTATGTGTTTAATTCGACAGATGGCTAAAGGATTAGGAAGTCAAATGTGTAGGTACTCGTAGTTTGCTCTCGACCGCTGGGATCTAAAAAACCTCAATTTTTGCCAACAATACTTAAATATTTCGTGCTAAAAGTACCTCAAGAATAACCTACGTTTCATACCTGTATAAGTACCAACATTCGCTATACCTAACCTACAGACTCTGTGTCCCACACGAAAAACAACCCCATTACTTCCCAAGTAGCTTCTCCATTAATAGATTACCAACCGTCCATCCTTCCCATGCAGGTGGGTAAGCTGTGATGATTGGTTAGTTTAGGCAACGATGGCTCGGGGTCCTTTATTGCATTACCCTGCAGCTAAGTAGGTATCTAGGTACTACACTATTAGGTATCTAGGTACTATTAGTACGGGTCGGAAAACAGTCACCGTATGCATTTGCTATTTGGCGATGGATAATCTGAGCTTTAATAATTATCATAACTTTACAAACATTAGGAAGTCGCCAGAGCAGCATCAAGATAATAGGATGATGTCACTTTTGAAATACTTTATAGGTAAAGTAAACCGATCATTTTTACCATACGATGTCTGCGGTGGTGAACTGTGCCCTAACCGCTTAACACGTAGATTGATACATCCAATATCGATTCAACATTCATTCGAAAAAAGCCATTTGTTAAAAAATCGAGCTTAGCGAATATACGTCAGCGAGATTAATGTGCGTTGGGATTTGAATTCGAGTCAGTCGTGCGTGATGTCCAAATGCTGGAACAAACCCATTAAGCATCTGTATTTTGAGGTTAGAGTCAGCAGCGGTTTAATGAGCAAGCTTCAATATGTGGCATAACCGAATTAGTTGGCATTTATTTAGGTATGTGACCTAAGAATCTGATTTGGATGTATTTTCTCCGGCTCTACCAATATACAAATGATACACTAATAAAATTTAAGTGCCCCAGATTTGAAAAATGATCTGAAATACCTATTTGCGTGCAAATTTTAATAGTATACGTATAGTGTATAATTGCCTGAGAAAGTAGTGTATAAAAGTCTTAATTTAGGAGTCGAAACGACCTACCTACTGTCTAAATAAAGGCTAGCCTTCAAAGTGTGCACGATTGCTATGTAAATGCGGCTTTTATTGTGTCCAGTAGCCTTTTGATAAGTAGATACATCCTTAACTTGGATTGTAAGTGGGGCCAGTCACGCTATTATATTTGTTTTTAAATAAAAGCAGCCTGTACCTCGTACTTTTCGTATTTCGTACCTACTTCGGTAGATTAATCCTTCGTTTGAGTACCTACAAGAAGCTTTATCGTAGACGACGAAACTCATACAAGAGTTTTGGTAAGACATTCAGGAGACCGATGCCTCGGAGTTTCGCACCCGTAGTCCGTATGGACACAGTTGAATTTCATCTCGTACTTGCTTTGAGGAAATATTTCGTGTATCAATATCAACTCACATTACGAACGGGTGTAACTTCAATTCGAATCAGGTACATGCTCGTCAACACAAGACGAAGTGGCCACTCCATTTTTATCAGCCCCCATCTGTGGGCGATGGAGAGGTGCAAATATTCTATAACAACTTTAGTATTGTACGTTAGTATATTAGTTTTTCTCTGTGGTATCATAAATGTCCTCTTTATTCATGAATTAAATAGTTTATTATTACAGTAACAGAGTATTCTAGTAACAGAGGCATCAGCTCTTCGTCGCCGCCGCGGCTGCGCCATTGCGCGTAGAGTTTTTTTTTTTTTCAAATAGTAGGATATAAAATTACCTTATTGTTATTTTTTTTATTTAATATGATAAATGACCACTTTATTTAAGAAATAAATTGTTTATTAAGTATATCTTTTAATAGTTATAATTTCTAGTCACAATCTTTAGTAGAGTTTTCTTCTAATGTCTGAGTTCGTCGTCGGTCTGTCTCGACGGCCTCGCAGCTGTGGTACTTGGACGACGTGTCGGGGCAGCTGACGGCGACGGAGAGGTGCAAATAATTCTATAGCAACTTTAGTTAAGAAATGACTTCTTTATTTCTGAGATAAATTATTATTATTATAGTAACAGTTTATCTATTCTAATGTCTGAGTTCGTCATCGGTCTCGACGGCCTCGCAGCTGTGGTACTTGGACGACGTGTCGGGGCAGCTGTCCCAAGAGGTCGTCCAAGGACGCGGCGGGCCTTCGTGCGCGGCCAGCGGCATCAGCTCTTCGTCGCCGCCGTACGAAGCGGCCACGCACGTCATAGCGCATAGAGAAGTAAGAGGAACTAAATATTTTGAATCAAATAGTAGGATCATTGGCCGCGTGGTGCCAGCTAAGAATAGCATCACCCTATTTCTACCTGTAGGTGTCGTAAAAGGCGACTAAGGGATGATTCCATGGAATGGGCAGCAGCGTTCTCTGTTAATATCTACAATATCTTGCACTGTGCTCGCTAATCCGCCTGCCAAGCGTGGTGAGTGTGGCAATACCCTCCCAATTTGGGACGGAGGAGCATGTCCAGCAGCGTACTGTTGTGGCTTTAGAAGTAGAAGTAGGATAATAATCGACCTCCTAATCTAAGAAATAAATTGTTTATTATATTTTTGAATGGTTACAATTTCTAGTCACATTCTGTAGTTATAGTTTTCTTCTAATGTCTAAGCTCGTCGTCGGTCTCGACGGCCTCGCAGCTGTGGTACTTGGACGACGTGTCGGGGCAGCTGTCGGCGACGGAGAGGTCGTCCAAGGACGCGGCGGGCGCTTCGTGCGCGGCCAGCGGCATCAGCTCTTCGTCGCCGCCGTACGAAGCGGCCATGCCGTTACGCTTGAGAAAAAAGATAAATTAATCAGTCTAAAACATAGATGTTCCAGTATTCTCCATAACTCCAGCGGCTCTAGACTTGAGGGAGCCAGGTTTCGGCAAGCGAACCGTTGGACGCGCTCCGGCCAGATGGACCGAAGGCTTAAAGAGAGCGGATGGTAGCGACTGGATGGCGAAAGTGGGAGATCGTTCATTGTGGCGTGTCCTGGCCTAAGTGGCCTATGTCCAGCAGTGGACTGCTATAGGCTGATGTGTATGTGTCTGTGTGTGTGTGTAAACTGCAAAAGCTGTTAAAAAACGATGACAGAAACTCAATTGACGTAAAATTAACTAAGTAACTTATTTATACCAGTAGTGGCGACAAAGCATAGCTAGAAACTAGTCTTAGTAATACTGTTTTATACCTTCACTGGAGGTGAAACATCTTCTTCTTCTTGCGACCAACGATCTTTAGCCACAGGCTTGATCACCGTGCCTGCAACAACAAAGTAGGTATAATTCAAAGCAGTTTCCAAAAACGACGCCAATTTCTAAACTCGTTTGGAAACAATTTACACAGCGCCGGTAAACATAAACTTGCATTTACAGACTAGTTGTAAACGTGACTCATATAGTGGGGTTGGTACAGTCGGCCCCTAGAGTGTTTTCTGGAAAGTCGTCAACTAAAGTAGGTTTGTAACTTTATCGCGTAGCAAAGTGCTACGACGTAGACATTTGTAACTCTAGTCTAGTGCGCCAAAAACTGCTACAATATTCAATAGAAGCGACCCGTCTGGCTTGAGGCATCCTTCCTAGTGAAGTACTATCACGAAATTACTTACTATAGTTACATCAGAATACTGAATAGCCAGTGCTTTTAAAGTGGGCGAGCTAGCTCCATCATTTAGCTTGTCTCAGTCACGTCTGGCTTGGACCAAGTCTTAAAATCTACGATAAATAATGCAAGTTGTACTGACACGGTCGTTTCTCAGGCGGAACGGGCTGTACCGTGGTCGGCGGCGGCGGCTTAACGGAGCGAAACCTCCGCGGGCTGCGAGCCAGCGCGTGAGATATGCTCGGCAGTCGAATGTCCAAATGCGACCCCCTTTCAGTCACTATCTTGTTATTCATAGCGTACAACTTAGTCGTGATATCCCTTGCTATAAGAGTCGTCACGACTGACGCTAGGTAGGGTTCTTTGACGAATAAATACTCGAGGGAACTCCGCTGCCAGTATAGGTAGCGGCACGATGACGCGGCGACTATCGATACCTAGGGCAATACAAACGCAGATTAAATACGGCCCGGATATTAATTTCTTTGATGTCTGGAGCGGAAATGTGATATAAGAAAGGGAACGAGGATCCTTGGAATTGATTAGGGAATTGCCTATTAGATGGCATTTTTTCATTTGAGAGGAAAACACTCAGTTATTTTTCTTCCGTTTCTTATGCAAACCGGTCTCATTCCACAATATTGAAACTCAATTGAGATCGTTCGAAATAAGTCAAGCGATATGATCAATGAAATGGAAAACTTGTTTCTTCTTTCCACTTCAATAGTCTTTTGAAATTTTATCACTGACCGATATTGAAGTAGACTGAGGATGGTGATAGAGAATAACTTCCCTCAGTGTCAAACATGGTTCCCTACCTACCCCGCCAGGGATATAGGCGTGATTTGTGTGTGTGTGTGTGTGTCAAACAAATTTTAGATCATTTCAAAATGGTAAGTATATTGAGTACAAACTAACCTACTTAACCAAGTCAAATATTGAAATTAATTAAAAAAGTAAAATTAATGTGTGATGCTGGCTTAGAATAGCATCACCTCATTTCCTTCCCATGGGTATCGTAAGAGGCGACTAAGGGACTCGATGGTTTCATGTGTATTACAACTTTAGGCCACAGGCTGACAACCTGTTACTTTAGCGATACACGATCGAATCATCTAAAAGGGCCCTCAATACCTGTCAGATGCGGCAATATCGATCGTATTTTTCCGGCCGTTAACGCCCTGCCTGCCCCGCAAGGGATAAAGTCGTGTTATGTGTATAAATGTATGTATTCATTTTATCTTTCATACCTATAGACCTATGTTCTTGTGGGAAAGTTTTTCCTTATCACAACCATCTTTAGCTTTCAATATCAGCCACTCATAAAATTGCCCCGTATTTTTTTTTCTATAATGTTACCTTGTCGATATTTAACCCAGTTTCTTACATTTATAGCGGCTTTGGCTGTTACACAGTATCAGACAACAATTAGGTCACCAGAATGGGGTAATGCCAAGCGCTGTGACCCATTACAAGGGTAGCGAGTGTCAAATAACAGCTCCCAATACGTGTTTAAAAATAGCTTGCTCGGGTACTTACAACCATTGTTATAAAATTGCTGTAATACATACATACATACATACATATATCACGCATTTATCCCTTGCGGGGTAGGCAGAGCATTAACAGCCGTAAGAATACGGTCGCTATCGCCATGTCTAACATTTTTGAGTATTGTTTTCTAAGGTTGTTTCAGAAAACATGTGTATAACTATAGTGACAGGTTGTCAGCCTGTCGCCTAAAAATTGTAATACACCAATACTCTAGAGTCCCTTAGTCGCCTCTTACGACTCCCACGGGAAGGATGTGGGGTGATGCTATTCTAAGCCGGCATCACACGGCATAATTGCTGTAATGGTTTTCGTAAAAAATAATGGAGGGTTTTTGTTTTAGCCATTATAAGCTTCATTTTTTGCATGGATTCAATTTGATCTGAAAGGATGTTCTGGTAGCTTTCCACAATATCCCTACAAAACAGAATATAGGTAGAGTAAAATTGTTACAAAACAAAGTATTCAGATTTGAACATTCGCAATATTTGCATTCATAGAAAACATTTGCAATTGATACAAAACTAAATTGAATACGTACACTTTAAGCAAGTAGAGATTCATACTAATTTCATTGGCCAAGTTTATAATACCTACGTTGATAAACTATGATAGTATTGCAATTGGTAGGTACTTAAACCGGGTCACCAAATAAATTACGTTAGGAAGAAAAATCGAATGCTACGTTGGACTTTTTGTAAAGAGAGTTGGAGCGTAGTTATCTACGACTTTTCGAAGCGTTCATTTATAAAGCCTTTAAAAAGATGTATGGCATAGTTTGGAAGTCGGAACTGCAATTTTCACCTATTCTAAAGATATTCTCGGCGGCGATATGTTAATGAGCTGGCACTCAAAATGGGTGAAAAAGTGATATAGCGTAACTTGAAATTATGTGGTATGATGAAATATGTTACACAAGTTTAACAAGTACACCGAAACTGCTGTAACATGCAAAAATAAAATGATACAATAACACAGGTTTTAAGTTTTTGAGACAAGACTAACTGATATGTACTGGTATTTCTTCCTACCTGATACTAATGTACCTAACTTAATATAACTCCATCCATTTTGTCCTAAGTTTATTTAAGATTTCATTAAAGATTTTTAGGAAAGAAGGTAAGTCATCTTTAGACAATACCTATATCCGAAATACCTTTAAAAACCTGAACAAAACAAAGCACGAAATTTCACCTGTAATAAGCTCCGGATTTATAAAATACTACAAAGTTAAGTATATATTGAAAAACAAACCTTGAACTTTTCATCGATAGTAGCTCGACTAGACTCGAATTCAGGCGAGTCTAGAAACTCGCAGGGCAGTATCGGATGCAGGAACTGGTGACCGCTCATCACATTTACCTGGCACATAGAGCAAACAATGATATTATTCGCGTGAACAACTTTATATGACGTCGGAAAAAAATCCTCGTAGATTTGCACACAATTCTTCCATACAAATTTAATGGACGTGAGAAAACGTAATGATTATGTCGAACCTCTCCTCTCATTAGCATACGTCAATAAACGTCGACGTTTTATAACGTTTCTGCGTTATGCGCAGATTATAGGCTACACGTTTGTATCTTTATTTCCAAAAGTTCCTACATCTTGCGGCTACCGTAAAGAGGTGTACCAACTTATCTGTTAATTCTGCGGGATATCTTGTAGGGGTGTTTGTGATGTGATGAAATAGGTTTCTCCAAGTTTGAAAGGCAAACTTGAAGAAAGCCCACAAAGTTAACACCCGTAAACTTTGCAGCCTTTACTTAGAAGCTTCTAGACATAGGTGGTTCTCACACCGACTGCGTGGTTTGCGATTATTTTGCCGGGTCCGATAGTCAAACAAAGGAAATTAACGACATTCCGTACTAAACTCGCCTTATGATAGAGCATTAACATGATTTTGACAGCTGCCAAATACGTTATAAGGGGGCGGAGATACCGAAATATGTGCCATGGTGTAGAGTCCGTAACCACATTTCGAAAGACATTCCATCGAACAACTCAATATCGAATGCTGTCAAAATCATGTTGCTTTATCATAAGATCAAATTCTCTATTTACACGTTTTATAGTATGATGGGTTTGACAGTAGACAAAATTGGCTTCTAGATTCAAGATTCAAGATTCAATCGTTTATTTCCAAGTAGATTCACAATGAATGCTTTTAGAATGTCATAGAGTTAAATTACAATACGGTCACTGAATAAGTGAATTAGTCATAGTAACAATAACAATTTTATGTTCCTAATAGAATCGCGGCACGAGTGGGATAAAAAAAAAAAAAAAAAAGGCACTGCCTCGGGGCTGGTCAGGCTGACCACACAGCATGTAACTTACGTCACCACTATCAATTTAATCAATCAAATTAAAAGCAATATTTTAAAAAAAAAGCATGTTACATGCTAATCAGCCGGACCCCCTGAACAGGAAAACCACCCAAAAACCTGCTCAGAAGTGCTTCTAATCTCAATTTACAATTTGTACCTATAGAATAGGCCCTAGGCTACCCTAGCTAAGTTTTATAAATATATATATTATTAGCCCAAAAAATCGGCTACGCTAAATTAAAATAAAATAAAAGTATTACAGTAGATAATTCTAGCTGTTTCGTCTTCCTTACTAATTATGCCAATTGTAAATTCCATGCACGTCCTGATTTGGTATTAAAAATGACTGCATGTTTCTTGTGCTGTGCTGGAATTTCAGAGGACCATGCCTCTTTGTCATTAATATAATCATCTAACTTATAATAAGCTTTATAACATAATGTTTTCTTAATAATAGATTTAAATTTACTTTCAGATAAACTTAATATATCTTCCGGTATTTTGTTATAGTATCGTATACTTAAACCTTCAAATGAAGTTCTTACTTTAGCTAGTCTATACGCGGGTTGATCTAATTTATCTTTACTTCTTATATTACGATTATGTCTTTCATGATTTCTTGTGAACGTATGAATATTCTTTCTTACATACATGATATTTTCATAAATATATTGACACGGCACCGTCATAATATTAATTTCCTTAAACAGTTCTCTTAGAGAATCACGACTGCCTAGTTTATAAATTGCTCTAATGGCCCTTTTCTGAAGAATAAATATTGTTTCAATATCAGCGGCGCGGCCCCACAGCAAAATTCCATAGGACATAATGCTGTGAAAATAACTGAAGTAAACAAGTCGTGCAGTTGAAATATCTGTAATTTCTCTAATTTTACGTATTGCATAGGCAGCTGAGCTTAATCTTCCCGATAAATATGTAATATGAGGGCCCCATTGGAGCTTTGAGTCAAGAGTAATCCCTAAGAAAACTGTGCTGGTAGTAAACTCTAATTTTTCATTATTAAGTGCAACATAGTTATTCAATGAATGTACTACATTTGGCAAAGTGAATAATATACATTTAGTTTTTTTCGCATTTAGAACTAAATTGTTTGCAGTAAACCAACTATGAATTTGCCCAAGAGTGTGATTTACTTCGTCATAATTATGCGCTCGTCTATCAACCTTAAATATAAGGGATGTGTCATCAGCAAATAAAACAATTTTGGACAAATTCTCTACCATGTAAGGCAAATCATTAATGTAAATTAAAAATAAAAATGGACCTAATATAGAGCCTTGCGGCACACCAATTTTAACACGAGATCCCTGTGATTTGGTGCCGTTTACTTGTACTTTTTGCGTTCTATTATCTAAATACGAATTCAGAAATTTCAGAGCTGCGCTTCGAATACCGTAGTGTTCTAGTTTTACCAATAAAGTTTCATGATCTACGCAATCAAATGCCTTGGAAAGATCACAAAAAACACCAATGGCGTCCTTTGATTCCTCCCAAGCATTAAATACATGTTTGACAAGAGCAACACCAGCATCTGTGGTACTACGTCCCTTTGTAAAACCGAATTGCTGGTTGTGTAACAAGTTGTTGCTATTAAAATGGGACAGCATTTGATTGAGTATGATCTTTTCAAAGACTTTGCTGAGTACTGGCAGAATAGATACAGGCCTATAGTTACTGGGATCTTGTTTGTCGCCAGTTTTGAACAGCGGAACTACCTTGCTATCTTTCATTAAATCGGGAAAGATGCCATGTTCAATACATTCATTGAAAATATCTGCCAAGTATGGTGCTAATATATCAATCATTGACTTACAAACTTTAACTGACATTCCCCATAAATCTTCGGTGCTCTTAACTTTAAGATCTTTAAAAGTTTTTAAAATATACTGGGGACTCACAGGAGTAAATTTAAATTCTGAATTGCAAGCATCTACATTTTGTTTAAGCAAGAACGATGAAATTGAAGGTGAAGAATCTAATGCCTCAGTCGTTTTTAGTGGTATATTTGTGAAGAATGTTTCAAATTCCTGCGCTACATCGGAATTTGCACTAATCATTCCATTGTCAGTATTAAGTGAAAAGTTATTTTCGCGTGGTTTCGTTTTACCTGTTTCGCTATTAATAACTTTCCAGACAGCTTTTATTTTATTGTCTGAAGACTTTATCTTATTTGTAATAAAATTGGCTTTAGCAATTAAGCAAGCTGTCTTAAAGATTTTAGAATATTTTTTTACCAGCTCATTAAAACTATCAGAATTTGTGATGTTTCTAAGCTCATAAAGTTCAAAAAGCCTATCTCTGCTAATCCTAAGACCTTTGGTAGCCCAATCACTAAATTTAAATTTCGTACTAATTTCTTTTGTATCTATTTTAAAAATTAATTCAAATTCTTCGCTCACTAAATGAAAGAAGTCTTGATATACATTATTTGGATTTTCAAAGTTATAATTATGGACTGGCAGTTTCTCCATTAAAACGTTTCGGTATTTCTCCAGCCTATTACCAGTGATGCGCCTAGTTTCTATCTTAATTGTTTTAATACGATTTTTAAATGGGAATATTACGCATTGACCTCTGTGGTCTGATTGAAGAGAGTTTATAATACATTTTTCTACAGGCTCACAATCACTGAATACATTATCAATACATTTAGCTGAAGTAGGCGTCACACGACACAAAAAATACATGAGACAAATTGAATGATTTAAAAAGTCCTAAAAATTTATCACTGAGTGCATTTTTTTCTAGAATGTCTACATTAAAGTCTCCAGAAACAATAACATGTTTATTTGTTTTTGTGACTAATTTTAGTACATCTTCTAGTATTTCTAGTAGTGTGGTAAAATTTTTAGCTATAGGTGGTCTGTATACGCATACTATAACATGACTCTCCAGCTCAACACAAGACACTTCAGTACAACTCTCAACCGACAGTCCGACCACATCCTTACGTTCTTTAAATTTAATATTGTTTCTAATTAGTATTAAACAGCCTCCATGGATCGCGGATTTTCGGTTGAAAGAGCTGGCTATACAGTAATTTTCATAATTTAACAAAATATCAGGTTCTTTTTGGAAGTGCTCAGTAAAACAGACTACGTCGTAATTGTGCTTCTCCAAGAACAATTCAATTTCTAATACTTTGCTGGAAAAGCCCTGAATGTTTTGATGTAAAACTTGTAGTTGACTTTGCTTTTCCTTTGTCTGAGGCTGAATGCAAGAAGACCCCGGATTGCCTATGCTATTTACATCAGTCAAAGAGGGGTTTTCCTTTGTCTTACAATCTAGTTTAAATTATTAATACTACCACTACTAACTAATATAGAAGGAGACACATATTTTGTGTCAATTATATTATATGCTAACAAAGTAGCTACTTGTTTCTTATAGTAATCTGACAGGTACATAGTATCCTGAGTCAAAATAAATTTGTGAATAAAATTATTCACATCAAAATAAGAAATAACATCGCTATGATGACATGTCCTGTTGTACAAATGCATGTTCATTTTATGCACACATTTGTTCTGTTGCTCTGATAGATTTGAACAATATGGGAAGTTGCACAAAATGAACCTGCACTCAGTCTGATCGTGTAAATTAAGCAACACCTCAATGCTATTGTCTAATGTCCTACGACTAATATTGGAATGATTTCCTATCATGATTATAATTGTAGTGTGCTTATCGAATTTCCCTACAGCTATTTTGTTAACAATATTCTCAAAAGAGGTGTCTGGACAACACACATTTGTCACTTGTTGATTAAGGCGATTATTTAATAATTGACCAAAACCTACACCTAGCTTGTCTGAATAAATTAGTGTCTTTTTAAATGGTTTCTCTGCAGTGGAGTCCTTTAGCAACCTAGATACACCGTCAATGTCATGACCTGGTGATTCGTGGGGTCGAGAAGTAGGGCACGGGCATGGGTCGCGTCGCCGCAGCTTCGGGGTCCGGACATTTGGGGCTGGGGTGGTAGACGCCCCAGAAATACGCGGTGCGGCGTCTAGAGTGAGCGGCGCTCCCGCCACCCTCTCGATCCCTATGGTGGGGGTAGCAGTTGAGACTGCAGGCTGCACGTCGCTGTCGACTCCCGATGCCACACGTGTCCCCGCGTCCTGCTGCACGGCGGGGGCAGGAGCACGTGAAGCACCTCTGCCACGTCCTCCGCGGCGCCCTCCACGTCGTGTTCGCCTGGTGGGCGCGTCAGCAGTAGGTGGTGCCAACGCGTCAGTCGCGGCAGGTGGTGCGGGCGCGTCAGTCGCGGCAGGTGGTGCGGGCGCGTCAGTCGCGGCAGGTGGTGCGGGCGCGTCAGTCGCGGCAGGTAATTCGGGCGCGTCAGTCGCGGCAGATGGTGCGGGCGCGTCAGTCTCGGCAGGTGGTACGGGTGCGTCAGTCGCGGCAGGTGTAGCGGGCGCGTCAGTCGCGGCTGATGGTGCGGGCGCGTCAGTCGCGGCTGATGGTGCGGGCGCGTCAGTCGCGGCAGATGGTGCGGGCGCGTCAGTCGCGGCAGATGGTGCGGGCGCGTCAGTCGCGGCAGGTGGTGCGAGCGCGTCAGCCGCGGCAGGTGGCGCGGGTATGTGTTGCACAGCTGGCGTTCCACCCAGAGCCAGGGTCAACTCATCATCTTCCATCAGCAGGTCCAGCAGCTCAGTGTTTTGTTGCTGCAGTTCAAGTAGTTGTGATGTTAAGGTAGATAGTTGCTCATGCTCTCGACGGCTCACCACATACTTAGTTGTGATGTGAGCGAGCTGTGTCTGTAGGTTATTAATATACAACTCGCTGCTTGTGTGCAATCTATCTGACACTGTAATTTGCACCATCTGCTTCTTGATTGTAGATTCCGCTTGATGGTAATCTACATGCATGTCTCTAATTTTCAGTTTCAAGTCCTTGTTTTCTTTTAATAAATTAAGTCTTTTAATTCTATTTGGTTGCTGTTTTTGAAATAATCTTAGTAATTTAAGGTTATGCCTAGTTTTTCTTATAAATTTGTTCAGTCTTAAGTATTTCTTTATTTTATTGCCTTTAGTCAAAATTGTGTGGCGAACTGTACTAATGTCCTGCACCTCCAGTTCATGGCGTAGGGAAACACTAAATCTATTCTCTCTATCTTCCCTCTCATTGTGTAGATCCGCTAACTGGTTGTTAGCTTCGTTCAGCTGTTGCTCTAAAAATCTGCACCGATCTTGGGCAGTGTTCAAGCCAGTGGTAATATCAATACGGGCAAGTTCTAAAGATTTTATTACTTCATATTGCTGGTCAATCTCTGCTTGTGATTCTGCACATTGTGTACGCAGGGTAACAACACTCTCGCGCAGCTGGGAGTTTTTGGATTTTGTTTGTTTTATCTCAAACTCAATTTCATCTCGTTCTGATAGAAGTTTTTCATTGATCTGCTCGGCTTCAGTTAGTCTCTGCTGGAGTTGAGCCATTGTCTTTTCGGCATGCATCTTACGGGTCATTATTATAGACATGTTTGAAACCGGAGCTGGAATTGATAAAAAAAAAATAACGAATTTAATATCCAAATACACTAGTTTGTTTTTATGCTAGATACGAGACTGCAGATAAGAGTGATATACAGGTGTAGGAATGTATGTTGTATGAAGATAGTACCTAAGTGAGCGAATACCTATCAAGTGACGTCAGATGCACTTTCCACAGTGATAAGTGAACTGAGTCACTGCAATAACAAGCCTACAGAGAAAGTAACAAGAAAAATAAAATGTTGGTGTTCCTCAATGTGCAGTATTATTGGAGAAAAAATACTTGTCTGAGCGGCAGATGACCTTCCCGTCAGATAAACTTCTATAGAAGTAACTGAGACAAGGTCACGGCGCTAATGTGTGAGTAGGTCGTCGTTCCCCACAAAAGTGAGTAGGTACTTAATGTGTAGTTATGTGCTCGTTTAATTTATCCACAGTAAGCCTAATTAAAACATATCAAAGAAACAATACTCCCCGGGTTTTATCCGTTGGTCATTCGAATCAAAATTCGAAACGTTCGTCCGTTATCAGCACTTGTTAAAAATCCTTGTTTTTCGGTTTTATTTCGTTTTTTATAGCACTGGATATTATCACAATCACATAATAAAAACAAATTAGCACGAATTAACTAAAATTATGTACAAAAACTATTAAATAAACATTAAAATCTACTACAGCTGTTTTTGACGTCTACTCGGGTTGGGGTTGCCAGCCCAAAAACTTTAAGCGGCGAGACTTTACTCCGTGTGTGATCCAACTTATAAACTATTAAACGGGACGAAAGCAACATGGGAACAATATCTCAGAACTCTTAGAGCACGTTTTAGTCGTTAGGTACTCCCGCGTGTCGCGATAGGCATTCATTGCAAACACTGGCACGTGCATTCACAAAAATTGTTTTAAACGAGCCGAGACTGGTTCGTCACACATAAAATCTCGATTCGTCACTGATTTTTTAAAGTATTTTTACCGGAATGTCTCAAGGATTGTTATGCTTTTTGAGTTTATGAATGTGTCTAAGAATGTATGTATATTTTATATGAACTGTGAACAATTAAATTCGACTTCGCGGTCTTAAGTCTAAACCATAGAGGTCTAAGCGATTGTGCGGATGGCACGCGAGTAACACTGGAAATATCAAAAAAGTACATTTTAAACGTAAATATGACTTGGCTGACTGACTTAGAAGTTAACGAAATCGGGTTTTCGTCTTTCGTTACAATCTACCAATTATGACCAACCGGAGACTCAGAATTAAGTCATAAATTATTATTATTATTTACTGCTACGAACCGGGGTTTACTGCATGCATATAAAATCGTGACATACCGGGACGATGGCAAACCGGGACTGAGTCTTTAAAGCTCCCGTACTGCGTGTGTATCGACGGCATATCAACTTAAGATTTGCATATTTTGTGACCACCGTACGTGTCTTTGGATATTTTAAACTGTACTGCGTTCGTTTTATAAATCTGATACCATATTCTGGAAAATATAATATCGAAGGTGCTTTGAGTTACCCAGGTAAGTAGATTCTATACTATATAGTCTATTTCGCGTGTATACTTTTATTACTTTGAGTATGTTTGAAGTAGGAATGTCATATCGTAACAGTTAACGGCACAATATCAACGTATGTGCCAGCGTCTTTATTGACTTGTGAAATAGTTCATCAAGAACTTTTATTCAAGACTGACACGAAAAATGGAGAATATCTACTTGCAAACATAACATTTAGCTACAGAAATGAGCGTTATAAAGGAATAGAACTTACAATAAAGCACAAAAAGTAGCTACTTTTGCATGCGAAAATTCAAATATAGAGCTTCTCTCACTGCTGGAAAAATAGTATACCTACGTTTGTAAATATTATTACATCCAATTTAACATGAATTGTGATCAGAGTTCTTATCGTGTGACAACGCATTGCAATATCGGGAAAAATTACAATTATGAACATTCAATTAAACGACACTATTTTATTATTTTTCTAGAGAGATATACCTAGTATAGATATATCACTTTTAATTCACATTAAATTACATTTCCTAACTAGGTACAGAAGCTTTCATATGCGTATATGTATGTCATTGACATTGATGACAGAAATTTTATATTAATTTTATCTTAGGCTAGTGCTGTCATATTATTATTTTGTAGCTATGATTTAACCAGAATTGCTTTAAATATTAAATATGAATATGACGGCAAATATTTAAAAAACAGGAAAGTGCCATAAAACCGCTCGGTCGATTCATTTCTCATCTCCATTGTTCCGCGGGTAATTGAGCTAAAACAATTTTCCTGTTAAGAGAACCGTAATTAAGTATACCTACATTTTTCATTCAGAAAGTCATCTACCTAACAACAATTTCCTGCACCTTGAGTTGGAATTTCTGCAATTTCACTCCGGCAATTTCTCTTTACTTAAAATTGTGCTGTCACTATCCGTCTAGAAAAGGACAGAAGATGATCGCGACTAAATTTTTCTTACAATTTGGCTCAAAATGAGCGTTAAGGGCCAAAATAGGCGAGGATTAGAAATATGGCGACAAAATTACTACTTGTATAACTTGATGTTTTAAAGAAAGGATCCCGTATTAACAAAATAATTGTTTGTCTCTCTTTCAAAATCATTTATTTTAAAATTTATCAGCGGGATGTCAACAATAATGTTGCCCTTTCTGTATCCTTTTTTTAAATAATTTACTTATAGAGCATTCTCCGAAACGAACTAGCATAGCACCATCTCAATCGCGTTTCTGCATGTGAGTAAAATAGACAAATGACAACTCAGCGCTATTTTAAGTTAAGGAAGCTAAGAGAAATGACTGAATCGGGGCTATTGCCCCACCAACAGGCATACATGCGTAGCTATGTTGGTGCTTAGTAATAAACATTTGATATGTAAAATATTCATGAATTAATTATTGCATTGTATTGTTATTCTTTGTCAGCGAACTCAAAGCACCAGCAATGTACGCCTAACCGGGCCTTTTGGCAAAGTGGTTTAATAGCAACTTTAAGTGCTCTCGTAAAAATTGCAGGTGAATAATTTGGTGAGTAACTATTTTCACTTTTTGCATGAAAGTGGTCGCAATCGCCGGACTTGAGTGCTTTTGTTGCGGCGGCTATGCAAAATGGCTGAGAATTTCCTGGGTTTATAAAAGTTTGGTAAATTGTAGCTTAGGTAGGTTGAAGGTGGGTAATAAATTTCTAGCCTGGATAAGAGATTCTTGCGCTTTTATAAATGTTGTTGTAGATTAGGCAAAACTGGCAAAAGTTGGTACTCGTCGGCAACCGCTAACAGATTTTTCTGGAAATCAACGGATTTATCGAAAATTATCACACTTTATGCTCTTGAGTTGGCAAAGAGAAAAGTAAAATTCCTTGAGTAACAAAACAGTATACTTACATAAAATGCATAGCTAATTAGATAACAGAGAAACTGGTGTTGGCTGGGCATAGATGACGACTTAACATTAATTACTGTGATCTTCTTAGTAGCGTTTTTTCTTTTATCTTACCTTCCCAGACAACAGCAGGCCCAGTCTGTCGGTCTTGGTCAAGTTCTGCATGGCGTATGCCTCCCCAGCGTGTAGAGACATCACGTGAGCGAAGTCGGGCGACACCATACGTTTGAACTGCAGTCGCGTTACCTATCAAGGTTAAACTACTAAGAAACTTTAGGGCTGTCATACAATAGACAAGATGATAATTTGAGATAGGTAGGTATGCGAGAGTAACTAGATACGTACCTACTTACTTTGGCGGATCGCACATTTAACGCACGACGGAGCGCTAAACATCGCAGTGGTCTGTCAGATCCATACTAGATAGGTCAATCCTGATATTTTAGCGCTCCGTCGTGCGTTAAGTGTGCGATGCGCTTACGTAGTATAGCTGCACCTCTACATATTATGCATACTTCTACCTATAATGAGTATCTGAATACCCAGGTGTTGCTGATAAAGCGAATAAGTAGGTAGATAAATTATTAATTAAAAATATAATCTTGCTAACAAACTAAAATCTTGCTAGATGATAAGCAGATACCACAAGTTTTCCTTGCACGGAAATTAGCATAAAATCGCCTCTCGGGTTTATTTTGTTTTCATTTCCTGTATGAGGTAAAATTGGTCATTGTACGAGTATTTACTATAGGTAACCCTTTATGGGGGAATTTCCTTTGTTGAAACATCTTATTATAATTCTAGGAGTTGTATTAAGAACCAGGTTATGTCTGCGGTTAAGGAAAATAAGAAAACAATGTTAATAAAACAGGAAAAGGTCGGTTAATTTGAATGGAACTTGTTAATAACTCTATCTATTATATATCTACATCATTAGAAATTATGCAGACCATATATGAATCAATATTCGTTCTTGGTTACGACCACCCGTTGTATGCTCCAAAAAATTATTTCGAAGTAGGCATAAAAGTTAGTGCAAGGCTATATTTGAAGTAGATAAGGCGCGCGATTAAACAAAGGATCTGTGAATGGCGGATGATTTGTTAATGCTTTCCCACTGAAGCTCTTACCAGACGTTCATACTTTCTCCCTCACACTTAGGTAACCACTGCCTTTTACAGATTCTTTTTTTTTACATAAGATCGGCCCGCATTTGTCTACTATTTCATCTGATGGTAAGTGACGATGCAGACGATGAAGGAAGATGCTTGCCTAGATAATGCCTATTCACTTTTGCCTTAAAAAGGCCCAAGTTGTAATGTTGTTATTCTTTCTTTATTCGCACGGCTTATATTGACCGACTCCAATTCAGCACAAAAAATAATTATGCGGATGCTCAACCCGTCAGTGTTACCTTGAAAGGATCAAACAGCGTGTAATACACCTCTTCAAGCTCCGGGTCGAACTTGACCGGTCTCATCTCGTACACCAAGTAGACGACTTGGGCCAGGTTGAGGAACACGAAGCCGAAGTTCCAGGAGAAGGCGTCCGGGGAGCAGATCACGTGCCACGCCCATATCGAGTACAGCATGAATGCTGGTTGAGAGAAATGAAAGAGATAGAAATATGTTTCGCTTCTTCCGCACCAGTGATGACAAGTTAAGTTTTATTATGGGTGAGCCCGTGCCTTGATCCGCACCAAGCCGACCGGAAACGCAGTTTTTATGGCTCGAAAAATAAATGACGTCCGAAAAATAACTACTGATACATACGGGTTAGGCAGAGCGCGAACGGCCGCAAAAATACGGTCGCCGTCGCCACTTCTGACACATGTAGAGGGCCGTTTGAGAGAATTTTGTGTGTCACTATAGTGACAGATTGTCAGCATGTCGCCTAAAAGTTGTAATACACCTGAAACCCTCAAGTCCCTCAGTCGCCTCTTACGACACCCACGGGAAAGAAATGGGGTGATGCTATTCGAAGCCGGCATCACACGGCATGACAGCATCACTACTAATACATTTAAAAAAATAATGTGTTCTTTTGTAATGATGAACGATGTGCTTTTGGACCGGAGGCCATCAAAATTAGGCTTGGTGGTACGGGCGCAGCAGGGGCACGGTTTTGGGGGTTCAACATCCATGTGACTGAGGAATGCATTCAGGGATTGAGCAGTTGGACAGCAACGTTTTCTGTGAATATAACACGATGCACTGCCCTCGCCAATCTAAGAGGTGGATTAGACTATGTCCAGTAATGGACTACCTATTTTGAGACTGCAAAAGTTGGTGAATTGAAACTTACCAAATATAAGTATGGTATGCATCCACACTTGTCCTTTCTTTGTGCTGGGCGCACAGTATGACGCGACGAACAGCAGATTTGAAAGCTAACGGGGTTGAAAGATAAAAAATATTTTTGAAATTATGTCCCAGGTACCTAAGTTATCCCAGTATCTTTTACAAAAATGGTTCGAACACAAGGGTCCAGGGTTCATCGGGTTGTTGGACGACTCAGTGTATACAAAAATAGCAGTCAAGGCATTTGTAGAGTAATGAAGAGTTTACTATTTTTGTATGGAATATTGGGATATCTTACTCAGCAGAGTTTGAAGGCAGGGTAAATTAATTGTCATCTATATATCTGTATGTTTTGTTTTAATATTTAAAAAATTGCTAATTTACTTAGCGAATAATGTAAACAAAAGCATGACCAAAAAATAAAACCAGCTCTATTCACTTACTTGGAAAAGAGGATGCTGTGGGGTTCTCCACAGGGGACACCACGGCCAATACCATGGACCTGGCAATAAAATAAGAATAAGTAAAAAAAATAACTCGGCAAATTGTTCAAATTTTATGACAAGAACGAAAAACACTCACCGGGTTGATGTGTGTAGTTCATCATTCCGTAAGAATCATTGCCTCCAGGCCACGTAAAATTAATATCCCCTATTTCTAAATATCCAGGCTTTATATCAGCCAATCCTCCATGATGTCCCATTTTATATTATTTTGCCTTTGCCTTTTTTATTTTATTTGCGACTCTGTGCGACTCTCCTCTCCATTTTCCATTCAACCAACAGCAAACTTCACACTGTTTCGCGCCAAATCGATAAATGCCTTCCGGTTTTCCAGCAAATTTTTCGTGCACCTAGCGCCATCTAGTATTATTTATGAAACCTAGTTTGTCTATGGTCTACTGATAACACGATTTCATGAAAAATGTATTATTGTACAACTGAAAGTAATAAATTTATGACAGAGTCATCATAACTTGTTAAATTGGTGTTCATAAACATGGTTTCATGAAATAATAAAGCAAGCAACTGAAAGATTTGTGGTAGACAAAAAAGCTAGTAGCTAATTCCATTACCTTATAATTATCAGAAAACTAACTTGACGTAACTCTACTTTGTCTATACGTCAGCTCATTCATAAAAGTGTGATGTGAGCAAGTGTGATTCCAGTAGATTTTCTGAATTTCTATAAAATTACTGCGATGCGGTAGCAGCGCGCACAACTAAATAAAAAAGTAACCCCTCGGTAATATGCCTTAAGTGTTTTGTTTAGTAAGTATATAATAGTTTTTGCGGGAGAATGCCTAACTCGACCAGTGTTGCCGTCGCCAATGGTAAGTCCTATCCTGAACAACATGAAACAATTCCATGACTCACATTATGCACACAGCATTTCATAACCAATCAAATATTGCAACAGAGCTTTCCTACACGAAGAAATTATCATTTCATGGAACTACACAGTAGCTGTCATGAATGTTCCTCACTAACCTATTACTCAACATTACACCCATTTTGCCTTACAAAAAAACCAGAATGGCAGTAGCCTGAAACTTGAGAATATTACTGCAACACTTGTATTTGGCATTCAAGCCATACCAATTGATACCAAATAATGTACTTAAGTATTTTAAAAATAGCAGTATTGATAACAATGTTCCAGTGATATCTTAAATGTTCTTTATTCTTTAAGTTCCACAATATCATACTCTGATAACATGCAGTTGTAGGCATATTATAGGTTTTCTAGTATTTCTAGTGATTTCTAAATACAAAAAATTATCACAATTTTTCTGGGTTTTATGATGAGCCAGCTCTGGTATAATGATATCATCATTCTCTGTGCCTGTTCTCTGTTGGGGTAGGCTACCTAAACTAGGGAATTTGATGTGGAACTAAGTTTTCACACAGAATGACTGCCATCAGACCTCTGCAACCCGAAGGCTAACCTGGCCCGAAGCCTAAGTTAAGTCACAGTCATATATGATCTCAAATCAAAATTTATTTGAATTTGGGTTTCATCACAATGTGTTTCCTTCACCGTAAGAGCAGTTGGTAAATGTACATGGGTAAAAACATGTTCGTACATGGCGGGGATCAAATTCGGGTCTCATAATTGTTAGAACTTAGACACGGATACTCTCCTGTGATATGTACTAATAATATTTTATTTCTGAATGCCTTGTGAAGTACATTCATTATTTTATTATTGTGCCTGTACTAAGTAATACAATCCTGAGATTCATATGATTGTAGTCTATTGACTATATTAAACCAGCACTAACTTTTGGGTCTCATAATATGTGAACCATAAGGGTAATAAATATTGTTCAAAAAGCGGTGATCTCTGCCAAAATAGACTTGAATTTTTCTGCTAATGTTTAGTGTGTGTTTGATCACATCTCTTCTGATCTTGACCAATAGTGACCATTTGTCTACACTTATCTTAATTATTTACTATTGCTAATATACTGTAGTTGTAGTAGTACTAACCTAAAGTTAACTGCCCAGTAAATAAAATATTTCATGATTTGATATGATTTCATGATTTGATTTGGCTACCTACAATCTACATAGTGTAAAAAAATATAGCAATAAATTATAAAAATCTCATTTTGTTAACCTTAAAATTAACCTTAATGTATCGTGAAATTCATATTTTACTTTAAAAAATTATATTAATCTTAGATTTCAGGTTAAGGTTGCACTATACAGATTTTATTTCAATTTAGGCCGCCTGTAGGTACATTTCTTACAAATAAGTTCTTTGACTCACAACTTCAACAAAAATTCTTTATTTTAAATGACCATAATAATATTTCTTTAATGTACATTATCAGAAAAGATTTATTTGACAAGGTCCCTTGAATCGACTCTCGAATCATTGATTCATAAGAACTTATTATCTCAAGTACTGAACTCTTTGTTCAATAAATTGGGCTGAAGCTAAAATGATGGTCAATAGGGTGACACATTCCTGCCTTCATTAATAGTACACTCATTGCTTTGCTGGGGATACTGTTGGGATAAATATAAACACACAACTGTAATTCACTTCGAGTAACATAAAGGATGTGAAAATTGTTATAAATATTTCTATGGGTAACCAACTGATGCATTAGAACAGGTATTTTCTAAATACACAATCATGAAATATAAAAATAAGATATGTACAGAAAGACAATAATACTAGGAAATCTTGGCGTTAATAGAAAAGTTAAGAAGATCCTAGATCATGAATAGCATTTTTATACAAAAATAGTCCCTTGTTTTCTTCTCGAATAATGCCTCTAGAATTAAAATTCTTTTTTTATTATGGGCCACTATTTTTTCTTTTTTCGAAAAATAATTACTAAAATAACAATAAAGTAAAATATTACAAGAAGTAAATATGATCACTTTTCTTCACCATAGAAAACAAAAAAAAAAATTAGTTGGGAGGCTTTAATGTAATAAAAAAATAATTGTAGCTTTAAAGGCATTATTCGCAAACAAAACAGGGGAATATGTTGGTATGAAAACGTCAATACCACGAGCGGCTAGCGCTCTTTAGGCTGCCATGTACCTAGTAAATCCTGCTCAGGTTCTGGTTGGTTCACTTTGTAAAATATTTCTGTATATTTTCACACCTGTATTTTATTCTTCCTTTTAACTGGCTCATTGCCCAAGGATATGACTAATATAAACTAATTTGTTGTAGTACATATTGTGTGTTTATTTTTATTTGTGGTGAGCCATGTGTTTGCACTTGTATTGTCAAAGTGTGTCCTTTTCAATGTTGTTCACTATATTAACATAGTATCAATATCACTATATTAAATAAAACATATCATATACCATTGTTTTTTGTCTTGTTTTATATGTTTAATACTTCATTTAGTTTATATTTTGTTTGTTGCTAACCAATCACATAGCCTCATATATTTCATGAACTCGATGTTATTTTATTTACCACCTAACGTTACATGTTGTTTGGTTAGCTTGGCCAGCCCCGAGGCAGTGCTTTAGGGGCTAGTTTTAAGTTTTTAGTCCACCTGAGCCGCGTTTACACTAGGTTCATAAAATTGTTATTGTTAAAATTGTTAATTCTTGACCATCAAAAAGCGAAATGTAAAATTTACTACTTTGAATAAATAATTTGATTTGATTTGATTTAATAGATGCCGGACAAATCCCTGTTAAAAATTAAAATCATTTCATAAGAGTCTACCTACCAATCTACCAATAATATCCTCTTGAGACTATTGATTTAAAACATACCTGTGGCATGATTTAACAGGAAAATCTCGGCCTCAGGTTTTTCCTAGGATATACTTTTAAAAGTAGGAAAACATTAGTCTTATTTTTTCCCCTTTTATGTTGTTGCAGAATTTATGAATGAGTTACTATTTTTGTTTTTCAATAAATCATTCTTTAAATGAGTTACATTACAACATTTGCATACAATTACGAATTGATAACCAGGAGCTCTATTTTTGAAGTTGCGTACGCAAAAGTCTGCTACTATTTGTGCTCGTATCACACGTTTTTTACACATACCCCTGACATCAAAACATCGAGTATTAAATATCGTACGAGTGGTAAGACAAGTCGTTGCGGACTTCAGTGCACGATTTCAGATATCACATTCAGAAATTGATTTCCAGAACATCGTCGACGTAGATATGCCCTTAAATATTTGAGTTATGATAAGACGTAATATTAGCATTGCAAACACTGGGTTGTCACCGCGGCCAACAGGATCCCCGGTTTGGATTGCAGACCTTGTGCTTTATCTTGCAGACGAATACGAAGTTATCGGCGAATCTCAATGGCAGGTTCTCGAAACCACCGTAGACGACCAGGTTATCAAAATATTTGGCTACAAATACTCGAAGACGCGCGCCGTACTGTTCCACATAGTATGCGTAGCGTTACTTGGGCTGCCGTATTTTTTCCTGGCCTACTATCCTCGCCTCAACCGTCACAAATATCTAAGATGCAGTTTGAGAACGGCTGAGGAAGTTTGTGGTATGTATTTTTAAACAATCTATTTTACTTAACCTGTGAGGTACCTGTCAAAAGTACCTCATAGGTTAAACTGCGTATCTCCGATTTTAGGATACCTACGTAGAAATCGTATTGCGTTTGCGTTATCGCTATCGTCACTCATACGTAAAACGACGAAGTTTATTGCTTATACAATATACCTACATACATAAACTGATACTATAAAAAGATTTATTCTAAGATGGCCTAGATCCTCTAAACTATCTATTAATAAATTCCTTTTCGTCGTGAAGTTAATATCGCTTGGCGCCAGCTTTACGTCGCAGACTTACTTAAAGGTCGCACTTGATTGCTAGGTCATCTTATCGTTTGTACGGTTACTAATGTTCATTATCATGTAAACAAACCAATTTTTTTTTCAGTGACGGACGCTGCAGAGAAGGCATTCAATATAGAAAAAGTTTTCCAAGTCGAACTGAATCTAGCTTACCACAGGGACAATTCGCTACGCTACTTTATTTACCAACACAGCCGCTACATATGGATGCACGACCAAGGTCAATTCGTCAATGTTTTGACTTTGAATGAAAAAATCACACTCAATCTGCTCATGGACAACATTTCTGGCATAAACAAACGACAACAAAATGAACTGTAAGTGAAACACATTGAGGAATATGTCTATGCTCGCTAGGCTAACATGCTATGCTCACCAAATACCGCAAGGAAATATTATATTCTTTATTGCATGAAATACATAGAAAAATAATCCGAAGTTGTTGCAAAGGCGAATCATTTTAGACTATGTTGATAGATTCTCCATACAAACTACGCCTAGACCAGAACTTTACAGTTAATGTTGTAAGCCCGTACAAAAATTCGAACATCTATCTGCCCACCCTAACGAAAATCCCACTTTTCTTTGACCTTTTATATCTAGCCACTAGATTTTCTACTTCCGTGAAAATTAAATTAGTCTATCTGATGAAACCATTTCGTGAATCTACTTTGTGCATAACATTTTAAGAAATTTGAACCAATACTAACTATTTGATTTCTTCCAGAACCAAACTGTACGGACCCAATTCGGTGGAAGTAGAAGTGAAAAGCTACTGGACCCTATTCGTAAACGAAGTCTTCAACCCGTTCTACTTGTTCCAAGTGTTCTCCATCATTCTGTGGTCGCTGGACGAGTACTATCAATACGCGACATGCGTTTTCATACTCTCCGCCGGCTCTTGCATGATGGCTTTGTACCAGACCAAACAGGTAAATATACTAACATATAAATACAGGATGTAAAAAAATTTGCTCCAAATATTTTAGGGGTGAATCAGCCCATGAAACTGAACAACTTTCCCCATGGAACATAGGTCGAAATATTCGTTGTTGTTCAGTTTCATGGGCTGATTCACCCCTCTAAATATTTGCAGCTAATATTTTTACCCCTTATATTTCTCAAAGTTGCTTCCCGCTTCTGTATGTATGTATGCTTATATCTTTAAAACAACACAACGGATTTTGATGCAGCTAAACGATTAACGAGTGTAACCGCTGAGCAGGCCTCTAGTATAAAATAAGACACTAATAGAATAACTACAAATCAATAAACATCGTATTGTCTCAGAACAAGGAAGCATTTCAGTGGAAACAACTGGTTGTTCGTACCAGATTGAGGTCAAGAAATTGTCGTCGCAGTAACAAATGGTACGCGTAATGGTACCAATAAATAGTCTTTAAGAGTGACTTTAAAATGTGTATGCACAGATTATAGCGTATGTCTGTACATTTCACAGATTATTTATTACATTTTGTACATTTAGTTATTTATGATTTTGCGCGCGCCGAGGAGTTTCCCATGGCTCCATTATGGTTTTCGCAAAGGTCCGTCTGCAAGATTTCCTTTTTCGGAGCAAATAAGACGTTTATTGTTTTGTGGTTTACTCACGTTTTACTATTAAGGAAGGAAAGGATAATATTAAACTTCTGACACATAAGTGGCGTCTCGTTTAAATAACATGACTCAACAGGGACTTACCTATCAACATAATCGAATTTAGCTTTATCCTTTTCGTCCTATAGATCTTAGATTTGTTCTTTGCTTTACTTCCTCATAATTTTATGGAACTGATTTTGTTATATAAGGAAATATTTGCCGTGCAGTGTAGTAGAAAATCGTCATGGATATCAATTATGTTATGAAGTTAACAAGATGAAGTTTGACAACTTATAAAGCGTAAAGAGATGCTCATAGTGTCACTTTACTTATTTGTTACGTAAATGTACCTTGTATAATATGCGGAAGTGTCACTACAATGCCCTGAAACTTATTTATTACTAGTATACGCTCGCGGCTTTGCCCGCGTGGAAGTAGGCGTTGCTTCCCACAGGATAATCTTTTCGGGATAGCGACTGTCCTGTGTATTAATCCAAGTTACCCTCTATCTGTGTGCTAAATTTCATGAAAATCGGTTTTGTAGTTTTTGCGGGAGTATGAAATAATGGATGCATCAACATCAACAGTCCTTAGAGTCTTATATCTTTATCTAACAGTTGTATTTAGATGACCTCCCCTCTTTTCGGAGGTCTTTGCCATTATTACCATGTTTAGCAGTCAGATTGACGAGTGCAAACATCTTGTATGTTATATTCACAAGGAACGCTGCTACATTCGCCGATTTATTCCTTACTTTTACGAGACTGTACCAATATTTTATTCTTCTTCTTTTCGTGTGGACACCAAGTCGTCCACCAACGACCCAACGAATGCGCTAGGCTAGATCATTCGTCGTCATCATTATCACCAGCCCACATTCACTCACAGCAGGAGCAGCCTTTTCTCTATTGACTCATATTACTCTCAACAAATCCTATTGAACATACTTCTTTTCCAGATGTCAATAAACCTCCACAAAATGGCCGGTTCCACCAGCTCATTCACGGTCACCGTATTACGACCCTCACGATCTGGTCGCGAGGAGTGTGTGGTGAACGCTGGGAGGCTGGTACCAGGGGATGTGTTAGTACTTCCACCAGATGGTTGCGTCATGCCTTGCGACGCTATGCTGCTGACTGGCACCTGCATTGTCAACGAGAGCATGCTCACAGGTATAGTTATACAACATGCTAGCTTTATGTCAGCGTGTGGTAAACAACAACGCTTTTATATTAGTGTGTGGTGAACGCTGGGAGGCTGGTACCAGGGGATGTGTTAGTACTTCCACCGGACGGATGTGTGATGCCTTGCGACGCTATGCTGCTGACTGGCACCTGCATTGTCAACGAGAGCATGCTTACAGGTATAGTTATACAACATGCTAGCTTTATGTCAGCGTGTGGTAAACAACAACGCTTTTATATCAGTGCGTGGTGAACGCTGGGAGGCTGGTACCAGGGGATGTGTTAGTACTTCCGCCAGATGGTTGCGTCATGCCTTGCGACGCTATGCTGCTGACTGGCACCTGCATTGTCAACGAGAGCATGCTTACAGGTATAGTTATACAACATGCTAGCTTTATGTCAGCGTGTGGTAAACAACAACGCTTTTATATCAGTGCGTGGTGAACGCTGGGAGGCTGGTACCAGGGGATGTGTTAGTACTTCCGCCAGATGGTTGCGTCATGCCTTGCGACGCTATGCTGCTGACTGGCACCTGCATTGTCAACGAGAGCATGCTTACAGGTATAGTTATACAACATGCTAGCTTTATGTCAGCGTGTGGTAAACAACAACGCTTTTATATCAGTGTGTGGTGAACGCTGGGATGCTGGTACCAGGGGATGTGTTAGTACTTCCACCAGATGGCTGTGTGATGCCTTGCGACGCTATGCTGCTGACTGGCACCTGCATTGTCAACGAGAGCATGCTTACAGGTATAGTTATACAACAGCTTTATACCAGTGTGTGGTAAACAACAACGCTTTTATATTAGTGTGTGGTGAACGCTGGGAGGCTGGTACCAGGGGATGTGTTAGTACTTCCACCAGATGGTTGCGTCATGCCTTGCGACGCTATGCTGCTGACTGGCACCTGCATTGTCAACGAGAGCATGCTTACAGGTATAGTTATACAACATGCTAGCTTTATGTCAGCGTGTGGTAAACAGCAACGCTTTTATATCAGTGTGTGGTGAACGCTGGAAGGCTGGTACCAGGGGATGTGTTAGTACTTCCACCAGATGGTTGCGTCATGCCTTGCGACGCTATGCTGCTGACTGGCACCTGCATTGTCAACGAGAGCATGCTTACAGGTATAGTTATACAACAGCTTTATACCAGTGTGTGGTAAACAATACAACGCCTTTATATCTTTTATGCCGTGTTGTGCCAGCTTAGAATAGCATCACCCCATTTCTTTACCGTGGGTGTCGTAGAAATCGACTAAGGGATTAGAGGGGTTCACGTGTATTGCAATTTTAGGCGACAGGCTGACAACCTGTCACTATAGTAATGCACGGCTTATCTGAAACGACCCTCAAACATTTGTCAGACGTGGCGATAACGGCCGTAATTTTACGGTTGTTGACGTTCTGCCTACCCCGCCAGGGATATAGGCGTGATTTGTGTGTGTGTGTGTGTGGTGAACGCTGGAAGGCTGGTACCAGGGAATGTGTTAGTACTTTCGCCGGAAGGCTGTGTCATGCCTTGCGACTTGAGAGAACATTATTACAGGTATAATTATACAACATGGTAGCTTTATATCAGTGTATGGTAAACAACACAACGCATTTATATCAGTGTGTGGTAAACAACACAACGCATTTATATCAGTGTATGGTAAACAACACAACGCATTTATATCAGTGTATGGTAAACAACACAACGCATTTATATCAGTGTGTGGTGAACGTTAGAAGGTTGGTACCACCAGGGGATGTGTTTGTTCTGTACGCACTGTAAATCTTTGTACGGCTTTATCATATCATAATATCACACATTTTAGAATGAATTTTCCTTCAGTACCTAACTGAAATAATGGCGATGAGCTGAAAGATTTTATTATGCTCCCAGATATAACGACAAATTAGCTGTTCTTATTTATTCCATTGCTTGTTGCTGATCAAATAATTAGTGATTCATTCGTATCTCGAGTTCGTCGTACGCACAAGTTTACTAATCAATATCAATAAGCGCATGTTTCTAGACATTCATGATAGGAGAAGAAGTAGGTGACAGCTCTAACGACTGCTCGAAACCTTTATATGCTTTTATATAACTTTTATAAGATCAATGATTCAACTCTCCATGTGATACCGACTTAGAATAGTGTGACCACATTTTTTTCTCGCGAGTGTCGTAAGAGGCGACTAAGGGACACGAGTTCATGTTTATTTAAAATTTTAGGCGACAGGCTGACAACCTGTCATTATAGTGCATGAATATCTGTACATACACGAATTCTGTCAGACGTGGCGACCATATTTTTACTGCCTTTAACATTCTGCGTACCAAGCAAGGAATAAGGGCGTCTTATGAGTATGATTCAATTTGTGAGACGTCCTCCCTCAGTACATTTGCTACTTTAGATGTTCCAACCCAATCGATTTTTGCTTTAAAAACCACAAGATAGTAATTCCGAATACTTGATTCAACAAGTTCAACTTGGTTCAAGTTGGTGGAACAAGTGGTTCACAATTACACCACCTAGTACAGAGACAAACGTGGTGTAGCGGTTAACACGTCTGGCCCGGCAAGTCAGCCAACGTGGATTCGAATCCCCTCGGTGTTTTCCAATCAATTCCACTTGTTTCTTTACTGTTAGCTTTGTAACAAAAAAGTTAATACTATTTAGAATAATAGGCTACATTCCTGACAGGTCAAATAAGCTACTTTTTAAAACGGTCTGAAACGATATTTTGTATGAAAGACTAAGATTATGACGTCACTCCGTAAGTCAAATACTTACTTTTACATTATTTTTCTGTTTATTAAATCAAACTTTGAATATTTCGACAAATTTTGAATGAAGTCCGTTTTATATTTGAAGAATAGTTTTAAGCGTGCAACTTTCAATTTCATTAATGACCCAGGAAACTATCAATTTTTTTTGTTCAGGTGAAAGTGTACCAGTGATGAAAGGCCCGCCCTGCCCCTCGCCGGAAGTGTACTCGACGGAAATGCACAAACGTCACACGCTCTTCGCCGGAACGCACGTTATACAGACACGGTTCTATGGCAACAATCAGGTAAGGCGTTATATAGTATTTTACGATTAATGTTAGTAAGTAGTAGATTTGGATCAGGTAAGGCGTTTTACATTATTTAACGCTTTGTGTATAGTAGTTTCGTCTTGAACTTTATGCGATTTACCCAAGCATTATCTAATATTTTGTGTGAATTTGGTCTCTGGTTCGATTCTCGGGCTCCCATACCAATATTTAAAGCTGATTTTGTCAATGTATCTCTTTGCGCTGAACCACTTAGGTTGTCCGTAAGCAAGATGGTTCCGTGGTTTTGAGGTTTCGCTAAGTCGGCTTCTATAGTTAAAAATAACTTTGACAGCGCTCGTTACTCAACAAAGTTGAATTACCAGTTTTTCGTTCCTAAAAAACACTGACACTAGAGTTCATTGGGACGTCCATTGACTCCGTCCAACACGAGATCCTACTAATTATTATAAATGCGAAAGCTTGTATGTTTGTTTGTTACTCGTTCACGCAAAAACTGCTGAACAGATTTTCAGGAAATTTGGCATACACGTAGAGGGTAACTTGGAATAACAGAATAGTTTCAATCCCGATAAAATGTTCCTGAAGGATGCCAATGGGATTAAACCGACTTCGGCGCGGGCGGAGCCGCGGGCATCCACTGTTGTTTCATGAATATCAATGTCAATAAGTAATATTCTTGTTTGTTCTAGGTGCTAGCAAAAGTGGTCCGCACCGGTTTCTACACGGCGAAAGGCGAGCTGATCAAGAGTATTCTGTTTCCGAAAGAGTTCGAGTTCCAATTCTACAAAGACGCCGCCAAATTCGTCATGTTCATGGCTGTCATCGCTGCTGTTGGAATGGCCTTTTCGATTCAACTGTATATTCAAAGAGGCGTAAGTTTGGGTTTTCACTTTCTTTTACTTAATACGATCATTTTTGGTTAATAGCCCTGGAATGAAATTTGACTGGTTTCTATTATAGTAGCATTTCAAAAATAAGGTTGAATTAATTAAATTTTATTATTTTTTCTTTTTTATTATGAGAAAGCGATAGCCTTATCAGAATTGAAACTAAGGTCCGTATTTATAAATCGCACTTAACTTTGAAATCGATCTCAAGACCGATTTTGACAATTGTCAGTCAATTTTAACAGCATCTCAAAGTCGCACTCAAGATCGATCTCAGGGTTGAGTCAGTTTATTAATACAGGTTATTCAACAAAATCAAACTATTTTTCGCAATTTTTAGTCTTCTGTTGATTTGTTTCAGAGCGAAATCGGCACCATAATATTGCGTACACTGGACATCATCACTATAGTAGTACCTCCCGCCCTTCCGGCGGCCATGACGGCCGGCATCGTGTACAGCCAGCAGCGGCTGAAGCGCAACAAGATCTTCTGCGTGTCGCCGCCCAGGATCATCATCTGTGGCAAGCTGCAGCTCATGTGTTTTGACAAGGTGGGCTCTCTTATGACAGCGTCACTATACTACCGCCCCCCTCCCGGCGGCCATGACGGCCGGCATCGTGTACAGCCAGCAGCGGCTGAAGCGCAACAAGATCTTCTGCGTGTCGCCGCCCAGGATCATCATCTGTGGCAAGCTGCAGCTCATGTGTTTTGACAAGGTGGGCTCTCTTATGACAGCGTCACTATACTACCGCCCCCCTCCCGGCGGCCATGACGGCCGGCATCGTGTACAGCCAGCAGCGGCTGAAGCGCAACAAGATCTTCTGCGTGTCGCCGCCCAGGATCATCATCTGTGGCAAGCTGCAGCTCATGTGTTTTGACAAGGTGGGCTCTCTTATGACAGCGTCACTATACTACCGCCCCCCTCCCGGCGGCCATGACGGCCGGCATCGTGTACAGCCAGCAGCGGCTGAAGCGCAACAAGATCTTCTGCGTGTCGCCGCCCAGGATCATCATCTGTGGCAAGCTGCAGCTCATGTGTTTTGACAAGGTGGGCTCTCTTATGACAGCGTCACTATACTACCGCCCCCCTCCCGGCGGCCATGACGGCCGGCATCGTGTACAGCCAGCAGCGGCTGAAGCGCAACAAGATCTTCTGCGTGTCGCCGCCCAGGATCATCATCTGTGGCAAGCTGCAGCTCATGTGTTTTGACAAGGTGAGCTCTCTTATGACAGCGTCACTATACTACCGCCCCCCTCCCGGCGGCCATGACGGCCGGCATCGTGTACAGCCAGCAGCGGCTGAAGCGCAACAAGATCTACGTGTCTTCACAGGGTGTAAAAAAAAATGGTTCAAATATTTTAAGGGGTGAATCAGCCCATAAAACTGAACAACTTTTCCCAAGAAACATAGGTTGAAATATGAAAAACAAAATTAGCCTTCCCATACAAAATTACCGACCGACCAAGTCTATTGTATAGACAGCAGGTCCAAAACATTTTTTCATATTTCAATTTATGTTTCTTGGGAAAAGTTGTTCAGTTTTATGGGCTGATTCACCCCTAAAAATATTTGTAGTTATTATTTTTACACCATATATTACTATCGTCAACAAAAAATAGTCAACCGTAACATTATCTATTTTAACCGAAGATTTTACTGGGGTGTGAAGCTTTTTTACACTGCTTACCGAACTAAACAGTTTAGAACAAAATACACTAAAGAAAGCCAACCTTCAGCACTTTTTTCTTTTCCGATACCCAACTTTAACATACTTATTTTCTTTTTCCTTTAATTTGTTTTTTCCTGCTCTGTCCTGATACATATTTAGAGTTAGCAACGTAAATTTTATTACGCGTTATTCTGTAACTATCTCTCTAATGGTAGAAAAATATCAACATAATCATCCACACAGTTTCATCTCACATTCTTCTTCTCTTCCAGACGGGAACTTTAACAGAAGACGGGCTGGACCTCTACGCTGTGATACCCAACTACACCGGTGAAAAATTCGGCCGCTCCCTAGTCGACGTGAACATGCTACCAGTACAGAGCCCCTTAGTGCAAGCCCTAGCGTCGTGCCACTCCCTTACGAGTATACAAGGACAGTTGAAGGGCGACCCCTTGGACTTGAAGATGTTTGAGTTCACTCAGTGGGTGAGTGAAGCCGCTTTCTCCTTAAAAATGCGGTCCCTATCGCGATTGAGATATAATCGATATTTCCTAATTACGATAATTCGCTGGCATAATTTAACTCTATTTCAAATCAAAATACCGTGCAATGCCATTCAGTTTGTTTGATTCTCATCAGACAAAACTTTTCTTATTTCAATACGTAAAAACCAATGATTAAAAAATAACTGGACAAATTTTTATATATAAATAAAGTGTCTTTTGAGAAATGTAAATATTGAATTGCTTTAAATATTTGTTGGTATTATGTAAAGCAGGAGCGCTTATTTGCTCCATTTGTCAGTATTTACTTATTACGGTACAATAACTACGCAAAATACGTTACGAAAACTTCAATAGAGATAACGAATACTCAAAATCAAATTCTAGGATTATGATTCATGTCCGTAAAATACTTATCTGACAATATCTTATCTTTCTCATCTGTTCCAAGAACTAAATTGCACCACCGTTTGCTCCATATTTACAAATTCAAACATTCTATTGTATATGAATAGTTGTTCTTCACAGAATGACCTTATATGAATAATTAATAGTATTTTTATAAAGTACAACATAATATTAACTACCAGTGACCCGCTGTTTATCGTTTTCCCGTGGAAATGATAGATGTATGTAATGATACATAAACCTTCCTCTTGACTCTATCTATTAAAAAATCAAGATCATCAGCATCAAAATCCGTTGTGTAGTTTAAAAAACTAAGCATACATATGTATACAGACGCTTGCAGCACAGGGAGGAGTTGATCCTAGCAACAGATAACGCCATTGCGGTCGCCAAATACTGTCGCAAAAATAAGAATGATCCTTTGACACGACAAAGATGAAGAAGAACATTAACACACACACAAATCACGCCTTTATCCCTTGCGGGGAAGGCAGGGAGTTAACGATCGTAAAATTACGGTCATTATCGCCACGTCTGATAAGTATGAGGGCTCTTTCAGATGATTCGTGTATTTTTACTTATTCGCGTATTATTAAAGGACTAACATCAATGTGATTTACAGATACTGGAAGAGCCCGGGCCAGAGAACACGCGCTATGACAACCTGACACCCGCGATCGTGAAGCCGGCCGCCGCGCAGAACGAACTGCAGAGCCTCGACGACTACGATCCCTACACTATGGAAATGCCTTATGAGGTAAATATAGGATGAAAGAAATCAACTGCATATAAGATGTAAAAATATTAACAGCTAATATTTTAAAGGGTGAATCAGAAACTGAACAACTTTCCCCAAGAAACACAAATCGAATTATGAAAAAAAAAAAGAAACTCACATACAAATTGACTTTGTCGATAGATAATTTTGTATGGGAGGTCGACTTTTTTTATAATTTGACCTATGTTACTTGGGGAAAGTTGTTTAATGGGGTGGTTCACCCCTTAAAATTATTTACACCCTGTATCTTTTAAGCAGTGAACCCAGCAGTGACAGATTCACCCTATAAAATATTTATAGTTATTTTTTAAGTCTTAAATAGAAGATTTTGTAAAACTAAGTTTTAAACTTTCATGGTTATCTAACTATTCATAGTAACAATACTCCAGTTTACCCGTGATCACGACGCAAGCGCATATCGCTGCTAAGAAACAGCGTCAAAATATCGGGAGCTCATTAAAAAGAATTAGTGTACAAGAAACCGTTAAATTGAAACAATAATTTTGTAAAATATGAATAAAAGTGATCAAAAACATAATTTGCGGGAATCCTTCACAAAATTTTCATTTTGATCTATGTTCTAAGTTTGATGTGCATTATTTTTTTATTTCAATAGAGACATTATGATTACTCATTGCTATCAAATAGCTTTAACCTTGTTGATTGACTAGTTTGATTGATAAGGTCAAACAATACATGTTATGAGATGATTGATAGGAAATAAAGAAGTTCAGTATGTAGGTACTCCCACACGAAAGCAGGACTTTATCAAAAGAAATTCTTTCTAAACAGGTGGGGTTGCTGCGAAGATTCCACTTCTCGTCGTCACAGCAGTCCATGGGCGTCATCGCGAGGGTGCTCGGGCAGCCGCAGATGGTGTACTTCGTGAAAGGCGCGCCAGAAAAGGTACTAAGTTAACTCGTTTTACGTTTCATAACGCCTCGGAAAGCGTACCGTTGGGTACAGATGGACCGATGACTTAAAGAGAGCGGCTGGTAGCGACTGGATGGCGAAAGCGGGAGATCGTTTATTGTGGCGTGCGCTGGGGGAGGGTTATGCCCAACAGTGGACTGCTGTAGGCTGATGTGATCATGACTTTTGATAATGTAGCCATGTGTGCACCACAGGCGACATTTTTGTTCAGCGCTACTGTTCTCGATCGTGCGTCATTCAGTCTTCTCTCTCTATCCGACGAGGGAAAGGGAGTTCAACACAAGAAAATTAGTTACCAAGGAATTAAGAACACTGTATTGAGATATTTTATCTTCCATCTTCTTTTCATTGATTAATCAGTCTAATTACTAGGAACAATATATATCATTGATTTTATTTGATCTTTACATTTCTGAGAATATTGAGATATCGCTCGACGATAAATTGCGGGAAAACCATGTGCTGTTTTCTAAACACCTACCGCATCAAACTTAGGGTTAGTTCATGTATACTGAGATGCGACGCGAAGTGACCTGTTTTGCTGTGAACTGAACCTATTTCAGGGTATAGCCTGTAGTATTTTTCTTGTTTCAATATTTTAGCAACGCTTTCACCTCAATTTTCTTTTTCAAGGTGGCAGGCATGTGCAACCCAGACACTTTACCAGACAACTTTGGCTCAATCCTCAACGAGTACACATCAAACGGATTTCGCGTGATCGGATTGGCTCACAAGAAACTCGATCGCAAAATGAAATGGATGGACGCACAGAGGGTGAAAAGGGAGGCGCTAGAATGCGATATGGCGTTCTTAGGATTTCTAGTCATGCAGAACAGTTTGAAGCCGGAGACCACGCAAGTGATAAGAGATTTACATGAGGCTAACTTGAGACTGGTTATGGTTACTGGTAAGATCGGTTTTCTATTATTTTGAGCTAGAAGTTAAGATAAAGTTGATGTTTAAGAAGTAAAAACAGGTTATGTTATGTGACTAGTATAGATTCATGCAGAAAAGTTGTTGTAATGGTGCCGTCACCGAAAAACAATACTTACAGATCTGACTTAGGCATTTGATAAGGTATCCTTCAGTGTTCTACAAAACTTAACACTCGCATGCATTCGAATGCATATTTTGCGGTTCGTACGCAAATTTTAAAGCAAGGTGGATGTGTACCTCACACCCTATTGATATCTACGTATAACAATTTTATATGTGGTGTTCCTCAGGGAGGCATTCTAGGCCCTAATCTATTTAATGTTTTGACTTTGTTATTTCTTATCTCTCAGATGCAGGGTTTGTATAAAACGAAGCAGATGGCTCCTATCTTTTTGTTTTTTATTTCAGGGGACAACATAATGACTGCGATGTCAGTAGCGCGCGGCTGCTCGATGGTTTTGCCGCATCAAAAACTGCTGTTAGTCACCGCTCATCATCCAAACGGCTTGGATAATAGACCATCGTTATCTATGGAAGTAAGTTTTTGTACTAATTCAGTTTTTTTTTTTGCACATATCTCGCCTTTATCCCTTGCGTGGTAGGCATAGCGTTAACGGCCGTAAAATACCCACATGAAACCCTCCAGTCTCTTAGTCGCCTCTTACGACTCCGTGGGCAAGAAATGGAGTGATGTTATTCTAAGCCGACATCACACGGCATGTAAACCGACATTCCACGGCATGTAAACCGACATTCCACGGCATCTTCATTATGTTAATACCCAATATTTGACAGGTCGTTGGCGACGGCGGACCACCTAAAATGGCAGTTGACTCGTACGTGATCGCAATGGAAGGCAAGACTTGGTCGATCGTCCGCTCGCATTATCCAGAGTTCCTACCACTTATCCTAAAGCGAGGTAAGTACTCCTTGCTGACTTGAATAAATTCTCTATTCGAGAAAGGCGATAAGAGCTTACAACGATATTCCGAAACTCTGTAGGCGACAGTCAAATCTACGAACATTTGTTTCTCCGATGTTTGTTTTTATAAAAAATTTAATGCTAATATGTCGCGTTATAACTTTGTTCCGAAGAATTCGCTTCATATTACTTAAATAAAGTCCACATTTATTTATTTATTATGTAAAATGTTCTGTAAATACACCAAAACTTATGCACAGACTGAATCATTGTAATCATTTAAATTTGCCTAAAACCATTTGTAATGTTATCGTGTTCAATCACATTCTCTTTCTCATTTTCAGGGATGATATTCGGGCGCTTCGGTCCCGACCAGAAGACTCAGCTGATCACGGCGCTGCAGGGCGAAGGGCTGATCGTGGGCATGTGCGGGGACGGCGCCAACGACTGCGGCGCTCTCAAAGCCGCGCATGTGGGCATTTCACTCTCAGAGGCTGATGCTTCAGGTAAATCAACAAAAACGGTTTTTTCTTCCACTTGCTCGTAAAAGGCGTAATTATTTCAAAAAAGGAAGACGAAAATGGACTCATTCAATGAGTCATGTTGGCAAAAAAACGCAGATACTACAAAAAATAATTCTGTGAAATACTTTTCGGTTCTAGACCTGAAAAAAAGGTTCTTAAACTTCGTGCTTCTTGAATACGTGTTTTATGGTACATAATTTGTTTGAAGTTTGAAGGCTGAATGTGACTTTTCCGCGTTCATCTCTTCCTTCCAATATTATTCGACCACAAAAGTGGTAATTTTTGGCTCGACTATATCAAAGATATCGATATTGAAAAATCTCGATTTATTGAATAGCCGATCAATTCCTCAAAAAGTAAAATTTTGTTCCTGCCAACACTATTAGTGTTGTGTCTCAAAGCTACAATAGATTCGTTGGCTGAATGTGCATCGCAGCATTAATTGTATTTATAATCATAAATCTATATTTTTGATAATTTATTTGTTTAATATCGTGAATTTATCGGAGTCGCGGCTCAATATATCCATAGTTAGATTTAGCATCCCTAATCCCCAATTATAAAAAAAACTTTTTTTCTCCAACAGTGGCGGCCCCATTCACGTCCCAGGAGCAGAACATATCGTGCGTGAAGCAGTTGGCGTTAGAAGGGCGCTGCGCTCTCTCCACATCGTTCGCCATCTTCAAGTACATGGCGCTGTACTCGTTCATACAGTTCTTCTCGATCCTCATCCTCTATAATGTAGGTTGCGACTTGTTTTGTTATTCTTATGTTAACTCATTCGTTAAGAAGTAAATATTTACAAGTCAAATTGTATTAACGTGAAATTTGGAGTTCGCTTCGCTCGCCATAAGTTTGATAATGTTGTTTTAACGGAAAACAGCAAGATCGCTGACTACGCAAAATCCGTTGTGTTTTAACTTTTTGCTAAAACAATGAGCTCGCTTCGCTCGCAATACCTGTCGTCAATAAAGCGAGATTGTCTTCCAGTCAGCAGTCAGCTGATAGTGATTTTGTATACAAGGTAATTTTTTTTATTGACGTTTCCTAACATATGTTTCTAGGGCAAATTTGTTGTGTATAGTGCTCTACATGCACCCTATCAGCATTCAGAGGGCTATCCTTTACACCCCATATATAAATATTTTTTATTAATTAAACTAACAATAGTAGATTACGTACTGAGGTATGTAAGCTATCAATAACAACCGAGGTTTTTTAACGCCCGAGCGGAGCGAGGGCGGTACCTTTCCGAGGTTGTTATTGATGTTACATCCGTGGTACGTATACTGCTTTACATATCGAATGAAAAAAGAGTAAAATAAAGCGATAAATACAAGAAAACGATCCATAAATGATGATTGTATCGTCTGCTATTCAAATTGCACCACTAAACTTGTTTTTCTATGATTGAAAAATATGAAATTAATATGAAAGAAAAGTATCCTAACATAAAGTAGACATTTTTCTGATCGTAGGGATATTAGTAATTTTTACTTTTGTCATTGTAATATGGAGTAATAATTCGACAAACTCATTTATTGAGGTTATAAAAATACAGATTAAAAATAAAATTCCTGCGTTCAAGCAACACAATTCGTAGCGGCCAGTTCGAAATTTAAAATCGTATACAACTAATTGGATGCAACTCCTATTAAAAATAAGAAGAAATTGATTTTAACTTTTTAATTGCCGCGATTCTATTGGTTCTTTTCTAGTTCCATATTTAAAATTACTTACAGGCTTAGTTTTAAAACCTCGCCTGTAAGTTGAACTTACAGGTCGTGTTTTTTGTCAGTAATGACCTACTTTCAGAGCATGAGATATGTAAAATGTTTTTCATTCCACAGTACTACTCAATCCTGGGCAACAACCAATTCCTGTACATCGACTTAGTCCTGACCACCCTCCTGGCTCTATCGCTGGGCCGCGCGGCGCCCGGGCCGGTGCTCAGCAAGCAGACGCCGCCCGTGTCGCTCGTGGCGGCCGCCAGCATCGTGCCGCTCGTCATGCAGGTCTCGCTCGTGCTGCTCGTGCAGCTCGCCGCGATCGTACTGCTCAACAACCAGCTCTGGTGAGTACTGGTGCTCGTGTCGCTCGTGGCGGCCGCCAGCATCGTGCCGCTCGTCATGCAGGTCTCGCTCGTGCTGCTCGTGCAGCTCGCCGCGATCGTGCTGCTCAACAACCAGCTCTGGTGAGTACTGGTGCTCGTGTCGCTCGTGGCCGCCGCCAGCATCGTGCCGCTCGTCATGCAGGTCTCGCTCGTGCTGCTCGTGCAGCTCGCCGCGATCGTGCTGCTCAACAACCAGCTCTGGTGAGTACTGGTGCTCGTGTCGCTCGTGGCCGCCGCCAGCATCGTGCCGCTCGTCATGCAGGTCTCGCTCGTGCTGCTCGTGCAGCTCGCCGCGATCGTGCTGCTCAACAACCAGCTCTGGTGAGTACTGGTGCTCGTGTCGCTCGTGGCCGCCGCCAGCATCGTGCCGCTCGTCATGCAGGTCTCGCTCGTGCTGCTCGTGCAGCTCGCCGCGATCGTGCTGCTCAACAACCAGCTCTGGTGAGTACTGGTGCTCGTGTCGCTCGTGGCCGCCGCCAGCATCGTGCCGCTCGTCATGCAGGTCTCGCTCGTGCTGCTCGTGCAGCTCGCCGCGATCGTGCTGCTCAACAACCAGCCCTGGTGAGTACTGGTGCTCGTGTGGCTCGTGGCCGCCGCCAGCATCGTGCCGCTCGTCATGCAGGTCTCGCTCGTGCTGCTCGTGCAGCTCGCCGCGATCGTGCTGCTCAACAACCAGCCCTGGTGAGTACTGGTGCTCGTTCCGCTCGTTATACTTAATAGGTTAATGTAACTGTGTTTTATCGTGAAATGACTAGCTTGTTTCGCTCGCAATGCGTGTCCAGTTATTGTTTAGTGCGAAATGCAGAGCTCGTTTAGCTTGCACTGCGTTTGCAGTACGTGTAAGATTATAATTTTGACGCGAAACTTGGTGCTCTTAATATTATTATTCTTTTTTCTCGCTACGATTTTTGGATTCATACAATAATACCGGTATAAATAGGTATCTATACCAAAAACTTACATAACAGCGTCGTAAATCATCGAACATAAAAATCATGTATATCTGTGAGACACATGTACATAAAATTGTAGGTGGTAAATAAAATTGAAGAATTAATGTGCTCTGCCTGATGGCGCACAGATTTAAACTTAACAGATTATAACTTATTCGTCTGTAAAAACTTAATTTAACTAAATAATTTCACCTAAAAATGTATGTTCTGGTCATCCGTCAGGTTCCACCCGGTGGAGGGCAACATCCGCACGGAGCAGGTGCAGTGCTGGGAGAACACGGTGCTCTTCATCGTCTCCTCGTTCCAGTACCTCATCATGGCCTGCGTCTACGCCAAGGGCTGGCCCTTCCGGCAGCCCTTCTGCGCCAACTGTGAGTATTTTAACTATCGTCTTCTTGACGATAGAAGTTTTTTAGAAAAAAAAAGGAAAATGGACCTTATGCCATAGCATTCGCTCCAAGGTCACAAATGTCACAGGGATCATTCTATATTTTACAGACTATAAATCACAGTAATAAAATAACCTCATAAATTAATAATTAGACTAAAACAAAACGGCCATGACAGCTGATAAAAAGTATGGCGGCCACAGACCCGAATTATATATTTTTTCTTTTTACTCTCAAATTTTTTCCGATACACGCATCAAATACAAATTGTTACTAGTGAACCACAAATTCATTTAAAAAAAGATCTAGGCTGTGTGTAACCAAACGTAAAAAATTAACGTCCAATCAGGGTCTGTGTTACTTGTACACCCGTGTGTTCAAGCAAGGCGCGCAGCATTTACATGCGATTATGTATCAAACACCTCACTGAACTACATTAGCCTACGAGAACCATGGGCGTACAAAAAACACTCAAGAGGTTAATCAAAATGTCGCAAATACGTAATATTTTTTTTAAAACGAAACGAACAAAAGTGTCCCTGCGAAATATATTTGCAGCAAATATTTTTGTACAGCTTAAACTTGTACAACCAATCCGCTTAACAAGCGTGGTGAGTATGGCAAATACTCAGTTGTGGCTGTAGAAGTAGTAGTAGTATACTTGGATTTATTTAATCATTTATTACACACTAAAACAGATATAGGATTTGTATTTGTGTAACGGTCTTATTCTGTTCCCCGCAGACTGGATGGTGGTGGTGCTGATTCTGCAGTCGGTATTCGTGGTGGCGGTGCTGCTCGCGCCGTGGCCCTGGCTGGCGGACTTCATGGAGGTGATAGTCTTCGACCCGGCGCGCGCGGATGAGGCCATCTTCCGCGTGTACGTGCTGCTCATACCCGTCGTGCATCTAGTGCTCGCTATCGGAATTGAGGTCAGTGTATACAGTTATAAGAGGGGACTATTTCTTCGTTGCGTGTCGGGGCGAAGTAATTTTTTTTGTAAGGTTTTGTAGCCTGGACACTAGTTCTTTTGGCAAGTTTTCAGACCATAGAGTTGCCATACTACAACATTTGGAGTGGCTGCCCTAATGTCTACTACAGCAATACACAGACCGCGGCCCGTGCGGTTTAGCTTGCGGCCCGCGAGCAGAGCTCATATCGCCATATTACAAAAGAGAAAGTTTTAAGAAATATGGAGACAAATATTTTTTCGTTTTACAGCACAACTAAGACGCTTTTCTTTTAATTTTTTATTATTCTTTTTTTCACAGGCAACTCTATCAGACCCGGAGAAGCTATGCGCGCTATTCAAAATAGTCCGCCGTCGCTGCGGAGACAAGGAAGACGTTTCAAACGCCGAAGCAGCGTGTCCATTATGGCCGCCACGCTCCCCCGCGCACGTCTGCTGACGCCATTGGCCGCCGCGCCGCCCACCGCGTCACCGCCGACCAATCCCGTGCGCCCACCGCGCCAGCGAGCTCGCTGATTGGCTGATGGTATCATGACACGCATATCTGCTGCTAGGGATTCGGTATAGCTGATTTTTATCGGTGATATTTTTGCAAATAATACACTTTCGGGAAAGTCTGCTTCGTACGACATTAGGTGCAGGCATTACGCTTCAAAACAAATGATTGTGCTTGACAATCTATCTATCCTTGTCACACTTAAGGGAATTTCATATTTCTATCCTGCTCTCTGACGACGTCAAAGCTCCACACTGTTGCATTTTTCTGATAAATTCTTTGATTGATTTTTTTTTAGGCGTAATGTATGCACCCCGACATAAGACTGAGATCTCGTGCCACTGGCTGTAAATAAGTCGGCCGTTTGTTTGTGTGGAGTAGACTTTGCTATCCCTGTGTTTCTAAAGTTACTGTAATGGACGCTTTTAGGTATCGGTCAGCTAACGAGACTTCGAAGACAAGCCTAGCTTGCGATCTCAACGTATTGCAGATACCTAGGTCCATATATAAGTCGCACTCAACTCCGAGATCGATCTCAAGAGCGATTTTGACAAATGTCAGTCAACACTCACAGCATCAAAGTTACACTTGAGATCGATCTTAGAGTTGAGTGTGGTTTATAAAAACGGGCCCTATAGTCCGTCAATTGTATCCTATTTTGTTTGTCGAATGCCAAATGTGATAGATGAACACTACGGCTCGGGAAGTCTCCTGTGCTATTTTGTTTTAAAAGTAGTTACGTATTCGGCCTCTGAAGCCGTAGGTATTTTTTATTATAAGTAGGTAGTTATAATCCTATTGCGATGTAAAAGGCAATACATTTCGATACCGAGGGGGTCTAAGCTCTCTTGCTTCAGTTACCTTTTGATTTATTTATTTATTATACATTTCATTCGTATTTTAATTTTTATAAATTATTTATCCCCTAGTAAATCATTTGTTAAGCCCTTTTAGATGCTTAGAAAAGGTGGACGTACACTTGTCAGAGCCATACGCGCCGCGTCGCTGTGTAGTGCGGATGGTGTGACCATGTTTAGCGTATTTTTATTTCAGAATATTAGCAGATTTAAAAGCAACATTATCAGATATTGGCAGATTTGAATCAATATTAAGTTAGGTTCTGCCGGAATCTGATACTTTTTCCTAGAAAAATATGGTAAGTTCTGTAATAAAATACTGCTAGATATAGTCACACCATCCGCATCAGTCGCATAGTGTTCGGCTAGGTGTGCGTGCAACTTAAAATCCTACTTAATTTATTGTATATAGAAAAATATGAATTTTTAATATTAGGTTTGATAATTTCCTAATATTTATTTAGAACTTTGGTAATTTACTGCATTTACCAGTACGATGTACTTCACTAAGTACTTACCGATCCGAAAATAAGTACTTATTGATCTGTGCTCATTTTTGCTTGTGATTTAGTTACTAAAAATCTAGTTTTTTTTTTTGTAGAAATCACAGTGTGGCAGCCTTTGAGTTGAAAACTAACTAATTTTAGCTCGCGTCTGGTCCAATCAATCAAAAATATATTTTAAAACAGTACATTGTGCACAAAATGTATACCTCTTTTTACATAATATTAGACTTTTTATTACTACGGTGCGCAGTAATTTTTTAATTTTAAGCGCCATTGGTGGTAAACCAAAGTAAAAAACTACGCAGCGCATCATATTTTTACGTAAATCAATTTACTTAATAATCTAAATTTCCTTATAGAAATACGTGTCAGATTAAGATATGATGTCTACTAAGTGTCGTTTGAAAAGTATTACTGAATGTATACCTCTTAAACTTGTGCTAAACGACTTTTTTAACTTATTTATAATGATGAATTAAAAAGGAGTTATTTTGGTCATCCATTCATTAATTTGATGATTAGCATTCGCGTTTCATTTTAACACAATTTTACACCGATGATATGATTGTCATTTTGCACATATAATTTTTTTTCGTAGGTTCGATTCTGCATTCTCTTTTTGGTGTGTATAGAAAATGGTCTGGATTTTAAACAGGAATTTCGTATAACGTAAATAGCTAAACACAAAAACAGCAAGTTCTCAAAAACTTCTGCAGTGCTATTATTAAAAGTTTATTAAAATTTAAATGCGAATACTTTTTTGATGAAAATTTAATCAATATTTGTTATTTATACGTATAAGTTGTCGATTGTAGCGAAATATTGAGTGAGAAAGCGCTACCTAGTTCAAATGAAATCAGGCTATGTTCATTCCTATTATTTAAAGATATAAGATTATTTTGGTGCTTAATTTTATTTTTCTTATAAGTTTACCAGGGTTCGAAAATATCCGATATTTATAATAAATATCAAAATATCGGATATTTATGATATATATCCGATATATATCAACTTTGATATATATCCATTTTGTATGAACTTCAGGTTGTTATTTTATAGTATTATTTATGTATATTTGTTGCATATGTCGAACATAAATATAATACATTATTAAAAAATGTATTTAAATTGTTAAACAATAAATAAATAATAATAATTTAAAAAAAATGTTTTTAATGGTTTTTTATACAGGGTGTTAGGAAAAGTACTGCGTTACTTTTCAGGGATGATCCTGTCCATTGAACTGAACAACTTTTGTTCTACGACTTTTGGAAAATAGGCAATTTTTTTTTATGTAGTTATTCTTCGTTTTATTTATTGAAGTACTTAAAATAAACAAAACATAAGTCTTCTTATTGATTTATTCGATCAGGCAAAATCAACCAAAACATAAAATCTTATTTATCAAATAATCAACAAACAAAAACCTTTTTATTTTATACATAATTCTAATCAGTCAATATAAAATAATCATAGTAATCATACCTACATTTAGGTAACATACCATATCTATCATACCTACATCTAGGTTTATTTACTTGATTTTATATTTGTTTACCAATTTTTCGTTACTCATTTATTTTATTGTTTATTGCGTAATACCTATTAACATATAAGTAAACAAAAAAGTTTGAATTATAACTTTACTACTGTATGTACTATGTATGTACCACTAGATAGCGTAAAAGTAGAAATACACCGAAAAAGACTAAAAAATATTGATATATATCACAAAAAGTCATTGGATATATATCGGATATATATCATGATATATATCCATTGATATATATCCTTCGAACCCTGAAGTTTACCTACAAGTCTAATAAAAATGTATTACCTTTACGGGACTTTTAGTCTTGTAAGTACTTTTTGATCCTGTTATTTATTGAACTGCATTATTGTAGATTTTCGACTTGCGTATACATATTTGTTTTAAAGCGTGTCTGTACTCGAATATTTGGAACTTGTTGACTGTTTTGTATCCAATTGTCACGATAATGTAGTTCGATACACTTTTTATTGTAATCGCGACAACCTTTAGATTTGATGTGACCAGAAATAAAAATACGATTGGTTTCGAAAAATTTCTTTGGTTTTATTTTTTAGGCTTTGCATCGAGTCTTGATATAAACTGATAAATCTTCATAGTAGGTAAATATAAAAACTACCTATTACATAGGTAATAATTTATGTGCTTTTATGGTAAATACTGCGTGTAGCCGGGAGGGGGTGAATATTGTGGCGGTTGCGAGTTCTTGGCGCGAACTACGACAGGCTTAGCGCTGCGGGGCGCTGGGGGACGTTTCCACCTGAAGGATTAAATACATCATCATTAGATTAAACATAGGTAAACATACAAATAAACAAAGTTACAGGGTTCAAAAACAACGAAGCATTTCGAGAAAAGGTAGGTAGTAGTAAAATGTACAGGATGTAAAAATATTAGCTGCAAATATTTTAAGGGGTGAATCAGCCCATGAAACTGAACAACTCGCCAAGAAACGTAGGTCGATATATATATAAAAATAACCTCCCATACAAAATTACCGACCAACCAAGTCAATTTGTATGGGAGGTCCGAAAAATTTTCTCACATTTCGACCTATGTTTCTTGGGAAAAGTTATTGAGTTTCATGGTCTGAATCACCCCTTAAAATATTTGCAGCTGATATTTTTACACCTTATATAATACGTATATAGATAACGAATCTTAAAGAAAACAAAAACCATGCCCGCTTTAAAAAGAGGCAAGTAATTTGCACCTATAATTTCTTACCAAGGCACTAGGCTCAAATCATGCGGCGGTTTGGGGCGCGCCAATCGCTCGGCCCGCTCTTGTCGCAGCGTGTCGCCGTCACGCGCGGCAGCGCAGCACGCGCGCAGCGTGAAGTAGTACACCAGCTCCACGCCCGAGAGCAGCGAGAAACCCAGGAACAGACCCGCGATACCGCCGAACGATACTGGAAAAAAGGATATGAGGTATGAAAATTAGTGAAATTAAAATTGACCGTGTCATGCCGGCTTAGAATAGCATCACCCCACATCCTTCCCGCGGGTGTCGTAAGAGGCGACTAAGGGACTCGAGGGTATTGGTGTATTAAAATGTTTAGGCTGACAACCTGTCACTATAGTGATACACATGTTTTCTGAAACTACCTTGGAAAACAGCAACCGCATTCTTACGGCCGTTAACGCTCTGTCTACCCCGCAAGGGATAAAGGCGTGATAAATGTATGTATGAATCGAATCAATTTAGACAATGACATACTATGTAAGTACGCCACATGTAATATTATTGTAACATACTGGCTACAAGTTAAGACAGACTAAACAAATCAGTGTACTTACATCTTAAGACCCTTCAGGGGTGTAATGACCAAGATGTTAAAATTACCATAGTGCTAAAATGACCAAGTGGCGAAATGACTAAGTTTCGGAGTGCTTTAATGTCCAAGCATCAAGGTGCTAAAAAGACCAAGGTGCTAAAATGACCAAGTCTAATGTCGCAAATTGAACATAGAACATAGTCTAGAGAATGTAATTTTCTCAAGAACTATCTAATGCTAGACTAGACTTCGAGAAAGTCGTTATTTTACTCAATTATCGATTTTAAAGCGAATAGAGCGGTGCAAGCGATTTTTGACCTTATTGACAGTTTTCAAAACGTCTTAAATTTATGAAATTCTTGAATAAATATGTTAAATACGTCCGTTTGTTTTAAAATTTGACAAATGTCAATAAGGTCGAAAATTGCATGCACCATATTTTTGGATTTCCCTATCGATTAGAAAGCCAATAAGTTAAAAAAAAAAAATTGAGTAAAACAGCAACTTTCTCAAAGAAAGTGATAGTCTAGCATAAATAGTTTCCGAGAAAATTTCAATCTCTAGATATGATGCATTTATAGTCAATTTGCGATATTAGACTTGGTCATTTTAGCACCTTGGTCATTTTAGCACCTTGGTCATTTTAGCACCTTGGTCATTTTAGAACTTTGGTCATTTCGCCACATGGTCATTTTAGCACTATGGTCATTTTAATATCTTGGTCATTACACCCCTGAAGGCTTAAGACAAACTATTGTGATTCACTGATGAAATAAACGTGTTTGTAGCTTCGTTTGTAGTGATTTATTGAACAAATATTATCGTGTTTACAACTGAAAGACAGTCTATTTTGATTTAGATCCTGAACACCTTCATCACAGCTTTTCCAACAAGTTACAACTTTACAAGCTACAACTTAACACAGATTGTTACAAAATTAAAGTTCACCTACATACTACTACTCCTACCTACATTAAGACAAGGTGTTCTGAATCTGATTGATTATCATATACCTACATACAGGGTGTAAGGGACGGTGTAACGAAAATTTTGCAGGCGTGTTCAGACCATGAAACTAAATAACTTTTTATATGGGGGCTATGTTGGGAAATGAAAAAAAATTTCGACCTTCCATACAAAATTCCCGATCAGCGGAGTGGCTTTAAGGGAACACGAAAACATTTTTTTGTTTCTCCACATAGCCTCCATAGAAAAAGTTGTTTGGTTTCATGGTCTGATCACGCCTGCAAAGTTTTCGTTACACCGTCCGTAACACCCCGTAATTATCATTAGTCATTACCTAGTAAATCGACCCATCCGAACAGCACCTCTCGCTTGTAGCGCACCATGGGCCAAGACACGAATTCAGTCTCGAGAGATGTCGTCGCCCCACTGCCTTTGCCAATGCTGAAAGAAATAAAAAATATGATTTTATTTCGAATCAGTACACGCGAAAACTTTCATAAAGTGTACGTATAGGTAGTTCGCGCGAACGGTCCGCGCGCGTGGTTCGTTACAATTCAAGCGTTGCAGATAGAGTGAGTGAACTTCGCACGCTCTAATCCGCAATACTGCCGGATAGCTGGCATATTTTGACAGTTATACCGACTTAGTATATGGTGGTTTACGGCGCCATCTTTCGAATTAGTTTCTTAAAAACACCAAGTATAAAATAGACGTCTTATTAGATGTTTTTTAGAGACTAGGTCGTGCACGCAATTCAGGACAAATTGGTGGGACATATTTTGGTTTACTTACTCAATTTCAGAGAGTTTTTCAACTTCGTACACGGTGTGGGAACATCCTAGCTCACATGAGCACTTCGTCACGTCAGTAATTTGAGCAAAGTTGTTCGCTACACACTCCAGCTCTTTTATTGTACACACTTTGTATCCAGCTGTAAGATAAAATACCAAGTGTGTAGATAAAATACTAATAAAAAAGGTATTTCGTTTTAAAGTGACGCTAGCGTTGGTGCAGCGCCCTACCGCCAATGTTCGACTCTTTTTTCGGGAAAGTAACTAGCTAATGTACGGTCATAACAAACTCCATAATAAAGACTTGCGCTAGCGATGCTCATTTGAAATCGCTTGGACGTTGCAAACGATTTCAAGTATGCACGTCTAGCGCAAGTCTATATTATGAACTATAGATTATGACGACTGTACCTTTTTAATTTTATTTTAATTATCAAATTAAAAATAAATGCTAAAATTGATGATGTCAACCAAGAAATCTATTTCCTTGTTAACCAAGTAATCTACATACCTACATCTTATACCCACAGCACTTTTAAGTTTCGTGGCCATTCTCTAACTCATAGACTAGGAACTTACGTGTAGCAGGATAGAAATGCGGCACACATTTGCAGAACGACCGACTTCTTTGCATCCGACACTGCCTCATACAAGCCGAGTAGGTATAGATATTAGAGGTCTCTAAAGAGAGTTCGTCTGCGAATACACATCTCCTTTGCCTGATGGACAGCTGCCGGGCGTCTTCGGTGGTGTAGGTGTGTTTGACAGAGAAAGAGACCTTCTCTACGCGCCGCTCCCACGAGTGCTGGGCGCTGAGCTCCAGGCCAGCCATTTCTTCGGTGGAATGTATGTAGATCTTGAATTAGAAAAGGTTATTTAAATGAGCAGGTACTTGATCTCACTCTGCTTAGAGAGCAACCTCAAAGAGGTCGATATTTGTTTGATGTGATTTTTACGAGGAATCGGATTCGATACATTGCACTCGCAATAGGCCTGCCAAGCCGCCAACGTCCAGTGATAGTGAAGAGTGGGTCAAGGGATAAAGGCGTGATTTGTGTATGTATGTATGTATGGATCTATCGTAGATAGTAAGTACCTATTGGTATATTCTATTTGCAATGCGATACAAGTTTTTTTTGTTGGAGCCCTTACTTCAATATAAAAGTTACAGTAAGTAGGTAGGTGGTATCTATCATGGCCATTGGTCCATGGTATCTATCATAGGTTACGCGGCACATACGGTTGAAAAATGAATGGCTTATACCGAAGACGACTTAAATATTCATCCACATTCTTTATTGCGCGGGACATATGGTATTAAGGTGATGATGGCATAGATTTTCCAGCATATGAAACCCTTATGCCGTGTGATGTTGGCTTAGAATAACATCAGCCCATTTCTTTCCCGTGGGTGTCGTAAGAGGCGGCTGAGGGACTCGAGGGTTTCAAGTATTTTACCATATTAGGCCACAGGCTGACATCTTGTCACTATAGTAATACACGAATTATCTGAAACGACCCTCAAATATTAGTCAGACGTGGCGTTAGCGAACTTCTATACAGTAAGGCTTTAGAGTTTAGCAATAGGTATTTCAAAGTTTACGAGTGAATTTAGTTTAGCAATGAAACTAGCCGGGAGATGCCGGCTTAGAATAGCCTCACCCCACATCCTTCCCGCGGGTGTCGTAAGAGGCGACTAAGGGACTCGAGAGTATTGGTGTATTACAATTTTTAGGCGACAGGCTGACAACCTGTCACTATAGTGATACACATTTTTCTGAAACTACCTTGGAAAACAATCCTCAAAAATATCAGACGTGGCGATAGTGGCCTGATTCTTACAGCCGTTAACGCTCTGCCTACCCCGCAAGGAATAAAGGCGTGATATATGTACGTATGTATGAAACTTACATCAATAATCGTGTCATTTCGGTAGGAGTTGAACATGAAGGACCATTTAGCATCCGTCTCGTGTATGAAGGCCTCCGCGAATTGTTCAGATTGGGTTTCAGATTGCCTGTTGATATATAAGGTGTAAAAATATTAGCTGCAAATATTTTAAGGAGTAAATCAGCCCATGAAACTGAACAACTTTCCCCAAGGAACATAGGTAGAAATAAGAAAAAAATTTTTGGACCTCCCATACAAATAGACTTGGTCGGTTGGTAATTTTGTATGGAATGTCCAAAATTTTTTTTCATATTTCGCCCTATGTTCCTTTGGGAGAGTTGTTCAATTTCATGGGCTGGTTCACCCCTTAAAATATTTGCAGCTAATATTTTTACTATTTTTACACCCTGTAGTAATATTAGAGTGGTTAGGTACACCAGTCGTTGCGGACTTCCGCGCAGAGAATCGAATTACGACGACGATTCGGAAATTGATTCCCAGGCTTGCGTAGGTAGAACCTCTAATGGGCGAGTGGGCTTTTAAAAAAAACTAGTGATGGGCCGAATGTGGAATGAACCGAATTCGAACTTCGGCCGAACATTCGGTGTTAAACAACACCGAATTCGAAGTTCGGCCGAACTTCGGTTGACATTCCCGCGCTTTTCTTCAAAGCGGCAGGTCACGACTTGTTCACTTGCAATTTGTTGTTGTGGCCTTGCCGCCCGCTACCCGCGCGGTCCCCCCTTTCTCTAAATGCTAATTGCTTGCTTTTAAAGAAACAAAAATAACTGATTAAAGTTGATTTATAATATTAAAACGGCTACTAATGAGTAGTACCTACCTTTTATATTTTTAATTTAATTCACAGACAGGCAGTCTTTTATGTTTATTTTTCTTATTATAATGTTAATTATAAAGAAAAGAACTGATTATGAATAATAATAATAAATATAATATTCAACTAAAGATTTCAATTACATACTTATTTCTGTCTTTTATATAATTAATTTCAGTGAGAACTGAATTCAAGGGAAATGCATGAGTAAAAAATAGTTTCTAAAAAGCATAACTAGATTAAGTACATTACATAGGTATACCTACTTAACTACATATATTTTTTGAACTCTCCCAGACATATAGTTAGCATGATGATGAAGTACCGAATTTCGGCCGAAGTTTGGCGGCATTACGAACCGAATTTCAGCCGAATGCCGAAGTTCTGCAAAACCTGCCGAAGTTCGGTTTAAATGAATGTAAAACGAATTTCGGCCCATCCCTAAAAAAAACCTTTTATTTTGGGCATTAAAAAAATATTCTAATAAAACACGCAACCGCGCACGCATTTAATAGAAATTAAGTAAATTATACCAAAATTTCAACAAGTAAAACTCTAGCACACAAAGAGAAATAGGTTTTACAAATTCGTCATTTTGTTGAATTTCATTTGAATTATTAAATGAATGATTGCAATCAAATATCTAGGTACGTATTTTAGGTACTGTTTATCTGTGCATGAAATTCCCAATGAATTTTTGGCTAAATATTAGATATTTTGGATCTCTTTCCTCGATAAACGTTGTTCAATTGAATGGTCTAGTTGATTCATACACAAAAAATATATTCAGCATTTTATGAAAGAAAGAAAGAAGAGGAAAGAGAAGACGGAGGCCTTAGCCCAGCAGTGGGACGATACAGGCTAATTAAGATAAGATTTTTTTACGAATTGTCTCAGGCAATCAAAGACTACGTACCAAGGCCAAATTTTCTCAGCATGTCGCGAATTGAAAGCGTAACAGAAGCCCATCTCAGTGAAGACCGGTATGAGCAGATCACAGCACTCCTCAGAGTCTCCTTTCCATTCACAGTCATAGAAAAGTGACTCGCAGCGACGAACGATCTGGAAAATGTAGAGACAATTGTACCTACAAAAGAGATACGTCATATTGTACGTATTATTTCCCCCAAAGAAATTGAAAAAGCGTTCTCCCAAACGAACTTCTCTACCGAAAGGGCTCGGCGCACAAAGACACAATACTGAATACAAATAGGTACGCCCAAAGAATATAGTTGGACATTATTTTTATCAGCTGCGTAAAGAAACTGTTTATTTAGTAGGTACATGATGAGACATGATGTTACCGAGTGATTCTCGCATTTGGTCCGGATTTGGCCATTTTTCAAAAAAAAATTTTTTTTTTCTATTAGGGCTACAATTTTTATAAATGTGATACGTATTTGCCTTTTTAATAATATTTTTTGAAAGGCACTCATGTGGGATAATTATCAATAAAGTTATGTAAAGGATGGTAATGAAGCCAGGGATGGAAATGAAAAGTTCATGGATGATAATGAAATATGACCTCACTGACTGCACTACTGAGGAGATGTCCAGTTCCTACGGTCAGGCTAATGCTTCCTACCATGTCTTACGCCTCCACTGCAGCCCCTGGACATCATCCCTGCGCCTCTGGACTATATCTGCTTGGTTATTCATAACAATGTCTGCTTGGTTATCCATAACAATTCTAGGTATAAAAGTTGAAACTAAATCATTTTTCGTAAGAAATATGGGTAGAAATATAAAAATGATACTTAAAAAAGCATTTTTCTTCATATTTGCTCATTACCATCCGTCAAAATTGGGCCGAAATGGACGGAAATGAATAGGATGGAAATGAAGTTTCGACAGTTTTTTTTCAAATTCTCACGATACCTAGATGTTTCAAAGTTATGATACGAAATGGATAAAAGTATAACGAAATGCTATTGTTATATATGGAAAGAAAACATTAAAAGAGAACAGTTAATATAATAATCACTGGATGGTAATGACCTCTCACCTGTGACAAAACCAAAATTTGAGTGCGAGAATCAAAATTTAACTTTCTACGAACGTTTTCACGGAGCCACCTCTAGTCAGATGGTTTGGCTGACTTCCAAGGAAGGGGCTTGTGGAGAAAGCAACGTCTTTAGTAGGCTTATTTAAGGATAAAACTTGATGTCAATTCTCGCGGACGGAAATGAAGGATTTCGTGTGACAAAAATATAACGTTGATTCTCTCTAGGTTTCATTCAGTATTATTGCTTGAACTATTTACTATGCATAAGCTATCTTCATTGATGATCGGAAAACAGGAAAACATTGTGCAGTTTATCGTATAAATGGCTTGATATGATTATTTTAGTGTAGGAAGGACTGAAAATCACACGGATGGAAATGAGATTTTACCTATCTAAAGTTCGATAACTAATTTTTGAAAAGACTTGTACCAAATATCGATCCTGCCACATTTTTTTATTTTTATTAGTGACCTTTTCGGATATAAATAACTTTCGATTTATTTGTTTTCATACCAATTTGATGCCTGCACACGAAATCCGGACCAAATGCGAGAATCACTCTACCCAGTATAAGTTTCAATTTCACATCAACATCTTACATATCTAAACGTTTACTTGAATCTTAAATACATCCAACAGGTATGCTTAACATGAGACATCAACTAGACAGTTTTCTAGCTTGTTCTTTCGTTTGTGACTAGGAGGTAGGTATAACTGTTATATTGTAAAACTGTCCGCTCTCTTCTCTTTTCGTGTGGGACACCGAGTCGTTCAACGAACCAATGAACATTAGTATAAGAATTTTTCAACCGCCTTCTACAAGTAGCAGATTTCTGACATGGTTATTTAACTCAGCCCTACTTAACTGCCATCCGAACGAAACACGGACCCATCTTTTTTACGGACAGTCGGTGGTCCAGCGCACAATGTCCTAAAAGGTCCTAACCAGACAAAAACACTTAATGCTCAATATCAACTTTGTGAGTGGCCCACCGAGAATCGAACCCAGAAACTTTGCGTCGCAGGTAGTCGTACTACCATTGCGCCACATCGATCATCTGTCGGTCGTCCACTGTCCGCTTACTCACACTAAATACAGCTTCCTTAGGATCAGCGTTAGGTCCACTGCTGCCTCCAGAGTCGCTCGCAAAATCCTGAGCGCCTTCAGCTATGGACTGGTAGCTGAGCGTCGCCAGCCAGCGCAGCATGTCTGCCGCCTGGTCTGGCGCCCCATCTGGCCATGTTCTGAAAGGGATACACATCCACACATACATACACAAATCACGCCTATATCCCTGGGGGGTAGGCAGAGCGCTGACGACCGTTAAATTAGGGTCATTATCGCCACGTCTGTCAAATGTTTGAGGGTCGTTTCAGATGAGTCGTGTATCACTATAGTGACAGGATGTCAGACTGTCGCCTGAAATTGCAATACACATGAAACCCTCGAGTCCCTTAGTCGGTTTTTACACACCCATGGGAAAGAAAGGGCTGATGCTATTCTAAGGCGGCATCACACGGCAACACATTTGAAAGGAAACAGTTGAATATATCGGCAATTTTATCTGATCGATCTAGCTTCTAATGATTGGCTTGTAAAACACTAAAACAGACTTTCTTTCAAAGTTTAGTCACTAGCTAGCAGACGGTAAGTAAATTTGTGTTCTCATGCAACGATACCGCCAATTTCTTTCTGTACACCAGCAAGCTAGATGAAGTATGGGCAGCTACTCCAAATATCTTTCGCGTATCGTAGCCTCACCATACGCAATCACGTGGCCGCATAGACTAGCTAGTCATTCTAGAAATCTTTTCTAAACATTTCCCTTGCCAATGCCCAACAAAATACCCTGTAACTTACTTCTCGATATATTCTTGTAAAAGTTCTTCATCGACTGGATTCAAGTCACATATTGTGACGGCAGGAAAAGGCACATCCCAGTTGTGGAAGTCTGTGTCCAAACCTATTAGATAAAAGTGTAAGTATGACACAATTATTATTTTTTTGTTATAAAAAAATATGAGTGATTTTAATCCCGTACAATAAAATGTACATATTTCTTGATTTAGTCTCTTGTGTCATCTTTCATGGATGAATGGTCAAGGCAGGTATTAAACATACATACACAAATCACGCCTGTATCCCTGGCGGGGTAGGTAGAGCGTCAACGACCGTAAAATCACGGCCCTTATCGCGATGTCTGACAAATATTTGAGGGTCGTTTCAGATATTATGTCGTGTATCACTATAGTGACAAGTTGTCAGCCTGTCGCCTAAAATTTCTATACACATGAAACCCCCGAGTCCCTTAATCGGCTTCTACGACACCCTCGGGAAAGACATGGGGTGATGCTATTCTAAGCCGGCATCGCAAGGCAGGTATTTACCTGTAATAGTGGGGTTCGTCTGAAATTTCTCCCACAAGCTTACAATGATGATACATGTAGTTACAGCTCCTACTGCTGTAAAACTGAACCACATAAACCTGGAAAAAAATTGCGTGACTTGACAAATGAACTTTTAATATGGATCTACACATTGAAAATTTCAATTCATCTTGAATAGATAGAGCAACACACAATAGATAGAATAAGTGGCCAAGTGGTTAGGACACCGGTCTTACAATCGTGAGACCCGAGTTCGATCGCCACGACATCAATGTGTTTTTACTCACGTAAATTTTCCGACTGCTCTTACGGTGAGGGAAAACATCGTAATGAAATCCACATTCAAATAAAATTTTAATTCAGATGCGACTTAACCTAGGATTCGGGCCAGGTTAGCCTTTGGGCTGCAGAGGATGGGAGTCGCTGTGTGTAAAAACTTGGTTCCACGCCAAATACCCTAGGTTAGGTAGCCGACCCCGACTGGAAAACGAGATAAGGCAAGGAGGAGAGAGATAGAGCAACAGAATTATGATTATTCCACACTTACTTCTCGCAAAATGGTCGTTCCTTTTCCGCAATATATCTGACGCCATGCAACGTAGAGTTATTGAAGAACTCCGCGGTCTGATGACGCAGACTCGTCGCGAACAGCGAAAACGGTCCATCTGACTTGATCTTCTTAAAGGTTTTCGTTGTCTCTGGGTACACCTTCATATTTGGTTCACATTGTGCCTACTGATAGTATGACACGCAATGACTCAACGCCCAGCTCAACACCGAATGACAGACAACAAGTAAGAGAAGATAACATCTAAAATCGATCACCCTCGCGTGATTGTAATGTGACCCTGTCATTTGTTAATGAAATCAACACAATGTATACCTATCTTGTGTTGAGGGCATTATGTTAAGTTCTCACATTTGATTTTTGATATGGGTAAAATACTATGTAACACCAATTGAGATTTCCGAATGTTAGAAAAGTGATCAAGCCTTTCAAGAGATATATTCCTAGAGACCAAATCATATTTTTTCAGTAGTGTTTTAACATGCCTACTTAAGCATTCAAGGTAAATCTATAACATTGTTATAACTAAATGACGCATTTATTCATGACGATATCAAAAACCACAAGGGCATTTCTACAGAGACGCCGTTTTTTTTGTCCTGGTCCAGAAATCGTGTTAAACATATAAACTAAAATCTCAAAAAAATAACACATAATCCTTAATGTATGTACTATTTGGAGAGCATAATTATTATGACAAATTTAATAATACTTTCTTCTGAAAAAAATACCGAATTGAAAAAAAACACCAAATTTACCTGATTTAGGCCTGTCCCTTTGGCGGAATTGAATCTAAATTGGTCCATAATTCGAAAATTTCCGGAATTTATAATAATGTTCCTATGTTCACATGTATATAGATGTATGACAAAAGTTTATTTATTACCAAGATGTCTATAATGTTTTATTTTGTACCACTTATGTCACTTTAAATATTTGTCCCGAGCTTATGACTTAATTCGGTATCACTCACAAACTCTTACGCACATCTGTAAATACGCGCGATTTGCACATCTTTATCCGATTCACATAAACTGCCAGTTGCGTCCGAGTAGGCGAGTGCAGTGAACCTGTGACATGCTGCCGGGATTTACCATTTTCAAAGATAAGAAATTTTGCTTCGTCTTTGGTGCAGGGTAATTTCTCAACTCCGGATCATAAATATTTTTTGAAACTATAAGAGCTAAAAGGTTGTTACTTTGTGTAATTTGTGCCTCGATAGTATACCAATACGTAGATAAAATTGAATTTGCACAAAGTTGTACTGTGAGAGAGAAATTTCAAAGAAACCAGCTTTTTCTTAACTCCGGGAATCTGAACTCCGTGTGCATTTGTTCACGGAGTTGAGAATTTTGTTCACGGAGTTGAGGTTTTTTATAAAACTGTGATTAGAATGATGTCGTATGGTACCGGCGTAGAATAGCATCACTCCAATTCTACATGTAGGTGTCGTAAGAGGCGACTAAGAAACTAGCTCGAGAGATGATTAACGACGATTAACTCTTGTGATTTCTAAACTCCGTGAACAGTCAAAATTCAAATTCGATTATTTCAGAATCTGCAAGAGGAAATGGGGAGAAATTTATCTTATTTTGTTTGTTCATTTAAAAAACAATAAATCACTTTGAATTAGTGCATGAAAACCTTAAAACAAACGAGCACTCTCAACTCCGTGAACACTCGAAATTAAAATTGAATTATTTCAGAATCCACTGAAGCAAATGATGGCAAATAAAAGTAAATACATTTATATATTTTTTCCTATTTTTTCAGTATAATAAAGTCAATAAAATGTTAAAAGTAAAATTGCACACGGAGGTGAGAAAAATTTACTCCTGCCGTAGAAATGCCCACAAGCGTTGTGTAATAATCTGACGTAAAATGGTTTCGTATATTCCCAATAGAGGTCTACGTAATTAAAAATAGAGCAGGAAGTCAATTTCCGAAACGTCGTAATTGGATTCCGTGCACGGATGCCCGCAACGATTAGTCTAAACTCACGTACTTAAATTTCTGCTACTCGATGGTTTTATAGACAGAGATAGACATTCTCACATACTCTCAAAAATTCACATGTATTCGTAAAACAAATATAATAACGTGTGGTTAGACCAGTCGTTTCGGACTTTCGTCCACGGAACCGAAAACGAACGTTTCAGAAATTGAGCTCCAGGCTTGCGTAGGTAGGTCAACCTCACTTAACATAATAGGCGAGTAGGCTTTAAAAAAAACATCCATTTATTTTGGATATGAAATCAATATTCTAATAAAACACGCAACCGCGCACATATTTAATAAAAATTAAGTAAATTACACCATGATTTCAACTATTAAAGCCATAGACCAATTCTATGATTCAAACCCTAGCACACAAAGAAAAATAAGTTTTAAAAATTTGTCATTTTGTTGAACTTAACTTTGTCTTCTTTACCCTTGAATTGTAACTCCGACGGAAGCAGGGGTGCTACATGTATTTCCAGGTCTTTCAGAGCTTCGTCAATAATCTTGACTCTACCCAGCAACATCTCAGCTTGCAGGTTGTAGCCTGGCTCCAGCATCTTGCCAGCGGGGTTCAACTTGAATAAATATTCAGCCTGAAAAAGGTAGAGCATACTCAAGCAGGACAATAGACTACAATTCACGAAACTCAACCACATGACATATGGAAGAAGACAATTCGTCTGTGTTAAGAAGTGTGAGGCATGGGTGCCTTAACGTAATTTTCATAAAGTTTCGCATTCGATTCGCTTTAGGAGAGTCTGTCCAGAAAGAGAACCGGCATGGAATTTGAAGGCGCTTGTATGTCTTATTATGACTTTGACATTTGTCGACCGTGGGTTTCTATGTAAAAATGAATAGTTCACTTTTCTCGCGACGGTTCTCTTTCAGCACAGACTCTCACGCTTTTATTTCTTGTTCTGCATGGCTAACATGCATGCCAGGATAAAATTTTGGCACCGCAATATGTCTACTGCGGCTAACTTCACTGTGAATAAGTTACACATTCTCCCGCAGTGACATTGTGCGCATATGAAACGACAAAATATGTCGTGCCACGTGGCAGGCTGATGTTAGCCAGGCTGATCTTTAGTCTATGAAGGACACCTCTAAAGGTAGAAAACAAACCAGGAAGTCGATAGGGTCCTCGGGTCTGAGCTTGGTCACCTCCAGCAATGCTGGGGTCAGTGTCGGGAAGATATGCGCCATCAGGTAATGGCGCATGGGCTCACCAGCCGCGGCAAGGGCTGCCTCCTCCTCTTCGCGCAGCAGGGCGTACAGTTCAGACTGGGAAATACATACATGCATAAAATATTGCCATCTCAGGGCGCATCAGCGCCGATCTGATTAGAGGTCGAAGTGGTCGCCATGGCCAAAATCGGTCGGAGAGATCATCATCATCACATACATAAATCACGCCCATATCCCTGGCGGGGTAGGCAGAGCTTTAACGACATTAAAATTACGGTTGTGATTACGGTCGTTACCGCCAAATGTTTGAGGGTCGTTTCAGATAAGTCGTGTATCGCTATAGTACATGGGTAGTGGTAGGTTGTGTCGCCTGAACTTGCAATATACATGAAACCCTCGAGTCCCTTAGTCTTGCCTCTTCGAACGCATATTTTTATTCCTATCTGCACAATGGCATAACAAACCTAATAACCTAACCTAGCCTAATAATTTATACTAAACTAAAATTATGCGAAAAATGAATATGCCATATTCAGTGACGCGTTTTCATAATAGGACTGGGTTCATTGGGTCGTTGAACAACTCGGTGTCCCACACGAAAAGAGAGAAAGAGAGACAATAGGACATTTAATTTTATGCATTCGAATAATGGACCCCCGCTATTCACATACATACCTACATAATGTGATTTTAATCATCGATTTGAACAACTTGTACTGTGGGCTACCCACCTATACGATTTATTCTATTCTAGACGAATAGTCAGATACCTATTTTTTTATGCAAGAGATTGTTTAAAAGTATTAGCTGCAAATATTTTAAGAGGTGAATCAGCATTCATGAAACTGAACAACTTTCCCCAAGGAACATAGGTCGAAATATGAGACAATTTTTTGGACCTCCCATACAAAAAGACTTGGTCGGTCGGTAGTTTTGTATGGGAGGTCCTATATCTTTTATCATATTTCGACCTATCATATTTGGACTGATTCACCCCTTAAAATATTTGCAGCTAATATTTTTACATCCTGTATATTAAAAGTATGTATATGGGCTGGTAATTAAAAGCATACCAATTGATGACTGAAGAATTAGAATGTACTGATTATTCAGTAAATCCTTAAATAGATAATGGAACTAACCCAATATTGCATTTTCTCGTCGCGTTCTTCTTGCAACTTCTGTTCTAGTTCTTTCAAAGCCTTCTCTTCTTTCAGGCGTAGAGTATCGACGTCTTCTTTCTCTAACTTTGAAGCCTTGTCAAGTATATCTAGAAGAAAATTTCCAATTTTAATGAGAACGTCCTTACACATCTGAACGAAGCCTTGCCAATGGCTCTTCCATGTATATAAGGGGGCGGCAGCGGCAAGATCTTTTGCATACATTGAAATGGACCGGTTCTCGGGCACAGTCAGCGGCGCGGGACTGCGGGAGCGGGCAACGAGCGGCGTACTCCGTAGAGAAAAAAAGGCGAGCGCGCCGCCGGCGCTGCCGCCCCGCTGCCCGCAAAATCCGAGGCCGAGACCTTAGAGAGACCGACTGCAGAAACAGCTGCCCGCAACTTGAATACCAAAACTAAATAGGTAGGTAGGTGTAACGTCATTGGTCTTAGTGGCTCAACCATGTAAAAGACAATTTATTGCACGAAAGTCCAAAATTGAACAATATCACTTACCCTGTAATTTTGGATACTGGCAAGGCCGCCCCATGCGCAAAGCGACCTCGTTGTACGTGTCTTTCATGGCATAATCGCGATGGTTATTCACTTGCAGCACTAGCGGGTGGATGTCCAGCTCATCGAAGAAGTTGAGGGGCGTCAGGTCGGCGGTGTCACTGGCTCTGAAGTCGCTTAAGCGCTTCAGCATTGCCTCTTCCTCTAAACGCGACTCACAGTCTGGTAGCTTCATTGCTTTGTCGCAAATGAAATCGTCCGTAGCTTGCAGGGATACTACGAGATCTAGAAATAACAAATGTAGCAGGTGTGACTTTTCTGTGGGCCGTGTGATGTTGGCTTAGAATAGCATCACCCCATTTCTTACCCGTGGGTATCGTAAGAGGCGACTGAGGGACTTGAGGGTTTCAGGTGTATTACAACTTTTAGGCGACAGGCTGGCAACCTAGAATACACAAATTATCCCAAAAGGCCCTCAATATTTGTCAGACGTGGCGATAGCGACCGTAATATTGCGGCCGTTAACGCTCTGCCTACCCCGCACGGGATAGAGGCCTGATGTGTGTGTGACTTCCTAATTAACCAGAGTTACTTTCACGGAAGATCATTCCGTGATATATATTACCCATGCATGGCTACATCAGGTCCAAACAGATTTTTACCCGCAGATATTACACGATTGGTTCAGTTACGTACGTATCTTAGTTTTGTACCTGGGAGTAGCTTTTTCAAGACATTGCTATACAAGTCAATATCCTCTTCAAACTTGTCTTCTTCTGCTTCCTCCTCTTCTACTTCTTCGTCTTCTTGATCTCCTTTTTCAAAAACTGAAAACAATGACAAGTTGTCAACATGAAATAGAAATCAAAATTTGCAAGCTACGACCAATTACGCAGATAGGCAACCTATCGCGATTGTTAAAAAAGTCGACCTGAAATAAGTTGTAATACAATGATGCGACCTCTGGTGGCTACACCATGGAGCTCACTCAAGTGGTTCACAAGCATACAAGACGCAACAGGAGTTTTCAACATATCGGAAAGATGGCGCCACGTGACAGAACAATGGGCCTGAAACGCGGTATTGAAGGGTTCACCGCGCAACGCATATATACAACTTCTAATCCAATCCAGCTGGACCCGTCGGTCCCCTGGCCACAACACCCGGCCAGGCGGGTAGCTACCCTTTTCCCGACACCACCTGGATACTTCCTGTCATCCTTCATAAGGACGTTGATCCTTACTAAGCAACCTCTAGAATAGTATCTACTTACGTGACTGGCATTGAGCAATCGACTGTGGATAGCCGTCAAGAACCCAGCCTTTGTTGCACGCCTCGTGACATAACAGTCTTTGTCGCAAATATCTGTGAAACGTCAAAACAAAGACGTTGAAAATCATCAAAGATAAATAACCCTATAGGGTTATAGGGATAAAAGACTGGAACGTCTTACAACATTTGTCCTCCTGTCCTGCCAGGGCAACAGATGATTGGAATGGAAAGGGATGGTTGGAGGTTACTTCTTATGGTGTTCCTCGAAGGAAGTACTCCATCAACGGTGTCATTCATAGTGATTTTATGTACCTCGTGTGATGGCAGCTTAGTATAGCATCACCCCAATCCTAACCGTGGGTGTCGTATGGGCACCTACACATTTCCACAGAACAGCTACACATTCTCGTATGAAACATTTTACTCGCACAGCTTTGGTAGAAAAGCAGGAAAAAGCTAATCAGGGTAAGGACCGAAAGCGTCGCACACTCCAAAAGCTATTTCACTAAACTTAATCTAGTGCTATAATTATGTCACTAAACTTGGACGGTTTACAACTATATTCCTAGTGAGATAGTAATGAACTGCTTTTGTATAACTATGTTACGCCATGTAATTGAATCCCTAGGTATATAACCATATCACGGCTATATCTATCTTACTGTGACATATCCACCAGTGAACTGACTTGCCTGGTGAAGAAGAAGAGTAAATTATATAAGGTGTAAAAATATTACCTGCAAATATTTTAAGGGGTAAATCAGTCCATGAAACTCAACAAATTTCCCCAAGAAACATAGGTCGAAATATAAGAAATTTTTTGGACCTCCCATACAACGACTTGGTTGGTCGGTAATTTTGTATGGGAGGTAAAAAAAAAATATTTCGCCATATGTTCCTTGGGGAAAGTTGTTCAGTTTCATTTTTTTACACCCTGTATTACTAACTGAGTTATCTCTTCTTCAGCAAGCGGGCGTCCAGAGCTCAATGTGGCTAGAGTAGCTTTCGCATTTTCCATGGCTCCTTCTTCCTCGCCTGTGTCATCATCGTCTGCTACGGGCTCGTCATCTTCTCCCGCGGGCACACCAAGGTCTAGAAGCTCCCCACCAGATTCCCAGTGGTTTACGCGCACCTCCTGGATGTTACGAGTTACAGGAGTAAAAAACATGCTGCCAATATTTTAGGGTGAACTAGTCAATGAAATTGAACAATTTTACCCAGAGACGACGAAAGGACGAAAATAAATTTGCATGACTCCCCCCCGCCGTCCAACACATCTCCAAATTATTTTCCATCCTTGCGACTTGTTCACGCTTTCAAATACAGGGTGTAAAAAAATTGTTGCAAATATTTAAGGGGTGAATCAGCTCATGAAGCTGAGCTACCTTCCCCAAGGAACATACGTCGAAATATGAAAAAAATTTTGGACCTCCTATACAAAATTACCCACTGACCATATCAATTCGTATGGTAGGAAGTTTTTTTTTTTCATATTTCGACCTATGTTTCTTATGGAAAGTTGTTCAGTTTCATGGGCTGATTCACCCCTTAAAATATTTGCAGCTAATAGTTTTACACATTGTATATATAAAGAAATATTATAATGTAATAAATAAGTATTTTATTCTCAGTCCTCCATACTCGGATCTGAGTGTTTCTTTTTGGATGTTTCTTTCCGTGTATAGGTATCCACGGCATCCTCCGATCCGATTTGAAAGGACACCACACAATCAAAACATATTCGAATACATATCGTGTACTCACGTAGGTAAGTAAAGTAATTTTTTTAACTCAATTTGTGAACTGATCAATCTTACAGAAAATTCGATAAACAATAGAAGCAAACGAAAACGATAGTCGAAATTATGCAACGAGTTCACCATTGTTTCTTTATCAAAGCGTTCAGCTCAAAGTGAACTTATTCGTTCCAGTAGACATATTTTTGAATCACTAGAAAAATTGCTTTCGCACGCGGCTGTTGGCAATGAGGAGGTACCTAGTCTAACCATATCACTCATCTCACACTTTCTACTATAAGTACGAATCCTTCTCACAGCAAGGGAAGCCGAGAGGATTGCGTAGGGCTTAGGCAACTCTGCGTTTTTCATAACCGTGTCCTGTTTGACACAATGCCTACGGCAACTACACAAATGATACAAGAACAAATAAGTCTCTTTGAAATCAGTGAATTCGAATATTAGAACGTATGTTTCGAGTCGTAGTATGGCGCATGCGATATCGTAATTCTATCTACTGATTCAAAAATATGCCTCTAGTACCATTCGATCGATTGTTTGTCTGTTTCAACACCACATGCCCCCGCGACATGGTATACATAACATGGTATAACAATGTTTAACAATTGTATCTATACTATTTATAGATATCACATGTTGGTAACTTTTTCCCACCACATGATAAACTGGGTCGCTGATTCATCCATCATTATCTATTAATATCGTTACACATTAGTTTGTAAATCGTAAACCTCAAGTGGTTGAAGTGATTGCATTTAGTTGCAAAACATTAGCTAATGGTAAAAATAATTATCTCATCGGTTTTGGAACTATTTTAAGTTACCATTTAAGAAGCTGATAGGACAAAGACCATTTTGGAAGTTTCACATGTCAAAAATACATAAAATGTCACTTAAGACTACTTAACCTAAACTACCCACCTATTCACGAAACTGGCTCTCCTCGATCCTGAAGCAAAGGTCCCCATAATGCTCGTTGCGTTGTCGCGCTTAATCGCTATGGCTAACCTTTGCACCAGAAAAGATCCAGAGCGGGAGTCTTTAATGTGTGGCGTTGCACTGGCAACACCACTTTACTTAATAAGGTACCACCCTCAACATGGTTTTGTATGTACGGCCGTGAACATGGTCCCTACCGGAAACCGGGAGCCCTCTGCTTCCGGTATCGTCTGTCGGCCATGTTCACTGCCCTTCTACTAGATCGACACGCGCAGACGCAACACGTATCGCCTTGCTCTGTCCGTCCGAACTCATTGTAACGCGCATTATATTATTTACTAGTTGTGTTAACTAGGTACTGTATAGGGAGTGTGTACGGTGAACAATAAACTCTTGTGAAACCTATCCAGCCGTTTCCTTCAGTCACCTCTACACACCACCCACAATGGTGACTCGACGCGAGTGAGTTTTGGACATCTGCGTGTCTCTACAAGTGGTGCAGGCAATCTTGCCGCGCCGCCTGAGTGTGCCCGGACGCACCGGCCCAACCAACGGTACGGGGGGGCGCAGCCCCGCGACACGTCGAGGCACGTGCGGGCACACAGACCGTGTTCCCGGCGACGCATCAAACCTAGCCTGCATGCAAAGCCGCATGCGCATGTCACACCCTGCGCGATCTCAACGCGTTTTTCCGCGTGTGTTCGCTCGCTTCAGTGCTTAAAATCATAACTCTGTGTCAAAATCGTGAATTTCGCATGAATTTTGAGGTTGTGAAAATTTTTCCGGAAGTGCGCCATTTTGCAACACGTGCTTGCACATTTCGCGCTGCTGGAAGCGCCATCTCGAGTTGCGACAGTTTCGAGTACTACTTGTCTGTGACCGGTGACCTACTTCCGTGACCGACAAAGACCGGTTCGGTGGTTTCCGAACGAAACACGAAACTGTCAACGTCAAACGTCATCACAACAGGTAACCTCAATCTTCGAACTTTGTTTACGTGTTTTCATCGAGCTTGCATGAACTTTTGAGGCGATTAACAAACTTATCTGGTGTTTGCAACGTTGGACATTATTTTTTATTAACGGCAGAGGACATTTTACTACAGCAAGGACATTAACATAGATTTTAAGTGTTTGTTTACCATCATAATTATTACGTCGTCTTGTTGTTTTTGTGTGTGCTACAATAGCTGATAATTAACAGCATCTTACGTGCCTAGCTGGTTTGTTTTTGTACATATCTGTATTTTGTTAATATTGTCCAAAATGTCTGACGATGATTACCAAGACCCTGATCCTAACCCTGAGAATGCTGGTGGTGGTGATGCTGGCTGTGGTGATGCTGGTACTGGCACGGGCAATCCTAACCTTAATGCTGACTCACAAGTGTTCCGTGTCACTATAAGAACCCCTTCTTTCTGCAAAGATAGGCCAGCACTGTGGTTTTGCAGCCTAGAATCACAGTTTCATATCAATAACATTAAAAGTGAGACTACCAAATATCATTACACCATAGCTCATCTAGATGTAAATTGCACAAAAGAGGTTGAAGACTTAATCCTCAACCCCCCCAAATCAGAACCATACACACGGCTGAAGGAGGCTATTGTCAACAGATTCTCCGACTCTTATGAGGAGAAGGTCCGAAGGTTGCTAGAGAACGAGCAATTGGGTGATCGTAAGCCATCATCGTTCATGAGGCACCTGCGATCTCAGGCCGGACCTACATTTCCTGATAAACTCCTCATAACAATTTGGACTAATCGGCTTCCCAGACAATTACAGATTGTCCTAGCAGCTCAAAAAGAGCAAAATATAACTGACCTGTGTGAGCTTGCTGACAAATTGATGGAAATTAATTCTCATGCACCGCTTTACTCCCCAGCAGTCAACAAAGTTTCAGCTGTCCCATCTGAGTTACAGGCACTGCAGTTGCAGGTTGCAGAGCTGACTAGAGCTGTTGCCGCGCTCACTTCTGGTGAAGCTCGAGGCTCGCATGGCTCACGCTCACAGCACCGCGACCGCAGCAACAGCCGACACCGTGCTCGCAGCAGCTCACGTCGACCCATGGATAAGAATTTGTGCTGGTACCACAACAGGTACGGTTCTAAGGCTAACAAATGCATCCCTCCATGCAATCAATCTGCGGGAAACCAGAGCAGCAGTCAGTAATGGCGACTACTGGCTGCCCTCAACCCAGTCGCCGTCTTTTTATTACCGACCGGTACACCAACAAGAAATTTCTTGTTGATACTGGTTCGGATATTTGTTGCTTCCCCAGGACCGCACTCGGAGAGAGACGGCGAGCTACATCTTACCATCTTGTTGCAGCTAATGGTTCTGTCATCAACACCTATGGCACATTGCAACTTTGTCTGAATTTAGGCTTGAGACGCGATTACAGGTGGAACTTTATAGTCGCAGATGTGGAGACAGCCATCATCGGATCAGACTTCTTGGCACACTACCACCTATTGCCAGACTGTCGTCACAGCAGTCTAGTTGATGGTACGACCGGCTTGAAATCAAGTTGCTCTATCATGAACTCCGCTCAGGTGAGTGTCAAAACTGTAAGTCTTGCTGAGGACACACCTTACCACAAGATCCTTGCTCAGTTCCCTGATCTGATCAAACCCCCTGGCATCAACAGGGAGATCAAACATTCCACGGTCCATTACATCAACACTACTGATGGACCACCTGTGACTTCCCGCCCACGCCGTCTAGCCCCTGACAAGTTGCGAGCTGCAGAGAAAGTGTTTGCTGAGATGGTACAGTCAGGTACAGCTCGACCATCTATGAGCTCATGGGCCTCTCCCCTCCAGATGACACCGAAGAAGGACCTGACCTGGCGTCCCTGTGGAGATTACCGAGGTCTCAACTCCCGTACTATACCGGACAAATATCCTGTCAGACACATTGGTGATTTCAATCACAACTTGGCTGGATCATCAGTGTTCAGTACTATAGACCTAGTAAAGGCATACCAACAGATCCCGGTTCATGCACCTGACATTTGTAAAACTGCCATCATAACCCCATTTGGTTTGTACGAATTTCCATACATGGCATTCGGACTGAGGAACGCAGGACAGACATTCCAGCGGTTCGTGGACGAGGTGGTACGTGGCCTGGAATTCTGTTTTGCTTATATCGACGACATACTCGTTTACTCCAAGAACCACGCTGAGCATGCAGAACACCTGCGCATCCTTTTTGGTCGTCTAAACGAGTATGGAGTTGTGATTAACCCGGCCAAATGTGTCTTCGGTGCTGAGGAAGTGTCTTTCCTAGGTTACCGAGTGACCGCCAAAGGCACCTGCCCACCTCAAGACCGCATCAAAGATTTGATGGATTTTCCCCCTCCAAAAACAGTCGAAGGCATGCGCCGATTTTTGGGCATGATAAATTTTTATCGCAGATTCTTACCTGATGCTGCTAAATTTCAGGCTCCTCTCATCGATGCTGTCACGGCTACGCAAGGCAAAGGCAAGAAACCTTTCCTGTGGACGCCGCAACTCGAGGAGAGCTTCAACGCCTGCAAGGAGAGCCTGTCGTCTGCTACAATGCTGGTTCATCCCGACCCCAACTCCCAACTGGGACTTTTCACTGATGCGTCAGGTACCCACATTGGCTCTTGTTTACAACAACGCTTGAATGACAACGAACCTTGGCAACCACTGGCTTACTTTAGTCGTAAGCTGACTAAAAAGCAGATGGAGTGGCCTACGTACTACCGCGAGCTACTCGCCGTTTACGAAAGTGTACAACACTTCAGGCATATTCTGGAGGTCCAACACGCGACCATCTTCACAGACCACAAGCCACTCGTATACGCTTTCGTACAACGGCGAGACAAGCTACCGCCGCCACAGCTCAACCAATTGTCATTCATAAGCCAATTTACTACCGACGTCGTCTACATCAAGGGGCAGGACAACATTGTAGCGGATGCCATGTCACGCGTAGAAACAATCTCTCTTAGCGACGACCACGCCGCACTCGCTCTCGCTCAGGCAACAGACGACGAATTAGATAGGTTGCGTTCTGACTCCTCACTTAAGCTGGAACCTGTTCTTATTCCAGGCACCGACATCCGCATCATCTGCGACACCTCAACGGGCAAGCCGAGACCCTACCTACCTGAGTCGTTTCGCCGCCCTGCGTTTCAGCGTCTGCATGACCTCAGCCACCCTGGTGCGCGCGCGAGCGCACGTCTGGTAGCTGAGCGCTATGTCTGGCCACGCATGCGCCAGAATTGCAGCGCCTGGGCGCGCTCGTGCGTCGCATGTCAGCGGAGCAAAGTCACGCGACACGTCACTTCGCCGCTAGGAACTTATGCTAGTCCATCTGCTCGTTTCAGCCACATCAACCTGGACATCATCGGACCTCTTCCATACTCGAATGGTTTCTCTTACTGTCTCACTGCTGTCGACAGATACTCACGCTGGCCAGAAGCATGGCCTATGGCATCGATGACAGCAGAAGACGTCGCTAATACCCTAGTTGCAGGATGGATCTCCCGGTTTGGTGTGCCGAGTAACATCACCACAGACCAGGGCCGGCAATTTGAATCCGAATTATTTCAGCACCTCATGACGATCTGTGGATGCAAACGCATCCGCACAACCAGTTACCACCCACAGGCCAACGGCATGGTAGAAAGGATGCACAGGCAGCTGAAGGCCGCGCTGATGTGTCATCAGGACACCTGGTCTAAGGCTCTACCTCTCGTACTGCTTGGGATGAGGACTGCTCTGAAAGAAGATCTTGGATGCTCTGCCGCTGAACTGCTCTATGGTGAACCGTTGAGGCTTCCTGGCGAATTTTTTCTAGGTTCGTCCGACAGGTGCACAAACGATTTTGTAGTGCAACTTAGAAATAAGATGGCTACAATCCGTCCCACACCCGCAGCGCATCACTCGCAGCCGTCCACTTTTGTTTTTAAAGATCTCGCTACGGCTACTCATGCGTTCCTGCGGGACGACACCGTTCGCCGGCCTCTCCAGCCGCCGTACACCGGGCCGTATAAGATCGTGTCTAGGTCCGCAAAAACTATCACTTTGGACACAGGAGGTAAGAGTCATACTGTTAGCATTGACTGTGTCAAGCCAGCCCACTCAGTCGCTCTTGATACAGCGTCACCAGCATCAGCATCTCAATCTCCCTCCGCATCTAATCCTACATTCCCACCGACTACACCCATCTCCCAAACCACATCACAAACTGGTCCTGCACCTATCACAACCAGGGCAGGCAGAACTGTTAGATTTAGGGATATACTAGACTTGTAGATGTAAATATAACTGTTATTTAGTATGTAATTTTGTCTTAGACATTATTTTTTCCTTTAATTTTTGATGTGTACTGCATAACATTGCTTGTTAATACAACTGTAATATTAACTGTTTTTCTCTTTTATGACTATTTTATAGGTATGGTTTTAGTATAGCAAACAGTTATTTTTGTATACTCTCATTATACTCTATCATTCTCCGTAGGGGGGTGATGTGGCGTTGCACTGGCAACACCACTTTACTTAATAAGGTACCACCCTCAACATGGTTTTGTATGTACGGCCGTGAACATGGTCCCTACCGGAAACCGGGAGCCCTCTGCTTCCGGTATCGTCTGTCGGCCATGTTCACTGCCCTTCTACTAGATCGACACGCGCAGACGCAACACGTATCGCCTTGCTCTGTCCGTCCGAACTCATTGTGACGCGCATTATATTATTTACTAGTTGTGTTAACTAGGTACTGTATAGGGAGTGTGTACGGTGAACAATAAACTCTTGTGAAACCTATCCAGCCGTTTCCTTCAGTCACCTCTACACACCACCCATAAATGTTACAAGCAATTTTCAGTATTCGTAGGTATAGACTAGCGTCGGTGGCTAACTGGTTAGGACACCGGTCTTACAATCGTGAGATTCGAGTTCGATTCCCGCCATGTACCAACGTGTTTTTCATTTTACTCACGTACATTTACCGACTGTTCTTACGATGAAGGAAAAACATCGTGATGAGACCTGCATTCACATAGAATTCAGATGATATTTGACAACCTAGGATTCGAGCCAGGTTAGCCATCGGGTTTCAGATGGCAGTCGCTCTGTGTTTCCACGTCAAATCCCCTAGATTAGGTAGCCGACGCTGCCAGAGAACTGGGTAAGGCAAGGAGAATGATATAGGTATGGACTAACCAAATCTTCGATAATATCTTGAACGAAAGTTTCCGGAGAGACATACATGAGCCCATAGTTCTCGCAGATTTGCTTGCTCAGCGTAGTTTTTCCCACGATCGGCGGCCCGTATACGAGTATCTGTGAGGTAACCACTTTTTACAATGTGCACGTAAGACCTTGCTATAAAGACAATGCGCTATAATGCGCGTAAGTCACGCCTTTATTCCGGGGAAGGATAAGCGGTAACGGTTTATCTAGTTTTTAATACTTTTTGAGCTCAAGATCAGGTCATGAATGTCAAAATTCAAGAATGCAGCGACAGAAATCTGCGTACTGTTTTATAGTTTGTTCCAAAAGAAGTAGCAGAAGTAGCCTTGGCTGTCTTGAAAAGTGCCTGTAGACGGACCTCTACCTACATTCATGCATATTATTCGTCTTCTTTCGAGTTTCTTATTTACATTTTGCCTCCAAAGAAGCAACTGACAAATTCTATGACACTATGGATGTTAATTTATGCTCCTATTCAAGTTGGAAAGCAATAAGATCTTGTAAGAGGCACGTACTTTAAAAGATCTCAGTCTCCGAGCCTTTTTGAACTGCTTTATTAGAGCTGGCACGTTCTCAGCGAAAGACAATTCGGAAGTCCACTCCAAGTTCATTGTTTCCGGGAGGAAGGTTGGTTCCATGTTCAGATTAAGCGTCATTAGATCGTAAACTCTTTGCTGCAAAAAGATTGAAGTTAAGAAAGAAGGCAACCGATCTTTGAACCAATCATTTTCGAGCCCACCAAGCCCACAGGCGTAGATTTGATGGCCCCGGGGCCGAAATTGTACAGTCCAGCACAAAAAAAAAAAACAATATTTGAAGACTAAGAGTGACACGAAAAAAAAATTCTCAAATGGTCTGCTGTCTACAGCAGTGCCAAAGCATCAGCAGTTATTCATCGTCGCTTCCTTGATAAATAATCTTTTCCAAAAAAGCACCTAGAATAAAAATCACAAAGTAATGAAAACAATCTTACATCAATATCCGGGATTAAAAAGGCGTTTTCCGGTGGTATGCACTTGAACAAACCTGAGCCCACGATTCTCCCGAGAGATTTCACTATCTGCAACAGCGTCATAGAGTAAATAATAATAGGTAAGTAGGGAGTACAGCGTGAGAAACTTTCATTGTCTACACTACAACATTCCAATCCAGTAACCCACGATAAGAACACAATGCGACCTTCCGCGTAAACAATATCGATAATACGACACGACACTACCTCTCGTTGTTTCGTGATGTTCTGTTCCACCGCTAAAATGTAGAGCTTCTTCGGAAATTCGGCTACTAAGTTGTAAATTACTCTGGAAATTAAAGACACGTACTTAAATCATCGTACTTAAATCAAACTCGAGAGTATTGGTGTATTACAATTTTTAGGCGACAAGCTGACAACCTGTCACTATAGTGATACACATGTTTTCCGAAACAACCTTAGAAAACAATACTCAAAAATGTCAGACGTGGCGATAGCGACCGTATTCTTACGGCTGTTAACGCTCTGCCTACCCCGCAAGGGATAAAGGCGTGATATATGTATGTATGTATGTACTTAAATCATGAAAAAATATGAGAATCACCTGAGCTCCAGGGCATAAGAGTAAGGTTAGTAGGTAGCTAAGTAAAATCATTTTTTTGCACATTCAAAACACCAACACACAACAGGGAACAGATAAGGTGCATTAGTGTGTAAATTGCAAATTGAATCCGAAAACTATTAGATAGGCCTTCTCCTCTAGATTCTAAGCATTAGGTACCTTTATAAATATGAGAAAAAAATGAAATCTTGGTATTCCACAAACATAGGTAGGTACTAACTTAGCCAAATCGAAGACGTTGATGAGCGGGATAGCATTGTTACCGCGACCTAATATCGGCAAGAAGCGCTCGCATTCCCAAGCCTTTTGGAACCAGTAGTATAAAGCGTCTTCTTTACCACCGTAAGTTAACCCAGCCGCTACAACAGTTGCACTGAAACCCACAAGAGATTAATACCAAAAACTACATAGTTACAAAGCTGTACAAAAAAGCTTTGCATAATTTCGCAGGCAACCATTGACACAGGGAAGCCCAGATAAAAGCGGCGCGGCGTTGCCAGTACTAATGACGAAAGTCTTCAATGAGCTATATAAGAAGAATAAGTGTCGCGGGGCGGACTGTTTGTTGTCCTCTAACGTGCAGTTGTTCTGCAGTAGATTATCTTTGGATCTTATTTATTTCCTAGAGAAAACTTACCCAATTTGTGCTTTATAATTACGTGCAATGCCTATGACTTCATTTTCACAATCGTAGTGCATACTGTAATTTGGATGTGGTTTCCTCTTACGAAAATCTGTTTCAATGAACGGCATATCTGCAGTATCCTTTGAAAGAAAACAAAGGTAGTTTGAATTGCAAGAAAACGCGTCTTATCCTCATTCTGCAGCAGTCCTAATTCTATATTTACCGGATCCAAGGGTTTAGTGTTAGCCCACGTCATTACAGTAGATATGAGAATGAGGTAGCGTTTTTTGGATTCGCCACCATCGCTATCATCGTCATCAACAGGCGTAGTGGGGTTTGCGGAAGTCTTGTCCAACAACTGCTTTAGTACTGTTAACAAATAAGCAATATGATCAGATACGCTCTGAACGAAAAAAATAACTATAGCAGTTGTAGTGAAGACAGCTATTTTGGACTGATGCTCCACACTGATTGCACAATACGAACGATCAAGTTACTCACGTTTCATATATTCAAGGGCGACGCGTAGCTCCTCCCTGTCGTAGCTCACATCCCAAATAACAGTTCCACAGGTGAGAACTGTAGCCAAGCAATTCTCCTTAGGTATTATCTTGGCGACGTTGTCTAACTTCTTAATATTCGGGTCGGATACGGTTCCTGGTAGAAAATAAAAGAGATACTTATCTGGTGGTTCTTTGTGATAGCTGATAGAATTGATCATCTCTATGTAGTTCACCTAAACAGGATAAGAGTACGTTAGGTAGGTACACTCAAAATTCTCCTTGCCTAGTTCTCGTTTCTCTGTCGGCATCGGCTACCTAACCTAGGGGATTTGACGTGGAACCAAGTTTTTCCGCAGAGCGACTGCCAGCTGACCTCTGCAACCCAAAGGTTAACCTGGCCCGAATACTAGGTTAAGTCACATTCAATTATCATCTAAATTCAAAACTTCATACAAATGTAGAAGAAAAAGGTCAACTCACCTATGATTTCCCAAGGCTGTTCAGGAGGCGGCGGCGTCGGCGTCGCTGGCTCGTCTTCAGCTGCCATTATTGACTTCAGCGACGATTCCTTCGGGGTCCCTTCCAATTCTTGCTTGTTCCTTTCCAGAACCCGGGAGACTTCAGCAAGCACCGCTTGCCCATGGTACGTGTCTAAATTGTTTATAAAGAAACGCTTGAACGAAAACTGATGTTCCGCTTCGAGTGATGTATTCGAAGCTTTGTCAGGAGCCATTTCGGATTACTTTTCTGCTGAGCTTTTTTGATTTTCGGTCTCTTTTCGGTGGATTTGCTACTTGATTGCAATGAAATGTGACATGTATATTTTACTTTACTCTGTCATATGTGACGAAATATGTGACTTACGTCCGCGCTTACGGATTGTCAAATTTGTCTCACGTAGCAAAGAGGTTGTGGTTAACTGATGCGTATACAGACCACCTATAGCTAAAAATTTTACCACACTACTAGAAGTACGGTCGCATGCAGAGAAAACGGACCCCCCCCAGTGACGACATCTATGGCAACATGTAGGAAACATCACAACACGAGCAGTGAGTGGTGATTGGTCGATAATGTCACAATGTCTAAGTTCAGCGACATTCTATTGGTGCTTTTAGTCAAAGTCGTGACTAGCAGCGCCATCTGCGTCAGTTTCCTTCATATTTTTATCTTCATATTGCGAAAACACTTTGAGTATTTCACACAAACCATGTGACAGACAGATAGCCTAGTGGTTAAGAAATGGATGCTCGTGAATGATGCTACTGGTTCGAATCCCTACTTCTGTGCCTTTTTTTATGTCACATATTTTTTTATTTTAATTTTGTTTGCGTTTTAATAAAATTATTTTGAATATCAAGGTCACATTAAATAACATTGATAGAAAATGGTAGAAAAACAAAAAAGACTGATTAGTAACTTTATTCAAAAACAAGTTTCAGTTTACATATTTACGATAATTCTAAATTAAAATACATCGTTATTTATTATACAGATTGTAATATTTCCAATCACTTGTCTATGACTTTTTACGAGAGAACAAACATGTTATCCAAGATAACAATTTTACGTCTCAAGTAAAAATTAAAAAAACCCAAAAATCCGTGGAGCCAAATGATTTTTTAAAGCACCGCATTTAGTTACGGAGGGGGTAACCGTCCATTTCAATGACGTCCTGTAATCGGCTAGGCATACTATCTAATAAATTAGAACAGATATTGCTACGCCGCATTAACTCCCATGTGCTTTTAACTTCTTGTTGCAAACTTTCAACGTTTCTTATTTCACTGGTATCCCAGTTCAAAACCATTTGGCCCCATAGATTTTCTATAGGATTTAGATCCGGACTTTTAGCAGGCCAATTTATGGTAGTTATATCATTTTGTGATGACAGCCCCTCCATAACAATTCCCGAGCGATGTATCGAGCAATTATCTTGCACAAAATAAATTTGCCCTTCTGGATATATTGCACGAACTGATGGCAACATGACGTCCCTTAATATTTGTAAATACAGTTGAGCTGTCATGCGGCCGCCAACTTCAGTCAACTCTCCAGGTATAATGGACATCCAACCCCAATAACCTGGAAATAAAAATAATTAAATATAATAACTTGCCAAAATAACAAGTTCAAACCTATACTTGTGTAAGATAACTAAAAAAAGTTTATTTTTAAATATTATGTAACTAAAATACCTTAATTACTTAAATAAATTCTGCTACTACTGAAATAATGAATTATTAAAACAAAAATGAATAAATTATGATAAATATGCTCACCTAAGGATATTCTGCCACTGGTTCTTAGCGGTAAAACATTTTGTGGATTATAACGCTGTCCTCGTCTTCTCCACAGTATCTTTCGTCCATCTTTGTCCGATTTAAAACATTTTTCGTCGGTAAATATTACTATATTATTCTTCCAATCGAAATTCAAATACTCCCTGGCGAATCTTACTCTAGCTTGACGGTGAGCCTCGGTAAGTTTAATTTTTTTAGCTGGTCTGTAATTATGGATCCCCGCAGCATGTAAATGTCTCCGCACTGTATCCAACGAAATCCCAAACAACTGTGCAGTTGATCTCGTGGTCTTGAAGGACTCATTGGTATGGAGTCTTACAATTTCACGGTGACGATACGTTTCATCAGTATAAGACACTGGTCGCGGACCCTGTCTTTCACATTTTACCATCACTAGTTTCCTGGTATCTTTTTATCCATCGACGAACTGTGTTTCTCTGTAAAAATAAAAGCAATTTATTCCGTGAACTAATCCCAACCCTATTATCAAACGAATTAAAATATAAGTATCGCTTATAAAAATAGTAGCAAAACTTACCGCTACTCCCAGTTCTCGAGCAATACTCTTAATGCCTTGATTTTGTTCAAAAAGCACAATAATCTTAGCTTTCAAAAAATCCGATAATCGAGCCATAGTTGTTAGTTTATAATCCAAAAACTATCCGAAACAGAATGCACAAGAAAGCGAAACACCAGAAATTAAGTTTTACATTTTATAAATTTTGCCTACCCTCATATAATTACTAAGAGTTCGACACATCAAGAAAGATTACTGTGACGTCATGCACAATATGAAGTAGAAGGGAATTTTCGCCACTCTTAGCAAGAGCTCGGTGGCGCAGTGGTTTAGCGGTAAGGCTCGAGAAAGAAAGAGTCTAGGTTCAAATCTTGAGACCAAAATGTGTTTTCCGTATTTTATTGTTTTTTCACCAAGTTTCTTGAATTCTATCTATTTATCCTAGCAATACCCAAGGCTTGGATGAATTCGAAAAACAAGTTTGTGACAAACAAACGATACGATGGCGGCGGTGCAGTAACTTAACGCCAGATGGCGCCAGGCAACAGAGATGTTGTCTGGCTCCATTTATAAAGAGAGGGGTCCGTTTTCTCTGCTTGAGACTGTACTAGAAGATGTACTAAAATTAGTCACAAAAACAAATAAACATGTTATTGTTTCTGGGGACTTTAATGTAGACATTCTAGAAAAAAATGCACTCAGTGATAAATTTTTAGGACTTTTCAAATCATTCAATTTGTCTAATGTATTTTTTGAACCTACTCGTGTGACGCCTACTTCTGCCAAATGTATTGATAATGTATTCAGTGATTGTAAGCCTATAGAAAAATGTATTATAAACTCTCTTCAATCAGACCACAGAGGTCAATGCGTAATATTCCCGTTCAAAGATCATATTAAAACAATTAAGATAGAAACTAGGCGCATCACTGGTAGTAGGTTGGAAAAATGCCGAAACGTTTTAATGGGAAAACTGGCAGTCAATAATTATAACTTTGAAAGTCCAAATTGTGTATACCAAGACTTCTTTAATTTAGTGAGCGAAGAATTTGAATTAATTTTTAAAATAGATACAAAAGAAATTAGTACGAAATTTAAGTTTAGTGATTGGGCTACCAAGGGTCTTAGGATTAGCAGAGATAAGCTTTTTGAACTTTATGAGCTTAGAAACATGACAACTGATGAAAGTTTTAATGAGCTGGTAAAAAAATATTCCAAAATCTTTAAAACAGCTTGTCTAATTGCTAAAGCCAATTTTATTACAAATAAGATAAAGTCTTCAGACAATAAAATAAAAGCTGTCTGGAAAGTTATTAATAGCGAAACAGGGAAAACTAAGCCACGCGAAAATAACTTTTCACTTAATACCGACCATGGAATGATTAGCGCAAATTCCGATGTAGCACAGGAATTCGAAACATTCTTTACAAATATACCTCTTAAAACAACTGAGTCATTAAACTCTTCACCTTCAATCTCATCTTCTTTTCTTAAACAAAATGTAGATGCTTGCAGTTCAGAATTTAAATTTAGTCCTGTGACTCCCCAGTATATTTTAAAAACTTTTAACGAGATTAAAGTTAAGAGCACCGAAGACTTATGGGGAATGTCAGTTAAAGTCTGTAAATCAATTATCGATATATTAGCACCATACTTGGCAGATATCTTCAATGAGTGTATTGGTCTTGGCATCTTTCCTGATTTAATGAAAGATAGCAAGGTAGTTCCGCTGTTTAAAGCTGGCGACAAACAAGACCCTAGTAACTATAGGCCTGTATCTATTCTGCCCGTACTCAGCAAAGTCTTTGAAAAGATCATACTCAATCAAATGCTGTCCCATTTTAATAGCAACAACTTGTTACACAACCAGCAATTCGGTTTTACAAAGGGACGTAGTACCACAGATGCTGGTGTTGCTCTTGTCAAACATGTATTTAATGCTTGGGAAGAATCAAAGGACGCCATTGGTGTTTGTGACCTTTCTAAGGCATTTGATTGCGTAGATCATGAAACTTTATTGGTAAAATTAGAACATTACGGTATTCGAAACGTAGCTCTGAAATTTCTGAATTCGTATTTAGATAATAGAACGCAAAAGGTCCAAGTAAACGGCACCAAATCACAGGGATCTCGTGTTAAAATTGGTGTGCCGCAAGGCTCTATATTAGGACCATTTTTGTTTTTAATTTACATTAACGATTTGCCTTACATGGTAGAGAATTTGTCCAAAATTGTATTATTTGCTGATGATACATCCCTTATATTTAAGGTTGATAGACGAGCGCATAATTATGACGAAGTAAATCACACTCTTGGACAAATTCATAGTTGGTTTACTGCAAATAACTTAGTTCTAAATGCGAAAAAAACTAAATGTGTATTATTCACTTTGCCAAATGTAGTACATTCATTGAATAATTATGTCACGCTCAATAATGAAAAATTAGAATTTACTGCCAGCACAGTTTTCTTAGGGATTACTCTTGATTCAAAGCTTCAATGGGGCCCTCATATTACATCTTTGTCGGGAAGATTAAGCTCAGCTGCCTATGCAGTACGTAAAATTAGAGAAATTACAGATATTGGAACTGCACGACTTGTTTACTTCAGTTATTTTCACAGCATTATGTCCTATGGAATTTTGCTGTGGGGCCGCGCAGCTGATATTGAAACAATATTTATTCTTCAGAAAAGGGCCATTAGAGCTATTTATAAACTTGGCAGTCGTGATTCTCTGAGAGAACTGTTTAAGGAAATCAATATTATGACTGTGCCATGTCAATATATTTATGAAAATATCATGTATGTAAGAAAGAATATTCATACTTTCACAAGAAATCATGAAAGACATAATCGTAATATAAGGAGTAAAAATAAATTAGATCAACCTAAGCATAGACTAGCTAAAGTTAGGAATTCATTTGAAGGTTTAAGTATACGATACTATAACAAAATACCGGAAGATATATTAAGTTTGTCTGAGAGTAAATTTAAATCTATTATTAAGAAAACATTATGTTATAAAGCCTATTATAAGTTAGATGATTACGTTAATGACAAAGAGGCATGGTCCTCTGAGATTCCAGCGCAGCACAAGAAACATGCAGTCATTTTTAATACCAAATCTGGACGTGCATGGAATTTAAAATTGACATAAATACTCGTAATAAGGAAGACTTAATAAGACGAAACAGATAGAATTATCTACTGTAGTACTTTTATTTTATTTTAGCGTAGCCGTCTTTTGGGCTATTAATATATTTTAATACTTAGCTAGGGTAGCTTAGGTCCTATGGTACAAATTGTTAATTGAGAATAGGAGCACTTTTGAGCAGGTTTTTGGGTGGTTTTCCTGTTCAGGGAGTCCGGCTGATTTACATGACACATGTAATTATATATATATATATATTTTTTAAATATTCACTTTAATAGCTACATGCTAGTAAGTTACATGCTGTGTGGTCAGCCTGGCCGGCCCCGAGGCAGTGCCTTTTTTATCCCACTCGTGCCGCGTTTCTACTAGGAACATAAAATTGTTGTAAAAAAGAGAAAATTGTGTCTGACAATTTTCTCTTTTTTACAATGACTAATTTATTTTTAGCGACAGTATTGTATTGTAAATTTTTGACTTTCTGAAAGCGTTCGTTGTGAATCTACTTGGAAATAAACGATTGAAATTTGAATTTGAATTTGATTTTTCTGAACGTTGAACAAGGTTGAAACCAAGTTTCCCTTTAGGTTTTGGCCGTAACAGGACGGAAGACCATGTTGCTCGAATTCTTTTTCTTATTTAACTGGCCATTTTATGCTCGTTTATCATACATATATCACGCCTTCATTCCTTGCTGGATAGGCGGAGCGTTACCGGCCGAAAGAATACGGTCGCTATCACCACGTCTGATATTTTTGAGGATTGTTTTCCAGGGTTGTTTTAGAAAACATGTGTATCACTATAGTGACAGGTTGTCAGCCTGTCGCCTATAAATTGTAATACACCAATACCAAGGAATACTATACTCCCCACCAATAATCTCGAGTCCCTTAGTCGCCTCTTACGGCACCCGCGGGAAGGATGTGGGGTGATGCTATTCTAAGCCGGCATCACACGGCACGGCTCGTTTATCGTATGTATTAATATAATAAAATCACTTTATTGTTTGACAGAAATCACCAGCTGCGTCCTTAATCTTAGAGGATCACATATGAGGCGCCTACAGCATTGACTCTTGGAATCCTCGGAATCACAGCTTAGGATTTAGGATTGACCCATGATTGCCCTATCGATTGTATTAATAGTTTTTGTGGGATTGATGATTTGGTGTTTGCTATGTATAATTTGATAAATAAAAGCAAGATTTGGACTAAAATAATGTTCTTTATTAAAATATATCAACCGAATTGTAAATAAACGCGTTGGATTAGGAGCAATTATTACTTAATTAAGACGGCTATGTTTAAAATAACAACATAAATAATTTACTTATTCAATTCCATTAACACAAATCTGCATTTATTTAGTTTTTGTCCCATAAATATAGCTTATATAAAATATGTAGAACAAGCTGCTCAAAATATATCAAATAAGAAGAGTAAAAAAATGCTATGGTTTGCTTTACTTATAATCATTCACACATCAGATATTAAGAAAAGAAAAATAGTAAAGATAATTTAACATACATACATAAATGTCACGCCTTTGTCCCTTGCGGGGTAGGCAGAGCGTTAACGGTCGTAAGAATACGGTCGCTATCGCCACGTCTGACATTTTATAATTTAACTACTTTACGTAAAGATAAGGAAAGACAAAGGAACAGGTTGACCTATAATAGAACACGTTATTAAAAAAAAAACATTATGTGTGAATCAGTTTACAATGAAGTTAGTACAAGATAGGTAACATAACATCATCAGAAGGGAAAAGCCTTATTGAAACTTGGGCGGTATTAGGTATATGGGTAATTGGTTACCTACGCGGTATCCTGACTATTTACTACAAATTAGTAAGTGATAGTTTCGCGCCCATACCGCTGTAGTTTGAATAGTGCATCAATGTGAAACTTTTGAGCTGCTTGCCTTGCTACCAGCACCGTCAATACCACGATAGTAATATTAAACCTTCGTGCATCTTACACTAGATTGGCACGGCAAAATGTATTCGAGGCTGATTTCATTTATCTCTTAGAACTATAACTATTATTTGTCATAATTGGTAAAACATTAATGTTTGATAAAAACAAATTACAATATTGAGCAATACGCGTAAATCGATTTCAGTTTGTGTACATTTTTCATTTGATTATGTCAATGCCATTAAAATTAGGCGATAATATTCATATTTTGTATAAATCGCAAATTTTTTATGAAATAACTACCTATGGATGGCACTATAACACTATCATATTTCATTTTTATGTTAATACTGTAGACATGTTGTACTAAATGCTACGACTAATCATTACGATATAAGGACGGCTCAATCGATGATATCACTGTAATATAATTGGTATTACACAATAAAACACTACAAAATGGAATTAGACAATTTAAGAGTCTTGTAACGATCACAGGGTAATATTTTAAGTACATAAATGCTCGCAAGTAATATTTAATTTACGGTATCGTAAAGTAAGAATGGAATGTAATTAAGTATGTACTTTGCGAAGTAACAATTCTATAACACAACTGGTTATTTTCACGGAATGATTATGATTGATTACGCTTAACGTGAACGACGTCCGTTCCTAACTTCTTTTTACTAGACGTTGTACTGTAACATTCATAAGAAATAGAATACTATAAATAAATATCTGTAAAACTAAATTATCTAAAACAGAAACCTAATGTTTTATAACATTGAAGCAAAGCATTGAATTGAGAGGGGTTTTTAGTAACTTAAAACAGCACCATATGGGAGATACACATACATAAGTAACGAATTCATTTCAAACTATATTAAAAGTTAAGTAGATTATTTTTTATCATAATATTGTAAGGCACTAAGTTAATTATGCTACTTATACTACATAGAGTACAAACTAGCGTCAATTAGTAACATTAGTTAAGAGATATCGTAAATTAGTAAACTATCCAGTAGAATGCACTTGTAAAATTTAAGGCACGTGTATTCTACGCATTTTATAGTTGCGTAGTAATTACTGATTTGCGATGGATAATTGTTATTTCTTTTTCTCCAATGCCTGATGGAGAGCTCGGTTCGGAAGTCACAAGCCAAGGAGATAACGATGAGATGGGCTGCACCTTTGGCGCTACCACCTCTTCTTTCCTTTCTGGTAACTTTGGCGAAGCTACCTTCGTCTGCATCAGTGGGGGTTCAACCACTACGATTGACACGTATTGGGAGTTGTTCGGCGTTGGCGAATGTGGTTCGTTCACTATTTTTGGAGTAGGTGTGGATGGAATCGACAGGTTAATGTTGTTTGATTCGTTAACGATTTTCACCTCGTTCTCACGAGCTTTCAAGATGTTATTGCACTTCAATTGGCCAGGAGGAAGGGCTTTACCCAACGACAGATAACTTTTTGCTTGATTATTAGGTATTTCTTTCTCAGCAGAATCTGTCTGGTCTCTCTTGACCTCATTCTTAGAATCATCATTATTTAATTTCTCTTTTACAAGGCTCATAAGGAGATCATTCAGTGGGTTAGAATCAGTAACAGGTGATGAACAGTTGCATGAAGGTTTGTTGTTTATAACCAGTTGAGTCAAGTTGTTCTTTTTCTCTTCTTGAACAGACTTTTCAGCTTTGTTAAATAACACTTTGTTACTGATGGCGTCATCTTTCGATATTAAAACCTCTTCAGGCTCTTCGTCCTTCAATACGTTCTTGGTAGAACATTCGCCATTTTCGGTAACCTTTGCGTCACTTTCAAAGAACGCGGATCTCTGTGATTTCGCGCTGCTTTTTCGGGACAAGTTATCGAGTGAAGTCTCAGGAACCAGTGCCGCAGGTTCCGCAGAAGTGCTCGGCACTTCGACGCTAGCTTCAGGGGAGGCTGTAGCTTCAACTTTAGCTGCAACATTTTGTTTTTCTCGTTCGCGCAGGACGTGACTCTGGCGGCGAGCAAAACGCTGACTGGGACGCCTCTCGAACTGCACGGTACGACGCGCGCGGTTCTGTTGTGTAGTCTGATATTCGGTTTTCCCTGAATACTGGAATCTAGATCCCATCCTGAAGAAGTTCTGTCTGGCCGACGGACCTTTCACTGGCGCTCTTAGTCGGAAGAATGTGTGGTGTTCTACAGCACATTTCCACAGGTGTTTGCAGGCTTTTTCATTGTGTAAACGAAATACGAAAGTGTGCTCCTGTTCCCTGCCCTGATCATCATCTTCTACAACTACTAAAGTCAATTTCTTTTTCTTGAAATCCAATTTACTAATCTTAGGCCAAAAGAACAGGCCAATTTTTTGTGGTCCTTCAAATACTAAAATGCCTGTAGGTGTTAGGCCAAGGTGGTATTCACATCCATCTTTTCCTAAGACAATATGCATGTCAACACCATACATTTCTAGCCATTTGGCTTTATTTAGGTAGTTGACTTCAGCCTGAGCTGGTGTGAGGCCTTTACACTTTTTGTATTCCTCCAGTATCTCAATTTCCATTTCTTCAGTTTGGTTTGGCACAAATCTGAATTCTGAGACAGTGGCAGGAGTGTGGTTGTTTTCATCAAAGTCACCAAGCTCTGATTGCAGAGCCAGGGCAGCCAGTTCCACAGCTGTGGAGTGTGGACACTCCAGCTTGCTCTCCAGAATATCCTTTTTTAATTGCAAAAAGAACTGATACCTGGTCAGTTCCTCTCTCAAATTATTTGGTTCAGAGGAATAGAATTTAACCTTCAGCCTCAAAGTGTATGGAGGTCCTATTTTGACCTGCTTTTTTATAGTTTTAGTAGGGTCCAACCAATGCTTTACATTATTGGTATCAGTGAACTGTAGTCCGAAATAATCTTTTTCAATCAAATCCAATGAGTAAAATACTTGTTCATAAAGGTCATTTGCACTGGCTTTTTTAGATAAGTTGATAGATAAATCAGTGTCATCAAGCAACATTACCTTGCATTGTATCAGGTTTTTGTTGATTGCAGGCTTTTGTCCTTGTTTGTTTCGGGTTTGGCTGTTGGACCGCCCCCTCCTGCTGAGGAAGCGCAGCATTGTTGCTCTTCAAATCTGCAAAGATAACATCATATTTATTTACAATGTACAGGAGGAAACCTATTTTATAAAAATGGAAGTTAATAGTTTTGGTATAAAATTAGGTCCTATTACAACCTCGCAAGTTCGAAGGAAATATTGACGGGTGTAACTTAGATAAGCAAAGCGTACTTACCGTACAATAGGTTCTCGACATTTCTAAGCTTATGTTTATGTATGACACACCCTGTAGGGCTTCACTTAGACATTAATATCTAATTTCCTAAACGTTGTTGTTTTTCTAATTGAATTAAGCTGGTGAACGTGGACGCTACCAACTGGCAAAGCTTAGGTCAACGGGCCAGAGCGAGCCAGACAAAAACTTGATTGTGCAAACTTGCACTCGCACAGTGCGAAGCGCTTTTTGAGTATTTAGGTCACCGCTTGTCTTATTCACAGAAATCATAACATCTAAGTTATGTAGATCATGATTAAACTTACCAAAGCAATCGTTGAAACGCCTACGAAGTTGCAATCGTCATAAAAATATTATTTTAGGACGAAGAACACTCACTCAACACCATCACCATTCACGCACTAGTGATGTCCTCAAGTGATTCTATTGACATGAGTTAGGTCACTTTTTGACGTGACTAGAGTCATGTAACATCCATAGACAACAGCCCTTCGAATCATTTTTAAATGGAACACAATTTCTATTACCATCTCTTTTTAGCTTGCCTGCTCCGAAATCTTGCTATCCTGTTGTCAGATGACTTGATGATTCTGTCTCACAGCTGTCCCTTTTCAATGGAACGCACCAAAACTGGTGCGTGGTGTTCGTGGATAAAATTATAGAATAATTGAAATTTTGCAAGATATATCTATAAATTCAATAAAGAAGGCTCAAATAATAATCTATTACAGTAAGTACCTCAATCGTACCGCATTTCCGACCATTATATTGCGTTTTAAGTGCTTACTACCCTACTTACTTCCATGAAGAGGTTACAATTTCTGAATAATTCAATAGCTTCTTTCGTCCTTCTTGATTCTTTATCCTCGAATTCCTAATAAAGTGAATATATAAGTTGTTATGAAGTTCAACACTTTACATACTTTGTATTCTCCGCATGTTTTGAACTGTATTTCATACAAATGGTCAGACAGAATACATTTCTGCTTTACAGATGCCTGTAGCTGATGATATCGTGTCCTCATGGGCGGATGAGGTCGAGATCGACCAGGGAGCCCTCCCACCACCATCAGAAGTCGTCGACAATGGTCTGAAGATTGTGACCGAGTATAAATATGATAACGACAACAAAAAGGTCAAGATAGTCCGTACCTACAAAATTGAGAAGCGGGTTGTATCAAAGGTTTGTTGTATTTACATTTGCTTACATAATCATGAAGTGGGTGACCCAACTTAATATATTCTGAAATCACAAAGTAAACTCCTGTATAGCATAAATAGTCTTAAACTTGCTTCTTAAAAAACTATTGAGTAGAACAACAAATCACTAGATAACAGATTGAGCTGCTTAGAATGTCCTAACCATTCTAGTAAAAATCCCAGAAATTTAATTTTGAGACCAAGATATTTGCACAGAATCAATCAATTTAAAGATCCTGAAATATTGTATAATGAACAAATGTCTTAATTTTACAGAGTATTGCCAAGCGTAAAACCTGGGCCAAGTTTGGTGACTCTGCCAATGACAAGCCTGGTCCGAACCCGGCCACCACCAATGTAGCTGAGGATGTCTTCATGCAGTTCATCACCAGCAAGGAGGAGGCCCAGAGGCCGGATGATGGAGAACTTGATGGACTGAAGGTAACATTTTCTGTTCTATATAGCACTGGGTGCTATAAACTCCATAGGAATAACTGTGAAAATTTGTCAGCTAATCCTGCAGAGTTTGCCTATCTAGATTTAATTTTCGAAAAAGAAAAAGCCTAGAAATGCTCAGTCAACCAGTGGCCTATGCTACGAAACTACAGGCTACAAGTCTACAAGTGAAATTCGATGTTCATTGAGTAGTGGGTCAAATATCCTGGTTTAATAATGTCCCGCCGGCTACGCAATGTGCATTGAATTTCTCCTGTAGACTTATAGCCTGTAGTTTCGTTGCATGGGGCACAGGTATAGCAATTTACGACAAAGCAACTTTAGGGTATCAGTTTACAAAAGGCCATTTTTAGTTTATAGATGCATGTAGAATAGAACAACCACCTGAGTCCCAAATTACAAGACATTAATATTATATTTCAGCCCCAGACGAGCAGTGTGATCTTCAAGTGCAGGACATGCCAGGGTGACCACTGGACCCTCAGTTGTCCCTTCAAGCACACTCAGCTTGCGCAGGCCAAGGCAGCAGAGGGCTCCAAAGCTGGTACCGGTATGTAATAATATGGTGCTTTCTTGTATGAGGGAATATTATATTGCAAGAGTATGCCTCACAGCATACGCAATTAGATATAAGAAATATAGGATTACCTGTATTAGTTTACATACATACAGACATCACGCCTGTATCCCTTGCGGGGTAGGCAAAACATAAACGGCTGTAAAACACAGCAACTTAGCCACGCTTATATTAGTTTCATTCTCCTAATAATAGAATAATGATAGGTGTTTTCCTATACTAAAACAGTAGTCATCATTTCTCAAGGATGGGAGAACTGTATTCCATTAACAGAATTTTTAAACTTCGTTTCTGGGTTTCATAGATAATCTGTCATCTATCTGGTTTGTCTCTTTACCAGAAAAAAGTCTGTCTATCTATAGTCCACTGCTGGTTTTTTCATTCGAAAAAATTTCTATTCATTAAATAAAAGTGATATCTACAATTCTACAGTAGTAGTAAAGTATCTTTACCCTTTTCAGACCCCAAAGCGGCCCCAACGAACAAGTATGTGGCGCCCTACCTCCGCGAGGGTGGCGCGGGTCGCGGCACGGGGCGCGAGCCGCCGGGCGCGCGCCGCGACGACGTGGCCGCCATCCGCATCTCCAACCTTTCCAACTTCGCCGTCGAGGCTGACTTGGAGGACCTGGTCAAAGGATTCGGGCCCGTGCAGAAGCTCTACCTTGCTAAGGAAAAGGTGTGTGAATAGTTACTTTTGAACAAGCGTATTATGCGTAAAACGATTTATGAGAAGCTGAATTCGTGTTTCTCAGTACTACGCTGCTGCGCTGTTGCAAGTTTGCGTGTGAAAAATATAGACCAAAGCAAAATTCACGTTCAAAAGAGTAGCCTGTGTTTCGTCTTAAATTGGTGCATTAGCTTCCTATTTTCTAAGTCTGATCTGTATTGTTTTCTGTTTCAGAGCACTGGCCACTGCAAAGGATTTGCTTATGTGCACTTCAAGTTCCGTGCGGACGCTGCGAAGGCCATCCAGACCCTCAATGGTCATGGTTATGACCATCTTATCCTGAATGTGGAGTGGTCCAAACCACCAGCAAACAACTGAACAATTCCATCAACATTTGTATTATTCTTATTTGTATACAGTTCTAATTTGTGAAAAGAAAATAAAAGTTTTAAAATTATGGAACCTTTTGAATGAAAGAAACATAACTTTACCCAAGAATTGTTGAATACCAAATGGTAAACTTTTTGCTAGTGATAATAATTTCGGAATAAAACAGTTACCCTACCCACAGATATTCTATTTCGTGTAAAAGAGAAACAGGCTAATCTGAATATAAGCAAGCAGTATACTGAGATTATTCTTCATGCAATTTATAAAATTGTTTCTGTTTCTATAGTGGTGAATAAGAAGTCTGCCTGCCCACCTGGCATTTCAGAAATTTGCAACAATAACATCTCAGAACCAATTGAATAATGCTTTTCTAGAATGAATCATAAGTTTCCATTATAAATAAAAAGAATTCATTTCATATAGGTATTTGTCAAGGAAAAGAAAACAATAATAAATATTGTGCAAAATGTCTTTATTTGATTCGAAGCAAACTAAATATGTACTTATATAATAATTAGGACTAGGACTCACTAGACATAAAACACATCAAGAATAATTTAAACTATTATTAAAGTACATAGACAAACATAAATTTATGCTTGCATTTATAGACAAATTGTTACAAGCTGCAACTGCAAGCAAGTGTAAACTGCACAAATTCCCAAAAATATACATGTGAATATTTACAAAGTAGAAATAGGTATTCTAACATATGACTACAAGATTCTATTTAAATATCAATATCATATTTCTCATCATCACTGTTTGGGCTGTAAGTTTCCTCAGGCATGTGCAATTCTCCACAAAACATTAACTCTACATAGTGGAAGTAATCTAAAGCAATGTTTGTTAGCATTGCGCCTGTTGTAATGCCCAGCACTGTTCCTAGAACAGGTCTATTGCCTACTGAGCTTCTTAAAATTGCCCATAGGAATATGGAGCCTAGTGGCCAGAGCACTCCTCCGAGGAAGGCCCAAGAGAAGCGTCGAGCCGGCGTCGCCGCCGCCATGTGAGGTCGCGCCCAGAGCCATAAGCCGGCGCCTCCTCCCGCCGACAGAAACAATACGTCTGTAATATCTCTCTTTGGAAACAATCTGAAAGAAAGCAACGGAGCAAAAATTTACATACCTAAGTAAATAACTAAATATTATTGGGATATCAAAAGATGACGATCAATTCCAGCATACCTGACCATCAAGAGCGGGTTCATCACGCTTACAGACAAAGTTGTGTAACTAACCAAACCTTGCATTGGCAAATAATAGTATAGGATGTTGTCCTTATTAAAAGGTGGTACTTTAATTCTGCTCACTGATTTATTCACATAATCTATGGTACTTGGTATGGATGCTGTTAAATTATGCGTCTGGGTACGCAGGCTGCGGTAAATTCTATCCAGTATTTCCATTTTCCAACAACAGATTTTTCACTTTAGCCGTACGCAAAAAACAGTGATTGGTGCACTTTATACCACTGTTGACAATATTAAGGTTACAGTGCTATACATTATTTGGCAAGTGCAGAGGTTTACGATTATATTTATATCGCAATTTATAACATTTCTTTGCACGACGGGCGCAAATACAAGATTTGATACAGACAAATATTCAGTATTGCCAGTCTGTTCCGCCGATTTCAGACGATATACAAATACAAAAAAAATGTCTTCATAGAAACTCGCATTCGGATCCCTCATTTTTTTTTTGTAGAAGCCGTTCGATTAAAGAATGAGTCTGTAAATGGTGACCAATTGTCATGCTTTCTCTCTCCCACTGAGGCTCTTACCTTATACCGGCCCTAGGCCTGCTAAATAAAAATCATCTCAGTTGGATTATTTTGTTAGTTTCCTATTCTGCTAACAGTTTGAAATATTGAAAATCATAATGGCAATTGAATGACAGTTGAGTTTCAATGACGTTACAATGACAAAAATAGCAGACTTGGGGCCCAGGCGTTCATGATTTCTCTTTCACACTTAGTTAACTGCCGCCATTTACAAATCCTTTCTTTATCATTTATCATTTATTTATTACAAAACTTACATTTCTTTCTTCATCTGATGTGATTTTAGTGCACAATGGCTAAAAACAATAATATTTTCTACACCAAAGTCTGTCAAGTCAAGCAAGACGGTCTGAAAAGGGACGGTAGATGCACATATTGCACATGCACGAAAAAGTGACAGAAAAGAGCCCGTTTTGAAACATTCTGGCAACGCTGGAAATGTCATTGCCCCGAGCCCGAGCTGTCAAATAGAATCACGTTCGTTTCATTGCAATATTAGTTATTTCTTTTTTATTAAATCGATTTAAAGTATTATCGATTCTACTACTACATGAACCGGCTGCAACAAACGTAATTTATTAAGAAACAAAAACCCGACTATGGTCATTTCAGAACCCACACATTTGTGTTTTAAATCGTCATCACTCATAATGCCGAGATATATCTAACGACACCTCATAGGTATATGTTAACAATAACCCCGTTTGGGCTGTAGGTAGCCCTTTTTTTAACATCCTCCTATCGAAAAACATGAGCCCCCTGATGCAGTCGGTTGAAAAAGGAGATTCTTAGGTACTTTTAAATGTATTTACATTTTTTAAATGTAAAAAATTAAGAGCATTTCTTGTTTTCATCCTTTTCATACAAATATATTCCCTTGTTTTCTTCCTGTTTTCTAGAGTTATCATTCTTTTTTTTATTACATTAAGTAAGGCCTACTAAGGTCATGCCTGTATTATTTTATTTTTTGAAAAATAATTAGAAGAAAATATGAACTTTTCTTTTTTATAGGAAACCCAAAATATATTTTTTTTCATTTCATAATTATTTTTTGGAATAAAGAAAATACCTAATACAGACATGCCTTTAGTAGGCCTTATTTAATTTAAAATTTAAATCTGCAGGTGCTGTGCTGTTCTGCTTGATAGGATCTTGGAGAAACTGAAAGTGCTAATCACATAGACACTAAGTTGAAATCTGCAAAAACCTTTTATTCCTTGCAATGGAGTTAGCTTGTTAGGCTGGTTTCAGAGCGGCGCGTCTCAGCAGCGCTGCCCAGGCGCGCGCGGCTCGGGCGCGCGCCTGGGCAGCGCGTTCGCTGTGAAACGACATTCAGACGCGCGCGCTTCGTTGTGGTGTACGGTCGAGTGCAGAGAATCATTATGCCAGCAAACGTAATCACTATATTAGCTATATACGTTATATGGAAAAGAGTGCCTCGACGACGTCTTAAAAGATTGCAAGTCGACGCTACTGGCAATCGAAGGAGATCCGACCGCGGCGCGGCCGAGACGCGGCCCAAGACGCGTCACTATGAAACGCTACATACAATCTAGTGTAATGCGAGGTGCGCGCGGCTGGGCAGCGCTGCCGAGACGCGTCGCTCTGAAACCAGCCTTAGCCCCATGACCGTGGAACTCAAATTTGTACTGTTGATAGTAGTTCTTAGTAGGTACTACAATGTAATGAAAGGATAAGAACTCTGTATCTACCTACACAACTTTTATTACTGTAACTATAATTTTAGTAGGTAGTTAATAAATAAAAAACACTAACAACAAAATTCATGGCTTTAATTTCATTTTTAACAACTTAGTACTAATCTTAGAATCTGCAACTTCAGCAATAAGACTTTCTCCTAATGGACTAACTGATTGAATATCTAATGTATTTAAATCTGTTACTATATCCAGGCCTCTCCTCCACTTTTCAAGACCATTCCATGCTATCATTACACCATTATCTGTGCATAATTGAGGCAAAGGTCTATAAAGCTTATAATTAAATTCATTACACACCATAGAAAGGGCATTGAATATGAAATTGTTACAAGCTACTCCCCCTGAGACTACCAATTTCTTGTTATCTTCTGGGAGAAGTTTATTTGTTTCACAAAACATCATAGCTCTCTGTATTCTATGAACAAGGTGTCTTGAAGTGGCCATCAGCAAAGCAGCACACAAATCATTCACTTCAGGTATCAGTTTGTCAGCAACTATTTCATGTTCTTTCTCTTTTCTATGTAACTGGAGCAGCACAGAGGTTTTCAGGCCATTGAAACTAAAGTTGCAATCCTTGTGTTCAGCTAGAGGCAAGGGAAGTTTGAATATGTGAGGATTTGTTGCCTTAGCTGCAGCCAGTTCTACGGCTTTACCCCCATTTAAAGTAGAATATTCAGGAACATTTCTTAGCTTCATTCTTCTAGCAACTTTGTCAAATACTTCTCCTGGGGCAATGTCTATGCTTTCGCCTAGAAGTTGAAAGTGGTTCACATCTTGAGCTACAGCAAGGAGGCAGTGTCCACCAGATATGAGTAGGACTAGAAATGGGAAGGGTATTTCATGATGCATTCTGGCCACAAGTGCATGGGCCTCCATGTGATGTATGGGTATGATCGGTTTCTTGTGTTTCCTAGCTAAATGTTTAGCATACTTCATTCCTACAACGAGACTAAGTGGGAGTCCTGGCTTTAGAGTTACTGCTATAGCTGCAATATCTTCCATGCTCAGTTTAGCTTTCACCAGCGTGCCAGTAACTGTGGGTTCTATGTATGTTTTGTGCAGATCTTGAGCAACGTCAGGAATTATTCCTCCATTTCGTAAATGCGTTAAAGTTTGCGAGTGCAGACTTTCGGCTAAAAGGTCTCCTTTATTGTTTATTATAGCACATCCAGTATCATCGGCGGATGTTTCTATACCGAGTATAGGTTGGCTTGAAGAACACTGCTTAGAATAAATGAATTTTGGTAAACCCATTCTATTTCGAGGGCCAATAGTTGAGCACAATAGTTTTGTAAACTTTATCATGATAGATTTATCTGCAACTTTGAAGTATAAGAGTGTTTGCACACACTATCAACTCACAAGGTTTAATTAACTTTATTAGGCTAATTTCTGAATAACTTCTAGTCATAAAACCATGATTTTACTAAAAATATCTTTCAGCACTCATTCAGCAAAACATAACCTATTTTTCTGACATTTCGATTAGAGCAAGAAAGAAAGTGTCAGAATGTGTGAGAAGCACCCGAAAACAAAAGCAACATAAAACCAAATTTGGGATTTTCTGTTCTTTATTTTAACGAAACCCATATTTATACAAATAAAACGCGCAACTGCATGTTCGTTTCATGGAAAATTTATGTTTTTTTTCGGCGGGAAACGTTCGAACCGTAAAGGCGCGCTTTAAGAAAATATTTTTGAAAATTGTATAAAAATTGTAAATTATCATAGTTTCTGTAGAGTTTTTGTAAATATTTCTTGTACATAGTTAGGTGTGTACATAAAGACTGAAGATGGGGCGGAAGGATAAGCCCAAAAAAAGAAAAAAAGATCCGACTGATCCAGGAGGGAATTCCGATCCTGAGGAGGACTCCGATATGGAGCAGGAGGCAGATAAGTACCGGCCCTACAAGGTAAAAGAATATAGTAGGAAATATCCGGAAACGTCTGACCGTAAGGACTTTGTGGTTTTTTTAAAACACCAAGTCGACCAAAGGCCGTTCTCTGACAATGACAAAGTCGCCTTGTCTCAGGCACTCAGGAAGCATGCTGTGTCTGGTGTGCTACATTTGAGACCGGTCAATAGGTATAAAGTGGCCATTACATTCGACTTGTCGAACAATGCGAACATGTTTCTAAGCAGCAAAATTTTAGATGAGTTGACATTGTATGCGTCAATCCCCGCTTCAGGAACAGAAATAACCGGCGTTGTTAAGTCAGTCCCGGTTAACTTATCGAACAAAAAAATATTTTCTCTGATTGGAAGCTCACGTAATGTCGTTCAAGTGAGGCGTTTTATGCGCAGGCGAGTCGAGGGAGGTCAGGTTACGTATATTCCCACTCAAACTGTTGCAGTAACTTTTGCATCAACCCAACTTCCAGAACACGTCTTTCTCGATTCCTGGAGACATGAGGTGTCACAATATGTTCCACCTGTAAAGCAGTGCCTTAAATGCTTACAGTTTGAACATATTGCTAGCTACTGTAAAAACAATGATGTTTGTTCAATTTGTTCGGGACCACACAACTTCAAACAATGTAATGCCGACAAAAGCAAAACCCCCATTTGTGTGAACTGTAAAGGCGACCACGTGGCAATTTCGGCGGCGTGTCCAATAAAAAAGGCCAAAATTGAACAAAATAAAATTAAGTCTCACTCAGCTACATATTCGGCACTTTTTGACGAAAAATCGTTTCCGCATTTGGCGGCAAGAAACTCAAATCAATATTTACAAAACATTATCAAAAGTCAAACATTTATGAACATGATTACACAAGTTATCGTAAAATTGATCTCCAACAAAACAAATGATGATACCCCAATTAACACTGAAACCATACGAGCTGCGTTTCAGAACACGATCAGTGAGGGAGCCCATTCAACCAAATAATGGACTGTCTCAATGTCGTGCAATGGAATGCACAAAGCTTAATACATAACAAACATCAATTTACACAATTTTTATACGACAATGATATTCATATCGCAATCATATGCGAAACCTGGTTGAAGCCGCATCATAGGCTGAATATTCGAGGTTACAATATAGAGCGAAATGATTGCGGTAACAATCATAATGGTGTATGTATTTTAATTCATAATAGCATAAATTACAATAAAATAGACATTTATTTTGATAACTCTTTACAGAATATCTGCATACAAGTAACAATAAACGGCAAAAAAATTACTTTTGTAAGCTTTTATAGTCCAACGAACTGCAATCCTGCATTTGATAAAGTGAAATTTGATAATTTAGTCAAGTCTATTCCTGGTCCATTTATTCTTGCTGGTGATTTTAATGCGCATCATACTGTGTGGGGCTGTGGTTCTGTCACACCTCGTGGTAGAGCTGTCTTGGAAGTTCTTGACGATAATAGTTTAGTTATATTAAATGATGGTCAGCTCACTACAGTGGGTACTTTAACTTGGCGTCCGAATGCTTTGGATTTAACTATTGTGTCTCCTTCTTTGGCTCTCTGTTGCAGTTGGTCTGTCCATGACGATCCTCTTGGAAGTTATCATCTTCCTGTATTAACTAAAATAGTTTTAAACAATGGTTCTGAAAATAATAATAGTAACAGTGGTGTGCATATGCCCATCCAACCCAACTTTAGGGACGTGGATTGGCAAATGTACACCAAAAAAGTGGAACACTTGCTGTCTGATTTCCAGTTGGATTCATTTTCACCTTTAGAAACTTATTGTTTGTTTATTAAAGTATTGTTCTGTGCTATATCTCAATCAATTTCGAATACTAGTGGGCATGCTGTTGGCAGTCCTCGCAATCCCGATCGGTCAAGATCGGGAGTGGGTGGACGTAAACGCAGGCCTACTCTCCCTTGGTGGAATAATAAATGCTCTATAGCTGTACGGGATTCTAAGGAAGCGTACACACGTTTTAAACACAATCCTAATTTAGAAAACTATTTAGAATTTAAAAGATTACAAGCTGTGAAAAAACTTATTCTCAAAACAGAGAGAAAAAGCTCGTGGGTCGCGTTATGTTCTTCTTTTAATCGTTGTACTCCCTTATCAATAATTTGGCGCTTCATGCGTAAATATAACAAATCATATGTCCCTCAAAGTTCAGATGACAATATAGATTGGATTTTTAGTTTTCTTCACAAATTTACTCCAGATTTCGTGGAAAATAAATTTATATCCTCTGATACTACCTCAAATAACAATTCTCAAAACAGTTTTATCACTGAACCCTTCACCATGCAGGAATTAAGAGCCGCTATTTTTTCTCGTCGTGATACTTCATGTGGGCTAGATTGTATTCCATATTTAATGTTCAAAAAGCTATCGCAAAATAGTTTGTTAGTGTTCTTAGACATTTTTAACGCGTTATGGTCTAATAATGACATTCCGCCGGAATGGAAAATTGATTGTATTATACCTATCCTAAAACCTGATAAACCTAAACTTCATCCTGACTCATATCGTCCTATAACCTTAACTTCTTGTGCAGGTAAAATATTTGAGCAGCTTCTTAAGCAACGTCTTGAATATTACATAGAGCATAATAGACTGTTGCCAGTAAATCAGTTTGGTTTTCGTAGAGGCCGTTCGGCTCGTGAAAGTATGAGTTTATTACATTTAGATATTTTAAAAAGCACTGACAGTAACAACAAACTCATAAGTGTGTTTTTTGATATTGCCGGTGCTTTTAACAATGTAAATATAGATATTTTATGTACAGAGTTATTGTATATACATATTCCATTGAAACTTGTTCAGTGGATTCGAGCTTTTTTGCTTAACAGGAAAGTGTATGTCAAGTATAATGGTGGACTATTTGGTCCTCGTTTGTCTTCTGTTGGAGTATGTCAGGGTGGAATCTTATCTCCGTTGATATTTATTTTGTATATACGTCGATTAAACTTAATATTAGGACCCAATATCAAAAATTTACAGTTTGCAGATGATCTTGTAGTATATTTGTCAGGCAACAATTCAAATGATATTATAAATAACATTAATTTGGCTTTAACTAACCTTCATAAATATCTTTCATATTTAAATCTTGAAGTTAATCCACAAAAATCCAAGGTTGTTGTTTTTGGCAAACACAGCAATATCAATTTGAGTCCAGTTTATTACAATAATATTGCTTTACCAGTTTCTATGGATACAAAATTTTTGGGTGTTGTATTTTGTCGTAACTTGTCCTGGAAAAAGTATACAGATAACTTGATAGTCAAGGCTAATAAGGCTTGCAATGTCTTGAAATCACTTTGTGGTACTAGTTGGGGAGCGGACCCAAAAGTTCTGCTTATGCTATACAAATCAATTGTAAGGTCGCATTTTGAATATGGGTTCTTATGCTATGCGGGAGATTCCAAACTCGTTGATATTCTTAATAAAATACAAAACAAATGCATGCGGATAGTCACCGGAGCTTTCAGGACCACTCCAATTGTTTCTTTGCAAGTGGAGTGTAATCTGCCTCCTCTGGCTATCCGTCTCGCTTATCTGAAAGAAAGATTTATTCTTAAACTTTACTCTGAAAAAAATAACAATCTTATAGCTGAGCTAACCCATTCAAGTATTTCTACAATTCGAAAACCGTGTTACATTTTGCAGGGCTTTTCTGAATTTAATGGATGCTTACAAAACATTCCTATCTTTCAAAACAATAATTATCTACCATGTTATGATGGACCCTATAAAAGTAAATTCAGTCCAATGAATATAGTAATTGAGAATAATCTTTCTAAGAAGGAGGAAGTTTATGAAAGATTATCCCTTTGGAATGGATACAGATTTTTATACACTGATGGCGCAAAAAACGAGTCAAATGTATCTTTTGCAATATATGACCCTGCTACTAAAATAGGTATTGGATATAAAATAGACAAAAAATCCAGTATTTTTACTGCGGAAGCAGTCGCTATACTTGGTGCGCTAAAGCACATACTAAATCGTAACTGTGGTTTTCATAGGTGGGTCATAGTTAGTGATAGCATGAGTGTTTTGAAGGCATTGCAAAATAATAAAATGAATGCAAATACGAATTATCTCATATACAATATAAAGGATCTTTGGTTTGATCTTCACGATAATCATCAAATAACAGTTGAATTCATGTGGACTCCATCTCATATAGGAGTATCCGGTAACGAAAAAGCAGACTATTTGGCTCGTTCAATTTCAAATTCTCAAAATTTTGGTAATGATTTGAATTTATTACTACCATATACTGATATAGTTGCTGTTCTGAAACAAAGAATGTATGATAAGTGGAAGGAACATTGGGATCACACAGTACAAATAGAAAACAAAGGTTCTTGGTATGCTGCTTTGAATGTTAATTTGAAATCCGTTTCTTGGTTCCGTACCGGCAATGTATACCGTTGTAAGAAGTTTTACTCCACAATAAGCCGTTTGAGGTTTGGACACTGTCGTCTTAATCATCACCTGTTTCGTATGAAAATTGTGAATAATCCGCATTGCGATCATTGTCAGTCACAAGAGGATCAAACCATTGATCATTTGTTCTTTTCATGCTCGTCTTTCGGTATTCAGCGCCTTTTGCTGATGGACGAGTTAATCCGTATTTACGGAGAACCACATCTGGTCCCGCAATCTGTACAAACATTACTACAAAATAATTCCACATACGTACCATTGTATAATTTTGTAATATCTACTGTACAGGAAATTTAGGTATAGCGAATGTATATAAATTTAATGTGAAATTATTGTATATAAAAATTAAATTTAAAAAATATGAAGAAGATGTAAACACAACAAACACATTTTATATGGACATGAAACGCTAAACGAAAGTTGAACTAAAGACGATTTTATTGTAAAAATACCCAGAATGGACAAAAATACTGAAGACGTACGATATATAAAAATACATGGAATTGACAAAATACTGAAGACGTATAATTTATAAAAACACTCAAGAAGAATAAACTAACTGAAGACGTATAAAATAAGAAAATACAGAAGAAGAATAACACACTGAATGGACAAAATACTGAAGACGTATTATTGATGAAAATACACAAGAAAAGGACTCACTGAAGACGTACAATCTATAAATATTTAAGAATAAGTAACCACTGAAGACGAGGCTGTATGGTCTTAAGACCCTTGCCTGTCCAGAATGGACAAAAGGAAAAAAAAAAAAAGGAAAATTTATAAAAGGAATGTAGGATTTTTTTAAAATTTTCAATCGATTTTTGTCTAGCACAATCAGCCATGCCCGTTGATCAAGATCCTATAAAAACTATGCCGTGTGGTTTTTGGCTTTGGATACTATTTTCACATTGGGTGTCTTAAAAGTCAACTAAGGGAATGACCAGCAACATTCCCTATGAACAACACCTTGCACTGTGCTCAATCGCCAAGTCAAGCGTGGAGAGTACCTATGGCAAATACCTCTTATTCTCAATAGGGTGAAGCCCATGTCCAGCAGTGGACTGTTAGACTAATAGGTAGTAGCAGAAGGCAACTGACAAGCAAGTAGATCTTCCTAGCGTTTCGGAAAGCACGTTAAAAATTCGGAATCATCTACGTAAGGCGTACTCTACTCTAATGTCGTCCTGTCAGATCGAGATTAAGCCAGGTAGTCAAACCAGGTATAATGGTGCTTATGTAGGTAAATATCAAATATACCTACATCTCCATTCCATCCATATGCAACACGTGACCCTCCATTGTTTTTTTTATCTGTATCTTTAAATGCGCATCCTATTACGCGCCGGGACGCGAACCATGCGTTTTATTTGTAATCGGAACTTCACATGAGCGCCGTGCGTTCGTAAGTTAGTGCACAAATATGTTTAAAATAGCATTAAAACCACCAACATTACGTCTACGTGTAACATCCGTTGTTCGAGGGTTTTCGAGTGAAAAATCTGGGAGTGAAAGTGCTACTTCCGGTGGGGCAGGAAACAATGAAAATTACATGAGCTTCGACGATATTCCGGGTCCTAAGAGCTACCCATTAATAGGAACTTTGTATAAGTATTTTCCATTGATTGGTAAGTAACATTATTACATAGGTACATTTACATTTTGATATTTATTCGGTTAGGGATTATCAGGTACTTAGTCAATTTCTGAAACTTTCGTTTTTGTCTCATGCAAAAATCTGCCACTTATTATGCTTGTATATCACACGTTCTACTTTACTTATCGATTCCCACATACCCTCAAAAATTCACACATATTTTTGACTATAAAAACATAAAGTAAAAGCAATTTAAAACGTGTGGTTAGACCAGTCGTTTTTGACTTTCGTGCACGGAACCGAAAAAGGACGTTCAAAAATTGAGCTCCAGCTATGTATGCCTATCGTGCGGAACGTGTCGGTGAATGATTCGATCATTATAAATAATTCTATGGATTCTATGACCCTATCGCTAGTAAAGGGAGCCACCTAATAGTTAGTACTATTATATATTCTGTGCTAATAGCTATCTAGCACTAAAACTGCGGTTACCGCCTGATTTGGTGGACAAGACGCCTATTATAGGTTATACCACTAAAGTATAATACTGGTTGTTTGTTATATAGGTAACAAAACAAACTCAAGATAATCAGCAATGCACTTAAGAGTAGGGTAAGTGTAATCACCGCTTAAGTAGTAGTAGTAGACTGTTGACACGGCTGCTACGGTTTGACGTGCCCTCCGAAGCACTGAATCATGTAACGAATTAAACTGGGAATCATCGCACAAAGTGATAGTGTTACTGCAAGAAGTAAATTAGGTAGGGTTCTCTGACTGGCGAAATCAACTCTCAGGCTTTTAGAACGCGCACTATTTGATAACTATGGTTCTACATTATATTAGTAAAAGTACTGACTTCCTTTCAAGGGGTGAACCAGCCCATAAAACTGAACAACTTTCCCCAAGGAACATTGGTCGAAATATGAAAATTTTGGACCTCACAATCTCACATACAACCTGACTCAGACGGAAAGCTGTTCAGTTTCATGGGCTGGTTCATCCCTTAAACCTTATACACTTAAAAAATGTCAGTACTTTTTTAACACCCTGTATAAAAAATCAACCACAACAACTGCATATTAGTTACTTGTTACTCAGGCGACTACAGTGCTGAAACCCTAGACAAGAACGCTTGGCTGACCTGGCGGCGGTACGGGAGCCTGGCCCGGGAGCAGCCCGGCATCCGGCTGCTGCATGTCTTCGACCCGGACGACATCGCTGCCGTCTTCCGGCAAGACGACCGGCATCCGGCGAGACGCAGCCATATCGCCATGCAGCACTACCGCCTCAGCAAGCCGAAGGTTTATAACACTGGGGGATTGCTGTCCACGTATGTTCATTCGTTCATTATAGAACGTGTGTGGCACCGAGTTGACCAACGACCCAATGAAGCTGCCACGCTGCCGTCTTTTGGCTAAAAACCGCCATCCGGTGAGAAGCACTACAGCCTTCTTAAGCAGCATCTTCACAACACTAGGGATTACTGTCCAAGTGTCCACATACACACAGCAATCAAATAAGCTAAAACATGGGTGCTCCAAACGAATGGAATAGTTCCAAATGAAAAGATTAAGGATATCAGTTGGTTCTTGTAAAAGAAGTTGTTTCGTACTAAAATTTATTTAAAGAATATCCATATTTTAGTTGAAATTGAAAATATTACAATTCGTTTGGATTATCCGTGTGATCAGCTTATTATAAATAGACTGTACGTTGAAGAACCCCGAAAAAAGCTACTATACGGCAAAGCCATGGTTCTAATCATGTTCTAATCAAACCATCAGTTGTTGTTCTACTTCAAGGTAGGTATTATTTTTGTTTACCACTTAACTAATTCCTACTTGTGTTCACCAATTAGGTAATGTGATATTAATTTACCATACCTACATACATACCTCGGTAGCTAATAGGCACCTACTCTTTCAGATGACAATGATTTGAGCACCAAACATATTTGTTTTATAAATAATTTACGTCTATTGATGTTGTTATCGTCGTTTTTGTTTGTCAAGCTATTACACAATGCATTGTTGTAGGTAAGCCTACCTTGGTAATCTTGATATAATAGACGTAGGTAATACAAAATATACCTATTTTGTCATCTACAGCCTTAACAGCCCAATGCCAGACATGGGCCTCCTCCAATCGGTATTACCATACTCACCACGCTTGGCAAGTGGGTTGGCAAGCTCACTGTCTGATGCTGCATTCACAGAGAACGCTAATTTTTATTTATGAATCATATTAATTTATCCTTGCTTTTTATGACACCGAAAAGTAAAATTGGACGTAGTTATGCAAACAAGATCCAACCCACAACCCGGCTGTTTTTGAGTTATGTACATAGACCTGTCCAGAATGGGATATATTTTCATTAAAAAAAACACCCATGAGGTTTGGCGCCACTTTTCTTGTGAATATGGAATTTTTACAACGATACCATTGTTTAAAGTCTGTTTAGAAAGTAAATAAAGATCCATGCCGCTTACGCTGAACAAAAACCTCATTATAAAGTAATATCCAAGTTACTTGGTTCCTTTTTTCCCCTATTTTAAGGGTTTTAATGAAACCATGTAGCTTGGATCTTATTTGCATTATACTTTTACAAAAAAAAATATGCACCATGTGGCTTGGATTTTGAGTTTGATGAGAATGACGGAGATACTCAATGATATGGGGATATTATAAATTGCATATCAAATAAATAATCGCCTATCAATACCTACTCATCATTTATATTCTTTTTTACATCAAATAACCTACTTCACTATAAATAAACTAAATGTTTAGCAAAACTCAAACTGCAGATAATTCGAAATTTTACATCAATATGACATAACCTTTTCCTCATAATGCAATACAGTTAAATTAATTTTTGTTCAAAAATACTTCATACATAGTATTAATACTGACTGCACAGCAAATTTTCCATATTTCATAGCAAAATAACTATCCCAGTCGCATCGCATATTAACCAGTAAGTACAACAAAGCCTGTTCATCATATTTGTCCTGACTTTCAAGTAGCCATGCTCGGCATATTTAATGATTACTATACCCAAAAAAATCCTTTTGCATTGCATTATTTCTAAAAGCAGAACAAATTACCTGAAAAAGGGTTTGCGACTTCGCGCACTTTTTCGTCACTGGAGTGCAGAGTGGCGAGATTAAGTAAGATAGAGATAGCACTAGAAACTTGACAAGAATGTAAAATTTTTAGAATCTGATTACGGACTAAATACTTATATAGTTAGAAGCTCAACAGCAAGTGACATGACATTTACTCAAGATTGGGACACTTTTGATGGTTACAAAAACAAGTACTTTTGCATATTGGAGAGTTGCTTTGGCCACCCAACAAACCGCCTGGGTTAAAAGGCACCTGCCCCATTTTTTTTAAGAACTATATGTGCAAGCATATTATCCTACTTGCGATCCGACTCAAGTACGTGGCGCCACCTGCAGAAGCTAAAAATGTACTAATTGGGCAAAAAGGGAAGCGTGGACTCCCTCAAAAGCAAGACCCGCCTTTAATAATTCAATAGATTACAATTTTGTATCTAATTTTATATATTTTTTGCTGATCTCATTATGTGGTAAATAATAAATAATAAGACGACTTTGACTAATAAAATGCTGTTTTATTTAGACAAACTGCTATAAATAATATAAAAATAGAAGCTATATTTAAAAGAAAAAGAGTTAACAGGTTTAATGTGCATTAATATTATTAGCTGTGCATTCATGAAAAAGCTTTTGCTTTAGGAAAAATCGCTGTACGCTGCGAAAATAAATTGTAGTTTGTTTAGTGATATTTTGGATTGAATATTATGCTGTGAAGTCAGTAATTTTGATGGGAATTTGGAATCTTATTGCATAGAAAAAGGATAATTTTTGATTTGCGTTTAAATACTGCCCAATGATATGAAGTCACGTAAAGTAGTTTAAGTGATCGATCAAACGCTGATTATAATGACGATACTTATTCAAGCACTTCGCGTTGATATTTTGTTAAGCGATTATTCTCTTTGAGTCCATGGAAGATTCAAATTCAGATTATGATTAGCATTGCTTTTTGAAACAATTTATTTTGATTATTGAATTTGTGCCTTTACTTTGATAAAAAGTGTTAATTTTTTTATAACTAAACTCCACTTATTAAAACGCGATCTTTTATTTTATCTTCCCATTCATATAATAACAACATTATAATTTTCCAGACTAAAATGATCCAAGCCACATCAAAATTTTTCAACAAAGATCCAAACGTTACTTTCCATGAAAATTCAACCATTTTCCAGGAAAATTTATTAATACTTCGTGTACATAGATACTTTGTCTATTAACCTACAAGTCAATACACTTTTATTATTTGAAAAAAACTTAGTAAGTTAGATATAAAATTTCTAACAAAACCTTCAATATCTCGAAACTCAAAGGGTGTGGGTTGGATCCCGTTTGCATAACTACGTCCAATTGGGGCCATGCTGACATAAGCCAGCTAAACACGGCAAATGAACTGTGTACCTTCCTACCTAGTTACTTAGGATTCATGTTCAATTCTATTTTCAGTAACGGCTCTGAATGGTGGAGATTGAGGAGCACTTTTCAGAAGAACTTCACAAGTCCTCAGAGCGTCAGAGAGCACGTTGAAACTACCGATGGAGTTGTGACAGAATTCGTCGATTGGATAAAGGAGATGAAAGTTTCTGAAAACGATGACTTTCTGGCGTATTTGAATAGGTTGAATTTAGAAGGTAATTTCTACATCCATAATGAAATGGCAAGCTTACCAAACTAATGTATTTCGTTTCTTATGATTATCCACAGAAGCCCTAAAAACTGTAATTTTTATCTTCATCCAACATCATAAATTATCATATCAATAGCTAAACTGAGAATATGTAGGTACTAACTATTTGACAGCTGTCAAACCCTTACTAAAGAACTCAAAGAAAAATAGACCATAAGTCATAACATTAACATGATTTTGACAGCTGTCAAATATGGCCTACCTATTCGAACGGTCTAAAGTATGGCTATTGGTTCGTCTTTATAATCTGTGTTTTTATAAGTACTTATAGTCTGTAAAATATAGGATGATCCCTGTGAAGTTTGTGACCTTGGAGCAAATGCTGCGACATAAGGTCTATTTTCCTTTGTTTACTAGGAAAATGGACCTTATGTCATTGTCAGTTTTTTTTTCAGAATTTGAAATTGTTTTCTGAGCTAGTTGTCTGTCATACTTAATACCACTATTACCACTCACTTAGTAACACTATTTTATATTTTCGCAATTGCAGTGATAGGGCTGGTGGCTTTCAACGAGAAATTCAACAGCTTCTCCCCGAGCGAGCAGGAAGCCGACTCCCGCAGCAGCAGAACCATAGCAGCAGCATTCGGCTCCAACAGCGGCATCATGAAGCTGGACAAGGGAATCCTCTGGAAGTTCTTTCGGACACCTCTGTATAACAAGCTGGCTAATTCTCAGGACTATTTGGCAAAGTATGGTGTTGTTTTTAAGATTCATTTTGAAAAAACTAGTCGTTTCCCACTAGTTAATAGGACACTTTTTCGGCATGGTAGTGTCATATTACTTTATCCTCTATCTATTAAACTGCATCTATTTGCGTGATTTAGGAGGAGTGCCGGTGTAACTGAATGCCAGGAACGCAAAAAGTTAATTAATTTAATTTTATACCTCTTTTATGTAGGTAGGCACAGAAGCCTGTTAATATATATAACACGTTGGCTTCTTCTTCTTCTATGCGTGTCGAGGCGAACCATACCAGTTATTTTCCACACTAATGGCATTTGAAGTGGCTGCCCAAAGGTCATCTAAAAACAAAGACCCAATATTCCGTTTCGCCAATATTTATGGCGGTCGCCGATTGCGTGTTGCACATTTTCGTTGTGTTCATTTTTCTTTGAATTATTTGACGTGCATTAATATTTGTATGCACGCAAGTATTATTTTTAAACTTAATTTGAGTTAATATTTATTTTACAACATTGGATTTCCGTTCAGGGTTGCTACAGAGATTTTGTACGACAGAGTTCACTATTACGAGCAAACAGAAAGAGTACAAGATAAATCTCTGCTAGGCTCTTTCATCCAACAACCTAACCTGGACTTGAAAGATATTACTGGCATGATGGTCGACATTCTGATGGCAGCAATCGATACAGTGAGTAATGTGACGATTGTGTTTTTTTGTTCAGGTACCTATAAAAGTTTATAGGCTGCATGATTTATCTGTCATTTTCAGACAGCATATTCTACAGCATTTGCGCTCTACCATCTCTCCCGCAATCCAACCTGCCAAGAGAAACTTCACAAAGAAGCTGTGACTCTCCTGCCTTCGAAAGATTCGATTCTTACAGCAGAAACACTATCCAAAGCGAGCTACGTTCGTAGCTGTGTCAAAGAAAGCCTCAGACTCAATCCTGTGTCCATTGGAGTAGGAAGGTTACTGCAAAAAGATATTGTGCTCAAAGGCTACCTTATACCTAAAGGAGTAAGTTAAGTTAAATCCGGTTTTTCTTGCGCTGTACATTATACTTGAAACCTTAGTAGAAACATTTTTGTTGGCTTTGGTTTTGGCAGGAAACTTCTCAGCTATTCCTGTCTTTTATCTACAATTTAAAACATAAGTGACGCTTTCTAAGATGTTGTTCCAATCTCTCTCATTTTTATCTTCAGACTGCAATTGTAACTCAGAACATGGTAGCATGTAGACTACCACAATACGTTCGAGAGCCTCTACAATACAAGCCTGAGCGGTGGCTGCGTGGGTCACCTGACCACGAGAACCTACACCCGTTCCTGAGTCTTCCCTTTGGATTCGGACCGAGATCTTGCATTGCTAGGAGATTGGCTGAGCAGAACATTTGCATCACTTTACTACGGGTGAGGACATAACAGTAATATATTAAGTAGCTAATACGTCGTAAGCGAGGAACACACTTGCCGCACGGTGGAGCGCCAAAATGACAGATCTATACGAAATGTCAATCCCCATACTAAAACCGCTCAACCACTGTTGAGGCAGCGCTATCGCAGTGTCATCCGTCGAGTGCGGTTTAGTATGGGGAGTGACGTTTCTAGTATGGATCTGACAGACCGCTGCGATATTTTTGCGCTCCGTCATGCGTCAAGTGTGTTCATCGCCATAGTAGTAAAATATGAAGGGCTATTTGGCGCTATTTTCAAAAGGGGCTTGTTTTGTTACAGCTTTTTCGAGAGTTTGACGTCAAATGGATGGGTGGAGATCTGGGAATTAAAACGTTCCTAATCAATAAACCAGATCAACCCGTATTATTAAAGATTACTCCAAAATAAGTTTTATGTGCCTAACTACCTAAATAATATTTGAACGAATTATTTTTAGATAAATAAAACATGAAAAATAGGATTAAAGCTCGTTTGTTTATTTTCGCGCATATGTCTATTGTACAAAGTAGGGCCTAGTTATGACTGGGTATTTGTTTTCGAACTTAAGAGACTTAGCGTATTCCTTATCGCTAACAATTAAGTTCGGCATAACTCGCTCTATTATGATGTTTTGTGCCCAAAACGTAGGTTGCTGAAACCGCTGGAAAGTCTCATCATCGCATGGTTGGTGGACATCGGCCACAACTATCGGTTGCATCGTGACCGGAGCTGGTTTCACCTCCACGAGTCGCTCAGGGGTAAACGCAGGTAAAACTGGAGCAGCAGGGATCTCTTTCCCCGGACTTGCTTCTTCTGCTTCTGGTTGAGTGGGTTCTACTGCTACAGGCTCTATGAATACCATGGGAATCTGTGGCATATCCAGAGCGGGCAGTTGAGGTGCTTCAGGAATAATCAGCGGTTCAAAACGAGGAATCTCTGGTGGAGATTGATTGTCATGTCTGATTTCAGGCTGTGGGTCACGTTCAATCTCGTTTGAAGGTTCACAATTTTCTTCCGCTGGTCTTATAACCTCTACAGGCTTTAGCACTTCAACCATTGGTGGTAGTGTCGGTGCCTCAGGAATATTCATTGGCTTCCATTCGGGAGCAGGTTGTTCCTCATCTGGGTTAGATTCAGGCAGAGCATTATCTATTACAAGTTCAGGAAGTTCAGGTAGCACCATCGGTGGTAGAATTGGAGCTTCAGGAATTAGTTGTGGCTTAATTTCGGGTGCAATAGGAATGATAACGGCTGGCAATTCAGGCATCGTGAGCGGTGGCAAAACTGGAGCTTCAGGGATTGCGGCAGGTTTAAATTCAGGATTTTCTGGCTTATCATCGCATTCAGGAACAACATCTTCAATTTTTGGCATCTCAGGTGCCACCGGAATCATAACTGGTGGCAAATCAGGCATAGTGAAAGGAGGCAGTACAGGTGCTTCAGGAATTTCAATAGGCTTGAATTCTGGTGCAGGATTAACTTCTACGATCATTTCAGGGACAGCTGGTATAACGATTGATGGCAACTCTGGTACTGTGAATGGTGGCAAAACTGGAGCTTCAGGGATTGCGGCGGGTTTGAATTCAGGAGCTTCTGGCTTATCCTCGCATTCAGGAACAACATCCTCAATTTTTTGCTTCTCAGGTGTTTCAGGAATCATAACTGGTGGCAGCTCAGGCATTGTAAAAGGAGGCAGTACGGGGGCATCAGGAATTTCAACGGGCTTGAATTCTGGTGCGGGATTAACTTCCACGACCATTTCAGGTGCAGCGGGTATCACGATTGATGGCAACTCTGGCATTGCAAAAGGCGGCAATACTGGAGCTTCTGGAATTGCGGCAGGTTTGAATTCAGGAGCTGTTGGTTGATCTTCGCAGTCCGGGCTGACGTCTTCAATTTTCGGAAGATCAGGTTGAACCATAGGTGGTAGAGTAGGTGCCTCAGGAATATTCATAGGTTGGATTTCTGGAGCTGGCTCAGAGATTTCAGCCACAGGAATAATGACAGATGGAAGTTCAGGCATGGTAAAGGGAGGAAGTACAGGGGCCTCAGGAATCGCAATGGGCTTGAATTCCGGTGCAGGATTTACTTCTATTATAATTTCAGGAGTTGCGGGAATAGCAGGGAGTTCAGGTATGATTAATGCTGGCAGAACTGGTGCTTCGGGAATGGTGACAGGTGTAGAAGCTGGTTGATCTTCACAATCGGGACTAACATCCTCAATTTTAGGAATCTCAGATTCAATCATAGGGGGTAGAGTAGGAGCTTCAGGAATGTTCATAGGTTGAATTTCAGGAGCTGGCTCGGATATTTCGGGAGCCACAGGTATTATAACGGGTGGCAGCTCAGGCATGGAAAAAGGTGGAAGTACTGGGCCTTCAGGGATAGCAATAGGTTTGAATTCTTGAACAGAATGATGGTCATGATCAGAATTGGGGTGAGAGCTGTGGTCTTCAAATTTGGGCGGCTCAGGAAGAATCATGGGAGTCAAAATAGGAGCGTCAGGAATTTGGATGGGCTTGGGATCCACAAAAACTTCAACGAACTCAGGTGTTATAGATGGAAGCACTAGAGCTTCCGGAATTTCGATAGGTTTGGGTTCTGGGGTAGGTTGAACTTCAGGAGCTTGAGCGATAGGAGCGGGTGGCAACTCAGGCATTATGAACGGTGGAAGAATAGGTGCTTCGGGTATCGGTGCTGGGTTATTTGAAGGAACAACATCTACTATGACGGGAACAGGAGACTCTGGTAAAGCGGGCAATTCTGGCGGCTTAGGTATTTCCAAAGGTTTGAACGCTACTTCGGAGTCATGTATCAAAAACTCTGGCGTGCCAGTTTGCTCGTGGGTTGGACTAGGAACAGGCTGTATTTCTATCACTTCAATTGGCGTCGAAGCTGGAGCAACTACTTCGGGCTTAATCGTTTCTGATGCCCAAGGTAGCGCTGATGGGATCACTGATCCAGGTGCCATAAATTGTGGTTTGTAGAACAAATTCGTACCTTGTTGTATGAACGGCATTGCAAATGGCGGTATTTGCGGAGGTCCATGGCCATGTACGCACGGTACTCCGTTTCTTAGCACATGACTAGAAGCAATTGTTGTTCCAAAAAGGAACAACACGGTCCTTAGAGTGATCTGAAAATAATGAAAGGTATCAAATGAATTACATATTATTCTTTATTGACATTTTTATTTTCGTTCAATGAGTGTACGTTTTTTTGAAATCATTAAAGTAACCAGAGGTCCCTACACACTTTTAGTACTTTAATTTATCAAGATTAAACAATGCGGTCTGCCTACCTCGCCAAGGATATTGGCGTAATTTGTGTATGTGTAGTAAATAATTTGTTACTTACCATGATATTGCTTTGATGATGATCAGGCACCTTGTGATGTTATTTGTTATTTTTGCATCAATTTATATACCTAATTTATACAATGAGAACAGGTAGATCTGGGATTAAATCGTTATTACAATTTTGGTTAACTTATAATTAAGCCACTAATATAATTATCGTGATAATTATAATTCTAATCAAACAAATACATTATTAGCTTGTTTGCGAGAATGCAATTTTGAAAGTGACACCTCATTAGAAGAACTAGTTGACCTAATGTCGCTTAAACAATTAAAGCTTTTTGGTATCCGGGAACAAGAAAATAACAAGTATTTCGTTGGCTAGTTTCATTGCGCAATTGTCTTCATAGCACCGTATTAAAGACCTTGGTGTCCAGCAAGAAACATCATACGGTCTACAACCATCACACCAGGATCACCAATCAACCAAAAACTTCATCATGAACAAAGTAAGTCTTATTTAACTCTGAAAAATTAAAGTAAAAAAAAAATGTTTTTTATTAACTTTCGTATTATTTTTAGTACATCATTCTTCTGGCATTGGTGGCGTGTGCGTCGGCGGCTTCCCTGAGCCGCGCTGAAGCTGCGTGGAGGCGGAAACTTCCGGCTCTCAAGCACGAGGAGGTCCACGACGAATTCGGGCAGTATGCTCTCCGCTACGTCACCGCTGAGGGCACAGTCGTGGAGGAACGAGGCAGGCTCATCCCCAACAAGGAGAACACTGGTTACGTACTCGTGATCGAAGGGTCTACCACTTACATCGGCGATGATGGCAAGATCTACGTCAGCTCGTACTCCGCAGGCCCCGACGGCGTCAAAGTTACCGGCAACCATCTGCCCGTCGCTCCCGAACCTCTCCCTGCTCAGTGAATACTACGATTATGAATAAATGGCAAAATATATTCTTACGTTTCCTTTCTAAAAACCTATAACAACCTTACTAAAATGCAAACGTACCCTGTACACTCAACAAAAAGAATTCAGGATTTTATGCATGTCTATAATTGTACTGAAATATTGGTAATTAAAGAATACGAAAGTTGCTAAAACTATTGCCTAAAAATACTATACCTACGTCTACTGACCTCATTCATCGTTTTTAAAAATAACTATTGATGATAGAGTTTTTAACATTACCTACCTAAGCAAATTCAAAATAAAAGTTATTGTTTTGACGCCATCCAAAATAATGTGTGTAATATTCATTCATTCATTCATACATCACGCCTTTATCCCTTGCAGGGTAGGCAGAGCGTTAACAGCCGTAAGAATACGGTCGCTATCGCCACGTCTGACATTTTTGAGTATTGTTTTCCAAGGTAGTTTCAGAAAACATGTGTATCACTATAGTGACAGGTTGTCAGCCTGTCGCCTAAAAATTGTAATACACCAATACTCTCGAGGCCCTTAGTCGCCTCTTACGACACCCGCGGGAAGGATGTGGGGTGATGCTATTCTAAGCCGGCATCACACAGCATAATGTGTAATATTATAACGTCATATTACAATATCTTATCAAAATGAAGTTTTTGGCCGTCTTAAATAGTAGCCCATTTGACCTGTCATTCAAGTAGCGAATTTGCTGTAATAGGATATTTCACATCTTACACTGGGTTATTTTTTCGTCAGTACATTCACTTTGTACTTTCTAATGAATTTTTCTATTAAACATTCAATTTTTTTCCCTACAAAGTGAATGTACTGTAAAAAATAATGATAATGTAACTAAAAAATTACCCTAAGGATGTAAAAGATCTGTGTTAGTAAATAAAATTTATTCGACAGAAATCAAATTACATAAACAGATTCGTGTTAATGAGTTCATGTTTCATTTTGACGGAATGCGTTTGTTTGTTACTGACCTCACTGAATGATAACAAGAAAATTTTCTTAATTTAATCTGGATATTTATTAATCGAATATTGATTGCATCAGCTATAACACTTAAACCACACTTAAGTCATAAACCACATGTATAAAATAAGTGATCTCTGGAAAGTTAGTGTCAGTGAGTCTTTTAACATTACAAAGGTAAGTGATTTTCTTCCTCTTTCTCCATAAATATAAAGTATTTTTTTCATCAGAATTTCCATGTTGATGATAGACCCAGCAGCCAGTGTATATTGAGATTTTTTCCTTTAAAAAGATCATCAATGTAGGCCAGAGAGTTTACAAATGGTATTAGGTTTGACATCATTTAATTTTACAGATGCTGCTGAAACTACTATGCCTGGTTGCGATGGCCGCAGCAGTGCCTGTGCCTGAGCACCAGCGGGCACCTGGAGCAATAGCTGATCAAGGCATTGTCATTGACCCTACACCTACTCCTCCAAATAGGGTAAGTACCCGATGGTTTTTTCATTTCAGATAATTCTATGTAGTTTGTTACCAGTCATTTGTTGACCCGGTACTCCACACGAAAGAAAAAGAAGAATGTTTTAAAACTGTACCAATCTGTTCTTCTGTATGTTTCTTTTAGTGTGGTGTTAAAGTTTATGTCCCGATGGCGTAGCGGATAGTACCCCTGCCTTTTATGCCGAGGGTCGTGGGTTCGATCCCCACCGGACACAAATATTTGTTAAGTAAATTTTTCAAATATTTGTGTTGAGTCTGGCTGTTTTCTATGTATAATATGTATTTATTTACAAAAAAAAAAGTATATAAGTAATAATATCAGCTATTTAGTTCCCATAGTACAAACTTTGCTTAGTTTGGGGCTAAATGGCGCTGTGTGAATTGTCCAAGACATTTATTTATTTATTTTTATGTCTATAGTACTTCAGCGTTGCCGTGTGATGCCGGCTTAGAATAGCATCACCCCACATCCTTCCCGCGGGTGTCGTAAAAGGCGACTAAGGGACTCGAGAGTATTGGTGTATTACAATTTATAGGCGACAGGCTGACAACCTGTCACTATAGTGATACACATATTTTCTCAAACATCCTTGGAAAACAATTCTCAAAAATGTCAGACGTGGCGATAGCGGCCGTATTCTTACGACTGTTAACTCTCTGCCTACCCCGCAAGGGATAAAGGCGTGATATATGTATGTATGTATAGTACACCAGCCAAAGGATTTCTAGGGAGGCTAAATAGCTAGCTAGATGATAGATAGATAGTTAGATAAATTATTTATTGCTTACAAACACAATATTAAAACTAAACCGTTGGTTTCGTATTATTTAAAGTAAGTAACATAAAGACGTACCTAATACCTCTCCTCCTATCTTGATATTCTCTTTTAGGAAAACGAAACCTTTTATGGTGCCAGGGGCAGTAAACATCTCCTGTAATAATATTTCTTATTTTGTCCAGGTCGCTAGATCTCCAGAAGAAGATCCACCAGCCGAAGAACAGCCCCACGAAGAGAACGCTGATGCGCACGCACTTCCAGACGCTCCAGCGTTGAGACAATCAGCCAGCGGCGGCTCCGGCGGATCTAGCTCCTTACCCATCATAGGCTGGATACCTTTAAACCAATTATTGTCTAGTATTCAAGGCATACCTACGCAATTGCAATCATCATTAGCTGGCCTTCCTGGCATATCCGCTTTACAAAGTATTCCCGGTTCCTTACAGTCTACAATTGCGGGACTCCCTGGGGTATCATCGCTTTCTTCAATTCCTGGAATATCCACCGTGCAGTCCACTATATCCAACCTTCCATTCTTTTCCTGGTTGGGAGGAAGTGGCTCATCTGGTAAAGTTGTTGTGCCTATCGTCAGATCACCCTACATTGTATACGCAGCTTATCCTTCTGTATAGTGGCTGAGGACTGGCAATTCTTATTTAAATATATGTGAATAACATTGTATGGTAGAAATCCTATTCCATTTATTACTTTTATGTAAAAAATAAATAAAAAATTTTAAAAATAACTACCCTGTTTTAAAAAAGTATCCGTTTTAATAAGAAACCGTCTGTTAACCTAGTCTTACCTCGATTGTACCGCAGGGTATATTCTAGTGATACCCGTGGCAGTACAATAGTGCTTACTCAAAGACATATAAAGCTGTACGTTTTCTAAAACAGCATAATATTTCATGCTTCTTAAATGGGTAATGGAGGGTCGTTCGTTGGTATTCCATCATGGCGGGTCGTGTATTGGTTATAATTTGATATTTCTTGTTCATTTGAGTGTTTGGTGAATAATTCTGATAGTGTATTAAGCAACAAACTATTCTGAAAGTGTTCATTAAATAGGAAATTGTAATTAATGCTTGTGCAATAGTGACGAGCGGTCTCCACGTGGTACAGAAAATTTTACTATCGAGTTTTTTGTACTACATAATTTTGCGCAACACAGCCCCTAGTCGTCAGACTAGGATCACTGTGTTGTGGACTCTCCCTCGGCGTAATGCCACTTAACTTTACATCACTCTAACCTTACCGACGACTTGACTACTTTGACATTGGCAAAATACGTCTCCACCCATGAGATGTGACGCCAGAATAAAAAAATAAAAAAAAATGGGTAATGGAAGGTGCAGCGAAAACTTTCCCCTAAGAGCGTTATCTGTGTCAAAAAAACTTTTTACATCTCATATAATGTCAGTCAGCTGATCGTATATCATAGATTTAAAAATAAATTTAAAAATTCTTATTTTCCTAAATATTAACGTCTTTCAGATTTGTGAGTTTTGTGGTCCTAGCATACTTTTTTTAAAGTATTCGTGTGTACCTACACCGTAACTTGTTTTATGAGTATCTGTTTTAAAATGAGTTTTAGAAACACTAACAACCACTTAATCAATCACTTAACGATTTGTGTCGTCAAAGGCCGTTCTTACACTAACGCACAACGCAGCGCTTAAACGCATCCGTTTGTCGGATCCATGCTAGAAACGTCAATCCCCATACTAAAACCGCTCTTGATTCAGGTCCACGCACGACGCAGCGCTAGCGTTGTGTTGCTTAGTTTAGCGCTGCGTTGTGCGGTAAGTATAAGAACGGCTAAATCGTAATCACTGGAACATTAACAGATAACTTATTTACGTCATAGCTACTAATTGACAAGCCAAACTTGTATTTCAATCAAGTAAATGAGTATTGTAAGTATTAACAAACCCAATGAATATGAAAGTAATTTATTTTTCAAACCTATTTGACACATAATCATATTTCTACTTTCCGAACTCATCGCCATACCATGGACTTAAAGTCGGTACTGGTGGTGGAGGGTTACCAAGTTTAGCAACTGCTGTTGGTACCACTGCAGGAACAGTTGGTACTACTGGTGCCGCCGTTACAGCCCACATGACGTCTTCCCTGTTACCATGTCTTGGCTTATGTCTTCTATGCGAACTGTGCATTCTGGGAGCCTCTTCAGTCACTTCAGGAAGAACTAAGTGCTTCAAGTCAATAGTGGTTGTAGACTGAGTAAAGAACGGTGGTAAAGTTGTCTTTGTTCGTGGCTGCCAAATGTCAACTGAAGGGTAGCGAGCCGCAGGGTCGATACGGCTTGAATCAGGCACTTCTAAGTCCGAGTCAAAGTCGTGAAAGCTGTAAATAGGCAGCTTAGTGGTTGTGCCTGTTGGTAAAATGACAGGTCTCGCTGGTGCTCTACCATGGTGCCTGCGGGCAGTGTGTACCGGTTCGGGCTTTACCTCCTCGGGCACCATTTCTAGATTCTCGTTAGCTGGTTCAAAACGTTCATGTTTAGCTCCCACAAAAATGCCCTCAGGGTGCGAGCGGGTTGGGTGAATGTGTCTCGGTTCAGATTTAGCCTCTACGACTACAGTTTCTGGTTTTTTCTCCTCGGAGACGCTTTCTTCTTGTTGAGGGGCTGGCTGGGTTGTTTTTTCGGGTACTCTTTCTGGCTGGACCGGCTTGATGATTGGGTCAAACATAACCTCTACAGTTTCCCCAGACTCTTCGGATCCTGATTCCGAGTTGACTGTGGTTTCTGTTGTCTCAGGAGGCGGAGGTGTAGTTAAAGTCGTGGTTGTAGTGGTCGCTCTACGCCTGTACATATATTTCCCTAATCTTTCTTCTCTATTGTCCAGCTGAGGTGGCTGGTCTCTCCTGGTTTGTGAGAAAGAGAAGATGATGTTAGTGTCAGGGTGGACCAATGGGTTCTTGATGGTAAGTTCGTCATTGTAGTCGATGGGGTAGACGGCTCCGGAGGTAGCATAAGTCTCCGGATTGATGCGGGAGTGTGTGCGATGCGCTTCTAATGACGTCACTGCTAGCAGCAGGCATGATGCTAAACGCAGCATCTTTCTGTAAAGATAGGAATAACAGAAATTAATATAATAAACAGTATTTACTTGATATTAACTTACAAACTTTACAAGTTGCTCATGGTATGAAGCCCATAGGAACAAAAATAATTCTCTGAAAGTTATGGGCACTGAGTAAAATGAGAATTTTTATTAATATTTTAGAAATCAAACACGTTTACTTACCTTCTGGCAATCACCTTGTTTGTTGAGATGTAACTAATATTACTTCATGGAATATTGTCATATTTATATACAAAAACAAGTAGCAGTGGCCAATGCACATTTTATTAAGATTTGATATGAATATAATTGATTGTGCAATTCAAGTTTGCACATTAATTACGCTGTCATTAATAGAGCATATTTTTGCAAGTATTAATGTACTAGTAGGACTAAAAATGTTAATAAAATACAAAATGGTTAACAAATATATTTATTTTAAAACATTACATAGGTAGTCACTGTCTTATAAGTGCAAATAATAATATTACTATAAAGTATATATACATAGGTAAGTATAATGTTAATAAGGTGGATAAAACTTAAAGAATAATTTATCATAGTACCCAGTGTTGTTAAACTAAATAATTATAAATTAATTTCCCATATACGAGTCACTGCAACAAGTTGACATTAAATTGAAATAATTTTCTATAAGAAAAAAATTACATTGTGAAATGGCAAATTATTCGCAATGACTGCATTTTAATTGCACCGAACCTTTAGACAAAAAGTAAGAACTATAAATTAAGCAAGAAATATGAAATATACGAAGATTAAAACTAATAAAGAACAAAAATTAAGGCTGATATAATGCAAAATAGAAGATATTTTTAAATTTTTTTTGATTAAAATTACTTAGGCAGCCCAACAAATGAAGAAAAAACAAGATCTCGAAAAAATTATTTTAACGTATCTACTAAACTCTGTACAGTTTGGTTAAATTAAATCTAGTGCTGATACACTTTACTACAAAGGCACTGGTGAGATACGCTTATAAGGTTAAAACGAGCCTAACTCACCTACGTTTATACATACCTTTGCGACAAAAGTCGCGATAAAGCAGATTTGGATTAGTTCAAAGACTTTTGCTTTTTGGACATAATCAGTAGGTAGTTACACTCCTTATTAGTAGTTTTATCACCTATCTTGAATACATTAACGGGGCTTTTTATTTGCTTGCAAATCAAGCTCATTATGTTAACAATGTAAAGAAGAGGAGACAATAAAAATAATTTAAACAGGTGTTTTGAGTCACTCTGCAAATTTCACGCTGTTGAACTAGTTAGAAATAACTGGAAAGTAGTTGTATTTAAGTAGAACCATGGCACAGGTGTAAAATGAACAAAAATATATCACCTCAGCATTGTCAAACACGTATCTAACTAAATAATGTTCTAGCTATCTAGCCTGGGAGTTCACATGGCATTATTGTAACAGAGGCTTACAACACCTCCAAGGCCTATAGTCCTCCTTCCTACACAAACAACATTTTTCTACTCTTACGTTAGGTTAATGGCTAAGATATACTCGCATCGTTCGATTCATTCGTTTTGTCTCCAATAAAACTCTAGTTCTCTTTAACCCAGCAATACTGATAAATAAATAGGTAACTTCCAATTTCACATCACAATATCACACAACATCTGTTCTACATTAATCTATCGATCTGGGATCGTATGGGGTCGCGTTGTGACCAACGTATCTGTTGTTTTTCCGAATTTGGAATCCTCCTCCAGGTGAAGTGTTGTAGTAGATCACTCTTCGGATTCCGAAGGGGTCGACATAGCCGAAGCTGCCGGTTCTGTCATTGGCGTCTCCGTTTACTTCTTCATGGTATTGCTTTGGAAGGTAGTATCGGAACCCGTTTTTTCTGAATGCTACTCCATCGTACAGTGGGAACTGAGGAGTGTAGCCGTCCCCAAGTCTGGCTGCTTGCTGCTGCCGCTGCAGCCAGGCGTCAGCATGGCGGTAGGAGTTGGGGTTGTAAACGTCATACCGCCTGTAAGGCGTGCTGTCGCTCGCGTAGTACCCATCATCGATAGTATTCGTATTGGACGAATCATAATCATATGGGTTCGGAGTAGATGTTGCTGCTTCAGTAGCCGTTATCGGTTTTAAGTCGAAATTTGTCAATTTTGTCGACAAGTCTATCGAGTTCGGTGACACTTCTACATACGGAGTTGACGTTGGTACTGGGTGTGACGGGGTGATTGATACTGAAGTAGGATATGCTTGTGGGGTCGCATATGTGGATGATATCGGTGGTCTGGGTGTGGTTGCTCGGAACCTGAAGTTGCCGCGTGACCGGTGGACTGCAGGCGCAGGAGTGGCGCCAAAACCAGAATCAGCTGGTGCTGCTTTTGCTATTTTCAATGACTCCTGTAAGGTAAGGAAATATTTACCATTAAGTTCTGTATCAGAGAGTAGGATGTACAAGGTGGTAAGAAACAAAGAACTTATCCTGTTCCTCGCAGAAAATGTGTTTTTTTTTTATATTGCGACTTATGTTATTGTTTGGTTATGATACAATACTGGTTACATTATGATACAATTGATACGAACATGAATGGGTCGGTTGAGTCCCACGTAGACAGTCTTCGATTTGTAGATCCTGTATCCTTGGTCATCAGCTATGTAGTCCTGCATCCGCAAGAAGCCGTTTGCATCCACCCAGCCAGTCGACCCTGGAAACCAGATAATAAAAAATCAGGTTCGGGAAAAATCGAGCAAAGATTGGGAAAAAATCTGGATAGAGCTAGGTTAAGACGAGATTAAGGCCAGGCTATCATATCTCGGTACACCACCTAAAACCATACTACCATTAAGACTAAGGAAGGTAGTGAGTAGGCCTCAGTGGCATGTACATTTGACGACCGACGACCGACGTGGCGCAGTGGTATTGAGACTGCCTTAGACGCCGAAGGTTCCGGGTTCGTTTCTCGGTGGGTCACTCACAAAGTTAATATTTATCACTTTGTGAATTTGTTCCCAGTCTGGTTAGGACATTGCGGGCTGAACCACCCGATTGTCCGTAAGTAAGATGGTTCCGTGTTTCGGATGGCACGTTAAGCCGTAGGTCCCGGTTGCTGTCTATGATCACTTAGACGGCGATCGTTACACAACCATGTCAGAAGCCTGCTACATGTAGAAGGCGGTTGAAAAATTCTGACACTAGGGTTCATCGGGTCGTTGGACGACTTGGTGTCCCACACGAAAAGAAGAAGTGGCATGTACATGAAACAAGGATTTTACTACTAATGCCTATAGGCCAGCTATAGCTGATATCACATTTTTCATTACACAATTTTACCTCAATTTTAATGTAATTGTCAAAAGTTTTGCTCACATTGCTCGCAATGCATCGTATATTACTAATATTGTAAATGCAGAATTTTGTATGTTTGTTTGTTTGTTACTCCTTCACGCAAAAACTGCTGAACCGATTTTTACGAAATTTAGCACACATTATGATAGCTTGGATTAACACATAGGATAAATGATATTGTTGTTCTTCTGGATGCCACGGGATTCAAACCGACTTCTACACGGGCGGAGTCGCGGATGCCCACTAGTATTCTACAAGACTAATATAAAGACGTACCAACGACAGAGCCGTCCTTGAGCCGCCTCTCCTTCCTGTACTGGCCGTTGTGCGTCTGGTAGAGGAAGTAGCGCTCGTCATCCTCGTCGGTCTGGATGTGGAAGTTGTCAGGGTCCTGCGCGGGGCTGTAGCCGTCCAGCGCTGCCAGCGCGCTGCATGCCCATACCTGAAATAAGAGGAAAAAGAACGTTGAGATACTTTTTGTGACAATTTTGAATTATTTTATCCCACTTTTGCCGTGTTTCTACTAGGAACATAAAATTGTTAAAGAGAGAAAAATGTGTCTGAAAGCATTCGTTGTAAATCTACTTGGGAATAAATGATTGAAAACTGAAATCTTAAAATATTCAGATAACTTTTTCTGACACTGACTTGTTTGTGTGCAACTAATCATTCACAAATGAAAATTGAAAACATTACAACGTCAATCGAATTGACTTTGACTTTGAAAAAAAATACCGTCATTATAGGTGGCCTTATTGCTGAGGTAGCAGTTTCTACCAGGTAGCCTTTACTATGTTTGTACCATGCCTATACGTAGTTAAGTCGCATCATATCGGTTGTTTGAATATGACATCAAAAATGTGACGCACATATTATCATACGCATACAATATTAAACTTTGCGACAACCCATGCGCAGATGCGATGGTTTCAAAATTACTGTCATATGTTAATTTATTACCTATGCTATAACGAAAATATATTTAAAAAATTATATAAACAATATCAAACTATTTCATACCAGGGATAGGGATAAGTAATAGTTGGCAGTAAGTACGTAAACTGCTTAGAACTTGAGTTCATTTCTCAGTAGATACAAAAGACATCAACGCGTGACGTACGAATCGCACGATTCATTGATAAAACTTTTACATAATTACGCATAACCTATTCGAGATGGGAGTATTGCAGTTTCTATCGGATAAGCTTCCGTTGCTTTGTGCCTATGATTATTCACTGCCTTCCTACATTATGCATTGTAGTACGACAAGACAAGGCTTAGGCGGTTAGCACACTTGACGTCCGTTCCTTTTATCGCATCTGTAACACATGCGTCTGTCTGATGCAAGGAAAATTTATGTACCTAATAACCAATAACGACTGTTCTGTTTCTGTTTTCGTGTGTGGCATCAAGTCGTCCAACGTCCCAATGAACCCTATTGTTAGAATAACAAAGGAAAAGCTTGCGCTGTTTGAGAGCGCATCACAGTGACATGTGATGCCGGCTTACAATAGCATCAACCCAATACCTGTAGGTGTCGTAAAAAGCGACTAAAGGATAAATGTACAGTTAATAGGCAGCAGCGTTCCCTGAGAATTTGACATTTTGTGTTGCGCTCACCAATCTACTTGCTAAGCGTGGTGAGTATGGCAAAACCCTTCATAAGGGGTAGGTACATGTACAGCAGTGGACTGTTGCGGCTATAAATTGACAGACCTTTTTTTCCACTAGATGCGAATTTTCACGCACCCCACAGACGCATGCGTAACGGATGCGCTAAAATCCGCAGCAAAGGACATCAAGTGTGGGAACCGCCTTAGGTGGTTGATTAGTGTATTAGAATCATAAGTCGCGATTAGACGGGCGGGCGTGGGAGAGGGATTGTATGAAACTGTTTATTAGAGGCGGTGTCAAGGACAAAACAACGTGAAGCACTTGTTGGAAACAACAATAACACCAAATGAAAACCGTGAATGATTGTATGATTGAATTAATCGCTTATTGTCAGGACTTCGTTCGAGGATGTTTGCGGAATAAGGTGGATCGCACACTTAGCGCACGAAGGAGCGCTAAAATATCGCAGCGGTCTGTCAGGTCCATACTAGAAACGTCACTCCCCATACTAATCTCAACCGCTGTCAACACTGCGCTAGCGCAGGGTCGTCCGTCGAGTGCGGTTTTACTATGGGGAGTGACGTACTAGTATGGATCTAACAGACCGCTGCGATATTTAAGCGCTTCGTCGTGCGTTAAGTGTGCGATCCGCCTACAATCAATAGATTGTAGGCGGATTCATCATCGTCAATAGACGATGCGTGATTCGTGACTGCATAACAAAGATGCATCATGTTTCCACCTTTTGGGAAACGCAAAGCGTGGTTGGTATTGCTTCGCTAGCTTTAGGGATAATATTGTTTATTGGCGTAGTTTTCTTTATCCAATTTAAAAAGAAAAAACATCATACAGAGTTTTCAACTGCGTTCAGACACGAAATTTCAGACCTTTAAAGTTATATGCGCCACTTTTCATATCTCATACAATCTACTTCTACTTCTACAGCCACAACAGTCCACTGCCGGACATGGGTCTCCCCTAGATTGGGGGTATTGCCATACCCTACGCTTGGCAGGCGGAATGGCGAGCGCAGTGCAAGATATTGTAGATAATATTCACAGGGAACGCTGCTGCCCATACCCTGGTTTCATCCCTTTAGTCACCTCTTACGACACCCTAATGGGGTGATGCTTTTCTAAGCCGCCACCACAAGGCAAACAACACCACATACAATCTACTATGCCTGATTTCTATGAGTTCCAAACCAATGGTACCAACAGCACTCTTTTTTGCCATCGTTTCCAGTCAAGCATTAAATGAGGTCTATTAGCGGAATACAACTGATGACACTAATTTGTGTAAATACTCCTAATTTACACAGATTAATTCGCCTTCGGCATGTCATTAATGACTAGTTTTTATTGAGGTGTTCGCCGTCCACCGCACGACGGCATGTGCAGAATACCGTAAAATCGGACAGATGCGAGGAACAATGGGGTACCTCGAATTAGAGCCAGAATCAGTCATTTGCTAGACAATAAATGCCAACTGAGGCACTGGGCCTCGAAGGCCGGGATGAGGCAACGGAACCTTCTACTGATATAAAAACGTCTCATGTGCACCTCTACGCGAGCTATATCATTCAAACATACATACATATATCATATATGAAGGTTAATTTAAGATAATTCAAAGTACATACAATTGTCAAAATAACTTAAAACTAAACATAGCAGAGCGGCACTTCACTTCTGTCACTCACACATATATCGTGCTTTTATCCCTTACTGGGTAGGTAGAGCCTTACCGGTCGTGAAAAATGCGGTCGCTATCGCCACATCTGACAAATATAATATATAGGGCCGTACGAGATAATTTGTGTATCACTATAGTGAGTGGTCGTCAACCTGTCGCCTAAAAGTCGTAATACACCTGAAACTCTCAAGTCCTTCAGTCGCCTCTTACGACACCCACGGGTAGAAAATGGGGTGATGCTATTCTAAGCCAGCATCACACGGCAGTCATACATATCACAGTACGGTATATCATTCACCAGCTACTTTTTTCAGGAATGATAGGTATAAGAACCAGTGCAAGGTTAGTAACGATACGAACAGAAAATTGGAAATCCTATAAATATGACAAATTAAGTTGAGCTAATTTTCATTGCCCTAGTTTTCACGGTGACTAATCTACGCGTTGCAGTTGATTTTAGAAGGCAGGAAGATAAAGATTTATTGAATGTTGAAGGAAACGTTTCTGAAAGAATCATTATGATGGGACGATTAGAGCAATCATCCTTTGTCTTTTTTTAAAGGACACAAGATGTTATTTTATGCATATAACTAACTTCTCTGGCTCCGTAACCGGAAATAGATCTGTGTATAAGGAATGTAAAATACCTATAGATGTGATTCACTGTATTTTGAGCTTAATATTATTCTACTACTATAATGTAAATGAGACTCGTATACTTAGTGGATATTCTTATAGTACGAATATTTGGAGAAAGCGATTACACAGAGTATTTATTACTCGAAAGTTTGAAATACATACGTATTCGTAAGTATTTACACCTACCTATGTATAAGTTACGTATATTTTACATCATCTAACAAAACAATGCTCTATAACCATTCAAGCAGTAATTAAAGTCCGTCAAGACTGAATTGTGTGAATATTAAAGCATAATATTTAGAATCTTACGTAAGTAATTTAATCACAAGTCAGCCATAATAATTTTATGCTTAAAACTAAGTACCTAAGTAAGTAAAGTGAACACCTAATCACGGGTAAGTAATTTATGTTATGCAAGGAAAATAATTTTAATACTATAGTGATAGTATCTATTTTAAAAGATGTAAAAGGCTGATCACGATAGTGTAGCCTATTTATTTATCGGTGTGGCTACTATACCAACTACTTTTACTATGTAACGCCTGATAATATCAACTCTACAATTTAATAGGCATTATTTATTGCTTTGCACGATATCTTGACTAATTACGTATTAACACAGTAAATATGCGTATTCACTGACATAGAAAGACTTGTACATGCCATCAATACTTTTAGCTAGATTGTACGAGATATGTCAACTTGTGCGGAAATGTTATCAAATTGATGCGATCAGTTATATTTCATGAAAATGTCTCGAAACAAAATCATTTTTTTTTAATTTAAATGTGTTCACAACATTTTTTCCACGTATATGCATATGGAATGCCAATTGCTATGCAGACAAAAGTTGTGACGTCAAAAGTTCTCCATACAGACTTTAAAAACAAAGTTAAATGAACCGACTGTTTGGAGTTGAATAAGGAGTAAGAGCAGGTGTATGTCGATGATATAGTTAAGAGTAAGTAAATAGTATATTATAAACACGTTTTTGCTTTTGTCTTGTTCCTAGTCTAACAGAATCTTACTACAGAACCTTCCTACTTAAAATAGATACTCAAGTAGTTAACATTCACACCTAATTAATCTTGTACATTTTAATTGTCACGGTAACTTGGATAGCTACCAGGAAACCATGATCAAGACAGATGTGGCGTTGTAGGCTCGACCTTACAGATGGTTCTCATGGCATAACAATGTAGCATCAAAGCCGCAGCTGATGGAAACCCAGGTATACGTGGGTTGACAACTTAAAGACCTACGCGGAAACTAAGTATGAATGTATAGGGTAATGATGGTCGTGATTCTGGAAGATATTTTCTTAAATGAATCCAAGGATAAATCTTATTTAGTACTTTAAATAAGATGTACGAAAACGCTAGACATTTAAAACTGGCATTTGCATACAACGATGAAAAAGAAAATTTATCTTTGATCCGGTGATATCGTCTGCAAAAACCAATTTCAGGATTCATTCCTGTTGCAAATGCAAATTTTGCGGTAGAGCTTTGTTATTTAAAAAAAAAACATCAAGAACTGAGTATGCTAGAATCGCCACCAAGGTATTGTTTAAGATTGGCAACGCGTGGTATACTTAGCGCATGATCTTGGGATCTATTTATACATAATTAAGTACAATAACGCCATCTATCAGTCTCAATGCATAAACCTTGATGACTGGTGATGAATATTGAAGACTTAATAGGTCCGTCGATAGAGATCGCTTAAAGAGATAAAATCGTTTATATTCGTATAAATTGTGGGTATATTTGTTATTGGAATAAAGCATACTCTGGGAATTGTTGCTGAAATCTAAATCTTTTTAACTCAAAAGTGTGACTCAATAAAATCCCGTCAACCATCCTTTAAATGGTAGTGATCTCTATAGATACTTAACTTAGAATTCAAACTAAGCTAGTCATTTCCTCCAAAGAGACAAACATATTTTAAACAAGGACTATTGAATTTGTGTCAGTAGGTAAATAGATAATGGGTTTTACCATAGTGTTTTACCTTTTAAAGAAATTTCTTTGAAGTTACTTGCACAGGTACCTATGGAACTTTCCTATTGAAATTTTTGGTTTTACCCCCGATTTACATACATACACATATCACGCCTTTATTCCTTCACGCTACAGACTTACTCGTACTTCTAGGGATAAATCTTTGCAAATGTGTAGGTAGGTTTTCTTCTGCGAGAGAAACATTTTTCTTAGCAGTACGTTTCTTAGAAAATGAGGTTTTGCTTTTAAAAATTAGTACAATAGGCATCGATCATAACACAAGAACATAAAATTTACTTATATGGAAAATATTTAGGTACTGAAAACTAAGGCGCTTCTCACACTTGACGTCCATTGCTGTGCATTTGTAAGGTATAAAAAAAACGATTTTGAAGCAGGAACAACGCAAAAACTTGCGTTGGACATGTGTTTCTATTACAATTATTATGGTAGTTGCATTATACCAAAAGTTCGCCAGATTTGATATTCGCTTAAGCATGAAAACTGAGCACGGGACGTATTTCCCACTGGCTCATCGAGTCACAGATTTTCTTGTGACAGTCTTGTCTATTTGCAATTGTCTGTACATTGTACATGTTCCTCTTTGTCGATATGACAATCACATGTGGTTTAGTGTGTCGTTCACGTACAAAATGAATCACCGACCGTTATTGTGTTGATGTTTATAATGAGATGATGTAACTCCCATATTATTATTCGTCTTTTTCGTACATAATAGCTACTTAGTTGACTTCAAAAAATCTGCGTTCTACGTAAATAATATGCAGTTACTGCAAACTTGGAATTTTTCGAAGACTTGTTTGAAAATGCTATTTGTCTGCTAGTTATAATGTTAATCACGATCATCACGATCGATAAATAACTAGATATTATTTTAAAACTGGATCTATTAACTATAACTTTTTACGATCAAAAGTATGGAATTTGCTTTATTTCATAACTACAGTATACTGCTGTAATAATACATGTGTTTCGTGGGAAAATGCGTTAAATAGGAGACGTTATTTAACACTCTGCCTAGGGATAAAGGGGTGATTTGTATGTACGTATGTTATTAAGGGCATCGTACTGAACAACTTGCCATATAGACCCAATGTTGGAAAACGGAAAAAAAATGTTGACCTCTCATACAAAATTTACTATCCCAGTAACTTTGTATGGGAAGGCAATTTTTTTTCCTGTTTTCCACATAGTGAATGTTGTTTAGTATGGTGCCCTAAACAACGCCGCTAATTTAATGCCTTTCTTCCGAAACACGGTGTATAGTAGGGGTCTACGTATATACATACTTGCACGGACCTTTATGCCTTCGGTTTGAAGGTTGTCAACCGAACAATTAATGGTCGAATATACTACGATGTGTTTAATACCGCCTAGACAAGTATGCACTGAAGAGATAAAGTGTCAAATCCGGTTATTAAAAGGAACTCTATGTTGGTACTACGTCTTGAGTTACCTGTAAAGGTAAACAGGATTTCTTACGGAAAGCACGAAAAAATAGTTTACGTTTGGTCTCGTACCTCTTTGGGGACGGTGTGCCAAAACTTTGTAGGACCATGAACCGAAAATTTTCGTTACCTATAGCATCCCTTTCACCCGATAAAGGTAATCATTTTATTTATTAATAAAAGTAGAACATTTGTTAGAAAAATATCTTATCTAGCCGTATCATCCTACCAAATATCAGAATATTAAGCTGGGAGAAGCTTGCTGAGGATAGGGACGAATGGCGAAAGCGTGTATATGATGGGTGTAAGTCTCACGACGACGCCTGGTTCTCTGGTCTCGCCAACAAAAGGCAAAAACGACACCTAAACATGCATGTTCCAGTCTTTAATACCACCTTCACTTGTAGAGCGTGCGGAAAGTCATGCCGCTCCCGCATTGGCTTATATAGCCACGAAAAGTCTTGCCTCAGACACTGATTAAATCGTCTGTCACAGACGTGTGAGGCCAATGATGATGATGAAGAGGTAGGTAGTTATTATCGGATGAAAGGTAATATTTAAATTAAGGTGCCGCTGCTGATTTCTTATCATTCTATGACGATACAATGTTCTCTGAGCTTTTTACTTTTTACTGAGTTCTCTTCTTCTTTTCGTGTTGGACGCTAAGTCGTCCAACGACCCAATGAACCCTGGTGTCAGAATTTTTCAACCGCCTTCTACAAGTAGCAGGATTTTGACTGGTTGCGTAACGTAATGACCGCTGTCTAAGTAATCATAGACAGCAACCGGCAACTGTCTTTCTTTATGCTCAATTGGGTTGGTTCAGCCCCCAATGTCCTAACCAGACTGGGAACAAAAACAGAGTGACCCCACCGAGAATCGAACGCGGAATCTTCTGCGTCAAAGGCAGTCGCATTACCACCGCGCCACATCGGTTGTAGTTGCAGCCTTTGAGCAGTATCGAAACCAAAAAGGACAATACGTTCAAAACTATGTCCGTGTCGTGTCATATGGTGTAATGCTGACCTAGTGCTCGATTTAAGGGCCTTGTCACACGAGACATTTGTCATTGTATTGTTTATTTGCTAAATGGAATGCGTAGCGTGACTAATAAGTAGACGTGAATGCTATATTAATTTACTGGTACTATTTGTCTTGATGTTGTTTTACTACGTTTTGCGTACCATAGCTAGGAGGAATTTATGCACGTTTTGCAATCTACCTGTTAGAAATTCGTAATTTTGTGTATACAGTGTGCAAACAAATTAGTTGCAAATACATTAAGGACTAAACTAGCCCATGAAACTGTACAACTTTCCCCAAGGAACATAGGTCGAAAGATGAAAAAAAATTTTGGACTTCCCATACAAAATTACCAACCGACCAAGTCAATTAGTATGAGAGGTCAAAAAATTTCTCTCATATTTCGACCTATGTTTCTAGGGGAAAGTTGTTCAGTTTCATGAACTGATTCACCCCTTAAAATATTTCAGCTAATATTTTTACACCTTATATAGTTTTTGTAAAAAATTAAGTATTTTCAATTATACTTTATAAAATATAAAAGGTAGGTACAAAGTATAGGTATTGCGATACGAGTAGGTATAATTATTTTTAACCGTACTTATTCAGGGAAACATATCTAAAACTACATATGTCATATGTGTATGTAATTAAATTCTCATATAATAACATAAAATATTTCTATGAGAAAATAAATATAATTATATTAGAGGGTAAAGAAATACCCATGTTATGATAACAAAGTTGGTTTATTGAATATGTTCACAAATTAAATAGTGATTGAGAAGTCTTAAAAGATGAATGAACAATTACGTCAAGCGCTTGATTAAAAAATAACACGATTGTTGGAACAATAATTGAGTCATCTCCTTTAACAAATCACGTTTAATATGAACAAGCAGGAAATAGCCAAAACGAATGAAAAATTAGCAAATTCCTCACGAGATGATAAAAAAAGGAATTCGAGTAAAAAGTTGTATTTTCTTGATCTAACCGGATGGGTAAAGACTAAACTGTTGATGCCTTTGACGTACCTATGACACACTACATCCTCAAAGTATCAAAACATTTTTAATCATATCTCCAAAAGAAATCGTACATTTTGTATTGACTTTAATTAGTAATGCCGTGTGATGCCGGCTTAGAATAGCATCACGCCCTGTCCTTCCCGCGGGTGTCGTAAGAGTTGACTAAGGGACTCGAGAGTATTGGTGTATTACAATTTTTAGGCGACAGGCTGACAACCTGTCACTATAGTGATACTCGTTTTTTCTGAAACTATCAAACAAACCTTGGAAAACAATCCTAAAAGTGACAGACGTGGCGATAGCAACCGTATTCTTATGGCCGTTAACGCTCTGCCTACCTTGCAAGGGAAACAGGCGTGATATATGTATGTGTAATTAATTGAAATGAATTTCTTTTACGTAAGTTAACCCTGAATAAAGTGTCCTAGTAATATCTGCTGGAAAATAGGAACGACAACGACTGAAATAAGAAGAAGAATAGAAATTACAAAATATTCTTCAATGTCATTGCTTGATGTTTTGTATCATAAGGCGCGTTTGCTTGCTCCACTAAGATAGTTCCATTTTACATTGTTATATGCATTATTACGTTACAAGGATGTCATCAAAAACTCGTAAAACTCGATCCAATGGCTTGCACGGACAATTTCACATAAAAAACTAGTCACAAATAACTTTACGCAATAAGCGTATGTAACGCAGTTTGTAGTAATACATGGTGTGTTTCCTATAGAAAGTTGTTCAAGGAACACCTTAGGATTTTTATGTGATGTGCTTGCATGGTGAAAGGAAAGGGAGATCGTGCCTTATAGGGGAAAACGGGCTGTCTATAGCTACTTTGTGTCCTGTACTATTACGCCTAAGTATGTTCGGTATTCTATGTTTAATGGCACTGCATAGATTTCCGCTTTCCAACCTGTTGCATCATTACTTGTATCTAATCACATGCTTAAGGTGATCCAAATTTGCGTAAGAAGATAGGAATGTGCTTAACTAATTAGACAATAATAAACAGTTATTAAGAAAGTGTTCTAATATTTTTGAATTTGTATAAAAGCCAAGACAATGTTGGGAATGGTATCAGTCATCTGAGTTTTCGACAATAGTCATCACTAAAGAAACAAAACCATCGAAAATGAAACTGGTGAGTGAAAATTACCTTAAAATAAATAAAATTTAAGTATAAAAGAGTTGATATTCGAATTTGTAGCCAGATCTTTTTTGTAGTGAGATTGTTCAATTGTGTTAATTATTTCAATTAGATGTAAATAATAAGCTCATGTATCCCGAAATTGATATGAAGTTTTCCTTGTATTGCATTATCACATTATAAAATATCATTCTTTATTTATAGTCCCATTACTAAAACTATTAAAAACATCAAACCAAAAGAAAAAAAAGCTTTTGCATGACGGCGTTTAAAACTTATGTATTTTCTTTTCAGTTCGTAGTAGCCATGTGCATCGCTGCTGCAGCGGCGGCCCCAGCAGCCCCCGCAGCCCCAGCCTTCGCGTACCCTTTCGCAGCTCCGATAATCACCTTCAAAGGGATGCCGCCTCTACCGACTTACCCCGAGATGCCGGCTTTCCCCGTTATGCCAGCGCTACCAGCATTGCCAGCCCTGCCGGCATTGCCAGCGCCCCCTGCGTTGGCTGCTAAAGCTGAACCTGCCGCCCCTGCTGCCCCTGCTGCCCCTGCCGCCGCCCCCGCCGTTGCTGACCCTCGTCGTAGACTACCAGCTCTCCAACACGAGGAGATCCACGACGAGTTCGGCCAGTACGCTCTCCGCTACGTCACTGCTGAAGGCACTGTAGTCTCCGAGCGAGGATACCTGGTCCCTACCGCCGACGGCAAGGCCCACGTCATGGTCACTGAGGGACAGACCTCCTACGTAGGACCCGACGGCAAGACCTACATCACCAAATACACCGCTGGCCGTGATGGTTACCAGGTTCAGGGAAACCATCTTCCCGTCGCTCCCGAACCTCTACCAGTCCAGTAATTACGAAATAGGAACAATAAATGCATTTTAAATTGACCACTCAAGTTTCATTTTAGGATTCTTAGTTTAAGCACTTTTAGGTTTACGTTTTAGTGACTAATTTTTATATCCTTCCTGTTACCATATTTTTTTCCTTAGAGCCGCATTCTAGCTTAGCTAGAAACCACATATCACATGAACAAGTCACAAAATGACGTCATCGGTAGTTCTGTCCTGATTTGTGATTCATTAGAGGCGCGGCGATGTCCTTACATAGACACAAATTGTCCTGGGACAAACGACTCAACCATATGTGATCGACCCGATACGTGTAGCGTTTTGAATACACCCACTCAAATACGCGTATGCACGCTTTAGTAATAAAATAACACTGTTTACTGAAGGCTCACTCTATTTTCGAAACTAACAAAATTTTCTGCAAATTTTATACGGAAAATCTTTGTGCGGAACAGCCAAGAAGGTTTTTTCCCCTTGATATCCTTCGTTTGACGAAGTATGTACCTGCCTAACTCTTAGTGAGTCGTCTGTTAAAAGTGTGGTACGCGACTCCCGGCTAAATATACCCATGGTTGGTGTACCTAGGTGAACTGATCGTGATGTTTTGATACATCATTTGCAGTCGTCAAATGTTTAGTCGTAGGGTAGTATGAAAGGGAGACGGATCAAAAATGCCCGGGTATCAAGAGGAATTTGGCCGAAAATTAATTACACAATCTGCTTATCGTACGAAATTTATTTTCTAGTTTAAGTCATCTTATATTGCGTATACAAGTGCAAATTTTCGCTTTATGTACCTACAAGCTAGCTACATTATAATTTATCTGATGCTGATACGTAAATTAAGACTCAAATAAAAGCAAAATCACAGATACGACAATGAACATACTTCCGCGTGTCAGCCTTTTTTGCCGGAATTTTTTGCGGCAGATTAACCTTTTGAACGCCAATGACCACTATAGTTGCTAAACGCTCGCGTACATACGACGCCACTGACGACTAAAGTAGTCCGAATTTACCTATTTTTATAACTTAAATTCTGTCTTGTTTAAGACACCGGGCTGCTTGCCGATAAGTTTTTAAACATGTATGTAATACATAAAAGCATCCAAGAGAAAATTCTGTGTAGTAAATTTAGTTTGTCAAGTGAAATATTGTGTCTGAAGTTAGCATTGAAATGAGACGATTCTTTACTTTCTACCGACGCCAATGACAACTTTAGATGTCGGCTAGTGATGGGACAGTATCGACTATTGTTTACTTTTTTAATATAGTATAACAATCTGAAATTGGTATGAAGTAAAGTCTTTAACAGTGCCTACTTTGTTAGTTTGTGTGTGTGTGTGCGTATGTTTTGTCAGGTTAAATTATCTTTAAACCTTTTACATAATACCGTTTAATGCGGTGGTGTGGTGCGGTATGGTGAATAGCATCACCTCATATAGAGAAAGGGATGAATCCAGGGAGTAGGCAGCAGCGTACTCTGTGAATGCAACACCTTGCACTGCGCTCGCCAATCTGGTTTACAATTCAATAATATCAAGGTGGTTCTCATCCAACATGACAATTTACTTTTGTCTTGAAACAACGCGCAAACACCAATTGAACTATTATATTAAGACGAACGATTAAAGCAACAAAGTAATATTTACAACTGACCACATTGAACTAGTTTGAACTTGAAAACGTTGGTTATTATTATTATCGATATACCCATATCAACGTTACTAGTTTAATTTTAATTATGGTCATCCCTACGCCATTGGCGACTATAGTTGCCCGCTTATGACGTCACGAGCGAAGGTAATAAATAAATAGTGCGGGGAAAATGTGGGTGTTTTTTTTTTAACGAATACTTTACTACATACATATATCACGTCTTTATCCCTTGCGGGGTAGGCAGAGCGTTAACGGCCGTAAAAATACGGTCTCTATCGCCACGTCAGAGATCATTTGTGTATCACTATAGTGACAGGTTGTCAGCCTGTCGCCTAAAAGTTGTAATACAACTGAAACCCTCAAGTCCCTCAGTCGCCTCTTACGACACCCACTGGCAGGAAATGGGATGATGCTATTTAAAGCCGGCATCACACGACATAATTTATACTACCCTGTTTTTATTTAATTTACACCCTCATTTGATGACGCCACGTACGAAATCTAAAAAACGGGTTCTCCAAACATTTTTGCCAAGCAAGTATGATTTTTTCTATGGAACATCCTAATTTTTTCTTGCGGATTCACTGGTGGCCCTATAGTAAAAATTGATAGGAATCACTAGAGAAAAATTATTAGGAATCGTAGAAACACCGACTGAATTTTCGCACTGATTGAAATATAACTCTGTATTTAGTATTTAAGAGGCGACTGAGGGACTTGAGGGTTTCAGGTGTATATTACAACTTTTAGGCGACAGGCTGACAACCTGTCACTATAGTGATACACAAAATTACTATTATCGAGGACTGTGATGTGGTATACGGGTATGCGACCCCGGCTTCCCGAGCAAGCAGTTCCCTCCTGCTTAACAAATAAAAAGTCTGTTTCGGCGAGAATGGCAACCCAATGCAGATATGCACAAGGGCTTGGCGGACTCGGCGACTCAGCAAGGCAATGTGGATGGCCTAGGGCGACGGTAGAGGGCGCGGGTAGTTACTGTCGGCCAGACACTGCGTCTGACCTCTCCTTCAGTCGTAGCGGTTTTCCGTTCCACTGAATCAAGGAGGGTGAGGACTAAGTGCGTGCGCCTGCGTTTGCGCGAACGTTTGCGCACCGAAATATATCCTGCGCAACTGACCGCTTCCGAATAATGGACTCCGATGACGCAAAGTCCTGTGGCGATGGGTTGAGGTAGAGGGGTCTGGCGTGGTGCAAGCTGGGCTTTGTCTGATTCCTGCACATAGGCGGTTCTAGGGGCGTGAGTACATGCCGTGGTCGCTTTTGCATTGCAAATCGGGACGACAATGCGAATTCGGCAGCACCTGGGATGACAAAGCAGCCCTTTTAAGGGAGGCACTGCTTTCCTCGCCCAGCCGAGGAGGGGGCTAGAAAATGTGCCCTAAAAAAGTGCTCGTCCCTACCCGGAAGGTGGTAGTAACCACGGCTGCCACCGCATCACTTAACTCGTGGTCGACGAAACAGAAAAAATAAAAACAGCATGAAACCATCTATCATGACATTTGGCGCGTGGAACGTGAGAACTCTAATTGATCGAGATGGCAACTCCTGTCCTGAACGCAAAACCGCCATCGTAGCTCGAGAACTTCATCGCTATAACGTGGATGTGGCTGCGCTCAGCGAAACACACCTTGCTGATGAAGGAGAACTGGTGGAAGATGGAGGTGGTTACACTTTCTTCTGGAAGGGTACCTCTGCATCCGAGCCTCGACGTTCAGGGGTAGGATTTGCCATCAAAAATCACCTAGTAAAGCGACTTCAAGAGTGTCCTGTTCACATCTCGGACCGCGTTACCACACTGCGCCTTCACCTGGATACAGACAATTACCTTAATGTCATCAGTGTCTATGCTCCAACGTTAGACAAGTCTGATGACATTAAGGACAAGTTTTACGAGGAGCTAACTCAATGCCTTGATAGCATAAACGCCAGAGAGCAGATCTTGTTGCTAGGCGATTTCAATGCCAGGGTTGGACGGGACTACGAGGCTTGGCCTGGAGTTCTGGGACGACATGGAGTTGGCAACATGAACAGCAATGGTCTGTTGCTGCTCGGTCTTTGTGCTCAGTACGATCTAGCGATATCGAACACTATGTTCAGACTTGCCGCTAAGCACAAGACAACGTGGATGCACCCGCGTTCCAAACACTGGCATTTGATCGACTTTGCTATTATTCGGCAACGAGACATCGGTCAAGTTCAAGTCACCCGCGTCATGCGTGGTGCTCACTGTTGGACTGACCATCGACTAATTGTCACTAAGCTACGACTCCGCCTCCGTCGACCTCGCAGATCCACAGTGAAGAAGCCTGCGTTTTTAAACGTGGATACGCTGAAAGATCGCGAGGTTAGGGTGAAATATGCTGAAGCCTTATCTGAAAAGCCGTCGCCAATAACTGAGACCGGTGATGTCAGTGCTGCTTGGGGAGCTTTGTCATGTCATCTCATAGAAGCCGCTTCTGCTACTTTGGGTACGAAAGACCGACGTAGTGAAGACTGGTTCGATGACAATAGCGAGGCTCTTAAAGCAGCATTCGACAAACATCGACAGCTCCTGCGACAGCATAATCGAAGAGGTGGAAGTGTTGCGGTGGTCAAAGAAAGTGACCAAGAGTTACGCAGGCTGTCTCGACAAATAAAAGACAAGTGGTGGCAGGACAAGGCTTGTCAAATGCAGTGGCTCGCCGATACAAACCAGCTTGGTGAGTTTTACTGTGAAGTGCGTAAGCTGATTGGTGCTTCCTACCGTGCAAAAGTACCTTTAAGGTCTTTAGACGGTATGCACCTCCTGACCAGCAAGGAGGATGTACTTAAACGTTGGGCTGAGCATTTTCACAACTTGCTCAACGTAGATCGATCAGCTGATCTGCATCATATCGGTTTAATGCCTCAACTCCCGTTAGCCACGGAGCTGGACGAGCCCCTGTCATGCGACGAGGTTGTTACTGCCATCAGACAGCAGCATAATAACCGGGCGGTTGGCATTGACCTTATACCGGGTGAAATACTTAAATATGGTGGTACGGAGTTGCACACGTCGGTATGGAAACTTTTCGTTCGAATGTGGGAGGAGGAGAGGGTCCCTGAGGACTTCAAAGTGTCTCGCATTTGTGCCCTCTACAAGAACAAGGGTGACCGTTCTGACTGTAATTCTTATCGCGGTATTTCATTGCTGTCAGTCCCTGGAAAAGTCTTTGCCAGAGTTTTACTGAACCGCCTCAAAGATTTGTCGGAAAAAATTCTGCCCGAAACCCAGTTCGGCTTCCGACCTGACCGAGGTACATGTGAAGCTATTTTCTCGGTGCGTCAACTACAAGAAAAAGTAGAGAACAAGGTCGCCAGTTGTACCTCTGCTTTGTTGATTTAGAGAAAGCATTCGACAGTGTGCCTCGCGAAGCTCTCTGGATGGTGCTAGGAAAGTTAGGGTGCACAGAAAAGTATGTGCGACTCCTAAGACTCCTGCATGACGACATGCAGTGCTGCGTCTCTGTAGACGGTGAACAGTCTGATTTCTTCCCCGTCACCTGTGGGGTGAAACAAGGGTGTGTTCTAGCGCCCACACTGTTCGCCTTGTACTTTGCAGTTGTAGTCAAAGAAGTCCTAAATACTGTTTCCCAAGGAGTCCGCATCCGTTTCCGCACAGATGGCAGTCTTTTTAACCTGGCTAGACTTAAGGCGCGCACTAAAGTCTCGTATGCATTGATTACTGAGATCATGTATGCTGATGACTTGTGCTTTCTTGCAGAATCCCCAGACGGCCTGCAACAGCTAATGTCCGTTTTTCACCAAGCATGCTGTAAATTCGGCCTGAAGATCAGTGTCAAAAAGACGGAAGTGATGTCCTTAGACTCGCATGGTCGCGAGACACTGGCGATTATGCTTGGTGAGGATATGCTGAAACAGGTTGATAAGTTTCGTTATCTGGGGAACACTATAACATCTAAGTGTAACCTTGATGCTGAGATCAACAGCAGAATCAGTGCTGCAGCTGCAGCATTTGGGAAGTTGTGTTCCAAGGTTTTCTGCTCGCACGACCTAAAGCTAGCCACAAAAATCTCTGTATATATGGCGATTGTGCTGCCAAACCTTCTATACTCCTCCGAGACTTGGTGTGTGTATCGTCACCACATACGCACTCTGGATCGCTTCCACCTAAAATGCCTTCGCACCATCATGAAGATCAGATGGTCCGACCGAGTGCGCAATACCGAAGTTTTGAGACGAGCCAATGTTGGTGGCATTGAGGCCTATCTAATGCGTCGTCAGCTACGGTGGTGCGGTCATGTATCCCGGATGTCGGAGGAGAGAGTGGCGAAGCGCATCTTTTATTCTGAGCTAGAGGAGGGCAAGCGAAAGCATGGCGGACAACTCCTCAGATATAAAGATGTTCAGAAACGACACATGAAAAGATGCAACATTGAGCCCACTCAATGGGAGGGTCTGGCAGCACAGCGTCCCGAATGGCGCGGGATGGTTAAGAGGCAAGTCCGCGAGTTTGAGGAACAGCGTAAAGCAGACCTCGACGCTAAGCGCGATGAGCTGAAGGCCCGTCCACCCGTCGCCATTAACTATAATTATGTAAATGGCAAACTCACGTGTCCACTCTGTGCACGGGAGTTTACTGCCAAAATTGGCTACAATAGCCATCTCCGGGCGCATCAGCGCCGATCTGATTAGGAGTCAAAGTGGTCGCCATGGCCGAAATCGGTCGGAGAGATCATCATCATCACACAAAATTATCTCAAACGGCCCTCTATATTCGTCAGACGTGGCGACATCGACCGTATTTTTGCGGCCGTTGGCGCTCTGTCTACCCCATAAGGGATACAGGCGTGATATACGTATGTATGTATGTAAAACATGTTATCACAGCTATGTAATAAAAAGAGATATTTTAATCGATATTAGTTATCCCAACTCTACTTTTTCTAAAAATGTAAATGATTGCGACGCCGTAGACAACTAAAGTTGTCAAATAGTGTCGTGAACTTTACTTTGCAATTCCATAACAACATTATGTTTTGTTTTCTTATTTGCCATTATGCTCTTTAGATTTCGAATAAAAAGTGGTGGAAATTGTTATAAAATTGTTTTATTTTTGTTTACTACATGATAATAATTGTATTTTGCCTGTAAATTCCAAAAATAAATTTTTTTATAATTGAGAATGTCCCATCACTAGCGGAATGGGATACCATCTTCACATTTTTCTATGCTTGGCGTCGGGGGTGTGCCGACGTAAAAAAACTCTGGCGTGCAAAAGGTTAATTAAAGCTCACAGCCATCAATGTACAATTAAAATATCAGACTTACAAATGATTATTGTGACAGGATTGCCGAGATATGAGATCAGCACAGACATAGACGTCGAGTAAAGTGGCTCTATCATGGCTCTGAGTAGGCGGTAAGTTATGTGTGCAATTGAGAGTTGAAAGACATGGAGGTATTTTAGGAACCCTACAGGGTCTTGGAGACAGATTTAACGCTTGTTAGTTTCCTAATGGTGTGCGTATTACGGCAACAAGGCTTCTATTTATAAAAAGATACATAAAACGTCTCATTCCCGTATATTTTTTTCAAAGTCATGCTCCTATACTCTTACATAGGTAATATATTGGTTCCAAATACGTTTGGAACATAGACTTAGAATATACTCTACGGTTTGAAAGCAAATCTAACAATCGTTTTATTTTCGACCCTATTAAGGTAATATCCGCTTCTCCATGAAATTAATAGCAGAGAAATAGAAATAGCAAATGGATTTTCTATGACATTTATTTAAAAAGGATCACAAAAGCGACAGGCTAGAAAAAAATAGAGAAACCATATGCTTAAAAAAAAGATAATGACTTTTGTATCTTTTTTCTTTAACGTTATATATACGTAGTATATTGATGCGCTGATCGAAATATAGTAATGAAACTAATGAATGAGTGAGTGTGTTCATGTAGTAGAAATTCGAAAATAAGTGATCCGTGAAGGCAATCATTTTAAAAAAGGTTTGAGTGTTACGTACGCAACCAAGAATAAAAAAACGTTATATTATGTTGGCTGTGTAAATCAAAATAATAAAATACCAAAATAATATAAAATTTCAAACATTTGCTTCAGGCTACATGCGGCCGAACCGGTTATCGAACACACTTATTATGTTATCTTTCATGTAACATGCCATATTACTGGGACTTTATCTATATAATAGCACCTTGTATAGAACTGGGAACACAAGTTTGTTTACCAACGGCCGTGGGCGCCGCCCGCCCACGGGTGCGTAGGCTCAGAGGGCGCGCAAATCCGCATTGCGCTTGCGCCGGTAAGACCTTGTCATTCGAGCTTATCTATCATGGTAAGGTATAAGTACACAAAGGTTCCTGCAGACCGACCGCACTTGAACCGCAGTCAATATCGTTAACGCGGCTTACGTAGAGTAAAGAATACTGACTATAGCTACCTGCGCAACAGTTTTAAAGCATGTATCAAAATTAGCTACATACTCGTATTTTCGGAAGTCTTTACTTTATTGTGTTGAGAATCGTGGTACAGTCGTAGTATTTAAGTAGATATTTAATTAAATTTTGTAGAGTAAAACGTCAAGAGTAAGACAAACTTTCTCACTAATTTTAAATGATGAATATATAAATAGGAGCAAATTTACATGGGCTGGTTACCTACTTGCTCCCTCTTGTACCTATATAAAATTGAGAATTTCATGAGATAGTTTTGGCCAACCTTGCCGTTGATGCTACTATTTACATCACTTCTATATATGCCGTCCTTGCGTTTTCCAAATTGCGTCCCAGGCAACGCAGTGTCTGAGTCTGTGGAGAGGAATCTTCACCCGCGGATAAAAGGTTTGCCGCAGACTGTCACTGCTCATTTATGCCGTCCGTCTGTACGAGACCGTGTATCATTTGCATTTATCGGCTTGGTTACCAATACGAGCAATTATCCGTAAATGGATCGCGCGTGTTGATCTGGTTTTTGCGTCGCCTCGTGCAATCTGATAACTCTCATCGTGGGATAGTGGGTTCCACCGGATGAATTCATTTTATACACGTGTTTTATATTTATAGGTATTTATTCAATAGTCTAGATCATTAAACATTATGAGACACCGTCTGGTTAAAATGGACGGTAATATCGGCAGGTCTTAAAGGTCACGATCAAAACACACTAGTTATTGGTGATTTATTCATATTGTACGTTTATGTTTCAATTTGATACAATGGTATTATAATAGGTAGAAAATCCAGTAGGCCTAAATGGTAAATTACCTAAATGATTGGAAATTGTACCACTAGATGGAATGAAAAAACTTAAGGTTCAAGTTTGAAAATCTTCCTTTTTGTATTTATCAAAAAAATGTGGATAGCTACAACGCGTCAAGAACAAAGCTAAGTTCCATTAGCTATCTTTTGAACTTATCTAAACACAAGCTGTGCTGCTTTTTGTATAAGAAATTGGCATTGTTTTAGCACTTGCTATGATTGATTGCTTGGACAATTAACTACCGCACTTTATTGATACAGTAAATAGAATAGAGTATATAGAAATTACTTCCACAGTTATTTAGCGGAAATGGAAACTGGGACTTGGACATGCCATGATATATTTTTTTACATATTTGGATCTATGTTTCTAGGAAGAAGTTAATCGTTCCTAGTAAAATTTCACCCTATATTTATTAGCATAGGTACCCCCGGTTTTTGCAAGTTCCGCCTTATACGCTTGAGCAACTTATTTACTAGTTGCTCATGCCAATGATTATGTATTTATTTACCTATGCTTTTGCTGAGAATATTAATTTATTTGGTTGTTTGCGGTTTTCCATTAGGTAAGGTAAGATTTACGAGTTATATCAACTGGAACGTTACAAAGTATGATTTGAGAGCGCCTGTAGGCGATGCATTTGAGGAGGAAGAAAATAAAACATCAAAATTCTGTGGCGGATCGCATACTTAACGCACGACGGAGCGCTAAAATATCGCAGTGGTCTGTCAGAACCATACTAAAAATGACAATCCCCATACTAAAACCGCTCAACCGCTGTCGACGCAGCGCTGGCGCAGGATTGACGTTTCTAGTATGGATCTGACAGACCACTGCGATATTTTAGCGTTCCATTGTGCGTTAAGTGTGCGATCCGCCTTAAAAGCCTTGTGTATTTCGAATGTTTTTTGTAGGTTACCTAACTACTTATATGTTTTAACATTCGTATTAACGTCAGGCTCAGTAAGGCCGAATTTGGTAGCCCGTAAGAAACAGGCTTCACCGTTCTCGTAACATTGACTAATTTCACAATGATCTAGGTTATTAGGTTTCATGTTCTTGCAATGTAAGAATGCTCATGAGTATGATTATTAAATAAGTAACAGACAGTATGTATATTGAAAGTGTCTACCTAACATTTTTTCTGAATGGGATAAGTTGCTAACAAATTGAAGAATGAAAAATTTAAGGCAAATGATGAGATTGGTCAGCTAAGTTGGTCAGTATAAGAACATCTGGTTTTTGAGCGACTTTTTGAGGGGCGTTCTAGGGGCACAGATCACCTTATATATTTCTTCTGAAGTGTACGTCAAGGGCTAGGTTATTTAAAGAAAATATAGATTGCGCGCTCCGTGTTACTGGGTATTACCAACTTTAAAGTTATCTCTTTGAGCGGGCCATCAGTTTGCATCAAAAATTCATACCCACTTGCTGAACCGCGCCGTTTATATTTTCTTTTATACTACTCTTACATAGAAAGTGCCATACAAAACGATATTGGCTGGGTTAGTTCGAATGACGTCATCATCAAAAGTTTTACCTTGATTTAAATGATAACAAACTTATTGTTCTTCTGCTACTGAAATTGGCTGTAAAGTCAACAAATACCTATGCGCCAGAAATCTGTTAGATAAATAAATTAACTCATTTAGAAAAATGTTTAAGTCAAAGATCTTTTACTGTAGTGGGAACATTTTAAGTGGAAAACTAATGGATGCTCCAAACAATGATGGAAATCGTTAAGTTCACTTTAAAAATGAAAGAATAGTATTTGCGGGCAGAACAAAGGGTTGTGAAGAATTCCACAGTAAGTAATCTTTTATTGTAGAAAGTTTGCATTTGACATTCAAAGGGTATTCATAGGCGGTGAGACTCATTAGGAGCATTTTGACAGCACGCTGGGGACTGCAAATGGCCATAGTAGAAAGAAAGTACCTATTTTAAATTACGTACTGTTGTTAAGGCCTCTATTCATACTTCAGCGCAAAAATAACGCTGCACTAACGTATATGTGCCCGTCAGATCCATACTAGAAACGTCAATCCCCATAGTAAAACCGCTCTCGACGTACGACACCGCACTAACGCAGCGCTAGCGCAGCATCGTGTGTTGGACCTGCAGTGAGAGCGGTTTTGGTATGGGGAGTGACGATTCTACTATGGATTTGACAGGCGCATATGGTAGGACAGCGTTTTTTTTTGCGCTGAAGTGTGAGAAAAGACAACTAAGTAAGGCTTAAATTAAGAAGGTTTTCAGACAGAAAATGATATACCTAGAGCTTAGCTCATTTAAACGTACCTGAAGTAAAATTATCGATAGATAAGCTGCAAAACTGCAAATTCTTACCATGTGTTTTGAACGAGGATTTAACCTAAGTTTTCCTCCAAAAAGTAATCAAGACTCGCTTGCATTTCCCTTTTTTCGGTGGAGGTCGCTGCTTGAAAAACTTTCGTCGAGTTGTTAAGCTTCTACATTTGAACATGCTCTGTATGTATGCTTTGCCTTATTTCTACTGTGTCTTGGCGGATTGTCACCGGCTGCCGCGTTGTCGTCGCTATTTGTCCCTTTAATGACGGTATTATAACTGTAACGTGCACTTAGAGTACCGCTGCACTTTAAACAAATGCGCATACCTCAGTCTTATTCCTAGCGAGCCCCTCCTTTATCTAGATCGCTATCTAGAATACCGTTTCTTAAGTCCTTTTGTGATGCCGTCTTTGAATACCATCACCCACTTTCTTTCCCGTGGGTGTCGTAAGAGGTGGGATTACAGTGCTCAAGGGTTTATCAATATTACATTTTTTGTCAATTGGCGGACAACGTAAACCATAATAATTACAGATGTTTTTAAAAAAATGGCACTGTTATATTTTTTAGGTCACGATCTTTTCACGGACGTTTAAGCTATCTCTACGATCTCTATCAAACTTCAGCGCAAAAATAACGCCGAGCTAACGTATGCACCTGTCAGATCCATAATAGAGCAGCACTTTCGACGCAGGTCCAACAAAAGACGCTGCGCTAGCGCTGCTAACAGATGCATACGTTAGCGCAGCGTTATTTTTGCTCTGTAGTATGGGAAAGGCCTACCCTGGATGGGATGAAAGCGTGAATGTGTTGTATGTATTATTCTGTAGAAGCCTTTCCCTTATCTGGACAGCATAACTGTTTTCTAGGACCTATCGTCAGATCACACTTGTTCTGAGCTATCTCAGGCATTGTACCGGTATTTTAATCACAGCTCGCGCTATGTTCTCATGCAAAAAGCTCAACAATGTATCTTTTGCCCGTGTACCTCAGAGAGAAGATTTTTTTTCGGAGAGGACTCTACGGACTATCACTGATGATAGTAAAGATTTTTCAAATTAAAATTACTTTCTTAATTTTTAATGCCGTATGATGCCGGTTTAGAATAGCATCACCCCACATCCTTCCCACGGGTGTCGTAAGAGGCGACTAAGGGACTCGAGAGTATTGGTGTATTACAATTGTTAGGCGACAGGCTGACAACCTGTCACTATAGTGATACACATGTTTTCTGAAACAACCTTGGAAAACAATCCTCAAAAATGTCAGACGTGGCGATAGCGACCGTATTCTTACGGCCGTTTACACTCTGCCTACCCCGCAAGGGATAAAGGCGTGATATATGTATGTATGTAAAATTGATACAAAATACAAATACAAATACAAAATAATTTTATTCACGATTCACAGGTAAGTATATACTTAGGTCTTACATGAAAAATAATTAGTTCTACTGTGATCCACCTTTCGGTATGTGCATATTGATTACAATATCAAAAATAACATTATTACAAACTAAAAACCGTAATGTCAAAAAATCCAATTATTATTAACATTATTTGAAAAAATATATATATATATATATATAGTTAAAAAATGTCCAAAAAATTTGATTACAATGATATCATTTCATCCGATGTCAGTATCAAACCAGACTAAGTGTAATGTCCACTAGTAACTTCGAAATACTCCTTTAATGTATAAAAAGCTTTGTCAACTAAATATCGAAAAAGTTTTGTCTTAAACTGTGTAATATCAGTACAATGCAAAACATGTATAGGAAGACTATTATACACTTTACTAGCCATACCTAAAACACTTTTTTTTAAAGTTTCTGTTTTACATGGACGTGTGCGTAATTTTGCTTGGTGACGTACATTTTGGACATGCGGAAAAGCACTTGGGTGTCGTTTTACAAAAAGAACAATTTCATAAATATACATTGAGGTAAATGTTAACACTTCAAGTTTTTGGAAATAAGGCTTACAACTGTCCAAGCTCTTTAGAAAACACATCGATCTTATACATTTTTTCTGAGATATAAATATCAGATCGGTATTTGTAGCATTTCCCCAGAACACAATGCCATATCGTAATTTAGATGCAACAAATCCATGGTAAGCAGTTAATTCCGCTTTCTGGTTTACTACTTTAGCCAATATGCGCAAGGCATAGGAATATTGATTAATTTTTTTGCATACATCGTCTATATGTGCAGGATTGGAAATTTGGAGTCATGTAAACCATATTTCAAACGCCTTGGGATATTACCGCTGCCTTCTTTATACATCCTTGAACTATGTGTGATCATACATAAAAATAAAACTTTATTTAGGAAATCAAGCGACGTGCATCTTCGAAACCAACGTAATCCAGATAGGCTTGTGTTTTCTGACACCCCCCGATGTAGGGTGTACGATAAGAGCTGTTTGGCGATGGGAGTAAGAATATACAATCACATACCAAATGACATGAAAAATATGACTACAAAATTATTTAAAAAAACACTGTTTAAATGGCTGAGTGAAAAAAATTTTTACGACATAAGAGATATATTTAATAATAACTGACTGGAATTAACGTATTTTTATTATAATTTTATATTTGACATTGCTAATTTAATCACATTAATTAGACTTAGACTAGATTTGTTTTTATGTATTTGCATGCTAATCATAAGTTGGCAAAACATTAATGTACCTACCTAAAAATAACCTGTACCACCTTATTTACAAATGTTTTAAGCAAATAAAGTATCTTGTATCTTGTATCTTGTATCTTGTATCTTGTATCTATATGGGACTGCCATCTCATGTCATTATCGATGTGCATTCCCAAAAATTTTGTTGTTTCTGTTTCACCTAAACTTTCACCCTCACAAACTATTCTGATATTAAACGATTCCTGCTTTCTTAATTGGAAATTCATAATTTTTGTTTTATCGATATTAATTTTTAAGTTATTATTACTTAGCCATGTCATTATCAATTTGAGACTGCCATGATAGAAGTAGATAGATTGTCAAATAGTAAAATAGAGGCATGACACATTTTACTACCAAATAATATTAACAGAGCTCATTGGTACATCCGTTAAAACACGCTATATGTATATCTTTTGAAAAAGTAAAAAAAAAAAACTTTGTTTATTTTTTCCATTTAATAAAATAAATAAAATAAATAAATATCCTGGACAATTCACACAGCGCCATCTAGCCCCAAACTAAGCAAAGCTTGTACTATGGGAACTAGATAGCTAATACTAATACATATATACTTTTTTTTTTGTAAATAAATACATATTATACAAAGAAAACACCCAGACTCAATTGTGTTTTAACACGTGAAAATTCACGCAATAATTTTTCATGGCTTCATTTCATTTCCTCCTCGTACCTTCCTCAACATTCCTTTGCCCTGAGCCGTGTATGCGACGTACGCAATCTTGCGATCTTCCGCCCGCCTGTCGGTCCGGTGTGCGCAGTTCCGTTCTAACAATGAAAGTGATGCGCGTCTGCGCGCGCGCAAGTTCTCACGCGACGAAAGCGCGCTGACGTAATCTGCTGTGACTGCGCCGGGCAATAGTTGCCCAGGTTTCCCAGAAAGGGTTTGAGATTCCAATCTTGGCCAATTTCCTGTTTATCCAATATTCAAAATGGAATAACTTTTAGTTGTTTGTTTTGTTTTGGGAGAACTACAAGGCGCAAATAATTTAGTTATCCTCTTAGCTTCTGCGAAAAACAAGCACCGTTTTGGGAATACCATATGCAAGTTCACGCAGGACAGGGATCAGTGGCGAGTGCTCGATCCGGTACCTATTACATAATTATGATTATTGTATTTGTCACCCACAGACATATTTTTCCATCACGTAGATATATGGATTTTTTATTTTTGTACGTAGGTACCTAAAAGTTTGATACTATTCGGTTACTAAAACCTAGCGACTTGCCGTCACCATGCATGCATAGTCTGACAGACACGCAATGCTGCAAGTTTAGTCCAAATTAAAAACTCCATGCTCAAAGTTAGAGGTCTGAATGACATATCAAGAAATAGAACACGCGGTAGCCCTATGCGCGACCACATGGCGACCTGGTAGCGACCTGCCTTCACCGTGCATGCATTGTTTGACACACGCAATTCTGTGAGTACCGTCTGTCTTGCGTGAACTCACAGCGAACTCATGTTTAATGTAGTACGTAAGTATGTGTGTAATGTTCATGAATGAAATTGTTATTTAAAAAACTGTTGATATTCATCTTGAATTTATCGCCACATGGCTCGATTTGCAACAATTGCCAGCCGATTGTTGTATGTCATAATAAGTGAATGTTGTTAAGAATTTTTAAATTATTTTTTATTACATATCGAGAGATCTGTAATGTTGTTAGTTGAGTCAGTGTACTACACGGCAGAAGTTAGATGGTAATGTAATAAATATATTAAATAAAATGTAGATAATATGACATATATATCATATAAGACAATAATTTAAAATGAAATATCGAATAGGAATCGATAGCGAAACTGCGCCAATTTACAGTAATTGCAAAGTTTGGTAAGGTACCTAGGCAAGACCTTGCAGATATTTATAGAGTTGTATACGCTTTTAACTGGGTCAACTCATATGAAGTAAATATTTCAACCAAAAGTACCTACTTCAACGTGAGTGTGAGTTGTGAGTTGTTACGGACACTCTATCAACCCAAATTGCAAATTTCCAGTTTTGCACACATGCTCAAACTATTGCAAAACATGTAAAAGTTAGGTATTAACAGGATATTTTTCATACAGCATGTTGTAGCCAAAGGTTCAGTTCGAATAAACATCAACTTATTAAAATATATATATAACTGATACAAATATCTATAATTTTTATTAATTTTTGCAATTACTGAATTTTATATATTACTTGTTTCTATGTATGTTGAATTGTCTGTTTGTTTCAATATGATTACATCACGTATTCCTTCAAAAAATTTATTATACTTTCGTCGCACAGACACAGATTTTTAATACGATAAAACCCATCAAAACGGCGTGACGTGATTGGACTCGACGGGTAGAGTGCCGACATTTGGGTATGCGCAATTGCCCGACATTAAACCGGCGACGTGTTCGATATCGGAAGTCCGAAACATTAACATATTGAAATATTACATAAGCTAGTTATACAAGTTAATGCGACTATGTGACACTTCGGTATGTGCCCGAAACCCTTGCGCTTTCTAATTGAATTCTCAAGTTGGACAACCTAACAAATCTAACAATCTACAAATCAGTAATACATACATACATACACCAGTCACGCCTTTATCCCTTGCAGGGTAGGCAGACCGTTAACAACTCAATAATGTTACTGTACAATATTTTCATACATATTATCAAGTTAAATGCCGTCATCCGTTTCCTTTTGTGAATGTTTTAATTCAATTTAAGAACGAAATCTGTTCATAATTGATTACGTGTTCACCGTCAGAACAGTCTGTCAGTATCAAGATAAATGTGCATTTAATGACTGTGAAGTTATCACTGTCTCATCACTTAGAGCAGTTTATATAACTTAAAGGTGCTACTAAGAGCAATCGGCACACTTATTATGATTTCTTTAAAATGGATAATTACGAAAGCACAACCCGTGACATTGATTTAAGAAAACAGTCGTTTATGCAAGGATCAGATTTGGCGAGCGTGAATCACGATGCATGTCATGTTGGTCTGTTGGTGTTGAGTCAGGTTACCGAATCGGGCCGTGTAAGGGCGAGCAGGCGCGGGCGCAAGCAAGGAAGGTGCCGGCCACTTTCACCCACGCAGCTCCGCGGGGCGCGGGGGGATCAGTCCACGACACCGGGCCATGCCGGGCCACAGTCAAACGATGTCGTCGCTTTACGTAAACGGTCGTGACCTGCCTAGATTCACAGGAGGATTTGTATGCGAGTAGTCGAGCACTCACCGAGTTTCGCCGTGATCCACAATTGATATAATTAGCGGGTACGCGGCCTGCATTCGCTTAGATATCGGCCCTGCAGTGATGTAACTAGAGAGAGACCACGGAATCGGGTCAAAGGGGCGAATCATACAATTCGCGGGATCGTATTGTTTATTGAAACATTTGCTATCAACGATATTTGAAACCATTGCTCTACATATCGGGCTATTGCGCCAGGTTCGCTAAACGACCAAATTGTCAATGCCACAATAAAACAAGCGAATCATTCATTATAGGATTAGTTACGGTGTTTAAACTCACGCGCTGTATGTCACTGCGTTCCTAAACGTACCATTTGGAGCAATTTCGTTTCAACTCAATCACAATATCGCATTACTTTTCTTAGCAGTATCGAGATGTGTGTAACCAGACAGCGATAAATCAAACGCCTGATGGTGTAATGTATAAGTTTAAGACATTAACTATGCAAATGACAAATGAATTTGAACTCGATGTCCCAATAAGCAATGTGGCTGATCAGTGATCACGAAACGAAAATTAAATGTAGAGCTCGAAATTTCATAAGGCAAATAAAAGATGGTCTTTTGTAATGGTATGAATACAAATACATTCTTGCTGAAGAATACATTAGTTTTTTAGATTATTATGCTACTTAGACATTATATAAAGTAGGTAAAAAAATCTAATATTTCAAGGGTTGAGCCACTACACTTGAAAAAGCTATTTATGTCCTGCACACATCTGCTACTGTTAACTAACAGGAATAGTACCTACCTACTAGTACCTACATGCATAAAATATGACTTTGGTTAAATTACAGCTACGACAAGCTGGTTATGATGTATGTTCTAATCATTAGTTTACTGACATTGAGTGTTTCTGAACCTTGGAGTCACAAAGTAGAAGGTACGAGATAGATGGATGAATTTCCCGAACAAAGCGAGAAGCAAAGGCATTGTTTCTTACTGTGACCTTCGATACGGTTGCTCTAATGATAACGATGTTTCACGCTAGTTTTTCCTTTATCTCTTCTAAGTCATTTTTTTTACTCGAAATATCAACTGTGTGTTAACATGAATTTGATAACATTTTTTATATCTGTCAGAATTTTATCGGTAAGGTTCGGAAGAGAAAATACTCCAAAAAATTCAGTCGCAGTATGATCAATTAATAGTATGAAATATGACAAATCTTAAGAGACATCTAATATGTCATATTCAAACTATAAAAAATCTACGCTCTCGCCTATGAGTGACCCGCATATACGTAGTCGGTCCCAAAGTTCTGTCACTGGCATATTATTTTTGAATTGAGAACACGGATTTGGAAAAGTTTTATTGCATTCCGTTTTTGAATGTTTAACAATTATTTTAAAACAATAAATAATCATTTGGCGCGATTTTTCACGATGGAGTGGACTTTGAAAGAAAACCGAATAGCAGTTTTGGCGTTGCATCGCTGTGGGCACTCGCCGAGTACCATTTTCAAGTTGCTCAAAAAATTGAAAATAACGCTTAGGTTTGGGTATCGTACTATAACTAGGTACACTGAAGTCTCTAGTGTTGAGGACAAGAAAAGAACTGGCCGGCCTCGCTCCGCCAGAACACCAGCAGTGATCAAAGCGATCAAGGAGCGCATACGAAGAAATCCTGTCCGAAAACAGAAACTTATGGCTTTGCAGATGAAGGTTAGTAGAAAAACAGTCAAAAAGGTTTTAAACGAAAACCTTAAGCTGCGAGCATACAAAAAAAAGAGTGGGCACTTACTTAATGCCCGTTTAAAAGAAATTAGACTCAAAAGATCTCGGGTGTTGTTAAAACGGTACGCGAAAAACCGGCACCGCGATATACTTTTTACAGACGAAAAAATTTTTGATATAGAAGAAAAGTATAATAAACAAAACGATAGAGTGTACGCTACCAGCTCTGAAGAAGCAGGAAACAAAGTTCCGCGGGTGTAACATGGGCATCATCCCTCTTCAGTCATGGTCTGGTTAGGAGTCTCCTACTATGGGCCAACTGAGGTTCATTTTTGCGAAAAGGGGGTCAAAACCAGCGCAAAAGTGTACCAAGAGACGGTTTTGGATCGGTACGTCAAAGACCTGCCCAACACACTATTTTCAGGACATCACTTTGTATTCCAGCAGGATTCTGCGCCCGCTCACAAAGCCAGGACCACTCAAGCCTGGTTTGAACGTCAAAACATTGAGTTTATAAGACACGAAGATTGGCCTTCCTCCAGTCCGGACCTTAATCCTCTGGACTATAAAATTTGGCAGGTCTTAGAGAGCAAGGTCTGTGCTAAGCCCCATAAAAATTTGGAGAGTCTGAAGTCAGCCATAGTTAAAGCAGTCGCTGAAATCGACATGGATATGGTGCGTGCTGCGATAGACGACTGGCCGCCGCGGTTGAAGGCCGTTGTTAAAAGCAAGGGAGGTCATTTCGAATAGTTTTATGTTATTTTGATTCTTCGATGATTGTATTTTTAATTGATATATAAATTTTTTAAAACGGATTGGTACTTTTTATTTTATCAGTATTTTCATATATGACAGAACTTTGGGACCGACTACGTAATTTACGTTTTCAAATGCTTCAAAATCCTGAAGAACTTTGACAAAGGGACTCTATGGCTGCTATGGCTGAAACATTTCCAAGTTTTGCAAGTTCCACAATTTGGAAAGTAGGTGAATGCAAATGAGCAGCGCTAAACAGCAAACTTAACACTTTCCTTGCCAATTTCCGTAACATAGGCTTATTGTAGGTAACTAGTTTAGCGTGTGTTAGTAAAGAGAAATTCATCAGGTTTCATGTAACACAGCCTTATAACTTCTTGCAGCAATTGACCTAGGAGTCGTAATACCAAAAATTCGCTAGACGACTGGGTCATTATTAAAATACAAAAGTTGTAGGCTTAAAACTATATTCCAAAAACACTACGTACTTCATTTGCAGATCTACGAAAAATTTAAATTTTGAAATTATTTAATTATTTGAAATTATTAAATAGAAATATAATATAAAATTAACTATTTTGACGCCATCGTAATTAGAGTGATATGACGTCATCTATTCGTATTTTCATACAAAATATCGTTTTAAAAAGCAGCTCATTTGACTTGCCAGTCATCATGACTATTACATGACTTTTTGTACTCTTTCTCAAATAAATAGAATCACAAATATACAAAAATGCTTATGTCGTGAACAGATATTGATAGAACAAAGGTACCGTAGGTACTCTGTGTACAATGTTTGGTCTTGTACCCATATTGTTGATATTTGCGGTAGTGAATTACTCTCATACGACGGGCGCTCCATACGACGTGGCGACTAGTTTGTCGAGTGTTGTTAGATTTGATCCGACGTGGGTATCTCGCCAGACCTTGTCCAAATAACGCATTGTGCACGATCCTTGAATATGTACTGCCTTTGGTAAGACAATTTAATTAAACTACGCCCTTACTGTTCTAAGATTAATCACACAGCTTGAGAACCATTGTGAACAAAAATGTACAATCGCAGAAAATTAAATTGAGGTAATAAAGTTGTGATTATGACTTGTTACTGTTTTTAGATTCATAATACGTTTGACAAGTGAGTTTTTGGTTCTTGCCATGATGTTAGTACTTGCATTGACCACATGATTTTAAGAATAACAAATGAAATACTAAAAACCTATCATATATTGACTCGTAGTTTAATAGGTATGAATTGGAATTACTGAAAAACCTATGGTATCCCTACTATCGTAGCTTAATAGGTATGGATTGGATTGGACAGCTATTAGTCCTGTAAATAGGACACAAAAATATCATTTTTAGTAGTTAGATCAATTGAAGATACTCGTAGACGGTGATTATAAGGCTAGGAAGACTAGCCTAATTATGAACTTTTCTCTACTCCCTAATGTCAAAATTCTTCACTTGTTTCGATAAAATCCATACGTCCGAAGTCTACTCTATTCTCGCGCGCGAGATAAGTCTCTCTCCTATGCATATCATTATCCTATAGCCAAAAGTCACGCTAGGAGAGTTGTTGCGTGCGCGCAGATGCGATGGTGGTAGGTCGTCGGCGCCGGCGCAAGCCTTGACCGGAGGTGAAATCTGCTGTAAAACTATACGTTTTTATCGGTTTCTTCCTAGTTACATCTTTAGAAGATTCTAAAGAAACTTTTTGAAATTATTATTAGCCACTGTCGTCCCACTGCAGGGCAAAGGCCTACCTCCCTTTCATCCATTCTTCCTTATTTTAGCCCTCTAAAGAAACTACTCAAGAAATATTGGAAGCTCTGTTTTTTGATGTTACGGTACGCATTCCAACCAGGTGGGTCAAAAACCTTATTGTAATTGGTAGGGGATATTCATTGGATGTAGCCAAAGCAAAGAAAAGTCTCCATCTATATAAAAACCTCAGGGAGGCTTTTAATTTCCAAAATTGGACGTGTTACAGTTGTGATTAATATGGATAAATTTCTTTAACCTATGTTTTAAATGCAGCTATTGATTTAATTGCTTCCAGCTTAAAATGATCGTGTTTCACGCACGACTTTATCGAAATATGGCCTTGCCAGCAATTTAACTAAACTCTACTTACTTGTCCAAATATTAGCGTCTGCATGCTATGATTTGCATGCCCACTTTTGATAAAGTTTGTGTGGTACAAGCAACAAGATGCGGTTGAAACACTGAATATTATTTATACATTGTAACTTAACGTACACGACAAACTAGCGAAATTGGTCTACACAGACATTTTCTTAATTTAAAATACGCCATAATGAAACACACTTGTTTGTTAAATGGTGGTAAAGATTTAGAATACGTTTTATGGATCAGCCAATATAAAAAATATATTTTATTCTATTATTATTAGGTTAGATTCAGATACCTATAACAATTCATTTAAATTAGTATATATTTTTATTTATTTATTATCAAACCCTTTACTTAATTTAAATAGGTATCTGTATCTGTAATTTAAATAGATATCTTAATATACTTAAGTATTAAAATTAAATACAAACCGTAAACTAAGGAAACTAAGTAAACTGCCACTGCACTTCTAATTTAGACCGTGTCCAATGGCGTGACCTAGACCGACATCTACGGCCATCGCTTTCAATTTATATAGGAACGACAACTCACGGTCTACATTGTTTCTGAGGAAGATAGTTATGTGCCGGAACAGCCAAGCCATTTACTTTAACTAAGATGTAGAGTTAATGAAAGAGTTGTTGGACTGTAGATTGACAAGCTTGGCTATATTTGAGATCCGATGTCTTTTTATCTCGCTTTGGCTATATCTTGACATTAAAATGTATTTGGTGGGTATTTATTTCTGAAAATTTTGAGTTCATTCGTAGTAAGTACGTCATAATCTTCTTGTAATGACTTAACATCTCTTGTGACATACACACCCTACTTGTTTAGTCTCACAGCGTCTACCAATGTGCATAAAACCTCCTTCACAAACGAAAGGGAATCGCACATACACCAAACGATATTACGATTCCAGATTACCACCATACAAAGAACAATCTATTACAGCCGTCATTTGACGCGATGATATCTGATTTTTGATTCTGTAAATTCCTTTTGTTAAAAGTTATTTCCAAAAAAATACCGAAAAAATATGCGCCGTGTGTTACAAAAACCTAGGGACCTTGAACAAAGGATGCTAGGGTGGATGTGTGAATTCAGCGGTCACAACGAGGACACATTGTAGGAAAAAAACAATGTATGTTTAGTCCGATGTAACGTAAATTCTTTTGTCAGATAAAAAAACGTGGACAGATACGAGACTTGGCGGGACGGTTAACGAGCTCCATTTGCATAAGTCTATCGATTGTTATGGCTGATTTATTGCTACCCATTGCTGATTGAAAACCGTGACCCTGAACAAACGAGAATAGTCGATTAATTTTCTTGCATTTGTTTTCACTTACGACACTCTTTTTTAAGAGCAATTCATACAATGAAATAAATTGCATTGCGACAACGGAAATGAAAGTTTGGGACTAAAAAGTTTACAAAGAATAAAATAATATACGTAAATATAAAGTGACAATGATTACATCTTGTATTATGTGTCCTCGAATTTGGAAGAACATATATATATTATTTTACTGTGCAAAATGCACTATCATAAAAATTTGAAGCTCTGATTTGAGTGCACTTAGTGGATCTTGCAGTTATTATAATTATATTTTATATAATTCATAAATCACATGTCAAAAGGTTAAGGATACTTTTCATATTCTGTACTTGAGAAGCACTCAAAAAAATGCGCATTCTTACGTTATTATGGAATGTTCTAAATTTTGGTTACATAAAAAGCTGATATGTAATTTGGAATATTAATTTTATATGGTCGCGGCTACCTAATAGGGTGTGGGTACATTGGAAATAGTGAGAAATCGTGATTTTGCAAGTGGGTCAGTGCGATGGCTGGTGGAGGTGGATGGTAGATACAGGTTTCGTTTGTGTGGCTGTGCCGCTGTGATTTGTGGGTGTATCCCAATGGTCACTCGAGAGCGCGAGTGTTCTAGCTTCGGCGAATCTGTAGGGTTGCGTATCTCGTGTTGTTTTATATAAAAGTGGTACTATTAAGTGGATCACACACTAAAACGCACGACGTACCGCTAAAATATCGCAGTGTTCTGTCAGATCCATACTATTAATGTCAATCCCCATACTAAAACCGCTCAACAGTTGTTAGCGTCGTCCGTTGAGTGCGGCTTTAGTATGGGGAGTGACGTTTCTGACAGCTGCGATAATTTAGCGGTCCGTCGTGCGTTAAGTGTGCGATGCGCTTTAATTAAAACATTTTAGAAAATGCAGAAAAAAAATGGGATACAAATTAGTCTTAGGCACTGTCTGCCCAGTGGTTTTTATCACGTTTTATTTTGAATGAAATAACAGAATGCATAAGAACTTGCATATATATTTTACATTACGGTGAATAGTTTTTCTTTTACTTAAGTATAGCTGTAAATTAGGTAAGAAAAATATGCTATGGTGTGTAAATTACTTGCGTAGTCACTAGTTTTTATCTATTAAACTGAGTTGCTACCTACATCATTATTTATAAGGCATAATTATAATTTTATGAAAAACTGAAATCACCACCTAAGTAGTGGTTTTCCCGTTAACGTTAATTAGCTGAAAAACAACATTATTTTGCAAATAAAACTAATATGTATCCGGCTGCATAGTGTTTTTCTGCAAACATCCTGTTTTTCATGGAATAATTTATACTTTGTTATTTGATAAAGCGAATACAATGCGAGTTTTTATATTAAAATAGGTAGTACTTGTACATTATTCCCACAGTAAATTTATTAATCAAAAGAATAATTAGTTCTTAAACATAATTTTAAATTATAAAGCGGTATTCCTAAACAAACAGGAAATATTAACGTTGTAAGAAATACATGTAAATAAAGACAATATAATTGATATTTGAATAATTTGAATAAAATTTATTACAAGCAGTTTTAATGCATTTCATAGTTGGCGAATAAACCTTATTTTTTTGCAATAAAAACCTTAATTACCTAGAAATTGTCACTGTCCATCTTCTCGTTGCCTTTGTTTTATCGTTTGTAAGTGTGCCATTAATAGCACTTAAGGTCATTTTGGTCGTCTTCGCCGTGGTCGGCCTAGGAGAAGATGGCGAAGACGATATTGAGGCCTTTCTTCAGAACTGGCATTTAGAGGCCCAAGACCGAGAAGGGTGGCGTGAAAGAGGGAAGGCCTTTGCCCTGCATTCGGACATTGAACAGGCTATTTAAAAAAAAGGTCATTTAAAGGTCAGTGTTTTTTTATGTTTTTGTTGATTCTTAAGTATTCGCAAATCATCGCGAATCTAGGGGCAGCCCTACTAGCTGCGCCTGCGCCTGCGTTCTCGTAGCGGTTACGCAAGCGGTGGCCCGAGCCTCGATAACTTGCTCCACATTCGCTTTGTCCGCCTCTTACCGGTCAAACCTTTGTTTCATGTACCCAAGCCTTAAGGATATAAGGTAACTGATGTACTTAGTGGCGATTGTGTGTACTTAATGCTTTAGCTAAAGCTTTGAGATAGTTTTAATCTGACTATACTGCTGTTCAAATATGGGTGGACAGTTCTTTAAAAAAATTGGGATGAAGATGTGATTATGAATATTGCATATTTATATTTGACAGATACATGACTTTGCTTTCATTAACAAAATTAATACTTCATACAAAACTTTTACGGCTGAAAAACATATAAAAGCAATGCAATTGTAGTGTGATACCAGACAATAGGTATATCTGTGTCAACAGGCAAAAATAATAATCATCCTTGGGCTTTACAATTTTTTGCTCACACTGTCTGAAGTCTAGTACTAACATAGAAATTAATTAATAAGAAAATACTAACATAAGATAGGAATAATAATTATAAGGGACGAGGTCAATGGCCTGGTTAAAAAGAATAGTGCTGACACAGTTCAAACAATAATAAATAATCCAGCCATCCATCAAGAAAAACAATGATTTGTACTCTCAGATCTTAAAAATATTTGCTTTATTGATAAATAGAAGGGCAATTCCAATAAAAATATTGCATAACAGATCTTTGGCTAAGTAATTGGATAAACAAAAAATGTGTTAACGATGCCCGTAGCAGTGAGAATGGTATGTGTTATGTATGAAGAAGCCGGTTCCAATCATACTGGGTGTTAATTACAACTCAAAATTCAACTGGCCAGGACATTTTCGATTGATCCACCTGATTGTACGAAAATAAAGACAGTTCCGTGCTTTGAAGGGCACATTGACCCATCGGTCCCGGTAGCTGTCTATGATTACTTAGACTACCTTGTCTAAGTAGTAGTAGGTAGTTGAAGAACTCTGAAACCATTGTTTACCGGGCATGTAGTTGGACGACTCGGTGTTCCACGCAAAAAAAGCGAAACAATTTTATTAGTTCAGTTGAAAATACTCGAATCGCAATTACGGTGGCGATTGAAATTGAATGAATATAATAGTATTTTTTTACTAAGAAATTGTCATATTTCAGAGCCGAAACTTATAGTTCAGGCATAGTTTAGTCCACATGGATTGATATGTATCTGATATGACAACTTGTGTACAAAATTGTTGTCGTCACATACGAAAAAAAAATTATATAGATGATATTTGAATGTGACTTAACCTAGGATCCGGGCCAGGTTAGCCTTCTGGTTGTAGAGGTCAGATGGCAGTCGCTCTGTGTAAAGACTTGGTTCCACGTCAAATCCCCTACAGAGAGCGGAATAAAGCAAGGTGATAAAATATTTTATTGTCTCAATTTAGTGACTCGAAAAAAACTAAAAAAAAAATTCTCACACCCTGTGTGAAATTCTTTAGTTTCGGCCTATTAAGGATGAGATTTGGTCGTTCATTTCCTATTCGCTCATGTTGTTATAAAGAACGCAATATTGCAGTTCAAGTACCTACTTCACATTTTATGCAAGGTATGTGTAACACCTACGCATTATGCAAAACGTCGATGCACTCATTAAAATCCTTGGCATATTTTATTGTATCCTTGCTCTTATTACCAATACTAGTTAACATCGTTACACAAATATATTATACTAGCGGCCCGCCCAGCGGCTGCACCCGCTGCAACTCATTTTCCCGTGGCAATCATATATAATTTCTAGGCAAGTATTATACATAAAAATCTTCCTCTTGAATCACTCTATCTATTTAAAAAAACATTATATCAAAATCCGTTGTGCAGTTTTAAAGATTTAAGATAAGATTAATTAAATAAGATAAGAAAATACAAAATAAGATGCGAGTAAGATGGATAAGATATACCCTACATACACACAGACAGACACGAAAAGCGACTTTGCTTTACACCATGTAGTGATTACTTTTGCCTTTCAAACAAGCTTTTGAGTGAAGGAAATCCTACGTAAGACTTGAAGTAAGGCTAGGCCATACATGGACCTGTTTTGGCAGGGGTCGCCCACACCACCTTCTTGCCTTACCTATATTACAACTTCCCTTTTTGATATTTTTTAAATCAATGTCAGTAATTACTTGTTTGTGACTCATATGACTTGATTATGAAACGTCACCAATCAAGATTGATTAGTCCTCTAATTTATTTGTATTTAAATTTTCCGTTCCAATTAAAAAACGACTAAGTTTTTAAAAGGGGATACCTATTCAAGTAATGTAAGTATATAATTTTTATATGTTATATCGCCTACCCCGCAAGGGATAAAGGCGTGTTATATGTATGTATGTATATCGTAGAGAAATATCACAATCACATGTTCTAAACTATAGGTGAAAGCATAAATATGTTTAAAGCTGCAACCACATATTTAAATAGAAACAGAATAGTGACAATATTTGGAATAGACAAGAACGTTTGAATTAATGTCATTATTCTTATTTTAATGATACACGAATTAACAAAAATACCCCTTAAAATATGTACCCTGCAAGGGATAAAGGCGTGATTATTATTCAAACATATACATCATTCTTACATTCTTAACACTCTTAAACTACACAAAAGTTTATGTGTGATATATGTATGTATGTATTCTTATTTTGCTATGGATTCAAGCGAATGAAACAAGTCCTATAATCTATTAAAACAGATTTTTAATCGTGTGACGGCAATAAATCAAGACTGAGTAGTTTTTACAACCATTGCGCAACCCAGACCCTGCAGAGGTATTAACTCTGTACAGCCTTATCTTAGACAATATATCAACAAAACTAGCTCTCCCAGTGTTTAATAGTAGACAAGAATGCGTATTGTGTTAGTCGGGTTTCGTTTGCGGACTTCCGTGGTGCATTCCTTTTCGCACCGTTTATAAAATAAAAAACTTTATTTTTGACCAAATTATTTTGAATGGTGATAAAAAAAGTATTTAAAAATGTTGTATTCAAAATTATGACTCATACAGTGCACAGTTTTTGAGGTAGATGAAAGAACTGAAAGTACACTTAAAAATTAAAAAGAAATGTAAATTGAACTGTCTTATGAATTATCCATAAAAGATTTTGTTTTAAGTATCACCAGCTTATAAGTAATTGAGTGACTTTGTATTTAGGACCAGCAAACAGACAGACTGTCAAAAGCGTTAAAAAAACAAAATTAAGCGTTACCTGTCGGATTTGACAGATCGCCAAGAAAGTGGCGCCCAAATTTTTTTATAAAACTTTAAACAAGCAATTTTTGCGTTTATTTATATTATCCGTCATTTTGAATTACAATTTTTTTTTAGGTTTTTTAAAGACTTTTCAAAATGTCTATCCGCCAAGCCGTTTAGACAGTAGCCCGTGAAAAATATTTTTTATCTATTAACCTAAAAATATAAAATGTATATTTCTACCAATCCACAGACCTAAATGCATGATCGCGAAAATAATAATCTTCTTTTTGAGTCAGTCGGGTAAAAATATGACAGAGCCCGGTTAGGAATGCGCCGGCGCCGCCTACAGCGAGCAATCGGTGCATAGTGTTCTTGTGACGCCATTGTTAAATCGACACCAGAACAGATACAGGTGAAGCCAGCTGATCACAAGGCGGATCGCACACTTGACGCATGACGGAGCTCACACTAAAATATCACAGCGGTCTGTCTGATCCATACTAGAAACGTCGCTCCCCATACTAGACAGTCGACGTTGCGCTAGCAGCGGTTGAGCGGTTTTAGTATGGGGATTGACATTTCTAGTATGGATTTGACAGACCGCTGCGATGTTTAGCGCTTCGTCGTGCGTTAAGTGTGCGATCCGCCTTATTGATGGATGCTTTGACGCTTGTTTTCTGTTCACATTTTTAATGTTAAGCATCGAGTTGACATCTTTATCTTTAATATTGAAAAGTAGGTGTGATATTAGGATTAATACAGTGCGTGGTTTGAAGTTCGATTTATTGCCCGAATAGTAACTTTATTTCACCTCCACACAAAACCTATACTAGGTACGTTTGTTCATTTCATTACCTAAAAACTGTTTTGTCATAATAATTTTTTTTTTGCACGTACTTTGCAAAGAACAGCGGTTATCAGGACACGATATAATAAATTACATGAATACATCAAAATTGTACTGCCATGATTAATAACAGTAACTGTGTCGATATTGTGTAATTCCCGAACTATTTTTGATATGATGGCCAAGCTTTTTAAACTTTCGAGGTTTTTTACACTATTCTTAGTTCATTAAATTCGAAGCCACATAAAAAATAAAGCGTCTGTAAAAACCCGTTGAATTATAAGTATAAATGATGGCCGTAATAGGTGTTATAAGTAGTGGATCTGGATGTTGTGAGTAGTTGCTGCTGTTTCATTGTCCTGCATTTTTTTCTATTGTACCCATTTCAATGATATTATATTTGTCTCTTTAGATGTTATTAAATTGATTTATAAAAAGAGTACACTAGTTCGAGTTCTTTTATTATGAAGTTATGTAATTTTGGAATAAATATAACTAAATTAAAACATACAATAATACAACACAGTATCGGTAAAGTCTAAAGGTGTTCTACCATTCTCTCATAGCAAATCAATTAGCGTAGCGTAATACGATCACTGAATCGCAGCTTAATTACCCTATTACAAAACGGTACAGACAATATGATATATCAGACACAAACAGTTTATCGTACAAGTTATTTCAACTAAAGTGATCAAATTTCCTGATTACGGATACAAAAGAGCGCATTATCTTAAATTCATCTCGACTGTTAGGTAACACCGTATCGCAACTCCGCCCGGTTGTATTGAGTCACATTGATTTACATGCTCCGATGATATGGGGAATTTTGTACTAGGTAACTATTTATAAATAAAATAAAAAATGAGGGTATATTTATGTCTCTAATATTGAATTTTGGGGGTTATTACAACTTTTAGGCGACAGTCTGACAACCTGTTACTATAGTGATACACAAATTATCTCAAACGGCCCTCTATATATTTTGTCTGACGTGATGATAGCGATCGTATTTTTACGGCTGTTAACGCTCTGCCTACCCCGTAAGGGATAAAGGCGTAATATATGTTATGTTTATGTGTGTAAAATTTGACATCCATCTTTAGAGCGATTTTGAGATTTCGTTATTAATTTTGAGATGACATTTGTCAATAGCGCAGCGCACTCAAGAACGATCTCAGATCCGAGTTTATAAATCCTGAGATCGAACTCAAGAGAGATTTTGACAAATGTCTGTCAATACAAACGTCATCTCAAAGCCGCACTCAAGACCGATCTCAGAGTTGAGTGCTGTTTATAAATACGAGCCTCAGTGTTGAAAGCAACGGGGCCATAGAATCACAATATGGCTTTACATAGTAAGATTTGTATCCTCTTTTATTACAAGCCGACAGTATTGCGTTTTTTTTTACATTTTTTGTGGGTGTCCATTACGCTACCTGGCCAAGGGAGTTGAGTAATATACTTTTAGGGTTTTGGGTATAATCTACTAAGTTAAAATTAAAATCATCAGTTTTTTTCATTGATTTTAATTTACAAAACCATAGCGTAATTCTGATCACTTATACATCCTTATCATGCCTCGTTCGTTGTAAGCCGATTTATAGCTATCATAAAGCATTTTGCAGATTTTCTGTCCCTTGGCGTTGTAGCAGCGGAAGACTTTGCCACCCGGAGGATCGTACCTTTTGAACCAATCGCCAAATCTTCTCGAAGGCGAACTTTTCTGTGTTTCAATTTTCCCAAAGAATCCACACCACGCCTTATCGCAAATCTTGTGCAGAATAACCACATAAGAACCCGTTTTTAAAAGTATAGCGCCTTCGATTTCGACGGTCTGTTTTAGTTGTAGACCCTGCTCAATAGGAACGAAAAGATCTATATCACAGGTAACTTCTTTCGCTTCGTTTTCTTCGCAAATAAATTCGTTTTGGGATAGTATGGTTTTCTCTTGAGGTCTAGCTAGTTCAGCGATATCGGCAAGTCCAGTTTGCGCTTCGGGTCCGGTCTTCGCATGACATACTCTGCTTTTGTCCGTATATATCATACAATCGACTTCGTAAAATACCTTATTTTTTATATTTTGGCGTAGGAATACCAATTTGTCAATGTTTTTGAAATGGTTGTACCTGATTGGCTCGCAGTCGTATAAGTCAGGTGGTTGGTAAAGAAAACAAGACCTAAGGTTTAGGTTTGGGTTAGTTACTTGGGTGAGGCTGTTTAATATAATAGGTTCACAAGCCTCCTGGCTGCAATTGTAGAAGACTGGATTTAATCTCGGGATGTATGGATCGTAAGTCGGTTCATTGGAGTTTACGGTATTTCTTCTATGTGGCGAAGCAACCAGCCTACAGACGGGAAATTGATCCTGGAATATGTTAAGTGTTTCCGTCACAATATATGGCAAAAAGTTTTAGTTCTGATATCCGGGTTTTTGTTCAGATGTTAAACATAAATCGTGACGTCGGTGTTTTACTTTATAGACCAGAATAAAAACGTTAGCAACTAATTGTCGTGACTTATGTGGGAAAATATTTTTTAAGCTAATAATGTTCGTAGAATGTATGTTCAAATGTATTTTTTTTTTATGAAATAGACTACATATCGGGTTTATTGCTAAACAAATATTACCTTAACATCAATAACGCAAAATACAACTTTGTTATACTTCTGAAAAAAAATGTCAGTAATTATTATTACATTTCTAACTTATGTGTAGTAATTGTGGCCAACACCGACTACACAGGATATGACTATAAAAGGATTTAGTACTTTACCGCAGAAATACTCTGAAAACAGCTCAAAATAACAATGATCTGATAGAATGGAGAAACAAACATGTTTTCGTGATTGCGTTACTCATGCAAAGTAAATAAAAAGGAATTAATTTTTGCCATAAAATATTAACTGTCGTTTGCCTCATTGGACATTAATGTGAAAATAGATTGAAAATGTTCAGAAAGCGACAATAAAACTGATGCTAGGTATTTATGTTTCGAAGGTGCAACAATCTTAATATTTCCATGGACAAAAACTACCTATAAAAGTTTAAATCTGGTTGCATAAAAGTTAGATGGAGAAAAAATACTGTTAACTTCTAAAAAACGTGCAAATTCAGAGTAACATTCGTGAAAATAGACAAAAGTAATGTTTGGTTTTTTGTATTGTTCCATAAATATCATTATGAGTTTATGTCGAAGTAATTTTTTATGTCAATGTGTGTGTGTCAAAGACCAATTCGATATGCAAATTATTTTACTTCAAAGATTTTAATTTGAAACAATATGAGTGCGACCAAAACAATCAGAATGGATAAAAGCAATGAAATTAGAGCATTTTAAAGTATGTGTTTCAAATTCTTTCGTTAACGAAACAGATTGAGCAAATGTAATAATAAATACTTCCAACATTCTGAGTTGCGCAGACATGAGGTAGTGCCAAAACTACAGCATCGCATGTACTCAACTGTACGTTTTACTGTATGTAGTATGCATTTGTGGTTTGATAGAAGAAATAAATTATATTCTTCTAACAACCTAATGGTAACCTACCTATCAGTATACATGGTGCTTCACGTAATGAAGTAAATATATTTTTTAGTTTTCCCACATCATCATGAGGTATAACATAATACTCCATGCAGGTTCTGCGTTTTTTTTACGAATAAAAAAGTAAATATCATTTTGCTCTGTGTTTATTAGTTTAAAAAAGAAAAGAAGTTTTTAAATGAATGTTTTGCACAAAATTTGTTTATTTTAGTGGTATTTGATGAATGTTGTTCGATTTTGTTATGGGATTATACGAGTACGTAAATCCAAATACCTTATAGAGTTCACCTCTCCTAAAAGTCACATTGACTTTATCTTAGTAGTAAACAAAATTCTTTTTAGACTTTTTGAATATCCCTTTTAAGGATAATATAGCCTATAAGCGTCAACTAATATAGTTAGGACTGTATACGAGCACGCAGGAAGAAAATTTGCTTGTCAATCTATTAAGCTTGATGTTTTAGTGGTATACGTATCTAAAATGCAGTATTTGATGATATATAATCATACACAAGTTAAATTTTAGTTGGAACGGGTTAATGTCTTTCGTATGGGCAAAAAATTTATCATAATATTTTCGAATCATTCCATTTCTTATATTTGTAACTATTAACAGAAAAGAGAAATAATTTATCAAACTTACCAGTAGTAAAATCTCTTGTTTATACATCTTTCATCACAGTGTTGAGGTATATGCGACGATCTGAAAAAACAAGAAAAATTGTAAGTAAAAGTGTTTTATTATCTGTGATAAGTAAATAATAATAATGACTATTGTAGTTAGCGTGGTCGCGATTAAGTAATCTAGGGTTACAAAATGTCGTTACAGTCAAAGGCACTTAGATCTCATTGCTAGATTACTAGTCTGCCGAATGCGGAACTTTCAAAAAGCTGCTATGGGAGTTCTTATAGGTATAGGGTATATAGTCTTATAGCGAACTCTATAAGGTTATGAGGGGAAAGTGCATGCAACACCATCGTATGCGCTTTCTATATTTTGCTCTTGGTATTTAATTAACGCCTTAAGTATTTTTGTATTAAGATAGGAAATCTAAGGAAATCTCTTACACCACGTTACTTTGACATTAGATGGAGCCGTTGGTTCCTGTCATCATGTCAACATGACATCTATATCTGTATGCCAACAAAAGCAGAGATCATGTGTTTTTGGACCGATAATCTCCGTAGCATAAATACTCTTTACATATCTAATGCTCTGAAAATAGGTCATGATACCAAATAACAAAGAATCTAAATTATTAAAAATAATAATAAAAATAAACAAAATGTAATACTTAAACGAAAATGTAAGTAAAAATTAAATATAATTGTAATTTAATGTATTTATGCTGAAAATTATTCATGTTTTCAACTTTCGTTGTCACACATTGTCGCAAAATATTAAACAAGGTATTTGTTAACAAAAATCTCCTATTTTTGAGACAATTAGTTCTGTTCTAAAACGCACATTTGTAAATAGCCAAAATCAAATCACATTTGGTGTCTATTGACTCTTAGAAAAATATTATGGGTTAGAGTTGCGTCTGAATTAATTATTATTTGGTGTTAAGATAGATTTATAAATAAGCAAGCTCAAAGCATATAAGTCCGTCGTCATTACTAGTCGCATTTTAAGTTTCTTGGTTTAGTTAATATAATCTGTGCTCGCACTTAATAAATTATTATGCAGTTGAATGACTCTATTTTTGCCCCAAGTGATAGACTTAAAGAGATCCAAGGTCAGTGAACCAAATCTCGCAATCCGTTGCCTACGCGGTGCTATTTGATACTGTCATTATTACTAAGCATTCCTGCCCTATACTAACTACCACTACTAATTACAATACTTTTGTATTATATTAATCTTCTTTATTTTTTGGCTCTACATTATATTGGCCCAACTTACTTTCTTCTAAATATTATGGGCAAGGTCATTGAGACCCACGCGAATCTTGCAATCCACTATGCAGAGGTGCCAAAGCCACTAACCATAGCCGGCGGCACCATCGCACACTTGATGCACGACGGAGCGCAAAAATATCGCAGCGGTCTGTCAGATCCATACTAGAAACGTCCATTTTAAAACCGCACTCGACGGATGACTCTGCGATAGCGCTGCGTCAACAGCGGTTGAGCGGTTTTAGTATGGGGATTGACATTTCGAATATGGATCTGACAAACCGCTGCGACGTTTTTGCGCTTCGCCGTGCGTCAAGTGTGCGATGCGCCTTAGTATAAACATTAGAATTAAAGTAAATAGTGTTTTGTTGCTTAAGAAAAAGCTTTCAATTGTTACACGCATAATTATAGAAAAGTAAAACTTTTGCTGTAAAACGTCAGATTTACAAAAATCGCAAACTATTAGTTCGTGTCAAATTTCTTCTTCCCATATTATCTATACTGCTAATGATCAAATCTTCTTTGAAAGTCTACTTTAAACTTCAATGAGGCCGTAGATCGCGACATTGAGAGTAACTTGTACAGAACAAGTAGCGCAAGGTACTTTGCATTCTTACACCATAGCCAGCCCATGGGCATTAAGTGAACAATGTTAACAGATGAAACAGATAACTTAGTATTGTTCAAAAATAGTACTTTGTTCGTCCTTCAAAACGTGACGATTTTGCTCGCTTTCGATATGATTGCTTATTTGTAACAATAAAACGAAATACAATACTGGCGCATCACGCATGTGCGAATTAATGTAATGTCATTATAATTACTACTTAAGATCTTTTTTTTTTTTTTTAATTTTGTGATGGGCTTACTCTTGACCCCAATCTTACCCTAGAGCAGAGATGGGATCTACGGTGGAGCGAGCTTGCCCAGAAGATGCCTATTCACTCTAGACTTAAAGAGATTCAGGTTATATGCACTCGGAAAGACAGACGCAGGCAGGGAATTCCATTCTTTAGCCGTGCGCATAATGAAAGATGATTTGAAGCGCTTAATGTACCGTGTATGCTTGTAAATAAAATATCTTTATCTTTATCTTTTTACATAGATACAGACACACATAACACTAATGACTAATCACGTGATGTATTCCTTGCGAGGTAGGCTGAGTGTCAACGGCAGTAAAATACGGTTGTTATCGTCACGTCTCTCAAACATTTAATAAGGATCTTACCAATGAATTATTTGATCTCAATTTTAAAGCACAACCGTAATAGTTTAATATTTGGTAATATTTTATGGGTCGTTTTAGATAGCCTTGTGTCACTTTAGTGACAGCTTATTGCCTAAAATTAAAGAAGGAGTAGGTAAGTATCAGTTTCATTTCACAACTTTTTTATTTTACTTTTTATTACAGCCATGATTGCATGTTTGCATATATGCAAACATGTTCCAATTTTGTTTTTCAAGTGGGTGGCAAATTATTGACAACTGAGACTGGCAATAAAAAAAAAAACACTTGTTGACAAAAACACAAAGGACACCAAAAGGGTCTCCCACTTGAGTTTTCCTAATGAAGATTCCAAACCGCAGACCTTGCCAATCTGTTCAAAACATAAAAGGATACGTAACTTTAGTTTTTAACCTTCATTGCATATCGCTGTCAATACTGTCAAACCGCTGATTCATTACGTTTGACATTGATGGGTGCAAATCGTGACCGAAATATAACACCTTGTATATTGTGCAGTTTAGCAGGCTAATTTAGTTTTATAGACTTACTAGCTTTTGCCCGCGACTTCGTTCGCGTGGACTTCAGGTCCGTCCCGTCTTCTAGTAATAAGTAAGAAATACGGTAACTAAGCACTGCAGAGCCCTAATCATAGGCCTATAGTCCGCATTCAGCGATGGGCCACTTCTTCCCCACCGCACCTACCCCGCTCCCCCCACGCCCCGTTCGCCTGGCGCCGCTGCCGGTATTTATCGCCGAAATTGCTATGACTCTGCATTTTAAATCTGTGATATCTTCGAAAATATTTATTCAATTTACATGCTGTAAAAAGCCATATTGATCTTTATTAAATGCACAATGTATTTAAGATACTTAATTGGATAAGGATTAATACTGTATTGCTTAAAATCGCTTCGTAAATAAGCCATTATTTCTCGTACAAAGTAAAGGATAAAAAATGGTTATTGTGGGTTACTCCTAAGAGATAAACATATACCATCACGGACTTTTTTGTAGACCTTTTTAAGTTGTACAATACTGTAGTAAATTGTTTTGATCTATCTTGTAGGATTCAGTCAGCGTTTGCAATGTAAGCGCAAAAAATGTGTTTTTTTTACGACCTTACATTAAAAACCTCAAAAATTGTAGCCTATGTGTTATTCTGATGTATAAGCTATATTGTGGTAAAGTTTCATTCAAATCCATTCCGTAGTTTTTACGTGAAAGAGTAACAAACATCCATACATCCATACTTACAAACTTTCGCCTTTATAATAGTAGTAGGATGACGACACATTGTTGCGATTCAGAGTAGCTGTGTATGAAGATATGTAAGATAAATGCACGCATCACTTTTAGGTATTAAAGAAAAAAATATTTTTATATAATTTTCTCTTCAAATATGGAAAATATTATAAAAATGTATCAAATATATACATATATATATATATAAGGGGAGGAATGTGCGGAATCGCACCTTTTTGTATAATTTTTTGTATTTTTTATTACTTTTTATTTTAGACAAATATTGTTTTTTTGACTGAGTGTCAATAAAGCCGTACCACAGAAAAGTTGGTTTTTTGGTATTTTATTCATCCGAAAATCGGTCAAGGCTAAGAGAGCAGCCAGCGGGCCATATCGGCTCCGCCACATGATTTGGTCCTTCATATATATATATACATACATATATATTTGTTTTATTTCCAACGAAATATCCTGATAATCATAATTCCTAACACATTATCTATTGTACCTGTGTAATTACTTATAAATTCTATTTAATAAGGCGAAGTTCATTTATAGAAAGTGCAGTTACCACTAACAATAGGACATTGAACGATAGTGAAAACACCCGCGCCTGTTGCATATTAACAAGATTGTATGACGTTTGTCTGTTTATACCATGTTTATACATATATATAGGCATGTTGTGACAGGTCGTGATTAACAACCTGTCAATATTATGGTATAATGAATTATGTAGAAACATGTTATTTCAGTGCATATATGGTAAGCTTTGTATTACAATCACAAATCAGTTAAATTATGTAACAGACATAATACTTCAACAGTAGTCAAACGTTTCTCTTGCTTTTGTATGTATTGTATCGAAATCTTGCTCATGTCAGTAGAAACTGCTTATAACTCATTTTCCCGTGGGAATAAGTTTATTTCCCGGCAAGTTTTATACATATAAACCTTCCAAATTTAAACTAACTTCTACCTATTTTTAACTTTTTCGTACGTAGGTAGAGTTACAACCTAGACTAATTATTTCTAAGAAATGCCTGTACCTACTCGTCTAATTATAGTACGAATAAGACGGATGAGTAACCTGATAGTAGCAAGCAGCTCTCTGCGGTTGGTTGGTATACCGCACAGTCCTACCGTTTACTACGCACACTATTTACCGAACCTCTACTTAACCTGGGAGTTGGTTTTCGCGCAAACACAAACATATTTTATCATTCTGTAAAGCTAGCTATCTGTATATAATTATTTATGTAAAGCTATGAGAAACTTTTTTCTAAATGTCCCGCGATTAGGAAAGGAAAGCTTATTATTTTTATTAAAAAACTACTATAATAGTGTAGGTTTGAAAATCCAATCACAAGGCTTGATTTCGGCACTTCAAACGAATTACTTTTTTGGGCTTATAAATGACACTCAGTTTAGTTTAGTTGGTACTAAAACGCCTACTTTATTACCTAAAAAAGCAAGCAATTCAGATGAAATTGTTACAAAAAACGCCATTAATTTAATAAAGTCAAAAAACTGCCCAGAGGCAATCGGGGTAATTACTCTGATTCCCACAAAAGTTTGCAGAGATGAGACTCTGCTTGAGACTAATGAACTCATTCGAGATTTAATCGTTTAGTCGGATAAACGACTTCCCCTAAATACTTTACCTACCTGAATGCCTTGGAATTTATTAATGCAATAAATATAAAACACGCATTGATCTGGCGGTCGTAGCCGAGTCACACATTTTGACTTACTGACTGTGTAGTGTGTACCTACCATTTAATAGGTCCAATTTATTTTAATGAAAAATAAAAAAGAATTTAAACATTGGTATAATTTTGAACGGGTGCTTAAAACTCAACAGGTAGAGAATAAAAAAACAAGACTATTTCCAGTTACAGTTCATCCACATAATCTTACATTATGGGATATGAGAACTCGCGCAAAAAATCTTTCATAGAACCGTAATAAAAATATTTATAGAAATGTCAAGTTACAAGGAAGGATTTGCGACCGCTAATAGTTCTAATAAGGCTCTAGCTTGTCGCCTTAAATGAGCATAATGAGAGCGTTGAACTTATAGAATAACTTTGCATTTTATAAACAAACAATCTTAGCTTCTTCTTGTGCATATTATTGACTTTGGTTGGATGCCACTCATATATGAATATATAAATTGGGTACTGATATGCCACTTTTAAGTAAAATATTTTTATGGTTTGGACACTTCTGACTAATGCAACGACGACGAAATTCACGACGAAATTTTTATTCGTATGAATGTGATGTTAATTATATTATATGATTAAATATACGGTCTATTCGTTGTCTTTTGTTAATTTGCAGTATAAGTACAACTTTTAACACACAAAATGGGCCATACATTGTACCGGACCCCACTCCAGTGTGCAATGATATTGTACTTATAATGAAATTCAGAATCCAGTGTATAATGAAATTCTGGTAGAAAATTATGAGTTGTATAGAAAACCGCATGATACCATTCACAGACGCCGATCTCTGAGCAGGACGCCAGTGTGAGGCGCGCCGAATAGTGCTTATATGTATCGAGTTGTCTAAATTCATTCTATTGAATTTGTTCTTGTTCAAATTTACATGTACTGCATGATTTTCCGAATCCAGATATTTGACGAAAGAAGTGAATAAAATTCTATGCAAATACTGGATATCGTGGCTTTACATGTACTAGGGGTACATGGTTGCAGCTATCACAGGTTGTCAATTGTAAGATGGCAGTCCAGTGTGTGTTACTTACCTTTTAGAGCTTTATTTATTCGAGTTAGTATTTTAAGGCAGATCGCACACTTAACGCAGGACGGACCGTAAAAATATTGCAGCGGTCTGTCAGATCGATACTAGAAACGTCACTCCCCTTACTAAAGCCGCACTCGACGGATGACACTGTGATAGCGCTGCGTCAACAGCGGTTGAGTGGTTTTAGCATGGGAATTGACATTTCTAGTATGGATCTGACAGACCGCTACGATGTTTTAGCGCTCCATCGTGCGTCAAGTGTGCGATGCGCTGAACGTGAATAGATGCTCACTTGCTCACAATGTTCCATTGTAGCATTAATAACATTATACAACGATAGATTCCTACTGACGCGTGAAATCCATGTTGTAATAGTTAGACAACTAATTAGTAAACGGACTTCCTGATGGATGCATATGAAAGAGATCAGTGATGTGTGCTATTTTTTTTATAACACTTTTGTATCACATACGTAAAGTATGAGGACAATTCCAAAAGAACTGAGTTACTTTTGTCTCCACCAACATTTATTTCTTTAAATATTTTTATTTGTAGTTACTTATTTTTATGAACATGTTTACATCTGACGAAACGTAATCGAAATAAGTGTCAAATTCAGATTTGTATTTATTATGAAAATGGTGCTTATATGCTAAAAAAAATGCTTAAAGTTTTAGTTAACGTATAAACTTTATGGTAAATGTCGTACTGGATTGGTAAGAGCAGTAAATTTCTAAACAAAATAAAATTCTTAGAATAAATTTAATATTCTATTTTTAAGTTTCTGAACCACATATAATTGCAAACAATAGATCATCAAAGTTATGTGCAAGGTTTTAATAAAAATAACTATTAAATAATGTAGAAAAAACAATAAGGCGCAATCACACTTGATGTAACGCTAACGTTATCCAAGACTGATGTTATCATAGAAATGCTCAAATTAAAAAAGAGGTATTTAATTATAAACAATTATTTGAAGTATTCAATTCCTTCCGCTCAATTTTCCTCTTTGCTTCCATACTCGTATCTTACGTTTATGGTTATGCAGTGGTTAAATGATTGATTGCAGCTGTTCGTTAGTTTTCAGTTCGGTCAACTGTGACGCTTCCACCTACTACTCAAACTATTTTATTACTCATCTTCTATCATGCGGGACACAACGTTTAAAAACGACCCGATGTATTCGAGTGTTAGAATTTTTCAATAGTCTCAAAATACGAACGAAACGTAGGAAAGAAGCCGGCATTAAAGGCACAGAGTAATTGGTATAGTATAAAAGTAAACATTACAATGTTTGCAAAATTCAGCGACTAGGTCAAAATTAAAGATATAAATAAAATATTTCAAAATAAGAGATAATCTGAACATAAATAATATACGAGTATGTTTGTCAATTTACGAAGTATTTTAGCCACCAAAAATAACAACAATCTTTCGAGAAACAATCATATTAGTTAAAAATACAGATGATTTAATATACAAACATAAAATTACAAAAGATTGACTAACTAACTATATATATTGATTTCAGTTATTTATTAGTTATTCTAAATCAACCAGTTGTTTACAAGTGTTAATGGTGTCAAATGCTTGGAAAATTAATGCCCTGTGGATGATAGATGAACCATGTCGCTAGCCAGTTAGTCACACGATTTTCTGAGTAATTAAACAACAAGCATGCTAATGTTCATGACTGCCTCCGCGTTCAGACATTGAGCCTTTTCAGGTCATGGGATGAAAACACTGGCACAACCTAACCTTCTTGTTTAGCGTCAAAAAAGCCTTAAAGTTGCACACCTGAAATTTGAAAATAAGTAGCAGGTGTTTCTGTCCTACTGATCAAACCTGGAGGTGGTGCTAAGTGGTACCTAGTAAAGGGATCTGCAGGTCAAAAAACTCCTTCATGCGATTTTCAGCTTTCTAGCTCCATGTGTTTTACGAAATTTTGTCGGCTCCGGTTTATTTGTAAAAGTTTTCATACAAGAACCGGATATTGTGGCTCTTCGTCGAATAAAATTGGAATTTTGACAGTTCGTCACGTATATTAGCTGTCACGATCGCAATAGATATTTTCTTTATTTTCACGAATTATTCTCGAATTTCAAATTTAGCTCAGTAGGTAAATTCGTAACTAACTCTAAGGCCTAAGGAAACTTTAGCTGATGGTCTGAGATCCTGAATTATTATTTTCAAGCATGAATTTAGAGAATATGAAATTCTGTATTTATGTAAAAATTTAGTATGCAATATGGTAAAAGTTTTATTTTATCTATCTAACATAAGTGGGTCGTAGAATTTTGACATACACTTGCATAAATATTACATTATTGCGTTGCTATCTCTATGATGATGTCATAATGTGACAAGAACACACCAATAGTTTATGTGAAAAAGACATTTTTAAGGTATGATTTCATTCTCAGTCCTCTTAATCAAGTTTGTTTTAAATTTGTGCGTCATTCATTGTTTGTAAACAAAAGCTAAACGTAGGTTAGGTTAGTTGTGATTAACTACAATAATAAAAAATGAGCTGTAACTTATACCATTGCACAATACATTAGAGCTAGGTGGCTATTAAAATTTTGTTATAAGCTTTTACTAAATAAAATATAAGAATTTATTTGATTTGAAGCTCTGTTTTGCCCCATCTTGAACTAGAGCTCGAACCGTTACGTTAAATGCGCAAAACCTCAGACACCTTCAAGCAGCCCATGAAACTGAACAACTTTCCCCAAGAAACATAGGTCGAAATGTGAGATAAATATTTATACTTCCCATAGAAATTGACGTGGTCGGTTGGTAATTTTGTATGGGGGGTATAAATATTGTTCTTACATTCCGACCTGTGTTTCTTGGGGAAAGTTGTTCAGTTTCATGGGCAGCTTGAGTGTGTCTGAGGTTTTGCGCATTTAACGTTACACGTTGTAGATTTGAGGAATAAGCTATTCTCAAACATTATCGTCAAATATTTTTTTCGGCTGTATCGGGAGAGGTTAGGTTGAGATCATACCTCAGTCACCTTATTCCTAGAATTACACAATCACGTTACGCCTATGCTAAGTAATGTCAGCCTTGTTAATCATAGATGGGCATATGACGCCTGCGGCACTGCAGCGTGCACTTATTATAGCAATTATAATTAATATTCTGTCATTTCAATATTTATCGTGCGTGGCATTGCATTAAAACAGCTCATGGACTTGGATTGAAATGTCGGGTGAACAAGTAGAGCAAAGGAGTGCGGTAGATAAACCCTGGTAAACAGAACATATATTCGCAGATTGTGATGATAACCAGGGTTTCATAACTTCAACTATACTACTTCAACTGTACTTTACTTCAACTGAATTACTTCAACTGTACTATGTGCAGGCGTATTGCATGTTGTTACAAATATATTTAGCTATCATTGTTAATAATTTTGTGGCTGGTAACAATAATTAATATTCTATGTTTGTTTTTATTAGTTTTGTAGTCGTGTGATATGATTGACTACGAAAATTGTGATGTTTTTAGAATTACTACGTGTTTTAGTTTTGTCTCTCTGATGTTATGTTGCTGGTATAAGACTAAAAATATTATCACCTATTTGTGACTCAATTAATCATTATTTGATGAGGGTTTAAAGCGTTATTTACAGTGCGTTAGTTTTTTGTTATGTTGTTGCCAATAAAATTTAAGATTGAACTTACATAACTAAGTTGATAGTAAATATCCAATTATTGTGAAGTCACGCTGTATATAAATTCCTGCCAATTTAACTTTCTGTTAAAAAAGATTTATATCCACAATGGTTTGTTTTGTTAGAAAATTTTATGAAAGTAGAACTAACACTTCCTTTATACGGCAACAAAGCATATTCACACTGCGTTAAAGAGAATCGTTACAAGAATGAGGTGTGTCCTCAATACTTCCATTTAGAAAAGTTTAAAAGAGACTAGGAGACAAAAGTTCGCGGCTGCGATCGCATGGAGTACTGTCGCGCACGCGAGTGGCGCTTGCGCAGACTCTGTTCGGACTGGCGGCAGGCAGCAGCTTCCCGCCAACTCCACGCGGATACTACAAGACGCGGTGCGGTAGCAGCCGGCGTTCATTCATAAACGCAGATTATGCAATTGTCTCGTTATTCAGTATTTTATCGAATTGTTTAAGCAATATTTTTCAGCATTGCAGTAATTTGAGTTGGTTTCTGACTGGACTGAACAGATTGGAAATGGTTTTCAGTTCTGAAATTAAGAAGCTTCATAACCTTAAGAATGTTTCACTCATTTTTATCGGTTTACGGATTAGAAACTTTTATTCTGTTCTTAGATATTTTGGTTGAATATTTTACCTACCTACATGTAGATTACCTAAACAGCTTTAGTCAAAAGACATTATTTTGCTCGAGATGTTTAGGAGTCCCGCGTTTTCCTACGAATTATTGCTCCACTTTACTTGATCACATTTATCTATTGACAGATCGCACACTTGACGCACGACGGAGCGCAAAAATATCAAATGACATTTCTAGTATGGATCTGATAGATCGCAGTAACATTTTTGCGCTCCGTCGTGTGTCAAGTGTGCGACCCATAACTCTACATCGTTAATTCGTATGGTACAATGTTTATATGCGTAAATTGCGATTAAGACCAATATGTGACAATTATTTGACATTGATTTAGCCGGACGACGACGCTGCGCTAGCGCTACGTCGATAGCGATTGAGCGGTTTACTACGGGGATTGACGCCCGATGTCTTAGCGATGTTTTAGCGCTCCGTCATGCGATAAGTATGCGAACCACCATAATGTATGTGCAATTATAATGCGACTTGAGCAAACAAATTTTTTTGTATCATTATTTTCTACCTACGTATGCATAGTTTTCATCCATAAAGGATAAAATTGTACAACCCACACCTCACGTACGAAGATAGATATCTTAACATGTGATGCCCAATTATTCAACGAAGCCATATTTATCTTCCTAGTTTTTTGTGAATGCATACATCAAAGACGCCAGTTGGTCTCGTGAGTAACACATACACACACTCACACACACAAACACACACTCACAAATCACGTCTTTAGTCCTTGCGGGGTAGGTAGAGCGTTAACGATCGTAAAATTACGGGAAGTGTTTCAAAATCCCCTTTGATATAAAATCGAGTCTCATAATTATATCCTAGACTAGAGGCCCATTCTACGGCACGATTTTTTTTTTGTAGGAACTAGATGTTTTCCTGGCAAGTTTTATACATAAAAACCTTCCTCTTGAACCACTCTATCTATTAAAACAACTTCATCAAAATCCGTTATGTAGTTTTAAAGATTTAAGTTAACATACCTACTTATTTATAAATACCAACAGACGCGACAAGCGACTTTGCTTTAGATTAGATTTATTTATTACACATTATCAAATTCATTATTACAAGTAAGCATATTACATTAAATAAAAATGTCAAAGAATAATATTTTCGTCAAAAAATATGAAATAAAATATATGTCAACTTATAATACAAAATAATACATTAAAATGTCAGTAAAGAGTATAGGTAAATATAAATGAACTTACGTCAGTAACAATAACAATATAAAAATAAGAAATAACAATGTCAAACAATGTACAAAAATAAGAAATTCAATCGAAATAAATATGTAGTGATAGTGATACTTATGCGTCCGTTGTTGTCTTTATTATTGAAAGTATGAAAATCCGATTAGTACTTACCGGTCGCATTCTTTCAAGATTATACGCCTTCAAGTATAAATAATCAGTAAGACAATTTGCAAAGTGTCATGCACAGAGAAATAGCCTAGGAGCTGGGTACAGAAGAAAGCACACGATTTAATCAGGTACTTTATCTTCTTTCTACCTGTAAGTCAGACATTCTATAACATAAAAATATGACAACGTTGTTATGGCAATTTATCATTTACATTTCTGTGGCAAACTGAAGAATTCTGTTTTTTTTTTTTTTTTTTTTTTTTTTTTTTTTTTTTTTTTTTTTTTTTTTTTTATAGGCCCGCATTTGTCTGCCATCTCACCTGGTGGTAAGTGGAGATGCAGGCGAAGATGGTACATGCTTGCCTAGATAATGCCTATTCACTCTTGCCTTAAAAAGGCCCAAGTTATATTGTTCCGGAAAAAGATCCGCCGGCACGGAATTCCACTTTTTAGCCGTACGCATGATAAAAGTTGAAGCGAAACGCTTAGTGCGGATCAGAGGTATATCTACAACATAAGGGTGGAACCCCAGTCGGCGCCTCGATCCTCGGAGATGGAATGGGGAAGGGGGTATCAGGTCGTGGAGTGATTGAGCACACTCTCCGAAATGTATCCTATAGAATACCGACATGCATGCTACTTTACGACGGTGTTCAAGGCTCTGCAACTTAGTCTCAACCAGTGCTTCGTCTGCTATGAGCTCCTTGGCGCGTTTTTCAATGGAGTCTAAGGCGGCCAGTTGGTATTTGGCAGATCCATCCCAAAGGTGGCAGCAATACTCCATGCAAGATCGAACTTGAGCTTGATAGAGTTGTAGAAGCTGTTCTGGTGCAAAGTAGCGCCTATATGATAGACGATGCCTAGTGATATTTACCGGGATGCTATAAAAATACCCACGTCTTCCTGAAATTTCTCTACCACGAACTGTCAGCCAACCTGATCCTGAGTATTTACCCTCCCTGCATGGGCTCTGTGACTCGTCGAATTTAAAACTCTGTAACGTAGCCAGCTCCGCCATTAAAAGTCCTTAGTGTTCGAATTATACATGTATGTATGTACTCAAGGTGATACATCAAAAGTATTCAGAAGGAACCCTGAACTTGGCAATGCTGCATGAAGTGACTTTTATTTTTGAACATTGTGTAGGTATATGTATATGTATATACCTAAAGACCCATTGCAAATGTTTTCCATGATTGTTCTGGACTGTTTAATAATGTAATCTTTTTCTTTTTGTTCAATATTTTGTTGGAACATTTGTTCCCGAAACACTTCACTTTCAATTCTTCACAATTAAACAGACACCTTGGGACACAAAGATTTACACATAAAAAAGTAGCTCGAAGTGTTATGGTGGCCATACTTCATCAAACGACAACTTTTTTATTGATGTTAAAACTATGAGCTATATGTGTTACTTCACCGATGCTGTAGATCGTGATATTTCTTTTTCTATAGAGCTTTGAAAACCGCCATCTGTTGTGATTAACAGTTTCTATTTCACAAATGTAAGTAAATGAGGTTACGCTATTGGCTTGATATTAAGTTTAACCTACAGTCAAGTTACCTTAGCATCGAAGCGAACTTGAAGGTTTCTTATGTAAGTAACAGATGGCGCTGTGGTAGACATGTAAAGCTCATGGTAAATGGTAACTGCGACTTAAAAAATTACATTTATGTAACGTAACGCAGTGGTCTATCTGACAAATCCGTACTAGAAACGTCAATCATCAGTAATCCTCATACTAAAACCGCTCAACGCAACTGTCGCTGTCGACGCAACTGCGTTGTTTTGACGCTACTGCGTCGACAGCGGTTTAATGGTTTTAGTATGGGGATTGACATTTCTAGTATGGATCTGACATCTGATCAGCTACTTGTGCGTTAAGTGTGAAAAAGGCCAAATACTGTCCTTCTCATGTGAATATGACATCATAGGCAATTCGTTCCGTTGGAGTCAAGTAGGTACTTCATTAAAAAAAACGCGGTTACTTACAGTTCTAAATTTGAATTTTACTAGTATAAAACCTGATCGACATATCCGATGAGCTCCAGCAACACATAACAAAGATAATACCAAAGAATACTAATTAGGTAAAGCTACTCGGTGATACTATTTTCATCATCATCTCTGATCTAATTTGGTTGCTTTTATTGATTTATCAGTCATTAACCCTTTTTTCGGCAGATAGCTTTCAAGGATTTCATGTCTTAGATAATATAATTATAAACTAGTAGCGCCCACAGTGGTTGCACTTTCCCTTAAATTACATACATACATACATACACATATCACGCCTTTATCCCTTGCGGGGTAGAGCAATAACAGCCGTTAAAATATGGTCGCTATCGCCACGTTTGACAATATATTGTGGGCACTTCAGATGATTCATGTATTACAATAATGACAGGCTGTCAGCCTGTCGCCTAAAGTAGTAATACACATTAAACCCTCGAATCCCTTAGTCGCCTATTACGACACCCATGGGAAGAAATGGGATGGTGCTATTCTAAGCCGGCATCAATTCCCTTGAATTGCATATATAAAATGCCTCCATTTATTAAAACCAGTTTAGGAAGAGTCAACCGGTGTCTATGGCAGACTAACAGGCAAAGAAATCCAAAAATCGACATCATTTATATATTCATTGATATGCCTACTTACATTTATGATTTAGATTGTGTAAACTGCGTTACTGATTTGGAGTCTTTATTTATACTTTATGCATGAACTCTATTCTACTGAACAATGTGTAAGTAAGTCAAATTGATATTGGTATTTGTAATGAAATATGTAGATAGGAATTGTCGCTAGTGTTCTTTATGTTGATCATCTCATTATAGCTGTTGTTACTTGCATGCTGTCTACCTGTAATGCAGACATAACATCCCCAGGACGTCCCACAAAACTAGTTTACTCGCGTCATTCATAAAAGTTCGTTATTATTATCAAAATTAAAGTTACCTTCATATTGAAAGATATAAAATAAAATAACGATGATGTAAAAGATATAAAATGACGTATACAACACAAACTGGTTAACAATTTTATTATTAAAATATTAGATACCTATATATTTACAGTTTTGTAATTTATGGCAGTTCATGGGCAGTATTTTATTGCAGGTAAGTATATACAGGCGATAAAGAAGTAAAATATGCAACACTTTGTAACTTACAACTAAAAGGCAGAAGATAATCAAAATATACAAACTAAGTGAAACAAAACTAAACTAAAATAAGGGTAATATTTTATCGCCGTCTTGAATCAACAGGATAGTAAAGCCATTTGAATTCATAGCCTTTAAGACCGTATTTTGCATCTTTTTCAGTTTCTTCTTTCGGTACATCTTCAGAAATTAAGTCCAGCACCTCTTGTGTAATCTTGGGACGGAATCCTTTGTCATCGGCCTCGTAATCAACTCGTGTTCTCACACCATTTCTGCCAGTCACAAAATAGTAACCCTTTTTGTAGCCGTTGGTGTATCCTTCTTCAAAGTGTCCGTGAAAGCCGACTGTGTAGTTGAAAGTATAGAGTAGAAGCTGCATGTCACCCTTATTCAAGCCGTTTGGTAAACCTGGTTGTTCACCAGGAGCCAAGGCATTGATATCAGTATTTTTGTCGACGATTTGCATTTGAGCCGAGATTAGTACGGGTTTGTTGGGGTCCTGTCCGAGTGGATAATCAGGCTCATATTGTTTGGGATTACGGTCACCGGATGACAACGGCTGCTCTGGGTATTGAGAAGCAGGATCTTGTGGATATTGATCTTGAGGGTTGTAATCTTGGGGATATTGCGGCTGCTCGGGGTATTGAGGTTGTTCTGGGTATTGAGGTTGTTCTGGGTATTGAGGTTGTTCTGGGTACTGAGGTTGTTCGGGGTACTGTGGTTGATTGTAGGCGGGGTCATCTCTAGACACTACAGCTATGTCTGTGATTTCAGGCTTTGGCGTAGGAATGCTGCAGTGTGAACAAGACTGTACTGAACTGGGTTCATTAGGACCTTCGATGATTGGTTTTTTGTCAGATGCAGGAATTGCTGGAGCTTTTCCTTTCCGGTTCTCTGTTCCAGGATCTGAAATAAATATGTATATTTGTTAGACGAATTATAATTATCAACAAATGTGAAATTATGATCATGATTTTGATTTCACTTACAAGGTCTAACCCGAATGTTTTTCATGGATAATATCTTGAAGTTTCCGTTCTCGTCTGTCGCGTATACTGTGACGTGGTATACTCCGTCAGCGGTAATAAAACCGAACTCTCCTTCAATCAATCCATCTTCGCCTGAAAAAAACACATAGATTACCATAAATTTGTCGAACAAGGTTAATGCATCTTCAATTGAAGTAAACTCGGAAGCAAATATTTAACCTTATGATGCAACCACGCTTAATTCATCGAAAGCCGATTTACAATGTCAATACAGTCATTTATTACCCGAAATTTTTAACGAGAAGAGAATCCAATGCTTTTAAGATGATGATGACATCATTATTAACGTGTTCAAGAATTTTTATCCGTTTGCGATTACAAGAGCATATTAATTGGTACATTAGGCGTCTCCTTTCACATTAAAAGGATAATATGGTCAAGGATATTTAATGTTATTGGCTTAGTCTGGTCTTCCCAGTGTCTTATTGGTTTCGGACATATGTAAATATATACTAAAATAACATGTTCGGTAAGTATTTATGATGTTAATAAGCTGCGACAACGTGACTGGTTGCTAGCTTGCTAGGCAGCATGGGCGTCTACCTGTCTGCAATAAATTTTATGTATCGAACTAGTGAATGGAATATTATAATTCAGACCATTCAACGTCTAAACAGATCCTGTACGAAAAAGGTGGATCGCACATTTAACGTACGACGGACCGCTAAAATATCGCAGCGTTTTGTCAGATCCATACTCGAAATGTCAATCCTCATACTAAAACCGTTCAACCGCGATTGACGGAGCGCTATCGCAGTGTCATCTGTCGAGTGCGGTTTTAGTATTGGGAGTGACGTTTCTAGTATGGATCTGATCTGATATTTTAGCGGTCCGTCGTGCGTTATGTGTGGGATGCGCCAAATTGTAGCATAAATTATATTATAAATCATAATCCAAAATAAATCGCTCACAGGCTTAATAAAATAACGTTTAAAAAGCAATATTTTTTTGTCTATCACATAAAATCTTATGACGTTAGGCAGCACGTCTAATATCAATTAAGTCGGGCAAAATGTTTTTGAGCTATTTTTGAATAACCGAAGTTTGAAATAAAGGTAAAGAAGACCGCCTTCAATAATATTACCCTATCCCGAAAAAAGCAATAAAATTCTTTTAATCGTACTTGGATATATTTTTCCTCTGTGTTTTTCTATATAACAGTTTAATATGATATACTGATTTCATTCCTATTCTACTTATGTAAATTTTTCTTGGATCAACTTAGTACCTTTAAGATATGCCGTCTTCATCAAAAGGCTTAACCTTTCTTAAGTTGGTGTTTGATTTTTATTTTTTTAATAATAAAACTAGCTACTCTTATGACATCACAATTCACATTCATTTTCAGGAGGTTCTCGCCATTACTATTTCTATGTACCTTTCGTGTAATGTTACTTTAAAATTGTATACATAATACGTTTCGCAATTTTTGTGCCTATTTGTGCATTTTATTTATATTTCATAACCAGCATTGTATAGTTTGTAGTAATAGCCTGCTAATCTGTGAATTGATATGCATGATTGGTGGTGGATTTTTTGGTGGAAGTCTTACCTTTCTTCTCATGCCTGTGTTGTTCCTTTTCGCCGTCTCGTTCAATGTTGAACCCGAACTCGTATGGTCTGTTCTCGTCGTTATATTTGTCTGCAGCTCGACTTTGTGCCTCCAAAAGACAGGCCAGCATCACCACCAGTACCGTCGCTATTCTTGTTTGCATCTGGAAAGGATAAAAAATGTTTTTTTTACTCCTCTTCTATATTTTGTAACATTATTTGAGATTATGCTAGTTTTAACGTTCTTACAAACTACTTGCATAAAATGAAACTATTTATTTTGAAATATGTTTCAGCAAAATTCTTTATAAGAACCATACTTATCGATAGGGTTACAATTACTCGTATCTATTTGTTTGTTTGGGTACAATTATTATCCAATATAGAAACATGAAAAAATATTCACCATATGTTTGAATGTGTATTTATAATGAAGATTAAATATTGGGTACTAATGTATCTACCTCTTTTACGCCAGGTGTTTTTTAACCACGCAAAATTACGCACAAAGTCAAGTGATTTTGAAGTATGTAAATAAATATGCTCTGAGTGCTGTTGTCTCTTTAAAATCAAGGCCACTACTTGAAATACTTGAAATTACATATAATACATATATTTTAATGTACATTTGAAACTTTTTTAAAGTTTCGGAATTATCTACATAGTTCTAACCTTAATACAAAGGCATATCATCAAACAAATTTAATAAGAGTAAAGAGTACAACTATTTTTTGGTAGTATTTTAAGGTTTATATTAGTAAAATGTAAGGTATGTATATTTAGAAAAAATTACAGTACCAGCCCTTTGGATTCATTCATTATATAAAATATCTTCAATACTTAGATTTCAATTATAGGTACAGGAGTGCAGAGTTAGTTTACACACCTACCTACCATATTATGTATACCTAGATAAAGAAAATATATTCTTTTATTAGCATAGCGGCCCGCCCAGCGGTTGACCAGCTACAATCCGGTCAATTTCCCGTGTGAATAAGTTGTTTTCTCGGCAAGTATTATACATACGTATAAACCTTCCTCTGAACCGCTGTATCTGTTAAAAATCTGTGGTGTAGTTTTAAAGATCTAAACATCTGCAGGGTGTAAAAAAAATTGCTGCAAATATTTGAAGGGGTGAATCAGCCTATGAAACTGAACAACTTTTTCTATGAGGGCTATGTTGGGAATCGTAGGAAAAATTTCGACCTTCCAAACAAAATTCCCGATCAGCTGACTGACTTTGTACGGGATCTCTAAAAAAATTTTTCGTTTCCCAACATAGCCCCCATAGAAAAAGATGTTCAGTTTCATGGTCTGATCACGCCTGCAAAGTTTTCGTTACACCCTGTGTACGTACATGATACACACACACGGACATTAGCGGGAAATAACTTTGCTTTATATATGTATTTGTTTATATATGTAAAAATAACTGCATTGGGACATGGGACTGATCGTGCGGAAACTTTTTCAACGCTTTTTTAAATCAAATGTCTAAACCTGTATGCAGCCGACGTTTTTACAAATGAGTCACAGACAACAGATGTCATGCGTGTGCAGTGACGCACATGTCATTTTTGATCTAAATAAAAATTGGAAATAGTAATACTGTAAAACTTTCCCTACCATCATACAGGTAGAGAATTTAAAACAAACTGACGCATTGGTTGGATACAATTTCGGAAAATGTCAAATACCGTCAACGTCTTTTGTGGCCAAACGGAACTACGAGAACTTCAAATATTATTTGGATATCAAATTACTGATTTATGTTATGAACGTTAGACGACAAATAATGTCCGAATAAAAAATCTTGTCTCGTGTTAAAGATATATGACGTCTTCGCGATTTAAAGGTCAAAAACTGTATTAAAAAAAAGATCATTAATATACCAAAATTTTGCGTTTCTAATACAATGAAAATGTTAAAATATAAGTAACCAGAAAAAAAGAGTGCGTTACCCAAATCATACGATTTTGTGTGACACTTTAGATTTTACTGAAGTAAAAATACGTCTCGTATGTAATCCTCGATTTCAACTTCATTCGGAATTCAGGATTACGGTCACCAAATGCTGCACGGCCTCAAAATTGCTTAGATATTTCACTAAATATTCGCAATCTTTAACAAAATGATGATGACGCAACTTGATATTTTACTCATAAAGACAACGTTTAGTGTTTCTGCTTTGTGTAGTTAAGTTGGACCTTGATAATTATTCGGTTAGCAAAAATTTACGACGCTTTAAGTAAATAAAGACCTTACCGATTGATCGAACATAATAAAGAAGCCTACATTTAAATAATCAATCATTTCCAGTTTTGTATAATTGGTAGATTTTATTGTAATTCTTAGTGACTAATCAGGCGTGGGCAATGATTTTATTATTATTATTCAAAAATTATTAAAATTTATGTGGCCGCAAAAATTTGAATAAATGAATAAATCTGTATCTAACGAGATGGAGCAGTTTTGCTGGCGTTTTAACCAAGCCACTCCTTCTTAACAGAACTAAAGATCTGGAATATGACTATAAATGTATGGTTTATCTCCTGTATTTTTGCTTACTGTAGTTCTAAATTACATTTTTTTTCCATAGTGTGTTTTTATGTGCAATAAAAAATTAAAATTATTATTATGCTGGTACTTTTCAGAATCTCGAGCCCAAAGTAACGCGGTTCTTGAAGGGCCGAGGTCAACAAATGAGAGGGTTTTTGGCACCAAACAATGAGTTGAGATGTGAATGTGAACGATTATGTATATACATTGTTGGTAATATGCAGAAAAATCCTACTCGCACGTTTCAAAACTGCACGTGCAGCAAAATATTTTACCATGGTTTCTATCTCTACAACATGGTAAGTATATCTGGATTTATTAAATGAGTTATCGGTAAAATGCATATGGGTATGGCAAAATTATATTAAGTAGGTAATTATCGATCAAGGCAGATTTATTTGAATAGTAAAGCGTAACCTTGTCAACGAATTATTGAATAAAATATTACAATTATTAAATATTTTGATATGGCAAAAGGATTCTTCAACATATTACGAGACAATTTTTCATATACTATAAAATATCATCAAATTATGCGGAACGATAACACCTGCTTATCCGGTTTCTGTGCATAAATTTTATTTTATTTGCATAAAACTGCGAAAATTTTAATTGTCCACGAGATTTGGATAGACAACACGGATTTGATTCTACACTAATTATAGACAAACACTGGTCACGTGTCCATTAACGTAGACATCGGAACATACCGATTTGAAATGGAATCTCCATCATCAAACCATCGTCCTACCCATCGGTGAGAAAAAAGAGTAAATCCGCAGAACAATAATATAAATAAAACTATTTGTTGATCCGAAAACTTACTCAAAAGTTTAAATAGCTAACTTCTATGACCAGGTCAATGATCGAACATTATAGGAACTTGACCTTTCACTAAAGGAAATAAAATGTCTAATAATGTTCCAAATATACACATTTTAGTCAATAACACGTTTCTGATTGCTCGGTTACGTGTTTTTATAATTACTACTAAACTTTTAAAAATATAAATCACACGAATTTTTTTTGTAAGAAATTAGATAATATTTACATAAATATATTTTAGTAAAGTAATGTGCCTCTTCTAAAGAATATTGTAAATACTGTAAAAAAGAAGTAAAAAAAATATGTAAAATGATTTCAAACTTTCGCGTTTGTTATTGAAACTCCATAAATATACTCTTTTTCAAGTGTAATTTTTGAAGTTGTCACAAGTGTTATGCGTTCTGTCGTGTTTTAGTACTGAACCATATTGAAAAATTAAAGTTAAAATTATTAGTAATTATAAAAATTTAACACAAGTGTGATAGTACGTGTCAGTATCACACGCGATAGAAGAAAAAGGTCAGATATTTTTTCAGAGTAACTGATCTAAAATGATCTAAAAATAATTAGGTAGACGAAATGTTCGGATTTGAATGAAATGAGTTAGTAAATAATGACCAATGATACAACTAAAACTCGAAAAATTGGGCTATTAACTGTCTGCCTGCATCTTTACACGCTTGTATAAGGCGAGATCAAAAAAATGCTTAGGTATGTGTAGTCTAAGATTTAATATAATAATTATTAATTAATAATAAAATAAACTTTGTTTTATGTCTATAAGGTTTTATTAATTTTACGATGTGACATAAACTACAATTTACAACGGAGATAAAAAGTAACTAATGTGAATATATCGAAGATTGCACTCTAGTCATCATATAGATATTTCCAATTTGTATAAAAACAAAAAAAGAACGTTTTGAAGACCAGGTGTTTAAGAAATGATTCGGTAATACCCAAATAAAAAAGTATATTTATGATTATTGCGACTACCAAAAAAACTATGATTTAGTAAGTGGTTTTCTTGTAATTTCTCCTAAAATTAAAGGTTTTGAAAACTGGAATTAGTTATTTTTTCTTATCTTTATTAGCCTACAATCTCCTAATGTTGAGCGAAACTGGAATTAGTGGGTAAAGATGAAAAGTCTAAATTTAGCTAAAAGTTTATTAGCTATCAATGAACAAAAAGCTTAATTCTGGCGCTTTGCAACTTTTATTATATTTGTACTAAACTAAGTAAAAGGTCCATGTTAAACCTACTTGAAATGAGTAACTACGATGTAACAATGTTTTAGTTAGTTAAGTTTATGTGGAACATAATAATAAAGTTATTTTTACTGTTAATAAATACGCATTGTCTACTTGTAAGAAACTATACTTTTCGCTGAATTATTCCATTTCAATCTAGCGCACAAGGCATAAAACAGCTGGAATCAGATTTTAGTCATCAGCTAGTTTATTTATTCTCCAAAATCATGTAATTACTGTGTTCTCGAACATTGCATTTAAAATGGTTGCAAATTCATGATAAAAGTATAATCTTCGCTGGAACATATTAAACATTCTATACACAAATTTATATAGGCACAAGTAAGTAGGTACTCTTTGATATAACCATCAAAGCGATTTTTGAATTTCGTATAACTGAAGGCTCGCACGGGTTGCTATAGTAATATCTAAATACATTTGTCTTCTTAAAGAGTAAAACATATTTTACCGTCGATGTATTAAATTATAATCATTATTTTAAATAATACATCATTGTGTGATACTTTTTTTGGGCTTATTGTATGCCACTTATTACATGACTTTCTTATTATACTCAATGTAATTTACTCGTCTGCTTTATTTTTATCACCTTAAAGTACAGGTAAAAAAATATTTTTGTTTACCTTGGTGGTGTATTATCCCCGGATGTAGAAGGGACGGCCACTGACGGCCGATTGCGCAAGAGTTCACACGCGACTGTGCTGATTCTTTAGATCACGTAATTTATTAATACGCCCGCATAGAGTAGCTAGACGTGAAGACGAGACTTTTTTAAAGAGACTCTCAGAGCATACATGCTACCCGCATCATTTAAAAATTCAAAACTCTGCGAAAACGTAGATCCGCCGAAATCCGCTGGTTGAGATTGAGGTACATATAAGTACTCAAGATTATTTACAGAATCTAATTTGAAGAATAAATGGTCACTTACTGTTTTTACAGATACAGACAGTGCTAAAAGTTTTGCACAGAACTACTAGGATAAAAACTTTTTGCTACTAGTACAATTAAACATTCTGAAAATAACCATCAATAGTTTTCTATAAATTGAGTCTAATAATTTTTTGAGTATTCGTGGCACCACCAAGCATCGAGAGATGTATTGAAGCGGTGCTAGCTCACCATTGCCGATACTACGGTTATCACATAAAATAGATTTCGCATCTTTAAAGAGATAATTTTATACGAAAGTAGATACGGCAGTACGTGACGGCCCCGATGAATTGCGAATAACAACAATAAGTACAACGTATACTCGAGAAAACAAAAAATATATATCTCATTTTCATAAATGAACTTATACATTTTCCTTCTGTCTTAATATTGAATTCTTTCTTTGTTTTCGTATGAGATGCCGAATCCGCTTTCTACAAGTAGCAGAATTAGAACAATTAAAAAAAATACGAGTAGTTAAATTCATTCATAATGGTATTTATTTTTCATGAATATAAAAGAGTACTCACTAACCCAGTTCTTATCACAGGCTGTTCTCATGACCGTTGGACCTGCATGAAGAGCGGTTTTACTATTGGAAATGATGTTTCTAGGATGGATCTGACAGACGCATACAATTCGCAGCGAGAACGTCCTGTTATCTTTTTCGACTTAAATTTTGTTTTGACTTACATACCTTCTAATATTATTGTCCCCTATTCATTGAATTTACAAAAGGAAAAATGGAAGAAAGTTATTATATAAGATGATAATTATATAAAAAATATAAATTACAAAATAAATCAATAGCAAATCTTCGGGAGATAATCGCAGCAAAGGCAAATTAGTCAAGTTTATTGAGAACGCCTCTTCTGCACATTAATTATTCTATGACGAAAATCCTAGTCATATGGCTTTGTTTGTCTAGTTCCGAAGTTCCTTGCAGAAATATTTCGCATTATTCTTATAGATTTTATTCGCCTACTAATGGTGTTTAATGCGACCACCCGGAGTTTATGTGCTTGGAGCTAATTGATTTAGCATTATTCAATAACAGCTAGCATACAACTCTTGGATTTGGCAAAATAAGTATTCTCTTATTAATATACTTTATATTTTCGTCAATGAAACGTAAACGCACACACCGGATGCGTTTGGCGTTTCATACCAAACAACATACAAATGACTTGTGATAGCTTGCAATTTCATTTCTTTTTGTATGAGACTGCGTAAACTTAATTTGTCAGTGAACTAAAGCCAAAAGGAAACAAACCATATGCGTAAATAAATAAAGTGTATGTGAGAAGAAAACTATCAGCTTATTTTTTACCACAGCTAACTGTATGAAATGTCAAATACCTATAAACTATTTTTTCACACAATGCCTATATAACTTGAGCTACAAGTCGTAATTATTTGCGTTTTAAAGATTGTAAAGATATATATCGTTTATATATAAAAATAAAACTTTATTCAAACGCCTATTTATTTATTACCTATTTTATGTCTTTGCAACAAGAACTGTAGCTCTTCTAATCACGAAATTCGTTGACTTACTTTTACATTTATGAATCAGTAAAAAAATAAAAATTTTGGTCAATACAAGTAAACGAGTATTGTCAAAGTATGGGCAACTAAATCATCGTGTCGTATAAATGGCAACTAAATAAAAAATACTCAGTAAATATATTGAAATTATTATTCAAAATAACTCAATATAAATATATTGGATTAATTTATGTTGTAATTAGAATACAATAGGCCTTTATCTTAAGATTTAGATCTCAGGTAAATCACGTGTGACGTGAACTAGTGTCAATCGTGACCAACCTCAATAACTTGCGGAATTTATACAACCTATGCAATAATACAATTAATCAGTATTTAATAACTTATATAATAAAGCTGTCTGGTTGTTTGTTAACTTCTGAAAAATGAAAATAGGCATTTAATAAAATTTTTAGTTATATATGATTAATAAGGTATTAAAAAAAAATAAGTTAAAAATATGTTGTATAATTTTTAATTTAAATTTTAAATAATACAATTAACTAAAATTCTAAATAAATTAATTATTTAGGCATAAATATCTAACTGTGTATGTATACAGCATCTCATGCCTGTTCATACCAGGTCCTAAAGTACCCTTTACGATGACTGCATTGCCACGCTGAACATAATAATTACCTATAGTTGTATCTCAAAAAGAAGGTGAGAAAAGCTAATCTGCAAGTGCTGATGACACTTTTTGCCTTTTGCAGAATTGGTCCTTAGGGTACAAATAATTATTTAATAAACCAAGGGGAGCTAAGTCGAATTTTGTTTTTTTTAAGGGGGAGCAAAGGGTGCCTGTTACTAAATTTGTAGCTACGAGGTTAAGTTTGGTATCAATTTCGACTAAATAAAACACGATGAATCCATTTTTTAATTTAATTTGCAATACACAGAAACGCAAATATAAAGTATTTTATAAAACGTCATTTCACTTTTTTCTACTAAGGCAAATCGCACACTTAACGCACGACGGAGCGCTAAAATATCGCAGCGGTCTGTCAGATCCATACTAGAAAATGTAAATCTTCCTACTAAAACCGCTCAAGCACTGTTGACGCAGCGCTATCGCAGTGTCGTCCGTGGAGTGCAGTTTTAGTATGGGGAGTCAAGTTTCTATTATGGATGACCGCTGCTATATTTTAGCGGTCCGTCGTGCGCCAAAGTCTTCCATGTAATTTTCAATTTGACTGGTACAAAAGTAAAAATCGTTTATTTACAAAGCCCTTTTAATTTCCTTTTCAAAAAGTACCCACACGATATACTGTTTTATAGTAATACTTAAATTATTCTTTATACCCAAAGGACCAATCCTGCAAAAGGAAAAATCGTTATCACTGTTTGCGGCGTAATTCAAAGTTATTATTATTTCTTGAATTGACTACCAAACTAATCACAGATGAAACCTTAGTTATAAGAGGAACCATACACACCAAACAGAGTTTTATTACGTGCAGTAAAAGATCCGATAACAAGAATACTTCCCTGTACCGCGTTGCTTTATTATCGATTAAGATTATTTTAATTTAGTTTTAAGTTTATAATCAGAAGTGTGATTAATTGTGTCCGTTCTTTGTGTAACGGTACTTAAACTCAGTAGTTTTAGACTGTTTTAGTAGTAAAGATTAGAAAATTTGTAGACATACGATTATTACAACAAGAGCATATATAAATCACATCATAACATTTGATAATTTTAATTAAGTTTACTATTTCCCGCAGAATTATGCTACGGCGTAGCAGCTATAATGAAACTGGACAAAATTTCTTCTAACTTAATTTTCTTACTATCGATTAAAATAAGGGGCATGTCTGTATAGTATACCATACACTGGTGTTGTTGCTAATAACTCCTGGTATAAAATGTAAAGCAAAATTTTGCCACATATAATTTGCTTCATACAATTCGTAGAGGTTAACACAACGCCCTTACTTGCGGCTTTTAATTTTTAACAATTTAAGACAGCGCCTAGCTGTTTTTATTGAGAATTTTGCACCGTACCAGGCCTGTGTCACTCCGCGTGTAGGTATTAAAAACGTACCTACAGGCGCCGGCCACGGCGAAAGGGCCAATCTAGTAGGCTGCCGCAAGCGAAAGACGAGACGACACACGCGCGCGCTATTTGTTCGACTACGTTCAACTTTCTCGTCATTTTTTTGCAAGATGGACACACAAAGAAAAGCAAAAAAATACTGTGCAGTGTTTAACTGTTTAAATACAGATCGTGATCGGAATTTAACTTTTTTTTGTTTGCCGAAAGACGCTGACAGGTAAGTAAAATCTACTTTGATTGGATTACATTATGTTCCTATTTGAAATGCAGTTAATCCAAACTACAAACACTTTCTTTTTTGTTGAACAAAGTACTATTTCAAAACCCTAAAACTATTTAAATTTTCTCGAAGCACTCGAAGTAACCAACCCTAGTCCGCGGCTTTTTCAATACGTATAACCACGTCTAACTTATTATGAACCGTAGTACAGTGAATTAAGGCCCATATTTCCTCAAAAAAATTTAGAAGGTATCTAAATGACCACGTGCTCGACTGGAACGCGAGCTAAATTAAATCATATTGTCTATCGGATTGAGTACATATTACTTTGAAAACCGTTGTGAAGTAAAGATTCTGTAACGCTAGTTACTAGTTAGTATTCTGTGACCGTACATGTATTAATTTCTCGTCTTTTGGCAGAAATAGCAGGCAATTTTAAGAGGCAACAAAAGCAAAATTCGTTTATATATTTTGCCTCTCATTGATAATGTGTTTTTGCAAGGTAAGAAACTAAGTATATCTTAGAGATTATTTAATTTATTCATTATTCTAGACTACTCGCTATTTAATGGTATGTCTATGATAATGATTAATAGTAAGTAAATTATTTTTATGAATGAATAGGCGATTTAAAAGTTAGCATATTGTTTGTATAATGTATAAGTCATTAAAATCAAGGTATTTTATGCATCTTCCTACGTACTTCCGCTTCTATTTACGCAGATAGGTAATATATAATTAAAATATAACCTTTGACTTATAATGCGGTTTTTTATGATAATATTAAGTTACTATTTATCAGGACATGCTATATATACAGGGTGTAAGAGACGGTGTAACGAAAACTTTGCAGGCATGATCAGACCATGAAACTGAACAACTTTTTCTATGGGGGCTATGTTGGGAAACGAAAAGTTTTTCGTTTACCTTGTTTCTTTATAAAATGTTAGAGAGAAAAACACGATTGAATGGCAAAGATTTTTTTTGGCGACACTGCTAGACGTGGGCCTCCCTCAAGTTGGTGGGATAATGCCATACTCACCACGCTTGGCAGGCGGATTGGCGAGCGCAGTGCAAGACATTGTAGGTGTTTATAAGGAACGCTGCTAGCTGTTCCATGGATTCATCCCTTCGTCGTCTTTTACCACACCCACCGACAGAAATAGGGTAATGCTATTCTAAGCCATAAGGCTATATTATCATCTATTAATGAAAAAATAAGTAGAGCAGTGTTGTACTAAAATATTTCGCTGCACTCGGTATTCTCTACGCACGCAAAAGAGCACGCTCAAGTAAAACTAATGATTATAATATTTACTACCAATAACACTGGTTAAGAGTATGTTTATCTGCGTTTAATCATCTCTGACATTTGAACATGCAGACGACCTCTCTTTTAGCCATCTACTGAATATATTAGTAAAAGGTAAGTTGCAATATTTGACAAGGTTTGGTTGGTAATTGTAGGCAGAAGCTACTTATGCTGTGAACGTAGTAGACAAGATGGTCAGCAGGTCTTTTAAATAACCTATACCTATAGCGAAGTTTGTTGGATTGCCTAGACGGGAAATCTAATATTATAACTTATTTTATTTACGAGCCTGTTGTGTCCAACAGCAGGGCAAAGGCCTCTCTCCCTTTTTCCCAAGAACAATCTAATACTTCAGAAAAAATATATTTTTTCTGAAGTAGATATATTTTTTCAACAATTTCAAATGTCGTTTTTCCTGCAAAAGCCTCTCTTATTTTGAGTTAAATTCAAAAGCGGTCGCTCGGCTCAACCAGTCGAAAATAGCTCATCATCATTCATCATTAATAGCCTATTGTAGTCCACTGCTGGACATAGGCCTCTCCTAAAGCACGCCACTGAACCCGGTTTTCGGCTTTACTTCTCCAGTCACTGCCCGCAGCTTTGCGTATGTCGTCGCTCCACCTTGCCACAGGGCGTCCTACGCTACGTTTGCCGATACGCGGTCTCCACTCAAGGACCAGCTTACCCAGCGGTTATCGGTCCTTCGGCAGATATGACCAGCCCACTGCCACTTCAGCTTGCTAATACGTTGAGCTATGTCGGTCACTCTAGTTCTCTGTCGAATTACTTCGTTTCGGATACGATCCCCTAGAGAAACCCCGAGCATAGCTCTCTCCATAGCTCGCTGAGCGACTTTCAGTTGGTGGACCAGTCGTACCGTGAGTGTCCACGTTTCGGCTCCGTATGTCATGACAGGTAGGACGCACTGGTTGAAGACTTTCGTCTTAAGGCATTGCGGTATTGGCGACGAAAAGACTCGACGGAGTTTTCCGAATGCTGCCCAACCCAGCTGTATTCTTCTCTGGACTTCCTTCTCAAGGTTGTTTCTACCTAGTTGGAGCGTTTGCCCTAGGTAGACATACTGTTGAACAACTTCGAGTTGGATTCCATTTACGGCAATCGGTTCCGGATCAACGTGTTCGTTGAACATGACTTTGGTTTTATCCAAATTCATCCGGAGACCGATGCGGCGAGAAGAATCAGCTAGGCATCCACCATTTGTTGTAGGTATTGCAGCGTTTCTGCCACAATGACGATGTCGTCTGCAAATCGTAAGTGAGAGATGTACTTGCCGTTTATATTAATACCACGACCTTTCCAGCCCAGCGTCTTAAACATATCCTCCAGAGCGTTAGTGAACAGTTTCGGGGATATGACGTCCCCCTGTCTCACTCCTCGATGGAGATGGATAGGTTTAGTCCGCTGGTCCTGTACTTGTACGGTCATTGTGGCGGCTTCATACAGACATCTCATCACTTCGATGTATCGCCAGTCGACTTGGCAACGCTGCAAAGACTCCAGAACAGACCAGGTTTCGATGGAGTCGAAAGCTTTCTCATAGTCCACAAACGCTAAGCACAGGGGCCGATTGTACTCTTGAGACTTCTGTACAATCTGCCGTACCGTGTGAATGTGGTCTATGGTGCTATAACCCCTTCGAAACCCGGCCTGCTCGGGAGGCTGAAACTCATCGAGTCTTCGCGCAAGACGGTTCGTGATGACCCTGGAGAACAGTTTGTAAACATGGCTGAAAAGCGAAATCGGGCGGTAGTTCTTCAATAGGATTTTGTCTCCTTTTTTGAAGAACAGTTCCACCATGCTTCTGTGCCATGCCTGCGGAGTTCTCCCATGGAAGAGAACGGAGTTAAAGAGCTGTTGGAGCTGTTCCAATAAGGGAGTTCCTCCAGCTTTTAGGAGCTCTGTCGTGATCCCGTCCTCCCCTGGGGCTTTTCCATTTTTTAACTGTTTCAGGGCCATTTCGATCTCGTCTCGGCTGATCTCGGGCAGGTCCTCGGTGAAGTGGCGTGTGAGGGTGGCTCTGCAATCCTCAGTATCGGGTACGGGCTTTGAAGCTTGCGAGGCGTAGAGCTTGCCATAGAAGTCTTCCACTTCCGACAAAACCTCCGGCTTGGATGCGACGACTTCCCCAGATTCAGTTGTCAGCTTCGTCAGGTGGCTCCTACCCAAAGGCCGTGCGAACACCTTTGGTCCCCGATTCTGCTCAATTGATTTTTCAATCAAGAGCGTGTTTGCGGATCGGAGATCACGTCGCACGAGCCTCTGGATGGTTTTGTTGCGCTCTTGACTTTTCGTCGAAGCTGACAATGGGTCTGTACGTCTCTCTTCCATTAAGCTGAGAGTTTCCGTCGAAAGTTTGGACTTTTTGCTCTTACGTCTAATCTCGCAGAACTTCGTCCCTTCATCCCTGAGAATTTCCACCACCTCTTCGAGTTTCTGGTCAACGTCATCTGTGGTTTTCAAGGCAGTGAATCGATTTTCCAATTTTAATTGGAAAGTTTCGGATCCTACCACGGTTTGGAGTAGATTCGGTCGGAGCGTGGACTTCACCAGGCGGGCTCTTTCAGCTTTGTAGTTAATATCCAGAGTGCCCTGAACAAGTCGGTGGTCGCTTCCGGTATTAAACCTGGTGACCACTGTGACATATCTGAATATGCGCTGTTTGTACGCGATGATGAAGTCTATCTCATTTTTCGTCACAGTATCGGGGCTTTGCCACGTCCACTTCCTTTTGGGCTTCTTTTTGTAGAATGAATTCATCAAAAAGAGGCCTCCTTTTTCGAGGAAGTTGACGAGCATTTTCTTCCTGTGATTTCTACTTCCAAAACCGTAGTTGCCCATACTCGATTCGCCGCAAGTCTGTACTCCCACTTTAGCGTTAAAGTCCCCCATAACAACGTTGTAGTGAGCTTTGGAGGTGGTATGTAAGGCTCTGGAAATATCTTCATACATGCTTTCCACCTCCTCATCCAAGTGTGTCGAGGTCGGTGCGTAAACCTGGATAACCTTGAGGCTGTACCTCTCGGTTAGCTTAATTACGAGGTACGCAACCCTGTTCGACACATTTGATATCTCTACAACGTTGGCACAGAGAACCTTATTAACCAGAAATCCGACGCCACCTTGGGAGGGCTGATCTCCTTCTCGGTAATACAGAAGATGGCCCGATCCCAGAGTTATGGTGTCCTCCCCCTCTCTTCGGACTTCACATAACCCTAGAATGTGCCACCTTATGTGCTTCAGATCCTCTTCTAATTGCGCCAGGTGTTCGTCCAGTCGTAACGTGCGTCCATTGAACGTAGCCAGGGTCAGTTTGGGTTGGCGGCCGATCGTGACCCGGTGATTCTTAGCACCCCCTGACCCGCCGTTACCATGACCGCCGCCTTGGCCAGGAATAGCGGGGCGGCCGGGGACTGGGGGCCTTGGTCCGATGGCTTGTTTCATAATCTAAAAATAGCTCATAATCGCACATAATGTGCAAAGAAAATAAACTGCATTTTACTTTTACTATACTGTAGTAGATGGTTATTATTATGACTGCTTGCAGTTCTTGCGGTAGCATTAACTTAGAGCGACGGTCTGTCGTTGAAAAAACTTTTATCAAAATTATGGGTTTGGTTTGTTTATTAAACCCACTTTAAACTTTATCTTAAGACTATCATACACTTTATGATCAATGTAGACAATTTTAATTTAAAGGAGTTTTCGCAATAATATTTGACCTTTCTGTAGAACAAAACTGACACGAATGCCGGGCAAGAGTGAGTAGTGTATTTTAAAAACTGGGTAGCATCACCCCTAGGCTAATATTTTTACAATCGTACATCAATACATCATACATCAGCTGTTTGAAGTAGGTGTACCGTGACAAGGTTTCGTCAGGCAATTTTGTAACCATTTTAAATAAATGTGGTGTGACATAACGAAGGTTCTCAAACACTCGTCTTGTCGACGATACTTGATATTTCGTAAGTACCGAATCCTTGACTCGTGACCCAGGAGATACCTTCTATATACCTACCTAACTTAGTAATAATCTCTGAAAACCTAAATTTTGATTCCTACTACGTAGTACATATTACGAAATACAGTTGCTAAAATGTTAAGATCTGTTTGCCTTCCATTAGCGACTGTTGCGCGTAAGGACAACACAAACCAGTAAGGGATATTAAACGCATTTACTTTGGACGAGCAGCGTTTTATCATTATCACAAAATAGCTCCCGCGGATGTAGCCTCATGAAAGCGAAAATCGATGCAACACATACCTAGTGCAGGTTGGTTTTTGGCAAACCAAAGAATCCTCTCATACGACGCATGATATGCAAATATCTAAGGCCTCTAACATACTTCAGTGCTAAAATAACACCATACTAAAACCGCTCTCGACGCACAACCCAGTACTAACGCAGCGCAGCGTCGTGCGTTGAACCTGCATCGAGAGCTGTTTTTGTATGGAGCGTGACGTTTTTAGTATGGATTTGACACGTGCATACGTGAGCGCAGCGTTATTTTTGAGCTTAAGTGTGGGAAAGTACAAAGGTAGGTATGCGTTGCTCCTTATTCAACGTATCAGTTATAAACTACACGTCCTATACTGTGGTTTAACTGTGACGAAGCTGGGATGATGCACTTCCTATTTTCACATACCTTGTATTATGCCTGATGATTGCATACTCCGTAGTTTTTAAAGCACATCGGTGCGAGAGTTCAGTCGCAATCAGCTTATTTGAATTGGACACCAAAAATTTTTAGCGAGAGTTGTCATATTTCTTAGGGACTATCCGAAATACTGAAGTACCAGGCACCTTTAATTTTTACAAACATATGTTTTGTAGATGGTCTGAATACCCTGTATATCTATAACATACTTGACTTGGTGGATATGATTGGATAAAAAAGGTACATGTTATTTAACAGATCTCCGTTGTTTTTCATTAGATTTCACAATTCCTACGTTGACAAATAAGGCAAAATTATATTATTGTGAAGATTAAATATTTGGAATTGTATAATTAACCTAGGTTGATGACGAATCAGTGGCACTTTTAGAGTAGCGAAAAAATAATAAAGATTTGTTTTTTTTTTATAAATTACTAGACTTATTATTATTAATAGACTAAGTTGTATTGACAGCCGATAATACTCATCACATGACTTAACCAATAACCCGTCAGAGTTTTATGGTGGCTTTATGCCATATGATAGTTAATTTTGACTACTAAGCCTTTAACGTGTTTGTGTAATGATTCGCTATAAATAAATCTATGACAACAACTAAGACAAATGGTTTTATGTTCCCTACAAAGCATCCCACATTTAATTTCGAACGAAATTTTTTGGTGTCTAATCTTCAATTGAATCAATTTACAAATTATTTTTCAATTGATGCAATGTTATGCTTAAGACAGAACCTAAACGAAAGACGAGTTTTTGACAGCAAAAGTTTGGCGTTTAGGGAGATAATCGCAATAATGTAAATGGTACACCTAGGAAAAAACCCCTTGACTAGTTGAATGCGAATATTTTCCGGAAGGATATACCTACATAATTTAGTTGTGTTATGATGTTTGTAAACAAGGAAATCTACATTTATAAATATTATTATCCTGACCCTCAATTATGATCTGATGTTTTTATCGCTGTCTGTACTTTTTATATAAGAGTATAGATTTGTTCTTTTTTGCTGGCTATAATTACGACTTTATTACGATATTTTGGCTTGATGTGACTGATTGCCCTTGAAGATACGAGGCTTATGTCATTCCAAGACTGCAGAAGAATAGCCAGATTATAATACATCGCTACCTTGATTAAAGGTTAAATTTTGAGATTTGTACGCCAAGTGTAAGTCAAAGTTATATATGAACATAATGAAGGTTTAAATTTTATATTCCAAGCTATTATAGCACAAAAGACTTTAAATAATTTGAAAGGAAAATTAATATCTTGATCATATTTATAGTAAATTCCAAGATAGATTATATAATTGACATTTTCAGATTTAATGTTATTTATGTTCTACGTTCATAACATTAAAATAATAATGAAAAAAATATATACAGCAGGTTGGATTTATTTAAACAAGGGTTCGAGTAACTAAATACAGTTCGTTTAAAAAATAATCACTTTATTATTATAAATAAAAACATCACAAAGTGACTTAAAAATTATAATACAAAAGTAAAAAAGACTTATGGCACAAGAATTTAGAGACAGCGATCTCTCATTCTGTACGCTTTTAGCATTGGAGAGTAGACTGAGATCGTAGAGTCCTTGCTATCGCCTAACTATGTATTTATAAGAATAGAGGTTATTTTACAAAGCATGGAACATGTTGTAAAACTCTGACACATCAAAGGTTTCCGTAAATATCAAAAAGTTAGAATTTCAGATTACATTTTGATATCATAATTTTGATGTTCTCTCATATAAGGCGCATCGCACACTTAACGCACGACGGACCGCTAAAATATCGCAGTTGTCGGTCAGACCCATACTAGAAACGTCACTCCCCATACTAAAACCGCACTCGACGGACGACACTGCGATAGCGCTGTGTCAACAGCGGTTGAGCGGTTTTAGTATGAGGATTGACATTTCTAGTATGGATCTGACAGAACGCTGCGATATTTTAGCGGTCCATCCTAAACTGAAAATCGTTTGAACTGTACGGAGGTACGTTCCATGTCTTATGCGTTTGATAACTTTAATTTCTTGCGCGTAATAGCAACATCCTCGTTCGTGCAGTTCCACTGTCTAGCACGCATTTGGCTTACATGTGAGATATCTACATCACAAATTTAGACGCTTTGTCGCAACGTACTGCTTGTCGCCGGTAAAAGCACGACTGAGGATGTTTGATGTGTCAGCTTCTGTATTTATCTACTTCCTCTGGCCAAGGGAGGTCTTGGGCTGGAAGCCGTTGGGTCCAGCTGTGAAGGTCACGGTGTAGTGTTTGCCGTCGGGAGCGATGTATGAGTACTGGCCGTTGACAGTCAGGGCTGCGTTCTCGGAGTCAGGGTTGTCAATTTTACCCTCCTCCTGCCGGGATGTTCCGTCACTGGTCTCGTATCTGCAGAGATGATTTTTAAATTTAGTTTTCTCATTGTTAACATCGTTTTAAAGTTGTATTATATTGTAATAATAGTGACTTATCACGATTGACCGTAAATTCTTTTTTTGTCTTCTGGGACAATGACTCGTTGAACTTCTTTGTCAGATATCATCAAAAAACTACTAACGTAAAATATTTCGTTTTCGCTTTTACTCAATCTGAGACTGGTATTGCGCTACACCTGACATGGACCAGAATGGACCTACACAAAAAGACAAGTTGTTTCAATATGTTTGTTGAATGTATATGAATATACATGTATTGTGTCCTCTGAGCTTGCATGTCAGAAGCTTTGTGCCAATATTTACACAACGATGGACACAAAAGATGTTTGCTCAGTTGAAATCCAAAGTGACCATAAGCAGTTTTATAGGTAAGTAGGTGCAATAGAGTACAATGAATTGTTAGTTAGTATACAAGGTCTTAAAAACACCTTGTATCTAAGTAAAGGCAACCATCGCATAATGAGGTACATTTTTCAAGTGATAAACAAACATAAATCTCTAGGTCATTCAAATGCAGAAAATATAAGATAGATAAAGGAAAACCTGTCTAGAATCAAGTAGTTGGAAAGAAAATATAAATAGCACAGTCTATTATGCTTAGTATAAACTTTAGAGCATACCGATGTAAATCAGTCATCAATCATTTATTTATTTGCTATAACACATTTAAAAACAGACCAATCAAAGAGATAACATATTGTAGTGAGTTTTAAGTATTTTGAGCGTGCCATCTTTGTTAATTTTTCAATTACATAGCCCCGGACAGTTTTTTTGTTTGTATTTATGTTATATAGTATTATTTGGTGTGTAGTTAGTTCTACTCTTCCCAGCACAGGCCAGTATTTACGTATATAGTTTTATAATTATACTTATTATTTCATGCCATACATGCGATACGTACACATCTTCATTAAATAGATTTTCACCATTGCAGATGCAACAGTGTACCTAGACGCAGGTATAAAGTTGACGAAGAGTAATGAAATGTTGCAAGTAGCGAGCCTATATGTTGAGCTTGCCTAACATGCTATAACTAGCGATAAAAGTACTATAAAGCAGTCAACAAAGTATGTAGTTTGAGTAAGGAGCAAAGGTGCCTAGGGTTTTGTTATAGTTGATATAAAACGGATGGATATCTAATTAGTACCTTTCGTTGTAAATAATCCATAAAATGCCTTAGAAGTAAATACCAACTTATTTGTATATACAGTTTTAGTGTTTTACTGTGTTGTATTTATGTAACACAATACGTATTACATAGTACTTTACAGTTGTAGTTTTGTGTGCGTATTTAAACATATCTACAACTATACTATGATTTTGAGATGAAGGTATGTTTTCATTTTTAATGTAAAGTAGGAACCGAAGTTTTAATAGAGTAAGTACCTAACAAGTAATTCTAACACTAGGGTTCATTGGGTCGTTGGACGACTCAGAGTCCCACACGAAAAGAAAGAAAGAGACAAGTAATAATTTCCTGAGTCTATGGGGCTAAAACTATTACTTACTTTCGCTCAATTCATCGTATAAAAACATTATGCAAAAGCTATTAAAGGGTAAAACTAATGAATTGACATGAATTTTTCTAATACTCGATTTACTCATAAAATAGTTCCCTTTATCATAGTTATTTGGGACAGGAATAATTAGAACGTTTTCTATCTTTTTAACAAAGACTTACGCGAAATTGTATCCATCAGGCTGGACATCGCTGTCGAACCTGAGGATCTGGACCTCCTGGGGGTTCTGCTGGGGAAGTCCAGCGCAGAGAGCCACCAAGCAGAGGACAGTCACCTGGTAACAGAAAAGATTAGACACCACAGTCAAAATCCACAATAAATACTTGTTGAACTTCCTAGGTCGAAAAAATATTTTTATTACAAGTTTGTTGCTCTAAGATACATACACACACATATTACGCCTTTATCCCTTACGGGGTAGGCAGCGCCCTTACGGGCCCTAAGATAGAACTATTAATCGTTAAAGAGCCCGCCCCGGGTCGTGTTGCGTTCTTTTTTATTTTAGTTTTAAAACATATTTTGCTGTCTTGTAAACTTACAACTTGTCTACTTGTATATAATAGAGTAATGCCACTGGCAGTTTCTTTCTGTTAGTTTTCAATTAAGTAGATAGTTTATGTTTAATAAAAGCTTAAAGTATGTAATAGTCCCATGCGTGTCACTGTGTCACTTTTGCACTTTAAAATTATCCAAATAGGTATCCAAGACACCACAATAGTCATCCACTCCAAAAACCACTTGTATTTTCGTTAACAATAAAATTCAAGAAACACTAGCAACCTCCATTGATTTAAAATCATTGTTACTTAGTTAAAAAATAATGACTCACGTATTTAAGCATGTTGGTTAGTATTCCTGTTGAGCACAAACTAACGAATGAGTATGTGGTGTATGATCGTTCATTTTATATATTCCGAGGTGCACTTGCAGGGGCTGACATCACGAAATCTGACGCGAAGATGGTCTGACCCACGGGAGAAAAAAGATTCGTACGGCATATTACATCGTAATCATCATTGGCATCATACGTCTGTCATAGACGATTTAATCAGTGTCTGAGACAAGACTACAGCCACAACATTCCACTGCTATTTTGAGTGCAATGCAAAATGTTGAATCTGCTGCCTATTTCCTAGAATGAACTTGTCCCTAAGTTACATTTATGATACTCATAGAATAGAGTGATGTTACTCAGTCCACATCATATGGAAGTGTACCTACAATACCCACTATTGTAAAAGATTTGATGTTGGTTATACGATCGAACAGAATGGCGCAATAAAGAAAAGGCCAATTCATGTAATAGTGGGCTAGTAAAGGCTTTATGTATGAATAAAATCTTGATACATCAGTAATATGTTTCAGTTTGAGTATTTACTTCCACACTTGTCCCACAAGTCTCAGCGTTTACTAGAACTTTTATTTGTAAGAGAAAAAGACATTTATTGCGGAAAATCTTCAGTCATATTCAAAATTTGATTAAAAGCTTTCAGAAATTCACAATGGTTACAATTGTTTATTATCCGATATCTACATACTTAAAGAGTCTAAATGGCAGTCAAACTTGAATCACCCTATCTATTTAAAAAACTGCATCTTAATGCGTTGTGTATTTTTAAAGATCTAAGCATATAAGGTGTAAAAACATTAGCTGCAATTATTTTAAGGGGTGAACAACTTTCCCCAAGGAACATAGGTCGAAATATTTAAAAAAATTTGGCTCGCCATACAAATTGACTTGGTCGGCCAGTATGTTTTGTATGGGAGGTCCGATTTTTTTTTCATATTTCGCCTAATGTTTCTTGGGAAAAGTTGTTCAGTATCATGGGCTGGTTTACCCCTTAAAATATTTCCTACATTTTTTTACACCCTAATACATAAATACAGACATATTTGCTTTATACTATTTAGTGATAGTGAACGCAGTACAATATCTTTTTAAGTTACATTACAGCTTAGCCTCTCTTCAGAATAATCGAGAGACCTCCACTTTTTGTCAACTTTTGACATGGACACAAATCAAATTCGGAGTCACAATACAATTAATTTTATTACATAATCTATCTACGTGTCTATTGATTTGATAAATTAAACAATGCTTATGAAAATAGATAAGTATGTTGCGATGCTTTGCGAAATAATCTATTTGACAGCTTAATTATTTAACTTTTTTCAATATGTATTTCTCTAGTCATAAAATTGTATTTCTCAATATAAAAGGAACATACATTGACCAACAGAAGTTGTGGTTTGTGACAGTTACAGCGTTTCTCCACTTTCCCGGTCCGGCTGCCGGATTCGAATGCCAGATGACGCTTTTCCACCCATCCGGTAAAAGACGGACAGTAGAATGACGTCATGGTAGAGTTCAAAGAGTACCTTTTATATGCATACTCTTTGTAAATCTGTCACTTCGGACCGTGAGAATCCAAATTTCGGTTTGGAAAATTCCCGGATCGATAAATGACGGATGTCGGAAGAGTTTAAAAGCATGTATAGTAGTGTAATAGATTTCTAAATCGGATCCGAAATTGACGCACCGGCAAATGACGAATGCCGGATAAGTGGAGAAAGGCCCTTATCATATAAGTGACGTGACAATCGCAACTGGATGCGACGTCATGTGCCATCGGGTTCGGTTTTTTTCGGTTTTGTATGGAATTTTGTAAATTAGTATCGCAAAAAAATCGTATCGTGCATAGATGCATATCACCGGAATATAAAGCGGTGCGTGTGAGTTAAGCCTTAGAAGACTTACTGAAAGAGGAATTGTACAGCGTTTTTTGAAATTTACTGTAATTATTATTTACTGTATTTCAGTAGCTCGCAGGTTCTGGCTTTACGATGCGGTTTCGTTGCGCTTGCAGCATTTATGAAGTCCTCTAATCTTCATGCATTCTTAGACCTAGTAGCATCTGATATGCTCCAGCCTTTCAGTCTATCAATGATCATATATAATTGTTGATGAAAGAACTTAAGCCCATACAATGCCAATATTATTTTACATTACATTACATTCATACATATAAAAATCACGCCTCTTTGCCGTTGGGGTACGCAGAGATTATTTCCTTCCACTTGCTACGATCCTGGCACACTTCTTTCGCTTCTTCTTCATTCATTAGATTTTAATGCACGCTCGTTGGTTTAGGGTAATCTTGATCTGACCATTCTTTAAAACGTCACCGATTTGGTCTAGGTAGGTTCTTCGCGGCCTTCCCCTTCCAACATTTCCACTAACACTCGCCTTACATATTTCTTTTGATAATACAATACAATACAAATGCTTTATTTGTACAAAACACAAAACAAAGAAAAGTACAATAAAAGAAAATTCGGTACAATTAGGCGGCCTTACTGCTGAGGTAGCAATTTCTACCAGGCAACCTTTTATTGGCAGGAAAAGTACGCAGGGTCAAGCGGGATAGTGCATATGTACGAACTATACCTACATATACTAATAAACTATTTTACATACTAATGCACAAATTAAATTATAATAAACTAATATATACGGTAATATTTAATACAATAAACAAATACATAATTATATGGTAGAAGGATAGCAAAAAGAAAAAGTAAACTATTAGACAGCGAAGAGAAAAATAATTTAAACAGCAGTAATTATAGTAAATAGACTACTTATTCAAGCTAAGAGAGCTCAAAAAATGAGCTTTAATTCTCTCCTTGAAAGAAGCGAGTGACGGAGAGCGTTGGATGTGCTCTGGCAAAGAATTCCACAGCTTGATAGCTCGCACTGTGAAAGACTTTGCACAGAAATCGGTTTTATGGAAAGGTAGGTTGAGCCGAAGAGAATTGCTGGAACGCAGGTTGCGAGCCATCGTGGAGGAGTGGAAGATAAAACGCTCTTTGAGGTAAGGGGGAGTATGAGGAAGGAAAAGGACAGAGTAAAGAAGGGAGAGAATATGGCAGTCCCTCCTAAGGGATATGGGCAACCATCTAAGCTGGGACCTATAATCAGAGACATGGTCAAACTTCCGCAAACTGAAAATGAACCTTATGCAAAGATTTTGCAAACGCTCCAATTTGGTGAGTAGCTCGACTGTTAGGTCTGGGTAACACACGTCAGCGTAATCCAAAATAGGCAACAGAAGCGAGTGTGCCAAGGAGATTTTAGTTTTTGTTGGCAGCAGGTTCTTCAGACGCTTCAGCGAGCTGTACGCGCGATAATCTGGTTTCATTTATTCTATCAACATGACCATACCACTTTAACATTCCCTTTTCAATCCCATATGATTCAACTTATAATATCAAAACATTCATACTAATTCGTCGTAAATAACTACGTACATAAATTATTGCATCTACCTATTTGATATCCGGTATAATGGTATGCAACAGCAGATAGTAATCAACACGAATGATAAATAAATAACACCTAGGATTTCCATCCGACTGTCGTAATGAACATGGAACTTTAGAGTAAATAGTTCTGCAAAGTAACTTGGAAGTGAAATAACTAGCAGACGTAGGCGGATCGCACACTTAACGCACGACAGAGATCTAAGACATTGCAGCGGTCTGTCAGATATAAATGTCAATCCTCGTACTAAAACCGCTCAACCGCTGGTGGCGCAGTGCTATCGCAGCGTCGTCCATCGAGTGCGGTTTTAGTATGGAGAGTGACGTTTCATGTATGGATCTGATAGACAGCTGCGATATTTTAAGGCTCCGTCGTGCGTGAAGTGTGCGATCCGTCTAAAAGCCATTTTTTTTATCGTACCTAACTCAAATAAACTTACTTTGATTATACAATTTTGAGGACGTGAAAATCAATCAACAAATCTAAATTAGATGAAGCTGTAGAATATCCAAAATAATTATTTTAATAAAATTTACAAACATACATTTATGATAATGAGTATCACATCACTTTATGTTCCTACTTATTTGTACTTTCGCAGCAAGGAGTAAACAAAATGATGCGTTTATAAAAATTTTAATACCTTACTTATAAGTACAACATAAATAACTACATATTTTTATCCATTGAAGATAACTAAAGGAAAGATTTTAATTAGGTATCAAACCAAAGTGGTTGGATTTCCTAATGTTCGAATACTCGTGATATATGTCATGAATATAGTTTTCAGTCTCGCAGTTGAAGTATGTGATACGATAATAAAATGTTCTAAAACTTACGACAAAATCAAGAATATACTGACATATAACAAAACAGTTTTTTTTATAAAATGAATTCAAGACAAAAGGAGGCCTCACGTAAAACGTTAACTAAGTTACCTCAAACAAAAATGTTATACCTTTACATCCTTGACCTTATACATTGACTCACAAAATTATAAACTAACTTGGAACCAAATTTGCATCAACGTTAGATGTTATCTTGGTCAAATATTTTAAACCTGTGTTTGTATTATAATTATGAATTCATAATTAAACTCTAGTTTTGATGAAGATCTTAACAAACACCGAAACATTTTTATAAGTAAATAGTTACTGTAATGCGTCACAAACATCGATTAGAAGTACATACAGCCGTTCTCACACTTAACGCACAACGCAGCGCTAAAATAACGACGCGTAACGCATGCGTCTGTCAGATCCATACTAAAAACGTCAATCCCATACTAAAACCGCTGCGCTAGCGCTGCGTCAACAGCGGTTGTGCGTTATAGTTCATCGCATACGTTACGCAGCGTTAGTTTAGCGCTGCGTTGTGCTTTTAGTGTGAGAACGGCCTACCTCACAATCGTCAAGCCATGTTTTGTGAATTATAAAAAAACAAAATCTTGGCTAATGATTAAAAAACTCTATCCTAACTTAATGGCAGCGTTATAAATACTTTTAAGAACTACTTACTCCTTAGGAAAGATTTTGTCTCGGTTTGCTAACTTGTAGATATCTATTTAAATTAGTTGGACCAAGAATATAGAGCTACTCGAAAGGTCCTCAAAACAAAAATAAAAACTTGAAATATGTGCCTATGTACATAAGTTTTTTTTATTTATTTGTTCATTAGTTTTTTACGTTTTTATTTTTATTTTGACGAGGTACAAAATTCACCTATCTAGGTACAAAATAATTGCATTTAGGTCAGGTTGTCAGCAATGACACTAGCAATGTTTAATGAAAACAAACAGCTACATTTACACAATTGACAAATTGCCAGAGGCGTTTTGGAGGATCACCTTAAATAAACTGTATGATTTAGGCACACGCGATTGTGATTAACACCTTGACTACTCAGACCAAAAATATGTTAGATGCGACCTAAATGAACAGGCCTACATTTTTAGAAAAAGACTGCATGCATTAGCTGACTGGCTGACTGGCTGACTGACTGACTGCCTGACTGGCTGACTGACTGACTAATTGACTGACTGACCGACAGACTGACTGACTGACTGACTGACTGACTGACATCTAGATGACATATTAATCATCATCATATAAGTATAGATTGATATAAATTGTTATACTTCTACGTACTGTATGACTTGAATGGTATCAACTTTTACGGTTAGATAACAAAAAAGTTTGACACGTGTTGAGACAGTGTTTAAATTCATTCTCCATACTACGGTTTGACAACTATTGTAATAACACGGTTATACTAGTTTATATCACACTTTGTTTACCTGAATACTGGTGTTAAGGTAATTTTGCATCTATCTAGTTGCAAGCAATAAAAAGAAGTTTGAATCAAAATGTAAGTGCTTGTACTATTTTCCATATTTTCCAATTTTATTGCGACCTCACACTTTGATCTGTCTACTGTTATTGATAGATCCAAGCTTTGCCTGCAATTCGACTTCGAAACATTCTATTGTCAACACAAAATCGATATTTAAAGACCAACTTGTCTCTTCAGTGTTCAGTGCAACAGTCTTTCGGGAATCCTCCAGCCTTACAGACTTACCTACAAAGATGATGAAACTAGTAAGTGATTTGAAATGATTTACGCTCAAATTTTGTAATGGCAGTTGGTTTTTTAAAAAAACTTCTTGATATGAAATAAAAAAAATTGGATCAGCATAAAAATTAAATTACTTATATATATATATATATTTTTTGCATTAGATGATGTACGACCTATGAACTGAGTTTTTTGATTAGAGAAAGGCCATTATTGGCACAATGGCAATTGTTTCGTGGCTGAATTGTATCCTGACTAAAGTTTGGCAGGTTCTTATAAAAAGTTGCCTAAATTGTAAAAGAAAGAATTTTTGAAAACCTAGCTTTTACACATCATAATCTATGTTTTCAGACGGTATTCGCTCTTGCGGTGGCGCTAGTGTGCGCGCTTCCCCAGCAGAACGATGCGCAAGCGCCTGGCAGTTCGCAGCCTCCCGTGCAGATCGTCAAGCAAGACTCTGAAGTAGACGTCAACGGATACAACTTCGAGTAAGTATCTCTCCTACGGCGGATTGCAAACACAACGCACGATGGAGCGCTAAAATATCGCAGCGGTCTGTCATATCCATATTAGGAACGTCATTCCCAATACTAGAACCACTCTCGACGGACGATGCTGCGATATTTTATCGCTCCGTCGTGCGTTAAGTGTGCGGCCCGCCTACTACAGCCATAAAAGTCCACTGCTACCCATTGGGCCTTTCCCAATAGGAGGGTATTGCCATACTCACCACGCTTGGCAGGCGAATTGGCGAGTGAGTATCTATTAAACGTAATAAGTAAGTAAGGTACTGACATAAAATTATTACTTTAAAATGTTAATTACATTAGAGTATGTTCTTGTTTATTACATTACTAAATTATCAGCACTCAAACTCAACTCAAAACAAACTCAAATTAACAAACAAACAAATTCTTCAAAAGGGTATGGAATACTCCATCTCTCATTATTTATGAAAATTCACATCTAGCGAGACATTTTATTATTATAATTCACTCGTTTGCTAAATTTATCACCCAGTCTTTTATAATTACTCAAAAAGGAAAACCGTGGACAAAAACGTAACTTGTGTTTTTTTATGTAATTGGGTGCTTATTTTTTTAGGTCACTGTGCAAACAGTGCCAATGTCGGCAAAGGACAAACCGTTTATGAATTTTAGTTTACGATTGTATTTAATTAAGTACAATTATTTGTAGGGTGAATTTTGCTCGAGGTTATTACTGTTTTTTTAGACAAACTAATATATTTTCATTTCAGGGTCTAAATTATTTTCCTATAGCGATAAAAACGTTACATAGATAAAAAAAATATATATGTAGAACACTTCCCGAAAATATTTGTACTTAATGAAATCAGCTGTACAAAGATAAATATGTAGGTACTAATATTTTGTACTACTTACAAAATACATACATACTTTAAAAAAGTAGTGTTTTATTAAAAAAATATATTAGGTGTAAAAATATTGGCTGAAAATATTTTAAGGGGTGAACCAGTCCACGAAATTGAACAACTAAAAAAAAAAATTTTGGACCTCCCATACAAAATGTACTGGCCGACCAAGTCAATTTGTATGAGGGGGACAATTTTTTTTTTTCATATTTCGACCTATGTTCCTTGGGGAAAAGTTGTTCAGTTTTATGGGCTGGTTTACCCCATAAAGTATTTGCGCTAATTTATTTACACCCTGTATTGTGTAAAAAAGTATCGAAAATCATTTCTTCTATTAGAATGTGCATTTTCAAATCTATTATAATGCCTTGGTAATATATTTAAGACCTTTTGAATAGTGTTAATAAAATTATGAATTCAAGTAAGACGGAGATGCACTTACTATATAATTTGACATAAATATTAGTACGTGAGTTTCAACCTTAAGGTTTTGATAGCTGAGCTAGCACAACTTCTTTTTCAATCAGGCTTTAATTCATTTCTTCAATTTAATAGTTCACCGTAATGATTTATTTTGTAATATTACTATGTAATGTTTTTAGACTATAATATCCTCCATGTTTCTAATGTTCTCGAAGTTTATTAGTTTAATTGACTGTTAGGCCCTGAGTTTGGAGGTTTCTCATTTTTTGTTTTCTTTATGAATACTTATATATATGTTTTTACTCTGTGAGATAGATGTATCAAATTGTTATCGCACGACAGCACGATTTTCAATAAATTAATTATGTATAGAGTCGTATGTAAAGACTTAGCCATACACATTTTAAACATTTACATCGACGCCGTGACAACATCATCTGCCCTGTTTTATTAATGAAGTTGGATATAATTCTCTCTTCGTATTTTAAGCTCAAGAATAAGAATTCTATTTACTTCCATAATCTCACAATGAGGCAAAATCCTGACAAGACAGTCATTTTCGACAGCTTCTAAAAACCAGCCCATGAGTTTTGTTCCTAATCATGCTTTTTGCCGTCAGATTCGAAACGAGTGACGGAACAGTCCGGCAAGAGCAGGGGGAGTACAAGAACGACACGGAGCAGCAAGGTTTGCTGGTGAGAGGAAGTTACAGCTACGTCGCTCCAGACGGCCAGCACATTTCCGTGAAGTTCGTCGCCGACAAGAACGGGTACCAGGTCTCTAACGACACGCAGAGCCAGCCGAGCCCAAACCCTGCACAGTCTTAGTTTAAAAAAATTGTATAGTTTTTTTTTTCAGATGAGTAAATATATGTTTCAAAAAAGTCTTCTAAAATAAATATTTTTAAAAATACTTCTTTTGTTTGCACAACTATTACCTATTCATCACAATAAAACAATTTCAAAGTGATTCTAGTTCTGTTTATTGTTTTGATTCGACAAATTATATTTCAACGCATGTTGTGAAAACTCTTTTCATTGAGCTTGTCCTTAAGAAAATAAACTAACTTATATTATAAGGAACTCAATAGTTTAAATTTGTGTCCACCGAATACTCCCAGTAAACCGCAAAATTGTATGTTATTAATAAAGATTCGGGTCGAACAAAACCCATTCTTGTATGATTGTGTATAAATTAAGTTGTGCTAAAATGAGTTTTTTCTGTAGCAAAATACCTCTGTAGAACCAAAAAAGTATACTAATGGTGACGAAAATACGCCATTTTCATACTTAACGCACAACGCAACGCTAAAATAACGCAGCGGTCTATACTAGACATGTCAACTCCTATACTAAAACCGCTCAACCGATTATGCGATTGAGCGGTTTTAGTATGGGGATTGACGTATCTAGTATAGCTCTGACAGACCACTGCGTTACGTTACGGATGCGATATCTTAGCGCTGCTTTGTGTGTAAGTGTCGGGGAGGCCTCGTATCGACTAAAGATCCAATAAAACCTGGTGTCAGGTTTCCTTAACGGTGTTTTTGTATCTTATTAAGTCGAAAGAAATAACGACGATCATCCGCCACGCCTTCAGGTGAAAGAGAGCAGACTAACTCTTCAGGCCTAGAGAATATTTGTAAGCAAGCTATAGAGTCTTTAGAGAAATTAAATACTATTTATTGGTTAAAAAAATAATATTATAGTAAATAAGCAAAATTTTCCAATTGGTAATCTTTAGTTTGGTTCATCGTGTCGTTAAGCAACTCGGTGTCCCACGAAAAGAAAAAGAAGAAGTTATCTTACTTAGGTACGTCAGAGGATGCTTTGCACCAGCGCCACCTAAAATAATAAATTCCTCGAAAAGTAATAAAGGTACATGTTTAAGAGTCGCACTATTATTAGTATTAGTACAGATTATGTACTAAGGCGGATCGCACACTTGACGCACATCGCAGCGGTCTGATGAAATGTCAATCCCCATACTAAAACCGTTCAACCGCTGTCGACGCAGCGCTATCGCAGTGACTTCCGTCGAACGCGATTTTAGTATGGATCTGACAGACCACTGCGATATATTAGCACTCCGTCGTGAGTCAAGTGTGCGATCCGCCTTAAGAAGTAAAAAAATACCTTGATTAAGCGAGGTGGCATCACATCATATCTTAAGTAGGTACATGTTATACCAATGCTTTGTTTGTTGTTTCTCAAAAATAGAAAAAGAATAAATGAAGTATAAATTATAAAATGATTTTCAGACTTCTTAAAGTTACAGTAATTGATAATACCGATGCCTGATGGATACTTGAGTAATAGCAATTTCAAAGATCTGCAAATTATAACAGCATTCTTAGGCGCTATAGAATTGTTTCTAAAAACCAACGTGTACTTTATCAATTTTTCTTGTTACAAAAACTCGAATGTACATAAAACATTCTTTTTTTTTGGTAAGTACAGTTAACTACTAAGTATTTTTCGTTTTGTTTATTTACCTTTTAATGTATACATAAATTATGAAAAAGCTGTTTTTCAATGGAAATACTATTTACCAGCTTAAAAGTATTGAAGATCATATACAAAAACTTTACTTTGCTAAATTAAGATAGCGCCTGTCGTTTGATTAAAGCAGCTGGTGCTATATAGTGTCCGTAGATTAAAATTTTATATTTTATTTTTGACGTCATCGTGGTTTTAGTTGAAGGCGATGAACATACTTGACGCACGACGGAGCACAAAAATATCTCAGCGGTCTGTCATATCTATACTAAAAATGTCAATCCCCATACTAAAACCGCTCAACCGCTGTTGACACAGCGCTATCGCAGTGTCATCCGTCGAGTGCGGTTTTAGTATCAGGAGTGACGTTTCTAGTATGGATCTGACAGACCGCTGAGATATTTTTGTGCTTCAAGTGTGTTCCTCGCCGATATAGTTTAAGTTAATTTTGTGATTTGAAACAACTTTGAGATATTGCGACACAACCTATGATTTAAGAGTACGGCAAAAACGTTGGACGTGTAGTGAACGTGTCGTAAACTTACGTCATAAATGTTTTATATGTCTCTTTCTGTAAGGACGTAAATGGATAAACTCTCAATGATAAAAATACTCACTCTGTGATGACAAACCACTCTTAAACGAAAACGCAATTTTATTAATTTACTACTTAACATTTAAATATTGACATGCCAGCGTTTGTATTGATTGTTAATTGTATTAATTTTACCAATCTATTCAATTTTACCATGTTTGCAAATCAATTTATTCTTAATATATATATTTTTTATTCTTATACGTAATAAGATTATTTATTACCAAAATCATCTTTGATGTTTGGTACTCTTGATAGAAAAGTTTGGTTTATTCAGTTTGACAATCACGTTCAGATATGACGTAGAGGTCAAAGGAAAATTACGACGAAGTAACTTTTAAAGTATAATGATAAGGTTCTCATATTCCGCAAGGGACCAGTTTATTCTTATAAAAAGAATATATTGACTAGTTTGAAATTATGTGAGTGACAACTAAATTGCTTTATTATTTTTTGTCTACAATTTATTTCTGCTGATGTGAAGGGTTGAGTATCTTAATGATGGGACTGTAGCCCTTCTCGTCAGCAGTGTAGTCAACTTGGTACTGCTGGCCATCAGGGGCGGTGTACGCGTAGGAACCCTTGATGCCGATGCCCTGATGGTCTCCCACGGTGATCAGCATGGCCTCTTCTTGGCGGGACACACCGTCACTTGTCTGAAATCTGTTTTACGGTCAAATGACTGTTACGCGGTGTATTGCCTGCTTTATGTAATTTTTGGAGGCCATCTCTTAATGTTATAAAAAGGATTATTGCTCATCTGCGTGTACTTTTATCGTTGTGTTGTTTTTTCTAGCTTGCAATCTACAACAAAATTAAGAGACTGAACTTTCAACTAGTGAGTATAAACAATGATACTTAATTTTGACATGTCTTTCTTTCTGACATCACTATAGTGATATGCCATTTTTCTCAATCAGCCCATAAAATTTTTCGTTGTAATGATATCATCTGATACTTTAAAAAAAACTTTAAAATTATAGAAGTAATATGAAAAGCTAGATGATGAAGCCTCTTTAAAGTAAATTGGCTGTATTAGAGGGTTCCGTTTATAATAGTTTCTAGGTGGTGACATGTACTTACTTGAAGTCGTATCCGTCTTGTCTGACATTAGTGATCTCTGTGACGATTTCGACAACAGGTTTGTCCTTTGGATCAGCATCAACAGCCAAAGCTACTGCGACTAGTATTCCAAATACGAACAGTTTCTAAAACCAAAAGATTTCCGGGATAAAATTAAGTTCCAATTTTGAATAAACATCGGAAAAAATTGCGTCATGGAAGTGATACTTTACAGTAAAGCGGTATTCCCTAAATTGACTTCCTATTTATTTTATCAAAATGGTCGGTCTTACCTTTAGATAAATTATTGTTATTATTTCTGTATTGTATAAGTATACAAAAACATGTGTTATGGCGATTGACCTGCTAATTGGGATAATCTGCTAAAAATGATTTATTAGCAAGATTTTTTCCTAATCTTAAATAAAATTAATGCAACAAAATCTAATTGTTACTTACCAAAGCAACCATGATGAGAAGATGATGCTTCTATTGTAAATACCTTGAAAAAGCAACTGGTAGATTGAATGTAGCGGGTTGTTCTTAAATACAGAACCATTGTTTGCTCTGTCTGGCCGATTGACAAATTTTCGTGTGAGGTGATAACACGAATCAAGTGCTTGTTATGAAACCTGTCGCATAGGCAAATTGCTACAGTCTCCAATGCAGGCAATATGCCTGTTCTATAAACATATGTATTTTTTTTACGGGCTGGTGACTGTATCGAGAAAATGGGAAATAGTGCCTTGTGGCGTACCCTAGGGGAGATTTACGTCTAGGTGTTGACTGCTGGACGTGCGTAATGTGATGCGACAGGAACCAGTTAAAAATATATTATGATACGTAACTTTAGTGTGAAACTAAAATAAAATTTGCAGGGATTTTGAAAAAATATTTTACATATCTCATGCTCTGAAAGTAGGTCATTACTGACAAAAAACACGACTTGTAAGTTCAACTTACAGGCGAGGTTTTAAAACTAAGCCTGTAAGTAATTTTAAATATGGAACTAGAAAAAGAACCAATAGAATCGGGGCAATTAAAAAGTTAAAATCAATTTCTTCTTATTTTTAATAGGAGTTGCATCAATTAGTTCTATACGATTTAAAATTTCGAACTGGCCGCTACGAATTGTGTTGCTTGGACGCAGGAATTATATTTTTAATCTGTATTTTTATAACCTCAATAAATGAGTTTGTCGAATTATTACTCAATAATACAATAACAAAAGTAAAATTTACGAATATCCCTACGATCAAAAAAATTTCTACTTTATGTTAGGATACTTTTCTTTCATATTAAATCAATATTTTTTAATCATAGAAAAAAAAGTTTCGTGGTGCAATTTGAATACCAGACGATACAATCGTCATTTATGGATCGTTTTCTTGTATTTATCGCTTTATTTTACTCACTTTTCATTCGATATGTAAAGCAGTATACGTACCACGGATGTAACATCAATAACAACCTCGGAAAGGTACCGCCCTCGCTCCGCTCGGGCGTTAAAAAACCTCGGTTGTTATTGATAGCTTACATACCTAAGTACGTAATCTACTATTAATGATAAATAGTGTTATAACTTACAGATATGTGAGTTCATTCTAAAGTTTCTAAGTTCTTGTACAAATTAAAACTTTCTACATTCAAACAACGTCCAAGGATAGGCGATGAGAAAGTCGTGTTAATGTTAAGCGAGTAATAAATTATTGTTTTTAATAAATAACTTAATCTAAAATACTTTGTAGAAAATGTTATTTTCTAATAAATTATTAAATACTTCAAAGATATTTCCAGTCTTGTTCAATTCAAATCAGCTCAAATTTTTTGCTGTAGTCTTGTTTTTTTTTACATTATGCTACCTATTTTCTTAATAACGGTTCTGTAGCCCCGTTTGCCGGCTTTGTAGGTCATCTCGTAGAGTTGCCCCCTGTTGTCGACCCACCGCACGGCCCCGAGTACGTCCAGCGCCGCTTGGGGGGTGCCACGGTCCTTGATACTGCCCTGTTCCGTGCGGGTAGCACCTGAAGCGTCTGTATAGCTGAAAATTATACAAAATCATAAGTTTTTAATTTTAATTATTGAATGCTGAGGCAACATGAATAATACATCTTCTTCTTTATTTGAGAGCCACGCTTGTGTCGGTGGAGCAACCGCCATTCGTTTTTTTTCTCCTCCAGTGATAGTACATTATTTAATGTAAAATTATATACCCCTTAAAAAATATATGTATTGATTTCGATTGGTGAACAAGAACTGAGATTGATTGATACTTGTAGAAGACGGTTGAAAAATTCTGACACTAGGGTTCATCGGGTCGTTGGACGACTTGGTGTCCCACAGGAAAAGAGAGAGATTGATATAACCTTACCTAATCAATAAATAAATTGTATTGCTAGACTTTGTTGAGTTACTATAAATATAAACGGCTTATTGTTTTGAATACTTTTTACAACCGATTTATTTGTCAAGCAATCAATAGTTTTACGGCTGAGTGAGGTTATGTTATGATTCGCCTACTGATTTGCCATGTGAGTAAGTACTTATTGCATTAGTATTATCATGTAGGTGCCTATAATTTGTCATGCATCTTAAATATTGGCGATTACTATTAGACCGCCTTGTGATATTGCATCCGTGAAGGCAAAGTAAATACTCTTTGTTATGAGTGCTTCCTTGAAGTAAGTAATGCTAGAAAAGTGAATCTTGCTGCTCCATACAATACGCAAACATTTTTACGCTCAAAAATTATAATTATGTTTCTTTATTATATAAGATGTAAAAAAAATTGCTGCAAATATTTTAAGGGGTGATCCAGCCCATGAAACTGAACAACTTTCCCCATAAAACATAGGTCGAAATATGAAAAAAAAATTTGGACCTCCCATACAAATTGACTTGGTCTGTCGGTAATTTACCTATATATCATTGTTATCCTTTGTTATAGATAGTTATATTTTTATTCTTATCATGAAATTAAATTTGAAATGAATTAAATATTATTTGTCGTCTTTTGACCAGAGTGCTACTAACATCGCGTGTAGTCATAATTATTTAAGACACTATCTCTGATCAGTTACAATACTTTTAATTTACTTATATCAGACTGATAATACCGTTATATGTACTCAGAAAAATTCAGAGTAAAGAATCGTAAAGGTAGGTATGGAGAACATCTCCCCAAACAGAATAGGTTGTTCCAGTACCATCCAAATTCGGACATTCAACCGTTAAAAATGTTCATCATGTTTTATTTTTTGTTTCATCACTGGAACATGATTTATGGCATGTTATGTGACAACAAATTAAGACTGACTCTTTGTACTGATTGAATGTGAGGTTTTTATGAATGAATTGTATCTTTTTTGACTGACAAACAATACTCTGCTAAACGGTATTTTAAATACGTTACACCGATGTCGTGATCGATTAATATTGATACTCGTATGAAGACTCAATCCAAACTCTATGATGTTGTGTGACACTTTTAATCCTACGAAGGCGAGACAAAAACGGGTAAGAATACATACATACATACATATATCACGCCTTTATCCCTTGCGGGGTAGGCAGAGCGATAGTGGCCGTAAGAATACAGCCACTATCGCCACGTCTAACATTTTTGAGGATTGTTTTCCAAGGTTGTTTCAGAAAACATGTGTACTAATATAGTGACAGGTTGTCAGCAATTCGCCTAAAAATTGTAATACACCAATACTCTCGAGTCTCTTAGTCGCCTCTTACGACACCCACGGGAAGGATGTGGGGTGATGCTATTCTAAGCCGGCATTTCACGGCACGGTAAGAATGTATGCGTCAATTGATTTATTCAATTCTCAAAAGTAAGCCACATCCTTCTGGCCGAAAGCCAGTTCGATAAGACCTTTAAAATGTTTGCTTTCGCCAAAAAATAATGGCACATCGCCGCGGTGGGTCACGTTCTTCTTAATCGGGGCATATAACTCAATTTGCACAAAACAAACAGATACCGAATTTGCATAAACATCGCATTTCGAGGCGTTTGTCCACTAAAGTCTACTACCATATAGTGATGTGGTAAATAGTGATGATATAGATAAAATGACGATGTTTAATCCAGCATGATTCGAACTGATTGTTTTTTAAAGTGACTCTACACTTTTAGCTCCGGGGCTATCGAACTTACACCCAATGCATGATACATCTGACTACTTGGTGGAAAAACAGGCCTCACCTAGAGATTCGAGGTGATGACCAAGTATTTGAACCCTATTGGCATACTTGCCATAACCATTTCACTAAATATAACGTCTGTGGTATTATAAAGGGTTTTTTATTTTTAATAATTTGCCCTTTAAGCTGGTGACTTCTAATAGTTTAGGTATATTTTACACTAGTTAGTTACATCACTATTAACTATTCTAGATGTGTGTGTGTGATTCATGTTGTTTGTGACTGATTTATTTGGTATTCTACCCTACGTTTGCGCATTGCGCATGTTTTACGAGCCATAAACTGAAATTGACACTTTCTTACATGCGGTCATACTCTTCTCACTTTCATTTACTTTTACATACAGATTGTTGTATCCGGTTTTATAAAATACAATATTTGGTTATTTTTTTTTGTGACCGATACGTAAAAATCATACGTACGACAAGGATCAATTATTTTGCCCAAGAAACATTGGTCGAAATAAGAAACAAAATTGGACTTTCCTTACAAAATGTACCAGCTGACCCAAGTCAATCTGTATCTTAGAACCATTTTTCTTTTTTTTAGGTTGCTTGAGGATAAATGTCCTTATCACCAGCTCATTCTGACTTTTCGGTATGGAGCATTTGTACATTTTATTGTTTATAATTGTTTGTGCTACTGCTAAATTGCAACGTCAATATTTTTCCTACTGTACCGGTTTTGCAAATTTACACACAGTATCCAATATCTATGAAAGTTATGGAAAAGTAAAAGCCTGTTAAGCAAGGTTAACCGTACAGTTTTATCTGGGTATATGGGTTAAGCAAGGAATTTAGTAACTTATTTGTAACCACTTAACTTCAACTTTCTTTAAAAGTAAAAGTATCGAAGCGTTCGTTTTTTGATTGTGAACCTCACGAGAAAAAATAACCAGATTATTAATACAGTCAGGGCACCTACTCAGAATCTTTTGGTATAGTCTAGCTTACGTCTGATTAGACACTTCAACCGCCGATATGAGTCTTAAGGCGCCGGTGGCACAAAAAACATCAAAGTCAGAACCGTATAACTTAGCCTGAGCATGACAGTACGCAGATATCCTACTAATATGATAAATGGAAAGTTTGTATTTTTGTTTGTTACTCCTTCACGCTTAAACTACTGAACCGATTTTCATGAAATATGACATACAGCTCGAGGATAACTTGGATTAACACATAGGATGTTATACCGAAAAAAGATTCCTGTGGGATGCTACGGGATTAAAACCTACTTCCATGCTGAAGGAGCCGCGGGCGCCCACTAGTATTACATTATTATTACAAAAGAAGTAAAGCAGGAACTACTTACTGGAAGTTGTATGAGTTGGGCATGTCTGCTGTGTCGTAGTGCATCACCTGTTGCTGTGGCTGACCGTACATTGGACTGGCGTTTAGAATGTGCGCCAGGGCGAGAGTTAGAAACACCTGGAACGTTAAAAATAAAAAGGTTGATTGGATCTGGTAAAAAATCTAAGCTGTTAAAATTTTCAAAACATAAAGTATAATCAAGGTAGTGATGATAGAAAAAATTTAAACATATTTTATCAGTCTCAACAAAACCGATTTGTTGGTAAGTAGTTTGGTAATTGGATATTGTCAAAAATTGTACAATTATGATTTTTTTAAATTAAAATCGATGTAGGTACTTGTAAAAACTAACTACAAAAAGATGTTTGGTTTTTGCAAACGAAATATGCAAATATTGCAACTAGAAATACCAAAGGCCAGGCAATTCTTTTGCAGCAACACATGCACTTAGAGGTTTTGCAACATAACATGTTTAGAACACAGTCAAAAGGTCAACCAATCGTAAACGTTTCATTATTTATCTTTTCACTAGACACTGTTTGAAACTTTATATTTCAACCTAAATAATCACTTCACTTATTAACACAAATTTCAGTTACGGATGCACTTCAGATATGATTGAATGATTAGAAGATCGATAGTACGCACCAAAGCAAGCTTCATTTTAAAAGCGGAACAGATGACTTCCTGGACAGTTTCGTTCGAATGTGCCCGCGGTTTTGTAAGATCTCCTTTTTATAAGTGTGCTATACCGTCGAACGGTGTATAAGTTGGTCAGCCGAGTAAAGCACACGAAGGCTCGCTCTGAAACAGCCAATTTGCGCAAATTACTATAGACACTTGAATGGTATAGGATTTACCAACACGTCATTGATCTAAGTGACCAGTGCCTACATAAACAATAGGTACCCAGAACCAATTCCGTAAATTGATCTTTGAATCATTGAAAACTTGACAAAGCAATGTTTGTTTACATACTTACATCATATAGGTTTTGCAAATCAATTCCAAATTAATGCAAATAGTCCAACAATAAAAATGCATTTGCACTTAACATCCGGGTTGAGATTATTTTATAGGTTTGCTTCTGAACAAAAGTGACTGCCATCGCAGCAAACTATTATGTCATAGAATTCATAGGAGGGAACAGGCCTTTTTCACACCTAACGCACAATGCAGCGGTAAAATAACGCAGCGGTCTTTCAGATCCATACTAGAAATGGCCATCGTTACAAAAACTTGTTATACTTATGCGATGTGGCGGTGGCTTCTACAAAGTTGTCATATTTCGTACTAGCTGGTGCCCGCGAACTTCGTTTCGCCATATATCATCCATCATATAAGCTATATAAAGGAAGCTCACTGATAAACATGGGCCTCCCCCGTAGACTCTAAGAACCATAAAATAATATATTATAAGCTTATATTAAATTGTTGGTAGATAGGTACCCAAAAACTTGGTTTCGCCGACTATACAGTGTGTAAAAATATTAGCTGCAAATATTTAAATGGGTGAATCAGTCCATGAAACTGTACAACTTTCCCCAAGTAACATAGGTCGAAATATGGAAAAAATTTTTGGACCTCCCATACAAAATGTAGCAGCCGAGCAAGTCAACTGTATGGGAGGCCCAAATGTTTTTTTCATATTTCGACCTATGTATTCCTTGGGGAAAGTTGTTCAGATTCATGGGCTGATTCACCCCTTAAAATATTTGCAGCTAATTTTTTTACACTTTATATGTAATTTAAAAAAACTGTTAAATCCTAAATTTACAATTTCCACATGCAAAAAAGAGTAAGAAACCGGTGATTCTTTTATATATGTTTGGTCTTTTTGATTCCTGTAGGTTGAATTTGCTGAATCAGGCTACAGATTAGTCACTCCCTGTTCCAAATCCTCGCTTTCCAGTTCATTTTAGCAATTTTTTTAAAATCGTGCGTTTACATCCAAAGGTATCAATTCCGTGAAGTAGACTGATGCCACATTTCTTAACATTGTGATGGATGAATAAAGACCGAGTTCATGAGTGTGAATAAATAAAACATAAGCTTATTAAAAACCAAGTAATCCCACTACAAATCCTATCCTATCCTACTTCCTACTAATATATTAATACAAAAGATTTGTTTGTTTGTTACTCCTTCACGCAAAAATTGCTGAACTGATTTTCATGAAATTGGGCACAGATGATGTGTGATGCCGGCTTAGAATAGCATCACCCCACATCCTTCCCGCGGGTGTCGTAAGAGGCGACTAAGGGACTCGACGGTATTGGTGTATTACAATTTGTCGGCTAAACATATAATAACAGTATGTAACAGAACAACATTGGCTAGTAACGTAGATATAAAGAATAGCCTTAACAAAATGAGCAAGAAAAATTAAAAACAAAAAATTGTGGTACTTCGCTGGCCGACTTACATCATAAGCAGATCCATTTCCGCTGAGTCATTTTAACCATGGTTGGAGCGGCAAAAATAAGGATAGGTATCCCTTCACACAAACTTTTGCTTTGTAGCTATTGCAATTTTCCCGCGGTAAATAGTAGATTACGCACCAAGAAAACGATCCATAAATTTTAATAAAGATTGTATCGTCTGGTACGCAACTTACACGTCTTGTACCACGGAACTTTTGTTTTCGAGTGTAAAAAATATTGAATTATTAAAAGTTAAAATTATTCCAATATTAAAGAGATATTTTTGTAGTCGTAGACATATTCGTAGATTTTACTTTTCTCATTTATTGAGGTTATAAAAATATAGATCACAAAGTACTTTATTATATATAGGGGTATAGAGACCTATCTCAGCTGCCAAAACTGGCAATGCGTAAGTAGCGCCCTCTCAAGCACTTAGTAGGAACTAACTACATAATATATATAAATACATCTATAGCTATATATAACATGTATGCAGCTATATAGGTACTTATACCGAGCCTATATCTAAAAGTACTCATGAAACTAAACAACTTTCCCCATGGAAAATGGGTCGATTGATAAATTGGCAACATAGAATTTGTAAACTGCCACGCCATCTGTGAGATATAGTAAGAACAACGCTTCGTAATTTCGCATCGTATTCCGAAAGTGTTCCCCAAATCACAGTACTATGATTGAGCGCCCTGAATCCTGATATAGATTAAAAATAATAAATACGGCCTCTTGTTATTTTTCTTTCTGCGCGCTTATTCAAAGTGACACAGTTCGTGCTGGCCAGTTCGAAATTTGAAATCAATCTCGGGTCCAATAAGCCCATACATACACATCTTTTTACTACGCGGCACTATGAAATTTACGTGATCTACAAACTTATTTTATGCGTAGCAGCCAACCCCCCTTTTAGGGGTATGTTTTTTTTTAGCCTATATCCTGGTCGGTGATTTACTTGACATTTTGGTACAAATTGCATCAAAATCCGCTCGGTCGTTTTCGCGTGATGCTTCCGCATATCCACAAACAAACACACAAACATCTAAACATCCAAACAGACAAAAATTTAAAAAATTGCAGAAACGTGTTTTGTTATCAATATTAAGTATCACGAAACAATTTTTTTTTGGATATCTTGTATGTACAGACTTTCGGTCCTCTTGAGCTTTATTATATGTATAGATAAACTGAAAATTCCGTCCGCAACTGCACTTTAAATATAAAAAATTAAGCAATAAAGGTCACTGAACTGTGACAATGCGCGTTGCTAACGTTAAATAGCAAATAAGGAGATTTTAGGACTCGGTTAAGATAAACCGAAATAGGACACAAATCGCAATTTCCTTTTCTATTTCGGTTTTTGTAGGACACTGACCTCTTGTGGTTTTCACATATTTACAATGACTCACATCAGCCGTGTCTGGAATTTTAAACACAATTTTTTTTAGCATCGCATCTAGTTTGAGATCTATGTACTTTTAAGGGACTTTGGCTTGGGTCTCCACATTTTCATAAACGTCCTTATAAATACAAATTGTGAAATACATTATTTCTTTACAATTATCGTAAACTTAGCTGTATAAGAATATCCATCATTCCATCTCCGAGGATCGAGGCGCCGACTGGGGTTCCACCCTTATGTTGTAGATATACCTCTGATCCGCACTAAGCGTTTCGCTTCAACTTTTATCATGCGTACGGCTAAAGAGTGGAATTCCCTGACGGCGGATCTTTTTCCGGAACAATAGATATAACTTGGGCCTTTTTAAGGCAAGAGTGAATAGGCATTATCTAGGCAAGCATGTACCATCTTCGTCTGCATCTCCACTTACCACCAGGTGAGATGGCAGACAAATGCGGGCCTATTACATATAAAAAAAAAAAACTTTTTTTTTATTACGTAGGTACCTACTAATTATGTAAATCTCTACAATGTCATAGTTGTGTCTATGAAATCTTTAATAATCTGAGTGCTTAATTACACATACCTAGAAGTGTACAGATTCTTGGTAAAGTATGTTACCAAAAAATATCGGCATGACTTCACATGACGTGAACAAAAAAGACCTAATCAGTAAGTATTATAAGATTTTTTACAGAATCTGTTTTTCTCTGAAAACCGCTAATAACATGCTTGTGTTAGATTTTTGTTTTTACGGGTGTATTACGTTTTTGGACGATGACGATACGTTATGATGAATGATGCCATTAAATTGGGACTGGGAAATACTATATGGGGAGTGACGTTTTTAGTATGGATCTGACGGACCGCTCTGCGATATTTTTGCGCTCCGTCGGGCGTCAAGTGTGTGTCCCGCCTTAAAGAATCATTCTATTCTACTCTAGCGTGGGCAAAGAAAAATTAGCAATGGGGATGTAAAACAATTAGAATTTATTGATTTACATGAAATACTTTAGAAATTGTGTGCCAAATGCTAGAACGTGTCCAGCTTATCTTAATGCAGAACTTGGACCGAAAAATTACAGTAGTTATACCTACGATGATAAGAGCGTTAATTCTTCTGATTGTGTCAATGAGCAATTCCACTTTAATCAAAATTTACAGAGGAGCTGCATTTGTGACTGAGCACGGTAAGCAAGATTTTTTTTTTTGTGACGGTAAATCTCTTGTATAGGTTTGCCTTCATTGCATTTATTTCTATATCTACTTGGTGGCACAAATACAAACAGCAAATACCATGCTGACAACTATCCATTTTTTTTGCCCTTATATAATAATAAGCCTAGCCTGTCAAGCATACAAGCGTATTTTATAATTTGTTTTGTTTGTTTGTTTTAATCATAGAAAACAATCACAACTTCACAGAACTTAAAAAGTGCTTGATATATCTTGGTAAAGACCTTAATAACTGTGCCCGAATTAGAACAAGTGCTTGATTGATTCAAACATTCATTTCCGTCAGTGTAGAACTTATTTTTTGCTTGTAGATGAAATTACTAGCTGCGCTTCTGGTCGTCTCCATTGCACACTGCAAAGGAATGTACTTGGCTCCTATGAGCTCATCTCAATATGATGAAAACAAGCCCTTGGTGATAGTTATTCAAGATCCTAGCTCTGAGGAGAATTATTGGTTCTCTGATGAAACGCGTGATATGCCAGCGAGCCATTTGAGACAAGATAAAACACCGATTCCTGCTGTAATACGCAACCTTTACTACTCAGAGTTGGACCCTTCGGGAGACGTTGCATATTCTAAATGGATCTACAACCTAAAGGATGTAGTTGAATTATTCCGAGATAGGTTCGGAGTTGATATTGCACAATAAATTAAATTATAAACAGAATAAATAAAGTTACTGATTCAACATTACCTTCATATTTCAGTTTATGTTTGATATCTGGGGCCACGATAGTAGCACTGTCAAGACGACCTACGAGAGGGACCCAAGAGTTTCGTCGTTTATTTGAACCCCCAATACTTTGGTTTCCGATGTGCTCGACTGATCAAATTTTCGAGATATATTGTTCATAGGAATACGTGAAAATTTTCAATTTTATAGCTGTAATATTTAAGAGGTTATTGGTGTCTAAAATACTGACCTACACTCGCACTCACTCACTGATGATCATACATAACAATGTTTGAGCACTTTGTGAAGTGCTAGAATGCTAAAATGTGGTATGTGGACTGCGTTACGTGTACAAACAACAGTAATATTAAAAAAAAAACTGAAACGTATAAAAACTGAATTAGGGGTTAAAGTTTGTATGAAACTTTATAGAATTTTCATGCTAAAGGTTGGATATTTGGTATACGGGCATATGATTAGACATACTTAATAAAAATACGTGTACCAGATCTCAAATAGACTCAAGTTTCTCAATCTACACTCCCAAAGACTAATTTCATAAATTCTACATCTTAGTTTATCTATGGCTTGGCTGTTATGAGTTTATGAAATTTGAGTTGATAGACTTCGGGCGTGTAGCTTGAAACGCTTGGCGCTATTTGAGATCTAATGTCTGTTTTTGCTCGTGTTGGCTATACCTTGGCAGGAAAATGGTTTTTGGTGGGATTAAGTTTTCCTCAATCATGTTTTTAGACTTTAGAGCCTTCCAGGTTTGGTAATCAGTCAAGAAAAATAAAAACAATAGTAGTTAAATGTTTATAGTCAATCTTTTTAATAAATTCATTATAAGAAATCATGACATAACGCAAAAATTGTTTCGTTTAGTAAGCATAAAATGACAATCTATCCTAGCAAAGATGCAGCGACTGTATCTGAAACTGCTATTCGTGACGCTAAGTCGTCAGCGTTGAGCGTCGTCTGAAAAACCAAACAAACTTGTGTATATAAGGTGTAAAAATATTAGATGCAAAAATTTTAAGGGGTTTTTTATATTGAATCAGCCCATGAGACTGAACAACTTTCCCCAAGGAACACAGGTCGAAACATGAGATTTTTTTTTGTACTTTCCTTACAAATTCACTTGGTTGGTTGGTTATTTTGTATGGGAGGCCCAAATTTTTTTTGTTTATTTCGACCTATGTTCCTTGGGGAAAGATGTTCCGTTTCATGGGCTGGTTTACCCCTTAAATTGTTTGCAGCAATTTTTATACACTGTATTATACAAAAATAAAGAACTTGGATAGAATCAATATACAGGGTGTTTGGAAAAGTACTAACTTCTTTTCGGGGGATGAACCAGCCCATGAAACTGAACAACTTTCCCCAAGGAACATAGGACTAAATATGACAAAAATTTAGTCCTCCGATACCTACCAACCAGTCAGGTTGTATGTGAGGCCCAAAACTTTTTCATATGTTTCTTGAGAAAAGCTGTTCAGTTTCGTGGGCTTTCATCCCTTGAAAGGATGTTAGAACTTTTCCTAACAACCGTTATAGTATAAAATAAGTCCGGCTATCTGTAGGTATATGTAATCATAAAATCCCTTAAGCTAGGTAGCCGACCCCGACAGAGAACGGAATAAGGCAAGGAGAATGATGATGATGATTTCATCTCATTTTTTTTTAACGCAATGAACCCTAGTTTCAGAGTTTTTCAACCGCCTGCTGACTAGTGGCAGGCCTCTTGCATCGTTCTCTAAAGGCTATTGTCCCGTCTAAATTATCGTCATAGACAGCAACCGGGACTGATGGCTTAACGTGCCCTCCAAAGCACATTGCTTGAAAGAAAACACACGAGTATGTTGGTTTAAAATAGCATCACCATTATTCTAACTGGGGTATCGTATATGCGACTAAGGGATATTATTTATTCAAGGAATATACAGCAACACCTTTCAACAGGAGGAAGCTCGAGTTCAGCGGAGGACTTTTCTTACATACTCGAAAAACATAGTCTTAGTTACTTACCGATTCATAATCTTCAGTTGTATCAGTAGTAGTATAATCAACTGTACTGTAGTTGTCTTCTCTGGTCATCTCTGGATTTTCTTTTGCTTGTATTTCGTTATCTTTAGTTTTCAATTTTGTCATTCCAATTATTTCCATTATATTTATATCTACTGGTACTAGCGATGGTTGGATATTTTCTTTTTTAACGTCATTATCGTATCTGAATGTGATTCGCTGTGAGTAGTTTACTTCTGGTTCTTGTGACTTAGGAAAATTAACTTTTTCTGTTACCCGAACTCCTAAAATAGGACTAAATGTACAATGAGATTAAATAATTGATTTTGTAAAGCATGTACTAGAAAAAGTATAAAGTAGTATAGTAAGTATAGTAAAGTATGTAGGTATCAGAAAATTCAATAAAAGTAGAAGTATTTACATTTTGAATCCTGGCTTAATCTTATCCAAATTCGACTGTTGTTGATTCAAAGCAGGAGCAAATGTGTCAGTGTTAAACAACAGTTGTGTTTGTAGAGGTATTCTGATATTCGAAGCCCCCATAACCAAACATCCAGTTATAAGAAAAAAGTTATATAAACCTGCGAATATGTTCATCTGAAAATCAATATTGTCCGTCATTATTTTGTAAACATATTCCTATATTTGATTCAAACCAATTATAGTAAAAAAAAAATACACAAATGTACGTACTCTTGCCACTTTATTCACTGTTTTTCCGATTTGTATAATTGTATTATTCACACAAAATGTTTACCTCACGTTCATATCGTCGTGACTCTAGACACAAATAAGGTTTTTTCTTGTTGTTAAAAAGTTTTGTCTTACAAAGAACATACCTTGAACTCGCAAGTTTTGTACACCAAAGATACAAGATATGGAATCAAGGTGTGGAATGCCCCATATTTGTTTACTGAGAATGTGACTTTGATAAACATTGAAGTATAATGACGTACAGTTTGGCAAAAAAGAGTAGAGAAAAAATTAGGGCGCCACTTTATTCGCGATCTATCAAATCTGACAGATAACGCGTAAGTATGGCAACAATTTTTCATACGAAATTTTTAGTTCCATTTTATTCCGTTCCAAACACTTTTTTGCCAGACTGTACTAAGACTTTAGAGCAAAGACTATACAGAACAAAGTCAGGGTAGCAAGCGAGAACAACTTTTTGTATGGGTGCTATGTTGGGAAACAAATAAATTTTTTCGAGCTTCCATACATAATTCCCGATCAACTGAGTGACTTTGTATGGGAACTTGAAAAAAGTTTTTCGTTTCCCAACACAGACCCCATAAATTGTTCAGTTTTATGATTACATCCCGTATATCTCAATGTTGATAAATAAATACATTTCATAATTTAGTTAAGACGATATCTGATCTAGGTATTTTCATACAAACATATTCTTGTTTTCTGCGAGAGTGATGTCTAGATACACCGTGTTTCAGAAGAAATACATTAAATTGAAGATGTTATTTAGGGCATCGCAGTGAACAACTTTCCCTATGGGACCAATGCTGAAAAACAGATTTTTTTTTTGACTCCGCGTACAAAATTCATGATCACTAGACTATCTTTGTGTTGGAGGTCGAAATTATTTTTCCGTTTTCCAGCACCGGTCCGATAGGGAAAGTTGTTCAATGCGGTGTCTTAAACAACGCCTCCAACTTAATGCATTTCCTCCAAACCACGGTGTAAAGGCCACTACTAAGGGCACGCCTCTATCATTTTTTTAAAGTTATCAAAAATATGAGTAATTTTTAGAAATATAAAATAATAGTATGCCTTTAGTAAACCTCATAAAAAATATATATTTAAAAGTTTTCGGAACTCGGCACTTTACGGGCCGTACCTAACACTTCGCAATCAAAATGAAAAAAAAAATCATACTTATATATTTTTATTATATAGCAAAGTCTCGAGAATAGTAACATGAAGGCATTGCCTATTTTCTTAAATCTACGAACCTGATTTTATGGACCTAGACATTCGCAAATTATTCGCAAGAATTTTAAGAATACGAATGCAAATGCGAATGTTTAAAAACATACGAATATTCGCGAATGCGAATGCGAAAGCGAATATTCGTTACATCACTAGTAGGCAATACAGTGTGTTTTTAGGTCTCGAGAAAAGAAAGCACTTAGCTAGGCCGTGGATCAACAACCCCTCCAAAAAATTGTCTGTTCTTCGAATTTTGAATAATCTAGTTTGTAAAAGTATTTCTATTGTTCAACTCCCGACCCAGCAAGCTTTGAAGCACTTCTCAGTTGGAACATCTGTTATGTAACTAAATGTCTAAAATGATAATGACTAAGTATAATAACGTCCACTTAGATACTAATGTCCACTTAAAATAATAAACAATATAAATTTTACAACAAAGAAACAATACAAAGTACAATAATGTCAACTTCAAATCTTCCTCCTTAGTATAATAATCACAAGGTATAAAAAAGTCCACAGTTACAATATTGTCATACCCCTGGCACAGAATAAATAAAAGCAAGCATCCTGTGTCCTTATTAGGAAAAGTACTAAGTTCCTTTCAAGGGATGAACCCGCTCATGAAACTGGACAACTTTCCCAAAAGATCAAAGGTCGAAATATGAAAAGGTTGTCTGGTACGTTTCGTATGGGAGGCACAGTATTTTTTTTTATTTCATCGTATGTTCCTTTGGGAAAGTTGTTCAACATCATGGACTGGTATATTTCATGAAAAAAACATAGTACTTATCCCACTTTGTTTTATAAGATGTAAAAATATAAACTGCAAATATTGAAAGGGTAAATCAGCCCATGAACAACTTTTCCCAAGGAACATAGCTCGAAATATTTAAAAAAAACGATCTAGGGAGATTTTATTTCCCAAAAACCATTTCCAAAAGCAAAAACCAAGCATGTCTTGGTCAATCAGGTAATTTTAAAACTGAGCAATCAAAAACAGAACAACCTCGAAACTAAACAACTTACAACTCAACAACTTCAAATGCACACCTCAATATTAAAACTGAACAACCTCAAAAGTGTACAACTTAAATACTAAGTATCTTATTGAAATAGGTTTGTATCTAGATTAGGTTTTCGTACCTATTTAACTTACAATTACAACACATCTAGGCATAGCATAGCGACGATGTTATAAGCACAGAATAAATAAGAGTACTAAGTTATAGTAATAAATAATTCCTAGAAACATAAAGGTAAACCTATACTGAGCCATTTTTGGAATAGGACATTTTTGTGTTATCTATTTTTCAAGTCGACATTATTATACTTTGTCATATTTTCAAGATATCATTTTTGTTCTTTGGTTATGGACGTTATTATTGGTTATGGACGTTATTATTCTATATCATTTTTCATTTTAGAAATGAATAGTAATCGTAATCTTCGACATATGGAGGCCCTACTGGTCTAGGTGGAGGGTTCTGGTATCTATTAAAGTCATAGGCATTGAAGGGTATCGCTACAAGTGACGACACGACCGCCCACAAATAACCAGTTCTCAATAAATATTGTAACAAACTCGCATACATTTCCATCTGCAAAAAATATAAGTAATATTGTCATTCAAAGTTTATTCACATTTTTACGCTAGGTTCATAAAATGGTTGTAAGAAACAGAAAAGTGCATCCTACATTTTTCTCTTTTTTACAATGACTATTATATGACAATCAATAAGTTAAATATAAAATTTGCTACTTTGAATAAATGATTTGAGTTTGAGTTTGGAAGGTTATACAAGATATAAAAAGAGTTCGTTTCACATATTCTATAAAAAAAACACCGTTTAGGGCATACCCTGTATCTATAACACTTACCTTGCCTTAAAGCTGAATTATTTCAATACAATTGGAAGTTACTTGTATGTTACAGTAGAAGGACCCAGTTCGAAATAATCGCAACGTGTGTGAAATTCCTTTTTTATATAAAAAAAAAATTGGTTGGGTTTAATTGATTAGTGGGTTCAGCGAACTGTAACATTGGTTGAAAATATAATATTAATTTAATTCATATATAGAGTGTACCTTCTGTAACGCAATACATAATCAATTTGCAAGGACCTAAGTAGAAACTTTACTTAAAAGGCTTCCTCAGGCTAGGTGCTACCCTCATCACTTATAACTTATACTATACTTATAACTCGATGAAAAAGTTTTTATATTGATTTTCCGCTAGATTGATTAAAGTATAAATGCTATTATTTCTTACTTATTTATAATGTTTCTTATAAATAAAAAATGGTTGAATAAATAAAATAAATAAATTTAAAAAATCTTTATTTATAAATCCTTACAAATATAGTTGTTGGGGCTTCCCAGTAAGTAGTCATAGACACTTGAGTCGGAAATGCCTCGCTCTTCCAAAGTTAACTACAATTAGGATCTAGTGTAGCAAATCGTATTACATAACTTAATTTGTATGTTCTAATCTTACGTAATTTTATATTAATGTAGTCTAACAACACAACAATTTCCCTTAAATTACTTTTAAATTGAGTTATATTTTTTAAGTAGTTAGGGCAGCACCTATCCTAAGGAGCATCTTAAAGCTAATTATAAATTGACCTTCGCTTGTGAAAAAGGTACCTCAGCCGTCGAAGAGCTAATGATTGCAGCGTCAAAGTTCATTTGACTATTAAGCCCAGATTCAGTGTTATAAAACCGACTTCATAGTGAATATCAAATAATATCAATGCTTGCATCTTAGAACCTATAGAATTCTATTTTTTTTAGAACTGATTTCTTTGAAATTCATGTTTTCCAAAAGGATTTTATAAGCCAGTGAAAAAACAGCTTATGATTTTTTTTTGTAATACCTATTCATGCTTTTATACACTCCTAGCACAAGCTTTTCTAAATTGCTTCCTGGCAGGACCTCATCATATTATGTGTATAAAACTGAACACTAAAGAACTTTAATAATATTATTATTTTTAAATCTTTTATGATTTACTCTGTCTACCCGGAGCCAAGCGAGGAGGGGTCGCTATATGAGCTTGATGAAACAACACACACACACATATCACGCCGTTATCCCTAGCGGGGTAGGCAGAGCAATAACGGCTGTTAAGGCGCTCTGATGAAGTAAGGCCGATGAAAAGCGTTACTTTCGATTCAGTTTTTAAGCCTGTTATTGATGCTAACAAGACCTCAAAAAAATATGTGACATACTCAAAGATATTGTCTAGTAGTAACACTATCGTATGACTCGATTGGTTTGATATATTTTAGTAAAAAAAATCTCAAAAAGACCATTAAAAATATTTTCAAACCAATTTTATCGTAACTTGGACGACTATTTTGATATACTTTCTTGATATAGAATATTCCTCTTTTAATGTCCTAAAAATAACACTATCAGGTTTTAGTGGATGAACAGATTTTAATTCAACAAATCATTTTTTTCCAAAAATTAGAACGGTTCTCGCCGACAAACCAACCTCCCAATGACATCCCGCACCGCCCGCTACCCCGCCAGTACCCAAATGGCTCTTGCCAGCGCCGGTACTGTGTCAAAATTTCCACACAAAATTCACAAATATTTTTTCCTAATTATTACGTCGCTCATTTTACTTATGACGTTTGTGACATGAATAGATTGATTGATAAAATACTTTATGGCTGGCACCAGAAGGCGTAGTTTAAGTATGCGCTTATTATTACGTCGGTTACGTCTTTTGGCGAGACGAGCAACAATTTTATCATAGCTGTCGCTTCAGCTAGCCTTGACGATAGACGATATTTTATCTATAAGATAATGAAAAGCAAAAGTGTAACTAAGTCTTTTTACTTATAATAAGAAAGGAGTGATACATAACTAGTAATTCACTTTAAATATTTACAGGGTGCATTCTGAACATGAGTAACGTTTTTACAGTAGGTACCAAGTAATTTTTAATAATTTTTTTTCAAGATAACTCTTTGCTTGACAGGTCATCTGAACAATTTTCCCCCGATAACTTATTACAGAAACCGACAAAGCGGTGCGAAATTAGACCCAGACGGTGTTCATTCTACCACAGACCAGAGATATCATGTGCGCGCACGCAAATATTTTTTTTTCTTTGTGCGTTTAACGCATCGGATGGAGCGAGTAGTGATATTTTTTAAGTCTGAAGACGATGTTACTTACGTACGCCAAGATCTTGCTACCTGAATAGGTTGTGATACCCATACGCTGTTCTGTGGTCGGGTTGGTATGGGATTCAGACGTACAAACAAATCTACGCAGAGAGCAGTCTTACCAGCTTCTACACAATCACATTTTTTTTATGTTGCTCTTTGTCACGCTTTTGGCAACTGCTCACTCCGCTCGTCTGGCTCGTGGGTTGAAATATCGGTTTCATTTATGACCCCTGTGTTCATGTTTAAGACCATTTAAATGAAATGAAAAAAGCATTAAAAAATTCATGCATATGAATATGACCATGAAAATGAGCATGTGTATTAAGAATCATGGACAATAAAATCAACATGAGCATATTGAGCATAAGCATTAAAATTTGCATTGGCGTGAAAATGGGCATGAGAATAAATAAAGTCAAATCAAATCAAATCAAATTATTTATTCAAAGTAGTAAATTTTACATTTCGCTTTTTGATGGTCAAGAATAAACAATTTTAACAATAACAATTTTATGAACCTAGTGTAAAAGCGGCGGGTAAAGGAAAAGAAAACCCTAGAACAATAACTAACTTAGTATGATTAGGGGATGATAGATGAGCTAGGGAAACATGTAGACTTGTAAATACCTCTTCGAGGGTTTCTGCTTTACTTTTGTGAGTCCGCTGCCGGTGACACGTTACATTAACACTATACTTATGGTATACTGAAGCTGTACATTCAAATTCACATAGACGTTATATATTTTGAGCCTCACCTTTCCTATTTGGCATTAAGTCTACCCATGTACACATTTAGTGTATAAAGTTTAATAAATAAATAAGAAGGAATAACCTAATTTTCGGATTTTAGACAGAGAACCCCGGGTTTTTCGCCCACCATCGTATCGTACACTAGGTTCATAAAATAGTTATTATTAAAATTGTTAATACTTGACCATCGAAAAGCTAAATGCAAAATTTACTACTTTAAATAAATAATTTTAGTTTGAGTATTTAAAAAGTGTCTGTTCACTCTCTGATTCATACTCATTTACTCACCTATATTGCTTTTCCGTTGTAGCGTTCAAAAATTATCGTTCAGTTGTCCATTCGTTTCATTTTACAGTTGTTCGTCTCATCTTACAAATCATTCCACATACATGATGTAAATTCTAGTATTTCACGGGCTATAGCCCAAGTCTACGGATGCTGGCACTTGAGCCGACGGCATAAACAAAAAAAAAACAATGAAGTACCTACCTATAGCAAAAAGCAAGCGTGACAGAGGGCTCCAGCGCAAAACGCCATTCAAAATTTCAGTAAAATATCATTTTTGAATATTAAAAAGGAATGCAAACTAAAAGTGCATATATCTTGAGAACGGTACATTGTAGAGTAAATGTAACTGTATTTTCGTACTCACTCAACTTTTAGCACATTTTCCGACTTTGGACCACTTTTTATTATCATTGAAATCTTTGTTTACACCTTTATGATTCATAATCATCTTTTGTACAATCTATTCAATTTTTTTTTAACTTTATAGAATCTGAGTCGCGTCGGCTAGATTTTTAAACATATTTCGACCTATATTCCTTGGGAAAGTTGTTTAGTTTCAAGGACAGGTTCATAAAAGGAACTTAGTACTTATCCTAATATGCTTTGCTTAATTTGTGTGTTTTAACTAGCTATTACGGTCTTTTTAGGCCTTCCTCCTCTTCTGCGTCCATCCATCTACCCACATTCATATTAATTTCGTTACATTATCACAAAATAATAATTATTCACGAGTAGAAGCAAAAGTTCCACGGCCGGGATAAAGCTCAAAATTACTTAAAATGTGGTCGGACTGTGGTCATGTCCATAAAACACACAAAGTGCGAGTGCGTAGTGTGCGAGCGCCAGATGATGTGTCAGAGCGCGGGGACCGCGGGCGGCTCCCCCCACCTCACCCCCTGAAATCGTGATTTGAGCACCGATTCCTCGCCTTAAAATACGGTCGCTATTGCCACGTTTGACATTTTTGAGGATTGTTTTCCAAGGTTGTTTCAGAAAACACGTGTATTACTATAGTGACGGGTTGTCAGCCTGTCGCCTAAAAATTGTAATACACCAATACTCTCGAGTCCCTTAGTCGCCTCTTACGACACCCGCGGGAAGGAGGTGGGGTGATGTTATTCTAAGCCGGCATCACACGGCATGGCCGGCATCACACGGCATTGAAACAAAATTAGTTAAAAATTCTGCGTGTATTCAGAATTGTAGCTTTTTGCAGGTTATTATTATCTATGCGATGACAAAATTTCAAACATTATTTACCCTTCTGCACACTTGCAACAAATATTTTGAATTCTGTGAATGTGGCGTGCATACTAGTTAATGAAATGAGTAGGTAATCAAACCATATTATGTTATGCAGACCTATTTATCCTCACTCTACACATAACTTCCATAGAACAAACCAGTTCGATTTCAAGTTCAGACACCATTTTCAATAATTTTTTTTAAACATCATCATCTTTCTCGTTGCCTTACCCGTTCTCTGTCGGGGTGGGCTACCTATGTGTAGATACAAGCTTTGTATTTGATTTCTAACTTTTATTGTACTTCAAAAAGTTTAGAAACCCCTAAAACGACCCTCTAGAAGTTGGTAATCAATCAAACGCCTGCGTTTATCTAAGTTTTTTGAGTACCTACGTTTTCATTTTGTGACATGCGTGATTGGTATTCACGTTTTAACAGGCGCTTATATAGACAGAGATTAGAAGTACAAAAATACTTATGTACTCGTAACTCACTTTTAACTACGTAAAAGGTACCTGCTTATTGATTTCATCAATTGATCAAAGGTTAGATCTTCTAAAAATCAAAGCAATGCTGAGAAATTTGTACAGGGTGTACGTACGTACGTACACAGGGTGGAAAAAAATAGCTGCAAATATTTTAAGGAGTGAATCAGCCCATGAAACTGAACAACTTTCCCCTAGAAACATAGGTCGAAATATGAAATTGGCTGATTCACTCTTTAAAATATTTGCAGCTAATATTTTTACACCTTATTTATAAGGTGTACGTACACTGTGCGTATACAAGGTGTTAGGAAAAGTACTAACTTTCTTTCAAGACATGAACCAGTCCATAAAACTGAACAACTTTCCCCAAGAAACAGGTCGAAATATGAAAAAAAAAAATTGACCCTCCCATACAAAATATACCAACAGACTGAGTAAGTTTAAGTATGTGAGGTCCAAATTTTTTTCATATTCCGACCTATGTTCCTGGGAGAAAATTGTTCAGTTTCATGGGCTGGTTCATCCCTTGAAAGGAAGTTAGTACTTTTCCTAACACCCTCTAACTATATAGGCACTAGGCAGTCATAGGATATCCAATCTCACATAAGAAAGGTTTGATATTATTTAAAATTTAAATTGTTACAAGTACCTATCCACATGATATCAATAGAGGTTATTTCTTCTTGCCTTTTTTATGTAACTGTGTGGGACACCGAGTCAGCGAATGTACCAACTCCCGGTGAACCCTGTTGTCAGAGTTTTTCAACGGCCTATTGATACTACTAGGCCTCAGACATGAATGAGTAACCCGTTATATATTGCCGTCTAAGTAATCAATTCATAGACAGCAACCTAAGACCCCTTTGTTTAAGACCAGCTTAGCGAACTCGGCGAAGCACGAAACCATCTTTTTTTTTCAGACAATCACGTGGTTCAAAATATCAACTCTAGTGCCTCCCGCCGGAAATCAAACCTGTACCTCCAGATCTGACACCCATGGGACCGGTAGACCACGACGGCATTAGGGCATACAATTAGTTCCTACTATCATTTTCTATCAATGCAACAATTTTTGTTTCATAGAATGGGGCACCATACCTACCGACAAGAGCCTGGTGTACTTTCTGAGCACATGTCATAAAATAAAAACACTATGTAAGCGAGCAGATAAACGCATTACCATAACCAAAGAAAATATAGTACCTATAAAATGTATTTTATTATATTTTATAAAAATTTACTGCTTATAGAAATGTAACTTAAGATTATTCTGCAACGTTAATACGGAAATGTAAAAATTTGAAAAAAATTCTAACAAAATTGTTATTGCAAAATGTTAACCGTTAAATGGTGCATGGTATGTGTTATTACCTAATATCAACTTGCGAAAGAATTTGGACTATATTTGGAGGATGATTCATGTTCTCAGATGCTTTAAGACCGATTCCTGATATACCTATTTCACTAGCATCTTGTGTAATGACCACCCAATGTCCATACAGTTCGGATCCTTTTGCACACTTCCCATGACCTTGACAGCCACACAGTCCACTGCTGGACGTGGACTTCCCCTTGCTGGGGGGTATTGCCATACTCACCACCCTTGGCAGGCAGATTGGCTAGCATAATGTAAGATGTTGCATTCACGGAGAACGCTGCTGCCCATATTGTTGATGTTATACCTTAAATGCTATTACGACACCCTCGGGTAGAATTTTAGTGATGCATGACACGGCTCAGCCGGCGGCCCTATACAGCTAGTCATTCCAAATTACAAAAAGGGGTCAAATCAGGAATGGTCAAAGCATAGGTAGTCTATACATGTTTTAGGTAATATTTTCTACAACGGCAAGTTTGAATTTGGTGGCTGAATGTTTAGATAATTTTCCATCAGCGTCAAGTATCCTTTCCACGACCATTGGAGAGTCAAGTGTGGCTCAAAGCTTGACCACCAATTTTACTGGAGAAACAAATAGCACAACCATAGGCGATGCAAATCTCGTGAAGACGTAAATATTGTTTTGTTTTATTGGTTTCAAATTCAGAAGTGATTTGTCACAAAAATATTCTTACGTAAAAAACTTCCCTGGGCCTGAGATCGACTTACTACTCAACAACCTCAACAGTCAACTGTTGAATATGGGCCTCACCACGCTTAGCAGGCGGATTGGCGAGTGTAGTGCAAGACATTGTACATATTCACAGAGAACGCTGCTGCCCGTTACATAGGTTCATCCCGTTTCGTCTTTCGTCGTCTTTTACGACAAATGATTAGAATAGGGATGATGCTATTCTTAGTCATCACCACACGGCTGAACTAAACTGCCTATTTTTACTTAATTTGGATCATTTTCAGAAGCATAGCGGCGGCAAATAAGAATGACTATCCATTGAGCCAAAATGTTAAACAGCTAATTGTTATCACGGATAGTCTCGATAAGCCTCATTTAAGGTCGCTTCAGGGTAAAAGAAAAAGGAAGAAAAAGGATGAGGCTAGGGTACTCTTGTACCGTGAATATGATTCCGGACATAATTTGTTGAATTCAGTAGAAATGAAGACGATGGATGACGTAGCAGGATTTTTCAAAAATTACCTTGGCACCACAGTCTGCGTTGAGGAATGTTTAGACCCAGAATAACAAGATAATAAAATATTATCATGAAATTTATCTTTTCATTTATGTTTAGTCAAACACTTTCAGGGTTTCGTCGACACAATGTTCGGTCGTCAGAACACCGAAGTCAGAAAATAATTCGCTAAAACCAGGTTTAGTCTTTGCCGTAAAATGCTGACTTAGACCTTTCAAGGGTATCGTAAAAGGCGACTATACAACTTGAAGGTTTCATGTGAATCACATCTTTACCCAGCGGACTGACAATGTGTCACAATTTAGTGTTAAACCATTTTGTAAAATGACCCGCAAATATTTGTCAGACGTGGTGATAACGATAATTTTTTCCCTTCGGAGCATAATGTACAAAACGCAAAATGAACACGACACTCAAAATGAACAAATTGCAAAATGTACAATGTACAAAATGTACAAAGCGCAAAATGAGGTCTTAAAGGTAGCTCTGCCTCTATCTCATCTCGCAAGGGATATAAATATGCGATGTAAGTATGAGACGGACATACAAAATGTTATGTTTGACGTGATACTAAAGGACCTCTGTCATAGACCATTGCTAGAATAGAAGAAGAGCTACACAGATCAAACGGCGCTATCAGAAAAAAAACAACAATAAAAAAAATCAAAGATTTCGAAAAGTTCATTTCAAAAATATGAATTTGATAAAACATGTTTAAGTAACTAACGACTTTTTCGACTGTTCTTATTAGCGATTCGATTTGACAGGCTAGAGACATCTCTATGGTGGCGGCAACCAACTTGGCTGGAGTCGACAGTGCTACATAGTGCAGAGGTGTTGAGTCGGTACCGCCCGCGGTCCATTACGAGAAGACCCAAGTTCACGGCACGTTTCAGAGCCCTGTTTAAATAATATAGATAATATACAGGGTGTTAAGGACAGCGTCCCGAATAATAATAGGGTGCAAGCAGAACATGAAACTGAACAACTTTCCCCTAGGAACATATGTCAGGAAACGACAAAAAAATTTCGACGTCCCATACAAAATCGCGATCAGCTGACTGAATTTACTATGGGAAACCAAAATTTTTTTTACGTTTACTGACATATGTTCCTAGGGGAAAGTGGTTCAGTTTCATGGTCTGCTTGCACTCTATCAGTATTCGGGACGCTGTCCCTTATACCCCGTTGATATTTTACTCAACTTTTCAGACACTGCTGCTGAGTGGGTTACATACAGTCTATTCATGATGGAGCTACACAATTCCAAACGAACTGAAATATTATAGTTTCAATATACATATTTATTTATGATACAAAAAAACTGGAACAATACATAAAAAATACTTAAAACTACAAAACTACAATTATAAGTTAAAAAATCCCTCTAGCGCATCTCCGCGAGGCAAAGTACCCAAGACTGGCAATGTTCCCTCCTTGGATCGCTATACTCAGCCTTTGAGCCAGGTAACTGCCTCAGATCACCTGACGCCTCTATAAGACGCGCTGAAATTTTTGAAATAAATACTGTGGCCTATGAGCCCCATGGACCCAAAGTCTCCACAGCGAAGGGCACAAAAACATACTTATATAAGAAATCCACATATTTTCGCCGCTTAAGAGGATCGTGCAGCTGGAAATTTTCATACAAAAAGCGTTAACGTTTTTAACTTTTTTTTTATACTTACCGGTTACCAATTGTTTTCATTTTTAGGTATTTTATTGAAATTCACAAAAACTAGGTTTATGCGTTTTTATTTTTTTGACATATATTATAGCTTCAGAAATAATGAGGCACAAAAGTACACTTTTTTGGTACTGAAAAATCTTCATGTTTGAGTGAGGTTTCTTACAAAACTGTACAAAATTTGGTCAAATAATATAAACCTAGTTCAGTTTATACCTAAGCGATCAAGACCAAAATTATAGAATTTGGTTAAAATTTAGGGGTAGGGAAACGTTAACGCCCGTACCCCGATTTTACTCTGTTTTCGAGGCGATTTCCCAGGAATCCTGCTACCTGTCTCTATCGCACATTACGGTACTTGCCGCGCGGGCGTCGAGACAGCACATAAAATTTGAAAAACCCATTTCGCGCGCGCCATGTCTGTGAATGATCGTCTTAAGGATCTCGACCGAAGCTTCCATGCCGCAGCCGCGCAGCGGCTTGTAATAAGCAAATGTGTAGGAGCCTCCTAGGTGTTGACACATGTACCGTCCCAAACAACAGACCCGCCTCGAAAATATTGATCGTCTCAAAATAAATTCTAGTACAAAATTACTTCCCTAACCAGAATTGATTTCTACTACTTACATTCATACCTATCTTCATTTGAAACTATAATATTTCATTTCGCTTGGAGGAGGCTGTACAGCTTATTTACCTACTTGAACATCATAATATAAAAAATCAGCAGTACAAGCGTACCTACATCTAAACCCTAGTTTGCTATTTATTCAGAAGAGCTTTGGTAACTTTTACAAGGAAAGGTTCAACTAATGTTCTAATTAGTTTCTACAAAAGGTTTTTAAAACAGGTCGAAAATATAGTCACGGTAAAATTAAACAGTAGAAACATTTTGCTCCATTGTTACTTTTCATCAAAACATCGCTTATCAGTGTCTTACCTGAAGCCATACTCTTTTTATTTTTTATTTATGTAAGTATATCTATTATATTATACCTGGCTATCCTTACTAGACATACTTAAAAAAAAATATTTGTGTCTTACCTGGAAACCTTACGGCTTAAATTTGGATCATCATTGAGGTTATATTCCATTTTGATGAATTTCACGATAGTCCTGGACGTCCATCCTGTGTACTTCCTTAGTTTCCTGATAGCAGTTATCACAAGTTCTCCAGTATTTTGACGAGGACCACCAGATAGCTGAGTACGTTGTCTTCGACTACGGCGTAAACGGGTTCTTTTGTAACTGGGCATGCTGTGATGGTACAATCTAAGTTGTTTTTAATTTTCTATGCTTTCATACTAAATCTGAATACCATCGTTTATTAAACAGAAAAATTTTCAAAAATCATTTCTAAAATGCAAGGATTCCATGCATATTTCATGAAATACATTGACAATCATGACAATTATTCTGTCAATTCAATAAATAAAAAGTAGTGATCATTTTTAAGAAGTTTCTTATCAGGTAATTGCATCTCATTAATTCATGGTAAGATAAAAGGTTATCTCATGGTTAGAGTTTGGCCAACGAAAGCTGGCTATTTTTTTTTTTTTATTTAACTTTTTATTACATAATAATTACTTAAATAAACTAAAAAATCTCGCTAAACCCATAATAGGTTTGTCTCGAGATTAACCGCGTAAGACTTAGTTGAAGCTAGGTACAAGTGTGTAGTTATAAGCTAATCACAGCAACAAAGCGCGTCGAGCGCATACGTCAACAATTACTTGCCGTACTGTGGCTGCCGACTGGAAGCCGGACCGGTTATCGAAACGCTATAAACAGGATGTTCCGTCTTTGGCATGATTATTTACGTAAGTAATGAATTCCTTTTTTAATGCAGTTGACAGGTTTTTATTAGTTATAATATCTCGGGTTTCCTTACTTATGTCATTTAGTAGCTTCGGCACCATGAAATCGGACGTTCTTTTCCCGTAGTAGTTACAGTAGCTTGGTATCTGAAGGACTTTATTGGTGACTTGTCTAGTTATTTTTATATGAGAGGTTGGATGTTGTATCTCTGTACGAAAGTATTGTTCCTTAAGAATTTGATATTTAAAGTTTATGTGAACAGGCAAAACCTTACAATAGCTAAACAGTTCTAGTTCGTTTTTTATGCTAGATTTAAAATTATAAGGTACCACCAATTTTAATAATCGTACTTGTAGGTTATAAATGTCATCAAGGTAAGATTTGAACGTGCGACCATAGCTGGTGAGTCCATAAGATATTATACTTTTATTATACTTTATCGAATTATTGCAATCTTTTGAAATGGCAACTTTTTTGTCAATGTCAAATGCTCAAGATGGTCGTTGTTTACAATTTGTTGTGATTGTTTGTGTTCGTATGTTTCAGTTTATGTGTCTTATATATGAATAAAACTATCAAAAGTGTAAATCGGAAATTGTTATTTTGTATGATTTCTAAATTTCAAGGAAAACAAGAACTGAAAGAGGTGGAATTCAACCAAAAACAGGATTGTTTGCGTGAGGTTACGATTTCATACGTTAGTAAGATTTATTAATTTCGATACTTATCATTTTATTATCAATCAAAAATTCTTTACATGTATTACATCCAAGTGTATTTTTTTTCCCTTGTCTTGCTAAATATATGTATTTTGGATGGATTTTGTGTTCTCACACACATCATCACATCCGCCTGTAACACCAATCCACTACTGAACGAAGGGTTCCCCAGGGTACGCCAAAAAGCACAATCATGTCATTTCATATATGATGTTCATGTTACAATTAATTTTATCTTCTTTTCAGAAGTAAGTGTAACAACTTCGAAAAGAATAAAAAAAGAAGGGTCTTTAAATGAAGATGTTTGGAGGACCCCCGAAAAAAAACGACCCCGTAAAGCTACAGTGTCAGACTTGGAAAGCTTTGACATCGAAGCAATACGAAACAAAATTAATGAGTTTTATATTGTCAGAAAACAAGATTATTGATATAAATAATTATTCAATGGAAAAAGTTGTTTCAGTTAAAGTATCTGCCATGGTTCATTAGGTCTACAAAATTTTACGTCGCAAAATCAGAAGTAATAACTTTAGCTTGCATCTCACCTTACCTTTCTTCTGATCTTACTTTACCTTCCACCTTACCTTACTTCTGACCTTACCTTACCTCTCACCTTACCATGCCTCTCATCTCACCTTACCTGTCACTTTGCCTTACCTCTCTCCTTGCCTTACCTATCACCTTACCTTATCTCTGAACCTCTAACCTAGCTTTACTTTAGCTTACATCTCACCTTACCTTACTTCTGACCTTACCTTACCTCTCACCTTACCTTGCCTCTCATCTCACCTTACCTGTCACTTTGCCTTACCTCTCTCCTTGCCTTGCCTATCACCTTACCTTATCTCTGAACCTCTAACCTAGCTTTACCTTACCTTACCTCTTACATTTAAATTATTGATATTCTTACAATGAAGTACCTTTACTCCCATTTTTAATAGCGCGTAAAATGAAAAAGAATAAAAAGTATCAAAAACATTATTTCACTCTATGTTGTTCCTGACATGGGGTTACCGTCCTCAATTTTTTTTAATTTCCCGCGATTTTGGATAGCCAGCTTTCGTTGGCCAGACTCTATCTTTTGACGCCAATTAAAGTTCAGTACTTAGTTTAGTTGTCAACATATTCTTCTAATATAGAGACTCTACAACTAGTATAATTTTGGCAATTTGTCCCTTTTAAGTTTATAAGAATTAAAAAAAAAATAGAGTTCTTATGAAGTAGTTAATTAAGTTTTGCAACACATAAGCCCTTATTTTGAAAAACTAGGGATTGTTTGAAAAATGCAAATTCATGATAGCAAATTTACTTCAAAACGTGCCTTAATCGACTATTATCTAATTATCCTGAGTGAATTATTAAAGGATGCCTGTAACACTATTAATACCTTTAAAAGTTGGGTAGGTTTGATCTAGATGAACGTTTGGTAGATCTTTCATCTCCATTCTCCTTGCCTTATCCCGTTAGCTGTCAGAGTGGGCTACCTAACCACACCTAACCTAGGGGATTTGACATTGAACCATTGGTAGTTCTTGTTGCCAATAAAACACAAAACCTTGGTAATTGAGCATAATTTATTCGAATTTGACTATGTGAATTGACTATACAGCTGGTGGTCCTCAACCTAAGAGGGCTGCAACAACACTGGGAAGGACGACTCCACCGGGGCCTTGCCTGATGGTGGGCTGGAAGCCGTTCTCGTCCGCGATGTAGGTGACGGTGTAGGTGACGCCGTCAGGGCCCACCCAGGAGTAGGAGCCACGCATCACGATTCCTTCGTCTTCAGCTCCTGCGTTCTTCAGTTCACCTTTCTCGTCGCGTTTGCTGCCGTCGGATTGCTCGTAACTGGAATGTTAAAGGTTGGTTGAATTTTGTCTTCACTGATCTTGTACTTAATTTTTGTTTTTATGATACACATAATAATATTATGACTGTAAAAAATCTATATTTTATCGCTGTATAGAGATGGCCATTTAAATATACTATTAAAGATTTTCAAATTTTTAATGTTTAGAATTTACTTGCTGCAACGCAGCAATAGCAACGCAACTGCATGTTTCGTTTATCAACAGTTAGCGTTTATCAAAAACGGTAATAATGAGTTTCTTAGCGCAGATATAAAAGAGCTAAATATATAAAGCTAAAGGAACTGCAACTTATATCGGTACATAACTGAGTTACTTATTTCCTATAAAAATAGACTTTGTAAGCAATACTTACGCAAAGTTGTATGATCCTAGGCCATCGTTGTCGGTCTCAAAGCGCAGCAGTTGAATGTCCTGGTTGGGGTTGGGGTTTGCAGCTTGAGGGGCCGCCGCCGCCATCGCCACCACACTGAGTACCACCAACTGCAACCAACGAATGCGGTAAGCTAATTTTCTTTTAAAAATGAACTTTTGTTACTTAGAACAGATAATATGTCGGAACAGAATTGCCATGCTAATAATCCTCTAATAACGTAAATAACACTCTTAGGCCACTTCCAAATAAAATTGGAGCCGAAGTCATAAATCACTATAGTTTATAAGTGGGTATGATGGATACTTAACAACATCAAAATTAGTCACTTTCTCAGACTATATCTAAATTGTCCTTTTTGGCCAAAAACATGAATTGCAGATGAAAAACTTCACTGAAATCCCGCACAACACTGAAATGAGCCATCCCGCACTCGTTCAAATAGTTCCACTATCACTATTCATTTAAGACACTTTCACTTTTATCAAATACATCAGTTCACAATAATAATATGATATTACTAAACATACTAACCAATTTCATGATTAGTTCCAGATGGGTTGTTTATCGTATCGTATAAAGTTTGATTGTGCTTGCATGATTTACTTTAACCCGTGTTATATACTTGTCCGAATATTGTGTTACAACACAGTTATTTGTTGACGTAGACACCCTACCTACGAAAATATCTCGTTACAATATTTTGTATTATCATGATCGAACATCTATGAAGGGGCACACCAGACACCACGGATGAACATCTTTACAAACAAATGCGCCACCCTTGTTTTATACCTACTCACTATAGGCTCACTCTTATTTCATAGTAAGATCAAAATAATTTAACCAGTTAGGTCAAAATGATTGAATTTCAACTAGAGTTTTTATCGCAGTTTGAGAAAATGGCTAAAACGTAACCGTAATTAAAAATTCATCATATTGTAAAAAAGGGACACATTGTCATTTTGTTATTTTCAGATTATACTTCAATTTAATCTGTTTTTAATGTTTTTTTTTCTGCTAGAAGTGCGATTACCTGCAAAATTTTTCTTAGTTAAGTGTAGATTTTTCCCAGCTGAAAAACGTAACCGTAATTAAAAATTCATCATATTGTAAAAAAGGGACACATTGTCATTTTGTTATTTTCAGATTATACTTCAATTTAATCTGTTTTTAATGATTTTTTTTTTGCTAGAAGTGCGAGTACCTGCTAAATTTTTTCTTAGTTAAGTGTAGATTTTTCCCAGCTGAAACGATATTCGAAAACTTTAATTGATCAGCCAGGCTAAAGTAAAAGATTAAGTACCAAATAAGATAACTTTCTCTCCTTTTTTGTTTTTCGTGTGTGACACCGAGTCATCTAGCGACCCGATGATTTATTGAGTAAGATAACTTTTAAATTCTACCAGCCCAGTTTTGCTCCTCACGTGGTACATGGCAGACCGCTAAGGCAGACTAAGATAATCACACATCATCGGAGGACATCCATGCCATGCTGAGCATTTCGTAACGCTATTTTAATTATATGAGCGATTAGATCAACACATCCATAGTTCTGTCTGATTGATTGACATACGCAAAGCTGCGGGCAGTGACTGGAGAAGTAAAGCCGAAGACCGGGTTCAGTGGCGTGCTTTAGGAGAGGCCTGTGTCCAGCAGTGGACTACAATAGGCTGTTAATGATGATGATGATGATGATGGCAATTAAACAACTTTTTGTCAGGACCGTGTTTCAATATTTGGAAACTAATTTTTAATTCTATTTCACGTTTTTGCCCAATTCTGTTTGAAACTTTATTTGTTAACCTGATTTGCAAGAGGTTGAATGCAATTACGTATAAAATGTATATGGGTGTGCCCGATGCGCAAGAAATACGTACTGTTCAAAAACAATAATTTCACCACGAAAATGTCACGACTCGCAATTTTATTCTGAGTCAGTCTGACAGTGACAAACTGGTTAAATGCTCGGAGGTGACAAAGCATGCAAAATTGTTTAAAACGTTGATCATCGATTGTTTGCTGCACACTCGTACAATAAATAGAAATTATTTCCATAATGCGCAATGTACAATACAATACCATACAGAAATCATGCCTTTATCCCTAGCGGAGTAGGGAGATGCGCAAGGTGTTTGCGTCAAAATCCATTGATCGTAAATGCTTTGACGAGAGAGAGAGAGAGAGAAAAAAGAGCTTTGTCCTTTTTTGTTACGCTGGTAACAATATAATACACACACACACACACACACACACACATACAAATCACGCCTGTATCCCTGGCGGGGTAGGCAGATCGTCAATATAATAATTATTATTGCCTTTTATCATCACTTTAAAAGAGTAAAAATAAATCAAGATAAAAATCCCTTTAAAAGAAATCTTTTCATCCCTACATTATGAAATTTTGATTGTGTGAGTAGGTACAATCTAGAAATCTGGATTCATTATAGTCATAATTTTCTAGTTCTTGCACTGTAATAACATTATAATTGCTGTTGCCAAAACCATTATAATTTCTACGTGTAGTGGAGGTGTCTTTTTCACGACTTTTGACCCTTATTGCAACAAGCATGATTATTATTATAAAGCACTAGCTTTTGCCCGCGACTTCGTTCGCGTGGACTTCAGGTTCGTCCCGTCTTCTAGTAATAAGTAAGAAATACGGTAACTAAGCACTGCAGAGCCCTAATCATTGGCCTATAGTCCGCATTCAGCGATAAGCCACTTCTTTCCCACCGCACCTACCCCGCTCCCCCCACGCCCCGTTCGCCTGGCGCCGCTGCCGGTATTTATCGCCGAAATTGCTATGACTCTGCATTTTAAATCTGTGATATCTTCGAAAATATTTATTTAATTTACATGCTGTAAAAAGCCATATTGATCTTTATTAAATGCACAATGTATTTAAGATACTTAATTGGATAAGGATTAATACTGCATTGCTTAAAATCGCTTCGTAAATAAACCATTATTTCTCGTACAAAGTAAAGGATAAAAAATGGTTATTGTGGGTTATTCCTAAGAGATAAACATATACCATCACGGACTTTTTTGTAGACCTTTTTAAGTTGTACAATACTGTAGTAAATTGTTTTGATCTATCTTGTAGGATTCAGTCAGCGTTTGCAATGTAAGCGCAAAATATGTTTTTTTTTACGACCTCACATTAAAAACCTCAAAAATTGTAGCCTATGTGTTATTCTGATGTATAAGCTATAGCCTATGTGTTATTCTGATGTATAAGCTATATTGTGGTAAAGCTTCATTCAAATCCATTCAGTAGTTTTTACGTGAAAGAGTAACAAACATCCATACATCCATACTTAGAAACTTTCGCCTTTATAATAGTAGTAGGATTAATCCAACTGCGGTAATGCAAAAGTAATATTTTATGTTTATCGTGCGGTATTTCAAATACATGAGATTTAAAAACCTATTATAACCAGTGTCATTTGCACAGATGAGACAATAAAGACACCTCATTATATTAACATCCGAGAGTTTGGGCTGGTAGCCCGTGATAAATAATTTTCCTGTTCACATACAAAACTACAAACTCTAGAAAAACACAACCCTTCTTTTGAAACAGTCGGGCAAAAAGATCAGCCTGTCGTAGTCGCTACCGAACATTATTACAAATATTTCATAATAGATTTAATGATATTTTGTCGAAGGTCTTAAGTTCAACACCAACTTAAATTATTATATTCAAATAGAAGTATAATTGTCAAATTAATTTTAACTTTATAGGTACGTTATTTTTTAAGAACTTGAATAGATGTCCTTTCTTAAACCTTTATGATTCTGAACAAGAGGACTAATAGTTGAGATTTTTACGGCCTTCTATACTACACAGTTAAAGGACAGTGTAGGTACCAAGAACTCCGCAGGCGTGATTACTCGAGATTTTCTTTGATTGATTAATCAGGCTATAAAGCTGACCAACTTCTACAAGTAGCAGCAGGCTTCTGACGTGGTTGTGTAACGATTGTTCATAGACAGCAACCGGGACCTACGAAACCATCTTACTTAATGACTCACTACTACTATTTTTATTGGCATATTGTATGTCTTCTGAAGTAGTTATCATTTCCGTTTTATAAAAACTAATACATTACAAAAAAGAAATCTTTGAAATTAAATTTATTTGAATTAATTTACACAATGACCTTGTAATAAGTAAGTCCTATAAAAACTATAGTTGACTAGCCACATTAGCATTTTATCCATTATCCCATTTTTCGTTTAAAACAAAAAATTTACGGCTCAGCATCTCACACAAAAATAATATTAATTTGTACTTTTGGTATTTTGCTAACTAAGACCAAGTTTAACCCAAGAGGGACGCAACTACACCGGGGGGCACAGCGCCTCCGGGCCCTTGTTCGATCTCCGGCTGGAAATAACTTTAGCTTACATCTCACCTTACCTTACTTCTGATCTTACCTTACCTTCCACCTTACCTTACTTCTGACCTTACCTTACCTCTCACCTTACCTTGCCTCTCATCTCACCTTACCTGTCACTTTGCCTTACCTCTCTCCTTGCCTTACCTATCACCTTACCTTATCTCTGAACCTCTAACCTAGCTTTACCTTACCTTACCTCTTACATTTAAATTATTGATATTCTTACAATGAAGTACCTTTACTCCCATTTTTAATAGCCCGTAAAATGAAAAAGAATAAAAAGTATCAAAAACATTATTTCACTCTATGTTGTTCCTGACATGGGGTTACCGTCCTCAATTTTTTTGAATTTCCCGCGATTTTGGATAGCCAGCTTTCGTTGGCCAGACTCTATCTTTTGACGCCAATTAAAGTTCAGTACTTAGTTTAGTTGTCAATATATTCTTCTAATATAGAGACTCTACAACTAGTATAATTTTGGCAATTTGTCCCTTTTAAGTTTATATGAATTAAAAAAAAAATAGAGTTCTTATGAAGTAGTTAATTAAGTTTTGCAACACATAAGCCCTTATTTTGAAATACTAGGGATTGTTTGAAAAATGCAAATTCATGATAGCAAATTTACTTCAAAACGTGCGTTAATCGACTATTATCTAATTATCCTGAGTGAATTATTAAAGGATGCCTGTAACACTATTAATACCTTTTAAAGTTGGGTAGGTTTGATCTAGATGAGCGTTTGGTAGATCTTTCATCTCCATTCTCCTTGCCTTATCCCGTTAGCTGTCAGAGTGGGCTACCTAACCTCACCTAACCTAGGTGATTTGACATTGAACCATTGGTAGTTCTTGTTGCCAATAAAACACAAAACCTTGGTAATTGAGCATAATTTATTCGAATTTGACTATGTGAATTGACTATACAGCTGGTGGTCCTCAACCTAAGAGGGATGCAACAACACCGGGAGGGACGGCTCCACCGGGGCCTTGCTCGATGGTGGGCTGGAAGCCGTTCTCGTCCGCGATGTAGGTGACGGTGTAGGTGACGCCGTCAGGGCCCACCCAGGAGTAGGAGCCGCGCATGACGATTCCTTCGTCTTCAGCTCCTGTGTTCTTCAGTTCACCTTTCTCGTCACGTTTGCTGCCGTCGGATTGCTCGTAACTGGAATATTAAAGGTTGAATTTTGTCTTCACTGAACCTGTACTTAATTTTTGTTTTTATGATACAGGTAATTTTTAAGCGCTATTTTTATACGCTATATTTTAACGCTATAAAGAGATGGCCATGTAAATATACTATTAAAGATTATAAGATTTTTATTGTTTAACAGCAGCGCAGCAACAGCAACGGAACTGCATGTTGCGTTTATCAACATTTTGCGTTTATCAAAAACTGTAATAATCAGTTTCTTAGCGCAGCAGTAGTATCTTATATAAAAGAGCTAATTATATACCTAAGGCTAAAAGAGCTGCAACTTATATCGATACATAACCGAGTTACTTATATCCTATAAAAATAGACTTCGTATGAAGTACTTACGCGAAGTTGTATGATCCTAGGCCATCGTTGTCGGTCTCATAGCGCAGCAGCTGAATGTCCTGGTTGGGGTTGGGGTTTGCAGCTTGAGGGGCCGCCGCCGCCATCGCTACAACACTGAGTACCACCAACTGCAACCAACGAATGCGGTAAGCTAATTTTCTTTTAAAGATGAACTTTTCTTACTTACGAGAATACGTCTGATCAGAAATGTCATGCTAATAATCCGCTAATAACGTAAAGAACACTCCGGTTAGGCCACTGTCGAGAAAAGTTGAAGCCGAAGTCATAAATCACCATTATTTATGAGTGGGTATGACGGAATCCTAAACAACATCAAAATGAGGCACTTAGGCACTTTCCCAGACTATGTCTAAATTGCCCTTTTTGACCATAGACATGAATTGCAGACTAATAAACTTCACTGAAATCCCGCACATAACTGAAATGCCATCCCGCACTGGTTCAAAACTTCAAATATTTCCACTATCACTGTTTATTTAAGACACTTTCACTTTTATCAAACACATCAGTTCACAATATGATATTACTAAACATACTAACCAATTTCATGATTAGTTCCAGATGGGTTGTTTATCGTATCGTATAAAGTTTGATTGTGCTTGCATGATTTACCTTAACCCGTGTTATATACTTTTCCGAATATTGTGTTACAACACAGTTATTTGTTGACGTAGACACCCTACCTACGAAAATATCTCGTTACAATGTTTTGTATTATTATGATCGAACATCTATGAAGGGGCACACCAGACACCACGGATGAACATCTTTACAGACAAATGCGCCACCCTTGTTTTATACCTACTCACTATCGGCTCACTCTTATTTCATAGTAAGATCAAAATAAATTAACCAGTTAGGTCAAAATGATTGAATTTCAACTAGAGTTTTTATCGCAGTTTGAGAAAATGGCTAAAACGTAACCGTAATTAAAAATTCATCATATTGTAAAAAAGGGACACATTGTCATTTTGTTATTTTCAGATTATACTTCAATTTAATATGTTTTTAATGATTTTTTTTTTTGCTAGAAGTGCGAGTACCTGCTAAATTTTTTCTTAGTTAAGTGTAGATTTTTCCCAGCTGAAAAACGTAACCGTAATTAAAAATTCATCATATTGTAAAAAAGGGACACATTGTCATTTTGTTATTTTCAGATTATACTTCAATTTAATCTGTTTTTAATGATTTTTTTTTGCTAGAAGTGCGAGTACCTGCTAAATTTTTTCTTAGTTAAGTATAGATTTTTCCCAGCTGAAACGATATTCGAAAACTTTAATTGATCAGCCAGGCTATAGTAAAAGATTAAGTACCAAATAAGATAACTTTCTCTTCTCTTTCTCTTTTCGTGTGTGACACCGAGTCATCTAGCGACCCGATGATTTATTGAGTAAGATAACTTTTAAATTCTACCAGCCCAGTTTTGCTCCTCACGTGGTACATGGCAGACCGCTAAGGCAGACTAAGATAATCACACATCATCGGAGGACATCCATGCCATGCTGAGCCTTTCGTAACGCTATTTTAATTATATGAACGATTAGATCAACACATCCATAGTTCTGTCTGATTGATGGCAATTAAACAACTTTTTGTCAGGACCGTGTTTCAATATTTGGAAACTAATTTTTAATTCTATTTCACGTTTTTGCCCAATTCTGTTTGAAACTTTATTTGTTAACCTGATTTGCAAGAGGTTGAATGCAATTACGTATAAAATGTATATGGGTGTGCCCGATGCGCAAGGAATACGTATTGTTCAAAAACAATAATTTCACCACGAAAATGTCACGACTCGCAATTTTATTCTGAGTCAGTCTGAGAGTGACAAACTGGGTAAATGCTCTGAGGTGACAAAGCATGCAAAATTGTTTATAACGCTGATCATCGATTGTTTGCTGCACACTCGTACTCGTACTCGTAGAAATTATTTTCATAATGCGCAAGGTACAATACAATACCATACAGAAATCGCGCCTTTATCCCCTGCAGGAAAGGCAGATGCGCAAGGTGTTTGTGTCAAAATCGTTTTGACGAGAAAGAGAGAGAGAGAGAGAGATTTGTCCTTTTATGTAACCCTAGTAACAATATAATACACACACACAAATCACGCCTGTATTCCTGGCGAGGAAGGCAGATCGTCAATATAATATCATTGCCTTTTATCATCACCTAAAAAGAGTAAAAATAAGTCAAGATAAAAATCCCTAAAAAAGAAACCTATTTCATCCCTATATAGTGAAATTTTGATTGTGTGTGTAGGTACAAGTACAATCTAGAAGTCTGGATTCATTATAGTCATAATTTTCTAGTTCTTGCACTATAATAACTTTATAATTGCTGTTGCCAAAACTATTATAATTTCTACGTGTTGTGGAGCTAGTGTCTTTTTCACGACTTTTGACCCTTATTGCAACAAGCATAATTATTAATTAAAAGCATAAACCCGACTGCGGTAATTTCAAAGTAATATTTTATGATAAACATATTAGTGCAGTATTTCAAATACATGAGATTTAAAAATGTATTATAACCAGTGTCATTTGCACAGATGAGACAAAAAAGACATCTCGTTATATTAACATCCGAGCGTTTGGGCTGTAGCCCGTGAAAAATAGTTTTCCTGTTCACATACAAAACTACAAACTCTAGAAAAACACAACCCTACTTCTGAAGCAGTCGGGCAAAAAGATCAGCCTGTCGTAGTCGCTACCGAACATTATTACAAATATTTCATAATAGATTTAATGATATTTTGTCGGAGGTCTTAAGTTCAACACCAACTTAAATTATTATATTCAAATAGAGGTATAATTGTCAAATTAACTTTAACTTTATAGGTACGTTATTTTTTAAGAACTTGAATAGCTGTCCTTTCTTAAACTTTTATCATTCTGAACAAGAGGACTAATAGTTGAGATTTTTATGGCCTTCTATACTACACTGGGTGTAAAGGACAGTGTAGGTACCAAGAACTTTGCAGGCGTGATTACTCAAGATTTTCTTTGATTGATTATTCAAACTATGAAGCTGACTAACTTCTACAAGCAGCGGGCTTCTGACGTGGTTGTGTAACGACCGCCGTCTAAGTGATCATAGACAGCAACCGGGACCTACGGAACCATCTTACTTAATGGCTCACTACCACCACAGAGAAAAACTAATATACTAATACCACTATATTTATTGGCATTTTGTATGTCTTCTGATGGAGTTATCATTTCCGTTTTATAAAAACTAATAAATTACAAAAAATAAATCTTTGAAATTAAATTTATTTGAATTAATTTACACAATGACCTTATCATTAGGTATGTTCTATAAATAACTATAGTTGACTAGCCACATTAGCACTTTTATCCAGTGTCGCATGAAATGGTATAATATTTTTCATTTAAAACAAAAAAATTACGACTCAGCGACTCACACGAAAATAATATTAATTTGTACTTTTGGTATTTTGCTAACTAAGCTCTAGTTTAACCCAAGAGGGACGCAACTACACCGGGGGGCACAGCGCCTCCGGGCCCTTGTTCGATCTCCGGCTGGAAGCCGTTCTCATCTGCTACGTAGGTGACTTTGTAGTTGACTCCGTCAGGGCCCACCCATGAGTACTGGCCCTTCACGACGAAGGCTTCTTGGTCGGTACCACGGTTCTTCAGCTCTCCTTGCTGTTCGTGGCCGCTGCCGTCTGAGCTCTGAAAGCTGTGGAAAAACAAACAGTTAATACGCGTTCGTAGGTACCGATCATATTATTAAGTTTATGGACTGTATAAAAAATAATAAGAAAATATAGGATGTAATTTATTTGCACACTAAGACAGTTTACAAAGATTAAATCTAACATAAGAACTAATCACATTACAAAAATCTTTATTCCATTAAATTTATGATAAATGCAGCAGTAAAATACAAAAACAACAAAAAAAGACACCAAGATGGCCTTAATGCTAGGTACTATTCTCTATGCGATAAAAGTGCGACAATGGAAGCGGGATTTTATGTTTCGAAAGTATAATGCAGTAGGCTTCATTTTTCGATCTATGTTCCTTGGGGAAAGTTGTCCAGTTTCATGGGGGTTCTTCCCTTGAAAGGAACCAAATGGTAATCTCCGAAAATCTAAAAGCCTTACCCCCATTTGTTGGTCTCAATTCCATAGTCATTGTCGTAGCGAAGGATTTGCGCGTCCCCGGAGTTCCGTTGCGGCTGCGCGTGCGCAAGCGCAAACAGACACAAGAGAATGCACTGAAATTAAACAATTGAATAAATTGTACAAAGAGAATCATAGTAGTAACAGAGATACGCTTATAGCGAAAGGGATTTTGCTGTGTGGTGCCGGATTAGAATAGCATCTAATTTCTACCCATAGATGTCGTAAAAGGCGACTATGGGATGGATCCAAGGAATGGTCCGCAGCATTTCCTTAGAATACAACTCGTTGCTCTGCGCTTTCCAATCCACCTGCCAAGCGTGGTGAGTAATCGCAAGCAGTGGTTTGTTGTGTAGTGGCTGTTGTTGTACTAGAAGGAAACATATAATATCCCAGGTGCCACAATTTCACTGCTTTCAACACTTCCTCTTAATATACATTCACGGTCACAAATGGGTTTTTACCGCGATACACTATTTTGTTTGTACTTATTATCCGATATTTCGATCCCGTTCCTATATTTTCTTCCGCTGTTTGTACGAGTACACGTAAACTACTGACTCTAGATACTAACCAGTTTCATTTTTGAGTTGATTCTTTGATAACACCAGGGGATGGAATGTCAAACAAGCTTGCGCGTTGATATTATATATCTAATAATATATAATTTATTCCGTGTTTTGTAATATTTAGATGTCTAGATATTTTCTTATACGGTTGTGTCAATCTGTAGGCCTTTTGTGTTTGCTTAATCAATGTCCTTTAGCAGGTGACAACCGATTCATAAAAAACAAATGATTTCATTTAAGGCGGATCGCACACTTAACGCACAACGCTTCGCTAAAATAACGCATCCGTAACGCAACGGTCTGTCAGATCCGCACTAGAAACGTCAATCCCCATACTAAAACTGCTTAACCCCTTTGGACGCATCCGTCAAAATAATGCAGCCGTATCGCATCCGTTGACAGCGGTTAAGCGGTTTTAGTATAGGGATTGACGTTTCTAGTATGGATCTGACAGACCTCTGCGTTACAGATGCATTATGTGTTAAGCATGATATGCATTACGTTCCGTTATGCGCTAAGTGTGCGATCCGCCTAATAAAGCTGACATTTAAAATCAGTGAGAATGAGCATTGTAATAAGATTAACATTTTTGAATAAAGAAATTCAGCAAACTTCTATCTTCATATAAAATTAAAAGTTATGTAACAACGCAATCTAACAAACGCAACAAAGAGAAAGATTTTTTTCGTACAGATTTTTTTTTTTTATGTATTAGGTAAATTATATTTTTTGGGAATAGTTATTACTGTTATTAGTTACTTATTGATTAAAAGACTCACTAAGGAGCGGGTGACACCGTGGGACGACCAGTGCCTCGTTTTTCGAAACTACAGGCTACAATTCTACAGGTGATATTCGATGTACATTGCGTAACGGGTCAAAAATCCTGGTTTTACAAAGATCCACCGGCTACGCAATGTACATCGAATTTCACCTGTAGAATTGTAGCCTGTAGTTTCGTTGCATAGGCACTTAATAATTAGATCAATTTATGACATGATAATAAGCGCGTAAATTATTAAATGTCACTTTCAAACAATACTTTTTACTTTGTATATTAAGAGCCCTCGTGGTCTCGGCGTTTTCATACAAAACGTATATATGTTACCAGCCAAACCCGGTTTTAGGCCAAACTAGTCTTGCCAAGGTGAAACTAGTTCATACTATACGCGATCAAATAAACCAGTACAGACTAGGCCAAACTGGTCTGTCCTAAGGGCGATAGGAAAAACTAGTTTAACCTAGGAGGAACTGGTTGAGCCTAATAAAAATAAGTTCACTTCAAGATAAACTAGTTTTTCCTAGTCTATACTACTATTTCCTAGTAATTAGAAAGAAATGTAGGTTACCTACCTGCCGAGTCAGTGTTGGCAGTAGAAGATTGATGTCATTAATTAATTAGATAATCCTTTGAAAATCTAATCGACTAAATCAATCATGATTGAACTAAACGCGATTTAAAAGTCAATCGTAATCGTGTTTACTTTACTTAATCCTTTAACGATGGACGACTAAGCCATTTTGTATGGAGTGTCCAACACTATTTTCTATATTCGGGTCTTGGACCTTCAGTCGGGTGCCATGGAGTTTAGCCTAGGCAAAACTAGTTTGGCCTAAAATGGGGTTTGGCCGGTAACATATACGCTAAAAACTACAAAGGACATGCTTCTATTATTTTCGAAAAATCGCCCTGCAGTAGGACATCTAACAAGCTAGGTAAAAAAGAGGAGAAAATATGAGTAATATTCTCTTTGCATGGAAAACCAAAACTTTTTTTCCATTTAATAATTAATTTTGGAGTAGAAATAACAATAAGGACATGCCTTTAGCAGGCCTTATTTCAATACATAATTGAAAAAAAAAATGCTATAGACTAGAGGCATTACTGGATAGAAAACAAGGGAATACGTTTGAATCTTCTTCTTCTCGTGTGGGACACCGAGTCGTCCAACGTACATTTGAACGAGAAGGATGAAAATCCGGAGCAGCCAGGAATGCTGTGTTTCTTTTCCTTACATTCAATACTTTGTATGATTCTATACAAACCACGTAAATTGCACATAGTTGCGCATTTTTGCAGCACTGCTACACAACCTCGTAAGAGATAATTCCCTCGGGCATCTTTGGTAGAAACATTTATATTATACAGGGTGTAAAAAAATGCTGCAAATATTTAAGGGGTGAATCAACCCATGAAACCGAACAACTTTCCCAAAGGAACATAGGTTAAAAGAAGAAAAAAACATTTGGACCTCCCATACAGAATGACCAACCGACCAAGTCAATTTTCTCATAATTCGACCTATATATCTTGGGGAAAGTTGTTCAGTTACATGGGCTGATTCACCCCTTAAAATGTTTGCAGGTACGAGTAATATTATAATTATTATGTATCACTATACTACTACTATTAAATAATAACAATACATTGACATCCCGTGGGGGTCATAAGAGTGATTAACCGCACCCAAGGCCAGTTCTGGAGAAGATCAACTCCACATTAAACCCGGAACAGGGTCTCGGTCAGGCGTGTGTGACAGAGGTCTAACGTGCGGTAGACTCCTGCAGCCGATACGCTTCTGCACGTATCGACTCGTCGTTCCTGTGGAGTCAGCCAGGGAGGCCGGGAGGGTGGCGCAGGTACTGGGATACCTTGTGTTTTCCATAATTGTGTCCTAGACAACGCAGTGTCTGTGCTCCTGGCACAAACACTGATATAATCATCTATTATGGGCGTCTGTGGACAGTAGTTACATTGAAAAATTCACTGTTCTGTTGAAAAGAACAGCGACCACTATTTAACAAAGAAAGGACGTCTTGATTCTGTGGGTACTTGGTAGTGTATTACTCGTAATTTGTATTTTAGTTATAATTCGCGTGGTGGCTTTAAATATTGATAAAAAAATAGTTTTATTTTTAAGGTAGAGAAAATAAATAAGACAAGAATGCAACTAACTTATGTTTTCATTAAGATCTAAGCAAGATTATGGTCACAATAATTATAAAGTAGGTACGATTATACTTTTCTTTTCATTACAGTTTTTTAGTCAAATGGTTTAAGGTGATTTTGTGTGAAAGACATAGCTTAGAATCGTATTTTTTTTTTCTTTAGTGTAGTGTAGATTAAACCTTGAGTTTATGTTAGTTATTGGTTGCTATAAGAAATAATATCGTTTCAAATTCCTTACATGTTAATTCATAGGGAGAACATATTTCTCAAGGCAAAATAAACCATTAAATTTAGTTTACTTTTCATTTTTATTTATACAAACAGGGGCGTGCGGTCCATAAAGGCATAAAAGCACTGCTTACCCTGTGATTTTCACCGCTTACAATTTAATAATTAATTCATTTAATTAATTTTAATTTTTATTATCTTAGAACAACACTTTATCGTAAAATGGAACGCAATTACTGTTACGCGCCACTATTGGCTGAATATCTCTCAAGTACGAAATGTCAATCAAAGAAAATGGACTCGCCCGCTGTTTCGCGCCACTATTCGCTGAATCGAAATGTCAATCAGAGAAGGTGGACTCGCCCGCTGCCTAAAAGTATGAATGTGTGAAATCAACGTAACTACATTGTAGGTGTGGCCTTTCTACACACACAAATGTTGCTATGGTGCAGTAGTAGTAGTTTTTTGTGTGGCGGAGTATGAAAGCTCAAGAGGCAGTACCTACCTTAGCAACATTTCAACTACAAAACCAAACGAATTTTAAAAAGTAAATCACCATAGTCATCCGCTCGCAAAACGTGCGTGGTGCGTGGGGGGTTTTAGTGCGTATCCAAAGTTCGTGTATTTACAAATTGCAAATAACCCCCATTATTTGATGCGTATTGTTTACTAATTGTTTTCGTTGTTATTTAAATTGTAGTAAAATTAAGTATTATGGTTCTTTTTGACAAAATAAGAATGAGGTCTGTGTTGAAATAAGTTTATACAGATGACATGATTGTGTTTACAAAAAGGGCACCAGTTTTTGTAAAAAGTTTTATCATAATGTGATCTGTGTGCGATAGAAGCAGAGATGGATGTGTACCCGATTTGAAAATGACACTCACAAGAAAGGTACGTTTGCAAATTGGCTCGCGATGTTTTGTGAATAAGGTACCAATATAGTTAGATAATTTTGTTTGTTTATTAATGTGACGTTTGCCATGATAAAATCCGGTTAATGTTTCGTTTCCGAAACACCTTCAAAATACCTACATAAAAAAATTTGAAAAGCATCTTTGTTTTACCTACTGCCTACCCAGTGATGAAACCCTGTGCACGCCACTGTATACAAATAGCTATCTTACAACTACTTTTTTTACATAATTGATTGACTAGGTATGATGATGTAGATTAAAACATTTTCCAACATATTTTTTTTCCTGCGTCTGTTGATTGTCCTTCTAGTTTCATGAAAAATTTACAGTTAATTTTGTTTTTACGTTTTGTACCACAGTTTATAATTATGGATATTTAATTTTGACAAAAATATAATTTGAACTTTTGGTAGTTTGCTACATACTAAAATGTTTTATTCCGCAGGTTTTTGGGTGGTTTTCCTGTTCAGAGGGTCCGGCTGATTGGCATGTGGTTTGGCTGTAAGCAAGGTAACCCTTTGCCGCCTTTTGCTCTATCCTTTCCTTTTCCTTCGCACACACACCGACTCGGAAGCAATCGTCACCGTTCGGAAGTGTTCGGATTTCAACGTGGCGCTCCCGCGGCTGCGTGAAAAAACAAAAAGACAGTTGTGTGTGTATCGCTACTGCGTGCGCGTGCCTCAATTTTTCGCAAGCTTATAAATTGAACATAAATATTTAATAACCGCATAACTTAAGCAAACATCCAAACTATAATAGCCGCGAGTGTTTTCCAAACCTGTATAAAACTGTGAAGTGCAAAAATAAAAGCGTCGCTGGCACCCAAGCCGCGACGCCGTTCGAGGATCCGCCATATTCAGTCGGTGTGGTAAGTGAATTCCCTTTTCCTAAACCTAAAAGAGCAATAGGTCATAACAGTCTCCCATTCTTTTCTCTGCCATTAAACCAAATAATACAGTCCACAAAAGATTATTTTTTTGAAACCAGCGCCTTCAGCTATCGAACGCATCTTTCATACACCATATTTTTTGGTCCGATCGAACCGGATTCTTAGCAATCCGAGTCATTTCGCCTATATTTTGGTTATATTTCTCTATACAACATGTCCAAACCCGTTGATGAGACAGCAAAAGCCGCCGCAGTTCATGCAGAGGCCGAAAAGATGGCGGCTGAAGTTGACCGAAAATTGTCGTATTACGAATTGCAATCTTCCGCTTATTTTGCTCGCATGCAAGCTGTGTTTGATTCTATTCCCACATCCTCAGCCGACCAAACTATTATTGATAGTTTCTTAGCAAAGTGCGTTACCATTGATTACCTACGTTCTGAATATATTTCATGCATCCAAAAGAAGAATGATCTAGAGTCTCGTGTTAGGCCCAACTATGTTTTCAATTTTCAAGCCATATTCGCCTTTGATGACCTGTATAATAGGGTCAAATTTGAATGCGATCGCTTTCAATCCAAAACGCCACAAGTCGAGTCAAAGCCAATTTGCCCAGAGACTAGTCAGTCATATGTCAGTTTACCTCGATTGGAACTCGCCAGTTTTGATGGTGACATTCAAAAATGGCCGCTTTTCTATGAATCGTTTCGTTCAGTCATTCATGAAAACAAACGTTTAACTAACACGGAAAAAATGCAATATTTAGTAGGGAAATTGACAGGTAACGCTCTAAATATGTGCAGAGGCATTATGCCTACTGGTGACAACTATTTAACACTTTGGAACGCATTGATAAACAAATATCAGGACACTCGCGCACTCGCAACCGCTTATCTCGATCAATTGCTAAAGTTAAAAAGTGTGAATACCGCCACACCCGCCGCTCTTGACGCATTTATCGATAAATATTCGACAACTATCGCCGCTTTAAAGCAGTTAAAAATAAATGAATTGGATGAGTTCATATTTTTGCACTTGGGTTTGAAATGTTTAGATCCAGAGACCGCTCGGGCATTCGAGATGTACAAAAGAGACGAGGGAGATTTTCCCAAGTCAAACGATTTGACGCAATTCGTGAGAGAACAATCTCGCATTCTAAGCCGCGCGAATTTAGGTAGTGCTAGCCACCCTGCGCCGCCTCCCGCTCGCACATCTCGTAATGTACCTACTTTAGCCGCGCAACCGCACGCTCGCCCCGCTTGTAATTCGCAACAACCAAAGCCGTTTAAGACGTTTTTGAGTGTACAAAACGCTACTGATGATGACACTAATAAAAATTTGTGCCCATATTGTCAAAGTTCTACGCACAATCTTTATGCATGCCCGCTTTTTACGCCCTTATCGCCTCGCGATAGGTATAATTATGTTAAAGAAAAACGCCTTTGCATTAACTGTATGTCCGCTTTACATTCATCCCGCCAGTGTGGGAGCACGCGCCGGTGTAGATTCTGTGCAAATTTTCATCACAGCCTTCTACATTTTAAAGAAATGACTAACTCTCACTCGCCCGCTAATAATAATAACGCTAATGAGGGCTCGGAAGCCCCCCGCGCCGCTGCTGCGAATGCTCGCGCAGCCACAACCGCACCGAATTTTACTGATAACGCTAATCAACACAGACTTAACACTTCGCATGCCACCGCCGCTACCGCACCCGCCGCACGCACGTACGCTCGCTCGCCCTCCCATGGTGGGGGAGGAAATTCGCATGGGGTTCCTATCGCCAAGGACAATCAAATATCGCTATGTGTGACTAACAAACCGCTAGAAGTGTTTTCTTTATCCCGCACGGTTTTACTAGGTACGGCCGTATGCCAGGCCTATGGACCTGACTCGCAGATTAATATTCCAGTACGTATAGTAGTGGACTCCGCTTCCATGAGGAACATCATGACCGAAGAATGCCGCTCGCGTTTGAATTTACCGCTTTACCCCTCGCACGGAGCCAGGGTCTCAGGCCTAGGAGGTAATGAGACTGAAACCAAAGGTGTCACGTCTGTCATCTTAGTTTCACGCTTTGATGAAAATGAACGCTATGACGTACACCCGTTTGTGGTTGACTGTATAACTGAAGAGTTACCCTGTGCGCCCATAGATATTTCTGAACTGTCATACCTACACGACTTACCTCTTGCGGACGATTCTTATCACGCTCCCGGTTCCATTGACATGATAGTAGGTAGCGACTTCTTTGCTCGCATATTGAAATCTAGAAAATTCAGTGGTAGTAGATCCGAGCCAGTAGGTATCGAAACCTCGTTCGGATACTTGGTAGTAGGTAACGCGCCGACTGCGACGGAGGTCATTAAACCTGAGGTCACACGCTCGTTCTTGTGTACATTTGAAAATTGCGTTTCGCGGTTTTTTGAAGTCGAGGAGATTCCTTCAAAAAACGTTTTATTGGACGCGGATGAACAACAATGCGAGGACATTTTCGAACAAACAACTACACGCGATTCCACGGGACGCTACGCAGTCGCGCTTCCTTTTAAAAAGGATCCTACTTGTTTAGGAAAGTCAGAGCACATTGCGAAACGTAGGTATTTATCTTTAGAACGAAAACTGCTCGCTAACCCCGATCTGAAATTTGAATACGACAAGATATTACGCGACTATCTGGACAAGAACTACATAGCTAAGGTCAATGACCTTTGTGGACCTGACGCTTCGCAATACCTCGTCGCTCATCACGCTGTTGTTCGCGGAGATAGGTTGACATCTAAAGTTCGCCAAGTTTTGGATTTTAGTATGAAAACAGATTCGGGTGTTTCTCTTAACGATTTGTTGTATACAGGTAAAAACCTACAATCTGACTTATTTCGCATTATTTTGAATTTTCGCTTGTTTCCCACCGCAATGAGTGCTGATATTAGGCAAATGTACCTACAAATTATAGTACAAGAGGCCTTCCGCAAATACCAACGCTTTTTCTATAGGTTTAATTCGAATGAACCGCTTCAAATTTACGAATTTAATCGCGTTACTTTTGGTATGTCAAGCAGCCCGTTTCTCGCAATGCGCACGTTACGTCAGCTGATAAACGACGAACGTCAACGCTTCCCGCTTGCCGCTTCGGCATTGGACAAAGACTCCTTGTATATGGACGATTTTGCCTACAGCTGTTTGACATACGAAGAGGCATTAAACCTGTCCACCGAATTGATTCAACTATTCGCCGCTGGGGGATTTGAACTTGTGAAATTCGCTAGCAATTCTCCCGAGTTTTTAAACGCGATTCCCGAGGAAATTCGCGTTACTGAACTGGTTGACATCGGATCTGACGCGAACCTAAAAATTCTCGGTCTGCAATGGTCACCCGCTTCCGACAATTTTGTTTTTACTGTGTCGCGTGATGAGCGTGATTGTACTAAACGCAACATTCTGTCCACAGTCGCGCGCCTTTGGGATTTGATGGGATTTGTCGCGCCCGTAACGCTGCTTGCGAAACTTATCATCAAATCACTTTGGGAATCCGAAATTGGATGGGATGATGAACCCCCCTCACATGTGATCGATTTATGGCGGCGTTTTGTGTCTGAATTACCTTTATTGGAAAAAATTAAAATCCCGCGTTTCGTAGGTTTTCAACCGCAATTCGTACTGTCGATCTTAGCCTTTGGCGACGCAAGTGAGCGCGCATTTGGGGGAGTTGTATACCTACACGTGTTCTGCCCTTACACCAATAAGACTATGGTAAGCCTTGTGTGCGCCAAGTCGAAAGTGGCTCCCGCTAAAACCAAGGTCACGCTCGCGCGCTTGGAATTGTGCGCTGCACTTGTTGTGTCCAAGTTGGTGTGCACTGTCAAAGATACGTATACGTCACGTTGTCAAATTCACAACATACTTGCCTTTTCTGATAGTACCGTGACGTTAGCTTGGATTCATTCATCACCAGCACGTTGGCAAACTTACGTAGCGAACCGCGTTACGCAAATACAAGCGAATGTCGACCCGCGTAACTTTTATCACATCAAAGGTAGTGAGAACCCTGCGGATTGTTTGTCACGCGGATTGACACCCGCTCAGTTGGTTGACCATCCATTATGGTTCAATGGGCCCGCTTTCGTTCATACGCCTATGAGTGAATGGCAGCTAGAAGATTTTAATCCGCAAATTGTTACTAACCCGCCGGAGCAGAAAACTGTAAAAATATTGTTAACTAAAGAAAGCAGACCAGTTACGCCGCTTTTATACGAATTAGCTCTTCGTATTTCCTCTTGGAAAAAACTGCTTCACATTGTCATTTACTTATATAGATTTATTAAAAAATTGCCAAGGAAATTGGAACTTTCTCACTTTCGTACCGCAGAGCTAGCTGTTTTGCGCGCTGTACAGGAAATACATTTCTCCTCTGAGTTGAAAATTATAAGCAATAATGGAACCTTACCGCGCTCCTTTGCAAAACTTAGTGTCTTTCTAGACGAAAAGGATAATTTATTGCGCGTGGGAGGTCGCCTAGTTCACTCGGAATTGGATTATGATAGTAAACACCCAATTTTACTCCCTTCACACGACCATGTCGTTAATCTTATTATAGATTATGAGCATAAGAAGAATCTTCATACTGGCTCTGGTCTTTTGCTTTCGATCCTACGACAAAAATATTGGATTTTCGGAGGTCGAAATGCAGTAAGAAAACGCGTTAATAACTGCAATTTATGCTTTAAAAATAAACCTTCTCCGCATTTTCCTTTAATGGGAGATCTACCACAATTCAGAGTTTGTGAAGTGAATAAGGCTTTTGTAGAAACTGGTTGCGACTACGCTGGTCCCATCAGAATAATACCTCATCGTCGTCGCGGAGTGCGCAGTATTAAGGCTTACATATGCCTGTTCATATGTTTGGTTACTCATGCCGTACATATTGAACTCTCATCTGATTTGTCCACACAGTCCTTTTTAAACGCGCTTACACGCTTTCTATCGCGTCGCGGCCCGATCAGCTGTATGTACTCTGACCGTGGCACAAATTTCGTAGGTGCCAGATCGCATCTGAAATCTTTATATGATTTGATTCGTTCACCTGAATATAACTCAGAGTTCTCAGCTGCATTACTTGAAAACCAAGTTGAATGGAGGATGAATCCTCCTTCAGCTCCCCATCACGGTGGAATATGGGAAAGTAATATCAAGTGTGTGAAAACTCATTTGAATAAAGTAGTTGGAGATCAACTTCTCACCTATGAGGAAATGCTCACTGTACTCACTCAGATAGAGGTTCTGTTAAATTCTCGTCCTCTATCAGTGTTGAGTTCTGATCCGACAGATCCTTTACCATTAACTCCGTCTCATTTTTTGACATTGACGCCTTTGAAGTCGCTTCCTCAAGCGGATTTATCTAATAACAAAACCCCGCGTCAACGCTTTCAATTAATTGACTCTATGGTTCAGTCATTCTGGAAGAGATGGCGAGTAGAATATTTGAACACTTTACAGAGCAGACAAAAATGGACTAAGAAGTCTGACTCCATTGAAAAGGGGACAGTTGTTCTAATAAAAACTGACAATGCTCCCCCGCTACAATGGCCAATAGGCATTATTATTGATACTTTCCCTGGAAAAGACGGAGTGGTGAGAGTGGCGGATGTAAAAACTAAAACTGGTGTCTATCGGCGCCCAGTGGTAAAACTTTGCCCTTTACCCAACCAATAACTCTACTAAATGTTGCACTTTTGTATATAACCTGTTTAAAAAAAAAAAAAAAAAAACTTTCTAGTTTCTACTCAATTTTGGTTTTGACTCGCTTGTGTGTAGTTATACCTTGTACGAGGTACGCATTTACGTCATAGATGACGTTTTCCCCCCAAAATTTAGCACGCTTTTCCCAACATTCTCTATTAACTTGGAGCGCTGTTTTTTGATATTCCTGGACTGTTGGTTTTGAAAGTGGATTACTCATCCCCTTTCAAGGTGGGGGAGAATGGTTTGGCTGTAAGCAAGGTAACCCTTTGCCGCCTTTTGCTCTATCCTTTCCTTTTCCTTCGCACACACACCGACTCGGAAGCAATCGTCACCGTTCGGAAGTGTTCGGATTTCAACGTGGCGCTCCCGCGGCTGCGTGAAAAAACAAAAAGACAGTTGTGTGTGTATCGCTACTGCGTGCGCGTGCCTCAATTTTTCGCAAGCTTATAAATTGAACATAAATATTTAATAACCGCATAACTTAAGCAAACATCCAAACTATAATAGCCGCGAGTGTTTTCCAAACCTGTATAAAACTGTGAAGTGCAAAAATAAAAGCGTCGCTGGCACCCAAGCCGCGACGCCGTTCGAGGATCCGCCATATTCAGTCGGTGTGGTAAGTGAATTCCCTTTTCCTAAACCTAAAAGAGCAATAGGTCATAACAGTCTCCCATTCTTTTCTCTGCCATTAAACCAAATAATACAGTCCACAAAAGATTATTTTTTTGAAACCAGCGCCTTCAGCTATCGAACGCATCTTTCATACACCAGCATGTAACATGCATTTTTAAATATTTTGTCTTTAATTTAATTGATTTCATTAATTGATGGTGGTGAGGTAAATTACATTATGTGGTCAGCCTGGCCAGCCCCGAGGTAGTGCCTTTCTTTTTTTTTTATCCCACTCGTCCGCAATTCTATTAGGAACATAAAATTGTTATTGTTGACAATGACTAATTCATTTATTCAGTGACAGTATTGTATTGTAACTCTCTGACATTCTAAAAGTATTCATTGTGAATCTACTTGGAAATAAACGGTTGAATCTTGAATCTTGAATCTTGAATCTTGAATCCGCTTAACCAAGGAGGGACGCAATCACACCGGGGGGGGGCACAGCACTTTCGGGCCCTTGTTTGATCTCCGGCTGGAAGCCGTTTTCATCCGCTACGTAGGTGACCTTGTAGTTGACTCCATCAGGGCCCACCCAGGAGTACTGGCCCTTTACGACGAAGGCTTCTTGGTCAGTACCACGGTTTTTGAGCTCTCCTTGCTGTTCGTGGCTGATGCCGTCTGAGCTCTGGAAGCTGCGGGAAAACAAACTGTTAATACGCGTTTGTAAGTACCTACCGATCAAATTACAAAGTTTACGGATTGTAATAAAAAAAAAAAAATGTAGGATGTAATTTACTTGGACATTAAAACAGTTTACAAAGATTAAACTAATATAAGAACTTATCACTTATCAAAATGCTTTATTGCACTAAATTGATGATAGATGCAGCAGTAAAATACACAAAGAACAAAAAAATACACCAAGGTAGCCTTAATGCTATCTCTATGCGATGAAAGTACGACAATGGAAGCGGGATTTTATTTTTCGAAAATATAATACAGTAGGCTTCATATTTCGATCTATGTTCCTGGGGAACTCACTTTTATGAGCTGGTACATCCCTTGAAGGGAAACTATTGCTCATCTCTGAAAATTTAAAAGCCTTACCCCCATTTGTTACTTTCAATTCCATAGTCATTGTCGTAGCGGAGAATTTGCGCGTCCCCGGAGTTCCTTTGCGGCTGCGCGTGCGCAAGCGCAACCAGACACAAGACAATGCACTGAAATTGAACGATTTAAAAAGTAAGCCTCTGAATAATAAAATTTTACAAAGAGACTCAGAAATGGGCTTATAACAAAAGGGTTTTCGCTGTATGGTGCACTTAGAAAAGCATCACCCAATTTTTATCCATGGATATCGTAGAAGACGAGTAAGGGATGAATCTGAGGAATGGGCATCTTATAATGGGATTAGAATACAACATCTTGCACTGCGCTCTCCGTGGTAAGTATCGCTAATTTGTGTATTGTGTTGTAGGTGTTGTAGTAGTAAAAAAACTATATCCCAGTAGTCAAAGTTCATTGCTCTCGACACTATTTTTTTACTACATTATTTTTTTTGTTGTAAGTCACGGTCACAAATGAGTTTTCACCGCGTTGTACTATATTGCTTGAATGTCCGATATTTCGGTCCCGTTTTTATATACACTATTTGTACACGTAAACTATTGATTCTAGATACTAACCAGTTTCATTTTTGAGTTGATTCTCTGTTAACACCAGGGGATGGAATGTCAAACAAGCTTACGTGTTGGTATTATATATCTATCCATCGAGCTAGATAATATATAATTTATTCCATGTTTTGTAATATTTAGATGTCTAGATATTATCTTAGACGGTTGTGATCAGTAGGCCTCCTGTGTTTGCTTACTAAATGTCCTTGCAGGTGACAACCAATGCATAAAAAAATATTGATTTCATTTAAGGCGGATCACACACTTAACGCACAACGTTTCGCTAATATAACGCATCCGTAACGCAACGGTCTGTCAGATTCATACTAGAAATATCAATCCCCATACTAAAAGCTGTCCGCCGCTGTTGACGGATCAGTCATACCGCAGCAGTACTCGTATCGCATCCGTCGACAGCGGTTGAGCGGTTTTAGTATGGGGATTGACGTTTCTAGTATGGATCTGACAGACCGTGAGATACGGATGCGTTATTTTAGCGCTCCGTTGTGCGTAAGGTGTGCGTTCCGCCTAATAAAGGTGACCTTTGAAATAAATTTGTAATAAGATTAACATTTTTGAATAAATAAATTCAGCTAGGTACCTTCTATCTATATATACATACATACAAACATACATACATATATCACGCCTTGATCCCTCGCGGGGTAGGCAGAACGCCAACGGCCGTAAGAATATGGTTGCTATCGCCACGTCTGACATTTTTGAGGATTGTTTTCCAAGGTAGTTTCAGAAAACATGTGTATCACTCTAGGACAGGTTGTCAGCCTGTCGCCTAATAACTGTGATACACCAATACCCTCGAGTCCCTTAGTCGCCTCTTACGACACCCACGGGAAGGATGTGGGGTAATGCTATTCTAAGCCGGCATCACACGGCATTTCTAAGCCGGCATCACACGGCATATCTTTATATAAGGTGTAAAAATATTAGCTGCAAATATTTTAAGGGGTGAACCAGTACATGAAACAGAACAACTTTCCCCAAGAAACATAGGTCGAAATATGAAAGAAATTTTTAGACCTCCCATACAAAATATAGCAGCCGAGCGAGTCAACTGTATGGGTCCAAAATTTTTTTTCATATTTAGACCTATGTTTCTGTTCCTTGAACCTTGTTTATGTTCCTTGAGGAAAGTTGTCCAGTTTCATGGGCTGATTCCCACCTTAAAATATTTGGACTTACCCAAGGCAGAATAAAGCATGAAAATAAATTCAATTTTCATTTTTATTTACACAAATAGCTATCTTACAACTACTTTTTACACAAACGTTTGACTAGGTATGACGATGCAGGTTAAAGCAATATCCTACACATTTTTTTCCTACGTCTGTTGATTGTCTTTCTAGTTTCATGAAAAGTTTATAGTTATTTTTGTTTTTACGTTTTGTATCACAGATTATAATTATGGATATTTAATTTTGACAGAATATAATTTGTACTTTTGGTATTTTGCTACAAACTAAATTTATGTTTCTTTTTTTCGCTTAACCCAAGAGGGACGCAACCACACCGGGGGGCACAGCTCCTCCGGGCCCTTGTTCGATCTCCGGCTGGAAGCCGTTTTCATCTGCTACGTAGGTGACTTTGTAGTTGACTCCGTCAGGGCCCACCCAGGAGTACTGGCCCTTCACGACGAAGGCTTCTTGGTCGGTACCACGGTTCTTGAGCTCTCCTTGCTGTTCGTGGCCGCTGCCGTCTGAGCTCTGGAAGCTGCGAAAAAACAAACAGTTAATACGCGTTTGTAGGTATTGATTAAGTTTGTGTACTGTAAGGATACATTTTATTTGCACACAAAAACAGTTTACAAACATATCAAATATCAAAATTCTTTATTGCACTAAATTGGTAATAGATGCAGCAGTAAAATACACAAATAACAAAAAAAGTACACCAAGGTAGCCTTAATGCTATCTCTATGCGATGAAAGTGCGACAATGAAAGCGGGATTTTATTTTTCGCAAGTATAATGTAATGTATAATAGATCTGTGTTCCTGGGGAACTCAGTTTTATGAGCTGGTAAATCCCTTTAAGAGAAATTATTGCTTATCTCCAGAAATTTTAAAAGCCTTACCCCCATTTGTTGGTCTCAATTCCATAGTCATTGTCGTAGCGAAGGATTTGGGCATCCCCGGAGTTCCGTTGCGGCTGCGCGTGCGCAAGCGCAAACAGACACAAGACAATGCACTGAAATTGAACAATTGAATAAGTAAGCCACTAAATAATTAAAATATACAAAGAAACTCATAGTATATGTTAACGATTTTGTAGAACAAGATAGTAATTTCGAGGTGTTTGAATAAAACACACACACACACGCACACACGCACAAATCACGCCTATATCCTTTTGTTACACAGTTAATACAAATGAAATCAGGTCAGCAGACGTGGGTTCAAAATCCAATCGGCAGCGTAATTTTTTACTTGTTTCGTTTGTAACAAAAAGTTAAGACTCGTAATAGAATAAGCCAACCCAATTTCTACCCACAGATGTCGTACAAGACGACTAAGGGATGAGTCCAAAGAATGGACAGCAATATTCTCTGGGAATACAACAAACTCCTTGCACTGACTGAACTCGCACTCCATCCAATCCACCTGCCAAGTGTGGTGAGTAATGGCAAGCAGTGGACTGTCGAGTAGTGGCTATTGTTGTACTACTAGAAAAATACAATATGGCCAAAATTTCACTGCTTTCAACACTTCCACTATATTTTTTTTTTGTTGTAAGTCGCGGTCACAAATCGGTTTTTAACGAGATACACTATTTTGTTTGTATTGTCCGATATCGATCCCGTTTTTATATTATCTTCCACTATTTGTACACGTAAACTATTGACTCTAGATACTAACCAGTTTCATTTTTGAGTTGATTCTTTGATAACACCAGGGGATGGAATGTCAAACAAGCTTGCGAGTTGGTATTATATATCTAATAATATATAATTTATTCCATGTTTTGTAATATTTAGATGTCTAGATATTATCTTATACGGTTGTGTCAATCTGTAGGCCTTTTGTGTTTGCTTAATCAATGTCCTTTAGCAGGTGACAACCAATTCATAAAAAAGAATTGATTTCATTTAAGGCGGACGCACACATAACGCACAACGTTCCGGTAAAATATCGCATCCGTAACGCAACAGTCTGTCAGATCCGCACTAGAAACGTCAATCCCCATACTAAAACCGCTCAGCCGCTATTGACGCATCCGTAACGCATTCGTCAAAATAACGCAGCCGTAACACATCCGTCGACAGTGGTTGAGCGATTTTAGTATGGGATTGACGTTTCTAGTATGGATCTGACAGACCGCTGTGTTACGGATGCATTATTTTAGCGTTTTGTTATGCGTTAAGTGTGCGATCCGCCTAGTAAAGCTGACCTTTAAAACCATAAAGAATGAGCTTTGTAATAAAATTAACATTTTTGAATAAAGAAATTTAGCTAGCTTCTATCTTTACATAAAATAAAAAGTCCATTAAAATGATAACAAAATTGCCTTGATAATCATGTAACAACGCAATCTAACAAACGCGACAAAAAAGGGGATTTTTTCGTACAGAAGTTTTTAATTTAAATTCTTTTGTTAAATCATATTTTTGAAAACAGTTAGCAGTTACTTACCGATTAGAAGAGTTAAGTTGCGAGTGACACCGCGGGATGGGCATATACTATGCATATACTATTCTTGCTCGTTTAAAGGTATAAATGCCGTGTGATGCTTCGAATAGCATCACCCCATTACTTCCCCGTGGGTGTCGTAAGAGGCGACTAAGGAACTTGAGGGTTTCACGGGTATTACAACTTTTAGGCGACAGGCTGACAACCTGTCACTATAGTGATACACAAATTATCTTAACCGGCCCTCAATATTTGTCAGACGTGGCGATAACGACCGTATTTTTGCGGTCGCTAACGCTCTGCCTAACCCGCAAGGGATAAAGGCGTGATATATGTATGTACTATAGGCATTATTTAGGAGAAAACAAGGGAATACGTTTGAATCTTCTTCTTCTTTTCGTGTGGGACAACGAGTCGTCCAACGTACGTTTTAATGAGAAGGCTAAAAATCTGGAGCAGTCAGGAATGCTGTTGTAGCTGTATGTTAATTTTGCCTTACTTTCAACAGTTTTTATGATTCTATACAAACCACGCAAATTGCACATCGTTGCGCATTTCTGCAGCACTACTACACATCCTTGTAAGAGATATTTCTCTCGTGTATCTTTGGTGGAAACGTTTATATTATATTATCTATCACTTCACTACTCCTAAAGAATATTAACTATAGCTAATACATTGACCCGTAGGGGTCGTAAGAAGCGACCTAGGGATTAACCCCTCCCAAGGAAAATTCTGACTGAACCGTCTATTACGTACGTATGAGGCCAGTAGTTACATCGTAAAATTAACACACTTTTTTGGTGATAAGAGCAGCCTTAAGCAGCGACCACTATTTAATTATATTTTTTTATTATAATTATAAATTTTGATACATAGGTATTTGCACAAAATAAGGACGACTTGATTCTATGGGTACTTGGTAGTAGGTATTAGGTACTCGTATTTTGTATTTTGTAGCTATAAATATTGTAAAAAAATAGTTTCTCGCCATACTAAATTTGTTTATATTTTAAGGTAGAGCCTCCCGGTTTAAGACACGATGACTGTAAGAGACCGGATGGGCTCACAATGATCCCGTGGGTGAAAGGGCGCTCTTTGGTGTGAGATGCGACGTGTGTAAGCACGTCCGCGGCATTTCATCGCTCACGCACAATCAAAAGCATCAGAAGTATGCTTCACTGAAGAGTGCCTACCACTTTGTATTCTTTGCGGTGGAGGTGAGCGGCTCATGGTGTGCAGAGGCAAAGGACTTTGACCATAGGTTGGGTCAGCGCTTGAGAAACCAGGGTTCAGAATTCTGTGCCGAATGGTACTTGCTGCGGCGCATATCACTGGCAATACAGCCAGCGTTATGGGCACATTAGCTCCGGGCATCATTCGGGGCGATGTAGTCGCTATATGCTGACTTCTACACTTTGACAACTCTGAAAATTTTTCATACAACTTATCGCACCAAGCCGACTTTTTTACAAATAAATTTTAAATACAAGAACATGAGATCGCACCAGAGATACTTTTGTTTATTTACATAATATTTAGTAACGGAAAGCCGACTTTTTGGAAAATCTGTTCTATTTATATCTGAATGCCGACTCTTGTACTCACAAATAGAAAACTGATAAAATATTTTGAAAAAATATTAACTTTCGTATTTTCTAGAGTAGGTATACAGTTTAATGTTATGAAAAAAAAAAAATACCCAGCTCTCGGACCTCCCGACGCATAATGTCCTAACTTCTAAAAATGTCCTAAATGCATAATTTCCTACACGCGTAATGACTTAAACGCATTATGACCTAATTACAAAATATAGGATATTTTCTTAACGCTCAATGTCTTGCCTGTCTCTTGCTGGGCCTCTGCCAAGCCCCCTTAAGTTGAAGCGTGATTTTTTAAATCTGCGATGTTACACCGGCCTGTAGGCAACACGAAGGTTTTGCTAAGTAGTAATTAACGACTTTTCCTTTGTTCCCAGTAACAGCTGTCTATCAAGCGATTTTCGACTTTATTGATAGTTTTCAGAATGCCTTGTATATTTGAAATTCTCGCATAAATATGTTAACACGTCCGCTTGTATTCAAATTTAAATAAGCGTCAATAAGGCCGAAAATTGCGTGCACCATAATCTTTAACTTCGCTATAGACTACAAAGCGAATGAAGAGGTGCAAGCAATTTTCGACCTTATTGACAGTTTTCAGAATGCCTTGAATAAATATGTTAATACGTCCGTTTGTGTTCGAATTTGACAAAGTGTCAATAAGGTCGAAAATTGCGTGCACCATATTTTTGGACCCCGCTATCGACTACAAAGCGAATGAAGTGGTGCAAGCAAATTTCGACCTTATTGAGAGTACAGACAACAGGTAAGCGCACCGCACATGGTAGGCTAAATTTACTATATTACGTGGACTGATAATAGGAAAAGTGTGGGAAATCACTTGGTTAGGTGAAGAATTATTTTGAAGACATTTTGCGTTTAGGTCATTTCATTATGCGTTTAGGTAACTAGGTCATTATGAGTTTAGGACATTTTTAGAATTTAGGACAATGCATCGGGAGGTCCGAGAGCTGGGTATTTTTGAGTTTGTCTATATTTGTCTTTTGCGGTCAAAATTTTGTCCTGCTATCAGTCAAAATTAATTTACACTTGTGTATTTTATTGTACTTTTGTTCGTCATGCTGCTACTCCGTAAAAGCAAAGTTTGAATAACTGGCATGATGCTACCAGTACTAGCAAACAAATAAATTGTCGGCTTGATGCTGCTTGATTCGATTCTCGGCTTAGTGCGATCTCATGTTCTTAGATTCAAAAAAGTCGGCTCGATGCGATAAAATGTATGAAACTTTTTGGGAGTCGTCAAAGTGCAGAAAGTCGGCATAGAGCTCTTTGATTGAGGCTTACTTTAGCCATTTTGATTATTTTGAATAAATAAATTGTATTGTATTTTGACATGTTTTATTTATGAAATAAACAAACTTATAATAAAAAAAAAAAAAAAGTGAAACGAACTTTTGATTTTCATGAAGAGTTAATCAAGGTTATAGTCACATCATAATAATTATATTGTAGGTTCGATTATACTAACATCTTGAAACAAACTTTTTAGTCAAGTCAGTGTTCTGTGGTGGTTTTCGGTGGAGATAGGATCGTCATTCCACATTTTTTTATCTATAATGTAGGTTATACCTACGTAATTGTCTTGGATGACACACTCTTAAGTGTGGTGAAGATACACACTTAAGAGTTCCTGTTCAATATTTGATGCTATAAATAATTAATTAATCTCATTTCATTTCGAATTCCTAACATTTTGTTTTATTAGGGAGTGTATATTACCCAAGGCAGAATAAAGCATAAAAATAAATACAATTTTGGTTTTTATTTACACAAATATCTATCTTACAACTACTTTGTTACAAAAAAGATTGACTAGGTATGATGATGCAGGTTAAAGCATTATCCTACTCTTTTTTTTCTTGCGTCTCTTGGTTTTCCTGCTGGATTTTTTAAAGAATTTACAGTTCTATTTTGTTCTTACGTATTTTATCACAGTTCATAATTATGGATATTTAATTTTGTCAAAAATAAAATTTTTTACTTTTGGTATTTTGCTACAAACTAATTTATGTTTTTTTTTTTTGCCTAACCCAAGAGGGACGCAACTACACCGGGGGGCACAGCTCCTCCGGGCCCTTGTTCGATCTCTGGCTGGAAGCCGTTCTCATCTGCTACGTAGGTGACTTTGTAGTTGACTCCGTCAGGGCCCACCCATGTGTACTGCCCCTTCACAGCAACGGCTTCGTTCTCACTGCCACGGTTCTTCAGTTCTCCGTGTTGTTCGTGGCTACTGCCGTCAGAGTTCTGGTAGCTGGTGAAAAAATATAAAAGTTCATAATGGTATATAAAAGAAAGAGAAAATATGCAGTAATGTTTGATTTTTACCAAATATTTTAGCTTGGTAACCAATTATTTTTCTGTTTGTATATGATAAAATAAATAAACAGAACCAATCGGTATTTTTTGTGAACTTAGTGGGACGAGGGACATAATATCAATCGGCTTCTGATACGCAGATATCTTATACGTCTACTGCTTCCTAAAAGTAACAATGTATTTGTATTATAACACTTACATCCAGTTGAAGTTCTCAAGTCCGTAGTCATTGTCGTAGCGAAGGATCTGTGCTTGTTGCTGCGCGTACGCAAGCGCGACCAGGCACAACACGATGAACTGAAATGAAGTGAAATTGTTAAAAAAGTACTGACTAACTAATAGAGTTATTTTTGCAGAAAACATGGAAAATAATTTCTTTTTCAATACTGTTTTGTAAGTAAGTGATGTTTTGTTAAGCTAATATATTAAAAATGACATCATTGTCATGCAAATATATTTTGAGTTTTTTTGTAAACGTCCTAAAGTTCCTGCTTGATGCCAGAAAACAGCTAGCAAAACACCACAGAAGAAAGACTGATACCATATTCTCTTTCTTATATTTAATTCCATCAGTCTAGTTGTAAGTACTATCATCAACACTTCAAGTTCCGTTTATTGGATCATCCAAACTTTCTATTTCTAATAACACAATCTTTTCTTTTAACAGTAGTAGTTTAAAACAAAACATCAGATCCCAGGAACTAAACACGAAATTTCACTGCACAAAATATCACTTTCACTGTTCCACGCCAAATATTAATACTAACCAGTTTCATTTTGAGTTGATTCTTTGATAAAACCAAGGGATGGAATGTCGAGCTAGTTAGATACTCGGTCTATATATCTACAAAATATATAATTTATTCCAAGTTTTGTAATAGTTCAGATGATACGAAGGCGTCGGATCAGAAAGCCCGTTGTTTTTTCTTGCTCAATGCCTATACGACAAGATTCCAAATTATAAAGTAAAATTGACTTGATTTGTTAAAGAATTATAGCTGACTTTTGAACTTGAAATCTAGTAACAATTTTGGGGCTTTCGAAATAATAATAGAATGAGACCATGCATGACCAAAAAAAATTTAAGACAAGCAAATATATTTTCTAAATACTTATTACATTTTATAATTTATATTTACCGTGTTAACTTTTTTTATACGTTTTTGTCGAAAAGTGAAAAAATGTTGAATCTCCCATACGAAGTGACGTACTTTTTCAAATTTTTTTGTCCCAAATGTATATTTTATGTTAAGAGCAAAGTTACTATGTAAAGTTGTTCAGTATTATGAATTGAACAGAAATTTTGCTCCATACTAACGTAAAAGTAGTAATTAAATGATCATCTTCTTTACAGTCATCCCAATTCATTTAAGTCCGGTGTATCACCTTTTTTACTCGAAGTCATGTTGCAAATCGGATGTCAATCCTCTTTAAGAAGCTATTTTAGATGTATTCATTGCCTCCATGCTGTTGACCATGATCGGAAGATTATTAGTCGAGGTCAGAAACCCTACGTAAACACAAAAAACACGCTCACAGTTTATGTAATAAGTTTATCTTTTATTGCAGTTACCTCCTTATATGTATTGAAAAAAAAAAAAAAAACATATTTTCTCAAAAGTTTCGTAAATTACTTAAAACGCTTTTGATTTCTACCTCGCAGCTCTACTATCTGAACAGGTTGAGGTGATGTATGTAGAAAATTACACAATTTTTTTATCATATTGTTGACGTCTCGGGAATTACGGTCTACAAGCACCATGAAAGGTCTACGAGAACTTTTTAATCTTATTTAAAAAATACATAGCTATTACTGACCAGTTTCATTTTGAAGTTGTTTTTAGGACAAATTGTAGAACATAAAATGATGAATTTGTTTCAATTACATACATACATATATCACGCTATCATCCCTTGCGGAGTAGGCAGAGCGTTGACGGCCGCAAGAACGCGGTCGCTATCGCCACGTCTGACATTTATGAGGATTGTTTTCCAAGATTAGTTTAGAAAACATATGTATTACTATAGTGACAGGTTATCAGGTTGTTTCAATTACCAGGCCAAATTTCTATCAGTCTGATATAGGAGTCTTGGCATGCTAATCAAAGAAGTAAACTAATCATGTTTACCAATTTGTAGTACCTGTAGACTTTGGTAATTAAAATTTTAATACGAATAGTAAGACACATTAATCTTAGGCCAAGGCCTGAATATTTAGCACATAAATTGGATTAATCAATACTATTACAATAATGTAATATAGGGGTTAAAGAGTTATTTAAATTATACTTGGGTAACGTAAATAAGTAGCTTATCTACTTCGTGGTCTGAAGTAATGCTATGTAAGGTAAGTAAGGATTTTAATTTCCTTCCATCTTAGAAGATCTTTCATCACTTAAATTATTTTACAGCTAACAAAGTTTACTTTAATTACAGACTAAGAATTATTTCAAAACTTTTGCTCTACATGGAGTAATGAACTATTTCATGTGTTAATAAAACAATAATTTTATTTTTGAATCCTCATCAATACCTAATGAAAAGACAACTTTTCTACTTACTGATTGTGCCGGTGAATCAAACCATAGACAAGCATTTCATTCATGAAAAACACCGACACAATCGCCCAATGTAAAAGCGCCCAATATAAAGACATATCTAAAAAGGTAGACACGCGTTTATGCGATGAGTAAGTACATTACTTTACTTACATATCTCATGCACTGTAGGTAGGTCGACGCTGCGAAAAGTCTTCCCATAGTAAATATAAGAGTAAAAAATATAAAACAGTCCTTAAACTTTCATTTGGTTCAATTTTTCGAACTTGCCCTTATGGACTGCGTCGCTTGGATAAAGGCACCGGATGAAGTAGAACATGTCAAAAACAATCGATGGTTTGTATTAATACAAACCCAATGAGTTGGACTTAATTAACGTAACGTAATGATTGGACATGAATAGTCAATATTACGACAAGAAAAGTTAATATTAATACAATTTTAAAAAATAGTTAATTTTTTCATATTCCGTGTTTTTTGTACCCTACTTGACATAGACATAAGAAACGGAAATTCTTACAAACATACACAAATCACGCCTATATCCCTGACAGGTTAGGCAGAGCGTTAACGACAGCAAAATTACGGTCGTTACGCCACGTCTGACAAATGTTTAAGGGTCATTTCAGATAAGTCGGAAATTCTTTTGATGAAGAAATACCGGAAAATTACGGAATATAGGGATACATGGCATTAAACATTAGTCTTTACGAGCACGCTAAAGCGCTAAGTTTGTGTGCTTATTAGCAAGGATTTTGAAACAGCTTGTTAATGCATCAATACTTACTTATTTTTGCGCAAACAGATCTTTCGTCGCCGCAACCAAGGCACGCCTAGACCTTTCGTAGGTTGTATTTGACAACCTTTTGACCCATTGACCAATATATATGACATGCCTGTTGCCTATGTTATGTAAGATCAGTTAATCATGTAGATAGTGCGCTATTGTCATACAAAAATGGTGAATCTATTTCACGATATCAATAGGAGATAGCCGTGACGGAGCTATTCAATATTTTAGCATGAATGGACCATCAGTTATGTTATTCATAATGGATTATATAAGAATACAACACAGAATCATAAACGATTGACATTCCTGAAAATAAATTCCTACAGAATTTTATTAATTTAATAAAATTTAATGTTGTGTTCTCTATGGGTCGCTGAGTCAGCGGAGTTAGTTAGTAAGATCGAAAAAAATCTGGCACCATGGTTCATCGGGTCGTTAGACTCCTACATGATAGAAGGAATAAGTGTGATAATTTTTTACGTGATAGGATAATGATAGTGTTTATCATCTTGTTGCACTATTATATATTTGTTTTAAACCAAACTATCCTACTCCTGTAAATCTTTATTATTAAAAAATATAAAATGTAAGATAATAGAAAGAAGCTTGCCCTGATTCAAACTTGATAGAAATACAAAAAAATCTTTTTGATTATTGCTCGGATCAGATCTGTAAAAGTTTGATGAGTACGCCTATGCGTTTTAGTTTCTATAGAAGTTGAAGAAATAGACGCATTAAAAATTTAAATAGGTTTTTATTTTGTATATCACAATTTTACGCTAATGAATCAGTATATAAATATTACATACAGTTTCATATTATTTAGCTATTTACATTATTATTTCCTATATACAAGGGGGTGTTTAGCCTCCGAGGAGGGTGGCAACAACGGCTCCGGGTACGGCGCCCCCAGGACCTTGTTCGATGGTGGGCTGGAAGCCGTTCTCGTCCGCGATGTAGGTGACGGTGTACGTGACGCCGTCCGGACCCACCCACGAGTACTGCCCGCGGACTGAAATGGCCTCGTTCTCGGTGCCCTGGTTCTTCAGCTGACCTTGCTCTTCGTGCTTGCTACCGTCTGATAGCTCGTACCTGTGAAAATGATATCAATAATTAGAGAAAATATATTTAAAGAAAGCTACTTAAAATTAAATGAGACTGTTTCATACGTACGCGAAGTTGTAGCCGTCGGGACTGCCGTTGTCGATGTCGTACCGCACAATCTGCACATCCTGGGGGTTAAGCTGAGGGGCGGCAGACGCCGCAGCGACCAGGGCGAGCACCACCAACTGAAACAGCAAGCAAACCATGCAATCCAAGGGCACAATACGCATCACTTCACTTCACAATGTCACTGCACTGACCAGTTTCATTTTTGTTAATATTAGGGGCGACCGTCTTCCTCAAAGTACACTTAGTGTATGGGATGATTACGTGTCTGAATCTTCGTCTTATATATGTACTTGCAGCGTGGTGTCTTCTAATGCCCGGTTGGTTGCAACATGGCTGTTGGAGCTTCTCGCCGGTAAAGCTCGCGTTGCACCGCTGTCACGACGTCGCGCCGGCCTGCGCACACGCACGCTTCACTTTACACACGCGCACACTTACAATTGGACGGTATGCTATTATTATTAAGTAATAATTTAAGTATAAATGTCAATGTTAATAAGGATTTCAAAAGGGTATAATCTTCTCTTCTACTCGAAGCACAATACGTCATTATCAAACATTTGCTGGTCAATGTAATTTATTTGTGTGCAATATGACAGATGTGCTTACAGCAAGCGATATCGTTTATCTATTGTTTAATTCTAATGGATGCATGTATTGTATTATGTTGGATAATTTGACGTTGAGGATGAAAGAGTTTATCAATTAGTGTAGCAACGTTAACCTGCCGTGAGCCGTGATGTTACAACGTCGCGACCTGCCTGTTCGCACGGAAACACCGAATTGTCTTCTATTCCCTAGTCTTGTAATGAATGAGAATTTCTTAATCTGACCGCGTTGATACTACCGCTACTGCAGTAAGACATGCTAATTAATGTATGAGCAGCATTATTTAGCACATTAGTAGACCTAGGCTCGTATTTAGAATCCGCACTTAACTCTAAGATCGATCTTGAGTCGGAATTTGAGATTCAGTTAATATTGACTGACATTTGTCAAAATTACTCTTAAGATCGATCTCAGAGTTAAGTATGATTTATAAATACGGACCCTAGTAGGCACTAGTGATTAAAATGTTTTTTTTTTTTCATTAAACGAATTTCTAATTCGCAGCATTCTTGTAAAGCGATGCTTTTCATGCACTGGCGTACACCATTGTATAGCCCAATTATCCTTTTCATATTCTTGTAACTGAATATTGTCACATACTTACTATTTACATCAATATAAGTTTCACGAGTCACTCATACATGTCATGACATAGAGGACATCAATAGGGTGGAGTGGAGCATATAGAAACAAAGCTGTTTATGCGTAAGCACTTTCTATATGGACTGTCTATGTGTCGAACTGTCAACATGTGACTATTAATAATCCTTAAAAGTAGACATAATACTTATGTAGACGTAGCAACACACACGAACAAATGAGGCAGAACGTACGAGTATTGTTTTCTGCTAGTAAAAACATGTTTGTGCCTACCTATATAATGTTGCATGTTCGTATATTAATAAAAATATACATACACGTTGTCTACTTTCTCATATCAAAATATTAAGACTTTTACATAGACAGTCTTGTATTAAACTAGATTAGTTTGGTGTTGCAGCCAGAAGCTAAAAAGTTTTTAAACGTATTTTGTTATGATCATGATTGGTGCTAAGTCTTCTATTTTTCAACTCTCTGTCATCAGCAGAAAAGGAACAGTATATTACAAAACAATATGCTGGTATATGCTGGCAGTACGCGATTTTGGCTATCTATTATTCGCGAATATAATTGACTCTGTCAATCACCAAAGATACATTTCACGACAATAGCTTTCGTTAGTTTCTTATTTGCACAATATTTATTGTTTTGAAATTTATAATTCACCGGCGGTTGCACCCACTGTTAATCCTTTTCCCGAGGGATTAGGACGTTTTTTGTGTATTTAATACACAAACCTTTATTATGAATCACTTTATGATAAAACGACAAAAATCTGTTGTGCTGTTTTTACTACATAGACTACAGACAGAGAAATGCAAAAAGCGACTCAATTTTATAAATACCACAAACGATGTTTTTTTTTCATTTCGTCTCACTCATCCAAATCTTCAAAATCATATTAGAATTAGGATATCAAGTATTGAATTGTTTGCAAAACTGATTCTCTACCTCCGTATTTTCTATTTCTCTTTCTCTCTCTCTATTCTTGTGGGACACTGAGTCGTCCTACGACCCGATGAACCCTGGTTTCAGAGACTTTTCAACCGCCTACTAACTATTACCAGGCTCCTGACATGGTTGTGCAACTACCCGCAAATAATTATAGATCACTAATAATATTTACGGGTAGTAAGAGTAGGAATGATAGAATTGGTGGTTCTCTTACGTTAGGTGATTAACAGTATCCATAAAATGCAAATTGCAAGTGAAGATGCCTATCACCATCCAATCTGCCTAGATTAAGTGTTGCGAATGCATTGCAGCCAAGAAGCAGCAGTCATAGTAATTAACTCCATATTTCACATGAAATCTTTCCAAATAAAATGTCTTAAAAGAAATCAGTCGTAATAAATCAAGTTACAACAGGCATAATATAAAATGACCACACATCAATGTATGTACCTGCTTTAATATTAGAAACATTGCATATAAACTTGACATTCTTAACAATAGAACACAGAATGCCGCAATTTCAAATACATTACTACTGTATCGTAAACTAATAGACGGTTTCCATACCAATAATCATATCTGCTTATCTGCGTATTCATTACGTTGACCTTTAGAAAACTTTGATGTACCCTTTCAATAATTGTCCATAGATGACGCATAGGCACCAAACATGGATGCTAAATACGTGATAATGGTGTGTACTCAGAAAAGTACAGCATTCTTGTAAGGTTGTGGGAACAACAATCTGTTCAAACGCCGGCCTTTGGCGATTCCAATTGGAGGATGGTATGCCGAAGATGAGCCACTTTATTATTAGCTAACACAAAAACCACTTCTGTACATAAAGCAATAAAGTCTTTATTTCATAAAACTACATGATGCGCATTAATAAGTGTATAGACCACAACGTTAAGTCAATAATAATGTCTAAAAGGCCAAGGTTTTACATTTTGCGCTGAATAATTTGTGAGCAATTGGTTTTTGATGGGTGTTTAGATGAAGTTTCTTCATCCTATATTCATAAGGTACGTGAGAGAATTATAATTTTATAAAAACATAATAAAGTGTTTTTAAACATGAGATTGTTTCACCTATAATTTTGTATTTAAATAACATTTAAATATTAGGTTAAAGTTCAACTAAGAATAATTTTTAGAAGCAGAACTGTCAAGAATTGCATTAGATTGTGTAGGTGGTAAGTTGGTCCGACGTAAGTTAAGTGGACTGTAATCATTTTAGCACCAAGATTTTTTTATTTTTTTGATAAAGAGTTATGATTTTTTTATCTACTTATACATTGATTCATCCTGATACCTTTTTTGTATTGTTATGTATAATGAAACAGAAGAAAGTGATTATAATCTCGCATATTGAGTTAACACGGCAACAAAAGCTGTTTTATTCGGATGCAAATATAATTCGCCTCTCTTATTAAGCGAATAACAGTGTGAAGATCATTCGATAGCGTTTTGGTCCGATCGCGACCGGTCCGATTACGTCACAGTGTGTTGAACCGGCGATGGCGACGCCGCCGAGGATGCGCATGCGCCGCTGACCTCCGACTCGAGTCACTTTCCGTGCCATATTTAGGTCACGCCTTCTATAAAATAACCTAGACTACTCACCTTTTCGTGTTACTATCAATTCGTGCAACTCTCACTCAAATCAATATTTCTTGCTACCAATTTAATGCTATTGACCTTCGTAAAGACATCATACAAATTAATTGAATAATCTTTCAATATGTATACGTACAACTTGTCAGTATGTGTAACTAATTTAGCAACTTAACATAAATTCTGTAACATAAGTAACGATTATCAGTCGCACCATAAAAATATTCTTGCGTCTGATAATCCTATATTCTAGGCCGAAGTTCAGACACCTATGGACTGATAAATAAATAAATTACAAAAATAAGTAGTACAAGGTTGACACAACATAACACAACGGTCAGCTGCGGTCAGATACCCGTAGTTACGTCACATAAGTTACTGCTTATTTTCTTTGCTCGGCGGATCGCACACTTAACGCACGACGGAGCGCTGAAACATCGCAGCGGTCTGTCAGATCCATACTAGAAATGTCAATCCCCATACTAAGACCGCTCAGGGCTGTCGCAGCGTCGTCCGTCAAGTGCGGCTTGAGTATAGGGAGTGACATTTCTAGTATGGAGCTGACAGACCGCTGCGATATTTTAGCGCTCCGTCGTGCGTTGAGTGTGCGATCCACCAAGCTTTTTGGCGGTGTCGTGACATTACGAACGCCAATAAAATGAAGCGCGAATTTACAATATCCACAATCATCTTTGAACCCATCAATTTTATAAAACGGTGTCCTTGATGCACCGTTGAAACAGAGGTTTGTAGATTCCAAAATTGGATCTAGAATATAACCAAGTTTAGCATCGATAAAAAGTTATTGCACTATTAGTGTGTAGCAATAGTTAACTGAATAGAGCTTGATAGATTTTGTGAGTATTGTGTTTATCAGTAGGTACCTAGAGTTTTATAAGTATATTGACCCAGGTGCACCAGTTATGGGGACTGATAGTTTTACAAGCCTAGGCTTTAGGAACGATTGTAATGTTACAATAGATATTACAAAACCATCAAATAAAGATGGTTCAGATAATCCCGATTGGGTGCGGGTGATTGATAAGAACTGCACTAGTTATATAACATTAATTGTGGCATTGTGTCTATATAATATCGCTTAGGCGTGATCAATAAATATTAAATACGCTTGAAAACATTACAAATGATGGGCGTTGAGTGCTGAACAATGAGCCCACAGAAGTGTAAATATTGGCCTAACCAGTTTATTGCTATCATCCTCTCTTCGTGATCAATATGTAACCATTGTATCGGTAATTAACATTTTATCTACTTGATTAATGTCTTGTACGAATGTTTAGACTTTTTTTAATGTGAGATGAGTTTAAAGTTATAGTTATTAATCATCGCCAGAATGTTATGGTTTATTGAAATGTTAACGGTCGTTTACTTCCAAAGGAAACGGAGTTTCTGTAGAGTTTATGTAACAAACATACACATTTATGTGCCATTTTTAATTGGTAAAGTTAGTTTCTTTTTTACATACATACATACATAAATCACGCCTTTGTCTCTTGCGGGTTAGGCAGAGCGTTAACGATCGTAAAATTACGGTCTTTATCGCCATATCTGACAAGTATTGAGGGCCCTTTCAGATGTTTCGTGTATCACTGTAGTGACAGGTTGTCAGCCTGTCGTCTAAAATTGTAATGCACATGAAACCCTCGAGTCCTTTAGTTGCCTTTTACAACACCCGCGGGAAGAAATGGGGTGATACTATTCTAAGCCGGCATCACACGGCTTCTTTCTTTCTTTCTTTTTTATTTTATAGTATTATTATTTATATGCCTCAAAACATGGACTATGCACCGCATTAAAGTGCGGCTGTCACAGTCACAGTCACAGGTAGTCATTTTGTATGAAAGCTCCCACGGATGGAAAATTCGTGTAGTGAGTGTGCGTTCCCAAAGTATTTCAGATTCAAATGAAACACTACAGCAAGATAACAATTAATATATTTCAGACTAAGGCCTTTCCCACACTTCAGCGCTAAAGTAACGCTGCGCTAACGTATGCGCCTGTGAGATCCATACTAGGAAAGTCAATCCCCATACTAGCAACTCTGACAGGATCACAATGAGGTACAATAGATCTAACAGGCGCATACGTGAGCACAGCGACTTTGGGCGCTGCAGTATGTATGCAAGATGCCTAATGTTTTAGGACTGTCAGACTGAACAGCAAGTTTAGAAAAAAAAAGTTTTGGAAAGCAAGGTATTTTATAACCTAAAACGAAGCTACAACCCTATCGAGCTCGTTCTCGGTGAAGCAGAGCAGCATGAAGCAGTAAACGCGGCGGCTGTCCGTGTGGCTCTCCTGCAGCTGCGAGTAGTAGTAGCTGTCCTCTTCAGGGGAGTACCGCGAACTGTCTATCTTGCAAATCTATAAAATATTATACAAAACACATTAATGTTTAACGTATTACTTAATTTCACTTCCTCGGACAACGCTTAAGTTTGGCCATTTAAAGCGGAAACGCTGCCAGCGTTTTGGGTACCATGTGTCATGGGGGCGCCCTGGATGACTTTTCCTAGTTTAAGTTTTTTATCTAAGTTATTAGGTTATTTTTATTATTATTTAGATAATTGTAAATGACCATCGTAGTGCTAAATTTACTAAAATAATATAAAATTTCACTTTATTTTTTTTCAATAACACTGATCTTCATTCTCATAGTTCATTTTACATGCCAATACTAATTTGTAGCTATTCTAATCAATTTCTTAAATAATTAAAATTCATTCGATCGTTTGCATACTAAAATTATGTCTGATTTCTAAGATAAGGCAAAATTGGAGAATGTCCTTCTGTTAAAATTTGTGAAATTAGCAAATTATTGCCCCGTGTAAAAATATCCAACACCATCAGATTTTTACTGTTTTATTTTCCTTAGTTTAGGATTTTTCACGTTGATATGAAAGCCACTGGTTGGCAATATAATACCATTTATGAGCCATAAATGTTTATTTACTTTGTGATGTGTATAACTTTTTTAGACTGCATTTTTCAGATTATATTTAAAAAATTTCAAAGCGTCTATCATGCATAAAATAGTACGAAGCGTCAAATTTAATGTAACTATTGGTATTCAAGATAACTTAATCACGAATCCGACGATGTTTCTGAAGGGCTGATCACCTTCACTAATCGGAAATTGGTAAATCGATCAATTTCTCAAAGTAATTAAGTGATTTCCTGCTATCATAAAAACTTATATAGATTTGGTGCTCCAAATAACGCAATCATACAAGTAAAAAATATTAGGACATAACCTCTAGTGCGTCTCCTAGAGTTTGGACTGGAAGTTTTATGTTCAGAGGCAGCGTTCCCTCTCTGTATAGTAAAGCTTATGCGCTGAGCCAGGAAGCTGGTTTACCGGACGCTTCTATGAGACGCGCTGACAAGTTTTTAATAATTTTTAAAGCTTCCAGACCCCAAGGGCCCATACCCCAGAGGTACGAACATGAAACAGTCAGGTATTTCTTGGAAGACGTTTTCTTCATCTAGCCTAGCTTTAAATTTTAGTTTAGTTCTAGTATGTAGGTAATTGTTAAAATATCGTATAAAAACACATGTAAACAAACAGTAGTGTATGTAACCAAAGAATACTATTATACATTAATAGCCCCTACTTCCGTAAACGTTTCTCGCTGATACATATGCAAGATGCGATAACAAGTCATTTGCTTATCAAAAACTTACATAAAATATGCATATAAACGTTCTGACTTACATTAGATCCTATTCTGTTCTTGTTAACTAATAAAATATCAGAGGATCGTGTCGTAAACGAGCGTGATAGAGCATCCGTAATCTTTGTAAAATCGTGTTTGCATAAATCATACTGTTACCTTTTTTCCTTGTTCTATGAAACAGGTCAGCTCCTCGAAGTGACTGTTCAGTTTAGTCTTTGGGTATTTGAAATAGTGCTTTAGTTCGTTGTATCGACCAAGGTGCTGGAAGAATAAAGTATAAGGCCTATCATGAACTGTTGTATAAAGTGTGAACTTTAAAGCAATTAGCTTCAATCATCCAAGATTGAAGATCATATACTTAATCTAATTCAAACGCTTTTATTGATTTCTAAATAGGGCCAAAGAAATTGTTTATTTACAATTTACTGGTTCGCTGTCCCTCAGCTATCCAAAAAACTCTACTTAGTAACCCAGAAACGCGTACCACGCGGCGCTTTTTGGCCCCTTCTGTGACCATTTAATTCCATCGACTAAAAGTTCTACAACCTATTTTCCTGTATACTGCAGCGTACATTATTATATAACTAAGTATGACATTACTTCAGGATCCAAGTCACCACTTCTTCTCACTGTGTCTTGCGGGAATTCATTGGGAAATAGTCTGCGTAACTCAATATCTTCGCTGAAATTAAAATAAATTTGAACTGTGACCTCCGTGGGACTAAACCTATGATGCATATATTTATCCAATCAGTGTCGAAACTTACTACGTATATATTGCCGCAATATTTAGACGGAATAAACCGAGAAGCTGTAACATAAAGGTGGCAGGAGTGAATATCTATTAAATGCTTAGACATTTTGCGTCATGCAATGCAACTGCAGATATATTCAACTCACCACGTATGCAGACAGACAGGCAGCAATTTTCCACATTACGAGTGATATTTTAGAAACACTAGCACTACGAATTTTATGCAGAAACGCATGCCCTATTGCAAAACACAGCCAAGCTATAAAAGAATCTGTGGTATATTTTATGATAAATAACTTACTCAACCATAAAGGACGATTGCTAGACTCAGTATTTATAGCTCTAGCCTACAATGTTTTCACGGTGGCCATATATAATATGCACTGGCATTAAAATAAATATAAAGATATATTAAAATTATTTGGTGTATTAACTAACATTAGTTAGCTCCTTAAATGAACTTTTGCAAGTAACTAATGACAATTAACCTTCGTAGTATAATAATTTACATTTCACCGTTTTTGTAACTGTCAACTATTTGGGAACCGTTCGGTTCATCTTTAAAAAAAAAACAAAAAATTTTTTCGTGGCTGTTTTTATTGGTTTATCAAAATATCCGTCTGTCATTAAATCTGGTATCCACATGATCATGCTGAGGTTGATAGCCGTTTCTGTCAGCTACGTAGCGCACTACGTGCCAAAGTCCAGTGGGATCTATGTACCCGTATTCCCCTCTAACTACGAGATTTTCATCCTCAAGGCTGTTGGAGACTAAACCGCCATCTTCTTTCCTGTATGTGCCGTCTGATGTCTCATATCTGTTGAGAAGCAAAGATTATCTATCACAATTCGAAAATAATTCGTTTTTTTTTTACTGTGCCAATATTTTTCATTCTACTATGATAACTTTTTATAATTTACTATGTTCAATAGTCATTAGAGTGTTCAGTTTTATTGCATGATACATATTACCTAAAAACTTTGACAATTCTAGTAACAAAAATAATCGTGCAACTTAGTCGGAAAATTTATAGTTGTTTAAATATGACAGAAAAGAAAAAATATTCCACTCAAGTTGTCATTTTTATTGTTGCAAAAATGTTTGATATAACATTTTCTTTAACTGATTTCTTTATAACTTTGAATCATTAATAACTGTATCTTCTTAACAGTGTTGCATAAACATTTTCATAAGGCACCTACACTTACCTCATGATCCGTTGACGTTAAAAAACCGATCAAATGATTATCGGGTTCAATACACCTAGTAAAATATAAATTATTATAGTCGTTTATAACATAGAGATCTGCATTTTGTATCAATTATTGACATGATTGTTTATAGTTTATGACACGCTCATTATTTATGCATGAATCATGATTGATTTACTGTTGACATGATTAAATTAAACCATCAGTTGCAATATTCAAAAGTCGAAACTATCAAGAAGGGGGATCGCACACTTAACGCACAACGGAGCGCTAAAATATCGCAGCGGTCTGTCAGATCCATACTAGAAGTGTCACTCCTCATACTAAAACCGCTCAACCGATGTCGACGCAGCGCTATCGTCGTGCATCGAGTGCGGTTTTAGTATGGGGATGGACATTTCCTGTATGGATCTAACAGACGACTGCGATGTTTTAGCGCGCCGTTGTGCGTTAAGTGTGCGATCCACCAAATCTCAGAACTTATAATCAAATTGTGTCTTCAAAAACTACTTACTCAAAGCTGTACCCATTAAGTCCGTTGTAATTATAAACTAATTTGTTTATTTGTGTTCCAAGGGCGGCGGTACCAGGGCGGCATATTGTGAAGATGACAGCAGCGACAACCGCAAGATGGCGACCCGCTCGTACCTGCGCAACACGCATGATATGTCAAGGCCACCGGTCAACCCAACCCGCATACAATCATGTGAAATTTATAGGAGGAAACCGGTTTCAAATTGTTAACCTCTCTTGATCTCTTCTAAGTAAGTCAACACACGCGCCGCACGAATTTGCGATATTTTACCGTTCAAGTCTTACTGGCAATCTAAGTCGCATGTAACTGCATGTAAAAGAACATACGATACATCGCTACTGTGCGGCTGTCATTTGATAAGTAAACCAGAATAACTGTCAAATACCGCAACATTGTATGGCACATGTGTTAAGCAGATTACAGAGTCGATGAATGCTAAAATTATTTTTTACTAGACAGTTGTAAAAAACAATCTAATCGATTGTTAATAACATTGGCTAATAATATTTTAATTATAATAATATTTTGATCTTACCTGCCTAGCTGTAATTAATGCAATCAGCACGTGTATTATATTTTGTTTCATTACAGAGCGTTTCAAGCTATAGGTATTGAAACATTAAAAGTGATTCTTAAAGTGATCTTTATAAAACTGTTTACTATTTAAGCTTCCGGGTTGTCATGCAATTTGACAGCTGTGGTATTCACACAACATGTACACAAACTTCAAATGTTAAAAATTTTGTTAATGACTTATAGCTAACTAATGTGGCACTGACATTAAACATTTAAAAAATCATCATTCACTATACCTATGATGACCTTACACCGACTTATGAACTTTGAAAACATTTGTGTATAGGTGATGTTAATAAAATGTGAATTATTGGTATGTGTTTGTATGTACTGTGTTTTTAATCTAAATGCTAAGGTAAATATGTGTACATGTAAACATAATCTTGAACAAGGTTGTGTTCATTAACGCGACATGGCATTAAGTAGTTTAATAAAAACTTTATTATGCAAGTAAGTATTTACATACAGGTCTTGTTAGAAGTAAAAAACAACTTTAATTTCTTTACTAGGTAACTTTATGCAAAAGGCGTTACGCATTTTAGTATTGACTCAGTTAATTTCATCCTCAATGTTTCACACTATCAATATTAGTATCATAATTATTATCATGGAAAGATCACAACTGTCAAAACATAAAGAAAAGACTTGAATAAAGTTTATCAAAAATTACTAAAACTATGTTAAGTTTGAACCAGGTTAAAAAGATATAGTACTCTCTCTTCATATAAAAATTGTCTTCACCAAAGTAATTTTCAAAGAAAACTCATTTTTAATTTTTCTATATTGAACTTAGGTAAAGTTTTAGTTTTCATAATTCAGTTCTTGATATATTTTTAGTGACTTTTTTACACGTTGTATAATTACAACGCAGATTACTACGATATGTAATTGGTACTGGTGTGGTACCTATTAATTAACGATTTCGCAACATTTCGGCAAATAATAAATCTGAGTGGTTTATTAGAAACAAGTTGGACTCACCATGACGTTTGTCCTTGTAATTCCACGGTGTGAGGGCAAGTGGTCGGTGTCACGGCTGCTGCCCACACCTTATATCCAGTTCTTCAAGAATGCCATGTCTAGACCTCATTCCTCCGCAAGTAATGGACCGCCAGCCGCCAAGGACATCGTGTCAATGACATTGACGTCACACCCTGTCATAGAACGGTCACACACGTCCCGACCCATATTACGGTTTTTGACAGCCAGCAAGCAAGTGCTTGTGACAGCTGCGCGGTGATACGCGGCGTGTTTCATCACATATCGCATGACATCGATATATGCGATTTTATACAATACCATTATAAATAAAACCAGATCGGAAAGTTCCCGCGAAATTTTTCGGTGTATGTAAGAACCAACTTAAGTGGGCAAGTCTTATCTACTGATATGAGCTGTCACATGTTTAAGTTTAATCTTGACTTACCGCAAGGTATATCTTAAATTTTAATAGTTACTTCTTATCTTTTTTAATAATGCAGAATCAAACATCACCCACATATTAGCGCATGTTGTAATGACAGCTGTCTATTTCGATCCTATGCTTAAATGGAGATAGACCAATTGACCTAGGACCAATAGTTTGCTAATAGGTCATCGTGCAAATAAACTTTATAGTACCTATTCTTAGATCTAGGAAAGGCGAGTATACAGGGTGTTAGGGACATTGTGCTGAATACTGATAGGGTGCAAGCAGACCATAAAACTGAACAACTTTCCCCTAGCAACATATGTCAGGAAACGACAAAAAAATTTCGTCCTCCCATACAAAATCGCGATCAGCGTTTACTATGGGAATCTAAAATTTTTTTGACGTTTCCTGACATATGTTCCTAGGAGAAAGTTGTTCAGTTTCATGGTCTGCTTGCACCCTATCAGTATTCAGGACGCTGTCCCTTACATCCCGTATATTTAACATAACTAAAACACCTATAGCTACAATGAAACCTACCTTTTAATTAGGAACTTACTACAAATAATATTTAAGTATTAGTTATATTTTAACCAAGTAGAGAAGCAGCTACAGCTCCTGGTAAAGCTTGCACTACGATAGTTTCAGGCTGAAGGGATGGCTGAAAATAATATTAAATTAAAGAGGTTTAAAACTAACGTACGAGTATTAAGTATCTTCAAAAAAACCGTAGTATATAATAAAGTAGCAATCAGCTTTGCATAACAAGGAAAGATCATCCATTGTAAAAAAATACTATAAAGATGATCTTTGTAGTGTCAAAGGTATTTTTTAATTTTTTTAAATAGATTTATCAGTATAAGTAAATTAAATCATTATGCTTTTAATTATTTTTATACTTACAGAAATCTCTGCAATCCGCTCTACTATACTAGGATGGTAACCAGTGCTGTCAGCAGTAAACTCTACGAACTGTTTCTTCCCTGTTGGGTCAATATAGGAATAGTACCCTTTGACAACGTAGTTATCTTCCCCTTCAAATTTGCCACTTTCTTCCCTCTCTATGCCATCTGATTGTACAAATCTACAATAAAAAACTTTAGTATTCCGTACATTTTTTTTTATATGATAGTGGATTTTTAATTGAACCTCTAATGTAAAATGACGCATCTTTTGTAAATTATATTAAACAGAAAGGTGCTTACTAAGAAAGCTAAATATTAAAATTAATTTTTACGAATATATAACACACATTCAAAGTATTTTATACTGAATCTATATTGACCTTATATTGCATATGAGCAAAGATGGTCCAGGAACATCTCAAAGTGTTATAAAATTGAATATCAAAGTCAAAAGCCTTGTGCCAAAAAACTTGACCATAACCACATTTTTATCAATTAAAATCGCTTACCGAAAATTGTATTCACCATTTACAAGATTTTCATTGTTAAACTCGGTTAAAATAGCATCGTTCTCAGCTGCATCCACTTTTATTTGTATATTTAGTATCAATAACATTGATATCAAAGTAACCGTAATATTCTGTGAAGATAATAATAAAAAAAATACATCGAATAGCCTACAATATAATGTTTGACTACACACATTCAAGACAGGGCTAAGCTGATGATATAGTTAGTGCTTGAACATAAAAACACAGAACAGAAACATTAAAATAGGCATTTCTATAGCCTAGTATCTTGTAAAAAGTATAAACTTTGCTTAAAAGCGCCTAGTGTAAAAATAATTCAGTTTGACCGTTATTCACTTTAAAATTTGTCATCTCTTTTGTCTAAAAAAAGCTTACGACAAGCTATTATGATCAGAAAAACTCTACCAAAAATTACAATAGTACTTACCATATTCGTGATTATTTTTAATAGTTTGCAACAAACACACGAACTTGGGTGGTTCTTGATATTGACTGCATTACCTATTGAAATGTTACCTTAGAGCTTTAAGCAGGAACTTAAGTGTTGGATGCCAATAAGTAGATACGTAAGGGTCATTACGGCCCGAAGAAGGACGAATACATTATGACGAGTATTTTGTATGATGCAAAATGTAAACGTTCATAAAAGATTTTGCAAATATTGATTCTTATTCAGCAGGCTAATTTAATTCAGATTTGAGCAGAAAATAAATAGCTTGCGTAAAATTCAGTATCTATGTTGTTTTTATCTATACTTACCTATAATACAGAAAATCAATAAACTACATATTCCAGTAATCTTTTTGTTTCACCGAGGACCATTCTATACTAATAGTTTATGAAATATAATAATTAAAGTTGTCAAACCAAACCAACCAATATCGTCTCGTCGCTGAATTTTGCATAGTATGGGATTTATATAAATCAATAAATAAAGGTCAACTCAACCTGAAAATAATAGATGTCATATTCAAGTAAACCGAAATTCTACTGTTTTAACATTTAACTATTATATTAGTGGGTAGTAGTCATAAAATGTTACAGTGAAAAAGGCTTGTTTATATCAATTGCCGATATTGTATAACTTCCTCGTTTGGGTACAAATTTGTCTCTTGTACGTCCCATTGAACCGGCGCGATGTCCTCTCATCCCAAGAAACTTGCCACTACTGCTCCAGATAGATCGGAGACAACCATAACAGGTGGATGTAACTGAAAAAATTATAAAACTCTATGTTTGTGAAGTGGAAACTTTAGCTTAGCCAACAGTAGCCTACAAGCATGTTATTGAATTTGATTGTGCACTACAACAGACTTTCAACTTTATTTTATTCAGTGGTTTCGGGTGTAAGTTTAGTATTTTTATTATAGTTTAGATTCCACTGTTGAGGGAAATCCTCCCGAGGACTCCAAGTAATTAAAGTACGATAAACTATCAACAACTAAATTTTAGTCCGTCCATGAGACAAAATTCCTGGCATTTGGGTCAAAAGCTAAAGTTAAAGAAGTTTTATAAAGTAAAGTAGAACTTAGGAACCTTTTCGTCTTCTTCTTGTGGTACAATATGGAAGCCGTTAGGTCCTGCAGTGTAGAAGACGACATGCTCTCCATTCTCATCTGCATACTTGTAGTGACCTTCGACATGGATGTGCTCATCCTCTTTGCCTTGATTTACAACTCTACCAGTCTCTACTCGTGTCAAACCATTTGAAGTCTCAAAGCTGAAAATATAAAAGGCATGGTAATAAGCAATACCATCACACAGCTCAACTATGATTTCTCTAATTTCCATAATAATACTTGCTAGGTAAGTATATCTAGTAGTAGTAGGCCATGGAATATCTAGTAGAATCAACTGTTGATAAAATTGTTTACTATTTATTTTTACTACTGTTTTTCTATTGATTTTTTCTTAAAGCGAATTAAACAAGATAATACTCCGACAAGACAAACCTGAAGTGATAGTTTCCATGACCATCGTTTTCGCTATGATATGACATGAGCTTGGCGGCAGCTTCTTCAGGCGATGGCGTGGATGCAGCTGTTGCTAGCAGAATTAAAGTCACCAGGGCACGCAACATTATCGAAACTTAGTTAGATATTGTCACCTGTAAGTACTGTTAATGAAATTTTCGTTTGCCGTGTAATACCGAAGAATAGTGTCACCCCAATCCTACGGTGGATCGCACATTTAACGCACGTTGGACCGTTTAAATATCGCAGCGTTCTGTCAGATCCATACTAGAAAAATGTCAATCGCCATACTAAACCGCTCAACCACTGTTGATGCAGCGCTATAGCAGTGTCGTCCGTCGAGTGCGGTTTTAGTATGGGGAGTGACGTTTTTAGTATGGACTGACAGACCGCTGCAATATTTTAGCGGTCCATCGTGCGTTAAGTGTGCAATGCGACTACCAGTGGAAGGCGTATAAAGCGACGAAGGGATAATTATCAAGGGAATGGGCAGCAGATTTCCCTATAAATTAAACAAGTTGAACTGCACTCATAATCCGCCTGCCAAGCTATGGCATCACCCCCCAATAGAGGGAGGCCTCTATCCAGCAGTGAACTGTGTTGGCTATAAAGGTAAGGAAGTTGATTAAGGAAGGTAAGTACCAACTAGATATCCGCATTATTTTTCCCGTGGGTATCGTAAGACTCTGATAAGCGATTCGAGGGTTCCATGTGAGGGTTTGAGCGACAGGCTTAATAGCTAATGTACTTACCAGTATTTTTTTCTATAGATAAATTTAGTGACGACCATGTAACACACCTTTGTTGTTCAGAACCAGAAGATGCAGTGTCTGGCTTTTGGCTCTAAGTATTCATAAATTATCATCTCAACTTAATATCCGGAAAAACTCCTTTTTATTATATTAAACTTCGATATTTATAACCCGCGCTGTTTGATAGGTGTGGTGTAATTTGAGCACATAAAATCATAGCGAAAAAACTAAAGTGCAATTTTTATATATTATTATTCCATCACGTGACCGATGCTGCGCAGTAGTAGTGCATCCTGCTCTGAAAAGCAGATCTTTTGAAAAAGATCCGAGGTCGATTTCCGGTGGGGCACTCACAAAATTGATATTTTGTCACTTGCACCGGTTGCTCTCTATGATTACTTAGACGCCGGTCGTACGTCAGAGGCCTGCTACTTGTAGTACGTGGTTGAAAACTCTGACATAAAGATTCATCGGGTCGTTAATCTTCTCAATGTCCCACAGGAGAAGAGTAGGGTCGTTTAACATTTAATGACTCGGTTGACACGGCACGCACGCAACTAAACAAAAATAGTTACGGAAACAATTGAAGATATTTTTAATTCCCTTAAAACTGACATCAAGGGATTCAAACAGGAATTGAATTAACACTGTAAAACTTATTTAAAGGTTTACTACAGTTTTTACTATAGTCAGGGGTACTCATCTCAGCCTTTGATCGAGGACTGTGATGTGGTATACGGGTATGCGACCCCGGCTTCCCGAGCAAGCAGTTCCCTCCTGCTTAACAAATAAAAAGTCTGTTTCGGCGAGAATGGCAACCCAATGCAGATATGCACAAGGGCTTGGCGGACTCGGCGACTCAGCAAGGCAATGTGGATGGCCTAGGGCGACGGTAGAGGGCGCGGGTAGTTACTGTCGGCCAGACACTGCGTCTGACCTCTCCTTCAGTCGTAGCGGTTTTCCGTTCCACTGAATCAAGGAGGGTGAGGACTAAGTGCGTGCGCCTGCGTTTGCGCGAACGTTTGCGCACCGAAATATATCCTGCGCAACTGACCGCTTCCGAATAATGGACTCCGATGACGCAAAGTCCTGTGGCGATGGGTTGAGGTAGAGAGGTCTGGCGTGGTGCAAGCTGGGCTTTGTCTGATTCCTGCACATAGGCGGTTCTAGGGGCGTGAGTACATGCCGTGGTCGCTTTTGCATTGCAAATCGGGACGACAATGCGAATTCGGCAGCACCTGGGATGACAAAGCAGCCCTTTTAAGGGAGGCACTGCTTTCCTCGCCCAGCCGAGGAGGGGGCTGGAAAAGGTGCCCTAAAAAAAGTGCTCGTCCCTACCCGGAAGGTGGTAGTAACCACGGCTGCCACCGCATCACTTAACTCGTGGTCGACGAAACAGAAAAAATAAAAACAGCATGAAACCATCTATCATGACATTTGGCGCGTGGAACGTGAGAACTCTAATTGATCGAGATGGCAACTCCTGTCCTGAACGCAAAACCGCCATCGTAGCTCGAGAACTTCATCGCTATAACGTGGATGTGGCTGCGCTCAGCGAAACACACCTTGCTGATGAAGGAGAACTGGTGGAAGATGGAGGTGGTTACACTTTCTTCTGGAAGGGTACCTCTGCATCCGAGCCTCGACGTTCAGGGGTAGGATTTGCCATCAAAAATCACCTAGTAAAGCGACTTCAAGAGTGTCCTGTTCACATCTCGGACCGCGTTACCACACTGCGCCTTCACCTGGATACAGACAATTACCTTAATGTCATCAGTGTCTATGCTCCAACGTTAGACAAGTCTGATGACATTAAGGACAAATTTTACGAGGAGCTAACTCAATGCCTTGATAGCATAAACGTCAGAGAGCAGATCTTATTGCTAGGCGATTTCAATGCCAGGGTTGGACGGGACTACGAGGCTTGGCCTGGAGTTCTGGGACGACATGGAGTTGGCAACATGAACAGCAATGGTCTGTTGCTGCTCGGTCTTTGTGCTCAGTACGATCTAGCGATATCGAACACTATGTTCAGACTTGCCGCTAAGCACAAGACAACGTGGATGCACCCGCGTTCCAAACACTGGCATTTGATCGACTTTGCTATTATTCGGCAACGAGACATCGGTCAAGTTCAAGTCACCCGCGTCATGCGTGGTGCTCACTGTTGGACTGACCATCGACTAATTGTCACTAAGCTACAACTCCGCCTCCGTCGACCTCGCAGATCCACAGTGAAGAAGCCTGCGTTTTTAAACGTGGATAGGCTGAAAGATCGCGAGGTTAGGGTGAAATATGCTGAAGCCTTATCTGAAATGCCGTCGCCAATAACTGAGACCGGTGATGTCAGTGCTGCTTGGGGAGCTTTGTCATGTCATCTCATAGAAGCCGCTTCTGCTACTTTGGGTACGAAAGACCGACGTAATGAAGACTGGTTCGATGACAATAGCGGGGCTCTTAAAGCAGCATTCGACAAACATCGACAGCTCCTGCGACAGCATAATCGAAGAGGTGGAAGTGTTGCGGTGGTCAAAGAAAGTGACCAAGAATTACGCAGGCTGTCTCGACAAATAAAAGACAAGTGGTGGCAGGACAAGGCTTGTCAAATGCAGTGGCTCGCCGATACCAACCAGCTTGGTGAGTTTTACTGTGAAGTGCGTAAGCTGATTGGTGCTTCCTACCGTGCAAAAGTACCTTTAAGGTCTTTAGACGGTATGCACCTCCTGACCAGCAAGGAGGATGTACTTAAACGTTGGGCTGAGCATTTTAACAACTTGCTCAACGTAGATCGATCAGCTGATCTGCATCATATCAGTTTAATGCCTCAACTCCCGTTAGCCACGGAGCTGGACGAGCCCCTGTCATGCGACGAGGTTGTTACTGCCATCAGACAGCAGCATAATAACCGGGCGGTTGGCATTGACCTTATACCGGGTGAACTACTTAAATATGGTGGTACGGTGTTGCACACGTCGGTATGGAAACTTTTCGTTCGAATGTGGGAGGAGGAGAGGGTCCCTGAGGACTTCAAAGTGTCTCGCATTTGTGCCCTCTACAAGAACAAGGGTGACCGTTCTGACTGTAACTCTTATCGCGGTATTTCATTGCTGTCAGTCCCTGGAAAAGTCTTTGCCAGAGTTTTACTGAACCGCCTCAAAGATTTGTCGGAAAAAATTCTGCCCGAAACCCAGTTCGGCTTCCGACCTGACCGAGGTACTTGTGAAGCTATTTTCTCGGTGCGTCAACTACAAGAAAAAAGTAGAGAACAAGGTCGCCAGTTGTACCTCTGCTTTGTTGATTTAGAGAAAGCATTCGACAGTGTGCCTCGCGAAGCTCTCTGGATGGTGCTAGGAAAGTTAGGGTGCACAGAAAAGTATGTGCGACTCCTAAGACTCCTGCATGACGACATGCAGTGCTGCGTCTCTGTAGACGGTGAACAGTCTGATTTCTTCCCCGTCACCTGTGGGGTGAAACAAGGGTGTGTTCTAGCGCCCACACTGTTCGCCTTGTACTTTGCAGTTGTAGTCAAAGAAGTCCTAAATACTGTTTCCCAAGGAGTCCGCATCCGTTTCCGCACAGATGGCAGTCTTTTTAACCTGGCTAGACTTAAGGCGCGCACTAAAGTCTTGTATGCATTGATTACTGAGATCATGTATGCTGATGACTTGTGCTTTCTTGCAGAATCCCCAGACGGCCTGCAACAGCTAATGTCCGTTTTTCACCAAGCATGCTGTAAATTCGGCCTGAAGATCAGTGTCAAAAAGACGGAAGTGATGTCCTTAGACTCGCATGGTCGCGAGACACTGGCGATTATGCTTGGTGAGGATATGCTGAAACAGGTTGATAAGTTTCGTTATCTGGGGAACACTATAACATCTAAGTGTAACCTTGATGCTGAGATCAACAGCAGAATCAGTGCTGCAGCTGCAGCATTTGGGAAGTTGTGTTCCAAGGTTTTCTGCTCGCACGACCTAAAGCTAGCCACAAAAATCTCTGTATATATGGCGATTGTGCTGCCAAACCTTCTATACTCCTCCGAGACTTGGTGTGTGTATCGTCACCACATACGCACTCTGGATCGCTTCCACCTAAAATGCCTTCGCACCATCATGAAGATCAGATGGTCCGACCGAGTGCGCAATACCGAAGTTCTGAGACGAGCCAATGTTGGTGGCATTGAGGCCTATCTAATGCGTCGTCAGCTACGGTGGTGCGGTCATGTATCCCGGATGTCGGAGGAGAGAGTGGCGAAGCGCATCTTTTATTCTGAGCTAGAGGAGGGCAAGCGAAAGCTTGGCGGACAACTCCTCAGATATAAAGATGTTCAGAAACGACACATGAAAAGATGCAACATTGAGCCCACTCAATGGGAGGGTCTGGCAGCACAGCGTCCCGAATGGCGCGGGATGGTTAAGAGGCAAGTCCGCGAGTTTGAGGAACAGCGTAAAGCAGACCTCGACGCTAAGCGCGATGAGCTGAAGGCCCGTCCATCCGTCGCCATTAACTATAATTATGTAAATGGCAAACTCACGTGTCCACACTGTGCACGGGAGTTTACTGCCAAAATTGGCTACAATAGCCATCTCCGGGCGCATCAGCGCCGATTTGATTAGGAGTCAAAGTGGTCGCCATGGCCGAAATCGGTCGGAGAGATCATCACAGTTTTTACAAAACTTTATTTTTACAACATTCCTGTAACAATTTTCGTTATAATTTTAATGGTAATTTAAACTCTTAAAAGCCTATGGGAGATAAAAGTTTCTCATCCAAGTAAAGTTGCTACTGCTGCTCCAGAAACGGCGATACGATTAACCGAAGGTCTCTAAAAAGGAAAGGTTTTTTAAATTTATAGAACAAGAAAAAAATCTAAATCACCTTCACATGTCGCATCTTTACGGCTTCATAATGAGATTGAAAAAGAAATTACATACTATTTAAAATTGAATTCCAAATATTCTGACACTCGAGTCGTTGGAAGACTCGGTGTCTCACACAAAAAGAAGAAGAACCACGGCAGTCAACATAAGGTCGAAATACAAATAAAAAGTATAAGATTAACTAACCTAACACGTTTGTCATGAGATTAATATATTAATCCACACCATAGACCTATGGTATGGGGAAAGTTGTTCAGTTTCTTGGACTGATTCACAAGTTTAAAAGTCGATCATTGTGTTTAAGTATATATCTATATCTAACGTTACTTTTCTGAACTAAAATAGATTAATAAAACTTACTTGACCAGAAATGGAGGCCGGCAGGTTTTTTTTTGGTACGATGCGGTAGCCATCTTTATCTGCTATGTAATATACGGAATGAACTGCACCGTCTCCGTCGAAGTAGCGGTAGTGACCTTGAATCTGTATATGTTCATCTTCCAGACCACGGTTTACCACTCTACCAGTTTCCTCTCGTGCTAAACCATTAGAAGTCTCAAAGCTGCAAAAGTCAGAAAAAAGTACAATGAAAGTTTTAATATTAACATAACATTCATACATATATCACGCCTTTATCCTTTGCAGGGTAGGCAGAGCGTTAACGGCCGTAAGAATACCGTCGCTATCGCCACGTCTGATATTTTTGAGGATTGTTTTCCAAGGTAGTATTAGAAAACATGTGTATCATTATAGTGACTGGTTATCAGCCTGTCGCCTAAAAATTGTAATACACCAATACTCTCGAGTCCCTTAGTCGCCTCTTACGACACCCGCGGGAAGGATGTGAGGTGATGCTATTCTAAGCCGGCATCACAATAACCAGGCAATTTAATATTAACCAGGCAATAAATTTCAGCAAGATACGTGCCTGAAGTGATAGTTTCCGGATCCATCGTTGTCATTGTCGTACCGAATGATCCTGGCGTTAACATCTTCAGGCAATGGCGCTGACGCAGCTGCCGACACTAACAATAAAATTGCCAATGCAAACATCACCGTAACTTCACTATTGAAAACATTCATTAAAAACAACGCTTGTTTATAAACTTGTCTTCATTCAACTACGGAAATCGCTTCTACGACTATAGAGTCACATAGAACTGCCTTTGATCAATATTTCGTTGTTTATTTTAAGGAAAATCCAAAGAATTGTATTATTTAAAACGATCTGCACAGCTTTACCGTTCGGAGCAAAAACAATTTCTGCATATTGAGAAGTTCATGACTAGACTATCGAATCCGGAAACTTTATTTTATTTTCATTAAAAACTTCCTTATTTTGTATAGATTTTGGATCACTACCTGCTCTTCAATAAATTGTTGATACAATCTGATATATCGTATTAAATACGTCTAGATCTCGCGTAATAAATGATTTGTCAAACAAAAACTGTTTTCAAGTTATCATGCATTTCGTAAAAAACTAATATTTTTTTTTTTAATTGGCGTGATGACATAGTTTTGTTAATATCGTGATACCAATATGTCAGAAGCAATTATAATTATGAATGTCCTGGTTAATTTTTCCATTGACGGCAAGTCATCTAGGGTTAAACAACTTTTGCATCAACAGTTGTATCAATCACCAAACTTGAAAAGGTCATCTCTATTACATGAAATTGGGCAAGTGTGTGCCATTTATGGGATACAATGTTTGGTACTTGATAGACATTAATAAGATACCTGTGAAGTCCATAAAGATCACGTTGTATCATGGCTAGCTAATTATTTAACTCCAATATCGATTACATAATGACTAATGATGCTGAACAATAGCCTATATAGGGTTTTTTTTAATAGGTTAAGTAGCTGACCCCGACAGAGAATGTGATAAGACAAAGACAATGATGACTAAAATATAAATGCATTAGTAAAGAAAAGCGAAAAGTAATCATAAAATTAGAGTTTAATAAATTGGTTTTGAACGAGGGTTTATTCCTAACATTTTTTTGTAATCCAACATTGCATCCGGAATCTTCTACTATTTTGTCCTAAATATTTTGCTTGAAGATAATGTATTAAATACATCACTTTTTTGCGATAATATGTATCTTTTTAAAAACATTGCCTAGAACCATCTAACGGCCGATGAGAGAAGCTTTATAATTAAACTTGTAGAGACTCGTAGTATAGTTTGATACAGCGACGATGCCGCAAACTTATAATTTGGCGCAGTAAAGTTTTGGCTTACTTACAAAGATGGCGCTACTAAATTCGATAAACATACACTTAAACACTTATTTAAATACTTACCTATCTATTTTGCGATGTCTTAAATGCGGTGTTGCGGATTAAGGGACTAAAAATAAGTAAGTTCGCATGCATTAGTAAAAGTTAGTAAAAGTGCAAGTACCTACGCGTACGGACGCATTCTGCTCAAAATAAAAAAAAAATATTTACATTACAATTAGCTGGATCGGCCACTTAGATAGAAAGTGAGTTGAGGATCGGGACGACAAAAGAGCGTACAAGGGTCGGGCGCCCCAGGTACCGCTGGAAAGATATGGTGGAAGCTGACTTGGGCCATCTCCAAATCCAAATTAATTAGGTGGGAGTGGCGCAGGACAGGGATCAGTGGAGGAAGCTCGTTTTGGAGGCTAGGATCCATTTTGGGTCACTGGGCCAGAGAAGTTAGTTTTGTTAGTTATAATTAGAACACAGCAAGACTCTTTTTGAAATTAATTTAAATTGCAGCGAGACAAAACTGGTTAAATTAAGTAGTTAATTTCATCATCACATCAGTATATAGCAGTCCGCTGCTGGACATAGGCCTACCCCAGGATATGCCACAATAAACGACCACCCGCTTTTGCCACCCAGTCGCTACCAGCAGTTAATTTATAGTGTGAATATTCTTCTTGCCGTGTGATGCCGGCTTAAGATAGCATCACCCCACATCCTTCCCGTGGGTGTCGTAAGAGGCGACTAAGGGACTCGAGAGTATTAGTGTATTACAATTTTTAGGCGACAGGCTGACAACCTGTCACTATAGTGATACACATGTTTTCTGAAACAACCTTGGAAAACAATACTCAAAAATGCCAGACATGGCGATAGCGACCGTATTCTTAGGGCTGTTAACACTCTGCCTACCCCGCAAGGGATAAAGGCGTGATATATATTATGTGAATATTCTTTCAGTGAAAGGGACCAAGCCCTCCCATTGCAAATTGCAGAAAATTAATATTATGTACCTTTAACTAATTGCAAATCCGTGAACTTTGGTTTAGCCTTTACTAATATAGGAAATTAAACTTCAGTTTATTAATAACCTGGTGAAGTAAATTGCTTAATTTCTATTAACCTTTAGAGAACCAGATCTTGTCTTGTCCTACAGTTAATAGATTTTTCACCATGGAAGTGTGTTAAACGTACAGTCATTAATCGAGGATTAATTAAAGCTTTTAGGTAAATTGTATGGGATTAATCCTGCAAGCAATAATTGTGCAACGAGATTGTACCTATTTCAGCATATACAGGGTGTAAAAAATTTGGACCACCAATACAAAATTACCAACCGACCAAGTCAAATTGTATGGAAGGTCCAAAAAATTTTTCTCATATTTCGGCCTATGTTTCTTGGGGAAAGTTGCTCAGTTTCATGGGCTGATTCACCCCTTAAAATATTTGCATCTAATATTTTTACACCTTAAATGTAACTAATTAGGTATGTAGTGATAAAGTCAGGTAGATTGGTTACGTAAATATTACTTATGCATTTCATAATGACACATTTTATACGTTTAATTAAAACACCTATATGTCCGGTAAGTATTTGGTTCGTATCCAGAGGAAAAAACTTGGAAAAAATTTAATGGATTAAAACAGATTTCAATAGTTTCAACGAAGTTGTCTTTTAATAAGTTTACACATATTTTTATATAGATAATCTCATACTTATTGTATCATCCTAAATACATCACAGTAACATTAATTTAATAAACATAATATTATGTTATGGAAAATCTTAAATATGCTAAGAACATCTTCAAAAAGTTCAAGAAATAGTTGTTCAACTACTTGACAATACAACTATATGTAACCTTATTACAAGCACAGAAACGAAATATGTAATAATGGTGGATGACATTAAGTTTAAAATTACAATTTTTAAATTTAAACAAAATTGTTCAAATTTAAACGAGTAAGTACTCGTTTTCTTCTTAATTTATTTTGATGTCTTTGTTTATGAAAACATATGAAAAGATTGATCCGTTCTCAAGAGGACTGTCAAGTGGTTAAAAATATTTCTCCAAAACATATTTTTCATGAAACTTTCGAGAATTCTGGTTGTCATGCATATCGTCGTCGAAGATCCTTTTGTTTAGCCTCTGAAAGGTTGTGGTTGCGGCGGCTGGTTGGCGGTGTACTGCAGCGAGCGGAGTATAGCCTGAGGGATTGGCGGTGGGGTTGGTAGGTGAGCGCCTTCCGCGCGGAAACCTGTCAGAGAAAAAAGATTTTGAGTGATCATAAGTACACAGTAAATATCTTTTTGTATCAATTGCAAATACTACATGCTTGCAACATTATGTGGACAATAGAGTGAATGAGTAAAAGACTTCTAATGCAGCTAAAACTTTTGTTTCCTTCAATACCAGAGTTCCCTCTACTCAACAGTATTGTTGCAAACACCACCGTTATACAAACTTTTCTCATAGTAATGGTGATAGGAAAGCTTATTCAAGGCTTTAACTATACTGACCGTCCTTATTGGTAGTGATAGTGATGGGGATACAATCAAGAAAAGTGAGCAATAACGAATAGGGCGAGTTGAAAACTGTTTCAAACTTTTGCGGTCAAACATACCCCCGTAACCCGTCTTAAATTATTGTCAGTCAGTAGGGCTAGTTTAGGTTTTACACTTCATGCCAGTGTTCTCTCTTCTAGAGCTAACAATACTGACCGTTCTCATCAGCTATGTACGTGATAGTGATAGGGATGCCCTCGGGTGAGGTGTAGCTGAAGGAGCCCTGAGCAACTTGAGCCTCTGCGTCTTTAATTCCAGGGTTCTTCAGGTAGCCCTGCTCTTGGGCCGCGATACCGTTGCCAGTTTCGTAGCTGTGGATAAAAAAAAAAACATTCATAAAGCAAAGGACTTTATGTGACAAAGTCAATACCGCTTATAATTCAACTCAGAACAAGAAAAGCTAGTCAAACAGAATATAGTTTAAAGTATTCTTTATATTATAAGTAGAGCCCCATAACCAGCCTGTTTCTATCATTCAAGAAACAGAACTAGTAATTTTATGCATTTCTACACCTTATTACCATACTACTAACATAAGACAATATAAATCACTTGATTGTTTATAACAAACGAGGAGTAAGTCGCCTAAGGCCCTTCCACAGTTAGTATACTTTATACACGGTGCTCCATAAATATTATAATCTAAACCCGGATAGGAAGTGGAGTGGAATGGAAAAACGCGTCTGACAAATGGGTTTATCGGGTTGTTCGCTGCTCGGTGTCCCATACAAAAAGAAGAAAAAGAGGATGTGCAAGAAATATATACTAGTTTTTGGTGCTATATATGCACTACATAAACCATACATAACCACATAATCATTGTTTTTTTATTTATTTATAATATTTCTGGTTTATTGGATTTTGTTATTCTAACCCGCAAGTTATAAAGGCGTGATTTGTATGTATGTTGTTATTCTACATTTCGCATTCGTCTTTCAAAATTCGGGGCACCCTGTGTCTATAGTTCAAACACAAGTTCCACGCCCAAAATATCAAATCTAATGGGAGGTCTCGCCAAAACGCTTTGCGGTATGCAATCATGTGTATTGTCATTCCTGAATCTAGTGCTCTGGGAAACCTTTGTTTCTGCACAACCAGATATTAATAATGCTGAGATTGTCGTCTCTTACATTACAAGCATACTACTATACTACTCACTTAGTTAATATTGCAACTTATTTGCTATTGTGATGCCTTGACGAGAGATATGATAACACTGTTTTATTTTCTCCCGTATGTAGACACAAAATCCTATATTGTGTAAGTAATACTGTCAATTTATTTTCAATTTTAATTCACCACGAATAAGCGTAGAAAAACAAAATGTGTATATAAACATCAAACGCTAATTAATAATATGTAATCTGTGTGTAAAAATAATTATCCTCGATATAAATCAATATAATTATATTTGTTTAGATTCATTTCAGCCAGCGAAGTTAGTCATTTATGTTTAAAGCATATGTGTAATCTAGTCTGTATCCCACAAATTAAGCATTTAATACACTTGACACCTCAGGCATGCCCGCTTATGATCGCTCTCTACACCTATGTAGCAACACTAGCCCAGACAAGAATAATCTCATTTGAACTTTATTATATTCTCACACGATGGTCTCATGGCATTTCCTAAAGTATTTATTGTGTATTTGTCTTATGAAAATATAAATGATCCGTGTCAAAATAAGGTAATTTGTATCTTAAAGGTGGTGTTTTAGTATTGAACTGTCGGTTGAAGCGTTATTCATCATGATTTTGAACAATGTATGTTAAAATTATTATTAACTTAATCTGGAAGGATTTTATTTCAGAATTAGGCGCCCATATTTATTTATTAACCGTTTTTTGTCCATCACTCTTTAACGCAAAAAAAAACGCTGCGTTAACGTATGAACTTAACAGATCCATACTAGAAACGTCACTCCCCATACAAAAACCGCTCTCGACGCAAGTCCAACGTACGACAATGTGCTAGCGCTGGGTCGTGCCTTGAGAGTGGTTTTGGTAGGGGCATTGACGTTTCTAGAATGGATCTGACAGGCACATATGTTAGCGCAGCGCGATTTTTGCCTCAAGTCTGGGTATACTAGCATATGTATGTAAGGATACCTAAATGCATAGTAGAATGATTACCTCCACTGGTATGATCCATCAGGGTTTACATCCTGGGTTTGCCTCAGGATAGGGATCTGTTGCCCTGGCTGTCCTTGTGGGAAGAACTGAGGAGCGGCGCATGCTGCAGCCACTACCACTGATAGTACTATCAACTGAAACAGAATACACAAAATATGAAGAACAAAATATAAAAAAAGTATAGTAGTAAGCTACAAACATTTAAGATATGAGGCACAGTTTCACTTTGATATCGATCGATCCCCCCCGGTAGACCCCGGAAACGATGGCGTGACGATCTTGATGCCTATGATAGCGAGTGGACCGAGTTGGCTTTGGATCAGAAGAAGTGGAAGACCGCGGGGGAGACCTTTTCCCAGCAGTGGGATCTAGTAGGCTAACTATAATAAATAAAATCGATAGATCGGTGGTGAAGATTTTCAGTGATTACGGTGGGAAAGGATTTGGAAGAAAGATATTATATTCAAGTGGAAATGATTCAGTAGAAGGGACGATGAAGAAACTTATAGAAAACGACGTAAATTCTAATCTGACTATCTATTCAGTTAACTGAAATATTTAGCAATCAACATTATTAAAACGTATTAGTTTTAAAAGTAGGGTATTCATCAACACATTCAAATTTACGACAGTCTGTCCACTAACCAGGTCGATTAACCTAGTGGCTTTGCTGTTAACCTTTAATAAATAACACATATTTAGGTGTAACTTTTTTATAGAATTTGCATTGGTTTGTAAATATAAAATGTAACATCCGATCATCGTAAATTTCAAAATTATCATCATTTAAATGTGATGCCCACACATCAAGTTGCATTATTGACATCGGATGCGGTTTTGGACCTTCATATTTCGTAACTGCGGTCCTATCAAACAAAATGCAGATGCCCATCTTCCTTTATAAGGTAGTTTCATCATTATCTACGACAGAGGCAAAGGTCGAATGATAAATTGAGATGTTTAAGTGAATTAGATTCACAACCCACGCTAACATGTGTATTGGGGTTTACAGCTTTGGTGTGGCGTATCACTACTGCAACAGTTACAAAACGACGCACGAATGACCAATACAAGTTTCGCATACGCATGCATTGTTTCCAGAGGTTGAAATTTGCGTACATTCAATTAGGAAAATTTTCGAATATACCTAATTGACAGTCAGACAATACATTGTTAGACCACGAGCAAGAACTCAGTTTGAGGTAACGTGCGTGAGAAAGCTGTATAGAGATACACTTATTAAGTGGAAGGAATAATGGCACAAAGGACTGCGATACTGATATCTTGCCGTCAGGATCTGGCATTGTGTGTGAGCGGTGACATGGCTTAGAATGAGACGGCGGCGGCGGCAGTACCGAAAGTATTTTTTTTTTTTGAGATACAACCAATACAACTGTGCATAACAATGTACCTATTTTTGGTTTATTGTCAGTGACAGTGTACTTTTCTTCTTCTTTATTTAAGAGGCATGGCCATGCGATGTCGGTGGAGTAATCACCATTCGTTTCTTTTCTGAGATACCTAAATATGAGTATAAAATGTAAGGGAGAGACATTCCTCCGAATACTGTCAAAAAGCATGTCTAGACCATGAAACTCAATAATTTTCCCTTTGGAACTTCGTATACAAAAAAGACCCGTAAACAAAGTCACCATCAACTGACTGTCTCTTCTATTACAAGAAATAAAAACGTTTCCTGAAGACAATTATTCTGTTTCGTGGTCGTGTGAGTACGCTTTTAGTATTTGGAGGGTTGTTTTAACAAAATCCATTAGTGTATACAAAAAGTTTTCAAGGAAAAGAAAGTTAAAATATTTGTATACGTATCTGGTATCGCAAAACTTCTGACCTGACATTTCTGAAATTAATCCAATTTTCTAAAATGTGTTTTTGGAAGTAGGTAAGGGGGGACTTTCACATATTATTTTCAAAATTATAATTATACTAAACTGATTTCGATTACTCTATTTCTTTTAAGCAGTTTTCAATATGAAATCACAAAAGCTGTAGATAGAGGATATCAAGCCCTGTCTTCTTTCGGAAAATCGATATAATAAAATAATAGTCAGGAGATAAAGCTACAGTGGAGGCAGCAAATCTTCTTAAGTACGACATAGTTTTTTACTATGCTTATCATTGCATCTGCTAAACACATAAACTTGAGGTACCTATGGTATAGCAGGCACCTCTAATCGGGATAGCTTTATGTCCCATTGTAGTCTACTCGTTGTCAAAATACAGGACTCACAAAACTCAAATTAACACCGTACTAAAACAACTAATTAAAACTTTTCTAAAACTGTGATACTCTAGCCATTTCTGAAGATGCACTATACTTCAATGGAAACTCAAAATATTTGATCCAATTTCTATATCACTGTAGTAATTTCACTATTCACTCACCGATTTCATTTTGTGTGAATAAATTAACTAGAAGACTTTCGTTGATGATATTCGGTGGATGTGTGAAGCGGGAATGATTTTTCAGATCAGCGTGTGCGGCTTTATATATGGCGCATAGACGCTGCGGCGCCGCTGCGTGAAACTGGAGTATGGGCGGCAAAGATGCGCGCGCGCTGGTACTTACTACTACAAACGGTAGCCGCCCGCCCGCCCGGCGCGCTCAGACCTTTTTGGATGATGGTATAACATTTTTGATGGTAGATATAACATTTTTTATCTTTTGTTTCTTATATAGGAATCATTTTTAACAATGTTACAATTGAGCCGAAAAAAATGTTTTGCTGTTTTAAATAAGACTTAAACTGCAAATATGAAACCTATATTTTTAACGTCAAACAAACTGAAAAAAAGGGTTTCTGGTAGTTAAAATGCGTAATTTTCAGTTTGTACGATAAACTAGGTGGGTAATATAAGTTTTATCTGATCGCAAATTAAATTCTGTTAAAATATTATATTTTCTTGCAAAGTTTAATTACGTGTGTTAAAGTTCCTCAATAGAGTCAATAATAAATAATTTAAACATTCAAATCTACTTTCAATAAATATTTTATGATAGCGAATATTAACCCCAACAAAATATGCATATTCCTGCAATATACAATTGCAGTTATCAGCCGAATTGAGAAATAATTCCAAATAAAGCAACTGATCTCAGTTTATGCAAAAATCTACCATTTGTAGGCAATTTATTGACTTTACTTTCAAGACTGCCTGCAAACTGCAGTTATGTACCTCCAAAATTGCTTTACACCAGATTGACCTCAAAATAAGTGTTTTGCTATTTTGGTCTTGAGTTGCAACCTAGAATCATAACGTACCTTAACTTATAAGGTACTATAATAATTATAATCGTAAGTATTCCTTAATTTTAAGCAGGTTTATTGATCATATTTTGAGGCTGAGGTGAATCTGTAGAGATCGCACAACTGGATCTTTCTGTAGAGAAGAGGCGTAAATTGGAAAACTTGACACACAAAAATAGACCAAGCCAAGATTGTAAGATTGATAAAACTTTTTAACGTGATGACATACTTCACCATTTTCAAAATTTTGGTAGGAAAATTTCATAAAATAGAGAATCTAACTTTGAAATGAATCATCAGAACTGATCTGAAATGAATTAGCAAACGAGATTTTTATTCACTTTTCAGTTGACATCTTTAACTGGCTTACCCTTGAAATTTTGTTCTTCTCTCTCATTTCGTGTGGAACACCGGGTCGTCTAACGACTCAATATACCTTAGTGTTTGAATTTATCATTTCTCAATATTAATCTTGAACTCACCGCTTATATAAAAAAAAAGTTTTTAATTTTTCCCTCTGAATTTTCACACCAATCCTCGTAAAACCTATGCGGCACCACTGTTATCTGGTTTGAGAAATGCAACAAACTTGGTTCAATATTTAACCTCAGGATCAAACGCATCCTTGCATACGAATATCGTAATTAAAATCACTAGGAGCAAAGTAAGCGGTCCATCGTGCCATTTTATGATCCGATTGGGTGCATTACGTATAGTGTGTGGTTTTAGTTCGAAGTTAATTGAAGATTACTGCCATCACCTATCAAGCAAGACACTATTAGTTAACGAAAAGTGAAAATCAAACATATCCTACATAGTATAAAGCAAAGTCGCTTTTCGCGTCTGTTTGTAAACTACACAACAGATTTTGATGCAGGTTTTTTTTATTACATGGAGTGATTCAAGAGGAAGGCTTTTATGTAAAATACTTGCCGAGAAAAATCCTTATTCCCACGGGAAAATGAGTTGCAGCGGGTGCAGCCGCTGGGGCAGGCCGCTGGTCTCAGTATAAAAAGTAAAAAAGTAAGTTCAAGAAGGTATTACTTAAATATGTATATCAAAAGGTTCGTGTTGGATTCAAGAGCTGCAACAACTACCAAAGCTAGGTATGCATAATCAGCTTACTATAGTCAAACAAACCCACAATCTCTCCAAAACGTTTACAAGACTAAAACCTGAATGCATCAAACGCCCTGACCCTTATATGTAACGAAACATAATGAAGATGTAAGACACGCGTGTGAAAATGCACATGTATGGAAATTGCATTGGAGTTATACGATGGGAATAGGCAATAACTTTACACGCTAACAGGATAAATCGCAGCTGCAGTGCTAAACACACAAAGCGTGAAACTCGAAATTGCAGCCCAACCGTGGCGGGTGCCCCCAGGCGCTCCAGTTGAGCTTATTGTACATAATACACGGTAAAGGCTATCTGTTAGCAGCAATATATCAAAACAAGTAGTGAGTAAAAAATATCACGCCGTCAGCATAGCTAAAGTTTTCTTGAAAAAAAAATTAAACTTTTCCTTCGTGTTTTTTGTTTTTTTTTTGGAAGCATATAAAAGTGTGACACAAGTTTATATGATATATGATATGATCACTTAGACGATGTTTATATATATATATGATATGATCACTTGGACGGCGGACGTTACACAACCATGTCTACTTGTAGAAGACGGTTGAAAAATTCTGACACTAGGGATCATCGGGTCGCTGGAGGACTCGGTGTCCCACACGAAAAAGGAAAAGAAAAGTTTTGATAATTTCATTTATATTCTACTGTTAAGCTTCTTGTGTACCATACTCTTTACATCAATTCAAAATGCTTGTGTCTGCATAACTCCGTCTAACTTACTGTAATATTTTTGCTCATTAATTTCTATTCCCACAGAGAACAATAATCAGGTAGGAATTTAAGCTATATGTAATGGATATGTTATATAGTAATTTCTTTGTAATACCGCATATAATTGGCGTGAAGCAAACATGATCTTTAGTTTTAACATTTAAACAAGTGTAGGCGTGTAGACTATGCAGTTTAATTAGAGGGGGAGGAGGGAGGAGCTGATCCAAGCAACGGAGAACGCCATTACGGTCGCCAAATACTGGCAATCAAAAATATAATGATCCATTGACACGACGAAGAAGAAGAAGTTTAATTAAAGATTTTGTTATAGTTAAAATATGAGATAAACCGTTTTTTGTGTAGAGAACTTCATACGCTCTATTAGAATTTCTTAGTTTCATAAAATACTCAGTATATCTAATAATTTTCACATCTACCGCACGACGCTGCGCATTTTTACTGCATCTGTCAGATGCAAGGCAATTTCAAATTCCTCATGCTGGAAACCGACGTTGACGCAGGAACAACGCAGAAACTTGCGTAGGTATATATTTCTGTTACACTTAGACATGGTAGACGGAATATGTATATGGAGGTATATACCTCTATCTTTTGAGCTAGCGTCCGCCAGAATATTTTAGTTTTAGAACACGATTGTCCCATCATTCCTAAAAAGTCGAAGAGCTAAACTAAGCTTAGACCAGTACGCAAAGATATCAAAGATATATATCGATCACTGTTCCGGGTTACCAAAATGCCCTTCAACTATGCAAGTAACAAATGGAAGCTGTTTGAATTGATGTACATTTTGTTTGTTTGCTCATGACCTTTGCATTGTTCCAGTAAGCTCAAAACTATGTTACCGGCATTAAGTTAAATAATAAGGTGACTTTTCCGGTGAGGTACTTGGTATTACGATAAATTAAATACCAACCAATATAAATGTTCGTTATTAATCCAGAAGGTACCTAGATAATTGTTATTTAGGATAGTTAGTAAATTCAATCAGTTATTTTTAAATGTAATTTCTTTGGACCCGTAAAATTGCTTGTTTATCTAGCTGCTACGAGAAAAGTTTTGCTATTCTCGACCTGACCCAGTTCTGAAAAATACTTGATGACACTCTTACCCAGCAAGTCGCGATGTTTTTACACGTTTGTCTTAGACTTTGCTTAAATAAAACTAACTGAAATAAATAATTATAAAAAAAATGGTTATGGTTTAAGTCGTTTGACATCACCAAATCGTAATCAAAACGTTAGTATTTCTTACACATCAGGTTGGGTCACTACAGGTAACCTAGATGATACCACAATTCAGGGATATGGCACCTGGTGGTGAGGTAAACTACGTAGAACATTGACAGGGTGATGATTTAAAAGTTCATTGTACTTACCTCTGGTCGAGAATTATGACGTCAAGAATAGTCATTAATCTTAAGAAGAAAATAAAAAACATTTCTAAAAAAATATTCTATGCAGAAGAGTAAGCTAGCTAAGCACTCTAATAATTTCTCCGAGGGAACGAACGTATCGAAGTCCAAAGATGTCCATTTTTTATCTAAATTAAGAAGATTACCTACAACTAAAGTCAAAACAAGTGATCTGTTGTAATGCAGTGATTTAAATGCAAATTCGCTGATACTAATACCCACTTATTGTAACCTTATGTTGATTTTGGCTGTTAAAACCCTATATAACGTAAGGAGTGGTCGAATTCAGATAAATCTTGTTTCGAAACTAATGCGAGGTTAATTTGATGACTCTAACACGAAGATGAACCTATAAATATTTCTACATTTTAAAATGTTATAAATAGACATTGATGACTCCTAAAAGGCCATAAAGGATGTAAGTTTAAGTTTCATTATACTATGTCTGAATTTAATTTCATTTTAGGTTTCAACTGGTCTTTATGCAATTCTGCAAGACTCATTAAATGTGTGTATCAAAAAAAAAAATACTATGAGACAATTTCGTTTAGGTAATGAACAGCTGCGTTCCCTGTGACTGAAACCATGTACTTTTAAACCAAAATGAATATGGCCGCACTACTCCGATAAGACAAGCAGTGGACTGTTTATGCCTGTTATTGTATGTTCGTCGTATTGTATTCTATAAATCTACATTGTTATTTTTGTTTCCTGTTACAATAGTCACTAGCTTGGATCATTATTCTAAATTTTGATGGATATTTGTATATTGCGCAATATTGTCACCATTTTAAAACCTCTTATTAGTAAAACATGTTGGACGACTCGGTGTCCCACACGAAAAGAAGAAGAAGAAGAGTAAAACATATTCATCACTATACCTATTTAACTTCGCCAAACTATCTCCAGCAACTCTTTGCTGTACACGGGCCAGCTATAAGGCCTTCGTATGATAAGAATGCCTACGCAGTGTAAACACTTTTCTTACTACTTTCATTTTAGTCCATTCATTAAATCAAAATTGAATACACAGAACAATATCAAAATAGCTTTATTTGATTCAAGATACAATTTATGTAAGTTTTATTATGCAAAGCAAGCAGTTTTTTTACTACATAAGTTGTTTTTTTCGGCCTATCGATATAAACAAGCTTCTTAGTACTATATTGGACCCGCAACGTACCTAACGCAACACAATTAAAGATAGTAACGAAATTTTACATACCCTAATTTAAACTGTAGTGAACAGGTTGGTACTTTGTCATATCGAATGAGGCGGGTTTTACATATACCTAATTTATACATTATTTTTAACACGCATAGTAGGTGGTATATAATGTATAGGGTATTACCACAAAAAGTTAAGAGTGCGTTGAACGCGTGTTTGAATAACGCATTCAACGTATTTCCGTTATATCATAAGTAATTTTTCCACAAATATCAAAATAAGTCCCAATGACTCGTTTTATTCAAAAGTAGGTAAGATTAAATTTAAGGCCCTTATGAAGTACCAATAACGAAGTATAATAAATCTTTGTACTATACACATTCACATAACAAACACATAATTACCAGCACTAAGCTATCATCTATATTAAAACGATCAATATAAGCTTAACTAGTTTAATACAAATATGATTTAATATCTTCCTCTAGGTTTGTACGCTGGCGCGGGTTGGTACTGGGGCTGCACATTGGAGGCGGCGCCCGTGGCACTCGGGGGCAGAGTCTTCAGGTAGTCCAGGGCCTTCTGGATCGCTGGGGGGATGGGCGGCGGCGTTGGCAGGTGGGCGCCCTGGAATTATACAAAGATTTCTTTTTTACTAAAGATTATAAGTACCTACATAGAAATTACGTCATCTCTCTTTATATATTCTAGTAGTAGGTACATTGTTGGATGAAAGAAGGATAATATTAACACATTATTTTTGTTTTGAGGCTTTAAGCCGTAGTGAATATATATCATATTAGTTGTGAAAATGTAAAAAAGTGAAAAAAATTAAATAAAACGATAAACAATTTCTGAAATTAAATATAATTAAATCTGTATTAACTGTTGAGAATAATGATTTTTTCGCAATAGAGAATTTGTAAATAATAAAAAATACAAAATTATATTTGTCAGACGCTCCCTCTACCTAACAAAGGCCATGATAAAGGTGCATGTGTGTAAGAGTAAAATCGCAAGTAAAAAATGTCCGTTGTGAAAATGTCGCCAGAACTATTTCCCTATTCAAGAGCGGGTCACAGGCAGGTCGCCGGTTGATATTTGCTACGACATTTGCACACACGCGTTAGCCAATGAGGAGAGCCCCACCCTATAGTACTCAGGCCTTACGCAACTCCCTAAGTTGTAAGTCAAATTCCAAGAAAACGCTGATTCTATCGGTTTATCCTCTAGTTTTGTTCCTTTGGTTTTGAGTTTATGATGGGCATGAACCGTAAAATTACAAAAAAGATTGTAGTTGACTTTATTTCATTCTAAGTTCTGATTCTAATTTCGCTTAACTTTTTTTTAGTTACACCTAAAAAGTTAATTATCTTTTATTTTATTAAACAAAACAATCACTTTAAGATTTTGTCTTTATAATATCTTCAATCATGTAATAAATTCAAAGTTACAATAAAATTTATTTTAAGTTTTGTTTTATCAATTTCATGTGTATAATATGAAATTCAAAGCATGACATTTCTTTTTAATACTTAACTTACCTAATTGAATATAACGGAATTGATTAAGCCCGTTCGTTTACTATACCTAGACAGCTATAGGTATATATAAACGCTATAAAATTTTATTGTTGAATATCTCAATTACGTTAAAGTCTGTTTCAACAAGATAATTATTTATTATTCACGGTACATTAGGATAATTGATGTTATTCTCTGCAAGCGTTAGTTATATTTATTTCAAAGTAAATGGTAATATGGCTAATTTTATTAATAAGATAAATCAATATGAACGTTTATTCTTGATGGTGGTTTACGAAAACTTTTATTTTTGTTAGTGCTGCAGCCTTTTATCGTGTCCTGTCAATGATTCAAGTAATGATTAAGGTTGTATTTTTCCATACATACAAGACGTTCACGCTCTTTCTGGCGCTACATTCAGATACAGCAGTCTAAACCTTGAGAGCATATTTAGCTTGAAATCATGAATAAAGCTTTTTTTGCTATTTCTATGTGCTTATAGACAGGTTGCCGAGAGTTGATAACATTTCCTACATTTGATAGGGTACCTTAGATATTAGGTACAAAGTACTATTGCAATTAGTTAAATCTTTCCAGTCATCATCATAGGCCTCTATCATCACACTTCAGCGCAAAAATAATGCTACGCTAACGTATGCACCTGTCAATTCCACACTAGTAACGTCAACCCCCATACTAAAACCGCTCTCGACGCACGAACCAGCGCGCAAGCGCAGCGTCGTGCGTTGGACCTGCGTCGAGAGCTCTAGTACCCATGGAACTGACAGGCGCATACATCATTTTTGCGCTGAAGTGTGGAAAAGGCCATAACTGTGTTTACTACATCGTGTCAAAATTTAGTAGTTCAGTACATAATGCGGGAGGTGCATTGTCAACGTAATCTTAAGGATTTGAAGATGTCAAGGTTGCGTACGCGCTACCTTTGTATTTTGCTCCTTAGGTGTAAACAGGTAATCACTATTACCCAACTAGGTATATAAGAAACCGGTCGCAACCTTTAGTGTCCTGTATAAATGATTGCCGCCTCGTAAAACATCTTGATCGTGTTTTTATAGACTTCAGTTAAGTATTTAGCCTTTTATGGTATTACTAGATTATAAAGAAATACATTTGTATAATCTGTTAGTCGTCATCTTAATCAGTTCTGTTCGTTGTTTAAGATTTCTTATATTATATAGTATCAGACTTTTCAAAATTACGCCATATTTTTGTAACTTTAATCACAATCATATTATATATTATTACCTACTGAAAAAATATAAACAATATTCATGACATGACTAGCTGAGTATTTTTCGTTCATAAGAGTCTCTCATTTCATGTGGGCCACCGAGTCGTCCAACGACCTGATGAGCCCTAGTGTCAGGATGTTTCAACCGCTGTCTCCATGTAGCAGGCTTCTGACGTGGTTGTGTAACGACCGCCGTCTAAGTGAAGCAGGCCGTAAATTAAATATAAATACAAAACCATAACGTACCGAAGGTTGGAATCCATTTTCATCAGCAATATACGTCAGCTGGATAAGGGTCCCGTCAGGGGTCTTGAAGCTGAACTTCCCCTCGGCTACCTGGACCTCCTCCCCCTCCCCCTTGCCGAAATTCTTTACATACCCCTGTTCTTCTGCGTTTATCTCGTTTCCTGTCTCATAGCTGGAAATAAAATGAAATTGATCTTGATGCATTTTCAACAAAAATAACACAACACACACATACACACAGTTTTTTAATAACGTAAAAAACTACTACGAGTAATAACAGAAAGCCCGACAAGGTGCAGGTTGTAGGTACTTATAGTAACAATTGCCATTGCACCATAGGTGTACGGTTTCGGGTTGCATAGATAGGTCTTTCCTAGAAATCATCCAATTAATATCACAAGCAATTGAGAAATAATTCATGTTTTTATCTACTGAAAAGTTAACCCTGAAAAATCTACATAATAACGTAATACGGATTAATTACCAACATTAGCTAAGTATTATTTAGCTTTCATTTTATGTTCGTTATAAAATGTACGATGTATTAGGAATCTACGGCCCTTCCACATTTAACGTATTATGCAGCGCTAAATATTTCTGTGTAACGCATGCGTCTGTCAGATCCAGACTAGAAACGTCATTCTACATATAAAGATCTTTGTTGACGCAGGTCAGGTAATTGTGAGAATGGCCTAAATTTTTTATTTATCATGATAAACTGCATCATTACTCAGATCATGGGGCTCTTGAAGAAAAAGAACAACTTTTTTATTATGTAGGGGCCTACTACTTATTTGGTGATGTACCTATTTACTTTAAGGCTATTGCTCCATACTAAGCCTGAAATTTATGTTATAGGATTTAAAATATACATAATGAATGACGCATCCAACCTTTAAGGCAGCCATACATAGTTTAATTTACCTTCAATTTAGAATAAAGTACTTGCATACCTAGATGTGTATTCACAGAGATTCCTTCTTTGATAAAATTGGTATACCTAAAAATTTTTTGTGTTGACCTTACTATCTGAAAGGAGTAAACTGTATAAATGTCATAGATAACGTGTTCAGAGGATATGGTTATAAATGAAAACGGATCAATTAAATATCCAAGGGAAATGTTTTATCTGTTCTTTTAGATATCCAAGGGAAATGTTTTATCTGTTCTTTTAGTTTCTAGGTGGCGCTCGTGCGAATGGTGGCAAAACTCAGCATAAGTAGAATGTTTTTCTTTTTATTATCGTGTATAAACAATACACTGTCACAACACTGTGGTCACTGGTGGAACTAAATTGCTGAAATCATAACTATAGCGGGTTGTATAAATAAACTAGCGACATCTACTGTTGCGTCGTTAACAACAGCTTAACACCTCAGTATCAACTAGCAAAAAATAAGTGTAAGGTTATGTTATTTTTTTTCTTACAGCCATTTGTAACTTCCGTCGACATTGGGCCCCTCCGATTCCTGCCTGATTATAGGGATTGGTTCTGTCTGCTGCTTTTGCTGCGCGTGCGCTACTAATGTTACTGCTAGCAGCACTACTACTAGTGACGAGATCTGAAACAAGTAAAAAAAGTTATGAATTTCAGAATATTGAACTAAAATGGTAGGTATTTCATCAAAAAGCGTCGTCCAGGGATATTTAATTTATCTGATATAAATGAAATGGGTTGGAATTCTTTGCGCATCAATTGGATAAACAAGCTGTTAAATATTTACAACAAAATTAAAGATAGCAATAGAGCTAAGTATGGACTCACGCCTAACATAAACACAAGAGCAAAGAGACGCCTTAAATGAATACAGTAGTCAGTGCAGGCACAAGCTCTTAATAATTTATTATGACTTTAGTACTTCAAGGCAAAACATACACAGTATCTCCAAAGTTATATCGAAAAATGTGTTCTTCTCAACTTACATGACTTAAAAATACTTTTTCTTTTCTTGTGGGACGCCGAGACATTTGTCTAACCGATGAACCATAGTGTCACAATTTTTCGACCGGATACTACTAGAAACAGGCCTCAGACATAGCTGTGTAATATTTTAAATACTTAATGATGTCATTTTTTTTTTTTTTTTTTTTAATGTAATAGGCCCGCATTTGTCTGCCATCTCACCTGGTGGTAAGTGGAGATGCAGACGAAGGTGGTCATTAAACCACTTTTTAAAATTGTGCTACGCATGCTACGCCGTAGTTTGATTTTTAATCTTCGTCTGTTGCTTTTTAATTTCAATTTACGTATGATGCCGATACGTAATGTAATATGAGTTATTCTGGTACTTAAAGGCAAAACATACACAGCTAGTCAGTATCTCAAAAGTTATATCGAAAAATGTATCCTTCTCAACTTACATGACTTAAAAATACTTTTTCTTTTCTTGTGGGACGCCGAGGCATTTATCTACCCGATGAACCCTAGTGTCACAATTTTTCGACCGGCTACTACTAGGAACAGGCCTCAAACATAGCTGTGTAATATTTTAAATACTTAATGATGTCATTAAACCACTTTTTAAAATTCTGCTACGCATGCTACGCCGTAGTTTGATTTTTAATCTTCGTCTGTTGCTTTTTAATTTCAATTTACGTATGATGCCAATACGTAATGAAATGTGAGTTGCTCTGCACAATTTCATACCGCAAAAAATTGAAAGCTCTTTAACCAATAAAAAACCAGAACTTGTAATCTCACTTTTATATGTCTACGAAGGCTAGTAAAGTTACCAACTAGTCAATAAGGAAACCAGATATGTGTTAGCAAAATGCTATTTTATCTTTAACAGTTTTTAAATTTGTATGTAAGTATTTTCTTTAAGCTCATCCATTCTGTACTTCATAATAGCATCTATTTGTACATTTTATCAGAGATAGGAGCTTAATTGCTTCTCAAAGGACCTCTGGGCGAACGTCGTGCCGTACGTATCTATTCCATTCAAATAACGAGAATGAATCACGAGACAATTAATCGTCATAGGGCACAAGGTTTAAGTGCCGACCTTTACAATGTTGCCAGCATGTAAATGATATTTCATTCATGATATTTGCAGGTCGAATGTGAACTATAGCTGTTGGTGACTGGCGCAGATGTAGGTAAGTTTACCGGGTACGTTACATTTAAAAGTCCTGTTTTACATGCCTAATTTATACATTGCATATGGCAAGTATTTTTAATGTTATCGCTAAATTCAGACTAAACCTCCACCTGCGAAATGAGCCTAAACTGATTAAAAAAAAAATACGTGTTTAATATAAAATCTTTACCGTGTTATAAAAAAAGAGGTTAAAAATGATTGAAGCCATTTGACAACATAAAAACATACGGCTAAATAATTTAAACACTATAAAAACATTAAAAATTAAATTGTCTCACATTTTTATGATGGGAAATTTAAAACATATAATACCCGGTGTCAAAGACTTAGACTAGTAGTAGGTGGTTGAAAGCTCTGACCTAAGGTTCAGCGGGTCGTTCGACGACTCAGAGTCCCATACATAAAAGAGAAGAGAGAGAAAAGAGCACCTGTTTTTTTAGATATCTTAGGTTCGCATTTATAAATCGCACTCAACTCTTGAGATCGATCTCAAGAGCGATTTTGACAAATGTCAGTCAATACAAACTGCATCTCTAAGTCGCACTCAAGATTGATCTCAGAGTTGAGTGCGGTTTATAAATACGGGCCTAACACTCTATATAGAATCATCCGATGGTAGTGCACCACCATCCAACCCAGCATGCACAAGACGCGACATCGGTAATTACACGCTCATGGAGATGCTAGCGTGATAAGTCGCCGACACTCAACCGCAGAATACCTAACTAATAGTCATCGCTTTGGTGTTGATGCTGGCATACGCAGGCTTAACCCAATTTATATAGATGTTCCACAAAATCGACAGCTGATAGAAATGAGCCTCCCCATATTCTGCAGCTACCAAAACGATTCTGTCTTGGTATTGTGTGTACTATTTACACTATAAAAATTTACTGCTAATCTTTGAAGCGATGAACCAGTCTATCAAAGGGAAAAACATTTTCAAATAAATAGGTCAAAATATAAAAAGTAATTTTGAACCTCCCAGTACCAGCCTATAGTCAGTTTGTATGGGAGAACCAATTTTTTATATATTTCTACCTATGATATGTTTCATGAGGAAACTTGTTCAGATTCATGTGGTGATTCACCTCTTAGAATACTTTTACACCAAGCGAAACTGTCTAAAGCGAAAATGTCAGACGTGGCGATAGCGACCGTATTCTTGCGGCTGTTAACGCTCTGCCTACCCCGCAAGGGACAAAGGCGTGATATGTGTGTGTGTGTGTGTGTGTGAAACTGACTAGAAAACGTGTTTGACTGACTGAATTGACCCCACAGTCGACCAAATCCAAACAGCCAATCGTTTTTGCAACGCATGAATAGCGCTAAGATTCCATAATTGGCCCTTGTCATACTTAATGCAACTACTGTGGTAGGTATTAACATTAATATTTAGGTACGTATTTCTTATTAAGTTATTTAAAAATTATGGTAATATTAGGTGCTGATCTTCCGTCTACAGACCAAAGAACATTGATATTGTAGTGATAAATTTTAAGTTTTTGTATTATTTCTGCACTCATTGTTCCAGCTTATACCGATCTCTCTGTAGAAGAATTGCATGTGACAGTAAGATTGGCATAGGTAGGCCTTATCTCAATCGAAGGTTGCTCTAAACATAGAATGTATTTCATGATGACCTATTCATTGTAAAAACAAATAAAAGTTTTAATGTACAAAAGCATAATTAATTACGTCTGCACAATAATGGGCACGTGTTGATAAGAAAGATTACGAAAGATGCAGCCAATCCATAATATATCTGACGCGGAAATATTAAGTTTTTACTAATTAAAAATAGCAGGTAACTAAGCACACACAGTACAATGATTACTGCGTATGCTGGACAATAGTATGTAATTAATGAAAAGCGCGTGCGGTATGATTGAACTAATCGTTATTTGTTACTGGCATTCATACGTAGCGAGTAGTTACTTAACTAACAATACTTTTATGTCGGTATACTTTACTCTAATTGTAACTTCTTGGCAGTATGGCGGCCATACTACCTTTGCCTGTCCCGTATGGAAAACAAATGAAAGTAGATTCGGGAGAACTGTCAAAGTAGTAGCGTCTTGGTGAAATGTATCGAGTCGATTAAGTGCGGAAATGATGTAATAATGTGATAATAATACTGTAACAATTATGAAAAGACAATACAAGAAGATAGTTGAACAATTCCGTCGTTTTCCTAACAAAATCGCAAAATACGGCGAATCCTGACTGAACGCCTACATATGAATCTTTATTTCAAAATAAAATAAAGCTAATGTTAATATGCCACATATCACAGTTGGCTTGGTATTTATTTCAATAAATTAACAGAAATCTTGCATTCACATAATGAAATTAGGTATCCAATTATGGGGCATGCCATCACTATACTTGACACTTGGTTATAGACTGAGTAGATTAAGTATGTTCTTTAGGTTAATACCATACGGATTGCAACAGAGCAGTTGCCTTCAGCCATAGGCATTATCGTCTTATTACTGAAAATACAAAATACTGGAGACTTGCCTATCGGTTTACCCTATAACAGGAATTTTCTTGGATAAATAAGATATTTTCCCCTAGTAAAAAGTTGTCAATGTAACTGAGGGATGTAATGTGAAAGATTTTTTTAAATCAGTCTATTAGTTATAGACCTAGAGTATATTAATTACATAGGAACGAAAATCAAACAAATTTAATCTTTCCTCTTTGATAATAGTGTCGATTTTAGTTAGACTAGCTAGTGCTTGCAAGATCCGAAGCTTTTTACCAAACTTGTCTGCACTGACATTCAATTATGTTGATGGTTAAATATTATTATTGGTAATCTTATTTATGGGTTAGTATGTTTGTACACTTTGCTCAAGTATGTGTATAATTTCAACGACTTATAATTCCTTCAACTGCAAATATTTGCATGAATGGGAGACGCATTTACTTTACGTACAATGCGCGTAAAACAAAGGGACCGTAAACACTACAAACAAAGACAGACGTGACATGGGTGTGGCTGAATTCGAAGGCGGATCGCACACTTAACGCTCGACGGAGCGCTAAAATATCGCAGCGGTCTGTCAGATCCATACTAAAAATGTCGATACCCATACTAAAACCGCTCAACCGCTGTCAACGTAGCGCTATCACAGCGTCATCCGTCGAGTGTGTTTTTAGTATGGGGAGTGACGATTGTAGTATGGATCTGACAGACCGCTGCGATATTTTAGCGCTCCGTCGAGCGTTAAGCGTGCGATCCACCTTCTCTTGAAATGTCGAAACGGGAAAGAAAGGATTCCGTGATCCGACAAAATCTTGTTAAGTGGGTGGAGTGCGCGGCGCGTGCTGACTTTTGCCCTGTGATGCGACACGGTTGTTGCAAAACACAATAGCAAATCCCAAAAGACGATTCTGTGAGAGGAACTGACTTCCTCGTTACGTATGCAGTGCAATAAATTGCTTGTTATGTGCTGCATGTACTAGAATTTGATTGCCAGTTCCTACCACACCAAACTTTCGTTTCCAGAGCTGTAATGGGATTACTGTAATTTGTACAACGTTATTTTAATGATTATTTACAGTTTTAATTTTAATAGGTAGCTGATATTAGTTTAAAATATATTAGTTTAAATTTATATGTCTTTGCTGTGTTACTTTTAAGACGAAAGCAATTATATTACCTATATCACTACATTTAGACTTAGTTACTAAATTATTAATTGTTTATTTCGCCTAATCACTCATTTCAAAACTAAGCTATTACTGAATAAAGCTACCACTGCATACTTAATAACAATGTTTGCAAAGAAAAGTTGTAATCAGTTCAGTGATTTAGTTCTTGAGTTTTTCGTTAATTTGTTATCCACACTGTTGAGTTGCACCAGTTAGTATTTCCGTAAAATTATTCTGTTCGTCTCGATTGGTACTTCTTATATTTGTTAAGGAAATATGTCTAGTAAGATGTAACGAACGACTGATTTTCCTGACAATGGGAAGCACAGCAGGTCTAACTAAAGAACTTCCCCCAAATAACATAGGTCATAACATATGCCATGTGATGCCGGCTTAGAATAGCATCATCCCATATCCTTCCCGCGGGTGTCGTAAGAGGCGACTATGGGACTCGAAAGTATTGGTGTATTACAATTTTTAGGCGACGGGCTGACAACCTGTCACTATAGTGATACACATATTTTCTGAAACAACCTTGGACAACAATCCTCAAAAATGTCAGACGTGGCGATAATGGCCGTATTTTTACGGCCGTTAACACTCTGCCTACCCCGCAAGGGATAAAGGCGTGATATATGTATGTATGTATGTATGTACATAGGTCAAAATATAAAAATGATTACCCCCACCCAAAATAGTCAGGTCAGCGGTTAGATATTTTTTAATTAGGTCAATTATTTGTATGCCTTTGGTCCTTAAGGAAAGTAATTTAGTATGACCTTTCCAGCCTAGCATTTTCGGGAAACCCGGTCGTTCCTAATCAAAACGAATGACATGCTTAAGCTCTTTGTTAGAGATGATGTGCTAAACTTGTTTTAGTAAAATTATAAACAATTGTCAATTATCTCACCATAATCGTAAGCAGGGCAATTATTCAAGGGTCAGTTATTTGTATACCTTTGTTCCTTAGGGAACGTTATTTAGCTTCCCTATATAGAAACCCGGTCGTTCCTAATCAATACGTTTAGGAACTTTGATAGAGATGACTTGTCAAACTTATTTTAGTTACAATTGTCAATTATCTCACCATTATCGTAAGTAGGGCAGGCGGTGGCACTTGGCAAGATGGCGGGTTGGCAAGTGCGGGTTCAGTCACAGGCTACAGGCAATAGTGTGCACGGTGACACTGCAGGAGTTTATATACCGGCTCCTTTACCTATGAACTTCGTGCGACCTGCGCTGGCGCATCGCGACGGTGCATCCATGACAAAGTATAAGTAAGAAACAGTAGAAACGTTTTCTTACGGTACTTATTATCACCTCTCTATGCCACTTCATTTGATCCACATGTTGTAATAGGACAATTTAGTCTAGTTTAGGCTCTGGTTAAACTATTAAATGTGTATTCATGCCATTGATTTACCTCCTTAACTAAATTTACTTGTCTCTCTGTTGTCTTTAAAATAAAATTCATAAGAACAATTTAGACTACTTTCTTCCATTATTTTACACATTGAAAAATTGCCAGATGAACTCATTTTTATCTCAGTTTTCAAAAATTCTTTATGATCAAATAAATTATAACAACTTACATTATTCTTGCTCATATGGGAATTGAAAACGACTTATCAGAAGAGAACAAAACTAAAGTATGAAATCACAAAGGTTCATGGATTAATTAAAAAACAAAATACTACTGATCACATCGCGGTACTTCTAGTGCAGCAACTCATATATCTAACACGCGTGCACAAAGCATTAGCGACAATCTGCTTATACTCAGATTGGCGTTTAAATTAAGAATACGTACCTGAGGAAAATTTTTTGTGTGTCCTGGACACTGGTAAATAAATTTGAAACTGCAAACTGCAAGTTTGAAATTTCTACCTGCAAAAAATTTCGGATTTTTACTTGGACGAACTTAATTTAATATATATTTTTTTTTTTGTAAATAAGAGTAATCCACAAAAATGCGCCATTTTTACCTAACCAAAACAAATTCATCCGAGTATGTGGAAAATGTTGAATTTAAGAGATATGTTATTGTAATATTTTGACTAAACAAATTTTGTGCATTATTTAACACGGATAATTTGAACAGAAACCCGGAAACTTTTACAAAAAATTATTTATTTATCTTATTACCTACATTCATCTTAGTATTTATATGATTTTAAATATTATTTCATTAGTAATATGAGTATAATTAAAGTTTATCTAACTAAATTGTTCCAACACTTTGACGTAGCGATGCCAAATGTTAAGGTACTGTCATCATGATGTCCGTGACACGAACCTAAAGTTTGATCGTAGCCATAAAACCACTTTAGCACGCGACACTCATCTCATCTTTACTACGGATGATTCACTTACACTTATTTACGACTAGTGGCCGCCTAGCGGTTGCACCTACTGCTCTTAGAAATTTTTTTTCCAACATTCTGTATATGTATATGAATCACTCGATTTACAGAAACACGCATCAAAATCCGCTGCGTTGTTTAAGAGGAGTCAGTACGGTTTCCATGACAAACAGGCAAAGAGGAAAACATAAATAGCAACTTCATTTTACAATATGTAACGTATTGATGATTTCTAAAGACTTTTCTGAAGACAAGCTCTAATAAGTAGACCAAGCACATCGGTATAACATTAAGATATTAAAGTAAAAAAGATATAACTAGATACCTAAGTTAATTTTATATAATATGTTTTACACACCTATTTAAAAACTTAAGTATCTATTATGTATAATACTTTAATATGTGCAATAAACTGTTACCTTCTTACAATAATTTATACCGGAGGATCGATCATTGACCCCGGCTTATTGGTCAGGGTGGTAGCAAGACAATATTTACTAAACAAGTTAGCGGAAAATGTTCAGTATTAAAGTCAAAGAAATGTCAAAACACTGTTGATAAATCTCTTAAAATGTCACAAAAACACTAGTATATGAAACTGCGCTACGTTAGTGTGAAAAAAATGTAGTTTGGATAAAAAATTGTCATAAAAAATTCTTGTAAATTTTTAATGCGTTCTTATCTTGTCAATTTTTTAATACCGAGGCAATATAGTGTACAACAAAATTATGTTGTTGTCCATCAACTAGATGAAGAAGAAGAATTAGCAACTTACCAAGTTTAGCATAAATTTATACTAAATATAGCCATAGTGCAACATTCAAATGTCCAAATCAAAAATTGTGAAACTCTACATCTGTGACCCTTGCCCATCCTGTTCTGCTGGCATTTGTAAAACCTTAGAAATAACATACATTACGTGCTGCGTAAGTACACTTGCCACCATAATTTACTGTAAACTTCATCATAACAATATTGAATGGCTATAAAATATAAGGCATCATTCGTTCCTACTAAATCATTAAGGTGCATGCTCTTTAAAACTATTTCAACACTATAAATAATATCTCTAAAGTCGTTATGTGCGGAGTTACAGTCAAGTATTGGATTGAAACTGACATAAATTTAACAAGTGGTGTATATTTTGTCCAATAAGTAGCAAATAAAGTGACAGATGCCTAGTACCTTCTTATGTTTGTATGACTTGTGCCAAAATGTGAATATACCGAGCAGTATTCATAAAGTCTCTAACAGAATTTCTAGTTGTGGTAAATTTTCTGAATAAAAGACATCAACGCGTGCCTTTAATTAATCTATGTGATGTAAAAATTACTAAAAGCTCTATATAATACTCGTATTCAGATTTGGAATTTCATTTCAAAAATGTAATAATTTATAAACAATCTCATTTTTCAAATAAGAAGTTTATACTCAGTGTATTTTGATCATTTGGTTAACAAAATCAACCACTTATAGTCGTCAAAATATTTGGTATGCTTAAATTTTGCGACGTCTAGCGACGAGGACGACGAGCGATATTAGGATTCTCTTCAACTTGACATGTTATAAATATTTTCAAAGACGAGGCTCTGATGACGACGACCTAGATATGCCTCAACGCCACTAGATACGCCACCTGGACAACCCTAACCTGCAGTACGTACTACCCTTGAGATGAGCCGATCTGTAAAAATGACTTTTACAGTCTGGTGGAGGCATCATTAGTTACAACATCACCTTGACCTTGCATGCATGTAGTCCTAGCTTTGTGAATATTTATAATATTATATTATATTAAATTGTGTGTAGAAAGGCTCTCATTTTGTATTTTTCTTGGGACTTAAGGAATTTATTTCAACAACCTTTATCGCTCACATCTTCCGACAAAGGTATTACAAATCCTCACAACAAACACAAAATAAAACGCTGCATGAATTTATTTAACATTTTTATTTGAGTATCAAAAATATGATAACTTACTATAGAGTTTATTTACAAAAGTATAAAAAGAGAATATTTTCAGGCAGTATCTTTGAAGTATGACCGTGGTTAACGAGTATTACTAAAAATACTCAAGAGTATAAAACTGATAAATTTGACTTAATACATGTATATGTATGTATAGCCTCTTGTTATATTATTATTTTTGGATTTAAAAATAGAATTCATGAACGGTTATCTTTGCCTGTAATAAGACGTGTTACTTTAACACACGATCATACACAATCTTCAACTTATCGTCTTAATACGTAAATCACTTCAGTCTATAGCCAGTCACTGCTGTAGGCTAGGCGTAGGTATAAATAGGTTTCTACTATTGATAGTAGCGACATCTATGTGTCTACTGTTGGTAGTAGTGACCTTTGTAGTCGAGGCTAGCTCTGTCTTCATGGTATTTGGCTGCTTCTGGGTTGTTCTTTGATTCCTGCGCGGCACGTTCCTGAAAAGAGAGAAGCAATAATCAAAATAACAAATTCTAACATAAAAAATATATGAATCAGTACACCAACAAGTTTGGGCTTCCATCTGCATAAATATGATTTAGTTAGGGAATATAGTATTGATGAAATATGACAGTAATGATATTTTGCCCTGTTGTCATAATTATCTAATTTAACCGTATAGTATTTTGTTAAATCTTATTTGATATCAAAGCCGTATTTACGCCATTAAAATTTTTACGACAAAATTGCTATAGAATGATGAAACTGCGCTACATATCAATTGGCAAAAAGCTGACCATACCTACACTGATAAAAACAAAACTATTACGACAAACTATAACATATTTAGCAAATCTATTGCCACTTCTAACAAAAAACAAGATTATAATGTGGCAACCAGTTTCTTAACTCTAATAATATGTATACTGATCGTTGATGTGTTAAACTGGTCGAAGAGAAATGATTCTCTGAACCGCTCAGCACGCAGCGACCTTGACATAGTCTTCGCGTGATCACGAGAAATTGAGCGACGGACATACACGCATATTTTATTAAGTGTTTTATATCTGGTGTAAGTAATTTTTTCTATAAAGTGAGCACACGTATTTCGATTGTTGAAAGAAGTGATTCTTTTGTCGGACGTGGCGTAAGTGACCTTTTTACGGCTGTTTACGCTCTGCCTACTTTGCAAAGGATAGAGGCGTGATTTATATGTATGCATGTATGTGATTCTTTATAGGATTTATAAAGTTTTAGATTTTAGAATATATTTAAATTTTTCCCATGTTAACGACAGTATTTTGTTATTTAATGAAAAATAATATAATGATTCTTTAATTTAAAGTAGATAAGTAATTGTGATCCAACGGAATGCTATACCTTTTCAACGAATTTGTCTATATAATTATGATTAAAACCAATTGGAAACCTACCTCGTTGGCCTTGATTCCAGCGTAAATCAGGTCCAGTCCCTTCTGGATTTCAGGGGAGACGGGGGGAGGGGTGGGGATGTGGTCTCCCTTGACTCTGAAGCCGAACTCATCAGCGGTGTACTCCACGGTGATGACCTGGCCATCAGGAGCCGTGTAGGAGTAGGAGCCACTCTGAACCAAAGCGTTTGCGTCCTCGCCAAGGGGTTTTAAGAATCCTGACTCCTGAGCATGGATGTTGTTGCCGGTCTCGTATCTGGAATAGAAAGAAACACAGTGTAAAATAAATGGTACTCAGCAAAAATTACATAAAATTACAACTACGACATTTAAAAGTTTTAATAGACTAGTAAAAAACAAACACCATCCGAGACACGAATCTGGACATTCCTAGCTTTGTGTGCCAAAAGAATCTAGTTCAGCAGGAAACTATACATAACAGACTTTATTATCTCCTCCATTGTTTCACTCGAACACAATACTAGACTAATGATGTCGTATTGGCCAAGTCACGGTCAAGTGGGCGGTGAAATTGCATACAGTATTATGTATCACCATTATGTGATAATACTCAGAATGTACGTAATATGTTCCAGCGTTCTAACTAGCTTCTGCGAGCGGAAATCAATCACACTTGATTGGGCATTTAAATTATAATTGCTGTTGATTGAACTTATTACTATTTTAGAACGCGACTGATACAAAATCCGTGTCCGTAGTCTACTCATCTAAACTTTCTATCAAATATTTTCCAATTTCTACTGAGAGGCCATAAATTGGGTCGCTATGAAAATGAAGAAGTGATAAAAATACTTACGATGTCTTGTAGCTTCCATCAGTTCCCTGTTCTTTGTCAAAATGTATGATGGGGATGAAGGTGGTGGTTTCTAGTGAAACTTTGGGCCTGAAGTCATCAATTTGCTTGGCGGGTTGGCGGAACTCCTGGGGCTGCTGCTGGCGGTAGTCTTGCTGCTGTTGCAGTAGCCTGTAGTCGTTCTGGGGCTGGAAGTTGTAGTTCTGTTCTGCTGGCTGCTGGTCCTCAGCCGCGGCTTGAGGCTCAGCCTTGTGCGGCGCTCTTCTCTGGGGAAGAGCTGCCGCAAGGGACAGCATGGCGGATACAACTATCTGGAAAAGAAACGGTAGGTGATATTAAAATACAATTATAATTATCAAGGGATGAAAACTATTCGCTCTGAAGATGACGGTGAGTAAAGTAATAGTAATAATAATGCCATTACAATTAGATATAGTGTACAATCTAAGTAAAAATATTGAAAAAACATAAAAGTGTGTTAGTTTTATTTAGTTGAAAGTGCAAAATAATTCTTTTAGTTTGGTATTTGTGTTCGATAAATATCAGACAAATGAGCTCTTACTCTGTAAGACAACACCATGATATTAATAAATCAGCTGACGTCAGACAGAGAAGCTTAATCATATTCGTAATGTTGCAAGATAAGATGTAGCAGATGCCAGATACAATAGTCATTGTGAAACAACCTCATTTGCCACGCCAGGTTGGGCGAAAGTGGGCTGCGTAACTTGTATTGGCACTCGTATATCCACAACTACATACTATTGTCTGCAGATCCTCTTGACTTTTGGATACGCTTAGTTTACGCAGACGCCAATTGTCAGAAACTATTACACCATAGACTGGGTATTGAGTCAAAGTTATTGCAGCTACAGAAAACATGTCCAGGCATCCTAAATTCGTCATTCAGAAGCGCATCTTTTTCACAATATACATACTTGTGAAAAGAAATAGAGATAAAAATCTTTGTGAAAGAAAATAGGGAAAAGTAGCATAATGGAAATCCATTATGGTTCGTAAAATTGTCAGAAATATGAACTGATTAGTACAGGTAGGGTGTTAGAAAAAAAAGGATGCACCAGCTCATGAAAATGAACAAATTTCCCCGAGGAACATAGGTCAAAATATGAAAAAAAAGTCATTTTTATACACGAAATCCAAAAAAAAACTCATTTTGCCCCTTGTCCTTGAGGAAATTGTTCAAATTCGTGGACTGGTTCATTTCTTAAAAAGAAGTTAAGTAGTACTTTTCCTAACATCCTGTATACAAAATTTTGAAATACATTTTTTGACATGAGAGAAGTTCATTCATCGCGATCGCAATCTAATCCATTCATTCTTACATATGACAAAACATGTCATTTTGTAACACTGTACGTGCCACTTATATTTTGAGACGGACAACTTGCAATTAGTACTTGCAGTTTTTTATGGAAATCTTAACGAGATGCATGAAGCGATGTTATGTAAGTTTGAGTGATTACTGGCATCACCGAATATCGGCTATTCGGTAAAATGGTATATCCAATCAAACAATTATCTTGCAATCGGAGTTTCTTCAGTGGCTATTGTCTACCGTTTAATATGTAGCTGTGAATGTTACATCCTCAATGTGTTAACCAATCTGTTGTAAAGTGTTGTATACCTATCAAACTTTTTGTTCAGTGTTTTTATCGTTATATTACAAAATACCTTCCAAAAGTAGTTTATTAGATTCACCGGTTTAATTTGAGTGCGCTGTGATCATTGATTTGTACTTATGATAAATAAAATATTTTTAACTATTTTTGAGACAGTGCAGACATTTTTGATGTTGAAAAAATGTAAAACTGTTCATCAGTGATAGTTTAATATAGCATTCTCAGGAGACTATTTCGAACTATACTTTTCTTTTGCAATAAGTGTCAATTACGTTGGTCTCACATTACGAATTAGTAAATATTATCAATGTGACAGAACCAGTCTATGAACGTAACCCGAAAACCTAAACCCAAATATTTCGGCCTCGAAACGAGTATTATACAATCGTAATAACAAAATAGTATGTTTGTAAGTAATAGGCTACTTACTATTGACATGACAAATCCTACGAAACAAGATTTAGCATGTCAATCTTGCATCAAATCTTGATCAGAATTTATCAAAACCTATCTTACTGTGGCGCTACTATCATTTACCTAAAAAATTAAGATTGATTTGTGTAATATAAGGGCTTAAAAAAATAATTTCTTTATCCTTCTCCAAGCTATGTTGCAAAACTGCGGATGGCATAAAACTATGATTGATGGTTGCAATCAAACATTACAGAAGGATAATAAAATTAGAACACAGTTTCATCACAGAATGAGCGAAGGGCTAGTTGAGAGTAGGTAGCAAAGTACCTTAAAGCTCTTTTGAGATTGCTGTATGTGAAGACGAAGTGAATGTTTACAAGATGTTAATCTAATAAGTAATCTGACAGATTAATTTACAATGTTGCAGTAAATCTTATAAATTACTAACATTTTCCGGTTGTTAAACAAGATATCTTTATTTTGACTTTTAGTTATGTTGTATCACTGCAGTTACACTGCAGTGCGTGACTACGCTGTTTAAGTAAACGTTTACAATCGGATGTGAGTGGTTTCAGCGCTCTTTTGCCCTAAACGATTTACCGGTCTAACTGGTCGGCTATAATATTCAGTGTCGAAACACACTTCGGCATTTTTTTTGTCACGGAAGCTATTTATATAGTTGCCCTATCTTATAATCCTGTAACTATACGCAGGTGTGTATTCCACCAAAGTAGGTAATTGCTATAAGTTATTACAATGACAAAGTAAATAATGTTCTATTGAATAATGGTTAGTATTACCTAGTATTCTACATAGCACAGCAAAATCATAAACGTTTAAAAAGATGTTCTACGAGATAAGGCAGAGGATGAAGCAATAATTAAATGCAGGTATTCGAAGATATGTCAAAGTTCAGCACCAACGCGCTGGCCTTATTTGGGGCGGCTCTTGCAACAGCTGATCGCAGGGAATCCTCTAGCACTTGACGCAATCGACCGGTCACAGTCCCTTTCCAAAAATTATCACTTTTATCAAAATGTAGGTCAGCATATCAAGGACGTCATGTTACTAGGTTAAGGGCGTATCAGGGACTCACCAGGAGTTTCATTGTGGTGTGTGACGTGCGGCAGTGAAGCACGTGGAGGCTCGTGAACTATGTCAGAGTGGTAGTAGTGCGCTCACTTTTATACTACACCCCTGCCACTAGCTCGCGCTGCTCCGACCCATCACACTTTCATACACAATCTGCCTCTGTAATACGCCGCAGCAGCCAACGCCTTGGTTTTTTCGATTTTAATATCGATATCTGTTAGTCGTGACTGCTGGGTTGACTCTGTTATCGTTAATTTGCTTGCAGTGAAACAGATTACTAAAGTGCATCACGATTAGAGTTCGACCTATAGACTTGGTTCTTAATTAAACGATTGCAATTTAGTTCAAATAAATCTCATTCTCTACATTGATGTACTTTATTTGAAGGGATATTCTGGGCTACGCCGGTATATAAGTCATTCTATGTTCTGGGCTAACTTAAATTAAATTAACAAAGGTTCGGTAAAAAAAGAAATTTCTATATTGATTACTAGAAACTTCAAAAAACACGTAAAGTAGGAAGATGTATTTTTTTTAAACCAAGGAAATATCGGATTGAAGTCTTGTAGCTTTGACGACAGCTTTTTTACGGGCAACTTACATACAAAAAAACGGAAAAAAATATTGCAGGAGGCCTACCTAAGCGTCAATTCTGTTTTATCATAGTACTTACAGCTTCAAATTGAAAACTTATGAATTATGTTAGTACGTTTTCGAATCTCGATCCTTCGAAGTATGAGAGGGGTTGACCGCCAACAACACAGAAGCCTTTATGCTCTCAATAATATCTTGCGATATGTCCATCAAGCGGCCACTCGTTCTGTCTGCACTATAATTATAATCCTGTGTTGCCCCACTGCAGCGCAACGAGTTCCTTCTCAGTCCTCTATAGGCCATGGGAGCGACTATAGTATTTTTAAACAATAAGAATATTTTTTATTACGCCAAGTAAAAAAATATTCAAATCAGTAGTCATTTTATTATGATGACACAATGTATAGGCATAATACAATATTTGCTGGGCAATAGAAGTGAGATTAAGTCCATTTTATATTTCGCAAGTTCAGTGGCAAAGATCACAGTTTGAAATAGATGGACATTCGGAATGAAAGATTAACAGACATTTGATGAAAAAATATATTTACTACATTTGACGACATGTCATAATATTGTTTGCGGAAAATTAATCAATTACCGTTACAAGGGACTTTGGCAGGATTATCTTTTTTGAATTTAGTTTTCAAAGAGCTGCAGTTTGTATTACGAAGTATTAAGTTTGATTATATTTACCGCCGTATCATTACATAAACTTTGCGTAGGCGTTACTTCTAAGATATCTGCAGGGAATCAATGACAATGATAGCTTAAAGCAACTTAGTTTTGACTAGTGATGCATCATCCTTAGTTTCAGTATCGATTTTAATTATTATTATTATGTCGTTTAAGATACAATATCTTTGATATATTTTTGGGCAGATTTTTGACGCTAATTTTTTAAATGTTATTATTGTAGCATTGTTATTTTAACATAAACATTTTCTCTATTCAGTGTTAAGTAATTCCATAAAAAAATTGCAACTCCTCCATATTACACTTTAAATCTCAAGCAATTAACAACTCTCGCTTATCATTACACAACTCTACCTGCAATTTTTATCAAAGGTATTGAATAAAAAACATTCGAAGGGTGCGTGTGCGCAACGGAACTTACACAATTATCTTCCTTGTTTGGAATTTTCGTGTTACTGTTTAAATTGTTGCCCCTTCTTCCTGTAGACGTCCTAATAGTATTAATGTTTCGCAATAAATAAGGTTAAATCTAGTCTACACTTTGACAACACTAAAATTTTTCATACATCTTATCGCACCAAAAACGATGGTGTACCGAAGGTTTCATGGCCAAAACATGCCTGCATAGTTTTTAGTACTCCGTCCCTTACACCCGGTATCCCAGTGATTCATATATTTAATTGGTTTCCAAAAAATTGAGTCCAATTTCCGGCGTCATTGTCGATGATGATGATGATGCGGATGATGATGATTTAGCTAAGCATATCCAATTCAATCAGTTGAACTACTAGTATAGACAATAAAATTAACTCATAGGCAGAGTTTAACATAGCTATTTTGTAATTTCTCAATCGAGAATCTGCCGAAGTTCAAGGTTTGCATAAATTACTATGGAAACACCTACATAAATTTCATTAGCTTATCGTGTTCTGTTCTAAAAGTTTATGCAAATTCAAGTTAAAGAATTCATAGGTATTCCTTATACTCTTCTAAGTGTGTGTTTTATTGGAAAAATAATTTTATAAAATATTATTGTCTCCACCAGTCATTACTGTTTTGCATATTGCTTCTTGTTCTAATTATATTGCATGGTCGAGGTGTCATACTAGAGTTATATTGCGTGTTGCAGGCCTTGTGGTGCAGCTGCCAAAGCTACAAAGAACCACAATGTTCTCTGTTCAATTTTTCTTTATAATATTATACCCTGCAGTTTACATTCAACAGAATCTCTCTGCTCTATAATCACATCTCAAATGCAAGCGCGTGCGGCTGTCCGTTTGCGCCGCAGTATCTTGCGTGCTCCGCGCGGCCACTCCGGCGCAGCGGCCGCGAAGAGACGTGTTATGTAAGAGGTCAACGAACCCATGCGTGCCGTTCGACCGACCCACTGAACCGGGTGCTGTATACAATGGAGCACCATATTCCTGGCCTACTCTGTCTGTATTGATTATCTGAAAAAATATACCAAGATATTAATATATCATTTTAATTGTTCTTTCTCCTTAGTAATTTTTGATAAAAGTTAAAAGAGGGACATACCTATAATAAACCCAATAAAAAAACGGTTGACATTCTTCAAATTTAGAGAACCAAATATGGGTTTACATTTATATGAAGACGCTCTGATCGTGCATGTTCCTTATTTTAAGTAGTATATGTAGCAGAAATATAAAATAAGTTCCTGGGAATGTCCTATAAGCAACTATAAGGTTATCAAACTATTGATTAGTCATTTTATGCTGATATGCACTTTTGTTAAAAGTTCTTTTGTTGACTAGCTTGACAAAGAACAACCAAACATTGCATACGTTTGCAAAGTTTGAGGAGGTTTGAGGTTGATATTGACATACATAAAGTGCCAAAATCTACATTAATTGTTTGATCACGATGATCGCCAAAAAAGACTCGCAGGAGACACAAATAACCAAGATGAAATTCGTTAGCTTGATGAAGTATGTTTACATATTTACTTTGAATTTGCTGTCGGTAAGTCTGTTTTCTTTAAGAATGTCAAGATCGCACCACAAACAATTACCCAATGTGACCAAGGGTAAACAAAAAGATAACAAAGATAATAATAATAGCTAGTCGACGATAATTGGAAGCCTTATTGGTCATAAAAAGTTTTTAATTTAATAAAAATGTTGTAAGTTCACACTAAGTTCTTCATAGTCACTTACAATAAAAACCACCTGTGAAAGGTTTAGTCGTCGACGTTAGAATTTCATGAACCATCATCACATCAGCTTACAGCAGTTTCCTGTCGGGCGTAAGCCTTTCCCCGGGCAAGCCACAAGGCACTATCTCCCGTTTTCGCTATAACAGCCGATCTTTTAAAGTCATCGGTCCATCTGTTTGGTGGGAGTCACTACAACGCTACACTTTCCGAGTCCTAGTCTCCGCGGAACGCGCTTAGGAACCGTGCATCTGTTCCCTGTCACTTATGTGGCTAGCCTGCTGCCACCTTACATTTCATAAATTTCATAGCTTAAATACAAGTAACAAAGTCTGTTAGGCGGATCGCACACTTGACGCACTACGGAGCGCAAAAATATCGCAGCGGTCTGTCAGATCCATCCTAGAATCGTCACTGCCCATACTAAAACCGCACTCGACGGATGACACTGCGATAGCGCTGCGTCAACAGCGGTTGAGCTGTTTGAGTATGGGGATTGACATTTCTAGTATGGATATGACAGATCGCTGCGATGTTTTAGCTATGCACGTCAAGTGGGCGATGCGCCTTAGCCATCCATCAACAGATGTCAGGTCATCAATGACAAGCGTCAACTATGATTTCATCTTGTGCTTTTTATTTTTATTATTGTTACTATTTTTACTAATTTACTATTATCATCTACGTATTGGTTATACGTACAATAAAAGTGAGAGGAGACCCTGCGTCTTCATGAGTAGGATAGCAAAATTTTGCTCTTGACATTTGATCACGACATTATCGTATTCGACACGCGTCACGCCTTTTTTCGGGATCAGTCATCGTAACATTGATAGATATAAGAAGAAAATAGTTTTAAACAACAAAATATAGGTGAATAAGTGAGGTGTGCACAAAGAAAAGTTTTCACAAAAATTGCCTGAAAGAATTGCTTCTGAGCATTAAGGTCACCTGCGCATACATTTCTTTTTACATAATGTGTTTTATTGGAACGTTTTTATGTGATAAAGTATATTGTAAGAATATTCTTGCAATCCAATCTTTTACTTTTCAATCGCCTCTTACAGTAACAAAAATTAAAACAATGTCAGTAATTATTTCCTGTTTTCGCATTCAGCCGTCCTCGCTAAGTAAACGACAAAAATAAAGTTAAATAATATTTTATTTTTAAAAGATTGTTTAATATTTACAAAATTGACAATAGTTTTCTTATTGTTATTTTACAATAATGGCATATCACATTTTTTTGTTTCGTTAATCATCGACGCTTAATTATAAACCCGTTCCAAAAAGGATACAAAATGCACTTACAATCTAAAGGTCGATAAGTATCCGATAGGCAATTAGGAATATTATAACTTGCATATTACGCTGCAACCGTAGTACTAGCTGCTTCTGCAGATGTGGATGCAATAGTAGTTTCAGATTTTTCTGCTGTCTTGGCAGCCTCTGTACTGGCCGCTTCTGTACTTGCACTTGTAGTTGTCGAAGCTACTTCGGCTTCTTTAGTTACTTCGGTAGTCGATACTTCAGCTGCTACTGTACTTGAAGCTTCGACTTCAGTAGATTTAGTGGATGCTTCACCACTTGCTTCAGATGAAGCAGTAGAATTGACTTCACCAGAAGCTGCTGGCTTGGAATCTACTGCAGCCCTTGACAGCGGCACTGCTACTGAAGACTTATCTGCTGCTTTGGCTGCTGCTGGTGAAGAAGCAGACGAAACACTGTCGCCTGTTTTTAACGCTCGACCACTTTTTTCACCAGAACTGCTACTAGATATAGAAGGCACCCGTGGAATGTGGTCACCGATTGGTTGGAAACCATTTTCGTCGGCAATGTATCTGAAAAAAGTATAATTAAATATTGATAACATTCAGGTAACTAAAATTACTTTGTTTTCTTTGACATTCATTGTAATCGAATAGTTCATTTAGTTAAGACACATAATTCAACTACCGTCTGCAAAACAACCTTTGCTTTCAAGATTTACTTTTTTATTATCTACCTGACACTGATGAGAGTTCCGTCAGGAGCAGTGTAGGAGTACGAGCCCATTTTCACATGGATTTCGTCACTCCCTGAGTCTTCACCACCTTCGTTACTTTCGGATGAAAGGACTCTGGTTTTGGGAATTACTTTACTGTATGAACTTTCTTCCATTTTGATGCCGTTGCCTGTTTCGTAGCTAAAAGTAATATGAAAATCATTTGTTGACTTATGATTAAATATAAAAAGTATTAGGTAGGGCAAAAAAGATACACAAAAATATTAATAGTAAGTATTGATAAAACACAAACAGACACAACAAGAACAAAGACGAGAAAAACTCAAAAAAACATTGAGTTGTCCTCCAGCAGATGAGTTGACAGGATTACTTTATTTAATTTTGATTTGATTTTCTTTAACTTCTTGTATTAATAATAGATTGTGTTGATTATGTAGTTCTTTTACGGTTGAAACAATATGTAATAATGTAGGTTACATTGTTTGAACATGATGTTGAATATTTATTGCATAAAGTGTCATACCTCATACAATATAAAATTCGACAATATTCTACTACTACTACTAGTATTCACAGATGAGTTTCGAGTTCTATCCTTAAATACAAGTACTCCACAAATAGGCAGATTATCACTCATTGTAATGTGTTCTGTCAGAAGCTTTGACACACAATACACATTTTTATACGAGTACTACTGAATCAAAGTAACACCTTAGACTATGTACTTATTAACTGGCATTAAATGTAGAGCGTATAAAAACAAGTTTGTTCTTTATAAATGTTACGCATATATTGATTAGGAAGTTACATGACCTAAACTAGATATGATTGTAGGTACTTTTTATAATAATATGAAAGGTAGATCTTATAAAGTGATGATGATTTTTACATACCTGAAATGATACGTTCCATTAGATTCCAGTTCATCTGATTGTGAAACAATTGGTATAACAGTTGGTTGTTGTTTTTCTAAGGGCACTACATCTTTATCCGCAGGAGCTGCCAGCGCGCCCGCCAAGAAACACAAGCAAAGAGCTACCTTCAACATCTTTACGAAACCTACTCACTCCCGTAATTTGGTGAAGAATGATAACTCCAGACCCCTTTACCACCTATATGTAAGAATCATCTATTTACAATACCCTCCCCCCGCCTTCCGGTGGAACGAGCCTTAGCGGATGCTAAATACTTCAAACTTAGCGCTTGAGTGAGATGTTCTCCGAAAATTGCACAATCGAAGGTGTCAACAATGAGACATGATAGGGTGACGAACAGACGTGATTAAATTGTTAGGCAAATCAATAAGATCATAATTATAAGTGGCGAGAGGCAAATACTGTTTGTAAAACTGTGTCAGGTTAACAGCCATACCAAACCCTTCTTAAAAATAGTATAATAAACTTTGAAGTACTTTCAAAGGAATAACTTAATTCACGCTTCTTAAACATGCCAACCAATCTCGTTGCATACATAGTTTGATGTTTACCTTCTTTGGACAATATAATAAGAACGCTGCTTAGGCTGTAGTGCGATGCGAGTATAGGTCAATATTTTGTACAAATATTTTGAAAATGGTCCGTAAATATTACTAACTTGAATAGTCTCAAAAGTATTTAGAATTTTGTAGAAAAGCTGATATAATGATGGAGTCACCACTCTATCAACTGCAGCGTCTAGATTATAAGTCTACTATTATTTCCATTGAAAACATACATACATACATATATCACGCCTTTATCCCTTGCGGGGTAGGCAGAGCGTTAACGGCCGCAAGAATACGGTCGCCATCGCCACGTCAGACATTTCCGAGGATTGTTCTCCAAGGTAGTTTCAGAAAACATGTGTATCACAATGCTGCCCTGTTATGACAAGACACTGTATTATGAGATACAGTGTTTTGTTACAATAGCGTCAGATATGCTCCAATGGACGTACACTGCACATACATACCATTAAAACCTAAATTGGCCTTTATTTCATTCAGTTATCGAAAATAAAAAACACTGTATCACGAAAAGTCATAAGGTTTATTTTGGTAATACACTGTATCAAATATTACCGTGTATTGCCATACCGCGCTCTACTTTCGCGCGTGATGGAACAACACGATACTAAAAGTTACAGTGTTTTGTCAAAATAGCGCGGAAAAGACTGCCATCTGTGCGGAAACGGATGCGGACTCCTTGGGAAATAGTATTCAGGACTTCCTTGACCACAACTGCTAATAAGGCAAACAGTGTAAGCGCTAAAGCACACCCTCGTTTCACCCCACAGGTGACGGGGAAGAAATCAGACTGTTCACCGTCTACGGAGACGCAGCACTGCATGTCGCCATGCAGGAGTCTTAGGAGTCGCACATACTTTTCCGTGCACCCTAACTTTCCTAGCACCATCCAGAGAGCTTCGCGAGGCACATTGTCGAATGCTTTCTCCAAATCAACAAAGCAGGTTCAACTGGCGACCTTGTTCTCTACTTTTTTCTAGTAGTTAACGCACCGAGAAAATAGCTTCACATGTGCCTCGGTCAGGTCGGAAGCTGAACTGGGTTTCGGGCAGAATTTTTTCCGATTAATCTTTGAGGCGGTTCAATAAGACTCTCGCAAAGAGTTATCCAGGGACAAACAACAATGAAATACCGCGATATGAGTTACAGTTCGAACGGTAACCCTTGTTCTTGTAGAGGGCACAAATGCAAGACACTTCGAAGTCATCAGGGACCCTCTCCTCCAGCCACATTGGAACGAAAAGTTTCCATACTGCCGTGTGCAACTCCGTACTTCTAGGGTTGCCAAGTCCTCTCACCTGAAGGCTGGACAGACGGACACCTTACATTTTGAGGATTTTCGGGGTAAATGTTAAAAAGTGAAAAAAAAACCAACCTGGGGCCGATCTTTGGGGGTGACAGTGCTCGCGTCTAGCACGTGCTTGTTCCTTCACAATTCGGTCTCGACCCGTGCAAATTCCGAAATATAAAAAGCCTAACAAAAGCCGGGCAGGCCGGACGCCGCTCATTTTGGCCGGACAGGCAACCAAAAAGTCTGATCCCGTCCGGCTAGCCGGACGCCTGGCAACTCTACGTACCACCATCTTGAAGTAGTTCACCCGGTATAAGGTCAATGGCAACCGCCGGATTATTTAAGCTGCTGTCTGATGGCATAACAACCTCGTCACATGACAGGAGCTTGTCCAGCTCCGTGGCTAACGGGAGTTGAGGCAACAAACTGATATTATGCAGATCAGCTGATCGATCTACGTTAAGCAAGTTGTGAAAATGCTCAGCCAAACGTTTAAGTACATCCTCCTTGCTGGTCAGGAGGTGCATACCGTCTAAAGACCTTAAAGTTACTTTTGCACGGTAGGACGCACTAATCAGCTCACGCACTTCACAGTAAAACTCACCAATCCGGTTTGTATCGGCGAGCCACTGCATTTGACAAGCCTTGTCCTGCCACCACTTGTCTTTTATTTGTCGAGCTTGCGTAATTCTTAGTCACTCTCTTTGACCACCGCAACACTTCCTCCACTCCGATTATGCCGTCGCAGGCGCTGTCGATGTTTGTCGAATGCTGCTTTAAGAGCCTCGCTATTATCATCGATCCAGTCTTCACTATGTCAGTCTTTCGTACCCTTAGACTTCTTCACTGTGGGTCTGCGGAGGTCGGCGGAGGCGGAGTCGTAGCTTAGTGACAATTAGTCTATGGTCAGTCCAACAGTGAGCACCGCGCATGACGTGGGTGACTTGAACTTGACTGATGTCTCGTTCCCGTATAATAGCAAAGTCGAGCAAATGACAGTTTTTGGAACGCGGGTGCATACACGTTGTCTTGTGCTTAGCGGCAAGTCTGAACATGTGTTCAATATCGCTAGATCGTATTAAGCACAAAAACCGAGCAGCAACAGACCATTGCTGTTCATATTGCCAACTCCGTGTCTTGCCAGAACTCCAGGCCGAGCCTCGTAGTCCCGTCTAACCCTGTCATTGAAATCGCCTAGCAACAAGATCTGCTCTCTGGCGTTTATACTATCAAGGCTTTGACTTAACTCCTCGTAGAATTTGTCCTTAATGTCATCAGACTTGTCTTATGTTGGAGTATAGACACTGATGACATTAAGGTAATTGTCTGTATCCAGGTGTAGGCGTAGTGTGGTAACGTGGTCCGAGATCTGAAAAGGACACTCTTCAAGTCGCTTTACTAGATGATTTTTAATGGCAACTCCTACCCCTGAACATCGAGGTTCGGTCGCAGAGGTACCCTTCCAGAAGAAAATGTAACCACCTCCATCTTCCACCAGTTCTCCTTCATCAGCAAGATGGGTTTCGCTAAGCACAGCCACATCCACGTTATAGCGATAAAGTTCTCGAGCTACGATGGCGGTTTGGCGTTCAGGACAGGAGTTGCCATCTCGATCAATGAGAGTTCTCACGTTTCATGCGCCAAATGTCATGACAGATTGGTTTCATGCACTTTTTATTTTTTCTGTTGCGTCGACCACGAGTTAAATGATGCGGTGGCAGCCGTGGTTACTACCACCTTCCAGGTAGGATCGAGCACTTTTTTAGGGCACCTTTTCTAGCCCCCTCCTCGGCTGGGCGAGGAAAGGGGTGCCTCCCTTGAAAGGGCTGCTTTGTCATCCCAGGTGCTGCCGAAATCGCATTGTCTTTACGATTTGCAATACAAAAGCGACCACGGCGTGTACTCACACTTCTAGGACAGCCCATGTGCAGGAATCAGACAAAGCCCAGCTGGCACCACGCCAGTCCTCTCTACCTCAACCCATAGCCACAAGACGCAGGCGCATACCCTTAGTCCTCCCACTCCTTGATTCAGTGGAACGGAAAACCTTTACCTAAGAGAGGTCAGACGCAGGCAGTGTCCGGCCAACGGTAACTACCCGCGCCCTCTATCGTCGCCACCTTGGTCACCAAGGTCATCCATCTTGCCTTGCTGAGTCCGCCAAGCCCTTGTGCATGTCTGCATTAGGTTGCCATTCTCGCCGAAACAGAATTTTTATTTGTTAAGCAAGGCAGCAAGGCAAGCAGAGGGAATTGCTTGTGTTGGACCTAGGAGAGAAGGGAACTGGGAGTAGGAATAGAAAGGAATTTGGTGAAATTAGGAGAGGAACGCAGGTAGTGGGATACTACTGACTGGAAGGTAGACAAAGACAGTAGAAGCTCTGGAAGCCGGGGTCGCATACCCGTATACTTTATCACAGCCCTCGACCCAAAGGCTGAGATGAGTACCCCTGAATAGTCTGTATTATATGATACTGAATACAACAAAGATTTCATACAAATTTTATTAGGGAGAAACACGTCAACATGAGTTGCAGTGTTTTGCCATAATAAGGTGCATACAAAATTTGCTTTTCTGTTCATACAAAACAAGTTTTCCCTTTATCATCATCATTAACAGCCTATTGTAGTCCACTGCTGGACATAGGCCTCTCCTAAAGCATGCCACTGAACCCGGTCTTCGGCTTTACTCCTCCAGTCACTGCCCGCAGCTTTGCGTATGTCGTCGCTCCACCTTGCCAGCTTTTTCAGTTTTTTCAGCTTTGTCAGCACCTTTTTCCCTTTATACTCTATTATTTTAATAGAAACCTAGTATTTTATTATCATAGACCGATAAAGTTCAATATCTTTCTTATATTCTTCTTCTTTTTCGAGTGGGACACCGAGTCGTCCAACGACCCGAAGAAGAACTTATATTCTGAAGAAATCAGCTCATTTGCTTCATTTTGATAGAAGTTACAATCAAAATTTTAATTAGAAATGTTATCTCGTTTCCTGAAAATCTACAAATTGAAAGATACAGTGTTTTGCCCTCGCAGGGCAGAATAGTGACAGGTTGTCAGCCTGTCGCCTAAAAATTGTAATACACCAATACACTCGAGTCCCTTAGTCGCCTCTTACGACACCCGCGGGAAGGATGTGGGTTGACGCTATTCTAAGCCGGCATCACACGGCTTTTCCATTGAAAAACAGGTATAATATTAAATTCATAAAATCAAAAAGAAATTTATTAAATGTGAAACATTTAAACAAGCAAAAAATTAAATACAAATGTAAAAATCAATACATACTTACTATGACAACAAATAATACAAAAGTTTGATTAATAGAAACTTTTCAAGCTGTTATTATAATTCATACTTACTTTGAAAGGTTATGTGCAAACAGAACGTTTAAAATAATTTAAGAATAGTAAGAATTGAAGTAAAACAGTGCGCCAGTGATGCCTTAAATAAGGAAAAAAATCGAGTCTGACCTACCATGATGATTTCGGAAACTTTCAGCGGTTGTGACTACTCACCCACCCACCTACGTGTTTATGTAATTTCGCTATCATATTACGTTCAGTATGAAGTGTATTAAAATTATTATTACTATTACTTCTACAGCCACAACAGTGCCCAGCTGGACATGGGCCTCCCCCAAATGGAAGGTATTGCCATACTCACCACACTTGGCAGGCGGATTGGCGAGTGCAGTGCAAAATTACTACCTGAATGAAATGGACAAACCATTATTCAAGTTTAAATTTTTCCTTATACAAGGCGACACTGGTACACCAATTAATCTTAATGTCTCGCTCAACCATATCGCTCCTCTATTATGCCCACCATTAATCGGATGCGGCTATTTCTTGTTTGACCAGTAGGTACATCATTTGATTAAATATTCCGATGTAGCAGCATGATTCGTCACCACTGCCATATTAACCGTGTGTGTGACTTGTTGTTTATTTAGAGAAATATTTGTTATGACTAAAAAATAATACTTAGAAAATCATCATGATTAAATTGAGAATTTTTTTCCCAATATTAATAATTTTACTAGTAAACAATGTTATGTGTGACAGCCCTGAAGACGTGAAAAAGTTTGGCCTTGAAAGAGCAAGACAGAGTTACCGTTTCAATCATCCACCTGCAGTTGAAGATGAAGAAAGACAAATCCCTGTGTCCGTAGTGTATGATAAAGTGATTGATAGATCAAATCGTCGACAAAAACTCATACAACAGGCTGCAAACTCCGAATCAGAGGTGAGTTCTCCTAAAACTGAGAATACTATTGTACTTGTTAATGATCCTCAAAACATACCGGAAGAAAAAGTGACCACGGAATCAAATGTCATCACCAAACCTGAGCCTAGAGAAATAAAACTATCTTTTAAGATACCTGTGGCTGTTGTTTATGATGATGAGCCGGTAAAGGAACAGACAATACCAACTAGATCAGATACAAGACTGCGTAAAGCAGGTAAGAGACGGAGAAAACCTATCACTGAATCTAATGAACAAAGCCGAGAAACAATAATACATCCCCTTAAAAATAGACATAACATCACGTATGACGCAAAGCCAGTGACCAACATACTCGAAGAAACTTCAACAAAACCCAGTCTAGAAGAAATCCCAAAAAAAGATTTGAACAGAGCAAAGACACGAGGTCAAAGAAGAAGACGCCCACAAATAAGGAAAGTAGAAGCAAGCACTGAGATTGGAGTAACGACTACTACTGAAAATTATCCAGAACAAAAATACGAACAAACGACACCAGTAGTCATAATAAGCACAGAAAATTTCGAAATTACGACAGAAATTCAAATTAAAGAACCAAGCAGTATAAAAATACCTAGTGTAAATCAAAATTCACTCAAGACTCTGCAAAAAACTGACGATAGCATCTCGAAAGTAACAAAAACAAATGAGTTTGCAAAAAGAGAGCATGGTGATCCTAAACCCATTGTGCCCATAGTTACTTCTGAAAATCTCGTATATGGAAACAGTGGGGATTTCAAATACAGGTAATGATTGATGTGGGATAAATATGAGTGACTCATATTATTTTATTTAATGTCAGATATTTTTGCATTAATTTCTTTGACATCTGTTTCAGTTACGAAAGCGGTGACGGCACAAGAGCATTTAGCAACGGAAAACTGAAAACTTCTGATTTTGATGAGGAAGCCGCAGGTGAAGCTGTTAAAGGTGGTTTCTCATACAAGGTATGTAACATTTATAAACAATAGGTACAACAACCTTAATGCTAAGTTGCATTCTCTACCAGGCAACCTTAGGGTGAAAGATAAAGTGCGTACAATGACACATATGTTGTGCGTGCGTGGTACGTTTTAGTACATTCGGACCATTTCACACTTAACGGACAACGCATCGCTAAAAAAATTATAGATCGATCCGTTCTATCCAGAAAACTTCCTAAACCTTTTTATGTCGGCAGCAAAGTAAAAAAAGCGCTAAAGTAACACGTGCGCGCAATTGCGTTGCTTCAGCCTCATTATTTTGATAGCTGCGTTGACAGCGGTTGAATGGTTTTAGTACGAGAATTGAGATTTCTAGTATGAATCTGACTGTATGGTTGTGCGTTGAGTGTAAAAATTATAATTTATTTTATCAAGTTTAAAGAAGTTTGGCAGACGGTGTTTATTAAATATCGAAAACAGCGACGTACTTTGACCTTTCTCTAGGATATTTAATATTGCGTATTTTAAGCTTTCTTGTTCTATTACTATTTCCAGGATAAAGAAGGGAACGACTTCAGCCTCTCATACACAGCCGATGAGAATGGCTACAGGCCTGTAGGGGCGCATTTGCCGACACCTCCTCCGATCCCGCCCGCAATCGCCCGAGCTCTGGCTTACCTTGCCACCAAGACCACTCCCGAACCAGTCACTGAATCCTTAGATGGACAAGAAGAAGCCTAGACTCCAAAAAGTATAATATGATGTATAAAGTTGAATATAAATCTATGGTGCGAATAAATTAATAGAATGTAGCAGCTAAGGTTTTCAGGTAAGATGGCGTATTCCATGCGTTTTTTTTTATTGGGAGACCAAGTAAACAAACAACCCACGTGTTATAAAAACCTACATTTTTGTAGGCTTATGCAAATGAATTTAGGTCAGTTTATATTTTTTAGGCCACCCACACTATGTCCATACGACGTATCTACTTATACGAACTTTGATAGTCAAATTTATATTAACCATTGACTAATTGAAATTCAACCATGTCATTGCTTAACCTATTGGTTTCTGATCGCATCGTTGGTTACAAAGTTTCTAACGAATAATGGCATGTGTTAAGTGTTCTTGTCCTTCTCTGATCTATTGTTTGAAGAAGAGTCTAAAGCTGTATCTGTCTCCGTCACTCATTCAGGAGTATCCAGAGTGGGTGCAGTACTATCATTATGTTTATTCTCATCAGTGACCTTGCTTGCACGCTCACTTTGGCAAACAGGTCTTCAAAGAATGTCGGCAGCAAAGTTACATCTTGTGTTTACCGCTTGCACTTTCTGGTACCTACCCAAATTCATTCTTGAAGCTGATGTTTACTTACCTAACAATTTGTAACAACAAACGTGTCATTGTACTTTTTATTATTAGTAGGTAAAATAAAATAAATTAAACATAGCAGATATTAATATTACCTTAGTTACGTACTTCTATTTCTTCGAAAAAAATAATATTTGTTCTGGTGCTGGGTTTTTCCGGATACACGGATTAGATCAACTGTAAATTCGATTAGGTCATACTATTAAAGATATTTGCGATCTTGATAGCTTTGTTGTGTTTTTGAGAAAAACCCGTTTCGGTGTGTAAGCCTTATTGACTAAATTGGCTGCTTTGTTCACTTTGTTCTGTTGTTTTAATAGATCATTTGAAGGAAGTGTTTCAATCGTTCTTAACATGTATGTGTTAATTACGCATCGCTTATCTTATATCTTATTTTAGTAAATTACCAGCAAGTTTTTAAGAGTGTAATGTCAAAGGTTGATTTAATTAACATACGGAAGTCTGCAGATGCAACCGCATCATTTGAGTATTTTTATTACTTAAATTCATGTTAATTCATTATTTTCATTTCTGTAGAAAATTGAGAGATGGGAAGACAACCTTGACCTGACGGTATATTTAAAAGACAAAATAACATGATGTTATGCAATGCATCTTTGGCACTGAGTATGCTTTATTGTTAAAAGAAATAATAAATAATAATAAGAACACTTTCTTTTCTCTCATTCATCTTATATCACAGATCAGTCACACATTAATTTTTATGTGTTTTTTTTTTGCTTGGTAAGTATTTAACTATACAAAATGCCGCTCTGGACGCAGTTTGGGACTTATATGAGTATTTTTCTTATATAATTAATTGAGACCAATAATATTTTCGTCTACGGTCAAAGCGGCAATGGCAGTCAGTAGGTCAGGTACAAAATGCGCATGGTGTCGTCGAGGAGTCGTCCGCAATGGTGTAGATTTTCTAATTTCAGTTCCTTGGTGGTGGTAGAGTCGCTAAGTAGTCAAGAGCTTTCTGAATCGCTGGCGGTATAGGCGGCGGGGTTGGCAAGTGGGCTCCCTGGAATAATAAGAGAGTGAAATGAGTTACCGGGCTGAGTGATCAGGCTCTGATGTGGCTGCTACTTATTCGCTTTTCACGTCACCACGTCGCATTTAACAAATCTGCTACCAGTAGCAGATTCCAGTGTTCAGCGAAACTTTTAGGATGGTTGAAGATCTATCAATCAACTCAGTATTTTTTCCATTTATTATGTGTAAGTAAGGTATTCAAACATGATTTGTGCATATAATTGCCCAAGTGCCGAACCTTGAAGATTATTAAATCACTCATGACTTCATGAGACGACACGGATGTCACAAGAGATTCTGGAAAAACGTGTTGTATGAATCACCACAACGTAAAAATATATTACACAATTTTATAACTTTTGGGTTATCTCATCTAATAAGGATTTATTTTGTCATCCTTCTTTTGAGATACGATTTGAGAGGAAAATAGGGTAACCTTAACCGTAACAGCCGCAAAAGTCCACTGCTAGACATGGGCCTCCCTCTATTGGGGGTTATTGTCGTGGATTGGCCAGCGCAATGCCAGCTGCTCATTTTTGGCAAATAATTCGAATGTCAATTCTTTTAGGTTGCCTTGATAATTTTTATTTTTAGGGTAGCAAACAAAACACTCTTTGACAAACTTGGGTATTTAATTTACCGTTCTGGTGATTTAGATAATCATGAAAGCTTTATTTGAACCATAATTTAAATGAAACGTCAAAAATCTAGAGTTAATATTTCCAATATTTTTATAATTTAATTGTATTTTTAGTAAGTAAAATAATTTTTTGTATGTATATGAATATTATCATTACGATTTCTGTTTTATTACAGTCAGTAATTTGTTTAAGGCCAATCCACGTGTTTTTAAGTCAGCTAAATCTTGTGCTACAATGACATTGATTACATTGACACATGCTACGATACCTTATGGCGCATCGCACACTTGACACACAACGGAGCGCTAAAACATCGCAGCGGTCTGTCAGATCCATACTAGAAATGTTGAAACCGCTATTGACGCTTTGCTATCGCAGCGTCATCCGTCAAGTGCGGTTTTAATGTGGGGAGTGACGTTTCTTGTATGGATCCGACAGACCGCTGCGATATTTTTGCGCTCCGTCGTGCGTCAAGTGTGCGATCCGCCTCTCATTTTCATTAGGTACAGTCAGCAATGTGTTTGAGGCCGATCCATGTGTTTTTTACAATTGTGCTACAATGACGTTGATTACATTGACGTCATTGACACGTGCTACGGTACACTAATAGCACTAACCAAGTTATTTTGTCGTTCATAGTTACCTCAGGTCTGAAGCCGTTCTCATCATCAGCGATGTAGTTGAGGTTGATCTGCGTGCCATCTGGTGCCGTGTAGCTGAACCCGCCTTGCGCTACTATGACGTCACTCGCATCAGGTCCGCTGGCTTTCTTTAGGGTGCCGGTTTCTTCTGCCTTGATGCCGTTTTCCGCCTCATAGCTGGAAATTACGAAAAAAAACAAAGTGAACATCGTCTACTTTAAAATATATAAGTGTTTGAGTGTGTAGTAGCCACTATATACATACACATGCAAAATGCAACACGTAGTTCCATAATCATAGCATTTTTTTTTCATGAGCATATACGAGTATAAGATAGTCCTTTAGTTAATGGTTTATGACGTGAGGATAAAATGCATGGCAGATGGTCTGAATGGTTATCCTAAGTAAGAATCTGTAAATAACAGGCTTGAAATTTCCCGAAAGATAAAAAATTGGTAATTTTTTTATGGTAACGCAAGTAATTTTGGAGAGGACAAAATTGAAGACTTTGAAATTAATTAATACCGTTTAGTTTGCTTTCTAGTATCTCTACTAAATCTACTATTATTAATCTACATGACCATCGTAAAATTTATTTGTAAAATAACATTGACAAGTATAACACATCGGCATTGTGTAACTGTTAGGACACAATTATCACCAAGATGCTAACTATGGGGTCATATAAGTAACAAGAACGTAGAATACCGTACTACATATTCTATTTTTATAAGAACAAAAATAGATAATGTAATAATGAACTCCCACATAAAATCGGTTAAATTATTTTCGTTTATCATGTAAGAACTTGGTTCCACGTCAAATCCCCTAGGTTAAGTAACCGACCCCGATAGAGAACGGGATAAGGCAAGGAGAATGATGATATTATATTTTTGATGTGTAGCTGATGTCATGAATAAAATAAGTAAAACATATTTCCTGAACAAATGTACACCATTTTAAATTATGTATTAGCATAGAAAAATTAATTACGACATAATTAGTGTAGTAATTACATTTAAATTGCTAAAAAAAATGTTTACTACGGAATGTAATAGTAAAGTACTTGGGTGCTTTGTCGTAGTTAAACAATGTGAACAAATGTAAATTATTTGACCTCAGTCGTCTAGCCGCTCTATTGACATTATCTTTGTGACAGAGATGCAAAATACAAATACCGCAGGTACATATAATGTGTGAAAATATATTTGAAAGGATGAAAAAATAATTTTATTCCCATACAAATTTACTTGGTCCGCTAGTACATTTTGTATAGGATAGGAGGTAAAAACTTTTTCTCATATCTCTCTAATGTTCCTTGGATAAAAGTTGTTCAGTTTCATAAACTGGTTCACCTCGGGAAATTAAATATCTTTTTAACAAACTAAAATGCTAAAATGGTATGATATGAACACAAATTAGGAACAAAGCGCGCATTACATTGTTTACTTAAATAACTAGGTAATGGTTCGTTTAATTATACGTATAACGAAACTCTGGGATATCATACAAAAATATTTTAGTCCAAAAAAATGTTTCAATTGCCTTGTTTAGTAGTAACTTAGACCATTAATTGGTTTTTCAAGAAGGGGCCTACCTCCCACTTTTCCAGCTTACTTTTTCAAGGTCAAAGTTTTTCGTAACGGAATTCGACGACAGGCAGTTTCCTCAGATCCGTCGCTTCATGAGACTGCCTGTCTCCTTCACACCTTTTCTTACACTTGTTTTTATTATCCACAGTAAACACTGCTGACCCCGAGCACAAACAGATGTTTGGTTTGATTACCTGTATCTATAAGAGCCATCTGGTTGCTGATCAAAGTCTTGTTTTAGGATGGCTACAACTTGGTCTCCTCCAGGTTTCTGTGGCGCAGACGCCGCTAGCGCCACAACCCCAAAGAAAAACAACAACCTCTGAAAGTAGAAAATACCATTTTGTAAAAAATATGCAGAATTTTGTCTTTTATATCAAAAAAAGGATATACAGATCAAAGCATTTGGATGAAAATATATGTGTGTCGATTAGAATAAAAAACGACCGCCTGACAAATCTGTTAAAGCAAGTTTGAATTATTGAAAAACAACTGCCTATTGACATTCAGGCGTCTGTCCATCTAAGGCACTCAGATAAGATTATGCTAATAAAATATTTAATGAATGCTATAAATACCACTTTATTTGACATTCGACCTTTGAGATCTACTGCTAAAGTTCAACAATTAAGTTCAGTGACAGTTTTTTATTAAAATGATACTCAATATTATCTATTCTCCATAAAACCTTATAAATAAAAGCCAATGCTCTAGAAGCTTTGTTCTCTTGTTGGACGAAGAGATCATCTAGGTATCTAACCTACCTAGAGCTTGCGTGTTGGCCCTGGAAGGCGGATGTCAAGTTATTTCTAAATCGTAAAATTGTGATGAAACCCTAAACAAACGCATATCCGATGCAGCAGCGGTCGCTTGACCTATACAAACAGGTATATTAGTGTCAGGTAGTCTGCATTTAAACAAACACGTCATATCCACTTGCTAATTATGGACCCAAGGGCCAGAAGTAACGTGAAAGGGCTTAAACAAGATCGGTATAATTTTAACTATGAAAGAACTCATCTGATTAGATAATAAGATTGTGAAGTTTTTTATGAGCTGTTGGTAAAAAGTCGTTCAAAAGATAGTCTGCCACTCGAGGGAGCGTACCTATTAGTTCTTGCTTATTCCCGGTTAAAGAAATACCTATATTTTGCCATAGGTAGGTTTTTATGTTAGATGTAGGTTGTGATGTGTGTTTTTGAAATAAAATGAGGGCTGAAGCGGAACATAAAATTAGGTTTTTTTTTCTACTACAGTTATGAATTTCTTTTGTGATGCCTACCCTACTTTTACACTTCATGTAACTTTTCATTGTGATTGTCGAATAAGCCCTTATTTTTCAAATCAATTTTCATTTGCAATGTGTTTTATACTACGCTATCGCGTGAATTCTGTCTTTGGTCTAATGAGAATGAGGATGGGCACCGGTTACTAGCACACGGCCTTCGCACGACCGCGGGAGATGCGTCTGCGCTCGTGCCATGCTGCCGACAACGGCCGCTTCTAAACATAACCTCAAAATTACTTGCGACAGACTGATATTGCTACAGGATATTATTTCAGCCGTAATTTAAATGTGAATTCGGGAATATAAGGAAAAATACAACTTGAAACTAACGTCGTAGGTATGTATCAAAATGTAGCGTCAACACTTAAGACATCATAGGTGTAAGATGAAGTTGCTTACCTACGTATAATTTAAACTGACATAACTACCTAACTCAGACTTAAACTCAAAATATTTATTCAACATTATAATTTTTTATTTAGCTTATTGAATGTCATACTCAAAAATTGTAACTATTAGTCATAGTAAAAGAGATAAAATATTATATGACATATTTTTCTCTTTTTTACAACATTTTCGTGATCCTACTTAACTCGTCTCGGGAATAAAGGCACTGCCTCAGATCGTATTTATTTTATTCCAAGGTATATCTATGTTATTTTTAAAAGATTTCAACCTAGACATTTGATTTTTATCATTGGTTGAGATTTAATGTCCATTGCCCATCATCATATCAATAGATCAATATAAATGTAAATTTTGGTGTAGGCGTAGGTCACTAAAGTCTTTTACAAAGGTCAGTTGTCATCTAAAAGAGATTGATGACATGTTTAATGATTGAATCATAGATTTTAGTCCATCATTCTGCTTTAGGTAATAATAAAGGTAGGTAGTTCCTGATCACGTCAATATTCGTAAATATCTATTGTTTTTTTTTTATTCCAAATTAACCAAAACGTTTTATTTCAATATTTTAATCAACTTATTTAGATTTCGCTTTTAATTCCTGTATGCATCTAAAGCAGAGAATTAGATGCAGAATTTAATATTGCTCTAATATGACATGAAGGGTGTTCCACGCAAGCTGTCATATCCCATACGATCTGAAATAAACTTCTATAATGAATCCTTGTTGCTGTTTTTATGTTTTGTCTGTATTATTTGCAAGGTAGTGGATACTATAAAAAATTAGTATAATCGGGTTAAATTCGACAAATAGGGTCAACAAATGGATTGAAACTTTTAGTTACTTTCATCAACCCCCTCGAACTTTTATGTACGGGTTTAATATATCCTAGTTGTGCTTGATAAACATACCCTAAGAAGTTGAAGAATACGGCCTTCCTTAACTTATCGCACAATGTACCGCTAAAATAACGCATCCACAATGCAGCGGTCTGTCAGATCCATACTCGAAACGTCAATATCCATACTTAAACTGGTCAACCGCTATTGACGCGGATTTTAGCGCTGCGTAGTGCATTGAATGTGAAAATGCCTATATCTGATTTTTAACAGGTTTAATGTTATGAAAGATGACGCGCATTGTTCAGCAGAATAGAGAATTACTTTGGTATTGATAAGAAGCTCCTAACCGGCATTATTAGGTAGTCGACCCTAACAGAGAAACGGGATAAAGCAAGGAGAATGATAAAGAAGCTACGTACCGGCAATGCGTTAATTGAAAGCTTAATTAATTTAATTTAAATAAATACAGGCAAATATTTAATTAAACCACGTTTAAAGGATGCGTTGTCATTGACCGTAGCTGATGGCGCTGTGATTGATGGATAAATAAGTAGCAGGTAGTATAACATCCGTAAAAGATGATACGCTTATCAATCGTAAAGGTGCAAGAAAGAAACGATCAGTAACAACTTGATAAACTATAACAATTGTGACTTCAATTGTGAAACGTTACCGGACGATACACAACAAGTGATAACCCAGGATTTCAAAACTTGCGCCCCGGGTATCAAATTTTTAACTAATTAGACAGCAACCCTTCTGGGTGCACCACTTACAGACGAGGCTTTTCCGCATTTCGTTCAGCGGCAAATCGATACATACCAGGCATCAGCAGACAGACTTATTTTATAAACGTAAATAAAGTCATTGTGAAACTATAGCTAATTATAAACCACACCCGTTTTGATGCTCGTAACAAAACATGCATAGTACAGCTCTGCTGTGAAAAGCAATGAAAATAAGTAATCAACAGATTATATAATTTCAGCCCACCCCGTCATTTTATTTGTTGAATTTCATATCATTGCTTTTTTCTGTGATTGAGGTGACCCAAAAATACAAATTAATACCTATCGTAGTTCATGGATTTTCTTTACGAGAGGTATATTCTTGAAATAGTGAATAATGCTTTTAAAAAAAATGGCAAATGTTGTCGTTTTTGATATGTATGGATTGCAATAATCATTCATTCATGTTTTCGTAGACGACGCGACGTGATCAGCTACTAAGAAATGAGCAGTAGACAAGATTTATATCGCTAAAATGACAAATTTTCGCATGCAATGCGTTGATAAATTACACGTTGGAACCGAATGATTTGAAAATATAATTTTATCCGACGCAAAATTCTCGACTAATTTTGCCTTTGCAAATAGCTGTATTTGTGTGGAATCTGCCCCCGGAGATAATTAGTCTTCTTTTGTCTCAACAAAGACATTGTCCTATCAAGCGAGCCGCGAAATGTCGGACGGTTGGCATTCGGCGACTGTCGGAGTTCCCACCAGTCAATGCTCTTGCGCAACTCACTAGGTGTCACTGATCTTGCAGCATGCACTAGAAGTTTTTTTTTGTCAAAATCTTTGTAGGTGCCGTGTGGGCTCAGAATAGCATCACCCCACATCCTTCCCGCGGGTGTCATAAGAGGCGACTAAGGGAATCGAGAGAATTAGTGTATTAAAATGTTTAGGTGATAGGCTGACAACCTGTCACTATAGTGATACACATGTTTTCTGAAACAACCTTGGAAAAAAATCCTCAAAATGACAGACGTGGCAATAGCGACCGTATTCTTACGGCCGTTAACGCTCTGCCTACCCCGCAAGGGTTAAAGGCGTGATGTATGTATGTATATCTTTGTAGGATTATAAGCTCTTCAAGAAAGCGCTGCTTACGCATGGTTGAATGTACTCGTCTGTATATTATTTAATGTTTGCTATATATTAAGCTCCTGATAAAAAAGAAGAGAGTTTTTAGCAATAAGATTCTATTAAAAGTGAAAATAAGACCTTAAAAAAATTACAACATTATGAAATCGATAATAAGTAATACCTATCAATGTATTTATTTTTGTTGTAAGAAGGATGAGGCGCCTAGTTGTCACTTCACTACCTACCACAGTCATAAATGTTGTTTTTATGCTGGAATAATAGTATACATTGCTAACAAAGTAGGCAATAAAATATGTCTAGCACCTTTGTTTACTCTTAGCACCTCGTTAAAACGTGCAATTTACGTAAAACATACAAACATACATACATATATCACGCCTTTATCCCTTGCGGGGTAGGCAGAGCGTTAACGGCCGTAAGAATACAGTCGCTATCGCCACGTTTGACATTTTTGAGGATTGTTTTCCAAGGTTGTTTCGGAAAACATGTGTATCACTATAGTGACAGGTTGTCAGCCTGTCGCCTAAAAATTGAAATACACCAATACTCTCGAGTCCCTTAGTCGCCTCTTACGACACCCGCGGGAAGGATGTGGGGTGATGCTATTCTAAGCCGGCCTCATACGTAAAACATTATTGTTTTAAAACTATTTAGAACCACATTGTTTTAGCCGCGCTGTCGTGTGAGACACCGTGTCGATGGATGACCTGATGTAGGAGTTCCTACTAAGTAGCTTCTTCTACCATATTATTATGGTACTGCAACCGGGACTTTACCACTTTCCGAAGCACAATACCTATTCTTCCACGGACGTTCAGGTGGTTAAGCCGGCAATGTATTAATCAAACTGGGAACAATCTCACTAAGTACGTGAGAAATTGAATATACTCTCCTACATTATGTACCTATTCATGTAGGCAACACTAACACCATATCCTGAGACTACGCCTCAAATGGCCAGGCCGCGGTTATTACGCACTTCTTCTTCTTTCGCATGGGACACCGAGTCGTCCAACGAATCCTGATGAATGAATCCTGGTGACAGAGTTTTTGAATCACCTACTATAGTAGCTGGTCTCTGATATGGCTGGTTAACAGGACAACAACCGGGACCGACGGCTTAACCGACTCCCCATTAAAACCCGTAAATCAAATACAAACCGATGGCACACTTGTCATTGTACAAACAACTGTGTCGCAGAATAGTAACTGTGTCGGCAAAGGTTAGGTATTGTAGGCAATAAACGAGTGTTGCACAAGGCCCTGCAGCGCCCTATGCGCCGACTATGGGCACATCCCAACGACGGGTAAAGGTCGCTTGATATCGATGCACCGTTTTGATAACCCACCTTATGAACGAAAATTACTGATATAACACTTAATTTAAAACTTTCGCGGTTGTATACACTAGTTTTAATCGTACGTGTTCCTACCGATGAATGATGTTTCGATGCTGTGATAAGCATCATGATCACAGGTAAACTAGAGTATCCACGGGTGGCTGCTAGGGGCAAATATATCCATCTACCCTCATTCTTCCACGTTTTTTGTGGAACACATTCACCACTATTGGAACTTACTCAAACTATAGAACTTGCTATAGTCTGTAAGTTTAGGTACTTATCTTTTTGTAAACACACTTTGTATGAAAGTGACACTTCAGAACTGTCAGTTTAATACAAAGTTTGTTTACAAAAAGATAAGTACCTAAACTTACAGACTATAGTATGTTTTTTGCGGATTTACTATGCAGCTATCTAATGACAGGTTTGTCAAAAATCTTTCCTAGTTAAGCCAGTGACTAGCATCAACAGTCTGTGTACTTAGCCCGCCAATTTTCAATGTCATTATTTTGGTTATCTTTATTGGCAGGTATATTTTGTAAGGATAATATTCATATTGTGAAAATTGGTTATTTTGACAATATACTTTTTGGCACTTCATCTAGACTCTTTCAAAAAAAAGTATAATTTAACAATTTATAAAATGCTTATATTTGGGTCGGTAAAAGTGTAGACCACACTTTTTCATCCCTCTACAATGGGAATTTTTATAGCCACTATGTGTACCTGTAGGTACGTAAATGGCTCTGAGCTAAACTGAAAAAGTTTACTTCAAATAACTCAAATGCCACTTTACGCATCTGATATGAGTTTATAAAAAGGGAAAGAGAATTGTGATAAAAAACCCTACTTCAAAATCACGCCCCGCACCTTCAAACTGTTATCTGCCACAAACGAAAACCACTCACCTTCATAATGTGTGTCTCTGTGCGTAGTTCAGGATGCAGTGCGATATCCCATGTGTAACGTGTGGCGTGTCAGCCCGTGTGCACCTCCTCGTCTAATCACCAGGCCCTTATATACCGACGCAGGTTTGTCTAGGCTAAAGTCTAGTGCAGAAGGGGGCTGCAGCGATGCACTCGACAGGAGCGAAGTCAGGCACATTTTGCTGTTTCACACTGCGCCAATCACTGACGGAGAGGTGATAAGAAGGGACTAAGGCCCAAAAACAATTTAAAAAAGCGGTTAGGTCTTATTAATTTGTATTTATAAGACAACTCTATTATATTTTTATGCAATCATTTTATGACACTACGTAGTGCAATATTATTCTCCACAATGGTAAAAAAGCACTATGAGACGTGGTGGCATAGATGAATTTATCTCTTAGCTAACCAAAAACGACAGTCAAGGTTAGGAAATGTCAGTAGCACACGAGTCGTGGTGAATAAGGTAAAAGCTGTTGCCACTACTATTTTTGAATAATTTTTCGCGTCTCACTTGATTATTATTTGGTAGAGGGTGTTCGCCAGTCACAGAATTTGACAAACATAAATTTAAGGAATCTACAATACTAATGAAACTAATATTTTAATATATCATTTTCAGATGTAGCAATTATACTTTATCTTCCTGAATCCCACCCTGCGCTGCAACATTATCTTCTACAATGGAATAAGTATCTAACGTCTCATAAGCATACCCACCACTCAAATGTTAGGGAGGTGCGATGGACTACGGTTGAAATGAATTATTTAATAATTTCTCATCAACCCTGCTGCCAAGAAATAGAGTATAATAAGAATTCGTAGTTCATGTTTACAAGACAAATCACTTTGTGATTGTGACAATCATTTAGCGATTCTGCGGTGGTTAGTTTTTTATACGAGTAAGGTGATCAGAAAACATTTTACAAACGAAAACTCAACATTTCTTTCTTATAATATCATTTAACATAGGTTTGCTATATGTTATTGTTTGAGTTATTGATCGTGTTATCCTAGATGTACAACAATTTTGAGGTTCAGTAGTCACAACCAACATATTCAAGCTCATATCAAAGCTATTGGTCTACATTTTATTTTAAACAATAAAACTATTGCGGTATTGTTTCGTTTACAAAAGGCCATTATTTCAGCCGTCTATGTGAATTCGCGGCGAGAGGTTAATCTCATTAGTAGATGAGTGATTAAGAGAAGGACCTTTGTGAGACGAGAACGGTTCACATAGCCACTAGTGCGGAAATACCTACCCAGATTCCTGCCATTCCCGCGGAGAATTTGATTACATACACACATAAAACACGCCTATAGTATGCTTGGTGGGGTAGGCAGAGCGTTAACGACAGTAAAATTAGGGTCGTTATCGCCACGTCTGACAGATGTTTGAGGGTCGTTTCAGATAAGTCGTGTATCACTCCAGTGACAGGTTGTCAGTCTGTCGCCTAAAAATGCAATACACATGAAACCCTCTAGTCCCTTAGTCGGCTTCTACGACACCCACGGGAAAGAAATGGGGTGATGCTATTCTGAGCCGACATCAGTAGCGATTGATTACGATTACATATTCTCCTTCGTATAAATAAGACAAAGAAGGCAAGAGGGAAACCACTACACTACTTCCCTTATAAAGGAGTATTTATGAAAATACTCCTCCAACAAAGGTAATGTCCTTTAATAGATGAAGATGATGATAAGTAAACAATCGTCCGGTGAAAATTCGGATCACGAGAATGTCACGGCAAAGAATTTCCGTGTTTGTTTTCAAATTTTAAATTTAAAAATAAATGTAGCTTACGGAGTTTTTGATCAACTTTAAATGTTACTTGTATTCAAATTTATTTTTCCTCCTTCCTTTATTTATCCTTTTATTGCATATTATTGACCGCAAACTACTCTCTATTTTATTTGACGAACCAGCTGAAAAACGTTGGGTGAACGAAAAGGTTTTTTCTACAACCTTTGTGACGCTCAGAATACTGGCAAAGAATGTAAATAGTGCAGCACACATAACTGTACTCAAACGAAGGTTTTAAACATACATAGCTGAACATTTAGTAACTTTATCCAGTTACCGCCTTAATATAAAATTGACCATAAATAACTTGACAACATTTTGACTCGTAATATCTCGTAGCTCGAATAGGTAATTCGGTGTAACATCTCAACTGCAATGTCAAAGGTTATCTTTTATGAACTTAGTGGGGCACCTAACAATATTGCACGATTAATAGTTGGTAATGGCATGCCGTTTTGTAACTGAAACGTAATCGTAAGTGTGTAAGTATACAGGTTGATGATCTGTTAATATTCATTCATCTAGCCACACGACTAACAGGAAATACTTATTTGTAAAGAAGTTGACAGAAGGCTCATTCTCGCTGTTTTTTAAACTAAGCACCTAAACTTTTAAGTTGCTACCTACTGTAGTATCAACAAACATAATGCGAACGAAAATTCAAATATACGTACGCGAAATGACAGTTAGGCTAATTTCTTTTAGTGCTTTCTGTAGACGTAAAATGTAATACATACTACATATTAAGTGAGCCATCTGACTAGGCGCGCCACTCGACGTACGTAATTTGTGCGACTAGGCCGCTTCTTTCTCACGACTTAGGGACTCGCCCTTTAGCACTGAACGACTTACCTTTAGCGAAAACTTGAGCTGTACCTAACGTTACTAACGGCCCAATTACAACGATATTATTAATTTAAATGAAAGAGTCTTTAATTGCTTCATAGAAGATTTATAGATCATCGACGAACGATATAAATTCATAAGCTTCATGTAGAAACTTGTTACTACAACGGCAATAGGTATTGTCCTACTGTAGTACGGTTTGAATAAGATTACATAAGAAAAATATTTATTGCTTGTCATACATGCTCAGCCATGAAACATGACACTAATGAAAACATTCAGAGACACGGACCACTAACTAAACCCATATAAAGTTCCCACTGCTGTGCGTCTACGTTACGTTTGAATGCGTTTGATTGCGCTTACTTTATCTATTTGTTTATTTAAAAAATGTATTTTTATATTTCTAGTATATATGTGAATCTAGATCATTATGTAAACAAAATATAGAAAAGAGTAAATGGAGTTTTTTTTTAGGAAATGCTCTTTTTTGTTATTGGACCACACAAAATAATAAAATTATTCATCGTGATGTTTTTATTGCCTAGCATTGAATAATGATTTAATTGTCATTCTGAATAATGTTCAATGTTATGTAAACTAAACAACAAGTTAAATGCATTTCCTCTATAAACATTTCTGATTTTTCGGCTGATCTACCACCCATAAACATCTGCAAAAAATAATATATTAAAATATAGTTTATTATATTATAATGTTAAAAGTCTCCAAATAGAATTACAAATCATTAGATATTTGAGTACAAATATTTTCAAAGATCTTAATAATGCGTTTTCCCATACAAAGTGACACGGGTGGCTGGTACATTTTGTATGATAGATATTTTTTTTTTTTATTTAGTGAATAAATGCTCTAACGAACGATGTTCAGTTTTATTAGTAAAACACGCCCTGAAAATATTTGTAGTCAATTAAAAGCAACCTAATAGAGCCTTCCATTACAGCTATAAAGGTTTTCATACATACATACATACATACACATATCACGCCTTTATCCCTTGCGGGGTAGGCAGAGCGTTAACAGCCGTAAGAATACGGTCGCTATCGCCACGTCTGACATTTTTGAGGATTGTTTTCCAAGGTTGTTTCAGAAAACATGTGTATCACTATAGTGACAGGTTGTCAGCCTGTCGCCTAAAAATTGTAATACACTAATACTCTCGAGTCCCTTAGTCGCCTCTTACGACACCCACGGGAAGGATGTAGGGTGATGCTATTCTAAGCCGGCATCACGCGGCATAAAGGTTTTCAATGTTTCTATAACAGACATAACAAACTGCGGTAAAATCACATTGGTTCGTGAGTCAACTCAGTGTCTCAGACGATTGTATCGAACCTATGATATCTAAGTACAAACCAAAACGCTCAAACTACACAACCACACTACTATTCTTAAGCGTGCCACAGAGCACAAAATATTTTAACACACTCAAATCAATTCGACGTTTTACTAGAATAGCCTAATAGGGTATCAAGTAAAACCTAATCGGAATTGATTTTACAATTATAATAATTTGTCACCTGTAGATGGCTAAATAGTAACTACTTCTCAATAATAATTATCTGCAATGATTCAAAAACAGGATTTTTGGTTCTAGTTTTCCGTACCCTTCATTATTAATTGTGATAGATTGATGTTGTTTTAGAGTATTATGAGCAGTAAGTTTCAAACCACAGTTTTTTCGCTCCATGTTTTCAAAATTAGCGGTTCTTGAACCACAAATTTTTCAAAAATTTTCTGACTTCTGTCTTTCGAAATTAAGAATAGCACTTAACTCATATTTCGAGACTCACTTATCATAATTGAACAGTTGAAACACCTACGTTGTTTTTGACAAACGCAACATTTTAAGCTATGTTCTGCCACATTTGTCGTGATACTATGCAGGTCTCGCGGCCTTAACATTTAGTGCGCCTCGAACTTAAAGTGCATAAAGGGGGATTTTGCTAGAACCTCCTTCTGAGCAGAAGACAAGCTGTGTCGAGATGAGAGATCACATAAATTTTTTCAAGGGTATTACGAATTGACATTCAAAATACATTAACTTTATTGTTAGAAAGCTATACAAACGGAAAAAATTCACGCCACCGATGGGACACTGACTAGCCGGGTCAGAAGATGTGAGTTCGAGTCCCATCGGTGGCGTGAATTTTTTCCACTTGTTTGTTTTTATTAGCTTTCTAACAAAAAAAATAATATCAATATCTAGTGTTTGATTAAAACACCAAGTATTCGAAATTACTGTCTTGTAGATATTTCTACAAAATAGAAAACATTCAAAATACAGACTGAATAACTTTTACCTTCATGTTCGAAGGGTCGAAAGGGCTTTAAGTGTATTACAATTTTCGATGACAGTTTCACAACCTGTCAATACATTCCACTATAGTTTTATTTTTACTAGGCAAAATATTTCATTTTATTTTGAAGGTAATAAAACATCCTGTGAATATGTTCTATGCTCATATTTATTGGGGCAACATCGGGTCGTAGGGTCCAATCCGACCGATTGACGCTTGACATTTCATACCACAATTTGATGATACCTACTACCAACAACAAAGTGGTTAATAAGATAATGGTATCATGTTCACAGGATTTGTGACTTTTACAGATATTATGGGTCCCTAAGATTCTATAAAGGTAAAGGCCAACTCCTTTTTGATGACCCATGCAGCAAGCTAAATTTCAAAGTACATATTTAGTTCCCTCGGGCCCACATTTAACTGTTTTTTTACTACATATATTGGCTAGTACACTTTACGATCAGGGTTAATTAGTTCTACGTTATTGATTCAGGAAAATAGTTAAATGCTGAATGAATTCCTATCAAATTTACTTACCTATTTTAGTCAAGGTAATTTAGATGTGTGATTCGATTAAGATGCACTACAGATACCTGTCTCATCCTGGTTCATATTGTATTCAATTTATTTACTTGATCTATCTTTATTTATTTTCATCAGGTTGAACGGTCGGCGATCGATGTGGCGCAGTGGCAGTGCGATTGCCTTTGACTTGTTGAACCTGCCTAAAGTAGCCAAAGGTTAACATTAGAATCTTCACAGTTCCATTTGCATTTCTAAAACCGGATGTGCGTCCAGTGATCTTTAGGATTTCGCAAGAAGCCTACTCGTGTTGATGCGCACGCGACCAGATCAATGATAATGTTGTCGACTTATTTTAAAGATAGCCTGATACTAACTAAGAAGATCTTTCCGCCTGACTGAACCGAGGGCTTGTAAGGGTTGCGGGTAGTCATTTAATGCAGGGTTCACGGTCTTGAGGCAGTACTAGATGGAGTCCGAGAGACAGTGGAATTATTAAGGTTATGATTCTGTCTGATAAGATGAAAATAGTAGGTTTAATCCCTTTTAAACACTTAAATAAACTAGTCGCCCACCCATCAGTTGCACCTACTGCCAATTGTTTTCTCATGGGAATAAGGCGTTTTTCTGGCATATTTTTTTTTTCTTTTTAACCACTCTATTCAAAAACCGCATCAAAAGTGAGTTATCACGAGTTATCGGTGTCTTTAACAGACAAACAGATAACACGAAAAGCGACTCTTATTTTGTACTATATACCGCAGGCAGGATGCTCGTTGTTTAGGCGCTGTTCCCAACACACTTTAATCATATTTTTTTATATTGCTAAAATTTTAAGTAAGTTATACTCTTTAATTTAACCATTACACTGCAAAGAATGTCATTAATGTCATTATATTGTACCATTTGTTACTAGATATTTATCAGTATCTCATTTTACGTGTATCGGTATTCACGAGCTAGCGATATCTCTCATAGATTAAGCATTGCTATTTATTTAAATTGCAGTAGCAGACATGTATTTCTTGTATGATACGGCTTCAAGACGACATCATTGCATTAACATCGAATCCGGCGCCATGGGACATTAAGTAATTATAAGTCAAAGTTCATAGATACGAGATTTGGTTTGTGTTGATACGAAAAATGCTATTTATTATTCTTATATTCGATCTAGCAAAAATCATTATTTATTAGTTTTTAAAGTATTGCGTGGATTCGTATTTTCGGTACATTAGGTTCAGTGACACATGCAAAAATATGAACATGACAAAAGCTAAATAGATATTGGCGTGATACTGGTTTCAACCAACAGTTGTAACGTTATTGACGGATATTATAGGTGACATCTATTGTCATATCTCATTCTTTCCGATCGTAGGTATTGCATAATATTGTACATAAATGGGAGGTCCAGTTGCTGTTAAACGTGTTAAAGATTTATACGATCGATCTGTTGGAGTCACACCAAAATGCCAGCCTTCTTAGAAATATCATGCGTGAAGCGCAGAGGCAGCGTCGAGGCAACACGTAAAGAGTATTTTGATAATTGTTATTTATTGAGACAAGTATTCAGTCATGTTTATATCATATGAATATTTTATTATCAGACCCGTGGTTTCATCTTCATGTATCTCTCACAAATAATTATTTACCAAACTGTTCAACTAGGTATCATACCGATTTACTGCAGAAACAAATACGCACAAAGATTTTTCATTGTGTCCGTCAGTTAAGGTGAATCGCACACTTAACGCACGACGGAGCGCTAAAATTTCGCAGCGGTCTGTCAGATCCGTACTAAAAAAGTCACTCCCCATATCTACTAAAACCGCACTCGACGGACGAAGCTGCGATAGCGCTGCGTCGATAGCGGTTGAGCGGTTTTAGTATGGGAATTGATATTTCAAGTATGGATCTGACAGACCGCTGCGATGTTTTAGCGCTCCATCATGCGTTAAGTGTGGGATTCTGAATTATGAAAATGTTTGATGCAGTCGTAAAGTTCTGGTTTCCTTGAATTTTCATAAAAGTTATTTAATATCATAAACATTGACAAATTGCTAATTGAAAAATACACAAGTGATATCCATGCGATAATATCTTTTAAATAATACGTTCATAGTTGTATTCCATACAAAGTTTCATTAAAATCGAAGATTTGAACCTTGTCGTTAAATTCATAAGCTTTTATTGCTGGCGTTCCATCGAAGACTGGTTTGGTCATCTGTGAAATTAGAATATCAAAATGCATGTACGCCATAAAGGTGGATTAGTGTTAGAGTAAATATTTATGACTTGGATTCAAACCTGCTACTACTAAATGTGAATGGAACACATATCCATTGGCATTGAAGCAAATTGTTGTTAAAATTATACGAAATAAACACACGATATTTTTATGGATAAGAAGGTTTATTAAAACGTTTAGTGATACTGTACTTCTATCTATAATATTCAGGATTTTCGTTGAGTTTTGGTCGCTGGCTCGAGATATGACGATGAGTTTCGGACATGCATTACACCATAGGCGATGGAATCGGCAGTCGTTTACACATCACATACTGATTACCTTAGCGTAGTGTTTCTGCTCTATAAGTCTAGTATTATTTTCCAGTTAACTAATGCAAGGTAAATGCAAAGGTCGCAGGCATCGCATGACTTCATGAGATCAAGTGAAGAGCGATCTTGTCACAGTGACTAAAGTATCCAACTATACTTGTTAGCGATGAAATCAAACCACCAGACAGATTGGAATGAAGAATTATAAGAAAGACGACATCATAGAGATCTATGTGGCCAGTTTCTCGACAATACTAAATTATTTAATGTTGTATGGCATGACTAAATGAGTATTGGGATAGTTGATAGAATCGTAGGAAGTGTGAAATCAGGAATGCCCACATATCAATAAATACAAAAAAATAGACACTTTAGGTACTTATATACCATGATTTTAATTCAACTATAACGAACTACCACTCTTTTTTCAACGTCGGCTTCATTGGTACAAAAAATTGTTAAGTTTTGTGGTTTTATCACGCCTGTAAAGTTTTCAGCACCCCATTTCTTGCTTACATCCAGTACGGTTTCTAATATTTAGCAGTAAAAAAAAACACAAAAAGTTCAGCGTTTTAAATATCCTATTATTATATTTTAAACTAGACCTATAAATTATTGTCAGAGCGGCCTTCACTTATATTCAACGATGCAGCAAAAGAATCGGAAGCTAAACTGGTTTCGATGTAATTAGAACTAAATCAGATAAGTTTATATTTATTGCCCTTTTTTGTTCGATTATAGTCAGCTATTAGCAAGACTAAGAAAAATACTATAATAGTCACATAAATAAGGCAAAATATTATGCAAGAACAACCAAACTGCTGAATACAACAAAAAACAGCATTTACAAAAATTTGGAAAAAGTAGATAAACCATACTTACCTAATAGTACTGAAACAGCTTTTAAATATTTGTCAGAAGAGGCGAACTCTATTTTTACGGCCGTTAACTTTCTACCTAATTTTCAAATTCAAATTTCAAATTTCAATCGTTTATTTCCAAGTAGATTCACAACGAATTCTTTCAGAAAGTCAAAAATTTACAATACAATACTGTCGCTAAAAATAAACTAGTCATTGTAAATTTATTACCTACCCTGCAATTTATATAAGCGTAGTATGTATGTCTGTTTGTAGGTGTCAAACAGATTCATTCAATGTTAAATTGAAAAACCACACCTAGACACTTCAAAGTTTTGTATTGTTGCTAATAAAATGTGCATGTATTTATCGCTTAATTTATTTCCTTAAAAGCTTTTGGATTCGTCGTCTTAAAACTTCAAACGAACACGTAACAAACACCAATCTTTGGTAGCCAGTCATGAAGGTGAATCACACACGCATCGGACACGTATTGCGGTCTGAAACAGTCACAATAACAACCGGTGATAGTTGCAATTTGATGAAAATTTATAATGAAATATGTGTAGAAAAAGAGACACTGATAACTGAAATGATAAACCGCAGCATACTCAGCATCAAGTAGTCAGCATTGCGTAGTCAGCACCACGCAGTCAGCTTCTCCTTAGGGCTAGCAGCCCATCATCAGGCACGATGTCATCCTACGACAACCCATACCTGCAAACCAACCTTAGAACACCCCCAACAGTTACTACCATTCGTCTAGATCTCACCAACCTCCCGAGAGTATAACGAAAACAACCAAAGCACACGTCAGGATCGCCACATTATATTCTATTGGCCACATGAGTCTAGAGCTTCGCGATTGTTTGGTAATCACAGCTCCACCAATTTTATCGGATTTCAAATCTAACCTCAAAACGACGCTTACCAAACACCTCAGCCTGAACTGTCAAATTTATTTTTCATTCGACCGCCAATGTGCGTTCCGTTTTTCCATCACGAAAGCAACTAACAACGAACCGCAAGAAGGTCTCTAACTTCTTCTTTGAGTATCTTACCGTTGATAGCTAACTGTATGCTTATTAAGCGCACCGCCTATTCCTAGCCAGTCAAAGCCTTAGCTTTACTGCAATATCAAATCACTTGACCAAAATACCGACAAACTTCGATCGCTCTCCTCTCGCTTACGTGTAATTTATTTGTCAGAATAATTTTGATGCGACTTAAGTCATCATCATCATCATTAACAGCCTATTGTAGTCCACTGCTGGACATAGGCCTCTCCTAAAGCACGCCACTGAACCCGGTCTTCGGCTTTACTCCTCCAGTCACTGCCCGCAGCTTTGCGTATGTCGTCGCCCCACCTTGCCACAGGGCGTCCTGCGCTACGTTTGCCGATACGCGGTCTCCACTCAAGGACCAGCTTACCCCAGCGGTTATCGGTCCTTCGGCAGATATGACCAGCCCACTGCCACTTCAGTGTCCCATGACATACCTACGGTATAGGAATAGGGATCCGTACACTCCTTTTGTCCTTTAATTTTATGTATTTTGGACCACTTGGTGTCCAATATAAGAGAAAAGACGTAGATAATAAGCAATGCAAAATAAATGAATTTGTACATATATTTTATAAAGATCCGGTTAACGTAATGCATTGGGGAAATCATGCGTGTGTGTGAGATTAGTCTTACATTTATAGCTATGACGCCATCTTCGGGTGGGCCGCGGAAGACATAAACGACGGTGACACTTATAAAATCCAAGGATGCATAGAAAAGTACAGTTTATAAAACCTAAGGGAATAAATTTTATGCCGGTTTAGAATCATTAACCAAATCTTCCCGTAGAAAAAAGTGACTTAGGGATATATCAGAGAATGTGCTACAGCGTTCCCTGATAATGAAATGTTCATTTGTGCTCGCCAATCTAATTATTTATGCGAATATGTCATACTTCCTACATTTTTATGGAGGCAGCACATAGCTGCGGTGTCAAGTAGGGACTTTGTCAATTCGATTATATATTTTAACTAAAAATAATGGGTAGTAGCACAAAATTATTTTTTGTCTGCTTTTTTATAGCCAAACTTGAATTTAACTCATTAACCTAAAGAGACATAAACTAAATTTATGTAGTCGTAAACTATATAAAAAGTCATTATTAGCTATTATGAGTGAACTTTTTGTTTGTAACCAATAAATAACAATCAAACATTAATCAGGATGTCGTATATATATAGCGTTGTAAAACTTATTAATTAAGAACCCAATTGGGAATTGAATTTATTATGTACGGCAAATTCATTAAAAAAAAAATCTCTTTTAAGTCGTCATAGAGCAACAATATCCAAAAATGTATGCTACGTTGATGCTGCAGCATTTCATGCATGTTACAATATATATTCATGCAAATAGTCGATTGCTTCGCACTTAACGCACAACACAGCGCTAAAATAACGCATCCGTAACGCAGCGGTCTTTCTGATCCATACTACAAACGTTAATCCCCATAGTGAAACCGCTGTTGACACAGGTCCTACGCGCGACGCTGCGTTGCGTTTCTAGTATGGATCTGACAGACGGCTGCGTTACGGATGCGTCATTTTAGCGCTCCGTTGTGCGACAAGTGTGAAAATGCCTATTGCATAAATAAGATAGCATAACTCAAAAAGAAAAATATGGATTTATATTTTTGAATAGGGTATTGTATACATACGTCCTTCGTACCTACTTTTTTTTTAGTTTAGCATTATTTCGCCTGATATTTACTTTCGAACAAAATATACTCTGCTGTGTTTGATATGCATTTATCGTGAGGCGTATTTGTGAAACTATGTATTTAAGTACAAAAAGTTTTTCGTAAAGGTCTACCTTTTTAGTATATACCTAAAACTGTGTTATAGAGATTGGAGATGAAATCTTTATGCTATTATTTTCATAGTTCTTTGAGGTGGGTTGTTATTATAAAAACTGTTATGTTGTCGTCCAAGATCATGTTTATTTACATTGTTTAAAATAATTTTGATTTGAAATATCACATGGCACTTTACGTATTATTGCATTTCTAAAACTAGATTAATCGCTAGGAAGCCGTTGAAAGATGATGGGCCTGTCCACACTTATGCGCGGTAGTTGCGTGCGATGTACTCCAGGGCGCGGGCGATCTGGGGGGGCACCGGGGGAGGGGTGGGGATAGCGTCACCCTGGAAATAAAGAAAAAATATTAACCAACTTTTCCTAAGAACAAAATATTTTGCAATGCAAAACCACAGGTCACATAGTCATTTATTACGTTGAAGTTCAATCATATGTAAAGTTATATAAAAATATTGAAAGTTAAAAACAGCAATACCTACGCACGTGAAAAATATTAAGCTCATAAAGGAAGCTCGTAGGTCAGAAGGCAGCACATCTCAAGTGGGATTGGGCCGGACATGTGGCCAGAATGCCTACTACACTATGGGCAAAAAGAACTACTACTTCGGTCCCTCCAAACGCAAAACGGGCACGTGGTCGTCCCAGAAAAAGGTGGAGAGACGAGCTTCATACCTACGCTCATGACTGGATGGAGGCGGCCCAGGATAGGGAAAAGTGGAAAAAAGAGAGGAAGGCCTTTGCCCTGCAGTGGGACATGTATGGCTCAAAATAATAATAATAATAAATAAGCAAATTCTTTTAAGGATGTCAATATAAATGTTGAACGTAGGAGCAGTATAGTCACTCTGAATTTACATATTATTTGTTTAAGCTCTTCTTATCAATATGATAATGAAATGACTGATTAGTATTTGTTATTGCCCTAATTTCGTGGTTCGAGTTTAAAGAATTTAAATGTATGTGTTTAGTTATTTTATATACAAGTATATTATCATAAAAAACACCTTTTAGCGTATTTTATAAAAGGATGTGGTTGTAAAACGTGTGGGTGGACATAATGCGCCTTCTTGATATCTCACTTTTCAAATTCTTTATATGAATTAGATTACAAATAAATTGAACTTTTATTGCGTTATTGTGTTAGGAATGTCGAAGTATCTGTTTATGCCACGTTTTATTGTATCGTGGAATTTAATAGGTAAATTGGACCACAAATTGCTTGAAACGGCGAAACAATATGTCTCATTGTGTTTCCTTTAGGCGCGAATGACGCCAAAGCATTTCTGACTTAAGGTAGATCGCACACTCAACGCACGACGGACCGTTAAAATATCGCAGCGTTCTGTCAGACCCTTTCTAGAAATCTCAATCCTCATACTATAACCGCTCAACCGCTGTTGACGCAGCGCTATTGCAACGTCGTCCGTCGAGTGCGGTTTTAGTATGTGGAGCGAAGTTTCTAGTACGGATCTGGAGACCGCTGCGATATTTTTGCGGTCCGTCGTGCGTTAAGTATGCGATGCGCCTACCAAGTCCTAATAATATTGATTTTTTTCTTGTATTTTAGGCTGATAGATTATATTTTAATCAGAATGTGACGAAACGAGAAGTTAAAAGCATAAGATAATAGTGTAAGTAAAGTCTGACATCAGGTTCATCAACAATTTGCGAACGCACTGTTGCACGTGAAATCAAAAAAGTATATTCTAACACTAGGGTACACTCGGTCGTTTCGGACGACTCAGTGTCCCACACGAAAAGAAGTATAATTTACCTGGGGCTGGTAACCGTTCTCGTCAGCGACGTAGCTGATGGCCACGGGGACACCCTCCGGGGAGGTCCAGGAGAAGGAGCCCTGGGCGACGGCGGGGGCGACGGGGGGGTTGCCGCCGAAGTTGCGGGGGACGCCTTGCTCTTGAGCGGCGATACCGTTGTTGGTTTCGTAGCTAGAGAACAAATGAATTGAAATACAGATTAACAAAAATAATCGATCTTGTAGGTAATGTTTTCATTGTCAACTTAGGCGGATCGCACACTTGACGCACGACGAAACGAGAAGAATGTAATGTTTATTTTGCCGATCGCACACTTGACGCACGACGGAGCGCAAAGATACCGCAGCGGTCTGTCAGATCCATACTGAAACGTAAATCCCCATACCAAAACCGCACTCGACGGACGACACTGCGATAGCGCTGCGATGACAGCGGTTGAGCGGTTTTTGTATATGGGTCGACATTTCTACTATGGATCTGACAGACCGCTGCGATATTTTTGCGCTCCGTCGTGCGTCAAGTGTGCGATCGGCAAAATAAACATTACATTCTTCTAAAGTAACTCGTGTCAATTAGTATGTACCAACAAAACAATATTAATCTTCTGGATAAAACTTGTCCCGCTTACTTTGATAGAGTTGTATAATAAATAATCTAATAAACTATCCCGAAACTTTAGATTCTTACACCCGAAATTGATACATTTATGATAGGAGCAGCTATCACTGATAGTTAACTGAGTGGTCACAGCTGTGTGGGACTCGTAAGGAATCTCAGATTAAAAATTAATACTTACAAGTAGTTGTAAGAGCCATCGGGGTTGACGTCGTTGCCGTACTTCAGGACATCAGCGCTGCGAGCATCGGCGCTGTAAGCCCTGGACACGGGCTGTACTTGCTGGACGACTACTGCTTGCGGGGGCTTGTAAGGAGCTGGTGCCCTGTAGGGTTGGCGACCGAAGCCAGAGAAACTCCTCTGGGCTTGGGCCACAGCCACGAAGCAAGCCAAAACTACTACCTATTGACACAGAAAATTGCATGTTAGTTGAGAAGGCATGTTTTCCACCACTTCGGTCTTACAAAGAGTCAACAGAAAACTTATGGCACACATAAATAAGAATGTATTGATCCTTTTCAGCAATAATGATTCCTATCTTTCTGCCTTTATTCAACGAATCGCATGTAATTATCAAACAAACATCATTTGTAAAACTTTTGAGTTTCCTGTAGTCACTGTACCAATTGTACGCCGATTAATTTTACGTCAAGTTTTATTTATTTTCGTATTACGAATACTTACTGCGAATTTCATGTTTAAAGCTATCCTAGCAACGATCTAGTTAGAATGCGAGTCAAAAAAATTTGCTCGAGCTTTTATATGAGTCATTAGATCCACTGACCCACCCACTACAAAGACACTGCTTGCAATAACATTTGAATAATTTGACACTAGCCAAGGAATTAAGCTTTATTGGCAGCAGATCTGCCCGAAATATAAATTGATTTTTAAGTTATATACAGGGTGTGATGATATTATGTGAAGATTTTTAATTAACGCAGATTAAAACACGTTTTTAAGTGCGATCAGACCTGAGGTATAGCGAGAAAACAGATTCAGGAACAACAATCGTCAATTAAATAAATAACAATCACAAAGTATCCTAGTACTTATCACAAAATATACTTATCGTTTCTTAGAAAAAGCCCATGTCTTAAAAAGTACGGATTTTATTGAAATATACTTTTACATAAAAAACACTTGTTCTTTCCATAAGAAATTAGTTATTTTCTTTTGTCCTGACCTTTACAGGTTTTACAACAAAGTTAGACGTGAGTCGAACGCGTGTTTTAATTATCTTATTACAAAAAAAAAACTAGACATGCGTTCAACTCACGTCTAACTCTTAAACTTTGGAAAGACACGTGTTTCAAAACATCCTTTATGTAAGATCATAGCAATAATTCACACGTTACGGGCTCAGAAGATTAAAATGGATTGGTAGAAAGGTCAAAGTTAAGAATACTTTGACGATAATATATTTGCAGATAAAGGCCAAGTTCTAGGTGGCTAGAAGCTAGTTGGTATACCCTGTTAAGGAATTACTAATTGGTGAACAATAAACATTTTAACCATCTTTCACAAAGGAGGTTATCAATTAATTTCATTCACAATCATATTTAAGTGGATCAGATAACATGAATTTATTATCAACAATTTAAAGTAAGATAAGATATTCTTTATTCAATGCACTTAATTGGTTCAGAAAAGCGAGAAATTCGGAAAATAATAGTTTATGTATGTGGTCGAACTGATTTCAATTATCCTTTGTGTTAGCTTGAGATCATCTGTTTTATTTAAATGCAGAATGTAAAAAAAATCTTGCTTGAAAAAACTGCAAATATTTTAAGGGATGAACCTGTCCATGAAACTAAAGAAATTTCCCTAAGAAACGCAGGTCGAAATTTGGACCCCCCATATACTACAAAATGTACTACAAAATGTACCAGTACCGGTACCAGTAGCCAATCAAGTCAGTTTGTATGGGCGCCCAGAAGTTTTTTCTTATTTTGACCTATGTTGCTTGAAAAAAGTTGTTCAGTTTCATGGTCTGATTCACACAAATATTAAAATAGTAACAGTTAAGTGTAAAAACACTTGATATTGTCACCTTACGTGGAATTTTCTACCAGCCAACTTACCTGAACACCTGGATACATTCAATAAACAAAAGCTAGGATTTTTTTGCGTTTTAACGTTACAATTTCCGATTAATTCGTTAAAAAATTTCTGAATACTCTTAAGTGTTTTTTTAGTGTCCACACTGTTATTTTAGTTACTTTTTAATTTTTTTTTTTATAAAATAATAGTTTACCGAATATAATATAAGGTAATATCTACGATCATTTTTAACCTTCAGGGGTCTAGTTTTTCATACAGTTTTGCATGCAAAAGTTTGCAATAAATGTCGGTCTAGCTTTGCAATACACTACTCAAGTTTTGTTCATGCCACGAGTAGTGATCACGGCAATTTTTACTAACAAAGTTTCAAAAACACACCTCCTGTTGATTCTTTGCTCTATATTTTAGGCGGATCGCACACTTAACGTTTTAGTATGGGGATTGACATTGCTAGTATGGATCTGATAGATTGTTGCGATGTTTTAGCGCTCTATCATGCGTTAAGTGAGCGATCCGCCTTAGGAGTACTTGGGTATTTTACATAAAGTTATTAATTTTACATCACATTATCAAAAGTTTTCACTATGTATAAATATGACATTAAGAATCTCAGATTCATGTCTGAACTATGTATCTACGTAAGCACGTTACGACCTTTAAGTACTCGAAAAAACAAAGAAGTTTTCTTTATAAGGTCATGGATGTTATCCAATACTCATCAATAATAGCAATACAAATCATTCGTTTTAAACAATACGTAGGTATTAAAATAAATATTGGTATGCGCAGATTGAGCTATAAATAACTATCCTACTACCTGTATGTACCAAAGACTTTTTTGATACCTATAATACCACCGCGTGTTTGACCTGTTTTATGCAAATTTTATTTTTATCCTGAAATCACTCAATAAGCAAGAACATCGTTAATATCCAACAAAGTATTTTTTTTCTGGAGTACCATGTAACTTTCACATCTAACGCACGACGCTGCGCATTTTTAGCGCATCCGTAACGCATTGTCAACGAAATTGAAATTTTCTTATTCTAAACACTGACGGTGACGCAGCACTAACAGGTGAACTTGCGTTGTTTGACAGACGCATCCGTTGACGCAGGTTCATGTCTTTTTTTAGTATGGCAAAATTTCGTGCTACACAATAACTCGAAGCCCGCCATCTTGAAATCTAGTGAATGGAATTTTCATTTCTTCAAATGGAATCATCCAAATCGGTCACTTGTATTACTGAGCAAACGGGCATAAACTCTGCCAGTAATTTTTTTGCCAATCACCTAGGATATTATAGTTTGTAAAATTTTGCTTGTATACCTGTGACGTTTGTGACCTTGGAGCAAATTCCATAAGGTCCATTTTCCTTTTTTTACTGGCGAATGTCATAAGCATGTCATAGCATTTTTTCCAAGGTCACAAACGTCACAGATATCAAGCTAAATATAATTATAATATTAAAAAGCCCGCAGGCGTGGCGAGCTGTTGGGGAGAAGCGACCCCACGGACCTGAGTGCTCCCTGGGGAAGTCCCTGCTTTTCAGCTGCGGCTTGCCTTCACCGGCCGGCCACAGTGAACAATGACGAGGAGCAGATCCCCCAACTTTGGCTTGCCTTCACCGGTCGGTGAGAGTGGAGTCGCGAGAGCTTCGGCTCGAGGAGTGCATGTGGAGCGTAAGTGGCGAGTGGGCGCACATGATAGGCCCTCTAAGGATGCAAATGTGCGTGCGTTTAAAGTCCAGCAATACTTCTGCACCCCTAAGCTGCTCATAGAAATGTTGACCTTTTGCCTTTCCTTGTGCGTTTGGCCGTTTTATGGGGCCCATTCTGTCGAGTTAGCTAGTCACCGTCTGCCATTTTGTTTCTTGTTTTTCAACATAGATCAGGCAGACGCCACAGTCCTCTCCATAGTCCAGTTTACCATCCTTTCGGCACCCCACCCTAATAGTCCAGTTATTTTTATTAGCTTCCATAAATTCCACAATAGCTTCGCACTCCAGGCATTGTCCGTGAGAGCATTCACATAGTGTACTTAGGGATAAGTCCTGAACGGTGTACCCTTACAAATTTAGATTATATAGTATTAAAAAGGCCTCTGTACTGTTGGCTTTGGCCCCACGCATGCCTCAAAAGGACCGGGTTCCTGTGGGCCCGAGATTCTATAAGATTCTATATGTTTATTTGCTCACACAATATTTTTGAATACAATTTCACTGACTGACTGACCACTGACCATTGGCCCGAATGTTTGTAATAGATTTTTACAAATATGAATTCCTACTGTCAAAGAACAACTTAGGTATTCGCGGGACACAATCATAAAATACTAGGATAGTGATGACCATTTTTTGATCAATATTTGTCTAGTCTAGACCGCCTTAAAAGAACAGTAAATAAAAAAGGTACAGTACATAGGCCAAAAAGACGGAAGACCATCCGCTTTAGGCACTAACCTATATTTTCTACGCATTGGATAATAATGTTTCTACAAAATTTTTGTTACTGACTTACTGAATATCGCTATTTAGGCGCTGATTTTCAAGGAAAGCAAGTACAAAATTCAGTGGAAATAAATAAGTGATGTCCTAAAATTAACATTTATAAATGGGTATCGACATAGCAGTGGACGATGTGAAAGGGGCATTTTTTTATATTGTGCCATCGTCGATAAAATAATTTTCATGAACAATTTGTATATAACTACTTAATGTCAAAAAAGTTCTACGGAACTTGGTAGATGACGCTACAAAGTTACATACAAAACCAGCTGTCATTTGTATGGGACAGCATATCTAGAGGATAGATAATATTAGATTATGGTTTTAGGACGGTCTGGTATTGATAAATTTCTTTCTTTTTTTGTCGTAAAAGGTGTTTACCGTACCAACTGACCGAATGAAAAACAAATGAATGAAACAAAAATATACGAACGTATCTGTTTATTAGCGATAGATTCTAATAATTTTTACATTATTTAAAGATTTTGTACACTTTCTTTATCACAATATTTATTTACAAGGCAGGTAGCTATTTCCCAACCAAGCTACCTAGATGACTACTGAAGGTAACATCAGTGCACGGAATGCAATACGAGTGCTGGCTCGTAGGCAAGCCGGCATTGAGGTTGCATTTATGGTTCTTCTGGTGCTCTTGGTGGGTAGTTCTTGATATTATAATACAAAGGGTTCTAGGGAAATTAATTCCTCCTGTTGTCTTCGGGGGCAGGGTGAGCGGCGATCCACTTAAGGGCACGAGCGATCGCCTCGGGCACGGGGGGACCGACGGGGAGGCTGTCGCCCTGTAAAGTAAAACAAAATTACTCACTGAAAGTTATAAACTTAAAATAGATATAGAAAAGTTATTAGTAAAAGCGCTACAAACACTTTATAAACTATCGACAACATAGTAAACAAGTCGTTATATAGTAGACTGTTATGGCTTTAGCGTAGTAGTTAGTAATTTACTGTTTCACGTCTCGACGTACTCAGGTTTTTCAATACCATTCCTATAAAAGCAAACCAACCAAGCAAGCTGGTCGGTGTCGAGTTTCATGAATTTTTTTGGTGCTAATCTACTAAAGATGAATGACGTCATACCTGAGGCTGGAATCCGTTCTCGTCAGCCACGTAGCTGATGGAAATGGGTTGTCCTTCGGGGGAGCTGTATTGGAAGCTGCCTTGGGCAGAGCCAGCGGAGCCTTGCTCGGAAGCAGCGATGCCGTTGTCAGTCTCGTAGCTATGAAAAAAAACCACATAAAAAATAAATAAAGGATTCATTAATATAAAAAAAACTAACATAATAATTCGTTATCACATTCAAACTATAAGGTACGACTGACCAAGTCGATTTTAATGGGAGGTCTTATTTTTCATATCATATTTCAGCCTATGTCTCTTTGGAAGATTGTGCAGTTTAGCGGCCTGGTTGACCCCTTAAAAATGCACATTGTGAAGTTTTTACATCGTGTACAGACCTGTATCTGTATGATCCGTCGGGGTTGATGTCTGATTCTTGTCTCAGGATCTGCGCGGCCTGGTCGCTGCTGGCTGAAGACCGCTTGAAGACCGGAGCTTGAGGTTGGTTAAAGCGGGCACGCCTGGGGAACTGGGCGGAGGCCACGGCCACGAAGACGGCTAAGACAATCTGTAATTGCGTTTAGTGGTCAGGTATGCTTTTGATTGCCTTGATTTCCACAGCTTCATGTAAATTAGGCATTAGATACTTGACCGTGTGATGCCAATCAATAGCATCACTTCTTTAGTACCTATAGGTGTCGCAAGAGGCGAATAAGGAGTGAATTCAGGAATCGGGAAGGATCGTTCCTTATGCATTATACATACTTAGCACTGCGCTCGGCAATCCGCCTGCCAAGCGTATATATATTAGCCTGAGATACAGGTTTATCTTAGTTCAGGCACTCGATACACTTAGTCTTAGTAATGTTCTAATTTATTACACATGTAATTTGTAAAGAAAGTCTTTATAAATCATCTTTTTTATTTATTTTTTACTCCCACTTGGGGAGGTCAACGTCCAGCAGTGGAATGTTCTGAATGTAGTAAGTAGTAATGAAACAAGACAAAACACGGCTTTATCTTTTTATTGAGCACTTTTTGCACTACTATTTGCAAGAAGGTCCCAATTTTCGTTAGGTACTTTTAGGCAATACGCAATTTGTTTATGCACTTTTTTAATTACAACACTTTGACTCTTATATGTAGTTTTATACAACACATTTTGGTATTATGGGTTTGATTGATAAATCACTCATTATTTAGTCTAAACACAAATCCTGTTTGGTTCTTATGAACTGCCCAAAACTCACCAGGCACTTCATGATGATAAGAGAAGATCTGTAGGTTAACTGATGTAGACCTAAGATCAATTTTGACTTTTATACTAGCAACCACAGGCATTTTACGCAACACGACATTGATATTGTCATATATTTGCATTAGGTTTATTCATTAATAAACACGTGACATTTTTTTTATAAAGATCAATGCGTTTGATGGCTTTTGACTAATTTACCTAGATTATTAAAATAAAATAGAAGAGGCCTACCAGTCAGACAAGTTGATACAACTAACTTCCTCAATAGTATGTATAATATTAATATACAGGGTGGAAAAAAAATTGCTGCAAATATTTTAAGGGGTGAACCAGCCCATGAAACTGAACAACTTTCCCCAAAGAACATAGCTCGAAATATGAATCAGGCCTCCCGAATACAAAATTACCCCGAGGCAGTGCTTTAGGGGCTAGTTTTAAGTTTTTAGTCCACCTGAGCCGCGTTTACACTAGGTTCATAAAATTGTTATTGTTAAAATTGTTAATTCTTGACCATCAAAAAGCGAAATGTAAAATTTACTACTTTGAATAAATAATTTGATTTGATTTGATTTGACCGACCGGCCAAGTCAATTTGTATGGGAGGTCCAAAAATTTTTCTCATATTTAAACCTATCTTTCTTAGGAAAGTGATACTATAGTTATACACATGTTTTCTGAAACTACCTTGGATAACAATCCTCAAAAATTACAGACGTGGCGATAACAACCGTATTCTTGCGACTGTTAAAGCTCTGCCTACCCCGAAAGGGATAAAGGCGTGATATATGTATGTACGTATTAATGTTTCTTGGGAAAAGTTGTTCGGTTTCATGGGCTAATTCAACCCTTAAAATATTTGCAGCTAATATTTTTACACCCTGTATTTAAAACAGCTGTTTAAACGCATCGCATGTTATGTAGAAATTGACACATACATAATAATAATATATTTTTGATGCTGTTTTGACATTAACACAGACGAGTTTGGTAATGTTTGTAGAGATTCAATTGAAGACCTAAAAAGGTCGCATTAAATGGGTGTAATGAACATTTTACAAAAGCTATTCGTATTTTGATAAAGTTATTATAGCGTAGTAATTACTAGGAGATACCATACAGGAAAGTTTTAAAATTTTTAATTCGTGTGACCTATTGTAATTATTCATAATATGTCACGAAACGTTCACGTGCTTCTCAAAACTCAAAATTAGCATAGATGTATGTATATCATATGCCTATTAAAATAATTAAATCACGTTGACTATGCGTGTCCGCAGTTCCTTGAGTGTAACTCTAGTTTTTCTAAAAAATACATTTTCTAATAAAATGCATTGTAAACTAACGATCCTCAAATATTTGTCAGATGTGGCAATAACCCAATAATAATAAATCCCCTATGTGAGGTAGCCGACCCAGGCAGAGAACGGGATAAGCCAAGGAGAATGATGATTGATGATGTGGCGATAACGACCGTAATTTTAGAGTCGTTAACGGTCTGCCTACTCCGCGAGGGATAGAGGCGTGATTTGTGTATGTTTGTTTGGAAACTGTTACATGTTAAATGGGTATCAAACCTGAAATCCAAATAAAAAGTCGAAGCATTAATGAGACCAGGCAGTGACATTTACCCAATTATATATACCCTTTGAGTTTATATAATTGGGTAAATGTTAAACTTTTATTACGTAAATTGATAGTTTTGAACCCTGACCGTATCTGTTGAAATTTGCAAGAGATAATAATTTGCAAATTTCTATAAATACTAACTAGCCATCTTTTTGACACTTTCCTAATTACTTCAACAAGTGAATACGGCCGCAATATCTCCTCCATCTCATTTCCAAATGTATTTGAGTGAGTAGTTATATCTTTAAGTTAGTTAAAAAAAAAACGAATCGTGCACATATACATTTTCGTGTCAAAAATACAACATCAATTTGTTTAAAAATATTTTCGATAATTTCAACCCACTTAAATATTTTTATAGTTGGGTATAACATGGCATTTACACCTACTTACTTGTATATTTTTGTGCGTTAAGCTGTAATTCATTCGTCTTCCTACACAATAGGTTCCGTCTTTTAGCTCTTAATTCATACTTATATCCATAAATTTTACGTTTATGGCGGATTGCACACTTAACGCACGACGGAGCGCTAAAACATCGCAGCGGTCTGTCAGATCCATACTAAAACGGTGAATCCCCATACTGAAACCGTTCAACCGCTGTTGACACAGCGCTATCGCAGTGTCGTCCGTCGAGTGTATTATTAGTATGGGGATTGACGTTTCTAGTCTGGATCTGATAGGCCGCTGCGATATTTCAACGCTCCGTCGTACGTCAAATTGTGCGATCCGCCTGCCTCTTTAAAACCTATAGTACCCTGTGGCTACACTTGTGTAAAGAAAATAAAATCTTTCAATGTAAATTTTTTGTAGGTATATATTTTAATACTCATCATTTTGATATATTTTACGCTTTAAATATTTATACTCGTTCATACATTGTAATAGCTTCGAGACTTATAGTAATACCGTCGTATCATTTACTTAGGTAAATGGGCCGCTCTTGGCTGGAATCCGTTTTCATCAGCGACATAGTCTACTCTGTAAGTTTTCCCATCAGGTCCAACATACTGGTAGAATCCACTGACTCTTGTGCCGCCAGGGGAGTCTACACGGCCATTTTCTTCGGCGGCGATACCATTATCCGTCTGGTAAGCGTAGTGATAAACATTATCGTTCAAGTCCACGTTTTGGCTGACAATCCTGGCGTTCTGGTCGTTGTTGTAATAGTTCCTGGCGTAGACCGGCTGAACCGCTTGCACGACTGGCCTGGGTGTCACAGGCACGAACACAGAAGGCCTGGCTTGCACGAAGGGTCGCACTGTCACGGGCTGATATCTAGACACCGCTATACTTGATGCCTGAGGAGAGTACTCGATACTGTAAAGGGGGAAAAGAATAAGTATTTCACAATGCTACAACGTTTATTCATTTTGGAGCCTGCGTTTGTTTATTATTATAAATAGTAGAAACTCTTCTTCGACCAGAAAACTGAACTTCGACAAGACTGCTCCGACATTACTCTACTTCAACATTACTTAAGTCGGAAATCTTAACTCTCCGATATCCTTCTTTTTAAATATAAGGTGTAAAAATATTAGCAGCAAATATTTTAAGGGGTGAACCAGTCCATGAAACTAAAAAACTTTCCCCAAGAAACATAGGTCGAAATAGGAAAGAAATTTTTGGACCTCCCATACAAAATGTAGCAGTCGAGCGAGACAACCCTATAGGTCCAATTTTTTTTTTTTCATATTTTGACCTATGTTCCTAGGGGAAAGTTGTTCAGTTTCATGGGCTGATTCACCCCTCAAAATATTTGCAGCTAATATTTTTACACCAATAAAATGTATACGCAATAAAATGCATTTCATTTCACCAAGTTTATGCTCTATAGTTATATTTAGGTGCCTGCCTCTGTGTAGTAGGGGGTTGAAAAATTTTGACGCCAAGGTTAATGGGGTTGTTGGATGACTCGATACTTCTTCGAAATAGAGTTCTTAGTTAATTAGGTACCTACTAGACATGGGAAAAATCACTCACTTAGATGAGCAGAGCGATTTGAATCTTTTGCGTCTGCGGAGTTGAATCACTCACTTAGTTCAGTAGTTCACTTAGTTCACTTCTTCATTACGGCTCCTACGAGTCCTACGGCTCATGAGTGAGCGACGAAGCGAGCGAGCGGTTACGGAGTTTAGTTCAAACGAACTAAAGTGTTATTGAATTGTTGACGTTGTGTTGTAGTTCGCATCTTTATAGCATTTTTATTGGAAATATAGTTCGTGCATCAGTTTAATATACTTAAATGTAAGGAAGGATTTAACGAAGTAATATGTGAATTCTTAATTTGACGTTATATTTTATTTTCTATCTTTAATAAATGTGTTTCTTTCTATCTTTAATTGCCGTGTGATGCCGACTTAGAATAGCATCACCCCACATCCTTCCCCCGGGTGTCGTAAGAGGCGACTAAGGGACTCGAGAGTATTGGTGTATTACAATTTTTAGGCGACAGGCTGACAACCTGTCACTATAGTGATACACATGTTTTCTGAAACAACCTTGGAAAACAATCCTCAAAAATGTCAGACGTGGCCATAGTGACCGTATTCTTACAGCCGTTAACGCTCTGCCTGCCCCGCGAGGGATAAAGGCGTGATATGTGTATTTATGTAATAAATGTGCTTGATTGTAAAACAAAATGGTGCAAAACTATCCCGATTTATCAAACAAAAAGGTGCCCTATTATCTTACATTTTACGCTACTTTTTGCTTCACATACCCGATGGACAGACGCGTGATTTAGATAGCCAAGACTTCGAAAAACATAGCGTCTCCACTCTTTCCTACGGAATTCGATTTCTTTGTCTCTATCTTATGCGAGTATGTGTTGTGCGGCTGTGTGCGTCGTGCGGCGCGAGCCGCGAGCCGAGCGGGCGCCCGCGAACGCGCGCGCCGCCGCCGCCGCGCCGGCCGTTCGCGCCGAGTCCACGGCTCGCGAGAGCCGCTTGCGTGAAGTGAGCCGGTGAGTTGTGAACTAAAGCTATGTCAGATGAACTACTGAACGACTGAGTTGTAAGAGCGGACTTAGTTCTTTTAAGCCAATCGTTCATGAGTTACCCACGACTAGTACCTACCTGTTGTCAACAACAGGAGCAACCAGTCCCTGGTAAGGCGTGGAAGCACCAAAAGAGAACGGCTGGTACAGTGGTTGGTACGCCGAGTAGATGGAGTTATACTTGTTGTTTGTGCCGATGTAGTCGCCAAAACGAGTCGCGTAGTATTTTCCATCATCCAGGTGTCGATACTGGCCATCATCCCCACCATACTTCCCAGGATGGTATTGCCCGTCATCTTCTGCAGAACAGAAGGAGACAGCAACGACAGCCAAGACAACCAACTGCACCAAAAACACAATATTAAACTTTTCACTCAAAGATAATCGCACTTCATTTCCACACAGTTTTCAACTTACCACTAAGGACTTCATTGTATTCCCGCCTATAGGCTATAAAATCGAATGATAGACTTGGCCACCTACCACAGCTTTTTATACAGTCATCAAATTCGGAAACAGACTATTTATTGCATGAAGATAGACACGTAACTTGCAGAAAATGTAAATTTTATTTGTCTCAGTGGCATTGTATGCGACTTATTTGGGTCGATAGAGTGATATATGACATCTGATAATCCGATTCACCCGTATTCAGAATTAGATCATTTGCCTAAATGAGCCCACCGTCCTTCCGTGAACATTCGCAGCCATAATTAGTTCCTTGATATGGATCTGTATCAATAAAGCGCGATTGGTTATTTTTGAGACCTTGATCCAGTTCCAATTTAATAAAATATTCAAACAATAGAATACCTAAATAGTTCTTCTTCTCACGGATAAATCAATAAAAAGTAAAACATATTTTATTGATAATATTCATTTTTTCTTTTCTTATAAATAGACACATTTTCTTGGACATATGTTAAATATTTGGCTCATGTATTTGGAATGCACTGGCATAAATTAATTCACATCTATGTTTTGTTACGCCTACGGAGATGTAAAAACAGCTAAAACTATACAAATTAGTCATTTTCATTCATAGATAGTTTGAATCTTCTGAGTGATCAATTTGTATCTACGTATTTATTTTAATAACCTATTATATTTATTAAATACGTATTTATTTTGATAAAATAAGGAACGAGTATATTAGAGGAAGTTTGAAAGTAGCGCCAGTGACAGAAAAGATGAGAGCTAGTCGTTTATCGTGGTATGGGCATGTTATGAGGAGGGATGAAAATCATGTGACGAAAAAAGTAATGAATATGAATGTGGATGGACGCAGAAGTAGAGGAAGGCCTAAAAAAGTTTGGATGGATTGTATAAAAGATGATATGAATCAAAAAGGTGTAAACGAAGATTTGACTGCAGATAGAGATGAATGGAAGAGGAAGACATGTTGCGCTGACCTCAAATAAATTAGGATAAGGGCAGGCAGATGATGACGTATTTATTTTAATTTCAAAAAAATTATAGATAATGGCCTTGACACGGTTTTGTCTAAATATATCTATGATACCTGTACTCTCTGCCTAGCCCTCCGGAGACGAGGCGTGATTATATGTATGTATGATATCCTACATCAAAAGCTGCCTGACTCTTCATATAGCCATATTTCGTAGTTAAATCAATCTCTCACTTTTTCCAAACCAATAAATTCTTTGGTTAATTGTGTACTTAGTATAATTTAAGCGTCTATATTCGTAGTGACACTAGTACGCTGTAGCTAGGTAGCGTAGTGCAGGAATCTAATTAAAAATATTGTTATAAACCTGTTTTAAAGTAACAATAACTTGTATAATTAATCATGTATTTTTGATAATCTGGATAACTGTGCTGTACAGGAACTTCCATAGGCTGGTCTCATACTTAACGCAAAACGCAGCGCTAAAATAACGTGTCCGTTAGGGTGTCCCAGGCTACTAGGAGAAAAAAAATTTTTTGGAATTTCAAAATGCATACCCTCTATATTTTTTCCATTTGACTAGTAAAACTTGAATATGAAATATTAATGTGATCGGATGACATTAACCCGTGCCGACTTGACGTCAAAGGTTCAGAGTAAAAATTATTATGAAAACTATGGGCTCTCCTTAGAGAAAAATAAAATTAAATGTTAAGATTAATTAAATAAATAAAATAAAACATATGTTTTGTATGTTTTAACTTTTTTATTATAAAACGGATATCAATTATGATATTTCTTTTTAAATTTTGCTTTTTGAAGTCAGGCAGGGTAGGTATTACCACAGTGTTTCAGTAATCTACCTGTCTGTACTATTGTATGCAACATGTATAATAAATATTGTTTTTGCTCCTCCTGTACAATGATCAAAACGAGGAACTCTTGCATTAACTTGACAACTCCTTCTGCTGTATTATTGACTACTTTCAGTGAAAGCAGCTTCCTTTTGTTAACGAGTTCAAAAGAATCATCATTTGACCAAAAAGAGGGACACTTGTTCAGAAAACTGTCATCGATTTGGAATCGCTTAAACAGGAACTTGCTTTGGACAGAGGTGATAATTATATATAACTTCGTAAGACTAAGTAAAAAATTTAAATTTACTATAGGTACCAAACTATGTGTCCATATTTGACATAAATTAAGTCACTTTCTTCTTTAAAACGCGATGTAACGCGTATTATATATGGGCTATTAGGATTTCTTTAGCTACATCATCATCGAATAAGGCCAAATGAACAAGTCAAATACCTCAAATGCTGGCAAAACTTCTGTAAAGCTACTTTTGAAATACTTTGTCTTTTGTTTCGTAGGCTTTCATGGCCTTCAAATTACACAAGCTCTGATAGAGTGCATTTACTGCTGTAATACATTGGAGCCAGGGTTGTCGCAATGAACAGACACAAATCACACGTTTATCCCTTGCGGGGTAAGCAGAGCTGCCTTTTACTTCTTTAAAACTCTAAACTGAGAACTGAGTGATTATATTTTAACGAATGAATAGCTTTCGCCATACATCGATCCTGGTGCATGGCACCTGGAGGCAAAATCTATAATCTTTTCTCTTAACCTCTACCAAGAAATATTATGTAAAGTTCAATCAATTCGCGAATTTCATGTCTAACAATGTCCTTGGTCAACTTAGGTCGGTAGAATTCCAGCAGTTTGATAATTTCAGAAATACGAGTATTTAAACATGGTAGCGTTTCTAAATAACTTTGTGTTTTCTCGGGATCGATATTTTTCCAGTTTCCTCGGAATTTTTTGAACAAAAGTAGTATGTCTGGGCTCATAGTAACTTGGCTGATTTTTGCTTAGATCTTATTAAAAGCAGACGTATAGAATCTGCACTTTGTCTTCAAGATTCCAGTCTGCATAACAAAATGCAGATAAGGAAGTTTAGAACCGATGGTTTGATGTTTTACGTCTACCATTGAAAATATATCCATTTGGAACTTCGTAATTCTGATTTAACTTCCGTGGGGTGCCGGCTTAGAATAGCATCACCCCATTTCTACCCAAGGTGTCCTAAAAAGCGACTAAGGGATGAATCCAGGGAACGAGCAGCCGCCTTCCCAGTGAATATTTACAATACCTTTAGTGAGTATGGCATTCCCCCCAATGGGAGGAGGTCTATGTCCAGCAGTGGACTGTTATGGCTGTAGAAGTAGTAGAACTCAGATGACAAGTTGAAAACACGAAAACAAGGCGATAACTAATAAAATAAGTAAGTAATAACACGCAACCAATGCGACAGCTCGCACGCGCCATACTAGCACGTACTATGCCAGTACCGAGAGGTTTCCATGCAAGTCCAGGTTGCCCTCATCCAAAATACATGAAACTTTATTTTTGGACGTTTTGAGACCATTCTCTCTCTCTTTTCGTGTGGGACACCGAGTCGTCCAACGACCTGATGAACCCTTTCTAACAAAATAAGAGGGTATGCGTTAAAATAAAGCACTTTGATTTTTTTGGGACACCCTATTCTGTCCGTATTGCAAGCGTCTATCACATCGTACTAAAAACGACATTCTCCGTACTTCAAATCCAAAGCACGATGCGGCACTAAAAGAACGCGTCCGCCCACGTGCACAACGCTGCGTTAGCGTTACGTCGTGCGTTGGACGTGCGTCAACAGCGGTTTTAAGTATGGAGAATGACAACTCTGTCATGGATCTGACAGATTTATGCATTACAGATGCGTTATTTTGGCGTTGCGTTGTGCAGTAAGTCTGAGAACGGCCTTAGGAACAGTAATTGTCAGATAAAAAATATTTTTATATTCTTTTAATGAAAATTAATGTTTGTTTACATTTTGTGTTGCTGATCTTATTCTTGCTTATGCAGGTTTTTAGTTTCTTTTTTATCCCTGCATGACACTTGCGTATTATCGTACTTGAAATTCAAACGTTGCGAGCTGTTATATCCATCAAAACACAAAAATGATGTAAATTTTTGCATTTCTCTATATAAGGCAATGCAAACTCCTTCTAAAGAAATTATTGTCTATAAAGTCGGTTTACTGACGCTAGTTGAACGACATAAGAAAATACTGATGTAATAAATGGATTTTTCAAATGAAAATTTTAATTTATACGCTGAAAAATATACGCTGCCGAACGCAGATGCCGATTGTGCCTCTTTGTCACTCTTTCCACATTCTCGCTTGCACTTCAAGACTGTAATAGAACGCCTCAGAGCGAGTGAACGCCGCATCAGTCATGTTTATTGGTGTAAACAGCCAGCTCCATCGAATTATAAGCTGTTCTCACGTCAAAAACCATACATCGGATTTGGACATTATGAGGTTTTTAATACATAGAGTAATTCAAGAGATTTGTAACGTTTTGGATTCCCGCATCTAAAATTCCGCAACTGAATTGAACGTATGCAATTTTGCGGCATTTAGTTGCCGTTTACGACACCCGCGGGAAGGAAATGGGTTGATTCAAGGCAATAAAAAATATGAAACATAGGAGCGTGTTTTATTTTTGTTCGAAGGAAATAAAAAAGTTACTCAAATTTGACTTAGCTAAGGATAATTTATTATAAAATAATTATAAACTAATCACACAAACCATTTTAATAAATACTAGGATCGGTATAGAAACAATTTTTACAAAGATTATGAGTTTTACAAATCATTTGTAGAATTAGGTGTAAGTTTACAACAGAAACTACGAAAATAAAAAAATCTTTAAATGATGTTATTGTTGTCATTATTTCGAAGATCTTCATGTACCGTATATGCTTGTGAATAAAAACTCTTTTTATCATTTAACTATGACATTTTGTACCCACCTACTGAACTGAACTGATTTTTAAACTAAATAAAATATGTCATAAATGCAAAGTAATAAATATGTATCCAATGAATATCTAGATAGACTAGTGTACTTCAGTGACCCTAACAAACACTTCGTAATCCAGCTTAAGCTTGCAGTTTAAGAGGTTGTGGCCGGGGTCAATGATTTTCGTGCCTTTGAATGTGTAGATGGAGCCTGCGTCGCTTTCTTGGATAAAGCTGGGTGGGTACCTGTAAAAATACGTGGGATATTTATTACCAACTAATACACCAACCAATAAATAGTCATCTGCTGGATTTGAGAACTCCCCTTATGACAATGCTGTCTTTTATCCACTTCATTTATCCCTTAGTTACATATTCGTACATTTAAAAAAGTTTACCGGATCTATCACAAAGTTAAAATTCAAAAATGTGTGATAATAATCACAAGTGCTTGAAAAGTAACATATCATATTCTGTTGCCCAAAATATTTCAAATGATTGCCCATGCACGCCCAGGGCATTGCCCGCAAACAACCGGTGATTCAGATAAAAGCCAATACTTCATTGTATTTTTAAAATGATAAATTCCATTGTCTAGATTACGCACACGAATCATCAATTTGGTCATAAATAACGATAAAAATGGCAGCAAAAAATATACTAATTTTTTTAGCACCACCTTACTGAAAGAAACTAGGTTAGACGTAATTCGTACCTACTAACATAGGTATCTTTCATAAATGTTACTTTAAGTATTTCTTTAAGAATGTTATTCACGAAGATACAACCAGTTCGTACAGGTATTTGAAGAAGCTCAGTTTTTGTTTCATTATGCGAACTGTAGTTAGTAAATATTATATTTTTTCTTCTCGCATGTGGGGCACCAAATCGACAAACGACCTGCCGAATGCGATGCAATGCCTATTAATGCAATTGGGGAATCAATCATAAAACAGTCATTCTTAATTAAACGACGACTATTAAATAGTTTAACAAAAACTTTAGAAAATTTATAACTTTTTAAGTAGGTACTCACGATCAGTTTCCCTAATCATATTATGATCGGGATAGAAGTTAATTCTAAACGAACTAGGTACTACATAAAAATATAGCGCCAAAATACACAAAACAAGCAAAGCAATCAGACGCGTGCAATACTCACTGTGTGACGATCTCCGTTTGGTTAGGCGCTCCATTCGCCGTCAAGTACTGGCACTTCATAGCCACCTCTTTGTCTGCAAAAGCTTGGTTATAATGTTTCGAACTGCCAGCTGACGCGAAATCCGATGATGTATACTCTTCTATCAATCCCTTGATCTGTTTTTGGATGAGAGAATATGCTCCTGCGTTGTTGATGTGGTTTTTATTGTTGTTGTTGTTCTTGTAGTTGTGTTTGGGGCCTTTTCCTCCTGGGCCAGGAGGGCCAGGTGGGCCGGGTGGACCGGGTGGGCCGGGAGGTCCGTTGGGGCCGTTCGGCCCGTTTGGTCCAAATCCTCCGAAGCCCCCGTTTCCTCCGAATCCTCCATTTCCCCCGAATCCTCCATTGCCCCCGACTCCACCATTGGGGCCAGTTACATGAAGGTATCGGTAATCTCCTTGATCTCTAGGTCCATCTATGTGGTTGTATTTTCCTTCGTCACTCGGGATATATTTTCCCTCGTTGTTGGGTCTGTAGTACCGGCCATCGTCACCATTGCGCCATCCGTACTTGTTTGGGTCCCAGCCGTACTTTGAAGGGTCGTACTTTCCGTCCCCACTGGGGTCAGGATAGGGCTCAGGGTCACTTCGGATCACAATACATAGGCTTGATATTAAAATCTGAAAATGTAAAATTGTTAATTTTTGTATCAGATTTTGTGAGACGCGTTTTCAGCATTTAAAGTTATCGTAAGATACAGTAAATTCAATTTAACAAAATGTAAGTATTTGTATCTTTTGAATAATTTATCTGCAAGTAAAAACAATAGGTAGATACTTATATAAAAAATTGAACTTTTTTCGTCAAGTAATAATTTGATAAAGAGAAAATAATGTTGTATTGACATGTACTTAAAAATATCTCAACTTACAAACTCAAATAAAACTTTCATGGTTGTGATTTTCCCGTCTACCGTAGACTTAGTAAGGATGCTATTAAATGATGAACCTATACTCTTGATGCAGGTTATAAGGCGATTTGAATGCAAGGTACTGCACAGGTTATACTTGGAATCTGAAATCAGGCCGGATGCAATCATAGGTCAACTTAGCACATCAAAGGAAAACGTCAAATCCATCATTCTGAATCTGAATAAAAAGTTGTGTATCTTATATTAACATTCATTAGCTGTTATATGCAATAAATTAGTTTAAAGACATACCGTAAAATAGAATAGTATCCTATAAGGCGCGTCGAGGTTACCGCGGCAAGTTACCATACAAAAAGTGGTTTTAAGTCTGAGGCTTTATTTTCTGTCACTGCACTGGGTGAAAATTTGGAGAGCACTGAAGCATGTATGCGCACTCAAGAGGCACGAATGAACCGTCCTCCAGAGACGCAGTAATTCTTAATATACCAACGACGCATGGCGCCACATTCGCGTCATCTTGCATGCAAAACAATAAAATAAAAATGCATTCTGCACAATACCGCATTCCTTCGATCTAATTTTATTTACATGTAAATCGTTTTCGTGTAAAGTGTGTGTCACATTAGACTCATCTTAGCCTTGAATGAATGACTACAATTTTTAATAGCGATACTTGAAACTTGAAACCTGCCCATCGGTTTCTGATGTTTGTTATTTTCCCGTAGTAATCAGAAATTTTTCCGGTAAATTAAAAAAATAAAAAATATGTATAAATCTTGCTCTTGACACACTTATATTAAAACTTATCAACATCAGACAGACAGAGAAAAGCAAAAACCTACTTTATTAAAATTATATACAAATTATTGTTATATTGTGTTGATGAATGTTATTGACTTGTGAATTTTTATCGTGACAGCGTTTCTCCACTTATCCGGTCCGGCGGCCAGATATCGGAAGTAGCCTTCCGACAATATTCAAATGCCGGGGGACGCCTATCCGGTAAAAGACGTACAGTAAAATGACGTCATGATAGAGTTCAAAGAGTATCTTTTATATGCATACTTTTTGTACATCAGTCACTTCGGACCGTCAGAATCCAAATTTCGGTTTGGGAAATTCCCGGATCGATAAATGCCGGATGCCGGAAGAGTGGAAAAGCATGTACAGTAGTGTAATAGATTTCTAAATCGGATCGGAAATTGACGGACCGGCAAATGACCGGATAAGTGGAGAAAGGCCCTAAGTGTTTCAACAGTTCTTCTTTTTTATGTCTTCGTTCACTCCCATTCATTTTACATAAGAACAGAAATCTATTTTTCATACTTAATGCCAAAATGTAACATTTTCTCACTTTTCATTACTACCTTCATGAGTACTCAGCCTAAAAACGAACCTTATGTTATTCCTCAAATATTTTTGTATTGTTTGTTTACGAACTACTTTGTTTGCACCATTTACCAGCCCATGTAGAGCAGTTACCTAACTACTTATTTCGCATTAGTTGTCTCGTAAATTTTTGATAAAAAACACATTGACATAAAATATAAGGGTACTTAAATTGTTCTAGAAGTTTCTAAATCTGATTTTTGACATCTTCAGTTGCCCTAAAACTGATTTTGGGTGGGTCAAGAACCTCGGGTTTCCCGTTAAGGATGTGACACGCAAGGTCGAAGGATCTTATAGGACTCTACGCGTCTGTTGAACCGGTTTTTATTGCTACTAGATCCTAAATATTTTGATAACTTATTTTGTAAACATATACTTATAACTTCTTTTCTATTTTGTTATTTTCTTCAACTTGTATATGCGTTATATTTTTTTATGTATCGTGTCAACTTACCATCAAAATATAAATTAATCAGTAGGAATGGTAAGATATGCATTTTAAGTAAGTAAGTAAAATACTTTATTGCACAAAATCAACAATTACAGACAACAAGAACATTTACAGTTAATATGCGCAAAGGCGGCCTTATCTCTAAAAACCATCTCTTCCTCTCTTTAAATCCTTTTCTTTAAATCCTTCTTTTGTCAAACATAAATAAATTCAGGGACCAGGGCTGGGGTTATAAATATCTCCTGAGTCATAAGAAATTGTTGGACGAGATCTGCATATTAATCAGTATTATAAAGCACGTGAACCAAGGCCAATGCTAATTTCTTCTTTTCTTGTGGGACACTAAATCGTCTAAAGACCCGACGAACCGTGCTGTCACAGGTTTTCTACCGTCGACTACAAGTCGACCGCAGGCCTTTAACATGGTTGTGTAAATGTGAAACGAGGAAAATAGTACTAATCCTATTTGTTCCTTATCAACCTTCTACGAGCTTGGTAGATAATTACATTAAGCGTGAAGGGTGCCTGTCGTTGGAATATAATTGAAACTGATAGCTGAAAGTGTGTGCAAGCTTTTATTGTGGTGATGCACAGAAAGTAGATAACTTACAGCTTATAATAATGATAGCAATAACGTGAATCAAATAGCAAATAGCAAAAATAGCAATATATGTTATGACGTAGCGCTAAACAGAATGCCCGATATTCAGTTGACATACCTGACAAGAGCCCCGTAATGTCAGTTTTCTAACTACTACATAATAAAAAGGTTAGCACCTAAAAAGGTCGCTACATACATATACCAGTGATTATAGATTTCCATTAAATCATATTTTTACAAGCAAAAATTATTTTAGCTATGACAATATCAATCGTCGGAATAACATATTCATACGCCCTTCATAAACAGCCCTATAAAGTTCCACAGAGAATCGGTACCTACCATAGACTAGATTTTAAGCAATTGCTATTGTTTTTTCTCTCTACATTACCAGGTCGTGTAGTGCCGGCTTAGAATAGCAACACCCCAATTCTACCTGGGTATTCTACTTGGGTGTCATAAAAACCGACGATCATCAAGGTAATGGTGGTGGCCAAGGGAAGCAAAAATATTAGTGGGTATACCATCAGCCCGTGGTTCGATGACATCACTATATCGACCGGGTCTCAATTGGCCCAGGACCGTGAGGAGTGGCGCAATAGAGAAGAAGCTATAACCCAGCAGTGGGTGAATGTGAGCTGATGATGAATGGGCAGCAGCGTTCCCTGCGAATGCAACATCTTCCACTGCGCTCGCCAATCCGCCTGGCAAACGTGGTGAGTATGGCAATACCCTCTAATAGGGGAGGCCTATGTCCAGCGGTGGACTGCTGTGGCTGTTAAGGAAAGTAAGGTTTCTCTCTCTCTTTTTTTTCGTGTGGGACACCAAATTTTCCAATGACCCGATTAACCCTCCTGGTGTCAGAGAGTATTTTTTTCCTATGTTTCAATAACGCATAGATTTACTTAGCTGACACGATTAGCAATTTTTCCATAGATCGGTAATTTGAGCCCACATCCGGGTAAGACATCAATTTATGGATTTATGGATATAGTCTACCGAACCAGGGACAAGTTTTCTAATCAGCATAATTTTGTAGATACACGTGTGATGTGATGTATCATGTAAATTATGTGATTTTGGTGCTGAATTAATTCACCCATTAAAATATTAATAGGTATGTTTGCTTAGGTACTCATCTTCGACTTTTAACCGTCAATTCGTTAAAATAAATTATCGCTGTTAGCAAAAAAATCTATTTAGTGCCTAATTAATTATCTAGCTTTCTATATACGTACATTCATAACTTTATATTTTTCGTGTGGGACACCAAGTCATCCAACGACCCAATAAACCCTAGTGTTTTTCAACGGCTTACTACTAATCATTAGTAATCATTGGCCTCATTCGTCTTTGGCAGACGATTTAATCAGGATTGTCTGAGGCAGGATTTATCCGTATGGCGTGGGTGAAGTTTCCTCTTCACAAATACTGCGTTACCTAGGACGAAATTATGGAAAACGCAGGGTTGCCCAGAACTTGCGCCAGCCTCTCGGGCTCTCTGGGTGACTCCACAAGAACAAAAAATATCGACTTGTCGTCCAACTGAGTGTTGACTGTGACTTGTTGTGTCGTCGTACCTCACGTCGACACGTGCGGAGCCAGGCTAGCTGCAGGAGTCTACCTCACAATGACTTCTGTCACACGCAACTGACGGAGGCCCCGTTTTTGGTTCAATGCGGGGTCGTCTTTCTCAAGGACAGGTCTTGGGTTGCTTCTTACGACCATCACGGGAAGAGATGCCAAACTGGCAAAAAGTTAAGGTTTCCATTGGGTAAACTTACTTATTCTAGAGAGGTAGATTAGCTTCTTATTTGTTTAAAGTTCAAAGAACTTTTGGAACATCCGTAAGTTTGCAATATCCGAACATAATAAATCTATCGGACAATAGGTGTGTGAGTTTGCGCGTGCTTTTTTTATTAGAGGAAAGAAAAACTACCAAATATGAATCACAAAAATTGTAGTGATTTATTGCTTTTCACATATTCTTACTAGGTATTTCAATATGAAAAACTTCAATGAGTATTATAATTTTTACACTTAATTATCTAAAGCCTTTTTATAAAACTAAAAATTGTTTTCCTATTTTGAGACTAGATTGTTTAGGGGAGGTGGGCGCCAGAGGGGTGGAAGCCGTTTTCGTCAGCGGTGTAGTCTACTCTGTAAGTGATGCCATCGGGGGCAACGAACTCGTAGAAACCCTTGACCCTCATGCCTTCGTGCTCATTGTCGATCTTCTCGATGTTGCCAGACTCTTCAGCGAGGATCTTGTTCTCGGTCTCGTACAGGTAGTGGTAGCCGTCGGGCCTGACGTCTTCTTCCTTGCGGATGATTCCGTATTTGTAGTCGTAGTTGCCAGCGTTAGCGTTGCCGCTGTATTTGACGGCGCCGACTCCGGAGCTAGCGACCGCTGAAGCACCGAATCCACTGCTTGCGGAGGCAGAAGCCCTGTTGCCGCTGCCGACGCCGCTGCCTGCTCCGAACGCACCACGGTTAGCTCCGAACACGCCGCTGCCAGATGCGAAGGCTCCGCTGCCGACGCCTGAAGCTCCGCCGTTAGCACCACTGCCTGATCCAGAACCCGAAGGACCGTTCTGGCCGGAGTATTTGCCTACGTCGTAGGAGCCGCTGTACTTGCCGCCGGGGCCGCCGCGGTCGCTGTCGCCGGTGTAGTAGCCACCGCCGGCACCACGGTCTCCGCGGTCACCGCTGCACAGAAAAGAAAAAATAATCAAACAATATTCAGTGAGGAAACCAAAAACAATTTTCCCAGGGAATCAAGAGATGCTGTATCTTTGTGAAGTAATGGTAATACTACGTACTTGTATTTGCCGGAGTCATCAGGGACGTATCTGCCAGAGTTGTCGACGTAGCGGCCAGAGTTGTCGGGTACGTATCTGCCTGAGTTGTCGGCGGCGGGGTTGTAACGACCCGAGTTGTCGACGTAACGACCCGCGTTGTAAAGGTTGGGGTCGTAAGCTCCAGCTGCAGCTGAGGCCACGACGCGAGGTCGTACGCCGAAGACCTGTCTGCCTGGCCTGAAAAAAAAAGTATTTAAATTATTATTTAACACTTTGGTTTTTTTTTGTATTTCAACTCCGTATCTCAGATGATGAAACTCAGATGTAACTCTTTTATTTTTTTAAATGTAAAGTTTATTAAAATAAAAAATAAATAAGTACCTTTCAGCGGCCAAGGCAGTCGCCACAAACAGGCAAAGTACCTAGAAGAAAAAAGAAAATCCTTGTAACTCCTTTATTTTACAAACACTCGAGGACTCAATTAATACAATATTATTCACAAAACACGCCTATTGTAATTTTATTATCCAATAAATTAATAAAATCGATCATGTAGTCGTAAGTATATATTATCACTCAATTTTATTTATTTTGTTGTAATAAAACGACATCTATTAAACAATTAACTTATAAGCTTAAACTGTTCTATTTTTATTAAATCGCGGAACTTACCACGAGTCCCCTCATTTCAACAAGCGCTAATCTACTTGAATGTGCTATATCTACGGGCAGTTCCTATTTATACCTTTTTTTTATACTATTATACTTCCAGTTAATTTTCATGTCCAGTTCGTCTCATTTACAATATCAAGTCGACGGTTATTCACAGATACCAGTTTTCCTCAAACTTTACGATAAATTTTTGCCTTCTATTGTGCGATTACGAACAACTTTGGATAAAAGGTGACTGAGATGGAGTTGACAATAGGATGATCTCATTTTGGCCTGAAGGGCATTAACCTGTATGATTGATAATTTTTGACTTCAGTTATGCTAAAAAAAAGTCACTAAGTGCAGTAAGTTCATCTCATAGTTCGTTGACACGGAACGACAAATCAGTTTGATTTTCATATAAATTTATTGGCTCGAGCTATATGTTATATCTGTAAAGATAAATTGAATCAAAGAATCTTGATCAATACTCAGAATATTCATTATTGATAACAATATAATGCAAAAATGGTACAATTGACTGAATAGATAGCAAAAGTTATTGAGTCTAGGAAGAGCAAAGATTTTCGTGCCATTTTGCTACGATATTCCTAGTGTACTGTAATGGAAGAAAACTGGAATATGAATATAGCACTAATGTGCAGAGATAATCTTTTTGATGCAACCTGACTACGCAATGCCATAAGTCTAGAAAGCACACTTCTCCACAAATGGGGATACAATTTTTTTGCTATATTGAGCCGGTGTTTTTTTTTTTATATTAGCTAAATATCGGACAAAGTTTGAGAACCAGATCTAGTCATCTAATTAATTACAAACTTCATCGCTTCTTCTCTAAGACTCCTGCCCGCCCTGCCGCCCCGCCGCCCCTCCCCCCCCCCCATTCCGGTATACGACACATGTATCCATATCGCGGTTAAACCACCTCTCAAGGCTAACTTTTCCACAAATGTCATTTTAATACTATTTTATGCTAATATTCCTTTAAAATATTTGAAGCGTCGTCTCGATTATTTATGGTTTAAAATAAAAAACCACTTTGTGTTATCGGATATTACGTGTCTGGGTTATATGAAACAACAATAGGTTTAAAATATTTCCCAAAATAAGCTTTGAACAATTTATCAGGCTCAATGATTCTAAACCTTGAAGTACAGTTTACTAGACGTCGACTATTGTTTTGAAGTGTCAATGTACCTACCCCGGCTAGAGAGACATTAATAAGTATCTGTCTGTACAATTTATCAGCTTAGCGGTAAATAAATAAGTTATTAGCTTAATTATGTTTTACGATTGACTGTTACCTCTGTAGTACCGCTGTATTGAAGTAGGATCTTTTCTTTTACAAAAAAGTATTCTGTTAAAAATTCCTACACGAAAAGAGAGAGAAAAATTCAAGATTCTCATTAGGCGGATCGCACTTAACGCACGTCGGAGCGCTGCTAAAAAAGTAGTATATTATACTACCTAGAAAAAAAAAGTTATAGTACAAATCTGAAACTGTTTTATATAAATTTTGCCGTAATTTTATATAATGAAAAAAGTTACTACAAAATCAATCTACGCATATGTACATACATACATATATCACGCCTTTATCCCTTGCGGGGGTAGGTAGACAGTCAACGGCCGTAAGTATACGGCCGCTATCGCCGCGTCTGACATTTTTGAGGATTGTTGTTTTCGAAGGTTGTTTCAGAAAACATGTGTATTATTATAGTGACAGGTTGTCAACCTGTCGCCTATAAGTTGTAATACACCAATACTCTCGAGTCCCTTAGTCGCCTCTTACGACACCCGCCGGAAGGATGTGGGGTGATGCTATTCTAAGCCGGCATCACACGGCAACATCACATTGTATCACGGAGAAAAGGTATAAAAACGAGTAAGGTTTATACGAAATGCGAAAGCTACGAGTCATATCAACATTTAAGAAGAAAAATGTCTAAAATTACATGATAGATTAGAATAATTCAAGATTTTTTTATAATTGTTTTACATGCCCTGTGCCGTATGCAACGAAACTATAGGCATTCTACAGGTGAAATTCGATGTACATTGCATAGCCAGCATGACATCATAAAACCAGGATTTTTGATCCGCTACGCAATGTACATCGCATCCACCAGTAGAATTGTAGCCTGTAGTTTCGAAAAACGAGACACAGGTCTCACTCAATCCATTACGTATTTCCGCGGGAATACGGTTAGCAGCGGGTGTAAACAAAGGGCAGGCTACTAATATTTTTTATGTAATTATCTGTATCTGTAAATAGCTTATGATCCTAATAAGTACTGACACATGCTAAATTTATTATTAACTTAAAATATTTAAATTAAAATATCGGTCACACCTTAATTAAATTATTTCATTTAGAACATAAATTAATCTATTTGACTTTATTGATCTACATGTTGTATATTCTTGTCAAATTAATTTTAAGGCGGGGAACACACTTGACGCACGACGGAGTGCAAAAATATCGCAGCGGTCTGTCAGATCCATACTACAAATGTCAATCCCCATACTAAAACCGCTCAACCGCTGTTGACGCAGCACTATCGCAGTGTCATCCGTTGAGTGCGGTTTTAGTGCGGGGACTGACGTTTCTAGTATGGATGTGATAGACCGCTACGATATTTTTGCGCTCCGTCGCGCGTCAAGTGTGTTCTTCGCTTATAAGGCTCGTGTCAAGAGTTAAAAGATGATCGTGAGTTGTACATTCGTATACAAAAATGGAAACAATGTAGTTTGTATCTTTGCACTAAAACCTACAAAAATACAACTTAGATAAATATTTTATTCAAAAGTAAGTATCACAAGTCTTGTTCGCAACTTTACATAATACAAAATAGATCATTATACAAACATTAAACAAACGAATATCTAATAGTTGCAATTGTGCTAAAGTTAACGATCATTTATGCAGAAAGTAGCATTTCTGAAAAACTATATGGGGAAAACTTTAAGGTCAAAATCAATAGTCTTTTACTTTTACCAACACCAAAATACAGGAAAAATATTAGAGTTTTCATTACAAGTATACTAAAAACCTGTTCACCAAATTATATTTCCTACAAAAGATCAAATAAGATCATCATTAGTAAAATATATCACTAATATTACAAAGATATATATTATTGTTTGTTCATATTTCTAAATGAAAGAAAAACCTTACGAGAAAGAAGAAGAAGAGTCTATTATAATAAGAAACCCTGACATTTTATGCGATTTAAAGTTGCGTTATTTTATGTGATCTTTTAATTTTTTTGTCAGTTAATTAAACGCATATTCTTATGTCACTGAATTTCTAGGGTTCATCGGGTCGTTGGACCACTTCGTGTCCCACACAAAAAGAAGAAGACTGAATTTCATTCCACGTAAACTGATATTCGCAAAAAAAATTTGCACACAAGACAATATGTATGTACAAGATATATATATATATATATATATATGTAAGACAGTATGGTGGCAATTACTTACGCTAAAGATGCAAAAATATAGGAAATTTAAAACATAATGCTTTTGCCTTCATTTCAGTATTATTCAGTATAGAAAACTTTTTTATTAACGAAAATATTAAAAATTATAGTGTCCCGCCCGCACATCTAATTTAGAATAATGAATAAAAATCTATTTGAATGATAAACAAGTGGATAAAGGAACACATTTATAAAACGGTATAGCCTTATAATTATTATGTCTAAGGGTATATTAAATAAAGCACTATAACATTTTATTATTTTTCTTGCGAGTGAATCCACGGATGTCAAACAGAGCTAGCCAATCTGACACCATTTTAGTGTAGGCGTGCATACTGGTTGTGTATTAGCGAAGAAGACACAACGTTTTCGGTTAAAATAAATTAACGATAATAATAATAAGTATTATATAATCAGGCGTGGCTTGAATTACTATTTGACATATCAAATTAATACCAGACTGGTTGTTTTTAAGATGACAATATGGTAAACCACAGTATGTGGGTTTTCAACTTCCTGTCGATAGTACAAAAATGTTTTGTTTTAAACAAATAAGATTTTAATAGGTTTATTAGTGGGCGTCTAATTTTAATGATAATCACTTTGTTTTTTTGTGGAAAATTTACTTTATGAAGTTTGTTAGAGTTTCGCCGTTTTGGCGCATCGCACGCTTAACGCACGACGGAGCGCATCAACATCGCAGCTGTCTGTCAGATCCATACTGGAAACGTCACTCCCCATACTAAAACTGCACTCAACAGCAGTTGAGTGCTTTAGTTTGGGGGTTGACATTTCTACTATGGATCTGACAAAACGCTGCGTTATTTTAGCGGTCCATAGAGCGTTAAATGTGCAATCCCTCTTTCTCATCCTGTTACTCGTTTTTCGTGGACAATAGGCATTTTTTTTTCAAAAGGTACCTATATAACATAACTGATGAAACCCTTTATGTCATTTGATATTAATCACTATGTGAATTGTTTTCAGTCTCGTTAGAATATTGTAGGCTGTACCACCTGATAGTCCGAAAAGAAAGATGGTTCTATGCTTAGGAGAGCACGTTAAGGCGCCGAGCCCGGTTGCTGTCTTAGAAATTAGGCGATGGCTGCTCCAGGTACTTGTTGTAGGCGGTTGAACTACTCTGACACCGGGGTTCATCGGATCGCTGGGCGACTCTGATCACATGCAGTAAAATTCATCATCAGCCATAAAACTGCGCTTGTGTACTTTGAAATCAATAATAAACGTAATTTTGTATAAGGGTATGTGCTCATATAAAACATGTACGAACAAAAGACATCAACGCGTTCTCATACAGTTAAACTGTAGCATTATTAAACAAGGCCCTAGTTTGACCCTACTATTATTAAGTTGTAAGGTTATTCAAATCATATTAAACTAGTAGTAAATGACGCAGCTTGAGACATAACCAGACTTCTTGGATGCACCGTACAAGTCCGTACAACATTGTAAAATATGACAAAGAGCCTCGAACAACTCACAAACTAACATAAGCAAGGATTCACTTTGTGTCGCTGTTCTCCCATACTTTGAGCTGACGGACGTGCAAGGCGTAGTGTATCGACACGCTACCTTGCCTTGCATTGGTTCACTAAAGCAGGAACTACACTTGAAGTCCGTTACCGCATTTTTACCGCATCCGTAACGTTCACGTCTATCAGTTTCTATGAAAATGAGATTTTTTATACCCACGTTCATATCATACGTTAACATTCATTCTTAGTATGGGTTTTTGGAGTTGGACGACTCGGTGTCCTACACGAAAAGAAAGAAAGAAAGTATGGGATATCAGAAATTACGGTCGTTAACGCTCTGCTATTCTGTCAGGGATATAGGCGTGATTTATGTGTGGTGTGTGTGTGTGTGTGTGTGTGTGTGTGTGTGTGTGTGTGTGTGTGTGTGTGTATGTGTGTGTGTGTGTGTGTGTGTGTGTGTGTGTGTGTGTGTGTGTGTGTGTGTGTGTGTGTGTGTGGTCAGAAATTTCCTTGCAACTGATCGACTCATGCGTTAAGTATGCACTAGAATTGCGCAGCAATCGACGTCAAGTGTGATCCGCCTAAGTATGGTGCGTATAAAGACGTAATTTTATGGATCTTTATTGACACACCTTTGTATCGTCCTTAATAAGTAATATGCTAATACATTGGGAGACAAATGAAGAAGAAAACTTTATTACACCTGTATGTCTCCATGAGGGCCATTGTATAATTGTCAACATATTGTAGACATTGTAGCGTCAGCAGTGGAAATTATTTGGCAAGCCTATTATCACCAAGCAACTGCAACAACAGATTTTACAGCGAAATAAATAACTTTAATTAAAGTCTCTGTTTCGCTTTGTCACCGCGTCCTTACAATATTGACCATCACCAAAGTCATCAACATATATAAAATCTACTCTTTAAAAGGGTCAACTTAAATATGTTTTTCATACAATATGTGCCATGTGATGCCGGCTTAGAATAGCATCACCCCATTTCTTTCCCGTGGGTGTCGTAGAAGTCGAATAAGGGACTCGAGGGTCTCATACATACATATATCACGCCTTTATCCCTTGCGGGGTAGGCAGAGCATTAACGGCCGTAATAAGGGTCTCATGTGTATTGCAATCTTAGGCGACAGGTTGACAACCTGTCACTATAGTGATACACAACTTATCTGAAACGACCCTCGAACATTTTTCAATCGTGGTGATAACGACCGTAATTTAATGTCACTAACGCTCTACCTACCCCACCAGAGATATCACTGTATAGGCGTGATTTGTGTATGTTACATACATGTAGGAAAAATTGGTACAGGTTAATCATTTAAGAGGGGTAGGTAGATTGATGTTCTGCTGATAGTTCCTAACTAGAAATCTGTTAGAGCAGCAATAAGTGGTAAATATAGTTGTGTAATGAGGATAATGAAGTTATTAATAGAAATTATGCTAATTTGTACGCCGTAGGACAATCTGCCTACACACTGTTCTTAATTATTCCTTATTATAACCTTACGTATTAGGCGGATCGCACACTTGACGCACGACATAGCGCTAAAATATCGCAGCAGTTTATCAGATTCATACTAAAAACGTCACTCCCCATACTAAAATCATTTAACCATTGTCAACGCAGCGCTATCGCAATGTCGTCCGTCGAGTGCGATAGAGTGCGAAAGGTGTAACGGTATGAATCTGACAGACCGCTACGATGTTTTAGCGCTCTTTTGTGCGTCAAGTGTCCGATCTGCCTTATAAACGAGGTATAAATGCTTGTTTTGAAAATATACATCTTTAAACTTTACAGAGATACTTTTGAATTAATTTACCAAATCGTATTATAATGCGATAGATATTGTCATAAGGGCATGATTCCAGTAACATGTAGACACCTGTACCATATTAGCAATCAATAGGAGCCTTTACTATTTATTCAACAGAGTGTTTTTAATCGGAAGAGATGCCTGTTGCAAACGAGGGATTCTACACATTAGATACTTCTTGTGCATTTAGTATTAGAAAACAGACAGGCGTTAGAAGGTTAGACTTCTAAAGAGCGTTGCTAACCGTTTACCAACATTATTTTATTATAATCCTAAATATCTGAATGCTTTAATTAATTGTCAGCTAAACTTAACTCCCACCAAAGAATATTTAATCGAACAGTTAATCTAATTAGTTTGGCGCACCGCACACTAAACGCACGATGGACCGCTAAAATATTGCAGCGGTCTGTCAGATCCGTACTAAAAACGTCACTCCCCATACTTAAACCGCACTCGACGGACGACGCTGCGTAGATAGCAGTTGAGCGAGAGTTGAGCGGTTTTAGTATGGGGATTGTCATTTTTAGTATGGATCTGACAGAACGCTGCGATATTTTAGCGGTCCGTCGTGCGTTAAGCGTGCGATCCACTGCCTACCTATTACGTATTTTGCTAAAATACTTATGGAAAACTATGATCCCGTAAATAAATAAAATCATCAGTCAATACTTTTTGGTTTGAATTAGGTACGTAGATACGAGTACGTCAAATAATTTCATCCAAAATTCTATTAGCGCATACATCGCCAGTTCATCAACTTGCCGATTTAAAAGACCATTTAGAAATAAGTAGTACCTGTTGTGTTTTGTTATCTAAATGTGATTTTCCTGTGTTTTATCTTGTGTGCAATAAACATTTAAAATAAATAAATTAATTAAATGTGTCGATTGATGTGGTGGCTATAGTACATATTGATAGAATAAATAATTGGTTGTGAAATCAAACTAGATATTATGGCACAACTTGAGTTTTATTTACATAAGATTTTCTCTTTTGTGCTTTCATCTATCGCTTGTTCCATGAAAACTATGCAGGGTTTCGGTTGTGGTCAGTCTGTGGTCGCTTAGATCCTCTTGGCAGAGATGATGACTTCAGGGTTGTTTCTGATGTACTCCAGGGAGCGGGCGATGGCGGCTGGTACCGGGGGGGCGACGGGGATGGAGTCGCTCTGTAGGAGAAAATTAACTATTAAATTAAAAGTTCAATGCAATCCATTAAGAAAATATAATCTTTAGGCTTTTTCCACACTTCAGTGTGGGAAATAAAGCTGTGCCAACGTATGCGCCTGTCAGGTCAGATCCATATTAGAAACGTCACTCCCCATACAAAAGCCGCTTTCGACGCAGGTTCAACGCTCCACACTGCGCGAGAGGTGCATCTGACAGCCACATACGTTAGCGCTGCGTTATTTTTCCACTGAAATGTGGTAGAGGCCTCAAGTATAGAAGTGCCTCGTGGATTTCAAGTACTTTTGCTTTTGTTACATGGGCCACAAATCACAATGCATGTGAAACTCATTTCGTTTGCAGTCAAGATCCTCAACATGTAGTAAGAGTTAGAAATAAATAAGTACTATCATTAGGTTCAAACCACACATACATTGATTCCCCATGAATCAGTAGGTATTATTCTGTCTTTTGAAAAATTTAGTAAAGTTGCATATAACCACATACCTGGGGCTGGTATCCGTTCTCGTCGGCGACGTAGGTGACCACTACGGGCACGCCGTCGGGGCCTGTGTAGCTGTATTGACCACGGACAACCTGCGCATACAAATATATCACAGCATTAATATAAGTAAGTCAAATAGACAAAAGCAGCCATAGAGTAAAAATCAATGGGCAGACCATGAGGCCTCTATCACACTTCAGCGCAAAAATAACGCTGCGCTAACGTGCATACGCATGCTTGTAGAATGCATACTAGAAACGTCACTCCCCATACAAAAACCGCTCTCAACTTTTGCCCACGCACGACGCTGCGTTACCGCTGGGTCGCTCTTCGAGAACATTTTCGACGGTTCTAGAATGGATCTGACAGACGCATTATGTTAACGCAGCGTTATTTTTGCGCTAAAGTGTGAGAAAGGCGTGAATCTACGGGTCTGATGACATTATGATGGTACTCTATAGATGCGATTAAAAAGACCTTGAGAAATTGTGCATGAGGAATACGCCTATCCTACAGTGAGTGGAAGCATAATCAGAAATTTTTATGTGTTTTTACTGATTTGAAAGTAATATAGAAATTACTTACAACAGCAGCGGTCTCTCCAATCTGTTTCAGCTCACCGGTGGCTTCAGATTTGATGGCGTTGCTGGTCTCGTAGCTGCAACAAACGTTTTATCATTAATATTTATGTCAAATTACCATTATTTTAAAATAGATACCATACATATTTTAAAAAATGAGGCTTGTATGTGTATTAATGTAGATACCATTATTATATAGACTGATCGTTTTAAAAATTAAACGTTAAAAAGACACTCGCATTTTAATGCCACCATCATATGACATTTGCATAAAGTATTAATATAATGATCGCTGTAGGCTTATGATGCGTACCGTGACATAGATTTTTTTCTATACCGTTATATAAAAACTCTTCACTTGTTTTGACAAAACCTTTAAAATTTGTCACGTCTGAAGTCTACTCGCATACGAGACAAATCTACCTATGGGAATTTCCCATTGGGAATTATCATAAAGTCTACAGGAAGCAGTTTAAAAAAGTTATCTTACTTGTAGTTGAATCCATCAGGCCTGACGTCGGCATCAGCGCGGAGGGTTTCAGCGGCGACTTCACTGCCAGAAGCGTATGACCTGACAGCGGCGTTGTTGTAAGCGCCTTGAGCTGCGGTGTAGGCGGTCCTGCCGGTGTTGGCGACCTGCGCAAAAATATCAATCATAAGATTACACGTACCTATAGGGTCTAAGACCTTTCTCGCACTTCAGCGCAAAAATAACGCAGCGCTAACGTATGCGCTTGTCAGATCCATACGTACAAAAACCAATCTCGACGCAGGCCCAACGCACGACGCTGCGCTAACACTGAGTTATTTTTGCGCTGAAGTGTGATAGAGGCCTATAGGTAGGGACCGGCGTGTTGCAATAAACAATTTGAATATGGGTCGATTTGTCTTATCTTTGAACACAACACACTGTTTCACATCCTATCAGCCTATCGCATTCTACTGACGTAGGACTGCCATTTTTATCCCTTAAAGGGGTGAACCAGTCCACAATTAACTGAACAACTTTTCCTAAGTAACGTAAATCAAATTATGACGTAAAATGTTGGCCCTTGCTCTCTGAAATATTTTTTATCTGGTTCATATATCATGCTCCTTGGGGAAAGTTTCATGGACTGGTTCACGCTTAGAATTATTTGCAGATGATTATTTTTACATCCTATATATCGCACGTCGCAGATGGCAGTCGGTCTGTGTAAAAACTTGGTTCCACGTCAAATCCCCTAGGTTACCTTACTAGCCGACCCCGACAGAGAACAGGATAAGGCAAGGAGGATGTGTATATCACAGGTGTTTTGTATTGGTACCTGGGCGGTGTTGTAGACGTCCTGGGCGACGACCTGGGTGGCGACTGCGGGGCCGGTGACGACAGCCGTGGCCCTGGCGAAGGGCTGCACGTTGCGCACGGGGAAACGCTGCTGGGGCGCCGCCACCGCCATGCACACGCAAGTTGCGAGGATCTGCAAACGAGGAAGTTATTTAATGATGTATAAAAAAAAAAAAAGATTTAAAAAAATCGCTGAATAATTGCAAACCGCAGTATTACTTCGAAGTCGTAATAAATTGAAAACACATCAATAAGTGTTCAACTTAAAATTGATAACTGGTCGATTTCATAGAAAGAAGTAATACAAGATCATTATTATTTCACTGACTATGTAAGTGATCTTAATAGAAAAACATGTCATTTAATAATTGGTACTTCAAAGAATGAAAAATATACTGTACTTACTTCTAAGAGACTGTCATTATTTAAAAGGGGAATTATTGAAATTTTTAAATTACACCTTCAACTTTAATTACTGCTTTTTTACTTCCACTACAAACCAAATCAAAATATGTCAGAATAAAGAGCTTAATAATAATATAAACTAAATTCCTCATATGCTTACCAGGAATTTCATTTTTGGAGAGATGTGTGTCTGCGGGATCACCAAAGAGAACAGCTGACCTATTGATGAAAGTTCAGGCCTATATATACAAATGTGGAAGGTAAAAAAAAACATGAATAAAATTAAGAGAATCGAGAGTTGCTAAAAGAGGCTTTATTCACAAAGTTTATTGCCCTGTTAGGTTAGAGTTCCGTGCGAAAAAATGAAATCCATGTTACATTAAAATTGATTCAGGATAATATATTCTTCAACTTTCACAACATTCCAGTAATAAACACTACTTGCGTATTTGAAAAATGCAATATAGTGGACAAAATTGTCTTATTGTATTCATTTGAGTAGAATAAACTATTAAAACAAATAATTTATTAGAAGTATCTATTACCTGTCCATCAATTATATCAAGGATATCAAGATTCATATTTCAAATAATCGAATCAGGTTAGTTTTATTTACGAAAATATGTATAAAGTTGGAATTAAACCCGATTATACACTTATAAATATTGAAATCTCTTTTTTTTTGTAAAGACATTGAAGCATCCAACGATTCGATGAAATTGTCAGAGAGCTGTATTGGAAAAACGATTCTTTTTAAACACAATAACTTGACAACACAAAAAATAACACCTATGTGATATTTTTACACAATAGTACGAAACCCTAAGTGCGCGAGTCCGACTCTCACTTGGCTGATTTTTCAATTCTGATCAGACATAGGCTAGTTTATAATATTGTTTATGTTAATTTAATTCTTAATAGTTTAATATGACCACAAGAGACAACCGATTGGACAAAGTCAAGGCCATTTTGTTACGTCTCCTTTGTCCAATTAGAAAATATTATTTGAATTTGCGATGCATTACTTATTTATTAATTCATCAGCAATAACTGCCCTTATCTCAATTAATTTGGGGTCTGCGAAACATGTGTTTTTCTTTCATTCGCCTCTAATACTTTTTCTCTGTCTCTAGTTAAGTATTTTGCAGAAATCTTTTTAGTCTCTGACGAGAAACACACTTGACGCACGACGAATCGCAAAAATATCGCAGCGGTCTGTTAGATCCATACTAGAAATGTCAATCCCCATACTAAAACCGCTCAACCGCTGTTGACGCAGCGCTATCGCAGTGTCATCCGTCGAGTGGGGTTTTAGTATGGGGAGTTACGTTTCTAGTATGATCGGACAGACCGCTGCGATATTTTTGTGCTCCGTCGTGCGTCAAGTGTGTTCCTCGCCTTTGAGATAAGAAAGTGTCTCATTTACAACTTAAATGCTAAAAACTACAGTACAAATTATTTCTTAAAATTTTTGTGGTGGTGCTATCAAATCATACATTATATACGTAGTGGTCGAGATTCTTCTAAGCTTGAAGTATCACCAGATTTTCGTAAGGAGTTATGAAATCAAAAAGTTTTTAATGCATAACTTATTTTTATTTTGGTACATGCGATTTATGAAACACTATGTACAAAATCCATTACTTGTTGTTGTCCACAGTTATGCCACTGTATACTTTGTACTTCTATAGATCGATCTGTTGTTATATACAGAATGTTGCAGTTGTCCATTGGCGCTTAGGCCTTCAGTTCTTCTCTTCCTTGTAAGGGTGGGCTGCGATGTACTCCAAAGAGCGGGCGATGTACGCTGGGATCTCAGGACCCACAGGGATGCTGGCACTCTGTAAAACGAAAATAAATTTAAACCCTGCAGCAGACTGTTGTGGTTGACTCGGTAAGGAAATTAGATTTAAACCACAGACGTGGCCAATATTTATATATTTTATTTTGTGTAACATTTAAAGTATGACCAAAACATTGAACAATACATTTTTTGGGTATTTTCGTTAGCGATAGAAGGTTTGAGCCTTTTGGTCATCTTTTCATAATATGTTCAAGGGCTTTGTAGGTTTCTGGGCCGATTTGCTCTATCGTGGTTTGTGTCCCATCTTTATCTGGCCTAAACTATACCTATGTATTTCAAAGTACCATTTTGTTTTAATTTTAGAAAATAAGGATTAATATCTTCTTTTATATATTTAACGTGAAAGTGATCAGGTGAAATGAAAGATTGTTGTCTTACCTGGGGCTGGAAACCATTTTCGTCGGCAACGAAGTTGACCTGCACGTTTTCTCCCTCGGGACTGATGTAGCTGTACGAGCCACGAACAACCTGAAGGAAATTATTAGAGGTATTTTAAAATCACATGCATTGATACTTCAGTGTCACAAAAGTTTTAAGTACTTACCTACCTAGACTAACTATACTCGTACTATGTTTTGCGAAAACTCTTTGATTCATTTGAGTGCATATTAGAGCCACAAAAAGTTGCATTCAAGTCAACGTAACAGTTTCCAAAATGATAGTATTTATTATCTATTGAATTTTACTTACTATAGCAGGGGCCTCGCCACCGACGTTCTTCAGCTCACCGACGACTTCAGATTTGATACCGTTTCCCTCAGAGCTGAAAAATACATTTAAAGCGATAAGTCACTACTTAAAATATTTTTACATAAAAGTAATGATCATTGAGTGTTTAAACAGAACTTACTTAGCGGAATAACTGCCGTCTGGTTTTGATTCATAGTCATTGCGAACGATGGGAGCCTCGGCATCACTGCTTGCGGGGCTGCGCTTGTGGATTCCGTGACTGGCTACATCGTAGGCTTCTGATGCTGCGTTGCCAGTTACTTGGGCGGCGGCCACGAAGGGAGAAGCGGCTACGTTAGCAGCGCGGTGGAAAGCGTCAGCTGGGCTGCGCTTGTAAATTCCGTGACTGGCTACATCATAGGCTTCTGATGCTGCGTTGCCAGTAACGTGGGCGGCGGCCACGAATGGTGAAGCGGCTACGTTAGCAGCGCGGTGGAAAGCGTCAGCTGGGCTGCGCTTGTGGAGTCCGTGACTGGCTACATCGTAGGCTTCTGATGCTGCGTTGCCAGTTACTTGGGCGGCGGCCACGAAGGGAGAAGCGGCTACGTTAGCAGCGCGGTGGAAAGCGTCAGCTGGGCTGCGCTTGTAAATTCCGTGACTGGCTACATCATAGGCTTCTGATGCTGCGTTGCCAGTAACGTGGGCGGCGGCCACGAATGGCGAAGCGGCTACGTTAGCAGCGCGGTGGAAAGCGTCAGCTGGGCTGCGCTTGTGGAGTCCGTGACTGGCTACATCGTAGGCTTCTGATGCTGCGTTGCCAGTTACTTGGGCGGCGGCCACGAAGGGAGAAGCGGCTACGTTAGCAGCGCGGTGGAAAGCGTCAGCTGGGCTGCGCTTGTGAATTCCGTGACTGGCTACATCATAGGCTTCTGATGCTGCGTTGCCAGTGACATGGGCAGCAGCCACAAAAGGAGAGGCGGCTACGTTAGCAGCGCGGTGGAACGCGTCGGCGGGGCTGCGCTTGTAAATCGCGGGAGAGTTTACGCTGCTGGTGGCGGGCGCGGCCACCGCCATGCAAGCGCAGGTTGCGAGGATCTGTGTAATAACAGTATTTTTATTTATTTGCACCTTGTCTATTTTTAACATTATAATGAAATCTTCCTCTTTGTTTGTGTTATAAAACCAACTTACCAAGAATTTCATGTTTAGTGGAGTCTATGTCTGTGGGATCACTAGATAGAAACTGATGTGTTTATGAAAGTGTTGGCTTTTATACTCTAAAATAAAAACAAACTAAATAATAAGAACTTGCATTTGCCTACTTCATAAAAAGTTGCCTTTCAAGATGCGATCGTTTATTTGCATAATTTTGTTGCACAGAATTATTTTTCTATTCCTTCGCGTGCAACGTTAATTAATAGCAAGAAATTAGAGGATTGTGTGCAAAACAGTAACAGCTGGGACCAAAATCATCGGCAAACTTTGACCAGGGTTCATCGGGTCGTTGGATGATTTGGTCCACAAAAAATTGTCGGGCTAAATTCTACTTTGACATTTATACCTGGATTCTAAACCCTATTCAATGCAATAAACGTATTTCATTTTGTCAGTGCATTATCCTTGGCATGATCTCAAATCAATGCATAGTATAGAACGAAGTCGATTTTTACTTTTCTCTGTCTGTCTGTCATGCATGGACAATTGGACATTGCTAACTCCTTCTATCATTCAAAAGATTTGGCTTTTGGATGCCTTTCATTTTAATATTAATAATGTAATGACTTAATATAACGGTTTATACGTGTATAACACATGCCGGAAAAACATCTTATTCCCGCTCCCATGGAAATTCAAGAAAGGTGTTTTAGTAGGAAAAGAAGCTGAACTTCAGAACTAAAGCCGTAACGGCGTAACGCATTCCTAACCAAGGCTCGAAAAATAAAATAAATATCACAATATCCGAAATGTTTCAAATAATTCAAAAATCTTTATATTTTTTATATTTATTGGATCAATCAGACTGAAATCCTTTTAGTTCATTAATTAATTTTGTAAATATCCAAATGTATTAGTTTTACTTAGAATATTAAAATTTCTACCGCCACACCCAAAAACTCAAAAAAATTACGAGTTAATGTAAATACATACCAAAAACAAGTAAGAAAGAGACAGCCACACATCAAGCCTCCATCGTTAACGAGGTAGACAGAGCGTCAATGATCAAAAACAAAATAAATGTCTTTATTGCCATATCTGCCAAAAGGGTTTTAATATAAACTTTTTAATTTGATGTAATTCTTTACCTTAAAATTTCATTATTTCTTACCAAAAGATGGTGATATATTTTCAAAAAATAAATATCATGATACCACGCGATATATATCCATGATATAAACCAATTGCTATTTATTGAAGAGTAAAAATTGTGATATATATCAAGTCATATATATCTTCGTACCCTGTTCTTAACCTTAATACAGTGTACCTATCTCCCACAGCGTGTGCCCACTTTCTTTCATAAAAAAATATATATTTCAGCCACACATAATATATGACGCCATTCTATAAAACAAGTTTAAAAACAAAACAAAATATAATTATCAATTCAATTTTAATCGAGTATTTTGTTCATTAATTCGCTTCACCAATGAAACTCTGACACGTGCTTAGAACATTAACTAGATTTGAATTATAATTAGGTATAGTATATCTATTATCAAAAGATTACTGTTTGCTTGTTTACTCCACTGTCTTGTAGGGTAGATAGGTTTATTTTTATAATTAATTAACAAGTAGGTAATTCAATCCTAATACTGAGCAACAAGATTCAAATAACTTTAACAAATATTACAAATCTAAGCAGACCAAGTTTATGCTCTGTGAAAATGTTCCTACCACAAGCCATTTTTCACATTTCAGCGCAAAAATAACGCGGCGCTAACGTAAGCGCTTCCAAACTAGAAACGTCAATCCCCATACTAAAACCCGCTCTCGACGTACGGCCCAGTGCTAACGCAGCGCTAACATAGCGTCGTGCGTTGGACCAGCTTTTTAAAACGACCAAAAATTACATTTATAGTACGGAAATATAAAAAAAAATATGATGTTAGATTTATTTATCTATTTTAGGCGCATTGCACACTTAACGCACGACGGACCCCACGTCCTACACTAAAATCGCAAACAGCGGTTGAGCGGTTTCAGCATGGGGATTGACATTTCTAGTTTGGATATGACAGAACGCTGCGATATTTTAGCGGTCAGTTGTGCGTTAAGTTTGCGATCCACCTTAGGTAGAGTCAAAGCAGCAACAATTATAGGTATTTATTTCCTGATAAACAAGTTTTAAATATTTTGAAAAACGATCAATGGAACTTGCAGTATTTTTTGCACAAAAAATATACCTAACAATACAAACCACTCTAACATTTTAATCATTCCCAGCCAAGTACCGAATACAATACGCAACACATCTTAAAAGCCATACAGATGTACTAATAGTCGCGCGCAAACGCTTGTCTCAAACAAACTACTTCCTAGTTGACCTTGAGATACAACTATTGGCTGGAACCTGGGAAAGACGTCTGGGTCGTAAATTCGGTCGCTTCATCAGGCCTCCCAAACTAGTTTCATGGTTAATGTCAACCGCTATTATTACTTATTCTACCGATAGGTGAACAGGGTCAAACGATTCTCTTCTCAGTTAAGAAGCGCGCATAAATGCGGTTGAAATACAGGACTACTTTCCCAATTAATATAAATAGTGCAATAGTGTATGTTATATATACGTATATATATATGGAAAGGTAAAACCAAAAAATGCATAATGAAAAAATATTATTTTTTTCGTTTAGTTCCTAGTAGATGGCGCTTGCTTGATGCGAATGATGGAAAAGCACAGCAGCAATTTCGCAATAGGGCTAAGAAAGAAAAAAAAACTTATTTTCTTTTATGAAAATTTTAAAACCCTGTGGGTGCATTAAAATCTCAATTAATAGGGATTATAGTAGTTTAGATAATATTGAACACTGAACTTGACAGATGAGCCCTCAATCTGAAGGAGTGCCACCGAGTCCAAACATGTGTTACTATGAACCCAAAAAACCTTAGGATTTGAAGACAAACAACGTTATGTATAATTCAAAATTTACTGATCTGTATGTATAGTCCTGCGCGGTTTTTTGGAAATAAGTTTTTATGGACCGGAAGGTTTCAATTCCTGCTTTTTGAGGGCTCGTCATCAAGGCTAATAAAATTATTTTACGGTGATGAGTACTCATGACTGATGAGTAACAATTGTGTCAACTGAAGAAGTTAAGTTCACGACATCTATCGAAAAGTGTTAAAATTTTGAAGCAATTGCTAATCGATTGAAAGAACCGATAATATTTAGGTAATTTTATACAAATGATGATCATCTGCTTACATTAAGCGGTCGAACCTATTTCAAAAAGTAAGAAGCTTGCACGTTAGATGGCGTTAATGTACCGCACTCAGCTTACTAGCCGCCACTTTCCAAAGCACTACAAAGATTTATATGAGTGTTTCAATGTGGGCTATGTCGACTTTAAATTTATTGCATGGCTTTTTTCTGTGGAAATATAGTAATACCAACATTTTCTACTGAGCTCTAAAAAGGAAATGAAATGTCGATTAACTTGTTATGAATATCTTGATTAATTTGTTTTGTAGATGATAAAAAAACATTTGATACCGATTTCATCCTTTGTTTACAGAGTTCGAAGTGCTCCCTTGATTTCTCTAGGATTATGTCCTCAGATCCTATACTATGGGACCCTCAATATAGACAGATAAGTACCTTTTCAAACAAAAAATATCAAAATATTTTGATCTTTGCAGATAAAACGTAACTACCCGGTGGTGGTTGAATTTAAAATCCCCCCTTTAGAAATAAGTCAATAAAAGGTACAAGGGAAGAAAATAAAAATACATTGTCAATTTTCTCTACAACATATGTACAAAAATATAATTTAAGTTATATACAAACTACTTTATACAAACTTCATAGCTCTCCCCTTTCCATTTTCAGTAATGTCTATAAATGTTATGATGAGGTAATCACTGCGTTGTCTTCCAACTTATGCATATTGATAAGAGTGTCTAACAATATTTTTACATTCTATGATTTGGCGTTTACCTAGAGTAGTGCCGATTGACCGAATTTCTCGAAAACAAGTCAAACTGAACAACTTCATTTTAAAACATGGGTCTGTTTAAGGAAAGTTTTTCAGCTTGTCCTGTTGAGTTAAGCGTTTCCGGGAAAGTCGGTCCTCAGTAGCACACTGTATACGGGGATCGTGTAGGTACCGAAAACACTGCATTGCAGTTTCATGGTTTGATCATGCCTGCATAATAATCGGTACACCGGCACTCACTCCTGTATATTACCATTGTAATACAATGTTATTATAACTGTCAAAATGGATAATGGAACTCAATTTTAGAGTTCAGGAACACCAACAGCTACTTACAGAAATTCCTAATGTTGACACGCACCTGCAGAGAGTTTGGTCGTCCACTCTCGGATTGGTTTCATTTAACGTCAGAGGTATTGGTATTTCTTATCAAGCGACAAAGTCATGACCAAACTCTATGCAGGTGTGTCTTAACACAAATGGAAGTGCTATTAAAGTTTTAAAGGTACGTTGTGGCAATCTTTAGGTTGACTTAGCGCCTTTCAGCCTGGGGAGGTGCAGTGGCGAGGTATTCGAGGGAGCGCTGGATGGCCGCTGGGATCGGGGGAGGTGTAGGGATATGGGCACCACTGGGCTGGTAACCGTTCTCGTTGGCAACGTAGGTGATCTGGATAGGGGTGCCGTCGTCAGCGGTGTATGAGTACTGACCCTGCACCGACAGCGCCGGCTCCTCAGCGCCGATGTTCTTCAGCTCTCCCTTTTCGTCCGCGGCGATGCCGTTGCCGGTCTCGTAGGAGTAAGAGTATGAACCATCAGGTCCGACTTCGCTTTCCTGCTTTAGGATTGGGATGGGCTCTGCCGGAGCCTGAGGGGCAGCGCATGCCACCGCGAACAGTGCGAAGAGGATCTGAAATCAATTAGATATTTACTTTTTTTCGATATGATTTCTATTATTTAATATTACTTTAATTTGAAACTCATAAATTAAGAGCCACTGCAAACACTGTAAACGAGTTATTGCCCAACACTTCCATTATTCTTCAAACACTAGAACTATTTAGTTCCATCCATTTCCAAAACTTTATCACAGCGTTATTATGCACTCCCTTTCAATGTCGAACTTTTTTAGAACACATTCACTTTCACTTACAATGGTCTTCATGTTTGTAGGATTGTTGGTGATCCACTAGACAATGTACATCTAGCAGTGCTATATCGGTTTATATACGTGGAGTCAATAGACCCTCCTACCACCCACCGCTAAATGGTATTGCACCATTGAATAAATTCTACAAAATATGCCCGAGCCTCTGATTAGTTGGCGTGATGTCGACAACCATAATATATTTAATATTTTAATAGTTGTGTACATAGGTATTTCCGAAGATTGTTCTTCGTCTGAACTATATAGATTTAGCTATTATTACTGACATTGACATAGTTCTGCATTTAATTCTAGCTTTTTACAAAATTCTAATCTTTCTAGCTTTTGCAATACGTCGACTAAGGATGCATCTACACTTATAATAAAGAGGTATATTCAATTAAATTTGAGTTATAACTATAATAATTTATGTCGGTAATAAACATGTGTGAGTGAATTCGATCCGTTCTATACACAATTTATAGGAATATTGAAAATAACAAGAATATGATTTATGTAAGAAATTGATAATCTCTAAAACTACTGATTCATCTTTTTAACATCTTTTACTTAACTTTCAAAATATGTATCTTTTGATGCAGATTAATTTATTTCATATTTTATTAGTTATGGATGGCAGCAGCAAGTGATACTACTTTAAACTGATTTTTTCATTATTCATAACCAAGCTTCATACTTAAAATTACATACTTTTACTTATTGAAAGTACATTTAAGCACTTCTATCATTAGTCATCTTGACACGCACACGTGAATATATATTTTTTCACTATCTAAAGAGTTCAAGGGTTTTGCATTTCCATACCTACTCGTAGTCAGTGATCGATGGCGATTCAAGAAAGATATCAAAATAATGTTCTCGTAGTGATGCGTGAAGGTCGAAGCCATAAAGTCAAGGTGTGATTCATACTTACACGTGAATAGTGTTACTCTCATTCCGAACGGTAGGTACTTCAACCCATCTTCAATCTAAATAAATTAGTACAAATGCTTATTATTGCCGTGCAATGCTTTTCGGGATTTTTTGTGGCAAAAGAAAAAAAATGATAGAATGAATTTTAGGGTTCAAAATTTCTGCACTGTATCCTCCAGGAGATTCAAAAAATAAGTAATTTGACACAATTAAAGTACAACAGAATTCGCTAAAAAAATAAACATCACACAACTGTCCCGTAAGTAGAATAAGTAAAATAAATTTAGCTAAAGGTTTTAGTTTGAAACAGTGTGTGAAAGATTGTATAGAACTTAATTATTCCATGGATAGATTTGAAACTGAAATTCATCTATAGAACTGTACTCACGAACGCAAAAAAAAACGTGTTAGTAAATTCCCATCAAAACCAATTACGCAAAATAACAATTTCTTGGATAAAGGTTTGTAGTGCGATGGTATTGAGTTTACAAATGGAACCTACGTCATAGACATTGTGTCATAAGGACGTCATTTCAAGATTAATAAATTTAAATTTTGTTCAAAACGAGTTGAAGTTTAAGTCGTCAGGTCATAATAAAACAACTTATTTCACAGATTGAATACTCATCATCATTTCAACCATAACATGTCCACTGCTGAACATAAGGCTTCCCCTGAAGATTCCCACCTTGTCCGATCAGAAGCGGTCTGCACCTAGCATTTCCCCACGTACTTGACCATTTGAACATTTAAAAAAAAAATACTGACGTCCAACCAAATGCAAATATTATCTCGAAAACTAAATACCGAAATCTTGGCCCTTTACGCGCGTAAGTCCACATACCTAACATTATATGTAGTGAGATATATGTTCAAAACTACTACCTATTTTATATCAACAAAGTTTTATGGATGCCGTGTGATGCCGGCTTAGAATAGCATCACCCCACATCCTTCCCGTGGGTGTCGTAAGAGGCGACTAAGGAACTCGAGAGTATTGGTGTATCACAATTTTTAGGCGACAGGCTGACAACCTGTCACTATAGTGATATACATGTTTTCCGAAACAACCTTAGAAAACAATACTCAAAAATGTCAGACGTGGCGATAGCGACCGTATTCTTACGGCTGTTAACGCTCTGCCTACCCCGCAAGGGATGGGGGCGTGATATATGTATGTAAGTTTTATGGATTGTCTTATAACGGCGTTATAAACAGTATCCGTCCGGAATTTCGAGGACAACGCTTAGAAGGTGAATCTTAAATTAACAATACTCATAAATATTACATTTTTATTAATATATAGAAGACACAATTTGTTATTTTATTAATTTATATTAGGTAGGTACTGTGTTTACGCAAGTGACATTGAAATAAGTAAATAGTTGAATAATTAAACAGATTCACAAGCCTCGAACTAAATTATTAAACTAGAACTTTAAATAATACCAGGAAAGTTTATCTATGCCCTGCGATGCCGGCTTAGAATAGCATCACCCCACATCCTTCCCGAGGGTGTCGTAAGAGGCGACTAAGGGACTTGAGTGTATTGGTGTATTACAAATTTTAGGCGACAGGCTGACAACCTGTCACTATAGTGATATACATGTTTTCCGAAACAACCTTAGAAAACAATACTCAAAAATGTCAGACGTGGCGATAGCGACCGTATTCTTACGGCTGTTAACGCTCTGCCTACCCCGCAAGGGATGGGGGCGTGATATATGTATGTAAGTTTTATGGATTGTCTTATAACGGCGTTATAAACAGTATCCGTCCGGAATTTCGAGGACAACGCTTAGAAGGTGAATCTTAAATTAACAATACTCATAAATATTACATTTTTATTAATTTATAGAAGACACAATTTGTTATTTTATTAATTTATATTAGGTAGGTACTGTGTTTACGCAAGTGACATTGAAATAAGTAAATAGTTGAATAATTAAACAGATTCACAAGCCTCGAACTAAATTATTAAACTAGAACTTCAAATAATACCAGGAAAGTTTATCTATGCCGGCTTAGAATAGCATCACCCCACATCCTTCCCGAGGGTGTCGTAAGAGGCGACTAAGGGACTTGAGTGTATTGATGTATTACAAATTTTAGGCGACAGGCTGACAACCTGTCACTATAGTGATACGCATGTTTTCAGAAACAACCTTAGAAAACAATCCTCAAAAATGTCAAACGTGGCGATAGTGGCCGTATTCTTACGGCCACTCTGCAAGGGATAAAGGCGTGATATATGTATGTCTATCTATTTGTTATATGTTTTTATTCCTTAAAATAGAATGCTACCTATACTTACGAGCTCTATCTACCTATATCGTAATCGTAAATTTTAGTGACCTAAGTATCTATCGAATCATTTTATTGTCTTTCGTTTTTCAATTATGAATTTTTGCATTTTGTGTTAAATAAAAGAAAGCATTCTATCACTTCAATTTAATCTTTCATTAGTATAAAAAGTAGAAAAGTCATCATAATAAATACAAGTTTTTAGGTATAAAGCGCGGTTTACTGTTGCTGCTGTGGTTGTCTGGCATCAGGTTGGGCCTCAGGTTGTGGTGAAGCGGTGGCGAGGTATTCCAGCGCGCGCTGGATGGCCGCGGGGATCGGCGGGGAGGTGGGCAGGTGCGCGCCCTGCGGCTGGTAACCGTTCTCGTCAGCCACGTACGACAGCTGAATATTCTCCCCGTTTTCCCCCGGGTACTGGTACTGTCCGGACACCTCAATGGCGTCCACATCCCCGACCTTCTTTAGGTCGCCTTTCTGGTCTGCGCTGATCCCGTTGCCGGTCTCATACGCGTACTGGTAGGACCCGTCGCCATTCACCTCGCTGTCTTGCCGCAGAATCGGCACCGGCTCCGTCGTCGAACCTTGCGGAGCAGCGAAAGCTCCAGCGATCAGCAAACTCACCAACACCTAAAAATGAAATCACCTTAAGTTTAACGAACTTTATGTAATCTCCATTAACGACGTAACGTTTTGTAATGTTAATTCACAGTCAAGAAATGCAAGAAAAACTGGTTCAAAACTAGCACTGCGCCGCTTATGGCAACCACTTTGAATATTTTGTAGATCAAGTTCAAGTTCAACCATTCAGTTTTCGTTTTCCATTGGCGATACATTTAAATTCGCATAAACTTGTACTATAACTACACTGGTTTTATTATAAAGTCACTGAACTTGAAAATTTTAGATTTTTTCCAAAAATTATGCACAGAAAGACGAGAATCACTTACAAGAGAGTTCATTTTTTGTGTAGATGTTACTTGAACAATAAGTAAATGTCGTCGACTGATGTCACGCATCCTGACAATTTGACTATTTATAGCACCTACATTGCCCACCTCCAGGCACTCTTTGTTTCTCAATGCATCGGAATGTCGCAAAATCTATGAAATAAGTAAACAGTGGGTGCATCACCTCGAACCTCGCGTGCTCAAACAACCGACCACGTAACGGCTGTCAACAGAGCTAACAAAGTCCATTTATGTTCAGATTTTAAGCTTAGAGTCTTTAAAGTTCACATCCACTAATAAAATCTTCATACCCCAAAGTTCCAATTCATATATCATATTATTAACTTCTTGTTAAAAAATTAATACAAACGAAACAAGTGGAAAAATTCAGACCTCCTCTCTCTCTCTTTTCGTGTGGAACACCGATGGGATTTGAACGCATGTATTCTGACTTTCTGGGGGTTAGACGTGTTAACCGCTACACCACGGTTGGCTGTACCCTGGGTCGCGTAATTGTAAATTATAATATTTATATCTCATTTTATCAGACGTATGCATTTGAAGTATCACGGCTACAGAGTACCCTTAAAAACTAAGCTAAGATTTTGTACACTATCTGCACAGCTGACTTAAAGAATTAGGAAACTTTATCTGTCTTCAATCGCTGTAATACTCCATCTCTTTGTCATCTTGAATAGCAACAATCATTATAAGTTCAATAGTTCACAGTAGAATTTAATTTTGTTACTGTAATGTATAATGTAATATAGTGTATGATACTGACACCATTAGATACTGACGTCCCAGGATTTCATAATATGATAGGCATAATGAATGGATTCATACAGGCAACAAAAGATTTCACTCTTTTCGCTTATATAAATCGCATCGAAACCAGTCTATTGAATTGTATGTCTTCAGGCATATTTCGACTTCATATATCATTTTTGGGAGTGGTGTCTATAATGTATAACTAATGGTAATTTGATGAAGTCATTTGACGTTAGCAGATTTTAATGTTTATGTGACATCCAAATTTTAAATCATAAAATGCTACCAACCGCAGGTACATAATACATATTATATCTCATATTCGTAAGTACCTAAACGAATAACGGAATTTATATTTCTTATACATGACGAAAAAAATGTGGATTGCTTCTATTTCGGAAAAAAGTAATTAATTAATTACTTTTATACAAAAAATATTTTGTACAGTTTGCAAGTATCTTTACAAGTATGTGCACTTTATCATTATCATCACACTGTAGGTATAATTTACATACCCACTTCCCATTAATATTATGCTTGCGTGATCAACTTTAATTTGAATGAGTCCATAATTTTGTTAGTCAAAGGTTAATGTCATTTAGATGTCAAAGGGTATTCTAAAAATAAATAATGATCTTTGTATTTTGAATCCCCTAAAAGGCTTCTGATTTTTATGAATCTTAAATAATATTGGCTTTAAAATGAAGAGTTTTTCAGTTTTCAGAGGCTGGTTTTCACTTTGACTAGTGCGAGTGCGGTGATTAGTTAAGGCGCAAAAATATCGCAGCAGCGGTCTGTCAGATACATACTAGAAATGTAAATCCCCATACTAAAACCGCTCAACCGCTGTCATCGCAGCGCTATCGCAGTATCGTCCGTCGAGTGCGGTTTTAGTATGGGGATTGACGTTTCTAGTATGGGTCTGACAGACCGCTGCAATATTTTTGCTCTCCGTCGTGCGTCAAGTGTGCGATCCGCCTATGAGTGAATAAAATAGAGCATGGTGGCATTCTTTTTACTACGTAGCCAGCTAAGCACTTGCACTAATCACTACACTCGCACTTATATCAAGGTGAAAACAGGAATAGTACATCAATTATCGAGAACAAACTATAGTGCTAAACTGTCAATTGTCTACCACACCGCAAAGTACTCTGTTGCCAACATGCGGGACCTTTATTGTTGGTAAAGCCCATAATCATAATTCTTCGGGCACGTAACAAATATAATCTAATTATAAAGGGTGTAAGGGACTGCCCTCCAAATATTTGTAGTGTTCATGCAGACCAATCATGGTCACTTCAGCATCAGCTGAATAAATTAGGAATATAGAGTCAGGAAAGGAAATCGCAGAAATTTACGACTACTCGTACTTCTTTTACTATGGGATATTTTTTCAACATTAAACAAGCATTCTGTTTTAGAATCACGCCCTGAAATATAATCGTTGCAGAAGGACATTGCAGAAAGTTAATGACTACCCACTTTTACTATGGGATAAATGTCCTGGAATATAATCCTAGAGAAAATAGTATTCGGAAGGCTGTTCTTTATACCCTGTATAATAAATGAGACACGTTCGTTCATATCTAATTAATGTTTATCGTAATTTAATGCTCATGCGCCCGCAATTGGATAAAGAGCGTAACGTATAATTGTCTCAAATAGAAAGGTCACGAGATCGCCCGTGAGTGTTAGTCTGTTTCACAAAGAAAAAGTATACAGAAGACTCACTTTAGATTAGAGGCTTTTCGTGTAGGTAATAATATTCTGTACTAAAAATTAACTGAAAATCTTATAGAATTACTTGTTCAGGAATAAAAACTCTGTTTGCATTCAATAGGGTCATACGTGTCGGTTATTTGTCAAAATCTCTTAATTAGTATTACATTGTATTTTAAGTACATTAAAAAAATATATCTTTGACAAAAACGTAAGTTTGCTTTTCCTGTCTATGGATATCATAAAAGGGAATAGGCAGTTGAATCCCCTGCGAAATACCTTGCACTGCACAAATCCACGTGCCAAGCGTGGAGAGTATCACAAAAACCCTTCGATAGAGGGAGGCCCATTTACAACTGTGGTTTGGGGTTGAAAAACTCTGACACCAGGGTTCATCGGGTCGTTGGACAACTCAGTGCCTCACACGAAAAGAGAGAGTGGAATGTTATGGTTGTGATAATTGATGATGGATGATCTAGAAAGTGAACCATCTGTAAAAGAAGACTGTGCTCCGTACTTAATATACGGCTGCGCCGGCGCCTAGGTCAATGGGTGCCGGCCTTTGAACACGCGTATACTTGAGTTTTTGTGGAGTCAGCCAGATGCTGTCTCGGCTATGTTTGTATTCTACCGTGCTCTAATGTTCTGTCTCACTATTAAATAGCTTATAATGTATCTTAAGGTATCTGAAGAATATAAAATAATATGTTTCGTGTTGAGGAGTCAAAAGTTTTTAGTGGGTCGAGTGGTAGACCTTGACACACGGAGAAAAGCGAATCGTTGATCAACTGATGACAGATTGTCTGTTGGGCAATGGGTCTTACCGCTGTATGCCTGTATTGCGGCACCGGCAGCGTTTTTGGATGGGAATTTCTCTACAACCTCACATTAATGTTAAGGCTGTTTCTCCACTTCTTCGGCATCAGGCTTTACCGATCCGGTAATTTTCCAAACCTAAATTTGGATTTTATCGGTCCGAAGTGATTGATGTACAAAAATTATGCATGCTCTTGCACTCTTTAAACTCTACTATGACGTCATATTACTGTCCATCTTTTGCCGGATAAGTGGAAAAACGTTATCCGGCCTTCGAATGGAAGGCTACTCCCGGTATCCGGCAGCCGGACCCAAGTAGTGGAGAAACGCTGTAAGAAGACAGCGTGAGGCCAGAACAGTGAATTAGTGCCGAGGTAGAATCACCACCCGTATGTGGGCTTTGTCGATGGATGCGTCGACCTTGACACACGGGGGAAAGTGAACCGACCGGTTGTTGGGCAACACTGAGGTCAGATGCTGGGATGCGCCACAGCTCGTAGCGCCGCCCGTGTTGCTGCACCGACACACATATTTGCTCTTTCTAGATAGTTCTTTCTTTTTCTGTTTTTGTTTACTTTCGAGGTGTTCATAAAATTAACCATTAAAAGCTGTAGCCTTTTCACATTAATGCACAATGCAGTGCTAAAATAACACAGCGGTCCGTCAGATCCGAAATAGAAATGTCAATACCCATTCTAAAATCGTGCCGATGCAGCTGCGTGAAAATAACACATATGCATTAAAATATCACAGCGACAAACGACGTTTAATTATGGGGATTGACGTTACTATTATGGATCTGCCTGAACGCTGCATTACGGATGCGTTATTTTAGCGCTGCGTTGTGCGGTAAGTGTGAAAAAGGTCATTTTGTGGGGACATTTTTTGTGTGGGACAAAGAGGCAACAATCGTCGCAAATAATGTACATTTTTAGGCAATTTCATTATAATTTTTATTTATATCTAGTAAGTAGATATAAATAGTAAGTACTTACTTTTACTTGTCATATTTTCTTTATGTATTAATATTATATTTTAGTAGGTATTTTTAACGAAAATTAAAAAAATAAAAGGCTTTTCAATATTATTTATTTACTTATATGACTTCATGTACTTTCTAAACATAGCCATAAATTAACTCTAAGTAGATAACATTTTGATAACAACAAACATTTTTTTATTTTTTTTTTGGGTTGATACTTAAAAACTACAACAAGACTCAATTCGCAATACACGATCTTAAACAGTTTTGTGAAATTGAGTCCATGTTATGGTATCACAAAAAGCTTAATTTTATTTTTTTATAAAATTTTACAATGTTTTTTATATTCTATTTCTTAGCGAAATGGGGTCTAAGGGTAGATATTAGGGGCCTATATTCTCTGTCATCTGGTATCTGTGGTGGCAGGGTGGCAAGGAATGCCAGGGCCTTCTGGATCTCCTCCGGGACCGGAGGAGGAGTCGGCAGGTGAGCTCCCTGCGGCTGGAAACCGTTCTCGTCCGCTATGTATTGCACCAGGATTTGCTAAAATGAGTAAAATGAAACAATGAGTAAAATAAAAAAAATAGTGAATTATTCTCATACTTATTTTTAGTTTTGAAACTAATCTATTACAACAGATTTAAATTACATTTACGTTTGGTTAAAATATTCATTAAAATTATAAATTTAAAAAGCTTTTTTCAAGATTAGTTTTGAATCTTGTTTTACACTAAACTGAACCAATAATTAAAACAGTATAAAGCTGGGTGAAAATTTTAGGGTGTGGGTGAGTATTGTAAAAACATTTTATAATTCGTAAATCTAAACCTTACTGACGTCCTCCTACCACCGAGCCTGAGCGACCGTGGTCGACCGACGACATTATTAATTCTGAAATCTGAAATTGCTATACGACTGCACTGTATTGCTTTAAAACTGCTAAATTCTGTTATGAATCTAACTAAATTCGGCAAAATATGGCCACATCCCACTGTAATGTAGTTGCAGTGCAGTCATAGTACAGTTTCATCCTAAAGGATGCCTTATGTCATGGAAACCGTGGTCTCTATATTTGGCTGGAGAAAGCCAATATCTAACATTGAACGTCTCGTGACTATTGATGAGGATGAAGCCTACCTGTCCATCAGGCGCCGTGTAGGAGTACTGTCCTTGCGCCACCTGCGTTTCTTGCTCCGGAACACCTTGGTTCTTCACGTAACCCTGTTCTTCCGCTTGGATGCCGTTGCCGGTCTCATAACTGTGACAAAATTATAATATTTTTCTTTAGTTCCTTCCTTCCTTCAATGTAAGGCAAGGCGCACACTTAACACACAACGGTGCACAAAAATACCGCAGCGCTAGGGTAGCGTCATCCGTCGAGAGCTTTTTTAGTATGGGAAGTGACGTTTCTGACAGACCGTTAGTATGGACCTGACAGACCGCTGCGATATTTTAGCGCTCCGTTGTGCGTTAAGTGTGGGAAAGGCCTAGACTTTTAATAGTATCATCAATACATAGCATAAAAAGTTGCTTTTTACATTTCTGTGTCTGTCCTATTTATTTATTATTCCTCCTTAAACTTGGACCAGGTTTTATATGGTTTTCTTAGTAGATAGAGTAATTGAAAAGGATGTTAAATACGTATACATGACGGGAAAACAGGAAAACGAAGTAGCGGGAGCTACCGCTGGGTCCGCTATAAAATGAATAAAATTGTGAAATTACGTGAAAAGTTACATTACATTGAATAAAATAGCTTTTAAAAAGATTAAAACATCCAATATTTGAACATAATGTTATATTGAAATATTTGCATAATGTAGGTAATTTGTCGGTACATCAAATTATGTCTGATGAAGTTTTAATTGTGAAATTAATGTAAAATTGAAATGTTTTTAACTATTATTTATGAATCAACTTTAATCTAGTAGGTATTTACATTGCAATAAAGTATGCAACACAGCTTGTGTTGCATTGTAAAGAACCGAATTATTGTAGGCCATTATAGTTACTTAATTATACGTAATCAATAAATATTGATTTGTCAGGTAACATAGAGTACCGAATTAAAGTCTTGAGAAATAGATATTATCGTTTATTAAGTAGGTGCATATTTTGTGTCAAAGGTTACAGATATACTGGTATATGACGTGATGATAGATGATCGAGTTAAAATAGCTTGGAAAATCTGTCTAGCACTAGCAATTTCTACCCATGGTTATAGTAAGTAGTAAGTTACCTAAACCTAGGGATGAATTCTAATGGACAACATCATTCTCAGTGAATATATGGAACAGAATGCACTGCGATCGCCAATTCGCCTGCTAAGGCAGAGGCCTTAGTAGATAGAGATCACACTACAGCGCAAAAATAAAGCAGTGCTAGCGCATCTTCATGCGGTGGACCTGCGTCGAGAGTGGTTTTTGTATGGGGAGTGACGTTTCTAGTATAGATCTGACAGGCTCATACGTTAGTACAGCGCTATTTTTGCGCTTAAGTGTGATAAAGGCTTAAGTGTGGCGAGTAGGGCTCCCCAGATCGACTTGTAAGTACTATAACCGTATACCCATGGTATTGGTTTGGCCCAGATCGTAGCACTTTGCCCTAGACCTATATAATTATTTCATCACTCACCTCCAATTATAAGATCCATCAGGATTGATATTCTGTTCCTGCCTGATGATGGGGATTGGTTCTGTCGAGGAGTACTGTTGCTGCTGCTGATACTGCTGCTGCTGTTTTTGCTGCTCGTAGATGTAGTCCTTGTGGCGATTCCCAGAATAGAAGCCCGAAGGATCCCGCAAGATGCTTACGTCACCCAGAACGACGCTCGCCATCAAGAGTAATAGTGTCTGCAAAAATATTAACCTTAACATTTATGCTATAATCAAGCACAAGTACTAAAATTTGTTACTCGACTGACAAGTCAAATGAACTACTTTTTATAATGACATTTTGTACGGAAATATAGAGTTATGACGCCCCAAGTCACTATTTTGGATGGCGTCAAAACAATAACTTTTATATTCATTTTCTGTTTAAAAATTATAAGTGTCGAAATTTTCAAAAACGATGAGAGGGATTAGAAGTATATTTAGGCAATAGTTTTCACAATATAATTTTCATATTTTATTAATTATCTTGTTAAGAACCGAATTATAAAAAATCGATATTTAACTGGGTTATTTATAAAATTCAATAGCGTGTGCGCTTAAAATTTTAGTCCAAACATACTATAAGTTACCTTCGCCGTAATGTAATTTTGATAGGTACGAGGTAAAAACTATTGTGGCGTTATATTTCAATATTTTCATACAAAATGTTATCACACACGCAACCGTTATCCCTTGCGAGGTAGACAGAGCGTTAACGGCCGTAATAACCTTTAAGGGACGTTTCATATAAGTCGTGTACCTACACTATAGTAACAGGTTGGCAGCCCGTCGCCTGAAATTGTAATAATACATCAACTCTTAAGCCCTCTTAGTTGTTTCTTACGTCACCGTGGGAAAGAAATGGAGTGATAGGTGTGTTAGTAAGCCGGCATCTCACTACAAAACCATATTATTACCACTACTGGCACAATAAGTGTTATTAAAACAATAAAAAGTTTTGATCAGTGTGATCAATGATCATGATCAGTTCTAAGTGACAGCCCTTCGCAAGTTCGCTTGTATAACTCAGATCCTTTTGTTTTCTTAAGGCAACGTAACACATTGACCGCACAATTATATTTTTTGAAAGGCGCTGTGCCGGAGGGTAAATTTTAAGAGACAATAAGGTTGAAATATTAAGGTTAATAAAAGTAGTGATACTGAAAGATTAGGATGAGCTTGTGTTAAAAAATAACTTTGTGCAAGGATAAATATAAAAAAGGGGACAACACATAAAGTCATTTTAAGTGCAGTGCAAACATTATGATAAAATCTACTCATAAAACCTGAACAACTTTCCCAAAGACTAAAAATAATAATTAACAAAAGGTATTTTTGAAACGTTCATACAAACTTTTTTTATTTTTGTATGCAAATGGCCTTTTTTACACTTAATGCACAATGCACCACTTAAATGACGCAGCGTTCTATCAGATCCATACTAAAGATATCAATTCCCATACTAAAACCGCTAAACCGCCGAAACCGAAGCTGCGTCGACAGCTGTTGAGTAGTTTTAGTATGGGTGTTGACGTATCTAGTAAAGATCTGACAGACCCCTGCATTGCGGATGCCTTATTTTAGCGCTGCGTTGTGCGTAAGTGTGAAAAAGGCTGATCCAAAAAAAACATATTTTTTTCGTCCTCAATTCTTTGGGGAAAATTGTACAGTTTCACAATAGGAACTCATCCTAAAATTTGCACTGATATTAAACTGATTTATATTTAAAATACAAAGCACATTTGAACTTCCATACAAAACTGCACACCGGTGATGTCTGTCTATGCTCTATCTCAACCTTGTGTCTCAATCTCGACTATGGGAAAGTTTATTCCTTATCACCATCACACTATAAATTTTCTAAATCACTCACTAGAATTCATATAATAGTACCTACTAGGTGGTATCACTTACAATGCACTTCATGTTGATGCAGCTGTAGTAAGATGCACTGTGAATGATGCACTCTGGACCCACCCCTGCTATATATACGAGAATTTTTGTTGCAATTACGCGCCGTCGCAGCTTCTGTGTCATACTTTATGGTATTTATGAGCCTCTGGTATTCTCGAAGGACTTGCCAGACCCTAAAATGTGTCGTGAGATGGCAATAATATTAAAATTCCACGTATCTTAATTTGTAGTCCCCGCAGCGCTATTGTATTCATTATTATATGAAGATATAAAGTTATTTCTTAAAAAATAGTTAAGAGCTGACATTTATTGATTTTTTAAGAATAAGTATCATAACCAAATAAGACAGACTCCCCATCAACGCGCCCACATCAGGGCCCCTGTGAAATTCATATGCCATTTCAATAGTTTGCCATAATACTTACGCTAGAAATTTTTGACGTCATATTAAAGAAAACGAAATTTGAATAAAATTGACTATAATTTCTGGCCTTAAACGAGCCGTTTTTAATACACATTCGGACATTTATCAGGCTGGCCAATTCATAGGCCGAAAATATGCATTACAAGCGTACAAAAGTATCATAATGTAATAGTCAATATACTGATCAATACGATAAGGATTTCTGCCTTCAAGCAGGACTCGGTCGGCCACGTCTTTTTGTACTACATAGAGTGCAGACAGACAGGTATCAGACAGGAATGCTATTGTATGACTTGACACACTTCGACAAGGCCATCCAGGGTATCGGACGACAATTCGACACACGAAACCTTTTGATCCTCAACCAATGATGTCATCAATCATTATCCACATTTCCATCTTATTTACATTGATTTCTCATTCATACCGCTTCTATATGATCACGTTTTGAACTAACGTAATCTGCTGGTGTGAGCTTTAAATTCTGAATTGAAAAGTCAGAGGATTAACTCCCTATACTTTAGGTACTTTAGAAGAGCAAACAGAAACCTGATGAAATGCAGACAACGGAAGCTGCGACAGCATTGGGATTAAAAGATCTTTGGTGAATCGCACACTTGACGCACAATGGACCGCTAAAATATCACAGCGGTCCGTCAGATCGATACTGGAAATGTCAATCCCCATACTAAATTCGCCCAACCGCTGTCGACGGAGCGCTATCGCAGTGTCGTCCATCGAGTGCGGTTTTAGTAAGAGGAGTGACGTTTCTAGTATGGATCTAACAAACCGCTGCGATATTTTAGCGCTCCATCATGCATTAAGTGTGCGATCCGCCTTAGAAACATAAAATGATAGAGTCGAGCGGGATACAGCATCTGCTTTCCATCAGCTTATTTGTCTTTCTTTTACACTCACGGCCCGCCCAGTGGCTGCGCCCGCTTCAACTAATTTCTCTGTGGGAACAAGATGTTTTACCGGCAAGTATTATACATACAAACTTTCCTCTTGAATCATTCTATCTGTAAAAAAAGTTGCATTAAATTCCGTTGTGTAGTTTAATAGATTTGAGCATACAAACATACAAACGCGAAAAGCGACTTTATACTAAGTATGTAGTGGTTGTGTCAAGTAATAAAATGACTTTTCTTTTACTTCGCGTGACATTACAACGAATAAGTACTTACAATAACAATTACAATTAACTCAAGGGCATACGTTTAAGGTAAAATAATGAAAAAGCAAAAAGGTAATCAATAAACCTGAATAACTTAGCATTCCCACCTGAATTCATTGCATGCATTCTTAACGAGCGTATGTGTAAAATATTTGAAGCCGTTAACTCAACGAGTTGTCATTAACATTTTCATGTGCTGTTTCAATGTTGTTTTATGTTGGCTACCCTAAAGTAAGTATTAAACCAGTCTGCTGACAGGACACCATTTGACATCCATTGCTGGATATTACATAGGGTTATTATATTGAAGTCAAGATAAGCAGCAGTGTGTGTCGAGCAAGGCAAGGCAAAGGCTGTTGGCAAGTGTAATAGCCGTTTAAATCCAAAATATCAACACTCACTGAGCTTACGCACAAGCAACTGTGAAAGCTTTGTAGGAGATCGCATAGGTAGTGTGGTAATAAGATAACATAGGTATTTTGTTTATTTTAACCTATTAAGATATCGCTCCAAAGATGAAAGCGCATGTAACATTGAACGTCTCGTAACACTATTCACAAATACAATACGACTTCAGAGGATTTGTATCCGTGTTTTCATATCCCATGATATACTTATGTACATAAATATGCCAAATTTACGATCTTTGGTGTGTGTGTGTATATATTAAACTATTACATGCAGGTTTCAATCTGACTGATCGCACTAGGCGTATCTTTATTTGATTTAAGGCGTATTATTTTAAGGCGTCATCGCTCATAAAAGCTCTTAGAGTCGGATTCACAATTAAGACAAGGTTTGAAGGTTACAAAATATGTCATCGACGATTTTTGTGTAGTCAGTGATCAGTATAATCACAATCTCAAAAAATATTTCAAGTGGTATTTCCTTATTTTTTTTACCTTTTTACCATTTGTTTTTATACCATCTTATGTTACTGTCACACTCCCTGCTGCCAAGAGACAGGTTTTTTTTATGTTGTCGTTTGTCGTGAAACCAGCTCCCAAACTACAGCTTATAGATCGGCTAGATAAGGAATGTTTTATTCTTTAGGATTTTTTCACAACCTTGAAGCAAATAGCAAAGCCTTTTTCCTGTTATATTGCCCTTCGACCAATATAAGTAGATACTTACTACTTACATTGGTCGAAGATATTGCCACGTGACCAATGTGACAAGATTCGTGATATGAAATTGCTTTGCACGATAGTACCTTCTAGGTCTAATTACATATTCTGAGTCTAGGTAATTTTGTATTGTGGTACTGTATTGATTATAAGGGTGAAAATTTGAAAACGGTTCTTCAGGTCCCTTTCCTGGCAAATTTGAAATTTTAGTTTTATGGTTATTTTATCATTGCATAATAATAAAGGCCTATTGAAAAGGTTATTTACGAAAAGACACTTAAATCGAACCACAGGTTTCGTCAAAATTCAATATTGAAATTTGAGGTGCCAGTCAACGGGACATTTTGCGCCAGTCAAGGGACAAAGTAATTATTTTAACAAAATATATGAATAAAAGCTGTTCATCTTTTGTTTTTAACTAAGTAGAATAAAAGTAAAAGTTGCCGCAGCCTACCAGACTGACGCCCTGAAGCCTAAGTCTGGTTAAGACACGACGCACCTAGTCACAGACAATTTGCTCGTGCTTGAAACACGACACAGCCAGCCCGACATACGAAATCAAACAGCCACCGTGTTCAACAATCACAGTTGACAGGCGTATGTGATCTGTCGACCTCCGGAAGAAGACTGTTCGTAAACAGCCGAAACGTAGAGGCCCAATTCTCCACCAAAACAATAGTAACGTAAGTCGTTTAAACTTAGGCCATAATGAAACAGCTAGCATGAGACAAGAAGAAACCACCGCAAACATTATGACCTGAGAATTAACTGTGTTGAGCCACTTAAGACATTTTGCGAATTGTACATATTGCTACTGTACAGACGAAGATAACCTTAAAGACGACGTAATCATCCTGAGACATGCATGACTCAGATAGCCTTAGACACCACTAGGCAAGCAACCTGACACACGACTCTGTATACATGAGACACGACGCAATCAGCTTAAGAGACATTGCAATCAGACTGAGACATAACGTAACTAACCTGAGACACGACGCAGTCACCTTAGAGACGACGTAATCAGCCTGAGACACGATGTACTCAGCTAAAAAGACTACGACATACATAACGCAGTAATCCTGAGATACAACGCAGTCTGCTTAAGAGACGTCAAAATCAGCCTGACATAGCGCAGCCACCCTGAGATACAACGCAGTTACTTAAAAGACTTCGCATTATGACCCTGAGTGAGATACAACGCAGCCAACCTGAGATGCAACGCAGTAAACTGAAGAGACGTCGCAATCATTCTGAGACATGACGCAGCCACCCTTATATACATCGCAGTCAGCTTAAGAGACGTCGCAGTCAGTTCAAGAGACGTCGAAATCATTCTAAACGAGACATAACGCAGCCGTTCTGATATACAACGCAGTAGCTTAAGAGACGTCGCAATCAGTCTGAGACATTACGCAACCACCCAGAGATTCTACGCAGTCAGCTTAAGATCGTCGCAATTAACCTGAAACCTAACGCAGGGATTCTGCGATACAACGCATTCAGCTTAAGATACGTCGCAATGTGCCTGAGTGAGACGTATTGCAGCCAACCTGAGATACAACGCACTCAGCTTAAGAGACATCGCAGTCAGCCTAAGATAAAACGCAACCACCCTGAAATACACCGCAGTCAGCTTAAGATACGACGAAATTAACCTGAGACTTAACACAGCCTCCCTTAGATACAACGCAGCCACACCTAGAGACATAAAGCAAGTGTTTTTAAACTATGTTATCTGAACGCAAAACAATGCTGTTCACCTCCTGGAAACCCTTAATCTAACTTACAGTACCCATGGGGAGACATGGGGTGGTGCTATTCTACTCTGCAGGTACACCTTTACACAAAAAAATTGCAAAAACAATCATTAAAATAACATTAGTCACTTGACTGGCATAAAATGTCCCTTGACTGGGAAAAATGCCAGTCAAATGAAGCCAGTCAAGGGACAATTTTCTATGTTTTTAGTGATTTATTGGTAAATGCTTGAATGTAATCAAAATTTGTAAACGAATCTTAAATCTCGCTTTATTATGCGACATTATTTGTTTAGAACAAATCCTCTGTATTAACTCTTTCACGAAGAAAACATGCACAGGAAAGGGACCTGGCGCGGGTGCAAAAATAGGACTAAAAATTTAACAACTCCTAGTTTATTCTAGAAGTGCCAAGGAGCTATATGCTCCCTCTCCAGGGATGAAGAAGTAATCCTGGCAGAAGGCAGAAACAAGACTCAGCTCATAGTTCTATTAGTTTCAGCGATTCAGTCATTTTAGACCACACATTCAGAAAACACAAAAACGTGTGACCGACACAAACTGCATTTTTTATCGGTGTGCTCAGTAAAATATTGTCAATATTATAGTTTACTATAAATCTACATGATACAAAGATTATTTTGATGGGTGAAAAGTTCTATCATGTCCAGTTAGATAAAATTTTACATATGTTTGAATTTCGCAACAGCTGAGTGTGACACGCGAAGAACGCGTATTTTGCCCCCGATTTTAGGTTTCAGATTAAGTTTTAGTTAAACATATTTCATAATTTGTGGATAGAGTTTTAGTTTCTGAATAGTCAATTTAACATTATTTCGTGTGAAAGTTAGTAAAAACCTGTAAGTGTTATACTTTTGAAGAAATTAACGTGTGACCGTAATTTTTACCCTCTCCAAGAATCACCCATAACTTTCCTACGATGATAGTTCTGCTTCTTAATTGTAACAATATAATCTGTCAATTCTTATCATAGACTTGGATCCTACAACGGATTAAAAATTGTTTTTAAGTACTTTACGAAAAAATTACCACAGATTTTGAAAGATTCATTCTTAGAAATAATTTAACTTTGAAATCCACAGAACAATACAAGGTCTTTCCATCGCCCAGGCTCCTTAGTCATTTATCTCTTCGGCGCGCTGATTAACGACCGCCCTAAGGCTATGGGACGCGCGACGGCGGCGGCTGGCGCTTACGCAACATCTGCCGACTCAGCGCAGGCGCATGCGCAGACGGATTCTGCGCAATGGATGACCGCACAAAGGATCTCGCACCTAGATCTTGGGTCGTAAGGAAATATATTACAAGGTTGCAATATTTTTACTACTTCTTCTTCATTGAGTCGACGGTAACAAGTTAAACAATATTTTACCAGCGCTTGGCCACGGAAATGTTTACTACTAATGATTTCCAACCTATACTTCTATTAAAAAATATGTTGGAAATGGCCTCTTAGGAAATTTTCTTTCACCGCGTGCCATTTCAGCCAAAAAAAAAGCACGACAAATGAAGTAATTCCTAATAGTGAAAATAAAAAGAATTCTTCTGTCTCGATAACGAACATAATAAAACTGGCTAAGTATTTAATAATACGTTTGAGTTCATAATGAAAAGTGTATTTTCATTTTATTCACTTTCTTACACACTAAATCTAAATAGCCATAAATACAAACTTTGCCTCGTCAACAATTATAGGTATCGCCATTTATTACACCTTTTTAGGTGCCTCTCCGTTGATTGCATTATTCGCAGGGCCGTATGTAGGAGCTGGGCGGAAAGGGTTTATCAAGGGGTTTACAGGATTGTATCTGTTGTTGAATGGTGTTTGATATCTGGGGTCGTAGGGTCGGGCGCCGAATCGGTTGTATGGGTTGTACCGGTTGGCTGCGTTGTATGGGTCGTTGCGGTATGGGTCGCTACGGTATGGGTCGTTGCGGTATTGGTCGAACCTGTTGAAGGGGTCAACCACTCGCTTGCCGTCGACAATTGGTGGAGGAGGCAGAGCCTTGCCATCTGCTGGGATGTGCACGCCGGTGGGACGGAATCCTGCGAAAAAATAGTTATTTTTATACATAAAAATGCATTCTACATACAAACATACATACATATTTCACGCCTATGTCCCTTGCAGGGTACGCAGAGCTATAACAGCCGTAAAAATACGGTCACTATCGCCACGTCTGACATTTTTGAGGATTGTTTTCCAAGGTTGTTTCAGAAAACATGTGTATCACTATAGTGACAGGACTCCAGAGTCCCTTAATCGCCTCTTACGACACCCACGGGGAAGGATGTGGGGTGATGCTATTCTATGCCGGCATCACACGGCGAAATGCAATGCAAAAAAATGCAATCTAGCAAAACATAAAATCAGTCATAGTAAGTATGGATTGAAGCCATGTACGTATATACTATGCTTTAGTCAAAGAGTGTTGAAACCTATAATATTGCTAAAAGTGGCGTAAAGTTTAACCTGATATCGGCCACCGACAATAATGATGAAAATATAAGAAATATAGTTACCATTTTCATCAGCTACGTAGGAAACTTGTATTGGAGTTCCATCAGGAGCAATGTATGCGTAGCTGCCCTGAACTACCTGTTGATAAAATTACATTTTGATTCACAAAATCATCATATCCATCAAAAGCACAGAAGAAGTTTCGAGCGTACTATGCGTTTTTTCGCTAATAATTTGAAATCATTTGTCATTATAATTATAGTCAAAAACCTGAATTTACCTTTATATTTGTCATTATAATTATAGTCCAAAACCTGAATTTGCCTTTATTCTAAGGCCTTTTTTACACTTAACACACAACGCAGCGCTAAAATAAGGTATCCGCTACGCAGCAGTCTGTCTCACGTCTGCATCAAAATTAATGCGATGCGTTGACAGCGGTTGAGCGGTTTTAGTATGGATCTGACAAACCGCTGCGTTATTTTAGCATTGCGTTGTACGTTAAGTATCAAGAAGGCCTAATTATCTATTTTTGTCGTGTTTTAGCATTGAGTATTTGACAGTATTAAAGTGTTTGATATTTACTGACACGGTACCACCCATGACTGGGCACTATTGGCGACACTTGTATTTGTGGTGCTGAGAGGATGATTCTTCTTACCTGCGTGCCCTGTGGTTCACCAGCGTTGTCAATGTACGCATCTTTCAGGTACCCACTCTCCTGCGCTTGTTTGCCATCGGCAGTTGTGAAGCTGTAAAATTGGAATATACATACATACATATATCACGCCTTTATTCCTTGGGGGGTAGGCAGAGCGTTAACGGCCGTAATAATACAGTCACTATCGCAACATCTGACATTTTTGAGGATTATTTTCCAAGGTTGTTTCAGAAAACATGTGTATCACTATAGTGACAGGTTCTCAGCCTGTCGCCTAAAATTGTAATACACCAATACTCTCGAGTCCCTTAGTCGCCTCTTACAACACCCCCGGGAAGGATGTGGAGTGATGCTATTCTAACCCGGCATCACACGGCATTAAATTAGAATATGCATTTAAGATTTTAGAGTTTGAGGCACACAACCAAAACAATAGACCGAGTATAGCGTCGAAACGCCTTTAAATGTATAGTATGCAGCATTATAGTGGTTCGGGTCCAAACCCTTTTAATATAGTTAAAAGAAAAAACTATTACCAATTTACCTGAAAGAATAAGTTCCGTCGCCAACGTGGTCACTAGAGTACGTCAGGATTGGTATGGCTGGACCAGCAATGGGGTTAGGAGTTCTGTAGGGATTATTGTACGGGTTGTTGTATCCTGGAGGCAAGAACGGTCGGGGGCCAAAAGGACCCACGGCCGGAACTGTTGGTGGGATGGTGGAGGTCACAGCCGTTGGGAATGTCGAAGGGACGGTGGGAGGGACGAAAGGACCGGCGGTCGACCCATACTGTGGGGCAACCTGTCCCTTACATGCTACTAGGAACAGAAGAAGACAGGAAGAGAGCCGCAGCATCTGAAATGTAATGTCTTACATTTTTGAGAATGCCAAAGTTACTTATTATTTTCAAAGTAACCTGTTGCACACCAAAATGAAAATGGTCACTGGTCGAAAACCTGGTAACGTAGTAAGGTTAATCATTAGGAAATTCTAAGTGAGTAAAAAAAATAGACACAGCTAATAAAATACTCGTGCCTGCCTACATACATAAAATAACAGAACAGACAAAAGTAACTACACATTTTTGCGTTGTTAAGGCTCAGCCATTTAAAAAATCTCATACCAGAGTCCAGAGGCCTGCTTCTAGTTAGCAGGTGGTTTAAAAATTCTGACAACAGGGTGTATCGAGTAGAAAAGACAGACCACAAAATGTTCTCAAATATTTCGTCACCTCGCAGGCAATGATAGATAGATTATTGACGCAAAAGGCAAAGACAATGTGGTTTTTTTTTTGGACTGAAAATTTTATAGTCCTACTGACTATGCTGAAACGTTTCACTCTGATCCTATTACATAGTCGCACACTGTCAATCTAACTTATTTACCTTAATTAGTTTGTTAAATCCAACTGCACACAGTGTTCTCAAAATGCTACTGTTAGCGTGAGACCCAAATATTCCATTTATAGGCAGCAGGGTTGCTTTGTGCTGATATTTTTTGTTGTGCCATCGCAGAACGTGAGGTTCACACACGTCGAAGCTCTAGTAGAGCAATTCCACCACGCACAGAAAATTACCTACCGTATTCATGAATTCAAATTATATCCTAGCTTGCATTCAAAAATTCGCTCTGGAGAATTTGTCTAAGAAAGAATACATCGGACTTTCCAAAAACTAAAACTACAATGAACAAAAGTATCTAGTTTGACCAAGAATGTGACCCACCAGTCTACTGTCCTTTGGAAAAGATGATTAGATTGTTGATTTATTCGTAATACCACGATTTTTCGCAGTTAAAATATTGTTATTATAACTTTTTTCGACATCAGTAGGTATCTTGTACCATAAATAGTTTTGAAAAATCACACGTACAATACGTATACAGATCATCATTATTATCTGCCTGCACGTATCCTAATTCTTTTAGGTTGGCGCAACATCTCTTTTTCTTTCGTTCATCTCTATCAGCAGTCAAATACTCATTTACTCATGAATGGTGCCTTTTACACAATTCATCCTGGTTTTTAGGGCTTGCTCTCCTGGAATACATAATCAGATCACAGTAGAGTAACCCGTTCAGTGGCTGTGATTACCCGAGTTATGCTTACAGAGCAGATCTTGTTCGACACGAACACGATGAGCTGAACCGTTTAGTAATTTACCCCCGAAATTGCTGTAAATGTTACGAACCGATCCGCGGATTCTATTATCCACTCATAAGTTGCACAAATACATCGCGGGGGTCTATTACCGCCAGTTTGAAGATTACAAAATGGGTGTCCTTACTTTAGGTGAGCCGCATACGTATCGGATGATATTGCGGTTCCTGACAACCAAACAAGTGACAACTTGTGACAGCTGGAGTTTGATGCGGCAGGAGCTCTTCTTGAAGTTTTTACATGCGGAAGTCTGATACTAATTGTACTCGTATCACATGTTCTACTAAACTTATACATTTACAAGTAATAATTTAGTGGTTAGACGAGCTTTAAAAAACCGTATGCGGAATAACACCGGGGAATCATGCGGTGCATGTAAGAACTGTTTTCCTTATTCTAGTTAAACATTGAGTTATTATCTGGTTTCGATGAGGTTGCTGACGTGGATAATGTATGGGTGTATGATTTCGTTTGTTCGGTTTAGTAACCCCCTTAGAATTGTTTTGAATTTGCATTATCTCCTATAAGTAACTGTAGCGTCGATACTTTTGAAGATATAGACTGATTTTCTTATGTAAGTTTATCATATTTTTTGAGATAACGGAAGTAGCAAGCCTCGTAAACTCTACCGAGTATATTTACCATACTAATTAATACTACTATAACAGCCGCAAAAGTCAGCCCCAACAATCTAATCCTGGACATGGGGCTCCATTTTATAGAATAAGGAGGGTATTTACCATACTCAGGTGGATCGCACACTTAACGCACAACGGACCGCTAAAATATTGCAGGGTTCTATCAAATCCATACTAGAATATCAATCCCCATACTAAAACCGCTCAACCGCTATCGCAGCGTCTTCCGTCGAGTGCAGTTTTATTACGGGGATTGACGTTTCTAGTATGGATCTGACAGGCCGTTGCGATATTTTAGCGGTCCGTCGTGCGTTAACTGTGCGATGCGCCTCACCACCATGGCGAGCGCAGTGCTACATACACGTATTCACATATGTACACATATGCAGATTATCTGCATATATATTACTAGCTTTTGCCCGCGACTTTGTTCGCGTGGACTTCAGGTTCGTCCCGTCTTTGTATAAGCTATAGCCTATGTGTTATTCTGATGTATAAGCTATATTGTGGTAAAGTTTCATTCAAATCCATTCAGTAGTTTTTACGTGAAAGAGTAACAAACATCCATACATCCATACTTACAAACTTTCGCCTTTATAATAGTAGGAGGATGTTACTTGCGGCTGCGTTTAGGTAAGTTTCAAAATTGTAACAGATTTGACAACGCTTAAAACCTTTCATGTCTCATTCAAGCAAAATTCGGCATCTGAACAATAAGCTGGAGTGTTTCACCTGAACCTAGATTTACTACATCTTACAAAACTAACTTGTGGAAGCTCGATATAACGAAATAACAACATCAGTACAATAGCAAATCTTACGTAAATAACTGTCATTAAAACAATAGATTCTATACAAGAACAACGACCGAAGAAAAAATTACACGAGTTGTAGGTGGTGTTCAAAATTAATTAAAAGAAGGTCAAAAACTGTGTTCAGAAACATAACAACAAAGATACGTATCTCTTTGTCAATTATATACCTTAATTATAATTGAGCTTTTTTTAAGCATCTCCATTACGTACTAATTAAATGTTCTACTCTACTGACTTACCAACCTGCAATATAGTCTGAAATCTAGACGGATAGATAACATAATTTTCCATAGCATTGTATTATCGTTTCAAGTTTTCTTCTATTGTGTAGTCAATGAACAACCTGATGAACCCATTTCAGGTGATTGACATATATAGCCCAACAAAGTTTTTAGGCGAGAAAGCTTTATTATTGTTGTAAATTATCTGAAAAAAACAATCTATGTTTCTATATACCCCTAAACATTTTTGAGGATAATCGTTTTATTGCACGCCAAGCGTGTTTAAAATATTAATTCCACCAGTAAATAATATTATAACGAAATGATTTGACAGAATATACTTGCCTGCCTACTACGAAATCAAAGTTATATGTATATCGAAGAGTTTATGTGCTTATGTCATAACCATGTTACCTGCTCATTATTTCACACGCTAATAAAGATGTTCAAAAATAGAATATGCTGTGAGTAAAACTGTAACTTTTTATACTTCTGTTATAAATATAACTATTGCATTTTTAGGTGAAGCACTATATAAACGTAGGTTATATTGTTCATCTAGTTGTAATATAATACTGCAATAGCTTATTATCTTTTTTATGCTGAAACTTGGCAATGTAATTATTTTTGTTTCAAACAACAATGTTTTTGAGCAGTTTTACATCCCATTGAATTTAATCACCATACAATTTGTATAATCTGACGATAAATCACAATTTACTTGAGTTCCACTATAATTAATTTCATGGAACTTGGATCTAAGAAAAAACACTATATATCTAAGTAGGCATATAGAGTTCATCGAAAAAAACAAGATTACATAATAAGCCTATCAGAAGATGAATTTTGAAAAAGAAAACAGAGTTACCATTATTTTTCGATTTGATGTACATAACGCTCGCATGAGCCTCTTCCTCCATCAATGCTAATCAATCAAAAAAAATGGCCAATGATAGATTTTGGTTATTTAAAAAATTATGTTTTAGTCTACTCCCAATGTATTCAAGTCTATGTCGCGTCCAGCACGTGTTTGTTCCCTCACAATTCGGTCTTGATCCGCGCGAATTTCGAAATATAAAAAGCCTAACAAAAGCCGGGCAGGCCAGGCGCCGCTTATTTTGGCCGGACAGGCAACCGAAAAGCCTGATCCTGTCCAGCTAAAGCCGGACGCCTGGCAACCCTATCTTGATATCATAGACGTTTTGGCTTATTTACGGCAAACTGTTTGTAATCTGTATTTCAAATAAAGGGTAATAAACAATACTAAAGTCGACATTCCCACGGTCAAGATGCGGCAAAAATATAACCTTTAAGAGAAACAAGACTAAAATTGATATTTTAAGTTTAAATTTATTGCTATTTGTGTATATAGTTTTTGGTATCCTTTTGAGTGGCGTGAGGCAAAAACATGTATTTTCGCTGCCAGTTTGTAAATTTTTTGACGTCAACGCTCATTTACCACCTAGGTTTGCATTTAGGCCTTTGTCACTTTTACCGCACAACGCTGCGATAAAATAACTCACTACTAGAAACGTCATTCCCCATACTAAACTGCTGTTGACACGAATCCAAAGCACAACGCTGCGTTAGGGATGCGTTATTTTAGCGCTGCGTTGCGCGTTAAGTGCGTGAACTTGGGAAATCCAATACATCAGAACGGTAATACAACTTCCTTATACTGAATGAGGAGAGGAGATGATTATTCACTCTGATTTTCGATGTGATTGAGTAAAACTGTAAAGATTAAATTATCACAACATTTTTATTTTTCTTTTAAAATCAATACATTAACGAAATAATATGGCAGTGAGCATCAAACAATAACAAGCTAAAAAGAGACAAATGGCGGATGCCACGCCACTGGTCACATTTATGGCAACTTCTTGAATTATCGTAAAGGTTGTGAATCCCGACTTGTACCGTCGGCAGCAACATCATCACATACGATGTTGATGTCAGCTACTGAGGAATACGTCGACGGTTCACTAGGCGGAGTTCTGGGATTTATCTAGGCGACGGGGGCGACGGGGATGTCGTCACTCTGGGGCTGGAAGCCGTTCTCGTCAGCGACGTAGACAACCTGGTGCACCTTGCCCTCGTAGTCGGTGTAAGAATACTGGCCACGGATCACGAGTGCAGGCACGGGCTTGTTGTCTTCCCCGGGGACTGATTTCAACTCGCCTTGAGCTTGAGCGCTGATACCGTTGGAAGTTTCGTAACTGGAAAGATATAAATTGGTTAAAAATAAGTTAAATAATCATCTTCATTCATATCAAGAGCCACATGCTAAAAAATTTTCTATTACAGTTTCAAGATTTTTCAACTTTTCCAACCATCATCATTTTCCATGTCTTCTCGTTCTCTGAATCTACCTAACCTAGGGTATTTGACGTGGACCCAAATTTTACACAGAGCGTGTGCCGTCTAGCCTCTGCAACACGAAGGCTTACCTTGCATGAATCCTAGGTTAAGTCACATCCAGATATCATCTGAATTCAAAATTTGTATGTGGGCTTCATCACGATGTTTTTCCTTCACCGTAAGAACAGTCGGTTAATGTACTTAAGTAAAAACACGTTGTTACATGCCGGGGATCGAACTCGGTTCTCACGATTGTATGGCCGGTGTCCTAACTACTCGGCCACCGACGCTCCAGAGCCATGTGGACAATAATGCAACACTTACCCTGAGTTGAATGGGCCATCGGGGCTGGCATCGATATCGTTGCGAATGACCTGGGCATCGGCGTCTCTGTTTTGAGGGAGGGCGCAAGCCACAGCCACAACGGCGAGGACGGCTACGATTTGCTGAAAAAATAATTAAAAATACCTATACATGTGTTGTCAGGTTAGCAACATCCAATTTTACGTATGGATGACTCGGTGTCCCACTCGAAAAGATGAAGACGTATGGGTGTCTTAGCTAGGGCCGCAATGATCTCTTTCAAATTTAATGTCTGCTAAGCTTGCTTTACAAGCTCGATTGAGTGCAACAGCGGATATATTCACAAATCTACAATCTCACTTTACTAACAAAACTCGATGTTCCTTGCGTACTAATAAAGTCAGCAATAACAATATCATTACGGTTATCATATCACACTTCTGCAATGAATGTACACTATACAGGGTGTAAGAGACGGTGTAACGAAAACTTTGCAGGCGTGATCAGACTATGAAACTGAACAGCTTTTTCTATTGGAATTATGTTGGGAAACGAAAAAATTTTTTCGAGTTCCATACAAAGTCAGTCAGACTAAAGTGATCGGGAATTTTGTATGGGAGGTCGAAAAAATTTTTGTGTTTCCCAACATAGCCCCCATATAAAAAGTTGTTCAGTTTCATGGTCTAAGCACGCCTGCAAAGTTTTCGTTACACCGTCTCTTACACCCTGTATTGTACAGTAGGTACTTGTTAAAAGGCCCAGAAGTGTAAGCGCAGTCCCTGCCTTATGACTACGCAGTCTGCACAGCTATATTTTTATTATTAAATTATATGTGTGTATTTTTGACTCTATTCTTGGCTAGCCAGGAAAGGCTAAAGCAGAGTCAAAAATAAAAAACCTAGAAACCCGAGAGGGCTCTGGTTTTCACACAACGACGGTGAAACTCAGTTCAAAATGTTTGGCGATGATCTTGGTGGTCTCCGATGGGCGCCAATTTTGAACACGCGTGTATGCCGTTCACTATTAAAACTCTATTGATATTCACACTGCTGATATTTCACAACCTACACCTATTTAGCAACTTTACGTACCAGTTTCATTTTTGATTGGTTTGGATAGTCTCGTTGACTGCGGATGAGCGAATGATGCTAGACGTCTAGTGACAAAATCTTTTATACTACTTTTCACCCGCCTAGGCATATAGCGGTGGCATTTAGATGATGTATTTGAATATATTAGTTAGTCACTGGTAGCAGACATTTTATAATAAATTCAAAGGAGTGCACGACCTCTGGCTTTTTACTAAAGCAGTAGCCACTCTGTAGGTCACTAGATCAGCACGTCTTTTATAAGCTTAGAAAAGTAAAAAACATATATTATTAAAAGAAAGTTAATTAGTGAACCTATACGTAAAACTAAGTTTGGAAGAGTTTTCGGCTCTTTGGCTTAACTAAATTGTGGTTTTCCTGTCAATTTAAGTTTTTATTTATTAAAGACATCCGCCCTTTTTAGTCCTATTTTACCATTGCTCGCGTACGTATGAATACAAACAACGCTAAATGCTGAATAACCATAATAGTAGTTTTCCCTCTCGTGCTTTCGTTTTAGGAAGCCCATTGGTCATTACACCCCTGAAGGAAAAGGTTTTTTTTTAGTTAAAATTCCGCTACTGAACTGAAGAACTAAGAAGGCATCTACTATAATTTACTTTTTAAATTTCGTTTCGAGACATCACTTGACATTTTACTTTGCACGTGATAGACTCAAAGCTTGTCCTTGAACTTTCTGATATGAATATTTATTATTAACCCTCTATGTATATGTGGTTCAAGTTATTCTTTTTCTTTTCGTGTCGATCGGCTTGGTTTTCAAATTAATTTTGACAAATGCTTTGTATTTCCAGAGAATAAAGGACAACATTTTTACAGACAAAACTTTTATTATTATTTGCGCCTTTGAATAGAATACCCTTAATTCATTTGTTTATCTGTTTTCCGGGTTAATCATAAAATAACTTCATTAACTTGTTTGTGATATACTTAAGGGTTTATTGTTTGTATTTTAAAGATTTGTTTGATCTTGACCTTACACAAAAATGAAAGAGATTTTTCTGAAATGGTGAAAGCGACTTTATTTTACTTCCGTTATTACTCTGCTTACCATGCAAGCGATAAAGGCGTAATGTGTGCATATGTGTGTGTGTGTGTGTGTGTGTGTGTGTTTCACTGGGCGTTTCACCAACTCGAAGTCGCTCAATCATGCAGATAACATACACCGCTCAGTCAACAAAATCTCTCAGAATTTTCGAAGTCCAACTGCTAATCCTATGATTGCGCTTACTTCTTCTTCTGTCGTGTGGGACACCGAGTCCACGTATTATTTATTTATTTAACCATTTATTGTACACAATAGAACACAAAGGACATAATATTTAGAACAATACACAACAGGTCAGCTTATTTCTAAAAAGAAATCTCTTCCAGCAGACCTAGGGTAGTGAGATGGCATAAAGTGAGGCAGTTGACGTGTACAACATACTAATATACCTATAATAATTTATAAATCAAATATAATAGCAATAATACCTACTTATATAAATAATATACCTACACTACATAATTAATACATTCTAACAAATACCTATATTTATATACGTACATAAATACACCATGAATATATATACCTATAAATTAATTTAGTAGAGAAAGATAATGCTCTTTTACGCGTTTTTTGAAAATTGAAAGAGACGGGCTGTCACGCACTGTGTGCGGGAGGGAGTTCCACAGTCTGGCCGCATGAACAGTGAAAGAATAACTATAGAAGTCAGAGCGGTGGTGGATGGGTGTGGATAGAATCGTCCGAACATGGGAGCGACAAGGTTTGTCAAGGGGACGAGAAAAATTAAAGCGTCCTTTGAGATATGAAGGAGAATATGGGTTATGGAGAAATTTAGAGGCAGGAAAGAACGTGGGCATTTCTACGATGTCGAATCGGAAGTAGCGGGACCCCGCGCTATTTTTTGACCTGCAGGATCCCGCACCCTCAAAGCGCGGATCCGCGGAACCCGCATATTAAAATTTCGCTCCTAAAATCGTCAAATTTTGCAAGCGAATGCACAGTGTTGAGTAACCAGTTAGCTCAAAATCTACGTGAACGTATTCAACAACGCCACACTGTGTCGACAGGAATTTTAATTTATTAGCAAAACCCGAAAAAGTACGAACAAGAATCCAAAAATACAGATCTCACATTTTTCATGCCAAAATAAAATTAAGTGAAAAATTTAACAAAGCAAATTAAGACTGATTATGCTTATTAATTGTTATTTCTTAGAAAACATATCTTTGATATTATTATAATAAATAAGTGTTGATTTTTTGAAAAAAAATACTGTTAATTTGTAACATCATTTCAACGATGCGGGATCCCGCGGGATCCGCGCGGGATTGGGCCAATCCCGCGGGATTGATGGACCTGCGGGATTGCGATCCCTAATCGGAAGCCACTTGAGTTGCGAGCGAAACTGCGAGACGTGGTCGTATTTGCGTTGGCCGAAAATGAATCGGATGCACAGGTTTTGGAGACGCTCCAGTTTGCTCAACAACTCCTCAGTGGCATCGAAGTAGCAGGTGTCAGCGTAGTCGAAAAGGGGAAAAAGTTTGAGCAAGAGTGATCTTAGTTTTACGTATGAACTAATTTTACTAACTTGATGAACCTTGATGTCAACTACCGCCTTAGTAGTAGTTGGCGGCGCATCGCACACTTAACGCACGACGGACCGCTAAAATATCGCAGCGGTCTGTCAGATCTATACTACTCGTAGAAACGGACGGCGGTTTCAGTATGGGGATTGACATTCCTAGTATTGATTGTACAGAACCGATATCTATCAACCTAGTAGGCCTTTACTATGCCTACTACAAAAGTCAAATTCAAAATGCAAAACAAGCTATTGTAAGTTTTCAAATTGAGGAAACAGTAGTATACGGGGTGTAAGGGACAGCGTCCTGAATACTGATAGGGTGCAAGCAGACCATGAAACTGAACAACTTTCCCCTAGTCAGGTAACTCAAAAATTTTTTTTGCTTCCCATTGTAAATGCAGTCAGCTGATCGCGATTTTGTATAGGAGGTCGAAAAATTTTTGTCGTTTCCTGACATGTGTTCCTTGGGGAAAGTTGTCCAGTTTCATGGTCTGCTTGCACCCTATCAGTATTCGGGACGCTGTCCCTAACACCCTGTATGAAAATAATGGGATCATAAAAATGGATGCAAGGAGATTACTTGGAAGTAATGTACTACGCAATGAAACGAATGTAATAAGTAGTAAGTAATGCCGTGTAATGCCGGTTTAGAATAGCATCACCCCACATCCTCCCCACGGGTGTCATAAGAGTTGACTAAGGGACTCTAGAGTATTAGTGTATTACATTTTTTTAGGCGACAGTCTGACAACCTGTCACTATATTGATACACATGTTTTCTGAAACAACCTTGGAAAACAATCCTCAAAAATGACAGACGTGGCGATAGCGACCGTATCCTTACGGCCGTTAACGCTCTGCCTACCCCGCAAGGGATAAATGATATATGTATGTTGTAAGTAATGGAACTAATCTAATATTACCCATTTAGTTGTTTCTATCAGCTGGGTATTTAATACATTATTTGAGGCAAGTGTTTGCGGGTCTACATTGAATTTTGACCACTGCATAAGTTCAAGATTTCTATAAGGTGCACTATCATCGCTATTCAATCTAAGGTGGATCGCACTATTAACGCACGACTAACCGCTGAAATATCGCAGCGTTCTGTCAGATCTATACTAGAAAATGTCCCCATCCCCATACTAAAACCGCTCAAGCGCTGTTGACGCAGCGCTATCGCAGCGTCGTCCGTCGAGTGCGGTTTTAGTATGGGGATTGACGTTTCTAGTACGGATCTGACAGACATCTGCAATATTTTAGCGGTCCGTCGTGCGTTAAGTGTGCGATGCGCCATACAAAACCACACCTCTGCACGCATTCCACTATTCTATGCACTGCGTTATGTTGCGACGTCTGAACAACTGAAATATTCACAAAATTTTGGATCGTACGATCGAAACAGTCTTGAAGAGTATTGAAGATATAACATAATTTCCATCCTAGTTAACATATTCATAAAATAAATATAAATAGCTCTATTTTGAATTTTGCTATTTCCCTATAAGGCGGATCGCACACTTAACGCACGAGGGAGCGCAAAAATATCGCAGCGGTCTGACAGATCCATACTAGAAACGTCACTCCCCATACTAAAACCGCACTCGACGGACGACACTGCGATAGCGCTGCGAAGACAGCGATTGAGCGGTCTTAGTATGGGGATTGACATTTCTAGTATAGATCTGACAGACCGCTGCGATTATTTGCGTTCCATCGTGCGTCAAGATTGCGCCGCCTAAGTTCTGCTTGTGTAACTACGCTTTACTACATAAAATCATTGACATCATCCATATTCTAATCAAATTACATGGTACATAATAACAATTAGAGTAGTAGAAAGTGTGTTAAGAGAATTTAAACCGTTGTTGCGATTACGTTTCTAAATTTATGAAGTTGATAATTTATGATATTGGTTTTTAGCACATCGAGTCTGCTTTGTATTTTTATAATAATAATAATTACTGATGTGTTGAAAGTATTACCTTATACACCTTTGTATCGTTACAAAACCTATTAAGCCCTATTCAGTTTAGCATGCAATTATTCTCAATTTTGTACCTATTCTGAAATAGGTATAATAGTTACTACTGTGACCAAAATTATTATTAGCATTAGCATAAGAATGCATTTTTATCTTAAACCGTTTCTTGATTTTACGTGCTGCAGAAACGAACCTAATAAGCCACTCATAAAAACGCTTTGCGGACAATCACGTGGTTCAACCTGCATAGTCCTTCCCAAACTAGGGAAAATTAAGATTCAAGAGTCAAGATTCAATCGTTTATTTCCAATTAGATTCACAATGAATGCTTTTAAAATGTCAGAGAGTTACCTTGCAATACTGTCACTGAATAAATGAATTAGTCATTGCAAACAATAGATAACAAGTTTATGTTCCTAATAGAATCGCGGCACGAGTGAGATAAAAAAAATAAAGGTACTGCCTCGGGGCTGACAAATATCAACTTTATATGTGCTTCCAGAGAAATAAAACCTGGTACCTTCGGATCAGACGCCAACAGCTAGACAGCTAGCTAGACAATGCAGATAATCTCACACTTAATGCACAGCGGAGCGCTATTTTAGCGCATCCGTTACGCATGCGTGTTTGTCAGATGCAATGAGATCTCATGTACATACATATATATAATCACGCCTCTTTCCCGGAGGGGTAGGCAGAGACTACATCCTTCCACTTGCTACGATCCTGACACACCTCATTCGCTTCCTCAACAATCATCAGCCTTTTCATACATGCTCGTCGGTTTTGGGTACTTACTTTTCACCTATTTCATGTATTCCTATTTCATATATGTATGGGAAATTCCCATACACAAAACCGACGTTAGCACAGGTGCAAAGCATAACATGCTTCAGCGGATAAGTCTGTCAAACAACGCAAGTTCATCCGCTGGCGCTGCGTCAATGTCAGTTTTTAGTAGGGTGAGGAATTTGAAATTTCCTTACATCGGACCAATGCATGCGTTGCGGATGCCCTAAAATGCGCAACGACGTAATTTAGATATGGGATTTGCCAATATTTCCTTATTAAAATAGACATTTTTCAGCGTCACGGAAAAAGGAATAATACAAATTGGTTATATATATAAACACGTCATTGTGGTGATATAACTAGCTCTAGTATTGTTGTAAATCTGTCTTTCACCATAAAAACAAGCAAATCGTGTTTTTTTGCAATCAATCGATATTACAGTACAAAACGAAATCTCGCTTTTGCGTTTTTCTGCCGTGTACAACTCCTCTTAAACCACCAAACATGTTTTGCCGATAAACTTCCTATTCCCACGAAATAGTGAGCCACATATAGTTATATGAATAGGATAAAAACATCTCAATACTTATTTAAAGAGCCTATTGCTTATTGAGAACTATTTAAACTTTGCATAGGCATATATTTCATGTTTGTATGTGGTGTAATCGCCATTCCTTTCTGTCCTCCACCATTTGACCTCATAGTGACCCGCGTTCTCATATACATAATCAGGTAATCTTTAATGAGTAACTCAAATATATTACCAAGGTAATTCGACTTCTTTGAACAACATATTTTGTACTAAATATGATAGAGATTTATTAAGAAACTATAATGTAAATATTTACAAAAAGTATTTATTGAGCATTCTCTTGAGTATAAAAACGTAACAAAAATAATGGCAGTGAGCATCAAACAATAACAAGTATTTAGGAGACGTATAGCGGATGCTGCACCATACACTCCGAATATGGCAACTTTACAATTAACCTAAAGAAAACATGCGAACTTCAACCAACTAAAAATAGCTGGAATAATCAAAATGAAGAATCTTGGTTATATCAGCTAATGATCACAGAACCAGGTTCCACAGCTGGCTCCAAAAGATCTGTGAATACTGGTTATTCATACAGGTAATCTTCTTTTTCTTCTTTTTCGTATCATCATGACTCGTGGACGTGACTTTTCTGGGCTATATTCGTTACGAGCTTCCTCAAACTTCACTGTCTTGAGCCATCTGTTTGGCAGCCTGTAAGAGTGAGTAGAGACCTATACTTTGTCACTGCGATGAGATAGTGCTCGTCCACTGTTGTGGTATTAAGAATAACCATTATTAGTTGATCTTTTGATGCCTGGGATTGAAGAGGTTGGTGGTCCGCTGTTTGGCTGCTTATCTGCGTGCTGCGGGCGCGACGGGGATGTCATCGCTCTCGGCGTGGAAGCCGGTCTCGTCCGCGTAGTAAGTGACTGAGTGCTGCTTGCCCTCATCATCAGTGTAGGAGTAAGAGCCACGGACCACCACAACCTGCTGCTCGTTGTTCTCTTCGTCCTTGACGGACTTCACCTCACCGGTCTCTTGAGTGTTGATTCCATTAGCAGTTTCGTAACTGTAATTATAAATTTTATCAATTAAAAATTGTATCAAAAAGTTGGCAAGTATTTAGATTTAAAAATGAAGATTAGTCTGATTTCTATTTAAAGTACATTGTGTATGTATTGAAAAATGGTTTGGTTTGTTACGTGTTTATTTACACAAATATAATTATTACAGTAATACCTGCTATATATATAGCACGGATATATAGTCGTTATTATAATACGTATAAACGTATTGTAAATATTTTTCAATTATTTAGGAATGGTCTAACTAAATACTTGCAACGATTTCTATCGAGTAAATCTCAATAAACTAAGTAGCTACAACTTATTGCTTAGTTATTGTCAGTGAAAATAGGTAGTATATTATTATAAGTAAGTATAATGCCAAATATAACTTGAACTCAAGCTACGTTTTGCATATATGTTGTTTACTTCGAGCCTATGTACAGAAGCCGCATATATGGGTGCAACAGTTGGGGGAGGCCCATGTCCCACAAAGGAGTTTTGTGGTTGTTGTAGTAGTAGCAGCTACGTATTTCTAGCTATCAAATTGTAAACTTACGCATAGTTGTAGGCTCCTTCAGGGCTCTGATCGAATTCTTGGCGCAAGATGGCGATGGGTTCCTGAGGGTTGGCCTGGGGGGGAGCGGCCACGGCAACGGCCACTACGGCGAGGACGGCTACGATCACCTGGGGAAGCACCGGGAAATCATTATTACCTATATCGTTCACACAACACACAAGAAACCCTACTTGGTGCGCGTGTTAATTTTTTTCTACATTATTAATCCATTCATGTTGCCGCCACAATATCGCACCACTTTGTATAACAACTTCACTAACGTACCAGTTTCATTTTTGGTTGGTTAAAGATTGGCCCTGTGGTTACTAGAAGAGATGATGAGCAACTGATGTCTCTTTGGTAGGGACAAAATCTTTTATACATTTCACCCAGCGGCCTAACGTAATGTCAAACGGCGGCAAATACATGATGTCGATATCCCTGTACAGATTCAATCATCATGATTATTCACGTGTGTGAACTTGCGTTGGCATGCAAACACAACACTTGTGCATGTGTGTGGGTGATCATTCACGCATCACGCAGCTATCTGAAGGTTTTGTTCACAACTATTTACTAAATAATTTGTGACAATATAGAATTGGACACCACATATTTCTGGGCCAAGGTTCGTGTAACGACGTAGGTTCCTAGACGGTGACATCAAATATTGTTTTATATAAATTATTCATGAATTAACGATGTTTTTGTCAATAAAATCAAAATAAAAACAATGATCAGCTTGTTGATGACATCAGTATAAACTAATTAAAGTTATAAATAAAATAAAATTGTGTAACGATTTGAAAAATCAATCATTTTTATTACTAACTTCCGAATTGTGTTATTATTTTAACATTGCATCATCAAAAATTCTTGTTTGTAAGTACCATAGACATTATATAAATGTTATTGAAAATGGCAAAGAATATCTTGACGGTCCCTACGTACAATCGCGAACTAGTACTTAAGTCAATTACCTTTTTTCTTTGATTTCGCCTCATTTTGTCAGAAGCTAAATCGCTGGTAAAGACTGTAAATTTCAGTACAGCCTAATTCCACTCGAAATCTACACCCCGTAACTACAAAATTTTCACAATTCCAACGTAAAATGACGGTAGTAAAAACATACGTGACAACACATTCCGATGTAGTTACGTTACGTTATTTTACGCAGCAAAGTCAAAATGTTTTCGCCTGCTCTATCCCGTATCTGGCAGTTACGAAATAAAACCATTTCTTTTAATATTTTCTATAGGTACCGTTGACTTCAAGCAGGTGAATTCCGCTGTAAAATAATAAGTTACTTTTGTTTTTATAATTTCTAGAGGTACCTTCATACTTGTAAAACGTAAAAATACAAGGTAATAATCTATTTATAATTATGACACGGTGTGCACTGACTGCGATCTAAAATCTCTTAAATGGCAATTGCCATGTTTGGTTGCAAAAAAATCAAACGCATTATAACTTAAGTACCACATAGGCTTTCTACAGCTTAAATATTTTCAGCGTAAAATTACGCATGCGATTATTTTAATAGAAAAAATTATTTATAATTATTTCAATATTTTATTTAGTTTTTCTTATAAATGACGACTCTATGTTCAAACTTTTAAAGCTGTAACTATAGTATAACTTGAACTACACCAATTACAAACTTCAAGACGCTCTCCTGTAAAAATCGCACACTTACGTCATTGTACGTAGGGGCAGTCGATCTTCTCTCCATTTCTACCCGTGGGTATCTCTACAGGGTGTAAAAAAATTAGCTGTAAATATTTTAAGGGGTGAATCAGCTCATGAAACGGAACAACTTTGCCTAAGGAACATAGGTCGAGTATGAAAAATTTTTGGACCTCCCGTACGGTTGACTCGCTCGGCATTTTATATGGGAGGTCCAAAAATTTCTTTCATATTTCGTTTCTTGGGGAAAGTTGTTCAGTTTAATTTATTGGTTCACCCTTTAAAATATTTGCAGCTAGTATTTTTACACCTTATCTACACAGGTGTTTAATTAGAAAATATAGGAAACACAAAGAGTGTTCTGTACAGTAACGTTTATTGACATGAAAATAACAAACATAAATTAAAACAATACATCTATTGGCAGTGAAAATTACACGAGGAATAGAAGATAAGTAACTTGTAGCGGTTGCTACACTTAACATCCTTCTGGGAATTCCAAGATTGGATCAGAACATTGAATACAGAAGTGGAATTCTGGTTTGTTTGAATTTGACATCATATTATATTGACAAGACTTGTCATATTTTGTACTTGGCATGTAAAATTCCATAACTGAACTTGTGGGTTCTGACCGTTAGGAAGACAACGAGCTTCCGAGATCCACAGATCAGTCGAAAGCTCTTCGGCGGGGTCACAGGAGTAACAAAAGGGTGTCTTTGGAATATCATAAGCAAACTACAACCAGCGAATTGTTGCTACTAAAATGGTCAATAGCTGCTGATAACAAAAGGTTTCACAGGATCAGTGTACACTGGTTATTCTTACAGTTAGTAAGATTAACCATTGCAGACTGAGCTGCTGTGATGTCAGCTAGTGGTTGGTAGTCCGCCGATGATTGTCAGTTTATCTGCGCGCGGGCGGGACGGGGATGTCGGAGCCCTCGGGGTGGAAGCCGTTCTCGTCAGCGCTGTAGGAGATGGAGTGTTTCTGGCCCTGGTCGTCGACGTACGCGTACTGGCCGCGGACCACTACCACATTCTGGGGCTTGCCCTCTTCATCGTTGGCCTGTTTCAGCTCACCGACCGCTGAGTGGGAGATGCCGTCGTCGGACTCGAAACTAGAACAATTAATAAGAAATAAGATAATTAAAAACAATACAGTTATTTTTAAGCCATTGTCCAATCTTAGCAGTAAGATTGAAGTAAATAAACTCCTATCAACAAAATTGAGTTGAACAAACACCAAAGAACATGAAATTTTTGAAGACTAATTGAAACTAGATACGTCAGTATTTTATTCTGTATCAAGGTACCACACTCTGGGAAATAAAAGTGACTTACCCGTATTTGTAGTTGCCTTCGGGGCTGATGTCGTACTCGGAGTGGAGCACCTCCGGGACCTTCTGCTGCGCGGCGACGGCGGCCACCAGCGCGAGAGCTACCAGCATCTGTCAAACATACACACTTGGCTTTATAATGCACTTGAAAATGGTGATTGATTATGATCATTACATACTGCTGATATACTGACAGCATGAAGTAAAAAACGGGAATTTTGTATGAAAGGTCGAAAATTTTTTTCGTTTCCCAGCATAGCCTCCATATAAAAAGTTGTTCAGTTTCATGGTCTGAGCACGCCTGCAAAGTTTTCGTTACACCGTCCCTTACACCCTGTATATTTCAGGTAAATAAATTATAAAAAATCTTTATTAGAAAAGAAGAAATTATATGTTTTAATATCTCTAAACTTCTTCAGTTCACCACAAATTTTCTATTAGCAGGCACAAGATCAGGTTTACAAGATCATTTGAATACTTAAACATCTCAAAATAGATAATACTACTAATCTTACTAATTGCAAATTTTGTAATATTAATAAAAAATACAACGTAAACACAAAAACATACCAGTTTCATGTTTGTTTGTTTTGTTTGTTTTTTCTCAGCTGTAGAGAGCAAAAGGATGCTGAAGAGCGAATGATGCTCCAGAGTTCAAGACAAACTCTTTTATATGTAACTAAAACAAAATAATAAAAGTACAAAACTACATAGTGACAGTGGTTGGACCAGTTTGCAAAATATGCAGTTCGAAATTGAATTAAATTCGAAATGCTAATTTGTGCAAATATTAAAGACTATTTCCATATATGTTTCCTATTTAATAAAAATTTACTCACAAATTACAGCTTTATGAACTTCGACTTGCAAAAGCTTGATTAAGTGAAAAGTATGGTTAGTCCCATTGAGAAGTCAAAACTTATAGTATAAACCTACTAATCAAGAACGCATGCATCTGTGTACGCACAAACTAAACAATGTTATTTGTAATTATTTTATATAAAACAATAAAATTCCACATCCATCAAGCATTTGTATGTTTTGACTATTTTATAGACTGTGCTATGAAAGCCCCGACCTAAAATTTTATTAGGCCATGCTGTGATCATTGTATTGGATTTGCTAAGCAGCTTTTGTAAAAAAATACGTAAGTGACGGAATTAGCGCTTTGCATGACATATGACAAACCATGGACATACCTATTTCTTGAACATAAAAAAAATGATTATTTTATTACCAACAAAACTATTCCTCTAAGTTTTCATATTACATTTAATATTGTAAAACTTGATCACTTACCTATGTGAGTGATCGAGTTTTAAATCTATATTATGGGAATTAAAAAACGCGTGCGTGTGATACACTGATAATAATACATACATACATACATACATACATACACATATCACGCCTATATCCCTGGCGGGGTAGGCAGAGCGTCAACAACCGTAAAATTACGACCGTTATCGCCACGTCTGACAAATGTTTGAGGGTCGTTACAGATTGCCGTGCATTACTATAGTGACAGGTTGTCAGCCTGTCGCCTAAAATTGCAATACACATGAAACCCTCTAGTCCCGTAGTTGGTTTCTACGACACCCACGGGAAAGAAATGAGGTGATGCTATTCTAAGCCGGCATCACACGGCACAGCCGGCATCACACGGCACTGATAATAATATTACAGATAATAATAGACTGTTCATTAATAACGACGAAATTCACAAAGTGGTGTGACTACTTACTATTACTACTGTACTGCTAATCAGTTTGCTATTTTTTATTACTATTACGACAAAATATATTATAAAAGCTTTAGTCACTTGCATTGCAGCATCAGTCGCTTTCCAGCATTCTCTTACTTCATAACATTAACAAAACAAAACTCATCATAATGAAACTGGTACGTAGAGTTTTCATATAGCTCGAAGAAATAGAATTGTGATGATTAGTGAAATAAAATTGTGCAAGTGATATCGTCCCCTAAAAATATATTTTCATTCGTTTGACCTAAGGTGGATCGCACACTTAACGCACGACGGACCGCTAAAATATCGCAGCGTTCTGTCAGATCCGTACTAGAAATGTTAATCCCCATACAAAAGCCATGAGTATGAAGACTATTATAGCGTTTAGCATTGATATTAAGCACCCAAAGTTATTTGATACGAAAGTATCCTACCGCGAATAACTTATCTCTCATGCAAAAGACATCAACGCGTTAAATTTTACTCCAAGGACCCACTGTATATTTTTACTTACATCTTCCTTTTGTATTTAAATTCTGAACATGCGGTTGCTTGACAGTTCATGGTAAAGTAGTCAACAAGTCATATTTTTTACATGTTTGTTCCCTTTATAAGTAGCGAAAAATGCAATGATGACGGGAATAGTGGGTAAACAAAATGTGTCGTTTTTGCTTTCGCATCGCATCCGACATGCATATTAGCCACGGAGTCGAATTTTTCTGGCAGCGAGGCGGTAGCGGCCTGAAGATTCTGATCTTTTACATACATTCAAATTGGACAGTTCTCGGAAACAGCGGCTCGGGAGCGGTGCACTCCCTAGAAAAAAAAGGCGAGCGCGCCGCCGCCGCTGCCGCCCCGCTGCCCACAATATCCGAAACCGGGGCCTTACAGGCGTGGGATTCAGATTAGAACCTAGTGTTTCATAACTCATCTTCTATGTTTTACTTCAAACAACAAAATTTTTGTGACTATTCTAGATTAAAGTAGGTAAATCATTTTGGATTTGGAAGTTTCTTTAGTAATGAGCAGTGCCTGGGGAGCCAGTGTTTCTTGTGTCATATCTTTTTCTATTCACTTGTTTGAATACATAGTAAAACTAAACTAACATGTAATTATATTTAATGAAAAGGATAAACATAAGGTTAACTTTATTCAAGTACAAATATTTTGAGGTTATGTTCTAGACATAAAACTGAACAACTTCAGTCTGAAACATTTTGTTGAAAAATTTAAAAAAAATTTGGAGCTCCACTTGTGCCTCGGTCGGCTGGTACATTGTATATTTTTTTCATACTTCGAAAAAACTTGTTCAGTTTTATGCCTAGAACACCGCCTTAAAATATTTTAAATGTAACCCTATAGTCAAAAAAGCGTCCAGTTGGCAGACCACCCGCTAGATGGACGGACGACTTAGCCACCGTTTTGCTGGTAGACAGTGGATGCGGGAGGCACAGGACCGGCGCAGATGGCGAGAAAAAGAAGGGGCCTATACTCAGCAGTGGGTAGATGTGGGCTGATATGATGATGATGATATGATGATAGTCAAAATTGTGTGTTTGACAGATGCTGGTAGCTCTCGCGCTGGTGGCCGCCGTCGCCGCGCAGCAGAAGGTCCCGGAGGTGCTCCACTCCGAGTACGACATCAGCCCCGAAGGCAACTACAAATACGGGTCAGTCACTTTTACTTCCCAGAGTGTGGTACCTTGACATCAGTATACAATACTGACGTATGAACTTAATTATTATCTAGTTTTAAATTAATCTTCAAAAATTTCATGTTCTTTGCTGTTTGTTCAATTCAATTTTGTTGATAGGAGTTTATCTTAATATTACTGCTAAGATTGTGCAATGGCTTAAAAATAACTGTATTGTTTTTAATTAACTTATTTCTAATAAATTGTTCTAGTTTCGAGTCCGATGACGGCATCTCCCAGTCAGCGGTCGGTGAGCTGAAACAGGCCAACGATGAAGAGGGCAAGCCCCAGAATGTGGTAGTTGTCCGCGGCCAGTACGCGTACGTCGACGACCAGGGCCAGAAGCACTCCATCTCCTACACCGCTGACGAGAACGGCTTCCACCCCGAGGGCTCCGACATCCCCGTCCCGCCCGCGCGCAGATAAACTGACAATCATCGGCGGCCTACCAACCACTAGCTGACTTCACAGCAGCTCAGTTTGTACTGGTTAATCTTACTAACTGTAAGAATAACCAGTGTACGCTAATCTTTTGTTATCAGCAGCTATTGACCATTTTAGTAGCAACAATTCTCTGGTGGTAGTTTGCCTGTGATATTCCAAAGACACCCCTTTGTGACTCCTTTGAACCCGTCGAAGAGCTTTCGACTGATCTGTGGATCTCGGAAGCTCGTCATCTCCTAACGGTCAGAACCCACCAGTTCAGTAACGGAATTTTTCATGCCTAGTTCAAAATATGACAACTCGCGTGAATATAATATAATGTCAAATTCAAAGAAACCAGAATTCCACTACTGTATTAAACGTTCTGATCCAATCTTGGAATTCCCAGAAGGATGTTAAGTGTAGCAACCACTACAACTAACTTATCTTCTATTCCTCGTATGACTTTCACTGCCAGTAGATGTATTATGTTAATTTATGTTTGTGTTTTTCATGTCAATAAACGTTAACGAGAACAATCCAAAGTAAAAGCTGTCTTATCTTACCTGATCATCTTTACTACCGATTTCGGCCAAGGCGACTACTTCAACTCCCAATCAAAGTCTGCTAAATGAAAATCGTTTCATAGATGTAGATTGGATCTCAGTAGTATGATTTCCGTTATTTGGTAGAGTTTAAAGTATTGAAAATCACAATTGCGTTGGATTAACAGTAGTTTCGATGACGTTACAATGACAAAAAAATAGCAGACTTGGGGCCCAGATCAGAATTGATGTCCTATCGGAGTCCCTAATTCGGAAGCAATCCATACATACATACATACATAAATCACGCCTTTATCCCTTCCGAGGTAGGCAGAGCGTTAACAATCGTAAAATTACCGTCGTTATCGCCACGTCTGACAAGTATTGAGGGCCCTTTTCGATGATACATGCATCACTGTAATAACAGGTTGTCAGCCTGTCTCCTAAAATTGTAATACGCATGACACCCTCGAGTCCCTTAGTTGCCTTTTACAACACCCACGGGAAGAAATGGGGAGATGCTATTCTAAGCCGGCATCACACGGCAACGGAAGCAACCCAATGCGCAGGATATCAAAGCTGCATAGACGTTTGCCCAGACGTTCACGCACACACTTGTCTTCTTTCTCCGCGGCTTCTACTTCTACAGCCACAACAGTACACTGCTGGACATAGGCCCCCAATAGAGGGGTATTGCCATACTCACCACGCTTGGCAGGCGCATACAGTGTAAGATGTATATATTCGCCGGGAACGCTGCTACCCGTTCCCTGGATTCATCCCTTTGTCGCCTTTTACGATACCCACGGACGAAAATGGGGTGATGCTATTCTAAGCCGGCACCACACGGCAACTCCACGGTTTAGTGAAACGGATAACAGCTACGACCAAACGAGGGGTCAGATACAGTGTCTGGTCGAAGGTAACTACACGCGCCCTCTACCGCCACCCTAAGCCATCATCATAGGACCTGGCCATAATAAGTAGCGAGTCCACCCAAGCTCTTTCGCACGATCTTCATTAACTAGGTTGCCTTACCATTTTTATATTCAGCAAGAGTTGCTTTTGTTGCATCTAGAAGATAAGGGAAAGTACGTATAGGAGTGGTCGTGATCTGCGTGTGATCATATTTCCATAGAGAGACAATTTCTAAAACGTAGTAATTCGCGCACAGAAGCAACGCAACGCACAGTCTAAAGCGCATCGCACACTTAACGCACGACGGATCGGTAAAATATCGAAGCAGTCTGTCAGATCCATCGACACTCGACAGACGACGCTGCGATAGCGCTGCATCGACAGCGGTTGAGCGGTTTTAGTATGGCATTTCTAGTATGGATCTGATAGAACGCTGCGATATTTTAACGCATTTATGTTTGTATTACTCGATGTAATGGGTATGTGTGAATCGTTAAGATTCGTAGAACGTGTGCAGTACAAGTACAATCAATGACAGATTTCCGCATGCAAAAATTCTAAAATAGAGCTTCTGATTGTAATTTAATGGCGAATCGCGCTGGTCGGCGAAAGGCGCAATTTGGCACACCGCGCATACTCCAGTAATTTAGCGTTATTTTTACATACATAGGTACACAGAAACAAGCATAAAAAGCACCCAGACCTGAAATTCCCTTTATTGTGACCCGTGATATGCCGCATTTGTATGCGATTACCCTTTTATATATAAGTGTATTTTTTTTTTGGATTTTCCATACAAATTGACTTGGTCAGACGGTGACATTTGATGGGAGGGCCAACATTTTTTTTCACATTTCGATGATCGATGTTCCTTGGGAAAGTTGTTCAGTTTCATGATGATTCACCCCTTAAAATATTTGCAGCTAATATTTTTACAGCCTGTATAATCAGCGGTCCACCCAGCGGCTACGCCCACTGTACCTAACTCATTTTTCCGGTAAATATGATACATATAAACCTTCCGTTTGAATCACTCCATCAAAAAAAAACTGCATCAAAATCCGTTGCGTAGTTACAAAAATTTAAGGCAAAAAGCGACTTTGCTTTATACTATGTAGTGAAAACCAGAACAGCAAAATCGTGCAATGCGTGTAGAAATTACCTTTAAACCTGCCTAAAAAAATTATTTATTTATTCCTATAGGCCAGTCAGCCTAGTAATTTCGTCCGCTGCTTCCCATCTTCTATGCGTCTTCTTCTAGCGTAAGTATGCTACTCAGTGATGTTGTAGCTTATTGTAATGTAATGATGACAGAATTTATGAGATCGGACCAATCAACGTGGAGTTTATCGATTAGATACGAAACAAAAAGATTAATGTAGACATACATACACAAACTCTACGGTAAGCATAGCGATAACGGCCGTAATAATCATCAAAATTTTAACAAATACTTGAGGATGGTTTCAGAGAATCGTGACAGGTTGTCGGTCTGTCGCATGAAATTGTAACACACAAAGCTTTTCGGGTCCTTTGATCACAACGTATGACGTCGCGGGGAAGGATATAATTCACGAAATTATAAAACATTTAGATAATAAAAAAATATAACGTTCTGTACAGTGATATTTATTGATATGCTAATCTTAAACAAAAACATAACAAAACATAAAAACTAGGGCAGTGAGCATCAAATAAAACGAGTGATGGGAAACACGGGCATGCTGCCTTACTCCCCATCAGAGTATTCAAGGTTTCGGCACTGGTGAGCTCCCGACCAAAAGTCTTCAGTCGAAAGTTCGCCTTATATGGTAGAATCACCCGAGTTGTCCCTCAGTAAAGCAGGCCAGGGGTCGTCGTTGGTATTTACATTGGCGGAACTTCTTAAGCCTTAGGGATGATGTCGCCCTCCGCGTGGTAGCCGCTCTCGTCAGCGTAGTACACGACGTTCACGGGCTTGCCGTCTTGGTCGTTGTACGAGTAGCTGCCCTTCACGACCACAACTTCGTGGGGCTTGTTCTCCTCGTCGTTGACAGTCTTGACTTCGCCGGCCTCTTGGCGCTGGATTCCGTCGCTGGTTTCGAAACTGTGGAGGGATAACAGCCTTAGTTACGTCGTAGTTTAAAGAGGAAAGATAAAAAAAAATATGCTGGTTTCTTCTCAAATTGAAGAGTTTGGCTTAACATGTTTAACGAAAAAAAAAACTTCTAATTACTCGGCTAGACAGTCCTAAGCACGTCACGAAAGAAATACCCGTTTCATGTGCCTTTTCCGCCAAATAATTATTCAGTTTAAAAACATCAGTTCGGAACCATCTTTCTTTTCTATGTTTTTTTCGAACAATCAAATGGTTTGGCCTACAATATCCTAACCAGATGTTAACAAAATGATAACTACTATGGGAGTGCCCCACCGAGAATCGGACTTGGTAACTTCACGCCGCAGGCAGCCGCACTACCACCGCGCCACATCGGCCGTTGTAGACTTTGATAGCTCGTAGCAGTTTAGCAAAAATGATTTTGAGCTGAACCACCCGATTGTCTGTGAGAAAGACGAATCCGTGCTTCGGATTGCACGTCAAGGAGTTTGCCCCAGTTGCTGTCTATGATTATTTAGACGGCGGTCGTTACAAAACTATGTCTGAAGCCTGCTACTTTAGTGGTGGTTGAAAAATTCTGACACTAGGGTTCATTGGGTCGTTCAACGACTCAGTGTCCCACACGAAGAGAGAGCAAAGGTGAAACTTACTTGTAGCTGTAGCCTCCCTCAGGGGTCTGGTCGAATTCGGAGCGGACGATCTGAGGGACCTGTTGTTCCTTCTGAGGCATAGCAACGGCGACGGCCACAAGGGCGAGAACTACTACGGCCTGAAAGTCATAAAACGAATGCATTATTTTACAATACATTGCGTATCCTGAAGCGCAAGCGGGTTCCCGAGTGGCAACAGCAGGCGTACCTACAGTCAGATGCCCTCCGGCCAGACGACCCGATGACATAAAGAGAGCGGCTTGTAACCACTGGGTGGCGAAAGGCGTGCCTTCGTGTCTTGTGGCGTACCCTGGAGAAGCCCTACGTCCAGCAGTAGACTGTTATAGGCTAATGTGATGGGATGTGACGTATCCTGAAGCAATGCCCTGCTGAACGCAAGCCTCCCCCAGCGTACGCTATTATAAGGCACGATCTTCCATTTCCGCACACCGGACCATGAAACGGAACAATTTCCGGTGAAATTGTTTGACTTCCCGTGGTAATTGCAATCAGCTGGTCGTTATTTTGTATGGGAGGTCAAATATTTTTTTTCCTGACATATTTTCCTAAGGGATCCTAAGGGAAAAAGATTGATTTTCATGGTCTACATGCACCCTGTCCGTATTCGTAGATCGCGTCCCATACAAAAATTGTACTTATGTCGAACGCGTGATGTCTTTTAAGTAATTAAAATTTTAAACTTACCAGTTTCATGTTTGTTTGTTTTTGGTTTTGCTAGATACCTACGAAGAGAGTGCTAAGACGCAACTAATACTATATTTTTGAAGACAAATCCTTTTATATTTTTCGGGTAGCTCTCACGTATAAAATAAAACAAATAGATAGTCGAAAAACAGGTAGGTCTAGGTATCGGTGAAGCGTTATTTGTAATAATTCTAGATTCCGTCATTGTGGCTTTATTATTTTTATTTTATCCCGATACTTACACACATATGTATCTACATACATTATGATTGTATCTTTGCAGGTTAGCCAGAGCATAAACGGCCATAAAGAATGGAAATTTACCTACGCCAAGTCTAATAAAAGTTTGGGGGTAATTTCAGAAGACTGTGTACTATCATAGTGACAGGTTGTCAGCCAGTCGCCTAAAATTGCAATACACATCAAGTCTCAAATCTCTAAGTCGCCTCTTACGACACTCATAGGAAAGATGTGGTGTAATATTTTAAACCGCTATCACACGGCATATCCCACAAGGGATAAAGGCGTGATATATGTATGTATGTGTCCTGAAAAGTATTTGCACAGCCAAGACCGGTTTCCAGATACCTAGATAGGTAGGTAGAGTATAAATTCCCTGAAACATAAACACATTCTAGCCCCCGCTTCTGTCACAAAGAACACCGGACCTGAAAACAATATTCTTCTTCATTTCGTGTGGGAAACTAATTCGTCCAACAACCCGTTAAACCCTGGTGCCAGATATTTATATTCTGCATTCTATCGATTATCTATCTCAGCCGGGAATTGAACCCGGTAGTTTCGAGTAGCTTGTTGATCAGATTCTCTACTGACTACCAACCACTTGAGAGAATGTTTGAGCTCTAGTCTAGAGTGGCAGCAGGTTCTCATTCATAGGTGAGCCGATAGCTGACGCAGCACGGCACTGCGAATCTTTAGCGCATGCGTAAAGCATATGCGTTTGTCAGATGTAAGGAAATTTCAAATTCCCCATATTATATACCTACTATAACGCACCGTTGTGCGGTGTGTGAACCACCAGTGACAATTTTTCTCAGCGGTAGGAGTTCGTTCAGATATGCGCAATGATTGGCTGGATAATACCATAGGTAGTAGGTACGATTTAACAGGATCTATGGGACAGCCCTCCGAATACTGTGATGTATGCTGTCCAATCTGACCATGACATTAAACTTTTGATGTATTTGAATTTTGATACACTCACTGGTTGATTGCATTGATATGTCTACAAATTCTTATATCAATTTGTAGGTAAGTACTTTTTTAATATTCCTTCTAGTGATTGCTTGTTTTGACCTGAAATTATTTTTTAAGCACTTCTCTGCGCCTAATAGAAAACCGAAAAAATAGAAGCATATCCTTGAACATCCAAAAATAAATAACCATCCGTGACTTAGAGGATCATAAATATTATGTCCAATGCGACTGGGTACATATTTGGCTATTACAAAATAAAAGCAGAAACGCAATCGCGACCCAACGATGACACCGGCCAATCCGCCTATTCTTAAGTGGCAATAAATAGAAAAGGTCACGTAAAAAGAAAAAAAGTTTGTCGGTTGTGAATAGTGATTATCTAGTAAGAATTTACTAGCAGTGACTCCCAAACTATGAGAAGATGTCGACGCTTGCTTGACAACTATTTTTATAAAATGATACACTAGCCCAGTTATGATGCGCACCGCGACTATATTCTAGATTTTTCAATGGTTTAAATAAAATTCATACGATTTCACACTTTTGAAGTCTTCTAGCGCGTGAGATAAGTCTCTTTACTATGCACATGATAAGCCTCTAGGTACTTAATTTAAAAATCTTGCAAGTTACTACAATATAAAAGAAGAAAATAAAGGATTGAGTACCTACGTTCGACATCTACAATTTGATATTCATCAACTTATATATTATTTTTCTGAGTTTATACCTACATGAAAATACCCGATTAGAATTTTCATATGGCGTAGCACTCTAGTACGTACGATTGAGAATTTTAGCACTGTATTGATAACCAACGACTATCTACCTACGCTTACACTCTTGTTAAAAGTTAAGAGAAAATAACCCTCTACATTTTTTAAAAATCAATAGGTATATTGTCCTGCTTCATCAACCATAAGGAAGTCGCTAAACTTACAGCGCTGAAAGGGTGTCGCAATTCATGTAGATAAAAAAAGTTTGATAGCCTCTGGGTCAGAGGGATATTATGCATATTTTGAGGCATTTAGAACTAGTCCCCGTCACCAAGCAGACGTGAATAAAACCGATGATGTGCTCTTAACCTTTGCAGAGGTCAGCTCCACTCCTTTTCGAGAAATTATAATTCAAGGTCAACCTGTTCTTACTTACAACATACACGAGTAAAGTCGATGTTTTGACTAATAATTATTATTTACTTCTTAGTTGCTGTTGGACATTGCATTGGGTTCACAAACATGAGGTATAAAAAATTTAATAGGTAAGTCAAGTCACCTACCTTGTTATAAAATGGCAACTTCAACATCAAACCAGACGTTTGGGACTTGTACAAAAATTACACCAAGAACAGGTAACTTTAAGGTTCGTTATACATAGGTGCATTCTGGTCATCATCATCAAACTTAAGAGCTATACTCTTGTCGGTGGGCCAATATTGCAAAAAAATCTAGTATACCAGCAAAATTTATGGATATTAGTTTACAATGAAAACCTAGTTTTACAACCACAACTGTCCATTGCTGGACATGAACAAATCCAAACTAATCAGACAGAACTGTTCATTGGTGTATGGATTTACGAATTAGTTATTATAATTATTGTTTGCATAATGATAATATATGATAAATGTACCAATATTAATAACTAACATGAAAAATTGAGATATCAAGGTCTGAATTTAGAAAAACTAATGCATAAATCAAAACATAATTTATTAAAGCACGAGAATAAATAAGGTGGTAAACAATCAACTGCAAATATCTTTTTCCCAATATTTTTTTTCATATTTCGCCCTATGTATCTTGGGGAAAGTGGTTCACTTTCATGGGCTGGAACATCCCTTAAATATTTACATACATACACATATCACGCCTTTTTCCCTTGCAGGGTAGGCAGAGCGCTATCACCACGTCTGACAAATATTGCGGGCTCTTTCAGATGACTGTGTATCACTATAGTGACAGGTTGTCAGCCTGTTGTCTAAAGTTGTTATACACATTAAAGCATCACCTTAGTCGCCTCTTACGACACCCGCGGGAAGAAATAGGATGATGCTATTTTAAGCCAACATCACACGGCAAAATATTTGCAGTTTTTTTTACATCCTGAACAAGAGCGGTGGTACAAGACACGATATGAGATTCCAAAGGTTCGGTCACCAAGTGAGGCGCATCACGTGGTCGGTCTTCCGCTTTGAAGACTTGATGAAGCCGAGGAAATGCAGCGCCGACACCGCCTGGCTGAAGCGTGCTCTGAAATAAAAAAATAACCACTTCATAACTTCAGTTTTATAACAGAACATTAAGGTTAGAACGTCTCCCAGAGCTAGGTGCCATATGCAATCTACATTTATCGAAAATCCATTGAAGTACATATACTAAAGCTTAGTTAAGAGAAGTATCGTATAAGAAAGGTTTTGTGAAGTTACTCGTTTATTATCAAAAAGACAATGTAAGTATAAGAATAAGAATAAGAATACGCTTGAATATGCATATTTTGGCCGTTTTCGTACATATTTCAAGTTTTTTTTGGGAAATCTGAAATTTTGTAGATATGTTTTTTTCTTTGTTTGTTTGTTACTTCTTCAAGCTAAAGCTACTGAATGGATTTTCTTGAAATTTGGCTCACAGATAGATGGTAACTTGGATTAACACACAGGACAGTTCTTATTGCGAAAACATGTTCTTGTGGGATGCTTGGAAATTAAAACCGACTTCGCGGGCGGAGCCGCGGGCGCCTAATAGTAAAAACATAAAATTGTCCCTTACTGTACGTGTGCGTGCATGTGTCTCGCGTGGGGCTCCTGGTCGGGCTGCAGGACGGCGGCGAAGGCCTGCAGCCAGTCGTACAGGTTGATGTGCTTGCCGCACTCCCGGTGCAGCTTGTAGGCGAGGCTCACGTCGGGCAGAGTGTCGGTCATACTGTCGGCCGTCGGCAGCACGCAGCACTTGCACTGAGGGAGATATTACAACTGTTACACTAAGTACTTGTTAATTATGCCGTATGCTATAATATAAAGTGTAAAAATATACGTTGCATACAATTAACATAATGCCAATGCGCGACAGTTTGCCGAACCACGAAGTGCATTTGTGTTAAGAAGCGGCTAAATTGTATGAAGAGCGTCTGCCATATTGATTCTGTTTCATGTTGCAATCAATATCATTCTGAAGAGTCTTTCAATCAAGATTGTGATTAAACTTATTTTTAAAATTATAGTTCAATACTTTTTAATAAAAATAATAAACCAATTTAACTTAAATTATAATTTCAGTCTAGTTTCAATTCACTACATCCTTTTTAAAGCCAGTTGGAACGTTAGACTTGGCACAACTTTTTAAAGATAAATAAGCAGTTCCAGCGAGACTTGGCATGTTTTTTACAGAATGTTTTTTGGTGAGATTTGGATTCATAAGATATATGGATTCATACGTTCCTTGCAAGTTCCTGTTATACAAACAAAATTTTTTAAAATATATACGTAGAAAGTATATTGACAGCAGCGTCAATAGCAAGCGCATCTGTACGCGACTACACCACTCGGTTCACGCGAATAGGTATATCTTAGTGATTTCAGGGTCCAGTTCAATTATACTTACATTTTTGAATAGCTGAATGTCCGCTCTATAATTTATTACTAAACTATTTTTTTCGAGCTACTAGTTTTCGAATAATCCGTACTTAAAAACTAGAGTATTTACTGCAAGACTTTAATTAAGGAGATATCTCATAAACTATAATGAATAAGTATTATGTGTCTATGGACGAAACATACAACAGTTTATTAGCTTTAAAACGCAATTATTATTTTTTAAATCGGTACAGTATATGTCGAGTTATAGCGTAAAAACCAAACTGCTTTTCCGCCATCTTTGATTCCCCCCCCCCCACCCTCTATCCCCACTTTTGCGCTCTACGACCGACAGTTCCGTATTGTGGACATCACAAGGAATCCAACGATACCAATCGTAGGTATTTAGAGAAATTACAAATAAAAATCCGTTTCTAGGGCACTTTTGCTCAAAACTGACCGTACTATTAAAATATTTGCAGCTAATATTTTTACACCCTGTTTAGGGTGGGTGATGCTATGGGAAGGATAAAGGGCGTATATTCTTCCCGCGGATGTCGTATGAAGTGACTCAGGGACTCGAGGGTTACTTGTGTATTACAATTCGGTTGTGGACTCGATCATTAATAAAATATAAAAGTTGTACGCTTAAAACTATTGTCCAAAAATACTACGGCCTTCATTCAAAATTTTATATTCAGAGTTTGAATTAATAAGCAGAATAAATACATAAAAGTAAGTGTAGGAACAGTTTTTGAACGTTTGAAAGATTGGCTCATTTGAACTGCCAGTCTACAACCCCATTGTAGACGATATTCTGACAACCTGTCACTATAGTGATACATCATCTTTCATAATCAGCCCTCAAAGATTTGTCAGAAGTGGCGATAGCGACCGTACTTTTACGTCCTTGAACACTCTGCCTAAACCGCAAGGGATAAAGGTACATGTATGTTTTTATATGTAGATCGAAAATAAGTAAAACCGACTACTACGACTGTCCCAATGAAGGCAGAGCGAATAATAATCCAGTCTTCTACGCCGAGGGTCGTGGGTTCGATCCCCACAGGATACAAAAAGTTGTTTAGTCAAATATTTGTGCCTAATCCGAGTTTTATTACAGCCTTGAAATTTCCTAGCAAGCTTCTTACGAGTTAAAATCATTATGTAGGTAGGTATTAGCATGGACCAATAATACTAGATATTATATTTTATTGAATCTGTAAAAAAATTATACGATCTAAGAATTACATTGACAAAATACCAGCATAACCACAAAATGTCTCGATTCTGGCAGGAAACTTTCTTAACTAAATATTTCTTGTCCATTCCTCATATAGAAAGCTCTGTCTCAAATAAGCAAAATACATTACTCATAATAATGTATGCTCTAAACCAGCGTTTGTTTCCTTACCTATGGCAAAATAAAACATTCAGTTAGATTCCTTAAAAATTCGACTCCAACGTCACTTTAGGACGTAAACGATAACTGCGGATTTCATATCTTTTTTGGCATATTAAACAAAATTTATAAAATAGCTAAGAAGTATACATACATACATACATACACATATCACGCCTATATCCCTGGCGGGGTAGGCAGAGCGTCAACAACCGTAAAATTACGGTCGTTATCGCCGCGTCTGACAAATGTTTGAGGGTCGTTTCAGATAAGCCGTGCATTACTAAAGTGACAGGTTGTCAACCTGTCGCCTGAAATTGCAATACACATAAAACCCTCTAGTCCTTTAGTCGGTTTCTACGACACCCACGGGAAAGAAATGGGGTGATGCTATTCTAAGCCGGCATCACACGGTAAATATCGGGAACTTAAACAAAGCGAGTAAAAACCCGGGAGATGTTTTGTCAGAATCGTGGCTACTAGTCTTGTGTAGTCTGACATTCGCCGACACAGGATAGGTCCACTAGACCAGCCTATAGTAACGTAACCGGCTTGGCCTGACCTCCGACCTTCTGACACTTGGAAGCAGACGAACACAACAAAATACCTAACCACATTAGAGACCGAATAAATGCCATCTGAAATTAATTGGGTATTACCGTGATGTCACAATAATTACTACATAGTATAAAGCGCGTCTGTCCCTATGTTTGTATATAAGGTGTAAAAATATTAGCTGCAGATATTTTCAGGGGTGAATCCGCCCATGAAACTGAACAACTTTCCCCAAGGAACATAGGTTGAAATATGAAAAAAAAATTAACTTCATATTCATTCAATATTTTTCAATCATAGAAAAAAAACTTTGGTGGTGCAATTTGAATACCAGACGATACAATCATCATTTATGGATCGTTTTTTGTATTTATCGCTTTATTTTACTCACTTTTCATTCGATATGTAAAGCAGTATACGTACCACGGATGTAACATCAATAACAACCTCGGAAAGGTACCGCCCTCGCTCCGCTCGGGCGTTAAATAACCTCGGTTGTTATTGATTGGTTACATACCTAAGTACGTAATCTACTATTATTGTCGCGATTCTATTGGTTCTTTTTCTAGTTCTATATTTAAAATTACTTACAGGCTTAGTTTTAAAACCTCGCCTGTAAGTTGAACTTACAGGTCGTGTTTTTTGTCTGTAATGACCTACTTTCAGAGCATGAGATATGTAAATTATTTTAATATTTTAAATATGTAAAATAATTTACATATCTCATGCTCTGAAAGTAGGTCATTACTGACAAAAAACACGACCTGTAAGTTCAACTTACAGGCGAGGTTTCAAACCAAAACTGTAAGTAATTTTAAATATGGAACAAGAAAAAGAACCAATAGAATCGCGGCAATTAAAAAGTTAAAATCAATTTCTTCTTCTTTTTAATAGGAGTTGCATCCAATTGGTTGTAAACGATTTTAAATTTCGAACTGGCCGCTACGAATTGTGTTGCTTGAACGCAGGAATTATATTTTTAATCTGTATTTTTATAACCTCAATAAATGAGTTTGTCGAATTATTACTCAATATTACAATGACAAAAGTAAAAATGACTAATATCCCTACGATCAGAAAAATGTCTACTTTATGTTAGGATACTTTTCTTTCATATTAATTCAATATTTTTCAATCATAGAAAAAAAAGTTTAGTGGTGCAATTTGAATAGCAGACGATACAATCATCATTTATGGATCGTTTTCTTGTATTTATCGCTTTATTTTACTCTTTTTTCATTCGATATGTAAAGCAGTATACGTACCACGGATGTAACATCAATAACAACCTCGAAAAGGTACCGCCCTCGCTCCGCTCGGGCGTTAAAAAACCTCGGTTGTTATTGATAGCTTACATACCTCAGTACGTAATCTACTATTAACTGTAGCCGTTTATCCAATAATAAGGTTTGGTCAAGTAGTTTTATAATTCTAGAGTTTTGCAGATGAATGTTGATAGCTATGCCATGTGATGCCGGCTTAGAATAGCATTACCCCACCCACAACCTTCTCATGGGTGTCGTAAGAGGCGACTAAGAGACTCGAGAGTATTGCTGTATTACAATTTTTAGGCGACAGGCTGACAACCTGTCACTATAGTGATACACATGTTTTTTGAAACAACCTTGGAAAACAATCCTCAAAAATGTCAGACGTGGTGATAGCGACCGTATTCTTACGGCTGTTAACGCTCTGCCTGCCCCGAAAGGGATAAAGGCGTGATATATGTATGTATGTAATCTTGATAGCATACCTGTAGGTAGAGTTGGGGGTTGGCAAGCGCAGTGTGTTGCGCGCCGCGCGGGGATCCCACCACCTGCTTCTTGACGGCGGCCAGGTCGTGGAACTGCAGGAGCTCGTGGAAGGGCCTGGTGTGGGGTTGCTGCAGTCCAGCAGTGAACATCTCCTGCAGGTAGCTGATGAAGCGGCCGCGGACCATTTCGAACTCCGACTGGATCCGGTCTTGCCGCGTTGACTGGAGAAGTTTCTAGGGGAGATTACATTTCTAGGTGAGTATGGACAAAAATATTAAATTGGAAAATTGATAATCTCAGCCACGTACTACTAAGCTAGCGGCCCGACAACCGATTTCTGCCAAATCTTTTATCTCATAATGCTTGTCTCGAAATATTAGGCCAAAGGTTCTTAATATTTTCTAAATTCCTATATATAATACATAGGTAAGCAAGCATAGTATACATAATAGACTTTACAGTAAAAGGTGCAGCGGTACAAAAGTCTCATGATTTGAAGGTCCCTACTTTCATTCCTGACACATTAAGTTTTATCATCGGGTCGTTGGACGACTCAGTGACCCACACGAAAAAGAAGAAGATCACTTAGAAACATTGTTGGCGCAGGCGGAATCACCCGAATATCCGTAAAGATATATAGATAGTTTCAATGCTTTAGAGGGTACGTTAAGGCGTAAGTCTCGGTTATTGCTTATGATAGATTACCTACTTAAGGTATGAAAACCACGTACGTCGTATTTAGTGGGTCCATGCATATTTTTTGCTTTCTTTTTCGTGTGGGTCACCAAATCGATCCGACAAAACCAATTAGTAGGCCTCTGCTGTGCTATGATATTAAATTAAGTAAAATTGACACGACATTGATGAGTCACGATTCGTGATCAGGATGACGTGAATGGCAGGCATAAGTTATCAACTTTATTGATGAAATCAGGAATAAATTAATATAAATTCCAAAACTTAATATCATTGTTTTTAGCTATAAAGTTATTAATTTAAATATGATACAAAGGTCATGACATAGGTTTGACCTTCTGAATTAACTCGGACGTTTTAATTGGGCAAGGTACATCGTTGGTTGTGTGACAACGATTTATTACAGGTTATAAAATTAATTTGACAAATATGCTAGGAGCATTCGGACAGGCTTACAGATTGCTGCTCACATATGACTTTAGAATCGATTGACCGTTGAGTAAGCGGGTTCTCGAGTGGCGTTTACACTCACGGTCAGATCGACCGAGGGGTGATTGAATGGCGAAACTAAGAGATTGAGCCTTATAGCATATCCTGGGGGTCGCCTACTTCCAGCAGTGGACTGCATAGTAAGGCTGATGAGGAAGCTGTTATGAGGAAGAGGAAAACAAGAGTGGGAAAGGAACCCATTTGGAGGTTGCAGATGAGGATGAGGGTTTATCTATGAGGTAGGGGATGCGGATAAGAAAGAGGAAGAGGAAGTGGTTGAAGAATACAAAAAACAAAACAGAGAATGATAGATGTTTCATACTCCGCATATTTTGTTTCATACTGCCACTTATGTAACTGAAGATGGCTTTCTCTTATCTTCCTCGCAATCTGTGAGGATGCGGAAGCGGAAGAGGAATCCTCATCAACACTACTACATAGGACTGGATGTGACGAAAGGTGGTTAGGTACCTAAACCTGGTTAAACTTCAGAGCAGAGTTTATCAATAGTTTCATTACTTACTGTTATTGTTTAGAAAAAATATTTTTATAATACTCGGGTTCATTATTCTCACATTAGGTAGTTTTGCTTTGATATTTTTACTAATCGCACCACATAAAATTGTGTTGACGTAAAGCGAATATTCTTATTCCGGTGGAATTAAAGTACTTGGTGGAATCTAATTAGTTTATATTCAAGAACTACCTGATGGAAATTAACCTACAAATCAGAAATTTTAAATTGAATTTCATATTGTTAAGACCAACAATAAGAATATGTTTTAATGTATCACTTTCAAAGTAATACTACTAGTCTTTGATATTTTTGCGTAACATTACTTTTATACATACCTCTTTCAGCCGATATCTATTCCCTGGCACATTCTCATCATCCTCCACATGGGCCTGCCTCTGCGTCGTCGCCGTCACCTCCGTGTTCGCATTCTCAAGCTGCTTCACAAACAACTGCAGCTGCACTCGCGCGAACTCCACAAAACACTCCCCCAAGTCATTCTTCACAGTAGAATTGTCCATGTGGTTTTTTAATGGGGATGTTCTTAAGGGTTTCTTAGAAGGTTTAGGTACGGATTGGTTGAGGAAGTGTAAGGAGTTTTTGATTGTTTCGACCAGTTTCTGTTGTGACTGGAAACCGAGTAAGAGCATGCACTCGTTGAATTCGGGAGTGCTTGTGATCAGGGTCGTTGAGCATTTGATATAGAGTTCTCGTAACTACAACAATGTAAAAAGACATAATTTTAAAACACAGTAGTTATTATATCATTTAATAAAATATTATCACAAGTGCCTTTATATTTCCCAAGAGCAAATTTATCTGCTTTACATGTCTTTAAAGTAAATGTGGCAGGCATATTTCTGAAGATTTCAATGATATCTTGTCTCTACTTATAATAAATTTTAAAAAAACTGGAGTCTAACGAGCGTAGATAGATAGGTAGCGATTTGAAAGAAAAAGTATACAATACCGCATAGGCAAAGAAATTAAAGCAATTAAAAATGAAAATTTTGCCTAAAACCTTTTTGAGCATTTCACTACTAACAATAACTTTTTTAAAAAAGGGAACCGCCTTCAAAACGTGTGTAATTGCTCCATTGTTTGTCATTTAATATGCCTAAAACCTTCTTCTAAGTCTAAAAAATACTGTCGATTGATAATCTTCTCTCACCGTTTTCCCTAGCGGTCCCTGCGGCAACACAGACACGAACGCATACAGCAGTCTCAGGCACGCGTAGAAACTGTAGTAATAATCGTGCAGTTTATTCAACTCCTTCAAAAGAACATCTCTGAAATACTCATCATCCTCAAACAACCTGATAATAGTCTCGCTCTCTTGAGCTTCGACGTATTGTCTGAAGGAGAGCAAATGTCTGACGTATTCTAAGTCTTCAGTGCTAAGGTTGTTTATTGCGTCTTCAAGTCTGTCTCGCTCGCAGCACAGCGATTTTATATTGTCTCCGTAGTAGTGTTCCATGATGCAATACTGTAAGTAAAAGAATAAATTAATGAAGAATTGGCTAGTTTCCTGGGTCACAATATACTCCAGACTTCATTCATAGTTTTTCAAAATATGTTAAAGTTAAAAAAAAAGTGTTCAAAGTTTTAGTTTTAGAATTAATTAACAGAATAAGTGTTTTAGTGCCATCCAAAATAGCACGATATGACGTAATTTGACGTAATTTAAAAGGACGTTTTAAATCATTGGGTCGTCGGACGAACCTGTGTCCCACACGAAAAGAAGAAGGACAATAGACAATAGGCAAACCTTGATCCCTTCAACTAGGCCTGTGACTGAGAAGTCATAGAAGAGAAACACATCTGACAAATACTGCAAGACTTTGCCCGAGAGGTGCACAGGACTTTGATGTGTCAGGAAAATGGTGTCCACAACCTGTAAAAAGTAAACATTTTAAATAGTATACGTATATTTACGTAAGTTATAAGATCTCCTTCTAGAGCGTCGGTGGCCAAGTGGTTAAGACACCGGTGTTACAATCATGAGAGCCGCCATGTATCAATGTGATTTTACTCACGTACATTTGGCGACTGCTCTTGCGGTGAAGGAAAAACATCGTGATGAAACCCACATTCAAATAAAATTTTAATTCAGATGATATTTGAATGTGACTTAACCTAGGATTCGGACCAGGTTAGGCTTCGGGTTGCAGAGGTCAGACGGCAGTCACTCTGTGTAAAAACTTGGTTCCACGTGAATCCACTAGCCGACCCGCCTAAGAACGAGATAAGGTAGGGAGAATGATGGTATTATTAAGCAAGTTTACTGTGGATTGCGGTAAATGAAAATAAGACAACAGATAATATCGACGGGGTTCTGTGACACCATGGTTCATCGGGTCATTGGACGATTTGGTGCACTTCACTACATAGTATAAAGCAAAGTCGTTTTTCGCTGAATGTATGTTTGCTTAAATCTTTAAAACTACACAACGAATTTTGATGCAGTTTTTTAATAGATAGAGTGATTCAAGAGGAAGGTTTTTATGTATAATACTTTCCGGGAAAAAATCTTATTTCAACGGGACAATGAGTTGTAGCGAGCGCAGCCGTTGGTGTAGGCCGCTAGTATAATATATCTACTTGTAAACTCACGTAGTTCATCAGGACGTGCGAGGGGATGGAGTGGAACACCCGGATGTGCAGTTTGGCGGACACGGTGTAGGGCAGGCACTTGTGAAGCGCCGACACGGTGGTGGCCACGCCGAATACCAGCACTATGGGTAGGGTTGACGTGTATGAACTGGAAACAAAGAAAATTTTTGATGAAATACAAATATAATAATCAATTTTATCAAATTCAGAAGTTCATAATATCGTATGTTACCGACAAATGAATTTCACAGTAAATTGTAGGTACACAATATTTTTTTTTTTAAATTGCAAGCTGATTAACGCTTAAGTAATATCTATCGACCTATCACTTGATCGCGTCGTATGAACCGACTCAAGGATGAATCTAGGGAATGAGCAGCTCCATTCTCTTCAGCTTCTTGAAAACATTGCACTGCGCTCGCCAATCCGCCTACCAAGCTTGTTGAGTATAGCAAATACCCTCGTGTACCAGGGAGGCCTATATTTAGTTGTAGACATTTGTGGCTGTTACAGTATAAATTCATTTTACAAAAGTAAATATGGATGCATAGTAATCAAATCATTTGTTCATTTAACAGCACATGACTTTATCTTACCTTGCTATCATTATAAAGTCTTGCAATATACTGGGATTAAAACACTCAAAGTCTGGGAAGATGATGACCAGAGGTGTTCTACTCTGTGCCTTTTTCTTTGGTGAATTTTGATACACAGCATTGTACCATTTTTGTAGTGTCTTCATTGTACAGTGATTCTTTTTCAACTTTTTACCTCCCAATGGTAGTTCTTCACAATCAGAGTCATTGCCATAATCCTGAAATTAAATTAGATATAGAATTTAACTTTACAATTAAGTTATTCCTATATCTGATGTTGCACAATGGTAGGTAATATGGATGCTTATTATGCAGGCAGAGTTTCTAAGTTTGATTTCAGGCAACACCGGGCATCTATTTACTTACGTGATATTTTTTTTATAGTGAGGAGAGTGAATGTTAGCTAACTAACATTAGCTTTGTTAGCTAACTAACATTCACAACTGTAAGGGCTTTACCACAAAAAAGTTATGCAAGTATTGAATGCAAGCTTAAAATAACACTGCATAAAAAGTGCAACAATGTGTTAAATTTCTTTTTGCATTAAATTTTATGTGGTAAAGCCCTTTATTTTTAAAATTCAACTTTGCACTTGAAATTATTTAGAAAAATCTACCCGATCAACTATAACTATGTTATACTTACCTCATTTCCATCAATAAGCTGCCACACTGTGTTTTCCACTAAGTACTTCAGAGTAGAGCCATCTTGAGAAGCCACCATTGCTACATGCGGAGTCACATCTTGCCTAAAACAATCATTTCATTTTATTTTGAAAGAAAAATAAAATTTTATAAATGCCTTATTTAAGTTATGATATAATTACTTTGTCAAAGAGTAAGAAGGAAAGGATTGTCATATTAAAATTTTATATGACAGTTTTTTTAAAGTAGTTGTTATTAAAAATTACTTAGGACTGATGTCATATACCAATGTAAAAAATCTACTGCTTACCTAATTTTATCAATCAGAGCTGTGAACTGTGAAGTGTGGTCCGGCTGATTGACTCCAGTAAGAAGAGCAGCGCTGGGAATAGTGCCCTCCACAGCCTCATCATCATAGGAGCTGATGTAACCCACAATAGCAGACAGCAACTCATCATACAGCTGATGATGGAGGCCCTGAAAAGTGTGAAGCGCTCCATGTTAATACAAAGTACCTGGTTGACCAAGTTTCACTCAGCTTTTTCTGTCATACAGAGTGATGTTTGGAAATGACACCCGGCTAGATCGATTTATAGTTTTCTAACACCCATAAATACAAACTTTCATGAAAATCGTTGGAGACATTTCTGAGATCTCAATGATATATAAATATTTATTACAATTCTTGCTTGTTTAAATAGGTAGATACCTAGTATAGTACCCTAATACCAGGGGATTGTGATGTCATAGTTGGACTTACCGAAAAGTATACTCTAACCGCTAATTTCCTAACAGAAAGTGGAAAGGGTAGAAGATCTGGGTGAATTAAGAAAATAACTAGATTTGAGCAATAATTATAAGCAAACCCCAAACGATCACTGAATTGGTATAAGTTATGTCCTAATTTACATACCCAGCTGTAAAAATACGTTCAGAGTATAAACACTAACCTTTAGTTTATTTTGAATAGAATCCCAGCTACGTTTGTAGGTTATAAACCATAACTGATCAGTCAATAGCTTCTCCAGTGGTTTCTTTGTATTCTTCGCATGTTTACTAGTGTGTTTGTTTTCTAAATTTTTCTTACCAAATAGGAAAACACCCTGAAAAACGAAAAAACGATCTGAAAAAGTTCAGGCAGTGTTTACATAACAACTTTTTTTATCATTTCTACCTTTGAAACGGAATCTGTTGACTCCATTATAGTGTGCGTCTACTGTTTAGCAATTAAATATTCTAACTCTTTTTGTTTAATACACTCTAACACGAAATAAATAAAATAATAAACCAAAAATCACACAGCACAACGCAAAGCCGGGAAAATCAAATCAGCAACTGTCATGTTGACAGACAGGGTGACCATCTCAAAAGTGGGGTATCTGCCACATACTAGCTAAAAATCTGCCAGATCTGTCTAACTTGACGTCAAAAACGTCGAAAAATATACCTTCATTAACTCGTCATAACACATCAACATTGGCTTCGTTTTCTTAATTTTCTACTTACATGGATTTTGACGCCATTTTTTTCTTTACTTACTTGGTTTGAAGGAAACACGCAGTCCCCTTTGTTGCACAGACTGCACAGTATACATTGGTGCCCTTTTTTGTGGTTTTGGTGGCCGAAATTAGTATATTTAATTAGTTTTTTTAATGATCTGAGAAAATGATATTCTATTTTAATTTAAGGGTAAATTTAAGATTTCTTGCAAAATTAGCAATAATGGGATAATTTAAGGATGCCTCAGTTCTGCCAAAATCTGCCAAAGTGGCAGAAATTAACTAGAAATGGTCACACTGTTAACAGCTTGGGGCCGATTTTCACTCGTGTCGTGCATTTAAAAGTTTGCTTCTAATCCCTTGTTGCGTTTGTTTGGCAATTTTTTTTTTAAGTTATGGTACAATACAATGCAATAATCTACTAGGTACTTCTTGATTCTCAACAGATGCTGGATGCGCACTGGTAAATCCATTCTCATATTATATGACAGTCAACTTTGCTAAAGGCCGTAGCACACAATATTAGGTGCTGTATCGTAGGTAGTGTAGGTAGTTGTAGTAATCGATCATACAGGACACTGATATAATAACATAAAAGAGCCGATGCAAAGTAGTGTCAAACTTTATCTCATGTGTAAGCTAAAGTTTAGTCACGCTCACACTCTGTGCTGCAAACGCTTTTGGTGTGTTCCATTCCATGATCTATTTACCTACTTTTGTTATGATGGCATGATGGCCCAAGTTAGGAGGTATGACAGAGTTTCTTTTCACTAGCTTCTCTCCTGCCCTGGTATACGTTTACATTGCTGATGCGTGCACGCCCGTCTGGAAGGGCTCAGTCTCAGGGCGGCTGTATTATGTAAATGAAATAGCCACTCAAGTGTTTTCAGATTATTAATCAGATGGCGCTACGATAAGCACTGACAGAGCAGCGGTAGGGTGGGTACCGATACCGAACGATGGACTTTTAAACAGAAAGAACCATAATTAAAATTAAGTATATCAATCCTAGTACAAACAGACAGGATACCTTTCACTCGTTCTTACAGGGTAGGAATAAAAAACATTGACATCTATTTATGTACCTTGGTATTACTTAGGCGTCTCACACACTGGGAACGCGCCCCGACGCGTAGCGCGGAGCGGCAGATCCCGCGCGCGGCGACGGAGGAGCAGATCTGCTTCATCGCGCGGCTTGCTCCGCGTCTCCGCGCGGAGGGGCGTTGTACGACGGTTCCGCGCCAAACAAAGACTTCACTCCACTATCGATCGCCGTGGTTCGAGCGGCACTGCGGCGCCCCCGCGCCGATAAGCAGAATCTGCGCGGGCGACGCGCCACCGCGCGTGGACGCTTTGTCGGTGTGTTGTACTAGGCGGTTTTTCGATACGTACTGATGTACTTACATACAACTTTAAAATCTGCGCTCCCGCGCTACGCGACGGAGTGCGGTGCAGTGGGAAAGCCGCCTTAAGGAGAATTGTTCAGTTCCGTGGACTGGTGTACCATTTAAATTATTTACTACTAATATTTTTACCCTGTATTTCTTTGCCGTGTGATGCTGGCTTAGAGTAGCATCACCCCATTCTTTCCCGCGGGTGACATAAGAGGTGAGGGACTTGAGGGGTCACATATCTGAGGGTCACATGTGTATAACACGTTAGGCGACACGCTGACAACCTGTCTTTACAGTGATACACGAATCATCTAAAAGGGCCCTCAATATTTGTCAGACCGAAGTGTCAGACGTGGCGATAGCGGCCGTATTTTTATGGCCGTTAACGCACTGCCTACCCCGCAGGGGATATAGGCGTGATGTGGTATGTACCTATGTGTAAGTATAACATATTTTAGATGTGTCGGTAGATAGATATTGTAGGTAGCTATCATTTATCTACTAAAGATTTGTAACCACCAGTTTAAATAAAACAGTAAAGTTTGTAACAGAAACATGGTTTATTGTCATACCCGCTTGCAGGCAGAAACTACACGTGGTTTTTAATTTCTAGGTACACATAAAATCATAATAGTGGTCGTTACTTTTATGTACACAATAATCGCTAAAACAAAATAAGATGTAGAGTCCGCATCACGAAAGGAATATAGGTTTTGATCATGGAGGACCATGCACCGCGTCTCCGGGATTCCTTCATGGGGTGGACACTAAGGGCGCGTACACGAATTTGGCGCGCGGCGGCAGCGGCAGAAGTGGCGCCAGAGCAATCCCGAAACCGAGCGGGGCAAGTTTTAATTTGAGTTCATAAGGAAACACGAAACATGGGCGAATACTGATAGCGTATGCACCAGACAGGGTATACAGCAGACCATGAAACTGAACAATTTTCTCGTAGGAACTTAAGTCAGGAAACGACAGAAACTAGATCAGCTGACTGCATTTACTATGGAAAACCAAAATTTTTGACGTTTTCTGACATATATTCCTGAGGGAAGTTGTTCAGTTTTATCGGCTGAATGTACCCTATCAGTGTTTGGAGGGCTCCCTCTAGCACCCTGTAGACGCAGGTAAGATCCCGCCGCCGCCGCTCTATTTCTTATAAGCGCCCTAAATAATATTTAGTTACCTACAGTCAAGTTAGTGCTGGGAGACAGTTTGGACTTTGAACTGTTCTTATGCCGAGCGCATAGTCTTATATTCACGCGAGCTTGACTGTAGGTACATACTAGACATTAAATACAAAAATAAATAACATCTTTTTACCTCTGTATTAGGTAATCAATCTTGTACTACTATTATTTATCTTCTTAGTTATTAAGTTTTTATACAGGATGTTAGGAAAAGAGGGTATAAGTAAGGTATAGGTAATAGATTCAGGTAACGCCTTGGCAAATAAGACCTGTCCATGAAATTTCTGCTTCTTTTTCGACCTATTTTTCTTGGGAAATTTATCACTAGGTACTCCTAATCCCCTAACAATCTGTATAACTGAAATATAATTACATAATTAGCTTAAAGTTATCGTTTAATTTTATTTTTAAATAAGATCATCATTATTGTTCTAGCAGGGAATAAGCACCATATACATTATTTAGAAAGGTACTTAAGTGACTGCTTATTGATTTAAAGTTTATATTTTATTGAAATTAGGAACCACCTCCACTTGCGGAGAAAGCGCCGATACTCAAAGTCGTTTGTTGCTCGTATCCGTTCAACGCATCTTCAAATGAGTAAAGTAAACCAACGTGAATTCACAATCAAATTCTGGTAGTCATGTCGCTAGGTAAACTTTCGTCACTGTTGCGCAGGCGATCGCGACGGTAGAGCGGGTTCCTCGCAAGGCGAGTGAGAGTGGCGTTCTTCTGTGCTAAACTTGTATTCTCTCTCGGTTCCTGCATGCTCGGAGCTTGGAGGAGTAGCCCGAGCGTCGCTGGCGCTGGCCGCTTCGAGGGTTGGTCCTGTTGGGCCGTAGGGCATGCCCTCAGCGCCGTAAGGCACTTCTCCCGTGCCTACGTATTCTGACGGCTGGTAGGTGTAACTGTTCAGGCTGGAAGTAAAACAGTAAAAATATTACTTGCCTATGTCATAGTTTAAGAAAAACAAACTTAAAATCTTGATAGAGTTAAGAAAAGAAAAATGTAGGTATATAGAGTTTCAATCACCTGTTAGGCCAATAGGAAATATCTTCGATCGCATGATGAGCATACGGCGCGTACGCATGTTGGTAGTAGGGCGAGTGATGCTGCGGCGTCGTGTCGTACTGAAGAGGGTACAGCGGCGCAGGTGCTGACGTCGGCGCTGGGGTGCTTGTAGGAGGCGCAGGGGTGTACTCGAGTGGAGCAGGGTACGCGTGAGGAGGGGTGCGATATGGGGCGGGGGAGGTGCTGGGTTGAGGGGAGGTGCTGCCTTGAGCCGAAGTCCAGTAACCGCTGCTGCCCGCCCAAGTGTAGCTGCCACTGCCATTGGGTGCCGAGACTGGCGTGCGTTCTGAGTTGCCGTAAGACGCTGTGGATAGGGGTTTGTTTTTCAGTATAGGTATGACGATAAAGAAGTCCAGAACAATTTTACAATTATTTAGAAGTAATGCTTACAAGGAGGAGACAAAGTGCGAGGCCGTGAAGGTGGTCTAGGAGGATAAGGCGCTGGTCTCCTTGAAGCAGAGTTGCTGCTTCCATACAGTGATTGCGATGTCACGAACCAACCGCCAACTGCAAACAAAGATCGGAATTTTAATGAGCGGCCTTCACTAAAATATCGATTCTGTTCAAACATGTGTAACGATTCCAAGTAGGCAAATAAATTGCAAAGTCGCTTACATTGAGGATATTGATGTGGTGAAGAACTTTGTTGTGGATAATGGCTGCCAACAAAATCTCTCTGGTAGTAACCCTCAGGTCGCTCTTTGGCATCAAGGAATGCCTTGGCGAACGGATTGTATTTTATTTTGAGCGATGTGACTTCCTCGTTCTGGTACGCTGTGACTGCGATGAACTGCGTCTCTGGGAATGGGTACGTCATGATGCGTCGTAAGTCGGTGCCTACTTTGACCAGGTGCACCCGAGGCTCGTATTTGTGGAGAGAGTTCAGCATTATCTGAAAAGAAACATAGAGCTATTTGTAGGTTTGCTTCCTAGATCATTGACATGTCCATAAGGAGTATAATATATAAGACAAGCTCGATGTTGCATTTATATGTCAAAGTTATTGACAATAGAATGTGTAACAATCTGTACTAAGTAAATAAATACTGTTGTTAGTACTTATTGGATGACTATTAACAATGACATTAGGGCACTTGGAGCTATAGAGCATAAAATCAGATGAGTAAACATAGCGCAGAGACAATAATTATTACAAATGATAGTGCGTACGGGCGCCTGCTAAACAGTCGGTAAGCTACAGATTTCACACCGAGTCGCCAACATATGGATCTGGATGTATCAGGTGTTTGCTTTCATGTTCATTCGCACCATATCACCACACACCCGTGAGAAATCGACGAAGTAGCGGTAGCCGAACTGTAGCATATAGCACCTCCAAATCTCGGCTTTTCTATTAACGGAAATTAGTATGCTGTTGATACCGTGAACTCATTATGCTGAGCATCTGGAGCTGTTTAATATGGAGCAGCCGAGTTGATCATTTCGTATTGAGAGCAGTAAATATGTAATGAGAAATGAGCCAAGGGACAAGTTATGAAGTACGTAGGTAAATCATGAATAGGTATGATAGGCCTGCGTATTTATCTGTGTCTAATCAAAGGATGCAAGGGTTTGGTGTGTGCATTAGACTAGGTACGTATAATTTTAGACGATGCCCGACTTGGCACCTATGGCAAACCTTACCCAATTTTCTTAAATACCCTTCAAATGTTTCTCAGACTTTACGATCGCAACCGTTGTTGTCTGTTACTACGGCTATTTACGGTCTGTCTACCCCACAAGACATAAAGGCATCATGAATGTGTGTATTACCTGTCCATTGCCATTAGTTTTGTTGGTAAGCTTGACTTTGGCGAAGGAGATGGGCTCTTTCATCCAATGCGCGCCGAAGTTCGGACTCTCCGGGTGAATGTAGATGGCGTTGGATGGGGGTACTTCCGCTTTGCCTCCAGGAACCTGTTTTACAAAAACAAATTTTAATTCTTCTTCTGTCCCACACGGACATCGAGTAGACGACAGATCCAATCACACCAAATGAATAAGTATGTGCTTCTTACATAAAAGAAGGTAAATCAAGAGGAATGGAGAAAAGCTGTTTCTGATCTGAATTGGCATTGGTATGATCTTTTATTTGATATCAAAGGTGAGTACATGTTTTTGGCTACCTAAGATAGGCATTTATTGTATCATCAGCAAATCATTCCAAAATAGAATATTTCTTAGGCGTCTAAAACGTCTTTTGTAATGTGGTCCCTTCGACCTCCCACCCATCCGAACCCTGACATCCAATTAACGTTTTGAATTTGTAAATTTGTTACATCAAAATTCAATTTTCTGTGGCAAGACGGTTACGCGGCAGGTTTCAAGGAAATACAGTGTATTTTGAGACTATGACTCAGCTCCGATTCATTGCTTCTACATAGGTATTTATGTTTACATAACACATCACGCTATGGAAATTTTGATTGCGTTGTAGGAGCACCATATGTTTGGAGGAGGAACTTATATTTAAATACGAAAAATATTTTTTGAGCCCCATAAAATTGATTACATTTTGTTTGGGAGGTCCAAAACATTTTTTCATATTTCGACTTGTGTTCCAAAATTGTTCAGTTTCATGGATTGGTTCACTCCTTACAATATTGGCATGTGATAATTTTGCCTTCATTTAATCATACTACAGGTAGTCCATAGGGACTGGAATTTTTAGGTGACCCTTACGCATGGATATAATTCAAAATTAGCCATAATTCGAAATTCTGCGACTGGGATGCGATGCGAAGTTGTATTGCGTTTTAATTATTAAAAAAAAAGAGAGAACTAAATTAAACTCCCACAACTCCAATATAATATCCTGTACCTAGGTTACCTGAAACAGATCGAATAAAATTCCTTTTGCGTGCAAATAAAGTATTCTTATCTTCACATGAAGTGCCTGGCACTCACTCTTGCTTAGTGGTGTTTTCATTGTGATTTTGCCAGTGTCGAGTTGGTCACTTACCCATTCTCCGTTGACATATTTCCACCGATGCGAGTCGACCTGCACGAACTCTAGTAAGACTGTGTACATCGCAGTAGGGTCCAGACCGCTTGCTGTCACTTTTACCACGGGAAACATGCGTCTGTAAACAAGTAATCAGATCAAAATTATCAGATCAAATCAACACTAATAATTTAGCTTTTTATCTTTATTAGCCTACATCATCCCACTGCTGGGCAAAGACCTACCGCTTCTCTTTCCATCCAGTTCTATCCTGGGCTAATAATAATTTTATAAAAAGGAAAAAAAATATATATTTGTAAGTAGGTATTGGTAAACTTTAAAAACCGATTCCAAAAACTTTCACCATTAACATGTAGCAACATTTCTCCAGGGATGTTCTGAGGTTTCCTTTTACCAATACGAAATATTATTTTTTGGAGCAAAAAATGGTTGTCATTGGGTGTAAACTGCTGGTTAGCCTGTAGTTAGCTATAAGCTACACTGATGTGAATGATACAAAAATAGTTCGCCGGATATTTTATTGTATGGGTGTTCTTTATCATTATATCACGATAGTAAATAAATTAACATACCAACGGGTTTGTTATTCAAATAAAATCTTACGCCGCAGTAAAAACTCTGATAACAAATTAAATTTGTAATTAATTGCAGTAAATATATACGGGTAAGGCGCATCGCACACTTAATGCACGACGGACCGCTAAAATATCGCAGCGGTCTGTCAGATCTATACTAGGAACTTCACTCCCCATACTAAAACCGCACTCGACGGACGACGCTGCGATAGCGCTGCGTCAACAACGGTTGAGCGGTTTTAGTATGGCGATTGACATTTCTAGTATGGCGCTGACAGAACGCTGTGATATTTTAGCGGCCCGTCGTGCGTTAAGAGTGTGATCCATTTAACAGAATCCATATAGGTGACTAGTGTATATAACAAACTAAATAAAAATTATGAAATAAGTTATGAAAAAAGAAACGAATAATGTATTCCATAATTCCAGCATGCTCTAACCACTAACTAAAACAGCAATAACAATCTACAACTGGACATGGGCCTACAACTTGGACGAATAGCCTACAAATACCTATGGGTATAAAGCAAACATCCTTACTCATGGATATTCTACCAAATAAATAAACAGATATAAAAGGGCAGTTCATGAGATAGAAAAGTGCGTTGGTACAGTGCGTACCCTGCGTATGAAAGACTTCAACGCGCGCATGATTGGTCACTTGCATTTTCACGTCCTTTAAAAAACAAACCATATACCTATTGTTTATGTATTTCCAACAGTTTGCTTTGTTTAAGACTAACTACCGTCAAGGGTAGGGCCAGTTGGCATCGGGCGGCTCCATTTAGCCTCCCTGCGTTAATGAGTAAGGCCTACGGTGCTAATGGGGGAGAACTAGCCGCACTGGTACCGACAGAAGCTAGTTAGCACCGCCAATGTGTCCGGACCTACTTTGTCTGATTACGAGCAAGGTATTGTAAAGTGTAACACTGTAGCTAGATACCTACTTTATGTAGTTAGTCCCTCCCAGTAGCAATCAAGACTAAAATCTGAAGGATCTTCTACCTTAATATCTCATGTAAGTGACTTCGTGTTTTTAATGAGAAATAAAGTATCTTTGAACCTAATATCTATTGTAGTATAATTTGGGGCCTACAGTGCTTATGCTCTCTGCCTGTGGGGGCCGAAAAAAGCGACTGAGGGATAAATCCGACCCATGACCGGCCCTGGAAAAGGACGGATGTCTTTCATGTAGAGTTACAGTTAAACCCGGAACGGGGTCTCCATCAGACGCGTGTGACAGAGGTCTATCGTGCGGTAGACTCCTGCAGCCGACCTGGCTCCGCACGTATCGACTCATCGTTCCTGGGGAGTCATCCAGGGAGGCTGAGAAGGTGGCGTAGATCCTGGGCATCCCTGCGTTTTTTCAAAATTACGTGTCAGACTGTGTCTGTGGAAAATCGGCTTATATACCGACGAAAAGTCTTGCCTCAGACACTGATTGGATCGTCTGTCACAGACGGAAGAGGGCGATGAAGGTGCTTATGGCAGAAAAATTGCCGCTTTTTGGTACTGATAGCGGCTGGTTAGCACCGCCACTATATCCGAGCCTACTTTGTCTGATTTCGATTCTGAAGTTTAATACCAGATAAGGAATCGAATAATAACGTACGCTAAGGTACTCGTACAGGGTGTAAAAAAAAACCTGCAAATATTTTAAGTGGTGAATCAGCCCATGCAACTAAACAACTTTCCCCATGGAACATAGATCGAAATATGAACCTTCCATACAGTTGGCTCGCTCGGCTGCTACATTTTGTATGGGAGGTCCAAAAATTTCTTTCATATTTCGACCTATGTTTCTTGGGGAAAGCTGTCCAGTTTTATGGGCTGGTCACTCCTTAAAATATTTGCAGCTAATATTTTTACACCTTATATAAAATAAGGGGAATAAGAAATCCCTCAATCTAATCATATTTAGGTTAATTTTATTTATTACTTACTGTTCACAGAGCAAAAATGACTTCTATTGTCTGTGTTACTGTTATTACCTTAATAAATCTGACATATCTTGTTATAAAAAAAGATATCTCTAAGTTACAAAACAAAAGTGTTGTATCAGTAGATACATAACCTACCTATTAAATGTGCGATGGGCTACATATAGGCAGACATCTATAATACTGATGACAATAACCAACTGATCATAAAAAGGTACTGAATACCGAGTAATTTTTATTATTTTGGCCATTTGTTTCTTAATTATTGTTTATGTATCGTAAAATATAATACAAGTTGATCATGCAGGTATAACCATAACCTGTAGCCAACATTGTAGTTGGTACCTGTGAGGTACTGATTGTCTTTGCCTTTTGCTACGATGATGATCTTGTCTGTATGTTTTGTTTTTATCAAACTCTACCGTCAAAAGTATCAAAATTATAAAAAATATATATGACTCTAAATAATTGTATGACCTAGTTAATTGCTATTTCGTGTAATATATTTGACATATTAAAAGCAAAGTAAGATTAAGCCATTTCCCTTCTTTTTTTATAATTTATAAGACAAAAACGCAGATAATGGAATGCAGTGCGTTCACACATAAAAGAGAATTTTACAAAAAAGTTAGACGCGCGTTTCGACAGCATATAAAGTAAAAATTGGTTATTCTTCTTCTGTAGTATAGGTTACTCACCAGTCACTCTTGGTGACGCAATCATTCCATTATAGTGAGGGTCTGGAAACCCACCCAGATTTCACGATCATCAAGAGCTACTTGTCGCCAATATCAATAGCTATTCTTCATAATGTAGTACAGGTTACTCACCGACCATTGCGCGACGATTATTTCATTGGTGAGTCTTGTAGCGGTTGGTCATCCAAGGCGATGTAAAATCTCTGTCACTAATAGATTGTCGACTATTCTTCATAATATAGTACAAGTTACTCACCGGCCATTCTTAGTGACGATCATTTCGTTGGTGAGGGTCCGGAATCGAACCCACAGCTCTCGGTCATCCAGAGCGACGTTGACTTCTCTCTCGCGGCCGCCGCGCGAGTTGCCACCAATATGATCGAATATTCTACAGGTTACTCACCGGCCATTCTTAGTGACGATCATTTCATTGGTGAGTGTCTGGAATCGAACCCACAACTCTCGGTCGTCCAAGGCGACGTTGACTTCTCTCTCGCGGCCGCCGCGCGAGGTGCCGCCGCCGACCGTCGGCTCAACCGCGCTCAGGATATGCGACGCCGCCATACTGTGGACAAGTAACTAAGTAAAGTAAAAACACTTTATTGCACATTCAAAACACATAAAAAATTTAAAAATAAAGGGAATACTTAAATTAAAATGCGCAAAGGCGGCCTTATCGCTGAAACCGATCTCTTCCAGACAACCTTGACAACAATGTTTTTTCATTATCGAACTTTCATCATCAACTATCTGCTATTTAATTTAGGCAGTTCTCACAGTTAATGCACAACGTAGTGCTAAAATAACACTGCATAACGCATGCGTCTGTCAGATCCTTACTAGAAACGTCATTACCGATACTTAAACCGCTATTAACGCAAGTCCAACGCACTCCACTGTTGACGAAGCGCTAGCGCAGCGTTATTTTAGCGCTACGTTGTGCGTTACATGTGTAGATGGCCTAAAATTTAATACTAGGTTTGTACGATATTGAACTCTGCTGAACAAAACATGTATTTCATTTGTTTTTATATGCAACTCATGCATGTAACAAATAAATTATGATAGAGCCTGGACATTGAACCTTATGGCTTGGCCAGTCAGGCAGGCTACGACGATAATGGCTACCACAAACATTTGGACGGAAGAGATCGTGAGCCCAAACTCACTATAAAAATATGCTTACGCGCTATTTGACATCTGATTTCATGATGTAAGTAAGTACCTACCGTCTTATGGAGGGTATTGATTATTGATTCGGTTTGTAACATAGAACTACTTATATACTGGCGTGTTTGTAAATAATGCCTCAATCACACTTCGGCGCAAAAATAACGCTGCGCTAGCGTATGCACCTGTCAGATCCATACTAGAAACATCAATCCCCATACAAAAACCGCCCTCGGCGCACGGCCCAGCAGCGCTAACGCAGCGCTGCCGGAGCGTCGTGCATGTCACCAGCATCGAGAGCGGTTTTTGTATAGGGATTGACGTTTCTAGTGTGGATCTGACAAGTGCATACACTAGCGCAGCGTTTTTTTGCGCTGAAGTGTGGGAGAGACAAAGAAGAAGGTAATAAAACTAACAGATCATAATTTAAATTATTCATGATAAAGTTGTGTATATTACTTATATGCAAATACTTACAGTTAAACTATGGTATCGTCTCCTATCTTATCTGTTTACTTTTAATAATAAAATCAATTCGTCAATTAAAAACACGTTTCAAGTCACTAAAAGTTGTCGTAAAATTTATTATTACAACAGTTCTACCTATATTCGTCTCCTAGGTAGCTAGCGCAGCGTCGACCTGCGAAAAGAGCGCTCTTTGTATGGGGAATGACGTATGGATCTGACAGACGCATACGTTAGCGCAGCGTTAATTTTGCGTTGAAGTGTGATAGAAGCCTAAAGTCTGCGCACTTATGTTTATAGGTGAGCGAAAGGGAAAAATGACCCTAATTGTATTTATCACTTTATCGACTGGACTAAGATCAATCGAAAATTACGTCGTGTTGATTAGTAGTAGGTACGCATGTTCTATCCAAATCCCTAATGGACCGGGACTTCCAAAGAAAAAATCTCAACGCGTGTCTGACGGGAGTCGTTCTTTTTGTATGCTGTAAATAACAAAACAGCCGTCCCTATTTTTAATAGCACTTAACTGACGATATAAGACGATTGCACGAGTATGCCGCATCTGATGAATGATATCTCTTCTCTTTTAATGCATACCTACCTACATAGGTACGTAGTACTAGACCTTTATCTATTTTAGGGCAGGCCGATCAATAATGGAAAATATAATAACTAGGTACCAAAGTAAAAAATAAAAGAAATCATAAGCATTTGGAGGAGCAGCACTTATTTTGTCATTTTTTGTAATTGTTAGTATCAGTCTGTCTTTATTGGTAACCGATCATATTTTTGTAATTTTAGTTAACTGTCTTTTGTTTGGGGGGTTTATTTGCAACATAGGGGTAAAATACGAAATATTCAAAAGTCATATAGGTAGTAATAAGTGATTAATGGTGGCAAGTATCACATTCTTACAATATAGTATTTAGACCAAAAGGTTAAGTTTCCAATACTTTGTATCATACCACTTAATGGACCAAGTTAGACAATCCCGCCAATAAACTGTTAGCGTTCGGAAACCAATACACGTGTGCGGTGTTGAGGCTTTATTGAATACTGTTATTTATTTGCTATGCAGCTCGGCTATAGCACACTCGTAATTTATTTTACGTCCCCGTCTAGAGAATGGCTATGAAGGTCCCTATCGTATTCCTACAACATTTAAGCTTCAACAACAAGAAAGCATCCAACAAGTTGTATAGCGCGGTAATTACACCACTCGTCTGCAGCGTCATTATTCATCGTTTTACGACTCCATGAGGTATAAATATTAAAACTTAAGTCGTATAGATGAATTGCGAACATTTCCTTTTTAATGGCGAGGTTAAATATGATGTGCGTGTTGGCCCTCAGTTTCGGGATCTAACTCCGTATCAAAGGCTCGTTGCAACATTTGCAAAGGTGCAGACGACATAAAAACCTCACGCATTTAATTATATGCAGGTAATAACACTGTTTATCGACGGCACCGGCCTGAGATCCCGGTATGAAAGCTTCGACTCGAAGCTCGCCTGAGGAATGTCCGGGCCGCTTTGCAGTGCCGGCGTTTTACAGGTCCCTATAAAATATCAAAGATAACAACGGCTGGATCTGAAGACTGCCACTAAGACACTCGTGCGCAGTGATTGGAGGTTTATGGTACTCCGATAAATGTAAGCGTTATGACGTGCGGTGAGGCGCAATTGTCCCGGCGAGGCAAACTTGGGCCGCGGCCCGCCAGAGGTGCTAATTATCAAATGCAAGACGGGCCAACCGAAATTGAAACCATTGAAACAATATAGCTTCTGTTGTCTTTTCCAATTTCAAAATTTGCAGAATGGCTGCGTAATGAAGGCCGAGTTGGCTATGCAAACGGATGCCGAAACTCAAATACCTAAGTATTTTTAATGGTCTTGCGTCATCGGTATTTCAAACTTGAATTTTCATTATCACTTGGCATATATACAACCACCAGCCTTGATATATTAGACAAACAAAAGGCTGGAAATCAAATAGCTGGCATACACGATCAATAAGGTTCGTCTCTACAAATTCATTAAAATTAATAATATTTTTCGGTGACGGTGACACAATCTCGTACACAAACAAAATTGTTAAATAATTTACTTGTGTTCCTTTTACATTAAACTGTTGTTGATATTGCTTGCTTGTCATGTGATGCAGGGTCAAAAAGTTTCTGCATTGCGTGAAAATTACATTCGCAGAGTTTCAACAGCTCGAAAACTGTTTAAACAATCCTGAACACCGAAGACTGAAATACGAGTAGGTACCTATACCTAGCTAAAAAACGTTTGTGAATGAATTCGGAGTCTCAAAACGACTGTATAGTTGGCATCTATAGGCCAACAACATGGTGAGTAAGCGTCATAAAACAGGATAGGTACGTAGAAATGCTACCGTCAAATGACTGGACATAAATATTCTCTCAGAAAATATTCAATGTAAATATTCAAATTCGGAAGCTGATAACTGCAATCAAACTTTTTTCGGAGCTACATTTCAATTAAATTTTATTCCTCAATTCTGAGGTTGTCATAAAACTTTAAAGTTTGACGAGTAAAACCCATTGAGGAACTCGGAATTGATATTAATTCAAATAACTTGGGTTAAAAAGTCAGGGTTTTATGTGAGCTGTAAAAGTTTATTGTAGGGCTTTGTGGCGAGCCGGACGCGCCGATAGGCCTTCGCCGGGGCGTATGACGGAACCTCCGTGCTGCGCGCGCGCACCTGTGTCGTACCAGCCGCCAGCCATCGCCAGCCAACACTCATCCATCGGCACTGAACCTATCTTCTTATTCTGCCGTTTATTAGTATTGCACGTTATTCACATATATGACAGGGCTTTGACTATAACTTCTTTGGGTTGGCTTGGAATTTCTACGATGTTAAATTTACCTTAAACAACATTTTGTTTTGAAATTCACGATACGTACTTATGTACAATTAGCAATTTCAGCTACAGTCTACGTTACAAAGTACTGATTTAATTATTGTATTTGAATTAAGTTAAAAATGCAACTTGATCAAGACTAGGTAAACAACATTTTCTAGTCACTTAATATTTACTTACAGCTCTGCAGCTGTGCTGCCACATTTTTACGAATATTTCTTAACTAGCGGCCTGCCCAGCGGCTGCGCCCGCTGCAACTCATTTCCCGTGGGAATAAGACGTTTTCCCGGTAACTATTATACATAAAAACCTTCCTCTTAAATCACTCTATCTATTAAAAAAAATGCATCAAAATCCGTAGAGTAGTTTTAAAGATACATACAGACGCGAAAAGCGACTTTGCTTTATATGTACCTACTATGTAGTGAAGACGCAAGGCGTTCAATTTAAACAATGCCTGAACTATGAATGATTATGTTCGAAAGATGATTACAAGTAGGTACGGTAACAAAAGGCAAGTAAGTATTTTCCTATATAGGTTTCTGACATTACAAATTATCATTTAGTGGGAACAAGGGCAACAACTAAGTAAGTACCAACCAATACCTAGTAGACATAATGAAATCCTATGAATTTGATGAAAAAAGTTAATAACTTTGACAAAAATACATTTTCTCTACACCTTTGCGTCAAAATAAAAAACCGCCAAGTGCGAATTCGCTGGCGAACGTAGGGTTCCGTACCATTACGTGCAAAATTGCCTTCACAAAATCACACTTTTTAATGTGAGGCGAGCTTGGTTCTTATTATTTTTTAATTACTTAGTATTTGTTGTTTTAACGACTACATAACAACATCTCATCGAAACCGCACACAGCAGAAATGCGAATGTCGGTGGACAGCAGGTGTCATTCTTTTGGACAAAGTCCGTACTTTATACATTAGATTAGAGGAAACTAGAACATTGCCCCGATTACAGAAAAGATCAACAATTAACGCTTACGATGATGGTATGGGATGGGAATGTGCTCCGTCGCCCTGAAGGCGATATGGTACGAGCAGTGGGTTGACGAAAGTCCAAAAGGATCTGAAGGAAACCAATATGGACGCTAAAATTGCACATGATAGAGACAAATGGAAGAGACTAATTACGAGATCCGACTCCAGATGATGGAATAGGGCTAAGAAGAAGAGTTGTTATAGCGGCAAAATTAATGGCGACACCTTTTGTAATTTCGATTTTCTATCACGATAAATGAGATACCTGCAGCCTAGTGACAGACTAGGGGGCTAAGGAATGTGTATCGCATGGAACGTTCGTGTCTACCGGGGCGTATCCTGCTTGGTGCCGTGGCTAACGCCAAAAGAGGGGTTGGAAGAACCATGCTGTGTTTCAAAGATTGCGCCAAGCGGGATTTGGTTGCGTTTGACATTGACCATCAATTCTGGGAGAAACTTGCTGAGGAAAGGGACGAATGGCTTAAGCGTGTATACGAAAGGCGTACGACTCACGATAATGCCTGGTTTTCAGATCTCGCCAACAAAAGGACTCTCAGCTACAAACAAAAGCCTTCTAAAGAGCTGTACGTAAATACGCGTACTATTAATTATTCTGTGCTATAAGATACAATTATCAGCTTCGATGATTATGGCAGCACAAAAAATTGCAAAATCCACCAGGGTTTACACTAAGAAGTGACCAGCGGTTGCACTCGCTGCTAATCTTGTTCCCCTAGAAATTAGATGTTGTCCTGGCATGTGTCATACATAAAAACCTTCCAATGTAGCAGCCGAACGAGTCAACTCTATAGGAAGTCCAGATTTTTTTCATATTTAGGCCTATGTTCCCTGGGGAAAGTTGTTCAGTTTCATGAGCTGGTTCACCCCTTAAAATATTTACAGCAAATTTTTTTACACCCTGTATAGGACATCTTACGTGGTATCAGCATTCTCCTTGCCTTATCCCGTTTCTCGGTCGGGGTCGACAATCTAACCTAAGGGATTTGACGTGGTACCAAGTGGTACCAAGTGGTAGTGGTACTCGTTCTACTTATAGGTAAGACAAGCGGGGTCTTTTACAGAAAAACTCAAAAATTTACTTCAAATTTATGCTCTCTCTCTTTTCGTGTGGAGCTTAGAGTCGTCCAACGACCCAATGAACCCTGGTATCAGAGTTTATACTAGCAGTAGGAGTCTGACATGGTTGAGTACTCTGTAGGTACAGATGTAGATAGAAAGAAAGCTATGTGGTGGTTTGGATCCATGGATGAACTACTATAGTGGTGTATTGTTTAATTGCTCCTCTTTGGATCCCTGACAGTTGCCACCGCAACTACATCCAGATTCGTTGCTCCGCACTGCACACCGGAGCGCTGTCCGTCCGTCCAGTGTCAGTGCGAGGCGTGTCGTAGGCCTTTCCCACACTTAACGCACAACGGAACGCTAAAATATCGCAGCGGTCTAGATCCATACTAGAAACGTCACTCCCCATACTAAAACCACTCTCGACGGACGACGCTGCGCTGCGGTCCGTCCTACGTCAATTGTGTGATCCACCTACCGAATTGAATAGGGTGTCGTTAAATAGATCTTTAAGGGAAGGTTTCTTTTAAACAAAGTCATTCAAATGATAGAGATATTTCCTTAATAAGTTGTTTAATGCAGTAAGATATTTTGTTTTGGTCTGTTTTTTCGAGTGGGACGTTTTGGTATACGAGGTTTACACATTTTAAGTGGATCACGCGCTAACATATCGCAGCGGTCTTTCAGATCTATACTAGAAATGTCAATAAAACCGCTCAACCGCTGACGACGCAGGGTTAGCGCAGCGTCGTCCGTCGAGAGTGGTTTTAGTATGGGGAGTGACGTTTCTAGTATGGATCTGATAGATCACTGCGATATTTTAGCGGTCCGTCGTGCATTAAGAGTGCGATGCGCCGTAAACGATAAAAAGTAAAAAGTATATATGCGGTTGATCGTGAAATATGTTTTCATGATAAAAACATGGCGAAAAACCAACCATTTTGTTAAATTTGTTCTAACTTCTGATTTTCTTGTTTCTGGCCTGTAGTTTTTCTATAAAGTGTAAAAATATTAGCTGCAAATATTTAAAGGGGTCAATCAGCCCATGAAAATGAACAACTTTTCCCAAGAAACATAGGTATAACGAGATATGAGAAAATATTTGGGAACTCCCATACAAATTGGCTTGGTCGGGCGGTTAAGTTATTTTGTATGAGAGGTCCAAAAATTTTTTTCATACTTCGACCTATATTCCTTGGGAATGTTGTTCAGTTTCATGGGCTGGCTCATCCCTTAAAATATATGCAACTATTTTTTTCACACCCTGTATAAAAAAAATTAAAAATTTGAGTTTCATCTGTTTGTTCTGTAGGTAGGTACCTAAATTACCTAAATAAGGTCAATTGCTAAGACGCGTTTGCAGTTTGCGCAGTACTGTTCTAAAACTGAAAGTTAGAGCTTATATTACCTATATTTATACTGATTATCTGCTGTGACTTTAAAACGGCTGAAAAACTTTGTTATTTGGAAACATGGGTATTCGCAAAAGCCTCCCTGTCTCTCTGGATCTGACGGGAAACAGGCTCTTTTCGAAATCGTGCACGGAAGACTGCAGCGACTGGCCTAACCACTCGTATCACAATTTCTACTACCTTTTTCAATAATGTCAGTAGTGTGCAAATTTATTAGGGTATGCACGAATGGATAAGGTCAGCAAAACCGGTGATACAAGCATAATCAGTAGATAGGCCTCCGCATGCGAAAATACAAAAGTGTTTCCTCGTCCCGCTAAGCTTTGTTTTATGAGTAGACACCTGTCTATCAATGTTACCCGTTCTAGGTACTAGGCACTAGGTGTGTTAGTAGGTACTAGGAAGGTACCTATAGGTAAGTATGGATAGTAACATTAATTTATATTATGGCACACCTCATTTACTGGACTTCCTCAGAAGGAAGGTAAAATAGGTTTTTTAAATACGTAGATTGGTACTTGTCGAAAAAACAGGATTCAACAACTTCAAGTAGGTAAACGTGCCAACACCCCTGACCCCCTGGGTTAGGGTTCACCTAGGTAGGCTACAGGGCCTACAAGTTGATACACGTTACCTATGTTTTTTGTACTACCTAACTGCCTAGAAACAATTCAAATTCTTACCTGTCCTTGTTAGCTATTTTGGCGGTATATCCGTTTACACATTTACCTAAAACTAAACTCAAACTAAAGTTCCTTCTTCTAAATCACTTCACACAGAGTTTTACACATTTTCCAAGTACGGTACGGTATTATCAAGAAACAACTGATAATTTTCAGGTTCCAAAAATATTAAGTATTATGAAAACCGACTACGAAATTTCTGTAACATATAAAAAATCAGTCGTGCGTGCCAACTGCATGAAGAACTACCGCGAACTCAACCGTGCTACACGTCATTAGCATACAGACAAAACAACGACCCAATCCATCTCTACATACAGCCTCTACAACATCCTTTATTTTCTGGGCTACAAGTACCATTTTTCTTTACCACCCATAAAAATATACCTGTAAGCATTCACGCGAGAATAATTTCTCTTTCTTTGCGCATAAAGTTCAGTTTGCAATGATATAGGTTGACAGCCATGACAGCGAGTTTTGACGCTTGGCCCCGCCCCCCGATATTGTCAAACAAACCGATTGGCGGTCCGCGCGAGACTCCTGCGCACGTTCGCCGGCCACACCGCCAGACGCATCTCCCATCGGTTCCAATTTCAAACAAATGGGCTCATGGGCAATGGGTGTTATCGGTGGATGTAATGGTCCTTTTAATATTCTCCAAAAGGCTTAGATGCAACCTTGCAATGCATGAAAATGTTTAGTGTTTTAGTTTAAACTACGAATGTGAAAGATTGGTTACTACTTTAAGTACCTAGTTTGACTAATTTAGTCAAGGTGTAGCTGTACCTATACAATACTATGAGAATTATTTTGGATCATTCAATACCAATTTGGGTTACCATCAAGTAAAATAATCATTATCTTCCAAGTCCCATCCATGTATCACCTAAAGCATCTTCCATAGACTCCAAATTGCAATAATCGACTCTACATAGGAAAAAACAACACCTACCAAATTTAAATAAAATTATTTTTCAGGTTTTCTAACTGACCTATTTTAAAATGGTGGAAAATTCTTATACCTAAGAGTCAATGTCACCGATTCTAGAGCGAGCTCTTCCTGTACCTACTTATCATTATTGCATCACAGAATGTACCTGTAGGTTTGAATAAGTGCATTTTTCTAACCATATGAAAAATAAAAAGATATCAAACCTAAGTTAGAGCTAAAGTTCTACATCTAAACGCCCAATTTTGATCTCGAACAAAAGTAGAGTTAATAATTGCAATAATTGTCTTATGTTTTATGCGAAAATTTTGTTTCGGTAGGTTACTTTTATTAAAGATAAAGATATTTTATTCACAAGCATACACGGTACATTAAAGATCTTAAGTAGGTAGCAAATGACATTACATTAATTCCCACATGCGTGATGCGCCAGTATTTGGCTTGCAAAAATATAGCAGTTATAGTGAACCGCTTATTAAAATAAGAATTTATTGGGAGTGATGCCGGCTTAGAATAGCATTACCCCACATCCTTCCTGCGGGTGTCGTAAGAGGCGACTAAGGGACTCGAGAGTATTGGTGTATTACAATTTTTAGGCGACAGGCTGACAACTTGTCACTATAGTGATACACATGTTTTCTGAAACAACCTTAGAAAACAATCCTTAAAAATGTCAGACGTGGCAATTGCGACCGTATTCTTACGGCCGTTTACGCTCTGCCTAGCCCGCAAGGGATAAAGGCGTGATATATGTATGTATGTATGTAATTTATTGGGATTTACCTTTATTTATTTCAATACACAATGAGAATAGTATTTCCTTTGATAAAATTATTGAAATAAATACAAATTTTAAGTAATATTTTGTTTTGTAAAGTTGGAATCGTAAAGGTGTAACAACGTTTAATTATCATGTAATGGTGAAATGACTAGACGTTTCATAGAAAAAATGTCTAGCTAGGTACGATATGTAGATATACCTTTTGTTTATAATTACTTACTTCAGGTTTGATAAAATAAATGCGACCACGACTTCTGCCGCCCCAGTGCCGCCGCTGCTTTATGTAGGTTCCGTGACTGATTTTTCATATAAAATTATGACATCAAAGATTACGGGTGTCATATCTTAAACTGTCTTTTTGTGATGATGATCTCTTCCATCGATATATTCAAGTCGGCGCAGATGCGCTCGTAGATGACTAGTACGAGTATTGTAGCCAATTTTAAAAGTCCCATGGAAATTTTCCCGACATGTTTATAGATTTCTTTTGAACCACTTTATCTATTTTAAATCCGTTGCGTGGCTTTGGGGGAATTTGCGGTGTCCATATGACAGACACACCGAGAAGAGAAAAGACTTGATTTAAGCGACGATATGAACGACTTTATTTTATACAATATATGTACCTACCTATCTACCTATTCTTGCATTATGGGCAATTTCAATTTATTTACTTCTCCATGGCTCCTTTCATGGCGCGAACCTTAAGTAGGTAGTCGCAAGTTGCCTATCGCTTCTTTCCGAAAATCAGTGCATCACTCTGCTTAAGTTGGGCAAATAAAATAGCTTTCACAGCAGCCTGCATGTCATACCTCCGGCGCTGTAGCGGCGGTATTATTCCGGTTAAGCGAGGAACACGCTTGACGCACGACCGAGCGTCAAAATATCGTAGTGTCTATTCCCATACTAAAACCGCTCAACCGCTGTTGACGCAGCGCTATCGCAGTGTCATCCGTCAAGTGCGGTTTTAGTATGTGGAGTGACGTTTCTAGTATGGATCTGACAGACCACTGCGATATTATTGCGCTCCGTCGTGCGTCAAGTGCGGTTGCGGTTCGATAGAATACCTACCACCTATTCGAAAGTCAGTTTAATACGATACAGGGTACGTGTCCCTGTTTAAGTGGTCCAAAGAAAAAAATCTAGATCCTGGACACCTTAAGCTGCCAAGCTGGAATATTATATTTTAATATTTGAAGAAAAAAATCAGACCTACCATACTAATAGTGCTGACTGTTAAAGCATTTTGTTCGCAACGCCAAAAATTACTTTTTTCAAATTTTGAAAAGAATATTCCAAATCAGTAGCTAGATGACCAGAATCTAGATTTTTTCTTTAGATCACTTATACAGGGTCAACCTGTATATGTCAGAGATAGTATGGAGCTCCGTAGTTAACCATATATCCGATATAAATAGTTTTATCCGTAGCCGTAGCAATAAGGTTCAGGTTCAACAAAAAATTCATGCAAGCCACAGAAAATGCTATCCGAGTCCGGATGGCTGAGTTTTGGGCATTTAAAATCTAAATTTGCCATCGACAAGATAAGAAAAACAAAAGACTCAGTAGAATGGTTCTTAAAACTCAAGGAAATGCTGAGCAAGGAAATCAATTTGATTGAGCCACATTGGTTCCAGTGTTACGAAAAGAGCGGCTAGACTCGGTTATAGGAGGTACCTATATCCTACTAGAGGCAATATTATGAATGCGAAATTTGTATGACTGTTGGTTTTGTTAAGTACCTACTCCTTCACGCTAAAACTACTGAACCGATTTTATACATTTTGGCACTTAGATAGAAGGTAACTTGAATTAACACATAACTATAATATTTGGTCTCAAATTGGTATTTTTCTCCGGTTTTCCGCGGTACAGGTTCGCCTGGTACGGGGACCAATGCCAATCCTTATTTCTGTAATTGCTTATATGGTAATAAATATTTTTTGATTTGATTTTTGATAGGATAGTAAAGTTGTTATTCCGAAAAATTATGCTACGGGTTCCGAAAAATTATGCTACTGACTTCCACGCGGGTGGAGCCGTGCGCGCCCGCTAGTACTTTATATAAGAAGGCAGCCTTTTGCCTCTGTAAGACATCCAGCCACCCTTATGATTTCCAATAAAAAAAATGCCTTTCCAAGCTTCCAAGTAAGTATATTTTTTACTGATACTCTTCATTCTGTAGCTAGAATAAGAGAGCAGCATTCCTCCGCACCGACCGCCTGCCTCACCCAGTTACGGTCTGCCGGCCGGCCGGGTGCTAATTGCTAAGGAAAACCTCAAACAACGGCCGGGCTCAATGCTCTCCACAGAAACGTTTCATTTTTAAACATCGAACACACCGTTATGTCTATGGCTGGCCAAAATGGTAGGTATACTGGCCATTCCCGGTAAATTGGTTCTCTTGCCACGCTAAACCTACTTCGCACGCCACTTTCTAGCCGTAATGGTCGTTTTTCGGTAATAGTAGAGCAACAAAAAGGTTTTTATGTTCAATACGCATAGAAAAGTCAGTCAGACAAAGTTAGTTGCAAAGAATACAATTTAAAAATGAATAATTTGTACCAAACTTCTTCCTGAGTGAACATAGATACCGCTGGTCTACCCACTTTGAATTGAACAGAAAAAAAAGCTTTTTAAAATCAGGTAATTGTTTTCTATTAGGTACCTGAATGTACATACTTAACGACATATTAAAACTTTAGTCTAACTAAATACTTTCGTATTTCCGTGAAAACTAAAATATCCTCCCTCTAATAGCCCGTTGGATATTTGAACTTACCCCGTCCCTTCTCAGAAACTACTGAACCAAGATATTCTGTTTACTTACTAATGTGTGTTGGACATGGGTCGCCGAGATAAAATACTTCTATCTATCTTTCTTGCTCAAACTCCTAGTCTCTAGTATTTCAAAACTTGGCCACATAATAAATGTGAAGGGAGAGTGATTTTTTACTTCCTATGTTCATAAAGGTATCACTATCAATATATTCAAGAATTACTAGAATGACATGAGGATAACGATCAGACATTGCGATCTGGAAAAAGATTACCTAAATCAACCATCAAATTTACGTAGACTTTTTAATATACGTGTAAGCAATTAAAATATGGTTGCTACGATTTTCGTAGCACGCCTACGAAAGTGTAGGCATTATAATGTATGAAATATTTTGCCGACGGAGAAATTTAGTTAAATTCTATTTCTGAAAGCCGTAAGTGAAGTACCGACCTATTAAGTCCAGCATTTTTTACACGTTCGAAATCACCATCCCTAAAGTTTAAGAGTAAGTAAGTTATGCCCAACACGGTGGAGTAATTTCCATGCATTTCTAATGATCTATTGATAACGCTCTGCCTACCCTGTAAGGGATAAAGGCGTGTTTTGTGTGTGTGTTGTGTTTGAAGTGTACAACTTATGTATTTTATAAACCCGGTCATCTAGCGAATAGTGAGGTCTCTAAAGAGTAGGATAGATACTAGGGTATTACAGGCAGTACCCGCGCCACGCGTCTGCGCCCGCGCCGCCGTCACCGCATCTTGTTTGTTCGGAGCCCAGTGCTAACTCCGCCGTTTAAACACTACGTGCTAGCAGGGCATGAATTAACTTTTCATATAAATAAAATTCACGCCACTCTAACCTCCTGAAATTAGCACCTCAACGTTAATACCATTTAATCTCTACGCGTATCCAACAGACTACTGGTCAAAGTTTTTACGCTGGGATCACAATTATCTTATACCTTCTTACGTACTGTTAGACTACTTAGATTTTTATTCGGCACCATTGACAGACATTATTGTATAAGATAGGTAATAGGTATATCAGTCCATTGATGACATAAATTATGATAATCTTGCATGAAGGCCCAAATAAGCCAAACTTATACTTCATTTCGAAACATTATAAGCAAATCTGCCGATTCATGCTTTGCTTACAAACATTTGGATCGTCTTCTCACTTGTATGTTACCTGAATCAAAAGCTACAGTTATACAGAACTACCTTTGAATTTGTTCAAGTAATTTAGGCAGCCGAACATTGGATTTTGCCTACCCGAGCTTGGCAAATCTTGGCACATTGATTGGTCACGCAAGAATATTGACTCACGTAGTGGCATATTATGATATTTTTCTCAAAAAATACACGAGAATGTTAAAAGACATAGTCATCCGGGTATTTTACTTCAAACAATCATTGGAAACTCGTTGCACCAAATATTTTATGCCATTAAAGCGTTAACAAAACGCTAAAGATAGCAGTTTTAGTATTTGTCTGATAGAAAATCAACATTGACTTACAGAACTCACTCTGGACTTGACTTCCCAGGTGAACCTGCCGATAGGATTCCGCAGAAGAATACTGAAAACGCTGAATAATCTTCTTCAACAAGAGGCAAGACACAACAAGACGAGCATTAAGGCGAATCCCACAATACTGCGCATTTTTGGCGCATTCGGACGCATACGTCTGTCTGTAACGTGTCTGTAAGGAAAAATGAAATTTGAGGAATACATACTAAAAACTGACGTTGAAGGCACGGATAGATGAAATTGCGTTGTTTGTTTGACAGACGCATCCGTTACGAAAGTGAATTAATATTAAAATTTTAATAACATTCATTGCTTTATTGTATGGGTAGGTAAAGACAGACTTCTAAAAAAATTAGGGGACACTCGTGGACTACCTACATATGAATGAACTACAGACCTGCCGATGGCTTATCGGGATCGGGTGCATTGCGACCTATGTACACTCATCCTCTTCTTCTATAGGTACTTCAAAGCTTGTCTCTTGTCGGTGGAGCATCACCTTTCAGATCGGTTCTTCGTCAAGTGGATACGACATGAACAAAACTACTATAAGTATCAATCCATTCCGGTACCTATAGGGTCCTGCTGCATTTACGACGTCTTTGATATACGCCGTTGACCTTTACTTTTTTTTGTTCAAAATATTTTTGTCGGGGTCTAGCTCGACTTCTGACCCCTCCTACCCTTCAGGAACTCATCGTGTGGTATCAAATATCTAACATGTCATTTCCCCTCTTCAATCTTCGATGGTTCCAATGCAACCGCATAACATAGAGCTAACTGTACAGAATTCTGAACCCTGTTTTCTATATTGCTCGCGATCGGTACACGCTCACAACACTCTGATTTTCTGTTAGCTCTACCTACTGCCTTCTACTTTACGATTCCGTACGTAAACTAACAAATACAAGTCTCTTCGAGTTTCCTGCGCCTCGACGTAAGTCTCTTTTTGCTCACTATGGGAGCGATCACTAGAAATTGAAATACACAAATGGAAAATAGACTGCTCTTAGTGATAAACCGGCTTTTCAGTAGGTAATTAGATGTTGCTTCAAAGTTGACGTTTTGTCAATTTATCACAGTGTGCGAGACTTTTCCCTGTTTGGTAAGGAAACACCTGATTGTTCATGGTGTAACTCAGGTTCCATGTTTCATTTGCCGTCAGCCGCGATTGCACCCTTAAGATTATTTAAAATAGCGCCTGGGCGACTCTTCACACAACCACTCCAAAAACCGCTGATACATATCTAATAGTAGGGTGGTACGCGGTTTATAACTCGGCGTTATTTTACGACAAGAAACATATTAGATTTCGTTTGATATACTATGGAACAAAGTCAATACATCTAGAGTAAACTAACATTTTTTAAATATTTTTACAAATTTTACAGCAATCTAGTTAGTTAATATTTATATACGTAGTCGGTCCCAAAGTTCTGTCACTGGCATATTATTTTTGAATTTAGAACACGGATTTGGAAAAGTTTTATTGCATTCCGTTTTTGAATGTTTAACAATTATTTTAAAACAATAAATAATCATTTGGCGCGATTTTTCACGATGGAGTGGACTTTGAAAGAAAACCGAATAGCAGTTTTGGCGTTGCACCGCTGTGGGCACTCGCCGAGTACCATTTTCAAATTGCTCAAAAAATTGAAAATAACGCTTAGGTTTGGGTATTGTACTATAACTAGGTACACTGAAGTCTCTAGTGTTGAGGACAAGAAAAGAACTGGCCGGCCTCGCTCCGCCAGAACACCAGCAGTGATCAAAGCGATCAAGGAGCGCATACGAAGAAATCCTGTCCGAAAACAGAAACTTATGGCTTTGCAGATGAAGGTTAGTAGAAAAACAGTCAAAAAGGTTTTAAACGAAGACCTTAAGCTGCGAGCATACAAAAAAAAGAGTGGGCACTTACTTAATGCCCGTTAAAAAGAAATTCGACTCAAAAGATCTCGGGTGTTGTTAAAACGGTACGCGAAAAACCGGCACCGCGATATACTTTTTACAGACGAAAAAATTTTTGATATAGAAGAAAAGTATAATAAACAAAACGATAGAGTGTACGCTACCAGCTCTGAAGAAGCAGGAAACAAAGTTCCGCGGGTGCAACATGGGCATCATCCCTCTTCAGTCATGGTCTGGTTAGGAGTCTCCTACTATGGGCCAACTGAGGTTCATTTTTGCGAAAAGGGGGTCAAAACCAGCGCAAAAGTGTACCAAGAGACGGTTTTGGATCGGTACGTCAAAGACCTGCCCAACACACTATTTTCAGGACATCACTTTGTATTCCAGCAGGATTCTGCGCCCGCTCACAAAGCCAGGACCACTCAAGCCTGGTTTGAACGTCAAAACATTGAGTTTATAAGACACGAAGATTGGCCTTCCTCCAGTCCGGACCTTAATCCTCTGGACTATAAAATTTGGCAGGTCTTAGAGAGCAAGGTCTGTGCTAAGCTCCATAAAAATTTGGAGAGTCTGAAGTCAGCCATAGTCAAAGCAGTCGCTGAAATCGACATGGATATGGTGCGTGCTGCGATAGACGACTGGCCGCCGCGGTTGAAGGCCGTTGTTAAAAGCAAGGGAGGTCATTTCGAATAGTTTTATGCTATTTTGATTCTTCGATGATTGTATTTTTAATTGATATATAAATTTTTAAAAACGGATTGGTACTTTTTATTTTATCAGTATTTTCATATATGACAGAACTTTGGGACCGACTACGTAATTTTTATGAATTCGTGATATTTATTTATTTTGTGTAATTTTAATTGCATGGTGTTTATACATATATTGTATATACTTAATCAATTACTTTTTATTTTACTTTTATATACATAAACTACATGCTTAGTTATCTCTTATTATATTTCGATCTTATACCTTTACGTGCCGGATTTTCTAGATCAATCGTGCAGAAGTAGCTAATCCTAGCACGGGCCTCAGTCTATTTGGGTTGCTACTGTCATAGTACTGAATAAGTCAAACGAGTCTCTCTGCCTAAAATATTAACCAATGTACTTAGCCATAAAAGAAGTCTAATAAACAATTACAATTAGACAAAATCAGGGATGGCAAATGTGGTAGCATAGTTTTAGAAACTCGATCTACTATATGCGATTTCCTCCCATTCCGTTCTGACATCTAACCGCCTGAAACTATAAAAAAAACGTAAGCTCGTTCCTCTTAGGAGAAAACATTGCATCATCCAAGAGTTTAAACTTGTGCTAGTGCATGGTGACATGAAACGTGTTCGATAATTATTGGAAGGATCAATAGTCGCCAACATTCGTTCAACAAACATCTTTTATGAGCGGCCAGCGGACACTACGTTTCTATTTGAATCCTAATTTGAAAATACGTGATCAAGATTTTCGGGCAAAGATATGTAGTTACTTAACTAGGTACCTACATACTTTTTATTACTTTTTACGACAAGGCTCTGCATAATCGATCAGAAAGTATATGTGAGTTTTAGTTTTAATGTACCTACCTATAAATAAAAATTTAAAATGGATGCCTTTTTTCAAGCGTTTACACTGTCAAAACGCATGAAAAATTATATCGGAAAGCCATTAAATTCTGTCATCAAACATTCGAGTATTTTAATATTGTTCTTTTTTGCTACTTTTTGATTTTTCGATCTGCAATAGCCAGTACAAAGACTTTATCTAGAAATGACAACCTATTTAGTTAGACATCTAAAATATAAATTAAAAACTGTTTTTCGGGGGTTAACCTGTTCAAAACTCCATTATACCTAAACCAACGCCATGAAAAATTAACTTGCTGGCTACTTGTTAGTTTTTTCGATCTGAAACGGCTCTGTACCATAAACTGTACCTAGGTTAAAACCTTTTTAGTGGGTAGTTAGTTATATTATATCGTGGTATTGGTGGAAAGAGGGTGGACCATGGCGTGGATCGAGATTTTAGGCTACTTCAAAGTAACAGTACTTTATCTGAAGGCCTGATCCAGAGGCTCTGATTGAATCAAGGTAAAAATAGCTATAAGTGCCATCAAACTACAAAATGCAAACAAATCCAGAACTTGCGAACTGAAAGCTTCGCCGCTTAATCTATTTGCTGACCATAAAAATATCTTAAAATTGGTAAAATATCATCGTGGGGGGCGGATATGCAAATCGTTTTACCTGTAACCTGCGGCGAGTAAACACCATGGTCCTGCCACGGCTAGCCGACGGCCACTGCAGTTTGCTTAGGTTTACGTTTACGATGCGGGTGTAAAACTGCGATTATTCTTCTACCCATTGTCGGTCGGCGACAACTTCGAAATTAGAGACGAGCCGACAGTGGATTATTTTGAACGAGTTTGAACGTCCAATTTCTTTCAAGTCTGATTTGCATATCAGTTCCTTTTCGTGCATCGTTTGTGATGTACTTTTGTTTGTTTCTTTTACCTAGCTAGGTTTTAAGTAAGGCTAAGGAGGTTAATTAGATAAAGGACAAGGTTTCAGAACAACTTCATAGGATTCAGCATTTTGCAATTTCAGCTTTTCGCGAAATTAAGCTTGTGGTCCGAAGGGCTCACAATGTTGGCAGCGTAGAGTTTCTATCAACAGTTTGCAATCAATGTCCGTTTCAAAGGCTCTAGTTTTAGGCAAGCAGGGAAGCAATTCTACTTGAAGCTTAAAATTACTCTGAGGAGGTTTGGAGTAGGTAGCATTGTTTGGAGTAGGTAGCCCGTTTTTAAATTCCGTGTAAAGTCTGCAACGAGTGGTGTAACCATTCGTATCACTCGGTGTCAAGAATTGAATTAATAAGAGTAAGTAATGTGAATACATTTGATCAGTGGAACATGTGATAGAAGCACAAGCATATACGAAAATTCAAAAATATGGAACTTAATTTCTTAAACGTCGTAATTCAATTCCGTGCACGGAAAGCTGCAGCGACTGGCCTAACCACACCATCTTAAATGTCTATTACTTGATGATTTTATGTGTGAATTTACTAGAGTATGTGGGAATCGATGAGTAAAGTAGAACGTGTGATATAAGCATAATAAGTTGCACAATTTCGCATATTTCGCAAAAAACGTGCACTCGAACTGTAGGTAAGGTTTACGGTTAACAATAAAAAACTGTATTAATATTGATGCATATATTTTTGTTTTATCATAATAACATTGAAAAAAATAAAAGTGAAAATTTGCATAATTGAATTGAGTCCGGGGCCGGGCTCGCCAATCGAACACAACAAATCGCCCTTTGAGCACAACAAAACATTCTATAACACGCCATTCCCTTACAACACGCGCGACTCGGCCCCAGTTGATATCCAATATGAGTCGTCAGGATCTCGTAACTCAGAAAGTGTCGATAGCTAAGGTCGGAAGTAGTAGTCGAAGGACGTCGATTTTTTTCGCTGCGAAAACACGGAATCTACTTTATCTTCATTTTTGCGATTTTTTTTAGGTACAGTCAATTTTACGGCCAGTTTGACCCTCGAACCGCCGCCGATGTGGGTATAAGTTTTATTATGCGGCTTAAATGGTTTCTAAACGTGACTGTACATTATTGTCATTTCGCGTAGGTCGTTAATTGCGACATTTTACGATTTTTATATTTGACGACTGAGTAGTAGCATTTTGCAGTTTTCATTTTTTTATGTTATCGATTATCGACACTTTGAGAGCTTCAATCTATGACGAGAACTCGAATACAATCTTTAACTCTACCACCCCTATGTACAGGTGAATTTACACAGCCTAATATTAAAACCGACTGCCGCCAAACACTATAAATATAAATCCCAGGTAATATCGAGATAATCGAAACTAGCTAAATAATTATAGTAATGGACCCTTATAAGGAATATTAACAATCGCTTTGTACGTTACAATGTATGAACGCCGAGTCAGGCTGGGGTCTTAGATCGTTTTATTACTTGCATAAAATTTACCGTCGTTTTGCCTTTCAGAATTCAAAATTGATAAAAGACGGAGTCAGCCTAACTTAGGTTCAATGTCCCGGTTATTCGGGCAAACGTGTATCTACGATTTACTGGTATTTCGGGTTTCACAATCAACATTACACATTCATCGCAAGAAATATATATATATATACAGCAGCCTCTCCTAACAATCATCCAATGCAAGGTACACTCGTCCGGTTGTAAGGTGACTTCGGGCAGTGAGAAGTGCAGTAGATACAGTCAAGATCTCAGTTTTATTTTCTAACTAACCGACAAAAGGCTAGAATAAATGCGTAGCTTTTTCTATGGCTGACCGTACTTAGAATGAACATAACGGACGAACGTTTTCTATACATCTAGTAGGCCACATTAATATTATTCGCATAAACATAAAATCGCAGTGGAGAAGCCTAATGTTTAATGTTTAAATACCTAGTTGGGTCGGCTCCGGGTCGCCGATTCTAACCTCGTTACAAGCTAATTTCGTTATATTACAATCGCTCGTGTTTAGCAAAATATTTTTAAAATATTTGTCATGTCTCCGTGTAATTTTGATTCCACAAAAGGTATCTTACATTAAAATTTTGCGTTGAATCAATATTATAAAGGAGTATAACTTGATTCAATGCAACATTTTGATGTAGGTATTAAAATTAATAATAAAATAATTAGAATCAACAATGCCCACAGTTTCGCCGATCTTAATTTTTCAATTACGTAGCGTGATGATTTGGCTATCAAATAAGTTGTGTATTCACGGTCTGTTACACTGATTTGAAAACGGAAAGCCTACTCTAACACAGAGAAACAAACAATGATGAATGGTTGCTTTCGCAAGTAAAATCGCGGTGGTTCTTTCCACAATTTTCAATGGGAATGCTTGTTTTTTGCGTGTCGATCGGTTCGGCATTATTAATGTAAATAATTTAGACAAAAATATGTCGTTACTTATTTTTTCGTCACGGCTTAGGAAGCGATATGATGACGTCTAATGATTTTTTTATAGGTAATACTTTCTTCACATACTGTTCACTGGGGCATAGATTATCACATCACATCAAAAGTGCATCAATCCCTTCCTATATTTTACGAAATTACGGAAATAGTTGAAACAGAGATTTCTTAGCTAGAAAGCTATATGTGCATAAAAGTTTACGCACACTTATCCGCGGCGAACGAACCAAACGCACCGAAACAACCTAATTTTAGAATTCTTTATATGAAATCCTATTAAACCTCGCACATTTTCCCGAGCCAAATCGATCGATTCGGTCGAATCCGGAAGGATCGAAGAATTCCTAGACGGAAATTCTGATGACGTCACCGGATTCGGTTCGAGCGATGCTGTCCGATGCGCTTATATTCTGACAATTGAATACAACAGAGCAATGCTCCTATTTTTTATCAATACAAAAATGAATAATAGAGGCAATATCACGTTATTACGCTTAAAATAAAAATGTTTCGGCGCGGTGGATTCGGATTCGTTCGGTGCCGATAATGTGCGAGGCCTCCGAAAAATTCGGTTCGTTCGCCGCGGATAAGTGTGCGCTCACCAGCAGCACAGATTTGAACTGAGAGCACAAAGAGAAGAAGAGTATACATAATTTACAGCAAAAAGACCGCTAATGAGACCGTGAATACACTTTAGCTGCCGTTTACTCAATTTAATCCTTGGAGGAGGTATCCATAGGGCTGGCGGGCTGCAGCAGGGGCGCGGGGGCGGCGGCGGGCGCGGGGGGCGAGGGCGCGGTGAGGGGGGCGGCGAGGGGCGCGGGGGGCGCGGGCGGGGTCAGCAGGGGGTTGGGGGGCACGATGGGGCCCACGCCCGGCACTGCTGGCTTCACAAAACGCTCGCTTGCTCGCCGGCTCTGTAACAAGACAGCGGGTTAATATCTGTCACAATTAATAATAAATAATGTCGTCCAGGTACCGCTAGAGAGACGTGGCAGACGCTGACCTGCGCGGTCTTTGTGTAAGGAGCTGGCAGGAGACTGCGCAAGGCAGAGATCAGTGGAGAGAGCTCGTTTCGGCCAAGATCCTCTTGGGGTCTCTGAGTAAGCAGATTTATTTATATTCAAAAGTTTACTTTTGTGTTGAGGGTATATGACACCGACCTGTGTGTTGAGGTGCAGGGCGGGGCCGGCGCGCAGGGCGCTGGGCAGCAGCGGCGGCCCGTACGGGGACAGCGGCCGCGACCCGCCCGGCGACGACACGCTCCTAGATCTCGCCTGTGGAAATAATAAAAGATATCATATCACTTTATTTAGGAAGAGAATTCGAAATCGAGAGAATCTAATAACATACTTTTCGTCGTCTTTTTTTCATCATCATCATCTTTTCAGTCATAAGACATCCACTGTTGAACATAGGCCTCTCCTAAAGATTTCCGCCTTGTCCGATTAGAAGCGACCTGCATCCAGCATTTCCCGGTGGACTTGACCAGATCGTTTGTCCATCTCACAGAGGGCCGCCCTACGCTGCGCCTGACGGTACGTGGTCTCCACTCATGAACTCTTCTGCTCCACCGTTGACGTACCATTATCATCATATGATGAATATTTTTAGCAGTCTTATACAGATTCAAGTACTTACATTCAAAACTTCGTTGAATTGTCGCTCCTCTTCCATTTCTAATGACGATTCACTTTCGGAGAGGTGCCGACATAGTGCTTCCCGCCGTTCGACCTAAGATAATGCAACAAGTTATAAGCAAGTTACGAATACAGGAAAGTACAAGTTCTTTTCAAGGGTTGAACCAGCCCGTGAAAATGAAACAGAAGAAACATAGATCGAAATGTGAAAAAAATGTTGTACCGCACATACAACTCGAGTCATTAAACTGGTACATTTTGTATGGAAGGTCATATTTCGACTTACATTGTTCAGTTATTAAGGGCGTTTCAAGGGCAGGTTCACCCCTTAAAAGGAACTTAGTACTTATCCTGATACCCTGTACAACGGAGGGTATTTTCTAGAAACTATTAGCTGTCAAACAAGTTTAGAAAAGGATAGTAGATATGTTACATCCTACTTAAAAATAAGTTTTATTCTCTTTTCTAAAGAACTACTTATGGGTTCTATACTTTTCAATACTACTAGTTCCTATTATTTCCGTAATACTATGCTATGATTCATGTGTACATTTTCGTCCATGCATACTATCATACATACATCATGTACTTGGATGCGGTTTTCTGTTATCCAATTTTCCATGCTTATCAACTATGGCGAAACTGAATTCGTAAGTACCTCTTGTTGTAATTTTCTTTGTAGGCGAACATTTTCTTCGCGAATATGTTTCTCTTCTAAGGCAAAGCGATGCATTTTTTCTTTGTTTTCATTTTGGGAGACTGCCAATTGGTTTCTGTAAACAAACAAATGTTTTGAAACAAATTCAATGCTTATAAGATCGGAGCATGCTGGCTGAATATACAAGACTTCTACAAGCATATCAAAATCAAATCTTGTTACAATTACGATAAGTCGAAATTAATATGCAAGGTACAGTCGTATATTTTTCTCCTACAATGAGACTCAGTTCTGATTATTAATAAGTATATTGATCAAGACATTTTTTTAAACAAATGCAGTGTTTTAGTCAGTTGTGGTGGCCGGAAAAGATCTGAAGGGCTCTAGTCTAAATAGCGGTAGGCGTTCCACAACCATATTAGAGGTCTACCAGCAGCAGTGTGTGGTTTAAAAATTGCAAAAAGGGTTAATGGGGCCATTCGTCAACTTGGTGTCCCACTTGTCATAAAGTAGAGAAATGCGTAATATTTACCTTAGTTTAACAACTTCTGAGCGAAGGGTTTGGATGTGATTGCTTAAATTAGACGCCGTGTCACCATTACTGATGTCCCTAGCAAAGAGAAAAGGTTAAAGTTATATGACTTAGATAAACATTACACTAAATGAGATGATGTAGTGAAGTTAAAAATATATATAGGTATGTGAAGGACAGAGATAAATCAGGGTATAAGGTACAACCCTCTAAATACTGATAGGGGTGTATGCGGATCATGAAACTGAACAACTTTACCCCAGATAAATATTTTTATAGTAATACAGTCAGTTGATTATGAATTTGTATTTGAGTTCGATTTTTTTTGTTATGAGCTGACAAGGGGAAAGTTCTTCAGTTTCATGGTGGCCTGCACCGTATCTGTATTTGGAGGACTGCTCCCAGGGACAGCTTGTCCCTTACACTCAGTAATTAAGGTCTTGTTCACCATTTTAAAGTTCCCTTTTTTATTCTTTACAAACCAAAAGCAAAAATACAAACTGGTTTTACCCATCATTTTGAAATGTATGAACAATATGGCATGTAAAGTATAATGAATACCATTGGAGAGTTGCGAATTAAGTATTCACATTCGCAGCCATACGAAAAACATGATTGTTATTACAGAACAAACAAGACAACAGATAAAGCTATGGAAACAGTGTTTGTCATTTTAATGTTATGCAATACGAAAATAGAGCGAGTCTCGCGTGTATTTTTCAACAGTTTTCTTTGCTAAGCCCAAGGTTATTCTCAGCACTTTCATACATTATATCAGCAACAGAAACGAGCTCTATATAGAATCTAAAATCGGTGTGTCTCCACCGACCGAACACTGCTTCGGCGAGCAGCCTCAGGTGCTCACTTCCTCGTGCGGATGCGGCGGACGTTTTTTGCTTGAGCATGAGCAATTGACCATGCGCTGCCTCAGGCGAAACACGTCCAACAGCACCTACGGTGGAGACGCACCTATTGACGTATTCATAGGCAATCGATCTACATGTCTTAAAAATAATTGGCCAATGATGAATGTAGCTTTCCTGCCATTTCATTTTTAGGGATTAATTCAGAACGAAGCAGGAAAAGCCACAAGTGATGTATATCAAAATCCCAACTCTAGTCTTGAATGATCTAAAATGGAAAAATATGAGTCAAACGGAACAAAATCCACCTAGGGCTGGCTGGGTCGGAAATGGGCTGGTCCAGGCGGATTTGTAGCGAACGCTTCTCAGCCTCCAGCTTGTCCATGCGCTTCCACAGTCGATTCACCAACGCCTCCTGTTCTTGTTCCAAGGTGTTCTCCAGTTCAACCTGAAACAATAGGTAGTTATATATGAGATTATACAAAATCACAAGGTGGTGAGGAAATAGTACAAAACTTCTCACTGGTTTAGTGATCTCATAAAAACTGCATAACATTTTACGGCTCTTAAAAATATGCATTTTCATTTAAACCCATAATGGGCTTGGGCTTTGGCACCTCTCACATGAATGAAGAGACTTCCAATAAGTTGCTGGCAATCTTCTCAGGGAGTCAAAAAAGTGATTGAAACAGCTATATTCAGCAAAACTACAGGATTTATGAGACATACTTTGTATGTTAGTGGCATATCCATCTCGTATTTGGATATAATAGTACTGGCGGCCCACTCAGTGGCAGTAACTCATCTTCCCGATTTCCCGGCAAGGGCTATAATAAACTTCCCTCTTCAATCACTCTCATTTCATTTAAAAAAACTGCATCATAAATCCATTGTATAGTTTTAAAGATTTAAGCACAAATACAGTACAGTAGAGATAGGAAATTGTAAAATATCTGAGCAGGCAAATTTCTTATAAAAAGACAAAAAAAGCTATTCATACCTTTTCCCTACGCAGCCTCTCCAGATTGGTTTGTTTAGCAAGAGTTTCTGCTTCTAGCTTCTCAATCTTTCTCATCAACTTGTTTACGAGACATTCTTGTTCTTGCTCCAACGTCTGCTCCAGTCTGCACTTTTCTTGGCGTAACTAGGACACAACGAAAAAAGGTTTGTATATAATAAAAAGCTGTAGATAGATACTAATAGAAAATGAAAAAAAAGTTCACTTAGCAAAGAGGTAACTATAGATTTTAAGGCAATATTTTAAAATGTAACTAGATTATAGTCTGTAAGTACCTAAACTTACAGACTATAGGTAATTAAAGTATGTCCTTATTAAAATCTTATTAGAGAATTTTGGTTGTCAATTCACTTATTGATATATTACTGAAGATGGTCACATCCACTACCCCTAAAATGAGAAATTCATAATTAGAGCTATGGAGCTTTCCTTACTTGGTTAAGTTTTCTGGAAAGATCATTTGTAAGACATTCTTCCTCTCTTTCATAGTGATGGGCCAGTGTTTCCTTCTCTTTCTTTAGGGCTTGTATTTTCTTCAGCAGTGTATTAGAGATGTACTCCTCCTCTTGTTCAGCTTTTGCTTGCTATAACAATGAGAAAAATAAACATGTTGATCAGTTCAGATGTTGAGCCAATTCTTTGAGCTTAATTCCAAAAATAATTCCAAGTTCAAGTTGTTTTGCACATAATAAACATCTTGGCACATGCATTACTTCCTATTTATGGATGTATTTTAGGATACAGTATTTTTTGCATTGTAAAAGAAAAGCAGGTACTTACAATTGATACAGATGCTTGCCTCAAAGCCCGATTTTCCTCCTGTAGGGCTTTGACACGCAGTTTGTATGTATCTAGTTCCACTTTCAAAACCCTGAAATTGCAATACAGTTAAAATTCTTATCTTATTGGGATTACCAATAATGCATGCAAGATAAAAATGAGCTCCTGCCACATTGCAAATCAAAATGCTTTGCAGATTTTCTTGCAAAGCTATATTTGAATAGGTAATTCTCAAGAAAGATTGTCATGTTTACCTGTTTTGTTGTTGCAGAGATTCAATTCTTTTCTGTAACTGATCACGAGATACGGTGCTTGGAGGCAGCATTGCACCGCCATCCAGGGAACTGGAATCACTCTCAGATGCGGAATCTGCCATCTTATTACCTAAAAATACACCACATATTGTAAGAAATGTCCTCTACTTCAGTGGGATTCAACAATGCGGTGTATCAGTTACCTGGGGAAACCACGGAATCATCCATTTGCACGAACGAAGAAATGAGGACGGTAACAAAATGTCATAAAAAATTAAAATTCCTTTGGAATTCGTATAAGATTTCTTGAATTAAATTTTGTACTTTGAACACAATACTCCACACAAGAGAAACGTTGCGAAAAATGGTGATGCAGTGAATAAAAACTTGAGAAATATGTCTTTGAAAACTAAAATCACGGACGGAAAGAAACACACAAGCAGGCAGCCAGTCAGTTCTCCAATCCGGTAACAACTGGAGCAGTAATGATTGGTATCTGTTATTTTAGTGTTGTACACCCATGCGGCGGGAAAATAAAATATAAATCGTAGTCATGAAAAAGTGCCAATTTTCATAACAAAAAAATATTTTGAAAGTAATTAATTTAGCAAGTATTCTTTTTTTCATTTCTTACAAAAAAATTAAGCAAATACCTCAGAAGACTTTAGGTTTGATGACACTATCTAGTAATGTGCCGGCTACTAGGTATATAGGCATCACTAGTCAATTTGCTGCCACAGACTAGTGAGATTTTTTTGTACATGGTAACATTTAAGATACAAAAGAGATAATCATGATTTAGTTTCGAATCATGATTCGTTTCAAAAATCGGGGGTAAGCTATTTTTAAAAGATTTAAAACGCAAATAAGAGATTATTTGGATGAACAAAAGACTTCATTTGCGTTCGAACGTGCTCAAACTGTATTAAAAAAATATATAAATTAAATCGATTTTAGTTATCATCGCGATTTCGATGCGACAGACATCACTAGGCTCCTGTTGTGTTCGATTTTTAAAATGGGGCAACACCTTTGAAAAAAAAAAACTTTTATGAAAAAAGTGACACACACGCCATAATGTAAATTGCTTCTAGATTTGGCGTTTGAGTTAAAAAAATAGATTTTCATGTTATAAATTCAATTTACTGTATTTATAAGACATATAAAATGTCCCTAGTTAATATCGGTAAGGACAAAATCATTACTTCAATGTAGTTATGCACCTACACTAAATCCTTAGAAGATTTAGGTTGGAGCAAAGGAATCGAAGCCATTTCGTTTTATGCGTGTAAACGGTATCAAAGACGATTTGTACATCGTTGAAATCACGGCAGTTTCAATAGTTTTGTTGGTGAAAAGCTAAGAGTGCAGTGAAAATAAGTTGGCTGATGTGTCGTCGCCATAGTTGAATGTTCGTGCGGACAGAACCATTGCAATATTTGCTAGGCTTTTGATGCACGTAATGATCAGTTGTGGATGGAAATTTGCCACCACATCATAAGCTGATCATCTGTAAGCCTCTACGATTCATATTATTGCATTATTTGCAAATGTGTGTAGGATTAATTATATGGGATTTATATCTATTGAGCCTTGTAGTGCCATGATGTAAACAAATCGTAAAGGTGTTGTATTGTGTATGTAATGTTATCACGAAGTTATGCTACCTGAAATCGGTTCGAGAGTCAAGTTCAGCTGAAATTTTAGTTTTCAGTTGAATGGTTCTGATGTTATAAGCTGGGTTTTCAAATCATTTGTTAGCCTAATCAAGAAACATTTGAATCATGATTGAATCAATTTTCCATGTCTTTTGTGTTTGTTTCTCAATCTAAACCTTTATTTACATAAAAAATAATGTAACAAAAAATTATACTATTCCCAAATAAACACATTAGAAGGACAAAAAAAATTAATAGTTTTGTTTTCAAACTGATAGCAATAGCTCTGTTCAGACTGAGTTTGCAGTTACACTCCGTTGTCTTATAACATTTGTTTTATTATTCTTTGGATGATGTATGGAAAAATGTCTAAGGTATCAGATTTTTTTGTTCAACTTGGGTGGCTGAGGTAGATTTGAAATGTTTAGCATAAACACATTTTCATAACCATTGTCCAAGTCTGGATGCAATAACAGTATTGTTGTATTTAAGAACTAATTGCCTACCTTACACCTTAAATCTTATTCCTATTTCATTATTAATTCAAAAAATGTATAGGGGAAGTTGTGTTGTGTGGTGCACACTTAAAATTGCATCACCCCACTTCTACCTGTGGATGTCGTAAAAGATGACTAAGGGATGAAACCAGGGAGTAACTAGAAGTGCTTCCTGCGAATACAACAACTTGCACTGCACTCGTCAATCCATCAGCGTGGTATGGCAAAAACCTCCAAATGGGGGAGGCCCATGTTCAGCAGTGGATTGTAATAGCTGTTGTAGTAGTAGGCACATAATATTCATGTTTACATCATCTTCATATTGAAATAATCTGTTTATAAAAGACATTTTTTGTTTCAGGCTAATCTTTTGCAATGGCTCAGTATTACCAAATAGTTGGACAAGGGCACTCTCTTACTCTTGAGGAACTGCAGAGATATTACCCTAATATAAGATTAGACACTAGCATTTTAGTTAATCAAGATGATCAGCAGTATGCACAACAACAGGTATAAAGATTTTAAAAATGTTTGTAATAGTTCAAAGGATCCTGCCCTCCACTGGATAATTAATTGGTCTAGTCAGAAATATTTCTTGGAGTATTTTAATTAAACCTTTTTCATATAAATAGTATCTTATTAATTTAAATTAATTTATTTACTTGTCTTTTTAATTCTTTGTATTTCAAGCATAAATCTATGAAATAATTCTATTTTTAATACTGAAATAAAAGCTTTTTGGAGTTTCTATGATATACAACATTACTACATGCACAATGGAGATTGCTGAAAGAGCAGCAATAATTAAACATTAAACAACTCAAACTTCACAATCAATTTATGGCATACCAATTAATACTTGGTAATAATTTCATAAATAGTTGTATAATAAACTATAATACAATGAATTTAGGTTCTCATTTACCATCCCTTCCTCTAATTTTTTAATCATTTCCTTCAAGTTAATAAATATGCTGCTACTTAGTTAGGTTAGGTTTAAAGATATTTATTTCTCAAAAATAGTTTGACTATCAATTCCATAAGTTTTAATAACAATCTAATCTACCCTTATAAGTTTCTCTTCACTCTTCAGTGCATGCAATAAGTTTACATTCTACTCCACACTGCTTTTGCAACAGCCTTCTGAATTCCACCAGGTGGTTGTCCAACCAGCGGATCAGCCAAGTGATAACATAGTAGTAAGCAATACCGTGCAACAGCAAGCTCAGCTGGTGGTGGGAGATGGGCTGCCATACCAGCAGCAATACATCATCCGCCATGAGCCCCAGCAAAGAGCAGACTTCCAGCAGCAGCAGCAGCAGCACCAACAACAGCAGCAGCAGCAGCATCAGCAGCAGGCATTGCAGAGGCATCAGGTATGTTTGCACTTATTTTGTGATTGACTTGGAACAAATGTCCCTGGCAAAAGCTGAAGTATTCAATACATCTGTGATTAGTAATCTTAGAATTTGGTTGTGGACTGGGTCATTAATTAATAAAATATAAATGTTGTATGCATAAAACTATTGTCCAAAAATGCTACGGACTTCATTCATAATTTTTCAAAACATTTCAAGTTTGAATTGATAAACAGAAAAATTCATATAAGTAAGTGTTCTGACGCCATGCAAAATAGCAATGTATGACGTCATACATTCCTATTTTCATACAAAATACCGTTTCAGATTGTTTTAAAAAGCAGCTTATTTGACCTGCCAGTCCACAACCCTATTGTGTTCAATGCTCAATTCTTGTCCTTTTATTGTGTGATCTATTCCTTTGACCCACTGCACAGAGTTTATTGATGCATGGATTTTTGGGTTTGTGAAACAAACCATAATCACTGAAAAGTTTTGCTAAAAACTTCAGCTTAGTCAATGACTTTTTGAAAACCTCTATTCATAATTATAACACAACATTTTAAAAGTAGTCATCAATTTTTGAAAACCTAATTTGTATTTTTATCATCATAAGGCTTGCAGTAAGGTAACTATGAACATTGAACAATTTATTTGTAGGTTTACTACACCTCTGATTTGCCTGTGGATGCTCAGGTTGTGTTGCAACAGGCTCAGCAGATCATAGACGCATCTCTGATGCAACAACAACAACAACAACAGACCACCCAACAACGCCCCCAACATGTATGTCCTGCGTACTAAACCATTGTATAGACTATGTAGGATGTATCAGGGCAACTGCTTTTCATTTCACCACCACAATGTGTTCCTACTAATCCAAAATCGTTTGATAATTTATGTACCTGCTTAACGAATTGGCTAAGAATCTTATCATTCAAAGATTGGCGTATCATCATTTCAATTGCGTAGGGTCGAAGATGTGTCGACTTTCACATAAATAAAGGCAGTGGAAATATGGTGATAGTTGTCCAATGACACCCTACATTGTAAACAGACATTTCACTTTAGACATGAACAAATTGTAGAATTTCCATCTTAAGCTTGGCATGGACCTATTTTATTTACGTCAGTAGTTTTTCCTTTCGAATTACTGGGCTTTTTATTTGTTCTTAGTTATCTTGTCTTGTGATATTAAAATCGTGTTATTGGCTACGATTTACATTAGAAAACCTGAATGTTTATCCAAGCTATTGACTAATGTGTTGAAATGTCTGGAGATAAAACATACTTACCATGTAGATTTACCAACTGTACATAATATCTTACCAAATTAATATTTGCTTTATCAAATGTTTATTAATATTATTAGCAACTTCTAAACATTCTTAATCAAAAATTAGGAATAAGCATGACATGGTCTTCATTAATAAATTGCTGATCTATTAAAATAACAGAAAACTAGCACTATTAATTTGAAACATTATGCAATTTTAAGTTCATTTTCTAATATTATTTGTTTATTTGGTCGGTTGTGGATTTCTTTAGTAAATGTGAAATAGTAGATTCCAAGTAAGTTCGTTTTGTAAAGAAGACATTTGTTTTTAGAAAGGAATGCTCTGCTTTTGTGACTGGTGCAATAGCAAAGATATATGACTTTTCTTTAATAGTTATTGTATATTGACTTTTCTGTGATATAATCCGTTTTTTTTTTGTAAAGCCTGTGAGCCTTCTTGTAATACTTGGCTGATTTAAAATTTAGCTATAAATTCTACTTTCTTTACGTATCGATTTTTATTGTTGTAAACATTTGATATTTCTTACTTGAAACTGTATGTACATACTCTTGAACAATTTGTTTCTACTCTTGTTCGAGTCTATTTCCTCTGTAAAATTGGCTGTAGATATGGATTTCCCATTGTAAAGTTTGCCATACACATACCCATAAAAAACTTCTGCAATGAAGTATTTCAGGTAGTGTTTCTTTATATGAACAGTTGGTGAACCCGGCGCACGTGCTGTCGCAGCCAACTGTGATACATCCCGCGCAGCCGCCGCCGCCTCAGCCCCCGCCCCCGCCACCCCCGCCGCCGCAACATGCCCCTCCGCAAGTTCGTTGTATTTTTTTTTGTACATGCATGACATAAGATATTGAAATGTACATTCGTACTCTCTCAAAGCAGGGATAGTTTCGTATTAAGAGTATTGACGATCTTTAAAAAAACTTACAAAACAAACGTATTTAACACGTGTTGAGAAGGACATAGAAATGTCAGACGTGGCGACAGCGACCATATTCTTACGGCCGTTAACGCTCTGCCTACCCCACAAGGGATAAAGGCGTGATATATGTACCTATGTATGTATTTATAAGAAGGTCAAATGTATTCTGGTGTCAAAACCCGAGCGAGCTAATGTAGTTTACCGGATTGATACGGGGTATTTTCGCCTCTAGTAAGGCTCGTGTTTTTACTTACTGTTGATAACCAACCCGTATCTTCTTAGCAGCCGCAACAACAGCAACAGTTGCAGCAGCAGCAGCAGCAACTGCAACAACAGCAGTTGCAACAACAACAGCAGCAGCTGCAACAGCAACAGCAATTGCAGCAACCACAACTCCAGCAGCAGCTGACGCGAGCCTCGCCTCAGCTCATTCAGCATTTGCAACAGCAGCAGCATTTACAGCACATGCAGCAGCAGCAGCAGCAGCAACAGCAACAGTTGCAGCACCAGTTGCAACAACAGCAAATGCAGCAGCAGCAACAGCAGCAGCAGCAGCACCAGCAAGTTGTGATGCAGGCTGCTTACATTAATCAAGTAAGTTATAAAGACATCTTTTTTTACGACTGAAATCACTTGTATCATGGGTCATAAACAAACTAATTATGAAAGTTGTATGTTTAAAACTTTTGTCCAAAAATACTTCCTTCATTTATAGTTTTTATTTAAAGTTTGAATTATTAAACAGAAAAATAATACAAAAGTGTTATGACCCCATGCATCGACACTAGAGACATGACGTTATGTATTCGTATTGTTATTCGTATTTCGTTACGTATTCGTATTTCGTGAAAATACGAATACATAGCGTTAACAAGTAGCTCATTTGACCTGCCAGTCTTGCCCATTGCAGAACAATCCCCAGCGAGCGACGACGCCGCGCCTCCTCAACCAAGCACTGAACAGCCCGAGCCACGTGACGTTGGTCCGCACGCCGGTGCGCGCAGTGCGGCAGCGCAGGCCGGCCATGCGCGCGCAGTTGCCGCAGTCGCCGCAGCTACAGGGCGCGCAGCGACTGCTCAACCCGCAAATGCAGCAGGTGAGAGGGAATAATGAACATCCTTGATAGCTACAATAGTCCACTGCGACTCCCCAACCGAGCAGTGAAAAGTCCGAGCCAGTGACTTTAGTTCGTACAACCCGCAAATGCAGCAGGTGAGATCTAATAACAGAATGTCCTTAAAAGCTACAATAGTCCACTGCACGCGACGACGCCCCGCCTCCTTGGCATTAAACAGACTTAAGCCACGTGACGTTGATTCAACCCGCAAATGCAGCAAGCGAGAGCGAGTGATGAACTCAGTTTGGATAATATGGCGTTCGTTATTTAGATTTTCAGACGTCTGTGCCAGTTCAAAACTGCAATTTCATGATCCTTGTCAGGCAACTTAGGGAACCACGGAGTCGTCAATTCAGTGACTTCTCCGGGCACTCCTAACATTCCCGGTGGTGCCAGCGCACTAAATTGTAGACAACTTTATTAATGAATAACAAATCGTTTTTGTCCAAACAGGCTCAGGTGGGTCAACGAGTGGCCTCCCCAGGCAACTTAGGAAACCATGGAGTTGTCAATTCAGTGTCTTCCCCGGGTACTCCTAACATCCCTGGCGGGGTCAGCGTGCTCAATCCCAACGCTGCGGGCACGCCGACGCAGCCGCCGACGCCGCGCGGGCGGGCGCGCGCGAGTACGCCGCGATTGTTGAACTCCCATGCAGCGCACGCTCAGCATCGCCCGGCCAGGCCTAGGACTCCTTTGTTGCAGGTACGTTGGAGCCCTATGTGGTCAGTGGCGTGCACAGGGTATGTCACGCCCCTGCATGTGTTATATATGCAGTCCACTGCTGGGCGTGGGCCTCCCTTATCGGGGGGTATGGTTGTATAATTCTAATTTTAATTACACTAACATAGGTCCTTATTTATAAACCGCACTCAACTTTGAGATTGATCTTGAGTGCGACTTTGAGTTGCTGTTAGCTGTGCTGGCTGTTGCTGTTAGTTAGTATTGACTAACATTTGTCAAAATCGCTCTAGAGATCGAGAGTTGATTGCGATTTATAAATACGGACCCTAGACACAAAGTTGCTCCTTAGCAATATATTTTTGTAATTGCAAACAGCAACAACAACAACAGCATCAACAGCAGCAGCATCAGCAGCAGCACCAGCTGACGCAGCACCTCCTCAACCAACAGGGGCAGCATCAGCAAATCCATTCGCAGCAACTAGGACAAATCAAGCTCGGCACGCATCAAGTACGTACAACCATCTACGTGGACCTATCCACAAATAGTAGAATGGCAGTAGCCAAAAATGGACCAATTTCTGGTGTAGTAATATTGGAAGGACGAGACGAAGTCGAGACGCAGAACACTAGGCGCGCATTCAACCCGCGTCAAATTTTCTCGTAGTAAGGCGCTACGGAGAGATTCAAGAGCAAGTCTCTACGCCTATTACACACGTTGCCACTGCCTCTGGTCGATAACTTTGACGACTGTTGTCATTAGCTGTGTGATGTTGGCTTAGAGTGGGTGTCGTAAAAAGCGACAACACAAGCGATTATCATTCATACTGTAGTAAATGCAACATATTGGACTGCGCTCGCCAATCCGCCTGCCAAGCGTGGCGAGTATGGCAATACTCCCCGATAGAGGGAGGCCTGTGTACAGCAGTGGACTGTTGTGGCTATTACGGTATGGTGGTCTTTAGTTGCATATTAGCTGCAGATCATCTATTCAGTTCTTAGAGGTTGAGAGATCAAGGGCAGAATACAATGGCATTAGGAGTGGAAAATTTATTCTATTTGATCAATTAGTTTTACGAATCTGATTTTGTCTCAGGTTTATTTCGCAATCAACTGTTCTGTTTTGGGCGTAGGTGTTTATTGTATGCGTTTTTGTGTGTTGTCCATATCATATTACAATATTGGGATGCATATTGGAGCTAAGTGTGATTGTGTTTTTACTAACTTGTTTCATGAATCATCTTACAAAAATTGGTTTTTCACTAACTAACGACGGAAAGAGAACCGTCGTCGCGGGAAAAAAGTGAAATATTACAAGTCGACACGTTACACTATTACACACGAAAAACGATCGATTAATAACAAAGTTATAAGGCACAAAAGCGCTCCCAAACCCCACGCCGGTTTTCTTTCCACACAGACTCTATCAATGTGAATCGTCCGCCTCATTGGGTTTAACTCATAACACTAACATTTCTTCCAGCAACAGATTGTAGTGAACCAATCGACGGCCGGTCATAACCAGCAGGCCGCGCGGATCATAACCCCGCAAGGCACTATAGTGACGCACGCATTGCAGCAGCATACCATGACGCAGAACGGACCGCTGCAGCATAACGTGCTGCAGCAGCAACAGCAGCGGGCTTCGCCGCAGGCAGCAGCGCATCAGGCGGCTCAGCAGCAGCAGGTTTGTTGGCAATAGCAGAACGGGCTCTTGCAGGACACTGTGTTCGTGTATCGGAAAACCTGGTGACACGAGTGACCCGTTTGTAGCAGTAGCGGGTTTGATAATCGAAATATTGTCACATCACAAGGTTTCTCGATGTGGCACTATTACCTCCGTGGCCTCGGTTGCCTCCACGAAAAGAGATACGTGGTATGTACTACAGAATGTTTGTTACATTTGTCTATGAAATTGTGTTCGTTTTCTATGTTTCATATTTGTCTGGGATAAAACATTAAATCATGATCTTTTGAAATTTTCATCACTAACACTTTCGCGCTTAACTTTCGTTGGTCTACTTAGTAATGTAAACTTCGGGAAGTAACCTTTTTTCTTTCAACAGGTAAAGAAAGCGGCTGTACTACCAAACAACGCGAGCGACATGGACGACTTAGAAGACAGTATTCAAGCAGCGGTTCTTTCAAAGCATTCTGTGAACGAAGGCTCCGCCCCCCACCCCGCGCAACCCCCGCAACAGTTCCACACGCCGCCGATACGCAATCAGCACCAGCAGATGTTCATACAACAACAGGGACAGGTATTGTATCAAATTAGTTGGTTTGGATCCCACTGCTGGGCCTGTAATCCTAGGATTACTGCTAGCAGTAGGATACAACGAAAACTAACAACTGTAAGCAGTTAAATGTTGCCTAGAAGAATGTGTACCGTCGTTTTTTTCTGCATAAAATTTGCATCTGCAACAAGGATTTAGTTTGTTAAAATTGAAAAAAATAATAATGTAAATTCCATAAACCACTCCGATCAGTTTGATGCTAAAAAGTATGGTTCTTCATGATTGATAAAACAATTCCATTGACACTTTTAAACTCAAATCTATTTCCAATTCCATGGACCAAAACAGAAGTCTAAATGAAAATAAGAAACTGAAAGATAGACAGGCGTGGACCGGGAATAGAATCCGGGTCGCGTGGGATACCAGCCTACTGCTCTGCCACTGAGCTATCGACGCACCGATCGGTCGTCAATTTCTCATTCTATTGAGATATCTTCATCGATATTTCAAACAGAACTCATAGCTCACGCGCATGGTGGCTTCTCAGATCTGTGTCCAATATAATGAATCCATTTCTGTAGCAGACGTACGAGCAACAGGCCGGCGTGCAACACCACCAACCCAACATACCTCAAAGCGTGCAAGTGTCCAGCGGCTTCCAAACCGGCGCTTCGCAACTCACCCAGCTGCTGCTCGAAGAGGCGTCCCCGGACGACGAGCGGCGGCTGTTGACGCTGGCCAACGGGCACCGGATCACGCTGGCGGAGTACAAGCGGCTGAACTGCGCGCCCGCCCCCGCGCCCGTGCCCGCCCCCGCGCCCGTGCCCGCCCCCGCCCCGCACGCCATGCTCGGCCAGCCCGCGCTGCACCACGCGCACGCGCACAGGTAACGCTCACACCTTTAAGACGCGTCTTAGGCCCGTATTTATAAACAGCTTAACCCTGAGATCGATCTTGAGTGTGAATTTCAGATGCTGTTAGTAGTGACTGACATTTATCAAAATCGCTCTTAAGATCGATTCAGAGTTGAGTGCGATTTGTAAATACAGACCTTAATATGCTGCAGGTCATACCAAATCGTTTCATACGCAGGGAAACCGAGCTATCCTGGTACCTGCGGAACGCCAACCTCTACATCTACTTAGGTCACCATGAAAGCTTATTTTATCCCCGTCGCTTCTTCGACATAACATAAAAACCCCTTGTTAGTAGCCGCGTCCAACCACTTCCCCTATCCAACTTCGCGTCTTAAACGCGCTCCCAGACACGTCCTTTGGGATGATGATAGTATTAACGAAGCCGCCACTGCAGCCATTGCGAGTAGATCACACTCCACAAGCTCCTCAAGCAACGCACGTCCCAGCCGGCGGCGTCGCATTTGTTCAGTGTTCCATACATTTGTCGAGTATGTATGAACTTTTCCATGGAACACCTATGGCCCCATACTCGAAGTTGTTCAGAATCATGAGTAGAAGCACCCTACAAAGTTTATGTACTGACTAAAAAATAACCTAGTATGTATTATAGTGGACACAAGACACTGAGTTGTTGACTTTCTTCCAGGGACACTGCCCGACAGACGCTAGTGAAGAGCAAGGAACAGCAGCGGCCCGTGCAGCGCGTGCAGCCCATGCAGACCCACCAACAAGTGCCTCAACACGGTGAGAACTACTAACCAAATACAAACAGTACTAAGAACAAGAATCTGTGACGTCATGACTATGCTGTTGTTACCTTTCGGCTAGTCTAGCTTGTAACAATAAATTTTAAACTATCGCGGTTGTTTACACTATTCATTGTTATGATTTTAACGGGATCATAACGCTTGCAACAGTGTCAAAGTGCAGCCCAGTTCATGCAGACAGACCCACCAAAAAGTGTCTCAACATGGTGAGAACCACTTACCAAATACAAACAAGACTATTCATAGTTATGATTTTGTACCTTTTGCTGTGAAAACCTCTGGTCGTAGGGCTCAGAAGTAAAATAACTGTTCGCCGACATCGAACAGCGATGAAGAGACTGAGAGTGATCCACGGTCGCGCTATTTCTTGACCTAGCTAATTTCACTGGCGATCCAAAGACGCGGCTAGCATTATGGGCACGTTTGGTCATGGGTTATTGTGCCGGGGTTTATTTAACTAGGCTACCTTTAGCATTTCATTTCATTTCATTAGCTTCTATTTAAACGTCAATACAAGTATAATAAAACAATTAAAATTAAAACAGTCCTCCTTGCACCAGGGTTCTACTGTCTCTACCGCAAACGGAACAAAAATGTATGTGGCTTCCAAATCAGCGTACTTTGTATGCTTCAACTGAGCACCAAATTCCGCCGCCCCACCAGCCACTCGTATTGTTTTACCCAAATGCGAAGGCGCTTCTATTTGTATTATTTTTTCTTAAGCTGACGTTTTTGTAATTTACATGTACACTGAATTATTGTACTTAACATAAACCAAAAATTTCTTACAGACGAATTTTTTTAGTTTTGCATACATACACATACACCCTTTTTTGCCTATATTTGGACACTGTTGCAAGTGTCATGATCACATCTAAACTGGAGTATCTCTTCAATAGAAAATGTGTATTTTCAGAAAATAACGACGTAGCAGTAAGCGGTCCGTCGGAGCAAACGCAGGAGACGCAGTCCGCCAAGATGCTGATATTCCTACAGAACGGCGAGCAGCGGCTCATCACCTTCACGCTGCCCAAAGAAAGCTGCACGCTACAGGAGGTTCTAGAACAGGTGAGACAATATAACTATAGTATACTTCTTCTTTTTCGTGTGGGACACCAAATCGTCCAACGACCCGATGAACCCTAGTGTCAGAATTTTTCAACCGCCTTCTACAAGTAGCTGGCTTCTGACATGGTTTGTAACGACCGCCGTCTAAGTGATAGACAGCAACCGGGACCTACGGCTTAACGTGCCATCCGAAACACGGAACTATCTTACTTACGGACAATCGGGTGGTTCAGCCCGCAATGTCTTAACCAGACTGGGAACAAATTCACAAAGTGATAAATATCAACTTTGTGAGTGACCCACCGAGAATCGAACTCGGAACCTTCTGCGTCAAAGGCAGTCGCACTACCACTGCGCCACATCGGTCGTCATAGTAGTAGTCGTATAATATACTTATAAGTATTAGTATCAGATATATAGTTCCCATAGTACAAGCTTTGCTTAGTTTGGGGCTGGATGACGCTGTGTGAATTGTCCAGGATATTTATTTATTAAGTTATAAAATTGTGCGTGTTCAGATAATGCGTTCGTGGAATTTCTATGATAGCTCTGACTGGATGACTTGATATAGTTTTTGCTCTTCGTCTTGGTACTAAAAAGATAGAAAAAAATGTATTTTATAAAAATCATAATTGTATGAAATTTCGATGCAATACCGACTTTTTTATTCTTACAAAGTTGCAAATATATTTGTGTTAAATACTTTTGCGAGTTTGTTTTGACACTGAAAAACTGTTTTTTCAATGGATATAATATTATTTCTTTCAGGTCAATGTACCGTTTTCGGAAGACACTCACATTCAGTGCATGCAAAACACGAGCAGCGAGATCGATTACTTCGTATCAGTCGGATCCACAACTCGAATAGAAGAGATGTTAGAAAATCATCCTGTAAGTAACCTAACGATTTTGTTTCCTACCAGCTTACAGTTTCCCTATAGGAAAAAGATCTTTTCCCGCCATGTATTTAAACATATAAACCTTCTTTTACATATAAAAAAACTGCATCAAAATTCGTTGTGTAGTTTTAAAGATCTAAGCAAACATACATAGAGACATAACGACAGACGCGGGAAGCTACTTTTATTAAAGTATGTATCTATTAAAAATTTGAAGGGTTTAATTTCATTTGTATTATTACAATAGACGAGACGCTTTCAGCCTGCCATAGTAGTGATAGATACATGATTAATTATGATGACAATCTAAGATTGCTACCTTTTTTACGTCGCATGGGATGTTAAAAACAAATACAAATGTTATTGAAAAGAAAATTCAGGGTTACTAGCGGACCCCGCACTAGGTTTAACATGTATCGCGGACGCCCAAGTCGAGCGTTACAAAATAAATCTTCGTTACCGTACGAAGTGCAGATATGTGTAAATAAATAAATTAGGAACTAATAGAATATAACAAAAACGATAAATTTTTGAAAAATAAGGGTGTTACAGCAATGAATGACCCTATGAAACCTGATGACGTCTAATGCTTATAATGTTTTTCAGATGCTAATCGGTGACCTGAGCAGTAGGAGTTCGCCAAGCGTTCTGTCTCAACAGCAAGGCAGTGAAATGTCCACCCCGGAGAAGTCACACAACTCTGATAGTGGTATGTTATCTATTAATAGAGTCTTTCTAATATGAAAAATTTACAACTGTAGGCTGATGGAATGGAGGTCATTGGCGGGAGGGGAAGAACTTCTTTTCTCGGAATGAAGGGATCGAGCGTTTCTGCGACGTCTTTCTTGTTAGGCGCCACCGAGCCCAGAAAACTTGTGCAACTAACTTTTGAATATTCCTACGGAAGTTTCCATATGCATTATACCGAACTCGGATGAAGCTCATTTTGGATGGTCTTAAAGACTCAACAAATGTATAATAAACAGTAAACATTGTTTAATATTCTCAGGGCAACTGGACTCGTCGCCGCGCGCGGTGTCGCCGCCGCCCAAGTACGTGGAGGGGCAGCTCGCGCTCTGCAAGTGCTGCGGGTACACCGGCATCGACTTCAGCCGCTGCCAGAGGTCAGGGATTCATGCTAACAAGCCAACAGCATAGGCGGATCGTGCATTGTGGAGCCCTGGGCTAAAACTATTCGGGGGCCCTTTTTCTCTATCATATATAGGAACTTAAAGGAAGTTATCAGAAAAAAACTCAACTGATACAAAAATTACAATAGCAAATGTTTAATCATAAACCAACCTATCTGCATTTTCACGTATCAAATTCCTCTTTTCCTATCCGATTAATTCCCTCGCTTCTGTACACCAAGTGCCACTGATATGAGGTTATGATCATGACAATGCTCAGTTCGCAGTTGAAATGCAGTCTATTTATTGAAATGTATTAAATCAACACCTTTATTTACAGATGTAAAAGAGTATTCACCGAAGAGCCCAAGAGTGTGCCTATTTCCGACAAGAAGGTGGAGCAGAAGAAGAAGGAACAAGATAAACTTATTGAGAAACCAGCGTAAGTAATACTACACTTGTGACTATACCACACTATAATAACTCTTTGTTAGAAAGTTAATACAAACGAAACAAAGGGACAAAATTCACGCCTCCGATGGGATTTAAACCCACGACTTCTGACTTGCCGGGTCAGATGTGTTAACCACTACACCACGGTTGGCTTTATCCTAGGCAGCGTAATTGTGATCCACTTGTTTCGTTCATGTATTTTGTCGTTATTATACCTGTGACAATACCTTTACTTGTGATTTTCACCTTGACATTGTTTTGAAACGAATTGATTTGTTTCAGTATTATCAGCGAAGGAATAAAGCTGAATTTATTGAAGAATACCATCAAATCTATCAGCAATAAGACTGTAAGTTTCATTATCAAATTAGTAAAATAAAGGAGTTACTTGGTGCCCGTACAAGCTCGCCATAATGAGTTTCTATGAAACCTGCCATACTAGGTGACATGAGTCTTGAACGGTTTTTGAACGTTTAAAAACCACACTATTACCGCAAGTTTAATCGTATATGATCAATCATTTTAATAGGTACCAAGTTGAAAATTATCTGTAACGTCGAAATAAAATCTATACTGGTCTAATGTCAGAACAACGGGTCGGGAGTACACCGTTAGCTGGTATCCTAAATTAATTTTAAATTTGCTACTACACTTTTCTCGCCAAATTTCGCCAAAATTATTAAAAAAAAACGAAATTGGCTGGTTTAAGTCGTTAGGTTGGCAGAGGCACGCCGACTCGACAACATTGAGATCCCATCATTGGATCCTACATTCATTTCGCACTTACTCTAATAGTAGGCCCAAAAAAAGGTTCTTAAACTTTACACTTCATTTTATGCAATAGATCATAAGCAAATCCAATGCATGCTGCTTGCCTATTTCAAAATTTATCACGATTAAAATTTGGATTCATGATGTTTCTTTGCAAATGGAAGAAAATCATTAACATTATTACTAGCCTCAGCCAAAACGTCAATTTCTGGTCCTGTTGACTTGAGTTCCAATATAACTCGACCAGAAATTTGTATATTTTTGGCTAGTGCCACAATGTATTGTATGTGTATTCGTAGCCCGTGTCAACCGACAAGAAGACGGCGCGGCCGCGCAAGCCTCGCAACAAGCCGGACCCCGAGCCCGTCATACTCACGCTCAGCTCCGACGAGGAGGACTCAAACAGCTCCATGATGAGCAACCAGGTAAATGTTCTTACACGTGTACACTTCTCTTCAGAGAAAACGAGACACATTAGTTTTTTTGATTTTATAACACAAGATACATATAAAAAACTATTTAGAATTTGGGACACTTTCATTACGATTTACAAATCTCGTTTTACTCACTATTACACAATATCAGAGTAAATCCAAAATAAACACACTTGTTAAACAATGTGATTCGTACATAAACTTGCAAGGTGTCCCGGATTTTTTGTTAAAAAGTATATATGTATAAAAAAAATACTGCAAATATTGTAAGTGGTGAACCGGCCCATGAAACTGAACAAGTTTCCCCAAGAAACATAGGTCGAATTACAAAAAATGGGAGGCCCTTAAACTTTTTTTACATAAAACTATAAGACATTATAACGGGTTTTAACTCACGGTAGGGATATATCGAGCACCCAATATTTCGGTGATGTTGCAATCGCCATGATCAATCACGGGTAAACCGTTTACCCGCCACCCGTGATCATGGCGATTGCAACATCGCCGAAATATTGGGTGCTCGATATATCCCTACCGTGAGTTAAAACCCGTTATAATGTCTTATAGTTTTAGTGATAATAACCACGGAACCTTAAAATCTTTTTTACATATTTCCACCTATGTTTCTTGGGGAAAATTGTTAAGTTTCAAGGGCTGGTTCAAACCTATACTTGCAGTTGTTTTTTTACATCCTGTCGTAAAAAGATAAACCCTTGTATACCCGCCAACGCCGAACACACCGCAGTAATGGCGGCGGCGACAAGATGGCGCCGGCCATTTGTCAAAACAAAACTTACGCTTCGTCGCTGCTGTTAGCGCGATGTGTGCTTGATTTTTGTGTAACTAGCTCAAAAAGTTTACAATGGCCTAAAAATAAAAATACGTCATGTCATGACTACATCATAACCCAGGACGGTTAGCTTATTTACACTTACTCTCACTATTTATGACGTATTGAGCTTGGAAGCCAAGTAAAGTCGGCAGTATTAAAAAAATTAAAATCAAGTTTAATAATATTTTTCTTTTTTATCAGCAGGAGCCATCGGTGAACACGAAGGAGCCTACATTGACTGAAATAGAGAATGGCTTCGACTGCATGGGCGCCATACAAATTGATGGTAAGTCTACATCTGTTGTGTTAGATAAGAAAAGTAAGAAGAGTAGGCGCAAATCTAGTGGCATTTGGTTCGAGCTGTCATCAGTAGTAAATTGATAATAAATAGTATTGTAATTGATTGAGTTCTTCGGGTAGTTCGTAGAATCAGTGTCTCACATGAAAACGAGTCTTAATCCATTATGTATATTCCATACAAAGTACGTAATCACAGTGTTCTTGTCACGAAACGATAGCAGTTTGTCGGTGTCGGTCAGGAGTTCAACTTCTGAAACGTCGTAATTCGATTCCGTGCACGGAAGTCCGCAACGGCTAGTCTAACCACACGTATTCAAATTTCTGCCACTCGAAGCTTTTATAGCCAAGGGTTTTAAGTAAAGTTGAACGCGTGATCCAAGCATAACAGTAGCAGATATACATAATTATGAAACGAATTACGACGTTTCAGAAATTGAGCTCCTGGTCTGATTTTATTTATAGTATAATAGAGTTATTTCCATTTGCTTTTTAAATGGTACGCGCTAAAAGTAATATGTTCTTCATTGCAAAAACTTTATCGAAAGAACAAACAAACTGCTGCTAGATTTGCGGTATTTTTTTATTGGAAAACGTAATGTACGCAAAAAAATTGTACACAGCTAGTATGAGAATTAGAGTCATTCGTATTCACGTAATATTTCAAGGCGACATGTTTTATACATCGCTGTTTTTGATTAGGAGTAGCAGTCGGTTGATTACAGGGATGCAGCAATGTACATCGAAATTTTGCTAAATTCTTGTCGCCAACAGTGAAACGTGTCCTGTTTTTATTTAGTATTCATTACTCGTGCACTATTAAGATCAAATAATAGTAGCAATGTACATGAAAAATCGGTTTAATTTTAAAGTTAACATTAAAATCTGGATACAGCATACGTTACTGTTTAGTATACATTGCTTGTTTTCTCAATGTACATTTCTCTTTTTTAATATGTAATAAGTATGTTATTACAAATAATAAAGAAAGCATTTTACGGGTTTTCCGCAATTTGTACTTGCTGTACGTACATTACTACGAAAATGTTAATATTGCCTATAAACCTATAAGCAACACTTGTGTTGTGTACTATCAAGTGCATAATAACGATTTTTAGGATTTGACCTATAGATTAGAAACTGTTGTAGTGTTACTTGGAAGCTGTTGTGTCGTATTCGTTATTTGTGTAACAGATTTTGTTTTTAAAATAACGCTTATTTTATCATTTGGTTGTCTTTTTTTTATTTGAATAGGAAAACTTCAATGGAATGCGAAAAATATATACGTAGGAGAATTAGGCCTCCCAAATTAAAAAAAAAAAAACATCGATTCAACGTAATCGATTTTGCCAACGAAGCAGCACATCACTATTGCGTGGGGGAACGACAGTGACGTTTCTGTAATATTTTTAATCTGTGGTGCGTGTTGCTCTCCACGAGATGGCTATTGTGCATCGTTAACTTTTGTGGCGAAATTATTAAAATATACGCATACTACAATAAATTATGGTTTAAAATGTCGAGCAGTAACATGAACTCTAGAAAAGGTATTCGTATTTTCCACTTTAATTTTAATTATTACTCAATTTATAGTGTAATTTTGTTATGGTTACTACGCAATGAATGTCCCCTTTTAGTTCCATTTGGGGATTTATGCTTATGCTAAATAACAGTAATAATAACTTCCCTGATTTTCTTTGATTTGTACTAGAAAATATACCTACTGTTGATTTTTCTTACAACCTAATTTGGTTATATCCAAGCCTGTTTATTATTTCTGGTCTTATGTATATAAAACTGTCTTATTTCCAAGCTTATTTGGTAATACTCTATACCTACGCTTATAGAATATGTATGAACATAAAAAAGTTAGCTGACTATTTATTCTGTTGTAGGCAAAACCTATAGACCTTAATTGTTTAAGTCTATAATACCTATTTTATTTAGTAGGTAACATATTAACATTTGATAGTTTTTACTATAGGTAGTTCTGTCTTTGGAAATAGTAGTTTTAAAATATTTATTTTTCATATCTAGATTGCAACAGAGAAGAAATATCATCAGTTTCTGGCCCTGGGATAGTAACTCTGAATTGCAGGACAATCAGGATTGGATCTTACAGATACACACCTAAAGAAAAGGTATACCATAGACCAATAATTGTACTAAACCTTAGTGTTAACATAAAGAATTTATAATCAAATTTGATTTTGCTTTATAGATATACATATCATCAAAGGGTATCAAAATTGTCGCACCTAACCTGAAAAATGAATCCCAGGATGTAGCCCTGCAAATTCAACTCAGAGAAGTGGTCAAAATACTAGTACATTTTGGCAAAGGACTGCCTGTCATTTTCCTGTACACTGTAAACAGATGTGGTGCCTACATCAGGAGAATGTTGGACATGACGGAAGAATTAGGTATTTATATAAATAAAAAAGCACTGACTCTATGCTACCGAGTACCTACTGTAGTTGGTGTTATTGACTTTTAAATATTTTCAGGTCCCTATTATAATCCAATGTCTAAAAATGATCCATACAAGAGAATAACCTTACTACCTGACTTGATCACCGAAGAAGCCAAAGGAACAATGAAAAGCTTGTTCGGTAGACAGATGGATGAGCTGAATTCTCGAGAAGCTAATGAAATACTGGTCAGAACTTGTCCTAAAGAAAGCAGTCACCCTAGTAAAATGGCTACCAGATCTTCCACAGCTGCTAATTCTTCTGGAGCAAAGAGGTATCATTATGGCTTACTTATTGTTCTTTTTAATAGCAGCAATAAAATAAAGCCTCTTCTACTCTCTTGTTTACTTGTTGTAGAAGATTGTCTGCATGGACTCTTTTCTTCGAGCTTTTATACTATTTCTCCATGTGTCTCTGTCTTCGGCAGGTTTTAAAGCTGTATGAATAGATAGACTAGACCTGTTGGATTTTTATTTGCTTCTTTAGGCTATTAGTTTTACAACCAGCATGAATAAAGTAATACATCTATAAATTCTTATTTCAGTTCCGGTCCTGCAGAAATCAGACAAATCCTCATATACCCACCAGGCAAAGGTGGAATACCAATAAATACTGAAGACTACATGTGCTTAGCTCAAGATCAGTTCTTGAATGATGTTATAATTGACTTCTACTTGAAGCACTTACTACATGAAGTTTTGACACACAGCCAGAGAGAAAAGACTCACATATTCAGCACATTTTTCTACAAAAGATTGACCACTAAACCCAGCAAAGTGAACCGATGCTCAAATCCCCACGAGTGGGACAGTAATCTGACACCAGCTCAAAAACGCCACTTGAGAGTGAAGACATGGACCAAAAATGTCAATATCTTTGAGAAAGATTTTATTGTAGTTCCTATCAATGAAAACTGCCACTGGTTTGTGGCAATCATTTGCTTCCCAAGCTTGGATGGTTGCAGAAGTATGATTGACAATAGAACAGTCTGCCCCCAAGAAATAAAGAAAAGAGGTAAAGTTATAGGTTACATGTGATAGTATGACTGTTTTGTAGGTTTGTTGAAGTATCATGTTTGACTGTGAATGTTTTTCTTTCAGAACGAAGAACCTCGGGTATGCAAATTGGCAACACCACAATAACTCCACTTACAAAACAAGAACAGCTTACATTAAATTGCGATTCAGACAACGTTAGCGAGAGAGATGAAGCAGAGGGTGACGTAAGTAACTTAATTTTGTCATTGTTAATTTTCAGCTATGTATTATTAGGACAATTTTATCAAATTGACAGAATACCACGGTTGACAGCGACTGTTGTGCGTGTTACAACTTTTTTTAGCGATTACTTTTATACATTTTATTTTGATGATATTTTGGTAGATATTTTAACACAGTTTCATGTGTTGTGTTGTTGTATAACTTTTTGCATGACTTATGCTAGTGTTAATTTTCAGGAGAGTGATCTGGACATGCTGTGTGACTCTGATGAAGAGGAATCAGAAAAGCCAGCAGAAGAAAAGAAACCTGAGCCCCCAACCTCAAAGACCGAACCTATTAAACAGTATGATTATTTTCTATCTGTATATTTTAACATCATCCATTCTCTGTGATGACATGAATTGAAGTCTAAAGAAATGTTTGTGAAATCCTCTAACATTATTTTTATACTGTTTTAGGCCATGTATTTTGATATTTGATTCATTGGCGGGAGCATCGAGATCGAGAGTAGTAGCTACATTGAGGGACTACCTTACTTGCGAATACCTGGCAAAGGTTCGTGTACGTACAATTCAAATACTAATACAATTAATCACATTTTATTTATTATTTATAGTTCTTTACTAATATGTTCTTTCTTTGCAGCTAAAACAAAATAAGGTGTTCAATAAAGATAATATAAAAGGAGCCTGCCCGAAAATACCTCAACAGAATAATTTTACAGACTGTGGTCTGTATTTGTTACAGTATGTGGAACAGTTTTTTAAGGTAACTTTTATACTTTTCTAGTATTTTATTTGCCCGTACATGGAGAGCTGATAAATCATTTCTTGCTCTTCATTACAGGTAGGTAGGTATAAAATCACAGTTTAGCAAAATAAAAACTCACAAAACATCATGTGAATCAATTATATAAAACTGCCTACATCAAATAATTTACTATTGTGCATTTGAATTTCAGGATCCAATATTGGATTACTCGTTTCCAATAAAACAACTAGCAAACTGGTTTGATGAGATTGTGGTGACCCGAAAACGAGAAGAAATATCAATATTATTAAAAACTCTTATGGACAAATACAATCCAGATTCTCATATGACATTACCTGATATTACATTCCCAACACTGAATGGTAAGCTTTATTACAATTCTTTACTTAGCTTATAAAATTGCGTGTAGTCCCACCTAAAAACCACTCGAATCGAAGTTCTATAGCTCCTTATAAGCACTGGTAATAAATAGAAACTAAACAGTATTTGTCAATCTGTTTTAGGTAAATTAATAGAAACTGAGGAGCAACAAGAAGATGGCGATAGTGATAAAGGTTCAACAAGCACGAGCAAGAAAGACTCAAAAGACAATGACGGCCCGACGATTACGTTTGTCAAGCACATGCCTACTGGAGATATCGTCGTCAAGCGCAACTTCCCCGAGTCCTCCGAAACCATCCACATGAGGAAAACCATCCGGCTCTCTAACGACGCTGAGAACAGATCCATGTTGCAAATCAAACAAGATTTTATAAAGAAAGGGGATAACGAAAATCAAATCTTGATTCCTATAAAACTACACACTAGTGACTTGGTTGTTAAAGATATACAAAACACACTAATAGTTAATAAGAATAATAAGACTTTGGGTGATAAAAAGCAAGGTGTACATAATCAAAATGTATCCAATGTGAATTGCGTTAGACAGACTGTGAGCGAAGGGGATGGTAGCTCGTTCCTGAAGGCTAGAAGAGTCAACAAGCTTGAAGATGTGGTCACCGACAACAAGAAATTCAAAAGGAACGAATGTTGATTGGTTGCCTATCCTTATACAGTGTCTATTTAAATTATTATTAATTTAAAGTGTATAGTTGTTCAACAGACTTGTAAATATTAGGTATAATTATAACTTTAACATGTATTTAATACTGTATCTATCTATTTTATAAAGGTAACGTAAAGTCTTTCAAGTTTTACTCATGTATCATACTAGCTTGATTCAACAAATGCAAAACTGAAAGTAAAGTTTGTGACTTTATCTTTCCTTTTGTTACTTTTTTTTAGTTATTTCAAGGTTATCTGATATGGCACTAGACAAGAAAATAAAATAATACAATATCTAAAATAATTTATTTTATTTTACTGACACACTTGGTTACGACTACTGACCTGAGGCAAACAAAACGTTTCACTTGTGAGTCTTGCACTCCATTGGATGGTTTTGGTATATTCTGCTAGCTAACCCTTTGAATAAGGAAAAGGGGAAAATTCTCTAATCTCTAAATAGAGAATAAGTGGCAACCTTTTTTTTTCGTCGTTAGCTAGCCTTTAGCTTTAGCTTTTTAGTTCAAATGGTTTCCTGCACCAAACTCCCGAGGATGTGGATGTTGTTGAAGGAATTTTATTTTGGGAATTATAAAGTCAATATTAAAATTGTCTGAAGGTGATCTTAGGACCACCAAGTATGTACCTTTTATCTTGAACCGTCTACCGCCCAATTTTATACTTGGACCAGGCACAGTGCAAAGTATCGTATTTGAAGGTATTTTATTTTATATTAGAGTTTTACAAGAGGATTAGAGTGATGCGGCCGTGTGATGCCGGCTTAGAATAGCATCACCCCATTTCTTTCCCGGTGGAGTCGTAGAAACCGACTGAGGGACTCGAGGATTTCATGTGTATTGCAATTTTAGGCGATAGGCTGACAACCTGTCACTATAGTGATACACGACTTATCTAAAACGACCCTCAAATATTTGTCAGATGTGGCGATAACAACCGTAATTTTAAAGTCGTTAGCGTTCTGCCTACCCCGCCAGGGATATAGGCGTGATTTGCGCGTTGCGTATTTAGAGTGATGGTATTCCATCGGCAGCACACGTCATTTTATAGTATTTATTGTACAAAATAAATTCCCTTGTCCTCATAATTACATCGATTTTACTTAAATATAATCGACCGATTGTACACAGATTTTTGCAAACATTACACTTGCAACTAACTTCAGGTTATAGTAAGTATCAGACATGTCAAATGAAAAACTAAGGTTATGTTATGGCATGCAACTTACTTGCTGTTTTGTTTGTAATTATGTATGTGTAATGAAATGATTTAGTTAGAAGATCAGTGAATTTTTAGATTAGATAAGAAGGAACCTTCTACGAAATGACGACTTCAAGAGTGGATATAGGCGTTTTAGAAGAAACTAGTAGTTGGCGTTTACATCCACGCTTCTTTCCCAGTAAAGTTGGTGGTAAACCTGCATGGCTCGATCTTCAGAACTTGCCAAGTCCTACTGAGTTAACATGCAAGCGTTGCTCACATCCACTTGTATTTCTTTGTCAGGTAAGTTCACTACATAAAGTTTATCTCTCAAGATAACATCAACATTGTTGTATGAGTATGTTATTATTATCCAGGTGTATGCTCCATACGAAGAATCAGATGATTGCTTTCATCGCACGATCTTCATATTCATATGCAGAAATGGCTCATGTTGTCAAACTAACTGTGCAGAGAATTTTGTAGTGCTCCGTTGCCAGCTACGACGGAAAAATGATTTTTATTCCTTTGAGCCGTATGAAGAAAATGAGAAAGAGGTAAACAAAAACAAACAAAAATTTATAGATTTGTTACTGTGTTGATGATGACTTTACTAATAATAATAAATTTTTAAGGAGTTTCCAATGGAAAAATGGCCAAAATTATGTAATGTATGTGGCATTAAAGGTCCCTCTCATTGCTCAAAATGCAAAAAGATATATTACTGCAGTCGGCAACATCAAATCCTTGACTGGCAAAAGGGCCACAAGCAAGAATGTCCAGAGCTACAGGTATTTGAAGAGTTGATTTTCTTTTTTAGTTAATTTTAGTACTGGAAAATACTAACAAAATAATTTACTTTGCTGTATATTTGCAGGCTACAAATTCTGTAAAATACAATAATTTTACAATCACTGAAGCTGGGAAGTCTATATTGTTCAAGGAATGGGAATTGATTGTTGATGAGGAAGATGAGGTAAAAAGTTGATAATTTGTGGTATAATTTTATTTAATTGATAGTCATTAGATTTCTGAAATTTTGAATATCACAACTTTTGTATTTTTTCAGGAGGAAGTAAAGGATGTAGATGTAAACCAAGAAATGGAGAAACTGAGGAAACTTATGCAGGAAAAGAAAGCTGGTACTTTGAGCAATGTCAGTGAGAGTGAATTGGAAGAGTATACAACTAAGACCCTGCCAGAGGATAAGGTGTTCAATAAGTTCAACAAAAGGGTTGCTAGGCATCCGGACCAGGTGCTTAGATATGACAGGGGCGGAAGCCCCTTGTGGATCACTGGACACACGGGAAATAGTATTGTGCATGTTCCAAATTGCGAATACTGTCAAGGGGAAAGAGTTTTTGAATTTCAGGTAACATTAACTCCAGATAGTATAATAAATTGCTTGTATCTACATGTTTATTATCAAATAAATACCTACAACTGGCTGGTTTTACTGATGATTGGTATGTATTTAAGTGGTAGTTCTCAGCTGACCTTCTGTATTGTTTTACAGGTGATGCCACAACTCCTAAACTTTATCAATGTTGGAATAGACTTCAACAGCATAGATTGGGGAGTGCTTGCTGTCTATACATGCAAGAACAGCTGCAGTCAAGGCCCAGCGTATATACAAGAGTTCATGATAAAACAAGATTTATCAAACTAACAACAATACTTTATTCCTACAATAAATAAGCTATACAACAATATCAATCAACAGATTTCTTATTTTTCCCATAATCTTCAGCCAAATATGTTAACAAATCATTCATTCCAGAGAATTCTGTTCTTGATTGTGGTGGGTTATTTCTCGGTATTACTGGCAGAACATTGCCCATTTTGTATCTGAAGTCTTTGAGCTGAAAAGACAAAATTACTTTCATTGAATGTTTTGGGAATTGAAGCAACATCATAAAGTATAATATTTGAGTGAGTATTCATCATGCAGCAGTAATTTAAGTTCAAAATCTTACATCTGTAGCTCCAGAAAGTTTCCAGATGCCATAACACAAGCAGGTGGTGCCAGCAATGGCATACAGTGTCCCCCATCCAAGGGCTCTCATTGCTAATATAACACCTGCATCTGCTGCTTCAGCACTAGCATGTAGACCTGGGAACACAAACTTGGTAAGTATGGTCGAATTCTCATGGAATGTCTCAACTAAATCTGATGTTTGATTGCACATACCTTTATTGAAGTATTTGGGGTCTTTTTTCTTAGCTTGAGATACTGTGTAAGAAAATCCCACTACAGCCGCTACACCGGCGACAGTGGCCAGAAAAGCCCCACCTGACAACGTAAAAGAGAAGAGGGTCAGAGAATACTTTTCGGAACGGGAAGTTTATCCAGTTTATCGTCAGTTAGGCGAGAGACTTAACGGGTTTGGCTATTCAAACGCACTTTTAGATCATCTTCATTATGTACCTTTTATTCTTTCGAGGCGTTCTTCTTGTTTTTGATCCATAATAGTGTGTGCTAACCAGTGTTGGCTTAATAAATTCGTACGCAATACTCCGAAATACTATTTCAAAGGCATTCTTTAAGGATGCTTACATAGTTGTTATATATTATTTACATAATTTCGGAAAGAAAATAGCGATAAACACAATTATTTAAGAAATTCGGTGAAGAATTTCGTAACACATGTTCGGTTTCATTCTTATCATCTGACTGACAGCTTCGCATTTGTTGCTAGCTTCGTTTCGTGTGTTTAATAGTGTTGTATAGTTTAGAATCGATCGATTAAATTAATTGCACTACACCAAATTTCTGAACGATTTTACCTGTCTCTTTCTTTCGTATGAAAAGTGGAAAACATGACGCCAATTCACACTTTGCTGCACGTTATACGTCATCATGCATGGCAGCAATTATTGAACGAAAATTTAACCTAACCTCAACCTCAACATTGCTCTGTTTGTTTATTTTGTGTAAATCAAAATGAAAAATAAAACCAGTATTGTAGAATTGTTTTCTGAAGCTAAGATAAACCAGAAATATCTAAAAGTATGCGCGCCAATGGTTAGATATAGTAAAGTTCAATTTAGAACTTTGGTCAAGAAGTAAGTTTGAAGTTTTGTTAAATCCAAGCGTTTACCTGATTTAACTTTGTTTTTTGACTTTAAATTTACTCTCCGTTTATTTTTCAAGCTATGGAGTTGACCTCTGCTTCACTCCTATGATTCTGGCAGACTCATTTTGTCAAAACGAGAAAGCGCGCGCCAGTGAGTTTGCTACAACCAGAAGCGACACACCACTTATCGTTCAATTTGCCGCCAACAACGTGGATGATTTCGTAGACGCCACGACCCTCTTATACCCTTACGTTGATGGAGTAGACTTAAACTGTGGCTGTCCTCAAAGATGGGCCATGAAAGATGGCTATGGATGTGCACTGCTCTCAAAACCTGAAACTATCAAAGAGCTAGTCAAAGGAGTCCGAAGCAACTTCCCTGATACTTTTAGTATTTCTGTGAAAGTTAGAATTCTCAAAGAGCTCAAGCGATCTATTGAATTGTGTAAGCAATTGGAAATGTGTGGTGTAGATTTTCTGACTGTCCATGGTCGTACACCTGCACAGAAAAGCAGTGGAGATGTTGACAAAAATGCTTTAAAAGAAATATGCCAGTCACTACAAATTCCTGTAATTGCCAATGGGGGTATAAAGACCTTGGCGGATGCTGATGACATGTATGATGTTACTAATTGTAATGGAGTCATGGCTGCCAGTGCAATGCTGAACAACCCAGCTCTTTTCAGTGGTGCTAATAGGACTCCTCTGAGCTGCATAAAAATGTGGATCCACTTGAAGGACAAGTGTAGGGACCAAATCACCTTTCAGTGCTATCACCATCATTTAGTTTTTATGCTAGATAAAATTCTGACTAAGCAACAGAAACAGGACTTTAATATCTTAAGTACGTTTGAAAGTGTTGATGATTATTTGTATAACTATGTGCTCAATCATGAAATTGATGATGTTAGACTCATGTATGATTTAGATGAATTTGTAACATGTGAATTTTCTGATGAAATTACTATGAGGCATTCTGGCAAATGCAGGGGTTGTGGCAAAAGTTTATACTATTGTATATGTGTAAAATATGATAGCAATAATTCTGATGGGAATTTCTTCACATCATATTTAAAGAAAAGTGATTCAGTTGAAAATGTTGATAGTTTTCTTTATGGTAATTTGTTTGATGATGCAACTTAGTGTGACATACATAATTTTAAGTTTATATTCATTATGTTTTATTTGGAAACACTTGATTCCCAACAAAGTCCCATGTGTTTTATGACAACATGGAACAAATCATTTTACAAAACGGTGGCTATTTTTTTGTATCAGATTTATGGTTCTGAAAAAAATGGGATGGAATAGAATCCCAAACAAATGTTTCCAAATGATTCATATTTATTTTAGGTGTAAATATTTAGTGTAAAAAATAAAAAATCAGTCTTAGCTATGATGGTGTTTTGACATACATAAATCTTAAATAGTTTGTATAGGTCCTAAATCCAAACCCAGTGTACAAAATTAACTTGATATTTTCATTATTGTAATTGTATAATTTAATGTAAAATAGTTTTTTTTTTAATTTGATTTAGCGTAAATATCAAATTATAGGATATTCCGGTATTTAGTTAGTTAGTACCTTCCAGATCAATTAACTGCAAATACTTTAAGGTGTGAACCATTCCATGAAACTGAACAACTTTCCTCAAGGAACATAGGTCCCTCACAAAACATGTTGATGGGAGAGTTAGTTTTATGGGAAAGCCGAAGATTTTTTCCTATTTTTTGACCTATATTCCTTAGGGAATGTGGTTCGGTCCTTAAAATATTTGCAGTTGATTTTTGACATACCTACTATCTTCTTATTGTTTATCCCGGGTATTTTAACGGCAGTATTCATTTGCCACGCTGCATTTGCATTTTCCATGTTGAGCGATTTTTCGTAATATGTTTCAAATTCTTACGCACCAATAATCAGGTGTAACTTACGATGCTGCCGACTGTACCGACTCGACTCACATATATGATTGTTGGTTCTCACGTTTTTAAAAAACCTCCTGACCATTATCTACTAAAAAACTGCCAAGAGCGTGTCGGACACACCCAAATATGGATTTTGTATGTATTCATTATGTTTTATTACAATACCTTTGTTACGATTTCCATTATAGTTTTCATAATAATTACGGATAGAAAGGTACGTCAGATAGGACAAGTTAAGGCTCAAAAACGCTATTTTTAAAAGCAAATAAGTAGCTACCTATATCGCGACAGAAACATTGATTATTTTCCCGAAGAAACTTTCCGTTAATCTATTATACGATATCTTGCCAACGAAGAAAAAAAATGTCCCCCTGTCACTTGTATGGAAGGAAAAACATTTTATTTATTTTTTGCTAACATTTGTAGCGTCATTACGACCTATACCTTACAAAATTATATCGAGGGGTTCCGGGCTATTTGTATTAACCGCCATTTTTTGGGATACGGACTTTTATACATATTTGGACTCAGCGAATTTTTCTGCGTCGTTTGAGCTCGGTTTGGTGATGATCGGAGCAAAAAAATGTCGCTTAATACAACCGTATTTTTTGGGCCTATTTCGAAGTGCAATGTATGAACCGGCACAAAATATTGACAAATTTAAGGCTTGTGTACTTAAGCTCACTACCAAATGACCACACAGTCGTTTAAACCTTTTTGCCTGGAACAATAATTTACAGGGTGCATACGTTCAACCATTTAGCCTGACCTTATAAATATATAGAAATGTCGCTTAAAACAGTTAGCCTCTTAGTAAAATTCATGTCAAATGTCGCTTAATACAATAAGTCGAATAAACAAATGTAGTCATATTTTTAGCCATATTTATCAGTTTAAGATATGGTATTTAAATTTATTCGCTTAGGATTAAAATATGAATAACTTTTTGGTAAAAGCAAGTACTTAGAGCTAGTATTGTCAATTCTAGGTACTAGCTTGGAACATGTATTAATAAATCTAGGCGGTTGAGTCATTTAGCCTGGAACAAAAAACCATAACCTCAGGCGGTAAAGTCATTTAGCCTGGAACAAAAACCCATTATCTCAGGCGGTTAAGTCATTTAGCCTGGAACAAAAAAATGAAAATTTTGGGTCACTTTGTATTAAGCGCCATATATTTTCGTTAAAAAGAGGAATATCAGAAAAAAATATTAATCAAATTATAGATAATGAGTAACAGGAACAGAAATTTTCTTTGTTGTGATAAAATAATGCGATTTGTTATAGTTATGATTTTTTTTCTGAAACTTAAAACTTTAAACTGCTCTGGTGTAAAGTTTCAAAAATGGCGGTTAATACAAATAGCCCGGAACCCCTCGATATTAAGTCCAAAACTCACGAAATTTTGAAAGCGGGGCATATACAGCCGTACAAAGTTATAAGTACATATAAGGGTTTGTAATACGAAACCCTAAAAATTAAAGGCAACTGCTGCTAAGTAGGTACCAAGTAAGATGTTATCTAAACATAATTAGGCTGGACAACTTGTTAATTCTTTTTATGTGCTCCCATTAAAACACAGAAAGTGTGTTTATTAGTTATTAGGCTAAAATTAAACTATAACTTTAAACAAGGTTCATTAGTTATACAGGCAGATGATTAGAAAAATATTCCGCCTATGAAACTGAACACGAAAAGAGTTCCACAGAAATTGTACGAGTGATTTACTAGCCTTCGCGGGGATAATTATTATATGATACAAGGATGTTCAGATTGTTTAGTTTCATTTATATTGTCTAATTTTATTGAAGAAAGGATCACACATTTCCAGCGTGCAATATAACTAAAGTCAGTTCTTGCGTAGGTTTCGTTATTACTTATTTCGCTATTTGTATAATACATACATACATATATCACGCCTTTATCCTTTGCGGGGTAGGCAGAGCGTTAACGACCGTAAAAAATACGGTCGCTATCGCCACATCTAATAAATATTTTGGGCCGTTTCTGATAATTCTTGTATCGTGTATATTTGTATCATTCGGTTTTTAAGTAGAATCCTAATATTAGTTACGCCTATCGGAAGCAGAATTGAAACTTGTAATCCATATCGCTAATTTGCTATCGCTACTAGGTAGTACAAACAACCTAACTACATTTTTTAAATAACCTTTATAATTTTTTCATGCCGTTCTTAAAAACGTGCGAGGTTTTTGGGTCTTTAAAATTAATTTGCGTCGATCCTTATCTCGAAACAGCCATAACGTCTTAAGTGTCTAATAAATGCGTGTAATTGAGAAAGAAGTGGTATAAGGCAGTTAGCCAGTTAAACAAACAAGATCTATTAGCAGTGGCCGCTGTGGTTGGCGACCCGGTGGCTGCAGGAGGCGGCGCAGTCGTGTAGTGGTCGCTGCCAGGAATCGGTCGCTAGCGGCCCAGGTTCAGCGCTGTGTTGCTCTTCTCTGAGAGAAGTTGTCTTGTGTGTTGTGGTTGGCAGGAATCGCCGCGCGCACGTCAGCCAGTCTGAAAGACTCCCGCGCAGCCTCCGCTAGTTTGAAGGCGGGAGTAATTTGAAGGAGTTTTCAATGGAAGGATAACCTACTGAAAGTGAGTATTTTTTTTCACTAATTCTCGTAACTATGTATATGAGTACATGCTCATAGAATAGAGGTATTGGATTCTGAACGAATGTATTTTATTACGCGAGCAGATAGATAGGTCCTTACCTACATTAGTACCTAGCTAGCATAAAAATTCAACAATTCTCCAAAAGAAAAATGTTCTGAAAAATATTGAATAAGTACAAAGTAATTTGGCGAAAAATAAAGGTTTACTATGATAGGTACCTTAATAAGACATTTATTACCTTAAGACATTTATTACCTTAATAAGAAATTTATTACCTATTCAATGTAAAATGTAGGTGCTGAGAAGTTGTACCTTCAGGTGAATGGGCGGGTTCACCCCCTTTGCCTCTTATTGAAAGGAATCGCCAACGAACACACAGGCTAGACTGCGTACCTACTTTAATGCTTTTACTAATCCCACAAGTATATAGCAGTGTCGTATCAGGGTGTTTAATGACTGTTAGACTGAGAGACAAGAAAAATTATCTTGTACTTACATAGTTGGAGGGTGCTAAATATGTAGCCACATAAAACATTAGGTAGGTACCTATCTAATAAAAACGCAAATAAGAAAAATAGTTTGATAAAAAAAAATACATATGTACATACCTATATCACGTCTTTATTCCTTGCGGGTTAGGCAGAGCGTTAAGGGCCGTTAAAATGTGGTCGCTATCGCCACGTCTGACAAATCTTGACCTGACCTGAAAATCTGACCGCTAGACCGAAGCACTTGTGACAGCCCTCCAAATTCTGATAAGAGTAGCGTGCATTCAGACCACGACATTGTGCAACTCCTATACATATTAAACTATCCTTCTACATATTAAATATTTCACGAAACGTAATTTTATTTTAACTCTTCACAGTAGTCAGCTGATCCTCCCTCTCTCTTTCTCTCTTAATTTTGTATGGAAAGTCAATTTTATTATGACGTTTCCTGATATTATATTTTCCGAGAGATAAGTTCTTCAGTTTCATGATCGGTGTGAACTCTATAAACATACAGAGGATTGTCTTGTACCCCGAATAGGTACTGTTGATTACTTATTCTATCTATACCAAGTTAGCTTTCTTTTCCATACGAGCCTATAGCGAATTATCAAATGGTGTGAAAACAGACATTTAATGGGCGTGTTTATTTTATAAGTTTAACAAATTAATTGACTACGCCTATCGATCACTCCATGGGATGTAGTGTAAAAAATTGATAATGTCCTGACAATAATGTACCAATAAAATTGAATTTTGGCTTTCTATTGTGATTCATAAAAGTAACTGTGATTGTATGGTGTGTTGGGGGTATATGGTGTTTTAACGGTGAAAACGTTTAACGTATCGATGAGTTTTCTTTCAATGGCGTACCCACGGTTTTATTGCCGCGCGTTGATGTCTTTTATTAACACGAGCCGACGAAAATTGTTTCGTTGGTTTTCAATGAAAAAAAATTTAGAATTTTATTTTTACAAAATATCCATAATTATGGATTTTCAGTAGCTTTAGTCTGGGAACGTGTCCAGTGCAAACCAATAAGTCTTCTAGATACCTACAGTAATGTACGTACTTGGAGAACAGACGCTTTACCTATCTACGTACCTATTTTGCGGTCGGTAATACCTACACTAACCTGCAAATAAATATTTCTACATTTAGATGAGCATCAAAGGATCAGGACTATAAAACTCCGGTAACTAAGTTGTTAAAGCGTTGGGATGGTATGCTACGGTGTCAGGTTTATGTCAAAATTATGTGATTTCTCTATCTTCACAATTGCACTAAAAATGCACATCTACATCAAAATATCAAATGTACCTGCGAGCTTTCATAAGATTTCGATGATTTCAATTTGCCGTAAACTTTCTATCTCAAACTAGAAAATGGCACCGAGTGTGCACAGCGAAGTTCATCAAACATTCGCATCGTATGGGAAGCTCGCGAGGAGAGCGCGATGCGATGCTTCTAATTTTCCTCTTGTTTGATCAGATCTGTTTGCTCTATACTTTCACGAGTGGTGCTACTTTAAAAACGTTGACCTGGTCGTATGTGTTTAGGTAATTTTGTCTGTTGGCGTGTGGCATGTGGACGACATGCTACGCAGGGCTCAGAGGCTGCGGCTATTTGCACTGTGCCGACGAAATATTAAAAGTGTGCCACCAACTTAGCGTGTTTGCACTTGTTCGAATTCTACTGAGGCAGTAACTAGATATAACTGCCTCAATACCTACTTAGCTTCTTTAAATTGCCAAGAATTTACAAAATAGCAGTAGGATGCTTGTAGGCGTATTAATTTAATGACAGCTTGCGTTTGGTATAAGTACCTACACGAATGTTTTATATGAGTAACGTAACTTGAGTATATTACATAGGTACCTTTCCTTTTCTTTGATAGGCAATTGCACTCTAATAAGTTTATGAATGGCTTGCAGATGTGTGAATGGTTGTCGTGCCGCGAGTGGTGCGACGTGCGGCTGCAGTGCGGCGGACGCGCGTTCGCCGCACACCGCGCCGTGCTCGCCTCCGTCAGCGCTTTCCTCCGCGTAAATATGCCACACCACCATGTTAATTATCTAATCTACACGACTGTCTAATAAAACTAATTAGCGACAACTTACTTCCAGAGAATACTCCTTTCATGCCCAACGGAAGACTCGCCGACTTCCATACTCTTACCCGACTTTGACCTCGACGCTATGTCATCTGTTCTTTACTATATTTATAACGGGGAAGTTGTGATTCAGAAACAGAAATTGGAAATGTTTATGGAAATAGTGAACGCCATGCAGATATTTGTTGATGAAAAATATTTGCCAAGCTCTTGTAAAGGCATACAGCTCGTCCCATTATTTGCCAAGTACGATCAAAGACCAACTGAGGTAAACAAAATATTTTGCCTAGGCGATAATACTAACGGATCGTATGTGAATTTCAAAAAAGAACAGAAATCAGCGTGCTCCTTGTTAAAAAAATCACACACCGACTCAAAATTCGGAGATGCGCAAATCAGATGTGCGGACTGGACAAAACAAGCATTAGGAAGTATGGAATCAGCATGTGGAGACCGACAAAGGAGTTTCCTACGTGATTTATTTATGGAGACATATCCTCAGAACGGTAACGCTAACGGTCGGGCTGTGTGCGTGCCGGGGATACAAAACGCGCGGTATCGCGGGCCCGCATCGCAGCCCCAGACGCATGCAAACAGCAAACATCAACGAGACACGCACGAGATGCACAATCCTCCAGATGTCACACAAACACTCCACGACTATTCTCCAATAGCACAAAACTCTATCGCCTGCAGCCAGCTAGGATTGATAAATACCACCGAACTTACACAGATAAAAAAGTTCAATTCGGCATTTTCTTACTTCAATTCCAAAACATTATCAGGTAGCCCAAATAGCGAACTAAATAAGAGATTGATGGAATATTTTTCTATACAAAGTGGAATGCAAGACGTGATACCAAGATTGCAGCCTCTCGATGTCAGAGGCATCGAATCGTTTGCTGACTTATTACAACAGAAAACTTTTAGAACAAGCTGTTCGATTTCTGTTGACACTTTTGAAAGAAAGAAAACAGAGGATTCTAAGAATAATATAAGTAAAGACAAGAGTACTAAAATACCTTCTAATAACGTTTTAACAGTACTTTCCAAAGCGACAGTTTTGAACGAAGTACTGGACAGTCCTTGGCGACCTCGTCAACCAACTAACTACAAACCATTTCGCAGAAAAGTGCAGGAGACTTTCAGTATTTTACAATCTAAGGTAAGAGATAAAAAGAAGCTTTATTTCTCAAAACCCGTCTTATTAAAACAACTATAATAAATTTTCTTATGATTATAACAATTTTGTTGCAAAGTTAAAAAAAAACAATGTTTACAGAAACACACTATCAATGATGATAACAATAATCTTCAAATACCACCATCACCTGAATTGTCGGAGAGGTTATCCGCAAATGTACCAGAGATAGAACCCTCTCACAGTACCTCTGCATTAGCTGTGGGCACCGACTACAAATGCACTATTTGTGAACAGGTAATATCTATAAACTTTCATGATTATTTTTCCACTAGGCCTCTTTCCCACACTACGTCCAACGCAGCGCATTACTGAAGTCCGTCAAACGGACGCTGAAATAACGCTGAGCCAGCGCAGTGACAGCGCACGACGCACGATGAAAATGTCAGGCAAAATGACGTCGTTTGGCACAACGTAGCGCTAGCGCAGCGCTAACAGATGCGTCGTCGTTGGGACATCCGTCGAGAGCTGTTTTTGTATGGGGAGTGACGTTTCTAGTATGCATTTGACAGACGGATCCATTAACGCAGCGTTATTTTTGTACTGCGTTGGACATTGAGTGTGAAAGAAGCCTATTTGCCTTCGCGCTTTAGAAAGGATCAGAGAAATTTTATACAAATGTGTATTCATATCCGAACTTCGACATTTTCTTATGGATCTTTGACAGTTTATAGCATTTCATGAGGACCCACTCTTCTTTGTATTAAGCTCGATTTAAATTCAAAAGGAAATGGTATTCTCTTCTTGTATAGGTCAAACGTTATCATTATATTATACGGTACATCATGGATATGTAGAGATAAACGTATGGATACGTGAAAATATTGCATAAATAATAACAGCTTGGTACATTTTATTTGCAGGCACATCACATAAGGTACTTTAGATATTTATGTCATTTGGTATGTGCATATACAAAGTCGATACATTGGCGATATTATTTTATTTTTATCTTTCTTAAATTTTTACATAATATATTTATGACAGCCCATGCTAAAATCTTACTAAAGTATATTATTGGGATCACATTATTAGCAACGTAATAAATCGATTACAAAACCAACAATGAAAGACGGCTGGCACTAAAAAACTTTTACATCGATGGAATTAATTAAAGATCTGTTACACCCATGGCATAGTATTCGACTCGACCATTTTAAAAACCCTTCTTAAACTGTCTGAAAAGAGCTATCACCCTAAGGAGATGGCAAAGCTGGGGTTATCCTTCTGCCAGAATTCACTGTGCATTTGCTCAGAACGCTAAATGAAACTGACGGTTGCCATTTTGCATGTGGTTGTCAAGTTGATGTAAAATTATCGTAGTGTGCTTTACGTCTTTACCTCCCATCCCGCAAATAGAGGCAGAAAAGATTGTTCAGTAATTGACTGTTTACCACTTCGACAGGTTGAATGCTTTAAGGTTATACTATATTTACTTACCGTGTCCACACTGTGCACGGAAGTTTACTGCCAAAATTGTCTACAATAGACATCCCCGGGCGCATCAGCGTCGATCTGATTAGGAGTCGAAGTGGTCGCCATGGCCGAAATCGGTCAGAGAGATTATCATCATCATATTTCCATACTTTTAGTTTAATATAGGTATGATTTTTCAGGTGTTCCCAACAGAGGAAGGTCTGTCAAGCCACGCGCGCCGCCATTCCTCGCCAGCTCGTTACTCGTGCACCGAGTGCCCCAAGAGTTTCTCGCAGCTGAGGAACTTCAAGTACCACATGTCCATCCACCGCGGCACGAGGGAGTTCGCAGCCACGTGCACCGTCTGCGGGAAGTACTTCAACGACAGGGGATACCTCAGTAGCCACATGAAGATACACAGGTTTGCAATGCTTACGCCTGAAATATAAGGCGCATTGCACACTAAACGCACAACGCTCCGCTAAAATAACGCGTCCGTAAAACAGCAGTCTGTCAGATCCATACTAGAAACGTTAATCTCGATACTTTATTCACTCAACCGCTGTTGACACATCCGCATCCGTATCCGTCGACAGCGGTTGAGCGGTTTTAGCATGGGCATTGACGTTTCTAGTATGGATCTGACAGACCGCTGCGTTACGGATGCGTTATTTTAGCGCTCAGTTTTGAGTTAAGTGTGCAATCCACCTAAGCATATACATATTAGAATTTCAGATCATATTTGAATGTAACTTAACCTAGAATTCAGGCCAGATTAGCCTTCGGGTTGCAGAGGTCAGGTGACAGACGCTCTGTGTCAAAACTTGATTCCACGTCAAATCCCTTTAGGTTAGGTAGCCGACCCCGACAGAGGAGCGGGATAAGAAATGGAGAATGATGATGACATATTAGGATTTCAGTAGTACTATTATTTTCATTAATGAACACAAGAAATTGAAGAAATCTACTATAAGGACTAAGACGATATGAATATGTGTTCTTCTGGTTCTTACTTGCTGCCATTTTGTGTTTATTTTCAGAAATCGCAAAGAGTATAAGTGTCCGCAGTGTCCCAAGTCGTTCAACCAGCGGGTCGCATACAACATGCACGTTCGGATTCACACGGGTAAGGAGCCGTTCATTTATTGACCAATTTTTACATCGCCTTACGTAAAAAAAAATAGTTTGACAAACATCTCTTTAGATATTGCCTATACGTGGTAGATTAAAATATACAAAATAAAATCTTTGGTATCTACACGGCTGCAGCTGCAGTGTGAAATTTTTCAATGCTACACTGGCAATCTGCTGCCGACTGTACGTGTATGCAAATATTATTTTCGTTTGCTTTTTTGTCATCAATATCATTAAATCTTATACAAACCATCTGTTTATAGTCGTTAAAGACTGATTGCAGATTATAGAGACAACAAAAAAAAAATCTTATACCCCTTTATAGAGAATTTATACTTAAAAGAAAATAGGTAGACTTGTTTGGGTCACAGTCGTTCAACATAATAAAAGAACGGCTCCCAAGTAACTAAACAGTACAACTGTATACCAAACACTATTACAATTACCGATTACGAGCATGGGCCGCGAACTACGACGGTGTGTTTCGTTCCCGTGGCAACGTGTTGATTACACGCTTGGAACACCAAATTCTACGGCTTCAACCGCATCAAAGCTTTTTAGTCGATAGTTTTGCTCCTGCGTAGATGTAGATGTTAAGTGTGCGATCCGCCGTAGTAGTTTTCCTAGCTAGCCTCTAGTGTTTTTTTAGGGCTCCCTCCCACACATGGCTGCTATAGCCGTTCTCATACTTAACGCACAACGCGGTGCTAAAATAATGCTGCGTGATGCATGCGTCTGTCAGATCTATACTAGAAACGTTATTCTCTATACTAAAACCGCTGTTGACGCAGGTCCAACGCATAACGCTGCGATAGCGAAGCGCTTAAGCATGAGAGCGGCCGATGCGATGCAAATTCGTAGTTATGTGCAGGTGGGACCATGCGTGTGGCGTTTAGAATTTAAAAACCTGCCTGCTGTGCTTTTTAAGTGGAAAAATATTATATAAATTTTTGTTATTCTTTTGCGATTACTTGTCTTTAAAACTAAAGCCAAATTCATATGAATATTTTCAGGCATCAAACCGCACGTGTGTAACGAATGCGGTAAGGCCTTTTCCCGGAAAATGCTTCTGAAGCAACACCAGCGCACTCACTCGGGGGAGCGACCCTACGCGTGCACTCATTGCGAGAAGCGATTCGCAGACCGATCCAACATGACGCTACACCTCAGACTACACACTGGTTCGTATCTAACACACACACACACAGATCACGCCTTAATCCCTTTCGAGGCTGGCAGAGCGTCAACAGCCGTGTAAAATAAAGCGTTTACCCGCAAAATGCTGTTGAAGCAACACCAGCGCACTCACTCGGGGGAGCGACCCTACGCGTGCACTCATTGCGAGAAGCGATTCTCCAAGCGATCCAACAGGACGCTGCACCTCAGACTACACACCGGTTCGTACCTTCTCTCTTTTCGTGTGGGACACCGAGTCGTCCAACGGACCCAGTGAACCTTTGTGACAGAATTTTTCAATCACCATACAAGAAGTAGGCTTCTGACATGGTTGTGTAACGGCCGCCGTCTAGTTATCATAGATAGCAACCGGGACCTACGGCTTAACGTGCCATCCGAAACACGGAACCATATTCCTTACGGACAATCGGGTCGTTCAGCCCGCAATGTCCTAACCAGACTGGAACAAATTCCCAAAGTGATAAATGTCAACTTTGTGAGAGACCCACCGAGAACCCGGAACCTCACAAACCCCACATGTGTAACGAATGCGGCAAAGCGTTTTCCCGGAAAATGTTGCTGAAGCGACCCTACGCGTGCACTCATAGCGAGAAGCGATTCGCAGACCGTTCCAACATGACGCTGCACCTTAGACCTTACACACCGGTTTGTATCCAAAATGCAGCTATAAAACACGTAGAAAGAATATCTTGGCCAAAAGGAAACAATTCGAAGGGCGTGTATACGAAATAGAGCGAGTTGGCGGTGCGTGCGCTCTATAAAAATACGCCATATCATTATGATGCGCCAGTTTTTCGTGTACTTTCTCGCCCTTGGACCTTTTTCACACTTAACGGACAACGCAGCGTTCAAATAACGCAGCGGTCTGTCAGATTCATACTAGAAATGTCAATCCTCATAATAAAACCGCTGAACCGCTGTCGACGCAGCTGCGTTAAAATAACAAATTCGTTTAGCCATACCTACTCACCATAGGCAGTGGCAGGCGGCTAGGCAAGTGCAGTGCGAGATATTATAGAAATTCACAGGGACCGCTGCTACACGTTCCATAGTTTGGATTCATTCCGTAAAGTATGGCCGTTCAATTAGGCCATATTTAACAGCTGTCAAACCCAAACTAAAGGACATGTCAACAAAGAAAAATAGACCTTAAGTCATAGCGTTAACATGGTTTTGACAGCTGTCACATATGGCCTGTTCGAACGGCCATTCTTTAGTCTCCTTTTACGACAGCAGTAAGATCTAACTGCACGTTTATTTGTTCCAGGTGTAAAACCTTTCGCCTGCACGCTGTGTCCGAAATCCTTCACAAAGAAGCACCATCTGAAGTCCCACCTGAACTTCCACACGGGAGCCAAGCCCTACTCGTGTCCCAAGTGCAAACTGGCCTTTACACAGTCGTCTAACATGCGGACTCACCTTAAGAAGTGTACGGCGCCTGACCCAGTAGAGAACGCGCTAAACAGTAACTAAAGTAACTTGTAAATGTCAGGCGTATTATTTATTTGTGCCGTGTAGACTAGCTTCATCCCATTATTTTTCCGCGGCTGTTGTAAAAGGCGGCTAAGGGAGGTTTTTCACATTAGAATCTCTAGGCGACAGGCTGACTAACTGTAACTGTGGTGATACACGGAATTATCTGATACAGGCCACCGTATTTTTACGGCCGTCAACGCTCTGTCTACCCTGCAAGGAATAAAAACATGATTGCGTCTGTATGTATGCATGTGTAAGGCTAGCCTTTAAGCGCGTCATACATAGTGAAGATATGATAACATTTGATTTTATGATAACATATCACTGGCTATGTATAGACCGTCGTCCTTAAAAGCGAAGATAATACCTACATATTTTTAATTTTGTATGGGCTTCTTAAGATGAAATAACATAATATCTTCACCTCTTGTGACGTATTTTGTGCAGTCTTTGAACATGTGTACTCATTTTAAGAAGTGTATAGCGCCTGATCCGAAAGAAGCGCAATACAACAGATATGACAACTTTTGAATGTAAGGCGTATAATATTCCACTACTAATGTATGTAAACCAACTAGAAACAAACCTATGCGTACACATACAAGACGAATTTCATATTATTATCATAAACTCCCTGAACTTAGCTGCTTCCATGCGTAAACATTTTGTTTATTTATATTACTGTAGATAGACATTACTTTTACTTCACAAATATTTGAATCAACTATTTACTTATTACCTATTGCACAATGTTACTTTGTTTTAAGTCACATTAGTTCTTATCGTAAATAAAGTTTACTTTAAACATTCGTTGCACTATTTATTTCATTTTATTTACTCTATAACAGTTGTGAAATAGCATCATTAATAGAAAGATACATATATGCATTTACGTCCCTATATTAGTTTTGTTCATTATAAATATTTCTTCCTATCATTCAACTAAGTATGTACTTAGATATTATGATATAAACATTAGCCAAATAAGTGACATTTTGGATACAAGAAATCTTATGAAAACATTTTGATGAAAGCGTAGAACTCGTAGCTGTATCGTAGCAGTTTGCTACGCGGCACGGCGGCGTAGGGGCCTTTGAACCTAAAATGACTGTCCCGATGGCGTAGCGGATAGTTCTCCTGCCTTCTGCGCTGAGGTTCGTGGGTTCGATCCCCACAGGATACAAAGATTTGTTAAGTCTTTTCAAATAAGAAGCTACTTGACAGATGCTGGTCCCAAAAGGATATATATATTGCATCTAGCATAACAAGTGTAACACAGACGTATGCCAACGCAAGTTTCTGTTTAGTTCCTGCGTCTACGTCCGTTTTTAGTAATAGGGAATTTGAAACGTTCTTGCATCTGACAGACGTATGAAATGGCAAAAATGCGCTGCGTCGTGCGATAGATGTGGGAACCACTTAACGCAATCTAAGGCAAAAGTACCGGCAGGGGTTTATTTAGGATATACATTATAATAAAACCACAATATTATATTTTCTCCTGTTTTAATGGATTTGGTGTTGTAAAATAATTATCGATCAAGGTGTACAAAATTACAGGCCTTTACAGTAGTAAGTTTCTGGCGCATAAAGTGAGTAGTTGTAATATAAAGTGTTTAAAAAATTGCTGAAAATGTTTCGGAAATAAATTCGGTTCGGTCGGAACATGATAAAAAATGTAATCCTCTATAAAGTATGCCGTGTGATGCCGGCTTAGAATAGCATCACCCCACATCCTTCCCGTGGGTGTCGTAAGAGGCGACTAAGGGACTCGAGAGTATTGGTGTATTACAATTTTTAGGCGACAGGCTGACAACCTGTCACTATAGTAATACACATGTTTTCTAAAACAACCTCGGAAAACAATTCTCAAAAGTGTCAAACGTGGCGATAGCGACCGTATTCTTACGGCCGTTAACGCTCTGCCTACCCCGCAAGGGATAAAGGCGCGATATATGTATGTATGTATGTATAAAAAAGTCTCCGGGACTAAAATATTTTCAAAGAGTCTATTATATATTTTATTATTATTTTTCGTATTTCCACGAAATGAAAGTTTCATGAAGTGGTTTGTTCACGCTCTGACGTATTCTCAGCAATTTTTTATCCACCTACTATACGCATACAGGGTGTCGAGTCCAATATTATATCGTTTAAAATTATTTAGCCAAAGTTATTAATACATAGTTTGATATATTGCTTACTTTGCCGTACCGTAAGGTATTGTACAAGATATTTAATTATTACGTATGATGTTCTTAGATGGTACAAGTTTTATACAAGATTTGTTTCATAGTAAATAGATATACATTATTTTACGAGTTCAATGAGTGATTGTAAAATTCAAAGGAACGCTGCTTAAAGTTTTTTGAGGCCGGAAGTATTTACATGGAATTAAGGACCAATAACTGTACTATAATAAAACAAATTATATAATGTGCTCAGCTAAAATATTATTTTCTACCGAGAGATCTCTTACAAAAATTAAAATAATATTTTAGCTTTACAAGTTATAAAGATAATAAATTGTACAGTTTTATGTACGTCGCAAAGTAGCTACAGCCTATAAAATTTAACAAAAATATATAACTCTGAACAATACTATATAAGATAGATAAGGAATGGCGAGAAGTCTTTTATGTGTTTTTTGACAATATAACAGCCTTCTTAGGCATTTATTGTCTCTACTTATATAAAACTACTGGGTGTATATAATATGTATTGTTATACATATTAATTATGTTACATAGTACGTGACATCAGTTTTAATCGTTTAATGAATAGACAAAAATAATGTAATAGAAACCAAACCAGAAGTTTTATTATTGATATAGTGGAAAAAAGGTATTGAGTTGCCTATAGTAGAAAATATACTGCCGGACAAAACAAACATAATTTGAAAATTATACATAAACACCCAATAGTTTTTAAGATATAGTTACAAAAATTTAATTAAACATTTTATTGCGTTGAAATCTAAAATTCGACGACCAAGACTCACTCACGGGTGAGCCACTTTTACATTACATTGATTGGTTGGAAATTCAGTGTCTCTAATAATGATGATTAGCCTCAGGTTATATGCCTACAACACGATTTATAAGTTTGACATATTCCTAAGGACTACACTTGTATTAATGTTAATTGCAATTAGAAAATTGAGTTTGTTTCTGAAGTTACTTGGACAAAATAATGGTCTTTAGACTGTCATAGATACTTCAAATCGCGTCTCTAAATTACGCACTGTCAAACTGAACATGTAACCTTATAAAACTGTTAATTGTAGAACCCTGTTCATAGAAACTTACATAAAATCTATTAATAACATAACGACATGAAAACTTTAAAACAACGTAGCATTGAATTCTTGTTTAAATATGTAATTTGCATTGCAAGAGTATGGCGTCACAAATATTTGATCAATAGTACAAAATATACAGAATATTTTATTTTTAAGTGATTGCATGTAAAAATCTTATATCCATACGAACAATAGAAATATACAAAAAACTATCGTTGGTTTAACATCACGTCTAAGCTTATTCCTAATCAATATTGCGGTCGATCTGATACGCACGAAACTTACACATCATGTTAACCATTGGTAGGTACTAAGCACGTATAATTTTGCCAAAAGTTACAATTACTTAAGTATTAAAATTTATTTCAGCCTTTTCGAATAGGAGAATCATAATAACTTGGAATTTGGAGTATAAAATAGTAACTAGTAGACTCGGTGAATAAACATTAACGTAGTAGGGGCCGCGGCGCGTGCGCAAGCGGCCGGCACTACTCTACGATGTGAAGCACCATTTGTTCTAGCGTAGGGAAATGTACATAGTTCGACGATTCTAATCTAAACCACATTAGAATTACATTTGCACATATGCGCTTACTCTCCTTTAATCATTAGGAACAACGATTCAAAATACTATACGAAAGATTCATTAGGAAAACTTAAAAAAATATTCTTGCGCTTTTGGCACTTACAACTAATCAGTTGATATTTCCAATAACATTAATTTTATAAAAGATGAAAAACAGATTTTGAATACTTAGCCTGTTTACAGTATGTTTTCAAGAATATTATTGCCTGGTGTAAATATCGTAATAGGTAGGTACAGCTGGGCAGCTGTAGACTCTTTGGTGAAGTTTACGGACTGCTAGAACAGAACCACAAGAATCATTTATAAACATCCAAATCCTACGTGAGTGAGTGACAGGTTTACTGTGAATACCATTTAATATGACGTACACTTAATTAAAGTTGTTTAGATGAGTTTGCTGTTTAGAGAAAACTTTACTTAAATTAAATAAAGTCGATGTCACAAAATCCTATTTACAATAGAAATCTACTTAATGTATAAAATTGAGCATTAGTATAAACAAAGGCTGCTGAAACCCTAAGTTTAGTATTCAAATGCTTACGGTAGTATATTACATACCCCAAACTAACGGGATTCGTAAGTACTTCGTACTTATTAATATCTCATTGCACCTAACTCTAACTATAATACAAAATGTACAACTTATCGTTCATATCGTAATCTCATAGCCACTGGTCGAGACGAAACGGACAACTCGTCCCAGGATCGTTCTTCACACAAATACTTTTGATAGATCACAAGCGGGGAATCACATGATGCGGCGGGGAACGCGCGGAGAAGGCGCGGCGGCGGCGGCGCGGCTCAGGTGCACTCTATTATGAGCGGCTGGCTGGACTCGATGACGCTCGGCCGGGGCTCCGCGGCCGGAGGTCCGTAGTGCGGCGCGCCCTCGTGCTCCGGCGGCGGCAGCGCGCGGTACTGCGCGCCCGGGCCCGGCGACGCCGGCGGCGGCCCCGCCAGGTGCGGCGTGGTGGTGTGCGCGTGCCCCCCCAGCATCGCCTCGCTGTGCCTGGCTCCCACCAGCGAGCCCTGCGACGCGGAGTGCACCTCGTACGCCTCGTGCCCCTCTCTGTCGTGGCAGTCTTTGTCCACGGAACCTGCAAACAGCACGCGAAAATGAAATCGGCGCGATCAGTGAGAGCGCAAGTGAAAGTTGCGGTTCACCCGCGAGGAGAAAGTGCAGCGCGTGCAGTTGCTCTCGCGACAGCGATCATGGCTGTTACTATTTAGTTTTAATCCTTATAAAAATGCATAATATTGTGAAATATTGCAAGTGAAAATAACATTTTAGAGTTGTGAAAATGAAAAGTGAAAGTTATGAAATAAAACGTACCAATACATTCAGTGTGGGCAGCATTCGTGATAGCGAGGACTTCCTCAATGTTGTTCGGCTTGCAACTGGTAGTCTTCCAATGGGTGCGTAGTCCCGACGCACTGATGTACTTCTTGTCGCAACCCTGGCAGACGTATGGCCGGTCATTTGTATGGAGTCGTTTGTGCAGTTTCAAGTGCACGAACTGTGTGAATTTTTGCATACAGAGGTCACACGCGTATGGTTTTTGCCCTGAGTGCAGGCGTAGATGCGTTTTCAGATTTGATGTTGATGAGAACCTCTTCTTACAAATATCGCATTGGTGTGGTTTTTCTCCAGTGTGTACGAGGTGATGTTTCTGAAGGTGTGCGAGCTGTGTAAACGATTTGCTGCATAGATTGCACTTGAAAGGTCGTTCACCCGAATGCGTGCGTAAGTGTACTTTCAGGTTTGATAGTTGTCCGAAAGTCTTACAACAGACATTGCATTCATAGTGCATTTTCCCATCTTTTTTCTTCAGTGGGTAAGGCAGGCTTCTGTACCCTCGTGAACCTTGTGAATTGGGGCTGACTGGTGCCATCATGAGGCCGCAAGAACCATCAGGACTCATACTCCCATGTGGTGACATCATCTGATTATTGACGTTTGTATTTTGGATCAGACTCAACTGTGAACAGTTCTTGAGTGTAATTACACTAGTGGACGATGGGTAATGATGGTTTTGTCCATTTTGAGATCTTTCATATTGGTGGGATGACGTCACGGTTGGTGAATAAGTACTAGGTGGAGATCCTAATTGTGTAATTATCGTTGAGTTTGGCGGAGAGTACAAGCTGTATGAATAATTCGGGTAGTGGCTCTCATAACGTGTCTCCCGTATTTCCCTGATTTCTCGGATTTCTCTGATTTCCGTGGTGTGTGGGATGGTGTGCGGCGGGGATGAAGAGTAGATGGATGCGGCGGCGGGGGCCGGCAGTTGTTGTGGCAGTGGCAGCAGCGATGGCAAGGGGGTCAAGTTTGAGCTAGAGTCCGGACTGCAAGCGTTGCCGTACCGCTGACTCTTTTTGTACGAGTAAGCCATTTCTGTCGGTGACGATGGCGGAGGAGTAGCATTTGGCTGGCGTCGATTCGGATCATTATTGTTTGTATCAATTCTGTTTCCGGTAAGGATGGTTTCCAAGATTCGTGTGTCTGGTGGCGTGTATCTCATAAAAGCCGGTTGAGGTGTAGGGGAGACGGCACCGTCTTCGTAGTAGGGTTTGTTTATCGGAACCACGGTGTTTTGAGATGATTCTAGCACAATTACAGTTGATGTAGCTGGATCACGACGTGGTGGCGATAAGTTTTGTGGTGATACGTTTATCATTTCTTCTGCAATAATCAGTTCCTTTTCACTTTCGCAATCTGTGTCTTTGTTATTTTGGTACTGATATGCTCTAGGCATCTTTATTTTCACTTTTCTGTATTCGTTACGATGCATATCTTGATCCATCTTCTGGACTATTACGGTTTCTTTAGGTTCGTTGGTTTTATTTGAACAATCTAGAACATAATTTTCAACATCAGAGTCACTGGAGTCCTCAGGTGGCGTAAACTCGTCGTGATAGCCATTGCTGTGGTAGCCTTCATCAGACCGGACAGATCCATCATTTGGAGTCAGGGAATGTTCATAATGAGGAGCACCGCAATGAGTTAGAACAGGAGACTTGCTCCCTAATTTGTCCTGGTGGTTCTGTGCCATCGGAGAAGGTCCACGCATATCTCGCAAGTGCTGGTTTTGAGCTGGTGATCTATTACTGTGAACTCTTGGGTTCTCAAGTTGGTGGATCACTACATGCGAGGTGCTCTCCTTGTGCTGATGAATTATTAAAGTTTGGTTGTCTCTATGCATTTTCACTGGTGAAGGTGGTTGCATTGGGCTCAAAGGCCTCGGTACACTTACTAATGTATGTTCTGTTTTATCGTGTATAACATTTGTAGAGATGTCTGTTCTTACGATGGGTCTTTCGATCTTGTTACCATTTCGCAGATCCTCGCGTGGTAAGACCGGTACGTTCTCGTAAGGTTTCTCCATTGCTTCTCGTTTTCTTCTGCGACTTGGCAGCTCTTCTAAGAGTTCCTTGGTGTTTGTTAGCCCGAGCACATATTTCATATGGTTGAAGGCAATCTCTGGATGAACTGGGGCTGGTGGCAAGCCATAAGCTTTCTTAATGGTTTCTTCTTTGCCTGAAAATAAAACTTTTGTTAGTGTTTTCGTTTTATTACGGATCCTGATCACACTTTAGTATGGGATTTAAATTAAACTTACAAATCGAATAAGTGGCTCTCTCAGGATCGATATCGTAGCCTAACCTCGTTGCGAAATCTTTGCAGTACCAAACCATCAGTTCTTCGTTTGGCATGATGTCCCTGAAACAAGATAGGATCATATTAACCCTCATATACTTACATCAAGAAGACAGTCTAGTAAGAATATCAGTGTACAGTGTTGGATCTGCAGTGAAAGTGAAATATTGTGGTTACCTGATGGTGTAGAAGTAGATGTGCTCCTGGTGCTGGCAGGCCACGAGATTCATCACGGACAGCGAATACGCGGACGCCACGTAACGCATCCAGTTCGCCACGCTCGTGTCCGACCCGTCAAGGTAATAATAATCACTGTCCTTGAATATCTGCAACCAAATTCGATTATTAGTCAAGGAGGTAGGTAAAAAAATCAGGTATGTAATAAGATAATAATTATACGGTTCGTTAGCGGAATTTAAAGTTGCATTCTTGGATTGTATAAGATATGACAATTCCTGCAGAAAAAATATATGTTATATTTAAAAAAACCTGTAATTTCGCAACTGCAATGCAGGTATCGACTGAAGATTAAATGTTAGTTGCAGTAAACTAACCGCACAATATTGAATCTGACGTAGTTGAACATTACCGTAGACACAGGAGTATGAATGACTTATGCAATGGTTCGTTCGAGATGATAATAAAGCTAGTGTTATGTATAGAAGGAGCACATGTATTGTGAGCACGTGGCACGTGCAGGATATTTACAATGCGCGTGCAGTTGATAGCGGCGTGTTTACTCTACAGTAGTCCAGAGTCAAGGACGGATGGTGTGGTAGCAATTCTAGTGCTCAAAGGACAGCATCTAAAGTTATCTACAATCCTAGTAATATTATAAATGTGAGTCTGTATGTTTTTGTTTGTTACTCCTTCATGCCAAAGCTATTGAACCGATTGTCATAACATTTGGATCAAAGATAGAAGCTAACTTGGTTTAACACATAGGACAGTTGTTATCTCAAAAAGTGTTCCTGTGGGATGCTACGGTATTAAAACGACTTCTACGCGGGCGGAGTAACTCAAAAGACTAGTAATTCATAAAGACCACCAAAGACTACTGAATATCTGAAAACCCCAAAAAAATACTTCTAATACTCCCACTAGCATTTCATAAAGATCAACCAAAGACTATTGAATATCTTAAAAACTCATAGAGAAATCCTTCTAATAATAGTACTCATACCTATATATTTCGATCGATTTCTCTAAAACCGGCCAAAAAAAATTGTTAAAATCCAAAATCTTTCTTGTAAAAGTCGCTAAGACAGTTACTCACTAGATAAACAACAATAATTTTAGATTCCATGTCTTCGTCATTCATATCATTTAAAGAACGATCTATAAAATCGAGACCACTGTCACTTTGTACATACGCGGAAGATAAGCATTACAATTAATGCCCTTGTCTATATTAGAAGAGCACCCGGAAACTAGATGAATGCCATTGCGTCTGTAGAAATTATCAACGCTGATATGCATTGCTATATTATACTCCCCTGTTTTGTACATTATTACTAAGGTATTTATTTTTAAAGTTCCGCCACCAAAGAAAGAAATAGTAAGCCCAGTCTCACCTTTATATTTCCGTAAGTATGATGTCTGACTGTTTCCTGTACCTGGCCCAAATAGAGAGGAAAAGTTAGTTAGAGTGAAAAGCGCGTAGAAGAGAGTTTTTTACAACTATTTACACTTGGGACACCTCAACCGGAAGTAGTAGGCATTTAATGACTTCAGCATGTATGTATGACTAAGCAAGGTGAAGGGATTTGCGAATGAGTTGACTGGCGATGAATGAGATCTTGTTCTTGTCAAATAAAACACTTACCCTCCAGTAGTATCGCCATGACACCTTGTCGTTGGGCTTGTTGGGAGTCCGAGAACCCTCGAAAGGCCCGAAACGAGTGCCTCGAGGGATCACTCCCGTGCTCCAGACACCTTCCGTCTGGAAATTATACACTGGTCACTTAACTGACAAAACTAGAAGACTACATCATCTGAAACACTGTATTGCTCGATAGTAACTGCGTCACGGTAAGAGAGAAGAGCCCATCCTCAGTTATATCTAAGCCTAGTTTCTGACAGATTTTGGAGTCAAGACTAAACCCGTCCTTGACCTACAAAAGAAAAATCATTTACCGGTGTGTTAGGAGTGGATAATACTGCTGAAGGTCTTAGCGCGAGGCTGCGGGGTAGAGTCTTCTCGGCGCGGTTGGGGGTGCCGCGCTCACAGGGCACGTCGGGCACGATGTATACGGTGAGGCGCTCAAACTCTTCCTCGCGCATGCGCGTCACGTCGTATGCGCCCGCGCCGCCGCCGGCCTCGCCCCCCGGGCTGCCGGTGCGGCCCACGGTGCTGCTCGCCACCTCCTCGCTCGTCGACTGCGCACACAACACCCACAATATTAACATTTTTTCTCTTTCTAAATTACCACCCTATCATCAGTCTTATCCCATTACTGATCGGAAATAATGAACGCGGTCCGTAATTATTTTTAAAACTTTTATCGGAAAACTGGTAATAGCTCCACTGACAGGACATTTTCAGCTCCGAAAAATATGCAAAGCCGCGTCGCAGTGAAATGCATTTTCCTCCTCGCAGCCAGCTGCAATTTCGGGGGTCGTCAAACAACTCTGAGAGCTATGTTCTCCCGGAAAGGGTTTATTTTCGTAAGTGGCCTGTAGCAGGCGCAGTTCGATAAAGGGGCGGTGCTACTACTGACCCAGTTTCGTGATAAGTGCGCACTTTCCATTGCGCACCAACACTTCCCCTTTGCCTATTATTTATATTTTCAGAAAATTCGATTCGCTCCCGATATTTCGGCGGAAATTACATAAGACGCAAGATGGTAGAGACGTTGTATACCTTCCTACGTACTGGTGTAGGTATAGCTGCTGGTGCATAGGTATTATTTTATTATGAATCAGATAATTGAGCAGATCTAAATACCATTATACCAAGTTGTTATTAAAATAAAATAATTGCATGTTTCAAATTATTATACAAATATAATATTTAAAACACGCAAGTTTAGATATTTTATAAAACTGAAAAAGTTTACATATTGAAAAAGTATTTATAATACTTACAAGTCTCATTTTAGTAGATTGTTGTTTTCCAAATCTAAGTTTCCATAATTATTTCCTGTATGTTGAATGTAATTGTACCTGGAAACAAAAGAAAATTTTTCTTATTATACCGATAACAAAAGTGCAAGTAGCTTGCGATTGTAAACACACTACAAAAACTCTTGTTACGTAAAATGCAAGAAAAGTTAAATGGGAAGTATAGCTTTGGATTACTAATGTTTATTCGTTGACGATGCATTGAGTATTTGCCAATTTGGCAGCTTGATCGTGGAACACGGAAGCCGCTCCGACGTCGGCACGTAGCTTCAATAATTCTTTATAAATATGCAATATATAAATGCAAGGGCAATACGGAGGAATACCGAAATTTAAAATAGTGATCAGAGCCCGAAGATTCATAAAAGCCGGGTAGAAATTTTTAAGATTTTATTGAGATTCCGAAACGGACATTCTCATGGAAACAGAGGTTGAGCAATCGCCAAGTTCAACATTTCATTGCATAATTTGTCGGCAAGCTGGTCCGGGCGACGACTCCCGATGAGAAAGAAAAATTCGTTTCCAAACCGGCACCCGGCTGCCATTTGACATTCAAATGGTTGCGCAAGCGCTGCGCCGCCGCCGCGGGCGCCCGAGCGCAGTATTGTATTGTAAACACTATGCGGTGCATTTGTAATGCATTTATGAACGCGTTTTGTAACCGCGCCGATGTATCGTAAATTAGCTACGAGATTCTTGCGTCTGATAACTGTACCCACCCACGTCAAAGAAAGTGTTCTGAATAAATAAGTCAGCCATACTTAGACGAATAGTAAAAATAAACTAGAATAGCCTTACTTAGGTTCTTTCTTGAATGATGCAATTGATGAGGGGGCGGACCGGTGAAGTGACGTGCAAGTGAAATGAATATTAATTAGGGTAGAGACAGAGAACTCGCCAAACGTATGACGTGCCAATTCGATATATCAAGCTATTTATAGCCATTAATTTCGTTTCCTACTGACCAAAGAGCACAAATAGATCGTTGTTGAAAAGTAAAAAGTAGCACCAACTATTGTTAGTATATTAGTTTTTCTCTGTGCTTTTATCTTGAGATGAAGTAACTTAGCTACTTATACTGATTATGAAAATTTTTAAGCGAGCCGTCTTGTAAATTCAATGATAATTGATATCGAATCGTCATCTAATATCTATTCTTTTCAATATTTTTTATGACTGTTACAAGAAATTTGAACAGTCACCCGAAACTTAGGTATATTGTGAATAATAAAATCTTCACTTGTATTTATATACCTAAATATAAACAAGGTGGCTCTATTGCATAGGAAAGTATTTCTACCAGACAACCATACACACACTTATGACCGCTGCAACCTTACGCCGTCTCTGACATTTGTCTCCAGAATCATTCCAAGCTATTACATAAATAAAACGGTACTATCCCGAGCTATTACATTTTAGCATACAGATATTTTCTCTTACTATTTGTAAGGAAATGCCCGCACGTGAACAGTGATTGCATAACGTTCGATAGCATAACTATCAATGTCATAATGTTGCGACCGCTGATGTACTCTTGCTCCGTTAGCGCCAATACTTGCAAAAATCTTAACCTCAAGTAGTTAATTAATTCCAAGTGGAAACTTGTAGAGGCGGTTAAAATTCTCCTACTAGGGCTCATTGGGTCGTTGGACGACTCAGTGCCCCACACAAAGATAGAGAGAGAGTGGAAACTTTGTATCATGGCGACAAAGAGACAATAGATATAGACTTTAAAATACAGGGTTTTAGGAAAAATACTAACTTCTTTTCAAGGGATGAACCAGACCATGGAACTGAACAAATTTCCTCAAAGAACAGAGAAAGAAATATAAAAAAAATTAACACCTCCCATACAAAATGTACCAACCAACTCAGTCAGGCTGTATGTGAGGTCCAAATTTTTTTCATAATTTCGACCACATTAAGGGAAAGTTGTTCAGTTTCATAGGTTGATTAACCCCTGAGGGGAAGTTAGCACTTTTGCTAACATCCTGTATAGACGCTCACATGTTAATTGGGGATTGCACAATAATTATTAATGTCATAATCATAATGTTACGATTACGACTGCACTAGAAACTAATATTGTTCTGTTGGTCTTAACACTTGCTCCCAAACTCATACTTCACAGAAAAAAAAATTGCTATTGAATTCGATATCCGATAGAGAAATCATTGGATGACACTTAAAAAAAAAGGATGCGCAAATTAGCACACGATAGTGTACTGCTGGACATGGGCCTCTTTCTATCGGGGGGTATTGCCGTACTATGCTTGGCAGGCGGATTGGCGAGCGCAGTGTAAGATGTTACGTTCACAGGGAACACAGCTACCCATTCCTTGGGTGAAAAATTTATTCCTTAGCCGATTTTTATGAGCGCCACGGGTAGAATTAGGGTGATGCTATACTAATCCAGCACCTCACGATAATCCACATTCGATTGCACTATTATCAATGCCACAATGTCAGCCTGCGGTCACTCAACCGCTTTGTTCTGTCTACGGCCATGACATTACTGCCCCCATAGAAAATGCCCTTACCTTTAACAAAACAAAACTGTCTCGCGTATTGTAGCTTTTTCGATACAAAAAAAATGTATTTAATAAGATTATCTGTAAAAAATGTATTTAATAATGGGAGAATGGAATATGTCGATGACTATTTATATCTGGGCCAAATAGTCTCCTTTCAGGCGAGACAAGATAAAGAAGTTGCACGACGCACCGAGAACGCCTGGAGGAGCTATTGGTCCATGAAAGACCATATGAAAGGCGATCTTCCACTTTCGCTCAAACGGAAGCTTATGGACATATGCATTCTCCCAATCCTCACCTACGGTGCTCAGACTTGGTCTTTGACGGAAGCACAGAGGTCCAGGCTCAAGATTTGCCAGCGAGCAATGGAGCGCAGTATGCTAGGCCTGAAACTGATTGATCGGATCAGGAATACCATGCTGCGCTCTAAAACACAAATATCTGACGCAGCCCGAGCAGCAGCAAAACTAAAATGGGACTGGGCCGGTCACGTCTGCCGCATGCCAGAAGAGCTTTGGGCAAAAACGTCTACTTTGTGGAAGCCACCCACTGCAAACAGACGCCGCGGGAGACCCCGTCGTAGGTGGCGCGATGATTTAGACAAGTTTTTAAAAGACTGGCATGTGGAAGCCCAGGACAGAACTGGATGGAAAGAGAAGAGGGAGGCCTTTGCCCAGCAGTGGGATGATGCAGGCTAATTAAGATAAGATAAGATAAGATAAGATTATCTCGGTAATGAATGCAAATAAAACAAAATATTTTTGATGGTTAGGTGGATCGCACATTTAACGCACGACGGACCGTTAATATATCGCAGCGTTTTGTCAGATCCATACTAAAAATGTCAATCCTCATATCGCAACGCTATCGCAGCATCGGTCGGCGAGTGCGGTTTTAGTATGGGGATTGACGTTTCTAGTATGGATGTGACAGACCGCTGCGATATTTTAGCGGTCCGTCGTGCGTTACATGTGCGATGCACCTTAGTTACAATTGTTTTATTTGCTGCTTTAATAAAAAGCTGAAGATAAAAGTACTAGATGCTAAAAATACCTGCTTTTTCTTTATTACGTTGAACGACTTTTTCAAACAGGTGTAGTATTACCTAATAATTGCAACAATGTAACAATTCCATTCAATTGCCGTGTGATGCCGGCTTAGAATAGCATTACCCCATATCCTACCCGCGGGTGTCGTAAGAGGCGACTAAGGGACTCGAGGGTATTGGTGTATTACAATTTTTAGGCGACAGGCTGACAACCTGTCACTATAGTGATACACATGTTTTCTGAAACAACCTTGGAAAACAATCCTCACAAATGTCAGACGTGGCGATAGCGACCGTATTCTTACGGCTGTTAACGCTCTGCCTACCCCGCAAGGGATAAAGGCGTGATATATGTATGTATGTATGTATGTAACAATTCCATTCGATGTATGAGTACCAACTATTTTCTAAACATCTGAGTTATGAGTATGTTTGTTTCAATATCTATATTCACGTTTTATGAAACTCTTATCTGTAGTGCTTTCCAAGGGCGACACGTGATCCCTTGTATGCAGTTTAGTTATGCAATTGTTTACTACAATTCTATATCATAATAAACATGGGGAAATTGTATAAGGTGTAAAATATTAAGGGGAGAATCAGCCTATGAAGCTAAACAACTTTCCCCAAGAAACATTTATTACTTCCCATATAAATTGACTGGGTCGGTTGATAACTTTGTATTTGAAGTACAAATATTTTTTTCATGGGTCTACCTATAATCATTGGGGAAAGACGTTCAGTTTATGGGCTGGTTCACCCCTTAAAATATTTCCACAATTTTTTTACACCTTGTAAAGTCAAGAAATCCTAGGTACGTCTATTTATAATGGGTTTTATAAAGAGAAATGCTTTTCAATGAGCCTTTTGATAAAAAAAGTGCATTATTCAAAGAGTCAGCAGTGGTCGGGTTAACGATCTGACAAGTTGTCTTGCACAATCGTATTACGTAGTAGGCACGTAAAAACGCAAGGTGTTGTAACTTCATATAGGGTTGCTACACAATTATTATTGACGTGATTGCATTCATCTTCTATCTTAAAACCTAAGTAGATATCTACAACTCTCGATAGAAAAAAATGTAGAGTCAATAATGGAGAGACCAGTGAGCAAAATTTTTAATTTTCCAAAAACAGCTCCCAAAATGTTGCACAATGCTTTTTTTACTTAAAAACTAAGACATTTAAGCAATAATCGATGAAAGTTGTAATTCATTCTTGGTTTTTTCAATTAACTGTTTCTACTGTTTTCAAATTCATGTCATAATGAAATGAAAAAAATAATCTTACTTGGTTACCTAAAAGAATCTCCAACAGCGATAAAGCCGCCTTTGCTTATATTATGGCATTTGTTTTTGTTCCTGTATAATGTTATGTTTTAATGTGAGCAATAAAGTGTTTCTGTCTGTCTGTTTGTCTACGCGCGGAATAATAACTACCTAAACATACCTCTACATTTTGAGACGTGTTAAACAGTATACCTAACGTGTACAAAGCGCGAAAGTCTTAAACAAATGTCTGTCTTTCTTCCTGTAATTGTCAATTTTCAGTACATTCGGTATATGTTATTTTGCACGATAGTGAACCCTAATTGCGCGCGTAGTTTTGCGCGCATCGCCGCGCAGCAGTGCGCGCGCGCACCAGGAAGCAACCTTGACGCGCTGCGGTGCGCCGGCGCTGCACTTGAACTTGCCCTGCGCGCGCATCATAGCCGGCTGCGTTTACTCACTGATCAGACGAGCGAATGATATATGGATTTTCCTTCGTATGTGAAATATTAAAAATATGTGTCATGTTATATTGTTTTTTGTTTACACTATAGATATTCAATAAAAATACATCTAGACAACAACTAATATGACATAAAGAATGTAGAGATTGAAAAATGCAATTTGCTTATTTCTATGTCAGAACATTTTTATGAAGTTGAATTAATGAATTAGAGTTATTAATGTGGGATTCAATACATATCAGTTGAGGTGATAATTAATCTCTAATAGGAGTTTTAGGCATAAAAATGTTCAGGTGGAATTCATTGATTAGATTCAAATATTAAATTATTATTTGCAGCGAAACATACATAAAGAACGAAAGTATTGTCAAGTGCACGCAAAAAGATTTGGCGATAAAATTTCTATGCATTTTAAAAGGGTTAGGTTTAATTTATTTACCTTACTCACGTAACGTTGATTGCGTACGTTTTTGGTTAGCGTTGTAGCTTTTTTGGCGACAATTTCAAAGCTTATGGAACACTCTGAGTCACGTAACACTGCGAATTACTGCATTAGAAGCGAAATATACATTCGCTTTCAGTGCCAAATATTTATCGGAAGGTCATCGCAAATCGAGATCGTCATGTGGGAACCGAGATTTATGAACTAGCTAGAGATAGAGAGACGAGAAATATCGAGCCGTCGGGACCCGTAGCCTTGCACTAATAATAGCTCTATACTAGCATCTTTCCACTGCAACTGCGCTAGTAGATAAACGTAACACAGCAAACGCGGAATTGGAACTGATAAGAGTATGTCAAGAGCGTTAATTATATTGTATCTGTATTCATTGATCTGTTTAACCTTGTTCATACTTTCTATTTCTTAATTGACAATTATGGTTGAATTAACATGAATAATATAAATTATGAATTAAATTATAGACTGAAGGTTGAAGTTATTCATTAAAATGTAATGAATGTATCCTTCATTTAACCTTATTGGTTTTGTTATGTAATAATTTATAATTACAATTGAAATTATTTAATTTCACTCTAGATGATGTTGTTTTAAACGATTTGATTTTGGGTAATTTAAAGTGGGTACTTTTGTTCAATAATCGCAAAAACATTTACAAAGTAAGAACCTTTTTGCGCAGTAAAGTGTTTTTATTTACTTAAGTACTTACCTTTTTTCTCACATAAGGTCAAAAATTTATAATTTTCTTTATCACCACCGCACCGCCCTTATTTTGATAAATGCGATAATAATGGAACAGGTTTAATTTTTCGGTCTTATTCAATAAACATCCCTGTCTAAAGTAGTTTTATCTCCGTCAGTACCTAACCTAGTTAGTGTCACTGTAAACTACAATTAAAATATAATGTATACTTACAATTAGGGTAGTAACTACTTCTCAAGGCATTCTTCAAATAACTCTGAATAAAGTTCGTGTTTGTTTTTATCGCGGGTAAACATACAGCTGCAGCGTCTTCGGCGGAGTCGAGTACAGCCTGCACTGTTTGTGAGCGGGAAGAGCTCGGGCCGGCGGCGGCTCGGCGCGCTGGGACCGGCGAGTGCGCGGGCCGGGCGCGCTGCGCATGGCGGCCGCTCCGCCGGCGATGCGGGCGCGGGCGGCTCAGCGCGCGGAGCCCGGCGCTGCCCGTGCGGCCGGTGCGCCCGCTCTCAGCCGCATTACGCAACGCAGGCACAGCTCCGACCTGCCCCACGTCTAGCCGCGGAGCGCGTCGCACTAACCCGACGCCGGCCGCTGTGCCCACCGACCTAGATGCACTTTTACGACGCCGAGAATGCAATCGACACACATATTCGCGTCTCGTTCCGATAAACGCATCGACGACGAAAGCGGCCTGTGATGGAGAATGCGGACGAATTTGACAGTAAATGCAGTGAGGACGTCACGTTCGCGCCTAGTGTTCCGCTATTGGAGTGGAGCGAGACGGCGGCGCAGCGCAGTGCGGCCGCGGGCGCGGGCGCGTGGTGCATTCAAGTTCATTACTTCCGTAGTGTGGAGCGGCTGAGCCGGCCGCCGACCGCCGACCGCCAGCCGCCGGCGGCCGCGGGCCCTGACCGTGCTCCCGATGCGCTCCAGCACCGACACCAACGTTGCCTGCATCGTCACACGCTAATATCATAATGTCATATGCCGGAAATATTTTTGTATATTAAAGATCAGACGATCTAATAATAGCTTATTGCAAGACTACAGACTATTTTGGGATAGGTACTTACTGAGACAAAGAAACCCTTTACAATACAGAATTGAGATAAGAATATTATAATAGACGACCGGCAAAAACTTTTCAAAAATTGCATCCCATATTTCCATACTTAACCCAACCTAACTTTCTTCCACACATATAACCAACTGAAAAGCACAAAAAAGTGTGTAACGCGGAAAAGCGCATCACCCCCCGTAGTAATTAACGCGCGTTTCCTTAGTCCGAGTGTACACTGGCAGCGAAAGCCGCTGGGCGGGCGGCGGAGGGCGGGCGGCGATCTCCCCGGAACAAGCTTTCACTCTCGCGGGTCGACGACACTTGTGCACGCGCCCTTACTGAACGTTCTCGTTGCTGAAATTCAGCGTGCTTGCTTGTTGCTAGGGCAGATTTTTATTTTCAGGACAGCCAATAAAAAAATGATTAATCAAAAATCAGGTCTTGAAGATATTCTGACATATCATTTGAGTTGTCTCCTAGAACAAGTAACTATTTTTATCAGGATATCTCGAACGTATGTTTATAATGTGCAAAAAGTTATGTAACCTAAGAATGATTATCTTTAATTAATGATAGTACAGATTGTTTATTTGTCAGACGCGGCGATAACGACCGTATTTTTCGGTTCTTGATGCTATGCCTACCCCGCCAAGAATATGGGCGTTACATGTGTATGTATGTAAAGCTTGTTTATGTACTAGCTTTCGTATTATTATCCCACTATCAAGTATACTGTAAGTCTTGCTGGCCTAGGGTATTTCAGGCGTGCTATGTCGTTAACCGTGGTAGGGGCTCGGTGGGTGCCACTGCAGCCACGCCGCGCCTGCCACCTTCCATTATCCAATATTGATTTCACTATTTACAGCCTGTAATCTGTTAACAGCTGAAAACTGCGGGACTCTGAATAATGGACGACTCTGGGGCTATCTGTTTGTGTCGCATTATTTGTAGGATCAATTTTATATCTAGATACCTACAAAAGGTAAATCCGGAAGAGAAAGTATTTTTTTAGACCCTTTTGTAAATTCCATTTATTCATTTCGTTATCATTCCTTTGTCCGCATTTTGTTATAGAAATGTTTTTAGGATGTCAAACATTTTTGTTATAGAAATATTTTTCAGGATGTCAAACATATTTTAACAATCTTATGTTTTAAGTTTTCCAACGCAATAAGGTTCCTTCCTTGCATATGACTATCTCAAAAATGCGCATTTAATCCTATAAACCTAGTCCTAAAACCCTCCATGAGGCTGTCCTAAAAAAGAAAGAAAGAGAACCTCTCTCTCTTTTCGAGTGAGACACCAAGTCATCCAACGACCCGATGAACGCTCGTGTCAGAATTTTTCAACCGCCTTCCACAAGTAGCAGGCTTCTGACATGGTTGTGTGAGAGTACCTGAACCTACCCCAATTCGTGTTCGAAAGAAGGGCGAGGGTGCAAGGGCTGTAAACGTGACCTGCCCCAAAGCCTGCGTTTCAGGCTGTCTGCCCTGCATGCCACCGTCTAGCAGACTGCAGTATTGATTCGCAAATCACTTTAAAATATAGCTTACTTCTTGTAAGCCCGTTTTCTTTAACCTTTTTGTGATATATTTTTGAGGAAGACGTGTTTTGGCTACCGAAATAGAGAAAGGAGTTCTCTTATAGTCCGATCTCATATAGTCATCATCTCAATATTATCTAAGTAAAAATTTTCATTCATTATCATTGATAAATGTATTGGTCAAGTTTTTCATATACCTATGAAAATTTTAAAAAGTAGTGAGTAATTGAAACATATTAGTATTTATCAAAATACCTGAGAGCCCAAATTTCCAATATATTAATGTTTTTATAGAAAAAGTAGTTTCAAAACGAAATTTTTCAATCGCATTTCAATTAGAGCGTGAAAAGCGAAGCGCATTAAAGAAAATGCAGTTTTCCATCGGCGGCGGAGGCTTGAGCGGTATCAAAACACTGAATCTTCCGGGGTGAACGACCGCAGCTCCCCCCCCCTCGCCGCCCCCACCGCTCACTCGCGACGGCGAATAAATCGCACGCTGCTGCACTCGTGTGCGCGGGAAATGCGTTCACACACCGAGTATTGGGCACACGGTCATTGACATCACCAATTTTCTTCTTAGGCTCATTTTGGCGAGAGATTTAATTCACAACTGATGTATCATTTCAATCATCTGGTACCTACTTTCGCTGTGAATTTTGGGCGGAGTTTCATTTGATTTTCTTACAATTTAGGAAAACTTCTTTAGAACTTGCTTTGTTTAAGTTAGACTTCTGACTTCTCTAAAATTTACTCAGCTACTTTGTTTTACATAGTTTTGTGCTATTTAGTTATAGTAAGGCGATCTTTCGAAAGCTGAACGGATTGGTCGAGTAAAGCAGTTATTGATCCTATTTAGCATGATAGTAGTTGTCGGCGGCGTAGGGCCTCGTACATCTGTGGAAGTGCTAGTGCCCGCAGTGCAAACTCGATTTCCCCCTTCTTGGGGTAGGCTTCGATACTCATTCATGCTCTTTTCCCTGTCTGGCTGCAGTCATCCGCATCACCCCGTCCCGCTCCCGCCTCGCCATGCTTCCGTGTTCACACCATACATACGTGCATGCACTAGACCTAGCCCAATGCAGCGAATTTTGCGTAGGGTGAACGTCCTCTCCTATATCTGTACTAACCGATAATAGCTACATAGCGAAGTGTCTCGATAAAGCTGGCGAAATATTTAATCGCTTCCCCGGGCGGCCGGGCCGCGCTGTGGCCGCTGAGCCCTCCCGGGATTTGCGTACCAAATGTTTTTACAATCTGCAATTTCACTTTTAGCACAAAATGTGCAATTGCCTTTGTCGGCGCGTTTTTAGCGATAGTTCAATAGAACAATGACGCCTCCGTAAAGAACAAAGCCGTCTGATAAATAACAGATCTTCGGGTTTATGACTGTTTTCGAGGAATACTAAACAAAGATGCGCTAAAAAGCGCCGTTTGCACAAATTGCATCTCCAAATAACAGCAAATTCTAAAGCTTATGTTTTTTAGTTGCAACTTTTGTGTAAGAACAATAGTGTAGAAAAAGTGCAAACTTCTTCTCGTCCTTGGGGACGGCAATTATTTTACCATAGCTGGTAATGAGGGTGTTGTGGAGAGTACTTTTTGTGATTTTTCTGAACATTAATGTTTTGTGGTCGGTTTTTTGCAAGAATTTTTAATATCACAGCAACCACCTATAACATACTTCTGAGAAAGGTTTTTAAAGATGAAGTCGCTCATCTGGTTATGATAAATACTGGAGTATTTATTTATTTATAGTAACCAAAATATTCTAATATGAACACCTAATATAAATAAAAGACCTATATTTTGCACAGTTTTCAATATAGGATATACAGTTAGGTGCAGCTACCGGAATAGTTTTGCACTTTTTTCGGTTGCACTATTGCAGCAAAATGGAGTGCATGGAGGTGTGAACTACTAGAGTAGAGCTACATTCTAATGTGGCTAGGGTCAAAACCCGCGCAGTATGTCAGCGTTTAGTATTCCGTGAGCCGGGGCTCGCAGCCGCCCGGCCGGCCGGCGGTCCCGTTACCTGGCCCGGCCGAGGTCTGCACCGGCCTTTACTTTCATCGATCGATCAGCCACACTCGCACTCCATCGCTGGTTTACTTTCCTTTGTTGGTTTTTGATGGACGTGTTATATCCAGCCACATCTCACAACACAACATGATATATCTATCCTGCCTAGGTTGTAGGTACTTACATGTATACTGAGTTTAGGGATTCGGAGTTTGGTCGATCGATCCGTCTAATGGGAGTTGAACTATTCATCAACTTCAAGAACAATCAAGAACTCTACAAACATGTTAGCTCTGTCGTTGAATTTAACATTTCTGATTCTAGCTTCTTAGACATTATTATGAGGGTTATGAAAGCAAAGCATAAACGATTGATCATATTTCTTGTTCAGTTGATAGATAAATAGATCTAACGGTACGTCTTCACAAAGGTCCGTTGTCCCTAGCTCGCATGCATTTTCTACCTGCGCTTACCAAACACTTGCTTCTTTCTTTTCATATTTTTTGTCGTGTTTGCTAACCATAGATAATCGGCTGTATATTATTGTCGTGGTTTTCAAAATTATTGGAGATTATAGCTCGGTTGTAAAAGCATTATCTTTCTTCTACCAACAACTCATATCGATGTGGTTAGCAGATACGAGTATGTTTTTATATTTTTATAATTATGCTAATGACTCAGCATGGTCACTTTCTTCGTCGGTTTGTTTGCCTGCGCCGGCGTCGCTGGTTCACTGACACCAGAAGACATGACGTCCTACTTTTCGCCAGCTAAGCAGTTTTATGGAACCGGTGCGTGGTTCTAATGAGAATCAGTGACATCAGATTTAGTGGAATACACTTTTACTGAACTCAAATGCGCTTTGAATAGTAAATGAATCAGCTTGTACATTTTTTTGGACAAAACAGTTAAAACTGTATTGAACTTTTCTTTATAAGTTTTTGTGATTGCAATGCACATTTCGCAAGTTCCCATGAGCAGGTAGTGGCAGTAGGTACCGCGTGTAAGGTTACATGCGTGCCTCCCCGAGGCTTTCGTACGGTATCTACGGGAGCCGGTCCCGTTAGGTTGTCTCTATAAAAAATCGAGGGTGAAATCAGAGCGCAGTGGGACGCGGCATTGCTTTGGAATGATTTAATGTTCGACCATTCGAAATATGTTTTTTTTTTCACCATAACGTATGACTGTTCTGTTTGGGTTTTCCTAAGAATACTCCTTGAATAGAAAACTTAGTATTAGATGAATGTATCCTGTATACATCTTGTACGTGATTCAGGCCGCAGGTTTTACCGTGTCTGACTCGCTGCCAACATAGCAGTTCTTAAGAGTTCTCAGTAGTGTTAACTTGTTTTCCCATGTTGCACAATTTGCTCTGCACTTTACCGCATTGTTTTAAAAATAGCTTTTCATGAGTAGGCAGTTGGACAATGAATGGACGGCTGAGCGTTGTTCTATTTTTATAATGTGTGTGTATAATATTGTAAGTGTAGCGATTATGGTGTGGTAACCATTCACCGACGGCGGTGCTACCGGAAGGCTCGCGGCATACATACCGTGCTATTAGGCATGCATGTGGGCCGATCGCTTTGTCATCGATATTTTTACACACGTGCTTACTTTGTTGCATTTCCAGCAAGTTTACTTTCCTGATGGATTGACAGGTGGATGTATGTACCAGGTACCTATGGTTGCAAAAGTGACGCTTACATTCCATACAGAAAAGGTGCATAGTGGCATTGTACCTATGACTTATAAACAAATTGTTTACAAATAAATGAAACGACATAGCAAGTTATACTTATTCTCTGAGATTTTGTATTCTTATTATTCAGTTAAATGTTATTATCATGCTTGCTAATTCACAATCAAACCCAAAGCAGCTCAATAAATCCAAGTTTCCACGTTCGCCACCTGGCTCAAGCATTTTCCGGGCATGAGTAATCGAAAGGTCGCGATCGGCGGAGGCACCCGAGCGAGAAAAAGTTACATAATGGGTACGTGTGCCCCTCGAGTACCGTTGCTCGAACAGGTTCCACGCATCCAGGGACCCCCCCCCCAGCCCCCCTCTGCCTCACGCGCGTGCTCAACGCTCAACAAGCATTTACTTTCTTCCCATCAAGGACCTTCCTGGGACGCCCACTTATGGCCAGAGACCAGTTATTACATCACGTTCTTTTTCTAATACGTCGCATTGTTTTGAAGACATTACCGATAGGATTATAGACATTTATGCATTGTTTTCATTGGTACCTACCTATCTATATATTATTGTGGTGTGTGTGATGATATTAGGTATGCCTCATGTTTAAAACCAAATGAAACCTACGTTATGGTGAACTGTTACCGAAATTCGTCTATTTTTGATTAAAGTAAAACAATTCGGTAGGTAACGAACAATACTCTTTAGCTGTCAAATAACTTGTGATTCGATGTTCACAAGTCGAAGCACGTATGAATTATCAAATTACATAGTAAAGTAAAAGAATATAAACGATACCAGGTTCCTACCTATATGAATAAAAGAGTTGTGAAATAAAAGCTCATTATATGAAACAATGAAAAACATGAATTTCCTGTCCGGTTGAAACAAAAACCTGTCAGGATGTCGTCCACGTAGCAGCGTGGACAGATGATGTCACTCTCGCTGTGAACCACAATGAACCCGTTCGGTTTGTTTTACTTACATCTTTTATTTGAATGTTCGCTCTTATGCAACTGGGGTCGAGAAGAAATAAATAAAATAACTTATTTGTGTGGTACACATATTCCGAGTTTTTAACTGTATTAAATTTGAATTGTTGAAGTGGACGTGGCGCTTAAGATTCAACTTTATGGTCAGTGGCGTAGATGTAAAAATGGCAAGCGAAAGCGCGGTAAGTGGGGCCGAGCCAGTCGCCAGCACACGGGAGGTCAATGACCGAGTTTTCCCGCGGTTTGTCAGCCTGCTGTTATATCACCGGTCGTTGTCAGTGTCATTGCCGAAACTGCGCCCGCGCATCTCATCAACCGAATTTGCAACTTTTGCGCTGCCAACTGAGCTCACTTTTCATTACCTGCTACCGACACGTCTAGCGATTTTTTATCGGCTGTTGGCTCTATGTTTGCGTGTGTGTACTGTGTACTCAGTTCATGGCTATCATAATTAGCCACACCATAAATGTACTCTCAGACAGGTCTACCATATACCTGTATGTGCTTTTCTTCGGAGTCCATCGGATTTTTTTACGTGTCATTCTGTCTTCATTATATTAAATACAAAGACAAGGATTTTTTACATATAGACGTAATTTAAATATTTTAAATTATTTTGTTTGTGTGGTAAATCATAACTTTGGCAATTGGTATTGATTTGAAGACTCACAAAGTTGCGTGTGAAACCACGGGACGGGTAGATAGTATTAAATATAATGAAGACAGAATATTTTTCATTTCATTTATACTTGAATAGTTAAATACGGTAGTCGTGCAATTTGTAGAGGTCGAATCTAAAACTAAACTATAAACGTATGTACATTTCGAACATTCAGGCACTTACCAACCCTTTTGTTTGTTCAATCTACCTAATCAAAAACTCGATCCCTGCTCTTCTACATTCAACACACGGAAACGATGCTACACAAATCTAAGTCTCCGGCCGTAAATATTCATTAAGATAGACAACTAGTTTACCACATAGCTGCTAATTTATGTGCTTTAGGAGTGCATTTCCACCGGCGCGGGCGCAGGAGGGGGCAAGAGGGGGAAGAGGGGGCGCAGAGAGGGAGGCGAAGTTACGTAAGCTCTCGACTCACGTGTGTCGTCACCTTGAATTTGAACTCGCGCAGTTCAAGGCTCTGTTTTTGCAAGCCCACAACAATAGAGCCTTTATATCTGTGTGTGTGAGCTAATAGATGCGTATATGCTACATGGTCTCAAATTTATGGCCTAACTCTAGCTGAGGCGTAGTTTGTGGGAGTTTGTAGAAATAGGCCATCTTTTGGTTTAGCTTTCCTCTAGCCTCGTTAAATTTTAAATGATCAGGAATCTATGATTGTCTCAGTTTGCATAGTATCGAGGAGATAAATGTGCTAAATTTAAATAAAAATGTATCAAGTTTTTTTATTTCTATTAATAGCAGTGTGAGACTCAACATTTTTTGTAAATCAATCTTCTAAGAAAAAAATAGATTATAATTTTACCTCCTCATAGATTAGTCGCGGATTTATTTCTCTTCAAAATATGCCTGAAATCCGCTCCTTATCAATCAAAATGATACACTTAATTAAGTATGTAAAGTAACAACTAACATCGACTTAAAAAAGATAGAACCCAGAAGAAGCATACCTATACCTACCTACATACCTACCTATACCAAACAGTAGCCGTCTTCCTGGTTCACCTTGAGCTAGTAAAAAAACCACCTGTGTTGATGTATCGGCGCAAAAACTATTCCTATGCTGAAAAACCTTTATACCTATTGGCGTGTCCTTGATTCGCATGACTCGTATGATTTTACCGGCATGCGGGTATGGTAACATAAGTATGGTGTATGGTTGATTTGTTGTACTATCAACCTAGATAAGGGATCAGCTTATGGTGATTATTCTTAGTAACTCTATGAATAGCTAGTTTAAGATGATCTCTTGAATGGATAGATTGATGTGCTGGTGTTATAGTACCAATAGAATCAATGACCATAGGTATTATGTATTTCAGGCGATTAGACCTATGTATTGTGATGTCACACTTGCATTTATCTATTATGTTGTTAGCTATTGTGTTATTGTATGTCTACTATGTCAGTTACCTATTATGTGTAAGGTATATGACACACTCGTCTTATTTATCTTATAACATAATCATTACCTCTTCAAATATTCAGGTATAGCAATGTGTTACGTTATCTTATTTACAAGTGAAGTCAGTCTTTCCCGTGCTTCCATACAATTTCTATAATAAATAAATTGCATTTAGATATAGTAGCTATATCTAAGTCGTAAAGTAAGTAAAGTTTATTTCATAATATATATATATAAAAAATATTATTATAAAATAAAAGAGTGAAGCTAAGATTAGAGAAAGAGTAAACGCAACTATTATTTACCTATGTCTAAGTCTAAAACCATAACATTTTTGTTTTATAGTGTTTTATCTAGGCAAGCATGTACCATCTTCGTCTGCATCTCCACTTACCACCAGGTGAGATGGCAGACAAATGCGGGCCTATTACATATATATATATAAAAAAAAAAAGTCTTTAGTAATATACATTAAATCTGTATTAATATACATTTCATAAGAGACTATTGCTAGGAAAATAGAGCTAATTAATTATTACAAGAAAATTATAAGACTGCCAAGGAGCACGTTGATGTCTTTTAGATGTAAGAATGCCTGGAGCCGGAAAATTCGAACCTAAGCATGCTACATGCTGTATTATTTATTGTTGGTTGTTGTTATTATAATGTTACTTACTTATACAAACTAAATATATTTCTGAGCTTACTTTCTATGTTAAATTGTTAGGAAAATGTTACACTACAATTAAGTCTTACCATGATCTGCATAGTGATCCAGGAATGTAGAGCACGAAAAATAATCCAGGTTGATAAATCCACGTGAAAAGTTTTGTTTATGTTATCACTAACCTATCACTTAACAATCCACACAACACACAAACCGTCACTTAAGAATAGTAGAAAAATATTAAAAATAAGTCTTATGTTGAGATCTATGTTGCTTTCAGTCTAGTTAAATGCAATAAGTCACTGTTTGTATCGATGTATTAGAGGGTCATGTTGCTGTTGCTAGCGACACGGCCTGGCGCACCGACACCTCCGGATAACTGATAAAGTGTAGCGTGGCTCATGTCGGAGACGTCCTGCCTGCGCGCGCGCCGCCCCTCGTACCGTCAGCAGGCTGCGGCCTGCGCCCGCGCCGCTCAGCGCTCTTCCGCACTCGGCGGGTGAATGAACTGCTGCGAGCGACAGAGACGCAACATCCATCTGCCACCATCGCACTCAATGCCATGGTCGCCAAGCCGTCAATTTTTACTATTTATTTCTATGGCGAGGTAATCTGGAACAAGTGCCATAGGTATTTAGCTAATGAAAGCTGAGTTTTCTCCGCAAAAGGAGCACCGATTGAAAAGTCTTATGCGTCTGGGAAAAGTCCGGGAAAACTAGGTTGTTCATTTTGTATCACTTTCTAGGAATGTAGAGTTGAACGACTGAACTCGATCACATGCCTATTAATAAGTATTTCTTATAGGATGAACAATGGCTTATTATTATTTTTTATAATATCCGCACAACAAACGCTATAAAAATGGTGTACAGCGTATGTAGATATAGGTATGGTTTTAATTTGCTTGTTTGTAAATAGATATGAAAGTAAATATAGGACGGAAAATGATAAGGCGAAAATGAAAATTACATACTGAACATTCCTAAACAGGATACTCAGTTTTCTGCAATCAGTTACATAATGACCCTTACGGCCGCTATCGCTCTGCCTACCCCGCAAGGGATAAAGGCGTGATATATGTATGTATGTATGTATGTATGACCCTTTTTTTATGAAGACCATCGAAAGTCGCCGGATCTTGTATATCTGCTGCAATTATTTGAGGAGTTAGGTAATTTAATCAGATCTAATCAAGGAACATAATACTAACCCAGCGGATCTAACCAATCGGCAATATGCCCAATATGCCTGCAATGCAAGGAATACTACACTCCTGCTGCAATGTGAAGTTTACAATTTATACACCGTGACATTAAATTGACGTAGTGTGTCAAATTGAAAGCTGGGTGAAGTCGTACAGGTGGTACAGGTGTGATAATAGGTACTCTTAATCGTCGTACCTCTACGGTCGTACCACACCAGCCGAAAATGTGTAGACGGTATTGAATATGACAACTCAAACGAGTCAGTCACACACATCAAAGATTTGATGATGTTCTAAACGAATAAAACCTCAAAATACAAAATTTCGTCCAATAATACAATTTTGATAAAATAAGTTTTTACACACCTATGTACTTAAATCTTCTTATCACTTATTATTAAAAAAACATACATTACCCCGCGTGCCGTCTCTGTCCCTAATTTGGGGTACCTACCCTATAAGACGCATTTCCTTTATAATTTTACCTTTCTTAAACATAAATTATATTGTTGTAAATGTGTGGTACCTACACAAGCACATGATTAGACAGTTTTGGAAAATGTTGGGGGGAGCAGCTGGCAGCGAGGGCACGTGGTTGTTACAAGCAACTGCCACAACATGGCCCATAACCCACGAGATGTTGCATATGCATCCTTTCTCCTCAGCTGTAATCTTGAGCCAGATCTAACAACAATAAGGTACTTGAGTTATCGAAGGCCGTTTACAGTTAGCTTACAGAAATGTGGAACATCTGAACAAAAGGATAAAAAGGACATTATATTACATCAATCGCTGCCATAATCGGTGCGCCGATCAAAAGATTTGCTCTACCTGCCAGGCCCTCATGATTTTTTGCTTGAAAAGGGTGGCCATTACAAAGCAGAAGTAAAAAATGTTAACGGTCCTGCTTCCACCCAAACACACATTGCAGCTACAAAAACACAATGACACAGAAACTATTACGTTTCCTGTGACGAAAATATGCGCGATTGTTGTAGAAAGGACAAAAAATGTTTCTAGCTAACAGTACTACTTACTTCAAAATCCCATGTCCAAATTAAGGGCTTTAAATGGAAGTCAAGAAAATGCGGCATATTCGCAAAGTCAAGATTAATGTAATCCTTTGGTTTGTATGTTAAATTATGCCCGCAGTAAATTCAAGTTCTCTTAACTTGCCAAGACAGGTTTCCTATTTCCTTGGTAATTTTGTTTGGCAGGACCCGCATAGTGGTGGTTCCGTTTTTGGAACGGTCTCGTTTGTCTTAAAATTAATCCTAAAGAAAGTTTTATTACGCAGTAGCCCGGACCATAAAAGAAAGGGTTGCTCCCATTGAAACCATTGTCTCCTTTCTGACCACCCTATGAGTGGAGAATTTGTGATAAATTGTTGCATATTTTTAAAATAATTTATGATCCCAGTAGCACTTCCATTGAAATAGTGAACTTTCTATAGAACTTTCTTTTCAGTATTTTTTTGCCGGTGCTTCTAAAGATACACTTTTTCTGCTTGCATAATTTTGAGCTGACTTGGTATATCGAGAATTTCTGTGTAACAGTAGGCACAATTTAATTCAAATATGTTTGAAGTAAAAGGTACGTGATATTAAATTTTAAATGAAATTCAAAGGCAAAATGAGCAGTATATTCCCAATTCTACGTTACGTAGGTGGCTGATTCATGAGCCAAATTTTGAAGATTTTCTAAAGCTTATAATTACAACCGTGTAAAAAATTGGCGAGGCGGCCAAACTGGCTAGAGCTAGAGTCCTCGAGTTGGCCCCACCACACCCGCCATCCGCCATCATGGTTCCATCGGCGCGGGCGCAGGACGCGATCAGCGATTTGGGAGCAACGTCCCCGGCCTTGAAACTAGATGAACTTACGTAACCGCCGCCGGGGGCGCGGGCGCGGAGCCTCCTCCGAATTATTCTTCAAGTTTTTGCGCACCGCCATATTATATAGCGATACGGCAAAAACGCCAGCCATATAACCGGGTAGGTACTCGAAGACTATACATACCCGTGGTGAGATGGCTGCGTTGATTACTGAAACTAAGACAAAGAAATCTCCGGTGTTTTGTACAAAAAACGAAGAGTGAAATGTAGTAAGCTTTAATTTGTAGGCGAGGTACTTTTAAACTACAGCACGTACTAAACGCCAGCCATATAACCGGGTAGGTACTCGAAGACTATACATACCCGTGGTGAGATGGCTGCGTTGATTACTGAAACTAAGACAAAGAAATCTCCGGTGTTTTGTACAAAAAACGAAGAGTGAAATGTAGTAAGCTTTAATTTGTAGGCGAGGTACTTTTAAACTACAGCACGTACTAGGTCCTATTGAAATTAGCGCAATTCTTGTACCATACCTTAAATTATTTTTATCGCGTCCGATAAGATACCGAAAAAAACTAAGAAAAACCTTAAGGTTCCATTCCATCGGCTTTTAATTGTGTCGAGGAAAAGATATGATAAATACGTATTGAGCACAGGAACAGTCATGTAAAGTTCATTTCAATTGTTAGTAGTGCAGAAGTTGAAAGTTTGTAAGTATGAATAGGTTTATCAATATGAGATCTTTTATATAATAATAGTTTTTGACTCTATTTTATATACAAGAATGATACGCGAATGAAACCGCAGGCGTCCAACAATTAAATTGAAATCTGTCTAATATCTATAGATAAAAAAGTAAAACAAATAGACGTAGGTTACCACGGCCCATAAAGTTTTCCGTCATAAAATGATGTTGGGTTCAATGAAACAATACATAATAGAGTTGTCGCAAAGACTATCTGTACGCTTAAATATTTCACCAGAAAAAAGAACATTTTGTTTTACTAAATTAAATTTTCAACCAGCCTCGCTCAGCTAGCGAGATGATGTCATAGCCAAAACCGAGGTTGCACAAAAACGCTATTGTGTGAAGTCGTGAGCTCGCCCGGCTAGAGCGTGGACGAACGTTGAACTCTTCTGAACCGACCAATGCCATGCCATGAGGCTGTCATCATTAGCCAAACTGAGCGCTCGGAATTGCTTTTCAAATTTTTCATAATTGTACATAAACATACTTAAATAACAACAGGATTCATGCCTGTATAACTTGTGGAGAAGGCAGATTGTCAAGAGGTGAGCTTGTTCGGCTAGATTGTGGACAAACGTTGAACTCTTTAGAACCGATCAATGCCAACATGATGCTGTCATTGGCCAAACTCAACTCTCGGAATTGCTTTTCCAATCTTTCAAGTTGTTGTATAGGTACCATTAGGGGTTTTATAAAAAAGACATAAGTACATAATTACGCAAGTTATGCCTGTATTCCTTGTGGGGAAGGCAGACCGTGAAGTGGTGATTTTCTTCGGCTAGAGACTGAACAAGCGTTGAACGAGCTTTGAACTTTTTGGAACCAAGCAACCGAACGATGATGTTATCATTAGCCAATACCAAATCAACGCTCTAACGATAGTAGAATTGCTCTCCCAATTTTTCACTTTGTTGAAAGTAGGTACCATCAAGTATATAATACATAAATCACGCCTTTACGCTTTGCGGACTAGGCAGTACCTAAAGCCAAAAAGCATGGGCTCAGCAAGAGCAGCGTGGACGAGCGTTGAACTCTGCCGAACCAACCGACTCTGTCATTAGCAAATACCAACGCTCTAACGACGTCCAAATTGCTTATCCAATTTTTCATGTTGTTGTACCATTAGGAATATTCACATACGTACCATTCTTTAATTCGTTGCGGATTAGGAAAAACATGAACTTTCGTCATTGCAACGTTTGACAAATATTTGAGACTCTTTTTAGAAAATTTGGGTATCAATATATTGGCAGGTTGTTACGAGTATCTTGTAGTTACTTTAGTTTGTAACATGAAACCCTAGACGCAACGTCATCGCAGATCTTTTAGTCGCCTAAATGACATCCGCAGGGTAAGGTATGATATGCTTTCCGAAGACGACATCGCCGGAAAATTGCGAATAAAAAATATTCATTACCTGGTTCACCAAGCTTTGCAAGGTAAGTGACCTTCTGTGGAAAGATAAAGAAACATTACGTGGCATTGTCGTTCGCGTTGTGATGAGCGTTACTGATACCGAGGCACCCGCATGGCGAAGGTTTTTGACTTCAGCAGCTATTATCAGCAGCAGAACTGCTGTTAAAACATTGCACAGGTTTCCATAACAATAGCCTCGACTTATTTGCACACGTCGGTAACAGTACAAAGACCTGATTGAAGAATTGGTTTTGGTTCGAAAATAAAAGCCAGTATAATATAATTCTGTTGAACGTGTGCTTGATTTCATATAATTTTATTACATACTTACACAATAATTAATTAACTTACGCGTACGTGTGGTAAAACTGTATAAAGAAAAATAATTAATTTTAGTTAATTTAATGAATTCTTTAATTAACTATATTTGGGTTTGAATTTGTTTTCTGTTTAAAATAACCAAATAAACTACAACAGACAATGGAAAAAGATCTTTGAAGAAGAATGACTGCTAGTTTTACAAGTTTAGCGAAATATTACAAATTACTACGAACTACTTACTATAAACTACAAATTACTAAGATCGTACGGATGGATCGTGATGATATAGGTACGTCTTCGGTTATAATTTATTTAGAATACAAGGTTCATTTATTTCGAGGACAATATATATATGATATGTTGTACCTACGAGTAATAATATTTTTAGGTTCAATTGAGCGAATGTCATATTTTGTGTTGAAGCTTATCTAACACAATAAACCACTAAGGATATATATCATATATCAATACGAAACAGGTTTGTTATTTTGTAAAAAGAAATATCTTCTAACAGACCTAGGGTAATTAGATGGTATAAAAGCTAGAGTAAAGCTGGCTGGCCTAGAAGCTTGTGTCTATTAATTGACGAATTTTGTTTTACAGACCAAGAAGTCAACTACCTTTAATACAAAATTTGGCGTGGGTGGAATAGTAATCATACCAAGTTTTAAGTATTACAGAGGCACAAAAACTCAACGGCGTATTTTATTCAATAACGAAATAAGGACGTAAGGCTATGAACTATGAAATAACAATCAGTTCTAAATTGGCATTATAGCTTTAAGCCTGAGCTAGAGTTTAGTTGGCTGCCCACGCGCACCTTGCGTAGGAGTCTGCGCGCAAAAGTAGCATTTTTCAAGTCTGTTGTTAATGAATATATTACAATATATTCAGGTCAAATCAGTAGATACTAATTGGTTTACCGTAAGTCTCTTTGCTTAGAAATACCTACGGATAAAAACAAATCATTTATAGAACGAATGATAACGAATTTGGTTACCATTGTCGTCAAATTGGCGCAGATAGATTGAAAAAAAGACAAAGCTATCTCAGCAGCGGGTAGGTTTATGATATGATGATAATGATGCCTATTTTGATAAAGTTTAGTACTTATTCCAGTGACAGTCCTTTTGAAGTTCTATTGTTGGTACCTTTTCTGTTTCAGTGTAGGTTTTTGGGTCAACTGAGTTTATTGTTCAGAAGCAATAAAATAGGCAATGCTAAGTTTTGCCAGAGAATACTAGGTTTACAATCTACGTCTATTAAATAAGTGGAGTAGGTGCTCGTATCAGTACCTAGGTGTAAGTACATTATGTTTATAGGCTTACAGAATGTTTTTGTGGTCAAATGGAAAAAATAAAGCCCTAGTATAATTAGATACTTGTCGATGCGACGACCGACACGGGGCAAAAACCTTTTACTTATAGCACGCCTATAGTGCGTAGATGTAGAGAAACTTTCTTTTAGCTACTACTGGAAAACTAGGATAGAAAGAGAAAATATATGTAAGTTTATTTTTAAACGACATCTTCAAGGAGAAACTATGCATTGTACAATGCAATGGCATGCTTCAGGTAGCTTGAACAAACTTTGTTGTACCTACGACACGGAAGTTGCAGGAATTGATGGGATGAGGGGACGGACATAAATCAGCTGGAACTATGCAGTTTCACCTCGTCTCAGCCGCTGCAGACGAAGTGTCTGTCGTCTAACGATACTTACATAAAAATAATTGCTAGAAAATGTCGAGCGAGGTTCGCCTAGTTTTCTATGCGGTGTCGCTAAAGCGCAGCGCGGTGCGGCGGCGAAGTGCGTCGAGTCAAGGTAAGTGTGCCGACGGCCGGGTGTGACCTAGTGTGGCTCCCCTCTCTGCTGCGTTCTGCACTCGCGAAAGTTCAACGAACCTCCAGCAGATTCTTACAGCCAAACGCGACTGTTACATTACCGGAAAGCTGCTGCAATCACCTACATACAGCGTACGGGGTGTCGCCGAATTGCGGCTGAGTCGGTGTCAGCGACCGCTCGGTAAAGGGCCCGAAACGAATCTCTTTGAAATCGTTTACAAGTAGAACTAGATTAGTGTGGCATAGGACGGGTACAATGACCAGAGGAATGCTCGAGAAAAGTTCAAAGATCGTACACCAAGATGCTATTGACGGAAATTTTTGCGCCTTACATAATTAATTACCAGCTGATTCTTTTATTTTTGAATTAAGCCCGAATTTCAGTTCCACGTGCCTACTTTCAGCTGCTTGAGATTTGCTTTATATATGTACGAGTACATATGTCCTTCATAGGTACTTACTCACACTTTTGAAAACTTTTACTGAGAAGGATCTGCATTCAGTTCACCTCCTACTACAATTAAATAAGGAAGAAATGAGTAAACTCCATCACTGTCTGTCAAACAAACAAATTCATCGACAGAGGACGCAAACCTAGATTAATTTAATATGTAGACAAGCACAGTGGCGTGGTCATCGGCCAATCCGACCAGTTGATGAGTAAGAGTGAAGGAAAAGAAAGGGGTTCGTTGGCGCGTGTGTTTACGCGTGGAATTATGTTAATTCTGTTTATTATGTCACCGAAGTTTCGTGAATCATGCGCAGTGCGCAGGCCAGCGCCCGCGCGCATTCGCTACACCGTTATTACTTTCTACGTAATGGTTTTTCCTCGCTTTTTTTGGACTTTTGCGCTGCTACTCTCGTAGTAAACAATGATTCAGAACTTTATTTGAATTTCTTATTCTGTATTCCTATTTACAAGAAACTTAATATGAAGGTTCCAGTGTAAAATCTATGCATAGAATCTATGTTTTCATCAGCATTCATAAAATAATAAATATTCCTAGGTACGTTTGACATGTTGTTTAAAATATTTGAAAATGGAGATCAAAACAAAAGATAAAAATTTTGTCACTATGTAACTAATCAAATTAAGAAATGACATATCCACAATGCAAAACTTGTGCATCATGAACCAATTTTGTATGTTGTCCAACAATTCGAAACCTTCCTTATGATTATTCCTGCGAACTCTCCCGTTATGTTTGTATCGATGAATCATTCGTTAGTAGGCATGCTTTTCCTGTTTGTTAACTTCCATTTCCTTGTATTGTTAGTAGGTATCTTTAGATTTGATGCCTAGTTAAAACTATCTATCTCTAGGCTAACTAGAGAAAATGTTGCAGTAGAAGAAGAGAGGTAATACCTAGTTAATCACATTTTTACCATTAATAAATTCTCAAAAAGTTGTATCTGTCGGAGCTGTTGACTTAGGACAACATGCTTAATGATTAAGTAAAGTTAGTTAACAGAACAACTTAATGGTAGGTAGTCGTAATGATCACTCTGCCTAAAGCCATAGATAGACTCATAATCATAAACTAGCATTCCTTGATCACTTCCAATCAACATTGTCTTCGCATCAATAAAAATCTAACGCAAAGCATTCCGTGACGATCGTTCATAGATGAAAATGGCAATATTGCAACCACTTCCTGGAATCATGTGATAGCTCTCGAGAGCGTGTTGCCGTCGGCAGCGGCGCGGGCGCAGGCGGCGCAGCGCAGTCGCTGTAACGGCGGATCGGGGCCGATGAACGCGGCTGGCCTTATTCCAGCGAACTATCGCAAGCGAGAAACGCGACGTACTTTCATTGTCACCTCACAATACTGCAGCCCCCACCGCCATGCCACCCCGCAACGAGCCTACTATCTATCTGCGGATACTTGCGATTCGCGAATAGGCTGCAACACTTGCGTCGCTGAGCTGCAGTGCGCTGAACTCACTAGGAACTTTGTTTATTTCTTTAACTTTATTTTAAGAATATCGTTCATGTCGCTTGTCAGTCAGTAGAAACATAGACCACAATGCTTTTCTTCTTTTCTGTTATAGGAGCTACTTCCTAGCGGTCCACATAGTTAGTTGTTAATAAGCTGCTGGGTTGGCGACTTGTCTTCCAATAGAGTCCAGTACCAAACAACATTATGTATTCTGTCATTCTATGTCTAGTCTTGCTTAATCTTTGTCTGTCATCTGATCTGGTCCAAACTAGAGTGAAAAATGAACCCATCACTAATAAAGAACATAAGTAGGAATAGCAAAGTTGACCAAGTTTAAGATTTGAAACGTTAGTTAACAATTAATTTTTTCATAGAACATTTCAATTATACTGTTTTCTTTCACTTTTAACCCTTTCATTTGACGTCCATTTTACTTACAGTTTGCTTATCTAGCGAGAATATCTCAGTACCGCGGGGTCAGCTACGGTATTGTAGTACGGTCTGGTGCTGTAAATTATGCACTGTTTTAGTCCCTCCGGCAACGTAATAAAGCTTACTTTTCCAGTAAGAATTTAAAGTTGCAGTTTATTTATCGGCAACTGGTACTTGAAACACTACTTGAGAATACAACATCCAGAATAAAATGACACAAGTAATTCTTGATCAACAGCCACCACAGTTTATTGCTAGACATGGAAGCCTCTCTATTAGAGGTTTCAAATACTTATATACTCACCACCACAGATGAGAATCAGTGCTCACCACGGTTTGTAAATAATTGGCCAGCGCTGCGCAAGCTGTTATTTAGAATGGTTCAGCTAAGCCCATTCCCTTTCTTACATAAGTACACACACAAGTACAAAGCATATTGGCAATTCTTAATGAATGTAGGTATAGAAACTTCGTTGTTGCTGATAAAGGGCCTTCTTCACCTGCTACCGAGTGTACTGCGCCGGCGCATGGCAAGCGAGCAACAATGGCGCAACAGCCGCCTTGCCAATGACCCCAACAAGTGCGGCCCGCATCGACATTGCAATAGCTTATCGACGTGTTTATGAAGCTATCGTTACCATGGATACTTCATTCAATCGTCTCATTCCTTGAAGTGCCTCAACAAAGGCCTCAACACGTTCGATTCAGGACCTGCGGGAAGCAAACCCTAGATTTATTTGCATTGTCTAGCAATGATCACAACAAAATCCTTTGAAAATCTTTAATTGAAGGATTTTTTAAACTCTAGGCTTTTGGATACGTGTCAAGTTTATTTTCGGTAAGTAAAAAAATGATTTTAAAAAAAGTTTTTATTTATTCATCAATTATTTATTGTACACAAATCACTTATTATATCTACTAATATATGCCGATATGGTTACTTACGTAGTGTTCTATTTTTCTACAAGGTTTGAAATAATAAGTCAAAAGTCTGTACGGTTTATTCAGGAAAAAAATTTTATGGTAGTCTAAGGTAGGTCTCTCCCTAAAATTGACCTCTTCATTCATACTTGTGCTGTGTGTGTTAGTATTTTATTTATGGTATTGACTTCTACTATTTTGTTGTCCGGGGTTTAACTCAACTCAACTCAACTCAACTCTAGTAGTATAAGTATAGTGAGGTTCTCGTATTAAGATAACCCTCTGAACAGTAGGCAAATGTCTGTTTCATCCCATCTGTCCACCACTGTAGGATGAGATATTATAGACTGCAATGCTGCAAGCCGTTTCAGGGGCATCGCCAGCGGCTTCCTGAGTCAATGTACTGCAGTACCTACCGAACCATGCAGCAACTCTATCTAAATATCAAAGATCTGTCAAAGAAATATAGCATTCTCTGGTAGTGGTAGAGTCCTACTCCTGTAGAGTACAGAGAGTTATCATTTCATCATCCTGGATTTCAATTAATGTTTGCCAAGATAAAAAAGGTAGGCAATTTTTTTCATTATCTGTGTAGAAGATAGCTTAGACAACGAAAAAAAATTTTAATATGCCGATTTGTGAAAAATATTGCCTTCCCTGTAATTGCAACCTTTGTAAATTCTAAAACAAACATCAACTGACAGAAATATAATAAAGATTGTTAGCAATACCGTGTGTAAGTGCCAGTCCACCGGAAATTTGCAGGTATGATCAGACCCTAAAATGAAACTACTCAACTTTTAATATGGAACACGAAATATTTTCTTCGAGTTTCCATAGAAAATCAATCAGCTGATTGGAAATTTTGAAGCGATGGTCAAAATTTATTCTTGTATTCCAACATAACCTCTATTGAAGAAGTTGTTTAGTTTCGTGGACTGATCATGCCTGCAATTTTCGGTACTTACATCATCCCTTATACTCAGTATATTTATGCGGTTAAATACACTTACAGCCTTGACCTGTTTACCTACTGAAAAATTACAAATTTATACATACATCAAAAACACAACTTTGTCAAACACCTGAGTAGGTACAACTCAGTTGTAATTTTTGATTGTTTCTATAGGTATCAAAAAAGTAGATAGGTTATCAAAGAGCAAAAGTGAAATTTTTGCCGCTCGCGGCGCATGCATGACGTCCCTTGTCTGTGTAGGACATCAAAGATTTTTATTCAACTGTCACATACCATATTATGTAAAATTGTGCAACCGAAAAATATACGTAGCTGATCTCAAACTCAAATAGGAGGATATAGGTAGGTAAGCGCTAAACTTAATAAAATCGGACCTTCACCTCGCTGCACTGTGACAATGACATTGCATCTGAGTATTCAGTTGCTGAATTTTGGATTGTTTCTATGACATTAGCGGTTCACATACGTAACGCACGATCGAGCGCTAAAATATCGCATCGTTCTGTCAGATCCATACTAGAAACGTTACTTCCCATACTAAAGCCGCACTCGACGGACGACGCTGCGATGGCGCTGCATGGACAGCGGTTTAGCGGTTTTAGTATGGGGGTTGACATTTCTAATATGGATCTGACAGACCGCAGCGATGTTTTAGCGCTCCGTTAAGTGAGCGATCCGCTTTATAAAATCTTTATAACTGACATATTCCAATATACCGTACTTTCTAATTCCGCAACCGAATCATGTTACTATTGCGTACGAAATAAAATAAAATATATCTAGCTAAGTTCCGACCCCAATAGCACGATATTAATAGGTATGCATTCAACGTCATATAAGCGACCTTGACCGAGCCATCAATTGCATCTCACCTTGGTGCACCGCGGCAATGACATTGCATCGTTAGCTGCACTTCCCCTGCAGTGACAAAGTGAATGCACTCGACTATGTCAGCGGTAGCCGGTGTTGCAACCTTGAACTCTGCAAAAAACGTCAATAAACAATCATTTAACTTATTGAAGCAGGTAGGCATACTAGTAGCTGAAGATGTGTTTATGTTGGATATTTTATGTTTGAAGCTTAGAGCTGGATAGTAATTTTAATAATTTGTATTATAATTTTTTAACATTTCCCGTGCTTCAATACAAAAAAGAAATTATTTTTAATTTGAAATGAATGTGTGTCGTTAAGCATACATTTTCAGGAAATTTGCAAAACTTTCTGCCGCAGGTTCAAAATGATAGTGTATAGGTATTAACTATAACTTATAAGTCTTCTCGTAGATCTTCATATTTAAATTATGATATATTAGTTTCGTACGTATTAGTTTCAATATACTACAGGGATACACGTGGTTTTTCGACGACTCGGTGTCCCACACGAGAAAAAGAAGAAGAAGGATATACTGGTAGTAGGTATGCTTTTTACTTAAATTTATAAATTAGTAATTCAACTATTATTTTTACCAAATAGCGAATATTAGCTTAGGTTAATCATTTACGTATGTATTTATTTTATGAATTTAGTTAATTAGTATAGTTGAGTGGTTTCTATGTTACCCTTGTAGCTAAATCAATAAAATAATTGTTCACACATAAATTACTCGTACACAAGTGCATCCTGCATAGCAAAGTTTTCTCAGCGAGAGAAACACTACTGTTAATTTTTTACGTGCTTGTTAAAAGTCGGCCTTGTTTCTCATTAACCTGAGTAAAATCAACACGTTTTTCCATTTCTCTCTAAGTTCGTGTCGACGAGTGAAAACCGCATCGCGGCGCGGACGTCATTCCACTTTTCCGAGCATCAGTGGCTCATAACTAGCCACTGTGAATTGAGCTGCGTACTTCAAATGATTTGCTTCGTAGGGTACGCTAGCTAACCAAGCTAGGGGAGGCGCGGGAGGTCTGATGACGCTGGCGTGGGTATATCCGCAGAAGTGAGCTAGTCGCGCCGCCACTGCAATTTCGCCGGTGCAGTGTGCAGTAGGTAAGTGTGTCAATGCACTCTAATCCCCTCCCCTTCTCTCTGCAATCACTCATGGCGAGTTCACCTTGTCTAGGCACTATCGTAAGCCCTATGTAGTGCAAAACGATGATAAATCACTAAGTATACAATTTTACAATGTTTGTTCTACTAATAGAACTAGACAAGAAATTTTCTCAGTTTAGTAGGTAAATAAGAAAGTGTAATACTATCTTACCCTTTGGGACAAAACTAAGAAGACCTCTCGATGCCTTTATCAATGTAAATGTAAGATCCAAATGTAAATTAGTTAGTTCAGTTTTTAGCACCCAAACATCTTAAATGACAGCCATAAAAAGTATCACGGAAAATAGAAATACCTACAGCACCTACGATTACCTATGGGAATCACATCATTTATACAACCTTGACTTTGTCCGTAGACGGTCATGCAGCCGGCGATTTTCAAGGCTGCGTGTTTAATTACACTTTGAAAATATGAAATCTGTTGCTGCGAGATGAGTAGGCATCGTAAGTGGCAGACAAGTTCGTCGCCCCGTCTCGTTTTCATCTGCGTGTGAGACGGGTACACGTAGCAACCAGCAGCCAGCCAGCGACGGTTACGGCTGAAAACTTTCTTGTTACATCGGCTTCATCGCACTGCTGCGTATGCGCTCAGGAATTTTCATAGCGCCGCTCTTCGCGCAGTTTCGGAAGCGAATCGGCCGTTTTCTTGGAAACTGAAAACCGATTTCTAGACTGAATGTTATTCTCATTTGCTGTAAGTGAGTAATGACGTGGAACAGCTGGTCTAGAATTCTTTGATGAGCTAAAAAGTTTGAGTTTTCTGAAATGTACGACTATAATGTGTCTAGTCCGCTGACTGTGGATCTTGGTCTCCGAAACGAGATCTCTTCGCTGATCCCTGTCCCGCGCGATCTCCTGCCAATTACTCACACAAAGATCGCGCAGGTCAGCCTCTACCACGTCTCTCCAGCAAATATAGACAAACAAAAAAAAATGAGAAAATAACAATTTATGTACATATATGAAACCGGATACAAACAACAACATAATCATTATATCCCACATATTTAGTGCATTCGCTGTTATGCACGGCGGAGGGTGTTACTGCGGCGCAGGTGGTTGCGCGCGCGCATCGCCGCGTTTCCTATCCGTATCTAGGCGAGTGACAGTAGCGGCTGCGAAAGTGCACATAATTGGATCTGCGCTTTAGAAAGGGGGTTATGAGTTTGTAAGTGCAACGAACCTGCGACTGCGTTTCCCCGGGAATAAGAAGTGCTGGTGGCGTGTGCGGTGGAAAGCGGCGTTCCTGGAATCGGTGACAAGAAGACGCCGATGTCGTACGTCGATGTGTCTCGATATGAGCATGGAAGGCGAAAAGTGAAAATATATTTTTCTATCACAAATGTGTTGAATACCATACACCGATACACCTACTAAATGTTATCCAAGTCTGCCTAATAAACACATTTGCGTATAATACAAATTGTATGGGATTTGGCAACTGTTTCGGAAAATCTTTGATGTCATATTTTAATTATACAAATTTTACCGATTAACATATTCTATGCAATAGAGTGTTCGATCCTAAAAATACGTTACTTCAGTATACTTACATATGTATATTGTATTACGGAAGTTAATGATTTGTGATTATGAACCTACCCTAATTGGTAGGGTTTTCGTTATTTTGTAGGACATTGTTACAATACTGAGCGTCTTAGTTGATACGAGATAAATCACATTTCTCAAAATAAGTAAAATGGAAAAAATCTTGAACTTTTATAATGAAATCATCACTTCCATCCGATTTTTAAAAATATCGATCTATCAATGTTATCTACCCACTAAAAACCAAATTGAAGTTCTAAGACCGTATGGTGTATATTTAGATTTTAAACGCCGTCACCTGGCCAATATTGGTAAAAAAAGTTAAACTATTGTATTAATAGTGCAACTGTTCTATAACAGTAAGGTATAACGGGGCCAAAGGGTTAACCGACCATATGCTCTTTGCCCTAAATACCGGATATGGGTTAAGCAATCACAGGCTTTTTCTGCATCCTCTATTATACCCCTTTCCTTTGTTGCCGATATACGTAACAGTACATTTTACATAAAAAAGACGGCATTTGCACACACGGGTGGCATATTAATTGAATCGCTTACGAATCGATAGCATCTGATTTTCTACGCCGCATCAAGTATGTGTCAGATGTTTGCCCGTTATCTATTTGTCATTTTTTGTGACATTCGCAAATAAATGCGATAAAATCTAAGCACTGTTACTAAGTAGAAAATGCAAACCACAGACGCTCCCGTCTGTGAAATATAAACAAAAAGCTGTTACTTCTCCCGTTAATATTGTATTTAAACCTCAAATTGGTCACAGTCCCTAAGAAAAATTACCAGTTATAAATCACCCTAATCTATTGTTGCTTAAAGGTCCGTTCTTTCTGAGAAGGAGCTATTACTATAGGTCCCGGTTTACGCGGGGAACTGTTACTCGGTAACGGGGCTTGCGTGACGGCAAAAGTGCATTTTTGTTAAAAACTGCAGCTCGGTTGTGACGTCACAAAGGCGTCACACGACGTCGCCAGTCCTCCCGTTACTCGCACAAAGGACGTGGAAACAAAAGGACCTTCGGACTGACCACAAAGTCGCTCCTGCTGCCCCCTGCCCGTATCGTCATATTGTTTTCGACATTTGACTGTAAATCAATCAATGAATGGAACAATTTTTTAGTAAACGCTGTTTAGAAATACCAACAAAATGTGTTTGCACCTTTTTACTGTGACGTGTCTTAAAGATGTCCATGTGATAAGCAGTAAAGCATCTTATTTGAACAACTACAACATAAAACTTTAACAACGATGAGAATTTTTGTAAAGTCCTAGGCACATCACAAAAGTAATCATTTAGAACTTTTAAAAGAAAGATTATTTTAATCACGATGACAATGTTAAATATTGTCCATTACCTCTCCACAAGGGACTAATCATAAACAGTCTCACTAAACAAAGTTTGGGCGTCATTAAAAGTGAACGCTTGCCTTGGCCGGTCCTAGGAGAAAAAAGTAAAGTTTAAAAAGTAAAAAAAGAAAGGAATAGTCCCGTTAGATCCCGGTACCCTGCGGGGCCCGGGCAGGCCGGCGGAGGCCTAAATTGAGCCCGTCATGACAAATGCATCTAATACGATGCGCTCGGTGTTAGGCTAGGTTATGTATCACAGGCTTCGGGCTTAGTGGAGCTTGATTGATTACAGGGTCGGAAGAGAAAAGATTTTCTCTTTGGTGTTATGTTCTATTTTTACTTGTAAGCGCACCAATTTAGGCCGTTCTCAGACTTAACACACAACGCATCGCTAAAATAACGCTGCGTAATGCATGTCAGATCCATACTAGAAATAACCACTGTCGCTGCATCAACGCATGCATGTTGTGTTTTGGACTTGCGTTATTTTAGCGCTGTGTTGCGCGTCAAGTGTGAGAACGGCCAATTTGTGATAGCAGTGTTAATTAAGATCCTTCGGCTTGCTTGTCTTGACTTTTAATTACTAAATAGACTTTTATAAAATCTGTTTTTGCCTCGATATGGCAATATCAATCTCTATGTTTGGGATTAAATAAATTGCGGAATTTAAAATCTTAAAATGATCAATCTCACATGTGTTTAGAATAAAAATAGGATATACCTACTAGCTACAATCTCTCGTAATCTAAACTCTCAAAAAATATTAACAACGTTCTGTAAATATCAATTCCACCAAATTATTGGAAACATAACCCGCCTCTTTAATTCCTGTTAAGACGCAGGACTTTCGATGCCACGATGCCATCGACCTCTACAAGGAGAGTCCTGTAAGTACATTAGGTACTTATATTACTCGCTTCCTGGTCAAACTGGACTTGGAGGAATCAGCTCACCGGGTCTCCTTGGATTTTATTTCGACTTGAGCTTGAATTTGAAAAATAATCACATTTAGGATTTTGGTGATCGTCGCGCTTGTTTGAGAAAACTTTACATTTAACATTTATTATTTGGTAAAGTATTTACACAAAATAAATACCTACTGTCTCTATTTTGTGGTATTTATTAATATGTGCCGTGTGATGCCGGCTTAGAATAGCATCACCCCACATCCTTCCCGTGGGTGTCGTAAGAGGCGACTAAGGGACTCGAGAGTATTGGTGTATTACAATTTTTAGGCGACAGGCTGACAACCTGTCACTATAGTGATACACATGTTTTCCGAAACAACCTTAGAAAACAATACTCAAAAATGTCAGACGTGGCGATAGCGACCGTATTCTTACGGCTGTTAACGCTCTGCCTACCCCGCAAGGGATAAAGGCGTGATATATGTATGTATGTATGTATGTATTAATATGTAGTTGGTATTTTTCTAATTTTTACCAGTATTAACTCTGGTAGTGCTTGATTTTGGCTCACATTCGTTTCAGGACTATGCTGTCAATTTATCGGATTCTTTTAAAGTTGATCTATGGAAATTTCTGTGAATACCAGTTTTGAATTTTTGAGCTTTGTATTCTGATACCTACCACCAAACTACTAAAGTATGTATAAGGATTTATGCAGCGAGGGGCCGATGTAGCAAGCAGGACTCTTCTTAGTTCTTACATAACTCATAAAGATTCTAAGTCATATAGATTTCATCGGCCGGGTCGCCGCGCACGACCGGGAATTGAAACCACGGACTTAATGCACCTATTTGACAATTTTATTACTTACTAAAATCGCAATAAAATAGGTATCGATTTGTTATAGTAACCTGGTAAATAAATGGTTAAATGGTTAAACTTGTAGTTCACTAAGATTTAGATAAAAGACAATATATAATTATATGTAAGTTGGATTAATGTTACAAATTGTGTGCTGCTAAGTCCAATTAGATTCGCAACAATGTATTTATATTGCAACTTGTAAGTGCATCACATTACATAAACCTTACCATGCTTTCTATTCGAGTAAGTAGCACTGCACCGGCACGATAGCGCAAAGAAAAGTTATAGACATAAATTAATGATTTGCTAGAAAAGTGGCGCGTAGAGTTTCGCGCGGCCGCCGTCCGCGACGGGCGGCGCTGGCGGCGCTGCGCCGGCGCATTGCTAGTAGGAAAGTTGCTTATGACGTCGGAAAGTGTCACGTTGAACCATGGTGAACCGCGACCGGTGTCTTCCGCGGTGGCTGGCCTACTCACCAAATTGTCATTCTATCAATCTGTCACCATGACAGCATCTGTGACAGCTCCTCTCCTCTAGCCTGGGGGACTTGTCGCGCTCTTACCGTTGCTCGTATTGACAATTATTTAACCGTGATCCATTGTTTGGACCAGTGAATCAGACGTAAATGTGAAAAATAGCTGTCATTCTTCTTTGCGACGTGTTTTGGATAATTGCTATTTTGCGATGATTAATATTTTTAAACAGTTACGCGTTGTTGCAAGGAAACCATTTATTAAGATGAAAAGTGGCTGCCTAACAGAGTTCAATAAACTCAAAAGCGTATTACCTTTTCCTATCTACTTAGTTTACGTGCAGTCTTCTCTACAATGTAGGTAGATGTTCATTGTGGCAAATTTTCAGATTAATAAATGAATACATTTTAATCTTAGTTACTATCAGGACGTGAGATAAAAGGTTTAAGATCAGTGCGGATCTCTATTCCATAATGTCTACCTACAAACCTAAAAGGTTTATTACGAATTCTCCAAAAGCAATATGGTCGGACGGTGAGAAAAAGAAATTATAATAAATTGAAAATAAGTATGTGGAAAATACAACGCAAGTTGTTTGTTCAAAATTTAAAATGAGTTATAATTTCGGACGGAATCGTGACGCGAAACTTTGGTCTCGCGTTTTGTAACGTTCGCGTTCGGTGGCGAAATAGAGGTCATTGACAAGGCCTAGCTGCGCGTGCGCCGCGTTCTGTCTATTTCTACGCTCTTTGATATCGCAATTCGTTTCCGGGAAGCCAACAGAGAAATTATGAAAAGGCTTATTGTGGTATGATGAAAGGCAAAGTCTCATCTTTCATATTTGCGCATCAACATCCGGTCTTGTACTTTTGATCCATTGTTTTTTTAACGCCCTATGCACTATTTCTATGAAAGGGTTAATATTTGTGAAGATATCAAAATAAATAAAAATCGTAAAAAAACATCTTTGTATAACTCACGCATTGAAATGCAACGCCTTCTTTTCAAGATTGGCTTATTCTATTTTCAGTGTAATACTTTTTGTTAATACGCCATTCTGCCGGTCGATTCTGTGCCTAGTCGTGATCGACCAAGTTGGCAAATGGGGGGCATGGGAGGCGAGCAGGGGGGGAGCGGACTCACACTACGCCACAACCAACGAAACGAAAATTTGTGAGGTCGACGACCGCGAGTGGCCGCACAACCAAACGTCAGGTTGATTCACTTTTCATCTACATTCACTCTGCAATGGATATCTGACTTCTTTATTTTTAACGGCAAAACGAAATCTCGCTTTTAAGGGACCTGAACCAAATCGTATGCCTCATTTTGCGTTCTACGAAGTAAAATAGGATTGTTGTTTTTGCAAAATACAGTTTATCAAGTAAACCCCGAACAAATAGGTTTCATTGAATTTCAGGCTGATAACAACGATGTCTTTGCCTTTATCATAATGAAAACAAACGTCACCATGAAACTTTTGTAAACAAGTTTATTAGAACTCAAGAGCTATTGTGTATTTTATTTATTACTCTTGATTAAGTTATCAGGATATATTGGACGTGAAAATAACGTAACAGGTATTTTGATTTTTACTGATTTCAATGATATTTTAAATATGCATTAAAACTTCTCTATTTGAAAACTTAGCAAATAAAGACCCTTTTGGCTTTATAGCATGCAAAATAAAATACAGGATATAATATCACCCTTCTCTCTATAAAATTTCGTAGTCTACTACAATAATTAACATATCCTTATCATTTCATCAACCCTGTCGGTGTGCCCGTCCGTCTGTATGCCCCACAATAAGTTCATTACAAATGTCAACAGCGAAATAAATATGTTTTTAGAAACCATAAGTACATTTTAAGTCGTCTATTAAGTACATTTTGAGAAAGGAATCGTTGAATATGTAATGCAAGATTATGGAACGATTTTTATGGTAAATAAGTGTTTTTGTCATCAGCTATTTGCAAAAGAAATATTTGACCTTTGTGTTCCAGCTGTATCTTCCTTAGAACTATAAAAATCTACGTAAAATAATCATAGCACTCATACTTACAGAAAAATTGCGATTAAAATGCTCAAAACTTATAAAGTGAAATGATCTTTGAAGGATTGAAAAAAGGTAATAAAGCTCGCCACGATCTTAGGAGGCTTATTTTCTTTATCGAAACCACGTGTTTTTTCACATTGCTATTTGTGATTGGTTTCAGATACTGGCATCGTAGGACGACTCGGTGTCCCACACGAAAAAAAGAAGAATCGTAGGCTTAAAGAAAAATAATGAAGAAGAATTTCTTGTCATGCTTCTGCTGTTACGAAGATTTTACTTTTTATGAGCATGTGGCCCGAGACCAATGACCCCATGTGTTGGCGCGAAACCACAGCGCAGCTTTCGACGCCGGCGTATTACTGCTTGTTATTGGTGCCGTCGTTTATAGTTCTCCTTTTAGCTGTAATTCTTATTTTCGTAATACCTATTATATAATATACGTACTAAAGGCTAGCCTAGCTGTTTTACCAGCCGTTCACAGCTTTGCCGTGGTAACAATTAGCGTAGGTACATTGTAGATATCTAATTAATAAAATGTTTGTATTCGGTTGATTAGCTTTATCTCTTTATACACACAATCTTTCTTCCTTATAATATTAGTGTAAAAGTAGCGATAAAAATAATGTTTTAAAAGTATTTTGTCGTCATTTTTATCACCTTTTTTCATTATTTGAAAATAAATTGCTACAATCTTTAGAGATTTCAAAAAATTATAACTTTAAACAAAAAAGCGTTAAAAATGCATTTATTAAATAATAATAGCAAGTCTAACTTATCTTTTCCATTAATATCAATTTATTCTAATGTAATGTTCATATTCACCGGGTCAACTGGTGGACACCACACGATCAAAGTATAAAAAGATTAAATTATGCAATAATATCAAATGGCATTATTATAAAACCACTTCCTGTTCGTGAACTGTGAGATGAAACATTTCACGAATAAGAATGGTAGAGTAAGAGGTTGACGCTCCGTCGGTCTTCGCTTTGTCTCGTTTCAATGACTTGAACTTTAACAATGTCACGCAGAAAACAATTTGCGTACGCGTCGATTGCGATGCGATGAAATGCTGGCAAAACTTGAAATCAGCAATCTGTAACAATAGAAATTGATAGTTAGAGGTAGTGTGATTGTTTAAAAACAAGTAGATGCGGTTGAAAAAAAAAACTACTTTCTAAGGGACAATTTCCAGTAGGTACTTTTGCTATGCCTTAGGTTTTTTAACTCTTTCGTTTTATCCTAAAGTTCTCAAGAGTTTTCAAGTAGCAACTTATTCTTATTACCCATACTTATTCGAACCGGAAATATAGCAGAGAGGTTATTAACTTTAACTTCATTACAATAAACACTTTCATTATTCATTATAAAAAAAATATTATAATTAGCAAGGGAAATCAGCCCTTGTCGGTAATATGCGTTTATTCTCTGTGTTTTTGCGCATAGATCGCGCGCACGCGCACGCGCGTAGCAATCCACGCGCGTTGATGTCTTCTGTTCGCCTTCGATCACTGCCTACAGCTACGCCCTTCTTCACTTCAGATTTTTTGTTAGTACATACGAGTTCTTGTAATTTATAGGTAAGTAGCTACATATTAGAAACGCAAAATAGATTGTTTTATTATTTCTTGGTAACAGAAGCTTGTATAGGTAGTATTTTTTCCTGAAAGGTATAGTTTATTATTCTTTAAAATGTGGTTTGTGGTTTGTTACATCTCGTCTACGTATATTGCGTTATTCAAATACTTGAGGTAAGTTTTATGAAAGAACAATTAAAAAAACGAGAAATTGGCTATAGGGGTTATAAAACACAGTTTTTTATTATAATTTTTACTAAAATGTGTTTTATGTATCTTTTTCCTCAACGATCCGTGCATTGCTCTATTTCAATTCCTACTTTATCATTGTTTAAAAAATACACTGACCATAATAACAAAATTTATGGTATGTAATGAAGTTTTTTGCTACTAGGTGCTTAGGTATAAGTTTATTACGATACTTAGCGGCATTTCTAAGTAGAATTTTAATTGCAAACAATTTCATATTACTTAGGTAAGGTTTTATCAGTCATCTGTTACCATTAGGTTTTACAAGTTGCATTTAATTAACAACTCACTTTTTTGCTACTCTAGGTAATTTAACTTATGATTTTCAAATTAATTTATATTATACGCTACATACTAAACTAAATAATGAAGTTTAAATTACTTTTAAAAGGTTGATCAATGGCACAGATAAAAGTACCTACATGAAAGTAAAATGGCAAATGGCAAACTTTTGCACTTTTTTACGTATTTACCGAGAATGTTGTAATGAATTTCGTATTTCATCCAAGTAAAAATTAAATCATAATACACAAATCACGCCTTTATCTCTTCCGAGGTAGGCAGAACGCTAACAATCGTAAAATTACGGTCGTTATCGCCACGCCTGAGGGCGGCCCTTTTCGATGATACATGTATCACTGTAGTGACAGGTTGTCAGCCTGTTGCCTAAAACTGTAATACACATGAAACCCTCAAGTCCCTTAGTTGCCTTTTACAACACCCACGGGAAGAAATGGAGTGATGCTATTCTAAGCCGGCATCACACGGCAAATCATGACGAATTTCTCAAAATGCCGTTTCTTAGTATATCAATTTGTTTGTCCCTGCAGCCCTAATAGGGCCGGGGCAGTTGATTGATATGTCGTTAGAGGAGTGATGTATCGCCGTGCGTGGTGCGGCGTGCGGCGCGGCGGCGCGGCGGCGGCAAAAAGCGCGGTTTCCGCATTGCGCGCGCGCAGCCTGCAGCCCGGCGTTTCCGTGCCTTCCCCGCCTACCCGCCGTCAGGGGTACGCAACCTTGTGTATGCATCATTTTCAATAAGAAATGTTTTACCCACAAAATGTCTATCTCCGGGACTTATCTTAAAAAATACTGAGGCGTAGAACTCTCAAGTGAAGTGCCAATGAACTATTGTAATCCAGTTTCATTAAATGATCTAAGACATGATTTTAATTTGTTTGTAGTTTAAGATATGACGATTAATAATATGTTTCAGGACCCAAACATCTAAATTTATTTCAATTGCTAATAAATATACAACACACTTTAAATTGGTTCGCTTCCAGTAGAAATCCATATAGTTTTTGTCAATCTAGATATAGCTTAGTGACGTTATATATAATAGGAATTCTCAGCTTATTTATTTACTTTCTATGTTTAAAGTTGTGTTTTAGATAAATTAGGAAATTGTATTGGAACACTTGAAATCAATTTGAAACATGAACATTTTTATCAGATTCATATTGCAAAATCTAATAAGACATTGAACTCATTATCACACATATAAAAGGCTACAATTAGATCAATTACCATGTAAAAGTTCAAAGTCAAAGAAGTATTGAGATATCAACTAAGCATTTGGACATTTACAATAGAGATTACTCGCAAACTTGACAACTTGTCACTACACGAACCATTTGAAAGGGCCCTCAATACTTATCAGACGTGGCAATAATGACCGTAATTTTACGATCAATAACACTCTGCCTACTCCGCAAGGGTTTAAGGCGTGATTTGTGTGTCTATGTATGTATTACTAGCAAAATATGTTCATGATATGGGCACATATGGGCACTAGGCACACTAGGCAGTTGTCGCTGCGCTGCACGTTGCAACTGCATAAGAAGGTTGAGGTCCCCTGCCGCCCGCGGCGACTAGCGGTTCGCAAGGTTCAGGTTCACTCACGTTCATTGCCACAGTTTTGTAATGTAACCCTGCTTGTGTAACGCCAGGCCCTTCACACAGCCCTCTCACTGCTAAACTCCATACCTATATTTACATACGTTCACGTGCTTTGCTAAAGTTGTACTCTTAATGTTTGAATGATAAATTATAGATTTTTTTAGGGCATTAGTTAGCGTGCCTCTGGGCTGTAGCCCTAAGTTCTTTATACTCTTTCACTGCTACGAATCTACTGTCTTCAGTGATCACTTGTTTTACCCTTTACATACGTTGGTGCAACTTGTTTTGAGTCATTTTTCTGGTCGTTGTGCTGATTTAATTAGGCGATGAAAATGTATATTCATTCTTGGATACTCACACCATTTTGCATGCGTGTAATTCCTTTAACTTCAGATTCTGATAGGCCTGAATGATTTTGTTAACGAACTTTCTGCGCCATGCTTTTTCATAGTGACGTTGCGTGGAATAAAACTTAAAAAATTGTTGGGAAAATATTGTGTGGCATTTTACCTAAGTATTTATTTATTTAGGTAGGTATAGTAACAAACCCACCAGTGTTACTTCTATATCTATTACCAAAGAATAATAATTACAATTAATGCCGTGTGATGCTGTGTGATAGCATCACCCCAAATCCTTCCCGCGGGTGTCGTAAGAGGCGACTAAGGGACTCGAGAGTATTGGTGTATTACAATTTTTAGGCGACAGGCTGACAAGCTGTCACTATAGTGATACATATGTTTTCTAGAACAACCTTGGAAAACAATCCTCAAAAATGTCAGACGTGGCGATAGCGACCGTATTCTTGCGGCCGTTAACGCTCTGCCTACCCCGCAAGGGAAAAGGCGTGATATATGTGTGTATGTATGTATGTACGTAATAATTACAGCAACTCTTGTTACTAAACTTTTATGTTTATTACACCGCACTAGACTAGGCACAAGACAAAAAAGCGATCCATCGATCATCCATCAATCGCTATGTACTCACGGTTGCAGTAGCCACTTACATAGGGTAAGCGTACATAATATGCGCAGCCGTACACATGGTAAACGTACATAATGTGCTTGGTGTGTTTAATTGAGCAGCGTACAGCGTAGGCCGCGAGTTCCGCGTCTAGCGGCCGACGACCCCGGCCTTTGAGAGTATCGAACCGAGCGGTTACGTCATCCGCGCAAGCCTCGCTGGCGGACGTAGGGCTGCAGAAAAATATTCGCGAATTCATATTGTAAGAAATAATTACTGATTTAACCTTTTATTAAACATACCATACACTACGCCTTTATCCTTTGAGGGACAGGCAGAGCGCTAACAGTTGTAAAAATACGGTCACCATCCACCACCGTCTGACAAATATTGAGGGCTGCTATTTTATTGAACACCTTAACAGATGTTGGACAACTTTAATATATAAACAGATTGTACTTAAAAGCTAGAGTCTTATGTAGTAAGTTATCGTCATTATCTTGAGCCAGTATATGCCTATATCCACAAAATACAGGATATAGGCTACCTTTCCAGAGCTAAAGCACACAGCGCACTAGCTATTAAATATCTGCCTAGTTGGAATTTAGGAATAGCGATACCAAATTTTACTTTCAGGTAAGATTCTAACTACGATTATTTTCTGCGTTTATCTGTACCGCATGAGTAAATTAGTAGGGCTGTGTGAAAAAAGGAGTATATTATGTGGAATATATCATTCAAATCAACAAAAAAGATTTATTTTAGTTTAATTTTAAGTGTAATACATGGAAAAACTGCTTCAATGATTATACAATAAACGTATTTTCTGGATCGGATATTTCCGTACCGACTTTCTAAGATAAAATTCTGTCTAAAAGATACCTAAACAAAGGATATCTAACTGCTTTAACTAGATGGCCACAATTTTTTGCAAAATTGAGAAAACAGCCAGCCCTAGCTTCCACTTCTACCACCATAGAACACTAACTTAACTACTCGTGGAATATTCCTATGTAACTTTTTGGACAAAGACTCTGTTGTTTTTTGCTAGAGGGTTGCCAAAATATCTACTTACTAAATCCACAGTACCTACTTGTGATAAAATAAAGTAAAAAAAAGTTTCTTTAAGCCTCAAAGCTTGTCAATAAAAAGATGAAATAAAAAAAAAACTTTGTTTTAGTTAGTTAGTTGGAATGGTAAGCCAGAAACATTGTTCGTATAAGCACGTGTAAGAGTTAATTAGCGTTACGTTTGCAGCTTATCATTTTGTTTATATTTTCACTTGTTTTTTAAAATGGGTATTGTGAGAGGCCATTGACCTCTTGTGCTATGGGTTTACTTCCGACCTCTCCCTATGACTAATTTAATATTTGACACTTTCAAATTGACTTTGATACTGGTTTCATAATATGTTGTATTTATATATAGTTGCATACATATCTCATGTGTTTACCATACTTTATATTCCTGCTTTTCATTATGAATCGAAACTTATCTGCATGAAAAGAATATGACATAAAGTGTTTTGCAGTTGTTTTTCTAATTAGCTAAACTCTGTTCTACCTTAATCTTTATGTATGTAATACAATAAAAGTACCTATTATACAACATTTTAGATTTACTTTATGTGTGTTTTGACTTTTAAAAGGCAAACAAAACTATTAAGATGAGTCAATATTATTGAAACAGGGCAATTAAACTGAGATTACTTTCTCAGAGGCAAGTTTTCGCGGCCAAGTCAATGCCCGCTGCTCGCTACGGCGTAGTAAGTAGCCACAGGTGCTAATTCTAACCAACATGTTTCATGACTTTTCTTACACTCTAGTGACTTTCTGGAAAACGTACTCACTGCTAATTTGTCTGATAAAACGTAAGAAAAATAGGGTGTCTGTAAAGTCGGTTTACTTACAGGCAATAGTTGAACGTGACAACGTCATAAGAAATCACTGATAGAATGGTTACATTTTTCAAATGAACATTTTAATTTTATTTGTTTGATAGATATACACTGCCGAACTCGAAGGCCGATTGTGCCTTTTTTTGCTTGTTTCGCGTTCTCGCGTGTACTTTAAAATTTAAATGGAACTCCTCAGAGCGAGGTAACGCCACATGAGTCATGTTTTTGGTGCGTGCAGCCGGCTCCATCGAATTACCAGACGGTGTCAAGTCCAAAAAATTGTGGAATCAAAGATCTAACATATTTATAAGCACTGTACTAAGTACTTGTTATTGTAGTCAATAGAATAACTTTCATCATAATTCAAGTCAAAATCTTTATGGCAAGTGTAGTTTTACGACGCGATTGCAAAAAGGATGGAAGGCAAAATAATATATTTCCATTTCACGTATTCTTCTTATACAAAATATGTCAAACCAAGGGATATAAAACATGTAAGGAAATGTCTAGCAGAATTAAGGCCAATCCAAATAAAAAGTAGCGCCTGACAGCATTTTTGAGCACAAAGTTTCGGTTGGAACTTTCGTTGGTTACGCTCACTTCGTCGATAAGGTAAACACCGTCCGCGCGGTCATTGACCCAGCCTGCCACAAGGCCACACTCTTACACAATCACACACCAAATATTATCGACTTATCCCATACAATCCCTTTTTAAATCCTCGTTGTTATCCTTGAATGCTAATCCTTTTCTTTGTAAGCGTTACATAAGTTTGGAAGAAGCTTTCAACACAATTAGGCACAATGTTTTGAAAAATAACTGTAAATCCGAGGTTAGTGTTCTCCGCTAAACTCAGCCATTATGTCTTCCTAATTTTGTAAAGTTAGCCCACGTCTAGAACAATCGTAATGGCAACTAAACAACAGCCGTGTTCTCAATACGGTGAACCCGAGCGATCGGTCATGCGGCGCGGGTAGCTGCCAGCCCGAGCCGAGCGAGCGAGCGCCGGCGCAGCGAGTGTGAGCAAGCAACAAAAGTACTTTCGGGCGAGTAACGGGACCGCGCGGAGAAATGCTCTACGAAATCGAAACACGCGGTCCCGTTAGCCGGCCCTCGCCCTGCGCGGCGCACCCGGCAGCGCCTGCGCCGGCAGCGCGGGATGATCGTGGTAAATCACACCAGCTTACCCTCCCGTTATCCACTCACGATGCACCGGCCGGCGCGACTACCCGCCAATTTAATGCTCCGGCTGCTCCAGTCTAGGTTCCATAAAAGCGGGCAATTTGCCGGGAACCATATCCACTTAGCGAGATAAAACCGCGGCTAAACTGATTACATGTTGAGTTGAACTCGAGCGAAATACATTCACCTGTTCGTGGAACCGCGAAACTTCGCAGTAACTACGGTATGGGATAACTATGGTATGGGATACCTACTATGTGTTTATATGAAAAAAAAAACAGTGTAATAATTACTGTAGCTATTGCGCAATCGAATCGAACAGACATTATGTTTGTCATGTACCTATTTGACATTAATTTTTCCCAACTTTCTTATTTCTCACATTTGTCTTCTTGTTAGATATGAAAATAATATTATGATCCGCCTAAGTCTAATTACCTACCTATTACTTCTTTCGCTAGTATAAAACCCAAAGCTACCCCTTTCAAACTAAAACTAAAAACTGTTAGCAAAAAGGATTCCAACGAGATCCAATAAGAAATGAACTTACCATCATTGTACTTACTAGAAGAAAAAAACTACACCAATACGACTGCTTATAGCTCGCTTATAGAAATGCACTAAACGTATGACACTGCCATCTAGAGAACTTTCTCCGTACTACAAACATGAACAACTTTCACATAGAAGCAAACTCTACCAGACTAGAGCTGAAGTGCATCTAAGGGACGTTGGATACGTACAAACTTTATCTCTAGCTTCATGAGAGTGTTTCACTCAGCTAGTTCTCTGTTGTATCACATAGATGTCAGCTATAGAAAAGAAATTTTATCATACAGAAATTATATAAAATATTATAGTTTTGTATTATAGTTAATGGTAGTAAATTTTGACAAAAGTCATAATTTACACATTTATTTTTTTTGCAGCAGAGAGTTTAATTAATTATGTTAATTTAATTATGTAATTACTTACTTAATTTAAAAAAATATGTCAAATATGACAAGAACTTTAAAGTAAATTCCTTGATAATACGAAATAATAAATGCCTATTCCAACTAGAAGTCATCAATCATCTAAAACAAAATACATAAGGGTACGTGCGCAACTACATTACTGGCACATAAAAAGCGTGTTAGTTTTTATCATTTTTGTGTTCTTTATTTAAAAAAGCTCGAATTGATTGGCTGCGCGTTTGGCTAGCACCCCTCGCGAGTTGCGCAGCGTCCCTCGCACTGTCAGCCAATAGGGGCGCTCGCCCTAAGAGGGTTTGAGCCCTTAGCATTTAGGAACCTAAAAATAAAACTGATGACTTGCGAGCGGGATAATCGGCGTTAGAAGAGCGTTGCAAGTTTTTTTCTCATTACCTTATTTTTAAAATAAGTGTCAATAACATACAGATAAAGGAAAAATCAGGTGTGACGCAGACACCTAAATAAAGGATGTTGTCCATAAAAAAGACGATTGTAGCATATTGTAGATCATTACACCGACAAAAGTGAAACTCTTAAATCATTATGGTTATCGATATATTCTACCGAGACTTCATAAACATTTAATTGAAATTGTTTATTATTTACCTACGAAATATTCAACCATTATTTTATCCTCCACGTTTTTATCTTTCTGTTGAGTACACGGTGATAGGAACAGGACGAATAAAAAAAAACAACAGGCTCTGTTTGTTTTCAATTTATTTTAGATTTAGTAAAGTTTGAATTTTCAAATTTATTTTTTAACGCTACGTGTGGTTAATTTTAGTCGTTGGTCCCAATTGCTTACTAGTTCAAACTACGACGCACTGTACATATCGCCGAATATTTTCCTTTTTTTTTTCAATCTGTGGTGATACAAAGTTCTTGGATTTGTTATTGTAAATATAGGTCGAGAAAGGAAGGAAAGAGTTGTTCAGTTTTATGGTTTAGTTCACCCCTTAAAATGTTTACGGTAGATTCCTGTACCTATTGTGTTAGGTATAGTTGTGAAACTGCAATAATTTGCTAATAAAGAAACTTTCTAAATTTTGCCCCTTTCTGTTGTACTTGCGAAAAAGTTCAGTAGCCGAATTTTTCAACATTTGTAATCTATTTTGTCATATCATCATAAGCAAATTCTAAATTTTAAGTCTTCTAATTATAGGCCAATCATAAGTTATCGTTGATTTGTAGAATTAAAAATCATAAAATCAAAGTATGTACTTATTTAAATAGTAAATGAAGAAAGAGTTGAATTGGGTATGTAAAATGAATATTTCTAATATTTTTTTCTGAAAATATAAGCAATTTTAAGAAACTAATTAGTTTTTTTTTATTATTTGATTATCCCTTATTTTTTAATAACTTTTTAAAAGTTTTTCATTGATGACGTCACTACGACACAATTAATGAAACGAACAACCACCATGTAGATTTTATTGCAAATGAAACGAATAAGTATTTCATCTTTTGAAATGTCATGTGTCATGTCATCAAACTAGTGATGCCGCTCGATAATGGAATATCGATAGTTTCGATACGTTATTTATTGGTCAGGTCAAAGTATACTTTTCGGTGCGGTAAAAAAAGTTGAAGTATACGCTTCGGGGCCCTATGAAACGTCGAGAAAACATAAAAAAAAATTTTTTTGGTTAAATTTTTTGGGACTTAAAAAAATTTTGGGCAATTTTTTTTTTTATAATATTTTTTTTATATATTTTTGTCGTGTAGAGGAGCCTAATACAAACACTTTTGGTCCTTGGTAATTTTGGTCTAGGACGCACCTAGGCCGAGATATAGACCCTCGAAAGTCTAGACCAAAAACTACAAGGGCCTATATCTCGGCCTACGTGCGTCTTAGCCTAAAATTACCAAGAACAAAAAGTGTTTGTATTGAGCCCCTTTACACGTTAAAAATACAAAACAAAACGATAGCCGAAAAAAAAAAGACTTAATACATACACTTTTTGTCTTTGGCAATTTTGGGCTAGGACGCACCTAGGCCGAGATATAGGCCCTTAAAGTTTTTGGTCTAGACTTTCGAGGGTCTATATCTCGGCCTAGGTGAGACCAAAATTACCAAGGACAAAAAGTGTTTGTATAAGACCCCTCTACACGACAAAAATAAATTAAAAAAACTATTTTCGATATAGCGCCCCGAAGGGTAAACTCCACACTAACACTAGATAATACATATTAACGGGTTTTTACTCACGGTATAGGATTGTATTGAGTAAAAACCTGTTAACATATGTTATAGTGTTAGGTAGTTTATTGTAGTTTTTGTTTCAAACACAAAACTATGCACCACCACACATAATATATAATACTGCTTGAAAAACAAAAGGAAATTCCATATTTTACAGATAGTGCAGCTGAAATATGCCGTAAAAACTGCAAAGTTGGCTGGAAAATTATGAATTCGGGAATTCCATATTGTACACGTAAACAAATATAAACTGAACAGTGTTATCGATAGTAGTATCGATAGTTTAGCAACAGTACTACAAACGTCAAATTGACATGACAGAAGCAAGCAAGGGGGAAGTTCGTTTTATGAGATACTGTAAGTTTTTATGGTTTTATGAGTTTCGTTTCATTTTTTTGTGTCGTATGTACATCACAAAGGTCAAATGAAGGTTATTTAGATTTTTGCATAAATAAAAGTGATTTTTAACTTTTTCGAACTAAAAGCATGAAAATACTACAATATACCAAAATATCTCCAAATGGATTTCTTATTTTATGTCTTCGAGTTAAGCTTTACATACCGAATTGAAGGATGTTGACCATAAAAGTAGGTTGAATAAACGGACAATAAAATTGGACTATCATAAAGAAAATTGTATTTTGCTCTCCTAATAACACAAAAAGGCTAGTCAATTGCTATTATGTATACATGATATTATACTACGTTTGATTTTTTAACAAGTAATAAGAAACCAGAGCATCCTTTTCATTTAAAATGAGATGTAGATCCTGTTATTCGTATCTTTCATTTTGAATTGAAAGGTGATTGACATTTACACGGAGCGCATTAAAACTGCAAGCAACAAAATGACTTGCGTTCGTTTATCCACTACAAAATAACTGACTTTAAATTCCAACACGATGTTCATATCACGCCCTAAGTTTACTCATCAAACACTCTGGGCTAAGCTGCCAATAAACAAATTCACCATGACTACGAATTGTCAAGAGTTTGTCAACTTTATCATACGTCATTATTATTAGTTGTATTCACTGGAGAGTGAATAATTTGCGCGTATATAGAATGTGACGTGGATCATGATTGAAGCGCTTTGTGCGAGGGCATAAGTTGTCATTTTAGTCGTGGGTGCAGCGCGAACGCCCCCATCGTGCATTCAAGTTTTGAGTTTGACAGTTCGCGACCCTTGACGCATGCGCATCTTTCAATGCATTTCGATGACGCGAACAATTTTTTTTCTGTCTTCCATTTGTGACCAAAATGCGCTACAGTTTAGGTATACAAGTGTATTCTAATCTCCTAAACAGCACTATTACTCGCTGTTATCCATTTTATATGTGAAAAAGGCAAGGTGGTATGATTTTCTTAAAAAAAACACTATCTATTTTCTTAGAAAAATAGTTAAATCTTTTTTTATCATTTACATCGTTTTCCACCAGCATCAGAGTGCAGAATGAATAAAGCTTTATTAGTTCAAGTCAACGAGATGTTTCGAAGTTGGTGTCGGATATTTCGATTGTTTGAAAATGACAATATAAACAATCCACGATTAAAGCCTTCTTCTCATTATATTCAAGTTTGTATCAGAAATGACATTTTTATCGTTAGAGAATAGTGATGTCCTATTGGTTTTTATTTTTTAAACATATAGACATATTTTAGGTTAATAGTTTCATCCATGCTTAATTCACTTTGGGCAAAGAATAATAATTTAATTATTGCTACTACAGAATTATTATACTAACGTAGTGTCTGTGGAGAGGAAACTTCACCCGCGCCATGCAGATAGCCACGAAAGGTCTTGTCTCAGACTTTGATTAAATCGTCTGTCACAGACGTATGAGGCGTCATTCCCTCGGAATGTTGTTGTTGTTGTTGTCCGCTGGGACAAAAGGCCCTGCAGAGTTTCTTCCATTCCTCCCTGTTCTGGGCCATCGTCTTCGCTTGGTCCAGGTTATTCCTACTGTGTTCAGCTCGTTGTACGCCTCCAGGTCTCCGCAGGTCTACCACGGCGACACTTGCCGCTTGGCTGCCACTCAAATGCGACTTTAGCTAGATTGTCGTCCCCTCGAAATAGTACCTAAATAAAACCTAGACGACACACTCTTAAACGAGTAAAAGATCGGATAAAAGTGGTATGTATCAGTTTTAGTTCCTAGCTAAAGAAGTTATAAATCAACATTTCGCAATTATTAGCCAACTTTGGACAGATATACATTTTTTCTGAAATTGTGGGGTGATTCGGGTTTTGTCCACGTTTCCATTAATTTTGCTTTTATTCCCGGAACTCGTGCCAGTTTTTTTGGGTATTGTGTGAAGGTCTTTGCATTTTTTATGGCTGGTCAACGAGGGGTCAGTCAGGGTTTTTTTTTTTAGATCTGCGTCCCCTAATCACGGGGATTGATTGACAGCCAACGGTCACTCGCAAATTGCAATCTGCATTCATGTCAAAATAATTATTAGAGCGCGATCGGCAATCGCATCTGCAATGGTGTTGTTATTATTTATTATCATTTATGATTTTGTTTTCTGACAATATAAATTATCCAAATGAAATGTCATACTGGCATTCTTAAAAGGAACTCGGATGATTTTCAAATGAATCATTTAAAACAAACATACACATACACATATCACGCCTTTATCCCTTGCGGGGTAGGCAGAGCGTTAACGGCCGTAAGAATACGGTCACTATCGCCGCGTCTGTCATTTTTGAGGGTTGTTTTCCAAGGTTGTTTCAGAAAACATGTGTACCACTATAGTGATAGGTTGTCAGCCTGTCGCCTAAAAATTGTAATACACCCATACTCTCAAGTCCCTTAGTCGCCTCTTACGACACCCGCGGGAAGGATATGGGGTGATGCTATTCTAAGCCGGCATCACACGGCACTTTAAAACAAATACCTACTTATAACAACAAAATATACTTATCTACAAAAAACCTGGGACGCCTTGCAAGTTTGTTTCGTATAAATAACTTTAGTTATTTAAAAAATGTGTAAATTTTGGAAAAAATTACTGATATAGTGAGTAAAATTAAGTTTATAAATCTTAACAAAAATGTCCCAATTTCGTGTTTTGTCAAATAATTCAAACAAAATATCTCGATTTCTCTAATGAGAAGCATATTTAAGAGAAACAAAATACATTTAAAAGCTATATGATTATCAAAAACTCTAATTTCAATGGGTTCTCAAACTTTCACTACTTGAACGTACTTATAATGCAAACAAGTTAATTATCGTACCACACTTTTTTACTGCCTAGATGCTCCCAAGGCACACGCCTATGTTTTTTGGTTTTTTATGATACTTTTTATCGGCATCCAAAAAAAACTCCCCTATTTGCAAAATAACAGGGACCTTTGATCCGGCCGCTTATTAAAAGTAAATATTTCATGAAACATAATCGCAGTGCTTTTTTATCTATTTTATTCTACGTATAGATCCTCAGTGTGATTTATGGGGATTTGCGATGCCAATTATAAAATTATGTGAGTCGTAAACTGTTTACGTAGTTTATTTTGAAAGTAGTTTAGTTAAAAAGAAGTTATTTTGTGATGAAATGATTTACATTCTAAGTCATTTACATCAATATGGAGAAAATACTTAATGCATTTGCCTAGTGTGCCTTTTTGTTCAAAATGTCATAGTTATACGAGTAAAGTACTGTTTATTTTGATAAATTAAATGCAATTTCTCTTTAGCGTATCAAATCTGCAACTTACTACGCTTTTTGGCAAATGTGAAAAAAAATTAGAGTATTAGTATTAACACCGTGTGGGGTGGGTCAGGTAATGGTAGAGGGACCATGAATTCATGCAAACTGTTCTAACACCTATCATAATGGTATTATACATTGAGAAGAATGGCTGCAAAAACTAATTTTTGTAGTCTTATATATTCCAGCCATTGCTTAGGCAAAACCTTACAGACTGTACCGGTAGTGTAAAATCGTCTTCATCGCTAGGTACATACGAGTATTATAAAGCAAAGTCGCTTTTCGGGTCTATATGTATGTTTGCTTAAATCATTAAAACTACAAAACGGATTTTGAGGAAGTTTTTTTAAATAGATAGTATTATTCAAGAAGATTTTTATGTTATTATTGCCGGAAAATCATCTAATGCCCACGGAATCAAAATGCGTTATAACTGGCGCAGCCGCTGGGCGGGCCGCTCTTTTCTAAAAAAAAATGATTTTTTATCTTTTTTTTTCCGTGACGTAGTGGGATAACGAGTCGAGGAACGGTCCGATGCACTCTAGTGTAAGAGTGTTAGAACTGCCTGCTAGCAGTAGTAGGCCTTTGAGATGGTGGCATAATTATCTTTGTCTAATTAATCATAGACGTAGCAACTGAAACCGGTATCATAATGTACCCGCCGAACCGCAGAACAATTTCATTTTAAATTTAGTGCTATGATAAGATACATAAACATAACTACAAACAAGTATACTGATACAAAATAATTTAATCCTGCTTAGTAGATATGTAGTTTATAAAAAGTGATTATTTGGTCTGCATTATCCTATTCATTGTTATGATTTTAACGGGTTCTTACCTACGAACTCGTAAAAATAAGTACTCTTTAAAATCATAATTATGAATAGTGGAAACAACCGCAATAGATTTAAACTTAGTATCCCATTATCCTACTCTATCCTCAAATCGTGGAGTCTGTAGTCGAGCTTTGTGTCCACGAGTTGTCCAGCAGATGTGCGTGGCCGGCTGTTTGCATTCACTCACTGCACCGCGCATGCGCCAAACACACAAATATGGCTGACGACACATTATTATTGCTCACACCAGATTTTTACATTTATTATTTGGCATTATTATTTGAACAGTTTGTTCCAGGCTTACTGTAAGCTAGAACAATCGATCGATTTTAGATAATTCTTACAATAAAACTAATTTTTCAGTAGGTTCTAATCAATAGCAGTATCAAATCGTTCAAAATTTTGCTTGTTATTATTTTTCTATTTATGCTCTTTGTTACAGTTTTTTCGAGCATTATAGCATTGAGTCACAACTAATGTTAATTATATTTATAGGTCCTTTAAAGTTTATGGGTTGTGAAGGAAAAATTGTGTTTTTAGACATACAGAAATCTTTACTTTTTTGTTTATTTTCCGCAATTTTTATTTAAATCATGTACATAGATATATTTTGTCCAAAGATTGTGTCCAATATAATTTTAATGTCTTGTAAATTTGACGGACTCAAAGCAACAAAGACGTTTTGTGACGTTAATTTTATGGATAGTTCTGATTCGTTTTGTAATCGTGAATCAGGGATTCTTCAAAATGTATTAAAGCACTTTACTTCATTCAAACTCACAGGTGAAGTCATAAATGTTTAGTTGTAATTCTTTTTATATTTTTACTTACATTCGTAAGATGATGCGTTGTAGTTTCCTAATGGTCAACATTTTGTAGTAGGTATCGATTTTATCAACCATGAATGGTTAGTCTTATTTCTAACTATTTATATCATTCACACTATTCTAGAAATTGTGAATTTATTTGGAAATGAAATGAACATGTTGTTAAAAATTAAATGAAATCTTGTATTTTTTTTTGTGATGCAATTTCTACGAGCGCTACACATAACTTGATTGACTTGTTTTGGATTTTATAACAATAAAACCACAATTCTTCTACATTGATGCTATAAAAAAACGGGAAAGTGGACACGAGAAATGATTTCTATTTACTAATAGTAAATGTGGGCAGCATCCCCCATCCATGCGCGACCCTACGCAAAAACGCACCGCGCAGTATTACGGCGCCCGTCACGCGGCTCGCAACGCGACATGTATACCATCAGCTTTATAACAAATCTACTACAAAAATATCTAACAATTATTCCCTTCAATCAATGAACAGTGCGTAAGGAAAGAAACGAGCGCGCAGGTCCGCGATCGCAAACGCCTTTTTAAAGGCAAGTGCCGGCTGTCAAGTGTTATTGTCATATTTTTTGAGTTACCTATATGCGTGACAGTAAAAAAAGACGATGTGTTGATAATTTTGAGTGCGTATTACCCGGCGGGTTAGCGTCTGTTTAATAATAGGGTGAATTTATTACGATATACATGAAGGGTGAGAATTTGTTACATACCATACTTACTTAAGTACTATATTTTAATATAAGTACTCGTCGTCGGTTTGTGATGTATTATCGAACAAATGAAAACATCGACTATTTGACGAACTAGACATGTAATCGGTATAAAATATAAGCCAATTGATATGCATGTGTAAACGTTGAAGTAATAAGTAGGTATAAATCAGAGACTGTTTTGTTTACTTAGGTTAGTTATCGACATACAAATATGTATCACAAATAGTATGATAAATTAGCACTAGATATAAGCTAAATATTTACAGTAATTGTTTATAAATAACAGCAAATGATGGCCGATAGATCAAGTCATTTGAGTATAGATAGACAGTCATGATTTTATAGTCTTGCCCATTGGTCTTGTCAGTACACCTTTAAACTTATAAGAATCTGATGTGTGAATAAAACAGATTCAATTCTTATGTATTTTAAACTCTTTAGATTTAGTACATAAATATATTAGTCTACAAAAATGCAAACTATCTCAAAATTTCTTTATAACTAATGATTGATTTTATGTTCCTATTAACATCTCTTCATTAGTTGTGTAGATACCTACTATTTCTTTTTACAATGTCTATCAGTGAAAATATTTAATACAAGAATACTAATAATGATTATAATGTTTACTTATTACTTTTACTTCTTAAAATGTATTCCAGAAAAAATACTTATGGAAATATGTACTTAATAATACACAACGGCTTTTATTCTTCTCTACACTTACATCTAGTTGAATCCACTACACGCTATCTTTAAACTGTACCAATCATATTCGCCAAAATTTCATTCTATTTAAGAGTCATCACATCACATTTTTAGTTATTGTTTTTCCGAATTTTCTTGGCTTAATAGGTGCCAGCAAATTATCAGTATTCATGAATATCAGTATAATTAAACCAGTACTTATATTTTCGGTATCAGTATAATTATCAGTATTAAACCCTTTCTTGTAATAACTAGAACATGTGTGTGTGCAAAGTGTTGTTTTTCCGTTATTACTTGTCTTGTTATTTGTCTATTTCAGATTTTTTTTTCGTTACTCCAGTGGTTACACCGTAGGTGTTGATGGTAGTAGCTCCACTTGATTTTTATGTTACTGTCTTTTTTTACATTATGATATTTTATTTGCTTTTTACAAGATATATTCCTAAGTAGGAAACTTACTTAGGAATATCCTTAAAATAAAAAAAATCATTTAACGTTATTTGTCTATTCCAGAGTGCGCGGTTTGTGCGGCGGCAGCAGCAGCTGCGGCGGCTGCAGCATCCTGGAACAGCACCAACGGTCAAGATTCCACCATCAGCAATGGTACCAAGAGTCCTCCTTTACCCAACGGAACCGTTAATGGCACCACTAATGGCGGGTCACCATCACCGCAGTACAACGGAAACTGTAAGTATAAACAACAGAGTAATTCCTATGCTGGAACAGCAGCAACAGACAAGATCATACCAGTAGCAATGGTACTAAGAGCCCTCCTTTACCCAACGGCACCGGCAATGGTACCACTAACGGTGGGTCACCATCCGCAATATAACGGAAACTGTAAGTATAAATAACAGAGTAATTCTTATGCTGGAGCAGCAACAATAGCGACAAGCAGCCTCCTCCTTTACCCAACGATACTGTCAATCGCACCAGTAATGGCCGGACACCACCACCGCAATATAATGGAAACTGTAAGTATAAACAACAAAATAATTCCTATGCTGGAACAGCAGCAGTGGTAAAAAGTAGCCTCCTTTTTTACCCAAGGGTACTGTCAATGGCAACACTAATGAAGTATCACCATCACCGAAGTATAAAGAAAACTGTAAGTATAAACAACAAAATAATTTCTATGCTTAAGCAGCAGCATTGGTAAAAAAACAACTTCCTCTTTTCTCCAGCACTAGTAATGGCAGATCATCGCAGTATAATGGAAACTGTGAAAAAATATTAATCCTTTCATGGAACATAAGAAAAAGATATGACCAAAAAAGATCAAGTCAGAGTGTCCAGTTTTACTCAAAGTACAATATTCTCGTACTAATGAGACCAGATTTGGGTTTGCAAACTATATGCTGTATATTTTTGCAAACTGTGGCTATAAACCTTTATAAATGCTAAAAAATGGCTGCTAAAAGACATCATTTGACTAAGTACAAGATTTTACACTAGACAAAATCTGTAATACCGAAAGAGTTGTTTGATTTTGCCTTGACTTGTAGGTACTTACCTAATTCTCACCTATGGAGTGTTCAATAAGAATAAGTCGTGCAATTTTAGATTTGTCTCAAATAATAGCTAAGCTAAGTTCTTTTTTATTTTTTCGCTAAGCTAAGTTAATTTGCTAATCATATTGTATCAAAATTAACAATTATTCGTTGTGCGTATTGACCTACTTATATTTAAAGCTTTTCTTATTAGATTCTTTTATTTTTTACATTATAAGTATCTCATAAATGTCACATTATTTGAATTTACGTTCTCAAAATTAGGTATAATATAGTAAGCTTAGACTTTATTTGTGTTAGTATTAGTATTGTTAGTAGGTCAGGGTATTCTTATTTTGAATTAACATTACTTATAGGATTATTCTATTTTCTATTCACATTGTGATTCCTATTTGCATTCTTTAAGACACTTTTCTAGTTAGTTTAAATATCAAACTTAATATTGCGTTCCATTTTTATAGGATCACAGCCGCATATAAAGTTGATACTACTTTTAAATTGGGGTTGGCTGGCACCACCCCTTGGTACCGCCTTTTTACTTACACATCTATACCTATCATAGCTGTCAAACATCTATGACGTAGAGCTCGTAGCATTCAAGTAAGTTCACCGAGTCTTAAATAGATGGCGTTAAAGTTTCATCAGTATTGCCCTCTACATTTTTATATCAAAATTACTAAGTTGGTAACTTGGTGCCGCTTGGAGTAGTGGTTCTGTTATTTTTAACCAGGTTTGTTATCTCAAACTTGAATTGTTGTAGTATTTGTTTCATAGATGTCGTATAAGTCGCTGTTGTTTTGAAAACAGTTTGAAGATTTTATTCTACCGACAGATAATCAAAGTAAGTTTTAAAGTAGTTTTTCGTCCTCGGAATAATGCTATAGCTCAAGAAAGCAAGTTTCTATTATCAGGAATTATGATTGACTTCTAACTGGGGGAATAAGTTTTAACAATTGGAACAATTACTACATATTAATATCGCATTATGCTTATGGAAATTAACAACGCTAACTAGGAGGCTAGTCGCAAGGGAACTTGTAGTTTAGAGAAAGCAAGATCGACAATCGGGCAAGTTTTATTATTTTCGAAAACTTGTCTTGTGAGGTGGGCATTGTCGGTGCATAATCATATGTGGATTAGATAGATGACAATAGGCCTGCTCGTCAGTAAGTGACGTTTCATGAAGGGTTCCCGCACCCTCGCGCCGAAAAACACACGCTCCAATTTTCGTGTTACCTGCTTTATGAGAACACGGTAAAAGTGGACATGAAATTGTTCCAATTCTAATGCAAAACGGGCAAGTAGTTACTTTGAAAAGGGCAACTGGTTTCAAGGGAGTGGGTGAAATGATGTTCCGCCGGTTCCGCGTATCTTCCGATGTAAAGATGTTTTAAATTTTAATTTTTAATGTATATCGCTTCGATGATAGAGTTTGAAGTGAAAATAACTCAGGATATGTATAGATACCAGCCGATTCTAAAAAGTTGATATAATGCAACTTAGAGAACTAAAAAGAGCATTAACGGCTGCAAAACTACGGTCGCTACCACTATAATGATAGGTTGTCAGCATGTAATCTCAAATTGCAATACACAAGAATCTTTCGAGTACTGATTAAGTCTTTATGGCGAGAGAGTAAATCTCTATGGCGAATGCAAAATGTAATTATGTAATGTTAGATTTCCTGTAATAAATAAAATAGCCATGTTTATACCATAACTTGACGTGAACAACGCAAACTTACCTATAAACAGGCATAGATAGTACTTTTTCTCGCATTTGCGTAGAAATCCTCTCCTATTTTTAATCCTTACTAAATATGTACAATAAAATTGGGTTTTAGGGGTTTTCAGTCAATAACCGGAAAAACCACTTCAGGCCGTAAATTCAATCTTAATCAAATCATCAGTCATTGTGGTGGAAAATATTGATATCATAGGATTTCGTTCGAATATGTATCAAGTATAATATTAAGGAACTGAACTTTCTGGTAGTTAATATTCTTTGCAAATAGGTACCTTAGTGTCTTCTCCGTTCATAAAATCGGTCATTGTGCGACTAAGGTTCCAAAATTTAAATAAATTTAAGCGCAATCCTGTATAATGTTCTGTAATAAGTTTGATCTTATTACAGGCAGCTAAAATAAAAAAGAACAAGGCATAATCCATACATTCACGCATCACGCCTTTATCTCGTGTGGGATAGGTAGAGCCTCAACGGGCCTAAAAATACGATCGTTATCGCTGATTTATCGGGACGTCTGATAAGATGAATGTTTCAAAAACAATCCAATAACGTTAAAATTCCTGGCTTATGCTATTATAACCTCCGAAAACAAATTTATTGTTCAATTTTGTATCAAATTAAGCAAGAATTTTTTCCATGCATACACAATGTCAAATATCTATCAAGTATCTATCGGTTCAATTTATCGCATAAAATAAATAGTAAAATGTAAACGGCTAGCATTTATGTTGACATTTGACACGATATTATGAAACTCGTGTGATCGCATAGTAAAATTATAATGATGAGATAAATACGTATTGAGTCAATACTGGCAATGGGCTCAAATTCTACAAACGACAAATAAACTTTTAGTTATGAGATGTAAGAGTTCACTTCAGGTGGGTATCGTGCTTTATTTATTAAGGTTTCCTTAAAAGGCACCAATTTGGATAATAAATGCCCCGGCACAGGTATTAAGCAGGGACACCCCAAGGTTCTTAGCAGGTATCTAGCTCAATAGGCGGCTTCGATAGAGAATATTTTTTGTGTTCGAATTTTAGAAGTTTGCTACAGTAGAAGCTCGATGGCCAGTGTTACTGCAAGGAGTGAGCTGTGTGAGACGACTAGGCCCTTCTTCGGCCACCGTGGAATGATGCCGTGGCGCCGTCGGCAAGTGACACATTTCGTGTTGGGGTAAGTAAAGTAAAGCAGCCGGCGCTTTCGGGCAGTGAACACGTTCCGTTGACTTCTCTATTTTAAAAACTACTTGGCCGGCGATATCCGGGAAGGGACCGACCGCATCACCGCGCCTGCCGACTCTACACCACTGCCACTCATTTTCGATGCAGTCGACCTGCGTACGCGTCGTTGGTCGCTTCGCGCGCACGCGCGTTTGCTCCATGCACTCAACGAAATTTTATATGTAGTCTATAAGTTGTTGATAAATGTGTAAAAGTTTTACCGGTTAATGAACTTTCTGAAGTAAACAAAGTGCCTTTTATTCGTGCAAAGGATGAATGTACAGAATAGGTGATATTAGTGGTGCCTGTAGAGATTTATAAGTTACCATGAGCGGAAGGGAAGGCGGAAATGCAGTTCCGTCTTCTAGTAAGTATTTTTGAAGATTATTTTATTTTTTTGTGTGACTAGTGTTGATAAGGTGATGGATGGGTTACACTTGCATGTTTTCTCGTGTGACTTTCGCCGTGCTTAGGTTGGACGGTACACACGTGGTGCTGTTGGCTGGTGGGAAGGGGCCGCATAATCGACTTACGTCAAAAGCTGTTCTATGCATTGGAACTTGACATGGCCCTTATCGAACGGATGTGTTGTAGAACGCGGCGGGCGCGGGAACGCAATCAAAGACAATTGTTTATAACACCATTGAAATTATTCAAATTGAGGTTAATAGAATCTCGTTTCATTTGTGTCGCACATATGCGGACCATCTTTACGTGTCACGGAGTGTTGATCAACAAGTAGATAAACAAATATCTGTAATTAACACGACGACTTTTGCGTATTATTTTGTTAGATATGAATCACTTCATGTTGTTTTGTTTCGTAATGTTTTGATAAAATTGGTCTAGGTAGTTGTTATTGGGATGACGCAAAATACATACCTTTATTAATGTAGTAGTTTTATCTGAAGTATGTAGAAAACAAATGACGGCGCAGTTTGATGTGCGGTGTGTTATATCAGCGCGCAGTACGCATCTAATAGCATTGTTTACTACAACCACACGATTCCGTTGTAGGCAGTTGAAGCCGCCTTGCGTGCCCGCGTGCACTCTATAGCTACTATAGAACTAGTAGTTCTAATTTCAACTCTATGATTATAGGTGTAAGGTTTGAAACACTATGGAAACCTAGAATTTATATTTATAAGTTTTTGTGTAAGAAGTTGTGTGCGCCCGGGCCGCCTGCATTTTGGAAGGTCCTTAATCTCTCCGCTCCCCACTACGTGTTTTTGTCGTCAACATACCAAAGTTAGTGACGAACTGTTATCTAGTATATCGATATTATGAGAACTGATTAGGATATCTGTTTACTATAATAAGTAAATCGGTTGGCTGGTTTAGTTTTCTAGTTTCTTACCTAAATTAAAACTTTTAAAAAGGACGTAAAAGTGACAAATTTAGATTACTTTTTTGTTTCGGATTATTCAGGTACAAATATCAATTCCTACATACTGAAAACGTTTATCATAGATAAAGCTAACACATTTTGTTCAAAAATATGCCTGCTAGCTACGATCTTCGAGCCCGTTATTCCAAAATGTTTACTATTCATGCGGGGTTACGAGGAAAATATCTATTAGGAATTTTTAGAAAGTCGATGCTAAGTTACGCGCGTCCCTACTGCAAGGTTCGAGTTCGTAGGCACTCAATTAAATCTGAATGGTGGTACTATCGGTTGTCTCTTTCACTCTTAGGGATTTTGAGCCCCGATGCGCAAGCGCCACTTGGCGGTGAATCACGTTCAAATTCCATACCTACGATTGATAACAGCTTAAAGTAGTGAATGGCTGAATGGGCTATTTACATTAGCTTGCAGGCCATGCGCTTTGCAATCACGCTTCACCCAATGTGGGTTGTTTACTAAATGCATAACATCATGATGGGCAATTGTTCTATGAGAATGTACTCCTTGAATATTAAACAGCTTTATCTAGTCATCAGCGAGGAATTTAAATTTATTAATAAGGTTTTTTATAATAAAAGGGGCGCCATTCAACGTTTTGTCAGTACTTCTACCTGAACGTCTTTCAAATGTAATTATAGAGAATTCTTTTCTAGAACAGTAGAAGGGTAAGCAAGATAGTTGGTTTTTACGTAGATATTCTAGAACAAACACGTTTATAAAAAAAACGAAACCTAAAATCATTCTATATTGCGTATTTACCGTAGTCATAAAATACCAACACATTAAAATATATAGTACACATGCTCCTGCTCCTTTTTCCAATTAGATTCAGATCATTTTGTTTACATGTAAAGTAATATATAAAAGCACATTTATGGCGATATAAAACTCGAGCGGGATATTTATTATTGAGTCACATTGATAATAAACGACAGCAGTACCAACAATGGTCCCTACATAATCATATTATAATACGACATCTTAAACGGTGGTTGTACCGCGCGCTAAGACGTGTTTTTGCACCTTTTTTTGTGTTGGACTCTACGTTTACGGCCCCGGGGCCATCAAAACTACGCCTTTCGAGTTTTTGCACCGCGACGCGACGCGATACTACCCTTCAGTTTCATAATAGTGTTAGGAAAAGTACTGCGGTCATTTCAAGGGATGAACCACCCCTTAAAACTGAACAAATTTCCCCAGGGTACAAAGGTCGAAATATGAAAAAAACGTTTGGGCCTCCCATACAAAAAAATACCAGCCGACCATGTCAAGTTGTATGTGAGGTGCAATTTCTTTTTTTATATTTAGACCTATGTTCCTAGGGAAAAGTTGTTTAGTTTCATGAACTGGTTCACCCCTTGAAAGGAACGCAGTACTTTTCCTAATAGCCTGTATGATAGTATGTTTTTTAATAAATTTCTAGAGTAGATCTTTGTATATCGTACTTCTGTCGGTATTGTTCAACTACATTAAAAATTGCCTAAAAAGACGTGTTCTAACACTGTCTGCAAAATAATAATTCTAAAGGTACCTTCCAAAAGGCGACAAAATTAAAAAAATATATAATATACAACATTTTTCAAATTTTTTAACCCACAAAACGTTTTTGGGAACACCTAGGGTATCCAATCTCGGTATACCGAGATCTCGAAATACCGAGATCCCGCATCATTTAGTGATCCCGCACAGTGCGTGATTACGAGTGCGGGATCCGCGGGATTTGCGGGATTAGCAAGCAGCATAGAAATGTCCTTCTGAAGGCACGAAATAGTTGATTTCAATTTTAAAAAGTTCGTATTATTATTTTTATCGACTAACTACCGAACTAATTACCATTACAAACCTAAGTATAGACTTAGGCACGGTACGTATTTATAAATCGCTCTCAACTCTCGAGATCGATCTTGAGTACAAGTTTAAGATGTCATATGTCGCACTTGAGATGGATCTCAGAGTTGAGAGAGATTTATAAAATACAAGCCTTAACATTTAAAAGCAGCTCAGGTTGCAGGGCTTAGTTTGTAAGGTTATACTTGCGGGATCCCGCAAATGCCGAGATCACGCGGGATTGAAATCTTCGATCCCGCAAATACCGAGATCGGAAAAAACCAGCGGGATTGGATACCCTAGGAACACCTGTAGAGAACACCGCTGAATTAAACCACGATTTGTAATAATTACAATCGTAAATGATTTAAAAAAAAATCCAATGAAAAGAGACTAATTTCTAGTTTCTAAATAATCTCTATGGCGTACCGCACACTTAACTCACGACGGAGCGCTAAAACATCGTAGCGGTCTGTCAGATCCATACTAAAAATGTCAATCCCCATACAAAAACCGCTCAACCGCAGCGTCCTCCGTCGAGTGACGTTTCTAGTATGGATCTGACAGACCGCTGCAATATTTTTGTCTCCGTCGTGCGTTAAGTGTGCGATCCACCTAATGTCTTTAGGGATTCATTTAGGAAAGGAAAATCATTACGGTTTTTTTTTCTTTTGGGAACAGTACATCAGAATCGCGGGAGAACCACCCAGCTCAAGTGGGGAGCGCAAACAGTAAATGTTTGACTTAAAATATGCGTAGAATTTCCCCTTCCTGATTTTAAAATAACATGAGCTTAAATTAACTCGGGCTCAAAATAGTATAATCGGTGTAGGAACTAACCAACAATAAACCGGAATTGTCACGAATCTCGACTTTAGTAGTTCGTTAACGTATTTGGAGTCCCAGCGTTGATGTATTTTCAGGATGTTTGGAACGGCTCTGGCATAGGAAAGTAGGTACATATGCAACTATCTAATAACGTGATTTATGCAACTTGATTGTATGAAAATGTATGCTGCTATACGAAACAAAACGTCATTAATTTTGAGAAGCTTCGAATAGATTTCATCATATCTCAAGCTAAAGCAACACTTGTCAGCATATTTTTTCTTTTTTAATTCATTTTTTGAGGGTGTAAAATAAATATTTACAAGCGATTACTGCAAAATAGCTAATCGTGAAACTAAATAGCATATCGTTTTGTTGTAATTTCGTTTAGCTTACATATCGTAGCGTCACATCTACCTACAGTTTATGCCCTTAACGCACAACTTAGCGTTAAAATAACGCATTCGTAACGCAGCTGTGTCAGATCCAAACGAATTAGACATTTTGACGCAGTTGCATTGATAGCGGTTGAGCGGTTGTAGTATGGGGATGACATTTCTGGTATAGATCTGTCAGTCCGCTGCGTTATTTCAGCGCTGCGTTGTGAATTAAGTGTAAAGGGGGAAGTATTATTTTTAGTGCCTAGCTACACCACAAAATATAATACTATTTCAGAAAAATGTGATCAAAAACGGAACAGACGTCTAAATTTTGAGTTTGCAATCTGTAGATGTTCTTTACTCTCTGAGATAAAAGTATAATAAAGATATTTATTTAATATAAAAAAGATGTCACGATATTTTTGATATAAATAAAAAAAAAATAGAAATATTATCATTCCATCAACAATTATACGCTGCAATTTATGATAAAAATTTACTTCTTTTTAGCAATAAATGATGCAATTTGAGCAAGTATTTAAAAGTTCTAAAGGTGAAATTTTAGCTTACTTCAAGCGATCGGTAACCTTCTTATTTTATTATAACAATAACAATGTTCAATTAATTGCATCTCGGTACCTTCGTTGGACAGTCGGTTCACGTTAAAGGAACCCGACGAAAGAAACAATTAAGACTATAGAAATATCTCCACATCTTTTACATAATATGGAATGTAAATATTTTCTTAAGAAATATCTAAAGGCGCTAGTTAAAAGGAATGCGATCAAAAGTTACGCATACCATAAAAAGTTTGGTTGCATTGAAATTCCGAAGTGTAGAAAGAATTGGAAGCGAGCTGGGTGAAGGGGGGGCGGGGTGGCCATGCTGAATAAACAAAACAGATATACGAACACGACTGCATGCGCTGGAGTCACGTTTACCGGCTCCTGTCATGTACTGTACTACTTGGACTAGTTTAGAGGTTAGGTGGATCGCACACTTAACGTACTACAGACCGCTAAAATATCGCAGCGTTTTGTCAGATCCATACTAGAAACGTCACTCTCCATACTAAAACTGCATTCGACGGACGACGTGGCGATAGCGCTGCGTCGCCAGCGGTTGAGCGGTTTTAGTATGGCATTGACATTTCTAGTATGGATCTGACAGACCGCTACGATATTTTAGCGGTCCGTCGTGCGGTAAGTGTGCGATGCGCCTTAGGAACCATAAGAAGCATTTCAAGTTCCATCCATCGAAAAGCGATAAATTTGATTATGCGTATTTATGATTAGTACAGTTCTCAGCCCTTTCCGACAGTTTAATACCAGGTGGCACTGTATTGAGATTTAAGTTATATGATGCACCATCTATGTACATTTGAAGATTGACTGGAAAGTTTCCTATTATTTATTTTATGTGACTATGCGATTATTATGTGTATATGACTATGAGATATTTTTTTAAATTTATTATTTGGCGGAAAATTTTATTTAAATTTTTAATAGATATTAAGAACAATCTTAATTTTAAAAAATATTTGCATGCTAATTTAAATTGGCTGAATAGAGCGGACTGTGTATGCTATAATTAACACCTGAATTGTAAACCCTATTCAATGCAATAAACATATTTCATAAACATATTTCATTTCATTTCATTTCATTTAATTTTGATACTGGTTAATCATAATTTCTAAAAATATCAGCATTCGTTTATCTCTTACATGAGCAACTCAATGTGCTGCCACGATTTCCAAAAGTATCACTAATGCAATAATAGCATCTGCAAAAACTTTTGTGTGGTAACAATTGAATGCCTGCTGAAACTGTTTACATTTCAAATCCTGTAATTAAATTAATCGCTTAATACTTAAAGTAGGTACATGTATTTGCGTTGTACGTACATTTTGTACTTTAGACGTACAACACATGATACAAAAATCACCATGGTAAGACGTGGTGGCGTAGATGCGTAGCGTACTTTTGTAGTTTCGGAAGCTTAGAAATTACATCTTATAATTTTTTTGCGCAAGTTGTCATATCTCATACTTTAACTATGCACTACTTAATTAGTTGATATATATTCGGATAGACCAAGCATATTTTCCTCGGAAAACGTCGTTATTGTTTTATTGAAAATATTCCCTGTAAAAATAAGTTGTGCAATTATCTATTAATAATTACATTTTTGAATGTTTAAAATTTTGCAGTACCCTCTCCAGGGTTCATATGACACAACAGGGTTCATATGTAACAACTTAAATTATTGCAAATAGATAAATATGAAGAGCGCACTACTTGTTTGGTCACTAGTAAAATCACTTGTGTTTTCCAGCCAAAATACATACAGTATATAATGTAAGGTGTATAATTTAATCTTACAATGTGATTTGATTGATGATAATTATGCAGGTTTATTATCACGTAAAGTATGAAGAATTAGCAGCGAATCAATTTCAACCCATTTAAACGTTCCATTTTACTTGGTTTTTCATACATAAGTTTAACTAGTATAAGTTAAGTCTTTGATGGGTAACACGAGGTGTTGCTGATAACACTGCTTCCAAAAAATCTTTACCTACCTACATGTCATAGTATTAAAAACAAAATGCATATTTTGTGACTGTGAAACCAATATCCTCGAGTGATACATGAACTTAACTTGTTTTGAAATATGTAACATTTTTCATTGGCCGTGACAATGTAATTTACGTTTGTTTCTTTTTCTAAACTTTATTACATCCACCACCGGAAGCTCGTAGTTGCGCTTTCCGCTAATGAGCTTTTAAAATGAAAACATACGCGCCGTATTACTCAATTAAACAACCACACCGCACGTGCATGTGTCTTCGTGTTATTGTAATTTTGTTTGGTATCATTACCCCGAGTAAGTACGTACGGTACGTTAAAATGAAACCCATGTAAACTTGAAACGGGTCTCAACGCTTTCTCATTAATGCAGTATAGGGAATGATAAATATTGAGCGTGGAGTGTCGGCGTGGCGGTGAGCCGGCGGGCGGCATCTCCGCTTGCGGCCTGCCGAGGTGCACTGCAGCGGCAATGAATGAAGTAGTACCAGAAACGCAACCTAAATACTTGGCATTCTTCGAGTCTCCGTCGCCACGTGTGCCAGCAAGCGCTTTTACCGTGCGCCGCCGCCCGAAATACTATGCTTAGCTTACATACCAGCACACGGAAATGTATATCGAATTAGCAACCAACTAGCATGCTTTTATTGGCCTGAGGGATATCCTTCTCTTGATGGCTCTCATAAAATGTTATGAGCATCTTTTCGTCTTCGATTGTTTCAGATGCGTTTCTGGAATCTTGTTCGTAAGGCATTTTGATGTCAAAAGATTAAAAGTTGAAAATAAAGTATTCGAAATTCCTTAGCTATCTTTAAACTGTTATCTCGTAGGGAGCAGATAGTGAAGTCAAGTGAATAATGAAGACGAACTAATCAAGCATGTTCTGAAACTTTCTGAGAAGTAAAAGTATTGAGAAAGACCATTATCATTTTTTGTTTTTAATCTGGTAGCACATTTACCTCTACGTTTTTAATTATTAAATGTAAGTACGGATCTAATAAAGTTTTGGGAACTTCAATAGGTAAAACTAAACTTAGTCATTTGTTACATCCGGTTTCAATCGCAAAGAATGAATGAGTAGGTAGGTACCAATTTGCTTGTTACAAGATGAGGAAATGCCGCGCAGATTACTCATACTTCCGATGACTTATCGATACAAGTGCCTACCTATACCTATTCCTCTGAAAGTGATTAACTGCCTACCAGAGAACGACTGGTTCAAATTACTAAATTCTTATTATACAGTCTCAAAACATTAGAACCTTAAAAGCTCCTCTTTTATTTTAGATCGGCGGTATCGTTTCAACCTTCTATTAAAGTAATTTTGTATATTTTGACGCGTCATACCTTTCTTAACTTTTCCTTCAAAGTTAGTAATAAAAAGATTAATTGAAACTTAATACGCTTAATTTTATGTCTTTGAATTTAATAAAGTGGCATACCGATAAAAAGACGAGTGTATTCTTACATTCTGTTCCCACGTTATTTTTTGTATAGTACCGATAAGGGGCATAGTGTACCCTTTCATAGTTCAAAAACGATCGTGGTCCCTTATTTATTGCTAATAGATTTCCGAACGGTCCAAGTAGGTACAATGTCTTTGACGGCATGCATTTTTAAAGAGGGGGCCGTGCCATCCGCTTGGTGCAACTTCATTACATTGCTAATAGCACTGTTCCTTAACTAAAACAACATTAGCTACCAACTAACTGTTTTACAAAAGGCATGGCTAGAAATTCTTCCGATTCTATCAAAATTTAGATAGGTATTATAAACAAAATAATTTTATCTTTTGCTTCTCCCTAGCAGTTGCACCCTCTGCCAAACATTTTCCTGAGGAAAATAAGAAGCTTTTTCAGCACTATGAACCTTCCTCTTGAATTACTTTACTTAGGTATCTATTCGAACAAATCTCATTAAAATCAGTTGCATGGAAGAGAGTAACAGATCGACAGACAGGCAGGGAAACGCAAAAATCAATTTCATTTTATGCTATGTTTTGATTTGATTACTTAGTATGTGATTTATGATCGTGTGATAATGTTGACGAGGGCAAAATAACAGATACCTACTCACTTTTATTAGCATCGATAAATAAGTGATGACAGAATATGTCGCATTTCAACATCGGGCGAAGAATTCTTTATTAAATGTCGTCTCTATCTGTGACGGGAGAGATAGTATCATAAGAATGTTAGGGTTTCTACATTCCTGACAGAAACGGAAAGAAGTTACATACATGCCGTAAGGAACACCCACAGTGCGTTTAATCGTAGCTGCGATACAGTGACATGAATCTATTTGTGAACTCTACAATAATAGTTAGATAGAAACAATGAAGAAAACTTTGTGTGTACACGTGTGGCAATCATTAAATTTTGGATTGCTCGAACACATCACAGTAAGTAGTTTTTGTGCAAATTTACTTTCGTATATATCTTTCTTCGTACGTATTTTCTCTAAGGATTTAAACAGTAACTGCGCTACATACTTACTCATAAATGTTATGTAGCTTCATGCATTTCGTCGCAGTTGTCCACGTTTGATTTAATGTTAACTATTTTTATTAAATAACTGTGAAATAGTCGATAATTTCAATGAGATAATGAAACAACCCCAAAATGATTTAAATGTTCCTATTTGTGAAACTGAATATTTTCCCAAAAGGACACACAGGTCGTAATTTACGAATGTACTATATACATATATATAGATATCGCCTTCATCCCTTGCCTGGTAGGCAGAGCGTTAACGGCCGAAAGAATACGGTCGCTATCGCCACGTCTGACAAGTATAATACTTGAGGGCTCTTTCAGATGGTTTGTGTATCACTGTAGTGACAGGTTGTCAGCTTGTCGCCTAAAACTGTAGTACACATGAAACCCTCGAGTCCCTTAGTTGCCTTTTACAACACCCGCGGGAAGAAATGGGGTGATACTATTCTGAGCCGGTATTACACGGCACGAATGTACTCAACTCACTTGAATTATATTATTTTCAATACACAATACGTAATTCAATGAACGTATTGGTTGGTTTCAGGTGCGGGAGCGGGTGACGGGCGGGTGACGGGAGTGACGCGACGCGGACGCTGCAAGTGGTTCAACGTCGCAAAGGGATGGGGGTTCATCACTCCGGACGACGGCGGCCAAGATGTGTTTGTGCATCAGGTGGGTTACATGCGAGTGACGGGCGGATGACGCGAGTGACGGACGAGTGACGCGAGTGACAGACGAGTGACGGGCAGGAGAAAGACTGACGCGGCGCGGCCCCGTTGCAATGTAAAATTAGCAGGTTTAGCAGTTTACCACACCGGCCATTTTCTTTGCATTAAGCTGATGATATACAATTAAAAAGAAAATCATAAATACCTATGCAGAAACCAATCTTACATTTCTATGAAATATGACTACATGGGCGGGAATCTTTGGTAAGTGATATTCTGACCATTCAAAGATGCGATTAAAATTAATGTGTATAAGTTTGATCCATGAAGCTTATAAAAAATAAATACACGGTTCTTTTGTTGTCTTCTGTAACTATAGAATTCAAGCAGTGTATAATGCACCGTAAAACTTATCGAAGTTTAAAAGTAATTACTTAATCCGATAATAATGTATCGTGTGAATACATGCATGACCCAAGACCATATTCAAATTTTATGTGAAGAAAATCTGGGAACCAAAACAGAACGACTTCTAGAACCGGATTCATTGAGAAAACATTTTTTACAAATCTGTTACAAAACTAACACGACTCCACGTTACAAGAATGTTGTTCATCGGTGAGTCAGAATACATACATACATAGATACATATCACGCCTATATCCTTTGTGGGGTAGGCAGAGCGTTAACGGTCGCAAAAGAACGATTGCTATCGCCACAACTGACAAATATTGAAGGCCTCTACAGATGATTCGTGTATTACTGCAGAGACAGGTCGTCGGCCTGCCGCTTAAAGTTGTAATAAACACAAAACTTTCGAGTCCCTTAGTCGCCTCTGCAGGACAGAGAGTGATGCTATTCTAAGCCGGCATTACAGAGAGTAGTGAGTCAGAATAGTTAGTTGAGAAATAAATTCATTCACAAAAATATGCTGCGTATCTATTGGTTGACCCGATAGTGCGCTTGTTTGTTTGTTCGGCTTATCAAGGCCGGATGTTTTTTCTATACATTTACGCCACCAAACTCGTACTTCGCTGCGCTGCAGCGGTAAAATTTATATTAGGTCAAGACTATGTTATTGGGCGTCGATAAGGTTGAGTTTTTCTCGTAAAATGATAAGTGAGTTTATAGCCCGTTCGTTCCCCGTGGGGACATGGAGCAATAATAGTAATGTCGGAGGCGGCACACTCACACCACGTTATATTATGTTTGTGTACTCAAATATGTCCTTGGAATAGGTAAATTCAAATAACTGACAAATATGTAACTCGTTCCCAAAGACTTGTATACTGTAAATGTTGAAAAATATAGCTACATACATAGTATATTTACAACGTTCCATGACTATTTTTACTTAAAAAAATAATAAAGATTCTTAGAAATACCGATGACGAAATTAAAATAGAAACATGATTCACCGTCATTCAATTTTGACGCCGACGTTTTGTGTAAAAGGAAAAACAAAATCACTCAATCTGTGTGTGACAACCTTTCCCACCAAAAGTAATATCGCTTTTCGTGTGGGACACCACACCGAGTCAGGTAACAACCCGCTAGGCATTGGTGTCATAGTTTTTCAGCACTTACTTCTAGTAGCAAGCTTCTGACTTGGTTGAATAACGACCGCCGTCTAAGTTACCAAAAGTAACAGTAATTTCTATCATGTTTTCCTTATTGCACCTTCCAGAGCGTGATCCAGATGCCAGGCTTCCGGTCACTGGGCGATGAAGAGGAGGTGGAATTCGAGTGCAAGGAGTCAGACAAGGGGCTGGAGGCTACGCGAGTGTCGGGCCCATCATCCGTGGACTGCCAGGGCTCGCATCGCCGGCCACTCTCCAAGAAGCGCTTCAGGAAGATACGGTAGAAACATTCATACATACACATAACTCGCCATTACCTTTTACAGGGTAGCGAAAACATTAGGTATATTAAAATAAAGGCTACCTGCTTAGGTTAAGAGCCGTGTCAGAAAAAATGTGTACCACTAATAGCGACAGGTTGTCAGCCTGTCGGCTAAAATTGAATGTAATATACATGAAACCCTTGAGTCTCTTACTTAGTCATCTTGGAGTCACCTGACGAAAAGATGTGGGGTGCTGCTATTCTATACCGACATCATATGGTTTAATATTTACTTATTTATAGCCAATAGTGGGTGATAGAGTCAGGGTTGAGATGGAAAGCAAGGGGACGAAGAATGTTTGGGTTTTTGTAAGTCTCTGGGATGTGCCTGTCTACTGCCATCAAAAATTCTGCAGGAAAATAATGTAGATTCTGATTTGATAGACAATGCTTAAAAAAGAAGGTTATGTTTAGCAAGTAGAACGAACTTGGCCAATAACTCGTAGGTATACCTGTTAAATTTGATAAAAGAGTACCTCTAAAACCATGTTATTGAGCTTGAATTCAGAAAATATTTTTCACTCATTAGATTTATCTAGCAGTTTTAAATATAGAAAAAATCCTACCTAAACATTACCTACTTAGTGTTAACAGCCACAACAGTAAAAGAAAAACGAATTGTAAAGATTACTTTGGGACCTAAAATTTGGAACCTGAAATACATACTTCAAAGTGGTCAATAAAGACTTCATATCTGTTTCAGTTGTTATAACTGTGGAGAATTTGCGAACCACATAGCGGCGAAGTGCAGCATCGGACCACAACCAAAGAGATGTCACAATTGCAAGAGCGAGGACCACCTCATTGCCGACTGCCCTATAAAGGTATAATATCTTAAAGCTTCTACCACTAGTCAAAGCGTGTATACCAGTAATTTTCACAGAAACCTATGAAATAACATAACAGGAGATGGCAATCTGGGGTATAATCTAAGAAGAGATTGCTATACTTGTTTTTTTTTATTTCTGATGGATATACATAAAGTCTGCCTCTAAATCGATGTTGACAGATCAGACGACGTGATCCCAAGACGTGATATATAGAGAAACAAATAATGAGTAAATCATCGCAATACTTTTATTAAAAAAAGCGATATACTCATCTGCATCAGAGATGTAGAGTTAAGCTGCAAAAATAAGAGTAGAGTAATGATCAACGAAAAAAAAAAAACATAAAAAATACAAAATAAAACATTTTCAGGTTGAAAAGAAGAAAGAAGATTTACCGAAAGCAGACGCAGACAACCCGCAAGAAAGTCAGACCACTGGGAGCCCGCCGCAGGCATAACACGATATTATTTGCACGCTAACTACTGACTACCGACCTACCGATTACCGACTGATAGTGTGCATTCAGACCATGAAACCCAACCACTTCCCATAAGAATATATTTCAGGAAACGTAAAAATTGTTTTGACTTGGAGAGCGAGGGTTTGACGCCCGCTCTGGATCCTACCTGACGCAAAGGTTGTCCATCGCCATTCAACGCGGCAACGCGGCGAGTGTCATGGGCTCCTTTGCGGCTGGTGTGAGCAGGGGTGGTGTATTTTTGACTAATTGGATTTTAATTTTAATTTTTATTATTGTGACTATTTTATATGACATTGTATTATATTTGAATAAATTGCTTACTCCTTTTGACTTCCCATAGTAAATGCAGTCAGCTGATCGTGATTTTGTATGGGAGGTGGATTTTTTTGTCGTTCCCTGACACATATTTGTAAGGGAAAGTTCAGTTTCATGGTCTGCATGCACCCTATCAGTATTCGAAGGGCTGTCCCTTATAACCGGTATCGGTATCTAAAAACCTGTTGGACTTAACGTACTGTAGTACTAATTACTAGTAGACATTACGCTTGAAATAGGTACTAACGTTCTTAATTCAGACTTCATAAAAACACTCCATTTTCGATTTATTTCTATTACCGTCTATGTAACATGTAACGCAACTACCTCAATAAGTTTTATTTGTAAGTTCAGTAAAGAAAACATCGAAGACTGATCAGTACAAATTCATGTCGTAGTACAAAATAGTATACTTAAGACTATATCCTAAGTTTGCAAACGTAAGTACAAAATAAACCTATGTGTTCGAGTGTTTATATCTTAATTTGAGTATATTGTATTTACCCAAAGTTAAGTGTGTGTTTCAAATATCATTATTAATTTTGTTGCTATATTTTAATTACAGACTTTATGGTTTAATTATTATTTTAGGAAGTAATCATAATAACTATAATATAGAGTTTAGAAGTATTATGATTGGCTATGAACAAATCAAACTTACCTTCATCAGACTTAAAATTTTAAACAAATGATGTAGAAAATTTAATCAAAATCAATCACTTTTAAAATTTGAATAAAACAAGTAGATAATGGATAATTATGTAGCAACGAATGCTTAAAAATTGTCGATTAGATTTTTGATGTAATATTATATTACACCGTTGAGAAGAATGAAGTCACGTGCCAAAGTTTATGTAACTTTGTTGCAATAATAATTTTATATATTAGAGTTTATCTTGTAACTATCCTGGATTTGTGTATTCTATACAAAATTCTTGTGTAATTTATCTGTAACGTGCGTAATTATGCATTGTAATGAGTTAATTTTACCATTTAAGAATCTAGTTTAAGTAACTAAATTAAGAGTTGTAGTGACTTCTTGAAATTGAAGATACGTAAATTTCTACTTAATTTTCATTTTTGCCATATTAAGACGGTTTAAAAAACTTTTGCTCAAACACCTTATTAATAAGTTTTATTGTGTTCATTACTGAGTTTAAGAAATAATTATATACGTATGTATAAAAGTGCAGAAATGAAAAAAATATTTCCAAATGCCACCGAGAGCTCTAAACATCATTGAGTTGTCTAGAATTAAAAAACTTATGTTCAGTTTTCATCTCAGATTTTAACATCATCTTTAATTTACAAAATTTTCATTGAAGGTATCTACTACTTTATCGTTGAAAATAAACTATTATAAGAACTTAATTGAGTAGTGCTAGCACCTGGGTGTAGAATCTATCTTTACTAAAAATAAAAACCTACCTTACGACCTATAACTACAAGGATATCATTATTAAACATTTTAGAATAAACTTAGCAATTGTTGTTTGTAGATTTACAGATATATAAAAAAATATACTGTAATAATAATCATTATCATCAGTTTATCACTCAACGACGCCTACCAAATACCGGCTAACTTTTTAAAGTGGGTAAAACTTTGTCCATTCGTAACTCCGCCTACTTACTTCCGGTTTAGACTTAGCAGGTGCATGGCTAATTAAATAAATGAGTTTTTTACATTATGATCCCCTTCACTTTTTACTCCATTTATTATGATAATGTTTATAAAAACAGAACTAACGTGAAGGTCCACAAAGTAATGAGTTCTTTTATTTGACTTTACAATCAAGCATTTAATTTTGGTATACTTTAATATTTTCTTTCAAAAGTATATAGGACTTTGTGGATAAAAACATATGAAAAAAAAACATCAATTTTTTTTTAAGTTTAACTTACCTACACAGTTCTGACCAGCGCAATTTTTAAATTGTTCTTTTCGATAAAAATGTTTGCGCATTTGGCGATATTAGAATATTGCATGAAGTGTCATAGTAAAGTACTTTACATTAACAAAAATAGAAATATAACTACCGGTAAAAGAATATAAGGTATTATAAAATACGGGTTTCTTTATTATTTTTACAGCTACATATGTACGACTAATTTATAATCTTTATGTTAATTTGTAAGTTTTAAAGAAAGACTATTTGGAAACATCTACCTCATAATTAAATATCGTTAAATAGAGTTTATGGATAAGTTAATATTACATATACAAATTTTAGCATTAAGTCTTTGCTGAATACCGAATTTCTTATCATCTTGTATTTCTTATTTTTAGAGTTTAATTTTTGTTTCTTTTTTATTTTTCAAAGAAAAATAAAAGTATGAAAAAATGAGTATTTTTATTTTACAAAATGTCCGACACTTTACATTAAACATGAATATATTATGGTGTAGGTTTATATATGCCAACCACATACCAACGTATAAAGTTGTGAGAAGCGGACCTCTTTTCTCGAGTTGTCATAAACTGCGGTGTTGATGAGACGTGGGGGCCGCGCGGTGCCTTCGGCGGATCGCACACTTGACGCACGACGGAGCACTAAAATATCGCAGCGGTCTGACAGATCCATACTAGAAACGTCACTCCGCATACTAAAACCGCACTCGACGGACGACAATGCGATAGCGCTGCGTCAACAGCGGTTGAGCGGTTTAAGTATGGGGATTGCCAGTTCTAGTATGAATCTGACAGACCGCTGCGATATTTTAGCGCTCTGTCGTGCGTCAAGTGTGCGATCTGCCCTCTGCGGCGCGCCTCTCACGGACACTTCCTAGTAGCAAAGAATACTAACGATCTACTGGTAGGTACATTATTTTACCTATTTTGTATTTTAAGCTGGGTCCAGCGACTGAAAAAAAGTGGATCGCCCTGAAAATCAGCAGAAATGCTGAGTGGTTTATCCATTTTATCAACTATGTAATTATGTATATTTTTTGCTCTTTGTTTGATTTGTTTGTTGATAAATAAAGATCTTTTATTATTATTATTATTATTATTATTTTATCAGTCTTCTGTTCATAAATATCCTGTAGTCCTGGAAAATAATGCTTTCTGACATAGAGCAGTAATGTATGTACGATGCACTTGAGTATGCATCCTACTAATATTATAAACGTCCGTTGGATGAATGTATATATTTGCTAGGACTTGGAACTAAAGCGTCCGATTAGATTCAAATTAAATTTTGTAGGAAGGTGCCTACTTCATCTCTGAATTATTTGTATATTGTATTTACCTTGGTATATACTTTATACCTACGGAAATACGAACATTTAAATATTTTTGAAAAAGGTGGTGCTACTGTGCTAATTCATGTTTTATGTTTAAAAGAAACTAACGACGACTTCTATCGAATACCTGAATCAAGATTGATGGCTATTTCACAATGAAAATATACAGCATACAGAAATGACATGCCAGTCAAAAATGTTTGAGTAAGTGTTTTACTTTAAAATTCACGTAATATTTCTAAAACTTGCCATTGCTAGTCACAAAATAAATATTATGATTTTAATTTGTTTTATTTTAAATTAAAACGTACCTTAATTGAAGGGGCTTGCCCTTCTAGCAGAATATGAAATAAACGTCCTGCTTCAGAAATGAAACTCGTAGCAAGTATCGACAAGGAAGGTTGAGGGGGGCTTGCCCTTCTAGCAGAAAATGAAATAAACGTCCTGTTTCAGAAATGAAACTCGCAGCAAGTAGCTATAAGGAAGGTTGAGGGGGGTTTGCCCTTCTAGTAGAAAATAAAATAAACGTCCTGTTTCAGAAATGAAACTCGCAGCAAGTATCGATACAAGTGGTTGAGGGAGCTTACAGAAAAAAAAAGAATGTTTTGGAATTGGAACTAGTTGCAAGCATCGACACATAAAGGTTTGCGCTTCTCACAGAAAAAAGGAAACCAAACATCTGTTTTCAAAATAAAAGCACTTTTTCCTCCACGCAGAAAAACAACACGATGTACCTATTTGTTTTGTAAATGTTACCATACTAGCATCAATCTTCGAAAGTTTTATCTATTGTGAACGCGTTATTATTTTGATTTGATTCTTAAAAATTTTAAAGCCCGTGTAAAACTTAGCTATTTCTATTTAGTTAAGGGATAAAATTTAGATAATTCTTCTTAATTAAATAAAAGAAGTGCTTTTTATTATAATTCACATATTTGACGAATTGGTAATGCATCTTTTTGGCGATATTACTCACTGATTAAAAGACTAATTAGTAAGTCCCGGGTGAAACAGCAGAACAGAAAGCTAGTAATTTCATAAGCCAGGATCTGAATTTTATACTTCGAATACACAAAATTATGTTAATAAAGTTGCGGAATACAATATACAATCTAGTATTTAAAATATATTTTAATTTTGTGAGTGAATTGTTTGCAGCAGGAACCTGTTGCAGCTGAAACGATACTCAACGTGACATTTGATTGACATCCATATCGTGTTTTCATGATCATAAATGATAATTCAACTTCCTAAATATTAATGTAATTGTTTGATAAAGAATATTTTGCCTTAAAAAAGTTCAATGGAGTTAAAAAATATGTAATTCGATTAGTATTGACATTTCTTATCAGTATTTTAATTATAATAATATCTTGAATAGGTGAGATAAACTTATTTAAGCTATCTGCTATAGTAGCTAATTTAATGAAGTTATTCAAGCAAAATATGAGTTAAGACTGAGCTGGAACCTGGAACGGCTAAAGCTCATTGAATTTGTAAGTAGGTGTGATTGCATCAAGGTAATCAGTGTGTGCAGCAAACGAGCGCAAGTGAGTGGGGTGGTGCGCGCGCGGTGAGGCGGCGACGGCGGCGGGGCCGGGGGGTGCGGGGGAGATGTCACGTTTTTCAGCGGAGATGGGCGCCGGAGGATGCAGCAGTGCGGGGCGCCCCGCTCCACCCCCCCTCCCTCTGCGCTGACGTAACGCTGCCGTGCCGCCGCCCGCCCTAGTGTGCGCCGCGCCGCGCTGTCGCCCGGCCACTCCACGCATTACGCGCCCTCGGCCACAGTGCAAATCACTTGACGTTTCTCATCCAGTATCTCCGGTTTGGTATCTCGTCCGCCTAGTGAATGAGGTGCATACCGCGGCAGAGCCCCACCGACCGCTCGGAGGCGCCCTGCCTGGTTGTGTTTATACAACTCGTCTCTACCGGATGCATCAGTGTCATTTTTCAATAATCTGTCCTCAAAACGTTACAAAATCTTGTGTTTGGCTATCTTTGACGTTTATCTAGGCTCTTCATTAACAACTTACGATTATGAACGGATTTTGATGTAGAAAAACGAGGACGAGGATTTTGCAATACGATTTGATAACATCATATTTGACACTGATACTTGAAAACAATTCCAAGTATCTGTGTAAAACTCAAATGAAACAAAATTAAATGTCCAATATTTTAGACGCAGTATAATAAATTAGGTATTATACTTATGACATCTTAGTATACTTTGATTTAACTTACGATTGTAGCACAGCCGATTTAACAGCAGTCCTATTACACAATTTCTGTGAGAGGGGATAGGAGAAAATCTAGGACAGCTCTAGGTAATACTGCTAGGATAGATTCCGGGAAAAGTCTTTTTCATCCGATAACAGAACTCGTAGAAAATCATTTCTCCCGGTTAGCTACGACAGGTCAGATAAACAAGGATATCTTACCGGTTGTGTCAACAGTAATGTGCATAAAATAGACGAGCAATCAGTTTCATATACTGTTAAATAATTGGATAATAAATTGGCATTGGTAAAGCTTATGGTAAGTTAGATGTGCCGATCGTATGTAGTGTTGACATAACTGCTTCTTTTAGTCTTTAGAGGCTCATACTGCATCGTTCTTACATACTTACTACTTCGAGATGAGCTGATCACTCGGCGTCTTGAATACATCATCCATCTTCATGTAGTTTTGTTAATTTAGCAGCATTACAAATGACATGACATTCGAATTAGATATCTTACGTTCCTTCATATAATACGTCATGATGCTTATCTATTTTATTCTTGTAGGGTTGTGATTACTTCGTTTAGTGTGTGTAAATCCTTCAAGTTTAAGGGAAATTGAGATATGACTGTGTAACCTACCCTCATAGTGAAAATTTATATGAAAGTATTTACTTGTTTCAACGAAATCCTTTCAGCTTTTACTCCCTGAAACGTAAACAATGCAATCACTAGCGTATTGTTTGGCCCAATCACAATTTGGTTGTTTTGAGATTTGACGTGCTAGGTAAGATAAATACTGGCACAAGTCAAACTGAAACCTATTGTGGATATATTAAATACCGCTATCGTTGGTGCTTCGTCTAAAGTATTAGGTTTAATGTAGGTAATTAAGGATAACATTGCGAAAGTTCACTTTTCACTCGGGACAAAATTTATTGATATCACTTGATATTTTGATACTTGATTTACATTACAGCGAATTTTCAAACAAACGATTAACCACCTTTTTACCCCTTTATGGATACCATTTTTCAAAATACTGAAACAATCGTTTGCTTATTTAAAAATTTTTGTCTCCCCACAAAGTTCGAAACATATTGCAACAAAGATGACGAAGTTTCATACAAGCTGTTACCCCATTATTCACCCCTCAGGAGGTTAAAATTTTCAAAATTCTGAAAGTCATGCTGCATTTTAGTCAACTGACTTGATAACGAATTGCGTACTTCTATATTCATTTTTGTGACAAAACAAAAAAGGTGATAATAATACCTATTTTGTAAAGGTTATAGTCTAAAAACCATGCGGTTTCTGGTAATGAAGGGAAGACAAAGTTTATAATAAATTTGATGGTGTTTAATTTCTTCATATACATATTGCCACTTCAATCATTGATATGAAGTTGTATACGCACTGGATAGGTGGCCCCATGCAAATGACAGCTAGCGCACTTTCGTATTTACTTTCCTTGACTGCCAGCGCCACAATGGCGACTTTGGAACTAAATTGCTTAGTTCCGGGTACTTTTGTATTTGCTTTCCTTGATTGCCAGCGCCAAAATGGCGATTATCAATGAGTGCCACCTATGTAGCAACTACTAGTTCACAGCTAATTTCAGGTCAGTGGGCTACATTGCACAGTTTACGAGTTATAGTTATGAAACTAACAAAAGAGACGTTTAATTAACCCTACCACTCCTAGCGTTCCGCGTAATCAAAGGTTGTTTTTTAGAAGGCGTGTAGAGGACTTATCCCAACAAAACCCCACGACGTTTTGGTCATCCTGAGGTTTCTTTCTCTAATTTTCTGATAATGCCTGAGCAACTCGTAGTAGAAGTGATATTAATTTTGTCTTTTAGACGTCACTACTGTAGATGACACCCTATTAAAATATTATTTAAAGATGTGTGACGCCGCCGATAATAGGGAATTTTCTTTTTAATTATTATTCTAGTCGCTGGATAGATGGCGCTATGCTTGTTACAGCAAGGAACGGAACGTAATATTTATTTATTATGTTTTTTGTAACATGGACTCGAACTCATTTAATTCTCAAAAAGAAAACCTATTCCAATCAGCGTCAAGCAAAACTTCAAGTTAAGGTCAGTGCCTGCCTGTGGTGCATGCATAACATTTCTACAAATTACAACCAAGTGCGCTTGCGCTTTCAATGAGCAAACAAAGTAACATTATACAATACAGATCTCACGCCTTTATCCCTTGCGGGGAACACAGAGCATTAACGGCAGTATAATTTGTAAATAAGGTCGCTATCACCACGTCTGTTAAATTTTGAGGACCATTTCACAAAATCTGTGCATCTCCATCTCAGTGCAGTCTGTTCCTTAGCCGCTTCTAACGACACCCGCGGGAACAAAACGGGGTGATGCCACTCTATGCCGACATCACACGATAAAACTCAAAATAAAAAAGAATGTTCAAAGTATATCGAATTATTCTTCGAATAACAAATAACGTAAACGCGCGACTTTACTCAATTCATTAAACTGAACAACAAGCTATGTATTTTGCCTCCAACCAAACTGGAACCAAAGTCACAAGACTCACAACGTATATCAAAACTAAAATATTTGTATTTATCGAAGTCTATATCCATAAAGTCAATTTTTGAAATATCGTGTTTCGATTTCGTGCACGGAAGTCCATATTGATGCGTATTGGGGATTTGTAACAGGCTTGCGTGAATTTATAAGGTATTAGGGCATTTTTACGGCCGATAACGCTCTGCCTACCCCGCAAGGGATAGAAGCGTGATATGTGTATGTATATACGAGAGAATCGGGAAAAATGGCAATACAGCTTTCTACTATTTCATAAATGAGTTAGCAAAAAAAGTGTAAGTGTGAAAGATCAAGCTCAATTTGTAAATCATTCGTTTACGAATCCGTGCTACGAAAGCGGAATCCTCAGCTCGACATGTTTGAACTGAAATCGTATACGGAAATTGAAAAAGAGTGATCCACTTGCTTCCATTTTCTACTAATAGCTAAAAGAGCTGATTGTCAAACTCAAATTGAGAATTAAACGTTCGACCATAGACTACACTAACTTTTTAAATCACTTTTCGTTTTACTGTCGAATCAGTGAACTTTGTTAAGGATGTCAGTGGTAGTGCCTTATATTTCTGCGTAAAACAGAAATAATTATGATATTTAAATAAATTGCTAATACAGTTTTCAACAACTTCAAAAATATGCAAAAATTACGTCTACGCTTACACCCATTGCTCGCATTTTTGAAATAGTAGAAAACTATATTGCCATTTTCGTAAACTTTTCCTTATTACGCAGAAATATTGACACCTCACTACCGACATACCTAGCAAATCATTGTTTAAAAACCGGTAATTTCCCACAGCGAATGAATAGTGATTTAAAAAGTTAATAATGTAGTCTTTGGTCGAATGTTTATTTGTCATTGTAGGTTTGTCAATCAGCTGTTTTCAAGTTCCGTGGGCGACTTCAGTTCAAAAATGCCGCTTTAAGGATTCCGCTTACGGAATAGGGATTGCGTAGAACGGAATCGAATTACGACGTTTCAGAAATTCAGCTCGAGTACACTTTCTATATTAGTACATACATACATACATATATCACGCCTTTATCCCTTGTGGGGTAGGCAGAGCGATAGTGGCCGTAAGAATACAGCCACTATCGCCACGTTTGACATTTTTGAGGATTGTTTTCCAAGGTTGTTTCAGGAAACATGTGTATTACTATAGTGACAGGTTGTCAGCCTATATTAGTTGTTCTATATTAGTGAACTACACTTATAGCACTTGTACGTTAGTATATTAGTTTTTCCCTGTGCATATAGACAGCAGCATATAGTGTATTCCCGCTTCATCCCATTATCTATTGGCAGCACAGAGTAGTCGTGTCATTGTTATCGGTGGCGGGTGGCGGCTGCCACTGACTGCGCTATACCGGGTGCAAGATACGATATTCTTAATATTAAGATTGAACTCGTAAGCTCAGATGAATTTACTACGAAGGCATAAAGTAATAAATAATAATAATCATCTGCCCATTAGTAGCACAGAGTACTCATAGTTAGCAGTGTGATGCCGGCTTAGAATAGAATCACCCCATTTCTTTCCCGTAGGTGTCGTAAAAACCGACTAAGGGACTCGAGGGTTTCATGTGTAATGCAATTTTAGGCGACAGGCTGACAATCTGTCACTATAGTGATACACGACTTATCTGAAACGACCCTCAAACATTTGTCAGATGTGGCGATAATGACCGTAATTTCACGGTCGTCAACGCTCTGCCTACCCCGCCAGGGATATAGGCGTGATTTGTGGATGTATGTATGTAGTACTCGTAGTTGTGTCGTTAGTTGTATCACTGCGCTTTATAAGTAAGGGACAGCACCTTTAAAATTATTTTAAACCATTGGCTAAAATCTGTCTACCACCTCACACAGATCAGTCCATTCCCGTTACATCTCATTTTCTATTGGTAGAACAGAGTATTTTTGTCATTGTTGTCGGTGGCTGGTGTCAAGGGACAGTATCTTCAATCCACGTTGAACTCAAAGCCTGAAATCAGACCACCACTTCAAACAGATCAGTGTATCCCCGATTTATTGGTAGAACGGAGTACCTAGCCTACCTGCATATTCGAAAAACAGTGCTATATAGCAAATTCATATATTATGCCGTGTGAGGCCGGCTTAGATGCCGTGTGATGCCGACTTAGAATGCCGTGTGATGCCGGCTTAGAATAGCATCACCCGATTTCTTCCCACGCGTGTTGTACAAGGCAATTAAAGGACTCGAGGGTTTCATGTGTATTACAATTTTAGACGACAGGCTCACAACTTGTCACTACAGTGATCATGATGAATCATCTGAAAAGACCCTCAATACGTCTTTTCAGTCAGATCGTTAACCCACAAGGGATCAAGGCGTGATTTGTGTATGTGTAAGTATATTCGTTTATTTTATTAGGACCTTAAAATAAAGTCAAATTTTTACGCTACTGTCTTCTACCTTTCTGTATCTGATGCTCTGGGTCTGTGTGGTGCAGCCGTGGTGCAGCCGCTCAAAGTCTATGAAGCATTTCAAAATCCATTGCATATTTTTAATAAACGATTTCTTTATCGTTTAAATTGAATAGTGGATATATAATTAACTTTCAACCAAATCATAATACTTCCTGACTGAAATCCAATAGATTACGATGCATGGATTGGTTGTTTTTCTATGCCAGGATAGTCACGTTAGACTCTGAACGCATCCTTCAGTATTCGGAAAGCTGTATCTCACACCCAAGCTATTCAAAACGAGACTAGCCCAAACTGTGACAAGGGAAGCAACTTTGTATAACTAGCAGTTAATTAAGTTTAAAAAAATCATTTACCTAATCCGGAGTTGGTATAAAGTTACTTGAAATTCGATATTCGGTTTTGGTATCACTGGCGAATAATAATAATATATGTCCCAGGCAGTCACACTTACAACATCACAATCAAACACACATAATACACCTACAGTCACACAACCTGACACACAAAATACTCTGACAATTATGCCACCTAACACACAAAACAGACAAACAATCACGATAACTGACACACCAAACACACAGACAATCACACAACCTGACACACAAAACACAGTCATGAGAGCTGACACGCTAGATAATCATATTTTAAATCCTGATATGCACTTGGCTTAGGCCCGTGCATACCAGTCTACCGGTGAAAACCGAGAAAAACTAAAGTTTACCGAAAATAATAATAATAATATATCATTTATTTCAGATTCATAATCCATATAATTTGTTAGTAGCAATTAAAATAAAATAATATGTTAGTAAAAATAATAATAATAATAATTAAAAGCGAAACTAAGAAAATATTATGGTATGTATCCGTTAATCCCGCTGGTTAATTTCCATCTCGTTATTTGCTAGAACGCGATTTTTATTACGTGCGATCTCGGTAATTGCAGGCAGGGTCCGGAATATGTGAATTCATGAACTGAACGCTACACATAAGAACAATTAAACTTTAAAAAACTTTACTGTTTTTTTCACAAAAAAACTTCTTCTGGACATGAGGGGTCTTTACCATAATCACTACTTTTAAACAAGCCAGTTTAATTTATGGTGTTGTATTCATAGGGAACGCTGCTGCCCTTAAGATGCTATGCTATATCCAGCAGCAGATAATTGCAGGCAGCATAATACATTTTTTGCTGTTTGATAATCCCTTATTTCTCGCGGATCCTGCACTTGTAATCGCGTGTTGTGCGGGATTAGAAAATTACTCGGTATCTCGGTACGTATACCGGGATCAGATGCCCTACTCATGACTTTAACTTGACGATTGTACGAGAATAAAAAAAGTAGGAATATGGTGAAACTGGGACTTAAGGACTACTAGAACGTATATATGTATTATTATTATTAGAAAGTATATATGTATCAGCTACCTAGTTCCCATAGCACAAGCTTTGCTTAGTTTGGGGCTAGATGGCGCTGTGTGAATTGTCCAGGACATTTATTTATTTATTATTATTTAGAACCACGGTGTATAAGCCTGTAAACATTGTTTCTTAAGAACAAGTTTGAACCACGGTTTTTGATTGTCTATATACACACTTTTTCTTAAGAACAAGTCAAATTTTGAACTTGATGTAACTCTGTAGCCACTAGAATTTACTAGAAGATGAAAGGCATTGCTTGTCTGCCGTTAATTCGTAGTACCTACCTTTTCCTATCTAAGGATTTCATAAAATCCCTACCGACTTCATTTCAAGGGTTTCGTAGTCGACACTAAACCCTTTTTGCTTTGCACACTGCCCCGCCTCAATAAGTTTTTCTCATAATTGTGTTTAGTTATGATTTTAATTTATGAGTTCCCGATATTCGTCGGTAAGAACCCGTTGAAACCATAACTAAGTATAAATAGTTTAAAAACCGGGATAGTTTGAAATTCAGTGAAACATAATGAATATCAGCAAATCAATGAAATGGTTAAAATTTTAGGATTTCGGATTCTAGTGAAAAGAGGACAACATGTTTAGATTTGATTTGAAAAACTTTTAAATATGGAAAATTAACAAAACCATCTATTATGTGTCTAGTCTAGTAACATTGGTTCAACTTTACTCATGTCATGAAACTACGCGAAACCCAGTTAGGCTTTGTTCGTGGACGCGTGGTAAAGACTGTTTACGCGTGTCTCGATGAAAATATTTATCTGGAAAATTCGCGATGCTTCTCGCTGTAGACAAGATTATCGTTGTATAAGCCGTCCAATTATCAAATACTCCGCGCGGAAAATAATCCGCTGTACTTAGTAGTCTTTGATAGATAATAATATTATGATGGAGTAAAAAAGTAAAACTAATAAGTACGATCAAGTGGAAAATTTTAAAATAAGTATTACTTGTTTGCCTGTGGATCAAATTATATTTTATACTAGCGGCCTGCCTCAGCGGCTGCGCCCGTTGCAACTCATTTTCCCGTGGAAAGAAAGATTTTTTCTGGCAAGTATTTTACATAAAAACGTTCCTCTTAAATCACTCTATCTATTTAAAACTTGCATCAAAATCATTTATGTAGTTTCAAAGATTTAAGCAAACATACATACAGACAGACGGGAAAAGCGACTTTGCTTTATACTATGTAACGGGACAAGGCAAGAGAATGATGATGATGATGATGATGATGAAGGCGTAGGTTGTTGCGCTAATGAATAATACAGGGTCATTTACGCAGCCTAAGAAACTGCAGTTTTATTACATTTACCTACGTGCACATTCTAAACATATCAAAAGTAAAATATAACATATATATACCACACCTTTATCCCTTGCGGGGTAGGCAGAGCAATAACGTTCGCCAAAATACAGTCGCTATCGCCACATTTGACAAAATATTATCTACAAAAATATACATATACTTACAGTAACTATATATAACTCGATATCGGACCTACTTTCGTAATTTATGTTGAATTTCTTAGAGGTTATTGGATTTGCGATTCATATGCGTTGTAAAATCACAGTTGTGCAAGCTTTTCAGTTTCATCCGCCTACTAACTGCGCAGCTACGGAACACAATGGAAAGAATTTGATTATCTTACTTTGTCAAAAAGTGAAATAAAAAAAAAAACATTTCGGCCAGTGGCCAATGCGGTACATTCGCAGACGAGAGATGTCATGCGCGCGCCGTCGAGCGACACAAATGTTATTGATACTTTTTCAGATCTTCAGATACTAATTTGACTCAAAACTGTACGAATAACTCAAATCAGAAAAGGTTGAAAAACTTTGTCGATGGTCTGATTTTACTGACATTGGCATTTTCGACTGAATTTGTCAATAAATGGCGGGTAGAATAGTTTTGTTTACATAAAGCACAATATAATCCGGGAGTAATGTTTTTAAAGTGCCATTGTGAAAATAGTTCCGCGGCTTTTGCCAATACGATGGGGTATGTGACACAAAGTATTAAATCACAATGAAAGTTCCTGAAAAAACTGAGCATTTTGGTAATTTTAATAAAGTTCAGTGGTCAGAATTCATACACATAGGGAAAAGGAGCAAAGTTACTCATTCCACACTACTGATCTAAACGCCATATCACAGGCCTCCCAATAGAAAATATATTCAAAACTCTTGACGCCATGGTTCCTTGGATTGTTTGTCAATATGATTCCCAACGCTACAAGAATATACTTTTTCACAGAATTACTGATATGAAAATTAATTTGCCGGCTTAGAATAGCATCACCACAATTCTGCCCGTAGGTATCGTAAAAAACAATGGGCAACAGCGTTCCCTTTGAACTAAACATCTTGCACTGCACTCTCAAATCTGTCTGCCAAGCGTGGTGAGTAAGTATAGGGGAGAGGGAGGGCCATGTCCAGCAGTGGACTGTGGCTGTTAAGGTTAAGGTTGAAATCAACTATTTTCTAAGAGGTGCATAAAAATCAATTAGCATATCTTGGCGCGGTATGGCTGGCAGTAGGTTCAGCTGCTTATAGTGTTGTAGGTACCTTTCTCATACCATAGCCCATGACACGTGCTCCCCCCTATTAGAGGGGTGTTGCCGTACTCGCCACGCTTGGCAGGCGAATTGGCGAGAGCAGTGTAAGATGTAGCATTCACAGGGAGGGCACAATTAGGGTGATGCGTTCTAGGCTGGCCGGATGCTATTTATGCCGTGTGATACCGGCATAGAATAGCATCACACCGATTCTACCCGTGGGTGTCGTAAAAAGCGACTATGGGGTTATCATCCAAAGAATGGGCAACAGCGTTCCCATAGTAAATGCAACATTTTGCACTGCACTCGCCACTCCGCTTGCCAAGCGTGGCAATACCCCCTGATAGGGAGATGCCTTTGTGTTACAGTGGACTGTTGTGGCTGATATGGTATTCTGAGTCGGCACCACACGGCGCGGCACCTCCCTCATATATACATACATAAATAAATCACTTGATTTTAAGGTTCCGTGGTTATTAACACTAAAACTATAAGACATTATTACGGGTGCTCGATATATCCCTACCGTGAGTTAAAACCCGTAATAATGTCTTATAGTTTTAGTATAAATAAATCACGCCTGTATCCCTTACGGAGTAGGCAGTGCGTAAACGTACGCCACGTCTGACAAAATATTGAGGGTAATATCAGAAGACTGTATATTAGTGACAGGTTGTCAGCCTGTCGCCTAAAATTGCACATCAGGCCTCAAATCCCTTAGTCGCCTCGTACGACACCCACGGGAAAGATATGGGGTGATGTTATTCTAAGCCGGCATCACACGGCACCTCCCTCATACCATTTTAAAATCAACTTCGCAGGCAGAATCACGATGGGTGCTGTAGTTGCCTTGCCACTCATTTCATATTATTTACTCTTATTTGAGTTTCACTTTTTAGTAGTTTAAAAAGATAGTTAAATGTAAATAAAAAAAACCTAATTAGAGGTATACAGGGTGTAAGGGACGGTGTAACGAAAACTTTGCAGGCGTGTTTAGACCATGAAACTAAACAACTTTTTATAAACTTCCATACAAAGTTCCCGATCAGCTGAGTGACTTTTTATGGGAACTCGAAAAAAAAATTTCGTTTTTAATATAGCCCCCATAGAAAAAGAAAAGTTGCTCAGTTTTATAGTCTGATCACGCCTGCAAAGTTTTCGTTCCACCGTCCCTTACACCCCGTATAAGGTGTAAAAAAATCCTGAACATATTTCAAAGGGAAAATTGAAGAATATTAGTCTATTTAACTGAAGAAAAACAAGAATTATTTAAAAAAAGTTGTACCAGTAGGTACTCCATTTTTGAACCTTGGTAGCTAAATATTTTTATTACCAACCAATATGTAATTTGGGGCAAATTGTTCAGATTTCTGGAAAAAATTTCAATAATTTTCAAACACCTCGTAACTTTTTTAGCTACTTGGGGTGTGAAATGGGTCAGAAACGTAAGCAGTATATTTAGCAGTTTTATGAACTTGTTCACCTCGTGAAATATTTATCATATATAGTTTTACTTTAAAGTAGTAAAAGTATAGCATACATTTTAATTCTACAAAGTAGACTATATTATTTGTTTTCTATTAACGTTTATGATGATATAAAAAAAGAAATCTCTCCTGAAAATAGATACGATACAACCCATTTATAAATCAGATGATTTGAACACGTCTCGTCAGCTGTCGAGAGAGAAAGCTCATCGCGCTGCGCGTCAAAACAGCTGATACAATACGTGAACGTATGCAAATAGGGAAGTAGGTAAATGTCATCATTAGCTATTCTATGCATCCAATATTTTTAATCTTCTTATTTTTTATAAAAGTGAAAAGTGAACTAGTCAGCAGTTTTTGATCTTTGACGTAAGTTTACAGCTTTCGCAGGAAATACACATAGTGGGTGCTTTTCAGCTGTTTTTTACAAATGTAAATGAATAGGTACAGGAGTCGTGCGCCCCGTCGTAGTCTAGAATGAACTATTAAAGTCCTCCTCGGTGGCCCAAAGCAAGCATCCAACAGTCATGGACCAAAATCGAATGTTGTCTCGCAGAGTGCGCGCGCATCCGCCCGCGCCCTGCGCCCCCCGCCGCTCTCCGAACACCCATTGATGATCTTCTTAATCTCTACAATATATGCTGTAATCATTATTCGTATGCAAAGCTCTTAATTTAATTGATTTGACCTTTCGTAATATATACTTCATATATGTGGTGATGTATGGAATGTTTGAGGCTCGGGGGCGCGGAGCCGGCGTATCTGGCGAGATGAGACGGAGGGCGCTGGCCGGTGTCTCGCGCTAGGCGCTAGGTTTGGGCGTCGCTGCGTCTCGACTCGCCTCGCTCGGCCGGTGCGCGGCGGCGGCCGGCGCGGCGGTGCGCACTCCGCCACGCACGCTTGGAGCGCGACCCAGTCCGCTCTGACGTTTAGCCGAGCTGCCGGTGTCGCCGTGTCGCACCGATCCGCTGACCGTGCTTACTCTAAATTGTGCGCACTTATCGTTAGCTGAGCCAGCAGGCTCTGACGGCGCGGTGGTGGGACGTGCGAGTCCCGCGGTGCACCCGGTGCGCTCGGTGGCCGCTAGGCGCCGGCCCGCGCCGCAGCTGGCGGTGTTTACACGCGCCGCTCCTGCAGCGCCCCGTGCGCTGGAGCTGTGAGCTACCGACCTGCAACCGACATACACCCCTCGTTTATTATTCAACGCTGTGAATTTTTAACTTTGCGAACCACCGACGATAGAGGTATTTAATGCTTATCAAACACGACTCTCTCCAACGAGAGCAGTCGTAGTGCACATTAGAGACACGATCCGTTCAGAGCATAGCATCGCATCGAAACCGAATTGTCATAGCCATTCGAGTGATTTCACAACTCCATAGCTATGGGTGCTAAAGAAAGTGTGGAGGCTGCTAAATTCTCTGCGCAAAATTGGAACAATTTCGAGGTTCGTAGTATCTTTAGCTTAATTTGCACATGGAGTGTTTGTGCCCCCCTCCCTTCGTGTATGTTTATAACTACGGGCCATTTTGTGCCTTTAAATATTGTTTAAATAAAAATCATTGCAAGCATATGAAAATATTGATAAACTAATTTAATGCACAATTTGTTGGAACGTCAGTACTTGCATGTTCACACGTTTAGTTTAAATGTGTTAAACCAGCAATCAATAATACACCAGATAATTTTGGTAATATGTTCGTGAGAGGTTCTTATTTACTTGTTTTTTGGAAGTCTTTGTGTATGTCCTTGTGTTTTGTGTGGTGTTTTGCGAAGATCACGATATATAAGGCAAGATAAACTGAGTAGTGTGCTAATATTGGCCTGTAATTGTAGACGGTGTCGCGCACGCGGGTTGCTCCATTGAACATCACTTGATACGCATCGGTATCTACCCACTATAAATTACTTACTCTACTCCGATAAATAGATTGCATAGCGATGTGATATCGCCTTACACGTAGGAGTATCGAATTTACATAAATCGAAGTCTATCAGAGCTCAAGCTTACACAACAACGCTTTAACATATTACCACTAGGTTTGAACTTAAATTGGTTTTGTAATAGCTCTACAGCTGTACGCTCTCAGTAAGTGACTTGAGTCTCTAAGCAAAGGCTAGGTAAGGTCTATCGCAGCGTCATGATGTCATTACTATACATGGACTTGAATTGCGTGTTTGTTGATAATATTAACATACGCTTTAGAGGTGTATTCTTGACAAATAGCCTCTATGACTACACCTTAGAAGATTTGCGATAAAATCTTAGTTAATATTATTAATCCTTGTGTGGTCAGCTTACTATATGAATCAAAGCCAAGATGACCCACATACAGATAGGCTAATCTAGCATGAGTGGAGCCCCCGTGCCGGGATCGAAACGCGGCGCTTGAATTTTAATTACTATCGGATAGCATACGTCCAGTCGAGGATCATCCTGATTAAGATAATAAAATTTCGGTGTTCCTGTTCATAATTTTAATGGGAACGCTGCCAGCAGGTACCTGCAATATTGGATTTGGAAAATGAGATGGCTTTTCACGTGTATTAACGGCCATTGCCCCGGAAATTGACAGGGTTCTTGATTGATGCCTACAGATGCGTATGTAGGGAACAGTTAGCACGCACGGAAACTCGTAAGGCTTCTAAACTCTATCAAAATAACGAAGAAGCCGACATTTCTGTCCACACTCTGTAGAATTCCGATTTACTCATTATGTGTAATTACTTTGTAAGGACAAGTCAGGTAAATAGATATAGCTAGCTAGATACTCATGTGTAGGTCGTCGTCCGTTTCCATTTTTTATTACAAAACTTAAGGCTAGTTGTAAAACAGGTAGACATCTTTTTCCATATTTTATGATACGTGGGTAGTCAGAATGCATTTTATATTCGGTAGGTAGCACCTATCTATAATTTAGATATGTCGAAGCATACACGTCTTAGGTTGATACGATGATGTAAGTTTGGTGTAAATCATAATTGGAATCTCTATCTATGGAATCAAAATTTTAGACAAAAATTAAAGGTCACTTGATTGTTATTCTTTTCTACCACATTAATAGAAATAGCAGGTAGAGTTAGATAAATATTGAATAATCAGATAAACACTATAATGATACTGTTAACAATTATATCATATTCTTATAAATTATTTAACTAAATTATGTACCTGACTTTGCTATAGCAATACAAGTGGAATTATATACAATTTATTAGACAATTAGAGTGGCAACAACTTATCGATTTTCAAAGAACAATTTTATTGTGTAAAGTAGTTATAGGTTGAAATAATACAAATCTAAGTAATAAAAATGATTATAATTATGTACATATAGTTACGTTCTAATCGTTCTATAGAGATTTTTACCAATGTTTTACTTTTCTCCGTGATAAAATTGAAGGTAAACTAAATTGAGGAAACTTGTTACTTCGTGTTTTATCTATGGAGGTTGTTACTGCCAACGCTTTAAATTTTTCGATAACATTGATATCTATCTTGCATGATCATATCGCTTTTCATATCTGCAAATAACTCATCCATTAATTATGAAAACTTGTTCAAAGTTAATCACTTCAATTGTTAAATGCACTTAACTAAATTACCACGGCCTACAAGATAAAAGTATAATAAAAATAGTGTCATTATAAAAAATTATAAAGGACTAGAGGTCACCCCACAGGTTTCACCAATTTTTCTGTGGAAATAATTTATGTAATTTTATATCAATCGCAAGAGTTAAGCCCAAAGCAGTGTTATTCGGGGATGTTGCAGCTTTCAAAGGGTGACAATCTAACTCTGACACCAGGAGTCAACGGGTTGTTCAGCAACTCGTACTCCCACACGATAGAAAGAGAGAGGTGAAAGAGTTTTAGGCAATGGTCCACTAGTTTTAGAGTTTATTAATAATATTCAAATAAAAAGCTGTTGGTACTTTAGCTAGTCTTGCATGTATCCTAAAAGAAAAATTTAATCAAAATTTATTCTTAAATTTTCTTCAATTGGTTGATAAATGCACATTAGGTCAAATTCAATTGATGTTTTGGTAGAGTTGTTAAAAATTATTACCTATATAACATTTCATATAATAACTATACGCTTATTAATTTCTATGAATAAGTCTGCAGAAGATATTACCTATTCTGATATAAATTATTTTTAATATCTCTACTATTACCATTATTGATTTAAATTCAGTTTTTATGATATTCTGCAACTGATAGGTTTGATTATTATCCAGATACAATTAAAAAACTGAATTGATTGTTGGATATTTTCATAATTCTATTTTCAAAAACCTGATTATGCTTCTTTTAATAAATACTTCATAAAATAATAAAAATCACAATAACCAAAACCTGTGCTTTGAGTTCTGATTCTAAATATTTGTATCTTTTTCATATATCAAGCAGGAACCTGTGACTTTCACTATTACTACTAGCGATGCATCGAAAATTTCGGTTATCGCGGCTCAACCGTTTCCTGCGAAATAACGCAATAACCAATGTAATTAAAAAATAATTCAAAACTTTACTTACTCTTCGCAGAATATCATAAAAACCCCTTAATCCTAATTCAAATGAAAACAGTTTAGTATTAAACACTTGGGATTGCAGCATGGCGGCGTAAAGCACCACTACAGACACGGGACGCAGCGATCACAGAGTCTCAACCGCGGACACTCTCTGTCACGCTCCGATGGCACCTGGTGACATCACGGGACCGCGGGTACGTACCCCACCACAAACATAAATCACGCCTGTATCCCTGGTGGGGTAGGCATAAAATTACTGTCGTTATCGCCACGCCTGACAAATGTTTGAGGGTCGTTTCAGATAAGTCGTGTATCAATACTGTGACAGGTTGTCAGCCTGTCGCCTAAAATTGCAATACACATGAAACCCTAGAGTCCCTTGGTCAGCTCCTACAACACCCACTATCCTCTACCCACTGCTGGTGTTACTACTGACAGCGGTCGCAGAGCTTCAATGTGGACACTCTCTCTCGCGCTTGGCACCTGGTGACATCACGGGACCGCGGGTATGTACAACATCCTCTACCCACTGCTGGTGTCACTCTATAGTGACGTCTATACGCAGCGATCACGGAGTCTCAACCGCGGACACTCTCTGTCACGCTCCGATGGCACCTGGTGACATCACGGGACCGCGGGTATGTACCACATCCTCTACCCACTGCTGGTGTCACTCTATATTGACGTCTATACGCAGTGATCACAGAGTCTCAACCGCGGACACTCTCTGTCACGCTCCGATGGCACCTGGTGACATCACGGGACCGCGGGTACGTACCCCACCACACACATAAATCACGCCTGTATCCCTGGTGGGGTAGGCATAAAATTACTGTCGTTATCGCCACGCCTGACAAATGTTTGAGGGTCGTTTCAGATAAGTCGTGTATCAATACTGTGACAGGTTGTCAGCCTGTCGCCTAAAATTGCAATACACATGAAACCCTAGAGTCCCTTGGTCAGCTCCTACAACACCCACTATCCTCTACCCACTGCTGGTGTTACTACTGACAGCGGTCGCAGAGCTCCAATGTGGACATTCTCGCGCTCCAATGGCACCTGGTGACGTCACGAAACCGCGGGTACGTACATCCTCTACCCACTGCTGGTGTCACTACTGACAGCGGTCGCAGAGCCTCAATGCGGACATTCTCGTCCTCCTAAGGCACCTGGTGACATCACGGGACCGCGGGTACACCACCGGCTCACACACACACATACGTCATGCCTGTATCCCTGGTGGGGTAGGCAGAGCGTTAACAACCATAAAATTACGGTCGTTATCGCCACGTCTGACAAATGTTTGGGGTCGTTTCAGATAAGTCGTGTACCACTACTGTGACAAGTTGTCCGCCTGTCGCCTAAAATTGCGATACACATGAAACCCTAGAGCCAGTCGCTACCACCCGCTCTCTTCAAGTCATCGAAATTTGAATAACATACATACATATATCACGCCTTTATCCCTTGCGGGGTAGGCAGAGCGTTAACGGCCGTAAGAATAAGGTCGCTATCGCCACGTCTGACATTTTTGAGGATTGTTTTCCAAGTTTGTTTCAGAAAACATGTGTATCACTATAGTGACAGGTTGTCAGCCTGTCGCCTAAAAATTGTAATACACCAATACTCTCGAGTCCCTAAGTCGCCTCTTACGACACCCGCGGGAAGGAGGTGGGGTGATGCTATTCTAAGCCGGCATCACACGGCAAATTTTAATAACTTTGCTGATAATTTTGTATACTTACGCAAATGTTAGACAACTGACACAAGAGGTTCCTGGTTCCAAGGTATTTTCATAGCATCATTTGTTTGAATTAGTTTCGTTTTGCAGGCAGCATAGTGACGTGCGCCGAGTGCGGCCAGCGCAGTATGGGCAACAAGCTGTCCTCCTGCTCCTGCGCACCCATCTTGCGCAAGGCGTACCGCTATGAAGACAGCCCGTGGCAGAACTCGCGCCGCCGGGACGGACACTTGCTGAGGTAATGCAGCATCGCACGCAGCGAAGTATATATATATATAAGGTATAAAAATATTACATGCAAATATTTAAACGGATGACTCAGCCGGCTGCTACATTTTGTACGAGAGGTCCAAAATTCCTTTTATATTTCGACCTATGTTTCTCAGGGAACTTTGTTCAGTTTCATGGGCTAATTCACCCCTTAAAGTATTTGCAGCTAATATTTTTACACCTTATATGTGTATGTTGGTAGGAATGTGTCTCGTTTGGATGGAATGTGGGGTTTGACAACCGATGTGGCGCAGTGGTGGTGTGACTGCCTTTGACGCAGAAGGTTTCGGGTTCGATTCTCGGTGGGTCGTTCACAAAGTCGATATTTATCACTTTGTGAATTTGTTCCCAGTCTGGTTAGGACGTTGCGGGCTGAACCACCCGATTGTCCGTAAGTAAGATGGTCCCGTGTTTCGGATGGCACGTTAAGCCGTAGATCCCGGTTGCCGTCTATGATTACTTAGACGGCGGTCGTTACACAACCATGTCAGAAGACTGCTACTTGTAGAAGGCGGTTGAAAAATTCTGACACAGTGTCTGTCTTCAGTCTGATTCAGTGTCCCACACGAAAAGAGAGAGAAGAGGAATGTGTCTCGTTAGGAATGTGTCCCGATGGAACCAAACCTTAAAATCACTAGTCGCAAGAAATGCCCGCGTGCCAGTAACACATTGTATACTTAGATGTCTGAATAGCATACCTGAACAAGAAATACCATTCTGGGTGCAAACCATATATGGCGGCGATCATTTGCTCAATCGCATACCGATACAGCGATACAGCCAATTAGCATACATTACATTACACAACATAAATTAATTGACGCAGTAAACCTCTTCCTAAGTTTGTTAACTAGGTGTTATGTACTATGAGGAAAACCATAATTGTAAAACATACATACATATATCGCGCCTGTATCCCTTACGAGATAAGCAGAGCGTTAACGGCCGTAAAAATACGGTCGCTATCGCCACGTCTGACAAATATAGAGGGCTAAAATATTAAAAATATTAAAAGTTGTAATACACCTGAAACCCTCAAGTCCCTCAGTCGCCTCTTACGACACCCACGGGTAGGAAATGGGGTGATGCTATTCTAAGCCGGCATCACACGGCTCAGCTATGATAGTAATAACATTTATAAAGCATGCCCAGTATACGTACGCCCGCGGGAGGTCCATCCAGCAGTGGATTACCTTCAGCCACAATGGCCTACTGTTGGACATGGGCTTCCTCTTGTTAGTCACCACGTTTGGCAAGCTGATTGGCGAGTGCATTGCAACGTATCGTAATTGTAATTATTCACAAGAAACACTGCTGCCCATTACTTGGATTTATACACAAATGACATGCGTTCATTTTTTCTCTGTGGATTTATCCCTCAATCGCTATTAAGAGGGTGATGCTATCGAAAAATCCACACGACATGGCAAGGTACACGTACCGCTTGAACCATAAACCAAAAAGACATTTTGGTTTCATCTTACGCAAGTGCTACCGCATTGCCGACTGAGACGGCGGGTAAGGTAAACAGTCGCAAACAAGCAGCTATTCTTGAACTGAAACGAATAGTTTGAACACCGTAGTTTTTGGCATTGTAAGCTTTGAAAATTAATGATGCCTGGATATACATTCTGTATTCGGTTATTCCCTGGAAATTAATATGGTTTTTGTAATATTACGTATTACAGAAACTTAGTTGGACTACTATTGAAATAAGTACCTAATAGAGCTAATATTTAAAACAGATACACAGTAGTTTTTGGCATTGTAAGCTTAGAAAATGAATGATACTCGCATTTAGATGCTGTACATACTTACATACATATATCACGCCTTTATTCCTTGCGGGGTAGGCAGAGCATCCACGGCCGTAAGAATACGGCCGCTTTCGCCACGTCTGACATTTTTGAGGATTGTTTTTCAAGGTACATGCTGTATTCGGTTACATATCCTGGAAGTATAGTTACGTATTACGATACAGAAATTTTGTTGAATTGTTATTGAAATAAGTACATGATAAAGGTCGTTTCATATAATTTTATTTTAACTGATCAACTTTGACCATATTTAGACGTACGTACAGAGAGTACAGACGTCTCAAACCTAATAGAGTTGCCCGCTAAATAACAGAAAAAATAGGTAGGTACCTATTGTTGTACCGAGTAAAAATTTTTAAGCAAACTTACAGCTTTTGTTTTATAATAAAATGAGCTGATGGTTGATTTCGGTGACTTTGTATTACTTGTAGTAATTTTTAGTTTTTTGGTGGTACTTCAGCCAGATGTTTGTTATTTTGATGTTTATTTCCGCACCAGTATTTTCTAATTTACTTGCTCTGTGAGTAAGACAAAACATTAATTCATGGGAAATTTTATCGACTAAATAGATACAAAAGACGAACGGAGTATCAGGCAGTATCCTATTAATGTCCTAACCAAACTGGCAAGAAAGCGATGAGCGATGTTTCCAATATCACCTTCGTATCCCTCAAAAATCGAATCAGAGAGCAGAGAAATCCGTATTTTGAGACTAACGCTCAGACGACTAGACCACGGAAGCAGTTGAGTTTAATTCGTATTAATTAAGAAACTGTACCTACCTATTCGTATTATCATTACGGTGCGCCAAATAAAATAAACCGTATACATACCAACGTTTCAGTCACTGTTATGTATAGGTGGCGAATACATCTGAAATATGTTCACCAATAGGGTTGTGGACTGGCAAATCAAATGTGCTACTTTTTTCAAACGATCTAAAATGGTATTTTGTATGAAAAACCAATCTATGACTTCAGACATTGCTATTTTGGATGGCGTCAAAAGACTTACGTTTATGAAATTATTCTGTTTATTAATTCAACTTTGATTATTTTGAAAAATCATAAATGAATTCCTAAGTGTTTTTGAGCAATATTTTTAAGCGTACTACTTTTATATTTTAATAATAACCCAGTCCACAACCCGATTGTCAGGTACTTGGTTACTCATATAGAATAAGGTTTGAAAACAAAATGTCTAGCCAGCAGCCTTGTTTAAAATCTGTTAGGTTATTACATATAAACTGCTCTTTAACGAGGTCCACCTTAGTGGCTTTCACATTAGGACGATAAGCGGACGAAGACCCTTAATGAGCGCCTAGATATGCACTTTGGGGGCATGGAGACGACAGAGGGAAGTGAAGCGTACATACGGGTGATATGGTTAAGTCCGCTCGACTTACCGCCATGGAGGGGTCACTTTCTAGGTCAGATTTTGTGTAAAGTTTGACCACTAATATTTTAAGCGAGAATGAAAAAGTTATCGTAAAATAAGTTTGTCTATCTAACGAACCCCTACTCTTGTATATCGCAAATATTTACTACTCGCTCGTGAAATCATAAAAATTGTCGTAAACGTCGGGAAAATGTAGTTCTGTCTTTTTGTAAGCGCACAAAATGCCGTTCCCTCTTTTATTTATAATTTGGAATAAAATAGGACAACACAACACAGCGCAGGAACATGTTTACTGGATGTAAGCGATTCGACCTATTTTGTAAACGTTTTGTACCTGAAAACAGGCGATCTAACGAGTCTGCAAAATTCCTACATTATTTTAAATTGTGATCAAATATTGAAGCGAAAAAGCAGAAAACATTTTCCAGTATTACCCACCCAGCTCTGCAATGTCAAATTTAGCACTTAAGTTCGGGTTAAATTACAACCCCGCGCTTCAACATGCGATTGTCACAGTGTAATAAAGTATTGTGCAGTTCGTGTCCAGTGATAAAATATGTATGTGATGTGGCGAGTGATGTGCACGCTACCACGCAAAACTCGTGTGGGCATGATCCGGTGAAGGCTACGGTAATAACGTGCGGAGGATCACGCGAGACACGAAATCATAGAAAAGTAGATTTATGTAGGCACCATCATGTCCGCGCGACCAGGCTAAATTAACTTCGACTATAATTTATCGGTTGACCCAATTAATGCAGACAGCTTGCAGATAGGCACTTAGTTGTGGCACACTTTATGCAAAATTCGTGAAAAAGCCGATTATTTATAACGAAAAATAACGAACATGTATTGAACCATCCATATCTATATTAAGTATAAATATTGAACCACGTCATACATTCAAGTGTTGTGGAATGAATGTTTGACCACCTCATCTATTTCCGTGGCAGTTACAAACCATGAACTATTTTGTAGCGATACGTGATTGAATGAAATAATAAACGTGAATGTTTACAATATAACTTGGTCTGAACTATAAATTAATTTCGATGATGGTGTTGAAGGTGACAAATTTTCCAATCATATTATTACCTATCAACCCAATTATTCATTACATGCAAACCCGTACAATGTACTTACTATTTATATCTTTGTCAAATATTACGACTATGTTTTGCTGAAATGCCCTATTGTGACACAAAACTTGGAATATGAATTCAGATATTCAGATCTTTTTGTTCTGATTGCAGATTATGGGCGGAGGTATTCCACGTGTCGGCCAGCGGCGCCGGCACCGTGAAGTGGCAGCAAGTGTCCGAAGATCTGGTCCCGGTGAACATCACCTGCATCCAGGACTCGCCCGAGTGCGTGTTCCACATCACCGCGTACAACTCGCAGGTCGACAAGATCCTCGACGTGAGACTACTGCAGCCAGGTATGTGGCATGTGGCTACTCTCTCACTTAAGCAGCTGATGAAGGCCTGGCCTCCAAACATCACCTGCATTGAGTATTCGCCCAATGGAAACTCGCAGGTCGACAATATCCTCGACGTGAGACTATTGCAGTCATGTATGTAGCTACTCTCTCACTCAAGCATCTTGTGTAGATTTGGTCTCCAAATGTCACCTGCATCCAGTATTTGTCCTATGGAACGCAGCTTGACAATATACTCGACGTAAATCTACCACAGCTGGCTATGTACCTACTTTCTAACTGAAGCAGCAGATCTCTAAAGTCTGAAAGTCATTGGCATCTAAGAATTGAGTGCGTATTTCATATTACCGCGTATACTTCGTAGTTTAACAAGACCTAAATTGTACGTGAGTCTAATGTAAAACTACCCAAATTCAGGCATATAAATGCTAATATGTTTAAGATAACACTAACTGCATTTTGAACTTACCTAGATGTGATATTTTTTTCGGGTGCTTCTTCGAATGCATATTCTCACTATAAAATGTTCGCCAAGTAGTCGTTTCGCATAATTATGAATTTGCATAGTTTTATTTACATGTAATAATGGCTAGATATTATGCAGGTACCTAACACAATATGACTTATTTTTCTCTGTTTTTCCAAATCAGCTGAACCCATTCGCAGATCCATTCTTACTATGTATAGGTAAACCATTGAATACTTAATTTTACTTGAAATTGTATGAAATTCATACACATGCGGAACTACGTAACTAGGACCTATTATACCTACATGAATGTTTAGAGTGCCGCTCTGCACATTCCTGTTAATGCAGTTAAAACCCATGTCCTGTATGCTGACGTTATAACGCAGAGCCAAATTCATATTCTGATGCTATTTTTAGCTGAAAAGACACTTCACAACAGCTGAAGTTCCAAGTGTTTTGTTCAACAGTATCTCGGCAGAAACGTTCTATATCTGGTTTATGTTCACAGTAACAAAGTTATCAAAAAGCAAACCTATTTTAATTTTGCAGATAAAAACTGTGAACAAAGTGCAGAAAAATACTTTAGTTTGTAAAGCAGAAACAGGAAACAATTCTGTATTCGTTTTGCTGAGCGAGCAAAAAGCCGAAAAAATGAGAAATAAGAACTGTAATCGAAGTATGTTTCCGTGCCGACATAGAAGTGCATTTTACGAGGGCAATTCGGAAGATACGCCGCCGGCTACTGTAACCCAGTTTTAAATTTACACTAGATAGTAACACGAGTTATCGACCGAAATCCTCCACACCGGAACTTTCTCAGCGTGTACTGCACTCGGCCTCGGAGATAGCTCTAAAATGTAATGTCATCCTACATGAAATGGAGCCTTTCAGAATGGCAAACAATGTTTTTAAGAGATAAGTCTCGTGTCTTCTGGTGGACCAACGCGAAAACCTTATTAGGTATAGAAGCACGTTTTGGTTTGAATAAAAATAAAACGGTCGTAACATGCTGCGGGCTAGTGTTTTATTACTCTTGTGATTCAGGATATTCAGCGTAAAGAAACTTCATAAAAATAATGCTACTTCTGAAAAAGAAATAGGATGTTTGAGGAGGTAAGAGAGTTAATAATGCAGTCAAAGGAGAGACAAAAGTTGAAGATCGATTACAATCTAAAGTTAGCGTATCATGTTGCAGGTATATCAACAAACCGGCTTTGTAGTTGTAAAAATTTTTTCGAAGCTTTATTTTATGCATTTTTATTTTCTGAAAATTTCAAGTCTGATATGATGGTGTAATACCATTAAAAACACCGCATTTCGGAGGGAATGTACGTTGTTTAAACCATCACCATTTGACCTCCTTCCATACATTTACGATCAGCTGACTGATTTTGTATGGCAAGTCGAAACAGTTTTTGCTTTTCAGCATTTTTTTTTTCAATATCAATCGTTTATTGCATAAGTCAGTACACATAGATGATCCATTCAGATCTAATAGTGAAAATTGTTCAGTAAGATGAAGCCATAAACAACGTGCCGTATTTATTGTATTTCCTCCAAAACACGATGTATAACTTTGCAAACTGGAGAACTATAATGTCGTCAATGAGTAAGTAGGGAGGTAATTTTACAAATGAGAAATACTTACACAATTGTGGGTATCCCACTGAACAAATTTTTATTAAACTTGTTGTGTCACTTGTGGCTCGTATGTTGGGTCAAGTGTCAAGTACTATAGTTATGTAGACACCCGAGGAAAAAAAACACACGGCTCTCATTTAAAACCTCCTCCACTTCTTTTCTTGGATAAAGCTTAAAAAATTGCTTACATTCACCAATCTTCTTTATCTGCAGGCACTCGTATAGGGCAGGCGTCGGAGTGCTTCGTGTACTGGAAGGACCCAATGACGAACGACACCTGGGGCCTCAACTTCACCTCGCCCATCGACGCCAAGCAGTTCCGCGAATGCTGCGTAAGTTGACATTCATGGAGGTAGTGTATGTAGCCGGTTGGTTGCACATCATACCAGAAATCTACGCCAGACCTACATCCAAATTACGGCATAGTTCTTGGAAATAACAACAAAACGCAAAAAAATCTCGTAAATGTAGAGCTGTTTGAATTTTGAGAATCCAAAATTATAAACTGACAAAAAGTGTACGCAAAACCGGAACTTAAACCCAGCTTGAACCTTGTTTTCGCTACCGTACCACTACTCTAACAAATGAACTACCGGGGCGCTTAGCCTTGTCCGCCACTACCAAATCTTTCATAGTGTTTAGGTGGATGACTATATTTTTACAGTACCTTCACACGTTCTCTAGGATGTGCTATCTACCGGCTTTTATTGTCAAACTGTTTCAATAGTGCTTAAAGTGATGTCCTATTTTTATAACCTACTGAACTTTTCTTTCTATTGATTACTCACAAGTTTTTATGCACATCACTTATTATTGGCAGACTATATTACTACCCATTCAAATTTAATTTTATACCAAATTATCTAAGTGTTAATATCCTCTGATGATGCCTTACATATGCCAAAATTTTTGCTTTACATAAATAAACTATCGCACTGCATAAATCTATTCAAAGCTCCCTTTGCATTCGAAATTATTATAAGTATCTATTGCCTTCTTTGTCCTTGATCTCCTACAACACCAACCTTTCTTGCATATCGCCTTACCTTGCTGTTGATATCACAAACTTTTCTGTGAGTAGTTAGTTCAAAAGTTGCAAGAACGCGCGTGTTCGGGGATCTTGGCAAATGACGCGACTGTTTTGTATTTTAGTCACCATCATTCAAATTCTCACGTAAGGCTTCCTCGAGCTACAGCCTGAAGTTGGAGCCGCCGGGCACCAAGCAGAAGTTCAAGGCGAAGAGGAAGCCGCTCTCCACGCCGGCGAGTCCCAATAGATCTAGGTAAAGTCTGCGTATAATCTTGAACGAATTCCTCATTTCGATTACCTGCAAATATTTTAAGGGGTGAATGGGCCCATAAAACTGAGAAACTTTCCCCAAAGAACATAGGCCGAGATATGAAAAAAAAATGGGCCTTCCATACAATTGACTCGCCCGGCTGCTAAATTTTATATTTTTTGAATCAGCCCATGAAACTGAACAACTTTGCCCAAGAAACATAGGCTGAAATATGAAAAAAAATAATTACGTTTATGTTTTAGCCTAACATACGGACGTGAGCCACAATGCACCTGTATGACGCAGGAGCAGTATGCAAGGCTTCGGGCCCAGGACGCACGATATCGTAAGTCTACTAGAGTATCGTATCCACTTTAATACCACCCTATTCTAATTATTAATTTTTGATATTGTCTTGCACTGTGTGATATACACTTCGGTTTACAAAAAACACTTTTAATAATAAAATATCCCCTGAACTGCCTAATACTTGGCTGCCGCCATTTTGCTCTAAACTGCATAGAAAAAAAGAAACCAATAATACTTGGCTGCAAAGCATATTTCATTCTACTTCAGCTTGAGATTTTCAAAATTACAATGGCTAAGATGTTTATATTTTTATTATTACGCAACATGAAAGCTTGTTTCACGACAAACTCAATATAATATATCCATTCTTAACGTTTCTGAGAAGTCCTTACTTTTGTAACTGGAGTCATTCAAGTGGCAGTCATGGCAGATTGCAGTTAGCCATCTTGTAATCTCAAGTAGTCCGCAGTTGAAGGGATATGCAAACTATTCACGCTTAATACGCACTAGGATCGTCAACCCTTCCGCGCACGACAGCGCGTGCTTTGGAAGCGGAAGCCGGCGCAAGTGGAACAGCTGGCCGCGGGGAGAAGGTCGCAGCGGCCACCTCTTCGACGTCGCTGTATGACAACGTGGCCAACGCCCAGCCTTCCCACCAGGCACCACCTAAACGTAAGTGACTTGTGGAAACTATTGAGTTCTAGTTTCCACTAATAAGATATAACCGCCTAATTTCCTTTGCAAGGAACGCATGTATTAATTGATATGTCACTGCCAAACTGTTACTCTGCTATTTAGTAAACTATTATACAAACAAGGCGGTTTTCTTTTATTATTAGAGACTATAACTCAATGTGGAAACCCACATGTCTTAATATGAAAAGTCTGCAATATAGGACGCAGAAGAGGGTACCAGCAGTACTGCAGGCGCTGATCAAAATGCATCCGAAGAGTATCAATTTGTCATGACTGTTTTCGCTATGCGCAAACTCGTTAAATGCTCGTGTACGATATCATGCTTTCCTTTGGCAGTTAATAAAATATCTACATACTTACTTTTACCTGTTTTGTATAGAGTTCTAAACAAGTAACAAATAATTTAACACCTAATAACTTAGTGCCGCTCAACATGCACAATTGCGTGAAATAATCTAATAATAAAAGCACTCGATAAGTTAGTTTACAATATTCTCGTGTGTGTCATTATATTTTTTTTGTCATTGACATACTTTATGACGTCATCGTCACAATCCAACTTAATCTTGAATATTTTAGCGGCAGCCCGCGGCCAGGCAGACCAGCAGCCACCGCAGAGACCGCCCAAGTCCCAGGAGACTTCCACCATGACTACTAACACCTCTACCGCTCCGAAGACTGTCACTGCCTCCGTCGGCACTCACGGAACTAGCGTGAGTATAACATTAAAGACGATATCAGCAAACGCCGCAGAGACCACCGAAGTCCCAGGAGACACCATACCCACCAACATCTCCACCGCTGCCAAGACTGTTACTACTTCCGTTCGTACTCACGGAACTAGCGTGAGTATAATAAAAACAGACCAACAGCCACCGCAAAGACCGTCGAAGTCGCAGGAGATGCCATGACTACCAACATCTCCACTGCTCCTAAGACTGTATCTGCCTCTGTCGGCACTCACGGAACTAGCGTGAGTATAAGAAAATATTGTTTTTGAAACTTAGGTACTAGTTTGACAGAAAACACAAAAAAGGATTTAAAGAATCATAAAAATATTCCGTTTGTTTCATTGACAATACTCAATATACGTTTGTACCTTTATAAGCGTTGTGTGTAATAGAACATAGTCTCGCTCGATCCTCACTTCTACCTGCAAACAATTCATGTCGAGTGCTTCATAGTCACAGTGCGGTCTGACCGCAATCTCGTCAGCAATTTGCACCTGTCCGCAAATCTACTTAAACACGTACTAGCTGTAGTCTGTACTCAGATTCACGTAACTATTCTTGATAATACCTCTCGTAACAATTGAAAGGAACAAGTAATCAAAACTGTTTTCTTTATGATATTTTTCAGACCAACGATGAATCTCAACAGGCTTCTACTGGCGGGCAAGATCTGAAGTCAGAGGGGGTGCAAGCAGGTGGCACCCTCACTTCTTCCAAGTCTTCGTCTACGTCCACTCGAGCTGGGAAGGAACACCTGCAGCATACGAAGAGTATCGACTACGGAGATGGCAATGAATCGGTGAGTGTAAAAATTTGTACTTTTTGATCAAAATGGAAGTGACAAGCAGTAATCCTTAAGAGCCTTGTCAAATGAGCCTAAAACGATTGTTTTTATGAAAGTACTAAAATTTTCACGTCATAACAATGTGTTATTTTGGATGGCATCATAACACTTACTTCTGAATTATTTTTCTGTTTATTAATTCAACTTTTGGCTTGTTCTCTTCGAAACGCGTTCTCTTGATAATTCCGTCATCATTTTTTTTTTATTATTTTTTGGTATTTTAAGTAGTAAATAGAGGAATTTAGAGGAATACAGATAAAATTATGTGAAAGGCCCACTTTTTGGACGAATAATTACAAAGTTATAGCTAGCCCACTATTTTCTGTGATGGAATCAAAAGAACTGATTTCGGTTTATGACGGAAACTTACAAATTTAATTCTAGTGGCCTTTTTATAAGCATTGAGAAGTATATATACATACACATTAAGTTTTGTGTTGTAAAGAAAAATTACAAATCTGTTTTGAGTTATAATTTGATTTTCATACAGAAAATTGAGTCCCACTGTCTAGGTGACGGATCTGATAAATATGCCCACTATTTCGGTGTCGGATCTGATAAAATGTCATAGTGTTTGTGTCGGACGTGGCTTTCGTACGCTTGTATTGAATAAAATATAAATATATAGAAGTAAATATGTAATGAAATGTATATAAAATGAAATTAAAGATTTTATGCTTATTTAAATTTTAATATTTTGTTGTAGCTTGAAATATCTGTATATTTATGTTTTTTAACCAAATGTTTAAACTGTACATTTTATAATTAAACAGACCTACACCACTTTAATATATACGTAAGTGACTAGCTAGTACCCGCGTCTTCGTTTCGCTGACTTAATATATTGAAATAATAAAGGAACGTATTTCCCAACCGTATCCTAAATTTGACATACTTTGGGACTAAAACAGTATCTATCTAGATTACTGTTGTAGCAACCACATTTATCAAATGAAAGATTGACCACAGGTGTTGTTCCTGGTGGTCTACATTTGGTAGTTCAGTCAGGCCATCAACTTCTATTTGCCAACAAAAGTGGTTCATCAAACTCAACAACTTTTGGTAACAACTTTTGATTTGGTGCCATATCTGTATCTCGTACAGTTCAGTTTGTCAACAGAAGCGGCCCATCATGCCAAACAAGTTTGGCTTTCTGCCATATTTGTATCTTCTTTTGTTTGGTTGCGCTTCTGGTGGTGCTCCTGGTGGTCTACATCAGATACTCGTAACCTTTGATGTCTATTTTCCAGCATATGGGGCTAATCAAGTTGAACAACTTTTGCTTTGGTGCCATATCTGTATCTCCTACAGTTTAGGTGGGCTCCTTGTGGTGCACCTGGTAGTCTACATCAGGTACTCCAAACCTTCAAACTATATAGGCTAGCAGAAGCTACCTATCAAGCTGAACAACTTCTGCTGTAATACCATATCTGTATCTCCTACAGTTTAGGTGGGTTCTTGATGATGCGCCTGGTGGTCTACTTCAGGTATTCTAAACCTTCTAAGTTTATATGCCAACAGAGGCTACCCATCAAGCTGAACAACTTTTGCTTTGGTGCCATATCTGTATCTCAACTAGTTTAGGTGGACTCCTGGTAGTGCACCTGGTGGCCTACTTCGGGAACTCCAAACCGTCGAAGTGTATATGCCAGCAAAAGCTACCCATCAAGCTGAACAACTTTTACTTTGGTGCCATATCGGTATCTCTTACAGTTTAGGTGGGCTCCTTGTGGTGCACCTGGTGGTCTATATCAGATACTCCAAACCTTCAAACTATATAGGCCAGCAGAAGCTACCTATCAAGCTGAACAACTTCTGCTTTAATACCATATCTGTATCTCCTACAGTTTAGGTGGACTCTTGGTGGTGCACGTGGTGGTCTACTTCAGGTATTCTAAACCGTCCAAGAATATATGCCAACAGAAGCTACCAATCAAGCTGAACAACTTTTACATTGGTGCCTTATCTGTATCTCCTACAGTTTAGGTGGGCTCCTCGTGGTGCACCTGGTAGTCTACATCAGGTACTTCAAATCTTCAAACTATATAGGCCAGTAGTAGCTACCTATCAAGCTGAACAACTTCTGCTTTAGTACCATATCTGCATCTCCAATACTTTAGGTGGACTCCTGGTGATGTACCTGGTGGTCTACTTAATGTACTTCAGACCCTCGAGTGGTGACAAGGAGAAACCTATGTTCGTTCTCAGTATCTTACTAATCTCTGTGTGAAATTTCATGATGATCGGTTCAGTGGTTTGGCCGTCGCAGACAGACAGACTGACAGACAGAGTTACTTTGGAATTTATAATATAAGTATGGCTAAAAAATAATATTCATTTCTACCTCCCACAAGTACATACACGATCCCAAAGATATATTTTGCGCAGAAAAAAGTTTAGTTATACGAACTGCCCAACTGTGGGCACCGATTAAGTCCCACATATATCAATTCTCTTAATTCCATCATCACCTTATCAGATCCGTCATTGCCACGATGACGGAAAGTGATGGATCTGATGTGAGGGATCTGATAACCAAAGCATATTTTTTAGCTTTGTGGCAAACTTAAAGCAAGCAACTACGATTGTTACACACAATGACCTTCATTTAGCAGTGGTACATCATATTGCATTAAAACAAAAACTTATATTTACACATGATAAGAGAAAATTGCAATTAAAGTTATGACAAAATCATGAAACAAAATTACGGATCTGAAATGATTTACCTTCTTGTGCGGATTTCCTTGAATTTGCAACGTGCCTGCCTCGTTCAGGTCCTGGGAGGTGACTAAGGTAACGTGCAGGCAGGGTTATCTTATGTCTTACTCTAACTGTCAAAGATTGACAAGCACCATAAAGGGTGCGCTCGGATATGAGAGTAGTTTGTGACACAAATGTTTAAACGGAATTGTCTATGGTAAAAGAATTAATGACCTTAAAATGGCACCAGAAGATACTTAAAATCACTATGCAACAATATGTAAATAAACTTATGCAAGTTTGAAAAAAACACAGAACTTATTTTGGTTTCGCTTTGTAAAGTAGGGTTGGACACCACCTACGGAATCGAGAGAACGTCGTTTTAAAAAAAAACATTTAAAAATATCTGTAATAATTAGAACCATTTTGCGACTTTGCTTAAGGAATTAAAGGTCTATACTTCCAATAAAAAAATTGAGAAAAATATATTATCTTCAGATCAATGAGTTTTTTGGTGCCACTCACCAGTTCCCTCATCAATGAGAACATGCCTTTTAAATATTTCGAAAATGTATTAGCTGTACTATTTTTGGACAATAGTTTTAGGCATAGTACATCTTTTGTATTTTTTTTTTGTATATTTTGAATGACCCAGTCAACTAGCGAAATGGCACGGACAGTCTATGGTCCCAAGGATTGCTGCTGTTCATTCCCCAGGTTTATGATTAAGTACGAGACAACCTCGTAAAGGTTACGTTCAACCGTTGAATGTACGTACTCTGCCGAAATCCACAGTCTAATGAAAGCGCTTTGGAACAGCCAATCATCAGTTGTTAGAGATATAGGTACACCATTGACATGCAAACATTTATGAAATGATGACGACTTTGATCAAACTTTACAGGATAGTGCAATAAAACGTAGTGTTCTTATCAATTTAAGTATTTGAAAATAAACTTAGTATTTTATGAGTTCGTTTAATTTACCTGGCAATCTTTATCCTTTTATTCCAGGGTCGCGAATCTGATCGACACTCGATGCACCATCACAATGTCATCAACAACAACACCGCGGGCTCTCGGCGCACCAAGTCCAAAAGCACTGAAGATATGAATATGGGTACGTCTCTTTCATATACGGCAACCGGGATCGTGCCCTCCAGAGCACGGAACCCTTCCTTTTCGGACGATTAGGTGGCTCAACCTGCAATGTCCTAACTCGACTGGGAACAATTCCACAAAGTGATAAATATCAACTTTGTGAGTGCCCGATCGAGAAACTAACCGTGCGTCACTAGCAGAACAGAATTACAAATACTATGTATTAAGTATAGCAGTCGCACAACCTCTACGCTACTACGGTCATCAATGGTCATCAAAACTCTATAATACTTTAAATACTGAAACACATTTTTTAAGGATCTTTTTTCAATAAAACTGTTTGGTAATAATACTTTTTAATAGGCTGGATCGTCTTTTGTTTTAAGATAGAAACAAATGAAAGACGCGCTCTCATGCTCACATGCACATTTTTATCACACTATTTATAAAGTTTTTGAAGAATCATAAATCAATGTAAACTGTTTGGTAATAATACTTTTTAATAAAAAGCTTGGATCGTCTTTTGCTTTTAGAACGAAACAAGTGAAAGACGCGCTATCATTCTCAGATACACATTTTCATCGAAGGATCTACTTTATTACTCGGTTTTTCAATGTTTCTAGGTATGTTGTGCGATCATGGTGCATTATATCGAGAACGCGGTCGTATGATTCTGTACCACATGTCGTAGAAAGTGTTACAAAAACGTATGCCTCTGTTTTAGATTCGAGCACGCTAAAGCGGATGCTGAAGCCGATGCCGTCGACGGAGAGCCCTGTGACGTCACCGGAGATGGGCAGGAGGAGGTACGGGGGTACCGTGCCGTGTCCACCATCTTGTGGAGCGCATGGACATCGGAATGGACCTCATGCCCATCATGGACACTACTCGCATGTCGTCAACAACAACAGTCGACAGAGCTCGCAACGGTAAGCACATACATGTCCACGTCGGGCCAAAGGTAATCTCGTTTATATTACCATAAAAACTATCGCGAGTGACCCGGGTCAACCTAAAAAATTGTCAACTTCTGCCTGGTGTAATCCACTGCTGGATGTAAGCCGTACGGCACGATCTTTCGACCTAGCCATCTAATTACTACCAGCAGCCTATCATAAGCATTGGTCCATCTGGCTGAAAGGCGTCCACCACTATGCTAAGCCTGCCGAATCAGAAAACCCACTTCTTCCATCTTCAATCAGTTTTATTGCCAGTCTTGAGGCTAATCTAACCAAATGAAGAGAAGGGTTTTGTTGCAATTATTTTAATTTTTTCAATGAATAGAAGGAATTATATCAACAACGACACTTATCCCATTAAACCTGCCCTAAGACAACACTCTGCCAGAAAAGTTGTTATTGCATGTGCATTAAAATATACAACAAAATTCCAGACAAATTTAAAGAAGGTCCTGTTAAATTAATGACTAAGAAATTAAGGGAATGGGTAATAGGTTTAAGTTTATATGACCTGCATGAATTTTTTAATATTAATTTTGCACGCTGATGTAAGTTGGCAGAATAGAAAACGTTATTCAATACTATTGTAAATACCACCTTATTATACCTATTTTATGCAAATAAAGAATCTTGAATCTTGAATCTTGAAAACCTACAATCGACTACGGGTACTTTGCCATGGAACTACACCAATGTGACCAATGTTCGAATTTCTAATTTCAATTGTGTATTTTCAAGAAGATTGACAACAAATACTTTTATTATGACTAAATCACAAGACTATCACTGAGTAAATGGCATATAGTCATTGTAAAACGAATATAGTAATTTGGAAGGAATATAGTACGTGATTGTAAAATGTTAGAATTTTATTCGAGTAGTAAATATTTACTTAACTTCTGTAATTTTAAGGTAGTGATAAGGTCATAGCAATATCAAACCAACCAATTCCTGTGCGCAATATCGATCGATACTACTTAAGTACATGAATACTTTTTTTTTTATAATTTGGCTTGTTAATGGCTTTTGTCACCTACAGACGGGGAGTAGGCGTAGGAGCAGCCCCCAGCGGCTACCCTGGCCGTGGACTATATCTGGAACTCGGCGGCGGCGGTGGAGAGCGTGACCTGTCTCCTCCGTCATCTGACAATGTCATGTTTGACAACCAGTGTTACGCGACCACGCCCTCTTCTTCCAACGGCAACTCTGATCAGGACTCGTGCCAACGCCGCGATCCCAGGGGTCACCATCATACGGTTAGTATTCAAAAAATCTTTCATGATATAGAACGCGAATTGTGTCCCCATCGAAAAATGAGACAGTGTGATGGTCGGCAACGAGTGCAATGCCCTCTTCTTTTAGTGGCAGAAATCTGTACTGAAATCTGAACTAGCCTCTTTTTTCAAAGTAAACTCTGATTAGGACAGACAACAGGCGTCAATTTTAGATGCTTCGTGCTGGCAAATATGTCTCTCCGACTTCAGACTGATTTTTGTTGAGCTTAAGGTTATGTATTCTACGTCTGAAAATACGGAGTGTGAGGCTATTTTGGTAAACAACACTTTTTCGACCTCCCATGGGTACAAAATTACCGATCAGCTGACTGACTTTTTATGAAAGCCCAAAAAAATATTTTTATTGGTTCCATTACCAGTTTTTCATTTTCCATTTACCAGGTTTAATTACCAGTTGTTCAGTTTGATCATGCCCGTAAATTTTTCGGTACACCACAATTCCTTACACCTATTATCTATGAGCCGAAGAAAATTTACAGTAGATGCTGTGATAAAAATAACAGAAAAATATTATAAGCAATGTGTTTTCCTCCATCAGCCCTGTTTGTCGCGGCAGGCATCGCAGTCGAGCGCCACTCCAGCCCCAGGGTCGCCCACATCCCGCCTGCTGCTGGAGTACGAGATGCACCTCCGCAACACCCTGGCCAAGGGTATGGATGCAGAGAGCTACAGCCTCCACACCTTCGAGGCGCTGCTTAGCCAGAGCATGGAGGATCTAGGTGAGGCGTTGTTGGTTATTACAGTTGAGTTACGTAGAGTACCATTCAGGGATTCTATCCGCTAAAGGTATAGTTGCTTAAAGGTTAAGCTTCTAGGCGCTGCGATACCATCTTAGAATTGCTAAAATAACTACGCAATAAACGTAAATTTACATTATAACTGCTTTGAACTTTAAACGGAAAAAATAAATTGGTTCATGAAAAATAGTAATAAAAAAGGAGGGTAATAAGAATCTTGTTCGGTTTAGAATACAACGACAATATGCCACCATCGAATCAACGAAGTCCTTACCCGCCAAGACGACGTAAGTAAAATTTACAGTTTATATTCACAACTTTTTCAAACTATAAATAATTTGCTAGCTCACATGTTAAGTACAATTTAACTTTACAATAGCATTATGCTAGGTACAAATTACTTAAATACACACAAATAATGCCTCTCACAAAATTTTGAATGTTTGTGTTTATTGTATTTAATTTGACCCTATTTTTGTTCTTGAGGGCTGACCCAAGAATCCATTCAACACTATTTAAGACACCTCAAGGAGGCTGCAATAAGGGATAGAGGTGAAACCATTAGTTATTTATTAGATATAGTGGCATCATATCAGCCTCGCTCGAATGTTCCACATGTAATCACAGTGCTAACAAACACTCTATCCTCTACTCAAAATATTTACCAGTCCTCTAGCATCTACTTATAAGTTTCTTTCATCTTATAACCTCCTTACCTCAGTAAGACATTATCTATTAAATTCTGATTGGCATTGTGTTTACATAAAATTCATGAAATCTGTGCAAGAAGTGTTAGTAACTCGTTTTCACTCATTTAGCGTCATACATAATCATAAAACATTACTTCTCGATTGTGACTGACAGACAGACGTTTACGTACAGAGATATCCAGGTTCATGAAGTTACCTGTTTCACCAGTAACATTATAATAAATTTATGACACCGTAATGGTTATACTAACTACAGTAAAAACTTCGAACAAAGTCAGTACATCATACAGTATTTCACTTTATCAAATCTGCAACCCATACTGTATTTTTAACCACAGAAGTGGAGAAATGCGTAATATCAATTTTTTTCTCGAAGAAGTCTTTTAAAACGATTTTACCCAGTATTAAAAGAGTGCATGAATGCTGTATGTAGACCATGTAAAAAAGTCTCCTTGCAACTGTATAAACGTTATAAAAAAATATCCTGTAGCATGATACCCACCTACCTTCGATGATACTGTAATTACAAGCTTACCTTCTATAATTCGGGATATTTCTTGCCTTGTCCATATATCGGTAGAGATAAGGCATGATGAATAACGGGGTCACATACATTTTGAAGCTCATACCAATTATTTGTCTGTACTCCATGTCCCACCTTTCAAGCTATCTCTTACAAAATGGATGTTGCTATCGTGTGTGCATAATGTATGTTCTGTAGCTGTTTTGGGGGTGCATGAGGGGTTGTATTTCTGATGTGTTTTGATGTTTTTAGACTCGATAATGTCGTCAGGGCCGGCGTCGCAGTGTCCCAACGCCGGCAGCCGGTCTTCCACGCTGCCCCTGCCTCACAGGCTCAGTGTAGAGAGGCAGCACAGTGCAAGGTCGGATCGAGACGGGTATTACAGGTAAGTTGGCACTAACATACCAGACCTCAAGTGTTCTATTTTTCAAAGAAAGTTTAAGTTAAATTTATATTACCATGGACTCAACAACGAAGAAAAAGAAGTAAAATTTCTGATTTTGTGAACCGTATGGTCAATTATTGTGATCAAATTTAGTTCATTAATTATGCACATCATTGCAATGATATTTTTATAATATTCTATTCATTGCAGCGATCGCAACGAACTAATGAGAGAACGAGAGAGGGAACGGGAAAGGGAACGGGGATATCTAAGTGATCACAATACGAGGTACGTATAGTAATTGCATGGTTGAACCATGAACCACTTTAAGACAGTTAAATGACTCATCATCACACCACATAAGCCTATAGCAGTCTACTGATGATCGTAGGCCTCCCCCAGAGTACGCCCCATCGCACGATCTTCCGTTCTTGCTATTCCCTTATTACCAGCTGCTCAAGTCATCGGTATATCGGCCTGGTATTTAAATATTAATAATTTGCCTGTCATGTATAAAGTTTTTCGTTTTAAAATTTTTCAAACTAAAAACCCGACAATAAACCACGAGTAGAATAACTTTTTGGCCCTACTATCTTAATGAGGATCTTAAATTTTGAAGAAAAACTCAATATAGAGAGCTAATGTTTTCTGTAAGGCAATAACATAATTATTTATTCAATATTTTAAATTTTCTTCTAAACAAGTTTCTATAGGCATATTAATAAACCGCACTTAACTCTGAGATCGATCTGAGGAGTGATTTTCTTTCTAACGACATCTCAAACTCGCACTCAAGATCCATCTCAGAATTGAGTGCGGTTAATAAATACGGGCCTATGACTTGCCGAAATCATCACAAGAGATTGTATAAGCAACATAAAAACTTTCTTGTCAACAGAGAGCGCGTGAGAGATCGTGAACGTGATCAAGGATATCTTAGCGATCACCAATCAAGGTAAGGAAAAGCATTAACATTGACAGCCACAACAGTCCACTGCTGAGCATGGGACTCCCATTCTTGGAGCCATACTCACAACACTTGGCAAATGGATAAACGACAGATTGGTGGATGTTTGATTAACATATTTCAGAGTCAGGTTGTATTCAAGGTTAATTTTTTTTTCATATTTAGACCTATGTTCTTAGGGGAAGGTTGTTCAATTTCATGGAGTGGTTCATGCCTTGAAAGGAACTCAGTACTTTTCCTAACACTTGTATAACTTCTATGTGATTTACTCACGTACATTTACCGACGGTGAAGGAAAAACATCATGATGAAACCCACATTCAAATAAAATTTGATTTAAGATGATATTTGAATGTGCCAGGACTCGGGTCAGGTTAGCCTTCGAGTTGCAGGGGTCAGATGGCAGTCGCTCTGTGTAAAAACTTGGTTCCACGTGAAATCCCCTAGGTTAGGTAGCCGACCCCGAAAAGGGGTAAAGTAAGGAGAACATAGTTAATAAAATGAAAAAATAAAAATATTCTACAGCACCTCACGAAGAAACTTCTAAGAATCGTGATTTTTTTCTGGACTATTGTACCTATTAATCAAATCACCTATTTATCTAAGTAAAAGCTATTCTCAAGAATTTTTAATCGAACGAAAAATCAGCATCGACACTTGCATGCAAAGGATTTTTATTGTATTTATTATCGTATTGACCTATGATAATAGATTTTAATTAATGATACCACCAAAAACTTTTTCATGTTAAAATATTGCCAAGTATAATGTATAAAATCACTTGCCAGTGATAAGGAAAAGCCAGGAAGAATAGAGCTTTTATACCTTTCTATGAAGGTTACAACTCGAACACCATGAAGTTCACCTAGTGTTATCATCGTTTTCCGCTAGATGTCAGCACCTGGCGTCTGTCTACAAAGCTTTCAGCATTTTCATTTATTTCGGACACCTTAATGTAAAAAACGAGTAAGCCTTGTAAAATATACCGCCTTTTATAGAAATCATTAGAATAATCTATAAATTATACATTTTGTTTATGTATGTCAGTCTGTATATACAGTTTTCAAAACAACATGTCTCGGTAGTTGAAATAAAACATCAACTCCATGTCATTGACTCCAATAAATAACTTAACAGAAAATATAACTACAGGACTGTGGAAAACAAAAATATTTATTTTGATTGACGTAACATCCGAAGTTTACTTCTTAGTGCTCATGCTGTTCTACAATATAAAATTATGAGAACAGCTTTACTGAGATTTCTAGGAAACCAAGAAACACATAACTTTACTTGAAGCTGTCAGATAAATAAAAGCCACTTACTCGTACATAACTCCTAGTTTAATACAGTTATCCCTCCTGCTTTGCGAAAGGGTATTTTGCGTGCTTCCTGCGAACAAAGGTTTCTCGGGTTTCTCTTTATCTCCAAATTTAAATAATTACTTTCGGAGCAAATATTACAATGTCGATATTAAATTCAAAGTACCTTAATTACGGAGGAAAGTCCTCATGAAAAGCAATTTTGTTCGAAGGTCTGAGTATTACGCATTAGGTAGCAGGCTAGTCTTTATCCGACCTTTTGGAGATCATAAATCAAAATTTTGACCTGTGTTTGCAGATTCGTGTATGAAATACGGGGGTATATTTCATAAGTTTGGTCTACATAATGATTCGGGATGTCGGCCAAGCCACACAATGCTTGTGAGCAAACAAGGTTGTGTTGCGAGTAGGGATGCGAAATTTATCAAAATATCGACCTTCGATACATTAGTATAATTATCGATATTATAATTAAACTTGAATAAATCATTATAATTTGGACGCCCTTCGGCCAGATGGACCGATGATTTAAAGAGAGCGGCTGGTGGCGACTGAATGGCGAAAGCGGGAGATAGTTAATTGTTGCGTAGAGGCCTATGTCAGCTGCTAGAGGATGATGATGATGATGAAATTATTATAATTATGAAATAACTTATAATTCTGCGAGAGCGCACTCAACCAGCGAGCTAGCTTCGTAGCGTCGTAGTATTGGCGTGCTTATACCCTGTCAGTTTTGTAGCAAGTAGCTGTGTAGTAATTTTACATACTTTTGTAAATTAATAGGCTTTTTGATTCGGTATTTGATTTCGATATATTGTTTTTTTTTGATATCGATAACAATATGTGTGACGCTTCTTTAATATATCAAAATTTTTGGGCGTCAATATTTCAATGCTTATCAATTTTCGATATATCATTGCATCTCTAGTAGCGAAACCTAAACAATAGGTACACATTCAGAGATTTGCAGATACTGTTGTTTATGTTATGGAACAAGGGGTATTCCTAGGTAGGATATAGTCAAGTGAAATGCTACCGAATCATCAGGTTCCATTATAAACTCCGATTTCCGAGTAGGCCTCTGATGGAGTTGTTTAGGGATTGCCATCTTTGGGGCTTTTACGTATGCCAAACAAAATATAAAAAATCTCACAGTATGATAAATACTTCCAGAAATCAAAAAACTGACTTTTGGATGTTGTGACCATCTCTTTATCAAAAATGTATTTTATAGATTTTTTTTGAAACATGAACGTGTAATCTATACCTTTAATTTAATATTTACTTTGTTCATGTGAACTGAAAATCATTAACCGTAAAATTGGCAAAAGCCGAACGTATCGAAAATGAAGTAATAAAAAGCTCTCGCTTATTAACAGCTGTTTGGTTCACTTCGGCATTTAAAATGGTCAATGTGAAATTTCGGATAGTAATTTTGTTTTGTGGTTTTAGTACACAAGACATATGACACTTTATCACTATCACATTCATATTATATACTAAGGCAAAAGTCGGATACGAAAAAGACCCGAAAATAGTCGTAAAATTTACTTGAAAATTTCCGGAGGTTACGCAAACTTATGATTTCACAATTCATTTAGCAAGAACATTATATATGGATCAATGATTTAAAAACTTATTTTGTAAAGGTTACACTTTGGTTATATTATTAGGCGTAGGCGTTACTTGTACTCACTGACATTTATCAGTTTGATCGAATCAAACCAAGACTTTCTGCTAGACCAATATTTATTGCACAAATACCATGATAAAATGAAAAGGTTTCACGTTCAGCTTGAGTTTCCAATCAATTTCAATATTCATAGCCAAAATAACTCGAGCGCCACTAGATTATCCAATATTAAGTTTCAAAAAAGATGAAGAATAAAATTAAAACTCCACTTTACGGCTTCAAATTCGGCCATCGAAGCTCAAAAGTTTGTCAGCCACTCAAAACCTTCAAACCCAAATTATAATTATAAAACTTTTAATATGACAGCGAAGTTAACTCAATATCACAGAATACCGATCCCTGTGCCTTAGATATTCTTCTACCCACTTAGAATTTTACAGATAGGTAATTAAACCAAGCTAAGGCGGTGTTAATTTGAAGCAGTTAATGTAGTTATAATTATGTGCACGGCGTACGATAAGTTCAATCGAAACCTTTTAAGAATAATAAAACATAAACTATGATTTTTTGAGTCGACAGTATGTCATGACAATATTTTTACGGATTCTTGCCGACGAATATTTATTAGTTTATGTTTCCAATATTTCACGCTGTTACAAGCATCATAATATCGATTTGATAATACCTCATCACTAAAGTAGCGCTGCCCCTTTTAGTTGAATAGGATTGAAGTTTAAAAGTGATGTGCTGCCGATGTTGGACCAACTTGTACAGGTTTGTTTATACACTAACTAAAATAACCAATTTCTGTTGATCTCTACTGACATCGTCTCCATAATTTGTGAAATAAAGAGAATCACATTTCGCCTGAGCGACACGCCGGGCTTTCATGTCGTTGGTCTGTAATCTGGCCTCAAAATCTTAAATTGGTATCCCATCCTTGGAATTTCAATTATTTCCGAAACAATTTTTACGCTGAGTAGTCAGCGCGCTCAGGGAATAGACATAGCTAGGCAATTGCCAAGCGTACAATTTACAAAAAACGGAAGTAAAATAATTTATCATCTTGTTGTTTGCCAAAAAATATTGCTGAATAATGTTGCGCGAGAAAACGACGTTGTACAAAAATAACTTTTACATTGTGCTAAGTACCTTCAAAAGAGTTATACGCGAAGCTTTCTTCGCTTTTATACTTGGAAATTATAATGTTCGGATCCTCGAAAGGTATAATTTTAAAAGTCGCGTGAGGCCACCTGGAAAATAATACCGTGAACAGAGCTCAAGAGACAGAGGGATCAAGATTAATGAGACCTCAGATCGACTTTACAATTTTATTTACTAATTCCTTCCTGCATTGAAAAAATACTGAAATACCTGCCTATATATAAATATGTAGTTATATTTTAAATATGTAGTAATACCACCAAGTTGTTCAATAGAAAACTTGCCTATTTTATATTACCTATTTTAACTAAACGTAATAATCTAGAATCGTCAAGGCAATATTCACTCATAGGTCGAGTAATTTAGGGTTGGTGGGTCGTTGGACGACTCGGTGTCCCACATAAAAAGAAAAAAGAGAAGAGTTAAAAAAACAGCACGCGTATCGCGCACGTAATTACAACCGTGAACCGATCTAATAGTATGAAACTGTTTAATGGATTTAAAGCGAAGTTCCGTTAATCTGACACGAAACAGCAGGATCCCGTTGGAACGGCAGGGAACGTCCATTTCAAATTACCTCCCCGTCGGGCTGCTATTTATTTTTCATTCTCTAACTCGACTCGGATTTTTGACTCCGGCGACTGCTAAAAGATTTAACGCCTTGTTCTTCGTAAAAGTGTTGCAATGACATAGACATGATCTATAAATATACGAGTAAATAAGTGTTAAAAGACAACTTTCGTCAACTTATAGCAATTTTGGCGTTCCTTTAGGTAATACTATTACTTTGTTCGCGATAAAAAATCATGAAGAACGAATTATTTCCCGTAACTCTAAGAAGAAACTGTCCGTACTATTCCATAACGTAAATAATTTATCTAGTACCGAAATGAGTTGTGTTTGCGGTAGGTTTTGTATGTATTTGTGGTGGTCCACAGTGTGTTAGCCTGGTCAGGGTGAAGTTTACACAGATACATACATACACATGTCACGCCTTTATCCCTTGCGGGGTAGGCAGAGCGTCAACTGCCCCAAAAATACGGTCGCGTGGTCATCGCTACTTCTTACAAATGAGCCCTTTTAGATTGTTCGTGTATCACTGTAGTGAAAGGTTGTCAGCTTGTCGCCTGAAGTTGTAATTAAACTATTAAACCCTCGAGTCCCTTAGTCGCCTCGTACGACACCCGTGGGAAAGAAACGGGTGGATGCTATCCTAAGCTCTAAGCCGGCCAGACATGGCATGCTGTTTAGCATTACCAAAGTACTACTGAGCGCCCACCATCACGCATCGCCGGTTCCCCTGTTCTCTTTCTAACCAACACGCTTTTTAGAAATAAGCCAAATATTAGTATGACGCTATTTGTATTTAGAATCAAATTATCTTGATTCATGAATCAGTTACGTGATACTTACGCTGAGGCAGACGAGTCTAATGCCTTTAATATTTAATTAGCGTCGTTTCGTCGTACGTTAAATACGAGTATACAAAGCGCCTGAGAATAGCTGGCAGAGCAATTGCATCAAAGTTTGAACCTCTTGTGCTGTGTACTAGACACGCATTACTTCTCCTTATTACATACATACATAACGCCTGTATCTCTTGCGGGATAAGCAGAGCTGAACGACCGTAAATAACTACAATTTACGCCACGTCCGACAAAAGTTTTAGGGTTATTTCTGAATAACTTCTGTGTACCATCATGGTGACAGGTTGTCAGCCTGTCGCTTAAAATTGCAATACACATCTAGCCTCAAATTCCTAAAGTCGCCTTTTATGACACCCACAGGAAAGATATGGGGTGATGCTATTCTAAGCCGGCATCACACGGTATTATTTTCTTGACTGAGGCCTGTAATGATCCTGTAGAAGTGGAACAACATTTCATTCATGGAGGCATGTTTCCATCAATACCTACTATTTGTTACAATATACATTCATTGATGTCCCAAATTATCGATCTTTTAGGTTAGGTAAATGACTTTAATTAGGACCGTAATAAATAAAATTAGAAAAGCGAGAAGATTTCTTAGTTCCATTTTGTATAAACCCTACAATTGTGTAGTACTAGATGTTCTGATATTTCTTATTTTATGTTTTGATAATTACTAGAATTTAAAATTGTACAGTCAAGCTATTATCCAAAAAAGGATGTAGTCTCTGCCAACTCCTCCGGGAAAGAGGCGTCATTATATGTATGTATGTACACCAAACCGCCGCTAATATAACCCACTTTGTACACGGCGTGAGTACGAACCGTAGTTTTAACTATCTAACCCAGCATGAGCTGGACTGTACCGCCTTTTACAACTCCATACATACTATTTTAAAACCTTTTACAGTCTTAAACTCCTGATTGCAAATGGAGTAACTTGCATAACTTGTAGCTTTTTGTAGAGTAGATCCGAGTAGCAACAAACTAGGTCATATAAACTCCTAGAATGTTTTTCCCGTAGTATAACGTGTTCATTAACGTAATCAAATGTAAGGCTATTCGTGCATCCCCGTGTGGTGTACGGAGGAAAACAGCTCGCAGGAAAATATCCAGATAAAATGTTTGATTTTAGCACAAAATACAGAGAGTACTTATAAAAGATTAGGTAGTCATGATATGAATTCAAATTACTACTTGGAAATAAACTGCCCCTGATATTTAGTACTTCTTAATATTTTTACTGTAAAAAAGGTAATATTGTACATACATACATACATATATCACGCCTTTATCCCTTGCGGGGTAGGCAGAGCGTTAACAGCCGTAAGAATACGGTCACTATCGCCACAACTGACATTTTTGAGTATTGTTTTCCAAGGTTGTTTCAGAAAACATGTGTATTACTATAGTGACAGGTTGTCAGCCTTTCGCCTAAAAAGTATAATACACTAATACTCTAGAGTCCCTTAGTCGCCTCTTACGACACCCACGGGAAGGATGTGGGGTGATGCTATTCTAAGCCGGCATCACACGGTAATATTGTAGTAGAGTAATGACCAATACCCCCCTTTTCCATGATTTTCTACTCCCGAAAATGAATAATGGACTAGAGGGCTTCATGACGGTTTTATGCAATTAGCTGACAAACTGTTTCCACAGTGATACACGATTGCGTGCAACAACGGCCCTCAAATATTATGTCTAACGGGGCGATAATGACCGGATTTTTTACAGAAATTATAATCTATTCAAATAAAAAAAATTGTCTGTGCAAGATGTTGCTCGCCAATCCTTCTGCCAAGCATGGTTAGTTAGGCAATACTCCCAATAATGGAAAGCCCTGGCCCCAAGTCTGCTATTTTTTTGTCATTGTAACGCCATCGAAACTCAACTGTCATTCCATTGCCACTGCCACATCCCATTCTATACTTTATATTGTTAGGAGATTGGAAATGACCGTATTCATCCAACTATGATCCAATCGACATCCAACTGAAACGATTTTCATTTAGCAGACTTAGGGGCCCTGGAGTGGATGGACTGTTGTGGCTGTAAAAATTGTAGAACTAGAAATCGAACTACAGTGAGATAACTTGCTATATTTCTTTTAGTTTCGTGAGCGCAAATCGCTGCGCGTCCTGCATAGGCGAGTCGGCCCGCGCCGCATGGTACCGGCACTCCGACGGCTGGCGCGGCGCTCCGGCCCCCGGCCCCCGGCGCTCCCCCTGGGACTCCCTGCCCACCCTGCGGCACGAGGGCAGCCATGATGACTCCGGCTACAGGAGCAATCGAGCCGACAGCTTTGAGCAACGGTGAGGAACGATGAGGGACTGATGTGATATGATGAGTAACGATGAACAAATACGGTCTAATATGAGGCTAGCAGTGACAATAGGGGTTTATTCAGTTCTTCCTTCCTTCCTTTCGTGTGGGATACCGAGTCGTCCAACGACCCAGTAAAACAACACTTTAATGACGTTCAATTGACCCATGTTTAGGATCCAAAATTCGAAGATTGTAACAGTCCACTCGCAGTTCTGTATTTTATAAAGTTGAAATTAGCGTTGCTGCCTGATAGTGGACTATGAAATTAGCTGTTGATGGTTTATCGATAGTTTTGGCTTTATGCTATCGTTCAACTATCAATAGTATTGGTAGTTTTGTTACTCATGATATAAAAACTGTCGATAGTATCGACTTTCCTAACGATTATTATAGGGTTTTAACAAATGAAAATTATCGACATCAATACTATCAATATTTCGGCAACACCAGTTGAAATCAGGCCTGTTAGATGGGCCATCTAACACAATAAAATAAAATAAAAGTACTGAAACGTTGACAGAAGAGCACAAATGAGATGGTGATACTAAAGAAGTGGCATCATGTTGCTGTGATACTAAAGAAGTGGCATCATGTTGCTTTGATACTGTACCAGCAGAATCTATGTTTAATTAGTTGTGAATCAAGAACCAACCTAAGTACATTATTTTTAAACTAACTTTAAAGAACTTTTCATTCTCTACAACTGCAATAATCTAGAGTGAGTAAAAACAGAAAGGAACATAATTTGAGATGCGTGAAGAAACTTCGATTCCGGTGGGAAAAATGAATCTCGCGAAAAGTAGGCAAAAATTATGTTTCGATAATGGAACGATTTCGTAAAGTTCGCTGTAAAGAAAATTGGTTTTTGTGAAAATAAGTACCTACACTACCTCCATATCATGTGTTTATTTTTTTAATAATTCAAGTCTGAGAGACTGTATTGTACATAGGCAGGTACCTATACAAATGAATAAAGTTATTAATGAAGGTAGATACTGTAGGGATAGCATAGAAAATAGCGGTTCACAGGCAAAAATTTAAATCGAAATTGATAACTGTGGATCCGTGTCCCAGTCCGTGGTACATCCGATCTCTTGCTTTTTATTGCCAACCATGTGTACCAAACCAAAGTAGACCTGATCGAAGTCAATGGAATTGGGGTATGTAGCCGTAGCCAAATATTGGCTAAATAAAGTTTAATTTATTATCTTAGGACCCCAAAGAAGAGAAATAGAGAATAGAGATGATAATATGTATTTTTTTAAAACAAAGGAGAGGCACAAAGGAACCGAACGTCACGTAATGGAACTTTGTGAATAGATACGTTGCGGTCTTTGTGCGTTTGGTCACTACAGGGAAAAGCACGACACAAAGTCCAACCAACAATGTCCCAACTTAGGAAATTGAACCTGCATTTGATTTACATCCGTGACAAAGGACACCGAACGCTTCTACAATGGAATTCTCATCAACAGGGCACTGAAACCTTAGAGCAAAGAAACGGTGTAGAGCAAACCTTACGAACACGGAATGAAGCAGTGAAAAGTCGTCACAATCAGACATGGTGCATGCTGAAAACATGCACAGATGTACGCTTTATAGAGTATACACTTATAAAGCGATATCAACTTGAGTAAATATAAACGATCGTAGTCTTTTAGGTTTTATACATCATGTCGTCGTCAGAAATTCTGATAGCGATGACTGTTTATTCTGGTTTAAATCTCTTCGTAGGGTACTCTCTGTACCTTACTTCGATCCTGAAACATGCAAAACTGAAATGGATACCAGCGCCTTTGATGCAACAGCTTCATTACCCTGAAATTCTGAAAATGTCCGTCATGTGCGTTCAGAAATGTAATCAATTTGAGCGTCTGAAAATGTATTTCCAGCGACTGGTTCTGTTCTCACTTTAGGTGTGAATTCTCACCTATACAATGCGATAGGAACAGAAATTCTTTGTCTCTCAGTTACCAAGTAATTATTAAAAAAACATCCTATTTTTTTGGTCAAGTCAGGAACCCCTTTTAGGAAATATTTCACGAGCTCGTGAAATAAAATAAATTACATACGTACCTTCATACTTTAGTAATACATAATCCTCCCTTTGAGGCAATCGGGAAAAAAGAGTAAAATGAAAAATCTATACTAATAAAACGTGTAAGGATAACTAAAAGTGGCTTCTGTATGCCGAAGCAGAAGGGTTTAATCAACAAAATAAATTAGTGGGTACATTTTTTGTTTTATGGTTATTGCATGGTAGAAGCGGTTACGGACTGCCGCCGGTGCTTTTATTGGGCTGGCTAGCACCTGGCCAGAATACAAATGGGCCGTTGTCACAAGAAAAAAGAAAATATCGCCCACGCCAAACGTTGGAGTGGAAAATGTGTTTTTTAGCTTATACAAACTTATTCTCAATACCCTGTTCTGTTTCTTCTCTGGATGAATTCATTATCCTTATATGGAAATAGGAAATTAAGTTCTAAAATCTTCTATTAGATGTCGCTAAATCGTCGCTATGAGACAATCATCAATAGATTCAAAATTTGGCAAGGGTCAGTCGAGGCGTCTCGGTAGCTCAGTGGCAGAATAAAGAAACAGTACCATACGTGTCTCGAATTCGAACCCTGTCTAATGCTGGACATTTATTAATTTCTTATTTTTATTTATGAGCATAATTTAGCGCTGTAAGTGCGTTAAGACACCAAACAAATCCATTTCATTACTTCTAAACTTTACATAGTTAGAATGACTTTGATGTGGATAGTGATATGATAGACAATGACATGTATCTCTGTAGGCTAATATAAATGTAAGCTGGTCCTATTCTACTGACGAGGTAAGACATGTATCCACTGACCAAATTGTACAATTTCTTACTAAAGTACATACCCAACCTATACAAGTAGATGAATAAACTAGATATGAACCTAGATAAATAAACTGTCTAAAAATGTCTTTCAAAATCGATATTTGACTACTTAGCCTATTGGCTAGAGCGCGTGGACTGTAGCGTAAGATTTTTCTTTGGAAACTCGGTATCTATACATATAATAAGACAGTAACAAGTAAGTGTTCAGTAACCCTATATAGTTTTGAGAAAACACAACGATAGCGCGTTTTAAAAGACGTGTGGCGACATCTATGAATGAGTTTTGTACGATGTTTGTGTTTGTTTGTGTATATGCGGAAGCATCACGCGAAAACGACCGAACGGATTTTGAATCAAATTGTACCAAAATGTCAAGTAATTCACCGACCAGGTTATAGGCTAAAAAAAACATACCCCTAGAAGGGGGGTTGGCTGCTACACATAAAATAAGTTTGTAGGTCATGAGAATTTCATAGTGGCGCGTAGTAAAAGGATGTGTATGGGCTAATTGGACCTGAGATTATTTCAAAATTCGAACTGGCCAGCACGTATTGTGTCGCTTTGAATAAGCGCACAGGAGGAAAAAAAACATGAGGCCGTATTTATATTTTTAATCTGTATTTTTATAACCTCAACAAATGAGTTTGTCGAATTATTGCTCATGATTACGACAAGGAAACTAAAATCTATGAATATGTCGACGACTACAAAAATATCTCTTTAATATTGGAATAATTTTCACTTTTAATAATTCAATAATTATTACCCTCTAAAACAAAAGTTCCGTGGTGCAAGACGTGCAAGTTGCGTGGCCAGACGATACAAACTTCATATAGGAATCGTTTGCTTTGTGCGTAATCTACGCGGGAAACTTGCAATATCTTTTTTGTTTTTAAATTTTCTCGCTAATTTGGTTAAAGCTATTTAGCCAATGTTTGTCTGGTACATGCAGTATGTTATAGGTTTTGCCGACAATACAGCTACATTATTTTCAGGGAGCGACAACGTTTTTCTGAAATATTCTTTGGAAATACTAATAAAAATTGGACTTCCCACACAAAGTGACTCAATCGGCTGGTACATTTTATATAGAAGATACATTTTTCCATATTTCTGTAAAATTTTCCTGACGAAAGTTATATTTTATACGTTTGTGCCAGACGATCAAATCAGTATCTGAGATAAGACTTTTCGTGGCTATAGGTATAAGCCGATTTTCCACAGACAACGTTTTTTGAAAAACGCAGGGTTGCTCAAGACCTGCGCCACTCTCTCGGGCTCCCTGACTGACACCACAGGAACTTCGAGTCGATACGTGCGGAGCCAAATTGACTGCAGGACAGACCTCTGTCGCACGCGTCTAACAAAGACTCCGTTCCGGGTTTAAATGTAGATTCTGTTGTCCTTCTCCAGGGCCGCCGGTCTTGGTCAGGTTTCTCCCTCGGTTGATTCTTACGATTCCCACGGGAAGAGAGGTGCTATTCTACTTTGCCGGCAGCACACGACCTTAATTAAATAGCCTTAGGTACTTAATTAAACGTAACCCTAGCCGCGGCTCCGCCCGTGTGGAAATCGGTCATGGCATCACACAGGAACATTTTTTCGCGAAGAAAACTTTCCTATGCGTTAATCCAAGTTACCTCCTTTATGTCTGTGTTCAATTTCATGAATATCAGTTAAACAGTTTTTGCGTGAAGGAGTAACAAACAAACATATAAACTTTTTTATTTATATTATTAGTAGGAAGTAGGATAGGATAGGATTAGTAGTATGATTACTTGCTTTTGTTTTTATTTATTCACACTCATGAACTCGGTCTTCAGTCTTCCATCACAATGTCAAGAAATGTGGCATCAGTCTACTTCACGGAATTAATACTCTTGGAAGTAAATATTGCACGGTTTTAAAAAATCTGCTAAAAATGGCATAAGAGGCGGAAAGTTGAAGATATAGGGAAGAGAACTGGAAAGCTAAAAAATCGTAGCAGGGAAAGACGACTTCAAGAAACTGAACCTTTAGGGATTCTAAAAGACTAAACACTATAAACCAACCACCGATTTCTTACTCTTTCTTGCATGTGGAAATTGAAATTTTACGATTTAACAGTTTTTTAAATTACTTACATATAGTCTGAGAAACCAAGTTTTCTGGTACCTACCTACCAACAATTTAATATTGGCTAATATTATTTTATGGTTCTTAGAGGCCTATGTTTAGCAGTGGTCGTCCTATATATAGCTGATAAATGATGGAAGATATATTATGGCGAAACGAAGTTCGCGGGCACCAGCTAGTTATAAATATTATAGTAAATAAAACACTTGCACACTGGGAGAACCGAAGGTGGCGCAGCAGGGAAAATTTCATTTTACTTAGGATAAAGCAAAAAATCTGACAATCAGTGCTAGATGCATCTTCTCGATGATCTCTAGATGATGTTCTCTGATCTCAAGGGCTAAAATTATAGTTCAGTCAGCACCCCTGTGGTAAAAAGTCTCACAAATGAATATTTTTGTACAGGGGCACCTTCGATCGGCAAGACAGCGTGCGGTCAGAATATGCCAGCGACCGGGAGTCCGCCCGCTACGGCATCGTGCAGCAAGCTTCCCTCGACAGCACCGACTCCAGGATCTGCTACCTGACTTCCAGTGAGGTGAGTACGGCTTCATGCCTCTTCTACCAGTGACCAGGAGTTTTCTTGCATCGTGCAGCAAGCTTCCCTCGACAGCACCGACTCCAGGATCTACTGCCTGACTTCCAGTAAGGTGAGTGCTGCTTCATGCCTCTTCTACCAGTGACCAGGATTTCTACGGCATCGTGCAGCAAGGTTCCCTCGACAGCACCGACTCCAGGATCTGCTACCTGACTTCCAGTGAGGTGAGTGCGGCTTCATGCCTCTTCTACCAGTGACCAGGAGTTCTACGGCATCGTGCAGCAAGCTTCCCTCGACAGCACCGACTCCAGGATCTGCTACCTGACTTCCAGTGAGGTGAATGCGGCTTCATGCCTCTTCTGTCAGTAAATTTCAGCAAGTTTCCCTCGACAGCACCGACTCCAGAATCTGCTACCTGACTTCCAGTGAGGTGAGTGCGAATTCATGCCTCTTCTGACAGTAAGTGAGAGTCTACCAACTGCGGAGCAAGTTTCCCTCGAGAGGAACGACTCCAGGATCTGCTACCTGACTTCCAGTGAGGTGAGTGCGGCTTCATTCTTCTTTGGTCAGTAACCGGGAGTCCGCTCGCTACGGCATCGTGCAGCAAGCGTCCCTCGAAAACACCGACTCCAGGATCTGCTACCTGACTTCCAGTGAGGTGAGTGCGGCTTCATGCCTGTTCTACCATTGACCATGAGTTCTCCGGTATCGTGCAGCAAGCGTCCCTCGACAGCACTGTCTCCAGGATCTGATCTGAGCGAGGTGAGTGAGCTAAGGATTTGCAACCTAATGGTCTGTATTCACTTTGATTAGTGCAAGTGTAGGTGATCAGTGCATGTGTTTAGTAGGCAGCGAACTAAGAAGAATATACGCGAGTTTATTTTTACGAGTAGCCATACATTAAATTTTACTAGTCACTCGCACTCACACTAATCAAAGTGGATACAGGCCTTTAATACGTACTTTTGATAGCACATCCACCTACCCCACCGAACACCTACTCATTTAAGGGACCAACTTATGCTAGTTTTAACCAGTAAAAGGTTATGCCCTTAATGGGTATGTCAATGTGCTAGCGAAGTAAATAATATTGTCATCGATCGATTTCATTCCACCCACATATTATGAATTCATGCGCGACAACTTGGACTTTATGGTGTAAATATTTCCAATGATTTTGTAGAAAAAAAAATTATACATACCTAGACGTGAATTCTAATTATTTTTGCAACTGAAACTAGAAAAAACTCTCGTATAAACTAGAATACTTCACCAGAATTGTTACATTACCCGAAAAAACTAGGAACTATATTATGCTATTTTCAACGGCTAAATACTTACTACCTAAAATAATTTGTATCTACCAACATATGATATCGCCTATTTTCAATTAACTATTACTTTTTTAACATAATACATGAAAAAGAAAAAGAAAACAGAACAGGGCGAAGTAATTTATGGGCCAAGCAAGGGATGGTATTTCATCTTCAAAGGAATTTCCTATATTTCATATTTATCGGGCAGGACCCTAATGTTATTTACATATGAGGATGTAATGTAAATCTTATCAATAAAAAGGAAACGGGGTTTTGATAAACAAACAATATGTCAGCTCGAAAATTATATGTTCGCCCATATCCTAAAACTATAATAGGGGATTTATTCGGCTGACACAACAAGGCCAAAGATTCGTGTCTCGTTTCCTGTTGAGACGTATTCGAGAAGGATATTGAATCGACTGAGGCAATAATAAAATAAATAACTATCTACGAAAATAAAAAAGCGCTCCTTGATTCAATATATTTTTCTTTTATGTTAAACATGACTACTGTCAACTAAAGCTTTCTTCTTGGTTGGTTGGTTTTAGATTTGAATGTTATATGAAAATAAAATATACACATATTTGTGGAGGAAATGCATTAAATTGGAGATGGGTTCAATGCTAGAATACGTTTATTGACCTCCTATAAAAAGTTAGTCTGCTGTCCGTAAATTTTGTACAGGTAATCGAAAAAAAAACCTCGTTTTTCAGCCTTATTCAGCTCGATGCCCTAAATAACGTCTCGAATTTAATATATTTCTTCCAAAATACGATGTATAATCTGCTCAAACTACTACTACTGCTGGAACTAAAACGATCAGTCTAGCTAGGTTCACATGAAAGAAACAGTATAGATAAATTGAACGACTTATCGTAAGCATCGTGAGAGTCAATAACGTTTTAAGGTTATTCTCTGTAACGCGAGCGCGCGCTCTATAGAGTGTACTATACACGCTCATGTTCACAACCCGATCTAATCTCAGATCTAATTGAGTGTCTGTAAGCCGTTCTCGATAATATCTGACTTACTGGATCCCAGTTAAATTGCCATGTACAAGCTACCCGCATATCTCAATTATCAGGTGAAACTTCGGCTTTGTGTAGCTTTACTTATAATCGGAGATGATGGCTATGAATGAAAAGGATAAAATAACCGAATTTATAGAAACAAAAGGTCCCCTTTGAAAGTGAATGATAATATTGGAAATGAAGAAATTCCATTAGCTTTTGGAGCGGACCTTTTGTAAAAACGATAGATATAAGAATTACGCCAATAGCTCCAGGCCATTATTTCCTTACACATTCGTTTCTCTTTGGTTAAATATTTGAAAATTGTTGTCAGGCAGTAGCAGTATTGGATATCAAAACGTCCTTCAAACATTTTGGTTTTGAATACACACGACGGAAACGTTGAAAGGGTAGACAGTCCCCCCGGGGGCTTCTCTGAGTTTTCCTTCCCAGGAAATGTTTGAATAATTCTATTGCGGTTTGAGATTCAGGAAACTCACGAACAATAAACGTTGTTGCTTTTTTAGAAGAAAAAGTTGTAGTTCTTTTTATCGTGAAACAAACACGTCTTGCAAATTCTTCGTCAAGTACTCTTCGTAGCGCAGAAAACTTAATAGCTAAAATCTAAAACCCTTTTCTATACTTACATAAACAATTATTTACAGTTATGAAATCAACAAAGTAGGTATGAAACTTTGTGTGGTACCTGCTTCTCACATGAGGCCTGAAATATTACTGTATTTCAAACAAAATACTTTTAGTAGTAGTAGTTTCTTTGTCTTGAGTAAATACCTGAATTTAATACCTTTTAGACGGTTAGGTTATATAACTTACAGAACGCAGTAGTAACATTACTGCAAGCTGTGAGATGAAATTACGGTTCACGCATTACCTAGCGCAGCTAAGCATTTGACACGAGAGCGGAGCGGTATGAAAGCAGTCGGGGCGAACACCCAGATACGTCTTGTTGATTGCTTTTGTCTGCATTCCATTAGTGTAACATAGCTATAGCATGCATGATGCATGTGGATTGTGGAAGGACAGTAGGTAGATATTCAGGGATTGTCAGCCCCGAGACGACGCTTCGGGCGCGCTCGCCGTCGATCGGCCGAGTCTGCGCCGCAGGGCCTGCCCCACGAAGCTGCGCACTAAAGCTCCTCCAATCGTATCCTGAATGTAGCTTAAAAAATATTATTTTGAGGTTAACTTCACTTAGTTACAATACAATGAATCGAGGAGAATCGTGGCCCGAAACATTTAGATACAACGCAAAATAGGCGAGTCGAATGTCGCGGAAAAGAAGTTTGAACCGTAAACTGAGACGTTTCGTTTGTGTAAATACAAAGCTTTTACTATCGAGTGCAAGGACAAAGAAGATTGGCAACGTCCTGGCTGCGTTTCGGAGCGAAAAAGAAGCCCCCTCTACATGGTTGTTACAGCAAAAGCTGCAGACTGTTTAAACTGTTGTGAAATAATCTATTTTAACATATCTTCGTGTCGAGTGAAGTCAATTCTCAGGCCTGTACAAGTGAATTGTTGACAAAAGACTATTCTTATAAGAACCAAAATATTGACGTAAAATAATATAGCAAGTTTCAATTCTATGTATAAGAGTAGAGTTCCTGCTTGTACCTATATCGCTTGATCTACCTGTGATAATTCGCGTTTGTTATTAACAATTGTACTTTACGTGTCTTCTAAAGCTGCCAGTAGAAAATTAGGTCTTGTGAATCTAAGATAGTTTAGAGTAGATTGTTTATTTACGTGCAAGTACAGAAAAAATAAATGAACTTTATTTAGAGTAGGGTTCTATGAACGCAGTTTATATTATTGTTAAACTATTTTTACAATTGTTGTCGTGTAGGAACCAAATATAAACCAAAGCTTTAAATCGTTCAAGAGGCACATAGTGCGAAATGTAACTCTACATGGGGTCCATCGTTATGAAACATTTAAAGGTACTGTATAATTACAAATATATTCTAACCTGGGACCTCTACTAAATTTTATGCATCTGCCTAGAACTTTAGAGTGCAACCATCTTTATCAAAACGCTATTGCTTTCTATGGAACTAAATCTTCCTTATGTAAACAATATGATCTTATCTATGCGCACCTACGAGTCTGCTTACAAAACAAATGCTTTACTTGTTTTTAAATTTGTTTAGTACATAACGCATCATTCGTAATAACCGAAATTGATTTTTTATTTAGATCTCCATGCTTTTTTTTACAACCTATATAGATGTTTGATTTTTGTAGTTGATATCCAAGTTTCCTTTTACTTTTACATATAAATAAATTACTACCCAAAACTGTGCAGTATTATCATTAATTATAATATTATTCTATGTACTATATTTCATGACACCTCATTATCATATTCTATTTTTTTATTTTATTAGAATGTAAATAAAGTACGCCTAATCACTACCTGCCTTAGATAAAGCATTTTTATGTAATTTTTTAAATGCTGTACTATAATTTCTTACTAAATAAACATAACTGCACTCTTTTCAGGGTTAAATAAAAGTTCACCCATAAATAAAACGATTCCCAGAAAAAAAGTGTTTTTCGCTTGAATTTGAATCTTATCAAGCTTTGGAGGCTGATGCTTATGAACGCTATCACGGTTTCTTATTCATAATAGTTAAACAGTAAAAAAAAAATCACAGAACATGTTGTTACTATTGCTGCTACGCGTCAAATTCAAATTTCAATCGTTTATTTCCAAGTAGATTCACAACGAATACTTTCAGAAAGTCAAAAATTTACAATACAATACTGTCACAAAAAAATAAATTAGTCATTGTAAAAAAGAGAAAATTGTCAGACACAATCTTCTCTTTTTTATAACAATTTTATATTCCTAGTAGAAACGCGGCACGAGTGGGATAAAAAAGGCACTGCCTCGGGGCCGGCCATGACTAACCTAGCTAAGTTCTAAAATATATTAATAAGCCCAAAAGACGGCTACGCTTAAATAAAATCAAAGTACTACAGTAGATAATTCTATTTGTTTCGTCTTATTAAGTCTTCCTTATTACGAGTATTTATGTCAATTTTAAATTCCATGCACGTCCAGATTTGGTATTAAAAATGAGGGCATGTTTCTTGTGCTGCGCTGGAATCTCAGAGGACCATGCCTCTTTGTCATTAACGTAATCATCTAACTTATAATAGGCTTTATAACATAATGTTTTCTTAATAATAGATTTAAATTTACTCTCAGACAAACTCAATATATCTTCCGGTATTTTGTTATAGTATCGTATACTTAAACCTTCAAATGAAGTCCTACTTTTAGCTAGTCTATGCTTAGGTTGATCTAATTAATTTTTACTTCTTATATTACGATTATGTCTTTCATGATTTTTTGTGAAAGTATTAATATTAAATATATTGACATGGCACAGTCATAATATTAATTTCCTTAAACAGTTCTCTCAGAGAATCACGACTGCGTACAACAACCCTTCCTGAAAAACAATACAACAAAAGTTGTTCGCCTAAAACTGTTGTCCAAAATACTACCGACAATTTTTTTGTTCGTAATAATCAATATTTGAATTTATAAACCGAAAAATTATATAAATGTAAGTGTTCTGACCCATTCAAAATAGCAATATATGACATCATATGTTCATATTTTCATTCAAAACACCGTTTTAGATCGTTTTAAAAAGGTCAAATGAGCTACTCATTTGACCTGCCAGCCCACTAGCGTCTCAGGTTGAAGCTATAAATTGGTTTTCTGTGACCAGTATGTACTCGTGAATCTACCTCTACAGAACATGTCCAAGATATACAGGTGTACAAAATGAACTGAAAATATTTTACAGGGTGAACCAGTTCCTGACACTGAACAACTTGCTCCAAGGAACATAGATCGAAATATGAAAACAATTATTTGGGCCTCCCATACAATATGTACCAGCCAGCCGGCCGACCAAGCCAATTTGTATAGGAAGTTTAAATATCTTTTTCCATTTTCGACATATATGTTCCTTGGGGAAAGATGTTCAGTTTTATAGGCTGGTTTAGCCCATAAAATATTTGCAGTTAATATTTTTACACCTTATATGACAGTGCCAAGCTCACATCTTTTAATTTTATTCACAAACCACGCTTAGTCTCCAAACATAAGTAAATCAAACATGTTTGTTCCATGTTCCCCGTAATATCCCATTTCCTTCATTCATTCTATATTCGAATCATGCTTTTACCCATTATCTCAATCATATTCGGTTCACTCACTTCGTTTCTCCCTTCCTGTTCGGAATTCCCCCAACCGCTTAGGTAAACTGTTTTTAAAAAGAAGTAAATCAAGCATGTTTGTGGACTATTTCCGTGTCACAAGTGAATGCAAATATCAAAGCCTGTAGCCTGTTTGCTCGCAGCCGCCTTCTCCGTTTCAGTGTAATGGGATCCAAAGGCCTAATGTTTATTCTTGGGCGCGAGGCGAACCGCTGAAGGCACGGCTACTGTAAATTGTGTCAGGGTCGAGCCCCTATTGATCCCGCTTCTTTTGCGCGAGAGCCAACTGCCAACCCATCCCACGTGTTTTCGTTTTATTCAAGCTTAAGGTTAAAAGCATGACTAGTGGCTCCCCAAACTAGTAAAAAAAAAACTGGGATTTGGGAGGAAAATTATTATTCGACCCGAAACTAAAGTGTAGGTCATAATTAAAAACCGCCGATGATGTTTAGACCGAACTGAACGTCAAAATTTTAAAATACCAACTCTTTATCAATTATAAATAATCGTCAAAGCTTGTCATTGTCGCAAAGGAGAATGCTCATTCTTGGGCCTCTTCGCGCGTAACAAAACAAATAATATAGAAATGAAGAATAACTATGGCGATTAGTTTACAAAACAGAGAAACTAATTTAATTTAAAAGTTTTTCAGCCGTTATTGTTTTCACTATGACTTTACTGGGGTGAACGTTTTTTACACTGCTTACCGAAGATATCGAATTTAGAACGAAATACATTTAAAAGTGTCTAACTTCAGCACTTTCATCTTTCAATGCCCGACTTTGACAAACAATAAATCCATCTGTTTTAAAATACTAAGCAATAGTTAGACTCTTTGATTATACATATTATTATTATAACTTTGACTTTGACTCCGACGGCTGCAAGTGGTGGTGCTAGATTGATCAATTTGATCATCCATACTACCGTAGTTATGATCCTTTATAACTACTTAATGTACTCAGTGCATGTTTAAAAGCGCCAGTTTCAGTGATGTTGCACCTGTTTTCCAAATTTCAAAAAGTTACATAATGGATTCATTGAATTTCATTTGGTATTACGCACATTGAATTAAGCTTTTATTTGTGTTCTACTTAACAAGCCAACAACAAAGGTTGGGCTGCCCTCTAAGTATAAATAAAAGCGGTCCCGAAAAACTTCTGCATAATTCATTATAAGATTGGCAGATTTTCCGCCCTTGTCTTATACTAAAGTTACAACAGTAGGTATGTGATTTTCCTGTTCAAATAAGGCTCGTTTATTTACTTTTGGTTAACAACTAAACAAGCCGAGCGAGAAAGTCAATGAGTCGAGTACTTGTCTACGAGAGCTAAATTAAACCTCAAAGCCGAAACACATGTTGAAAGAAAATTTGTTTTGTTTCATTGCGGCATTATGTTTTTTTTTAAGATAAATACAACACATTTTTCACCGGTAGCTGAGCAAATGGTTAGGAAAACGGCCCCGCATGATGTATATCCGCAGGAAATGTGTAATACGGTGAAGACGGGTTATATATCGTGTCTAATGCGCACGCTATTTGCTAGTTCGCTATAAAGGGTGTGAATGGGCCGCGGGCCTTTTTCTACCAGTGCACTTAATGGTGCCAATTACGCCCGAATGTCGGCCGGGCCTATTACGCAGGCCGTTAGCACAACAAGCGAGATTTAATTGAAAAGCCTACGGATCCGTTATACTTGACAATTATAAAATTAACGAGCCAAGCCAAACCTTTCAGAGATAAATCTAAGGGAATGATTTATAAGTTGGTGAGAATGCTTCGGATAAAACGCTTCACAAAGGGTTTAGTTATTCATTGGGATTGTCTTTAATATTTCCTTTGGCAGTTCGCCGGCGTGCGACCCTCGACGCGCTGCCTTTGTCACGGCTACAAATCTCCTCGATACCCCACCTCATTGTCACATTACTATAGTTTAGTCCTGCCTCATGCGGCTTTCACGGTGTCAAACCCTCATTTGTCTAGTGGCGGTGCTGTTTTTAACCCAGTTAACCCAGTAACGCAAGCTATTGACAGAATTGGGTGATAGAAATGGCAGTGATAGAGGTTTATTACTAGCATGAAACGAATTACGAGTTAGGAAAGAATGAGTTCATGATGTGGGTCAAAATGAAATGCCACTATCGCTGTAAAGTTGAAGTACTTAATAATCCCATGGGTTTATACACAGGAGAGTAAGAAAAAATCTGGTTTTTCGATCGCGTAGTAGTTTTTATCCTTCTAAGGTGGTCACATGGCTTTTCAAAGTATATCTGCAATGAAGGTATGACTAACACTTTGATTTTGTAACATATCGGGGAATTCAAAACAGGGGCCCAGGCTTTTTTTTTTGTCCCTGGGCCTTTGATCACCTAGTTAAATTGATGCACTCCTTATTGCCATGATAACAAGGTTACATATCTAAGTATCTCATCTTGAACTGATGTTTTACACTAATCTCTGTATGTTACAGGTAAGTACTGTTGCAAAGCTCGGGCCATGAGCGCGGAAAGGTAAGTGAGGCAGTAACTAATTCATGAACGCATTGTCCCTGGCAAATCACAATAACAGTAAGTAAACGTTTATGTACCTTATATAGCATAATACAGGGTGTGAAAAAAATTGCTGCGCATATTTTAAAGAGTGAACGAGCCCATGAAACTCAACAATCCTAAAGGAATATATGTTATAAATACATGCAATATGTAAAATATATGCAATATAGGTTAGAAATAGGAAAAAAAGGACCTCCCAAACAAGATTACCGACCGACCAAGTCAACCATGCATGAAAGGTCCAATTTTTTTTCTTATTACCTATGTTTCTTGGGAAAACTTGTTCAGTTCCATGAGCTGATTCATTCCATAAAATATTTGCAGCTAACATTTTTACACCTTATATAGTACCTACGTATATTACGAAGCACTCTACCAAAACACATCTGTGCCCCACCTCCGGGGCAAGTGCCTAATAAAAACGTGTCACGGAGAAAAGTTACGTTTCTTGCGAGACTTTCCCGATGAAAAATAAGCATCAGTTTGGCTGTTTCTCCACTTCTCCGGCATCCGGTTTATACTGGTCCGGTACATTTCGATCTGATTTAGAAATCTATTTCACTAGTATACACGCTTTTCCATTGCTTTATTGATCCGGCAATTTTGCAAAAAACTGAAGTTTGGATTTTATCGGTCTGAAGTGACAGACGTACAAAAAAAGTATGCATGCTTTTGCATTTTTTAAACTCTACTATGACGTCATATTACTGTGTCCGTCTTGGAGGACTTAAATGTGGCGTCAGAGAGAGCGGTGACCGTCGCAAAATACTGGGAAAATAATATGTAAGTCCATATTCGAGTCATTAACACAATAAAGAAGAAGACTGTCTTTTACCGGACAGGTGGAAAAGCGTTTTCCGGCCTTCGAATATTCGGCTACTTCCGGCATCCGGCAGCCGGACCGGAGTAGTAGAGAAACACGTTTCACTTCGAAAGTGTCATTAGTGCGGTTGCAGAAAAAACAAGGTTCGCTGTTCGCTAGTTTGCCGGTGGAGATCCTTCTCTAAACAGAGGCCAAGATAAATACATGTGACGGCGATCGTAAGATAGTGACGTCGGATATTGCCTTCGCTGGCTTTACGCGGGAAACGGGGCCGAGGCAAATTTATTTACCATCGATATTTATTTACTAGACATGTGTATGCTCTATTTTCTTTCCAACATTACCGTATCGTTGCTTACTTAATATGATGTTCTGGGAATGTCATTCGAACAAACTCATAAAGCATTCTCTGATAAGTTGTCTATGAGTAAGTTATCGAATAATAATAATAATTCAGTAATAATGTATTTTTTAACCAATCGTGACTATAAGCTTTTATTTTGAAGACTAGAGAAGTAATTTTGGAAATTCAAGTTGATAAAAAGTAACAAGAAGAATCACATGAGTAATCAAAAAACATCAAACGAAACCAAATCCGCTGGGCTACGGTTGTGCTACGGCGTAGAGCTTTCGTAGCGGCTTACTACAACGACATAAAATATGATAAGACGTGCTGATACCCAATCAAATCATTGCCTATATCACTATGTTCCATTAATTTCTTTAAACCACAATGAAAAATATGAGTGTTATGTTAAATCTTACAGACATAAAATAAATTGTGATATAATTTTAAAGCGGTAAAAAATAATTGCGAACGTATTTGTACAAACTTTGCCGCTTTTAATAATTATATCAACCGCTTGTATATCATGTCATCATGATAGTGCATATAATCTGATGTTCAATCACTAATAAAGCAAAGGGAGAATATATATATTATCTACATGTACGACATGTAGAGGCTTTACTATAGGCAGATTAGGCTGGTTGTAATCTGATTAAAGATTCAGCTCTGATTATTAAGCCAGTCATTTGTATTCAGAGTCATTTTCGTGCACTCGAATTGGAATTTGGTTCTGTGGTGAACAAACTGCACACACAAACACTAATTGAGCATTGCGTAATATCATTCATCCAACATCATTCAATATTTATTATGAGTAAACATCAAACGTGAAAAAAAATATTTTTCAAACCAGAATTTACCGGCGTCTTTTCCTATGATCATAACTTTACAAAAAAAAACTTGATTAAAAAGAAAAACAAGAGTACGGTCAATATAAAAAGTCCAATTCCCGGCGGATGACGAACAATCAGAACAATACAGCCATTTGTTAAAGCATTCCGTGCGCAATACAGTTAACAGGGTTCTCACTTTGATTTCGCGCGTCATTCTTTTGATATTAAATTTGGCTTTGTCACGTAGTTGGCAGGCGATGGTGTGTGTTGATGAGAGGTGGTCGCATTGGGTCGTGACGTCACGGGTCGGGTCGGCGGGTCGGGCCGCGCTGCTTGCGACTCGCGGCTGTGCTCGGGCTTGCAGCGGGCTCGCCGGAGGGAGTCCACCCTGCCCACCCCCCGCCCCCCGCCCGGCGCCTGCGCCCCGCATCCAGCGCCATATTATTCTCTTCTCCTGTAACGCACTTGGACTGTTGACTCGGTCAATTATCTTCAGCGTATTGAAGGGGCGACGACGTAATATCTCTTAATTGAATTTTAATAATAACTTGTCCCTTGGTCAGAAGATCTCCTAGGACGGTCGGCTGTAATTAAGTTGACTACAAATAAATCCTTCTACAAATTAATATAGTAATCATCCATGTAGGCGTAACGTGATTACGCTTACGTGTATTAGCAGAGCAGAACCGCACCTTTGATCTGAATTTTGTTCTGAAAATCGGGAACGGTTAGGAAGTAATTAAATTAATGACGTCTTCAAACTGGAGCTGCGATAATTTTATGCGGCCATTAAACTTAATAGTCGATTTACATCTTGGTTTTTTGGAGAATATTTTTTTTAAGTTCTTGACTTTGAAATATGAAACTACGACCTATAGTTTAGTAATTACAGTGAGAGCATTTTTTCTCAATTAAGAAACTCATAAATCGCGCTTGAAACTTTTCTGCACACGTTTTCGTGAATTCTCGTCATTAAAAGCTCATAAGCTCGCATGACGTGCACTGGTGTAGCTCTTTTTTCCGAGTCGGTACCTCTATTTTTGCAGGTTCTTTGTTACTGTAATTTACGACGATGCCAACATAAAGGTTTATGACTTTGGTGGACTAATCTAGACACATTAGTTCCATATACTTTAGTGTTAATTTTTCTGGTTAACACTTATTTCAAGTTTTGATAAAATAAGTCACCCGATTTTTTTTTTATTTCTAAAGAATGTTTACCGACGGTTGAAAAAATATAAACAAAATTTATTGTCAGTGTGCCGTGTGGTGTTAGGTAGTGTTGTTCCGATCAGTCGCCGACCCACACCCGACAGCGTTACCACTGTTACCAGCGTTACCTTGGTGATAGTCGGTGTAAGTGGGTAACTATCGGAATAGACGGCCACAGATATGTAGAATGTAGTATGGATTTAAAATTTTAATAGTTAGAAAATGAAAGAGTAGAAATAACTTACAGATGGGTATATTGTCCATAAATCTCATCACACGCACTGCAATTGTGTCTTACATATGTAGGAGGAATCACTGGCCTTAGCGAACGCGTAGTGGCGCGGATGACACGGCTTCTAGAATCTTCAGTAGCTTGCAAGGCAGGCCGTAGTCACGGCAGCAAAGCTCAGCAGGTAGGGCAGCAGACTAGTAGCAAGCCGAAGCGATAATGCAGGTGGTAGGTAGCCGGTAGGTAATTCTTAGCCAGTAGGTACTTTAAGCCGGTAGATAGTTTCTAGCTCGTAGGAAGTTCCCCAGCGGGAAGTATAACGATTGTAGATAGAAGGCACACTAGTGAATATCTAGTAAATCCACTGGTAGGAAAAAATAATAGAAAGTAGGTCAGTACGACCACGTGTAAAAAATGGCGCGCGGAGCGGCACGTCCTCTCGTCAAAGTCGTTAGCGGGAAGTGAATCTAGCAGAGTTCGAGGCAGCGGCACGGTTGGTCGGAACGCAGCGTCACTACCTACGTCATACCTAACCCGTTTTACGCAGATATGGAGTTGAACTGCGTAAGCAATATTTAAAATTAGATTTAGGTTTTGTAATTTCTATTATCTATTTAGTTTAAATTTGTTAGTAGTTAATTAATAAGATATTAGAACTTTATTATAATATTTATGTTTTATTTATTTATAGTATATTAATTTTTAGATTTTAAAGATCTGAAGTTAGTAGCAATCTTAACCTAAAATGGAACGTGTGCTGTCACAACGTCACAGTACCCCCGGAAAAAGGGTAGGATTTTGCGTACTTTGAGTAAAATCCGTCTACTAATCCAATATACTTACTATCCTCACAACATCCATACAAACATCCATTCATCACCTCATAGACTTCCTTACATTTTAGTCTTTCATCTTAGTTAGATTGAAGACCCTTACAAACTGAGTATACACTGTAAAATAAGATGTGATACTCAGAATAGCAACTATTAGCTTAGTAAACGCTAATTTAAAGAAATAATAAAAAAATATATATTTTTACTCTATTCCTTATAATTTATCAATTTCAGATCTTTGATATGCCAAAACCCAATAGAATTACCCGACATATCAGATAGTTCATATACTAGTGGAGATTTTTTACCAATAATCTTACATTTTACGAATTTAGGCGCTAGCTTCTTGCAAAAGTATTTATCCTTGTCACTTTGATAAAAAGTTCTTTTCCAAACTGTATCACCAATATTGAATTCAGCAGATCTTCTACGTAAGTTATAGGATTGACGATTGCGGTCATGAGCTTGCAGAAGTGACGCTTGTACTTTATCAAAGATAGTCGAAAGAACGCCTAAATTTTCAGCGTAGTGGTCACGAGGTTGATAGATAACATCGTCACCGTGCTTAGTATCCAGATAGTGCGAACCACAAGCAACTAATTCGCGGCCAAATACAAGAAATGAAGGAGTATAACCAGTTACTTCACTCACTGAACTGTTAAGCGCGAATTGTATTTGAGGTATTAAATTATCCCAAATTCGATGATCATTTTGAATAAAGGTAGATATAGCAGTCATTATAGTTTTATTATAGCGTTCAACAGTATTAACATGTGGTGTATATTTTGGTGTGTAGTGTACGTTAGGCACTTTATATTTTGAAAACAATTGATTGAGTTTCACGCTGGTAAATTGTTTTCCATTATCAAGAACGATAGTAGAAGGAATACCATGAATAAGAAATACGCTCTGTTCTATAATTTTAGTAACGACCTCAGCTGTAGCACGCTTTATTGGAAATAGTAAACAGTATTTACTAAAACAACAAGTTACTACTAGAATATAACAGTTTTGCTTCCTAGTTGGAGGCAGAGGTCCAACTAGGTCAATACTGATGACTTGAAAAGGTCTTGAGCAAACTTTAGGCCTACCCATTTCACCTAAGGGAGCGTGATTTTGATGTTTGTGTGAGATACAAGCATCACAAGACAGCACAGCTTGGACAACATCAGAGTGCATGCCCGGCCAATAATATTTTTGGCTTAGTCGCCTGTAAGTTTTAAAGATACCAAGATGACCCGCAGTAGGTTCAGAATGGTTTTCTTCTACAACAGCATACCTAACCTCTTTAGGAACAACTTCTTTCCATTCGAATTCAGAGTGTAAGGCATATTTGGCTTTCATAAAACGGTATAGTCGACCATTTTTTACCATGTAGTTCGGAAATGAAGTTGGAGAATTCTGGCAACCATTGTAGATGTTAAGATACCATTCATCGGTAGTTTGAGTTGAGTTTGGGTCAGTATTTATTGCAGATATAGGAAAAGCTCGTGATAAAGCATCAGGGATAACATTATCAGCGCCTTTACGATGCTTAATGTCGAAGTTAAAAGCAGAAAGACGAACACCCCAACGAGCTAGACGTCCAGTAGGGTTATTTAAGTTAATAAACCACTTTAAAGCAGAATGATCAGTATAGACCGTAAATTTATGACCGTTATCGAGATAGCACCTCCAATGCTCAAGGGCAACTAAGACAGCGAGAGCTTCACGTTCAGTTATGCTATAGTTACGTTCTTGTGCAGATAGTGATTTACTCATATACGCAATTGGGTGTTCAACGCCGTCAATAGTTTGAGTTAGTAAGGCTCCTACACCGAAATCACTAGCATCAGTGTGGACTTCAAACGGTTTGCCATAATCAGGGCAGGATAGTATAGGTGCAGAACAAAGACAAGACTTTAATTTTTGAAAAGACTCTTCAGCCTCTTCTGTCCATAGAAATGGAACATTAGTTTTCCGACTAGTAGATGTTAACCGATTCAGAGGGCCAGCAATAGAACTAAAATTAGGCACAAACCGTCGATACCATGAAGCAGTACCTAAGAATCGTTTGACCTGTTTCTTATTAGTAGGCGTAGGGAAATTGAGAATAGCTTCAACTTTAGCAGGATCAACATGAAGACCACTAGAATTAACAACATAGCCTAAATATTTTAGCTCATTCCGAAAGAAAAGAGATTTCTCTAAGTTTATAGTTAAGTTAGCCATTTTAAGCTTTTTACAGACCTTTAAGAGTGTTGAGATGTGAGTTTCAAAGTTAGGAGAAGCTATGATGATGTCATCAATGTAAACAAAGACTGAATTTTCAAACTCCGGACCAGAAAACAAAGTGTCAACTAGGCGTTGCTGAGTAGCCGGTGCGTTACACAAACCGAATGGCATAGTTACGAATCTAAAAGTGCCACGACCAGGAACATAAAATGCAGTCTTGTCGCGATCTTGTTCGTCAATAGGAATTTGCCAAAAAGCCTTTGATAGATCGATACTAGATAGGAACTTAGCATTTTTTAAGCTATCCAAGATATCCGAGACATAAGGAAGTTTATAAGCATCTTTCCGAGTTACAGAATTCAGTTTGCGGCTATCAAGACAAAATCTTAGTTTTCCATCTTTTTTGGGGGTTACAAGAACTGGAGAAGACCAAGGACTTTCACATTGTTCGACCACACCTAGTTCGATCATTTCGTCCAACTCTTCACATATGACTTTTAGTTTAGCAGGGGGTAGCCTATAATATCTTTGTCTGATAGGTAAGGTATCTTGTGTGTCGATTCGGTGAGTAACCAGATGAGTACGACCTAAGCCTTTCTTAGCAGTCGAGATGTCCTCAAATTGTTCAATGATGTTGTCAGATGTAACTTTCTGAGGTTCAGTTAGTTCATCGTAGGAATGAAGCACATTAGGAGATTCTTTAATGCTCAAGATAGTTTCGTCTGAATATGTAATAGATTTTATGTGTTTAGGGAATAGGTTGAACTTGTTCCAGAAATCTATACCAAGTATTAAGGTTGTTTGTATAGTAGGTATAATGTAAACTTTAAGAAAGCGAAGTTCGTTTTCAAAGTTAACAGGCAGATTTAAGAACCCGATAGCATGTAATTTTTCTCCCCCAGCAGCTATAAAACGTTTAGTAGTTTCATCTTTTTGAATTGAGAAACCCAATTTCAGCAAATTGAGATGTGAGTTATTACCTAGAACAGTGACAACCGAACCAGAGTCAAGCATTCCACAAAGAGATTTATCGGCTATCTTAATAGTTGCATAGGCTCTTTTATCAAGATGTGGTTTTTCGAAGATTGAAGCAATGGTGTAAGTATTAAAAAATGCATTAATAGTAGTGAGCCAATCCTTCCATTCATCTTCATTAAATTTAGTATTGTTTTTAGAAGGTCTATTATTACTACAATCTTCAGCAATTAGTTTTTTGAATTAGTATGTTTAGAATCTTTATGACAGTTTGGACAATCGGGGTACTTAAAATCCTTTTTTCCGCATTTGAAACAAATAAGATACCTATCCTCTTTGCATTTACCCAGTGAGTGACCAGTAGTACGACACCGTGGGCAGAAAGCGTTTGAGTCGTTGGAAATAGCAGCGATAGGCTGAGGCTGAGAAGTATGGCCAGTAGTGTAGATATTAGGTTTAGATTGTTTATTAGTGTTGTAGTATTGTTTATAATAGTTTTCATTTTGATATTTATGTGGAGTGTAGTTTTTATAATAGTTAGTATAATTTTGTTGAGCAAAACCAGGGTTAAATTTTTTGTTGTAACTCATGACCTTTGAATTGTTAGATGAAGAATTAGCGTGCTTCACAAAAGCTAAATCAGGGGCCAATGTGTCTTGGGTTAATCGAGGTGGTTCACGATACTGAGACGTGTAACACTGCACGTTTTCGAAATTGCGGCATATAGTTCGCAAAGACTCAATAGTTTGTATACTAGAAGTGACAGATGCTGAAGCAATAGCATTTGCATAGCAGGGTTTAATATTATGTAAGAGAATTTGTAGTTTCTCTTCTTCAGAAAGGGGTTTCGATAGTCTCGAAAAAAGTTGTGACATTATTGAGAAGTATACAGCAATATTCTCCGAATCACCTTGAGTACGATTACGAATTTCAGTAGTTAGCCTGTAGTCAAAATCAAAATGGCTGAAATCTGCAATTAGCAACTTTTTCAAATCATCCCAGCTTTTAATTGTGTCTTTGATACCGCGGAACCAGTGCAAGGCATTGCCAGAGAATATTTCGGTACCTAAGCCTAACAGTCTGTGTGAAGGAATGTTTCTAGATGTACTGATATCATTGACCTTTTGAATGAATTCGTGTACACTAGACGTACCATCGTATTTGAGTTTAAGTAGGTTACCGACTTTATAGTGGTCGCATTCAGTAGATTCTAAGGGCGGATCAGAATCATTTTTAGGATTTCCTGCACCTTCGCGAGATTTAGTCAGATTTTCTAGGTCAGTGCAAGCTGTTTTATAAGAGTCTATTAGTATTTTCAGTTTAGTATTTATTGATTGATCAGATTTATCAAAACGTTTTAGCCTATAGTGTATATGCAAGCCCAAAGCTTCAATGCGTTTGCAAGCGTTAGCATCAAATTTAGTTTTTTGAGATTGAACCTTTGAGTAATAATCAGCAATACTTGTTTCTAAGCCAACGATATCAACAGCAGGTGCGATACCTGATTCTTCAATGTCCTCATTAGGTATTAAAGGTGTTAGTTTATTTATTTGTTTACGCAGTTCCAAAACTGTGGCCGCAGGTTCCTCGCCTCTGATAGTCACTTCATAAGATAACTCATTTTTGTTTAGTAAGAAATATTTAATAGGGTGAGTTTCCATTGCCAAGTTCAAATCACAAGTATAGGTAGATATTTAACAAGCAAAATCGTCTGAATATTTTAGTATGAAGAATTTAATTAATTAAAAAGAAAATTAAGGTGGGTATTAGTTTTTGAAAGATATTTAGTTAATATATACTTTTTAATCCTTAGGTAATAATTTACTGTTCTTTACAAAATACTAATGCGATTTGGTGATGTAAATTTAGAAATATTCAATTAGAACAGCACCGACACCAGAAGAATATGGACGTGCAAAATCAAAAAAAATGTGCGAAAGCAAGAAAAATGTGCAAAATTAAGAAAAAGTGCAAAATCAAGAAAAGTGCGAACTATTACGTATCAATGTTTCACAATATAACACTTACGCAGCAAGTAAGATCACTGATAGAAACATTTCAAGATAGAAAAGATCAACACAATTTTTTTTTTTTGTAATAGTAGCAAGTATTTAAATAACTTAATATGTAATAGTCACAGTAATCAAATAATAATCATCAGGCTAAAAGTAAATTCCCAGCAACATAAACTTTGAGTACGTACCAGTTCGCTGTAGTGAAGGTCACCGCTTCGCTTACAATAGAAGGTTCCAGATGATTTGAGACAAGAGAGCTGCTAGACCAAAAAAAAAAAATGACACAAGTGCAGATTGTGTGAGAAAGAACCACGTTAAGAGGGCGCCACTGTGCCGTGTGGTGTTAGGTAGTGTTGTTCCGATCAGTCGCCGACCCACACCCGACAGCGTTACCACTGTTACCAGCGTTACCTTGGTGATAGTCGGTGTAAGTGGGTAACTATCGGAATAGACGGCCACAGATATGTAGAATGTAGTATGGATTTAAAATTTTAATAGTTAGAAAATGAAAGAGTAGAAATAACTTACAGATGGGTATATTGTCCATAAATCTCATCACACGCACTGCAATTGTGTCTTACATATGTAGGAGGAATCACTGGCCTTAGCGAACGCGTAGTGGCGCGGATGACACGGCTTCTAGAATCTTCAGTAGCTTGCAAGGCAGGCCGTAGTCACGGCAGCAAAGCTCAGCAGGTAGGGCAGCAGACTAGTAGCAAGCCGAAGCGATAATGCAGGTGGTAGGTAGCCGGTAGGTAATTCTTAGCCAGTAGGTACTTTAAGCCGGTAGATAGTTTCTAGCTCGTAGGAAGTTCCCCAGCGGGAAGTATAACGATTGTAGATAGAAGGCACACTAGTGAATATCTAGTAAATCCACTGGTAGGAAAAAATAATAGAAAGTAGGTCAGTACGACCACGTGTAAAAAATGGCGCGCGGAGCGGCACGTCCTCTCGTCAAAGTCGTTAGCGGGAAGTGAATCTAGCAGAGTTCGAGGCAGCGGCACGGTTGGTCGGAACGCAGCGTCACTACCTACGTCATACCTAACCCGTTTTACGCAGATATGGAGTTGAACTGCGTAAGCAATATTTAAAATTAGATTTAGGTTTTGTAATTTCTATTATCTATTTAGTTTAAATTTGTTAGTAGTTAATTAATAAGATATTAGAACTTTATTATAATATTTATGTTTTATTTATTTATAGTATATTAATTTTTAGATTTTAAAGATCTGAAGTTAGTAGCAATCTTAACCTAAAATGGAACGTGTGCTGTCACAACGTCACATCAGAGATAAAGCACTTTCCAATATTGTTATTTTCGTTGGACTTTCTAAATGGTAGATACTGTTCAGAGGCTCGACAGACAATAAATGAGACAAAGCAAATATGGATCTATCTATACGTAGACACAATCAACATCGGTTCCCATGGGCGTTGGAGCTGACACATTTCCTATGACGAAATTATGCCAGTAGTGGCCGCGGGTGACTACTCTTGATACTAAAATATAGCCATACGTGCATATATACCAAACATTAGTCCATACTGTAGGCAATGTTTTGTTAAGGCGAATATGAACAGCGTATTTATTAAGCCATCTATTCGCATAATTACAGCGCCTCTCGTTTCGAAACGTGGGACAATAGCAGGTTTCTAATGAAGAGGATGGTGTAGGGTTGTCTACTGTTCCTACAGTGTTCAAACACGATTTAAACTTTTTTAGTATTGAATCGGATGTATTGAAATAATATTTGGCCAAGCCGTGAGCAAAACACGTGATACTTTGTTAAAAATATTATGTTATAGCCGCGATAAGCTCGATTTAGTTCTAAAAATGTGTAATGTGCGAGTTCTATAATTCAAACTAAACAAAACTCATTTTTATTCATTTAATTTATTTACTTTAAATCAATTGGCTATAAAGGTTTTAAGTATCCACATAATACTCTTGGCTCTCGTTTAATTTACAACAATGTAAATGAACTCGGAATGGTACAAAATTAGCAAGGCAAACCAATTTTATTGGCAAAGTAACGGCTGAAAACGAATAGCCTATTCAACTCTGATAGAGCAATTTCCTAAGAGTTCATGAGCACCCTGATTCACCCTCAATATAGGTTTTCCATTTATTACCGTTAGCCGACGTAGGCCCAGGTGTGTTGCGAATAAAGTGCCGCAATCGGTGTTGTACTCAGAAACGGGTCTAACACTAATGAAAATGGGTTAGAGGGTTAGAAGCCGGATCGAAGCTTCATTATAACGCGCGCTCTCGAGTTATTGTTTGACTATAAAAGTGTAACAACCACTTTTATCACAACTTCCCATCCCTCGCTCGGGAATAAACTAGTTGACTCTTGTACTCATCACGTGATCTATAAACGTAGGTAAGTATCCTATTTTGTGCCATAAAATAGAGATGAATAGAAATCCAATAAGTTTCTATCTTTTCATTTTCTATAGCGAACAGGAAGTACGTTTAAAAAAAAAATACTGGATATATATCAAAGATAATACTAAATGTGCACTTAAACATGGTAGCTTGCTAAATGATGAGAAAAATCGTTTAGTGTCGAGAGATTGCCAGAAAACCCCTATAATTTTCCCATCCAGACGCATTATCATCTGCTTCAGCACACCGCGATTTTCGTCGCCGTAACATGGAAAATTATCACCATGTTTTTTTTCACCCAAATGGTATAAAAACATACGATGATTAAAAATGATAGACGACTAGCGCTACCGGTCGTTCGACATTATCAAAATTAGGGACGCGCCGTCGAGGCCGGAAAAAATGGTATCAATCAATAACAACGTATGGCGCGACCCAGTAATCTCGTAGAGAGCAAGTAAATAGCCGCTGCACCGCGTCACAGCACCGCCCGTGTTTGCAGACGAACATTTTTATGAGTTTGTGCTCGTATAATATGCAAGCGGAAGAATATTTTCCGCGTGGAGTCGCGCGTCGCCGGCGCCTCCGCCTCCGCCTCGGCCGCTCAGCCGCTCAGCCGCTCGGCGCAGCGAGGCGTGACACTCGCGCGATAACGTTCTGCTATGCTGTGCTCTAATTAGATTAAGCTCGCACCGAGCGAAACTCTGCTCCCGCAACACTTGTTTTACAGCTTTTTTCCTTTCTGAGATTTAATTTAAACACCTGCAGTATCTTATTAAGATTTACGAGAAAAACCAGACTTAGTAACTTGCGTTTATGCAGGTTTTCTAACAGCATAGCAAGATTTCGTTACAGAGTTTGCAATATATCTAGTCAGTAACTTTGTAAGCTATGATAAAAAAAGAGAAATGTGCACTTTGTATCGTTTTTACCTAGAAACTACAATATTAACATGTTGAAAAAGTTTTCTACTTTAAAACCTCGAACGGCGGTCGCAAAACGAGCAAGGACTCAACAAACCAAGAAAGTACTCTTTCTCAACCAGGAAATTCATTAAGACGATCGTGATGAATTTGCTTACTTTGCAATTTCAGCGATTCACTTAAAATATTTTTATCGGAAGAAAATTTGTATTTACGAAGCGACGATCATTTTATTTTATTGAAAATTAAATTAAGGCTTCGTTGGTATGGTGTAGTGGCAGGCGGGCGGCGGCGGCGGCGGCAGGCGGCTCTGCGGGGCAAGCGGCGCCGCCTGCCGCCGCCGCCACCGCCCGCAGGCGCGCGTGCTCCGAGAGCGCCCGAGGACTTACGATCGTTTCGCTCCGAATCGTAACGAAGTTTGACGATCGCGACCGCCCTCCTGTGACGCGGACGCGTGCTGCTCGCCGCTCCAGTCGCAGCGACGGCCGCCGGGGCGTTGGGGCGGCTCACTGTGCGCACAGTGCTCGGTTATGTAACTCAAAAAACTTATTTATGTATAAACTTAAAAATAACCTCGCGTATTTGTGCCGATGACCAGCGTATACGGTGACACATAGAATCGTTTACTGAGTTACGGCCGCCGCTATGTATGTACAGTAGTGATGTGTACGTTTACCCTTGCGGCAAAACGACGTCAGAACAGGTTTATCGTTTCGTTAAAAAAATTCAATTGAATTGCCTTCGTCATCGGAGTTGACGCCATACCGCAGTCCAATACATTGTTTGATTTTATTATTTCGTTTCCTTTTCGAAGTGTTATTAAGATGAATTTACTTTTTGAGGAGCTTTTGAAGTTACTTTTATGGCGGTTATTGTGAAAAAATCATATACGATTTGTAGCTGATTCTACGGTGGAAAACAATTGGCATTATTAATGGAGGGTCAGGCTTTGTTGTCATTCCAATTATAAGAGCAAAATAATAGAACAAAACCATTCGAGTGGCGCAATGCAGGACGGCTGAATAGAAACGTCCACACTGTTGCGGTGACTCACTCTAAACCAGTAATTGCTTACTCGCTAGTGCATGAGATGCATTTTTGATTAACAAATGTGGAATACCCACAGATGTAATACCTAAAATGGTAATCGTCATCGTAGCCGCAACACAGAAAATTCAAAGATTTCTGTTGAGCACCGAAGACCATTAAGCGCAATCTGGGTAACTCGTACATTTTTATCTTTCTCAAAGACAATCTGCCCTGTTTGTAATAAAACTGTAGTTATTTCAGCATTTCATTACTTTATTCATTTTGCTAGGAGTGTGCAAAATTGAGGACTTCTATTTGCATTAGTCGTTTGCAATTTGTCGTACTGATGAGATTGGTTTAAGCCAATTCCGAGCAAAAAGTAAAATTAGGTATTACCAGGCGAAATTATAAACCATTAGGCCTGCGGCTGGATATTATGAACTGAATTTGGCAGAGTCCATAGAATTTCAAAAAAAATGTATTTATATTTAAAAATCTCATTACTTTTTTCCTATTTATATTTGTATCATCGTACTTGACTACTGATTTGATGCAATGGCAGTGCGTCTGCCTACCAAAAAGGTCTTGGATTCAATTAATGGCGAGTTTTTAAATATTACAATAACTTTTATATTCATTGTATTTTTGAGCATGTTTATAGTGTTTATCTACAGGGCATCTAAATACTTGTGTGAGTAATTGTGTGTATTCAAATTTACTCACGGTACTCTGTTAAATTTATTGACCATTTTAATACCAATATTTCAGCATAAAGAGTAAGAATCATCAATTCAAAAATATCGTCTTTTTTAAACATTTTATTAATCAACTATCTCATTATTTAGGTATTTGATACTTATCTTAAGACTACAATTTTCCTTAAACGAGTTAAGAATTAGTTATTTAGTAAAACAGTTTTGTTTCCAACTTAGTCGAAGAAACACTTACCCAATAATTACTAAATTTAATTCGGCTACTTGCTGTAATAAAGTTACAAGATTAGGAAAACCTCTTCGTGGTTCGATTTATAACTTTTCAGGCATAATGGGGTCCCTGGGGTTTGCCCGTACGTGACCGCTCGCTCACAATACTGGAAACTTCTTTGTATACAACAACCCAAGTATAAAGTCCGAAATATGTATAATATACTTATGAATAGTAGAAACATGCTTTCCTTTTCCATTTAAATTTTTCTGTTCGCGAATTTGCTCGCTAAAAAGTTCGGAATTTTCTTCGGCCATTACATACTTTCCTGCGGCAAAAGTCAGCATTGTGTACTTACAGACTAATGGCCGGATTCATGTCAAAATGTTGCTCAAATTCGGCGCACCGCAAAAAATATTTTGTGTAACGTTATTGGTAATAGTTATTTCAAACAAAGTTCTGCCGATAAATAAAAGCATCAGCATATAACGCCTTTATCGAAATAACCGAATAACATCTTCTGAGAAATGAATGTAAGAAAAAATGTGTAATGTTTCTGTTTTTAAGCATTTTATGAGACAATAATCGTGTTATATTTATAATCGTGAATATCATGACACAAAAATTAATTGTTAAATTAATAAATAAAAATTACGTTATAAAAAACTATAAGTTTGTATGTAACACAATTTATATTCCATTAATTGGCAAAATATTTATATTGAATCGCTGTATCGAATCAAACAATACAGCTGTTATCCAAAATGTTGACAGTATCGTAAGACAATAAAATAACATAATATTCTATGTATCTTTGAGACTGTATACATGTAGAGCTAGTATCAGCCTCGCAAAGTTGCAGGGAGCGGGTGATCGAATAAACCGGTAATAACGGGTTATAACCGGTTACCGCAACCCTCCCTCGGGCTAAATCGTGCACACGTCCTTAAGCATTTAGATATTATAACATCTTCCCAAAATACGTGGAGACGTGTCGTTTACGATCAGATATTTCGGAGATCAAAATGTTTGGTTTTATGACTGTTGAAACATTATAATATAATTAGAATCTGTTTCATTTTCATCGTAGATTACTTAATCAATTTGTTTCATATCACTACATAGTAGAAAGCAAAGTCGCTTTTTGGTTAAATCTATAAAACCATACAACGGATTTTAATGCGCATTTTTTAATAGATAGAGTGATTCAAGAGAATGGTTTATATGTATAATACTCGCCGAAAAACAAGTAATTCTTTCTCCAATAAAACATATGTAATTGTTCAACATTCAGACGTTGCATTACAGCTTAGAAAAAAAAATACTACTTAATTTTGTTGTTCTCACAAGCAAAAACTGGAAACTGACTTTAAAATCATATCATAATGATTTAATATAAATCAAATCGTAGCTTACGAACACTATCTGAGGTTTCATAATTCCACTAAGCTCTATATTGTTTTCTTTATTACGTAAATCCCCTGTAATATTCTCTTTCTCTCATTACCAGAACAATTCTCATGTTAATAACACTGTAATAGGTTCGAGGATTAAAACTGTAAGCGCAATCCTCCAGGCTATTTCAATAGGTCGCGTGAACCGAGTCACTTTCGAGCGTCAATAATAAATTCTTGGTTTTGTTTGTTATGTTGATATGACGGATCAAATCATGACATGAATGTGTCATAGGTGTCATACTATATGGATGAAATATCGGCTTTGCTCGGGTGAAGTGGTGATATCAGTGGCACACCATTTCAGGTGTTTATCCTTTTTTATTGGTTTCACATTTTACGTAACAATAGTTAGGTTCCATGTAAGGGTTTTTAAAGGGTAGTATTGACTATTCCTTTGTATTTGTATGTAAAACCAGTATAAATTACTTATCCTTTAAATGGACAAGTTGATGTTCTACTGACACTACACAATTTTACACAAATTTATTTTCCTTTAGGTACATATTTCTCCACCTTATAAGAAAAAACAAGTCATAGGTAGATGCAATGGTTCAGATTATTTTAAAAATCGTATATCGTAGACGCTCAGACTAATGGTAAAAGTCGCAGGTTCAAATTCTGCTTGTTGTGTTTTGTGCGTAAAACGGTTTATCTAAAACTTTGAAGTGTTTTAGAATGTCGTTTTCAATGCAGTACCCATTGCTGGTTCCCAAACACAATGTCCGCGGAGTCGCCACGCTCTCAGCACGTTTGCTTCACGTCTCTTTGCACCGTCTCGCGCCCTACTTACTCCGCAGACTTCGCGCTATTAGCGTAATTAAAACGCGACGAAACTATCCAAAGATATATCACTCCCCAGTATGTGTCCAACTAGCGCCCATTCATTATCGTCTTTATTCTGTCACAGTCAAACTTACATTATTATTCCTGTCTTACTTTGTTCTGACATTGATTACGAACGCGAGTAGCTTTGTTTCTAGCTTTATAAAAGACAGTGAGATAATGGGAAAAAATCCACGCAATTTTTCGGCAAATTCAATGAACAGCCAAGATTTCACATCAAACCGATTAAGGTACATATCCTTTAGAAAAGCTGCTATATTTTTGTACATCTATACCGCTCAAAAGATATCCCAGGTTTTATTCACTAATGTGCTAGCAAATTGCTACGGCGTAGCAGAGTGCTACGCTGAGTACAGTTTTAAACAGATATTTATCTTTGAGCACTGCAAAGGTAGAGTACGGACTGATTGTCAGTGATATTAGAATTTTCGTGGAGTGGAGGTAGCTTTGAGCTTCTAAATTCAAATCAGATTCAAATAGACAATTATTTTGCCAACTTTGCTCGTTGACAGCTTGTTAACGTCCATTGCACGGAACAAGCCACTTCAAACGCAGATTTACAACGAGCCTCCCGCCCTGCCTTGCTATTTATGTATTTTTCCTCGATGGTTTAACATTTTATATAAGATAATTAATGAAAAAGTAGACCGTGCTTTTGAATTTATCGTTCTTAATATAATTACTCACCTGGTTCCGAGTGCATCTAACAAACAATGTGTCTACATAGGTACTGACTGTTATTAGTGTAACGGGTTCTGAGTAAATTCATCTTAATAACACTTAAGTTTCTGCTCTATTTAGGTTAATTAGTTTAATAGTGCGAATTAGTCTTACTTAATTTTGTGAATCTTTGTAGGGATAGTAAAACGCAACAATAACAAGTTACTTCTAAAGCCACTATAAAGTGTGTTTATCAAATGATCTAGTCAATAACGTGGTACCCGTAATGGATATCTCTAAAACTGAAGGAATGGACCTCTAAAAGCTAATGTTCATAAAACGATAGCAATAAAGTGGTGTGTGCCGGCGCGGCGCGGGAGCGGGCTTGCGGGGAGTGGGGGGAGGCGCGCGGGAGGGGGAGGGATGAGGTGACGTTCGCGCTCCGGCCGCTGACGCCGCTCCTCGCCAATGATGGTGGAGACGCACCGCGCGCCGCCGCCGCGATGTGCGCGCGCGCCCGAGCCCCGCGGCAAGCCCGCCTCCGCCTCGGCGCCCGCCTCGCTGGCCGGCAGCGGCAACGTCATGCACCTGCGCCGACGCCGCCACAAGACCGTGCACTTCGGCGAGAACCTGCTCATGCAAGTGTGCGCCGACCGCGCCCACCTCGCCGCGCTCGGAGCCCGCGTGCCCGACATCTCCTTCTGCCACAAGTCCCACACCGGCGTCCGCAAGGGAGACGCGCGCTTCTGCTGCGTCGCTCACCACTGCTGTCTCGCTGCGAGCGCGCTCGTCGCACTTACAAACAACGGCCGGCCGAAGCCGCGCCGAGAACGAAGCAGAGACTCGCATTCGAGCGGCGGGGAAACCGGGGACAAGGGGGACGGTGGCGCCGGCTCTGCTGCCAAAGAATCCAAACGCAAAGTCAAACATCATCATCATCACCACCACCATCACCACAAAGTACACAACTGCCCGTACCACGATGTCGCGCCCCCGCCTGCTGACGAACCAGGACCCGAAGAAAAAGCCATAGTGCCAAAGAAAACTGTATCGCCTTACTTGTATATACCGAGCAAGTTGGAGCCAAATGTGCAACAGTTGTTCAGTTTTATTGAGAGTGTGCTGAGCGCGTGGGCGGCGGAGGAGGGGCTCACGAGCACGGGCGAGTACTCGGAGCCGGACGAGCGCATCGTGCGCCGGCGCAAGCTCAACAAGTACAAGCGGCGCACGGACGTGCTCAACATCCGGCGCATCGTGTACGAGGTGTCCATCCTGCGCGGCACCAAGCTGCTCGGCAACGTCCGCTTCAGGCATTACCATTGGAAGGGAACCGCTCAAACTTGCAACGAAGGATTTCTCAGAAAGGTAAGTTTCTACTGAGCAGCTGCATCTTAAAGTAACAGAAGTTTTATATTACTATTTGCACATTTTTACGCAGACATCAACTGTAGCTACCCCTCACAATAGGATAACGATGAGGTAAAAGCCAAGCTAACATTTTGACCCTATTTTAGTTTCCTTCTCGGGAAACTGCAATTTCCTTTGCTGCTAATGAGGCCTTTTATTTTCCCTGTCTATTTAAGTAAGACGGTAGGTATTCTTTCCTTTATTTCCATTTGTTGTCGGCGTTAATGGTAGAGTAGACTGATTAATTTCGGAATTCCTCAGAACTTCCGTCAACGAAATATTCAATTAAAAAATCGTTATTCTTTCAAGTTTTTGACAAGATGCTAAAGATTTAAACATTCTTCGTAAAAATAAAAATTGTGGAAAGAAACCTTGCGCCCTCGTTGTTTCCCGGGCGAGAGTTGGGACAATAACGACGTCGTGTTTGCGTCTTCATGAATAAAACGAGGTATCTATACAATTACGTCAGCGTCTGAATATTAATAGGGTACGTTAAAACGGCAACTTGCTACCTCTAAAAGTTTTACGCTGAGGCTTACAATGATTTGCAAAACAAAATGTTTAATGACGAACCATTTTCGTTCCACTGCTTCCACGGCAACGTAAAACATAGTACCTACCTACCAACAGTCTAAACAGTCCGCTGAAGTAAAAGTTTGTTCCAAACTACAACTTTCCTGTTCACTAAGCGAGGTAGGACTATTATATGCGGCAGTGTAAGCAAAGTTGTACCGCGTTGAGGTGCCAAAAGCAATAAATATTAAATTCAAATGCAAGTTTTAAGCAGTTGCTCTACAACAAAATACTGTACATCGTGTATTTTTTTCTCAAATGAAAAGTAACGACGTAATGCATGGAATTGGAGCTTTGAACCATCAAAGTCCGATCATCGCTAACATGAGAAAACAAATCAATTATACGGTGTTTACATTCCATCCAGGATTTCAAATGAAAATTGTTTCAATTTTAATTACGAATGAACAATTAATCGTTCTCGTTCCCAATGTGAGATTCTTTATCTGTTCGACTGAATCCACAATTCAATTATGTAGATTGAAGGAAATACGAGGTGCTCATTTAAATGCTGTTCTTAATGCTTGTCAATAAATTGTAAATGTAGATAACGGGTACAATAATTGGTTCAGGAAACTCATTACAAATATATAAATTACTTTTTTCTGTGTCAAATAACAGTTTCGTGTGTTTTATTTTGCAAAAATATGTTATTGTCTTTCTTTTTTTATGTGTTATAGGTACGATAAACGTTTTATACTACTTGTAGCATACAATCACAAACAATTTTCACGAGTTTCTGCACCAACTGTACAAGAGTTCTAAACTTGCCTGTTACAATATTTATTAATCTTTCCATACATCTGCTGCTGGCATTCACCGGTTCATTATTTTGCGGAAGTTAACAATTTATAGCGATAGCCAAACAACACACAAAACTAAAAGCTCGCATAATAAACTTCTCGTTGCACGAAATAAGGCGCGGATTTCTCTTGAGTTAGTGCGGAACGTTCGAGAGGCGGAAACTTGGGCCATTGTTTTCTTTTAAATCTTTTCTGTAGACGGGTACATAGACTGCAACTAGGTAGGTAGGATGTTATTAGATTGTGAAAAGGGTGGTGGTATATTTATGTGTGGCAGTTGTAGTGAGGGCGCAGGGCGCGCGCTGAAGGGCCATCGAGGCGAGAGCCGGCGCGCACCGCATGCGCTCAAAGCAACCTCCTTCCACCTGCATTGTGTGTCAATCAAAAGCGCAAGAGATGCCACACCACCCTACATAAGTAAATTACACGCTTTTCTACTACTTAACCAGTTTAATTAAAATAGGATTTAATAGCAACGCATACCAAAAAAGCACGGCATACCGACGTCACAAAATTGCGCCTTGTGTACATCTGTTAAGATTTTTGTGACTATTTTAAACCTGAAATGTAGCTTAAAAAAGTATTCCTTAAAAAAAAATTCATGATTCTTTTATCTAAGTCAAATCCATACCTATGCTTATCCGTAGATTTAATATTTATTTCCTAAAATTGTTTCAATCCCAGTTTAATCTGCGCTAATTTTTAAGTTTCTAAAAAAAAGAAAAATCTTACGCTACCGCAACATTTCAAATTACCTCGCTCTTGAGTACTTTATGATGTATTGTTCTGATAAGATGAAAAAAGTTGAAGTTTCGTACCGAGCTCAAGAAATTGAGGTTGAAGGAGTGAAAGAAACAATTTAATACAAAGCAAGGTAATCCTTTTGCCGACTTCAATCTACATATTTATCAAAGAGATTGAAGAAATAAATGCAGATCCCTTAGCGCAGGTCTGAAAATTCTTCTGATATTTCATATAAGTACTTATTTAATCAAGTCTTTTGAGTATCATAATTACACAGATGAATTATGTATCCCTCAGAAGATAGATGGCATTATTATTCGCTTCCATAATGGTTTTGGGTACAATTAACAATTTGGTTTCCGATTCGGTCTGGCAATAATTATTAATTTGCTGGCTATAAATTTTTACTACGTCCAGCAGTGACATAACGCTCTGTTTCGTCGTAAAATTCGTATATGAAATATATTGGATACAATTCTGAACGTCACGAGGACGAGAAATCTCCAACCTTTTTTGAGAGAGCGATGCCTCTCACTCGTAATAAAGTGGAAGACATAGAAACGTCAATAAAGTTTCATTAATGTGATAAATATAAAGTGTAACTAATGCTCCCTAGTTATAAAAGAGTCTCGTTTAGCTCTCGTTTCTGTGCGCGCACTTTGCAGCAGTGGTATAACCAGGTATAACGACAGGTAAAGTAAAGAGTCTGCAACGCGGAGATGCCGGCGGCACGGTAACAATTTTCAAAGGCAGAGGAGTGGGCGCCCGGTAAAACTGTGTTACATCGCACCAACTAGAATGCAGGAAAATTCCGCAAAAATACCCCAAAGCGCTTGTGTTGCCGTGTCGCCGTCAGATCTAAATGATATTGGGTTGAGTTTTTAGAATTCCGCTGGCAAGCTATCTCGTCTTAGTAAAATGTAGGCGGCTGCAGCTTCCAACTTTTAAAGGACTACTTTAGATTTTAAAATTTGTTTATTATAATGTAACTTTGTCGTGTACATTGCGAAATTGTCAATAGCATCAGAAAATTATGATCTGTCAGTGCTTATCAGTAATTAACATTTATGTAGCCACAGAGATTAATGGTACTTATCCATCATTGAAATGTAATATGTTGTTAATTTATATTTAGTGTTCCAATGTACAGATAAAGTACCTAATAAATGGACTCAATTCTGGCTGGACAATTTTCAGTTTATTTGTAACTGTTCTTGTCACTTTTAAACAAATTCAAAAAAATACAGCAGAAAATCTACAGCTGTCCTTTGTTTTCTTTAAGAAGATGACTGAATAATGAATAAATGAGATTTCCCGTCTTGTTCTTGTTCTTTTAAGAAGATTCTAAGAATTACGAGTATAACTAAGGAAATGTCTTGTCAGAACGTAGAGCATTGTATATTTTCTAGAACAATCAGGTAACTCCAAATTAAATCCAGTATTACGAGTACGAGAAACTTTAATGCGTTTTGGAATAAATGACGAGGTTAGTGACTTTAACAAATAGAAAGGTTTTTAGATGCTTTTAATTGTAAAATATCAACCATGTTTTTTGATACAAGTATTAAGATACGCAACAGAACCGGTTGCGAAAATTATTTCACTGCCACGAATGTACGTATAATTTTTGAGTAGCTTAAGTTACCTATGACTAAGGGAAAACGCCTTATTCCTACAGGAAAAAAGGTAACAGTGGATTATACCGCAGCAGGGCGGGTCGCTAGTAATAAATAAATCCGGTTACGCCCCAAGTAACAGCTAGTTGAATGTATCTTTGCAGATTTAGGTCACTGTTTGGATTGCAGCGAGCAGCGGGGAGGTAGATCTAGTCTGTTTAAGAGAAAATCGTTACCTAAATGATGTATGAGATAAGCTTACGTACCTACATCATACATTAACAGCCGTAGCAGTCCGCACGTTAGCCTTTTTATCTTATTGTCTCTTAAATTTATTTCGTAAAGGTTTGGGTGTCATGGACATCTAAACCAAAATTTCACTTTCTTACTATATTTCATATTATGTGTAATTAGTTTTTTAATAGCACCAACCATTGCAAAGTAAAATAGCACTTCCACATCTGCTACTCGTCCATCTTGTCGCTAGTAACGAAAACGTAGCCAAAAACAGACGACGCGGCTGCACGGAAACATCTACTAAAGTAAGCTCCAAAGAGTCTCGCACTGAATGGAGGGAATCTCTCTGAGTGCTCCCGATCTCGTTAGTTTTGGGGACCTGCTTAATTTTACATTAAACATACTGAAAATAGCACCGAGAATCGTCTGTGACGTAATCTTTGGTTTAATTTAACAGTTGGATGAGTTGATGCTATTTTTAGATGTGGTAGTACCTGATGGATCATATCTATAATAAATGGGAAAGTAACTTCGTAAGTTGCAAAGAAATTAAGAAAGTACCAAAAATAGTGATTGATTGTGTATGTGTTTATAGCCCAACGTGAAGGGAGGAAAAATACATGACTGAATATTTGTGTGAGATGTGGATTATTTTTATAATTAATTTTGATTGGAAGCTCTATATAATTAATCAATACCTATCGCTAAAACAAGAATTACATTGGTATTCAGGTTATAATTAGATTTTCGTTCAGAAATCACAAGTGATTATTCATTTATACATTCGTACCTATACTGTTAGTACGAGTAGAGGAATTTAATGAATTTAATTTATTGTCGTTTTAATTAAATATATATCATGCATTAGTTAATGTTTGGGCTTTTAAATTACCTGTAATCCTGATTACATGTTATAATTAAGTAGGTACATTGATTTTCTAAGATATACCATACCAACAACCTACAGTTAGTATATCTGAAGAAAAAAGTATACGGCACCCAGCATTAGCAAATTTTCCTGTAGAATTACCATTTGTCGTTTCATAAAACGCCGTTTGATTGCTGTGGACCAACACTTGGATAATGCGATGTATTACGGCCTGGCTTAGGAAGAAGACCTCTTTGAATTAAGTTTACTACCTCCTTAGTGGGTTATCGCATTGTTGAGAGTAAGTAGATAAGCTCACTGCGTACCTTCCTTTCATCAACATGAATGTTAGCCATATAATATACTTGTAGCTTGCAGAGTCATAAAAGATGTTTGAATTTGACTATTATTTATTATTCTATGATAACAAGTCTAAGCGACTTAGTTTATTTTACAAACTACTTTAGAACACGTTTTAACAAGTTTTTATGAATATACTGTAGAATACCTTTTCAGTTCAAACTTTAAAAGCATAACATATTTCTGACCGACTTTAAAAATGTTACTGTATGTTTCTAGAATATATAAACCACAGAAAACCAATAAACCTTTTTTTTCTATTTGAAATTCACACAAACTGAAAACGAACTAGGAGCGCCAAAATACAAAAATAGTTTTTAGAAAATAAGCTTTTAGGGTAAACCTAAAATAATCCGCAAACTAATCCGTTTCAAATATTTTTATCTTTTTATTCACTCTACTCATAAATTCTATATTTCATTTATCAACATAAATGTTGTTGTCTGCAACCGAGTAAAATAAAACCCTTTTTTTGCCAGCAGAAGTAAAGTAATCAATCAGCATCACGTGTAGGCCGGTGTAATTGTGTGAAAAGAACCAAACGTCACGCAACAACATTTCTAACAGACGCTGATGTGTAATCATGACATGACCTTACCTCGAGTTGAAAAAGATAGGTCCTTCTACATTTGTCATTTCACACACTTGAAAACAAAGAACTAAAATATATTATGTATTTGTTTTGTAATATGTAAAGTTGTCACATAAACAGTACGTTAGGAAGATCTATCACGTGCAATTTACTGCATTTTATTTTCGTAAAAGAATATCGAGGTTATCTGACCAGTATCACGCCTAACTTAACATGTCTGTGATGTGGCTCGAACCCGATCTTTTTGACGTATGCACGCGAATTCAATAGAATTGGAGTACTAAATCGAATAAACGGCTCCAGAGTTGGAATTTTGAGCTCCAACGGCCAATACCAGTATTTGTTACAAAACTGCTTTGAGTTTTGAGCACGGCTCTTAGCTATAGGATTGCAGATCGAAAGGCAAACTTTTAGTCAATAACTGATCCGAACAATTTACAGTTTGCTCAAACTTAGCTATTACTATAAATACAAGTTATATGTATAATTACCATCATAACGCTAAGCGTTTCTGATATTACCCATATAGCCAGAATTTCAAATGGGTAACCGCAAAAAACTGTATCTCTTTAGGCTTCAGTGATGAGATCGGATTCAGTAATTCGCATCTCCCATTGTTTCCACAGCGATGACAATTGGTTAAGAATTGGAAAAAGCTTTCAGTTAAATAAACAGGAAAGTACCCCCTCGGTTAAAAAGGTTTTATATATAAACAATAACTTTCAAGGCTTAAATAATTTTCAACTCAGAATCCAAATTAACTGCGCATCGAATTTCACAAACAGAATTTTGACAGGTAGGAAAAAAATCAGCGATAGCGACACATATCTTTTTTCTGGTTTTAAAATGCGTAGCAATTTTAAGATACTACCTTACTAGTAAAATATAAGATTTTATATAGTGTAATTAATATTACTGCTAGTGGTATACAGTAAGTAGCTAGCGCTAATCGAACGTCACTGCATGCTCAGAACTTAGTAGTTTGTAACTAGAGCGCAACTAATTCCGAGCATCAAATTGTTTAACAAGATGTTTTAGTGCTGATATTAAACACCGATTTCCAGCAGCATCATAATATAATTTCATTACCTTAATACTTACTTTGTTTAGAGCAGCAAGACATAATATATACCTCCTTGTTTTGTTTAATATAAGTCTGATGACGCCAGGTGTAAGAAAACTAGTAGTAATCTTTTCATAAATTTTCATGGAATTAGCCAGATATCTGTGGCACGTTTGTCAAGTTTTAGGTGCAATTACCCCAGGATGGTTTTAAGAGTGCTTATATACAATTAAGTTGATAAATATTTCAATAGCAATTATAATATAAACGATATAGGACACCGACAAATGTTGACTGCGGCCAGTACCACGAATCGTCTCTCCTTGATTGGCTTTCGGAGCTACCGCTGTCCATGGTCAACTGAAATTTTAATGATTTATTTTATGCTCGTTTTAGCGTGATTTGTGATCGTCCAAATTATGGTAGGATTTGAAATCCATTCGTACAAGCATATATTTTCTGTTGTGCAGATATCTGACGATGACCGCATGTCTCTGACGACGGCGGTGTCGGACGAGGACGACAACGGCGAGAGCGCGATGAACTCTCCTTACAAGGGCAAGCAGACCGGCGCGGCCGCCGCCTCCTTCAACTGCACGGGCGCTGTCAGGAAGGCTGGGTAAGTCGCAGCATCAGTCTTATTGATTTCAGAGTTGACAACGGCGGTGTCGGACGAAGACGACAACGGCGAGAGCGCGATGAACTCTCCTTACAAGGGCAAGCAGACCGGCGCGGCATCGATCTCAATGATTTCAGAGTTGGGCAACATAATATTTGCATTAAAAAAATCAATGGAAAATAGAGACTAATGACCCCATAAAAGCCTTTTTGAAATTGAATAGTACCTATATAGTAATCTTGTACTAACAAAATTAAATATTTGTATATATTTGCTCCATTAAAAACTTATTCATATTTTACCCAACTCTAATGAACGTATGTTCCTAGTGGGCACTTGTATTATATAAACAGTCTGGCCTTTAATTTTCATTATCAGCCTGTGATATTTCACTTTTTATAAAATAAAAGCATTAATAATGTCGAGATATCAAAAAGCCACGTGTATTCATTTACAATCTATAAATATAGGTACAGATATCTCATCTCGCTGGTGACACTGCTATTGATCACGGAGCTGGGGCCGGCGGCGGCCACGTCAAAAACACCAAGTCATGCACTTTATTCTGTACATATCAACCCGCCGTTAAAGGCAAACCATAAATCACTCTACAAATTGAAAGGCTTGCTGAAAAACTTGCAGATCCAGCAAAAAACCATTCAACATAATGGTTATTGCGAATCACGCAATCCAAAAATCAAATTTAATGTACCTGCTTATATAACTTTAGCAGGAGCATGTTTTATTTTTCAATGTAATACATATGAAATATAAAACGATATATATGACATGCAGTATCATGTAGGATAGGACGTAGGTATGTTCTTGTACGACTACGTAACTAAATAGTATTGTCTCAGTATAAAGCGTGACTACAGAGTTCTACTTTATAGACTAATGATAGTTTCTTGCACGTTAGCATTTTTATTAAAAGAAACATTAAAATAGATCAGTATCTTTACTTTATCAGGAAGTAAAATAGCTTGAGCAAACTTTAGCTAACTATCCGTCGAGTGCACAATCCACTTCGCGATGCGCAATAATCGATAGAGATTCTAGATAATATTGCAAGCAGCCGCACGGCTAATGTGGAATTTCAACTAGTACTGGATTCTTTCCACGACTTGATAGATATTTTTAAAGAGAGAGAATGGTCTAACTACTTGTACAGCACATAAGTACAATTCGATGTTCATGTCAAGGGTACTTACGTGTAAAAGAATTTGTGTAATGAAACGAGCAGTGGTTAGACGATCTGTAGGAGACTCGTGTGAATTCCTTTTTTCTCTTCTTTTCAAGAATTGGGCTCTTAGATTTCACCCACAGCCGACGAAAAAACCAGCTAGCTTTACCGCGATAAACTCTCGAACTATTTGACCGTCGTCACTTGTCAATAAATCTCCCGAACTTTTCCAGCTCATTGCTAGTCGGCGAATAATTTTCCTTTCATTATCACAAAACTTTTTGATAAATTATATGAGTTCATATCCAAAGAAAACATTGTTAGGTAATAAGCTGAAAATTTTGAAATGTTAATGAAGTAATTAGCTTTTGTTGATCATCCTGGATTCTCGTTGGTAGTATTTAGTTTGGATTGAAGGGACTTAGTAGAACAAAGATAACAAAATGGTTTCCAAATAGGGCAGGAAAATCCTGCTTACAATAATGTGACATGTTGCAATAGCTTTAGTGAACTTTACTTTGAACTTTATGAAAAATTATTACATTGAGATCGCAATCATATGAACTTTAATTTGGGAGCATTTTCATTCCAAACTTGTTAAAATTTTCAGCGAATGGGATACTATGAATATTCCTTTTCATTCAAAACTGCAATATTACTCGTCATAACAAATTATGAGTTTTTGTGTCGTTTTAAAAACTTACAAACTTACTTACAACTCAGTGTTCAATGTTCAAGTGAGTTGTAAACTAACCATTTTAAATTCAGATTTTGAAATCTGTCTCTTCTGTCATTTATACACAACGGCTTTATCTCTAGCAGGATTGGCATAGCGTTTACGGCAATAAAAACACGGTTGGTACTGCATCATCTGAAGTAAAAGTCACAAATTCAAGCCTTAAAACCCCAGAATTTTAATTTGTTGCTAAGTATTCGCTTGTTCACAAATTTGTTGGTATTGAACATCCGTTAAGTACACACTCCGTTTCACTTTACGCTTCTATGAAGACAAACAAAAAGTGTAATAAAATGCGTCCCCCGAAGGTTTTAAAATAAATGTGACAAGAACCGAAGGAAAGAAAGGGGCGCCGTGCAATCCTGACGAGTTTCTGTTAGAAAAAGCCTACGGCGTCCTTTATGTTCCTTGCGGCTACAATTTCTCTCCCATGAATCCCAAATGACCGGAGGGAAATCTTAGCCGTGACCCATTCAAAGCTGTAAGAGTATGCGGGATAGGGCTCTCCGATGAGACTTCTTAAGTTTTTGTCGTTACTTCAACCACACTTTGGAATACCATTTTTTGTATCACCTGCTTACATCGCTTTTGAAACAATTTGTTCCGAAAATAACGATACAATGGGGAGTCTTAGTCACTTCCGCACCTATTTTGCGCACGGAAAGGATGTCGCTTCCGTTTTTGAAACTCTTTTCACGAGCGTTCTTTTGTTTAAGTAATTTAATAATCTCATCTCCATTTTGGTTACGTTGGTATAGCTTGGTTTTGGGAAACGCTAAGTAATTAATTCCCTGGGATTGATCATTAGGAGCGAGTCAACGTAACCGCCGACTGAAGTTGAAGAGTTAAGTTTTAATAACTCACCCGGAATTCGCTCTCACCTTTTATTTGATTTTGTGATTTACGTGTTCTGAGATGCGAGTGACAATGACGCATCCATTTTTTATTTCAGTTGTAACCACGCTGGTTCCATAAATACATTTTATGAAAATGTTCATTATCTTCAAAGAGTAGATAAAATTCGACTTAAAAAAAATATTCTTTAATTCATAGATTCTTCTTGAGTATATAGCTGCAGAGTTTATTGAGAAGGTCAATGATTAAGTTTATAAACTTAATTCAATTCAATTAAATTTTTTAGGGTATGGCTTCTGTCTACAGGCACAATTCTGCCAGTGTCAAAACTTAAAAAATACACTTTTAAAAATATTTATGTCAAGTATCTGTCAAATAACTCATTATTATTATGTCAAATTGTGTCAAATTACATACAATTTTAAGACAGTTCATAAACCTCCATTCGATAATAAATAAAAATATGAAAACTTCACCTACTTGTCACTCTCAAATGGGGGTTCAAGAACTGTCAATCGAGAATTATGTCATTGCGAACGCACTTCGGACCTGGAATGTCATGCGCGCGCGAGCGACACAAATGTCATTTCCTCTCTGTGTGTCTGTCAAAAAAAAAACGTAAAAACAATCAAATAAAAATTATGAGAATCAAACTCTAAATTATGCAAAATAATGGTAATTGATTTCTCTATATCTATAGTTTCATATTCAAGATGCGCCCCCAAATCCCTTTAAGACGTGGTTTTAGTGTTTACACTAAAATAATCATAGCGAAGCCTAAGGAAAGACCATACTCGCCTCTAAATGCTGTTGTTTGGGCCATTAGAAGATTAGGAGGTGAAATCAAAGGAGTCACGTTGCACAGGATACAAACTAAAATCAAAAAATATTTCTTCGTCCCTGCACCCGGAGATCGTTGCGTCACCAAGAAAATTAGCAAGGCGGTCAGAGCGGCAGTACAGTTCGGCGTGCTGGAAAAGAGAAACAACCGGTTCTTTCTCCGAAAATCAAATATTCTACACAGTTACAGCAAGTGGCCAAAGCAGACATAAAGATTCAAATAGTTTCTGTTCAACATGATAAAATAAGTAGAACGTTAAGTTTTCCCTGAAATAAAATGTAACTTTACCGAATGAGTTTTTCAGTGCTAGACTCGTGTAGGGTAATTTACATTTAGATCGTTTCAAGCGTGGGGGGGAGTCTCCGGTGCCGAGCCTTGCTGTTTACCTTGCTTACTTTGTCGCGGTGAAAAACCATGTTCTACACGCCCGTGTGCAATTTGAATACTCAACTCGGAACAGTTGTATGAAAACACGTTTATCGGCAAAATGGGCTGGAACGTTTTCTCGATAATATTCTTTCAGTGAATGGGTGACTTGTCGATAAAAGAATGAAATTACGTATCTACGTTTCAAGACTACAGTTTTAGTAATATTTTGGAGTATTTGAGATGAAACAGAAGTTATTATAAAGGAAGTTGATCGCAAAACTTATATTATGTTCACTTGCGCGAGCATAGGTGGGTATCTACAGAAATTATAATACAAAGTTTTTTTTGTATTATAACAGGGGCATTTCTTATTTTAACTAGTAGTAAGATACAGTTCTGTAAACGGAATACTAACTTAAGTTTTACCCTTAAAATGTATATTTTTCCAACTGCTTATTGGATTATGATATTTTATAAATATTGAGTAAAATCTTAGTTTCGTTTCCCTCAACAAGTGCGTATGGATATAAGCTTTGATGGTTTTTAATATTTTTAACGCAGATTCCTGAGTGTGAAAAAGTGGCTGCTACGCAAGAAGCATCAGATCGAGTTGGCTCACAAGCGTGGCTGGAGGGGCTACTGGGTGTGCTTAAAGGGCACCACGCTGCTGTTCTACCCGTGCGACTCTCGCGAAGGCCGCTCCGTCGAGGCTGCTCCCAAACACCTCATCATCGTTGACGGTGCCATCATGCAACCCATACCCGAACACCCCAAACGCGACTACATATTCTGCCTGAGCACCGCCTTCGGTGACGCGTACTTATTCCAAGCCCCGTGCCAAGTTCGTATTTTCCTTACGTTAACTTCAATATTATCCCTCTGAAAATTGTACCTTATATTCACTACAATATTGTGTTTCCTAGATCGAGCTTGAAAACTGGGTGAACAGCATACATAGTGCATGCGCTGCAGCGTTCGCCCGCCACCGCGGCAAGACCGGCACGCTTCATCTACTTCAAGAAGAAATTTACCGCCTTGAGAAGGCTATCGAGTCGGTGAGTATTGCCATTTTCTACTATCTCGCTATCTGGTTTAGCAATGAATGTTATTTCAGCGTAAAGTTTAATGCGCCAGTAATATCGCGCTGAACAAATGAAATGTGCTGAAGTAGAGCGGACTCACCTAGATATTATGCACCGCTCTCGTCTAACTGCGCATCGCATCGGCCTGAACCAACAGAAGCATTGTTTGACTGGCACGAATCTCTAACTATCTTCGTAAACCGATCTCTGCTTAGCTAGCATTCAGCTTTAAGCGAACCGACACAAGGGTCAATTTTAAACAGGGTTCGCGTCTCATTGCTCGGTTGAACCTGCAAGTGTACAACGTTGCGGGAGGAGAAGCATTTTTCCATCTAGTCAGATAAATTTATTGCTTGTGCGGCGCTCGTCGTGAATATGTTTAATGTCGAAACTTCTTTTTTTCTTTGGCTGGCGTTCACCATAAATTGCCGTCTACCAACGATGCATTTTAATGAAATTTTCAAATTGCGGTAGGAAACGTAAGGCTAAACCAACGTGATGGCCAAATAAATAAATTACCTCGAAGCTAAACGCGTTACGTTATCATATCACATCCTCCCCAGGATAAGTGTATTATTCTCGTCCCACGACAATTTCGTGTAAGGCTTCTCTGCAAAAGTTTAAGGACGAGATATCATGCTCGAGGCTCTCGTCTCTATTTTTCTGAATAGGCATTTTATGTCTTCTTACTGCAAATTGTCTTCAATAAAGTGTCGTCTATAGATTACACTTCTATTCTTTGATTCAGATATGAACGTCCTTTCAAATTTATACTGAGAATTTTACCTTTACAATTACAGACCAATTTCTCAAGCCACGAATATTTCTCCACAATCGTAAAGTTACGCGTCTGTGTCTAATAACGTTACCTGCAGATGATGGAAAGCATACTTGAGTTTAATTGTTTGCTTCATGTTCATGTAAGCAGAATACATATTAACATTTTGAAGGAATGAGGACTCCCGTACTTACGTTTAATTTGCGAACTTGATTCGGGTACATCGTCTGGGTGAACATATTTATTGGAATTGTTAGTGTATAGGAGACAGGAAATAGACGTGTAATAGTGAAGGGGAAATGTGAAGCGGGTAGAGTGAGGCGCAGGAGGAGTGAGGGGGTTGTTCGGGTGGAGGGGAGGTCGTGCGGTTCGGAGCGTTCCTCGTGTAAATCGCGCCAATTTCTGACCCGCACCGGCCGACCGCAACACGCATCAAAGCCTTTGTGGCAGCCTCCATCCACCACTACATACTCACCACATGCGAATATGTGCTCTAATTTGTAGCAGCTGGGTATTTGCGATTAACTCTATGTAAATAGAGGTACCGTTGACCATTATAGTTGGTGATGTTTAATTGTGTTCTGTACTGATAAATGTTAGCGTATTGCGTCAAAAACTTATTCAGTTCAGTAGCGTTGAGATCCTGTTTAAGTTTTGAACAGTGTTTGATGGCTTTAATGTGGGTTTTACATAATCGAATATGCACGGTTTGAGGAGATTGTATCGTATGTGTGTCGGAGGAGACAGGGCGGTACGAGTCGGGTGTAATCTATTTTATCGCGGGATAGTTATCGCCAGGTGGAGCGCGGGTTATTAATATTCATGGCACACGTCAACCCTGTGGCTCCGGCTGCGGAGAGTTTGAGGACCGCGCACTATTCAAATTACTTCGCATCTCACACACAACATTTTACTAACCATTTCAACTTTTCCCGACTTACAAAACTTCCGATGCCATTCCTCGGGATTTATCGTACATGGCGAAACTTGTAATATTATTCAATCATACAATAGATTTTTCTTACTTTTTTGTTCGCTTTGTATCCGCAGTTTCAAGAAAGCAATTGACGAAGGTCCTATGCTTCGTAATAGCCTATTAATAAATGAGGATTAGGTAGAAAATGTTGGAATTGTGCCAGCGATGGTCATGTTGTATCGGACAATAAACATTTGTTTTCCCGAGGACAAAGACCAGTACGTTATTTTCGATTGCCCTTCATATGGGGCTATAAATAGTAATTGTAGTAAACCTAAATTGCAGCGAAATGTACAGTTTTTTCCTTAAGATTAGTTACTCATATACCTGCTACTACTTAATTACCCAATTTTCCTTAAGTTCCAGTAAGGAACATAAAATGTTTGTTAATGACAAAGTAATTTAGGAGAAATTGCTGGAAAGGTTATACGCCAAAAAATACTGTCCAACATATACATACTCTTTATAATATAGTTTTTCGAAAAAACGGGTAAATAATGTAAGAGTAAGAGTTTTGACGCCATCCAAACTAGAGAGACATGACGTCATTTATTCGTATTTTCATACAAAATATCGTTTTAAAAAATAGCTTATTTGCCCTGTCAGTCATCTTGGTTAATATAATAATAGTAATAGAATAGTGGTAAAATGATTTCAGCTTACTCAAACAGATTATAGAACAAAGAGAGTATCCGTTTTTAGGATACGTTGAATACTTTATTAGGGTAGTCTTTCTTTGCCGGCACTGATAATGACGTTAATAAGAGGATGTTATGGAACTAAATCAATTTCGGCTCGACAATGTAAAGATTTATCTTCATATCCCTTCTTTTGTGCTGGAAACATATGTAAGTGAATTTTTTATGATTTAGTAGTTAATTGTGGAAAAAAAAAAATTGTGGTTAAGAAAAGATATTAGCACAAAAAAATCAATTCAATTCAATCCAATTCTTCCCGCGGCGGGTGTAGTAAGAGAAAAATTTTGGGACTCGAGGGTTTTATTTGTATTCCCACGTATTACAACTTTAGGCGACAGGCTGACAACTACAGCGATACACGAATCATCTGAAGGGACCCTCAATACTTGTCAGACGTGGCGATAACGACCGTAATTTTACGATTGTTAACGCTCTGTCTACCCCGCAATAGATAAAGGCGTGATTTGTGTATGTCTGTATTAGCACAAAAGTCCACATAAGGCTTACATTGAATATTGAAACCGAAATTAAAGAAGGGAAACTTGGAAAATCTTTTATTTTATGCTTAAAATTTTCTTTTTTTTTACCCAGGATAACAAACTGAAGCACATGGCAGACCTCCAGCAGTCGGTAGTGAACGACCCGGAGACTCGCGCGCAGCTGGCCGTGCAGATGCTGCAGTGGGAAGAGAACCTGGAACGCCTGCATTGCGAGCAGTTCCGCCTCAGGTGCTACATGGCTAGCTTGCAGAGTGGAGAACTGCCCAATCCTAAGGTAGGAATTACTCAAATTAAAAATACAGGCGCAACGTAGAGCACACAGCTGGTTCTGCAGATACGTTTGTGCATCTGGGACGTCTGCATTGCGGGCAGTTCAGCCTGAAACTTAGTAAATTTTGGCTAGCTTAAAAATTTTGAGTGCTGGCTATTTAGAATACATAGATTTTCTTGAAACCCCTTTTTAAAAAAGAGACTTGAAGTAACAACTGACTATTGTGTCATAAAATGACACAATATGACTTGGATGCATTCCAGTAGAGCAGTGTTATCGAGTCACTTTCGCGTAATGGTGCAGCACTAAGATATTGTGTAAAAAGAAATAAAGGTATTAAAATAACGAGCGCAAGCACTATACACCCGAATTCACGTAAAAATAGAGCACGGCGTGTGGCCACGACGTGAAACTAATGACGAAAACATTTTGCCGGAACGTTTACCTGTATACCTGTCGATTTCGTTTTGGTGTTTTAACGAGAACAGTTATTTTGCGTCCCCGCTATGCAATATTCAGATGAAAAATAAAATAGTTTACTGAACTGGAAATCGAAATCAAATGGGATTTATCAAGCGTACAAAAAGTTTAACCGCAAGTAGAGGAGTAAAGACGAACTTTATAGGTCGAGCTAGATGCGCTGTAGATAAAATTCTTTCGATAAATACAACTGGGGGACTTGATGTCAAACCCACAGACATTAAGAACAGGCCGTTCTGACATTACATGAAAAATCATTCAGCATTGAAACAAAACGGAATGGTGAAATGGAAAACTAAATCACGCGGGATTTCACCGAGTGACAAAGGGACGTAATGACGGCAAATGGATTGGGGTTTTCTTATTTATTTCCGTGTTAATAACGGTGAAGACACTCCAGTAACTTACAACACGATAATACGGTATGTCAGGAGTCAAGGGATTGGACTGAGTGGCAGAAAAAGGATATTTGTTGATTCCATTGTCAAATTGATAGTTCCGCTGACCGCGCGCGGGGAAGCGTGCAGGACGGGCGAGGGACAGACTAGAATCTGTTACGTCATGTCATGACTACTGATGTGCCGTTCCCGGTAAGTTTCCCTAGCGTGGGAATATTCCCAGTAGCGTTCCCGGGCACATTCCCAAAAGTGGAAATATTTGGGAAAGTTGCTCAAAAATTTTGTAAAAAGAAATGATATTTTGTTAAATTTATTTCTTTTGCCTTTAAAACAAGTCTACTATATAAACACAGTTAATGATTAACGCGATTTATAAATTCCCAAAGTTACTGGAAACTTACCGGGAATATTCCCATTTACTTTCCCAGGAATATTAACAGTAATGTTAAAATTATTTTTTAATTCTTTGATTTCAATATTTCTAATGGGTATCTACCTAGTATTGAATAAAAAATTTAAAGAATAATAAAAATCAATGTAAATGGAATTATTTTAGTTTAATAATCTATACGTATAATAAAATTATAACAACCTCATTAACATTAAATTAACATTAAAGATATTAAAGAAAAACTAAGCTGGGGGATCTACATACAACCAATAGAAGCCAAAAATTTGATTCAAAAAAATTGTTTCTGTCTGTCTGTTTGTTGTCCGCTTTTCACGCAAAAACTACTGGACTGATTTTGATGAAACTTTTTTTATTATATAGATAGGTATTGGTCCTCGCTAACATATAGGCTATTTTTTTAAGGGAGGATAAGTATGTATGAAACTCCGTCAGTTTTAAAGCTAATTCGAGCCATTTCCGGTCACAAAATAAATATAAGTAAAATACTGGACGAAAATGTATTATGAACATGAATGAGGTTATTCTATGGTTTATGGGCGGATTTTTCTTACGTTGTCCGCTGAAAATTTGCGTGTCCCACGTGTTCAGATTTATTAAGCTGCGACCGGCGACACGAGGGTTTAAAGAAGCTTACCCAGCGTCGACATGGGGGGTTGAGGGGGGCTTGCCCTCCTCAGAGAAAAAGAGAAAGCAAACATTTGATTGCAAATCGACACCAGCTGCAACCCGCGACACAGGAATTTACGGAAGCTTACCCTTAAGTCGCGGGTGAAACCGCGGGGCGGACAGCTAGTAATATAATAAAGAGAGTACTTAAAGACATAGAAATGATGTCTTTTTTCAAAGTTAAAACAAAACAATCATACATACTGAATGTTCCCGCTAAGGGAATATTCCCGGGCACATTGGGAAAATACTGGGAATATTCCCGGTAGTAAAATACTGGAAATAGGAATATTCCCCACGGCACATCACTAGTCATGACCCATGTCACGTTATACAAATTGCTATCCTATACCGGACCATATGAAAACGCACACACAATATTCTACAATAAACAATCGGGTTATGTTTCTGTTTTTGTCAGCGCAACAATACTGAAAATAGTTCTGGTAGAAAAATAACTATTCGGGTTTCCACTGAGATTGAAATTTAAACTGCTGGAAGCTATGGCCCGTATAACAGAAGGCAACTCAGATCACTTCTAATCGTTGATCACACAAAATTTGTTTTAAGAGCAGATCAAAACATAAGCGGCGATTGTATTTTAGAACCCATTTTAAGTTCCGATCAGGTGAATCTAATCTCAAGTGCCGATTTAGAGTCGAGAATGATTGAAGTCTGTTTTCATTTGCATTTTTGGAGTGATTGACAAGATGTTTCTATTTTACGCAAACATCTACCTCAAAAACCTTTTTCCCAACACAAATTTATACGGAACGGAACATTTTTTTGTCATAATCTGTGCTTGACTCTTGTGACAGGTAACTTTTTTTTTGTGTTTGTGGCACTAGTTTGCTTTGTGCCAATGTCAAGTAAAAGGTAGGGGAACAAAACGCGTTTAAATTATTATGAAGAAATAAATTTTGTAAGGATAGTCAGGTATAATATAATGGAAATACATATTAAATTTTTATATTATTTGTTGTAATAAATGAAAATAATACATTAAAATACAAAATGGGATACATAATAAGACATGAGACTCGAGTAGGAAAAGGAGCTGTTTCTGGGAATTTTATAAATTGCCTGTGTTTTTGTGCTAGCGAATTTGAAATTCTTGCAATTATAATTGATACTGCAGGCTGAGACATGGATAACAGATCACCACAAACTATCTGAAAATTAATATAATATTAAACACCATAATAATAAAATATATAAATACCTAATGCTCAATCACATAAGACCATGAAATCTCCAAGGGTTGAGTGCGGGCATTTAGGCTGTTTATAAGGCAGTTAGAAGTTCAGTATGATGATCATTGATCACCATGACTGTGACAATTTCTATGTAACTATGCATAAGTATGTAGGTACCTATTATTTACCACAAACTGTACCTATTTAAACCTATTAATGTACTTACTTGGAATGATGCTGTGGCATAGAATCGCAAACAAACCAATATCTGCAGTTCTGGGGCTAACGGTAGTCCCCTATTATTTAATTTTACCAGATCATTTGCAATTAACGGTAAAATATAATTTTTCACAGTGTCTTGATTGAATCTGTATCGGATTTTAAACTTGTCTGGGTTTGTTGCGTATCCATCTTGGGCATCACGGATATATCAATTTCGGGAATGTCCAAATTATCTTCCACATACACACATACACATATCACGCCTTTATCCCTTACGGGGTAGGCAGAGCGTTAACGGCCGCAAGAATACAGTCGCTATTGCCACGTCTGACATTTTTGAGGATTGTTTTCCAAGGTTGTTTCAGAAAACATATGTATCACTATAGTGACAGGTTGTCAGCCTGTCGCCTAAAAATTGTAATACACTAATACTCTCGAGTCCCTTAGTCGCCTCTTACGACACCCGCGGGAAGGATTTGGGGTGATGCTATTCTATGCCGGCATCACACGGCAAATAAATAAATAAATCTTCCATGTCGTCGAAAATATCCATTATCCTTCTTTTGAAAATCACTGATCAGTATTTCTTGTTGATTTCTTGTCGAATAACCGTTAGAACAACCTTACAAAGCCTTCAAATCATTTCTCAAGACAGGTACGGACCTAACTTACGTAAACAAAGATCACATCTGTCAAAATCTCGACTTGAGTAAAGATTATTACTTAGAGAACGTTCTGAAATAAAATATCACTCAAGTGAGTTTTGATTCATGAATCTTGAACTGAGTGACGTTCTAAAATCAAATCTTCGCTTAAAACTAGTTTTAAGTCTAGATCAGTGACTGAGATGCCTTCTGTAATACGGGCCTATGATTCTTTTTCAATCAATTTTATTTTAGAGGTCCAATTTTTATTCAGTTTAATATTATTCATGTTGTTTTGACTTATCATAAATTGTTTTCGTGTCAGACCTAAGTGTATAGGAAAAATATGTTACTCACAAAACTTACGTATAATTATGTATCGTAATCACTTAAAAATTATCGTTTTGATGCAGTCACTGCTGACGCACGTGTCACGCGGCACGAAGAGCACTCTCAACCAGCTTGGCGTGTTCACGGTGTCGTCCTTCCACGCGTTCATCTGCGCGCGCTCGCCATCCCTACTGAACAACCTTCTAGCTGGCAGGGGCGCCACCAAGCGACGAGCTCCCAACCTGTCACGCTCCAACTCCGGGTCCAGCAGACGTTCGATGCAGGTCAGTGATTCTCCACAGCTGGTCGTAGCCACGAAACCTAGCTTTCCCTGTTGGACAACCTGCTGGCTGGCAGGGGCGCCACCAAGCGACGAGCTCCCAACCTTTTAAGGTCCAACTCCGGGTCCAGCAGACGCGCAATTCAGGCCAGTGATTCTCCACAGTCACAAAACTTAGCCTTCCAGTAGTCACGAAACAACCTGCTGGCAGGTACGGGAGCCACAAAGTGACGAGCGCCGTACCTGTCATGCTCCAATTCCGAAGACGTTGAATTCAGGTCAGTGGTGTGGTGCACCATAGCTGGCTACGGGGAACCCTCTTCTTCGGCACGGAGTCTTTCACCCCTACTTATCAATCTGCTAGCTGCAAATTGTATTATATCCTAATGTTAACTGAAATTACGTCATGAATACAAAATTATTGAGCTCAGAACGGTTCGCCGAAAAACCTTTCAACGATATCACTGTCTTACGAAAGCATAATTCGTCGATATCATGGTTTGCCGATAGCATTGTTTGCCGTATCATAGTTTGCCGACTGCACGGTTCACCGAAACAATTATTCACCGTTAACACTATTGGCCTTTCTCCGATTTGCCGAGTGTATAGTTTGCCGATGACATGATTTGCCGACGGCTCGATTCCATACATGCATACTAGTATTATAAATGCGAAGGTTTTTGTCACCACTCGAGGGTCTGGAGTAGGTACCTGAAGTAGACCACCAGGAGTGCTACCAGGAGCCCACCTAAACTATACGAAATACTAATATGGCACTAAAGCAAAAGTAGTTCAGCTTGATGGGTAGCTTCTGCTGGCATATACATTTCGAAGGTTTGGACTACCTGATGTAGACCGCCAGGTGCTGGTGCACTAAAACAGAAGCCCACCTAGACTATTGAAATTACAGATATGGCACCAAAGCAAAAGTTGTTCAGCTTGATAGGTAGTTTCTGCTGGCATATACACTTCGAAGGTTTGGAGTACCTAATGTAGATCATCAGGTGTACCACTAGATGCCCACCTAAACTATTGGAGAAGCAGACATAGCACCAAAGCAAAAATTGTTCAGCTTGATGGGTAGCTTCTCCAATAGTTTACGTGTCTTCTGGTGGTGCGCCTACTGTTCTACATCGGGTACTCCAAACCTTTGAAATGTATTATGTGACCCAGCTACCCATCAAGCTGAACAACTTTTGCTTTGGTGCTATATCTGTATTTCCACTAAACTAGGTGAGCTCCTGATGGTGTACATCAGGTACTGCAAACCTTTGAAGTGTATATGCCAGCAGGAACTACTCATCAAGCTGAACAACTTTTGCTTTGGTGCCATATCTGTACCTCCAATAGTCTAGGTGGGCTCCTGGTGGTGTACCTGGTGGTCTACATCAGGTACTCCAAACCTTCGAAATGTATATGCCAGCAGAAGCTACCCATCAAGCTGAACTACTTTTGCTTTGGTGCCATATTAGTATTTCGTATAGTTTAGGTGGGCTCCTGGTAGCACTCCTGGTGGTCTACTTCAGGTACCTACTCCAGACCCTCGAGTGGTGACAAAAACCTTCGCATTTATAATACTAGTATGCATGTATGGAATCGAGCCGTCGGCAAATCATGTCATCGGCAAACTATACACTCGGCAAATCGGAGAAAGGCCAATAGTGTTAACGGTGAATAATTGTTTCGGTGAACCGTGCAGTCGGCAAACTATGATACGGCAAACAATGCTATCGGCAAACCATGATATCGACGAATTATGCTTTCGTAAGACAGTGACATCGTTGAAAGGTTTTTCGGCGAACCGTTCTGAGCTCAAAATTATTAAATTCGTTCTTGTTGCTCATTTTTTTACATTCAATATCGTAACTTCTTCTTTATCGGCATAGTGTAAACACTTACAAAGTTTCCTATTTATTGAGTTCTTTGAAAATTCACCAAACTATCGACTTAGAAGTTTGTCTCAAGAACAAGTCTGCAGTTACTTTTTGTTGTTTTTCAACTCTTTGATAAGTTCGAGAAGCTTCTTTATTGACTTTATTCCGGAAGTCGGTGGTAAGAGAACTAGGTGACGACGTTGAGAAACTTGATAGCTACAAAATTTTGATCGCATTTCTTTCACCTTTCGTATCGCTCATCGAAGTACTACGCTTGACATTAATTATTCACTTGTATTTCCAACCAAAGCCATTTGAGATCTTAGGTTCAAATTACATACAAACCAAATAGCTCAGTAGTTAATAATTATAAGATAATGTTATAGGTACGTTGATAGCGAAACGCGGCGAAACGCTCTAGGAGTGACTAATGGAGCATTCCACCTTATCATTAATCATAGGGCCCCATTAACAGTGGGCTCGGATGAGGCACGTATCAGAATACCACGCTAGTGTGCTTCACTGACTATCAATATTACTTACACATTTTCAGTCGACTGAATTACTTCTAAAAATACGCGTTCACTCACGTTGATGTAGGTGTTACAACTTTCTTTTTAATACCGAATGCTTCTGTCGGGATTGAATTGCAAAGAACTCAATTTATATTTGATAGTACTAGCTAGTCGTCTAAAAATATCTTGCGTGCGACGTATCGAGTTGCAAATCCCTCTGGACCCGGAGTATGACTACGAGCCAACAGCTGGGGCCTTCGTTTCTTTCCAAGACATGGAAAATGTGAATAACATCTCGCGGATTTACCTTATCACTCTCGTAAATTAAAGCATTGAAATTCCTCGTGGAATTTTTAACCAATACCTTGTTTGCTTTTGTGCCGCTTTCATTTCCTTTCTGTCGTATATCTTTGCAATATGAATATTATTTTTAATCAAGTAATGCAAACAGACAATGTATATAAAGGTAGGTACTTGATTTTGCCTCCAACCAGACAATCTTAATTTCTCAAAGATTAATTTGTTGTCATTCTAAATTATAAGTACCTGATTGACCGAACATTGCTTCTTCTGCCGTTCAGAGTGATTTTTGGAAAATGATACCTAGCTAGATCGATTTATCGTCCCTGAATCTCTCTATATTCGAATTTTCATGAAAATCGTGGGACCCGTTTCCGAGATCCCAATTATATAATAATATTTAAACAATTTTCGCTCTTTAAAAGTATTAGATTAGATAAATATTTGAATAACACATTAAAATAAATCTAATGCCTGTGTAGACTTATGAATCTAGATCGTATTCAGTTTTAAATAGCACAAAAATCAGACACGATTGGAGAAACGACATGAAATGTGAGCTTTTTATTCAAATAAAAACAATAAAAGTATAAAATATAAACAAACATAAAAACTTAAAAACTACAAATAAAAAATATCCTCTAATGCTCCACATCGAGGCAACGACCCCAGTAAACTAGCCGCATTCCCTCTCTGCACAGCCAGACTAATGCGCTGTGCAAAAAAGGAACCCGCCCTCTGGTCCGACGTTGCCTCGATGAGGCGCACTGAGATGCTTCTTAAGAAGCTTCGTGCCCCAGGACCCCATGTACCCATCGTCTCTACTCCGAATGGGAGGAAAATGTAGCAATCCCCGAGGTCCGCATATTTCCGCCTTTTTGCCAACTCCGCCGACACAGCAGCTCCTCCGGGAGAATTTGAGGTGGTTTGGATGTGGGAAGGTGCCAGTGTGTCAACGCATGTAGCGTCCCACACTAGGCACTTCCCTTGGGTTCAGGGGATTAGCGACAATCCGTCTGGTCTTTTGCCGTCCGACCTTATGATGCCGCTCGGTTCCAGGACTGATGGAACACCAACGGCACCGAGGGCTCTCTTAATGATGTCATTGATGGAGGAATGCCGGGAAATTCTTCCAGCACTCCTCTGACATGATAAGCCGTGGTGTCCCAGCTCATTCACCGATTGGCCACAGAGACAGAAATGAGGCTGATTGGTCTTGAGTCCCAAACGGAGGCAGACTGCTAAAGAGAGCGAAGTGTTGTCGAGGAGCGTACCTAAGGAGGGAGATGGTAGGGCCTGTAGCCAATAGCCTGACTCTCTTTCCGACACCGCCAACAAGCGTGCACGATCTGTTTGGTTTGGGCAAGTAACCAAAAGTGACTCCTGTACTTTTTTGCAGAGCGGTTCATCCCATCTCTTCTGCACAGAGACTGCTATCGGGAGTTCGTCTGAACAAACTTGCTGCCATGCGTTCTTTGCCTCGGACAAGTGAGATACTTCTATGGAACCTAGAGCAGGATAAACAATTTTTCCAAAAAGTTTCTCACAAGCAAACCCGGAAGAAAGAAACGCAGGCAAAGCTACCGCAGCTGTTCTTCTTACTCCTAAACCACCAAATCGCACTGGGAGAGTAGCCTGGTCCCATGCTCTTTCAGTGAATGTGCAATTCAAAACCTTTGAAAGGGACGTTCTGATCAGGTCGTCAAGAGGGTTGAGCAGGTTGAGGTATTTCCACATGTGGCAGCAGCGCAAAACGTACATAAATTTCGGTACAAATAAGCAGTATTTGATAATGTGTAAAGCCATGTGCGAATTAATTTCCATTAGTCTGTCTGCTGATGCCTGGTATGTATCGATTTGCCGCTGAACGAAATGCGGAAATGCCTCGTCTGTAAGTGGTGCACCCAGAAGGGTTGCTGTCTCATCAGTTAAAAATTTTATACCCGGAGCGCAAGTTTTGAAATCCTGGGTTATCATTTGTTGTGTATCATCCGGTAACGTGTTGTTAACAAACAGTTCGCATTTGTTGAAGTTTAAGTCCAGGCCAATATTAGCGAACTCTATGCGAAGGGCAGCTAAGTCTGTCATAACTGTATTTGCGTCACCACCAAGCGTTCCATCATCTAAATACCAAATGTTTAGCTTTGATTTCAGCTTTGCAATAATGGGGTGAATCGCTAGGCTGAAAATGGCTGGTCCTAGGGGGTCGCCTTGTTGGCAGCCTACGGTCGAATCGATACAGGTGTCCTTGTATATTAAGTTTGACGGGCTACCGTAGCACTGCCACAGAAAAGGAAATAAAGCCGGCAAAAACTCTTTTATTTCGTGCAACAACGCGCCTCGATCCACTGAATTAAAAGCGTTGCGCACATCTACTTTTAACAAAACTTCTCCACCATTATTTTCTAAGAAAGTGCGCGTTGCATGTACAGCTGCTTCACAGCCGCCCTTCGAGCCAAAACCAAGCTGTATAGGCTGGAAGCGTGATGATAGCTGAGGCAAAACCTTTTTGCAGCAAATTTTGGAAGCAATGCGCCGCAGAGTACTTCCAACCGCTATTGGCCTGATGCCACCATCCTTCTTCTTCAACGCGCACAAATTTGCTCCGTACAGAACGGGGGTTACTTCGGTAGGGACACGACCAGACAAAATTAGGTTGAATAAAGCCGCTAGGCTTTCTAATGAGGCCTTGCCGGTCTCACCCAACAAACCACTCATCATGTCTTTTAAATGCTGCGGTGACAGACCATCGGGACCGGAAGCAGAACCGCTTTTGAAACTGATGATGGCTTTGGATACGTCCTCGGCAGTTACAATGGGAGTCGTGGTTGACGATAAGGGGGGTTCAGGTAATTGACCTGAGGGTTTGGATGGATGTTTAGATTTAAATTCACTAATCGTGTCAGTACTGTATGGAGCGATCGTATCTCTAGAAAAGAGTAAGTTTGCTGTCATGTCTTTTAAATGCTGCGGTGACAGACCATCGGGACCGGAAGCAGAACCGCTTTTGAAACTGATGATGGCTTTGGATACGTCCTCGGCAGTTACAATGGTAGTCGTGGTTGACGATAAGGGGGGTTCAGGTAATTGACCTGAGGGTTTGGATGGATGTTTAGATTTTAATTCACTAATCGTGTCAGTACTGTATGGAGCGATCGTATCTCTAGAAAAGGAGCGATCGTATCTCTAGAAAAGAGTAAGTTACATGAAATTGATTTAGAATGGCAGTATAGCTATGCCGTGTGATGCCGGCTTAGACAACCTGTCACTATGTATCATCGAAAAGGGACCTCAATACTTGTCAGACGCGGCGATAACGATTGTTAACGCTCTGCCTATCCCGGAAGGGATAAAGGCGTGATTTGTGTGTGTGTGTGTGTGTCTAGCTATCACGAGTTTGAAATCGATTCCAAAATTGCAGGTATTCGTACACTCAGATTATACCTCACCTTAATACTGTTCACTCAAAAGAAAAAGCAACAAAAAAGTCTAATCTCAGATCGAATTGTATCGATCGATCTAATCTGGCAATCAGACTTGATTCAGGGAGAGCTCGCACTGCAATTTTGTGACTATGGTGTGCTAAAGCCAGTGTGCTCGTTATAAACTTTGTACTTTGAGAGCGACCGATCAAACCAGTGTGGTTTTGGATTGCCGAATTGGATTCAGGCAAGATAAAAAAACCATTTGGAATATGGACGTCATAACACGACAAAGTTTTTCTATTTGCAAACCACGGGCTAGAGTTCACCCGCACTTGACCAAACCCTAATACACACCGTCACGAAAAAAGACTATTACTTTCCTCCGGTTGGCTTGATTGCCGTTCATTAAGCGGGCGCCTTTGTTTCTTCTACAAATTGAAGCTAATTGTTATAAATAGATTGGATAGAGGTCGGTGGTTTTAAAGAATTTTAATCTTGGCATATTCTTTCAGATTCTTTTTAGCAGTAGAAAGCGTTCGTAATGACTACAACTGTACTGACGACAGAAGTATGTTAGAAACATTTATCGCCGTAGTAGGTTACAAAAACGTATCGTAGAGTTTTTGCTCCTTAATACTGCTTTAAAATACAGGCTATCGTAGCAGTTTTTGTGTCCGTAGATCCGACAGAGCCGTTGGGAGAGCAGAATAAATTAAAGGCGTCCCTTAGTCGTGCCTGATAGATGATGCTGTAACTGACTAATCCACGCGGTCGGACCCATGAATATTAACTTTAGTACTTCGTTACTGATCGAAATTAATTGTATCTCAGGAATTGCCGCAATATTAGAGAAGTTTAAAGTACTCGTACCTATTGATACAAACGACCTAATTTACTTGGCTAAAGCTGAATGGAATATCGTTTTTCATAAAACCTCGATCAAAATTATGAAAAACAATTTTACCTGCGTTATTTTTTACACAAAAAAAACAATAGAATATCTAGAGTTTTAAAATAATCTGGTAGTATTATATGTACTTCAGAAATATCTCGGTAAAAATATTATGTTGATCGGCTTAGGTTGTAATGCGTGATTTCCTCGCATGAAAAATATCTGCCCTGCGTGTTTGTGATATCGGCTCAACCGAGGCTCAACGCTTTATCACATTATGTGTATCCTCTATACATGCCTAGTTACGTGGTACAAACCAGTTTATCACCTGTCCATAAACATTTTCCAAAGGCAACAGTTGTTTGCAAAAAATATAATTTTGTCAACGTGTTGGTATTAATCAAGTAGATATTTTTATTTTTCTTTTGCTTTAAAAACTACTTGGTTTCTCAATGCAAGTCTAATTATTGGTCATGTAACGATTAAATGAGACAAGCCATTAATTTGTGATGATTGATTTCAAGAATATTTTCAAGTCATTCCTTTGACAAATGTAGGTAAAAATCTACCTCAATGGAGGCTTGAGGCCAACCTCATGTAAAAGAGCTAGAAACGCTGAAAGCTAAAAGCGACCAATTCAATATTTACGAGTTACACGATTGATTAAACTTGATAAAAAATAAACCAACCGACGGCAGCGTGTTAATAAAACGTACGTGAAATGAGCAACTCTTTCATGTTTGTGAAATTTGACTTTCATCAAACAAAATCTGCATAGCAAAAAGTTGTTCACATTCTGAGTTAAGTAAAGGAAGCTCTGATTTCGCTGTAGAACAACACATTGAGTTCGATTATGGTAATTATGTACATAAACAGAAGTCGAGTCGGCGTCTCGCCGGGGGCTGTTAGGAAGTGGCGGCCAAGTCAAAGCAGTTACGCGTCACCGCGTCGCCTCAGGCGTCAGCCCTCTCTTGTGTCGGCTTTTAGTGTGAAGCAAAGAATCTGATTGTAATAACTCTTCGAATAAACTCTGATAGAAGCCAGCCATAGCCAACTTAAACTTTATTTTTCATAAATGAAAATAATAAATTGCAAATTTAAGAAGCGTCGACCGGGAATCGAGCCCGGGCCGCGTGTGGTACCTGCTCCCTGCTCTGCCACTGACCTATCGACGCACCGGTCAACCATCGTCAATTTCTCATTTCCTTATTTTCGGGAATAATATAGTGCTCTGAGTGCAGTAAATCCCAAAAAAATATATTTTTAGTTGTACATAAAATTACACATTTCGTAATAACTATTTTGTGTGAGCGCAAATATTTCTTTGGGAACAAAATTATTTTGGCTTTTCTGTATTCGCGTGAATCCTTTTTGCACTGAGCGGCAAACACAAACCAAGGACGCCATTCATTCCCAGACCGCTTGACCATTTATCAATTCAGTGACTCCTAATTCAATGCTATACAGTTCACGTTGCGATTGGTGGCCGATAGGATTTTTGCCAAAAACGAAACTTAATCGAAACTGGGCGCTGATGGATTGGCGCAAAGAAATTCCTTCCATCCATGACATGACCAATAGTTAAATACCTTTCCCTTTTAAAAAAGGTTCGCGATAAAACATGTTTTAAGCCTTAGCATATTCGGGATTGAACTCTGTTTTACGGGATCATTGGAAAGCTCCAACACGGAAAATAAAAAGACACGCGGATGATTTTAAAAATACTGTTGTGTTTGTTTTAATTAGCTTTTGTTTTAATTTAGTTTATCTGATGATATCAACAAACTCTTAATTAAAACAGGAAAAAATATAACAGGAATCTTCAAAAAACAAAGACAATAAAACTTCTGTCAACATTTGTAAACTGAAGTTCTTCTCTCTTTTGGTGTGGACACCGAGTCATCCAACGACTCAATGAACTTTAGTATCAGAATTTTTCAACCGCCGTAGCAGGCTTTCGAACATGGTTGTGTACGACCACCGTCTAAGTACCTAATCATAGACAGCGACTTGCCTTAAGCATCCAAAACACGTCTTACGGACAATCGAGTGATTCAGCCCGCAATGTCGTAACCAGACTGAGAACAAATTCACAAAGTGATAAAATGACAACTTTGTGCGTGACCCACCGAGAATTGAACCCGGAACCTTCTGCGTCAAAGATAGTCGCACTACCACTGCTCCACATCGGTCGTCAACAGTTGTAAACCCGGTTTTTTAGAGATCGTAAATTGACATTTTGGTTTGCCATTTTTTTTGCGAATCTTAAAAAGTGATGTGCCAATACCGGTAACTGTTGTTAATGAAATGAAAATTTTTTGTTCTGTTATTTTTAGTTCCGAGTAGATGACGCTCGTGTAAATGATGTAAAAGAGATTTTCCATAGATCGGCGTAATATTTATTTTTTATTATGCATTGTACTTGACAGATTATTGGCACATCGCTGTTTAACATTTGCAAATAAATTGGCAAACCAAAATGTCAATTTACTATCTCTCAAAAAATAACACAGTATAGTTAATACTTGATCTCGTTGTCCAGATGTCACGCGACGAGGGTGAAGCTACCGTGCGCGTGTCGCTGCCCGAGGGCACGACGGCTACGGTGAGCGTGCGCGAGGGCATGACCGTGGAGGAGTTCCTAGCAGCCGCGTGCGCGCGCCGCTCGCTCAGCCCGCTCGAGCACTTCGTGCGCGTCAAGAAGCGCCGCGACATGGAGGACCACAACTACTTCGTGCCGCACCGCAGCGACCTCATCGAGACCTACGTGAGTCTTCTCGATTGTATCTCGACCTTAGATTTTTGAAGGTCTCGCTAACACTTAACTAGATTCCGCACTGTCTAAAGACACCATCAAAAAATTTGAGGAAATTCACTTTAAACATAAAAACCGTCTCAAAAACCATTATCTATCATTGAAAAGTGAAGATTATTCATATTTGCATTATTTTATCTTTTGTAACCCAATTATTTTACGTATGCGCTTCAAGTTTTCATATTAGTATGACTCAAGGAGCATACTTAAAATGTTCAGGTTTTTAAGAATTTGTATGCAACTACTCCAATTTTAGAGTACCTGCAATTGCCGCATTGACAAATATGCCGGCAATATCTAGTCAAACGATAGCAAGACCTTCAATAACCTAAGATCTCAACCTTATCGAGATTTACGTAAGTGTTCTTTTTTGCTTTCCAGCCCATCTGATGCAAAATTAAAATAAATAATATGATGCAGTATGCTAACTTAAAAATATCTATTCACTTTCATCTTGAAAAAGTCTAATTTAAAGCGTTCTCAAGACCACATACCTTCATACACATATCCGTACAATACCCCGCACCACAAAAGTTACTACATAGAGTATACTGAATACAAAATGGATTTCATTCTAAAGTCCATTATTTTAGTGACGTAGGTTACGCTATCATACGACAGATTTTGCGTTACTTGTCTGTAATATACACGCATGTAAACAATATTTGAACATTGTAAACAAGGGAAAAAGCTGAACGGGAAAATATTTGCTTCCTCTCTCTGAAATAGTTTAACTTTTAGTAACAAGATCAACAGTTTACATTATAAATTATCAGGGATGTTAAGTTATTGGATGTTTGATTCAGAAATGTTTCAGGTTTACTTCGTGTAACTTTATTAAAACAATAACATAAACTATACAAGTATTTTGTTGATGGTTACTAAATTTGTACACAGTATGTTACTTATAGGAATTCGGGCATTTATTGAAACAGGTGATGTTAGGCACTTGTATAAACAAAATTTATTATGGACCATCTACGAAATCATAAAAATTATATCCTGAATTGAATCATCATTGGCCTCACACGTCTGTGACAGACGATTTAATCAGTGTCTGAGGCAAGACTTTTCGTGGCTATATAAGCCAATGCGGGAGCGGCATGACTTTCCGCACGCTCTACAAGTGAAGGTGGTATTATAGACTGGAACATGCATGTTTAGGTGTCGTTTTTGCCTTTTGTTGGCGAGACCAGAGAACCAGGCGTCGTCGTGAGACTTACGCCCATCATATACACGCTTTCGCCATTCGTCCCTATCCTCAGCAAGCTTCTCCCAGCTTTGATGGTCGATGTCAAACGCAGCCATATCCCGCTTGGCGCAATCTTTGAAACGCAGCATGGGTCTTCCAACCCCTCTTTTGGCGTTAGCTACGGCACCAAGCAGGACACGCCGCGGTAGACGCGAAGGTTCCATTCGGTGCACATGCCCTAGCCACCGCAAGCGTCTCTGCTTGAGCAGGGCGGTAAAGCTAGGCAGCTGTGCAATTTCTAGAACTCGCTCGTTTGTGACTCTGTCCTGCCAGGTTATATGCAAGATGATTCTTACGCAGCGCATATGAAACGAGTTAAGTCGACGCTCTTGTTTTGCATACGATGTCCAGGTATCAGCTCCGTACAAGAGTATGCTTAAAACGCAAGTTTGGTAAACAATAATCTTGGTTTTAGTGGTCAGATGTTTATTGTTCCATACTCTTGTACTCAGCTTAGCAAACATGGTTGCCGCTTTGCCGATACGCGTATTGATCTCAACATCGAGTGTGAGATTGTTCGACACAGTCGACCCCAAGTAGCAAAACTTGTCGACAATGTCCAAGGGAACGCCACCGAGCATTATATGTGGAGCTTCTGCGCCTTGAGCTAGCACTACTGTTTTTTTGGCATTAATGGACATGGAGAACAGAGAACACGCGTGGGAAAACTTATCGATAATGTTTTGAAGCTCACTTTGAGAATTTGAAACGAAGGCTGCATCGTCAGCAAACAGAAGGCTATCGACAAATAAGTCATCGCGCTTACGCTTAGACTTTAGAAGCGAGATATTGTATAGCTTCCCGTCAGCCCTTGTGTGCAGGTGGATACCCTGTTGGTCATCGCCGAAAGCAACTTTGAAAAGCAATGAAAAGAAAATACCAAACAGGGTAGGAGCTAACACGCAGCCTTGGCGAACACCTTTACGCATTTCGAACGGCTCAGATGTATTGCCGTTAAAAACAACAGAACCTTTCATGTCCTCGTGGAAGGATTTAATGAGACTCAGGAGTTTTGGAGGGCACCCGATATTTAAAAGTGCAGTATAAAGTCCCTCTCTGCTAACGGTGTCGAAGGCTTTGTTAAGGTCTACGAACGCCACAAACAGAGGTGTTTTCTGCTCTCTACACTTTTCTTGCAGTTGACGAAGTGTAAAAATCATATCTGTCGTGGAACGTTGGGCGCAGAACCCACATTGCGATTCGGGATATACACGATCAGCAAGTTTCTGGAGTCTTAGCAAGACTAACCGAGCAAATAATTTACCTACTATACTTAAAAGAGATATTCCACGGTAACAGTTACAGTCACCGCGGTCACCTTTGCCTTTGTATAGGGTAACGATGTTAGCATCGCGCATATCCTTTGGTATATATCCCGCTTCCCAACATTTACATATCAGATTGTGCAGAATAGGTAATATGCACTTGAGCCTGATAAGTTCGGCGTGGGTACCGTCGTTTCCAGGAGATTTTCCAATCTTAAGCTGCTTAACAGCCTTGTGGTATTCCCTTATGGTAGGAAGATCATCTAACTCAGACCAGGTAGCTAGTTTCGGCATGCAATTTGCAGCTTCTGGCATTATATTTACTGGTTCTGAGTAGAGACCGATATAATGTTCTACCCATCGTTCGAGTTGACGTTGAGCATCTGTTATAACAGTGCCGTCCGCTTCTTTAAGGGGGGCTGTTTTTTTAGGCAAAGGACCAAGGGCCTTTTTAATGCCAGCATAGACACCACCAAAGTTCCCCACATCAGCGCACGATTGAATGCTTTTACAAAGTTCGGTCCAGTATGCATTAGCGAAGTACCGTGATGTGCGTTGTAAAGCTGACTTTACATCCGCTAGATCAATACGTGACTTTTCAGATGGGTTAAGGCGATGTCTTAGCGCAGCTTGTCGTTTGGACTCGAGCAGGGGTGTAATGTGCTCGAAATTTTCGGCGAACCAATCCTGGTTTTTGACTTCCTGATAACCGAAAGCCGTACCAGCTACTTCTGTTAGTAGCTTTTTGACTTTGCCCCATTCTTCCTCGATATTAGCGTCTACATCCCAGGTGGCAACTTCGTCCCGCACCAGCTCCTCAAACTTTCAGATCAACTCATCGTCTCTGGTTTTGGGAAGATCAAGCTTCTTCTTTCCGGGTAATTTGGATGAATGGATCTTTTTGTGAGCTATAGCAACATGTGAAGCCACCAAGGAGTGATCTGTGTCACAATCAGCGCTATGAAAGGTTCGCGTGTGCAGAGTCTCGCGGAGATTTTTCTTTTTGGTCAGGATAAGGTCACGACAAGCAACGTTGTCCTGTCCGACCCTAGCGTTAAAATCGCCCAGAACGTATAAGCGGTCAGATGACTTTATGCCGCGTAAAGTCTGGTCGAGCTGGTCATAGAACTGTGTTTTAGCTTCATCAGTTGAGGATAATGTTGGTGCGTAAGCAGATATTATTGTTACGTATCCATGATTCGTATTTAATCGCAGCAACATAATGCGTTCCGAGATGCCGCATGGAGCCTCTATAGATGTTAAGAGGTCGTTGCGGATAGCAAAGCCAACACCATGTTCGCGCACAGCGCTGCTGTCCTTTCCTTTCCAATAAAATGTATAGTGTGTCTCACGCAAGGAACCATCGTCAGGGAGTCTGGTCTCTTGTAAGGCACAAACAGCAATGTTCAATCTGTTTAGTTCGGCGTCGATAACGGCAGTTTTGCGCAGATCTTGTGCGTCAATAGAAGAGCCTCCACAGGTGTCAGGGAGGCCTGTCCTCATAGTACGGACATTCCATGTTGCAAATCGCATGGATAAGCGGAATGGGTTTGTGTTGTTTTTTAGCCTTGCAGTCGCAGGTGTACAATTTAACGGCGCCGATTGTCCAGTTGAGGCTGGTGCTCTCTACACCCTAAAAGAGCAAACCAGCACCGGGGAGGAACAGTACCTTATTGGTTGGGGGCTGCCTAACTTGGAGCGGGCGGTAACTGATCAGTGGGTCTACGATGGACCCTCCCACTGACGGAAGCGACCCCTGGCGCCTGCACTTACGCCCATATGTGCAGACTTATAACCGGTCACTGCCACTTCCCGTGTTGGTATCCGCATGACGCGGGTGAAGTTTCCTCTCCACAGACACTGCGTTGCCTGGGACGCAGTTATGGAAAGCGCAGGGTTGCCCAGGACCTGCGCCACCCTCTCGGCCTCCCTGGCTGATTCCACAGGAACGACGAGTCGATACGTGCGGAGCCAGGTCAGCTGCAGGAGTCTGCTGCACGATAGACCTCTGTCACTCGAGCCTGACGGAGACCCCGTTCCGGGTTTGATATGGAGTTGTCATTCTCCAGGACCCTGGTCTGCTCGGGTCGGGTTTTCTCACTCGGTCGCTTCTTACGACCCCCACGGGAGGAGATGGGGAGGTGTTATTCTACTCTGCCGGCACCACACGGCTGAATTGAAAGAACATAACATAATAATCGAATATCTATAAAGAAAAATGTTTGTAAACGTAGCAAACGTGTAGCATTAGTCTACGAGATCGTAGCATTTTCTACGCTGCTTGTAGGATCTCTCTATTTAGTTAGTCATGTGAGCTTTACAAAAAGAGCCAATAAAAATAATAGTGAACATAAAACGCCAATAAAAGTAATAGTGAACATACTCACTCAGGTAATAGGGAAAAATAGTGTATTTACTACTACACTATCACTTATCGGAATGTTGACTGTCGACAATGTTGTTTGAATTCAATTACTTGCTCGGAAAAAGTGAAGTACTTACCTACTCGTTAGGTAGAAGTCATTAAGGTACTGTATTTGTTTAAAAACCGAGACATTAATTAAGTTAATTATGTTTCCTCCCTCGTCCTTCGTCAGACCCGACGGTACGATTTACAAAAAAAAAAAACTAAATTTGCATTTTCATGAGAAAGGGAAGTGAGGCGTTGCGTTTCTTGATAGCAGTCCAGATACGCGTGACAACGTACAAAACGTGCGCTTGTTTAATTAAATTGTGCGGACACGCTAAGAGAATATCAAAACGTATTAAAAAGTGTTTCGCTAACGTAATTCTCGTGAGTAGGGTGTGACCGGTGACGTGACAGCACTGCGCGGACAATTCCACGCTGATTTTAACATAATGTTCGCCGCTATGGTTACACTTAAAAAACCTAATTTCAATCCAGCATAGATTTCACAATTCAAATTCAGGAAGTTCAAAACATAAAATTTTTAACTGTCTCGGTTGTTTACACTTTTATAATAGTTTTGATTTTAATGGGTTCTTACCGACGAATTTATTTTGGTTTGTTTTGGTAAGAACCCCTTAAAATCAAAACTGAATACAGCCGATCAAAACTTTTTTGCGATGCCCTATTATCTACAGCACCCTACTGCTAATGATTGTCATACTGTACACGCTTGGCTGGCGGATTGGCGAGCGCGTTGCAAGATGTGGCATATGAGATTACGACAATATGTCATTTTACGATATATACACCCACCAACAGTAAAAATGGGATGATGCTACTCTAGAACAGAACCGCAAGGCACATACACGTATCTTGAAGCTAAACTTACCTAACTCATGAAGTAGGAATAGGTACTAAATTTTAATAAGTCTCGTTTGGAACGAAGCCAGGGTTTCGTATTGTGAACCAATTTAAATAATCGCTGAATGTTGTAAGGACTCCCAATGTTTTGCATGCACAGAACCGGCGGATTAACGTTGATTGGGGTCAGACAGGGCTGGCTTAGGTACAAGCATTCGAGAATATTTTTAACTACGACCCTTCTTACGCGTAGAAAAAAACGTTTTACGAGAAAATAAACAGATTTTCATTGAAATACACAAAGACAAATACGATTTCTAAGAAAAGCTGTAAAAACGTTAGACAGGTATTGCATTTCTTCCCACGGGTGTTAAAAAAGGCAACTATGGGACTCAAGAGTTTTATGTATTACAATTTTAGGCGACAGGCTGACAACCTGTCACTACGGTTTTACACGAATCATCTGAAATGGTACCCTCAATACTTGTCAGATGTTATTTTACGATCGCTGACGCTCTGCCTACCCCGCAATGGATAAAGGCGTGATTTGTGTTTATATGTATGTATTTAGAATGTAGTATTTTGGAAGCTAAGGCAAACTGTATACGAATAAGGCCAGTGATGCAAATTGACTAGTGGCGAAGGCCGGTGGGAAGCTGCGATCTCAAATCCCAGCATAAATTCTCGAACAGCATATAGCATAGATTATATAGAACTAACGACCCTCCCGGAGGCTGCGCCCGCTGTAACTTATGCCTGTAAGAATCCTGGTCATTTTCCTGTAAGAATTAAATATTCTCATGGCAAGTATAAAAACCTTCCTCTTGAAACACACTATCTATTAAAAAAACTGCATCAAAATTCGTAGATACATACAGACGCGAGAAGCAACTTTGCTTTGTTTATAGTTTTTAGTGAAGTTAAAAGCAATTAAAATTATGCCCTATAACCTAATTTTGAAGTTAGTTGTAAATTAAAACTGCGTTGCGTTATGACTGGTTGTTATCTATGATTCAACTAGTGATTCTTGTTGACATAATGACCACATCTTATTTAGCTAGAATTCAACTAGTTACCCAGCTAGTGAATTTATTTTCAGTTGTAAAAAACAAGAATACCTATATATAAATCAAAAGGGAATGGTTAGTTCTGTTTGTGAGTGCTTATTAAACAGTAATATACTTTTTCCTGTATGCCCACCCCATTAGGGTTGCTCTCCATAGTAATAATTTCTCTAAGCGTTGGGCGGTGGGCGTGCGTCGTGCGTCAAGCTCACAAACCCACCTTATCTTCCGTTTAATCACGACTATATCTCGCATTCACATTTCACTCCGCTGTCGCCGGCTCCCATCTTTATGGCTCGCTTAGAGTAGCTTCTCGAGATTTCTCAAGGAGAACTTACGCTGAAATTTCTCTAAAATATTTTTTATAAATATTTTTCTTCGCCGTGAAAATTCTCTCCGTTTATTCATTAGTTTTAAGTAAACGAGCTAATTAATAAGATTTGAGAAATATTTGTGCTTTGCTTAAAAAACTAAAAAATCTGATCAAAATTCAGCGTATTTCCAGGGACGAGCAAGAGTATTCAAACAATTTGCACCAAACAAATATAAATGTTGTCGTAGCAGTTTTTGAACTTTCTACTCAAACTTATTTGTTTAGGTGTCCGGTTTGAAATAAACAACTAACGTATTTGATTAAAATATGTTTTCCGGATTGTTTGTTTAGTTGCACACTCACGAGGTGGTGGAGGTGTGCGCAAAGATCCTGTACCAAGTGGAGCTGCAGCGCTCGACCCTGGACCAGATGTGGGGCTTCAGCGTGGAGGCCGAGCTGATCGAGAACGCCGAGCGCCAGGACGAGCTCTGTTGCTACGTCAGCCGCGTCGAAGATAAAAGCGTCGCTATGCAAAACGGTAAATATTTTAATACGTAATAATGTTGATGCATGAAATCCAGCGCTCTCAACGTATTCACCAAAGGAATGACGTCATCAGGATTTTGGGTTACTGGGATTAACTGTAGTGACGTAAGCGCGAAATGTGTCAAGAGGGCAACGTTTGAATTGCATGAAAATGTAATGTGCGAGTTCCGCGTTCTCTAAGCTCGTACTGACGTGACGATATTATTGTTTGCTCATTCCTACTGCTACGGTACTTATCAACCAGAAGCTTTTGTTTCGTATTCCCATTTTAATCCGCATCTGCTTTTTTTCCATTAAGCTCCCTTGAAAAAGGTAAAACACAAACATTGAAACACCAATTGTTTTCTGTGCCAGGCATAATCAAAGGCGACGAGATAATGGTGATCAACGGAGCCATCGTATCTGACCTAGATATGATGTTCTTGGAGAGCGTACTGCAGGAGGAGCTGTCCCTAGTCATGATGATGAGGTATTTCTACTCTCAGCTTTTCGATTTTCATGTGAATGCAAATCCACCGATCGTCACCCGAGCTAACAGCTGTTCATTAATTAAGCGCCCCTCGCGCGTCGAATTCGTTTACATCGAATTAGAATATTCACTGCAGCAGAAACAAAAATTTGAATTTTTCGTCGGTGTTTTTTAAAGTAGCGTTAGGAAGAACCGGAACAGAAAGTCGGGCGCTAGCTCTTAATAAAACGGAAGTTGGAGTGCGGTGCTGTGTCGAGCCCGAGCAGAGCGGAGGTCTGTTCATCGACGTTTCCCGCCCTCATACACCTGACCTTTCGCGGCCGCGACGAGTTTACTGAAGCGCTCGCTGCGACCTACATACTCCCTCGGCTGAGCCCTAGCTTGCGCAGCGACCCACCGGCTCAGCCCTGCGCCCGCTTTCAGTCGCCTATTGTGAGCTCCGCAATTGAGCCTCTCGACATCGCCGCGTGAATTAATGTTCTCCAACAAATGTCACCTCGAGACCGCAAGCTACATGATGTCATTGTTGTGAGTTTTATCGCGCCGTTCACATGATAAAGCCGTTCCGGCCCCGACTGCCGCCTTTATTCTCCTGTTGCTTGGATTGTGCAATTAGTCATAAACTTTACGCAGATAAATTGGGGAGTTAAGATGGTAATATTTCAAACGTTTTCTTCCTCCGTAACCAGTAGAAAGGAATACCTACCTACATAAAGTTTATATTTAAATTGTGTAATTTATTAACCATTTTAACCAGGCTTAATTTCACAAAGCCCGCAATAAAATTGCAACTTATTTTCATGAGCGTACGTTTTGATGGTATTCAGTTTTGCCATCGGGCTCGTGGAGCGCAATCGCGACGCGATATCGTTACGGGACGCGCGCCGCATGACAATGTGGCGCGAGGTGCCTTCGAGAGCAGATGTTGAGCAATTTGCATGTATCACAGGTCGTCTCGGACCGAGCCGCCGGAGCTGAGCGGCGTGATGCGCGCAGCCACCGACGACATAATCGATTCCCTGGTGTGCCCGCCGCCGCCCAGCGAGCCGCCCGCCATCTCCGACGACATGATATCCGGCCTCATCGTACCAGCTCCGGCTTGGAGTGAGTTTGCCTTTAACCTACATTCCTACAACTACAGTACAAGCAAGAAACAGTACGACGCTTCCATAATGTAACCTACTTAACCAATATACACATACGCAGAATTATTGGTTGAGACACTATATCTATAGTAGGTACACATCTGTTATTCTAAGAAATAAGATTAGGAGGGACGGTAAGCAAATAACAGCTTAACGCGTAAACAGCTTACTGCTACTTTTGTCACTACCCTACTGAAGTTGAACCGACGCAGTATGTAAGTGTCGAAGCTTTGCGACACGTTCCGTAATTCAATTGGACTACCAACACGAGCACCAGAGATTCCGAGAATATATTTGGACCAAAACTGCGACTGAACTAATACTCAAATAACAAATGCTCCTAAAAGAGCTTTCACTAAAAGCGTAGCTCAGCGTGCATTACTATGTTTAAAGTTATAAAATATTTTCTCTTCTGTTGTGAAAGCTTATATGACGTAATATTTTTCCTGTCTACGAAATTAATCCGCCGGACGAAGCGTAACGTAAGCATTTACAAGGTTCTCGAAGCCGCAAACAATGAGGCCGGTGTTTTTCTGTCATCTCATCATTATCCTTGTCGAAATTCTTTGATATTTTTATCGAATTCTCCCACTCTCCTGCGATAACACTGTAATGAATTCTCGGATTACCCCCGAGTACCCACTACGCCCATCTTCATTGTTGTTTGTTTTTTAACCGATACGTCAATATCGATACAAAAACTGGTTATTTTGTAGGTAATTATAGGTACTTTATCTTCAGCTGAGTCAGGTGTTTATGATATAGATTTACTATAAGCCTAAGTAGACTATAGATTGACGTCATTCATTTTAATTTCCCGTCGACCCTAACAAGCAGCTCTTCAATCTTCCACAGAGTATGAGTTGGCAGCGTTCCTACCTCCAGTCCTCGCCTCCTCGCCCAGTCGGTATCATGGCTGACAGCCAGTAATATTTTGTGCATTCTACGTTACAAAATAGCTATCTGCCTTCGCTCTTTGCGGGTTATCGATCTTCATTATTATCGTTCCATTTATACCTCTTATTGTGTCCTACGTCATAAATATCTGACTATTTTTAGGGTTTCGCAAGCGTCCAGAAATATTATTTCGCCAATCTATATGTCTGTCTGTGCGTATGCCCCGCTTGACTCAATAAATTCGTCAGTTTTTCATACATATGGGCATGAAAAGGTGCAAAGAAAACAGACATTTAAAAAACTAAACTACATCAAATGTTCCCAGGAAATATTTCCTTTACTTTAGTATTAACCTATGCTATAATCTATATTTAATGACCATGGAACCCTATAGTATAACGTGTCCGACACACTTTTGTACAGTAATTGTGTCTACGCTGCATAAAAAATGTTTTAAGGGGTGAAACTATTTATTTTATTGTGATACATATGTATAATCTTTTAAAACTGAGCCCCTTTTTTATCAGAGGCTATAGAGAGAGTGTAATAAAATAAAACTAACGTCAAGAAAATATTGCTTCATGAACAGCTACACTTATTGGAATATTTTTTACATCCTGTAAAACAACAATAACATAAAAACATCTTTAATTTATAGTAATGAATAGTTCATAGCTACGTTAATTTCATGAAATGCTTTTTACAGTAAGTTTATTGCTCTCGAGTAACAACTTTCAAGTTAACCCTCAAGCCTTAAGTACAGAGTAAGGGCTTAGTCCGAAAACTTTTAAGCCCGCAAATTCGCTATTATAAAAATATTCCTGGATGACAAAGGCGAGATAACAGAACAGGCGAAGAGTCTGAAATACTTAATTCTCACCAGCCTTTATTTCTCCGACGTAATTTAGCCAGTTAAATTTGTTTAGTCGCGTTATAAATTTTACCCAGAGAAAGTCAGAATGAGTTTTCCTCGTAAAATAAAGAAAAATTCGGATTTTTTTCTTCTAAAATATATTTTCATTTCCTTTCGTTTGTATTTTGTAGCCAGCAATTATGGTGGTCATTATTTAGAGCAACCGATCCGAAATTTGCTGCGCTCTTGAAACGCTGGCAATGATTTATTTCAGCGCTCGCATTCGTGCAACACAAGAGGCAATTATGTCGACGTATTGACTCGACGTGTAGTTGTTGTTTTATGACAGCTATAGGGGGCAGAGGGCGGACGAACTCCCAGGCCCTCACACGGGGACAATGACGCTCTTGCCGCCGCAAACACGTTATTTATTATGACATTTTCGCCTAACGAGACCTCTGTTTTGCCCTCTTCTAATGATGCGTATTCAATATTTGAACGGAAAAAAGCCGTCGTTGTGTTGGTCCCTTTGTTATTTTCCTTTTTGTGCACATATCGCATATTTCATTTCACTCCCATATTCTGCAGCATTCAATTTGTTCTCGAGTCCATTTATCTGGAACTGTTGCTGAAATGTATTTCACACTTATTTAATTCGCTTGTATATTATCAAATTTATTACGTCCGAGGCACTCGGTTAGTTAAGCAACATCGGGCGCTGGAACAAAAAAGGGTAGTCGTAAGTAAACTGTTGTAGGAACTCATTTTAAAACTGAAACAGCCCGGAGTCTCCGCGACAAATAAAGGTCGCGACCCACCCGCGGGCTGTTTGCCCCGGTGGCCCCGCTGCCCGTGTTGACTCACAGCCACCAAAACTCATTGTGAGTCTTCTTGCCATAGAGCCTCTACATGAAAGTTCACCAACATTGTAATTTCCTCAGATGATATTGAAAAGCCTGCACCTCTTTGATAGCGGTTTCTATTGAAAATATTCATTTTCGCGAGCATAAGCCTTCGGTAAATAGATATTATGGCTTACGTAATGGACGCTGGCCTGACATAAAAGATGTATTCATACGGTATTTTCAGCCCATTTCATGTTAAACTCATATATTATGTTGTGCGATTCAACGAACGCTCAATGTGTCAGTCAGATAAGATTCATACCGCTGGTGTCTAAAATATGAGTTTGGAATTAAAGTGATTTGAGGTGAAAAACACGTAACAGAAACAAAGCGCGGCCTTTCGTCCTCTCCGCATTTTTCCTGCACATTTTGTCTTTGTGCGCGCTCACCGGAGTGACAGATTTATTCTGTTTTTTGTCGAGATTGATTAATTTCCGTTGCCACATCTGTGCCGTAAAGAGCGAAGAAAAATTTGTTTATAATAGAAGATCATAATTGAAAATGTTTGGACAGGTAAAGAGCTGTATAGCCCCGAGACGGATGCACACGGCGATATGACCGGCCCGCCCAAAGTCAGCTCACGGACCAACTCCTTCGAGATCGAAAACCTTCTCAAGGTATGCTCACTAAAAAAACAATTTTCCCTTTAACCCTATTGTACGACCTAATTCCCGATTCAATTATCTTTTACTCAGAAAACGTCCCCGTTTTATTTTGTTACGGTCCCCGCATGGTAATGTCCTTTCTAAAATATAATCGTCCCTTGAAATCAAATGGGATACAATTTAATACCGCCCGTACAGATCTGTCCCGCCGTTTGTATCTGATCCCACCTTAAAACGGCATTCACCAGCCCGAGCACGTTTACCGAAACCAATCAGCGCACCCATGCACGCCTGTGGTAAACCTAAATCAGCATATTCCGCTGCAAATGAGGCAACATCCGTAATCCGTCATTGTCATAATTTTGCAACACTAAATAGAGCGGAAATGGATGCCACATAAATTTCGAATTTCAGTTTAACATTATTTGGTAACGTAATAACAACAGGCCCAAACATGGGTTTCGTTGTTATTAGAACTTTAAACAACGATTAAAATCTAGATGTTTATTCAAAATTACACGTCGGATTGCTGATGTGGGTTGGACACGAGCATTACCTATGCATGAAGCCGAACGGTTGCGGCTGGAATCGATGTCGTCTCGTGGTTACTATCTCGGCCAGATCAGAGTGTATTTTAACGGGGGGTTCGGGTATTACATTAAAAGTGTGGACGGCAGAGCGCGGAGCAAGTGACGGGCTGGTGCCGGTCGCCGGCGGAGACGCGCCGCGGCAGCCCGACGGGCAGCGTGGCGAGCGCGGCGGCGGGCACGCCCTCGCGACACCTGTCAGACGCAGACAAACTACGCAAGGTGCTGCTCGAGCTCGTTGACACCGAGCGCGCTTATGTCAAGGTAAAAACATTTCCAGGGTTTCTTTTCTTCGACATATTCGACACTTTGTCTCTTAGAGCAATCACCCTAAAGAGATGGCAAAACTGCGCCTACCCCTCTGCCAGAATTCACTGCCCATAGGGTGAATGTTCTAAGGCTTTATCAACTCAGACTTCCAGTAAATTTTAAATAGATGCCATATTTCACGACAATTGTAGAAAAAGTAAATGCATAAACATTACTAAATCTATCGATGACTGTTAACATACAAAATCACAACGAATACTTTTCACCTTGGCTATCAAAAATAATCTTACTTCGGAAATAAGTCAAAGGTGTGAGTTACTTTAGCGAACATGGCTAATTTCGTAATAAAATTCTCTGAGTATAAAATTCCAACTCACCGTGTTGTTAAAACACAGAAAGCTAATTACGTGGTGCGGGAAGTGCTCTGAGGAATAAAAAAGTTATTTGGCAAAGAAATGCTTTTAAGGTTACGAAATAAACAACTGCTTGAACGAAGAACAAAATGAGACACCGTTTTAGGTGTATTAAACACTGACTTTTGATATGATTTCCTTTTAAAAGATGTTCATTTTAGCGATATCTTTCAAGCATTTGACGCTATAATGAGTTGTCTATCGGTAGTCGGGGCTCAAAAGTCTTAATTGGTTGTTAGCAAAGTGGAAGCTGTACTCGATACTGCTCGTCAATGTATTAAAGTTGGGAGTTGGAGTGAAATTAGCTGGCAGCCCGACACTTAGTAAGTTCGATAGTGGAACACCCAGCGCGGCGGTGAGGCGACGCGCCCGGGTTTACACAATATATGCCAGGAGTTTCCTTCGTCATTGACAAGGAAGCAATCTAATTCTTCCATTAACGTGGCGTGACTAAATTTGATAACGTTTTAATAACTATTTATGCAAAGTCGAAGACAGTTTTAAAAATGTAAATCTGTTCTTTTTCCTACTCACCCTATTATTCATATGCACGCACGCGTATCGGAAATATCTGAGCAAAAGTATAAATACATTTGCTGAAAGGTGAAAATTAATCCAAATTAATGTTTGAAGTAAATTACGTAGTCCCACTTCCGTCCCAGACTGCAGATGAATAAAGTGACTTATCGTCATATATAAATATTCATTTAGCCGAAAAGTTATAATGGATTTATAAACCGTGTTCAAAAGTTGGTAAAACCACCGCACCTGCGTCGCGCCGTACCAATCACAACCAGTCTTCGATTTAATCATTCACGCCAAATTTAACTTTAAAAACGAATCAATTGAGGCCATTTGGAGCGCTAGTCTAACCGCCGCCACTGTAAAGAACGTAATTGACATTTCAAATGAACTTTAAATTGTGTTCGGTGTGAAATAGCATCCGGTTGTTCAACACAATCAAATATTAAAACTGTTTGGAGTGTGTTGGCGTGTATTGTAGTATAGACAGTGAATAAACGATCTTTGCCACTTGCAGCACCTCAACAACTTATTGGAGAACTACTTGGAGCCGCTTAAGAGAGAAACTTTTTTATCGAACGCGGAAATCAACGCTCTGTTCGGAAACATTCAGGAGATAGTGACTTTCCAGAGGCAATTCTTGCAAAACTTAGAGGAAGCGCTCGAATCAGAGCCTAACTTCCATCATTTCGAAGTCTCAAATCAATTTAAGGTTAGTTATTATTCATACCTACCCCGTTTATTTAAATGTAAATTATTCAATTGAAATCGTTGATGAACTAAATCAATACATTTTCTCTTACAGAATGTTCTATTCGCAGTTGGGAACGCCTTTCTTTATTATGTCAATCATTTCAAATTATACAGTTCGTTTTGTGCAAGCCATAGCAAAGCGCAGAAAGTATTGCATCCGAGTAAGTAAATAACTCTGTTTGTTTTCAAATCTATTTGCCTTTTTTGTTGGAAGGATAAATTTAATTCATTTACTGTTTTCTGTAGACGAAGGTAATCAAGCGCTGCAGGAGTTTCTTGCTGCGAGAAATCCGAAACAACAACATTCCTCGACTCTGGAGTCTTACTTAATTAAACCGATTCAAAGGATACTCAAATATCCATTACTACTGCAACAACTGAGAAATTTGACTGATGTAAATTCTGAGGAGCACCTTCATTTAGTGGGTGAGTATGATACTTAAAAAAACGTTACATATATCATAGCTAGAGCAGCATATAAAACTGAACAATGAGTCGAGTCATGAAATAAAAGATATATTGTATGTAAAGTTATATATTTGCGTTTATAATATTGAACATATGGGTAACTTTAACAGTAATATATAGTTTTCAATAAAAAAAATAATTAACTAGGTCATGCTCTCAAAACGAAATTAATATTGAGATTAACGCAAGCAGAAAATTATCCGGAAAGTTATCATTCGGCGGCTTTTAACTTATATTAATTATTATGTGGATTTCATAATTCTACGAATATATTAATTTCGGCAAATTATGTGGCAAACGAAATATTTCATGAAATAAGTATTTTTTATGCTGATGATAAAACAAATTAAGCTGCAAATTGTTGTTCAGTTATTTAAAAACTTTTGCGTCATTTTTTTGCCCATGTGATGTATATCATGTTTATAAATCCTGTGGATAAAATTACAGAGGCGCTAAAAGGAATGGAAAAAGTTGCCGAACACATCAATGAGATGCAACGAATACATGAAGAATATGGTGCTATATTTGATCACTTGTTTAGGCAACACCAGAAGTCTTGCAAGCAACCTATAGATCTAAGTCCTGGTAAGTATTTTTCTAACCCCATCACCTTTAATTGATTTTGAACCCCACAATCGCTTGTTGATTACTTCATTAATAGAATACAAAAGTTGTACGCTTAAAGTTATTCCCATTCCAATGATACTACAGGCTCAATCCGTAGTTTTTCGAAATATTAGGACTTTCATACAAAATATACATTTGACGTGTCCTGTCTGTAATTTAGCCAATTCTATAGATATAGTTATATGAACTGTGACTATCGTGTTTTATTATTTTTATTCTTTACTATCGAATAAATGTGTGTTGTATATGAAACGGCCTATCTCAAACTACAAATTTGATTGATTCTATCAACATAAAGCAACTAAATGTCGACAAGTTGTATACGAAAAACCGCCCTCAACATAAACTTCGTAAACTAGGTCAACTAGGTGTATTTGATCTGTCCTCAGGGGATGAAACTAATAGTTTTTGCTAATACAATTTCGCAGGCAACCTTTGGGCAGGCTGTTACAATATTCAGCTTGTTTAGTTGGTATGGCTCAAGGGACGCGATTGTTTTTAAAAATATATTGATGATTGAATAAAAAAGTTGTTACATTGCTTTATTCAAGCTTCGTTTTACACGACCAAATCCAATGCCAAGTTTTTCTAATATTATATTTAGCTCCTTTATGAAATACGGACGTGACATTTTTAGATTAGTAGCGGATATACAACAGGTCGTAATTAGTGGTTCCCGGCGAGGGACATACAAATTCATCTAACGACGCAACATCCGCGTCCCTTAGCTAATTTTATGACGCAAGCAGATACTGAATACGGAAGTATTAGTCGTGGCGTTGCTATCCGTAACAATTTATACATCCGTATTACATGTATAACATATTTTCGTTACGAATATGCAATATGTTACATACGAGATATTAATACGACATTCATTGCGAAAATTACTTTAAAATGACAGTTAAATATGATTTATTTCCTTTTTCAGGTGATTTGTTATACTACGGCGGCGTAGAATGGTTGAATATTTCCGACTTTTTAGGAAAAATAAAGAAAGGCTTGGAGTTGCACGCTATGTGCTTTGTATTTAAATCAGCTGTTGTCTTCCTCTGCAAAGAAAGACTGAGACAGAAGAAAAAACTAATGGTGAGTAAACTTTTCATAGTGGGTAGTGCACTACTACCTCGTATATACGAGTATACCTATTCACAATAATGTGTCTATATTTGCCATAATATATTCCGGATTTTTAACAAATTTCTCGTCCAGGACACAAAAAGGGGATAGGTGCAGCACCTATGTATTCAACAGATTTACGTTCTTAAAAATTATATACAGAAAAAGTTCCATGTCGTGGTTTAATATGTTATACGTAGTCGGTCCCAAAGTTCTGTCATATATGAAAATACTGATAAAATAAAAAGTACCAATCCGTTTTTAAAAATTTATATATCAATTAAAAATACAATCATCGAAGAATCAAAATAACATAAAACTATTCGAAATGACCTCCCTTGCTTTTAACAACGGCCTTCAACCGCGGCGGCCAGTCGTCTATCGCAGCACGCACCATATCCATGTCGATTTCAGCGACTGCTTTAACTATGGCTGACTTCAGACTCTCCAAATTTTTATGGGGCTTAGCACAGACCTTGCTCTCTAAGACCTGCCAAATTTTATAGTCCAGAGGATTAAGGTCCGGACTGGAGGAAGGCCAATCTTCGTGTCTTATAAACTCAATGTTTTGACGTTCAAACCAGGCTTGATTGGTCCTGGCTTTGTGAGCGGGCGCAGAATCCTGCTGGAATACAAAGTGATGTCCTGAAAATAGTGTGTTGGGCAGGTCTTTGACGTACCGATCCAAAACCGTCTCTTGGTACACTTTTGCGCTGGTTTTGACCCCCTTTTCGCAAAAATGAACCTCAGTTGGCCCATAGTAGGAGACTCCTAACCAGACCATGACTGAAGAGGGATGATGCCCATGTTGCACCCGCGGAACTTTGTTTCCTGCTTCTTCAGAGCTGGTAGCGTACACTCTATCGTTTTGTTTATTATACTTTTCTTCTATATCAAAAATTTTTTCGTCTGTAAAAAGTATATCGCGGTGCCGGTTTTTCGCGTACCGTTTTAACAACACCCGAGATCTTTTGAGTCTAATTTCTTTTAAACGGGCATTAAGTAAGTGCCCACTCTTTTTTTGTATGCTCGCAGCTTAAGGTCTTCGTTTAAAACCTTTTTGACTGTTTTTCTACTAACCTTCATCTGCAAAGCCATAAGTTTCTGTTTTCGGACAGGATTTCTTCGTATGCGCTCCTTGATCGCTTTGATCACTGCTGGTGTTCTGGCGGAGCGAGGCCGGCCAGTTCTTTTCTTGTCCGCAACACTAGAGACTTCAGTGTACCTAGTTATAGTACGATACCCAAACCTAAGCGTTATTTTAATTTTTTTGAGCAACTTGAAAATGGTACTCGGCGAGTGCCCACAGCGATGCAACGCCAAAACTGCTATTCGGTTTTCTTTCAAAGTCCACTCCATCGTGAAAAATCGCGCCAAATGATTATTTATTGTTTTAAAATAATTGTTAAACATTCAAAAACGGAATGCAATAAAACTTTTCCAAATCCGTGTTCTAAATTCAAAAATAATATGCCAGTGACAGAACTTTGGGACCGACTACGTATAGTGTCTAATGCAGTGGCAACAAAACTAAATATTTGCGCAAAACTTATGACAGTTATCAATGATATAGTGTTAACCAAATTGCCATCATATAACTTAGTTTGATCGAAACTTAACGAAGTAGTTGAGCAACTTCAGCTAACGTGCTAGTTCTCAATCGCATACAGTTATCATAGCTTGCATAATAGTTTCTGTTAGAATGGTCAAAGGCGTCTTACTTGCTTGCCAGATTTGGTTGACTGCATTTTCCGGAAAGTAAGCATAGCACAATCAGTATATTGTTGTTCACTGAGTGCCAAAATTCTAATTTTTGTATTTTTAAAAATATTTCTATTTATTTCGGAGTGAAAGCAAAATTATGTGATTCATACTTAGAGCATTCAACTTAGATTTTTACCATGTTTGGCATCAAATGACACTTACAAATTTACGGGAAAATGAAAAATTATTCTTGATTTCTATTTATAAATACACAAATTGTGTTTTACGGTTCATGATTTTGTTTTGGAACTTTGAACCACATTGATTGGAATCACGATACCTTAGAACTTTGAAACTGGATAGCCGATAATTAAAATTAATTTAGAAAACTTCTATGAAAATATTTGAACTTTTGTTGTAACAAATTGAAATTACAGCCTATTGTAGCGCTTTACTTGCACTTTCCAATAGGTTGTATATTGTCTAGACTAGAGCTGTAGACAATATAATAACAGACGCATTGTGTAGATGCTACCGATAATGGAACATAGTATCCGCTTTCATCAGGTTATTTCATTAGAGTTGAACGCTATGTGATCTTATACTATCTTCCATTTTCTTGTTTCATTATTATAGACGCTTTTACGTTAAGTAAATATCGACAATTTTATTTGTAACGTATTATTTTATTGCTTAGGGAGTATCATCGAAGAACAACTCGAATGAAGTGGAAATCATCAGGTATCAGGTTCTGATCCCAGTGACTGAAGTGCAAGTGAGGGCTTCCTCCGCCAAGGACATGGACAGTCACTTCCTTTGGGAACTGATACACCTGAGGAGTCAACTGCAACGCCGCTCTGAGAAAGTATATGTGCTTTCGAATAGGTAAGAATACTCAGTCCAAGTGGGTGTTTAAAAGAATGTTATCATTTATGCTTATCAAAACTAGCGAGTTCGAGATAATTGAGAAGGGAGTTGTTTTTATTATACATTTGTACTAATCTTATATTAACGAATACACGCACATATTCTAAATCTTATATTATTCTTTCAGCACGGCGGACTTCCGGAACGCATTTTTGAAGACAATTCGACAAATAATTCGCGAGTCAGTGCGCAACATGGCGCTACCAACGACGAGACCGATGCCGACTCCGCCGCGAGCACCACACACGCTCGATAGACCCAAACACCAGGTTAGTTTGAAGACTGCCCGACAAATAATCCGCGAGTCTGTGCGCAACATGGCGCTACCAACGACGAGACCGATGCCGACGCCGCCGCGAGCACCACACACGCTCGATAGACCCAAACACCAGGTTAGTTTGAAGACTGCCCGACAAATAATCCGCGAGTCAGTACGCAACAAGGCACTGCCAACGACGAGACCGAATCCGACGCCGCAAGCACCACACACGCTCGACAGACCCAAAAATAGCAGGTTAGATGGAATTTCAATTGAGTTTATTTATCAATCCGAATGATTATAATCTTAATGTTGCATCATATTTTAAAACTGCCCCGTTTTCTGCTAATCCATCATGCGTAATTTTGATCATGAAGCGCAAATGAATCCATTCCAAAATTATGGTTGCATTCAGATTTCAGAGTACGTTTTGTAAGCAATGTTAACATTATGTTATTCATTGGTTAGGTTGCACATAAAATGTACATTAAATTGAACCACACAATATAGTTGGTTTCCGGATTATTTCCACGCGACTTAGTGCCACTCATTGTGGTCGGAACTTACTGCTGTAATTTCATTTTATCGCCCATTTTGTCAGACCTTATCATAAATCAATTTCAACAAAATAAAATAGGTACAAAGTGGTTTCCGCGGCATTGACTATCAATTTTCAATTCATTGACCATAACCTTAACAGCCCAACATTCCAGTGCTGGACACATGCCTCCTTATGTCGGGTAGTATTGCCATACTCACCACGCTTGGCAGGCAGACTGATGAGTGCAGTGCAAAATGTTAATGCACAGGGAACGCTGATGTCCATTCCCTGGACAATTTTCCTTTAGCCGCTTTTACAACACCCATGGGCAGGATTGGGGTGATGCTATTCTAAGCCGGTCCCATACGGCACAATTAATTTCATTGTTAAAAACATATTATGTTAAAGGAAGATCCTTTATTATGTAAATGGGTTGGTGGCACACCGATCAACTTTTTAATGTCTTTTGGTCATTATGAACAGAAACACATTAACATTTTATAAGAAAATAAACCAGTTTATAATAAATACCCTGTCACAATCCATTATGATTTCATTGTTCCCGCCCACCTTGTTGACTTTACGAGCTCAAGCAACCAAGTCCTCTTTGTAATTACACACGGAGGAGAGTAACCAGTGGAGAACGCGTCGGTACGATTTTGTTCAAAACCAAGCTCACTGGTTTTTGCGGGGGGAGAGGTAATTATCGCTAGACGCAATTGGCTTTCGCAATTACCGCATATTTTGTAGAGATGGGAAAAATAAATATGTAAAATTATATCGATATTTTATATCACCGTTTAATAAGTTTACTCATATTATGTGTAAGAAAATTTATTGAAACATGTGCATGCTAATATTAATATAGCGATATATGTGTAAAAAAAAAATAAGTTCCTACTTACATTGTAATTTTAGGGTATGTATTGAAATAATTGTACCGAATTGGAAACGACTTGTTACGATCATTTTGGATGGTAGGGCTGGTTGGCGAGACGATGCTGGTCAGCGGACAGACAGACGGACATGACAAGATGATATATTGACCTACCTATTGATATTTTGTTCTGATTTCATAATAAATGAAATAGTTACAAATTGACTCGAGAGTGTTGGTGTATTTTTAGGCGATAGGCTGACAACCTGTCACTATAGTGATGTGATACACATATTTTCTGAAACAACCTTAGAAAACAAACATCAAAAATGTCATACGCGGCGATAGTGGCCGTATTCTTACCATTGGCCATTAACGCTCTGCCTACCCCGCAAGGGATAAAGGCGTGATATATGTATGTATGTATGTATATTACAAATTGATATTCGACTAGCGCAATATCTTTTATTTATAATAATGAAACACGAAATTTTGGCGCGGGGGGAATGCGTCCGCGCCACTCCATATACCCCGAATGCATTCATTCATATAATATACATTGTAGGTAAGTTGTTAAGTACGTACATTAACATAATTCTTTTATGACGATCCCAAAATTATCGATAAAATCATTCTATACTTCTGAGAACAGTGGTATAGCACTAATACGAAGAAAGAGCCAGCCTACGTATGGACACACCCGTGCGTTAGAAAGGGATAGCAATGAAAGACATCAACGGGAGCGCATCAGAAATTATAAATATGGAATTATTTTTCATTAAAATGAAATTTGGAAAGAATCAAGCATAAAAATGATTACCTATAAAATGTTATCCCGTCTTTTGCGGAACTTGATGTTGTACTACACTTTCCACAACATTTTACTGCACAGGAAGGCATTCTTGTTTACGTTTATACGCCAAAAAACGAAGCGCGGAACGTCCGTTCTTTCGCACAGTCTCAACCCGACTAATCAAAATTTTGATGCGTCAGCTTTATAAAGCATACATCAAGTGAGTGCGGTCGCCCCCGCATGCGTTCTCCACTGGTTACTGTCCTCCGTGTAATTACATAATAAACGATGTAACTTGTTCATATTACACAACTTCTCGCGTTACTCTCTCGAAATGATAATGAGAGAGTTCTTGGTGTCACAACACAACCCAACTTGATAATACTATACAAAATTGAAGAGGAACCGGGTATAGAAAACAGCTTTATTCATTAACTAGCGCGCCCGCTGGTACTCATTTTCCCGTAGGAATATGATGTTTTCCTGACAAGAGTTTTTTTCTTAAATTCTTCTTTTTTTAAAAACAAAAACTATCAAAATCCGTTGGATAGTTTTAAAGATTTAAGCATACATTTTTACAGACGCGCGAGAAGCGTCTTTGCCTTATACTGTGTAGTGATTTTGTGTAGCTTTTTATCATTATCATTACACACTACATCAGCCTACAGCAGTCAACTTCAATGCGTTGCAGTAGGCTCCAGGGTACGATAAAATAAGATTCAATTTCCCATTTTTGACATCCAGTCCCTACTAGCCGCCCTTTTTAAATCATCGTCCCAGATCTACCCGTCCAACGACCCTTCTGTATCTCTTTCCAATACTCAACTTCATTTGGACGAAAACAGATTAAAATTTCGTAGAAGCAAATTTATTACGGTAACGTTAGAAATGCATGACCTATTTTTCAAGCAGAAGAATGAATCTGTTTTCCCGGAATACGAAATTTTCGATATAACTATATTTTGAATATTTTTGTACCCATTAAAATTATTAATTTGGCATATAGTACCCATTAAAACGTATATAAAAAAGTGTCGGTTTCATGGCGTTTCTCGCAAACTATTAATTTTTATATCGAATTAGTAGCCGAATCCCTATGTTCAAAATTTAACTTTTAAACCTTTATGAAAGACGTCATGGTTTTCGTGATCTTTGCCGATAATATAAGGTGTAAAAATATTAGCTGCATATATTGTAAAGGGTGAATCTGCTCATGAAACAGAACAACTTTCCCAATGAAACAGCTCGAAATATGAGAAATTTTTTTGGACCTTCCATACAAAATGTAGCAGCCGAGCGAGTCAACTGTATGGGAGGTCCAATTTTTTTTTTCATTTGTTTCATGGGCTGGTTCACCTCTTTAAATATTTGCGGCAATTTTTTTTACATCCTGTATAACTCGATCGACTAGGCACTTGGCGCCAATCGTTGCAAAAACAGTGTCACAAGGTATGCCGAAAGCTGTAGTTTCAAATCCCAGTGATGTAAAATTAGCCTATCTATTTTTGGTACATTTTACTCGGTCACCGATGAAACTATTACGCTATTACTAAGCCTCATGTTTCATGTGGTTTAAACACTTCGACGCTAAAGCGATATTTATTGAAAAAGTTGTCCTCTGCAGTGCGCTGTATTATGTAATCCCAACTTAAAAGTTTAAAGTACTTACCCGGAGTTAGATCGTTTTCGTGATCATATCAGCTTTAAAAACAACTTACGCAAGACTGTACAAAACAAGGTATGTTTTGACCTTCTGAAACTTTGTACATTAATATGTTTGATCTTCCTGTTTATTGGGTACTTTACTTATAAAAGATCAACGATATGCCAGATTGCTTTGACAAAAGGGTTTATATAGCATCAATCCGCTTTAAAAAATACCTATTTATAGACACATATACAAATCACGCCTTAAGTACAATACCAAGGAACTTATATACCTGTTTTTTCTTTTGTATAATATTCAAGTGAACATGTGCTTCTTTTCTACTTAAAGGTACATGTAATGCAAGGCTCACAAACCCTTGGCAAAACGAAGAAATCTAAAATATCGGGACAAAGGTTATCAGCCGGGAACATTGAGGTAAGTGTAATATTCTAGTTTTAATACCTTATCTTCTTATCTTAAATAGCCTACATCATCCCACTGATGGGCAAAGGCCTCGCCTTTCTCTTTCCATCCAGTTCTGGCCTGGGCTTCCACAAGCCAGTCTTTTGTTTTCATATAATTATGGCGTTTAAAAATAACGTGTGTACTATCTATTCTGTAATTAAAAAATTATGTGGTTTACGTGATATAATGGAGTAGATGAAGCTGGGGCTTCTAATTTTGCTCGGATTTGGTGCAGAAAAACAGATGTCATTCCGATAATTTGGTAGCATTACGCGTTTCAAAAGTCATGTTAGGCAAATTTTATTTACTGACCAGATAAAGTTACAAAAATAAATTTCTACACGATTTCGCATTGTGCTACAAATCTCGCTACGACGTAGTAATTTGCTACGTCTCGGTGTAAGCTTTGCTTAGGTTGATCTGACTTCAGATCTACTCATCGAGTACTTTAATGGAATTCAGCTAGTTAAGTCCATATGGGTCAGTCTGGGCGATGTAAAGCAGGATGTCCCGTCTTATCCCGTCTGAGGAGCTCGGCTTTGTTGACGTTACAGAACTTGTCCTTTGAATGTTTTGTTTTCTCTCACTGTTTACCGTATGCGCTTTGTTCTTCCTTCGATACCTATGAAATATAAGACACATATTGTCTGAAAACCGTTTATTAGATTAAATAATAAAATTTTACAAGTCAATAACAAAAATAAATAAAAAACATCATGTCAAAAACTTAAACTAAAACAAAATATCCGTAAAAACTCTTAAACTAAAAAATAAATAAATAAAAATTCAGTCAAAAATCCCACCCCGCGTCATTTTCGGCGCAAAGGTGCCCATTACACTCGCCGCGTTACCACGTTGAACAGCAATGGACAGCCTCTGTACCAAAAATGACCCGGAGCGGGGGTCACAGCCTCTCTCCCTCAGACGGGAACCAACATACACATACAGACACATATTTAAATACAATATCTTGTAGTTCATGTCATGATCTTGGTTATTTATGATTGAGAATCGAAAATAAAGCACCCAAAAGGTGGGCCAAACTAGCCTCCTAGTTTATCTCTGAAAAACGTCACCATAGAGGGAGACCTAGAAAACCCTGTTGGGATGACTTTGTTGATCATGATAATGATCCCTACTAGTCAGAAAATAAAAATAACTCAGCCTCCCATATACTCTCAAATAAGCCGGTCGAGGTCGAGTAGTATTTGTTTTTAAATTTCCCTATGTAAACACAATGAGGATTTTTTGGGCTGATTACCACACTATTCGAACTATATGGCGCTATTTAAGATTGAGGGATCATCTGTCAAGAGCAGTACAATAAAAAACACCAATACCCCTGTTTATTGGGATTTTAATGCGCTCACAGTGCTTTATTTTTCTCATAAATAAAAAGAAAGATTTTATTTTCAATTGTCGTTACCCTAAATATATGAGACTTTGCTACTGAGCTTTTCTATCATTACCGAGCACCATCTTAGAACCACAATTTTTGTTGGCTTACAGGTGGGTGATTTATCTCGGGAGAATTCGCAAGACGCGGACGAATCCCCACTGGACATCACCAGCGACGACTCCTTCCGGCACAGGAGCAAGACCTACGAGTCCACATCCACTTCTACAGGTTTGTAGATTTGTCTACATGGCTTTGTGTTCAATGGACTAACAGATATTTGTTCTGTGGATATTGTAGGCAGCTGGAATTGAAATGGGCTAAACTTTGCACTAACCGAAATGAACCTTCATAATTTGTGTTTGTTGAAATTCTACTGCGTTTTATTGCGGCAAATTTTCATATGTATTTGTGAATTAAATGTTCGAACGTCACCCTTATTCAAATGAATCGCGGAACAGACATTGTGAAACCAAGTTAACCTGCCTAACACAACTTTTGAAAGACGTGTGAAGCATGACGCCTACTAACTATAACCCCTTGTCACAATAGGAACTGAAACGACAGTGAAGCGTGCGCCCCCGCCGCCTCCTCCCGACATGGACAAGTCTGATGGATGCGGCTCCAAGTCTGAGGGGGAGGGCGAGGAGGAGCCCCCCGCGCCGCCCGCCAAGCGAGGGTTAGGACGCACTCCCAACCACCTCACACTAAGGTACCAACATATGTATGGGTTATCGCCACTACATCACCTACACCGCACTGGGCTTGACCGCCGCTGTTTTGGGTTAGTCAGTGGACACCCTGGGTTGGTAGATTGGACAAAACCAACTCGGATAATCCGATTTGCCACCCCAAGGTGATACCCCACCCGCAATTAGCTTTTTTTAATACAAAAAAGAAAAGTTATGTAACGACTTGATAAAGTAACCGTTTATTAGATTGTTGTATTTTTCAATTTATTATACTTACGGTTAAGGTCCATAAAATCACAAAGTATTAAAAAACTATGTTGTTTTAAACCTTGGTGTAACTGCGACTATAGTTATTCAAAATTGGTTTTATAAACGGCGGTCACTCTCTTTATTGGCAGACTGATCACACTTCTGCACTTGCTTCCACGACTCACTCAAAATTTATGTAGGTTCGCTTGTCTCTACTCATACATATGTCACTCCTTAATTCACAGGTATTTGATTTGATATCTCGACTAAACTATCATAATTTAGCACAATGTCTTTTTTTAATTTTGCTTTACATTCTAGATGCTGATTTTCTTTTTTTTATCATTAAAAATTTCATGACATATACATATATTATGCAATCAAACTCTAATGTCGAGCAATAAATCAAACCCCTGTTAACATTTATCGAATAAAAACTACTTTATTGATGTGCTGCATTGTCTATTTTGCAGCACGACGTCCACCCTCAGCGCCGGCAGCACGGGCAGCCAGGCGCGCCTCATTCAGTCGTCGCACCAGCCTACGCAGTATCAACCCACTATGGTCAAGGAACTAGGTAAGCAGGAATCACAGTCTCTCAAATCCTCACCCGAAAGAAAACCTTCCGCCGCTCCAGAAAAGAAAATCAAAGTTATACGATCCTGCAGTGGCAGCAGCATCAATAGAGACAAATCGCCCAACCGATCTGACAGATCCGCACACACGTCTCCAGATCGCGATCGCGTCACAAAAGTAATCGTCTGCAAATCTCCGAATAAATCCACTCTCAAGCAAACAAAGCCTTTACATAGATCGCCGCGAGGCAGCATTGATCAATCGAAATCTCCAAGAGGATCGATAGACAAGTCCCGATCTCCGCAACAAAGTTTCGATGGATCCAGATCCCCGCGTGGTAGTATAATGAAATCCCGTGAGAGTAGTGTCGATAGATCTCGCTCGCCAAAACCAGCTCCTAAGAAAGGAATAATGCGAACGCCACAAGCCAGTTTTGATAGATCGCCTTGCAAATCACCGAACGTAAGTCGTCGTTCCTCTAAATCTAGTGGTGAGAAACTAGCAAGACTTGGGACAAATTCCCTGGATCGAATGACGCATTACTCTCAACTCGCCAAAGCCGAAGACAAAGCAATGAAAATGGGAATCGTGGTATCGAAATCGACTGAATCAATTGCCAAGGCTATTGAGCATCCAACTTGTGTTCAGTGCTACCTTTCTGGGAAAAAGCAAAGCAAAACCTCCTAGCATAGGGGAAGGGGGAAGTCCCCCAAGACCCGTCGCAAATATCTGACTTCTCACTCAGTCGTTATGTCATCTGATCGTAGCAGTATTGAGACGTTGGAAGATGCGACAAATGATCGGGAGCGAGGCCGAGAGCGGAGCATTGAACGAGACAGATCCCGAGACCGTAGCTTTGAACGCGATAAATCCCGAGACCGCAGCTTTGAACGCGATAGATCCCGAGATCGTAGCTTCCAGCGGGATCGTTCCCGAGAACGGAGCATTGAGCGTGACCGTTCCCGAGACTGCAGCCGAGAACGGAGCCGGGACCGCGAGTGCGACCGTGGAAGAAGCCCCTCTGCGCGACGATATGAAAAGAGCGAATTCGATCAGATACATGTCTAAAAGGTTGTCTATCTATTTTGTTGCATAATTCGTTTTCAGTAGGTATTATTTATTTTATTTAATGAAATAAAATAATATTATTTTTATGGATTATTATACATCATTTTAATGAATGATAAAGATCAAAACCCGAAAGTGAGAGAAAATTATAATTAAAGTACCTAAATCGGAATTGATTAGTTATGAAAATGAAGATGGACCATTATTTAATTATATCATTTAAAATTAAGTTGTTTCTGATAATATTAGATAAATTTAAACAAGATATTCACTGATGCCTAAGTTAAGTGAAAAAGTACCTTAACGTTTACTTTAATTTACATTAAGTTGGATTCATCGTATATTTGATTTCAAAATGTTCCTTTTCACTTTGATCAGCCTAATATATAAATAAATAAACGTTCAAAAACGTATACGTAATCTTTCAAAGGAATATTTTGAACAGTTTTAGTCAAAAATCTGTGAATCCAAATAACCCTTTTTAGGGTAGTACCCACCGTAGGTACAACATTATAGGGTAATATTTCACAACACCTTAAATATAGTAGGGGATTAGTAGGTGTGTAGTTCAACAATACTAAGCATATTCAATTTAATCAAAACTCTTATTCTAGTTATAAATCCAAGTGCTAAGTGTTACATTATAATAATGGCTGTGGAATCGTACTGATGTTAATCCTTAATCACTTTTGTCATAGTCTCTGTCTATTCGTTTTATTTCGACTAATATTAGATACCCCGATAGACTTATTATACATTTATTATTGTATAGGTGGCCATGGATTTGTACCATTGATTAAGTCTTCCATTTCAAAATACCTGTTATTGACAGCTATTGATTCTTTTATTATATTTTTTCAGTACCTGCTCAGTTTAAAGTTTTGCTTATCGATTCACTATGCATAAATTTTAAGCTTCAGATGCATCTATCACTACAGGAACTTTACAATTAATTTGTTCTACGCTTGAGAAATTGTATGAGGAATAAAAATAATGTGATCCGCTCGTGTCTGAAATGTAACATGAACGTTAACCTTCAAACGTCTTTCAAAACTTGTGGTAAACCACTATCATACAGAAAAGTAGTAACAAGTCACAAAAATATACAGGAAGGCTTGATCTGCATCGTGTCCTAAACACGGAAGAATGAATCAACTTTTAAGAGTAATTTCTTTTCAGAATACCCATTCATATAAATTGATTGCTGGAGAGGATTTTTTTTAATTCCTCACGAATTACCTTACCTAATTTTATGCTTGTAGGTGTATCTGAAGTTTAAAACCATTAGAGTAATAAAAATAATAATAATCGACGTACTATTGTATGTAATCTGAATGTGAATCCGTGTTAGCGTATCATTGGAGACCCTAGACACACTCAGACTATTTTAGTTCGCAAAATATTAACAACATTGATTATTTTATAAAAAATATCTTACTTTATTAATTTTATCTAGAAGTATGTTCAGTTATAATGACTACTAAGATATATTACGAGTATAATCATTTGTTTATTACGTATCAATCAAGTAATCTTCATTTCTATATTATGTTATTTATATGATATATTATACAAAACAGATGCGTGTATATCACAACATTTGTTTAACTTGAACACAATTCTTAAAATAATCATAATACCAATTTGGTACATTTGGAAGCCTTATTGCTACAGTTTATTATTGATTACTATGTTACTTTTGCGAACTACAAAATTCTGTAATACTCATTCGTGTTGCACTTCCAAAAATCCTATTGTGTTTAGTAATAAAAGAATTATAAAAACAAATAAAAACAAACTAAATGTCAAGTCAATCTATATACATTCCTTAACAATATTAAATAGACTTAATAATTAATTATAATTGTGCTAAATTATATAATAATAGGTAGCAATGATTAAACTTAATATGGAAATGTGTACCTATAATAATAATCAATGGTATTAGGCAATGATCTTTCTTCGTTCACGTAGCGCTTACCTTAGCCTTGCACGGAGTCCTGTCTTAGTCGATGCACACACACGTGTTGATGTGGGGAATACCTAGCCAGGTTGCATCAGCCATCAGGCCTAACCACTGGAACGGTGCACCCTTAGACCTTAGATAGTAACGGCATTTAGGCTGCCAACAAAAATAATGTAACTAAGTAATCAAAACAATCATAAGCATTAGTCTACATCAGAGTCCTTATCTTGAATGTTCGATGACAATGTTGACCGGCGTAAACCCTCCAAATCATCTCATATACTTTCATCCTCACATCCATTCTTCCATCGGAGCGAACTGATCAAAGTTCGTTCATTCGCTTGATCTGAAGTGTGTTCACTAGCAAGCTACACAATTTATTTAAACTACGTAATTTAGAATGCTTACTTTCTTTTGCTCACAAACTACCAAAATAAAGCGGGTTACTTTTTTTACTTAATGAGAATCTGCTTTGATTGCTTGGTCAGCTTACAACTTTGCTAGTGGACACAACAAAACGGCGAACCTACGACAACATTCATCAAACATTCAACTCTTTGGTCGCGAGTCCGCGAAGTTCTATCGGTGCATTGCTATTCCAAATTTTTCGTCGCCGTTACGCGGCCTGAGTGTGGTTTATAAAGAGTTTGGTGTTTGGTGTGTTGTAGGATCGCCCGTGTGGAAACCGCGGGACATGTTGAGCGAGGCTGGTGGCGGTGGGAGCAGCGCGCCGGCCGCGCCGACCACGCTGCCGCGGTCGCAGCGCCCCGCGCCGCGCGCGCCGCACCTCTCCGCCAGCCGCAAGTCGCTCGCCCCGGACCACCGCCACTAGTCGCACCCGACGCCCCCGAGCTCGCAACGCGCGACCACGCCGCACACGACGACGGTGCCCTCGCGTGATTTCTCCCGCCGGAAAAAAAAGGGCACTGTCCTTCCCTGAACCTCTGCGTCTCCCGAGATTGCACTATCCGATCTAACGTAATCCCGAATCTGCCTATCCCTTTTCCTAACGTTACTTTTTTTTATAGGTATGAGCATGATTTTGCCCTACTATCGTTTAGTAGGTACGGTAACATTGGAATGTTGGTTAATTCGTTTAGTTGAAACATAGGGTGTTTGCGCATGGGCGCAATGCAATCAAGCTGACTCTTTTCCCAAAATGCATTACTTATTATGTTCTCAACCAAATGTTTGGTGACAACAATGCGATATATATAATATAATGGGTATAATGACGGTTTGTAAAGAAAATATATACATCATGATATGGTGTTAACCACTTCATATTTGACACGATCGTTACTCTTTAGACTCGGAAGACACTAAATTATTACAAAGTGCTACTCAAATATAGAAGAAATTATTATATTTATTGCCATGCAGTACGCCTTTCCTTTGTTCAGCTTTACGTATTTAAACAAATCGTCATTTTTGAAAAATGGTCTTATTGGGGCGCTCAAGAAAGACAGTAAAGTTAGGAACGAATATGAATGGACCGCCTTAAACGATGTACGTTTTTTTTTTCGTCTTGCTCAAACTTATTTTGTATCACTACTTTATTTTCTATCCAAAACGAATAAGACTGCACGCGACCTTTGTGTGAATCACGAAGACTTTGATTATTTCACAAAGAAATATCCCTAATGTTGCGTTATATTACTATAGTACTAATTCAAATGTGCCACAGTGCAACAGCACTTTATTCTTCCAGGACTTATCCCTAACCACACATACAAAGTCAATATATAATTTAATGAAACTTAAGTTATGAGTAAGTCCCGTCTACAAATACTCGAGGTTAGCTCTGTAAATTAAGTAATAACAAATTATTAATGACAATAGGAAATAAAGTTGTAACTGAGATGACATACAATTCTTTAATTATGTTTAAAATAAGAAACTGCATGACCTCCAGCTTCAAATATACGTATCGTTATCTGAATTGTAATATCTTTAGACAGTCAAAGATGAATTCATTTTAGTTAAGTATATAACTTATAAAAATACATAATGAAGTTCAATTTTATTTGTATTCAAGTACCATAACCATAAGAAACCCTAATTAATTAAGTACTAGTAGACATTTATGTTTGGCTAGTCTTTGATATGACAATAAAGATTCTGATACACTGACCTAACTGCAATTATATTAACTACCTACGTGAAAGTGGCAGTTAAGTTAAAACCGTTTAGTTTATACTTATAAAAGACTCTACATTATATTTCTACACAATCTCTGTGCCAAATTAGGTACTCTCTATACCTATGCTTCTTAATAGTCAGAGTCAACATTACTAAGTATAAATATATCGTGAAAGTAGTTAGCTGTAATGTACATGCTTTTTGTTTCGTCACGTTGGCAATGCGACTCACTATTACTACCTTAGTTCAAAATGCACACACCCTATGGAAAGTACACTAGGTAGTTTTGATAATAATTTCTCTTCGTGATCAAATTTAAAAGCTCTATCATAGGCTAGGTGAATGATAAAACATGTATCCTACACGTTTAAGTTTTTATAATTTACTGGATGAGTATAGGGATAATAATAGTATTATTATGTTGATGTATTATATTGTAAATTTGTTATGGGAAGGTCTGCCTGTAAGCTGAGCGGGATAAAACTTGGTAGAAAGCAAGGATAACAAATGCTGATAGATTGATCGTTTGACATAAAACGCACAACATAATATTGTTATTTGAGTAATTCAACATTTGATAGATTGAGTGCCGTAAGTTTCGCTACGTTTCTACTTATATTGCCAGACAGCTCCAAGTATATTCATATGTTGGATTCTTGGACATATCACACTTAAATATCTCTGTCAACTACCAGGCTTATCTTCCAACTGACGCATTTTAGTTAAATAAGTTACAGCCACTTCGTTATTATACTATATTTACTATTGTGTAGATTACGTAATTATTTATTAGAACACACTCATATATATTTTAATCTTATTGTTTAAAAGATTGTTTTGTGATTTATTGAAATAAAACCTGTTTATTAATATACATATGTTAAAATATTCGAATTTAATAATTACGAACTTATACAATCAATTTATAGATATTATTATACTAAGAAAATATAATTAATAAAATGAATAAACAAATAATGGTGAAAAGTGAAATGAAGGATGAGCTCATTAATTGCGATTGTATTTCATACTTCAATGACATTTGAAAGTAATGTAGGGAAATGAATGAATATTTAGAAAGACTTATTGAAGTAAAATACGAAGGTAAATAATGTTATAATAAGTATTGAACTTTTATAATTTGAAGTTGTATGGTTTGCGAGTTGTGTTGTTCTGTTGAGTTTATTGTAAATCTTTGTACTATAGTGAACTTTTATGTATGATAATGAAATACGCTGAGCTCTTAAGCTGACTACTCTGCCAATCAACATCAATTGAAAAGAGACTGAAGCTACAAACGTGCACGTAAACGCTATTATATTTTCAAACAAATTGTACCTCCCTCCACTAAAATTATCCAATTTAATAGGTACCTCATATACCTCAAGACTTGCATCTGCTCATATTAATATAGCGACTAGATCTAGGTCTTTGTTATTAAGAGTAAATAAAACAGACTATTCGATTCTCCTAAGTTAAAGTTGTGACGCCTAAATTGAAAGTGCCTTCACATATTTTTGGAGTGTACTGTCGCGGGATCTTTTCAATAGGTTTCTGGATTGCAGAGCAGTCGGCAAACAGCCTATGAACGAACTTCTCGTGTCCTTAGTGGCTTCCAACATGATGATGACTAGCATAATTTACGATTTATTGATGTATTGTTTCCCCGCGTACCTCTCGATATGTTAAATTTTGTGACCCTTACGGATATTACTTTTTATTGCTTATGAATAAATATTAAAACATAGTTTGTGTGTTTTATTTTCAGTTATCTAAATAAATCCACGCCTCACATATTGTAATTTTTCCAGAAAAGACCTAGGCTGGTTTCAGAGCGGCGCGTCTCAGCAGCGCTGCCCTCGGGCGCGCGCCTGGGCAGCGCGTTCGCTGTGAAACGACATTCAGACGCGCGCGCTTCGTTGTGGTGTACGGTCGAGTGCAGAGAATCATTATGCCAGCAAACGTAATCACTATATTAACTATATACGTTATATGGAAAAGAGTGCAACAACAACGTCTTAAAAGATTACAAATTGACGCTACTGGCAATCGAAGGAGATCCGACCGCGGCGCGGCCGAGACGCGGCCCAAGACGCGTCACTATGAAACGCTACATACAATCTAGTGTAATGCGAGGCGCGCGCGGCTGGGCAGCGCTGCCGAGACGCGTCGCTCTGAAACCAGCCCTAGTTTCACTTTTTAAAGTTTTATGCGATTTTAAATTATTTTTAAAAGTATTTTTCATGCTTTTAAGTCTCACTTACTTACTTGAGGTCTTACTTATGCAAGCTTAATTTTTCAAAATTGTGCTTAGGTGTCCAGGATTGGGAATAGGTAAAAACTGTCAAGATCTAACATTTTCATTGGTTTTCATTCTGTTCCCCCCCGTGCCCCTCTTGCAGAGCAACGGGGTATTTTATTATGTGTTTCATACAAGTAATAGTAAAATTTTCTGCCTAGAATCATTCATATTCTAAAGGATAAGCGATGCCAGGGTAGCTCCTTTGAATCAAATTTTCAAACGGGCATCTTAGCCATAGTACCTTTAGTTTACTACGCATGCCTACGCCGTAACATGTACGCAGCTCACTTCAAGTCCCAGCTGTATTGTAGACAATTATAAGGACATAGCGTTTGAAATGAAACTACTTTTTGGTAGGTACAATTCAATTAATTTTTAATAGATGTGTATAATAAATCGTACATTGATTTCCATAAATCAAACATGTCAGAGTGTTCGGATTCAAACCTTACAATTTGCTAATAAAACAGTTTCTCTAGTTTGATATGAGTGAAACATTTAAAATATAATTATTTACATGGTTAATAATAAGTATATCTACATACATATTTACTCAATTAACGTTTCTTTGTTCAGTACTGCACAACAAATTTACATGAGTAATCAATCATTCTAAAATTTTGTTGGCCTGATCGTAAAAAATGTCGCAAAAAATTATTGATCTTTTATTGGAAACCAATCGTATACATATCACTTACAAAAAAAAAGAAAATCAACAATGAGATTTAATCATTGGCCTTCCACCGAATTCAAAGAAATAGAAACTTATTAATGATACAAAATTTTATTATTACTACAGTGCATTGGAGACAAGAACAAAAGCAATCTTATAAAAATGTAATATTTTGAAGACAACACATGACTAATTCTGATGGTAGACAAATTGTGGGGTATTCTCTTGGGAAGCTCTATGTATGGAACACCTATGACAATTTACTTCTCAAGTACGGTCGTTACACCTTCTACAGTAAAAAATATGTTCCTTAACCTTAAACAAATAACAATATGGCTATCTAGAGAAATGTATATCCTATATACATATAATGTGGCACTGACTACTCTTAGTAATAATACGAACTCTTCAAGTAAACCAACAAAATCATTTCCAATGTGTCTATAAACATAGGCAATGCTAGGAGCATAAAGTGATAAAATACTGAGATTTCATAAAGGCAGCTACTATTTTTACGCTAAATTTAATAATTAACTAGCACACTATAAGCTGAGATTTTGAAAGAAATAGTAGCAAAAACGATGCTGCTACATATTTACATACATATATTGGCGATAGAAATAAATACGTAAACCATAGTGCTAGAGATTAAAACAGCAAAGCTAAGGTAAACTGAGCGTTAAATGGAATGTGTACGTTACAAGGCACTAGTACCTAAATAGCCGGTGTTTCATTATCAGCAGGACAATAAACTTATAGTCTGTAAAATATAGGATGATCCCTGTGAGGTTTGAGACCTTGGAGCAAATGCTATGACATAAGGCCCATTTTCCTAGTAAACAAAGGAAAATAACCTTATGTCATAGCATTTGCTCCGTCTCTAACCTCACAGGGATCATCCTTTATTCAGACTATAGTATTTGTATTATTATCCTTTTAGTTTTTACCTTCAAGAAACACACGTTCCACTAAACGCTCTCTAGCTATAAGTTCACCTATTATATAAGTAGATATCATATCTCACAAATAAATATAACGTAAACTTTCTTGCATTTAACTTTAGTGCATATCATGACTAGTACATCCTAAATAGATAGTTAAATTACATTGTATAATTTAATTATATAACTTTATTAAAATCATTACATTAACTACTAATTATTTAAATACTCGGTTCAAAAGAAGTTTCATTACGCTATTATATTATGGTGTTTCATCAAATTATGCTAGAATAAAATTCATTCATCCTAATCTCATATTAAATACGTAAGGCACTCCTTTAATTTTGCAGCTTTGTCCAAAGAGGTTGAAAATACTGACACACGGGATTAATTATATAAAAATGAAGACGATTGGAAGTTATTTGTAAAAACATGCACCACCCATAAGACAAGACCTTCCGATTAAGCTCAGTTTGCTTGTAAATTAATTATTTTCCTCCGCGTACACAATATTTCTGAACTTGAATTAGTTTCAGCGGAAACAGGCGTAGACAGGGACGTTTTTGTATTATCTACTAACCACGACAAATAATGTTATTAATATTACTCTGTAATCTACGAGTTCAATTGGAAATATAACGATCAATGATTAGAAACAAAAACTTACTTACTTGATCAATTGTCCATGGTACTAAATGAAATTTTTAGCTCTAGTTCACTTCCCCATGAAAATAATATAGCAAGTAATTAGATATTTTAAGTTATTAAGTTAATAAAAACGTAAGCATTAGAATGGCACATTGAAATAAACGTATAATTTATGTGCTTAAATAGAACATAATTTTATCTGTCAAAAGATTTTACAATGTGAAGTTAGTGAAGACAAACTAGTAATAAAATATACAAGATAACTTGTAAAAATTTTGTCCCCGGTAAAGGAATACTATAATTTTTTTAAATAACTTAAGGTTCATTACAAGTAGGTTTTCAATTTAGGAATAATAAGTAATATTTACAAAACTAATCTAATTACTCTCAAATAACTTACTCGTTTGTGTGAATATTTATTGTAAAATCTTTTAACACACGCAACACTCTAGCCATCAAACTTTATAAGACAACAAATACACCGTCAAATATCTTGTATCTCACATTTATAATAAACAGAAAGTCAATTTGCGATTGGCATCTAAACTTAAAGATGAAAATTACAAAATATTTCAATAAAATAGAACAAATACTAGAAAAAGTTTTGGCTCATTTAGAGTTTCCTCCATACAAAATGGTTCGATCCACACAAGATCGGTTCACGTCCACGCCAACTTAGCTACGGGAGGTCAAATTTGTTTTAATAATCCGATCTGTATTCCTCAACGAAAACTGTATAATATGTCTCATGGAAATTTTAATTCACTGACACGAATCAAGTACTTTTTCTAACAAACAGTATCATAACTATGTATACAAGAAATTTGATAATATTTTTCATGCCTTAGTTAAAACAGTATATTTGAACAATCACAGACAACAAACAAAAATTGTAAAGATTATGATTAAAACTTTATTATTTGCATTTTGGTAAAAAATATGTTATAATTATGTTACATTGCCCAATATTTGAACCGAAAGTTACACACTTTAACTTATTGACTGGTCACTATCAACTATTTTGTGTTTCGGTCAGTTGTGATTCTAAACGGGAAAAAAATCACAACAAACACTTTATATTAAAAGTTGTTGGACCCCTAATTATATTATTTAATTTAAAAAGCCATTTTATTCATAAGTAATCTCTTTAAAATTTTTATCAAATTTAACTACCTAATAATAACCATAGGTACCTACATGACTGGTTTGTTATATTGTGAAAATTTTGAATGTTTCTAGGATGCCGCGCGGCGTCATTTCTGCCCCTTCCAATCATGATATTACTACTATCACCAACTAAGAATATTGATTACATAAGTTCATAATTCATTACTAGTAACTTAGCTTGCTGGGAGCAATATCTTTATATCTTAACATTTGTTATACTTACTTATTGTTTAAAAGTTACTATTATATTTAAACTACACTCGATTTTAGTTTATTAAGTAAGATTAAAATCAGTGAAGTATTTACTTTTACGCTTGGTGTTCATATTAAGTACAGTAACATGGATAAAAAAAAAAGATTTAAATCATACTGCAATTATGATTGTTTTATGGATGTTTTTTTGTTTTTATGAGCCTTTAATGGTATTTTTACAAATTTTTGACAGAATAAGATTTCGTTGAGCTTATTGCGCATCGATCATTGGTTGCATTAGGGTCGTGTATATTTGTCTAAACGTTGGTCCCTATGATTGCTATTGTAACTTTGTGACGTCACTGCGGGGCGCGGGAGGGGCGGGGGGGGGGAGACGCCGCGCGAGGCCAGGGGCTGTCCGAATAAAGGCACATTAATTCATGATTCATTTGTCTATGTAGTGACTGCAGTACCTAGCCGTCGGTACCACATCCCTTTCTTCTCTTTACAAGATTGGTCTAAAACTAGTCAAAGGGAATAACTAATCAATAAACTACTTTATATGTAAAATTATATACGTCACACCACTATATTCCGGACAATAAGTTTCACATACACGTTAGCTTTGGTATCAGTATCACATACTATGACATCGAACTTTGTCGCTAATCGTTTTGGCAACAAGGTGGTGGAACAAATAAATTGTCTAATTAACTAAGGGCATTATCGCCCAAAATTAGAGCTAGGGCGAAGACATCTCAATAGGTGTCTTCGCATTTGATCTCGCGCGATGCGGAATTTGACCACTGCGGCTCGGCCGAGGCGTCCCAGTCCGGGTACGACTCGAACGGGAAGTTGTCGCTAGTGGCGTCGTCATTGATCGCCACCTCGCGACTGAATGCTTCCGCGAATTTTCCTATTTCGGTGGAACCGAACGCTTGTTGGAAGGCAGGCAGCGGCACGACTGGAGGGCGAGGTTTTTCCTCGGGCTGGGGGCGGCGGGGCTCCACGTGAGCACGCTCGCGGTCACGCGGCGCACGCGGTGAGTCAGCCGCCCGGACCCCCGACAGTGGGTACTCAGGAGTCCTATTCCTTGCGCTACGCTCTGTGCTGTACATGGACTCCTCGTAGACAGGGTACGGCGTCGACCTGCCTTCTGGCGGACAAACTTGATTCTGCGCGTGAAGATGCGAGCCCTGAAATGTTGCATAAAAATGTCGAATAGGTAAGTAATTTATAGTAAAAAAAAAACAATTATTCTTCTTCGTGTCAATGATCCTTTAAGTGCATTAGATTTTATTTTGCCAATACTTGGCCACGGTCACCCCATTCTCTAAATTTAATTCTCATGTTGAATTTTAAATTAAATTTTTGGTTCTCATTTGCTACCATCAGGGTCTTAAGAGCAAGAGATCAGATGTGTAATTGACTGTGGTATGGATCCACATTGGATTTGCGATGACAAAAAACAATGACTTCGTCATTTATCAACAAGTGAGAGGTAATTTTACCTTGAGAGGTCGACAGTCCGGAGCGTAGCGCATGTGTTCACGCGAGCACGAGTTTCGTGACAGCCATGCGTTTCCCATTGCACTGGCTCCATTCCAGCCACCACCTAAACCCATCTTTAATCATAAAATGAAAAAGGATTTGAGTGACAAAAGACAATCTTGTATACATTTCAAAAGTATTACAATTTATGTCATATCAAATGATAATTTGATATGTTCGTGTCATATCAAATCCAATAGATCAAATCCGTGTGATGCCGGCTTAGAATAGCACCACCCCATTTCTTACCCGTGGGTGTCGTAGAAGCCGACAAAGGGGCTCGAGAATTTAATGTGTATTGCAATTTTAGGCGTCAGGCTGACAATCTGTCACTATGGTGATACATATGTATCTGAAACGACCCTCAGACATTTGTCAGACGTGGCGATAACGGCCGTAGTTTTACAGTCGTTAACGCTCTGCCTACCCCATCAGGGATATAGGCGTGATTTTTATATGTGTGTGTGTGTGTGTGTGTATGTGATTTTTTATTACTGAATACCTGATAAGGAGGCCACATTTGCGGATCGCAGTAAGGAGGGCCGCGACCATTCATCCCACATTCTAGCGGAGGCTGTAAACAAAAAAAACTAAATCAGTATCCATATAAAAAACAATTTAGCATATTCCATTACTTTTGATTAACCTATCATGTTCAACCGACCAAAAACCGCAGCTTCTAGTTAAAACTCGGTTACGGTAAATCCGGCAGCTTAGCCGCCTAAAACTTTTTCGTAGACCCGTTTCAATCCTCGTTACTTTCACTTAGCAGAAGTTGATAGAATAAATGTTTGGGTGTTTTAGTGAAGCCATCAGTAGTTGAATGAAATGATGTGTCGTGTTGGAGCCATTGATTAGGGAGCGTCGGTGCGAGCGTGTTGAGTGTTGACTGTATCGATTCAGAGGGCTGTAAGTGAGAGGCTTGCGAGCGACGCGGCCCTGCCTACTGCCGCTCTGCCTCCCTTATCCAAGGGAAAATACCAATAAAGTACGGCGAGAAAGCCGAGAGGTAACATTTACATATGTATAAGCATTGTGTAGACGCGTATCTATATCTTCTATTTCGTATACTACTAAAAGATTATTACACAAAGCGAATTCCCTTTTGCCTTTCCTTTAAACTTGTTCAAGATTGAGCTTTTCTTTTCACATTGGGTTTTATTGTTGAGCTTAAAACGAGTACGTTTAGTTACGATCAATATACATGTCGGTGTAACTTTTACGGAGCTTTAAATCTCGCGCCCTTTACACTTAGTAGCGCGAATGTAACGATCCAGAACACAGCAACTTTGTTCGTAGAATAACTTTCGAAATAATTTTCTTCTACCACAAGATTTGATTTCAAATACTAAACGTATCCTCTATGATACATAATATTATTAATAAATACTCTTCACACCTAATAACTCTTTGAAACGTATCAACTAAACACAAGTCAACGCACAATCTTAAGTAGCCATACTCTTTACGAGCAAACATACGCTACGTCATTGTCTTTCATGAGTCGTTTCGATAATGGAATAAATCATAGCTGGAAGGTAGATGGAGCGGAATGTGCACACAATCTGTACACGAGATAATGTACTAAACATTTAGCAGGGTTGTATGGGTCGGGCGCGGGGGGGTGGGAGGTAAGGACGTCGGGCGGGGGCGGGAGGCGGGGGCGATCGATGGCCGTCACTCTGTGCAGCGCTGCAGCGGTGCAGCAGACATCCGACAGGCTTCGGGGAACGGACCCTCGTTACACAAGTACCTTCACGTGCGTCACATGGCCAGAGGGGTAAAGTTTATATTTAAACACAGTTTAAACGCCATTAGATTGCGGAAAAACTAGCGGTGTGGCTAAATACAAATTAAAAACTAAATTATCCTGATATCAATCAAATAACAATTTGTAAGTTAAATTATTACATGAAAAATAATATGATAAATGAAGTGTGAATTGAAAAAAAATTAAGAACGATACCTACGTTTTAAAATTAGTCTCAAAATATGTTGGTTGGAAATAATATGTAACAAATAATATTTTTATACGATAGCAATGACTATTATTATACTATTAAAAGACAATAGTCAATTATAAAATAAGATTCATTATAAAAAATACAATCAGTAAAGATGAAAATAATGCTTGTTTATTTCGCGCTCAAATTGGCGGGAAAGCGGCAAAGGCATAACTTAGTTAGTTCCGATCGCTACGAGAGCTACTAACAGATTGTTCCGTGAAACTAAATATAAAGAAGAGAGAGCTCTGAGAACACACAATGTAAAACTAAAAAATTGCTCTACTTAAATTTTTACTCAAAACCAATATCACAATAAACTTGTTGGTTTTACAAAGTGGAACAAAAAAAACTTAGTTTATGTGTTAGTGGGACAGGGAAGTTTTTGTCAGTACGTAAACTAAGTAGAACAATTTTACTAAAGACGGTTTAGGATTATGAATGCTATATATTAAAACTGCTTGTAGAAAACTTCGGTCAAAAAAATATTTGCTTCTATGATAACAACTGGTGGTAGCTGTCATACATAATGTCTTAGAATTGAAAGCCATATTTTTGTAAATGCACACCTACACAATATTTACAAACAAACCAATCCAAAAGCTATAAATAAATAGTGATCGAACTTAGCATCAAAGAATACTGGCTATAGATACTCACTTTAATACCTAAAATAAAACGTTATTTTTTCGTAGTTACTAACAAGTACAGGTTTTAATACCTATGTAAATGTTTTAACTATTTTATTATGTAAATCCCTGTGTTCATTATTATTAACTCTAAGTTCGCTACCGACTGAGGGCTACGCGCTGCTACGGGTTTCGTAGCCGAGCGCTACGTGACCGTTTTATCACTTTCCGATAAACATTTTCATACCCACCTGCTTATTATTACGAGGGAACTCGCTAAACTGTTATTGAAATAATTTCTAATTTTGTTATTTGGAATAAAAGTTTGATAAATACATACACTTTTCATCAAAAATTCCGGGACACCTTGCAATTGCAAGTTTATGTTTCGAAGTACTTATACTTAAAAATCCGGAAAATTTAATGTAGTTTCATACCTAGTTTCGGAATGTTGAGGAAACGAAAGAGGTATGTCAGGTAGGATCGTAGCAAGTGGAAGGATGTAGTCTCTGCCTACCCCTCCAGGAAAGAGGCGTGATTATATGTATGTTAAATCCGAATTATAATACTCTAAATTCAAATTTAACTTTCATAGGTTTCGGTTTTTAGCCAGAAACAAGGAAAACTAAATTTACTGTTCCGGATTTTTTGATGAGAAGTGTAGATTGGTTGAAATGGTTTTCATCACCTACTTAATAAAAATCTGTATCACTGTTCTAAAACGTTTCTGCTCTGAGATTGAGGTTTCACCAACTTATTGCATCTATAAAATTGTCGTGTCATAAAAGTGTTAGTACGGTCTTTCATCCCTCTTACATGTTCAGAGGTCTGTTCTCGTGAGCGGGTGCTAACACGTACTTCATAGACCTTGTAAAACTAAAGGATGGTAGAATGTACTCAAAATTTAAAGTGTACACTGAAAACGTACCCACTTCTTGTTTTTTTACAAAATGTTTTAATATAATTGTTTGTGCAAACTTATTATTTGAAACCATACAAAGGGATAATAATTATGCATATAACTATTCCAGCTCTATAATGCTTGCTGTCATATTTACCGTACTTATCTAAGCTTGAAAAAAATACAGGCAGTGATAATACTACTTCAAAGAATCTCAACTAAAATTGAGTCCGATATTTTTAATCCAATGAACGCACCGTTCTTCCAAAATCCAGTATACAATTCTAAATGAGAAACAATCATTGCTATCGAACGTCACGTCATTTTCCGAAACTTGTCAAAACACAACTTCCTATGACGTAAAATATAAACACGTCGCTCACCTGTTGTCTGAAATAACGGATGGCACTTAAATTGCTCCAACAAAGTTCGAAATGAATGAATTGAAACTTCCACAACAGCGTACTTACTTTAATGTCCCGCAGTACATTAATTTGAATATAACAGTGCGAGCAAAAAGACTGGTTGACAACTAGGTCAGGTTCAAACACACTCGTCATCGCCACCTCCTCTAACGACATTATCAATCATACGCAACAAACATAAGGCTCAAAATTGCTTGTATTCGAACTGCACCTTCCACATGTCTGCCTCATTTGAATAATTAATTCAATCCAAACAAAATTTCAGGAATCTTTGAAGCGGATTCCTGCGAAATCGATACGGATTTGATGGTTCATTGACATTTCGTTTTTATGAATGAAAGTTTGTCTTTCCTTTACAGTTAATATGCTGTAAGGTAAGTGATCAGAATAAATAATGTACATAAACAAGTCATAGTAATAGTGAAAAGTATCAATGAAATTCCTGAAACTACTTTCGTAAAATTTAAAGTTTTGAGAACTTTTTATGACTTTCCGAGACAGGGTCCGAATTAGGCACTCGACTTGAAGAGACGTTAACAAATAATCGGGTGGAAAGTGGTATCATTACGGGTTCATATTACGGGACAAGTGAGCGGCACAAAGGCGATAATGAGGGCGGTGTCGGGAGGGGCGGGCGGGTGAAGGGGGCGGAGTTGCCAGGATAACAAAAACTATTCATATTTTACAGAAAATTTAAGGTTTCTTCCCCTGCCATCTCTCTTTTCATGAGGGACACCATTCATTCAATGCCTTGCCTTTAAAATCACTGTACCTAAGGTTGAATAGTTTCGATTAGAGGAGAAATTTTGGTTTCTTCCCGTGTTTCTTTTTGTTTGCGACACCATTGGTCCACCGCCTAGCCTTTGAAGTCAATGGAGTTTGAAGAGGAGAGAAGTTTGAAGTTAAAAAAGAACTTTAACTTTTTTAATGGACATTTACGTGTCTATTAGTTAGTTTATGCAACTGTCATATATGACATTATAATGGGGGTATTAAGATTTGAGTGTCTGTTTATGACCTTAGCAATGCATACAGTAGGTTTTTGTTTTTCAACTGTTAATAATATTAGCAAACCCAACTAACTTTATTTTTTTTAAACTACCTTTCTGCCTCTAAAACAACTTTGTTTCTAAACATTTTAAAACTTTTAATTTACACTTTGAGAATATTATTTTGATAAAATTTTTCGTAAAAGGTGAAAATAAAAGAGAAAATGAAAGAAAGCCAACAGCAATCCAGGGAAAAATATATCACGCGGACCTTTCAAATTGTTGTGTGAACTTGGGTTCGCACTCGTTTTTTTTAAACAAATATCGTACAAAGCAGATAAAATTGTGTACGATAATTAGGTGTCACTGGTTAGGTAGAAGCTGCAAGCCACAAAAATGTCGCGCCTATTTACAAAAACGCGCTTTTTTTTTTAGGAACTTAATAAAAGGCATGGTTAAAATTGAAATCAGAACAATGTCCACAAAATTTCACTTCATATTTTTACACGCATTTTAAGGCTTCTGCAGCAATTTTTCCTCGGCAGTTTGCACAAAGGAGTTTATTTCACGTGGCAACCCCATGGCGAGGGGATGGGGGGGGGCGGTGGGGCGCGGTGGGCTATGAAAGCTGTCAGCGGTTGATTTTTCCGAGTGTCGTGGGTGCTTCGTGCCGGCTGTGATCGATAACCCACGTGGTCACCGCTCGATACCGCCCGGAAAATCTCCCGCCACATCACTATCTAAATTGCGTACTTTTCAGTCGCTTAGTGGCTAGTTTTTGGGAGACTATAGCGTTCAAGGCCTTGAGCTTATACTGCGGGATGATTGTTTGCTATAATATTTTATAGCAGACTGAATGGCTATTTATCAGCAACAGTTACGGAACTTTCTGAAATGCAGTCATAGTAGTGCACTATAAGCCGTTTGAACTACAAAATCAAGTTTTTAGCTAGTACTTGTCTAATGTACACTAGTTTCAAGTTATTATTTATTTAAAACGCTAAACAAATACTATTTATCAATTTATTTTTAAATTTATCATCGCGATAGACCCGGTTTAATAAGAAAATGGCTTTATTTATATTTGGTTTTGGCTTTTATAGTATGCGTGTTTTATTGTAGATAAAAGAAAGTTGTGTTCTTCAAATTATGTTTACGAGTAGTTAACTGATTTAAATAAGTGGCGGAAATACATATCGTACAAATATGACAACTTACGTAATTTTTTGATGTTATATTATTTAAATAATCGACTTGACTCGTATGAGTGTATTTTAAATGGTATTATTGTCGTAGCAGGAGCTCAATTTCTGAAAGTGTCACTTTATATCTTGTGCACTGCAGTCCACAACGTCCGTTTTAACCACTTATATCACACTATCTATTATAACACGACGAATTAGCAACATTAATGTTTGTCTCTTTATTAAAATATATGACATATGAGCGGGATGTTAACAATAATGTTTTACGGGATCATTTATTTAAAAAATCGTGTTTTATTCGAATTTGTTGAGGTCTAGGTTGTGTGTGAATTTGTGAGGGTGTCGATATAGTAGTATAGAAAGTGTAAATACAATCATAATAATTAAAAAAAAATTGCATGCAGAAATGCAAATCCAAGCTCCAGGTGGACAAGCTTGTAAGACGGAGTTTGGGTTGCGGGCAGGAGTTGGTTGCAATCGACTCGCACCGTGGTCTATGGACGTGCCTATTTTAAGGACTAACGGATGCTCATTATGACGATGAAGCATCTTAGAGCATTCACCCTAAGCTGATGGCAAAGCTGGGCTTACCCTTCTGCCAGAATTCACTGCCCATTTGCCCAGCACTTTATATAAAACTGACTCTTGCCATTGCGTGTTTACCTCCTCTCCCGCAAAAAGTGGCAAAAAAAATTGTTCCGTAATTGCCTATTTGCCACTTTCATAGGGTGAATGCTATAAGTGAAGCATAGACTTACCGTGGGTGGCAGAGGCAGGTGGTGCGAAGGCTGCAGCGCCCGCGCATCTCGCCGCGCCAACGAGCGACGCACGCGCGCCTCTTTCGACGCGTACGCGCCGTAATCTGGGAAATATTACACAACATTATAGCAGTTACTTCAAAAATCCTGATCATTCCTACTTAGTAAGGATTAAACCAATAACCTTAATCTTAACAGGTATGACAGTCCACTGCTGAACATGGGCCTCCTCCTATCGGGTATTGCCATGCTCAATCACTTGGCAGTGCAAAATGAAATTTCACTGGGAACGCTGCTGCCCATTCCCTGGGTAAGTTATCCCTTAGTCGCTTTTTACGATACCCGCGGGTATAATTGGTGTGATGCTATTCTAAACCGGCGTCACACATTCTGATCCATATGATGTCAGCCGATTGAACCTATAAAAATGAATAACGTAGAACGGAAAAATATTTTTTAATTTTAATTATTTAGACCATACAGGTCTATAGGTAATAACTCTACCTACATTTTACGGATAATTCGGGTACTGCGGGTAGTACCTACAACGCCTGTTCTACATGACAGATTAGGTGCGGCCGGTTATAGGTCGCAATAGGTTCATTGGTGAATGTATGTTTATGTTGAAGATTCTATTACAATATGTTATAGCATCGTCCATAGATAAGTAGATATGTAGATAAATATGCACAAACAAAGACGCGCAAGACATATAGTTAATCAAATTATTATAAAGTATTGGCTAAGGGTTTCTAATTCTGTAATATTTACAACAAAAACCTTAATTACTTTTTGCTTACAATCTCGTATTTATTTCTGACCTGTTTTTAAGTGTTTTCTTAAATCGTTCTTATCATAAAACTAAAAAATCGTTTGTCATGTAAAACATTTTAGTATGAAAGAAAAAGGATCAAGTTGCACAATGCAGCGTAACCTTCAAATAGGATTGAAATGCAGTCGGTACTCTGTATAAAGGAATAGTTTCGTCCTTCTTGTGACCTTAACTGAAGGCCAGCTAGTTAGATAACAAAGAAAATAGAACATATTTAACCTAAACGTACTTGCATACCTACAATATTGCGGCAAAAAGAAACAAATGTATTCAAGTTATCAAACAGTCCTAAGATAATTCAACGATATTCAATTGGACCATAAAGGACACAAAGCAGTTTAAGGGGCCTTTGTGTGAAAGTTTGGGTTAATTGTCAGATGGTTGTTCTATGTTATCGACGAGGCGATCTTTCAGACTGTCGGAAGTGAAGTGATCCGGCCACTAGACTTGGATCAATAACGCTGACGGGAAGTCAACGCAACGGCAATTTAGCTAATTAAGTACTTAGCCTATCAAGTATATAGGGTAATGCATATATCTACCTAACTGTATAGTAATAGATCTGTATAGTAACAGAGCAATCTTACAAGAAAGAGTAAACAACTTTACAATCTGCGATGCGCACTTCTATTTAGCATCTTCCAAGGGGAGGATTAAAATACAAGTTGTTTACTGCCGCGCTAAATTGCGTGAAGAATTCCATCTCCATATTCATTAATCGCTGACCTGGCGTTGACGTCCTTTTTACGGACAAAGTTTGCATCATTTTTCTGCCTACGAATTTTCTTTTCCGCAATCGTTAAAGTTGACGGATGAGTTGTTTCGACTCGCGTATTATTCAAATTTGTCGCGCTACATCGCGCGTTTTTTTATCTGATCGTCGTCGAAGGGAAGTAAGTATGCGCGAATGAATAGAGATGTCTAGGGACGGCTGGAGAGTCGCGTCGCATCATTAGCGGACGTGATACGAGGTTACAACATGTTCGTCGTCGCATGCACGGAGTTGGCAGTGAATCGCGACGCGGGCGGTAGTACCCCGGTCAATATGTAGAGTGGCTGCGGCGATCAATCGCGGCGCGCGCGGGGTCGCTTCGACCACCTGTAGCGCGCGACCCCCCCGCCCCCACACCCCCGCAACCCCCGCTGGCTTCGACACGTGACGTAGACGCCGAGAAATCCGCCCAAACGTAAACATTAATTCTTAGTTCATTCTTCATTGTTCAGAATGTGACCGCGCGCCGTCACCGGATTCCGATCTGTGTATTGGTAAACAAACTCGAGTAGACGCAGTGGTCACCGTGTCGGATACCGCACAGTAGACGTGGCCAGTCAATACTTGTAATTCAATTACACTGAAGGAATTAGGACTAGTTGCTATAGATTTTCTTTGTGACATGCGACATAATTAGTGAGGTTTGAAAACAGTACTGTTTATTGTGAGTTTTTTCACCGTTATTGGGCCAAATTTATACGTAAATTTAGCACAACCGGTTCTAAGAACCTATAAAATCCAGTTTGACTATTAAATTACTGAAATATGCTTTTATACTCTCTAACTGACAGAGAATCGATAAATAAGACACAAGAAATTATTGATAACAAATATCAAAAGGAAGGAGAGAATCGGAACCTGCAAAAAGCTCATAATTGCATAATTTTTAATTGCAAAAAGATGACTTAAAGTAAAAGTTTCATCATAATTTATATTGTATCAATAATATGTCATATTTTAGATTTTTTGTTCCATTTTCTGTACCTGTATTATACGTAAATATAAAAGATACAAATAATTGACGATATCTTATTTGCAACTATTACGTAACTAGTTCTTAATCATCATCATCATCATCACTCCAGATCCTACTGCAGGGTATAGAGATCTCCTCTATTGCGCCACTACTGCTCAGTCTTGTATCAACTTCTTCGTATCTAACTTTAAATAAATAAGATTCTATTATGTACCTTGTATCATAATGAAAATAAATGTGATTAATCTATATTAAGTAACTACTTCGCATCATAATGGAAATAAATAAGATAAATCTAGTTGTACCGAGTTCTGCACTTAGGCGGATCGCACACTTGACGCACGACGAAGCGCTAAAATATAGCAGCGGTCTATCAGATCCATACTAAAAAAGACACTCCCCATACTAAAACCGCACTCGAAGGACGAAGCTGCGATAGCGCTGCGTCGACTGCGGTTGAGCGGTTTTAGTATGGGGATTGACATTTCTAGTATGGATCTGACAGACGGCTGCGACGTTTTAGCGCTCCGTCGTGAGTTAAGTGTGCGATCCGCCGCTGGGTAGTTAACAAGCGTGAGTCAAGCAAAGTTTGTTCACGGCTCCCGGGAGACATGTGACTCTCAGTAATAGTGCTTTCCACAGTTTCCTTGGCAAAATGCGCACGGTTTGTTTTTCCTAACGTAAAACTAAGGAACAAGGTTCAATCCTGCTAAGTAAGAAGTTGGAGAAAACTGCAGCAATGCTCCGAAGCTATCTAGGGGTGAAACTTGTGAAATGTTTTCAATGTTGCCAACTACCCATTTTACTTCAATGTTACGATTGCGCGTTGAAGTCTTTTCTATGTGGAAATGAACTTTATTATAATTAAAAAGTCATATTTGAAATCCTATGAGTTTGTAAAATTTACAAACAAGACTATAGTAGTTTCAGATAGATTGTCAAGGAGTTCGTCAACTCGTTGTAAGTGATCCACACGGAAGGAGGAGAAGGACTAGAGAATTAAGTAAAATAACTATCTAGATATAAACTTATTTACATACTATATAAATACCTACCCATAGGCATGACATGGTCATTATGGTGCGCGTGGTGTGGGTAGTCGTAGCGGTAGTAGCGGTACGGGTCGTGCGGGTAATAGTGCGCGTACGGCGCGTATGGCAGCGGCGCGTACGCGTAGTCCCAGGCGTGCGGCGCGGCGTACGCGGCGTGGTGCGCGTGGTGCGCGGGGCCCGCCGACCGGTACTCGCCGCAGCAGTCCATAGCGCGCTCGCTGCCTCCCTCACGCGCCGGACTCCGCCGCCTGCGCGCGCGCACATCCTCGCACGCGCCCGCCGCACACAACCATCACACTAACTACCAACTACGCGAGCATCGTCACCGACTTTCCTCTACAAAACAAACATCGTCCAAACTACCAAACTTGACCCCGGATATTACTTTGATAAACTTTTCAAAACTATCCCAATTATTTGTCGAATTTCTTTACGGCTGTCGAAGTATCGAGTGCAGTTCCGCGGGAGTCGGACGCGGGTGCGACGTTAGTTAGCGAAAAGAGGTCGTTCGAGTTTGCCGGCAGCGAGAGATCGGTGGGAGCGCGGGGGGCGGCGGCGGCGGGGGCTGGGGGGGCTTCAGGCGATGGCGGGGGAGTACGCCCGCTCGCCGGTGGCGGCGCTGGGCGCTCGGCGCAGCGCGGCGCTCGACGGACGCCGACTGAGCGGCTGCTACAATCGATACCGCGCGCCTGCACCGCCCGCGCCACCCGCCGCCCGCCACCTGCGCCCGTTGCGCGCGAACTTTGTCTTCCCCGACGGAATTTTATATTTAGAACCATGGTGAAACGATTGATCGATACTTTGCACTATTAACTAGACACTTTCACTCCGGTGGATATAAATAGTTTTATCGTTTAGGAAGGTTTACAAAACTTTCTGCAGTTCTCTGTGTTTACTTATTCCTCTTTTGGTTAAAATTTGAAAGTAAAAGTGAAAGTGTCAAAACTATTTTGCATCAACATTAAATACTTTTAAACAGTACTCTCTTGCGTTGTTTACATGGATGATGTGTTGGTCGATAGGGCTAAGGGCATGGGATAAAGTTGGTTGGTTGTTTGGCGCGTGGGCGGCAGTGACCCACATCCTTGCGCCTCGCCCTGCGCCCTGCGCCCTTACTACGCCACATACAGGGTGTTACAGGAACCGCGGTATTTTGGATCGATTATCATACTGACTGATAAGTTATATTATCACTTAGTTGGGCTGCTGTTGCCAAGATAGATCGACATCTACCATCATACAAATATGCTAAAACTGAATCATTTTAAAAACTTCAACGCGTTAGAAGCCTTTTGCGGAGTAATTTTGCAACTTCTTGATAGTCCCACTCATTTTTACTTAGAATAGTGACAATATTTGTTGGATCATAAATAAAAATATCACTACGAAACGTGATAGTTTATATTATATTTATGTTTATTAGCACAATTGTTGTAAGAGTTTCATATATTTCTCTCTACCATGATTTAAATATCCTTCAGCCGTTGAAACGCGCGACGCGTAACGCGGTTACCATGCCTACCGAGAGGAAAGGTTTGCAAAACCAAAATCCATTGCTACGAGTTCAGACCAAATGAATGTTTAGAGGGAACCAAACAAACGAACGATTAGAAAGGAGGTTATGAGCTCTTTTTTAATGTTTGCATTTGAAAGTCTGCTAGTAATTCTTGCGCTTCTATCATCTGTTCTACTACATAAATCCATTCACATATACCGTGAAAATGTTAATTAAAAATTGTACAAGCGCAAATTATAACACCGGTCATAGAGAAGTCCCGCGTGCACGATTTGAGAAATCACGTTTTTAGTAATTAAGCTCCTGAAATATCACTTCACACCTATTTCATTTCACTTAAATCTACTTATCCACTCCGTATGTCATTGATTTAGAAAAACGCTTAAAAAATATTGTACTAGTAGTAATCTGAATGGTACATTTCTTCATTATACTAGTTCTTCGTAGGGTTCCTTTTAGTTATTTTTTGCCCCTAGGACCTCCGGGCTACGAGCGCTACGGAGGCGCTACGCCGTAGCCGTAGCCGAAGAATTATTCTTGTTAGCATAAACTTGCAATTGATCCGTGAAGGGAAAGGATGAGAGTGCGACTTTGATATATTCAGTCTAGTATATACTTGGCATATACTAGTGTATATTTAGTACAAACTAGTATATGCTTAGTATACCCATCCTAAGATAGAAGGTAGAATTTTAACTCCTTTCGGTGCTTGCGTGGGTAGTGAATTTAAAAAGTTACTATTTTCATTCATTGTTATTCAAAATATGTAGGTAGTGTTACAATATGTTAAACCAAAAATCATCTATAAAGTCATTTTTAACAATCACGGTGACGTCTTAATGTTAAATTCACATACAAATATCGTTTTAAAAAGTAGCTCAACATTTAAGTAGGTGCCTACCAAATCCCGAACACTGTTCACTTTTATGTACTATTTTTCTGTTTCAGTATAAATTAAAAAGGCGATACTTTCCTAGCTTATCATAATATCCTAATATAAAGAAAAATAACTTTTTTTTACTACTTTACCGGTTTTTTAAATGCGCAACCTTCCGTGATTTTCGGTAGCCTCCCGAAAGTTAACGCCTCCGCAGTGCATTAACTCCAGTCAGCCTTAACTTAATTGAGGATTCGTAAAGTAAATTAAAATATAAGAGCTGGAGCTGTTTGTGTACACAAATACTTTTTTTTTCATGTATATGTGCTTACCTTTAGGAAATACACACACAAATCACGCCTTTATCCCTTACGGGGTAGGCAGAGCGTAAACGGTCATAAAATTGCAGACGCTGTCGCTACGTCTCACAAATATTGAGGGCTTTTTCAAGTATCCTCGTAGTGACATGTTGTCAACCTAACCTAACCAACAAACCTAACCTAAATTTATCGCCTCAAGAAAAAGAGTTCTCTTAATCATGGATTGTATTTTTTGTATTGTATTGTTTTTTATGAATACGGTTATCTGAAAGTAATGTTAATAAAACTTAATGTTCTGAACTGGGTTTTGAAATATATATACTTATTCAAATGAAGTTTCTGCAAAAAGTTTTTGCAAAACTATGTTCACAGATAGTAGTATTAAACAGGAATTGGGTTTTTAACGTATTTTGAAGTTAAAAATACGCTACATACTTAAAAAAATATTTTAATTTTCTGAATAAAAACACGTGCAAAAAGTACAAGAGTCCCTACAGGGAAGGGCGGTCGAGGTCGCCCGCCCTTCGGTACTAGCCTTGCTTCTATACAGTAGAGATGTAAGGCAGCTGGTCACTGTCTATGCTGTACCGCACACTAGTGACTCCGTACGCCAAATCAAAACAAACTAGGAACAAACTACTTATTTCACCGTGGTATACTGATAACTTTAGTCACTTGATCAGTGGACGAAAATAACGATTTCTTTTAGGAATTAATATTACTTTAGAAGACGTAAAAGTAATTTAAATTCTATACAAATTACTTGATCAGCAGAAGGAAGGTCATATTAGATTATGATTTATCATTTTTTAAACAGAAACTTTTTTAGTTTAATGTAGGTAGTTGCCTTCATGACCAAGACATGACATGGCAATGACCAAGCTGGTAAGATGAACATATACTTAGTGCTTTTCATATTTCAACCTATGTTTCTTGGGGAAAGTTGTTCAGTTTCATGGGCTGGTTCAGCCCTTGAAAGAAAGTACTTTCTTAACACCCTGTACACGGTAGAAATGGTTCAAGAACTCCGTTAGGACGACATAGTGTTATTAACATTTACTGTGACATCATTTCAGCAACTGAACCTGAACGCTCGATGCACAGTGGTTACCAGCGCCATCTGTGAACTAACTTGGAAACTGAAACTGGCGGTGCTAGTGTCCTGGTTTTGGCGGGATCGGGGACATGATTTTAGCCGAATTTTAGCGCTTTTTCAAAACTAAAATTGCAATAAAGTCCAAGTTTGCAAATGCAAAGATACAGAGGTTCGTTTTTAGAAAATACTGTTTAGATTTATTGAAATTCTTGATAAAATAAAACCATATTATGCGTATTTCAAATTTGAAAGGTCAAATTCAGCCTTGCAATGCATCTATATCTACCTGCAGGTAGGTAATTATTACTCTTCTCTCCTATCTCCTAGTTAGGCCATTATACAGAAAAGAAAATTTTATAAAGCGAGAGAGAGAGAAGTATTTTATACGAAAGGAGCATAGTAAGCCTGGCAACACTACGGTGACGCGCTACGGTGACGCAATGTACCCGCATCTTGATACTGCTTGATACCCCACACTATCAAAGTTGATAGAGTGTTAAAGTCAGTGCATGGACTTGATGCTTACATTTCACATATTCATTATTCATATTCGTTAATTTCTATTCGTTACAAAACATTATATACAGGTATTAACCTAAGACGATAATGGTACACAAAATTACGTAATCAACTATTACAAAATATATAAATTAGTTATAAATGAGTAAGTACCTCAAACTACCTCTAAGATCTCAAATTAACGCTGAAAATTAAGTACCTAAGTTTTATTTTAAGTCTTTTTATTATTACATTTCCATGTTCATTGACTACTAAATATGTAAGAAGCAAAATTTCAGGAAATGGACTTTTCGCACCACGAGGTAAATTTCCATCATGTACGTAGGTACCAAAATTTTGTTCTAATTTTCCGTTATTTTCAAGCAAAGCGGAAAGTACCTAAATAAAATACCTGAAGCAACGCACATTTGAATCCACCTTCATCCATTATTTAATTTCGCCTGCCAGTAAATAGATTTCCTTAAGAATGGAATACTGTTCTCCAAGTATCTCTACAACGACAAAGTAGCTGCTTATAGGTATAACCGTAAGAGTAGACGAGGAGTTTTATGTTATCCACTACTAAGTCTGTCGGACCCGATTCGACATACATTACTGGTTATTTTCAGTATTTCATTACTCGTGCTCAGTATGAACCAGCAGTGTATTTGAAATCTGAAAGGAGTAATAAATAAAACCTGAAGGCTCGCTCGGCTCCCGATGAATGAGCCAAGGTTCGCGCCCTCCCGGTGATCAATAGGGAACACTTGTATTGATTCATCTTAATTTATATCAGGCCTGAGGTCACCTCGCGCGAAAATGACAATAAATCTGTATTGCTCATTTCGTTAGGCAGTAGATAGGGAAGTTTATTTCATGTAGGTATTGATTGTGGAGTAGGTGAAGATTGGAGGACGTCTAGCGGTGGCAATTTTTTCCGCAGAAAGTAAGTATCCGTATTGGAAGACTCTGACTGTCGGCTGTGGGCATAGCGTGAAGCCTTTTTTATAATTATTCAGCTTACCCAACTTGCCCTAGCTAGTAAATAATGAAGTATTTTTAAAAAGAAAACAAACACCACGAAAATAGAAAACGTTTAAAACTATTTTAAGGCGAAATTAATATTTCAGCTGTGTGTCGTGTTGTGTGCATGAAATCGCCGTGCATTCCTACGGCGTGAGTGAAAGCAAAACACGTCCAAACATAAATTATAAGCAGAATTTTGGTAGTCTTTACTGCTTTGTAATAGAGTTGACGATCGGGCCTCTTCTCGATCAGCTGTTATCGACTGACCGAGAACTTCTGAGGGCCGCGAGACGAAAAGTTTTTAATATTTTGTTCCCGTTTCAGTTCATCTTTATGATAGAGCGCCTATGAAAGTAAATAAAGCTAAGATATTGTTTGACAAACGTTAATATATATGGTATCAACATCACTTTAACCTAGCCATTAAAAGGGTCGACCTTTAGGTACCTACTGAGGATAGCTAATAGGTATGGGATTTCTTAAAATAGTAACTCGAACTACTTACAGTTGACAGTCGGTAGATAGGTACCGGAGTGATTAATTGGAAATTATAGAGATTTACCTACTTAAAGCACCCGCCCACCATGCAGGTGATAAAGACGACGTCATAATTATGGGTACCGTAGGTGACCGTAGTATGCCTTAGTAAATATTCCTACGTAATTCTACACTCAATGCCAGTCTGGGCTTCAATCGAGGACCACACTTAACTCCCATTAGTCAGATAAGAGTGCGAAATAAGAACAGGGTCCCTCCAATCAAGACTTGAAAATGGAACTGTCGGCCGTATCAACATAAACTGGTTACAATTCTGAATAACTGTACGAAAACCGGTATTATTTGATCCCCTACATAATTAGATCGGGGTGCTGCTTATAAGACCCATTTTCACGTCGTTCTACCTACCTACTAAGTCTCTGCCATATCTCTACATATGATGGTCACCGACAATTTGAAACTTTATCAGGTTATTTTTACATATTTTTTTATGTTCAAAAAGCTCACCCGCCTATTTCGGAGGGCACCAGCCCGAGTTGCTATCTTTGCTTGTTATTCCGTTATACGTTATACCTACAGTCGTCGTCAATTATCACCGAATGCAGTGCAGATGAAATCCATAGGTATTTAAAAAACTATCTCGCGTTGCTCGTGTAGAGAAGCCAGGCGCGCTATCATGCAGATGGGGCGAATCAATAGCGGGCGGCTACTGACGGCGGATGACGATCAATAGCGTCCCAGCGGAGCTGTCTCGACATTAAGGGGCTTCCTCGAACGCCCGGCGCCCTTACACCTACCCACGTTCCCGCTAACCTACCTACGTCTATCATATACCTAGGTGTCGTATGCAAGCGCGTGTAGAGATTGAGGTTTATGTTTGTAGTTTGTTTCTATTTTACAAGTTGTACAGATTCTTACCAAATACTATGTAGCGTCAAATTCTTATGTGTCTGTTTTTCAGTTTATAAAAAAAAAAACAATTCTATAAAAACAATAGTATTACATTACAACTTTAAAACAACTTTTACTAACTGTTGGGCTTCGATGCGAATGCTTGCTCTAGGAAGAATCTTACAATAACCAATAGTCCTACCTAGTTACCTACCCATAAATTAAAATTAAAAAATAGACGAGTGTCAACCAGGAAGCGAAGCCGGGCACATGGGGTACCGTCCACTGCTCTGCCACTGAGCTACCGACGTACCTACCGGTCGTCCTCCGCCAATTTCTCAATCTCTTGATGCTCGTCTCGAAGTGACGATCTTAACGACATCTAGCAGTTGTACTTATTAGTTATTACTTTGGTCTATGTTTTCAATTCCTTATTTTCATTTATGAAAATAGAGCACTGTTAGTGCACTAAATCTCAATAATTATAACCAATAGTATTTTTACTGTAAGTCGTATCTAATTTTAGCTAAGGAACTAGTCTGTAAGTCTTGGTACTTATCTTTTTGTAAACAAACTTTGTATGAAAGTGACACTTCTGAACTGTCAGTTTCATACAGAGTTTGTTTAAAAAAAGATAAGTACCTAAACTTACAGTCTATAGTGACAATATATAAAGGGCTCTGACAGAATCGAAACCCTGAGGTCATTGTGACTTGAAATGAAATATGTTAAATAAAAGCTTATACTTTTATTCATAACATAATTAAAAATGTAAATCTTGTAAAATTCTGAATAAAATATCCAACAATATCCATTTCGTTAACGTAAATATATTAATTACTCTATACCTACATAGCTACTAGGTAACTAAAATAAAATTTTCTTACACATGCTTGACATAAAGCATGTTGTACATAGCTTAATACCTAACATTTTCACTAATGGCAAATGGTTTAGTGTGATCTGCAATAATACTTCTAGGGACAATAACTTAACAAATTCAATAAATTATGAATCAAAAACATGAAAATTCTATAAAAAATATTGTTATGTTTACAAGGGACAGTGTTAACGAGATATTCGAGCAGCTACCTATTTGTTGTATGATTGAATAAATAAATAGACAATTTGTAACAACAATTAATTACTAACAGAAGTAAAATACGTGAGCCTAATATATCTATGCTAAACTAGAAATAATAAAACCATTTTGGCACATTTACCAAAATTTACATAAAGAATAGCTCCAAAACAGACTAACATGTGGTATAATGTAACAACCAAATGAACAAGAAATAACGGTATTTTTATTATTAAAGTATACAACAGGCATAAAGAATACAAATAATATTGGAAGTAGATAAGTAATATCGTACTAAAGACAATATTATTTAGTTTAGGAAAGACCTAGATTTTGCAAATATATTTAATTGGGCCGATTGATAGAATAATGAGATTCGATCTGTACAAAATATTCCACAGAAAAAACTGTAATTAGTTGAAGACTAATATTTATATGAACGAACAAGTACAACTCATTATGTAGGTTTTAACAACTTACGTTGTTGTAGTTTTGCTGTTCTTCCGAAACGTAGAGCCCCAATCCTCTACCAAAACAACAACAACGTAAGTCGCGAAACCTACGTAATATTTATATGCATTTAAAATGCTCAGAAACTAGTGTTTAATGAAGGTATAGCACCTAAAAGTGCATGGTGGAAGATTAATCATAAGAATGATAAATAATAAAAATTATAATTAGCTAAAAATAAAAGATAAAATCTGTTTAACATAAATAAAATTAAGATACAGAGTACGTTAGCAAAATAAGGGGCTCTACTAAAATATTTTTTTAAAGATGAATTAATTTAACCATAGTCTCAAACGCAATAATTTGTACATTTTACTACAAGAATTAAATTTTAATTCTGCATAGTTGAATAGATCCATGATTTATTAAATCAAAGACCTAAATTAGTATCTAATATCTATGAGTTTGTTTTTTGTGAGTCACACTCACTGTATCCAATTACAATATCTTAAAAGTTAACAGTAAAATTGTAAATTCAAGGCGACAAGTTTCGCTTTCCAAGGCACATTAATACTTCACCACATTTAATCTTTTGCCTGTCGGCAAAGGCATAAAAGGCACTCAATTCAGTTCAATTTCTTTGTCCATGACTCGTCCACATGTGCTCCTTATAAGTCTCCCTCATGGTGAATGACCGTGGGCACAAGTAGCAACACAACCTGTTAGTCAAATCTGAGTGCATCAACCTTACATGATATTTGAGAGCTGACTGATTAGAATACTTCATACCACAGTGAGGGCAGTCACCGCATATGGCTGCGTGGTTGGACTGCTGGTGGGACAGCCCTTGGGATGTAGAGGCTCCGGCAATACCGGGCACTGATGACATCCCAGCCAGCAGTAGCAAAGCTTGTGACTGTTCCTGGCTGAACGCGTTCTCACTATCCATCTCATCTTGGTGTTCTGATAGCAGCACCTCAGGCTCATAATCAATGTCTGGTTTTGGTGAATACTTCTCTGATTTGACTTGAGTTTCTTCTGGTGCAGTTTTCAGGGGGCTGTGTGTTCCGGCGTTTGTATAAGTAATGGAATCGTTGTTCAGGTCTTTAGGGCGGGTGCAGTGGTTCTCAACTAGATTTGACACTTTCTTGACTGTGTTATTATTGGCACTGATGTCGGTTTTGGAAGGGTTTATTCCTGGAATCAAAAATCGTAAACATTATTTACTTGCCCTTATCCTGATTCATTTTCAAATATCAATTCAAATCCAGTAATAGAAGACTAATAAAGTAGACACACTATATTAGCTAAACATATACTCTGTTAACTAATGGAGGTCAAAGGGTCAAACACCCATACATATAAGTATTAGTTTTCAGCTTCTACAAGCGGCAATCAATACATACAATAGTTCACTGCTGGACATGGTTCTTCCTGAGAAGTACTGACTGAACACAATTTGACAGGTAGGTTGATGGCATACCCACTAATGCCCTGAATGTTGTAGCTCAATTTCAGGTTCTTAGTAAATGTGACCAACTGGCATTCTAACTTCGCACCACCATACAGGATTTCTTACAAAATATCACAATGCTTCATAAAATATATATTTAATAGAAATCTTAGAAGTTACCTGAAAGTAAGGACCTGGCAAGCATACTGTTCTCATAATCTGGAAGACTGTCTTCATTCTCACTGTTGGCATTATTGGGAGGCACCGGGGAGTTGCTGTCATCCATCCTTTCTGTTTTGACTGTCACGGGAACATGCTCTGTATGAGCATTTACCTGAAAAAATAGATAATAATAATAAATAATAATAAATTCTTTATTGCACATTAAAAAAATGCGAAACAGTAATAACAAAAAAAGGAAAACAAAGTAAACAAGGCGGCCTTATTGCTATGGTAGCAATCTCTACCAGGCAACCTTTGAGTGATGAGATAGTGCGTTAAAAGAGAGTGGGATAGTGCATTTCTAAACATACATAAACTACTTATACCTTTCTACATACTAATTAATACATCAAAATAGATGTAATCTTTCTCAAATCATCAGGTCCAGATTAAGACATAGTTCTCATGCTTTTGTTATATGTATAAAAATAATATTAATCTAGATAAATAGTGTACAACAAAGTGAAGTTATTCCGTTGCATACACAGTTCTAAGAAATGTGTTAGTTATATATATAGTTAAAAACCATCCATTTTAATTATAAAAACCATCACAATCTATAGGCTTCTATTAAATATCATATTATGAACATATTTGCATTTATTTACCTGGTTTTGTACACAGCCCTTGCCATTAACAGGCACTTCAATTTTCCCATCACATTTTTTATCAATATTATTTTCAGGAACATAAAGATTGTTGTCAAATTTCACAGAATTGACACTTTTGTTAGGAATATCACATGTTTCGAGTAGCCTACTTTTCTTGTTAGGTTCAGCAATGGTTATGTCATTCGGTTTATCTGAAGTACTGCTTCGTCTTTTCTTCAAGGCTGGAAGTTTCCCTTCCTTTTGAGCACCACTGAATTGTGATTTTGCTGAGATAGTCAGCTGAGTGTACAGTTTGTTTGATGTGTTTGGAGATATGAAACTGTCCTTCTGAAATGTAAACAATTATGTAATTATTAAAACAAGTATTAATATTAGGGATTTATTTATAGTGTTGATTAAAACTAGACAAGGTTGATAAATATTTGTGATTTAGTAAACATGCATACACCAATCATGCCTTTAGCCCTGGCGGGATAGGAAAAGCATTAATGATTGTAAAAGTATGATCCACTTTATTACCACATCTGACAAATATTCAGGGGATTGTTTCAGATAAGTTGTGTATCTTGCAAGGGCATGTTTGAAATGATTATAGCCTTCTTCTAATATGACAGTTCTTACACCCCCGTCAAAGAGAGAAAAGTATGCAAAATTTTCAGAACTGTTGTACTTGTCACCTCAAACAGAGTAGCCACCCTCAAATAGGGGTTTAAGAACTGTCAATCGAGAATATTACAAACACACTCTAGTAAACTTCACATTTATAATATCTGTACATAATTACCTGTTGTGTAACACCAGTGAGTCCCTTAACTTGTAGAAGGGCAGCAGTGTGTAGGAACGAAGACAGTTTACTTTCCTCAATAAATACTTCTCCTTGGTACATGTAGGAAAGTAAGCTCACTATGTCATCAGCTGAGACATCCTTTAAAATTATCACTGGATGCTGGCATGGATTCTCCTGAAATAAAGTTATGTGATGATAAGCCAAAAAACAAACTATCTAAAATGAGTTTAATTTCAACAAATCATCAATGAAAGTGTGAAAATCAGATATTTTAGAGCATATTTACTTGGTATTGTGGCCTTCAAGCTACTGGTTTTTAGTAAGCGCGGCCCTCAAGTCGCCTGCCGTTGTACAGCCGTGACCTACATGTTGTTAGTAAATAACCTATACATAGACGTTGGTCGGTATAAATACGAAGGTTATTCGTACTAAGTCATTCACCTTGAACACATTCCTGAAGTACGGACTGCACGCTGACAGTATCACTTTATGAGCCTTGATATTTTTCCCTTCGCATGTAAGAGTTACATCCACGAGATCCTCTGAACATTTCAACGAGTCTAAGGCACTCACGATATTAGTCTGGAAGTTGTTCCAGCGTAAACAGAATTGATCTGCCATCACCACGTATTCTGGCGACAACTCTGCAATAAACAAATCCTTTAGTAAATTGATAAATGACAGCGAAAACTTAGATAATGTTGTAGACGGGTCATCTTCCACTTTCACATACATTTTCACTACAGTACATCACAATATCACAATTCATTAGATTTTGAGTCTAGTATTGCTTTTAGTTATGTCAATATCTGGTAAAATGCATCAATATGCAATGAATGACCTCCGTTGACTGAGTTGAGTTGAGTGACTTTTCTTTCACTTTCTTTGCATTTTGCAATGTGTCAATATTTTTTTTATTGTATCTGTGGTCTGACAGTCTAGTAACCATAGACAATAAATTTACCACCGCCTTTGGTAGAGTGAGTTTCATAAATTAGTTCTTCGCCGTCATGTTGGCAGTATTGCAAATGAGTGTTGCCGTATTCTCGAACCATTCATTTATAGCAAGTTAGGGATGCCTCCGATACTGATACCGATTTATCGGCGACACGGCAGGTTTTTTGATTTATAGGTATCAATAATAGATACAGCGATACTATTCCTATAACGTGTTTTGAAAAATTAATGTCAACGAACCTCTTATTTTGGTTGCAAACGAGGCATAAACGCACGGGGAAATCCCAAGCATATGCTCGGGGAAGTCCCGTCGTCTTATTTCAGTCAGAAAATTCCTTTTCACAAAACACTCTTGTTAGCTTATTTGACTGCTTTTATGTCAAATAATTTTATAATATTTTAATTTAAGATGTACATTAATTAATAGAAACAATCAACCAACGTATCTACTTACATTTAAATAACTTTTATTAAAATTCGATAAGCGTATCGGTATCGGTATCGTATCGGCGAAATGTGTACCGATGCATCTCAAAACAAGTATATATTTTTTGCTTGTTTGATGTATCCGCGGCTCATGTTTCCGTAGAAATGAAATTGTTTTCCCGCGGTAAAAAGTAGCCCATGTCAATCGCCAGCCTCTTATCTGACTACATACAAAAATAGTTCTTCTACTTCTGCAGCCACCACAGTCCACGGACTCCAGTGGCCCATGCAACGAAGCTACAAGTGTAATCCTACAGGCGAAATAGTGGCAACGTCGCGCCAAAATTAATAATTAAATAGCAAAACTGATGAAAATTACAACTACAGGCGTTTTATGAAGCAACCAGTCTACAATTTTACAATTTACAAGTACAGCTGCCTGTAGCTTACCAGCGACAAACCATAGTGTAAATTTTGCTTTTAAAAACACAGTCGAGCCAGTTTTTACAGGTGTTTTTCTAAAGACTTGTAAACTACAATTGTAAAAATTTACAACTTGTGAATAATTTTACAGGTCCTCAGACGTACCTAAGTAATTTCGTTACAAGTATTTCCTATTAATCTCTGCGATAAATAATAACAGAGTACTCAGAAGGCTTCAAATATGTTACGAAATTAGAGTTCTGACTCAGAAAACAAAGAAATAAAACGAAGTCATAATAGCAAAAAAACATTGAGCAGAAATTATTCAATTTCTTATTTTTATTTCATCCCTATCTATGGAAAATATCTGCTGAACTTTTCCATCATTCGCACCTACTAGTAACTAAACGAACAAAACAAATATTTCTCATTTTCTTGAACAATGACATTGACTTTTGAATTTTGAGTGAATGAAATGAATGAATCGATAGTGTTGTATTTCGACTTGTAAATAGTTTAGCCAAGTTTTTGCAATTAGACACAACGCAAAGGAACAACGCAGTATCAAAATTGCAAATCTGCAAAAATTGTCTATTCAGTCACACGTTGCCATGTACCTCGAACAAAGTCTGTAAGGAATGTAATTTGAGTCATCATACATTGCTCCATAACTTCAAGAAACCCTTGCCGACGCCGCCTGCCAACGGAAATGGAAATGAAAAACCTTCAATTTCCAACGGCGGTCAAAACAGAAGCTCCAATCATATAGCCTACGATGAATTGGAAGTTTTGCTTACGACAATATACCTTCAAGTAAAAACTGTCGATGGTACTTATGTCAAACTCCGAGCATTTTTGGATCAAGGCTCTCAAGTCAATTTAGTAAGTGTCAAAACTGCACAACTACTTAGACTGCCGAGACAACATAGCAACGCAACTATATCCGGTATCGGATCGACGTCTGAAAATTCTAAGGGAAGACTACAACTAAGCTGCAAGTCACTACACACTGACTACCAATTTGAACTTGAAGCAGAAATAGTTCAAAAACTAACTAAAAATCTACCTAGCAATACTTTTGAGAAACAAGACTGGCCGCACTTGCAGTGTTTAGCGCTCGCCGATCCTGACTACAACGTTTCGCGTTCCATTGACTTGTTACTGGGCGCAAAAGTCTACTCGCAAATCATAGCAGACGGCGTATTGAAAGGCAATGAAAACGATCCTATTGCACAACGAACGCACTTAGGGTGGATGATAAGCGGCGGTGTGTCTCAAACTTTTAACTGCCACATGACACTTGTGAACCTCAACGAGATGACGAAATTTTGGGAAATAGAGGACATCACCCAAAATAATGAGCTAACCAACGATGATCAATGTGAAATTTTCTACGCTGAAACTGTGCGCCGAGAAATGGATGGAAAATATACAGTAAAAATGCCGTTGACTCATGATGCTGCTGAAAAATTGGGAAATTCTAAATCTATTGCAATCGCTCAATTTTTGCAACAAGAGAAAAAATTCCAAAGACAGGCGAAACTAGCTGCAATGTATAAACAATTTATACACGAATATATCGAACTTGGCCATATGAAACTAGCATCTCCGGTTTCTAGTTCAAATCCGGAATGTTTCCTGACCCACCACGGCGTTTTGAGGGAGCAGTCTGATACTACCAAGCTAAGGGTTGTTTACAATGCCGCTCAGCCCACATCCAGCGGTCATAGCCTGAACAGCGTGCAGTTGAAAGGTCCGAACCTACTAACAGATATCCAAAGCCTAATTTTAAAATGGCGAACTTATAAGTATGCAGTAACAGCGGACATTGAAAAAATGTTTAGATGCATTTGGATATCACAAGATCAGCAACAACTTCAGAAGATCATATGGCGTGAAAATCCAACTGATAGACTTCAAGAGTATCAGCTGTGCACTGTCACATATGGAACTAAAAGTGCACCATGGCTCGCGATGAGAACTCTAAAACAGCTAGCTATGGACGAGAAACATCGCTATCCCGCCGCAGCTGAAGTTCTGATGAACGAATTCTTCGTCGACGACCTGGTCAGCGGCCACGACGACCTTGAAGCAGCTAAAGCTCTACAGCAGTCGCTTATACAACTATTGGGCAGCGGAGGTATGAATCTACGAAAATGGAACAGTAATCATCCAGAACTTTTACAAAACTTAAGCAAGGATCAGATTTCAACTAAAGCTACTTATGATTTCAAAAACGATCAAACTACAACGATGCTCGGCCTAGGTTGGAATCCTAAGGCTGATAAATTCCTGTTTAACTGGAGCCTAGAAGAGAAAAATAAACAACTAACTAAGCGAAATCTACTCTCCGAAATCTCCAAACTATACGACCCTTTGGGGTGGCTGGCACCGATCACAGTTTCAGCAAAACTTATCTTTCAAAAGGTGTGGTCCACCAAACTTGGATGGAATGACCTACTACCAACAGAAATTCAGAAAGATTGGCTGAAACTTAAAGCTGAACTACCTGAAGTGAAAAACATAGGTCTAAACCGATGGATCGGTGTCGACAGCAAGAAAGATGTCGAATTATTGGGATTCAGCGACTCGAGCGAGAAAGCTTATTCCTGCGTGGTATACAGCCGCGTGACAAACGAAGAAGGTCAAACTATTGTCACCCTACTCGCCGCCAAAACTAAAGTAGCGCCGATAGCGCAAAAAACAACCTTGCCGAGGCTGGAACTCAACGGAGCCCAACTTTTATCTCAACTTATTGATAAAATCAAGAAAGCGCTATCAAGTTACAACATCTCATCTGTACAAGCATGGTGTGACTCCCAAGTCGTGTTAGCTTGGATACAGGGCGACACTACTCGATGGGAAAAGTACGTAGCACACCGAGTGGAAAAAATAAAAAGCGTTATACCAGCGGAAAACTGGCATTACGTCAAATCGAACAACAACCCAGCTGACTGTGCATCACGTGGCCTCCACCCGAGCCAACTTGTGAACTTTAACTTACGGTGGGAAGGCCCGAAGTTTTTGCATACAACTAACGAACAAGAGTCTTCGAAAAACTATACATGCCTATATACGACAGATATTGGCCAAGCTAAAACAACTGAAATAACAGAATCAAAAACTGAACAGAACGGAAACTTGATAAATGAATTATTGCGAAAATATAGTTCATTGAATCGCATTACACGCGTCACCGCATGGATATTGTCATTTCTTTCCAATGCACGAAACAAGGTGAAACGCGAAACTACCTACTTAACAAGCGACGAACTTCAAACTGCATTGCGACACATTATGAAATATGTGCAACGCACTGAATTTGAGACTGAATATGAACAACTTATGAAGAAAGAATTCATTTCACCAAAAAGCAAGCTATACAAACTGTCACCGTATTTGGATGAGCACGGAATAATGAGAATCGGTGGACGTCTATCAAACTCCCATCTGTCAGCAGAGATGAAACATCCAATCATCTTATCTGCAAAGGGGCGCCTGACTCAGCTGATTATACAACAAGCACATATGGACACACTACACGGAGGACCTCGACTTACTTTGGCTCACATTAGACAGCGTTTCTGGATCGTCACTGGCAACAGAGTCGTCAAATCATACTTACGTCACTGCGTGCGCTGTCACCGCTTCAAGGTTACTGACACCCATCAGCTTATGGGTGATCTTCCGCCACAAAGAAGTACTCCGTCAAAAGCATTCACCCATACAGGAGTTGATTTCACGGGAAGTGTGAACGTTAAGCTAAACAAAGGAAGATCAGCAAAAATAACTAAAGGATACGTCGCAATCTTCGTGTGCATGGCAACAAAGGCTGTGCACATAGAACTAGTGTCCGATCTATCAACTGAAGCGTTCCTGGCAGCTTTCAGAAGAATGTGTAACAGACGTGGAACACCAAAACACGTTTATTCTGACTGCGGCACAAACTTCATCGGAGCCGCACGAAAGTTACGTCACGAGTTTGAAGAATTCAAGCAAGAACTGTCGCCTGAATTTTTTGATGAGATCGCTAAAATGGAGGTTCAATGGCATTTCAACGCCCCCGCATGGCCATCAGCAGGGGGCATCTGGGAAGCTGCAGTGAAAGCCATGAAATATCATCTGCGACGTGTACTGGGAGACCAAAAGCTAACATTTGAAGAATTTTCGACATTGCTGACACAAATAGAGGCGTGTTTGAATTCCCGGCCACTGTGTCCACTAACTGAAGACCCTGACGAATTTTACAACTGTCTAACACCGGGTCATTTCTTATGTGGCAGCCCTATGATGTCATTGCCACTATCTGATTACACTGATATCAGAACTATCAGCCTGAGACAGCGATGGCAACTCATCGAGCATATGTTCCAACAATTCTGGAAAACTTGGTCCAGTGACTACCTAACTCAACTACAAGCACGTTCTAAATGGAACAAGCCTACACCTAATATCCAGGAAGGAGATGTCGTTCTGATAAAAGAAGACAATATCCCACCAGGAAAATGGGCAATGGGGCGGATTCTGCAACTGCACCCTGGAAAAGATGGACTTGTCCGGGTGACAACAATTAAAACTCAATCAGGGGTAACCAAACGCCCTGTGATCAAACTATCGCCGCTGCCAAAACTTACTGAAATTGAATCAGAATCCGAAATACAGCCTGAAACTCATAAGAAAACTGAAGAAACGAAGAAGAGGAGATCAACTGCATCAAAAATCAACAAGACAGTACTTTGTTTGTTTACAATCCTTATCATGTTCACTGGAGTACCACACTGCGCCATGAGATGGATACACTCGACCACTACAACAACTTACTGCTGGCTCCACACAAACATCTTGGCAATCGTAAACGCAGAGGATTTATCAATGGAATAGGAGCACTAGCTAACGACCTATTCGGAATTTTGGACTCGAACTTCGCTGAAAAATATGAGAATGATATCCAATCTATTCAAAATAATGAAAACTATCTATTACAACTAATTCGAAACCAAACAACAATAGTTGAACTAGAAAATAAAGCATTGAAGAAGAATGAAGACAGCATCAAACAGCAACTTACCTTAATGGACGATTTTGTAAAGCAAACAGATGAAAACATAGAAAAGATTGAGTCTCACTTAGAAATTGTAATGGCAACCAGTTACTTCAACTCAGCATCTTTGGGAGCTTATCTGCTAATCAATAACTTACGGAAAGTGCAAGAAATGCTTTTCAACACTCTTACCAACGTCTACAAAGCACACATCGACATACAGCTGATATCACCTATCGACTTAATAAACCAATTAAACGTAATTGCTGGTCAACTTCCAAACTCCGTATCTCTACCTATAGACAGCGTCAGAGATAACATCAAGGACATCTATAAGCTTTTATACGCAAAGGCTCGAGTCACATCGAACTTTTTCCTATTTGAGGTTCATATCCCACTAATAAAGGATGAAGATTTTATCTTATATCAAGTCATACCATTACCAGTGAAAACGGAACAAGGAACAGCTGTTATGCAATTATCTTCAAATTACATTGCTGTCGACCTGAGGGAAAGCGCATACATTACCCTATCCAGAGAAGACATGCAGCAATGTACCCAACTAAAAGAAGACAATTTTTTTTGTAACAAAAACCTACCAATTCTCAAGTTGCATACTGATGACGCGCCATGTGAAGCAAGACTATTAGGTCACTACTCTACGTCACTGTGTTCCTTGAAAAATGCAACGTGCAAAGACGGCTGGATAGAGTTACACGCGCCGAACAGCTGGTTAGTGACATGTTGCAATACATGCAATTTGCGCACAATATGTGATGACGACATCACTTCACACGTCATGACTTCATCGGGAATTATAACATTAGATCAAGGATGTGTACTACAGTCAAAAGCTATGACAATCTACGCTCACAACATCTATAACAGCAATATGAAACTGAACATGGATTTTGAGCTGCCTAACATAAATACAACTATAAACAAGATAGTGAACCTGACGTATCACCCGATACAACATCCTGCTATACCTGTACGTTCAAATCCAGGTTTAGACGAAATTGAGAAACGACTATCTATACAAAAGGCGCATGAAAACCAACTGCCTTCATCGATATCAAGCCACGATATTCATCATTATACAACTATCTATGGTTTGATGGGCACTATCATCGGAGTCGCCGTTTTTTGGGCTGTTAAGAAGCGATGTGCTAATCGAATCACATCTGACATAGCCACTACCTCAGAGCAGCGTGTTGAATCTGTGGAGATGCACACCATGCACCCAGCACCGCGCTCTCGCCAGGAGGAGCCTGCCTGCGCTACAATTCACAAGCAGGCAGAGTCTGGACGCCGCCGAAAGAATGAAAATTCTTTTGCTAACGTTGCGTTTAGATTAGATGATCTACCTAGTTTATAAGTTTTACTTGCTTTGTATTGGTACTTCTTTCTATCTACTTTTTTTAAATATTTTTTCCTTTTCTTCTTTTGGGGTGCCCAGCATGTACGGTTTACACCGCACATTGGCAATCATACCTACACGTCATTTTGCTTACGCTGCGGCCTCATTGTCGCACCGCCGGCAATTAGCTTTAATTTATTTTAGAGTGCATTACCACGTCATAGAAAGAAGTCACAACGAACTAATATTGTAATCAATTCATCATTTTAATAAATCTTCAACTTAACTTTGGTGTGTGATATTTCTACGTGCTCTCTCAACAACAACTATTCAACTTAAACAACTAAGCTACAATAATAAATGTACAAACTGTACAAAATGAATCAACACACGATCACCTAATCCAAAGAATACTAACTAGAACCACTTTCTTATCGGTCGCCCATAGATAGGTACCTACTCTTACGGTGTAATTCTGATTATAAGGGACATAGACGCGTGCTAATTAATTTTAAATTAGGACATTATTATATTATTTCGAATGTTTTGTAATACTTCATTTAACTCGTATTTTAAATTTTTAATTAATTTGCAGTGCCCTCAAAAGGGCGTCATATGTGATACACTATTAAAATATTAGATCTTAAGAAACCATGTGATAAGCAAATAAATGAATTATGAATTATGAATTTCGCTTGTAATTGTAGGATTGTAATTGTAGCATCGTTGCATGAGCCACAGATATCCGTATCATCGCGCTGAGAAACAAACACACTTTTTCATTAACGATTACCTATATGAATAAATTACTTTATAATAAAAATAAAAATAAATTAAAATTGTTTTAATAATGTGTACGGCGGCAACCCAAACTAGAACATATCTGAACGGGATGATTGGAGCCTCATTGCGTTTTTCATGATCACAAAACCTTTCACTCTTAGCAAAATTGTTTTTTCCTGATGTTTTGGCATGATTTTTTCACAATAATTTGTTAACAAATCGTAAAAAAATTTTAGAGCACGAATCAAGTTTTGTCGGTAGGGACAGATAAAGGTGCCAACATGACGCCAAAAGAACTATTAGTTGAAAGGAGCTTTATACTCGAACGACTAGCAAACAAGAATAGACGATAATTGGTTTTTCTTGTGAGCAACAGATTCAACGCATACAGCCTGACTTTGATATTTTACATCACTACACTACAGATTACCATGGTGACAGATCTGATATTCAAAACGTCAAATCACAGAAAAACGCTAGTTTTATTAAATTCTCTTTGGAAAAACTTCGAAAACTATAGAAACCGGCTCATAAACGGCACCAAAACAAAGCTTTTGTGTGAAAAAGGTTACTGTTTCGAAAATATATCATTGAAAAGTGAAAATGACTTCTGATCCTGAGAGATTTGATTCCATGCTGCTGGCTATGGCCCAGCAGCACGAGGGTGGCGTAAAAGATGTAAGTACCGTGGTGAGCTTGAGTTTCTGTGGAGTGTCCAGAGCACATGTCTACAAAGAACCCTCGGTACTTAGCCTGGAACATTCTATTGCACACTCAAGTTGGAAAAAGTCATGTTGGAAGAGATTCACTGCCCTTTTTTCCTTTCTACAACAGAGGGTTATCAATTTTCCACTTTACAAAAATTTTTAAATTGTTTAGATAGGTAATAAAGCATTATTTTTAACCCACTTTGCCTTTTTACCCTGGCTTAGAACCTATCAGCAAATCACCTATTGCCTTGCCTTATCTCGTTCTCTGCTGGGGTCGGCTACATAACCTAGGGGATTTGATGTGGTACCAACTCGTATAAATTGCCAATGCACAGTCGGTGTGGACGGTTTTTCGCCCGAGCATGAGATGAGCCTGAGCAGGGCATGATGAAATTCTCATGCTAGGGCGAAAAACCGTCCACACCGACTGCACATTGCGCCACCATGCTCTGCGCGGCAGTGAGCATCTGGTTACCTGTACACTAATGATTCAAAGCCCTTTCATGTTTTTATAAATGTATCAAGGCATGGTCCTGCTGTTTTAATTTGAACAAAATATTTTTTCTCATAATTCTATCAAAGCAGCAGTTGTTTGTTCAAATTCCAACTTAATATGCATTTTTATTCACATTTACTGTTTTTGGCTCTTCCTAGATCCAGTTTTACATTTTAAGCCTTTTATTTTTTTGCTAAACAAGTATGTATGTTTCTTTTTTCTAGCTTCTCAACACTATAGTCAGTTTCCTTGCAAGAAAGACTGATTTCTTCACTGGAGGTAAACCAGGAGATTGGGAAAAGGTAATGAAACACTGTTCTATGTGAATAGCGTCAGTTACAAAGTGTGAGGGAGAAAGCATGAACGTCTGATATATGTGAGAGAGAGGAAGCATGACAATCAGCTGCATGATTTCTTTATCCGATGCAATAATACCTTATTTTTCTTTTTAAGTAGCCTGCCTGCTCTATCTTGCACAATGTACAATATTCCTTGAACCTTCAAGACCTTCTACAATACCAAAAGAGGTCAATTTGTTGTACCTACTGGTGAATTTAAGTATGACAAAGTGAAGGAAAGGAAAAATATATCTTCTTTAATTGATTTTAATCTTAACTGCTCAAATCATGCCATATACTGATGGCTGGATTTTGCTGAATAGATAGATTTGGCTGAGTTGACTGAAAATGAAGTCACACTTATCCAAATCCCAGGTTTAAACTAATTGCATCACAGAGAAAAATTCAAAACCTGTTTTTTTGCCTGTATGCACAATTTTGCATCTTTTTTGCACCAATAAAGACACTTGACAATAAATGCAATTTTTTACCACTGAAGAGACCTGCTGTTTATCATGAATGAACATAATGCACTGATTAAATTGTTTTTTTTCACTTTTCAAATTGCAGATAGTAAAAGACACATTCAGCAGCCATGCTCAGAAAGCCCAGGAAGTGATTGACCAGGCCAAGAAAGAAAAAGAAGAAGCAGATAGAAGACTGAAAGAGATCCGAGCTCGCAAAGAACAAGAAAGATTGCAACAGGACTTTGAACCTGCTTCTGTCACCGAGGTTACCGAAGAGGAGGCTTCTAAGATCCAAGCAGATATTGAGAAGGAGAAAAAACCTAGTGAGTAGTTCATCAGTTTTGAGCTATTACTTGTGTATTAGGAGCTTTTTTGTCCATGCTTCTGTGAGGTTGATAAGCCTTAGAAGAGAATTAGAAATTGAATTAGTATAGCACCTCCGGTCTTTTTTTATTTTGGCTGTTTGATTCTTGCACCTGCTAAATTTTGTACATTTTACCTAACTTGTAATAGGTATCTAATGGTCTATTTTTAATTTACATTTCATTCTGCCAGTCCTGCCATCTCTACTAGTGCTAAAAAATAACATTTGTAAAATTTTTTCAATGTAAAAGTTTGGTTTTGCTAGCATTTGCGTTCCCTGTGAGTTAAATATCTTGCTATGAGCTCGCCAATCCGCCTGACAAGTGTGGTGAATATGAAAATAGTAATCCATTATCAACTTGATTCACCACTCTTCAAATGTGCTTCCTTGTGTATATAAGGTGTAAAAATATTAGCTGCAAATATTTTAATGGCTGAATCAGCCCTTGAAACTGAACAACTTTCCCCAAGGAATATTAGTCGAAATATGAAAAAAAAATTTTGACCCCCCATACAAATTTTCTTGGTCGGTTGGCAATTTTGTATGGAAGGTCCAAAATTTTTTTTTATATTTCGACCTATGTTCCTTTGGGAAAGTTGTTAAATTTCATGGGCTGATTCACCTCTTAAGATATTTGCAGCTAATATTTTTACACCCTGTATTTTTGGACTTTTGCTTATACTTCCTTTGTTATTTATCTCTTTCCAGGCATTGAGGTCGGCAGCGGCGACGGAGCAGGCACCAGCAGTGCAGATGATGTGAAAGCCCCTGATGATGAGGAAGATGATCCTAAAGAGAAGGGCAAGCTGAAGCCCAATGCTGGCAACGGCTGTGACCTTGAGCACTACAGATGGACTCAAACTTTAGAGGAGGTTGAGGTAAGTTTTTTATAGCTAACATACAGAAGCATACGATAACAGGTCTAAGACTGTATTTGGTTTTGTAAATCTAGAGAATAACTAGCAGCTTCTATGTGAAATAGCACTACTGGTGTAGCAAACGTGAAATGTAATGTAGGTAAGTGTACCGTAAATGGAAGGGGACTACTTCACTCCTTAGCTCTGGCATGGAATGTATACGACCTGACTAAGATTGGCTTTATGTCATTAGCAATCTATTAGTATGACACTCCATGTGGCGAGACCTATACCAAGCAGTGGACTGCAGTGCCATGATTACATAGGAGGCTGTTAATCAGTGGCGTATCTACGAAGGGGTAAGTTGGTGTGCTATGTTCAGCCAGTATACTATGAGGGTATACTAACATGTTGATTTAACACGTCGGAGAACACGAAACGGGGGCATTTTTGGACCAGGGCGTTTTGGTCGTCTATCTACGCCACTGCTGTCGATCGTCGATAAAATTTAATGGGAGGGATATCTTACTTTCGGGATTTAGGATCTAAGATAAGACCATTATTTGACTTTTTGTCACATGATTTATTTTCTAATGAGTCGCTGTATAGTGTGTAAAAGGCAGTTCCTTTACAGATAAATGTTTGTTGGATTCAGTCTAAAGGATTAGTTAGAAATGAATGGTAGACACAAGTGGGACTATAATTTTATTGTGTGTTCGATTATCATTATCACAGTTCTTCCATAACAAAATATTTATTAAACTAACTAATCTAATCACCTACACTTTCCACAGCTTGGTAACTGTGATTTATAAATTAACTTATTCTAATGTAACTGGTATACAAACAAACAACGTCAAAAGATGCAAATTTTCATGTTCTTACGAAAATGTGCAACTCTCTTATAGCAATTTGAATTTTGCTTCTAGAATTGTTTCCTGGCCCTGAAATAAACTTCAAGAAAAGTAAATTATATGGAGAATTTTAAAGAGCCAAGTATCGTAATGTTTCTTTGCTGTGTCAAAACTGCTAGGCTCTTTGATAAATGAAAATTGTAGTAGCAATAATTCTACAATACACTTTCTTTTTCTTAACTAAGGATTTATCCACTAGTTACTGGATATTTATTGCACTAATAATTTAATTCTTAAATACTGATTATGCCTATTGTCTACATTATTTGATATTTGCGCTAACAATGGAACAACATTTCATTTTACTTACAAAACTACAAATGAATATTTGAAATTATTTATACTGCTTATTGGCCCGAAGATTTACTATCTCAGTTATTTAAACAAATAACTTGATAAAACTTAACAAGTCCATACACATGAATACATAAAATGTATTCAAAAGGCACCAATATGTAAAAATAATATTTATCTATAAGAAAAAATAGTAAGTTTTACACATAGTACATCTCGTCGTTGTCTAGTTTTTCGATACATTAAAAGTCATTAATACTTTTCAAAAACTAAATGAATGAATAGCCCCTGCACATTTTTCTACGAATATTTGTACATGCCGGTATTCTCCTTGCGCATTCGCACTGAAACAAAATGAAAACAAGAATTAGAAATAGTCTGCATTCGATAAGGTTAGTGTCACCACACCCCACCGGTTTTTAATTCGACATAGGTCGAATGCTCTAACACTAAATATTACAACAAGTGAGATTGTTGTAATATTTAGTTGGCTCAGTAAACCCATGTTAAACAAATTACACCTATTGTTTCATATCACAGAGTAAAATGAAACACATCTTCTAGGCAGGCTAGGCTCATCATACCATTCTCTTAATTAGGTAGGTAAATTAGGTAGCATAGCCAGCAAAGCGCCTAATGTCTGTAATGTCTTTCGCCAACTAATACACAAAGAAAAAGCATGTATTCAAGATCTTTTACAATACTCACTTTCAACGAAGCATATGGCAGCAAGTATGCACGCAGAGAACAGTATCGTCATTGAGATGACGAGCACTGTAATCTGGTGCGAGTGAGCGCAGCAGCACGTCCTCGGCTCCTTGCTCGGGTGCTGCTTAGTGAAACCATTCACTACTGTGAAGTGGGTCGAACTGGCAATCGATACTGCGTCCTTCTCTGTCGCCGTCCCTCTTTTAACTCCGTCCCAATAAGAATCAGCTGATTCTCGCGTGTCTTCGGGTATAGCTACTACAGCTTCCGAAAACCCCTTGCGTCCGTAACTTCCTAGTCTTCCCTGGTAGCCTCCGTACTCGTTTGGTGCCGGTCCTTTGTTGTGCATTCGCGCCAAGTGCGCTGCGCTTAGCAACAACGAGCCTGATGACACACTCTGAAAAAAATGCCACAAGAAATATTAGGAATGAGTTGAGAGCAAAAATTATTATTAGCCTTATCATTTAGAATCGCTCAAGGAAGTAGTGATATCTGACAGTAACCATGCGTGTTACCGAAACTAACCCGCGTATGTACGAACTACAATTGCGTCATAATCGCGAACATGCCAGCCAACAACACTTTTACCTAAAAGGTCATGGATTTGATTTAACGCATGTAGGTTAGCACACAACAAAAGGTACTAATTCACAATACCTGCTGCATTGACGTAACCATTAATCAATGAAATAGAATGATGATTTACAGCGATCATCAAGTTTTTAATAGTGGCTTATTGTAGCAATTACTAAAATAATTTTACATTCGCGAATCGTGCGTTGGTTGTCAGCTCCTAAATTAAGTAATCCGTCAGAAGTAAGGAATGCCATATAAGAACTGACAAGAGGATCCTGAACTAGACACGAAGTTATAAATCCGTTTCTTGACCCCATCAATTAGGTAAAATCACGGTATCACAAAAAGCTAATGAACAAGATTTCTCTTTTTGCGACTTTTTACAAGTATATCGATCATGAAATAAGGTAGATCGGTGGAGTAGATTATCGTTTTTTGCGGCAGAATATTACATCATGCGTGTAATTTATGATGGAACACCTTTGCTAAGCTTGTCGGCTAGGTATCGTTATTATAATTGAAGTTTGAATCATTCTACTTCGAACGTGAACCGCGCTTCTGTAAATTAGATATCCTAGTATAATTTACGTGACAGACTGAATAGACACATCATCCTTAGACCTGGCGTGATATTGAGCACGTAGCCTGTTGCAACAAGGTAGAATCCATTAGATCATGCTTCATCACATCACACAAAGCAGCATTCGTTTATGCAGCTAGCTACAAATTTAATTTAATGTTTTTATGGATTTTATAACTTTTATGAAGTAATAAAAATTATATGGCACCTATTGCAGAAACTGACATGCTTTATTATTAATGTATATACATGTTTTCTGTAATTTTTAATATGTCTGCGCAATATCCTAAATATGTAAATATTTCAAAATGACTTCACTTGGCTTGTACGGATGACTTACACGATCACTACATAGTATAAACCAAAGTCGCTTTTCGCGTCTGTGTCTGTATGTATGTTTGCATAAATTTTAAAATTACGCAACTGATTTTGATGCAGGTTGTTTTTAAATCTATAGAGTGATTCAAGAGGAAGGTTTTTATGTATAATACTTGTCAGAAAAATCTTTATTTTCACGGGAAAATGAGTTGCAACGGGCGCAGCCGCTGGGGCAGGCCGCTAGTATATTATAAAATTGAATAGTTAGTACGATTTTTTGCTTTTGCGCTAGTTCAAGATAAATCTGGACAGATAAAGGTAAACTCACATGAGTACTGTGGTTGCTGGCGGAGCCCTGGCTTGACGCGGAGCCGCCTCGAGAGCGCGAGTCGCTGAGGCTGCCTGAGGTGCTGCTGCCAGACAACGAAGGCCTCGGTATGTGCCAGTCATGCGATGAGATCTGAAACGGAAAACAAAACACTTAATGGTTATTGTAGAACGGGGAATGGTTATTGAAAATTATCTCAAACGGCCCTCTATATTTGTCAGACGTGGCGATAGCGATCGTATTTTTACGGCCGTTAACGCTCTGCCTACCCCGTTAGGGATAAAGGCGTGATTTATTTATGTATGTAGAACGGGCTCGACGTCTACTGGCGCCTATTTTGGTGGGGGTTCACTACTCAAGCCTTCCTAGTTCCCTAAGGAAGCTCAGCAACTCTACCAAATCACTGAGTGCCTCAGGGATTGACCTCGGGTTTCCGAGGTGCTTTACCGGGTATGTCGCTACCTCTTTGTGTGCCACATGGGCGGCTGTTTATTCTTCTTAAACGGAACATTTACTAAGGAAAAATATTTAAAAGTAATAGGAATCCCACAAGCTCTTTGAGTAGGTTCGTTACAAACTGCGATGACGGATGCATGTCGTTTTTAGTGACCGTTTAAAAGATAAGAACCAAAAGGACAAAGACCTAAAAGATCTTTCCGATAAAAGAAACTGTATTATTGTTTGTTATCTTCACTTCCATCACGAAGACCACCAGACTTATGTACAAAAATGCTTTTTCCTGTCTAAAATATAAAAAAATAAGCAAGTAGTTATTTTAAATATTAAAAATACTAAACGGAGATAGTTACATTCAGAAACTTATTGTTTCATTTTAAAATTAATAACTGAACTCTCTGGCGCAGTGACCCGAAAATATTAAAGTAATAAAGTAGATGTAAAAGTGGTCCCAGCGTACCCCCGTTTCCTCTACGATTGTTTTCCATAATAAAGCCTTCATACGCAAGCCTATCAAGATGTTTCACATCACCATTTTTGTATATTTTATTGTACGGTCAGTCTTAAAGGCCTTTTTGGTCATCAGATTACTATTATGATGACCTTTGACTGAGTACCGTCGTGAATAAAAATTAAACAATTGTTCTCCTCTCAGCACCTGTCTATATTCGTGTAAGTATAGTCTGTACATGTTAGTTGTGCAAGGTTGTGTGTGAAATTGCAAAGCTCGCAATTTATCTCAAGTTATTATTATAGCTTTGTTTCATAATTACACTTTATATTAATTACAATGTAGGCTATAATTGGTTCTGGGCGGAACTGCTCTCGATTGCCATTCAATTAAGAGAAGAGGACATCAAGAATCCTTGTTTTACTTAAGTCAGTATTATTTTATGATTGCTGCAGTTTAAGAGGATAATTTCAGATTTGACCCAGATATAAACCATACAAAATAATCGATTGCTTCTGGTATCGATTTATTCTAAACAAATACGTGTTTTCAAGTATATAGCTATCTATTAGCATAAATCTCAAGGCTTATGATTCCGAGCGCGTATCACTGGGTGCGAATAGGCTTGCGCACACGCACCTTGCATTGTTAAAAACCGTGTGAAAATTGCGTTTTATTTATTGCTATCTCGCGTACATTACGGAGTGGCAATGAGATTTGTTTTTAGCCGATTCGATGCAGCGTTTACCCGATTTATTTTTATTACTCAATCAGCTGATGCCTGCAGCATGCCGGAGTAAATAATACGCATTGGCCTTTAATATTTGCTCTTTAAAAGTAGGTTGAGAATCACAAGTTTTAAATTAATCTTATAAGTACCTATTGTTTGTGGTCAAATAATACGATGTCTTGTGTTGGACATTCACGCCCACAAAATTAATCGCTCTTTTTTGTTTCGGAGGTGGGTTAAATGATTCAAGCAGGTGTTTTTAGTCCAACGTGTTGTATGGTAATATGTACAAGTCAAGCTTGTTGAACGCTTGCAAAATGTTCCACGCCTGATTTTGTTGTTGAAAGAACCTTTGCTTTACAAACAAAAGCGTCGACATAAAAGCCTACATAGTTGTGCAACGTCGTTGACTTGTGGGTGTGACGTGCTGTACGGAAATCGTTGCAGAATCCTTCCTTGTCGTGCTTCTTAGATCAGTTTCATCTAAATATCACCACTGTTTGTGTTTCTTTGTAGGGGAGCCTTTACGTAATGCAAATACTCGGCTGATTGTACTTAAGTGCGCACGAGCACGACTCTACATCTCAGCTTTTGCGTTCGCAGTCGTAAACTGCCTTTGGGGAAATGGTTGTGTTTCGCAGTTATTGCCTTCAAGTTTTACGTGATAAGCAAACAATATGATGTTGCAATGCAGCCCGCGGGCACTGCAATCCTCCGCACCGGGCCTTGTGATTCGTTCCCGAGCCACGGAGCTCGGCCGTGCTGAATGAAACTGAGCATCTTCAGTTATTGTTATTAAACAGATCTGATGTTTCATCAAATTATTTTTAGGTCAAGTTTTGTGCAGTCCGATTGATTTTGTCAGATACGCCGTTCAAGGTTCGCGTTCTCTTTATTTTGCGGTCTCGTTTTGTCGGCCTCTTACACAATCAATCTCAGCTTTGCTTTCGGCTTCATGGTCTTCTTTGTTGTTTTGATAAAATGATGGATAGGCATTTATGGTAGTGTTGTATAAGTAATGCATTTCTTTTGTATTTTCAACGCAAGGTCGTGTTCAATTTGTTGTTGCAAAGTTCAATCGTCGATTAAGGTTTGCGAATCAAAGTGGTTAAGGTAAACGAGACGATTAAAATCTGCGTGAAGATATTCGTTGAGATTATAATTGCCTAGTCTATTCGTGTGCCAGTATTGGAGGCGCGAGTTGAGCTGTTGCAAAATATTCGGCAAATGCAAACCGGTTCCGAAGTCGGCACGTCGTTGCGGGTGAGGCAGAAGGCATGCTATCAAGTCTCGAAGCATATTTAGATTCAGTGCACGAACACTTTCGCTCTTTGTGTGTGAACCAATTTTGCGATACAATCAGATCGAGATAGACGAGGTGGGAACTCGGTCGAATTATCCAAGTTCTGCCTGTAATTGTGTAGAAACAGGTGTTTGCGGCATTGCGGGTTAGCCAACTCAGCTAGTTTATGTAGAAAAATTTCTGTTTACCTTTGATATTTCAAAACTGCGATTTTAGTATTTCTAAATTCGAAACGCATATTTGCTGGGTCAAGCAACTGATTGAATAGATTGTTATTCTGGTAGCTGCTTTTAAGTTCCGGCTTTAATATCCTGTTCCTTCGAAAGCACATTCTAAATTGCATCAATGAATGCTGCGGGCTAAAATTTGCTATCAAAATATATGTACTTCATATCAATAGCAACTAACCTCAATAAATTTTCGAATACATTCCAAGGTGTTGCAAAATGAGCTATTGAAAAGTTCAATTCATGTATTCATGAAACTAAACTCCAACACCAGTCTAAATGCAAATAAAAACTGTTTTTCAGTATGATTAGAATATCCATTAGCAACAGCACACAGCAAGGCTAGTGATTGTTACTTAGCGCTTCTATAAAACTTATTCATAATAATTATAAAGCGTAAAAAATATATAAAAAAATAAATAAAAGGGTAAAGCATAGGATAAAATAAGGACAAAATTATTTGACCTCCCGTACAAAATTAATGATCCTGACATATAATTTTGTATAAAAGGTAATTTATTTTCTAATTTTCCTTGTAAACATTACTCAGATTCAAGGCGTGGCTGACCTATTGAATATTACTAAGTTTTTTTTACTGTTGTACATACACCTATAAGACAAATTCTTCCTCTGTCGTGTGGGACACCGAGTCGACGAATGTCTCGATGAACCCTGGTGTCAGAATTTTTCAACCGCCTATTACTACGAGTAGGCCTCTGACGTGGCCTCTAAAAAATAAGAATCCTTTAACAAATTGCTACTATCCTGTTTTAGTAGTGAATTGAATATTGATTATGCACGAAGAGCTGCCCACGTGCCGGCCGGTACGGATGTGTCCGAGTGCATATGATTCAGTGTTTAATTACATCGACACGTGGTATGACACGTTCGAAACACCGTGAGATACGTGTTTGTTTACGTTGGTAAGTGACGGCTGTGTACTATGCTAAGTTAGTTCAATTAATGCATATAATTGTATGGCAATTCACAAGACGACAAGGAGAGCTCCTTAAAAAACTTAGATTATGAAGCTTTTGGTCTCTGGATTCAGCACTTAGACAATAGGCAAAAATTCAGGAATAATGGATATTTCCTAGGTACGTGTACAATTAAATCGGAAAAATGTGTCCCAAAAGGAATGAAATAAACTCAGTATTTTTCTTTATTCTTGATGGCACGTGAAACAGGTTAAGTTAATAAATTTGGTAAGAAAATGGACAGCAACACTGTCACCGCTTACCAAGGTATTCCCTGACGTCCCTGTATTAAGGTGATATCAATAGCGTTTTTTCCTCCCTCTATACAACCTACAGCTGTATGGCAAGATTTACATCATATCACTACCACAGTCATCACTCATCTTCGCACAAAGTATCGCAACATCTGATATGGTCACGTACTAAGCCTGTACATGCGTTTGTCTTCATTAGCCTTCGAAGGTATGTGTAATACACCATAAGTACTGATCGTAAACCCGTTTCTGATCCTAATCTATATTTGGCTAGTAAATCATACATATATCATATATCACGCATTTATCCCTTGCGGGGTAGGCAGAGCGCTAACGGCCGCAAGAATACGGTCGCTATCGCCACGTCTGACACTTTTGAGGATTGTTTTCCAAGGCTGTTCCAGAAAACATGTGTATCACCATAGTGACAGGTTGTCAGCCTGTCGCCTAAAAATTGTAATACACTAATTCTCTCGAGTCCCTCAGTCGCCTCTTACGACACCCGCGGGAAGGATGTGGGGTGATGCTATTCTAAGCCGGCATCACACGGCAATGTAATACACCATAAGTACTGATCGTAAACCCGTTTTTGATCCTAATCTATATTTTGCCAGTAAATCTTTACGAAATACTATCATCAAGCGATAATAATAGAAATCATACTCGTATTTGAGATTTGGTAAGATAAAAAATACTCCAATACCATGGTAATTAATGCTTTGATCCGAATAAATAAACCATAAGTCACCCTGTATACACTTAGATTGGTAATAAATAAAACAAGCTATAAAGTAAGGCATTGTAAGCACGTGAGAAGCCACGTTGTTTCCATGCTTACTTTGTTTTATGAATGTAAATAGAGTCATATTACACTATTAGCTGCATCAATAATAAATTGTATGAGCATATTGAATCATAATAAGTTTCAGATCCGGTGCACTCAGTGTAGATCTAGATTGAAACAGACGGCTGATTTTACTACTGATTAGTTTACGCATGTAAACAGAATGTTAGGTTTTATCTCACACTTACAACAGTACATAGCTGCGAAAATATATTAGGACTTTTCTAATTTGATTTATTTTTACAGAAAGACGAATGCAAGGGTCTGAAAAAGGTTAGCCCGATAGTCGGTCCGACAACTAGTGCAGTCCTATTTAAGGTGTAAAAATATTAGCTGCAAATATTTTAAGGGGTGAACCAGCCCATGAAACTGAACAACTTTCCCTAAGGAACATAGGTTGATTTGGAGCTATTTTTGTTACACCCTGTATGTTATTATTCCTATTCATTTTATCAGGCTTTTCCATGTTCATCGGTTTTGCATTCCGGTTGGCACTCGCTCTTATGATGGCCTCACGTACTCTTTAACCTTAGTATTTTATGAACGCATTTGAATAATTAGAACTTTTGTTCAAGATTTTCTCGTTTTGTTCAACATTGATTATATTCATTGTGCATGTAACATCCTCTTCAATCACGGCTCTTGTTTGACTGATGAGTACTTATTGATGAATACTTAATTTTAGGAAAATCAATTGTCCAAATTGGTAGACATAGCGAAATGTCTATAGTTATTATTATTGTAAATTGAAAACTGATTGTTTGCCGGACAGACTGATGTCTATCAGTTACTAATTGACTCTCATTTCGATAGTCTAAACCAGATCAAGGTTAAAGATTGCTTCGATGTAATGGATGCCTTAGCTTGTATTATGCCTATAATTTAGGGCCACTCTAGATTTGACGTAGACGTCTATTTATCATTGAAGCTAAAGTAGGTCGCCGGTTTGCTGGCACGTAATGAAATGATAAAAACAGCTGAAAAGAGGTGGAACAGGGTGATGTAAAGACCAGTGTATCGGTGGCCAACACGTGTACTATATCTAATTAACGGTGACGATCCAGTTAGCTGAGTAACAACAGGTGTGTTGTGAAACATGCACGGTTCTAGTCCCGGCGCCAGTGAGCCAGTTACAGCTGTTACGTAACCTGTAATCTTGCTAGGTGCATACGCACGACGGCCGTAACGGTGCATTGTGATCGCGCCACATTAGTTGCCGGCCCTAAAACAACAACATTCATCTCCGTTTATCGACACTCATCAAACACGTAACCAAGAATCCCACAAGCCGCAACTACCAACGCGACCCGTTACTGTAATAGTTACATCATTCTTAAATTAGAAGATTCACACAGAATTAGCTATTCAGCGATTTAATCAAATTTTCCCTTTCGTTTGGAACATCTTGTGCTATTGTTAGTATCGAAAGGTTCAAGTCTTCAGCGCGAAGGCCCGCCTCCACACCACTTTCATAACCACAGACAATGCTTGCTACACTTACTATGATAATCAGTTTGCGAGTAACCAGACTGTACTCCTTTGGCAGAGAAAGCGTACCTTCCTCGTGCACGGTTCTAAGAATACTTTCGGCGTTGCAAATGTCACAATGGATAACGGCCCGCAGACCATTCGATACTTTTGATTTCACGTGTCGCTTCGTACAGACCTTTCCTTATTCGTAATTCTATGTAAATTATTCGGATATTGATCCGTCTGTGCAAAAAGATTAACGGCACTTTCAGTTCAGATGAAACTTTCTTTTGGCATTGATACGGTCTTCACAAAGGGAGAGAGTATCCACTCAGTATTTTTTCTTTGCAAAGACGAGTGATTTGGTAATTCTGAATAGGTAGCTATGTTATTTATGTATATGGGCATTCGGGCATCATTAATACGCTTGGACAATCGCCATTGTGCCCCCTGAGCCCATCTGTCATTCGCAGTCGTCGTAACAAAAAATAAAAACATTGAGAAATAAATTCCATCTGAAGTTAGACTGACAACAGAGAGACGTGCTTTTGAGCGTCCAATTATCATATTTTATACGCGATTGCATGAGGACGCCGCAACATTACTCATTGTTCACGCTGGTCACAAACAACTGACATGATGCTTATGCTCGTCCTTGAACTCAATTGCTTGTATTTATGAAGCTAACGGGATTCGTGTCAATGCAAATAGCTATTGAAGCTGCTTGACTACCGACTGACAATGAGAAGCCACCGTCGTTCGAACTCATATTTTATCTAAACCTTCTATAAATAAATAGAGTTTAGTCACGCGTTACTGCACTTATACCTATATTCCAAATAGGTAGGTACACACCGGGTTTGATTTATGAGTCTTGAGGGCTTGGACTTTGGAGCAGCATTGAAAAAAGAAAATTTCCGTAATCTTTTTATGGTCTTTATTAATTGCCGGTTACAGTATCTTCCCGATCGATTCGATCATCGTACACGTACTGCATTCTTGAGGATGATTAACTTCTAATAACCGGCCTGAGAGTGGGAAGCCGTAGAAAAAGTGGCCATGATATACGTAGCCGGATCCTCCTCCTGTTCACGCTGCTATGACGTCATTGCTGACGTATACAACTAGCTGTTATTATGATGCACCGGTGTATTATACAAATCATTTTTTGTTCACATCCAAAACGATTCTAATTATAGCTCCAATAAAAAACGATAAGTCGTGTAGTGATTTGTTGCGTAATTTTCAAAGACTTATGTCTCGATTGCTTTAGTTGCCGGATTTCGTACAAAGGCTTCACCTTGGCGGTCTTTGTAAAATGTAGACAACAAACAACGCTTCCTGACTATCATGTTAACTGGAAAACAAATATAAGATCGTCCACCGCGACTTGTGTCAATTGAGATTAAGGCCGTTGCGTTGGAATGTCGTGATTTAAAAAAAAACACTACCCAATCGTGTCCTACTGTCTTATTTATTTATAGGTTGTTATATTCGGTCATTGTCGACATTCAAAAATAAACATCGACCGCTTTTGAGGTCAATTTGTCAGGGACCGTTGGAATAAAACTTTAAACAATCGTATTTTGGGAAATTAATATAAAACCAGTAATAAAATAACCGAATCGCTGGCGCCAAAATATGTGTCTGTCTCTAACCTGACCTTAACCACAGTAATGAAAAAGAGCAGTAGGTAAACTGTCTCGCCAGTGTATATTTTTTAATTTGTATGTATTTACCTGCATTGAATAGGCACTACTGATATAGTCTTTTCGCAAGCATTTACCATGCTCATCAAGCTTAGTATCATCAGATTGTGTTTCGCTAATACGGTACCAGTAAACAAGTTACATGCTTATGTTGGTTATTTGTTTACTTCCTCCAAGTTATGTTTTAATTCCTAGGTAACTTCGTTTAAACACGACCATGGAAAAAGATGACTTAGTTTTACATTACATCCATCGTTCATTCTTCTTGTCGAATGCCAATAAGAAAATCAGTCGAACTAAAACTACTGCATTCTTTCTGTTACATTACATACTTCATTACCCCTTTTATAACACGTCAATACTACGACAAACTGTTATGCTTACTTCTACTTATATTGTGCTATACACTTCCTCTAACACAGAAAAACTACTTACTGTCTGTTATTTCTACTGTGTTCAAACCATGTTGATAAGGAGATGTTTGTCCTTGTTGATTCGAGTGAACCGGTCTGCTTATTGCTTTCACGTGAGCCTTAACATTCCTCTACAAGCATCGCGTGAAAAAGTCCTCGTAATATTCGCCTTAAGTACCTACTAGTTGACGTTGCAAAACACCACGTGCTGGTTGACCCAGACACAGACGAAACGAACTTGTATGTATTTAGATAAGAACTGAATGCTACAGTTTTATTTATTGATGTTTTTTATTTTAGATCTCTTAATAAATTATGCGTAATGCTCTGTGACTATAACTCGTTCTCAGACGCTTTTTATACGAAGCTAAGTCATTTATAAAATGTATCAAGCACAAGCATACCTTACGTATCCTCTGATAGAGGCTGCTGCTGATTCGTTGTGGTCAGCCAGTTGCAGTCAGCTGATCTGCCTACCCACTTAGGTGAATATCCCCGCTGAATAAAACTTGAAACCTAGCTGTCACTATCACAGATAAAGCTTCACTTGACTAGGACTTCCGAAACAGCTACATACACAAATCACGCCTTTATCACTCGCAGGGTAGGCAAAGCGTTACCGATCGCAAAGTTACAGCTTCATTATGACAGAATATTGGCTACAAACATAACCTATACTGTGATAATATTTATAGGTTTATGAGAATATTTTTAATTTTGATTGCTGCTTATTGAACAACGTTTTTTATACAAAGATCAGAAATGGTACGATTTCTGTTTGCTGATTATGTTGTAATCCAAGTTTTGTTTGGAACCAATTTCGTCATCGTTGCGATTATTTGGTGAGAATAAATATACCGAATGGGAATCTCCGTAATCTGAGAATCGAATCTTTGCAAATATGAAAAACCTCAAAAAACCTACATAAAAATAAATAACCTAAAAACTGAACGAAATATAATATGAATTTCAAATACAAAAAACATAAGCTGTAACTTGGAAAAACCCAAGATTATTTATGCACATATGTGCATATCTTTACTGAAAACATATACCTATCTATATGTATGTACCTACCACTTTAGGCTGCTTAAATGTACATCCAATTTAAATACAAAAAGCAGTCGCTCTACGTACGGTTAAAATGGTAGGCATGTAAAGTAATATCTACCTAGTACCTATTAATTATCAGTATAATGTAAGAGCTGCTTCTCATTTACTGCCTCTTCAAGTCAATGAACAGGCAATCTGTTCCCTCGGTCATTATTTCTTTGTTCGATAAATTGTATGGAGTTTTTGCGACGCGACGACACGTAGGGCGACCAATGACATCACTTAGAAATAAAGTTGTGTATGTATGTTAGTTCCGTTTTGGGGCGGGAATTCCGTGGCTCAGTATCGTGCGCAAGCGCTACACACCAATAGATCCAGGATATCAAACAGGCTGCTGGTCTATTCTATAGCCTGCGCCAACGAACTAAACATTCCTTTCAACGCGAACTAATGTCGTTGACGTTTGACATTTCGAACCTCCATATAACGTTTCTAGGTATTTTCGTGTATTAATTAAAATAATGACTTTAAGTTCGCCTACGTTCATTTGACGGCGCATTATAAAATAATTGAATTGCATGATTTTATGGATACCTACATTGAGGATACAATCCCTTTAACGTGTGTTTTGCTCATAAAAGGGTACAGAAATATCTTGCTAATGCTCCAACCGATTTGTCCGTACAAAAGACATCAACGTGAGTTGCAAATTTAATTAGTTTGCTATGTTAATATACGAACGAACTTGTAACAAGTATTTATGTCACAATACGACCTTTGAGGTTATTTTACGTTAGGTGTTTACGATTATACTTAGCCGTCTCGGAATAAACATCTTGTACGGTTTGCGAAATCTGAAAACTGAACACGGTTTACAAGGACATAGGCAGTACCTAATGTGAAGTATGTATGAAGTATTTGTATCGGCGGCGCCGGCGAGTGACCTAGAGGGCAGTAATTGCTTATGACATGTGGCCCAATGACGTGTTGAGCAATGGCTGTGACGTAACTGCGACGTAGTGAGTCGAGGCTTAAGTCTGCCATGCTCCCAGCAACGTAGACATAGTGCATCTTGAGTGCAACCACCAAGCAGCCTTAGTCAACTAACACATATTTTTTCAAACAAGTATCGTTTATGAGCAGCCTATGTTCAGTAGTTGACGTAGTATTTATTGCCATACTACTATTTTATGATCCTTACAGCAAAAAAAAGTAGTTACGGTTGATCCATCATAGAATGCTTGGCTGGATTTTACCGATTTATAACAGGTCTTCTTCTTTTCGTGTGGGACACCGAGTCGTCCAACGACCCGATGGACCCTAGTGTCAGAATTTTTCAACCGCCTTCTACAAGTAGCAGGCTTCTGACATGGTTGTGTAACGACCGCCGTCTAAGTGATCATAGACAGCAACCGGGACCTACGGCTTAACGTGCCATCCGAAACACGGAACCATCTTACTTACGGACAATCGGGTGGTTCAGCCCGCAATGTCCTAACCAGACTGGGAACAAACTCACAAAGTGATAAATATCAACTTTGTGAGTGACCCACCGAGAATCGAACCCGGGACCTTCTGCTTCAAAGGCAGTCGCACTACCATTGCGCCACATCGGTCGATAAGTTTATGTATAACAGGTAGATAAGTTTATGTTTTGAAAATCAACTCTAAATTCCGGATTCCGGTTCCTTTTAGTGGGTTTTTCTAAACTGTTGACCCCAAAATTTCTCAATCATAAATATTTACTGCTATTCATATTCTAACAAATCTACATTTACTATATAAAACCTACATTTCCAGGTAGAGTCAGCCTTATGAATTTTTGAAGCTTATTGCACTACACGCCTGTACCTACTGTAAAATTTTGCAAATGAAAAGGTTAAACTATTCATAAAAACATAATCAATCAATTACAGTTTCCGAATTCGCGAAGTCCATCATCATCACTGACATTAGATTATTCAAGTTCATTGGTATCAAGCCATCATAAGGTGTTTTAGGATTGACACCTCATATTATAAAATATTCATAATAAAGCTATTAATATAATAGTTATTGTATAAACGCAGCGACCGTGAACTACTGACTGGCTACTAAATATCTGCTGGATATGTTTTTAACGCCGAAGAATCATAATTAATATAAAATATTTCCATAACACAGCGGAAACTTCCGAATTTTTTGACAAATTTAAATTTCTTTCCGACTTATGAAGATTCTCTGCATTTTGATGATTAAGATTCTTATAAAACATGCTAGAGGTCAGATGACGTTCAAGAGATGGCAATGAATTTTAAGAAAAATGCGGAAAATTGTTTAAGTCTTAATGAATGAGTCATTACCAGGCGACAAAGTCCGAGGAATGCTTTGTATCAAGTACCGTTCGTTTCCCAACAACCATTAAAAAGTCTCGAAACGTCCAAATGGCCACTATCAGATCTTACGGTTTCTGTCTATAATTAACTTAGTGACCAAGATTTTTAGCGAATGAATAAAGTGTGACCTAAATTAATCTTAGTCTGCTTCATTGCCCAATGTCAATAATCTTTACGGATTTTCCAAGTTCTGACGAAAGCCAGGTGTTTTAAAAATTGCAGCATACGTATGTTGCGCGTATTCAAAAGAGTAGGAAGATACCTTAAGTAGGCAAGATGTCAGCGGCAGGTGACTCTGTGTAAGGTATGGCAAAGTGTACTGACGTAACATATATAGGAGTCTACCAGTCTAATGCCGCCCATGTTACGATGAAAATTAGATCGCGGCGAGATACCCACGACACGACAGAGCAAAAAGTTCGCACCGCTTCTTATGAAGGAAACAAAGTTTTTATAACTTGCTAATAAAGGCCACATCTTGCTTGATAATTAGATCTGGTTGTAAAAGAGCACCTACTCGTTTGTACGTCAAACAAAGTGCATTAGCATTAGCACAGGCATTAGATGAAAAAACGTCTTAACGGATCAGCCCTTAGTCGTAGTTGGTATAGGAAATGAGCCTGTCTATTGTATTCAAAGACATAGGCACTCAGTACTCACTCATTCTTTGTCCGACTTATGCTTAGTTACGAGAGAGAGAACACTCCTCCAAGGTTATTTTTTTGCGAGAACCTTAAGGTAGTTAACTCTTTTGTATAAACCGCGCGGACAAATGTGAGGCAGATGAGGATGTTTTCAGCGGCTCGCGTTTTTGTTAGCTTTATTTGAACGCAGCAACCGGACTGGATGCGCTAAGTCCGGGTGTTGTGAAATGTGAAGGTCGGCCGTCGAGGGCAGCTTTAGTTGTCAGTCCCTGTGCCATTTAGCTCGCCTAATAGCAGCCGCCGCAGCCCGCTACCTGCCCGCAGCCTCGCCGGCTTTCGTAATTATCTACGTTTTATATCGTTTATCAGCGTTCGTTTTTAAAATGACTTGCCTACCGACTTACTCTATGTACCTACACTTCTAAGTTAGTACCGTTTACGACGATCCGTCTCGAGTGATTGATTACAAAGTCATATCGATAGAGCTAAAAAAAAACAATGAAACATTGTCTTGGTTGCATATGTTGATGCTTTTTTACTTTTGTGTGTTCAGTACTCATCGATCGATGTAGAAATATGTAGGTATGTGCTTTATTACAAAACGACTTTTTGCCTTTTTATAACTTGAGACGCGTGCCGAAGATTACTTTTAATTATTCATACATTTAGATACCCTTCCGTGTTCTTAACCTTCTAGTCGAGCGTAATAATAAGTTGTCAACATGTCAGTTGAAGAAGTTACCAGTCATCGATTCATCATAATGCAAACATTTATGTGTATTCTGTTGATGGGTGCTTCATCTATTTACAAAATTGTGTAAAGTTGCAAATCAACCATAACTAATATTATTTACTCAAGATTATTATGTAAATCCAGTTTGAAATTGAGTTAATTTTGCATATTCGAGTTAAGGGTTTTTTTTTAATTGGATTTATGAAATTGCAGTACAGACATGCAATAGAAAATAATAGTTTTGCTTCATCTTTTGTGATTGAATTTAAAATGAAAATTGCAATCAGTAGTTTCTAGTTTACCATTCACTCTCTAGGTATGTAACCATATCAAAGTGAAGTTGCATGCCAAACCAAATTCCAACCAACCCCTACACACCAGAGTTTTTCTTGCCGATTAATTGACTGGTCCATCCTAGGTATAAACCTAGGAGTGTTTCATTAAAATCTGCCAGTCGAAAGATGCAGGTTTTCTTCTATTAAGCAACTTACGGAATCTGTGTAAGTATTGCCTCGTTGCTAAAATACAAGTGTTGTAATTGGGATTGTTGTATCGATGCATCTAATCGTCTATGAAAAAAGGTCGTCCACCTAACCATTTTAGCATTTCTGCTTTGTAGGTACTGTTAACGTGACACTGGGTCAAATGCAAGCTTGCATAACCCAGCTAGCTAGACATATTGCAAGAAAGACTTGACTACTATTTCTAAGACTAAACACATAAGAGATGATCCCAAGGTAAATTATACAGCCAACACAAAATGTAGTAAGTAACTCGTAACGAGTTGCAGCTTCTTGCAATTAATTTTGTAAATGTCAAGTGTGTTTTGCCGCGATGGTGCAATCGTAAGCCTAAATCCACGCTGAGATGTCCACGATATTAATTATTAGTAAACCGGCTGCCTACGTACGGTGACCATAAAATATGCTGCAACGCTGACGGCGCCTTGCTACGACAAAAACTTCCCAGGAATGTCGAAAAATCTGAAACTTGTTTCGCGATTTCCATAATATTATGCAAATATTTACTTCTAACGTGCTCCAATAAAAGTTCAAATGTGACGAATTCGCGACTAGGATGTTCTATTTCGGCGAGCATTTGAAAAACGCGGATCTGATCAAGTTTCGACGGCGCCGACTTTTGTTGTTGTTTCCAAACAGGATTCCGTGTTTCTGGGGGCATTGAGTCTATTTAGGCCTACTGTTACACGAGCTTGCATACTTTTATGTAATTAGGAATTACTTTAATGTTGCTGTCTTGCAAATTTAATTAGTTGAGCGTTGGTTATTAATCATGTGATTTAAATTCGGCCATACTTATTTATGTTTTTGGTAGTACTTACCTCACAAATTTACAACTGGCTTAAAATTTATACCTATTGATACCATGTTGCACTCAGCTGATCTGCAGTACTGCATAAAATTAAATTGTGGTGCATCACTCACCGATGTTTTGGTATCCATTGTTTTTATCACGTTCACAGTTACAGTATGTTCATAAATAAGTCACTGGTCACTATCACTGTTCACTGTGTCCTCATTTTGGCGCGGTCCAGGTTTGTTTCTCTCTCGCCCTCTCCGTGGCCGTCACGAGCACGCAACGTTCCAAGCGGCAAAGCGACTAGAGCCGAACTGAGTGTGTTGCAACAGTCGCCAAGGTTTATATATGAGATTGCAGCTTGCCGTTCTGTTGATAACAAACATCAGCCTGTATATTTCGGGATCGAATTTTCAGATATTTTAGTCCACGTTTTGTTATCATTATCGAAGTTTATAATTCCAGCTATATGTTTAAAAATATTCGATCAAATGTCACTTCTACTGGCCTTTACGCTTCTACTAATAATCTTCAAAGTTTTCAAACATATTGAATGCATTTACTCAGTCATATGCGAAAACAGGACTAAATTATTTCAATTATTCATGTATGTATTGGCCGATTAATAATGTTTCATTATTATTATGGTTTATCATTAATAATAAAGGCTCTTGTATGCCCGTTTAGCAATATTAGTATCTTAATAACTTGTTAATGCTGGTTTGAATAGAGGAATTTACTGCTTCATTTAATGTAAACTAACATGACCCTATACTTTATAATAACATTATTAATTATGTAATACAAAATAACATCTTTACAAGTAATTGAAATAGGTATAGTAAATCAACTTATTGTCAAGAAATCAAAATACCAAATATGCCGTCTGCAATTCACAAAATCGGCATTACACATGACCTCAACGCCAAATGCTACTGATAATGACTTGATCGGTTCAAATTTACAGGAAAATGATAAAGAAGCAATATAGAATAAATTATAATCTACAGGATGTAAAACAACTGCAAATATTTTAAGAAGTGAACCAGCCTATGACACTGAACAACTTTCCCCAAGAGACATATGTCGAAGTATAAAAAAAAAATTTGGACCTCCTATACAGAATTACCGACCGACCAAGTCAATTTGGGAGGGCCAAAAAATCTTTTCATATTTCGACCTATGTTTCGTAGGGAAAGTTGTTCAGTTTCATGAGCTGATTCACCCCTTCAAATTTTTACAGCTAACATTTTGACAGAGCTTATATAAAAAAATTGTAAAATTTCGTATATCAAATACCAAATACGCTGCCTGCAGTGCACAAAACCGGCGTCACAAATGATCACATCGACCTCAGCACCAAACTCAACTGGCACCTACTGACAATGACTCGACGGGTTCAAACTTACAGGAAAACGATAAATAGCAATACAGAAGCTATGTCACGTTACAGACGGTCGGGACATGACTTGCGCAACACGCCGAGGACAGGGAATCACATTACATTGAAGAATTTCCAATTTACGATAGGTCATCGATTTATTTAGGTCCTCAATAGAGCTAGAATTCGCTAGTGGACTGGAGTAAAATACAAAAGTTATACGCTTAAAACGAATGTAAAAAAATATTACTGACTTAATTCATAATTTTTCAGAAAAAATATATAAAAGTACGTGTTTTGACACCATCCATAATAGCAACGTATGACATACATACATTTTTTCATACAAAATACCGTTTTAGATTTCATAAGTTGCTCAGTTTGAATGAGCATAAAACTATAAGCATATAAAGTAAAGATGCTTTTTTATGTCAACGACATAGCCGCGAGATAGAGTTAGTAAGTACCTATTACCTAAGTAAGTTAAAACACTTTATTGTACGTAGAATTGCATATTCTTTGTTTAGATTGATGATTAGATTATTGATTGCATTAGTTCATAAGGCTAAAATTGATCTTATCTTTAGCAATTTGTGTAGCTTGATCGCTCTGATCACCAAACTATTCAGCGTGCATTCCAACCAAATCACTGTAGCCTTATTTGGGATACATTTTAACTTTTGTTATCTAAAATACCTTGTTGCCGCCTGACTGAATAATCGTTCTACCCTTGAGCGTTTGAACAACAGAATTCTATCATTATTGCATAACACAAAAATTATTTTATTGCGTAACACAATTATTTTACTAAGACTACCTTACTCGTAACTTTCAAAACAAGACAAATTTTCTTCAAAATTAAGATGTGTTTGTAGGTAATACAAAAAAACTGGGTCGAGTCCAAAATTTAGAATATTTGTTCATAGTACTTATCGCCTTTTAGGGAGCAACAGGATCGTAAGGTAGAGCTGTTTTTACCTCGAGAATCGTACTAAACTAGAATGAATGTTGGTAGCGGGTGGAAACCGGAGGTTGGCGATCTATATTCAAAATCATTTTAAAAGTAACCTAAATTACAGTATGTTCAATGGTTAAAATACTTAAGCTGCCCGTATTTTAACCATATTTCTGAAACGGCCCTCAAACGTTTGTCAGACGTGGCGACAGATATCGTATTCTTTGCGGCCGTTGAGGCTCTGCCTCTCCCGTGAAGGATACGGGCATGATGTATGCAAGTATGTGCTCCATAATGACAGGATAACACGGATAATCTAGCTTATAAATAAATAATGGATAAATTTATGCAACAAGAAGATTAAATTACCTACGTCGTGGACATCCTTAAATATTTGAAAGCCTTTGTGATTTGGGGTTACCCCTATGAAATTATGTTTGGTCTGAATTATAATCAAAAATTTATTTTAAAACGTTTTTGACATACATACATACACGCATCACGCCTATCCCTTTCGGGGTAGGTTGAATATCAACGGCAGCGGCTATAAACACCGACGTCATCGCTGACCATGCACCATTTAATTTTAAGGGCTGTTTCAGAAAAATCACGTCTCAACGCAAGCTGACTGCCTGTCGCCTAAAATTTGTAAATACTTATAATGTTGTATACTGTAATATGACTTGTTTGTAATGGTTGTAAAAACCGTATAAAATACGGGCGTTGTCCTTAATGGTAGGGCCAAGCAGGACAAGACACGGATAATGCTCCTTGTATTATGTAATGTGTAAAGGAGGCAAGGACGTTACGTCGTTCACGCCCGCACTTATAGGTACTTTGTCAGTTTTAAGCACTTTGGAATTACCCCGGTCCAATTTTGTAGGATTTGTCGTGTAGCGTGAAGGATGTTAGGGATATTACGTAAAAGTTTGCGTGGGTTATTTCGGCTATTGTATAGGTACAGTGAAAAAAAAAATGATAAACCTACGCGAGATATTTTAAGGCTCGATGCCACCGGCTCAAAATTGACGTCAAATCGTGGTACTCATTTTGGCGACATCAGCCCTAAATCGCTTCAATTTATTTTACTGGCTGAAATTTTCAATTTGGGGAATAGGTACTCTAGAGGTAAGTATCTGATTTTTTTTTTATTTCTACAAAAGCTAATATTTAGTACCTACCTATTAGCATCTTTTATCTAAATTATTCGTCGTTTTGTATAGATAATGTATTATTCTTTCGTATTTCTTTTTCTTTGTAAGGCAAAATATTTGAAACGTTTCATAGGCATATTTTCACTCTTTAAAATACTTGGACCGACGTACCTGCATCGTGTATTTCGTGTTTTTTTTTTCACATTGTAACGTGTTTCATAATAACGTTCGTATACTAAATTGAACTTAATCTTTTCTTGTTCCGGTCATCCGGTCATTAGATGTTGGCTGCAGCAAATGGAGATGACCCTAACAAACGCTGTTCACATCGTTATATCACACTACGAGGCATTTATGTCAGAACATAGAATAATTTGATGCATTGCCATTTTAAGGCAGACAAGATTTAATGATAATCTGTTTGAAATATTGTTTATAAGTAATTTGTACCTTATGTTAACAATTTGCCTGCCATCTACTTTTTAGTGTGGGGCTCCAAGTCGTCCAACGACCCAATGAACCCTGATGTCAGTTTTTCATCCGCCTAGTACTAATAGGCTCAGACCTGTTTGCCTTTACCATACGTCTTAGTATTTTAAAACAGTTAAATGACTTTTTTCTTGCTTTTACATTTGCTTATTCCAATTGAATATATATTTTTTGAGTTTCATGGTTGTGTTTCATCGTTCAACATGATCTTGATTTGAGGTCCAAAATATGTCGACCCACAGAACGGGTAATTTACTTAAATATTTGTCTTTAGTCTGTATTTAAAGCGCGTTCTGAACAAAAAGACTGACGTAACGTTGACCAAAGATGAATAGTAGCTGGTAAATAAATACTGGTACCTATGGTATGTAAATTGCGCTCCTACATAGTATGGCACCTACCTATGTATAGGTACATGTGTACACGCTTCCGCGTGATTTTTGTACACGTGTAAAAATACCATCGCCGTTTCCAGCCGTTACTTTGTATTATTATGGCTTCAGTAATTAAAAAATTGTCAGGCTTTGAACCTTTGATCACACCATTATAAGCCTACTCATTTGTGTTATAGTTATTGCGTGTAATTGGTTAAACAATTTTATTAAATCCTGTGTATCTACCTATACCTACTTCATCATTCTTAACACTTGTAATAATAAGCTAATATCAAAATATTAATTCCAAAGTTATGTTATTTATGATTCCTTAGAATAAAATGAAAATGCCATCAATTCAATGAAATACTTAAAGACCAGATATAATTTTCAGAATCAATCTAAGGATATGAGAATCTTTAGTCGTGAGAACTAAAGGAAAACGTATAAAAACAATCGCATAAATCCATTAGTAAACCGATGTTGACATGTCTTGTGTATGTACTTACATACAAATAGATAGATATTGATCATATTGATCGATTGAATGTCATTCAGATGAACTTTTCTTACACAGTTGAAATGCCACTGTGTACACGATGATGATGTGATGACCCTCGAATGGAAGAAAATGGCATATACATGAGTGAGTGCAGAGATCAACCGACCCTGATGTTGTAGCCACCATGATGTGGCTTCTAAAAAGAGACAGCTTCATACAGCTCAGATATTCAGCAGTTCTCGTATAAGCCGATGTTAACTTAATGATCCTAACCTCCCCATGTGTGAAAGATCAAAAGTTTATTTATTTGTTTCCTTCACAATTTAAAATATAAGATAAAAGCGTTAGGGTCAGTTCAGACAGAACGGAAAAATCCTCGCGCGGGCTCGAGCATCCTCTAGCCGCAATTCACACCGAGAGCAAAGATGTTCTTCGAGACGGCGCGACATCGAGAGAAGGCTCGAGCCCGCGCGAAGACGCGCGCGCCATCGCGAGCCGACGCGAACAAAATCACTAGTGTTGCCGTGATCGTGAAAATCTCATATCCTTGTACCAAACAAATCAGCTGTTCTTCGTCCATGGTGCGCAAAAACAAGAATAATCCCCTTCAATAATACAAGACAAGCTAAGCAACACTGAGAGCGCGGGCGGCGATACGCGAGCAAGTCGAGACGTGCCCGCGCGGTGTCGGGCATCCTCGAGCCTTCCCGAGCGGGCGCGACGGACGACGCGCGCGACCGAGTCGCGAGCATGCGCCGGGCGACGCTTGAAGGCTGCGCCGATATTCATACAATATTATACTTTAATTAGTGTTAATACGGTTGTAATTTTAATGGAACTAGAAAATTCCGCGAGGATTTTTCCGTTCTGTCTGAACTGACCCTTAATCATCATTCTCATTAGGGCATGCAATATCGGAAGGTTTTCAATTCCGATACTGATTTCCGAGATCAGATCTCAATATCGGAATTCCGGTATTAATATCGGAATTGCACATAAAATTAAGTTTCTCGCGTTTTTTTATTAATTACGTGTAAGTATATTATTACTTTGGATTATAATTGTATAGGGATATATTTTGGTACATAAAGAAAAAATAAAAGACAGGTTTATAGATCGAATTGTTCATAATATGGAACTTATAAGCACAAAATCACAGATTTCTCGTTACTATTATCACTCATTACTAAACTTTCTTAAAATCAACATTAATACACTTTTTATAATATCAAAGTAGGTAAGCAAAATCAACAATAATAAAAAAACAATTATCAAAAATATAAAAAACAGCGGCTTTCTTGACACACACGACACGTTTTTCTTGATAGTGCGTTCTTAAAAACAACAAGGCATCTAGCATTTTGTCTGACAGTGAACTCCTTATTTTATTACAAAAATATCCAGCGGACGAAAAGACACGCTCGCTTTTAACACTTGTGGATAATACTGATGTAAGAGAAGTGTATGCTTGTGTTAGGTAAACTCCTCTTTTACCTTTATTCTCATATATGGCTTTTTCTGTCATGACAAATCCTAAAAGATCAATTTCATCAGACGGAAGCAAAGTTTTTTTTTTTTTGCATTTCTCCATTTCCTTCCGAAATTCTTGCTCCAGTGCCAACTTCTTTGCTGTAGCAATCCTGGAAAGAGGCCCATCATCTTCATCGGATGACAATGTTACACCGTATCTGTTCCGTCTCTATTTCTGTGACAATATTAGTTCTAGTTGCGTTTTCTTTGTATTTGAGGCGTTTTAACAGACCTACAATGCTCTCACATATTTCGTCACTTGTTGGTTTGGGAAATGTATAATTTTCTAAAGAACTGTCAAAGCTTTCAGCATCATGAAGGTAGTGTAAAACTCCTGTTATCAGTAGCCGTCTCTCTTTAATTCGGCTTCGCAATTTTGCAGCGAGATTAGTACTCAAATATGTGTTTTGCTGGTCAAGTTTATTAAGCATAAATTTCAATGCTGTGTCTGCTGTATACAGCGTAGCGTCACGTTGGCAAAGAGAAAGGACAATCAATTTTACCACTTTTAAAGTACGATTAAGATCGGTCAATGTTTTGATTTCTTCATCTGTAAAGGAAACATCTGATTTAATGTCGATGAGAAGCTTAAAGATGCAATCTTTCATTTTTAGAAAATTCTTTCTTTAAATTCTTTACAAACGTAAGCTTTTAAAGCATCGGCTTTGAGAGGTGACTTCTTGATTGATCTTACAGGACATCGTACTTTGCCAATTAAATATTTGTACATTCTTGGATCACCAGTACGAACTTGTGCACTTTCTACTTCAAATCCACCGCAATCCATTGATGACTCGTCAAATTCGTCATCTTCGTCGCTTTCTGAGTTTGAGCGGTTAAGGGATTCGATTTCATGCTGAAAAGACCGTTCGGGTAGGGCTTCATCAGTAGTTGTTGGCTCGGTTTCGGTAGTGGTAGTTGTTTTGTATAATGTATCGATGACAACAAGCTGAATTCCGTGGGCGAGGCATAATTGATGGTGGCCAGAGATATAAGAACCCGTTTTTTTCATGACGACTCGGTGTCCAAAACGAAAAGAGAAAGAGATAACACACACAAGTATGGCTAAGCTGCGCTCGTGAGATAAAAAGACTGTAACGGGCGTCAAGAGAACATAATAATAATGACCACAGTTTTTTACAAAGTAAATTCCAGGTGTTTTCAAATAAAGTTTTCTCAATCCGATATTACGATATTTGATCACTTAGTATCGGAATCGTAATATCGGAACTTTTGCTCCGGGATTCCGATATTACGATATTCCGAGATTCCGATATTCATGCCCTAATTCTCATTGCCTTAATCCGGTTCTCTGTCGGGGTCGGTATGGTGGGGATCGAACTCGGGTCTCACGATTGTAAGACCGGTATCCTAACCGCTTGGCCCCCGACGACGCTCCGAAGACAAAAGCGTTAATATGATAGCTACGGCTACGGAAGACAATGTTTCTACTGGTTTTGCATGTACCCTTATCGCGAGTGGTCTAGGTGTGATATAACAAACGACCGCGACTCCACCATCCATTAGAATGGGGCCGTAATCTTCGTAATCGTGTGAAGGTATTATAACATAGCTATTGAGCGTGGCTACCACAAGGTTCTTATAAATAATTCGTTAGACCAACAAAAGATTGAAGGCTCACTTAATTTCTTATTCGCACGCACGCCACCGCTCTAACTTATTCAGAATGTATGATTATATCATCAACAGCATGTCATTAGTGGTCCTCATCGGCAAATTACTCTTTATATCTGATGATTTTGACACTTAATTAATTACAAGGTAGCATAATAATAATGTGCAGAGCTAGCGGCCGAAATCGTCTATTCAGTATTTGTTTAGTCCCAGTCTCAATGCTTAATGGTTTTACACATTTTTCAAATATTTAACATTGAACTACCGTGTTGGATAAGAGTGTGCTTAATCTTTTTATTATGCATCATCTTTGCATATCTGAATAATGATCATGGCCATGTTAGATTATGTTGTTTATTTGGATGATATTAATAGACAAACGCTAACTGATTAATTATCTGTCAACGTAGGTTTTGCTTTTACGTATAGTTCTCGGCTTACCTAAATACCTTTATGCTCAAGGCCGTTGACCAGAAGTGGCAGCGGTTTATTGGTTTCACGTATGTTATGTAATTGTCCATTGCATAAGTGATTTACATGTTCTCCAGTTAAGGAATGAATGAAGAGCCAATTCATATTGTGAATAACAGAACGCCGACCCACTTGAATCAAGCAGCAATTTGAAGACCTATTGAATTGACTTAAATGACCAACAAGGGCTTTTGATATATAATTTGATCATGCATTAAAATAACTTTTATTTCATCACTGCTCTGGTTCCGAGCGTTTTCCGTGTTACATAAATCTGACCCATTCTAAAAATTCGCTACAGTTATGTCTGAAAGCAATTCATGTCATGTCACTATCTAACTACAGTGTCCACTGGCCTGCATAGCTACACAGGCCGACTTGAATAGCTTCCTACTGGTGTTTGCACAAGCACTGGTTTCACGTCGGTCTCCAGAAAGTTCCTCTACCGCAACCAGTTGCTGTCAACATGCCAGTATGAACGAAATAAGACGTATAGCATGTTTTATGACGACATTCATTGCTGTATTGTTTTTTATTTATTTATTAGGTACATAGTGAGTTATTTCTTCCCAACAAAATCTGTAACTAGTTTTGAACTTCACTTACAAACCGCTACTCTACTCACTCATATAATCATCTCGGCGCCAACCGCACAATAAAACCTGATGTAGGTGATCAATACCTGATTATCTGTCATAGTAATGAGTCACAAACTATAGCTTTTCGTCCAGTCCTGTATATTCTTGCTGATCGTCCTTGCCAGGAATGCGAGGCCATCACGCAGCAGGCCGCCCGCGTTCTTGTAGCGCGGTCCTCTTGTGAAACATAATTGTTGTTTAGACTCAGTCATTCCGTATTCTGTGCATGTCATTATGATGTCAGGCAGTGGCCTGCACCTTGTCCTGTCTCCCTGGCGGACGATAGACATTGCCAACTAATAAACATAGTCATTAATAAAATATGCATCGGAATTACTCGCAAGCTTTGCGCTGTGTATTTTTGTTGTCATGTTTTGTCTGGTTTATAATGTGGGAACTTATTTTTATACATAAAATGTAACGATTCATCAACTTTTTCTGCATTATAACATTAATTAAATCCACCAGTTCTATGTTTCGTAACTACGTCTTGGTGTCATTACCGAGGGCAACCAGATTTTGACTAGTTCTGCGAAAGTTGCCACCGTACGCCAGAAAAACGCCTGAGTCAACCCTGTTCGTATGTGATGATTTGTTGGAATTCAATGTAATTATCTCCAATCATACAGATTCAAGGTATCCCAGTAATAACTGACGTCACTTTATGGGTAAATTATGACGCATTATCAATAATTTCACAATTATTATTTAAAAATAAATATAAAAGTTAACCTTTAAATAGTTACGGCGCGAAAGTAGTTGATACTTGAAATGTGTTTGCTGCGGCTTGCGCATACGCAAGGAACCGCTGCAAATGTCAGTTTTATTAGTCATTCAGTGACTTCCTACTTTGACAGGTGCATTTCTAAATAATCACGAAGAGTTCGAGACTGGTCTATCTATTGCAAGGACATTTTTTCTTAAACAACTTTATCCGTTTAACAACAGCCCTTTCCAAAGTGGTGTCCTTTGTTATTGCAAATACTTACCGTGGCTTAGGTACATTACAGTACTTGTATGTTGTATTTACTTTCACTTTTAAACAAAGAACCTGCAGAACAGATAAATGCTATAGCATTTTCCTTTATTACTACGATTATAATGAACAACCTAGTCAAACTATTAACCCATTTTTTTTTATGTTGTTCGCAGCTAAGAGTTCCTCTTCGTCAAACTCTAAGGCCCAGAGACCTGAACGTGGTCATCAGCAAGAAGCACCTGGTGGTCGGGATCAAGGGTCAGCCCCCGATCATCGACGGCGATCTGGATTCTGATGTCAAAGTGGAAGAGTCCACCTGGGTGCTGCAGGATGGACGCAACCTCCTCGTCAACTTAGAAAAGGTAAAATAACATATCTTTCGTGCATTCTTTTATGTCATAGAAATGTACGTTTTTTCTAGTAATCTATGGTACGGTCAAACCCCGCTTTAGCCGCCTCGTTTTTGTCTTATTTAGTCGGAAATAAATCACGGCGATATTATTTTGTTTCTAAACCATTTCTTTTCTTTGTTACCACCGTCAATTTTTGTGGATTAAATAATCCAAAAGCGATTCGCGTATGACTACAAATAAATTATTGACTAGTATTCCGGATTAACAAAGTCTTATTTGACATTAGCACCTGCTAATTAAAGAGACTAAAAATAAATACGAAAAGCTGCTAATGAAACGATCATACAACTGCAGATTTTTTGCTAGTATATTCTCTGGGCACGTCCATTGAATGTAAATTCAATAAACCAATGCCTAAATTATGTTAAAAGCGAGAGTGTACCAATCTACTAAAGTTTTTCTTCTTATAATTTGCTTTTATTGCAATTCCATCTTCGCAGTGACAGGATCAGATAAATGTTCTCATTGTCAGTCAGGAATTCTCGTTTTTCGCCTGTCATCATTCTTTTATTTTGAAACCTTGTTATTTTTTCTGTAGGTCGTCGAACGTACACGTTTTTTTTTTTCTTGACGCCATTCAAGTTTATGAGAAGCAAATGCGGACATATTTCGGAATTATGTTTAATCAATGACCATACATTTTTGTATTACATAAATACCTCCATGCACTTAATTCATCATAACCTTGTAACACTTCGACGTAATTAATGAGGAATCGAAACATTTTTGACGTATTCCATTGTTACCACAAATAAAGTGGTTTAGCTACCAATCAGAGTTAATGGTCAATTTGGCGGATGGCTGTAATTTTGTGCATTCTCTTTACAGGTGAACAAAGTGAATTGGTGGGCCAGGCTTGTCACAACCGACCCAGAAATATCCACTAGGAAAATTAATCCTGGTAGGTTTAGCAACACATAATAAGTACCTAAACTAAACATGGTATCCATTCTGTATGGACCTAGGACCCTATCACTTATGTGCTTAGACTGCCTCTGAAGAAGGGCTTTGTTTTTTTTAATAGTATGTATGTACGTAAGTAGTACATTCTTTTTCACATGCTACACAAAAATGTCATTAATTTAAAATTGCATATTTTAAACCTACCCTTGACTCAATAAACATCGAGTAGCAGAAATTTAAATAAGTGAAGTTAAAGCAGCCGTTGCGGCCTTCCGTGCACGGATATAGCAATCTTTGATAGTTTATCTAAATCGGTATTTCTGTTTGCAGAGCCATCGAAACTATCTGACTTGGACGGCGAGACCCGGGGCCTGGTCGAGAAAATGATGTACGACCAGAGACAGAAGGAAATGGGCCTCCCCACCAGCGATGAGCAAAAGAAACAAGACGTTCTCAAAAAGTGAGCTTAGTTTACCATTATTTTGAGATTCCTGTTCATTTCATCAACAAAAAAACTACGAACTTGAAATTATTTTAAAATAGCATTTGAATAGAATAGTACCTACAGAATTAATTTCGTTTTTTGGCAAATAGTGCGGCACTTAAGTGAAAATGTAATCACACATTACATCAGTCTATAGCAGTCCACTGCTGGACATAGGCCTCCTAGAGTACCCCACAATGAACGATCTCCCGCTTTCGCCATTCAGTCACTACCAGCCGCTCTCTTTAAATCATCGGTCCATCTGGCCGGAAAGTAATAATGTAAATTGGTAAATATCAATAAGTTGAAACAAGCAGCTACTAAGAAAACTGGCCAAAAAGAGACAAAGATTTAAAAAATATTCAAAAAGTTTACGTTTCTGGGGTCTGTAATTACCCCACCTCGTATGCAGAGGGTTAATTCAACTTCAAAATATTCTATGTTCACTGACTTCTGATATGTCTATTTCCAGGTTTATGGAGCAACATCCTGAAATGGACTTCTCGAAGTGCAAGTTCAACTAAATTATAAGAACCATTATTTTAAGACAATTTTAAGTTAAACACACACTGTTTTGTTTTTTGTGTGTTTTCACACTATGCGGCTTGAATTCATGCATTAACTGTTTGTGATAGATTCTCGACTAATCTACGTATATTCAGATTGTAATTTGCGAGGTGCTATATTACTGTTCTTTCTGAGTCAAGTCTTAGACTGGTTTCATAGCTCCACTTTGAAATGGGCATTTGAGCACCTAAATGTTAAATTCCAAACAGTATTCAAAAACAATAATGAATAAATATTCTTTTTTATTAACATTCAGTGTTTTTATCTTACGCAAACCACAATTTTTCCCAAAAAGGTCACAAAAATTGGGAAATTTCATGTCGTCTTTCTGGGATAAGACGGCGTATTTTTTCCATATTGACGGCATTATGTGAACGGCGGATTCACTCATATTGTCCGCGAGCGACGTTAACAAATTAAACAGGTCATTATGTAAACGACAGATTCATGCTTACCTTGCTTGCCTTCGACATACATAACATAATATAATAGGCTAGTTACCATGGAAAAGCCCGCCGAACAACATTTTACGTTTATGGAAGAAATATTATGTGCTCCCTGCGAACGGACATTTAGACTAAAAATAAATAAAAAACTAACCATGTGCCAGCAACGTTATTATAACCGTTATTTTTCCCATAAAACGAACGTCACGTCGCTGTCTATAGTGTTGCCAACTTAGTAGATTTCCAAAATTTGGTGGTTAAGGTTTGCCTTTTAGCCTTCGGGTTATAGAGGCCAGTGGCCTATGCAACGAAACTGCAGGCTACAATTCTACAGGTGAAATTCGATGTATATTGCGCAGCCAGTAGGACATTATAAAACGAGTATTTTTGCCCCGCTACGCAGTGTACATCGAATTTCACCTGTAAAATTGTAGCCTGTAGTTTCGGAAAACGAGGCACTGATGGTCGGTCGCTCTGTGTTAAAACTTGGCTCCACCTAAAGTTAGATAGCCGACCCCGACAAAGAGAACCAATAATGTGTAATTTTTCTCTAATAAATGTATTTTTAAAATTTTGATTTTTTTTCCACGTTGAACAAAAATTTTCTAAGAATGAAGTTGGTGGAAATTAGTGCAATTTTTAACTGATACGATTTAAAAAAAAATTACAGGCAACAATCATTTATTTATTTAATCATTTAATTATTTCAAAACTTAGATTTACTGTCTAGCCACACATGTAAGCCTAAGTCTACAGGAAAAATTCTATGTACATTGTGTAGCCGATAGGACATTGTAAACCAGGGCTTTTAACTCACTACGCAATGTACATCGAATTTTACCCGTAGTTTGCAGCCTGTAGTTTCATAAAATCGCATGCTGGTTATATTAAAAAAGGTCGCTTTTGGTGGGTTGCTTGATACTTCGTTGGCAACACTGTCTGTCTGTCTGTCTCTGTTCTGTCATTCACGTCACTCAATGAAAACATACGGTAGCTCTTTAATTTGTTTAAGCTCTTTAATTTCTTTAATAATTAATTCTCGTCTAAACTATACAATAAAGTACAATGGGTAGAACTGTGTATTCTCCGGAATATTGCCTTCAATACCTAGAGAAATATGCGTCACAGGAATCTCTTGTTATCGGCTTAATTTTGGGTCAGGTAAGTGTCGAGAAAAGGATCCAAATATTTTCTTTTCAATTCACTATTTGTTACGGTAATCACTTCCATTGCATTACAATTTTACAGAGTATCGAATCACGAGAAACCGTAATACATTTGGCGCGAACACCTGACGAGAAAGGATCGGAGTCTACACTTGATAAAACGTTTTCTATGAATGACGTGCTTCGACATGATTTGCTGAGTGTTTCTGAAGCGTGGGTCGCTGATCACGCTAAACATGTTACCAGAATGCTGCCCGGCGGCATGTTTGTGCTAGGTAAGCCTTTCACCAGTGTTCATGTACCTATCGTAGGGTTCCATGGACAGACATTATCGGATACACACTAACATCAGAGAACATCAGATAAAAATATACTCATCATATGATTTCGCCTTTACATATTTATAGGTAAGTGGACATTGATGTGTCATGTGGTGCGGGCTTAGAATAGCGTCCCCATTTCTACCCATCATCTGAACCTAGGCCTGCCCTAAAGATTCTACCCGATTGTGTGATTAGTGATTTCTACCCGTGGGTGTTATAAAAGGCGACTAAGGGATTGGGCATCAGCATTACCTGTAACTACAACAACTTGTACTGCACTCACCAATCTGCTTGCCAAGCTTGGTGAGTATGGCATATAGCCCCCAAATAGGGTAGACCCATGTCCAGCAGTGGCCTGTAACAGTTACCAACTACTACATCAGCCACAACAGTTGTGGCTGATGTAGTAGTTGGTAACTAAAGTCAAGGTCGGGTGGTGCAGAAGGATGCTATTGCCCAACACAGAGTATTTTTCAGAGTATTTGACATGTATAGTTTAACCCCAGGACTTCAATCCATTTGACCATATTACCTTGCCAAATTGACATGGAAAAATGCACTCGTAAAATTCTAGCATTAAATGTACTTGCAGGTGTCTTCATCACAAGTAAGACAGACATCTTTGAAGAACCAAAACTCTTTGCTAAAATTAAGAGCATCAATAACAGCATACACAAGTTGCTGGATTCAATTCCATTTATGTATGGAAACTGCCCTACGTTGAATGAGAAGCTCATTCTGCACATGTGTACAAGTACAAAAATCTTCACCTGTAAGAGCATGGAAGTTGGAACGGGGAGCAATTCTATCAAACCAGTTGACTGGAAGTTTATGCCAAAGTCTCCACAATGGCAACGACTGGACTGCTATTATGAATTTGATGAAATCTACCCAGTGATTGTGAAGAAAAATGGCATATCTGTCAAACAACAATTTCAGGTTTGCTTATTGCACTTTGGTACACTGATGCCTAATAGGGTTGTGTGTGGACTGGCAAGTCAAATGAGCTACTTCTTAAAATGATCTAAAACTGTATTTTGTATGAAAATAACAATGTATGATATTATGATATATTGAGCTTTTTGGAAGAAAAAAAATTAAATGTTCAGGTATCGTAACTACCCTTATAAAATTCAATTTCCCCTAAACGCCTCCATGGTGGAATCTAGTTTTTTTATCAGTGATAGACCTAATTAAGAGCAATCTATCGGTACCGGTCACAAGTTGCACTTTTGCGTTTTTTTGGAAGAAAAAAATAAATAGTTCAAGTTCAGTAACTAAAACTACCCTAATATAACATTTTGACAATCAATTCCTTCTAAAGGCTTCCATGGAGGAATGTGTTTATTTTACCAATGATAGACCTAATCAAGAGCAATCTATCAGTACCGGTCACAAGTTGCACATTTGAGTTTTATGGAAGAAAGAAATATTTTTTGATCGATTGATGTGATAAACATGGGTATGTAGTATGGGAAAATTGTTTGAGCCAAAATCATTTTTAATGCGTGTAACTCAGAAACGGTAGGATATAGGAAAAAGTGATTTAGGTATAACTTGTAGATAATTTTATGGCCTTTCAACTTTTCCTTGAATGTTTTCTCTAACATGTACCGTTTTTGAGATTTAAGCGAAAAATGAAAAAATGGACCCTTTCCCCCCCTTCCCCCACTCCGGGGCTCCTCCTAGTGTTCCGGGGTTTTAGTATGTTTATTACCTAGGGACTCTTGACATGTTTCCGAAGAAACATCTTACGTTACTAACTCTCGCACTCTAGAACTTTTTATTCAATGGACTTTTGTAGTATTTTTGAACAATAGTCTTAAGTGTACCAGTTTTACATTTTATTCATGAGTCAGTCTGCAATCAAATTATTAATTAAATCAGAGAAAATCATTTGTATAAAAAGATGCTATTACTTATCAAGCTAGATATTATTATGGATGAGATGTGCAATATACACAAACATGTATTATTTCCCTATTTGCAGCAAATTTTGGAGTTTGCCCAAAAGGTGATTGAGTCCAGTGTGATGTTCATTGATGGAGAATTGAAGAATGGTTCAGAAGCTTTAGAGAACTTGAACAAGAAGAAGAAACCTAAAAACAGTAAAGTCACTCAGCAGGACACTCCGAAGTCTATGCATGTGTCTTTATTTGTGCCTTTTGTAAGTAAATCCAAAAATTATAAACTGTTAGCTAGTGTTACTACTAAAGGTATTTTTTTGTATAGGATTTTTTTTTGTATTTTGGAGAAACTTGATTTTTTTTTGTATTTCAGTTGTAAAAAGAGCATTATAACTGAACAGATATAGCATCTTGGATACACTCAATTTACAGTTTAATAGACAGGAGAGTCATTTAAACTATTCCTCCCACATTAAAGTTTAATATAACGATTGATGGTCTAATAAGTAAAGCTATTTATTGCCTTTTGTAATAAAATTTATGCTTTTCCCAGACAAACAGTCTTCCGGAGACAGTAGAGTACATGGAATGCGATGGCAGCATACATTTCAGCGGTATTGTGTCATCGATTGTGTTCATGTATCCGAAAGCCACCGTCAAAGAGGCCATAGAAGCCGTGAGACAGGACATCGTGCGGTCACTGTCCTCCAGATTCACTATGCACTGCGATGCCTTGATTGATGACAATCTGTTGCCTGAAGGTAAGAAAGTTTTACACAAATCATTTATATGGAAGTACAAAAGTTCTGTAGTCCACAAAGTGCCTTTACTTTGCCTTTTGAGAAGATGAGCCTTAATTGCTGGTAGAAAATCTTCTGAGCTAATTTGCAGCTATTTCTTTCGCTGTGACAAATCAAAAGACGCCATAGTTTATTTAACAGTCCTGTTTTGTTCGTTAATATGGAACATTTTATTTTTGCTATTTTGGTCCCTTAGACTATGCTTTGTATCAGTGCTTAACTAGGAGCATACACAACGCCCGAGCAGCCTCAGGCGCCTGCCGCCGAGCGTGGCATGCGGCGCATGCTCGGCTCGGGTGAGGCAAATTCGTCCGAATGTAGACTTGTTTTAGACGCGCCTTGTGGCTGCTCAGGTGGTGTAGGCGAGGCTACTTATCATTATGAATAAATAATTTATATTACTCAAAGAACTTACTAGAATAGCTATAGAAAATTAATTTATTCAGCTAGAACTTAAAGCTTATACACAGTAGCTCGTATGATGTCTATCTTTCCAGAGAAAGTGTGTTTCAACGAGCCGCCGCGTCGCGTGTTGGTGCCCGTGGGATCACTCTACCTCTGCGACTACTTGTTCCCGGGGGAAGCGCCGGCCGAGGCGTTGTTGTCTGTGAGAGAACTACTCGACGTGAAAATTACTGAGGCCGACGTCGTTTGCGACGTCGAGACACCTGCAGGTAACTTCAATTTACTTTTTATACATCATCACGTCAGTCTATAGCTGGCCGCTGCTGGACATAGGCGTCCCCCAGGGTACGCCACAATGAGCGATCTCCGGCTTTCGCCATCCAGTCGCTACCATACCAGCCGAAGTCATCGGTCCGTCTGGCCTGTGGGCGTCCAATGCTACGCTTGCCGAGGCGTAGTCTCCACTCGAGAACATAATTGGTGCCGCTAATCACTTGTGAACTTGTTGCGAAGAATCATCAGGGTACAAATGTTGCCAAATGAATACGCGCCTTTATTGTACAATAAGTATCAATGCAACAACAAGGCAGCTTTGTGTTTTTTTTCTAATACTACACGTGTAAGTTGGGTGTGAAACCTTTCGGCAGCCCCCTAGCATATTTATTAAAGTAATTGGTCCCCTGAGCTCCACCGACCGTAAATGTAGCGTACCGTTGGCATTTGATTAACCCTTAATGCAGTAGCATTAACCCTACTCACTTACTAGTGAGTAGGGTTAAAAGAAGGCATGCTTAGAGAGTTGGTAAAGGTTCGGTAAGTTGTTAAAGGAAAATTGTTAAACTAAATAATTTCATAAAGAAAACGCAATCTTTAATTAGGCGTAATAATATACTTTTCTGCAATAACTCGAACTGTAATAAGGAACGCACTGAATTAATTAATGAAATAAAATCTTGTACTATCAGTTTACAACAAAATAAGGAAAACTATGAACGCGACACACTGCTCCTCCAGTCAGAAATGTCGGCATTAAAACGATCTTTAGAACACATTTCTACTAAGTATGACTCAGCGCGAAAAGAAATTAAGGAGCATGTGCTGGCTATGAACAGTTTGTTGGAGTCGTGTAAATATAATAGTAAGGTTACTCAGTCTTTGACAAACAATCAATGCGATTGTAAAAATACTCCAACAGACCCATCCGTACCGGCCGTGTGTCCCGAGCCAACGTCACTGCGCGTTTGTACACAACTGACTGAGGCGCAGTCGGCGTCGCCGCCGCTCGCCGCCGCCGCCGCCGAGCCGGTGTCGCGGCCGGAGCCGGCGGCGCCGACGCGGCCCGCGCTGGTGAGTGACAACGATGCGTCTTTGTCACACACACGCGATAAAGAACAGTGTGAGATTGTTATGTTTAGTGATGAATTTGGTAAAAATATGGGTTTACAACTTGGTCATTACATGGGTCAGGCAGTAATTAATCATTGCATGCCTGGCGCCGATTATTCTAAAATTCTAAGCACAGTGTTGGCATCTCAATTTAATAAAAATACTATTGTTATTATATTTAGTGGCAGAAGGGGAAACGCGATAAGAAATGACTTTGCTTCATATTCAAACAAACTGTATTCAATGACTAATGTAAAACAAGTGATTTTGTTTGCTTTTCCCTACAGCCAAAAATTTACTAACTTAGAAAATAATACTCGACATTGGTGTAATAAGTACTTACATACTTTGACATGTCGCAATCATGACAAATTTCATTTTATTGACACAAATATTTTCATTGGAAAACATTTTTATGTAACAAAAGATAGATATTATCTATCTAAAGTTTATAAACGACAGATAGCAGAGTTACTATCTTATTATTTAACAAATTCAGCCAATTTGTTGGCTAACAGGACAACTGCTTCTATTGAGCAGAATAGAAATAGAAACCTCATAACCTTGGAATTGGTTCCAAGTAATTTTAATTTTAATTTAAACTAGTACCTGAGACAACAGAGAGTAACTCTGGCAATACGTCGATGTCTACTTCTCCCACTAACTTGAGCCTTAGTATCTTGCCAAAACTATCTTTAAAAAATAATAATAAAAATTGTTCGAATAATACTAAAAATCTAAATAGCTTTGTTTTAAGTATAGTACACCAAAATATTGAGGGCATGTTAAGCAAGGAATTAGAAATCGAACTTTTCATGAATTGTAATAATATTGATATTTTATGTATAACTGAGCATTGGTTAAGAGATTACCAGTTAATGTTCAGTTTTAATAATCACCAGGTTGCAAGTTCGTTCAACAGATCAATAGCAATACGCGGCGGCTCATTAATACTACTTAAAAATGAGTTTAAATACAAAGAACGCACTGACATCGTGAACCTGTCCGTTGAGCGAACTATTGAAATAGCCTGCGTAGAACTTGATCATCTTGTAGTAATGAGCGTATACAGCCCACCCGATGCCAAATATGATTCCTTCGAAAAAGTTATGGAGGCAGCCTTAGATAAAGCAACAAAATCTAATAAAGGAATTATTGTTTGTGGAGATTTCAATGTAAATATTCTTGAAAACTCGAGTATCAGTAAAAGGTTTCAATCACTATTTTTAAGTTACAACCTCGTGAATCTTATTTCGGTGCCCACGCGAATCACGGCTACTTCAGCCAGATGCATAGATAATATTTTCACAAATATTAAACACGAAGACGCGTCTGTCATAAATAAACTAAGCTCCGACCACACTGGTCAGCTAGCTACTTTCAAAATTAACATTGAGAGGGCACTTAAACAAGATATTACGTGTGTACCGGTAAACGAAAGTAGACTAAATCGTTATAGACAAAATATCATACAAAAATTACCTGAATTGTCATATCATCAAAATCCAAATCAATTATATAACTCAGTATTTAGTCTTGCTAAAACAGAATATGACAATGTATTTAAATCTAAAAAAATTAAAGTTAGCGTTAAATTATTGTTTAGTGATTGGGCAACCGTAGGAATGCATAGGAGCAGGGAAAAATTGTACGATCTTTATGATGAAAGGTCATATAATAAATCAAAATCTTTTGCTGATTATGTTAAACGATATTCTAAAACTTTTAGACAGGTTTGTAGAGAAGCTAAGTCTAAATTCATTAAAAATAATATTAAAAACAGTACCAACATAACAAAAACTACTTGGAAATTTGTAAACAACGAAACTGGGAAATCTAAACATCGAAACGAAAACTTTAAATTAATGATAAATGATGAAATTAAAAACACAAATTTAGAAGTAGCTCAGGCTTTTGAAAACTTTTTCACTGATATTCCAGTTTCGACTACTAAATCGTTAAACTCTTGCCCTATTCTTGCTGAATCAATTCTAAGAGGAAATGTAAAACGTAGTGATAATGTTTTTAAATTTAGGCACGTTAGTGATATTGAAATCATAAAAGTATTTAAAACTTTACAATTGAAAAAGACTTCAGACATACATGGCCTCTCAGTTAAAATAATAAGTTCCATAATCGATTGTATTGCTCCATGTCTAGCATGTATTTTTAATGAATGTGTTGATCTTGGCGTGTTTCCTGACTTGATGAAGCATAGTAAAGTTATTCCACTGTTCAAAACCGGTAATACTACTGACCCCACTAATTTTAGACCTATATCAATACTGCCCACACTTAGTAAAATCTTTGAAAAAGCTATTTTAAATCAATTGCAAGGACATTTTTATCGTAATAACTTAATGCACTCACAGCAATTTGGTTTCACAAGGGGTCGTTCTACTACTCATGCAGGCGTTGACTTAATTAATCATATAATCGATGCCTGGGAACAATCTCATGATGCAATAGGTGTATTTTGTGATTTGTCCAAAGCGTTTGATTGTGTTCATCACGAAACTCTTGTCAGGAAGCTAAGTCATTACGGCGTAAAAGACCAGGCTCTTAGCCTCTTGGAATCTTATCTGAACAACAGAATCCAAAAGGTTGATGTCAATGGTGAAAGATCATCTGGATCTAAAATAAACATGGGCGTTCCGCAGGGCTCGATTCTTGGTCCTTTCCTATTTCTTGTTTATATTAATGATTTACCATATCTAGTGAAAGAAAAACATGATATAGTTTTGTTCGCCGACGATACCTCATTACTTTTCAAAGTAAAGAGACAACAACTCGATTATGACGACGTGAACAACGCTATATCTGAAATAGTAAAATGGTTTACTGTAAATAACCTCTTATTGAATGAAAAGAAAACTAAATGTGTAAAATTTGTTTTACCAAATGTTAAACCGAGTACCACAATTGTTAAGGTAAAGGATGAAAAGTTGAGCCTTGCTGACTCAACTACATTTTTAGGCATAACTTTGGACGCCACGCTCCAATGGGGGCCACATATTGAAAAATTGTCGAAGAGACTGAGTTCAGCAGCATACGCAGTTAAAAAGATAAGATACCTCACTGATGTGGACACTGCTAGACTAGTTTACTTTAGTTACTTTCATAGTCTAATGAGTTATGGCTTATTATTATGGGGCCATGCTGCGGATGTGAATAACATTTTTGTTTTGCAGAAACGGGCTGTTCGATCAATTTATAAATTAGGGCCAATGGTCTCCTTAAGGCAAAAATTTAAAGAGATTAACATATTAACATTTGTGTCTCAATATATATATGAAAACATTATGTACGTTAAGACAAATATAGATTCTTTTAAGAAAAATTGTGATAAACACAATTTTAACACTAGAAATAAGGATAAACTTGCTGCGCATATAAGCAGGCTTAGTAAAGTAAACAAATCTTTTAAAGGCAATTGTATACGCTTTTATAACAAGATTCCCAAAGATATCCAAGATTTACCACTAAATAAATTTAAGCGAGTGATAAAAGAAAAATTGTATAAGAAAGGCTATTATGAAATATCAGATTATATGCAAGATAAATCTCCATGGGAGTAGTTACAAATGTACAAAGTAGACTTTATATGACGACACAGGTAGAATTATCTACTGTATATGATATATATTTTATCTTTTTAACGTAGCCGCTTTTGGCTATTAATATATTTTTGTTTCATATTTAGAAATTTAGCTAGGGTAGCCTAGGGCCTGACAAATTGTATTTTTAGAATAGGAGCACTTCTGGGCAGGTTTCTGGGTGGTTTACTGTCCAGGGGGTCCGGCTAACCATACGCATGTAACACAACATTTTCTCTTGGCATGAACTCTATGTTATTTTATTTACCACCTAACGTTACATGTTGTTTGGTTAGCTTGGCCAGCCCCGAGGCAGTGCTTTAGGGGCTAGTTTTAAGTTTTTAGTCCACCTGAGCCGCGTTTACACTAGGTTCATAAAATTGTTATTGTTAAAATTGTTAATTCTTGACCATCAAAAAGCGAAATGTAAAATTTACTACTTTGAATAAATAATTTGATTTGATTTGATTTGATTTGTTCTGCCTGGGTCGCCCTTCTGTTTGGGTGTGTCGGCGTCATAAGTAATTTGTAAGTGTAGGGGTTTTAGATTATACATAAGCAAGCTGTAGAATGCCTGTATCGCTTCAGACCTTTGTGCCCAACGTAAGCAAGAGTGCATTAGATACTAATGCAATGTAAGAGTTTCAATACTGTTGTCACTGTAGTTTTGCTACTGAGCTAACCGTTCGTACCTAGTAAGGCGCGCTCCAAAGCTTACTTAACTATATTCTTAAGGTTTTCGCTACAAAACCCGCTCGCTCTATAATTAATTCTATGGCCGCCGAACAATTGAACGAACCTAATGCGAAGCTTTTAAATTCAGTTGTTGAAATAACACAAGATTTATAATAAAATAAAAAAAAGTTGCCGTGCGATTAGAGAAAAGATCTGTAAATGGCGACGGTTAACTGAGTGTGAGGGAGAAGGTATAAACGCCTAGTATTCTTGATTTAGGTTCATTGAATTTAAAATCAGTGGGAGTGTCTGAGGGTTTGTGCATATAAAGTTATACCTTGTGTAAAAACATTTCATTGTTACAGACACATCAGAGTTCGACGCGTTAGACCGCGACGCGAGCAGCGAGGACCTCCTAGCCACCCCGCAGGAGGCGAGCCAGTTCATGTACATCACCGGCATCTGCTTCGCCATGCTCGTGTTGCTCGTGTCCATCGTCATACATTACTACGACTACATCAAAGCTTTCATCGGGAACATTGTTTCCTAGGTCGGAGATTACTACGACTACATCAAAGCGTTCATCGGGAATATCGTTTCCTAGGTCGGAGATTGCTACGACTACATCAAAGCGTTCTTCGGGAACATTGTTTCCTAGGTCGGAGATTGCTACGACTACATCAAAGCGTTTATTGGAAACATCGTCTCCTAGGTCGGAGATTTTGCTCGTTTTCATTCCGTCAAGTTTCAAGAGATAAGCGGAGTTTCGTTTACCACAGACTGTAAGGTAAGATAACTCACTATTTGAATAGTTACAGACTTCAAAAGATCGATATTTTTATTGTGAAACAAATAAGTGCTACTGTAAGGTCTATGCGACTTACTATTTTCATTATTTTGGGGGAGGATTTAGAGGTAGAAGTCAGCCGAAACCTAGAGGTCGAACTCTATCAAAGAAACGTAGAGGTCAAACTCTACCCTCTTCCGCGACTTACCTACTTTTTGATTATTTATCAAAAAGTAGGTAAGTCGCGTACACCTACACAATGACTTTAAAGAAGTATGTTGTATGAAACCACGTTCTTTACAACATTCTCAGCCTTTTTTGTTAGTCTCGTAAATGCTTCTATGCAGTGATGGTTGTATGTATATTTGTCTTCGTATATCTCGAAAACTACTGGACCAGTTTTGATTATTGTATTTTTATTGGTCCAAATTAATTTATCAAAATCGGTTCACTGGTTTAAGAGCCCTCGTGGTCTCGGTGTTTTCATACAAACGTATTCCCCTGTTTCTTCTGAAATAATGCCCCTAGAGGTATAATTCTTTTTCATTACATTAAGGCCTACTAATGGCATGCCTCTATTATTTCCTTTTTTCATACAATAAGAGCAATTTTCTTTTTCCATACAAAACAAAAAATGTTATTATTTTCAATTCCATAACTTTATTTTTGCAAAAAGTATAATAATAGGGCCTGCCTTTTGGAAGTCAGATCTATAGCTCTAGATATAGAGGCATTACCCAGGAAGAAAACGGGGGAATACGTTTGTATGAAAAGGCTCTTAAAACAGAAGGTTAAGTTTTCTCCTTATTGTGAAGTCGGATGATTTTTTGCTATATTGCGTTTTGTATAAAGTTTGGTCTGCTTTTTTCTTACGTAGTATAAGGAGGGACGGAAAACCTTGTATTTTATTGTTGTAACTGTTATTTTGATGAATTTGAAACGTCGATATGTTATTTTTACATGACCATGGAATAATTGAAGAAGACTTATTTAATGTTGCCTTTTCCAATAAGATTTTGCAAGTCTTTTAATTTTAGCATTTAGCGTTGTGCGTATATTATTAATTATTATGGTGATGATTATTTTTAATGTACAAATACTGCTGTGTAACATGTGAAATAATAAATATCTATATATTTTTATACTTAAAAAGAGTTTTAAATTGAACTTTGTTGCCCGGATTACTTACTGTCTTATTTTTATTTTTTTTGCACTTTCGCGGCCACACGTGGTTTCGTACCATGATACTCTATCAGACAAAATCAAACTAAAAACCTATTATAGTAGTGTATCGAGATAGGAACCCCATTCTATCTAAGAACGGATCTTTCTGAATCTATTTTGCTGTCAGCATTACTTTGTTACTGTTTGTTGCAGGAATTGTGACACTAGGGTTCGTTGTGTCGTTGGACGACTCGGTGTGTCCCACACGAAGAGAGAGCATGACTTTGTGTTGCCTATTTAAAGAAGAACATTGGCCGAAATAGAAAAAATATTTAGTGGCTTCCCATACAAATTGACTCTGTCGGCTGGTACATTTTGTATGGGAGGTGCAAATTGCTTTTCCATGTTTCTTTGAAAAAGTTCTTTTTAGCCTGAAAAAGTTTTATGGCCTGATTCACCCCATAATATATTTGTAGCATTGTAGCTATTTGTTTTACATCATGTATATCTAACTTCTGAGTTTTCTCTGTAACTGTACGAAAAACCTGTATATTCGTTAACCCTTAATGAGCCATGACTTGTAATAGTGTGTAGTGTAGGTAATCCTCAATTATACAGCTGGTTGGAATGGAAGAAGTATGCGTCCAGTCACGACAGTGCTGTCATGTCAGGGTGACTTTTGACACCCCTGTCCCTATTGTTTACATTCATTTTAGATTTTGTTTATTTTACAACCTCTAAATCGTATGTGATTTTTGTTGCTTTACAATATTATCCGGCTCGAAGGACCGAACATCTTTTATAAAATCCTACTGCGTATCGATCGCTGAACGCCATCTACCGGCCCCTCGCTCAAACTAGTGAACCAACAGCTGCTACTATGGAAGTTATACTACAGAAATCTGTTGAGCAGTACATTGATAAGACCTTGCGCTCGCGTGCCGTACGTTAGCCGTGAGTGGGAAAGAGAGATCCGAATATACATGCATTACTATTAATAAATTCTTTATAAATCCGTGTGTTTTGTTTGATAGCGCGACGTGAGTGACAACACAACCACATACAGGTCTCAATTGACCAAGTTAAGACTATTACGTTGGACCACAATGGTGTTTTAACAAACTTACGATCCCAATGTTTTGACAGTGCTAGTGTTACATGTGAATGACTTAAAATGTGAGCGAAAACACATCAGTTGAAAAGGCAAAGCGTTTTCTAGTGTAATAATTGCCTTGCGTGTTTAATTATTCATTAAAACCGGTTTGATGTTTGTCTGGGTGCGTGTTATCGAGTGAAGACGGCGTAGATATTTGAGATGGCGTTTTCACTGAACAAGTTGAAGAATATTTTGAACAGTAACCGGGACAGTCAACTGGCGGGAAGCGGGAGTTTGGAGCCGGAAATAGGGTTCAAATTGGCGCTGCATCCGGTCAGCAAGGCGCTTTATGTGACCGTTATAGGAGCCCGCCACCTTCCCTCCTTGTTTGGCTTGAGTCGGGCCCATGGATATCTTGTTAAGGTAAGGAGACTTCCTTGATAACAAAAATAATTATTCTTTTTTACCTACTTTCTTCTTGTCCAAGTTTCCGTTTATTCACTCATGAGAATTTGATTCTAATGTTGTATTTACAGTTATTCTCGTATCTTTATTTAGGTTCCCCTTTAGCTATGTACATACATCATACACATACCAGGTCTTTATCCCTTGCGGGGTACGCAGAGCATTAACGGCCGTAAATATCTTTTCCTATATACTTCTTGGCAAATCGATTATGATGATTACATACCTACGTTTAGTTTGGTTTGTTTTTTCACTTATTTGCCATTTTAAATTGAAAAAATTAGGGTAGGTTGAACATGAGTATAATGATATCTGAAGGAAAGCCAGGCTGTGAAACTTAACTAGTACCTACCTAGGCAATACCTACAAACATTAATTACATTATCCCTTGCTGACTCGTAGTCACACCAGATTATTATCATCCAACGGTACCGATTCTTGTGGACATTTTTTAACAAAATTCGTTTTTGCCAAGCAGAAGGAAAAAGACGAGAAAATAGAACACGTTTTGCCTGATAACGTTTGATTACTTGTTAAATAAATAAGGCGAAATTATTGAGTACTGAATGTTTGAGGAATGGATCGTTACTTTGTCATTTTGAGGTAAATTATAGGCAAAGCTTAGAATTGAGGGAAATTTTGACAGGCAGCGGGTAGGAGACGTATTTTTGAAATAGAGAAGCTTGTCCCTTAAGACAGATCGCGACAAGTGTTCACACACAATTTCTGGGTACTACCTGAATATCAATGTCGAGGGTACTAAGCTGAGAATATAGGCAGGTACCTATTTAATTGCTTGGGCTAGTAAGACGTCAGACCAGATCATACATCGCGTGTAGCGCATGCCTAGTCGGATTTCTAGTGGTCCAGAAATACGCCTCGTCTCCTTTTAAATAGGTATCTATCTACACACCGCAAAGGAATAAGCTACACAGGGGTGCTCCAAACGAATAGAAATATTATAATTCCAAATGAAAATTTAAACAGTTCTCGTAAAAGAAGTCATTTTGTATTTCAATGTATTTTAAGTATATCAATATTTTACTTAGAAATACAAATTTTTCATTTTATTTGCAGTACCCCTGTGTAGATTATTCATAACCCGCCTGTACATAATTTTGTTTATAGGTCGACGCGGGTTACAAACGTTTTTTATTGATCATTCTGACGCAATCGTTAAATTAACTCTGTGTTTATCGTCTAACGATAATTAACATTGCACGTTAAACACTGGTTTCGAAGTGTTAAGGAAAACTTTCGGGTAAAACTTGGTATGTAGATAGGTATAACTGAAAATATTTTTTTGGTCATTCATATCGGGTCTACGCGCAGAACAATTTCCTTGTAGATAGGCAAACATACATCTACGTTGCTTTAATTCAATTTTTCCCTCTATGTGTTGGAATTACACCCTAAACCCTATAAATATGTAAGGAGCAAAAGCTTTGTCGTATGGTGCCGGCTCAGAATAGCATTATCCCATTTCTATCCGTGGGTGTCGTAAAGTACAGTAAGATATAAATCCAGGGAGTGGGCGGCAGCGTCCCCTGTGAATACAACACCTTGCACTGCGCTCGCCACACGCCTGCAAAACGTGGTGAATATCGTGTATTGTATAGTACATACATACATACATATATCACGCCTTTATCCCTTGCGGGGTAGGCAGAGCGTTAACGGCCGTGAGAATACGGTCGCTATCGCCACGTCTGACATTTTAGAGGATTTTTTTCCAAGGTAGTTTCAGAAAACATGTGTATCACTATAGTGACAGGTTGTCAGCCTGTCGCCTACAAATTGCAATACACCAATACTCTCGAGTCCCTTAGTCGCCTCTTACGCCACCCGCGGGAAGGATGTGGGGTGATGCTATTCTAAGCCGGCATCACACGGCAAATTGTATTGTATAGTGTATTCTAAATATCGGAGGTCCATGTCCGGCAGTGGCCTGTTGTGGCTATTGTTGTAGTAGTAGAAGAGCGAAAGACACTAGGGCTACCTACATCTACCATACTGAACTACACTATCTACCTACTTATGTCGCAGAATATAGTATAGCCGTGTGATGCCGACTTAGATTAGTATCACCCCATTTCCCGTGGATGTCGTAGAAGCCGACTAAGTGACTTGAGGGTTTTATGTGTATTGCAATTTTAGGCGACAGGCTCACAACGTGTCACTACAGATACACGGCTTATCTGAAACAACCCTCAAACATTTGTCAGACGTGGCGAGAACTACCGTAAAACGGTCGTTAACGCTTTGCCTACCCCGCCTGGGGTATAGGCTTGATTTGTGTTTGTGTATGTGTTGTAGGTATATGGTATAATTTAGTGCCTACTAGGCTTATGTCTAAAACAATCCAACTGGCAGTGAATCACTGAACGGGCTGACGCAAACAAAAGAATCCGCACCGCTTTGGGTTGGAACTACACCCAACATCCGTCTAATTGTTTTCCTAATTAGGGCCGACACAAAGCTAGTCTGGGTGATTCCACCATTGATTAACGATAGGGTAGATTGTCAGATCTATTTGAAATAAAGTTTTTTTACATGAATAGGGACTTTAGTAAGTAGATACTAAGTTATAATAGCTACTAGCCTGGTAAGTAGCCTGCCATATGAGCATATAGTATGGCGTATAAAATTGCTGAAAATATGTTTATGGTTGGACTAGAATCTATTCCCGAAATATGGAAAAAATATTTGAAGAAAGCTATTAATTCAAAAATATATTTTCCTACTTCAAATCCAACTTAAGGTCCTCCTAGAAAGTTATTTAGTTTTATGGTCTAGTAGGCTCACCCTCTAACACATATCGCATTTACAGGTAGGTAAGGTAACCATTTACACTCTACAATTCTACAACAGGTTAAAAAACCAACCAACAATGTTAATACAAGAGTGTTACAATACTCAAGATGTTACTAATACAAGCATGTGTTACTATACTCAAGATGTTACTAATACAAGCATTATAGTACAGATTGAAGACTACCTCAAAATGTAACAGATTTAAATTGTTAAGTACCTAGTTATCATACTTGACCCCACTTGGTATCTTGGTATATCATCTTGGTATATCATTAATTAAGATCATTTTATGATATTTCAAGTACCTAGTTGAAGGAGATATTAGATACCTACGGTGAGCCTAGGAGGGTTTTATTAAGGACTAATCATTGTTAATTGAGGGTTTTCAGGTTGATGAAGATTTTCCAATGTCAGCAAACGTTTTTCATTATTTGCTCTGATGATAAAATTTTATAAGATACGATAGGTACTATGCGTTTAGCTTTTCATCAATAACGAATGTACCTAACATATATCAGAATATATTAGCTTATTTGGACGCCTGCCGTGTGATGCCGGCTTAGAATAGCATCACCCCATTTCCTACCCGTGGGTGTCGTAAGAGGCGGCTGAGGGCTCAGAATAATTACTAGTAACTAGCTGAGGGACTTGAGAGTTTCAGGTTTTAGGATTACAGCTTTTAGGCGACAGGCTGACAACCTGTCACTATAGTGATAGATATACAAATTATCTCAAATGGCCCTCTATATTTGTCAGTCGTGGCGATAACGACCTTATTTTTACGACTGTTAACGCTCTGCCTACCCCGTAAGGGATCGAGGTGTCATATATGTATGTATGTATGTATTTGGACGCCTACCCAGCTAAGTGACCTTTCATCCTATCGAGGAAAACTGATGTACTTACCTGTGGGTATTGTGCATCTGTAATATTGTGTGTATTGCGTGCCTTATGTGTATCTTAAAAGTATTTCATAAAATGTGGGTCAAGCAGTTCTAAATAATATTACAAACATTACAGCATAAACCTCGATAGTTATGGTCCATTCTGTATCTTAGACGTTTTTTGTATTTAGATTTGGAGGAAATTCTGTAGTAATATCACGACGTTTGAACAAGCAAACCGGGTAAGGAAACTCCTATCCCAACAACCGCAGAACGAGGTCGGAAGCTTACGAAAACCCGACGGCTCATACACAAGTTCACCAGACGAAGCTAATAGACTACTCCTGGAAACTCACTTCCCCGGTTGTGAGATAGTACAAGAAGTCAGCTGGCAGGACACTAACGAAAGCATTCCCACATCACAAGATTGGGAATACGCCCATAAGGTAGTATCCTTAGATAAGATAATATGGGCCATAAACAACTTCCAGCCATACAAGTCGGCGGGGCCGGATGGTGTATTCCCTGCGCTTATGCAGTGGGGAGGACGAAATCTGGCTGTGCACCTGGTACGTATCTATAGGGCATGCCTGGCGCACAGATACATCCCAAAAAGCTGGAGAGAAGTCACAGTAATATTCATCCCCAAACCAGGAAAGGGGGACTACACCAATGCCAAATCCTTCCGTCCCATCAGCCTTACATCGTTTCTACTAAAGACCATGGAAAGGCTGTGCGAACGAGAACTTAGGGATCAGGTATTAAAAAACAAGCCACTACACGGTAACCAACACGCCTACACATCAGGTAAATCGACTGAATCAGCCTTACATATGGTGGTAAGTCAGATTGAGGCAGGCATACAGGGCAAAAGCATATGCATGGGCACCTTTATTGATATTGAGGGAGCCTTCGATAAAACAAACTTCACCAGCATCAGCACAGCCCTCCTTAGCCATGGGGTGAACATGATGCTGACAGAATGGATTACAAACATGCTACGCAAACGCAGTGTCAGGTTTGCAGGTAATAAGCAACAGGCTATAGTGGCAAAAGGATGTCCCCAGGGAGGTGTCCTCTCACCACTTTTGTGGAATATGGTAATAAATAGCCTGATAACAGAACTTAACAGAAACCATTTCTTTACAATTGGGTACGCGGACGATCTAGCCATACTAATCACAGGTAGGATGGCCAGTACAGTCTGCGACCTCACGCAAGCAGCCCTGCGTATCGTGGAACGCTGGTGCAGCAGATATAATCTATCGGTAAATCCCACAAAAACCGAAACGGTCATGTTCACGCTAAAACGGGTTTTGGGCAACTACCATCTACCAAAACTGTTCGGAACAAGACTACAACTTTCAAACGAGGTCAAGTATCTAGGGATAATCCTTGATCAGAAGCTAAACTGGAACACCCACCTAGACAACAAACTAAACAAGGCCTGCATCGCGTTTTGGCAGTGCCGCAGGATGATCGGCAAGAAATGGGGGCTCTCGCCGAAAATCATCCTGTGGTTGTACAAAATGGTAATCCGCCCGATGGTGTGCTACGGTGCACTAGTATGGTGGACAAGGTGCAAGCTCGCGACAGGTATGAATAAACTACAAAAATTCCAAAGATTGGCTTGCATGGCAATCACGGGGAGCATGAGAACAGCCCCGACTGCTGCCCTGGAAGCTATGCTGGATCTGCCACCGCTCCACCTGTTTGCCAAGCAGGAGGCAGCTGCTGCTGCGGTAAGGCTCAATTCTCTGAAACTCTGGCGAAACAACAACACCCCACATACCAGCATCTTAAATGAAGCGCATGCAGACCTGCCATTACTCGCAGCTGTAGGTGACAGGATCCCAAAACAATTTATATTTGATAAAAAGTATAAAATACAACTTCACGAAGACGACTTATACGAGGGCCTTACCCCAAAAGAGCTTAGGATCTTTACGGACGGCTCTAAGACAAAGTCTGGTACAGGATCCGGTGTTTTCTCGGAGGACTTCAACATCAGACTCTCTACACCACTGGGAAGCCACAACTCAGTCTTTCAAGCTGAATGTTTGGCGATATCGGTAGCCGCAACAGCCATAGCTGCCAGGGAAGTGAAAGGTCATTCCATCCGAATACTCTCAGACAGCATGTCTGTACTGCAGGCACTGAACAGTCATGTAATAACCTCAGGGCTAATATACGAATGCCACCAACGGTTAATGGAGGTATGTCAACACAACCAAGTAAGGTTACAATGGATCAAAGGACACAGCGGCTCTAGGGGCAATGATGCTGCAGATGAACTGGCCCGAAGAGGATCGGACACCATAGCCTACGGGCCGGAACCGATCATACCTATCCCGGTAGGCAAAATCCGCTCCCTATTAAGAGAACGCACCAAAGACGAACATAACACACACTGGACCGGTTTAGAGGACTGCAGGCAGGCTAGAGAAGCCCTGCCGACAATATCTAGCCGCCTATCCAAGAAGTTGCTCCGACTGAAGAAAACCCAACTTCGTATGGTAACCAGCGTCATAACCGGTCACGGTCACTTCAACAAGCACCTCTCAGTCATAGGTGTTACTGACAGCCCCCTATGTAGGGCATGTATGGAGGAAGAGGAAACAGCCGCCCATGTGGTGTTACACTGCAAAGAGGTGGCAGCATACCGGGCAAAATACCTCGGAAACCCGAGGTCAATCCCCGAGGTACTCAGTGATTTGGTAGGGTTACTGGGCTTCCTTGTGGAAATAGGATGGCTCGAGTAGGGAGCCCCCACCCTTTACGCAAAATAGGCGCATGCAGACGTCGAGTTGCGGAAAACAGCCCGTCTTACCATTACCATTACCATTATGGTCCATTCGTCGGTAGGTACACAAATACCGAAGTCGCATTGGGCAATAGTTTAACAATAGCATTTAAGTTGGCGAACAAGTTAGACAGTTTCTAGCAGCACTGACGTTACTAAGCACCTTAGTATTGAGTTATGGCCGTGAACAAGAAGTCATGTCCAGCATTCAAATCGGCGAACCTTATTCAACTTCTATAGGTACAAGTCACGTACGGGGTGTTAAGGAAATAATACGCAACCTTTTAGCGATTCACTCAGCCGTAAAATAAAAGAATTTCCTTCTATTAGCCTACGGAAGAGTGAAAAACCATGGACATCCGGATAAAGCCAATGCAAGATATACAGAATGTCCTAAAAAGTCTAGATCGTGAATGTGTTTGAAATACGAAGCGAAAAAGAAATAAAATGCATTCCTGGAAAATGTACTGCAGTAAGAACCAGTTAGGGTGTATGAGGTTTTACGCTTGTTATTTTGATACTTGACACCTCGTATAATTTTCCGCTAGTTTCCCCGCCACTGAGGGGGTACCAAACTTACACTTAGAAAGTTAGGGCCGTACGGAAAACGTTTACGTTTGCTAGTCATGTACTTGTCAATAGCTACAGGCTTAGATTTGCTATAGATTCTGTAGAATGCTCAACTGTAGTTAACTACCGACAATTAGGTTTAGTGGTTGATTTCGTACAATTCATTATTGCCATTAATCTAATCGAAATCGAAGTTAGCGGTACGGTTGTAATTGAAAGGAAGTTAACGCATTGATTAGTCTCTAGCACGCTTGTGCTAATTTTCTTAATTAACGTTTGATGGATGACATTAATGTATTTTGGGGTTCTCTGCTTGTAGATTAAGTCAGGTTAAAAAAAACGACGATGTACTTCGAGAAAAGGTAGACATAGTGCCTTACCACTATATCTACCTTTTCTCGACTGAAGGTCTCGTCATAACTTTACTGTACCCCTAGATTTTTTGCGTTTACTAATAATATTATTAATGGGAAAGTGTGTTAGGTTGTTTTTCTTTCCCGCCTCAACGCGATTTAATGCCACAATTTTTTCGTATCTAATATTCGTCAGTGGAGAGACTGGAGAGTGAAATAGGGTAGATATTCCTTTCTTTACCACGGGAATACATCTCTTTCTCATAGGAAAAGATCGTGGGTGGCGATCAGCGAAACTGCGGGGAGGAAAGCGTGTATGGACTCTACAATACTAAAATTAGTTAGGTTAGTATGTTAGGTTGCTCTCGTCATCGTGTATGAAAGATGAGTTTATGTTACGTATCATGCAAGTGTGAAAATCTTTAGGGGAGGCCTACGATCAGCAGTGGACATCTTATAGCTGAAATTATAGATAGATACATAGATAGATAAACACTTTATTGCTTACAAGAAACAATATTAAAACACAAAACAAATGGTGATGATGTGATGATGGTTGTGCAAGTAGGTACGTACCTAGTTTTTGAGAAACAACTATTTTAGCCCATAAAATTATGTCTTTCAAGAACCTACATCTAAATGATCTAAAAATATTAACGCAGACACGAGTTTCAATGAGTCAGCGTGCGCGTAATGTCTTCAAGAGTTCAATGTTAAAAAAACTCGTAGCTAATCGACGTTATGTCATGGATACCAAACCAAGCGATACGACCGACATTCATGTTACTGTTTATCATTTTTATCAAGAAAACCCCTATGTTCTTGAATTTTATCGCACCTTATCTCTAATGCAGTTGGACGTCGAATACACTTAAGTGATCGGCAATGGCATACATACTTTCTAAAATCACCTACGTTACATAGCTATGTACCTACACGTTTCAGTACTATTATATATTCTGTGGTACAAGTAGAATCGTACACATTTTGTTTCATGTCTTGGCTCTGTTTTGTATGTACCTACCTACCTACCTATGACTATGCAAGGTTTTTTTTTATTGTAGACTAGTTTTTTATTTACCCACAATGGAATGAAGACGATTACCTATATATGTGTTCAGGGTGATAAAATATTTGTGTATGTGTGTTTCTTTAAACTAATGTTGGTATTTTTATTTATTTTACGCAAAACAAATAATCTCAAGAAGACTCTGCAAAACTACTTGGGTAGGTACTATTCCGATTCGTATGGGGTTTTTCAACAATGAATTCGTGTTTTTATTAGAAAGGTACTTAAGTCTAGGGTTCACTAAATGGTGCGTACCACCTACCGGTGCCCTTAAAGTTTATAATATTTGAACAATACTCACGACGGTTAAAATGTACCGACCTGTAAGTAATTTTCTTACCTACCTACTTAAAATTAAGTTAGAATAAAATGTAACCTATTCAGACAGTGTCACTTTTTTAGTATGTAAATAACATACTTAAAGTATTCCTATTACCTAACCTTTTTGTAAGATTACAAAAAATGTTCGCGAATGCCTAAAAAGACCATTAATAAGAACGGATTACATGCTCCTCCTCCTGCTGAAATCCCCAATAAGAAGGTTCTAAGTGGAGGAAAGATATATCTTTGGGTCATCAAGACAATAGAAAATACGGGGTGTAAGGGACAGCCCTCCGGAAACTAGAGTGCATGTAGTGCACTAGATAGAGTGCATGTAGATCCATGAAACAGAATGAATAATTTTCCCCAAACATCGAACTCCCATGCATACAAAATCACTATTATCTGACTGCAATGGGAGGTAATTTTATTTTGACGTTTCCTGAAATACAGGGTGTTAGGAAAAGTACTAACTTTCTTTCAAGGGATAAAGTAGCCCATGAAACTGAACAACATTCCCCAAGGAACAAAGGTGGAAATATGAAAAAAAAATCGATCTCATTTCACATACAAACTGGCTCAGTCGTTTGGTACATTTTGTATGGGAGGTCGAATTATCTTCTTCATATTTCGACCTATTTTTTTTGGGGAAAGTTGTAAAGTTTTATGGACTAGCTCATCTCTTGAAAGGAAATTAATACTTTTCCTAACACCCTGTATATACCCATGGGTTTTTTTTGTTTCTGCTCTGAACAGGTACACTCTATCAGAATTCGGAGGGCTGTCGCTTACGTCTTGTATACTACCTGTAAGAAAGGGTCGTTCTTGCCGAGCTATTAAAGGATTCTTAATCACCCGCAATACCCATTGACCCTTTGAAGGACTATACAAACAAAGGGAATTTACACCATCGTTTGCGACCAAATGGCCACTTCGAGTTTCCTTGTTTTCCCTAATAAAGAGACATTACCCATTTTATTTATATTTAAATTTGAGAAAATAAAAACGTTTCATAGTTACTTCACGATGTTTTTGAACATAGAAAATCTATGAAAGAGTGACATCATTCAAATACAGCGACCACTACTATATCTATTTTGAAAACCGGGTAGAGAAATTTTATGAAACAAAATTCGTGTAGGTAGATACATACATACCATACATATATCACGCTTTTATCCCTTGCGGGGTAGGCAGAGCGTTAACGGCCACTATCGCCACGTGTGACATTGTCTGTAGGTAGATAGACATTGATAATTCCGTGTTTCTAAATAATACCGACGACCGATGTGGCGCAGTGGTAGTGCGACTGCCTTAGACGCCGAAGGTTCCGGGTTCGATTCTCGGTGGGTCACTCATAAAGTTGATATTTATCACTTTGTGAATTTGTTCCCAGTCTGGTTAGGACATTGCGGGCTGAACCACCCGATTGTCCGTAAGTAAGATGGTTCCGTGTTTCGGATGGCACGTTAAGCCGTAGGTCCCGGTTGCTGTCTATGATCACTTAGACGGCGGTCGTTACACAACCATGTCAGAAGCCTGCTACTCGTAAAAGGCGGTTGAAAAATTCTGACACTAGGGTTCATCGGGTCGTTGGACGACTTGGTGTCCCACACGAAAAGAAGAAGAAGAAGAATAATACTCGATCGTGAACCAGCTGTGCAAATGCTTATTATAAAGCTCGGTCTCGTCCCGGAATAGATTAGGCAGATTAGTTATACCTACCTACAATACGTACATGTAGGTATTTAGTACGAATGAGCAATTTCAATTGGAATGCATATTATCCACTGTGCTTTGAGCAGTCCGCCGCGCCGCCGTCAGACGAACGTTCGAATGGATGGTACAAAGAATAGAATAGTCTTATTATATTAACTAGGTAGTTCAAATTATCAATTTATACGTTTCAAATATGTGTAGTTTAACTATCGACGAACTGTAATAAGTTTTAATAGGTATAAGTAGGTAGGTACGCATCCATGAAGGCGAACGGTACATGCCTGAATTTTGGCGCTATAAACTAGCCGAATTACCGGGGGAACTGTAATGTTGCCTGAAGTAAATTATGTAGCAAGAATTTTCGTCAGAATTTTCAACAAAATAAATAATCTATCTGTCTTAGTTTTATTTTGAAGTCGTAGAACCTGCTTGAATTGCTAAGTAGGTACGTAAACTTTAATGGTTGTTCTGTTTTCGGGTTGTTACGAGCCTCATGTTTCTTGTTAAATGGCACATACCTAGTAACTCCTAAAGTCCCAACAAAGAGCAAAGTTTCATCACAATTCCATTATTTAATTTCAGGTGAAAGTGTTCCCTGGGGACAGCAAGTATGAAACCACATTGCAGGAGAGCTCGTGGCCTGTATGGAACGAAGACTTCAAGTTCCATTTGAAGCAAAAGGAAGACCCGAAAAAGAAGCAATCAACATCACAAAAAGTCGACCTTCAGAGTCTAGTCGCCGGACATTTTTTATCACTTACCATATACGCGATATTAGAACCGCCAAAACAGGATTCTGATAAACGGAAAAGTTCGAATAGCAAAACTTTAGATAATAAGAAAACGGCAAAAGTGTCTGATCAGCAGGACGAACCGAGATCGAAAGGTTTTCTGGAGAAGACTTTTAGCAGTTTCAAGGCGACGAAGGCGGAAGCTATTGCGCAGAAATCGGTGCTAGAGAAACGTAGGACGGTGGGCGCGGCGACGTGGAACTTCGACTCGAAGTTATTTCAGAACGATCTCAAGAATGGGCTGATTGGCACCCCGGACATCTGGCGGCCAATTAACGCCATCGCGAGCGGACTGGCCGGTGCGAACGATACAAGGGTAAGTTGGGTCTTTACATCACGCTGTTTTATGAATTACAAAGATAACATACAGACCTAGGTAGATATCTGTATTTTTCCAAAGCATGCCTGTAGAATCCTGTAGTTGAGCATTATAAACTAGGTATCGGACAACGAAAGAAAACTCCAAAGTAGAGGGGGACCAAAGTTGCAAATTTTTATTTGTTTTTGTCTCATTGTTTCGTATTTTATTAAATGTTTAAAACAAAAGAATTTGCAACTTACGTATTTACAACGCTTCAATGACGCTGACGAACTATAGGTAAATTATTTGTGTCTTATCTGACATCATTTTGATTTTTTTATACTCCTTCGTGGTTGTTATAAAAAATGCTTTGTCACGAGATTGCACGTCAGTTTAATGATTGCCACGAAATAATAATAAAAAATAGGTCCATATGTAGTGTAGGTACCTATCTATGTACAGCAGCTAATCGACCTACCTACACCTTCACGATTAACTTAAACTGGCTTTTCATAAAGTTTACTAGAAAAATCTAGTATAGGTTGATCCTTTAAAGAGAAGGTTGATGGGCTGCTGTTTTGTATAAAATTGTATTCTGTATTCCGTGTAGTCATGTGTAGTGAAGGTTAGTAGGTTGTCATGTGTATTAAAAAATAAGTAGGTAGGTGCATTTTATATATATCTACGATTTTCTGTGGGAAATTCAATTTACATACCGACCATTTGACATCAAGCACCTAGTGTAGTGAGTCATATCATGAGCATTGAATCTTACACCAATCAGTCAGGTTTACGACCAGTGGGTACTGCTAGGCGCCCACAATAGAATGAATCTGACCTCGACCGATCCCAGTAGTCCATAATTGTGCTTACGTCACGTTTTAGCTATGCATTATCTTTTTATAAGCACTAGGTGTGGAATCTTCGCAGACTTGTTATTTACGTAAATTATGTATGTACGTATATGAGAAAATCTTAGGGAGTCAACGAAGCGAAAAGTTTTAAATTCTCATTCCATATTATAAGCAAGGTTTCAACAGTTTGCTGCGCAAATGTTTTGAATCAACTCTTCGATTGTAGTAAAGTTATAGTTTTTGTAGTTGCCAGATTTTCTAAACTACGATTTGAATAAAATATAACAAACCAATAGCCAAATTTGTTAGTTGATTTAATCTTATTTATTCAGACCGAAGCTTGGGAGAAATACTTGATACGTAAATGGAAGGTATGCATGGTAACGACTTCAATAAAAATGCATGCACCCTCCCTCCCGAAATCCCCGAACATGGCATCACTTACCATAGTACAAGTAGGTACAGTTTTGATAGAAGGAGACGGAATTCTGGAGTTTTGGATGAGCGCAAACAGTAGTGGATGCACACTTAAGACATTTGGCATCAAAAAGTCAATTTATCAAAATTTTGCACTTAGCATGTTTGTTTTCGATTATGTGTATGTATGTATATAGTATTTCAATTCCTAGTCCTGTCTGGTCGTGATCACTCTCTCTCGTGATATCATTTCTAATGTCGTAGAGACCGGACCGTGTTGGTCAAAGGCAGTGAGACGTGACGGAATGTCGAGTCAGTCGAGTCGAGTCCTTATCGTCCCTTGCTTTTTTGAGTACTTCGTCAGTTTTGGAATGAATAGAGCCATTTATATCTGGAATCTGGAATACTATACCACGTTTGATAAAGAGTTCATTACTCACAAAGAATCTTCAAAGTAGCGCTAAAATTCTTATTCGGAAAGTCTACGGAAGTTGGAAAAGATACAAAAGACAAAATACAAAAACATTTAGATATAGAACTTGCCATTGCTGGAGAGAAGTATTTTTCTTCTGTTCAAGCTTTTAACATCCGTAGATATCGCAATTTCACTGCTGATACGATTCGCAATATTGGCGATTCTATTTCGAAAACAACGTCGGATTTCTTAATATAAAGACGGTACTCGGATCGTACTATTTATTTTATTGGTTCCAGGCCATAGAATTTATTGAGCCTTTGGGTAGTATTAGCTTTTAAGCAATGTAGTTACTCTGTACAGTTTTATATAGTTTTGTCTAGAAATGAAAAAAACTCCATTATATTTATTACCTAAAAATGGTAAATAGAGGAGAAAATACACGAAACTGTACAAGAGAATGGCTTTTAATTAGAAATACGAGCTAGGTAGCAACTTGAATTCCACGAAATCTGGTAATTACTTTGCTGTAATGCTCACAGAATATAGAGAGATATACAAAATAGTAATGAGTTTTTTGTTTGGTTTCTTCAGAGAGAAAACAAGAAAGGGCAGCTGGAGGTGACTCTCCTCTACACCTCGAGTGAAGATGGCTTCAACGACACGGTTCAGCTGACGGTCAACAGACTACGGTGCTCAGTGCAAACCATGCAGGAGCAGGAGCAGTTTAAGGGTAAACTATCCATCATCATCATCATCATCATCATCATCATCTTAGATAGGTATTAGGTACTAGAGGCGTCAGTGGCCAAGTAGTTAGGACACCGGTCTTACAATCGCGAGACTCGGTCGATCCATGTACTCACGTACATTTACCGACTGCACCTACAGCGAAAGAAAAACATCGTGATGAAACCCACATTCAAATAAAATTTGAATTCAGATGATATTTGAATGTGACTTAATCTAGGATTCGGGCCAGATTAGCCTTCGGGTTACAGAGGTCAAATAGCAGTCGTTCTGTGTAAAAACTTGGTTCCACGTCAAATGCCCTAGGTAAGGTAGCCGACCCAGACAGAGAACGGGATAAGGCAAGGGGAATGATGATTAGGTACTAGAGGTCCGCCCAGCGTTTGCACCCGATGTTAAAGTAAAATGTTTTCCATATATTTTGGTGACAAAACAAATACTGAACATCTTATTGTACCATAATTTTGAGCAAATAAATTTCTGTATTTCTGTGTTTTTTTTTTTGCATATTTTGTACATACATAATATTTATTGTATAAAAAAAATATTACCCTACTCTTGAGTTACTCCATCTATTATTGAAAAAACGCAACAAAATCCGTTGTTAGGACCAGTTCGCGGTGCCCAAGACAGAGACATGCGAAAACGATTTCATTTATACTTTGCGTTGATTTAGTATTAAAACGCAGAGAAAAATCTTACCTATATTCAGCCAAATTTATGTGTTTATTTTGGATTATTTTTTCACCTCCGAAGTTATACAACCACGTAGCTTTCATTATATTTTGTACCTGCCTACTAACGCTTGCTTATCCCATAAAAGCGAGTAGAATTTAGATAAATCGGCGTGAAAATACGCTGATTTGCATAATAAAACAGGAGAATTTGTAATTTAGAAGATTAATAGGGTGAGCAGAGCAATACCCTAGATACTTAGAAGATTATGTTAGGATCTATGTTAGGATGATAAATAATAATTAGTTCGGTTTGATCTACGTTTTTCTGAAAATGAAAAATACTTATCTTGTATGAAGCAATGAGGTACCACGTAGTAAAATACTTATCGTTTTTCGAATTTAGTCTAACGTGATGCAGTTTCATGAAACAAATCTAGTTTAGTTTTGTTAGTAATTGTATTAGAAACTTAAAACCTTCTGCATTTCGTAGACATTGCGTAGCGGATAATACGTGGCACATTATTTATGAAAATATTTCTATGCGAACTAATATTAGATGGGAAAGTATCGTACGTTAAGCAATTACGAGTATAAATGCCATGCAGATTGGCGATATTTTAAAAGTGTGGAAAGATATTATTATAAATACAATATTTAAAAATAAAATTTAATACTTGGTGAATCTTTCACTTTAATATAGAAGAACAGGTGTCCACAAAAAAAGAACTAAAGTCTTAAATGGAATTACATTTAAGTGATAGGGGTCAGTTCTGAGAAGACTAACAGCCACTGCAACTTACGCAGATCTATCATAGGTAACTCTTTTAGTTAAAATGACCTCATTCAGTGGGGTCATTGTGAGGAAGGCTACGAATTTTGGGGTCAACAGCCTGGACCTCCCTTGGGGACAACATGTGGCCACCTGTTAAATGGGTAGCTCTTGGTTTTAGTAGCTATTGTGCTGTGGTATACATAGGTATGTTAGTTGAACGGCTCTCTCGTGGCTTACGGACACTTTTTGCCTATTAAGTCCAAAGTGGGAATGCTTATAATCTGACTTACTGTAATTCTGTAATGTAATATACACTGTGTGAATAATAAATCTAATCTAATGAAACAAAATCCACCACAATTGTTTAAAAAAATTACCAATCGTAAAAAATGCTAATACGCGTTGAACAAGTCTAACGTGTAACTTTTATAGCCCCTAAATACATAAATAGTGTTGAACGCGGGTGTAACAGTATGGACATTTATCTTGAAAGGTGCTGTTTATCATACAATCGCTCATTTCAGTTTTATAACAGAAATAGCATACATACTAGGGTTTTAGTTCTAGTTCTATGAAAGTAGTTACAATTTTAGCAACGCTCTGTCTAGGTAGGTATATACATCGTTAAGCTGTCTCTTTAAAGGTAGAGGTTGCCTGGAAGAGATCGCTACAAGCGACAAAGCCGCCTTTGCTTACTTTTAGTTATAGTATATTGTACCGTTTTGTGTTTTAATGTTGTGTTTGTTGTAAGCAATAAAGAGTTTATCTATCTATCTACAAAGATCTGTACATGTAAGCAGATCAGATAGATCTTTGCATGTAAATTGCGTGATTAACTCGAATCCGCATTCAGGTATATTTAGCACGCTGAGAATGGCAACCAGTTTTAATCACACCTTTGATCATGCAGAATGCGTAGGATCTATGAAGTGTAGCTATAAGGCAGTACCACGTGCTCTGTGTTTTAATATTAACTGGTGCATCTTCTATTACCTATGGTATTTCTCAGAGCAAAGGCCTATCATAGGGAACCTTAGGAACAATCAGAATGAAGCCATAAAAATCATGTCACGCACTACAGCAAAAAGATATGAACAAAATTCGCGCACTTCTCTGAATATTGCCCTCTAATGTCTACCAGACTATGATAGTATTTTGTTTTTTATTTTCTGTATGCCTATATTTAGTTGTTTTGAATGTCTTCTATCTGGTTTTTGTCGGGTTTCTAGTTCTATTTTTGTTTGCCTACAAAACAAACTCTCTAGTCGGTAGTTCGTTGTTTTTACAATGTAACATCAGAGATCATCTTGTCGTTCTTTGTCATGACTTTTCTCACTTAAAAAGTAAAAAAGAACTAAATAAAACGATGTGTTTTTTATGTTTGCAGCACCCCTGTACCTGAAAGCGACGATACTGGAGGCAAACAAGGCTGAATGCTATTGGAAGAGCGATCGATTCGTACCGACTATATCCGCCAGATGGGATCCGAAGTCGGCGACCGTCAAACTCTCAGTCTTCAAGGCGAATCTGAACAAAGTTAGCATCTACATAAGCTTGGGATGCAAAACGAAGATGGCAAAGAAAGAAATACTCGGCAAAGCGACGATAGAGGAAAAATCCGCGTACTCCGAGACTTGGAGGGAGTGTATCCGGCAACCGGGTATACCTAAGACGTTTTGGGTGAATTTTGAATGAAAATCTAGTTTATATGTGATTATGACTGGTTTAGAGAACTTGCAAATTTGCATCACAGGCGGAGTTTAAGCCTGCAACTTTCGCAACGCTTCTTCCCACTGGGCTACCGCGGCTAATTTGCAATTTTCGAATTTATTCATTGTATATTTAGATAACACGGGGTTTGTGTTATCGGCACGCGCGCATTTATTTAAACTATAGATTCTAGGCATCTATAATGTCTTCAGTATCATCTTTATAAAAAGTGAAAATTAATCATTTAGATGCTTAGAATCATTAGTTTGAATTGAAGTCTATATGAATAAGTCTGAACTCAGTCTATTTTCACAAATGTTGATTTGAGCATGCTATCAAAGCCGTAATAAGGTGCTTGATGTTCTCAAATTATTTTCACACTTCTCGCGCCGATAATCGTTTAATCAATCGTATCAGTTATGAGTAGGTACATAAACGGTTGGATGAGCTGCACTTATATATATTTTGATATACAGAGTGTAAAAAAAATATCTGCAAATATTTTAAGGGGTGAAACAACCCATGAAACTGAACAACTTTCCCCAAGGAACATAGGTCGAAATATGAAAAAATATTTTGAACCTCCCATACAGTTAGTTGACTCGCCCGGCTGCTGCTACTTTTTGTATGGCAGGTCCAATTTTTTTTTAATCCGACGCATGTTCCTTGGGGAAAGTTGTTCAGTTTCATGGGCTGATTCACCTCTTAAAATATTTGCATTTATATAGCTGCTAAATGAAACCAAGTGAACGAAGGCGGTAACGAAGTGGCGACCGAGAACAAGTAAGCATTCAGTAGGTAGACCACCACCAGATGGGCAGACGATCTAGTGACTATTGCTGGCAGACAATGGATGCGGGAGGCACAAGACCGGCGTAAGTGGCGCAAAAAATAAGAGATCTATACTCAGCAGTGGTCTACCCACTGCAGGCAGGATCCCACACCTCCATGCGGCTGTCATGTGCTGTCATTGTTAACTGGGTATCAAATACAGCTATATTGTAAGGCATATAGGCGAATGGCCGTACGAACAAAAGTTGACAAACATTTTTGCAATCGCCGGTTGCGAATATTTCGATGACGGTTGTTATAAAAATTGGTGACAAATTAATTTTAAGAATTTTAATGATTTTTTGATTGATATTATTAGCACTTCTATAGTATGTATATTGTGCGATTTATTATTCTAAACTTTGTTGTGATGTATAATAATTATAAGACTGTTGTTATATAATTAAAAATACGTTAAAAATACGATGTACATTCGGTGCAGGAAACTCATAAAATTAATAATTTTAAAATTGTTTTTTAAACTTTAGCAACCTATGAAGATCAAATTGCAATTTTTAATAAAGATTACGATCTGCTCGAAAAACTGTATTACATACTTATCTTTAAATTAAAATTAATTACCAAGATAAGAGTTTTTACCGAAATATGTTTTACTTATATTTAACTTACTAACAAAAACTTACATATTTATAAAGCTAAATATGAGAAGGTATCTACTTTTTTTACGTGTTAAAGGCCTTATCAGCAAAAAGTAAGACGCGTGTCGAACGCGTATTTAGAAAATGTATTTACTTATGCTAAAAACGTAAATACAAATAATAAAAAAACATACAGTATCATCACAAAAAAACCGTTTGACACATATATTTTTTTTGTTTAGGCCTTACCTAGTTATATAGTTATTATTTGACAAAAAAAATAACGCAAATATAGGCCTAGTAACGCAAATGTATTTTATTGTAACTGTTCTTTTATTAGGTACATAATATGTAAGTAGATGCCCTATTTTACCATCTTTCACAAGAAAATGTTGTTTTTTTATTACTAGGTTCACGCCTTTTATACCTCTGACAATAAATAATGTTATATTCCTTTATGTTCCTTTTTTATTTTCATTGGGGCATTCTTACCTTTTACCTAGGTACCTTTTATTTTTGTTACTATCCTACCTGCTGCCTGAAGTTATTATTATGCTTTCCTTTACAGTCGTATGTTATTTTGACTGTCCCGATGGCGTAGTGGATAGTACTCCTGCCTTCTACGCCGAGGGTCGTGGGTTCGATCCCCACCGGACACAAATATTTATTACGTCTTTTCAAATATTTGTGTTGAGTCTGGGTGTTTTCTATGTATAATATGTATTTATTTACAAAAAAGAAGTATATAAGTATTAGTATCAGCTATCTAGTTCCCATAGTACAAGCTTTGCTTAGTTTGGAGCTAGATGGTACTGTGTGATTTGTCCAGGATATTTATTATTGTCCAAGATATGTTATAAGTACAGTCCCCTTTTATATGGTCCAAAGAAAAATTCTAGATTTTGAACATTCTTACCTACCAATCTCTCTCTTCTTTTTTCGTATGGGACACCAAGTCGTCCAACGACCCGATGAACGCTAGTGTTAGAAATTTTCAACCACCTTCTACAAGTAGCAGGCTTCTCACATGGTTGTATAACGACCGCCGTCTATGATTAGATTAGATTAGATTTATTTATTACACATTATCAAATTCATTATTACAAGTAAGCATATTACATTAAATAAAAATGTCAAAGGATAATATGTTCGTCAAAAAATATGAAATAAAATATATGTCAACTTATAATACAAAACAATACATTCAAATGTCAGTAAAGAGTATAGGAAATATAAAAAGACTTACGTCAGTAACAATATAAAAATAAGAAATAACAATGTCAAACAATGTACAAAAATAAGCAATTCAATCGAAATAAATATTAACAAAATAAAAATGTCACTACAAAACTTGTAGTCAATTAAAAACTAAAGCTAAGAAATTCCTTAATGTCATAAAATTCATTTTTCAGCAAAAGATACTTTAGTTGGTGATAAAATGCTTCATCGTTTGTAATTTCCCTGAGACTGGTTGGCAGATGCTCGTAATAAATCGGACCAATTACTCGCGGATTTTTAGTGGCCATTTGGGTGCGGTGGGGCACACTGGCAAGTCTACCCGCGTTGCGCAGGGACCGTCCCGCACATCCACGACGATTGAACTGCGCGATGTTCTGGCGTAAATATGTTATTATTTGCACTAAATAAAGACCAGTCATCGTCATAATATTCTTTCTCGCAAATTGGGACCGGCACGATTGACGGGGCTTCATATCTGCCATTATTCTAAGTGCACGCTTTTGTAATATGAATATTCTGTCTGAGTCTGTTGAGTCTCCCCACAAAATCAGACCATAATTCAAAAGCGACTGGAAGTGCGCAAAATACGTCTGTCTAAGGACAGCACCAGAAACTAATGGCTTTAGTTTTCGTAACGCAAAGCATGCGCTACTAAGCCTTTCGCAGAGTGATTGTATATGACACTTCCAGTTTATATTACAATCCAGATTAAATCCTAAGAATTTGCAAGAGTTGCACAACGGGATCGGATTATTTATTAAAGGTGGTCTTTCAACATGCATTGCTGAAAATAACATTAGATTTGACTTTTTTGTATTTAAAATAAGCCCATTTGCGGAAAACCACTCTTGCAGTCTGTCGTAGGTATTTTTTATTTTTACGTCTAACTGCTCATAAGTTCTTGCACTCACTATCACTGTCGTGTCGTCTGCAAAAAGAACAACTAAGCCGTCTGTAATAAAGTTGGACAAATCGTTAATGAATAGCAAAAACAGAGTATTTCCAAGTGCAGAGCCTTGTGGTATACCAATTGTTACATCACCTGCTTCAGATCTGTATTTGCGACCATCAACAGTGACCTCCACTAGCTGCTTGCGATCTTCTAAGAAGGATTTAAGCAACCCGTGGGCTTTGTCCTGAATACCATATAAAAATAGTTTATTTAAAAGAATGTCATTTTTAATTACGTCCAAAGCCTTAGTGAGGTCACAAAACACGCCAGCAGTTTTGTACCTGACATCAATGCCCGTGAGAATCGAGTCCACTACCTGATGTGCAGCATCAGTAGTGGACCGGCCCTTCCGGTACGCATATTGTCTGTCCGTCAGTAATTCATTTGTCTCCAGATGTTGCATTATACTAGTTGATAATATCGATTCAATTATTTTTGAGACGTTAGGTACAATCGATATAGGCCTATAATTCTCTACCTGGGTCCTATCTCCTTTTCCTTTGTACACAGGGCATACCCTGGTAGTTTTTAGTACGTCGGGGTATGTTCCCTCACTAAACATTTCATTGATTAGAATTACTAATATGTCAGCGAGGACTGGCCATACTGACATTATAATATTAATTGATATGTCATATATGTCTTGTGTCCCTGATTTGCTAAGCATGTTTTTCAATATACTGTCGAGCCTGTCCCTATTTACAGTAGGTAGCGAAAATTTCGGCGGTTTTAATTCCTCCAGATACTGGTGAACCAAGGCATTAGCTTTATCTCTATCACAACTAATCGGTACATTAATGGCTGAAGTGAGGAAGTAATTATTAAAGCAATTAGGTATTTGATCTGGTTGTACTGTTAACCCTGCGTCTATGAGACCAATACCCTGTGATTTACTCTTGGTGGATATCTCCTCATTAACGATTTGCCATACTTCTTTTGACGGATTTTTTGCACATAATAGCCTATTGTCATTGTAAGTGCGACGGTCGCGTAGGCTAATTGATTTAATGAGAGATGCGTAATATTCTATGCAACTGTTGATAAATGGGTCACTCGGGTGCTGGTGTTTTATGGTACAAAAATTGTCAAACCTATTTATATAACAAGCAAGTTCATCACTCATCCACGGTGCGCAGCTTTTCTTTTTCAAATGTAATTTACGCATTGGAAAATGTGCATTAATATAAAATGTCAATATGGAAAATAATTTAGAGAATTTATCATTGATAGTGATGTCAAATAAATTAATAAAACTCCAATCATAATTAGTTATGTCAAAATAAAACTTGTAAATAGATTCCTCATTAAAAATTCGACGTTCTGTGAACCGAGGTAAGCAGTTCTCCTTTGATAACAATGTGACTAAAAATATTTGTGCGGAATGGTCAGATATCGGCGTATCTAAGCAAGTAGCACTGACGTCACTGTCATTACAAGCAACTATCCCGCAGTCCAAGGATGAGGTCGCACATCTGATATACGCGTAGGAAAATTCACTATATTATGCGAGTTATAAGGTAAGGTACCCAATAATGGACACATTAAGAAAATGTTTTTTTTTAAATGCACTGAACTGTTATAAAAAAAGTAATTACCGCAAATAAATTTGTTTCATTAGTCAGGGGAATATCTTAACTTTATTTTCTGTGTATTTGCCTTCAAATAAACGTATGGCATGACAAAATAAAAAAGAAATAAACAAAAAGTGTCAAAATCCCCAGTGTTGGACAAGGTACCTCTACTTATGGACACCTAGCTATGGACAAGACCCTAAAGTGAACAACCCATTATGGACAGAGCCATAAATAGACAGTAGATAGACAGTAGTTTTTTTTTTTTTTAATATGTAATAGGCCCGCATTAAAACTAAATTAACATTTATAAATATTTATTCGTTTTATAAATATCAGGCATTGTATTTTATATACTAATCAGACTTTGAAATCACAAAAAAACGTGGATCGAGCTGGTGGAATCAGTAGATACGTCCCACAACAGTAAAAAGGCATGGGGCACATTTAGAAAACTAACCAGCGTACCACCTGCAGCTGTTATACCAGGGCCAGTTACAGCCAACCAAGTGGCTCACCAGATGCTCCTCAATGGTAAGCCCGCTGGAAGAATTAATAATGCTCGTCCATCCAAAGAAAACAGTAACCGATCCATCAGTCTGCCATTTACTCTACCGGAGATTATATCATCAATTAAACACCTGAAATCCGGAAAGGCCGCTGATGCCGACGACATTTGTGTAGAACAACTGAAGAATCTTGGCCCAGTAGCAATATCGTGGCTACTGCAAATGTATAACGCCTGTATTGAGACCACCAAAATTCCCAAAAAGTGGAGAAATTCAAAAGTTACTGCCTTACTAAAACCCGGGAAGTAACCAGAGGACCCGAAAAACTACAGGCCTATCTCATTGCTGTGCCATACCTACAAACTTTTTGAGCGCCTTCTTCTTAACCGTCTGACTAAGATAATCGACCCACAACTAATAAATGATCAAGCTGGCTTCCTCCCTGGAAAATCTTGCTGCAGTCAGGTATTAAGTCTAACGTAGAACATTGAGAACGGCTTTGAGCAGGGTGTGGTCACTGGAGCGGTATTTGTAGATCTCAGTGCTGCTTATGATACGATTAATATTAAGCGGTTGCTTGGGAAAGTGTCGAATTTCACGGACGAACAAGCCTTTATTAATATCCTAAGTGAAATGCTGCGCAACCGCCGTTTTCAGGTGTACCTTCACTCTGAGAAAAACAGATGACGTGTGCAGAAAAACGGTCTCCCACAGGGTAGCGTGCTAGCACCTACCCTGTTTAACATCTATACGAACGATCAACCACATCACCCTGCAACCCATCGCTTTATATACGCCGACGACCTCGCTCTTATCAGCCAGGCCAAAGCCTTTGAGAAAGTGGAAAACCATCTATCGGCAGCTTTAGAGGACCTCACAACCTACTACAAAGAAAATCCTTTACGGCCCAACCCATCGAAGACAGAATCCTGCGCATTCCATCTGCGTAATAGAGAGGCAAACAGAAAAATGAGGATCAATTGGTGCGGGTCACAAATAAAGCACAATCCTACACCAACATACCTCGGTGTAACCTTGGGCAGGATCCTTACATACAAAGTAAACTGCTTTAAACTGAAGTATAAGGTTAATGCACGTAACTGCGTCCTGCGTAAGCTTACTACTACCAAATGGGAAACATTTCCATCCGTTCTCCGGACAAGTAGCTTGGCTTTATGCTTCTCGGCTGGCGTCGTTGGACGACTCGGTGTCCCACACGAAAAAAGGGAGGCTGGCGAATACGCTAGTCCGGTGTGGGCTCGTTCTAGCAAGTGGATGTGGCTCTCAATGACTCATATCGAATAGTCACAGGCACACTGAAGCCAACACCCCTGGCACATTTATACCCCCTTGTCGGAATAGCCCCTCCGAGTGTACGACGTTATGCCGCATGTTGGACGGAAAGATTGAAGCAGCAGGAAGACAACAGACATGCGCATGGCATGTTTAAACATAACCCGCATCCGTCACGCCTTAAGAGTCGAAAGAGTTTCCTTGGCCAACCATACTGCGAAGGAAATGATCAATCCAAGATCCGACTTGAGCAGTGGACTAAATTATACCCGCCTTCAGCGGCCCGCCTTCAGCAGCCCGCATTCCCCCTGCCGAGAAGCTTCCAACGGGTGGTTATCTCCCCTGGGCAGTCTGGAAGTCGCTCAAACGACTCCGGGCTGGTGTAGGGAGGTGCCATGCAAACCGGAAAAGGTGGGGCTTCAAAAGCAACGATTGGTGTGATTTGGCGCTCTACAGACAGTGTCTCATCTACTGTGCTGCCCAACAAACCCCTGCTCATGTACATCGAAGGATCTGCAAGAGGCGAACGACATGGCCATCGCCGTTGCAACGCATTGGTCCAATCTACTGTGATCCTGTTTTCATTGACTCGACGAAGAAGAAGTACTAGATACCATCGTTAAATATATGAAATATTAATATAATATACCTGTCATTTAAAAAATGAGAAAAATTACTACCAAACAACACGAGCAGATTTTTTTGTCCATTATTGGGTATTTCATACAAATCCAATAATGAACATTTGATGTCCATTACTGGACCGGATGGCCCAAAATTATCCTAACATGTATAAAAATTATCACAAAAAATTCCGTTCAATGACAAAAATTAAATGCCAGTAATTTAAAAAAAAATAAGAATCGACACCTGTCCATGACTGGTGATTGATCTATTTTCATATCCAGTAATGAACACAATGAAAAAATCGCGTATCTCTTGCGAAGTATGGAATTTTATAACCTATCCCTAATCTTTATATATCTACGCAGCTAAAAAATAAAACCGATTTTCGGTAAATCATAACCGAAAAGAATAGTTAGCAAAAACTTTTACTCACCGTCTTAAGGATTTTTTTAGTAAATCTGGATTTTTTTACGGAACTCGTTTTCGGGTGACTTACTTCCACGCCATTTTGAAACAAAATGGTCGAATGTCATGATATGGTCAAATTTTGACTGATCTATAGCTGTAGTCTATGAATCAATGTTGGTAACTTTAAAAAAGTGTCTGATATGCTTATTTTCCGAGATTCTTCATTTTCTTGTCCATTATTGGGGCCTTGTCCATTACTAGTGCCTCTACCTTACGACTGTAATAAATCCAAAAATTTTTGCTTTTTACAGAGCTCATTTGCGTTGTAAGTGAAATAATCAACATTTATATCACCAACCAAAATAAATCTTTTGCCTTCGTCACTTAACTTAGACAATAATAATTCAAATGTGTCCAAAAATTTACTATAATCTCCATTTCCCGTCCTATAAACCCCTATAATAACTAGTTTACTATTACATAATTCAATACAACATAAATCACAGTGAAATTCCAATGCTAGGCTGTCAAGGTCAGGCCTGCGTCTATACATAAGACCGCTGCGTATGTATAGCGCCACACCACCGTGTTGGATATCGGCACGACAAAAGTAGTTGGCAAGTTGATAACCACAAAGCCTCACGCGCTCAATTTCACCAGATTTACACCAAATCTCCGAACAACATAAGATATCAGGGCTTTGTTTATCTAATAACAAATTTAACAATCCTGTTTTTCCCGTAATTGAGCGAACATTTTGGTGAATAATTTTTAGTTGAGGCTTTGAGGTTATCGGTTTTTTGTTGGTCGCCGCGTGCGCGTGTTTTTTGAGTCCATTTTCTGTTCAGTTTTCGAACTGATCTCGTTGAAAGGTCTGATAGCGACTCCTTCAGGCCACAAATTTCGGTTTCGGATGTCTCGAACTCGCGCAGCTGGAACTTCTAGTTTGAACGATGAATATTCACCTCGAGTGGTCAGCTTCTCGCAACGGACGTTATTAAGCTTGAGGCGATGGCTGAGGTGTTCAGTGATGTCAGTAGTGGTTGTTTCTAGACTGAAGTTAAATAAGTGCAGGGAACTGGTGCGTGGCGGAGCCGCGCTTAAACATCCTGGCTTGGTCGGGGCTACTGGCTGGGCCAGGGCGGCGGTCTGGACTTGGGCCACTGGCTGGGCTCGCGCTGCATTCTGGACTCGAACCGTGGGCTTGACATGGTCTGCAGTCCCAGCTCGAGCAGCGAACTCAGCGCGAGCTACAGAATTGGCAGGCTTGGCCAGTTGTGCTACCTCCGCGTACGTGCCCTGGGTTGTGATGTGTTGTGGGGGCTTGATTGTCGGGGTCGATGTGTAGTTTGGTGATGATGACGAACTGGTGATACCTATCAGTGTACTGTTTCCTGACTCATGTACGGTATCATGATAATGTATATTGATTCCTTGTGGTCCGGATTCATTCAGTTTCGTTACACCCAATTTATGTGGAATGGAAGGAATTGGGCCTAAGTTAAAGGAAGTCGAAATCGGCGAGTTGGTGTTTGCAGGTTGGTTCCTTTTGTTTATTTTTTGAACATTATTTAGTGGCCCTAGTTTGGCATGTATATCGTCAATGGTTTTCATGAGGTGACTTATATTGCGATCTTGTTTTACAATATACGTCTTTTGTTCGTTTATAACGTCGTAGCATTCATTTAGTTTGGAGCTCATAGTCGTTATTTTGAATGTGAGATCAGTTACAACGTCCACTAACCTGTCGAGGGCCGCTTTCGATGGTGGAGCCATATTTTTGATAAAAACTTATTACGCACTATAACACAACAGTGTGGCTTTATAATAATAATCAATACAACTTATGTGAATAGATAGAAACAATAAAAATAATTAAATCAACGAGAGGTTTTGAATTTCGTACCCGTCACGCTAGCGCCACCTAGCGGTATATGTGATCATAGACAGCAACCGGGACCTACCAATCTGATCTGGAATATTTTATTTGAATATTCTAAGAAAAATAAATTGTACCCCCTATACCTACTAATGTAATGCTGACTGATATTAATACTTTAGACCTTTGGACCCCAGGGGGTTTGAAAAAGTGGTTAAATTGGAGTAAAGAAAAATGATGAAAATATTGCAATCAAAGATATTTTTTTAAATATAAAATGCAATGTTATCCATAAGATTTTAATTAAAAAGCAAGCACTTTTACCCACTACAAGTCTTGTCGTGTAGTACGTCAGAAAAACTCGTGAATCAAACCATCCTAACCATAGGCTGGTTAAATATTGAGTAACACGTTGACGCGGTCGTTGCCCCCTTATCAGTTAACACTTACCGAATTGAATAATCTTCGCTATTAACTTAAACAACGCTCTTTTGATTAGAGAGGAGTCTTTTGTGGATAAGATAATGAATGTACACTGCTTATTCTTTAAAAAGATCTCGGTGAATCTATTTCTGAGAAATCGTAGTTTGATTCCGTGGTTTTGTGCTGTGTGCATGCACCAGCCCGTTTTACTTTACTATCGATTAACACACACATCGTAATGAATTTATTTATTTATTTACCATTTATTGTACACAAGAAATTTTACAGGACAAAACATAAATAAAATCGACACATCAGGCACTGCTTATCTCTAAAAAAAGAAATTTCTTACAGCAGACCTACAGGAGAGAAGTGGCATTGGGCGAAAGGCGGATGAGGCGTGCACAATAACTATAAATACAAGATGATATATATTTACAGATAATAAGAGGCAATACATAAGAAATATAACTAATATATTACATACAATTGAATTTATGTACACATCATTCAAAAACATTCAGTAGGTAGGTACCTAATAAAAATTTTGATACTTGTGTCTGGACCGGTGGTTAAACTTATCACTTATAATACAAAAAAAATCTGTTATTTGGTTTTTGGCGATATGTTTATTACCTATATTAATTACATTGTGTTTATTTTCGTCAAAACTAGCTTCATTTTAAGATTAAATGTAAGACATTTAAAAAACATTAGCCTCGAATCCCTGAATAATGAATCTTCCAATCATAAAACTGAAATGGCTTAGGGTGAAGACACACACTTACGCGATCCCACGTAAGTACGTGATGACGAGCCATGTCACATTACGCCTGTAAGTACGTGATGTAGTTGATACCGTGAAGCTGAAGTGCACAACACAGTAGCATCATCTGATGGCGGGAAATCAGCGCTAAAATAACGCAGCGGTCTTATCTGTCAGATCCATACCAGAAATGTCAATCCCTTTAACCCTAAAACCGCTCAACGACACAGCTGCAGTATGAGGATTGACGTTTCTAGAATGGATCTCTCAGACCGATGCGTTACGGATACGTTATTTTAACGCTTCGTTGTGCGTTAAGTAAGATAAAGGCCATAAATGTCATCACGTAAGTTTCGTATGCATCTGTTCTGTCTGACGCATGTATGTGCCGTAGAGCAAGACTGTCAAATGTCGTATGATCATGATGACATCACATATAAGCCCAATGTGTTTGCACCCTTAGCGGATATCACTCAGAACTCAAGACCCATTTCAAATGAGCTACTGAGCTGATCTCGAATTCTGTGACGACGTTTTCTAAGAGATTTAAAAACCTACTTATTATGTAAATGAAAAGATATTTCAAGTTCGTACTTATATAATGAAATGATGTAGCTAAAACAATTAAACAATAAAAACTAAGTGGTTTTTCATAGCATATTTTTTCTACGTTTTATTATTAATAATTATACTTAGGTATTCTTTATAGTATAATGTATATACCACACTTAACATAAACATATCCCACCCGCAGTTGTGAGATAAAGTATCTGTACCTACTTTACTTATTTAGTTACCATTTTCATATATAATAATGAATATTGATATCTACCTATACCTACCGTGCCTACTCCTTTTCCAGTGTTTCGTAGTATTAAAAAAATACTCCAATATGTAGGTATAGTACATGAGTACGGTACGGTTACGTTTTGTTGTTTCAGCCGCTTTTCAAGTTTCACAACCATTGTTTTAATCTCTACTTTAAGCACACTTTTCTCTGAGCGTCACACACAATCCATCGCAGCCTGAGTTACCGTGCGGTAGTGGGTTAGACAAATAATGACCTCTCAGCCTTCTAGACACACAGGCACAGAATAAACAAAAGTACTATTGACTGGCGCTTTTTTATATAAAAATATTTATAAACACGCGTTTAACGCGCGTCAAACTTTTCAGTGGGAAGGCCCATACTGTGCCAATTTCTCGGACTTAGCTAACGATTTACGGCCGTTAACGGTCTGCCAACCCGCAAGGGATAAAAGCGTTTTATGTGTGTGTATGTAAAGATTCTGTCAACAAGCAGAAGTGTAATAGTCGGGGTCAGGATAGCGCGGGCTTGCCTTATGGCCGATGCGCCCGATTATACTCTACATCAATGCTATCCATAGGCAATGTATATCAAATCATGCAGTATCGGCAGTGTAAGTGTTAGCCGTTATAGTGATCTGTCTAGTAGGCTGAGTAGTCGCTGGCTGCGCGTGAGTCGAAAACTTGGAATCAGTCGGTGCGTCAGTGTCTCGCCGGTCGGCGCGTGCGTTGTTTCCTAGATCGTAGTATAGTGAGAGTTTCAGATGAAGAGATCGTCGCCAATGCATGATCAGCTGATAGTCTGAGGTAAGTGCTATTAAATAAAATATACATATTTAATACATAACCTAACGCGTATGCCAAATTGACAACTAATGTAAGACCAAAACGTCAAAAACCTTTGCGTTTAGTTCAGTACCGAAGTTTTGGATTGTTTGAATATGACAACAAAGTAAAATTTAAAATTCTGTGCACTAATAGTTTTTATTTTTTAAAAGAAGATCGGGTCGTTGGACGACTGGGTATCCCAAATGAAACCAAAAAGCATTACCTTTACGGGGTGTAAGGTACAGCGTCCCGAATACTGATAGGTGCAAGCAGATCATGAAGCTGAAATACTTTCCCCTAGGAACATATGTCAGGAAACGTAAAAAAATTTTAGTTCCCATAATAAATAAATGCAGTTAGCTGATCGTGATTTTGTATGGGAGGTCGAAAATTTTTGTCGTTTCCTGACAAGTGTTTCTAGGGGAAAGTTGTTCAGTTTCGTGGTCTGCTTGCGCCCTTTCAGTATTCGGGACGCTGCCCCTAACACCCTGTTATTGATATAAATAAATTGAAAAACTACAATACACTTGCATGTCACTACAATGTTTTAATATTAATGGCAATTTTTATCGCAAGAATATACGTAACTACTTACTTACACCGGGTGTAAGTAGTTACGGAACGGTGTTGCAGGCATGATCAGATCTTGAAACTGAACAACTTTTTAATGAAGGCTATGGCGTTTCTATGGTTTACGAAAAAACCACCGATGCGACCATCCATACAAAATTCCCGAAAAGCTGATAGAAACACGAAAATTATTTTCACGAAAAACAAAGTCACCATAGTAAAAGTTGTTCAGTTTCATGGTCTTATCCTATGCCTGCAATATTATCAGCAACCGTCCCTTACAAATATTTTTCCGTACAAATATTTGAGGGTGAGGTCTGCTGACGAAACTGAAGAACCACAAAAATATCGTCCCCTACAAAACGTATGGACGTAACTTGATTTTTTGCGAAAATGAGTTATATACACTAAATGATTTAGAAATTTTTAAACTTTTTTTATATCTAATGGATGTATCTCTATGTACCTTAGTTTCCGTTATAAGGTAAGTTGTAACTTATATCACAAAATATTGGTTTGTCACGTAGGGACGTAAGTTAAATTTACCTCTTTACGTCACAGATTTTTATTAAATTTTTTTGGGGGTTACGTCTAAATATTACAAATCACATTAATAAATTTCCTCGCACGGAATCTCATTATTGCCGCGCTAAAACTTCTAAAAAATATCTTTACGAAGACTTGAGTTTGACAAAAATGTATTCACTATATTTCAAAACGAATTGACGTAACATAGATTCAAATAGACGTAACTTAAAATTGCACACATTTTTTATTTTGCATAAAGACGTAAGTCGAATATATTTATATTTTTTTTTAAAACCTGTTGCGTTTTCCAAATATCATACACATATTCACAATTGAAGCAAGTTTACACCCTTGTATAAAAAAAATTGTGGACGTAAGTCTAATCACAAATATGTGACGCAATTTTAAACTTTTCGCCAACCTTCAATCGCTTCTCCTGTAAAATTCAGTTTTTGTAGTTACGTCCATACGTTTTGTAGGGGACGATATATAAGAAATGTTTTTCTTTTTATGGGAAGTCCAACTTTTTTCCTTGTTCCTTTACGGAAAATTGTTCAGTTCTACGAGCAAAACTCACCTTACCCACATTTTCAAATGGTCTTATGAATTAAATTTTTCGGACTGATACCTTAAGACGCGCAGGTGATAAGATAAGGAACAACTCTCCCTAAGAATTATAAGGTCAAAATATGAAAAAATATTAATTTGGACCTGCCAATCAAAATGCAGGTTCAAATATTTTTTATTTCGACCTATGTTTCTTGGGGATCACTAGCCCGTCCTGTGTTTACGGTATCGGTCACTAGTAAAATTTCGTCGTATAGATAAATAACGAGTCATTTCGAGAGTAACTAGTGAAATCGCTGGACGGAAAACTTGTATTCAATAGATTAACTAGATAGGTACCTAGTAAGATATAGTACATTCAGATAGCTCTACCTACCACAATTCGCAATGTTTTTGATTCGATTACAGCAATTAACTAAACTGATATAAACACGTTTCAACATCATCTTGTTACCTACCAATGATTGTATATAAACATTCATACCTAAATTATATCTACAACGCTTTGTATACCTAAAATTATAGTAGGTAATAACTGCTATCTACGAACAAGTACTAAGAAAAGTATTATACACCGTGATTCGGAGAAAATGTCTATTAGACTTGTTGTTTAGGGTATCGTACTAATCAATTTTTACTATGAGTTTATACTATGAATGCTAAAAAAAAATACCTTTTTTGGACTTGCCATATAAAGTCAGTCACTGGTCGTCTATTATGAATAGTTTATGTATAGAAGGTGCAGTGACTGGCAGGCCGCTAGTAAAAGATAAATTTACTTTTAAAAAAGAGCTTACGGCCCAAAATAATACCAAGCCAATAGCCTAGCCAATTATTTAAGGTGTGTCACACATATATCTCAGCATTAATCACAGTCGATAGTATTGCTTCAACTAGATACTTTCTTGATTGGCAATGAGTAAATTAAACGCGACTGTCCTGTTTGAGGGTAATTAATTTATGGGTAATGTATGCAAGAGGTGACAACTCGTTGGTTCCAAGGCTCTCCCAGCTGGGCGGTGATTTGATGATGCGTGCGTGAAGCGTATGATCGGTGCGACGTGAACATACAGGGTTTTATGAATGCTATTCTTATAAAAAAAATTGAAAAAGGATCGAATAATAAATGTATTTCTATGCAAAGCTACGTACAATTACACTACTAATGAGAAAATCCTTGCTTTTCTAAGGCCACCTGGCGCATCGGACACTTAACGCACGACGGACCCCTAAAATATCGCAGCGGTCTGTCAGATCCATACTAGAAACGTCACTCCCCATACTAAAACCGCACTTGATGGACGACGCTGCAATAGCGCTGCGTCAACAGCGGTTGAGCGGTTTTAGTATACGGATTGACATTTCTAGTATGGGTCTTACAGAACGCTGCGATATTTTAACGGTCCGTCGTGCGTTAAGTGTGCAATCCATCAAACTGAAGAAGTGGTAAAGTCTAAATTACGAGTAGGAAATTCAAAAGGAGACTGTTTCGCCTTTCTTTCGTGATATCCAGCAAACCAGCGTAAATGTATGGCAACATTGGGTTATACAAATCCGCAATCCCCCTGTACCTGTCGTCCCTGGTTATTTGGTCCTTAAAAGCTGACTCCAGAGGTAATTTTGATGCACAAGAGTTTATTGTAGAACACAAAACTCATACGAATTCAGGTACTCGTAGCTAATTTGAATCAGTAGTTCCTACGTACGAAGGTACCTAAATATTCAATTTTTTGTGACACTCTGTATAATCTATGGTGTTCGATGGCCCGTGACGTGCGTTTATAGCCGCAGCTTGGTGTACACCATGGGACTTCCGACAAGTGCGTCGATACATGGATGATGTATGGTTATTGCTTCAGGTCGTCGGCACACAAAGCGATTTCGTGCCTACTGCTTTGCTTGATACAATTTGGAAGCGATTATGGTATTATAAAGCTAGTAAAGGCAAACCACAGCGATAAGTGGCAAACCAAAGCAATATATATAATCAACATTATATTTTTCTGTGTGATGCCGGCTTAGAATAGCATCACCCCATTTCTTCCCACGGGTGTTGTAGAAGGCAACTAAGGAAGTCGAGGGTTTCATGTTTATTACAATTTTAGGCGACAGGCTGACAACCTGTCACTATAGTGATACACGAATCATCTGAAAGAGCCCTAAATACTTGTCAGACGTGGCGATAACTGCCGTAAGTTTACGATCGTTAACGCTCTGCCTACCCCACATGGGATAAAGGCGTGATTTATGTATGTATGTATTATCATTTTTGAACCATATTAAATCGCTAATGTTCTGAGAGTTTACTTCAAAGCCTACGATTTAACAAGCAACTGAACACATCAAACTCAGAAATTTATAATAAAGCTGAGTGCAAATCAACTTGGTGGAATTGTTCTGCTAGACACAATCAGAGGTTAAGTCTGGGTAGAGTGTAGAACGCTCGGGGGTAGTACGTACGATCCCAAAATTGTACCTAATCTACGATTTCAAGTATACTTATCCTGATTGAATTATTTTGATGGTTACCCATGAATAGCTTAAGAGACTTCATAAAAAGAACTGAGAATAAAAAGTAAGTAAAAAATCCTTGAGAATTCATGACTAAAACTGGGTTATGGTTTTTAAGTTGTAAAGATTTTGAGATAGACTACCTTTTCAATACTGTTTACGAGCCGCAATGAAAACTTATCTACTTGACGCCATTTTTGCTGAAATAAAGATCTGTACCCTCCAACAAAAACCTGGGATTTATACGATGCAGAAGTATTAAATTTACAGATTTTTTATGACTCTAGGGTTAAATTAAAAATATCTGAATTCTACGAGCTTTTGAGTGGTCTTTTTTTCAAAATAACTTTTTGAGCACAATGGTCTGGTATTGCCTACTAGTGAATTTCACACGCTCCGGACAAATATTGCGGATGGCTATTGCGGCCCGTGTCGTGACAACCAGCAGATCTACGAACCATTACGACATACGTAGGTTTTTATTTAAAAAATTGCAAATGTACACATAAAAAGTAATAAAATCTTAATTACTGTACGGTTTCATAGGACTAGACTGCCAATTTTAGGAACCACAATCTCCTCAATTAGCAACTCAATTTATCCAAGATTATGTAGGTACCTATGATACCGTTTTGTCGATCCATAGTTGGTATTTGATAATTGACCATAATTTCCTCATGCCGTCGACCTGACTTTGGACCGGCTTCGGAATGTTCTCACTCAGAGCATGGAGCATTTTAGTATGAAGTCTGGTATACCTACAATATTTGAGACGATAAATTTTTGATAGGTAGTGCATGAAATACGAACGTATTGACTCTTCCATTTCTTTCCTACAAACAGAAAATACTCTCATATGAAATTTCGTAGGTAAGTGACTTGCTTCAATAGGTGTCAATATCAATCAAACTAACAGTATATAAAATGCAGCCGTTTATTGCGTTTCCCTGTCTGTTTGTCTGTCATAGACAATCGCTCGCTTTGATAGAGCTACGATGTATGTTGTCTATTTTGCGCTAGTGGATTCTATAATTTTTTATGGATTAGGAAGTTATGGTCAAACTCTTAAAACATATTTAAACAAAATCAAATCTTTACAAAAACAATTTATGAAATTGTTAGTATACAAAAAAGTGAAAGACCGTTGTAAGGATAGTGACTATGAGCAATTATTCGTCGAATGTAAAATGTTGCCCATTCATGAGAAATTTGTATTGCTTACAGTGGTTGACCAATTTGGTTGTGAAGAATTTAAAACGTTAAAAATAGGCCACAGAGAAAAACTACTAATAAAACCTTAGTATTACCTAAATAATTACTTTGGTCAAAGGCAAAGAAAGTACTTAGTACCAAAATTCTTAAATAACATTCCCTCAGAAATTAAAAATTGTAAGTCCAAGCGATCTCTTAGAAATAATGTAAGGAAATATTTATTACAAAAGCTAAAAGAAAAATATTTGAGTCTTACAATGGTTTCTGATGTACAAATGTTACTTTGTATACAAAGTTGTACTATTTCTTATCTATTTTTCATAATTTTTTGTGTAGGACATCAAGTCGTCCAATTGTTATTCATTGTATCTACCTATGAGAAAAACCTAGACTAGGAGCATTACTTACTGCCTAGAAACTTTTTTAAAGTTTGGCAGAATTATATAAAAAATTGTAAAAGGTTTTTGTATCGAATAAACTTATTTTTCTTTTTTTTTTCATTTAATTTTTTTCGCCCGCCGATGCTCGAAAAACACACATTTAAAAAAATAAAGGTTCACATACCGGAAAATCGTACATACAAGATGTAGAATGATTTAGGAACAAGATAAGAACTCACTTACCAAGAAGACCTAATCTGAGTCTAACGAAAGAATAAAGCATACAAAAACCAAGTATTCGTTTTTTGTAACCAAATGCATTCATTATCATTAAAAAGTGTTTCAAGTAAGTAAAATTAATTTGAGCTACGGTACTTTTATTACGCGAAGTGTTAAAGTGTTAAGTGCTAAACCTGTTCAAAACTTATCAATTTTATTGGAGTTAATTTAGCCTATCCGTCTAAGCACCATTCTAAAAGAAATACAATTTCATCTTAGGTGAATCGCACACTTAATGCACGACGGAGCGCTAAAATATCGCAGCAGTCTGTCAGATCCGTAGGGACTAGTACTACAAACTTCACTCCCCATACGTTTCTAGTATGTATCTGACAGACCGTTGCGATATTTTAGCGCTCCGTCGTGCGTTAAGTGTGCGATCCGCCTTAGCTATATGAATGTTTGTTGTTAAGTTGATAAAAGTAGTAACTTCATCATTCCTACTACTTCCACCATCATTAGCAAAAATAAAAGATGTTTTTGAAGGACGGGAAGTATTGTATGTAGGTACTGAAGAACTTAATAAATCTGGGTTAACATTTTTGAATTTACTATATATGTATAGATCTATTTGGTATTCAAATAGGCTTCTTTATTGATTTCGTGAGATTTGATATTAGGTTAAAACCTATCCTTGAAACCCAAATTTAAAATAAAGACTGAAGTAGGTTTAAAAGTGTATAAATCAAAAGTTTGTACGAATGTGTAAGTTAAGTAAAACTGGCATAGCACCATTTAGAGTGCTAAATCTTATTAAGTTTCTCAAAGAGAATGCTTATTTCAAGTCCAATTTACTTTAATTGTATCATACATGACATTATGTATTAAATAACATGTGTATGTATAAGATACCTATCTAAGTGGGTATAAAATTTCCTTCAAGCTAGAATAAAATTTTATCGCAAATTGGTTATCTTAACATAAATTATATTTTTATTCAATAGTCTATAAGTCTACAAAGAAAAGTAAGTAAACAACGCTTTCAATTCTTAAACATTATTTCTTACAGTATGAATTCTATAAACACGGAAAACATGAAATATGGTTTACAATAATGACTCAGCACACATCTAAGGGGCGTCTATTTTAAAATTCTTTGATAAAAACTCCAAACATATCATATTGAACATTATGTAAACTTTTACAGCCGTTTTGTACGAGATTAACTTTCCCGGTTGTTGAACTCCTATGTAAGTATGTTGCCAAAAATAAATAGGAAAGATTTATGATAAAATTTTATTAATATTAAAATTCTAGTAAAGCTTTTAGATAAATACGTACGTAAGTAACTTGCGAAAATCTATGACTATGACTTTTCATTTTTCAAACGGGCAGGCGTGGCTAGCAACTGTATGAGCGAACAGAATTTGTTTGTGTTGAAAAAAAGCTGTAATGAACACATACCTATTCTATTTAAGCACGGCTACTTAAATATGATCTCTGAAATCGCTGTGTGATGCTGGTTTACACTAACATCACTCCATTTCTTTCCCGTGGGCATCGTAAGAGGCAACTAAGAGGCTCGATGGTTTCATTGTGTAATGCAATCTTAGGCGACAGGCTGACAACTTGTCTCTATGGTGACACACAAATCATTTGAAACAGCCATCAATATTTGTCATACGTGGCGATTGCGACCGTATTTTCACTGTCGTATGCGCTCTGCCTACCCCGCAAAGGATAAAGGCGTGATATCTGTATATGTACGTATGTGTGTACTTAAATATGTAATTATTCTTTTGGTTTTTAGTATGAAAAGTATCAAGCTGCAGGTCACGTAGTTGGGTACCTACGGGGACAAAATAGACAAAACTTAAGATTATAGAACAGCTCCAGTATCATTATCTTTGATAATATCTTCTCACTTCTAGTCGAGCATACGATTGGCTACAATATCAAATTCATAAGTTGCAAATAAGCTGTTACTACAGTAGGTTACCTTCTTTGATATACAATTTCTTACTAATATTGCCTTTAGTACCCATAAGTTCAGCAAAAACGATGTTGCGTAACATACCTACATTTACCTACCTACATTTTCAGATATCTAACACAATTTGTCTTTCTAAATTTTCCCTGAACCACTTGCACATCCAGGGTTTCTATTCAGTTCTATAGACGGATTCATGAATGATAAAAGCTGTTAATTTTGGCATGTAAACACCAACTGCAAATTATGTAATGGCTAGCTTTCCATGTAAGGTTGTATAAAGTTGCTACGTAAGTCACGTTTGACTTGTCTACTCTAATTGTATTGTTCTTGGGCTCTTTTGTCTGTCCCCGCACATATGGCGGCCATTTTAGGAGATTAAAAATCTCTCTCCGCTAAATGAGAACGAGATGTGGACTAAGATAATCCTAGATACAGTTTTGAGTGTGATGTTTTAAGCTTTGTTCAAACGAGACCTACTTTTACTTTCCGCAATCTCGTTATTTTATTATTTCTCATCATTAGTGACATGTTCTCTATAAGTATGAACAAGGTATTCGACACTATAATTATCTACCTGCAATATTTATTTGATCAGAGTGACTCCACTACGCACAGTATAGTATACTTTGATAACATTTATTGATAAATTAAATTACTTTTGCCCATTCGATCTATTACGAGGTTACGATTACAAAAGGGTCACAAATGATTTGTTGTGTTGTGTCACGCTTGATTTTATTTTGTATCAAAGGCGAAAAGGTCGGCTCATCTCGGCCTACTGACTAACTCACTTTATAGATTATCAATCTTTTGAGAAAAGGGTTATTCATTCTATACCCGCTATATTATTTACCCTTGGACAATTCAATGCACTAAGTACTTACTTGATCGCTTACGTATTGCCCAAGCTAAAGATTTTAAGTATACCTAATAGTTTTATGAAGTTTACGGCTTATTTTCAAATAAGGCTCTTACCAGTACCTAGAGTAGTAAAAGGGTAAGTATTAGCAGTGGCGTGTTGGTAGTTACTCAAGGTGTTATTTTAGAAGGGATGTCTTAAATAATGAACGTAACAGAAATCATCTATTGACATCTATTTGTTCTAGATGCCGTGATCTACAAAATCAGGAGCGGGCGAAGAATATGAAGTGGCTATGTCTGATGATATTCCTTGTCATCATGGCTATCAAAAACATTTCCGGGGAGCAAGTGAGTTAAACATTATTTTATAAATTGATTTCCCAGCCATTTCTCTAGCCCGATGGTGTAGAAGCGCAATTCGCGATATACTTGCCTGCTACACCGAGGGTCGCGGGGTCGATTCCCAGCCAAGCGTCAAATATTTATGTTTAGTGTGGGTGCTTTCTATTTATCTTTCAATATACGTATCTGTCTAGTTCACTTAACTGCGACAAGCCGCACATTTTGTGATAATTGGCTGTGTTGAGTTAGGGCGTGTAGATTCAGAAACTTGCTCTACTTAAGATCGTCTTAATAATTGTTTGCGAAAATTATTTGGTGGGATTAACGATTGTCGTGCACAGACGGATTTTTATAACCATTCACAGTATTTTCCTCATCAAAAAACCCGATCATTGCGATGTGCAGCCTACAATGCATTTCAACAAAAAACGTCTGGCAGCGGTCCAAATTGAAAACATTCTTTGGGTTCCCACAGATTGACTATTCAAACTGCACGACAAATGAAATAGCTGCGTTCAATCAGATAGATTCAATCCAGATATTGCTGTGATGCGGCTCCCGTGTAAGCGCGTTCCTCTTATAGCCTCGATTACAATTTGCCTTCTTAAAAGTAGGTAAACTATCTAAAATATAAGGAGAAATTTAAATATTTTTTTACGTTTTTATATATTACAATACATAGGACATACCTACTAAATAAAAAAGACAAAAAAGGGCAGCTCAGCTTGTCCTAAAGTTTAAAAAGAAAGAAAAAAAAAAAAAGATAAAGATATTTTATTTACAAGCATACACGGTACATTGAAGATCTTAAGTAGTAATAATATGACATTACATTAATTCGCACATGCGTGATTCAGAATAATAAATAGTTAAACTAAGTAGGAAACGCACTATGAAGTAGTCAGTACTTTAGTAGTTAAACTTTGTACGTACCTTACCTACGTACAAAGTTGTGAATGCAGTGTTGTGTTGCAGTTAAATGACAATTAGTCTGCGGTGACCCTTTAGTTGGGCCACCCAACAATAGAGACAACGATTGTATGGAGTGATCGTTTTGTATGGATTGACCCACATATCCGTATTGGCAGATAAATGTAACGTGTGAACTATTATGCAAATGCTATTATGCTTTTGATTTGTAGTGAGCAGTGCAATGGGTCCTTTGTTGCAGATACAAATTGAAACAGTTTCGGAGCGATCGGACGACGAAAGCGAACTGGAAAGTCCAACCGAAGCAGAGGTTACGCACAGAACTTATAAAGGTAGGTAGTTCATTATAAACTCGGTTCACAAAAATTTTATATGTAGTTTTATTGATTAAGTTTTGTTATATAAGGTGTAAAAATATTAGCTGCAAATATTTTAAGGGCTGAACCAGTCTTTGAAACCGAACAACTTTCCCTAAGAAACAGAGGTCAAAATATGAAAGAAATTATGGACCTCCCATACAAAAGTCAACCGAGCGAGTCTTTACTGTATGGAAGATCCAAAAATTTTTCCTATTTCGACCTATGTTCCGTGGGGGAAAGTCGTTCAGTTTCATGGGCTGATACACTCATTAAAATATATGCAGCCAATTTTTTTTACACCCTGTATATCATAGTTATATTAGAAAAGCATGAGGTATTTACAAATATATAATATGTTTTTGAAATAAGCACGCCTCTTTTCTACGACTTACACGTATTTAATTAATGAACAATAAACTCAGAATATTTTCTGTATTATCTCGGTGTTTCTAGCTAAACCAATTTAGATCTTTCTAGTTAAAATTTATTAGATACCTAAACAAAACCTTAATTAGGCGTTTAATTAATCCGATTTTAACATTGTGGCTCGTAATTTTATATGGAATTGCTCAATTTTGTTAGAAATTGGAGTTGGCTTTCTTCCAAGGTAGACCATTTTAGTATAAGCAGTGTTTAACTTAATATCGAGAAATCGATAAGGTACGTGATATTAACTTTATCCTGTTTTAGCTAACAAGTCCCGATCTTATTCCAAGTGGAGTGGATGGAGCGAGTGCGAAGCAGGCCTGAAGACCAGGCGAAGGCATTGCCTGATTCAGCAAGTGTGCGGGGTTTCTCTTAGGATTGAAGTGGCAAGGTAAGACGTGGATCAAAACTCTTAGTAGATATATCTGATTATTGGAGTGGCTAGAGTGAATGCCACAGAGGACTAAAGACAGACGAAGACATTGTCTAATGCAGCCAAATTGCAGGGACTCTCTCATGATTGAAGTAGCGAAGTGTAATTAGAATCAAAGTCTTCGTAGAAATATATAACGAGAACAACGTTTGTGTTTCAAGAATTAGAGTGAATGCTAAGGTGTAGTATACCTTTGCTGATTTGTACCTATCTTTCTTTTTAAATATATTTTCTCCAAAATCTTTTTTCCGTTTACCACTGTAATATTTTTCAATCGAGTTACTCATACATATCAAAGACGCCTTGTTGTATTTTTGGGATAGGTAGATACAACAGCTTTTCTGAACCGTAATTCGTTTTTTGCTTACATGCAGGCGATTTAGCCCGGTCATTAATCAATTAGCAATAGGAACCCATATGAGAAAACCAAGACGAAACGGAAATAAGGCGAAAATATTTCTTTTTGTATACGGATACAAAACAGGTTATATTTGTCATTGGTTGTCCAGATTATTTTTTTGTAGAGAAATAGAGACAACTGTAGCTAGGGCACAAATTTGTTCTTACCCAATATCAGATTAAGAACCTTTTATTGCGGGTCGTTACATCTTTCAATCGCCTAAATATTGTGTAGGTATCTGGCACAAAGAAGGTTTGGTGAAAGGAAATAATAATCTGCCTTTCATTTCAACCCTTATACCTAACAGCCATCCAAAACTTTCGATAGACTTTCAAGGACCCTCCGCTAAAAATAAAACGGTATAGTCGTACTTAAATCGATTTCTTTTCGGGATTGCTCTGCACGTGAAATTGAAGTAAGCTAGTAAAATTAATCGCGCACACTAAACAAGAGCCAGAATATGAATCGCACGCACACCGGACGACATTGCGCTTCGACACGACAACCACCATATAAATTACAAACTGTGATAGCCGCAATTTGATGCCGTTCGGGTAAAATGCCGGATAATCGTACAGTGCGTGTAAGAACAGCCTAAGGACGTGCGCTGGGTCGTCGTGCGGGTAGTCCGCGCGGATGTACCGCGTGCGTGGTTCACTTTACTTAAAGCGGTGCAGTTGAAGTGAGTGAACTCCGCACGTGTCCGCGCGAACTATCCGTATTTCAATCGTTTATTTCCATGTAGATTCACAACGAATGCTTTTAGAAAGTCAGGAATTTACAATACAATGCTGTCACTGTATAAATAAAATTAGTCATTGTAAAAAATTGAAAATTGTCAGACACAATTTTCTCCTTTTCACAATTTTCTCCATCTTGTTTCCTGACAGGTCAAATGAGCTACTTTTTAAAACGATTTGAAACGGTATTTTGTTTGAAGAACTACAAGTATGACCTCACGCCGTAAGTATTTGCATGGAGTCAAAACACTTACTTTTATATTATTTTTATATTTATTAATTCAAACTTTGAATATTTCGAAGAATGATGTATGAACTAAGCCTAAAAGTTACAGACATTACGGTTAAACCCGGTCTCTATCTGCAATGAGAGTTTGATGAATGACGAAGATTTACATAACAGATTAGAGTTTACGCCTTATTGTTTACAATTGTATTTAGATACGAGAGCAATAAAACTGGCTGTTCTGATGGCAACGTTGATATTTCATCGAAATGATATACAAAATCAAAAGAATACGATAGGTAACCGTAATAATTGATAATCAAAATCGTGAATCTAGGTGAAAAAGTATTGTAATGACTAAATAGTAATTATGAGTACGTTCAGAATTATAAATACCCTGTTTAATACATGTTAGCGCATTGAACTTGAAATTTTATACTTAATCGTTCTCATAAATAAATATTGGAAAAAAAGTTCAGGCGTCGGCCGGGGCTGAAACCCGGGACATGGATAATCTGCTCTGCTACTGAGCTACCGAGGCCTCGAACAACGCTGGCCCACTCTCTCGAAGCGATGGTTTAGCGACCTCTAGCAAAACCTGTCTACAGCATAATAAATCGACGCTTGATTTTCTTTGATGCCGTGTGATGTCGGCTTAGAACAGCATCACTCCACATCCTTCCCGTGGGTGTCGTAAGAGGCGACTAAGGGACTCGAGAGTATTAGTGTATTACAATTTTTAGGCGACAGGCTGACAACCTGTTACTATAGTGATACACATGTTTTCTGAAACAACCTTGGAAAACAATCCTCAAAAATGTCAGACGTGGCGATAGCGACCGTATTCTTACGGCTGTTAACGCTCTGCCTACCCCACAAGGGATAAAGGCGTGATATATGTATGTATGATTTTTTTTTCAATTTCTTTTTTCATATATGAAAGATCCAGTATTCCCAAAAAGTAGGGCGTGATTTGAAGTGACACGTTTAATTGCTTAGTGAAGCACTAATTAATGTCAGCAATAGCTCGTTTAATTGCGTCTGTCACTTCGGCTGGATAGAGGTTAACGACACTCTATCTGTAACTATTTTTAATGAAACACGAAATTGTGTACTGATCATTCGGCAATTAATGCTATAGGCGAACGATTTTATATCGGGTGTAAGGTGGTTCTCCCACTTGACGCTTAACCGAGCGCTAGTTTAGTGCATCTGTAACGCATGCGTCTGTCAGATCCAAGGAAATTGACCATACTAAAAATCGACGTCGACGAAGGTTTAACGGATGTACGTGCGTTAACGGATGCGTCTATAGAACAAGTCATCCATTGGTGCTGCGTCAACGTCAGTTTTTAGTACGGGCAATTTAAAATTTCCTTACGTCTGACAGGTGCGTTACGGATTCGCTAAGACATTACACTCCATGTTTTAAAAATTTACGTGATCGGCCATAATCTAAATGTATGGTACTAAAATGACATACATATATCACGCCTTTATCCTTTGAGGGGTAGGCAGAGCGTTAACGGCCGTAAAAATACGATCGCTATCGCCACGTCTGACATTTTTGAGGATTGTTTTCCAAGGTTGTTTCAGAAAACATGTGTATCACTATAGTAACAGGTTGTCAGCCTGTCGCCGAAAAATTATTATACACCAATACCCTCGAGTCCCTTAGTCGCCTTTTACGACACCCGCAGTAAGGATATGGGGTGACGCTATTCTAAGCCGGCATCACACGGCACTTTATATAAAAATGAACACCATGTAAAACTACATTTCTGATCTGAGCTCATTGTTTGTTTACATAAATAATTATACGTACTGACCACGTTCTATCTCAGTTCGAAATTTTCGAGTATTTACTGAAAGGGTAGATGTGATTCCATATTATACTCATCGGGTAATGGTAATGGTAAAACGGGCTGTTTTCCGCAACTCGACGTCTGCATGCGCCTATTTTGCGTAAAGGGTGGGGGCTCCCTACTTGAGCCATCCTATTTCCCAAAATCACTGAGTACCTCGGGGATTGACCTCGGGTTTCCGAGGTATTTTGCCCGGTATGCTGCCACCTCTTTGCAGTGTAACACCACATGGGCGGCTGTTTCTTCTTCTTCCATACATGCCCTACATAGGGGGCTGTCAGTAACACCTATGACTGAGAGGTGCTTGTTGAAGTGACCGTGACCGGTTATGACGCTGGTTACCATACGAAGTTGGGTCTTCTTCAGTCGGAGCAACTTCTTGGATAGGCGGCTAGATATTGTCGGCAAGGCTTCTCTAGCCTGCCTGCAGTCTTCTAAACCGGTCCAGTGTGTGTTATGTTCGTTTTTTGGTGCGTTCTCTTAATAGGGAGCGGATTTTGCCTACCGGGATAGGTATGATCGGTTCCGGCCCGTGGGCTATGGTGGTCGATCCTCTTCGGGCCAGTTCATCCGCAGCATCATTGCCCCTAGAGCCGCTGTGTCCTTTGATCCATTGTAACCTTACTTGGTTGTGTTGACATACCTCCATTAACCGTTGGTGGCATTCGTATATTAGCCCTGAGGTTATTACATGACTGTTCAGTGCCTGCAGTACAGACATGCTGTCTGAGAGTATTCGGATAGAATGACCTTTCACTTCCCTGGCAGCTATGGCTGTTGCGGCCACCGATATCGCCAAACATTCAGCTTGAAAGACTGAGTTGTGGCTTCCCAGTGGCGTAGAGAGTCTGATGTTGAAGTCCTCCGAGAAAACACCGGATCCTGTACCAGACTTTGTCTTAGAGCCATCCGTAAAGATCCTAAGCTCTTTTGGGGTAAGGCCCTCGTATAAGTCGTCTTCGTGAAGTTGTATTTTATACTTTTTATCAAATATAAATTGTTTTGGTATCCTGTCACCTACAGCTGCGAGTGATGGCAGGTCTGCATGCGCTTCATTTAAGATGCTGGTATGTGGGGTGTTGTTGTTTCGCCAGAGTTTCAGAGAATAGAGCCTTACCGCAGCAGCAGCTGCCTCCTGCTTGGCAAACAGGTGGAGCGGTGGCAGATCCAGCATAGCTTCCAGGGCAGCAGTCGGAGCTGTTCTCATGCTCCCCGTGATTGCCATGCAAGCCAATCTTTGGAATATTTGTAGTTTATTCATACCTGTCGCGAGCTTGCACCTTGTCCACCATACTAGTGCACCGTAGCACACCATCGGGCGGATTACCATTTTCATCGGGTAGTTGGATGACTCGTTGTCTCACACGAAATAAAGAAGAAGAATACCTTACTCACAAGTAGTAGTTACTAATAAGTCGGAATCAGAAGTCAGAACAGTCCTGTCATCAGTGGAATAGGATGTTTCCGCCATTTTGGCAAATCTGCGACAATGACAACCATCCCAGCGGTAGACGTACGGGAGGCCTTTTTGAATTTCAAACACTTCATTTCATTGATATATTCTTGGTACGAGTATAACATTTTTTCAGCCGTCATAAACTCTCCCCTTATTGTTTGCAGAGGGTAAGTAATACGTGCTCAGCATTGAAATATCATTTACACACTTTTTAACCCATTGCCTCAGAAGGAAGGTTATGTTTTTCGAGTGTTTGAATGTGGACCGTTTGGTGTTTTCCGTGTGATGCCGGCATAGAATAGCATCACCCCAATTCTTCCCGCGGGTGATGTAAGAACCAACTAAGGGGCTCGAGGGTTTCATGTGTATTAGCACGTATACAACTCTAGGCGACATGCTGACAACCTGTCACTACAGTGATACACGAATCGACCGTAACTTTGCGACCGTTAACGCTCTGCCTAACCCACAAGGGATAAAGGCGTGATTTGTGTGTGTGTGTGAATGTGGACTAATAAATTATTTTTCAAGGGCTACAGACCAAACGGATGGGCGGATGTTGACACATGAAGTGCTCAACTCGGCTGCTCAATTGACACCAGCTATCTTAAAATGGTGAATTTCTAACGCAAAATATAGCTTTGAAAAAGTGTTTTCCTAGACAACGAATATAATACATTACACATCTGTTTAAAATTACTGTTAATAGTAGATTACGTACTGAGGTATGTAAGCTATCAATAACAACCGAGGTTTTTTAACGCCCGAGCGGAGCGAGGGCGGTACCTTTCCGAGGTTGTTATTGATGTTACATCCGTGGTACGTATACTGCTTTACATATCGAATGAAAAAAGAGTAAAATAAAGCGATAAATACAAGAAAACGATCCATAAATGATGATTGTATCGTCTGCTATACAAATTGCACTACTAAACTTTTTTTTCTATGATTGATAAATATTGAATTAATATGAAAGAAAAGTATCCTAACATAAAGTAGACATTTTTCTGATCGTAGGGATATTAGTAATTTTTACTTTTGTCATTGTAATATTGAGTAATAATTCGACAAACTCATTTATTGAGGTTATAAAAATGCAGATTAAAAATATAATTCCTGCGTTCAAGCAACACAATTCGTAGCGGCCAGTTCGAAATTTAAAATCGTATACAAATAATTGGATGCAACTCCTAATAAAAATAAGAAGAAATTGATTTTAACTTTTTAATTGCTGCGATTCTATTGGTTCTTTTTCTAGTTCCATATTTAAAATTACTTACAGGCTTAGTTTTAAAACCTCGCCTGTAAGTTGAACTTACAGGTCGTGTTTTTTGTCAGTAATGACCTACTTTCAGAGCATGAGATATGTAAAAAATATTACATACTTATTTTATTCAATGTTATTCAAAATACGAGCAGTTACAATTATTGAACTAAATAACAATTTTAAAAGTCTCTATCTTGATGCCATCTTCTCACTATTTTATTTATCACGTCGTATGCTCCTACTTTCGTACAAAATATCGTCTTAAAAGAAACTCGTTTGACTAGTAGGTATATGCTTTTCAGTTTCTATAATTTTCATATCAAATTGAGATTTCTTGCATAAACTTTTTCCACATTAATCTTTTCCACATTAAGCTCGCCTCTTGTCGTCCGCAGTAGAGATAAAACCGTATTCAACATTCAAATAAATTATCACTTTCACACTTTTTCTTACAGATGCAAAGCCTCTCACGGCCGCCAGTCTGCGGGTAATGAAGCTTCATTCCAGGAAAAGAATCAAGGAAGAAATATTTGGATATATACAGTACGAGTTTTTAATGTTATATACCCCATTAAGAGGTCCAAAGAGAAAATATAAATTCTGAACATCCTAAGCAACCAATCAAAGAAAAATAATGGTTTTGTTATAGGTATTTGAAGAACAATGTTAGACTTTTTTAATGAGCATTTGTATAAAATGCTCAACCCAAAATCTAGATTTTTTTCGTTAGACCTCTCAAAGGTAACATCTTGTACATATAACTAATAAAGAGTAGGTATCTTTAATAAATAGATTCGATAAAATTGAATTGTCTTCGGAATGCAATTTAACTCACAATTTGTGAGTTTAACTCTCACTTAAATCATCATTCATAATCTCAAAAAAAATCTTTAGGCCGATTTTACCTGACCTCTTGTCTCGAGATCCTTAATCGTTAGACTGAGTGACTTGACTAGATCTGTGACTTTTTCACATTGATATCTTAATCACCCTTAGAACAGGCACAGTCCAGCATTTTCTAAATTAAATCTAGTTTCATTAATCAAAACAATCATTTCAAGAGTATGAAAATAAATTAATTCGTATTGTCCTCTAAAATAAGTTACAATTATGTATAACGCCATTTATTAAAGAAACGATCTGTAAATGGCGGCGGTTATCTATGAGTGAGGGAGAAACCTTGAACGCCTTTGCTTAATCATTTGTCAGAGCCTCAGTGGGAAAAAGAAAGCATGACGATTGGCCGCCGTTTACAGATTCTTTCTTTAAAAAATCTAGTTATAGTAATATGAATTTCTGTATACAGCCTGAGAAAAGGCAGATGCAAATCGAGGGCGACGTTCAGAAGCGGTTTCGAGGGTTCTCCCCATGGAGTGAGTGGACCAACTGCTCAAGAAGATGCACCACCGTCAGACGAAGGTAGGCACGAACAATAAACCAGGGGCCGAAGTTTGCTACATAAAAACCTTTTCAGTTGCGTAGTTTGCTAAATGAAACTCGTCTCAGTTGCGTAGTTTCCTAAATAAAAGTCGTTTCAGTTGCATAGTTTACTAAATAAAAGTCGTTTCAGCTGCGTAGTTTGCTAAAGAAGAGTCGTTTCAGTTGTGTAGTTTGCTAAATAAAAGTCATTTCAGTTGCGTAGTTTGCTAAATAAAAGTCGTTTAAGTTGCGTAGTTTGCTAAATAAAAGTCATCTCAGTTGCGTAGTTTGCTAAATAAAAGTCGTTTTAGTTGCGTACTTTGCTAAATAAAAGTCATTTCAGATGCGTCGCCATAGCATGTCATTTGGGAGACTTTGGTAGTTTCGTAGTCTGCCAACAGCTTAAAGTATAGTAAATTACAGTGGCCAAGGAATGACAGTTGAGTGTCGATGGCATTACAATGACTTAAAAATAAGAAAATTGGGGTCCAGCAGAAAGAAAAATTGACTTTCCTTGATTGGAGATTAGGGAATCTGAACACACGCAAATAAGGAAGAATTATGTAGTATAGTAGCGTGCAGCCAACTGATAAACACATTTAAGAAGCCATGCCACGCATTATTGGTCAGGATAATAGTTGCATAATTTCGCAGGTCTTGATTGAACCGCGGTGGCCCAGATAGTAGAGGCTTCGGTAGTACTAATAGTGAAAGTCGCAGGTTCAAATCCTACCTGGAGTAGCCAATTTAGCAAATTAATAAAAAAATATCTTGAAGAAGTTGCAAGATTTGAGATCGCACTAAATCTTTAATGGACTTGTTTAAGTAACTTATCTCTAGATGTAAGTTAGTCACTTCCATTAAGAGTATTTGTTTCTTGAATGTTACATAATTAATATTGATGACAAACTTATACGATTTTTTTGTATGAAATACTATTAATAATGTGACTTTTTCTGATGTTACTTATGATTTATGAATTAATGATGATGAAGGTGACAATGCAGTACAATAGATCAAAGAAGTTTGTCAATTTTAAATTATGGTGCTCGTTCGTGACACGCTACCATTAACCTATATATTATTGTGCCCAAATGTAAGTAAACTGAAGCTATTAGCAGTTATAGTAGTAAATAAACAATAAACAAAATTAAACAATAGTTAAGCACACGGTAGGTAATACAGTTTGGACCGTTGTAATATGCTTGAAATACCGCGCGTATCACTACATAGTATAAAACAAAGTCGTTTTTCGCGTAAGGCTCTGTCTGTAATCTGTATGTATGTATGCATGCTTAAATCTCTAAAACTACACAGCTGATTTAAAATTTAGGTAGAGTGATTCAAGAGGAAGGTTTGAATGTGTAATACTTGCCGGGAAAGTAACTAATTCGCAAGGGAAAATGATGAGTTATGCGGACCGAGCCTTTGGGCGGGCCGCTAATAAGGTAAGGTCCGCTAGTAAGACTTACATAAGCCACAGAAGACTAGCGTTACACACCTGTAACTTATGCTACCCCTTTTAGTTACATAAATATTTATTTACATGTAAATTATTTGAATTTAGAAACTTTCTAAAATTGTGACTAAAATAAACGTATTATCTTCTTCTTTCATTCTTTGTATACCTATTGCCAGATCGAATGTTTAATCGAACATGAGCTTAATAGTACCATAGTCTTGAATGTATATGAATATTATTTCAATTGATTAGTTATTCATCATCATTTTAACATAATGCTCATATGACTGATCGCTTTGGCATATACCATATCAACATTAATTATTCGAATGTCTTGAAGTGGTCTTGAAAGCATAAAGCTATACAAGATGGCCTTTAATAATTAAGTAGGATAAAAGGTTGCACGCAGACGATTATCGATCTTGAATAAGTACCTCAATTGAAGCTCATATTTTGATAGGTTTAACTCGTGACTCTTCAAAAAGATTTTACAGATACTGCAAATGAATGTTGTTATGTTTTGTAGTAGGTATCTAGTGAAATTTGAAAAACTTGTTATTGCAGAAGGAAATTCTTATTTATTTACTTAGTTGAACATGCTTCTGTTTGGTAACTAATGGATCAACGACTTTTTGTCGCGAACTAGGTATTGTTTTTTGGTACCTATGCACTTCGGATTGTCGCGCGACAAAAAATTCGCCTGTGCGCGCATGGTCTGATAGAAACATTTCTTTTCTATGTAGGCATTGCCTAAGACACTCAATATGCGGGAAAAAGATCATAAGGCAGTCAGCGTACTGTTACCTCGAAGGCACCTACTGCCAGCACTGGATCAGAAGCAAGATGCAGCGGCGCAAGGACCCAGGTGAACATGCACATAGGTACTTACCCTACTAACTTTATTATTACTGGTTACTGATAATCATAACTATTTAAATCATATAAATTTAGTTTATAAAAAGCTCATTGGCTAGGCAATAGCGAGCATTGACACGACTGGTACCAAGATCGCCATATTTTAAACGGTAATTGTCGCGTTTCGTACAAACTGTCGTTAAACATTAAATTGCTTACATAACGTAATATCTCTAACGCTCGTTTTTGCCAAGCAAACGCGCATTTACTAAAGACGCATGTGTCAGTTCTGTCGCATAATTTCAGATTGTTTGCAGAGATGTACATAACATCATAGATAAATAAATAAACCCTAACTAAATTAAAATAAGGAACATAACCACTCCATCACGAAGAAAAATAAGGCCAATAATCTTACTTAGCCATGTAGGCAGGCAGCATATAAATAAACTATAGCTTTACCTTTCTATACACTATTTGATTCTAGACTCTTAATAAAAGATGTTCATTCAACCGACTTGAGCCCTAAATCTATTACTTACCTAACTTTTCGCCTTCGTACTATATTGTGACGTCAAAGAATGAAATATGATGCTAAAAGGCCCACCAAAAGAAAATCATCATCATCATGTCGTATGGCATCTCTCTGCGCAGGATCCTATATGTCAATTTTTAGGTTTTTGAGCCAGTCTTCGGCCGCTGGTGTTAGACGGTGCAGCTCGGTCATGCCTCCAGGTAGGCGATACAGTGGGCAATCATTCACAATGTGGGCTAGGGTTTGGTCAGGCTCTCCGCACTCGCAGGATGGCGACTCCCTGAGTCCCCATTTGTGGAGGTGGTGGTTTGATCGCCCGTGTCCGGTTCTAAACCTATTCAGCCTCACCCATATTGAGCGCGGGGCATCGAATCCAGGGGGCCTTTTGTTTGGGTCTGAGATCAAATCCTTTTGTGGATGGGCATAAAGTTCCCATGATGACCGCCATTCCGTTTTAACATCATACTTGGTCTCCAGACGTTTGTCTGTCCAAATCGGGTGTCGTGATGTGAAGAGACGTAAAGAAGTCTTAGCACAATAAAATATATTTATTATAAATTGATAAAAAGCTGGTCAATTTGGTCAGTCGATCGTCTTCTACCTAGTCTGTCCAGTCAATGTCTGTCGCGTGTGTCTGTCAAGGTCCACCAACCGGCCAGTAGAAAGAAGCCGCAGAAAAGAGTCTGCAACATCCTCACCCCCAGTATTGGAAACCAATACTCAAGGTTTGGCGCTGACTCAAGTCTGCAGAGCCTCGCTACTGGTTGTCGGTCCTGTCCTAGTCATGTCTCGTCAGCTACCCTAACAAGTCAGTCGCGTCCTGGGTAGGTCTAGGGTCTGGACACCTCGTAGCCAAAGGTTACGAGGCGCGTAGTCGTCAGGAGTGACAACCATGTCAGCTACAGTCAGATCGTCGGGCCCGTCATGTAACTGAGCCCACGTCAGGTGAAGGCTTTGGCCTGTCTTGCCATGCCTTACCCAGTTACATGACAGTCGTTGGGCGGCCGGTCGAGCTGGTTGGTCGGGTCAACTCAGGCAGATCAGTAAATAGTCAGTTTGTCATCAATTCCGTCCAGACCCTCAGGAGTCAGCCTGGTCATGCCAGTCGCGGTCAGTGCGGTCGGGCAAGCTGAGACTCCGTCCGGACAAAGTCGGAACCTATTCGTAATTATAATGTCATTTCTCAAAAATGTCGAATGGTATAATGTCTAAATAACGGTCATATGTCATGTCAAGTAGGTAAGTCCAGTACCTACCGTCGTCAGGTCACGTCAAGTACGTACAATGGTCATCTTGTCATCTAAGTCTTATGTCCTTCGAGTCACGTAGTGTAAAAGGTAAAACAAATTAACAAAAATAAAGTACAAGTAAAAAACAATAATAAAATTCAAAAAAATAAAAATCAATACAAAAGCCATGTCGTCATCACTAGTTGGCGTCCGTTTAGAAATGCGAGGGTCGTTCTGAAGTGCCATCGGTGGTCTGGCGTGGCCCTGTCTATGGTGGGCGGCAGTGAAGCGGGGCGACCGGAGATAGGCAATGGAGCGTCTTTCTTGATACAACTGGCGGCGGTGCCTTGCGGCACGACGTGGCGCGGCGCTTGCGCCGTACGGCGTGACGCTTGCGTGCGCGGACTGTGCGGCGCTTGCGTGGCTTGGCGTGCCTCTTGCAAGTTCGGACGGCAGCTCGACGCTTGCACGGCTTGGCGCGGCGATTGTCCTGCTTGGCACGATGCTTGCAGAACTTGGCATAGCAGTTGCGCGGCCTTGCGCGGCCTTGCGCGGCAGTCGTGCGAACGGGCGGCAGCGCGGCGCTTACGCGAACGTACAGCGCGGCGGCGTTTGCACGAACGTCGGAGTGGTCGTGCAGACTCAATCTGTGATGAGTGGTCATTCGACATACGTACACACTCTAAATCTGCGCAGGTGATTATTCCGGTGGTAGCACGGTTGGTCAGTATTTGTGGGTCCTCTATTTTGAGCTCGAATGGGTCGGCCAGTGGTAGAGTCAAAGCTTCTTGCTCGTCTGTGCGGTCTTGGTCGTTGAGCAGGCTGAGGTTCACGCTCTGCGCTCCCTCACGCAGGGCAGGCGAAGTCTGAGAACTCAATGCGGCTGGTTTTCCTGAGGCTGGTGGTGACGCAGAGTTATCGTACTTTACCTCGGCAGCACATCTTGGCTCTGTACGTGAAGAGGTTTTCCGCGAGCTGAGCAGTATAAAGTCGAGGTCGAGTTTCAGCTGGTCCTCTATCAGTCTCATTTGGATCTCAGCTTCGGCTTCACTTCTCATGAGCTGTATTTTCTTGTCGATTAACGCCATATCGATTTGAGCCTTTTGATGCAGTGCTTCCAAACTCAGCCGTCTTCTTAAAGCCGACGAGGATGCACTTTTCACCGAGCGGCACGAGATGTCGCCGTCGGCTTCTCTTTGTCGTGGTCGTGGACGTGGTTGGTCGTGGTCTTTGTCCGGTCTGTTAGTGCCCGTAGTAGCGGCGCCGCTAGTCGCTGCGGTACCGCTCCCGTCTGCAGGGACGCCGTTGTCGTGGACGCCTCCCGCTGCTGGCCCACCACCGTGCGATGTCGGTCGCGTTCGCATCGGTGGCGGTGTCATTGTCCTCCTTCGATTTAATTATATCCATAGGTTGGTGTCTTTCGCGAGATAGGACCACATGAAGAGACGTAAAGAAGTCTTAGCACAATAAAATATATTTATTATAAATTGATAAAAAGCTGGTCAATTTGGTCAGTCGATCGTCTTCTACCTAGTCTGTCCAGTCAATGTCTGTCGCGTGTGTCTGTCAAGGTCCACCAACCGGCCAGTAGAAAGAAGCCGCAGAAAAGAGTCTGCAACATGATGGTAATCGGTGAGACGGTGTACGGTTGAGAGTTTCTCGGATCGGCATGAAATCTCTCGAACACTTACGCCACTCAGCAGCTGCCGCATTACACCTTCGCAGATCCGGTGGAGGGATGTGGGCCAGAACTGGGAGCCATGGGAGAGGGGTGGATTTTATAAGCCCGGTGATAATCCGCATGGCCTCGTTGAGTTTGGTGTCGACTTTGTTTGTGTGCGCACTTCGATACCATACAGGCGCACAGTACTCCGCGGTTGAATAAACCAGAGCTAGAGCAGATGTCCGTAAGACTGAGGCGGAAGCACCCCAGGTAGTTCCTGATAGATTTTTTAGGATGCTTAGTCTGGTTTTAAGTTTTTGCGCCACATTGTTTAGGTGATCCTTGAAGGTTAGGGAGCGATCCAGTGTCTCACCTAGGTACTTAGGAGTGAAGTTATGTTTAACGGGTTCTCCGCAGAAGGATACGTTAAGCTTCCTGTTCGCTAGGCAGTTGGTAAGATGAAAGGCAGCGACCTCAGTTTTAGAGGGATTTGGACAAAGCCTCCATTTTTTGTAGTAGTCGCCCATAATCCCCAGATCCCCAGTTAGTGCCGCCTCGCCGTCTTCAAAGGATTTCGCCTGGAAGGCCAGAGCTAGGTCATCAGCATAGGCAAATTTTTGGCAAGCGGTATTCGGCATGTCGCTAATGTAAATGTTGAACAACAGTGGTGCCAGGACTGATCCCTGGGGAAGGCCGTTTTTGAGCAGTCGGTAGCTGCTTGCACTGTCGCCCAAATTCACTTGGATGTAGCGAGGACCCAGTAGTGTCTTCAGCAATGCCAGTGTTCTGCTACACGGTATGATTTTCGCAACCTTATGTAGGAGACCTTCGATCCAAACTGTGTCGTAAGCTGCACTTAAGTCCACAAAAGCCACGGAAGTTTTTAGGCCGCGTTGAAAGCCAGCCTCAATGTATGAGGATAGAGCCAGTACTTGGTCGGCACAGCTTCTGCTGTTTCTGAAGCCAGCTTGTTCAGGTGGAATAGCAGAGTCGACCGCGGTGTTAAGTCTGCCATACAATAGCCTTTCAAGCAGTTTATAGGTAATAGACAGTAGAGATATCGGTCTATAGCTTGCCGCTTCATCAGGCGATTTCCCGGGCTTTAACAGAGCGATCACTTTAGATCTCTTCAGAATATCTGGGAGGGAACATGTGTCCAGTATCCGGTTGAAAAATGTCAGCAGCCATCGTCTGCCCACTTTTCCAAGGTGCGTAAGAAATTCTGGGTAAATTTGATCTGGTCCAGCTGCTTTATTAAGTTTTATCAGCCCTAAGGCCATGTTGAGCTCTGATAAGGTGAAATGTTGGCTGAAGGATTCAAGTGCGGGTAGTGAATGTTGCAGCCTGATGTTTTGCTGTCGGATTTCCTTTGCAAATGCTCTGTCGGTCTTGGCTGCTTTAGTAAGTGACTGCATCCGTTTCGCGATATCGTCAGGTTGAGCCCGTGGTGTTTTTTGTTCGTGCATCGGAGCACCTCCTAATTTGCGCAATAGCGACCAGCTTTTCTTGCTCGAATGCGTAAAGTCCATACTCTGCACGCTACCTTCCCATTTTGATTTTCTCGATGCATCCAGGGAGGCCAAGAGTTTCTGCGCGGCTTCAGCGTTGTCCGTTGAAAGAAATTCTTGGTACGCTTCTTCGGTCTCACTTGACCAACCTGGAGCATATTCTTTACGAAATCCTCTAGGTATGCTTCGTTTAGCTGCAGCTATGATGGCTTTTGTAAAACGCGTGTAGTTTTGGATGTCGGGTTTGATAAAGCGAAGAGTAGCGTCAGTTTCCGCAGAGAAAGCGCTCCAATCCGCCTTTCCAAAGTTCCAACGAGGTACTGGTTTCGATTTTATTAGAGGAATTTGAACACCGATGGTAATTAGCGCTGGCCGGTGCTGACTACGGGGGAAGTTTCCAAGGATGGTCCTAGTCACTGGAACTCTGTTACCCTCGGAGTCCTCCGATGCGAAACATAAGTCAGGGTTGGTATTACTACCCCACCTGGCAGATCTAAAAGAGCTTCTTCCTTTAGCGTCAAAAATCAGGTGCTGATTGTTCCTCTCAGCCCATGCACAAAGCTCTTCGCCGTTGTGGTCGTTATTCCGGTAGCCCCAGGACGAGTGGTGACAGTTGAAATCCCCTATTGTGAGACATGGATGGGAGTGATTTGGCATAGAGGAGCTATCCAAGTTCAGGGCAGGTGGTTTGTATACTGTTGTAACAGTTAGGTCACCAATATGAGCTGTGATTAACTCGAGATCATTGTCGCTGGATGCTTCAGACACGTTGCAGTCGTTCATCGAGTCTTTTTGGTAGATGGATGATCCATAGATAGGCGATAGAGTAAAGCCCATGAGTTTGTATCCTTCTATGTGGCCTCTTCGGGATAGATCGCTTTCAACGCCAATATGGTGTTCTTGAATGCAAATGATGTCGGCATTGCATTGATTGGCTAGTCTTGCGAGATATTGACATTAAAAAAAAAAGAAAATTATAGGTACATACCTACCAATTCCCTAAAAATATTCCAAATTAGGGTGTTGCAAAAAATAATGCGCTTTTTTCGAGGAAATAGAAAACAAAAATAGCTCGTGGGCCCGTGGGCACAGGATTCTTTAAATTTGATCTGCTGTAGTATAGTCATTCCAAGCATTATTGAAATGGTAGGCAGCAGGACAGCATGTAGGAATCTAAATTTTCGTGGAAAGGACGAAAGTGAAAATAAATGTACAATCGGGTTATGAATAAGCTACACAGGGGTACTGCAAACGAATTGAAATATTTTAATTATTAAGAAAAGTATTAATATTCTTAAAATAAACGAAACTTTTACAAGAACTGATTTCCATTCAATTTTTTCCATTTTAGTGCCGTGTAATGCTGGCTTCGAATAGCATCACCCCACATTCCCACGGGTGTCGTAAGAGGCAACTAAGGAACTTGAGAGAATTGGTGTATTGCAATTTTTAGGCGACAGGCTGACCACCTGTCACTATGGTGATACACATGTTTTCTGAAACAACCTTGGAAAACAATCGTCAAAAATGTCATACGTGGCGATAGTGGCCGTATTCTTACGGCTGTTACGCTCTGCCGACCCCGCAAGGGATAAAGGCGTGATATATGTATGTATTTCTCATCATCATCATCATCATTAACAGCCTATTGTAGTACACTGCTGGACATAGGCCTCTCCTAAAGCACGCCACTGAACCCGGTCTTCGGCTTTACTCCTCCAGTCACTGCCCGCAGCTTTGCGTATGTCGTCGCTCCACCTTGCCACAGGGCGTCCTGCTACGTTTGCCGATACGCGGTCTCCACTCAAAGACCAGCTTACCCCAGCGGTTATCGGTCCTTCGGCAGATATGACCAGCCCACTGCCACTTCAGCTTGCTAATACGTTGAGCTATGTCGGTCACTCTAGTTCTCTGTCGAATTACTTCGTTTCGGATACGATCCCTTAGAGAAACCCCGAGCATAGCTCTCTCCATAGCTCGCTGAGCGACTTTCAGTTGGTGGACCAGTCGTACCGTGAGTGTCCACGTTTCGGCTCCGTATGTCATGACAGGTAGGACGCACTGGTTGAAGACTTTCGTCTTAAGGCATTGCGGTATTGGCGACGAAAAGACTCGACGGAGTTTTCCGAATGCTGCCCAACCCAGCTGTATTCTTCTCTGGACTTCCTTCTCAAGGTTGTTTCTACCTAGTTGGAGCGTTTGCCCTAGGTAGACATACTGTTGAATATGTATATATTTCTATGTATGTATGTATTTATATAATCTTTATATTTTCATTTGGAACAATAATATTTAAATTCGGTTGGTGCACCCCTAAGAACCTTATTCTTTTGCTATGTATAGTGTACGTGACGTAGAAAAAAAAGGTGTTTCATGGCTTTTTAACCCTTGAAAGGGACAATACAATACTTTTACTCAAATCCTGTAGGGATCTATATTAGTACGTTCTTGTGTTCTTGACATAAGAGCACTCAAAAAGTTTTACAAACTTAAGTAATTTTATGTAAGTGATCTAAACATTCATTCGGCATCCAAAAAATTCTGAGATAGAAACCAAGGCATAGGATTTTGTTGTTTTCATACTAAATACAAATATTATAAGTAGCACAGTAACATTTAAAGATTTAGTAGTATGGCCAATGTACTAAAAAAATACTGCATCAGAATGCCTACTATCATATGCCTAAGACTGTTTCTCCACTTGTCCGGCATCCGGCTTTTACCGATCCAGTTATTTCCGATCCGATCTAGAAATATATTACACTACTATACACGCTTTTCCACTCCTCCGTCATTCGGCTTTTATCGATCCGGTAATTTTCAAACTGAAATTTGGATTTTATCGGTCTGAAGTGACAGATGTACAAAAAGTAGGTATGCATGCTTTTTCACTCTTTGAACTCTACCATGACGTCATATCATTGTCCGTCTTTTACCGGATAGGTGGAAAAGCGTTATCCGGCATTCGAATAAAGGGACTCATCAATGGTCAGAGTTCTGATTGCATGTATCTTTATATAACCTTTTAGTTTCAGCATTAACCCCTAAAGAGACAATGCCTCCGCCATTGCTGGCTATACATCCTGAAGACACACGCGCCACGCAAACCGCGCCAGACTGCGGGCGGCTCGGGCGGTACCGCGGCAACGCAGCGGCGCGGCTACGGTACCGCATGCGGGAGATGGTCCGTATCATAGGCGGCCGGCCCTCGCCGCCCGGGAAGTGGCCGTGGCAGGTTGCGGTGTTGAATCGGTATAAGGTAATTTTTATAGGTATTCGTTTTTTTATTACATGAGTGTTTCAGGTGGGAGGTTTATCCTGTATAATATAGAGTGATTCAGGAGAAAGGTTTATAATGTACTCTAGATCGCCCGCGGCTCCGCCTGCGTGGATGTCGGTCTTCGATCCCGTAGTATCCGACAGGAAAATACGTTTTGGGATAACAACTATCCCATGTGTTAATCCAAGTTACTTTCTATCTGTGTGCCACATTTTATAAAAATCGGCATAGTTGATTTTGCGTAAAGAAGTAACAAACAAACAAACATACAAAATTTAGTAGGATAATAATTGCTGCGAAAATGTCTTTTTCCTACGAGAAACCGATTAGCTGCGAGTGCAAAAACGGCCGCTCGTTGAGGATAAAAATAATAAGAAAAGTAAAAGTCCTTTGAAAGACTGACTGGATCAAAAATAATTGCCTATTACTCCACGCGGCTCTTTTAATCCTTTTTTTGCCGACTCAACTAACGCAGTGATAAGTTTATGGATTTGTACTACAAAGGCTTCTTTATAAAGATTTTTCAGTACGCGTTCAATAACTTTACAGAGGCTTGAATAAACGTCCTACTTAATCAGTTTTATGGTCTACTAGCCACGATTTATTGTGTAAATCGATTAAAGTTTAATTTAGTAGCTACGTACTAGCTACAGTTACGTAATTATGGCTGAAATGTCCACGAAAGGGTGTTTTTTTTGTAAGTTCTGTAGTTCTGCAAAAGCTTTTGGCAATATCCGGCGGTAGAGATACGTTTTTGTGTATCGAGGGTGCGATTGTTTTGTTGATAAAAGGCAACCATTTGAAGAAGTCTAGTCACGCAGGTAACCAGTAAACTCAATGAAATGCTGTGAAAATCTACGGAACCAGTATTGGTCATTGGGCTTTCATGAAAAACAAAACTTAGTTACCTACTTACTTATAAAGGATGGTACCGAAAGATGGACTTTCCCGAAGACATTATGCTGTAAAGGTCAAACAGAACTACTTTTTTCAAGAAAGAAATGTCAAAAAAGACAAAAAATTCGGTAAATCTAGCATTCATTTACGGGAGTATTTTTAAAAATTTAATTTATGACCTATTTTCTTGGGGTTCTTAATCTCTGAAACGTTAGTTTTGGTTTCATGTGAAAATCTGCTACTTATTATGCTTGTATCTGATGTTCCACTTTAGTTATCAATTCCAACATACCCTCAAAAATTCACACATATTCTTGGCTATAAAAACATCAAGTACAAAAAATTTAAAAACATGTCGTTAGACCAGTCGTTTTGGACTCTCGTGCACGGAACCGAAAACGAACGTTCTAGAAATTAAGCTCCAGAAACCTTAGTAACTTTGTCATATCGGGTATTGGGTACTTACTTACAGTGTGTTTTGGCAGTTGACCAAAATGTGGGAGATATTGGTGCCATTTTATTGCCGTTTAGAATCATATTTATTGCTTTCTAGCGAAGGTTTCTAGTCTGTATTTTATTGGCTCTTCTTGAACATCAAATATGAAAGTTGAGAAAATACTGGCACAAATCCAGGTAAACCCTAAACTTTGTTGGGATTGTTTGAGTTATCCTTTATTCTGTTTATGTAATTAAGAGTTTTCGGTAGTAAAAGCCCGAAAACTATTACCGGTCTTTTACAGCAATACCAGAATTCAAACACCAATCTATGTAAATTTTAATGACGAATTATGAACTGTTGCACTGTCCCATACGTAAATTCAAACTAGTATTCAGTAGTTTGCAGTTTATATGCCGGATTATATGAGTAACTGCATAAACCGGCTGAACCAGAGCAGTCATAGAGTTTGGACGACATTTTCATTGAAATAAGATTTCACGTCACTAAAAGTTTTTTCCGTGCTTCGATGTTGCTGCCTATAATTTACTTAGACAGCAGCGGTCGTTACCCGTTACACGACCATGTCAGAGGCTTGGAAGACTCGGTGTCCCACACAAAAAGAGAGAGAGAATAGTGGGGGTTTAAAAAGTCTTCACACCAGGTTTTATCTGGTCGTTGAACGACTCGATGTCCCACAGGAAAGGTGAAGTATTTTATAAATATAAAACTGTTTCTACAGGAAGCATTTTGTGGCGGAACCTTGGTAGCCCTTCGCTGGGTGGTGACCGCGGCCCACTGCGTGCGTAAGCGTCTGTACGTGCGCCTCGGAGAGCACGATCTACTCTTGCGCAACCGGGGGGAGGTCGAGATGCGCGTTACGGAGGCCGTCATACATCCCCACTACGATCCCGACACTGTGGTCAATGATGTGGCTATGCTAAGGTATATATCTAATAAGGCTATATAACAGGCTATCTAAATAACAATAGCATACGTTTTTTAATAGTTTATTCATCTGTCATATATATTTACTTGTGGGCATTTGATACAAAATTGATGCCGGGGATTTTACACTTATGAAATATTCAATACTTTACATGCACACGCCTCTTTAGGCGTGTGTGAGAAAGCTCGTGTGGACTATAAAAACATCGAAGGCGCTATCTCCCAGACTACAAAAGTAGACTGGGAGATAACGCCTTTGGGCGTTAAGTCCGGCAATGTACAGATGAGCATAAAGTTTAATAAAGTAATGTGAGTGTTTTTTTATAGTTCACGCGAGCATTCTTATGCCTAATAACGAGTATATGCAGAAGAATATACTATGTCATCTACGTGAACTTATTTTTTAATACCCAAATAATTCTTACCTACTAAAGAAAATTTTCTAAGACATTTTCGAGCAGATTCAAAGAAAAGTACCTACCAGTTATATTATATTATACTTCTGTACAAATGATACGGTAGGTACAGAGATATAAATAACACTGAAACCTGGTTAGTGCAAGTCGTAGCAGACTATAATATACTGCGATCACTGAATGACTCAATATTTTTGTTCCATTTCGTTGGTTGGCAAGGCAAGAACGAGAGAGTTCAATACGTTTTCTTAGAGAATTTACTCTAGTTTTAAAGTAGGTATGTAATTTACGAGTATGTTATGCGACTCTAAATTGGAAAAATAAATTAAAGTTAAGTTTTTTTCATATTCTGATCTATGTTTCTTGGTGAAACTTGTTCCGTTTTGTGGGTTGCACCCCTTAAAATATGTGCAGTAATTTTTTTGCACCTTGTGTAAGGTGTAAAAATAATTTGAACTTCCCGACCAGGTCAATACATATGGGAGCTCCAAAAATTTTTCTCATATTTTGACCTATGTTTCTTAGGGAAATTTGTTCAGTTTTTCGGGCTCAGCTAATATTTTTACACCTTATACATTGTCATATAAGTACCTGCTTGTGTGACTGACTGCAAATTCAGTCTACTGAGAGAGCTCTGACATAATCGGGTCGTACAGTCGTAGTACTCTACAAGCTTTATGACCCTTGACGTTGCACTCACTTGCTTCCTGGTTCCGATGAGTGAATCGGTATAGAAACAATGAAATAGGCCACAAGAAACAATACCGTGTCATTAAACTGGGTGTTTTAGTGCCTATTACAAATAAATAATGGGCCAAGTGCGAATCGGATTTGTAGACGACGGGTTCCTTACCAGTGTTAGGGTCGATGGAGTTTTCGGCAGAAAACAAAAAGATAAAAAGAATATTAAATCTAATTAAAATGGCAACACTGCTGCTTTGCTATTGGTCGGTGCGTTTTAAGGCCGACCAATGGGAAGGCAGCACCTGAGTAGACATCTTTTGGTGGGAGTAAGAGGGGATCCTTGGAAGGGACGGTTGGGATGGCCGATCGGTTGCGCCAGTCTGAGTTGGTTGATTGATTTGTACAGTCGTGTTAACGGACGTTACGTGGAACAAATATACCTGAAGTTTTCAGTATTTGAATCCTGAAGTTTTATTCTGTGCTACTTTGATAAGGAGTCTTACAATTCAGAAGTTGGAAGACAGCGTTTTTACGCGTAAGTACACGCCCATAATAACTTTTTTTGTTTTAAGTTAGCGAGAGTTTTAGATTTTAGGCCATTTTTTTTTAATTCCGTTTTATGTGGGAAATCAAGTCGTCCTATGACCCGATGAACCCTTTCTTTATTTTATTTATTTTATCTTCGATTAACCATGATATTTTACAACGATAGTTTCCAAATTCTTAACAAGTAATGCATACACCACGCGGTCCTTAAACACGTGTTTCAACCACGTGTTATGTTTCTTTTCCTTTCAGTATTAATATCAGGGTATTTCCATCGATTATGTTATAGATAGGTAAAATAAACTAAAGTTTTAATGAATTTAGATCAGTTTTAGTGATAAAATATAAATTTTTAAAGGTTAAATTTTTTCCATGGGGTTTTCATGGGGTCACTATGGGACATTGGATAGATATGATACCTTTTAAAGGTTTCCTAAAGGATTTCGATTTTGAAGCCCTTTTTGACCTAGCTTGCACCGTTTCCGAGATATTTGCATTTTTAGTTGTTTTTCGAAACATTTTCGAGGTAGCCTTATTCTAATATATTTCCTTGTTTCCGAGTTTTTAGAGCATGGACGAAGGTCGTAACGGTCAAGGTGGGTATCGCCGTAGACTCGATACGCCTCATCGTGGTGAAAGAGAGCGAAGTCGAAGTCGAGTGAGCGACTACGGGCGGAGCCGTTCGCGTGAAGGCAGCAGGCATCAGAGCCAAGGGCAAGAGTCTCGCCGCGAGCGGATCAAAATCTTGGAGAAGCAATTGCTGGAGGAGCGTCAAGGACTTCTGGATGCGGAGATGTCATCCAGGCAGCCACGAGCCAGGAGCCGCAGCCGTGCAGAGCCTCGAGAGAGGCAACATCAGCAAAACGTGTCGGCGCGGGCTACCAGTCAGCAGCGACCACGTGCAGAGCATCGAAGCGACGCGGGATATTCAAGGTCACGTAGTCCTTCCATTTCTAAACAAGATTTAGTTGATATCCTTAAAAATTTGAAAGGTAGTTCTGCATCTCGCCCATCCTCTCAAGACACACATTCGTTTCATAAAATTGATCACATGAATATAGTTCCAAATTTTGACCCTTCCGCAAAGAACCAGAGAATTGACATTTGGCTTAGAAAAGTAAACGAGTGTGCTGCAGTGTATGGATGGGATGACAAAACTACTACCCACTTCGCGATGCAGAAACTCCAGGGTCTGGCAAAGACGTGGTATGAAGGTCTAAATTCAGTTTTATTCAGCTGGCCAGAATGGCAAGAGAAACTCTTGAATGCTTTTCCATTTGAACAAAATTATGGTCAGATTCTGGAGGAAATGCTTCGTAGAAGGAGCAAGTTTAATGAGCCTATAGAAGTTTATTACTATGAAAAGTTAGCCTTACTGAATCAATGCGACATAGTAGGAAAACGAGCAGCAGACTGTATTATTCATGGTATAAGTGATAGGAATCTCAAATCCAGTGCTCTTGCGTTGCGTTGTTCACATCCTGATCAACTTTTGCAATTCTTAATGAGTAGTAAAGATTCCCAGTTTAGTGACCGCAATCAATTCAGAAATAAAAATGACAACCCTCACACCAATGCCCATAATAATTCTCAAAAACCTCCTCCTAAAGGAACACAGTCCTTGGGCGGCTGTTTCAATTGTAAAGAAAAGGGACACAGTTTCTTATTTTGTCCTAAACCGTTGATCAAATGTGAACAATGCAACAAAGTAGGCCATACAAAAGAAAACTGTTCAAAGAAAGATAATACCGCGAAAGTGAACAACGTGCAGAGAACCATGCTCATAAATGATCCAAATTTAAAGAGTAGTGTTTTTCCTAAATCGAAATATTACAAGGAAGTGCTAATTAATGGCGAGTCCGTATCGTCATTGGTAGACTTCGGTAGTGATGTAACACTAGTCAGAGAATCTGTTGCTCTAAAGTTAAACTTGTCGCATGATAATGTACATTCCAACTTAAAGGGGTTCGGTAACGGTATTGTCAAATCTCTCGGGACTGTAGCAGGTGTAGAAATGAGTATTGATGGGGTAGAGGCACAGGTTGATTGCATAGTTGTTCGTGACGATCTCATAGAAAAATCAATGTTAGTGGGCCAAACTTATACTGAACTGCCACACATCTTTGTTGGCAAGGATGCGAAATCTTTGCAGTTTATTGATATAAGTAACGAAATGCCCCATGATGTTTCTGAAGATCATAACGAATCCATCAAGGTGAAAACTGATGGTGTGGTCGAAATTTTTGGTGCAGCATCGATTAGAACCAAAGTTGACCAAGTAGTTGACGACGTTTGTAGCGTTTTTGTAAAGGGTGGCATTGCAGGGAAACCAAATAAACAATACTTTGTAGGCGGAGGTCTTTATACGAGCAAAAATGGACGCATCAATTTGACAGTCATCCCTTGTTTGGGCTCCTGTTGGTTCCCAAATGAATCGGTATTATGTAGGGCTGAGAAAGTCAAATTTGTGAACAGGGTTATATCAGAGACTCCGGAAATCTCTGCCACCACAGTTGAAAGTACCTTTGATCTCGGCCAAGTCAGAGTCAACGAAAAGGTACCGGATGACATCAAGCAACGCTTATACGAGTTGCTTGAGAAATATAAACACTGTTTTGCATCGGCGCTTAAGGATTTGGGTTGCACAACCGCAGCAGAAATGAAGATAGAACTAAACAGTGAACGCCCAATCGTTTATCGTCCATATCGGCTATCTCATAATGAGCGCGATAAGGTTCGTTCCATGGTTGCCGAGATGGTAGACGCTGGTATAGTGAGAGAGTCGGTTTCCGACTATGCCAGTCCAATAGTGCTTATACGGAAACCCGACGGCAGTCTCAGAATGTGCGTCGACTACCGGATGTTAAATTCCATCACAGTTAAAGAACGTTACCCGATGCCGATAATCGAGGACGAGATAGCTCGACTTTCAGGTCAAGCCTGCTTCATTTCCCTTGACCTCGCGTCAGGCTATTATCAGGTACCAATAGCTGAGCAGAGCAAACACCTGACGGCATTTGTCACCCCGGATGGCCAATACGAGTTCAATCGTATGCCATTCGGGTTGGCAAATGCGCCCGCAGTTTTTCAACGTATGATGAATGCGATATTGGGTTCTGCTCGTTTTAATAAAGCTACCGTATATATTGACGATGTTCTGATATTTGGCAAAGACGCACAAGAATGTTTGGAAAGGCTTGAGGAGATTTTGAAAGTCATTAAGAAAGCTCATCTCACCTTGAACCTTTCAAAATGCGACTTTTTACGTGACAAAATCGACTACCTGGGTTACGAGATCAGCGCTTCAGGAGTGAGACCGGGTGAGAAAAAGATTCTGAGTGTGATGAACTTCCCGATGCCAGAAAACGTACATAATGTACGACAATTCCTTGGTTTAGCTGGTTATTTCCGGAAGTTCATCAAAAGCTTTGCACAGATCTCTTACCCGCTCAGCAAATTGCTGAAAAAGGACGCTGCTTGGGAGTGGGGCAATAATCAAATAGAAGCTTTCGATCTTCTTAAAGCCAAGCTTATTGACAGACCTATTCTTGCAATATTTGACCCCACTGCCGAAACAGAACTGCATACAGATGCAAGTAGGGTTGGTATCGGAGGCATATTATTGCAACGTACAAACAAAGATGAACCTTTCCGACCCGTGGCTTTTTACAGCAGGCAGACTTCGCCCGAAGAGAAAAATTTCCACTCTTACGAGCTGGAAACATTGGCTGTGGTCTGCTCACTGCGCAAATTTAGGGTTTACTTGTTGGGGAAGCAATTTCGCATTGCTACCGATTGCAGCGCTCTCCGATCTACATTTTCAAAACGTGACCTTATTCCAAGGATCGCACGCTGGTGGCTGTTACTCCAAGAGTTTGATTGCACGATAGAGTACAGAGCTGGCGTCAAAATGAGTCATGTCGATGCCTTATCCCGAAACCCGGTAGAGGACAATGATGGTCGTACAGACCAATATCCTGCAGTAATGTCAATCACAGGAGAGGATTGGTTGCACACCTTGCAGTTGGGAGACTCTGAGCTCAATAGGATTCGAGACATTTTGGAGAATAATTTAGATGAAAAACAACTTAGCTACATTAAAGACAATTATATAGTACGGGGTAACAAACTGTTTCGATACATCGGGGGTGATAAGGAAAACGTTCGATGGGTAGTACCGAAGGGTGCAAGATGGCAACTTTGCCGCATGAACCATGACGACATAGGTCATTTTGGTGTGGAGAAGACCCTTGAAAGAATAAAGAAAAATTATTGGTTCGCGAAGATGTCTAAATTTGTTAAGAAGTATGTTAATTCTTGTCTGGAATGTGCCTATGCGAAAAATAATACAAGCAACAATGAGGGTCTCCTTCACCCCATAGAAAAAGCTAAACTTCCGTTTGATACATTACATGTTGACCATCTTGGACCCTTCGTCAAATCTAAAAGGGGGTATACTCACTTGTTACTAGTTGTTGATGGTTTTACAAAATTTTGTTTCATAAAGCCTGTAAGAAATACGAACAGCCAAAATGCTATCAGAGTCCTTGACGATATATTCTGTACATTTAGGACGCCTAATCGTATGGTCAGCGACAGAGGCAGTTGTTTCACATCACATGCTTTCAAACGTTTCTGTCTTGATAAAGGTGTGAAACACGTTCTTAACTCCGTCGCTAGCCCAAGATCGAATGGACAAGTAGAACGGTATAATCGGACGGTATTGGACTCTTTGAAGGCAGTATCTGTCAAACATGGGGAGAAGGACTGGGATAGCCATTTAGGGACCATTCAATGGGGCTTAAATAATACACTACAAAAATCGATCGGGAGAACTGCTTCAGAAGTAATGTTTGGTACGAGCATTGCTAGCGAGAGAAATCCTATCCTCAACGAGATAATTGATGAAACTCGTGAGGATTGTGATATTTCAACTTTACGTCAGGAAGTGAAAGACAAAATTGATAGAGAACAAGTTAAACAAAAAGATGCATATGATCAGGGTAGAAAACCAGCACATATTTATGCTGTAGGAGATCTAGTAAAAATAACTAAGACCTGTTTTAATAATGACGGACAGAGCAAAAAGCTTATGCCCTCTTTCGTGGGACCGTATCGCGTTACGAAAGTTTTAGGTAGAGATAGATATAGGGTAGCACCAGTGCCCGGGTTAGTAAGCACACAAAACAAGCGTCCCACAACGGTTGCTGCAGATAGAATGAAGATGTGGATTCATATTTCTGCATTAGAGGTTGATGATAATGACGATTCTGATTTAATTAAATCTGATAGTGAGGGAGTAGATGAATGAATAACTTTTTGGATCGAATACGCTATTCTTATAATATTACTGTAAATATTTTACTTGTGCTACAGGATAGTATTTTTGTTCTTTACAGATCAGTCGCAAGAATCGATCGGTTTGTGACCTGACCTGATTCAACAAATGTTCGAGAAGTGCGTCGCAAGTTAATCGATCGTCTTGTAGACGCACGATTCCCAATAATCGATCGTTTGGGTTATCATTTATTTTTGAGATTCCGATTAATCGATCGTTCGGTTCTCATAATTTATCGAAGTCGGCCAGTGTCCTGTTTTATCGATCGTACGGGACACTGCTTACAATCTGGCAGGTATTCGATTAATCGATCGTTCGGTACCTAGGACCAAAAGATTGTATTTTTAATAAATTAGAAATACTTACGAGTTATAAGATGCTTGAATTATACTGTATTGAGATTAATTAATAGTATTGTTTGATTTTTAAGAAGATGATTTTTAAATAATTGTAAAGACTGCGCAATTGATCTAAATCCCGATTGTTAGGGTGACCACCAGGTATCGTGCACGTGGACGTGCACGGTGTCAGGACGGTCGATTGTTAGGGTCGATGGAGTTTTCGGCAGAAAACAAAAAGATAAAAAGAATATTAAATCTAATTAAAATGGCAACACTGCTGCTTTGCTATTGGTCGGTGCGTTTTAAGGCCGACCAATGGGAAGGCAGCACCTGAGTAGACATCTTTTGGTGGGAGTAAGAGGGGATCCTTGGAAGGGACGGTTGGGATGGCCGATCGGTTGCGCCAGTCTGAGTTGGTTGATTGATTTGTACAGTCGTGTTAACGGACGTTACGTGGAACAAATATACCTGAAGTTTTCAGTATTTGAATCCTGAAGTTTTATTCTGTGCTACTTTGATAAGGAGTCTTACACCAGTATGAATAAAATGTTATTTTTATTTAATTAAAATTTTCAGTATTTTATATTATTATAGCGAATACAATGATACTGCAACTGTGAATTGAACTCTCAATATATCACGGCTTTTAAGATACAGTCAGGTTTGACAGCGAATAGCCTCGCTTTGAGCTATGCTTTTGAACCCTTTGGGTACGGATCCTTTAAAACGCTTTCCCTAGTAAATAAACAAATTAGATCAATCAATAGATGCTTACTGGGTGTTTTTATGCTCTGAATGGAAAAACAGGAACAGCTACTCGCATACAATTCGATTGTAGACTGATCATTAATTAAATATAAAAGTTGTACGCTTAAAACGAATTTTTCAAATATTCAAAGTGTGAAAACAGGATAATTGCATTTATAACAGTAAGTGTTCTGACGCCATCCAAAATAGCAATGTATGACAACATACATTCCTTTTTTTTTAAAAATATCGTTTTAGATCGTAGCTCAGTTGACCTGCCTGTCCACAACCCTATTGTGTTTATAGTGAGCTTTTGTATTGACAAATAAAGTCCTGCTTAGTATTTTTGGTATATGGCCAGAAATAAACAGCTACTAATTAATTATCTTCGTCTTATTATCTTGGCTTCATCTGAGGAAATTCCGGTTTAATTAAATGAGAGCAAATTCTGGATCGAGGAAGCCAGCTATCTACATAGTTTCTTTCCTTTACGGAAACCGCTAGTATGTTCTGTATAAGGGGTAGCTTAAGGTTCTGTTACTATACTACATACATATATCACACCTTTATCCCTTGCGGGGTAGGCAGAGCGTTAATAGCCGGTCACTATCATCACGTCTGACATTTTTGAGTATTGTTTTCCAAGGTTGTTTTAGAAAACATGTGTATCAGTATAGTGACAGGTTGTCAGCCTGTCGCTTAAAAATTGTAATACACCAATACTCTCGAGTCCCGTAGTCGCCCCTTTCGCCTCACCCGCGGGAAGGATGTGGGGTGATGCTATTCTATGCCGGCATCACACACATTACTATACTTACAGAAAAAAATGTTATTATTTTATTAGCTGTATGAATTTTAATAGTAGATATATCGAAAAATATAACATTACCTAGTGCCTTCACACTTGCTTTCGGAATCATGTACTAATAAAAAATCTTTCAGTAACTGTTACAATCATGTTCAAAAGCTGCAATGAAATGTCCACTGCCAGACATAAGCCTCCTCTAGAAACTGTTATAATAGACAAGCTCTCTTCCTCTATTCTTCATGCATAATCAGACATAGGAGCGAGAAACTTTGTTGCCAAAACCAATAATGGGGCATTCTCTACAACTGCTTACTTTGCGCATCCTTCAATGGGTGTAGCTTTAAGTATTAGGCCCATCGCGCACTTGAGGCATGACGGTGCGCTAAAACATCGCAGCGGTCTGTCAGATCCATACTAGAAATATCAATCTCCATACTAAAACCGCTGAACCGCTGTTGACGCAGCGCTATGGCAGTGTCATCCGTCGAGTAGGGTTTTAGTATGGGGGAGTGACGTTTCTAGTATGGATCTGACAGACCGCTGCAATATTTTAGCGCTCCGTCGTGCATCAAGTGTGCGATCCGCCTAAGTCATCATTTAAACTATCGAAGTAGCGACCGATATCATAGTGTATTTTTTTTTTCAGATTACCGGAGCCAGCCCGACCGAACCTAGGACATGGGATAGCGTGCCTGCCACAACCTACACAGCCTCTGCTGCCTCATACAACTTGCGTGATTCTTGGATGGGGCAAGAAGCGGGCTACTGACATACATGGCACACGGATTCTGCATGAAGCCCAGGTGAAAAAGGATTTAAAACAAAAAACCAGGTCATGAATAAATCTCCCGAAGGAACACACACACATACACATACAAAAATCACGCATTAATCCCTCGCGGGTTAAGCAGAGCGTTAACGAACGAAAAATTACGGTTAATATCGCTACGTCTGACAGGTATTTGAGGGGCGTTTTAGATAAGGCGTGTCTCACTATAGTGACAGGTCGTCAGCCTGTCGCCTAAAATTACAATACATAAAAAAATGGGGTGATGCTATTCTAAGTCGTTATCACAGACGAAAGAACACAGGTCATCTTAATTTAAAATAGGAAATTAAACTGTCTTACAAGACGCGTTAGCTGAAAAATCATTTTCTATGAGAGGGTATGATCCGAAAATTTAGTTTACAAGAATCAAGTCCATTTTCTCAATATGGTTCACCCACCACCACTTCAAACTTCAGCCAACTTTTCACTTCCTATATAAATTGCAATGAAGCCGTGAAGTAACCAAATTGAACCAATCACTTAGTCAAAAGTAGAAGAAAATTGCAAATTGCGGCGTCGCACGAATACGAAAGTGTTTGAAAATCACGTACATTCCTTCCAGTTAGTTATTTGCTCGGAACTAGCGCGTCTGAGCGAATTCTGATTGCTCAGGAATCACAAAATTTTACATTTCCAACAAAATTTCTCTATTCAGCGGATAAAAATGTGGGTTTGTATAAAACCTAAAAATTTGCTTTTGACTGTTTACCCCCGGCTGTGTAAAACGCATGTGTTGGTTGCATTAATGCTATGCTTTGTTGCAAAATATAAACTGAAGTGTTGTCCTACCTACAGTTGCATTTGAACATCTTATGATTTTTCTTAAGTATTAAGTAGATAGTTCAGACGATATGACAGTAAGCAGTTAAGTAATGGAAATTTTTAATCTGTTTCTTTAGTTCCTAGTACCTAGGTGGCGCTCGTGCGAATGATGTAAAAGATCAGAAGTAATTCCTATAGACAGGGGTAATAGTTTTTTTTATTGTGCACTGATCTTGACAGATTATCACTCAATCTAAAAAACTTCACAGCGCCACCTTGTTTGAACTAGAATTGCTGTCTTATTTTTTAAAGTTTCAAATAGATTTCTGAGATAAATCCTACGCTAATTCATCAAAGTAAAACCCTACGAAATAAAGGTCAAACAGAACTTTGAAGTTCTCATCTAATAGAATATGTTTTTGGCTTCCCAAGTTAAATTGGCTGCCTCTATCTACCCAGAATAGTAGTAAGCAAGAATACCAATTTAATTAGTTGTCTACGTAGTCGGTCCCAAAGTTCTGTCACTAGCACATTATTTTTGAATTTAGAACACGAATTTGGAAAAGTTTTATTGCATTCCGTTTTTGAATGTTTGACAATTATTTTAAAACAATAAATGATCATTTGGCGCGATTTTTCACGATGGAGTGGACTTTGAAAGAAAACCGAATAGCAGTTTTGGCGTTGCATCGCTGTGGGCACTCGCCGAGTACCATTTTTAAGTTGCTCAAAAAATTTAAAATAACGCTTAGGTTTGTGTATCGTACTATAAGTAGGTACGATGAAGTCTCTAGTGTTGAGGACAAAAAAAGAACTGGCCGGCCTCGCTCCGCAAGAACACCAGCAGTGATCAAAGCGATCAAGGAGCGCATACGAAGAAATCCTGTCCGAAAACAGAAACTTATGGCTTTGCAGATGAAGGTTAGTAGAAAAACAGTGAAAAAGGTTTTAAACGAAGACCTTAAGCTTCGAGCATACAAAAAAAAGAGTGGGCACTTACTTAATGCCCGTTTAAAACAAATTAGACTCAAAAGATCCCGGGTGTTGTTAAAACGGTACGCGAAAAACCGGCACCGCGATATACTTTTTACAGACGAAAAAATTTTTGATATAGAAGAAAAGTATAATAAACAAAACGATAGAGTGTACGCTACCAGCTCTGAAGAAGCAGGAAACAAAGTTCCGCGGGTGCAACATGGGCATCATCCCTCTTCAGTCATGGTCTGGTTAGGAGTCTCCTACTATGGGCCAACTGAGGTTCATTTTTGCGAAAAGGGGGTCAAAACCAGTGCAAAAGTGTACCAAGAGACGGTTTTGGATCGGTACGTCAAAGACCTGCCCAACACACTATTTTCAGGACATCACTTTGTGTTCCAGCAGGATTCTGTGCCCGCTCACAAAGCCAAGACCACTCAAGCCTGGTTCGAACGTCAAAACATTGACTTTATAAGACACGAAGATTGGCCTTCCTCCAGTCCGGACCTTAATCCTCTGGACTATAAAATTTGGCAGGTCTTAGAGAGCAAGGTCTGTGCTAAGCCCCATAAAAATTTGGAGAGTCTGAAGTCAGCCATAGTTAAAGCAGTCGCTGAAATCGACATGGATATGGTGCGTGCTGCGATAGACGACTGGCCGCCGCGGTTGAAAGCCGTTATTAAAAGCAAGGGAGGTCATTTCGAATAGTTTTATGTTCTTTTGATTCTCCGATAATTGTATGTTTAATTGGTATATAAATTATTAAAAACGGATTGGTACTTTTTATTTTATCAGTATTTTCATATATGACAGAACTTTGGGACCGACTACGTACAAGTTCAAGGACTAATCATTATAGGTATATGTACCTACCTTAGCATACGTGTTTTCATATCTAAATACAAAGCGAAGGAAACACATAATTACCTGAGGAATGTTTTACGTAGTCTGCTGTGCTGTAATTCTTTAGGCGCTACTGGCCCGAGAAAGAAATATATAATTATATTCTTTATATAAATACATATATAATTATATCCTACGGTACATAGCATGTATGAATTCTACTTCATACAATTCATCGAAATTTCAATGAGCTGCCTCGCATTAAGGGCGTCACACACGATAGAGATACCATAATAATTTATCTTAGAAAAAATATTGCTTACTGTACAATTCGTATTCGTGTAACTATACTATCACTAACGGCGATAACATAATACATTTGCATCTCATAGTATCTCTTAAGATATTGAATGATAGGTATGGCAATTATCGTAAGATGCCTGAACCATAATCATGACATTTTATATCTAGACATCTTAAGCTAAAAAAATATAGTATCTTCACCGTATGTTACGCCTTTTAAGCTACGTCCGCGCGTAAAGCCCTTAAGGCCGCAAAGCCTTAGGCGGTGTCACATTCTTCAATTCGCACACCACCTCTCGACTATAAACGACGAGTTTTATTGTTCCCTCGGGTCTACTGCTGTTCAACGTCTTTTCTTGTTTAAGTCGGAAGAAAAACCTTGCCAAGTTTTTATAGATAAATGGGATTTATGAAACGTAGTAACGAGAAACATCAGGTTGCAAGTTATTCGCAACATGCATCTTCTTTTGTATATATCGGTTGTCCCAAATATGAACTAGGTACTATTTTGGTCCCAAAGAATCTGATAGTTGTTGACTACTTCTCACAAAACTAGTTATATTCAGATTTGGTTGTCTACCCAGGTATCAACCATCCAGCAAGGCGTGTGCCGTCGTTCGTACTGGCAGTACGCTATAACCAACGACATGGTGTGTGCGGGCCGCGGTCGCAGGGACTCCTGCGCGGGTGACTCAGGCGGCCCGCTGCTTTGTCGAGGTGCAGACATGAAGTACTACTTGCAGGTTAGTCCCCTAGTTACATAAGCAGGGGGTACATAGTTCGTACTATAGTACGCTATAAACAACGACATGGTGTGCGCGGGCCGCGGGCGCAGGGACTCCTGCGCGGGGGATTCAGGCGGCCCGCTGCTTTGTCGAGGTGCAGACATGAAGTACTACTTGCAGGTTAGTCCCCTAGTTACATAAGCAGGGGGTACATAGTTCGTACTATAGTACGCTATAAACAACGACATGGTGTGCGCGGGCCGCGGGCGCAGGGACTCCTGCGCGGGGGATTCAGGCGGCCCGCTGCTTTGTCGAGGTGCAGACATGAAGTACTACTTGCAGGTTAGTCCCCTAGTTACATAAGCAGGGGGTACATAGTTCGTACTATAGTACGCTATAACCAACGACATGGTGTGCGCGGGCCGCGGGCGCAGGGACTCCTGCGCGGGGGATTCAGGCGGCCCGCTGCTTTGTCGAGGTGCAGACATGAAGTACTACTTGCAGGTTAGTCCCCTAGTTACATAAGCAGGGGGTACATAGTTCGTACTATAGTACGCTATAAACAACGACATGGTGTGCGCGGGCCGCGGGCGCAGGGACTCCTGCGCGGGGGATTCAGGCGGCCCGCTGCTTTGTCGAGGTGCAGACATGAAGTACTACTTGCAGGTTAGTCCCCTAGTTACATAAGCAGGGGGTACATAGTTCGTACTATAGTACGCTATAACCAACGACATGGTGTGCGCGGGCCGCGGGCGCAGGGACTCCTGCGCGGGGGATTCAGGCGGCCCGCTGCTTTGTCGAGGTGCAGACATGAAGTACTATTTGCAGGTTAGTCCCCTAGTTACATAAGCAGGGAGTACATAGTTCATGGTGTGTGCGGGCCGTGTGCGGGCCGTGGGCGCAGGGACTCCTGCGCGGGAGATTCAGGCGGCCCGCTGCTTTGTCGAGGTGCAGACATGAAGTACTATTTGCAGGTTAGTCAAGCAGGGGATCTGCTACAATATATAAAAAAAAACAAATACCTGCTCATAGGGTTCATTCAGACCACGAAACTGAACATCTCTCCCCTGTATGAGAAGTATTTTTACTGGTGGAATATATGTATACCTAATGACAGTCAGTTAATCGTAATCTGTATGGGAAGAATGATGGATTGCCCTAGAGCCAAGCGCCGAAAAAGGTTATTTAAACTGTCATCTTGACTCGATGTAGAAGAAAGGTTCATTATGTTTTGTTTTGTCGTTACCTGATATGTTGAAATGGTCCTAGGGGAATTTCGTTTAGTTTAGTCGTTTTCATGTACTCCGTCAGTGTTTACAAAGTTGTCCTTTACAACCCGTAAGTAAATTACAAGAAGACAAGAACTGATTTTGGAACTTCATTACACTGTATTGATAAAACTGTCCACAAAGTACAAGTCAAATGATTACGAATTCCCATTATAGGATTACAAAGGTCGGGATGCGTCTTTACGTTTCCGTGTTCAGTACGATACAATGTCTCCAAATCGACACGGGTTTGTAACGCTTACAAACCCGTGTTCATTACGAGGCATAGAACTTACGTATTAAGTTCGTGCGAAACCCATTGGCCCATCGGCGCCTAGTAGGCGGTTTCAAAACAACACAAGGGTTCATCAAGCCTGAGGATATGGCACAAAATCGTACGCTTTAATGTCGTTTGACACACTGTTTTCTGGGGTTTTAGTGGACGTTTGTGCTATAACCGGATTTAGCACAACATTATGATGACAACATATTTACAGCGCGGATATAGAACAAAATCCAAATCATTTTCTTAACATAAAATATGTATTTTCTAAATTTCGATTAGTGCTAAATATCTGTTATAAACTGTATTATCAAACTAACTCGTAATCGATTTATTATTAAAAATGGGTATAGCACAAACATATTCTCACCCGACGATCTGATAAATAATTTATAGTCACAATTAAAGCAAACGAATAATTTCAATTAAAGTAAGCAATACCAATTTAATTTAATACGTACCTACTTTATTGCTATATCACAGACACACTTAAATTCCAATACTTCTTAATACTTATTATGTGACTCCCGTTCCTCCTATTAAACACGAACATTTATACAGGTTGTCTCTCGATTCTAGATCTCGATTCTGCTACCAATCTAGCAAAAAAAAACTTACTAATAATTCTGACTGATTAATCAGATAGATTTGAAAGGAATGTAAAAAAAAATACAAACATTAATAGGTTTTTTTGCTAGATTATGCGGATGCGTAGAATCTCGATTTTTTTATTTAGAGACCCTGTAATGCAAATAAGGTGTAATTCCCTTTCTAAGTCCGTGCGTGATTCGGGGATTCATGCCTTGTACTTATGTGCCTCGTAATGAACACGGGTTTGTAAGCGCTACAAACCCGTGTCGATTTGGAGGCATTGCCTCTTACTGAACACGGAAACGGAAAGACGCGGTCGGGATAATGAGATGGATTATACAAAGGGATAATGAAGATGCTATTGTTGGAAACCGATCTCTTCAAAAGATGGCCCGTATTAATTTGTGAAAGGGCACCCTTATTTGGAATCATATTTCACCATAATCGTAGAAGATTGTGCTGTTGAAGATTTATGACTCTGCAAATTTAATTTGCGTAACTTTTAATCTTCACGAGTAAATAATAATGCTATCCGAAGTACGGAACCATTATTCTTACGGACAATCAGGTGGTTTACTCTGCAATGTCCTAACTAGACTAAAAACGAGTTTATAAAGTGCAAAATTCAAATTGTGTACTATTACTGTTCCACATTGACCTTTGTGGTTTTAATTACGAGTATGAACTGTAAGCATCTTTTTCGAATGGTATAAACTTGGGTGAAAATCTAAAAAAACCTTTAATACCTAAACTCTTAATTTTCATGCGAGTGAAGTGGGATTTGATTTGGTTTATGATGTGGGTTGAGTGAGACCCCATTCATGTGATATGGTGTCAATTTGATATTTACATACATACATACATTTATCCCTTGCGGGTTAGGCAGAACGTTAACGGCTGTAAGAATACCGACGCTATCGCCACGTCTGACACTTTTGAGGATTGTTTTCCAAAGTTGTTCCAGAAAACATGTGTATCACTATAGTGACAGGTTGTCAGCCTGTCGCCTAAAAATTGTAGTCGCCTCTTACGACACCCGCGGGAGGGATGTGGGGTGATGCTATTCTAAGCCGACATCACACGGCAATTTGATATTTCTCTTAACCAAAACAGCGATTGAATTTTCTGGTAAATAGGTTTAAACATGGATAGTATAGACTATATTAGTCCTGTTGGGTATAAAATTTAAAATAGTTCCTTTGCCATTTCTTATATTTTTTTCGTATAAGTCTAGTCGCTGAAGCCACAACAGTCCCACTGCTGGACCTGGGCCTCCCCCTATTAGGGGGGGTAATGCCATGCTTATCACTCTTGGCAGGCGGATTTGCGAGCGCAGTCGATTAATTATGTAACAAATAACTAGTAAAATACGTAAAATTATAGACAATTTTACTTTCGATCATATCCTGTTTTTGTCCAAGCCTATTTAGCTGAAAGTAACATCGCTTTTTTTAGCTAATATTTTTTTTTTCATCATTACATTTTTTCCCACATTTTCAAGTAGGATTAAAGAAAGCTGTTAGCTTTAAAATTTGATGTAGTCACATAAAGTACCAAGATACAATTTAAAACTGGTAGGTTATGTCTAGCTTGTAAATTAGGATGAAAAATATTACCTCCAGGGATAATACTAAATTAATGTCCCTATTAAGATGACAAATAGCGCTATTGCCTGCCGGAAAAGTGAAATAAGTAAGCACTTAGTATTAAGCACCTACCCACTTAAATAAGTTTGAGAAATTGTTTATTTAAACCTTCGGTAATTTTTTCTTCATCTCTTTTGTTCTTACTAAACATACATACATACATTGTAATACACCAACACTCTCAAGTCCCTTAGTCGCCTCTTACGACGCCCACGGGAAGGATGTGGTGATGCTATGCTAAGCCGGCATCACATCATAATACATCCTACCTACCTAATACTTAATAACGATTTGTTTCTCATCAGGGCATAACCAGCTTCGGCGACGGCTGCGGCAAGCGCGGCAAGTACGGCATCTACACGCGGACCGCTGGATACGTCGCCTGGATGCGAGACGTCATGAATAAGAGATATTTTGATTGATTACCCCAAAGGGATCCTCCGAACCTGCAGCTTTGATAGATCTAGCCAGCAAATAAGTGCTACGTTGCTATTCCTAGTTATATTATTTCACTCACTCAGAGAGACTCCAGGGTTTCATGTATACAGGGTGTAACAAAATTAGCTGCAAATATTTAAAGGGATGAACCAGCCCATGAAAATTAACAACTTTCACCAAGGAACATACCTAGGTGGAAATTTGAAAAATCTTTTGGCCCTGTATGGGGGGGCAGGTTTTGTATGTATGGGCCATACATACAAAAGTACCGACCGACTGAGGCAATTTGTATGGGAGGTCCAAAAAGTTTTCTCATAACTCGACCTATGTTTCTTGGGAAAAGTTGTTCAGTTTCACGGGCTGTTTCACCCCATAGTATTTACAGCAAATATTTTTACAGCTTCTATTACAATTTTAGGTGACAGGCTGACCACCTATCACTACAGTAGTGTTACACAAATCATCTGAAATAATATTTGTGAGACGTGGTGATTGCGACTGTATTTTAGCTTGTGTACCTTTGTATGTATGTATGTATTATTTCACTTCTTCTTCTTCTTTTCGTGTGGGACACCGAATCGTCCAACGACCCGATGAACCCTAGTGTCAGAATTTTTCAACCGCCTTCTACAAGTAGCAGGCTTCTGACATGGTTGTGTAACGACCGCCGTCTAAGTGATCATAGACAGCAACCGGGACCTACGGCTTAACATGCCATCCGAAACACGGAACCATCTTACTTACGGACAATCGGGTGGTTCAGCCCGCAATGTCCTAACCAGACTGGGAACAAATTCACAATGAGACAAATATCAACTTTGTGAGTGACCCACCGAGAATCGAACCCGGGACCTTCTGCGTCAAAGGCAGTCGCACTACCACTGCGCCACATCGGTCGTCATTTCACTTAATTCACCATAGTCAAGTACCTAACCTGAACAAGGTATTATTATAGTTTTCTTTTTCATGCAGCTTTATAATAATTATATTCAATTTTGTTATGTGTTTAGAATTAAATGAATTTAAGAGAGTTTATGAACAAACAGCACAGAACAAACACAGAACCAAGTGAAAATAAGCTAATATATTTTGTTGTATACAAATCAGGTGACCCCAATCATTGTTATAATTGGAGGGTTCTGCAAATTCAATTAAGAGTATCCTTTGAATTTTGATAGCATTAAGATGAATAAATAAAAATAAGAAATAAAGAATCCCATTAATTGGACGAGATCCCATTAATTTATTTTTGCTTGTTAGAATTGTGCAAAGCAGAACAAGATCACATCAAAAGCTTAAGAGAAAAATAAAAAATAATGGTAGGTCCACTCTTTCCAGTAAAAATAAAACTGTGGAATACATACACACACACACACACACACACACATATCACGCCTTTATCCCTTGCGGGGTAGGCAGAGCGTTAACGGCCGCAAGAATACGGTCGCTATCGCCACGTCTGACATTTTTGAGGATTGTTTTCCAATGTTGTTTCAGAAAACATGTGTATCACTATAGTGACAGGTTGTCAGCCTGTCGCCTAAAAATTGTAATACACTAATACTCTCGAGTCCCTTAGTCGCCTCTTACGACACCCGCGGGAAGGATGTGGGGTGATGCTATTCTAAGCCGGCATCACACGACTGAATACATACTAGTAAATTTAAAAACACGCGATATTTTTTCTTGCCTGGCATTGTTGCTTTGCTTTATTATTTCACATTATTGAAAATAATATAGAGTGTTAAAATTGTCACTGCCATAAAATAATAGAGTAGGTAATTTACAAAACTACTTAAGAGGATACCTTAGCTGAGCATTTTCATACAAACGTATTTCCCTTTTTCTGTCCGAGTCATGCTTCTAAAGCTATAATTATACTTTTATTAAATTCTGACACTAGGGTTCATCGGGTCGTTAGACGACTTGGTGCCCCACACGAAAATAGAGATTAAATTAAAGCCTTCTAACGACATGTCCCTACCATTTTCTGTTTATTTAGGATGATAAAAGCACTTTTTTCAGGTTTAAAAATATTTTATGGAAAGAAGAAAATAATAGGGACATGCTTTTAGTAAGCCAAAAAAATATCTAGTTCTTGCGCTATTTATTACTCGGGAAGTAAACTAGGGAATACGTCTGTATGAAAACGTCTAAAACTCGAGCAGTTTAATATGCTCTTACTAGTAAAAAAAAAATTTTATTATTACCAACCAGCACCTTGAGTTACCCTTTCAATTACGAAGAAATAATACATCCAGTATCTTAATTGGTGATTCGAGATGCTGGCTGAATCAAGTACTTTAAGAATATCTAAAAATAAGCCATACGTTGCTACCCGTACTTAGAAAATAAGATTTTTCTAGTTTATGTAAGCGACTTAGATTTTTCTGAAACTCTCTCAAAGTATTAATGATTATGATAGTATAATAAAGGTCTCTCTAGAAATTAAAATGTAGTTTTTCTATAGAATATTTCATAATGTTTTGTGGTTCCTATGTTTTTAATCGAACGTAGTACATGAAGCGGTACTGTGTTATCAACGTGAAAATAAAACAGATTGTTAGAATTTCATCAATTTTATATAATAGAAATAAGTAAACGATATAAAAATATATATAAATGCATTCACACAAACAAATAAATAAATTATATGAAAAATAAATAAACAAGGATATATTACACACACATAATTATGATGCCTATATAAAGATCTTTTTATAACACCTAAAATGTATAATTACAGGTTATTAAAAAAATTGGAGTCAGAATCGTGAGACGAATTACTAAATTTTTCAAATTGGGTAGTAGTTTTTCAAAAGTACAAATCCGAGAGAGGGCGCTGTTAATCATACTATAAACACAACGGGACGAAACACTGTGATGCTCGAAGATAAACTCAATCGGAAAAGTTGTCAAAATTTGACATCATATCCGGTATAGTAGCGGTATAGATTTTTTTTAATCGTTTGTCTGAAAAGGTCAAGGTCAACAAAAAAATTCAATAGTTTCATGGGTCCAGTAGAAATTTTCAAATTGAGTAGTAGTTTTTCAAAAGTACAAATCCGAGAGAGGGCGCTGTTAATCAAGCTATAAACACAACGGGACGAAACACTGTGATGCTCGAAGATAAACTCAATCGGAAAAGTTGTCAAAATTTGACAGCATATCCGGTATAGTACCGATAGGTATAGATTTTTTTTTTATCGTTTGTCTGAAAAGGTCAAGGTCAACAAAAAAAATTCAATAGTTTCATGGGTCCAGTAGAAATTCCAGGTCATCTGGATCCTTAGCGACTTCGAAAATCCACGGGATGAGGCGCCACACGCCCGTGTACTGAGCGCACTGGTCTCCCCATCGCCGACGCTCTTCCTGATAGCAAATTACTTCCTCATCATAAGGAACACCAAGTCTGACCCGATCACAGACCGGAGAAGTCATGGTAGGGGTGCACGTGCGTTCATAACTTCTTTGGTCTACCCGATAAACTTAATACTACTATTATACTTGATACGAGTACATCACAAACACCATCCATGTCCACTTTATTCAACAACGGGGACTTGGGAGTGGATGGCGTAAACGGAAAATTGTACATCGCACAGAATTATCCTTCTTACGGACAATCCCAACCAAAACAGGGAATCATTTTAATACAAAAAGGAAAGTTCAACACGATTTCTGGTGAATCAAAGCATTTTTTGTATTTCTGTGAATATATTAAAAAATGTCTAAGTAGGAGGCCATGGCATAAACGTCATTGTAAAATGAAATCTCACCTGTAAATATAGAGCTATAAGCTTCCCGTTGACAAGCAGCAAGCCTCCGTGCACTGGGTCGTTGTCCTCTCCAGTATATGCTGGTAGTGCTAAGCAGTATACATTGGCAGTCGCAACTCCGTTGATACTTTTAGTTTTCCTAAAGAAAAATAAGCTTTATTATCAAAAGTTGACTTACACACCAACGTTAGCTGACAGGGAGCGGTTTTTTGTCCGTAGATTCCTATTTAAAGTCGCTAAGCCATCTTTTCAGCGGAGCTAGGCATGTAATAATGCTATAAAACTACGTATATAATATGTGATGGATTAGACTTCATCCAAGCGCCTTTGTAAATCACAGTTTTGGACACAGGCACTACAGGGTGTAAAAAAATTAGCTACAAATATTTTAAAGGGTGAATTAGTCCATGAAACTGAACAACCTTCCCCAAGAAACATAGGTCGAAATATGCGAAATTTTTTTCGACCTCCTATACAAATTGACTTGGTCGGTTGGTATGGTAAGTATGTATGGGAGGTCCAAATTTTTTTATCATATTTCGACCTACGTTCCTTGGAAAGTTGTTCAGTTTCATGGGCTAATTCACCCCGCAAAATATTTGCAGCTAATATTTTTACACCCCCTGTATATCCAAAAGTTGTCCGTAAGCGTAAGAAAGGATTTGTGTAAATTATCAACTACTTCGGAAGCCATTGTTGTGCAGAAGTGGTGTAACCCTGCGCACCATCTTCCCAACTTATGATGCAACTTTTTCTAGCATCTGATACGAAAACCGCTCCATTTTATCACGTGGCTTATTTTTCGTTGTCGCAAAATACTCATATACAGACAGAGGTCATGTATTCTGTATCCAAGTAGGGCAGACATTCAAAAACTAGAATGAATTTTAAGGTCGTGTACTGGGATTTGGATATTATCCTTTTTGCCTGTTTCGATATCAACGTCATTTTGGTTAATTTCAACCATGTCTAAAATCAAAATACAAGTAGGTATGTGGTACACAACCTGTAATCAGAGTTGCCTGGGCAATCACCGACATAAATGTAACTTTCAAACGTGGAGAGGGGATGTCTTGGTAGATCACGAAATGAGAACGCAGTGTCGTATCTGTTGGAAAAATTAACGATTGTCTATTTAGTACGTCACAGTAGGTATGTCAAACTCCAAGTAATCAGCCACAAAAAAAGTAAACTTCTTCAGTATATCAGAGTTAGCATATATAGTTAAAGTATCATTTCATCGTTATTGAGTAGTTCCTACTGTAAGTTCATCACACTCAACAGCTTATTACTCAATTAATGGTGACTGAATTCGGGGTCTACTTCTTTTATTTGATTACAGCCACATGGAACACTTACATGTTTTTAGTTATCTGAGATTTTCATAATTACCTGTTCAACCCCCAACCCACGGCAGACGCGATTGAACTGTCAGTGTCTGTAACATACTGGTGAGACATGATAGAAACAGGTGCCCAGCCACGGCAAGCAGAAGACATAGAACTGGCTACCTGGATCACACCTACAAAAATATAATAATAACAATGATTTTCCAGTACAGAAACAGTTTACGAGCGCTAGGCAAAGTAAGAGGAAGAACAAAAACATTTTCAGGAGGAGTGATGGATGTTGAGGCCAGTAGGTCGAGTGATGACGGAGGAGAGAAAAGGGTAGCTACCCACCTAATCAGGTGTTGTGTCCAGGTGACCGACTGGTCCAACCGGACGTGTTTGGAGGTTGTATATATATAGCGATCGGCGGAAACGCTTTGATACCGCGTTTCAGGACTTGTATGCGGAGCGCATGCGCGCCGCCGCAATTTTATAAATTGTTTTCTATTTTGTGGAGCGCTTATAAACTTTCGTGACATTTAAATGTAGAAAGATGAAACTGTTCAGTTGTATGCCGTGGAAGACTGAAAGCTTTGTATTTTTCCAAATCCAACTGACGATGCCTGAGTGAAGACAATACCCACTCACACTCGCTAGCTACTTCTCTGACAGAGCGAGATACTAGTAGCCAAGGGAGCATGAATAAAAATAAAGCATTTGAGTGAACATTTTGCCGCGTGTATTGAAATATATTCTAGACAACTTGTTTGTGTTTTCTCGACCATATAAAAACAGTTTTTGTGTCTTATAATATTCTGTCATTTTACGGCCAAGTTAATAATATCATAGATAAATGTTTACAGATGCGTCATTCTTAGACCCAAAAATTCAAATCTTTTAAATAAACAACGGTTTCTTTTCGAAAGAAAAATTAAAAACCTTGTTCTGAAAAAAAAAAACTCAACAAAATGCATCATCTAAAGTGAGTATAAAATATAAATTACTTACGAAAAAATAGCAGACTTAGGGCCCGGTTCCGATTAAAACTTACCAACGTTATAAAGATGCCTTCGAACAGGGTCGTATGGATGGTAACTGGGATGCATGCGTGTGTATTTGACGTACGCAACGCGTTCCGAATTCCACCAGTTTTCACTGCAATATGCGACGAATGCAGACCTGAAGTTAAAGAATATTTTGGGAGAAGAGAAGCAGTGGTGTTACTGTAAACTATGTTTAACTCTTTAAGGCCAGGATCTGGTGCTCAAATCACGATTTCAGGGGGTGAGGTGTGGGGGGCCGCCCGCGCTCCCCGCGCTCTGAGACATCATCTGGCTGGCGCTCGCACACTACGCACTCGCACCTCGCGTATTTTATGGACATGACCGCAGTCTGACCACCTTTTAAGTATTTTTTAGCTTTATCCCGGCCGTGGAACTTTTACTTCTACTCGTGAATTATTATTTTTTGTGATAATGTAACGAAATTAATATAAATGTGGGTAGATAGATAGACGCAGAAGAGGAGGAAGGCCTAAAAAGACTTTAATTGCTAGTTAAAACACACAAATTTAATTACAAAGGATATAAGTATAAGTACTAAGTTCCTTCTATGAGCCTGTCTTTGAAACTGAACAACTTCCCCAAGGAACATAGGTTGAAATATGTTTAAAAATCTAGCCGACGCGACTCAGATTCTATGTAGTTAAAAAAAGTTTGAATAGATTTTACAAAAGATGATTATGACTCATAAAGGTGTAAACAAAGATTTCAATGATAATAAAAAATGGTCCAAAGTCGGAAAATGTGCTAAAAGTTGAGTAAGTACGAAAATTTTGTTACATTTGCTCTACGATTTACCGTTCTCAAGATATATGCACTTTTAGTTTGCATTCCTTTTTAATATTCAAAAATGATATTCTACTAAAATTTTAAATGGCGTTTTGCGCTGGAGCCCTCTGTCACGCTTGCTTTTTGCTATAGGTAGGTACTTCATTGTTTTTTTTTGTTTATGCCGCCGGCTCAAGTGCCAACATCCGTAGACTTGGGCTGTAGCCCGTGAAATACTAGAATTTACATCATGTATGTGGAATGATTTGTAAGATGAGACGAGCAACTGTATAATGAAACGAATGGACAACTGAACGATAATTTTTGAACGTGAGCCAGATGTTAGATGAATTTCTAAACTATGATGCTAGAACGGAATAGCAATATAGGTGAGTATATGAGTGTGAAACAGAGAGTGAACAGACACTTTTCAAGTACTCAAACTCAAATTATTTATTCAAAGTAGTAAATTTTACATTTAGCTTTTTGATGGTCAAGTCAAGTATTAACAATTTTAACAATAACAATTTTATGAACCAAGTGTACGATACGATGGTGGGCAAAAAACCCGGGGTTCTCTGTCTAAAATCCGAAAATTAAGTTATTCCTTCTTCTACTTCCATAGCCACAGGGAGCAGGATATGGGTCTTTGTTATTATAGCGAATATAAAAATAAGAAGCTTACAAATGACTTTAATTAAGTGCCACATCCCATAAAAAACAATCTTTTTTCCAAGCCGGTCGGATAAAAAAATAATAATAATAAAGAATAGAAAAAAGTACGCGTAAAGGTAACTGGAACGCAAACGCCATTAAATATTTTAGAAAAATAACTGATTTGAAAGTTAAAAAATAATGCAAACTATAAGTGCAATTACCTCAAAAAAGTGCATAGTAGTGCAAAAGTAACTGAATTTCGGTACTCATATTTTAGAACTTGTTTCAATATCCTAAAATTAAAATCAGGCCCCTATTTAGTCCACAATAGCCCTAGGCGTAGCCTCACTCATAATTATGCGCTTTATTGAAGGCCTACTTTCTAGTTTTTTCTTTTTAATATTTATTTCACTACCTCTTTTGTTCCAATTTACCAATTGGTCTACATTTACTGAAATTTATTTATTGAAAGTATAAAAATATCTCGTCAAGCCCTACAATTAGGGACTTTCTAGGGCCACAGACCACTTAAATATTTTGTTCTGAAGAATATGTCAAGTACCACGTTATATTAAGGAAATATAGATGGCGCGCAACGGGATACTGGGTACTACTATTACTACCTATATTGTTATCTCTTTGATGGCAGCGTCAGTATGAACATAAAAGTTCATATCTAGCTCCTAAACCACGCCTTCTATTTTCACTTTTATACTACTCCTACATAGAAAGTGCCATATTACCCAAAAAACTTATAGTTTTAGTTTGACAGCTGTCACCTTAAATCAAGAATTCGCCAAAAAATACAACTATACCAAAGAAAGTAAAACTACTTTATATCCGAAACGTTTTAAGGTCTTTTAAAGTTCGTGTAATGTGTGCGTAGTGACATCTCGTGTTTATTCTCATGCCCATTTTCACGCCAATGCTAATTTTAATGCTTATGCTTAATATGTTCATGTTGATTTTATTGTCCATGATTTCTAATACACATGCTCAATTTCATGGTCATACTCATATGCATGAATTTTTTCATGCTATTTCCATTTCATTTAAATTGTCTTAAAAATGAACACAGGGGTCATAAATAAAACCGAGATTTCAACCCACGAGCCAGACGAGCGGAGTGAGCAGCTGTCAAAAGCGTAAGAGCAACATAAAAAAATTGTAATTGTGTAGAAGCTGGTAAGACTGCTCTCTGCATAGATTTGTTTGTACGTCTAAATCCCATACCAACCCGACCACAGAACAGCGTATGGGTATCACAGACTATTCAGGTGGCAAGATCTTGGCGTACGTAAGTAACATCGTCTTCAGACTTAAAAAATATCACTACTCGCTCCGTCCGATGCGTTAAACGCACAAAGAAAAAAATATATTTGCGTGCGCGCACATGATATCTCTGGTCTGTGGTAGAATGACCACCCACTGGTTCTAATTACGCACCGCTGTGTCGGTTTCTGTAATAAGTTATCGGGGCAAAATTGTTCAGATGAAGCAAATAGTTATCTCGAAAAAAATTTATTAAAAATTACTTGGTACCTACTGTAAAAACGTTACTCATGTTCAGAAGGCACCCTGTAAATATTTAAAGTGAATTACTAGTTATGTATCACTCCTTTCTTATTATAAGTAAAAAGACTCAGTTAGACTTTTGCTTTTCATTATCTCATAGATAAAATATCGTCTATCGTCAAGGCTAGCTGAAGCGACAGCTATGATAAAATTGTTGCTCGTCTCGCCAAAAGACATAACCGACGTAATAATAAGCGCAAACTTAAACTACGCCTTCTGGTGTCGGCCATAAAGTATTTTATCAATCAATCTGTCCATGTCACAAACGTCATAAGTAAAATGAGCGACGTAATAATTACGAAAAAATATTTGTAAATTTTGTGGGAAATTTTGACACAGTACCGACGCTGGCAAGAGCCATTTGGGTACTGGCGGGGTAGCGGGCGGTGCGGGATGTCATTGGGAGGTTGGTTTGTCGGCGAGAACCGTTCTAATTTTTGGAAAAAATTGATTTGTTGAATTAAAATCTGTTCATCCACTAAAACCTGATAGTGTTATTTATAGGGCATTAAAAGAGGAATATTCTACATCAAGAAACTATATCAAAATAGTAGTCCAAGTAACGATAAAATTGGTTTGAAAATATTTTTAATGCTCTTTTTGAGATTTTTTTCATTAAAATATATCTAACCAATCGAGTCATACGATAGTGTTACTACTAGACAATATCTTTGAGTATGTCATATATTTTTTTGAGGTCTTGTTAGCATCAATAACAGGCTTAAAAACTGGATCGAAAGTAACGCTTTTCATCGGCCTTACTTCAGCAGAGCGCCTTTAAGGCTGGAATAATGCGAAATAGAGCGGAACGGTGGGGCCGTAGGCGCTCTATCTATGCAATGTCATGGCGCCGCCGTCACCGCTAACGCCACTCCGCTATATTTCGTGTACGCGCCCTTAAATGTTTATTATTTCTCACTTTCGTAAGTGCAAATGAAAAGTTAAAGAACGCTTCAGCTAAGTTTCTGAAAAAAATAGATTCTGGATACCCTTAGTTACCAATCCGGAACATTGTTTTTTAATATTCGAAGAAAAAAGATTTGGATCTCCCATATTAACAATGCTTACTGAGAGAGCATTTTGTATGGAGTTCCAAAATTTCGTTTTTTTTGGAGTTTATAAAAGCCATATACCAGATTGGTAGCTAAGGGTGTTCAGAATGTATATTTTTTGTTTGGACCACTTAAACAGGGACAACCTGTATTACCTTTCTCCAGTAGGGCTGCCTTGATGTCGCGAAAGGCAGGAAGCTGATGATATCAACCAATACGCACTGATGGCCGCGGCATCACAATGGATCTGCCATTGGTACATTATAAAATTATTTCCAGCCATTTCATTACCGATTAATACAGAACAGAAAGCTAGGGACAAAATAATTACGAATACAAGTAACCGATAACGCCACCTTTGATTACCTACTTTAAGTTCAAGGTTTCTGAACCAATTGTTGTATTTTAACGCGTATGTAAACAATAAAGTGTTCATCTGTCATTACATTAAGTATGCTTTTGCAAAGTGCTTAACAGCGTGATTTATCACTATGCGTAGTGTCTTTTTCCGTGGCATGGACTTACGTCACTTTACGGTTACGATTCCGTTCTATACCAATTTTTCCTTGTGAGATAGAAAATCATTTTTACCGCGCGGCAATAAGTAGGTTTTTTTGTCATAAATGTTGTAATGTAGTAGCTTAACGTGTTGTATCGGTCATCAAATGTATCGGTCATCGGATAAAACTAATTTAGTGAATTTATTGGGATTTACTGCACTCACAGTGCTACATCGTTATCTTAATTTAGTGAACTTTACAACATTGGTAGACATTAAAGTTGGGGTGTAAGTATATTGGGTGACCGGTAAATTGATGCATTCCTTTCAAGGGATGAACCAGCTCATGAAACTGAACAACTTTCCCCATGGAACATAGGTCGAAATATGAAAAAAAATTTTGGTCCTCCCATACAAATTGAGTTAGTCGGTCGGTAGTTTTGTATGGGTGGGCCAATTTTTTTTTTTCATTTTTCGACCTATGTTCCATGGGGAAAGTTGTTCAGTTTCATGAGCTGGTTCATCCCTTGAAAGGAATGCATCAATTTACCGGTCACCCTGTATATAGGCATTATTCATGCCCTCTACCAGCAACCAGAACTTTGTGGTATTTTTGATGAAATATTAAGGTCTAGTCTACATATTTCTATTACTTGTAGCGTAGCTTCAAGTTAATATTTATTTTTCTTATACAAAGTCAAAAAAAGCCACAATATCTCATCAAGGGATGGACAAGCTCACAAAATTAAACGATTATAGATAAATATTAAATTAGTAAGTATTATTATAATTTAATTTATAGTTTAATATTAAACTAATTGAATATTTATCTATACTCGTTTAGTTTTGAGAGCTTGTTCATCCCTTGATGATGTAAGTAGTAATACCTAATTATTCACTTAATCCTTTCCTAGTATAGTTTACAAGCTGAACCACCTCAATGTTTGTACAAAAAGTTTATTTTCGTGATTCAAAGGGTACTACTATAATATAATGCCGTCGTTTCTGGTTGTTGTCTACGATGATGGTGGTCGATAGCTGAAGTCGGTGCATAGTCTAACAATGCGTGGAATATTCTGGGAGAGGAAAAAAAATGCTTACTTGGTATCGTTCGTAGACATACACTGCAGCAAATGGATATGCAGCCCAAGCAGCGGTCAAGTCCGTTTTTGCAGTGTAGTGAAAAAAGTCATTCCAAGCTCCTGTTGTACTGGTATTAAGTGCATTCATTACTGGTCTTGTAGTTTGTGTTGGATGTTGTGATGTTGTATAATTTTCGACTGAGTCATTTACTTTCATATAACTCTTTACATTTTTAGTAAAATTTCGAGCATTGTCTCTGTTTTTGCCGTTTACGCTCTGCCTATCCCGCCAGGGATGTAGGTGTGATATGTGTGCCTCTCTGTTTTTGACGTGTTTCTTGACATATTGATGAAGAGTTTTGTTAGGTTCATGAACAGTATCAATGTCTACCTGCTCTAAATTAATCTTGTCATCAATTTTATTTTTATTATAAGAAAATGAAGCTGTATAATTCACAGGTGCCTGAGTATTGCTATCATATATATCAAAAAACCTAACTCTGTCATACGCCGACTCACTTATAATGGGTGGGGTTCCAATAAGAGAAGTGTAGTATAGAGGTAGTCTAGTAGTATATGAAGTGGTAGAAGAAGTAGTAGGTGAAATATAAGGAGAAATAGAAGGAGAAGTAGAAGGAGGAGTAGAAGGAGGAGTAGTAGAAGTGGTAAGAGGAGAATTAGTAGTAGATGTAGTAGAAATAGTAGTTTCAACATCAATGGGACTAGATCTTATATATTGAGGAGATATTATATTTTCCTCAAACAGACTCTGCAACAAATCATTATGTGCAATCACTTTCGTTTCAAGGTCCGGTTCTACTTGATGCATATTATGTGAATTAGCAGTTTGTTTATTTATCGGATTAGTGTTCAGGCTTGGATAAGTAGGTTCATTCAGTATAAGTGCGAGCAAAGGTGATCGTGACACGAAGTTTTTAAATCGGTTTTGTCTGCTTGGTATTTGATCTGGTGTTTCAGTACTTATTTTGAGTTTTTCATTAAATTTATTTTCAGGCAAAGAAGGCATGTCATTTTCATTTTCATCTAGGTAATAAAATTCCATAAAGCTTTCTGTTGAAGATTGTGTTTTCGCAGCGTTATCGATAATACTTTCATAGTCGGCATGCTCAGTTATAGTGATATGATTGAATATATCTTGTACCAATAAGTCTGACAATTCATCAGTTTGAGAAGGCTCAAGTGGAGTAGTATCCACGTCAGCAAATATGTTTAGTTTTCTCCATGGCATGTTGATAATTTCGTATTGTTGGCGGCTAACCGCTTTCCACTCTTTCTGGGTGAAAGAAAAATCATTCATGTATTTGGTACTTGCAGGAAGATTTTGTTGATTGGTTGAGGTAACATTTTGAATATAAATTTGATCTGCTTTGTAAGAGTTGCTGAAATCAATTGTACTGCAAAATTGAAGATTCAAGATGACGAAAACCATTAAAAAATAGCTTCGCCTTGTGTGTAACATATTGAAAGGGAATTAATTAATACTTCAGACATAAACATGAGTGAGAGTGCTTTGTAGATTTTAATGCATTATTAAAATAATTTGTTATGAATAATGGTTTTAAATAATCCACAATTACAGGAAAATTTTGACAAACACTTCAGTTACTCACAAGGAACATAATACTCACATAATACTGACCTAGCGGTGAGGTTACTCAATGATATGAAGTAGGCTGAGAGGAAGTAGGTAAAACTATTTTGGAGGATGACATTAGAAAGAATGTAAACTTTTTGTATGTAATAACTTTGCTCAAACCGCTCGAACTCACTCTCGATCATGCTGGAAATTCCAGGCTGGAATAATAAAATAAAATCTATACTTTTCTGCACATGATCGATCACACACGTCAGCCACAAACGCCACTTTGAAGTCTGTTTTGAAATGACATAGACCAACAAAAATTTGCAAAATTATTGAGTTCAAATATTATTAGATTTCGCCTTTTAGGATTTGAAAGTAGATAAATTTTATAGTTAATTACCCGGTAAGTTTATCATGCTTTTGTAGAAAATAATTCAAACACGAAACTAATTTCCAATCCCAAACATCAATAGTGATGGTGATTTGCATAATATTTGAGTTAGTGAGATTGTTTCTCTGGGGTTGGCGTTGGGTTTGGAGAAAAATTAATGAAACATATAATGCAGCATTGAAAAAACATCCCGATATAGGTGGGTACCAACGTATACTAAAAATACGTAAACAGAAAAAAAAAACTGTCAAGTATGAGTCGTACTCACGCACAAAGGGTTTCATAAAAATTTGAGGGTTACGGTTTCTGTTTAAAAAAGTGTAATAATAATGCAACAACAAACGTAGACAAAGACATATTTTTTGAATATTATTGATAAAGTATGTCTATGTCCATGTTTGTTGTATGGGGGAGAACCTTAAACCTTATTTTTATTCTGCTTTTTGTGAAAAAGAATACGTTTTCGTATGAGAGCTCCTTTGTAACTTTGTGTATTATTTCTAAAGAAAGAAAGTAGCTAGCTAAAAATAAGGCATCTCTAAAAATCTTAACTCCTCTCTCACGGTTTATGATTATACATGACATACAGTTTAGTGACAGACGAACAGACGGCGAACCCTCAGTAAATAGGGTTCATTTTTAGCTAGTTTTTTCGTTTCCCACGATAGCCCCCATAGAAAAAGTTGTTCAGTTTCATGGTCTGATCAAGCCTGCAAAGTTTTCGTTATACCGTCTCTTACACCCTGTATATTTTGCATCACTGTTTCCAGAACATTAAGTATATTTTGTGGTAGGCATATAATTAAGTTACAGGTAGGTAGAGTTAATTATGAGGCAGTAACAAGTAATTCTTCATTAACTGCCTCAATCATTTTCAGAAATATAATTTACGAAAATCATAATTGCCGATTTAAACAAATTTCGTTAATGAATGGTTTTTAGGGTTTTTATAATGAACCTGCCAATCAATTTGCATATTTTTACAGATATATTATCGTGCTGCTGACAATGATGCCACAATCATATCATCCCGAAGGTAATGGTTAATAAAAACTCAGCATTTGACATAAAATTTTTGTTCCCCATTATAGCCCCATTTATATTTTTAGTTGAATGAGTAGTAAGTATTTACATTGTTTTTATTTACATGGGTCCCGTACATTTTTCCGAAAGTCCCTTGACCGCAGAACTATTGATCGGTAAAAGTTTACCGAGATGTTTATTTGGTAGATGAACTTGACGAGTATTATTTTCAACAAATTTGTAAAAAAAAATGGAAGTAGAGCGAAGATTGCATTAAAAAAGTGCTTTATGAATAATTCAATCAGTATATCTTTTAACTGGTGAGACCCGTTTCAACCGTTTTCCTTAATCTAAACTTACCCACATCAACCCCTTGTAATTTCAAAGATTTTTTTAAGAATTCACCTGACCAGTTTTTGCTAGAGAAAGCTTTTAGGAAAGAATTAGAGAATATTTTATTCAAAGTAGATTTATCACGAACCTGTTCAAAGAAGGCTAAGAATATGCTATAACTTAGGCTAATTTTACAGGAATTCTGCCTACAGAACTTTGGTTTAGTCGATGTATAAAAAAATGGATTTGCCAAACAAAACTTTTCTGGCTCATTTATATTTTTCTGCCACTTCTGCTGGTAATTACGAGATAAGTATTTTATTAAGGCATATGACGTAAACACTTCCGGTTTAGCAACCGCGTACTTAAGAGATTTCATGGCATAAGGTCTGCATTTTATATTGCCTATAATTTTATATTGCTGATTTAGTCGTAAAAATATACTTACCAATTAACCAGGAGATCAAAAGAGGCAAACGTTCTTTTTATATATTTTCTGAAATGGTAAGAAAACATGGCATATCCTCTTGTTATAAAAATAGGAAGTATCTTTTCTGTAGGTAAGTAGGTATATGATCGTCCCCTGGGGCTGGCGAAAATTTATCTAGGTATCTGACATCGGCCGTTTTTAAGAAGAAGGATTTGGGTTTTTAGTGTCTGGTCGCGTAACGAATACTACTGTCGCCGCTTCGATTTGGTGTCCGCTGGTCAAAATAGTTCTTTTTTCAATCACAGTGTAATAATTTCGGTTTATGCTAGAAATATTTAGGTATGCAATGGTATATTTTTCTCTTACCGATGATTTTCATCTTTGTCCAGGCCTAGCAATGAACACATCGCCAATACCGCTGAACAAGGCAGCGATGCGGAAGTATGAGGACCTGCAGGTGCCCTGTGACTCGGTCCTGGCTACCTATGTTTGGGTAGATGGCACCGGAATCAACCTGCGTGCCAAGGAGAGGACCTTGGATTTTGTTCCGAAGTCTTTCAGAGGTATAAATTCTGGTTTTATTTAGCTTAGTTCTTAGATAACGAGCGCCCGACGCATGATGATAGGTATACATACATATATCATGCCTTTATCCCTTGCAGGGTAGGAAAACCCTCAAGGCTTTCAGTCGCCTCTTTGGACACCTACGGGTGGGAAATGGGGTGATGCTATTCTAACTTATACTTACTTTAATTCTAGCAGCCCATAATTCAATAAAACCACTATAACAGTCCGTGCAAAAGTTCGACTCACTAGATGCATATTTTTGAATCAGAAGTACTTAATCCGCTTCTGCATGCAACGAATGCTCTAAGCATTCATGTCACACACATGTCCACTCAAACCCATTCACTTCAAAGGTATGAATAGTGTAATCGGGTAGCGCAGCGTGTGATATGAGTCGTTTGACGTCATGTTTGCTGACTGGCGCGTGCGAAATCATCAAAATGCGATTACAAAGACCGCCTTTAGGTAATCGGTAGCAAAGATACAAATGAAAATAGGAAACTATACATTCATTCCACGACAATCTACAACAACCACAACTGTCCACTTATAGACATAGGTCTCCCCCTTTGCCACCCTTCGCAGGTGGATTGTCGAGCGCAGTGCAATGCTGGTGCCCATTCCTTAAGTTCCCTAATCGCCTTTTACGAGACCAAGGGATAAAAACCAAAACGACTCCGCGATAGAACAACACAAAAACGAATACAAATTCTCAATTCGCGATGATGATTCCAAAAGAACGGTCCAAAAGAATGGACAAAGCAATAACAAAATATAAGGTGTAAAAATATTAGCTGCAAATATTTTAACTGGTGAATCAGAACATGAAACTGAACAATTTTCCTCAATAAACATAGGTCGAAATATGAGAAAATTTTTTGGACCTCCCATACAAATTGACTTGGTTGGTCGGTAAATTTGTATGGGAGGTCCAAATTTTTCTTTACTATTTTGACCCATGTGATTTGGGGAAAGTTGTTCAGCTTCATGGGCTAATTCACCCCTTAAAATATTTGCAGCTAATTTTTTTACACCCTGTACACTTCTCATCAAAAAATCCGGGACCCCTTGCAAGTTTATGTTTCATACGAATCACATTATTTAAAGTGTTTGTTTCATTTGGAATATTTGTCTATATAATGTGATAGTGTGTAAAATGAGGTGTATAAATCTTAATGAAAATATTCCAAATACGATTTTTTTTATAGGTTTCGTGTTTTATCAAATTTTAAAAACGAAAGGGTCTCAATTTCTCTGTAGTGTTGAATTATTACACGCCTCAGTCGCAAACTTTCCAATTAGCTTATTGTATTAGCTTCAGAGTTGCATAACAAGTAAAACTTGCTGATGGACTTGATAAGAATTTAATTAGTGGATCTGGTTTCATCGGTGTCTAGTTGCAAATATTTCTGATAGTCTGATAGTTTGTAAGACATGACTGCAAGACAAGTATTTTGAGTTTTATTAACTTGAGTTTTGATTTAAAAATAAATCTCAAATAGGTCAATAATGATTTTTGTTTTGTTTTTTTTATATGTAATAGGCCCGCATTTGTCTGCCATCTCACCTGGTGGTAAGTGGAGATGCAGACGAAGATGGTACATGCTTGCCTAGATAATGCCTATTCACTCTTGCCTTAAAAAGGCCCAAGTTATATTGTTCCGGAAAAAGATCCGCCGGCAGGGAATTCCACTCTTTAGCCGTACGCATGATAAAAGTTGAAGCGAAACGCTTAGTGCGGATTAGAGGTATATCTACAACATAAGGGTGGAACCCCAGTCGGCGCCTCGATCCCCGGAGATGGAATGATGAAGGGGGTATCAGGGCGTGGAGTGATTGAGCACACTCTCCGAAATGTATCCTATAGAATACCGACATGCATGCTACTTTACGACGGTGTTCAAGGCTCTGCAACTTGGTCTCAACCAGTGCTTCGTCTGCTATGAGCTTCTTGGCGCGTTTTTCAATGGAGTCTAAGGCGGCCAGTTGGTATTTGGCAGATCCATCCCAAAGGTGGCAGCAATACTCCATGCAAGATCGAACTTGAGCTTGATATAGTTGCTGAAGCTGAATTGACTGTTGAGAACGGGATTTTCACCGTGATTTTGAATTGGTACCTCGATTTTTCTGAGTAGGTAATTATTGCGTGTACCATACACTGTAACTGTAACAGCATACTCAGTAAATCACGAAAATATTTTAAAAATTACTTGTGACAGTTTGTAAAACTAGATTTTTTTAGTTTGTAAAATCAAATATCAGGATTATAGGGTTTTAGGAACTTTAGAACCTTGTGTTGACTCTTTATTAATAGTAACTTTTTTTACCACCTACGTGAATATCAAATAGTAAAATCCAATGAATATTTTCATATTTATTTTGCTTATGTGTTTCATTCCACACTCTCGTTAATATGCTCGACGGAAAGGGTACACTGAGGCATAGAGAGGGTCATTAATAACGTTATGGTGACATTAAAGCTGCGGTAATGGGATATCATATCCGTGGAGCAGCCCACTAGTGCCTGACTAGCCACCCGCCTTCTATTATAGGCTTCACATACATACATTCACGCCTTTATCCCTTGGGGGGTAGGCAGAGCGATAGTGGCCGTAAGAATACAGCCACTATCGCTACGTTTGATATTTTTGGGGATTGTTTTCTATAGTGACAGGTTGTCAGCCTGTCGCCTAAAAATTGTAATACATCAATATTCTCGAGTACCTTATTCGCCTCTTACGACACCCACGGGAAGGATGTCGGGTGAATGCTATTCTTAGCCTGCATCACACGGCATATACGCTTTAAGTTCTTTTGATTTATTTATTAAACATGTAGACGTACCTAGATCGAAAAGGGGACGCTTTGGAAGGACAGGTCAAAAGTATCTGAACCGACGAACAGTACATAAAGCCTGATGAATGTTGAGGAAGTGAAAGATGTATGTCAGGATCGTAAATAGTGGAAGGGTGTAGTCTCTGTCTACTACCCTTCCGGGAAAGAGGCATGATTATATGACTGCCTTTGACGCAGAAGGTCCCGGGTTCGATTCTCGGTGGGTCACTCACAAAGTTGATATTTGTCTCTTTGTGAATTTGTTCCCAGTCTGGTTAGGACATTGCGGGCTGAACCACCCGATTGTCCGTAAGTAAGATGGTTCCGTGTTTCGGATGGCACGTTAAGCCGTAGGTCCCGCTTGCTGTCTATGATCACTTAGACGGCGGTCGTTACACAACCATGTCAGAAGCCTGCTACTTGTAGAAGGCGGTTGAAAAATTCTGACACTAGGGTTCATCGGGTCGTTGGACGATTCGGTGTCCCACACGAAAAGAAGAAGAAGAAGAAGAAGATATGAATGTATGTACAAAATGTTGAATCATAACGATAACTATCATGAAACTGGCTGTTGGTCAATTGCTTAAAGAAAATTGTCTCCCCAATCCTTTCGCGGTGTCACAGGTACTTCAAATCGCAACCAGAAGATAGGCTGTTGATCAATTGTTAGAATATGTCCATTGTCTCTCTTTTCCATAACTGACCCACGATATCCCTGGCAATACGCTTCGGGTATATCTTTTCACGGCGTCACGGGTCCTTCAAATCGGGAATAGAAATTAAGCTTCAACACCCTTATGTCGGAATACTATGGACATGAACACCCACGGTCGGGAACAAATATTTGGTTTGGTACATTATTCACATACCTGGCCCGGTCGTACTAACTTCCAAAACAAAAGCTTTGTTTATGCCTATCATTAAGCTTGTTACGCAGTTGGAATTTGCCGCGGAACTCGGTCGTAAATCACATATTTGTACGCAAGCTTATATTTTAAACCTTAGTGGTTTGGTTTCATGCTGAAATAATTTCAAAGGTGCCACATTCTCACCTCGTGTTATTGTTCAGATTAATTTATTGTCAGTATTTAATCATGGGCTTCGACAAGGGATACAATATTTATAAGTTAAGCCCATATTTTTATTTTTGGTCTTATCTTCACTTACCTACCCTACGAGTCTCTATCTTTAGCAACGAGTATCTTTAACAAAAGTAATAATAAAAATAAAGTAATTACACAGCAAAATCTTATCAAATAAGATCGTTAATTACGTTTTAACTTGATCTTAGCAATATTTCATTATTTTCTTAAACAGAGCCAGGTACCTTATTTAATTGTACTCGGGTTTAAAAGAAAATACGAGTCATTTAAAAGGTGACACTGTTATCTCGAGCAACAAATAAATCACACAGATAAGGCAAAAAAGATGTAATCTTAAGGCGTCCGTCTCAATTTGAATTCAAAAGCCTGGAAGCTTGGAAGGCTTCAGCTATGGGCAGCCAGCCAACGCCAGGCGCGAGATATTGCTTGGCAAGAGGCGAGTTGGTCAGAAGTCAAACTGCTTTTATGCATTACAGTGTTAATCAAGTTTCATTAGCTGGAAAATTTACAACAACACATCGAGGTTACAAGGGTTAAGCGCTATTTTGATCTTTAGGGACCAACGTTAATCTAGCGCCATTTTGATGCCAATCGATTTCAGTAGTAAATATAGAAAATGCTTTAGTCGTGATTGAAAAAAAAATTGTTGGGCACAAATTGGTCACTGATGGGTTTACTTGGATACCGGTGCCGTTTCTGTATTGCCTCAGACACTGATTTTTTTTTTTTTTTTGTTGTACTATACGTTTACGGCCCCGGGGCCATCAAAACTACGCCTGTCGGCTTGGTGGGGAGCACGTGCTCACCCGGAAATATTTTATTGGTTGTTCAAACAACCAGCCCAATCACGCCCTTGGGGCGAGACTGGGCTTAGGAGTTGTTCTGGGAAGAACTGATCGGACTGAAGAACTGATCGGACTGATCGGACACTGATTTGATTGTCTTTCACAGAAGTATAAAGCCAACGATGATGATGTTCCTTATTCCAGCTGATACAGACTCCAAAATCGTATTATTAATTTTTGTTACTAAAAATAGCTCGCATCATATTTCCAATGACCCCGAATTCCTTAAAAATTCTTTGAATATCACTATGCTCTATGTTATGTCAAAGTCTAGGTATAGTTTAGAACTACGTAAGTCTAAAATAGTGCTGAACATCTCATGTTGGTAGCTACTTTAGTCGTGTCGAGGCAGATTTATTACACCTAGGTAACATGAATCAGCCTATTTGTGAGTGATTTAGTTGAAAGCTCTTAGGTGCTTACGTAGTGATGTGATCGACGTTGTTCTACGTCAACGACCACACAGCCTATAAGACGCCCATTGTTCCAATTTCTCCAAGCAATCCATTGTGTCAACAAGCTGAGAAGCTCGCCTCGGGGGAAAAGTAATGCCACAGGTAATGCGCGCATCGACCGCGTTTTTCGTAAATCACCACTGAGTACTGAGTGATCAATGCGCGGCGCGAGATTACACCAGTAAAATCTAAGTAAGTATAAACACTTTATTGCACAAATGTAACAAAAACAGAAAACAAGACCATTTACAGCTATTATGCGCAAGGGCGGCCTCATCGCTAAAAGCCATCTCTTCCAGAAAACCTTTGGGTGGAGGAAAGACTATAGAAAACAGAGCAGTGTGAGTGTAATTTAATGTCTAGCCCCACAATACGCAGGTATTTAGTAATACATCTAGTGCGCTGTGTGGTCGTTGTTCGCTGTCTGTCGCTATCAAGCTTGGAACGAGGTAATACAGTAAGACACCGATCAGGATTCAATTTAGGACTATAAAGTCTAAAGCGATCACTCTTGTCACTGATTGGCTCAAAGTTGGTACATTAGGCTGGGGAATTCAATGAAGCACCTACGTAATTTATCGTAAGTACTGTACTGGTGTATAAAAAATCTAAGCAAAGCGTCTAGACGAGACGAGCTCGATGCCCACGCGAAAAACTAGATAGAGGTAGCTCAGGTCGGGAGCAATGGAAGAAGGGAAGAGAGGCCTTTGCCCTACAGTGGGACACTCAAGGCTTACAATAAATAAATAAAATAGAGTACATAGAAAACGCCCAGACTGAACACAAATATTTGAAAATTAACTTCTTAAATATTTGTATTCTGTGGGGATTGAAACTACGACTCTCGGCAAAGAAAGCAGGGGTACTATCCGCTACGCCATGGGGACAGTCAGTCAGGGGACATACTTTAAGTATGAAATAACGTCTGTTTATGACAGTGTTTATTCCCCCGAATGGTTTACGGTCTTAAAAGCTACTATAGGTGCATCAAGCATGAAACACACTTAAAATAATAAATACATCTCTTGAATTTAAATAAAACATTCAAATAATTCTCAATAATACAAACATTAGAATACATAATGGTACGAAAAGGAAAATTATTTACGCTACGCTTTTTCGTGCCAACCGTGAGATTAAATTTTGTTCCAGAAAAGCACTCATTATTTATATTAGTTTATTTCTAGAATGTGATCTCGAAATTCAGAGCGAAATTTTTCCAGTTATTGAATTTAAGCTTCCTTCTTGAGTGTTATTTATTTCACGAGTATCTCTTCAGAAATCTAAGAATTCGACTTTCCGTAAAATATTATGTAATAAGTATTCCAAAACATAATTTGGAAGGGTCGTGTTACAAGGAGGCCTGCTTGACTAAGAGTGCCGCTCTGCTATGTTTAGTTGTAAGTTGTTTTGACAATTGTATGTACCTATAGTTTAGAACTTGTGATTATGACATAACATAAAAGCATATTTTTATTATGATCGCATTCTCAATCTAAAACATAATTTGTATCGACTGTCCCGATGGCGTAGCGGATAGTATGCCTGCCTTTTACGCCGAGGGTCGTGGGTTCGATCCCCACCGGACACAAATATTTGTTAAGTCAATTTTCAAATATTTGTGTTGAGTCTGGGTGTTTTCTATGTATAATATGTATTTATTTACAAAAAAAAGTATATATGTATTAATATCAGCTATCTAGTTCCCATAGTACAAGCTTTGCTTAGTTTGGGGCTAGATGGCGCTGTGTGAATTGTCCAGGATATTTATTTATTTATTTATTTATTTATTATAGACATATTATGCTACAATATAGTGATTTGTGTGTGATTCCTATCTCAAAATGACTACCTACCAGGTTTTTTTTATAGAAACTTAGTTGTCTTAATCTGAGATTTGTGAAAACACTTAAATATTATTTCTTGAAACAAACTCTTAAGAAACATTAATTGCTATTTCGGATTTTGTCTACTTTCTTACAATTTGAAGGAATTAAGGGTATAAAAATGTTATGCGAATATTTTAAGAGATGAAACAGTCCATGAAACAAGATTGGTCGAAAATATAAAACGATTTTGGACATCCCCATGTAAATTGAGTCGGTCGACCGGTACATTTAATAAAGGAGATCCGATATTTTTCCATATTTCGACCCATGTTACTTAAGAAAAAATCAGTTTCATTCCTTTAAAAAATTGTAATTGATTTTTCTACATAAATACATATATCTTCACATCACACCCTTATCCCATGCGGGGTAGGCAGAGAGAATACGTTCGCTATCGCCACGTCTGACATTTTTGAGGATTGTTTTTCAAGGTTGTTTGAGAAAACATTTGTGTATCACTATAGTGACAGGTTGTCAGCCTGTCGCCTAAAATCTGTAATACACCTATACTCTCGAGTCCCTTAGTCGCCTCTTACGACACCCGCGGGAAGGATTTTTCTACATCCTGTATATTACTGTTTATTGGACACTCAGTACCTACCTATCCTATCACTCCATCCAGTAGGAATATTCGCATGAAAGGAGCGATGCATCAGGCTACATGACGTCACGTCAATACAGCCTAGGCTTAGACGCTGAGCCAATTAACGGCTCTCGTTACTGATTGGTCAATAGACAAGACACAAGCCTGAATTAATCTCAAATACGTACTATCACCAGTATATTATTACCTACTAATTTAAGAGATCAACGTACACTGGTTTTTCTTAGTATTTGTATAAAAAGCTAGTAGGAGATGGTTCCTTTATGGTAGATTAATTTGCTGGTGACAATTAGCTACATTATGATCTTTCAGAGTTTCAGAATAGCAAAAGTATTTACATCGGTTATATAACAGACAGGGTTCTACTTTTTCATATTCAAAATTATTCGTATTCATCATAAAGGATCATGACAACTTTTGTTTGGATGCTCGTCCTGTTTTTCATCAGTCTTGCGTCACACTTGCAGATTAAATATTGCTTATCATTTTCGCATAGGGAATTTTTATGCAAAATTCTAGTTCTGGAGGTTTTGAGTGTCAAAGTCGGGCATCGAAAGAGACAAAAGTGCTGATGTTTGGCGCTCTTTAGTGTATTTAGTTCTAAATACGTTATTTTCGGTAAGCAGTGTAGAAAAGGTATACGCCTCAGTATTTTTTTTTTGTTAAAATTAGGTAAACGTAGATTTTCAATTTTATTTTTATTAATTTTCCGGGTTTTGTGCAACAATTAACGTTGCTATTTTTCATTGAAATTGGCGATATTGCATATTGCATTAATTTGTTTTGTTACGCAAGACACGTGGTTAGCTCATGTATGGGCATTCTCCTTTATACAATTTGTGAAACAACCTAGAAAGATCAAATTATGTGAAGCGTTAAAGAAAAATGTTTATGAAGAAAATAATACTAGATTTTTCAGAGTAACATGTGTGTTCTGTAGTTAACCGAGTAAAACCTCGTAAATATTTTCTTTGTCAAAAATGTCTCTGAAAAATATTTATTTCTAGACAATACTTATTTGAGATGTGATGATACGATTTTCATGGATTAGGATTAGATATCTAGAGTTATCTAGATAAATAAAAAAGATCGCTTTGAAACCCTTACTACATATAACCTGTTTGAGGCTATCTCCCACTGATGGGAAACAGGCCTTGGAGCTCTATTTTTAAGTTTTCGCATACGATATGCTGCCTCTGTTTTTGCTCTTATCACACGTTCTTCCACACAATTCATATATATCCTTGACATTAACAAAGTCGAGTTCCTAAAAGTAAGAGTGATGGTTGGACCAGAAGATCAATTTCTGAATTCCGTGCACGAAATTCCAAAACGACTGGTCTAACCACGAGTTTTAAAATATTTGTTTTTATAGTCGAAAATATGTTTCAGAAATAAAGTTCCAGTTGTTGCAGACCTCCGTACGCGGAATCGAATTATCTGTTCCAGGAATGTCAGGAATGGGCAATAATGTTGAATTTTCAGTAGTTTGTTTATTTTACAGATCTGCCCGTCTGGTACTTCGACGGATCTAACACCAACCAAGCGACCGCAGACAACTCTGATACGTTTATGTTCCCTCAAGAGATATACCACGACCCTTTTAGACGAGGCAGCCATATCTTGGTCCTCTGCGACACCTATCAGTATAATTATCAACCGACCGGTAAGTGATAACAATATTATAATTACCTACACCAATATCTGTAGTCAGTATAGGTATGATATTTGCAGAGTAATCAATGGAACACGTGTAATTAAATAGTATATACAGGTTGTATATATATTTTTTAATTACAAAAAAACATACACATGCAGTCCATGACACTGAACAGCTTTCCCCTAGAAACACATTTATTGTACTTATTGGTATTCTTAATAGTTTGTAAAGTCACTACTCTGAAAAATGTTCACGTCGTTTTGATAAACGAATAAACCCTTTAATATGTGATGTAGTGTCATAAAGTTGCATTGAAATTCAACCGTCGTCGTATGCATGCATAAGTTCGAAAGATTCCTATGGTTTATAACCACGATATGAGACACCACATGCTCTATTTCTAGAGATCAAAAGCAACCTTAGCCCAGAATATTATGGGATTATAGGAGTGTATAAAGAGCGGCATAAGCTGCCTGGATACCTAAAACAGTATCATTATAGTGACAGATGTTTCTGATTTCTGGTTCCTGATTTCCCTTAGTCGCCTCTTACGGCACCCGCGGGAAGAAATGGGGTGATGCAATTCTAAGCCGGCATCACACGGCAAATCTAGGTAAGTACATAATCTAGTTGTTTCATTTTCAGATACCAACTTCCGCAAGGAGTGTGTGATGGTGACCGAGAAGGCTGAGGTGGAAGAGCCATGGTTCGGGTTCAGCCAGGAGTTCCTGCTGCAGACCACCGATGGGCATCCCCTGGGCTGGCCTCCGGGGGGATTCCCCGCCCCGACGGGACCGTACTACTGTGCTGTAGGGTCGAATAAAATAGTCGCTAGGGATCTTATGGAGGCATTTTATAGGTAGGAATATTGAAGAAAGTAGAAACTACATAAGTATTGGTAGAAATAGGTACCTAAGTAAGTAAGTAAAAACACTTTATTGCACATTCAAAACACAAACACATAACAGGAAAACTTAAACTAAAAATGCGCAAAGGACCTAAAAGATAATAATACTATGCTTAATATTATGCTTTAGGTAATTAGGGACCTAATTATAAAAAATAAAGATATTCAATATTTTATTAGAAATAAGTTTTACATATTAGTTTTACAATTAGGTACCTAAGTAAGATTTTTGTATGCAAGCCACTAAAAGATGTGCAAATCTTTTCCAAATTTAGTATTTAATTTTTTCTGCGAAAATTACATCTTTCTAACTATCACGATGTATGTGATACGGACAGGCGGACAGACAGCGAAGTATCAGTATTAAGGTCCTGTTTTGACCCTTTGGGTACGGAACTCGTATTACCCTGCATTTTTGCATATGAAGTTGATACCGTTGATAACGTGTTGACCTTAGAATTAATGCGATGATAAGCTTTTATTAACAAGTAACTGTTGCTGTCTATGATCACTTAGACGGCGGTCGTTACACAACCATGTCAGAAGAAAAATTCTGACACTAGGGTTCATCGGGTCGTTGGACGACTTGGTGTCCCACACGAAAAGAAGACTTAACAAGTATTTCTTTAGCGAGAGAAAATGTTTTCACACGATTTACAAAATGGCGCTGACATTTTAAAGCGGATTGCTTTATTAGCATTCACCCTCTTTTCTCGCCACAATAAAGCTACTTAGAGTTTATTTAACAAAAGGACGGCCACTTTACTTTTATGCGTTAAACTGTAAAATCGTTCGTTTTAAAGATGTTTTGAATTCTTTATTTTAAGGCTTTTGTCATTCGTACTTGCACAAGCGTTTTTGTCCTCGAAATGAAGCTAAGTATGAAATCCGAGCAAAATAAATATTAATTATGTGCAGATACGTGGCGCAAAAAAATATTATTTTTATCTAATAAAAATTTATCAATTAATTCAAATCTGAATCGATTTATTAAAATGTTTTATTTTTAAAGGATAATAGGTTAATTATTTTGAAATCGATTATTATTCCATCCCTAGCTGAATGTTTCATTGTTTATTCAAAGAGATGGCTATTGCAGTTGGTAAACAGGGTCGAGTGCGTTGATCGAAATGAGATTGATGAAATCCGATGATGATCTTGATGTTTATCTTGAGATAAAAGGACTGAAATTAATAATTTCCAGATGCTGCCTGTTCGCTGGAGTGAAATTGAATGGTATTAATGCGGGAAACGTGCCAGCTCAGTGGTGCTTCCAGGTGATTAGTGTACTAAAAGCTTTTTTAGGAGGAGGGAGATTTGACACCGTGATAGGTGGACAAAGACCGAATTTTGTACTTTCTGGCATGGAGACTTCTTTGGCTTCCTCTATATTTAAAAATCACCAGAATTTATAACTCTTTCAATTGAATACTTATTTTTCTCCTAAACTGAAAGCAATGCGTAAAAATACTGAGCTAAAAAATAATATAGCGAGTTTTTTATCACAGTTTAGAGCACAGTTTGTTGCAAGATTTATTCTCTTAATTTTGTAGCGGTACTGCCATGTTATTTTAATTACGGCATATATCGGCCGAGTCAGCTCCAGTTATCGAGATATGACACAGGTGATTGGTTGACCGTGTCAATCAGAATTATAACAAGATTGACCCATTTTTCGTGGCACAGCTTTCCTGTCGCTTTTTAACGTGTTCAAAGCGTGTCATATGCACTGCACGAGCTGCTATGGCAGAGATAAATTGTCGTTGTTTAAACACGCGCTGAATAATGGTATCTACTATAAAAAACACAGGCTTTGCGAGTACTTTTAGCTGACGAAAGTGGACATTTTATTTTCGTTGTATGCTTTGCAGGGTAAATAGAGATTTTTCCCACTTTTGGCAATTATTTAAGCCATTTCAGAAAACAGGGCGGTCAGCCCATCGCCTAAATTTGTAAAAATTAAGACTGCTCTTGCGGTGAAGGAAAAACATCGTCTGTGCAAAAACCGGTTCCACGTCTAATCCCCTAGATTAGGTAGCTGATCCTTAGAAATAATGGTATAAGGCAAGGAAATTGAATGATATTTTTAGCCCAAATGTCACGCTATACGAAATACGAATGCAAATATTAATTAATTACCAATAAATGTCGGTTATATTGATTCAGCTTCAACCACATTGCCTCTTATCTCGCCCGGGCGCGTAAATACAAACCCGACTACAACACAGACATCCATACTCTGTGTTGTAGTCTGGTTGGTACAGAGTTCGGACGTACAAACCCGACTACAACACAGAGCACTCATACCAGCCTCTTCGCAATTACATTAGTTTTGAAATGCCCTGTGTCGGTTCTGGCACATCGCCGGCCCCTGCCGGGGCACGCTCGCTCCGCTCGCTCGGCTCGTGCGTTGTGGACGCAGTTCTAACCTAACCTAACCTAACCTGGCGTTGACGCCAGGTTAGGATAGGTTGTGTCTAACAAACCTATGTTTGAGCTTGAGTTGCTTTTGTATTTATCATTAAAATATCATTAATCATTAAAATATCAGTAATCATTAAAATATTATTAATCATTAAAATATCATTAATCATTAAAATATCCTTAATCATTGAAATATCATTAACCATTAAAATATCATTAATCATTAAAATATCATTAATCATTACAAAGCCATTAATCATTAAAATGTCATTAATCATTAAAATGCCATTATTCATTAAAATTTCGTTAAGCATTTACGTATGATTAATCATTAAAATTATCATTAATCATTAAAATATCATTAATCATTAAAATATCATTATACATTAAAATATCATTAATCATTAAAATATCATTAATCATTAAAATATCATTAATCATTACAAAGCCATTAATCATTAAAATGCCATTATTCATTAAAATTTCGTTAAGCATTTACGTATGATTAATCATTAAAATTATCATTAATCGTTTCAGTAATTATTCATTATGATTGGTTATTCATCATTTAAAATATCATTAAGCTACAATTTATCATTAAAACATCATTAGGTAATCGCTAAAATAATAACAATCACAATCGTTAACTCGGCATTGATCATTTATCGATGATGTCTGTGTTGTAGTCGCCTTTGTAGCATAATTTAATGTTCCAACCCGACTACAGCACAGACAGTCCCCTGTCTGTGCTGTAGTCCGGTTTGTACTAACGCCGCCCGGGCAGGCATATGATGGTGTAATAAAATATTGCTGTAGAGTGCTTTTCCTGTTAAGCGTGTTAACAGGAAGGAAAGTCTAGGTACGCTTCTGGCCCATCTAATATAAATGCATGTACCCTATAGCCGGTTAGTTGTAGTAGAGGCTTTTGAGTCCTTCATTATCCTCAACAGCCAGAAGTACACAACAATCCACTGCTGGACAGTGGGCTCCTCCTATTGGAGGGTATAGCCATACTCACCATGCTTGGCAGACGGATTGGCCAGCGCAGTGCGAGATGATGCCTTCACAAGTAAATCTATTGCCTAGTCCTTTGAAGATTGTCCCACATGGCAAATGGCCTTTGAGTAGCCGCGTAAAAAAGGTTTCTTTTTCCAGGTGGGTCCATCTCCAGGGACAAAGCCTGCAGACGATCTGTGGATGGCGCGGTACATCCTCAATCGGCTGGCCGAGGAGTACGGAGTCATAGCGTCTCTGGAGCCGCAGCCGGTGCCCGAATGGCCTGGCAACGGCACCTTCCTCTACTTCTCGTCTAAGGAAATGCGGGATGACGAGGGCATACTGTAAGTGTTTTTTATAAATAAAATAAAAAAACAATTTTAGTTAGTTCTTATAAATTTTGTTCAGAGATGCCCCAGGCTCGTTCAAACCAACCCCGCGATGAGGCAGCTTTTAACGCTTTCCGCGCTTGTAGAAAAACCGGCTTAGCACTTTTTGTGAAACACTACAGTTACGATAGTATTGGGATCATTTTCACAAATAAGCTATTTAAAACATTATTCAAAAAACTATGAAGAAATCCTTCTATTTTGAAAGCTACAACTTGTTTTAAATTTTTTTTATATTTATGCCCCCCCAGGTGTACTTCCCCACTTTTTATAGTTGAAATATCGAGGCCGCTAAAAATAAACGTACTAAATAAAACATGTCTCAATACAAATATGATTTATTGTTAGTGTTGATGTGGGGTGATGCTATTCTAAGCCGGCATCACGCTTCTGTTTCCAGGGTAATAGAGCGCATGATTGACAAGCTGGCGAGACGGCATGGGGCCCACATCAACGAGTATGATGCTCACAATGGAGAAGACAACGTCAGGCGGCTCACTGGACGCAATGGAATGCCGCATATAAAAGACTTCACTGCAGGTTAGCTGTCAGTTACTACGATACTACTTGCGATGCACATAGACTGAATTGCCTCATAGTTTATAAAAAAAAACCACAACAGAAGTAAACTCGAAAATCAATTGTACCTATACTGTTACTAAGTATAATCCGAGAATCTGAAAGCTTGACACACCGAATAAATAAATTGTTAGTTGTAAGTGGTTTCGAATAGAGCATATTTCTAAGTGAAAAGAGAAATCATTCATTGGTATCTTACTGTTTTCTTACCGTAACTTCATGTTTACTACTTTTATGATAATTTCTTTACCAGGTGTGGCAAACAGGAACTGCTGCGTGAGAATCCCTCGTCAGGTATCAGAAGACAAGCGAGGATATATCGAGGATCGTCGACCAGCCGCCAACGCCGACCCATACCGCCTCATCATTATCATGCTCAAGACCTGCATTTTCGATGAGTGATTTTGTGAACTGCAGCCCACATTTAAGGAGACAAGCTGAATAAAATAACAGCGTACTTTAAAATTTTCTTTGGTAAAATTTAAGCGAAAGAATAATAAGTCACACATTAGTTATCTATCACCACATGATTTGACACAACGCATACCATGATCCCATTTGACACAACACTGCGTGCAGAATTTACTTCGAATGCGAAAATTGTGTGAATTTGTATATCACAAAAAGTGCTGTTTTATTGTACAAAAAATGTTTGTGTAATTGTTAGTCTGTCTTTTTGTCGTATTAAATCAGTTTATTTCGATATAAAAAAAATGTCTCATTTCAAATATCTTTGGTCATTCATTTTCATTTTTTAAACCACAAAAGTCACATCCCACATTTTTGTTACAATTTTTTAATGCAAAAAAAATAATAATTCGTTATCTTTTTTCAGCAAGTAAAACTAACAATAATTTCCTATCTGTACTCTTAATTTAACAAAATATAGATTTTAACACCAAAAACACTGAACAGCTTTGTTGTCCTGTTTCATTAATGCAATAATGTTGTATTGTTCCGCTTTTATGTGGGGCCCATAAAACTCTTTTATACTTACAAAATACTCAACACTTTCTTTATTGCCGACATGCCTTTGCTTTCTTTCAGCTTTTATTATTCTTACAAAAATACACATAACGTGTCTGGGCAGCTGGCCAGATATCTACTTTAGATCGAAGTTCTGATTAAGTAGAAAGTAACTGTGACTATAGAAAGAATGACAATGAATAGCAAGCAAAAGTTTGAAACACGCGAGATTCTAATCGCAATGCAAACTTTTAAAAGCAATGTTGTAAGTGTTATAAAAAATGCTTTTAGATGTACATTCACAACTTTGGCATATTTCGAACTCCGAAAAACATAATTAATTTGGTAGGAAGGTTGATGATGGTGTTGTAAAATAATATTGCTATGAGTAGACTTCCTAGGGACTACGAACGTATATCCTGCAGAAAATGTTCCTCGTAATATCCAGAAAGGTAAGACTCAAGAACGGACCATGCGTGATGCATAAATTGGCTGGGTTTTAGGAAGATTAGGGTAAGTTCGTGGTGTGTCAAAGAAAGCTTATATTTATCACTTACACCTCCATAAGCAATTTATTTAGTTTGAGTGTCGTATGAAAAGCCTTTAATATATCAATTTCTCCTTTTTTGTTTTTTTTTATGTGTTTGTAAAATTGCTGAACTTTCACGCTCAAAATATTATAAATTGTCACAACAACTCATCACAGCATAGCTTTTTATGGGTTTGCAATAATTCGAATAAGAGATCATTTTAACACTTAATTCATAGCTTAATTTCAAATACAGTTTACGCAAACAATACTATCAATAGTAAAAGAGCCATCGATTAATTTATACGGAGTATGAAAACGTTCTTCAATTATTGTAAAGTTGTTTAAAATATTACTAACCAGAATAATTTACCCCACTACATAGTTTTAGGTCCGTATAATATATAAATCGCACTCAAGTCTGAGATCAATCTCAAGATCGCTTTTGACACACATCACATCCTCCTTGCCTTATCTCGTTCTCTGTCGGGGTCGGCTACCTAACCTAGGGGATTTGACGTGGAACCTAGTTTTTACACAGAGCGACTGCCGTCTGACCTCTACAACCCGAAGGCTAACCGGGCCCGAATCCTAGTCAGTCAATACTAACGATATCTCAAATTCGCACTCAGGATAGATCTCAGACTTGAGTGCATAGTGGTAATTTTCTTTGCCAATAGTTTTATAAACTAAATGTTTTAGTTTGCTAAATTATTTTGGTAACAATAATAATATACTACATATGACTGATGTAGTATTATGGCTACGTGTGCTATTCACAAATTCATTATACAAAACCACCTTACCATGAACTACTCAGGACGCAAGTTTACATTTAGAAACTTAATTAAAAGTACTCAGGAAAACATTGTTCCTTGCTTCTTATGTGGCAACCGTGTTTACATCGCTAAGTAGGTAGGTGTGAAATGTTATATAAGGTGTAAAAATATTAGCTGCAAATATTTTAAGGGATGAATCAGCCCATGAAACTGAACAACTTTCCCCAAGAAACATATGTCGAAACATGAAAAAAAATTTGGACCTCCCATACAAATTTACTTGGCCGGTGGGTAATTTTGTATGGGTGGTGGTCCAAATATTTTTTTCATATGTCGACTTTTGTTGATTGGGGGATTTTTTTCAATTTAATGGTCTTTTTCACCGCTTAAAATATTTGCAGAGAATTTTTTACACCCTGTATAACGGATGGACCAGATTATATCGTGTCGTAAACCACACCTGCCGCGCCTTGTGCTAATTTCCTCTTGTTTAGGAAAGTTTTAACGCAATAAGGCCTGGTTTGTAATTTATATTTTATTACCGGAGTAAATGGTTTCTGTACGAGAAAACTGTATTCGCTTTTTTTTACTTCAAAGGCAATAAAATATTATGCTCCTGCTGACTGTTGTTCTGCTTTCGAAACTATTTTTGATTAGTTGGAAATATTGGCTGTTCAATTTGTTAATTAGTTACTTATGTGAAATTTGCACGCCATTCGAGTTATGGATTGGCGTAACGGAGGCACTTGTAGACCCTTTTTGTTCATTGCATTTTCTTATATATTCGGCAGGTGTAGTTTTATGCAAAAGCTCAACTAACGATTGTAGTTGTATGAGTAGGTATACAGAAAATAGATCAAAGTCGGCTGCTTAACCACCACACACTATACTATCGAATCAAGCTCGACCCAATTTCGTGAAATTGATGTCAGTCACTTCCGCACGGAACAGTAGGTCTTTTTCGGTAGGAAAATAGTCACACACACCCAGCGTCGTCATCGCAACAGTGCTATCTATTTCAAACATACCTAAGCGTAGTCTTGTAAACGTAAAATTCATTCGCATATATTTTTTTAGATATATTTGTTGATTTTTTACCAAATGAAAGTTTAAATCTATGTACATCCACATTGGTAAAATATAAATTAATTGCAGAATTCGCACTTAAAATGCATGAACACGATCACAAGAGTTTGCTTATTCTTTAAGTTCTTATTCTTTTAATGTTATTATTCAAATAATAACCAGACTAAAACTTCGAAGGAACTAGTCATATAGTCGGAGATACAAAAGAAAATAATATGAAATACAAACAGTGCAGTTTGTACAAAAACGAACTCTGCAAACTCTAGATAAAATTATATTTCAAAAAGTTTTTACCGCTCGCTGTAAAATGCATCTGCCACAGATATCAATAGTCTTGTCTAGTCTTTTTCAGACAGGATCTTTAGACTCTGATTGAAAACAACTTCAATAAAATTGACTGTCCCGATGGCGTAGCGGATAGTATGCCTGCCTTCTACGCCTAGGGTCGTGGGTTCGATCCCCACCGGACACAAATATTTGTTAAGTCAATTTACAAATATTTGTGTTGAGTCTGGGTGTTTTCTATGTATAATATGTATTTATTTACAAAAAAAGTATACATGTATTAGTATCTGCTATCTAGTTCCCATGGTACAAGCTTTGCTTAGCTTGGGGCTAGATGGCGCTGTGTGAATTGTCCAGGATATTTATATATGTAAAAAAAAAAGTTTCACTTTTACGACTTGCAAAGTTTTTGGTATGCCGTCCCCCGTATAACATGATCCCGACTGTCGTATAAACTTGCTGAGTAATTCTATATTCTTGAGTTAACAAAGTTTTTGAAGTTATGAAATTGTGTTATAGTGTGTTGTGTGATAAATGCAATATTGCAGTAGTCCTAAATTCATGCTGACTTAAGAAAACTGAGAAAATATGTTGGTGTATCTGCTGCTTTGTTTCACTAGATTTTGTATTAAGATTTACGATGAGATCATGAGAAGGTGAATGCGTAGGCGTCTCTATATGTAAATACAAAAAAGATAGCGTGGTTTTGAATTCTTTATTCTAAAAGCCTCATTGGTACTCGTATGTCACCAATTATTACCCTACACCTAAATATATAATATATTTAAAAAAACTATATTATAATGGAGGGGTGTACGGTCGGAAGATAAAAACTTTCCACGGTCCACCCAGAACCCAGGATACAACAATAAAACATTTCTTACGGTCACTACCATGCGCTTAACCCTTTAACGGGTAGAGCATGTCAAATTTTTTCATTCGTTTTGAAATCTATTGCGGGTAGTTAAAGTTCAATTTTAGGTGGTAACATTCTTCCCATGGCCTTATAAAGTATTAAAGCTTAAAAATATATAGCTAAAAACACCGTAGATACCGGAGACATAATAAACTGTCCCAAAGAGATACGTAAGTACGTATTTATATGCCTATGCAGAATATATATGTTGTAATTACATTCTCTTATTTGTCGAGAACACTCAAAACCCGTTCGTCCTTCAAACGGCAAGTGTAGTGCAAATAACTCGCAGTTGTGGTTGGTTTGAAAACTAGGAAGTTGGACACTTTGCTCGAGCTTTTATTTAATTTGCTAAATCAAATTAACTGGCCCGTGTCCAGTAGTGGACCGTGTGGCTGTTGTGATGGTGCGTGACCGCAAACGAAAGGTTAATTCTGGTTACTTCGTAGAAATTTTTAGCCTTATCTTGATAACAAAACTTGAACTCAATGGTTCAGCATTGTGTTTAGATACTAAGAAAACGTGTGTACCTGACCAAGTCTGTTTTTATGACGAGTAAATCAATTTGCATGCCATATTTTTGTACTATGTAGTATAAAAAGTTATCTTTGTAAGCATGTATGCAGGTAATATTTGCAAAAACAACGTCTACTTTGATTTATTTTATTTTGAAGAGTTATAAAATGTTTTTTTTTTTAATTATAGTTAGCCTACTAGATCCCACTGCTGGGCAAAGGCCTCCCCCGCGGTCTTCCACTTCTTCCGATCCAAAACCAACTCGGTCCACTCCCTATCATAGGCATCAAGATCGTCACGCCATCGTTTTCGGGGTCTACCTCGGCGCCGGGATCCGCCTTGAGGTACCCATTGGTCAGTGACGATTTTAGCCCATCGATCTGGGTGCATCCGACGAACATGACCGGCCCACTCCCATTTTAATTTGGCTGATTTGCTGCCTACGTCAGTTATGCCCGTCTTCGCCCTGAGCGTTGTGTTACGGACTCTGTCGATTCGTTTGACGCCAAGAACGCTCCGCTCCATTGCTCTTTGGCAAACCTTGAGTCTGAACTTTTGACCCTCAGTTAGTGACCAAGTTTGTGCACCGTAGGTTAGGACAGGCAGTGTGCGGAATCGCACCTTTTTGTAAGATCTTTTGTATTTTTTTATTACTTTTTATTTTGGACAAGCTATTGTTTTTTTGAGTTTTTTTATTTTAGTGTCATTAAAGCCGTACCACAGAAAAGTTGGTTTTTTTGGTATTTTATTCATCCGAAAAAGAGGCTCCAACTAAGAGCAGCCAGCGGGCCACATCGGCTCCGCCACATGATTTGGTCCTTCTACCGGTGAGTAACTACCTATGCAACTTAGATCTAATAAAATTTTGACACGACCTATGGCCATAGGCGACTCAAGGCCAACAATGCAGGCACAAAACCAAGTTTCCAGCCGTCACGGCCCCATGGAAGTCAAGTCTCCTCAGGAGGGGGAGGCCCACCATACTTCCGGCTGTGCAGGCTCAGGGGAAACTCAGCCTTTGGCTTATTCGATCGCCCCATCATCATCGTCAAAACACGGCACTTCATCTTGTCACTCCAAAAACTCGAGAGGCACAATAATAGCCCGTAAACTCGCAGCTGAGGCCGAACATATAGAAAATATGGCCAACATCGAAAGGGCGGTATCTGAGGCCAAATTAAAAGCCAAACTGGCAAGTATTGAGGCCAGCAGCAATAATTCATCGCGACACAGCCACAAAAGCTCACGATCTAGCACTATTAAATCTGTAGAGAATTGGCTGGACTCACAGAAACAGCCACCGCCTGAAACTTTAGTAAACAAACCGACATTGAAAACTAACATATTTTTTTCTGAGAATACAGGTGTGGGCGGCCACTCACGGCACAACGATCCCACCATTAGTGGTGGAAACCCCAATATAGGTACGCCATGGCTACCCCACCCGGGAGTGCAACCTCCCTCATATCCACGTCACGGCTTCGATGTATACGGAAGGGATCTACCTATCAAGCAGCAAATTGGTACTGTATTCCACAAGCTTCCTGTCTTCGATGGTAAGTCTCCTACTGATTGGCTAGCACTTAAAAGAATATTCAATGACACAAAACAATATTATACGGCAGCGGAAAACTTAGCCCGCCTGAATTTAGCTTTGACTGGGAAGGCACACGATGCGGTCAGCATGCTACTCGTCGTGGCCCAAGATGCTGACGAGGTGGTCGCGGATCTGGACATGCGTTTTGGACGCCCGGAATATGTTGTTCACCACCAAGTATCGGTGATTCGTAGTCTCCCTAGGATAGGATTCGAGGGAAAGGAGCTACCTGACTTCGCATGCCACCTTCGTAACTGCGTGGCCACACTAAAACTGCTAAACAATTTCGAATATCTTTATTCCCCTGAACTTTTTCACTCCGCGATGACTAAACTTTCGCCTATGCTCAGAACGCGCTGGTTGTGTTATGTAGCTACGCATGACCACGCTGACCAGATGCCCAAGCTGGACTTGCTTTCAAAATTCTTAGTTTTGGAGGTGGACCTACAGGCTAAATATGGAGTGGTTAACAACAGCGCCCACACCCCGCCAGCGACTCAACAAGCACCGACAATTCGCCGTGATAAATTTAACTCGGTAAGTATTTCGGATACGACCACTGTTGAACGTGCACCTGAAATTCATAAAAATAAATCGTTTATTGCTTGTGTTTATTGTGACCAAATACATAATTTGACTGACTGTCAAAAATTCAAGACTCTGTCTGTCAGTGACAGATGGCAGTTTATAAAAGAAAACAAAGTATGCCATAGGTGCCTAAAAAAGTTTCCGCATAAGTTTTTATTGTGTAACCCGAAAAAAGTCTGTAGTGTAGACGGATGTGGAAGGAAACATCACGAGGTCTTGCATGGAGTTAATTCACATGATTTTAGCGCATATATAAGTGAGATAGACGAGGAGTTGGAGCCGACGCCCGCCTTGGTTCAGGTAGACGAGACTGATGGCGCTGCGTACCTCGGACAACAAGTAATGGAGGAAACTCACGCCTTTGTGGCGATGGTTAATCCAAAACACGTTAAGCAGCTCCAAGTATTACCGGTAACTGTCACTGGCCCAAAGGGCAGCTTCGACACCTTCGCCATGCTAGATGGCGGTTCCACAGCGACAATTATCGATTCTAGTATATCTGCAGCTATAGGGGCTCAAGGTCCCGAGCACCTGCTGATAGTTGACTGTATTGGTGGGCTTTCAAAAGAGTCTGTAGTCCAGTTAGTAGACTTCAAAATTAAGGGTCGATTCTCAGAGAATAGTTATGATATTCACCAGGCACGGTCTATGAGCAACTTAAACCTAAGCCCCCAATCGTTGCCTAAAAATTTCAACCACTACCCCCACCTAGCGGACTTGGAAGATAAAATTCTTAAGTACGAAAATGAGCGTCCTATGATTATGATAGGCTTGGACAATTGGCATCTGTTGATAGCCTCTGAAACTCGTAAGGGTACACTCAGCGAACCCGTAGCTTGTCTGACCGCGCTGGGTTGGGTAATGTTTGGCTTTCAATCTAGTAGGACTCAACCCATAGAGCTAGTGAATCACTGTTCTATCTCCGAATCTAAAGATGATTTAAATTCAACCATTCAAAATTATTATAAAATCGATTCGATAGGTATAACAACTAAGAAATTACGTAGCAGCGATGACGAACGCGCTATTCAAATCCTTGAAGAAACTACACGCCGTTTACCCGAAAATCCTGATCGTTTCGAAGTAGGTCTTCTGTGGGCTAAAGACAACGCGACTATTCCCGACAGCTTCGGTCTTGCACTGTCTAGATTTAAAAGTTTAGAAAGGACTTTCAGCAAAGATCCTGCATTCGCCGAAAAATACCGGGAGAATATTAAGGCCTTTTTTGACAAGGACTATGCTGAAGGTCCGATAACTAATGATTCATCTTTATTATGGTACCTACCCACATTTGGGGTCGTAAATCCTAACAAACCAGGTAAACTCCGAATAGTTTGCGATTGTGCTGCCAAGTGCAAGGGTGTATGTTTAAATGATTTGTTACTTACAGGCCCTGATTTACTTAATTCTATTCTGGACATTCTGTTCCGCTTCCGCGAAGGCAAAGTAGCGTTAAATGCGGATATTAGAGAGATGTTCCCTCAAATTAAAATTCGTATGCAAGATAGAGACGCACAGCGTTTCCTGTGGCGAGACTCACCAGACGAGCCTATACGGACATATCGTATGTCCTCCATGATATTCGGCGCTGCTTCAAGTCCCTTTACTGCCCAGTACGTGAAGAATAAAAATGCGGAAGAATTTCAACATTCGCATCCGCAGGCTGTGGATGTTATCCTGAAAGATCACTATATGGATGACTGTATAACATCCACATCACCTGCCGTGGCAGCACAATTAGCGGCGGATATTTTCAAAATTCATCGTCACGCGGGATTTGAAATGCGAGGCTGGGTATCTAATGATCCGTCAGCTTTGCGTCTTCTGCCAAGAGATATTTTGTTAGACGGGGACGATCCAGATTTACGAAAATCAGGAAAGTCTGTGCGCATCCTTGGGTTAAAATGGCAACCTGCGCAAGATATTTTACATTTCAACATAAATCTAAACGATGGTTTGAATTTACCTCCAAAATTCACAAAACGCGATGCCCTTTCACTTATGATGCAAGTATATGACCCTTTGGGATTCCTTTCGCCTATAACTATTTCGGCCCGCATTTTATTTCAACGAGTTTGGCGAAAAGGGATAGATTGGGACGACGAGCTTCCCCAACCAGACTATGATGCGTGGTGTCATTGGTATAAAGACTTAGCACTGGTACTTAAACTCAAAATACCTCGGCATTATTTTCTGGGTATAGCAACTGGTCCTCCTACTCTCGAGTTACATGTATTTGCTGATGCAAGTGAGAGTGCGTATGCAGCCGTGGCCTATTGGCGTGTTATTTATTCCGGAACAGACAAAATTCGTTTAGTATTTATTGGCAGTAAAGTGAGAGTCACACCTTTGAAGCCAGTTTCAATACCGCGTCTTGAAATCCAGGCTGCGCTTATCGCAGCTCGGTTTTCGCAAACCATCATCCAAGCTCACAAAAAAAAGCCAATCCGGAAGTGTTTCTGGAGCGACTCTATGAACGTCCTGGGCTGGCTACGAAATGACGCTCGAAATTTTAAACCATTTGTGGCGAATAGGGTTGGAGAAATTTTGGAGCTGTCACATGTAAGCGAATGGCGCTGGGTACCAACAGAGCAGAACCCTGCCGACGCCGCCACTCGGGCGAAGCGTCAGACTCTTGACGTACTTCAGGCTTGGTTGAAGGGTCCAAATTTTCTTTTATCCTCAACTTGGCCGTCAGAGCCTCCCAACAGTATTTCGGGTAACGCCGAGCTTAAAAACCCGCGCCACGAATCATTAAATTTCATATTGGATCGTCAACCGTCGCTCTTACCAGTCGCAGCTGACGCTAAACGTTTCAGTGCGTGGTTGCGCCTCGTGCGTGCGACGGCTGTAGCTCATCAATACATTCATTTTCTTATACGTAGAGTTCGCTTGCGCAAAATTCAAAATTCAAGTAATACTCGTATTCGTGGCACTTCTGGAGTAGATTCAAATGTTCTAGTGTCAGCTGAACAGTTAAAGATTGCGGAACAGCATATACTCTGGCAATCCCAAATCGACTCGTTCGCTGATGAGCTCCAGTTATTGCGACGAAAAGAACCGATCCCACCACGAAGTCGCCTGCGAAACTTGTCTCCTGTGTTAGGCAACGACCATCTCATTCATCTGGCGGGAAGAATATCATCTGCCACAGTGACAGCAACAACAAAGTTCCCTATTATACTTGACGGGAAACACCCGGCAGTTCGCCTTCTAATATTACACTACCACCGCAAATATGCACACGGGAATACAGAGACTGTAGTAAACGAACTCCGACAGTTTTACTGGATCATCAATCTCCGATCATCTGTCCGCGCGGCAGCCGCCAGTTGCCAACAATGCCGTATAAGAAAGGCCCAGCCATTTAATCCTCCAATGGGAAATCTCCCACCACAAAGATTGGCTTACGACCAGCGCCCATTTACCTTCGTCGGGCTAGACTACTTCGGCCCAGTTGAAGTTGCTGTGGGGCGTCGCAAAGAAAAAAGATATGTCGCTCTGTATACTTGCCTAGTCTTTCGTGCGATTCATCTAGAAATAGTGAACAGTCTCTCTTCTGACGCTGCTATGATGAGTTTGCGTAGATTTGTCAATCGTCGAGGTCGTCCAAGTCAAATCTTTTCTGATAATGGAACATCGTTCGTCGGGCTTAACCGTCAACTCCAAAAGCTATACGGGGAGTGTGTGACCAACTATGCGGCTAATGAGAAGATTGAATGGAAGTTCATCCCACCTCTCTCCCCCTTCATGGGAGGTGCTTGGGAGCGACTTGTCAAGAGCGTGAATACCGCAATGAAGGCAACATTAAGTGGAAGAACTACCCCGACCGAAGATATATTCCACACGCTTTTGTTAGAGGCTGAGGCAATAGTGAACGCTCGCCCTTTAACACACGTTTCGCCGGATCCCGATTACCCGAAGGCAATAACGCCGTTTCATTTTTTAATTGGGACATCTTCCACCCAAAACGTAGAAGCCAGCCTGTCAGAGGCCGATGATGTATCAAGGCTTAAATGGCGTAGAGCAGCGCGCCTAGCAGATCTTTTTTGGCGGCGTTGGATGTCGGAATATTTACCTACTATGCTACCACGTAGAAATGAGGGCGAGTCGTTTGCTCTTCATGAAGGTGACTTGGTATTCGTGGCAGATGGGAACCTACCTAGAGGCGTCTGGCCAAGAGGACGCATACGACGGCTGTACCCGGGAGCAGATGGGGTTGCCAGAGTAGCTGAAGTGACCACTGCCGCAGGGGTCTTTCGCCGGCCTGTAAAGAAGCTGGTTCCTCTCCCTTCTTAAAAAAAAAGGGAGGAATGTGCGGAATCGCACCTTTTTGTAAGATCTTTTGTATTTTTTTATTACTTTTTATTTTGGACAAGCTATTGTTTTTTTGAGTTTTTTTATTTTAGTGTCATTAAAGCCGTACCACAGAAAAGTTGGTTTTTTTGGTATTTTATTCATCCGAAAAAGAGGCTCCAACTAAGAGCAGCCAGCAGGCCACATCGGCTCCGCCACAGGCAGTATACACATGTTAATGAGCTTCCTTTTTAGTGACAAGGGTAGTTCACCCTTAAGAAAGGTTTTGAGCGACCAGAAGCTTTTCCAGGCATTATCGATGCGACGATCGATTTCTTTCTCTTGCCTGTTACCGAAAGAGACAATTTGGCCTAAATATATATACTCATCAACATAATGTATTGTGTGCCCATCGACCTGTACCCAACGTTTCGTGCTGTTGGTCATGAGCTGTGTTTTGGTTCTATTCATGTGAAGTCCAACCTCAAGGCTCGCTGCACTCAAACTTTGAAGCATACTCTCAAGTTCTTCGGCCGTATTTGCGAATAGAACAATATCGTCGGCGAAACGGAGATTGGTAAGTCGCTTTTCGCCGACAATAATGCCCCGAGATTCCCAAGATACTGACAGTTTCTTAAACACTTCTTCCAGAGTAGATGGAAACAATTTAGGGGAGAGAGGATCTCCCTGTTTCACGCCCCTTTTTATGTTAAAAGATGAACCTGGAGAGTGTAGCTTGATGGAAGCTGTGCTATTCATGTATATTAGCTCCAAGAGCCTAACGTATGTCTCTTCTATCCCTTGCTTGCGAAGAGCTGCAAATATCGCAGAGTGTGTGAGACTATCGAAAGCCTTGGAATAATCCACGAATACAAGGTATAGAGGCGTATTGTACTCATTATGCTTTTCAACTATTAGGTTCAGTGAGTGTAGATGGTCGGTAGTTGAAAATGATGGCCGAAAGCCAGCCTGTTCTGGGGGTTGATAGCGGTCCAACTTTCCAGCAATGCGGTTTTCTATGATTTTAATGAATATTTTGTAGATGTGGGATATTAAACTAATAGGGCGGTAGTTATTGATGTCCGACTTTTCACCTTTCTTATGGAGCAAGATGATATTTGAGTGGCAAAAGTCCTTGGGAATTGATCCTGTGATAAGAATGCTATTGAAAAATTTGGTTAAATAGGGAATGAGAACTGGTTTTCCGACTTTTAGTGCCTCAGTGCTGACACCATCATCTCCAGGACTTTTCCTATTTTTCATGCTTTTTAAAGCTCGAATTATTTCGCCTTCCGTGAATAGGTGTATAGTGTCAGCACAGGAGTATTTGTTTGAAGGGACTTGTATTTTTGATGGATCAGACTCTGAATACAAAGACTCATAGAAGCCTGTGCAAATGTTAGCAACTTTGTCTCTATTGGTTTGTTTTACGCCGTTGTCGTCCCGCAAACTGGTGATCCAGGATTTACCCCGCGAAATACCTTGCTTTGCCGAACGTAAGCTACTATTGGTTTCTAAAGTGCTTTGAATCAGTTCAGTATTATATTATAAAATGTTATTTAAAAAAAATTAAGTCTGTATATTATTAGTTTGTTGAGCACAGACTATACTTTAGTTATGTTTTTCTTGAATCATTAATCCAGGAACTCGTAAAGTAATCCAATCCCACTTATTCAAACCTTAGAGCATTCACCCTAAGCAGAATTCATTACCCAATTGTCCAGCACGTTATTGTGAAACTGGCAGTTACCATTTTGTATGTGGTTGTCAAGTTGTTGTAAAATTATCATTGTGTGCTGTGCTGTACGTGTTTATGTGTAGCTCCCCTCCTGAAAAAAGCGGCAGAAATTTTTACCACCTCCATAGGGTGAATGCTCTAAAATTCTGACTCTTGGTGTGTGTATGTCGCAGTGACCGCGACACGACCCTACGACAACGCCCGGTCGAACCATTTTGTAAAATAACTATCAAGCAATTCATTCATCAAAATCATAGAGCTTTGTGGAAAAATTTAATCAGCGTGTTTGAAATGGGTTGTCATCTAGATACAAAATTAATAGAATCTTGTACCTAGATGACAACCCATTTACCGCCTTCATAATAGTGTGGAGAAGATTCAAAATTATTCACCAGAACATTAAACTTAATCACGAAAACTCCAGCACTTTAAATACTAAATACTTAACATATTTGTACGTCAAACATAACAACAGTCACGTTAGAAATAAATTAAGGAAAATATTCTTAAAATAGTTCAGTAATATTGTTTGTCACAGTTATAGTACGAGTGTAAAACAAGCATACATCATCCATTTGAAACTATGATAATGTTGTTTTGTTCATGTATAACTTTGAAAGAATAAATCATTGACACAGCTTGCTACAAGTACTTTTCGGGACGTTTTTTCGTGTTTCGGGCTCTGGTGTTCGTTATACCCCTCGAATTTGTCGTTTGTTTGCACTCTGAAATACTTTTCTTGTAGCTATTCAACAAAAAAATAAGTTTTTCCTTCTTAAGGGGGATAGAACAGGGGGGATAGGTGGAACTGGGGCTAAAAATGCCCACATTTGGGGTATTGCATTAACAACGTAAATAACAGCATGAAAAAGGGCGAATTTTAGAAAATGGTATTTATAGGCAATAGTCATTTTAGAAAGTGAGTAACAGATGCATAGGGATTTTGGTAAGTGTGAATTTTGGGAACTGTTAGAGGAGTTAGGACACGTGTTCCGAAAGGCTTATTTCTTCTTATAAGTTATGAAACAATTTTAGTAGACTACTTGAAGTTAAAAAATATAAAAAAACCATCACCATCCTTTTAAGTAAAGGGTAGAACTCAGATATATTTTTTCTGAGTCTACCGTTACGTATACCGTTACGTATTATACCGTTTTTTTATTATACCGTATTATACCGTTAAGTATACCGTCAGTCTATTATTATTACAACTGCTACAATTTTCGTAGCAGTTAGCTACGAAGAAGCGTAGATTTATTTTATTCACTTGCCTATTATTGAGGCGACCAGCGGGGTCGGTCCCAGTATAACCATTACCCATTGCAGTGGTAAAACTGGGACTCCACTTTTTTCTCAAAACAGTGCCAGCATACCCACTGGTGATCAACGGAAATAGTGGGAATTACTTTTCATACGACAGTGTCCCAGAATAACCATTTGCAGCGTTTTATTGAACGCGTGACAGCCTACAGTTTCGTTAAATGGCAGATTCGGAAAGCGGCGGATTCTGGAAAGGGCAGATATAAGACAGTCAGCTACAAAAATCTAAAATGTTGTATGTCACCCACCTTACTAAAACTCCGACCGACTCGATGACACAATTCACTGTGTTAGATAAGAACAAAACTTGTTCAGTTGTATGGGTGGAATCAATCCACGACAGGTTTTGCGTTATTTCTTTTTAACAGCTTGTATAATAAAACAGTAAAAAAACCGTGTCTGTACTGTGTACCTACCATTGAATGTATTTCAGAAAAACTGAAATTTGTAATAAAGGAAAAAAGCGAAGGAGCTCTCCTTCTCTAGTAGAAATAGAAAAAGATAAGAAAATTGAAAACATTATAGCGATTACATTCAAACGAGAAATTTAAACATAAGAGTGTTTAAAAATAGTTCTATTTGTATGCGAATGGCTTTTTGCGTAGTCGATTTTTATCAACGAACGTATCTACTTGACTGTCAAAAAGACAGATCCTGCTAATTAATTTTAATTTATCAAAGGAGTGTCAAGAGCACACTTGAATAAAGAGGTTTCATTGAGATAAAAAAAGTACTATATCCATTCTTTCCTGTTTTAATATGAACGCTCAGCATGCTACCGCGGTTTAAAAAACGCATCGATAAAACGCAATGGTTATAATGGGAAAGTTAGTTGCACTATATCCATTAATGATTATTCTCAATGGTTATACTGGGACCGACCCGACCAGCGTCGTCTTCAATTTACTAGACTGATATTTATGATGAAAATAAATCTATGTTTTACAATTTAAACTCTAATTTAATTGCACTGCAATTACTATGTGGGGTTTAGGTACGCTAATATTATCCTTTACAGACTGATGCCATCTGCTACATTGCAGAAAAAAATTGCTATTTTGACATTTTCTAACGAATATCTGATATATTATCACAATGTTGCCTGGTTATCTTGGTTGGTATCACCATGCTGTGTGCTGGATAAAAATATCCTTGTATTGATTATAGATACGCTATAGAAGACGGTTACCAAACACGCAATGAGTAGATTACTGAACTGTGTCGACAGTATCCTGTTTCCGAGACATCGCAATAGTGATTTGCACAAGAAATGAACCACAACTGGCAGACATTCAGACTTGTGAGTAACGTAATAAGTCTGATTGTTTCTTGTCTAGGTCTCTAGTATGAGTATTATTATTTTTATTCTTTATACAGAATTCGCCTTCCAAATTGCAAGACACTTCGGCGCGGTCCAATAAATTTTGGTTCCAATGTATTTTTTGCATTTAATTACCAAGGTCTTATTAAATTGTTTGGTTTTTAATATTTGTTGTGGCTATGTCTACACGGCAATACATACTTTGGAGACGATCTAGCGCTCTTTCTATCAGTAGTCTAATGTTTGATATTATTTCGAAAAACTCTAAGATCGATTAAACGTATTATTTTTTATTAATGAAATAAATGGACACTTTCGGGTTATATAGCCTTTTCCGAGACATTGTGAAATTTTTGCTATGCAAAAGCAATTGCCAAAACACAGTGTAATTTTACGACGAAACTATATCAACAAACATGAAGGAAAAAACAAAATTGATTCCAATCTAGACACTACAGAAGCTCATGCAAAACCTACATTCCTTATAGCCTCAGCCTTAGTATAAGTCGCTGATGTGTAAATTCAATTTTGTCCAGAGCTCGTTCGCCATTCTCACACAATAAGATCGGGTCTTATTGGAAGCCAGCGTCGCATGAACAAAACGGGAACACCCTGACAATGATTCGGGACAAAAGTGTCAACTGCTGGGATGACACAGCTAGGTGAATAGCGGTGATTAGCTACAGAAAAGAATCAGTCGGTTGCACGCTCAGTCCGAATGATATGATGACATATGACATCTGTATACAACCAATATTATACAGTACATCTATAAGTCAACTCAAGTAAACTCCTCCTATAAACTACGCAAGGAATCTATGCAAGGGATTTTGATGCAGTGCTTATAAAAGAGCGATCTAAGAGGAAGATTTACATTTACATTTTCAATATAGAGGTATTTACACTTCTATATTATGGGAAAATGATATAAGTAGCGGGTACAGCCGCTCGGCGGGCTGCTCGTTAATTATCATATAACTCATTAAGTACAGCCTGTTTATAATTAAAAAGTAAAAAGTATCATTTTTGTCCGCCCGAGCTTCCAGCCAGCTGGCGCCCGACGAATTAGGATGTAAGCTGATACCTAACTCAGAAAAAGCTTCGAAAGAAGGATGATTCCATCTGAAAAATAAAAGAATTTTAAATAATCATACTTTGATCGATATGATAATCACACCTCTTTCCTATGTCATCATCGTCAGCTTCAAACAACACAGCCTTCCAGCCCTTTCCAATCATTTGATGTGTATAAAAATTACATTCCATACGCCCTCAAGATCACGGTTTAAGAAATGAGATCCAAGATAGAATTATGTACAAATAAAAAACATCATTTTATTAGTACTTTTAAAGTTGCATTTAATGAGATTTTATTTACAGTTGATAACTTAATCATAATTTCTATCACATCACATGTTTCCATAAAATAAATAGTCTCTATTATGTGTCTAACAATTCGAGCTATGTACTTTTATGTGTTTATTTTACACTTTATCATCATAGGATATGTTGGTGAACTCTACAATATTGCTGTTTGGAAAAATATATAATTCGCCGACTCTTTCGTCGCCTTGTGGTATATCGTTGTCATTTGTTGGACGTTTTCCTGGCTTATTGTTGATGACTTCTTTTTTATTGTTAAAACTGACAGTAAATTTGTTTTTTTGGAAGCCGTTATCGGCCTTGAAACTGTTTTGCATGCTTAGACATCGGCAGGTAGTTTTGCTGTGTGGTTTCAGTGGGTCCATGGTGTTGATAGATTTTCTTGCACCGTAGAGACTTCTTTCGTTTTGTGACCGGAAAGACATCACTCGCGTCCGGTAGGAGTGGCCGTCCTGAATAAAAACACATCATAATGAAATTATTGGAAAAATCAACATACTATTTAACCATAAAATTATCTAAAGAGTTTATTATAAAATGATTTCATTAATGCTGTGGCACAGCCAATAGTAATAATTAGGTACTAATTAAGCTTGGACCGCGTATCAATTCCTTACGTAGATATTAGCTTATCTTCATAAGATAATAAAAAATACAATCCCAATTTATTTTTCTATTAGATAATGCATGTTATGTAAATATAAATTAATTAAGATGTTCTCAATTATGTAGTTTCCATGAACTAGTCCAAATCTAAGGAGTCTTCTTCTTCTTTTCTTTTCGTGTGGGATACCAAGTCGTTCAACGACCCGATGAACTCTAGTGTCAGAATTTTTCAACCGCCTTCTACAAGTAGCAGGCTTCTAAGGAGTGAAACGTAGATAACAATCAGCCAAATCGCAACAGTGTTAAAACTTTGAAATACTTCCCTACAATAGCGACTTGGATATTACTGTGCAAAGTATAGGGTTAACGATTATAAGCTCAAAGATTAGCCTTATCGTCACATTTGGAACAAGTCCTTTAAGATTATTGCGAGCAATTTGTTATTGACGTAGAAATTCCACGGTCCGTTTTACCAATTTGATTCAACCTACATACAAAATGTACTAAAGCCATTTTCCTGATTTACCACTATAAAAGTAACACATCAATAATAAAAATATTGTTAACGATAAAGTGGAAATCAAAAAGAAATAGAATTGAGACCTTTTTTCATTGATCCGGTTATTTTTATTGATACATCTTTTTTCCGAGCTTTACTTGTCACGGAGTGAAGAGATTGGTATTTGGTATTGAAAAGGCGAGGTAAGGCAAATCCTTGTCAGTGATAGATGGTAACAATGTGAAAATGTTTTCCCATATAAGCTTAGGCGGTTCCTATCCCACATCTAACGCACGACGCTACGCATCCTTAACGCATGCGTCTGTTAACTGCAAGGAAATTTCGAAATCACTATACTGGAAACTGAAGTTAACGCAGAACCAACGCATAAACCTTTTAGTTTCTGCGTTGATCCTGCGTCTACGTCGGGTTTTAGTATGTAAAATCAGAAAATGCATACGTTACGGTTGTGCTAAAATGCGCAGCATCAGGCGTTAGATGTGGAACCGCCTTACTCTGCAAAAAAATCCTAGACTCATCATGAGTGTTTGAGGATTACTTACGTCATAACTGTCGTTGGCGTGTCTATGTGGTTTTTGCCCAAACGTGAAACGCTGCTTGAATTCTTTCTTGAACTTTTCCTGCGAAAGAATATGTAGTACGTGAATAAGTATAGGTATATAACAAAACTCCTTTTTCGTACGTAATTCTTTGTTGTGCGATGCCGGCATAAAATAGCATCACTCCAGTTATTTCCAATATTTGCCACATGTTACGATAACGACAATATTTTACGGCCGTTGACGATCTTCCCACTCCATAAGGCATAAAAGGCGTCGTGACTGTATGTTCATAAATGAATATAGGTATAAACAATAGGTTTCGGTATTTCCACAATGAGAGCATTATAGTGCTCATTACTATTCAATGGGCTCGCTAATGCTGTGTTTAATATTTAGTAATGTTCAAAATACTTGTGTAATTAGTATCTAAATTGCTGTTAATTGCTGTTCATGCTATAAACTTTTACCTCGTGTCAATTTGGTGCAATGACTTTCACGATCACAACAATTATATGGTTCTAATTACAGTCATACAAAAATGACTTCATTTAATAAATTTTTACACATGTGACCACGAACAATAATCTCAATATTCGTAGTTGTTGTTTTATTTACATCTCCAAATAAGTGAAGAACATAAATAAAGTAAGATAATAGAACAGCAAGCTAAAAGAATTGCTCTCTAAGAACTTGGCCAAATTCTCGCTGTAATCAGTTTGTTCGTAATTTAGTCTAAATGACAGCAATTGGATCCGCGAAGTGTAACGGCTCTTCCAGAATATAGCCACTTACTGAGACAAATTACTTCACTTTAGAACAGCATCTATGTACCTTAATGAAGGTATAGTAGGTAAGGACTCAAAAATAAAGTAGCAAGATAACAATTTTGACGTGGAAGCTTTAAAAAGAAAGAAAAAGTTTGAAATTAAGGAGAGAGGATGCATGCAGCCAACTAGTTCTACCTGCCATACCAAATAACGATTAGCTAACTGCCTTTACACACACACACATATCACACCTATATCCCTTGCGGGGTAGGCAGAGCGATAACGATCGCAAAATTACGGTCGTTATCGCCACGTCTGACAACATTTGAGGGTCGTTGCAGATAAGTCGTATATCACTATAGTGACAGGTTGTCAGCCTGTCGCCTAAAATTGCAATACACTTAAAACCCTCGAGTCCCTCAGTCGCCTCTTACGACACCCACGGGAAAGAAATGTGGTGATGCTATTCTAAGCCGACATCACACAGCACTGTAACTGCCTTTACCTACTACGAAAAGTGGAAAAAGAATACGTTTCCTACAATAGATTAGGGAAAGATGTTCACTTGCATTGTCTGAATGCATCCCATCAGTATTTAAAGAGCTATCAGCATTTTGTCCCTTATGAATAAATATCCTTAAATAAATAAATATCCTGGACAATTCACACAACGCCATCTAGCCCAAACTAAGCAAAGTTTGTACTATGGGAACTAGATAGTTGATACTAATACATATATACTTTTTTTTTGTAAATAAAAGCATATTATATATAGAAAACACCCATACTCAACACAAATATTTGAAAATTGACTTAACAAATACTTGTGTCCGGTGGGGATTGAATCCACGACCCTCGGCGGAGAAGGCAGGCATACTATCCGCTACGCCATCGGGACAGTCAACCCCGTTATAGTTATACCCCGTATATTAGCGAAAGGTTGTGTAAGCATCTTGTTTCTAGTCGCATTTCACAAAAAATACTTAAGAATTTACTTTTAATTTAAAAATCGCCTTAGTCCTTTAATATTGCATGCAAATTTTATTTACAGGAAAGTCGGAAAATCAAAATTCGGTAGGTTCGCACGCAATCCATTCCAAATGACAGTATTGCTCTGCCGTGGTAAAACGGGTCTTCCGGGAAATGGCCGTTTATTGAGACGGATACTTTCCGGTCCCGCGGCGACATCCTCACCTTTGACTATGATTTACGAGTTTTACGGCCTGATTTCCAAAAGTGCCTTGTTCATTATTTATTTGAGACGCATCTGCTTCGGCAGAATATCAGCTGCGACGATTTGCCGTGTCAGTCCCTATTTCTGGCCAGTGCACGTTTATTTTATGTTGAACTGTTTATTTACATAGTTCAATCTACTTTCTCCTACCTACACATTTACATCAATCGATAAGTGGGATCTCGGAAACTGCTCTAACGATTTTCATGCGATTTCGTATATATTTATTTGGGGCCGATTAATCGATAGACCTAGGAATATTTTTTATTTACAAGGTGCTTATTATTAATGTAACTTTGTTTGGTGTCCATCATATCCAAAATAAAATTCATTCGTTATTTTTGAACAACTTAATAATAATTTTCTTAATTTCAAACTTCATTTTTATTCTTCGCGCAGGATATTACGAAAGTTTAAATGAATAGACCGAAATTGTAATTTATTATGTTTTTGAATAAAATGGGATTACTATTTTAGCTCGGTATTATAATTTTAATTATGCTGTTCAAAAAGTGTTACCTATATTAAACTAGTAGTTATAAGTATAAAGTAAGATCACTGCGTTATTTTTAGGTGTTGCTCTCCTCTAGTGCAATTTGTAAACAATGCTCATTTGTTACGAAACAATGTAGGCAAAATGTTTACGTGAATACTTTTCTATGGAGAACCTTACAAAGTGTCATTCACAGATTTCCCGCGTTCTAGTTTATTTTTAAAAGCTTTCGCGAGTATAAAATAATGACGTGCTTTTGTAACTTATACTTTAGGTTACTTTGTAAGAACGATTCTGCGAATGAACATTATACAGTTAAGTGTAATTTATTTATTTATTCATACAATTTTACAACATGGGTTACAAAAACTTGGCATCATTAAACCGAGTTCGGTTTGTCTTAATGCTGCACATATGCTAATTTCCTTAAATACTTAAACAGACTAGTCTTATTACTACCTATTAATAATGTTTATTGAGGCAGTGTATAGGTACCTATGTTGTCCTGCCGCACGGAGGCCTACATCAATAGCAGTAGGTAATCCCTTAGGTATGAAATAAATTGACTTATTTTTGTTTCAACGACACCTGATGATGTTATTCCCATGTTTTCCTAATAACTTTCCGACCCTTTAGCTATTTCTGTCCATAAAATTACCTCGGTCAGTTGGTTTATTTACATAAAGGAAGAGATAAGGAATTTTTTTTTTTGCATTCAGGTTGTAGAGGTCAGATGGCAGTTTCTCTGTGTAAAAACTTGGTTCTTCATCAAATCCCGTAGGTTAGGTAGGCGACCATGTCAGAGAACGGGATAAGGCAAGGAGAATGATGACAATTACCATGAAAATTAAACGGTAAATAAACTCTTTTTACTTCTTGAAAATACGAGTAAAACCTGTTTACTATGTGGTCGGTTTTACGAGCTGCAAGACGATCTGATGTCGTGGAGAAAGCGAATATGTCTGTTCTGATATTTTTATGAGGGGTAAAAGAACTCATCAGTGTGCATGCAAGTTTCATTACAAAGCAGACTTTTCATACTCATTTTATACAGGGTGTAAAAAAATTGCTGCAAATATTTTAAGTGACGAGCCAGCCCATGAAACTAAACAACTTTCCCCGAAGAACATAAGTCACAATATGAAAAAAAATAATATTAGGCCTCCCATACAAAATTAGCAACCGACCAAGTCAATTTGTGTGGGAGGTCCACATAAATTTCTCATTTTTCGACCTGTTTTCTTGGGGAAAGTTGTTCAGTATCATGGGCTAACTTACCCCTTAAAATATTTGCAGCTAATATTTTTACACCTTTATATTCTTTGTCCTACGTACAAACATTAACCAACTACGCATTCAACCCTTGCGGGGTAGTCAGAGCGTCAACGGGCGCTATCGCTACGTCCGACACATCTGAAATTGTATTGCGTTCCCTCAACCTAACCTCTTATGACCCCGCTGGAAAGAAATTGGGTAAGTTATTCTTAGCTGGCAGTACAGGCCATGTTTATGAAAGATATTTCAATATTAAAGACTGCCATTAATCATGAATAAAATGATTAAATATTTACTTCCTTCAACAGATCCGAGCGAGTTAAAAAATTAGTTTGCAAACTCATAAATGTGTCTGGTTTTGGGGCATTAATGCATGTTCTGGTGAACTTTTATTAAATATTAAAGAAATGTATGTATTTTACATACTAACATACACAAATATCGCTTTTCTCCTTTGCGGGGAAGGCAAATGTGTAACGGCCGTAGAAATTATGATCGCTATCGCCATGTTTGACAAATGTTTGGGGTCGTTTCAGATCAATCGTGTTCTACTATTTTAGTAACAAGTTATATGCCCGTTTTTGAAATTTTATACACATGAAACCCTTAAGTCCTTTTAAAAACACCCGCAACAGTTGATTTACTCACATTGTAAATGGCGTAGATGAAGGGATTGTAACAGGAATTGCTCATTGCCAGCCAATCAAAGCAGAAGAATAAAATGTTTATGTATTTGTATCTGAAACAAACACAATACTGTTATAATCAAACAATTTAATCACAATGCATACTGTTTAAAAATTGGTTACAAGAAAAAAAACTCATTACACATATAACCAACACATCGTTTACGTGTTTACAGGTTTTGCAACTTGACATTATTGTTTATCTGGGTCTGAATTCTATGAATTCTGGTTAAGAAAAGTCTCAACGCAACGACGGAGCGCTAAAACATCGCAGCGGCCTGTCAAATCCATACTAGAAATGTCAATTCCCATACTGAAACCGCTCAACCGCTGTCGAAGCAGCGCTAGCGCAGCGTCGTCCTTAGAGTGCGGTTTTAGTATGGGGAGTGACCCTAGAGCTGCGATAATTTAGCGCTCCGTCGTGCGTTACGTGTGCGATCCACCTAAGCACATTTAAGTAGGATTAGCTTTACAAACAACTTTTATGATTAGATATTTAACCATTCACAGTTTATAGCTCTATTCTAGAATTAACATTGGCTTACCAAGAAATTTTAAGCCAAAGTCAAGTAAATTGCCACAATTACAGTGACGAGGCTTAACGACCTGCTTTGGAAACGGGTTATTTAATATTATCAGCGAGTAGGTTAAACACAAAATGTTTCAGTTAAGTATTCATCTAAATAAATCATTCTGCGTTTGTTTTGAATGAAACGAATAAATTCTTTAACCTTGCGCATGTGTTTTGAGTTAGGTGCTGTAGTATCGCATAACCCCATTTCTTATAAGATCCCACCTCTCAGTTATGATGCGCAACCGCGACTTCGATTTTCTCTACACTTGTAGACAAAATTATTCGCTTGTTTTGTTAAAATCCATACGATTTGACACTTGTGAAGTCTTCTCGCCCACGAGATGTTTCTATACTGTGCGCATCATAAAGAGGCTAGTTTACAGAGGGACAAATCAATCGTAGGAATTTCGACTGGAAACTGAACTCCTCGCGAACAGTTTGTTTGTATCAGACTGATTGCATTCCAACTGTGAGAAGTACACAGCTCGAAACTTTAACCTCAGTCATCCCCGAGTGCCAAAGTTTGATCAAGGGCACTGGTCCACTGAAACTTGCAGATTGTAAACCGTTGCAAAGTAGGAATAGTTGTTTACTGATTTCCATAGGAAAAGTGCGAACTAGCCACACGTTCATACAGGTCCCGATTAAAAGAACCCGACTATCACTACCACTACAATTTGGTAATATAGTATTTAAATATTTATTGGTTTTGCTACGCTTTTTCAAATGAACGTTCACTCTGCAAGTACCAAACAAGATGATTCAATCCTTAGATTAATGATATGCGCTAGCGAGAAAACTTGCTTTTCGGCATTGTTCTAAGTTTGCGCGGTAAGTAGGTATATCAAAATTCATATTGAACATCATATTGAAGAATAAATTTTTAAACTTACTCATTAATGGAGGTAAAATAAGATTGAAGCAGCATATAGCTCTGTAGAGGCAGCCAGCATATTGCGAACAAAGCTACCACAAGCACCAACATTTTTATGACCTGCAACAAAAACAAAATTTTAATTTTAATTGTTTCGGAGTTTTTTTCACAACCCATAAAAATACCATAACAATATCTACAATATTTATTAATATAAATTTAATATCTTGAAAATTTTAAGAACAGGAATTTATTTTATTTTGCAGGGACGGTTAGGAATGTTTCGACATCAGGGTTCTAATTTTAGGGTATTTTTTATATATGTATTTATCTACTCGCTTTAATAAGTAGATACGGGAATAACAAAATATAAAACCTGTAATCAATGAGGTTAGTCCTTTTCATGTGCAATTTGAAGGATACTTTGCGGGGTGCGCATGAAAACACAAGGAAATTATACTAAAAACGTTCCTTATCAACAGCCGAACAATAATAAAAAGGGCATGTTTTTTCTAACGTTTGAAATAAAAAGAATCTGCCCAGAAGGAATTGTGTATTTAACATTGATTGATGCAGCAAATAAAAAGAAAAGGCATTATTGGAATATTTATTTACGTTTAGGTAAAAGTTCTTTGAACAAAAGGATCTGACTATCCAAGATCGTTTGCCCACTAGCTTGATGTTGTAGGGAACGATACCATTTTAAGATGTTTTTATAAATGAATTGCGAACTGTGATTTCAAAAGTGACATCAAGGACCAAAATATCTTCAGATGATTTTCTTATATTATCTCTTTCAAACAAAGTTTTCGTAGCAAAGTGTTTATTTATTCAGGCTCAATTGATTGAATAAGAAAGCAGTGACGGTACTTTAGCCACAGATTATATAAACACTTCGCAAAATGATAAAAAAAAAAACGAAATTGATCGTGCTATATTTTATTTGAATGTATAATTTTCATGTTTATAAGTAAAGCAGCAAGCGTAGCGTTGGACGCCCTCCGGCCAGATGGACCGATGACTTGAAAAAGGCGGCTGGTAGCGACTGGATGGCAAAAACGGGAGATCGTGCCCTATGGCGTTCCTTGGGGGAGGCCTACGTCTAGCAGTGGACTGCAATAGGCTGAAATAGAATAGAATAGAAGTAAAGCAGCCTGTTACTTGTATAGCCTAAAACGGCCTTCTAAAGTTAACAATATTATTTACCCAAAACAATAAAAGGCTTATTTTGTACTCATAAAGAGCGGAAAGGAAAGGCTCTTGAAAAGTATTTGTCACTGTCATTCTTTACCATGAATTTATTATTTTTGCCAAAAAAGAAAAATCTCTTTGTGGTTTCAAAGGAATACGTTTTGTTCTGTAAATACGAGTAAGTCATTGTTTTTTTATGTGGGGTTTTATGCGAGTTCATGGAAATATAATTTACGGACGATTTCACAATTTCAAGACGGATTTCTTTCGCGAATTTCAGGAAAAATTTACTGATATTCTGAGTAGCTACCTACATTACCTACGTTACATAATTTTTACCTATCAGATCCACGCCCGGGACATTTTTTTGTTCAATTGGGTTCCGTGCATAGGTGGGCCCTATAAACGGATGCAACAAACTGAAAGTATAGAAAAAGCTAATTTAGATCATGCAATTTGCCCGGAATTAATAAGAAATTGGATAAAGTGAGACCCCACACAAAAACAAAGAAAAAGAAGGAGAAGTGGTCTACGACGTACCTTTTTCTTGTTCTTCATGTGGTTCGCGTCGCGCAGCTCTTGCGCGTTCCCCGGCGCACGCGCACCCCACAGCTTCATCGCCATATGCGCGTATGCGAACGTTATCACGAACAACGGGATCACGTACTAAACAAAAAAAGTTAGGTACTAAAGTTACTGAAGTTAATTTTATTTATTTTTTATATTTCTTAAACAAAGAGTCCACTGATATTATGTCACATAGAGGAAGGTACAATTCGAATGTTTTTCTTCGATCAATTATTTTTTATATCCAACAACGAAGCCAGTAACTCGGAGAAGTTGGCGTCGGAAGTGTAAGCAATTAAAATTATTGTAGTTCAGAAACTAAGAGCAAGATCGAGACAATTGACAATATTTGCTTCACTGATTTGCATCATTATTTTACTTAGATTGTTATACAATTCTTTGTGAAAGAAACATTACGCGCCAGTTTCATGAGTCAGCACACTTCATAATGAGGGTAGGTAATAAATAGGTAGGTAAATAGTTTCCAGTTCCATGTGCCGTAACTTTTTTTACTTAAAATAAAAGAATAATAACAATAAAGTTTAAATATGTACACACCACACATCTTATTCAGAAAGAGGAGTAATTTTCAAGAATCTTAAAAAATGACTGTCTGCAATATTTGGTACTATTACGTTACGCTACTAATAAGCTAGTATGCACAAGGACCTACATGATGGCATTTATTTTACTACACACAGCCAATGCAAAATCTTGGTTATATTTTACCGAAAAGACTATTATTCTATAACTAAGTACCTACTTGATAGTGTGTTCTCAATGTGCTGAAATCTTACCTGAAATATGTATAATAATAATCTGTATATGGTAAATGAATGTAACCCAAACTCGCTTGGTTGACAGAATGGCTTCTTACGGTACTCTAGAGTCACTGCAAAAAAAAGGTATATTACTCAACCTTTATTTTTAAAAATTAAATACATAATGGCAAGCAAACTTCAATACAGATTTGTTAAGTTTTCTCCATAATAGGCTGGGAATCGAACGCATTAGTATTTGTAATTTGAAAGTCACGAATGGAATATGATAATTCGTTTAAAATATCTTTCATGATGCCCTATCTTATCCAAGTATTCACCCAGGTTTTATGATAATATTTTTTTTATTTTCTCAAAAGAATTACAAATTGTTCAAAATTTTGTCCTAAGAAGAACAAAAAGAAAAGTTACTTACCAGGATCAAACTCGTCCTCCATAACGACCTCCCAGGACATTGCCATAGGGGCAGCCAGCGACAGAGCTAGCACCCAAATAAATACTATTATCACTTTTGCCACTCGTTTTGACGTGTGAGCGCTGAAACAAAAAATAAATTTTAGAAGTGTTGAAGATTGAACAAATTGGGGACGTTCTCAAGAAAGGTTAAGGTGGGGTTATTTAACCCATTGAGCATTCATGAAAAAAACTGAATGTAGCTTTTACACAAAGCAAACGGATTGAGCCTGTCTACGGCAGTTTCTACATATAACGCACGATGCTTCTCATTTTAGCGCACCCTTACCGCTGGCGTCAGTCAGTTGCACTGAAATTTCAAATTCCCTTGCTGAAAACCGATTTTAACCCAAGAAAACGCATCCGGTGGGTAAGTCGAAACTTGCATCAGACAGACCCATACCTACATTACGAATGCGCTAAAAATGCGCAGCATCGTGCGTTAAAAGTGGGACGTGAACCACCAATCCTTCTAGGAGAGAAGCGTGACTTTAAATAACTACGTATATATATGATAAAAAGCCTCCTACGAACACCTACGAACCTAATTAAAAGGAAACCTAATTAAAGAAAAAACAGATTGGATTTTCTCATTTCAGTGTAATCAATCTCGTCTGAAATGAGTTCATAGGAACTTCCAGTACGTAGCGTGGGAGTAGAAAATCGAATTCAAATATTTTGATGTTGTTTACGATAGCTCGTCGATGAAACACGGATTCAACTATTCAGCTATTAACATTATCCAGAATATCGTGGATAAATATTTTGGTCATATTTAGGTTTTTTTACAACATGTTTATTTTTATCACGTCTTTCAGTTATAAGCTGATCAGTTAACGATCCAAACATTGCCTGGATTTCGTGGTATGTGTATTATAATACTTTTTATTTAAGTTTCAAGAAAGTATACAATCGTGCAGATATGGTAACCGTGTGAAAATTTTTCAATATTGATATACCTCATATATCTCGGAAATAAAAACAACAGAATGGCATTTATAAAATTACTAGCTGGTGCCCGCGAACTTCGTTTCGCCATATATCATCCATCATATAAGCTATATAAAGGAAGCTCACTGATAAACATGGGCCTCCCCCATAGACTCTAAGAACCATAAAATAATATATTATAAGCTTATATTAAATTGTTGGTAGATAGGTACCCAAAAACTTGGTTTCGCCGACTATACAGTGTGTAAAAATATTAGCTGCAAATATTTAAATGGGTGAATCAGTCCATGAAACTGTACAACTTTCCCCAAGCAACATAGGTCGAAATATGGAAAAAAATTTTGGACCTCCCATACAAAATGTAGCAGCCGAGCAAGTCAACTGTATGGGAGGCCCAAATGTTTTTTTCATATTTAGACCTATGTATTCCTTGGGGAAAGTTGTTCAGATTCATGGGCTGATTCACCCCTCAAAATATTTGCAGCTAATTTTTTTACACTTTATATGTAATTTAAAAAAACTGTTAAATCCTAAATTTACAATTTCCACATGCAAAAAAGAGTAAGAAAACGGTGATTCTTTTATATATGTTTGGTCTTTTGGATTCCTGTAGGTTGAATTTGCTGAATCAGGTTACAGATTAGTCACTCCCTGTTCCAAATCCTCGCTTTCCAGTTCATTTTAGCATTTTTTTTTAAATCGTGCGTTTACTTCCAAAGGTATCAATTCCGTGAAGTAGACTGATGCCACATTTCTTAACATTGTGATGGATGAATAAAGACCGAATTCATGAGTGTGAATAAATAAAACATAAGCTTATTAAAAACCAAGTAATCCCACTACAAATCCTATCCTATCCCTATATGATAGGTATCCCTTCACACAAACTTTTGCTTTGTAGCTATTGCAATTTTCCCGCGGTAAATAGTAGATTACGCACCAAGAAAACGATCCATAAATAAAGATTGTATCGCCTGGTACGCAACTTACACGTCTTGTACCACGGAACTTTTGTTTTCGAGTGTAAAAAATATTGAATTATTAAAAGTTAAAATTATTCCAATATTAAAGAGATATTTTTGTAGTCGTAGACATATTCGTAGATTTTACTTTTCTCATTTATTGAGGTTATAAAAATATAGACTAAAAATAATAAATACGGCCTCTTGTCATTTTTCTTTCCGCGCGCTTATTCAAAGTGACACAGTTCGTGCTGGCCAGTTCGAAATTTGAAATCAATCTCGGGTCCAATAAGCCCATACACATCTTTTTACTACGCGGCACTATGAAATTTACGTGATCTACAAACTTATTTTATGCGTAGCAGCCAACCCCCCTTTTAGGGGTATGTTTTTTTTTAGCCTATAACCTGGTCGGTGATTTACTTGACATTTTGGTACAAATTGCATCAAAATCCGCTCGGTCGTTTTCGCGTGATGCTTCCGCATATCCACAAACAAACACACAAACATCTAAACATCTAAACATCTAAACATCCAAACAGACAAAAATTAAAAAAATTGCAGAAACGTGTTTTGTTATCAATATTAAGTATCACGAAACAATTTTTTTTTTGATATCTTGTATGTACAGACTTTCGGTCCTCTTGAGCTTTATTATATGTATAAGAAGATTTGGTCCGTTCTCGTATTAATGTAGGGAAAAGGGGTACAAAGAAAAAATATTGTAATTACTCAGATGCGAACCATAAAAGCCCATTCGCTGTAATAATCAATGTATTTAGACGAGGATTTCCGGCAGCTTTATAGGCACGATCAGTTAATTGCTCTGTGTCGTCGTATCAGTTATAATAAATAAATACACATATCACGCCTTTATCCCTTGCGAGGTAGGTAGAGCAATAACGGCCTTTAAGATACGGTCGTTTGACAAAATATTGTGGACACTTCAGATGGTACAGATATCACTGTAGTGACAGGTTGTCAGCCTGTCGTCTAAAGTTGTAGTACTCATGAAACCCTCAAGTCACCCTCAGGAAGAAGTGGGCTGGTGCTATTCTAAGCCGGCATCACACGGCTAATCAGCTAATCAGCTATCAGTTATAGGATCATTATATGTGGAGTTTCAACCACACAAATGAAGTAAAATAACATTATTTTACTTTGTTTTTGCTTCTGACAAAATATTTAATGAAGTAATTTTTCAACTGAAATTATTTATGTTCAAGGCTCTTTGTATCCGGTACAAGAAAAAAATATATATCTGATCGTAGACCTACCGCTACATTATTTCAACAGGAAGCAAAGTTTTGATATTACGCATTTAGGGTTTCTTATCTCGGTGTTAATTTAGGCTGTTATAATTTCTGTCTGAAAATAAACTTTTCGTGCTACAGGAGTAACAGTAATTTATTAAACTACGTAACCATTTATTTATTAGATAGGTAATAAAAAGGTCTAATTTAGATCCACTTCATGTTGTGGCGATTGGTCACAACATGAAATCAATGCGTATTCCGTTATCTGCCCATCTATTCGTGAGTATTTCTAGTGCTACTTTGTAAACAAAAAAATAAAAATAAAACGAAAGTAGACACCAAGGTAAGGAAAGAGTCGAAATTTTTTAATTTATAATCACGGAAACCGTCAATGGTCACTTTATACAATGCTCAAATACTTTGAGCAGAGTATAGTTTCCATTCTGCATGTTAACAACAAAGCTTTTTAAACCTTTACCCGGAATGAATCTATCGGGAATAAAAGAAAAACCCTTAGCTACTAAAAGTTATGCACCTAAAATACAAAATTTCAAAACTCACACGTGTTGAAAATAATTTAATCTGCAAGCTGGGTTTCGCTGATTGCATTTAGTTTTAATTTGATGTGATATAAACGTTTATGATTAGGTAGTGCAATTATGGTATTCAGCCGGTGAACCAAGTTTGCTAGTTTTTTGGGTTTTGTTACGCTTCAATAGCTAACGTTGCATAAGTCAATTTAAAAACAATTACAAAAAAAAACAGTTCAAAGAACGTAAAAATCGTTTGAGCCCTTTCCGAAATCCTGATAATATTATTCGTAGATTTATAATACAGGGGGAAAGGTGGTTCTTTGATGTGGTCATTTCATTTTGCGAAATATATGTGGAGCCAATGCGTACAAACTACATAAATTACTTTTCTGTTTCATTGGCTAACTAAAATGGTACAAAATACTAATAATACCCAGGATTTCATAAAAATTTTAGCTTTAAAATGACGCGGCGTGCGGTGATAAAGCGTCTGACTGAACTAAGTACATTTCGTACATTAATTCTCAATACATCAAAGGACCTAAAAAAAGTTAAATTGCTTGTTAAAAAAGTTAAGTAAGTAGTTGTATGAACAGGCGCCGTGGGACATTACACAGGCTATATAAAAAGGTCTATAGAAGAACACCTAAGTTAGAAACAGCTTTCCCTCACACGAATATAAATAATGGAATTACCTTTCACCCTGTATGTATATTTATTGCTCGTTCTAAGACATTGCTCAATGATGCATAAGTAAGTTCAGTAATAAGTAAGATTTAATATTAAACGTCAAAACTAAAATAAGTATTTCGTATCGCAAAATAATGTTCCACATTTTCACTCTACAAACCTACACTACAGTTCGTATTTGCTGTCGTGATAAAAGCTACGTCATTTGCCAAGACGTTCAAAAAATAGAAGCAAGTTAACCAAACTGGACGCTTTAGTTAACCTAAAATGTTTGATTTTTCCGTTGAAAACAAGTTAATATGAACAAAGTCACGTTCTTCGTCTTTAGAAATTTAAAATGGCTCAACGATATACGTGGCTTTTTTTACTAGTGTTTTGTTTTAGCAGATTTGAAAAGCATTACTTAGTAGGTAGGTAGATTTAATTATAAGGTATATTCAAATATTCTGTGCACATACATTTACTTCTGACTGTTTATATTACAACGTTTGACTGCAAGGCAAAGATGAATGAGACCTACATCTTTGCCTTGTGATGCCCGTCTAGAATAGAATCACCCCATTTCTTTCCCACAGGTATGGTTAGAGGAGACCAAGGGAGTTGGGGCTAGAAGTGTATTACGATTTAGGCGACAGACTGGTATTAACCTGTAATATTAGCAAAAAATATACTAACTATAGTGTAGTGATATATCTATTTTTATAGGCGCTAACGCTCTGCCAATGCCGCAAGGGACAAATGCGTGGTTTACGTATGTATGAAAAAAAGCAAGTTATTTGAAATAGAGTCTATGCTACTTTACAGTCAATGCCAGCATCGCTATGTTTCCTGGCGAGACTCATTAATACGAGCTCCATTAGTCTTCCACTTGGAGAGCATCAGAATATAAAGTAGATGTGAGCACTGAGCAGTTCCATACACCTACATAGTAGGTAAGGTAAAGAAGCCGTTACAGCATGCATACTTTAAGAAATTTTACTCAAATAAGTTTTACATTTTTAGCTTTATACATCTAAGTACTGTAATAATTTGAAAGCCTTCAATTTGTTATAGCTCCTAAAAACGTTCTCACTCAAGTGAAGAAACCTATCTAGCTAAGGCGAAATAAATTGAACATAAAACTTTATTCAAAATTTAAAACGAATGTAAAGAGAAATGAGATTGAACTACTCAATCATATGAAATTTGTCAAACAAATCATAAAACAGTAAAACTACAAAAAACAAAGAAAAGAAACGGTAAAACTACAGAATACGAAATTAGAAAGATTTCCTTACCTTCTCGGTCCTTTATCATAAATTTCAATAACAGACTAAAATATCAAACCCCCTTAGAGGATTCATATGTAGTTAAGTTAGTAAGTGTCATAGTTAGTTACATAGTAGATATCGCAGCATCTTACTTAATAAACGTTCCCGTCCCAACTTCTTAGCGTATAATTAACACTTCTATTATCACTAAAGTATTTCATATGGCGTAATTTACATAATCTTCATAAGCTTCTTATTTCCGTACGTACGTAAATTTTCCGGATTCGCTACAACATTAGGTACATACTTGTCTACAAGATATACTTATGAATAAAATCTATAGTTTAACCAATGTAATGTCAATTAATGATGGAGTTTATTTTCAACTTGGTTGATTGATTATGAGATCAAAACCGTGAGCTGCCTATTACACAAAATAAATTTCATGGGGAATCTTTTTCTTTATTCGTTTAGTTTCTAGTAGATGGCACTCGGAGTGAATTATACATACTACGGTGCATTTTCCCATAGATAGGAGTAATAAATTAACTTAGGAAATTGCATAAAATCTTATTTTTATTAATAAAGCACTAAACGCATTCAAATCCCATTAAAAAGCGGTAATAGTTTTTATTGGGCACTGAACTGAACTTGACAATTGCTCAATCTGAAATACCGCCACCTAGTTCGAACAAGTAGTTTTATGATACAGTTTTATGCCGAGTACATACAATATGGCTCCATAAAATTTTGTAACTGCAAAATAACGAATAGAAATGAAGATAACATTCTAAAACTAGGAGTAGGGTTGTTGAGCCAGTTTATTATTTTAGAAATTCAGCAAATGAAATAAATAAAAGTATTATAGGTTTATTCAATACATTTTTATCGTTTAATAACATTGGGTATGTCTGTTGACTCAATGATTCTTAAGAGAAAGTATTTTTTTCGAACCTGTATTATACCGATGTACCCTCCAGTTTCATAATATATTGTAGTAAGAAATTTGTTGCTATTTGGGCAAAAATTTTAATTTTGTTTATGAAATGGCGCACATAATTTGCCAGACTTGGCGATAACACCTGAATTGGTACGGCTGTTTTGCCTATTTCACATGGGATAAAGGTGATACATTTATTATGTGTTGCAACGGCAGTATAGGATTTTGATCAATTTGCCTTTCCCGATAAAGGAATGTTGAGATCGAAGAAATAACTGTCAAAATGGTTTTCGGTAAAATAGTATGTGGTTGGTGGTTTGCTGATAGCTTGTTTATTTTAAATTTTTACGAAAATTTAACAAAGAAATTATCAAGATCTACGACGATCTTCGGTCTCGCAGACGGGCAAAAGTGAAGAGGAACTGTGTGCGGTCACTTACTAGCGCGGGTCGCGTGAGAACGGCGGTAAAACTAACAAAAAGATACCGGCGAGCTAGCGATCTTCGACAATGGACGCAAAGGCCAGTCTGGTAAGATCTTTCTAAGTTTGTTTAATAATTGTTATAGAAGATGGAGTAAAGATTCACGGACGGCTCGTCGTACAGTAACTAGGTGTCTGATGAGAGCTGCCAGTCAAAAGCAAGAAAGAACGTAAGAGATGACTGAAGATAATAATGGTGAGTATGGCATATCATTAACAGTTTAACCATTAAATGTCCACTGCTGAATATAGGCCTCCCGTAAATATTTCCACCTTGTCTGCTTAGAAGCGACCTGCATACAGCATTTCACTCCGGACTTGACCAGATTTCATCTGTCCATCTCGCGGGGGGGGGGGGATACGATCTACGCTGCCAGTACGAGGTCTCCACTCTAGAACTCTTCTGCTCCACCGGTTATTGGCCCTTCGAGCAATGTGGCCTGCCCATTGCCACTTCAGCTTACTAACTCTCTTAGCTATGTCGGTTACCTTGGTTCGTTTACGGATCTCCTCGTTTCTTTCTTTCGAAATGCCGAGCATAGCTCTCTTCACAGCTCGCTGAGTATGGCATATACCCTTCTAAAATGGCGGAGACCTATATCCAGCACTGGATTGTTGTCGCTGTTGTAATAGTAAGATGCAGTCGCTTACCTGAGAGGAGTGATGATGGCGCGATGTCTGTCCACTGCAATTGCTGTCAAGGTGAACACACTGACGTTCACGCTCAGGGCTTGGACGAATGGACAGAATGGACACATGAAGGTTGGCAGAAGCCATCTTTGCAGCAATGCTGCTTGGAACTGCAACAAGAACACTTTTTAGTGGTCGTTTTAGTGGTAAAAAAATATCTATCCATTGACCGACCTATCCATCTTACTTTTCTATCTTTTTATCTAACTACCATGGGAAATTAAGAGACGGCAGCGAATTTAAAATCACTGTGAAAGAATTGCCAATTGTCAATTAGTATTTAAAAGCTAAAGCAGATAGTTTATAAAATATCGGTTTAATATCTTTACTTCTACATATGTGCCAAACAAGACTAAATAAGGCCAAACTTTTAAAGGTTAAACTTTTTTGATGCCAAGCTAGACTAAAATAACTGATGCTTTCATTTCTCTATTTTAGTTCACGTCTATCAGCTGAGTAAAAAAAGGTCAAACACAAATTAAGGCTACGGAATTAAAAGCTTTCTTTGCTCACTGATACAAAGAACTTTCGTAGACTGACGCTACAAGCTACGTCGTAGCAATCAGATAAATAAACCGTAGACTATTTGGAAAACTTGCAATTTTTTTCAAGCAGGATTTGATTCCGCTACTTTTGTCATTAGTACTGGCGATGGACGCTTTATCCATTTTGGCTTCCGAGTCTCAATCGCAATTCGCAGCGTGCAAAATAATGCAACTGCGTTTTGGCGATACAAACATAATTTGATAAAAACTTTTTCAATTTTTCATGAAATTATATTTAGGTAGGTATTCTGGAAGTGTTTTAAAATTTTGGTTTACATTTCGTAGAAATTCCTAAGCCACGTACTAATATTACTACAACCTTTATATTTAGTACTCAAAAATATTAATTCCGATGATATTAATGTCATAATCGAATACTTATATTCCCACAAAAAATCTCTTATTATATCCAACGCCTTCGGTAGAAGCAATTTTCGTACATCAATCATTATCGTACTCTGTTCGTTGTAGGATTATACTTCAGACAGCCTGTAATGTTCATTAAATTTTCGTTTGTCTTTTTGCGTAAATTGAGTTTCTTATCAGTCTACCTGCTGTCGAAAGCATAAACCATTATGGAACAAAATATTATTAAAATACGTATAGAGCCGTCAATTTCCGTCAAATATATATATAAACAATAGGATTAGTATCTCTAAGTCATAATATCATTGTCATTACCTTATCGCGTTCCATATTTTAAAATTTAAATGGGGTTTTTGCCATCTCTTTTCATTTAGACGCTATCGTTTTAATCATTTTTTTTAGGGTATGGCTTTTGTTATGTCTCGTCTTATTTTGAAAGATGCGCATTTTGTAAAAAAAAAAGGTACATGACATGACTTCAATGATCTTTATGTAAACTATTTGACGGATAGTGATAGCGCTTTTAGGTTAGGAATTGTTTTCCCGAATCGGGGTCTTTGTCTGTCTATCTCACTCAAGAGGGTTTAACTTGAATAGAAGTTACTCACTTGGAATGGAACTGCAAATAATCCTATGACTATGTCTGCTAGCGCTAGATTGGCTATGTAGCAATTGGTGACGCTCTGCATTCGCCTTGAAGTGGCAACTACCCACATAACTAGAAAGTTTCCAACCACTGCCAGGACTGATATTGAGCCGTAGAGAAATGACAACAGGACTATTATGCTCGTCGGTACATCGTACAGTGTATCTGAAAATGTTTAGTCAAGTTAGTACGAGTAAAAGTCATGCTGATAAAGAATGGACCTGTAAATGAGATCTGTCATAATATGCCAGGTGGTGATTCTTTCGCGCTCACATTAGGCGGATCGCACACTTAACGCACGACGGAACGCTAAAACATCGCAGCGGTATGTCAGATCCATACTAGAAACATCACTCCTCATACTAAAACCGCACTCGACAGGCGACGCTGCGATAGCGCTGCGTCTACAGCGGTTGAGCGGTTTTAATATGGAGATTGACATTTCTAGTATGGACCTGATAGACCGCTGCGATGTTGAATGAATCTAATGAATCTGAATCTTGAATCTAGCGCACTGTCGTGCGCTAAGTGTGCGATCCGCCTTAGGGTCGCGCCGCCATAGACAGATTATTTCTTTATCTGAACGTGTGATACAAATAAATTGGCGCACTCAATCTATTATAGCGAACAAATACCAATATTTTGAGGTTACTTGCAATTTTTCTAACACATTCATCATTTTTGAATTGCCAGATTTACACAATAGCTTTTGAGAAAATCATTCAAGTAAATACTGCTGATAAAATGTTTGGTGCGTTTTTGAAATAAATTTTTTGAAAGAAAATGCGATTACAAAGGGTTAGATAGGTACTTTGTTGTATGATGACTAATAAAAAGGTTCAGTAGAGCCTTAATATTCCAACTTAGTTCTATATTCTATTCTAACATGTGCAATTTGGGACACACGTACCTACATATCAAAATACTACCTAATGTTTTAATTTTGATTAACCTTTTGTATCACATTCCTTCATCATCATCATCATCATCATCATCATCATTGGCCTCACACGTCTGTGACAGACGATTTAATCAGTGTCTGAGGCAAGACTTTTCGTGGCTATATAAGCCAATGCGGGAGCGGCATGACTTTCCGCACGCTCTACAAGTGAAGGTGGTATTATAGACTGGAACATGCATGTTTAGGTGTCGTTTTTGCCTTTTGTTGGCGAGACCAAAGAACCAGGCGTCGTCGTGAGACTTACGCCCATCATACACACGCTTTCGCCATTCGTCCCTATCCTCAGCAAGCTTCTCCCAGCTTTGATGGTCGATGTCAAACGCAGCCATATCCCGCTTGGCGCAATCTTTGAAACGCAGCATGGGTCTTCCAACCCCTCTTTTGGCGTTAGCTACGGCACCAAGCAGGACACGCCGCGGTAGGCGCGAAGGTTCCATTCGGTGCACATGCCCTAGCCACCGCAAGCGTCTCTGCTTGAGCAGGGCGGTAAAGCTAGGCAGCTGTGCAATTTCTAGAACTCGCTCGTTTGTGACTCTGTCCTGCCAGGTTATATGCAAGATGTTTCTTACGCAGCGCATATGAAACGAGTTAAGTCGACGCTCTTGTTTTGCATACGATGTCCAGGTATCAGCTCCGTACAAGAGTATGCTTAAAACGCAAGTTTGGTAAACAATAATCTTGGTTTTAGTGGTCAGATGTTTATTGTTCCATACTCTTGTACTCAGCTTACCAAACATGGTTGCCGCTTTGCCGATACGCGTATTGATCTCAACATCAAGTGTGAGATTGTTCGACACAGTCGACCCCAAGTAGCAAAACTTGTCGACAATGTCCAAGGGAACGCCACCGAGCATTATATGTGGGGCTTCTGCGCCTTGAGTTAGCACTACTGTTTTTTTGGCATTAATGGACATGGAGAACAGAGAACACGCGTGGGAAAACTTATCGATAATGTTTTGAAGCTCACTTTGAGAATTTGAAACGAAGGCTGCATCGTCAGCAAACAGAAGGCTATCGACAAATAAGTCATCGCGGTTGCGCTTAGACTTTAGAAGCGAGATATTGTATAGTTTCCCGTCAGCCCTTGTGTGCGGGTGGATACCCTGTTGGTCATCGCCGAAAGCAACTTTGAAAAGCAATGAAAAGAAAATACCAAACAGGGTAGGAGCTAACACGCAGCCTTGGCGAACACCTCTATCACATTCCTTACCATGCGGTAATTTCTAAGAAAACGATTATCGAGTACCTACATACATACACATAACACGCTTTTATACCTTGCGGAGCAGGCAGAGCGTTAACGGCCGTAAGAATACGGCCACTATCGCCACGTCTGACATTTTAGAGGATTGTTTTATAAGGTTGTTTCAGAAAACGTGTATCACTATAGTGACAGGTTGTCAGCCTGTCGCCTAAAAATTGTAATACACCAACACTCTTGAGTCCCTTAGTCGCCTCTTACGACACCCGCGGGAAGGATGTGGGGTGATGCTATTCTAAGCCTGCATCACACGGCTTAACCTCTCGAGTACCTCTTTAGGGTTTTGTATTTTGATGTACCTGAGCAATCACAGCAAATTAGTTTGTTTCTTACTCATAATCTTTGAATGCTATATTAATTGATACGTACCACGAGTCTCGTCGGTGCCATTGAATCCTAAATAATAACCTATGGTGGAAGTATTTCCAGCCCAGTCCGCATCGTCGTCCGTTGAATTCGATAAACTGAAACAATAGAAAAATCTTTAAATACGGTTACATACCAGGTATCTAAGAACCAGAAACCAGTAGCTGGTAAATTCTTGAATGTTTTCACAGATTTTGCAATGAGATGCGAATTCCTAATAATAAGGGGTGTAATTTAACAGGCCTCGGAATACTGATAGAGGTATTATAGAAATAGGTATAATGTACGCGACAATTGCCAAACTATGGCAGTTTTCATTGTCATGGTGTTATGCATAACATATTTAACTGACTACAACTTATTTTATAGATAAAATTATCAATATTTATTCCACATTTTCTAGGTATATAGTATCTAATTAGTAGTTTAAAACAAAAGCCAATAAACAATGACTCTACACCACAATATAGAGAGAGTTCCTTTAAAGTTTCAAACTAATAACATGATGTGATTTAATTTGTTGAAAGTTTGCTGATAGGCAGGAAAATTAATTAACGTAACATTCATAACTGACATAGTATGTGAAGTTAAGTACCTACTTCAAAATAGTAAAAAAAATTACATGTTACATTCTACTCAACAAAGTTTACTTAAATAGATCATGAAAAAAATGCAATAGCTCGCAGCTCGTCACCGTTTCAAGTCAAATCCGTCGCAAATTGCATTCACAGCTTATTATTGTAATCCTTTTTTTTAAATATTTGTTATAAAAATTATGGATATTGATTACTTATTACAATTTACTTCCCCATCCCTGATTGAAAGTATTATTACGCCTACAGCCTCTCTGGAAATAAACACCTAACTGACCACAGCTAGGTTCACGTATACCAATACGTAAGATCACAGTCCTCAAAACCACCGGATCTTCGTATTATTAAAAGCCACTACTTTATTTGGAAATCTCAATATTAACTCCCTTTTTAGTAAACGATTTGACTTTTTTCTATTAAATTTACGGTAAGATCGCGACTTTCTGCTCGGGAAGTTCGGTTCGTGATCATGACACTGTAAGTTGTGTGAGTTTGACACGTCGATTTTCACACCCCAAGTGCCTACCTACTAAGTAGTTATACTCTAAATAATATAGATGGTACACGTGTCCACGCTATGTACGGAGTTTACTGCCAAAATTGGCTACAATAGCCATCTTCGTTCGCATCAGCGCCGATCTGATTAGGAGTCAAAGTGGTCGTCATGGCCGAAATTGGTCGGAGAGAGCATCATCAATATAGATGGTGTTAAGCCAAAACTTATTCTACGTTTTTTGTAAGCGTGTTTGGACAAAATGGACACTCAAATATCGCCGAAAAGTTGTGTATCATGCATGCATAGTGGCTATACAAAAACCTATTTCTTTATCACTGTCACGCCGTGACGGCTATCGAACACTTGTTCAATATATTTGGGATCGTATTTAACATTATGCCGTAAAAGCCCATGGATTACGTCAATGGCGTGGATAAAGCCATGGAAAATTTGAGACATACGGTTTATTGCCGAATATTCACCAATAAAAGAGTGGGTAATAACGGCGTTTTGTCACTTTTATATTGCTGAAATGATCGTTTCGCTCACATTGATATCAAATATAAGCATTCGGGAAGTTGACACTCTTAAGGCCCTATCTTCACACGTAAAACGTAATACTGAGACGTGCCGGGCGACAGAATGACGCTCGAAACTGTTTCCATTTATAATGTATGAAAGAAAAGGTACGCTGTTTACACCTGTGTGACGCGCGTTTCATCGCCGTCACGTGTCAGATCTCACGTCTTACGTTCTACGTGTGTGGATAGCGCCTAAGGAAACGTCGAGTACTATGATAATATTATTTGATGATAAAAAACAAAAATATTTGCATTCATTATAAGCTTTTAAATGTGGTCAATGAAGCCAAGTAAATATTATTCTAGGTTATCTAATCATCGTAATAAAATGATATGAGAAATAAGAACCAAGGTGTCAATCAAATTAGGTAAATCTTGGCATAACGATTAAAATCTATAGTTAGATACATAACACAATACACACGGTGTAAAGGACAGCCTTCCGAATACTGTAAGAGTGGATTTGGGTCATTTGGTTTGCTCGGTGTCCCACACGAAAAGAAAGATTTGGTTCAGAAAGTTTAAATTCTAATTACCTTTTACCTATGAGAGTTTTATGAGACTTATTTGATTCGATTATTTAGGTAACTGTACGAACATCCTCGTTACTACAAAAATGATCTCATATAGATCACAATCTGAATACATCCTATCAGTATTCGTAATGCCATCATCCATATCACATCTAGTATTTCGTTTGAATGTCAAGCTATTTTTCTTCAAAGCAAACATTCCCAAAGTACATTTACGACCGAAATCAAACGCGTTCGGAGAAATAGTAAAAAGAATCATCAAAATAACATCTGTGAATCCCGATATTTCTGTTTATTTTACATTCCCAGATGAAATGTGTACCTACTCTATTTTCTTAACATCCTACGTGGAAAGAAACTCTAGGTAGTTTATTTGTACAACGAAAATCTGATGTGATGTGAGTTGGTACTAATAGAACAAAACACACATTCTCATATTTCGATCTAAATTATTTTCAACTTATGTAATTTTTTTGATGGTTATATTTTTTTCTGTACATCTTTTACATTACGGCCATCTACCTATACTTTTGAAATTATTACCACGAGAATACTATTAGGCACGAAATTATGTATTATAATATAATAGTCTATAGGTAGATACGATCCTTGGATACTTCTTCTGCTTCCTTTAAAGTATTTTTTTATACACGGCACTGTAATGTTGTGGCACTGTTGTTCTGTCCCAACCTTTGTTTAAGACGACGAACTTGACTTTTCGTCAATTTCTCTGTGTTAAAATGGAGTATAGCGTGGCTGTACCTTTCCATCGCCTTACATACATAGGCACATATTAGAAATTAAGTGCTAATAAAATTATAACTAAAATATATAAATATTTATGATAACAAAATGAAGTGCAAAATCTTCAACAAAATTGCTGAAAAGAATTAAATATTAATTAAATATTGGTGCTGTTCTAAAATGGCTTAGAATAGCATCACTCTATTTTTTTGCTGTCGTAAGAGGTGACGAAGGGATTCGGGGGTTTCAAGTGTATTAGAAACTTTGGCGATAGGCTGACAACATGTCACTTCAGTTAGTGATACATACACGATTAATTTGAAATGACCCTCAAGTTTCTCTGAGCGATAGCGTCCGTGTTTTTGGGCCTTGAGGCTCTGCCTACCCCTAAAGGAAGTGAAAAAGCAGAAAAAAAGCAGAAGAGAAAAGAAGTGATGCCTGCGAGTGATAAAGGCATGATATATGTATGTATGTAAAATTGGAGTCTTCGTTAGGTTTCCCAAAATTAAGTACGTTTAAAGTGGTGTATAAGGCGGGGTCGCAAAGTGTGGGTAAGGCGCGGCTCAGCTTTCACGGTCTCCGCAAGCAAGTCCAAGGGCAAAGCCCGCAAATAATTTGACACACGGTTTTTATTATTAGTTGCGTTTTGATAAGGGTATCGACGGGATATTACCCGTGTGGTGCCGGCTTTGCCGTTTAGAATAGCATCGCCCCATTTCCACCCGTGGGTGTCATAAGGGATGAATCCAGGGAACGGGTAGCAGCGTTCTCTGTGAATATCAACAATATCTTGCACAACGCTCGCCAATCCGCTGCCCGTCAAATGTGGTGAGTATGGTAATACCCCCCCAATTGGAGGAGGCCATTGGACTGTTGTGGCTGTAGTAGAAGGGTATCGACAGTAACGTTCTGTACGTATGCCAGAATTCACCCTTAAAATCTTTGAAATTAATTTTAATAACCTTTAATTGTATTTCATTTTGACTACATACATTCTTCTAGGTTAGGTAGCCGACCCCGACAGAGAACTAAATAAGACAAGGAGAATGATGATGATGACATGTGGAAATTAGATTCAAAACCAATGGAAGAAAAAATCACTGTCCGACCAAGCAATAGGTAAGAAAATTCAAAAATACTTTAAAAATTAAATGCAGTTAGTAAGTATTTTTACGTGGTTCAGCATAATTTTTCTGCACAACTCTGTATTTTCGTATAAGAATCCTTCTACTTGCTGGAAATGCTGGCTTAACTGGAAAAGTCTCTCTCTCCTATATCCTCGGATTTGACTCTTATAACTTTTAAGTCTACAATAAACATAATTTTGAAGCTTAACTCACCGTATGTAACAAGCTTCACGTAAGTGATTTAGAAACTGTTTATCACGTACTTAAGTGTACATTGTGGAATATATTATAACATGTGCAGGATAGGTCACGACCGTGTTATAAAACCTGAATGTTATTTAAGTTTGTTTTATTTGAACCTATATGCTATTCTTCGCCAGTTTGTATCCTGTTTCTTGTCAATGGGAGGTTACAATAACAATACCCCATACGAAAATCAAACCACATCAAACAACAACTGTCCTAACTTGACATTTGTTTGTAAGGTGACATGCTCATCAAACAACAACTGTCATAATTTGACACTTGTTTGTACGGTGACATGCTCATCAAACAACAACTGTCATAATTTGACACTTGTTTGTACGGTGACATGCTCATCAAACAACAACTGTCATAATTTGACACTTGTTTGTACGGTGACATGCTCATACCGCTAATCGTCCAGTGCGTTGCGTTTCATCTAAAATAGCAGATAGCCATATTTATTTTTGTTTGAATCCAGTATTCATTTCCATTTTAAACTTTCCTTTTAGGTAAAGACTTTTAGATCAATTCCCTTTTTAACTTTCCTACTATCGTAAAAATCACATCCAAACATTCGATACGATAGACTCTACCAGATAGGAGATCCATTTCACCTGATGAAATCGATATCTATTCACTCAGAAGAAGCGTCTTCCGCGTGTTTCCGGAGGGTAAAAGTGATAGTCACTGCCTCTTAATGTTTACCTAGTAATAGTTTAAGTCACGCAAGCTTTTATTTCACACGATAAATAAAATAAGCGCACGGTAGAAGAATACGTACGTAATATATTTTTAAATATGATGATAAGAAAAGAAAAGATGAATGTCAGACGAAGGCCACTTATTATTTTCTAGATTTTTGGTGTATCATTTTGCATTCTCTCAAACTATGTTAGTAACAGGCGTCAATCTGTTTAGTAGTCGTTGTCAACATAGCATATTTGACGTCAGTTATAAAATGATGAGTCATTTTGGCTACAGCAAATATCAATAGTAGTCTTCTTCTTTTCGTGTGGGACACCAAGTCGTCCAACGACCCGATGAACCCTAGTGTTAGAATTTTTCAACCGCCTTCTACGTGGTTCTTCTAGTAGAAGGCTTCTGACATGGTTGTGTAACGACCGCCGTCTAAGTGAGCATAAACAGCAACCGGGACCTACGGCTTAACGTGCCATCCGAAACACGGAACCATCTAACTTACGGACAATCGGGTGGTTCAGCCCGCAATGTCCTAACCAGACTGAAAACAAATTCACAAAGTGATAAATATCAACTTTGTGAGTGACCCACCGAGAATCGAACTCGGAACCTTCTGCGTCAAAGGCAGTCGCGCTACCACTGCGCCACATCGGTCGTCAATAGTAGTTAACATGCTATGTAGGTGCACCTTATAATTTTTTTCAATAATATGAATACCTAGTTTTAGATAGTAGATACTAGAATAGTTAAAGCATACAATAGAATAATCCAAATCTGATAAACACGCGTTTTCGATACTTATGTCATAGTTCTTTGAACAAAAATTAACTAAAGATCAGCAGTCGGTTTCAAAGTAACTTGTGTGTTTATGACTTTTCAGTAGACGCGTAGCTTTAAATCACTGGGAAACACTATGGCCGACGAATCTGTGATCCAAAGCAATAAAAACAAGCGGGAAATGTTTATCAGTCTCAGCTCAATGAAAACCCAATTTACTGAAACCAAACTAGAGTGGTTTCTTCGTAGGAAGCTACTTCGTATCAAACGTTAAAATGTTTGTAAAAATTAACTAAAATGTGTTTCTATGATCATCAGAAAGATTTGGAATGAGAATTGCTTATCTTAAGATGATGCCATGCTACATCTATCGTCTACTTGCCCACTAGAGGACTTATACAAAGCACACAAAAAGAGCAAGGACCACTTTTTGAGCGCAAAAATTTTAATCTAGGCTTCTCTGACATTATGTGCTTAGTTTGGTACGCACAATATTATACGCCTAATCACATATCAAAATTTTCATAGGATATTGCACGCACATCGTTCCCCTTTGATTGTCAACAATACTGATGGAGCCTACAGCTTCCCGAGTACTAATTCCATAAACGTTTTGGCGGGTTGCACACTGAACGGTTTTAGTAGTTGACATTTCTAGTATGGATCTGTTAGACCGCTGAGATATTTCAGCGCACCATCGTGCGTTAAATGTGCGATCCGCCTTTTTTTTTTGGGCAATCCCTCAAAACAAGAATGACTTTTGGTGGAAAATTCACAGAAATAGTAAAAATTAGTTTCGTTTCATTTTTCGCTCATAGAAATATTCGACAGAAATGTTTGTTTACAAATAGCGTAATTATGATGATAAAATTAGATATGGCTACTGTAAAAATACAACAAAAACTTGGCGTGAACTCTGAATGCACTTTATAGAGTACGCCCGGTGTTTTATCAGTAAATTTTATCAGGAAAGCACTTTAATGTCTCCTTTGAAAAGAATTATGTATTTAGTAATGCTTCACCTACAACAACTGACAATACAAATATTTTCATGACCTCTCACTTGTCTGAAACCTTTTGTGCGCTTTATCTACTTACCTTTCTCTAAGACCATTTTCTACCTTTTTGGGAGGGTCTAGTTGGACGTTTACCTATTACCACTACGCATACAAAAAACGTCTAGGTATATGCTACTACGCATGTATAATTATGACGCTAAACAGATATCCCAAATTTGTTTTGGAACCTTCGAATTCTAAGTCGTAATTATGAATTTAATAACCTTTTTATCAAGTGCAGAGTACATTACACATTTTTGTGGAAACAAATCTCTCTCTCACCAATAAAAGTTAGCCAAACGGAAAGCCTTGACATAGGATTTAATTGGAAAACTTTATGGAAACGACCTTCAAAAGAAAGATTTAGTTTTTGGCGGTTGTAAACCCTCGAAAATGCCCTTTCATGTGCCCAACAAAATATTTATATAATTACTTGTGAAAATTTCTGTCCCGGACGAGAGTAAAAATAACATACTTTGTTGCCAATACCTTAACCTTTATTATTTGCTATGGCGACAAACATAGGTTTGATAGATGGGCATAATTTTTTTAAATATATCTTTGTGTGCTAATATTTAGTAAGTATATTATTGTATACATTAATAACACAAATGATAATTATATTATATGCCGTGTGATACCGACTTAGAATAGCATCACCCCATATCCTTCCCGCGGGTGTCGTAAGAGGCGACAGGCTGACAACCTGTCCCTATAGTGATACACATGTTTTCTGAAACGACCTTGGAAAACAATCCTCAAAAATGTCAGACGTGGCGATAGTGGCCGTATTTTTAGGGCCGTTAACGCTCTGCCTACCCCGCAAGGGATAAAGGCGTGATATATGTATGTATGTATGTATAATTATAATATCATAATTTTGTAATAGTTATCATATTATGAAACAAAGATGTTTAGATATTCATATTGTCTCAAACAAATAAGATATTGTTGGGCATGCCTGTCTACGTTGTGATTAAACCATAAACTTAAATCTTGACTAAGTAGCTAAAAATTCAAAATTCAAATTATTTATTCAAAGTAGTAAATTTTACATTCAGCTTTTTTATGGCCAATAATTATCAATTTTAACAATAACAATTTTATAAACCTAGTGTAAACGCGGCTCAGGTGGACTAAAAACTTAAAACTAGCCCCTAAAGCACTGCCTCGGGGCTGGCCAAGCTAACCAAACAACATGTAACGTTAGGTGGTAAATAAAATAACATCGACTTCATGCCAAGAGAAAAAAATGTTGTGTTACATGCGTATGGTTAACCGAACCCCCTGGACAGTAAACCACCCAAAAACCTGCCCAGAAGTGCTCCTATTCTAAATATACAATTTGTCAGGCCCTAGGCTACCCTAATCGCAAGCTACCCTCTAATTATATGTACTTTTTTCTTACCACATTACAATATGCAAACAAGCAGAAAGAGCCCGCTCTTAGATTGAAATAATATAGGATCAAGTTGGCTAGTCACTTAGAAAAAGAAATATGAGGCAAGGGCTACCCATTGCCTATTTCTCCTTTCCCGGCACCCTCGACAAGCTTTTGACTGGACATGGCAAGGGGTGATTGATGCAATTATGATCTACCTATATTCTTAACGGAGGCGGCCAATATTGATTGACGTGTATAAAGAGTCACGTGGTTCATTGCGGCGTTGGACGAACGGTGTCCTACATGAAAAAAAAACCAAACTTGTTCAATAACTTGATATCCTCCTAAGATCAAGTTCCAATACCAGCACGCAGCAATTTTAAGAACCGTTTAAAAATATTTTATACCTGAAAAATCTGCAAAATTGCCTGCCATGCCTAGTGATTACGGCAAATACCCTCTAAATTAAGGAGGCCCATGCCTACCAATGGACTGTCATATAGTAGTAGGTGTTGGTCATATACGTTTATGTTTATGGACAAAAAATTGCAACCCGACCCTAAACTCAACTAATGTTTCAATGTTTCTATTGAAACATTTTTTTTAAAGAAGATAAAATGCGTTCAATATCCTTGTTATTAACCGTAAGTAAATATTTGCTTACTATCAATTAAGATTAAGAGACTTAAAAGATTCACAATTTGGTTTAAGTTGATTAGGATTGCTTGCTCAGTTCGGGTGAAAGTTTTACTGTGATTTATTACCCCGTGGAGTAAATTCTGGCTTTCTATTTTCTTTTCCAATGTTGTTTAAGTAGTAAACGTAGATTTACTACACACATCTTTTATTAGCTACAGCTGTCTACCTATACATTTTACACTATACATCCATCTTGAAAGTATTATTTTCTGTGCTGTGAGCATAATTTTGTGTGTAATACCAATATCGTAGGTATGTAGAGTCGCTCTTTCGAGGAAAATCTTTGATAATAAATGCGATCATTATGTTGGTAATTTTGATCTGTGGCTGAGCTATAAGCAGGTGTGTTTTATTGATACTAAAGCTATTGTTAAGCCTCTCAGATTGAAATAGAACGATATTTTGCACCTGACATTTCAACGGGTTATTTTAATCTGATACCCCATAATGGACACCTTGAGGTGATAAATCGGATAATCCAAGTTGATTTTGCCCGGACTGCCACCCCCGGGCACCCATTCACCTTAGTCTGATTTAAAAGGATGATATTCGGATTAGAAAGATTATATGAGCCTTTCTTACTGAATTTGTTGCGCGCCACTGTAAAAAGAATGATCGCGATTGATAATGTTTTGTATAAGTTTTAAGTCGATCTAATTAACAAGCAGGATTATTAATACTTTTTTACAACATCGCAAACCTTTGTAAAATTGTAATTACAATGATTGATAAAAAAGATAGCATTTCTAAATATGACTGACAGCTCATTTTTATCACATTTGAACAAATATAAAGATGAAGTTTTTATTTTATAACAACAATAAGTAAGTAAACACTTTCATGATTAAGTAACTAAATTATTATACACTTGCTATTTAGCGTGTATAGTTGGGTAGGTGTGATTTGATTAGAAGGATTTTATTCAATAAATACAATGTAGAATAAATAATACGGAACTGTGCGGTGATAACAGTTCTAATTCGCAGTCAGGGTTATACAAACACTGCCTACAAGTTATTGTTAAGTGGCTAGATTCTAGCGACGATTCTACACACGATGTAAAGAAACTTAAATATGAAATTAAAATATAATGATAGTATTCGGGTTCCAAAATAGTTGTGAAAAAAGAAATATGTCTGAGATAATAATTTTATTTTCATACCGCGCGTCGGCCAATAGGTACCTACTTTACTTACATATTTTTTGTGCGAAATGAACCGACCGAACATTTAATATAGTTCCGTAACAGGCCTGGTAAAATGTTATTCAGTCACAATCGAGAAAAGTGCGTTCCTATACTCGCGTGGAAATTATTGATGTCAAAAACATCGGAAATTCTGTGACTAAACAAGTGATTTAACACAAATATAATAGTGAGTTCTCATGTCTCTTCAACAACGTATATTAAAATTATGTGTCCTTACCTAGAATCCATTGTGAGAAGAATATTTACGTCCTGTACAGGTGGAGGGGTTGTTGGCTCACCAGCTCGGTAGCTGAGATATCTCCTTTGTTCCTTATCTTGGAGGCTCCTGCCTTCACTGTGCTAACACGGTCTGCACACACTACCAACACAACGAAACCTTACAGCTTGTTTGGCTAACGATTAGCACGCTTGTCGGTACCAAAGTTGACATTGCACACTTACTATTTTTTTCAACCTTGCCGCACAAAAATTACTTGAACAAATTTTGTTATTCATACAAGATACAACATACTGTGCTCACGAACACTTAACAACGCCACTATTTTCGCGTCCCATATTAGATAGATGCGAAATCACACGAGCCTTTTTGAATTGCTCAACAATCTGGTATTTAACACTTCTTAAATTTTTTCAACTCAAAAATGAAATCTTTCAAACTTTGTTAACACCAACTTCGTAACTATACAGATGCTTAGCAGCTTCGCAAATAGTTGTCCACTATTTCGATTAACACTATTCTACACATTAGAGATCGCTGTTTTCATACGTTTGTTTGTTAACAATGCGCGAACGGACGACTGAAAGTTTCCGAGTGGGTTAGTATCGGCGCGTGACGCCGGCACGTCTACCCAGCGGCGCGGCGCTTAGAGAAAAGCGAATGACGCCTGGGGCCCGAATCTGTTGCAGCATTTTGACATATCGTGAAAGCGATATGCCCTATAAGGCTCCGGTTACGGTTTTTACCATATTGGGAACAGTCCATTACGGTTTTTGTTACCAAAGTCATACTCAATTTGCTTAGAGCCAGCAATGTAGGACCTTATCGCAAGCTATAAACCGTAAATACGCGCGTTTAAAAAGTTGTCATCTAACTGCCAAAAAAAAGAATAAGTCAAAAAACGGTATGGGCCTATTCTGGCTTGATTTTGGCATAATCGGAACCAAATCGTATACACCGTCCTTTTCAGTATTTATGACACCGGTAGAAACAGAAAACATTTCCGCATATTGGTCCTAATACCGTTCACTCATAGTTCTTTCCATTCATTCAATTTCCTGTCCTAAATTTTCTTCTGTCAGTTTTAGCTTTGTTTACTTTGCAATAAATTGTATTTGAGTATGTGAAAATTCGAAATATTCATTATATTTTATAAGTAATTGTTATATAAGAAATACACATGGGTTTCACGGACCACGGATACATACATATGTATTATAATATGTACGTGCGACGATGTCTGTGTCGATTGTTAAAATAGGTACAATTTTTTAAAAGTATTTTGCTTTAGTTTTTTACTTATATCCCCCTCATCCATTAACATGATGGAGTGTCATGCACAAATCGAACCCCGAAAAGTATACTCTAAGCGAAGGTAGGTACTATATTGAGCTAGAGCCTGATAAAGTGATAATGATAAGTCACCACGCTAGGATCGGTTCCGGAACAAAATATCAGTTACATTTTTTGATATAGTGGCAATTTGATGAAGTGACTATCTTTCTCACTTTGCCACCACTTATGCTTTGCCAAATCCAGCAAGCGTTTATGTCTGTATGTACCCTTGCAGGGTAGGCAGAGCGTTAACGGCCGTAAGAATACGGTCGCTAGCACCACGTCTGACATTTTTGAGGATTATTTTCCAAGATAGTTTCAGAAAACATGTGAATCACTATAGTGACACGTTGTCAGCCTGTCGCCTAAAAATTGCAATACACCAATACTCTCGAGTCCCTTAGTCACCTCTTACGACACACGATGAGGGGTGATGCTATTCTAAGCCGCCATCACACGGCATCAATTTCAAGCTCAATATCTGAATTCGATTCAGGCGAAAAACATGTACTAATATATGACTGTATCACACATTCTACTTTACTTGTCTATTATCAGATACCCCAATAAATTCACTCATACTCATGAGTATAATAATTAACTGAAAACCCCCATATAAGGGTTTCTTTTGTTGTAAGCATTCACGCCAAGCTTACCAAACTAGTTGACGAATGCATTTGCTGGGCACGAATTTTCTGGATGTATTTATCCCTTAGTTACCGAAGGAATGTAAATGCGATTGGTATAATATTGAAAACAGAACAAACAAAGTAATAATATTGATTTCTGATTCCATTTTAGTTGTCATAAAGTGGCACGTGCGTTCTACCGATGAGGAAAAAGATTGTGTCGATTTCATTACGGAGTGCCAGTTCAAACACAGTTGGTATGGATGGTATTCGCATTTAATCCACCACCACTGCACCAAAGGAGAAGCCGAATGCCTACTGAAAAATATATTTTATCTAAAGCGTTTTTCGGCTGGAAAAGCTACGTGATGATGATAAGAGAAACGAGGAAGTAATAATAGATTTCGTCACTGTTGACCAATCGTAGCATTACCAATAATCATCATCGTCGCAAACCTTGATTTACTCCGAAACTGTTTGTTTCCTGACGTGGTTTAATAATTCTTCACACATGATAATGTTATTTAGCATTTGATCTTCTATTTTTTATTTTTTTCTATGATTGTTGATAACGTAATGAAAATATTTTTTCCTATTAATTTTGTAATTCTGTGTAGTCTCCTATAGTATTCCTTGTAAAGTCCCAATGCTTTTTAAAAGGTATGTCGATCTATAGTGGTGCAAACATCACTTTATAAAGCAACCTTATAGCTATAAACTTGGGCATGTTTATTCTTTAATTATGTAAAATTTTAAAGTACATATCTCGTCTATTAATATTTTGTAGTTCAAACTAAGTAATTAACAAAAGGCTCCCTAAGGTATTTGATATGGTTTATATCAGTAGATCAAGGATTTACTGGAACTGCAAGTGTCTGGAAAAACGGTGAGCTTATAAGGTTAATTTTCCATTGTAGAATCATACCTATTAAAAGGCATTCGGGCCGTTATATGAAAAATTCTCATGAAGTCCTGGGCCTTACGAGCTTAGTCCTCCTATAGTAGCATCATAGATGATACTACAAACACTTAGGCTCATAAAATTATGAGACGACTACGAAAAGAACACGCATTTCGTTCTTTTCCTTTCTCTATCTATTCGTATGATGCTGGCGCAAGGACATTGTTATTTTGAAAAATAGAAAACTATGAACAAATAGGCACCGAAATGAGCACTAAAAGTTTTAGAAACCCCTAAACGATATTCCTACATATTATAAAAAATCATAAAAGGCAATGAAATAACAGCATGATGTGATACATAATATGATTCAATAGATGGCGCTGTTAACATTTAAAACGCGATATCAAAATCAATCCTATTTAGATTTTTTAAGGTTTCATTAGCCTACTACAAAGCTTATTATGCTTTAGACCATACTACCACCTTATTATTTCGTTTAATTTGTCTGCCTGTTTTCGAAAATGTCCGACCTCAATTCCTTCGTTAGTTTTACACCTATGTAGTTTCATAAGAATAGTATTGGAGTAATTTTAGAACCGTCAGAAATAAAATAAATATTTTTTTTTGTTGAATCTTCATCATTCACAAAAGTATTCAGACGACAGGAGCTACCAGCATTGTTAATCGATAAGCAGCCTATTTTGTCACGAAGTTTTTTGCAAGAACTTTACCATAAAAATCTGAACTGCAGGTGCTTCATACTAATAGAATTCTCCAAATTAAAAAAAGAACCGACTTCAACGAACCGAACCTACATTGTTTTTGTCAGTTAATATGCGTAAAACCTCCTAAGTCTCACAAATACTTTAATGAAAACCGCATCAACATGGTTTCATACAAACGCGAGATAATCGCAGACAAACATACATACAGGCCAAAATGAGAACCTCCTTTTTTGAAGTCAGTTGATAATGTAACCGACGACAAGGCGACAAGGTAACCGACCGTCTTTATATGAGGACACTCTAGGTCTGTGCACTCTCGGTATTAGTGCTTCGTACTCATACTTCTTGCACTTTTAAATATCAATATAACCATCGCCATTCTATTATTGGTGAAAGATCCCGCCATACAACGAACTTGACCGAGCTGTTTAATGGAAGGAAGTAACTTAAAATATGCCTATAAATGTATTGTGTATGGGCTGCCTATAAAATCTCAGTCCAGAGTATGATTACAAAAACTGTTTTTTGTAAGATGTGAAAATATTTTTGTATCGGAGGTGCAAAACATTGTTTCATATTTTGTCCGATGTTTTTTCTTATGTATTATCTTTTTTTTATCATACTTTGGACTGAATTTTTTTAGGCATCACACACGCAATATACTTATTGGCGTGTTTTATTACATAAAAAAATAACTTTCTTCCATTGAACATCGCGGCGAAGGTCGTCGATGGCGGGATCCCCTACTATATAGGGAGGGCAATCAAGGTAAAATCGTTGAGTAGGAAAACAGATTTTATTTCAGACAGATTTTTTATTGGATCAATGACAGACTTTAGCCCAAATAACTTGTACCAGCAGTTCTTAAAGTAACTTTTTTCAGAGAGCAGCAGAAGATGTTTTCTTATATAAGTTTCATATTATTTTATTTGAAGTATTTGCAATTGAAGCAATATTTTCATGCTTTGTAATAGGAACAGTGCCAGATGTTCTAAGATTCGCATTTTTTTTTTGAGGACATCGTTCTGCAATAAATAATTTAAGTTTGTTAATATGTAGTCAGTCTTCTCACTAATAATCTACTATCCAACAATATATTCAAGCATCTAAACACCAGCAGTGACTTGTTTATCGGGCAAACCAGCCGATTAAGATATTTGCTGGCGTTGCTAGCAAATATCTTAATCTATATTTTTATAGTTTTTATTATTTCTATATTTTTTGTAAATAGGTACAGTACATGTTATAGATACATAGAAAACACCCAGACTGGATGCAAATATTTTTGAATTTACTTAACAAATATTTATGTCCTGTAAGGATCGAGCCCCCACCCAGGAGGAACCCAAGAGCGTTGGTGGGCTCTCTCTCTTTTCGTGTGGGACACCGAGTCGTCCAACGACCCGTTGAACCCTAGTGTCAGAATTTCTCAACCGCCTTCTACAAGTAGCAGGCTTCTGACATGGTTGTGTAACGACCGCCGTCTAAGTGATCATAGGAAGCAACCGGGGCCTACAGCTTAACGTGCCATCCAAAACACGGAACCATCTTACTTACGGACAATCGGGTGGTTCAGCCGGCAATGTCCTAACCAGACTGGGAACAAATTCACAAAGTGATAGACATCAACTTTTTGAGTGACCCACCGAGATTCGAACCCGGGACCTTCTGCGTCAAAGGTAGTCACTACCACTGCGCCACATCGGTCGTCACGTAGGCAAGAGTTCAGGACACCACCGGTCTTACAATCGTAAGAACCGAGTTCGATCGTCGCCATGTACTAATGTGTTTTTACTAACTGCTCTTTCGTTGAAGGAATAACATCATCGTGATGAAACCCACATTCAAATTAAATTTGAATTTAGATGATATTTGAATGTGGCCCGACCCTCGACGTAGAAGGCAGGACACTAAAGATTAATTTTCACAATTTAGTTTATTTTTTTTGTTTATGTTTTGGTTTTTTAGACATTATGCAAGACGACAGCTCAATCAAAGACATCAACGTCAATCGTCCATAGATTTCGTGACACAAGGTTACCAAAAAGTATAAGGAGGAGGTGTCTATGATTTAGCAGTCGTGGAAAAAGTTCTTTGGCCACGGTAGTGGTCCCGCCAAAGCGAAAAACGTGATAGTTTCCGATATACTAGACTGATCAAATTCTGCGGATATATTGTCAATAGTAATTTCATTAAACAGGCAAAGTTTCAGTTTTATAGCTCTTATCTTTTTATTATTTTAACGATGTCTAAAATCTGCCAATTTCGTCATTGATATACTGATGAACATCAAAATTTTTGGGTACTTCCTGAAGTGCTAGAAAGCTGAAATTCGTTATCGGTTAAACATCCCATAAACCCCCCACAACGCCCCAAATTGAGGGGTTAAGGGGCTGAGTAGAGCTAAAAGCTACTTTTATAAGTGATTTCTACCCTAGATAAAATGCAGAAAAACTGACGAAAAAAAAGGTAATAATCTTCAGGATATTTGCTGTAGTGTTATTGTTTCCAAAACATGATATTAGTAATTTAGCTTGATAGAAAAACATCGTAAAGTTACCTCTAAAAATCGATTATATCGCAAACTGTACGAACAAAACCCACGCAATAATTAAGTGTTTATTATCAGAATGAGCCCCTTACTCTATCGACATATTGTTTTTGATTTTCAAATTACTTATTTTTGACCGAGTTATCATCGAAAATACGAAAATAACATTGAATCGGCAAGATTCCGTCCCGTTTGCACGCGCGCATTTTGACATTTGTCAGAATGGGACCGGTTTTTAGCTCGTGTCAGCCCCTTAAAGTTTTTATGAAACTTTCTAGGATTTTCATGCTAGAGGTTAGATATTTGGTATACGGACATAATATAATACAGTACGTGAATCAGTATTTTATAACATCACTCTACACTCTACCATCTAAGAAAAGGGGGGCGGAAGTGGTTCCCCTTCACTACAAAACCAATGAAATCCGACCAAAACCATTTAAATGTCAATTTCTTTTATAAACCCTACATATTAGTTAAATGTATGGTTTGCTGTTTCAGCAGAATGAAGACAATAACAATTTGACTGCGGAAATTAGACTAAATGTGCCTTTTCGAAGGAAGAAGTTTTTAAGACAGTTGGTGTACTTAGGGCGCGTAGATTGAGAAGCTTCGCTCTATTTTGAGGTCTGATGTCTATTTGTTGCGCTTTGACTATATCTTGACATGAAAATGTTTTTGGTGGGATTTGTTTTTCGTTATATCATAGGTTTGTTTAACGTTTAGCAACACGCCGGGACTAGAGGCCGTGTTTACCATGATGACTATATCGACGTATCTATCAAGATTCTGGAGTACCTGATTTAGACCATAAAGAAAGTCCACTTTAACAAAAATAAAACAAAAACATATATTTTTACTACGCAAAGGGCAACTGGAAGAGATCTCTTAATGGGATAAATCCGCCTTTGCGCTTCTTATGTTTTACAACACTTAAATTAATAGTATTAACAGGATTATCACCACGATTATGTTTGTTTTTACCTCGATATTTCGAATCGGTTACACGCTCCATGGTCACGAGTAGACTGTTTTGGCGAATATTGTCATCCTGCTAGGGGCAAACCTATCTGTCTACCCTCTTTCTGATACATCGACTGCGATCCGTTCGGTTGCTCGTACCACTACTATCTTATGTTTTACTTATTTTATTGCTACTGTTAACTTCTGTGGTACAATAAAGTTATTACATTCTGCTACTGCTACAGCCACATCAGTCCATTGCTGGACATGAGCCATACTCACCACGTTTGACAGTCGAATTGGTGAGCGCAGTGCAAGATTATGTAGATATTCAGCGGAAACGCTGCTGCTCGTTCTTGGATTCATCCCTTAGTCGCCTTATACAACACCACGGGCAGAAATGGGGTGATGCTATTCTAAGGCGACAGCCAATGCTATTCGAACTTATTACATACCTACATAATATAAAAATAGAAGCCGAAATCAGATTGTCGATCAACTAAACTACCCTACTCTTCTGCGGAGACTCAACATTCAAAGCTAAAGTTGTTCAACATAATGAGATGTTTTCGCTTTACGTGTCTGTTTATTTTAAAAGATAGAGTGATTCATGAGGAAGGTTTATATGTACAATATTTGTACAAAAACGACTACTTTCAACGGGAAAACGAGTTACAGCGGGCGGAGCGATTAGGCTTGCTTGTCTTACCTAGAGGTATCACTGCTGTGAATAGAATGTATAAAAATGTCTCAGTTCTGCGGAAAACGAGTAGAAGAAAACCGCCGCAAGATCCCTTACGTAGTTTTAAAGATCTCGTACAATGGAACCTTGGTAAATAAAAAGACATAGTTCCTACTCAATGGTATTCTTGACGTACAAACAGCTTTAGAAATAAATACATTTCGGGACTGAAATTTGCACCCATTTTCAAGCAACACTATTTCTAGTTAAACATTGAACTTGGCTACCAACTTCTACATTCATGTTTATGGTGGGACTATCTTTGTTTCAAAAAAGCCTTACTAATAACAGTTCTCCTTGTTCAGTCGATCTTTTTTGTAAAAAAAATTGCCCAACACTTCGCCATATCGTTTTGTACCCCATCACTAAACGATATCGTTTTTTTGACATAAAATAGCTATTGAAGTGTATCTTATTTTGACGTAAGTTTATGCCAAAAACATGTCCTTATTCGGGTAAATCATTCAAAATTGAGTGAATGATATGATTTTTTTGACCTACGATTTCGAACACACACACATATGCAAAAAAATTTTTGGTATACATTGACTGCTATTAACCATATATATTTTTTGTTTACTACAAAACTATCAATGTACTGCTAATTCAGCGCGATTTGTCGTCAATTAGCCAGAAACTACCCATATGGTTTTCCATATCGTTTTTTGACGTATCGTTTTTCACACAGATTCGGCCCCTGAACGCCCGACGCTCGACGCCACCCTTAACCAAACCGATGCCAAAGTCAACACCATGTGTATTGTGTATTTGAGGTAAAAGCTTTATCATAGTGCAAACTTCTGTTTAATCCACATATCAGTAAAATCAAACAAGTCCGGTGAATGCTGTTCGCATTCTTTAGTTTTATGAATATAAAATTTGGGCTGTGATGATTTATGATCTCATTACCAACGAGTTCATTGGCTATTTTATTTGGTTTTCTCATGTAGTCTGAATTTCGCATTATTGCTATAAGCGCTTTCATGCCAATTAAGAAGTAAGTAAGTACTTACTTTGTGTAACATTTCCATGAATTTGTTAATATTTGCAAAGCACATGTCTACCTAAGAAGAGGTAAAACGAGCAGAGTATTATCAATATAAATCCATTAATTACCTAGTTCGTTAAACCGGTGTATCAAAGGCTTTCAGAAACAAAGCTCTAAATAGCTGAGTACGTAAAAGCCTTAATGGCCAAACTACCGAGACTCTAGTACCTAATCAGCGCTCTGGGAGTGAATGGTGGTTAAAGAGGATAAATAGGGGTTTACAAGAATAAATCTAGAAGGTCATAAATAAAATTGAACCTTATTCAAACTCACGTTCCCTTTAAATTTATGTAAACTAATGGATTTTAAAATTCTGTCGTTTGAAAGTATTCTTCAGTGTTCCACTCCGCTGGTGGATTGAGCAGTAGGTAATATTTTGCCTGTTTAAATAAAATCCGCTAGTTAGGTATTGAGAACTTTCTAATGGTCAAAACAAAGAAAAATTAATAGCATTACATACATAAAAAACAGAAAGTAAATGATTGTAAAAACACTTTTACCACCTACCTATACCTAGGTTACCTGATTTATGTACTGAATGTATTCCAGATAATAATTTCATTGTTTACAATCTGCAAATTTAAACATCATTGAGAAAGATAATTTTATACCTTACGACAAGGTTATAATGTGCTATTTTTAGACATGTAAATAAAACTCATAAAGAAAATTAGCATAATTTCAAATGCATATAAGCAAAATTTTTCTAGGTATGTAAATATGTGGCCTAAAATAAATAATTATAGATACAAATAAATATTTATTTGCCAAATTCATGGCCTTATTTATAAGGCTTTATGTTATTAAAACATACAGTAAATTTTGATTGACGTAATATTTATTAATATTTAATCACACAAAGAAATAAAATATATTTATTTAAAACATAGGTAGAGTTCTGATAGACCACAACTTGTAGTTAGATCTATATGAAATTCACATTTTACAACAAACCACCGTAACAGGACAATACATTATTTTTATTCTGTTTTATTGGACATCGAGTCAACAAAAGACCCGATAAACTCTGGCTATAGAGTTTTCCAACCACTTATAGAGTGTTTACTACAGTAATAGGCCTCTGACATGAGAAAACAACCAAAACCGATATGGCTAGTCGTGCCCTTCGAAGCACGGAACCTTCATTCTTACGGAAAATCAGAGACTTTAGTAAAATTATTAACTTTGTAGATCTGCCCCCTGATATCAATCTCTGAATCATGTGACCGGCGCGCAAACCATTTGATCAGGGGACATTTGCAAAACATTATGTGGTTGATGTATGTAGGTACATACATAAACAAATCACGCCTATATCCCTGGCGGGGTAGGCAGAGCGCTGACGACCGTAAAGTTACTTTCGTTATCGCCACGTCTGACAAATAAGGGCCGTTTTAGATAAAGTCGTGTATCACTATAGTGATAGGTTGTCAGCCTGTCGCCTAAAAGTGCATACACATGAAACCCTCGAGTCCCTGAGTCGATTTTTACGACACCTACGGAAAACAAATGCGGTGATGCTATTCTAAGCCGACATCACACGGCAGCAGGTACGGTTGTGATTAATGTTGTGAATTTCCAGGGAGTGAATAGGTTTAATTATCTTATGCAAATTCGGTACGCAAATCTTTTTGTTTTATGAAATTGGCGTAGGTGCGCTTACGCCCACATACTGCTCTGTCTATTGACTATTTCGTATCAATATGAGCTGGGGTTCTTTATTAGGGTTCCGTACCTAAAGGATCAAAACGGGATCCTGTTACTGAGACTTTGCTGTCTGTCCATCCGCCCTATCACCAGACTCTATCTTATAAACCTTGAGAGTAGATATTTTTACAAATTCCGTATTTCAGTTGCCAGCACAAAACAAATTTGAATGTAATAAAAATTCTCCCACGGATTCCATACAATAGGCGTTTATTGTTCGGTCACTAATATTAAAATTCATTTGGGAGGATGTATCTCATGAACGGTAAATAGTCAAAACATTTTTGGAGTTTTAATAAAAAGGTTTTACCGTTGCCACAATAGCAAGAAACACTAAAAAGCAGGACACATTTTAATAATGACATTTTAAACACGAAATCCTAAACCCTCCACGAGTTAGACTGGCACTTGACCGATTTTAAATCTGATTTTGGGGCCTTAATTACTATTAAAAGTGGATGAATGGAAATATGAAAAATGTTAATAAAAAAATATACAGATAAATGCTATACCAGCTAATTCGCATGCAGAAATAAACTTTCTTGTTCGTCTTCTTTCTTACTAAGACATTTATTTGCATTCCAATTTACATAGGGAAATCTAAAAGAGCAAAGACCCTTTCTTACCTACGACGACTAGGGACTATCGTTAAACTCAGTCACTGTGACTAATTATCTGGGGGTTGATGCATACTCGCAGCGTAGTAGACTAAAACACGAAGTACTTTTGACCTTTAATCTAGTTTCTCATTTAGTAGATCAGTCTGTTAGCACAAAATACAGAATTTGCTGAAGAATGGCTCGACCCTTTTTGATGATTTATACCTGTGCTGTGCTAGGGTCGCTTCTGTTTGATTTCTGAATTTTCGAATTGGAATGACTAGTTTAAGCGTAATTCATTGGTAGTTTATATAGTTCCATTATAAAAGTGATTACTGATAAACCTTTTTTTTTATCTACCTGAGCTTTTTAACCTACCTAATTTTAATGTCTTTCATTTTATCAGCAAATAATTAGTTGGGTATTGGTAAAAAGACGTCCTACTATGTTTAATGTAATTTTTTACCCTTCGCCAGCGAGACCTATCATTCATCTAAGGTTTTACCAAATATAGCGACAATTTCTGTGCTCAAGACAAAGGATCATAGTTAAGACAAAAAACTGTAACGCGTAATGAACGCATGTTTAAAAAATATATTTATACAAAAAATTGGACATGCGTTTAACCTTAAAACCGAAATCAATTATTGTCCAGGAGATTAGACACGAAAACGAATTAGAGGTTTATATGGGAAAAGAACCGATCACAGTTTTACGGGTCTTAAATTGGATGAAGTCCATTTTATGTCGATGGTTTGCCATTACAGACAATCAATACGAAATCACGACATTGTACCTGTCGCTTACGTGGTTTGTGAGATAAAGATAAGATAACTTTATTATTCAAAAAGAAGCATATGATCACAACAATATCAGTAATAAAGGGTAAATTACGGCTTACTTACTTATTGAGAGCCTTATAAGCAATATAAATTATATCATCCTAGGCTACCATAACTTTGTGAGTTATTTGTATTACCTACATATCGTATATCGGTCGTACTTTTAAATTTGTTTTTTTTTTCTAAATTTTATCATTATCAACTCAATGCACATAAATTCTTACTGGTCAATTTTATGGTTATGGTAAGTAGGTACTATCTATGTACAAATTAATCTTTCCTAACCTAAGCGGTCGGTATAATTTGGGCAAAACTTCGAGTGAATTGCGACGTGTTTGTCTTTGAATCAACAGACCTCTCCGTTTGATTATCAATCTCAGAAATCGTGTTACGTAACTCACTCGTGTAAACTCATAAAACCCTTTATCACATCTCACATTCTTTAATAAAAAAGGTATTTGTTTTTTTTTCCGTAAGCAAGAAATATTATCCCTGAGAAACTTAAGCTACATGTACGAGTATCGCCATAGACGTGAAACGGGTAACAAAGAGTTAGATAGAGTATAGCATAGGTAGGTACATAACCAAGCTATAGACTGCCTGTATCGCTCCGGACCTTTACGCCTAGCGTGAGCAAAAGTTCCTTTATGTTTATGTTAAAGATAGAGTTTCGAGTGAGTACGGTAGAAACAAAGCCTTTTCGTATCTGTTCCAACCGTTCATACCTGGTAAAAGCGGGAAGTTGTTGCTTTTTACTTTTTATGCATTTTTAGCCGGACTTTTTGATAATACTCCACATAGAGGGATTTAGTTAACTAGCTAAAGAAGTGGGGTACCTGCCTACATTATAGGTGCTAAACCATTTTGCTTCATCAGTAAATACGTTTAGTGAAAATATGGAATGTCAAGTCAAAGTGCCAACAATATAAAAACCTTCGAATTTCATTTCACCACTAATTTGACATGAGTTACACTAGAAGTTCCTGGTTATGAAACATATTTACGGGTTAATTAATACGATTATTAAACTACAAGATTTTTCATTCTAACTAACCAAGGATTCATGAAGTGAAAACTAATAAAATTTTACTCATACCCTATACGTAATTAGATATAGGTACCTATTGTTCTATATAAGTGAAATTTTTACACTGACCGAACCTTTCCGTCGTGCCCTATTGAACAGCGGACGCAATCAATTCAACTAACTGGTTAATTGTGTATCAGTTAAAATCATGGACAGGAGTCGACAACAAATTACCAAGTATATTATAATCATAAAACTTGCCTACTTTTTGTGGCGCTTTATAAATTATCCATTGACGTTCATTGGCAAGTTGATATTAAATCAATGCAATGTGTAAAGATAACAAAAAAAGATGCTATTTTACAACTTAAATGTATTTTTTTTTCAGTTTTAGGATTTCGCAATTATCACCTAAATATCTACCTAAGCCTAAATCAGCAACACCGGCGCATAATTATTTTATATATTAAATTAAAATTTAATATTGTGGTTGTAAGTGCCTTACATCTCGGCTTATTAGGCCGGTTTTTCCCAATCTCCCGCCTCGAGACCCTCAAGGAAAGGGAAAATTTATTATATTATATTTTAATTTATTATATTTATATTAAATTATTTATTAATTAAATTAAATATTTCGAAAACAGTTAAAATATGACATCAAAGATCTTGTGTCTAAATTGTCGTAAAATCTAATTCCCTAATCCCCCATCCGGCACAATATCCTTAATATTCGGCGGATCCAAACAATTTAAAATACAATACGGAGGGTCAAACTTATTTTATTATAGTAAGTCGTACTGTCTCGGCTAAATCGCTTCAAAAAGGGATACTTTGATACAAAATGGAAGTCTCTAGGTAGTTAAAATTCAATTTCCATGTAGAGTGAAGGTTTCAAGATAACAAGAAATACGTCCTTTTTTAATTAAAGCAATTAGATAATCACATAATAGTTTTGGCACCCCATGATCATGATGAAAAATAGTTTAAAATTCGACAAATTGAGCATTACACGTTTACGTGTTTGGTTTCAATGTTTGAAATATTTTTTTTACATTTTCATTTAAGAAACTTTTAAATGAAAGAAGAATAAAAAGAAAGAAAAAATGTTTAGTTGTTACCAAATGCAGTGATACAAAATAGACAATAAAAATTACAAAAAGGCAACCGCTCAGCTAATGATTTAAGAGAAACTTCTAAAGCGCTGGTTTTCTCGGAACCAGGTTTTTAACCTAATAGAACGTACTGACACAATACTTAGTAATAAATTTATTGATATACCTACTAGATTCACGTTGCATAACCTCTGCCTCACAACTAAATCAAAGGGACTCACCACGAGCCCGCCCAGTTCACTGCCAGTCAACGTCCAACTTTCTGCAACATGAAATTCGCATCTACATTACCAGTTTACCTGATTCTACTACCTGAGGGTAATGTATTACAAAACATGCTAATTTTGCACCCGTGTCATTCGAATATTACGAACATGATGCCAGACTCTGTGTAAATAATTTGAATATTTAAAGGGAGTGTCCTCTTGACAAAGCGTGGGTATAACGGGGATGGGATTTTTTTCAGGACGAACACAAACCTGCCATTGTGGCTGATATTCGTAATGCATGAATATTTTTGAAGACAATTTATTTGCTTTTCAGAATGATTTCTTAAAAAATGTGTAGGATTCATAGTGCCATACTGATTTGGAAAGTATACTTGCCTACTTTAATATTCCCTGTGTAAAACTAGTGATATTTGAAAGGATTTTGGTGTGATATCTAGGGAAGGCTAGAGGTAACATCAATTGAATGTCTGAGACTCTACCCTACTCTGTTTTTGCAATCTTTTCTCAGGGTTCTTTAAAATTAAGGTAAAATGTAATCTAATCCAATCTCCCAGAAAAAATACGATTCAAAGTTTTGCGAATTTCTGTTATTTCAATATGGTCGATAAGAATATAATAATAAAGTAGGTATTGTTTAGTATAAATAAATGTATAGATTTTATAGACATTTCTCCTGTCAGAATATAAACACGTTTCACGAAAAACGGTGATAAGAAATTACTATTTCATTCATGTTTCGGTCCGGAGGCCGATTTTCACTGTCATTGATAAAACCCGCCAATTTGACGTTATCCGGAACTGGTTTTACCCGTCGTTTCGTTGCCTGAATTTGAGCCAGAATTTTAAGTTTGTATTGTAAACATCACGTCATTTTACTTCTTGGGATGACTGTTGTCCAAAGTTTAAGTTATTCAAAAAAATAAAAAAAATAAAAGCTCAATCCATAAATGTTCCCTACGAAATAAAAATCTCTATTCATCAGTCGAGTGTGCAAAAAGAAAACAAGAAAGCTTCAATATTCCGTCTGAAAAGTTATATTGTGCTGTTGTATTGGTGTTTAAAATATAATATTTGAATAATAGTAATGAATGTATCTTATAAGTGTCTATCGGAGAAGTATCCGCCAGTTGTTCCTATCTTCCGCCTTATCCTTGACCTCCCATTGTGGCATCATGACCATCAATTCCTAAATAATCTTCTTGATCTTCCTCTTGCTCTTTTTCTTCCTTTTTCCGATTATTTGTCATTCTAATGATGAGTGTCATTCTAATTTTTAATGCTGGTCATGTTGTATAAGATGTTCCATCGATATCTACGAAACTTATATTGTCACCTACTTATACAGGGAGAGAAAAAAAATTGCTGCAAATATTTTAAATGCTGCGCTTTCTTTCCTGCGTAGCTACATACAGGGTGTAAAAAAGTTAGCTGTAAATATTTTAAGGGGTGAACCAGCCCATAAAACTGAACACCTTTCCCCAAGGAACATAGGTCGAAATACGGAAAAAAAGTCGGACCTGCCATACAGTTGACTCGCTCAGCTGCTACATTTTGTATGGGAGGTCCAAAAATAATTCTCATATTTTGACCTTAGTTCGTTTGGGAAAGTTGTTCAGTTTCATGGGCTGGTTCATCCCTTAAAATATTTGCAGCAACTTTTTTTACGCCCTGTATGTAGCTGAAACACGAATAAAATACACGTAGCTACGCAGGAAAGAAAACAAAGCTTTCCTGAAACCCAATACAAACGAGGGTGTGCCATTATTGTACCTGGTGGCTTGGTTGGTTATATAACCTTCTTTGCTCTTACCTCTTTACACCTGACAAATATTGGTAAAAAATATGTTTTCTTCCTGGTTCATTTCTAAAATAAGACCTTCATTTTGTACTGCATTATTATATTTCGTGTGGTGCCGGCTTATAATAGCATCACCCCATTTCTTACCCGTGGGTGTCGTAAGAGGCGACTGAGGGACTTGAGGGTTTCAGGTGTATTACAACTTTTAGGCGACAGGCTGACAACCTGTCACTATAGTAATACACAAATTATCTCAAAAGGCCCTCTATATATGTCAGACGTGGCGATGGCGACCGTGCTTTTGCGGCCGTAAGGGATAAAGGCGTGATATATGTATGTATGTATTATTATATAAGAGAGTTGAATGTCAGCTACTACGCAGGTACCTTAAGCAAAATTACAAATATGACAAATTAAAAAACGAAAGTGCACAACTTTACTTCTACATAATAGTACCCATAGTTTCACATTATGTGCATTTTTGGATTTCATAGAACTAAAGTAGTATACGTTTTGTATTGGCTAGTAAGAAAGGCTTCCTACTATAAGAAACAAAATTAAATAATTAGTTGCCTGATACATAGATCCGAAATATTCACAAGAACAAAGGGAGTTATTGTTTGCTTCAGCTGAGCTGTTATAAAAACCTTAATTAATTAAAAGAAAATTCGTTCTGGAATTGGATATCCATCATTTTTTATGACTCCCTTTTTTGTTAATGAAGTCCCGAGTCTCTCGAATTTTAGCCTTTTAATTAAGTATTTAAGGACGTATCGTTTTCACTTTACTTGAAGCAACAAGAGAATACCAAATTGCAAGTTTCAAAAACCCAAAGAATGTTGTCGCTTTAAAAAAGAATTATTTCATTTTGCTGGTCAGTTTTTTCAATTATTGTATCAATACTGCAGAAAAAGGTAAGGAGTTTTTGGAAGATTATTTGGAGGATCAAGTGGAATCACTATCACATCACATTACATAATCTTATCGCTAACCCACTTTTGGACGTAGTGAAATAAAGAAACTGAGTTACCTACATTACATTTAGGCGTAATTCTAGTCTTTTAGTTATTGATTGATTTGCCGTGTGATGCCGGCTTAGAATAGCATCACCCCATTTCTTCAACTAAGGGTTTCATGTGTATTACACTTATTTTAGGCGACAGGCTGACAACCTGTACACTACAGTGATACACGGTTCATCTGAAAAGGCCCTCAAAACTTGTCAGACGTGGCGATAACGATCATTACGATCGTTGACACTCTACCTACCCCGCAAGGGATAAAGGCGTGATTTGTGTGTGTGTATGTGTGTGTGGTTAGTTATTAAAGATAAAGATAAAGATGTTTTATTCACAAGCATACACGGTACAATTAAGATCTTAGGTAGGCAATAAATGATATTACATTAATTCGCACATGCGTGATGCGCCAGCATTTGGCATGTAAAAATATAACAATTTATTAGGATTTACCGCACTCACAGTGGTGAAATTACAATGTCCAAAAATAAATAGGTAGTTATTCATTACAGCAATATATTGATAATAGTATTATAGATAGTACTTACTTTCTTGTTGCAGTATTCCAAGGTGCGTCTGCGCAATGCAGCTTGAACGCGTGCGAGGTGTTCGAGATGGTGACCCGGGGGTCCGACAACCCGGAACCCCCTGGAACCGGGGGGTGCGCAGCTGACATCCACTGGAGGCAATTGGACCGCAGGCTAAGGGCCGTCGAACAACCCGGTAAGTGGCTGACATGTGACTATTGCCTTCATATGTAGTTCAAACGTGCCTACCAAAAAAAATAATTCTACATGACCACCTCGTTATTTTTTAAATAAAAACAATGATCTTCTTTGCTCTTTTTCTTTTTGTTAAAGTTTTGGAGCTAGATATGCAAATAAATTTCACTATTTTATAATACAAAGGTTAGGTATTCCTAAGATTTGTGGTTTAGATTATAAGGCACAACGTTTTAACACAACGTCACGCTGTATTTACTGAAAAAATGGCATATTTATTCAATTACAATACCGTTACCGTTACCGTTAATATAGTAATTTGACCCAAAAATACTTATAAAAAAAGAATGAAGCATAAGTCACAAGAACATGTTTTAAAAAAACTCTGTTGGTTTGTAGCGAAGGCCTCAAAATTCGTACGTAGGTACCAACTAAAAGCAGTTCTATTAGAGCTGATTATGTTACTTTTGTGCAATAATGTATTTTTACTTACTTAATTTGTTACGGTTATTCTTAATCATCAAAGTTTGTTCAGCTCGAGGCAGTAACAAATGTAAACTTCTGGATTTCTGTTATTATAAAGGATTTAAACCCGCTAGCAGAAGCGCAGTCATGTTTATGTTTCCGCAGGATTGCGTCAGTCGAAAGTTGCGGCTAACTCAATTGAAATTGAATCAAGCTAGTGAATGAACTTTATAAAGTTTCCACTCATACATACACGTACATAAATGTGCCGTGTGATGCCGGCTTAGAATAGCATCACCCCATTTCTTTCCCGTGGGTGTCGTAGAAACCGACTAAGGGACTAGAGGGTTTCATGTGTATTGCAATTTTAGGCGACAGGCTGACAACCTGTCACTATAGTAATGCACGGCTTATCTGAAATGACCCTCAAACATTTGTCAGACGTGGCGATAATGACCGTAATTTTGCGGTTGTTGACGCTCTGCTTACCCCGCCATAGGCCGCCCGGGGTATAGGCGTGATATGTTTAATGTTAATTTACATAAATCACGCCTTTATCCCTCGCGGGGTAGATAGAGCGTCATCGGCCATAAATATACCGTCGCTATCACCAAGTCTGACAAATATTGAGGGCCCTCTCAGATGATTCTTGTATGTAGTGACAGGTTGTCATCCTGTCGCCTAAAGTTATAATTATAGTACACATGAAAACCTCGAGTCCCTTTGTTACGATACCCGCGGTAAAGAAATGGGGGATACTATTCTAAGCTAGCATTACAAAGCAAATTATAAAGTTTCCTTTTGCATTTTATTCACATGATGCTAATGAAATTTATATTATTGGTGTAAAATTGCAACGATATTTATTTTATTAAATAAAAATATAACTCATTCACGAGTAGATATTGACTGAAATTTCATTTGATTCGGATGAGCGCGTGCATACTTCATGGGTGAATGAGCTTAATCATTATAATATTAGCGTGTAGGGTCAATATTCCAAAATGAAAATTGAAGAGATAATTAGTAGGTATCTAATTATCGATAAAATTATTTGTATTATTAGTTACAGTTAGGTTATTTGAACATAAGCGCTATTTGAACTTTTATCATCACTAGCAGCCATAACGGCGCTGTTGGATATAGGTGTTACAAGAGGAGGCTGTGGTGTAGGTATGTGACTTGTTTATACAGGCGCATTGCCAAGCGTACCTAGTAGTTTGCGAGATTGTATTTACTGTACTGATTGTTGCACTCTATTGAATAAATGTATTACTTAGGTAGTTTTACGTTCTTTCTTTTCGTGTGGAACACCGAGTCATCCAATGACCCAGTTTTAGATTAAATGGTACCTTTTTAAAACCTACAAAATTACTGTACGAAGTACCTTACGATGCTTTTTGTAACTTACCGAATTGCCAGTAAATATTGATGTGTAGACTTTAATGTGATGCCAACTACGTTCTTATTTATTTTCAGTGTGGACAGTGAGCTACGGCCAATCAAGATGGCGGCAGTGCTCCAAAGGTGCATGCCGTTGTGATTCAGCGAGACGAGCCCTGAACTGCTGGCGAGCTGGTCTCACTGCACTTACGTCAGAGCTGGTGGCGCCAATAGACTTGATCACCATGTTAGTGCTTTAAGGTTCATCATATGCTGGTTATTCTTAACAACTGTATGAAAAGCCATTAAAAGTTGTAGTGCAGGGATAGCAGGTAGTGATTCAAACGCGCGTGCCAGTGTGATTCTATGAGGCAAGCTTTGAACTGCTATTACTTTGATATCTTCATCAAACCACGAGACAATGAAACGCAAAAAGCGTCATTTCATGTATTATTTTTGTGATGTGTTTAAATTTATTGCAAGCCAACACTCATGCAAGAAATGGAAATTCAAAATATATTATTTTATTTCAAACATGTTTTACGCCATATCCTCAAATTCGAGCCTCCACATCAAATCGCTATCTACAATTTTGACAAACTCGTGCAAATCATAACAAAAGTCAATTGACCGGTCCTATCGGTTGAGTCCCTAATTCAAATGAAACAGCCGGCCGATTTTGATTGACATTTCAGGGCGAATGAACGGTGGGTATTAAAGTTAATCCGACCCTGTCTCAATAAAATTATGGACCCAAAACCTAATACTTTTGTGAATTGAAAAGACGTATTGATTTCATTTTTACGTTTATGTTATTTGATTCAGTAGACATCGATTGTATGTTTCAGTGACCTTGGCACCAACAAGCTACGAACCCTGCACAAGACGGTTTTCAAGGGTATGCGGTCTCTTTCCGAGCTGGACATGTTTGACAACCACGTAGAGTATCTCCCGGCGGGATTATTCGACTCACTGGTCAACCTTAAGATATTGTAAGTTTTTTCTATTTTTTTATGTAGCGTGTTCGATGTCTCACTGCAGGGCAAAGGACTCCCCTCTTTCACGCCACCCGACTCGGTCAAGTCTTGGCCTCTAAAGTTTAGGCGCCTTTTTCCTATTATTATGGTCAAATTCGATTTAGAGCTCGACAGTTGCGATTGCGACGTTGCTAGAGTATGCCACAGAGCATAATGTGAGTTGGTATGTATTGATTGATGCATACAAGTACAATAAAAATTTAAGATTTTTGGTCCGTGACACCGATGACGCGGATGACAAAAGACCACATAACTGGAGAACTTTCCGCTAGGTATAAAGTTCTAACTAAGAAAGAAATCATGCCTCTTTTTGCATTGTATACTAATATTCAGTTTCATGTATTGATAAAGGTACTCCTTGAAAATGTTCCAATAAATATGAAGACCGTGGTTTGTGTGGGTAGGATCATGTCATCCATCTCCTACCTACTTAGATACTACGCAAAAGGTGAATAATGGCTTAAAAATCCATATGATTCGATCCTAAGCTTTAAAGAAGATAGCTTCAGGTCATTATGTAAACTTCATCAGAAAAGTACTGCGATTTTATTCAAATTACCGTATCGTTTAAACATAATGAATACCTATAAAATTCCACCCGAGGAGCTTCTTAAGGCTTTGTTTTTATAGGTATCATCATATCTTTATACTGTTTATAATATCTTTGCCATTAAATTTCAGTTAAGAGCCAGTAAAAGGTGTGATTTAGTTATTTTAGTATCACAGTCGGTTATAAAATAAGTTTAGTGCAATATACGGGAGTAAGAATGAAATTTTACATTTATATCGTAGGAAGCTATGGATCATACAAAAAGAAAAGCTTGTTTGAATCAATTTAATATATGACATTAAAATTGTCATACTTATCTAGAACATATCGAAAACACCTAAAATGAATTCTACCAACGCAGGTAAAACATTTTAATATGAATAGAATTCCCGTCAAACGTTTGGTATCCATTCAAAGTAATATCATCTAGAACAAGTAGTTAACATTCAAAAAGTGTAGGCAATAAAACAGATTATGTACATACTTAAATCATCATATTATCCCAATAATCAAGTATGTTACTACGTGATATCAGTTGTATAAGTATTGTACGTGTAGTATATTTCTTGTTTGTAGTATGATTCTTGGGACGTAACCTGCGTGGACACGTTGGCCCCATCTCACGTGCAAGCAACAAGTACTCGAGCGGGTAATGCGGCGGCAAATGCCGAAGTTCTAAAAGCACGGAAATATGACCAGGTTTCAGATTCCTACATTTTCTCGCCTATTGGTTTTGAGGCCCTTGGCACCTGGGGGCCTGAAGCTAAACAAGTTATTGGTGAACTCTCAGTGCGTCTCCACAAGACATCCGGCGATCGCAGAGCTGGCGGCTTCCTTGCCCAGCGTCTCAGCTTAGCTATACAAAGGGGGAACACCGCCAGTATGATGGGAACCATGTCTGGTGGCGACGCATTTGGGGGCTTATTTTAGTATGTAGTTTAGTTTTTCTTAGTTTTGTTATTGTAAATATGTACCTACCCAATGCTTGTAATTTTTTGTAAATAAATATATAATGACACATTTCTTGTTTCTGTAGGTATAGGTAGGTATACACCGCTGCCCGAAACATGTACTTAAAATTATACAAATTATTATAGAAAGAAAAATTGTTTTTATAACTTTTAAAGAATTGGAGGGGCGCCCGTGATTTCGAGGTAAAACTTTTATATTGAGCAATAAAATTTGATGAATCTTGATTTTCACCAGATCGATTTTTATGGTCTCTTAAGTTTCGCGCCTTATACTTACATTATAATAAGTACCTTTTAACACGTAAAAATCCAAATTGTCGCTATTTTCACGTGTGTTTTGGTTTTGTTCTACACCAGTTGTTTCTCACAGTTTTATTATCTACGTTTATTTAGGTCGTACTTTCGTTTTTTCCTACCAACAACTAACTGAAATCACGGATGCCGTACGGTACGTGAAATTTTCTCTGAGGACGTTATTTTTTAGAGTACTTGGGTCTGAACTTGCGAAACAGAGTTCGAACGATCGACAGTGCTCCTCATCAATCATTCCATCGCTATTTATAGATGCTATTCATGTAAAAACTTCCTGTTTCTTTTCCAATACTAGCGTAAACCTGGCGCCAAGATTTTTTCTATTATGAAACCCTTCGATATTTAATGAATAGCACAGGGCAACTGAGCCACTCGCCGTGACGTCATTCTTCATGAGCTACATTCAGTCAGATGATAATGTATAATACATAGGTACATATCACGCATTGAATGTATCATTAGATAATAACGCACTTTGTGTCAGAACAGCGTAATCTTATAGGCTATCTTACACCATAATTACAATATAACTGAGACCTGTCTAAAACAGCAGCGCAAAAGTATTGGTTTTGCATTCTTTTTATTAAATAATGGTTAATTTTCAGACGACTTCAAAGAAATTTTCTAGAAGAGATCGACAGCGAGGCATTCCGGGCAACCAAGAAGTTGTACCACGTGGATTTGTCCAACAACTTTCTCTACACACTGCCAGAGAGATTGTTCGCAAACAACTCTTATTTGGAAACAATCGACGTGTCAAACAACCAAGTGGTCTATTTACCATCAGACACGTTTATTGGACTTGAATCATTGCTCATACTCGATCTATCGAAAAACAAGATACAGCGAATCGAAAACGGCACGTTTGCTCTTCGAAATCTTCAAATACTAAAACTATCAGAAAACAAAATTGCCAATATAACCGAGAACGCTTTCGAAATGCTAATGTCTCTGGAGACTTTGCTGCTCGATCGAAATAAACTCGAAATGTTGCCGACGCGCCTTTTTCACAGACTCAAGTGTTTGATCTTTTTGGATTTGTCAAGCAACAACATTATTAGCGTAAGTAAATAACTGAATGAGTCTAACAAGAAGCTGACGCACCTTTTGAATTTGCGTTGCCGAGCTCACTTTGCTTCATCACCGCAACGCTTTTATTTGCGCAAACTCATAAAGGCTTTTATAATGTTTCAGTTGTCTGGTGCTGAATTTGAAGTTTTGAAAGCCCTTCGTCAATTAGACCTTAAAGGGAACGCTTTGTCAGAACTACCAGACTTCGCTTTTTCCAACTGCTCAGCGCTCGAGAAACTCGATTTGACCAAGAACAAATTGCGTTCTTTAAACATTTCGACTTTCTATGGACTCGAGAATTTGACTTCTGTGCTATTGTCAGACAATAAACTATACGAAGTTCATTCCAAGACATTTGCGTCGTTGAAGAACTTGACTACGTTGTAAGTACTTAAATTTTATTAATTGATATTTTGTTAAATAGATTCTGAAGTTATTAAGACAAGTTTTCTTTTGACATTACTTCAAATCAAGAGAAGTTCAGTGACTTGATTTCAAAAGTTCTGTTATGATGGATTGCTCTTGTTAATTTTGTAATTTACTTAAATGTTGACCAAATTTACAAAACTTTTGTTATAGTAAACATTTTAACTTGTTTACTTTGGTAATAGTTTAATAGATCGCTTCAGAATTAAGCTATTACGAATGATATCAATTATGTTTTAAATTTTCTTGCTCCATTATTCATTTAATTTCGGAAATCATTTTACTTGCAAATGACTGTGATTTGCAGGTATTTAGACAACAACATGTTTCCATCGCTGCCTTCTCGCACTCTGGACTACATGCCCAAGTTGGCAATGGTCAAACTATCTGGCAACCCCTGGCACTGCGACTGCCATGCCCTTTACATTTCCGCGTGAGTACTGAAGTTACTTCATCTTTATTTAAATGTTGAAATGAGAACTCACATAAAAATCTTATAGCAAATTATGAGATAGGGAGATTTCACTAATCTCTCTCTCTTTTCGTGTGGGACACCGAGTCGTCCAACGACCCGATGAGCCCTAGTGTCAGAAGTTTTCAACCACCTACTGCAAGTAGCAGGCCTCTGACATGGTTGTGTAACGACCGCCGTCTAAATGATCATAGACAGCAACCAGGACCTACGGCTTAACGTGTCATCCGAAACACGGAACCATCTTACTTCCACCTTTCACTAATAAAGACTATATTTGTCGATATAGCTCGTACATTTCATTTAATAGCTTCTAATGATTACCAAAAAATGTAATAACATTTAGCAAGGATAGAAAAAACTTCATCAGCTTACTCTTATATATGAAACGTGCTACGCGTTATTAATAGTAAATTTTTATTTAATTGTGTGCTAAATTAATTCTATTTACTTTTAAAACATTCATATAGCTACACGTTTTTATAAAATCCGTGCTTCGTTGAAATAAATAGCTCTGCCTGTTCAGATTTTGTTCGGGTTCATGTCAGGTACCTTTCAGATTTCCCCGTGGAAAACGCTACCGTATATAATCTGTGGTTTACTTACCTACGTTGATTTATGACCAGATTTCTACGCACACAGAGGTTTTCACCGCTAACAATATTTATTTTAATATTCTCTAGAAATACGATAGCGAGAATATTTTTTTTGGACTGTATATCGAAAACTTTCCTCATGGAAAAAAATTTTCGCCCTCCCATACAAAATTTAAAATCAGCTGACTTACTTTGCATGATCTTTATTGTACATAGAAACATTACAGTAAATACAAACGAAATTGTATAAAAAGTCCTTTTTTTTTTGTTGTTCACCTACATAATTTTAATTTTAAAAGTTGTTTAACCCGGTATTTCATTACATCGCCCTTATTTTGTATCTGTCGGCATTCTTTCATAAAATCCGTTAAACTATTAAAGTGCATAAACTCTTGCACTCATTAAAGTTTCAAAATGAGAATAAGTGCACTTGGGAGCAAGTGAAGTATTTAGTAAAACTAAGTATTGAACTTCAGAAGAATCTTACATACATACATCTTAATTAGAGCGAAATAGCTTAAACGAAATAGCTTATACTTTGAAGTAAAAAATATAACATGTTATTAAATATAATTAAAATCGGCTAAAATGCATCATAATATTTGTGTGAAATGTAAATTCGTTTTACGGCTCTGTTAGAAATTTAAAAAAACACAGTATTAATAAAATAATGTTCCAAAAATAAACCGCTCCATGACGTTCAATTTTGTTGTAAAGAATGTCAAAAGTTATTAATACTTTCAGTCACGAATGTTTTGTTATGAATTCGCTATTTCAAAGTTTACTTTTACATGCATGTCTTTCAAGAAAAAATAAATGTTGATTATCAAAACTGTTTCAAACTTTGTAGCGCCTGCTACGTCGCCGTAGCGTACTGTTATAAAAAATCCATGTAAGTAAAACTGCTGAGCTTGCATACACTCCCTCTTGACCGCTGAAAAGCATAGTCATAATTCTAAACCTAGAACCCCGATCCAGTCAGTCCGTCCCGATCCTCGCGCGAAGCGCTCGGAACGCGGCTCCCACATTATTCTCTGATTCAATTTCTGTATATTTCTATTTCTCATTTAAATTCTTTCTGAAATCTATATTTTTCTAAGTTAAAATTAATTTTATTCCAGTTCTTTAAAAAATTGTTTTTTTTTTAATCGCTGACGTCGGCCCCTCATAACAGTACGTACCTTCATGAACCCAAACTATTTTAAAGACAAAAACCTCTTTATCGCCAGTTGGGTCCGCCTGAATGAGTTGAAAATTTGGGATTACTCTCCAACCTGCGTGTCCCCGTGGTTCATGGAGGGCCACTTCCTGAAGAAGCTGAAGTTCCCAGCTCTGTGCACCGGCCAGTGGGCCAGCATGGTGAACCTGTCTCCTCGGCTGCCCATACAGCAACTCCTCGCTCTGAACGTCTCCGTGAACAGGAAGCCTCAGGAAAGCATGGAGCAAAATCACGATATTACCACTGTTAACCCATGGAACTGATAAACACCCACAGTTTGTTCGTTATTTTAATGGGATGTTCCACTTTTTGGTTGTTTTTATTTATGTTCTGCAATTTTAGAACTCTTTCACACTTAAGCGCAAAAATAACGCTGCTATGGATCTGACAGGTGCATACGTTAGCGCAGCGTTATTTTTGTGCTGAAGTGTGGGAAAGGCCTTACTGTCAATAGGTAACATCCTGCCAAGTTATTTATATAAGATGACTCATTAAAATCTATCTGCGGACGTACGGACTTAAACTATATCAATGGAAAAAAGGAAAAGGATAAAAACATCAGGATTTAAAAGCTCGAATACCACTCCACCGCAAACACTAAAGCAATGTTAGTGCAAAAATCCCAAAACTTACTTACGTATATTCTACATACGATTTCTCTGCAACATTGTTAGAATAACTTACTACAAAAGAAAAAAGTTTGATAACAAACAGGAAGTGCGAAACATCCCGGATGCGTGTTTATTTAAGTTTGGATGGAAATTATATTTGATTTTCCAATTTCCTTCCAAAACACAACGCAGTAGAATTCATATGAGAATAGGCCTGACTACTACCTCTTGCTTCGTAAAAAAAATTCGTGAGTCGTGATAATTTTTTACATCGATACGGTTTATATAAGATTCATAAGGAAAGAACATTTAGAAGCATAAATAAGACATTTTTCAGCGAAAGCCAAAAAAATATTGACTTTTTTTACAGCTAAAACACAACACTACTGGACAAGGATCTCCTCAAATAAAGCTTTACATAAGGTACTCCATAAAAAGTAAGATAAAGATAAGATAACAATACTAAAAAAGGTCGGGTGGTGAACGTACTACAAGACCTTGTACATATTCTACATTCACAGGGAACGCTTTGCTGCCCATGGATTCACCCCTTAGTCGCCTCATACACATGCGGGTGGCGGCTAGAAATGGGGCAGTGCTATTCGAAGCCGGAATTACACGGCCAAATAGTTAAGCGAATTGATTTGTAATGAATAAATAGAAATTAGATACCGATATCTTGTTATCCTGATAATGACTAAGTACTTATATTTTAATGGCTGATCAAATCAATCCATTAAAATTCCACATTATTTTTTATTAAGGCTCGAATCCTAGAACAAGGAGCCTAAGAGGCCCGACACGAAACTGCCTAAAATAAATATTCTGTCACTTACCTAAATAGAGTATGAGGATAATTAGTGAAACATTTTTTTACCATGGGCAACAGCGATTTGAAATGATGCGTCATTCGCTAGTCATAATAAAAAAACAACGTTCCTAAGGATATCGAAATAAAATCCAGAATGGGTGGCTCATCGGTAATCTTCAGTCGAAAAAAATCAGTGCGACTTTCATTTCTATAATAAGATTAATCTTTATAATATTGTTTTCATATTCCTTAATTACTTCGTAAACACAATAATTATTTATAAGCCATTCAATTCAATGTTATCATCAAATTTGATAAGTTATCGCGGAATTTCCTCCTGAAGATATCCATCGCTTGATATGCAGTTGTGATCAACGTATTGAACACTATCATTATTGGTGATAATATTGATAACAATCATAATTTGATGTAGTCATTCCTGTGAATATTTAACGTATTGACGTATTTTGTTGATATAGGATCTGAATGTTGTTATTCTGGAAGTAATTTGTGTTATGTGTGATTTGACTTATTGTTATATTTTTTCGGTAAGTACTTACCTAATATTTTTATACCCAAATTGCTTGCTATTTAGTACTTATGATAAATTTAAGCAAATGTTTACCTTGCCTCTAACCTTTTTTTGGTCTTTATCGTTTTGTGTGTAATACTGAAGCGTGTAACGACCCAATTAACGTACTACTAGTCCATGATACTAGTGTCTGGCCACTGAAAGGCTTTTTTATGGTAGAAACGTTCTAGACGTTCACTTGAAACTTTGAAGACAAAGGCAGACAAAGAAAATACTAAGGAAAATAGAAGTTTTAAAAATAAACTTATGAGAGTTGTCGCTTGTAGCAAAATTGTTATAGGAAGCTATTTTTTGCGGGTGGTTTTCGGTAGCAAAGACACCCCAAGGCAGAAATTGTCCGTAACTCTATTTCACACCGAAAGAACATGAAACGCTTAACTTTCGGGTGACTAACGCCTAATGACTCGTCGATACTTAAAAATATACTTGCGTACGTATTGCTCAATGTTCAGTAAAATTGGTGAAACATAAATCTTGTCCAAAGATCCATTTTTCTGTAAAGTTTTCAGGGATAGATAATAAGTTATTTAGGTAAATAAAAAAATATCTCAAACGCATAAACCAAGCAGCTACTTATATAGTTATTGCATTTTATGAAATATACTTCTTTGACCAAGAACAATAATAGAGGTATGTTGCTATGTTATTCATGGCAGGCATTTTTTATATAGAAGGTGTCTACTAAAGCCGCTGAAAAAAATAACACATAAAGAGCAATAGCTTTAGAAAAATACCAGACCAAGTGGCCTACGGCGATCGACGACAGAATGTTCAGTCGTCGCTGCATTCGTATAGTATTTCATAGAATTACATACAAACCAGTAAAAATGCAGCGTAGGCTGAGACAGCCGATAGCCGCGGCTAAGTCCTTTGCCACACTTTAGCTCAAAAATAACGCTGCGCTAACGTATGCGCCTATCAGATCCATACGTTAGCGCAACGTTATTTTTATGTGAGAGGTCATATGCTGTCGGCCGTCGGTCGCCTGGTTTGGAATAGCACCCATAAGCATGACAGAATACACAAATAATTTTAATTATTCTAGATACTTTCATCTAATTATTGAATATTTTCAGGGATGTCTCTTTTTACACTAGAATAGAGATACAGCGAAACTGCAAGATGGGGGTTATAAAATACCTCGTAATGTTGTCGGTCTGTGCGTCTTTTCAGTGCATGGTCAATGGTGAGTTGGTTGAGTTAATTTGTATTTGTATTTGTATTTGTATTTATTAAATATAATTTAAAACTCATTTATTACACCATACGATGACTAGATCCAAATATGCGTTATTGTTCTCACTAGGTGTTTCTGTGACAACCCAAAAAGACCAAGGCCTGTGATAGGGCTAGTTTACTAATTTATGTCGCTAGTAACATTTAATATTAATTGAATCATGTATTAAATCCAAAAACTGCGTATATTCGTAATTCGAGTCATGGTTAAAATCTTTGAGGCCTGATATAAAAAATAAGCAATTTCAAACATTTAATGATAGGGTTTGATGTTAACTACATTTTAATCAGTCAATAATTTTTTCAAGTTTTAGTTTTTTGAGAATACAGAAGAAGCTTTTTTTGCAATTGACGCTGATGGTATAAAAATAAAGCTGGAAGACATCCTACTGTCGTCTCATCCTTTGTGTATGTGTACTTACTAAACTTATTTTTGTAAGATGATTTAAATGAATTTTGTTTTTCTCAGCATGTACAATGGAAGATGTAGAAGACTGGCGTGTTACTCAAGATTTATCCATAATCGACGTACAAAGAGGAACATTTTGGAATAAAAGTACATCTGATATCACATGTAAGTAATGACCTACTTATAAAGTATCTCATAAAGTAGTTAAGAACTTCTTGTGAAGCTTTACATCGAGAAAAAGCCTACTTACAAATCGTAATAACTATCTGTCTATCTTAACTAAAGTAGGTACTTACCTTATTCTACTTTTTCATCATAATATATGAAATTTCATCATAGTATGATGTACAATATTATGGAACATCATACTCTTATACAGGGTGTAAAAAATTAGCTGCAAATATTTTGAGGGGTGAAACTGAACAACTTTCCCCTGGAAACATAGGTCGAAATATGAAAAAAAAATTTGGACCTCCTATACAAAATTACGGGCCGATCAAGTCACATTGTATGGGAGGTCCAAAATTTTTTATTATATTTTGACCTATGCTTCTTGGGGAAAGTTATTCAGTTTCATGGGCCGGTTCACCCCTTAAAATATTTGCAGCTAATATTTTTACAAATTATATATTTTAGGTTATTTTTTCAGCATTAACTAGCATCACAGCCGGTGGCGGAGTGAACTACGCAAACTACTTGGACGTACTCTGGGATGCAACTAGCGGTCGATTCACGATCAGTACAAGCGACGGCTATGATCAGTACGAGGAGAACGAAACTTCTCAGACCATTAGCTTCACTGTGTTCTTTCAGTGTACCGGCGGGTCCAACTCCTTGGTAATTTTATTAAACTTTTCTTCTTCCCGTGTCATAAACCTAATGAATGAGTGACGTTCTTACTGATGGAAAATTACTTTCTCGGTTTCAATATTTTTCTTTTATTATCTATATTTGGCGTAAACAATACAAAATAGCGATTGAAATAGTTTCAGTTCTTACCAAAACCTTTCGTGATTCGGTTTCGTGCCTATAAACAATTTAAAATAAGTGAAAGTTTTTTGGCCATGAAAGGATTTTTATCAAAAGGGTTTAAATTATATTTAGATGAGGGAATTGACACGCACACGCAACTTGTACGCTATAATTATAAAGTTACTACATATAAAAATAATCGAAAATTAGTGCTACCTTATGACTAGTTAGTATTATTACGTACATTTTAATAGTTACGACGGAAGTACTATTAATTTCACTACAAATTATTCCTTGTCAGGAAAACTTTCAGATTATGCAGTACCTAAATTGCAGAACTTGCAATACATGAAACTGTTTAAATGCAAATTTTGGCGGTTTATCCCCGCAAACCTCCACCACATCCTTTTAAAACTTCGTAGCAACAACTTCATGGAGTAAAGTTGCAAGTTGTTCAACAACAACCATTCTGGTTTTACCGCTGCAATATGTACATCCGCAGTAATGTTTTCTAAGTGCCGTACCGACTATTGTCCCAGCTGGGATATATAAAATGGGATACTACACCTGTTTAGAGTCCCGATTATTAGAAGCTCAATTCCGGTGTGTGGTTTCGATTCCGACTTCAACTTCTTCGACTTCGACTTCTTCTTTTTAAAAAGACAAAATATTTTTTTTTACTATATATGTTTACGCGCGCTTTTGGCGAGATGAAATGCGTACGAAGGAGTTGAAAATCTAGTAAAATAAAGGAAAAGTATTTTACCATAAGCGTTATATTGATTTTGCGACTACGAAAACTAGGATCAGTATTAGGTTTATTGAAATTCTGACCTCCATATCCTAGTCTCAGCAGCATCATTTAAACTTGATTTCCAGATCTTCGATATAGCTGTGCAGGATACGAACAACAACCCGCCTACATTCATGCTCAAAGGTCAATCGACGGATCAGTACGAATTCACTGTGACACCGCCGCTGCCCCCTGGTTTCCTCATTACAGGTACATATTATGTTAAGAATTGTGTTATTGATGTTGTTGCTTGTTTTGGTTAAGTCTAATCTAGATAATACCCCAGAATCCCAGAATAGACGGTCCCGCAAGATCTTTGATTTTTGTTTCCCGCATTTGACGTCCGTTGCTCCGCATAATTAACTATAAAATAAAATAGGATAAGATTTTCTTCATTATTCCTACTTACTATTAGTTAATCTTGTCTCTTTTCTTTTATTTTATTTTTATAAGTACAGTTTTTCTTTGTATACCTACAGCTTTGTTACTACCCAAGGAAGAAGCGAGTCATTCCCTACACAAGTAGTTTTCTTACTTACTGGGAAGACTCAACATCCTTTCTGTAATGTACTTTTTGTTAATAAAGATTTTTTTGTATTTTTTTTTTGTATTTTGTAAGTCATACGTCTGTCAGATGCAAGGAAATCTGTATACTATGGACGTTGATGAATGTAACGTTTGAGGCAGACGACGCAAGCTTATGCGGCAACTGTGGGAACCGTCTTATCTAATGCTATGAATTCTTTATTCAATCAGGTTGTGGTGGTGACGATATTGTGGTACGAGACATAGACTTAACGACATCGGCCATAGACTTCGCTATCGAAGACAATCCGTACTTCGAAATTGAATACGCCGGTCGCTCGTCAACAGACCCAAAGGAGTTCCTTGCCTCGCTTAAGACCAAAGATCTAATTAGGAGTTTGTCCCAAGACATCGAGCTGACTATCTCTGCTACAGTAAGTGTCTTGCTTTTTGTAGGGATTAGGTTTTTTTCTTTTCCATTAGAGCTTATAAGAGCGCCACACTAGGGTCCGTATTTATAAATCGCACTCAACTCTGAGATCGATCTCAAAAGCGATTTTGACAAATGTCAGTCAATACTAACAACATCTCAAAGTCACACTCAAGATCGATGTCAGCGTTGAGTGCGGTTTATAAATACGGGCCTAGGTAAGTAAGTAACATCTACACACTTAGTTTGTCTTTCAGACTAAATATCGATGCAAAAGCCTTCACATCGAGTTTATTTAAGTTTCCCTTATTCCATTTAAAAAAAGTAAAGATTCAATAATTGTCGACATGCTTCCTGCAGGACGTGGATGCGACCCAAGACCCGCGCATCACGCGGACCGCTACAATAAGGGTAAAGGCAGACGAGGCGTTTTTGTTCCCCGAAGAGCCCGTATTCTCACAACCCTTCTACACGGCCACGTACGAAAATAATCTAGTGGTTTTAGACGCCACAATAACGCTAAGTCAGGGGTACGACGCTGAAGTCATTTTCTCTTTGAGCGGAGGTAAGGAATAGTTTTTAAAATTACTTACTTGGTCCTGTTACTATTAGCAAAAAGTGTAAAACTCCAGGTGTTAGTGTGTTTTAAACTTTGAAATGCCTAATTGTTTCCTTAATTTGACACAATCTTTACTACTAACATGCCAACTTATTTAATCTTAAACCGATATCATCAACAATTCTTCGTCTCTCTTTTGTGAGAATAAAAAGCAACAGATAATATTATATCCTTTCGCCTAAGGCGGATCGCACACTTGACGCCCGAAGGAGCGCTAAAATTACACAGTGGTTTGTCAGATCCATACCTACTAGAAACGTCACTCCCCATACTGAAACCGCACTCGATGGACGACAACGCGATAGCGCTGCGTCGACAGCGGTTGAGCTGTTTTAGTATGCGGATTGACATTTCTAGTATGGATCTGACAGACCGCTGCGATATTTTAGCCCTCTGTCGTGCGTCAAGTGTGCGATCCGCCTAAGGCCTGATCAAATAGATATCTCATCAAAAGGAATTTCGTTGTCCAATATTAAATTTCATGTCGACTTTCAGAACACGCCGGCAACTTTCGGCTGGTGACCAACGGGAATGGGGTTACTATTGAAGTTGTAAACGCTCCATCGACTGAGGCTTTAAGAAGTGGTCGTGTTGTGCTCGTGGTGACAGCCGAGAGGGAGTATACAAGTGGTGCAACGGCCACTGTCATCGTTCAGCTGCCTGAAGGTATAATTTCACATTATGTTTTGAATGAGAAGATTCTGCGGCTTAGGCGGATCGCACACTTGACGCACGACGGAGCGCTAAAACATCGCAGCGGTCTGTCAGATCCATACTAGAAACGTCACTCCCCATACTAAAACCGCAGTCGCCGGATGACACTGCGATAGAGCGGTATGGGGAGTGACCCATACTAAAACCGCTCAACCGCTGTCGACGCAGCGATATCGCAGCGTCGTCCGTCAAGTGCGGTTTTAGTATGGGGAGTGACATTTCTAGTATGGATCTGACAGACCGCTGCGATATTTTAGCGCTCCATCGTGCGTTAAGTGTGCGATCCGCCTTAACCAAACTTTGGCGCTAAATAACCCAACGCAATCAAGCTTAGTCATGTCACAACTAATACAACAAATAGCTTTGAAATGTGGCGCGCGAAGCTCACAGTGATATATCATCAAGCAAGTTACATTATTCATGATTTATATTGTCGTTGAGTAGGCTAATTCTTAGACTTAGAACAGAATACCAAGCCACATTCTTGTCAATCATGCAGTAGGTAAGAAAAACGAAAACCACAATCATTGTAATAAGTAGTTATAAGATACAGTATAAATATTAACGTGAAGGATTGGATCTGTTTCTTCGACGCACGCACGCAATAATGTGAGTAAGTACATGAGTTTGTTGTTTACTATTTTCCTGCAAAACAAGATGTGTAAATATGAATGTTTGTTTTTCTAGTTTTGAGTCTTGCATTTGAACAGACGCACTACCAAGGAAGAATTGTGGATAACGTGCTGGAAACATTACAAATTACTCTATCACAAGGATATCTAGATGGTTTTAACGTGAGCTTGCAAAATGGTAATTGATTAAATTTATTCAAAACTTTCGTATCATTATGTCAATCACTAACTAAAAAAATAAGTTTATAAAATATGCATAAATCAAGTTTGTGATAAAAATACCGTCTGAATATAATTTCAACGTAACAAACATGTTAATTATTTTTAGTCTGGTTAGTGCTTTCATGATTACAGCAACCGAAACGAGACCAAAGCTCTCTAAAATTTAATATAAGAGCTGAAATTACTTACTTCTGTACAATAAAACTTGTTGTTTAACGAGGCAGAACGCGCAGTCAAGTTATTTGTTCACAGAAGGTACTACGTGTAGGTACACTTATTTAACACATACCTACTACTTTATAATTTTTAAAAAGTTTTTATACATTACCATCCATTTCAATAGAACACGTACGATTTATTAATTCCAGAATACGCTTCGTATTTCTCAACATCGGTTCAAGGAAATGTGGTGACCCTGCAAATGAGTCCTCTAGAGGCAAATATCATTGACAGTAACAACTTTATAAGCCTTCAAGTAATAGCATCAAACGAATATAGCTCTGCAACGGCTGTGGTTACGCTTGATATCGTGAAGGATGACAACACATCGCCGGTTTTTGAAAACGCAATTTACCATGGAGAGTACGACCGAGCAACAGGACTGACTGTTGGACAAATAGTACTGAGCCAAGGTTTCGATCCAACCGTAGTTTTCGGTTTGTCTGGAGGTAAGGTTTTTCAGGGTATTTTTTGTTAAACTCCCTTGAGGCGTACGATTTTATGTCGTATAAATGTGACATCAAATATTTTATTCAAAGTTATCATTTTAACGTGTTCTTATCGGTTCTTTTTCTTAAGTTGTACTATTTCAAAACAAGTTTAAGGCTGACTTACAGATGTTGATAATTCAAAATTAACACAAAAAACCTACGAAATCTCTTATTCACAAATTCATTCAAAGCCTTTTCCCAATAATGTCCCTATAAGACGCCTTAATAGGAATTCAAAGAAAAGCGGACCGATAAAATATTGACTCAAACAAAGTCTTAGCTGTTTTAGTAAGAATTAAGTACAATTTCCAAGTCAATATCGTGTTTATTTTCTACATTACATTATTGGGTTCAAATCTTTCTTAGAAAACTCTAGATTGGAATTATTTATCAAAAAAAATTGAAATACTTTTTACGTACTACTCAGAAATACGGTGTTATATCTGGGAATAAAACAAAATACAGAAACGAAAAAGATTCAACAAATATCCAGCTATGAATATGAAATCGTAATATTGGATCACAGCAATCATGTTGCGACAGATGTATGATCGTCATAAAGGATTCCGAGTCCGCTATAGCGTTTCGTCTTTGTAACTAAACCGTTTCTTATTTGATATTTTAAAGAATGTAATGCCAAGTTTTTCTATAACCACATTGTAAGATGTATCATAATATAAAAAAATATTTATATAGACAAAAAAAAACAACTAAAAGCTTTTACAAAATTCATTAAAACATAAATATTTTTTTAAATAAAAGTGGTATAACATTTTACGATATGCCTAAGGAAGAACATGCAAACTCAAGCTACGTTAGAATCACATTCGTACTTTGTTATTTTTCTCTACATTTCTGTCTGATTTTTCCTGTACTTTTCAGACCACGCGGAATACTTCTCCATCAACAACACAGGAGCAACAATCATCTTATCATCCTTGGGTGTGCCTGTTGAGATATGGCCGGAGCAACAGCTGTTACTGACTATTTCAGCTTCTAAGCCCCGAGCAGTCCCCGCTACTACTACAGTCGTCGTCAGATTGCCTGCAGGTGAATCATTTGAATAAGCTGGAGTTGGATATTCTTCACACATCACACATGTATCACGGTGCGGTATTTTGCCGGTATAGCGCTCATGACACGACGTGACGACACATAATAGTACAACGTTTGTTGCCGCACAATATATATACTTATGTATATATACGTTATATATATAGCAAAACATTTTTATGTATCCAGCTACATTATGATATCTCGAAATTTTGTGATTTTACGCGACATATATATTTATTTCAGGCTCTGGACCCATATTCATATATTGATTTAGACAGTAACAAGGACTAGCTAAATATCGCAGAAAATAACAAACATAACGCTGATTAAATAAATATTTAATTCTCTTTTAAATATAACTAAGTTGGTAACCTAAAACAATACATTTTAAAAGTTGTAGTCATTCCTCCACCGACAAGAGTCCAACTTTTGAGTTTGCAATAGTCATTGTCTACCAAATTACCTACACAATAATAGCGCCTTGTGATACATTTAAAAGTTTGCTCGTAAAAACGTGGGGAGAATGTACCGATCCCTAACAATATACAAATTAGTAGTAAAATTATCATTATTTTGCGACAACACTAAATAGGATTTTTTTCATCTTGTTTTGCTTTGGTTTTACATACTTTTGTGTAAAGATTGAAAATATTAGGTCGTTAAAAAGATAAAGAAGATAATATATATTTTTGGTAGGTACTGATATTACTATGTCAACCCACTACACTACATTATCAACATTTATTTACTTATTATACTGAATACCTTTTTTTTTAATGTTGAATGGCAAGTGTTTTTATCATTAAGACTTGCCAGGTACCTAAACAAGATAGCAGATGCAAACGATAGACACAGTTTCAAGTGTTACGTGCTGTATAAAATTTACAAATTATTCATATTTTTTTTTTGCGTTTCCAGCCAGGGAGTTAGCATTCGCGCAACCCACTTATAAGGGCACGTTACAAGATGCGGCGCTGACCCTACAGACGATAGTACTTAGCGTGGGCTACGATGGAGATGTCAATTTCACTTTGACTGGAGGTAAGTTTTATCAAAAAAGACAAGAAAACTGGTTTTGAGTACAATCGTAATAAGACGTACTATTGGTTATTGTGTGCTACAAACAAAATCATTTCCGACGTAAGGAAAAAAATAAATCAAAACTTCAATAATAATTACTTATGTTATTTCTGGAAATTTAATAAAATATTGCTAAATAAGGTTGAGTAGGTAATTACTTGTATTTACAAATTACTTACACATCCTCGTGAATTAGTATTTTGATCCGTCAGAATGCAGTCCCTGAATTTTGCCTTTTTGTATATAAATACCTAAAAATAGTACGTATCTGTGTTTAATATTGTGTTATTTCGGAATTTTACGACAAGGTTTGCATGATACGATAAAATCTATCCCTGGCCGTAAACCCTTGCCTCGATTTACTATAAAGCGGGTTGTCGCTACACATAGGTGTTTAAACGAAAATGTTATTTCCGTTGACGTCAAGTTTCATGTAGGATTTATCAACCTATGGTTTTCCGATTAAATCTGGTTGAAATTCAGGATTCATTTGCCTCACGAAACACTACTATGTCGTCTTATACGTCGTATTGGTTTTAACACTACTGGTAATTTTATTGAAAATATAAACACTAGGTACTAAACCTATTTACATACATGTGGGTTCGTTATTTGCAAACATATTGCAGACATATAGTACAATCTGATCATTGTATATCTTGCCTTGGAACTACTTGTCAACAAAGCAAGTAAATAAAGTTAGTTATGATAAGTCAAATAGGTAGGATCAATAATAGGGTAGAAGATGGTCGCGACTACAATTTTATTTTAATTTGACCCGAAAATGGTGGTTAACATCAAATGTTATGGAAAAGTTACTTTTGTCACTACCCGCGTCTGGTTACAGATACCTTAGCCTAGCCAGTAATCGTATCTTTACCCACATAATCAAATCACACTACCAAAACTTATTATCTCTTCTTCCTCTGCAGATTATGCGACATATTTCACACTATCGCCGGCACAGAATGGGGTAAACGTAACCTTATCGACCCAGCTCCCTGACGACGTGATTACTGGAAACAATTTCCTAGCCCTAACGCTCTTGGCGTCAGGGGTACACACTACTACCACTTCCACCCTAATACTGCTGGAGATTATGAAACAGGATGCGAACACGCCTGTATTTACGGAGAATGTTTACGCCGGTGTATACTTGGGACCGAATTCGATTGAAATTGGGAATATTAGCTTGTCGCAGGGATACGATAGCAGTGTCACGTTCAGTCTCGTAGGCGGTAAGTTATTACTTTTAGTTTATTTTTAAAGTTTTTTTTTGCAATATTCAGATATCGTTTACCCAGTTTTTGTCTTGGTCTTAAAATCTGTTTTCTTTTGTATATGTTACCGACCAAACATACACATCTCCAAGGTTTAATATCTAGTGGAAATATATTTACCAACAGAAGCTTTGAAAGCGCTTCTACATAGCTTTTTGCAGCAGGACGCAAAACATCATATGAGAGCCCCTAAATAACTATTCATGCAATAAAAACAAAGGCACCATTTCTTGTCCTCAAAAGCAGATAAACGACAAAAGCCTCAAAAAAGTCACATCAAGAACTGCTTGCCTCAATTTGTCCGCCTTTATTGCATAAAATCCATCAATCTTCCTTCAAAGAAGTTATGTTGTCTATTGTATCAATGTTTATTCAAAGAGACCTCGCCTCGAACAGAAGGGTCCCGTGTTTGATATAAAATCTTCATAGAAACGGATGATCCATGTTCAGATTCACAACGGAAAATAATTTAGAGGAACTCTACGAACACCAAAAATTTACATTTGCGGTATTGGCATTAAAAACTATTTGGATACTTTCGTCAAAGGCATTTGAGCCAAAGAAAACCAGTAATAAGAAGCGTTGTTGCTAGCATTAATAGCGAAAGTTACAGATTCGAATCCTACTTGCATAATTATCTCCTTTCGCAATCAGTTGTTATTTAATTTTCCTATAACTTGTGTATTTATATATATTTATTTAAGTATTTATCTTATTTATTGTACATATATATTTAAGTATGTATGCTTGTATGTATGTATGTATGCTTATAGATATATTGATATATTAATTAGGTATTAATTGTAATTTTTGTAAAATTTAACTTTCTTTTGCTTCTGCAGCTACTTGCAAATTGTTAAGTTGTCTCTGTAAAGGTAGAGGTTGCCTGGAAGAGATCGCTACAAGCGATAAGGCCGCCTTTGCTTACTCTTAGTTATAGTTTATTGTACCGTCTTGTATTTTAATATTGTGTTTGTTGTAAGCAATAAAGAGTTTATCTATCTATCTATCTACTTGGTGCATTGCAAGTTCTTTAAAAAGAAGCGTACTTATTAATTCTACATTTAGGATAGAGTAGTTTTACTCTCTTATACATTGTTTGTTTGCTGGCATAATGTCTGCTTGATACTTGCTTTGATGCAAGTATCTTCTACATGTATATACCTCTACTTACATAAGCGAGCTTCTGAAAGTATAGAGAGGTAATGGTGAGGAAGACTCGATAACGTATACAATGAGGGCTGGTTAAAATACAAGTAGGTGTGTTTCTTTTCATATTATCACGAAAAACATTTCATATTTAGAACGGAATTTATCAGTCAGTAAGGTATCGATTTACATGATACAAACTTGTATCGTATGTATACAATAAATAAATAGTATCTTACTTTCTCCAATGAATATGATACTTACATTTTTCGTTTCTGAAACCCTAAATTTTTAACAGTTCTACTGACATTTTTATTTAAAAACTGGTTCATCAACTTTACAAATTATTAGTATTAAACTTGCATTTAAGCTCTATGGTTACAAAATTGTACCCCTAGAACTGAAAAAGGTGCCAAATATTCAGAGTAACAGTGTAATCTCGAAAAGTGATATACACTGTCTACAGTTTTGTATCTTTGGGTTTGCCCAAAACTAGGTACCCAAAATAATTTTTACATATTCATGTCAGCTATCTCCATCCATTATTAACGATTGTGTTATGTCAAATAAAAATTGCCGTTTGGCAGTATCAAATCTTGTAGAAAAATAATTTAAACATCATCTCAATTTATTTTGCTCTACAATCATTCCTATCAAAAGATTCATCAATATCAAAAGTATTGTCTCCTACCCAAATATCTAATACAATAGAAAACTGAAATCAAACATCTGTGTCTGTTGTGTTTTCCAGAACACGCCGAGTATTTCAAAGTTTCCAACGAAGCAAACAATTTGAGCTTAACGCTCGTGTCGGACGTCCCGCCAGATGTTATCTTTAGCAAACAAGTGCTGGTGTTCACCATTGTAGCCGAGAAGCCACTGACCGTTGGGGCACACGCTGCCGTATCTATCGCTTTCCCTAGGGGTAAGAGTTTTATTTCTAAAAAAGGAATTCTAATAAAAAAATATATTCCATGGACATTTCTTCATATTTGAATGCCACTTGAGACTCAGAATATAATTATTTATCATTGCGATGGATTGATGAAATAAAAATTAATTTCGTAGACTTTATTACATTTCTTCAAATACACTGACAGAAAAGAATGTATGATTTAATCAAGGCCTTGTTTTAATACGACCATATCAAGTTACTTATTTGTTTGTATTTACCAAGAATCTTGTTAATATCTGTCAAACATTTTATTAGATCCGTCAAGTGATTGTTTTCTTTTACTAAACTACTTATTTTTACTATATATGTTTTTTAAATTTATTTAAACAAAAACAATAAAAATATAAAATAAAAACTTTAAATAAAACTACGTATACAAATGAAAAATATCTTCTAATGCACATCGAGGCAACGACCCCATATACTATAAATTATGTTTTATTTATTAAATTGTAGAGACACTTGTAAATTCTACATACATACACATACATATATTACGACTTTATCCCTTGCAGGGTAGGCAGAGCGTTAACAGCCGTAAGAATACGGTCGCTATCGCCACGTCTGATATTTTTGTAATTTTTTTTATTCTACAGTTGGTTTATTAAGAAATTATAAAGCCAGCATGAAACAGTTAATATTTTACTGCAAATATATTAAATACTACTAATGTACTTACTTTATTCAATAAGGGCCTAATTTTAATATGAAACCATATCGCGTAGGTGGCAAACTGTAGACATTTCTTAATTACGAGTATGTTCTGATCTAATAAATATTAATTAAATTACTTTGAAACCTTGTCGAAAATGTGGCTCATTAGATAGCCAATTAAAAGTTATTAAATAACGAAACATAGGTGTTTTTACATTTCCCACAAGATTTTACGGTGTTTATATTGCTCCCTGCTTTAATTATCACCAGTGTATTCGCTAGGTAGTAAAAAATACATTCCTCAAAAACGGGTAAAACCTTTAAAAAAAAGAAAGCTGTCTAAATCAATTTATTGCCCCAAAACCCCCAGTTAATTATATATTTTTTTATTAAAATCGTTGAACTCGTTTCCGAGATATACCTACTCGTAAACTCGTATATTGCTTCTTTTAAGATACGACAATATACGAGTAGGTATGCTTTGTAAAAATCACTGAGAACAAAATCAAAATATCGCTTGTTTAGTATGAACCCGAAATGGGCCAAAAAACAAAAGTATTGAGAGTTCGTGGTTAAGTTTATGTTCGTCAAAATTCCTCAATTATTATTACGATATATTTTTCAGAACTAACTGAAACTGTTCTAATGAGATTTGCACAGAGTACGTATCTCGGATCAATAGAGAATAACGATCTCGTATTGGATGCTATTGTGCTGGAATATGGATATGAAAATGCCACCGAATTCTCTATTACTGGCGGTAAGGAGTCTTTTAGTTATTATTATCGCTTAAATAAATAAATCATCCTAAAAAGATTCATATAAATTCACTTGCGAGTGTTAATAACCATTGTTTTCATATCTATGACACTTATTTCAGAATACGAATCATACTTCTCAATTCAAAGTTCTGGAAATGTCATCAACGTGACGATGCAGAATCCACTTCCGCAAGAAATTTTAGACAACAACGAATTTATTATCTTAGAAATAGAGGCTAACAGAAAAAGGGCTGTCTCTATACCAGCCAGCATCGTCATAGGAATTAACAAGGAAGAAAGTCTAGCATTTAGTAATGCCTATTATAAAAGTGTTTTAGCTAATGGAAACCTAGAAAACGTAACTATCGTACTAGATGAAGGCTATGATGAGACAGTGACCTTTGAACTCCAAGGTGGTAAGTAAAATATAAAAAATTTGTTAACCTGTGCACTTACTTAATTTAGATAATTGTGTGTTTGAATATGAATAATGATGTATTAAAGCTGGAGATACTTAAAAGTAGGAAATAGAGAACAATTTAATTTTTTATATATATAAGTAAACACACACACACACACACAAATCACGCCTGTATCCCTAGCGGGGTAGGCAGAGCGTTAACAACCGCAAAATTACGGTCGTTATCACCACGTCTGACAAATATTTGAGGGTCATTTCAGATTAGTCGTGTTTCACTATAGTGAAAGGTTGTCAGCCTATCGCCTAGAATTGCAATATAAGTAAATACTAATTTAATTTCTTAATTTTCAGATAACGCCATATGGTTTACTCTTGCCAACGTTGGTAACAATGTACAGCTGTCTCTAAATACATCGATGGGAGATATACCATCTGAAATAATACAGAACAACGACTATTTCCTGTTTTCTATTATTGCCAATAAACCCAACGCCAATAGTGCAAGAGCGGCCATTTTTGTGCATTTACCCAAAGGTAAGGCGGGTCGCATAGTTAACGCACGACGGAGCGCTAAAATGTCGTACCGGTCTGTCAGACCCATACTAGAAACGTCACTCCCCGTCGCATTTGACGGACGACGCTGCAATAGCGCTGCGTCGACAGCGGTTGAGCGGTTTTAGTATGAGGATTGACATTTCTATTATGGCTCTACATACATGTTTTTCATTTGCATTTTAGAATGCATTTGCTTGCTTTATTAAAATACTAATTAACGTAATTATTTGACGTTTCAAATTATTCTGAAACTCCTTGAACAATACTGCCTTTGAGTTAGATAGATATACAACCGAATAATATATCTATAATAATATTTACCCATTGCAGAAAGAGCAGAAACATCTTTGGTGCAATTTTCGCAGGCCAGTTACGTGGGACGCATACAAAATGGAACATTGTACGCACCGGTACTTTCATTGACTGGGGAGCTGGAGCCAATTTCCTTTAATATAACAGGAGGTCAGATCAAAACACAGTGATTTTACATTATTAGCTACTAGAAGGGCGGAAATCGCTTGATTTTTATATATTTACGCCTCATTAGACGCCCTTGTTAGTTAAAAACGGGTGAAAAAAGTTTTTTGATCATCATAATAAAAGTATTCACGAATACTGAATAGTAGTCTTTGAATTGTTGGAATAACAGTTTATTTTCGGAGCGGAAGGATTTGTTTGTTTACTTTGATCCCAAAGTTGTGAATCAGTTTTAACGAGTTTACCCTACCTACTCACCTGTGAAACCGCTACTCGTGGAAACGATAATAGTTTTATCCCGTAGGTATAGCGAGAATTGAAATAATAATAAAACCCTGTTTGGGTCCTATGATGCAAAACATTAGAGTTAGACGGGTTACACTAAAACTCAAACCAAACAAATGAAGCTACTTAAAATTTTGGCCTCGCGATTTGCTTAATTATCAATAGCACTAAGTAAAAACTCACTTTTATCAGGGTGTTTTTACATCGTTAACTGATTTCTTTCTCAAATTTCACTAAGGAAGGCATTTTATTTTTATATTGTTTATGCATGTTACAGAATTTGCGAATTTCTTTGAAGTATCGCAAACCACTCCAACTATTGTAGAACTTCGTCTCAAAGATGGATCATTACCTGAAAATATTGTCGAACTGCCATTTATCGTTCTTGATATAGAGGCGCACTATCCGGAAGCTATTAGCGGACGAACAACAGTTATATTAGAAGTAGTTAAAGACTCAGAAATAGTGATCCCTGTGTTTGAACAAGCTTATTATACTGGAGAGTACTCGGCGCTAGAAGGATTAACATTCAATCATTCAATACGTCTCAGACAGGGCTTCGACGAAAATGTGGTGTTTACGCTAGCTGGTGGTAAGTAGGCCAATTGATCGTTAAAGAAATCGTGTTATGAAATATAATAATATTTATTATAAATGAACTGATAATTTCCAGATGACGCCCAGTGGTTTGAACTGAGTGATGCGGCTGAAAATAATTTAACATTGGTATTAAGTAATAGTGGATTGGAGCAAATAACAGACAAAAGTCATCTGGTTTTCTCAGTTGTCGCAAGCAAGAACAATAGCATCGCCGGAAGTGCCGCTGTAGTTATTAACCTTTTGGGTAAGGCAGCTTTATTGCTATATTAAGGATCTAATAGGCTACTTCCATTTTCAAAATCGGCCTTTTCCGTCATTCTTTAAACAATTGGCTTTTTTTATTAGACTATGCAACGACCACGTCTATAAGATTTGCACAGAGTTTGTACCGAGGCTCCATCCAGAACAATACTTTGACCTTGGATAGCATTATCATGGAAGAAGGATACTCAGAAGATCTAAACATCACTCTCGTGGGAGGTAAGATATAATTATTTATTAATTTAAAATTCGTAACAATTTTTTGATGAATTTATATACCAGAACTTTTTAGTCTTTTTTAGATTATACGGAATACTTCGTGTTAACTCACCAAGAAGGCGTATTTACATTGCAAATTTTGCCTCAAATACCAGCTAGTGCTATTAACGAAAATGAAGTACTGGTATTCACATTACAAGCAAAGGATGGAATTTCAAGAACACACACCACTATAGTTCTGGATATCATAAAAGCTGAGCCTACTCGACTCTCTTTTGAAGAAGCTTTTTATGTAGGCTCGTATTCAGTAAATAGCGGGTTTGTTTTTAATCCACAAATAACTTTGTCAGAGGGCTATGATGAAACCGTATCGTTTTCATTGCAAGGAGGTAAGACCAAAATACTTTTAGTTTTAATGGCTTACTGTTGAAAAATATATGATTAATACACTTTTTCTTCCAGAGGATTCACAATGGTTTGGTATAGCAGACAACCAATATCCAATATCTTTGACGCAGATCAACCCAATACCTGGTGAAGTTATTGAGAACAACAGTCACCTCATATTTGTCATATTAGCTGAAAAACCTGGAAATATGACAACTAGATCAACTATTCTGGTAACACTGAAAAACGGTAAAAATATCTCAATTTAACACTATTGACAAAGGTTAGACTAGTTAGTCATAAAACGAACAGTGCAATAAATAACATTGAATGATGCAACATAACTAATCGATCTTGTATTCAATTTTAGATTTTGAGACGTCCATCCTGAGGTTTGAACAAAATACATACTTGGGTACAATGGAAAACGATACTATCAGCCTAGACACAATAGTACTCAGTGAAGGATACAATCAAAATGTGTCGTTTGGTTTACAAGGAGGTATGACTTATTTAAAAAAATCTACATCTGAACGAACATTGATTATGTAGTTGAATGTCTTAAAAATCTTGATTTTTTGTATTTTTTACAGATCTGGCAGGCTATTTCTCTGTATCCAATGAAGGTTCATCAGTCACAGTATCGCTTAACAGTTCTATTCCAGAATCTCAGTTACCATCCAATAGAATTATAGTACTAGAGCTACAGGCAGTCGCTCCTAATGCCTTTTCAGCTTTCTCTACAATAATCTTTACTATAATAGAAGAAAATACTGCCCTGGAACATCTTGTTTTCAGTAACAATTATTATACTGGATATTACACCCAAACGGACGGACTAGTATTCAATGACATTATAGAATTAATGGAAGCATACAATGAAACCGTTCAATTTAACTTGGAAGGTGGTACGTATCATCATTTCGTGATTATTAGCCTCAGCAACAGTTTCTTTGCTGTTTTAGGCTACTTTAATCATAAAAGAAAGAAACTTCCACGTTCGAACTAGTTTTCAGTAGTATTCAGAAGGTAGTGAATATCTATAAATGAAGGTAGGAATCGGAATTTTTTACATTTACAGACAACATCTGGAAACCTTATTAGAGGGCCACGATAATGACATATATGGTAAAAAACCAAGAATGAAATAAGAATTATATTTGCGATGCATATTTTTAATGGAAGTTTCGTAATTTTTAATCTATTTTTACAGATGATGCGCAGTATTTTGAAGTTGTTGAGCTACCGGAAAACTCAGTATCTTTGAGTCTGATCAGTTCAATTCCATCAGCTGTAGCAACAAATAGACATCAATTTATATTTACTATTATAGCGAACAAATCCGATGCTATACCTACAAGAGCTACTATCGTCATTTCTCTGTACGATGGTAATATTATAAATCAAATTGTTCTACTAACAAAAATAATCAATTCCTTTGTTTTCATTCCAATTCTTTGTTTATAATGTGATAAGGTTTCTGAATCTCATTGTCTATGACGTACATAGTAATGTAATATGGTAACATTTTATTTATTACAGAATTGGATGAAACTAGACCTATCCTAGGATTTAATCGAATTAGTTACGTTGGATCCATCGAAGGCGATACTGCAAATATTGATCCAATAATCGTTAGTGAAGGATATTCTAGTGATGTTAACTTTACTCTCTATGGAGGTAACATTAGATACCTTAATATATTATTTATTTACAAAAGAAAAAAGTGATAATAATTATATTGTTTATTAACATAAGCGCATGTTTTCAGAACTGCAAAACTATTTCAGCCTGATACGTAATAACAACAGCGTTACTGTTTCGCTAATAAGTCCAATTCCTCAAGAAATGGTTCCATCAAACAGAATAATAGTTCTAGAAATTCAAGCTTCAGCGCCCGATACCATCTCTGCTCATGCTACGATCATATTCGAAGTTGTTCAAGAAGATGCGGGTGAAATGATTTTCAACGAGCCTTTCTATATCGGATATTATAATCAGACGAATGGACTGACTTTTGAGTCTATAATATCTTTGTCGCAAGGATATGACGATAAAGTACAGTTTTCACTTGATGGAGGTTTGTATATTAGTCATACGTATTGGAAATCAGCTAGATGATTTAAGTTTATAATGGAACAAATTAGAACAGTTGTTATTCATTGCAGATGATGCTGAATGGTTTCAGCTTTCAGGAACTGGAAATTCTGTTTCAATAACTCTGACAAGTGCAATCCCAGAAGATATAGTCCAAAGTAAAAGAAAACTCGTATTCGTAATTTTAGCACAGAAGCCTGGAACGTCTACGAGAGCAACTATAATTATATCCCTCGAAAACGGTACGTCATTAATGATATATCCTAAAATGGCATACCATTATTTCCCATTTTTACAAAAATTCTGTAATCCTAAAAAAATCTTGTCATTTCATAGAACTTGGGTATTTATTTGATAAGCTAAGCTATGATAAATCCCTTTAATTATCATGAGTTGGATTATAGAGTAGCCGATTTCTAGATTGCTATTCATCATAAAACAAATTCATACAGTAGATTAGATAAAATTACTTTTTGTGTAAAAAATTAAAATTATATGTGGGCATTTAGGAATTGGATCTCTCGACGCCATTACATTTTTATTAGATTAGCTTTCGATGATTGTGGTTTTCGTGCGATAGGATTTTTTATTGTATTAAAAATAGTCTAATACGGTGTACTGTAAGAAATATCATACGACGGTATTTATTTATTTACTTATTATTTGTTTTATTTATTTTAGACGCAGTTGTCTCAGATACATCGTTTGGGAAGATTCTCTACGAAGGAATTGTGCAGAGCGGACAAGTGTTTCACGAAGCAATCAGTTTAACTGGATACAATGGAACAGACGTGTCACTTCTGGGAGGTATTTTAATCGATTGATCTACCAATCCTAGCATATGTACAGGATGTCCCGTTAAAAAGAAGAGAGAAAGGAAGAAAGAGATCAAAGGATAAAGTGAGATTCGTTAACTTAATTAATTAGTAACAAAAAGGAAAACGTGGCTGAAACATGCTTTGTTTCACCAATCAAACCACAGATGAGAGAGTCATAATGAGCACAACACGAGAGACATCTTTGCAGCTTCATTTTCCTTTATCGCTCCTGTGAAAACTATTTTTGACTTGAGAAAATAACATAAAGAGTATCATGTTTATGTGCTACAATCACACTAACGAAGTTGAATGTGTCTTGTGATCTAAAGCCACAACTTTAAATGAGGCAAATGTTCTATAACGACTGTCTTTTAAAGTTCTTCTTACCTAGTAATGTACGAGACAGAGTGAAAATAACGGGTTTCATTTATGTAGAATTCTGAATTCTGTCTTCGAAATTCAAAATTCAAATAAAGGGATAGAAAAGCATTTTTAATATATCAGTGAGTTCATGCTACATAATGCACTTTGTCGTGCAAGTAAGGCCGGTTTCATTATTTCCGAGTTGCCGTTCTACAAAAGTGAGTAAAAAATCTGAATAACAAAAATTGTGGTTCTACGCTCCAATAAAAAACTCGTAAAACTTTTCCAATGGTGCAATTCTGCACTAGCCAGACCGTGAACCTGCCAAATCGGCTGAACTTACGCCTGATATGTGTTTCATGAAAAAGTCGAGCGCAGCAATTTCTGTATTGTACATGAAATTTTTTATTCGTGTTTTATCTGTTAAACAGAAGATTGGCATTATCTGCATTTCATTCACTTTTGACCCTTTGCATATATTTGATGTCTTAAAAAAATAGTAAAGTATGCTATATACATCATAAAAATCATAGTATGACGAACTTAAAAAATGTGGATGGTTTCACCAAAATGAATGATGGAAAACCTCAGCAGCAATTTCCAATATTTTTATTTATTGTGCATTAAACTTGACAAGAAATCCCTCAATCTGAAAAAGCGCCAAGAATGCCATCTACTCGAATTTCAGACTAGTATTGCTATCAGTCAAAAAATCCGGGCGCTCGGGACGATTTCTTTTTAGGTTTATTATATTTAAGCCCAGTAATTTTGTTTTTATTAGTATTCATTTCTTACTGTTATTACCTTAAAAAAACTCTCCTGATTAAAAAAAATATTAATAAAACTCATTCCATCTTTGTTAACAGAAAACGCAGCATTATTCTCGGCTACACACTCTGAAGGCACGGTGGTCATCGAGGGCCGAGGAACTGTCACATTGTCACCGGATGTGTCGTATGTGGCATTGCAGCTGCAAGCAGGCGCCGCCAGTGCAGTGCTCGTACTCGGAGTCGAACATAGTGGTAAGTTATGCAGAAAGCGATGGTAATTCACCTACATTAAGTTTTGTAGTCCCCTACACTGCAAACTTATCATTTCGTAAACCCTTCCAAGAAAAGTGTATTTTTTTCTCGTGTCGATCGTCTTTGGCGTTATTAAATTGGACCAGAACTCAGTCAGACGCACTGAGTTGTCAGAGGCGTTGTAAAGGTCCTCTAGCGTGCATAATGAAGGGGTCGCAGAGAAGTTCAGCAAGTGTGCCTACGTAGCTTGGGGAAATGGACCACTTAAACACTCGTAATTCGAGCTGTACCTCCATCGCCACCAATTGTCATGATAGCTCGTATAAGGCTCGTATTGACCCAAACTTTCTTGAACCTCCTGTGATACAAGTGACAACGGAATTTTTTTTTTTATATTTTTCCATCTGAGCTTTATAACACTAAACAACGTGATATATTTTTTTTATTAGTTAAGTTACATTGACTTTGAATTTATGGCTCTACTATTTCTTTCAGATAATCCCGAGCTTCCTTCAGTCTCGTTCAACGCGTCATCCTATGTCCTGCATACCAACGTGATGCATGTCGGGCCCATCGGGCTGGTATTCGCATCAGCCGATAACGATGAGGCAGTCGCATACTCACTGAGAACTGACGATCGTAAGTATACGAGCATACATATAAATGTCTCACTTGTAGTCTACCTAGAGAGATGATATTGTAAATTTTACCCCCTGTTGTTAACACTTCGTCTCTACCATTCTCTATAATGCCTACACTTAGCTTCCTTTTTGTTCCCTATATTTCTTGAGGAAATCAATTATGTATTTAATTATACCCCGCCAAGAAAGAGGGTTTCACAAACTTTTAAAGTGTCCGTTTATTTGGGAAAACTTGTGCCTGTAACCTTGTAATGTAAATCTAAGAACTTCTGCTTAAACGCCTGAAACTTATGCGAGAGCAAAGTTTAATTGATTAATCTTAAGGAGTTGAATTAATGTTCTGCTTTCGTCTAGTGCTTTTGTCTAGAGATCTATAGAAAATGATAAGGTTATAGAAAACAGTTAGAGACAGAACTATAGAAAATGATAAGGTTATAGAAAATCATCTGCAAATAAATCTAGAGGTGTACCAGTCCATCTCTCTCTTTTCGTGTGGGACACCAAGTCTTCCAACGACTCGATAAACCCTGGGATGGAACTAAATAATATATATGATATTGATGATGCTCAAGATCAAGCAATCAAATAATACACTTTGAATAAATAATTCGAGTTTTGAAAAGAATCGTTTTGAATAATACTGATTTGATAAAACTAACTAAATAAAATTTTCTAAAACTTGATAGGTAGAATAGCCACCTACAACATTTTTGGGAATTTGATTTCGTCATGTCTTTTTTTTTATATGTAATAGGCCCGCATTTGTCTGCCATCTCACCTGGTGGTAAGTGGAGATGCAGACGAAGATGGTACATGCTTGCCTAGATAATGCCTATTCACTCTTGCCTTAAAAAGGCCCAAGTTATATTGTTCCGGAAAAAGATCCGCCGGCAGGGAATTCCACTCTTTAGCCGTACGCATGATAAAAGTTGAAGCGAAGCGCTTAGTGCGGATCAGAGGTATATCTACAACATAAGGGTGGAACCCCAGTCGGCGCCTCGATCCCCGGAGATGGAATGGGGAAGGGGGTATCAGGTCGTGGAGTGATTGAGCACACTCTCCGAAATGTATCCTATAGAATACCGACATGCATGCTACTTTACGACGGTGCTCAAGGCTCTGCAACTTAGTCTCAACCAGTGCTTCGTCTCCTATGAGCTTCTTGGCGCGTTTTTCAATGGAGTCTAAGGCGGCCAGTTGGTATTTGGCAGATCCATCCCAAAAGTGGCAGCAATACTCCATGCAAGATCGAACTTGAGCTTGATATAGTTGTAGAAGCTGTTCTGCTGCAAAGTAGCGCCTAACCTTTGAGAGGATACCAAGCTTTTTTGCTGCAGTCGTGGCCAAAGATTCTATGTAGCGTCCAAAGTTCAGGTCTGACGTAAGAGTCATGCCAAGAAGATCAAGGTGGTCAGAAATCGGTATGGATACATCTCGGAAAGTCGGAGTAAGTGTGAAGGGACTCCGTTTAGTCGAGAATAGACAAGCCTGTGTCTTTGTTGCATTAAACTTCACTAAATTGGCATCACCCCACTCGGATATTGCCTTGAGTGAAGAGTTTCTACTATTACTACTAAATGAATTGTTGTCCTACAGCATATCTTCTGCAGCGTCTATCAGTCAGCCATTATGGTGAACTGGTGCTGTGGGCCAGGATCGACAGTGGAGTTTACAACTTCGATGTCATAGCCACCACGGTGTTCTCCAAGGTTTCTGCCAGCGTCCCAGTAAGTATAAACAATCTATCTTGTGACTTGAGCTATACTATGTTACATATTGAGATAATTAGGTTAGGTTAGGTTAGGCTAGGCAAAAATATTATTAAACTAGTGGGCACCCACGACTCCGCACGCGTGGAAGTCGCTTTTAATCCCGTAGCGTCCGATAGGAATTTTTTTTCGGGATAACAACTGCCCCATGTGTTTATTCAAATAACGTATACCCTGTATCTGTGTGCCAAATTTCATGAAAATTGATTCAGTAGTTTTAGCGTATGGGAACAAACATACAAATTTTCGCATTTACAATATTACTAGGAAATTTGACTAACAAGTTTTTTAAATTCAGGTGCAACTAACAGTAGAAGCTGTCACCATAATCGATGATAACGAGTACATTCTTCCACCTCTTCAAATCCTTAATAGAGACGAAGAAACTCCACATATGAACCTCGTTCCTTTCAACGCATCTAGATTGGAAGGTTGTAGACTCAGCCTGAGCAACCGCTGGCCAGCAGACCAGAACTGGCTTCACGTAGACGAGAATGGTCTACATACTACTGCTATAGATAGGGAACACGAATCTATAGCATTTATGGCTCAATCTCAGATACAAGTAGAACTGATCTTGCAGTGTGATAGCGACGACAGTCAAACAACTAGAACGAAACGTTCTGTAGATCTCGAGTACTCCCAACATCTAGAACATCTAGGACCTTATGACTATGGAAACAGCAGGTGGATTCTAACAGATCCCATAACACACAATCCTAGACGCAGCTTTGTAAATCTCATAGTAAACGATATCAATGACAATGCTCCAGTTTTCGTCGGAAAAGAAAATGAACCAATAGTCGTTGGGTATCCTGTAGCCGATCTCGAAAACAGAATATTGCCTCGGGCCCTTATTCAAGTTAAGGTAAGATATTTTCATCCGTATTACTATTGGATTCTACTTGCAAAACTCTGACGCTAGGGTTCATCCAGTCGTACGTGGACTCAGTGTTCCAAACGATTTAGGCTATTGATGCTCTATCTATAAAGGAAATAATGCCATACGTATGACTCATTGCTTTAAATAGAATGATTTGTTGACAAGTTGGATGTAAACTTGTTCTATCCATTTAAAGTAAGTAAAGATATTTCTATGCGTCATTGCCATAATTTAAAAGAGTAGAAATCTTAGAAGGCGGACGAACAGAAACGACAGATTAATGGTCTGGGTGCGGTTAAAGGCATGACTTGAGTTGAGTTGAAAGTTAATCGTTAAAGGGTTTCGCTATTTTTTTTTTTGGGTTTTTCAATTTAGGTGAAACTTCTTAAAAATTATAGTTTTAACTAAAATTCTAACACTAAAAGTACGTCACTGCAGCTAGTATTATTTAACTTTGCTGAAATAAAGCTATTGTACAAATATTTTCTTATTTCTAATTATTTTTTTAAGATTATTGTTTTACGCTTAGAAAGAGTGGAATTCCATTTCTTCTAATAAATACGCGTACTAAAATGTTTTTCGCCTAAATTTGCTTTCCGAACTATCGTATCTATTGCAAAACTGGGCTACTACTTTGATAACATCTAATAGGTAAGGTATCTTATGCGCCCTTACAGACCACTAAATTGTCAAGTAGGTGCCATGAACATAAAAAAATACTCATTGGGTTGATTTGGTTCCATTGAGAGAAATCAAGTTGCGATACAAACAATCTTTAATGTTGAACTCCTACAATTCCAAATTCTGAAAATGAACTAAGTATCTCTCGCTTTTGAGTCCAAGTTTATAATGGGTCTTTCGTCCAAGTATATTTACTCTTTTGATACTGGTACCAAAGTAACAAAGTACCAGTAAGACTGTTTGAGGGTTTAATGGACTGAATAGACTTAGCTATTTTCGCCCTCAGTGTGCTTAGGACTGTGTTTGGGCGTAATCCTGTACCTTACTTATCTGTTACAATTCATCTTATCAAAGTAAATATGAACGTACTGTACGTCCTACTTCCTTTTGAGATTATACTAGTATTGCTACGAAAAACATTTATACCTAGCCCTTAGACACTTACTTAGGTACCTACATTTGTAAAGGTTTATTTAAACACAAAGAGACAACGAAAAATACGAAAGAAATTCTGTTGAAAGAATTATACTCGTATCTGATAAGTATTCTATCTGTATTTGATTTGTTCTAAGAGAGTTAAAGTGCAACTTCTGAGTCATTAATAAATATTTCAAACTACTGACGATGGGTGAGTATATTGTATGTACTTATTTTGATATTTTTCATGTTACTAGGCCACAGACGCAGATGTAGGAGAGAATGCAGCAGTAGTGTACTGGAGCGCAGCACAAGCACTTGCTATATCTCCCACGACCGGACTTGTCCATGTCAGGGACATTGCTGGCTTAGAGAATGACATGACACTCACCATCCAAGCGACAGACCGCAATGGACATCCGCAGGGGCTTACAGGCACTTTGGATATTATTGTAAGTGAATAGATACTAGGAAATAATTGCGGGCCAACTGAAGGCATAGAATACGAACATAAATGATCATTGGAAAGAATAGGCGAGAAGGAAGTGAGTGTACACAAAGTAAGCACATTTCGTACTCTGACTTTACATATAGTACGTTAAAAGAGTCGTATTCTATCCCTACCCCGCAAGGGATAAAGGCGTGATATATACTTATTAGCGGCCTGCCCTAGCGGCTGCGCCCGCTTCAACTCATTTTCCCGTGGGAATAAGGATTTTTCCCGGCAAGTATTGTCCATAAAAACCTTCTTCTTGAATCACTCCTATTAAAAAACCTGCATCAAAATCCGTTGTGTAGTTTTAACGATTAAACAAACATACATACAGACAGACGCGAAAAGCGACTTTGCTTAAAACTATGTAGTGATATGTATTCTATTCCATTTACTGTTTAACTTGCACCATAGCCTTGACAGCTTTGCACTAAATGGAAAAACCCTGTAACTAGACTCGATCTCAAAAGCGATAGGTGGCTTTCTGTAGCAGAGCTCGAGTTAACCCGATTTAATATCGAGACAAGAAACAGCTTTTTCCCAGACTTTCCGACAGACTTACTCTATTCTAGATAGCACGAAGAGATGAGTCTGTAAGAGATGAGTCTGTAATTCAACTATTAAACAAAGATTACCTAGCGAATTATTGAAAAAAATATGCAAGCTGTGGCTCAAATACTTTTATCTGTGTAACCTTACGCAAGTTTTCTCATAATATTGAATGAAAATTTGAAAAAGAACACATCAGACCATGTAAAAACATAATGTTTCAAGTTTTTGTTGGTTAAACCGTTGATGCTGGGTTACCTTTAGTTTCTTAGAATAAAACAGCTTTTCCTGTAGTATCATATTATATGCAGTACGTGCTAGCTTTTAAACGTTAATCATTTTTTTTTAATATCTACAGTACCTAGACATTTCCTGAAAATACCGAAACTATAGACGTAATAACATGGAACCTTGTATAACAATTATGTAGTTAGTATTCAAAAATGTTTTCATGTTTACATGTTTTCTGAAACAACCTTGAAAAACAATCCTCACAAATGTCAGACGTGGCGATAGCGACCGTATTCTTACGGCCGTTAACGCTCTGCCTACCCCGCAAGGGATAAAGGCGTGATATATGTATGTATGTAAGTATTCAAAAATGGAAGTCGTCAAATCTAGAAAAGGTCATACAGTACCCGTTTTATTTTTAAATAATGCAATTAATAGATCCATACTAAGAAATTTTGTAGACGCTAACTTAGGCTTATTCGGCGTAAAGAGTACATAACGCATCCTATTGCAGACCAGGGGCTCAATGTCTGAAAATTCGTAATTCGATTCCGCGCACGTAAGTCCGCAGTGACTGGTCTAACCACGTGTTTCAATTTCCGTTACTCGATCAATATAAGATTAAGGTTATAAGAGAATTTATTAGGGTATGTGGGAATGGATAAGTTTAGTAGAGCGTATGATACAAGCACAATATTTAATAGAAGATTTCCATACCTATGCAAAAATTCAAAAATAGAGCGCCAGCCTTGATCAATTAGCGGCTCCTCCAAAATCCGCACTTTGGTGTCAAATTGTCGGCACTACACGTCACTTACATGTAAACAATAATAGCCTTCAATGGAATTTCAATGTACCTATTGGTAAAACCTCAAAGCCAACGTTTTTAGACGTTATACAAATGATAAATAAAAACACTTAGAACATAAAAATATGACACTGAATATCTTTTACTTGTTATAGCTACAGCGGTCTATTCTAGTCGCTGTATGCTGACTTTCAACATTTTGACGAAATAAAAAAAATATATACATGTAATCGCACAAAGCTGGCTTTTTAAACACAGAAAGATGAGATCGCACCTAGGGATACTTTTTGTCAAACTTATTATTATGTCAACTAACCTTTTATCGAACTATTTTGTTTTTTGAGTAATCAAGTTTTATAATTGCTAACGAATTAAAAAAATTAAAGATATAGATTTGCAATTTTCGAAGGACCTTAGGTTTTTCAATCCAATTGAAGTAAATCAGCCATTTCAAATCCACCACATTCATAAAAAACTTATAAAGTGTATAAATTCTAAGTCACCGCAAAATCTTTCAATAGCTAAGCAAACGATGCGTTATCCTGCTTAATTCAACAACCACAACCACAATCACGCTAACACAGCTAACGCTTTTGAATAAAGTAGAGTTTTTTTTTACAACGAACCCTCATAACTTTTCAAGGGGCTAGCTGGCATTAGTTTTTTAGGATACTAAAGCTTTGCCAAACTCGTGACAAGCGAAGGTACCTATTTCATTTATAATTAATAAGACTCGTATGTCGCAGCGGTTTCTCAGGCTAGGTGCACTTTAGAATAACACACATTAAATTATAAGGCACCTACTTATGCCTACTCTGTTAAACATGACAATATTAAGACAGTGCGACAGCGCATAAAATAAAGACAAGTAAAGCTATAAAGTCTAGTTGACCTTTCGTAACAGTTGACATAATATTGACTTTTCCCTGCCGTTGACATAGCACATTAACTCCGGTGCATTCACCTATATCACTATATAATCTATTATAATATGCTGTAGATACTATAAAAAACTAAGCTATAACATTTTTCTAGGTAAAATTAATTGACACGAGTCACATAGCTGTGGTCACAATTCAAGATGCTTTCCTAGACGATGAACAAGATATCCTGACCAACTTGTCCGCTGCTGTTGGGTACGAGGTCAAAGCTCTAAGATCCTCAATGATCTCAGATACAGATTCCAGTGAAGCCAATTCTAGAATGAAACGAGAAGCACAACTTTCCACTGGAGCTTCTATGCAGCTATATATTTATGGATTAATCGAACGAGAACCGGTTAGCGTACAGCGACTTACTGAGTAAGTAGTGTAACATCATTATAAGGACATGATTATTTTAAGGTCTGTCATAAAACATTCTAACGCTATTAACCTTTCCAGAGATATAAGCTCAAGTGTAATAGAGACACTTATCGTAGCAAGCACGGTATCACTAGAAGATCATCTAGAGATATGTCCGTTGCTAGGACGTGATACAGCCTTGTTCGTCTCAACAATAGTCCTTGCGGTTCTGTTGTTCTTGCTGATTGTAGCAGCCGCTGTCTGGTTCTTCTTGAAATGGTAAGACTACCGCTACTTTTATTACTTGCTGTATCTTATCACCTGACCACAAAATTACCGTGTACGTGAATTGTTACAGGCGGAAGGAAAACTATAAGCAATTCTTAGATGAAAATAGTTTAGCATCTCAGGATGCTCCTCAGGATGTCCCCCCTGTAAGTGTGGTCAAGCCGGAACTACCTAATCCGAGAATAAACATTGAAGACCTAAAAAGAAGTGAAAGGCGGCTTCAAGAAATGTTAGATACTCCGGCTCCACTTTTAAATCCGCCAAATTCACCAATTGTTCCATCAACATTAGAAAAATCAAAAGAATCCAAAGTGAACATTCCAGAGCCTCCATTGGTGATTCAGTCTTTTGACAAATTAAAAAACGCAGATGATACTGACGATGAAGATGAATTTGGGGAAATCAAGAAAAACAGAAGGAAATCAGTAGTTACATTTAACGAAAATGTTGAAAAGATCATCCATGTAGAGGATAATCCAGACGACGATCCAGATATTGAAGTTTATAGACTTTGAAGGGAAGAGGGGAAATATTACATAATAAAATTTTGTAAATACTTTTTTACTCTATCAAACAAAAAGTTAAGTAAATAAATCTTTTAGAATTTTACACTTTATACGAGAGACAAAGAATTATTTTAAAGTGTACAAAGAAATTTTTCAACGACTTTGTAATAATATATTGTTTAATTTTTTGTATTTTCATGCGAAAACGAACTTGCATGGGTAATTCCTGCATGCCGTTGCCCTCTTTATGTGCGACAGAGCGACCCTAAGATTTTATCAGATTTGCAAAATGATACCTAATGTTGAATGTAGACGTCTGTGGCGAGGAGTGCTAGAATGTAGCTTCACATTGCAACTTACCATTTTTATAAAAAGCAATTAGTTCCAAGAAATTAACTAGTTTCATCAAGCTACAACGAAAATTGCATACATAAATCACAAGACTCAAGATTAGTCGAATACTTAAGTAAATCTGAGACATGATTGTTTTTTTATAAAAATAATATCGAAATTGAATTAAACACTACAAAATAAAATTTGTATATTTATTTATAGCTAAGTAATAATTATTAGTTAAGTAATAAGTAGAAAAAATATACAGGGTGTAAGGGACGGTGCAACGAAAACTTTGCAGGCGTGATCAAACTATGAAACTGAACAACTTTTTTATGGGGCTATGTTAGGAAACAAAAAAAATTTTTCGATTTCCCACACAAAGTCACTCAGCTGATCGGAAATTTTGTATGGAAGGTCGAAAAAGGTTTTTCGATTCCCAACATAGCCCCCATATAAAAAGTTGTTCAGTTTCATGATCTGAGCACGCAAAAGTTTTTGTTAGACCGTCTCTTACACCCTGTACAGCGAAGACAAGTCAAATACACATTTTAGCGCTCCTACTTACCTCCGCTAACTGTCACACTAAAGTCGTGTAACAATATTATGGTCAAACTGGTATTTACAGTTATCCTTCGGCCGAGCGCTTTTTAATGGTATAGAATTTTGATATTCAAGGCGCAGATCCGGATAAGATCAGAGACATGTACGAAAGCCGCTATTAAGGCTTCAGACATTTAGGTCTTGGCTCATCCGTCACGCCTCACGCCAGCTGTTTTTGTGGGTTCTGAGCTTCTGGTGATGGATGGTGGGCACCTGTTACGTTTATCCTTTAATGATCTCCGCTCTGAGTGTACCTACCTACTTGAAAACGGTTCCTTTGTTGAAATCAATTCTGAATTAAGGAAAACAATAAAATAATATTAAACCATCAAGATAAGATAATGATGTTGGATGTCTAAATATAAAACAAAGCTTTTTTATAAAGGCGCAGACATTATTTTGTAGTGAAAATTATTAAAACTCAAGCGGGAACCGGGAACCTTGTTATCATAATTATCTTTAAAAAATCTAAAATCTCATTTCGACTTTGAAAAGTTACGGAACTATCACGAACTGGGTCACAAGAATTTGAAGAGAAGAGCAAATCCTAAGACGCATCTGATACTGAGTTGAATAAGATGCAACGACGTGACCCGAATGAAAAGAAACATCTAAATCTTTTAGAAATATTTTATGTACCTACTAGGTCGTAAAATATTTTAGTAGGTATTTTTATATATAAGTTCATCTGTACGATTATGAGATGCGTACTTCGATTGGATGTCCTGCCTATAAAACTAGGCAAACAGAGAAAAAGAAAAAAAATACAAAGGCTGTGAGGAATAAATTGCTAAGAAAATTTACTATAATTATTATTTTTAACTTTATCTCTGTACACCAAACCATTAATTCGCACAATAACCATAGCATTAATTCGCAAATCATTAGTGACACAAAATAAGCCGTAAATTCACGTTTCCCACTATCGCAAAAACTATCGAAACTGTAGCAAAATTCATCTCAGTACCTACCTATACGTATTATATTATGACGTCTTATACCCTTTACGATAGTTTCCATAGGAAACAAAACTTGAAAAACTTAACATTTGTTTCAAAGTGAGTTGCGGATTGATAAGAATCGTCACACTTCACATCAACCTAATCGCAGTCCACTGTTAGACATTGGTCTTCCCCAGGGTACGCCATACTACTTTTCCACCAAAATTGTGCAAATAAAATAGCAGTCACCTAATAATCTTTCTGCATCATTTAACGCCTTGCCTGTGTGTGGTAACTATCAAACCAATCAATTTAAGCGAGGTGGACCCGTTCTGGTTTTTTTCCTGGTACACGCGAAAAAGGTGTTTGTTTTGGCAGATTTACGACCGTGTTAAGGAGAGAGTTAGCTGTTCATGAATGTAAATACGAACCCACTTCTCGTTTCGGGGAATTCTTGAGATTATTTGCAGGAAAATCGATTTGAAACGATAAACCGATTTTATTTAATAAAACATCCCAAAGTGCTTTATAAATATTTCGTAATGCTTCAGGTTTCTTAATTGAATTTTAAGGTACATTTATTTAATTAGATCTATTTTACTAGAGAAGTTACACGACTCGTTGTTCCACACGCTAAGAAAGGAGTGGATTCTCAAAGTTCTTCATTAAAAAATTATAATATACGTAAAGGATTACTCATCATCATTAGCTCGCACTAGTCGGTACAGTCATATCAAATCTGCTCTCATTTGAGCCTTCTCATTTACTTATACGAAATACTGCCTATCTTCTCCATACATAAGGATTACAGTATGTATTAAATTATTGAAGTATTCGTCAATGTTGTCTAAGATCTTGGAACGGCCAATCTCTAGCACTAACTCTTTAGCGCATCGCACACTTAACGCACGACGGACCGCTAAAATATTGCAGTAGTCTGTCAGACCCATACTAGAAACGTCACTCCCCATCTAAAACCGCACTCGAAGGATGACACTGCGATAGCGCTGCGTCAACAGTGGTTGAGCGGTGTAAGTACATATGGGGATGGATATTTCTAGTATGGATCTGACAGAACGCTGCGATATTTTAGCAGTCCGTCGTGCGTTAAGTGTGTGATCCACCTTTGTCGCACAAACAAAATGCGGATCTAAACCGTGGAAATGACAAAATTGTGTTAATCAAATTGCCACACTGCTGCTGGTGTACCGTGGTCGAGGCCATCTTGTGAATATTACCAAACAGTTCCGTATTTGTCTGTACGAATCTAAATCATTGAAGAAATACGAATGGTTGATGGTTACTAAATTTCTTCAATTTATTTCATCATTCTCCTTGCCTTATCCCGTTCTCTGTCGGGGTTGATAACCTAACCTACGAGAATTGACGTAAAACCAATTTTTTACTCAGAGCGACTGCCACCTGACCTCTGCAACTCGAAGACTAACCTGGCCCGAATCCTAGGTCAAGCCACATTAAAATATCATCTGAATTCAAATTTTATTTGAATGTGCAATTCATTACGATGTTTTTCCTGCACCGTAAGAGCAGTCAGTAAGTGTACGGGAGTAAAAACACATTGGTACATGGCGGGGATCGAACTAGGGTCTCACGACTGTAAGACCGGTGTCCTTACCACTCACTCTTTTTCTTCACTTTGTTTCTAATCATGTATTCTATTCACTTATAAGTTATTAATTTTTAAAATTACAATCAGTCTTAAGGTGTAATACATAAGAAACACTCGTTGCTTTTAGTTACCTTTTACGACAGCCGCGGGAGAAAAAGAAATGGGATAATGCTATTTTAAGCTGAGATCACACGGAAAACTTGTTAGCAAAAATTCTGGTTCTCGTCAACTTTGTCAAATAGGTATGACGTAAATACTCATCAAATTGTTGTTTATTTAAACGAATTTCTTGTATCCTTGCTCTTCCTAGTAATTGGATTCAAACAACCGCGAAAAACGTCGGGGAGGCAAATGTTGGAGAAGGTTGCGGTCACAGTCTAAATTAATTGCGATATACAGTCTGTTTACAAATAAGGTACTAAGAGGCACTTCAAAGACTTTGGGTTTTGGTACTCATTCTAATTAAAATTTGTAAAGACCTACAATATTTTTAAGAAAAAATTTTTTTGTTACTTAAAAAAAAAAAATTTAAAGTTAATGATAAAAAATGAAAATTTTGATTGTTATGATTTGGAAAAACGATTTTCATTTTTCAGCTGTGGGATCACTGCACTGTGAGATACTGTAGATTATAGTATATAGTAACAGCGATAATTTGTTAACTGGTAATTCGTAAGGAAAAAAAGACTGTTTATTGCTTATGAACAATTTAAGAAATGACAAATCACATTATCTAATCTAGACATAATAAAGAACAATAAGAAGAAGACACAATTATTAAACCGAATCCTTTGATGACAGGTTGAGATGCTGCTTAAGCTTTTTTTCTGTTTTGGATGTGCATGTAATAGGTGAACACTATTTCAAGTAGGAGGCAGTCATTTCGAAAGTGAATTCATAGTTCTGATTGCACTTCCGATTGATAGATGCAGAGAAGTAGGAAAATTGTGCTTTCAAGACGCTTGTAAGTTGAAACTATACCTACTATTACTTCTTTTGTCTACTGTGGTGTGAGATAGAAGGACGGAAACAAAAATAATTAGAAGCAAAACCTTCGGCCGGTCTACTGAATAAATCATAATCATAAATAGGATCTGTTTTTACTTATTACATGAAAAAATAACCACGACTAAAGCCTGGACGATTGAAAGTAATTATGATTCATGATTTCTTGGGTATAAAAGTGGAGGTCTTTTTGAACCATTTTGTTCCATAATCAGGTGTAGTTTCTTTTAAGACTTGTTTGTTTTATAGTTAGATTATAGTTCAATGACCCCTCATAAATACAAACTTAAATTTATTATGACGTGATAGGTCAGTTTAGGCATAGTTTAGGTCAGTTTGTACAGGGGTTCAATAAACTTTATTCCAAGTTCTATATAACTTATAATTGCTATTTAGATATTAAAAAGAACTAGAATATGTTAAAGCACTTAATTAAAAAATATATACACAAAAGGATGTTCTTAGGGCCTTAAAAATTTGTGTGCGTTAGACGCGTGTCTAAAAAGACGCACATCTTACTTTTCTGTGGCAAGGTCCATAATGTTTATTCAGAACAAAATAAATCGGACCTTCTATCTTCCCTTCATCTTAATTATCCACTTCTTAAGCAAATTCAATTAAATTAAATATTACCCTTTAAATTGGTTTGATTAAAGGGATTTTCAATCTACAAAGGTAACATCTTTCTTTTGGGGTAGGTATTTTGCCGGAGTAGGTACCTATAGAAAAAGGATCAAACATTTATTTCCAAATACTTGTATGTTCTCTTACCGATTTTACTTGAGTAACGATCTTATTCTACCTCCTTTATGCCTGATTAATGCCTTGTGATGCCGGCTTAGAATAGCACCATCCCATTTCTTATCCGTGGGTATCGTAAGAGACTACTGAGGGACTTGAGAGTTTCTGGTATATTACGACTTTTAGGTGACAGGATGACAACCTGTCACTATGTACATACACAAATCATCTCAAACGCTATCCCGACAAAAAAACTGTTAAATAGCCATTTTGGCGTTATATCGCATGCACAGTTTACAAGTGTCAATCGGGAAACTAAAATCAAACATAAATCACCATAAATAATACAATATACAAAAACTTACTGCGCAAACATCCAAGTCATATTTTGCTTTTTATTTCGTCATTTTAAATTAATGTCATTTTAATATAGCCAGAACACTGACCTCAACAAACTCCCTATGGAGCCAGAGTCACTCGTGCTGCTAAAACGAATTTAACGAACTTCTTATACCTACCTATCAACATCCGCACAGCCGTTTGGGCTGTACTGTACGGCGATTACCACACACGACGGAGCGCAAAAATATCGCAACGGTCTGTCAGATCCATACTAGAAACGTCACTCCCCATACCAAAACCGCACTCGACGGAAGACACTGTGATAGCGCTGATAATAGTATGGGGATTGACATTTCTAGTACGGATCTGACAGACCGCTGCGATGTTTTTGCGCTCCATCGTGAGTCAAGTGTGTTCCTCGCCTAACCCGTGACAAAGAATTTCCTTTTCCACATACATAATATTAATATTCCTCCTATGGAAATGTAAGGAGTAATATTGAAACGTATATGCTCCACCGACAAGAACGAAGCCCTTAGGCCTAAATATAGAATAAGATACAATAAAGAATAAGATACATAATTATGAAAAACATAATGCGGGTAAAAAGGACGTTTGATATCTCTCCTACTCCCATAATCGAACGGACTTTTCTGGACATCGCGTATAAAGAAGCTACTACAACACTATCCCACAACATATTACTTGTATTTCTCTATTTTGCAGGCATATGGATCACATGTACTTGGATGATCAGTTAAAAATCTTTCTAGTCTTTCAAGCCAGTTTTATTGCATCTGCTTATTAAATGCAAAAGTTTTATTCGGCAGAAAATTAATGTTTAGATTCATCCATTGATCTAGGAAATGAAAGTTGGATGAATCTTAAGCGAACGTAGCGTATTTTTAGACAATGTGTAGTGCCTAGTGCCTATTCTCTGTTTAAAGTTAGTGACTTCTCACTGTACTTTTATCAAAGTGCAACAATACAAGTTAATAAAATCCAGACGGACTCTTGGATGCAAATCTGCGAGGTATCGGTCCCACGTGTATCCTTTGTCATACTCTTGTGATTTTCTTCATCTATACGATACGCTATTGGCACTCATAGCATAATAATTGTACGACTCGCTATCCCTTACAAAGAAAGACATTCTATTCTTCGTATAATCTAGGATCATTTACGTTGAGCTGAATCACGTTTTCATATCGCAACTATTAAACAAGATAACTGTAACTAAAACTGATCTATTAATACATTTTGCGATGTAAACATTCTCATAAATAAATGAAACCGTAACGAAAATTTCCAGCGATAGTTTTTAAAATGCAAATTAATGTAGGTAGGCGGTAGGCAGTCAGCCATGTTGGTTGTCAAATGTTTGGTTCATTCACCTCAAAGTTCGCCAACTCTTAATCTTGCGACATTGCGATTTTTTCATATACCTATTTAAAACTATAAATTCATCGATTACCTAACTACACTTAACACCTCCCATTATTTATATAAATCGTGATTTGCGTTGGAAAGTTTAACGACCTTATAAATAGGTAATTTAATTTCTTAATTCTTAGAAGTAAACATGATCATTTTAAATTTGTTCCCTATTTAGTAAAAAAAACTGATACGATAGCAGTAAATGTATACATAAGGGTCATAAGTATCCACTTACTTATTAAGATGCATCGAAAATCCTTATTTTGTGTAAAATAATTTTGTGTACAAAAACACAAGGTTTTTAAAGTATACCTTCCTACAGCTGAGATCTACAATCTACGATCAAATAAATAATATCGTAAGTCATGTATATGACAAGATAGTTGCAGGACCGATGATCACTGTAAACCTCAAATGTTTCACGTTTGTTTACAAGTGTTTTTAAAAAAGATACCAACATTTTATATTTTAAAGTGAATAACCATAACATGTTAATATATGCGTGCCCATGCGAAAACAACTTTGGTAGAAATTTTAACAGTGTGATGCCTTTGGTGACGCATTTTATACTTACAAGCTAACTTTTTATTCCCCGTGAGATCAATATCTAATGATAATATTAAAAATACAGTAATTTTGATTGCAATAAGATTTCGATATATAAGTAGATACATAGTTTAGAATACTGAGGTCATTTTCAAGAAATCTAGCATTTCATATACCTACCAGAAAATTATACATGGCAAAAAAGGGTCATTCGACTAAAGTTTCCTACTGCGGCCCATGCTGCCCGCAGAAGCATAAGCAACGCAATCGACATTTTTTGGTGATTTGAGTTATATACGTATTCGGAATCAGCGTAATGAGATCTACAAGGATCACTGACTCGTTTTTTTTCAATCTATATCGCATCCTTTATTTCCATTAAGCATAAACAGCGCAATCGACAAAAATAAAGTCGACTGCCTAGTGATATTCATCGTAATGGCTATTACGGTTTATATCTTCACACAAAAACACATATAATATTAGTCATAAATATCGTAACATCACTTACGATCATTATAATTTGGTTCAGGTTCTTTAAATCAATATAAACACGAAGCATAACCAACGCATTCGCATGAAATTTGGCTTCTTATATAACTCACCCATGCACTCTTTGATACGATTCTAATATTTTATATTAGACCGTACTTACTTTGCCGTGTGTTGCCGGCTTAGAATAGCATCATCCCATTTCCTACCCGTGGGTGTCGTAAGAGGCGACTAAGGGACTTGAGGGTTTCAGGTGTATTACATCTTTTAGGCGACAGGCTGACAACCTGTCACTATAGTGATACACAAATTATCTCAAACGGCCCTCTATATTTTGTCAGACGTGGCGATAGCGACCGTATTTTTACGGCCGTTAACGCTCTGCCTACCCCGTAAGGGATAGCCACCAGTTATGATCCGGCAAGTCTCATTTAAGGCTGTATCCACTAGCTTTGCATGGGCTGAACGACTCCACACAGGGCTTGCGTACTTACCTGCAGAAAAGGATAACGCCAGCCCAGTAGTTCGCAGAACATGAGGTGTTGCTCCCCTGCATAGCATTTTCTCGTGGCTCTCCGGCATGGACCTACCTCCTGGTCCTTTTGCACCCCGCTTCCGTTTAGTACATCTTAAAAAGGAACTATTTTGAGCTCCGAAATCTGGAATTACGGAATTGAAGAAGTGAATGGCGTAATTCAATTCCGGAATTCTCGAAGAAACCTCCAATATTCAAGCTCGTGATGCCGGCTCAGAATTTATACCCGTAGGTATCGTAAAAGAGGACTAAGGGATAAAATTAGGGAATGGGTAGCAGCGTTCCCTGTGAATTACAATCCTCCTGCTAAGCGTAGTGAGTATGGCAAATTACCCCACAATAGGGGAGGCCCATGTCTGGCAGCGAACTGTTGTGGATGTAGTAGTAGCCAAGCCCTAGCAGATGTCCTAATAGGCTTTAGGCACCTGGGAGAGGGCAAGGTCCAGCAGTGGACGGTTGTTTTTGTTTACCTATAATTTTTAAGTAGCCAAAAATAAGACGAATATTTTGTGCTTAGCAAACATAGCTGAAATAATTGTGAATATTCACTAGTCATAATGACTCATAACAATCCCATTTGTGTCGATTGCGTTGCTTATGCCTAAACAAACAATACTGACAGCGTCCATTTTTGTCATTATGAAACGCGTAATTACATTTATTAGACATAAGCAACGCAATCGACACGATTGCGATGGTTATGCTTAAATAAATGGATAAATTTTAATAACGTTCACTAGGCAAAAACACTTTTTCTACATTTATAACTATAAATTAATTACTAAGAATAAGAAAATGTCTTACTCTGTAAAGTGCACAATTGTGGGAATAGTAAAAACTAAAAATTATTTTGATATTCGTTATAGTTTCGACAGTACACGTCAAAAACACAAAAAAACTTTATGGCGCCAAATCTCGAGTTTTATCAGAATGCAAGTGCGTTGCTTATGCTTCTGCGGGCAGCATGCCTGTTCTATGAACCAACTGAATCCATCATGTCTTTCACTCCATCAACAAAATTATAAGCTTCAATAAACATCATCAGCAAGCATACAACTCCAATCTCTCTTCAACATTTGTACTTATTTTTCAAATAAACCTGTTTATGTAAAGAATTCCTTTTGAATCGCTGACCGCATCTTCATACTAAATTATTGTTACATTTTTCACTTTTACAATCACAAAAGACCCTTCGCTTATCAAATGACATTGCAATTGGAATTCATACGAACTGGAAAATGTTGACTAATGTACTGGTATTATTATGATTAATGAAATTGTGAGGGATTATTCAGAAGATGCTAATAAAATAATACCTAATAATATGAGAGATAGTAAATAGATATAAGTACTATGTACTGATATGGCACTAGAGCAACTGTAAACCTTAGAAGACCTTATATAGAATAGAATAGAATAGAAATCTTTATTTCAAAGTAACTTATAACATAATTAACTTATATACTAGGCACAGTTTGTAGGTAAGTACTTTGAAAAGGGTATGCCACTCAGCATATGCCATAATACGCAGCAGGTATTACAGCGCTGGTATTCTGTGGTACCCAGGCGTGCTTTTGCACTGATCGAGACAAGGCTATTGAAATATAAAAGTAGAAAACAAAGACATTATCAATAGAGTTAATAATCACAGTATTAAAGAGCTCACAATTATTATTTCTGAAAGTTTTATACCAGCAGTAATATCTTGTGCTGTAGCTAGGTATGAAGCATTGGTTTACTTCTTGATATAGTACCTTTAGGATAGAAACGTGGTAAGTATTTTTCTTCAATGGGTGTGTATTTGGACCAAAAGAGGGATAATTTTAATATTTCCTGAAGTTTTTAGTTGTAGAGACGTTAAAGTGTAAAAAAGTCAAATTCTAGTAGTTCATAATCGGATCATTTTGACTTATTAGTACTGCAAACTTATGCTCATATTATTAAGTACTTATGAGTATTACCTAGTTTACTTACTGAATGTCTCTGTGACTGGAGAATGTTTACAAACACAAAGCTTACGCACTCGGGTATTATTTCCCAAAGCACTGAAGTAAACAAAGATGTTTTCTTAACGGTAGCTTTGCATTCTTTGATCCTGTCCCCATTTTATAGTTGTGCGAAAATTACACAGTAGACGTAACAAACAGTATTATAAATGTAGATGTATGTATGCTTAATACAGCGGATAGGTTGATGACCGGAGCATTAATGACGTGACTCTCACACTCTTTTCGTGTGGGACACCGAGTCGTCCAGTGGCCCAATGAGGTGGCTAATGATACTGCATAGATTTTTTACTGAACATATTTTACACTGTGACAATGCCTACCAAAAAGGTATGTATGTACACTCTACCTACTTTAGTGCAAAACCGTTGACCCTAAAACGTTATTTGTTTATAAATGACAAGAAAGAGTGTGACACTGTATAACTCTGGCGAATATTACCATATTTTGCTTATTATCATAAGTAATCCGGATCAAGTCTATGTTCTACGAACTCTGGCTGGTTTTAGCGGAACCGACGCCAGACTATTTTATTATTCGTAACGAAAAGTTTCTTCCCAAAAAATTATTAAATTCAAAAACTAAGTTTAATGCAGATTAAGCAAATAAATACCCTCTATCTTATGAATCCAAGAGATTTTAGCATTCAAATTTAACTTTTCACGTGTTTTACTCAAAAGAATCCACGATAACAAGAAGAAAAGCTATAATCTAGGGAAAATGCTGAAATACCTAGATTTTTCCTACTAGACCCTGTAAGGCTGCGACTAGACAGTGCAAACGAAAAGTAAATAGAGAAGGAAAGTTATGACATATACAATGAATGAAAAGTACCCAAATACCGCTTTTTTTTTATATACAGATTTATTCAAACCCTTCAAAAAGTATTTATTTCAATAAGTTGATAATGGAACTATAAAAAAAAACAAAATACAAGAAAAAGTGCGGCAGGTAGCTAAGTTGGTACTCGTAACTATAGCTAGTTGTAGCGTTGTAGTCACTCCTGTATGTATGTTGGTAAGTAGTCGCGTAAAGTTCTATATTTTTAAATTCTGTAATTTTATGATGTGAAAAAGCATTAGAAGCAACTAGTGAACTAGTTGCAAATTAATAGGTTCATATTAGATGAACAACAATTGACACCAGCGTTCATGGTGTCGTTGTATAACTTCCCACACGCAAAGAGAGTGAACTTATAACAAAAAACTTGCGATAAAAGCAAGTCGGTTTGGTCCAGTCAATTAAAAGCTACTGAAACTCGACGACAAGCCAGATTTTTGAGACAGTAACGTGCTACCATAAAAGTGCGACATAATCTCGATTCAGTCGTTTATGGTGTTTTTTTTTTCATAGGTAATATTGGCTTTTTCAATGTTGTTTTAGGACAAACAGTATCTTAGGACATCTTTCAGTATATTATTTATACGAATTTTATTTACTTAATTCAATTCATCCTACTTTTTGTGCCCTAAGCCAGTGTTTTCTTATTTTCGCGCAAAATTTTTCCTACGACGGTTATAAGCTTTTTTATGGCTTCATACAGTGAGTGAACCATAGTCGTTATTGCATAACTCAATCTGAATAAGGCCTCGAATGTCGCGGACGGTCGTTGAACCAACCGATTCCAAACAAAAAATTCTCAATTTAATTCGAATCTTGCAAGTCCAGTCTCTCCCGTTGCCTTCGAAGAAAACAAAATTCCTTTTTGCAAGACCGCTATCTCGACACCTCGCACACCGAAAATAAATACTCACTGCGTGACATAACGATAAAAGTTATTTTTATCCTCAAATAAATTGAGTACATTCTAATATAAATCCTGCCTCTTGCCCGGAGGGGAATGCTGATACTACTTATTTTCTACTTGATCCTTCACGATCGTCAGTTTAGGGTACGCTTGACTTGACCTTTCTTCATGATAACATTTATCCTCAAATAAATTTAATTTAATTTCTTTATATCAACCTATAGCTACCTCAAACATATTTTATACATTATTACTATAGATTATCAAAATAAATATCAAAATTTTCGAGTTTGCAACAAAATATCCACGTGACGCCATTATAACGGTGGTGTTCCGATTTCTGAACAGAGAGATTTTTAGCGTCACCTGCCGCACAACAGGATACAAGGTATTTTCCTTATTGGATATTTAAATTAAGCTTGTATTTTTTTGTGATAATTTATGTGCTTTCTGTTTTTCAAACATAAGGAATTTTGATGAAATTTTCCACAAACTTTCTCGGATTAGGAATCAGATTTGGACCCTGCAAAAATAGTTTTAAGGATTTGATCTTACAAGCAATGAAAAATTATTGAAATGCTGGCTGTATCAACTATAAGAATTTACATAGGTACCTGTCTGATTGGGTAAATCGATTGGGGTTCAACATTTCTATAAAGCGACGAGAATTTACCTGTTATAGCCATTTGTTAAATTGCGCAATAAAAAAATTTGGCGCTGGTAACATCAGTATCTCGCAGTATGGTATCAGCACTAATAAACTTAGTTTTTAAAAACCTGTAAAAAAAGGCACTAATATCTGAAAAACATCTAGGTACTGCTACCACACGCTACGTCAAGCGAGAGCGCCAGTTCTCATAGAATGAGCTGACCAACGTTTTACCTTTAACCCTACTCAAAACAATCAATTAACATTACATTATAATATTTATATTCAACCTTAGGTATCAATTTCATCTTCATGGGTAGAGTCAAGTAGATGACAATGCTTACTACCTGTGTTGTCCTTTTGCGGGGCTTGACCAAGAAACTTGTCTTGACCGATATTCTATCGTTCTCCTTGACACTCACTGATATGTATCATCTTTATTACTACCATAATTATCTTTCTCTTCTTTATTTAAAAGCCATGCTCTTGTCGGTGGAGCAACCGCCATTCGTTTCTTTTCTCCGCCATTATTATTACATTGTTAATTTTTAAACCGTCCTTTGATCCCTTTTTTCCACTTCTACCTACCCCAGGAAAGGTTAACGATCTTGACTAACTATTGGTCATCTAGAGTTACATAAGCTACTTCCGGCCAAGCGACTACTGTACACAACCATTTAGCCCGTCCGCCAAATTGGGTGCTTTCCAAATAGTGATTATTCAATGTGACATACAATTAGGTAAGTAGATATAGGTTTCTGTCGATACGTCAAAGAACGCATGGAACAACATACCTATTATCTATACTGTTCATCGTCTAATATTCTATCCCGTAATGCAAAGTCATAACCTGTTTTTAGGCCAAATTAATTTATAACGCACTTATGATTTTGCTACAAGTAGGTGCAATTAGAGTACTAACAGAAAAAAATCTTGGGAATATTACACCATACCTGTGGTTAGTGAATTTATACAAGACAACATGTCATGAATTAAAAAAAGTTTACTCGTACTAAAATTACAAAATATTGCCATACCAAAAGTAATAATAATAACAACAAAACCGTAATTTCGCGGCGGGTTTGTGAATTTTACGACAATAAGTGCTCGGATTAATATTTTACAGGTAATAAAATATAACATAAATCAACTTCTTACAGACTTTAGGCACTAAACATTGATGACTTCACCAGAAAGAAGTAAAGTTTGGAGTTTACTGGGGCTTGGGGATCTTTAGATAAGATTTTCGAAGATTTCAAAATCAAATTGTACTTTACTGAACATCAAAAGGTAAACATAGTACCAAAGCAAAAGAATAAATCGGTAAAATAGGCGATCTAATTGGCTAATTGTTACAGTAGTATCTAAATATTTATGTTTGGAATTTGGCTAAAGATTTTTTTCTAACTACTGAAAGCAGGCTTCTAGTACTTTAAGAACTAGGTTATATACGTCATACATATTTTGTAAAAAATACGATGAAGAAAACCTACTTGCTCATGTTTAAATTCCAATCTTAGATCATCCTACACGGCGTGAGCAATTATAGTATCTGATTATGGTCTAGATGACATGTGGACTGGCATATTCTATTTCAAACAACGTTTTATACGATAATAGGTAATGCAAATAAAGATGCTGGATCCTGTTCAAATTCAATATATTCTCTTATAAATAAATGTCTAACTAGATATTTATGGTAAATTTAGGTATGTAAAATATTAAGCAAAAGGAGCTGACAAAAAGATTTATATATAAAATCTCTCTTATACGCTAGTGCTCGTACATACCTACCGAATTTATTTTGTTTTGGTAATTTACGGTACGAAGGTACAAAACTTATACAATAGCTAGTTAGCATCTAGAACGACTTAAACAACCGAAAACTATTTACTTATATAATTTTTTTAACGTCGATCGAAAATTGAGAAAGGTTTATTAGGTAAATTAAAAAGCTTCTAAAGTAAAACAGCATCCGTAATCGACAACGTTGACCGTTTAGTTTCCGCTCGGTTCTAGTTTGGCAAAGTTCAATAGACCTATTTATTAAGAACCGATTTGTTTTTTAACCGCAAGCGATTTGTTTTTTTTTTTTGTTATTTGATAATTTTTTCTTTGTATTAGATCAGTGTCACTTGATCTTATAAATAGAATAAAGATATTTTTTAAAGGATCTGAAAAATTATCGAGTGAGTGCATCTTTGTTATTTCTATGTACCTATAACCTGATTTTTGAAAGAAAGGATCCTGAATTGGCAACATGATTGTTTTGTCTCTCTATCAAAATATATGATTTATGAGCGGGATGTCAACAATATGTAGCCTTTCGGGATCCTTTCTTTAAAATCTGTTATAAAGAGAAACCTTTTGACAACGCACAAGATATACTCGTACATACGTTTTTCAAAAACCTACACAAAAGGGTTCATCGGATCGTTGGACGATTCGGTGTCCCACACGAAAAGAAGAAAAAGAGGAAGAAGTACTCGTACCTAATCGTTTAATTTCGCTCTGAATTTTTATCTAGTGGCGTATGAAATTTCATTTTTTTAGTTATTCCTCAAATAAAACTACTAAGTTTAAAAATCTATAGTACCTACAAGTATAAAAGGTGTCAATAAATGTCTCATATTAACTTAAAACACATTCAAAATAATGTGTGTGTAGAATCTTGCGTAAAATTAGCTAGTTAATGAGCCCGTCAGACATATATTGCAACTGCAACTATTATCAAAAGATAGTTAGTTACTTCCAAAGTTCATCAAGAATAATTTACAGGTTATTGTCAGGCTCCTTATTACGAAAGGATTATCGTCACTAAGATGTTAGTCAGACGGACAGCAGTTAATTGTCTTCAGGCAAAGGGCATGCTTAAACAAACGTACTAACTACTTATTTACTAGTAAGAAGACAAACAATCGCAAATCTGTGTAGCTATGTAAGTACCTCTATAACAAATGATTCATAAAATTTTCCCAGCATAAATCACCCACATATTCATGATTACGAGGACTGTTACTACCGTTTCAAACGTCAAATAATAAAAATTAAATTATCCATTATCCATATTTCACATAAAGTTTATGCCCGGGGAATACATAATCGTAACAATCACTTATAAGAAATGAAACATGCAGTATCAGCAAAATTTTAATATGAAAATAAAACCACGTGGAAGCTTTAAAAGCAGTCGCTACGGACTCATAAAAAAGCCGTGAGTTATTATTCAATTGGGATATTAATTAAACATGATAAAAGATTTACGCGTTCACTTCATGAGAAATGTAACTAAAAGGATTCGCACACACGGATTTCGCCTTATCGGAGGGCACACACGCGAATCGAGGCTTTGACGAAAACACCCACACAACGCCGCCGCTACATGCCAAATATACGTTGCGGTATTCGTGGTCGTTTAGCATAAGAGGTAATATAAGAGGCGCATCTTCGAGTTTGCACATTTTAGTTGTAAAGTTGGTCGAGCCGGTCACGGTTTCGCGCGCGTTTGGTGGTCAGTGTGCGCAGGAGTCGTGCGGAACAGGAAGGCCGCAAGGGCCGCATCCCGTGCCATGGGGCCGGGAACTATACTTTACATTTTGGTAAGTTTTTTTATTATTATTTGACCTAATGAAAATTCCTGCAGGATTAGCTGAGCTACTTTCTTAAGGTAGGCGAAAAAGAGGTGAAGTAATAAAACTTTCAAGTGTATGTACGTAAAATAAAAAATCCCCGGTCAAAAGTTACTCCTTTTTCATAACATTTGAAGACAAAAGAGTTTACTAGTAAATATTTAATTTATACATTTGAAAGGAGACAAGTATTCTTTATAAATCATAAACCGCAGGTAATAATCCTTTTAAGGTGTATTATGTCAGCTGCAACCTTTAAGTTTATTGGTTTTATTAAATAGAACATAGAGTATTTGCTCATCGTAATATATTGTTCTCGGCTTATGTATTACACAATAATGCAATGTATTGAATCCGTTCGTGGGATGTTAAGACAATTTTAAGAAGAAAGAGAAGAACGGATTGACAAGTTTTAAAGTCGCTTTTCGAGTTCAAAGGTCAAAGGTTTTCAGTAGGGCGGCTTAGGCGGGCGGCTCTGTATTAGGTAATTGGATATATATATAACGGAGTACCCTGGAGAAAGAAATAATTTAAAAGTAGACGTGCTTCGTGTCTATATTAAAGTGTTGAAAAGTGTCGTTCCATGTGAAAACAGGTTTTCTGTTTGGATGCTAGCGTAGTGTCTACGGGACGTATTTCGTAGCACTTACTCTACTTTGAGGGCAGACAATGTTGTCATTTATTACAGTGTGGTACTATTTCATACTTCTAAATGGACGTAGTTATGCCATAACGTTCCAACCCACAAAGTGACCAAAAATGAGTTATTTACACCAAACTACTAATTTTAAGCTCCTCTACCATATAGCAAAGACACCAAAAAGATTATGCCATCCCTATATATTTTTCCCAAACGTTCCATCCCACATTCTTACCATTTTCTGCAAAACTTATATGCAACAATATTACAAGTATATGTGAGACATATTTGAAAAACATTTCCAATCTGCCATAATGTGACAAACTCACGTGAAACATTTATGAGAAATTAATTTAGCGCACTACAAAATTGAAAAACGTTCCAACCGTGGTTGAAACATTATGGCAAAATTTAAATTACAAATCGTAGTTGTTACAATACACATGTAACTTTTTAGCGCATTACAAGTTGTGATTTTGAATATTGTTTAAAATGAAACAAACCTGTTTGACACATTGTAACGTATAATAGGAGTTCATGTAATGAATTTTGTTCAAATATTTCCGTTGAATTAGGTCTATTTTGGCCGTTGTGGGCTTTTCGGTGGTTCTCACACCGCTGCGTTGTGCGTGAATAAATCGCTGCATGACGCATCCGTCTGTCAGATCCATACTAATAATGTCAGTCCCCATAAAATGATACCAAATGATTCCTACCAAATGATACAGATTTTTCAAAAATAGAAACTGCGCTAAAAAATCATCAACGTCTATACACCCCTAAAGATTATATTGATGTCATTAAAACAGCTAAAAAATAGAAACCATTTCAAACATATAAAATGCAGAAAACGGATTTTTATTCAGTAGAAAATATAGAAAAAAACATAGTCAACAGGAAAAAATTTACAGACAAAACCAAAGTAAACTGGTTGCAAACCAAAGAGATTTTAATAAAAAAAGATGAGCTTTACTCAATTTATATAAGAACCTCCATGGAAGAAACAGAGTGTAAGGAGTTAAGAATTGAGAAAAAAATTAAAGGAGAACTACGTCCTATACAAAAAGCTAACATGAATCTATTGTGGCCTAATGGAAAACCAATAGCTCCTGCGAAATTGGCTGTCTTAGAATCCATGTTCCATCTTATTCCAAACGATTGTATTGATTTGTACAAAGAGCTGAAGGCTTCTGATCAAATTTCTGATGATGTTGATGGATATGGTGGACAGCCAGACTTTGAAATAGATGATATGGAGGACTAAAAAGTGTAGTATTAAGAAGCTTACTTTACTTTACCATTATAATTTGATTTTTCTGAATTTTCTTGGGTTTTATTACCTACTTACCTTAACCTTACCTTACAAATCAAATATTTTATTGGTTACAAGGTCATAAAATACAGAAAAGACCACCTTACTACCTTACCTTACTTACCTCACCTTGCTTACTTTCCTTATCTTACCTTACATGGAATAAACAAAACGAATAAAATAAAAAAAAAAACATTTATTTCAGATTATCATCTGCGTCTACTAATTATAGGCAAAATAGTTTCTTGTACCGAGCGAGCAGCAAATTTAATGAACTTTTTCTAAACTAGATCTAGATCTATTTAATACGAGTGCGGCAACAGCGAGACGTCTTATCAGTACCCTATTCTTTAATAATGAGTAGGTAAGCAATATTTTAATAGTGTTTTGGTTGAAATGTTGTTTGTTTTTTAAATTAATTGTCAATCAGTTTCTGTTAACTGCCGATATGTTATAATTTATAACTTGTTTCTATTAGTGAGAAACCATAAATGGCTTTCTGTATTTATTATAAGATCTATTTAAGATATTGTAAGCTGAGGTTTTTCCTAAAATACATAAATAAAAATTAAAAAAATAAAATAAACATCTTTAAACAATAATACAGAAAGACGAGACATTTTTTATTGTAATACTATAAAATAAATCTAGAATATGATACAAACTTTACTTAGTACTTACTTACCTTATATTATTATTACCTTACCTTACAATAACACAAATACAAAACACATTAATGTACATTATGACATAAAATACAAAACACACACCTTATATTAACTCCTTATACTGACACCTACCTTATATTACGTCACCTTACCTCACCTTACCTTACCTTACCTTGTCTTACCTAATCTTACCTTACCATACCTACCTTATCTTATCTTACCAAACCTTTGAGAGCTTACCTTTGTCACAAATTTTGTAGAAACTTGTATTGCTGCACTTGAAACGTTATGGCAAAATTGTGTTTTACTTCATTCCATACAAAAATCAATTTTGTCATAACGTTCCAAAACGAAAATAGTAAAAAAGAGTGTATCTATGATATAATAAGACAGAAACTGTCAAAACAGAGCATAGCCAAACTCGTTTTCTGTATTATCTCCAAGAAAGTTTGGCAGTATTAATTAAGGTAAAAAAGTAAATAAAAAAAAACACAAAAATGCATTTTTCTCAACTTCAACCAGGTGTGGACTGGAACGTTTTGGCATAACTACGTCCAAATAATGATCAGTTCAAATTGAATACAAATAATTCACAAAGGTGTTAATATTGTAGTATATCCAACATAGCTAAGATACTTTTGGATTAAACACACATGGAATAAAAGGCATTTAATGAGCCTTTTATTCTCTTGAGGTTAATCTTAAAAGCTTTTTCTGCCACATATAATAACGTGCCCTTAGTTACACAGCCAGGATATTGAGCACTTATACCTCTTAGACAATAATAAATTATAAGCGGGACTAATAAGAGCTCTATTATCTCTATCTAGATAAAACTCATGAGGATTGTATTTAGTAAGTTACGATTCAACAAAATCAGACGTTGTCAAAAAAACTAAAAAACGCAATCAGGACTTCAGTGGTTCATTATATTTCTGGCTAGTTCTAATATGACAACATATTTTTATTATATTTACATTGTATTAAATATGACAACTTGCGATGAAAGTTTTGGACGTCTTCATTCAAGAATCTAAAATTCCACAAGTACGTAGGTACACACATACATACACATATCACGCCTTTATCCCTTGCGGTGTAGGCAGAGCATTAACAGCCGTAAGAATACGGTCACTATCGCCGCGTCTGACATTTTTGAGGGTTGTTTTCCAAGGTTGTTTCAGAAAACATGTGTACCACTATAGTGATAGGTTGTCAGCCTGTCGCCTAAAAATTGTAATACACCCATACTCTCAAGTCCCTTAGTCGCCTCTTACGACACCCGCGGGAAGGATGTGGGGTGATGCTATTCTAAGCCGGCATCACACGGCATACAGTACGTAGGTAATAAGTAATTAAAGTCTTAGTAGTATTATACGCAGGTGAGATTGTTACTATTTTTGGTTCATCGCATCTTTAATCGCGTCACATATATATAAAATAGCAACGTAGGTGTATCATTCCTAAAAGTTATTAGCGGAAATGTTAGACCCGCGCCTAATGAAATGCCAAAAGATAAATCCATTATCTTGATATTCACACTTGATCGGTTTGCGCTTTCATTTTACGTAGCTTTTACCAGCTAACTAATGGATGTATGGTCATCATTTCTATGTAAGTAAAATACTATTACATTCTACTCTATGAGCAACACTTATTTAAGGGCTCAACATTGGATAGTTTTGTCCATACCTGTATCAAAGAGTTACAAGTCATAGTTGCTCCAAGGTAGGTCAAAATGCCTGCTGATAATAAAATACAACCTAAATCAATATATACTCGAAAAGAAGCTAATGCCCTTAAAAGGGTGTAACTGGAAGTAAGTAGTTTTCTCGTTATAACAGAAATGCACAACGGAAATTATAGTTCTATCGTCCACTGAGTAACTCATCGCTGAGGCGTGTACTTACTACCACGCGGGCGTTGTCCCATGTAAGAAATTGCGCGGAAAATTCTTGATGGCTTATCAAACAATCCTAAATTTCACGACTGTAGTTACCTAACGATCTAGTCTAGCTAGGCTCTATAGTACTCTATACGCAGCAGGTGTGTTTTATTCAAATCACTTTTTCAAACATTCTGTACATTTCTCTCAGTCCGGAAAAGGCAAAAACGACACAGGGTTTTGGGGTTTTGCGACTCGTGACAGGAATATAAAATGAGCTGGTCTGAGCTGGACACAAACATAAATGGTAAAAAAAAAACTTGGTACAGTTTTGATATCATTAATCATTTATGAAGATTAAAACAAGTAGGATTAAATAAAGAAAATAGTTTACTCTTTTTATGAGTTAAATAATCAAAGGCCTACATTATCTACTCTACGTCATAAGTCAATGATTGAGCAGTAACCTCAAGTTGAATTCAAACAATATCATCAATCTATCCGTATATGGATTCATCTAGATCTGTCAGAAAGCAATACGAAATCTAAATATCATTAGTCTTAGCATTGTGTAACAAAAGTGTCCGGCAGCAAAAAAAAAAGAAAAGTTGAACGCCCTCTTAAGTCGCTGGACAACGACGGTGACGTCATTTTATGCACAAAATCAGGGAGCCGTTTAATTATTCGCCAAAATTGCAACCCACGCCTGATTTTGTCAACTGATAAACCCATTCTTCTGGCTTTCTTGACATTTCCAAGGATTCATTGCGGTCATCAAACACATTAAGAATTTCAAAATTTCATGTTAGGCATAAAAAAGCTGAGGAGTTATTTTGTACTGACATATTTTAGAAATACTAGGCTGTAATTTCACTTTCTCTTAAGGCTATTTAGTGTAAGAGTTACAATCCTGCGTACAACGAATAAATCAGACGGCGAAATTCTTTGTTTAAGTAATGAGGATATTAGAATAGGTTCGGAAGACAAAAGTCGAAAAAAGTGGGTTGGTCTATGGTCGCTCTCGATGGCTAGGCACCATTTAGCGCGGTTGCTAGGAAGCATTGTACGGTTTACATAACAAATGGTACGATAGTAGAGCGTGCCATCTGTGAGTAGGTGACAAAAGCGACCCGTTAAGGCATCAATGGGACTACAAGAACACCATGACGTATCTTCCAGCGATTCAGTGTTAGAACCACGTGACAGTCACTAGGCAACTCTTGCCGGTAAAACCTGGTGAAACAATAGAACCTAGGTCAATCACCTAAATAATTAAAGCGACACAAATAATTTCGCACACGTGTACCGCGTAGTGTAAAAGACGTGAGTGTTTGGTTTCCCCAGGGAAATTATGAACGTTATTAATTAAACTAACTAATATCGGAAATACTAGTTTCAGCGCGTGTTTTGCATATTTATTTATTTAAATTATTGACTTGGACTTGTAAACTGAATAGCTAAAATATTTAAAAAATAAACGAAATTTTTAACGCGCTTACCTACACACCGCTAAACAAAAATTTTTGCATGAACAAATCTTGTTTCAGTCACATAAAAAACATTCAAATATTTCAAGACTTTACTTTTTCTTATGATATTCTTTTACTCGCTCGCTTTGCCTAAGCTTGCATATTTACTTAGGTAGGTAGGTACTCGTCTGAAACATTTAAGTTTCTTTTGATTTTGTTGAAAAGCATTAAACATGGGTAATTTACGCATTACTTTACAAAAATGTGAATAAAAATCTATGTTTTTTATGCTGCAGACCTTATTAGTCAGATGTAAAATAACGGACCGCATGCGAATTTATCTTTTGACTAAAACTTGGAAACAAATTAACATTAAAATCCCATATCTCCTTTACCGTTATTTTAAGGCAATTGACCTGTTTGGGGTAAAAGTTCGTTGACATTTCTCTCGGGTACCTTTAGTCAATTAATGGGCGTGATTGAAACATGATTGAGGATGTTCATCGTATTGTCATGTCACTCGTTGTCAATCAACCAAATAAGCCAAGATCAACAACCACTTTGACAAGCTGACATGGTATTAAGATGTTCCGATACGTTGCGCCGATATTGTGAGATGAGACCCATGTTTGCTTCATTGTCTGAGATGTTTGAATCCAATAGCTTTATTATCCGAGACTTTGGCCACGGTTTTTACATCATCTACTTGTACATTTTAGGTTCATTCCTTTCGGAGGCCTTGGGAAGGAATGAAATATTCTCTTGTTATTAAAAAAATAATAAAAATTCCTAGCTAATGAAAGCATCGAGCTGAAATAAAAGAAATTTTAAATGAAACAGCTGACTGGTTCGCTGCTATGACAAAATGTATTTAGCCGTGGCGCGCAATGAAGAAGAATTTCTCTTCAACCAAAATATTTGAATACCGTTTTCCTCTCAATACACCTGTGCGGAATCGCACCTTTTTTTAAGATCTTTTGTATTTTTTATTACTTTTTATTTTGGACAAGCTATTGTTTTTTTGAGTTTTTTTGATTGAGTGTCAATAAAGCCGTGGTAAAGAAAAGTTGGTTTTTTGGTCTTTTATTCATCCGAAAATCGGTCAAAGCTAAGAGAGCAGCCAGTGGGCCATATCGGCTCCGCCACAACAACTATATTCAAAAATGTTACAATACGAGTATATAGACGCTTTGTACGCAGCTAAGATACTCGATGTAGTTTTTAGGCATATTTAATAGACAATCCACCATTCAAATACAATCTATTTCTATGTTACGTAAACTTATCCAATTAATGATCAAAACAAGATAATAGGATCTATTCCAATCGGTAAACTAATAATGAAAAGTAAACAGTAACTCGGATGGAGGTTTATGTACTGATGATAGTAAATTATTAATTAACGATGCTTCAGACAACTCAATAAACTGTCAACGATTGTAAAGTTACCAATGGTATCAGGCATTACTTTGCGGAAGTTACTAGATTGAGACAGAAATTTAAAGAAAAAAATAAGCTATCAAATAAGAACGACTAAGTATTTCAGTATTAGATTATTCAAGATCTCGCTGGCGCTCGTCTGTAGCGAGACCTTCAATGATCTAAGATTTTAGTATTACTCGACTTTAAAGTTGAAAAAATTGAATTTTCTTCTAGACATCCAACCTGCCAGGGTTTGCACGCTAAGAGGAGAATTTAGGCGTATCTTCATTATTTCTAATTTGTTCATCAGACATTAAAAGTTCCATTAATTACTAAATGTCCTCGTGATTTATGAATGACTCATCACTATTTTGATCTTGGCCAATGAAAGATACCGGTTGGTTCACTTCTAGCTGTGCTTCTAGTCTCGTGAGTTGTGTAAGATCAGTTGCATTATTTAGACCTACCTCTATATCGATTTCGAAGATTGTGATATGGTTTATCTCACTCATTTTGTTCCGAACGAGTAAAACAATATATGGGTAATTAACGGGTTCAAGGTAACACCATGGGTACGCCCATTACCGTAACTCTTCCTCCATAATGTTGGTAATGTAAAATTTAAAGTATGACCAACCTGATATTTTTAACTTACTTCTCACTTGTGACTTGTACCCTTTAACCGCCGGAGTCGTATATATCCGACTATGAAGGTATGTGCCCCTGTCGCCAGAGTCGGAAATATCCGACATTTTTTTTTTTAAATTGTACTTAGTTAGGCAGGCATAATTAGCGATAATGGCAATTAATGTAAAATAAAGGGAAAAATATATTGATTTTCTTTATATGTGTACCGCCTCAGTCGTATATATCCGACAGTAGTGTTGCGACAATACTTTATTGACACTCCAAAGATAAATAGTTCTATATTAATTATTTATAGTCTAACGTTAGAAATATTTATATTTAAATACAAAGTAAAACATACTATTGTATAATACTTATTTTTATATTTAAAATTACACTAAACTGAATTATTAAATACGATTTGAAATATTTGAAAAGTTTAGTATTTCCATACATTGCACAGCACTAATCATTTGAAACTTCCTTGGAGCGTCAGCGCCGGAGTCGTAAATATCCGACCGCCTGTGACGTCATAAGCGCGAAAAGCGCAGGAATAGGGAGGGTATGTTGATAAAAAGTTGTCGATAGTTTTATATTTTGAGATATGTTTTCGTTTCTACCTACAAAGAAAGAAAGTAAGAAGCATTAAAATTGTTTCGGAATCAATCGGTCTCGTTCTTGGGGTTCGTTGCAAAAATGTCTAGTCAGAACACAGAAGATGCAGAAGAATTAATTCGAATTCTCGAAGGACGTGAAGAACATACTGAAATATTCGAATCAGATGAAGAATTGGATATCGACGACGCTCAGGTGTGTACTGTTTATATTTCTATACTAATATGATCGCTATTGCTATAATATAGGGTATCAGATGGCTACCTAGATTTATTCAGATAAGTTGATCAGTTGACAAAATACGACATTAAAAAAATTCGTTATGATTAGTGGATATTGCAGGGGGGGAACCAGTTCATGAAAGTGGTCAACTTTACCCAAGGAACATAAATATAAATCAAAAAAATGTATTTAAAAAACCGGCCAAGTGCGAGTCGGACTCGCACACGAAGGGTTCCGTACCATTATCAAAAAAATGTTCAAGCGTTTACATGTTGCCATTATCAATGTCAAATGAAATGACCTAGAAATAAGCTGTACATGTTGTGTCGAATTCGTATCGTTTTTCCACACAATTTATCATTTATTTATCAGATTATTTGTATTTCAGACGGATGAAAGGCAGGAATCCGTGGAGTGGCTGATGGAAGGAACGGCTCCAACTATAGAACAGTTTGACGATTTTTCAGCTGGTTTAATTTCAACTCCTGGCTGGACACAAAATTCCAAAGAACTGGATTTTTATGAATATTTTGCGGATGAAAGTCTAGCTAACGAAATAGCAAGATGCACTAATAAGTATTACCAGCATTACATAAGGCGTGTCGATATACGGGAACATTCTCGAACTCGTGAGTGGCAAGACGTCGATAAAAGGCATATCTACTTATTTTTTGCGGTAACTATGTTATTTACTAGAAACAATAGAATATCTATCGAAGAGCATTGGTCAACAGACCCACTGTTGAGTTCACCAATTTTCCAAAAAATATTGAGCAGAAATAGATACTGTTTAATTATGTCTATGATGCATTTTACGGATGTTTTTGATACTAATGAAAGACTTTCGAGATTATATAAATTACAGTTTCTAATTGATCATACAAGAAACAAATTCAAAGAAGTTTTGATACCGCACAAAAAGTTATGCATAGATGAAAGTATTGTTCCGTTTAAGGGACGCCTTATTATGAAACAGTATTTGCCAAAGAAGAGAAATAGATTTGGAATAAAGTTATTCGTCTTATGTGACGTAGAAACCGGTTATATAATAGATTTTATTGTATATTGTGGAGCAGAAACCGAAATTGAAAAAGTACCTAATTTAGGTGTAAGCGGATCAGTAGTAGCTACACTTTTAAATGACTATTACTACTGTAACAGGCAACTGTACGTTGATAATTGGTACTCTAGTCCAAGTCTGTTTCGATTTTTGAAAGACAGGGGTACGTATGCATGTGGTACTGTCAATAAGAATAGGAAGGGCATGCCAAAGTTTCGTAAGCTTCAAAAAGGTGAAGTACAAGCTTTCTACAGTTCCCCTTTAATGGTACTAAAATGGCAAGATAAAAAAGCTGTAACTATGATTAGTACTATGCATGATGCTAAAGTAATACCTTCCAATAAGGAAGACAGAACAACGGGTCTACCTAAATTAAAACCCGAGTGTGTAATTGATTATACACAAAATATGGGTATCGTTGATACTGCCGACATGATGATGAGTACGCTAACATGTATTAAAAAAACCAGGCGTTGGTATATGAAACTCGCTTTACGTATGATGGATATGCATTTGTTGAATTCGTTTTATATATACAAAATTGTCCATAACTGTCCAAATAAGCAATTTAGTGAATTCCAGTTAGAGGTAATACGGCAGTTGATTGCCAAAAATAAATTGATAGGTTACCTTGCAATGCCTTCTACATCACGTAGTATACAAAACAATCCTTGCAGTTCACTGTCCAATGACATTCTTAAACATTTTCCTGTTGCTATTCCTAATAAAAAAAGCCAGCGTTGCAGAATGTGTGCGCTAAAAAAGCAGAGAAAAGACACAAGATATATGTGTATGGAGTGCAATGCATACCTTTGTATTGAGCCATGTAGTGCAGACTTCCATAGAAAACGTTTTTGATTTATATTATTTTTTTATATATTAAAAGTATGTTGCAGTTGCATCCTAACATGTTGTTTCATTTATTCTTTTGTACTTGACTAACTGTACAAGGTGCTTAAGTAAAAATACCTACGAAAATCTCTTAGTATCCAGTAATTCAGACCACAAATTTGCCCAAAGAACACGAGTCAAACAAAATCAAAGAGCTTTATACCAGAAGGGTCAAAATATGAAAAATAAAGTCCCCCCCCCCGCCAAATAAAATTGACTACCTTGCTTTAAGTATTAAAATCACTATTAAAATATTTTAAAACACCTTTACAATCTAAAAAAGATTTAACGTGTCCACATACTTGCGTATACCTACCTAATCTCAAAAAAACCGGCCAAGTGCGTGTCGGACCACGCATAAAGTAGGGTTCCGTAGTTATTCGTTAAGAAAAAAGTATACCGGTCACCTATCCATAGCCTGGCTACGGCGATGGTTGCTTAACATCTATATATATTTTTATTTTATTTATAATTTCAAAAGTATTCATTACAAAATACCCGAAACAATTTTAATTAAATTTTTTTACGAATTTATTTACGTGATCGATTTCAAGTTTAGAGGTCTAAGACTTTAGAAATTACACGGGGGGGGACACCGTGTTAACGACTTTGGAAATAATTTACCCCCACTTTACATGTATAGAGAGGTACCCTTAAAAATGGGGTAATTTTAATTTTTGTATTTTTAAAATTGAGATCTATATCCAAAGTATCACCGTACATGAAAATCGGTTCATAAACGTAGAAGATATTGTGCTGTGACAGACTAGGACGGACAGACAGACAGACGGACTGGACGATCTTATAAGGGTTCCTTGTCGGACTACGGAACCCTAAAAACATAATTATACTCCTTCTGAGGCAGACGAGTAAAAAGGTGATTGTTTACGCGTTCTTTAAAAAAACGAGGGTACTTACAATTTATAGCATGGTATAATAAATTTATAGTAAATCAGCAACACGTAACCTTCACAATTTGCTGCGTCACTTACTGAGCTCTCGTAAATTGATATTCAAATTAAGATCAACATAAAAATGCCCTGGCCATTTGAGAACGATGAGCAGTGGAAAGAGTTTAAAGAAATGTATAAAAGAATGCGAGAACAACGACCAGAAGAACGTAAGTTATTAATCTTTAATAATATTATATACAAAAATACATTACCTATCAGTAAATATGCATTTATTTACTAAATTTTATATATCATTGCCTAACATGTAGCATGCCTTGTAGAGATTGCTGACATTTTTGGAGAAACGTCTTCAGCAAGAGTAACATCTGAAGTGTCGGTCTCCAGCAGTAAAGAACCATCGGGACCGAAACCTCCAGAGGGCGAATATTCAGCTAAAGAATCGACAACAAAACCAGGTAAAAATAATTTCGTCGTATGGTGAAATCAAATAGGGTTAGGGGTCAACTACACGGATATTTAAAAAAAAAACATATTTTGATGTAGGTATAAAAATTACGCCCATAGAGTATTCTACATTCCCGATAAGATTAGCCTTCCATATAGTAAAACTTTCTATAATGACTCCTCTGTATACATAATCATCTTGTTTTTTCCTTTCAGGGGAGAATACCAGAAAAGAATTACTTCAGAAATTTCAAGAACGATTAAACTATATACCGGATGAAGAATTGGGATGTATGTGGGAGGAAGTGTACAAAGTAATGTGTAAATATGATCGCTTCAACTTTATTTTGGATAATTACTTAAAAAAAAAGAATTAGATTATATATAGGGTCCCACTAAATCAAGTTCATATATTTTAAGGGTGTGTTCTAATCGTCAAACTAAACAATTTATCTTCAAACTTTTTTCGAAATATGAAAACAGAATTTGGGCCTCTGTACTTACAAATCTTACAATAATAAAAATAAGGCTTGTCAGGCTCTGGGAACTGTATTTACAAATCTTACAATAATAAAAATCAGGCTTGTTTACGTTTGTTTACTTATTCACTATTTTATAACATTGTTTTTATATATTTTTTGTCTCTTTCCCTTAATCCCGTCCCTTTATAGTCTACACGGTCTAAACCATACCTACAGTCCGGCAGAGTACAAATTAAAAAGTTGCAACATCGTAGTATTGTCCCTTTCAAACCGCGTCAATATGAAAGGGATGATATTACGATGATGCTAATTTTTAATTTCTACTCTACCTTGCCGGACTGTACATAACATAGGTACATAACATACAAATACAAACACGTAATTACATTTTCTCAGCATTTATCGACGTTTTCTTTTCTGATGTGTTTAGAAGTAGAACTTTGTGCGTCAATCACTAGTTGTGAAAAAAATCTCCGGAGTTCCAACGCCGGAGTCGTATATATCCGTCAATAGGGATTCCAAATAGTCGATAATTTATTTGAATTGATGTCATTGCCGAAAATATTTTGTTGTATACTTAGCCTTTATATAACATTAAACTTGCTGTAAATGTATCAACTAAATATATAGTAATCTAAATAAAACATTTTTTATCAAAGAAACTCAATTATTCCTTCTTGAAAATGTTCATTTTAGTATTATCGTGGATATCGCTGACATCACTAGCGAATTTGAACAGAAAGTGACCACCGCGGTAGGGGCACATTTTTTTTTCAAATGCGCGGCGGTTAAAGGGTTAAAAAGGTGATTCTTTTATTGCCCTCAACTTTGAAATAGTACTTTCTTCTAGATTTTCATAACTATGATTCGTAGGCTATGATAGTAAAAGGACCGTCTCGATAAAAGGTTGAGGATGCGCCTTGGATGCGCCTGCCAGTTCACCTTTGACAGGCCACAGTCGGCACATGACGTAAGCAAAGTTTATATGTTCACATTTGTGTCGGCAACGGCCTTTTCCAAATAGCATTCAGCGTGAGGTTACCTAGGTACGGCTAATATTGATGTTTAATTAGCTGTTAGAGCCTGTAAGGTTATAGGCTGCGCGGTTTAATGGAAGAATTGCAACTTTTGTATGTATAATTTGTGGTTGTTTAATGTAGGTAGAGTCAAGTTCACGTACTATGCCGATGTAAGTCTGCATTAGAATCGTCCAAAGACCATATACCCTGCCTATGTCTGACTGTGTCGGTTTTGCAAATTTTATTTCACTTTCAAGAACATCAATACTGATTTTACAAACTCACACATTTTGTATCTACTATCTAAATAAACTTATGCTGAAACGGTCATTCATATTAACCTGCTGAATGAATATGCCTCCACCACGAAAGTAGAATGGTGTGAAACATTTTGTTACTATTAAATCGGCACCTCAATTACCTGCAGGGATACGCGTAAATCGCCAGGCGAAAATCATAAACAATTCCCAACTCCTAAAACACAAGAAAATTTGTTAGTCATGGTACACATAATCCTGATCTCGAAAATGATATTTGCAGGTTTTAATTCGAATCTACATAGGTATACAAAGCATACCTGTTTAAGGATATTGAGACACAGACAATGGCATAATGTCCAATTCTTACTGTATTCTATGCCTCCAATGCAAATTAGAGCTAAAGTTTCCGAAATAAACGTGTTTCGCCCACCTCTGACATTCATAGCAGAGAAAATAAAAGAAAAAACATTTGTGAATAATTATGTTTAGCCATGACCGGTAGACACACATACCTATGAAGATAATACCACTTGCTAGGTATCTCGTATTTTTAAAAGATATGCTATGTATCGATCTGGACCGTTGTGTTGTATGTACCCAGCCAGCGTAATTGAAAGTAGAATGCCCATACATGGGCTAACCATGTGTCTTGCGAAACAAAACAAATGAATGCAATATATAATATCGCCAATTTCAATTAAAAATAGCAAAGTTAATTGTTGCACAAAACCCGGAAAATTAATAAAAATAAAATTGAAAATCTACGTTTACCTATTTTAACAAAAAAAAAATACTGAGGCGTAAACCTTTTCTACACTGCTTACCGAAAATAACGTATTTAGAACTAAATACACTAAAGAGCGCCAAAAGTCAGCACTTTTGTCTCTTTCGGTGCTCGACTTTGACACTCAATAACTCCAGAACTAGTATGTTGCACAAAAATTCCCTATGCTAAAATGATAAGCAATATTTAATCTCTATTATTATATAACTTTGGCTTTGATGCGATTCCTACAAGTGTGACGCAAGACTGATGAAAAATAGGACGAGCATCCAAACAAAAGTTGTCATGATCCTTTCCATAGATGGTTGAAATATACATAGTTATGGTTTAGTCAGTAGATAAACTTTGTAGGATGTTTCTACTCATGATTCTGAAGAAAATTCAGTATGGGACTACCTGCGAAATCGCACAAAATTAGGTGTTCCATAGTAAAATTCATACCATCTCGGCAAAAATGTATGGAACACTCAATTTCTTTTACGGTTTCGCAGGTGGCCTCATAGTAAAAGTTGTTCAGAATCATGAGAAGAACCAACCTACAAAGTTTGTGTACCTACTGACTAAAAAATAAATTCTGTATAGTTTCAATAGTGTTTTGAATATTGATTTTTGAGTGGTCACTGTTATTTTGCTACTTCATTTGACGTGCAATACACACACATTCAAGGTGTGCCATGAAACAACAAAGCAAAAATAAAAATAAAAAATTATAAGAAAAATACTTATCGAAATTCGAATGAAAGTTTTCGTCCCCATAGAAATTATAATTTCATGGTCTATAATTAAATGTAATAATAATAATATAATTAAAACTAAACTAAAATTAAATGGTCTATTTCAACATGGTTTTTGGGATAAGATGTATTGTTTGGAGTAAATTTTTGGTACATCTCAATTACAACCAGGTAAAAGGGTAAAAAGCCTTTGAGATTTTACCTTCTATAACGTGTGAACAAAATTTGCAGCACGAAGGCAGACTCTTTCATTCATAATTTCGCTGAAAATTTTCCTCTTTCTGAACGGCGGCGGTTTTCCTTAATTTTCTCCAAACTGTGTCCAAAATTAGATTTTTAATGGAAACTCTAAACAAGCATGTTTTACAGCTTCAAAGCCTTTGGTTTTCCGTGTGGTTACAAGTACAGCAAAGTTAAAAATTAACTAAATCGCCATATTATCGTCAGTTTTCTTTAGTTTTTCTAGACGAGCTCGGCGTCAGAGAACAACTAAAGTTGCTAAGATTCATCGAGCTGTACGTCCACTCGGTTTCCTATACGAAAAAGTCGACTATCACACACAATTACTTTCCCGGATGTAAGTTGTGTTTATTACCTATGTATCTATTGGCCATTAACATTTCATACTTTTCGCACTCATTCTAGAGATTGTAGGCACGATGTTTTATTTCGATGAAAATGAAGAAGATATTTTTATTATGACTGAATACGTAAGAGTGATATTATGTTTATGTACAGTTCCAAATCTTGCAGCTAATACCGTTCGCCAGTCGGTATTTATTAGCGTGCGCGACCTCTCGATCGATCACTCGGTCAAGTGGTCACTGGTTGCGCAACACTGGACACAGCACCAACTATTGCTATAAGCAGACGCTATTCGCTATTCTCACGCGAGTACGCGACGCGATTCGCGTACAACAGGGCTGCCTGCGTTTTTTTTATTGCTGAACCCTATATTTGCAATCATAAAACCCTTATGGGTGTCATAGTCCCATTTACTACGGTGAAATAAAAGCACAGGTTAGTAGAAATACCTTACCTTAGCTTACGGGATAACCCACTGCTGGGCAAAGGCCTCCCTCTAATAGGAATAGCACTTGTAAATTATATTGGTATCATAATTATTAGATACAAATACTTACCACACAACAGAATCTTATCCGAGACGCCTCCGAACCTCGCCGCCCCGCCTCCATTCGAAAACTTTATCATCACTATTGACGTTTTTCACACGGCCAGTGTCAACTACCGCGCTGTGGCGCAAAACCTCAAACGAAACAGGATGAAAACTGATCCGCCACACCCTCATTTGCCTTTTTGTGGAAAGATGTTTATTTTGATTAGGGCCCACCCTCAAGTACTGTCTGCATCTGCACAAGTTTTGAAAACGGTCAGGTTTTTGTAGTGAGGTAATTTATGCAGCTCCCATCAATGGCCGTGAAAATATTCTACGGAATTGGCAGCTGTCTTACAGCTGTTTTAGCAGGCTAGAAATAAGTTGTGGTGACCAATAGTTGCAATGTATTATGCACTGATTTACGTTGCCTAAATAAAATTTCACTTGATGAAGATTCCAGATTATTTACACCGTGTCACTATTTTTACTGTCAAACTGACTGGATCCTTCAGATTTTTATCATTCACTTAGTTTCCGGAAGTTTTTTTTACCACAAAAATAAAAGTAATTCTGCTAAAACTGGCTATGAAATTTCCCAAAATTGGTGAACTCAATTAAGAGTTGCAAGATTTATGCGCTGCCTGTTCCTCAATTGGTGTCTACAGCAGGTAGGTATTGTCTGACTTTGACTGATTGATGATGATCGTTTTGTTTATTTGACAACCCTGTTACACTGTGGAGGGTCTCAATAAAATTGGACTATTCAAACCCAGTGTGTTTACACTGGAGCATCGTGATCGTATTACTTGGGCAATCGAACATTTCTCACGAATTACTCTAAGATGTTTGATCGTTATGAAATTTCTAATTGTTTAAAACTTTTCGAATGCTTTTGCTAGGATTCGAATTGATTGTTGATTTAGGTACTCAACAGTTTAATCAGAAAGTTTTTTTTATCTTTAAAGAGTTTACTGTAAATCTTTTCCTGGATGTTTCACAGTCCATATCTTCTTCTTTTTATGTGGGCCACCGAGTCCTTTCACAACCCAATCCAATATCTAATAGATAATATTATGATTCGTGCATGTTCAAATGCATAGCGTTATTCTTAAAAGCTGTTGATTGTGTTAGCCGTCAGCCAATATGACCTTTGTAAATTAGGTAAAGTGTCAACATACAATTTGAATTTGTATGTAAAAATTGTTTCACAACAACTTTACAAGAAACGCAAAACATTTCGTATTGTGTCTGAACGGTGAGGTGTTTTTTATTATACTTTATAGGTAACATAATTGTATTACATAATAAATGAAAAAAATCTTTGTTTATCGTAACCATGCTGTCAAATAATGAAATACCATTTTCATTTCCATTTTATCGCATCGTGATAGTTGCCTGCTATTTAACAATAACTTCCTTCCAAACTTCTTGTCGTTTAATTAAAACATGTTCCCTGAAAACTTTGGAACGTACAAATTAATGCCAATGTGGCCGTTAGGAAAATTAATATATCTAAGTACTGTGCGTGAGCGTACCTAAATATTTTTTAAGCATCCATTTTATAAGGATCATTTACGACTGACGACACTTGATTGTTTAGATAATCAGTGGAATTTAATTCGGTATTCGGTAAAAGGTCAGATCACTTTTACTGGTCAAAAAGCGAATGGGTTTGACCTGACCTTATAACTTAGCTTTCGATATTAGATGCATTTATCATCCATTAGACACGACATCTATGTACAAATATGTGAAATAAAGTATGGTAATACGATGTATTCGTAAATTAAACCCCACAGAGTGTTTCAGAAATACTGTAGCAATTTAAAGAGTTGGTAAGAAACACGAGTTTTATTGAAAAATTATAAATTTTTTAAAGCCAAGTTTGAAGAAAATCTTCAACAATATCTCTTGATTATCAGTTGGTTTATTATCTTTTTAACATTTTCAAGGCCTTTCAAAATTAAAAATCCTACCTCTCTGTTTCCTCTGATAATAAATGTTTTACAATACCTATTATCAATATCAATTTTGAAAACTTTCACTGTCCAGTAGCGTTCCATTCCACCAGCATACGAAGACACTTGTATGCCCATTGACCTTGCTAGCCACTTTGCACTAACCCATCAAAACGCATGACATAAGCACCTTGACATATCTTTTCGATAATATTTATTTTATCATTTGATACCAGTGTATAACGTTTAGTTTAGATTGGTCTTCATAGTCTAATTGTGATTTATAGCTATGGCGGATCGCACACTTGACGACGGTGCGCAAAAATATCGCAGCGGTCTGTTAGATCCATACTAGACGTATCGATCCCCATACTAAAACCGCTCAACCGCTGTCATCGCAGCGCTAACGCAGTATTGTCCGTCGAGTGCGGTTTTAGTATGAGGAGTGACGTTTCTAGTATGGATCTGACAGCTCCGTTGTACGTCAAGTGTGCAATCCGCCTATAATTTACATGTATATCAGCAAATGTTATAATTAACTACCTACAATAAAAAAAACTTAGATTAGTAAACCACATCAAAATCAACATAAGCAATCGATACAGCTGCTGCTAGGAGCCCAATTTAAGAAATGTCGTAATTCGGTTCCGTGCACGGAAATCCGCAACGTCTTGTATAACCACACGTTTTTAATTTATTGCGTTTTAATACGTTATTTGAGAATTGACAAGTAAAGTAGAACGTTACAAGCATAATTAATTAGTGCTCTTAATATATTCTTTTATGTCAAACAATAAGACCATTTCACATTTGTAGGTTAGAATTTACACTAATAAAGTTACACTAAGAACCGGATTTTTCAATTATGAATCCTATTCTGGGATCCCATTGAAGCAGCTGACATTTTATTTATTTTTTATGAAGGCATGATATAATTTTCCTTTTGGGAGACCCTCGGCTTCACGCCACACTTCCCTGACATCCTCGGTTTTATAGCAATGCCATCAGACTCACCGTAATAAAACATGCAAATTCCACCTTTCCATGAGGCATGTCATGTCGCATAACCCTAAAAATCTCCAAGCTCTGGGGGATGTAAATAATAATTTAGAGACTTGGTTTTTTTAGAAAGAAATGCGTAGGCCACGAACGCACATACAGGTGATTTGATGGTGCTCGGAATGTGATATTGGTTACAAAAGCCTTTGAATTCCTTCGATACAAGATAAAGTTATAAATAGAACGTTTCTGTCCCTGGAGAAACTTCTGTAATTTTTTTTTTATAAAATAGGTATTTTTAAATTTTATTACTTACCTAAACCTAACGTAGCGTTTTTTTCTCATAAATCCGGAGTAACTTGGTATTATGAGAGATACTATAGGTATACAACAAATGGAAAAAATACTCTTTAAATCTTTCTTTTAAATGAACTGTTAATATTATTACGTAATTAATGTTTGTGCGTAATAACGCAAAGACAAACGTTATAACGCAAAGAACAAAAGTACGCTTATAAAGTCGTCATTTTTTATCAGTACTTACATACATACATACATATATCACGCCTTTCTCCCTTGCGGGGTAGGCAGAGCGTTAACGGCCCTAAAATACGGCCACTATCGCCACGTCTGACATTTTTGAGGATTGTTTTCCAAGGTCGTTTCAGAAAACATGTGTATCACTATAGTGACAGGTTGTCAGCCTGTCGCCTAAAAATTGTAATACACCAATACTCTCGAGTCCCTTAGTCGCCTCTTACGACACCCGCGGGAAGGATATGGGGTGATGCTATTCTAAGCCGGCATCACACGGCATAACAGTACTTAGGTACCCATTTTTTTTTAATTAGGCAGTGACCACATATGGATACATATGGATTACATATGGATTTAAAAACTATAAATTATGAAGTAAATACAAACGTCTACAGCAAGCAAGGGCGCGCGTGCCATATATCCGCATAGAAATAAAATATGTAGGTATTATGCACACATCGTATGAATAAGTGCTGAATATAAAGATGCCATGATAACGAGACAAGTTTGCTGAATGCATTCATGTAGGGTTGCTAGTCCAGCCTAATAAAATATTCCTTTTACATATAAATTGACATATACTGACTTTAAGTAGTAAGTCAAGTACCTATTAACTTTAAGGAAGTCAGGACCTTAAATGAGATTCATGCTACAATCCACAGTAGTCGATGTCAGAGGATATCCAACAAATAGTTCAAAATCTGACAACGACAGGCCTTGACTTTCGACTCAAAGTGGGCATACCCAAGACACACACCATTACCAATTTTTAAATACATTACAACTCGCATTTTTAAAATTTGTGATTCATACAATTAAGTCGCGAATGAATGTCATTTACCTATGTCATATAAATAATCTTGGGGTTCAGCCAGGCGGAGTGCGGTGGAGCATTTTATACTTTAAAATATATATATTTTAAAAATCCAGCCCTACATGCATACTATGAGTGAACTGAACATGTACTGCACTGAGTTCTCGTCACGAATGATCTCAAACCACGCCCATGCCATCTAATGGCCACATCCGGGATGACTTCGTTCGAAGGTAGAGCCAAAAGTTCACGGCCAAGTGATTAAAATTGTCACCTAAATCATTTTGGTTTTGCATGCCTTATTTTGTTTGTTTACTAATACCGTCTTATAACAACGCAACATTGGTAGTAGATACTTTTCAACTTTACTCATGTTTTGAGATCTAAGCGTCTGAGTATCATTAATCTTTTAAATAAGTAAAAATGCCAAGCAAACAATTAAACAAAAAACCTTAGCGACCGATGTTGTAAAATAATGTATTCAGTGCTGAAGCTAAGCTAGGTCAGTATAAAGCTAAGATGTAAGAAGAGGTGAAACAGCCCATGAAATTGAACAACTTTCCCCAAGCAAATAGGTCGAAATTGGAGAAAATTTTTTGGACTTCCCATACAAATTGACTTAGTCGCTCGGTACTTTTGTATGGGGGGCAAAATTTTGTTTTCATATTTCCACCTATACTCCTTGGTGAAAGTCATTCATTTTCATGGACTGGTTCACTCCTTTAAATATTTGCAGCTAATTTTTTACACCTTATTTGTAAACAGTATTTTGTGAACAAAGTATTTTTGAATGAACAAGTTTATTACACTTCGATACTGCACATCAAAATTTGCTATTACCTATTACATAGTTAGTATTCTTTGCTATTGCTGAGCATTTCCCAAAGAACTTTCTATTGCTGTAACGACGCGTGCTCATTCCATTGCGTTGCAGAAAGTCACCCAAAATATTCGTAGCATTTCAAATGTGGCTTGTGTATTAACCAATAAATAATTCTACACCACGTTTCGAGGACACCTGTCAAGGTCTTTGACGTGGATTCAGCGTTTCTGTGCCGCGGCGAGGCGGCTTTGCGAATTTTCGCCAGCTTAAAAACACGGCTACCGTTTCTGAATGCTCACACGTATGTGTCCCAGATTAAAAAAGAATTTATTTTTCGATGCTTGTCTCTGTACGTGAGAAGCACAAGATTGGTCCTGGGGTGACTGTCACGGCCGGCGTCCAATGCTCACAGTGTGACAGATGTGGCCAGAATATTGAAAAGAAAAAGATCGTTGAACGATAAATGTTAGTCTTGTCTTGATCAGGGACTGACATCATAGTTTACTTTTGATTTTGTCGGTTAGTGTACTTCTTCTAATATGGCGAATCGAATAGGATAGGTACCTACTAATACAGCGAAACTAACAAATCTTTGTGCAGATACAGTGTGCAGCTAAAAAATATTACCTACCTTCCTACATATTAGGTATATGGGCAAAATTTACCTTCTTGTTTCGTTACTCATTAATAGCTAAGTTATTTGATCACCTTACTGAGAGCTATATATATATTATTATACCTACCTAAGTACCGCAAATCTTCTAATTCTATTGGAATAACAAACTTTGTGAAAGTTTAAAATTGCCTCGTTCGAAGTTTGAAGCTTGTTTCCCGCCAAATTTACCGGAAAATTCGGGTTGTGTTCATAAATCTGTATAATTTACAATGTAATATAGTTTCCGTGTCCTAGTTTTGAACCTTACATACTTATTGTATCCAATAATACTGATGTTACTGTGTTGGAAACAAGGTTGCAAATCCAGGAATATTATGAAAAACAATAATGGAAATGTAGTTATTTAGTCAAATAACCTATCCGTGGAGGTAACCAAAATGTAGTTTCTTATACAAATCTTCTCGTCTCTACATAGATAAGTAGGCATTCAAGAATGTAATGTAATACCTACCTACTTCTTAGGATCCTTTAATTACTTGGTTTTTGCAAATAAAAATGGAATGATCTTATTTGTACCAAAGAATACTTACTAGCTACTCGTTTGTAACTAATTCTCCGTCTATTAATTAAATAACAGTAAGGATTAAATTACTGTCTACTTCTAGCTGTTGATTAAACTAGGCAATGCGTAAATATTATTTTATATTTACTTATCTCGTAATCAAACGTCAGTTACTTCAGAAAATGCAATTAATAAATCCAAGTTAAACCTACTTTACAAGAACTCCACGTAATTTATAAACCCATGTACGAGTAAATATTGGCAATATTAATAATTAAATTCCTCACATTTTGTAAGTTTTTAGGATATTAGAATTTTCATTAGGCGCTATAGGTACGCGATCGTATACATCGTTATAACTATGATCCTAATGACATTATTAAGATTATTTGACCGACAGATTTATTTTAGGTTATCTATAATATCCATTATTCAAGAAACGTCTGCCTGCTACGAATCATACCTATTACGATATTTTTTTACTATTTGTTAAAGTTTTGAAACAAACATCACAAAATATTTAAAAATGTTTTATATTACGACCGCTTTGTCGGACCATATTATTATTTAACCTAAGACTATTTGTGTCATAATTTGAAGATATTTATGCACAATAAATTCCCCTTATGGTGGGTTAGGACTCTCGCACATATAGTATTGAATTACATACCTATTTATCTTCATTGTTTACACTGGAGATTACATAATATAGTAGTTATTTAATTTGTGTTGCAAAAAAAATTTAAGTATTTTAAATTTGAGGTCTGATTTCATTTATTCTTATTTTATCTCTACCATGATAATGTTTCTAAAATTTAAAAATTTCGGCAGCTGTGGGTATCAATTCAAATTGAGAAAAATCTTTTCACTAGGAGTTCTGTTGGTAATGCATAATATTTACTGAAAGCAAAGGACAAGTCATTATCATGCAACTCACATTTTCAGTCGCGCGTGATGGGAACTTCCAAATATCTCAAGTTTTTATAAACCTATCTTCTGCCAAACTTTTTTATTACCCTTATTATGATTATGTTGATACTTCAGACGAAGAGTATGACTCGTTTTATTAGTTTACCAGCGAATGTTTTATTATTTGGAAACGAGAATGTTGGAATGCCAACTTGTTTCATATATCGTTTTTTACGATGACGTCGATAAGAGAGTGAGTTGAAAAATGTAAGTAGGGACGTGGCACACTAAACAGTCTACAAAACAGCATCCCCATTCTAAAACGCAGCGCTAGCGCAGCGCCGTGCGTTGGACCTGCTGCGCCAAGAGTGGTTTAAGCACCTATAGGCGTATCTAGTACGGATCTGACAGACGCATGCGTTAGGCAGCGTTGTTTTAGCGCTGCGTTGTCCGTTATCTGAGAGAACGGCCTTAATGTCATTGTATCCAATCAAGCAATCTGCAATTCCATTCTGTGAGTTGAATACAGATGCGTCTCGATGCGAAACTAAGTGCAAAATCTAGTAGATACTTATTATTTCTCTAGTGTTTATATAGGATTATTGATTGTATACTCTGCCTAAAATATTGGTAAGGTGCGGCGCCTAGACAGTACGCATATTAGGAAACGTATTGTGTAAAGCACCCATCCCAACCAGGTGTTGCAAGAAACTCTCTAAGTTGTAGCACAAGTGACATACCTTGAGTCAACATGCCACCTACAATACGCCACTAGTGTTAAGCGGTAGAGTTCAACGTTTGAACTTCGCCTTAAGTTAAACTACTTCTTCGTGCCACAGTACACTGGTGAATTTTAACCAAAACCGGTTCAACATAGAAATGACACAAGAGGAAATATTTCGTATGTATTATGTATGTGAAAACTTCTGAGACTACACTGTCTGGACTATCAAATTCATAATCTTTATTGCGCAACATATGGTATATAAGGTGATAGTGGTACATAGTTTCCAGCATATGAAACCTTTTATACAGTAGAACTCCTACCAATGCTATTACTCCTCCCTATTATCCTTACTTACTCGTTATTTTAGATTGGATTAAGTCTATGGTACCTTTGTGGGTAACCTACCCTACTTAGAAGATTAGGCTGAACTGTAGCTAAAATATTAGTTGCAAATATTTTAAGGGATGAACCAGTTTATGAAACTGAACAACTTTCCCAAAGGAACGTGGATCGAAATATAAAAAAAATTTTTGGACCCCCACCCGCATACAAATTTGACATGGCCCGCTGGTATGGTACCTTTTGTATGGGAGAGCCAAAATTATTTTCATATTTCGACCTATGTACCTTGAGAAAAGTTGGTCAGTTTCATGGGCTGGTTTACCCCTTAAAATATTTGCAGCATTTTTTTTTACACCTTGTATAGGCCCATAGGAGAATTGGTAGCAGTGGGTAACCGCTACGTCGATAAAGACATTATAAGGAATTTATAGGTCATTACTGTAGAACGACGATTTAAGGGCGGTTAGAATAGACGCTATTAAACCTAGGCTACAAACATGTGGGCAATTTGGTTTGGACAGAACTGATGAATTCCCGTTTTAATGGATGTAGTAATAGAATACGTCAGCATTCCATGAGTGTTATTAATTTCGTCTAGCACACATGCCGCGCCATAGAAAATGCGGCCTGTAACAGCCAAGGCGCCTTTCATCTTTATCACCGGATCTACTAAATACCGCAAAATTGTGCGGTGCATGTGACAAACACATGAACGCCTACACGAAATATTTCACGGGTGTGGCAATATTTGCTCTCGCTTTTAGATCAGGCGTATCCACGTAAAGCTCGATCGCGAAACATAGGTACCCACTAATTGCTATACAATACACTTTTCACTTATGTAGGCAACTGTAAGACCAATTTCGCTCCAATGGCGTGATCGGGCTGGTTGTATAAACAACCAAAGGTACTAATATTTCCGGGTGAGCCCTTACTACTCATCAAGCCGTTCGACGTAGTTTTGATGGCCCCTGGTCCAAAAACCAATACTGACCTACCCAAAAATAAAAAATGGCAATTGCCTGGAAATTTGTAAAAATGTTGATAATCTTTTATAAACCTCATTTTCTTCTTTCCAGGTGGCACTAGCCCTCGCCCAAGCCAGTGAGGAACCGCCAAAATCAGAAGACCTGCAGACAATAGAGAGACCCCAACGGCCCGAGCGTCAAGGGAAACAGTATTATGGGGACGCGTACGTGACGAACGACGTGCGTGGAGACGACAGGGAGACGGTAGTCGACATCTCCGATGACGAGAAGACGCAGTACTATGAAACCAACTATGATACGAGTAAGTAATATACCACACTTCGGCAAGCGTACCGTTGGACGCCCTCCGGCCAGATAGGTGACTTAAAGAGAGCGGCTGGTAGCGACTGGATGCCGACAGCGGGAGATCGTTCATTGTGTGGTGCTCTAGGAGAGGCCTATGTCCAGCAGTAAACTGCTATAGGCTGATGTGATGACGCAGTAATGAAACCCCAACACAGACCATGAAACTCAACCACCTTTCCAAAAGAGTCAATGGTGGGAAACGTGAAAAATGTTTTCGGCCTTCCTTATACATACACGATTAGCTGACTCACTCTGTAGCAGAAAGCTTTTCAGTTTCATAGAATTATTACGCATTCAAGGTTTCAGTAATCCGTCCCTTACACCCCGTACCTATTTATCAGCAAAAAACTAACTTCATCATCAAAATATTATTACTATTATTAGTTAGCCCACTTGATCCCACTGCAAAAAAACATCAACATATAGCTGCAATAAAAAAGGGGAGCTCCGAGTTTAGTAGATTACGAAGATTCAAAATCACTAACTATAACTTGATACCTAAAATACACAACTTAAACTGCTGTCGATAAGTACATCAAAGCTTTATTCATACATACATACATATATCACGCCTTTATCCCTTGCGGGGTAGGCAGAGCATTAGCGGCCGTAAGGATACAGTCGCTATCGCCACGTCTGACATTTTTGAGGATTGTTTTCCAAGGTTGTATCAGAAAACATGTGTATCACTATAGTGTCAGGTTGTCAGCCTGTCGCCTAAAAATTGTAATACACCAATACTCTCGAGTCCCTTAGTCGCCTCATACGACACCCGCGGGAAGGATGTGGGGTGATGCTATTCTAAGCCGACATCACACGGCTATATTAAGCTTTATTCTCGAGTTCATAATAAGTCTATTTTCTCTAACACGAATTCCCTCAACGAACAACTAAGTCTCTACTTATACCCCAGCTGTAGAGACTTAATCTGGTTAATAAGAGTTTCTAGTTCACTTACAAGGGCTATAATACGAGGCCCGATAAACTTTGTTTAGAGCTATATTAATGATCAGAAAGGCGTGATATGTGTGTGTAGGTCTACTAGACATGGGACAAATCACTCACTTAGATGAGCAGAGCGATTTGAATCTTTTGCGTCTGCGGAGTTGAATCACTCACTTAGTTCAGTAGTTCAGTTAGTTTACTTCTTCATTACGGCTCCTACGAGTCCTACGGCTCATGAGTGAGCGATGAAGCGAGCGAGCGGTTACGGAGTTTAGTTCAAACGAACTAAAGTGTTATTGAATTGTTTACGTTGTGTTGTAGTTCGCGTCTTTATAGCCTTTTTATTGGAAATATAGTTCGTGCATCAATTTAATGTACTTAAATGTAAGGAAGGATTTAACGAAGTAATATGTGAATTCTTAATTTGACGTTATATTTTATTTTCTATCTTTAATGAATGTGTTTCTATATTTAATTTGCCGTGTGATGCCGACTTAGATTAGCATCACCCCACATCCTTCCCGCGGGTGTCGTAAGAAGCGACTAAGGGACTCGAGAGTGTTGGTGTATTACAATTTTTAGGCGACAGGCTGACAACCTGTCACTATAGTGATACACATGTTTTTTGAAACAACCTTGGAAAACAATCCTCAAAAATGTCAGACGTGGCCATAGTGACCGTATTCTTACAGCCATTAACGCTCTGCCTGCCCCGCGAGGGATAAAGGCGTGATATATGTATGTATGTAATAAATGTGCTTGATTGTAAAACAAAATGGTGCAAAACTATCTCCATTTATCAAACGAAAATGTACCCTATTGTCTTACACTTTACGCTACTTTTTGCTTCACGTATCCATACCCGATAGACAGACGCGTGATTTAGATAGCCAAGACTTCGAAAAACATAGTGTCCCCACTCTTTCCTACGGAATTCGATTTCTTTGTCTCTACTATCTTACGCGAGTGTGTGTTGTGCGGCTGTGTGCGTCGTGCGGCGCGAGTCGCGAGCCAAGCGGGCGCCCGCGAACGCGCGCGCCGCCGCGCGCCGGCTGTTCGCGCCGAGGTTACGGCTCGCGAGAGCCGCTTGCGTGAAGTGAGCCGGTGAGTTGTGAACTAAAGCTATGGCAGATGAACTACGGAACGACTGAGTTGTAAGAGCGGACTTAGTTCTTTTAAGGCCAGGATCTGCTGCTCAAATCACGATTTCAGGGGGTGAGGTGGGGGGGGCCGCCCGCGCTCCCCGCGCTCTGAGACATCATCTGGCGCTCGCACACTACGCACTCACACCTCGCGTGTTTTATGGACATGACCGCAGTCCGACCACCTTTTAAGTATTTTTTAGCTTTATCCCGGCAGTGGAACTTTTACTTCTACTCGTGAATTATTATTTTTTGTGGTAATGTAACGAAAATAATAAGAATGTGGGTAGATGGATAGACGCAGAAGAGGAGGGAGGCCTAAAAAGACTTTAATAGCTAGTTAAAACACACAAATTTAATTACAAAGGATATTAGTATAAGTACTAAGTTCCTTCTATGAGCCTGTCTTTGAAACTGAACAACTTCCCCAAGGAACATAGGTGGAAATATGTTTAAAAATCTAGCCGACGCGACTCAGATTCTATAAAGTAAAAAAAAGTTTGAATAGATTGTACAAAAGATGATTATGACTCATAAAGGTGTAAACAAAGATTTCAATGATAATAAAAAATGGTCCAAAGTCGGAAAATGTGCTAAAAGTTGAGTAAGTACGAAAATTTTGTTACATTTGCTCTACGATGTACCGTTCTCAAGATATATGCACTTTTAGTTTGCATTCCTTTTTAATATTCAAAAATGATATTCTACTAAAATTTTAAATGGCGTTTTGCGCTGGAGCCCTCTGTCACGCTTGCTTTTTGCTATAGGTAGGTACTTCATTGTTTTTTTTTTGTTTATGCCGCCGGCTCAAGTGCCAACATCCGTAGTTTTGGGCTGTAGCCCGTGAAATACTAGAATTTACATCATGTATGTGGAATGATTTGTAAGATGAGACGAGCAACTGTATAATGAAACGAATGGACAACTAAACGATAATTTTTGAACGTGAGCCAGATGTTAGATGAATTTCTGAACTATGATGCTAGAACGGAATAGCAATATAGGTAAGTAAATGAGTGTGAAACAGAGAGTGAACAGACACTTTTCAAGTACTCAAACTCAAATTATTTATTCAAAGTAGTAAATTTTACATTTAGGTTTTTGATAGTCAAGTATTAACAATTTTAACAATAACAATTTTATGAACCAAGTGTACGATACGATGGTGGGTGAAAAACCCGGGGTTCTCTGTCTAAAATCCGAAAATTAGGCTATTCCTTCTTCTACTTCCATAGCCACAGGGAGCAGGACATGGGTCTTTGTTATTATAGCGAATATAAAACTAAGAAGCTTACAAATGACTTTAATTAAGTGCCACATCCCATAAAAAACATAACCTTTTTTCCAAGCCGGTCGGATAAAAATAAAAAAATAATAATAAAGAATAGAAAAAAGTACGCGTAAAGGTAACTGGAACGCAAACGCCATTGAATATTTTAGAAAAATAACTGTTTTGAAAATTGAAAAATAATGCAAACTATAAGTGCAATTACCTCAAAAAAGTGCATAGTAGTGCGAAAGCAACTGAATTTCGGTATTCATATTTCAGCACTTGTTTCAATATCTTAAAATTAAAATCAGGCCCCTATTTAGTCCACAATTGCCCTAGGCGTAGCCTCGCTCATAATTATTGAAGGCCTACTTTTCTAGTTTTTTTCTTTTTAATATTTATTTCACTACCTCTTTGGCGACCGATGTGGCGCAGTGGTAGTGCGACTGCCTTTGACGCAGACGGTCCCGGGTTCGATTCTCGGTGGGTCACTCATAAAATTGATATTTATCACTTTGTGAATTTGTTCCCAGTCTGGTTAGGACATTGCGGGCTGAACCACCCGATTGTCCGTAAGTAAGATGGTTCCGTGTTTCGGATAGCACGTTAAGCCGTAGGTCCCGGTTGCTGTCTATGATCACTTAGACGGCGGTCGTTACACAACCATGTCAGAAGCCTGCTACTTGCAGAAGGCGGTTGAAAAATTCTGACACTAGGGTTGATCGGGTCGTTGAACGACTTGGTATCCCACACGAAAAAAAAAAAGAAAAAAAAAAGAGACTACCTCTTTTGTTCCAATTTATTAATTGGTCTACATTTACTGAAATTTATTTATTGAAAGTATAAAAATATCTCGTCAAACCCTACAATTAGGGACTTTCTAGGGCCACAGACCACTTAAATATTTTGTTCTGAAGAATATGTCAAGTACCATGTTATATTAAGGAAATATAGATGGCGCGCAACGGGATACTGGGTACTACTATTACTATATTGTTATCTCTTTGATGGAAGCGTCAGTATGAACAAAAAGTTCATATCTAGCTCCTAAACCACGCCATCTATTTTCACTTTTATACTACTCCTACATAGAAAGTGCCATATTACCCTAAAAACTTATAGTTTTAGTTTGACAGCTGTCACCTTAAATCAAGAATTCGCCAAAAAATACAACTATACCAAAGAAAGTAAAACTACTTTATATCTGAAACGTTTTAAGGTCTTTTAAAGTTCGTGTAGTGTGTGCGTAGTGACATCTCGTGTTTATTCTCATGCCCATTTTCACGCCAATGCTAATTTTAATGCTTATGCTCAATATGTTCATGTTGATTTCATTGTCCATGATTTCTAATACACATGCTCATTTTCATGGTTATACTCATATGCATGAATTTTTTCATGCTATTTCCATTTCATTTAAATGGTCTTAAAAATGAGCACAGGGGTCATAAATAAAACCGAGATTTCAACCCACGAGCCAGACGAGCGGAGTGAGCAGCTGTCAAAAGCGTGACAAAGAGCAACATAAAAAAATTGTAATTGTGTAGAAGCTGGTAAGACTGCTCTCTGCATAGATTTGTTTGTACGTCTGAATCCCATACCAACCCGATCACAAAACAGCGTATGGGTATCACAGACTATTCAGGTGGCAAGATCTTGGCGTACGTAAGTAACATCGTCTTCAGACTTAAAAAATATCACTACTCGCTCCGTCCGATGCGTAAAACGCACAAAGAAAAAAAAAAATTTGCGTGCGCGCACATGATATCTCTGGTCTGTGGTAGAATGACCACCGACTGGATCTAATTTCGCACCGCTGTGTCGGTTTCTGTGATAAGTTATCGGGGGAACATTGTTCAGATGACCTGTCAAGCAAAGATTTTACTTGAAAAAAATTTATTAAAAATTACTTGGTACCTACTGTAAAAACGTTACTCATGTTCAGAATGCACCCTGTAAATATTTAAAGTGAATTACTAGTTATGTATCACTCCTTTCTTATTATAACCAAAAAGACTCAGTTAGACTTTTGCTTTTCATTATCTTATAGAATAAAATAAAATTATCATAAAATATCGTTAAGGCTGGCTGAAGCGACAGCTATGATAAAATTGTTGCTCGTCTCGCCAAAAGACATAACCGACGTAATAATAAGCGCATACTTAAACTACGCCTTCTGGTGTCAGCCATAAAGTATTTTATCAATCAATCTGTCCATGTCACAAACGTCATAAGTAAAATGAGCGACGTAATAATTACGAAAAAATATTTGTAAATTTTGTGGAAAATTTTGACACAGTACCGACGCTGGCAAGAGCCATTTGGGTACTGGCGGGGTAGCGGGCGGTGCGGGATGTCATTGGGAGGTTGGTTTGTCGGCGAGATCCGTTCTAATTTTTGGACAAAATTGATTTGTTGAATTAAAATCTGTTCATCCACTAAAACCTGATAGTGTTATTTTTAGGGCATTAAAAGAGGAATATTCTACATCAAGAAACTATATCAAAATAGTAGTCCAAGTTACGATAAAATTGGTTTGAAAATATTTTTAATGCTCTTTTTGAGATTTTTTTTATTAAAATATATCTAACCAATCGAGTCATACGATAGTGTTACTACTAGACAATATCTTTGAGTATGTCATATATTTTTTTGAGGTCTTGTTAGCATCAATAACAGGCTTAAAAACTGGATCGAAAGTAACGCTTTTCTTCAGCAGAGCGCCTTAAGCCAATCGTTCATGAGTTACCCACGACTAGTAGGTACGTATGTAAAGTTTGAATCGCTTATATTTACTAATCGGCATCTCAATCGCCTCCATCTTACCTATGTTCCGCGTTTTAATTTAGTTTTTTCGCTTATCCGGGGGCTGCCCCGGATATTTCTGATATTATTATTAACCAAGTAAGTTTCGTTTCCCTCCAGCCATATTATGAATAAATGAACTTTCAGTGGATTAAAGTTAAGTAAGCAGGTATTAAGGTGAACGCACACTTATCAGCACCGAACGAATCGAACCCTTTATAATTCTGTAAATGAAATCCTATGAAACCTCGCACATTTTCCCAAACCGAATCGGTCGAATCGATCGATTCGAAATTCGAAATATTCGGTTCGGTTCGTTCGGTGCGGATAAGTTTGCGTTCACCTTTAAGCTTACCAGAAGTTTTGCGGCACGCAACCCCTCGGGTCCTTTCAGCTTCATTCTTCTCATACTTTAGGCAACACAACACAATAGCAAAAGAATATTACGTTTGGTGATACACATGTTTTCTGAAACAATCTTGGAAAACAATCCTCAAAAATGTCAGACGTGGCGATAGTGGCCGTATTTTTACGGCCGTTAACGCTCTGCCTACCCCGCAAGGGATAAAGGTGTGATATATGTATATGTATGTATATTACGTTTCCATAGGGGAAAAAGAAGGAAAGTTAGGAAGGCTTTTCCTGCAGTGGGATATCTGGCTCAAAATAATATAAAAACGTTGTGGCGTCATGAATTTTTTAATTTTTATTGTTTCTTTTCTGATAACACGCTATGCTCAATTGATCACTTTTCGTCCCTTCATCTACCGAAACCTCTCGTACGAACTATCATCCAAAACTTTGTAAATATATGTAGGTAGATCAAAATAATCGTTACGTATGAAAATATTTACATCCAAAATCGGTATAGAAACTCATTTTTTGTCATGTCAGTGTCAACTGACACATTCAAAACTTTGTTCTAAATACAAATTCTTTTTCTTTTTTTTTCAGATGCATACGGCTTCGGTTACGACGTGGGCCCCAACGGCCAGTTCCACCACGAAACCCGGGGCCCTGACGGAGTGACGTACGGTTGCTATGGTTACGTGGACCCTGAGGGCTACCTCCGGGCCACCCACTACGTGGCAGATAGTCACGGGTACAGAGTCGTCGAGCCGAATAGACCTGTTGAAGTCTGGCCTGATGAGAATCACGAATATGATGAAAAGTAAGTAAGATAAGAATTAGTAAGATGATAAGTAGTAGTATATATTAGATTCTTATTCCTTCTTCCGTGTCTGTATGTTTTTCCCAAGTTTTATTACAGGTTTAATCCCTTATTTTTCCCCCTGAACCGACTCTTTCCAGAGTGTCTATTGATTGACTATCCCTGTAGGTATCCGTTTTTCGATGGTCTAATTTATCTAATCGAGCTAAGAACGAGTTTGTCTCACAAGAATATTTTTCAAACTTCCAGCTGCTATGAAGAAACTAACAAAATGAAAGACAAATTGATTTATTATTTGTAGGGAAACTTTTAATATTCTGTCAATCTTCATTAGTTCGCAATAAAGTTCAATAATCCGTCGGAAACTTGCTCCGTCTGGGCGTTAAAATAAAACGAGTAACTTAAATTATTCGTGTATTATTTTATTTCAAAGGGGAGGAAGGTCTTTGCCCTGCTGTGTGACACTTCAGGCTCATAATAATAATATTAATAAAAACATTACACTCCCCTTTTTCGTTCGCAAGTCGTGTAACAAAAAAAAGGCAACTAAATGACGTATCAGTACTTCAGTGTGTCTTTTAACCTAATTTAGGAGAAAAATTGTCAATCTCATACTACTAAGTACAAGTTTTCGTAAGAGGTCACAAACGGTCGCTTTCACAAGAGTCTGCAACTGCAACAGTAATAATAATTACTGATATTTTCAGCTCGAACGTACCTTCAGTAGCTTTAATAAGTTAATACGCTTACTTGTAGTTAGGTAGAATAATCGTGAATATCGACTCTAGATTAATCCAACAATACGATTTCATCACTTCAAAAGTAAAATTATATTAGAAAAGTTTCCCGGTGATGAATATTGAAATCAATAAAGCTAGAGAGGAAACTTCAGTTCCCAAGTCTAATTTGAGGTTTGGCGCCAACTGTGCTGGTGGTAAAACTAGCAATTCCGAAATTTATGCCTTAGTTTACAATATTTAGTACCCATGAAGTACCTACAAATTCTAAATCAATAAATTTTCTTCCTTTGCTTCAGCGCGATCAACCAACCAACCGAAAAGGTGCCCGGCCAGCTCATACCATGGGAGAAGCTGTACTTCCCGAAGGGATGCGGCAGGACTCCCGGAGGAGTACCACCCAAGCCCCGACCCCCTCCTCCCCCTAGGCCCGTGCGACCGCCCCCTGACAGTACCGTCCAGCCTAGCAACCCCAACCCTGGCGTAGTGCATCCCGGAGGTGAGTTTCTTCTATTTCGTCACGTCATAGACCTCCCCCCTGCATAGAATAAATAATAGAACTAGCGCCCCACCCAAGGTATGCCACAATGAACGATCTCCCACTTTCGCCATGCAGTCGCTACCAGCCGCTCTACTACCACTACAATGAAAGATGGAAAAGTGGCTTCCGCGGCATATTAAAATACAGGATAGTTACTATCATTGTACGTTTCTTCTATGGTGTTAAATGATAAAGATGAAATATTAGGCGTGCGCTCAAGAGGGCTACTCTATTCTATTCCTGATTGGAAGGTTTTTGATAAAACAAGTCGATCGCTATATTATCAAGGCTTTCTGTCAGGCGCATTCTCCGCTGGTTTGTCGATTAAAGCTAAATTACTTAAAGCAAGGCGAGATAAGAACGCGCTGGCACTATTTTAATATGCATCCAATTATAGGTAACCTATGTGGTCGTACGTCTTTGAAAAATTGCGTGCCGAGTCGATTTTAATTAGACCTTCTGATGCAGCAAATCAGAACACCTATTCATGTCAATCCTTGATCTCAATTCACAATATTCTTAAACAGTTCCATAAAAAATCGTTGGAGGAGGCTTGGAAGCGAAGCCATAGATACATTATACGACTCGACGTCGTCTCGTCCTTCTAATACTACTCGACCAGTAATTGTTCCATTTTTGGCTACTACCATATGTACTATTATTTACATAGATACTTAGGTAGTCAGCATTATGCGCTAGATGGACGCAATTAAAAATACGACTTTTTGAGTTTCCAGGTGGATATTACCCTGGCTCAGGAGGTACCCCTGGCACCCCTGGCACGCCCGGCAGTCCTGGCACCCCTGGCACTCCCGGTACTCCTGGTAGCCCTGGTAGCCCCGGTTATCCTGGAGGCCCTGGTGGTCCAGGTGGACCAGGAGGCCCGATCGGCCCTGTTGGCCCAGGTAAAAATAATGCATTTTTTTATAATAGCAAGCGGCACCTGAACTGTTTTGTACCCTTGTCGATTCCATTATCGTATTGAAACACCGGAACAGTCGGTCGGATATTTCTAGAATTCGCTAGATGACTGGGTCATTAATAAATACTAGTTAATAAATAAAATACAAAAATTCTAAAACTATTGTCCAAAAATACTACAGACTCCATTTTATAGTTTTTCGAAATATTTAAAGTTAAAATAATAATATATGAGTAGATAAGTGTTTTGACGCAATTCAAAATAGCGAGATATGACGTCATCAGTCAGGATTTTCATACAAAATATCGTTTAAAAAGTAGCTCGTCTGACCTGCCAGTCATCATGCCTATCGGAAAATCTGGCGACCATAGCTTTCACCATAAGCCGTAGGTCCGGGTTGCTGTCCATGATCGGACGGCGGTCGTTACACAACCATTTCAGAAGCCTGCTACTTGTAGAAGGCGGTTGAAAAATTCTGACACTGGGGTTCATCGGGTCGTTGGACGACTCGGTGTCCCACATGAAAAGAAGAACCATCAGCTTCGCTGTTCTCTGTAGATGATGGAGATGAACATTATTTGAATATTGTTTTTCAGGTGGTCCAGGTGGATATCCAGGACAACCCGGTACACCAGGCACCCCCGGCACACCCGGCTCTCCAGGCACCCCAGGCGGTCCAGGTACATTATTAATTTTACACATACGACTAAGGGACTCGATTGCATTTTTAGGCGACAGGCTGAAATTCTGTCACTATAGTGATACACGACTTATCTGAAACGACTCTCAAACATTTCTCTGCCTATCCCACCAGGTTATCCCATCCTATCCTATATATATTTACATATCACGCCTTTATCCTTTGCGGGTTAGGTAGAGCCAACGACCCAAATTACGGTCATTATCACCACATCTGACAACCACTTGAGGGTCATTTTAGATATGGCGTGTATTACTATAGTGACAAGTTGTCAGCCTATCGCCTATTGCAATACACATGAAATCCTCGAGTCCCTTAGTCGCCTCCTATGACACCCACGGGAAAGGAATAGGGTGATGCTATTCTAAACCGGCATCACACAGCACGACATCTTTATATTATGGCCAGAAACTACTACTCGGCCCATACAATTAGGTTTTTGAAATTAGGAAGAGGGGTTCATTGAGGGGTTAATATCATAATATTAACAGTTTAAAAAAAATACAAAAAAGTACCGAAAATAAATTTATTTCGGTTAGCACGACATTCCTATTTTGAATCTAAATTCAATTTTTCAAGGTGGTCCAGGAGGCCCTGGTGGTCCAGGTGGCCCCGGTGGCCCTAACGGCCCACATGGCCCTGGCGGTATAGGCGGCGGCAGCGGTTACTACCCAGGACAACCCGGCACTCCAGGATCCCCAGGCACACCCGGCTCTCCAGGAGGCCCAGGTAAAAAATCGCTAAGCATATTTTCACACATATATGATAGTTATTGCAACGAGAGAGCGGGACATATATGATAGTTATTGTAACGAGAGAGCGGGATCTCCTGCCAGCCACAGGTATTAAATTATACTTACTAGGAGGTTCCGGCCTTGGATTATAGTTTACGATTTTGTTTGTGAACGAAATAATCAATTTAATTTAATATTGGAAGAACCAGCTCCTGAAATTTAATAAGTTTCCGCAAGGAACACATATCGATTACCTAAAGAAACCATTTGGACCCTCTGTACAAAGTGACATGATGATAAATGTGTGTCAGGCGGTCCAGGAGGCCCAGGTGGTCCTGGTGGTCCAGGCGGTCCCAACGGCCCAGGTGGTCCTATCGGCGGCGGTGGCAGTTACTACCCAGGACAACCTGGAACTCCAGGCACCCCGGGCTCTCCGGGCACCCCAGGAGGACCAGGTACGAAATTATACTCATCATATCATTAACAGCTGTGCGTAACACGCCCATTTGTCAACAGAAGCCTCCCCGAGGCCGACACGATAGTTCTACGAGCTATGTGGCCTAACCAAATATGTATGTCAAAACGGATGCAGAAGTATGCAATAAATATTTTATTTTAAAAAGGCTTTGGAAAACTGGATGTACATATTTTTAACAGTTCTATAATCTATTTTTGAATCAAATTTTGTTTTAGGGGGTCCAGGCGGTCCAGGTGGTCCAGGCGGCCCAGGCGGACCCAACGGCCCCGGAGGTATCGGCGGTGGTGGCAGCTACTATCCTGGACAACCAGGACAACCCGGCGCCCCAGGCACTCCAGGCTCTCCAGGCACTCCTAGCGGACCAGGTATAAAACCCTTTTCCTATTTATGCGTATGTCAGATAGTTACAGTCCAATTTCACGCCCCAAAATGGATGCCCTAAGGGTGCCAAATCGATTATCCAGGTTGTCATTGTCCAATCATACACCTAAAGGTGTCCAATTAGACTGAACCTGCTAGATATACAAGGGTAAGGAGAGGCCTATGTCAAGGGATGAACTGCTATATTTTTGTTAAATTTATTATTTTGGAATAGAAAACTGATATCAAATTGGAAAGTTCTTCACAGATAATATATACATTGTAGTAAAATCATCTACCTTACCTAATTTTGGAAGCTAGTTCGATTTTAATGGACAATGAGCGTAAAGGGACTTGAAGAACTATTGTTTGATATTTAATCATTTACAGGCGGTCCAGGAGGTCCAGGTGGTCCAGGTGGCCCAAGCGGCCCTGCAGGCGGCTCTGGCGGCAGTTACTATCCAGGACAACCCGGGACCCCAGGAACCCCAGGGTCACCAGGCACCCCAGGTGGACCAGGTAAGATACACTACAGCTAAAATATAAGTGTATAAAGACAGGCAAAATTATTTTATCTAAAAATTTTGTTAGTATTAATAAAACGTGTTACAAAGGAAATGCAAAAAAACATTTACTGGAAATAAAATAATGCTAGAAAAAAAACGGCTTCTGACTTTTTACAGGATCAAAAAGATTTTTTTTCGCATTTGTCTTATAGTGAAAATAAGTTAGTCAGTCAGTCAGTATACCTACTATCCTATTTAATTAATGCGTTTTCTCTAAAACACGGCGTATAAAAAGTGTAAACAAAATAATATAAGTCGAAAAGAGCAGGTAAGCCACTAAAGGGAGTAAGTTTTGCAGTCAAAAGCGAAACCTCAGTTACACCACCACAATTATTTTTGGAGACGGTTCTTTGAAGAATGAACTTCATTATGATAATCATACACATATCACGCCTTTATTCCTTGCGGGTTAGGCAGAGCGTTAACGGCCGCAAGAACACGATGACATTTTTGAGGATTGTTTTCCAAGGCTGTTTCAGAAAACATGTGTATCACTATAGTGACAGGTTGTCAGCCTGTCGCCTAAAAGTTGTAATACACCTGAAACCCTCAAAGGAAAGCTAAAGCCTTTTTTGTAATGAATGAGGCGAATTGTGTAACATTGAAAATTAATAAGTAAGTAATATAAATAAAAACACTTTATTACATAAAGAGAAATAACATAGTACAGGACATATTCAAGTAAAGAAATGTGCAAAGGCGGCCTTATTATGCATCCACATAAGAATACGAGTTTTTAGATAAATAGGTGTCAAAAATCTTTTCTATATTTTTGCCTGTATATTTGTTAACTGATTATTTTATTAAGTGGCAGATATTTCACACAGCAGTTCAAATGCTTTCCCTATTTCTTCCATTTTTACCTATTTTGCCCACCTCTGTCCATTTTTGGTACTAAGTAGTAAGAGTGTAACACGTCTGCCTATACAGGATGTATAAAAACCTGCGAATGTTTTAAGTGTGAACCAGCCTATGAACTTTCTCCAAGCATACCTACTTGCAGTTAACAAACACACTCATAATTTACATACATACATACATACATATATCACGCCTTTATCCCTTGTGGGGTAGGCAGAGCGATAGTGGCCGTAAGAATACAGCCACTATCGCCACGTCTGACATTTTGAGGATTGTTTTCCAAGGTTGTTTCAGGAAACATGTGTATTACTATAGTGACAGGTTGTCTTACTTTATGTACATAATTTATGGATATGAATAATTATACAGGGTGTTAGGGACACCGTCTCGAATAATGAAAGGGTGCAAGCAGACCATGAAACAGACCAACTTTCTCCTATACGTCAGGATATGTCAAAAAATTTTTGGTTTCCCATAGTAAATGCAGTTAGCTGATTGCAATTTTGTATGGGTGGTCGAAAATTTTTTGTCGGTTCCTGACATTATGTTCCTAGGGGGAAGTTGTTCCGTTTCATAGTCTGCTTGCACGCTTGGACGCTGTCCCATACACCCCGTATTAAGTCATGTGTGGTTGTTAAATTTTTTTTTTCACAGGTGGCCCAGGCGGCCCCGGTGGTCCAGGTGGCCCTAACGGTCCAGGCGGAGCAGGTGGCAGCTATTACCCAGGACAACCCGGACAACCAGGCACACCAGGCACTCCAGGCTCGCCAGGCACCCCAGGCGGACCAGGTTAGAATTCATAAAGAGTAATTTTTTAGGCTATCACATGACCGTGAGGATGGGCACTGTAGAAAAGAGGCCTTATACAGGGTGTAAGGGACGGTGTAACGAAAACCTTGCAAGCGTGCTCACACCATGAAACTGAACAACTTTTTCTATGGGGGCTATGTTGGGAAACGAAAAATTGTATTCGACGTTCCATATAAAATTCCCGATCAGCTGACTGACTGGATGTGTCAAATTAATATGGGCTTGCGATGATCGATCATTGATATTGGTATTGGTTGCTGCTTGCACTTTACTGCTTAGTGGATTTAATCGTTAGTCGATTAGATGACTTTTAAAATCAAAGGGTCCGGGTAGAATATTTAAATGTGATCTGATCATAGATGTTTTGACATTTTGATTTCGTGAAAGAAATATCATCATGCACAGATTATAACGTAACGTAGCCTTGCCTTTCTAAAATAGGATAGCATACCTACCCAAGTATGTTAACTGTGATTTATTTTAAATGCATTAAAATGTAATTCGTCTACAATAGCTTTTTTAAATTCTAAGGTGGCCCATGAGGCCCAGGTGGACTTTTCGTTCAGTGACTAACAGTTTATTCTCTTCTTTAAGTGTTAGTGTCCAAGCTTAAGGGTGTTACAAAAAGACCAATAAAGCTGAAGAGTGTTGACGGGTCCAATGTAAAGAGTCTACTTAAAAAAATAATTAAAGCCGTAATGTCGTGTTTGAAAATTAATAAAAAATATTAATTTTAATAAATTTGGCTTGATTTTAATACTTGCGTCGCAGCCACTATTGTTATGATGTCAAGTTCATTACTCTTACCAGGAGATATTTTTCGCCGCTTCCTAAACCCTTCGACCAATATAAGTAGATATGGACGGGCCGTACCAAACAATTATTTTGATCCGCTTCAAGTGATTGCAAATGTGTGCACCTCGCTGAGCCTCGCTCAGTCGGTCTTCGCGCCGACTACAAGAAACACGTGCAAAAAATTCATCAGAACGCCGTCTTGTGCTTTGTTAAAGTGTGTCAACAATTCAACAAACATAAATAAAGCATCAGGAATTCCTTATAAAATATAAACACTTATCTTATGGAATTATTACTTTTATTTTTCCTAACAAGAGTTCGATGGATGGTTTTACAGCAACGCGGTTCAGGCGCGCGCTTCATGCTAGGTTGCGCTTTGTATGCGACCGCTGCCTAGCTAACATGCGTGCCACGACATATTTTGTCGTTTCATATGCGAACAATGTCACTACGGAAGAATGCGTAACTTATTCGCAGTGAAGTTAGCCGCAGAAGACATATTGCGGTGACAAAATTTTATCATGGCGCGCATGTTAGCCATGCTGGAGATGGATTTGCATACCAAACGCACAAGCTGGCGTGAAGTGCGCGCTTGAAGCGAGTTGCTGTTAAAGGGCGCGAACATAGAGAGCGAAAGTCACTGACATAATGCTATCACGTTCGCACTACAGTGCAAGGACGTCTCCCTATCTCTGTCTTTGATCGTATATTCACATGATTAGAGCGTCTGTAGCTGTGTGCGCGTGTTTATTATGTAGTTGTGTCTTGGCACATTTTTAAAGACCTGTTTATATGCGCAAGGCATGTCCATATCTACTTATATTGGTCGTAGCCTAAACCCCACCCATTCGTAAAATAAACAATGTCAAAGAAATTCATTTTTATTGTTCATTCTGTAACACCTTGTATATATATGGTTCTATATTTGAATTAAATTTTATTTTAGGCGGCCCAGGCGGTCCAGGTGGTCCAGGCGGACCCAATGGCCCCGGTGGTATTGGCGAAGGAGGCTACTACCCTGGACAACCCGGCGCTCCAGGCACCCCAGGAAGCCCTGGCTCGCCAGGCACTCCCGGAGGACCAGGTAAGACCCTCCAACATCATCCCAAATCAGTCCGTTGCAGGGCATTGGTTTAATTTTTTTTTACGCTAAGTACTATAATTTTGTTTTGCGATATTACAGTTGCCTTCCTTATCCAGTAGCAAAATTGTTCCGCTACTCACTACGATGTTGTTCGTCTAAAATACGATAAAATTAATAATAAATGTGACAGCTTGTACAAAACAGTCTCTCCGCGTCACTCATGAACAATTCAAAATTTAAGGTTGCGATTTTTTGAGCCTGTTGCGTTTTTCAGCAATAATGATTAGGTACTTTTCCAAGTGCAGAAACATTTACTGAACGTGCATCATAATTTTCATCTGGCTTGTTGGAAACAATCACAAAAAAATCGAAACCTTAGAAACTAAATCTGTCATGAGTTACGTCGACCGACTGTACGTATATATACTTCTTTTCATACAATTTGAAAAAGCTTCTTTTGAGGAAAAGATTCATGATGAAAAAAGAATCCTATATTAGGCATCCCATATTACCAATCGGTTTAACTAATCTAAATTATTATTATAGGAGGTCCAGGTGGCCCAGGAGGACCAGGAGGTCCAGGAGGTCCAGCGCCAGAAAAACCCAGCACCCCAGGATCAGGTAACATTTCTTAAATAACGTACATCTTATTTCCCATCTCATCCATCATAAATGTTCTCGTTGAAACCGGAAAAGTGAATTAAAAAGTGTTGTAGTGCATGCCAAAAAAAGTTTTATACTTTAGAAAATTGTGCTCAATATGTACGCTTTATAATTTAGGAGGACAAGGTGGATACCCTGGTCAACCAGGTCAAGGAGGATATCCAGGTCAACCTGGCCAGCCAGGACAAGGAGGATACCCAGGCCAACCTGGCCAACCTGGCCAGCCAGGACAAGGAGGATACCCAGGCCAACCAGGCCAGCCAGGACAAGGAGGATACCCAGGTCAGCCTGGCCAGCCAGGACAAGGAGGATACCCAGGTCAACCTGGCCAGCCAGGACAAGGCGGAAACCCAGGCCAACCTGGCCAACCAGGACACGGCGGATACCCAGGCCAACCAGGGCAACCTGGCCAGCCAGGACAAGGAGGATACCCAGGTCAACCTGGCCAGCTAGGACAAGGAGGATACCCAGGCCAACCAGGACAAGGTGGATACCCAGGCCAACCAGGTCAACCTGGCCAGCCAGGACAAGGAGGATACCCAGGTCAACCTGGCCAGCCAGGACAAGGAGGATACCCAGGCCAACCAGGACAAGGCGGATACCCAGGCCAACCAGGTCAACCGGGCCAGCCAGGACAAGGAGGATACCCAGGTCAACCTGGCCAGCCAGGACAAGGAGGATACCCAGGTCAACCTGGCCAACCAGGACAAGGAGGATACCCAGGCCAGCCTGGCCAGCCAGGACAAGGAGGATACCCAGGTCAACCTGGCCAACCAGGACAAGGAGGATACCCAGGCCAGCCTGGCCAGCCAGGACAAGGAGGATACCCAGGCCAACCTGGCCAGCCAGGACAAGGAGGATACCCAGGCCAACCTGGCCAGCCAGGACAAGGAGGAAACCCAGGTCAACCTGGCCAGCCAGGACAAGGCGGAAACCCAGACCAACCTGGCCAACCAGGACACGGCGGATACCCAGGCCAGCCTGGCCAACCAGGACAAGGAGGATACCCTGGTCAACCAGGCCAGCCAGGACAAGGAGGATACCCAGGTCAACCTGGCCAACCAGGACAAGGAGGATACCCAGGTCAACCTGGCCAACCAGGACAAGGCGGATACCCAGGCCAGCCTGGCCAACCAGGACAAGGAGGAAACCCAGGCCAACCCGGTCAAGGATACCCAGGGCAACCTATTCAACCTGGCCAGCCAGGATACCCAGGACAGCCCGGCCATCCAGGCCTGCCCGGTCAACCAGGAAAACCAGGACAGCCAGGACAACCAGGACAACCTGGATATCCCACTCAACCTGGTCAAGGATATCCAGGGCAACCTATTCAACCTGGCCAGCCAGGATACCCAGGACAGCCCGGCCATCCAGGCCAGCCCGGTCAACCAGGAAAACCAGGACAGCCAGGACAACCAGGCCAACCTGGCCAACCAGGACAAGGAGGGTACCCAGGTCAACCCGGTCAAGAATACCCAGGACAACCTATTCAACCTGGCCAGCCAGGATACCCAGGACAGCCCGGCCAGCCAGGCCAACCAGGACAACCAGGCCAACCAGGATATCCCACTCAGCCTGGTCAAGGATACCCAGGACAACCTATTCAACCAGGACACCCAGGACAGCCTGGTAAGCCATTACCTATAAAAGTATGCATGGCCATTAAATATTTATATGTTTTAACCAATATGTAGATTGATTATTAATTATGTATTAGATTTGTACAGGTAAAGCCTTTGGTTGGACCCTACCCCTTCGGCATGACTACGACTTGATACCTATTTGGATTTGGACCCGTGCTTCTTACTATATGGATGAAATTATATTTTTATATTGAATCCTTCCGTATTCCAGCAATTATTGGATTGTACCTAGCCCTGCCTGATATATTTAATTTTAATTTGTACTCAATATTTTTCACTATTTATCCTGCCTAGTAGTTTCGTCCCTACCTACCATTTATAAGCTAGTCTGCTAATATAATGTAAATACCTTTATTTGCTTACTATCTCAATACCTCGAAAGTATTTTAATTATTTGAAAATATTGAAGTATTTCAATTTATAACTTGTTAGTTGAAACATTGTACATATTTTGACCCTAATTGTTAGATAAATAGTCTGTTCATCCTGAGTTTTCAACATGGTCTTAATAATTAGTAAAGTATTAGTTCACTGCCTCATATATTATATTTGTAAGCCGTGACGTAAGTAAGTAAAACACTTTGTTGCACATTTTGCGCAAACCACAAATACATAAAAGGAAATCTGAACTAAAATTTTACAAAGGCGGCCTACCAATTTATTATTTAAAGTTCATTCTTAACCTTATTTAAACAACCTTTATGTTATTTTATCATGTTTTATATTGTTGTTAATTCGATTGTAATGGCACGTAGTATTGATTTTTATTATTTTTATATTATTTAAATTTATATCAAGGATAACGTTTATGTATCATAGAAATATGATATGTATGTTGTAGAAGCATGGTTATTTATTTGAATAATGTAGATATATTATAGCTTGAAGTAAATTCAGATTGTACTTACAAGCTACTACATTGCTCATACCCTATTCTTACATACCTCCTCTTACCATCATGAATTTTAAGAAATAAAATTACAAGTATAATTATTTAGATAAAGTTACAAGTATAAATGTTAAGTTAACAGTGTAATCTAAAAGTAAAAACATTGCAATTATCAGTCAATAAATGGTACGATAACTGTACTTTTTTCAGGCCAGCCAGGTAAACCAGGACAGCCCGGTCAACCTGGGCAGCCCGGAACACCAGGACAACCAGGTCTGCCAGGACAACCAGGCCAGCCCGGACACCCTGGTCAACCAGGATACCCAGGCCAGCCTGGTCAACCAAGCAAACCAGGACAACCCGGCCTGCCCGGACAGCCAGGATACCCTAGCCAGCCAGGCAAACCCGGACAGCCAGGAAAACCAGGACAGCCAGGAAAACCAGGACAACCTGGATACCCAGGACAACCAGGTCAGCCAGGACAGCCCGGTACACCCGGTCAACCAGGAAAACCAGGTCAACCAGGATACCCAGGACAACCCGGCCAACCAGGATACCCAGAACAACCCGGCCAACCAGGATACCCAGGACAACCCGGCCAACCAGGATACCCAGGACAACCCGGCCAACCAGGATACCCTAGCCAGCCAGGCAAACCCGGACAGCCAGGACAACCAGGACAACCTGGTCAGCCAGGACAACCTGGTCAGCCAGGACTGCCCGGTACACCCGGCCAACCAGGAAAACCAGGCCAGCCCGGTTACCCTGGACAACCCGGTCAGCCAGGACAACCCGGCAAACCCGGACAACCCGGATACCCAGGAGTACCTAGCCATCCAGCTCAGCCAGGATACCCGGGACAACCCGGCCAGCCTGGTCAACCAGGAGCACCAGGCCAACCAGGAACGCCAGGCCTGCCAGGAACGCCAGGCCAACCAGGAACGCCAGGCCAACCTGGCCAACCTGGATACCAACCAGGCCAAACAGGCTACCCAGGAGTACCTAGCCGTCCAGCTCAGCCAGGATACCCAGGACAACCTGGCCAGCCTGGTCAACCAGGAACGCCAGGCCAGCCAGGAACGCCTGGGCAACCGGGAACGCCAGGCCAACCAGGAACACCAGGCCAGCCAGGCCAAACAGGCTACCCAGGGGTACCTAGCCATCCAGCTCAGCCAGGATACCCAGGACAACCCGGCCAGCCTGGTCAACCAGGAACACCAGGCCAGCCAGGAACGCCAGGCCAGCCAGGCCAACCAGGCTACCCAGGGGTACCTAGCCGTCCAGCTCAGCCAGGATACCCAGGACAACCTGGCCTGCCTGGGCAACCAGGAACACCCGGCCAACCAGGCCAACCAGGCCAGCCAGGAACACCAGGCCAGCCCGGCCGCCCCGGATACCAGCCAGGACAACCAGGATACCCAGGACAGCCAGGAACACCAGGTCAGAAAATAGACAAAACCTTCTTGCATGAGATCTGTGTGTAAATCTTCGTAAATAATCTTTATTTATTGTAACTTTTTTCAAAAATATATATTTTGCTCGTGTTTTTTCTTCTATCTTGTCTCATACGCCTTTTTTGTTTAGATGCCACTTATTTTTCTTTCATAATTCATAATTCAACGGTTTTCATACTTTTAGGCTATATAATGTTAAATAAGCTTTATTAAGGTATACTTCTGCATGCTCCATCTGTTATTTTAATTTTTAAGCACTAGGTATAATGTATTATTTTAAAAAGTTATATTCAACTATTCTAGATGACAAATAAAGCATGAACTACGCCTTCTATTTATATTCCCATAATCAAGCTTAGATCTATGTTGTTAAGTTCGGTTCTTCCTTATTTTTACAGTATTTCTTACCCTTCTGCATTAAACCTGCAATTTATAAATTTAGCTCTGTGTATTTTTCTAAGTTTATCTTTGCCTATGTGTCTTTTCTATATTATATCAGGTCAACTGTTTATTCCTTCGTTATTTTTTCTAATCGTTATTTTGCCTCCTTTACAGAGTGTAAAAATATTAACTGCAAATATTTAAAGGAAACCCATGAAACTGAACAACTTTCCCCAAGGAATATAGGTCGAAATATGACCAAAAAATGTTGGACCTCCTATACAAAACTACCGACCGACCAAGTCAATTTGTGTGGGGAGTCCAAAAAAATTTTCTCATATTTCGAACTATGTTCCTTGGGGAAAGTGGTTCAATTTCATGGGCTGATTCATCCGTTAAAGTATTTGTAACTAATATTTTTACACCCTGTATGTTAATAAATATTAAAGGCTTTGTATATCTGTGGTAAAATTTTAATATCAATTTGACAGGTCAACCAGGACAACCCGGCACTCCAGGCACTCCCGGTCAACCAGGACAACCCGGCACTCCAGGCACTCCCGGTCAACCAGGACAACCCGGCATTCCAGGCACTCCTGGTCAACCTGGGCAACCAGGTTAGTCAGCATTTCTGTGTTATAAATACCTATTCTTATCCTTTACACTTACTACTACTGCTTACTTACTACTAGGTACTTAGTTACTGAATGTAGTCAAATAGACCAGCAACCGGTTCAGCGATTTCCTCCACATAGGAAGTAATCTGACTCTCACCTGCAATATTCCTTGCATCAGGAGAACACTGGGCGTTGCCTCTGGGTGTACTCTGTTATACAGACAGAGAGAGCTAGTATGCACTTGGTAAACACATTATACAGTTAAATTATATGGTATAAGAAGGGCCTCTGTGGCTTTGGTCCCACACATGCTGCAAAGGACCGGGTCCCTGTGAAACCGAGATTCAAAAATAATACCAACGTAATAGTATCTAATGCACTCAAAGGATCATTCACACAAAAAAAACGTTATAATAGAATTCCTTATTGCACACAATAATACCTTCCTATACCTACACATCGATACCTATAACGATAATTTATATTAACCTATTGTTTACACTATGAACAGGTAAACCAGGTCAACCTGGACACCCACAACCTCCAAACCCAGGAAAACCCGGATTACCTTCTCGACCAAGTAAGCCCGGATACCCTGGCCAGCCTGGCCAACCCGCACTTCCAGGACAACCTGGTCAACCCGGACATCCAGGACAACCAGGTCAACCGGGACAACCCGGACAACCCGGACACCCTGGAGAACCCGGTCAACCTGGCCAGCCAGGATACCCGGGACAACCCGGACAGCCTGCCCAGCCCAGTCAACCTGCTCAGCCAGCTCAACCTACTCCACCTGCTCAACCCACTCATCCTGCTCAGCCGGGTCAACCTGGATACCCAGGGCAACCTGGACAGCCTGGACAGCCCGGACAACCTGGACAACCTGGCTACCCCGGACAACCCGGTCAACCCGGATACCCAGGACAACCTGGCCATCCTGGACAACCTGGCCAGCCCGGCTACCCCGGACAACCTGGACAACCTGGGTACCCAGGACAACCTGGACAACCTGGGCAACCTGGACACCCTGGACAACCTGGTCAACCTGGATACCCAGGACAACCTGGACAACCTGGCAAACCTGGCCAGCCCGGCTACCCCGGGCAACCCGGTCAACCTGGGTACCCAGGACAACCTGGACAACCTGGGCAAGGAGGATATCCAGACGGTGAGTTTCTGTTTCATACAAAGACAATAAGAAACTTTATTTACGAAAATTTAAATCGCAGATATTATCCTATACCCTGAAATTTATAATAATGAATAATTAAGAACATAAATAAAAATATGGTGCTAAAATTCCAGGTGGAGATTCCGAAGGTCAGCCTTCTGGCACGGGCGTGCAGCCGCCTCCAAACCCTCCGCAAGGCCAGATGCCACCATTCCCTATCTACGTGATCCCCTACCCGCTGCCCATCGTGCCCAGCCCGTCCACTTGCCCCTGCTACCTGCTGAACCCTGGCAACAACGACACATCCGTCCAACAGCAACCCACCCAGCAGCCACCTCCAAACTACAACCAAGGCTACGCCCCCTACGGCATCATCGGTTTCGTCCCGGTAGTATTCGTACCATACTGCCCTGGAAACGGCTCCAACACCCAGACGGCCCAACAAAACTTCCCCAACGCAGTCTCCGTGCCTTACAACTGCGCTCAGTGCCAAGCCAGCAGAGACGTGTACAGGTACATCGGTAGAACATTCGGCGGGCGAAGCACAGAGTTCGGCGACCTGAAGGCGATCAAGTCACTCAATGAGCTCGAAAAACTCTTGAAGCACGAGATCAAGCCAATGAAAACGGGCCTGCGCCGGATAGCGGCCCATCCAAGAATACTCGACGACTCGAAAGACGAAGAACAGTCGGAGAAGAAAGATGAAAAAGCATAGATAATAAAAAGAGTGTAGATGAAATAGTATGAAATGTTAATTTTGGAATTGTCTGATAGCAATTCTTGGACGGTTCCAAAATTTTTTCGCGAACGACGCGTTTTGTAGTTAAGAGTATTTATTTTAAATCGTAAACAATTGAGTCTAATTTGTTTGATATTGCGCTATTTTTTGTAATATTTACAAATTATCATTACTTTCTTTGGTTGAAATTGTAACTACTATCAATACCTACCAGAATCGTATATCTACTCGCGCTGCCATTTCAATATTAACTAATATTAAGAAAAAATAAAAATATTTATTAATTAATATTTTGGTTGTTTTCTCTCTGAATAGAGCCACTTTCTTAAAGTAAAATTTATATTTACGACTTCAAGTAATATTTATTACGAACTATCATATCTAAGTCTTATTAATGGATAGTAGAGTCGACGTACCTTATACTACTTGCAACTGACGTGGAAACAGGTTGTTCCGATAAATGTTAGGGTTACTTACTGCAGATTTTATTTTTAGATCGCTCTAGGACGTGGACCCTACCTTAGTTATACCTAAAATGAATCACTACCCACCATTTGATTCTCATTATTACCCAGACCTTTTACGACTTAGGTATAAAATACTAGCTTGTACAATATATTGCTAGAACAATGCCCCGAGTGACCCTGCGCCGTACTCTGCCATGAATGGTCACTGATATTAGATTCTCGAGAGCTACAGATGTGATATGAATTTTAATAAGATGGGAACAAAATTTGTACTGCAGCAATCTGCTTTAAATAAATTGTTCGAGGAGCAAAATATAATTAAAGTTGGCTTAAGGCTAGGGTCGGTCAATATTCAATAGTAAAACGTTATGGCTGTGAAAAACTTATATCATGTGAGATGTATTTTCAAAAGCGAACCAGCCAACATCATGCTAGTTACAAAAAGTTTTCCACGGAACTTGGATGACTGAGCAATGGCTCTGAATTTGTTTGGGTTTATATGGATTGTTTCCAACTTCTTCAACAAATGTTATTCGTTCAGTGCTACTAAATATTTACTTCCAAAAATATAATTTCAGCTAACAACAATGATTCAATCTGAATTAATTGAGAGCTAAAACTCAAAAGCTAATATCGAATTGCCATTATGAACAAAAAGTTTTACATAATTCATCAGTAGTGTTATTTTACCATGATTGTTAAAAAATATGAAAAGCTGTGCTGATTTTCCATGCAAACTTTTCCTATTTTCTTCGTGTTTGCCGGAATTTACCGTTTTTGCTACACAATACTTACCTACCTGCCACAACTCAGGCCGTACTTGAGAAGAAAATTGTTACGCGAATAACAAAGTTTAATTTTGCCTGGCACATTTTCCCACGTATTTTGTGGTCAATTCCGAAACATTCGTTTCCGATTCATGCGAATTGCTTATTAGGCTTGGCGACGACCGATGTGGCGCAGTGGTAGTGCGACTGCCTTACACGCCGAAGGTTCCGGGTTCGATTCTCGGTGGGTCACTCACAAAGTTAATATTTATCACTTTGTGAATTTGTTCCAGGTCTGGTTAGGACATTACGGGCTGAACCGCCCGATTGTCCGTAAGTAAGTTTCGGATAGCACGTTAAGCCGTAGGTCCCGGTTGCTGTCTATGATCACTTAGACGGCGGTCGTTACACAACCATGTCAGAAGCCTGCTACTTGTAGAAGGCGGTTGAAAAATTCTGACACTAGGGCTCATTGGGTCGTTGGATGACTCGGTGTCCCACACGAAAAAAAAAAATTAAGCTTGTATCACACTTTCTACTTTACTAATCGACTCCCACATACCCTAATACATTCACACATTCCCTTGACTATAAAAACATGGAGAAAATGTATATGCCTAGTCGTTGCGGACTTCCGTACACGGAATTGAATTACGACGTTTCAGAAATTTACTCCCTGGATTATATATTTCCTAAAATTCTGAAGAACAAGCTTTAAAAGTACCTAACAATTCTCCAAGATAGGATTAAAGATCGGCTGTCATAAATACACATAGAGATTTAAGGACATATTATAGAGATATTGTACTATAGGGTATAGCTCTCTTAACACTATAAGTGTAGGATGCTTCGGACTTATGATACTGAACAACTCTCATCTAGGAATATAATGTTAGTAAACGGCAAAAATTTCGACCTCCAATACAAAATCTTGATCCTTACTGTTTTGTGTCCTGAAATAAATTCCTAGTAGAAAGTTGTTCAGTTTCATGGACTGAACACACTTTATCAGTATTCGGCTTGCTGTTCTTTGCACCCTATATTCTAAAGACATCGAACAAACTTCCACCTCTAGTTATCCATTTAGCGAATTAACACATTCGTTATTCTCAGCAACTATGTGGAAAAGTAGCATAAGTTTGCTGTCGGTTCACAATTGTTGAGCGGATCGCACACTTGACGCACGGCGAAGCGCAAAAATGTCGCAGCGGTCTGTCAGATTCATACTACTAGAAATATCAATCCCCATACTAAAACCGCTCAACCGCTGTCACCGCAGCGCTATCGCAGCATCATCCGTCGAGTGCAGTTTTAATATGGAGAGTTTCTAGTATGGATCTGACAGACCGCTGCGATAATTTAGCGGTCCGTCGTGCGTTAAGTGCGCGATGCGCCTTAAGAACGGCTGCCATAAATACACAAAAAGACACACATAGGGACATAATAGAGATATTATACTACAGTACACGGTACAGTCCTCTTAATACTGTAGGGTGCTTCAGACTAATGATACTGGACAACTTTCATCTAGGAACATTAAAAAATGGAATACCTACTTTATTCTACAACAAAACAAATACAACTCAAAAACAGAATAACAACAAGAACACAAGAACATAATGTTAGGAAACGACAAATATACTTCGACTTCCCATACAAAATCGTGATCTTTACTATTTTGTTTCCTGAAATAAATTCCTAGAAGAAAGTTGTTTAATTTCATGGACTGGATGCACCATATCAGTATTCGGATTGCTATTCTTTGCACCCTATATTCTAAAGACATCGAACAAACTTCCAGCTCTATTTATCAATTCAGTACTGGTTATTCTCAGCAACCGTGTGGAAAAGTAGCATAAGTTTGCTGACGGTACACAATTCTTACATAACCGTACGATGTTACACACATGCCTGTCTCCGCAAGAGCGCAGCGGCGTCGTTACGACCGTGACTCACTTGTTGGCGTCACGGGTCACCGCGCCCCGTCTCGTAGCTCTCATACGTAAGTTTATAGACATACACGCCTCGTCAACTTTGTGTTTTGGTAGGAAGATATTTTTAGACGCAAATAAGAAATAATGTATTTTCTTTGAAAACGTATAGGTTGCCTACTTACTGACCTATTAGTATCGCATGTGTCTAAGGTGATTAGAAAACTTTCGTCTGCACAAATTTCTTAATTTGCTCTATTGATTTGTAGCAAGTTCCTAAGTATAGGCAGGCACCTACTAATAAAATTCCGTAACGATTATTTAGGTAACAAAAATTCTTTTACTGTTTAAAACTAAGTTAACGTGGTTAACCAAGAGTAGTAAAATAGGTTGTAAAATGAACGCGGTTTCAAATACCAAGTCACATATTTGTATTATTTTTGTAGAAACCAATTATTTTGTATGGTAATTGGTAATCCATAAATGCTCCTGGGGTAGTACGGCGTAACTACGCAACGTTGTGGTAGAAAATTGTAAAGAATTTATTAATTTGATATGCAAACGCTTTGTATGGGCACTTTTGTGGAAACCCAAAAAATAAGTACTTACCAAAGTAAGTTAGGCTTTGATTGGAGTAATATTCCGTAGCATTTGACTCTACCTTTTTTTTATACAAAAACAGATCGATCATGCAATAAAGATAATTAATATCAAATTGAACTTAATAAGGAATCGTATTTGCATACTTTCTCACTTTAATTGCTTTCAGTATCTTTGAAATGTGGTACCTAGTTAATGAGGTAGGTTACTTACTTTTTTACGCAGTTGTAAAGTTATGCATTGTCCATTAATTGTTGTCTCAATTTACGGAAAATATTTTTTACACTTCGACAAATAATTGACTGATCGACGGTAAATTACTGACATACAGTTTGCAGGGCTGTAATAGCATGGTAATAGTACATTGTTAGCTGCTCCGTAAAATCGTTGTTTTTGTAAGGCATGGAAGTTGAGTTGTTTGTCCAAAATTTAGGTTGGCTCTGGCAAGGTCATGATTCATGTAACAAGACTACCATGGTCATGGTTGTGACTGTGACTTATGCATGTTTACATGAGACTAGGTATGAGCTCGCTGTTTCTGTCGTGTTTTGATTTTAGTTTTGAGCTTAATATTTTCTTGCCCGTGCCTTGATAAAGTATTAGGTACCTATTAGTTGCGCTTCCGCCCTCCAATTATTCGTCTTCCTGCATATTAATGGCTGCTTTCAACTATATCTACATAGGCCACGTTTTGAAAATTGTTCACAAGTTACTTGCTTGTAAGTAAGTAACTAAAAACTCTTTATTGCACAAAAAGAAATAATATAAAAAAATGATAAAAAGGTAATAATAATAAAAAATAAGGAAGGTGATAATTTATAATGATTAGGAGGTTTTTATTGTGTTATATTTGGTACCCTGTTATAATAACTGTTATGTTAATTGAATACGTATTATACAGATAGTAGGTATATATAAGTATCTATATAAGTAGCATGTGCCAATAACTTCGTTTACTTACAGACAGACAAACTATTGATTTTTCCTAACGTTTGTTCAACATCAAAACACAAAACTTACTTAACAAGTAAAAAACGTCACCTAATTCCATTCATGATAATAGAATCTACGTGTTCAAGCAAGATGAAATAAAGTATGTAATTTTGAGGGTTATGGGAATCAACGACAAGGAAAATTAATAACAGTCCGATAAATAGGTAGATACCTACCTTCCTACTTACCTAGCGTCTAAGATAGAATTGTAATAGATAGTAAGTAGGTGAGCAGTTCAAATAGTAGAAATAGATATTTAGGTAGGTACTTACCTACCTACACAGAAGCAGAAATCTACCTACGTAAAGAAGAATTTTGTACTAAAACTTATACAAGTTTTATTCTTGATACTTACCGTATTTTTTATTTAATAATTTTGTAAATACCTAACGTAAAAATTCAGAACGATACAGAGTATTTTTATAGGATTGTACCTATTGGAGAGTAGTTATTTCTAAGAATTATGTTTATACGAGTGGATAATTGTTATTAGATAATGATAGTTGTAATGGAAGGACTTGCCTTTCTATGGAATTATCTTCTTATCAGGCATAGGCTGTGTATCTTATTGTGTAATTAATTATCCATCAATGTGTATGTTGGTAGTCCGCCTACTACTAGGAATACGAGAATAAAACTATTATCACTAATTATTCACAATTATGCAAGTGATGTTTTATCCTGTTCTTTTACTTACAACACCATTGCAGTAATAGTTGTGACGTTAGCAACTTAAACACTTTTCTTGTACTACGCCTACTCTCGCAGTTGTTTTGCAATCATGAGTGGAAAATGGAATGAAAATGTAGGTTAAAAACCGACTTAAATGTTTGGCTCGACTGCGGTGAACTTAGCTTGAACAAAAAAGAAAGTTGCAAAATTTTATAAAAAAGGTGACTGACCAAATAAATTACTGATATTGAGTGGCAGACATTCTGAAAACTATAAGGTGTAAAAATATTAGCTGCAAATATTTTAAGGGATGAACCAGCCCATGAAACTGAACAACTTTCCCCAATGAACATGGGTCGAAATATGAAAAGAAATTTGGACCTTCCATATAAATTCATTTGGTCGGTTGGTAATTTTTTATGGGAGGTCCAAAGTATTTTTTCATATTTAGACCTATGTTCTTTGGGGAAAGTTGTTCAGTTTCATGGGCTGATTCACCCCTTAAAATATTTGCAGCTAATATTTTTACACCTTATAAAATATTTGCAGCTAATATTGTTACACCCTGTATAGGTAGGTATACTAGCGGCCCGCCTAGCAGTTGCGCCCGCTGTAACTCATTATCCCGTGGATATAAGTTGTTTTCATGATAAGTATAGGTACAGACAGATGCGAGTAGTGACTTCGCTTTATGGCTATTATGTAGCGAAGAACACTTCTCCCCACTCCTAGAATAGGTAAGCGGAAAAATTAGTACACTAATTTTAACGCAGTAGATTAGCAAGCTGTTTATTGCAAAATCAGACTTACGATATTAGCAGTGTCTTCGTCATGAAGTCACCTTTAGTACTTATTAGTTCCGTAGCAAAATTTTCATTGTCTCAGATATGACAACTTGTGCATAAAGTCTTCGATATCTTTGTTTGACTATAGCAACGATACTACACAAACAGGTAGCTGGCGTCCCTTAAAATGTATCAATATCCACTATCGTTTTGTTACGTTCACATTTCTTAAGAAAAGTATCGCTGAGTTGCGCCTCCTAACAGGAAAAGTAAACAATCTGCGTCTTTCATCGTGATTTTCTTTCACGATTTTTACAAAAGGTATCCGTAAACAAAACATTGAAAATATTGCAAGGGGCGAAACGCCAGCCCCTGGAACTGGACGTGAGTAGGAAACAAAACGAGATTGTTTTCTTGTAAGTACTTAGAATTCGACAGAAGTAAAAATGCGACCTAATCTTAGTAATAGCACAGGACGCACCCTGATTCTGAACAACTTGCCCCTCGGAACATACTTGTCAGAAAACGATAACAAAAAAACTGTATTCCATACAAAATCACGATCAGCTAACAGCATTTGAAACGGAAATATGGAAAGTCATAATTTTTTTTAGACGTACCTATTCAGAAATATTTTCATGGAAACTTGTTCAATTTCATTGCACTGAATGCAGTATTCGAGACGCTGTCCCTTAGTTAATTTGATTTAGATCAATTAAGAATACCTACTAAAACATGTAGGCTTTTACCTCTCCCTGCAACCTTTATTTGTACTCTAAGGAATTACCTTAAACTAATATAGACCTAGACGATAAAACAGTACCTACCTAACACAGTTTTCTTTAGTAACAGTTTTCTTTTTATACCTTTCATGTGTTCATCTGTCCCTAAGGCTATGTCTCGCACGCACCGCCTGACTTTCCGGTGTTTTGTCGGAGCCGGATTTTTTGACAAGAGGAAGAAAAAGAAGCCGGACAACATGAATGACACATTTCGCCGCAACATAATGCGGTTTTTTACCGGTTATCATTTGTATGGTGGCTGGCGCGAACCGCCATTCTTACAGAGTATTTGACGTCCGCTGATGCTGCACATTTTCATCGCATCCGTAATGCTTGCGTCTATCAGTTGCAAGGTTTTGAACTTTCAGATACTAAAACCTGACGTCGCAGGATGAACGCAAAAACTACCTTTGGCATGTGTCTCTATTCCACTTATATGCATTATAACTATCTATTTCTTTTACACCAACGGTCCTCAGACGTGTGAGATTCGCCTTAATCCCCAGGGCTTGCCCGCGGGCGACCTTGGCTCGGCCTCCATCCAGCTCAGCGAACCATGCGAGTACTCAAGACACATCACTACTGTAATCATTTCACCGATAGTTTTGTCATAGTCATACTCAGTGCGTTTCCGCGTTTGGGGCAAGCGAGATGTGAATTACACATAATTCGCTTGTTCCTTCTTATTTTTGGAGGTCGGGTATTAAACGCCCTTTTGTTCACAGCTGTATTACCACAGAAAAATAATAGTAACTACTGTATTACCTACTTCCCTCACCTACTTACTTATTTATAATAAGTGAGAAGAGGTAGATTTGATATGACAGGTTTTAAAGTAGGTACTGTTTTATCATCATTGGCCTCACACGTCTGTGACAGACGATTTAATCAGTGTCTGAGGCAAGACTTTTCGTGGCTATATAAGCCAATGCGGGAGCGGCATGGGATTATACGTACCTATCTATTGATAGGTTGAATTCATTTAGGTATGAAACTATACAAGTTTTGCCAAGGAATATTATATTTCAGGAAATGTTTAAAGTAGTCAACTGCTCGTGATTTTGTGTGGGAGGTCGATAACTTGTCTTTTTCTGAAATAAGCTGTGTCTGTCTATAGTACCTACCAATGTTCTGGCTGTCAAGTCTTTTTGTGTGTACAATAAATTGTTAAATAAAAAAAACGTTCTTAGAGGAATGTTGTTCAGTTTCATGATCTGCAGATGCAGATTTGTCTGCTTAAATGCACTCTCTTCGAAGCGCTGTCCCTTACTGCCTGCAGGTAGAAAAAATCGAAAATTCTAGAGTCGATAACATTTATTGCTTATAAACCCTCCCTAGGTATTTCGCTAAGCCAATAGGAAAACAAATTGGATTGTGTTCACAACCTAAAAGGGACCTAAGGACTAAAAAATATTTTACCCTTAAGCAGAAGAAAGGGTCAATTCACGCTCCACAGATGATAAAGACCAAAGGCTCCGTTATTCTATAAGAAGGTACCTAAGTATTCCGGATTAGGCCTTTTTTATTGTGAGAGCCTTTTTCATTTGTCAGTTCGTCTCACAGTGATATGGACAGCCATTTTTCCCAATCCTCTTAGAAAATACGATTCACTGAACCGGATAATACGGTCCACGCAGTTTGATTTTGATAGACTTGTTCGTTATGCAAATCGTAATGAAGAGATTTTATTTCCTCATTGCATTTGTCTCAACTAAACATAATGTAATGACAAGAAAGAGACTCAGTCCTGGTTCGTCATAAAAAATTTAATCCATAAAAGTCCCGGTTCCGCACACAATCAACTGAAAATGCTGACCGTGTTAAATTTTGCTTAGTACCGATGTAGATTGTAATTTATTTTCACGAAGCTATAAACAGTTGAATATAGTGCTGATTCGTCTGACTACAGGGAGTAAAAGTAAGTTGTAGCAAACCGTAGCGCTAAGATTCAAAAAATAGCTCTGTGACGCATAGAGACAGATTTTATTGGGTGGCGAAGCGGCACTTCGACGAATCGGACTTAAAGATAGACCCTTGGATGTAAGTAGATGATCATTCGTAGGGTGACAATGCGTTGCGTACGCCTGCGTCATACCATCTTGACAGAAGGACGGACTGCCTACAAACGGACTCATTACCTCTCAGTGGCCATTGTCAATTATAAGACAAAAAGTCCCACGGTTTATAAAGGTTGGAGCGTACATGTTTGTACGCAGAGCGCATCTCCGGTCCACGCATACAACCTGTGTTTGTGCTGAAATTTAAACGAGTGCGGTTACATTTGAATCTACTTTGCACAGTGAGTAATTTAATTAAACTGCATTATCTGGAATGCACTGAAATTTTAATGTAGATATTCTGTTTTTTTTTAAAAGTAGGAAGTTAGGTACCGAGAAATGAGAAAATAATTTAACTCTAATATGAATAATAGTAACTTCAAGAAGATATCTTTACTAAGTACCCAGCTACTTAACGAATGTATAGCATTTTGTATTTTCCATGTTATTAAACAGTGTTTCGAAGGAAATTCATTAAATTGGAAACATTATTTACTTAGGACATTGTGCTGAACCAACAAATCAGTGCTGGAAAACGGAAAAAAAATTCAACCTCTCTTACAAAATTAATTATCATCGGACTAACATTGTGCGGTAGGTAGAATATTTTTTTATGATATCCAGCACTGGTCCCATACGGCAAGTTGTTCAGTACGGTGACCTAAATAACGTCTCACTGGTTCGCATTATTTTACATTATTTGAACAGTAGCATAGGTAACTAAATAGTCGATTTGTGTACGTCGCGTTAGGATGCAACATTTTAATTAAATTTTCTTTTAACAAGATCACGCCAATATTTAAAGTAAGACTTATTTCTTTGAAATAAGACACAGATCAATGTTTACAAATTTGTAGGTTATCATAGATGTGTATGTGTTCTGTGTTGTGTATTATCTTGCCGTGTGATGCCGGCATAGAATAGTATCACCCCAATTCTTCCCGCGGGTGCTGTAAGGGACTCGAGGGTTTCACGTGTATTACCACGTATTACAACACCAGGCGACAGGCTGACAACCTGTCACTACAGTGATAGACGAATCATCTGAAGGGGCCTTCAATACTTGTCAGATGTAGCGATAACGACCGTAATTTTACGATCGTTAACGCTCTGCCTACCCCGCAAGGGATAAAGGCGTGGTTTGTGTGTGTATGTATGTACTCATATGTAGGTTATCATAGTAATTAGGTAAGGTATTTTTAAACAAGCACTAATAATATAGAGTACGTCTAGACATCATCCATCATCTTGTGTTTGTGGTGAATCATAGTTGCGGTCTGTAGATCTAGCAATCATTTCCTGTTTACTTATGACATTGTTACACTAACGGTATTATTGGTCCATTGTTTGATGTTTCCTATAACAGACGTCGGCAAGTGAAAAGCTAAGCTTACGAAATGTGGCAACTAGCATTTATACAGGGTGTAGGGGACGGTGTAACGAAAACTTTTCAGGCGTGATCAGAACATTAAACTAAACAACTTTTTCTATGGAGACTATTATGTTGGGAAACGAAAAATTTTTTTCGATTTCCCATACAGTCACTCGGGGGTCCGGAATCGAAGTTCGAAATACAAACATTCGAAATGCTACATAATAAAAGAAGATATTTTATTTCGAAAAATTCTCTAACGATTATAAGTTGTATCGATGTTGTTTTGCTGCGAAATATTATGCATCGACGGTACGTTCCTCCGAATTTACTTTTTTGCGAACTGAGAATATTCGAACATTCTTATAATCGATGAAAATGACCAGATGCCTACTAAATTGCAAATAGTAAAGTGTTTTTGTTTGTCATTCCTTCACGACGCGATATGGAGTGAATTTATCAAAAATAATGTGTAGAGTTGAATGTTGGAACGTGAAGAACAACATCTTTTACTGCCGGAATATATCTCATGTTCTACTATTTAGAATTATTTTTCTTATATAAGGAAGTGAAAAATGGATAATTGCTAAGTAATTTTATTGAAATAAAAGTGAATTCATTGAGTGAAAATCATAAAAAACAAATGATGTGCTTTTTAGATTACTCATTAAGTAAAATTTATTAAATAAACAGATATAAATTATCACGTATCAAAAATGCTTCAATTGCAACGCAAACTATTTTTTTAAAGGAAATAATAATCTCACTTTTAGTTAAATATCTGGCCTTCGCGTAATAACTGATCTAAACAAACAACAAAAGCAAAAATCGCATAAATGATGCGGGTAATTTAAAATCTGTTTTTTTCTTGTTGTCATTTCGGAATGCCGTGTGATGCCGGCTTAGAGTAGCATCACCCCACCTCCTTCCCGCGGTTGTCGTAAGAGGCGACTACGGGACTCGAGAGCATTGGTGTATTACAATTTTTAGGCGACAGGCTGACAACCTGTCACTATAGTGATACACATGTTTTCTGAAACAACCTTGGAAAACAATCCTCAAAAATGACAGATGTGGCGATAGCGACCTTATTCTTATGGCCGTTAACGCTCTGCCTAACTCGCAAGGGATAAAGGCGTGATATATGTATGTATGTATGTCATTTCGGAAAGGCAAGATTCTAAAATTATATCTGCCTTGTCTTTAGTTTATGTTTTTAATTATTATTGAAATATCTGCTAAACACATATTCACTTCATACAATATTAGGAAAAATACTAGTAAAAATAAAACTGCCATGAGAGTTTTAAACTTAAAAATGATATTTTTCTGATTTTAGCGACTATAACTCAACTTGCATTTCATAGTACAGTTTGTTCAATTAAAAAGATATTCGGCTAGTTTCCGTTCGTTAAAAAACAAATTCGGAGGAACGTACTGTCGACGCATAACGGCTTCGTAGTTAAAATAAATCGACAAAACTTACGTTCGGCTGGACAATGATCGAAAATAAATGTTTCGCACTAAATCCTTTCGAATGTGTGTAATTCGAACTTCGATTCCGGACCCGTCACTCGGCTGATGGGGAATTTTGTATGGAAGGCGGAAAAAAAATTTTCGTTTCCCAACATAGACCCCTTAGAAAAAGTTGTTCAGTTTCATGGTCTGAGCATGCCTGCAACCCTGTATACTACTAGGTACACTAGGGTGTGTGGGTAGGTTCAGGGTACGTATGCAATGATGCAAAAGCAGAAACCTTCAGGTTTTAGGTTGTGCGTTTCAAAAATGGGGAGCGATAGATCAGCAATACCCGATTAGGTATGTGTTAGGATTTGTACATTCACAGTGCAAAGAAATCTAAAAAAATGTTAGCAGGGACTTTATCTACCAAACCACTACTGCACCAACGGAGTTCTCCGTAAATCTCCTCTGGTTAGCCACATTACAGAAGAATTTCAAACAATTATGAAACTTAGCATTACTTTCAATTAGCTCGATGAAGTTGATTTTTTCGGTTACTAAGTATGAACCATAGTTTTGTTTTATACTAGCGGTGTTCTTACGTTTCTACACAAGCGAAGTTGTACCTACTACGATAATGATTTGTAAGGACTTGTTTGTATGCAAGCAGTCGTAACGGCTGTAGGTCAAAAACGTAAGCGTGAGAATGATCTAACAGACTGCCAATTATTTTGTCAGAGGTCAATGCGAAACTCTTTAGCACGGAAGGAAACTGAGTAATGTTCACTGAACTTACGCACTTTTGTTATGTTTATTCCGCATAGTAATCCTTCGTTCGCATTAGTTCCATTCCCTAGTTCCATGATGGTACTACTGCGAATTTTTTTTCGCAATAGTTCCATTTTTATAATATGTACATGTTAATGGAACTAGTGCGAATACTTAAACTTGTATTCTCCATAGTACCATTACTTCAATAATAGGTTGACTAGATAACTAATGGACACTTAATGCCTAATTTTAGGGGTTTGATTATCTACGGAGTCATTATGGCTAAAAATAATAAGAAAATTTAATTATTAATAATGTTATATTACATTTAATAATTTAATTTATATTTTTTTTAAATAACTTCAAAGTTTTATCGCAGTTCTATCCATAAGTTTTAGCTTTGTTGTATGTACATATTCTTATTTTTATTCGGGTACTTAAACTAGTTTTGTAATATGAAACAAATTTAAGTTACATTTCTTATGCCCCGTATCTATTCTGTAAACAGATTTTGATAGTTTTTCTAAAATTTTGTAAGGTTCTATTTTCAATTCTTCCAATTTTCTCCTATTTAAACGATTTCCGTGTTCTGGGGGAACGGCGACTGGGGGGCTGGAGGCTGGGGGCTGGGAGCTTGAAAACTGGGGGACTGGTGTCTGGTGTACTGGGGAATGGATGATTGGGGATATCTGGAGGTCAAAGTGCTCATCGATAACGAATCCGTTGTAAAAATAGAAAAAAAATGGCCGCCATCTTGGATTTCTTAGTTATTGGAGCGATTGCTTTCAAAATCGATATCTTAGGGTTCAAGGTCCATTTTTTGGGCGGTTATTTAAAAAAAATTATAAATTAAATTATTAAATGTAATATAACAATATTAATAATTAAATTTTCTTATTATTTTTAGCCATAATGACTCCGTAGATAACCCCTAAAACCTAAAACCAAACCCCTAAAATTAGGAATTAAGTGTCCATTATTTATCTAGTCAACCTATTATTGAAGTAATGGTACTATGGAAAATACAAATTTAAGTATTCGCACTAGTTCCATTAACATATACATATTATAAAAATGGAACTATTGCGAAAAAAAATCGCAGTAGTACCATCATGGAACTAGGGAATGGAACTAATGCGAACGAAGGTAAATTTTGACTTGGTAGTAGGTACCTAAGTAATTTTAGTTTTGTAGGCACATTATAGACGGGTCGTTTATGATGATGAACAGATCGTTAGGGGGTTTAGGTTGCTGGGGACATCTTGATAAGGGCAACAAGATAGGTTACTTAATAAGGCTTTGTATTTTAGTATCGTCTCAAGGGTTGTCCCGAACTCCTTTACACGGTTAATACTCAGTATGTAGGTTGTTTGTAGATACGATTAGAAGGAAAAGAGACAAAATAATTAAGACAGTAGATAACTACATGTTTTGCCAACCCCGAAGGGAAAATATCAGTTTTAAAGGAAGTTTTTGAGAACATCGGTATATGGAGAGACGGCGAAAGATTTGTTTTACATTATGTAATTGCATAATATTTTAAGGGATGAACCAGTCTATAAATACTGAACATCTTTTCCCAAGGAACGTAGGTCTAGGTTATACGAAAAAAATTTGGACATCCTATTTGAATTGATTCGATCGGCTGGTAAGTAGGTATATTTGTATGGGAGAGATACATTCTTTTTTCCATAGCACGTCTCATGATTCTTGAGGAAAGTTTTTCAGTATGCCGGACCGGGCCTTTAAACTATTTGCAGTAGATTTTTTTACATCCTGTATAGTGATTATTCCAATTTCAGATGGCACTACGAATCCTGACTTTCTTCATACTGTTATTTGGATGCGTATGCTCGGCACCCGTGAATGAAGTTACCGTGGCGGAAAAAAGCGTCAACTTGAAAGATGTAGAAGATAAAGAGGACCTGAGAACCGCCGCTAGCAGCTCAGGTTAGTATCAAATTGCTTGTTTAAATCACTTGGTACTAACTTAAATAAGTACCAGCAAATTTTTTATGAGAAATCTTTTCGTTGTTTAAACGTACCTACCTTCCCCCTTGAAATCGTAGGACATTTATCTGATTAGATTAGATTAGGTAGTGGTCGGTAGTGGTAGAGTACTGTGCCGCGTTTACGCTAGGCTCATAAAATTGTTGTAAAAAATAGAAAAGTGTATCATCCTACATTTTTCTCTTTTTTACAATGACTAATATCTGACAATCAATAACTTAATGTAAAATTACTACTTTGAATAAATGATTTGAGTTTGAGTTGAGTCAGTTAGGTATCTAGGTACTTGACGGAAAAAAAACTCGCAATTTAATCTCATTGGTTATCGTCTGTTGTGGAAGTTAAAGGCCATTTTAATGTATCCTGTGATTGATTATACTGACGGTTTTTTAATGTTTCACAGTGGCCCGAAGATACGCCGATTGGAACAGCTACGCCAGCAGCCCGACCTACGGGAACTACGGCTACGGCGTCACGGGCTACGGCACTCAGGATAGCCGATACAATTACTATGGAAACGGCTACGACAATACTTACACCAGCGGCGGCTATGGCGGTGGTTACGGCAGCAAGGGATACGCCGGTTACGGCAGTACCGGCTACGACGGGTACAATCAGGGAGGCTACGGATTATCCGGCTACGGCTCAAACGGCGGCTACGGCGGCTGGGGCGGCAATGGAGGCCTCACCTCGTACTACGGCTACAATAACCCTGGATACCAAGGAAACTACAACCTAGGGTATGGATACTACAATAACAGAAGGCCAGGCGCAGGATACGGGAATATTTACAACAGTGGAATTACTCCCAGTTTAGTTACAGGCTACAGAGGTTATTCTAGGAGATAGAGGAATATTCGCTAACCAGTTTTATGTACTACCACTAGTTTTAAGAATGAGAATCTCGTAAGTAACAAATAAGTTGTAGCTAACCAAAGTACCTTCCAAAGTTAAGTTATTAATAAGATTGTTGTACCTATTGTTCATTTATTGGTGTGGTTCTCCCCAGCACGGCCCATGTGGAATTCCATGACCTTGAGTATGCAGAATAATTGTCGATAATTTGTCGAAATTTGTCGCACAAAAACCAGAATTTGTCGGGACACCGTTTAAAAGATATAACGAAAAGAAGGTGGCGTGCTGGAGAGAGGCTCTCTGCAGCACGGCCCATCGTGAATCTCGAGAACCGCACCACTTTGCGGAGAGCTGAATATATGAAAAAAATGTCGTGAATTTGTCGACCCGACATGCAAAGAATCAGAAAGATCCGGTGAGCCGTTTAAAAGATATAACGAAAACAAGGTGGCGTGCTGGAGAGAGCCTCTCTGCAGCACGGCCCATCGATGGATCTCGAGAACCACAGCACGTAGCGAGGAACTGATTTCGGGAAAAAATTGTCGAGATTTTGTCGAACACGTATGTAAAAGCACAGAATTTGTCGACCTTTAGTTTAGAAGATAATCGCATGTACTTATTTTCAAGGGCCTATATAGTACAGGAGCTTACTTTCAATAAATCTTTATTGTTCGTAGCTTATATATTTTTTTATTATTTATATGGACTTCTACCCTATCTAGGGTAATTCTGCCAGTGTCAGTGAGAAAAGATTCCAGCGCTGGATGGTGACTCATGTAGGGTGATAGTGTCATCTACAGGATCTGAAGGGCTCCTCTTGATACCATCCGGAAATGTGGTGAAAAATCATCAACTTCAATTCTTCATTCAATGTTTACTATACGGACACTTCATTGATTAAGTTACTATCGAAAATAAGCACTGAAGGCTCCAGTAAATATAAAATAAAAATTTGCAATTGAAAATTACGTCTTTCATTGACGGATGAAACAAACGTTAGACCAGTAATTACTTCTCCAAGGAGGTTCAGTGCTGCCAATATTATTATTCTTAAAAGTAATGGATGGCGCGCACGGGTGACTTTGTCATATTTGATAATAGGGAATATTCATGTATTTTTTTTGTCTTAAATTAATAGTTTACTACATTTTAACGTAAAAAAAATACTTATGGGCTTCACAATACTGTAGATATTTTTAAAAATAAAATTTAAAACTTTTAAAATTCAAGCAGTTCAAACGCCGCCATTTTGCGCGCGCTTAGCGTGACGTCACATGACACGTCCAGTGGGTGTTTACCTTAGTGTTTACTGTGGTTTTGAATACAATGTCGTGTCAGATGACGTCATATTTCGTTCGACTAATAGCGGCGCGTTTTGAAAGTTTGAATTTCGCTCCCTTATTTTGCACTTTTTGAATTAGGGGTAGTAAATAAAAAAATCCTTTTCATTATAATATTACGATAATAAGTATTCGAGAAAAAAATATTTTAGGCCATTTCAAATTTTATGCATATTCCTTATTCGAATGGATCTCTCCATTTTCACCGAATATGAATGAGACTTTCGGTTAGTCGCATGCAATAAAATCCCTTACTTTTAACAAGCGATTACACATCCCGATACCGATTTGACATAATTAGGTAGTAGGGTACTTATTTGAAAATGGTACAATAAAGGTTGTTTAGTTTCACAAGTATATTGAAACATTTGCACTGAATTTAAAATGTCCTTAAATAATTTATTATCAAGGTCAGTTCAGTGCCTAATAAAAACTATTACCTCTATTTAATGGGATTGTTATACGTTCAGTGCTTTATTATTCTCATATATGTATAAAAATATGATTTTCTACATACAATTTCACAAGTTATACGCCTATTTATGGGAAATTGCACCGCATAATTCACTACGAGTGAAACTGGGATCATGAAGTCAATATATTTGCCCTCCGGACTCATGGCCCCACCAGCAATCTCCACCAGTGGGGCCACAAGGATTTTTCAGTCTTGATTACTCCACTTCGTTGTGGGGCCATCAGTCCTTAAAAAAATATTGTATTATTGTTTCGATGACCCCACTGTCATTTTAAAATGTAACCTTTTTTTATTAATCTTTATGAAACAAAAAAAAAAACAAAGAAAAAGAAAACATTTTATTTTAAGTATAAGCAGATCCCCCTATCCTATATATCACTTTTACTCTTTGAAGCAAATATTGTTGTTGGTCAGCTCCTATACTATAGGCACACAATAAATACATGCGATTATCTTCTAAACTAAAGGTCGACAAATTCTGTGCTTTTACATACGTGTTCGACAAATTCCCGACAATTTTTTCCCGAAATCAGTTCCTCGCTACGTGCCGTGGTTCTCGAGATCCATCGATGGGCCGTGCTGCAGAGAGGCTCTCTCCAGCACGCCACCTTGTTTTCGTTATATCTTTTAAACGGCTCACCGGATCTTTCTGATTTTTTGCATGTCGGGTCGACAAATTCACGACATTTTTTTCATATATTCAGCTCTCCGCAAAGTGGTGCGGTTCTCGAGATTCACGATGGGCCGTGCTGCAGAGAGCCTCTCTCCAGCACGCCACCTTCTTTTCATTATATCTTTTAAACGGTGTCCCGACAAATTCTGGTTTTTGTGCGACAAATTTCGACAAATTATCGACAATTATTCTGCATACTCAAGGTCATGGAATTCCACATGGGCCGTGCTGGGGAGAACCACACCATTTATTGACCAGTGAGATACGTTATAGTTACCTTACCCATATTTATAACAACTTATGCTTAGAGTAGGTTTAAAAATAAAATATTTTTAATATTTTAGAACGTTTATTATTATAACTAGCAATACGACATAAAGATAATCTTAAAATTCCCTTACATTTCATTTAATATTGTAGTAAATTTAAAACATGTCTGACTGAAAATGTCTGGAAAATGTTGACCATTGTGATAATAAAGTAAAGGTACGGGCATCGGTTTCATCCCTCAGATTTCGCTAGTTGAAAATTCTAAGCGTCCGTCATAGCTTGAACTCCACGCGCTGATAAGTACATGGTATGTGGAGATCAAGTAAAACTGGTCATCGAAACTTGATCTCCTTGCGCCAAATGTTTATCAGCGTGCAGAGTTCAAGTTAGCTGGCACCTGAGGTATACTGAACTACACGATCTGTAAACATGCTATTTGGACGACCTATTAAGTAAGGTAAGTAAGGTGTGATCTTCTTAGAACTAGTCGGAGCCGGAAACGCTAGTTTGCTTCTTCATAGACTTCAAGGCTCTCTCGCGAAGTTTCTTCTCGAGATCCTCGTTATTCACCTTTCCTTCTTCATCTTCTTCTTCAGCCTCATCGCTATCGGACGAGTCTCCCTTCTTTTTAGACATTCTCTTGTGTTTTTTGTGCTTCTTATGCTTTTTAGAATGCTTCTTATGTTTCTTAGATCGCTTCTTTTTCGGTTCGTCGCTGTCAGATTCCGATTCCGAATCGGAAACCTTCTTTCTAGCTTTCTTTCTGGAAACCTGGTCGCTGTCTGAGGAGGATTCATCTTTCTCACGTTTCTTGGCTTTTTTCTCGCCATCGTCGCGTGACTTAGACTTGGCCTCTTCGGACGGTCTAGATTTCACAGATTTCTCGTCTCTTCTCTTTTGCACCTCAGTAGATGGAGCTCTATCTTTCTCTTTCGACGATTCCAATTTCTTGCTCCGTTTAGTGTCCTTCTCGGAACTGGAGTCTCTTTTCGCCGCTTTCTTTTTAGTGTTTTTATCATCACTGTCAGAACTGTCTTCGTCGTCGTCGGATTCGACTTTTTTCTTGAGTTTGTCTTTCTCAGTTCTAGAGCGATCGACGCTAGCTTCTTTGCGTTTTCTAGATTTCTTTTCGCTGTCGGATTCCTCTGGAATGTTTTTCTTGGACTTAGTTTTAGTTTTGACTTCCTCCTCTGAGCTGGATTCTGAGCTGGAGGACCGCGCGCGTTTCTTTTTGGATTTCTTAGCGAGTTTCTTTTTGGCAGCTTTTTTGCTTTTCTTTTTGCGATCGTCCTCGGAGTCGCTGGAGGAGGATTCTTCGGACTCGCTGTCGCTGGAGGAGGTTTCCTTCTTGGGTTTCTTGGCTCGTTTGGAGGTGGACTTGTCCTTGCGCTTGAGTTTGGCCTTGGCCTTGGCTTTGGCGATCTCCTCGCTGGTCTCGCTCTCACTGTCGGAGGGCCTCGCTTTGCGCTTCTTCTTGGCGTCCTCGCGCGGCTTTTCCCTTTCACGTTCCTCCGCGACCTGTGTAGTTAAAAAAACATAGGTTCTCTTTAGTTTTTTCATTTAAAAAAATGCGAATAGTAGTTTTATGATAACTTATTTTTAAAGTTTGTTCGAAAAACAACATTAAGTTTACAACATTTTACGACTTATCGGCTTATCGTGCATGAAATATGCAATATTTATCTTCGTAATTCGGGCCATGGCCCTAGTATTATTTTTTTTAGTACATAGTCTTATACACATACACATAATACGGCTTTGTACTTAGCGGATTAGGCAGATAGTTAACGGTTGAAAAATACGGCAATTCTAATAATGAAGCCCTTACTCGCCTTTTACGAAATTCGGAGCAGAAAAATGTGGTGATGCTATTCGAAGCCGACATCATACGGCATTGTCTTATACATATTTCAAATAGTTTGTTTTTACTACTGACCGGTTTCCTGTGTTTCTCGTCATCGGAGCGGTCGGTTTTCTTCTCCCGGTCGAGCTCGTGCTTGCGCAGGAAGGGCGAGGGCGTGCGCGACAAGCTGCGCGAGTACTGCCGCAGGGTAGGCAGCGGAACAAAGTCCTCCTTGTCGTCGTGAGACTCGGCGCGACGTTTCACTTCACTCTCAGCCTGGTCAAAGAAAAAAAAATAGTTCTGTAAGTTTTTTGAAAATTGTTTCAATTGTGTGCCAATTACAATATTTAATCAAAACAAACACTTAAACATCAGTGTCCCTGCGGGTGTCGAGTAGTACAAGTATGACAAATGCATTTGACGACACCTATACAACTAGAATTCATGCTCTACAACTATTTTTTAAAGACCGGTAGCACATATGATAAGACTTTCTTGAATTTCTTTAGTAACGACCAAATAAAGTAGTAAACACTATGGTGTCATTGGTTCGTTCGTGGGCTCGGTACACACAATGATTCTTAACTTTTCTAAGTTATTAACAACTTCAACTTATATCTGAGCGTGCAAATGTTAGTAATGAATGAATTTACGCTACCTGTGGCACAGCGTCGCGCTCCTTGGAGGACTCGCGGCTGGAGATGGAGGGCGCGCGCTCCACGGAGCGGGAGCGCGCGCGCGGCAGCAGCGACTCGATGGGCTTCAACTTGTTGGGATCATCTGTAACACAATATCACAAATATGAGCGTAGGTTAGGCTAATAGTAGCCGTGTGATGCCGGCATAAAATAGCATCACCCCAATTCTTCCCGCGGGTGTTGTAAGAGGCAACTATGGGACTCGAGGGTTACATGTGTATTACCCACGTATTACAACTTTAGGCGACAGGCTGACAACCTCTCACTACGGTGATACACGAGTCATCTAAAGGAGCCCTCAATACTTGTCAGACGTGGCGATAACGACCGTAATTTTACAATCGTTAACGCTCTGGCTACCCCGCAAGGGATAAAGGCGTGATTTGTGTATGTGTAATAGTTGTGACTCCCCGGAGCGAAACAAGCCGCAATAAAGAATACCAAAGTATATAAAATATCGATTATGTCAGATGGGTATGAAAATTATTGTTCAAGTCAAATCACTACAAACAGATTTGAGAATAGCCCACGTAATTTCATACGAATATGTCGTCTTTTCCGCTCCCGTAATAGGAACAGAGGTGTTATTTTCACTGTCGTTCACGTCTATGATGCACATTCCTCTATCGGCCATTATGCTGTACAAGACACAGTCATGTAATATAGGGACCTACCTTTGTTCCGAGGTATAGAGACGGACTTCTCGAGGCGTTCCTTGATGAGGTCGCTGGAGCGGCGCTCGCGGGACTTGCGCTCGCGGGAGCGCTTGCTGCGGTCGCGGTCACGGCTTGTCTTGCGCGCCCTGCAAATACAATAGTAGTTTATTAAAATATATGCAGCAATTTTTTTTCACCCTGTTTACTTCAAGAGGTCAAAACATTAGCAGGAAATAGAAATGAAAGGAAATACGTCTACATTCCTGACAGGTCAAATGAGCTACTTTTTAAAACGATCTAAAACTGAAAGTATGACGTCATACCGTAAGTATTTGGAAGGCGTCAAAACCCTTTTATTAACTTTTCTGTTTAGTAATTCAAACTTCGAATATTTCGAAAAATTATGAATGAAATCCCTAGTATTTTTAAACGATAGTTTCAAGCGCGCAACTTTTATATTTAGTAAGTGACCCAGGAAACTAGCAAATTGCTCCACCGACAGGAGCATAGCTGTTGAATGAAATGATGATGATTACCCATTTCTGCCCGTGGGCGTCGTAAAAGGCGACTAAGGGATGAATCCAGGGAACGAGCAGGAGCGTTTCCTGTGAATATCTACAAAATCTTACACTGCGCTCGCCGATCCGCCTGCAAAGCGTGGTATGAGAATACCCCCAACTGGGGGAGGCCCATGTCCAGCAGTGGAGTGTTGTGGCTGTAGCAGTAGTACAGTGCAGGAAAAAAGAGTAGAAATGAAATAAAATTAAACTAAAAATTTTGTATGAAAAATTGTTGCCATATTTAAGCGTTGTCTGTCAGATTTGATTGCGAAGAAAGTGGCGCCCTCATTTTTGTCTAGTGTTTTTTGCTCGACTGTAGATTACCTGGATCGTTCCCTGGAGCGGCGGGGCGAGCGGCGCGGGCTGAGGCGGCGCGGCGGCGGCGACACGCGCCCCGAGCGGCGCCGCGACCTCGAGCGCCGGCGGCCGCGCGGCGACGGCGAGCGCCGCCGGTCCCGAGACCTACGATCAAACAATAATATAACCATCATTCTCCTTGCCTTATCCCGTTCTCTGACGGAGTCGGCTACCTAACCTAGGGGAGTTGACATGGAAACGGAACAAACAATAATATAATATAGGGTGTAGAAAATGGCAGGAGATCTCAAAGGACAGCGACCAGTGGCGAGTGCTCGTTTCGGAGGCCCAGATCCATTTTGGGTCGCTAAGCCAAAGAAGTTAGTCTTTTTTTGTGTTAAAAAATCTGCTAGAAATATTTTCAGAGGGTGGACCAGTCAACTGGACAACTTGCCCCAAGGAAAAATACATACATACAACATAGGTCGTAATATGAAAAAAAAATTGGACCTATACAAAATTATCAACTGACTAGTCAATTTGTAAGTGAGGTAAATTATTTTTCCATATTTCGATTTTTTTGGGGAAATTTAGTTTCAGAGGCCGATTCACCCCTTAAAATATTTGCAGCTAATATTCTTACACCTTGAAACGATACAGGCTAATTAAGATAAGAAGATTTTTACACCTTATAAATAAAAAATTGAGCACACCACGTGATACACTTTGTTTCAATCAACCTCATTGTGAACCAAAGGAAAACAAGTATGAAGTGTTGAATTTCCCGGTTAATAATCGAAGAAGGCCAATATCTACCCAGCTTACCTAGACCGGCGGCGGGATCGTGAGCGCGAGCGCCTGCTCACGCGACGTTCCAGCGAGCGCCGACGCTCCCGCGACCTGCAACCATCGTATAAGTACTTAAATAAATAAATAATTCATTCGCTTTTACACAGGGTGTATAAAATATTAGCTGCAAATATAAGTGGTGAATTAGACCATGAAAATTAACATCTTTCCAAGAAACAGGTCGAAATATGAAATTATTTGGTCGGTCGGTAAATTTGTATGGGAACTCCAAATTTTTTTTTCATATTTCGACCTGTTTCTTGGGAAATGTTGTTCAGTTTCATGGGCTGATTAAACCCTTAAAATATTTGCAGCTAATATTTTTACACCTTACATAGTGGCACGCACGACCAGCGTAACTGTCAGTACGCGCCCGTAAAGTCTGTTTCTCTTAGAGAGTCCAGAAAGGTAAACAAACAAATCTCCACAGACTAAAAATCTCTAATATTAGATTTGGTAGGGCTGGGCAAGAGTGAGTCAGTTCAAAATCTTTATAACTGAGTCGAGTAAGATCATCGTAACTTGTTGATTGTTTGAACACAGTATTAAAAACAAATACCCTGTGGCTTTACTCGCATTATCATTGTTTTTTATATATAAAAAAACAACCTTTATTGGATAATTTTGCCGTTCATAGTAGCGTAAATACAGTGCATAAAAAGGAGTAGTAATTAAAATGTCGTCCCTTCTAAGCCCCGTTGATATGAATCTAAGTTTAAGAAAATAATGTTTTTCATTACTAATTATTTTTGTCGCACTGTACTTGGAACACTAAATAATAGAGACGGCATGATAAAACAGTTCTTGCCTCTCGCTCGCTATTGTTACTGTTAGAAAGAGAAAGTCATTCTGAAGCAATAGCGTTTTACGGCTTGCGATTGACCGTCATTCGTTTCCTCGCTTCGTTCCGATGTTGTGTGTTCCGAATGCTCTTCCGTGTTTGATCCCTAACGATATAGAACTCGTCCCTCGTGCTGCCTCCTGTAACTCATGGAGTGTGTGAGTCGGACATTAAATATAGCTTGATACCTTGTGACATCAGTCAGCTTTGGGAAAATGCTCAAGGTCAACTTTTCTTTGTTTCCTCTTTCCTTCCCATTCAGTATGGATCTGACAAATGTAACGGGTATCAAGTTAGATTTTATTAATTTTACCTATCCTAACCTTAACGGTACTTTCATCCTTACATAAGAGAAAGTAAGTCGCGATTTTTTCTGATTAAAGGCATTTTAATAAATGTTTGTAGATGTTATTTACGTAATCTCAAAGAATAAGATTGAACTTTTATGATCATACCTAATAATAATGACTAAAACAGAAAAAAAAGAAACCTTAATGAATCAATCGAGTCATTGACCGACTCACTGAACTGAATCAGAACTTTGGACTCAATGATGTGGCACAGCACTATTCAAAGATGGCTGTATGTTCACGATCTGTCAAAATGTCCGTGTTTGTTTAATATTTTATTAATTTCTAATAGAATTATACATAATTGAGTCATAAGTGTTTTCAGTTATGTGGGATGTGAAATATGTATTTGTATGACAGTTATAACGTGCAGTTCTCATATATTATGGCGAAATCTATCGACGTTGTTATGGCAAGTTGTTTGTTTACATTTATGGACTCTCTAAAAAAAATAGACTTTACGTGCGTATATGGAGCATTGAAGTCAAGTTACACTGTGCGCGACATTATCTAAGCGAATGAGCTATACACGGTAGTCACAATACAAAAAAATGTTGTACGTTAGCAAGTTAAAAGGGATCTATCACCCTCTTTGAGGTCATCGCCGCACAAGCATGAAACTGTGAACGACTGTCAAACCTTAATAACTCTGATACCAAGGTTAACGTTGTTTTCATGAAAGCTTTACAACACTGCAGGTTATTTTTATTAAAGAAACGAGTATTATGTTAATAATTGGTAGGTAGGTAGTGATAGAAACTAAATCACTAAATCACACTGCCAGCAGAATATGAAATCTGATCTTACACTAGTGTTTCAAGCAACAAATAAAACTTTTTGTGAATTTGAGCTCTTCGCGGTAGAAATCGCATGGCGGAATAATCATATGACTTACCTCTCCCTGCGTTCTCTCTCACGTCGCCTGCGTTCTCTTTCTCGTTCCCTCTCGCGTTCACGTTCCCTCTCCCTCTCGCGATCGCGGTCCAGTGAACGGCGCCGGCTGTTGCGACGACGCGACCGGCTCCTAAGTTAAATAACGTAACAATTTAATGCATAGCTGATTTATTTAGAAAAGCGAAAGGAAATAGTCTCTGCCTAGCCCAACGGGAAAGAGTCGAGATTTATGTGTGTATGTATGTTTATTTAGAACAATCAAATTTTTTTGCCAAGATTGTTTTGCGACATTGATGGAAAAGAAGTGGACACTGTGTTTGATAACGACTATGAAGAGAGTAGAAATCTGCGCTTTTTTTCTTAGTATCTTTTCAAAAATCTAGTGCAAAAGGCAACACAGTAAGTGACACCTTAGTGTTGTAAGCATCTATGTATAGTTTACTTCAGGAGTCTGGCAGACGATTTAATCAGAGTCTGAGGCAAGAATTTTCGTGGCTGTACAGTGTGTTAGGAAAAGTATTAACCACCACGCTTGGCAGGCAGATTGGCGAGCGCAGTGCAAGGTGTTTTAGATATTCACAGGGAACGCTGCTGCCCGTTCCTTGGACTCATCCCTTAGTCGTCTTTTACACCCACGATAGAAACGGAATGATGATATTTTAAACGAGCCATCACCATCACATCAACCTATAGCGGACTACTGCTGGACATAGGCTTCCCCCAGGGTACGCCACAATGAGCGATCTCCCGCTTTCGCCATCCAGTCACTACCAGCCGCTCTGTTTAAGTCATCGGGCCATCTGGCCGGAAAATGTCCGACGGTACGCCTGCCGAGGCGTGGTCTCCACTCAAGAACCCGCGCCCCCCACCGGCCATTGGTTCTACGACAGATGTCACCAGTCACACATGTGTATCATGTCAAAAATAAGCTGCTTACCTTTCTCGTCGGGAGCTGCGTCGGGGACTCGCGCTACCAGAGGAGTCGCGGTTGGAGCGGTAGTGGCGCTTCTTGTGGCTCGATGCCTTCTTGGCACTTCCACCTACAATCACATTCATAGTATTAAACAACTTGTTTTCTTATCTAGCGGTTGAATCTGTAGCTAATCGTTTTCCCATGGGAATAAGACATTTTTCCGGCATACGCATAGACCTACGTCTTGAATCATTCCATCTATTAAAAAAACTGCATCAAAATACGTATAGATAGATCTAAGAATCTAAGAATACAAACATACATACAATATACATAGATAGATACAGACATAGGAACAGACGCGGGAAGCGACTTAATATTATGTATTTGATACTGTAGCGTTTGATAGTGTCTAAAATTACATGTATACAATATAGAAATTATACCGACTTTAAAGCCAGAGCCAGAATACATAAGACATAAAATAGCGCCTGCCCTTTTTTTACTCACGGATTTAATAAAAGTCTTCTAAGAGATAAATCCAAGGAAAGGGCAACAAAATTCCCTATTAATACAAAATCTTAAAACTGCTTTGTCTAACCCGTGGCATGGTCAGTATAGCAAATACCCCCTATTTATTGAGGGCCGTGTTCAGCAGTGGACTGCTGATGATAATAAATTATCATAATAACAAATTCAACTTCATATCTACCCTACAAAGCATAAAGGTATGAGTGTGTGTATGCACTCACGCGAAGACGCAGACGTGGACCGGCCGCGTCCTCCGCTCCTTGACCGGGAACGTTTCTTTTCTATTATCTTGACGTCGTCTTTGTCGTCAACAGACCTGTGAACGAACACTCGAAAATAATATGCAGAGCTACATTATGTACCTACACTACCACGTATAGCTAAGTAGAATTAATATTCCATAAGCATTTATTCTATAGTTATGTAGTAGCTGATATACAGTTGATAAGTCGTAACTAAAGTTCGTGAACCGTAAATAGATTTAGGTTCGATATAGGTATAAGTTTTATATTATACTACTATTTTGTTTGTTTTATCAAATCGTATGTATTGGAACAATGGACTTGCTTATTTTCATTTTTGACAATAATATACTGTCTCTCTCTTTTCGTGTGGGACACCGAGTCGTCCAACGACCCGATGAACCCTAGTGTCAGAATTTTTTAACCGCCTACTACAGGCAGCCAGGCTTCTGACATGGTTGTGTAACGATCGCCGTCTAAGTGACCATAGACAGCAACCGGGACCTACGGCTTAACGTGCCATCCAAAACACGGAACCATCTTACTTACGGACAATCGGGTGTAATAATATACTGTGAGTGCGGTAAATCCCAATAATTTGATACTCATGTAGTTTACAGCGAGGTCTAAGTAAAATTAATAAATAAACATCCAGGACAATTCACACTGCGCCATCTAGCCCCAAACTAAGCTAAGCTTATACAGTAGCAACTAGATAGCTGATATACTTATTTTTTGTAATTAAACACATATTACATTGAAAACACCCAGACAAGACACAAATATTTGAATTTTTAAAACAAATATTTGTGTCCTACGCGACCCTCGGCGTAGAAGAGATACTATCCACAACGCCATAGGGACAGTACTGCGTATATGCAACTTACTTGGCGCGTGAGACAGAGCGCGACTTCCTGGCGTCCTCCTTCTTGTCGGGCTTGTCGTCCTTGGGCTCGCTGGGCGCGCGGCGCGGCGACTCCTTCACCTCTATATTCTCTTCTTTCTTCTCCGGGGACTTGCCGTTTTCTGTGTAGTACAAATCAAAAATTAAAGTCGTTGGCGTAGTATATGGGATTTATCATTACTTGTGGCAACGACATTATTAGGCAGCTGAACTATCCGAACGTATCCGTATTGCGTATAGTAGAGGTATAGTTTGGACTACGATTACGATTTAGGATTTTGGTGCTCTTTAAAGCCTTTCTAGGCCTCTTGATAATCTTTCATTAAACAACAGCCTTATGACCTAACAATAGGGATGTGGATTGGCAAGTCAAATGAACTACTTTTTTAAAACATTTTAAAACGGTATTTTGTATGAAATTAGGAATTTATGACGTCATAGATTGCTATTTTGGATGGCGTCAGAACACTTACTTTTATATGTTTTTTTTTTGTATATTAGTTTAAATTTTGATGTTATGAAAAATTATGATTGAAGTATGTATGTTTGTCCGTTTATCTCGCGTTTGGATGAACAGATTTTGATGCGGGTTTCAGAAAAGTGTTTGTCAGACTTAAGAGAAGGTACGGGTCAATTCACACCGAGACGCGACGCGACGCGACGATACTCAAAGAGGCCAATGATTTCGCGCTACGCCGCGCGTCGTCGCGAGACGCATCGCAACGTCGCGAGGCGCATCTTAAAATCGTAGCAGGACGACGCCTCGCTGCGCAGCGAGATGCCGCGAGGCGCAGCGGAACGTATCTACTAGCCGCGGGCGCCGCGCGGCCCCGCCCGCGCCCTCTCATTCCATTATTTTTGTAAACTTCTTCCTCTTCCTCTTCTGCAAGAAGTCCGATTATAACAAGATCCCAGTGTATCATTATATTTTCAATCGAGCACTCGACCGAACTGCATCAATTCTAAAGGAAGTCTGAACGGAAATAGTAGAGAAGTCGCCACAGCGGCCTCAGGCTGCGCCTCGCGGCGTCGCGCGGCACCGTGAGACGCAGCACCGCTCTTGCACGCCGCGCGTACCGGCGATGCACCGCTGCGTCACGATACGTCGCGCTACGCCGCGAGGCACCTCGAGGCGCAGTGCTGCGTGGTGCAACGTAATCTGAATTCTCACAATGTAATGTGTATCTTTTCGTGTAGTGAATAAAGTATATTCTGAGTCGCTCTATGAAAAATGTGCGCGCAGCGTCGCGCCGCGTCGCGTCTCGGTGTGAACTGACCCTAAACGACAATAAAATGGGGTTCGCACTTCATACGTCAGTTGAAGTCGGTTCTCTTTAAAAAAAAGTTATTATCGACATCAACCGATGTGGCGCAGTGGTAGTGCGACTGCCTTTGACGCAGAAGGTTCCGGGTTCGATTCTCGGTGGGTCACTCACAAAGTTGATATTTATCACTTTGTGAATTTGTTCCCAGTCTGGTTAGGACATTGCGGGCTGAACCACCCGATTATCCGTAAGTAAGATGTTTCCGTGTTTCGGATGGCACGTTAAGCCGTAGGTCCCGGTTGCTGTCTATGATCACTTAGACGGCGGTCGTTACACAACCATGTCAGAAGCCTGCTACATGTAGAAGTCGGTTGAAAAATTCTGACACTAGGGTTCATCGGGTCGTTGGACGACTCGGTGTCTCACACGAAAAGAAGAAGATCAACATCGACGTACCCTTGGGCTCGACCTTGTCCTCGTCGGGCTTGGGCGGGCTCTTGTCGCGGCTGCGGCGGCGCGAGCGGCGCGGGCTGCCGCCGTTGCGATGCTTCCTGTCGCCGGAGCGCTCCCGGGACCGGGACCGCGAGCGCCGCCGCTCCCGGGAACGGCGCCGCGACCGGGAACGGGAACGGGACCGGCGGCGGCTGTCCTTTTCCTTGTCTTTGTCCTTGAGCTGCTCTTCTTGCTACAAATGGTACAAGGTTTATAGGAGTGGCATAAAAAAAGGTAATAGGTAATTGTTTATAAAATTTGATATGAAGAAGAGCTGACGACGATTACTGACCCACTACCTTTTTGGGCAGCACTTGTGTAGTTTGCATTCGTCATTATCATACTTCGAGCATTCACCCTATGGAGGTGGTAAACAGTAAATTACTGAACAATTTTTACTGCCACTTTTTGCGGGAGAGGAGGTAAACACAACAATAATTTTACAACAACTTGAAACCACATACAAAATGGCAACTGTCAGTTTCTTATGACATGCTGGGCAAATGGGCAGTGACTTCTGACAGAGGGGTAAGCCAAGTTTTGCCATCTCCTTAGGGGGAATGCTCTAAGTTATCATATTATAATGACACATCTACCCACTGCTGAGTATAGACCTCTTTCTTTTCTCGCCATCTACGCCGGTACTGTGCCTCTTGCAGCCACTATCTTGCCAGCAATGGTCACTGCAATCACGATCACCACACTATGAATTCAACTCACCATTCTCTTCTTGATCTCTTCTTTCTTCTGCTGCGTGAAGGACTCCGGAATGCCGTTGTCGCTGGCCTGTGCGCTCAGCAGCAGCTCCCACAGCTCGCCCATGAACAGCCTCGCGTTCTTCCCGTTCAGAAATCCAGTCAAATTGATCTGCATTTTCTTAGGACAAGGAAACTAGGGAGCCGAAGGGATCGGGAAAGAAAAAAAATAAGAATTAGTAATCTTATTGTAAAGCTCACTATGGAGTTGGAAGGTTATTCCTTAGCCCGTGTTCATTAGTGTACGACAGATATAGGAAATCTTTGAAACTTCCCTTCGAGCTTTGTTCACTGAGACAGTTTACATATTGTGGGCATTTATAAGTTTAATAAAAGTAAAGTCGCCAAGAGCGCCGTAATTTGTTTTGACTCGTTCAAACGTAGATCAACAGCACAGAGATGACTCGGGTAGGGAAGCGACAACACAGCAAGTGGAAAATACATCATGTGATTAGTTTTCTTGACTGCACCGCCGACGACGCAGCTGCGACGCGCAGACGCCACGCCGCCGCGACGCACGGCGGCCGCACGACGCTCCGCGACACGTTGACGCAGACCGTAGCCACGGCGTCTTCTCTCTTCTTTCTTCGTTCTTCTTATATCTGTAAGGGTGTTGCGACAACCACATTATGCTGAACGCAAGGCCTAGACGGAACTTCCCTACCTCGAGTCAAATCCGTCTCGTGGCGACTTTCACAAGTTTATTTCACAAGTTTTCTCAGCTCGGGATCTTCTGATTTTGTCTTAAAATTAGCATTGCTTAAGTATTTAATTCCCCGTAAATACCGATTGAGTATGCTAAGTCGGCTCCGAAAGGGCGGAGTCCGCGGTCGCTGGGCGGCGGGCGGCGGCGGGCGAGGGCGGCGGCGGCGCACTAACCGGTGGTGGAACCATAAAAATAGCCATACGCAATCAATACACAACTGATATTATACTTCGATTGCAGTTTCTTTAGACATATCGCAAATAATTACATTATTACCTGTATAATACAGCCTATCATATGAACATAAAGAAACTGCAATGATTACATAGTTAGGTATAGGTTTCGATAGAATGGAATGAAATAGCCACCTTTTCCTCGAGTTGGTTGTTGACGTAGTCGATGACCACATCGTCTTCCATCTTCAGTATCTCGGTGATCTTCTGGGTGATCCATGGCTTGATGATGTCCAGCTTCACCTTTGTCATGTCCACCTAGATATAATAATTTTTGTGAGAATGTTTTAATATCATTGTTGTCAAAAGATATAATTTGATTGAAGAGTATAACTTATTACAGCTTTTAGTATGTTTAGTTCTAGAATCATGGTGTTGACCTCCAAAATACTGCTATAGTACAAATAGGTGAAGTAAGAGTTTTCACTAGTACATTTTCACTTGTTTTCACAGAAATAAGCAAATCAGATAGATAAAGAATTTACAATCTTTAGTCAATCATGCCCTCATAAGCTTTCTCACAAAATAATTATATATCCATAAATGTTTCACAAATTGAAATACAGTGAGCAGTGGGCAAATGTAATTGGACAGTGCCAATGCCTTATCTGTGAATTCATAGGTAGCTGTGTAATAAAAGTTATAGCAAAATAATAGAAAATGCAATTTGCCTGTTGAGTCAAGCAGTCGCCAAACTTCATTTGCTTCATGAGCTTCTTCTCCTTGTCGCTGAAGCGGGTGTCCTGCTCCGTACTCGTGCCCTGAAACATAAAATTTAGAACCACTGAATTATTGGTGAACCATGTCCAGCAGTTGACTGTTGTGGCTGTAGAAGAAGGAGAAGAATTATTATTTTCTCTTTTTACTTCTGCAACATGGCAATCTGTTTCACAACAATGAGCCATTTCTTTGGCTGAATACTATGCTTCCTATGTTGTTGTTTAATTTTCAGAGACTATCCTGTGATCTATCTCTCGAAATGCTGTCAAATCTATGACAGGTTTGATATACTGTGTCTTTTTAGTCTGAAGAAGCATACACTTTCTTGGCTAATTCATTCACATGTTGAGATAGTCTGTTATGGTTTTTTTGCTGTATAATGCTATATCCTGCTTGAGGGTCTTAATGCCTAGGTCCATTTGCATGTATTTATTGCTGACGTAAGGTGGTATGTTAAATATAAAGTGATATGTAAAATATATTAACTGAAATAGCTTCACAATTCAAGTTCTGTACATATTGTAATAGTTTTATTGTATTTGAATTGAATGGTTAGGTGCCAGGTAGGTAACTATTAAGCCAACCTAACCAAGGTTCGGTGTGGATGTGTTACACCTGAGCAGCGCATGTTAAAATTCTCATGCTCGGGCAAAAAACCGTCCACACCTACCGCGCTTTGCGCCACATGCTGCGCGCAGCAGTGAGCATCTGACGCTGCTCATTCAATGGATACCCAGCTATCAGATTTTAGAGTTCACTATGTAGGGACCTAGTCACGTTGTGTTTTGTCAGCAGTTTTGTATCGAGTCACTGCGGCGGCGAGCCCCGCTCGCCAGTCGTCTCCCCCACCTTAGCCTGTGCGCGCGCACCTCACACTTTAATCATGTAAACCGGAAATTAACAAAAAAATAATAACCTTCTGAATTGGAGTCCAGCCTTTTTCTTTCTACAAGTTCATCACCTACCATTACCAATTATCATGTATGCCCTGTGGTTGGCATACGTACTGGTAGATGAACTACTTGTAGAAAGAAAAAGGCTGGACTCCAATTCAGAAGGTTATTATTTTTTTGTTAATTTCCGGTTTACATGATTAAAGTGTGAGGTGCGCGCGCACAGGCTAAGGTGGGGGAGACGACTGGCGAGCGGGGCTCGCCGCCGCAGTGACTCGATACAAAACTGCTGACAAAACACAACGTGACTAGGTCCCTACAATATTCCCCTCCTTTTTCAAAATTTTGCTAAAAATTTTCAACATTACAAAGCTACAACAAAATCGAAACAAGAACATGACTAAACAAAAGGATCTCATATTACATTGACATAAAGAACGATAACATTGGCTACGCAGAAACTACGAACATATCAAACGTTTACAATTACGCTGACTGACAAATTACAACGAACAATAGTAGGACTTGCATGATTCTAGGACTTTTAAATTTTACAATGACAAAGGTATGAATTCTTAAATATTGTACATGGTGTTCTTAAAATATTTCAACTTACGAATTTCATCTAACAATTACACGACACTTTCTGAAACACGACACACTGTAAGACACTGAGATGTCCTGTCCGATTCATATCCAAACGCTGTCCAACCGAAATCCGCCTGGGCATAAACTTCTCAAGACCTCCCGGTGAGCCTTCTGAGTGGTTCCGCGCCCTACTCCTACTCCAACGCGAGAGTCTTCTCTAAGTTCCATTCCTCCAGACTTGAAGAAAACGGTGACAGTTGGCGTCGACGCAATCTCCAGTGATCTTTGTAACACCCTGTGTGTCCTGAAACGCTCGCAGTTGTAACACGGTGCTCGGCGTCCTAGCGCTCGCCACGTGGGAGCAAGACGTGACCGCTACACTGCCGTCAGGGAATCTTCATCGCATGTCATAGTTCGCTCATAATCAAGGGCTACGTACAACAGAGGCTTACATTCCGTACACAAAACTGCAGCTAATCCACTCCAACCGATGGCACTTCTTCTTCATTCGGTGAGGATCTGATGAAATTGTCGTGTCGTCTTCTTCGATGATGTTATCCAAAAGTAGAACAGAACACCAGTCACTTTCAGTAACCCCAAGTGACATGGGGGAGTCGTCTCGTCCGGAACAGTTTTTTCATACTTCACGGGAATTTTCCATCACTCCAAATTTCGCTGATCTTGCGTCTTGCGTGTTGCTAGTCGGTGTCACCAATTATCACGTATGCCCTAGTGTTGGCATACGTACTGGTAGATGAACTACTTGTAGAAAGAAAAAGGCTGGACTCCAATTCAGAAGGTTATTATTTTTTTGTTAATTTCCGGTTTACATGATTAAAGTGTGAGGTGCGCGCGCACAGGCTAAGGTGGGGGAGACGACTGGCGAGCGGGGCTCGCCGCCGCAGTGACTCGATACAAAACTGCTGACAAAACACAACGTGACTAGGTCCCTACAACTACTTCGAGCTGTAAGAACTTTTGCTAGGGACAAAAAGTGTGTGTGTTGAGATTAGTAGGCATGAAACTCTAAGTGATGATTACAGGTAGTGTTGATTAAAGTTTGTTCCTCCTTTCACTAGAAACTAATGTTTAGGCTATTCATTAAATTATCCCCCGCACATGCCATGTTTTACTCTGAAATAAGAACATTTATATGTGTACTAGCTTCTTTATTCCGCGACAATGTGCAAAAGGAAAATCTATAAAAAAGTTAACAATATGTAAGACCACCAATCATATTATATGTATATCCCTTCCCACTCTGAAAAGTACTGCTATACCCTGACCAGCCTTGGATGTGTGCTTCGACAGGTATGCAAGGAGCAGCACATGGCTTTAACATGCAAGCATTTGCCTTATGTGGTAGCTTTTCCAACGCTCATAGTCTGAACGCCCATATACTCTATAGTCAGAAGCCGCCAAGACCAACAATCAACAAGAACAAAGGTGCCAGACATACACCAGAGCCACTAAGTAGCTGCTACGCTAAATATGAAGTGAATCTAATATTTCTACTGATAATACCATATTTCGAATAAGATTGCGGCTGTAACTGAATGCCCACTGACGTTACGAAGCGGGTGGCGATGCCGCTACTAAAACAAAGCGGGCCAACACAAGTGCTTCCAAAGATGTATTCGAGCTCTAAGCAACGTAAAGAAATGTTCTTTTCTTACCGTGTACATCATCATATTGATTAAACTTCAGAAAATCGATGCAACTAAAATTTTCTTGCTCGGGAGGACTCCCGAGGCTTGGGACGCTAGACACGTATTCTAATATCACAAGATATACAAGTCCCGGCGTAAAATAGAAACCTTCGTCTTATTATTTCCACTGAATTCTCCAAATGACACCTAGTTCCATCTTGTTTCACAGTATAGCACAAAAGAAAAGAAACAAATTCTCAAATCACATCAGCGTCGAAACGTGACCGAAAACCGCCATTTTGCTTTTTTATTTTAAACTTTTTTTAGATGTTCGTAGTTTTAGAGATGTCCCATCCATAAAAAGATCGATCTTTTGAAACTTGTGTAAAAATAATACTGAAAAATTACAATATTTCAATTTTACTATATTATTTGTAAGGGGTGAACTAGCTCATGAAACAACAACTTTTTTATATACTGCTTTTTTTCATGCACACCTAGACTGGAGTGGCGGCTTGGCGTCATGTTGGCAGTAATGCAAATGAGGGCTGCCATATTCTCTTACCGTTTATCCTTCTTCTTGCGTATTGATGGCAAAACAAAATCCGTTTTTTTATAATAATGAATTAAATTATTTTTGTTTTGTTTGTTTGATTTTGATTCATACACAGCCGTTTTCATGTTTCCGTTAAAATTAGACGTTTTCCAGCGGTAAAAAGTAGTCTATATCAATCTCTAGCCTCTTATACACGTACTTACAAAAATACACATATATATTCGTATATCGCACTGCTGTGACAGGAAAGACGGACAAACAAAGAAACACACTTTTTCATTTATAATTTTACTACCTAAATCAATAGAATACTTTATTTGTTGGAGTAATTCGGCCTGAGCCTGGCAACTTTTATGGCGGCAATCCGAACATGAACACATCTTAAGGGATTATTGTTTCATCGGTTAATGATAGACGTTTTTTCAAATTTTTTTTTTTAATTTCATGTTTATCTGAGTCTTTAGCGATTATTTCCTGGCACTGGCGAAACACCATTAAATAAAGGAATTGAATTGAATTGAGCCTAATTGCGTTTTTCACGTTCACAAAAGTCTTTTACTTTTATAATAGCAAAATTGTTTATCGCCACTCTTTAGTATTTTTGGCATGATTTCCTTATAATTTGTGTAAGAAAAACTCCAAACACGAATCAAAGTTTTGACGATGATGACAGACAGGGGTGGCAACATGACGCCATAGGAACTATTTTGTTCACTGTGAACCCAACCAACCAACACAGGCAGACAGAACCCAGTCTCATTCATTTCATTTCATTGAATCGTGTGAGTCAAATCCTTGTAATAATTTCTCTCGTTGGGCAACTCTTCAATCTGTATCTGTGGTAGCTGTCATTCTTTTGCCATTCCATTCGCCCAATATGAGCACTAGAACGAAAGTAAGAGATGCAGATATATTTTAGTACAAGTGCAACAAAGTTGGATATATATATTTTCTTTTCTTCCATTCCATTGATTCCATTCTTGTTTTTTTCTTCGGTTGGCGGGAAAAGAAGACAACGGAAAATTTTCGTTAATTAATTTTTATTATTGTTTTCAAGTTATTAGGCTAAGTACTTGTTTTAATTAGTGTACATATTGTAAATAATTTATCTTTCATCGGATAGGGTAAGTTTTTGTTACACATCTTAGCCGTTTTGGCGAAAATGGACCCCTCCATAGTGAGGGAGTCCGAAATTCCCATACAACCTCCAGACGAGTCTATGTCTCCAGCCCTGGATCTCTTAGTGGCAGCGGCAAAAAAGGTTGAAAACATTGATGAAAATAGCGGTCGTGGCTTATCAAGTTCATCTATAAAATCTTTTAAAAACAAAAAGCACAATAAAAAAGTTAAATATGTATTGCTAGACCCCAATCAATTAAAAGAAAAAAAGAACCTTCCCGTAGACCTTCCCATACAAAAACAGGCTGCTACTGATACTAGCATCCCAATGGACCAAGACCACCCCAAAAATGCTTCCCGGTTGGACCGTGTTTTTGATAAAAATTTACCACAGGACCAGATTCGTGACAAAGATACAAATTTTAAGAAAAGTGTTTTTAGGGAGCTTTATGATCCCAAAGACCCAGGCCCGTACATTGTTCATGTACAGTTTGAAGAAGAAGATGGTAAGAGGGGGCGTACTCTGCATCCTTTTGACTTTTCGTTCTTTTTGTACAAAAACGGAATGAAAAATATTTTAGAAAACGGGGTAAAAAGGATAGGACGCAATCGATTGGCTATTTCGTTTGGGTCTTGGAGAGAAGCAAATCTTTTTGTTTCAGACGAGGTTCTTGCTGGTCAAAAAAAGTACCATGCTTCAATTCCAACATTTAATTTGTGTCGCATGGGCATTGTTAAGGGTGTTCCAGAGAGCTGGACTCAGGAAGAGATAATGCAAAATATCAAAGTCCCTGAGGGGTACGGGGAAATTTTACGTTCTCGTCGTATGAATCGTAAAACGGTTTCTGCTTCAGGTGTTGTTGAATGGGTTCCTACACAAACAGTCACTTTGACTTTTGACGGACAACGACTTCCTTCCAGGGTTTACGCGTTTTATTCGGCTCTGCCTGTGCAAAAATACATCTTGCCAACAATACAGTGTCATCGCTGTTGCAGATTTGGGCATACACAAGACAAGTGTCGTAGTAAGCCCAGATGCTCAAAATGTGGTGAAGAACATGATGCTGGAACTTGCGTGGTGACAATATTTTCATGTGTTAACTGCTCAGGAGATCACCAAGCCACTGCAAAAATTTGTCCAGAATTTTTGAGGCAAGCCGACATCAAAAAATACATGTCAGAGAACAATGAATCGTATCTTGAGGCTTCAAAAATAATTCCAAACTCAAAACCACTGTTTTCAGAAATTGTTGGCAGGGCCTCTTCTCCAAATTCTTCTGTTCCTGTGGAGTCCACTGAAAACAGAAAAGTCTGGAATAAGAAAACTGTCACAATTCCACCAAAAATAAAAAAATCAACACCCCAAGGCTATGACCACAAATCGCACAATGATTTAATTAATTCTTTCAATGCACCTACCCCAGCAAATGGATGTGGTTTCAGAACGACTGAAATCAATGATAAAGAAATTGACTCTCAGGCATATTCATTACAGGATTTATTATCTCAATTAGTTAATATTGTCCTTAACTCTTCTTTACCGTACAACGTTGCCCTATCACTTATTAACTCTATCTCTGTTGCCATTCTCAATTTAAATCATGGATTGTCTGATCCAGTGGAACCCCAGAAGCATTCGCTCTAAACAATCTGAACTATTTTTTCTAATAAACAAGTATAAACCGTCTATCCTGGCCATTTCTGAGACTTGGTTGGGACCGGGATCCCTGTATAGGGTTCCAGGTTTCAACATTCTCAGGACTGACCGGAGAGATGGATATGGAGGAACAGCTCTCCTCATAAAGCAAAATTATTTTTTTAAACAAATTAATTTACCTGTTCATAACAATGATCATTTAGATGTAGTTGCTGCTGAAGTAGCAGGTGTCTCTTATGTGTCGGTGTATATATCTGAAAAAGATTTGACAGTTATTCCAACCTTAAAAAATATTGTTGGAGGGTTACAATCTCCTATTGTCATTTTGGGGGATCTAAATGCCCATCATTCTTCGTGGGGTGCACCCCGTGATGACGTTTTTGGAATTCGTATTGCTGATATGTTAGATGATTTAAATCTTGGAGTACTAAATACTGGGTGTCCTACTCGTCGACCTGTACCAGGTCAAGCTCGTAGTTATGTTGATCTTTCCATATGTTCTCCTAGTCAATTGTCAGTTATTACATGGGAAATTTTAAATTTGTCATATGGCAGTGATCACTATCCAATCATTTTGAGGTTTCCAAAATCGAACAAGAGTTGCGTACAACCTTTACCTCCCTTATAAAAATATAAATTACCTGATAAATGTAGTACTTTGTGGGATAGTTATTCTGCGTCGTTGGATGAAGAATTATGTGAGCTCTCGGCGATTTCTGTTACTAATACTAATGTTGTTGGTCATTATGACCATTTAACCTCAAATATCAAGAAGACAGCAGATGTCACTTTTGAATCAAAAAATGTTACCAGTAATAAAATTGTTTCTCCGCCATGGTGGGACAAGCAATGCACAGAAGCGGTAAAGAAAAGAAATGACATGGATTTGCTGGTGCATGATAATGTTGATTTATTCACTTTCAATCAGTTTAGGAATTATGAAACGGCTACTAAACGTCTTTTGCAGAAAAAGAAGCGTAAGGGATGGAAGAGTTTTTGTGGATCTATCTCGCCGAGCACTCCTCTAACTGAAGTTTGGAGTAGTGTTCGTCGGTATAGAGGTTCCCTGAAGACTCGGTCTGTCTCTTCCTTCTCATTGGATTGGGTTACATCGTTTTTTCGTTCTCTAGCACCTGATTTTGTACCATCTTTACATCATATGCCTTTTACGTACACATCTTCAAATACAGGCTACTTAAATGGACCATTCAATTTGCAGGAATTAAATTGGGTCTTAAAAAGGGTATCGGATTCTGCGCCGGGGGTTGATGGTATCCCGTATTCTTTTATTGTCAATTCATCCGTTTCTACTAAACTGTTTTTCCTTGATATTGTTAACACAATAGTTGAGACTGGAGTAATTCCTTCATCCTGGAAACATCAACTAATAATCCCATTGTTGAAGCCAAATAAAGATCCTCAATTGCCATCTTCATACAGACCGGTTGCGTTGGCTTCCGCGTTAAGCAAGTTGGCAGAACATCTTATTAAAAATAGACTGGAGTGGCACTTAGAACATAATTCTTTATTATCCACTTCTCAATATGGGTTTCGAAAGGGGAAAAGTGTGATAGATAATCATTCAATTTTGACAACAGATGTACAGTTGGCATTCACAAAAAAGGAAATCGTTGCAGCGGCCTTTTTAGATGTTAGCTCTGCGTATGATAATGTGGATTTAATAATATTGCAACAAAAATTATCTGCAATTAATTTCCCTTTGAAGTTCGTTAACTTTCTGTTTAACTTATATATGGGCAGAACGCTCACGATTCGTCTGGCGGGTGTAGAAGAAGGTTTTAGGACAGTGTGGAAAGGTGTTCCTCAAGGCTCTGTTTTGAGCCCTTTACTATATGATGTGTACACTAGGGATTTAGACAGGGCAATCATTGGGAGTAATATATTGCAGTATGCAGATGATCTTCTTATATATTCAAGCAATAAATCTACCGATGAGGCGGTTGCTACTTTGCAATCGGATCTAGATCGTTTACAGCTATGGATGTTCAATCACAATTTATCTTTATCTCCACTTAAATGTTCAGTTATGGTCTTTACCCGTAAAAGAACAGTCCCTACAGTTAACGTAAAAATTAATGATATACGTAGTCGGTCCCAAAGTTCTGTCATATATGAAAATACTGATAAAATAAAAAGTACCAATCGGTTTTTAAAAATTTATATATCATTTAAAAATACAATTATCGAAGAATCAAAATAACATAAAACTATTCGAAATGACCTCCCTTGCTTTTAATAACGGCTTTCAACCGCGGCGGCCAGTCGTCTATCGCAGCACGCACCATATCCATGTCGATTTCAGCGACTGCTTTAACTATGGCTGACTTCAGGCTCTCCAAATTTTTATGGGGCTTAGCACAGACCTTGTTCTCTAAGACCTGCCAAATTTTATAGTCCAGAGGATTAAGGTCCGGACTGGAGGAAGGCCAATCTTCGTGTCTTATAAACTCAATGTTTTGACGTTCAAACCAGGCTTGAGTGGTCTTGGCTTTATGAGCGGGCGCAGAATCCTGCTGGCACACAAAGTGATGTCCTGAAAATAGTGTGTTGGGCAGGTCTTTGACGTACCGATCCAAAACCGTCTCTTGGTACACTTTTGCACTGGTTTTGACCCCCTTTTCGCAAAAATGAACCTCAGTTGGCCCATAGTAGGAGACTCCTAACCAGACCATGCCTGAAGAGGGATGATGCCCACGCTGCACCCGCGGAACTTTGTTTCCTGCTTCTTCAGAGCTGGTAGCGTACACTCTATCGTTTTGTTTATTATACTTTTCTTCTATATCAAAAATTTTTTCGTCTGTAAAAAGTATATCGCGGTGCCGGTTTTTCGCGTACCGTTTTAACAACACCCGGGATCTTTTGAGTCTAATTTCTTTTAAACGGTCATTAAGTAAGTGTCCACTCTTTTTTTTGTATGCTCGCAGCTTAAGGTCTTCGTTTAAAACCTTTTTGACTGTTTTTCTACTAACCTTCATCTGCAAAGCTATAAGTTTCTGTTTTCGGACAGGATTTCTTCGTATGCGCTCCTTGATCGCTTTGATCACTGCTGGTGTTCTTGCGGAGCGAGGCCGGCCAGTTCTTTTCTTGTCCTCAACACTAGAGACTTCAGTGTACTTACTTATAGTACGATACACAAACCTAAGCGTTATTTTAAATTTTTTGAGCAACTTGAAAATGGTACTCGGCGAGTGCCCGCAGCGATGCAACGCCAAAACTGCTATTCGGTTTTCTTTCAAAGTCCACTCCATCGTGAAAAATCGCGCCAAATGATCATTTATTGTTTTAAAATAATTGTCAAACATTCAAAAACGGAATGCAATAAAACTTTTCCAAATTCGTGTTCTAAATTCAAAAATAATGTGCCAGTGACAGAACTTTGGGACCGACTACGTAGCTATTCCTACAGAAAATGAAGTTATGTTTTTGGGGAAAAAATTTGATTCCAAATTAAACGGTGTAGCTCATTGTAACTATATAGTGGGCAAATGTGAAAAACGTATTTCTGTTTTGAGAGCCTTGTCAGGAGTATGGTGGGGAGCCCACCCTTCATCTTTAAGATTAGTTTACAATGCTCTGATTAGAAGTATTCTAGACTACGGGACCTTTTTACTGGCTCCAGCGAATAAAGGGGCTTTAAAGAAGCTCGACTTGGTCCAGTCTAAAAGCCTCCGCTTGGTAATTGGTGCGATGAAGTCGTCGCCAATTAATGCAATGCAAGTAGAATGTTGTGATCCTCCGCTATATCTTAGAAGGCAATTCTTATCCGATAATTATATTTTTAAAATTAGCCAACTGACTGATCATCCCCTTATACCTAAAATTCAATTATTAAAAAATTACATAGAGTCCAATAATTGCTATTGGGCCCATAAAGAGGTTCCTCACATACTTAATAGCTACGAAAAATTATCAGAATATCAGGATTCATTAAAAACATTTCATTGTCATCCGTTGTTTCATGTAGATTACGATGTTGTCATATATTCACCTAAAATTTGTTTAGACATTGGGGCTGCGAAGGATTCTATAGTTGCAAACTCTCTTGTGAATCAATTTATCCAATTAAACTTTTCTGATGCCGAGGTGTTTTACACGGATGCATCAAAAACGCTTCAGCCTGTCATGGGCGAAGGTGTTGGTGCTGCATTCGTGCATAACAACACGGGTTACTTCAAACTTTTCAAATACCCATCTGTGGTGACAAATTACACTGCTGAGGCTTTGGCTATACTGGAATGTATAAATTATATTATTTTGAAGGGGTACAACAATTCTTTGATTCTGTCTGATTCTTTAAGTTGTTTGAAGTCTGTCGCAAATCCTTTAATTAAAAACGGTGTCTCTCCTCTTACGCTGGAAATTAAGAGTAAGTTGCTAATTTGTGACAATCGAAATCTAAAGGTTACGTTAGCTTGGATCCCTGGCCACTCAGGAGTGCAAGGTAACGAAATCGCGGATAGGTTGGCCAAATTGGCAACTTCTCAAGGCAACAGCGACAATAATTCGGTTTATGTTCACGATTTACTCCCATCCACTAGAGCTTTTATGTATCAAAATTGGAATAATAAATGGGTAAACCCTGAAAAAGGTAAATTTTACAAAAACTTTCAGCCTATCATCCGAAGTCGTCCGTGGTTTTCGAAATATATTGTAAATAAAAAAATTGCGTCAGTCGTTTCCCGTATGAGGTTGGGCCATTGTTGCACCCCAGTGCATTTGGCCAAGTTGGGTATTTGCGACAATGGTGAATGTCAGTGTGGTTTGGGTAATGGCGACATTACCCATATTTTGTTTATATGTAGTAAATTTAATTCGTTAAGCCTGTATAATATTTTAATTGCGCACAAAGCGCCCCTACCTGTAAATACTTCTTGTATATTAAATTTAGCGAATAAGGTGTATGTAAAGTGTCTTTGTATATATTTAAGTTTCCATGATATTTCCATTTGATTTCATTTTCATACTCATTTGATTTCATCCTCACTGGACGTTGGCAGGAATGTCCCCTGAAACTAGGGTTGACTATTGCCATACACAAAAAAAAAAAAAAAAAATCCATTCTTTATTTTTTTTTAATCATTATTTTCTTCCTTCCACAAATAAACAAAACAAATAAAATCGGCGCTGCATTTCGAAATTCGGTAATTTTCCATCAATTCAATTATTAGAATCATCACATAAGTAATTCATCAATACGTTCTGGCCTAAATCCAAATATTTTTCGTTTGATTTCATACACATGCATGCTAAAACTTTTCAAAGTTTTGAGGTTATGTAAGTTGTAAAGTTTGTAAGTACCTGCTTGTCTACCTTACCCTTAGAGCATTCACTAAGACCTTACCATATGCTATGTCTTACCTCTGTGGGTCCTGCCTATGTCCTCTACATATCCACGTCTATTATGTACCCTTGTATTACCTACCAGCCTACTTAAATTTGATCCCAGTGCTGGGCAAAGGCATCCCCAGGCAGAGCTTTGGTGGCCAAGTGGTTAGGACACCGGTCTTACAATCGTGAGATTCAAGTTCGATCCGGGCCATGTACCAATGGGTTTTTACATACATACATTTAGCGACTGCTCCTACGGTGAAGGCAAAACATGAAAAAACCCACAGTCAAATAAAATTTTAATCCAGATGATATTTGCATGCGACCTTAACTTAAGATTGGGGCCGGGTTAACCTTTCGGGTTGCAGAGGTCAGATGGCAGTGGCTGTGTAAAAACTAGGCTCCACATCAAATCCCCAAGGTTAGGAAGCCGACTCTGACAGAGAACAGGATAAGGCAAGGAGAATGATGCATCCCCACCCTGCTTTGCTATCATTATGTTTGGCCAAAAATTTTACACGTAAGGATTGATATTCACTTGGGAGGACTGGCAGCATGTCATATGTAAAGTGCACTTTGACAGCATGTATATACAGGATGTAAAATTCAGGTCTCCAAATATTCTTATAGTATGCATGCAGACCATGAAACTGAACGAAACAGTAATCAGCAATCGCAAAACAACAAAAAATTATCCACTCTCCCGTGCAAATACTAACTACTACTTATGCACTCAGCATATAAATACTATGGGTTTTAAAAAATGTTTCATGTTTCCTTACGTTGAAGTTGAGTTACATGGTCTGAATGTGCATCTTATCAGTACTGAAACCTGTTTTACCTTTATTTCAATGCAATATTCAGTGGTAAATTACAGAAAAATATTGCATGTCAGCTTTTACACTGACTAAACGTGACTGAACTGATGAGATGACTCAAAATTAAAAATTGATCCAATTATATGTCTTCTAAATAATAGGCCTTTAAATATGAAAGTGATTTAGATAAGATTTACTACAATAATGCTGGAGCTGGACAGAAGGGCATTTGTTTCTTCCATCTACAGGGTGTAAAAAAAAGCTGAAAATACTCTCTCTCTGGAGGATTGGTTATTTTCTTCTCATTATTTCAAATAGTTTTTAAAATTAACAGTATTAATACAATACAATACAAATGCTTTATTTGTACAAAACACATCATAATTCAGAAAAGTACAATAAAAGAAAATTCGGTACAATATAGGCGGCCTTATTGCTGATGTAGCAATTTCCACCAGGCAACCTTTTATCAACAGGAAAAGTACGCAGGGTCAAGCGGGATAGTGCATATGTATGACCTATACCTACATATACTAGTCAACTATGTATTTTTCATACTAATGCACAAATTAAATTAAGTTTGTATAATTAGCTTGAAATACGTAACAGACATCTAAGAACAATATATGTATTATAATATATATATTATAATAATAACAAATACCTACGTTATACTTTTTATATTTGAATACCTGATAATGACATCATTAGAAGTAATGTTGCTGCTCTTTTGCTGCTATATCGGACTAAATTTTCCCTCAGCGCTCCCCCTTGTGGATTGATAAACTTTGTAATAATAAATAATCATGTGACGGAGAACCCTTATCTAACCTACGCCATAGAGTGAAATTCCAACGCTATTTCAACTTATAATACTCACGAAAAATAACTACTGTATTAACTTGAGTATCAAGATTGCATAAGCTCAACTTGTTTGTCTTTATTTGTTTCAGATAGCACAGATATGAGCTGAACTCTGACATTGATGTAACTGTTAAATTTATTTTCTTGCTGTCCGTGACATCAATTGGAATAGTTCACTGCGAGACTTGGACGACTAATGGTCGGATAACGAACTCGCAATGTGTATTATAAGATTTTTTTCGTCTGAGGCGTTTAGTGTGCACAAGACCAAGGAAATCCTGCACAAGTTGAAGCTAGTTGACCCGGATGTGACTCAGCTGTCTACTGAACTTTGTTACCATGTGGAGTTGGCTGAGGGATGCGAGTACCTGAACATCAATCAGATTAAGGTGCTGCAATGGCTGCTGAGCTCCCCCCTTCAGCCTCATGCCTTGAAGAATGAAACTATTTACAAGGGTATAAAACAGAACGAGCTGGTCATTGAAATCGGACCCAGGTAGTTTATATTTTTCCAATACCTACTTTTAACATAGTTACCTATACATACTAGCTTTCATACATTTTCATTCAATTATATGTCGCGATAATGTCTAGACTATTACCTATTTCTGGTATTTCCATGCATACATGTATTGTACCTATCTTATCAGCTGTAGGTACTTATTTCGTTCAGATATGACCTTGTCATGCCTTTGATTTGCCTGACCTTGACCATTAATCTGAAATTTTCTCAGGTTCAACTTCTCAACAGCAGACTCCAGTAACTCAGTACAAATATGCGAAAGCGTAGGCCTGAGCGACGTCATCCGCCTTGAGGTGTCCACTCGCTACCTCATCACATTCCAGAAAGCCAAAGATGTCACCGCCAAACTGTTCGAAGATCTAGCTGCCCCTCTTCACGACAGAATGACCCAGTGTGTTTATACCAAAGAGAATCTCCCACGTCAAAGCTTCAATGAAGGTCTGCCTAAAGACTTGGAGCCGTGGTTTGTCGTGCCTTTATTGAAGGAAGGCAGGCCTGCAATGGAGAAAGTAAACCAGAAGCTTGGTTTAGCTTTCGACTCCTGGGACATGGATTTGTACATGGATCTGTTTGTAAACAAGTTGAAGAGAGATCCAACTAGTGTAGAGTTGTTTGACCTTGCGCAGAGTAACAGTGAACATTCCCGCCATTGGTTCTTCAAGGTAAGGCTTTCCATCTGAACTGAAATAAAATATTGCCAGAATTGGGTTTTCAATAAGATTATTCTATTTCAGGGTAAGCTGATTTTGGATGGAAAGGAAATCAACGAGTCACTCATTGATATGGTAGCATCAACTCAAGAATCTTCGAATCAGAATAATGTCATCAAGTTTGGAGACAACAGCAGGTAGATATCATTAACAAGGTTTTGTTCTTTTTAAACAGTTGTTTGCTTTATCTGGCCAGATACTGCTGATAAAGAGTCAAAGATCAACGTAGGTCCAAGTTGGAAAAAATAAACTGGCATTTATACGCTACGGCTACACCAAAACACTCAAACTATTTGATGAAACCCGATGGAAAGTTGAAGTCCTACGGGTCCTACCCCATCTAAGTGGAATCAGTCAGCTAGACTTATACCATAGACATGCTTTCGCTGCCCCAGCTCAGGGGTTTTAAAGTTTCTGATTAGCAAAAACTCAATACATCCATTTTAAATTTCAGTGCAATCAAAGGATTCAAACACGCCAAAATACGCCCCGAAAAGACCGGCGCGCCATCCAAAGTCATAGAAGAGGTGACGAATTCAGACATCATCTTTACCGCGGAGACCCATAACATGCCTACAGCCGTGGCTCCGTTCAGTGGGGCGACCACGGGGACTGGGGGGCGAATCAGGGACGTGCAAGGAGTGGGGAGGGGGGGACATACCGTGGCTGGTACTGCGGGATACAGTGTCGGCAACTTGCTGATTCCAGGTTTGTGTTTACCATTGAAACTCTTCGATGTTCTCTGTACTACAAATATTGTTTGTTTAAAATATTTCTTACGGAAAACAAATCTGAGACACTGACCTTTAACTAAAGTAAGGCAAACAGCCAATGTAACGAATATACACAATATTACTATGGCTGAAAGACAGCTATGTAGCTATTCAGCTGTGACCTATTCTTATCAGTTGTCTCTATATAGTTTGTGTACTTTTTTTATCTCGTTTCGTTGGCCTTAATTCACCCAATAGCATATAACAATCCATTGATCAATTGTTTTTGCATCAATGCATTCAAGAACCATTTTCTTTGTAGGCTACGACTTGCCCTGGGAAGAGAAAGACTGGCAATACCCTAGCAACTTTGCGAGTCCGCTACAAATCATCATTGAGGCTAGTAACGGCGCTTCCGATTACGGAAACAAGTTCGGAGAACCTTTGATTTCAGGTAACTTTATCAAAGTTTTTGAAAGACAAACAAAAATAAAAAGGGGCTTTATAAAATGCAGTTAAAAAAAACAAGTATCACACTGTACCGAGGAATTCAACAATTAGAAAGCAGTTTCATCGATCAACTGAGTTACTGAGGTGTCACTCTAGAATGTTTCTCTGAAACTTTGTCTTTAACCAACCTTTTTTTGGACTTTTGATTAGAATCTTTTCATTTGCAGGTTTCGTCCAGTCCTATGGTTTGAAAAACGGGGATGGCGTGAGAGAAGAGTTCGTCAAACCCATCATGTTCAGTGGTGGTATTGGGTACATGCCGCATTCCATGATCAAAAAGAACAATCCAGAAAAAGGTAAGTCATTTTGATATGCCAAGTTAACAGTGAATGTTCGTCGAAATGTCTGCAAACAAAAAAACGGATATATTAGCATTCGTGATGGTTAGATCACTCAAATAACTTTCAGAATAATTTTCATATCCAGAAGATTAGTTCTGTAAAATATTTTAATCATACTCTGGATAAAAAATTTATAGACAACTCTTATTGGCATGTATTATTTCATAAACAATATCTTTCATTCATTAAACAGCTCGGTGAAGGTCGTTGTATGGCGGGATCCCCTACTATATGAGAGTTTGCACTATTTTCCTACTACTTTGTATTAAAGTACTTTGTAATATTTTGTAGGAATGTACCTGGTGAAGATCGGTGGTCCAGTGTACCGTATCGGGGTGGGCGGCGGTGCTGCCTCGTCAGTAGCGGTCCAGGGTGATGATTCCCGTGCCGCTGCACTTGACTTCGGAGCCGTGCAGAGAGGTAAGAGTTACTTTTCATTTCTTTTAAATAAATTGATTTTTATATGGATAACCTACAGTTCTTTTCTCTTCTTTTATTTTCTTTGCTTTTCTTATCTTTCCGGTATTTTTTATTAATGTGTTGGTTTTTTAAATGTAGTTTGTTTTATATTTGGATGTCGAAAGATTGAGAGTTTAAGATGGAGCGAGCTGCAGCGTCGATTCTTATTTATAAGGCAAGTTGTTTTTCAGGTGACGCTGAAATGGGAAACCGTCTAAATCGTGTCGTACGAGGTTGCTTGGAAGCCGATATTAATCCTGTAGAATGTGAGTTTTTTTGTAATATTCATCATCCATTATTTATCACTATCATATCATTAGACACATTCATTCTTTAATTTACTTATACCACACGGTAAATAACCGTCATAAATAGCCGAATGACGTGCTGGACTTAAAGGTAGACAACTTTTACCTTCCACCTAAAACGCGTCCCACCCTGAGCTTCAAACAACCGCCTCTTCAGAACTTTCCGACTGATACACTTAATATGAATTTCGTTTTTGCATTTTGCAGCTATCCACGACCAAGGTGCTGGTGGTAACGGCAACGTGCTCAAAGAATTGGTCGAACCGGAAGGCGCAGTGGTGTACACCAAGGAGTTCCAGCTTGGCGATCCGACCATCACCACTCTAGAACTCTGGGGCGCCGAGTACCAAGAAAATGATGCGCTCTTGTGTACCAAAAAGAACAGACCTATTCTTGAAGGTCAGTATTAGATTGCCATCATGAAAATCCGTGATAAGTCCACTATTAAGTTAAGCCCCCTCACGCGTTTCAGTTTTCAGTTAGGATTCTGGGATGCCTACATTTTAACTTGTGTTGTGATGTTCAAGTCATGTAAAGGACAGCGGTCCACCTGGTTGATAAATGACTACGCTGTAGTTTCGGGCAAGTGCTTGACACTCAAAAAAGGAACCATCTTCAATGCTTCATCCATCATCCATTATTATATTTGCCTTATCCTGTTCTCTGTCGGGGTCGGCTACCTAACCTAGCGGATTTGACGCTTGCTCTTCAATGCTTTAATTTTGAAAAATTCACCGACCTTCAGTTGAAGATCATGATATCCTTCTACCTACTTTCAGGAATCTGCCAGCGCGAGCGTTGTCCAGTATCATTCGTGGGTGAAGTGACAGGCGACGGATACATGAGTCTTGTCGAGGACAGCATCAATGACAAATACCTCAGCAGAGATTTCAGACAGAAGCCCGAGATCAAATCTAAGCTGCCGTATGACTTGCATTTAGAGGCTGTACTAGGTAAGAATATTTGCAAGGGTTTATATATTCAGAGATTTTGATTAAGGCTTCAATAGACTACACCAAAACAAACAAATATTTTACTATATACTGTTATTATAACATCAGATAATTTATATAAAAATAGGAAGCGATGTTTTGAATACTTCCGCGTACCGACTAAACAGATGTTCATATAAAACCAAAAATATCAAAAAGTCTTGCGAATGCCTCAAGGTAGTATACTAGGTCCACAGTTATTATTTATATTTAAGATTCCACTGATGAATTTTTTGGGATAGGTAATATGCCAAGGAAGACCTTCGATTTGAAGCAAGAAAAGAGGACTAAATTGCCATTGAACTTGCCAAAGGACATTACAGTCAGGAGTGCTTTGGATAGAGTATTGAGACTCGTCAACGTCGGCAGCAAGAGATATTTGACCAACAAGGTTAGTATCACTATTGATAATCTTAAATTACGATCAAAGTCATTACTGGAATAAACAAAATAAATCAGATGTTCCCTTTTCTTATCGCGTACATAAGTATGTATCACGATTAGGAGATAATTTTGCTGTTGAATAAAATTTTCTTTGCCGATTGTATTTTATATACAATGAAGATTGATTGATATCAAGGATTTAAAGAATAACCATAAATTCAAAAGGCGTAAATGAGGATTAGACTGCTGATATAGATCAATGGAAAAATAAGATATGTTGCGCCGACACTAAATAAATTAGGATAATGGCAGGCAGATGGTGAAGACTATTTCATTTTCCATGATATTATGAGTTTCCATTAAGGGTTATCCTGATAATTACGAGTAGAATTAAAAGTTCCTGTACTGACTGTTCATGTGCAGGTGATACTTATTCTTTTTTTATCCCGCAGGTGGACCGCTGTGTGTCAGGCTTAATCGCCCAGCAACAATGCGTGGGACCTCTCCACACTCCTCTAGCAGACTGCGCAATCATATCTCTGTCCTACTCTGACATTGTAGGGTCGGCGACATCCATAGGGACACAGAACATCAAGGGCTTGTTGGACCCTGCGGCTGGAGCTAGACTGTCCCTAGGAGAAGCGCTTACTAACCTGGTAAATAAAATCTTTTTTTATATTTCAGATTATTCGTTTGATTGAATTTTGTATAGTCTATTCTATTACTCTATAACATAACAATAATATCTCCAAACATACATTCAACAGTGGACACATTATGACTCCCGAATTGCAATTCTTGCAATCGAACAAGAAGACAGGAATCTGAGTGAAACAGTAAATTGAGCTCATGTATGGGAGAGTGATGCCGGCATAGAATAGCACTAACCCATTTCTTTCCCGTGGGTGACGAAAAAGTCAATATAAGAGTGAAAAAAAAAACATATTTCGACCTATGTTTCTTAGGAGAAACTTGTTCATTTTTATAGGCTGGTTCATCCCTTGAAAGGAAGTGAGTACTTTTCTTAACACCTTGATGATGTTCTGTGGTTCAGGTATTCGCCGGCATCTCCGAGCTGGAGGACGTGAAGTGCAGCGGCAACTGGATGTGGGGCGGCAAGACCGGCGCCGACGGGGCGTCGCTTGTTGTCGCCTGTGACGCCGTCTGCAAGGCCATGAAGGTATGATAGTTAATATATAGGTATTTAATATTTGAAGGTTGTATTTGTACTAATAAAAATAAGTAACTTTCGTTACAAACGTTTTTCGAAATAAGAAAAACAGATGTAGAACAAACTGTACAAAATGTAACAGCCGGCCGAGTCACTTTGTATAAGAGGACCATATTTTTTTTTAATGTAGTGAAATACCTAATATAATATACATATTTGCTGACTATTTATTTTGTTACTTTATCAAAATTTTATGAACACCGTCGGTTTGCTTGATAAAAGGTTAAATATGTACTACGCTTAGCTCTTAGTATACTATATTAGTCGCCTCCTTTTTTAGTGTTAAACTTACATAATAATAGGCCTGATTATACTGACTATACTTTTATGTTTGATAAACTGAAATGAATGCATTCTTATTGTTATAAAGGTGATCGGAGTCGCCGTGGACGGAGGCAAGGACTCTCTGTCAATGTGTGCACATGTGGCTGGAAAGAAAGGTTCGTATGCTGAGTACTACAGTTGACTATAATAAACGTATTGAGACATAAGAGTATGCCTGGTCTAGGAGTTTTCATATCAGTAATAATAGAATAGAGTTGCAATAAAATTGCATTGTTGATGATTAAAATCCTATTAAATAGGGGTTATTTTGCACCAAACTGCAGACATTTCATTCATTTGCAATAGCGCCATCTAGTTCGGCCAAGTGTTGCTATCAGCCCAAAAAATTAATGCTGAATGAGGGTTTGAATGAAATATACGGGGTGTAAAAAATTTGGTGCAAATATTTTAGGGGTGAACCAGCCCATGAAACTGAACAACTTTCCCCAAGGAATATAAGGCAACATATTTAAAAAAAATTTGGACCTCGATACAAAATTACCTACCGACCGAATTAATTTTTATGGGATGGGAGGTCTAAAAAATTTCTCATATTTCGACCTATGTTTCTGGGGAAAGTTGTTCAGTTGATGCAGTTCAGTGTGCCGTGTGATGCCGGCTTAGAATAGCATCACCCTACATCCTTCCCGTGGGTGTCGTAAGAGGCGACTAAGGGACTCGAGAGTTAGTGTATTACAATTGTTAGGCGACAGGCTGACAACCTGTCACTATAGTGATACACATGTTTTCTGAAACAACCTTGGAAAACAATCCTCAAAAATGTCAGACGTGGCGATAGCGACCGTATTCTTACGGCCGTTAACGCTCTGCCTACCCCGCAAGGGATAAAGGCGTGATATATGTATGTATGTATGTATGTATGTATGTATGTTGTTCAGTTTCATGGCCTGATTCACCCCTTAAAATATTTGCAGCTAATATTTTTACACCCTATATGTTATGGATTGCAGTGAAATCGCCGGGTACTTTGGTGGTGTCAACGTACGCGCCGTGCCCCGACATCACGCTCAAGATCGAGCCCGCGCTGCTCAAGGAAGGGTCCGCGCTTATTCATGTCCCCGTCACCGACAAATACAGGTCAGTTAGCCGTGTGGTGCTGGCTTAGAATAGCATCACCCCATTTCTACCTGTGGGTGTCGTAAAAGGCGACTTAAGGATGAATTCTTGGAACGGGCAGCAGCGTTCTCTGTGAATATCTACAATATCTTGCACTGCGCTCGCCAATCCGCCTGCCAAGCGTGGTGAGTATGGTAATACCCCCAATTTGGGGGAGGCCCATGTCCAGCAGTGGACCGTTGTGGCTGTAGCAGGCCTCTTTCTCTTTTGTCCTGTGGGGCGTCGCGTTTACGAACGGCTCATGATAGACTTGTTACAGTTATCGCCGAACAAATGTTCCTTGGGTTGTAAAGTCATGAGAATGGCACACTATTATGGCTGTGGACTGGCAGATCAAATGAGCTACTTTTTAAAACGAATTAAACGGTATTTCTTGGGGTACTTTTTTGTTTTGTATTAATTTTTTCTACACTTCTTTACAGGTTGGGAGGGTCAGCCTTAGCGCAATGTTACAAGCAACTCGGCGACACTACACCAGATTTGGATGACCCCACAGTCCTGAAATCACTGTTCAAGATAACACAGAAACTATTGAAAGGTAATGTCCATTCATTATTATATTCTTTAAAATATATTGTATCAAGACCAAAAGATGATTTCGAAAATAAATTTTATTAAAACCAAAATATGTATGTCCTTTGCAAAAGAAATATGTTCTCCTTTAGCCTGTTTCTTTTGCCATATCATTATGCCGGGTGTAAGAAAGAGTTTCCATAGAAAAAGAAGTAAATCGAAAACTTTGTATGGGTGGTAGTTATTTTTCTCATCTATCAACACAACCTCTACAGATAAAGTAGTTCAGTTGGTTCAGTTTAATGGTCTGTCTGTGCTTGCACGCTGTCCCTTATACCCTGTATTTACTTACAGAAAAGAAACTTCTGTCCGGCCACGACGTAAGCGAAGGCGGTTTCATAACAACTGTACTTGAAATGGGCATCGGCGGTTTGCGTGGCCTCACACTCGACGTGCAAGCGCCCGGCGTGTCCGCAATCGAAGCACTGTTCAACGAAGAACTCGGAATCGTGCTCGAAGTGGAACAGAAAGACCTGAGATATGTACTCGGGGAATACCAGAAGGGAGGCGTCGATGCTAAACTCGTCGGCGCTGTCGGGAAATATGGAATGCATTCTCAGGTGAGTTAATTCAAAAGACAGAATAATCTTCTGGATATAGTCTTCGCAATTTGAAGGTGTTTAACATAACAGCCTTGACGCATGCTTTCTAATTTGGGATATATAGTGTGAAATACTATAGTGATCGATCCCGAAAGCTTAGAATGGGCTGGGAATATGAATCAACTTCGCAAAAAACAGGTCGAAATAAGCGACTAAGTCAATCTGTATGGCAGGTCTAAAGTCTTGTTGCACAAAACAGTGTCAAGCAGTATCGTGTCGTGCATAATCTATGTCGTGCATTCATGGTTTCCACTCTTCTTTTCGAGTGGGACACTGAGTCATCCAGCGACCCAATGAAACTGGTGTCAGTTTTTCAACCGCCTGCAAACTTGTAGCAGGCCTTTGACGTGGTTGTGTAACAACCGCCGTCTAAGTAATTATAGAGCATGCCCCCACTGACCTGAAATTAGTTCTGGATATCTGCTACGATATTGGTGGCACTCATTGAAAATCTCAATTTTGGTGTTGGCAGCCAAGGAAAGCAAATATAAAAGTACGCGGAACTAACGTAGGTGGCACTTCTATTAATCCTGCAAAACTAGCTGTCATTTGTATTAGACAGCAAATCCATTACGTAGATAACTTCACTTCAATGCTTACCCCTATGTATCTTCGTACAGGTGGTGGTGAAAGTGAACGGCGCGAAGGTGCTGGACGCGGTGCTGATCGACGTGTTCAGGATGTGGGAGGAGACCAGCTACCGGCTCGAGTGCCTGCAGGCCAACTCCGACTGCGCCAACCAGGAATGGAAAGGTAAAAGAAATTGGTTTTCACATATTTTACTTGTAAGATAGACAGGTAGAAGCCGTAATCGTAAATTGTTAATACGGATCACTCACTTGTCATGTTTGTTACAATTTATAGTCATCACTCACTTAAGTATTAACAATGTAGCTTTAAGGCAGATTTACACAGGGTCAGTAACTGACTTCAAATTCGAGGCAAGTCAGTGCTGACCCGAAAAAAACCCTGTGTAAATTGATTTGAAGTCAGTACAGCGTCTTGAAGTCAGCGCTGACTTGAAAATTCGGCCGCGAATATTTTGAAGTCAGTCGGCGCCCCCCGCCACCCGCGCACCCCCGCGCCAGCCGAATAAACCCCGTGTAAACAGACAAGTCAGTGCGTGGTCAGTCGCTGACGCTGCGTTGTAGAGTGTCCACGTTATTTTCGCTGCAATAAAAATGATGAAAATGAATTTTAGTTATCTCACTTTCTACCATTTCTATTAACTCATTCAACAGCAAACGTGATAAATTTTTCAATAAATAATTAAATTTCGGTTTCAGTTGTTTTCGCGGATTATTTTTTCCCACTGACTTCAAACACGTGTGCTCACCGTGAAAAATGCACCACTTCTACTTACTTCATGTAAACAGTACAAGTCAGTCACGGCGCCGTCACTGGCGCCGTGATTGACTTGTCTACTGACCCTGTGTAAACCAGCCTTAAATCGTGTTTTTTTTCTTTATCGTGGCTTTATTAAGATAACACATAACACACACACATCTGAAGGAGCCCTCAATATTTGTCAGACATGGCGATTGCGACCGTATTTCACGGCCGTCAGCGCTCTGCTTACCCCGCAAGGGATAGAGGCGTGATATGTTTGTGTGTATTAAGATTACCTATTTTGTATTTTCTTTTTGTTGCAATTACTTAATGTTTATTGGTCAATCAGTCTGCGGTAAAAAAATATGATAGATCGAATAAAATGATTTTTTTTTAATTAATGGCGATTTTATGTTATTTCCGATCCGAAGCTATACTAATACACGCATCATATTGTTTGTTTTAGGACTTGAAAGGAGGAAGGGAGTAACATACAGCGTGACGTTCGACCCCACCGCGCCCGTCGTGAAGACTAAGCCTGTCAGAGTCGCTGTGCTTCGCGAAGAAGGTATTTTCACTCTCATTGCTTTTTTTTTGGACTCTGCAATTTCGGCCCCGGGGCCATAAAATCTACGCCTGTCAGCTTGGTGGGGAGCACGAGCTCACCCGTAAATAAATTGATTGATTGTTCAAACAACCAGCCCAATCACGCCCTTGGCACGAGAATGGGCTTAGGAGTTGTTCTGGGAGGAACGGACTGAATCTACCCGGTACCTGACGTTAATTGCCAAAATGAGGTGCAAATGAACGCAATTGACTCTCATCGCAATAGGGTTGTGGACTGGCAGGTCAAAAAAGCTACTTTTACATATCTCATTTTTTTTTTTTTTTTTTTTAATGTAATAGGCCCGCATTTGTCTGCCATCTCACCTGGTGGTAAGTGGAGATGCAGACGAAGATGGTACATGCTTGCCTAGATAATGCCTATTCACTCTTGCCTTAAAAAGGCCCAAGTTATATTGTTCCGGAAAAAGATCCGCTGGCAGAGCATTCCACTCTTTAGCCGTACGCATGATAAAAGTTGAAGCGAAACGCTTAGTGCGGATTAGAGGTATATCTACAACATAAGGGTGGAACCCCAGTCGGCGCCTCGATCCCCGGAGATGGAATGGGGAAGGGGGTATCAGGTCGTGGAGTGATTGAGCACACTCTCCGAAATGTATCCTATAGAATACCGACATGCATGCTACTTTACGACGATGTTCAAGGCTCTGCAACTTAGCCTCAACCAGTGCTTCGTCTGCTATGAGCTTCTTGGCGCGTTTTTCAATGGAGTCTAAGGCGGCCAGTTGGTATTTGGCAGATCCATCCCAAAGGTGGCAGCAATACTCCATGCAAGAGCGAACTTGAGCTTGATAGAGTTGTAGAAGCTGTTCTGGTGCAAAGTAGCGCCTAACCTTTGAGAGGATACCAAGCTTTTTTGCTGCAGTCGTGGCCAAAGATTCTATGTAGCGTCCAAAGTTCAGGTCTGACGTAAGAGTCATGCCAAGAAGATCAAGGATGAATGATGATGCAGGAAGATCATCTCATGCTCTGAAAGTAGGTCATTACTGACAAAAAACACGACCTGTAAGTTCAACTTACAGGCGAGGTTTTAAAACTAAGCCTGTAAGTAATTTTAAATATAGAACTAGAAAAAGAACCAATAGAATCGCGACAATTAAAAAGTTAAAATCAATTTCTTCTTATTTTTCATAGGAGTTGCATCCAATTAGTTGTATCCGATTTTAAATTTTGAACTGGCCGCTACGAATTGTGTTGCTTGAACGCAGGAATTATATTTTTAATCTGTATTTTTATAACCTCAATAAATGAGTTTGTCGAATTATTACTCAATATTTCAATAACAAAAGTGAAAATTACTTATATTCCTACGATCCAAACAATTTCTGCTTTATGCTAGGATAAGTACTTTTCTTTCATATTAATTCAATATTTTCCAATCTTAGAAAAAAAAGTTTAGTGGTGCAATTTGAATATCAGACGATACAATCATCATTCATGGATCGTTTTCTTGTATTTATCGCTTTATTTTACTCACTTTTCATTCGATATGTAAAGCAGTATACGTACCACGGATGTAACATCAATAACAACCTCGGAAAGATACCGCCCTCGCTCATCGAGGTAATATGTACTAGCGTACTGGAGTAGCTATTCCCAATGAAAGCATTGCGCGCGACCTTGCGGCGGGGCCCGCGCGGGACACGCGGGAGCGGTGGGGCAAGTCATAGATAACAAGTAATGCGCGCAGATGCGACAAATTGTGCATTACGTCTACTTGACACTGTCAGTAGGAACTAATGATCGGGAATATAATAAAAAGAGTATATCAACTAATATTATATTTAAATTTCCTTTAAATAAAACAAGTTTTGTAAGTTTTTGTCGTTTTGTGTAGCGATCCATGAATAATTTGATGGCAACCGAGTTTCTTCGCTGCGATCTTTCTGTACAAATTTAATCCACGCCTCTCTTTTTTCATGGCCCGGATGCGGAAACCTATAAACAAGTTCAAATAAAAATAAACAGCAAGAACGAAATATTTATTAAGTTGAACCTCATTTTCACTTTGCGTAGTCAGTTAAAAGTATAAATATTTACAATACTATACTACAATAACATTTCCTAGCAAATTGACTGTTTTTTATTAAAATGACTCATCTAAAGTGTCACGTCTGTACATACTGTAATGTTGTTAATCTATGATTTTCCCCGAAATATGGCCGCCGCGTCCGAGCGCGCGGTGATTTTTTACAAAATTATGAAAATAATATTCCGATGCATGGTTTACTGATAAAATTAGATAACTTACATATGAAATGTTACTCCTTGGGCTTTGCTTGTGGTTCTCGAAATGTTTGAGCAGTATTTTAGTACACAGCCTGGCATTTTGAAACCAGCACTGACACGTGACGTCGCGGCAAGCGGAGGGCTCAAACTAAGCGTGTTAGAGCTCATGCACTCTAACGCGTGTTACAAAAAGTGAAGTTGCGGTGCCTCCTCTAGTACGCTAGTACATATTACCTCGATGCCCTCGCTACGCTCGGGCGTTAAAAAACCTCGGTTGTTATTGATAGCTTCCATACCTCAGTACGTAATCTACTATTAAAAACGATCTAAAACGGTATTTTGGATGGCGTCAGAACACTTACTTTTATGTAATTTTTCTTTTTATTAATTTAGTATATTTTGGAAAATTATGAATGAAGTCCGTAGTATTTTTGGATAATAGATTTAAGCGTACGAGTTTTACGAATTTTCTTAATGAATTCATCAAGAACGAAACGAGAACGTCAGATTTTTGATGACAGGCTGATAATCTGTTAATAAAGTAATAAATAAACGATTTTTTTTTGTTACTGCGCCAGCGCTTAGAGCATCGCTTCCAAACTTCTTCTTCTACCTTCCATAGCCGCAACAGTCCACTGCCGGACATGAGCCGTAGTGCAAGTTATTGCTGCTGCTCGTTTCATGGATGCATCTCTTAGTCGCCCTTGACACCCACGGGTAAAAAAATGGGTGATACTCCAAAACATTCAGCCTTATTATCTTCTCAGTACACACTCCAATTCTCCCACAGGAACAAACGGTGACCGTGAGATGATAGCGTCGCTGATGATGGCCAACTTCGAAGTGTTCGACGTGACCATGAGCGACCTGCAGAACAAGAGAATCACCCTCGACGCCTTCCAAGGACTAGTGTTCCCGGGAGGGTTCAGTTATGCTGGTAAGAAAACTATCATTATCATCACATCAGCCTATAGCAGCCCACTGCTGGGAATAGCCCTGACCCAGGGTACGCCAGAACGGTCTCTCGCTAAGAAAAAACAGAAAAAAAGAAAACTATAAAAAAATAAAATTTAAAAAAAACGTTCTTTTGTCGTATGGCACAAAACACCTTTTACATGTTTTTTTAACAGTTAGATTTACCACTAAATAATTTTGCAATGGTTATACCATTTCTTCTCTATGCAACTTTAATTTATTTTAAGGAATCTCACAACTACAATATTGACAAAAATGCGCTTGTAAAAACGTAGGTACTAAGCTATTAACAAGGTATCGCCTTTTCAGATTACGAAAATGTACTGGTTTCACAAATGTCATCCTATAACACTTTTATCCTTCCGTCGAGTCGAGATACGATCCCTATTTGCCTATCCTAACATTTTTTTTTACCTACAGACACGTTAGGCTCAGCGAAGGGCTGGGCGGCCGGCATCCTATTCTCCGAGGCACTGAACTCCCAGTTTGCCCACTTCAAGAACAGAAGCGACACATTCTCCCTAGGAGTATGCAACGGCTGCCAACTGATGGGTCTGCTCGGCTGGTTCGACCCCGAGCCAGAGAAAAAGACCGACAGCAAACAGGTCTTCCTGGACCATAATAATTCTGAAAGGTAATCATGTAACCATATAGATAAATTCGCTCATTTCAAGAACAGAAGCGACACATTCTTTCCATGTGCCAGTAAGTCAGAGAGCTTTTCTTTGTGATTGATTTATTACCCTGTTTCATGTATCATAGGACGAGCTTACAATGTGTTTCATGAATGTTATGTGTTGCATGAGTGTTACCTATGTGTGACACTGTCTAATGTGTGGGCGCATGGAGAACCGATCTCTCTACCGTAGGACTGCTGGAAGAGATTTCTTTTTAGAAATAAGTAGTACCTGTTGTATTTTTTATGTAAATGTTATTGTCCTGTGTTTTCTCTTGTGTACAATAAACAGTTAAATGAGAACCGTCCCACTGCTATCTATCGACTAAGCTATCGACGCACAGGTCGACCTTGGTCAATTTCTCAATCTCTTGATGCTCGTATCGATCTTATCGATAGCTCAGCGGCAGAGCAATGGGACGCTTGTCAATTATTCAATTTCTAATTTTCATTTTTGAGAAGAATATAGAACTGTGAGTGCAATAAATCGTGTTGCACTGTTTCATCGTGCGTGTGCGTTGCGCTATGTTACCGTGTGTTTTACACACTACCTTACTCCCCAGGTTCGAATGCCGCTGGAGCGCGGTGAAGATCTCGGAGGACGCGAGCAAGGAGGACGTGTGGTTCCGCGGCATGGGCGGCAGCGTGCTCGGCGTGTGGGTGGCGCACGGGGAGGGACGCTTCACGGTCAGATACACAACTATTTATTTTCCACTCTGATGCCGGCTTAGAATAGCGTCACCCCATTTCCTACCCGTGGGTGTCGTAAGAAGCGACTGAGCGACTTGAGGGTTTTAGGTGTATTACAACTTCGGCGACAAGCTCACAACCTGTCACTATAGTGATACACAAAATTATCTCAAACAGCCCTCTATATTTGTCAGACATGGCGACAGCGACCGTATTTTTGCGCCCGTTAGCGCTCTGCCTACCCTGTAAGGGATAAAGGCGTGATATATGTATGTTATTTGCAACAAGCAACAATACATACACACACACACATTACGCCTTTATCCCTTGCGGGGTAGGCAGAGCCTTAAGAGTATCATTCACAGACATGGCGCGAGCGAAATGCGTTTTTCAAATTTTATGTGCTGTCTCGACGGCCGCGCGGCAAGCACCCTAATGTGCGATAGGGACAGGTAGCAGGCTTCCTGAGAAATCGCCTCGAAAACAGAGTAAAATCGAGGTGCGGGCGTTAACGTTTCCCTGCCCCTAAATTTTAACCAAATTCTATAATTTTGGTTTTGATCGCTTAGGTATGAACTAAACTAGGTTTATACGTTTCGTTTTTGACCAAATTTTGTACAGTTTTGTAAGTAACCTCACTCAAACATGAAGATTTTTCAATATCAAAAAAGTGTACTTTTGTGCCTCATTATTTCTGAAACTATAATATATATCAAAAAAATAAAAACGTATAAACCTAGTTTTTGTGAATTTAAATAAAATACCTAAAAATCAAAACAATTGGTTACCGGTAAGTATGATAAAAACGTTAACGCTTTTTGTATGAAAATTTTCAGCTGCACGATCCCCTTAACGGCCGTATAAATACGGTCCGCCACGTCTGACAAATATCGAGGGCCGTTTGATATAATTCGCGTACCACTATAGCGACAGGTTGTCAGCCTGTCGTCTAAAAGTTGTAATACACCTGAAACCCTCAAGTACCTCAGTCGCCACTTACGACACCCTAATGATGCTATTCTAATCTGGCATCACACGGAATAATAAGAATAAAATATTAATAAAATAAAAGATTCAAAGTAATCAATCACATTATTGAAAATTACAGGTAGCCAACCCCGCCGTGCTAGACAGCATGCATAGGAATAAACAAGTGGCCATGCAGTACGTGGACGACGATGGAAAACCCACCGAAGAGTACCCGATGAACCCTAACGGAAGCCCTGGTGAGTACGAGCTATTGTTACCTGCAGTGATTTAGAGAAGGGCTCTAGTTTGTGTAAAAATGCATAAAACATAGAATCAAAATCCTAGCGAAACCAGTCCTGTTAGTATTGGTATTGCGGGCATAATGTTTGTAGGCAGTCCCTGTTGTAAATTGATTATTCCAATTTAGACACTATTTTGTACCCGATTGCCTCAGGAGGGTAATTTTTTTCAAGAGGAAAATCTTACTAAACAGTAAGGCGGATGGTTATTATTCTATTTACCAGTGCAAGTCGCACTAGGTACATACATAAAAATTTAATTTAAATTAAAACAAGAATAGATCGTATGTTTGCCATAAAACCATATAATTTTATAAAAAAATGGGGCAAGTGGTAGCATGGCAAGACATTGCCCAACCCTCTGCCACAACTTACCCCACCTGCTACACGAACCCCGCCTTGTCAAACCTTGGTATACCCTGCTACTTTGCCCCACTTTTTACGGGGACACGGGTATCGGGGATAACGGGGACACACCAAATGGCGGATATCAAACAAAATGTTCTTCTTCGCAGTGAGCGAATAGCGAATCGATTCTGGCGCTTAAATATATTTGGACCAATACTTAGGTACACGCACAGCTTTGTCCGTGTCAGGTTGTTTTTAAATAATCTTGTTTCCCCACAGACGGTCTAGCCGGCGTGCGTTCGCGCTGCGGTCGGCACGTGGCCATGATGCCGCACCCGGAGCGCTGCGTGCTGCGCTGGCAGAGCCCCGCGCCCCCCGCCGCACCGCCGCGCCCCGCCGACCCCGCCAGCCACGCCGCGCCCTGGCTGAGGCTCTTCCAGAACGCGTACACTTGGGCGCAGAAACAGTGATGTGTTTATTAGCTAATGCCCTCATGTGCTGAGTAGAGTGGGCCAGTCAGTACACTCTACCTCTATTCGCCATAGTTTTCATACAAACACTCAGCCGAATACACTGACTCCCTAATTACTCGGCACTCTCCTCGCTAGGTGTGATCAAGGCATTACTCTTATGTCGAATGAGGGATGATTCATACTCTCAGATGATTCGTGTATCACTATAGGAAAGGTTGATAGCCTGACCCCTAAAATTGTAAGTTACGAGTATATTTTCATTGCATAAAACCTGCAGTTGAATGACTGACACTTCATTCCTATTTTTGTATTTGGCCATTCCTAGTATGTATGGGCGTAACAACAGTAATACTTCATTCCACACTACATTGTGATTTGTATTCTCGAATTGTGTACTTGAATTTTTATACAAACATACACTAATAAGTTATATTATATCTGCTTAATTATAATTCATAAGTCTTTCTCTAAATATTTTCAAAACTGTTTTATGAACTTTTTATATTATTTAGTTTTATAATTTATTGAATATCTTGAAGTTAAAGTGATTATCACCTTCCATAACGTAATGTTGTCTTCCAACTAAACATTCCAAAACTTGTTTCCAGTATTCAAAGTGCATGAAATAATAGTGTAAGGAAAGTTATTGTTGATGTTTACAAAAGTATACAAATGTTACTAGGTTGTTGATCTGATGTGCCTTATATTTCTATAAATCAATGTAGATGTAGTAATTATTTATAAGGATACTTTTTTAAGAGTTTATAAAATAAAAATATTTTTTTATAATTCAAATAAAAGTTTTATTTTGTCTCTTACTCAAATACACCTTTTCTATCTCATTTTTAAGGCTTTAATGTGAAGTTTTAGAAAATATTATTTAAAGCCTTAAAAAATAAACTCGTACAAATAAAAATCATTTTTCTATTAAGTTTTGATATAATCAAGTCACCTATGCCAATTTATCTACAAGTTACTTTCAGTCAATGTTATCACAAATTAGAGATGGCGAGCAGGTTGTAATTATCCTAACTAATGATGTGTTCCTGTTGTCCCTAAAAACAGGGACAAAGGGGCAAGGTTTGCTAGGGTGGGGGAAGGTGTAGCATGGCTTACCATGCTAATGTCTTAACATTGGCCAACCCTCTGCCACAACTTACCCCACTTGCTCTACTTTCTCACACACCTTGCCCCACCCTGTCAAACCTTGCCCCACTTTTTCCAGGAACACGGATCTTGGGGACAATAGGAATACACCTAATTAACCATCTGAATTACATTGCTGGGAAAATGCCTCCTCCCACTTAATTTCTAATAATTAGGTATTACATACATACATACATAAATCACAAAATTAAATATTCATTGTCAGTATTTCAGAAATAGATTTAGTTAGATCTTTTCTGCGAGTTTTATCTAAAGCTTCACAAAGATCAAAGAACCATCTGTCAGGATCTGCTTCTTTTTCACGATAAATCTTCAACAGACCAGTTGCTTTACTTTGAAAAGACCTGTATTTCTTATCAACATCATTGATGGTTTTCTCTCTTATCCTTAGGTTTCTTCCCAAGTCCATCCAATTTTTCCCGATTTCTTCTGTAACTTTTTCTATAATTCGTTGGCTCTTCCGTTCGCTCATCTGTCCAAAAGGGTTGATACTCGGAATGGCTGGTGCAGGTGCAGGTACATTGCGCTGTGGGCTCTGGATTTGCTGTGGTACTGCAAATAAAATAATTCTAAATCCCACCCTCAAAACTTTGACCTTAATAAAAATATTTTGACTTTAATTATTTATTACCATCGTGTTTGGTAAATAGGTTTTTTATGAAAGTAAGTTTATTACTTAGGTATGGTGCAGAGTAATATTAACTTACAATATTGATTTTGAGGTTCCTTGGCAACATGGGATGATTCATATTCTGAAATTCTTGTTACAAGTTCATCATTGTATAACAGTGTCGCGATCTTCTTCAAAGGAGTTACGTTGTCTTCAGACAATGCATCTCTGAGCTCTAAAACCACCAGAAGTTGGTTTATTGTGGTAATCTTTTCAAGTCTTCGCAGAGAGTTGATTTCTCCTCTCAACATATTCTTCAGGGTATCCAACAACTGAGCATGACGTTCACTTTTCCCCACGGCAACGCAAATCTCTTTCCTTAGATATGAATATTCCGACAAAGTCATTTTCAACTGAAAGCACAATTTTTTTGGAAATACGCAGGCAGGCAAACAAAAACACTTGTTGGTCTTGATTGAGAAGGTTTTTATTTTTTTGGAGAGTGTGGCCATTACAAAAATTCCAAATTGTTCACAAAGTCTCTTTCTTATATAACGGCAAAAGGCGGCGGTTACCTATAATAGTGAGTGAGGGAAAAACCACGAAAATTGGCCGCCATTTTAGATCCATTCTTTTAAAAATTCGGGTTCTATAGAACCGATTTATACGCATTTATTTTGACATGTCCGTTAAGTAAAAGTAAAATGAAAATCATGTGCCAAAAGCATCAAAATAAAATAACGCTACGCTTATAAGCTAAGCTTATAAAAATGACCCTACTGTAGCAGTTTTTTGTCATAATCATCAGTTATGACGAGCTTTTTTACAAGTTACTGACACAAAATTATTAACAAAATTGGATTAGTTCATATAATTGGCAGCTTTTTTCCAGTGCTGTCAAACCTTGTCAAATTCAGTTACGGTTCAATGTACGCAAGAATTTTAAAATGTGTATAATATTATTTATATTAAAATAGTATTGTAAAATTTATAGAAGCATTGAATAATTAAATTAAAATAAATATGAGTACTACCTTTAATATTTATTTATAAGTGCACTCAAATTTGTCTCAGAGCCGTGATGAACTGAAGATAAATTTATTTTGAAATATAGTATAAAGGAATGATACACAGAGAACGCACAGAGCGCGAATTTGGAAAGAGGGAAGAGAAAAAGTCCCTCAGCCCCCACATAATACGTTGACGTCATTTCCTTGATATTTAAGTTGTTTGTTTACTTGATGGCGGGCGGCGGGCGAACCCGATTTGCCGTAGGTAGGTAAGTACTTTGCCGGAGTTTGCCGACGCTGCTTGGCTGGTTATCTTGAGTCTTGAGCCATCTATATACGACGACCAGACCACAGGCTCAGTTGGCAGGGTAGTTCAAAATGCCGCTTTAGTTCCGCCGCCCGCAGTTCGCTATCATACAATACAGTAGGCGGTTACCTTACCTACGCCATTTATTTTACCCGTGCGTGGGTACATACATACATATATTACGCATTTATCCCTTGCGGGCTAGGCAGAGCGTTAACGGCCGTAAGAATACGGTCGCTATCGCCACGTCTGACATTTTTGAGGATTGTTTTCCAAGGTTGTTTCAGAAACCATCTGTATCACTATAGTGACAGGTTGTCAGCTTGTCGCCTAAAAATTGTAATACACCAATACTCTCGAGTCCCTTAGTCGCCTCTTACGATACGCGCGGGAAGGATGTGGTGTGATGCTATTCTAAACCGACATCACACGGCATACCTGTGGGTCACTCGTAAAATACGATTAACGAGTGAGAAAGAGATAATGTATCTATAGGTACCGTAGACTTATAATAGTATTTTCAGTATTATTATGTGTAATTCTATGTGTAACAAATTACATATTACACATAATAATATTCATGTACCTACTAACATTTTTCTTTATTTGATGTTCCTAAGACAAATTCTTCAAGACAGAGATCGCGTGGTCGAATTTGATTTCGAAAATTCAAAATATAGCCTAGGTATGATATTATGTCTGTTCGTGGCCTATTAATGCACAGAAATAGTAGGTAAAGTATAGGTATCTAGGTATAGTTTAGGAAAAAAATTAATTTGAGTCGATTCACCCTGACATTTTATAGTGAAGTCGGCTCAAATATTTATATATTTTTTTCTTTTATTTAGATTTTAATTGTTTATGTATCTATCCTTTAATGTTAATATTCTGTCGACTCAAATGATATTACCTAAATTATATACAGTCAAATGGGGGAAATGAGACTAGCGGGTAACTTGGAACATGGTCGACACCAGCATCTATGAACCAGCTAATAAGCGTTATAACTGGTTGATAAATGTAAAGTCCAAAGTTTTCAACCAGTTACAACGTTATAGCTAGTTCATACATGCTGGTGTCGACCCTGTCCCAAGTTACCCGCTAGTCTCATTTCCCCCCATTTGACGGTACCCTCTGCTTCAAGTTCAAGATCAATATACCGGCCTTGGGCCAATATAAGTAGATACGGGCTACCTACCTACCGTACGAATCACCAATACAAAAAAAGCATCAGAGATAGTAAAAACGTGACTTTCATGAGACCTATCTTTAAAATATTCGTTATTCGACTAAAAGATGAACGATTCAATAAACAAATTATGATTATTCCAATATTTGGCCTCCGCTTGATAAAGAAGGGTCATCAATACTCTTTAACAACAACTAGTTACATAGCAATGCTAAAGTAATTGTGTTTACTTATTGCTCTTATTTCTTACGCTTATCAGGTCAATACTAAGACCTCTGTATCAGTATTGTGCCGTCACTTTTGCTGGACGGACATTATGTGGAAAAATTCGTAAAATTTATTGTAAAAATTCAAAATGCAGAGATTTATAAAACGTGGTTTGATTAGTAACACTACCCTGGAAACGGTCCAGAGGAGTTTTGGGAAAGACGTGAATCTGCTAAGGAATGGTGTTCGTACTGTTAACACGCAAAGCTTAAAATCGGATAATCTCTTCCCAGAGAGAGTGGATTTCCCGAGTAGACACATTGGGCCAAGAGACCACGATGTTGTCACCATGCTGGATTTACTGGGGTACAAGGTTAGTTCGATTTTCGCGAGTTTACGCATTAAAGTTCTTACCTACCCATCTACCTACCGTAGCTACTCCGAGGCGACAAACGTTCACATGTTCGGTTCGGTACTGATCGGTGCTTCATAGCTTACACCTTCTACGAACTTGCCAAGCTGTCGGTTATCAGGATCACGTCAGACTGTCTCAACAGCAAAAAAAAACATCAGTCTTAGGCTGATGGATAAGGGTTAGTTCAACCAGACACCCTAGTATGGACACTCCAGGATGGTAGATCAGACAAAATGAAGCCCGTTAATCTGATCTGCCACAACAGGGTGTCCATTCTGGGGTGTCATATTGGACTAATTCGTCGATAACTGTTATCTTGACAGAGCCTGGACCAGCTAACCCAGGATGCTGTACCGAAGAAAATCCAGTTAGAGGGTCTTATGAATATCGAAGAGCCCGTGAGTGAGTATTGTTTTTTTTTATTTGAGATCGATTTTTGAAAGTCGCTTATTTTAATGACGCTCAAATTCAAAGATTATCTGCACTGAAAGTTTTCACATAATTGTTTTTTGTTTAAGGCGAATATGATCTGATTAAAAGAGTTAGCGAACTAGCAGAAAAGAATAAGATATGGAGATCTTACATTGGAATGGGTTACCACAACTGCTGTGTTCCCCACAGCATCATGAGGAATATGTTCGAAAATCCTGGATGGTATGTCATACGTCACACAATTTTTACTAACACTAAAATACTTCGTAATATAGATATTAGTCAGATCATATCATATCGTGTTTCTTTACATTTAAGGACCACACAATATACTCCGTACCAACCCGAAGTGGCTCAAGGGAGACTGGAAAGTCTTTTGAACTACCAAACAATGGTCAGTGACCTTACTGGGCTGGATGTTGCCAATGCTTCTTTACTTGATGAGGGCACTGCGGCTGCGGAAGCGTTGTCTCTGTGTCATAGGTAAGATAGAAGAATTTCAAGAAAACTGCAGAAGTACGATGATATATCTAATAGGTGTACTTACGACTTCTTTAATCTTTTAGGCATAACAAACGAAAGAAATTCATAGTGTCAGAACGTCTCCATCCTCAAACTCTATCCGTAGTTCAAACACGATTGGACGCTCTTGGTTTGGAAGTGGATGTTGTTCCCGATGTTAGGAAAGCTGACTTTGCCCAGAGAGACATTTCTGCTGTCCTTCTACAATGCCCGGATACGAGAGGACTTGTGTATGACTATTCAGGGTTGGCTGCCACAGCTGAAGAGCACGGGGTCAGTTTTACCAATTTCTTGAAATTCTACGCACAATTGTTATTACCTATGTATCTAAAGTTCTACTGCGAAGACTAATTTATTATTTGCAGACTCTAGTTGTTGTGGCAACTGACCTGCTTGCAATGACACTGCTCCGCCCACCAGCGGAAAGTGGAGCTGCTTTAGCCGTAGGAACATCCCAGCGACTGGGAGTACCCCTAGGGTACGGTGGTCCTCATGCTGGGTTCTTTGCTGCGGAACACGCATTAGTGCGTCTCATGCCTGGCCGTATGGTTGGTGTAACCAGAGACGCAGCAGGCAGAGATGCCTACAGGTAGGTGCCAAAAAGCTAAAATAAAATATAGCACTGGATTTTTCATAAAAAGAAATTTATAGCTTCAGTTTTAAATTTTAGGCTCGCTCTGCAAACTAGGGAACAACACATTCGAAGAGACAAGGCCACGTCTAACATTTGCACAGCTCAAGCACTTCTTGCCAACATTACTGCTATGTATGCAGTATATCATGGTCCTCAGGGTCTGAGGGACATTGCAACTCGAGTCCACAATGCCACTCTAGTACTGGACCACGGCATTAGACAACGCGGCCACAAACAATCCAATGAAGTATTCTTCGATACACTTCATGTTGTACCCCTTTCTGAACATGACGCCAACTCTATCAGAGCTCGAGCACAAGAAAAGCAAATCAACTTGCGTTACTTTGAAGATGGTGCGGTAGGAGTTGCTCTAGATGAAACCACAACCATGCAAGATGTGGACGATCTTTTGTGGATCTTTGATTGCCAAAATGTTCAAGATGTAAGTTGACCTTCTTTTATGTCAAATATGTTGCATATTATTCTTGAATAGTTTAAAACGTCCGTGTTACTTTGAATTTTACGATGCCATTAAAATAGTATTAAATCTTATTGTAAACGTGAGTAACACAAATAAATACTATTTGTAGGTGATGGAAAATGATGACGTGAGGGCACGTAGCATTTTGAGAGGTCCGTTTAAGAGGACATCTCCTTACCTGACCCATCCAGTATTCAACATGCATCACTCAGAAACAAGGCTTGTACGTTATATGAAGCGTTTGGAAAACAAGGATATTTCCTTGGTCCACTCTATGATACCACTGGTAAGAAGAACTTTCTAATCTCTCATAGTTAATTTTTCATCTAGTGAGATTACAACATTGCCATTGTGTCTCCTCTGTTTTAGGGTTCATGTACGATGAAATTGAACTCGACCACTGAAATGATGCCCTGCTCTTTCAAACACTTCACTGACATCCATCCGTTTGCTCCATTAGACCAATGTCAAGGGTACCATACGCTCTTCAAAGAGCTGGCAAATGATCTTTGTGCTATAACTGGGTACGATCGTGTATCCTTCCAGCCCAACAGGTACTTTGGAATCAATCATATAAATTTTTAAATTTTTTGTGTTTTTTTTTATCATATAACCTTGACCATGACTTTTTCAGTGGAGCTCAAGGCGAATACGCTGGACTACGAACAATCAAACGCTACCATGAATACCGCGGGGAATACGGTCGCAATATTTGCCTTATTCCAGTCAGTGCCCACGGAACCAACCCTGCCTCAGCGCATATGGCTGGAATGAGGGTTTGTGCTATCCGGGTCACACCTAATGGTGATGTGGACATGGAACATTTAAAAGAAAAGGTAAGGTAAGGTAGGCTAGGTAGCTGGTAAGGTATCATGACTTGACTGTTAAACTTTGACTAGGATCATGAAAGACACAGACTCGAGGAGAGTCAATACTAAGTTAAAAAGCGTATCTGCATTTTTTCCACCGCTAGGTATATAACTATTTTTTGATGCTTTTTCGAAAGCTAGTTTGTGGGTGCTGGTTTTGTAGGTAGTTTCTCTTGCGCGTCGTTCGGTGGATTTGTTATAGGACAAAAACGTTATATTTCATCCACGGCAGGATAGTTAAATTCACTTATACCCGTATTGTAGCTTTGGGTGACCATTTTAATTTTCAAACAGGTAGAGGAACATAGCGCGAATATCTCATGTCTCATGCTTACCTATCCAAGCACGTTTGGAGTTTTTGAAGAGCGGGCGGCTGATATCTGCGAACTGGTCCACAAGCATGGAGGTCAGGTTTACCTTGACGGTGCCAATATGAATGCTCAAGTAAGTGTAACACCGTGATATTGCTAGGGAAGTGCTACGAAAATACACTACAATTACTATATATTTTTTAGGTGGGACTGTGTCGTCCAGGAGATTATGGCAGTGACGTATCTCACTTGAACCTCCACAAAACCTTCTGCATTCCTCACGGTGGTGGTGGTCCTGGTATGGGACCTATTGGAGTGTAGGTACCCACTTAAACTGGCAACCATAACTCACTTTCCATTCTTTGAAATACGATATTAATTTGTGTTGATGTTTTAGTAAAGCTCATCTAGCCCCATTCCTACCTTCTCACCCCGTTATCAACCCGCTGGCCGACTTGGGTGATGATGCGCACAGTTTTGGTTCCGTCAGCGCTGCACCTTACGGTTCATCTGCTATCTTACCTATATCATGGGCTTACATCAAGGTACTGCAATATTCTTAATTGATAACTTACTAACAAAATTCTTCAATTATTACTAATGCAAAGTCTCAAATTATTAAAGCTTATATGTTTATTTTAGATGATGGGACCAAAAGGTTTAAGGAAGGCGACTCAAGTGGCGATCCTCAATGCTAATTACATGTCAAAGAGGCTGGAGGGCCACTACAAAACGTTGTACAAAGGCGAACGCGGCCTCGTGGCTCATGAATTCATTATCGACGTGCGAGACCTTAAGAAAACTGCAAATATTGAACCTGGTGACATCGCTAAAAGATTAATGGATTTCGGTAAGAGTCTACAGATACAATTTTAAATACATAAAAGTTAAAAAAAGAACAGACTAACCGTTAACTGATTTCAGGTTTCCACGCCCCCACCATGTCGTGGCCAGTAGCAGGCACTCTCATGATAGAGCCGACAGAATCTGAAGACTTGCAAGAAATGGATCGATTCTGCGACGCGCTGATAACCATTCGAAAGGAAATCAAAGATATCGAAGACGGCGTTATGGATAAAAGATTGAATCCATTAAAGGTTTGTGATTTATACGTACAATTTTATTATTAAAATTTTTTTCATTAAAACTCACGATTAGTAATGGGTGAAAATTTGAAAACGGTTCTTCACGTCCCTTTCCTTGCAAATTTGAAATTTTAGTTTTATGGTTATTTTATCATTGCATAATAATAAAGGCCTATTGAAAGGGTTATTTACGAAAAAACACTTAAATCGAACCACAGGTTTCATCAAAATTCAATTTTGAAATTTGAGGTGCCAGTCAACGGGACATTTTGTGCCAGTCAAGGGACAAAGTAATTATTTTAGCAAAATATATGAATAAAACCTGTTCATCTTTTGCCTTTAACTAAGTAGAATAGAAGTAAAAGTTGCCGCAGCCTACCAGACTGACGCCCTGAAGCCTCAGTCTGGTTAAGACACGACGCACCTAGTCACAGACAATTTGCTCGTGCTTGAAACACGACACAGCCAGCCCGACATACGAAATGAAATAGCCACAGTGTTCGACAATCACAGTTGACGGGCGGGCGTATGTGATCTGTCGACCTCCGGAAGAAGGGTGTTCGTAAACAGCCGAAACGTAGACCCAATTATCCACCAAAACAATAGTAACGTAAGTCATTTAAACTTAGGCCATAATGAAACAGCTAGCATGAGACAAGAAAAAACCACCGCAAACATTATGACCTGAGAATTAACTGTGTTAAGCCACTTAAGACATTTTGCGAATTGTAGATTCTGCTACTGTACAGACGAAGAATACCTTAAAGTTGACGCAATCAGCCTGAGACATGCATGATTCAGATAGCCTTAGACATCACAAGGCAAGCAACCTGACACACGACGCTGTATACATGAGACACGACGCAATCAGCTTAAGAACATTGCAATCAGACTGAGACATAATGTAACTAACCTAAGACACGACGCAGTCACCTTAGAGACGACGTAATCTGCCTGAGGCACTATGTACTCAGCTAAAAAGACAACGACATATAATGCAATCAGCTTAAGAGACGTCGCAACCAACCTGAGACATAACGCAGCCATGCTGAGATACAATGCAGACAGTTTTAGAGACTTCGCCAGCAATCTGAGACATAACGCAGTAATCCTGAGATACAACGCAGTCAGCTGAAGAGACGTCGAAATCAGCCTGACATGACGCAGCTACCTTGAGATACAACACACTCAGCTAAGACGTTGCAGCTGACCCAAAACATAACGCAGCCATCCTGAGATACAATACAATCAGCTGAAGGGACGTCGCAATCAGCCTCAGACATAACGCAGCCAACCTGAGATACAACGCAGTAGGTCAAGAGACGTCGCAGTCAGATTAAGAGATGTCGAAGTCACCCTTAGTGAGACATAACCCAGCTGCCCTGAGATACAACGCAGTCTGCTTAAGAGACGTCAAAATCAGCCTGACATAGCGCAGCCACCCTGAGATACTACGCAGTTACTTAAGAAACTTCGCATTATGACCCTGAGTGAGATAAAACGCAGCCAACCTGAGATACAACGCAGTAAGCTGAAGAGACGTCGCAATCATTCTGAGACATGACGCAGCCACCCTTATATACATCGCAGTCAGTTTAAGAGACGTCGCAGTCAGTTCAAGAGACGTCGAAATCAGTCTAAACAAGACATAACGCAGCCGCTCTGATATACAACGCAGTAGCTTAAGAGACGTCGCAATCAGTCTAAGACATTACGCAACCACCCTAAGATACTAGGCAGTCAGCTAAAGTCGTCGCCAATTAACCTGAAACCTAACGGACAGAGATCCTGAGACACAACGCAGTCATCTTAAGATACGTCGCAATGTGCCTGAGTGAGACGTATTGCAGCCAACCTGAGATACAACGCACTCAGCTTAAGAGACATCGCAGTCAGCCTAAGATAAAACACAGCTACCCTGAAATACACCGCAGTCAGCTTAAGATACGTCGAAATTAACCTGAGACTTAACGCAGCCTCCCTTAGATACAACGCAGCCACACCTAGAGACATAAAGCAAGTGTTTTTAAACTATGTTATCTGCACGAAAAACAATGCTGTTCACCTCCTGGAAACCCTTAATCTAACTTACAGTACCCATGAGGAGACATAGGGTGGTGCTATTCTACTCTACAGGCCCACCTTTACACAAAAAAATGTGTAATCTCTCATTAAAATAACATTAGTCACTTGACTGGCATAAAATGTCCCTTGACTGGGAAAAATGCCAGTCAAATGAAGCCAGTCAAGGGACAATTTTCTATGTTTTTAGTGATTTATTGGTAAATGCTTGAATGTTATCAAAATTTGTAAACGAATCTTAAACCTCGCTTTATTATGCGACATTATTTGTTTAGAACAAATCCTCTGTAATAACTCTTTCACGAAGAAAATATCTACAGGAAAGGGACCTGGCGCAGGTGCAAAAATAGTACCTAAAACTTTAACAACTCCTATTTTATTCTAGAAGTGCCAAGGAGTTATATGCTCCCTCTCCAGGGATGAAGAAGCAATCCTGGCAGAAAGCAGAAACAAGGCTCAGCTCACAGTTCTATTCGTTTCAGCGATTCAGTCGTTTTAGACCACACATTCAGAAAAACACAAAAACGTGTGACCAACACAAACTGTAATTTTTATCGGTGTGCTCAGTAAAATATTGTCAATATTATAGTTTACTATAAATCTACATGATACAAGGATTATTTTGATGGGTAAAAAGTTCTATCATGTCCAGTTAGATAAAATTTTACATCAGTTTGAATTTCGCAACAGCTGAGTGTGACACGCGAAGAACGCGTATTTTGCCCCCGATTTTAGGTTTCAGATTAAGTTTTAGTTAAACATATTTCATAATTTGTGGATGGAGTTTTGGTTTCTGAATAGTCAATTTAACATTATTTCGTATGAAAGTTAGTAAAAACCTGTAAGTGTTATACTTTTGAAGAAATTAACGTGTGACCGCAATTTTTACCCTCTCCAGGAATCACCCTAATAATAATAATAATCTCTCCGACCGATGTCGGCCATGGCGACCACTTCGACTCCTAATCAGATCGGCGCTGATGCGCCTGGAGATGGCAGTGTGGACACGAGAGTTTGCCATTCAATGGGTGGACGGGCCTTTAACTAATCGTGCTTAGCGTCGAGGTCTGCTTTACGCTGTTCCTCAAACTCGCGGACTTGCCTCTTAACCATCCCGCGCCATTCGGGGCGCTGTGCAGACCCTCCTATTGAGTGGGCTCAATGTTGCATCTTTTCACGATTAGTATACTTACATCAGCTTATAATTTCAGATGGCACCGCACATACAACAAGACGTAATAGCAGAAGATTGGAATCGTCCATATAGTCGAGAGCAAGCTGCCTTTCCCGCTGTAAGTATTTTATAAGGGGTTAATATTTCTAGCCGTGTGATGCCGGCTTAGAATAGCATCACCCCACATCCTTCCCGTGGGTGTCGTAAGAGGCGACTAAGGGACTCTAGAGTATTGGTGTATTACAATTTTAGGCGACAGGCTGACAACCTGTCACTTTAGTGATACACATGTTTTCTGAAGCAACCTTAGAAAACAATACTCAAAAATGTCTGACGTGGCGATAGCGACCGTATTTTTACGGCTGTTAACGCTCTGCCTACCCCGCAAGGGGTAAAGGCGTGATATATGTATGTATGTATGTAATATTTCTAGGAAAACATTTTACAAATATTCTTCCGAAATGAAAGTTTAGCAATCTTCATTCATAAACTATTCCAGATGATGTTTCTCTAGATATGAGTGCTGGTCCGATCACCAGACCGGATACAGTAGGTTCAAGTCAGTTGTTTGGTTTTGGTTTCTGTATAAATATTCATGTACTTACAGAATATTGTTTCTATTTCCCAGCCCTTCGTAAAAGGAGAGACGAAGATCTGGCCCACTGTTGGACGCATTGACGACATGTACGGCGACAAACATCTCGTTTGTACTTGTCCACCAGTGCTAGACGATTTTTAATTTAGGGGACTTACATTTTAAATTATAATTAATTTCATGGTCAATATGTAAGTTTATTTATGTCAATATCGCGATAGATAAATGAAACAATACAATTCAGCAGTTGCATAATGTATGTATATTTTGTCAATATTGTCGTAGAATAAATATAAATTTCCAACAAATAAATCTTTTCTTCTGCAAAGATAGAATTAAATCTAAGAGCGGTACGGTTATAAACAAATTAATTGATGCAACTCTATTGACTAAAAGTAGGTAGATCTATCTACTTAGGTATCTTAATTTATACAAATAGGTACCAATGTACCATATTGCGAAGGAATTTTATTCACAAAAATTACTTTAAAATGCTTCCAAGGCAACGTGTTAGATCCTAGCACAGAGTAGAACGGATTGTTTATAACTTTCATAGGAGGTACAAATTTCCACTGGTATGTAGCCTCTTAATCACTGTGAATGATCAAAAGCACAAAGAAGGTGTATACGATATAATCACTATAAACAAGTACCTGACAGGGATTTTTATTGCAAACAAACATCTTAGACAAACTATCAGTAAATGTATTCCAAACAACGTTAAATTATAAATATTACAGTATACTTAATCAAAGTCACAAAATGGTATCTAAAAATTAACAACACTCAACAAAATGATACTTATTAAAACATTACATAAAGAAAAATATCTTACCAACTGCTTAGTTATTTTTGAGGTGAACTTATTGCATCTTTTGGATACATACCTAGTCTTACACCAAGTTCTTTAGGCATTCGCATTGTAGGGCGAGTAGGAAAAGGATGATATGAGCCAGTAGACGGACTTCGCGGGTACGACAACGAGGATATCGTTTCTGTCTCTATAAGAGAAGTTATCGCACTACAAGTATCATCTGACTCTATTTTGGTCCGTTCGCTTTTTTCCGAATAATCCCTTGAAAATGTCGTTGATGCTTCTTTTGGGAATATTTTAGGAGATATTGGAGTAGACACCTGATCAAGAGACGTTATTTGACATAATGTGTCACTGGAATTACTTTTTGCACCTATAGGTGAATCATCCTCAGCCGATGGTTCGTAAGTAAAACTAATAGAGGAAGTCACTACGTGAGCAAAGTCACTAACTTGGCTGTTTTCAGTCTTAAGTAAATTTTCACATATTTTCGGCCCTTGATCAACTGTTTTGCTACATATATCACTAGCTTTTGATAACACATAATCATTATACTTACTTGATAGAGGGTAGTTGTAATCATCTGATGTGAATTTGTGATCATACGATGATGTATCTTTTTGTTCTGTGGAAGGTAGTGTTACGGATGTCTTAGAATCCCCAGAAAAAGAATGCCGTGATAAATCACTCGTAGCTCCTTGTTTAACTTCTGGACTTGACTGTCCGCCGAGACTTGAAAATTCTTCAGTTTTTCTTCTGTATTCAAAATCAAAGCAGCTATCTGGTTTACCGGAGTCAACATTGCTAGATTTATAATCATATTTCGCTTGGAATCCTTTATTTTCCCAGCCGTATAAATCCGTTCTATTAGCTAAACATTCTACGCTTGGAGTTTTCATACTTTTTACGGTAAATTCATCGTTTTTATTAGTTGTATTACGTATATCTAAGGAAAAGGGATCATCTATGGAAATTGGCCTTACCCGAGTAAAGTCATTTTTTTCAATCCAATCATCATTAGAACATCGTTTTTGGTAGCCTATTAAAGAATCAGACGTTGATTCTTTCAATATAGGTGAATCGAGTACTTGTGTTTCAATTGTTTTCTCGGGAGTTTCATGTTTTAGTGGAATTTCAGAAATAAAACTTTCTCCTAAAGTTTCTTTGACTGCAATTACATCAGATACATTTTGCTTTGTTAAAATTCTGCTTAGTATTTTTGAGTTTTCTTGTATTATTTGTAACGCTCTTTCACTATTTTTTCTACCTGATCGAAGAATATACTCTTTCGGCGACATAGTCTCTTTTTGTTCTTTTTCCTTTTCAGGCGATGTTTGCTTTGTTAACTTATGGTTATCTTCAGAAGATTCTTTGAAAAATGTTTCCTCAGGAGGTTTGTTTGAATAGATCAATTTAGGAGATTCTTTGATAAATATATTTCTAGGTGATTCTTTCTTTGTTGGTAAACTTTCTTCTTTATTTTGCTGGTTGCAAGAAAAATTATCTGCATCTTCTTTATCATAACTAGAATCTAAATTGGTAAAGCTATGACTTTGAGGCAGTGAAGACGCTCTTTCCGCTTCCTCTTTTATTAGTTTTTCATTATAGCTAGTTTGTAGATTTAATGAATCTGGCTTTTTGGGAAATCTTGATTTTCTTTCTGTTGAGCGACGTGGAGGAGTATTTGGATCCGATACTCTTGCGCCAAAAAATTCAGGACTGTGTTCAAAATATTTATCAATTTTTAAGGGTATCGGAGGTTCATCTTCACTTACAATTATACTTTCAGCACCAGGGCTTCTAGGAGGGCTGTCAATATCGGAAACGTTTCTATCTGAGAGGTCTATATCAGGCACGAAATTGGGATACATAGTTAAACTATCAATAATATCTGGAGGCCTTGAATTTATATCTGGGTTTGAAGGAGATGGACGCCTATAATTTGACTTTAATTCGAAATCATAAGGAGATTTTTGTTTGAAATTGTAGTTACAAGGAGACAAATTTATCGGACTTAAATCAGTTATAGCTTTAATTATTGGGAAGTTTGTTGGCCTGACAGATTCTCTACTAGTTGAGTTTTCTTTATACATTGTTTCGTGTAGTCTTTCATGGCCATCATTATCAACAACTGCAGTAATTTGAGGAGAGTACGGTGAAATGGACTTGAAAGGACTAATGGGTAACGGTTCGTAGATATCACTTGTACTACCTGCAGCTACACTATTACTGTCTTTAAGTTTAGTTTCAAATCCATCAATGTAAGTTCGGAGTAATTCACCAGCGGCTGAATCTAAATACTCTGAAATATCTTTAGCTGACTGCCCTATGGAATCATTGTTAGTTTCATTAGGTGAGATTATATCTGTGATATTTTCGGAGTCAAGAGATTGTATGTTTGATGGTTCTCTTATGATAGGTGAAGTTATTGGTACACTTACATTTTTCGAAGTTTTTTTCTTTGGTTTGTCATCATCTGGCAAGTCTGGTTCAGAATCGCTACCTCGTTCATTTTCATCACAAAGACTTGTATCAGTGCTAGAAGAGGAACGAGAAGAGTATGATGACGTCTCGCTGGAGCTACGGGATCTCATAGAGGCAATCATCTGTTTAGCTTCAAATTCAGAAACAATCACTCCATCACCAACTTCGTCTGAATCTATTGATGCTTTTCTAACCAAATCTAGCGTTTCTTTTTTGATGTCTCTCCATTTAACAGAGTTTCTTCTGCTAAGGGATTTGCGGCTCTTTTCTTCTTTCCAACTTATTGTGTCACTTGTTCGGCTGTGGGAGCGAGACTCTCTAGGTTCGTTAGGTGTCGTTTGCCGCGTGGGAGGAACAGCTCCTGGTGGCGGGCCAAGCCTGCGCCCACGGGTACTCACTATTGCGCTTTTGCCCAACAAGAGATTATTGACTGTGAGCGATGTTGGTGAGGTAGGGACTCCAACTGTGAATGAAATTCAATAGTTTCAATAAAACTGAACATAAAAACTGTAGGTACATATTTAAAAAAAATAACGAATTCGGATGAGCTCACCGGCTGCGTGTCTTGCACATGCAGCTGCTAAGATAACATGTGCTTGTCTTTGACGTTCCCTTAGCCTAGCATATTGACGTTTTAGCGCTCCTATATCCAGGGATAATCTGTCACCAGTGCCGGAACTCAAACGATCTTCACGTCTCGGGACAATCTGGAAGTAAAGGAAAATGAAAATCTTATTATTATTGAAAAAGAAGGAAAAATTCATTAAGATTTTTTGCTACAGTCAGAATACTAAATCATTACTAAAATCAGTGAATCACATACCGTAGCTAAAGCTAATTTATTGCCATCATCACTCGAGTCTCCTTCATCTTCAGAATAGAATAGTCGCAAACCTCTTTTTGTCATAGATTGCATCTGTAAAATATGACAACGTTTTTAGTTAATGAGGACTTTATTTTCTGGGGGTAAAACCATTGTTTGATAATTTGTTGAATCTGCTAATTTGAGAACTTAAGGACACCAAGACCAAGACTCACCGCTGAATGAAGAGGTGGTTGACAAGGAGCAGTTGGTGGAACAGGAGGCGCAACTTTATATCTATGAAGGTTTCGCAAACGAGGCAACTCAGGAGCTGATCCGAAGGAAACCACTCTGGCGACTAAGGAATCTCCTGCTTCATATACAGCACCAACTCCTCCCCCCATACAACTGTAGAACTCATCTGCTGAGCGAGCTGACAGTATACGACTGAAAAATAAACAAATAAATATTGAACTTCGCAATAGATTCACCTATAACGAATGTAGGTTTTAGATTTATCAAAACACTTACTCTTGAAGCATATCCCAAATAGCAAGTGCAGTAAGCAGAAGAATTTCATTGCCATCGAGTAATATAAGATCCCATATTCTAAGAAGGGACTCTCGAGGTATCCATGTAGCGTAAAGCGTGAGAAACCACTGCATCGTGAAGACATCTGGCAAAGGTGGTTCCACTCCGCCCCCTAAATTAAAAAAAAAACTTTATACACATAAGCACACACACTTATAAACGCATCACGTGTTCATCCCTTACGGGCTAGATTGAGCACCAAAGTCCGTAAAATAGGGTCATTATCGCCTCGTCTGACAAATATTTGAGGCCCGTTTCAGAAATATTGTGAATCCACAGACTTTATAATATATTAGCTTGTGAATCACTGCATTGACAGATTGATATCCTGTCACCTAAAATTGTAATACACATTTGATGTGTATATTTTAATGTGTTTACACCCGCGAGGAAGACATTAGTCTAAGCTGATATCACAAGGCACTTCCAGTACAAGGTTACGCTAGTAACAATATAATATCTTTGAGTACAAGCATATTTTTGCGTTGGTGGAGTCTTGAGCATAGGTAATTAGTTATTTAGTTTCATTCAGCCGAGACTTTGCTCTAGCTTACCATCAGATATCCTTTGCAAATGGTCCATGTGGTTAGCTAAGCGAGGTATCCTCAGTCGAAGCAGATCCCTGAAGGCAGCCATGTCTGCTGACAGTCCTCGAAGATCGTCAGCAAAATAGCCTTCCGGTAGCACCGCTTCCACAAGATATATCATCACCTGGTATTTAAAAGATAACATTTGGCAGGTAAAGGTGTCAATATCGAATTTTAAAATATTTCATTTATTAGGAGGTATGTACATCATTTTTGTAAAACTTGCAAATGCTTCCACCGCACGCAAGTTTTAAACCTACTACTATACGATACGCCCGCATTATTTTGCAGGCTGCGATTGAGCTGCGGTAAACCAGATGGAACAGGCGCCGAAGCGAAACTCGCATGCAGGTTAAAATCCCACCTACGGTGGAAAATTTCGCAAAAAAAGATGAAGGTTTCAAAAGTTGATAGAAACCTACTCTCCAATCTTAGCTTTTTAAGTAAAATCACAATAAGTCTTAGAGAAATAAATAAATAAAAAATAATAAGACTATGTTGAAGCTAAAAATGATTCCCTTATGATAAACCAATTTAATTAGGCATTACTTGGACTTGGAACTTGGAGGTATCAAGACTAGATTTACGACAATTTGTTATTTTAGTATTACCTTTAATGCATCCGACTCTGACTTGTCCATGACCTCTAATATAATCGCTGCTATCATATTGAATCCTTGACAGTAACCAACTTCTTTGTTCCACCTAAAACAACGAAATAAACATTGTCTAATCCGATCTTTGTGTGTGTACAATACTGAATATTAAAAGGTTCGTTACATGACATGACATCGACCCCTTAAAAGCTTTATGTCATCCCCTTTTCCACTCTGTTCTCTCTCAACATCAAACCAAACATACATTCTCTTAATAGCTCAGTTATACGAAGCCCCATTTTCCCTTCATGACTTAGCATCTGAATAACTCATAATGCTTTTGTTGAATAATAAACAGTTATACCTACCTAAACAGTTATACATAAGAACTACAATCTCTTCTTTCTTCCTTTTCATTTCGTGAGGTACACCGAGTTGTCTAACGCCCCGATGAACCCTGTTGTTCCACTGCCTACTACAAGTAGCAGACCTCTGACATCATGGTTGTGTAACAACCACCGTCCAAAATCATAGACAGAAACCGGGACTGACGGTTTCACGTGCTTTCAAACAAGCAGGTATTAAAGCCTGCAATGTCCTAACCAGATCGATTTTTTTTTCACATTTCAACCTATGTTTCTTGGGGAAAAATTTTCAGTTTCATGGTCTGATTTACCTCCTAAAATATTTGCAGCTAATAATTTTACACCTTATATAATATTCTCTTCATGAAATTATTAAAAATTAAAAACTAAAAAAGCTTACCTCGCATATGCCAAGAGAACCCTCCGCAGCATAGCCTGGTTTTCTCTGCCCTCCGTGCCGCAGAAAAGGGAACATCCTGTGCGATGTAAGTCCTGCAATCATTATAAAGGTGGTCAAATTAAGCTCAAAGGAAAATTGAACATTTGTCTACAAATATTTCAAAATACTGAAAATATTTTACCTCAATGTCGTAATTACTCTTAGGTAATATTTTGTTTATTATAAGTAGGTAGGTAGTAATTTCCCAGATTATTAAATTGTGATGCCATTCAGGCAAATTAAACTTTATGATAACTCAAACGGAAGTCCCAAAACCATTTCTAAACAAATCTCATCTCTACCCACACGTTCAGATTGCTTTCTTTCAAGTAGGTAATAAAGAGACGATGCAAAGATTTACGTAACAAATTAACGTAAGAATTACCTTTGGAAATGGAACAGGTCAAGTTTCAATAAAAAAATATACTGAGAGATATCTTTACGTAATCGCGTCCTTTCGGCTGTCGCCAAGTCGATGCCGCTTGCAGTCATTTGCCGCTGACTGATAGCATCATTGCAGGGGTTACCTATAGTTAACTACCTTGGAAATCTGCAGGCGGGGCTGTGCCGCGAAAGCAAGCCCAGACGATGCCGCTTACAGTCAAGTACTGCTCTGAAAGTGTCATTGCTGTGGTTATAATGAACTACCTTCAAAATCTGCGCGCCGAGTTGTTCGTCATCGGGCAGGGCTGTGCCGCGGAAGCAAGCCCGCTCGGCCGCCGCCCAGTCGATGCCGCTCGCAGTCAAGTACCGCTCTGACAGTGTCAGCCATAGCTGGAGACAAAGACAAACAGAAAATCTGCATTTGTAGACCTCACTAAGACAAAATCTTTATATAGTAATCACACAAACACAAACAAACACAAATCACGCCTTTATCCCTCGCGGGGTAGGCAGAGCGTTAACGATCATAAAATTACGGTCGTTGTCGCCACGTCTGACAAGTGTTGAGAGCACCTTCAGATGATTCGTGTATCACTGTAGTGACAGGTTGTCAGCCTGTCGCCTAGAGTTGTAATGTAATACGTGCTAACACACATGAAACCCTCGAGTCCCTTAGTGGGTTCTTACAACACCCACGGGAAGAATAGGGGTGATGCTATTCTATACCGGCATCACACGGCTGGGATCAGTATGTATATTATATATTTACAGTAACATACAGTTTTGCACTATAAACAAAATTGAGTTTGTAGAAATCTGCTATGTTAGGTAGACCCCGAGAGAGAACGGAATAAAGCGAGAAGAATGATGTAAATATGTGGTTCTCAAAAAATCAAGTCCTAAAAATTGTACGCCTCTTTAAAAACTTACGTGTTAATAACCAATTTGAGTTGCTGTAACTTTGTAGTCTATTATATGCCAGAACACTAAGACAGTCACGGTGAAAAAAATTGTCGTCGCGACGTCGAGACGAGACGAGACGAGAACCGTAAAGGGAACGACTCCGTCGAGAGCAAGCAAATGATCTGATAAACGCAAATCAGACTCAGAATCAGAAGAACTGAATTACTTGTATACATACATACACAAATCACGCATAGGCAGAGCGTTAATGATCGTAAAATTACGGTCGTTATCGCCACGTCTGATAAGTATTGAGGGCCTTTTCAGGTGATTCAAGTATCACTGTAGTGACAGATTGTCAGCCTGTCGCCTAAAATTGTTATACACATAAAACCCTCGACTCCCTTAGCTGCCTTATACCCGCGAATTACATAAATTGGAACAACCAAATGTTGCTATTGAAAAAAAGGGCTTTGCGGGAAATGTATGGAGCATTGGTGCCTTTTTTTTAATGCCAATTATTGATGGTAAATGAACGTCAGCTTGTTAGATGTGTGAAGTAGTTCCATACTAACAATAATTCGTATGACAGCTAGCTGTCAAGTGTAACAATTACGAGATATATGCTTGAAAACATTACGACTGTTTTATATGAAACCTTTTTTTTTTACTTTTAAGAAACACCAACCTATTAGCTGTGTAGAGTACTTCCATACAAACAATATTTTGTATGACAGCTCAGCTGTCAACTGTAACTATTTCAAGATATAAGCTTCAAAACGTTGGAACTGTTTTATATGAAAAACTTCTTTCCTTCTTACTGTCAACGAACACCAACCTATTAGTTGTGTAGAGTACTTCCATACAGACAATATTTTGTACTACAGCTCAGCTGTCAAGTGTAACCATTACGAGATGTACCCTTCAAAACGTTACAACTGTTTTATATGAAAAATGTTTTGAAGTGTATATCTCGCAATGGTTATAGTTGACAGCTGAGCTGTCATACAAAATATTGTTTGTATGCAAATACTCTACACGTCTAACGTGATTGCGTTAGTTGACAGTTAGAAGCAAAGAAGTTTTTCATATAAAACAGGTGTAACGTTTTAAAGCGTATATCTTGTAATGGTTACACTTGGCAGCTGAGCTGTCATACAAAATATTGTTTGTATGGAAGTACTTTACACGTCTTATGGGTTGGCGTTAGTTGACAGTTAGAAGCAAAGAAGTTTTTCATATAAAACAGTTGTAATGTTTTGAAGCGTATATCTCGTAATGGTTACACTTGACAGCTAAACTGTCATACAAAATATTGTTTGTATAGAGGTACTCTACACATTTATCAAGACGGCGTTCGTTGACAATTTAATTTTGAAAGGCACCAATTTTACTCTCAGCCCTTTGTACAGTTAGACATTGCGACCAACGTTCACATCAGCTATGGATCCGTGTTTTTTGGAAATAACCGTTTGTAACTTTTGTCCCTGCATTAAGTATAGGTAAGTAATAAAAGACAATGTTTTTGGATAGAAAATCCGCCCAATTATTTTGAATACAGACATACATAATATATGTATACAGTGTGATATGCTAAGAAGCATACTAGCACGCCAATGATTAGATGATTAGATAGGCCTCTCTCTCCCAAATAAAGCTCTCTGAATAGCATATAAGGTGATGTATGTGAGTAATAAAGAGATTGAGTGTAATCAATGTACTCCTGTGTATCACTTCAGCAACCCCAGCGTAGTTATCGCATGGCGACCGTGGTCATCTACCCGAACCTGCGTGGAAGGCTGTGAGTTTTTTTTGTTTTGTTTTTTCCTAAGGGCATATGTAATGTTGAAGAACTGTTTTGAGCCCGGAAATTCAATGTATATGGCATATTGAGAGTCTATGCCTGCTGCAGATGTGTGTTCCGCGAAGAGGAAGCACAGTCATCAACTGATTTTACCCATATGCTATTGTGTTTGGTGGCATTTGATTTTATAATGGGGACGCAGCAGTCGAAAGATAATGTTATTGTCAGTCAGACACCAAACGTGGCGGCTACAGCAGCAACAGTTGGGATGGAGCTATCGGAGATATTGTTGCTGACGATAGTAGTGGCGATAGCTGTTTTTGTGTTGCTCAAAGCGTTGAGGTTTTTTAATGAGCACCTACTGGAGGAGTTAGACCGGCGAGCGGCACGGCGCGCTATTCGCTCTCAGTCAGAGAGTGTATAAGTTGAGTGGTTCCACGTCTATCCGATCAGATTGTGAATATATGTGTGCATGTAACTAATAATGAATTCGCGAGTGTTTTGCGGCAGTTCAGTGTAGTTTTAAGGTGTTACTTATAGTGTTTATTTACGAATGGCTAGTTTGCAAAGACTTCTAGAAGAGTTAAAGGAAGTTCGCGATAGCGTAGTGAAATTAGCAAAAGATAAACGGCTAACTGCGCAAGGGCAAACTAAGTTATTAAAAGCGAGATTGATTAAGGAAGATTTTGATAATTTGATTAAAACTTTAAATAAAATAGAGGTGGTAGCTGAGGATTTAAGATTAAGTGTTCAAATTTCGGAGCAATTTAATTCGCTGTTCCGGGAAATAGAGTCTTTAGTCAGCACAATGGCGTCTTTTGATTTAAAAACAGCGCTTACGCTGCTTCCGGTAGTTGATAATAATAGTGAAACCCAGTTGGGACAACTTATAGACGGACTAGAATTTTATAAAAGTACCTTGAAGCCAGAGGAACACAAAATGTTAGCTGATTTCGTGCTTAGGACTCGGCTATCGAGTAGGGCTAAAGTTAGACTAAGCAAAACATATATGAATGTTGATAGTCTGATTGGAGATATCAAAAAGTTTTTATTGCCAAAAAAATCGTATACTGCAATTTTATCGCAATTACAGCGGTGTAGGCAGGGCAGCAGGAGTATAGCGTCGTTTGGCGATGAGATCGAGAAGCTGATGACTGACCTTACGTTGGCCCAGGCTGATGGGGATGAAGGAGTCCAGAAGATCCTGAGTCCACTAAACGAGAAAACAGCTGTAAAGCGTTTTGCCGATGGGTTAAATAGCCAGCGGATTGGGACGATTGTCTCAGCGAGAGGCTTGAGTTCTCTTAGGGAGGCAATTTTGGTCGCATTGGAGGAGGACGACGTGGTCCCAAATACATCAGAGGGTTGTATGAGTTTTGTGGCTGGACCGAGGCGCTGGTCTCAAAATAGTTACCAACGTGGTAATAATCATATTTGGAATAATGGCAGAGGTGGAGGTGTGAAGCTATCTAATGCGCGCTATGTAGCGAGTCAGCAAGGTCGGGGCCGCGTGAATCATACGAACAGAGGTCGTAGTCACGGTAGTCAGCAAAATAATCATAGCCGATCTTATCGGCCATTCGCGCGAAATAGAGTAGTGAACTGTGTAGAGTCGCAAGACACGTGCCCGAATGAAGATGAGTCTCAGAGCACGTTTTTTCGAGACCACGAACAGTGACATAGAAATATTTAGTTATGGAAAGGGGAATCACGTAGTCTTCGATAGTTATGATAAGCGGTTATCTTTGTTAGTGGACACGGGTGCCAATATTTCGATTTTAAAGTTAGGATGGTTACAAGGGCTGTTAGATAAGTTTAAAGTAGTGCCAGATAGGCTTAGAATAAAAGGGGTATGTGGAGATCTAGTTTCTGTAGGTTATATTTATATTGATTTATGTTTGGATGGATATAGTTTTTCGCATAAGTTTTATGTTTTTGACGATTTGCAGTGTAAGAAAGATGGCATTTTGGGTGAAGAGTTTCTGTTGAAGTACAAAAGTTCTGTGGATTATGAGAAAAGGGTAGTTAGTTTTCAACATAATTCAGGTGTAAAATTATGTACGGAATTGTTTTTAGGTCAAGAGCAGACAGTGACTGTTCCGAGTAGGTGTGAAATTATTAAGTACGTGCCAACAGCGTTAAAGGGTGTTTATGTTATTCAGTCAGAGGAGGTGTCGCCAGGGGTGTTCGTAGCAGCTTCAGTTGTAGAATGTGACGGCGGTAGGGTTCCGGTGAGATTTTTAAATACGCGGGAGGAGGATGTGTCGTTAGGAAATTTTAGTCCAAAAGTGAAGAATTATACGGACTATGATGTTTGTTATTTTGAGTCGGGGAATAGTTTGTCTGTGGATAGAGTTAAAAAGTTATTTGAGTCGCTTAAGTTGGGAACTTATTTGAAGGAGGAAGAGCGAGAGTCCATTGAGAAAATATGTGCTAAGTATGCGGATGTGTTTCACATGCCGGGAGATAAATTGTCTGTGACGAATTTATTCGAATATGACATAAAGTTGCAAAATGATGCCACTCCTGTTTATGTCAGCCGTATAGAATACCACGAGCACAAAAGGAGGAGTTATCGAAGCAGGTTGGCAAGCTGTTGGATGATGGCATAATTGAGGAATGTTCTAGTGAGTGGTCTTCTCCTTTGTTGCTTTTACCGAAGAAGTTGGATAGTAGTAATGAAAGGAAGTGGAGGATTGTGATTGATTATAGGCTTTTGAATAAGAAAATAGTTGACGAAAAATTTCCATTGCCAAATATACAGGAGATAATTGATTCTTTATCTGGGTGTTTGTATTATTCACATTTGGATTTAAGTTCAGGTTATTATCAGTTAGCGTTGTCTCCAGATTGTAGGAAGTACACAGCTTTTACAGCAGATAAACAGTACCAGCTGAAGAGACTACCAAGGGGGTTGAAGACAAGTCCGAGTGTGTTTTCTAAGCTCATGTCCATGGCTTTGTCAGGGTTAAATTACGAAGTTTGTTTTTTGTATCTTGATGACGTAATAGTTTTTGGGAAAAGTTTACATCAGCATAATGTTAATCTGATAAAGGTGTTAGATAGGTTCAGGAAAGTCAATTTGAAGTTAAATCCATGTAAATGTGAGTTTTTGAAGAAAGAGATTAATTATTTGGGACACGTGATAACACCGAGCGGAGTATTGCCTGACAGTAGCAAGATTGAGGTGTTGCGTAATTATCCTGTTCCTAAAAACGTAGACGAAGTTCGGCGTTTTGTAGCTTTTGCTAATTTTTATAGGAAGTTTGTAAAGGATTTTGCGCGAGTAGTTTTTCCGTTGCATCGATTATGTAAGAAAAATGTCGAGTTCCAGTGGTCAGAGGAATGTGTAAAAGCGTTTGAAACCCTAAAGTTGGCGCTTTGTTCGCCACCAGTTCTGGAGTATCCAGATTTTTCGGAAGAGAATGTGTTCAGGTTGCAGACAGATGCGAGTGGTGTAAGCTTAGGCGCTGTTTTGTCAAATAGTAATAATAAGCCTGTAGCTTATGCTAGTAGACAGCTAAATAAATCAGAAATGAACTATCCAACAATACATAAGGAGTTATTAGCTGTAGTGTGGGCTGTTAAACATTTTCGTCCTTACTTGTTTGGTAGGAAGTTTAGAGTTTTGACAGACCATAGACCATTAGTGCACTTATTTAGTATGACGGACCCTAATAGTCGGTTGACAAAGTTCAGGCTTGCTTTAGAGGAGTTTGATTTTGAGATAGAGTATGTGAAGGGGTCGGAAAATGTAACGGCAGATGCTTTGTCACGTATTATTATGACGTCGGAGGAGTTGAAAGGTTTAAATACAAACTTTGTAGGAGTTTTAACGCGTTCTATGAAACGGCGTTTGGAAGACACCGGATATGACAGAGGAGTTTGTGAGGGGAATGATAGTTCGCTCTTAGGTTCCGGCCGGCCTAAAGTAGTGGATATTATCAAAAAAACTTCAAATGACGTGGAATTGGTAGTTTGTTCGAACAAATATTTAAAGACTATTCAAGGTATAGAAGGTAATCAACCCTTAAGGGATATTATTTTTAGTAACTCTACATTTTACATAAGTCAGGACTCTTTACTAACGGAGGTGCGCCGAGACGCAACGATGGGAGAGCTGATAAAATTATGTAAAAGTAATGGTATAGTAGAGTTAGTATTGGTTAAAAATGAGCTCAATAAGAATTGTATTAAAATATTGACACAAGAAGCTTCTAAAAATAATTTGTTTCCTCGTTTATGCATTGTAAGTGATGTAGAGAGGATAAGCGACAAGGAAATGATAAGAGTGATTTTGAACGATTATCACTTATTGCCGTCTAGTGGGCATGTTGGGATCACTAAAATGGTAAAGAATATAAGGAAGAAATACTACTGGAATAATATGTACAAAGACGTTGCGAATTATGTAAAACATTGTGCTGAATGTCAAAAACAGAAATTCATAAATAGGAATATTAAGGAGGAAATGTGTATAACTTCCACAGCTACCTCTTCTTTTGAGAAAATATTTTTAGATACTGTTGGACCGTTGGAGGTTGATCATAGTGGGAATAAATATATACTTACCTTACAGTGCGAACTGACGAAGTTTGTCGAAGCATATCCTATTCCAGACAAATCAGCGGATACGGTGGCCAGGACTTTGGTTGAAAATTTCATCATGAGATATGGTGTTCCGAATATAATTGCAACTGATTGTGGAACGGAATTTATGAATTCCATATTAGAAAATGTTTGTAAATTGCTATCTATTGAGAAAATTAATTCGACACCATATCACCATGAGAGTATAGGATCCTTAGAAAATTGGCATAAACATTTGGGTTGTTATTTAAGAATTCAAGCCAAGCAATCATCAAATTGGAGTTCTTGGATACCGTATTGGTGTTTCGCTTATAATACGTCAGTTCACACGAGTACGAAGTATTCCCCCTATGAGTTAGTTTTTGGGAAAAATTGTAATATACCAAATAATTTGTTACGTAGAGTAGAACCATTATATATACATGATAATTATCCATTGGAATTAAAATATAGGTTACAGAAGGCACAATTGGATGCGAGAAATAACTTATTGAAATCAAAAGAAATTAGAAAAGTTAGTTTCGATAACAAGTTAAATAAAATTAGTTATAAGGAAGGAGATTTAATTTTAATAAAAAATGAAAATTACAATAAGTTAAATGATTTGTATTTAGGTCCATATGTTGTAATAAGAGATTTAGGCGAAAATGTGAAGATAATTAAGAATAATAAAGATTATTTAGTGCATAAGAATAGAACTAAGAAATTTAATGAGTGAAAATATTTTATCTTTTAGTGTATTAATATTTTAAATTTATCATTTTTTTTCCTATTTTAAGGAGGCTCGTTTCAGGGGAGGGACGCCTATCCTTTTCAGGGGAGGTGTGATATGCTAAGAAGCATACTAGCACGCCAATGATTAGATGATTAGATAGGCCTCTCTCTCCCAAATAAAGCACGTATTAGTAAGTATCTCTGAATAGTATATAAGGTGATGTATGTGAGTAATAAAGAGATTGAGTGTAATCAATGTACTCCTGTGTATCACTTCAGCAACCCCAGCGTAGTTATCGCAACAGTATAAGTAAGTAGTATGTTTTGACGTAGAGGGAACACGTTTACAAATTACTCTCCGGATAATGACATTATTGGTAAATATTTGATTTAGTCCAACTAACACGTATTCCCTTATATAGCTTTATGAGGCTATCACGTAGATCACGCACTAAGTCACGCTTTGATGTCTTTTAAGTGTCGAGTAAGAGATACTGCTCTCTTAATATGTACAAAATTATCAGTTTTGCTAGCTTTTACATGCGTACATATATGTTTACCATCTTCTATACCATGTACAATTAATTTATCGCTGATCCTTGTGCCCTGCAGACTTGATATTTGTCTATTTTCCTGATAATTATGTCTAAATTATCACATCAGTCTTTTGCAATACATTCCTGGTAGGTCCACTTCAAGGTACGCCACAAAGCGCGGTCTCCCGTTTTCGCCATGAAGTCGCCACCAGCCGCTCTCTTTAACTCATCGGTCTATTCATCATAAATTTCTAAACATACCTGTGAAATTGAACTCTGGTGTCAAAAATCATCTAGGTAAGTACCTTTTTACGCTCTGAGATAGCTATATGCCGTGTGATGCCGGCTTAGAATAGCATCACCCCACATCCTTCCCGTGAGTGTCCTAAGAGGCGACTAAGGGACTCGAGCGTATTGGTGTATTAGAATTTTTAGGCGACAGGCGGACAACCTGTCACTATAGTGATACACATGTTTTCTGTAACAACCTTGGAAAACAATCCTCAAAAATGTCAGACGTGGCGATAGCGACCGTATTCTTACGGCTGTTAACGCTCTGCCTACCCCGCAAGGGATAAAGGCGTGATATATGTATGTATGTATGTATGAATGTATGAGATAGCTCTGAGTTGTTGACGTCACAAAGTATCGTAGCTTTGATTATTTGTTTCACGTAAACGTAGACTAGGTAGTAAAGTCTTATACTTGTTGTTAAAAGGGTTTACTTACTCTTGCTTTCAAGTACTTGTGCAGTAAGCACTCAGGGACTGTGGTAGTAAATTTCTTTTATCGAGGCTCGCAAAGTATTCAATGAGGAACATAGTTGGAGCGTAGACATTTGGTAAGAAATAATTTGAAGCAGGCACTACTTACACAGGTATGAACAATACATTTTATGAAACATTTTAAACTATAAGCTATAGATAAGCTTACCATGCCATTAGCTCTAGGTACATTTACTTGACAATGAACTAAATGCATAACAAAAAACGTTTGGATACCAACTAAACTAACCCAAAATTTCCTTAAATAAAGGGATTCTAGAAACTGAAAATAAATCTATGAATGCGTATAGTGCTGAGCTGAATGAAATTGTGGTCTCATGAGGAAGGAAGTGCCTTTACCTATGTAACTACTAAGGAAATTGTTTCCATTGCTTTCCTGGAACGTTCCTTCTATATATAGTTAATTCCCTTGACTTCCATTCAACAATTTTATACACTTCAATATTTACTTATTACTGGCGATAACTTTTTTTACCAATTAAAAGTTCAAACTCCCAAGTTAAAAAGAAAATTATGGTCCTGCTTGGCAAGATTTAATCAAAAGTTTTCATGTCTTGTAGAAAACGTCAAATAGAACTGCCCTGCGAGGGCAAAACACTGTATCTTTCAAATTGTAGGTTTTCAGGAAACGAGATAACATGTCTAATTAAATTTTTGATTGTAACTTCTTTATTAATTAAGCAAATGAGCAGATTTTTTCAGAATAAAAGCAAAATATTGAACTTCATCGAACCATGATAGTAAAATACTAGGTTTCTATTTAAACATTCAGAGTTAAAAGGGAAAACTTGTTTTGTCTGAACAGAAAAGAAAGTTTGAGCGCACCTTATTATGGCAAAACACTGCAACTCAAGTTGACGTGTTTCTCCCTAATAAAATTCGTATGAAATTTTTGCTGCATTCAGTGTAATATTACCTTATTTAGTGAATAAAAGAATATTGTTACAGTATATTTATATAAAAATTTATTAAAAAATATAAAAGGAAAAAAAATATATTATGTCGGAACTTGTACCAAAAACAACATACATACACATATCACGCCTATATCTCTTGCGGGGTAGGCAGAGCGTTAACAGCCGTAAGAATACGGTCGCTATCGCCACGTCTGACATTTTTGAGGATTGTTTTCCAAGGTTGTTTCAGAAAACATGTGTATCACTATAGTGACAGGTTGTCAGCCTGTCGCCTAAAAATTGTAATACACTAATACTCTCGAGTCCCTTAGTCGCCTCTTACGACACCCGCGGGAAGGATGTGGGGTAAACAAAAAACAACTTAAGAAATATTAATTTAACAGTAGCTTAATTTAACAGTCACTGTCCAAATTACTGTCCAAATCTTTTTTGTATATGTAACAGGCCCGCATTTGTCTGCTATCTCACCTGGTAGTAAGTAGAGATGCAGACGAAGATGGTTCATGCTTGCCTAGATAATGCCTATTCACTCTTGCCTTAAAAAGGCCCAAGTTATATTGTTTCGGAAAAAGATCCGCCGGCAGGGAATTCCACTCTTTAGCCGTACGCATGATAAAAGTTGAAGCGAAACGCTTAGTGCGGATTAGAGGTATATCTACAACATAGGGGTGGAACCCCAGTCGGCGCCTCGATCTCAGAGATGGAATGGGGAAGGGGGTATCAGGTCATGGAGTGTTTGAGCACACTCTCCGAAATGCATCCTATAGAATACCGACATGCATGCAACTTTACGACGGTGTTCAAGGCTCTGCAACTTAGCCTCAACTAGTGCTTCGTCTGCTATGAGCTTCTTGGCGCGTGTTTCAATGGAGTCTAAGGCGGCCAGTTGGTATTTGGCAGATCCATCCCAAAGGTGGCAGCAATACTCCATGCAAGATCGAACTTGAGCTTGATAGAGTTGTAGAAGCTGTTCTGGTGCAAAATAGCGCCTAACCTTTGAGAGAATACCAAGTTTTTTTGCTGCAGTCGTGGCCAAAGATTCTATGTAGCGTCCAAAGTTCAGATCTGACGTAAGAGTCATGCCAAGAAGATCAAGGTGGTCAGAAATCGGTATGGATCTCGGAAAGTCGGAGTAAGTGTGAAGAGACTCCGTTTAGTCGAGAATTACGTAGACAGGCCTGTGTCTTTGATGCATTAAACTTCACTAAATTGGCATCACCCCACTCGGATATTGCCTTTAGTGAAGAGTTCAGATGTTGGACTATGGACTCTCGACAAGACTGGGTGGTTTCACTGCTGGCCTTTGCACTGGACAGGTATCTGTCAACAACCGTGCTGTCATCTGCGTACCCAAAGATGTCGTGTCGGGCGTCAGCATGTCGTTGATATGCAGCAGAAATAGTGTTGCAGACAGAACTGATCCTTGAGGGACTCCAGCATCTATGGCCTGTTGGTCCGAGGAGCGGCCCTCTAGGATCACTCGTATCGACCGTCCCCTCAGGAAGTCAGAGATCCAGTTGCAAAGATCAGCAGTTAGTCCGTAGGCGGGCAGCTTGCTAATAAGGCTTGCGTGCCAGACCCTGTCAAATGCCTTTGAGATATCAAGAGACACAGCGAGGGCTTCGCCATGTCTCTCGATAGCCTCGCTCCATAGGTGGGTGGCATGCACGAGGAGATCACCTGAGGATCGCCCAGGATGAAATCCGTATTGGTGATCGCTCAGAAGATCGTTGTCCTCGAGGTAGCCCAGGAGTCTGTTATTTAGTACACGTTCCATAGTCTTGCAGAGTATGGAGGTGACCGATATGGGCCTATAATTCGCAGGGTCAGCTCGGCTTCCATTTTTGGGCACAGGTTGCACGTTTGCAAGCTTCCACGATTCGGGAACCACGCCAGTCTCTAGTGACAGTCGGAACAGGCGTGTTAATATCGGAGACAACTCAGGCGCACAGTTTCGCAGAACAATTGCAGGGATACCGTCAGGGCCGCCTGCTTTGTTAACATCTAGATTCCGCAAGACTTTAAGTACCTGTTTTTGGTGAATACAGACGGCCGCCATAGAGCAGTCTACTCGAGGTACAGTTGGAGGAATAGTACCTGCGTCGTCAAGACGCGAGTTTTCTGCAAAGAGGTAGGCAAAGAGATTCGCTTTTTCCTCTGCAGTGTGGGCAAGTAAACCGTCAGGTTTCTGCAGCGGCGGTAAAGTAGGCTGACAGAAACTGGTCTCAACTGCCTTTGCAAGAGACCAGAATGCCTTACTTCCAGCTGGATATGAGGCAAGTCTAGCGCCTACGCTACTGATGTGCCTGAAGCGTGTTCTGCGTAACTCCTTGCTTAATTTAGAGGCCTTGTTATAGGTTTTCTTCAGGTCTCGAGTATTCGGAGCTTTGCGCAGTCGAGCATCAGCCCAGGCTAGGAAAGCAGTCTGTTTAGACGCTTCTGCGCGGTTACAGTCTGCATTGAACCATGGGCGAGCTTTGCTACCGGTAGGAATGCCGGAGTAGGGTATAAAATACTCCATACCTTGACGCAAAACTTCCGTTATAGCAACTGGGCAGCTCGACGATTCTCCTGTAGAAATAACGTAAGGTATGGGAATAACCACTCCTTGTGGTGGGCATTAAAATCCCCCAGGATGACTAGCTGCGCCGACGGGTATCTTTGCAGAGCCTCATCAGCAGCTTCACTAAGGTGTTGAAAAAGTTTGGTTGTCTCCGTATCTCCACTATGTGAACGATAGACACATGCGTAAATGTTTTTGGCTACTCCAGTGTCGACCAGTACCCACAAAACGGAAAAAACTAGGTGCCTCGAGATTTTTGAGGCGCTTGACGCAGATGTCGTCGCGAACATACACGCAGACTCCAGCCCGGGACATAAACTTGTGTTCCAGTGTGTAGCCAGGATAGCTGAGGTACGCCGCGTCAGTCGGACATCTGATCTGCGTCTCAGTGAGGAACAGCAGATGCGGTTTATCGGTCTCAAGATGATGGTGGACAAGATTGATATTTGAGTGCAGACCTCGAATATTTGAGAAGTGCACTTTCAGTGGGAGGACGTGCAACCGCTGTTTTACTACTTTCCGTTTTGTACTTTTCATTTACTGTTATTGGTGTAGGGGAATAGGCAGGAGGAGGTACTGCAATGCTTTACGCTAGGGAAGAGAGCTGATCACGACCACACGCAAAGTTGGTTGACTTGGAGACCGCGGGGACGCCCGAACCCCCCCGGGGTCGCCACCTTTTCCTCCCATCCGGTTGCCAACCGGCAAGGTGGAGCCGCCCGGGATTTTTCGTCAGGTGGCGGGGCAGCCTTTCACGGGTGGCTTTCCCGCTACTTGGGCCCCCAACTTCCTACGGTCAGCCAGCGGTGCACCGTGCTTCGGATCCCGCTACCCTCCAGAGCCAACCACTCGATGTCGCATTATTAATTCATTTCGGTATTTGACACGGCTGTCATTTTTGAAGATGATCATATTTTTATCATATTCTAGAACACTACTCATTTTAAAATTCTAAGTAATTAGCACCTGTTTTCTTACGCAACAAATAACAAATGATCAGATTGGCGACTCATCAAATCGGTCACTCGCGTTTTCGCGCGCTTTACCCCTCCCGCAGCCCGCAAGGCCCGCGCTATTTTGACAATACACTGTAACTTTTAGTACCGTGTTTTTCAATCGCGCGCGAAAGTAGAGCGCGGTATGGCAATACACGGTAATATTTGATACAGTGTATTATCAAAATGAACCTTATGATTTTTCGTGATACAGTGTTTTTTACTTTTTATATCTTAATGAAATAAAGGCCAATTTAGGTTTTAATGGTATGTATGTGTAGTGTACGTCCATTGGAGCATATCTGACGCTATTGCGACAAAACACTGTATTTCATAATACAGTGTCTTGTCCTAACAGGGCAGAACGATGAATAAATCATTCATTACGTGGTCTAACAAAATAAGCGAAAAAACATACGAAAGTGTAGTTGAAAATGTATTAATGTATAAGTGTAGTTAAAAATGTATGAAATTGTAATGAAAAAATTGAAAGGTATCAAAAAGTTCACGTTCCATTTTTCAAAGAAATCGTGTACCTACCTATTTCTTAGCATTACAGCGTAAATCTTTTATCCTTCTAAAATAAACCTATTTGATGAAGATAAAGAAAAGCTATTCCAACTCTATATAATGTGAAAGAAAACAACAGTCGTGGAATAAGGATGTCTGCAGACGACCTGTATTTTCGTTCCACTTCCATGAAGCAATATCGCGAACAGACGATACGATATAAAAGCACACGGGATCTGATTACATTTTACTCTAGTTTTTACTACGAGTGTGAAAAATGTAGTTTGATGCTTTATCAAACAAAAAGTCATAAGCAGTCAATAATTTCCTGTTAGTTGGTCTGCTCACGACTTACGACTCTTATCAGCTTTATTCAGAACCTAACGCTGTTTCCCCACTTTGAAGGAGATTGGAGTAATGACAAATTTACTCATTCTAGCTCCTTTTTTATTGTCTGATCAAGACAATATCGAAGGTAGTGGGAAAACAGCCTAAGGCAGAGTTTCTAACAAAACATATCGCCGGTGTAGCGTGGGTTGTATCATACAATGAAGTGGGTAAACGTTGGATCTATTCTTAGCTGAAGCGAAATGCCACAGACACAGACAGTTGTGAATGCTCGCTCACTTTCGTTTGAGGGGATGTAACAGAAGGCAGAGTTTCTTCAGATAGTAACAATACCTTCTACCCATATTTGGATAAATACGTATTTATGCACTTATGTCAATCCAGTAAGAAGAGAACTAGACCGAAGTTATTGTTTTCTGTACATAATGATTACAAGAGCTATAATATCTTTACAATATTTTTAATTTTACTTTATTTTTACGGTTGGACAACAGGCAGCAGCATATTAAACAAATGAAAGGATTTCAGGATAGTTGGTAGACCTAGTTACTGAGTATAATATTATAATATAAGCAATGTGGAATTTAACTAAAACTCACCGAGTTTTTCGTGTCCTGAAATCCTTTCATTTGTTTAATTTTAAACTCGCCAAATTTTTGTTAATTCGACATTGGTTATATTATAAAGTCGTACTGTGTGTGTGTGTGTATATCAACATATAAATTATTCTAAATTTACCTACAGTTCAGAATCGCTTAAAAGATCACTTTATTATATTAACGCCATGAATAAAACGTTCAAAGGATTTAAGTACCTAAATACTACCTACATTACGAGTAATTTCCTTTTATCCGTTCACAAAGTAGATAAATGCTGAATTTGCTAAAGGTCATGAAATTTTGATATAGGTTTACTGGTATACGATGAAACTTGAGATTATTTTAAGTACTGTACAGAATTTAAATCTCGGGTTTTTATTCAATGAACTCTCGTTTCGTGTGGGACATAAGGGACACCAAGTCGTCTAATCACACAATACACCCTGGTGTCAGAATTTTTCTTCTGGGGCTTCTGAATTAATTTTTTTTTCGAATGAATCTAAATTTTTAATAAGTTTGCCGTAGTAAGTTATATCAAAGCAAGGTAAAGTTGAGACGATGCATTGCGCTCACTATATCTAGAATTATGCACTTTTAGTTCAAAGGCGTACGTACGCTTAAGGCGACTTTTAGTTTCAATTATGTTTTTGAAAAGCGCTCATTACAAGCGTTGAGAAACGCTTTGTGCAAATTGCCGATGTATAAATATAAGTATACCAACGTGCTGTGTAACGAGTACAAACTCAGTAAGTCTCTTTAACCTAATATTCACAAAGAATGAGACTTGCATAGAGATGTTTCTCTCTATTTGAGGGTTGCAAATTATCGTCAGGGTAAAAAACCGTTACATTTTTTGTTAGCACTAAAAGGGTAAAGGGTAAAGTAATTACGACGCTAAGAAGTAAGTTCAGAATGTCCTCCCTCTGGGACATAGGTCCAAGAACTAGGTCCAAGTACATCCTAAAATAATCGTAAGTTTGGATTAGATACTACATAGATAGTATTAAATAGGTACCGACAGGAAGCGCCAGATCTTCCTATTTTTTACTCTCGTAATGCCAGGCACCGACACTCAATTGTCTATATTGCCTCTGTGATATTCAATACCACTTCTCTATACTATATCTACTTCAAACTGTTAGAAAATACGGATCAACCAAAACCATTCAAGTGACGCGCTATCGAAATAGAACTGAGAAGTTTTTAAAATAATTGGGATTCGGGCCTTGAACGAAATATTAAAGTGAACTGAAATTTTTATTATTCCTTGCTTCGGTAATAACATTATCTACACTGCAACAGCCACAGAAGTCCACTGCTGGACATGGGCCTCCCCCTATTGGGGGTATTTACCATACTCACCATGATTTGCAGGTGGATTAGCGATATTCACAGGGAACGCTACTGCCGTGTGATGCCGGCTTAGAATAGCATCACCCCATTTCCTACCCATGGGTGTCGTAAGAGGCGACTGAGGGACTTGAGGGTTTCAGGTGTATTACAACTTTTAGGCGACAGGCTAACAATCTGTCACTATAGTGATACACAAATTATCTCAAACCGCCCTCTATATTTGTCAGACGTGGCGATAGCGATCGTATTTTTACAGCCGTTAACGGTCTGCCTAACCCATAAGGGATAAAGGCGTGATTTATGTATGTACGCTACTGCCGATTCCCTGGATACATATCTTAGTTTACAACCGCCAGGGGTAAAAATGGAGTGATGCTATTCTAAACCGGCAAAAAAGAACATTATCTACCTTAGTAATTTACGGTTATTGTCCTCGAGAGGCGTATACATATTCGCATAGTTACTCTACGAGTAATCCATACCGGCGAAGGTCAGATTTGTTACACTCGATTAAGAGGTCACTTTAGGATTTATAAATAGAGGTATCAAGGAAAGCAAACAGGTAATAGATTGCCTACTTTATAAGCAAATACATATTTGTGCTTAGAACAGAATAAAATAATAATACGGTAAACTCAAAATCAAAACACAAATTAATGTCATATTTTTCGACATTTGAAGAGAAAATAAAAATAAGAGTTACAGTACAAATACTTCTTTTACTTCTACAGCCACAGCAGTTCACTGCTGGACATCCAAGATATTGTAGATATTCACAGGGAACACTGCGGCCCGTTCACTGGATTGATACCCTAGTCGCCTTTTACGACACCCACGGGCGGAAATTGGGTGATGCCATTCTAAGCCAGCACCACACGGCAGTACAAATGCCATTATGCCATTGTTCTGATTGAGGTATACAACAGTCGTGGAAATCTTAGAACGTAAATCGCATTTGTATCGCATCGCAGCACAAAATTAACCACCACAGAATATGATTCTGCTACAGACCGTAGCAAGTTGTAGCCTATAACAACAAGATGTCCAGTCTACGTACTAGAATTTTAATGGACTGGGTGTTTCATGGCATACTTTTTTAGGGCAGGCACACCAGATGCATCGTACGAATAGGCATTTATGCTTTTGCTACGGGTAAGTCGTAGCCTATTACTACGAGCTGTCCAGACTCCAGTCTACGTGTCTCTATTTTGTGAAAGTATGGGGTTTTGATGGATTGTGTATTTTACGGTGGTTTTACGGCATACTTTCTTGACGCATTGTACGATTTGGCATTAATATGCTTTTTCTATGGGTAAGTCGTAGTCTATTACTACGAGGTATCTATTCTACGTGTCTCTATTTTGTGGTAGTATGGGATTTTCATAGATTGTGTCTTTCATCACTAAGCTGAAATGGGCATGGGCTGGGCACATGTCTCGCCTAAGATGGTCAAAGATAGAGTAGATGAGTTTTGTACTGGAGACCATGTCTTGGGAAGCGCAGCGGAGGCAGGCCACCCGCCGACTGCCGACCGTCGACCGACGACACCAAGGATCACGCCGGGACATTGTGGATGCAGAAGATGGAACTCCGTGAAGAGTGGAGAAGATTAGGAGAGGCATAACCCCACAGTGGGTAAAACCATGCTGATGATGAAGAAGAAGCAATGTGTTTAAAGGCGTACCTTCTTGCGGAAGTGCTGAGGCACGCCGGCGGGCAGGCGGGCGACCAGGCGCATGGCATGCAGCCACTCGCCGTAGCCGCCCTCGCCGGGCACCTCGCTCGGCGCCACGCCGAATCTTGCGCCGCTTTCGCCTGCTACAGAAACAAAATAAATAATTATAAATATTAATAATTATTTATTCCATAACCATATTATCATAACCGCTCCAACAGTCCACTGCTGCACAAAGCCCTGATTTGCGAGCGCAGTGTAAGATGTTGCATTTGCTACAGAGAATGCTGCTGCCAATTCCCTGGATGATAATCCCATAGTCGCTTTTTTCGACAACCACTGGTAGAATTGGGGTGACGCTATTCTAAGCCGGCATCAAACGGCTTAGTTATTCAAATACGTGGAAAGTATATCTTGAGCCTATAAACTCTTATTCTAAGAAATACAAGAATTATTTTAAAATCCATTTCAGTACGACTACAGGTGCCTCGAGATTTTCAGTTATTTTTAGACATTTCTGAAACTTTGTATTCGTTCAGCCTTTTTACTTATGTTTGATCAATCACTGGTGAAACTTTACTAACTTATAATTATTTTATGGTAAACTTATGCTTCCCAAGTTCCCATTTCTGCCTTGTTTACCAGAGGCTAAATTATCTTGAGGCAATCACTCAATCTAACCAGAATCTAATCACTCAGAACAGCTGGTGAGTTTGAAACTCGACGATTATTCTACCAAAGCTGACACAGCGCTTTCTAACTTTCAGGAACGAAATAATCTATGTCACGGGTGACCAGTGTGTAAAAGTCTATTAATAAAGATATTTCCTTGCTCTGGAAAGCACATTAGCGTCAAGCTGTGACTCTTTAGAAACTATTAACTCTAGAAAAGAATTTATGGCGACTCAAATTTTTATGCATTGCAATTTTTAACAAATATGCAAATCCTTCAAATTAGATGAGATAATTACGTAGAATCCATAAACATTTGACAAGAGTACTTATTTATAACAGTTAACTTATTGCACCCAACAGTTTTGTGATAACTAATCCTGGCAACTTTCCAAAAATTACTTCCCCAAAAAGAACGGCAGTAAAATGAATTTACGATCCCCGGCACAAAGAGAAAACAGACAAAAGAGGAGGGAAAAACGCTCTAATATAAATTAGTAGCGCGATGCCTACACAGACAGATGCAGATAAATTAATAAACGTGCTCAGCCGCTAAGCGAAGTCAATCTGTCAAAAATCAATGACCTTTCCTGCTTTTCATATCAAAGGTCATTCAGCAATCAATCATTCGACAAATGTATAAACAGATTTCTTTATAGGTTTGGTTATACGGCTTCGCAAGAATAACCTATCGTACATTCCGATGGTCTATGCTAAGCAGACGGTTTTAGTATTTACCTGTGCTGTTCTTCGATGAACCTGCCAAGTTCCTCAGCGAGTTTAGGATGGCACTCATCTGTCCAGCACGCGGTACACATTTGACAATACACGCATATCTTCACAACTGCACTGAGCACCAAGTTAACGACCCGACAACTTAATACGATGCAGTCACACTGCAGGTGGATTCCAGAGAGTCATGCTGGCGCCATGGCAGGCCAACGGAATTCACAGACAAACTACATTCAACACGCAACAACAATAATATAACAAAAGAGAAATGTGAACTATAATATGCCATAGCTGGGCAGCATTTGAGACTGCGTAGTCGACCAGCTGATTTGGTGTTTACTGGGAAAGTCGCGAAACGGAGCGGTAAAGCTGCCGATGTCTACCACGATATCTCGGTGGTAGATGACTGGTATCGGCCGCGGGAACGAAAATAAGCAGGGTGGATGAGTGCTTGTCATTCCAGATTGTCGCTGAGGCGTTTCGTGGTGGAAGTCGCGGTGCATGCGCGCTGGAGCTCTCGGCGCTTACTTGTGTGTGTAGCATATCGATTCCCCGCCGCTGTGTACGTCAGTGACAGACATAGCTGATTGTATCGTTAAAACCCTGTGAAGCTAGTTCAGTTTTGCTGCAGAAGTGTAGCGCTATTTTAGATTTATGAATAAAAGTCTGATACACCTAGGGACAAGTTCATTGAGGAAAAAACCAAGTTAAAATATAACGAATGGGAATAGATGCACACCACCTTTCAAATTGTCTATGAAGAGTAAAGTACAGTCGCGATGACGAGTAGAAATGTGCTCATTAATCATTCTCTATATTTCAGAAGAATTCTATCCACCGAGAGCGGGCGGTAAAGTGGCGCGCCCACAGTTCCATTAAAAGTGCTTTAAACGGATCGGTACATTTCGAACCGATTACTAAATTACCAATTCGATTTAAAATGAACGTTAGGAGGATTTATTGTAGCTTAGCGATTCGCCCAGCGGTTTTACTCGCCCGTTTCCCCGAGGGGATAATGTGTTGTCCTATGCTAAGAAGAGAACCTACCTCCACAACTGCTCTATAATTTCTGTAGCAAATTGACAAGAGGCTCCTTTCGTCTATACTATAAGAGTTGATAGAGCGCATTCATGGGCACTTTTTAAATATTAAAGTGAAAGAGACAACTATCGTTATAACCTAAGCTTGTCAAATAACATTAGTAACTCACTGATATGCCGCAAAAGGACAGTGAGCGCAGCACACAGTCTTTTCTGCTCTCTCTTCAGGCGATCCTTGACTCTTACGCGTTTGGCCAGACGCTGTCCTGCAATTCGCAGCCTCTCTTCTCCTTCACTCACTAAGGCACGAAGCTCTTCTACATCTAAAAGAAACGTTACAGTCATACAAGATTTAACAAAAATCTATTCGAAATATTTGAAGGAGTAGTGAACCAAGCTATTAAACTAAATAGCTTTCCTCATGGAACATATAAAATTGTATGTCCGGCTGAGTCAATTTGGTGTGGGAGATCGATATACAAAAATGTTTTTCGTATATCGATCAATGACTTTCTTGAGAAAAGTTGTTCAGTTTCACGTACTTGGTCACCTTTTAAAATAGTTTTTCACCTTTTTAGTTGATTTTTTACACCGTATTTATATTTATTTTGTTAATCTAAGGTTGATGCAATTTGCATGGATGCTAAGTTTTATCTTATCTCGTTATTGGTTTCAGAACGTGATTGTCAGTCAGCTTTATTAACAAATCGAAATCTATGTACATTTTATTATTTTTATGGTTTGAAATCCTTTTAATACGAGTAATACTAGCCTAGGTAGCTTACCACGCCAGTAGCAACTTGTCTCTGTAGGTGCAGGTATACTATAGAGTAGCGGCATGCCCAGTGGTTTCACCCGTTGTAATTCATTTTCCCGTCAGAATAAGTTGTTTTTCCCGACAAATACTTGTACACGTAAACCTTCCTCCTAAATCAATCCATCTATTACAAAAACTGCGTCAGAATACGAGTAGATTAACCTTTTGAACGCCAATGACCACTATAGTTGCTAAACGCTCGCGTACATACGACGCCACTGACGACTAAAGTAGTCCAAATTTACCTATTTTTATAACTTAAATTCTGTCTTGTTTAAGACACCGGGCTGCTTGCCGATAAGTTTTTACCATCTTCATATTTTTCTATGCTTGGCGTCGGGGGTGTGCCGACGTAAAAAAACTCTGGCGTGCAAAAGGTTAAAGATACATGCATACGTACAGACACGGGAGGCACATATGCTTTATACTACTCGTATGAGTGACAGTGATCCTGATGATTTTGAAGACATCATACTTACCTTGCGGTCATAACTTACGTGCATAGATGAGTGAACATACCTAAATCTTCTAAATAAACACGCTCTATGGCATCAGTTTGCTCTCCGTAGTTATACTGAGACGAATCTATGGATGCACCTGATGTGGACCTACAAGATTATGAAAAACATGAGTTAAATACATTTTTTTAAAACACTTCCCGTGTTAAGAATATAATGTTTAGAGAAATTGTATATTTTTCCACCGTAGGCTTGATTTGAACCAGCGGCTTTCGCCTTTAGAACTGGCAACGTCTCTTCCATTCAGGCTGCCGCGGCTCAGTCACAGCTCGCGAAGTAGTGCAAGTATAAAAAAAAAATAAGTTATTGAAAGTGAATACTTTCGGCATCGACAACAATTTAGTTTTTCGAGGATCCCATCATCAGATTCTGAGTTGACTACCTCGAGAATATAATATAAATCGTTCCAGCGTATAAGTAGGTAATTGGCCAACATACTCGTAGGTACATAAAAACAAATTGTGAAACTCCTTTTTGAAATGGCAAGTAACATGTTCCTGAAAAATGTGATCAGAGATAATTCCATTACATTGCGCCGTCCTTTCCTCATAGCAGAATTTACCTATTTATTTTATTGTTTGTGGCCGACCAAGGGATAAACATAACATGTGTAGATACTTAATGGACTTTAAATGTTTGATAATTTATCTCACCCTCTGCTGTAATCTAAAGCACTGTTGCTGCTCCAATCTCGATGGTCTGAGTAGATTTCATCTAATAACTCTTCAACCAGCTCCTTCACATCTTTTCTCTAGAAGAAATAGAAATTGCATGGATGATCACTTTCATGGAACTAAACAACTTTTGGCAAAGAAATCACATTTCAAGGAGTTGTTCTGTTTCTCGGATTATAAGAACAAATGATAAATATCAAAACCTTAACAGTCCACTGCTGGATATTGGCCTCCCGCTATCGGGGGGTTTTGCCATACTCACCACGCTTGGCAGACGGATTGGCGAGCGCAGTGCAAAATGTAAATTCCCTGGATAAATTATTCTTTATTCACTTTTTACGACACCATCAGGAGGTATAAATATCTTGCTAACTAAATATTCAGTGTTAGCATTGAATCAAACGTTCTAAGATTTTGATAAATTGAATACATTTGTGTGCAGACCAAATAGCGGAAAATTATTTTTAGTATGATACCTTCAGTAAAATGAAAAAGAAGCCCTACCTAATTAATACCTTTCTAATACCTAAAATAAATTTGAATTCTTATTTACCTGTGTAGGCTTGCTAGGTGGTGGAGGTATGTAACTTTGTTTCTTGTTATTTATTCCAATTACTTTCGGCACTTTGATTTTCTTGGTTTCCTTTCCCTTTCTTGGAGACGGCGGATTCAACTTTGTGAAGTCCAACTCAAACCTCACCACTTTCATGTTTATAGGTTCACTTACTTGTATCGTTTGCAAACTCATTTTATTTTATTTATTTCGTTTAATATTTTGTAAAACACACTGTAAACATCAAGTGTAAACACAATCCAAATATGGGTACCTACTTCTGCCAAATTCATGCCAAAATTTTACAAGTTTCGAAATGTCAACTTATTAAAATAAGTTTCTATTACATTTTTATTGAATCAACCTAATCGCTCGAGGTATTTTTTCGTCCAAAAAGCACTGTTTTATTATGGTTTAATTCTTTAGATTTATATTGAACTTTTGCTAAATAATATGCCTGCTGAGATAGCAAAGCGCGTCTAAAAATATTTGAAGGTTACAGAACCAAATAATGCGAAAACGAAAATGATATTTGAGTCACACATTAGTGGGTTTAAACTGTCGACTGCGCCGCGGCTGTTGATAGAGCCGCCGTATGATAATCACCCACTCATTCACTACCAGTAGCTGATAACACCAATGTGTTCATTTGCATGCATATCCAGGCATGCCCGATGAGCAGAGGGGCAACGCACACTTGACTGGCTGTTACTATTATGTTTTTAGTTCTTACTGTCTTCTTTTCGAGTGGGACACTAAGCCTTTCAACGACCCGACGAATCCTGGTGTCAAGAGTTTTGCAGCCGCCTACTAACTAGTAGCAAGCCTCTGACATGCTTGTGTAACGACCGCTGTCTAAGTAATCATCGACAGCAACTGGGACTGACGGCTTAAATTGCCCTCCGAAGCACGGAAACATCCTGCGGGCAATCAGATGATTCAGCCCGCAATTACCTAACCAGACTAAGAACAAATTCAGTGATTAATATCAACTCTGTGAATCACTCACCGAAAATCGAACTCGGAACCTTTGCGTAGCGGGCAGTCGCACTATCACTGCGCCACGTCAGGCGTCGGTTCCTACTAGAACAAGCAGTCCGATCTAAGTTGGCAATAGCGACTTCGTAGCGCCTATGAGATAGCAAACCTCTAGGCAATCTTTTACTCTTTTACAACTTCTTGTCCTGAAACCTGAGAATGAATGAATTGCCCACGTAAGTAGGTATTAATTATACGAATCAATCAAGCATTTCAATTTTAATTAGAGCAAACTGTATCAGTGTCTGAATTTGCTTCAGTGTGCATAATTATAAAATTAACGATTCCCCGATCTAAATATAAGCTCAATTAGCACAAACCTACATATTCATTTAACTTCGATCGTATAGCGTCTTAGGCCGTGTGATGCCGGCTTAGAATAGCATCACCCCATCTCCTTCCCGCGGGTGTTGTAAGAGGCGACTAAGGGACTCGAGAGTATTGGCGTATTACAATTTTTAGGCGACAGGCTGACAACCTGTCACTATAGTGATACACATGTTTTCTGAAAACACCTTTACGTGGCAATAGCGACGGTATTTTAACGGCTGTTATTGCTCTGCCTACCCCGCAAGGGATAACGGCGTGATAATTATATGTGTATAGCGTCTTGATCATCATTTTTTGATCCACTTTGTTTGCTACTGTACTAGGTTACGGATTAGTTTAGTCAAGGGTGTGGAATTGTTATCAACATAGTGAAAAGCGTCATAGGTATAATACTGTAAAATTACTGTCATTAAAGGTTTCTATCTCTCAGAAGTGTCGTATCTATAAACTCATTATAGTTACGTAGTAGCACGTTGGTCTTGCTCTTGGTGTTGACTCGTCGTATGCTGATTGCTGATTCCTAATTTCGATAGGTAGCCACGCTGTTTAGATAAGGCCACTGGGCTTGTTTTGCTTGTTCTATCAAATTCACTTTTGTTTTGTCGTTTGCTTCGTTTGTTTTTAAATATTGTTAGGTCATTGTTAGGTAATCTTTTGTAATGTTGTTGCCATCTTTGTTGGAGTCATACAAATAAAAAGTGTTACTTGTGCTACCTACCATTTACTTTAATTTACTTCATCGGTATGTAGTCGCTAGAGCCGCCAAGCCAGCTTTGGTTTCTGGGAATTCTATGATTTACCTACATTAATTACCTATAAGGAGTGCGAATAAAGAACAGGATGAATGTAAACTTTACAGATCCCTTTTTGTATTCGCACGTCTTATACCGAAATCTCATTTGGGGTAGGTACCTATGCTAACGTCACTGAAAATTAAAACGAATAAAAACTTTTTATGAAGTTTTCGTCATGTTACCATAGAAACGGTATCATGGTAACAGAGTTTGTTCAAAGTTGATTCCAAAGAGAATATAATAAAACTAGCGTTTTAGTTGATTCTCGAAGTTTTTACGTGGTTTTTCCGTCGAATTTTGTTTTTCTTATAATTTGCTTTGTACTGTAATGCGAGATGAGCCAGCAGGTGGAGCAGCTGGCTGAAGTCCAGAAGAAGGAAGAAGAAGAACAAGATAAGGAGAAAGAAGGTCAGAAGGAGAAAGAAGAAGAAGAAGAGCTCTGCAACAGAGTGCCAGGATTCTGCTCTGCTACATGCGTGAACAGAGCGTGTGTGCGTGAGAAGATTAAGGAGCCCTTGAAAACATCGGAGGTGTATGCTACGTGCAACCTCCCTAGCAGATTTGAACATCCGCGTAAGTAGTTCAATCATGCATTTCTTTTCTCTGGATTACAAGGTACCAGAGTGTGCTCAATCACTCCACGACCTGTTACCCCCTTCCCCATTCCATCTCCGGGGATCGAGGCGCCGACTGGGGTTCAAAAGGGCCATTAGAGCAATTTATAAACTAGGCAGTCGTGATTCTCTAAGAGAACTGTTTAAGGAAATTAATATTATGACGGTGCCGTGTCAATATATTTATGAAAATATCATGTATGTAAGAAAGAATATTCATACGTTCACAAGAAATCATGAAAGACATAATCGTAATATAAGAAGTAAAAATAAATTAGATCAACCCGCGTATAGACTAGCTAAAGTAAGAACTTCATTTGAAGGTTTAAGTATACGATACTATAACAAAATACCGGAAGATATATTAAGTTCATCTGAAAGTAAATTTAAATCTATTATTAAGAAAACATTATGTTATAAAGCTTATTATAAGTTAGATGATTATGTTAATGACAAAGAGGCATGGTCCTCTGAAATTCCAGCACAGCACAAGAAACATGCAGTCATTTTTAATACCAAATCAGGACGTGCATGGAATTTACAATTGGCATAATTAGTAAGTAAGACGAAACAGTTAGAATTATCTACTGTTATACTTTTATTTTATTTTAATTTAGCGTAGCCGTTTTTTGGGCTAATAATATATATGCTTATAAAACTTAGCTAGGGTAGCCTAGGGCCTATTCTATAGGTACAAATTGTAAATTGAGATTAGAAGCACTTCTGAGCAGGTTTTTGGGTGGTTTTCCTGTTCAGGAGGTCCGGCTGATTAGCATGTAACATGATTTTTTTTTAAATATTGCTTTTAATTTATAAATTGATGGTGGTGACGTAAGTTACATGCTGTGTGGTCAGCCTGACCAGCCCCGAGGCAGTGCCTTTTTTTTTATCCCACTCGTGCCGCGATTCTATTAGGAACATAAAATTGTTATTGTTACTATGACTAATTCACTTATTCAGTGACCGTATTGTAATTTAACTCTATGACATTCTAAAAGCATTCATTGTGAATCTACTTGGAAATAAACGATTGAATCTTGAATCTTGTTCCACCCTTATGTTGTATATATACCTCTGATCCGCACTAAGCGTTTCGCTTCAACTTTTATCATGCGTACGGCTAAGGAGTGGAATTCCCTGCCGGCGGATCTTTTTCCGGAACAATATAACTTGGGCCTTTTTAAGGCAAGAGTGAATAGGCATTATCTAGGCAAGCATGTACCATCTTCGTCTGCATCTCCACTTACCACCAGGTGAGATGGCAGACAAGTGCGGGCCTATTACATATAAAAAAAAAAGAAAAAAAAGCATAACTTGACTTCTTCACCGAGTCTTTCTTCTACGATTAGTTCTGATCAAGGATTCAAGGCATAGCGTTCAAATGAGCTACAGACAGTTCCTTATTTCTATATTCTAGCGCATATAGCTTATTTATTTTCAGGAGCCAACGAAAAATCTGACTACTAAATACTGAATTAGCTAATTTATAAAAAAAATCTACAAACTTGTATTTGCTGCAAAAGAACAAGCATAGTGTCCTTAAACCTGACATTGTAAATACAGTTCGTTGAATTCAATTACACACAGACACATGCATGTAATTATATGCGGGTGATTAGTTAGGCGCCTCACACACTCGGAACGCGCCCCGACGCGTAGCGCGGAGCGGCAGATCCCGCGCGCGGCGACGGAGGAGCAGATCTGCTTCATCGCGCGGCTTGCTCCGCGTCTCCGCGCGGAGGGGCGTTGTACGACAGCCCCGCGCCGAACAAAGACTTCACTCCAATATCGATCGCCGTGGTTCGAGCGGCACTGCGGAGCTAGTGTGTTATACCCCGCGGAGCGCCGCCCCGCGCCCCCGCGCCGATAAGCAGAATCTGCGCGCGCGACGCGCCACCGCGCGTTGACGCTTTGTCGGTGTGTTGTACTAGGCGGTTTTTCGATACGTAGTTGATGTACTTACATACAACTTTAAAATTTGCGCTCCCGCGCTACGCGACGGAGTGCGGTGCAGTGGGAGAGCCGCCTTACCTATTTTTAAATACCTACAGCTTGCGCGGTTATTGCGGGTAGTTTATCCATCTACCACGCTTATAACAAAGTATATACAGAAGGGGTAGTATTTAATCATATAACTTTAAATCCCTTTTTTTTCTATCGAAAATACTGAACTGCACACTAAATTTGCACACTAATTTAATTGAAAGTGCTTAACTGTTTCATATTTTCAGCAAACTGTTTTACTGAATGATTTCCTAATAACTGAGAGCAAATCTATTAACTCTTTGAGAGCAACAAAATATTGAACTCTATTTTATTAGAAACTATCACCATTTATACTTTTGATAGCATGAGTTATTCCAAATGAAGCACCATTATACAGTCATATTTGTCTAATTAAGTAAACAAAAAATCAACAAAATGTACTCTTATCACGCAATAACCAACGCGAAACAAAGATATGAGCAGTACTGAGTAGTCAGTACTTAACAAATTAATTTGTTTTGTAATAATAACATAAAAATAGGATTCTATTGAATGATAAGGGCAGGTCTGGCTTTCGTTGGACGTCCACGTTTGCGCTTGATGCCGATAGGTAAATTTTTCGCTTCTACAGGTGTTACATATTTCAACCTCATCGCCAGTCCAATGACATGTTTACAACTGTAGTTTCTAAAAAAATGCGGACAGCTACATTCACCATTTTTCCATTGGTCTTTGTGTGTGGGCAATACAACTGTCCAATATGCGAAAGCAATCTGTTTATATTCGTCAAAACAATTCCAGTCTTGCCCAAACTGAATTGTAGATGCCCTAGAACTTGCAATCAAGTAGGTCTCCTTTGTATAATTTGCGTCCAAAATATTTTTTCAATAAAACAGATGCATAAAAAGAAAAAAAGTTAGGTGATAGGAGATTTAGTTACCCGAGTAGTAAATAAGTGGATGTAATTTGACAATATAAGCATGCATTATTGTTATGCAGGTTTAGATATCACTTATTAAAATTGCGTTATACGATTAGATAATTTAGTGTGCAAATCAGTATTTTTGATGTACGGTGTGATTTTTTGTTTTAAAATCTAATTATCTGGGATTTAAGCCAGATTTTTGTAGTGAATAAAGTAGAAAAGGCTATCGGGTTTAGATTTAGTTAATAATTTTTATTGAAGAACGTGTTTAGGTAATTAAGTAGTTAATTTGTATTGCAGTTAATAATTTGGTATGCAGAAGGTTTATTAGTAAATAAGTTCCTTTTGCATAAATTATAATTAGAGGTGCAATTAAAAATTCCCCATACAGAAGTGTCTTCAATACCAGCGTGGTTCTTTACAAGCTTAAATTTATTTCAGATTGGTTCAACGGGTATGGGAGCCAAGTGAATGCCCAACACCCATTCTATCGCACAACCTCCAGCGTGTACGGATGGTACCCACCAGGTTTGTATAAGTTTCTATCTGTTTATGGAGATCAGACACAGAAATATTCCACCATAATAATAGCTCTAAAGTCTGGTTTACAAAGGGAACATAAACGGGCAGTAGCGTTCCCTGCGAATGCAACATCTTACACTGCGCTCGCCAATCCGCCTTCCAAGCGTGATGAGTATGGAAATACCCCCCAATAGTGGGAGACCCAAGTCCAGCAGTGGACTGTTGTGGCTGTTAAGGTTAAGTCCCTAGGTACCCAAAATAATTTGTGGATAAATGTTCATAATCTACGGATTTTTTGAGTTATTTATTTTAATTATTTTTGTTGTTAATTTTAGAGGCATCACTTCTATACCATCGGCGTAGATATACAGCTTCAATGAAAATTTGTATGGTTTTTTTTTTGTTTCACATTTTTATTTGTTTTATTTATTTTTGTTTTCGAAGGCTACACATCCATACCATCGGCGTACTTCCCGCTGACTCAGAATTTCACTGAAAATCTCTACGCTACTGGAATGTACCGCAACTATTCTCTCAACATGTCCGCTCCTGACCCGCCGACTAAGATGTGTTGAGTTATTTTTTTATTTTTTACATTGATGTTAGAGTATTAAAGTTTATTTTGTTTTATATCTCTTTTTTGCTTGTGTAGGCACTTATTTTTGAGCTTACTGCTAGCGTAAGATAGAAAATATAGAATAGTTACAGAATACGCTACCTTGTGAGACAACGATATAATTAAACCAAAAATACCTAATTAAAAACATCAGAAACACTGTGCTCGTACCTAGTCAGTCATACCTAGAAAAAATACAGTTTTGGTTCCATTTGGACACGCTCTAAGCCCACTGAGCAGTGGGCAAGCCACTTTGACGGGAAGTTAAGTTAGGGCGTCGTGAATTTTTATATCTTATTTACCTGCACCTGAACTACAGAAGTGTAAGTTGTTGTTCTATTGATGTATTTCTTTGATGAGTAATCTTAGGGTCCCCTCATACTAGCGTCTTTCGAGCGTCGTCGTCTTGCCGGCGCTCACGCAGCGTCGACGCGACGCTAGCGCGCGGGCGTCGTGACCCTTTGCTAGCCAGTTTTCGAAGTGTATGATGGCTAGGGTACAAAGGAAGTTCACCTTGCAGGAATCCACTCGGTGCCGTCGGAGTACCACCCAGCCAACCAGACGTTTACCAACCATCTGTCGCCCTTCGGGATGTACCGGAACTACAGCCTGAACACCGGCAGGGACGATTAGTTAACGTCATCAACATTCAGCGGGCGTTCTTCGAAGAAACTAATCTCCAAGAAGACGTTGTACCACTTGTACTGTATATACCCCACCGTAGAATCCGCTGGATTAGCTGTCAAGTTTTGACACTTACATTACGTACGTTGTTATTTTATGGTTAGTCCTAAAAACTTCCCATAATGCTTTTACTATTGTTTGTTTTATCTAATTAAAGGCATGAGCAAGATTCTTTACTAATACGAAGCAATCTTACTGGAGTCTTGCGATTGTTACTAACACGCTTATTATAACTTGATTAGAATTATATTGCACTGAGATTTAGATAAAATATCTCAAGAAAATCATTGCACACAATATTATGGGTAGGTTGTCAAATTACTAATTATGTACTTAACGATGTTTTAAGAAATCGTTTCTGTTTCGTACATAGTTTGAAATATATAATTTTGTTACTTAGAGTGTTTCAACAATATTAAATAAATTTCGCTGTTTTTCTACTTTATGAGGCTTTTAATTTTCCATACTAATATTAAGAATGATACATACTAATATCATGCTAATATTATAAATTCGAAACTAACTCTGTGTCTGTCTGTCTGCTATGCTTTCACAGCCAAGCCACTGATCCGATCTTAATGAGAGTTGACCCAGAAATCAGTAAGACACCGGCAACGGACATAGGCTACTTTTTATCACCACTAGAGGGTCTGGAGTACCTGAAGTAGACCACCAGGAGCGCTTTCAGGAGCCCGCCTAAACTATTACACCAAAGCAAAAGTTGTACAGTTTTATGGGCCCTTTCTGTTGGCGAGTAGATAGACGTCGAAGATTTGGGAGTCCCTGACGTAAGCCACCAGGAGCCTAGCTCAACTATAGATGATACAAATGTAAATTCTAAAAAGCTGGCGTATAATTTCAAGACATTAAGTCAGCGAAATGAAGTTGCGGGTACAAGTTAGTGAGAAATAATAGAAAGCACCTAAGTAGGTACTGATTTACCAAAAAGAGGTATTTATTTATTTTAATATAATATTATAGATTAACATGCATTCAAATTCCATTAAAATATTACATTCGTACGAAGACATGGATGTCACAAAATTACTATTAAAGGGAAAATGTTTTGTAATAAGGTTACTGAAAGTAATCTAACAGTACGTTACGCAGAAAATACTAGAAATATTATAGAAAAACAAACTGAAACCGCAAAACTTACTATGTATCCTATTCATCTTGTACCGAGCGCCTTTTCAGGAGGCTGTGATGTAAACTACTGCATTCACATGAAACGCATTATGCAACATTCAAAATCGTATTTATATAAAAAAAACTCTACAAGAGCTGCGACAAACCATGTCTTCATGCACCTGAACAGACTGTTACGATAAAATCGAACGGGCTCGCATAATAAAGACCTTTCTAGAAAGGCTCAGCCCACAGCACTAGGATCTTACCGACACAGCTCTAGAAAAAAGACTATCCACCATTCCCATATGAGTACACTTGTATAACTTGTTAGCAACAACAACAACAGCATTTATATTTATTTAATGTTATATCGTTATCTTAATCTAGTAACCGCAGAATAGTATTAATAAATTTCAAATGATAAACCCTTTCATTAACTATAAAAAATATTGACAAATAAACTTTTCAATGTCTAATAATAAATTGTTTACATAAAGTTCGAATTAAAAAAAAAGTAATGTTCTAAATATTGTTAGTAGTAATCTAATTGCGCATTTTATAGACACTTACAATGTACGAGTAGACACATACACGGTTGCTGTTAAGCTAATGATTGTGTCGAATCTAGCTACAGGTGCATTTGTATACAAATTTCATCTACTTACTCATACTTGTGTTGTATTATTTTGTTCGATAGATTGACACGTAACAGGGCCTCGATAAATAAAGGGCAAATCGATGCTAGCGGGGATGAAACCCTTGCAATGAACCTAAATGTGCTGGACACAAACTACGTTGATACAACTTACAATTATAATGTATTTACTATTTTCGTTGTAAAATCTACTATAACGAATGTTTTGGTTATGATCATGATTGAATGTATAACAGAATGTAAATGTTCAAAGTTTCAACTACATACATAGATATAATATATTTAAACAATTACATAGGTATCTACTTTGTATCGCATAGCTAAAGAATAAATATTTATTGTAGCTTAATATAAAATTTCCTAAGAGAAAGCACGCGCAAATGGATAATATCGACACCTTCCTGATATGACGTCATCAGACTTCTTTCACACACCTTTCATTTCACAAATTAAACGATGAATATTATACGTATGTAGCTATACTTACTACACAAGGTAGTAATGAAAATTATGTAGTTTTCGATTTGTTTGAAGCAGATATAATTATTTGCTTTCCAACAATACAGATACATTCACACTTCTTTTATCATGCAAAAACAAGCAGACTGAAAATCAACAGACAAAATTTCGTCTTTCAAAATAAAGGCTGAGATTAATATTATTATTTCATGTCATGCATGCAATTTTCATTGTTGTTAAAATAAATAATTATATTTAAATCAAAATATACATCCAAGTTCACCTTTAACAAGATATTCTTAAAGCTATGAGATATACTATATTAATAAGTTATATAAAATGTGGATTAATTCTTGCATATAACAATATTGTCTTCAATAGCATTGCTCACATCCCAATTGCCAACAGTTAAGTTCTAAAAGATGTAGGACCACACGTTGAAAATAATGTAGAGTATTAGATTCATCATTGACATGTTTTAAAATGCTTTTTGTTATATTTCTCACCATCACTTCAATATTATGCAATTTTAACCTATTTTCAAACCGAGGAAGTAAATGAATAAAAAGCATATAATAAGACTTAGTTACACAAATCTCTCCAAGATTCAATACTAGTTAATTATTGCCACGCTACTTTATATGTCGTTAATGATATAAAATGTTTGAAAAATTCATGACCACACGACTCTCTCATAAACCTGCGTCTTAAGTTGAAGTCATATTTCTTTTACCACGTTTGGGCATTTTCTCATATACAGGGTGTAAAAAAAAATTGCTGCAAATATTTTAAGGGGTGAACTAGCCCGTAAAACTGAACAAGTTTCCCCAAGGAACATAGGTCGAAATACGAATAAAAGATTTGGACCTCCCATACAAAACTATCGACCGACCAAGTTAATTTGTATGGGTGGTCCAAAAACTTTTTCATATTTTGGATCTATGTTTCGTGGGGAAAGTTGTTCAGTTTCATGGGCTGATTCACCCCTTTAAATATTTGCAGCTAATATTTTTACACCTTTTAGGTGATTTTACGTAGAGACTAGCCAAGTGTCGGTTGTATCGCGTCAGTGTACTACGAAGGTGCAGTGAGTGTAGAAGGAGGTCGAGAGTGAAAGACACTACAGCCCGCGCGCGCCGGCGACGACCGCGCGGCTTCCCAACAGTTCGATCACAATGTAGCTCAGTTGATTCGTATTTTATTTATAACAAACTTATTGTAAAAAATCTATCGTTATTTTATATTAAACTATCCTTAATCTGTTTACATGGTTGCGCTTTACACTCGGTTCGGGGGTGGTCCCTTCAAGTGGTGTCTCAGGGAGCTTTACCGACATGAAAGAGTATTTCAGTAACAGATTTATGAAAAAAACGTTAAACCTTTCGGTTTATTTCTATACGTGTAATGCTTTTGTTCCTGTTCTGATTACGGCACAAAAACGTAATAAATAGGAATAACAATATCAAACTGGTGGACCTTATTGCTTCCGACAGTAGACGCTTTGTATAGCTCTTTAAATAGTTTCTAAATTCGTGCTCTGCTACAATATTAATAATTAAATTTCTCAGTGTTTTTACCATTTTCTGAATATCGGTATTTGGTTGAACTAGTTAGCTACGAAGTCTTAAAAAAGTATACCTAGATACACAATTATTTCTGACAGAGTTACGCATAGCGTCTATTGCCGGAATTGTATCATGGGGTGTTATTACATATCGCCGAAGATTCCAGCGAAAGTTTTTCGGAGGTTCTTCATAGTGTCCTCGGCGTCTTCTGTGAGGGCCGCGCTGAGGGACCCTTGGCGCGCGAAGCCCCCGCGGCCGCCGGCGGAGCCCGAGGTGGCACCTGCGGCGGCCCCGGCGGCACCCGAGCCACTTGTTGAGCTGGGAGCGGCAGATGCTGACGATACTGTGGATGATTGGGAAGCTGAAAGAAATACTGAAAGTGAGAATCACGTCTTTTATACAAAAATAATGAGACCTTAATCAAGAAATTAACTATTGATATCTCGTATATTCATAGTTATATCGAAATATATACTGGCTTGAAATTGCATTTTCCTAATTCATTTATAAAACATCAGCTATCTCCGGGCGCATCAGCGTCGATCTGATTAGGAGTCGAAGTGGTCGCCATGGTCGAAATCGGTCGGAGAGTTCATCATCATCATATAAAACGTATTTTTTTGGGAGGGACCTAACCCTTTACTTACGATGGGCCACCAAAATCAAGTCCAAATTTTAAAAATCACGAGCAACATTATTCACCATCACCTGGGAATCGCTGCTTTACCTCGGATATTCTTGAAGAACAAAACAGAAAAATAAGATCGATAAAAGAAATTACACTACTCTCGTACCTTGAGAATCTCGTCTAGCCAAGGGTGGCGGCGGCGGCTGCGACGGTTCAGCTGGTATTGGCGGCAGTGGGCGGTCGATGCTGGCGCCCGTAGTCAGAGGTGCTGGCGGTGGTTGCGTCGGCGGCCCAGACCCCGTCAGAGACATGGTGCGTTCCTCTGTCGGCGACGTCGCTGCAGAGCTGCCGGACACCGAGCTTCGGGATGTAGCCTTGGTGATGCCCGGACGGCACACCGACTGAAAATAAGGATGCATGAAACATTTTTCGCTACATTGAGACTAATGTACTCACGATGCTATACTATTCTATTCATACTTATAAAAGAAATAGAAAATGGGCAGTGTCAGCCGGGGCTTAAACTCGGTACACATGGGGTACCTTCCCACTTTTTCGATATTAAAGGAAACTAAGCCTAAAGGTGCAAGGCCTGTCTAGTGTTGATCACAACAAGGACGTAACGGTAGATAACTTGAATCTTACGAGTAATAGCAACTGTTGTTTGCCCACTTAGTAGAAAATACAACTTCCTGGAAAACCCAGACCACAACAATGGCTATAATAGTCCGTAGAACGCCTTGTTATTTACTTGCTTTGTTACTGGAAATGGATAAACTTTCAAGAAGGGATTTATTTATAAAACATACAAGACTAGTATTTGAGGCAGTGTCTTAATTATACATGAAATTATGATTTTTTATAGAAATAAAGCCAAAATCGGTATTTAGGGTTTCACAATTGACCAAAAAACTGAACTTCGACATAGGTACGCTACTCCGACAAAACACATGTTCGACATAACTAAATTTCAACATTACGCTACTTCGACAACAGACGTTTTTGACACCACTGAAATATGACGAGACAAAATTTTTGTATTTTAGAGTAAGGTCGCAGTAGCCTTGTCGAAGGTGAGTTTTCTGGGTTTCTATCAGTGAACCAATTTTGATAGTTGGGATTAGTAAGCCTTCTCTTTACCTGTGAGGTGTCCTGTTTAGTCAGTGTGATGTCGGCTTAGAATAGCATCACCCCATTTCTTACCCGTGGGTGTCGTAAGAGGCGACTGAGGGACTTAAGGGTCTCAGGTGTATTACAACTTTTAGGCGGCAGGATGACAACCTGTCACTATAGTGATACACGAATTATCTCAAACGGCTCTCAATATTTGTCAGACGTGGCGATAGCGACCGTATTTTTGCGGCCGTTATGCTCAGCCTACCCCGCAAGGGATAGAGGCGTGATATGTGTGTCTCTTTACCTGCATGCGCTGCAGCACCAGCTCGGCAAGATGGCGTCGGTCCTCCTCCTGCGAGTCCCCCATGAAGGACGTTGCGGAGTCGTTCAGCTCGATGATGTGCTCACGACCGTCCTTGCCCACCACCAGCTCCAGGGCGCATACTTCCAGCCCGCCGAAGATCTCGCTCACCTGGAATATCATCGTTTTAGTATTACTAGCGACTCCATATATATTGTCTGTCATGTGCATGTGCGACTTGGTGTCTTACACGAAAAGAGAGATGTGCATATAAACCTGCCCGGTATTTTTTTTTATATCAAACCATATGAAAATTTAAAGCACTAATAAAACTCCACCACACAATTACTTTATGAAACTTTGTACACCGCAACGTTGCTTTCCCGGCAAAGCAGAGAGCGAAACATGACTTTATTTTTATAATTTTACACATTTTACGTATTGTATAACTAAGGTAGAGTCTTATTATTATTACGAACATTATATCTTCTGTACAAGAACTGAACAGGCGTCATGCTTAATTTTTCCGCTTTTTTACTTTCCAAATGAACCTGCAATATGGGTTTCCTCTCTGTGCCGCTTGTTTATTAGCTCTAAGGATTTTATATTCAAATCCAACGCACAATAACCCTCTTGTTTTACAGATGAAACTTTCTCATCAAGGATTAACGGGAGCTCGAGATGCTTTAAGAATATTAAAGTGATAAAACCGCGAGGTAGAGCAAAGAGCAGGTTACCTCATCGATCCACATCTTGTATCTGTCGTTCATGCCGATCGCTTCCAACATGGCAGATCCCTGGTTAGTCTTCCAGTTTCCAGAAATGGACTTGCGCCTGAAATTAACAGAATTGATTAGCTATGAGAAGAAATGTAGCAACCTAACAATTGAGTCAAAATACATAGAAACATCACGCTTATGACTTGCATGGTAGACATAACTCTGTATCCTTAGTGCCTCGTCTCATAGGATCGAGGATTTCTGGATTGATAGCAACACTTGTCTGAACTGGGAGGCACTAATAGCGCTTCTTGAGATTGAGGGATCATCCTGTCAAGTTCAGTGCATAATAATTAAAAGAAACGATTTTAAAAGAAACGATTACTCCTTTAAAATAAAATCGTTCAACGTCATTCGTGAGAAAAAACGGTTTGGTTCTATTACACACAGCAAATATTATCGCAGTGCTAAAATCGCCCTAACGATGTTATGAAAAAAGAAGAATGTAGTCAAAGCATTTGTGTTTTTAATCACGAAATTGGTTGCTTCTCAATGTAATCTGCCGCCGGGTATTTCTGTTTCAAAAGCAGAACGCCTGACGACAGCCGGTGATTAGCCCCGAGAGCTCAAACTAACCTTAATTCTTGATGTAGGCGTTCAACAACAAGCCATTCCAACTCCTCTTATTAGTTGTTTTTCTGTCAGTTTAAGCAAAATAACAGGAATTGTCTTTGTCTTGGAATCTATAAAAGCAAGTTTTTTCCCGTTGTTATTGTAAAAGGCGACTGAAAGATTTGAGGGATTTACGTGCAGTAAATACAGTTTGTAGAGGATGGATGGACGCTTTAAAAAGCAGCTCATTTGACCTGCCAGTCATCAAACCTTGTGTTATTTTAAATATATCTCTACTTACATAAAGGCTTTGTAGTTGGTGCCAATTTTCTGTATATGTATGTCGTATTTGGCGTCGATGAAGGGCTCCACCGTGCAGTAGGTCCCCAACATGGCTACCACTCCAGCGATGTCCTAGAATTACACAAATAAATCCGGTATGAACATTACGACGAATAGGAAAAAAGCCAGGTCAAAAGTAGGTCGTGATACCTCTCATAAAAAAAGAAAATGTTAATTTTAATACAGTTTTCTGTATACATAAATCAGAAATCCTTCTGAAAATGTTTGAGATGAATTTAATTTAATAAATCAGCCGTCATAACTCGTCTGTTTTATTGAGTACATAAAGAGAATGTAACGAAATTAATTACTGTAAAACGCATAACATAAAGTTACGCAATATCTTTCAATGCTTTCTTCTGAGACAGATTAAAAGCACTTCCTAAGTAAAGTAGGTACCTAAATTACAAGCTAAATTACTGTCGGAATTCTATAAGATATCCTGTGATGTTATATAACAGTACTTAACTCATTTACGCAACGTGTTTGAATAAAAGTAATTAATCCACTATTGAAAAAAATATTCAATAGATTACATGAAAATGTTTTATTTTTACAGATGTGATCACTATTTTTATTTAATTGTAATATTTATGTCATAAAGTTATACACATTGATAACAAGTTTTTATTTGACTTGATATGAGAAAGTTCTTTATAGGCTGACAGGGTATAATTTATAGATCGAGAAAATATAAAACATCCCACGGGTGAAAAAAAAGGACCAACCCTTGATGACAAATTGATTATCATTTATACGAGTGATAAGTAGGTATGTAATTTATTATTTTCGAATAAATAAGGTGTAAAATTATTAGCCGCAAATATTTTAAGGGGTGAACCAACCTATGAAACTGAATAACTTTTCCCAAGAACTATGTTTCGAAATATGAGAAAATTTTTTGGACCGCCGCCCATACAAATTGGCATTGTTGGGCGGTTACTTTGTATGGGAGGTCCAAACATTTTTTCATATTTCGACTTATGTTCCTTGGGAAAAGTTGTTTAGTTTCACGGGTCGGTAGACCCCTTAAAATATTTGCAGCAAATTTTTTCACACCCTGTATTTGGTATCTGCATCTCCGCTGCATATGCCTGACGTCACTAACCTGGAAATCGGCCAAGGTGTCCACTTTCACCTTGGCCACGCCGCTGTGCGCGTGCCCTATCTTGATCACCACCGGGAACTTCGGCGCCGTCACCTGCAACCAAACAGAACCAAATGATACTCCATATGATCTTCAGACAGATACTTCTAACTCCGGCTTGCGTCAAGCTCAGATTAAATACGAAGGATATGGGACGAGAAACGGATATTCTCAAAACTCAACATTATTGGTAGAATTGCGCATCTCATTACCTCCCCTTATCTTATAATCTTATCTATATAATGAAAGTCTTAAGTTTTGCCGTGCTTCGATTTTTTAGGATCTTTCTCCCTTCATTAGGTCCAGACGACCTAGTGACTCTGCAAACCACCTGGTGCCGTTCAAGCAAAAAATAATGTTCCAAAATTGAACCAATGTTTTTATTGGCAATACGTAAATAATGACCGGCTCATACATATTTGAGACTGGAAAACTTACAAGACATTGAATAATTAACTTTAATGTTCTGACAACACAAAAAAAAATCCTGAACAGTCACACTGCTACGACAAAAAAAAAAGAAGGAAATGAAGAAAAATAAACATAGCAGACAAAAAATTGCTCGCAAGATCAAGACGTACAAGACCCTTCAAATGGTTGCCTATGTATCATACGCTACAGTGCGCAGTGCTCAGCTAGAAGTGGTGTTTGCCACGGTCCATTACGCAAATAGGATTCGCAAAGTTGTGCCCGGACAACGGTACATTTCACACAATTCACGGGCTCTAAGAAAAATATACAAAACCATTTTGAGAAATGAAAAATATTTTTTTTGTTACATAGGCAATATTTTTATCAAACACCTGCCTACGTAAACTGGAGTAAGTTTTATGTCATGACGTGGTGCCGCAATATATTAAATGTGGAGATATAATACTAAAATCACGAGTACTTTTATTTTGACAATAAAAAGTAACAGCTGCAGGTGTGACGTGAACAACATTTCCTTCAATACTCTTCTAATTACACCCCACATTGAAATAGTTCATTTATACCTAAAGAAGTCAAATATCAGTTGATTAATTATGTGGGATTAACGGGGTAGTAATTTGTCAGTGTCATTCATTATCATAGTCCATTAGGTAAAATGGGCCGTAATAAAGCCGTGTGATGCCGGCTTAGAATAGCATCACCCCACATCCTTCCCGCGGGTGTCGTAAGAGGCGGCTAAGGGACTCAAGGGTATTGGTGTATTACAATTTTTAGGCGACAGGCTGACAACCTGTCACTATAGTGATACACATGTTTTCTGGAACAACCTTGGAAATCAATCCTCAAAAATGACAGACGTGGCGATAGCGACCGTATTCTTATGGTCGTTAACGCTCTGCCTACCCCGCAAGGGATAAAGGCGTGATATATGTATGTATGTAGGTAAAATGGGCATTCAGAAGGTTATGCCTAATAGTATTTGTTGAGTTGTGCACGATATACACACATATGATATGTCCCCTTGAATAGAACATAATCTTTAGTTCTGCTGTTTAGAAGTTACTGTAAAATAAAGCTCAATTAGGCTCAAAATGCAACTTAAGTTTAAATTATAATGCAATAACTAGGGGAATATACTGCAATAACTTGTAGTATAATAAATGTGACAGTTAATCATGATTAATGAAATTATAAAAACAGGTCATATATGACAGGTCACAGAAGATATATGACAAAGAAATGATAAACCGAAAACAATGATTGTTAACTTATTTATTATGTTTAACTGACGTACGACGAGGCAGTTTCTTTATAGTTATTTATTTTTCTTACACTAAATATTAGTCCATTTTGCATAAATATAGGTGGAAGACTAACAAGTAAAACTGTTATGGTTGCAGTCACAAAAGGGTGTAATTTTTTTGAAATTTATTGTTGCGGAGGTGTTAATTTAAACAACTCTAGTACCTATCCGGTCCTTCTGCAATATTGGTGTATTGTAAAAAAAATAGTTTTTTTTGTTACACTAATTTATTTTCTATGGAAAAAAATATTATATGCCTTTTCGTTTACTGTGTTTTCATCAACTTTTCTTTCGTGTGCTTTTCGTTCTTAATTTGAAGATTACTGTCACGGGCAAAAAAAACTTACAAACTTTTACATTTCACCCTATATTAGGAACCCAAACGTACGTAATTGCTTTTGTTTTCGGCGCAGTCTATTTATAGAGGGTGTGAGGTAACAGCTTTAATCATAGCCCTGGTGTATGAAATTACTGTGAAACGGTAACGTATGAACTACACTGTAACTCTTTCTAGCGGTGGTTAAATTTAAACCGATAAACATCATAATTGCTCCGGATCACGCCACGAACTTTTCAATCAAATATGCCTTAAATATAATGCTTAATGGTCTTTTTTAGCTGTTTATATATTTTTTCATAAGGATCAAAAATTTATACAAAAGCAATAAGCGAAATGCTACGAACATATAAAATTTCAAATTGAGTTTCACAATTATCACAAAATGAAAATGATAAACGGCTGTCTAAAAATTAACAAGTCATACACGACGACGAGAACATTAACACTTAAGATTATTGAAGGTCTCACGCGACACCTTCAATAAGATTTGACATTGCAATTCAAATAACTTTCAGTAGGTAGTCGCTAAATGGTCGCTAACATAATTCTGATTATGCTTGTTTGTCATAATTATACCGCAAACTTCCAAATTGTTAAATAATTGGGAGTGGGAATGCCGAATTTAAAACTGAGAAAGCACTCGAACCGACTGATATAACAGTATTCAAAAAACTATTCAGTTGCTTGTAATATTAATAGTTTAGTAAAGCGTTAAAACAGACTTATTTGCAGCCAAGTAAGTAAACAATGCTACTGAACTGGCAGCCGTCACAAATATTAGCGTTTGCAGTAAAGTCACCGAATGTAGCACCAGTATATTTCGGCGTTCTGATTAATTTTAGGTGTAATGCCTTTGCTGGACTCGAAACTATTTAGGTAATATAGTTAGAAATGCCACTAGCAAAACGCTGGCAGCATCCTCCAGAAAGATAAACTTGTTCTCTGGAAAAAAAGCCTACCAGTCTTTGGGCAATCCATTCCATCGACTAGCCTTTTGGGTAAATCATCCTCTCTGACTGATTCAACGATCTACCATATTGAAATGACAAGCATCTTTGTTACAATCATGATCAAATTTTAGGTATGACGCCTATGACTAAACGGATATAACTGGCCAAACAATAACCCACTATTTCCCAAGAATCGCTTTTATGTGCTACGCCCATGCCCCGTGTGTCGGAAGGTTAGAAGAAATTGGCACGACTTCAATAAACAATCATTCTGGGAAATTCACCTGTGAGAAATAGCAACGTTTTATTTACACACGTTCGAACGTTGGGCATGACATCTTGATACTCATTATTTATTTATGTACCTCCACATAAACATCTTTCCCATCTTCCCTGAAAGAAAGTATTTTGCAATAAGTTTCAAGAAAATTAGTGCCGGATGGTATCAATTTTTTAGGAAACCTTACATTCACTACAAAACATGCCGAAGGTGTGAATCCTTTTCAAATGCAATTTGTTTTCATATGATATGACCAAATTACCACGATTGTTTTCATTTGATATGACCAATATTTACACACAGAGAGATGATCTCAATCTGACTAAATCACATGACAAATTATTTACAATAACGTTTTGTTTGTCTGTTTCATCTTGCGTAGGTGAGGACTAACCGGCCAATCATTTGTACAAAAATCTGCTCTATATATTACAGATGTCAATCAGTGTGACGTCACACACACCGCAGTTAACTGCTGGAATCCAAGACACCGGCGGCGGCGGCGGAGGCGTCTCCGTGGGCGGCCCGCATCAAGTGTTTAGCCACAAGATACAATGTGCCCCACAGTACTGATGACGCATACAATCGCAGCAGATTTTCGATGCGTATACTTCTATTTATGGTTCGTCGCCGATGTCGTCGATCAACATTCTTAAACCTTTCATCGTATCTGTACTTTCCTGTTCAAAGAGTGCGATGAGTAATTTTCCAGAAGAAGTGCTCAAATGTTTGCTTTCCGGTGAGTTAACGTCACGGTGCATCCTGTATGGAGACATGCGTTTAGATACTTCAGTTCAATACTGATGTTGGCGCCACGACACCGAACGGCGGTTATTTAGCCCACACAGAATGCACTTTAACCAGACTTGTATATCAGCTGATCGATCTCGCCGATAACGTCGCAATGACTGGAAACATTCAATTCAAATATCGATGTAGTTGCTGACAATAGCTCTTAATGACTATAAACAGGCGAGAAATATCTCACAGGTCTCGATGGAGTATTTATTGTGCAGTGAGGACAAGACAATTGTCGTTTATCACTATAATGACCGCCTTTGATGTTATCTTTCCGCCTTATATGAAGTGCGAGATAATGGATCGGCGCAACTATGCGCCAACCAGTAGGTACGTCATTTGCGCCACTGTGGAGAACGCAACGTTCTATAAGGAGTTTAATTGAAGTGTGGCACTGAATATTTTAAGAATTCAGCTCTGATTATGATTACTAGACTGACTGTCAGCTGGACCGTATAAAATTCTAAGCTAGCAGGTCCCGGGTATACTGTAAATGTCATTAATGGGACCCGACCTAGAAAGAGGTGTAACAATATACAATCTATCACCCTTTTCACTAAGTTTTTTCACTTTTCTCTAAGTAAGTAATATTGATGCCATGCCAAGCTCAGTGATAAACATAATGGCAGCATTTTCAGGTCACTCTAAGCGGTATTGATATCAACTCAATTCAAGGTTAAGCATATTTACAATGCGTCAAAAATTACCGCTTACGTAAATTGCGTTAACGAGATTAGCATTGCTTAGGCGCCAGATAGAGTTGAGAATTTAATGGAACGGAAGTAAAATATTACATCAAGAAGCAGAACCATGGTCAACAACTGCCTACGTACCTACGTTGACTATTTTAGCCAAATATGTTGATTACGAAAAGGACAATGTATATTAAAATATATTAGCAAGCTTACGCAGATATTGCAACAACAACCGCCATTACCTACTAGGACCACTTACATTAATACATGATGGATGCGATATAAATACGACAGTTGTCACTGGCTCGGCCATTTGCTCAATAAAGACAATTGGAACGATAATTTTCTGCAAAAGGTCACGCTGTAAATTGATTATAATGTGCTGCTTTAATCATAATCTGTCATACGTTACCTATATAAATCATAGCAGATGTCAAGGCGCATGACAAAAATAGATAGATGTAGAGGGTGTTCGATAGATAAGGTTAGTATTTCTTCTGCATCATTTTATACTTGTTTTTTTGCTGACATTACAAAATCTGCACCAGTACGATCTATCTTCATGGCATATGTTACTATTACTAGGTGCAAAACTAGTGAAGGTACATACGGACAGACGGACGGATAAACATACAGACGTAATGATAAGGCTTTGTAGGGTACTAAACTCTAAAAAACAGTAAGTAGTAATAAAGTTTATATCAGTATGAACGAATGAAATACAGGTACATCTGTAGAGGGAAATATTGCAACAACTGCGCTCGACCCAAATTGATAACAGATGCAAACAAAACACGCAACTGAGCTGCTTGAGGAATTCGACGTCTTCGACTAAGTACAGGCGGTTAAATAGTCTGAAACTAGGGTTTTTTGAGTTATACGAAGACTAAATATCTTACTCAACGATGAGAAAGAATAAATAGAAGACGTGGATGGGGAAAGAATACTGAATAAATACCCATAATGGAGAGATAAAATCTGTATATTAGTGCGAATGAAAAACCATACAACCGTAATATTACAATGTCCTTGAGAACAAAGGTTCACTGGAAGACGGAACCTGCATAAATTGAGATGAGTAAGTAGTGAAAAGCTGCCGGGATCACCTTGTATGGCCACATCTCTACAAGTGCAGCGGCAACGTTATACAACTACGCAAGCAAATCTTGTTTGTAAACTAAATTCTTCTTTTGAGGTTATTTGAGGAAGTTACGTCATAATGTTCGCGGTAATACGAAAAACTCTAACAGTAAAAGCAAAGATAAAGATGATAGGTCGACAACTTTGAATGTGGTCGACAAATGTCTACGTAACTTAATTAGCTCGAAAGAATGCGTAATACTAGACATTGACCTATATTACGCAGTACATTCTACGAATTCCTGTAACATCACTGCATATTTTACTTTAGTCGCTCAAAATAACCATACGTTTTCAAGCTCACACATAAATTTCACGGTCTTACAAGCAGGATGCGATACTTCTTAAATTATTCATGTGTTGCAACTTGAGACATCTGAGTGCAACTCTAATATTTACACTCGCCGCATAGCTGAGAGGGTGATGTCAGACAATGCCTAATTCTGATTCATCAGCTTTCAGCGATGCACCGATAACACATATCTCTCGGTATAGCCGTGCGGTCAGAAGACCGGCGTACCGGCAGACCGACAGACCCACGTGGTGGAGTTATTGATGGCAGCAGTGGGCGCATAATAACTGGTCCGGAGGAAGCAAATGCTCAGTCCGTTGTAAGCCGCTACGGGGAGCGCTTGTCGTCGTCTATACGAAGCCGGTATATGCGCGAGAGTACACACGATAAACACGTATCGATTAATATGAAAACAATATTCTGAGCCGTGAATAGGACTTGAACTAGTGCAACTTGCAGTGTATGTGCCTCCTTGGATGAACTTGCCCGTAAACCTGAATTTTCTACAAATACAGGTGCAATTTGATTACTTTTTAATAGGTTTATTGCTATGATGTTTGGCTTTCAGAAATCTTAGGGACTTGTTTTCAATAATATCAAGTGATAAAAACAATGCATATGCATGCATGCATTAATAAATGTAACGATATAAATAGGTAAGCAGGTATACGTAATAATCAACATCTGTTTTTGCAGCATGCAGAAGTGCATTACACCTGGTATTGACTTTTTCAGACAATACTTATTAACTGAAACAATGCACCATTAAACACACACCAATAGCCTATTGTTTTCCTAGTTGATTACTTATTTCGCCAGGTAACTCTTAAAATCGATCTTATGGTTAAACAACATGTGGGTTACATGAAAAGCGTAAACAAGCACCTCGTACAAGTGAAACAATTGTTTATATTTAGAAACGTCCATTTGGAGACGAGCCCGCATCTATTTTGGACAGATGATTTGAATTTACATCATATTTATACAACACATGTAGAATTTGGCACTGGTATAAACAGTACCTAGAAATTGCACCGCGTTACTCAATGTTTATGGACTGTGCACGAATACTTTGCAGAACATTTTAAAATACATCAAAACGAATAATCGTAACTGTATTACATTACAATGTTCAAAATGAATTATTGAATTATACTTTGGGGAAGCATTGAAGATATTTATGGATATTATAGGAATATATTCCCTAGTAGATATTTGTTTGATATCCGTTGTGGCGTAACCGAATGGAGTATCGCGGCTTAGCAAACGTGACACATTTAGTAAACATCGTTAGCATTGGTTAGCGTCCTCAGCCCTAGCTACGGCTACATCTTCAAAGGCACGACTCTGAAACGAATCAGTATTTACTGCTGCTAATGCATTCATATCTTGTGCTGTCGGAATAATACCATAAACTGCTAAGTCTATTTTAGTGATGTTTTCTAAGATTCTTGCATTTCTTCTACTGCTCCTGTGCTTCGATGCTGCTCTATCGATATCAATATCATGTTTGGTGTTTGTTCAACAGAGTAGATTCTATGAGCCTGTTCTAATGTTTTTTATTGCCTTTGTATTTTTTATCTATAAATAGGATCTGTTTATCCTATTGCTAGTGCGGGATGCAGAATCGAGGCTGCCGCTAGAGGAAGTTCGTCGTTAGCACCCGCGCGGCACCCACTCTGCTATATTGATTAACCAAATCAGTTTTATTGCATAATGGTCTCTCAACCGCTGACAGATCCAACCATATATCCACGATGTACCTTTTCTATGATAGATTGTTCCAGATCCTGTCAATTTTAGTCGTCTCTATTTTATTTCATACTGTCTTCTTAGATACCGATAATGCCCTGTATCTAGAAAACATTTCCAGGAATACTTTTGAAATTGATAACGTAGAGAAACGGGTTTAGTTACTATCTCGGGATAGCGCTTGTTGGTACGATAATATTGGAAAGCCTCTTGAATCCTTAAGCCGGGTGTCAACCTGTGACCCCGGCTAGTTGACCCTGGAAAGCTCAAGGAAGGAGTTAATCATGAACCTGACCCCATATACACTGTGATTTACAATGACAGCCATAGTATTTATTCTCACTCTTGATCATATTCTACATTATCAAAGACGCAATCTTTCTTGTTTTTAACTGCAATGTTGGTTTTATAAACAACTTCGAAGATCAAACATTTGCATGCACATAAAATGTTGTGTCTGCTCAAGATACGTATTCAGGTCAAATTATGAAAGTGCAACAAGGAGAAATTAGAGCAATAACGTTCAAGAGTTGCAACTCGTTTTGTATATGACTTTTTCAAGTGTTTATTGATGCAGCTGCAGCCCACATCTATTAAATCCAGTGATAGATTGCAATTTTATGAAGAGAGAAACGCTAGTTGAATGAATAGACATACTTGAGTGAGTGTGCGTTGTAAAACTGGCTTCACTTCAATATTAATTGTTCCGCTGAATAACATCACGGGAATGTTGTAGAGTTTCATATAAATCTTGTGGCGTCTCGTTGACCCAGTGTGTAGGGGCCAAGTTCACGATGTGATTGAAAATACCCGTCGGCTTGTCTCTATGCAACGTTGCAACATCGTGAAAGCGGCATTAACAGCTCTGAGTGGAAACGATAAGGGAAATGTAGGAAATGTTCAACGAATTGAATTAGAAGCTAATAAAATTGTTATCTTAATATTAAAAGCTGCGGGCCGCGGTGCGTTATCACGACCGGCAGTTCCACTTGCTACGTTGGAAGGGATATTTGCCAGTTTCCGATTTAAAAGAAAATTGTTTTATTCGTACGTAAATTCTCAGAAACAATGGGAGTATTTTCTAGAAAATAACAATCATATCAGGGATCGGTACCTATCAGATTCCCGAAGCGAAATACCCTTTTAATTTTACTAACAAAAAAAGTTACTAAAAGGCGTGGGTATCCTACCTAACCCGACTAATACAAGAAAACAATAATTTTGAATAAGGAAAATCGGTCATTTCCAATTCTTGCGAAAACAAGCGTTCACCGAAATAATGCATTAGGTAATTTTACATACGCAGTAAAAATATTTCCTAGAAAATGGAATAAGTGTGTGCTTTGCTTTTATAGTATTGTCGAGCAGCGGAAATGCAGTACCACCTAAGTTATTTTATCAGTTATTGAAATCGGTGTTATGCATAGCAATTTTAGCGTTATTTTGCATAGGTACAATTTTTCACAAACGTTTCACGTTTTATTTTTACAGGCAGTGAACTATTCAATCAACTATTGGCAAATAGATAGAAAATGCATTCCCTAGGGATTGACTCTGACCACAGTCCGCAGACGGCCGCAAGTGCGGTGCGCGGATCGCGTTACCTTATTGGTCGGTTGGAATGAAAACAATCCGTCTCGATGCGCACACGCAGCGCAGGTGACGACAGCGACACGCGACACCTCCGTGCAACTATCCTGAGCATTCGAGAGATAGACGCCGCGCAGACATGGATTGGAATATTTTACAATCATTGTATGTAGACGTTGAATTTATTGCTGCTAAAGTGATAGGCTCGTTTTTTTTTTCATAAATGGTCTAAGCGTTGTCATTCGGTGTTCCTAGCTCAGCTACTAATTTATTTGTCGAATAATCAAAGATGTTTTGTTTTTACGTCAAATTTCTAGTACTGTCTTACTTATTTGCTGTCAAATCACTCCCACTTGCAAGTCGGCAACAGTCGGGGACTGAATTTAGCAAATATACTTTTGAAATATAGCAAACAAAGTATATTTACGTGACTTGTAAAGTAAAGCAGCATAGTTGCCTAATGCAATTCATGGAAAAGATAATGCACACTCATACAAAATGAACACGTCGATAAATAATAACGATCATAAATCTTCGATAATTAATAAAACAGATAGACAACATGATAACCGGCGCTTGAGCATGCGATGATTAATGAAGTGTGAGTCGACGGAGAGAAGTGTGTGAAATAACATAACCTTCAAGATACAGAAAGTTTATAAAAGTATTGATAACAAAAGTATGCTCTATGCACTGTATAAACATATAAACAAAATGATTGAACAAATGTGTTGAATTTTTGCACTCTCACGAAACAATACTCGTGAGGTACCGAAGTAGACGACGATGGACCTAGGCCTATGATGATACGATTCTATCTTACATATTTAAATATTAATTATGACGAGATCTAAGCAAATTAGTTACGGTTTATACCTACCATTTCAGACTCTTGGGGGTTATTTTGCTTTACCTTCATACCTATTACAAATTTTTCAGCTAAACTGACAACATTTATTCCATTGGGTACCGTTAACTGATCCTCAATAGAAGGAAAATCGTATTAATTACGATGAATTTGGCCAAGTTTCCCACGATAGTGTTCCCTGCGGCTGGGGTCATCTCTGGCGTTTATCAGAGGGCCCACCGCCGCCGGCAAAGCACCCACGTAAACCAACGATTTATACCCTGCGACGTGTATACCCGACGTTAGGCGCCGGCGAATACCTCGACATCCCTCACTCCATTTCCACGGCGACTTATCCCTTCACGGCTCTCAGTTTATAAACTGATCTGACGTGTAACTGCAATTTATGCCACCGTTTCGGGACGACGCGATCCGGCCGTCGGCGACAGTTTAATAGTCATGAAAGCTGCGGATATCTCTTCCTGATTAATTCTAAGTGCATTTCGAGGTTTGGATAAATTATTCATAATCATAAATTTATTACCTTGTAATTTAATATGTTTTTCTCATCCCGGAAGGCTTTTCATCGTAGACGACTTTATAGTAACCCGATATCCAGCTTCACCAGAGGCTTGATCTAATAGAATGTGATTTGATATTATTATGCGATCATATGGATACGAGTACGCAGAACTAGGTGGTTGGCGCCGCGTCGCCGCTAACGGTAATACGAGATGCCTGGCTTAAAGCTCACCTACTCCAGACGCACTGATCCGTTCCTTGTATTAGGATCACTGATATCGCTGGACAGGCGTAAGACCGATACGGGCAAGAAGTTGGATGTTACTGCTGGCTGAAATTGGCGAACTAAAATTTTTGGTTTTAAACAAAAAAAAAATGCAAGTATTGCACTTTGAAGTGATGTTGACAGTTGAGAGGTTGATTCGCGCGCGTGTCTGTCGGTTTTTCGGCGCGGGCGCAGATTGCCGCCGGCGCCTCGGCTGCCGCACTACCATGACTCTTTTGAAACTTTTAATATGGTCAAAATCGTAAAATTTTATTGAAAACATGTTTTACTAAATGTAAGATCGTCCATAAATCATTTAGCAACTAATTTGAATTTATAGGAGTAGTTTTGTTAGACAAATAACTTTATTGCCGAGTCGTTAAATCGCCACCGCATATTCGCTACCTACAGTTCGCCAACACAATTTCAACTTATAATTGGCAAAATACGACAACGCGATGGGATCTAGACAATTTCCCTCGGCCCTAATAAAAGTTAACAAGATTTTATACGTAGATCTGTGAAAAGAAAACGTAACAAAGACGTTAATGAAACCGTCACGGGATTCGTTTTAATAATAAAACGTCAGTCTGTCGGGATGTCGTAATCACAACAAATTCGGGCCAATGAAACGCACGGCTTCAAAACGAACAACAGTCGTTATAATAACAAACGTAAACTTTTACTGCCGACTGAAATTGCTATTCGAATGTCGTAATAATACCTACCTATGCCAATTCTGAAGCTCCAAATCGCAGGGCGGATTTAAATACAATATTTAAAGTCGTGATTTCTTCCAGATGTCTATCTCTTTGGCTGTCTGTGGCGTAATATTTTTAAATCGATAAAATCGAAAGTATTTTTCGATCCTTCATCGAATTTACTCCTTGGCCTAATTGCGTCCGGTTCTGAATTAAACCCTTATGTAAGGTCTACAGGTCTTGATAACCGACTTTAAATATTTCATGCCAACTTTGTGTTTTCGCAGTGTGCTTCCAGCTTACTTAGGTAGGTAGATACTTATACTTTTATTGCATTTAGATATTGCAATAATTTCAATTAATAAATATTGTATTCTTCTATATAAGTGCGCAATAGTGTTAACTGCGTTGAAAGCCGATTTCAATGGAATATTTTACAATAGGTATTAATTATCTAGGCATTCTTAGTATTTCTAGTATTCATTCACACAATACTGCAGATCCAATTGTAATGTTCTGGGAATCAGCTAGTCTTTGCATACCAAAGTCTTGAACAAGTGTCAATTTAATTATAATACTAGTATGTAGAGTCCACTTCTACGTTTCAAATATTATTATTTCAGAATCAGCAAGCATTTTTTTTACATTTTATTACAGCGGAGGCACTTTCAAACATTAAAAGTAACAAAAGATAAAGTCAAAATTATTAACTGACTGAGAGTTCATAAATTAACTAAAATAGCTTAAAACAGCTTATTAATTTTGGTCTTTTGTGGATACCCATTTTTTACAGAATACCTAGTATCTATTAATCGTTGTGTTGTGGTTGGTATCCAAAGAGTAGTACATACATATACATCTAGCTATACGTACAGTCCAGTCCAGCCAGAATCACTGTTGTGTTAATGTTTGAGGAATCCCCGGAGGCTTTGGTTTAATCAGCCAGCGTCAGGCATACCAGTTAATCAGCACAAAAGGGTTTCATTACCCATAGTTTGTTTACGTCCTCAATGGACAATCGTCAATTTTCGTACAAACTATATTTTTCACTCTGATCTATTTAAGTAAAAATCTAATAAAAAACTCAATGTTTGTATATACTTTTTTCTTTTGTTCAATATTCTTTTTCCTATCTTATCTTTTAAACCTTTATTTGTGTAGAGCAGCTGAGCTATAAAACATTTTATGGTAATCTGTATTTGCCATGGTATTTGCTAAGAACATTTTTTAATATTACAACCTACGGTGCCTAAATAGTGTGCTGTGTGTGCTACCTACCTATTAGTTTCTTCACGTTCTTACAAACATTGCACTGAATTTGCGATCTCAACGGCATAGTAAACAAATTAGGCGGATCGCACAGTTGACGCACGACGGAGCGCTAAAACATCGCAGCGGTCTGTCAGATCCATACTAGAAATGTCAATCCCCATACTAAAACCGCTCAACCGCTATTGACGCAGCGCTATCGCAGTGTCGTCCGTCGAGTGCGGTTTTAGTATGGGGAGTGAAGTTTCTAGTATGGACCTGACAGGCCGCTGCGATATCTTAGCGCTCCGTCGTGCATCAAGTGTGCGATCCGCCTTAAGCTATTAAGTCGAGTACTTCTGCCTCCGCAAATCTGTTGATTATTTAGTCATAATTGCGTCAACATTGACTTTATGCTGGTTGTTTGTGACGATGATAGGGACTAATTTGTTGAAGTGCTGTTTTACGAGTCGGGCGTTATTTCACAGATTACTTTTAATGTTCTTGATCGATCGATGACCCGTACATTGCAAACATCATGTAAGAACTACATGATGTTCTTTTTCCGTCAAAATAATATTTGAGCATTTGAGAAAGGTGCACGTTAAAGTGCTCTATTATGTGTATATAAGTCCAGGGTCATGATGAAACACTCTACTAAATATAAAAAATGCTTTTTCTTTTACAATTTTTTTTTTTCTTTGTATGGAAAACTTGTCGATCGACCCGATGAGCCCTGGTGTTATTACAACTCTGTCTCTCTTTTTTTGTGGTAAACTGATCTTGTTGTATAACTGATCAGCTTGAAAACCCTTTACAAATGAAGGAAATCCTTCCGAACATTGATAAATAGGAAATTGATAGATGGATAACAATAGGTGGAACATTGTGAGGTGCGCAAGCGCACGCATGTCAGAGCGCTGCGCATGCACCTCCCGAAATAAACGTGACCGAACATTGTCAGAAAAAGGTGCTCTCACACATGCCTTATGATATTCCGGTGTTTTACCGGATCCGGTATTATAACGAAAGGAACTTACGAAATTGGCACATGTGGTCGCATCAAACTCCGGTAGTCATTGTTATAAGTAAAGTTGGACTTTTATTGAGGTGTACATAATTATCTTATAAAAAAATTACCTTACAACTTAGATTAAAAAATTGCATAAAAAGTGTCTGTCACAAACCGCAAAATAAACAGGCGCGTGTGCGATCCACTAAAGCCGCCACGGCGTCACACACACGCGGTAATGCGCCCGATGCATAAATAAACAAGAGCCGGATTAAATGACCGACATTTTTCACTGTTAAACCCCGATTACCACGGTTACTTAACTAATTTGGAGACGTTAAAGAAGCTATACTGCTGTAGACATTGTTTGTTTAATTTACAAGACAGACGGATACCGTCTCCGATATTCCTTAATTAAATTGTCGAATTTAGTCGAATATCTTTCCTTAGGTGCATATTTACGGTAAAGTTTTTATCACATGATCTGAATTATAAATCTAAATAAAAAAGATTATTTTGGGCAAAACCAGTTACGTTTTCATGACGACAATTTTTCCGTGTGATGCTGGCTTAAAATAGCATCACCCCATTTCCTATACGTGGGTGTCGTAAGAGACGACTGAAGGATTTGAGGGTTTCAGGTGTATTACAACTTTTAGGCGACAGGCTTACAACCTGTCACTATAGTGATACACAAATTATGTCAAACGGCCCTATTTGTCAGACGTGGCGATAGCGACCGTATTTTTACGGTCGTTAACGCTCTGCCTACCCCGTAAGGGATAAAGGCGTGATATATGTATGTATGTAATTTTTCCGTCCGAGACTGTAAGTTGGCGAACGCATACTCGTACACCTAGTTTGTCACACTTTGCTGTACGCGGATGTCATCCATCTAAATTGAATGCAGAGGGGTGAACCAATGGATTTGATTAGATCTAGACAATTGCAGACAACTAGCCGAGGTTGCTGGAGCGTGTTCCTTCATTGATGCGCTCATGATGTAAGCGCTATATACGTACAGGGGTAAGGGACGGTGTAATGAAAACTTTGCAGGCGTGATCAGACCATGAAACTGAACAACTTTTATTATGGGGGCTATGGAGGGAAAAATTTTTTTCGAGTTTCCATACAAAGACAGTCAGCTGATCGGGAATTTTGTATGGAGGGTCCAAAAAGTTTTAACGTTTCCCAACATAGCCCCCATAGAAAAAGTTGTTTAGTTTCATGGTCTGATCACGCCTGCAAAGTTATCGTTACACCGTCCCTTACACCCTATATTCAGGTCTGTATGGCATTTACCTCAACGCTGGATACGGAAGGTCACGGATTATTTAAACTATCATATTACTCGATGAGTCAACTTGAGATCAAAGGGATTGTAAAGACGCCAGTTATCGTAGCGTCTAGTATGCGGGGCTCTTTTCATTGATATTATGTAGATGTAAACATCCGCTGCGAATGAAGCTGTCCAGGGCCCACTCGGCCAAGGTTAGCTCTAGTTTAGTTTACTGTTCTGTTTACCTAAATACCAACTCCAGCTGGCTTGCTTTTAGTCACGGCGTAAATCAAGCCCGATAAGAGATGTGCAAATATTTTGATGAAGTTTGTACGAAATTTCTTATCCGAAAACCCAATTTGTTTACACATGCTCACTGACAAATAACTGAGTACGTTGAGCCCATTACACGAAAATCTGTCGAGAGAACACTGAAAGAAAATGCCAGCTGTGATGAATTGTTCCACCGCGTTTCTAAGCGCTATTTATCATTCGGCATAAAGCAGTAAATCTCCTGGATAGAAGCCAGAGGACGAGCTGCACAAAGTTGGTATCGCAAAGTGCATTAGAAAGTCTTCAGAATTTGGGTTACCTATTCTCAAGTTTAGGCGGATCGCACACTTTACCCACGACGGACCGCAAAAATATCGCAGCGGTTTGTGTGATAGAAATGTCAATCTCAAAACTAAAACCGCTGTCAACGCAGCGCTATTGCAGTGTCGTCCGTCGAGTGCTGTGTTAGTATGAGGAGTGACATTTCTAGTATGGATCTGACGGACCACTGCGATATTTTTGCGGTCCGTCGTGCGTCAAGTGTGCGATCCGCCTAAGGCTATAGATAGAAGAGCCCTCTTCCGCTGTATCTCTGTAGTGTTTGCCGTAGGAAGTGTGTCGGAAATGACCAATCACGCACTTGTCTCGTTTCTGCCTGCAAATTTTGACCTTAAAAACGGCTCATAAAGCTTAACTTCACAGTCTATTCGTAATATTCGGGGAAGCGGTAGGTACATTGAATGGAATTGAATCACAATTGCCATTTCGCTGCAAAACCGCAAATTTAAACCATGTTTGAAATGAAAATTTGAACTTGTATTTGCATAGATAGATCATATTTGTTATCTACATTCAAAACCAGATTTCAGCTAGTACACACTAATTAAATTGTAATTTTGCTACCAAGCCACACAGAATTAATTACAGTCGTTATGCTTGCTAGCTTTATCCATTAATTAAATCATAGTAATATTTATAAACGGCCTTGACCTCTTCGAACTGAAACTAAAACTACATCCAAGTATGATAAACACCAGCTGTTGGCTTATTTCCAAACTTTTAAAAACGAAGCCACTGCAACATATCAATTAAGAGCTGTAAGCCTTCTCTTTGCTCATCAGCGCTTGTAATAATTTAAAAGCTCTCTTATTTGCAGACGGTTTCTTTATAAGATGCTTTATGAAACATGTGGTTTATGTTCAACTGTAAATATTTATGCATTTCACCAACAGCTGACTTCCAAAATCAAGTGTTAGGTTTTAAAAATGGAAGTTAGGTACTCGCTACTTCTCTAATGACCTCTTTTTTAAACACTCCTGAAAAAGTTGTATAAAAATTCCAGTCCACTGAATTTATATAAGTAGACATAACTAGTAGGTATGGTCTTACTACTAAATTCTTCTTCATATTTAAGTACGATTAACTGGAAGAATTTTTTAATAATGAACATGTAGGAATGTCGCATCTGCCAGCAATAAAAAAGGTACTTACTTAGTAGCTACATTACTTACCTATGTACAGAATGCATGAGAATAATTTGATATTAAATAATGTATTATAGTGTTCATTAAACGTTATTTAGAGCATTTAAGACTGGATGCTTATGTATAACGATGCAAATTATTGAACCATTTATTTTAATATCAACGACCATGCAAATCATAAGTAATTTGTTTAGAAAATTAATACCCTTAGACAAGCTAAGACTCACTTCAGACAACGTTGCATTAATAACACTACTTCGTAGAAAACGTTGTCGTGGAATGTAAGCAATGGGCTACCAATATTTTCTTCTATTGCTGAATGTCACATCAAAGGAATTCCACAGCTCTTTCATTCAACAAAGATTTTACTGCCAGCGATGAAGATCTACAAGCTCCAAGCAGTGTTCCAATAAATGCCTGACATTCAAACACCTACATGCACCGCGGTACACATAAAAAGATAAGGAACGTGTTGTATGTCCATAGGAACGACAAGTTAAAACGATTCGACGTGTTTGTCGCACAGCTTTATGGCTTATTCAATGTGAAATAAACTTACATAATGGGAATCTTTCTGAACTGTAAAGAACGTAATAGAACAAAACACTTGTTGTCTTCCAAAGGTGTCAAAGAACATAAAATTAACATAAAGTTAAAAACCTCTACGTGGCTGTGAAATCTTAGATGATGCGGCTTTTTCAAATTAACTTAAATGAAGACCCTAGCATGAGATACTCATCTTGAATGGTCAGAAATGTAAACTAATGGAAGATTACACCGGACAGCGACCGATGAGGTGGAGGTAATCAATAGTAATCACAGTGATTACAATGTGGGCCACCGAGACCGGCTCGTACTAATAACAATAATCGACTTCTCAAGACGGCGATTAGAAAGCCTCCCGCCGGTAATACTTGCAGTGGAAATTGGAAACTGTTAGCAAGGAATTCTGATTTAAATGAAGTACCTACCTATACAGTCAGGTACGATTAATAAGTGTCAACAGTCTTTCAAGTTAATAGGGATCAGCAGTACTTCGAAACATGAGGTTTACTAGTCACTTTGTATGGAGTATTTTAATTCTTAATTACTTCAAAATGGCAAGTTGCTAATCGTACCTAGCTGCGTGAGATAACGATGTTGTACATACATACATACATACATACATACATATATCACGCCTTTATCCCTTGCGGGGTAGGCAGAGCGTTAACAGCCGTAAGAATACGGTCGCTATCGCCACGTCTGTTGTTGTATTGCATAGAAATTAAAATTTACAGCTGTCGTCAAAAATTTACGGACGAAGCATTGTCACGAAACTGCATTCATAAGAATAGTAAAATTTAACAATGCGCTTCTTGGAAAATGTGCAACGAAATTGCAGTCGGACACGGTTGGGATTCGTCAAGTGTTGACGTAAGAGCAACAACTCTATCCAGGAGCCCAATTTCTGACAACGTGACTTCTGAAATCGAGGAAGTCCGAAACAACTGAACTAACTACTCGTATCACACTTTCTACTACTCGAATTTTTTAACACTTAGGAAGTGTTAGAATTCATTTGATTAGTAGAACGTGTAATACAAGCAGAATTTCGCATGCGAAAATTCAAAAATCGATCTCCAGGTTGGTTCTGGAATGTATTTTCCCACTTCTGGAATGTCGCGTGGAAACTGGAGAGCCTGTTTAGTGTCGGGCTAGTGTCGTAAAAGCTGACTATGGGGTATGTATATCCTGCGAAAGGGGGTCGAGTTCTCTGTAAGCAAATGTACCATCTCACACTAAAACTATTTTAAAGGCATGGATAACAAACACAGCAATTAACATACTACAGGAAAATGCTTTGCAAAAGGGCTTAGACGGATCGCACACTTGACGCACGACGGAGCGCTAAAACATCGCAGCTGTCTGTCAGATCCATACTAGATTGTCAATCCCCATACTAAAACCGCTCAACCGCTGTTGACGCAGCGCTTTACTATGAGGAGTGACGTTTCTAGTATTGACTACTGCGATGTTTTAGCGCTCCGTCATGCGTCAAGTGTGCAATCCGCCTTAGTTTTTTTGAAAATTGGTAATTGATTATGACCTTGTCGCAATCTTCAGCGATAAGACAGGTATGCGGTGTGTCAGTACAAAGCTGATCAGCATGATAAAACTGTCATTCGTGCTACTCATATCGCTCGCCAATCAAAAAACCAATTTGCTTATGATATGAACATTCCATGCGCAAAAAACTGAAAGAATACAGGAAAAAACTGCAAGTTATATGCTGAATGACATGTTATTTACAGGCATTTGTCTTACCTATATATTTTTGATTATGTTGTATGTAAGGAAACTTGATGTGAAGTTGTTAAACGGAACATTGTGATTTATACTTAAAGAAAATCGATTTATCTAAACTGTCCATTCTAATAATGATTTCAATTTGTCGTACTTGTCTCAACACGGATCTTGAGAGCATTAAGATAGCATCTACTGTGCTAGAGGTTGATTATACATTGGTTCCACTTTAACAAGCAGCTATTATGATAAACGGAAGTGTATTGAAAACTGTTTGTAGAGACTGCGGACTAAGTTGATTTTATTTTCCGTTTGCATAAAAAATAAGCAGGCTCTTAACTTATGCAAAATGTTTTACCACACACGACGCGTACCTAGTACGCTTCACTCTGCACAAAGAATTTTAATTTTTTTTTGGTTATGATCCCGGGATCTGTAAACCTGCAGCTGGTTATATAGAGGGGAGTTATAGAGATCAATTTGAAGGTAGTTTTGGGGTGAAGACTAGGCTTAGGAGTATTTGTTTGAAACAATGGATTGGATTAAACTATTTACGCAAACGGGAGAGATCTCATTTTCAATAAAACAAGTTCATCAGATCAATACGTTATCATCGGTCAAGCGCGGTATGTGTTTGATCAGATTGTACTAATTATACATGCACGATGCATTTGCGTTATTGTATTTAAATAGAATATTATCAGCTTTGTTTCCACTGTCAATATTACTGATAGTAAAGCGCTCTGATAGAGTCAATTATAGAGTATGCTAAAGCGGTCACCCTCCCTTGTTTGGACATAGTGGCAAGTTTGTTAGTCCGGGGACGTCCAACAGCTTTCATCGTTCATTCCACGCTGATTAAGTATTCATCGATTTCCGGGAGTTTCTCGATAACCAACAGGCTGGATAAAGCGTTGAACAGAGTAACTGGACATTGAAAGCAAATAGGTAAGAAATTGCTATGTTGACGCAATGTTTTTCTTTCACAAAGTACCAAGTCTTAGGGAAACCAAGAAGCAGATAATAAAATATTTCTCGGCCGTGTAACTGCGCCCGTGACACATAAACAATACCACTATTGTGGCTACTGTATTCTTAGATAGTATATGCATCTGCACGAGAAACTGGGCTAATGATTGGCGTGTCCAGCCACACACAGGGTTGCCAAGCAATCGTTTAAATCTGGATGCGCCTACTTTGAGCGCTGGAAACCTACCTACTAATTAGAGATAGCAACCCGGTATGTTTCTCAACCCTACCGGGCTCGGTTGAATTCGTCGCCAACCGGGTTTTGTATTAGCAACGAAATATTTTAATGTTTTTTTTCTATATTGTTGGAAAAGACAATGATTCAAAGTTAATATTTATTTCAAACTGGCTTATGGATAATTATAATCAGGCTCAATCAAGTCTCAAAATCACATTTAATATACAAAATATTAAACTAATTACTTTAACGGACATTATTATTTGTAATTATTCATTTTATAAAATTAACTAGAGGGCGCCCGCGGCTCCGCCTGCGTGAAATACTGTTTTAGTCCCGTAGCATCCCGCAGGAACTTTTATTCGGGGTAAAACTGTTCGATGTGCTGATCCAAGTTACCCTCTATCTGTATGTCAAACGTCATGAAAATCGGTTCAGTAGTTTTAACGTGAAGGTATAACCAACAAATAAACAAACTTTCACATTTATAATATTATAATAGGACAAGTAGGTATTTCCTTATAATGTCTATTTGAAATTATAGTATTTAAATATGAAGATAATAACGCAGCTTAAAGTACTAACCATGTAATTACAACTTAGATTAGATAGATAGATAAACGTTGGTAGCTTTAATATGGTATAAACAAAACAAATTCTTATTTGCTAAAAGTAAAGCTTTTTTTACTTGTATCTTGTAAAGTCTCTTAACTAACAAAATATATAACGTTGCGTGGGCTTCATAAGTAGCCATGGTTTAGTAGGTTTGAGAATGGCCGGTAAGAATGGCTAGGCTCGGTGGGTGCCTTAAAGTGTATCAAGTGATCCGGGTACGCCCGGGCCCTGTTTGCAATCTCTACTATGTACTAGTGTTTACCGGATTGATTTTTGTCGAAACGTTCTTTTAAAGACTGCTTCAGCCAAACCTGAGCTTAAGCTAAGGTTAAAAAGTACATTAGGTGTCAATTGAAGTTTGACATCTAACATAATCAAAATTTAGTGATTTTTTCCTATTTATGTAGAGTCAATGACTCTGTTACCTGCTTAATTGTAAATTGGACAAACAGATAGAGGGATCATCTTATGAATTTATAGCAGGTGGCACTACCTGCAATAAATTCGCCATGTAGTAGATACATATTAAGAAGATATCAAAAGAGGGAAGTGGCAGAATAAACCTTGTGCCTTAGCATTGCCATTGGTCTGTAGTTGTTATTCATGCTGCTGGTATAGGTTATCCTCAAGCTTTTCCACATTCAAGATCTAGCAGCCCTAGACCGTAGGGCGGCGCAGGCGCAACGCGAGACTCAATGAGCCCATAAATTGAAACGCATTATCTAATCGTCAATCGTGAAATAACAAACGGCTTTATTGTGCCATAAAAGTGATGATGTGATCTATGATGTGTTGTTAATGCATTTAACTATCGCGGATATTAATGTATGTTATTATAAGTAATAAAACTACTTACTTATTTAGTCATAGAGTGATGTCAATTATTTCAATCACAATAAACATTGAAAAAACTTATTGCCAAGTTTCAAATGTGATTTGAGCACTGCCCTCGTATTGAATGTATTACAAATTGTACTATTGCAAGTACATACATATAGTACAAATCAATATTTACTTGTATCGTCTACTAAATGATAAGTCGACATGGATTCTTTGCTGACAGTTTGTGATGGCCTTCTGATGACACGACTGGGGCAGAACGTATTACTACACTCAGTTATCGGACCGATATAGATACTGACATCAAGTTTTCATCCCTTGCGGGGCAAGCAAAGCGGCAATGGCCGTATAATAAAATAAGGTGGTTATCACCACGTCCGATAAAAACTTGAGGGCCGTTTTAGAATTATCCTGAATCACTATAATGTCATAGTTGTCAGCCTGTCGCCTATAATTATGTATCATACAAATTAATCCCCGGCAGGGTAAGAAATGGGGTGAAGCTATTCTTAGCCAGCATCATGCCGAAATGATATTAAATATTTATAGAGGTACACATACAACAACACATAATTACATAGGCCCGTATTTATAAACTACACTCAACTTTGAGATCGATCTTGAGTGCGACTTTCAGATGCTGTTAGTATTGACTCACATTTGTTAAAATCGCTCTTGAGAGCGATCTCAGAGTTGAGTGCGAATTATAAATATAGACCATAGGTTTTTAGGCGCTTACTATTTATAACTCGGTGTGTGACAGTTTTGTTGTCCTTCGATGCCAGCTTTAACAACTTGTCACTTTAAAGAATCTTGTCGGCTTATTATGTTCTTGATCGCTAATTTATTAATAGCTTGCTAGGTATTTGTGAAATTATTATCCCTATAAGCGCATAGACAATTAATTTACACGTCTTCTAGTGGTAAAATTCCAACAATACTAAGTAATAATCGTCAAGTCATAAAATTGGCTGGATATTTAACTAAAACTTTTAGACAAAAACTGTTATAATCAACTCACTTTTTTTTTTACTTTTAAAAATTAACCTATTTAGACAAAACTAACCCGCCTGGCAACCCTAAATTAAACGCTCTTTCAGGAATGTACATACATAGTACAGGCTGGTATCTAATAAAATAAAGTGTCTTGACATTTTTCTAATACTTTGTAAAACTAATAAAGTCTTGGAGATATTGCTCGTAAAATTAAATTCAAGAAATAATGACTTGTGTTTTAATTGCTTTATTAATACAAAATGTTTACATTTCCTTATTGGCTTTTATTAGTTGGTTATAAATAGGTACGTTTTAGTAATATGGAATAGTAAAAAAACAACTTGCGAAAACATACTAGTACTACGGTCCTTTCAAGGGAACCAGCTCCTTGAAACTGAGCAACTTTCCCCAAGGAGCATTGATAGAAATTTGGAAAAAATATTTGGCCCTGACATACAAAATTGGTGAATTATGAGGTACCTGCAAAAATGTTTTTCATACTTCGACCTTCCTTGGGGAAAGTTGTTCAGTTTCATGAGCTGGTTTATACCTTGAAAGGAACGTACTACTTTCCGAACACATGTATAACTAACCACAATGCAAATTGATGTTTCTTGGGTAGGAATAACTTTTCCTCAAACAGTTTCATAACCATATCTAAATAATTCACGAACTTCAAATGAATCACAATGTAGCACGAATCCTTGAATTCTTCGAAATAATTCTTATCAAGTGTAATAGTTAACAAAATAACCATGCAAAATGTATGACTCACAGAAGAACAGTTGTATTTGTCATCCAGGAAACCCCATGGGCATAAATGTTGGTATACTCGTACGAACTTATATTTCGTATTTATAGAGATAGTACTTAGGAATGAAACTTGTTTAAAGTGTTTGGGTAAGGCAACTTTTAACTCGTGAAAAATTAAATAACTACGCAAATATTTTATTTGTAGACAATTAAATTGAAAGCGAAACTCTAGGTACCATAACAAACTAGGTCAAAAATAAATAACAAATCTCTGGTTTTTTTTTTGTTCACAATCACAACAAGAAATACTAACAGTCAGGTAAAAGTGAAGTTAAAAGTTATTCAGACTGTCACAGATAGTCCGGGAAGAGAAGATGTGCGTGAGGCATTCCAGACTAGCTAGTTCAACTAATTTACGTCGTACATATTTATATTAGTACTCAATACAACCAGGAATGTTATAGACATTCTTGCTCAGAAGACTACCGCTACCGCATAGACTAGACAATCCTCTTATCGCGGAATTTATACGTAGCAGAATTTAATAGCAGAAGGACATAAATTTGTTCAACTAAATTGAATCAATGAAAACGGCTATTATGACAGATTGCTGACAAGTTGGTAATATTTTATTATTCGTAATGAATCTTGTTAAATGTGTTCATATTAATACTTACTGTTTGTTTATGTGCACCAATAGTCGAAAGTTCCCACCGTTAATCTCGGAAATTTGCTCCAATGTTAACAATAACAAGCGTAAATTGTGTTTAGATCCATAGGAATAACAAATACCTGCTCCACCAAAATACTTATACCTAAGCATTTTTTTAAACCGAGTCAGCATTTTTTGTAATAGTAGAGGCACCATAGAAAATTTTTGTAGGCAGTGACTTGTTATTCTTCTTTTATCGTCTGGAGCACTGAGTCAAATGACCCGATGAAGTGGCTTAAAAAGACTAGACCATACCTGCTATGCAGCTAATCGTTCGTAGCTACTTACCTGTAAACAGAGAAAAAAGAATTAGAACTGCACAATATTTATCGACTTCATTTGCCCTAGTCCACTCACGCCATTTTAGCTTAATCGCTCAGATAGTATCGCGACCAGCGTAACTTGACCTCAATGCTCCATACACGCACGTACGGGCGCGTTCTCATAGTTACGCTGGTCGTCACACTATGTAAGCGAATGAAGTATACATACGGATTGTCCTATCTTGACGAACGACTTGTTTGTTGTCTCTTTGAAGTTAAAACCATTAATCGGATTCAATTAACGATAACAGCATGCCAGCAAGCAAAATGTCAAGTTGACATCTTGTAGTTAAGTATCCAGTTAGTACTAAGTCGATCGTATATGACTCTTTTACTGACAATGCAATAAGTTTACTGTGACGCTTTTATTTCATTTAATTATCAAGACGTTAAATAACTTTTAATGTTTCCAAGGATTTAATACATTTTATTGCATCAAATAATAGATAATTGAGCTACTTACATATACATAATGAACTGAACACAACTGATGGTCTATGTTTTTGATACAAATAGGTAAGTAAATAATCATTTAACTTTACAGCTGTTTTAGTGGTCCCGCCTAAATAAATTGTGACCCAACTGATGCCCCAGTATACCGGGGTGTACAGTATATTTACCCCAATAGTCTTGGTACAAAAGCTCAGTGTGTTGATTGCGCTGAATTTTGTTGGAGCTCGCTCTTAGCTCGCTTCATCCGCGAGATTTTTCAAAATAGAAGTCAAACAGAACTTGCACAGCAGTGCATTTGTCGTCCAAGAACAACATTGGCCGTTCTCAATAGCTAAACGAAATGTGGGCAAAAAAACAGGTCGAGGTCGGGTCTATTAGGCTGACCCACTGCGTAAATCAGAATTAGACCAGACTGTTTACAAACACCATACGTGCAATGAGAATGAGTTTTATGAACTTGTTTTCGTGCGTTTAATCCTAACGAATGAAGAAACTCAACTTTATAGTAGGTAAAGTTTTAGTATTCAATAAAAGACTACCCAGTCGGTTAGTCAAATTACTTGTTGTATTCTAACAAGAATTACTGATTGAATAAGGTTGTTATAAGTCGTTACAATAACACAAGACATAATATATGATCAAGTATGTGTAGTTTATACAAAGCTTAAAAATAAATTTAAACATTTTCCGTTTTCGTTATGTGTAGAGGTTCTTAGTGTACTATCATGGGTTATTTCAATACCAATTCAAGGTGAATGAGTAAGTATCACTACAGTTAGTGTTTTATCAGATTCAATGACAGTTTATTCATTTTCATAAAAAATCAATGATTACATGAAAATTAAACTAAATACAGTAGGTTTTACAAATGTTGTTCCTTCCCGAAAATTGTTGAAATTATTCCTACTCTCTTCAACAAATTTCAAATAACTTGTCTCTAAGGCTTTGCGTGAAACTTGTGAAAGTGTTCAGCAGTAACTTCATACATATTATTTCCGTCACAGTACTATGAATATAATTTGCATTACGGCCATTCAGAATTACCCCGGAGAGTTTCTCGAGCCACGCACAATAGCTGAACAAACAGAAAGGATAATGTAAGCAATCGAGTTTGTAAGGGATAGTTACTCCTACATTGTAGGACGTACTTGGATTTCACTGAATACAATGTACAAGAGCTACATGCAAGGGACATGGCGTCTTTCATAAGGATAAATAAGAAAGTTTCCAACTTCAAACTATGAAAAATTTAAATACGCCTGCGTACTTCAAAAACCCTTTTAAAAAATGCCCCGTCTAAACTTTTCACGCATAAATCAAGCAAGTTCACACGCAAAGGTAATTTACGCGAGAACTTCTAAACAAACAGCCCATTTTCTCTTAATAAGGTTACAACAGCGGAACAACTCTCTCGACAATCGTATGAACAATGTGCTGGTTGTTTAGAAAATGTGTGGAAAACGGATGTAGTGACGTCAGATAGTACTTAGAAGCAATGAACATAAAGGGCGCTTACGGATCTAGAAAGTCGAACAATTTCACAGACAAAGCTCATGGATGGAGTTATCGTTATATATAAGCTAAGTCTCTAGCTGAATTTCAAATACAAGCCCAAGCTTAGGCTGATTTTCTTATTGATTAGATGAACTCGTCCTAAGGAGGAGCAGGTCATACTACACTTAGCTCGTATGTATTTGATTATAGGCAAGTACCTCTTTTGGTCAAAGACCGCTCCTCTTTCGCATCGCCATCTCGGTCTCCGGTTTCAAATTGCCAATAACTAGAAAAATATGCAGTTCGATTTCTCGAATCAACTGCAGTACCTGGTAGATACACGCCTGTGACGAAACTGTACAAGTCTGCTTAACACACAACACAACACCATGGCGCAACATGTGTGCAGAAGTGTCACCAATTGGTGAAACTATGCTAATAGATCTTCACGAGGCCGGAAAAGCGGTTGGAAAAGTTTGTCTGAGCCAAAGGTGGATGTGTGGATTTTTGATGTGAATAGTTACTTCTTCTCGTGTAGAGACGACTAAATACCCGATGAACCCTGGTGTCAGTTTTTAATACGCCTAGTGCTAGCAGTAGACGAAGCGAATGACGTGGTTGTATGACGACCACCATACCTGTATGTGCGTTGTATAAGCGTTTGTAATCTCATAAACATCAGTAGGGACTGATTTAACGCGCCGTTCGATACACGGAACCATTATTTTTAGTCAGCAAACGGCAAAATCCTAGAGTAACTGATAGAAATAATTTGGACCTCTATGTACTTGTAGAATCGTAAAATGCCACCGTGGTGCGTAAAAGGCACAATCGTCAAATGTAAAATGTAAGCGCCTTGTGGGAGGCCGGGAACAAAGGCCTATACGTCTCCAAATTGGCTTTATGAAAACAGGTGAGGTCGCGTCAACCGCAGATATGGGTTGCCAGGTCGTAAAAAAATTGCCAAAAAGTTGAACTGGCTGTGCTACCTATAAACGAACTTTTAACACTTTCGAAATCACTTTTATAAATAAATAGGTCATTATTATATTTAAATAAAAATTCAGAATAAAATATCTTCTATAATAAACTCTTTATTTCTTTTTTTTATTTAAAGAGCGCTTCATCTTTCATTCCACGACCTTGCCTCGAAATTTACGCTCTAGTGAAAGCATGAGACTCAACCTTCCCCCGCACAGGACCGACTTCTACGCAGACTCTTTCACAGTGCGAGCGATCAAGCTGTGGAATTGTTTGCCTGAGGAGGTTCGTCGGGCCCCGTCCCTTGGAGCTTTCAAGATAAGAGTTAAAAACCATTATTTATCTGAAATTGTATAATTTTCTCTTATTTGTTATTTATTTCTCTATATTGTATTATCTATAATATCTGTTTCTTTCTTCGTATTGCATATTATCCTATCATCCATAGCTTAGATATGTATTAGTTTATTTTAATGTATTTATTAGTATATTAAATTTTTAAGTATTGCTATGTAAAATTGTTTATGTATTATATTGTTATTTATTTAGTATCTACTATTAGGTAATATTTGCACTATCCCGCTTCCATAATCGCACTCTCTCTTTTACCCTAAGGTTGCCTGGTAGAGAATGCTACCTAGCATTAAGGCCGCCTTATTGTACTGTTTCTTTTGTGTTTTCTACATGTTGTTACTTTTTTGTGCAATAAAGAATTTTGTTATGTTATGTTATGTTATTTCTATTGTGAACTTAAAGTTATCAACAGAACATCAGTCTCATCCTTGAAGTTGGCATGTAAAACTGAAAAGGCTTGCTTGGCACCGTGGCCGCCATTATCCAAATGCCTGGCAACCCACCCGCCATACAGAGGCTCACTTTTCTTCACCAACCAATAAATAACCCTTCAAGGCCGAACGCATTTTTATTGCCATGCCCACCTGGCGAACGCATTTCAGCTTGTTTTGAGCATTCTTTCATAACCCAAACTCCGTTTTAAAGACGCGGGCAGTCGTAAACACCAGTTTATGTTCGCACATTTTGAATTTATAAACCGTCAAGAGTTTGCGCAATTTTCCAGTGTTTTCAATGTTTTGTTTTGATTCACTGTTGATTACGTAACCCGAAATAGGTCGGAACACGTCCCCGTGGATCAATCGGGCGAAAATACTCGCACGTTGCTCAAAGTCATTATTTTTGCATTGTTCGTTTTATAAATGGCTCGATTTTAATGCTCAACACATGTCACATCAATTTACGTCCACCCACGTCAGGGGCAATAAAAGTTCCATACTCTGTCGCAGACGGTAGTCACCACACCACCTGACAAAACGTCGATATTAATCTGGCGGTGCAATAACACCTATCAATTAAACAAGGGTAGGTTAGGTCAAGTTCATATTTTATGTTATTTATTACTTTGACAAAACTAAGTATTTTATTTATTTATTGTCGTTATAGATTAGTGAAAAATGCAAGTAAGGTGGGTGAAACGGCCAAGCCCGCTAACAAATATTAAAAATTCTTTCAAATATCCGCTCCGGCCGGAAATTGAATACTGCGTAGCAGACAGGAGTTCTACCATCGAGCATAAAAATGTCTACCTCAATTCTAGTCATCATTCTCGTTGCCTTATCCCGTTCTCTGTCGGGGTCGGCTACCTAACCTAGGGGATTTGACGTGGAACCAAGTTTTTACACAGAGCGACTGCCATCTGACCTCTGCAACCCGAAGGCTAACCTGGACCGAATCCTAGGTTTAGTCACATTCAAATATCATCTATATCAATTCTAGTACCTTTTTTATAATATACAGGGTGACCCAACGTCGGCACCTGATTATGAAGCGCCCTCCCCGCGCCGGCGGCGGCTACGGAAGCTCAAAGCGAACTCACCTCATCACCTCTAATTTAATTTGTCACCTACCGATAATTTGTCCACGTCGTTCAACGCCCGGTTTTTGTGAGAACCTCATTAACTAACGCGCTGTATAAGCCGGCATGGTAGGAAGTTGAATCACAAAATACTGTTTAACGAAAAGCAATCCAATGAAGTTAGTTTATTACGTTGAAGTCAAAAGTTTGATTTCGTGTTGGGGAAAGCGATTGAAACTATTTTCATTATAATAGTTAGAGGCAAACAAATTAACAAATATGGCCGTAAACAAACCTCTTAGCACATTCTGAATAGACCATAATTTATTATTACAAAGCCAAGGGCTATTAAGGGGAATCTTTCGCTTTAAGTCTTACGTGAGTCACTATTAGCACTAACAGTAAATCATATTTTTTATTCTCTCTGTTTTACCATTTTACTATAACTATATGTAAATAAAGAGGACACCCTGTATAGGTACAGTTACGTAACACTAAGTAGGTAATATTCAATAGAACATAAACACACTTACATACATACACACACATATGGCAAATAATGGTTTATTGGCCTGCCAGTGGTTTGTTAAATGTTTGATTTACGACCAAAGACAAACGCCAAGCCGAAACCTTTTCAAATGTTATGGTAACAAGACGGGTAACAATACCTACTGCTCCTTAACAATACTATGCTGGTAATATTTTTGAAATTTTCTGTAAGTTTTTTTTCAGTACCGGTGACTGACCGACCTTCCGCTAAGGTCGCAGCTCACGGCTATTTACCTAATTTAAATAGGTTTGTTGTAAGGAAATTGGGCCTAAAAATAATGCTTGGTGTAAAAACGGTTTTCTTTGTGCACGTTAATGGATAGAAAAAAAGATAAAAAAAAAATTTAAGCTCACAGTAGGCTGGGGCGTAAAAATTACTTTCAGAGCTACATGAAAAGCAATTACGAGCAGAAGAGCAAGGAAACGTAGTTATAGTTAAGTTCAATTTAAAAAACAATTAACTTCTTCAACATTTGTATTCTGAGCGCTCGACTTCTACTAAAACAAAGTTTTATGACATTTAGAAATCTATAGGATTCGCACTGCTTAATTTTCCAGTATTTTGCTGAACCCAGTTTTTATCCATACATGGCAATCGTCATCGCATCAAATGACGGCTGTGACAGGTTATCATTTTTACGGTGGCCGTCACAAATCGCAATATCGTTTGGTGCGTGTACTATCCTACTAATATTATAAATGCGAAAGTTTGTGTTTTTTTGTTGTTACTCCTGCACGGTAAAACGATTGAAACGATTTTCATGAAATTTGGCACACAGATAGACGATAATTTGGATTAACACAGGTAACACAGTTGTTATCCTGATCGGATTGATTATGATATTGATCTGATTATGCAGTCGGAGCCGCGTGCGCCCACTATCATTATATATTGTAATACCTCTTCAGATTAGCAATGATAGATTTCAAAGATACATGTATCTTTAATTTAACTTTGCAGTTTTCCCTTAAATACCCGAATGAAGCAACTTTGGGAAGCAACAGTTCAAATAGCGCTATCGAATAACCCAATTTCTAAAGTTCGTGGCTTAACGGAGGCGGCACCAACTTAGTTCTATCAGTTTAAACACAGTTTGGGTCTACGTTTACCAGCGTGAGTTACTCGAGAATCTTTGAAAGGGAAAAGTAACTCCATAATTGCTAATTTTCGGCGCGGTTTTTTTCGGTGTTACCACATTACCTACCATGTATATTTCGACGGTCCCTACGTACAATCGCGTAACTGACACTTAAGTCATTTGCCTTTTTTCTTTGATTTCGCCTCAGTTTATCATAAGGGTATTGTTAGTAAAGATAGCGAGTTACAATATAGCCTGATTCTACTCGAAATCGACTCCCCGTAACTGCAAAATTTACACAATTCCAACGTAAAACGACGGTAGTGGTAGTTAAAAACCCACGTGACAACACATCTTCCGACGTAAAATGACAGTAGTTACGCTACGTTACTTTACGCCTTTACGTCTATCTCGTATCTGGCACTTACGGAGTAAAACCATTTCTTTTAATATTCTCTATACTGTTGATTTTATGAAGGTTAAAGCTGTTCTCAAACAACAAGTTACTTTTCTTTTTACAATTCCTAATCGTATACATTTGTAAAACGTAAAATACGAGGTAAAAACCTATTTATAATTATGATACGTGTGCACTAACTCCAACGTAAAATCTCTTAAATGACAGTTACGATTTTTGGTGGGTTAAAATTTAAACGCATAAAATTTTAAGTACCACATAAGCTTTCTACAGCTTAATTTTTTGTGCCGTAAAACTACGGATGTGCTTATTTTTATAGAAATAATTATTATTTTCAATTTTTTATCCGTTATTCTAATAAATGACCACCAAATACACCTATGTTCAAATTTTCAAAGCTCTATCTATAAAATGACTTGAAATATACTCATTCGAAACTGTAAAACGCTCTCCTGTAAAATTTGAAAATTTCACTTGCGTCATTGTACGTAGGGACTGTCGATTTTAAGATGTTTTTGTTCTTATTCTACCAATGACTCGTATCTACCCTTCGTACCTTTGACGTCGCAATACCCTGACATCAACTAAAAATTAAATGATAATTTCTAGGCAATATTATTATACTGCCTCGGAGGGATATTCTAGTATAGGTGGCTATTCTAATATAGGTACCTAACTTTTAAAGTTTGCTGATTGAAAGTCCATAATAATGCAACATTTGCAAAATAATGATGGCTGTACATAATTGCAGTTATGAACATAATTCGATTAACCAAGCAAGATTGATTAGCGACAGGATAACAGATGATTGGTATACTCAACTCACGTGTTCACGTTTATGTCACTCTTTTATCTTAATTTTGCAAAGTTAGTTATAATTTTGAATAATGACTACATTGCCCACAATTCAGAAATTTGAGGTAACATTCGTTGCTGAATAAATTAAATAAAAAAAGAACATGGTGTTTTTGTCAGAGATATAGATACAAAATATTTTGGCCTTTCTTTATTCCTTGATACTTTATACTGTAAAACGTTTTTTTCTAGTCAGTAGAATGAATCAGTCTTGTTTGAATCGAGAGTATCTCAGTTCACACACTACTGGTTACATTTTACGAGATCGAATTCCCACAGGAATGGTAATAAACCCTTGTGAAAGCTCTTGATAGTGTTTTTACGACCTTTAAGCTTGTTTTCCTACCCACGTCCCACAAATAGGTCAGTCTGATTTTGGGGATACAGGTATTTAGCACATCAACATACCTATCACTTTAAGAGACCATTTTAAATTGGTTTCTTACATAGTTTATAATAACATCCACTGTACATTGATCCCCTAAAATGGTAGTATGATATTATTGAAAAATTTACAGCATTTTACAAAAAAAATAAATTTATTCATTCATAAGGCAAAGATGGCGAAATAAACAAACCCATCTACCTAATTTGAGTAATGCTCTCGAGCGAATCGCATCCCAAAATTAGTCCCACGTTCTGCTTCATATAATTTTATAGCTCTGGGAAATTATTTCATTTCTGTATTAACGCGAGCTAAGTGAATAACGATGTTGTGCGTATCTCCCGGATTTTCCATTTAAATTAGGTACTCATTAATTTACGTTTTGTTTTTGTCAACAGGTACCTACTTTCCTCAAAGAACGACATCTTGTGATGGTAAAAAGCTTTTAATTATATTATTTTGACAGATCCAACGCTCAAGTAAAAGCCATGGAGACATTTGGCTCAGTATAAATGAAAAAGAGTGGATTAATAAGATAGGATTGCGGGGAGAAATGGAGAGGATAAATGTTATACATTCCTGAAGGCAAACGGAGTAGGAATATAGTAGGTTGGTATAACAACAGTTTCTTACTCTCCTGTTCTTTATAAACAAGGAACATACCTCATCAGACCCGATCGCCATGTAAGTTGACGCGTATTTCTGGTAAAAAAAAACGAAATGTCTCCGCGACGGCGCCTCAATAATCTCCAAGTATAATTCTTGGTAATTTCGATAATTATTTTTTCCATCTGTCTATGCAATCAGGCGGACAGACGCATCGATCACGTCGATAGGGGTTTAATAAATCAGCATCAGCATCAGCATCAGCATCAGTCAGCGAGTGGTCAGCCTTGGCAATTCGCCGGGCAGGTGACTCAACAGTAGCGATTCGTCCACATAGTCGTAAACTATGTAAATTTTATTGCAATAACCATGAAAATTTGCTGTTCAATTTGTTGGGAGAGATGAGAACAAGGCATTATTAGTCTCGTCAAGGGGAATTGAGAACACTGGCAAGAATAAATAAGATATCGAGTGATGTATTTGCGATTTTTCTAAATAGACTAGAGGCTCGCTCAGCGTTTTCACTCGCAACACAAACTAGACATTTTTCCATGATATAAAGAAACTCTACTAGCTTTTCACTCTCTTCCAACAACGCGCACTATAACATAACGTAAACAGGTAAAATATCTACTCTTTTCGAGTACAATATTTTTTTCCAAAAAGTTAAAATGTCTTTAACACTTTGATATGTGAAGGCAACCTACTGCACATTGCACGCCCATTACAAGTCTGGCCAGAGCCTTAACGGTGTTCTGCCTAAAGCCATGCATAAATATCATAATTGCAGACCTGTAGACAATGTAGGAACAAGTGAGACAACCCCATGAATAATACATACTACAGCAAAACATACATCCAACAGATACACCCCATAAATACCTAGGTATGTTTCTTCCTTTTACTTTATTTTCAGGGTGAGTTGCTTCCAGCCGATAAGCAGAAATAAAAATGTTTTGTTTGTTTATTCTCTGCATAATAATAATTCGTGGCGCCTTTGCGATGAAAGGTATGTCTGATAAAAAAGCCGACAATTCTCAAGAACAGATTTTTTACATGTATCTAGAGGCGAACATTTATTGGAGCATAAATTTACAAATGTGCACATGTGAATGAGTAGGTTTAATGTATGTAATGTAAATTGTTAGATACCATCGACTCGATGATGCAGAAAAAGAATTGAATTTGAAAAAGTTGTTGGTGCATAGTGTACAGAATAACTTAACGATAGGCAGAAAAACAGGAGGAAACAAAGTCATTGGTCTGTGGTATTTCTCTCCGTATCACCGAATCCCAGGAGAATCCTCATATATTAATTAAACAGGCATTGTGTATTAAGCCTGAAGGCTAAATAACACAGCGAAAGCCTTTATACGGCCTCTGCCAGACTAATAACTCTAATGAGAGTCTGAAAGTAACCGCACCAGTGTTTCTAAACTGTCGACTAAAATGATGCGATTTATAATTTTTATTCCCGACAATTACGCTAAAGACAAATTTATAATAATGAAACAAGTAAGTACTTCCTAGAAATACGTAGAAAGAAAGATCATACATGACTTTTATCATACTCGCATTACAAAATTTAATATAAATTGGATCAGTAGTGATCGCGCTTCTTCTTCTGAATTCAGACGGAATTTAGGTACTTATTTATATTTCCCTTTTTCGTTTAGTATGGGATATCGAGTCGTACAACGTCCATCTGAATATTATATACTGGCTGATAGGTAAGTATACATTATTTAGTCTTCAAAGTGTGATAGCTTAATTATTCGAGATTAGTCACTAGGCAAAACTGACTCTGCATTACAATTATATTAAAGGGGTATTTAATTTTCCTGCTTGTAGGTAGGTACTTTAATAAACAGAATCCAAAACACAACAAATAAATCACCAAAAAAGTGACACACTCATATTGCGAGTCATTGAGCAATAAAGCGTGTAATTATAAAGTGTGCATGCGCTTCATCGCGGTTCGTAGTAAATAGCTGGCATGCCTGTCTCTATAAATACACGCAATGAATCACCTCTCATTCAGCAAGGAGCAACACTGCGTCATGCGTAGTCTTATCAGAAGACAGCTCGGCTGATAAATTATAAAGAACAATTTGTTGCCATTGCGAAATCTCCTACTTTTAGTGTAGGTTTTTACAAGCGTACTTTATAAAAATGCATCTTCGGTGGATCGTATATAATTTCACATTATGGTGGATCGCAGCAGTGCGTCAGATATATACTAGAAATGTCAATCTCCATACTAAAACCGCACTCGACAGTGCACTGTGTTGACATTTCTAGGATGGATCTGACAGACCGCCTTGACATTTTAGCGCTCCGTCGTGCGTTAAGTGTGCGATCCGCCTCGTGTAATATATTACAAAAAGCTCTATTTTTGGTTACTTCACTATTGAAAATAATCTTTACGTTTTACTTCGCTATCTGTGGTGTATTTCGACACGTAGGAATCTATTTAAGATTCTGAAAATTCAAATCTAACGATGTGAAATGTCGGCAAGCTCTTTATTCTCAAAGCAAAAATGTTCAATTGCTATGCTAGAAATGATCGAAATGTAGCAACAATGTATGGTTTATGTGCTTGGTCGTTTTGGTTTCGGCGGATTCCCGCATAATGTAGAATTTGCATGTTGAGATACGGCAGGCCTCATGCTAATGAGAGGTCCATGCGACAGACCTCAATGTTTGAACGGGCCTTGTACCTAAAATACCTCAAAATATTTTAGGCCGTTATATTATAACAGAAATTCGTAATGCCATTTTGTTCTTACAAGAAGGTATGAGAGATCCACTAAGCTAAGATGCACTTTTGGTATTTGGTTTATTGGACATTTTGAGTGTTTTTGAACGATTACACAATAGAGTGATATTATAATATAAAAAAATTGTATGATATTATAATATCAAAAGCCTTAGGACTCACTTCTCATTCATAAGTTTACGATATTTTTATTGAAAATGCCTCCTACAAAATGTTTACATGAGTTACGGATATTCAAATTAGATGATAAGTTTTTGCTTAAAGTTACACTAGACATACTTTGTAATATCCCACGGGAATTTTTAGCGAGTAGAGGTAAAATTTATAGCAATGTAATAAGACAATAAATTCTGTAATTTACTACGCGTGGTTTTAATATTTTTTATTTTTACAGATACGTGAGTTTTAGTGGTTTATTTTTTGTATAAGAAAACATTGTTATTAAGTGTTTGACCACACAGAATTAGTAGTATTTTGGGAAGACAGATAAAAAAGTCTGAAGCAAATTAATATCTATAAAGTTTATCAGCTGTTCAAATACATATTATAATATCTGATGATTGGAATATTATTCAAATTAACTTCTTTGGCTGCGCACTATGATCTCATATTAACCTACGTTCTTGTCTCACGTAATCGACGATTACAGCAAATGGATTAATCATTTTATATGTTAATATATCAACAAAACAATGGTCATGTAGGTACCTAATACAATGCATGGAAAATTAAAATTTGCAACACTAACTTGCTTATTTACCGGTTTTCCTGTGCAATGTGGTTTGTCTATATATGAAATACCTCTATTTCTCATATTTTGTTTTAAGTAGGGTCTTTCAAGTAGGTAGTAGCATATATGTAGTAGGGGTTTTCTAAATGTAGGACATGATAATTATTACTAAGATATTTTAAAAATATATTTGACAGAGCATAAATTTTGTTGACGACGCCCTGTCAAATATAACTCTACGCTTTTTGTGTACAACTATTGGTTTAAACATAAGTAGGTAGCTACGTTTTTGTTTATTCTATTTTCGTAAAAATTATTTAGCAGGCATTGATAATATGAGTAGGCCCGAGCATTATGTAATCCTAATACATAATGGCGTCGTCAATCACCGAGGCAGATTTTAGCTGACATTTTCACTGAACTAGAACACGTTAGCTCTGCTTCTAATGAACTAACAAACCGAACTACATAATATTACCACATGGTTATATATAAAAAAAATTGCACAAGATAAGAAATTAGAGTAAACCTATCAGTGTATATTTTAAAGTTCACCCTATTCTGAATCTTACCCATTTTAACTGTTACTCTATTGTTACTTGGAAGTGGGTTTATTACAATTCAGTAATTTACAGTAAACTAAAATTTCTACGATAAATTCAACCAAGGCATTTGAATAGCTGTAACTTGTTAGATTAAACTTCAATATAATAGCTACCATTTAGAAATTACGCATAAATAATATAAAACAGCGATGGGTACTATACTATAAGTCAAAAGCGCACAGTACGGGAAATGCGCATTTGCCGCGAAAGCTAACCTTGATCAGGCGCGGGCGCAGCGAGAAACACAAGTAGGGTTGCTAGGTCTTCAAGTCTGAAAGACTGGAGTGACTAAAAGACCATATTTTATATTGCTTTCGAGATTTAGGTAAATTATGATATTCGTGATTTAAAACAATCAAATCTAGACAAGTCACGGATAGATTTAGGCTTGGTCTTTATCAAAGCCACCAAATTCAACTGCGAATGGGCTTATCCTTCTTTTTGGAAGACATTTTCCTTCATCGCCATGCTTGGCAGGCGGATTAACGACACCAGATTTTGTTTTTTACGCTTCTGTCTGATCCCTGAATTTATCTATTAGAAATTATCTGAGAAAAATATCATTATTCAGAACCATCGAAGATATAATTATTAGCCAGACATGTCCCACTGCAGGGCAAAGGTCTCCCTCGAAGATAAAAGATGGAAAATGATTGGACATTTGATACGACACGACGGTTTCCTAAAAACCTTAATAGAAGGTAAACAGAAATTCTAATGATAAAATTTCTATGCTCCGCTGAAAGAGCCAAGCTCTTAAAAATGGGCTGATAAAATTCTTAGCCACACGCAAAGACATCTACTCAGCTAATTCCAGATGTTTAGCAGCCCTGCCGACAGCGTGCGCACGCGCAGCTTTCCCCGCTCAATATGCAGGCAGAACAATTTGCACTAGGGCTGAGCTTTGTTTATGAGAGCTATTGTTTGGTTTGGATAGTGTACTGAGCTAAGTGGAGCAAATGAGTTCAGGAAGGGAAATAAATAATCTATCATTATTAGGTATAATGATACATGAAGCTTATGGAACAGTTAATGTAGAAATAAGAAACGACAGTAAAAGCGCCATTCGCAATAAAAAATAAGGAAACAATACTCTATAGAGGAAATAAATCAACTTAGTTTTTTATGCGGTTTCATAATAAGCTAATTAAACAAACATGTTTTGCATTCATTCATAAGAATTAGTCATTGAGGAACAGTTAATAAAGGTATATTAACGGATGCTTATACATTTTCCTACAACCACCGGCCTATCTTAAGTCGAGTGCTTTTAATGACTCATTAATGCTGTCATAAATATATTTAGAACATTCCTGAGGCAGTTTAATGAATAGAGTTCAGTAATTAACGGTTATCCTTGCCTTTGCTCTTCTGAGTTAATCATGTAACGGTAAATTGTATAAAATAAAAGCTTGGTATTGTTATTTAAAGAAGGATACAAAAGGAAAGTGTGAGTACTATTTGAATAGGCTTAGTCTTGAATACGGTTGTGTTATATTTATAGCTTGTAGATTCAGTACGGGAAAGAGTATCCTCAATAATACCCACAAGCGATTACTGTAATTGGATAGTTCAACGCAAGTGTCGCTTACCGAGAAATTGTATCTATAAAGAGAAAAACTTTTGCGATATTTACAACGATCCCAGTTGTCGCCCTGTGTGCCGGCGCGATTTATTACGTGCCGCGACTCAGATCTCGTCACATAAATCGATGTAATGGTCCGATCGAGACCTGATATGGGCTTATCGACCAACTCCCGCTATCGAAGGTATAATAGTTGTGAAAGCGGTAGGTGCCGTCCAATACGAATTTGAATCAACTTGCCTTGAACGACAGTGATTGATTTTGATCGGTGTAAGTTTAGCTCAGGACAATGCGGCTGCGCATATGGCCGTGATAGTCTATTGACTGTAAACAGATGCGAGCGCGCGCCATGAATGCACTTATCATGCCATAAGACTGGGTATTGCCGGCGGCGGCGCTGGAGTGTATGAAAGTGTGGTGAGCGTGGGCGGTCAAGTTCGCCGGTTGTGATCCGCTGTTGAGCGGGGTCACCGGTTCACTGACGCTGTTAGAACAACAACATCATGAACAGAAGACCCGCCGTGACTCACGAGGAACAAAATCTGTTTATAAACTAACAGGTTGTTTGTGTTTGCTCATTTCGCGGTAAATGGCTCTGTGGGATGTGGTTAATGCTTTAAAAAGCAAACCTATTTGTTCCATAAGTAAATATTATCCTTTTCCTATGCTTATAAAGTAAAATTATTTATTTAATAACTCCATTAGTAAAGCTGAGTTCGAAGTGAGCGGTTCAATTTAATTAGCGGCAATGATTCAATTATAAACTTGAGCGACTGTGAATAATCTTTTATGAGTTCTGTGACAGTTTAATAAAATTATAAACTTAAAGCCATCAGCTTAAGTGAGGAGAAAGTCGGTGTTTGTTCTAAAGATGTGCATCGGTTGGAGTGCAAGCTGCGGTGAGTTACGTGTGTCCAGTCATCAGGCACTCTCGACTCACATCGGAAGACGTGAGTTGGCTGCAGACCAAATACTTTGGCAATTTCCAACTATGTGCACTGTGCATGTGCAGTCTCATCGGGCTTCACAGCTGCTGAGTTTCAAACTGTATGATATTTTAGTAAATATAAGGAAAACGAAGATAGATGTATAGTGAAGACGGAAGAATCTTCGGGAAGATTGAGTTAATAATCTACATAACCGTAATTTATAAATACCTACCTAAAAAGTATTTTTGTAAAAAAATTACTGCATTTCTTAGAAACATCAAGTAATAACAATAAATCCCGGCTATAGGTACACAACAAACTCGAAAATCACGAGATTCCACGATGTTTATGAAGTCATTTGTCTCCATTCATGTCCGTCCTCACAAGGCGGCTCCCGTACCCAAAAAAAAATATTGCTTATAAAACACAATGAACACAAATTTTATGTAAATGAGCATAATAAAGTGCATTTTGATGTCACTTGTTACTGCGACACCCAAAAATGGTTCTTACGTCTTATTGAAGCCGTTTTGAGGAACTTTGGGTAAGTACCTATCTCAATTTGAATTTTAATTGGGCGTCAGTCAGTTTGTCCATTATACTAATATGATACAAATGATTATGTAATTTTTTACATTAATAGTGCTGCAGAATGTTTTGATGAACTGTTTATTTTTTTGTGTTGGACTCTATGATTTCGGCTCCGGGGCCATCAAATTTACACCGAACGGCTTGGTGTGGAGCAAGGGCTCACCCGAAATATAGGACAGTTTAAACAAAAAGACAAATTAAAGACTAGCGTGCGCTCTTGAGTCTAATAGGATTTCTAAAGTCCGGATATCATGAACCAGATAAAGAACGGCCAACCAGCTCAGTATACCCTATCAGTGTCTTAGTATTGCCAGCTATACCTACTTTCTTGTCTTCCTGTGGCATGTCTTTCGTTTAATTGCCACCATTGTGTTGTCTAATGAAAGCGCCAGTTTTCCTTGGAGTCTCTATGTAGTTTCTTACTTGGTAGAAAGCATTTATCTTTTTACCAGCCATTGTATCAATATTGTAGCTTTGTTACTTTGAAACCAGAACTAGGAACAAGAGTCATCGCCGAAAGTTCCTTTCTAGTTTATGTCTTTCGCTTCCTGAGTTCAACAATTTTCCGGTATCCGTGAAATTGTTGACAAGACAGATACGTGCATCTTCTACTTGGTAACATAACAGTGATATAACAAATGTTTGCTTCTTACAAGCACCTAACTAGGTAGGTACCTACTTATTTACCTAAGTACTTAAATATTTAATTGAAATTTTTGTAGTTTTCTATAGAGAAAAGTAAAAAAATGCAAATTGCATTAACTATTTTCACAAATAAGTAAATATGGATTTCAAAATTTTGAACTGCAGAATTCATTTAAAGAGAAAGTCAAATATTACCTTAACTTCTTTACTTCTTTAGCAACTTTTAAGAAATTCTTGAAGTCACTTTGCATGTAAGATACACATCAACAAAGTACTTAATGTATCGTAAACACTGTACTAAAATTGATGGGTATTGCACTTAATAATCATACTTCCTTACTGCCATGAGAACTTCTCATGATTCTATCTTTCTATATGATATTGCTATTTGGCGGATCGCACACTTAACGCACAGCGGTGCGCTAAAACACCGCAGCGGTCTGTCGGATCTATACTAGAAACATCACTCCCCATACTAAAACCGCACTCGATGGACGACGCTGCGCCGACAGTGGTTGAGCGGTTTTAGTATGGGAATTGACATTTCTAGTACCTATGGATCTGACAGACCGCTGCGATGTTTTAGCGGTCCGTCGTGCGTTTATTGAGCGATCCGCCTTTTATGACACTCGATGCCATCCTGTTGCCAACCGCAACAAAGTTTCACCTGCAGCCTTCATCATTGACCTAACTGGCTGTAGGCCAATTTGGTTATATTATTTCAAAAACGTGAATTTTCAAAAACTGTTATCTTTATTTTCTCTGACTGATTCGTATTGCGAATATGAATCCGATATCCAGTTAACCGACTGCTCTTACGGTGAAGGAAAAACATCATGTTGAAACCCACATTAAAATAAAATTTGAATTCAGATGCTATTTGAATGTAACTTAACCTAGGATTCGGTCCAGGTAAACCTTCGGGTTGCAGAGGTCAGATGGCAGTCGCTCTGTGTAAAAACTTGGTTCCACGTCAAATACCCTAGGTTAGGTAGCCGACCCCGACAGAGAACGGGATAAAGCAAGGAGAATGATGATTCAGTGAACACAAAGTTACATACATACATATATCACGCCTTTATCCCTTGCGGGGTAGGCAGAGCGTTAACAGCCGTAAGAATACGGTCGCTATCGCCACGTCTGACATTTTTGAGTATTGTTTTCTAAGGTTGTTTCGGAAAACATGTGTATCACTATAGTGACAGGTTGTCAGCCTGTCGCCTAAAAATTGTAATACACCAATACTCTCGAGTCCCTTAGTCGCCTCTTACGACACCCACGGGAAGGATGTGGGGTGATGCTATTCTAAGCCGGCATCACACGGCAATTCTAAGCCGGCATCACACGGCAAACATCAAACACAAAGTTATATCAGAATAATCTGAAGTTTATCCGACCTGTTAGACATAAACACAAATAACCTCTCCAGTGAAGAGTATCATATAGGGTCCGACATATAAACACGCCCACACTTCAATTACGACCAAATACAGGATGTTATTTGTCAACAAGCGCAGGGCAAATAGTTTGATTCCGGGTTCAACGAGTTACGCATGCGTACCATATGAGAATACCTGACGCTGCATATCGAACTTTATGCATTCTACGGAAATGTACTACAATACGAAAGTAGGTTACACGCGCAGGCTACTCGCGCTACCTACGTGCTGACTTCGCGCAACGTGCAAAGACAACGTGACATACGTCGATTGCGCATCGCCACACGTTCTGCTGCGACAGCGCATCGACGCCTCGGACATTGGAAACTTCCCCACTTCGGTACTAGCATCGTCCGTGGTCGGTTCTATAGTTTTAGTCTATCGTATAAGACAACTTTTGTAACTTTTATCTTAATAAAGTTTATTGTAAAACTGATCGGTTTTTTTTAAGTCCTCCAGCTGCAGCCTTCGTCACTGGCGCAGACGGTAGGATACTCGCGATCGGGTTTAAAGGACATTTCCAGTGAATTTAAGGACTAAAAACCGTGATACGTGAAATTCGTCAAAGACTTTGTGCTGTGGAGCGTTCGCGACCTGATCGGAAGTTCTTAAACTTCTGCACGAGTATCCAGAACCTGAAGTTGCTGTAGCTGCCTGTTCCAGAAATCGAACAAAGAGGTCTAGAAATGAAACCGTGAGTACATATTAGAATTTCTCTAAGTGTTGCTCTCCTATCTTTATTTTCCTTTCCATTATAAGTTCCAAGATTTTTTGTTTTAAGAAAGACAAGCCGTCTGTCTCACATCGACAGACAAATAGACGTAAAGCCTTAGATTTAAATAGAGATTTAGATTCTAGCTTCGATTTTGATTTTAATTTAGAGAATTTATTTAACCAAACCGAAATGGCACTGCCACCACCACCACCACCAGCTTTTGACCCGGACACTATCTATAAGGCGTTACGCCCTGTGCCCGAGTTTGATGGCAATCCAAATGTTTTACCAAGATTTATATCTTTTTGTGATCGGCTTGTAGTTGACTTTATGAGAGAGGGCGAGCAAAATGAGCTAACTAATCTTTGTCTTTTGAACGGAATCCTTAATAAAATTGTTGGATCTGCGAGTCGAACAATTAATTCGAATGGTATAACTAATAATTGGCTTGGCATTAGGGAATCGCTCATTAATAATTTTGCAGACCAGAGGGACGAAACTGCTCTTTATAACGATCTTATGATTGCCACACAGGGAAATAAAACTCCTCAAGAGTTCTATGATTTTTGTCAAAACCTTTTTGCGACTATCATGACGTATGTAGCTTTGCATGAAACAGTTAATACGACTATTGAAGCTAAACGCACTTTATACAAAAAGTTGACGTTACAAAGTTACGTACGCGGATTAAAGGAACCCCTGGGTTCCAGAATTCGCTGCATGCGACCTGATAGCATCGAAAAGGCGTTACAGTTTGTACAAGATGAGCTTAATGTCATGTACCTACAGGAACGTACTAGCCATGCCAGTGAGAAGAAGTCGCCTTCAGCGCACTCCATGAACCCTATGAAGGTTCCATTTGTAGGACCTTCATTTTCAGCTAGACCAACTAGCTTCAGTTTCCCTGCCAACAATTGGCAACCCAGACCATTTTTCCAACCACAGCCCAGGTTTGCTCCTCAATCGCATCAGCAGCAACCCCAAGCGCGTATGCCCTCACGTACTCAGCAGATGTTTTCTGCACCACCCCCAAATTACAACCCCCAGAGTAATAATTTTAGATTGCAACCCAGATATGCAAATCAAAATGCCGGTCCTAAACCCATGAGTGGTGTGTCCCATTTCATTAATAGAGTCTTACCTTCAAACTCATCAGGATTCGGAGGAGGTCATGACTGGCGCAAGCATGGTAATCCACCACCCACGAACTACTTTAAATCTAGAGACGTTAATGTCAATGAGTGTATGTCAGGAGAAGAGTTTTATGATGGCTCAGGCTACGGGAATTATTACGAACCTGAAAATGCTTACTATCTATATTACCCCGAGTATGATATTAACACTAACAGCGTACTTAATTATTATGTTCAGCCAGAACCCTACTATCCACCCCAAATTCAAGAGATACCTCAGGAGTCACCCGTTGATGATGATGGGGATTTTCAAGAGGATTCTCAGTCCAAAAAACAAAAATAGGAATTAATTTTGAAACCCAGAGAGAGCTTCCGTATATACAGCTTAAAAATCCTCCTTTAAAATTCTTAATCGATTCAGGCGCAAATCAATCTTTTATCAGCCCGGAAGCTGTAGATCGCTATTTTTCAAATTTTAACCTTGATTTTGAGCCATTTGAGGTAACTAATGTTCATGGTACCTCACGTAACAAATATTCTATAACATTACCCTGTTTTCCCGAATTCAACAGAAATGAAGGCATTAAATATTTTGTGTATAAATTTCATGACTATTTTGACGGGCTCCTTGGGTTTGACTTGCTAAAAAAATGGAAGGCACATATAGACTTGGAACATTTTCAGTTAGACACGAAAACCGCAGTAAATCCAATTCATCTGTACAACACCAAAAATGTCAATTTGTACGAACAAATAATTCCCGCGAATTCTTCTAAATTAGTTAGAATTCCAATTAATGCCCCGGATGGAGATGTAGTAGTAGAGGAACAAATCATTTGCAATTGTCTAATTAGCGAATGTCTAACATCAAACTCGAACAGTCGAGGCTACATAGAAGTGACAAATACCTCTGATTATGACATTATTTTCAGCGTAGATCGCCCAGTACAAGCTGAGCTTTTTAATGCTGAATGCTCACAATCCGCCCAGCAACCACCGCTGTCGCGAGCTCAGGAAGTCCTATCTCGATTACGCACTGACCATCTCAATGCGGAAGAAAAGGCCAATTTAACATCACTCTGTTCCCAATATGCTGACGTTTTTTACATCGAAGGTGAACCATTAACCTTCACTAATAAGATCAAGCACAATATTAGAACAACCGATGAAGTCCCTATCTATACTAAAAGTTACCGTTATCCATTTGTTCATCGCCAGGAGGTTAGGGACCAAATTTCCAAAATGCTAGAGCAAAATATAATCAGGCCCTCTGACTCAGCATGGAGCTCACCTATTTGGGTAGTTCCAAAAAAGGTTGATGCCTCGGGTAAGCAGAAATGGCGGTTAGTAGTCGACTTCCGTAAATTAAACGAGAAGACGATAGATGACAAGTACCCCATCCCGAACATCACGGATGTGTTAGACAAGCTTGGCAGATGCCAATACTTCACAACCTTGGATTTAGCGAGCGGATTCTATCAAGTAGAGATGGATCCTGCAGATATCCCAAAAACTGCTTTCAACGTCGAGAACGGACATTTCGAGTTTCTCCGCATGCCTATGGGTCTGAAAAACTCACCATCAACTTTTCAGAGAGTCATGGACAACGTACTCCGAGGCTTGCAAAATGAGATCTGCCTAGTGTATCTCGATGACATAATAGTGTTCAGTTCGTCCCTACAAGAACACATAATTAACCTAGAAAAAGTTTTTGAGAGACTTAGAGAGTCTAATTTTAAGATACAAATGGACAAATCTGAGTTTCTTAAACTCGAAACAGCTTACCTAGGTCATGTCATTAGTAAAGACGGAGTGAAGCCTAATCCTGATAAGATCAAGGCCATCCAGGCATACCCAATGCCTAAAACACCTAAGGAGATAAAACAATTCCTTGGCCTTTTAGGGTATTACAGAAAATTTATCCCAGACTTTGCCCGAATAACAAAACCTTTAACAGTGTGTCTCAAAAAGGGTAGGAAAATCACATTCGATCGTGATTACGTGGACTCTTTTGAAAAATGTAAGCGACTGCTAACAAATGATCCTATCCTACAATATCCAGACTTTTCGAAAGAGTTTCTGCTGACCACCGATGCATCTAACGTGGCGATTGGGGCTGTCTTATCCCAAGGCCATGTTGGTTCAGATAAGCCTATCGCTTTTGCTTCACGTACTCTGAATGAAAGTGAGCAAAATTATAGCACCATAGAGAAGGAGCTTTTAGCGATAGTGTGGGCTACGAAATACTTCCGTCCATATCTATTCGGTCGATCGTTCAAGGTCTTTTCTGACCATAAACCCCTCGAATGGGCCCTGAACATCAAACAGCCTAACTCTCGCTTAACCAGGTGGATGCTAAAGCTTAGCGAGTACAAGTTTACGGTTCAGTACAAAAAAGGGAAAATTAACACTAATGCAGACGCGCTTTCCCGTGTAGAGATACATAATGAGGAGACTAGCTCCATGATTGCTAACGTATCTGAACGTCCCCCTTCCGAGGCTGGTTCATCTACAGCTACAGTCCATACGAGCAATGAAAATCCTATTCTTGAAGTTCCAATCACAGAAGAGCCTTTAAATAAGTATCACCGTCAACTAATTTTATCAGTCGTTGGAGATATAAAAAAGAAACCAAAAAGTACTCGACCGTTCGAAAATTTTTCACGGACCACTGTCCAAATATCTGAATCTAATTTAGAAGAAGACGTTATAAACGCGATTAAAGAGTTTGTTAACCCAAAAGTAAAGACAGCACTTTTAATACATCCGCCTTTAGCGATGTACAACATTATTCCAGTTATTCAGGACAAATTTAAAAGCTCTTCTATGAATCTTGTTCTAACTAAGATAGAACTGGACAACGTTAATGACTATCTTAGACAGCAAGAGATAATTCGTAAATATCATGACGGAAAAACGAATCATAGAGGTATTAATGAGTGTCATTTAACTCTATCACGTAGATACTTCTGGCCAAAAATGAGAGATCATATTACAAAATTTATTAATGAATGTACAATCTGTGGACAAGCTAAATATGATCGAAATCCCATCAAGCAACAATTTAATTTGGTACCCCCGGCTACTAAGCCCTTCGAAATCGTCCATATGGACCTACTCACTATCCATAATGAAAAATTTTTGACATTCGTCGATGTATTTTCTAAATACGCACAAGCTTACCATCTTCGAGATGGCACGGCACTTAGTGTTATTCAAAATTTATTGCATTACTGCACTCATCATGGGTTACCTCTTACAATCGTGACAGATAATGGCCCCGAATTTACGAATCAGTTATTCTTAGAGTTCACGAGATTACATGGAATTATACACCATAAAACATTGCCTAATGCCCCTAACGGTAATGGAAATGTAGAGCGGTTTCACTCGACCCTCCTTGAACACCTGCGAATTTTACGTCTACAGAAAAAAGACGAGCCGGCTATCAACTTGGTTCCCTATGGAATATTAGCCTACAATAGCTCAGTGCACAGTTTCACAAAATGCAGGCCCTACGATCTTATCTTGGGTCACTTTGACCCTAGAGACCCTGTAGACATAGATATCACTAAGCACTTGATGCAACAATATGTCCAAACTCATCGCGAGCAAATGCTCAAAGTATATGACTTAATAAATGAAACATCACTTGCAAATCGGGCGAACCTCATTAACAATAGAAATAAGGATCGTGAACCAGAAGCCAGTTACGAACCTTATCAGGACGTCTACATAAGTAACCCTGCTGCTAGCAGACAAAAATTAGCCCCGCGATTCACTAAAGATACTGTTTTAGCAGATCTGCCGATCCACATCTACACCTCCAAGAAACGAGGACCCATTGCAAAGTCACGATTAAAGCGTTCCACTAAGAATCGTACATTGTTACAGGATACTACTCGTAATGCTGATTCTGCCCCTATGCCTAGCAGTGCAGACACTGGAGATAAGACTTGAGGACCTTGGAGATGGACCAGGAATTTTACCTTTTCATTTAGGCCCAATGAAATTGACCACTCACTATCACACCTTTTTGCAGTACATTAATCTTACAGACATTAGAGACAAAATTAACATAGTCAAATCCCAAGTAACCGATATCAAAATTAGTCTTAGTTATGATACTTTCAGACTTTATGAATTCCAAATCAATTACCTTGATAATAAACTAGATGAAATCCTGGACCATGTCAGTAGTCTAGAACCAAGTAGATTTAAAAGAGGTCTTGTAGATGGCCTAGGGTCAGTTATAAAGAGCATAACAGGTAATTTAGATTATTCAGATGCGATTAAATATAATAATGCCATGTCAATTTTGAAAAATAATCAGAATAAAATACTTACCGAACTTAATAATCGAATAAGCTTAAACTCTGATTGGATGGCTCATCATACTCAAATAATAGAACAAATTGTTAAAAATCAGAATAAAATCAATGAAACTATGCATCTTATTTTAGACAGCGAAGCATACAGAGGTAATACTTTAATAAAATATGCTAAGTTTGCACAGTTATTAGTTATCATAAGTGAAAATGTTGCAGATTTAAAGGAAGAATTATTTCGAATCGAAAATATATTAGCTTTTACACATACGTCTAGTATGCACCATTCAATGATTAAAATTAATACCCTTAAAACTATGTTAATTAAACTTACAAAACTTTACGGCAGAGACTGTCTTTTAGATTTGGAGTTGAGAGATTATTATAAAATTATACTTACTGGTTCATATTTTAATTTAAATAGGCTTGTCATAGTTTTTAGGTTTCCCATCATTTCCCCTGCCTCCTACAACCTTTATAGACTTTCTATCCTTCCCAACAAGAAAAATCAAACCATCATTCCACCCTATCCCTTAATAGCAACTAATGAGAATTCTTATGTGTATATCGAGGCAGAATGCCCGAAGCTGGAAAAACGGTACCTCTGTGAAGAAAGTCTTAATCATCAAATCCGAACTCAGACCGACTGCATACACAGCCTCATAGTTCATCAAACTCTCGACAAATCCTGTAAAATTTCGACAGTCAACTTTACTAAGGAGGCCATGGAACAACTGGATGACCGTCACTACGCTATAGTATTCCCGCATCCCACCAAAGTACAGACGATCTGCGAACATGACGACTACAACGTTTTACAAGGAAGCTTCATAGCCACTATTCCTCAGGGGTGCCTACTGAGAACTAACATCTTCACAATTGCTAATATCAATGATAAGCTAGAAGGACAACCTATGAAGATTTTGAAGATCCCTCAGGACAACGTTAACTTCACAAGGAACAATACTACGTTTTTCCTTGATTCAATCGACTTGAAGAGCCTTCATGAAGCCGAGAAGAAAATCTCTCTGCAAACTCCACTCCAATTACCCCAGCCTCCAATAGATGCTATATATCATACAACTATTCCAATCTACATGCTACTGCTCCTGGGAGCAGCCATATTCCTGGCAGTTCTAATCCGCCGCCGAAGCAAACTCACTGAAGAAACCTGTGAACCCGACATCAAAATTGAGAAGGAAATCTCCCCAAAGTACGAAACTATCAAGAAAATTAGTAGAAAAGAGTTTCCATCAACATTTTCTCACAATGTTCCAAAATAGTTGATGGTCTGAGGGGGGAGGAGTTACGCATGCGTACCATATGAGAATACCTGACGCTGCATATCGAACTTTATGCATTCTACGGAAATGTACTACAATACGAAAGTAGGTTACACGCGCAGGCTACTCGCGCTACCTACGTGCTGACTTCGCGCAACGTGCAAAGACAACGTGACATACGTCGATTGCGCATCGCCACACGTTCTGCTGCGACAGCGCATCGACGCCTCGGACATTGGAAACTTCCCCACTTCGGTACTAGCATCGTCCGTGGTCGGTTCTATAGTTTTAGTCTATCGTATAAGACAACTTTTGTAACTTTTATCTTAATAAAGTTTATTGTAAAACTGATCGGTTTTTTTTAAGTCCTCCAGCTGCAGCCTTCGTCACTAACGGTAGGAAAGAGGCTTCTATGCGGTAATGATTTAAATAAACATAAACATTGTAAATTGTTGAAAGTGAGATCACTAACAGTTTTTTTACGTGAGCAGAGAGGGAGTTATTGCGCACCGTAAGTAAAATTTATGCTTCTTCTTCTTCTTCTTTTCGTGTGGGACACCGAGTCGTCCAACGACCCGAATTTATGCTTATAAGTATATAGTTCTAAAACTGACCATAAAACCAACAATGTAGGTAGCTTGGCATCAACTTGTTCTAAGTCATATAGTCGTCAGAACAAACATAAAATACGACATTACTAGGTGTAAGTATGTACATAATATCTAAACTACTTTATGCACAGTATACAGCAAAATATCGCCTTCACCGAACCTACAAAGGAACTAATGTTACATAACAGCCAACAATCCGTAAGGACTTTCCTTTTAAGTAATATAATAAAAACATCTAGCAACTTACTAGTTCTAGTTAAATATGAGTGGGAAAATAATTAGGCTTAAAAAGCGCGAGTATTTTAAATTTGTCATTGATGAAAGAATTTTTATATCATGTTTCAGTGTTTAATTGTCCTTAAAGAAAAACTCACGTGCAAAAAGTGAAATCGTTTAAATCTCAATTATTCATCCTTTTAAAATACTCGAGAGTCCGAGTCGGTTTGTTTTCGACGTCTCGTTGGCAAAATAATTCATTTCCGTCTTACGTTTCGTTTTATTTCGTAGTCGTTAACATTTCATCACGATGCAATTTTGCATTTTATCGTATATCATTCGTGTAAATAAATATGGACTGCAAACATTGCGAAGTTATCCCTTTATACCTCACTTGAAAAATAATTCTTATATTCATGAGGCTACTTATTTGCCTGCCTCTTGAAACTCGTATGTGCTCGCGAAATGTTTGAGTATGTTAGGTATGTATCCACCTAACATTATCTTTATGACCTTTTTAGAATTAAGTAGGCACATTCAAGCGAGTTAAAATATAATTCTCATGCGTATTCCAAGATCATAAATCTGATTAGGTACCACATTCATTTTGATGATCGAAGAGATTGAGTCATAAATTGTATCACAGAATTTCATCTCTTGAAATTTTATTACATTTCATTCTATAGCAAATTAAACTTTATATCGAGTGATTGCATCTGCTAGATAGAGCAGATGCTAGCTAGATAAAAGAAGCCTTCGTGGCTAGAGCAGACTACAGAAAAATATAATGAGTAAGCGGTGTGCCTGCCAGATATGGGATTACATTTATTGTGTAGGTTAGCTACTCAATACACGATGTCCATATGCTGCAACTGCAGTTTGTGTAGGTAAATTGTAAATCCTTGACTCTCAATTTGTTATGGGTTTTTAAAGAGTCCACCGCTGCGTTCCATTTTTAATGATTAAAGATACACAGAACGTTAGTAGCTGTTAGACAAGTCTGCACGAGTGAAGTAAGCATGAATAAACAAGTAAAACGGCGAGTAAATACGAGTAAAAACTGTCAGAACATTCCTACACGTTGCGACTAATGAATGGAGGTACGACGCTCGGATGGACCGCCGGAAACCTCGTTTTTGTGGGAATTGTAGATAAAGTGATGCCTACAGAACTGTGTAGGTAGGTAAGCCTTTAACCAGAGCTTTTTGTATGAAACGTTGTCTTTTTGCGGCAGAGTATTAAAGCATGTGCTGAAGAGGAGCGAAAATCCTTTGAAATTTCTATCAGTAGATGTGACCTCTTTCAGGTTCACTTATCTCTGTCTCTTGTTCTATAAATTTTTGTTTAATGAAGACATTACATTGTAAGATAAAGTAATGAAGGAAGAAAATAATGTTAGCTTTAGCTGTCTTGAAGCTTATACAAAGACATAATCGTCATCAGACGATTAACTTGTTAGACTAGCTAGCTGTCATCCGGTGGGAAGATAGATTCAGTACATCGGTACAGAGCTTTTTCTCTCCTTAAATTAAATCTCTTTACCTCAAAACATTGTCGATGAAGATGTTTAAAGGATCAAAGACTCCTTTCATTACAATTTTGTTTGACATTATTGCGGTATACCGCTTCAGGTACTGGTCTTATAGCATCTGGCTACAACATCACTTCACGGTGACGCAACGGGAAAATACACGACACCGTGGCACGTCATGCCATCGGATTACGGCACCGGATAACGTGGAATCCAAGGCAAAAAACGTAACGTCAAAAAATCTTCACTAGCAGTGAGACGTGTTTCTCATAAAAAAGAAAAGAAATTATTTTATCATTAAATAATTTTCGGGCAGTAAAATAATTATTTCATCAGCAAATGATTATTTGAGCATCGGCCAGTTTGTACGTTTTATAGTAATAAAGACATTAAATGTTAGCTTTAGCTGCCTCGAAGCATATCATCAGACGATTAACTTGTTACACTAGCTAGCTGTCATTCGATGGGAAGATAGATTACATTGATAGAGAGAGATTTTATTCTCTTTAAATCTTGTTGCCGGTACTTCAAAACATTGTCGATAAAGATGTTTATATCATCAAAGGCTGCTTCGATTAAAATATTAATAATTTTGACATATTAATGAACTTAAAACTAGAGACGTAATGTTTTTGCGTATCGACCTTTTCAGTAACGATCTGATAAGGTATTTGAGGTAAAAAAGATCTGAAACAAGTTGGCTTACACTCAATTGTAATCATTTTTAATATCATATATCAATAATACTACAGATGCGAAATAAACATGATTCAGAAATCCCATGACTTATTGATCGCCAGCGACCGAGGCTGGTTGGAACGATTGAAATGTCACGAGAAGACTGACCAATGGATCAGAGAATCCATTATTGTGATCCCCGATGACGTCACCAGTTGTTAGCCGTGTGTCGATAATGCACACGATTGATGGCTCCGTTGCAGATTATTTATTATGGTTTATACTCGTACAAGGTCGTAGTTAACTTAGTTTACTTAAGATGAGCCAACTGAATATTGATAATTTTCCTATGATTTTACTTGAGACTTGAGAGAGGTTTGTTGAAGGGTGTCAGATTTAATCAACATTTCTATTCTTGTATCTTATTTATAACTGCCGAAATTAGCAAACGGATGTAACATAAAAAGCGCTTACCTAATTGCTTTACGATTGGTCAGTTCTTCATTTGAGTCAACGAGTACCTGAACACCATCTAAGACCTAAACAACCTTGCATTGTTCATCCTGAATAAATAAATCAACCGCGTCCTGAACAAACCGTGCCCCACTTTAAAGAAAACCATTCAGTACTGTTTAGTTTCGGTTGACCGCAGTCCAGCCGCTCTTGACCAAAAGCCACACAAGGCGGCTCCAAACCTGTCCCATACGCATATCACTGCCTTTATTTAAAGCTGAAGATATAAACTCCATGTGTACTATAGCCCGAAAGTGCCTGTCTCCTACACGATATGCAGAATGCTCTTGTTATTATCTCATTTGGTTGGAGTCGTTTACGGCTCCACATATAACTATATGCGCTCAATCAAACTACGTATTGAATATATGGATTTTGAAGCGATAAACTGCGTTCCGGTTTCGCATGCTCTTGAATTGAATATTACATAAGAATACTGCAAACAGGTACAGTTAGAGTTGGTAAAGTTAGGTCTCTCGAGTTCAGTCGTTACTACGGTGCCCCATTTTCCAATAACACGATTCCACGATCTATCTACCATCTATTTACCTTTTTGTATGACCAAACAAAAAGTCTGGTAAAAACGTTGTGACCAAATACTCTGACATCATTTATGAATGCTGAAGAGGACATGACATCAGACGAAACTATCAATCATGCAATATTGGACAGATATGGCCGCTACATCAGCAGAAATATAACTCGTGTCGTACCTATACGTGTAAGGGCATGTTCTCACGTTTTGGAATTCGCTTTATTGGTTCTGTTTGTTTCATACACGTTGTCATAAGAAGATTGCTTGTGCAAATTTTCTAGAATTTTGATATAACGTTACTTGTAGGTTGCTTTTGAAACTTTTCTCTACATTTCAAAGTTATAATTTTTAACGAGTTCTTATCGACGAATACATTTCGATTGAGTTTGAGTTCCGGATATTTCGAAAAAGTATATAAATACGAATTTTTGAAATGCCAACTTCGCTATGTGAACCGGCGAGTAAGCTAAGGAAAAACTAGCATGTCCTCTGTGCAGTAAATCAATGTAGTATTGTAGATGCACAAATGTGTTGTGTTAACCAGCTATTATGTGAAGAGTACAATGTAAACGTCACCTCAGGTTTCTTGACGAACCCTGACGGACGATGCATTGTTGCACAACTCAGGACCGGGCCTAGAAAACTTAGCTTTTTAAGACCAGTGTATTGTCAGTATTACAAGCATTTTTTCATGTTTCCTACAAAATATAAAAAGTAAAAATCTGATGTAGGTGAAGTATCTATCTACCGCGCCCCGATGGGAATGAAAAGCTAAAAGAAAGTCTCACAAAAATGATTCTCGGCAGCGAGTTCCTGGCGTTATTCCGAGCCTGCGAGGCTGGATTCACTGGCGCGGAGATGAGAATGCACTCATAAAGTTCCGCTCATGATTTTGCCCTAAAACGCATAATAAGATTGGAACAAACGCTCCACATACTTTCGTATGGGATACAAAAGGCCCGTGTTCGTACAAAACGAGTACTCGAATGAATACCGCGGCGACGACGAGTGGGGCCGACCGCTTTGCGGCTTTGTAAACATTCTGCGTGAGTTGTGTTCATCGCCTTTGTTACAAATTACTATAAGTGTCACCGCAATAACATCAAGAAAAATAAACTACGAACACTCCTGAGGTAAATGCTAAAAGTAACAAAAAAACTACATCGTACGTGTCATACTAACGATCACAATACGTTTCCTATTCTCATAAATGACAAAGATAATGTGATATCAAATTAATTTTAATCCAGTTAAGGCACATAGTTCCAAAAATAAACTGCTTGTTTAACATAATTATGCTGTCATTCAAAGCGATTAAGTTGCTGAATTATGGATTTAGGAAATTATTTTTCTTGACTTTTTAATACCCGATGTGGAATAAAAGCTAAATTATTAAATTTAAGGCCCACTTCATTACTTATTCATATTCATATTATAATCAAGTTGATTTTTTGTTGTCATTTTTGGAATGATAGACAATTTCAACATTGTAAACGACATTGTTGACGACCTATGTGGCGCAGTGGTAGTGTAAATGCCTTTAACGCAGAAGGTTCCGGGTTCGATTCTCGGTGAGTCTCACACAAAGTAGATATTTATCACTTTGTGAATTTGTTCCCAGTCTGGTTAGGACATTGCGGGTTGAACCACCCGATTGTCCGTAAGTAAGATAGTTCCGTGTTTCTAAGCCGTATGTCCCGGTTGCTGTCTATGATCACTTAGAAGGCGGTCGTTACACAACCATGTCAGAAGCCTACTACTTGTAGAAGGCTTCTGACAAAATTTTGAACTTCTGAAAATTCCGAAGCCAGGGTTCATCGGGTCGTTGGACAACTCGGTGTCCAACACGAAAAGAAGAACATTGTAAATAACTATAGACGCGGCTCTACATTGGCAGTAGGCACCGGTAAATTGAGAGCCGCACACAGATCTATAATAATAAGAGACTATTAAAATCAAAGAAGTGGAAAAGTGTTTAGAAAATTATATCGGAATACCTATCACAACCATATTTTTGACTTTTTGTTGAATTGTATTTTCCTAAGCCTCACGTAATTTAAGTTGCAATAAGGGCGGAATCGTTTCTTCCTAGCTGCATTATACTTGCTTAGGCAGTATTACAGTACTTACCGCACAAAGCCTAGAGCGCCGCCCACGCCGCCTCGCCCGGCGCCCTAATGGCCGACCATTGTTTTCACGGTAACATAGACCACATACATGCAGCACGGTTCTGCGGTATTTGCAGCCAATAGGTAAGAAGCTGATAACCTGTGACCGCCGCACAGAGATTAAAAGTCACGTGTCACGCTATTTTATTGTCAATTCAACCAGCCTACCGATTCCTTTCATGGACATCGTAATTGGTTTCATTTTGACATTTGAAGCCGATTGAGACGCTATTTTGACACTTCAACCCCATTGTGATGCAATTACTGCACACAAAATCAATCGGCTTATATTATCGGTTATCGGCTTGAAAGTTAGGTCGGTAAAACGCCGTATAATCATATGGTGCATGTGAAAACTACCTTAGACTGTTGTACATTTACTGAAGAAGACCGGGAATCTGATAATAGAACCTCTTCGCTCAACGTTTTGATAGGGTTTTGGACTTGCGACAATTCGATATTATACACGCATGATTTATTGGTTACCTTATTGTGTGTGTAAAGGTTAGATACTTATCTCGTCTTTCTTATAACAATTTATGTTGTCATCAGCAAAAAACATGTCCGCAGCTAAGTATTCCTACAATCTATATTGCACCTATAAACGTCTCAAAAGTAAATGTCTGATTCAATCAAGGAATTGTTTCAACATGAGCTAGTAAAAGAAAACAAACACTTGATAGATCTTAGGCCGTTCTCACATTTATCACTCTACGCAGCGCTAAAATTACATTATTATAGCGCTAGCGCAGCGTTGTGCGTTGGGCCCGCGTTAACAGCGGTTTTAGTATAGGGATAACATTTCTTGTATGGTTTTGACAGACGCATGCGTTACGCAGCGTTATTGTAGCGCTGTGTTGTGCGTTAAATGTAAGAACGGCCTAAATCTTAAGTGTTTGATAGATCTTAATCAGCTAACAAATCACTTGATGCATTAGTATTACAAGTGCTTGATTGAATCATACTCTCATTTCTGTCAGTGTAAAAACAGATTTCAGTTTTTTCGTATAAAAGAAAGGTATTTATTAAAAAAGCCGTTACATTTTCACGCACAATCGCAATATTCGCAATTCCCTACGGAATATTTTTAAAAAGCTCCCAGTAACAAATTACAACCCGCAGGTTTTCAGTCGACCATGAACCGTTTCATCCATGAATTAACAATTAAAAAGACCCCGAAATAACAAAAATGTCCTTACGGATATTCACACTCTCATTATAAATGTAAAAAAGAATGAGAGGGATGAGATATAACAACAAATCGGATTACTGTCAACGCTCAAAAGCCAAAGGACATTCACGTACGACACGAGTAGGATTACGATTACGACGGCTGTTTTTCAAGACCTGTCAGACTTTCAATGTAAACTAGGTGAAGACGCCATAGACATGTATTTAAGATTTAAAGCTGGGTAATCGCAATTATATACTGACCGATTATTGCCGAATATGGCTTTGGGTTACATGGCCAAACATGGTATGAATATTAATCAAACTAGGTAGGTTGTTGGCCGCCATATTTAGACAACGTCATCTTGTGGCTCCCCAGAAGCGAGCTAGGCCAATAAATAAATGGCGCGTGTGCCTGCCAGGCCGCTGGTCCGCCGGCTTGCTCCCACTAATTGATGAGTTTACTAGCAAACTTAATTAAACCTGACTCTCACAACATCTTTATTACAATCTTAATTGATTTTCATTTAAAAAATAGTGAAAGCTATCTTCAGGAGCCAACTAAAAAGTTATCACTCCAAATCCATTGTCTGCTGTAGTTATATTAAAAACAAAACAAATAAAATCGGCCAAAAGAGTGTCGGACATGCCAAAATAAAGTTATTCTTCTATCTTTGTATCGAATTTCTTGTTACAACTACGTGCAAAATTAACGAAATCATTAAGGCGGGCCGTACAGACGGACGAACAGACAGTGTTAAAGATGTAAAGGGTTTGTCGTAGACTACTTATACGAAACCCTAAAAACATAATCCGTAATGTTGAAAATTGCGATTCTTTTATCGACAGGCTACCTCGCCAGCAACAAGCCTAAGCTAATGTTCCCTATAATGAGAAACTTGAGAAAAACACGGGCATTTTGTAACGAAATTAGACCCAATTATCGAATTACGTCCTTCAATTACACTCATTAGACGTTCGAGCCGCTTTTTAATGTTTTATTGTTTTCGGTGAACGATGATTAAAGGCGGGAACACTGTATTATGTGCTGAGGAATCCAAAATGGCCGACCAGCGTCAAAGCTAAATTGTAAATATTTGTTTACCCGTACAAAGATAGTTGCAACTCTATGCGCCAGGTGCAGTCAGATTAATGATCTTTATCGTGCAATTTCCACACGACGCACGACGGTCGTTTCAAGCTCGTTCATCGGTTCCAGGTTTTCTGAGTGACTGGCCTTTATACTACATTGAAGGCGACCTTACTATAAAGGGTGTAACAAGGGGGTTTTCGAATAGATACTGATAAAGTGCATTCAGACCATCAAACTAAACAACTTCCCACAAGAATATACTTCAGAAAACGTAAAAAAAATATATTTCCATAGTAAATGCAGTCAGCTGATCGTGATTTCGTATAGGAATTGGACCTTTTGTCGTCGTTACCTGACATATTTATTTTATTTTTATTTTATTTATTTAGGAAAACCAACAGCTATTATAACATAGTACATCATAATTCTAGAAACAAAAAGCCAATTATAGGTTTTCACTGTTAGGTTTTCACTGTTTTCAGTGTTATATTCCTTGGGAAAAGCTGTGCAGTTTCATGGTCTGCATGCAACCCTGTCAGTATTCGGAGGGCTGTCCCTTACATCCCATATAGCAATAAATACTGCACAAATATCGCTAGTTAACAACTTATCTTATACTGCAATCGGAGACGTCATTTCCTTTGATCGAGAATGTCTTTATTACGGCCACATTATTCTTTACGTCTTAAGCAGTAAATTTCTTATTTTTATGTCTCTGCTGCGTTAGAATCCGTTTAAACTTTTTTTAATGTTTTGCAATGTGTGATAGAATTATATTAACCCTGAATGAGTCTCAAAGTCTCAATGTTTCTTCTAAACACTTCTGATAGTTACGTTGCAATATGTTTTGTCTAAGAATGGGATCAAAGGGAAGGTTGGGATTGGATCATATGAAGGGTTTACTTTGTCGGTGACAACGTCGACTTGGGCTAATCCATTTGAGATATTTGCGGTCACGGTCTGCTTCATTGACACAGCCACAAAGTAGTGGGTGTGTCTTGTGTGTCTGTTATGTTGTCAGTAAAAAACATTTTACGTGGCGAATGTTTACTGTTTTGTAGAAATGTCCACATGATAGTAATTTCGAATACTTGGTGTTTACATTAAACACTACATATTAATAATTATTACTACCTGATACTCTAGATAGGTAGTCTTATTATTTTCTTACCCCATTACGAGTAAATAGTCTTAAACTAAGACAGTGATTAAGGTTGGATCCATAATTAGTCCCCTGTAAACCACAAATTAGATGGAAACTAAACTAATGAACCAGTTATTGACCTTATAAAGGATAGAAGAACTGTATTTCGTTCTTAGTAACATCGCAGGGTGGGTCGTATATTCTGACGAGAGTAAAGTTCATATTGAGGGAATTGTGTCAAGAAAACAAATACCTACCCTAGAGCCAAGACAAAACACCCCACAACTTACCACGTCTTAGTCAAGTTAGCTTTTAGTCAGGGTTCTCGGTTACTAAGCCTTTGTTGGTGGAGAGTCAATACATTGCGAAGTTATAATACATAATATATAATTTCCTACATACATACATAAATCACGCCTCTCTTCCGTTGGGGTAGGCAGAGACTATTTCCTTCCACTTGCTACGATCCTGGCATACTTTTTTCGATTCTTCTACGTTAATAAGTCTTCTCATGCACGCTCGTCAGTTTGGGGTACTTCTGAGTTGACCTTTCTTCGAAACGTCCCTGATTCGGTCCAGATAGGTTTTCCGGCGACGTTCCCCTTCCAACTGTTACACTAACAGTTTACAACTAATTTCGTAACAAGTCCTTTATTTTGATTACAGGAAAAGTAAAGCCGTACAATATGTGGAGTCGGTGGCTAGTCCTTACGTTGGTGGCCGCGAGCTGGCGGACCTCAGAATCCTGCTCCTGCCAGCCACAGCACCCACAGACACACTTCTGCACGACCGACTTCGGTAAGTGTATAACCCAAGTAATATTTAGATGCGGTCCAAAACTGGACGTTAGAAAGCCTAGTACTAGGATCCTTTGGGCCTTACCACAAAAAAGTTAGACGCGAGTCCAACTTGTGTTTAAAAAATAGCTTCATACAGAAGAAACGTCAACTCACGTGTAAATTTTTTGTTGTAAGGCCCTATATCTTTTACTTTAATGTTTTTAAGTAAAATTTAATATTAAGTATTTATCAATATTATTTGATCTAGATAGAAACATTCATACAAAAAAAATGTACTTAGTTAATTGTTGTATTTTTTTTTGACAAAACTGTTACGAAAATGTCTTGTTCTTTTTTGCAGTTATAGTTGGAAGGGTACAGAAAATGTTCAGAGGGAACGACTTCTACGACGCATATAAAGTCAAAATACGAAATATTTTCAAGGTAAGTTGAAAGTATTAAGTAGAAGAAATCAAAGTACTATTTTGGTAGTCAAAGAAACGCTAAAGTTAAATTATCACGTCTCGTTATAAGTAATAGTCTAGAAAAGAGCTCAGAAAATGATCTTTTTTTTAATTCTATATTTGCAGGCGACGCCGAAAGCTGCTGTGGCACTGAAATCGGGCCGCATACTGACTCCTTCGATGGACTCACTATGTGGAGTGAATCTCCGACCGAGAGAAACATACGTGATCACAGGTTCGTATTGGGGAATAATGAATATTTTGCTATGAAAGCGGCTGCAGCGCTGAAATCAGGTCACATCCGTGCTCGCCCACAAATGAGGCTTGATGCACGTGCAGCTTCAAACTAAATTACTAATTCCAGTAAATTTTCAACAATTATTAAAATGATCGAGTTTTTAAGAGTAAATCATTTTGTTGCGGAGTTAATCATATTCGTGCATAAATTGATTTTTTTATGCACAAACCCTGCCTTCAGTTTTATCGTTATTGAAAAATAATCCGGAAAATTACCATTCACGCATCGGATATTTCACGCTCATACTTCAACATAATTATTTGAAAGTCAACATTGTATTACTAAAACCATATAAAGAGACATGTGGGGCCGCGGTTTAATTTAAGTTTGAACCTTTGGCCAAAGTGCCGCTTTGAAGTAACCACTATGTATGGTCTTGCGGTCAACCAAATTGAGAGCCTTTATGCAAGGAAATACTGGGGACCTATAAAGAGGAAAATACAAAAGATCAGAATAAATAAGAATAACGCACACATCACGGCTTTATCTCTTGTGGGATAAGCTGAGTCTAAACGTCAAGAACACTCGTTATCGCCAAATATTTAAGGGTCATTTTAGATTGCGTATCGTAGTCATTTGCCAGAAACGATAATGTTAATAAAATTAAAGATGGTTGAGTCACCTGATCAAATAATAATTAATACTTAGGCTGCTTAAATAGAATTAAACATACACAATGGAAATGGCAACTTTATTTCTGCGTCGTAACCACAGCTGTAATTTGTAAATGTGGTAACGTGCGTTCTTGTAGCGTCTTAAACAAACCCTCGTGTTAAATTATTGCTACTTGATAAGGGTAAGCTTGCTTGTAAGCCCGTAATCTGGCTTAACCTATATTACGCGTGTTTCACACAAAAAACATTCAGGTTAAGGAAACAGATTCACTGAAAGAAATAAAAGAGTGTTGGTAGAGCTTTCCCAGTTTATTCGCTTTTATTTGCTTATTTAATTTAAGCACAGAATTTCTTCCCGTCTAACTGCTAATGTTATTTATTACACTATCAAAGATAAGTATTTTACAAGGCTATTGTTCTGTTAGTAGGTACCCAAAAACTGGGTTCTACTCATTATTATAAACAATTTGTACTACAAAATCAATTACCTACTTGATTGAAATGTATGGAAAGGCTGAATTTTTAATCGCGTTCTCGGAGATGGTGAAAAATAGCGAAAAATTACAAAGTTATGAAAAGATCAAATCAAATAAATAAAAAAATAAAAATAAAAAAGGTTCTTATAATTATATATACTTTTTTTAATATCATGAAAAAAATCCATAACCAAAATATATTTTGTTCTTCTTCTTACTTATGTGTGAGTAGCTTTACTGATAACATTATGTCGTAGAAATTCGACAATATTGAGCCTAATTGGGGTCCTAGGGGCGGGCATGATTGATCGGGAGAATATCGGTCGAGGTACGATATTTTGGCAAAGTTTCATATCTGTTTGTGAAACCCCTATTATCTAGGGGGTAGTTTGTACAGAACTGGGAAATAGCATTATCGGCTAGTTGTGGAGCAAACAGGATTGACCAAACAGCGATTTTGATATCTCTACATTTAGGCTGGGAATTACAAAATGACGACCTTTTAAAAACTGTGATTGAAGGGAAGAGAGGAAGAGAGCGACCTAGATAAGCTTACATGGACCAAATATAGGAGAAAATGGGCTTCATATAAGGAAGTAAAGGAAAGGACTCAAATGAGATCATATTGGATATTACTCCACCGAAAAGATCGAGGCACTTAAGTTAATGATGAAGATGATTGCGTCGGTTGATATAGGTTGAAGATTTGACAACTTGTGCGCAAAGTCTTTTAATGGATTGCTCGATGACTGGACATTAGATTTGTATGGAATATGACAATTCGCGCAGCAATTCTTTGCCGTCATATTTGATTTGTCATATTTATTTATTATAATTTTGGTTGTATATTTCCAGGCAGCGTGATACACTTGCAAGCGCACATGGGTCTCTGCGGGTACGTGAACATGTGGCGGGAGGTGACACCGCGTCAGAGGAAGGGCTTCAGGATGCTTTACAAGCAGGGCTGCACGTGCAAGGTGAGAGAATATAGTATAGCTGACAACATTCATATTCGATGCAGAGAATAGTTCAATCTGAAGATATACAAAGCAGAAAGCTCAGTGGTAGAGCAGTGGGCTGGTACCCCACGCGGCCTGGGTTCGAGTCCCGGTTGACGCTTGTAAATTTTTCGATTTTTTATTTTTATTTATGAGAATAATATAGCACTGTGACTGCGGTAAATCCTAGTTTATAAAAAGCAGCTAATCAGTACACCGGTCGAGCGTGGCATCCCCCATCCTCAGTTAAAGATGTGTTCGCCATACGCACCACACTAAGGTGTTGTATTTCACGGGTTAAGCTACTGCCCATTCCCTTGATTTATCCCGTAGTCGCTTAGGATACTGATGCTCAGAGTGTGGCTATGCTAATTAGGAATCACATGGCAAATCTATAAACGGTAACAAACCATATAAGTGGAGGCCCAATCCTCTACCGGAACTACAACAACGTAAGTCGTTTATATCTACATAATGAGTTATACATGTTCGTTTAATAATAAAACATCTAAGTATCACAATCGGTTGTTGTTGTTGATTGTTGTTGTTGTTGAATGTTTTACAACGCGAAAATGTGGTGTCGTACAAAATTTACTATCTTAATCTAACTAATAGGTATAAGTATATCAGTAATGGTCCTGATTTATTACCTTTCATAACTAGATTTCATCGTCCCTGCAATCCAATCTTCGCATGAGAAATGGTACCTTAATTTTGTGAGTTTGCATTTTGGTACAAAAATGAAAAACGTGCAAGAAAGATATCCAAGGAGACGTGACTTGAAATAATGAAAAAGATAAAATAGAATGAAATAAGTTTTTCTCCTAAATAATTTAATATTTAAGTTTGAATAGTGCAAAACAGAATTAATTAATATGCAAATTGAAGTACACTTAAATCTTAGTATGTAAATAACTTTGCTATTGTCAAAACTACTCTTCTATTTGTGCTGCTAGGGAAGCCATTAAGTGGTCGGCCCTTGACGCTATTTCGCGTTAATTTGGAGCACCCTTAATTGAGTAAAATAGTTATCTCTGGGAGGTTATTTTATGTATTTCCATTGAAGATTAGTCATATTCTTTCTTTCTTTTCGTGTGGGACACCGAGTCGTCTAACAATCCAATGAACCCTTTGTTATACTCATTTCATAGTAATAATTATAGCTCGTTATGTTTGGGGCACGAATGCAGCTGTCATAGACATAAATTACTGGATTTTATCGATGTCATTCAATATCGTGTTCGCAAGTTCGTTGCCAATTATTTAAAGGTGAAACTATTGTTTTGCTTCGCAACACAAACATCATACACATACTACAATAAAAACATAGGTAGGTAGGTTAATATAAATATAAACGTAGGTACTTATTGAAACAGATTTGAATGCGTATTGAAACTAAAAGTGATTTTGTTTTCAAACAAACTCTTTCTTGTTTTGGCGCGCCGTCACGTAGTCATAATCATGACGAGATAGTGATTCGATACAGCGCACTCTTAATAAGACAACGACCGAAATCAAAAATTGGCGAAACTGAGTTAAGTGCAAAAATCGACAGCAAAGAGCATGTCTCATAACGTAGTGTAAAGAAAATCAACCTTTTTCCCTTAACAGTAAGGTAGAAAATAGAGGAGTCTTTATCTTACTATCCCCGCGCCCCTGCTTCATTCGTCTGACAACGACCGATTTAGTCTTGCGCCAGCCACCGCAAGCGGAGGTTTTGTCGAACATCGCCCGATTTCGGGATACGTCGTTGTTTCACTTAGACTTTGGGTAAGTTTATTGAACATAATTAAGTAAGAGAACGACCGATTTTGAAATACGTCGTTGTCTTGCAAAAACTGTTTGTGATTAAGTTGACTGATTTTGTATTCAGTCGTTATTTTACTTACATTGTGTACAGACTCATTGACAGTGTTAAAGTTAAGTCTATGTTCTTTTGAAAATCTGACATTAACTGTGTTGGAAGTCAAATTCGGTCTATGTTACATTGAATACATTAAAATAATGATGGCTCATTTATATTTAGGTCTATATTTTATAAAATTCTAGTTAACTTGTGTCATAGTATTATGAAATAAGTAATTGTTTTTTTTAAATTTGGATCAAGCTATTTTAGAAAAGTCACAAGAAATCTATACGCTTGTGGTCACTAGCCAGGTATGTGCTCAATCGAATTCTACGCACTACCTATAAAATCATTGGCGATGAGTATAGTGTATTTTAGCACGCCTGGCGTAATTTACTTGTACGATCGTTGCCCAAATATAAACTACAAGTGCTTAAGTATTTTGAACTTAAATAATAGATTTATTGTAATAGGAATTATAAAATTATTAAGTTTGTAAATTTTTAATTTATATTTTTTAATGCATTAAATATACAACCAACTTAGTCTAAATTTGTCAGAACTGTTGTTGTCAGAACCGACGGCCGGTGGAGTATGCGGGTTCCCAAGTGGAAACCACGCCTTGGCAAGCGTATCGTTGGACGCCCTCTGGCCAGATGGACCTATGACTGAAAGAGAGCAGCTGGTAGCGACTAGATAGCGAAAGCGGGAGTTTGTACCCTGGGGGAGGTCTATGTTCAGCGGGCACAGTCAGTTCAGTGGACTGCTATAAAATGATTTGATGATAGTTGAAACAGAACCAATTTGTTTATGGGGGTTATGGTAGGATAGGATTCCTCGTCAACAAAGTACTTTCTGACAACACTGACAACGTGAAGGACATCTGCTGCGTCTTGACCAGGGTAGCTTACCTTACCTCGTACTGAAATTGGCCGAGAGACACTCTGTCAAGGTTGTACATGTATATGCACTGAGTTCGAACATCTCAGACGAAGAAGTGGAGGCCCTATAAGACGGCGTGTCAAAGGCTACGCACCGACCGAGTGAAACCAACTAACGGTTGTCATGGGGGACTTCGACGCCAAAATGGGACAGGGCGGCGAATCATGTTAGGGACATGGCTACGAGAGCTGAAACCAGAGAGGCCAGATGCTGGTCAACTTCCTCAGCAGACAAGGGCTGTTTTGTCTGTATGAAAATCTATTTTCAGGAAAAGCCCCAACCCCAAGCAGTGGATCTGAAAGAGCTCTGACAGTAAGACGAAGAACAAGATTGACATTTGTGTTTTTTATTCATCATGACGATTAAAAGACACATATTTATAATATGGATGTCTCTGTCATCTTCTTAATAACAAGCGATCACTGACTTGTAAGAGGCACCATAAATATCAACTTCAAGCTGGAATGTGCCGCATGGTGAGGTCACTTCTCTGCTCCAATTTGCCCTAAACTAAAAAGGCTCCCGGGGAAGACAGGGTGGACTCTGAGCTGCTAAAGGCTAGTGGGAAACTGGTCCTTGCGGAGCTGAAAAGGCTATCCCAACTCACGTTGTGGCTATGTTTTTAAAAAAAAAGGAGATAAAACGCTTCTCAAAAACTATATGCCGATCACACTGCTGCATGCGCCACGTCTATAAGCTTTCTCGAGAGTCGTAACGAATCGTCTGACATCAAGAGTTGACGTCTTTCAGCCACCGGAGCAGGTAGGGTTTCGTAAAGGCTTCAACATTGTTAACCACATCCATACTTTACGGCAGGTCATACATAGGTCAAAATGATATAACCAACCGCTGTGTTTGGCTTTTGTGGACTACGAGAAATCTGGGCTGGTCGAGTCTGCAGGCATAGACATCATGTCGGTAAGCGATACCAACTTGACTGGCGATACTTAGAGGTGCTGTGAAACCCATATAAAATGGCGACGATGTCCATTCAAGTACAAAACCAGAAAACAAGACCCACCCAGCAGGGTGTATAACAGGGTGACGTTACATCACCCAGACTTTTTACCAATGCGCTGGAAGATATCTTCTTCTAGATCTTACACGCTACGCCCTGGTAAGCATACCGTTGGACGCCCTCCGGCCAGATGGACCATTGAAAAAGAAAAGCTAGTAGCGACTGAATGGCGAAAGCAGTAGCTCGTGTCGTGCCTTGTGGTGTACCCTGGAGAAGAAATAGGCCTGGACATAGGTTCAGCAGTGGGCTGCTATAGGCTGATGTGATTAACCAATTTGTACTTGAAGCCTTCATGTGCCTTCAAAGATATTTTTTTTTTATAGTAAAGATGTTTTTTTTTAATTGTTACTAATGTCTTCTTTTTTAAATAAAATTTGTAGCAAGAAACAAAATAAAGTCCATACATATAAATCGAAAATGGCCTTAGTAGAACTATAACCAGTTTATCAGAAAAGAATTAAACAGTTTAAGTTATTTCAGATGAATGGAATTTTTTCCCGTTTTCTTCAAGTAGAATTTATCAGAACTGACTTAGACAGTTTGAGTCTTTTCAGCTTAATGAAACGTCGTCTTGTATAGACCACATACAATTTATGAGAAATGACCTAAATTGGTTGAGTCGTTTTTAAGAAAACAAAAAATTGCACTGTTTCTACAAATAATGTTTTATTTAAAACGACTCAGACAGCTTGAGTCTTTTTGGCTGAACTCCTTCACTGCAACCGAATAAATGACAAACGACTTTGTATGTAAAACGCTGCCTTTGGCTTGTCTGATCGCAAGTCTTTTTTGCTGAATGAAAGAGCTGACCCTATAAACCTCTTTGGTAACACTAACTCATTTTTGTCAATTTTGTGGATTGAGTCCTTGCTGCGAAAATACGTCCAAAAAAAAACAAAAAAAAAGGTTTTTATTTACTCGACATCATACATACATCTTTAGTTATCATAATAAGTATTTATTTTGCCATTTATAAAACACTTTACTCTAAATCATCAGCATCTTCTGGTACTAAATTTTGACATAAGCCTCTAAATATGTGGGACTTTTTGTCAAATAACGACTCGTTTAGTAATGTTTTACACTCTCTTCTTAAATTTAAGTAATACAATGACTGAAAAAAAAATTGGTCACCTCTGCACTTCAATAGTTTAGTAAGATATAGACTTATTTGTAGATCAGACACAATTTTTAAAAATATTTTACTAAGACATCGACCGATCTCAAAACTTAAGAAAAAAACTAAGAATATATATATAATAGACTAACAAACATTAACTTGATTTACTAAATCTAATAGAAGGTACTCTTAGGTATACACACCTTTTTATAGATTTTGGATATCTTTATTTGTGATGATTTTATAGTGATTTAACTATTTGCTACAAAAATCCAAAAAGTTTTTTGCTGTTTCCCAAAAGTTTGCAATTTTGCATTCGGTCGTTGTCTTACTAAGAGTGCGACAGGTTCACCTCGTTCACATCCATTAACTTTGGGATTTTTTGCGGAGTAATCAAGCGAAATTGGTTGATGACATAAATTGACCGTTTCAAGGTGAATTATGATCTCAATGATTGCTTCTCTAATAGCAAGGTTCCCTGGGGCCAAATGTCAATAAACGACATATTTTTGAACGCAATCTAATATCTTTTTAGAGAAGAAAATAATAATGACACCTCAGATTGAGACTTGTGTTTCAATACTGTTTTTAAAATTATAACGTGTGATGCCGGCTTTGAATAGCATCACCCCATTTCATTCCCGTGGGTGTCGTAGAAGCCGGCTAAGGGATTTGAGGGTTTAATGTATATTGCAATTTTAGGTGACAGACTGACAATCTGTCACTATTGGTATACATGTCTTATCTAAAACGACCCTCAAGTGTTTGTCAGACGTGGCGATAACGACCGTAATTTTACGGTCGTTGACGCTCTGCCTACCCCGCCAGGGATAATAATTAATGATAAATGATTTGTGTTTGAAATTTTCAATATTTTTTGGTTGACAGGTTCATATGACGCGCCGACGCACAAAGTCGCCCAACACTTGCGTCACGAACAACAACGAGTGCTACGAGCGACACGGCATTTGTCTACACGACCACCAGCAGCGCTGCCGGTGGACCAGGTAATTGTATTTTTATTTATTTATTATATAATTATATGGACTTCTACTCTATCTAGGGTAATTCTGTCAGTGTTAGTGAAAACAGATTCCAGCGCAGTAGCTGCGCCGGACGGTGACTCCTGAAGGGTGATAGTGTCATCTACAGAATCTGATGGGCTCCTCTTGATACCATCCGGAAATGTGGTGAAAAATCCAGGTAATACGATCATGGAATACGACATTCAAATTCACTAGTAACACGTCCAGGGTCACCAACACTTGCGTGACGAACAACGACGAGTGCTACGAGCGACACGGCATTTGTCTACACGACTACGAGCAGCAGACTAGAGCTAACCAAAAAAAGTAGATAAAACTGTATTTTCAATCACAGTATGGTTCGTATAGTTTCACAAATACATATACGTGGACTGAGAACAAATATAGCAAAATGCCTCAAAAATACAGAAATACGGGTCGTTTGGCGTCGCTGTGCTGTGAAAAATACACAGCAATATTTTGTTTTTCTCTCGTTTCACGGTAACTGTATAAACTAAAAAGTTTTCCAGTGTGTGTGGGAAAATAAAACGTTTTGATGTCGCTAGTTTAACGTGCAAATTGTCGAGGTTGTTATGTGTGAAACTAGATCAGTTAAAATTTCGCTCCAAAACTGAATTCTCGGACAAGAAAATTTCGTTTTAAATTTTATCGTACAGGCACAAAATAGCGTGATAGATGAGAACGTTGTGTTCATCTACAATTTCTAGGCTATGCATGATTTATCTTTGAAGGCCGACGTGATTTCAAAATGATGCAAAATCCTTCGCAAAATCCTGTGTAGAACTACAATGTTTCAGCGTAGACAAAGCGACATTGATGTGAATAATAAAACGGTTTCATTAAAGACAAATGAAGATACGTAACTAACTCAACATACCGTCTCCATACAAAGTACTAATGTATAATGTGTATGTCAAATTCATTATTAATCCAAGCCAAAATCTTGTAAACATCGGCTAGTAGTTGCTAGCCGCGTAGCCTTTTAAATGTTTTTTTTTTTTTTTTTTTGCATTAGTCGGAGATTCAGTCAGGGAATAATAATCTGTATGAATATTTCATCAAAGATTTATCGCCCAAGTTGGCACACTACATACAACTAAAATCATTTGTGAATGAACTTTCTCATGGTGAGCTTCGATCCTTCATTTTCGTAAATTCCATGATGGCTGACAACTTTTTGCCAAACGGTGTTTTTAGGTAATTTAAAGAGTGTGAATATTCTGCACTGCTTTTGAAAAATAGTTGGATTCATCAATTAGCTGCATTAAGCTCATCTTGCAGCTTCGTTAGATAATTTAATTGAAGCCGCTAGCGCTGCAGGAAGTATTTATGACGCGAAAGAAAAAGCACCGTGGCTTTTTATGCTCGTTTATCTTGACTAGCACTAGCATGATTTTACGAGTAGACCATTACGGGGGACGATCCGCCCATAAAGCACTAGGAACACTAGATCTATCTTCTAACTGGAATTAACTTGTTCTAGTGCGCATAAAACTAATCTATGAATAATTTACGAGTCTATTTTTTTTATATAAGGTGTAAAAATATTAGCTGCAAATATTTAAAGGAGCGAACCAGGCTATGAAACTAAACAACTTTCCCCAACATAGGCCGAGACATGAAAAAATAATTTTGGGCCTCTCATACAAAATTGCCAACCAACCAAGTCAATTTGTATGGGAGGTCCAAAAAGTTTTCTCATATTTCGACCTATGTTTCTTGGGGAAAGTTGTTCAATTTCATGTGCTGACCCACCCCTTAAAATATTTGCAGCTAAGTAAAATTTTTACACTTTATCTTGTATAATAGTCAATATCGATTCTTGCGAGAATTTTATTTATAAAAGCAAATTGAATGGTTTCAATCGTAAACATGAATTGATTCTTTTGATATTTTCTGTTCTCTACGTCGTTTGTTTCCAGTCGGAAAATTTTAGATAGGTACATACCTGTTTTTTCTCTATAGAATTTCAAATAATGTTTTTCCTTCTCTTTTTATAAAGTTCTATTTACTTGGAGGATTCAAAGCGTTGCCTTCTTTATTATTCTCTTGAAATCAAAGATTGCGGAAAACTTTGCGCCCCCGTTTAATAAAGTATTAGGAAGATGAGTCTGAAAACCGAAGTTCAAAACCATTGCGGGTGGAATAGCCAAAGTTTAGAGTTAATCCTACGGAGTTTCAAGGTTTTACCTACAAACCAAATACAAAGAAGACTGGCGGTAAGCAATGTTGACGTGACGTCACAAATGCTAGTTCAAGTTACTGCTCGTTATTGGTTGGTCCCGCGCTAGCTTTACCCGATTTCTTATAGGAAACATCATACGTCATCTCTTCTATGTATCTGCTCTGTGGTTTTATCTTGTTGGAAGAATCTAACCTATTATTTGTATCTTTTTCAGAGCCCCTGCTCTCACCCGATGTCTTCAGGCGCAACGATTCAATAGCACTATGACAATGACCTGATTTAACCCCTCACCCTTTGATTCAGTGCTTCTATAGTACCTACATTTGTATATCGCGATGTGCTCTAATGAAAAACTACAATCGTCTCTCATTTTACTAATTATAAAGAAAAACGCACGGCAACTATGAATTAATTAAGCCAAGAGTCATTTCTAACAAAAATGTACAAAATCCTAGTTGGTAAGTTATGTAGGTAGGGAGATTTGTCTGAAATGTCTATGAATTCGACGAATTTAGCAAGACTTTTCCATGGATAATTTTTTAATTGTTTCTTTATGCCTATTTTCTTCGGACAATCTCAAAATTGTTGTTGTCTCAGTAGAGAGTACCTAATTTTAACGTTATTTTTGTATTATTTATTTTTAAGTTAATTATTGTAAATTAACAAAACGATAGTGATACTACTATGTTAGGTTAAAACAAAATAAAGAAAATTAAGTTTAGCCAGTTTTTTCATTTTCTCTCTTTAGGGGCAACAAGTCGTCCAACGACCTAACGAGTGTCTGATTTTTTTTCACCTGCGCCGCCAGTGGCCACTTTTTCTCATTATGATAATTAAATTAGTTGGACGACTCGGTATCCCACTCGAACAAAAAAAGGAAGAATTAAATTAGTTATTGAGCTACTCGGAAATTTAAATTGCCAAGTAATATTCAACCACGATGACATTTAAACATTTATTTTTGAACATTAACTTATTATTTGTCCGCGGTTTATTTATCCAACTAATCCTTCACCAAATGAATACGACTTTTTCCTGTTTGATCCAATTCAATACAAATATACTTTATTTGAACAAAAAAACCAGTAGGTAACATTATCGACACCAAAGGTGAAAAGTTGGCGTCACGACATCAAATTTATCTTGAGGAAAAATCTCGTGTTCCTGGCCTCGAAATGTCTAACTTCAAGTCAGACGTTCATCGATCATTTTGCTCGAATAAGTCTTTCAGGCGCGCGCTGCTACAAGTTATTTATATCCTTACAAAAATAAACTTAAAGACTTAAGTAAAACGCATCTAATTCGCACATTAAAGCAGTTCCCTCATTTGTGTTCCCTCGTTTGTATTTTTAGCGCATCCATATCGCATGCGTCTGTCAGATGCAAAGCAATTTCAAATTCTCCATGCAAAAACTTGCGTCGGCAGCTTTTTCTGTTCCACTTATTACGGTAAATGCAATATAACTATTTTTTTTGCACCAAATGACGTCAGGAGTAGAGTCGCCTAACAGAAAACAGTCCTTAGGCATTTTTAAGCGTAGCAAGCGTAGTAGTCCAACACCGGGTGTGTTTCACGCCCCTGTTAGAAAATTGAGTAGGTGCTACGACTTACCATATCAGTGTAGTTGTGGTAGTAGGTCTGCTCCACCAGCGGAAAGTTCTCGCGGCCCAGGCGCCGCTGCAGCTGTAGCAGGTGGCCGAACACCCATGGCCGGTCCTGTGGAATTACAACTCCTTATAGATCTAATCGGGTTCGATTCTCGGTGGGTCACTCACAAAGTTGATATTTTCGACTTTGTGAATTTGTTCCCAGTCTCGTTATGAGATTGCGGGCTGAACCACCCGATTGTCCGCAAGAAAAGCGGTTACGTGTTTCGGATGGCACGTTAAGCCGTAGATCCCGGCTGCTGTCTATGATAACTTAGACGGCGGTCGTTACTCAACCATGTCAGAGGTCTGCCACGAGGAAGCTACTAGTAGTAGACGGTTGAAAATCTCTAACACCAGAGTACTTCGGGTCGTTGGACGACTCAGTGTCCCACACGAAAAGGGATAGATCTACCTGATCTTCAGACTGAACTACACATCAAGCAAGAGTAACGACCGTTCACTGGCAAACATAGACCACCCCATAAACATTGTTTTTTATTAATTAGATACGAACAACATAATTTCGAACGTCAAAGATTATAAAGCAATTTCGTCGCAATGTACGTTTTTCGTTTCCTTCCCTACCTAAATGTACAACTCGAGACGCTCGTTTTTAATAGATTTGCCTGAATAAACATTTGAAGAAGAGACTTAAATTAAATTGTGCTTATTTAGTAGATTTTTATTGCTAAAGTATTTTTAGCCACTCAGGACTTTTTATCAAAGCATATTCTAACATCGCAAGCATTAGAGCGTTTTCATAACTTGGAAAACGAATCACAATACCTTGATGAATATATAACAGGAATGTGTTCCAAGCGAACTATCGGTGAGATGTAAACACAAAGAAGTACGTCAAAGTATATTAGCTTACAGAAGGCACACTCTGGTTATTTTTGAAACTCATCAATTCTGAATGTTAATTCTTCAGATTTTTTTAATAAGATATTTTGAGAATGTCTGTCTGTCTACAAAAAGTCCAAAATTGTTTTCCTAAGTCGTAATGTGCGGTATAAAGATAGCCATCTGCTACGACTGTCCGAATGGCGTAACGAATAGTACGCCTTCTACACCGAGTGTCGTGGGTTCGATCTCCACAAAACACAAGTATTTGTTAAGTTTTTTTAAATTGTTATGTTTAGTCTGGGTGTTTTATAGGTATAATATATGTATTTATTTACAAAAATACTACTTATACAAGTATAAGTATCAGCTATCTACTTCCCATTATACCAGCATTGACTAATTTGTACCAAGATGGCGCTGTGTGAATGGCCAGGATATTTATTTATCTGCTAAGGCGTGTCGCGCGCCGTACGTAATCTGTGCCACCAGTGACGCCGACTGCCTCATGTAAAATGTATTGAATGTAGATGGAGATAGCAGTCTGCTTCCCGCAACTATCAACCTACTCCAGACACAGATGCTACCACTCTCGGTTAATAGGTACTAGCTTTATTTGTTCTAGGTATCTTCTGAGCTCAGGATGTTCTTAGAAAGAGTCGATTCTCAATTGCATTAAATGTAGTTTAGTCAGACTAGACGCGTTTTTATGTCAAATATCAGACGCAAGTTATCATATCTCAAACAATCTATTTGAAAGTGAATCAACATTTTTGAGTAAGTTTTCTCTGTAATATTATAACCTCTAACATTTCCATATTACGTATCGAAGCCAGAGGTGGTGTTTTGTAAACATAAGCAAACTAACAAACTTCGGAAAGTTTGAAGAGTAGGTAGTATATTGTAGTATTACAATGTAAGAGTTGTACAATGGAAGTAAACTTTACAATATTAAAATATTTGGTAGATATAGTTTTCACAGTGATGATGAATTTAATCTCTCTTTTCGTGTGCACCGAGTCGTCCTAACTAATAATATTGAAATACATTCTATCTCTCTTTTTAGTAGATAAATGTGGTAGGTTTGACTGGTAGCGACTGTATGGTGAAAGCTAGAGATCGTGCCTTGTGGGAAAGTCTATGTCCAGCAGTGGACTGCTATAAGCTGACGTGTTTGTGTGTACTTTGTCTTACCTGGAAGTGGTAAATAGAGTTAAGGCTGTTGATGGAGGGCACACCCCCGAACTTGAGCCCGAGCAGCAGCGGGCGGTGGTCGCAGCCCGCGTCGCGCACGTTCTGTCGGACCAGCACGAAGTCCGGTCTACGAAACAAATTTCATGTTTAGCAGCTATAATATTAGGCAAAAAGTATAACGGAAAAGACCTGTAAGTAAATGGCAGCCGCTACTGCCGGTAGTAGCAGCAAAAAACACTTTCAAGTGTAAACACTTCGTAAAACTTTGCCCCACTTAGACGTTTTTCAATCTTTCAATTTTTAACATCCAACTACAGTTTTTTTTAATACGTCAGCGCGGCATTTCAAACAAACAACACGTCAATCGCAACAAAACTAATATTTTTTTAGCTTGCAGCACCGCGGTGTGCGACTATAGACAAGTATAGATATGTCAGAGCAGAAGAGCTTTCTTCAATAAATTACTTCATAAAATAAGCAAGCAACAGAGTTCCCGCCGTATTTAAACACACAGATTATGATACAAAAGAGATACCTACCCGCATTTAGAATTAAAAATAACAAAAAATGCTTACCGACACAGTAACAATGGTGTAATGGCAGAATATGAATGTACAGGTATCTTTTGTTTAGAAATTCTTTTACATTTTTGTAAATAATAACTCACTCTTTTTGTACCCACACCTATTACGGAGTTAAATTTTCCTTGTAAACTTGTAATTTGACGTAAAAAGGTGCGGAAACGCGGAAACGAATTAGGAAGGGAAATTAAGCTATCAACGTAATTATGTTTGATGCACATTCTTCTTCCAGATAGTTCTTCATTTATGCATAGAACTACCTCATATCGTGATACATTGATAGGTATACTAATCTTAGGTTAACTCGATCAGATAAAGAATGGATCCCGAAATGGCAATGTTAATTTTGACGTTCCACTCATGTCATGATATAGTTCGATAGACATAAACAATGAACAAATAAAAAACTGAAACAGTAAAATCAATCCGATACTGGCGAAATCACATGGAGAACGCGACTAGACAAGAAAATTTCGGGATTGTTTTCTTTATCTGTTTGAGTTATAACAGGTTATAACCACAGTATTACTTATGTTATAACACCTTTTTATGTATGCATGTGTACTTACTTGAAACACCGAGTGACTTTGGTTCCGCTACGGTACACGCCCATGGACACATTTGCGCCGTCCGAGTTGGCTGTCACCGAAAGTTCCTGTGCAAAGTTACGTCCTTTAGTTGAATATACAGACACATTTCTCTTACGAATGGCTTAAATTACGTATGTATGTATGTAATAAGTTTATCGTTATTTACATTTTATTTCACATAACATTAAAGTTAATAAAGGATAAGGAAACACATATAGTAATGCCTAAGATTCAAAAAGGCGAAACCCGTTCCGGCCCGAAACCCGCAGTGAAAGTCCGTAAAAACGAGTAAGATGAAAAGATTTATATACTCCACAGATTTCCTTTAGCTCTTACATATGGATTTCAGCTTTTTTTGAATCACGTACGTCAATTCAGCACGTTTCAGGTAATGATATTTTTCAGCAAAAGATTAATATTTTCAGCAAGTACCGCCAGACCATCAACCTAGGCCAACTTATCCTGGTATTAAAAAAAAGTATAAGATAGTTCCTTTAATGGGTAGGCAGGTTATTATGCTGGCGATAGTACTTAAATTTATTTCCCAGTAAAATCCATTTTATATACTTGCTTAGGTATATAAACCGCAGGCACTGAAAAAGTCGTAAATTCCGCGGGTAGGTACTCACAAAACAGCTGTTATAAACCCTGTTTTACGGTATGCCATGCTCGTGATTACTTCAAATAAAGTGAACGGTCGTCGGAATGCGCTACACGAATTCATTAAGCATGTAGCAGATACTTACGTACCTATAAAAGGTGGCTATATTGAAAAAACTCTTCAGAGGAAAAGCTTTTAACGGTTTGAATGAATTCTTCGTAAAACTGCCGAAAATAAAATGAGCTTGTTACAAAAAAGAAAGATTGATTTTCCGTTCCATGTATAATAATGTATATTACGATAGTTGTAAAAGTTTTGAAAAATGGCGGATCGCACTCTTAGCGCACGACGGATCGTTAAAATGTCGCAGAGGTCTGTCAGATCCATGCTAGAAACGTCACTCCCCTTACTAAAACCGCACTCTACGGACGACGCTGCGCTACATCGTTTTTTGGACAGAGCTTTTGAGGTAAATCTAAAATTATTTGTGAAGGTAGGTCTGGTAAGTAAACGAAGCAGAGAATAAAGAGTTCGGAATACCGAGAGTCGAGAATACAAACGACACTTTACTCGGGTGAAATAATCTGCATAATTGATCCGATTGTTTGCGCGCGCACCTGCTGTGATTCTTTCCATTTGTGATCTAAGTAATTGAATTTTATTTACTCTTTCATGAATCGAAGCACTAGGAAACCCCACGAGCTTATACTAATATTAACAAGTTACAAAAGGAAAGTAATTCTCAGAAAAGGTCCTAATTGAAATATGAATGAATTTATGAATGTACCAATATCTGTATATCCTTTATTGTTTTGATAGAAAATAAGATTGCTGAAACTTATAATTAATAACATTTGTTTTATGGCAAGTTAAGGTGTTGGTTTATACTTATTCCTGATATAGACTCGTACATAGAAATTGAAATGTCTTATGGCATGGCATGGTAACGTCGTCTACCATGACGTCGTCTACCTATGTACAAGTATGTACCTATACTCAATTTACGGACTGTGTTTAAACATGCCGAATGAAAAAAATACTGTAAATATTTTAAGGAGTGAATCAGTCTATGAAACCGAACTGAACATGAAACTGGTCACTTCTTAAAACATTTACAATATAATTTTTATATCTTGTAATATTACCTTGAACTCGGCCTGCTCGACGCGGATATCCCACTCGCCGGGCAGCCGGCGTCCTCGGAAGTACTTGGACCAGTCGGTGTTCTGGTCGTCCACCACCAGCAGCGTGACGCAGCGGTCCCGGTTGTAACCGCGACCCACTGACGCTACTGACGTCACGCTCCCTGCCAGATATAGGTGGTTCTCACACTTTACGCACAACGGAGCGCTATTTTAGTCGTAAGACATGTGTTTGTTAAATGCAAGGAAATTTCTTCTATACTAAACGACATTGCCGCACGTTCCAAGCCGCACGTCCAACGCATGAATTTACGTTAACAAGTGCGTCTTGCAAACAGTACTGCGTCAACGTCAGTTTTTACGATGGGGAATTTGAAATTTCTTTGCATCTGATAGACGCATATTATGGAGATAGAATATTGTGAATAAAGCTGCACGGATGCGACTACTACTGGCAACACTGACATCCATCAAGATCATTCATAGTAGTTATTACGTTGGCACAATAGATTTATTATTAATTCGTTATGTTGGCTCGCTGGTTTTACGTTAATTTTGCAATGTTGTCATACTGATTTTAATTAATTCCGTTGTGTTGGCATATTGTACATACATATATCACGCCTTTTATCCCTTACGGGGTAGGCAGAGCGCTAACGGCCGCAGAAATACGGTCGATGTCATCATATCTGACAAATATAGAGGGCGTTTGAGATAATTTTGGCATAATGATCGTAGATTAATTCCGCAATATTGGTACACTGATTGTAATTCATTCCGCCATGTTGGCACAATGATTTGCGTTAACGAATCGCAGATTTTCCCTCCATTTTTTTATGTATAAATTCGATTTACACAGTTGTAGAACCAATAGGAACATTTTTAAAATGTGGCGTGATTTGAATGTAAAGTTTGGTGGGACCGAAAATGTGCGGAGGAGTGAGTTGGTCTTTGAGGTTTTCGACAAGAGGTTCTCAAGTGGAAATTGTGAAATTGCAAATAATTTGTGAATAAAAGCTAAGTATATTTCAAACTGCTTAATTTAAGTTGTGTAATTGCTAATTGCTTTAACAATGCATCTTTTCAGTTTCATTGTTTTACTTTAGTTAAATTTTCATGTTTAGTGGTCGACGTTTTGTATGTTTGCCATAAGGTTTGAGAGTTCCTTTTTACGGTTCATATTTTATTTTAAAATTGCCTGTTTGTTAACTGTTTAAAAACTATCACATTTCGAATCATTTTTGTGATATAGTGTAATTATGTAACAGCTTTTTTCTGTTGTTTTAATTTAATAGATTAAAATATAATCTTGTTTTCTTATTAACTTACATATGCTATGGGATAACCTTTTGCTATATAGGTACACTTACAGTCTTATAATAAAATGATCTGACAATTATGAATTTGGTTAGATAGTGAATAGATTTTTTTATATGGGAAATGTTGGTTGTAATTAAATTAAATAAAAGTATAAATGGTTAAAACTGTTGTTTTAATTACATGTCTTTAATAGTATTTTACAATTTTCAGAAGTGGGATGATGAATTCCCGAAGTCGAAGCCGGTCACGCAGTCCTGTACGCTGGAATCGAGAGACACTGGAGCGGACTGAATCCCCCAGACCGATGAGCAGACGCTGGGCGCCGTGGCGCCCTCGAGAGACGCCGGAACCTGAACTGGAACCTGTTCGCTCCCATCACAGCAGGGATGAATCTGGTAGGACCGTTCCTTATTATACGAACGTTATGGTGAAACCAGAGATTATACCAGAGTTTGACCCGGAAAAGCCTGATCTACAGGCATTACAGTGGCTTAACAAAATTGAACAACTGGGTGCTATACATGGTTGGAATGACAGCGTAAAAAGTTATTATATGCAGGCAAGACTTACTGGTCTGGCTAAACTTTGGCATAATGCTCTGCAAAGTTACGAGTTCACCTGGCATGAGTGGAAACAAAAGATCTTAGAAGCTTTTCCTCAGAGTCTTGATTATGCTGAAGCGTTAAAAGAAATGCTAAATCGGAAGAAGCAGTATAATGAGACAATGACGCATTATTTCTATTCCAAGTGTACCTTGTTGACAAAATGCGAAATAACCGGAGAAAAAGCGGTGTCTTGTATAATAGAAGGGCTGCCCTTCCACATGAAAACATCGGCTAGAGCTGGTAATTACAGGACGGCAGGGGAACTATACTCACAGTTTCTTTGTATGAATGATGATAGGAAGTCTATTCCAGCTTTTCGTCCAACTGGACCTCGTAATAGACACACACTAGCTTACAGTTCTGGTTCAAATGAAACAAGAGATGCCGTCAAGGATCGTGAGAAGAAGGCTGCAGTTACTTGCTTCCTTTGTAATGAATCGGGTCATGTTGTTCGTTTTTGTCCCAAAAATCCCAACGCAGCGGTTCCGCCTAACACAGCTATTTCGATGAAATGTGATACTTGCGGTAAAACTAATCATAAAACTGAACAATGTTTCCGGAGAGTCGTCAACGTGATCGAGGCACAGGTAAATGAATGTTACTTTAAGGAAATTGAGCTGAATGGGACGAAGGTGTGTGCTTATTTAGATACAGGAGCTCAAATTAATTTAATTACTACCGAATGTGCTGCGAAACTAGGAGTAGAACTAAGGCCTAGTGACATTTTTGTTAGTGGATTTACTGGTTCTCCCGTCAGGGCTAAAGGCGAGACATCGTTGAGTTTTGGGATTGATAGTGTGAAAGTTGATTCTGAGGCAGTGGTGGTAGACAAGATCGGTGCTATACTGAAACACGCAGATGTGATTGTTGGTCAACCCATATTAAATAACGAGCAATTCCGTTACGTTGTTGCTGGTACTACGGTTACGCTTAGCCCAAAGGATGGATCTAGTGTTGACATAAGTAATAATAGTGAAATACTTAGTATCAGTGCAATCGAATCTACGGATAAGATTAAAATTCTATGTTCCGAGAATGTTGTCGTGCCGCCTTTAACTGCACAGTTTGTTGATTCATACAGTGATAGCGCTCTGGAAAATTCTTCCTTGGTATTAGTAGATACCAGATCTTGCCGTTTTGGAAATGTTGATTATAGCATCCCGTCTTCCATCTATTGCTTTCCAGTAAGTTCTATTTTTATCACGAATTTTTCTTCACAGCCGTTGACGTTAGAAAAAAATCAGCTGTTAGCGCGAGGGTTTGTTTCAGAAGAAGCTTCGGAAGAAAACAGCAAGATTGTTTTTGAGGCTATGCATCAACACATCATGTCTATTGACGCAGCCAAAATTAACTGTGGGTCGGATAATCCAGCGGTTCTAGACGAATTGAAGCAGATTCTTCATGAATTTTCAGACTGTTTTTCAGCTAATTCAAGCGAGCTTGGTTTGACAAACAAAATTGAAATGCGTATTGATCTTACATCCGATAAGCCAGTTTGTTATAGACCTTACAGGCTTTCGTACAAAGAAAAGGAGATAATGAGAGAGAAAATAGATGATATGTTAGCGAATGATATTATCAGAGAATCTTCTTCAAATTTTGCTAGTCCTATTATATTGGTACGTAAAAAGAATGGCGATTATAGATTATGTGTAGATTTTAGAAAGCTGAATAGTATGACTATCAAAGATAAGTATCCGCTTCCAATAATTGAAGAGCAGATAGAGAAGCTTGGAGGTAAAAAGTTTTTCACAAGTTTAGATTTGTCACAGGGTTTCTATCAAATTCCTGTCGCCAAAGATTCGGTTCATAAAACTGGATTTGTAACGCCCGAAGGGCATTATGAATTTTTACGTATGCCTTTCGGTCTGGCTAATTCACCGGCCATATTTCAACGTCTTATGGATCGAATTTTTGCATCACTACGCTATGACAAGGTTCTTCCTTACATCGATGATGTATTATTACCCACAGAAACTGAAAAAGACGGTTTGCAATTGTTAAGGGTGGTACTAAAAATTATCCGAGATGCTGGACTTACTTTAAATATAGAGAAATGTTTCTTCTTGCATCAAAAAATTGATTATCTTGGTTATGAGATTAGTAACGAAGGTATAAGGCCTGGTTCAAAAAAAATTGAAGCTGTATCAAAGTTCGAGGAGCCCAAGAATGTTCATGAACTCCGAATGTTTTTGGGCCTGACCAGCTACTTTCGGAAGTTTGTTAGCAATTACGCAATTATTTCACATGATTTATACATTCTGCTAAAAAAGGGTCAAAACTGGAGTTGGGGTACAGCTCAGCAAACTGCTTTTGATACGTTAAAAGAAATTTTAACTACTAGGCCTCTATTGTCATTATTTCGTAGGCAAGGTGATATCGAAGTTCATACTGATGCTAGCTGCAAAGGTTTAGCTGGAATACTGTTGCAGAACCACGAAGGAGCTATGAAGCCTATTGCTTATTTCAGCCGTAAAACTAGTAAGGAGGAGGCTATGTATCATTCCTACGAGCTTGAAACGTTAGCGGTCGTGGAGTCTATTAGGAGGTTTAGGATTTATCTGGCAGGGAATCGTTTTACTGTCGTTACAGATTGTTCTGCTGTTAGAGACACATTTGTGAAAAAGGATCTTGTCCCCAGGATAGCCAGATGGTGGTTGGCTATTCAGGAATACGACATGGTTATTGAACATAGAGCAGGTAAAAGTCACAGTCACGTCGATGCTTTGAGTCGCTGTCCGGTGGAATCGCCTCATATAGTAGACATCAATGTTATTGATGTATTCGATTGGATTGTCTGTTTACAGAATCAGGATGAGAAGCTTCGTATCATCAAACAAAAATTAGAGAGTGGTATCGTCGAAGCTGATATAACTCCTAATTACAGGTTGAAAGAGGATAGGCTGTACAGGTTGGTCAAAGATGATGAACTCAGGCTAGTCGTTCCCAAGTATGCTCGATGGAACATTTTAAAGAAGTATCATGATAGTATTGGTCACCCAGGGCTTAAGCGTTGTGAACAAATAATTAAAGCTACCTTTTGGTTTCCGGGTATGACGAGATTCATTCGTAAGTATGTGAATGCATGTATAGATTGTTTATACAAGAGGAGTCAATATGGGCGGCCAGAAGGAGAGCTGCACCCGATTGAAAAAGTTTCAGAGCCAATGCACACACTACATATAGACCATCTTGGGCCATTCTGCAAGAGCAAGTTAGGTAACAGTTACCTTTTAATGATAGTAGATTCGTTCACAAAATTTACTTGGGCTGTTCCAGTGAAGACCACAAAAACGCGAGAGGTAATCAGTTCCTTAAACAACATCTTTGGTTTGTTTGGTTTTCCAAAAAGGATTGTTTCGGATAGTGGTGCCAGTTTTAAAAGTAAGAGTTTTAAACAATTTTGTTTGGATAACCAAATAAAACATATTGTCAATGCCGTGGCTTGTCCTCGAGCCAATGGGCAAGTAGAGAGGTATAACAGAACGTTGTTGGATTCTCTTAATGCCACAGTCGAGGATGAAAAAGACTGGGATACCTGTATTCCAAATATAACGTGGGGTATGAACAATTTGGTAAGTTCTTCTACAGGTTTTACTCCGTACCGGCTTATGTTCAGCGCTTCCCGGAGCAGATATCAAGGTATGGGCTATAACGAGTACGATCAGGAGCAGTCTGCAGAAATGGTAAGGACTGAGGCTGCAAGTAATTTGAGTAAGGCATCAGAGACCATGCGGAAATATTTTAATGCAAAACGTAAGCCTCCAACAAAATACAAGGTCAATGATTTGGTTTTGTGGAAAGGATCTGCGGACAGGAATGTGGATGTTCGTAGAAAACTCAAAGAAAAGTACAGTGGGCCATATAAAATAGTAAAAGTAATTGGTAATGATAGGTATGTAATTAGTTCTCTGAAAGGTGTGAAAGGTTATAAGCGGTTTACGGCTATAGTTTCTTCAGATGTGCTGAAATTCTTTCAAACTGACGTTTCAGACAGCAGTTCGATTGATAGTCTCGTTGATAGTACAGAAGAATTAATTGATTTACTTGAAGGATAGGTCTTTGTTTTGGATGTTTTAGATGTGATGGTAAGACTAGAATCTGTTATGTGGGTGGACTTAATTTGCAATTAATTTTATTGAAATGGATTAAACTGGTATTGGATAAAATTATTGTGTAATTGGTTTCTTTTGGTATACTGGAAGTATTAAATTGGTAAAAATTGGAAAAAAAATGAAGGTCATGTAATGAGAATTGGTATATGTAAAGGAAAACAAATTAGGTAATGGAAAAAATGGATATGATAGAAAGTTGGCATATTGGCAATATTTTGGTTAATTTGTTGTAAATAAGTCATGATGAGGTACTTCTAATTTATAGTTAACGTCTAGTCCAAGACAGTATTTATCTTTTTCTCTTGTAATCATATTTAATATAAAAAAAAATATGTATGTGTTATTTAAATATTTGTATATAATATGAAATCATATTAATTAGGATGACTAATATTATTTTCTGTTTATCGCTATTTGAACTCGATCGTTAAAAGAATAGCAGTTCAATATTATACATAGGTTATATGGGTTATATTTGTATGCAATAAATAATAAATAAATTAATATACATATATATATATATATATATATCGGAATTCTGTAATATACATATATATGTATTGGAATTATCCATGCAATTTGCTGGAAGTTGATCGCTTTTCCGTTTCTTTGCAGGGTCGCAAAGGCGTCAGGATGGACGAGTGTGAATAAAGCTGCACGGATGCGACTACTACTGGCAACACTGACATCCATCAAGATCATTCATAGTAGTTATTACGTTGGCACAATAGATTTATTATTAATTCGTTATGTTGGCTCGCTGGTTTTACGTTAATTTTGCAATGTTGTCATACTGATTTTAATTAATTCCGTTGTGTTGGCATATTGTACATACATATATCACGCCTTTTATCCCTTACGGGGTAGGCAGAGCGCTAACGGCCGCAGAAATACGGTCGATGTCATCATATCTGACAAATATAGAGGGCGTTTGAGATAATTTTGGCATAATGATCGTAGATTAATTCCGCAATATTGGTACACTGATTGTAATTCATTCCGCCATGTTGGCACAATGATTTGCGTTAACGAATCGCAGATTTTCCCTCCATTTTTTTATGTATAAATTCGATTTACACAGTTGTAGAACCAATAGGAACATTTTTAAAATGTGGCGTGATTTGAATGTAAAGTTTGGTGGGACCGAAAATGTGCGGAGGAGTGAGTTGGTCTTTGAGGTTTTCGACAAGAGGTTCTCAAGTGGAAATTGTGAAATTGCAAATAATTTGTGAATAAAAGCTAAGTATATTTCAAACTGCTTAATTTAAGTTGTGTAATTGCTAATTGCTTTAACAATGCATCTTTTCAGTTTCATTGTTTTACTTTAGTTAAATTTTCATGTTTAGTGGTCGACGTTTTGTATGTTTGCCATAAGGTTTGAGAGTTCCTTTTTACGGTTCATATTTTATTTTAAAATTGCCTGTTTGTTAACTGTTTAAAAACTATCACATTTCGAATCATTTTTGTGATATAGTGTAATTATGTAACAGCTTTTTTCTGTTGTTTTAATTTAATAGATTAAAATATAATCTTGTTTTCTTATTAACTTACATATGCTATGGGATAACCTTTTGCTATATAGGTACACTTACAGTCTTATAATAAAATGATCTGACAATTATGAATTTGGTTAGATAGTGAATAGATTTTTTTATATGGGAAATGTTGGTTGTAATTAAATTAAATAAAAGTATAAATGGTTAAAACTGTTGTTTTAATTACATGTCTTTAATAGTATTTTACAATATTCTTAATGGCAAGTGTAGATGCATTGTTATGGGGATAGAAAATCTTTAGCAGTAGCAAATGTAAGAAGAAAATTCGTGGCATGACATTTTTGAATTCTTAATCTTCGACCGGTAACTCAAAACAGCGAAAAGCGAAGCGTTTGTTCCAAGTTTTTGCTAGTTACGAAGTTTTACTACCCTCACTTAAAGTTTAAAACCTATAAAAAACATAACAATAGGTAGTTAGTTCACTAGGGATTAAAAAACAATGATTTTTTACGAGATAATGCCTCGTAGCGGGTAAAACTCTAGTGAGTTATGAACGTAGCTATTTGCTACGCTGCGCATGGCATCGTAATCTTTGAGAATAATTTTATATTCATACAGTATCCCGAAACGATAAAACAGAAACCCACATTCTGGACCAGATGATACTTGTAGATTTTGCATAGCATCTATCTTCTAAAAAACTGTAGCTTTGAGCTCGAACTTTTTGTTCATTCAGAAAAAAAGTCTATCGACAGACAAAATAGCACTTAGCTACGTATTACTCGTTGGTACAAAAGTGTACATTGTAATAGATAATAATAAAAGAAACATGCGACTCCTTGTTTTATCAACAGCAGGATTTTATAATTTGGAAGACCATAATTCAGGGAAATATCGAGCTAAGTTGCGTGAAACTCCACGAAAAGGTGATTTATTTCCGTAACACTTTGTATTTCGAATTGCGGACGTCCAAAGGAATCGATTGAATTTCCCAAGAGGCTATTTCGTAAATGTGGACCTTTTTGTAATAAAGTCGATAAGGGGTACCTATTGGTAGACCTTCTCAATTTGAGCGATGTTGGTGGCCCGAAGAGGGAGTATAACTTTTCATTTTGGTGAGAATTCTCTAGGGATATTTTACCGATAACAACCTTTTGTTAGGGAGTAACAAATATTTTCTCAATTTCAGCTAAACAACAAATCGATTTATTTATCCCAGTCTGTTTGGATGCGAAAAGATCGGTGACCTCGTCGTCTAGAGGTCGCGTGATTACGACTTCACCAATAATTCTGTCGTCCAAAAGTACTTACTACCAGTACCGCAGGGGAAATTAATAATCGAGCAAGTTCGCTGCACACGCGAAAGCAACACGCTTGGGACCTTATGTTGCAAATTAATAACGTCGAAGCTTGCTCACGGCAATAGCGAATAATTGAATGTGTACAATTAGTGCTTTGATTCAGTGAGAATTTCGAAATGTGCTTTACAACAGAGAGCGAAAAAATAAGTGCTGACGTACCTCGCTCCGGAGCCGCTTGGTGGCTTGGTGCATGTGACGACAAAGCGACAACACCAACATATTAACTTTGTTCTTGCCATACCTGTGATATTACCTAGCAAGCTAGCGCTCTGTTCTCTGGCGGCGCCCGTCAGGGACTGCACGCGCTGGAGCAGGGATTCCCTGGACTTGGCCGGTGATGAGGGCGCTGATGTTCCCCGGGAGACTCCTCGTAGGTTGAGTGACAGGTCCCCGCTCGAGGTCTGGCTCGTGGACGCGCTCGGGGCCGGCGGAGGGCCTGATGCGCTGCCCATGCTGCCGCCGGTCGCTATATTGGAACATACATCGCGTTATTTGAGTAAATATTGTGACTTTTCAAGTTTCCATAGCAACCGACATTTTTAATACTACCTATATGATATAGCCAAAATTCAAAACTTACGCTATTGAATGTACCTACCAAATTAATTTCAATAGAATCGATTTTCCCTTTGAAAGGCTTTGTAAATAAGTAATTAATTTTATTGACAAAGGGATATGAAATGTAGCTCTAAAAGGAGCGAAAGTTTCCTAATATATTACCAAGCCCCGAGCTAATGGAAACAACGAAGGCATTCAAAGGGAATAAAAAAGCTTAAGCCGTCTACCGTTTTTGCGGTCCGCTCAGATTAACAACCTAGAATTCTCTTTTTATGTGCCGAGGGTCTCCTGTGGGAAAAATAAAGGCAATTCCGAAGGTCGGTATTTCCTGATATCTTGTCAGGAGTGCAATTAATCTCATTGCTTAGTGTTGTAGACAGGATATTCTGCAGCTTGTAGACAGGATTAAAATGCTGTGAGTTTATTGGGTTCAAATTAAATGTGATGTCGGTTGTTATATATTATTAGTTATCGAAAATGACTAATATAATAAAGTTAGTCGTCCCTTGGAATAGTTTGTTTAATATAATTATACCTCGTACCTATCGTTGGACGACTCGGTGTCCCACACGACAAGAGAGAGACTTAGTACCTAAAATACTCGCGTCCCTAATTTCGAGCATCCTTCACTATATTTGTGTTTGTTATTTAAGACGGGCACACTGAAAAAGGAAGTTGAATCTTGACTTACTGCATCATAGAAATGCTAGCATTTCTTTGACAGCTTACAATAAAACAATAATGTTTGATAGTTACCCTGTGAGGTAGGCCTGGGTCCCGGCTTCGGCTGGCTGGTGGTGGCCGTCTGGCCCGTGTAGGGGTCCACCTCGCCTTCATCGGCCTCGGACTGCAGGTCCCCCGAGCTGAATCTGCGCAACGCATCGGCTGAGCTACGCCGCACCCGCACCGCAACCGCACCGCCACCGCACCGCACCCGCGCCACGCAAGTAGGAAGGACACACACATGTAGCCACTCATTACACCCTACCCAAAGTAGTATAAAAGGCAAAAGACGCCTGGCAATTTTTTTTTCTGTCCTTATTTTATCATCTGGAGCCTATCAGTAAAGTTATTTAAAAAAGTGTGTGACAGCTGGTAACTTGTGGAATACTGATTCTATTTTCAAAATGTTATCACTGTAACAGCTGGCAGTTCTATATGCCAGTACTAATCAGCTTCAAAAAAGGCTGTTATTATTATTATAAGTTAAATACGCTCTCTCTACCTTTTTCACATACTGGTTTTAAGCTTGAAGCGTAAATAATGAATTCTCGAAAGTTGAAACACTTGAAACACATCTTCAAAAAGTTCTTTTGCAGAATTTTAAATTAAACGATTTTGAAAATGAAATTTATACGTCCAAATTGTCAGACTTCAGACAAATTCAGAATTCCGTAACTGAACTTTTCACAGGTGAGTTCCAGTCCTCTTCCTAAGCTTGAATAATTCTGTGATTGATGAATGATCTGTCTGAAAAAACTTTCGAGAACAAAGGTCTGACTAAGTAAGACTAAGCTGATGAGATCTATTTCCGAATGAATCGCTACAGACGGAAATTGAGATATTTATCAATGTCATGGTAGTAAAATTGCTACCTTTTTCTGTACGTTGGTAGCAATTATAACGTGCTAATTGAGCACCAAACTGAATCTTGTAAAAATGACAACATAGAACGACATCGAAACCCATTAAGCATCATGCACCGACGACGTGAAACAATTTCATTCAAGCACGACAACAATGCTGCGATCCTGTTAAACACTGTCGATTGCCATTTCATTCACTTCGATAAGTGTCAGCGCTGGAAGAGCATTCAGCTTAGCTTTTGTTTAACAGAATTGCCTCCCGAAGGTAACGTTTGTTATCGAGCTGATGAGTGGTGGTACACGGCGTGAGATGGAGGTCACGAGGGTCATGAGGGTCACAAGGGTCGTGAGGGTCACCAGGGGTCGATGGAGTGGCAGCAGGAAGCAGGAGCGGCGGGGTGAAGTGCGCGGTGGTGAAGCGGGTGCGACTTTTTCGGCTCGTTTCAAATTAGGAATGCTAATTTCGTCCGCTTTCTGGATAAGGTTTTGTTACAAAAGTAAATTGTGTTCAAAATAACATTTACATACATACACATACTCTTAACACAGGGTAGGCAGAGGTTCTGACAAATATTGAGGGCCTTTACAGATGATTCACGTATCACTGTAGTGACAGGTTGTCAACCTGTCTTCTAAAGGTTTTATACACATGAAACCCTTGAGTCGCTTAGTCGCCTCTTACGACACCCGCGAGAAAGAAATGGGATGATGCTATTCTAAGCCGGTATCACACGGCCAAAATAACGATGATGCTTAAGTAACTAATTAATTAGATCATAATATTATCAACTTGAATCAATACAAGGAATTTCTCCGAGCAATCAATAAATTTAAATAGTTATATAGAGACTACAAAATTTTCGAAAAAAACTACAAATAAAACGTAAACGATGCCTAAAAGTAACACGAAATAGTACTAATTAAACATGGTTCTTTGAAATACCTACTAATAAAGCAAATCGTTACCACAAAGTTGTTTAAAAAACGTAAATAAAAAAAATATTTGTTACCTACATTTAAATATTATATTTTACCATCTACATTTTTAAAATAAAGCAGGGAATTATATAACTGGCTTAAGCAAACTTAAATGACAGCGAATAGCCGGAGCATGCATTGACTATGACGAATGAGAAACGCATTCTCAAAGGTCGACATTTAAAAGGCTTCTTCAAACACTTTGACATGCATGATGACATCGAGCGAATGCAATGCGACAATGTATATGTCACTATTCTTTTAGGTCATAGGCGGATCGCACACTGTTGACGCAGCGCTATCGCAGCGTCGTCCGTCGAGTGCGGTTTTAGTATGAAGAGTGACGTTTCTAGTATGGACCTGACAGACCGCTGCGATATTTTAGCGTTTTGACGTGCGTTAAGTGTGCCATCCGTCATAGATGTGATAGAATGAAGATACGTAGAACTCTGGACAACTTTATTTACCTATGAACTTTTTCTTAAGTAAAACAAAACCTACGTAGATAAATAAGATGGAAAATAATACACACAAGACAAGTACAGGCCAGTGCTTACCTTCTTTTCAAGTAATTGACATTGCTGGTGAAGGAGGTTCGGAAGCTTGAGAAAGACAGTGTTGCTGTGGTCGCGGCCTGCGGGCCACAGATCCCAGGGCACCCCGACTGCGCTATCTTGACGTCCCCTGCATACCAAACCAATGCTTTATTGAAAACTTAAGTCACAGGCAGTCGTACGCACGATTTTCGAACGACGGCGATGAATACGTACTATACGGGGTGTAAGTGACAGCGTCCCGAATACTGATAGGGTGCAAGCAGACCATGAAACTGAACAACTTTCCCTTAGAAACATATGTCAGGAAACATATATTTTTTTGGTTTCACATAGTAAATGCAGCTGATCGCGATTATGTTCCTAGTGGAAAGTTCTTCAGTTTCATCGTCTGCTTGCACCCTATCCGTATTCGGGACGCTGTCCCAAACACCCTGTACGATGAAAATCAATGGATACTATACTATACATATAACTCCAACAACAAGAACAAAGCCCTGCTGTTATGCGTTTGTCCAGGGACAACATACCTAAGATGTAGGTACCTGATATACAAAACATACGTTGAACGTGTACCGTATGTTGACACATACATACAGGGTGTCCGGTGGCAGAATTAGGATTTTAATTTCGAATTATTTTTGAACCGTTGATCGGAGGGGCGTGCGGGGGATCACGTTCGATTCGTCATTTGCGCGGGTTTCTTTGACACGATGTCGCATTGGACAGGTGAACATCGTGCGTTCGCGATCGAAGCATATTTTAAAGCAAACGATTCCTGTGTTGTTGAGACAATGTTACAGCGATTTCGTACAGTGAACACAATCTTTTGGAGCGATGAAGCTCATTTTCATTTAAATGGAAGTGTAAATAAACAAAACTGCCGTTATTGGTCACCTAAAGGACAGAACCCAGAATTGAAACATCAAAAACCACTTCACAGTCCAAAAGTGACCAAGGACAACCTGTTACTGTGAGCGGCGATTCTTATCGGCGCATGCTTAACGATTTTTTTCTGCCAACATTCAGAGAACATCCTGCCTTCAGTTCACAGACATAGTTTCAGCAAGATGGCGCCACGCCTCACACTGATAGAGAGACCATGACGCTTCTTCGTGACCCATTCCCTAACAAATTGATTAGCCGTTTCGGTGACATCCCTTGGCCACCCAGGTCGCTGGATCTTACTCCCGTGGACTTTTTTCTGTGGGGGTTCCTCAAAAGTAAAGTTTATGAAACAGCCCAACGAACCATCTCAGCATTAAAAGAAAATATCGTGTGCGAGGTGAATGGCATCCCGATGTCCCTTCTCCAGCGAGTGGCGCGGAATACTGTAGCAAGATTCCAAGAGTGTGTCCGCCGTAACGGTGAACATTTGGACGACATAATTTTTAACAAAAATAAAACCCGCATTTCCCTGCTTTATTATAGTCATTGAAATTAAAATATATATTTTGTAGTTTTTATATTATTTAATTTTGAAATCCTAATTCTGCCACCGGACACCCTGTACATATATGATTAATGTACGTACGAGTGACTACATATACAGGTAGTAGATGTTGTCACATTAGCTTGTAAACAAGTCACGCGTGACGTAATCAGACAAATTACTAGCTACACCCCCGGAATAGTGAAACCTATATCATTGTTTTCCTAATCACACACATTTCGCTGACACTACAACTATGTTGCGATATGATACCGTTACTGCATCAAAAACTTTTTAAAATGTATATCCATTAGGTTTGGATGTGATTTTTTTTACAAAACTCGTAATTTTAGTACAGGCATAAAAGTAATGAAAGTTAGAAACTATTATCGTGATGGGAGCCATTTACAACACGGACAAGCTTTTAGCATTTCCACGTTAAACCCTGTTATCTTTACTTCGGGTTCGGGCTCTCGACACGTAGCTGCGAGCTACCGAAAATGTGTCACCTCTGACCTTAATGTCTGCCTCATCTTTCTAGAAAAAACCTTCGTTGATATTACTAGATCCCTTTTTTCCCGACCTTTATAAATTAATCTCATCATCTCACGAATTCCCAGTGAGAAACTTCAACGATAATCCTCAATAGTCTGTCTCGAATTAGAGGTGGCGGGAGAGAAATTATCAAGATAAATTTAATAAAGGTCGCAAAAGATTATGTAAATGCTGAAAGGGTCGCTTAAAATGAACTTACCGCGGGGAATTTAGTAGAAGTAGGCAGTAGCTGGAACTGAAAAACGGCAAATGGTGAGGGCAGCTTGAAAGGGGAGGGTGGAGCTCGAGTGCCTGTCGACAACAAACAAACACACACTACAGATATGCAGTCAGGTGAATCTCATTTGCTCTACATAAAAGTTAACAAAAAAAAAACAAAGTAATGATAGGGAAACAATCATTAAGAATCACCCAATGATTATTGTTTAGTTATTGTTAAAAATTTTGGTGCAAGAATAATCACAAAGTGTACTGGTTTTTTGCTTTAATTATACTTTTAAGCATTTATTTTTATTTGCCACTAACATACGATACATTTTTCAACTTGAAACACGTATTAAATAAATATTGTAATTTGCAGGAACCTTAAAAACGTAAAAGAGAAAAAAAGGCACCGTACATTAACTACAACAAAGTTTACTAGCAGGGTTGTGTAACTTTATGTGTAAAAACTGCTTCTCGTTAGGGGAAAACCGCTGTTTTTATAGCTGAGTGTAAAATAAAGCTCTTGTGGCACTACAAAATGTGTTATAAGGTAACAAACAGCCCATTTCCCGAGATTTCTTACATGATTTAAAAACTCAGTGAAAATACGAGACTCGTTGTTAAAATAATAGAGCGTAAAGTGAGACAAACTAGAAAGACTGCGGCCGGTCTATTGTATGACATTTGCTAAAAACAAGGAACACATGGAACATGGAATTAAAAAAATATATTAGCATCACTAATTAGCTGGTGAATACTTCCTAAATTAGGAATATATATTTATTATACATAATAGTTATGATCTTTTTTTAAAAGTAGTTTTTTTTATTTCAATAGGTATCAGTCATATTTATTTGATAGGACGACGTCGAAATTATAGTTTATGTAAGCACTGGAAACAGAAACAGACTGCAATGAAAAATGCTCCACTGACAAAAGCATAGCATATATATGATGATAGTTTTTTTATTACAACTTGTGTCTATGTGCTACTCAGTGTGTAACCTTAACCCTGCAGCCATCCCTGCTGCTAAACGTTACACGTTGCTAAGAAATGGCGTATTTGCGATTCAGTTCATGTGTAGACAGTTTTGCGAGTTTCCTTCGTCTGCCAGGCAGGTGTCTTTAAGGACTATCAGGACTTTTTATTTGTTTAGTGAAAATTGGATCCTGACTTCGCCTAGTGAGTGATTAGTTCTACATACAGGGTCTATGAAACGGTGTATCGAAAACTTTGCAGGCGTGCTCAGACTATGCAACTGAACAACTTTTTCTATGGGGGCTATGTTGGGAAAATATTTCGTAATTTTTTTTTAGCCCCCATAGAAAAAGTTGTTCAGTTTCATGGTCTGATCACGCCTTCAAACCCTGTATTATATTCCCTTACAACCTGTAGAATATGTTACATAAAAGAATTTAGATAGCGTAGGAGGAATTGCTTGTTAGCAAGGAAATTTAACTAACTTACTCTCTACAAGTATGATGTATGCCAAATAACTTATTTACTTTGATTAGCCTTCTAATTATAAAAGGTTGCTATACTTTCCTGTTAAGATTATTTTAAAAAACTCTATGGGTTAGCTCTCCCGCTGCTTAAATGAGTAGAATAATAAACAAGTACATACGTAACTGGTATAGATAAAAAAAAAAAATACCTTCAGGGTAATAATGCAGGATGTTAGGGACAGCCCTCCGAATACTGATGGGGTGCAATCAGCCCATGAATCTGAATAACTTAAAAAAAATACAGTAAACGTCAAAAATATTTGGTTTCCCATAGGTAAATTCAGTCAGCTGATGGTATTTTTTCATGGAAGGTGGGTATTTTTGTCATTTCCCGACGAATATTTATATGGGAACGTTGTTCAGTTTCATGATCTGCATGCACTTTATCAGTATTCAGAGGGCTGTTTCTTACGCCCTGTACATGATGCAGTTGATTATGTTGTTTGACAGATTATTCGTATTAATCCCCTCTTCATTACGTCATAGCCTAATTATCCGTGTACTATAATGCCGGATTATTAAGTTCTGACATTGTGCCGTCGACTGCCCGCTCCCAAGTCACGTTTTCGCCCACTAGCACGTAGCCGTTTTGGCTACCAGTACCCTACTCCAAGCTTACCCTGGCTTAGCCCCCTTATATCGGCACTTAACTTAATCTTTACTGAAACTTTGAAAGCAGAAAATGTATGAAAATGTTATAATGCACAAAATATCGTGGCTTCGGTAAAATTGGGTCGAAATAATAAAATTTTTCAACATAAAAGCCAAACATGGATCTTACTTATGAAATTGTATAAAATATTATTTAAAAATCGTTTATCGTATTACGCACCGCGTAGGTAGGACGCGTTACAGGAATTCCTTATTAATTAGTCCTGATAGGCACTGTATCATTAAAGGCTAGCTAATTTACTTTCTACGAAGGATGCAATAAACCACAAACCAATTCACATTTGACATTTTCAGTTCAACACAAGTTTTGGCTAAATGCCAACTGTCTGTTTTCCAGCGAATACTTAGTAAAAGTTTTTCTCAGGAAGGAACCTACTCGTAGCTGAAGTTGTAATAACAAATCTCTGAGGACACTTTTCCCAAGAAAGGAAATTTTGACAGCGGAAATTATGATTCCTCCCTCTTATTCCATCCAAGCAATTCCCTCGCTATCAAATTCCAATAAAAGTTCGATCTAGGTGGTTCCTACGTGTCGACAAAAAAGTTAGTTGAAACTCAGTTTTCTTTTCCAATTTATTTCTACAAAAGAAACCTGAGAGCACACCGGTGAAGAGTAAGGGAAATTGTAATTCAAGTTTTTTTTTTTGTAATTGTGTCGTTTTTATGCCTGTTATGACAGCAATAATACCTAAAGGTACTTAAGGGCGGAAACTTTAGAGAACTTCGACAGTTTGCCTCTTGATCACGTTCCATAGGACTGAAGTTAAATGGATAAAAGATATCAAATGAGAAGAAAAAGAATTGAATGATAAATTAAAATGAAATTTTCTTGTAATTTTTATATTTAACATGTATTTTTTTTTTTCGTCATATTGGTTAATGAACGCTCTACAAATGTCTTCAAAAGACTTCTTCTTAGCAAATGCTGGTTCAACTAAGAACTTTTTTGATATAATTTATCTAATACCTTTTAAACGAGCAAGAATTATATATATATTCGGGATCTCGGATATTAGATAGGTAGTGTAGGAAACAGAATACTTTCTAGGGCCGATAAAACCGAGCTAGGCTCGGTGAACCAGGTACTGTTATTAAAAGATGTAACTATCTAATGACAAGTTCAAAATTGTGTGAAAACAAACAAACATTTTATATTCTAATCTATTCTAAAGACACGTGTAAACTATTATAATTCTAAAAGAACTTCTTGTCTATCTGGTATCCATTCGATTTGGTGAAGTTGAGTCCCAAAGCTCAAATTAGACTAGACACAAGAACCTCGATGTTGGCCACAAGCCAAGCTGCGACAACGCAGCTGCACCATTACTGGGCCATTGACTCTCATCCCCTGGGAATGGACTTTCCCCCATTCCCCCAATTTTAAACAACCGTTCCAGCATTCCATTTTCAATTGTAACGGCTTGTGTTTGAAATGAAAAAGAGTTTGTTTACTGTAAACATTGATAAGCCCAGAACTAATACGTTTTTTACCACTTCACTAAACTTTTTGATTTGTGTTTAGAAATATGTATGCAGGTATATATTTTTCTTGCTTTGGTTTTCATATATTTTACAAGAAAACATTCCATATATTTTACATAGTGCGATTTAGATAACATAATAAACAATAACATAACAATATTCTTAACCCTCAGTGACATCTATCGAAAGTAAATGCTAGAACAGTATTGGTTAATGAACTTGATTCCCACAGGTTTCAGCCTTAATGAAAGAACTAAACCTTATCGAGGCCAATTACTTTCTCTCACACCTCCTGAAACTTTCCTCTCCCCTATCCGAGAATTTCAAACAACTGCTCAGAGTCACATTTAACGGGAGTACGTTTTACGACCTTTTATTAGCGATTCGTGCTTGGCAACCAGGAGTATTTCAGATTAAAATTTATTTAGGATCTGTGCGAGATTAAAAATTATGTTTATTTATTATTGTTTATTTCGCAGATTGTATTTACAAAGAGTTTTATCTGACTAGAAAAGGAAAATAAATCTGTGCGTCCAGTACTTAGCGTCATACTAACCCTCTTTCTTTGTACATATTTCTACCTAATTTTACCAATAGAATATAACAAATAAACAAACATAACCTCACCTCCCTTACTAATCGTGACAGTTTTTGAATCATTTCGCTCCTAAGCCAGGCGGTCCAACTTTACCTAGGAATATTTTTGGGAAAAGTTGTTAAGTTTTTTGAGGACCTACGATGAATATTAAATCTTAAAAACACTTCTCGTGTTAGGTACAAAATTTTTAGGAAAATTTTAAAATTTTCTAAAAAAGAGTCCAGAGTCAGGTTGGTAACAATGCAGGTTTTCTTGAAATTTTCTTACATGTTGAATATTGTATACTTATCAGTATCACAACTAAAGTATCCGCAATGCGTAAAGAATATGACAGAAAAGTCACAAGTAACACACGGGGGCGGAAATGAGTTAAAAAGTGAATCACCGTTTATACAAATTACACAAGTCATCACATTTGAATACAGTTAGGGCGACTTAGTTTGCTATGTTTGACTTGCTTTACTATACTACGCCTTCCTACGCATTCTTTGACTTTTGGTAGTGTGGTATACAGACTGAGTCATAGAACAAACTCGATCAATGCTACAGTTAAAAAAGGGATAATAATTTGTGGTCAAGCAGCCCTCAAGGGGCAAAATGTGCCCAAGTAAGTACCTAGTATAAGGAAAATATTAGGACACTCACACACACACATACACAAAATATCAATGAGTGGATTAATTTGTTGTGGTGTCCCAATTATTACCATTGGTATAATCATTTTATTCCTTTTAAAACGGCTAAGTAGTTCGTTATCAAATAAAATATGCACTAAGCATTTAATCTTTATTATTTATTTGTTTGAACTATTAGGTCTGAATATGTATACCTAGGTATTGTGGAATGAGGAAATGTAAACCGGAATACTTGTCTTATATCGAAATCAACGTTAGATCATACCGCTGAATATAAAAACTATTTTTTCTGTGACCCCAAACACAAAATGATCTTAGATTTGCATGAGAACGAATTGGTTTTCCTTGATTTATGTAAATATCCGGCATGCAGATGGGAAGCTGAATAAATAGAATTTACAGTTGAATCCGAAGGCTGTTTACCCAAATCCAGCGCAGACAATTCGACAGGAATTTAGTTGGAGTTTGTATTCGACAAACAGAACCTCCTACAGGCGTACAATAGGTAGTCCTGGCCAGGAGCCAAGTCCGTGACGTCGTTCTGGCACAGGAATCGATCCTAGTAGTTGGGCGTCAGATTCTAGCACATAAGCAACTTGTTAACATAATCCTTCTCGCTCCCCTCCTATTGGCATTCGAACAAAACAACGTGAATTTGTTTCTAAAAAATTACAGAAATTTGGCCTCGACGATTTTGGGACTTAATGTTTTCGTGTAGAAAATACTTTTTTCACACGTTTTACAATTTCTTTGATGTTTTTATACTCAAAAATATGTGTAAATTTTTGAGGATATATGGGAATCGATAGGTAAAGTAAAACGTTAGATACAAGCATTTAAAGTAGCAGATTTTCGTATGAAACGAAAATAACATTTCCGAAATAGAGCTCCTGCGCCAATAACGCCTGCTTAGGGCCAAGTGTGGTAAGTAGATATGTCAAATACACCCCCATAGGGGGCGTTCAATGTCCAGCAGTGGACTGTTATTGTTTCAGTAATCAAATAATAAGCCAAAACATTGGATATAAGACTGATTTTTACTACAAAATCGAAAGAAAGGACCCGAAACCGATAAACGATCTTTTATCATATCAAAATATTTGAGGGTGAAAATTGGGGCTTCGGGCGCTTCCCCAAACATGAACTATATCGTTCGCAGACAGAATTGGGTATTATGTGAAAACTTTACGTTTTATGACATCAATTTTTGCGTATATTAGTTGTTCAACTGATTAAAAACAGCAATAAAGTTTAATAAAAAAGTTATAGCTAAAGACGCGAGTTTCGGTCGTAATTTATTTTCGATACTATAGTATTTTCCGTACGATTAGATGTTGTCTAACGACTTGATAATCGTTGTTTTTTTATTATTATTTTTTATTAGAGCTAGTGATTTTTAATGAAGTTATAAAATTCTTTTTTCAGGCTACTTAAATCTGACAAGCAACCAGTGCGGAACATTGCAGTTGATCAGTGAAATGGAATTTAAAAAAGTTTTACGCCATTCAGTTATACAATTATTTCCTCAATTCCGATTATCGATCAGTATTTCAATTACGGTAACAGGAGCTATAAGTTATTCGTCCTAACTATTAGCTCCTACGTAACTGAACTGGTATTGAATTAGATATTTATTTGGGGGTATTCGGAACAGTAGTGACGAAAATTTAATTAAATTGTTTTAATCAAGTTTCAAATATTTTTGTTTTAATTGATTATTTTTTAAATATTTATCGTACATATCAAGAAACTTATTGTTTGTCTCTCTGTCAAAATATATGACATGAGCGGGAAATCAACAATAATGTTGTCCTTTCGTGATCGTTTCTTTAAAAAATCAAGTTGTACAACTATTTACTTATTTTACCTACATGTTGTCCAGTATTTGCATAATCCTAAAACTTTTGTACGTGTCAAACAAAAGGGACTGATCAGAATATGTTAATATGCAAAACTATTTGACGAAACGAGTAGCTATTATATTCCCGAGTATTATATAAAAACGATAATAGCATTACTAGTAAAACAGTATTTTGAAAACAACAATCAGAAAGTAAAATAATGTTTATTACCAGAGATCCCTATAATAATATCAAAACTTTGACAGTTTTATGTAAAGTTTTCTTTTAAATCTAGGTTTCGAGAGGGAAACTTAGTTCATTTTATATAAGCGTTATCTAATCATGAATCTGATTTATCTTTTTCATGGACTTACAAAACAAGGCCCGCCCTGCAGAACCGTCCCATGGCCTACATTCCCATTGTAAAAGTAACTTAACCCCGAACATCGGATAATTCTAGCCATTTTGAGGTTTACACCGCATGGTTAGGCTTTATGAATGAACCTTACCCTATATTCATGCCGAAACGTCTGCAAACTTAATTTAATGAAATCTGTATCAAGATACGTGGGTGTACTTACGGATTATGGGTGAGTAAATCCGATAATGCGTGGTATTCGCTTTCGGGCACTGATTGCACGGTACGGTTACGCGAATGTGGAGGCGAAAGGGTGCCTTAGGAAACACTGATGGAAATCTACGGCTGTACGGGCGGCGCACGCCGGGTACCGTATTGATTTTGGGCGGCGACGGCGACTCGTGAACCGCCCGCAGCGCCCTCTGAATGTGCAATAGCAAATAAACTGCGGAGCAAGTTGCGTAGATCACGCGTCAGGTGGCGTGTGTGTATGAAACTAGTTTATAATGGAACTTTGTCAGCTACTTGGAAACTTCGTTTAATTATTTCAGTTGTTTTCTTTGTCATAAAATCCTAAACTAAGATTCGCGACTAGTTTAACTAGTTATGTTTATTTTAAGGTTGACTGCTCTTTTTTTAGAGGTATGAATGTATGGATGTATTTTTCTTCCATATAAATGACGTCATGATTTCAAAAAACAATACGTAAAAGGAATTATTGAAGTCGTCAGGTTTGTAGAGGCACGCAAACACGACAATAATGAAATTTCATAGGTACTACTTTAAGGTCCTGGCCCTTAAAAAAGGTTGTTTAACTTCATACTTCGTAAATTGGGTGTTTCATGGTACACACACACAATATGTTTGAAGTTCAAAGGCTGAATGTGATTTTCCCGAGTATGTTTTTTTATTAATTTAAATGTTTTTAACTCCAACGCACGCTGCTTGCGTATTAAAAATTTTTTCTCGGTTCAAATGTAAATTTGTGATGTTTCCTCGTAAATGTAAGAAAAGCAATAAGTATAATAGCTTTAGCCAAAATGTCAATTTCTGGTCTCGTTCATTTGAACCTTTTCTCGACCAGAAATTGGTCTATTTTTGGCTACCGGTAATTACTTATTCCGCTGAAGTGACGTCTTTATCAAATTGTATGCGACGCGTTGAACTTTTTGGTATGAGAAATTGGTACAAGTGTTTCGTAGATTTGGGTATGTTCATTTTGGTGTGTTTTTTAGGTCGGGTTTGGAATTTAGTCTACTTTTTAATGGATTGAATCATAGAAGTTTAGATGACCCTTCTTGTTGTAATATCGCCTTTTAAGTTTTGTTTAACTTACGTATATAATAGCTTTTATAAGGATACTCAGAACATTATTCTCAATCTCTGTTCAATAAATTACAGTACATCTTTATAAGCCCAAGCCCATACAAGTCTTAGATCGCCATCGCTATTTCGCAGGAATGCCTGATCACCACTTGTAGGGAACAAAAAGGGTTTAAACTAAAAAGAGTTACGTTTTGCGGCGAAGGAGCACTAAAAACAAAAAAGCCCGTAAACGGCTATCGGAAGGATCTGGTGGTATACCTGCGCGTGCGCATGTGTGCGTGTGTGCGTGTACGAGGATGGTGTGTGGTAGTGTGTGTGTGTCGTAACGTGCGTGCGCGGTGCACCCGGCCGCGGAGACGCAGCGTTGCGTAACCAGGCGGCGTCCACGGCGGCGGCGGGCGTAGAGTCGATACAGCCTTATTTGATTGAAAACATACTTGTGAATTAGTATTTGAACTAACCAGCGATCGACCAATTTTCAGTCCTCCTTTTCCTGATCCTCTACTTATTATGGATATGAATGGATAAGGTATATATGTTCAGGTGCTTTAATTTCTTGTATCATATTGTACTTTTAAATTCATTAATAAATTGATTGAAATTGATTGATTGATTGGATAAAATCGTGCGAACAGGGCGTTAAAGACCTGTTTATTATTTGACAAATATTGTAATGATAAAAACCTATTGAATGTTAAAGAATATGGTATCTTAAGATTAGTTGTAAGTTTTATTGTCACTTCTGTTGAACTACACGTGCAATAAGTGTCTGTTGCTAATAATAATTAAAAGAGCTAGTTTTTATCTTTACAGTCCATTACACATGATTTTCTATAGAAACGAAATTATTTTGAAAAATCGGAAACGTTTCCCCTTGCGAAATTTAAGTTCCACGGGAAAAGGAGTATGGTTATCGGCTGAATCTTACTAGATTTTATTTACAAGCAATCATATGTTCCGCACTAACAAAAGGCTTTGCCTCTAGTGTGCGCACGGCCGCTCCACGGAAAGTAAAGTTTGTTGTTCTCGTAAGTAGAGACTCCAGTCGAGCCTCGAGTCGCCGGCAGTGCCGCTCCGACCCGCGACCGAACCGCCCGCCGCGCCGCCATGCCGCGCTGACCAATGACATCTGTCAAACAACAGCTGTCAAACCAAGTGTTCCTCTTGACGTGACTGTTAAGTAAATAGTGACCAAAATGTGGCTGTGGATCACCCTCCTCGCCAGCGCGTTGCTGGTGCAAGCACAGGTAAATTTAATAACTTCGAAGTTGTCCTTAAGTTATTTACTATATTCTGAGTCATGGGCTGTCGATGCTTTAAGACCAACTTGAGGAGAATTGGTCGTAAATTCGGTTCGGTATGTGCAAGGTCTCGTTGTTTACTGGTTGGTGTGTTCTGGAGTGGCAGCTTGATGTGCGCTAAGTGACCACGGCCTGACAGTGATTGGCAGTAGATGCTACTGTCTGATGCATTACAATTATCCTATGCGCTTTATTCCTTGAAGCTTCACGTTGCGCCGACCCCAAATTACCTATTTGGAAAAATTATTGGAAAAGATAAGAATATTGATGATTATAATGATATATGTACTTCTTCTTCTTTCTTTTGTTGTGGGACACCGAGTCGTCTAACGACCCAATGAACCCTAGTGTCAGATTTTTCAACTGCCTTCTACAAGTAGCAGGCTTCTGACATGGTTGTGTATGTACTGAAATTTTTTAAACTGACTTATATTTTCCTCGTTTATTAGCCCGTATGCTGTGACTTCTGTCTATAAACGGTAGTAAATCAAGAATATTAATGATGTCGGTATTAACTGGTTTGCTATTCGCTGTGGACATTTATTTACATCATAATTAACGACTACACTAATGAAACTTAAACAGTGAGTGAAGCCCGATACAACGGTGTCCATGCATGCAACTACCTACCGGCTTGTCTTAGAATAGCTTCTGAGCTCGTGAAATAGTACCTCAGTTGAAACAGGAAACAATTAGTTTAATAACTAAATGAATACCTGAGAATCAGATAGCTTCTCAAAATGTAGGTACCTATATAACATAAATACAATACTGTGTGCTAAGGGAAGTACTGTATTTTTTCAAGGACAGATCTAATTCGTGAATCTGAACAACCTTCTAAAGAACACTGGTTGAAAAGTAAAAAAAAATTGATATTATCAATCCCCCATAAATACTCATATGTATTTTAAGTGTATCTATGGGCCACGTTTAATGAATATTTTGGAAGTAGAAATAAAAATATTTTATCAGCTTGCATACATACATACATTATGGAATATGTTGGACAAAAAATATGTTCAGTTTCATGAGCAGATTCTTCTGATTTGAGGTTTCCTATACTGTATAGCCAATAATTTATGTTTGTTCTCTACAAGGCCTCTACCTACATAATATTATGCATCACCTGTCTACTTATTAATTTTAATTAAATTTCAAGTATAAAAACACACAGTGTTATGAACAATATGGCCTGTAAATGAGTGAACATTAAGTGAAAGTATTTCAAGTGTCCACCAGAGCGTTGAGCGTAACCACAAATTACCCTTGAGGAAGCATATTATACATCCTGTTCATAAAACTGCGATAATCTGATAAACGCTTCAAATTTTGACTATTATTCGTATTAATGTAAGAAGCTACAACTAAAATGTTAATAGCCATTATGTAAGGAACGTGGCCTAGATTGCTGCCTTGAGGCATTCTTATGGTGTGTGAAGTCATCTGTTCAATCACATGTGTTATGTTCTCATGTGTGGATGGATTGTGTATTGTCACGTTCTATATGAGTTGGATATGGTTCAAAACATGCGAAAACAATACATATTTCTAACGGTTATTAGAGAAACAAAAGTAAATTAGCAGTTTGTAGTGTAACTTAAGTTGACATAAACTCTCTACAAATAAACTGTAAGTTTCCTTTTAGATGCTAAATTCGTATGTAATGCACACCTGAGATCATTCTTTTTCGGGAAAAGACAGGTGGTCAAAGATTTCACACTGATAAAGATCCTCCGGCCAAACTGATCGTATCTACATCCTCCACAATTGAATTCTATGGCTTTGATAACATCCGTGAACGTTCTACGATCCAGTCTGATCTAGCTTTATTATCCTGATCAGATTATTGGAATTTTCGAAGTAATAATAACATAACAAAATCACATGAATAGCTATTGTTGGTATTCTTTTATGATCTGTAATGATAATATAAAGTTAAAAAAGAATGATTTGAAAATATTCCAAAACCTTCGTACACTACACTTACAAGTATACTACGGCGTATTAAATCAACAGTTTGTCAAGCGACGCCGTAACAAATTTTGGGAACTTCAAGATCATTTATTTACTTGGCATGTGTATAGAAGATCGTTTGTACAGCGTGTCATTCTGTATACCTTTAATGTAAATGTGTTAGACGAAGGTTGATCAGCCTGCTGAATAAATAGCACCAACTATTCATAAACAGGTACATTACACGCCTCTGTTCTCATTGTTTAATGTTCGTCCTTTTATAATGCAGCTTTGGAACACGATCAGAGACCTTCTCGATGGAATTTTTAATGCCGACACACGTTCTGTCGCATACACGTCCTATCTTTTAATTTATCCTGCCATAATAGGCTAGGGACCTTAAACAGCCAAGAAGAGATAATAATCATAGCTATTATAGCTTTATGGATTCTACATATATACATAAATATATCACGCTTTATCCCTTTCGGTTAGGCAGAGCATTCACGACCGTAAAGATATGGTCGCTATCTTGGATCGTTATGGATTTATTATTTTGCAGGGATAGGACATATGCTCTGGAGAGATCTATACTGTACAAATAATGTATGGCTACCTCCTAATTACATACATACATATATCACGCCTTTATCCCTTGCGGGGTAGGCAAAGCGTTAACAGCAGCAAGAATACGATCGCTATCGCCACATCTGACATTTTTCAGGATTGTTTTCCATGGTTGTTTCAGAAAACATGTGTATCAGAAAACATGTGTATCAGTAAATTGACAGGTTATGAGCCTGTCGTCTAAAAATAGTAATACACCAATACTCTCGAGTCCTTTAGTCGCCTCTTACGACACCCGCGGGGAGGATGTGGGGTGATGCTATTCTAAGCCGGCATCACACGGTATTACCTCCTAATTACCGTATTATAAAATTTGTGACTAAATAAACAGGTACCTGAAATCTTGCCCTCAATGGTCCGAATAAGGCTCTCGCTGCTTCCAATGCCGATCAGCAAGGCTATGCGCCCACGCATCTTGTACACCCACTTTGTACAAATATGCGCCACTGCTTGCTAATTCATTCATTCAACTTATGCTTGAAAGTGTAAAATGATGTGGTATAAGAAAGCTTATGAATATTTTTTGTAATACTAGTATTTCCTTCTTCTAAATAGGTACTGCGGCAAGTGCCACAGTTTTTCCTTACCACATGAGCATTTATCACTGCTTGAAAAATCCCTTAAAAAAATAAAACGGTTTCCTAGGTAGGCAAATTTGATGAATGGAAAAGCAAAACACACACATAAATCACGCTCTGGCAGGGTAGGTAGAGCGAAAAGCAAATAAGTTGACTGTAAAAGCTAAGTAGACTTATAAGTATTATTAATCACCAATAGCCTTTAGACTTAAACCCTGAAGGTGTCTGATAATTATTCTGCTAGTAGAAAAATGTGTGTAGGAATAAGAATTCATTCATGGAAGCAGCCTGTGACTCAAACGACAAGTTGACTCACTCAACTCGCCCGTGAATCAGTTGCAAAAATAATACCTTTTATGTCATAAGCAATTAATATTTTAGTATCTTTAGTGAATCCAGTTGGGTAAACAATACTAAGTACCTGCCAAGGTACTTGTAGTATTTATTCGACACGAATGATGAATAATTTTCGTTCGCTACGCAGTTAAGAAAAGTCAGGCGGTGAATATTACGATAATTTTGACCTGTAAACTTAGAGCATTCACCCTAAAGAGATGGCAAAGCTGGGCTTACACCTCTTCCAGAATCCACTGCCCATTTGCCCAGCACATTAAATGAAACTGACTGTTGTCATTTTGTATGTGGTTGTCAAGTTGTTGTAAAATTTTCGTTGGGTGCGGTACGTGTTTATCTCCCCTCCCGCAAAAAGAGGCAGAAAAATTTGTTCGGGAATTCACTGTCTATCACATCCATAGGGTGAATGCTCTAAGTCTGTAAAAGATCTCATTTGTTTTTATATCAAACCAATCACATTACGTCATATACTAATTAAGAGACGAAAAAAACGGCAAACTAAATACGACTGTGTATTGTGATGGAAAATAAATCGTATTTGAGTCCAATAGTGGGTAGACCTTGTCACGTTCTTATGTAACGCTATGTTCCACTTTATTTAGTTTTTACTGCGACCGATCCATATCTTATCGTAGAAAAGGGATAAGTTTTATTTGCGATGGCACAAAAAGTCGATCATTGTCCAATTTGATTGGCTGCGTGACTATTAAAAGTATAAACGATAAAAAAATTATTAAAATCTAGGAATAACAACCTTAAATGTTTGCAGTTTCGGTGGCTGATTACTCTTTCCTGGTATACTTTGAAAACATTTTTTTTGTCACTGCTAATCATTTTCCCGTGAGAATGAGATATTTTGGGAGTCAACCGGATCTTAGTTGGACTATTTTGGTTGCCTAATTGTTTTAAAAACAATTACAACAGTGATGTTTTGTATACACTAAAAACCTATGCAGTACATATAGATGCAATTAAACAGCACGAACCGATGACACATACACAATGACAACTGGTACATAAAACATGACTTTTAAACGTGCATCGCATACCTATGCGCACGTCAAGGCGAATATGATGGCCGAACGCGCATATCTAAACCAAGTACGGTTATTTAGGGTATTCCAAGAAACAGTTCGATTATTCGATAGTGTCAAAACTTGGACACACTTGTTACGTTTTCGATAACCATCAAAACGGGTTTCGTATGACTTGTGATTCCTTGATTGGCACATTGTTTAATATTGACAGAAATATACTCGTATGTCCATAACAGAACTGGTTATCAGCTGTTAGTTAAACCACAAAGATAGGTACAGAGTAGAAGATTGACCGCAATGAAAACAATGCGTTTTTGTCATTTTAAACGGGGACAGAGTAAGTAAACTGATAGACCTTTTGAACTACAACGGTAAGAAAGTAAAGAAATTCATTAGTTCTGCTAATGATATTCTCATTTACGCTTCAAAAGGCAATCATCAAGTTGGCATAATGGTGTTAAATGGCTTGGCCTGGTCAGCCGGCCTCCACGACAGAGCGAGGTCGCACCTTCCTCTCCTCATTGCCTTGTTTAATATCTATTTAATAACACATTTAGCATCAAAGATCATTGTTACAAAATATTGAGGTCGAGGTGGCAGGGAAAGGAAGTTGTACTTCTGTATTTATTTGCTAAATTTCCTCCCATAAAGGTGTAGTAATAACTTTGAATTATTTATAGTGTTGCCTTGCTCTGAAGCTTCCTTTATGAAGCGATTGTGATCGAATGATGTGAATAGGCTATCAATAAAGGATAAGCCTTCATTTATCTTGTGTTCTATGTGTAAATCAATCAAATAGGTCTATTAAAATAGACAATATTTTATGCTCATGACAACGAAATGGATTTTATTTCAAATGAGGTCTTTTGAGCGTTTTTTACATCTTTAAGTTTTATTATGATGGTGGATTATGTATCTATTGTCATACGATTTTGAGACTAAAGCGGATCGCACACTTAACGCACGACGGACCAAATGTGCGATCCGCCTTAAAAACTTAAGTTTACTTATTATCCATTCAATCTACCACATACTCATTCACTTCTAGCTCGCAGCTAAAGATGAATATTATATTTGATTTACACAGTCAATCTAGCTACTACGATAAACTGTCTTTCTATGTGCATTTAACAAGCATGAGGCTTTGCATTGTTCGTCGTATTTTAGCATCAGCACGGAACTGCCGGCGATGTGTAAGGTTGTTAGCGCATTTGATGCTACGAACTTTGCCCACAGGGTGTAAAAGTTTCATAAGCGTAAATTTTAATCATAATCATTCTCATACAACTAGTATACATTGCCTATAATGTAATGTATATTTACTTTAATATAGTTTTAGTACCCATAGAGTAGTTAATTGGGTGATAAACTACTAACACAATTTTCATAGGTAAGTACCTAACAGTAACTAATAACAGTTAAGTTTTATCATGTCTCTCAAATATTTATCAATACATATCTACCAAATTAAAAATGAATACAAAAATTTGTTGTAAAATAAAAATATTGCTAATCAAATAACTTATGGGTACGAATACGTACATGTCATATTATTTAGGAAAATAATAGAAACTACGTCATATATCTTTAGATTCTGGTTTAAATCTGCAATAAATTGATATTCACATTATCTATCCTGCAGAAATGAAATTTTCTTTCTTTTTCTGAAACAAAATAAAATAAATGTTTATTTTATTGCATCCTGTAAAAACTTTTATGCACCCTGTAACGACGTAGTAAAGGCGTCCAGTGCACGCTGAGCACGCAACGCTCTGATTGCGCCCGTGGGCCGATCGTGCTGATACCCTCGCGGAAGACCAGCTCGCCGCATTACCAAGCATCCACCACCGCCACTATCCACCCATCCATCAGTTTCACAACACCACCTCACGCTTTATGACCACCATTACTTTTCAACATCTGATTATGTTAAATAGCGCGTTAATTTTATGCTTAACAGCTTCCTGGAACGGCCTGAGAATTGGGTAGCCCTGATCGGTTTCCGCTAATTCTTTACTTAAATATTATGGCAAATTTTTGTACAGTTATTAGTCGTGAAGGAGGAAGAATTTTATGCCTTCTACCACCGTTTTAATGCGAAAAATATTTGATTATCACTGTAAGCGACTTGTGAGCCAAATTCTGCAGGTTGCAAGAAAACCAAGTCCGATAAGATGGTGATAACCATATATGTGTTGGCCAGGAAATATAACAACTCGGTGTCAATATGTAAATACGACAAGTAGATCTATTTACGTAGTCCTAGTCACGCGATTGGCCGGTTACGTCAGCATGTCCAAGTTGTTTTTACTTAGCCATTTATCTGATTTTCAAGCATGTCTGTCTTTAACTCATTGTTTCATCTTCGAATAAGATCTGTATCACAAAAGGATTGACAGTACTTGAAGTAGCGTTGAAAATTCTATACTTTTGTGTTTGTCGTGTCCGTTCGACATAAGAATTGACAAAGATAAAATTACAAGTTTTTTAAATGTTTGTCCCGTGAGTATTAAATACACTAATAATATAAAGGAAATATCGAAACTCAGGATTTCTGTGACATCTTTTCGCAACGACCTACTCGAACATATACAATTTGCCAGTGGGCTAACGATATACAAATGGTACATTATTATTTACGCCAATCTGATGGTCACCGTCACCGCCGGCTGTCGCCGTCACCGTTGCCGCTGGCAATCATTGACCACTTCCTACAGCCAAGTGGGAGTAATAACAATGCGACTTCCTTGGGAAACCGTTGATTTGATTATAAATGCTAGTTAGGTATATTCTTGTAAAACCTTCAGCTTTCTATACTATCATTATCACACCTCGTTTTAGAAGAATTAACCTACTATTGGGCTCATTTTCGTGACAGACTTAAAGTACATAATTCGAAAACAGGCAATCTTTTTCTTATTAACATAATCTACTTTCTTAGCAATTTTAAATTGTTTGAAAAGACTATTGACTGGACGTGTGGAAATCCACTTGTACCTTTGAATTCCGTGTGATTCTCATGGTGTGATGAATGGCATATACTTAAGCACACACGCATACTTCTCAGAATCGTTCACAAAAAATCTTAATCTCAAGTTAGCCTACCATTCAACAAAATAAATCTCAAGTTGTCATATTCAGATTTCAACCACAAGATGCGATGACGTCACCTCACAAGACTCGCGACGGTCGAAATATTGCGTCGACAAACCGGTCCGCCCGCCGTTGCATCAATGTGACTCTACCTATATGGCAATGGGTTATATTCCCACTTACATAACTACCAGGCTGTAATACTATGCTAATTTGATATAAACAACTGGTTAAATGCCTACTATGGCTTTATCATGAAAAGTTACGTTGATATGGACACTCCATCAAGGAATTCCGCAGGTTGTGCCGCTGACCCCGACAACGTTATAGGGCTAGGGCAATAACGTTTATCCAAGAATAAATTAGGACTAGCTAGTGAAGTGACGTGCAACTAAGTAACCTTCTGTATAACTGGACCTTAGCTAATAGATGGTACCTATAATATTAGAGTGTGATAGTATTATATAGAGAGTGCGCTCTACTTCACAGTGCAAAGGATCTGTATGGCTGCGTGGTTCACAAGTAATACGGGCAATGAGCACTTATGAGTCTGTCTACATTCATGCCGGTGGTGATGAATATTCACGACCTTCGTCTCGCCTGGAGACGGCTGCTTTGACTTTCACTACTGCCGCATTGGTACGGAAACGCCCTTATCCCGAGAGATCCATAAAATCATGCATTATTCATGTGTATATTGTAAGGCTAATCCGTCCCTTCACAGCTCAAGTACCTACCTTAATCTAAAGCCGTAGGAAAAACATCTTAGTAGAAAAGAAAATGGTTCATTTTTTTTTCATGAATGTTACATTTTTGCTAGTTGTCAGCCAAGTGTAAAATAATAACACTTTCACTTGATTCTTCTTACCACTCATATGTTACAAAGACTATACATTTTGTGTTATACGTCTGTGACTGTCCTACGTACCTGATTAAAGGCAGGTATGGTGAGTATGAGTAAGTAACAAAGATTTAATATTAGCCATATAAAATAAACATCAATAAGTAAATGCTTCTGTGTATTAAAACAACCGTTTTGCAATCTCCGGACCACCACGGAGTCTAATATTAATGCAAATAGCACAACCTAATAACCGAGGCGCAAAATGTCTCCGGCATAATAACCACTTTATTCAATACCCATATCAGAATATGGTTTTACTTATGAGAGATTTATTTACCTGCCAAATTCAATCTAGACACGCGGCAGCGTGTCCAGCCAAGTCCAAGCAGAGAACTGGCTAACCGCGCCGTGTGTGATATTACACAAACCATTTGGCGTCACTTTTCTGTCATTCATAATTCAGAGTCGATGATGAGCTGTAGGACTATCATAAATGCTTATAGATGTAGGTAACAATTTTAAAGCACAATGGCAGCATTTCTTCTTATTCATTAAGCTGTAAATGGGCTCTCTCTCTTTTTTTATGTGAAAAGTACTTTGCCAATTTATATGTGGCTTTCAAATTAATTGCGTTTTAGTGAATATTTTGAGCGATAAGCACTAGTTTCGCTGAGCACGTAGAATAAGACAAGTTTAAAGGCATTTGAATGGAATCTTCCAAGCATGTACCCCGAGCTTGCACAGTTAGTTGACACCTTAAGCTTTATTATAGGCCCCATTCATTTTATTGAATAGATATCTCAGTTCCGCACAGCAGTTGTAATATAACTCACAGCTAGGTACATCTAATCCACCTTTTTGTAAAGTGAGGTGACAAGACAAGTGTATTTGTCCTACATTTTGGGGAATAGTTCTCTATTTATTATTTGGATTTGGGTTAAAACGTGCCTCAATAATGTTATAATAGGAAAAAATCATTAGTTCGATTGCGTTCGACATTTTTGTTTGTATCAGATACGGTATGAGAAGTAACGCCCAAAATATTATGAACCATACGCAAGTATATTTCCATACTAAAAACGAATTATTGCCCTCCGTCATGTATATCAGTGCTTTTCTTTAAAAATAGCTGTTGAGCGTTCAGTTATTATTTCAAAGTCTAGTTATAAGGGATATAATGAAGGGTCTGTAATGAGATGAAGGCTATAAATAATACTGTATTTTATTTAAGTACCTTCATAAATTATACCAGTTTCCCATTTTTGTCGTGACATTGCAATCTTCTTTACATATGCGATTATGAGTCGACAAAAAATATACATATGAAGGTATGTTTAAGTATTTCGGTACACTTTTATTAACTGTATTATAATGTATAATAATACTGTGTATCTAATTTTTAATACAGTCATTATTGGCAAAAACATGAATAGACTTTTAGTCTGCTTAGTCGTGGCGTGTCCATTACTTCATTATCATAACTGTAAGTAGAACTAAAACATAGTAAATGCGAGTATTCAGTTCTGTAATGGTAGTTGGAGCCATGCGATAATGACTGCCATGCGAACCCTACAATTTGAGCGATGTTGAGCCCTCGTTGTGTTGCTAACCTTACTTCAATTTAAACTACCTCGTGTATTTTGTTCTCGTATAGCTTGTTTGATGTGGATTCACTTAATGTTGTATACAGTTTTGTAGCCACTACTAATGGATAGTTTACTAATTGGATTTAATAGATTTTACGAGGAATATTAAATATGTTATTAGAGGGCACTAGTAAAGGGTTAATAACTTAAGTATAATAGGAGGTAACTCTCTTATATAGTATTTCATTTCTTGTAAATTATACATATTCAATCAGTGATCTATCCAGTTATCCAGGAGTTATTTAGAGTTATATATAAACTAACTGTGGTAAAATTTTAACTTTTAATTTATTTATTTTTAATTTTTTTTCTTGCGGCCGTTAAAGCTCTGCCTACCCCGTAAGGGATAAAGGCGTGATATGTGTATGTATGTGTGTATGCATGTGGTAAAATTTTATGTGACTCTCTCAAAGAGAGCTAATTAAAACTGGTTTAATGAAAATCTCATGAAATACATTACTCAAAACATTTTTTTTAAGAGCCAATAAGGCAGAAATAATTACTTATTCCAACAAATTTGACAGGAACCCAAAATTGTCGTAGGTGAAACAGTTGACTACCAAGTATTTATTTATGGGCTGAGATGGGACCAATTGTCTTAGTAAAACATTTCGTAGGCATTTATCTATAAATATTATCTATTTCACTTTCTGTTTGACATTTGGCTCTGTCCGGTTTATCAACTTTATGTTTTCTTGTAAGTAGGTACCGTGTTTTGTACACCAAGTACGATATTAATATATCATTACAACGAACGACATACCGACCCAGCAACTTTACAAAAAAAGAAACAACAGACTTCCGCCCAAAGAACACAGTTACGCTTCTTTTACCAACGACTGTCCATTGTGATTCGTATTTCGAATTAGGAATTTATCGAAGCGACCGTTAAGCAAATAGCCGCTGCGAGTTGCGCATACGCATGTTATATCATTACAAGCCGCTAACCGCGCAGTTCCCTGTGAATGTGCAAAACGTGTGTCCAATAGCAAGAGCCATACCATTAAACAACGTAAACCGTTTCATAAGTTTAATGAAGTCGTAGTCTAGGGTACCTACCTAATAATTTTGTTCACCTACGTGAAATAACAGTATTGCTCAAATAGGAACAGTTAGAAAGTAATTTAAGTTCATAAAATCTATATCAATTATCGGTAAGGTAGCCAACCTGTTACGTTCTTACGCAAAACTAGAGCTAAAGCAGTGGGACTCCTACGTCCATATGTAAAACGAGGTGTAACTTTAAATGCGCAAAACTTTAGACACCCTCAATCAGCCCATGAAACTTAACAACTTTCCCCAAGAAACATAGGTTAAAATGTGAGAAAAATATTTTCTACCTCCCATACAAATTGTCTTGGTCGGTCAGTGATTTTGTACGGGAGGCCAAAATTTGTTTTCATATTTCGAACTATGTTCCTTGGAGAAAGTTGTTCTGTTTCATGAGCTGATTGAGGGTGTCTGAGGTTTTGCGCATTTAAAGTTACACATTGTATAAACATCATCAACAGCCACTACAGTCAGCTATGTACCGAAAATAGCTCAAAAGTACCATACCAATGTAACGGTCATTAACGCTCTGCCTACCCCGCGAGGGATAAACGCGTGATTTGTGTATATATGTATGTATTCGGTATGTAATTATGGTATAGAGAGTACATCGGTTTGTACCTACCACAACAGAAATCAGATACTATAGCTTCACTTTTTGCTACAAGATATCAATGACCCAAAATTGAAGGCAGCATCTCTACAAGCACAATCGGAGATATTCGATCTACCTACTATCCGCAGCGAATGCTTATTGCAGTGTAACGGCCTTCGGGTTTCGGCCATAGCTATTGTCTAACAACTAACAGGTTATTCGCCTAGATCGGGTTTATTAAAATGTTCGCTTGGAGATGACGTTGCGAAACTGAAGTGGGCTGTGTAAGCGCAGAAGATTATGTGGAGGCTCTGCAGTGAAGTAGGACATCTACTTCGTTGGTTAAAAAGGATGAACCGGCCATAAAACTGCACATGGTTAGCGAGGAACTTACGTATAAGCATGTGTTTTTAAGGTGTTACCCCATTTTCTACAGGAAAACTTAATTTAATTTTCGGACGGACACCCAATTCACTTGTGGAGGTAATACATATGCGCGTTATGAGATCAGATCTGATAATAATATTATTCAGGAAATTTTAACAGACGTACCTAGTAAAACCTCACAAACTAATACCTATTTTTATTTTATTACTTATCATTATTTTGTTTTCGGAGTAAACAAGGTAGTTGCTTATAAATTTAACTCGCTCATGAGGAAGGAATAAAGTCGAATTGCTATTCGAAAAACGTGCAAACGTGAAGCGCATTTCAGCTTATATTAGGTACATTTCCGTATAGTTTAGGTAATTACTATCCGTATATGCCCGTATCTTACTACTAAAATCGTTGTATTGGGATTTTAATATACTCACAGTGCTATATTCGGCCATTTCGGTACTCGTATTTTCATTCATCAAAATAAATCTGAGAATTTCTTCCAGAACTAACTGCGAGCCATCTTCCCCCGATTCCAAACAAACCATGAGCAAAACCGCTTCCAAATCGAAACGGCATTGATAGCATCGTGACTGCCCCTTAACGGGTCAAGACTCGGCGAAATTACTGAGGCCCGAGACGTTGGACCTCTTCTAGGTACGACTGGCAAGTACCTAGCCACTCTACTTAAAAGACAAGATTCCAAAGATGTCAAAAATAAATTAAAGTTTGTGATCTTTTATTAGGTACGTCTGTAAAATTTCCTGAATAAAAAATATCTATCAGACCTTACAATGCATATTATATGGACGAACGAACTGTTCAAACTCACCAAATGAATTAAAGTTTTCAAGAGTAACAGTCACTAATGAGGCTGAAAATGAGAAACTTAAGTAAAAAAAAAGCTCTACACTAGCTTTGTAAAAATATGCATTGCTTTTTCAATCCAAATAATTTTAGAAAAATCCAATCTTTTGTGTATTTCCTCAAAATTAATCTATGAGAAGAATTGTATCTATAGCAAGCTTTGTACTTGTAAAGCATAAGCGGAGAACCACGTTAGATTTTCTGGTCCAGTGATGTCCTAAAACCGGAAAAACATGTGACTATCATAGGGTGCATTTTCTCATCTTCTTCCTGTATTATAATGGCAACAGTTCAGCAACAAATCTATCTAAGCTGTTGGTGACCCGCGTCCCGGCCGCCAGACCGCGCTCGGCGCCCGCGACCGTGCGTTGACCTCTGAAGAAAGGCCCTGCGTGGAAGACGTCTCGCTGATGCCTCGGGAATGGGGAAGATGAATCGCTCGACATTCCAAATTCAAATTTCGTGCAACTCGAAATGTAACACCACAGTGACTGTGTACCTACATACTAGTACGGCTAAACTAGGCTTGCAAAATCTTTGACGTACCTAACCAAGTTATACTGTCTCAAATCTCTTTCTATAGTGAACCGTACACGTCATCGTTATTTCATTTGTCCACGTGTTATCCATATGGTTCCATTTATTCTCACTTAAGATCTTGATTACCTTTTTAATATATATTTTTTTGTAACTTGAAAAGGAAGCATTGGAAATTATGAACTTAGTATTTAGGTATTAAGTATTTATATGCACACTCTTATAAATATTATTTCCAGCAATAACACGAAAAACTTTAAAACATCTAAAACTTTTGCTTAAAAATAGCTTGTGGACATTTAAGAGCAAAGTGAGTGACAGTACATTTAAAACGACAGAGAGTTCTTCCATTCCGCACAATAGGCTCGCATACTTTGTATGAGAACGTGGTAAACACTTAACATATTTCACGGCAATTCGTTATGTCAGAGGCACGGGCTAAACTGACCACTACTTTACTTATATGACTATAGAATATCATGAATGTAACCTTCACGGGCGTGTTAAGATTTTTTAAAGGGTACGAGTAGTTTTGACTGGAATGATTTAAAACTGTTTTGTTTATTGGCATAAGTACGCATGCGGTTTTCCGCCGTAGCATTTTGAATTGTACGAATATGACACCAAAGTTCTTACTCCGTAGCAAGCAGAATGACACCGGCAATGCCTATGCCAGCTTACTAGAAATAAAGTATCCTATATCTATGACATTATTTATTAACCAAATAAGCATAAATAAACCATTGGCCATTTTGGTGGTATCGTGATTCGTGCCAGTCTTCTCCGTGCCAACAAATAAAGAACTTGAACTTGAAAAAAAATTGCAGTTTCTGTTAACTTGCTGAATAACAGAGCGTAAAAGTTATCGCCACGTAGGAAAAATATTTGAGGGTCATGTTTTAGGGTTGGCACTCGGCATCTTTATTACCTCATGACGGACCTAAAGGGTAAATAGATTTGCGGTCGTGATTCCCGCTCGCACGACAGACGGCAATCAGCCGGCGTACGATCCGCCACCGGCCTTCCTATCAAAGCCGTCTTGATGTTTATTTACTATCAACTCTACTACAAGAAGGTGCTATCTACGTTTTCAAGGAATAGTTATTCAATATATCATAAAAACCCGTCAGTAAAGACAGGACCTTTATTAACTAAAGGGCAAATAGATTTAAGTTTGAGATGCCCGCTTGCACGGCAGACGGCAATCAGCCGCCGTACGATACGCCGCCGGCCTTCCTATCGGAGCCGTCTCGATGTTTATTTACTATTGACTCTACTACGAGAATATGTGGCTATGTGTACTATAGATATATTGTGATATATTTCATGCTGTACCTGCCTAAGATCTTACCTTAGGCTCAAATGTAAAGCTAGATAACTATCGACCTTAGTAAATGAAAGCTAAAAATACAGGTAGCTTACGCTTGTGTTTAATAAATTATTATTAAAAACTATTTGCCTTGAATTAGTAATTGCGTATAGAAAATGGCTTGCTATTTTGAGGCAGCTAAAAAAACACTGAAATAAAGGCAAGTGATAGTTTTTTGGTATATAGAAGACTAAAATAAATATTGCCTATGAGAGCGCAGTGGTAGCCTAAGGCTGTATTGCCTTAGGTTACCACTGCCTCTTTAGCCAGTCTCCTCCGCGATGATATTACGTATGCAACCGCAACCGCTGACCCTTGATCGCCCGCGGCCATGCACTCGCCGACCCGAGTATAGAGGCCCAGCTTCCTATATTACACCCATAGGCATACAACCTTTGTAATTCATCGTGGACATTTCAACTGGCAAGTAATACAACGGGAATACAATTGTCGCTTATAGATACGCCCGAAATGCGAATAAATATTTTTGTATTTTCTTGCGGAACTAAAAGATGTTGTAAAAAATATATAGCCTTAAAAGTCTCCAGTAGGTAACTGTCAGATACTACATACATACACATATCACGCGTTTATCCCTTGCGGGGTAGGCAGAGCGTTAACGGCCGTAAGAATACGGTCGCTAACGCCACGTCTGACATTTTTGAGGATTGCTTTCCAAAGTTATTTCAGAAAACATGTGTATCACTATAGTGACAGGTTGTCAGCCTGTCGCCTAAAAATTGTAATGCACCAGTACCCTCGGGTCCCTTAGTCGCCTCTTACGACACCCGCGGAAAGGATGTGGGGTGATGCTATTCTAAGCCGGCATCACACGGCTGAAGGTCAGATACTACTAATATTAAATGAAATACTGATAATAATTCTGTATTATTAAACAAAAGTTTACCTAGTAAAAAAGACATAAACGCGCTATATCATTAAAACTTAATAATACTTTGTGTAACAGACACGCCTATTTTGTAGGGACTACAATTACCATAAATATAGAAGTTGGCACCAAATTTAGTTATTAGATTACGAAGCTAATTCGTTTCCGCCTTGCAAACTTGTTTCGAATTAGATTACACCATTTGCGTAGGTACGCGAACCTATTTTCAATCCATTAGGTACTGTAATTTAATGGATGAAATGTTTCTGACGCAGCGAGCTCATTGTAATAAAGATATTCAGTTTAGCTACAGATCAACAGCAGTAGGAATAACTTCCATCCACGCTGTGAAACGAAAGATCAATCAGCTGATGCGCCTTTAATTATTATTGTAAATGTAATTGGTGTATTGGAGAGTATTGGTGTATTACAATTTTTAGGCGACAGGCTGACAACCTGTCACTATAGTGATACACATGTTTTCTGAAACGACCTTGGAAAACAATCCTCAAAAATGTCAGACGTGGCGATAGTGGCGGTATTTTTAGGGCCGTTAACGCTCTGCCTACCCCGCAAGGGATAAAGGCGTGATATATGTGTGTGTGTGTGTGTGTGTGTAAATGTAATTACTGGTAAGGGAACTTGAGAGGTACATTTCTGACGTTTACGCACACATGATTAAAAATCAAGTTCCATAACATAAGAACGACTATTTCACGTATAATTTATTCTTCACAAATTTCAAGCTCAAAAAGTGGAAATGCAAAGATAAGTATGACGAATGAATGTATCAAAATTTAATTGTTGCTTTTTGATTCGATGAAGAAGTGCAACAGTCAGTGGCAGTACAAAATGTAAAACCTAAATTTGATTTGTTATATTCCCTTTGTTATAAGCTGGCTACATATTTGCCAAAGTTTGCCCATAAAAGTCCTAGGAAGATTATTTTATCTCGAGGCATGGCAGGCAATCCCGTAGTAACATCTCGATGTAGAAGCCAACGTGATTTGTTACGACGATTTGCATTGTCGTATCGTAACGGTCTTTCAGAAACATATAGGGTAACCTAGGGGTCGAGCATCGAACCTTTTCCACTTTGTAATCCAAGAAGTGCTATAAACTTTACGAGCAGTTATGATTTTAGCGCAACCGTCAAGTTTACAAAGTTACTGATGGACAAACTAAAATTCTTGAAATGAGAATGTTTATCTAAACCAATCTGTTAAAACTGCCAGTTCATCAAGTTCCCTCTCTTTTCGTGTGGGACACCGAATCGTCCAACGTCAAGTTGATAATATATGAGTATAGTATAGTGAGGCAATGGGCCCTTTCTTACTTGCGAGTAGCAACATTTTGAAACATTGTCATGCCTACATTGTTGTGGACAAAGAATGACAAAACGTGTTTGAGACAATGCGAGGAGTTACACGTATCTTTTGCATATTCTATAACGAGTTGGCATATCTCTTACAAATCGGCTTAAAATATTCTTAGATTCAGCTGTGTTAAATATACTAGTTTTGTAACAAAAACAAACTACGGTGTAACACAATCTTTGCAGACATGACCATTCTATGAAACCGAATTACTTCACCCATTAAACAAAAATGTTAATCAGTTTACCAGAATCAATTCAATACAAATAAAAGTTCTATTAAACAGCAAAGCGCATTCCTCGACTTTTATGACTTCAGACAAGCACAATACTAAATTTGAATTGCAATTTAAATCGGAGAAAAGGAACACTGGCCATTTATGAGGGTTTGGTTCTTCAAGTCTTAAGACCCAGACTGATGATGATTGTGCGCAGAATTATTTTCTTTGTTTGACGTTTAGACTCAAATTATGTAGGAATTAGTGTTAATTTTATTAAGTAATCCAATTTAATTTTTCTACAATAGAAAACGCAACCTGTATTTAAAATTTTGAATCCTGAATGTGTGATATTGAAATTTTCCTTGAACCTAGTTACATCGAAAATAAAAGTATCGGATGGTGCAGAGTAGACAGAGAGAATCCTATACGGTCAGGTCTGTTGGTTTTGTATTCATCACAGCCAGGCAATTTGTGTAGTGATTTGTCCGCTGAATAAGGAAGTACATGCCACCTTTTCCTGTGTCGTCGGCGTTGTTCATAAATTGTATTTCAAAGCATGTATCTCAAGATCGTCATGGATACCGATTTTTTTTTCTCGCTTGCACATGATCCTGTGCTGGCGTGATAAGATTTAGAACGAAAAACGATCGGTGTCAGTGGGTGCATTCAGCCAGGTGTCAAACTAAGGAGGATGAGGCACGCGACAAGTTCAGGAAACAGACGTTTTTTTTTCAACAAATTTTTCAGTTCTATGGACTAATCAAGTCTGCATAATGATGGAGTAAACCAGTTAAGCACCTATCTTTGTATATTGAAGTGTGTATTTCTATACGAAACACGACACTGACTCGTAATTTATAAGTTTTACAAGAACGCAACTTAATCTTGGTATATTTAATTTCATAAAATCCCTTTCGCTATATTTCTGATATACCGCAATTACTGTAATACTCTATAACACAATGACCCAAAAAGTGTGACCTTACAAGATCATATTACTTACATTGCAACTTATGGAAATGTTGTTTTACTTCCAGAACACAGAAACGAGCAATGAATTCACTCCAGCAGTGACGGCGACGTGCAAGGCTGGCATCATGTCCATCAAGATCACCTTCAACCAGCCCTTCAATGGTATCGCGCACGCCAGGGAATTCAGGTACCACCTACTCACAAAAAATGCACGTATTTTCCTCATAAGTATAAAGTATAAATAGTACAGTATACGGACATAGATATCGGTGCGCTAACTAGAAAGAAAAGTGAAACAAAATACAGGTCACTATCTCAGCTTAGGTTTGGCCATTCAAAGGGAAAACGCTGCCAGCGTTTTGGGTACCATGTCTCATGGGGGCGCCCTGGACGACTTTTTTATTTTTTTTATCTAAGTTGTTAGGTTATTTTTTTTATAAGATTTATGATCTGTACGTATAAGGTCACTATTACTGCAGGGAAATTTCTGAAATCCACGAAGACTGGACCGGTTTCACACTTTTTATTACTCGCATTTGTTAATTTGTGGGTTGTGTGTGAATTGATAAGGGTATATGTAAATGGAAAGAATATGTGGTATAAGCACAATTCAGAAGTGACAAACTTTTGCAAGCAAAAATTCTGAAATAGAGCTTCTGTTGTACTTTTCCTGATGGACTGATGACAACGCAATCAAAATCACAATTATTATTATATTAAACCATAAGAATATTATTCAGTTGCAATATGAAACAAGTAGTGGTACAAAAATAGCAATAATTTGTATTGAATTACCCACCTGGCATTTAAGGCTGTCAGATTCAAAGTTAATGACGTTAAAGGCATTTAAAGTGACCGACTACCATTATCAAGTAGGGGAACTCGTTTCATTACGTTATGCGGCTACAAAATAATAATAAAAAAATACAAAATATGTTTGGATTCAGTTTTTTTTTATTCTAACACCAAATATTTATGTTAATATTCTAATTAATTAAATGAGGAATGCTAATTGCTAGTATCAAAATATTGATGAGGACTTTTGGTTTTACTGTAAGCAATAAAGTTTTTCTGTCCGTCTGTCTTTAATGTTGATAGAGATGAGTGGCATAGGAGGATATGTATGTTGTGTCAACTCTATTAAACTGGAATAATAAGGATAAGAGTTCTGAAGTAAGCTTTGGATGATGACAAGATATTTCACATACATCATAGTGCCATTACGTACCTTTTCCAGAACCCCAGCTTGTATGACGCAAGGCAACGGCACCGAGTCGTTGAGCTTCGACATCAACCTGATGGCAGCGCAGGGAGACCCGGACTACTGCGGTGTTTTCTGGAATAATGTAAGTATTTATAAAAAAAAAATCGGATGACACTTCTTTATTCTCTACTAGCAGCCCACCCAAGGACTCCGCCTGCTGTAACTCATTTTTCCGTGGCCATTTGTTTTTTCCCGGCAAGTTATTATAAGGAATGCTGAACTGTATTAAAATCCGTTGTGTAAATTTAAAGATGACGCAAAAAATGTCTTTACTTCGTCCCTGGATCTATACTTTGTTCATGCTGTTCTGACCCGGCTTAGTGCTATTCTTCTTCTTTTCGTGTTGACACCGACTTGTCCAATGTTCCAATAAGGCAGTGCACTAATATTTTGTGGGTTCAAAATAACACTTTGATTGATCAAATTAGTCGTTGACTTTGATTCGATGTTAATAAAGTATACCTATAGTATTGATATTTTTTTTTGAAAAATAATCAAAAAAATAATCAATCATCATTCTCCTTGCCTTATCCCGTTTCTCCGTGGGGGTCGGCAACCTAACCTAGGGGATTTGACGTGGAACCAAGTTTTTACATAATCCATAAGAGAAATAAAAGAAAAATAATAGAATAATTTAATTTTCCTAAATATATTGAACGAATAAAATAGCTTCTAAAGTTTAGTTACCTTGTTAAAGTTATCTCAGCAGCAAGTTTTGGAACGAGCATTACAAATGACGCAATCCAAATTTCTTATCGCACTTTGACAAGGTTTACAGACCGCAGACTACGTGACTTTAGACTTGGTGGTAACAACGATTTGAAGTTGCAAGCCACGTTAAAGACCCTATTTCCCAAAATGCAACACCTTAATAAATTCCACAACTACTTAATTGCCTTTAGATGCTTTAGGTATATAAAGGACATTGCTACACATATATAATAGTAAAGTAATATACGAGACAGCCCTACAAATACTTATGAAGCAACAGACATTGAAACTTAACAATATTCCCTTCGAATCATATGTCAGTCAGGACAGGACAGGAAACGACCAAAACATATCGCCTTCCCGCACAATATTATCTATCAGCTGCCTATCTTTACTATGGGAAGTCAAAACGGTATGTTTCGTCTTCAGTATTCGTAGGGCTGTCCCCTGATACCTATCTCTTTACAATCAATTAACAGTAATCATAAAAACATATTTTTATTATTCCAGCGCACTGATGAGAGATCTCTGCCGCTGGCGGTGCGCGTGCACAGGACGCTCGAGCTGGCAGATGACAAGTTCTACGTCATCACCTGCGGGAAGGCGGGCTTCAGGAACGCCAAGTAGGTTCACTATAAATTGGTAATGTTTAGTTCTTCTTTTCGTGTAGAACACCGAGACGTTCTACAATTCAATGACCTGGTGTCAGAGTTCTTCAATCACCTATACACCATAGAAGTAACAGGCCTCTCCTCGTACGATAGATGATTGAAATCATGTTGAAACATTTCCACACAATCGAAATTTGGTTCCTCTCAGAGAGAACTAGACAAATACTCAAGTCAGTGACCCCAAACCATATAGAAGTAACGGATTCGCAAATTGTCTGTTATAAATCAGTATCCCCTAGTCCTTTAGGAAACTCTTCATTAGGTAGGATGTCCAAAAAACTTCGTTGTCATTCTTCTTCAGAAAGAAGCATCATTAATTCATTACTATACTTCCGATTTTACTATAAGTAGACCTTTGGCTTCTGGTTTTTGCAACAACCGCCGTCTATGAAATCAAAGAGGCAACAAGGACCAACGACTTAACTCCGAATAACGTAACATATGTAGGTACCTTAATTCTTTATCTTCTTTTTTCAGAAACGAAACGTCGCTGGTATCCCTACGAATGTTGAACGAAAACGGAAAGAAAGTGCTGAACGCCGCCTTCGGTATGCCTTACACGCTGCGAGCTGAAATCAGTAAAGCTGACGGTAAGATTTATCTTCCAATTTAAAAAACATTCCTCCTATTGGGGCTATTTGTCATACTTACGACGCTCTACAAGTGGATTGGAGAGCGCACGTACTGCAATGTGATGCAAATGTACAAAAGCAAAGCTACTTCACATACCCTGGATTTATCCTTTACTCGATTTTTAAAATATACACAAAGTTGGCTGAAAACGGCAAATATGCTAATGAATAATGATAACTTGAGACAAGAAATTTTATTACATTCATTTCCATTCCAAAACAATATGGTGCTATACTATTTATGTTACAGGCTCCTACGGCATCAAACTAAAGAATTGTTTCGCGTTCAACATGCGCAACAACACAGTTGAACTTACTGACAGCAAAGGGTGAGTCGGACTATTTATTTTCTTCGTGTATTAAACTTAATCGTTTATTGAACCAGATTTCATGTTTACATCCAATAACTATGACATCCGAGTACAATTGATTCTAATTCTATGATGGGTGTTAAATGATTGATGTGATAAGAAGAGTTGATCAGTCTTATATACTATAAATGAAACGTAAATGAAAAAGAATGATCTTTTTTCCGATTAATCAAAATGAGCCTAAAAACTCTGAATGTTCATGAATAACTTTGGTGAATAACTATCAATTATTTTACTATTCCAGGTGCCCAGTAAAGCAGCAGTCAGTGACGATCAAAACTGAGAACGGTCTGGCGGATCTGATGATAGCGTCCATGTTTCGGTTCCCAGACTCCTCACAAGTCAACTTCCAGTGCGAAATTGGCATCTGCAAAGGTAAACTGTCGATGAAAATGAAAACAACTAATGGGAAAAATCACAGCAGCCTCCAGGCCTTAAAACCGAACACTGTCACTGGTCTGCCAACTGAGCTCCCCATGCTTCTAATCTTATGATGCTCTTCTTGAACCGACGATATTAGCGACATCTAGTAAAAGTTTTAAATGTCTTAATAATGATATTGAATTTTGATCATGACTGATAGTCTTGTACTGCGTTTTTGAATATGGAAAATATTTAAAAATTTCAGGAAGTTGCATAGCCCCAGACTGCGCAGATGACTCCAGCAGAGAAACGACAGGAGACGAGGAAACTGTTGTCAACGCTTCTACTGGCATCTTTGTTCTGGATCCGAACGATAGCGCTGGTAAATAGGCACTAACGACTTGTAAAATACTGATAATAAACTCCTTTTTATCCGTTTGATCTTGTGCAACAAGTACCTGTTTCCGAAATAAATTGCAAAAGATACATTTTCACAAGTTCAGCTTGTTTTTCCTACGGCGTAGCGTAGTAAAACAATTATCAAAATAACTTGATTCTACGGATAAAACTAACCAAATCTACGAACGTATATCCTGAAAATAAAGTTATTTCAGTATCTCCATACTTGTCATAAGATGCAGAAACAATTTCTAAGAATCAGCTCTTTATGACTGAATCGCTACACCATCTACATACACCTAAAATGGAGTTTAGTTCTAAATGTGGTGTGATGTTCTAGTTGCAGCCCTACAGTGCGCCGAGGGTGGCGTTCGACCGATCTGGTTGCTGTACCTGGCTATTGCACTCGGAGTCATGTTCCTCGTGATGCTGCTGATCAACTGCTTCCTCTGCACAGCCATGACCTGCTCCTGCGCTAGGACTGACGTGAGTTTTATGTGTTGTCTTTATATGTGTAATTGAATTGAAACAAGGTGTGGGATGTGTGAATTTTACACAGCTGACAGCGAACTCTAATCGCAGAATTTTAGATTGATGACATATTCAAACATTCTGACTTTCTGCGTTTCGATATGCTGCTATCCTGCTATTTAATTTGTAGTATGCAGTGATTAAAATAACATGTTTATTTATGCGGTGGTGATCATAATCGTTCACACATTAAAATACTAAAACAATCTCAATACCTTTCTTTTCGTGTGGTACACCAAGTCGATCAATGACCCGATGAACCCTAGTGTCAGAATTTTTCAACCGCCTTCTACAAGTAGCAGGCTTCAAATCAGTGCCGAGACTGTCATATTGTGCAGTTTATTTTTGATAAACCAAAACAGACAAGGGACAAAATGCTTCGAGTCGGAACGAAACGGAAAACCGTGTTGCTCGAAACAAAAAAGGCTCGGAAAAAATTGTTTTAGAATTTGACAACAGCAACTACCCATAAACTGAAGGTTTTATCCTGACCATTTTCATCGGTTTGAACGATCATTACCTAGTTTAGAACCATTCCATTTTCCCGTGGGAATTTCACGGTATAACATACCATACGTGACTAACTTGTTCGATGGTTTGTAGGTGATTGAGAAGGATCCGTCGGTGGTTGAGGACTACGATCCCTACAGAAGCTGGCATGGCAGCCAGTATGGGGGAAGGTACCCCTCCTCTACTATACATTCTGCCAGGTAAGATAATTCCCTTCGATTCCATAGATTTCTGTGTTTAATTCCTACAATCCTACCTAATAACATAAAAGTTACTCTGTGAGCGTCCATCCCGTCGCTCATTTTTCCTCATAATACTTTTTCGTCATCATCTGAAAGGGCCCTCAATACTTGTCAGACATGGCGGTAACGACCGTAATTTTACGATTGTTGACGCTGAGCCTACCCCGGAAGGGATAAAGGCGTGATCTGTGTCTGTATGTATACTTTTTCATGAAACGTTATACCTCTAGTTTGAATTCATTGTGATCATTATACTTATTATTGGCTATTTTGTGGTAACCACCCTTGTGTACCTAGTGTGTATCATACCCATGTTAAAAATCTAGTTTTATGACAAAAGTTGAAAGCTTTTTTACATCTTCAACAGTTAATCTTAAACGCACAATAGCTAAGCTGATTGGATGAAATTATTTGCAGGTCCGTGTCGGACAACAGTGACCACTACGCGATCGTGCAGTCCAGGCCGGGCAGTCGACACTCCGGCATGCACAGAAATAACAGACACTAATATAAATTATATCGCAAATCAACGTGTAAATATTAATACGTAAATTCGAACAGAACCGTCCTTCGCAGTTGACTACCCTGGTGAAAATATCATCGACTTTGTAACGAAATAGATCTAAAAGTATTTTAAAAGTTCAGTTTTGGAGCATTCCATGAAAACTGCAAGCAGTGGTACCGCAAAAGACAGTATAGTGGCACCTACTTAAATAAGAATACAAATCTATAGAAAGTGTTAAACGTAAATTTGGTTTATTTTTAATATTAGCCAGTAAAACTCTCCTTTACGGAAGTAATAATAATTAAATTATTAAGGTGACGTTTTCATGGAATACTCCTTTAGGAAGCTGATGATATTTCCGTAAACCATGAAATAATGGTATAATGGTGCTCTATGTATCGTATAATAAATAACTAAATAGTTAACAGATAACAATAGTTATGTTATGTTACCCTGAAGTAATATCATAATGAATGATTTCAAAATGAATTTCACTTGTGCCATTTTTTATGTCGTGTACCTATTTAGATATAGTTATTGACTTGTATTTTGCAGTTTTCAAACAACGAATCCGTCCAAAAGAAAATATTATTTACATGATTACGAGTAAGAATAGGTACTGTAGTGTGCAAAGTGTGAATAATCATAGAAAATTCAAATGTAATTTTATGGTGCGTACCTATCCGTTGATCCGTTATTCATTTTGTAATTGAGGCTTCAAATCGTCTAGATAAAATTATTTTACCCTACGAATATAAAAACTAAAATATCAACAATTTAATATTGTATATCTAAAAAAACTTTTTAATGGCTTGGTCAGTTTTTCGCGGCTTTGAAAATTTACTACGCCTTGCCCGCGCCGTAGCAAGTGCTACAGATTATGGCTACAAATAGAATATTATTTTGTAGAAGTAATAATGTAATGTTTTTTTTTGTGTGTTGTGTAAACTGAGTGTGTGTGTGTATGTAGCATAGCTGTTACAAGCCGTTGCAAGTAAAATCTAGTTCTAATTAAGACTATTAACGTAAGGGCGTATGCTTGGTGACGCGTGTTTCACGCGTGACGTAGCTTAGGCGCTAAGATGAATTAAATACCACATCGTCACTGTGAAATATTTTGTAGTTGTTTAAGTAAAATAATGGAGTAATAATTTGTGTTATTAGTATCTATTATTGTATCGAGTTTCTTCAATATTTTTATTTTTTCCGTAACTATCGACATATTTACAGCATTGGAACTAATTTTATATGACCAATTTAATATGACCAACATTAGCATTTTTTTATTTGTGCTCAAATATGCATATGTACAGTAGGATGTAGTATCAGTCATGGAATCTACTATTTGACTATTTTATCATAGATTTTATTATATAGTTTTAGGATATATGAATCTCTGATATATTTTTGTAAAATTGTTGTAAATTAATAAAAATAATAACACTTTTTGAGATTGTATTTATTTAAAAGAAACTACTCAAAATGCACACAAATCTTATAATTTATTTAAAAGTGTTCAACACTATCAAATATTTATTAGAAGATATATAATACGATACAAAGTTTGACAAGAATCAGGCATCATATTGCACGTTGAAAAAAAAAAAACAATATAAAATTACAATTTGCAATAAAGTAAATTACAATTTTAAGTTAAAAAATATTTTATTTCATACATAATTCTCAAATGTAAATAGTGTTGGAAATACGTGTACAAAAAATTACTTAGTGATAGTGATAGTCTAATACAAATCAATTTTGCATCTTTTTTCAGTAGGTTCAATTTAGTTCGATATATAATAGTTTATTTTATAGCTGCCTTCTACTATTGATTATACAAAACACACTATCATTATATACGAAATCAAAATTAATCTTAAAATATATATTTTCCCTAACATTGACTACAACACATGATATTTATATACATTGCAATGTAGACTAACAGACAATGATATAGGTGGACTAGAAAATAATGTCTTTGTCAATATTGGTTTGTAAAGGTCCCCCCTTTCCTTTTTCCGTTTCTATATGGGCATAAAACCCACTTGTATTTTGTATTACCCACCACCTGATTCTCGCTATTAACTAATAAATCAAACATAGAAACTAAACTTTTTTAAAGTAGGTACTCACGCATCATACACAGGTGGTGGTAAAACTTGAAAATCTGGTATGGCACTTGAATTTCTCATAGTTTTGTATTCTATCTAAATATATATATATTCAGGCGTGAAATTTAGCCACTTTAAAAGGTTAAAACTTTAGACAAATGGTGCGGTTAGTAATTTCCTAAATAAAATTCATTTACAAATTACATTATCAAACATCACAATAATGATACATTAAGGAATGTGTTATGGAATGTTACTGTCACAAGAATGATAGTCATAAAAATTATTGTTAAAACATAAATAATTAGTCCTAATTCAAAAGTTTGAAATATGATACGAACTCATTACTACTCATTTACTTAGCCTCCAACCAAAGGCTTCAAACAAGTATATTATCGAAAAATAAATATATTTTGAATTCCTATCAGAATGTGATTCATTATGTTCCTATTACTCAGATATCAGTTCCAGTATCCGCTACACCACTGCAACAATTATTTTCATACTCACTGATATCTGTAGTTCCGTACTACATCACGAGTAGGTACCACGAGTACAGTTTTAATATTCCTGCAGAAACAAATGACAATACCAAAACAAGTTCCGTAAACATTTTCTTTTCAATCTTTTTAAAACTTTTCTATTTTTAAAACTTTATTTTTTTACTGTTTGGCCGGTTTGACAGAGTTCTTATCGGTGTCTTTGTTGTCCAATAGAGTCTTGGCTACCTTGTTGTACAGTGATCTCTTGTAGATCCTGGGCTGACCCTCACGCAGACCATGGGGATACATGCCGAAGTTGGTCTCATCGTCAAACCAGCTCGTAGTTGGCTGAAAAAGAAAAGGGATGGTTTAGTTGAAATTATTAGGCAAACATACAATGGTAGATAAAAAGGTATCTTTGAAGCTTGATCACACAGAAAAAATGTTTCAAATACACTCATCTTGTACTTTCTATAAGACTGTTTTTTTTTACTGAATACAAGTTTGACTTTATTTCCTATCAACACTTTTTGTCAATTTTGTGTGAAAATTTGAGAAAAGTTGATTGTGTCGGAAGCTTTAAATTTTGGGTTTTAATGTAATCAACTTTCAAAGATATTCATTTTAGACAATTGAAGTGCAAAATCATTCGCAATCGCAGGTCATTCGGCTCATTGCATCATTGTGTCACCTACAGAATACAGGAAAGAAAACAATAAAACACGTACTTAGGAACGGCAAGATTAATATCTCCACATTACCTTCAAACTAATACATTAGATAGGGGCGATAAAAGGCATCCAAAATTACTGACAAATTCGGTATCCATTACCTGCTTCGTATTGACTATTAGTTTCATTTCAATGCACGACCAATAGAGACTGGGTCAATTGACATTTTATCGGATCCATATTCCGGTACAGATTATTGATTCTGCACGCGTAAACCTACGTCAGTATATTGCCAAATGTTATTATCATTCCATATGAGTGCATTTCCAATAGACGAAGGTAACCAAGCCGAGCAGGTATCAGCAGTTTTGCGTCAGAAGCTGTCACAGTATATTTTGTTTGATGAGGAACTTTACGAGGGCGGTATGACGTAAGCACTCTGAATGGGAGTATTTACGTACGAGGCCATAGAAGTGTCTACAACTCGCAACACTAAACTGTTTCCTAAAATAGCTGAAAATCAACTCTGTTTACGTGAAATTGGGAACAGCACTTTTATAGTTTCCTAATATGGGTTAAGTGAGATTTTTAGATTGTTTAAAAATATTTTATGTAATGGTAAGGCATTTATGGAAAGACAAGAGTCTCTGAAATACAGCCCGGTGGTGGGAGCGCTGTGTGATGTATAAAAAATCGTTTTTTGGGCATATCCTTGATGATATTATATGACTTGTAGCCATCGTCTTTATTTCTCCGTACTATACAGGGTGTAAAAATATTAGCTGTAAATATTTAAACGGGTGAACAAGCGCTTGAAACTGAACAACTTTCCCCAAGGAACATAGGTCGAAATATTTTTTAAAATTTTGGACCTCCCATACTAAATTACCGACTGACAAACACAATTTGAGGTTAAAAAAATCTTATATTTCGACCTATGTTTCTTGGGGAAAGTTGTTCAGTTTCATGGGCCGATTCACGCCTTTAAATATTTGCACCTAATGTTTTTACCCCTTATATTTATTTATATAACAAATACCTAAATCATTCTAACTTGCAAAATTTAATCCATTGTCATGCTGAAAATATAACTTAGTTTTCGCGATACTTAATACAAAACATTCACCATGTAGCCTTGAAAGGGAACTAAAGTTCAGTCCATGCAAAGGTTAGTACGGTCAGTTTTGAGCAAAAGTGCTCTAGAAACAGGTTTTTATTTGTAATTTCTGTAAATACCTACGATTGGTACCGTTGGATTCCTTGTCATGTCCACAATACGGAACTGTCGGTCGTAGAGTGCAAAAGTGGGGATAGAGGGTGGGGGGGGGAATCAAAGATGGCGGAAGGGCAGTTTGGTTTTTACGCTCTAACTCGACATATACTGTACCGATTTAAAAAATTATAATTGCGTTTTAAAGCTAATAAACTGTTGTATGTTTCGTCCATAGACATATAATACTTATTTATTATAGTTTATGAGCTATCTTCTAAATTAAAGTCTTGCAGTATAAATTCTAGTTTTTAAGTACGGATTGTTCGAAAACCACTAGCTTTTCGAAAAAAATAGTTCAGTAATAAATTATAGAGCGGACATTCAGCTATTCAAAAATGTAAGTATAATTGAACTGGACCTTGAAATCACTAAGATATACCTATTCGCGTGAACAGAGTGGTGTAGTCGCGTACAGATGCGCTTGCTATTGACGCTGCTGTCAATGTACTTTCTACGTATATATTTATAAAATTTTTGTTTGTATGACAGGAACTTGCAAGGAACGTATGAATCCATATCTTATGAATCCAAATCTCACCAAAAACATTCTGTAAAAAACATGCCAAGTCTCGCTGGAACTGCTTATTTATTTTTAAAAAGTCGTGCCAAGTATAACGTTCCAACTGGCTTTAAAAAGGATCTAGTGAATTGAAACTGGACTGAAATTATAATTTAAGTTAAATTGGTTTATTATTTACGTTTAAAAGTATTGAACTATGATTTTGATAATAAGTTTAATCACAATCTTGATTGAAAGACTCTTCAGAAATATATTGATTGAAACATGAAACAGAATCGATATGGCAGACGCCCTTCATACAATTTAGCCGCTTCTTAACACAAATGCACTTCGTTGTTCGGCAACCTGTCGCGCATTGGCATTATATTAATTGTATGTCTTTAATGGAAAATGGAGGACGCAAACTAGTCATCGGGTCGTTGGACGACTTGGTATCCCACACGATAAGAAGAAGTCACTGTCCGTTGTCTTCTTCTCGGCGGCTGCTCAGCAGCCGGCGGGGAGACGCCTCCGAGGCTACGGCCTCACTGACGTGGGTGCTAAACGCCGCCTGCTAATACAGGCGGGGCGATGGGGGCACTAGGGTAAGTGCGGTGGTGGTCCGGGTGCCAGGAGGACTTCACGCCGCGGCGAGGTCGTACCAGCCGGGTGATTCCCCATTGGGGGAGGTCCAGCTAGTGCCCGTCAGCCAGCGGCCGCTCGTCCCCTGGTGGCTGCCTTGCGAGGAGGTCCCGAGGCAGCGGTCATATCCGGGTAAGCGGCGGATGCCGAACTTTCCTGGGCTCGTTGTACTTGCCCACGATCCTGACTACTCGACACGGAGTAGTGGATGTGGACAGGCGACGGCCACGTCAGGCTGTGCTTAGACAGCACCACCCTGAGCAGATTATCTGAGCGCTTTAGCCTCCAGGCCGCCCATGGCGGTCGTGACGTCGCCGAAGGACGACATCAGGCGCTGGTGGCTAGAGCTGATGATCCTTCATCCCCCCCCGGCCCTCTGGCCGCGTCTTCGCCTTCACGGAGTTCGGCCAGAACATCAGTGAGGGTCCTGATCGCCAGGATCAGGACCTGTCTGTCCTCTTGTAGGACGGCTGCTCTTTTCGTCTTTACTCTTAGGGCCGGTTGGGGCTTCGGCTTCTCTTTCTGAGGTTCAGCCAAAGAGGTGCCGACCACTCCCAGCAAACCCGTGGGGGGCTCTTGACGTGGCTGGCCCGGCTATTCCACGTCCTAAGGGGGCGGGGGCGATGGTCGCCTCCTCCGCCTCCTCGGCTTCCGTTTCTTCGTCGATGTTCTGTTGGGGGCGTTGGCGGCCGCCACGAGAGAAGCTGCCGGTTGGTTTCTCCTTGCGGTGCCGCTTCCGTCCTCTTCGGCTCGACGGGCTTCGTTGTCAGAGGCGCTGTAGTCGCTCTCTTGTTCCGTACTTCATGGCGCAGTACGAGGCAGTCAGTGTGGTTGGCAGGGTGTGCCCCGCCACAGTTTGCGCAGTCAGCTTCTTCGCGATGTCTTCCGGTTCCGTGTTCACCGGGAGGCCTCTGATAGCGACCTTCGGCGGACGTTCTTTCGGGGGTGCATAGGCGAACCGGGAAATTCCGGGGCCGGCGCCCTCCAGCGCGGCGGTTAGGTAGCGCTGGTACCCACGGAATTCCTCTTCGGTTTATTTTTCCTCTGTCGTGTCGCGTGAGATAAGATTCAAGTGCAACAAAACTTTTATTTTCGCGCGCTTAAGCATCCACGCCGTATCGCGCTTCCAGCATCCTGGAATTTATGATAACGTCGAAAAGTCTTTCTTCTTCTTAATCGTATAGGTGATCAATTTGCACAAATTTTGTTATTCAACATAAACAGGCTGCCTTGAATAATTGATCTTTGAGATTTATTGCGAAAAAAACCTCAATTAAGAACACATGATGATATAGATCATCTTAAAGCAGCTATGTTCCAAAGTGTTAATAAATCTGGACAAACTACGTCCCACCAAAGGAGCATTAGAGCAACATCTTCGTAGGGCTACTTACCAAACATTTATTTGGAGGACAGCACACAAGCCTATACACAATTTACCCCCACCATGAACATGTGGTTGGCAAATAAAAAGCGACAAATTAGTGCCAGTGACTAATTTGCGTCCTCCATTATCCATTAAGGACATACAATTAATATAATGCCAATGCGCGACAGGTTGCCGAACAACGAAGTGCATTTGTGTTATGAAGCGGCTCAATTGTATGAAGGGCGTCTGCCATATCGATTCTGTTTCATGTTTCAATCAATATATTTCTGAAGAGTCTTTCAATCAAGATTGTGATTAAACTTATTATCAAAATCATAGTTCAATACTTTTTAATATAAATAATAAACCAATTTAACTTAAATTGTAATTTCAGTCTAGTTTCAATTCACTAGATCTTTTTTAAAGCCAGTTGGAACGATATACTTGGTACGACTTTTTAAAAATAAATAAACAGTTCCAGCGAGACTTGGCATGTTTTTTACAGAATGTTTTTGGTGAGATTTGGATTCATAAAATATATGGATTCATACGTTCCTTGCAAGTTCCTGTCATACAAACAAAAAATTTATAAATATATACGTAGAAAGTACATTGACAGCAGCGTCAATAGCAAGCGCATCTGTACGCGACTACACCACTCTGTTCACGCGAATAGGTATATCTTAATGATTTCAAGGTCCAGTTCAATTATACTTACATTTTTGAATAGCTGAATGTCCGCTCTATAATTTATTACTGAACTATTTTTTTCGAAAAGCTACTGGTTTTTGAACAATCCGTACTTAAAAACTAGAATTTATACTGCAAGACTTTAATTTAGAAAAGAGCTCATAAACTATAATAAATAAGTATTATATGTCTATGGACGAAACATACAACAGTTTATTAGCTTTAAAACGCAATTATAATTTTTTAAATCGGTACAGTATATGTCGAGTTAGAGCGTAAAAACCAAACTACCCTTCCGCCATCTTTGATTCCCCCCCCCGCCCTCTATCCCCACCTTTGCACTCTACGACCGACAGTTCCGTATTGTGGACATGACAAGGAATCCAACGGTACCAATCGTAGGTATTTACAGAAATTACAAATAAAAATCTTCATAGTAGCTTGAAGGCAAACCGTACTAGGTTGTCATGCTATTCAAGAGACAGGATCTACCTATAAACAAGAGGAGATACTATCTCATCAGTCAAGGCCATTTAACATTGAAAGTTGATGCCTATGCGACGTCCAAACAATGAAGCATCAAAAAAACTGTAATGAATAGGCACTGTTCATTATTTGAAAAATTACGATCTCTCTACTTTTGTATTCAAAACTACAAGTGGCATCAGTTTACTAAGTTTAATCGCCATCAAGGATTCGAAAATTAACGCTAACTATTCGTGGACAAATAACTCTGAAAGGACAAACATAAGAAAAAAACGTTCTAAAATGACTAAAAACAGAAACGAAATCAGTCGGCAAGCCAAAAATGGTTTATGTTCCTCGTAGATACCTAGTATTATTTATAAATAATGGTAAACAAAGCCAATTTCATAACATGCCAATCGATTCATATTATAAAGCATTGAAATTTTGTTCACACGTGCGTCACCGTCGCAGAAGTTATTTTGGAAATAATTGATTTTGAGTTTTGTAAACACGCGCATGTTATCTAGCTCATACTTATAGCTATAACTATATTTTAGTGCTTTACTTAAATTACCTACCTACTTTTCAGAATAACAATTTTAGCTACGCTGCCGTAGCAATATTGATAATCAAACTATTCACCAACTGGTATCAGGCGTTTATGATAGTACCTATTTGACCTAAATAATTTCATACTTGCTAATATAAAACGGTACCCGGAAGTTATATAATGGGGTTGACGCAAAGTTTAAGTTCTAATTAGTTACTGGCCTGAAAAATAAGATTATTCACGCCTTATATAACCACACCCGTCATTCGCTCCTTGAAAAAATCTTATATTTATTTTAAAAATCTTAAAAGAGGAACTTGATTTATCTGGGCTAGGTATGTAAGGTAAAATTTTAGTCTCTGATACGTTAGTTGACGGTACGGCTAAGTCGATTAACCCCATTTCTAGCCATGGGTGTCGTAATGGGCGACTAAGGGATCAAACCAGGGAATGGCCAGCAGCGTTCGCTGTGATTATTTACAGCACCTTACACTGCACTCGGCAATCCGCCTGCCAAGCATGGCGAGTATGACCGTAGTGGCTATAATAGTAACAGACACTTAAATATGATACTCTTCTTCTTCGTCGTAGACTCATGACTGCGGGACGTGACTACTCTGGACAATGTTTGTCACCAGCTTTCTCCATACTCACCTCTAGCTTAAAGTTGAGTATGGTGGCCACAGTCTGATGGTGAGGCACGGTCACTACTCTTGAGATGGGGAAGTAGGCTGGGTGGCTCGCTGTCACCTCGTAGTGGCCAGGAGTTAGAAGCCGGTAGTAGTCCCCGAATGGGCCTGATGAAATAATTGTTGTTGTATCACTATTCACAATAATACATTGAAAGATACTGTAATAAATATCTATTTACTTCATTTATACTACGGAGCTCCATCTGTGACATCGGGTACCATTAATCACAAATATAAATTAGAATGCAAGTTAAGCTATACCGGATCAAACCAGGTGTAAGGGACGATGATGTAATGAAATCTTTGCAACCTACCCAATTATCCCAAGAAACAAGTCATGGGAAACAAACAACTAAAAAACCGTCCCAAACATTGCGTAAAAACAGTATTCTAAGAAAACGGCTTAAAAACAAATATTTTTGTAAATTAACAGCTGCACTTCCGCTGCTGATCTTTTGCTTACGTAACAATACTTTTTGCGTATTCTATTTAAAGATACGTAAACAACATTAGCGCCAATTTTCCAAATTATAATCCCTGTTTTGCCAAATAATGCTATTTTACATATCTCATGCTCTGAAAGTAGGTCATTACTGTCAAAAAACACGACCTGTAAGTTCAACTTACAGGCGAGGTTTTGAAACTAAGCCTGTAAGTAATTTTAAATATAGAACTAGAAAAAGAACCAATAGAATCGCGACAATTAAAAAGTTAAAATCAGTTTCTTCTTATTTTTAATAGGAGATTTTAAATTTCGAACTGGCCGCTAAGAATGGTGTTGCTTGAATGCGGGAATAATATTTTTAATCTGTATTTTTATAACCTCAATAAATGAGTTTGTCGAATTATTACTCAATATTACAATAACAAAAGTAAAAATTACTAATATTCCTACGATCAAAAAAAATTCTACTTTATGTTAGGCTACTTTTCTTTCATATCAATTCAATATTTTTCAACATAGAAAAAAAAGTTTAGTGGTGCAATTTGAATACCAGACGATACAATCATCATTTATGGATCGTTTTCTTGTATTTAGCGCTTTATTTTACTCACTTTTCATTCGATATGTAAAGCAGTATACGTACCACGGATGTAACATCAATAACAACCTCGGAAAGGTACCGCCCTCGCTCCGCTCGGGCGTTAAAAAACCTCGGTTGTTATTGATAGGTTACATGCCTAAGTACGTAATCTACTAATAATGACAAAAAGTTTGAATTGCAGTGTAATTTAGAGTTTAATGTTGAGCTATTTATAGAATAATATACCCACAATAAGATAGACAACAAACGATGTTCTAAGATGAATCAGGAAGTGCTTTGTTACTACATCAAGTTTAATAAAGGAAGCTAATTGGGTACAATTATTGACTTCCTTAAACAATGACTTAATCCTCTCACTAAGTTGACATGCATTGTTCTCCAATCTAAGTTATTATAATTAGTTTAAAATTACCTACTATGCTTTTCATCAATCGAGACACCTAGCAAGTTTCTGTTTTCTGTGGATTACATGATCAAAAAAACACGTTTATTTAGGAATGATCTTCTTATTTTGTTCAATTACTATTAAAAGGTTTATAAATAATAATCTTATTACACTAAATTCAGTTTTTCGAAGATTTCATATTTTATATAATATGTATGAGAATGAAAGTGTCTCGATATTTTTGATATGAAGTATAGGTAACTGAATCAAAGATAACATAACTTTATCCAATTCGATCAACGACGTTACATGACACACGTGGTACCTATACAAGGTGGTAAGTATCTGTCTGTATATTGTGTACCTATCTGTATAAATAAATATCATCATCATCTTACATTGCACATACTCGATATTAATAAAAGATCATCCAAAAATACAAAAGGTGCATTTATAAATAGAACACGGAACTAAATTGTAGCAAAAAGTTACGGTTACCGATAGAGTTGATAGTTACACCTAAACATCGAATGACAATAGCCTACTCAACAAAAAATCATCCAATGTAAACAGATTAACAGCCGGCAGATTGTCATTGTGGTTTTTTTATTCCGTGTTTGTATTTGCCTGTAAACTTCTAGATCTCCTGTGTGTGGCACACTGAGTTAAGATTTTGCTTGGAAGAAAATCACCCAATTTTATTACAAATTTTAATACATATGTAAGTGCTAGAAAACGTCTATTGCTAGATTATTTTTCTTCCGTAACAGTTTATATCGGTGTTTATATCTTCCGAAACAGTAAAACCCGAGATGTGAGCCTAATCAAAATAGTGTATTGTCTTCTTATTGCAAATTTCCTCGCACTTTATATAGATTATACACGCATTATATCGAATATACCACTGATCTACATTATCTACGCACTGGACACGACGCTGCTACAACATTATGAAAATCGCCATTATGGCGCTAGCAGGCTTAGCTGGCAGGCAACGAAACTACGTCGAACGAGCGTATGGATCATTTGTATGAGACAGCATATCCAGTGCTTAGATAATATACAGTTCTCGGCAGAGAATCGAGGCATTTTCGTTTTTATGGTTTGATAAAACACAAAATTTTGAAAAACTATTTTGAATTTTGGACAATTTCGTTAAGAATTATAAACCTCATTTTACTCACTATTACACGATATCAGTATTTTTTCCAAAATAAACACACTTTTTAAATAATGTGATTCGTACGAAACATAAACTTGCAAGTTGTCATAGTTTGTTTGAAGAGAAGTATAATGGATCAGTGGATTATACACACCTGTAGTGATGTCGTGGCGAATAGGCCTGGGGATTGAATCTGTGATGTTTACGACAGATATGACAGCGTTGGTGATGTACCCGGAGTCATCGCTGACAATGCCTTTGAAAAAAAATTATTGTTAGGTAGGTAACACTAGGTAGTGCTGTAAATTACAAACAAGAAAAAACATTTATATCATTTTAAAATAATATTATCCACTTTAAAAATCTTCTGACGTGTGATTCACCTAGTCGACGAGTGACCCTCTAAATATTAATGTCACGTCAAGATAGTATTTATCTTAAATGTCAAATAAATATTAAATAAAATGACAATATATCTCATGACTGATAAAAACTAGGTTGTACCTTTGACGCCGCTATGGGCCTTCCACAGGTAGGCCATGAGCGCTTCCCGGTTCCTCTCCCACTCCTGGGGCAGCAGGCTGGCGTCAGGGTACTTCTCGCAGCCCAGCTCCAGGGTTATCTCAAACGCGTTCGTCGCCAGGTAGTTGAAGTCTTGCATTCCTGTCAAGGAAAATGTTCTTTGTAAAATCCAGGATGTATAAAAGTCAAACTGTACAAACCTAACAGAATATTAGATCTAAATATGAAAAATTCTTGAACCTCTCATACAACATGTATCTACCCTATTTTTTTCCTATTTAGACCTATTTTCCTTGGACAAGGCTGTTCAGATTCATGGACAATCCACCCAATCGATTTTTTACATCCAGTACAAAAGATATAATATTGCCTTTAAAAAGTGTCGATAATGAGCAGTGCCTGTTGTGTCCATTTTATTTATGTTTTTTTTCCTGTAAAATTTCTTGTGTACAATAAATGGTAAAATAAATAAATAAATAAATAATAGTGTAACTCGTTTTCGTTTTAACCATAAAATAAATTGCGAGTAACTCGGATTAATTAAACAAATGTGTGAAAAGTTATAGTGTCTATAATACCTACCTAGGTAATAATTTGCAAAAAAGCGTCCCGTGGAATTAAGATTTCGCATTTGCTGCCGATAGAACCGAGTTATATGTCGTACCTACCGTGAACCAATTATCATTAAAATAGCCGGCCATAAAAAAGAGAAGACATAATGGCAGTGATATTAGCATCACTCCAAACCTGTCGGCCTCAATGTTAACTAGTTAAAATGTAAATGTCATATTGTAGAACAATTCATTACGCTTCTGACCAGGAAGAGTACGAGACTGTTGCTCTCAATAAGTAATACAAGTAGGTAAAATGTCACAAAGCGACGCCCAAGGAAAATAGTGAAGGGTTGAGTGAACCAAGTAAATGTAGCAACAGGCGAACAGTTATAAGCGCAGCGAATGCAAGCAATTTGAATATTAAATCAATTGAAGTGTTTGAACTTAATTCAGCACACTTGATTCCGAAATCAAAATGCCGTGTTAGCGGCTTAGAATAGCATCACCTCACCCCATTTCTTTCCCGTGGGTGTCATAGAAGGCGGCTAAGGGTATCGAAGGTTTCATGGGTATTGCAATTTTAGGCGAATTTTATCTGAAACGACCCTCAAACATTCGTCAGACATGGCGATAACGACCGTAGTTTTATGGTCGTTAACGCTCTGCCTAGCCCCCCAGGGATACAAGGATCCCGCTTAGGATCTGAGTATATTATAGAAATCAATCCGAAATGGCTAAATAGTTAGATTTAGGAATTTTATCAAACGGGACAGAATAAATTTTAAAATATAAATAATTTTATGTTTGGTACTTGAAAGGACCACGCAAGGCATACTAAAAAAAAGGCTTTTCGAATTTACTAACACAAGATACGAAGTGAAACTGAGAAAAAACTAAGGAGTTCCTTGAAATTAGTTATGACATGTAATAAGAACAATATACACACAATGGAAGCGATGTAACCTATAGACAATTATACTTATTCTCAGCCTCCTATTGACACTTCAGGAAATGCTTAGTGTAAACTGTAATCATTGTCATTTGTGTTTCTATTCAATTAGCGTTTTTATACATTGTGACATGAACATGCTTACTTTTTAGTTGAATTGTAGGTACTTATATTTGTCACCTGGCGGGACTTCCTTTCTCATTTTCCTGCAATATGTAGTAGTAGCAGGCCTGTGAAGTGGTTGAGTCACGATCACCGTCTAAGTTATCATAGACAGCAACCAGGACCTACAGCGTAACGTGCTCTCGACTGTCCCACCAAGAATCGAACCCGGAACCTTTGCGTGGAAGGCAGTCGCACTACCGCTGCGCCACATCGGTCGTCAAAGACTTACCTCGGAGGTAAGTCTTTCAAGAGCCTCCCGCTTTGATGACGTAGCAGTCACAGCGGTTTTACTTTTTAGCTCTCAAAATTAAACAACAGTACTAACCTCCTTTCAAGCTGTACCATTGAGCGCCGTTGGTGACGCCACCCTGTTTGCCGAAATTGAAGGTAGAAGAGTCTTCTGAGCTCGTCACGTGGCAGCCGCGGCGGTTTGGGTCGGCCATGTCGGCGTGGTTACGAGCGTACGCCATCGCCAGCTCCCTATGGGAAAACCAGGGATTATATGTACTTTAAGCACAATTTTACAGGACAAGCAAAAAACCTCCTGGTGAAAAATTTTGTACTAAACTTTTTTAAACACCTGACTGTATTATGTTTATGTGTGCAATAAGCATTGATTGTGTTTACTATTTTTAAATATTCCTGTCCAAGAAGTGCATAATGTGACTTGAGAGGTTGTCTCGAAAAACATAGTACTTTTTGCAAAAGTTTACAAGGTTTTCAATAAAACAACAATGCCTTTAATCACAATTATCATTTTTATTTAAACTTTACTCACTACAAAGTAATCAGCCTTTTTAATTGTTCTTAAACCTATAGTCAGAACATAACTAAATTATTGTGATTTACTTTATGATCTGTCAGCAATATACAGAAAAACAATGTAAATGTCATCGGCGATGTAAATAAAGTTAATACAAAATGGCTTGTATTTTTTTGGAGTACGTTATTAATAAGCATAATACTGAGAAACGAATCACAAATCAGTCTGAAATGTGACTTCTTACGTAATTTAAGGATCAAAATCTAACGATCAAAATCAAAACAGAACATTAAGGAAGTAGGTACTTATTACGCCAAAAGCAATCAGCCTTTCTTACTTAACCATTAACACATAACCAGGAATTCTACTAATATTAAAGTTGCTTATTGAATAATACGCAAGTCACCCGCGTCATGCGTGGCGCTCACTGTTGGACTGACCATCGACTAATTGTCACTAAGCTACGACTCCGCCTCCGTCGACCTCGCAGATCCACAGTGAAGAAGCCTGCGTGTTTAAACGTGGATAGGCTGAAAGATCGCGAGGTTAGGGTGAAATATGCAGAAGCCTTAACTGAAAAGCCGTCGCCAATTACTGAAACAGGTGATGTCAGTGCTGCTTGGGGAGCTTTGTCATGTCATCTCATAGAAGCCGCTTCTGCTACTTTGGGTACTAAAGACCGGCATAGTGAAGACTGGTTTGATGACAATAGCGAGGCTCTTAAAGCAGCATTAGACAAACATTGACAGCTCCTGCGACAGCATAATCGAAGAGGTGGAAGTGTTGCGGTGGTCAAAGAGAGTGACCAAGAATTACGCAGGCTGTCTCGACAAATAAAATACAAGTCGTGGCAGGACAAGGCTTGTCAAGTGCAGTGGCTCGCCGATACAGACCAGCTTGGTGAGTTTTACAGTGAAGTGATTGGTGCGTCCTACCGTACAAAAGTACCTTTAAGGTCTTTAGACCTCCTGATCAGCAAGGAGGATGTACTTAAACGTGGGGCTGAGCATTTTCACAACTTGTTCAACGTAGATCGATCAGCTGATATGCATAATATCAGTTTATTGCCTCAACTCCCGTTAGCCACGGACTTGGACGAGCCCCTGTCATGTGACGAGGTTGTTACTGCCATCAGACAGTAGCATAATAACCGGGCGGTTGGTATTGACCTTATACCGGGTGAACTACTTAAATATGGTGGTACGGAGTTGCACACATCGGTATGGAAACTTTTCGTTCGAATGTGGGAGGAGGAGAGGGTGAGGACTTCAAAGTGTCTCGCATATTTTGTGCCCTGTAAAAGAACAAGGGTGACCGTTCTGACTGTAACTCTTATCACGGTATTTCATTGCTGTCAGTCCCTGGAAAAGTATTTGCCAGAGTCTTACAGAACCGCCTCAAAGACGGTGAACAGTCTGATTTCTTCCCCGTCACCTGTGGGGTGAAACAAGGATGTGTTCTAGCGCCCACTGTTCGCCTTGTACTTTGCAGTTGTAGTCAAAGAAGTCCTAAATACTGTTTCCCAAGGAGTCCGCATCCGATTCCGCACAGATGACAGTCTTTTTAACCTGGCTTATATGCATAAACGAGCTTTTCCAAAGCAAATCTTTCATTTGAATACCTTGCGAATGCGGATACAAGTTTCTCACAAAAAAATGGCGGTCTCGTCATCCGCACGAGGTTTTCATAAAACACAATAAATGGCGCTAGGAGTGTTGTATTTAAAATTGGACTAATGTCAAACGACGCGTTCCGAGGTTTTCTAGCCATAACGTAGATAAAAAAATATTTGGGTTTTTTGTACTTACGAGGTTTTCACAGTACGCCGACGATATTTAAGTTATACTTAAATACCTATCTTATTATGTTCCTCTTTCATTATACTCTGCAAAATAAAGGCCTCGAAGATGTTTATTAATGGTGGTTCAACCCATATTGACAAATACTCCCCAAATCGGGGGAGGAGCATGTCCAGCAGTGGACTGTTAAAATGATAAATACGCATTAGCAAAGAAGGCAGCAGTTACTAAGTCTTAGATCCACAGAGCATAAATTATAATTGCGTCCCTCGCTACTGACATCTCTGGTCTATACTTAGATCTGTTTCACATAATTACTTATCATAATAGTTAAGTCGGTTGTTTAAGGGCCCCTTCTGCTGAAGATTTAGGTATTTTGCGCGCCCAGGCGACTTGCCGGCGTATTACGCGCGATCCGTTTTGATTTGAACTCCGGTGACCTTTGCCGGCGCGTGAGAGCGCCCCAGTATAAAATATTGCAGTAGGCAAATTAACCTTAATTTAATTTAGGTACTGTTTTTATTTTTTATATTGAAACGAAAGTTATGTGATCTATTTATTTACTGTAAATGTAACTGTTACTCATAAAATAACTGGACAAAATCCATTTTGACTACGAAAGTCAGTCAAAATATTTTAAAAGTAACTTGAAGCTCATCAAAACAAGGTCAAAACTCATAAAAAGTATAGGCCTCGATGATGCTGGATGGAGCCACAAGATTGCTGGATGGGCCTAAAAGCAACGCGATGGTTGCAGACTTAACTTTGTACTAATATTTGTGAAACACCGAGTCGTCCAACGACCCGATGAACCCTAGTGTCAGAATTTTTCAACCGCCTTCTACAAGTAGCAGGCTCCTGACGTGTCTCAGTAATCATAGACAGCAACCGGGACCTACGGCTTAACGTGCCATCCGAAACACAGAACCATTTTACTTACGGACAATCGGGTGGTTCAGCCCGCAATGTCCTAACCAGACTGGGAACAAATTCACAAAGAGTTAAATATCAACTTTGTGAGTAACCCACCGAGAATCCCCATCGGTCGTCGATGTGGCGCATATGCAAAGTGAGAGGTAACGATTGTTATAGGAGATTTCATGGTTCCTACCTAAACAATGAATAAAAACAAACATAATTGTTTTGTACAATATTTTTGATATAACAAGTGATTTTTATTTCGTTTGTTACCCATTGCGTCGTCTGAATCTCAGTCTACTCAACTTCCGTGATCTATATACTGCTTCATTTTCTAAAAAAATCTCCACGTCGCACTTCGGGAAGGGCACTGGCACAGGTCCGTCGTCCATAAGCGTCTCCGCGCGACTGACGAGCTCGCCAAGTCGCGCCGCTCGCGCTTTTTGTAGGTATTTAGACATCATAATTTAGAAAATAACCCTACAACATACAAATTTGCACAGTCCCCTAGAGTATAAATTTGTCTAAAGATTGGTATAAAAATTAGGTTTTTAAGTTTAATATCTCAGGCATAATATTGAAAATAAATTTTAAATAGAGGCAACTTTGGTATTTTTTTCTATCGAGCAAAGTAAGTCTAATCGTGTAACTGAATGCCCTATTCCCTCTGTTACATCTTCAACTGCAACATATATTTTTTTCAGAATTTCTCGACTATTATTTACTAAGTAATATTGTTTTGAAAAACGACATTTGAGCCAGACGCCGCCCTTAATGTGTGAGGAAAAATGTGAAAAGAGAAAAATTTGAATCTGTTAATCAAATGGTCGTGTCTACTTAAAAAAGTTTAATAGAATACAAATGACCTACGATCAACCGGTATAATAAACTATCTGTATCTAATAGAAATTATATGATCCAACACGTGACCGACCAAACCAGTGGACAATATTATGGTACCTCCGGTTCGCACAAAGATTATAACTCTAGAATCAGGTTCAGCAAGAAATGGCTCTGGCTGGCCTTTATGAGTGTACATACAACTGATTTACTAGTTTGACCTTTTTGCCACCAGCTGATAGCATAAATTATTTAGAGAAATCCTCCGGGTCTTTGCCCTATTGTGATTATAAATTAATAGGCAGTGTAGATTTCCAACTTAATATTTTACTTAATTTAAAAATATTTTTAGACCCGTCAGTAATATTATCCGCTACAACAGGTTTTCCCGAGGGAATAAAACGTTATTCTGACATGTTTTATACGAGATATAAACCTTCCTCTAGAATCACTGTATATTTTATGCAAGATAGACCGTTGCGAAGTTTAGAAAGAGTTAGCAGTGTTCATGACAGATAGAAAAACACGGAAAGCATTTTCTAGTCTGTGAAGGTATTGATAAGAAAATAAAATATTCCAATGATTGAGAATCCGTAGACCCGTAGCAAAATAGTTTGCAATAATGAATAACTTACTGAGAAAGTTCTATCTAACTCCTAAGTATGTACTTAAAATCACTGCTCCACGTGTCTAAAATTACAAGTACCCGTGCATGTATGGGACATTGAGGTCAAGTTGCGCTGGTCACGACAATATCTAAGGCAATGATTTATAAAGACGACATTATTACACGGACCAGCGTGCCACCACCTGCGGCTGGCGTTGTGGGATTGCCAATATATAGATCCAGGTTTAGTAATATAAGGTGTAAGAAACTCCCTTTTTTACACATGTGAGCCTACCTGAATGTGTCTTCATCATGGTTGGTGGAGTATTTAGACACGGGACGCCGCTTCGACTCGCATCGTAAGGACAGTAGGTTCAGTGAGAAAATCATACATAGATCCATTTTTGATACAAGTTTTGCTGCAGGCCTACCTAAATGTGTCATCATCAGGGCTGGCGGAATATTCTGACACAGGCGCGCCACTACGGCTCGCGTCGTAGGGATAGTTGGTTCAGTGATAAAATCATACATAGATCCATTTTTGATATCAGTCTTGCTGTGAGCCTACCTGAATGTATCATCATCAGGGCTGGCAGAGTATTCAGACACGGGCGCGCCGCTGTTGCTCGCATCGTAAGGACAGTTGGCTCAGTGATACAATCATACAAAGATCCATTTTTTGATAGAAGTCTTGCTGTAAACCTACCTGAATGTGTCATCATCAGGGCTGGCAGAGTATTCAGACACGGGCGCGCCGCTGCGGCTTGCGTCGTAGGGATAGTTGGCCACCAGGTCGCCGCCGTGCATTGCAGCACTCAGCACGAAGGGTATGGACATGATCCAGCGCATCACAGATCGGGTTTCAGGCTCCAGCTATGCGAACAGAACATGCTGTGATAACGAGTTCTAATCTCAAAAACAATTAAATACCTACTCTTAAATATTTTTTACAAAGCCGAGTAAGTCAGATGAAAATATTGAAGTAAATCTAATAAGTCAATAATGCATATTTTCCATTGTAAAAAATTAAAATAAGCATAACGTATTTATCAATGAAAAAAATAACTGTGTAAATATTACGCCGAAATCTTCAAGCATTTTTAATTCAACACTAACAAAAGTCAGACATTGAAAATAATTACGACGATTAAATTAAATGATATTCTGCTGTTTTTCTAAGGTTATATTAAATCTTTTAAGCATTTTTTGTTCAATGTTTGTTTCTTACTTACGAAACATAAAATAACTCGGGTTATAAGAACAACTCTGTCTAGTGTGGTACAGGTAGATATGATAAAAAATTGCCTTTTCAGCAGGCAGGTTAAAAATCTAGGCTTAAGCTGTTATCGATACCTATTTTAAAGTAATCGCATTCATCTATCGCTTAATAGGTATCTTAAAAATAGATATCGTAAATTCGTAAGTATATATCTACTATGCCGTATATCGTCGGCGTACTGTGATAACCACGTATGTACTTTAAGCACAATTTTACAGGACAAGCAAAAAACCTCCTGGTGAAAAATTTTGTACTAAACTTTTTTAAACACCTGACTGTATTATGTTTATGTGTGCAATAAGCATTGATTGTGTTTACTATTTTTAAATATTCCTGTCCAAGAAGTGCATAATGTGACTTGAGAGGTTGTCTCGAAAAACATAGTACTTTTTGCAAAAGTTTACAAGGTTTTCAATAAAAGAACAATGCCTTTAATCACAATTATCATTTTTATTTAGACTTTACTCACTACAAAGTAATCAGCCTTTTTAATTGTTCTTAAACCTATAGTCAGAACATAATTAAATTATTGTGATTTACTTTATGATCTGTCAGCAATATACAGAAAAACAATGTAGGTAAATGTCATCGGCGATGTAAATAAAGTTAATACAAAATGGCTTGTATTTTTTTGGAGTATGTTATTAATAAGCATAATACTGAGAAACGAATCACAAATCAGTCTGAAATGTGACTTCTTACGTAATTTAAGGATCAAAATCTAACGATCAAAATCAAAACAGAACATTAAGGAAGTAGGTACTTATTACGCCAAAAGCAATCAGCCTTTCTTACTTAACCATTAACACATAACCAGGAATTCTACTAATATTAAAGTTGCTTAATATTGAATAAAACGCAAGTCACCCGCGTCATGCGTGGCGCTCACTGTTGGACTGACCATCGACTAATTGTCACTAAGCTACGACTCCGCCTCCGTCGACCTCGCAGATCCACAGTGAAGAAGCCTGCGTGTTTAAACGTGGATAGGCTGAAAGATCGCGAGGTTAGGGTGAAATATGCAGAAGCCTTAACTGAAAAGCCGTCGCCAATAACTGAAACAGGTGATGTCAGTGCTGCTTGGGGAGCTTTGTCATGTCATCTCATAGAAGCCGCTTCTGCTACTTTGGGTACTAAAGACCGGCATAGTGAAGACTGGTTTGATGACAATAGCGAGGCTCTTAAAGCAGCATTCGACAAACATTGACAGCTCCTGCGACAGCATAATCGAAGAAGTGGAAGTGTTGCGGTGGTCAAAGAGAGTGACCAAGAATTACGCAGGCTGTCTCGACAAATAAAAGACAAGTCGTGGCAGGACAAGGCTTGTCAAGTGCAGTGGCTCGCCGATACAGACCAGCTTGGTGAGTTTTACAGTGAAGTGCGTAAGCAGATTGGTGCGTCCTACCGTACAAAAGTACCTTTAAGGTCTTTAAACGGTATGCACCTCCTGACCAGCAAGGAGGATGTACTTAAACGTGTGGCTGAGCATTTTCACAACTTGTTCAACGTAGATCGATCAGCTGATCTGCATAATATCAGTTTATTGCCTCAACTCCCGTTAGCCACGGAGTTGGACGAGCCCCTGTCATGTGACGAGGTTGTTACTGCCATCAGACAGCAGCATAATAACCGGGCGGTTGGTATTGACCTTATACCGGGTGAACTACTTAAATATGGTGGTACGGAGTTGCACACATCGGTAAGGAAACTTTTCGTTCGAATGTGGGAGGAGGAGAGGGTGAGGACTTCAAAGTGTCTCGCATTTGTGCCCTGTAAAAGAACAAGGGTGACCGTTCTGACTGTAACTCTTATCGCGGTATTTCATTGCTGTCAGTCCCTGGAAAAGTATTTGCCAGAGTCTTACAGAACCACCTCAAAGACGGTGAACAGTCTGATTTCTTCCCCGTCACCTGTGGGGTGAAACAAGGATGTGTTCTAGCGCCCACTGTTCGCCTTGTACTTTGCAGTTGTAGTCAAAGAAGTCCTAAATACTGTTTCCCAAGGAGTCCGCATCCGATTCCGCTCAGATGGCAGTCTTTTTAACCTGGCTTATATGCATAAACGAGCTTTTCCAAAGCAAATCTTTCATTTGAATACCTTGCGAATGCGGATACAAGTTTCTCACAAAAAAATGGCGGTCTCGTCATCCGCACGAGGTTTTCATAAAACACAATAGATGCGCTAGGAGTGTTGTATTTAAAATTGGACTAATGTCAAACGACGCGTTCCGAGGTTTTCTAGCCATAACGTAGATAAAAAAATATTTGGGTTTTTTGTACTTACGAGGTTTTCACAGTACGCCGACGATATCGTATTATGCCGTGTGATGCCGGCTTAGAATAGCATCACCCCACATTCTTCCCGCGGGTGTCGTAAGAGGCGACTAAGGGACTCCAGAGTATTGGTGTATTACAATTTTTAGGCGACAGGCTAACAACCTGTCACTAAAGTGATACACATGTTTTCTGAAACAACCTTGGAAAACAATTCTCAAAAATGTCAGAAGTGGCGATAGCGACCGTTTTCGTGCGGCCGTTGACGCTCTGCCTACCCTGCAAGGGAGAAAGCGTGATATATGTATGTATGTATCTACTTACCGGAGCAGCAAGCCTGGTCAGGTCCCTCAACAAGTGATTGTTGTGGCTGATCCCTTGTCTCTCGAACTCGAAGGTTATGGCGTCCAGGTCTGGGAAGTTCCTGTTCAGGTCCACTGAGTGGTTGTTGTTTCTACCAATCAGGTAATCTTGACCACCCTAAAATAATGAAAACTTATAAAGCCTGTGGAAAATTTCAGAATATCTACTTACATCTACCAGTGCAATTCAACTGAAACATGAAAAATTACCGAAAATCTATAAGGTGTAAAAATATTCCCTGCAAATATTTTAAGTGGTGAATCAGCCCATGAAACTGAACAACTTTTTCCAAGAAATATGAAAAAAGTTTTGGGCCTCCCATACGAAGTTACAGACTGACCAAGTCTATATGTATGGTCCAAAATATTTCCCACATTTCGACCTGTGTTTCTTAACCAAAATGTGTGAAAGTAGTCTAGAATGCTTGAAAATTTAATCTATTTGTGTGTGTGTACAGTAACCAAAACCAAGACCAAAATGTCTAAATGAACTTGGTTTTGTTACATGATTTTACATAACCGGCATAGCAAGAAAATGTTCTCAATTTAGGTATCATTTGAAGTCTTTCGTACAGGAAAATAAAACCGAACCGTAGGTTTTGATAGACCTTGTGACTGTGATATAGTATTCTAAATTAGTTCTTAAATAAATTCGTCGTGTCCGTTGATTTGTCCAACCAGCATTCCTAATTTATTTCTTTATATCTTAGAGAAACAATGTTTAGTATTCCTGTCCAAATAAAGTTTATGTTTACCTTCCTACCTAGCACGTAGATCTACGACGCAGGTAACGTAAGATTTTAAGTACACCTGGAGGTTTTTTGAGGTAGGTAGCATAAACATTTTTGTTTCGCAAATATGTCGCTTGTAGCATTTAGCATGCACAAGCCTAAAGTAGGTGAACTATTCATCGTAACATTCGTAATCTACCTGTTGCTAATAGTTCTTACGATTGTGTAACGCGTATGTGACTTGTTTAAAAATATCGTGAAATGGCTTACGGCATCAGTGGAGGCCTGCCACCCGTCAGGGTTCATGGCTGGCAGGAGATGAATCCTGGTGCTGTGTACGAGGGATTTGACATGGCGGTTCCCGAAGTTGTACTGGTCACAGAGGTAGTGCGCCAGGCCCAATAGCAACTCCCGACCGAGAACTTCATTTCCGTGGATACCACCGATATACTTCACTTCCGGCTTATCTGCCAATTTTTAACACGTATTAGATTTTTTGCCCGTGTGGTGCCGGCTTAGAATAGCATCACCCCACATCCTTCCCGCGGATGTCGTATGAGGCGACTAAGGGACTCGAGGGTATTGGTGTATTACAAGGCGACAGGCTGACAACCTGTCACTATAATCATACACATGTTTTCTGTAACAACCTTGGAAAACAAACCTCAAAAATGTCAAACGCGGCGATAGCGGCCTTTAACGCTCTGCCTACCCCCCAAGGGATAAATGCGTGATATATGTATGTATGTACGTTTAGATTTTTTGCTAATTAGCCTAATGCATTTACTTCGTCTAATTTGATTTCAAACTTACATGGCTGGTGGACTCCAGGCCTGTCCGCAAACTCGATGACGTACAATGGGACTCCACAGACGGAAGGCTCCGTCAAAGCATACACCCGGGTAATATTCGGGCATTTTGCATGAACTTCTTCCAAAACCAAGGGTAGTTCCTCGTTGTTGTGATGCTTCCACACAAATTCCGCTGACGCAGTCAGCACGAACGCGAGACACATCAATTTGTACAAAGCCATGATGAATTTTATTGCACTATTTTTATTTTAATACTGGTTTCGTATTGTTTAAACTAATTCAAAACATTATTGCGAGCGCGTATTCTGCCGACAACACTCCACGTCGCGCGCGAGTGTTCTATCGATCGATTTTCCCGCGAGATTGCTGAGGGCCGTGAGGGGAGAAGTAAGGAGGGTGACGGGGCGAATGACGTGCAAAGAGTGAGCAGGCACGCCATATATCTCCGTCTTCCTCACAAGTGCGAACTTTGACATTTGTGTAGCTTTTTTTTGATGCAGGGATTTTAGTTTAGAGGGGTTGCTTTGCTAACAACAACATTAGAAATTTTGTAAAATGGAAATTTTGTAAAATGGAAATATTAGTAACAGGCTTGTAGTCGTAGGGAAAGACCACTATTTATTGACTATTTAACCTTTTCGCTCATTAGCTTAGCTCTGACGGAAAGGGTTAAATAGTAGTACCTATTTAACTATCGAATAGGTAGAAAACCTACCTAAACAAAACAAAGTTAGTGAGTATTCTTCTTCTTCTTCTTTTCGTGTGGGACACCAAGTCGTCCAACGACCCGATGAACCCTAGTGTCAGAATTTTTCAACGGGTATTAGTGAGTATTGTAAAAACGGTACGGCACGGTAGCCGTGGAATATATAATACTAGCTGGTACCCGCGACTTCGTTTCGCTGACTTAGTATTTTAGATGATAAAATAACCTTGTTTCCTTCACTAACGTCCTAAATTATACATGCTAATCTGGGCCCCTATTAGTGCTCCTTGTGGACTACGTCAGGAACACCAAACCTTCGAAGTCTATATGCCAGCAGAAACTACCCATCAAGCAGAACAACTTTTGCTTTCGTGCCATATCTTTATCTCGTATAGTTTAGGTGGGCTCCTGGTTGTGCACCTGGTGGTCTACATCTGGTACTCCAAACCTTCAAAGTCTATATGCCACCAGAAGCTACCCATCAAGTTAAACATTTTTTGCTTGGTGCCATGTCTGTATCTCCTATAGTTTAGGCGGGCTCCTGGTGGTGTACCTGGTGGTCTACTGAAGGTACTTCAGACCCAGAGTGGTGAAAAAAAGTAGCCTATGTCCGTTCTCAGTATATTACTAATCTCTGTGTGAAATTTCATGATGATCGGTTCAGTGGTTTGGCCGTGAAAGCGTAGCAGACAGACAGAGTTACTTTCGAATTTATAATATTAGTATGGATGGATGTGCTTTAGGTATTAGCGAAATTGAAGCCTATTTTTTGTATGATAGATAAGATAATGATATTATTAAAGTTTTTGTCTTATCTATTTAACATAAATGCGAATATTATTAGATTTTACCATTGATTTGCTTTTATCCCTTTTAGAAAGCAACTCTATGAGAAAAAGAATTGTAGAAAGAGCGACCCCCAAAACGTACATATAGAAGATACCCTGGAAAAAAAATAAGTAGCTAAGTACACAATACATTTCGGATTAAAAAACTAACCTTCTGTAGTTATTTCTTTCAATATCATAAACAACGAAAATACTTCAATCGACATTATTTAGTTATTTTTTATCAAAGTTACCAATCAGTAAACTACTTATAAGTTATAACCTTAACTACCTAACCTAACCTAACCTTTACTACCTATACTGGAGATAAAGTCATAAAAAAAATCGGGACACTTTTGTTTTTATACATACATACATACATATATCACGCCTTTATCCCTTGCGGGGTAGGCAGAGCGTTAACAGCCGTAAGAATACGGTCGCTATCGCCACGTCTGACATTTTTGAGTATTGTTTTCTAAGGTTGTTTCGGAAAACATGTGTATCACTATTAGTGACAGGTTGTCAGCCTGTCGCCTAAAAATTGTAATACACCAATACTCTCGAGTCCCTTAGTCGCCTCTTACGACACCCACGGGAAGGATGTGGGGTGATGCTATTCTAAGCCGGCATCACACGGCATTCTAAGCCGGCATCACACGGCATTTTGTTTTTATGATTTCATAAAACACAAAAGCTTGAAAAATATATTTTGAATTTGGAACATTATCTTAATTTATAAACCTCATTTACTCACTATCACACAATATCAGACGTTTAATCCATAATATATACACTTTGTAAATACTGTGATTCGTGTGTGCCGTGTGATGCCGGCTTAGAATAGCATCACCCCACATCCTTCCCGCGGGTGTCGTACAAGGCGACTAATGCCTGGTTTACACGGTGCGAGGCATGCGAGTCAGCCTGCCGAGTAGCTGCACTGCAGTAACTCGCACCGTTTGAACACAACTTACGAGTAACTTGCACGTGCGAGTTGGCCAGCAGCTCGCATGCGAGTTATTTCAACATTTTTTGTTTTCACTCGCCTGCTCGCCCGCAGCAACTCGCACAAACAACAGCTCGGCTGTCACTCGCATCGTTTAAACGCGTTCGGTTATAGCTCGTCAGTGCCATATGCCATTAGGATAGTGTTGAAGTTGTACTTCACTCGCCATCGCAACAACTCGCAGAATAGGCAGCAGCTAGCACCGCGTGGACAGCGAAGGCGAGTCGAGCTACTGTCATGCGAGTAGACGAGCCGAGCTGCTGTCTACTGGCTAGGCAGCAGCTCGCGCCGTGTAAACCAGGCTTAAGGGACTCGAGAGTATTGGTGTATTACAATTTTTAGGCGACAGGCTGACAACCTGTCACTATAGTGATACACATGTTTTCTGAAACAACCTTGAAAAACAATCCTCAAATATGTCATACGTGGCGATAGCAACCGTATTCTTACGGCCGTTAACGCTCTGCCTACCTCGCAAGGGAGAAAGGCGTGATATATGTATGTATGTATGTATGTATGTTATTTTCTTAGTTAGGTACCTAAATAAGTAAATGCCTAGCTATATTGCTGATATTATGAAAAGTTAAATCAAGTCACATAAAAATTTCAGTAATACTCACCACAATATGAAGAAAGCTCAATGGAACGATTTCAACGTCCTTCTTTGAGCGAGAAAGTTTAACTTCCGTCTGCACTTTGTAGTTCAAATGTTGTAAAGCCACCTACAATAATTTAAAAAGTTAGCTTTTTATCATACAAAGTTATTTGGGATAGCTGGAACAGATTTATTCGTACTGTAGTATGATAGTAAAACGGTCAAATAAAATAGCAACAGCAATAGCAATAATTGTAGCAGGAAGGATATGCATATTTGTAAAAATCACTAATTTCTTTCGGATAGGCAACATAGAGAAATACGAATCTCTATTAAAGTCTAGTTTCTAGTACAGCCATAAAATAAGTTACAGCTAGCCGTTAAACAAACTAAATTTAACGTATTAATGGAACTACTTATTGCCAGAACTCATGGTAGAACTTATTGCCAGATGTCTTGTAACTATTGTATCAGATGAGAGATGGATAATAAAAAAAACAACCTGGAAAATCCACACAGCGCCATCTAGCCCCAAGATAAGCAAAGCTTGTACTATGAGAACTAAGGATCTATGGATATCTATGGATGAGAGTAATAAAGATATTTGAATTTGAATTTAGAACTCCTCCTGACTCAGTCTAGTAAGTCTACCTGAGTCTCCCAAGCCAGCATGAGCCCCGACTCGTGCAGCCGGCCAATCAGCGCGCTGATCTTCTTCGTGTACATGGAACTCTTGCGCAGCATGGCCACGTTCTGCTCATAGTAGAAATCTTCCTGCATCAGCCTGAAGTCCCCCACTGCTTCTTCGGTTATATACTCGCCAATCGCGAAAGATCCTGTATTATTTTATTTGTTTAGTTTTAGACTGTTGGTTTGATATTAGGAAGGAAAAGATTTTATATAATTACAAGGTTTTAACGTAAGTAATTTTTCGTACGTTTGCGTTTCTACTAGGATCATAAAATTGTAATAAAAAATAGAAACATGTGTCTGTCAATTTCCTCTTTTTTACAATGACTAATTATTTATTCAGTGACAGTATTGTATTGTACTTATCGGACATTCTAAAAGCATTCATCGTGAATCTACTTGGAAATAAACGGTTGAATCTTTAATCTTGAATCTTAGAAAGTTTATTCGTTGCAATAGTTACATAACAAGTAATTAAAGTATACATGCCCGATGGAAGCTTTTCAATACTGAAAAGTAGTTCTCTCGTGTAACTTTTGCGTTTCAACTCATCAAAATTGTGGATTTTGAATTGCTTCACCAGTTGCTTGATGCGGGCCTACAACGCAAAAAAAATTGGTAGAACGAATTTTTCATAGAAGAATGCGCAAAACCTCAGACATCCCAGCTGATTTTTAATTTAACTATCCTAAATCAAGAAAAAGTGTGTTCAAAAAAATATTTTATTATGTTAAACTGCCTGCCTATTTCACACTGGGGGATTCTAATATCCCATTCACAAGAAATAAATATTATAGATTTATTTAACTCCAACTCACTTCTTGCGATAAACTAAGTGAAAATATCCAAGCATCATGAGTAGCGCTCCACTCCGCCTTGGTATCAAGGATATCCTGGATAGTATCAATGGCCTTCTCAAACTTGGGAACAGTGAAGGTGGAAGCCAGGCCGGCTCCATAGGCATTGCAAAGAATCAAACCCGCGACTATGAGCCAGCCAGTCACTCTCCGTTTACGCCAGGACGCCTTAGAGTCATCGTACGACTGCAAAAGATTTATTTATTACTAGCGGGCGCCGCGGCTCCACCCGCGTCGAAGTCGGTTTTGATCCCTCAGCATCCCACAGGATTTTTTTTCGGGATAACAACTACCTTTTGTGTTAATCCAAGCTATCCTCTATCTGTGTGCCAAATTTCATAAAAATCGGTTAAGTAGTTTTTGTGTGAAGGAGTAACAAACAAACATACAAACTTTCACATTAATATAATATTAGTAGGGTTCTCATGAACTCATAATCTATACATATAATAAGACAGTAACAAGTCAGTGTTCAGTGACCCTATATAGTTTTGAGAAAACACAACGATAGAGCCATTGCGGACCCACCATACCCCTGGCAATACCCCTGGGGGTAGGGTGGAACTGAACCATACCACCATAGTGTTGGCTGAAGAACATTGCGTTTTAAAAGACGTGTGGTGACATCTATGAATGAGTTTTGTACGATGTTTTTTGTTTGTTTGTGTATATGCGGAAGCATCACGCGAAAACGACCGAACGGATTTTGAATCAAATTGTACCAAAATGTCAAGTAATTCACCGACCAGGTTATAGGCTAAAAAAAAACATACCCCTAAAAGGGGGGTTGGCTGCTACACATAAAATAAGTTTGTAGGTCATGTGAATTTCATAGTGGCGCGTAGTAAAAGGATGTGTATGGGCTAATTGGACCTGAGATTGATTTCAAATTTCGAACTGGCCAGCACGTATTGTGTCGCTTTGAATAAGCGCACAGGAAGAAAAAAAAACATGAGGCCGTATTTATATTTTTAATCTGTATTTTTATAACCTCAACAAATGAGTTTGTCGAATTATTGCTCATGATTACGACAAGGAAACTAAAATCTATGAATATGTCGACGACTACAAAAATATCTCTTTAATATTGGAATAATTTTCACTTTTAATAATTCAATAATTATTACCCTCGAAAACAAAAGTTCCGTGGTGCAAGAAAGACGTACAAGTTGCGTGGCCAGACGATACAAACTTCATTTATGGATCGTTTTCTTTGTGTGTAATCTACGCGGGAAAATTGCAATAACTTTTTTGTTTTTAAATTTTCTCGCTATTTGGTTAAGGCTATTTAGCCAATGTTTGTCTGGTACATGCAGTATGTTATAGGTTTTGCCGACAATACAGCTACATCATTTTCAGGGTGCGACAACTTTTTTCTGAAATATTCTTTGGAAATACTAATAAAAATTGGACTTCCCACACAAAGTGACTCAATCGGCTGGTACATTTTATATAGAAGATACATTTTTCCATATTTCTGTAAAATTTTCCTGACGAAAGTTATATTTTATACGTTTGTGCCAGACGATCAAATCAGTATCTGAGATAAGACTTTTCGTGGCTATAGGTATAAGCCGGTTTTCCACAGACAACGTTTTTTGGAAAACGCAGGGTTGCTCAAGACCTGCGCCACTCTCTCAGGCTCCCTGACTGACACCACAGGAACTGCGAGTCGATACGTGCGGAGCCAAATTGACTGCAGGATAGACCTCTGTCACACGCGTCTAACAAAGACTCCGTTCCGGGTTTAAATATAGATTCTGTTGTCCTTCTCCAGGGCCGCCGGTCTTGGTCAGGTTTCTCCCTCGGTTGATTCTTACGACTCCCACGGGAAGAGAGGTGCTATTCTACTTTGCCGGCAGCACACGACCTTAATTAAATAGCCTTAGGTACTTAATTAAACGTAACCCTAGCCGCGGCTCCGCCCGTGTGGAAATCGGTCATGACATCACACAGGAACATTTTTTCGCGAAGAAAACTTTCCTATGCGTTAATCCAAGTTACCTCCTTTATGTCTGTGTTCAATTTCATGAATATCAGTTAAACAGTTTTTGCGTGAAGGAGTAACAAACAAACATATAAACTTTTGTATTTATATTATTAGTAGGAAGTAGGATAGGATAGGATTAGTAGTATGATTACTTGCTTTTGTTTTTATTTATTCACACTCATGAACTCGGTCTTCAGTCTTCCATCACAATGTCAAGAAATGTGGCATCAGTCTACTTCACGGAATTAACACTCTTGGAAGTAAATATTGCACGGTTTTAAAAAATCTGCTAAAAATGGCATAAGAGGCGGAAAGTTGAAGATATAGGGAAGAGAACTGGAAAGCTAAAAAATCGTAGCAGGGAAAGAACCCTTCAAGAAACTGAACCTTTAGGGATTCTAAAAGACTAAACACTATAAACCAACCACCGTTTTCTTACTCTTTCTTGCATGTGGAAATTGAAATTTTACGATTTAACAGTTTTTTAAATTACTTACATATAGTCTGAGAAACCAAGTTTTCTGGTACCTACCTACCAACAATTTAATATTGGCTAATATTATTTTATGGCCTATGTTTAGCAGTGGTCGTCCTATATATAGCTGATAAATGATGGAAGATATATTATGGCGAAACGAAGTTCGCGGGCACCAGCTAGTAGTATTAATAAAAGGGTTCCCTATCTATTTGCATAAAAAATATTAGGCATAATATAGGTTGGCACAATGTACATTGAACTAAAGATACTTACGCATAAAAATAGTAGGCATAACACGTTAAGCATAATTAACCTAATGTCTATAAAAAATTGTTAGACATAAATAAACTGTATTATGCCAAGATAAATATTATGTGAAAAAATGTTTATGACAAAGATATAAAAGGGGAAAAAGAGTTATGCGAAACCTGTTATGCTAAAACATATTAGTGGAAAAAACATTATGCTAACGAAAGGGATCCCTTATAAAAGTAGCTTTTAACTTAGCCCAATGTTTTCACTGGATGCACGTTTAATGATTTTTCGTATAGAACACAAAGATTATGCCTCATGTTTTTATAAATGTCAAATACCTGCGCAGCTAGTATTCCGAACGAAATCAAGAAGGCTTTATCTGATGTACCCTGGGCCAAGATCAAGACCAAGGCACTGATGATCATCGTCAAGATCATACAAATCCACAGATGCCAATCAAATGGTGCTAAAGGCATCTCCCAACTGATTAGCAACCTGAATAAACACACAAAAAGTACACAGATTTTTAAGTTTTGAAACAAATCGGAGGTCGCAAAATTAAGACTGCTCAGCTGGGGGTTGAACCTACGCTCTATAAACTTCACCTTGCGGAATTCTGGCTAGGTCATCATCATTCTCCTTGCCTTATCCCGTTCTCTGTCGGAGTCGGCTACCTAACCTAGGGGATTTGACGAAGAACCAAGTTTTGTGGAATTCTGACTAGGTATAGTGATGAAATTAGCGGTATGATATACGTGTATCTATCTTTTTTACATTAAGTATTATAAAAAAAAGGGATACCTACGTAGGCATTTGACTGATGACCTAAACAATACTTACCTCGGAGCGGGAGCAATACAAGTTATACCAGTTCTGATAGACGCACTGGAAAAATCCAAATACAAGAACTCTTCGTACCAGGAATACAGAGCAGCTGGAAAAATGGCATCTGTCTAATAAATTCAATAGAAAATCCGACTAGTCTTGTTTAGAAAACTAGAATGATTCTAAAACAAAGATTTATAAACAGTTTCACATATTTTGCACAACATTTTATTTTAAAAATTCAAAATTAGCAGAACATAAGTCTCTATATACGTGAGAAATACACTAGTATTGTTTTAAAAAACAGATCATTTTAATCCCGTTCTGCAGGCAAATATTTTATATTTTACGAAGTAAGAAAAAAAAAATTACTTATTCCAACATCTGCGCGGTCTTCATAGACATTACCAATGACACCTATTCCAGTTCCATTTTCATATAATTCGCCCCATTGCTCTTCGTCTGAATTAACTATTTCGATTGTACAGTTTATCCATCTGCAAAATAACAAAATTAGGAATAGTTGTATCGCATCGTTTTAAATATTTGTTAGAAGAACAATTTATTTAAGTAAACTGATTTACCTGCAAAATTCATCTATCAGTCTTATTTCAGTACCATCACGCCCAGTAGCAATAACCGATGTATCCACATCCAACAAAACATACGGTTTGTATGTAAAACAAGCAACTTTTAAAGTCTTTCCATACAAATTAGACAGGTCTGTATGAGGAAACAGATCAGCATCCTTTTCAAAATTGGAATCACAAGAATTCCACTTGTCCAAGTAAACCGGCTGGTTAGATTCAGCATCGGGACCTATCAATCTACTTGTAACTAGATCGTACATTGTACATCCTGAAGTATTATTTGTTACATCTGGTACAACTAACAGAAGATTCGCAACAAAGCTAGCTTCTTTCATTGTCAAAATTTTAAGTAATTTTTCAGCTTCATGTTTGTCATCGTCGTGAGGCAAATATACAACTTTCTTATCACTGCGCCTTGCATTAGCTTCATGACCGACTTTATTGAAAGCTTTCATGAATGTACTAGGTTCCTTCATTCTTACTATGTAATCTGAACATCCCATCTCAACAACTTTCATCATTGGATCGACAAGATCATCAACATTGTTCCCATTTGTTGTAATCTTCGTAAAGCTTACAGGTACTTGAAAGTCGATTTCCATTTCCGAAACAAAAGTGAGACAGTAAGAAGCGTTCAAATATCGAGTAATAATAATTTGAACCAATAGTTCAATCGGCAAAAGCGTGTTATTTGTTTTTAATAACATCGTTGTAATCACTTTGTTGCAATGATTCCAAATTACCTACTAAAAATTTATGTTTCTTCAACCGGAAAGAAAAACGATTTAAAGATTAAAAGCGATAGATTGAAGGTTTTTTTTTCAACCACACGAACTGATTGCAAATAGGTACAATTATTATTAATAATTTTGAACAAACGAACTTTCGCGATCTCGTACAGAAGACGTATGCATATAGAAGGTGACACTTTTCTACTTTTATAAGCTGTTTTTCTTAATATTATTCTAAAAGCAAACCAAGTGTATGAAGTTTTATATCATATTCCAAAAATTACCCATGACAAAAAGACGCTCTAATCTTATACAAACATTAGTAATGCCTTCAGCAAATATGTAATGGCTTTCTAATAGCAAGTTTTTATGATTTACGTTTCATAAAAGGAAATTAGAAGTTGTTTGTTAGTAAAGGTAAACAAAGGTTTACTATTGTATAGGTCTTGGAATTATGGAATTGTAATCGGCATTTCATTTACTCTCTTGGCTCTACATCTGACTCAATTAGGGGTTCAAACAAGTAATCGCTCAAGGGACAAACAGTAGTTATACCTAAAATACTCCATTTCATATTCACAAATAAAAATTACAGTGTCAATACAATACAAAGTAGTGCCTATTTATTTTATAGACGGATCCATATTCATTTTATTACTGTCTTTACCTGAAAATGGACAGGAAATAAAATATTACAGAAATTTTAAAAGCAATACAGAGTGTAAAAAAATAACTGCAAATATTTTAAGGGGTGAATCAGCCCAAGAAACCGAACAACTTTCCCCAGGGAAATGAGGTCGAAATATGAAAATAAATTTGGGACCTTCCATACAGTTGACTCGCTCGGCTGCAACTGTTTCTATGGGAAGTTAAAAAAATTCTTTCATATTTAGACCTATGTTTCTTGGGGAAAGTTGTTCAGTTTCATGGGCTGATTCACCCCTTAAAATATTTGCAGCTAATATAACAGCCTGTATAAGTTTGTTTTCATTGCGTGTTTTAGGTTGATAATGTGCATAATGTTTTGATTGCGACGGCGGGCGGCGCGGGCGCAGCGAGCCGCCCACTAAAGCTAATGGATATTTTGTTATTGTAACGCGACATGACACACGCGGTTAGCGCCACCGCTGGTGAAGTGCAGCTGGGTTTGATACTAGAAAACAAACAGGTATACATGAACTCTACAAAATTGACGTCTTTTTAACACAGTGATATAATCGTAGGAATATAATCAGATATATTTACGACAAGGTACCTAACCTAATCTACAAAGTCAGTTTCTCGTCTATATTTGAAAATTGCACTCTGTCTACACACCGTATGTATAAATAAATAAATATTTTGATTCTGTGTATGAATTGTTTACTTATTATACTTACCCAAAAATAAATTCAATCACAATCGATACTGTTATATTTTACTGACTGATCGATATGATGAATCGATACTGTTTATTATTATTATTACTGTTCATTGCACGCAAAATCTTTGTCGAAGTATCAAGACCGCCAACCTCAATTTCCAACGCGTGTGGTCCCGACTTCCTCGTCAAGCCGCCGCCGCCACCGCCGTCGCACCAGCTAATAAAGGTACCACAAAAAACGGAAGCTTCTTCACACGCTGAATAAGAATAACATCACAAGATGGTAGTCGGATCTCATACAAGCTGAAAGAGAATGGCTTCACATGACGAATTGAGATCAATCGACGCATTATAGGACACCTAAACAGGGGCTACCTGGCGCTAGCACTGGCTGGCACCAAATTGTATAAACAAGAGGAATAAGAGGCGTGATGTGTTGATATTTAGTATGTTAGTAGTTCTTTTTCTTTTACACAGCGGTAGCTCCTGGATTTTCTTTGTCACAGTCTTGAAGCATGACATTGGATTGGTAGGGCAAATGATGATACAGATTTAGAGGTCGCAAACTATTTATACTTCGGACACAAAAATGTACTTTCTTAGAGGTAGCAAAACAAATAATCTCTTGAAACGCAGACAAAATAAAGCATTCTTAAACTGAAGTCTTTTGTCATCACATCAAATTATCGTGTACTTTTTAATCAATCATAATTACCTATCGTCAATATATTATTTCTGTTTAGCTGTTCATCAATCACAGCTAATGCGCTGCGTACACTAAAAACATATTCATGAGGTGCATATTGTGCAAACAGAAACCTGACACTTTGATATGACGAGGGACAGGGTGTTTCATAGACTTAGAATATACTACGGGGTGTTAGATGCACCGGCGAGAAACTTGACACTGTTTTCTTAGTGTTTTTGTGACCATCTGTTTAAATTTTTAGGGAACCGGGAATTAAAGTAAAGAACTTCTACGAGAGATTTAACAAACCGCAACCTTTATTTTGTAACTTGATACAATAATAACAATAAAAATGTTTAACGTAAACTTTCAGACTTTCGACAGGCACCTTTTTGCGTAGACTCGTAAAATGCTTGTTTTCACAAAAGAACACACGCAGTTTTAAGTAAAAGTAGGTCATTAGAATCTTACGACATGAGTTATGTATTCTAGTTTTATGCAAGTAGTTACATATTCGTAACATTGTTTAAGCTCGCACATGAAACTGTACAAAAAATATTATAAGTTACGTTATCTGATACCCAGAATATGCAAGAAAATAATCCTAGAACAAATTATTTACATTAACTTACGTTCTTCTTACGTCTCTAAATTTCAACGGTTACTTGCTTTCTGTAAGGTTCGATATCCCTAATCCTTCTTCCTGAGCTTAGCACTGGAGCACTCAATAGCCTGAAGCCAGTGCTTGATCTCCTCAGGGCACTCAGGCTTCTGGTCCGCTCCGGGGATGCCCTGGAAGAGGGTGGCAGCGTCTACGTTGAGCAGGTTCTGACGGGAGAGCACTACGGCACGCACGAAGCCGTCGCTTATTGTGATAAACTTCTGCTCGATGAACAGCGTCTTGTCTTCCCAGTAGACCAGCTGAAACAGGTTAAAAAGGTTGATTGGTTTCGTATGAAGTAGATAACTCTTTTATTAACTTGGAAGTAAGTATTTGTGAAGTAAGCCTCATAGATATTTACAAGGGACTGGAGACGTCTAAATACTTTGAGTGATATATGCCTAGGTAATGTGGTTACCACATGAGATGCGGCTGTATTAGAAATACGTATTTATTTATCACTTCGTGTTGTGATTTCTTGCCGGAACTCCAGGGTTATATTATGTACCCGATTGTCCGTAAGTAAGATGGTTCCGTGTTTCGGATGGCACGTTAAGCCGTAGGTACCGGTTGCTGTCTATAATCACTTAGACGGCGGTCGTTACACAACCATGTCAGAACCCTGCTACTTGTAGAAGGCGGTTGAAAAATTCTGACACTAGGGTCCATCAGGTCGTTGGACGACTCGGTGTCCCACACGTAAAAGAAGAAAGAAGAAGATTATGTATGTTGCCTACTTGAAAAGATTCTCTGAATATCGTACCTTAGTCTCAACTTTGTAAGGTGTGAAGATAGGGATGGTCCTCCTGTATCTTATACTAGAAGCTCCCTGTAGTGCATGGCCATCAACTTTGGTGATATTGGCGTAAATCCCAGTACGGTCGTAGAAATGGAACCTGGCGAAGTCCAGCTCTCTCACGTATCTCGCGTTGTTCATGTGTCTGAGGAAGATGTCCACGTCTTGTGTTGTGCAGAACCCTGAAATTTTGGGAAGAAGGAAATGGCAAACTACGGTCTTTTATTCTGCAAACCTTCAGTTCCATTCGTATGATTGCATCGTACCTTTTTATAACTTAAACAATTCAATAAATCGACATGCGTCAATCTTTTAAACTTGCAAGTACTTAAACTTATTAGCAAAACACTTATTAAGTAGGCAGGTACGAACCATTTAATTCAAGATTGATTCAATTAGTTCTGAATGATGAATGAACAAACAAGGTGTTCTTTAATAACAAACTTGGTAGTGTAAAGTCCATTATCAACATTAACCTACCAGTAAGAAAACTATTCAATAGTAATAATAACAAGTACTTATTTAGCAAAAAATACGCTGATTCCACGCTACTTCACAGTGAAAAAACCGTACTTTGAAATTTACTATACCGATTTTGACGAAACTTATCGCAATTTTTAAATGATATGGTAAGATTTTTTATAAACATGGTGAAAGCAGTAAAATTACAGTTTCAGAACCAATAAAATAGAACCATTGACATTGGTTGAGTAGTTTGAGATATTGTAATATAGGATAAACATAAATACCTATTCTCAAACTTTGTATTTTAACTAAGCAACCAACTTTAAAAAAACTATTTTGATTTCCCACAAAGTTAGGTAAGTACCTTTTATTCAAAAGTCAGTAAAAAAACTTGCACTGCATAAGTAGGAACTTACCGTAAATAGTTGTGGTATCGTTGACTCCGCATTTCTTTTGGAACAATCTCCCGAAGCCGATGGTGAAAGCTATCCGTAAGAAATAGTTTACATCCCAACAGATGTACGCGAGAGCAACAATAGTCGCGATTATACAATACATTTTATCTGAGTATTTATTTGTATCACAGGAAAATACAACAACGTAGGTACCTATAGAATCTAAGTAAAGATGCAAACTAATGTGCCGGTACGGTATCGGTATGCGCAGACGTCAACCAGTCGAGTGCCGTGAACGTGGCAGCGAAAGAGTCAATGAACCGGTATTTACTATAGAAAACACTGTTGTGAAGTGAGCGGCAAGAAGGGGTCAAGTGTAAGGTGGAAATTACCATAGCACCTGCTTAGCAAATGATATTAATTTGAAAGAATGTTATTTTGTCTGCTAATTACGATTAGTCACTTATAGTTATTGTATCGTACTGACTGCAGATGTTATCATGGTTAGATGGTTACTGGCTAACCATTTTGGATTTATCGCCAATCTTCTTTTCGTGTGGGATACCAAGTCGTTCTACGACCCGATGAACCCTAGTGTCAGAATTTTTCAACCGCCTTCTACAAGTAGCAGGCTTCTGACATGGTTGTGTAACGACCGCCGTCTAAGTGATCATAGACAGCAACCGGGACCTACGGCTTAACGTGCCATCCGAAACACGGAACCATCTTACTTACGGACAATCGGGTGGTTCAGCCCGCAATGTCCTAACCAGACTGGGAACAAATTCACAAAGTGATAAATATCAACTTTGTGAGTGACCCACCGAGAATCGAACCCGGGACCGTCTGCGTCAAAGGCAGTCGCACTACCACTGCGCCACATCGGTCGTCGTCAATTGTGTTGTCATATGCTTGCCGTTTTATCACAACCTAACAGTTAATTCATTCACTTGCCTACTACTTAACTAAACTAACTTAACTAACTTCTCTGGCTCAATGACCCGAAATGGATCTTGGCCTCCGAAACGATCTTCCTCCACTGATCCCTGTCCTGCGCCTACTACTTAGTTCTTACTAACCTACTTTCGTACTAATACATACTCGGGAAAAGTTAAAAAAAATAACATGCCCGAGTTTACTCACATCCTTTATTCATCCAAACTAAGGGTTCCATACTTTAAATTATATTCTACGAAGCCTCATTTTTACTTCTTAACTTTCTACTAGTTACATCCATACTCTTCAACCAAGAGTCCAGATACTCTGGTCTCTTTTGTTTCCTCTCAGACCCCGGAAGACCTTGCAGTAGAACTGCAGTAGAGTCCCCATTCTCCCCTATAGCATGCTGACGGGACACCAGGAATGCCCTGACCTTCCCATCATGGAGGGTTACCACCTCGTGCTCCAAAAATAAGGATTTCTCATCCCAATAAGCCAGCTGAAAGTTTACAAATAAGTTCATAAATAGTGTTGATTTTCAAAGAGAACAGCCAAAGGTATTACGTTTTCAGAGTAATTTGGAAGGTATAAAAGTGAAAAAATATTTGACCGGTTTTGTACCTTTGTTGTTATCTTGTATATGGTAAAAAGTGGAACTGGATTCATTGTCAACGTCAAAGTGCATCCTTGTAAAGATTTTATTTTCAGTTTCAGATTCCGAGGATATATTCCAGTGCGGTCATAGAAGTGGTACCTCGCAAAGTCGAGTTCTCGGAGTATTCTCGCCTCGCGAATGTGTCGGAAAAACACGTCGCAATCTTGAAACGTGCACAGACCTGAGGAAACAGTCTACACTATTAGAAAGTATAATTTGTCGAAATTACGAAACACCGCAATGATATTACCGACTAATATCACAGAAGATATAATTGCACTAATGCAGCGAATGAGTAATAAGCGTACCTACATATAATATTTCCTAAAAAAGACCCATAATATTCTTATATAAATGAGTACTTATCTCTCTTTCAGTCAAACTTACCGTATATTGTCGTAGTTTCATCAAGTGAGTATTGGCGCTGCAATCGGCCTGAGATCACAGTGAAATAAGTTCTTATCCAATAATTCACATCGTAAGTAGTGTATAGAACTATTACAATAACCAAAATTATCAAAATCATTGTAATTTTGCTTAGGTTTGTGCGTAAATACGAAGCACGTGTTATTCAGTTTGACATTTGAATGTTAATGCAATGGAAATTTATCCTAACTATACTGGTTGAGCACACAATGTATAGCAACTTTTCAGAGTCAATGTTAATGGTGTTGAAAATATTTTAAATGTGATTTTACAGGATATGCGGATCCTAAATGCCACCAATGATTTGCTATCGATACAAAGAATTACATAGGAATAAAAAAAATGAAATCAATATGGTAAATAGGAATTTTCATTAAAAAATGAGCTTCCATATGTAAGACATTAAAGAAGAAACTACATACGAGGGGTAGACACCCCACTGTTCGTTTAGACAAAACATTAGCTTGCATGAAGGAGAATGAGCCAGGGTCCATCTTCATTAACAGGATTGTCTTGGATTTGTAATCGTTAGAGATAATAGCCGGAGGTGCATGGAATCTGTCCAATATTTGTGTTACTTATTAGTGCATTGGTGGCACAGCTTTCACAGATCAACAGAAAAACGTGTCTGTTTATTTTTGTAGGGTTCACGGATTGAAAGAAGTGGTCGATTTTAATTTATTTATTTTATTAGGTTAATCAGTATAATAATAATAAAGCGCAACGAATCTTTGGCATAGATACACAATAACGAGAAAACCAAAAAATGGTTTAAAAAATTATACTTACTGTAAAGCACTGTTTACATCATTTAACTTTTTTGTGATGGACTCTACGATTTTGGCCCCGGGGCCATCAAATCTACGCCGCACGGCAAACATCATTTAACGTAATTGTCACTAAACATCTCTCAAAAAATGGACATAGGCGAAAGGTCCTAACGATGGTTACACTGTCGGCAGTCGGGCGAGCAAGGGTTGCAGGGGGCTGGCGGGGGGTGTTGCAGCGGCTGGTAGAGAAGAGAAGTTGGTAGAGCTGGGAGAGGCACCAGCCAATCAGAGCCGCACACTCTGCCCATCACCAGGGCCGGTAACAGAGGCGCTCGAGGCCCGACGGGGCGGAATGCGGACCACCGCGTTTCCGCCTCTTCGGAACTTGTGACCGAAGTCTCGAAGGTTGAGCTGGTGCTCGCGCCCGTCGGCACTTTGTCGTGTTGAGCCTACGAAATATTATCCTATTGAATGTCCTGTCGGTTGACACCAAATCTCTTATCATGCTTTTTGATCAAAAAATAAAGGGGATACTTATATGGATACATACATAAACACTTACGTGTGTAGCGTTGAAATGTTCGACAGCGCGCAGTAGGTCGTGATTGCAGCGCCGCAGAACCAGCTCGAGGACTGATCGCTTCTTCCCAGGAAACAATTTCCGAAGCATTTCCAAGCCAGCTGTGCTCACAGTGCCTTCACTTTCCGTTGGCTCTTCGCTTGCACCAACTCTGATCAAATGAGGAACAGTAACGTAAATTTGCTATGGTTTCATTAATTCATCTAAATTTCTTTACTTACAGACGTGTGTGAATGACCTTAATGCTATTCTGATTTGGTATTGAATTATCGATCACTATGATTTACGATCTTTATTTGATATTTATTAACGAATATACCGGTTTTAAAGTATAAGTAATTAAAATACTTACCGATTACGTGGTGTTGAGTTTCCACCAGAGTCCGGGGAAACGCAACAATCTGGCATAGAATCACTGGTCTCGCTATCAATGTGGATCGGCTGTAAAAATATATATAACTCACTACAACAACTAACTAAACAACAAACTAAAATAATAAGTTTACGCTTGGCCAGATATTTCAAAGCTTTTTATACAATTTAATGTAGTCTTCGGTTTGCATGGCTGGATGAGTGTTTCTGTGTATGCCAATGCCTTGATCGTATAATGTCGTGGTATGTGTGACTTACAATCTGATCATGAGCCGAATCTGGTTCAGGTCCAGGACTGGGACAGGGCCCAGTCACCCGCATGCCATAGATCCGGCCCTGGGGCAGCGCCGCTAGGGCTGTGCCACTCTCGACCGAGGCAAGGTGCAGGGCGATCTTGTCTTCTGCTGCTTGCTGCCGTTTTAGGGCCACCTGTGGGAACGCTATAGTCAAAAATGGGATACAGTAATTGATTCCATTGAAGTCCTGTCCACAAAGCGACTTTTTTCTCAACAATTTCGCCCCACGGGTGATACAAAAATATGTCATTTCATACAAAATAAAACACAAATAAAATCGCGCTAAAAACACTGTACGGATAGTGCCAGAGTTTTATAAGCATTTAGGGTGGAGTACAAGAAAGCTACTTTGGGTCAGTGGCAGTTGAACTGAACCTAACTTATAATATAACATTGAAGAAGAATATACAATCTCACCGACTGATCAAGAATCACTTAGGGATCATGAGGATCAAGCCATAGGATTACTTACCTATATACTGTCGGATCAAACTGCGAAACCTTACCTTCAGTAACCTAACACCGGCGATTATAGCAAACACAGATTTAATCATGATGACGGAACGGAATCGCGTATTATAAACTAATTAAATGAGTGTAACTTGCTTGACACGCTCATAATAAGGCAATAGTACGCTCTACGACTAAGAACCAGAGAGATTTCATATGCAACCTTTAAATAGAGCAACATTAAAACTTACCGCTCATAAAAAATACTTTGACGAGACTCGGTTACGGTATACTCTTCATTACGGAGAAAGTCTTTATATATTTTACTCACAAATGAAAATATTATAATGAAAAATGTAATTTGGGTAAGAAACACAAGATCGAATTCCAACATGTCAACAAATCAACGTCAAATACCAACATATTGACAGACTTCACAAAGACAAGAAAACCTTTGTGAAAACCAAAAACAATCTCTATCAAAGAAAATTTTCATAAGTCTTACCTCAAGTAAAAACCTCTGCAAATGAGGATTGCCTTTTTTGTTCTGTTTGACTCATCATGCTGTACTTGAATGCTGGTTCAATCTGTAGTCTGCTATATCATACATTTTCTCCTCTAGATACAGTCGGTGTTGTTGGGTATGATATGTTTATGTCTATGCATTTTTTGTTCATATATTTTATGTACTCTATTGTCAATAATATATACACGTCACATGTTTTAAAATACTCAAACACAAGACACACACAAATTGTTTTATGTTTCGCTTGCCGTTACTCTCTGCGGGTAGTAGCTGAAAATCAGTGTTTTACTCTAACTGGGTAAAACTATATGCTGAGCTATAGCCCCTTTGTTTTGCTGCGGTGCACACATTATTTAGTTTTGTATCGCATCTGTTGCATTTTTTGTTGTACCTACTAAGTTATTCTTTTTTTTTTTTGCTGTTGGTTATAAATGCTTGTTACGTTGTTTATCTACATTGTAAAAGCTAAATGTATGTGTGACCATAGTAACAAATAAATTTTTTATCTATCTATCTATCTATCTATATCAATACCAGTGTCTCACAACAAGAGTACCTACTGGACTACACTGGAGAGCGATGAATTAGGGTCATGTGAAAAATAGCAAATATCTCCGAAACTAAGAATGCGAGCTTAATGAAATAAATTGCGATAAGTAGACAATTTAATGCTCCTTATATGTAAGGATATGCCACAAAACAATAAAAACTTGTACTCCAATTTAATTGGTTATGGGCATATCATCAAAATGCCTTGAAATTACAGTTTGGCTCCAGGTGGGATGTTTGCAGGTCTAAGTGGTTTCAGGTTAACTTCAGCAAGTTGTCGCCTTCCTTTTCCATGATTTTGGCTTACTTCCCTCAAGCAAATATATAGAGCCACTTCGTATGTTTTTATACTTCGTTAAGGTTCAAGGATCACAGTCCGAAAGATGGAACTACTCAGTAAATTAATTTAGTGGAAAATCAATTACAAACATTTGTATTTGCGGTTATGGGACCTCTCGCCCCTCGATACCCCACGGCGAAGAATACTACGAATAGGTATGGCTTGGCTACCCCCGGGGCTATCCCTAGCCCTACCGCCTCATTGAAACAGCAAACAAGCCCAGCAAACCAAACACATGTGGAGTGGACCGTTGTGGAATACGATATCGGGGTAATGGATAATTTAGTTTCCGATTTTATCTGTTTATCGGATTTTGTTGACTTGTAGGCGATGAGGCTTATAATAAAATAAGTAAAGGTAAACAGTATAGGATGTTACCGCATGTTGATTATCAAATTAAGAACTTTAGAAGATGATGACGATGGATTATTATGAAATGATACAAACTATTGCATTAAACAAGAGAAAATGTATGAAAGTTCTTGTAATTTTTATTTTAGCAACTAATTTGAATTGGTAGCAAAAAAAAATATTATTGACAATTAAAAAAAACTAGTTTGGAAACAGCGCTTCAAATCTTCAAATACGTTGAAAGCTCTGTGATATCCGAATGGACTGATTTATAAACAAAGATTCAAGCGAATAACATTTGAGACGCGGCCGCCGAGGGTTGCATGTAAACATTGTTAGCACATTTGACTGCTGACAACAAGCATGAATTGAAAATGCGTAATCCTATCCTGTCTTTTTCATTTAGACCACTTTTAAGCAATGATAGTCAAGTTAATTTAAAGTACGACAAACTTAGAGCCAAAACTGAAGCTATTTGCTTCACAAAGAGCCAAAAGTGAAGCAGATAAGTCAGCAGTGGATTAAGTAAAGAGCGATTGTGCATGATGAAATGTTGTAATGGACATTGTAGTGAAAAACTCTTGTAATTGTTTCACATTACAAGGTATGAGACAGCCCTCCGAATACTGAGTAGATGCAGGATACTGAACTACTATCCTCTAGAAACATATTACCTACAGAACGCTTAAAAAAACGAACTTTTCATTATAAAGGTACAGTCAATGAACGTAGGTATCTCATGACAAATTCAGTTTTTAAGTTTGAAATTTTCTTCTAATCGTTACCAAGTAGCCGGATGAAAATAATAATTCACGCTCATTAAATGCAAAACTGTCAAAAAATCGCAACCGTAAATTTTGAATTGTTCATGAGTGACGCGGAGAGACTGTACAACTAATCGTGAAAGAATGAAGAAGTACATATAAGAGGCCAAAAACAGATCCAAATTAAATTACATGCACGTGGTAGCCGGAACTGTAGCACTGACCACTTTTTTTCGTTACAGACTGAGTTCAAATAAAAATCTAATATGACTGGAGTAAGGATGCAAGGAAGGCAAGTGGGACATCGACAGCGATGCATTACCGAGCAAACCGATCGATGTTCATCCGGCTGGATGTAAACACGGCCACTTGTTCAAATAAACCACCGCGCATTAGTCCATCTCGATTTCACTACATTAGAACACATTAACGCCACTAGATTGCGTGTTATTTCTGAATTTGGAAGTTCGGTGATCGGTCGCGGGTGTAGTATAGTAGCAAGAAGCTAAAGCTTTTAAAGTGTGGATATTTTTATTTAAGATACGAGTATCTGAAAGTATGGAAATGGAAAAATTCACACGGTTGCGGTGGGATTTGTAGTTACGTAAAATATTAAGCAATTCCTATTACCTACTACTAAAATCTGATGATGACGATTATATGCAACCTGCGTAATTAAAGTCTCTAGTAGACTCGTGGGATTTATTTAAATACAACAACTTTAAAATATCGTAAACATTTGCTACGATTTTAAAATTGTCAATAATGTAAATGCTGATAAAATCTGCAAATTAGTAATGGTGAAATGCTTCATTTATTAAAATCTGTTCTTTTATGTAACTTACCCTTTCCTTTATCATTAAATCTCTTGTAACTAGAATTTTTGTTTACTTTATAATAGAATACTTCAAAATATTTGTTGTAATTTGCTACTGTTTTAAGTTACAGAACTTACAACAAAATATCGTAGTTAGTCCTGTATTTGAATATTAAAGTTAGCTCAGTGCGTTTTTCCTGATAAGTATTTATACGTATGTACACGAGCTTCAACATTTTCTTTAACTCTTCTACCAATTATTGATATGCGACGTGACCTACTCCATCATTGAACTTTTAGTGGATGTAGCGTATGATTTTCTTACAAATATATACACTTTAAGGGATGGAGTGATAGTAAGAGAGCTTGCTGTGGACGAACAACCCAATTTAAATCTGGCGTCAGAGTTTTTCCACCGCTTACTACCTACTTATACCTCTTCCAACCTCTTAGGCTCTGATAGTACTGGTTATCATTTATATTGGTCGAAGTCATAGACAGCAACTGGAACCGATGGCTTTTTCACTCGGCTCACGAAAGAAAAAGAAAACTCGAATGATGTACAAACCTGTGCAGCGATGATCCTCTGTCGTTACTTAATGAGGTCAAATTTAGGGCACTGGTAGTGGCGGTAGGCACGGGCCTTCTGGTGGCCTCGCAGACTTGAGATGAGGCCGTGGTTACTATCGACGGTTTTGAAGTACAAACCTGTGCAGCCATGATCCTCTGTCGTTCCTTGATGAGGCCACACTCCGGGCACTGGCAGTGGCGGTAGGCACAGGCCTTCTTGTGCCCTCGCAGACTTGAGATGAGGCCGTGGTTACTATCGACGGGTATGATATACAAATCTGTGTAGCCATGATCCTCTGTCGTTACTTAACGGCCACATTTCTGGCACTTGCATTGGTAGTGGCTTCGCAGACTTGAGATGAGGCCGTGGTTTCTATTAGACGGTTTTGATGTACAAACCTGTGCAGCCATGATCCTCTGTCGTTCCTTGATGAGGCCACACTTCGGGCACTGGCAGTGGCGGTAGGCACAGGCCTTCTTGTGCCCTCGCAGACTTGAGATGAGGCCGTGGTTTCGGCATCGCGCGCACTTCGGCACTCTTGCGCGGCCGCTGTTCATTTTATGATGCTCTAGAAATTAAATCCATTTTTAAATATTTGGAATATTTGTACCTAGATTCAATTCCGTACCTACTCCGAAAATATAATCAATTGGACCAATACTCGGACGAACAATAAGATACTACTTCCTATGTTTTGTAATATTATTAGGTTGTCTAATGAAAAAAATATTTCTACAAAATTAAAATAGAGTAATCTGAAGATAGCAGCAGGTTCTGTTACTTACCTTTTACAAAACAAAACTTATAAATTATCACTTATAAAAATCACACGAAAACACTAACTCTTACTATGTGAACTGTAGCACATTCGAAAGTAATAAACTGAAAAAGATCCGCGTCCAGTGTGACGTCGCCGCCCTCGTCGCACTCCCTGAAACACGGAGATCGAAATCACAAGATGCCAAGATGGGAGGCGTAACAGAACACATTCTGTATCGAGAGCATCCAACTACAAAATCTACCCTAAGCTCAACGCATAAGCGCCAAAATAACAACAACTGTATCATCCTGCGCCTCATAGTGTGTATCTTTAGAACTCCGCTGAAAAATGCACCGTAAGTCAAGCGCTTATGAATCAAAACTATCGAAACCCATCGTTCTGTACCCAGCTTCCCCTAGCCGCCCATCCTCAGGGACTATCCAATAGCAGAGCGAATCTTCTACTATTGGTTACACGAAGGAAAAATGAACTTTCAGCGAGCTTATGTTTCATTGAAATACTCAGGACATAATGTTTACACAGTAACCGGAGTTGTCTAAGTTAATCTACTTTCGTTTGTGTTGAGTGTTAAGTAGCGCGGATAACAACATTGTGGAGTTAGTTTTGTCAGAAAATATTTATTACAAGATAAACCTATGATAAGTACAGCTATGATAGTTAGGTAACTAGATAGTTATAAAATAAGGTATTTACAAAATGATGTAGTTAGGTACATTAAATTAAAAAAGATATAATGAAATATTGCCTATTGAAAAGACAAAATGTGACTGTCCATAATAGGTACGATCGTCGAAAAACTCTGTCGTAGGCTTTTAGAGTGCGGTTTTAAAACGGGGAGGGTGACGTTTCAAGTATGGATCTGACAGACCATTGCGATATTTTAGCGCTCCGTCATGCGTTAAGTGTGCTATAGTATGTAAGTTTAGGTACTTCTCTTTTTGTAAACAAACTTTGTATTAAACTGACAGTTCTGAAGTGTCACTTTCATACAAAGTGTGTTTACAAAAAGATAAGTACCTAAACTTACAGACTATAGTGGGCCGCCCAGCGGCTGCGCCCGCTGAAACTCATTTTCCCGTGGGAATAAGATGTTTTCCCGGCAAGTATTATACTTACGTACATAAAAACCTTCCTCTTGAATCACTCTATCTATTTAAAAACCTTCATCAAAATCTGTTGTGTAGTTTTAAAGATTTAAACAAACATACATACAGACAAAAGCGAAAAGCGACTTTGCTTTATGTAGTGATAAGAATCCACTAGCCCGCGTCGCTTATAATACATTACCGATGTCCAGTGTCCCCTTTGTCATTTATACATACTTACGTAAGATTCTGGAGGAGACCTACACTCAGCACTGGGTGGCTACAGTTCTAAGAACATAAATATACCCTGATTCGGGCTCTACGTGCTGAAAGCCCCGCTCCCGTTAGGAATGTGGCTGTCCATTAGGTACACACGGGGTACCTAGAGCCCGAATCATAAAACATACATACACATTAGTACATACATACACAAATCACGCCTTTATCCCTTGCGTGGTAGGCAGAGCAATAACGATCGTAAAATTACGCTCGTTGTCGCCACGTCTGACAAGTATTTAGGGCCCTTTCAGATGATTCGTGCATCACTGTAGTGATAGGTTGTCAGCCTGTCGCCTAAAGCATTAATACACATGAAACCCTCGAGTCCCTTAGTTACCTCTTACAACACCCGCGGAAAGAATTGGGATGATGTTGTTTTATGCCGGCATCACACGGCAAACATGAAATATGTATAAATAAACCTATAATATTATTCGTAAATCAAATTCAGACTAGGTAGGCCCAAAATATGAAATACTTACTTAGTGCAAACATTTTGCAGATGGACTACGGAACTGCTACGGCGTAGGCGTGGTGTAGCAAAAGGAAAATCTTCCGTTGATAACTCTTAGCATTTCAAATTATTTACTAACGGAAAAACTTACTTAAGTGATCATTAGTATACTTAACAAGCGATTTAGTAACTGAGGACTTGCTGAAACTAGGTCCACGTAACGCAATAATCTGATCCTGACCCTGTTATGTAACTGGAGTACTGGTAATACCTAGTGCATGAAGAATAATAATTAATTATAAAATAACTAAATAATCTACAGATTTCTGTCCGTTTTTATTTGACATAATCAAATCGCGCTTTTATCCCTTACAGCTTGAGTAGATAGAACGTCTTCAGGCCGCCGTAAAAATGCGATCGCTATCGCCATTTTTGACATTCTGTTTTTATGACTGTTTTCCTGTTTTCGTTTTAATGTTTTTTTTTTCTGTTTATTAGGACAAAAACACGTATTTTTCCATACGATTTGACGTTGTACAACGACTTAGATTATTAATTATTACACAAGTACCATAATCGTTTTCTTGTCAGCCAGTTGTTAAGAGCTTTGTGTCGCCATACAGACTCAAAACAAGGACGCAATCTCAATATCTTTTCCGTACCCTTTGCTGCAGGGCGACGAAAGCGGGGTGAGGTAAATGTCAGAGAGGGGTGGGAGTGTCGCTTCTTATCTATAATTTTTAGCGAGTAATCGAGTATTCTTTGTTACTCATTAAATTAGCAAAGCTCAGAGTGCTCAATTGCCGAGGTCGACTTGGAAGTCTTCTGTGTGGGTGGGGTGAAGTACCTACATACAGGAAAAGTATAGGGTATAGGGCCGGTGCAGTATGTGTATAGTAGAAAGCTAGAAAGTCTAAAAGAATTTGACAAAAGGCAAAGCTGATACTGCCTCGTATCCATAAGAAGATCCGACTTGGAACATAGTACTGAAAAATGTAAGGAATTAAAGAATAACAATTATACAAGATATATTTCTAAACTTATTTATTATAGATACTTAACTTAAAGATTACCATCTGTCACATAGGATTAACCTAAAACACATTTTCTTCACCTCATTATAAAGTAAAGAACAATAAAGTATATCTCAAATTATCATTTAGAGCTCTTCTTTTTCTCATGCTGCTTAGCTGCTTTCTTTTTCATAATCTGTAGCCTTTTGTCAGCAGAAATAATATTGATATTAGGAGTAACAACTTTAGAAGGTGACGAGGAGGCTGAACTTGCTGCCGAGGGTATCTTCACGGGTGTAGTGGAGCCGGAGACTCGGGAGGGGGATTTGGATGAGGATGAAGATGATTTGCTGAAGCCCGTTGTGAACCCTTGGGAGGCTAAGCACGAGGCGCATTGCCAGCCCGAGCCCATATCATTGTCACTTATTACCGGCTTGTGGCAGTCCTGCAAAGAGAATCAATTTAGTTAAGAATTTTTTCACTCTAACTTCTTCAAGCAGTTTTAAGAAATCACCGCCCCGAAAAGTATACTCTGACCATATTAAGTAAATCAATCATCACTGTAATTACCTGATGGTACAGAGCATGGCATGCGTCACATTCAACCAGTCGATTCCCTGCCTGGACAGCAATCTGCCTGCAAACAGCACACGTCAGGTCCTCCTCTAGCAAGTCGAAGGGCAACTCTCCATCCATGGTTCCGTCGTCGTTCTCACGCTCCGGAATCTGAAGCTGCTGCGGACTTTGCTGCGGCACCGGCACTGTTTTAGAACTCGACGCTTTCTCGCTCTTGTGCTTCGTCCTCGGCGACTCCATCTTCTCCTCATTGAGGTACTTCCTTGGCAGAACATTCCCAAGCGTCTTGGCGCTGCCGAACGTCTGACGAATGTGGTCGTCGAGAGTCAGACGCAACTGCTCCGTCGAGTCCGGTGCACTAGAGTGCAAGTACTTCAGACAAAGTTTAATCGCTGGATCGAAGTCTATTGACGACATTTTGGCAAAGTGGTTAGACGAATAAAAACTAGGTAGCTTCTAGAATTTTAACCGAGGCGAAACAAACACTATACCTATAAATATATAAATATATAAGTATTTTTTTACAATATAACCTCAATTCAATCAGCTGATTGTCAATCTTGTCAACCAAGTGATCCAATTCTACTTACGATTTCAGTACGAAATTGCACTGAATTTCGCTATGCTTTGCTTGTTGCCTATTGAAGTTTAGTACTAAAAACCCTTACATCTACGCCAGTACAATAAAAAAAACAAAAAACGATGACGTCATTGATTGACTGATTGATAGAAAGATGAATTTGATTGGCTGATATATTCGTTGTTTGTTTTGAATTTATTTCTTGCAGTTCTATTGTTCTTATATTGTTTTGTGCAAATCGTGTGAAATAATTTGTGAAAATGGCTATAAGATCGCACAAGCTTTATTTGCACTTCCTGCTAACTCTGCTAGTTTTTATGTGTAACGCACAAGATCCATGGGATCTGGAGGTAAAGCAAGCCAAGAACAAAATTGATGACGACAAGAACATTCCTCCGGATTTGAGGATATCTCCGAAGACAAGACCGGTACAAACAGATAGTTATGGAATTGGAGAATGGTTTTACAGGAGAATACTGAGCATAGTTCTGAAAGGCGGACAAGTCAAGGTAAACTTTAAAAAGTAACCTATTCAAAGGCATAACTCATTTATTGCAGTTTGGTAGTGATAGACCGACCTTACAGCGAACTCACTTAGAAACCCCCCAAATGCACAGAAATTTTCATTATCTCTAAAAGGCTGTGGTCTCCGAAAAACCAAGGTGGGGAGTGGCAATGCGGTTTACAAGCCTTTACTGGAAGAAACATCAAGGACCGAACAAGCTTTATTTTGTTGTCTGTATACTAGGATGATTCAATTAGCTACTGACTAATAGGTGTATCCAGATTTTACTCCAAATTTATTTCTACAGGAAAATGAAGATGGCAGTGTTGATATCTCATTGCAAATGAAACTTGATCAAAAGCAGAGAAAAACTTTGGATGAATACCTATCATCTACTTCAGCCCTCTCCGAGGATAAATTTAGAAGATCTTTAGGCTTCATTGAACAGTCAATTTATGAACCCAGTCTACCTACTAAAATCATATTAGCTTGGAGTGACTATATCCAAATATTCCTGACTGATTATAAGGTAACTTTTCAAATTCATTATTCCACTCTTTGAAAAAATACATACATACACAAATCACGCATATATCCCTGCCGGGGTAGGTAGAGTATTAACGACTGTAAAATAACAGTTGTTATTACCATGCCTGACAAATGTTTGAGGGTCATTTCAGGTATGTTTTGGATCACAATTGTAACAGGTTGTCAGCTTGTCGCCTGAAATTGTGTCGACCTTAATTGGCTTCTACAACACCGACAGGGAAGAAATGGGGTAATACTTGAAAAGAATAACCCACTAAGAAAAATTTAAAAGAATAATAGAAAATTTGAAAAGATAGATAATAGAAAAACAATGATTCTTTGAATATAAAATTGTACCTTGCTTTCTACATTATAATGTGGTGTATGCATATTTTGTAACTACCTTTTGTTATTTTTTCAGACTGAAATCACATGGACTCTGGGTTTGCTGGCTGCCTCAAGTATACTCTACTTGCTCTGGATGAACATGACTCATAGAAAAGCAATAATCATTGCATTTATTGCCCTATATGCCTATGAAGTTTTTATTAGCTATAAGGTAACTTGAACATTCTCTATTAACTTGTATAGATAAGAGCTACAGTTTGTACCTTATGATGTGACTTACTTACCATACAAAAGGAGAAGATTTCAAACACCATTTTCTACCAGGCAACCCAAGGGAATTCACACATACACATACGTACACATATCACGTCTTTATTCCTTGCGAGGTAGGCCAAACGTTATTGGCCGTAAAAATACGGTTGCTATCGCCATGTCTGACATAATTATATTGAGGGCCCTTTTTAAGTATGTTATGCAAATTTTTAAGGGAATTCTAAGAATACATAGTAAAGACATAAATAAAATAGTAATATTCCTAAAAACACATAATATTGTTTCTTCTTACAGGAAGCAGAACAAAAAGAAATAGAAATGTTTATGGCAGCTGTGAATAGTTGCAAATGGTATGTCTGGTCATCCTCGTGTGAGCTGCCGAAGCCTGATCCAGTAGTATTCCTCAAGCATATGAATCCTTTGAAAATAGCCATACGGATGTTCACCAGTATTGTGTCGGAGCCCATGATAGTTCTTAGTGATACAGTCAAAATAATGACGCATGGAATCACTGGTAAGATTAGTTGAATACCTTTTGAAATAAAAATCTTGGGAAATTTTGGTGTTATAAAATTACATAACTCCATCATTTCAACCCTGTTAGGTTAGGTTAGGTTACTGGCTTAGAATATCATCACCCCATTTCTTTCCCGCTGGTGTCGTAAGAGGCGACTAAAAGACTCGGGCGTTTCATGTGCATTGTTGTTGTAAATCTATGTGTGTATTATTAAAGTTAGGCTGACAACCTGTAGTGATAAAATCATCTGAAAGCGCCCTCAATATTTGTCAGACGTGGCGGTTGCGACCGTATACAAGGCCAAAGTAAATCCCTTCCAAATAAAATAAAATTTGTAATCTAATTTCATTTTTAATACATAATTTTTTTCTCTATTTTTACAGATGGACTGTGGTATCCATTCAACGTGATTATATACGGCATTATGATAACATTCTTCAATATCATGCTTGTGATCATCCTTATCACAGCTCTTTTCAACTTTATTTTAAACATTCCAATTAATTTGAATTTCTTACTTTTTAGTGTTGGTTTACGTCAGCGAAATAGGACTATGTTTAGTAGTAACAGTGCTCAAAACGAAGGAGTTACTGCAACTAGGGTAGATAATAGTAGTGCTATAAGTGGAGCTACTTTAGATAAATTGCTTGACGTCATTCTGCGAACGTCGAATAATGTACCGAGTAGGAGTAACCCTCCTGAAAATGCCATATTAGATACAAGTCACAGTAGTCGGAGGGAAATAAAACAATCTCCAATTTCTGGGCTAAAAAGATCAGCCAGTACTGGACGATTGCCTAATAATGTTTTTGAAAATTATGATCGTAATATCACGAAAAGAAATGTTGGTTTTCGTGTAGATGGTGGTGGCGACAGAAAACGCTAGTCGCTTTATTTTAACAGTTGCTGCCTGAGTCTGTGTTCAATGAAACAGAAATTTTATCAAAGTGAGGATTCCATTCTATCCCTTTATTCCCATACAACACTACAAAAATAAATATATTCACCACTAGTTGCATGTAGGAATTACATAACACGAGAAATAAAGAGATACAAAACATTTCATATTGCTAGTGTTTTAGCGTTTAGTCATCGTTCATACGCTCAAGTGTTGTTTTGATGGCCCTGGGATCAAACAGACAGCCATAACAAAAAAATAAATTATGCTAGACAGCAGCGTAGGTAGCTCGCACAAATTGCCCAGGGGAAAAAATTGTATAGGTAGATCTCTATTTTGTTTGTAACCACTAATTGTGTAATTTTTACTTACTTATGTATTGTGTGTATGTATTGTAAAAGTATTAACTGTGATATTTTAATCATGTTGAACTGTAAAGAAGAGAGTGAACTTACCAGGCTCAAAGTTCTTGATTTCACAACATTTGCGAAAGACACGCAAAATCATAATTTTGGGTAATTTTGTAGGACAGTAGTGGGCACGCAAGATCAATTACTGTTTTCCGACTGGTACGTGCACCCTTTCTTCGTTGAAGACTCTTTTTTTCTAATCAAGGAAATATTAAATCTACTCACAGGGTGAATTTTGCCTTTTATATTTTTGTATGTTTAAGGAAAGCTTAAATAAAATAAAAATACGAAACAAATTGTTCTTTTACGTTTTATTTCGGTGATGCCTTACTGAGAAGTGTCACAAGATCAATTAAAAATATAGGAATTGGAAACATTCAGTTCAAGTCAAGTTTTCTAAGCAATATTTAATTAAAAATTATTTAATTGAAGTTATTTTAGGTTTCAAGCAGACTCTACATTCGATTTACGTACTTATACTACACTGCTATTGGTCAACAAACATTCGCAACCTCAATAAATAACATTATAACAAAACAGTGTATGTACAACTAGAACATCACTCAGGCGTCATAGGCTTAGGCGTAGTGAAACACGCATTCAGCAAAAAATCTCTAACCCATATAATCAAAGCCGATCGCAGTCGTAGCGGTAATCCTAACGTATCTTCGCATTTAAGTGGAAAAGACAATCACTACATAGTATAAAGCAAAGTCGCTTTTCGCGTCTATCTCTCTGTTTGTATATTTGCTTAAATCTTTAAAATACACAACGGATTTTGATGCAGGTTTTTTAATAGATAGTGATTCAAGAGGAAGGTTTTTATGTATAATACTTGCCGGGAAAACATCTTATTCCCACGGGAAAATAAGTTACAGCTGGCGCAGCTGCTGTGCGGGCCGCTAGTTATATTATGTAATAAACAACTCCTTTGTTTGCTTTATGTTATGAACGATCTAAGTGAACGGTACTATACCGATCGGCGTTGATAATTTGGGCATGCCGTCTCTTCTCACGACGTCATTTCTTTTGCTGGACGTGCTTAAACCGTCAAGCCAAAGTACAACATAAGTCGACGGTTTCGATTCGCCAAACCACTACAGCTATCTTCTAAGGTAATGCAATATGGACTTACCAGTACCTAATCACGAGTTTATCACCCTATGTAAATGTGTTACTTACATTTAAGTAAAATACAAAGAATTTATTAATACGGAAAAATGCACGCTAGAAAAACAAGACTAATGAAGCGAAGTACTACTTTTAGCATTTTGAATAAGTTTGCATTGTTATAATAATAATGTATTGCAGATTTTATTGAACGAGACTATAAAGTTATATGATTTGTAGTACATTACATTAGACGTGACAAGCTAACAGAGACACTCCACGCTCGAAAAAAAATATTCTACTAGTCTCGTATTGTTAGTTACGATGATTCTGTATAAAACAAACAATAAAATAATATTACTTACAAAACAATTATACTTTTTTCAGTATAGGTGGTACTTTTTTAAACCCATATGGGTATTCTGGACAGTTCCTAAAAAACGTTAGTAAGGTGACTTTTGTTTGTATTATGGAAAACAGTAAAAAAATGATTACAAACGACTATGATTAAAAAAATAAACCTAAAACTAAAATGCATTAATAAGGACTAGATTCGTTCCTTTGTAAATTATTCTTATCATTTCTAACAAAAAATCGCGATATTTTTATTTTTACACACAATTAAAGAGCGAACATTGTTATGTTTCAACTTGATGAATTCGTTTTTAGTTATCATTATTCAAAAGTCTACGTCATTTCTATTAACTATTAAAAGATTATTGCCATTTAGTTGGGCACCATTTTGAATTAAATAGTTTAACATTCTAAAGAGTGAAGTTTGAGAACATACCTCTAGGTTTATACATCAATGTCTCAAAAAATACAAAGCCCCAGATTCTCCATACTCTAGCCAGAATGGTCAAACGTTATTAAACTTTTTAACTGTAATATTGCATAGTTTTATAGCAAACATGACATTTTGCTACTATGCTTACTCTTATGGCATTTTACAACTTAGATTTACTCGCACAATATTTAAGTAACTGGCCAGTTTGGAATTTCTTACAATGACTGTATGGGCCTTGATATGAAGCTGTAATTTGGGAACTCTTTTTTAACCAATTGAAAGCTTGAAATTTTTGAGACATGGATATTATGGACCTAAAGGGAAATATGGTAATTAATTACAAGTGACGCTGTATTATGTAGTGACTGAAATTATAAGGCCCCAGTAATGCAATGACAAGCTCTTTTAAGTGTTTTTAAAGCTTCGTGATGATATTTGGTCTACTTGGATGGCTATTTATCATCTTATCAAGTATGTATTTCAAAAGTATTATTTAGTAAATAGTTTAATTTATAAGTATCATGTAAATACTGACAATAATATAAATATATTTAATAAGAACTTTGTCAATGCAGTTTCAGGAAATATGTTGAAAATATGGAAAGACGGAAGGCCAACAAGATAAAAGTTAAGAAAATCGTAGCCAACATTAAAATAACTGATAAGTATAAGGTCTCGGTCTCGAATTTTGCGGGCAGCAGGAATGCAATGGCGGCGGCGCGCTTAGGCACACCGCTCGTTTCCCACTCTCGCGTTGCTGTTTTCGAAAACCGGCCCACTTGAATGTTTGCAGAAGATGCTGCCACGCCGCTGTCGCTCCGCTGCCCGCAAAATTTGAGACCGAGGCCTAGTACCGTACACTACACTACCGTAGTAAGTAATAATACATATATCAATCAACATCAAACAACTTTGGTCCAGCTATAACAATTCAGTTTTTAACAATTTTTTACTAAGTTAAAGTGTTGGATTCTGCCAATAAGCAAACAATCATACGAATAACACAAAAATGACTCGTTTTGCCTCCATTTTCTTTCGTGAAACTTGGCCTTAGTTCATATTACAACTAACATAAATAAATAGCATTTGGGCGTTAGTTTATGAAACTTAAATACATAAGGTACATTTTTTATATTATAATATATTTTTTTTTATAAATATAGAGCCCCTATATGAGGAGCATAAATGCAATATGCATGCCTGGTATGGTAATTAATAATAATCGACTAGATAAAACTTTAATGGACAATTCTAATTGGATATGTAAGTGAATGATATTAAATAAAGTGCATTAAAACTAGCGACAGCTACTTTATGAATAATGACTAAATATATTTTTTGATTCAGGCGAAAATCGACCCGGCTCCGAGACCAGGGGTGCTAGGAATCCCCGGGCGGCGTGGATCCCTCGCCGAACGACAACATATAACGCGTGCACACTGCGGACGGAAGAGAAGTTAGTGGAACTCGAGGAAGAACTGAGCAGGTTACGGTGGGACATAGTGGGACTGTCCGAAGTCCGAAGAGAGGGGGAGGACACGATAGCCCTGAAGTCAGGTAACCTGCTCTACTTCCGGGAGGGCGACCATCTGTCCCAAGGTGGTGTCGGGTTCATCGTCCACAAGTCCCTCGTGAACAACGTAGTACAGGTCGGGAGTATTTCAAATAGGGTGGCATTCCTTATACTCAGAATAACTAAACGTTATTCGCTGAAGGTCATACAGGCATACGCCCCAACTTCGAAGTACCCCGACGAGGACGTGGAGGCAATGTATGAGGACATATCCAAAGCCATACATACCTCCAGGACTCATTACACGGTGGTCATGGGGGATTTCAACGCTAAGCTGGGCAATCGTTGCGGTGACGAACTGAGAGTTGGGCCATTTGGTATTGGGGTGAGGAACAGCCGAGGTCAAATGCTGGTCGACTTCATGGAGAAGGAGGGACTCTTTATGATGAACTCGTTCTTCAGGAAACGGCCGCATCGAAAATGGACCTGGAAGAGCCCCGACGGTGTTACCAAAAATGAGATAGACTTCATCATGACAGACAAAAAACGGATATTCAACGATGTCTCTGTGATCAATTCGTTCAAAACGGGTAGCGATCACCGAATGGTAAGAGGCACGTTGAATCTTAATGTAAAAGCCGAGAGATCACGTCTGATGAAGTCTACGCTCCGACCAGCACCTGCCCAAATCCAAAACCCTGAGAGCTTTCAGCTCCACCTGCAAAACCGCTTCGATTGCCTGGGTGAGTGTATCGACGTGGACGACTATAACGACAGGGTCGTGGAAACTGTCCTTACGGTTGGCTCTAAGTTCTTCAAACCCAATCGTACGAACAGAACCAAAAAAATCTCAGACCATACTTCGAGGCTCATGGAGGAACGACGCGAGATGATTCTGCAGTCGTCGGAGGATACTTCCCAATATCGGCAGCTCAATAGGCAGATCTCTAAGTCTTTGACCCGCGACATACGCCAATTTAATACTGACCGTATTAAAGAGGCAATTGAGCGCAACAAAGGCTCCAAGGTGTTTGCTAGGGATCTGTCGATAGGCCAGAGCCAACTAGCGAAGCTAAAGACCGACGATGGCAGAATCGTATCGTCCAAGCCCGAGCTATTGGAAGAGGTCGAGAAGTTCTACGGACAGTTATACGCGACAACATGCACACCTGTCAATAATCGGGTCGCAGATCCAAGAGCTCGATTAACCCGGCACTACACAGAAGACATCCCGGACGTCAGCTTGTACGAGATTAGTATGGCTCTGAAACAGCTAAAAAACAGCAAGGCGCCGGGTGATGATGGAGTTACGGCAGAGCTTCTGAAAGCCGGTGGTAAACCGATACTTAAAGCACTGCAGAAATTGTTTAACTCTGTCATACTCGAGGGCAAAACGCCACAGGCATGGCACAGGGGCGTGGTGATGCTGTTCTTCAAAAAGGGCGATAAGTCTTTGCTGAAGAACTACAGACCCATCACGCTTCTGAGCCATGTCTACAAGCTGTTCTCAAGAGTCATAACGAATCGTCTCGCACGCAGGCTCGACGACTTCCAGCCTCCCGAACAAGCCGGCTTCCGAAAAGGCTTTAGCACCGTGGATCACATTCATACGCTGAGGCAAGTTATACAGAAGACTGAAGAGTATAACCAACCACTCTGCCTCGCGTTTGTGGACTACGAAAAAGCCTTCGATTCGATCGAAACATGGGCCGTACTTCAGTCTCTTCAGCGGTGCCAAGCTGACTATCGGTATATCGAAGTGTTGAAGTCCTTGTACGAAAGCGCCACCATGTCAGTTCGAATTCAGGACCAGGACTCGAAACCTATCCAGTTGCAGCGAGGAGTGAGACAGGGAGATGTAATATCACCGAAACTGTTCACAGCAGCACTGGAAGACGTCTTCAAGCTTTTGGACTGGAGAGGACTTGGCATCAACATCAACGGCGAGTATCTGACTCACCTTCGTTTTGCCGACGATATCGTGGTCATGGCGGAAACCCTGGAGGACCTCGGTACAATGCTCGATGACCTCAATAGAGCCTCCCAACAAGTGGGTCTAAAAATGAACATGGACAAGACCAAGGTTATGTCAAACTCTCTTGTTGCACCCATTACTCTGACAGTTGGGGGCTCTACTCTGGAAGTTGTCGACGAGTATGTCTACCTGGGACAAATAGTCCAGCTGGGTAGGTCCAACTTTCAGAAAGAGGTCAATCGTCGAATCCAACTCGGCTGGGCAGCGTTCGGGAAGCTACGTAACATCTTCTCTTCTCAACAACTACCGCAGTGCCTCAAGACAAAAGTCTGGGATCAGTGCGTGTTGCCAGTGATGACTTACGGAGTTGAGACGTGGCCGCTAACAATGGGCCTCATAAGAAGGCTCAAGGTCACTCAAAGGGCAATGGAAAGGGCTATGCTCGGAGTTTCTCTCCGCGATCGAATCAGAAATGAGGAAATCCGGAGAAGAACCAAAGCCACCGACATAGCTCGAAGGATTGCGCAACTTAAGTGGCAGTGGGCGGGGCATATTGCTCGTAGGACCGATGGCCGCTGGGGCCGGAAAGTTCTCGAGTGGCGGCCACGGACCGGTAGACGCAGCGTAGGTAGGCCTCCCACAAGGTGGACCGACGATCTGGTGAAGGTCGCGGGAAGCCGCTGGATGCGGGTGGCGCTGGACCGATCATCGTGGAGATCCTTGGGGGAGGCCTATGTCCTGCAGTGGACGTCTATCGGCTGAGACGACGACGACGACGACGACGACGACGACGACGACGATATTATTTGTATAAAGGAATGTTTAGTGTACTTCCAATAAATTAAATATTAATAAACATAACAGAACCGAGACAGGTCCCAAGCTGGATTTTTTCCTGTCCAATCAAACAAAATAGCACCAAAAGGTGTTTTGACCGACATAATTCTTTAAAAAAAAAAAATGTCGCATGTATAGCACTATCCGTAGTACTATTTTCATTTTAAAATGTCAGTTATAAGTGAAAGTAATTTCATTACTTATAGATTTTCAAAATAAGTAACGACCTCAAAATTGATAATGTCATTGCAGTGTATGCAGAAACCATTAATTTTATTCAGAGGCTGCTTCTATTAATAAAAACTCTACACATACGTATCTATCACATCTAGGGGTAGGTAGAACGTTAACGGCCGTATAATAACAATTGCTATCGCTACGCTTCACGCATATGTGAGGGTCGTTTCCGACAATTCATGTACCACTTCGGTGACAGGTTGTAAGCCTGTCGCCTTTAGATAGAAATAAAACATTCGAGCCCCTACGTCGTCTTTTATGACATCTGTGGGAAATAGAGTGATTTTATTCTAAACCGCCATTACACGAAAAAAAAATTATATTATTTTAAGAATTATAGGTGCCGAATAATGAGGTTATTGTAGTCACTACAATTTGGCACAAAATCCTTCCACTATCACGCATGACATTATCTATTTTCCATAGAATGATTAATATAAGTTTCCGAATCCGACAGAATAGGAACTAATGTCTTTTGTATTTTACTAAAACTAAAAAAAGTTACATTTCAACAACGTTTGGCATGTACAAGTACTAAACATTCATCACTTGCCAGTAGTAGAGTACACACTTGTAATATTATTAATCGGCATACAATCGAATAACAGTTGTCCTAAAGACTTGATTTCGTTGTATTTTTACACTAACATTATTTATGGAATTATTTCTCATGTCACTTCAGTCATTATCAATTATGTAACTAGTGTAAATAACTTAATAATTTTAATATTAGCAAAATATGCACTTTAATGACTGTCAAGCTCCATAACAATGGAAATTAATATTATTTAAAAGGCGTAATAATGATTACCTACTAATATTAATTAATAATAATACTTATGCTAAATCCGTGCTTTTAAAACTTATCCATGACATGTATTGAATGACTAGAATCAAGATGGCGGTAAAATCGGTATGTTTCATTGTTGATAAATAACTCGGTCACCTGTTTTTTACATGAGGAGACATTTATCCCGGCCGCTGGCAGAGGGCTCGCCTTCCTTCACTACTTTGTCCTTTTTCTTCTTGCCCTTGCCGTCGGCTTGAAGCGAAATGTTTCTGGTTTTCTCCATGTTTAGCAGCTCCTGTAAATTTACAGAAAAACTTTGCTAGAATTCCTTTATTTTTTGGTGATATATCAAAGTGAACAATAAATATGTACAACTAGTGGCTCCGCCCGCGTGGAAGTCGGCAACCCGTAGCATCCCACAGGATCAGTTTTACGGGATAAAAACTCTCCCATGTGTTAATACAAGTTAATCTCTATCTTTGTACCAAACATGAAAATCGGTTCAGTAATTTTAGCGTGACGGCGTAACAAACAAACAAACTTTCGCATTTATAATATTAGTAGGATATTTCTTTTATCTGGTATTACATACATATATCACGCCTTTATCCCTTGCTGGGCAGGCAGAGCGTTTTCTGGTATTAGCTGTATTTTACTGAGTAGTCAACCCAATTTGAGTAGCAATGGTACAGTGTTGAATTTATTTTTATTGTTGAGGAGGCAGGCAGTCAATATACAACCTGATATACAAATGATGATCACATTGTTAGTCAACCAACCTGAAACAGTTGTGTGACATTGTGGTTAGTCTTTGCCGATGTTTCCATGAATGAGACGCCCCAGGCTTGGGCCTGCGCCTGCCCTTCCGCCGCCGACACCTCTCGGATCTCAGGACTCTCATCGCATTTGTTGCCAGCTAGCATCACAGGAATACTTGGTAGCTCTGTCCCCTTTATTTCTTTTATCGTCTGCCATATGGGCTTCAGTTCCTCGAGAGATTGTCGACTGCTTACTGAATAGACCAGTATGAAGGCATGACCCTGGAAAACAGTAAACATAAAATTAAACAACAAAAAAAAATCACAAACTTTTTACACAACTTTACATTTTCATCAAGAAAAAGTTGTGCACTATAAAGCTTAGTTATTAAATTCTGCATTCACCGTTATGTAGGTAGTATAACTGGCAGATTTCTCATAAAATGTAGAACAAGGTCTCTATCACAGAATGATGTCAGATGCATGATAATGGATCGAAGTGTGGGAGTTTACAAGTACTTGTTCCCTGATATGCATTTTAATTTACTTTTTCATTGGAAGATGTTATGTGTGAAATGATTTATTGCTTTCATTCTGAAACAATAAGATTACATGCATAAAAGTGTTTGTATGATTAATAATAATAATAAAGTTAAGTTATACAAATTCCAATCATACAAAACATTTTTATGCAAGTAATCTTATTTTGTTTCTTATATACAGAGCTATTTATCAAAAAAGACAATAGAAGAAAATCAATTAAAAAACAAAAGAGTAATAAATTGTCAAATAGAACATACAAAAAGATGTGACTCTGCACAAAACTGAATTATATTTTATACAGCCTGCTCAAAAAAAATTGTGTAATAGTTCCACTCCTTGCATAGTCAGTATAATTTAACATTTATGGAGTCACTAGTAACAATATAATATCATTGTTTATGGATATTTTTATTTATACAGCTTCCTGGTAGAGATCACAAAAGTAAATGGCTAAAATAATTGACTGGAAGGCCAAATGAGCTACTTTTTTAAATGATATAAAACAGTATGTACCTACTTTGTATGATAATATGAACATAAAATGCTGTCATATGTTGCTATTTTAGATGGCGTCAGAACACTTACTTTTAAAAATAAATTTCAAAATAAGAAAATATCAATTATTCTGATTAATTTAAACAAAAGAATTATGAATGAAGTCCATAGTATTTTTGGAAAATAGTTTTAAGCATACAACTTTTCTATTTTATAAATGACCCAGGAAACTAGCAAATTTTATTGAGTTTTGTTGAGAGACTGAACAAGCTACACAGAAAAAATTATTAAGTATGTATCATCCATCTCCCTCTTTTTGTGTGTGACACCGGCATCATAACAATGTTAATTCTAGAACTCCTATACAAATTAGCTTGGTCGTTTGGTAATTTTGTATGGGAGGCCCAAAATATTTTTTCATATTTCGACCTATGTTTCTTAGGGAAAGTTGTTCAGTTTCATAGGCTAATTCACCCCTTAAAATCTTTGCAGCTAATGTTTTTACACCTTATTATATTATACACATACCTTGCTTATAGATAACCGTTGCATGGCTGGGAACTGATGGGAGCCCGTGGTATCAGTGATTTGTAGTGTGCATATTGATTTGTTGCTGCTTATAACCTGAAAACACATATGCTTACTGGATATTGTACAAAAAATAAAAACATTTTTTTATTATAAACTTATAAACTTTTCTCCAATAACCACTCATAATTTCAGACATAATTAAAACATCTATGTGATGAATACGAATTTTGCAAATAATTTTAAAATTGAATAACTTCCCTTATTTTTTTTAAATGTACCATCTTATTGAAGTTTAATTGCCCTATTAGACAAAAGACACCATTGAAATGTGATTCAGGGTTATGATGTTTTGGTCAAGGAAAAGTGCAAGAAGGAACAATACTTGGATGTTCTTCAAGGACACCATTGGCAAAGTGCCAAAAAGTGTGATCAGGGCCATTGGCAACAGATACAGCTATATATTCAAGGCTAAGACATATTTTGCAGCTACTATAACATTCTCTTGTGATTCCCTTACTTGCAACTAAATTAAATTAAATAAGTCCTAATGTTTATGATATAATGTAGTGTCAACTCTCCCTATTAGGAGCAAACTTTGTCAGGGTATCAAGTTCGCATACTTCCTAGTCGAGTTTCTTTAAAATTATTTGTATTTCGGGGCGGGAACTTACTTGTCTGTACGTATCTTCGATTGTTGGTATGTAGGATTCTCTGAATGTGCCCTTTACAAAACGTAAAACAAGAGAGCTCTTGCCGACTCCTCCCGCACCAAACACTACAACCCGATAATCGTTGCTCTGTTCCGGCATCACTTTGTCGTGTAAATAATCGCACAAACAACAAATCAATTTCGATGCAAAAAGCCCAAAATAGTGGACCAAATATTAGCCTAAAGCATTGTATTCACAAAGAAATTCACCAATTCGAAGCTATATATGAAACAATCGCAGGCTCAATAACAGCAATTTGTTTTAAATATGTCCCAATTGCAAAACATTCTTTATAATTTAGTTTACAACGCCCAAATAGAAATTAGGTGCACGGAAAAACGATAGCGACAAAAAGAGCGAACGACTTGCGCCCCGCTGCTGTCAAACCAAAAATTGAAGTGAGTGAAGTGAAGTGAAGTGAATTGAGCGAAGTGAAGAATGAAAGAAATATCGTTCATTCCGAAAGAAAAAGTAGATTACTCCAGCTAGTCTACCCTTTTTACAAGCTTTTATTTGACTTGTCGTGTTCGTTTGTTTATCGGTCAAATCTTGGAATACTTATCGACATCCGAGTAACCTGCATTATGATGTAAGAAAGCTGATATGATGATGGAGCCGGAAGGTGGTCATAGCATCCCAGAGATGAAACTACCTACTCCCATAGAATTTGGAGTCATTGAAATCGTATTGCTAAGGTCTCTTTAAATACATGGTAGCCAAGGTTTGATGATGGAAATGGCTACAAACCAAGGTTTGTAGCATCTCGAAGATCATTCAACCCCTATTGAGTTAGGGTTTGTTGGAATCGTTTACCTTAATTTTTTTTCATCTGCCTCTTCGAACAACTCCCGTCGGAACTATACGGAAGATCGTGTTGCTCGAAGTCTAGCCTGCACTATCAAAAATGTGTAGGTTGAGGCAAAACCAAAAAATTTAAAATAAAATAATAGTAAAAAATTAACAAGCCTTTATTAATTTGAGTGCATTGAAATTAAATTAATTTTACCCATTAAAGATTTTAAAGTATGTATATTTGTATGTAATTTGAAAAGAGGCTGGAGTTTGACATAGGCTACTTTTTTAGTAAGAGAATTGAGCAAGTCCATATTATTAAATAAATAAAAACACTCATTTGCTGTATTGCCAACATGACGCCATGGAAACTATTAGCAGAAACGCAATGAATGAATGGCATGAACGTGATCGGAACATGGCCCAAACCAAAGAACGAATGATTTGATTATTAGAAAATTACAAATGGCTTCCGTTTTCAACTTTTGGCAATTCTAACATTATTGGCATGGTTTTTTAGTCAAGGTTCGTAAAATAAAACTCGTATTCAAGCTAGATGTGCTTGTTTGTATGTGGATTTGTGTTTGTAGCTTAAGTTTCAACCATTCGGAACATTCAGTAGATGTAACCTTGTTGGTGAAGTAACGTGCCGGTTGTCTCCTATTTTTTCTATTTACGTCTGTTTGTTGATTTATTTACTAATTCGTTGCGAATAAAACGCGTATGTTGTGTAATTGCTATGCTAAACCTGTAGGATTACTTCAACAAAGTGCGTGAATTCTACATTGACAGCTAGGTGTTATACATTTTGTAGACTGCATCACTTGCTGCAACTGCAACTGAATTTTACTTTTCAGTGCTTCGTTTTTTCGAGACGAACGTGTTATATTGAACGTAATTCAGCATAGTCGTCAACAATAATGGGTATACAAGACCTTCAGACGTTCTTGGAGAACGAGGGTGTTGGAGTGGACTTGTTTCGGATCGCCAGAAATCACGCCGGCGGTTTCCGCTTGGTACTCGACGCGGAAGGGTGCTTGGATCGTCTTTACGGCGGATACTTTTCAGGTATGTTCGCTTTCTATTTCACTTTAGATTCCTGCTGTTTCACTCCTTGTAATAATACCAACAGATCTCTTCAAATTCGCCAATTTGTTTTGCTAGAATAATAAGCCTCAATTAGAGGGTATTTTGTATACAGTAATTGGAGCATGTTGTTTCACATTTTCTAATGCTATCTGCCTATTGTTTGTCATCAGACTGGGCCTGTGGAGGTCAATGGGCCCGCTGTGTCCAGTTCCTCACAACCCTGGCTCAGGCTCTAGCTGAGCATCAAGTGGCCCTGTGTGTTTGCTTCAATGGATCCCACCCTACTCCTCCAGCAATGCCCCAGCACTGGATCCAAACTCAAGCCACTTACCGTCAGAGGGTTAATTCGGTAAGATATATATTTTTTTCTTTCCCTTTTTTTGTTTTCTTCTTTTAAGGTGATGCTTCATATTAAGGGACATTACATGGAGGTCTACTGCTCCACCAAATTTCTCCAGTATCTGCGTTCTAGTGCCATGTGCACATATTGCCTGCTGTACTGTATCAGTTCATCTAACCGGTGCGCTTCTGCAACTTCTTTTGCCCATAACACTTTTGTTTTCAAGCCGTCAAATCAAACTGTTTATGAATATCTATTTTTACAACAGGTACTGCGTCACATTCTTACAAAAGGTACCCCTCCACCTAAAGTATGGTGGGTACCTCCAATGGGCCTACATTCCTGTCTGAGGACTGCTTTGAGATACCTAAATATTCCTATTGTAAGTATTATCATTTTATCAAAAACAATTTATTTTTTAGATTATCCTCTAACTAACATTCTTTCCATCTTGTGACTTGTAGATGGTATCAGCAGATGATCATTGCCAAGAAGTGGTGGGGTTATGTCGCGAAAAGACCTATGCTGGCCTAGTTGGATGCTCTGGGGAGTATTTAGTGTTCCAGCCACCCAGGTATTTCAGCTCATCACAACTGAAGCTCACATACAGGGTAAGTTTTATTATCAACTGAATTACTTAGGAATTGTGTAAACTCCAGGGTGTAATTGTAACACTATGAGCTGTTTTATTTGGTCATTTGCATCTCTTTTCTATGCCCAAATATGAAATCAAGAATTTAATAATTGGAACCACTGTAAGCATTTTCTGTGCATTATTCCTTTGCCAGTTTATTTTAGTGTTTTGTGACTGGTGATGTTTTAGTCATCCCTGGAGACTAAGGAATACATGGTGCATGAACTGCCCAAGTTGCTGGATGTGCCTCAGGACCGCCTGTGTCTGATGGCTGCTCTACTCGGAGGCACCATTCTCTCGGAGCAGAGCTTGACTGACTTTTATAAGCGTCTGGGTATTACTTCAAAGAAGGTATGTTATATCAACTCTTTGCATTCATGAAAATGTTTTTTGTGAAATTGTAACTAAGTGAAATCTGTTCATGAAGAAAATCTTTAATACACTGTGAAATTAAATTCCATGTCTTATGTAACAATGTTATTATACCTCAACAGCAAGTACCGCCAGAAACTCTTATCAAGAGTGTGTGCCAATTTGTACGTGAATTACCCTCTTCCGACGTCGACGCAGCTTGCGTCGAGATATTTGGTGATTTGAACGACCTCCGCGCTGCCAAACTCAAGCAAGCTGTACAGTATTATCTAAACGGCACTAAAGATGGATTCCTTAAGTACAGGACTGCATCTGGTACTTAATTTTTTTTACAGCTTCATTTTATAGCATTGACATTTCATACAAATGGTAGACAGATACTTTTTCTGATACTTGCTTTTCCATAACTGTGGCTTTTGGTATCGTGTTTCTAATTTTATAGGTGGTCTTTCAGGACGGCGTCCGAAAAATAACAACAAAAAGAACCAAAAACCGGAGTCCAGTCCTCCGTCAACTTCAACTGACATGGACACATCTAAACTGGCGGCCGAGTGCAGCGAACACGAGGTTTACTCACAATACTTACACCCTGAACCTTCGCTATAGTCATCCACGCCTTTTACACCACCATTGGCATCCTATTGGCAATAACATCACTCATCTTTTGCATGATCAATCACTAATCTGACAAAATTCATCTAAGTGCAGAGTGGTCCTTTACGTCATTTCATTATTTAACTATCCAGGTGATCCTAATGCTCGAAAATATTGTTAAAAGAAAATTGAGCACAGCGAAATTATGCCGCAAGTAATCGGCGAATGCCACACATTCTGTTCTGTCAATGTATGTACCTATGACAAGCTGGTAATTGATTACTTGTTGCACCTAAATTATCGGTGGGCATATATTTCTTTGAATAATATTTATCATGCATTGTACATACCCAACTATCCTTTCATCACATATCATATTTAGTACTTATTTTAGTTTATTTCGTTTACGTTTTACCATTCGAAATTTTAGTTATTTATAATTTGACACTGAAGCACTTAGGATGGTTGAAAATTGGAAAACGGTGAAATTACAGCGAAAAGGCTTGGAAGATTACAAATTGGCTACAGCAAATGCTTCAATGAACGCGGACTTTTCCGACGAGAAGGCTGCTAGTGAGCTCAGTCACAGCGTGGCCACCATGACACTCGAGGGCGGCGACCAGCCTGCCCATGCCCATGCCCAGGCACCCGCCAAGCCGCAGGAGGAGCCCGCCAGCAAACCGCAGCCGGCAGCCAAAGAGGTAGGATATCTATCTGCTGACCAGTGTTTGAATATTGCTTCTGATATTGCAGTGTTTCCGAACAAGAAAATAAGCGTCAAAAGAGACCAAACCATGATGGATGAAAAACCACCCAATGATCATCATCATCTACACAAATCACGCCTTTAAATCTAGTGGGGTAGGTTTAAGAGCTTTAAGGATCGTAAAATTACGGTCGTTGTCGAAACCTACCTAAGTATTCATGAGCTATATGCTTTTGAATTCTATTGTCTTTGTGTTTATGACAATAATTCCACAGCAGATTTTTTAATTTATTAGCTCCAGACTGTGACGAGAGTCATCACATGTTCTAGTACTTAAATCCACTCGTGCCAGCCTAGTTTTCAATGCATTCATAAACTAGCATGTTGTGATACGTATGTGTGATTAGACCACTTGCACACAAGCATAATATGCGAAAACCAATTTCTAAATTTATCAATATCCCCTGAACTGCATAAAGGGTGTAAACAAATTTGCTGCAAATATTTTAAGGGGTGAATCAACCCATGAAACTGAACAACTTTCCCCAAGAAACATAGGTCGAAATATTTAAATAAATTTTTGGACCGCTCATACAAAATGTAGCAGCCGAGAGACAACCTGTATGGGAGGTCCAAATTTGCAGCAATTTGTTTACATCTTATATAAGCTAACTGAAGGAGGAATCAAGACTTGGCTGAGGGCATATTTCGTTCTACCACTTCAGCTTGAGATTGTCAAAATTGCAATGGCTAACTAATGTTAATATTATTACACAACTAGAAGAACTGTTTCTCGACGAACTCCGCAATATAAATCCGCAACAAACCGTGCTTAACCTTTCTGAGAATTCATTTGTGTGACCGGAATCATTCAAGTGGTAGCCGCCTGCAGGCGTCCCCGCGGTCAGCCATCTTGTAATCTCAATTGGTCCGTAGTTGAAGGGATATTCTGTTATTGAAACCGCAACCGCGTATTGCAGAACCGTCAGACCGTATCAAAGCACTTGTCTCCTGAAGACAACTGCCCTCCCGCCCCGGCCGAGGTGCTCCGCACGTGCGCCGAGCGTCACGCGCGCGGTCTCATGCACCCCGCCATGCTGTCCATCCTGACGCACCGCCAGATCGCACTACCAGGTAACCACCTAGCCATAAGTTAGCCAGGGTGGTAAAGTTTATTTTAACGGAAAATGTGTGAAATCCTTTGGACATCCTGGTTAGTATAATAATGTTACATAGTTATAATCTAAACTAATTTGTTACATAAGTTACATGTCGTCAGGCAGTGCCTTCATTTTTATTTATCGGACACGTTACGCCTGCGAATTAGAAACTTAGTTGTTCATAATAGTATATATTAATAATAGTATATATTATTAATAGTATATATTGTTTTTATATTTTATTTAGTTAGTGTTACTGGAATGTTTTTGAAGAATACTCAATTAATTTATGATTACCAGTGCTCATGGAGGATGACAACCACCGCGAGATACCCTCCATCCATCACTTCTTCAGACCGATCCGACAGAACGTGTATGCCATTCTATACAACATGCATCACCACCGCTTCATGGCGCAGAAGGCTAAAGGTAAACTTACAAATTCTTGCAGTGTATCATTTTAATAGCAAGCGTAACGTTGGACGGAGAGAGCGGTTATAGTATCGACAGGATGGCGAAAGCGGGATCGTTCATTGTGGCGTACCCTGAGGGAGGCCTATGTCCAGCAGTGGACTCCTATAGGCTGATGTGATGTGATATGATGATTTCGTCGGAAAATGTGTCTGTTGTTTATTACTTAAGTATATTTGTGACTAAGTTGCAAGGACGGAAACAATGTGCTGAAATGTTTTTGCTCGTGTAAGAACGCATTTATTTGTTAGCCTTTTATCTAACAAAAGTTATCTGAAAAACTCAGTATAATTTGCTCTTTATGAAGAAAATCATAACTGTCTTCTACATTCGATCAACTTTATTCATATTCACCCAGACGAAGGCACAGCGGGCACTTCATCAGGCAACGAGCGCGCGTGCACAGTGCAGGTCGCGGAGTGGATCTACTCGCGCATCAACCCCGGCAAGAGCCCCGAGCTGGTGTCCGGCGCCGTGCTGGACTGGCCCGTGCCCACCGTGCAGAGGCTTTGGTTCGGGTGAGCTTTGTAATACACCGCCCCACTGCATATAGACCGACCGACCAACCAAGCTACCAACCAACCTAGCGAGCAATCAACCGACCAACCAACCAACCGACCGAACGACCGACCAACCAACCGACCGATCAACTAACCAACCAACCAACCGACCGACCAACCATCCAACCTACCAACCAACCCACTAACCCACCGACCAACCAACCCACCAACCAACCGACCGACCAACTGACCGACCCACCAACCAACCACCCAACCAAGCAAGCAACCAATCAACCGACTACCCAACCAAGAATATGTTGAAAATTTATGAATTAAGTCAGTAGTATTTTTATTAACAACCCAGTCCACAAACGAAATTATTACGTATTGTGAGCTAATCTGGCTCGTTATCCAACGTGATCTGATGGTAGCCACACTGCGCTAGGAAACACGAGAACTGCAGACCAAAACGTTCTATTTACTGCCTTCTACGCTGAGGGTCGCGGGTTCGATCCCCACCGGACACAAATATTTGAAGTCAATTTTCAAACATTTGTATCGATTCTGGGTGTTTGCTATGTATAATATAAATTTATTTATTTCCAGAACCGCCCAAGACGACAAGTGCCGGCGCATGCGCGCGTTCCTGTCGTGCATGCGCTCCGACACGCCGCTCATGCTCAACACCTCGTACGTGCCGCAGCACCTGCTCATACTGGCCACCGTGCTCAGGTAAACATTGCTCAACATTACTTTGACCGTCAAAGTAGAAAATACACTGCGCAACTCGAAATGTGAAGGATCTGGAGCTCAATTTCTGAAACGTTCGTTTTCGGTTATGGGCACGAAAGTCTAAGTCCAAAACGACCGGTCTAATCACACGTTTTTAAATTTCTTTTACTTAAAGTTTTTATATACAAGTGTAAATTTTTGAGGGTATGTGGGAATTTATAAGTAAAGTAAAACGTGAGATTGAGATACAAGCATAATAAATAGCAAATTTTCGCATGAAATGAAAACGAACGTTTCAGAAATTGAGCTCCTGATCTCGAAATCTAGAAAGATTCATTTGGCCATAATAACCAAAGTTTTCATTCACAAGGAACTTCTATTCTTGCGGAGTAGCGACACATGGTTTTGTTTTTCGCTCTAAATAAACGTTTCCGGTTATCCAAAGCCAACTTCTTGCTTTTAGGTTTAGCAAACAGTAAATAAATCACCTGTGTTGAACCGAGTTCTAATATGAATGACTATTTCCCAGGTTCATCATGACATCTCAAATCCAGATTCTGCGCCGTCAAGAGCTGGACGCATTCCTGGCCACAGCTTTCTCCAATGATCTCATGAATGCTCTTCATCTTCAGGAAATGAATGTACGTAATTTTTAGTACATTGTTTGTTCCTATATGATTTAGATTGTTTTTTTTTATTTGGGTCATGATTATTTTTCTTCAATGGCCTAGTACAAGTAACTGAACAAATTTCAAGATATTTCTTTTACTGCATTTTAAACACGATAACAAGACTTTTTGAGCGACAAAGATCGCTGTGAGTGTATGCATACTCCTTGAACGCAAAATCCACCACGCACCTTCGCTCCTTTTCGCTTTAGTGAATAGCTGCATTTAAGTCGTCTGAGGCAGCCGCATGCTTCAGGCGCGGCATATCCACACCGACCGCACTGTGCGACAGATGCCTCGCGAGGCAGTGAGCACGCGAGGCCGCTCGTGCGGCTAATTGCGGTTCTCTACATTTGAAAATGATAGAACTATAGAGAACCACAAACGGTGGAAGTAAGCTCTCAAAACCTTTTCGTCTCCAGGTGAACGGCATTAGTTCCCGCGGCGTGCAACTCGGCGCGCTTGTGATGGCGGGCGCTGAGGCAGCATTACTCGCCAACGACGCGTGCGGCGCGCCCGTGCCGTGGCTAGTGGCCGCGCCCTGGCTCTACTTCGACGGCAAGCTGCTGCAGCGCAACCTGCAGCGCGCCAACCACTGCAAGCACCTCGCGCAGCTCTGCGACAACCACCTCGACACTGTCGTCAAGGTAACCACTGGCTAGTGGCCGCCCCCTGGCTCTACTTCGACGGCAAGCTGCTGCAGCGCAACCTGCAGCGCGCCAACCACTGCAAGCACCTCGCGCAGCTCTGCGACAACCACCTCGACACTGTCGTCAAGGTAACCACTGGCTAGTGGCTGCCCCCTGGCTCTACTTCGACGGCAAGCTGCTGCAGCGCAACCTGCAGCGCGCCAACCACTGCAAGCACCTCGCGCAGCTCTGCGACAACCACCTCGACACTGTCGTCAAGGTAACCACTGGCTAGTGGCTGCCCCCTGGCTCTACTTCGACGGCAAGCTGCTGCAGCGCAACCTGCAGCGCGCCAACCACTGCAAGCACCTCGCGCAGCTCTGCGACAACCACCTCGACACTGTCGTCAAGGTAACCACTGGCTAGTGGCTGCCCCCTGGCTCTACTTCGACGGCAAGCTGCTGCAGCGCAACCTGCAGCGCGCCAACCACTGCAAGCACCTCGCGCAGCTCTGCGACAACCACCTCGACACTGTCGTCAAGGTAACCACTGGCTAGTGGCTGCCCCCTGGCTCTACTTCGACGGCAAGCTGCTGCAGCGCAACCTGCAGCGCGCCAACCACTGCAAGCACCTCGCGCAGCTCTGCGACAACCACCTCGACACTGTCGTCAAGGTAACCACTGGCTAGTGGCTGCCCCCTGGCTCTACTTCGACGGCAAGCTGCTGCAGCGCAACCTGCAGCGCGCCAACCACTGCAAACACCTCGCGCAGCTCTGCGACAACCACCTCGACACTGTCGTCAAGGTAACCACTGGCTAGTGGCTGCCCCCTGGCTCTACTTCGACGGCAAGCTGCTGCAGCGCAACCTGCAGCGCGCCAACCACTGCAAGCACCTCGCGCAGCTCTGCGACAACCACCTCGACACTGTCGTCAAGGTAACCACTGGCTAGTGGCTGCCCCCTGGCTCTACTTCGACGGCAAGCTGCTGCAGCGCAACCTGCAGCGCGCCAACCACTGCAAGCACCTCGCGCAGCTCTGCGACAACCACCTCGACACTGTCGTCAAGGTAACCACTGGCTAGTGGCTGCCCCCTGGCTCTACTTCGACGGCAAGCTGCTGCAGCGCAACCTGCAGCGCGCCAACCACTGCAAGCACCTCGCGCAGCTCTGCGACAACCACCTCGACACTGTCGTCAAGGTAACCACTGGCTAGTGGCTGCCCCCTGGCTCTACTTCGACGGCAAGCTGCTGCAGCGCAACCTGCAGCGCGCCAACCACTGCAAGCACCTCGCGCAGCTCTGCGACAACCACCTCGACACTGTCGTCAAGGTAACCACTGGCTAGTGGCTGCCCCCTGGCTCTACTTCGACGGCAAGCTGCTGCAGCGCAACCTGCAGCGCGCCAACCACTGCAAGCACCTCGCGCAGCTCTGCGACAACCACCTCGACACTGTCGTCAAGGTAACCACTGGCTAGTGGCTGCCCCCTGGCTCTACTTCGACGGCAAGCTGCTGCAGCGCAACCTGCAGCGCGCCAACCACTGCAAGCACCTCGCGCAGCTCTGCGACAACCACCTCGACACTGTCGTCAAGGTAACTACTGGCTAGCACCACAAAAGATAGAAGAAAGAAAAAAGTTTGTTTTCTGACTAGCAAAACCAGCTATTCAAATCATAACTAAGCGATAATAGCGTAAAAAACAACAGCGATAGTTTAAAATTTTGTGAACCAATCGTAGCGGAAAACGATGTGTGTCTGGGTAATTTGCTTTTCTATATTGAGCGAATCCTAATGTGTATTTAGGTGCGTCTACACTCTATGTTCAGCGCTTCGCGCTGTCTTGCATTCCTTATGCAAGACTGTATGCTTTGCGACGAGGTGAGCACGTGCTACTAGCGGCATTTGGACGCACCTATTATCAATCGCCTAGTGTCGTTGATTTAATAATTTAACTTGCCTTTAAACTGTGCTGTCCAAATGTAACCTAATTTCTCTAAATCACCATTCTATTCTACACAGGTGGAACGCATGCGCAAGGCCATCTTGGAAGGCCTGGAGGTGGAGTTCGCCATGCCGCCGCTGCCACTCGTGGCTTCCCTCGGAGGCTCCCTGGGCGGCTGGGCGCGCGGGCGCGGCCGCGGGGCGAGGCTAGAGATCGCGGGGGTGGTGGTGGGGCAGTGGGGGGGAGGCTCCTACGCCACGCGCGCACCGAGATACCCGCAGGTGAGTGACGTCACAAGTCTTATAGATTTTGTTTCAGGTAGCCTTAGACTATCGGTTCTATAGTTTTAAAAGACTAGGTTGCAAATCAATCAATCAAAAGAATTTCTTGAACTTGCTTTATAGGCTACTTTTTAACTTTTGCTCAGACAAAGTTTTGAAAAAACTCATGCGTTTATATAGGCTGTAAAAATAGCTGCAAATATTTTAGGGGGTGAACCAGCCGATGAAACTGAAAAACTTTCCCCAAGGAACATAGATCGAAATATGAAAAAAAAATTGAAACTAAGAAATTACCTAATTAAATAATAAATTAAATGAAATTATTTAAGAAATTACCAACCGACCAAGCTGATTTGTATGAGAGGTCTAAATTTTTTTTTTTTATAATTCGACCTGTTTCTTGGGGTAAGTTGTTCAGTTTCATCGGCTGGTTCACCCCTTAAAATATTTGCAGCTAATATTTTTACACCTTATATACACGGGTAATGGCATACAGATACTTATATTATCATTTTCCCCCACAGCAAGTGAGCTACGTGGGCTACACCCCGCCCCCGCGCAACGCGTACGGCGGTCGCGGGGCGTACCGCGGGGGGCGCGGGCGGGGCGGGCGCGGGCGCGGCGCGCGGGGGGGCGGCGCGGCGCGGGGGCGCACCCAGCGCGTGCGCGCCGACGAGCCCGCCAAGCCCGCCACTCTCTCTGTCAACGGGTGAGTGGAATGCAGTATTCCCCTTGGTCACCCCCCTCTGTGAACACTATTCCCGATGGTCACCCCCGTGGTCAATTGATTCGATTCCGTCTTATCCCCGTCGAATATGAATGCCGTCACTCTCTGTCGAATGTTGATTCCGTCACTCTACCAAATGATAATTCCAATAATTCCGTCTTATGCTACTTCTGTCTTCTCCTCGTCGAATATAAATTCCGTCATCCTCCTCGAATGTTGATTCCGTCATTTTCTATCGAATTTAGCTTCTGTCTCTTCCCAGTGGACAATGATTCTGTCATTCACCGTTGAATGTTCATTCCGTCATTCTCTTTCGAATGTAACTTCCGTCTTCTCCCAGTCGAATCATTATTTTGACATTGAATGTTGATTATATCATTCTCAGTCGAATTTCTATCCCATTCACCCCCTACGTCGAATTTAAATTAACAACAAACGAATATTTGATATATTTTCCGTTTACAGAAAAACCGTGAGATCCGACGAGGTGAGCCTGCAACCGGAAGACAACAACAGCCCACATGAGGACACCTCCACTGCTGACAATGACACTGACGGTAAGCCCGTTATAACATTAAGATGTTCTTCAGTCAGACCCGAGTTCTATCCCCGCCATGTACCTATGTGTTTTTACTAACGTACATTTAGCGACTGCTCTTACGGTGAAGGAAAGCATCGTGATGAAACCCTCATTCAAATACGATTTGAATTCAGGTGATATTTAATGTGACTTAACCTAGGAATCGGGCCAGGTTTGCCTTCGGGTTGCAGAGGTTAAATGGCAGTCGCTCTGTGACCTGTTTTAAAAACATAGTTCCATGTCAAATCCCCTAGGTTAGGTAGCCGACCCCGACAGAGAACGGGATAAGGCAAGGAGATCGATGATGTTCTTTTGAGCTTTCAAAGGGACAGAGATGCAATGCAAGTTTATTAAAAAGCACAGCTATTTTGCTCACAGTTCCCCACCAAGCCGTCCGGCGTAGTTTAGATGGCCCCGGGGCCGTAAACATAGAGACCAACACTAAAAAAAAATGCTATTTTGTGACAAACAATATCTACACCTCCATCTAAATTCTTACAGGAGCTCAGCCACAGAAACAGAAGACTGCCAAAAACAAGAAAAACATGGGTAAGGGCAAAAAGAAGAGCTCCAACCCGAAGACTGACGTAACCCAGACGCTGGAGGCCAACGGGCCGCACGACAAAAACAAGGTGATCGCCGAATAAACTCCCGACACTCTGACGACTCACACTGGACTTACACTCAGCTTTCCTCCACCTCTATCCCTTTTATTTAATCCGTTCGTCTCTTCTAGGTTGAAGATTCTAGCCAAATTACTGAACAGGAGCACATCGGCCAAGGTGATGCGACAGTTCCTATTTAAATGTATCGAAAGGTAACCTCTAAAACAAATTTATCCTTCCCTTCATTTCCATTTTTAACTTTTATTTTTGTCCTTACGCCCATCCAACAGTTTTATTAGTTGTATTTAACTTTGTGTTTATTGAGGAAAGCTTGCCATTACCATTAATTCATACCTACTTTGTGTTACTAGTGATATTCACAACGACTTACGAGCATCCCAGATTTCTTTGCCAAATACCCTTTGATTTGTATGTTGATCCTAGTATTTTGTCAATATCACTAATGACGTTAATTTACTATGGGAACGTTAAGTATTGGGAATTTTAAGACCATTATTTTAGCACGCACGTGCGGACGCATAATAGATGTTTTCATCAAGATGTCTGATTTTACTACATGTAGTAAGATGATCGCCGACTTATCACACAATGTATGTATACGTGCCTGAAGATCGAAAAGACTTCCCAACTGTGAGACTGATTTTTTATTGTGTTATTAATTGACGCATGAAAGTGTCAAATTAACTAATAAAGACATACGACACCGTATTGAGGCATTTATGCCTCTATGATTCCCTATTAAGACAAAAATGTCTTTTTGATCATTTTGTAATATGCTAATGTGATAACTAATAAAGGAACTACCTAGTCCAATAAGTTCGGTATACATAAGTCTGTAGCAGATAACAAAATGGACAAAGAGTGAGTTCTTGAGATAAAGTAATATCTCGAAAATAATGCAAAATAACTAACTGAACGAGTACCCATTTTGACAAGTGATAATTAGAAAATATATATTAAAAATGTTGATTGTTAAGTCACATTTGATTGAAAAGTGAGATGACTTAGTAAATAATATGTTTTGTTTGCATATAAAGTACTGAGTCAGCGTTATTTATTTACACATAGTATATTTACAATTTACCAAATCATTATTTTATTTTTAAGCTTGGTTTGGCTTATGAAATCCCATAAGCTAAAATGACTCGATCCAAGCTTAGGTACGTTTTTGTCCTAAGCTAAAGTGTATTTTATGTCTAAGACACCCTACTTTTGATTGCATAGGCTAAACCGAATGTTTTCAGACTTGTTTTTGGGAATTCTTGATACATAGTTTAGGCAATATTGAATGCGTGCGCGAATGTTGTGAAGCCATTGGAGGACATTTTTGGCTTACATACGATTCTACTTGAATTATTGTTAAAGCGTGTCCTTTATTAGGTTATCGTATGTTGAAAGTTATCCTACGATTATGCTATGTAACGTGTCCGAGTAATCTCAAAGAGATCGTCGAACAAGCATATCATAATCTTAGAAGGAATGTTAAAAAATATTTATATTAGAAATTGCATTTATTGAATGACCGTTGGTGCTTTGTAATTTGTGGGACTGCCTGAAACGAGTCTGAAACTAATAGATTTAAGTCTAACGGTAGACGTTTAATAAAACTGAAGGAACATTCGCACGTTGACACTCCCCCATCCTATAGGGTATTATTTCGATAGGAAATCTTAGATTTGTTAGTGATATATTTATATGCATTTTTCGGGAATCAGTTTGCGAATGTTCTTCACTTTATATGTATTTTTGTAAATTTGTTATATTGTTATACTTAAATTTAGCTGGAATGACTAACAAGGATAATTAAGACAAGTCTCTAGAGGAGACTCGGTTGACAAGAACACTGTCGCTTTACCATCGTACCGATACATTCCATTGATATCACACACCGTCTTGTAACCGGGCAGTCGACGTCAATCGGGAATGGAACTAAATGAAGACTTTACAATTTTTGGAACGCTTGTCCCTGGCCAGAACATAGACAATGTGAATATGTTGCTACAATAAAGTGATTGATTTTAACAATCAGATAATGATCAGAACTCGAGTGCAGAGCACGACGTACACACAGCCGCCGCGCTGTTCCAAGAGAATAATAATTGCCAAATAAGTAAATGCATCTGACTTCGTAATATTTACCCCTGCGGGGGCGGAGCGCCCGGCCTTCGCCGAGGCAGCCCAGCGGCGCCGCGACGCTCGGCGCGCGGCGTCAGCTCATTGAATGCTAATGTATCGCTAGCTGTCGCTCAGCGCGACTACACTTTATATTATACATTTAAACGTTTATATATTATTGCTTGCTTATTAATAAACACGATGTGTAGCGTATAGAATTTTAACTTCAATGTATTTTGATTTCTTTAAGAATTATGTGTAACAGCAATAAAGCATGTTAATTAGAGGATATTGGGAATTGTAATAAGTTTCAATTACATAAATATCCGGCGGCTTGTAACCGAAAGGCACTGTTTATCCAGTTTTACTCGTAACCGTAATATTCGATGTGTGTTTTGAATAATCACTAAGCTGCCTTTTGAGTTACGCCGTGTATTGTTCTGCTTAAAGTATACGTTGTCACGTACATTATTAAAATGTAACTTTAGTGGTGATTTTAAGGAAGTAGATTTTTATTTTTCTCTTTTTAACCAATTATTCACTATAGTTTTAGATTGTTCAACAATATACCTTTACTACATTTTATAAACTTGTTTGCTGACAATGGTCATTTAAAATATTGTCAACATAATATAATCAAAATATATTAGAATACTTGTCATGTAATACATAACATTTTTCGTAATTGAAGTAGCAAACATGGAACTGTGGCTTTTTGAAAACACTTATAACTTAAGTACGTAAACCTGCAATGTCAAATTTAAGAAAAAATGTTCATTATTTAGTTCATGAACACAAAAAAAAATATTGGATGAATTTAAATTGTAAAGAGTTGTATTTGTCTTCAAATAAAACGTTCCATCATTATGAATTGTGTTTTATTTCATTCAGTAAGCTGAAGGCGTTCATGTATTGCAGTAACAGTGGTTCCCTCTATGTTAGCTAAGTGGTTAATGACCACTTGGGTTGCGTCTTTGATGTCGTTGTACTGATGCAGCAACTCCACAAGAATAGCTTTTACACCACCATCTAGGTAACTATCTAATAAAAGTTCGACTTCTAGAAGTTCTTCGTATTGTTCGCGTTTGCTTTTGGACATCTGGAAAGAAATTAATTTTTAAGTAAACTAACATTAATCACAACTGGGTTTTTTATATAGATAATTTTAATAGGTACATAATTATAGAAACCCATAATACATTTAGCAACTTCAAGTACGAAAGTATAAGGTCCCTTTTGTTTTTTCATGCCTCTAGTTTATTTTTCGAAAAATAATTACAAGGTGAAAAAAAGGGGCAATTTTTTTCATAATTATTTTTTGTAATAAATAAAGTAGTATGTATGGGCAATGGGCATGTATTTAGTAGGCCTAATTTTAATAAAAAAAGGAATTAATTACTGCTTTAGAGAAGAAAACAGGGGAATACGTTTTTGTGGCATTGGTATGAAAAGGCTGAAAACCAGGCGCCCTCAGGATCCTGCTCAAGAACGACCTTCAACGATTAAGATATTTTTATAAAATAAGGTATCCCAATAAATAATACAGGGTGTTAAAATATTAGCTGCAAATATTTTAAGGGGTGAATCAGCCCATGGAACTGAACAACTTTCCCCAAGAAACATAGGTCGAAATACGAGAATTTTTTTTGGACCTAAATACAAACTGACTGAAATTATATTGGGAATTTTGTATGAGAGGTCCAAAATTTTACACCTTATATATTGTTAATATTACACCTTATATATATTGCGTATGGGTTGCCTTGAAAATTTTAGTCGAGTTTGATCTGCTCTTTTTACGAAAGTGTAAAAACGTTTACTGCAAGTATTATACGAGTGATTCAGGCCATGAAACTGAACAACTTTCTGTATGGAACATAGTTCGAAATAGGTAAATTTTGGACCTTCATACAAATTGACTGTAGACATGTACATTTTGTTCAGGCCTTGAAATACGCTTCTCATCAAAATATTCGACATACCTTGCAAGTTTATTTTTCGTACAAATGACATTATTTATTTAGCATGTTTATTTTGGAATAAATTGCTGATATCGTGTAATAGTAAAATGATGTTTATAAATCTTAATGAAAATGTCACAAATTCGAAATAGTTTTTTATAGGTCTTGTGTTTTATTAGATCAAAAAACAAAAATTTCCCAGTTTCTCAGATAAGAAGCATAATTACCTAATTTAAGTTAAAATAATCCCTACAGAACCTTATAAAATAAAACAGTTTAATTTGCTTAAATTAACATTTATTAATTAAATTCATGAATATCATTATTATGCTGATCATCAACTCCCATTGCACAAGCTAACATGCTGTTTATGTGCCTCCCTTCTTCAGACTTAAATACATATCCATTTGCTTTGTCAATTGAATTTTTAACCTTCAGTAGACTTTCTTCCTGCAGCATGTTAACTAGCTGAAACGATACCAGACTGTAATCTTCTATTATTGAGACAAATGCACTATTAAGTTTCTTGTATTTTTTTGTGAAAGTATCTGTATCAAGACAATCCAAAAGATAATTTAAATCTAGAACTTCAGTGTAAAAATCTATTCCAAATTGTAATTTATCCATATGCTGCTTTAGCAAGTCTACTTTGGTCAGTAGGTTGATATGAGGCAAGCCAATCTTCAGCATGGCACTCAATGACAACATTAATGCTGCAATAAATTTACCAGCATCGGAGCAGTGATGGGAATCTACAAGATGTACAACACACAACTGAAAATTAGCTTCAGTTGTTAACTTCTCAAAGATCTTGGCTAAACTTTCATGGTGACAATATAACTCCACCTGTCCAGGCAGATCAAATATAAAATTAGTACAGTTGTCGCCTTTTAGCTGTCCTAATAGCCAGTCTATATTCTTTTCCAAATACTCCATGCAATACAACAGTGCCCCATTTGGACCAAGTTTATACTCATCCATTACTTCTTCAAGAACAATCAGATCTCTAATATCAATATCAGGTTCATAGGACATCAAGTCATTAGCAGGATCTAGATTTACTATTACAACTTTCCTTTCAAGTTTCTTCAGCAACTGTGCCATTTTACCGCAGTATGTTGTTTTTCCAGCACCCGGAGGACCAAGAACCAGTTGACCATAATATTTGCAGGCGGGCTTGAATCTTTTCACATGTTCCACTGCCATATTACTTATTTTCGGCTTTCTCGGCCTTTGCTTTAATATCTAGAATAATGTCTCTGCAGGCCTTTACAGTCTCAATATCATAAGATTTGAGGTTGATGAAGATGTTGAGTGGTTTAGTTATTTTTATAGCTTCAGCTAAGTACCTCGCTGCTACTTCAGGCTCTTCTCCTGCAGCACCAAAAATAACTTTAGTTGTATAAATACTTTCTGTACCAAGGGGACTGACTATTTCATCCTTTTGCACAGTTAACATGCTTCCAATTTTGTCATATTGGGAAATAATAACTAAGGTTTTATCAGTGAATTCAGAAAACACTATCTCTGTGTGGACGCCGTCGATCTCTGCAGCAGCTGATTTAAAGAATTGTTGCTCACTGTTGTTTAATGTATTTATGGTCAAGTTTTTCATAAGATCTAAAACTTCCATCACTGTTATCTAAAACGAAGATAAAATAATATGTTATAGAAATACCGTACCGATCTGAGTGGTGCTAAAAAGTTCGAATTACACGACAGGACACTGTAAACTCCATTACAGGGAATAATTAGGTACTGTCTTAGCCATAGGAACAATCAAAAAAGAAGAAGAATACTCACGTACCTTTTACAGAATTTGTCCGAAGTTTTTTTTCGTATCGGTTTATTTTAGATCGATTTTTCTAACGCTAAAACTAAAACGCCAAAACATAACCTCAACCTGAAATGAAAACCGTAATGTCATGTCACCCGGTGTTACCTCCTTTTGTTCATTCATTCGTTCATTTATAAAGGTTTAGCCACATCGGTGTACGTGCGTACGCGCGAGGCAGCAAAATGTATCGTATGTTTCATTCACTGCAAGAAACTGTAACGCACGTTACGCACGGCACAAATAATTTGCGTGCAATTATTGCACACGTACACGAGCCTACGAGCGTGCATGTGCCTTCATGATCAAAGAAGAAGAAGAAGCACAATGTGAAGAGAAATAAATAAAGTTCTTATCGTAGTGAGTCAAGTCACAAAAAAAAATCACAATCATCATGATCACAACACTAGGTTGTTATTTTATTTGTATTGGCAACATTGATTACTTGAACTGTCATTTTCTTTCTGTTGTCAAATTCTGGCAAAATGGTAGTGTATTTGCGATATTTTATTATAAATCTGAATGAATCTTGGTCTATAATTGGTACAATTGTGTAATTTCGGTGCTAAGAGTTTCTGCTTACGTATCGAAAGAGTCTCAGTGTCATATTTACGTGAACACCGTAAAAGTTTGGTTATATCTTGTCGTATGTTTTCAGACGAAGGGAACTTCGAGTTTTGGTAAACGCCGGAATAAGACCCACACACTGTGCAGACGATGTGGTAGATCTTCATACCACATCCAAAAGTCACAATGCGCGCAGTGCGGATACCCAGCAGCTAAACTGCGCTCTTGTAAGTTTACTTTTCTAACATAACCTATGCGTATCAAACCACCGTTCTTCTATTTACCATGCAGCATAGCTTTTTCAGTCCCCGTCGCTCGCTGCATAGTTTTTAATACTTTTTATAAAATTATGCAAAGAAATCCTACTCTGATTGAGGTAGTATATATTCTTGTTGGTAAATTACCTTGTATAAAGTAGGTAAAGAGAGTGAAATATTGCAACAGTCCATGCTTTCATGTCCTGTATCAGTAATTCATACAATTTTTATAAACCTGAGATTAGAAATTGATCTGTGTGTGTATTTAATCCGACTGGAAAGTAGACATAACTTGATCAATGGTTTGTTGTTTTCTTCATCCTAGATTGAAAAGTGAATTAAAATTCTGACACTAATAGTCAGAATAGACACAAACTCAAAATATAGAATTCAATATATGCACCCAAAATCCCATGGTACTCAAAATCTCTTGGATATTATATTATTTGAAGAAGCTGATAAAGCTTAATAATTAAGAGTTCATTGTTTTGCTGGTGTGTACCTGTTGTCCCTGATGACCGTTTCCCCATTAAAGACAAGGCATGGCAAGGATATTGACATTTGTATCTTGTTATTGGGTCAGTTTGTCATGTACTGTAGAAAATAGTTACATGCTGAAAGAGTATCTCCATTCCACACTTAATAATTGTTGCCAAATATGTTTTACTCCAACTTGTTATTTGTGTACTGTACAGTCAAACTCTTCATAGTGTAAAATACATATTATTAAGTATTTCTGATGCTTGTCCACAGACCACTGGTCGGTGAAGGCTAAGCGCAGGAAGACCACTGGAACTGGCCGCATGCGTCACCTGAAGATTGTGAGAAGGCGTTTCCGCAACGGCTTCAAGGAGGGCAAGCCCACTCCCAAGAAGGTTGCCCCCCCATCGTAGACTTATTGCTTACCAACAATAAAAATCTAAAAAGCCATTTCTGTTTTTTATTTTATACACCAAAACTTAAAAACTAATTTTTCACTCTAAAATATCTGTAAATATTTTCATAATACCTTTTTGGATATGAGTTGTAAACTGATTGATAATATTCATAATAGGTCTAAAATAAGTATGGACTGATGAAAATGCGCCTGCATTTTATTTAGTAGCAAAAGTGTCGTTTATATAATATTTTTAAATCAGGCTTTAGTCAACATAAAAATATGCCCCACTTTCTGTTTTAACGTTTCCAATCTGTTAGGCTAACTTTTATCTAGCACCTGTAACAAGCACTATTAAAATGTGTTATTTATGAATGAGCTAAATCAAGGAATAATAGTGTTCTTGGTTCGATGACTGTCGTCCGTCCGTCGGCCGTCGCTCGATCGCTGAGGCGGCGCGGGAGGGCGGTACAGCAACTCGGTCAGGCAGGCAGGGCATCCAGTCAGTCGCGGCCCGATCACCGCCCGCACTATACATCGTGTACCTATTTCATTTCTACGTCTCAAGCTATGAATACTGCATAATCTTATCATAACATCGCTATTGGGCGATAACATTATCATGTGCTGTGACGCGGCGTTACATTTTAAAATTCTTGCCAGATAAGAAACTAGTGATCGTCGTGAGCAAGTGTAGAATGTGCACGCATTGACGTTCTGAAGAAAATCTTGTTACCGTTATTTAGTTGTTCCGATTGCGATGTCGTTGTTCAAAAAGAAGGCGCCAAAGTATACACCTCCGCCGGTGCCGCCACCGCCAGCTGAGGAAGTGCACAACCAGTCCAATGGTGATGTGGACAATAACAACGGCGCTCAGAAGTCCCAGCTAGTGTTCCATTGTCAGCAGGCTCACGGCAGCCCGCTTGGGCTGATCTCCGGATTCTCCAATGTGAAGGAGCTTTATCAGAAGATAGCAGAATGCTACGACTTCCCACCGGAGGATGTAAGTTTATTCAGACGTTAATTAGAACCAGGTTCCAGGTAGATGTACATAACTAGTATACCTACCTAGGTATCTTTGGAAACTTGTTCTCTGTAACATAGCTTTGAGTGAAATAAAACATAGCTCACACACAGCTACCTATTCCTATTACCTTGACATTACTTAGGTTAGGTTACCTACCCGTACCAACAACATTAGCATCATTACAGCTGCCAACAACCAACCTGTCTAAGTTGTAAATAGGCAAACTACCTACTTACCTATAAGTGTTATCTATACAGTCTATAGACTATAAGTCTTATTAGTACACGTCTATCAACACATAAAATACATACCTAGGTATCATAACATAACCTGCGTTACCTTCCTTACCTACACCTATGACTTTGATCGCTCGACAAAACAGTAAACTAGACAAAAGTGAGTAGAAGTAAGGAATTACTCAAGATGATTTCGTCTTTTTCCTACATCTTTCTTCCTATCCTACTCAAACGCAAGCAGAGATTCCCAAACTTTTTGTTCAGGTGGGGTGGGTGGGAATGGCTGTGGGTCACCGCTACAACGTCAATGGGGTTACAAAGGAACTAAATTTATTTTTAATACATATACCTAGGTAGAAAACTTGAATAGGAACCTAACCTATTAATACTTGTTAGAATTGCATGCTTTTAGATTTGGTTTATTTTCAACATGAACATTGTATCGCAAGCTTTCATCCTGGAGAGTGTCGATAGGGGTGTAGGTACAAATATTTTACGGGTGTATTCTACAACCTTCGTCTGAAACATTTTTTTAGAAAAAAAAAATTAGATCTCCCAGCCATTACAAAATGTACCAGCTGACTGAGTCAGTTTGTATTGGAGCTGCAAACTTTTTTCTTATTTCGTAAAATTTATTAAGGGGTAAAATTTTCAGTTTTGTTAGTAGAACACACACTCACACACCCTTAAAATATTTGTAGGTAGGTAGGTACTTTCTCGGCACAAACACGAGTAAAATTATACGCCTTTACTTTTTCACGGCCACAAAGTACAAAGTGACAAGAAAACAATGTTTCAACTTCAACGAATGCGTCATACATTTTACTAGTGTACCTATACATGTGAAAATAAATATAGGTACGCAAGAATTCATGCCTGCATACGTTACGTAGTAGGTACATGCGATAGTGGATACTCATTTGAACTAGCTGAACTAAGTTAGGCTTACAGTTTATACAGCTTATTATAATAAACACTCGACTGATAATGCACAATAAAGCCATCTGGTTTATGACTAATTTAATGCAGTCTTGATGACTGATAGATATTCATGTTACAAACATTTCATTGCCCTTAAAAGATCTTACTTCCGCAGTTGCCACAGGTGTGATATAATACCTACCTACCTAGCTAGGGTTGAAACAACAAAGGCCGACTAACTCGAGAGGTTCGACAAAATAACTAACTACAAAATAGCGGTCCGTCCTGCTCCTACTGCATTGAGTTTTTTCATTTTATTTATTTGTCAGCTTACACTAACAGTCAAGCCAAGCCACACGTGTAAATCTTATTAATAATAAAAAATAACATTTGTTTTAAGAAATAAAAATCTATAAAAGTAGGTACTCCTTGTAAAACGGATTTGTAGGTAGTGTTTAGTTTGTCATACTTAGCTCTTACCCGGGAAATGAAGGTAATTAATTACTTAGCTTCTTTTACTCTGTTTTTGCGACACGTATCAAGGTCTCGATAACTGCGAGCCACAGAATCGAACCTATGGTGTAATCGTGTCTGCACTTTGCATTGATATTGGCTATCAGGTCATCATTCACCTTCCGCTTTGGAGTAGGTGTTGCGTTACCGATACAACACACATTTACCCAGTTTTGGATGTAGGATATTCATTAAAGTTGTGCAATCATAATATATTTTTTTTTTTACTTAAGATAATCTAAAATCAAAAACTAAGTGAAAAGACGGAATTCGCACTAAGTCACATAATTTTATAAAGAAAGGATCCCGAATTGGCAACATTAATATTTGTCTCTTTTTCGATATCATAAAAAAAAAAGATTTCTTGAAGATTAGTTCAAAAGGGTATGATTTCAGAGCCGTAAAAGGTAAAAAAAGGCAAAATATATATATGAAAGGGATTTCTATAATAACGTTGCCCTTTCGGGATCCTTTCTTTAAAAAATCGAGTTATGGGTGTTTTCTTTTTAATAAGTTTTTAACTATCCTTGCCCGTAATCATAATAGATACTTCAATTATATTTGATACATACACATAACAAACGAAGTATATATTTTTTCCTATAATTTTACTTAATTTGATAAATAAATACCTCACTGTAGATAGATTACAATATTTAGAATGGCGGCAAAATTTGAAAGGAATTCCTTTAGGGTTTTCAATTGTTTATTAATATTGTTATCATTAGATCGTGATTGTATACGCGTTATCTTTAAGCATTCTAATCGAGGTAGGTAACTTTATCTGCAGTTTCATGCATATTCTTTGACGATGATGTCAACTTCCTACTTTTGATGTAAGAATTGAATATTTCTTACTAGTGGGCGCCCGCGGCTCCGCCCGTGTGGAAGTCAGTTTTAATTAGCATCTCACAGAATCATTTTTTCAGGATAACAACTGTCTTATGTGTAAATCCAAGTTACCTTCTATCTGTGTCCCAAATTTCATGAAAATCAGTTCAGCAGGTTTAGCGTGAAGGAGTAACAAACAAACAAACATACAAAATTTCGCATTTATAATACGTACAATTTTAATAGGATTAGGAAAAAATAATTTTATTTTAATAAAAAAATAACAAAAATAACTATTGGCCCATGCGGATAACATCTTACAATTAATATTTTATTGACAGATTAGCCTAATCTACACGCCTAGAACTTGACTATAAAACATTAAAATAATTAATTCAATCTTCATAAAGGAAACCAGATCCTACCTAGGTTCATTAAAACTACTAGGTACCTACCTACTCGTACTACAGTTTATTTTCGACATAAAGTTAGCATGATGCAGCATTACTTACACTGAGACTGGGTCATTTATATTGCATCATCGTTATTTTATAATAATATCTAGGTACATTTAGATCGTCACGATACAAACTATGACCTAATTTCACGCGTGGAATCAAACAATGAAATGTAGTTAGGTAGGTAAATTAATATAACCTACGTAATGAATGAAGTTGAATTTTGATGCGCGTCACGTTAACGCAATAGTTACGCTATTTGGAATGACACGAGATAATTAGCTGAGCTAAGCAGCGTCAGACATTGGTAATTTAAAAAGTATTTATGTGTTTTTTTACATAAGTCTGTCTGTCCAGCTACCTAAACTATGAAATTCCCTAACTGAGCAAAAATTTTTTGTCTTGTAGTCACAAGTAAAATAACTTTTACCACGACTTGAGATATCGATTTGAACTCAACTAAGTATGTGAACTAAAAAAATGTACGCCTACGTACCGGGAAACCAATAAAATATTGCTCCAATTGCCGCTGTTATGTCCCTAGTACCAAAAATGTTATGTACCTTGTACCAAAAATTAAAAATAAACTAAGCAATCGAACTGTTTATTTTTAAAACACTTCTTCCTCATCCCAAATAAGGAAAATTAGGTTTATTGCACGATTCTTCTCTCTATGACGTAACGAGCATTTCGTTCAAAGTTATTTTAGTACGTACCAACTTCCCAGAGATAAAATTAACACCTTTAAATGTAGCTGTGTGTGTCTGATCATGTTGATACATCTACTTTTTAGTGCAGATCTCGCCTCACTCAACGCAGACTTTGCACTCACATTTGTAAATATTCTGCATTATTCAATCAAAACTCAATAAAAGAATCACGAACTAATGGGTATCACTGTCATGCATGATCATGATCATGGGTAAATTGAATCAATTGTAACTTGAATTTTCTTTGTAGCTTTGCGATTATTAAATTAACAGCGTGAGATAGCTATTGTTCGTTATCACTAATCGCATTGACAATGGCCGTCCCTGAGTCAAACGTTGGTGGTCGTATCGTATCGTATCCAAAGGTCACGGGGGTAAATCAGGTAAAATGGCAAGCAGAGGACGTCCCACCCTGATATTTCACGGTGAAATGCGTCGCGACCGTCAAGGCTTTCTATATAAAAAGACCACTTTCGGCGTCATTTGTGATAATGATTATCTTTTGAACCATGAGAATGGCCGGTTTTGCACAAACGCAAGGCCGTATTGTTTTGTGTCGCAGTAGGAGAATGCTTCTCGCTTTCACTGAACTTGTATGGTGGGAGAATAAAGCAAAAATTTGTTTTTGGGATTCCACACAATATAATACTACCCAAAAACGTTAAAATGCTCATTTTATCTATTCAGAAAAATAAGGGCGTTTATGTTCTTAGAATAGGCAAAGAGAACGGAAACGTACGTATTATAAACGGCTGTGGTGTGTGGCGATTATGGATGGCTGATATGATACCTACTTAGTAGTGAAGAGTCCATGTTTTGGCATTATAAAGAGCAGAGGATATTGTTATGTAGATGGACGTAAGAGCTGTCGCTGTGTGCGGAAGCACGCTCGGATGCGTCAGGAAGTGGATCGGCCCAGGGGCGCAGTCTGTGTGCTAGACTCCATGAGACCAACCAATGTGTGCAGACGCAGCTCACACGCGGTGTTGCCATTAGCGCGTAATTTAATGAACAAAATACGGCTTTACATTTTCTTATTAGAAATATGATTTCGCAGCGGAACTAAAACACTATTGATAATCTCTCAATGCAGTGGTTCCCAAACCGTATTTGTTTTGGGACCCCCTAAGCTGGGAAGTGTATTCGTAATATTAGGGTGTCGCATCGCATAGTTTTTAACCCAGTGTTTGCCTAAAAGTGGGAAGCGCAATATCTAATAAAAATCCATTCATATTTTGTAAATTAAGGAATACGTTGATAATAATTAGATTGATTTATGATAAGATGATAAGAATAATGTTGCAAATTGTTGGTTTTATTTCGTTAGAGACATGTGCCTGTAGATAACATTTAGATACCTACATTTAAATATTATTTTAGGAGCGAAATAATGTATGTAGGAAAATCAAATCGCCCTATAAGTATCAGTATAAACCACTGCTCATTTATGTGCAATAGGCGCAATGTGCGTAAACCATTCTGCCGTCAGCTTCATATGTCTAGTCACGCAAGTGACGACCAACTGAGGGTCAAAGACCGGCCGGCGGCGTCCAATGCAATGCCACACCAGCATTCCGACCACCGTCCGCTGACCACCGCCTGCCATCATCGTTATGCGCAGAAAAACTCAAAGATAGGCCTGCACCTTTTCCTGGAAGTACCTACATAGTCGTAGTTTGCAGAAGTATTTAGTTAGTTTAAATTTTACGAACATTGCGATAGAAAAACAGATTTTAGTCATTTAATTACCTACCTTATCAATAGGGAAAAATCATTTCCCTGTTTTACAGTTACGATCCTTGATAACAATATTAATAGAAGTGACTACGACGAAACCACTCGTCGTAGTCACTTATATCCTGTGTTATGATTATGATTAGGGATAACTGTTTTTTTTATTATTATTCTTGTATTAGGCAGATAATATAGACAGTATTTATGTAATTCTATGATATAGACAAACTTAAGGGCCCTTACACAAACTTAATTGTGGAAGGTCAAAAATCTTATCCTCCCTACATTACAGACCTACCGACTGCTGCGCTCATATTAATTACCAAAATTTAGACCTGATACCACCTACTTTTCAGCTAAAATAGCTATCTATTAAAGCAGATGTTAGCGGGGACATAGCTACAAAAACGGCAAAGAAAATATTTTTTACTGACAACTAATTAAACAACATTGCGCAACAAAACGCACCGACATAAGCACTACTAACATCACGTAGTCTTAACTCAGCTTCAATTTGCACAAAAAAAAAACTCCATTAGGCACATACGTCATTATAATTTCATATTGCACACTGTAGGCTACATAATTATTCAGGCATAGTAAGTCGTAGCAGTGTTACCTGAGTAAAAATAAATATTTTTTAAGTAAGCAAACCGTGTCATTTAGAAAAAGTAGGTCGTAGTTTGTCGTGACGTGAACCACGTTTGAACTCAGTAAGTTGGAAAGCATTTAGGTAGGTAGGGACGTACTTGTTCATACCTCTCATACATTAGTTCGAGAAACTCGAGATAAACCGCTTTGAAAGTTCAACGATATACCATGCTACCTACCGTACCAACCGACCTTTCAGTTGCATTAATATTTTAGCAATTTTTGAGTTCAAATAGTTGAAGAGCATTAAGACCACAATTTACGTTAAATTATATAGAAAAGTGCCACTTACTAAATCTTTTAGTAAACGAGGACAAAGAGACACAAAATGATTTTGGACTTGTCACGCAAAAGTGGCGTACTTATGGTCAAGTGGAAATCAATCTAAATCTCAGTTACCTACTATTACTATTATAATTAATTATATACTGAATCCTTAGGAATGTCTTTATGTTTCCTAATTCTTTTTATGCTTGGAATCAATTGAAGCCTACCTGTAAAGAAAATAACTAACAGTAAAATCCCTAAGAAGCCCTACAAAACATTTCACTTTAGATTTATATGAAACCCACAGTAGGACATTTTACGTATATCTGTACATAAGTAGTAAATACGTCTAGGTTAGTAGGTCCGTAGATACCTACATAATTATTATATACACACATAACTAGATGCCTATTAACACTAACAGAGTAAATTTATATGGTTTCAGATTCTATTCTGCACACTCAATACACACAAGGTGGATATGAAGAAACTCCTCGGCGGACAAATAGGACTAGAAGACTTCATATTCGCACACAGAAAAGGACGGCCAAAAGAGATAGAAATTGTTAAAACAGAAGACGCCCTTGGGTTAACAATCACCGACAATGGCGCAGGTTATGCTTTTATAAAAAGAATAAAGGAAGGATCAATAGTAGCAAGAATACCTCACATCGAAGTAAGTACCTAGCCGATTGCTCACGTCCAATATTTAATAAACACATTGCAAAGGTGACTCAAATGTTGATCCAATAAGTGTTGCGGTTACATATAACGAAGAAGACTTATTCACTCGGCCATTCACCTTGTTAAGAAATGAACAGGAAATAACCCATTAGTGAAGTCAGTTGCTTACTCTAATTCACTTAAATTTCAGGTCGGTGATCACATTGAGAAGCTAGACGGCGAGAACATGGTTGGCAAGAGGCATTACGAGGTTGCAAAATTTTTGAAAGAGATTCCTAAAGGAACAACGTTCACGATTCGACTCGTGGAACCTTTGAAGAGTGGTTTCGCAAGTATTGGGCCAAAGACGAGCAGTGCACGATCCGGCAAGAAACAAAGTTATGGATCCGGCAAAGAAACGTTAAGGTTCAAGGCAAATGGACAAGCAACTATAGAAAACGAGGTAAATAACACGACTAATATTCATAAGTGAATGAGTCAATTTATGATCGATAAAAATGATTAGCACGCGTTACGTTATGTGAATTGAAATTTGATAAAAAAATAATAAAATTGGACTATCTGAACTCCGTTTTGATAAGCTTATAATATATACTTGGGAAAAATAGCACAACAAAAAGTAGGTAGAATACATACTCTGGGAAAGTGAATGTACTCTTGCTAACCGTAGTCAGAATGATACAGTACGGCTTTCAGGCACATCTTACGTAATTATTTAGCAGCCTTATACCATAATATTCACCATAAGATATTTTGTATCCCAAATATCGAAACCAGTACGTAGTACATGGTAGTGAAGTCGTTAATGGATCTACATTGTTTTTTTCTTTGTTAAATAAGTAACGTAAGCGTAATGGTAGATTAGATAAAAAAATACAAGGTGATCCAAAATTACCTCCCGTGACCTTCCATGAAAATAAAAAAATTGCTACTTATGAAAAATTACTGAAAAATTGTTTGTTTAATTTCAGCACGACGATAGATCCAAGGCCGGTATCGAAAAGATCAACAGTCTCCTGGAGTCCTTCATGGGCATCAACGACACAGAACTTGCCACGCAAATGTGGGATCTCGCAGAAGGCAAATCCAACTCCATGCAGCTGGCTGAAGCCATTGACAACAGCGATCTCCAAGAGTTTGGCTTCACTGACGAGTTTATAATAGAATTATGGGGGGTCATTACTGATGCCAGATCTGGTAGACTGAGCTAGAGATAGACAAGCATTTGAAAAAATATTAATTTTAGAAAGTGGGGTAGCCAAAAAGTGCAATGAAAAAATGTTATGAAATTATTACTGTCCTACCGAAACGATAGTATTTTCTAGTTATATTAAGAGCGACCCTGAGTAAGACCTTGTTGCCATGCAAATAAAAAGATAATAGTGTTGGTACACAGATAAGATCACACGTTCAACCTGCTGAAAATATAAAGAAAATCGAATGTGATAATGATATTGCAATTACTAGAAATGTTATAAGTATTTAGTGCAAATTGCACAAAAGGTGCTTCTGTTACTATTTTAGAAATTAGTAACGCCCCGTAGGTGCCGTCACCATATTCTGGTTCTGTAGCGCCTTAAAAGGTCGTGCAAGATATTAAAAGTCAAAATTTAGCACGCATCCTTCCTTGGGTAAGGTAAAAAATTCTTCATATTCTTATCTAACTTCCTACCTTTCTTACTTTGCCTTTATGTCTAATGTTGTTCTTGTACGACTTTTGCGCTCGAGGTATATAGACGTTGAGTATATATTATTTAAATTACCCATTCCTTTGTGAACGAATGTACAAATTACAAGAAAACTTAAATGTTGAAAGTGCCTTTAAAATGTTAAAGAGTCATAATTATATCCATTATCATTACCTATGATTGAATAGAATTTTATTGTAATAGTTAAGGTATTTAATTAAGTAGGTAAAGTAAATATAATAAAAGTATTTTGAGTATATTTTGTTTATGTATACGATTCACAGAGCAAAAATTGTAGGGCGGCTGCATGACTTCTCTGGTATGTGCCGATATCCCATCCATATATTTTCCATTATGACAGCGGGGTGTGCCCAGTCCAATGGTACTCAATATTTCATGCATATTATCTTTAAAACCCTGTTTTTATTTTTCTATTTTCTGTACGCAAAAATTATGTAAATAAGAAACAAGCACACATGCCTTGTTAATTAATGCGTTGGGGGAAATCGCGGTAAAACAGATCAAACGTAAATATGAGGTATTATCGCTATTTTAGTCACAAAACATTATGCATAATATTTTTAATGAGTGTGAGTGTACAGGTTATCATTTAACCAAAAAAACTTAAGTTTTTATAGGTACTCACCTACTAAATCTTACTATACTCGTATTTAATAGGATAGGTACCTACCAATCTACATTAACATCATACATACAAAGATAAATGTTTGTTTTTAACAAACCATTTATCAATTAGATAACACCCATTTATATTTATCTATGCGTATTTAAATTTCCACGTATACCATCTTTTCGTGATTTTCATGTGTATTACAGCTTGGTTGAACGTATTTCTTTACGTGGTGTCACATAAGAAATAATAGTACTAGCGTAGTGGTGTTCCATTATAGGCTCAACTCCCCAACCCAACATAAATATCAACCGGTCTCTATTCCACACATACCTATACCGGGTGACCTCGAGAACTCAAGTCCCGCGCGCGACGCATAAACATTCAACCAACCGACCGAAACAAACACCCGCTTCTACTCTTATCATTATTTTATCGTTTTATATTCCAACCGGCTTCTTTACGTCAGTCTCATCATTCCTTTGCTCAGTCAACACGCTAATTTTTATTTTCGAATTGGTATAAATATCAATGGGTTGTTCGTTCAACTCTAAAATCTGACAGTCAGCTCAGCTGTTTCTGACGTTTATTATTCGTAAACAACAAGGTGTGTTGGTGGAAATGGCGTCAACTTTGAGAAACTTCTTCGTGTTGAAGTTGAATACAGTCTCAAACACGAGGACATTTTATACTATTGGAAGGGTAAGTGCTTAGGTAAATATTTAAAGTAAAAAAAAAACTATTTTAGTTTAGATATATTTTCTATTTAATATCTAACCTTACTCTTTAAACACAGGTAGGCAAGGCAATTAAATGTCGACTTATTACTTTACAATTCAAATGGGGTGTTTACATAAATTATGTAAGAGATTGCTCATTTTATAATTCAATAATCAGTAAAGTTACTTAACTACTGCTAGGCGACGACGACGCTGGCTGATCTCTCTCTTATATATTCTATATCATCTTACTAGGTTAGGTAGGTACCTGGTGGGACAAATTTATGGTTAATTTGTTAATAATTATTTTATAATTGCCGAACATACTTTTCTAAATATATAAACGACTCAAATGCCAAGTAGAATATAGTATTATTAAATTAAGCGTAGCAATATGACAGTGTTCGTAATTTTAAAGGCTTTATAATGAATTTTGAAGTATTTATATATACATTTGTTTGGCGACATAAAGTACCTTTCGCTATCATATTAATTTTAATATGGAGTTAAATTTAAGTATATTGATTTCAGGTATTGTCATGCGCAAGCTACAGTACTGCAAGTAAACGAAGCAAGATTTACAACGACTTCAACGAAGCTGTAAGCGATATAAAAGATGGTTCCAAACTTCTGGTTGGTGGTTTTGGACTCTGTGGAATTCCAGAAAATTTGATCGCAGCTTTAAACAAAAGAGATGTAAAGGGGCTTACCGTAGTATCGAATAATGCTGGTGAGATTCAATTCAACAGTTACAAATTGCTATTACGAACCAGCGCTAGGCTACATTTTATATCCCGTTCGTAATTTCAGGTGTCGAGAACTTTGGATTGGGTATCTTGCTAAAAAGCAAGCAAATTAAAAGAATGATTTCTTCGTATGTTGGCGAAAATGCAGAATTTGAAAGACAATTCTTAACTGGCGAATTAGAGGTAGAAATAGAATTTTCTTTTATTTATTATTGTTGTTGGAAAGTTAAGATTCATATTTTTTTATTCTCTCGCAAACTTTTGTAAATTAACTAAAGTAAATTAAACATAGAAAGTTTAGCCTTAAATAATAATTTATGATATTAAGTGCATTGCTAATTAGGTTGAGTTGACGCCGCAAGGAACTTTGGCTGAACGAATTAGAGCTGGTGGTGCTGGGGTACCGGCCTTCTTCACTCCGACTGGGTATGGCACCCTGATTCACGAAGGAGGATCACCAATTAAATATAACAAGGACAAAAAGGTAAACATTTTTAACCTACACTTCATGGGATAACCCACGAAAAGTCTTGGGTTAGTGCCCTATAATTTTTATACATGGGTTGTATGTAACTTTGGATTTATATGTGCAGGTTGAAATAGCCAGCTCACCTCGTGATGTCAGAAAATTTAATGGAAAGGACTACATTATGGAGGAAGCAATTACAGGTGATTTTGCTCTCGTCAAAGCTTGGAAAGCCGACAAGTATGGCAACCTAATATTTAGGAAGGCAGCTCGAAATTTTAATCCAGCAATGTGTAAGGCAGCTCGAACAACTATTGCAGAAGTTGAAGAAATCGTTGATGTAATTGATCCCGATTTCGTTCATGTGCCCTCAATTTTTGTGCATAGAGTTATTAAAGGCGAGAAGTTTGAGAAAAGGATTGAGCGTAGAACCATCTCTAAACCTAATGAACACAAGGAAGCGAAAGCAGCTGACAGCACGAGGGAACGGATTATCAAAAGAGCAGCTCTGGAATTTAAAGATGGAATGCATGCGAACCTTGGAATTGGTAAGTTAAAGCGCAGCCTAAAAATAAATAATTAAGTACCATTTGGACAATTGTTTTAACTATTAATGAGTGGTTTTAGGAATTCCTATGCTGGCCAGTAACTATTTGCCGAAAAATGTGAAAGTGATGCTGCAATCTGAAAATGGTATCCTTGGTCTTGGTCCATTCCCAACGGAAGACCAGGTTGATGCTGATCTTATCAATGCTGGAAAAGAAACTGTCACTATTATTCCAGGTAAATTAAATGACCTTATAAAATGTCAAAGTTGAGGATTCAGATATTTATAGATATAGCTATTTTTATTAAGAAACTCACCAAACATGTTTTAATTTTATTTTAGGTTCATCATTCTTCTCTTCTGATGACAGCTTTGCAATGATCCGCGGTGGCCACATTGATCTGACTATTTTAGGAGCGATGCAAGTTTCCCAGTTTGGGGATCTGGCTAATTGGATGATACCTGTAAATATTTCAATTCTTAGTCAAGTTTGGTTCTTGCTTAGTAGATAATATAATTCTTCTTTAATATTTATCTTCTCTTCTGTTTGATTCATTCCAGGGTAAAATGGTTAAAGGAATGGGTGGAGCTATGGACTTGGTTTCAGCGCCACGAACAAAAGTCGTCGTTACTATGGAACATACAGCCAAAAACGGATCTCACAAGATTTTGCCAGAATGCTCCTTGCCACTTACTGGCAAGAACTGTGTAGATATGATTATTACGGAAAAGGTCAGTCAATCTAAAAGCTTCGTACATATTTGAAAAGTCACGCACGAGTAGATCCCAATATTGAAATGACTATTGTCTCGTAAAAATTCATCTGCTGAATTACTAAAAACAAGTATAACAAATTATTTGGAAACTTCTTTGACTCTGCGGTCTACGACTCTGATTGTTATAAATTAAGACATAATTTAAATATATTTCAGTGCGTGTTCGAAGTAGACGGTGAGAAAGGTCTCACCCTCATAGAGCTAGCAGACGGAGTCACGGTAGAAGACATCCTCGTGGCCACCGGTTGCGAGTTCAATGTCGCTCCCAAACTCAAGAAGATGGGTGACATTACCAAACCTGAAACATACTCCGAATAGATCTGCATCAAAAGCTTCTATAAAATATTTAATTATTTTTATTACAAAAGATTTTACCTACTTAACTATTTTACTAATCAAGCATTTACATACATATTTTGTTATCTGCCAATGTTGTTATTGTTATGTAAGTTTATTAAAATTCAACACACTAATGAACGACGTATCTCATTATTCTTTAGCAAAGGCTATTGCATAAAAATGCGTATGCAACCACTACCGGCAGGGTAAGGGGGCCGAGTACGGAAAAGTTTGGGAACCGCTAGGACACCTGGATCAAGGTTAAGGTATATCAAGGTGCTGTGTCAAATGGTGTCAAACATAAAAGAGGAAAATCAGCCGTCACATCAGTAATCAATCAAACAAACATTTGTGATTTGTGTTTAATAAATAAAATATATTATTTACAATGGCTGGATGTTCTGAAACAGCTAACCATCCTTTTGTAGTATGGAGCTCTTTTTTCTTGTGGATAATTTCATTATTTATTCTTTCGATTTCTCTACTTTTAGCGTGCTGTGAGTAGGTACCTACCTAAGGCGGCTTATGCTATAGTCTAGCAAGGGTGGGGGCAAGGTATCCAAATTGTCAGCGGGTAGGTAGCGAGTACTGTAAAGCGGGGAATCGCCCTCGCCACCGTCGTCTGTGTCTGTCGCCACAGCGCGCGGGAAGGTCGCGCACGAAGTCGCCGATCTGTAGCTGGTTTTATGCTCTAAAGTCTGTAGGGTCGGATTTCCTATCAAGCCAACGCTGCGTTTTTCTACCTCCCGCTCTATTTTATCCCACCCGTGGTTCTATCTCACTTCATCTGACTAAACCACGCCACGCAGCGTTAGTCCTTATGGTGATGGAGAAAGTGTTTTGTTTACTTACCCAGACTATTAAAAAGTTCATGGTTTTTCTCAGGTGCTAGCGAAATATTATCATCTACTTGTACCAGTTTGATAAATGACATGGTTCTCTTATCTGGCATTGTGATGCTCCCTACCAATTTATACATTATGTTAGCGATTGCTCGCAATAAAGAAATATGGTAAAATACCTACTTATTAATGTCTTTACATTTAGTTTTATTTAGGTAGGGAAAGTATTAATAACAAACATTTTTTTTTCAATCAACTACACAGTCACAAAGAGAAAATTGGCGTATGCCCACTTTGGATGAGCATTAATCTTATTGTAATAATCAACGTTATTGGTTCGGTACTCTGCTTTCGCCGGATGTATATGGGTATTAAGCAGATCCAAATATGGATATTACAGAGTATGAACAGCTACAGAACAGGCAGAAGCCACCAACGGTTTATCGATAATTTGCAATGGGCACTCAAATGTTGTGGGGTAAGGCAGTTGATAAATTAGCACTGTTTTCGTACCTACTTAAGTACCTATCATACTTATTCAAAGATCTACAGGCGGTGGATGCCGTGTCCAACTAAGCGCATTTATAAAACTGTATCTGGCTGAGTAGGTAAGGCACAAAAATAATTGCATTTTTAAGCCAGCATTTGATTTATAGATTGATTTTTTGTAAACGTTCCTACCATTATCCCTACTTACCTGCCAACTCCTGTATGATTCTTGAGTTGCAGTTGAACTCTTACAAAGATTGGTTCAATCGAGACTGGTATGACAAGAGCCGCGACTACGAGTGGGATCCTTCTCCAAGTAAACGCTACATGAGGAACGACGCACTAACTGATAGCGTTCCGCTGAGGTACTTAAGTATCTACTCTTTCCTGTTTCAAAGAATCTGTATACTTACCTTGTTTTTTTTAATTTCCATAGCTTTTTTCTTTGCAGTATTGGTTAGGAAGGTACTTATTTTCAGTTGCTGCAAGAGCGGTTCCTGTATTTCCAACTACCTCTCAGAACTGGGCACGAACTCTATCTATACTAACGGTTGCAGCCCACATGTTCATCACCTTGTAATGATCTATGTGGTTGTTAATTTAGTTATTTTCCTAAACGTTATTATTTTGGAGGTAAGCACTTGGATTTTCCTATGGCAGCGTCGTCGCACATACGGAGTCGGCGCCCCGTATGGACCCGTGTGGACGTAATAATAGTTGGAAATCCATCCATATCCCTAGGTCAAGGTGTGTGAAACTAGACTTAACTTTATTTCAGCCGTTCTTTACAGATACTAATGTTACACTATATCAGGAAAGGAAGAAAGAATGATGAGTGTCCTAATTGTCCAGTGGACCCTTGTTCAAATGAATTCAATGTGAGACACTTATTGCACGTAAATGATAACTTTCGGCCATCCAGTGAATCTAACTTTGTGCGCCACTCGGTGGAAAGCGATGATGAATCTTCCTAATGAGTCATGATGAGTAGGTATATTTATGATTTCTATGATTTTTACATTTTCGTTTGGAACAATACTATTTCGATTCGTTTGGAGCAACCCTGTACACCTTATTCCTTTGCTGACTGTGCCTGGTTGACCGAGCTTGGCTCGGATTTATCGCCCTCTAAAACGTATTTTTTTTCTTACACATACCTACATACATACATATATCACGCCTTTATCCCTTGCGGGGTAGGCAGAGCGCTAACGGCCGTAAGAGTACGGTCGCTATGGCCACGTCTGACATTTTAGACGATTGTTTTCCAAGGTTGTTACAGAAAACATGTGCATTACTATAGTGACAGGTTGTCAACCTGTCGTTTTTTACACTACCATAGAGAAAGTAGGTAATTCTCGTATATTATCTAAATATCCGCATGTTTACCTAGTAATTAATCCGCGCGTAAACCTGATAAAGCCATATTGCCACAATTATTTGTTCGCTTTTTCTGCCGTTCAGAGTGGAAAATAATAAAACCTCTAGTTATTTTTTTTTGTCCCCTAATTTCCCTATTATGAATTTTCAGGAAAATCGTTGGAGCCGTTCCGAATAGATATGAAATAGCCAGGCGCAGTGCGGAGTACCTGGGTAGGTAGGCACTTCTTTACCTAGGTATGGATACCACTTTATATTCCATGAGCAGTCGGGCCCGTATGGTAAGGAAGGAAGGATAGATCCAGCTCCAGCGTCCAGCCTATGGGTCCAACCAACACTGATCTATATTATCTACGCTCTGGATATGCTGTCCTATACAAATGACAGCTATTTTTGTGTGTAACTTTGAAGCACCATCTACGTTTGTTCCAAGTATTCGCGTATTTGCTTTCATTGCCTGCCAGTGCCATAATGGCATAATTACCATTTTCAGTGAGTCATTCAAAATATTGTAGCAGCATCATGTCCAATGCGTACTGCATAGATAATTTAGTTTAGGTCGGTGGGGTCCAGCTAGGGTTCAGCATACATACACGCTCTACGCACGCAACGCAAACTACCTTAACTACCAATGGGTAAGGCCCTTAAATCCGGTCTGCGATTTAGAAGTTTGAACATTTGAACACGGTTCGAACGTATCAATCAGCGAAGATACATCACTACACCATTCACTCACTTCATTCATTAAAAAAAACATATAACAATTTTTGAGTTTTTTCTTCGGTTGGCGGGAAAAGAAAACTACGGAAAATTTTCGTTAATTAATTTTTATTATTGTTTTCAAGTTATTAGGCTAAGTACTTGTTTTAATTAGTGTAAATATTGTAAATAATTTATCTTTCATCGGGTAGGGTAAGTTTTTGTTACACATCTTAGCCGTTTTGGCGAAAATGGACCCCTCCATAGTGAGGGAGTCCGAAATTTCCATACAACCTCCAGACGAGTCTATGTCTCCAGCCCTGGATCTCTTAGTGGCAGCGGCAAAAAAGGTTGAAAACATTGACGATAATAGCGGTCGTGGCTTGTCAAATTCATCGATCAAGTCTTTTAAAAACAAAAAACATACCAAAAAAGTTAAGTACGTATTGCTAGACCCTCATCAACTAAAAGAAAAAAAGAACCTTCCCGTAGACATACGAAAACAGGCTGGTACTAGTATCCCAATCCCAATGGACCAAGACCACCCCAAAAATGCTTCCCGGTTGGACCATTTTCTTGATAAAAATTTACCAGAGGTCCAGATTCGTGAAAAAGATCAGACTTTTAAGAAAAGTGTTTTTAGGGAGCTTTATGATCCCAAAGACCCAGGGCCGTACATCGTTCATGTACAGTTTGAAGAAGAAGATGGTAATAGGGGGCGTACTCTGCATCCTCTTGACTTTTCATTCTTTTTGTACAAAAACGGAATGAAGAATATTTTAGAAAACGGGGTAAAAAGGATAGGACGCAATCGATTGGCTATTTCGTTTGGGTCTTGGAGAGAAGCAAATCTTTTTGTTTCGGACGAGATTCTTGCTGGTCAAAAAAAGTACCATGCTTCAATTCCAACATTTAATTTGTGTCGCATGGGAATTGTTAAGGGTGTTCCAGAGAGCTGGACTCAGGAAGAGATAATGCAGAATATCAAAGTCCCTGAGGGGTATGGGGAAATTTTACGTTCTCGTCGTATGAATCGTAAAACGGTTTCTGCTTCAGGTGTTGTTGAATGGGTTCCAACACAAACAGTCACTTTGACTTTTGATGGACAACGACTTCCTTCCAGGGTTTACGCGTTCTATTCGGCTCTGCCCGTGCAAAAGTACATCTTGCCAACAATACAGTGTCATCGCTGTTGCAGATTTGGGCATACACAAGACAAGTGTCGTAGTAAGCCCAGATGCTCAAAATGTGGTGAAGAACATGACGCTGGATCTTGCGTAGTCACAATCTTTTCATGTGTTAACTGCTCAGGAGATCACCAAGCCACTGCAAAACTTTGTCCAGAATTTTTGAGGCAAGCCGACATCAAAAAATACATGTCAGAGAACAATGAATCGTATCTTGAGGCTTCAAAAATAATCCCAAACTCAAAACCGCTGTTTTCAGAAATTGTTGGCAGGGCCTCTTCTCCAAATTCTTCTGTTCATGTGGAGTCCACTGAAAACAGAAAAGTCTGGAATAAGAAAACTGTCACAATTCCACCAAAAATAAAAAAATCAACACCCCAAGGCTATGACCACAAATCCCACAATGATTTAATTAATTCTTTCAAAGCGCCTACCCCAGCAAATGGATGTGGTTTCAGAACGACTGAAATCAATGATAAACAAATTGACTCTCAGGCATATTCATTACAGGATTTATTATCTCAATTAGTTAATATTGTCCTTAACTCTTCTTTACCGTACAACGTTGCCCTATCACTTATTAACTCTATCTCTGTTGCCATTCTCAATTTAAATCATGGATTGTCTGATTCAGTGGAACCCCAGAAGCATTCGCTCTAAACAATCTGAACTATTTTTTCTAATAAACAAGTATAAACCGTCTCTCCTGGCCATTTCTGAGACTTGGTTGGGACCGGGATCTCTGTATAGGGTTCCAGGTTTCAACATTCTCAGAACTGACCGGAGAGATGGGTATGGAGGAGCAGCTCTCCTCATAAAGCAAAATTATTTTTTTAAACAAATTAATTTACCTGTTCATAACAATGATCATTTAGATGTAGTTGCTGCTGAAGTAGCAGGTGTCTCTTATGTGTCGGTGTATATATCTGAAAAAGATTTAACAGTTATTCCAACCTTAAAAAATATTGTTGGAGGGTTACAATCTCCTATTGTCATTTTGGGGGATCTAAATGCCCATCATTCTTCGTGGGGTGCACCCCGTGACGACGTTTTTGGAATTTGTATTGCTGATATGTTAGATGATTTAAATCTTGGAGTACTAAATACTGGGTGTCCTACTCGTCGACCTGTACCAGGTCAAGCTCGTAGTTATGTTGATCTTTCCATATGTTCTCCTAGTCAACTGTCAGTTATAACATGGGAAATTTTAAATTTGTCATATGGCAGCGATCACTATCCAATCATTTTGAGGTTTCCAAAATCGAACAAGAGTTACGTACAACCCTTACCTCCCTTATTAAAATATAAATTACCTGATAAATGTAGTACTTTGTGGGATAGTTATTCTGCGTCGTTGGAAAAAGAGTGTGTGATCTCGGCGATTTCTGCTACTAATGTTGTTGGTCACTATGACCATTTAACCTCAAATATCAAGATGACAGCAGATGTCACTTTTGAATCAAAAAATGTTACCAGTAATAAAATTGTTTCTCCGCCATGGTGGGACAAGCAATGCACAGAAGCGGTAAAGAAAAGAAATGACATGGAGTTGCTGGTGCATGATAATGTTGATTTATTCACTTTCAATCAGTTTAGGAATTATGAAGCGGCTACTAAACGTCTTTTGCAGAAAAAGAAGCGTAAGGGATGGAAGAGTTTTTGTGGATCTATCTCGCCGAGCACTCCTCTAACTGAAGTTTGGAGTAGTGTTCGTCGGTATAGAGGTTCCATGAAGACTCGGTCTGTCTCTTCCTTCTCATTGGATTGGGTTACATCGTTTTTCCGTTCTCTAGCACCTGATTTTGTACCATCTTTACATCATATGCCTTTTACGTACACATCTTCAAATACAGGCTACTTAAATGGACCATTCAATTTGCAGGAATTAAATTGGGTCTTAAAAAGGGTATCGGATTCAGCGCCGGGGGTTGATGGTATTCCGTATTCTTTTATTGTCAATTCATCTGTTTCTACTAAACTGTTTTTCCTTGATATTGTTAACACAATAGTTGAGACTGGAGTAATTCCTTCATCCTGGAAACATCAACTAATAATCCCATTGTTGAAACCAAATAAAGATCCTCAATTGCCATCTTCATACAGACCGGTTGCGTTGGCTTCCGCGTTAAGTAAGTTGGCAGAACATCTTATTAAAAATAGACTGGAGTGGCACTTAGAACATAATACTTTATTATCCAATTCTCAATATGGGTTTCGAAAGGGGAAGAGTGTGATAGATAATCATTCAATTTTGACAACGGATGTACAGTTGGCATTCACAAAAAATGAAATCGTTGCAGCGGCCTTTTTAGATGTTAGCTCTGCGTATGATAATGTGGATTTAATAATATTGAAACAAAAATTATCTGCAATTGATTTCCCTTTGAAGTTCGTTAACTTTCTGTTTAACCTATATATGGGCAGAACGCTCACGATTCGTCTGGCGGGTGTAGAAGAAGGTTTTAGGACAGTGTGGAAAGGTGTTCCCCAAGGCTCTGTTTTGAGCCCTTTACTATATGATGTGTACACTAGGGATTTAGACAGGGCAATCATTGGGAGTAGTATATTGCAGTATGCAGATGATCTTCTTATATATTCAAGCAATAAATCTACCGATGAGGCGGTTGCTACTTTGCAATCGGATCTAGATCGTTTACAGCTATGGATGTTCAATCACAATTTATCTTTATCTCCACTTAAATGTTCAGTTATGGTCTTTACCCGTAAAAGAACAGTCCCTTCAGTTAACGTAAAAATTAATGATATAGCTATTCCTACAGCAAATGAAGTTATGTTTTTGGGGAAAAAATTTGATTACAAATTAAACGGTGTAGCTCATTGTAACTACATAGTGGGCAAATGTGAAAAACGTATTTCTGTTTTGAGAGCCTTGTCAGGAGTTTGGTGGGGAGCCCACCCTTCATCTTTAAGATTAATTTACAATGCTCTGATCAGAAGTATTCTAGACTACGGGACCTTTTTACTGGCTCCAGCGAATAAAGGGGCTTTAAAGAAGCTCGACTTGGTCCAGTCTAAAAGTCTCCGCTTGGTAATTGGTGCGATGAAGTCGTCGCCAATTAATGCAATGCAAGTAGAATGTTGTGATCCTCCGCTATATCTTAGAAGGCAATTATTATCCGATAATTATATTTTTAAAATTAGCCAATTGACTGATCATCCCCTTATACCTAAAATTCAATTATTAAAAAATTTCATAGAGTCCAATAATCGCTATTGGGCCCATAAAGAGGTTCCTCACATACTTAATAGCTACGAAAAAATATCAGAATATCAGGATTCATTAAAAACATTTCATTGTCATCCGTTGTTTCATGTAGATTACGATGTTGTCATATATTCACCTAAAATTTGTTTAGACATTGGGGCTGCCAAGGATTCTATAGTTGCAAACTCTCTTGTGAATCAATTTATCCAATCAAACTTTTCTGATGCCGAGGTGTTTTACACGGATGCATCAAAAACGCTTCAGCCTGTCATGGGCGAAGGTGTTGGTGCTGCATTCGTGCATAACAACACGGGTTACTTCAAACTTTTCAAATACCCATCGGTGGTGACAAATTACACTGCTGAGGCTTTGGCTGTACTGGAATGTATAAATTATATTATTTTGAAGGGGTACAACAATTCTTTGATTCTGTCTGATTCTTTAAGTTGTTTGAAGTCTGTAGCAAATCCTTTAATTAAAAACGGTGTCTCTCCTCTTACGCTTGAAATTAAGAGTAAGTTGCTAATTTGTGACAATCGAAATCTAAAGGTTACGTTGGCTTGGATCCCTGGCCACTCAGGAGTGCAAGGTAACGAAATCGCGGATAGGTTGGCCAAATTGGCAACTTCTCAAGGCAACAGCAACAATAATTCGGTTTATGTTCAGGATTTACTCCCATCCACTAGAGCTTTTCTGTATCAAAATTGGAATAATAAATGGTTAAACCCTGAAAAAGGTAAATTCTACAAAAACCTCCAGCCTATTATCCAAAGTCGTCCGTGGTTTTCGAAATATATTGTAAATAAAAAAGTTGCGTCTGTCGTTTCCCGTATGAGGTTGGGCCATTGTTGCACCCCAGTGCATTTGGCCAAGTTGGGTGTTTGCGACAATGGCGAATGTCAGTGTGGTTTGGGTAATGGCGACATTACCCATATTTTGTTTTTATGTGGTAAATTTAATTCGTTAAGCCTGTATAATATTTTAATTGCGCACAAAGCGCCTCTACCTGTAAATACTTCTTGTATATTAAATTTAACGAATAAGGTGTATATAAAGTGTCTATGTATATACTTAAGCTTTCACGATATATCTATTTAATTTCATTTTCATGCTCATTTGATGTCATCCTCACTGGACGTTGGCAGAAATGTCCCCTGAAAGTAGGGTTGACTATTGCCATACATAAATAAAAAAAAAAAAAAAAAAAAAAAAAAAAAATTTTTGAGGTTATGATTGCATCGATCGTTTGTTATCTATTTCTAAACTAATAATTTAAGTCGGTAAGTAGACGTAGTACTTAAAATTCAATTTAAAAAGAATGCTAAAATTACTACTAATATGTAGTAATACTACTGACTAAGTAATATGTCTTTGCCTGTTTTTTATACTCATCAGAATCTAAGCTAACCTAAACAATTATACTTGCAGGCCATGGTTTTCTTATCAGTAGTAAATTGGGTTCGCGCCAGAGGTCCTGATGAGTTTTGGAGGAAGAGGAGGGTCTTCAGACTCGCCGCGCATTATATTGGACGAAGGCGAAACTGTTACTCAGTTGCTGTGCGAAATGTACACAGAGCACTGGTGTATGCAACTAAGGCAAGGCGGCTGAAGAAATCTGATATGAAATCTCTTTGGGAAACTCGCATCACTGCTGCTTGTGATCAACACAATATGACCTTCTTTTCCCTCAAAGAAGGTTTAGATCGGGCCAACATTATGCTTGATCGGAAATCATTATCCGACCTAGCTTCTTGGGAACCTAAAACATTTGAATGCCTCGCAGCAGTAGCTAAACAAAAAATTGAACTTGATGGTCTTGTGGATGGAACTGATAAGAAACACCCTACCGGAGTAAACCTGAACCTCAAGGATGTTATGTTAGATGCGTGGTTGAAAGAAAAGAAGTGAATCATAAATAACATTTATTTGTAAACCTATTCTAGTTATTAGTAATTTATAGTTCTTAAATAAATAAAAATGTAAAGCTATTGACTGTCTAATTCTTTCTTTAATTTATTTGTTAATTCTTTTTGTTTTTCTAGTACATAAAGATTTTCTATTTTTCTTCTTTGCTGCCTTTCTACATCTTTGATTACTCCTTCATGCATTCTATCCCTGTAACAATCAAACAATATTGTTATTATGAGTGCAAAGATATCATAGATTCTCTAAATTTGGAAAATACATTAGTAGGTTCTAAACTAATACCAATAGGTTATAGGTACAATCACTGGGGCACTGTACTACATACCTGTCTGCTTTTTGTTTCCAATGAACATATCCAACTATGCCAGCAGTCACAGAACATGATAACCCTAATATTAGTTTCGACGTTCTCGACGACATGATTTTAAATTCTTTTTGAAACACCAAAATAATATAAAGTTTTTATTTTATATGTCAAAGTGAATGAATGATAGGGGCGAGCATCAACATAAGCTGTCAGTGTCCACAGATTGCGAAAGGATGATTTTATTCGTTCTTTAGTTTCTCATGAATTGTTTAGATGGCGGTAGTTACAGCATTGTAATCAATTTTCATAAATGCAGCCTAGATGGTGCTATTTTGAAAATAAAAAATACCGTTTATTCAGTTTTTCAGGGTTTTCCCATCTGTAAGTCTGATATTCATTAATCTTCAGGCTCTCTGATGTGATTTCTATGGGTTTTCGACAGATTTTATGTGAGTTGGCTGTGTATATTTGTTTACCTATATTTTTGGGTAGAAGTACATAGTAGGTGTACCTACCAGTACTCACTATCTACCAATTATGTTTTCATAGCGTAGCACGGTTAAATAAAGTCGTATAATAAATTTATAAATTATTTTAATAATCGAACAATTTAGTATAACAAAAGAAAATGAATACAGTTCAAAAGTTCGAGAGTATTGTAGGAAAAGAAAGAGCTATTTACAAAAAGTACTTAAGTAATTTCCTATAGAGAAACATGTTGTTTCGAAGGTTTAAGGTAATGAGTATTTTACTTTGTAGATTAACGCCTACATGTAACTATCAACAATTTGTTTATAATTTATAAAAAAAAAACACATCGCATCACCCTGTAACAAAATCACTGGCAATGACAATCACATCACACATACACACAAATCAGTCTATATCTGGACCGCAGCGCTCACAGCGCGGCGTCCTTATTCTGGTCATTAAAGCTTCAGCAGGGATGTATTTGGGAAGAAACTGCTACAAAATTACTGATGATGTTGATTCTGAGCAATCTTCCTTTAGACTCCAAACCATCGTTTTCTTCACAAGTAGTAAACTCAAGTGTTTTTCAAAGATCTGCTAGCTTCAGGAGTCTTCTTATACACCCCTGAATGTCCCGGCTATTCCGTCAGTGTAGTCCGTAGCGCGCTCGGGTCGGTGGCTACCTGCAGTTGTCGTAGAAACTGGCCGAGCCTCGGTTGGGGATTTCGGCGAACTCTCGCTTTGGCGTGCACAGCTTACTGCTGAAGTCTACGTTACGTTTCCTGTAAAAGAAAATAGATGATATTTTACTTACTTACTTCGTCGGCTCGTTAATTATTTTGGTTTGGAATTTACCACGACGTAGTTTTGCTCTTAGAGCTACGTCGTAGCATTATAATGCTTATATAGAAATTACAATCATTGGGCGTCTACAATACCAACCAAGGGCTTTGTTTGATTGTTTGGAAATAATCAAGAATAGATAGTATGATGATTTGATCTGACCTTTGATTGGGTATTGGGATAAGGGAAGCGGTGATAAGATTCTAATATAAGTTTAAGGTAAGGCAGTTCAGCTTCAGCTGATGCATCTGAATTTCTAAGTTAAGGTTTCAGACTAACTAAAAGCTGCGTCTATACCGGGCGAGCAGCCTCAGATGCTTATCGTCTAGCGCGGCATGCGGCGCTTGCTCGGACGAAACACAGCCACACCGGCCGTCTACTTGCCAAAAAAAGATAAAGAAATTACCCTCTAGTGGGCAGCTCCATTTGGTCGACGAGCACCGACTTGACGTAGAGCCGGTCGTTGCACCACAGGATGCACAGGGAGCGCGGCTCCAGCACATTCATGTCGTACTCCCACGACAACTCCACCTGGAAACACAAGCCATTATCATTATCGTGAGGTGCCATCTTCTAATTAAAATTCGGAGGAGAGGAAACACTCTTGGTTTTGCGCCCCCCTTTTCAACTGATAGTACTTAAACATACCCATTTTCATACCTCTGTATGTCTCCTAGAAAAACACACACTCACAAATCACGCCTTCATCCCTCGCGGGGTAGGCAGAGCGTTACCAACCGTATAATTACGGTCGTTTCCGCCTCGTCTGACAAATATTTGAGGGTCCTTTCAGATAATGACTGTAGTGTGTGTGTATCACTGTAGTGACAGGTTGTCAGCCTGTAGCCTAAAATTGCAATACACAAGCCCTTCTGTCCCCTAGTCGCCTCCTACGACACCCAGGGGAAAGAAATGGGGTGATGCTATTCTAAGCCAGCATCACACGGCACAGTACAGAATTCACTTAGAACACCTAAAAATCAGCGTGCAACTAGCATCTCAAAGAACGATTTCTGTACCCAAAAATCCAAATCGATTGCTTTTGTTACGAAAAGACATCAAGACGTTCGTTTTTGTCCTTTGGAAACTTAAATGATTACCAATGCTAAATGATTACCTACCTGTTATGTTATGACCTACTAGGCCAAAATTTAATAAGTCATAACATAATATGATACTTTACCTTCCTCACTTTTCCACCTAAGTCCATTGGATGTATCTGTACCGTTGTGTACGTCGTACCGTGTTCTAATCTGTAATAAAAAAAAGAACTTAGTGCGGCAGTTATGTAAAACTTAATTATACGTTCATTCGATCACCAGTTCTGCGGACAAGTGACTTTCAGAAAGATATATGGGATTCACGCACAGAATTTTAAATGTAGAGTCAAATGCTTTATTTTAAGACTAAAAAGTGACATACTTTACGTAGTTGCTGGGCGTCAGATCCATCCCTCTGATGACACCCTTGTCAGATATTAAGGTAACTTTCAGGAAACCCTGTAAAACAATATATTTATTAAAATAGTACTTCTACTACAGACACAGTAGTCCACTGCTTGACATGGACCAATGGGATATTTTTTTGCTCGTTTAGTTCCTACGAAATGGCGCTCAGAGAGAATTTTATGGTGCAATTTCCCATAGATGGGGTAGTAAATTAACTTATGAAATTGAAAAAATAAAACTTATTTTTATTTACAGGATTAATAAAGCACTGAGCGCATTAAAATCCCAATAAATAGAGGTAATAGTTTTTTATTGGGTACTGAACTGAACTTGAAATATTCCTCAATTTGAAATAGCGCCACCTAGTTCATACTAGTGTTGCTATCAGCCCATTAAATTCTCTAGATTACAAAATTTTGATACCTATAAACCATGTATAGGATCCTTTATCGACTGGTGGTGTCCCACTCTTTTGTAATAGAGAAGATAAGTTACCTGGACCCAAGACTCCGCTCCTTTGGGATTCGCCAGTTGTATAGCAATTTTGTAATGCCGTTCTGAAAACAGGAAAAGGCATTAATATGACGCAAATCGTAACTTCAGATAGTAGGTATGGAAGAAGTAATTAAATAAATAAATACTTAAGAGAAAAAATAATTTATGTTCTTTAGGAAAAAGAGTTGCCTAGAAACAACCAGAGTGAAGCAAGTAAAACTAGTATTTGCTCGCTTCGTTTGTAGTTCTCCTTTATTTCTCTGCTCTGAGAATAAACATAACTTTGTTTTTAGAGTGTCCAGCCACACAGCCACAGGGTACCTACTGGTCATTATATCAATACGTTCCTGCCAAGTGTAAATGGAAGAGGTGTCGCCAGTACTAATGGCGAAAGTCACTGGTTCAAATCCAGCCTGTAGTCGAATTTTGTGCAAGTTTTCCATAAAGGGGTATTCAATCAATTAATGTAGAGGTGAGTTGAACTTACAAACGAAGAAACATAGGGCTCGTCGGTGATATGCTGGTCAACCTGGTCAAAACTTTTTATTATGAAGGTCAATATATATAAACAATCTACGTAAGGTCTGAGTATCATTTGTCTATTTGCGTCATTGAAATATATATATATATCCCCATTATCAATAAATATTTGGTGAAGGCAAACGTCACGTAATGTGCATAGTAATCGTCGCTAGAATATTCTACCAAGAATGTGGTGGCGATTTCACCTATCCACTTGAAGACTAAAAATATATTTGCACGGAATCGTCAAATATTTGGTCAACACTAAACACGTATTTTTCATCAAGGTAGTGGTTTATGTAAAGTAATTGAAAACTTGGTAAATATCTACATTATAAGTCCCTATACAAGTTTAATCAACCATACATATTTCTCGTCGATTACAGTCTCAAAATTCTTTGTTAACTCTACATGCATTTTACAATACTAAACTATATATAAAACAATTTTTACAACGTATCATATATACTCAGGGACAACAATAGAATATTATTATGAAATGAGGGTTGTGATTGCAAAAATCTAAGTATCGATAACTCCGGGTTATGTCATGTCATCAGGTAATTCAGATTATACGTTTAAATTATTATTCACTTTTTTCGAGACATTATTGACAAGACACTGTCCAAAACTAGCCTAAGAGATACGCACGGCAATAGGGACGTTCAAAAAGTACAAAAGCTTAATAAAATTATTCGGAATATAGGTAACTTTTAACACAAGGTAACAAGGGCTTCGGTCTAGTGTGGATTCATCACAATATTTATTTAGAAGACTTATAGCTTAATAGTTACGTACGACAATAGGGATGTTCCTTGCCGGTGCTGAGGTAGTATTTTGCGCCGATCGTGTCATGCTCCTCTGACGGGTATACTTCGTTTTCCGTGTTACTGTTCTTGTCCGTTATCAGCCCTGGCGAACTGTCTGCGTGGAAACTGTAAATAAAAAAAATAAAGGTTATATAAAAAGGAAAAAAAATACATCTAAACATGCATGCCAGTCAATCATTTTAACATCTTGTCATTACACCCCTGAAGGCAAAATTCCACCTTTCATCGTGTGTGCGGAAAGTCATAGTGCTCCCGCATCGGCTTTTATAAGTAGCCACGAAAAATCTTGCCTCAGACACTGATTAAATCGACTGTCTGTACAAGGCCAATGACGATGATGTTGATGAAAAAGGCAAAAGGAAAAAGGAATACACACTCCTATCTCGAAATCTCCACAAGCATAAAGTAATAGGTAAATTATCGAATTACTCGAAAACCAAAAATACTTGCTACTTAAAGTTGCCAACGCTGTTTAGATTGGTCTCAATTTTTTTAAATATATATTTTTTAAATGTTTGAAATTCAACCTTTCTAGTGATATTATAATGAGTTATATTTACCCCATAATTGCACATCCGTGTCCGCAATGGAAGCATTTGCCTGCGATAAAGTGTTGGTAAGACGGACATTGGTGGCCTGAAATCAACAAATAATTGCGTGGGTAAAACAAATACTTACTTATTCAAGCACAAGGTTTGACTATTTTGGATTTGTTGATGACCCCGAAGTCGATCGTGAAGTTTACTGTCGACAGTACACTTTCTTAGACAATGTTTAGACATTAAACTCATTTGTTTTTTGCCGTGTGATGCCGGCTTAGAATAGCATCAACCCACATCCTTCCGCGGGTGTCGTAAGAGGCGACTAAGGGACTCGAGAGTATTGGTGTATTACAATTTTTAGGCGACAGACTGACAACCTGTCACTATATGATGATGATGATAAAATGATAAAAATATTTATTTTCTCCCAATCATTAATAAAATTAATATACACATTTCGTATAGTACATTTTCAGAAAATTTATGATTATTTAATTAAAAGGGAGATAGGAGTCCAAACTAGGTGTCCCTGTGCTATGGATCTCCTAGCTCCACCATTTTGACATCAGCAGACAATTATTAAAATGTCTAGTATAAATATTTCAGTACCGAAATGAAAATTACCTAACAACTAACCAACAACAATTTGTTTAGGAAAAAATCAATACAAAATAAAATAAAAGTGGGCAGTTATAATAAAAATTGAGTTAGTAAATAAACTTAAAATATTAAAATATAGTTAAGTACATAATAGAAAACTAAGTATTAAACACAATTTGTTGCATATCATTCCTAAGTAATTACCTCGAGCAAACTTTCGATATTCTCATAATTAATTTTCATCAGCCACTCAGTGACCAATTGCTTACATTCAAATTTAACTTTACTGTAAATATCTAGTTCTTTATTTGCAACATTGTAAAGTTTACTACTTAGAAAAATATAGAAATGTTGTGCAAACGAGGTATTTACAGGAGGGACTCTGCATACCTGGTGAAAACGTCTTTTACTCGAGTTAGCGTGATTTGACTGAAAAATATCACTGTGCTTTTGTAAAATAGTAGCTAGTATAAAAAGCTGTCTGACAGTTAGAACTTCAGTTTCTTTATAAAGTTGACTTGTGGGATATAGACGAGGTTTAAAATGAGCTATTTTAAGAATCAAACGCTGTGCCCTTTCGATTTCTAAAAAGTTTGTCTTTGGTGTACCTCCCCAAACAGTGATACAGTACGCAATCACAGACTGACAAAGTGCAATGTACACCAATCTCATGAGTTTCGCATCCGCTACGTGTCTAAGTGATTTGAACACGTAACACAGTTTTCTAATTTTGTTAGATGTATTATGAATGTGTTCTGTAAAAGAGAGCCGACTGTCGATACAAACACCTAGATATCTGATCGAGTTTGTTTTTTCAATGTGAGGACATTTACATTGATTTCTGTTTGTAGGAGCACAGGAATGTGCTATAATTGTGTTTCCATCAGTAAATGATGCTTTATTATGGCGTATACTATAAGTAATATATTTCGTTTTACTGGCATTCAAAGTTAATGAGTTTTCTGCTAGCCATTCACACACTACATCGAATCCCTGTTGAGCATTTTTAAAACAAGACGTCCATGTATCCCCGTAAAAAGTTAGTGCCGTATCGTCGGCATATGAATTAATGAGACAGTTTTGTAATTTTAAATTGCATAAATCGTCAATATAACAAAGAAATAGAGTCGGGCCAAGAATACTACCCTGTGGAACTCCATACGTTATTGGATGACTGGAGCTAGTGATGTCACCAATCTTCACACATTGAGACCTGTCCGAGATGTAGTTCTTGAGGAGAAGAAGTTGCTGTCCCCTAATACCTAGTTTATCTAATTTATCCAAAAGAATGGCAAAAGATACAGTGTCAAACGCTTTTGCTAAATCTAGAAATATTGTCAGGCACTTAGACCTATTATCTAGTTTATTTACCACAAAATCGACTAAGTTATGAACAGCATTACTGGTCGATTTACCTTTCCTAAAGCCAAATTGAGATGGAGAGAGTTTATTTTTACATTCAAGGTAATTCGTTAGCCTGGCATTGATTATTTTCTCAAATATTTTAGCCATGTTTGGTAGAATAGATATGGGACGATAGTTATTGATCAAGTCTCTTTTTCCACTCTTATAGACAGGGGTGACAATGGATTTTTTAAATGCCTTTGGAAAAATTCCCATTTCAATACATCGGTTGAAAATGTGCGCAAGGGGAGTTTTTATGAATTCATTTATAGTTTTTAACACTTTAGTGGGAATCCGATCCCATCCAATGCTAGTGTTATTCTTCAGATGTTTAATTATGTTAGCTATCTCATCTTCATCTGTATTTAGTATAACAAGTGACTCAGGGGACGATGGCGAGTCTCGATTTAAATTTAAAGAAAGCGTGTAAAATTTAGTGATTTGACCAGCCAACTCAGCGCCTATATTAGATAAAAAACGGTTAGCTTTATCAACAGATTCCTCAGGAGTGTTGTCAATAGTAAGCAGATCAAAAGGAGGTGATTTGGAAGGATTCAAGTTTGTAATTTCTTTTATATTCGACCAGAGCATTTTGTTATTATTTTTAGAATCAAAGAGCTGCTGTTTCTCATATTGTCTTTTAACTTTTTTTAGTATATTATTACAGAAGTTTCTGTAGCGTTTATATGTTATTAGCAAGATACCGTTGTTCTTTTGTGTTTTTAATTTAGCATGCATTTTATCTCTATTTCTTATACATCTCAATAACCCTGGTGTAATCCATGCTTTTTTAGTTACTTTACTTCTGGGTGTTTTATTTACAATCGAATTATTTTGCATCAGCAACTGTATTGTTTCAATAAGGCTGTCCGTAGCCTCATTAACATCATCCATCGTAAATAAGTACTGAAAATTAATTTGTGAGAAATTCTCGTATAGCTTAGTGTAGTCTATCTTACATGTGGAATAATTTTTCTTGTATTTAGTATTTCTTGGTTTAAAACAAAGCAGCAAAGCATCGTGATCTGTTATTGAAGAGTGAATAAGAAATGTGGTCGTAAGAAGTTTCGACTTTACAATTATATGGTCTAAGCAGCTGTCGGCTCTAGTTGGTGTGAAATATGCTGGGGCGAAACCACAAAACGTAAGCAAATCCAAGTAGTCAGTGGAATCTGCGTGCGAGCTGGCAATGTTAATATTTATGTCACCAATGATATAAATGTGCTTATATGATTTAAGGTTCGATAGCAGATTGTTTAGGGACAAGAGGAAGTTTTCGATTTTTGTAAAGCAAGGTGGTCGGTATATTGCAATTATGATAATATCTTTGTTTATTATTATAAGAAAACAGTTAGCATCGTCTAGTGCAGGTTCTTCTATTTTGTAGGACTTAAGTTTATTGTTTATCATGAGTACGATGCCATCATTTTGATTATATGTCGCCTTGGATGAAAAATTCGTGTATCCTGCGAGGGTAGGGAGATTATTTACGCATGACAACCAACATTCTGTTAGCACTATAATGTCGCAGCAGAAGTTCAGCCGGGCCAATAGACTACAAATGTTATCGAAATTTTTATTTATGCTGCGAATATTTTGATGTAATATTTTAAACTGCGATGAAATATCTTGCAAAATATCCTGACATTCCTCTGCTAAGCAACTGTGATGCTCTGTGATGTTGTAAGAGTCCAGTAAATTATTTACATCATCGAATGATAATGGTAATGTGACGTATCATGGGTTGAGTAACAGTATGCCAAGTTGAAGTAAAGGGAGTAACTGTTACGGTAATTTTGTTTACACGGTAAGCTAATTAGCAGAATTATTTTAAATATCTGCAAATAGAAATAGAAAATGCGTTCTAAGACAGCTGATCGGACACGAATTGTATAAAGTGCAACCAATGCAACAAAGTCAGGTGCGGCTACGTAAAACTCGGTCAAACGTGCACAGCGCTCAATTGTCGATTCGGCTGATTTTACTATCAATTTGTATACAAAGTGATAGTCATGTTTTTTGAAATAACCTTCGAAAACAATCCTCGAAAATGTCAGACGTGGTGATAGCGACCGTATTCTTACGGCAAGAGATAAAGGCGTGATGTATGTATGTAAAGTCATTTGTCGAAGCGCAGTCAAGTAAAACGCGTAGAAAATAAAAAAAACAAATAAAATCTAATTGCACTTACCTATATACGGACACTTGGAATTAATGGACTCCGTGAACAGCTTAATAGCTCTGACGTGGTTACAGGCCACTAGTACTCTCGAGGCCTCTTCCAGGCCCTGTTTAACCAGCGTCAGAGGCACTAGAGGTCCCTCAGTGAGGTCACAACCAGGCTGTTCCTTTCCATTGTTAGGGTAGAAGTCCAAATGACCAACAGGCTGAGACATCCCATATCCTGCCATAAATACAAAATCTGTCGCACGCGTGGAATAAACACGTTGGTGATTAGTTAAAATGACAGCAATATATAATGTATAATAATATATATACAGATATAAATGGAATCTAACAGCCATAAGCGTTGTATTTACATAGATAGATATATGTTAGTACAGTTAAACACGAAGCAACGTAGCTCAATTTGGACGTAATGTAACTAATGAGTATTATGTGCGTATACATAACAGGTGCTGTGGTATTATGATAAGAAGCTGCGTGCAGGTATGTAGGGTGGACGTACCGATTGCAAACCGATTGCTCTATTTAGATTTTTAATTCATTTATTAAAGATGCTAGGGGAATGCTATGTCCAGCCTAATACTAGGACGGTCTAGTGGCAACTTATTGGGCCGAAACAAATCTGATTCGCCACTACACGCAAAGTAGAAGAAGAAGGGCTTATTGTTCTATCTTTCTTCAATTGTATTGACTGATCAATAAGTTAGAATAGAACGTTTGTCTTATGCAGCAGAATTCGAGTTATTGGTGTTTATGAAAAACATATGAGGCCTTGGTTTCAAGTTGTTTAAACGACATCATAATAAATACCTACTCTATATTCACAATAAGCATATTACGCTAAACCAGAAATAAAAATCTTAATCGATTTGCAATCGGTACGTGCACCCTTCACAGAAATTACGATTACGAGTAAACTATTACCTAAAAGGAAAATGCTCTTTCCGTCCGTATGTATAACGTCGACGAATTCGGCGTCGGTAGGGTCGAGGCGCACGTGTGTAGGCATCCCTTGGAAATAGGGCTCCGCAGGGTCCAGCCCGGTAATGCGCCCTAAGCCCTAGGAACGTAGGAACACACACGCTAGATCAAAAACAATATGAGAGCTCAATATTGAGGTAACTCATAAAAATGAACATAAGAAAATGATGAAGATTCTGGCGTACCTACACATTCCTCAGCTATATAGTTTTATGTTATATTTTTTATTAGGAAAGAAGAAATTCGTAAACTCATTCTTCAAATACTAGTTCTAGTTTAAAAAAAAACATAATATCGAAGAATGAATAACACGTCATCAATAAATCTAGAGTCTGATGTGGCTGTATGCGCATAAAATAATGTAAGTAGTCAATTTAAAAATAACCTTTTGCGAGAATCTATATGCCAGAATCAACAACGTGAATAGATACTCTTCAACTTACTTCTATTCTCTCTCCCGCATAACCAGCTGTATGTGCGCCAAGTGAATGCCCAATTATATGCACGTCCAAAGGATTTAGTCCATGTTCTTTCTGCAAAAAAAATACCACTTTAATAGCTTTTGCTGTGTGGTGCCGGCTTAGAATAGCATCATCCCATTTCTTTCCCGTGGGTGTCGTAGAAGCCGACTAAGGTACTCGAGGGTTTTATATGTATCGCAATTTTAGGCGACAGGCTGACAACCTGTCGCTATACTAATACACGACTTATCTGAAACGACCCTCAAACATTTGTCAGACGTGGCGATAACGACCATAATTCTGGTCGCTAACGCACTGTCTACCCCGCCAGGGATATAGGCGTGATTTATGTATGTGTATTTTAATAGCTTTTGTAGTTTTCAGCCGATTACCGGTATAGCACACGGGTTGTTTGAAAGTAGTCTTGACAAACTAGATATGGAAGAAAAGTTGCACCAAGTAAAAGGCACAATCGCTCCAGTTGTAAACGGCAGTTATCCTTCGATTTATTAGCACAGGCGAAGTAAATATAAAATAGGTAGGTTGGTAGTAAAGAGAAGTGTGAAAAAATACTTGAACCATTCTTAATTGGTTCATCCAGCCATTTTATATGGGATAACCGAATCATATTTTTTATATTAATTTTGACGTACGGTGTTACTATGTAACGGGAGGGAGTGGTTCAATTTAATGGCACCATCGTCTTTTTGATTCTAGTTGATTTGTAGACGAATTGTATGAATCCCTAGCGGCCCGCCCAGCGGCTTCGCCCGCTGCCAACTCATTTCCCCGTGGGAATAAGATAATTTCCCGGCAAGTATTATACATACAAAAACCTTCCTCTTGAATCACTCTATTAAAAAACTGCATCAAACTCCGTTGTGTACTCTCGTTTTCACCATCGGATCGCTACCAGAACTGGCCGGAGGGGCTCTCTCTCTCTTTCTCTCTCGTACCTGTAAAGTGTTGACGAAGTGTGCCACCTCCAGCCCCACGAGCCTCGTGTTGGCGGTGGCTTGCGTGTATAGAGGTAGACTGCCACCAGCCCAGTCTACCACTACCACGTTGAAGTCTCCCGGCGCTTTCACCAGCTCGTCCTTCATTTCACTGACCTGTCAACAAAAAAAAATGTTTAGACACGAGTGACTTTACATTTGTGAGTAAATGTCGCATCATCAGTAGACACGCAGTATACTTATTGACAGGAGCCTTCTCATAATTAGGGAAGATTGCCATATTCACCACATTTTTAGTGGGATTGGTTAGGGACTTTGTATTCACAGAAAACACTGCTACCCATTGCTTTGCCCTGCGACTTTGTATGGGAGGTCCAAATTTTTGTACCTAGTATTCCCCCTTATGGTATATTTGCACTGAACCAAACAATTTTGTTAGTTCTCGTATTATACCATCAAACTGATGGCAAAGTGTAGTGATCGGAAATTGCAAGTAGGTAGGTAAATAAGTTGTTATTTACATATCATCATCAAAATCGTTTTGCATCTGTTTTCCAACGAAAAAAATTCGTTAGCACCTCTCTCTATGTAAATGCAACAAAAATAAAAACGTGGTAATTAAGTCAGGCGGTCGTTAAAATAGTTTCAAAAGAAGTTATTAATGTGTAACGCACCAAACTGCCATATTAAGGGCACAGTTATCTGTAGGGCCATTAGATAAACATGCAATTAGGCTGTTTGTACCTGCGACCATTGCCTTCAGTTTTGTGTTGACCACAAGACTACAAGAACATTGTTTAAAAAAAATAAAAAAGTGGTTCTATGATGCTTAAAGTGTTGACGTATTACAAGGTACGTAGTTTATGAATACAGGTTCCGGTGCAGTGTGAATAAATTTAGATTAAAATTTAAAATTGGAATTCGAATTCTTTCAAGCCCCTGAGCCCCAAGTCTGCTTTTTATCATTGTAACGCCATCGAAACTTCCATTGCCATTGTGATTTTTTATACTTAAAACTGTAATCAATTTCCAAATGAAACCATTTCATTTAGTAGACTTATTCCCTGCCCCTGGATTTATCTCAAGCTCTATACGACGATGGGTATATATGAAGTGAAGCTAAATTTCTATGGCAATTGTTCTACGAAATTGTTCTATGAAAATGTCAATTCGTGTCAATTAAATATTATTGTGACTTTTCAAACCTGTGCCAAGCACGATGCCAAGGTGATATTAACTAAGTAAACGCGTCGAGTAAACGACACTCAATCGTGACTCGTCAACAAGCAATATTACAAAACAATTTAATATTTATTTCTAAAAGTGTATTGAAGCGAGGCGCCATACAACTATAGGATTTGTATGTCTAACGTAATATTTGTATGACATTGAACTAAAGAAAAAACCGTTTGTTTGTATGTTCTCAACTTTATTCGTTTCCCAAGCACTTGCTAAATTGTCTTCCTACAAATAAATAGTCGCATCTTGAGTTACCAATAAATGGATCCTCCTAGTTGCTCTTAGTAACTATATAGAAATAAAGTAAATGTTGATCTCTTCAATGTACAATTAAATATGAATTAGCATCACAAAATGGCAACTATACATTACACCTGCTTTCGATTGTGTAGTTCTAGTTGCATGCGTTTGGTTTACCTAATAGAATATTGCAGTTTAGGCCTGTACTGCAAGCGTCTGCAGTGAGAATTCGGTCAAAATATTGCATGAAAGTGGCATGAAACATTATGCGTTGCATTGCAAGAACAAATATGGCCTTACTTGTCATAGTTAATACTGCAATCAATAGTTTAACAAAGTGTTTCAATAGAGGATTCAAAGTATGTCCATCAGGTAACGTAGCTGGAAGAGCGGTATTTTTTTTTCATTCGTTTTTTTTTGTTTAAAAAGATTTTTGATTCAATTATCATAATCTGGAGTTTCCAATGTTGCCAACATGAGATTTTTATTTTTGCAGAAACACCGTAGTACTTAATTTTAAACTTTTGTTTACCTACACTATTTATAGTTTTAATTCTAACGGGTTCTTAACGACGAAAGAATGAATGAATCATTATGCGTTTAGGTCACTGTGCGGACATTTTTAGGATTTAGGATTTAGTGCGTCGGGAGGATGAAATCGTAGGTAAGAACCTGATAAAATTATAAGTATGAACGGTCATTAACAATCGTCACATCAGCGTAGTGTATTTTACAACAATGGTCCTCGCTTGGATCATGTTTTTGCCTAGGTTTTTGGAGATTACGTGTTTGAGGTGAATTTTTTGCAGATTGAGAGCTAATATAAGAGCATATCACTCTCTTAAGACAACTGATATAGTTTGATCAGGTGCATTTCGGAGACCCTTTTTGTGGTTTTTAGAAGAGGTTCCATACCCAGTGACGCGTCACGGCCTGAAATTGGACTTCAGTATCGTTGGGTTTAGGAGTCGACGAATGACCGGTAACTTACCCAGTTAGAAAGCGGCGTATCAATGAAACCGTGAATTATCATCTTGGTAAGTCGTCGTGGACTGAAGTTGGACTTCACTATCGTCTTATTCACGTTGACGTTCAGTAGTTGTCCGTCTGTCGGATTCTTCTTAGTGTATAAGATGAACCTGGGAAAATCACATGTTGAATTATTTTGTGCCGAATAAATTCTTTATTTTGAGTGGTATAATAAACTACAATGTTGGATGGAAAAATAGTAAGTAATTATTTAAAAATATACAGCACGATGACAAATTAGATTGCTTTCCCAAAACCATAACAGTGGATGGTATAAATTTTCAATAATAATAATTGTTACCAAATTTATCAGTGTAGTACGTGCTACGATTCGTAGCACATGACCTTGTAATGCGTTAAATTCCATTTACGGTAGCTACGCGCTACGGCGTAGAGATCAGCCTACTAATAGATGCCAAACTTTGATAAAATGTTCATTAGGCCATTTCTATAAACACAGGGCGTAAGACGTCTTAACCCTAGTCAGTCGATCGAATATTTTTACTCGTTTCCTGACATGAATAAATTGAAATTGAAATATGTTTCTAGGGCAAAGTTGTTCAGTTTAATAGTCTGCATGCACCGTATCAGTATTTGAAGAGGAAACTCATATATCCCTTGTAGACTTTCGCGTATAATTCACACCACTACATTAAAGAAGGCTTCTTCTACAACTACAAAAGTCCACTGGTGGACATGAGCCTTCCCCGATTGTGGGGTGTTGCGATACTCACCACGCTTGGCAGGCAGATTGGTGAGCATAGTGCAAGATATTGTAGGTATTCACAGAGAACACTGCTGCCCGTGCCCTGGATTCATCCCTTAGTCGCCTTTTACGACACCATCAGGTAGAAATAAGGTAAAGCTATTCTAAGCCGGACCCACACGCTAATTACATGGTTAGAGAAGGGTTACGTATTAGATTATTTTTGTTTTGTTTTCAAAGTAAACAACATAATAATATCGTAAATATTTACCTAGTATTAATGACAACTCTGGGCAGCGGGAAGACGTTGAAGGGCCGGTGGATGAGGTGGTACCAGCTCCGCGTGATGTTCAGGCAGCCGAGCTCGTCGTAGCACCGAGTTTCGTTTTCAACTGCAAACAAAAATATACTATTTATGTTCCAATATTTACAAAAATATAAATATAAGGTGATAAAAAAATCAACTGCAATTTAAGGGGTGAAGCAGTCCATGAAAATGAACAACTTCTCCTAAGGTACGTATATATGTCGCAATTTGTCCCCTCAAAATATTTACTGTTGATTTTTGACTTCCTGTATTGTCCTTCTTTAAATATGTATGCCGGTAGTCAAATCAAACTAGCACTACATCTTCATTAACAAATCTAGTTAATAAATAGTTCTACACAGATGGTACAAAAAGTGAAAATACTAACTATTTGTATTATTGGCAGCTCTTCAATCTAGCCATTTATGAGCTCGAACCATACCTACTATTCTTTATAACTACATAACCTTTCAGCTGTGACGCCATCTTTGTTTGAAAAGCCTATACTGTGCGTCCGAAATCAGACACTCTCACAGACAGGGGTAAATGCGCCCTTGGGTTCAGAATTTCTTTGATTTCTCTTATTCTAGTTGGAAAACTTGATAAACCTTACTTGAATTGCAATCTTAATTGATTTATCTAAGTATTTCTGCAAAATAATCCAACTAGACTATTGTATATTTAACAATATTTGACAGTTGTAGTAGTACATACTAAGGGTATGCAAATTCAGCCAATTTTTTCCAAAATGTGATGTAAATTAATTATTTTGAAATAATGAGGTAAAACACATATTACTAGACATATTTTAATCAATAAAACATAAACAAGCATCTTTGTCATATGATTATTTTCTACTACAAGTTTCACCTAAAAAACCACTACCAACTTTGGTACTTTTTTATGTTTTTTTTTTAATGAATGCTACAAATGAAATTTAAAAAGTAGCGTAGTTTATGGTTAACACGTTTCAATTGTCCCTTCAACCGTACCATTAAAGCAGCACGAGATTTACCGCGAAATTCAAACGTACTTTTTAGTGTCCGAAATCGGACACCTCACAGACTAGGGTTTTTCGGAGGCGTCCGATATCGGACGCTTCACATACGATTTCCTCTAAAAGGGTAGCTCGATGTGCTGCCAGTAGTACCATACGAACTATTCATAACATAAGTAGATACTTTAGGTATTCTAACATCTGTTCACGTCTTTGATTGCTTAAATAGGCATAAATATGGCGGAAATGAAATGTTGACTGAATGTCACGTTCACCGCCCTACAAGGTAATCTGCCATGTTAATAACCTACTTGATTGCACGTGATAAAAATACATAAAGGGTAGCATTATACAAAATAAATTATACAGAATAGATTCGAAACCTCTAAGTTATAATTTACGCCGTAGGGCCGAGTTGCTGTCTAGTCTAAGATATGATAACTCAGACAGCGGAACATTACTCAACCATATCGGAGGCTACTATTAGTAGGCGGTTGAAAAACTCTAGGGTTAAATGGGTCGTTGGACGACTCGGTGTACCAAACGAAAAGAAGTAGATTTATTATACATTTTTAGTTCCGTTTCAAATATCTCTTTAACCCTGGTGTCAGAGTTTTTCAACCGTCTATAACTATTAGCTTATATCTAATCATTGTATCGTGAACTGAACTACTGAGCTATGTTATTCTCATGTGTCGGCCGCTGCCCCTAAAAGTTTTTCAGTTTATTTTCACTATAATAATTGATCTGATCATCTCAATATCTTCAACTACCTTCTACTGTATTACTATTATTTAATCTGTGCTTCTACTGCCCGGCATTGTGAGTTAGCGTAAATAAATTTATATTTTATCAGTATTTTAATTTAACTATTGCCGGTAATCTGTAACTATTACAAGTAATGTTACCGGTGAGGTAATAATTACGAGTATCATTATATTGTTTAGGTTGTATAATTAACAGTTTCACGAGAGCAATGATTCTCAAAACTGTCGTATAAATCTCTCAAATTATACCTCAATTTAAGAAAACGCTATATTTGTTCAAATTATTATTTAATTAACCGACGAGCGTGCATGAAAAGACTGATGAATGTAGAAGAATCGAAAGATCGTAGCAAGTGGAAGGAAATAGTCTCTGCCTACACATACATAGAACACGCCAGTTGGGGTAGGCCAACGTTTTCAGGGTCTTTTTCTATATTATTCTAATTAAATTCAATGTTTAAAATTAGGTCCGTCTTATATAGGCTATCACTGCTCGCGGCCTCGTGGCACCAGACCGTGCGTCCGCAGTCTCAAGAACAGATTGTGAAAGAATGGAGATTGTCCATACATTTTAATTGTTTAAGAATTGTTTGCGGCTGCCGTGTGTGGTGGTATTGTTCTCCGTGCAACTTGGGTGCTATATATGCGTGCTGAGCAGCAAACGTAAATCGGTTCGGTTCCATCGAGACACCTTCATAACGGGGCACATTCCTATATCGACACAGTTTCACGTGGACACAGTTTCAAATGTACACGGTATTTCGTTCATTACGTGTGGGACATGGTAGTCTACCAACTGTTGAATCAACTCAGAGTGCAAAAGTTGACGTTTATTAGCTTTTATCGTGCCCAACTTACACAAATCTTCTTTCTTCGTACAAATCTAGGTTGTAGATGCAGGAGTTAGCACCACATCATCATTCAAACATGTGTCTAAAGTGGAGTTGCTTAAATAAGTACTTACATGGTAGCCAAGAAATGTTGACCTCTATGCGGTCTGATCGTGCCCAGTAGAAGGGGTCTAGGATACCGGCGAAGGCTGGTTGTAGACCGAGGAGTATACACCAGAAAATCCCTAAAAGTCGTTCAGTGTGTGGTACTTACATGGTAGCCAAGGAATGTTGACCTCTATGCGGTCTGATCGTGCCCAATGGAAGGGGTCTAGGATGCCGGCGAAGGCTGGTTGTAGACCGAGGAGTATGCACCACAGCATCTCTAAAACTAGCTGTGTGTGCGGTACTTACATGGTAGCCAAGGAATGTTGACCTCTATGCGGTCTGATCATGCCCAGTGGAAAGGGTCGAGGATCCCGGCGAAGGCTGGTTGTAGACCGAGGAGTATGCACCACACTATCCCGAAAACTAGCTGTGTGTGCGGTACTTACATGGTAGCTATGGAATGTTGACCTCTATGCGGTCTGTCTGATCGTGCCCAGTAGAAGGGGTCTAGGATGCCGGCGAAGGCTGGTTGTAGACCGAGGAGTATGCACCACAGCATCTCTAAAACTAGCTGTGTGTGCGGTACTTACATTATGTACTTACTTATGGTAGCCAAGGAATGTTGACCTCAATGCGATCTGATCGTGCCCAGTGCAAGAGGTCTAGGATCCCGGCGAAGGCTGGTTGTAGACCGAGGAGTATGCACCACACTATCCCGAAAACTAGCTGTGTGTGCGGTACTTACATGGTAGCCAAGGAATGTTGACCTCAATGCGGTCTGATCGTGCCCAGTGGAAGGGGTCTAGGATGCCGGCGAAGGCTGGTTGTAGACCGAGGAGTATGCACCAGAGCATCACTCGCAAGTGGCTGTCTGTGAGATAGAGTCTTCGCATGACAGATTCGCCTTCGACCTGCAAAAAATATACACTTTATTAACTTTTTATAAGAAAGTTAATACAAACGAAACAAGCGGAAAAAAATCACGCCACCGATGGGATTCGAACCCACGTCTTCTGACTAGCCGGGTCAGATGTGTTAACCGATATACACTTTGTTACAAGGAAGCAGTAACACAAGACTAAAAAACTGATTATCAAGATCATTGAAATGAAAGTATTAAACAAAGTGTACCTACATAGAGAAGGTGAGGATTCATTCAGTTGGAAGATGTTCTTCCGTCTCAAGTGGAAAGAGAGAGATACAGGCAGGATAGTTCGTGATTGGTGCGCTGGAATAATTTACAACAAATTAGATTGTGAAGTATTAGTTAAGCTGAGTTAGAAGGAAATTGAGTTAGTGATGTAAGCGAGAAATTTAAATTAGCTTTGCAATAAATGTATAATTCATAATAACTAAACTGCTTAAACGTTGTTTTCAAGCGGCATATGAAAGTGTAACAAAAATACCTACTTAATAACGAAAAAGATCTATAGGTACAATTTATAAAATAACAAGTGTTTATCGGAGTTAAGGGAATAATAGGTATCAAACCATAACAAGATCAACCACAGTTACAATTTAGTCGTACAAAAAACGCTATTGAAATTTATTAACTGCTGATTATGTATTAAGTACCCAGTTTTCTAATTTCGATATAATTCGCGCCACATAAAATTTTATAGTGTGTTATTACTCGACTCATTCATTACTAATTTGATCAGTTTAACGGACTGATTCTGTCTTACATATCTATCGTCTGTCTCATTTAGTTATCAGACAGTCTGTGACGTCAGGCTACGCACGTGGTCGTGAATATACCTACTACGCGACGGCATACCTACTTGAGTGACTTAACATGTAAGGCGCTATTTGATGCGCTATCTCCACACGTTAGACCTGAAACAGCGCAACGCTCGAAACCGTGTCCATATAAAATGTATGAAACATGAAAGACGCCGTCTGCACCCGTGAGATGCGCGTCTTATAGCCGACGGCCGACGTTACGGCTCACGTATGTTCCTAGATATCGTACATTACCGCATGTATTTCATTAATGTTACGTCAGGCTACTTCGTAGTTAATTTATGACGCTACGACATAGTGTAGTGATGACGGAGAATGTAATATTTATTTATTTTGCCAGGTACCCGCGTCTTGAGATATTTCCAAAGAGCTTGGTCGTGACACAGTTCCTTACGTTACAAGAAAACACTACGGTATTACTTCACATCGTCTAATGATTCTTACGATTTGTTAAGTAATAAATGAGTCAATATTTTGTTTATATCTAATAGGATAAACATTTATAATAACGTTCACCTGTTGAAACTAATACAAGTGTTTATAGAGTCGTAAGCAGGTATGTGAGTAGAATATTATTTAATAAATCAGGATTTTTTATTAATAGAGAACCATACAGTTTATGTTGTATATTTTTTCTTTATATTCTCATCAAGAAAGTTCTTCAAAACCGAACGCCTTTCGTATACCGTACAACGGCCCGCTCTATTTTTAACATGTTTTAGCGTTCGAATGTCTACAGCGAGTGGTATAACCATCAGTGATTTGATTAAATTTTTGACACCGACTGTGCATGTCAAATGCATGAGTGAATGGTTTTGTGTAGTACAACATGTAGAACATGTGGCGATTAGGTGATCAGTGACTAGTTAGGTGACTTGCTTGCAAAATAGTTTCAAAAATAAATCCCCAGAGCACAACAAATTGCTTGCAGTATGGTTACCAATATTGCTGGCGTTAAATAATGTGTTTTGAGGCGTGTAACCGTGCAATTTGTCGTGTGTTCGTGGTTTCCTCGGTTTGTGTTTCCCGACAAGACGCCACTGTGATAGTAGAAATAAGTACCAGTATAAAATGTGGCTAAATCGTTCATCTCGCTAAAGATGTACAAACAATTGCTTACACCTTCGTATGTCAATGTGCGTCAATATGTCTTTTAGTGAGATGAGGGCGAACACGAAAGCCTGAAAACGACGACCAAATTTGCAAAGACAACATCAGCGTCGCTACCAAAACTAGAACCAGTACGGATAAAGAAACGATCTGTAAATGGTGGCGGTAACCTAAGTGTGAGGGAGAAAGCATGACCTCCTGGTATATGTAAGAGCCTCAGTGGAAGAGAGAAAGCATGCCAAATGGCCGCCATTTACAGATAGTTTCTTTATCTGTACGGATTCTACCAGTCTTCTAGATCAGTGGATTAAATAGGAATTGTAGAAGATAATGAATGCTAGGCGCATGTTATTTAATAATAATGTTGGTAATTATATCAAAATAATGTTCGTTTTCTCGTAGAATAATCTACTTATAAAAAAAGTCGAAAAAATAACATACAAGGACCCAAGACCCATTTGATTTACCCACTGCTTCTAACTCTACTGTGTTAGTGTCTATAGTACTACGAGTAGGCACGAGGAGTAGTGGAACGTTACTTTACTCCTTCTATACATATAATAAAGCTCAAGAGGACCGCAAGTCTGTACATACAAGATATAAAAAAAAAAATTGTTTCGTGATACTTAATATTGATAACAAAACACGTTTCTGCAATTTTTTAAATTTTTGTCTGTTTGGATGTTTAGATGTTTAGATGTTTAGATGTTTGTGTGTTTGTTTGTGGATATGCGGAAGCATCACGCGAAAACGACCGAGCGGATTTTGATGCAATTTGTACCAAAATGTCAAGTAAATCACCGACCAGGATATAGGCTAAAAAAAAACATACCCCTAAAAGGGGGGTTGGCTGCTACGCATAAAATAAGTTTGTAGATCACGTAAATTTCATAGTGCCGCGTAGTAAAAAGATGTGTATGGGCTTATTGGACCCGAGATTAATTTCAAATTTCGAACTGGCCAGCACGAACTGTGTCACTTTGAATAAGCGCGCAGAAAGAAAAATAACAAGAGGCCGTATTTATTATTTTTAATCTATATAGTACTGTGATTTGGGGAACACTTTCGGAATACGATGCGAAATTACGAAGCGTTGTTCTTACTATATCTCACAGATGGCGTGGCAGTTTACAAATTCTATGTTGCCAATTTATCAATCGACCCATTTTCCATGGGGAAAGTTGTTTAGTTTCATGAGTACTTTTAGATATAGGCTCGGTATAAGTACCTATATAGCTGCATACATGTTATATATAGCTATAGATGTATTTATATATATTATGTAGTTAGTTCCTACTAAGTGCTTGAGAGGGCGCTACTTACGCATTGCCAGTTTTGGCAGCTGAGATAGGTCTCTATACCCCTATATATATTAAAGTACTTTGTGATCTATATTTTTATAACCTCAATAAATGAGAAAAGTAAAATCTACGAATATGTCTACGACTACAAAAATATCTCTTTAATATTGGAATAATTTTAACTTTTAATAATTCAATATTTTTTACACTCGAAAACAAAAGTTCCGTGGTACAAGACGTGTAAGTTGCGTACCAGACGATACAATCTTTATTTATGGATCGTTTTCTTGGTGCGTAATCTACTATTTACCGCGGGAAAATTGCAATAGCTACAAAGCAAAAGTTTGTGTGAAGGGATACCTATCCTTATTTTTGCCGCTCCAACCATGGTTAAAATGACTCAGCGGAAATGGATCTGCTTATGATGTAAGTCGGCCAGCGAAGTACCACAATTTTTTGTTTTTAATTTTTCTTGCTCATTTTGTTAAGGCTATTCTTTATATCTACGTTACTAGCCAATGTTGTTCTGTTACATACTGTTATTATATGTTTAGCCGACAAATTGTAATACACCAATACCGTCGAGTCCCTTAGTCGCCTCTTACGACACCCGCGGGAAGGATGTGGGGTGATGCTATTCTAAGCCGGCATCACACATCATCTGTGCCCAATTTCATGAAAATCAGTTCAGCAATTTTTGCGTGAAGGAGTAACAAACAAACAAATCTTTTGTATTAATATATTAGTAGGAAGTAGGATAGGATAGGATTTGTAGTGGGATTACTTGGTTTTTAATAAGCTTATGTTTTATTTATTCACACTCATGAACTCGGTCTTTATTCATCCATCACAATGTTAAGAAATGTGGCATCAGTCTACTTCACGGAATTGATACCTTTGGATGTAAACGCACGATTTTAAAAAAAATTATAAAATGAACTGGAAAGCGAGGATTTGGAACAGGGAGTGACTAATCTGTAACCTGATTCAGCAAATTCAACCTACAGGAATCAAAAAGACCAAACATATATAAAAGAATCACCGTTTTCTTACTCTTTTTTGCATGTGGAAATTGTAAATTTAGGATTTAACAGTTTTTTTAAATTACATATAAAGTGTAAAAAATTAGCTGCAAATATTTTAAGGGGTGAATCAGCCCATGAATCTGAACAACTTTCCCCAAGGAATACATAGGTCGAAATATGAAAAAAACATTTGGGCCTCCCATACAGTTGACTTGCTCGGCTGCTACATTTTGTATGGGAGGTCCAAAAATTTTTTCCATATTTCGACCTATGTTACTTGGGGAAAGTTGTACAGTTTCATGGACTGATTCACCCATTTAAATATTTGCAGCTAATATTTTTACACACTGTATAGTCGGCGAAACCAAGTTTTTGGGTACCTATCTACCAACAATTTAATATAAGCTTATAATATATTATTTTATGGTTCTTAGAGTCTACGGGGGAGGCCCATGTTTATCAGTGAGCTTCCTTTATATAGCTTATATGATGGATGATATATGGCGAAACGAAGTTCGCGGGCACCAGCTAGTATGCAATATGTTGAAGCATTTACGATAATGTGTTCATCGTCTCAGACCTTTAGGGCAAATGGTCTGAATTTAATTGGGCGCGCCTGTACCTTTGTGTATTGCGTGATACTATTTTCTAGTTATTCGCTACGGCCTAGAAATGGCGGCCTGGCTTCAGTCAAAATTCCTAGACAAACTTGCTGTGACGTTTTCCTTAAACTATGTATGGGCGACACGCAGTCTTCCTCAAGTTTACTACTGAATATAAAACAAGTCTTTTGTACTACGTATAATGAATCAGTGCTGTAGATATAAGTATGCTTTGTGTCTTTGTGAAGTTTTCTGTATCTCCATAATTTATTCTATGCATTACATTAGTTTCTTATTGATGTGAGCACAGTGAGGTATATTGATGTAATGTATGAATAGGGCATTAAAGTTTCAATAATTTCTAGTACGATACGAATGCAGCAGTTTTTTGCAGCAAAATGTCTAAAGCACCTTACTCTACCTACCTCAGCTAAGTAAGTAAAAGTGGGTCTACTTATAACTTATACCTTAAACAAGGGAATAAACCAAATACAAGGTGTAAAAATATTAGCTGCAAATATTTTATGAGGCGAACCAGTCGATGAAACTGCACAACTTTCCTAAAAAAAACATAGGTCGAATATAAGAATATTTTTTGGGACTCCCATACAAAAATGATCGGTCGGTAGTTTTGTATGTGAGGTCCAAAAAATTTTTTTTCATATTTCGATGTTTCTTGGGGAAAGTGGTTCAGTTTCATCGACTGGTTCACCTCATAAAATATTTGCAGCAATTTTTTTTTACACCCTGTACTACTAAAGACCGCATATTTTTACAAGAGTACAGTTTGAATGTAGATGTACTTTAGTACAATGGGTAGAGGTAATAGCAATAAAAAATACGAAAAGTACTCGTATGCTTTTACGCGATATTTTTTTTTTAATAAAAAACTATGTCGATAAAATCTACTACAGTTGGTATTTAATTTGTGTTTTAACATAGAAAAAGGTAATGATACTTGCATACATGTTTCAAATCTGATGAAACTGCAATTTACCGTGATACCTGATTGCTCGGAGTCAAACAAGATCTTCGATAAACGAGTACACGACTACCTTACAGACAATGCCTGCATATTTTCCTAAGAGACATCTGCGCAAGCGCAAGAACAGTTCACACATACCGCAGGATCTTTACGAGGAGTAGGTATCGTGTGAAGCTGCTATCATTGTTTCAGGGCGTTGACGCCATTTTTTTATCAATTTCTCTCACAACTCATTTACATAGCCAGGTTATAGTAGTCGAACGCCAATACAATCATCCGAATAATGTAATTCATATAATCTCTCCCCGCTGGAAACGATGGGTTTAATTTAAATTAGGAGAAGAGTGCTGTGATACTGGCTTAGAATAGCATCACCCCATTTCTTTCCCATAGATGTCGTAGAAGCCGACTAAGGGACTCGAGGGTTTCATGTGTATTGCAATTTCAAGCGACAGGCTAACAACCTGTCACTATAATGATACACGATGTATCTGAAACGGTCCTCAAACATTTGTCAGACGTGGTGATAACGACCGTCGTTTTACGGTCGTTAACGATTTGCCTACCCCGCCAGGGATGCCTATAAGCTATATATGCCTATATAGTGATTTGTGTTTGTGTGTGTGTAGAAGAAGAGTTGGAGGATTGCATGCGAAAAAATGTGAAGTGATCATTCATGCACATTAGGTAGATATTTGAAAGAATCCATATAATCTCGAAGGCATTTACAAGTCCACAAGAACAAATCCTACCAAAAAAAAAGAAACAAGAATTTAAGTCCAAGTCGTCATCAACGTTAAGTAATGTTTGAATATCGAACAGTGTTTAGTCACCGGTCAAGGCTGGCAGGTGGACCTCGAAGAACCGTTACGAAAGTCCAGGTTATGTGGAATCGTAAGTATTGTCCGTGACCGGTGAAGTTCAAACGCACCCAAAATATATTAATTCTTTGTTTACATTCGAATTCGTCAGAGACCAAACCTTAAGACTGGTTTGAACCTTCGATCAACACGGTACGGGTCGGAACGGAACGAAAGAATGTGTTTGTCGAAGGGTCTGACTTATAAACAGCAGCAGTCTTTTTTTTTCAGTATTCATAAGCCTTATACAGCTAATAGCGTATTCGCCTGTCTATAAGTAGAAAGAGTTTTAAGTTCAACAAACTGTTATCCATTATTAGGAAGCTTACATAAACCTCTACTAGAAATTCTAATTTCATTTTAAGACGCCAATTTCCTCTAAATAATATATGGATACTGCATATCTAATCTATTGCTTCTTTCTTTATTGCATCGATCGTAGCTCAAAGAGTTCACGTTTTAAATTTTTTATAAGTTTCACAGCTACGCTTGTCACTCTATGGTTGAGTGCGACTACTAGGGGTTTTATAGTTTAAAACACTTTATAGCTTAGTATGTAAATAAGATGAAACAGAAGTACAATTTTTGGTTATCCTACTGTATTAATTATAATACAAATCGGTTATGCTTTTCCGATTCAGGTACATATTGGAAAGTTCATATGCCTAAAATAGTGAACATATCTAAACTTTTACACCACGAAGAAACTTTAGATGTTGGTCGTAAGACACTGCCTTCAAGACAGTGTCTCCGATGTCTTGAAGAATGTAGTCTTACGTCCTCTTTGGGGATAAACGAATAAAACTTCATGTTTTGTAGGTATTCAGGAAAGTTTTCTAAAATACCCAAAAACCTTTACGTTGATCACCGCTGTAGGTGCGTCCTATGCCTCAGGTCAGCGTGACCACACTAGTCCAACAACAGGTTAGACCAGTGGGCGTCATTGCACATTAATCATCTAGGTAACGAATTCGATAAGAAAGCGATCAAATATCTGCGACATAATCATGAGAGATACCAGCTATGATATAATTTAAACGATTCGCTTTCACCACTCATTGAGATTAGCACCAAGATAGTCAAACATCACCGGAAGATTATAAAGTCATCAATCGGATTGGTTAATAAAAACGCGGCCGAGCTGCGCGGGCGCAAATAAAAACAAACAGCTTCCCGAACGTTGTGCGGAAGTTATCGGTGATGCAAGACAAGACACCGCCTCAACCCAAACCAGTTAATGTGATATAATTTTATAATAATGTCTGACAGTTTAAATGTTTGTATTTTTATAATGGGCGCGTTCAACTTTAATTCATAACAAATAGTTTAGGTAATTGTAGTATCAACTGCAAAATAATAGTTGGTTGTTGTCGTCATGTGCGTGATGTATTAAGGTCGGGGCACACCTCGCAACACGCCGGCGCCGTCGCTGCGCGGCTCCGACCGGTGCTGAAATCTGTCGCAAGGCATTGTGCGAACGGCCTTTACGTAACCGACGAGCCTGATTCGTTCAATGCAATTACCGAAATAGATTTGATATGACGCATATTTCGCGTTTATGCGGTGTTTGTTTTACTAATTTTAGTATACATTTCGATAAACTTATTCAGTTTTATACTTTGCTCAGTAGGTTGACTTACTAAATACAAGTTTTTTATCACTTAATTAATGGTTTTTATGGAAAATTTACTCAAATTGACACGCAGTGAAGTGGAGAAAGTAATTATCGTAACCGGCTGGAAGCTGAGAAAGTAAACAAAACTTTGCAAATAATTATTAGTCTAGACCCGTATTGATATACGTAAAGGATTTTCCCGATGTGTTCTAGTGTCAGTCACTCAGTAATACATATGTTGGAAACAGAAATCGTGCGAGCCATATACAGAGAACCGAAAAACCGGGTCTAAGGTTTTATAGAACCGTTTTTTTTGCAATACCTAGAACCTAAATGCGGAGGAACTTTACGGTCAATAACTATGTTAATAAGACGCCCTGAACTAATTTTGGTGTCGCTGTACGTACTTACTTATTGAATTGAAAAATCAAGTGTATCACTATGAACATTCAGTCAGGCATTAGTTATAAGCTTTCTACATTATTTTATTACATTTAAATACTACTTCAGTATACAGTAAGCCGGCACTCTACTATAAATTTAATTGTTTTTCATTGCGGTTATATAAAAATGGTTTAGTAGTTCTTTTATGACTGATAAATGGTGTTAAACATTGGCGCCGACCTTCTTACTCGGTCACAGCTGTTTCGGTGACCTACAAACCGATATTTGGCCATAATGATAATAAAATAAATCATACATTTCAGTCTTTCTGTCTTCCTTAATTTAAATAATAAACAGTTGATTACTGGCGCCTAGCCCCAGCCTAGAAACCCTCTGCTATTTTTACAACACTTTCTCATGGAAGATGATTAATAAGGTCGGTTTTCCGCGACTGTAACTCCACCTAAGTTACTCAGAAGTAAATTATAAATGTATTTGTGTTGATGGCTCTTTGGAAGTCTATCTTTCTTTGCCGTCGTTTTGTTTCACTGAGTCGTTCCACGACCCGATGAACCCTGCTATTTTGAGGTGATAGATTTTTAATATTAGTTCAGTAGTTTCGGAGATTATCGACTACAAAACAACAAAAGAAAACTCTTTAAAATAATATCATAAAGTGTGATTGATATAAGTAGGTATGAACTAATCATTATGATCATGATTAGAACGATCATTACCTAGTTAATAGGAATTTCATTCAAGATACACTTAGATGGGGTCATTGACTTGATTGAAACTACTTAGCGTCTATTTATCACGCAACAAATTCATCTGCAGACGCGATATTTGATACTTATAGTCCATTGAATAAAAAGTTCTAGAGTGCGAGAGTTGGTAACGTAAGATGTTTCTTCGGAAACATGTCAAGAGTCCCTAGGTAATAAACATACTAAAACCCCCGAACACTAGGAGGAGCCCCGGAGTGGGGGGAGGGGGGGGAAAGGGTCCATTTTTTCATTTTTCGCTTAAATCTCAAAAACGGTACATTTTAGAGAAAAACGTTCAAGGAAAAGTTGAAAGGCCATAAAATTATCTACAAGTTATACCTAAATCACTTTTTCCTATATCCTACCGTTTCTGAGTTACACGCATTAAAAAATGATTTTGGCTCAAACAATTTTCCCATACTACATACCCATGTTTATCACATCAATCGATCAAAAAATATTTCTTTCTTCCATAAAACTCAAATGTGCAACTTGTGACCGGTACTGATAGATTGCTCTTGATTAGGTCTATCATTGGTAAAATAAACATATTCCTCCAAGGAAGCCTTTAGGAGGAATCGATTGTCAAAAAATTATATTAGGGTAGTTTTAGTTACTGAACTTGAACTATTTATTTTTTTCTTCCAAAAAAATTCGAAAGTGCAACTTGTGACCAGTACCGATAGATTGCTCATAATTAGGTCTATCATTGATAAAAATACTAGATTCCACCATGGAGGCGTTTAGGGGAAATTGAACTTTATAAGGGTAATTACGATACCTAAAACATTTTATTTTTTTTCTTCCAAAAAGCTCAAAAGTGCAACTTGTGACCGGTACTGATAGATTGCTCTTAATTAGGTCTATCATTGGTAAAAAAAACACATTCCGCCATGGAAGCCTTTAGGAGGAATCGATTGTCAAAATAAAGTATCATAACTACCCCTGTTGTTTGTGCAGAAGTATGGGTCTAACATAAGATTGTTTGACCTTAGCACGCACATAATATTTGCATACTTGTACAAGCTACAAATTGAAAACAAAAATATTTAAATTTACGTTTGCCGTTACTAACCCACTAACTTTAAGACGGTGGAATAAAATTATAATCTAGCTGTTCAATTTGGCTGTTCTATCTGCTACTCCGCAAGTAGACTGTGAAGGTGCTTAGCCGGTAGGTATGCTGACGAAAGTTTATAGATCTTTAGAACCTGTATGCATGATTCTTTGCATTCATTACATATCTATTTACGTAGTACACCGATTGTAATAATAAATACTTATCCGAATCTCGACTTTATCCTAAAGGAAGTGGGTAGAGCGAAAAAAAAAACAGCGTATCAACCGTTATAATTGTTTCCACGTAGGTATAACGAATTTTCAGAGAACTACTCGAGGCCCTTAGTCGATTTTTACGCATAACAGCGGAAAAAAAATGACGCTTTATCAAACCATTATCACGCGGTCTTCGGCACATTATTTACGTTTTTTTACATGCAATAAGGAAACGGAATAAATAAATTGGATAACAAACAGCTATGCAAGCAAACGGCAAATACAGTCATAAAAATATTCTATAATTTCCTGCTACTCTATATGCACATATTATTAAAATTGTAGCATTTACGGATGTGAATTGGTTTAAATAGTTGAGCCCAGAAGATTTTATGGTTCCTACCTACTTAATTTCCTTAGCGGAATGATATGCAATAAAAGTTATGACTGGATAATTGACAGAAGAAAACTGTATAAATTTTCCGAGTTGCAGTTTGCATAAGCAATCAACATAATTATATAAGTTTATTATAGTAACTATCTAAAGCTTGGTACCATTAATTTTAATCAGAAATAAGCGGTTATCAAGAAAATAGTACGTACGTCTCGTCTATTGTTAAAAAGCATCCTGTCGATACGATTGGCAAAATGTTTTCTTCTTTTCGTGTGGGGTATCGTTCCATCCAACCAGACGAAGTTCGCTGACCATTTAGGTACTATAAGCTACATCTCAAAAGAGATCTAAGTGTAGGTACAAAGTCTCTTATCTATGCATTTCATAAGAATGACAACAAAAAAGCCTCTTAAATGATACCTTGACTCGACCTTTTTGAGTCACCACTCAAAAGGTGCGCTGGTCTAGTTGACTGACAGGCCTAATCATAAGAATGTTAGATTGAATTCAGGTATAGTAGTTTGACTAACATAAGAGTAACAATAATACGAGTATTGACAGACTCCGCCAACCAAATAATAGTATTTTCTACAGGCACTCACAACGCGTGACGGGCGAATAAATAGGGAGTGCAAGGCAAGGTATTAACAAGGATGGCTGCTGTTCATCCCTTAGTCGCCTTTAAACATACCTACGGGGAGAAATGGGGTGATATTATGCTAAATCGGTACCACCATTATTACGTCACAAGAAACTCTCCATCTGGCATATATCGGCCTTGAAGTATTGAACCGTTGGTTGTGTTCAGTAGTGCGTGTCTTAGTGGACGAATGATCAAACTAAACACACAACACACCTTGATTCTGGCAGCTAACTTCCTTAAGAAAGTCCTAGCTGTTCCTATTTCTTTTATTGCTATCGTTCTCAAAGGGTCAAAATGGGATCATAATAGATACTAAGGTATCGCTCTGTCCGTTCGTCTCATAAACCGAGATAGATAGAATCTCCTCGTGAACGAGTCCAACTCGTACTTGGTAATTTTTTAAGAAGAAGATCCAGACAGAAAAACTGTAGTAGTGTTATTCTTTTCCATTTGATTTTATTTTCGGAGTTAGCTGACTGTGCTCTACTCACACCTTTTCTTAGGTAAGTAGGTATGTTTAGGATTCAATCTAACGCTAGTTTGGGTCACAAAATCACAAAAGGTTTCCTGTCGCGTTTCTTTTGCATTTAAAAATAAAGATATAGAATCACTAAAGAAAATGTGCAGCCTGAATCGAGACATCGCGAGCATTATTCAATTAGTTGCGTCGTGTTCGTTTTATATTCGTTCGAGATTGTTCCAACAGTTTTGTGGTGCATCAATGTTATGATGAAGCAACGCCTTGAGGTCAATCGTTGCAACGTTTGCATATCATTTTGAATATTTCTTTTTTATGTTATTATTATATGTCATACGTAACTAAGCTATAATCTGAGTAATAAATTATAGATTTAGACATTTCGATGATCTAGAGCCTCGGTGGCCACTTGGTTAGGACACCGGTTTTACAATCGTGAGACCTGAGTTCTATGCCCGCCATGTACCAATGTGTATTACTCACGTGCCAACCACTGCTCTTACGGTGGAGGAAAAACATCATGATGAAACCTAAATTCAAATAAAATTTAAATTCAGATGATTTGAATGTGACTTAACCTAGGATTCGGGCCAGGTTAGCGAGTTGCAGAGGTCAGATGGCAGTCGCTCTGTATAAAAATTTGGCTACACGTCAAATCACCTCAGTTAAGTAGCCAACCCCGACAGAAAAACGGGATAAGGCAAGGAGAATGATGGAATGATCAATGACATTTGGATGATTTCTAATCTACACGATTTACAAGAATCATTAGTCTTTTCAAAGGTGGCCTTAGGTAATTAAAGTTTAAGGTCACTAAACTTGTCCTCTTTGGTCATGAATTGGCCTTCGTAGACCGTTACCGCATTGGCAGTAGGTAGTTTTGCGCAAGATTGCAGTCCGGTGCATTATTTCGACGCGGCAAGGGCAACAAGGTATAATCATTAGCAAGAGAATACCTAGTTGCTAATAGTTCAGAGAAAACGTAGAAAAAAGGCCTATACCCTGCAGTGGGTAAATATGCACTGAAGACGATTAAGATGATGATTAATAGTTTAGACACTAAATAATTGAAATTTAGGATTGGAAAGGTGTTGCAAAGGAGCTTCTCTTATATGAAAATATGCCCCTGAACAAGTATTTTATTTGCTGTAGTCTTCAACAAATCTTTAAAAAGTTATAATTACAGAGTAACTCTTAATAATAACTCATCATTGAACGATAAGGGGCGTTTAAGAATTACAGTCATTGGACGCGACAGTGAATCGTCTACATAGCGCGTAGCTGCCAGACCATACCGTGCGTTCATACAAAAGACATGAACGCACGACGCTACGATTGTAAACAATGTTTATTTTATAAGTTTTATTAACCTTGCATCTCGATGTCAGCTTAGAAAAACATCGCCCCATTTCTTTCCTGTGAGTGTCGTAGAAGCCGAGTGAGGGACTCAAGGGTCTTATGTGAATGGCAATTCCTATCAAATTACTTATTTGATTTTTATGTTCTTTAAACCAGTTGTCAGACGTGGCGATGACGACCGTAATTTTACGGTTGTTGACGCTCTGCCTACCCCGCCAGGGATATAGGCGTGATATGTGTATGTATGTACCAAATCAGTAATTTAGTCGCATTTCCAGAAGTCCCGTCAAAGTCGACAATAATGATGAAATGAAATCCACGATTGCTCCTCGATTAATCTGAATTTTAGTGGAATTTATAGCTTCATTCAAGGTCATATTGTCTGTAGGTATATTTGAAAACATATACATAAAACAGAAATACTATAGAGAGTAGTAGATAAGTTGTAAATAGTCTAAAGAGGAAGAGATGAACAAAGGAAATACCGCTTTACAAATAGCGATTAGACTAAAAACTTCAACGTGTTGAACATTTACTCGTTACGTATAGAAAATAGGTAATATTATGTTTGTTCTAGAAGGTTTCGATACTATTGCAAGTGGAGAAAGAACAGTTATTGATGTAATCGAGATTCTATTGTCTTTGTGTGTGCGATATCATCAGTAAAAGGCTTTTTGTGAGCCACGAGTAAATACAGTGAAGGTAGCAGATTGTCGCATGTTGTATAGATGATAGATTCGATGTTTACGACGACCATTTTAATTTGACCATAATTTATGCATGTGCGATTTATCTACTAGAATTAAATCTCTATTATTTCATCTCTTTGCCAGCATATTTGTCAAAACAAGATAACTTGCTATGTTTCTGCAAGTCATCATGACGACGCCATTAAAATGGGATCAAATGTTGCATGCATACATCAATCGCGTCTCTTTCCCGTTGGGTTAGGTAAAGACTATTTCCTTCCACTTGCTTCAATCAAATGTTAAATCGTGAAATCTATCTTAGATAGCCGAGATATTAATATTGTAAAAGGGGGTCAACCTTTTTGAACACCCAGTCTTTTGTTTTTAATGAAGCGAAGGGAATTTATAATGCAACGTAACTCGCACCGTGGCGTCTCTTCTATTTTCATCTCTTTGCCAGTATATTTTTCAAAAGAAGCTAGCTTCTTAATGTTTTTGCAAGTCATCATGACGACGCTATGCAAATGTTAATTCGTACATAGCCGAGATATTAACATTTGAAACAGAGACCAACCTCTTTGGACACTCAGTTTGTTTTGAATGAGAATGCAGAGACTTGATAATGCGACGTAACTCAGCACCCTGGCGGTGGCGGGGCGAGCTTTCTCCTTGCACCTGCTCTGCGGTCATTGTCACTTTTATACAGAATGTAAAAAACAAAATAGTTGCAAATATTTTAAGGGGTGTATCAGTCTATGAAACTGAACAACTTTCCCCAAGAAACATAGGTCGAAATATGAAAAGAATTTTGACCTCCCATACAAAATTATCAACCGACCAAGTCAATTTGTATGGGAGGTCCAAAAATTTTCTCACATTTCGACCTATGTTCCTTGGGGGAAGATGTTCAGTTTCATGGACTGATTCAACCTTTAAAATATTTGCAGCTAATTGTTTTACACCCTGTATAGGTACCTATGCCTCACGAAAGCTTAGGATCTACTCTGAAACCGGTAGGCTTGCAGCCCCGCAAACCTGGTTTAATAAACTAGCAAGAATGAGTTGGTTGTCAACATGAGTAGTTTAGAATTATAAAATTTGTATCACTACACATTTCATTCCATCTTGACTTGTTGTTTTCATATTTCGACCTATGGTTAGGATGGACGGATGTTTGGACCCCCCAAGCAAACGACCAATTCAATGGGAGGCCAAAATTATTTTTTTATGTTTCGATCCATGTTTCGTGGGAAAATCAGGTTTATGGGCTGGCTCATTCATTGAAAGAAAGTTAATACTTTTCCTAACACGCTGTATGTAAATGGATACAACCAGAAATTAAGACTGAACTGTTTTTTACACGGATCAAAGGTTAAAATATGAAACACAATTTTGACCTGCGATAAAAAAGCGTTTACCAATAAAGTGTGTTTGTACATATTGGGCTACTGAAGCTTACTAAAAAAGGTTATCTAACATTTCAATTAAAATTTTAGTTATATATGTCAATCAATGTTTTACTGACATGCAAATTCTTACTAGCACGAGGATGTAGAATAGATAGACAGCAATAATCAATTGATAAACAAAACAGACAACGATAAGACATTCCTAGTCCCATGAGTCATTTATAACATGAATAATAAGTACCTGTTGATTGATAAGTTTGTAGTCACGCCTAGTTACTAAATTAGTTAGCCGGCCTTTGTTTCTCTAACTAAATATAGTTGTCTCTTAAACTGATTCCTACTATCGCTCACGTGCGAATCGTAACCGTAAGCACCTATTCTCTTTGGTACCGCGTATGATTAACGTTAGTTCTAGTTTTAGAGTCAATTTTCCTGTACTTTGAATTCCATTGCTATTTATAGATAATATGGATTTTCTTCTTCTTCTTCATCGTCGTGAGCGTCGTGATTTTAGGGTCCTCAAAATTAAGGCCTTCACGTTTGATAGAGTAACAATGTATATTATTTATGGTGAAGTCTCAGATCATACTTAGTTCAAGTACAGTCATAGTTTAGTAAATAAATGGACTTGACTTTCCTTGAAGTATTGATGTCAAGAAAGACTGCATTTTCCAAACTAAATGCATTGAAATTGCACGCCTGACTGCCTTTCAACTTCTGTTAATTTTATGCAGCTAGGTCCATACATATTTACGTAGGTATATATATTTTATGAGTATTTTTCTAGTCTACATATTTCATACGTAAATGCTTTGGATAATACTGAGGTCTGAACCTATGCATAATGCTCATATATCATACCTAATAGACATAGAGCCAAAGATTTATAACAAACTTTTTATCTTTATACAATCTGCAGTGAGGTACAATCTCTTTTTGATTCACAACGATATTTTTTGACGTTTTATTTTGCTTGAAATGACAGATATTCCTGCGCGTTGTTTTATAGCCTGTGCGGATATGGCCTTAGTAATTATCGTGGATATCTAAAGACATACCAGATCAATACAGATTACTTCACCAATACAACTATTACTTTACCACAGGTATTATGCCTGCGTTTAGCTATGAAATACATAATTCGAATTTGAACCTGTCTAAACAACTAGATAACCTTTGACTTGATCTATGGACTTGATTATGATTTTGAGATACAAGTCAAAATTATGTCATCAAAAATTAAATACGTACCGTCCTACCACTTATAAATGTAAATTACACTTTCTCCTCACGATAAATCCTGAATGTATAAGCATAACTTTTTTATTATGTACGTTACTGATAATATGTACTTAGTTGGATACGGAGTGCAATTATACGTTATAAGCGAATTTGTTAAGTAACCTGATGTAATATTTATGTAGGTAAGGCAAGGCATTAATCAGTTAGTTCGTGACGATGGGTCGTGGAGATAAAGAGATTTATCAACAGGGTATCTGTATTTAATGAACTGATGGAAATCTTTGGTATAATATCCGGTATAGGTGCACGTGGTGGGATTACCGCTTTGACCTATTTGTACCTACATTATATTATTATGGTTTCATCAGATAAATACAAACAATCCGATATTTACGTCTATTGAGCGGGTTACACCGCTCGAGGTCGCGAGAGCAACTGACCGACGGGTACGATGGTGCAACCAGCACGCAACGAAGAGCTAGATATCCGCATATTTGCCTTGCATTTGTTTAAGACTTTTGCGCGTTTCGTCTCGAAACGTAGAGGTATGTTTATCTAGTTATAATTCCGCGCGTAGACTCGATTTAAACAGTATATTTGCCTCGCATTTATGACGCGCGTAGAACTAATGAAATCATAAGAATACATTATTATTATTTACATGAAGGTAAGGTGAAATGTTAAACTGATTTGAAAAGCCTTTTACCTTGAGTACCTACATAATGGCATCGGATGAAAACCCCTTACTTTTAACAGAAATCGAGTAAAATCGGGTTAAACCGCGGTGCGCTTCGCTAGTTGAGGATAAGATACTTCAATACTAATTAACTAAATTTTTATTATACTACAATAGGCTCTACAACACACTAATATAATTATACTATTATTTATATGAAAGCTAATAAAGTTTATGATTTATGAAAAGGAGAAACGTTCCTTGTTACTTTCATATAGCGCTTCGTAGATTCTAATGACAAGCCGTCTGTAAATTAGGTAGGTAAGGTAGTAAAGGAACGTACTTATTGATTTACCCTGATTCTATGGGAGTTCATGGACCTAATATAAATAAATAGTAGTTTTTATGACAAGGGAGAAAAGTGATATATTTAAAGCTAGGGCGCTATTTTGAATCACGAGCGGAACGAAGCATTCTAGAGCGCATCGAGGGAATTTAAAGTAGAATCCTGAGTAAAGCGAGAAAAAAGTACAACATATTTAGTAAAATTGTGTTTCATTGGGTGCAAATCTTCATGTTCCAAATATAAGTTCCATTTTTACTATAGTTTTACATTTAGTAACATTTTATAATAAATGAGTATCTCTATCCTCTAGTTCTCTACAATATACGGGGTGTAAAGGACAACCCAAAAATTCTTAAGAAGAGTTCTTCAGTTTCATAGTCTACATGCACTCTGTTAGTATTGAGAACGCTGTCTCTTACACCCTATATAGTCGGTTCGTAGCAAATCAACTTTGTGAAGAATTTCAGGGAAAGGTTTCCCACGACGTCTGATAGGTGAAATTTGGGTCGGGTACATCGTTAAGGCTCGGGCACAAAAACTGGTATACGTGTGAGATCTGATCACATAATGAGGTCATAGAAAGCCTTATGCGTCTGAGTGCATTCTGACAACAGCAGTTTTTTGTTTCTACGAATCGGTTCACCTGATGATGATGTTATACTTCGAGAAGATTCCACTGAAACATTATTTAAGTACTTACAATTTTTATCATCAGACAAATCTCAAAATTTTACAAAAAGACTCGCATTTACCGAATTATATTTAAAAAATATTGAGTAGTTAAAATTAAAAGTTGTCTGTGGCAACCTCAATCTGGTCAATGTATGTAGCCGATCAGAGAACTACATAATTGTCAATTTATAAAAGGGTTGTTACTAAAACGTTTTCTTGATTGGTATATTTCTACGAATCACGAGGACCTAGTCCCTTAGCAAGGCGTGGTGAAAGTTCTCACTAACCATTGATCGATCTGTGACAGGTCTGACAGGGTCTGACTGGTTCGAATCAGTTTCAAGTTGACTGGGTGGTAAGTATTTATACGATGAGATAATGGTACGTAATGGTTGTACTTATAATATTAGTGTTGTTTTATTATATGTTGTATAGATGATGGATGAGTAATGATGCGGTGCAATCGAAGAAAAACAAAAAAAAGATACCTCTATATGTTGAATGCCGGCTTATTAAAAACAGTTAAAAGCTCGTTAGAGTAAAGTTAGACTAAATTATTAGACTGGTTAGACTTAGGTGGCTTTTGATATTTTCCCATGCGATGGCAACCAGTCCATAAATTTTAAACATTTTCTTGAAATACAACGGGAGTTATTAGCAGTTCATATTATTGCATTAAAAGATTAAGCTTAACACAACAAAAAATTCTACGAAAACTAACGATTAGGTGCGTTACAGTTACTCACTGTTACTACTACAGCCACAACAGTCTGCTGCTGGATATGGATCCATGCTCACCACGTTTAGCATACAGATTGGTGAGCGCAGTTTTAGGTGTTGTAGCCGTTGTAGGTAATCACAGGGAACACTGTAACCCATTCTTTGGATTCATCACTTAGTCGTCTTTTGCGACATCCACGTGCTATTCCAAGCCGGCATCTAACAATCGGTTACTCACCTTATAATAGTATTCCTTCCTCTTGCCGCAACGCAACTTGAAGGTTACACCTGCAAAGAAGATTAACTCATTAATTACAGGTTATTTAATAACACAGATGATACACATTATATCACTTTCGTAGACGATTAGCTTGTCATCAATCATAGTCAAACGCTACAATAGTCCAATGCAGAACATAGGCCTCCCCCTACTGCAATACTCACCACGCTTGGTAAGCTTTGGTAAGTAACATCTTGAAACAGCGCATGGAAAGGCTGGAAAGGCTATTGCGTGAAAGTCGGACGAATTCATTCCTTAAAAACCGATACCCACGTATAGAATTGGGGTGATGCTGTTCTAAACCGACACCATGCATCACATAATTAATTTCCGTCTATTTATTATCAAAGATTATAGACATTATATCACTTCCGGCAGACGATTAGCTTATTATGAATTCGCACAAAGCTCAATCGACTAAGTACTATTTCAATATCGATGAGAGGAAGTGTTATATCGAGACGGTGTAATTTCAATAACAGTACGTTGTAATGATTTTTTATCACCTATTTATCTTGGATAAACAGGTTTTGTATACCTAGTTAAAAGTTGTCCAAACATGGAGAAAGTGTGAGATTGTTTCGCTGATCAAATATCTGAATCGATTACATAAACTCACGTAATATTATGTGGGAAGCTGATTTATCTGTTTTATCTATGGTTTGGCAGACTTTGTTCTTTCTTAGATAACTATTTAGCATTATTTTAGTCAAATTTTGAGTGTTGCCAGGTTACCTGTGGAATAGTATCAGCCCATGTTCAATGTACCTGTAGGTAGTTATCGTAAAAATACTACTTAAATTTATCGCAGTTCGATTCGCGCAGAATAATACTATACATACGTGTTAACCGCAAAATAATACTATAGGGACCATTATTGTTTACTTCTGTTTGAATATGGAAATGACTGGATATTACAGAACTTAAACTGTATTTTAAGTACTATAAGAGACCCAAAGAATAAAAAGGTAAAATCATGGAAAAACACCTAGTATATCATACATACATACATACATATATCACGCCTTTATCCCTTGCGGGGTAGGCAGAGCGTTAACAGCCGTAAGAATACGGTCGCTATCGCCACGTCTGACATTTTTGAGAATTGTTTTCCAAGGTTGTTTCAGAAAACATGTGAATTGCTATAGTGACAGGGTGTCAGCCTGTCGCCTAAAAATTGTAATACACCAAAACTCTTGAGTCCCTTAGTCGCCTCTTACGACACCCACGGGAAAGATGTGGGGTGATGCTATTCTAAGCCGGCATCACACGGCTAGTATATCGTATAGTATATCGTAGATATATTACTGAAACATGCTGCAAAGAAAGACAGCCGACAGACAATCTGACTGTAGTTAGTAACAATCAAGCGTGTAATTTTAATTCCCAGTGTTTATTACATAATCGGTTACGAAATATTTGAAGACAACTGAGAAGATTAAATTACACCAGAATTAATATGAGTCTGGTTTTGAGCACTATAATTTTTATAAAGTTTTAATACAGGGTGATAAAAAATAAGAGAAATTAGAAGAAAATAATTTTTACTAAAATAGATTATCTAGCAAACATAATTAAAGCTAAAGCTTATTCTCAGCTACTACTGAATATAGACAGGCTTATTCTTAGTACCATTCTAGGGTAGTGCCATTCTATCCTGAAAAAAAAAATCATTATACTATCTATTGTTCCTGAAATTTGGACCAAAACCGTAGGTAGATAAGTAACCGAAATAAATTACAAGTTATATATGTTATTTGTTAGGTCGAACATTTTTGTATGCAAGTAAAGGATTATTTCATATTCCTATCAATAATATCATCTAGGTAGTAAGAACAGCATTTGTCATAATTTATCGCAGCATTCATCATTTATATGCCGTGTGATGCCGGCTTAGAATGCCGTGTGATGCCGGCTTAGGATAGCATTACCCCATATCCTACCCGCGGGTGTCGTAAGAGGCGACTAAGGGACTCGAGGGTATTGGTGTATTACAATTTTTAGGCGACAGGCTGACAACCTGTCACTATAGTGATACACATGTTTTCTGAAACAACCTTGGAAAACTATCCTCACAAATGTCAGACGTGGCGATAGCGACCGTATTCTTACGGCTGTTAATGCTCTGCCTACCCCGCAAGGGATAAAGGCGTGATATATGTATGTATGTATGTATGTATCGCAGCATTGGTTTCTCTAACATCCTTTATACAAAGTAAAAGTGAAATGGACTCGAGATTTTTAAATTCGGGTATTGTTTAACAAGTATCAATGTACGAGCAACAGGTTGTCAATGAGCGTAAAATTACTTTTTAACTGTGAGACATAATGTTAAATTCAATTCTCAGTTGGACGCCGACGAAGAAATTAAATGACACAAGTATATTAGGTTTCCATGGTATGACGTAACATAACAAAACGAGATTAAAATCAGAGAATGGACTTTATATTCGAACATAACTGAAACCTTACACTTTAAGAAAGAAAAAGTGCGTATAAAATGACACATAAGCAATAAGTAACCTAGCGACTTGGATAAGTACTCACATAAAAGCTAAAAAACAGAAAACTCCTATTTTACCTGTCTTTCGAAAGCTTACCTTGGTATTCTTTAACAATTGTTTCGATATGTATGTGTAGCCTATTCTACAACTACCGATTCCAGAGCAGACCTTCAAAACCCTGAGAACAGGACAGATGATAGCGAAAACAGGGAATATAAAATCAAGCAGGTGAACTTACAAAATCATATGACCTACAATTTGCGAGTATTTTGCTTCTCAGAAAACCACTCTACAGAGTATGGGGTTAACAGGTAAATGCAAATATGGACGCTTAAGCCTACAAATGCCTGCTTGCAAATACTTTCTATATTCTCGTTGAACTAAAGAAGCTTGAAATAACGTTAATGCTAATATCCTGGTAATAATAAGGATGTGTGCAAATGAAGCGAAACGGTATTTTGAAATAATTATAGGCATAGTTTACAGACAAGTATTTCCTACTTGTTGCTATGAATGAAATACTAAGTATTTAATCCATTCAACCAATTCTCGCACACAACTGAAATAAACAAGTAGGTATTTACAATACTTAGAAGGTCGCATTCCAATTCAGAAATGAAATACCTATTAAATTATCAATCTAAATCCATTGCTGGACAGACATGGGACTTGTCATAATCGGTATTAGCCACAGCCACACTCAATCCGGTTGACGCAAGAACGAGCCTTTTTCCTGGATTTAGGCTGGTTTCAGAGCGACGCGTCTCGGCAGCGCTGCCCAGCCGCGCGCGCCTCGCATTACACTAGATTGTATGTAGCGTTTCATAGTGACGCGTCTTGGGCCGCGTCTCGGCCGCGCCGCGGTCGGATCTCCTTCGATTGCCAGTAGCGTCGACTTGCAATCTTTTAAGACGTGGTTGTTGCACTCTTTTCCATATAACGTATATAGCTAATATAGTGATTACGTTTGCTGGCATAATGATTCTCTGCACTCGACCGTACACCACAACGAAGCGCGCGCGTCTGAATGTCGTTTCACAGCGAACGCGCTGCCCAGGCGCGAGCCCGAGCCGCGCGCGCCTGGTCAGCGCTGCTGAGACGCGCCGCTCTGAAACCAGCCTTAATATATTTTATTACGAATGCCGGGCGTAAGGGACAGCCCTCCGAATACTGATAGGTTGTATGCAGACCATGAAACTGAACAACTTTCCCCTAGGAACATATGTCTAACACCCTGTATAGTGTGTGTGTGTGTGTATTCCACCCCGTCAGCCTCGTAAGACAGTTAATCAACTTACGCTTATTAGGTAGACTCAAATTGGCCACTAAAATACATTTTTAAAATGAAATATCATGATAACGTAGGCAGATGGCCATGGCCATGAAACATGAAAATTGTCTTCAACCACATGTTACATAGCAGGTATTTATTCACCATGACCCCTCAGTATTCGCTAATTATAAAGCAGCGCTTTATAATGACCAGGCAAGTGGCACTGGTTCAATAATTATGGGTATCGATTATGAAACAACATGTGATTTAATAGTTCAAGTATCGTACAAATCGCAGCGGATCCCTGAGTGATAAATAGACTAAAAATATCCTTTAGTTTAGTAGGCTACATATGTTATAGTGAGTTTCGTACCTTTTTAATTTTATTACCTAGTCGATTGCTGGATGGAATCAGTAAACAGGATGTAAAAAATATTAGCTGCAAATATTTTGAGTAGTGTATCAGCCTATGGAACTGAGTAACATAGGCCGAAATATGAGAAAAATTATTGGACCTCCCCATACAAACTGACTTCATCGGTTAGTATAATTTTGTATGGGAGGTCCAAAAATATTTTTCATATTTCGACCTACGAGTATGTTTCTTGGGGAAAGTGGTTGAGTTAAGCCCAGTAATATTTTATAAAGTTGAAAAGAGGCGGGTACGAGACTTGATCGTCTGAAAAAAGCGCTAAGTTCTAAAGTTGAAATAGCTAAAAAAATATAGGAGCAGCGATGGCCAGTAACACTTAACATTTTTTCACCAGCAAAAGCAAGTAAGAACCGAATGCAAGTTTTTGAGTTTAACCTGATGTACTTAGCGTTTTTGGTAAAGTAAGTCGTTTGGACACTGTTTATGCGTTTTTATTTCAGAAACCACCACCACCTTAGAGCATCCCGCTCGTTAGCTACTCAGTGTCATGCAGGACTGGGTCAGTAAGTGTGCAGGCAGGTGCAATATGCTTAGCGAAAGTATTTGTTTTCTCTCGAGACGCGCTCGTCTCTGCCCTCTCGCGACCGGGACTGACGCGATGCATATCTTATTTCACTCGCACGATGAAAGTTATTAGAAAATCTGTATTATTAGATGAGCATAGTGAAACTTAATATTTGCTGATTATAGCCAGTCAGTTAGAACTATTCGTTTTAGCCTGGACACATTTCACTATAGGATAAGTTTTGGTCATCACGGCGATACGTCAAAAAGAAGCGATAAAGAAATGAGAAGTAGGTGGTTTTGTTATTGGTATCCTACAGCCTTTGCTATTATTGATCAATTATTCTATATCACAAAGTGCACCATACAATAATTTCTCGAATATTCTTTGCATAAAGAAAGAGGGTTCATATCATAAGCTCCATGCAATGCTTGTTTACAAAACTTTGGCGCCGAAACGGCCTTCGACTGCACTAGCCAATACGTATTGTGCAAACCCAACCGCAGTATTTATTTTAGTTTTGCAAAATGTGTCCAAACTCAAATTAGGTGCTTGTTTTGTAGACAGACATGCAACATACATACTTAATGTTAGGTTGTTAGAGACAGGCGCTTCACATGTAAGGTAAGTAATTGAACGAAAACGCGATCCTAAGTATTGTTTTATTTTGATGTCTTTATCTGAATTATATGGGCTACCGACCTATGCTAATCACCTTTGTATGTCTATCTCACGGTTTGGTATACAAAAATGGGCAAAATAATTAAATTGTAGTATCTAACTGTTTCTTACAAATACCACCGTCTCATAGGTCTCTTAAATCGACTGTTCCAAAAACCTATAGGTACGAGTATTTTGTAGCCTTCCAATCAATCAGGTTTTCGTTCATCGATTCCTTACAAGAAGAAGCATACGCAACAAAAGTGATGAAGTATTTCAAAGTGTAAACAAACCATATTGCCGGCGAAAATTGCCGGTGCCTACTCGGCAATGATCTGCTTGAGTGCTGCCCATTGTATTAATTTGCGGTCAGAGTCACACGGAGGAGGGTAGCAAGAAAATATACAAGGAAATCGTTTATGCAACTGTAAGGAAACTGGGCTGCCTTTGTCTGTGTCTTATGTGATCATGTTCCAGAGTTGCTCTATATTTTTGGAGTACCAACATGAGTCAATGCTTTTATTTTCTTCTCAGACCCAAGACGACCTTTAATAATATAAATACAAATCCATTTATTTTCACATAATTATAACAATCATATATTAGGCATTCAATTAGGTAGGTTTAAAAAAATACATTTAGGTAGGTATTTGAGCAAGTAAGTATTCTCTGTTATTAGTAAATTGTTGGTTTTAATATTGGAAGTTGAAAGTTTTTGGAACCAACTTCTACTGTAATACAGCCTGTGTCTATCGAATACGAAGAGTTCTGTCGAATTCTCCAAGAACCAATCGTCAATTTCTAGATAGATATAGGACAATCTGGGGATTCTCCTTGGGTATCCGCATTCATGCTAAATCAGTATGTTTTTCTTTTTGATACTGGCATCTATGAGTAAACGCTGAAAAAATAAAAAAAGTCTTCGACAAATTGTGACCCCTCCTCCTTTTTTCTGAAGGAAACATACATACATATATACATATATATAGAGCGTTACCAGCCGTAAGAATACGGTCGCTATCGCCACGTCTGACATTTTTGAGGATTGTTTTCCAGGGTTGTTTCAGAAAACATGTGTATTACTGTAGTGACCTTTATCCCTTGCGGGGTAGGCAGAGCGTTAACGGCCGTAAAAATACGGCCACTATCGCCACGTCTGACATTTTTGAGGATGTTTCAGAAAACATTTGTATCACTATAGTGACAGGTTGTCAGCCTGCCTCCTAAAATTGTAATACACCAATGCGCTCGAGTCCCTTAGTCGCCTCTTACTACACCCACGGGAAGGATGTGGGGTGATGCTAATCACACGGCGAAGCCGGCATCACACACCGAAACCGGCATCACACGGAAAAATGCATACAAAATTAGGAAAGTGGAAAACTAAAACTACATAATCTTCGACTTTGACCCGCGTGTGTGTGTTGTCTGGTTTGGTCGGGCTTCAGCAGTAATGAAACCGGATCATTACCGAATAATGTACGCTATACATCACTGCAACGACCCGTTTGATAGGCAAGTTTTATCTGTACTTCAGGTTTAAAATGTTTGTAGTCTATCGAAAATATTTTAACAACTTTAAACACCGTAGTCTCTATATAATTGATTTAACCGCCTAAACGGCCTTTGATCTAACCGCCTAAACTTAGTTAGATAGTACTGTGTTCAAGACTCGATTCTGGTTGGAGGTGGTAAAAACGATTTTACAATCAACATTGTTGTTTCAAGTAATGTTAGGTAACAAGTGGTTGATCATCTGAGATTACCCAAAAAATATGACGATCCATCCTTTAAAGAAATCTTCAGTCACTTAGCTACTGGTAGATATTCCACACGTATGGAGGGACTGTATTTTTGTAACACACACACATAATACTGAAGTGCACAAACTCATGTTCTGCGCAGTTCTTTTGTCTTTTCTACGGAAGAATTACTTATTTTGTCAATCTGATACATAGTTTCCTAGCAAATTAGTGCCTGCACAATAGGTGCATCCGAGTGGAACGTCATCGTCATCATAACACTTACGTCAAGCGATGACTTCACACATCGAGGTCGGGTATCCAGTCATTAGGTTTTGAGGTCTCCGGTACAAAGAGAGCAATCTCGATCGCTCTATTTATTTAATAGTCTTCCAATTACTTTAATGGACATCACATGTAGAGAAGCCTTTCAGACGTTAATCTATTATAGGTATAGTAGAGATAGGTACTGCTAATACGTTGAGAGTAAAGTTACAATGATTTTATTTTACAACTTATAAAAGAGTGCATAATAAATATGACTTGCAAATTAATTCACTTGAAAATTATTCCAAACTATTGCCCTGCAGTGGGACGCTGAATAGGCTATTAAAAAAAAAGTGTATAATACCAAATCATAATTTCGTTTTTTCGAGACATAAATTGCTAATAAAATATGATAAGTTGTTTGCAATTCGGTCAAGATCGATCGTTTTAGGTCTTAACGGGTATTTAATTATAAACTCTATTTTATTTATACATCAATTCGGATAATAATATCTGAATCTATTGGTTCACAAGGATATCTAATAGGCATATTACGTGATGAATAATATACCCCAAAAAAGACGGTTCAAGGCTCTAAAGAAACAACTAAATACTTGAAAGTAATATCGATATAACAGATTCACCCACCTATTACAGTACGTATAGTCTAACAAGTCGTCAATACCAAATTCGGTCGATCAGCTGGACAGTTGTTAGACCATACAAAAAAAGTAGTTTAGTTTTACTGTCTTTCAGGCTCAAAAAAATTCAGGCTCCACTGTAAAAAAAATTCAAGTTCATGGTCGTATCATGCCTGCATTGGTAAACAGTTCCTTACACCCGGTATAGTTGAGAATGTTGTTGTATTCTAAATTCAAAAGAAGAGAAAAGTCGGTCATTGTACGCGCATCGTGACATCGAAACATGTTGGTTGCGATATAATTATTTGCGTCTCGTAGTTGCAAACGTTTGTAAACATTTTGTTTGTACACAAGTACGGTGTGTCTAACTGTAGATTATATTAGTGAGATATTGTCTATTGTACTGCTATTGCGAATTTAGAGGTAGGCACTTCACTTGTGCTTAACCCAAGGCTATCTTGTAAAGACTGTCTAGGTTTATGTGTCTAATCCAGTTTAGCGACTTAATGCGATTTGTGCAACACGGTCAGGTCAGCTAAGGCTTAAATGTTTAAGCGGAGATCAAATTATTAGTTTATGACGGTTAATTTGCAATATAGAGATAGAAGAGATTTCTTCATCGCAATGATCAGATTAGAAATGGCATACAGATTGATGAGCTCAGAGTTTTCTGCAAAGTATACATCTCACTCTAGAGTACTCTAATTAGGTATCACTCCATTGCAATGATCAGATTAGAAATGGCATACAAGTCTTGTTAGTTCAGAGTGTTGTCTGCAAAGCATACATCTTACTGTAGAGTACTCTAGGTAGGTATCAATCCTCCTCACTCATCAACTCAATAGGGGGGACAAAATTGTTATGATTGCAATATCCTTATTGCGAGAATATTAGGTAGTCGATGAGTACAGCAGCTACCATAAATGAATTCAAAATTATCTTCATGCCATTCGATAATTTTCCTCAAAGCAAATCTATGATAATCACTTTTGTGAGGATTAAACCATGTCTTTTTAGTCATCACACAGTCATTTTGGCTAACATGTTTGAATGAAAGTGCACCTGTTGGTTGTGGATAACACATCTGAAAATCCATTTCAACGGATGTAATAAATATGGGCATGAAAAAACTGCAGAAATTGTGGCCAATGAACTTCAAATCACCGGATGATCTGTTCTTCAGTACGCTCCCGTTACAAATGACGTTGTAATAGGTACGTATCTCGCACCTTTAATGGCTTATTATCACCTTACAAGGTCCAACTGTTATTTATTATGACAACGTATACGGGAAAAGATGAGAAAAGACATTGACTTAGAAACGTGATACGAAAATATAAGTCAATGCACATAACGGTGCGGAAGATACGGTATGTGCCAACAAGGACAGAAAACGGGAGTTCATATACACACCATAACGTACATTAAAGGCGTATAGATAGGTACCTGTAACTAAACGTGATGATAATCATAATATCCTTTTCAGCGTAAGCAGATTATTTGTATTAAATACCGTTACTTTTGGTCTAAAGCGGAAAATAGCAACCGAAACCGAAACGTCCAGCGCCCCGTTTATCGAAACTACAAGCTACAAGTCTACAGGTGAAATTCGATGTACATTGCGTAGCGGGTCAGAAATCCTGGTTTTATAATGTCCCACCCGCTACGCAATTTACATGGAATTTCACCTGTAGACTTGTAGCCTGTAGTTTCGTCACATAGGCCACAGGTTATTTCTATTCAGTTGAACATCTAGTTGACAAATGACCATCTGCTGTGCGTATTTACTTGACTAGCTTCAACAGTATGACCGAGAATAAAAGCAGATGGCAAAGCACACGATTTTATTGCATTCAGCATAGAACCAACCCTCCACATCTAATATGGTATCACTAACACGATTACCCATAATTAGAGTAGGCTTGTTTGTATATGGAACGTAATACGTCTAATTAGCAGAATAACGTTATTTCAGAATCGTAACGTCCACAATGTTGTACATATGTAGTAATTCTGGTTCCTGTTTACTAAATGATGAACTATTATGATTATGATTCAAGTTTTGTTAGACAGCTTGATATACTTGTAGTGTAATACTGTCATTTTTCCGAATTAATTTCAGTAGCTCGCAGCAAAAACATTGACTACACTTAACTGGCGTAATATGATTTATTGAGCTCGTTTACGCCTTTAGACCTCGATATAGAGATTCATTAAGAAACACCTGTGGATTATACCCCACTCAAACTATATAATGTGTCACAACACGTTACATGTCGCCTGCAACCAATACTTTTGTTTGAAATCAAACCATAAACTATGCAACTCGGAACAATACGCCCCTACTTACTCACAAAGCATATATTGTGGCCATCGTTTCGCTATGTGATCTGCATTTCATACATTCCGCAACAGAATGGAGGATCGGTGCATCAGACTTTGCTTGTGCATATGATGCAATGTTTTACATGTTAGCCCACAGCAGTTGCCGTATCAAATGATACTCTCTTGTGTAATATTTTGAACTCTCGCACTCTTGCCAGCTCTTCCTGAAGTTCTAGTGACATACAGACGTGGGATATTAGTTTCGCATCAGTCTGATTGTGATTGGTCTAAGTTGTCGGTTGAGTAACTATAACTCGTTGAACTAGTAGCACTATGGATCGATAAAACTCTTTAGCCGCAACTCGCAAGTGCTGCTAATGAGTTGCGAATGATACATATACTTGTTTGATGGCAGAGCATGATATTAATTTGTTGTCTTTCTATGATTAATTTACAAAGCCGCCAGGAAATAGGATGTACTCGTTATAGAATAAAAATTTATATTGAAAAATGAAAACTGGAATTGAGTAGTACGATAACATGACGACTCTAAATCCAGCACAATATCTTTTATCTTATCTCATTTAGAAAAACTGAAACACTTCCTATACAATTGTTTGCTCAGCATTAATAATTAAAAACGTTTTCTCAGTTAGATATAATAAGAAACTAAAACCAATACAAGTGTTATAATTGGAACCACCAGTCTATAGGAAACAAACTGTAGGAAACAAATACTGTCGAACTAAAAGAAATAAATCATATGTTCGTGTCTTTGTATGAAGTTTCTCGGGCGCTTCTCATACTAGCTACATCTGACATTTAATTATCGTTTCGTCTTCCTGGTATTCAGGTGGACGATGGGAACGAATGTATGACGAGACGAGGGAAAGCCGAGGATGCCATCTTTATGCAACCAACAAGTTCTCATACGTTTTTATTATACAGTCCTTTGTTGAGTGTCCTGAGAAAATGCATCGTAACAACATCTACTTGTAAACCTAGTCCGAAACAAATGACTATTAATTTTGTATTAAAGCAGTTTTATACTTTCGGAGACTTAATTTTAATAACTGAAGTTGTGAGAAGTAATTAACCGACTAAGTATACACATTTTTCACAAATTTAAGTGCCTCTTGTACGTTAGAAAACTTTCTTCTTGGTAAAAAGAAATACCATAGAATAAGTAATAGACGTCAAAAAAGGAATAATAGTTATTATTATGAATCTATTCCTATGGAAATTCCATCATTAACGACGCGTTTGACGTGAAGCAACGTTTTGCGCAGGTGCTACCACTCGGAAAAACAAATTCCGGCCATTCGAATTTAAATTTTCATGTCATCTAATTTAAATTGATAAACCCCATACATAATGTATATCAGAGTTTTTCCACATTTAAGAAGGTTCTAGAGTAGTGATTAGAAAGCGATGCGTGTTGCAAGTGGCCCGCAGCTCATCGGCTTGTATTCTATCCGTTTGCTTAATGCATCGCACGTGCGACGCCAAGGCTCCAACAATAAATATTGAGTAACACATCGCGATATGATAACCATCGATATTTACTAAGCCGTAATAACAGATCAAAGCTACCGTATTCAGTAAAAAGATCCGCAGATAGCTTGAGATGAAGAAATAGTTGTTAGCGACTTGCGGAAGCTGAATTCCGCAACACACATTGTAAGTACAAGACTGTACAATAGTGAGGTCTTTTATTTACTACCGATTGTTCGCAAGCCGTTTCTATATTGCTAAAACATATGTTCATAGTAAACTACAGATACTTTAAGGTCAAGTATGAAAATGGTACAGCATATAACTATTACGTATCTACAGAGACTTTTAAACGAGAATGAGTAGAAAAAGAATTAGTTTTAAACATGCGAGCTGGTGAACGAACAATGCAGGCAGATACTGTGGTGTTGAAATGTTTAAAGTTGGTAACCAACAGCAAAATTACTTAGCAGTAGGCTAAGCATTTTAGAATTTGTGGAGACAATACACTTAATAACTGAAACGACCATACATTGTCAATATACTGTTTAAAAAGTTTTGAGCAGGTGAAAGCCAAAAAATTTCTCTTAGTGGGATAAGAGCGTAGCGTATTGTCACATATTCCACAAAAATATTATTTATTCATTGACTGTTTTATACTTATGTGGTTTTCTGAAAATGACATGCAATGCTAATGTGCGGTCACAATATGATGTAAGGTGCGTAATTATATGAAATAACGAGGACAATATACTTCTGGAAACATTTTGTAGGAAATAAATTTGATGTCAAAAGAATGCAACGAGCGTAATGATCAGTTTTTAGCGGTTACGTACCTACTTAGCTGTTTGCATTGAGGCGTGGATACAGGTTACGTTACTGGAGCGAGTACTATCGCCCACGGAAGCGTTTCCTAGAATTATGTCAATCTTTGACATAATCTACTGTTTGTTCGCTTTGACATTGGACTCGTTTCGCGATGTTGCAGTGTGATGTAATTTGACAAATAGACGCGCTACATGAAATAGGTACCGAGACCGACAAATTGCCCCGGCCGGTGCAAACATTGTCGGGTGGTTGGCCCTCGTTTCGAATGTGTTACGTTTACCGACCTTTTGGATACGATACGTACGACTTGTTCGAAATGGAGGTGTTTTATAGATGCAAGGAGGTTAACCAGTTTGTTTTAACTCCAAACAAAAAAATTGATGACGCATGTCGCTAAATAATATACTTTTTGTTTTTTAGGTTGACAAAAGCTGTGGTGGATTCAGCTTTTAAAAAAAATCTGACGCGGAATTGCTGGCACAATGTGTAAAAAAATATTAGAAACACTGCAGTAATTGTAATAATTTTAATATTTAACTTAGCTACCGCCTTGTTAAGTTTTCATAAATAATTTAAAGAATTTTGAGTTAACCAGCAAGTTTTTATTGTTTTTATTTGGATTGCGAAAAAGGTTATTTATATATACCTAATCACATTTAGTGCACGACTGTACTGTTGAATAAGATTGATTTAATTTCGCACCGTTGTTAGTTGGAGTTTAGTAGAGGTTGATCTTCTACCTACATTTATAAAACACTGCTCTTAAACTCTGTCCTCACTGACTAACTGAGTTATTGGCTAATGGCTTACTGATTCGTTAACACAGAGCCTAAACTACTAAAACTAGAAACTTGAATATTAGTCAGTAAGTTTATTTTATTAGATTACCATCCACTGAGAAAGGATTTTTAACCCTGAAAGGGGTAAAAAAGGGGTTTTTATGAAAGTTTGTGGTCTTTGAAGTGATCTGTTTAGGGGTTCGATTAAGGAGCTCAAAAATTATTATACACGCATTTCAGTATTTTCTGTTAAAACGTAAAAAGGGAGTTAAAAATTTTGTATGGAAATTTGTAGTCAAGATCAGGTTTACTTATTTTCAACTTCTAAAAGGGGTAAAAAGAGGTTAAGAGTTTGTATGACAGTTCATACAATGCTGAAGTGACCTTTTTCAAAACTGGTGATTGGGTCAAAGAGCTAAAACAAATAAACACCTGTTTCAAGGTTTTCTTAATTTTAACCCGAAAGGGCTAGAAAAGGTTTGAGGGTTCCCTATATATTTGCATAAAAATATTAGGCATAACATAGGTGGGCACAATATACATTGAACTAATGATACTTACGCATAAAAATAGTAGGCATAACACGTTAAGCATAATTTATAGAACCTAACCTAATGTCTATAAAAATACTAACCTAACCTAACCTCTATAAAAAAATTGTTAGACCCAAATAAACTGATAATGCCAAGATAAATATTATGCGAAAAAATGTTTATGACAAAGGTATAATAGGGGAAAAAGAATTATGCGTAACATGTTATGCCAAAACATATTAGTGGAAAAAACATTATGCTAACGAAAGGGATCCCAGGTTTGAGCATCTGTATGATTTGGGATCTTTGAGGCGATTACTTTTAGAATTGGTAAATTATTCAAATACGTATTGCCGTGTTTTTTGTTTGTTTGAAGATATAGTTTCATCAGATTGTTTTGTACTGCAGCCGGTGTACTATACGAAGAAAGATACACGAGTGAACTTGCCGGCATATTATAAGGAATTCGTCCATTAACTAAAATAATTAAATTTGATCCACAAAATATTACGATTATATTGATTATACACTTACTTACCTACTTTATTGTGTGATACTCTATCAGTTTAGTTTTGGTGAGCAACAAAAGGTAGCTTAAGACGTGCATTATTCGTACGTATGAGAGAGGATGGCACTGAATTACGTAAAAGTCGATAAATTTTATTTTAGTGAATTTTAGGGCGAAACTTTATATTACTTTTAATTTTTATATATTGTTTTAAGTTCAAATTTTATTGACGAAGGACATGCTTAATTTTTGTTACACTATAAAAGAAATACGCAAAATTAATAAAGAAATAAATGTTTTAATTAACACCAGAAGCCATTAAAAATTAAAGTTTAATTAACTAAAATGTTATATAAAAATATACTGAGGTACAAAACAAGAAGAGCTGGTTATACTGTTTCACACATAAATGTAGTGTTTGGGGTTCTGTTGCAGCCTACAACTATATACTAATCATACAGAGTAGTTTCAGCGTATTCGAGATAAACAGGCTAAGTACTAATTAATTTGAAAGTTCTCTTACCTAGGGAACTAATCAGCTGTTTAGACGTCAACCCCGGTCTTCCGCTTTCTTCGACTCAACAAGCGCCTGTAGAGACGAGACACACAAACAAACAAGGATTATGCACCCGTTATTCAATAGTTATTCGTTGGGATACACACAGAATGGGAATGGCTTTAAATGGTATCACGTAATTTCGTATGTTGTAACGTCGGCGGGCGGTGCGTGCGTTGCGCGGGAAAGTACTGCGCGGACTGTCGCGAGCTGGCGCGGTCGGTCGCCGTCGTATGCGCCTGCGCAGCACACCAGCACCCGCCAGACCGGCCGCAGACGCCGCAACACTTTCATTGTGCACCCGAGATGCAAACCTGACTCTACATGCAACAGACCTTAAGCTCATTCGAGCTATTCAAAACAGAAATCGATGTGTCTGTTTTGTGCAAATAGTTTCTCAACGTCATTAGAATGTTTATCTCTATGTTCGACCAAGGTTTCTACGATCTCCCTGATATTGCATTGCGACGATTGCATTAGTTGAGTTTACACCATGGGCTTTTTGTATCGGTTACGAAGGTTAGTTTTCTATACCTTAGGCACAAAAGAACAAAAGTGAAAACGATAATTTATGAAGTGAATAAACTTGTATGTTATACGTAAACAACGTAACGCGTGTAAATTCGGCTGGGCATACCTAATGCCAGTAGCCGGTGAGCAGAAAAATTGCTCTATAAATTCGAGCAGGTTCGATAGCAACGATCGCACGCAAGGCGCATGCGTAACTATCAATTTATTTACCACCAGCGCCGGCGCAGCACCTGTGGTTCCGGTGCTAAGTTTCAGCGCGTCGAGGAAGTAGCATCAATACTGTTTGTGAAACTGAATAATTAACCACACATTATAATCAGACAAAAGGCTAAATAAACAATGTTACTATGCGCTGTAATTTAGACCTATTCGTTTTGCATACGTTTATATTTCCGGCGATAAAGATTGTATCGTGTGTTGTCGTTGATCTGTCCAAATTGCAGTTAAATGCTAAGAATGACGAAAAGTGGGGCGGTTTTATTTGTATGGCAACAAACAAACCAGGGAAAGGAAGCAGAGCGGAAAGCAACACAGATGCTTACAACCTTGACATGAGAAATAAGTCAAACCAAGTCGGTTTTGACTGGAAAGCAAAATTAAAGAAATGTAGAAAGTTTTGGTAAACTCGCATTTTATTGCATTTGCTGCATCAACCTGTGGCGTACTAACTCTATACAGGGTTTAAAAAAATTACTAAAGCAAATATTTTAACGGGTGATCCAGTCCATGAAACTGAACCACCTTCCCCAAGAAACCATAGGTCGTAATATAAAAAAAAAACATACAAAATGTGTTGGCCGGCCGGGTCAGTTTGTATAGAGTAAGTATTCTTTTTTTCACATCTCGACCTATGTTTCTTGGGGAAAGTTGTTTAGTTGGCAAAATATTTGCAGCAAATTTTCTTACACCTTATATTTCTCGTACTTAGAAAAATGTTGGCTAATTTAGATTGCCCCGAGGAGTAAGGCACCTTCTTCTATCTAGGTTGCACAAATATATGGGCTTTCAAGGATCATTTGTACGTGGATGGAAATGTATGATTTGAATGCAGGCTGTGTATTGTTTCAAAACGGCTAGTTTTCTTGACCCATCGAGCAGTAGTTTAAACCTAAGTAGTCGATTGCAATACTAAAGTACCTACTGGTAATAATAGGGAAGCTCTTTATCACAATTTATAAACATAACGATTGAAATCAAAGTCCATTACTCAGACAGAGGTAGGTAATTTGCAACATTTAACAGAAAACTAAACTATTTATGGTGGTTCTAGTTATGCAACTTAGTAAGACTTTAGAATCAGTTTTGTTAATCTAGTCTAGTTGTATTGGCAATATATGTGCTTGCAATCTGTATTATTGCAGTAGAAAATGGCGCCAATAGACGAATTGCATCACTGAGTTATGAAAACTTTTCAGATCAAGCGATTTTGTGCAAGGCAAAATTATGATTGGGTACTCTATCTGATTGATGAGATAAATGTAGTAGAGCAAAAACTTGGTATATATCAATATCATATAATATCAATTTCGATTTTATCCCTTGCGTGGTAGGCCAAGCATTTCGAAAAAAATAGTTAGGTACAGTTAAAGATTAATATCGAAATACCTTAACATAAAAATGATGATCTATTAAGTTCAATCAGAACTACGTTATTTCGAAATCTACAGATACTTTACAGATGCAATCTCAAGTAAGAGAGAAAAGAAGGCATATCTGCAACCTTGGCGTGGCTTAAAAGCTTATGGACCCGTATTTTGATATAAAGATATTTATTTGCCAGAATACAGTTATTGGGATCTTATAGAATATATTACAATGGTAGTTCAGTGTATTCAGCCTGCAAGCAGACATGCAAATTTGACTCATGTATGTACAATAATTCAATTACAATATTAAATTTAATAATTTCAATTTATAATGTCACTGGAGATTTAAAAATAAAAATAGAAATCAATCTTAACTTAACATATTACAATTTTGGTTACATTTATGGTCTAGATATTCACGTACACTATAAAAGCAATGCTTCAAGAGCCATTTTGTCATATTAGATTTAAATGAATGTCCGGTGAGTAACTTTAAATCGTTAGGAAGATGGTTATACAATGATATGCTCATATTAAATATATTTTTACGGTATATGTTCTTATAACACCTAGGCTGATGTAGCAGATTCATTAACCTTTTGCTAATATGCATTGCATAGTCAAATAGTCAAATCTGCAATAATATAAGTATGTACGTACTGCAATGCAATATAAGTATGTAGGTACTTGGTATGGCGTGTGATGCCGGTTTAGAATATCATCTATCTGCCTACCCTGCCAGGGATATAGGCGTGATTTGTGTGTGTGTGCAATGCAACAGCTTGTTTTATGTCTAGGAACAAGCATTTGCTTAGAGGTTAAGGTTTAGTTAGTCTGGTGAACCGTGAATTTTTGGGGAAGTTTCTAAGAAGAAGAGCTCTCAAACAGTGTAAAAGCGTTTATTACGCATATTTTGATTAATAACCAAAAACTGCAAGATGAAGAGTTAGTAAATTCATTTCGCAAGACTAGCTAGGTGAGTAGATGTTTAGCTAGTTTTAGAAACATCAACTATATTGCCTTGCCTGTGAAACCTGACAACATTTTGTAACAGGCTGCGGTATGAAATTGCAAGAGTTTGTGAAATTCTTAATTCGATCTTTCGAGAAGAGCAAAAGTACTTGCCTGGGCCGAGGCATATCTAGCGTCATTTGACGCGCGCATTAATTTCTTTTGTTTCGAGGAGATGCACGCCAATAATGAACTTCGATAGTGTTCATTATGGTAGGTACATCTAATGGCGTATACAGGGTGTAAAAAAAATACTGCAAATATTTTAAGGGGTGAATCAGCCCGTGAAACTGAACAACTTTCGCCAAGGAACATAAGTCGAAATATTTTAAAAAACTAGGATGTCCCATACAAAAGGTACCAGCCGACCATGTCAATTTGTATGGGGGTTCCAAAAATCTATTACATATATAGCTTACTTGGGCTATATGAAATGTTAAACAGCACTTTAATTTAACACAAATGTTTATTGTTCGAAACGGAAAGTTATACAGTTTATAAAGCACAGCAGAAGGCGAAGAGTAGGCGGAAGAACGAAGCAAGAATATGATAGAAATTACAGCGATAGTAAGATGAAGTTATGTTAAGTAATTAGCGTAATTAGGCGCGAGCGAATTTGAGCGAAAGCGACGTGTAGGTGCTCGGATGGCGTTTGGACGACTGCTGCGCGGGCGCTGGACCGTCTGGGAGCCGGTTCGGGTTGACCGCCCCGCGCGCGCCGCTGCGTCCCCTCGCTCGCCGTAGTGATGCGCGGTTTAGTGATGGGCACACCACACCACCCCCTCGGCAGTGTGAAAGTTCTGCGGAATAATAATTAGGGAATTTTACTCTTCGGCCAGATCGTGTAGTAACGACCGGCGATGAAGATCTTGAGTGCGGCATATTTTCAATGTGTATATCATTATTTAACACATATGCCGGCTTGATTCTATCTATGGAGACAGTGACTGGTCCTCTGGGTAAATCTAAGGTCATGGTCTTGTCTGTGCGTGATATTACTCGATAAGGGCCTGTGTAAGGTGCCTCTAATGCTCCACGCAATGCGTCTTTTCTAAGAAAAATGTGAGTGCAGGTTTTTAGGTCTTCGTGTATGAAAGTTGATCTAGTATTTGTGTGTCTCGATCCAGGTACTGGGCGTAATCGTGCCATCTGTTCTCGTAATTGAGATACAAAATCCGTAGTAAGTGTAGGTGTAGGATTTATTGAATGGATGAACTCACCCGGGATTCTGAGTGGCTCACCATATACCATCTCGGCTGCTGAACATTTCAGGTCGCTCTTCCATGCTGTCCGTATACCCAGCAGAATGATGGGAAGTGCATCAGTCCATCGCGCGTCGTTGTGAGCCATGATAGCAGCCTTCAGCGTTCGGTGTAGACGCTCCACCATGCCATTAGCTGCTGGATGATAGGCTGTTGTCTGGCGTAGTTGTGCTCCGCAGAGGTTCATCAGTGCCCTGAACAGATTAGAATTAAATTGACGACCTTGATCAGAGGTAATATTTTCCGGACAACCAAAGCGTGATATCCACGTCTCGTAGAAAGCTCTTGCGACGGTTTCAGCAGTCATGTCCCGTAGTGGCGTTACTTCAGGCCAGCGGGTATACCTGTCCACCGCAGTCAGGCAGTATCTGAATTCAGCGGATGGGGGAAGTGGTCCTACTAAGTCGATGTGGACGTGGCTAAACCTTCCAGGTGGAAGCTTGAAAGCGCCTAGAGGAGATACGGTATGTCGATGTACCTTTGAGCGCTGGCAGTCTTCACAAGTCTTGACCCAAAGACGGCAATCTTTCCGAACTGAGGGCCAAACGAATCTGTCTGTTACCATCTTGGTAGTAGCCTTGACCCCTGGGTGGCTCATGCCATGTGCAGCGTTGAATATCTCACGACGCAACTCCTTCGTTACATAAGGACGAGGCCTCGATTGAGAAACATCACAATATAATTTGATGTTGGTACCTGGTACAGGAACCTGCTGAAACTGCAATGATGTGGAGCCTGAAGAAATGAGATCTTGTAGTTCTCTATCCTGCGACTGGTATTTCGCAAGAGTTTCAAATGGCGGGCTTGAAATGGCTTCTATGCGTGAAAGAGTATCAGCAGTCACATTATCTTTCCCTGAGATATGGCGAATATCGCTCGTGAACTGCGAAATGAAATCCAAGTGGTTAAATTGCCTTGGTGAGCACTTACGTTCCTTCTGCTGGAACGCAAACGTGATTGGCTTATGATCCGTATAGATTACGAAATGTCTCCCTTCAACCATGTAGCGGAAATGCTTCACGCTTTCGTATATGGCGAGCAGCTCTCGATCGTAGGCGCTATACTGCTGCTGAGCCTTATTCATCTTCTTGGAGAAGAAAGCGAGGGGCTGCCATTGCTTCTCAACCAGCTGCTGTAATACCGCACCCACGGCTGAGTTTGAGGCATCAGTTACGAGGGCAAGCGGTGAGTTCATTTGAGGATGAGCTAATAGTGTAGATTTCGCTAAACTAGCTTTGCATCTGTTGAAGGCCTGGGTGAGTTCTGGAGTCCAAGTAAGAGGTTGTGATCCTTTTATTTTGGGGCCAGCTAACATGTCGTGCAGAGTTGCCTGGTCTTCTGCAGCGTGAGGTATGAAGCGTCTATAAAAGTTGATCATACCTAAAAACCTTCGCAGTCCACTCACGGTTTTAGGTGGTGGAAACTCCTGTATGATCTCAACCTTGTCGTCCATGGGCCTTGTGCCTTTGTCAGAGATAACAAAACCAAGAAAAGTTACCTCGCTTTGTCCGAAGCTACACTTAGATTCGTTTATCAGCAGGCCATAGTCTTGTAGTCGCTTGAAGACCTGACGTAAGTGTTCCAGATGTTGTGATTCATCCTCCGAAAATATCAATACGTCGTCGATGTAGCCGAAGGTAAAGTCCAACTCTCTCAGTACCTCATCGAGAAAACGTTGGAAGGTCTGGGCAGCGTTGCGTAGTCCGAACGACATATAAGGAAACTCGAACATGCCAAATGGAGTGGTGATGGCAGTTTTTGGAATATCGTCCTTAAATACAGGTATCTGGTTATAGGCCTTTACTAGATCAATTTTTGAAAATACCTTGCAACCAGCCAACCGATGAGAATAGTCTTCAATATGCCGGATAGGGTACCTATCGGGTATGGTACGCGCGTTAAGGGCGCGGTAGTCGCCGCACGGTCTCCAAGTACCTCCTTTTTTAGGCGCCAGGTGTAACGCAGAAGCCCAAGGTGAGTCTGAGCGTCGAGCTGTACCATCACGCATCATCTCCTCAAACTGCTCCTTAGCTATAGCGAGTTTGTCTGGCGCTAGACGGCGAGGTCGGCAGAACGTTGGTGGACCATCTGTAGTCCTGATGTAATGCATGGTTGAATGTTTGATCTGACGAAGAACGCCTGATGGCTTGGTCAAATTAGGGAACTCTGCTAAAAGCTTGTGGTACTCACTGTTACCGGAAATGGACTTCACGCTGACGTGCTGGCAGAGCCTGACTTCTCCAGGTGAGGTTAAGGTAGTCAGGGTATCAATCAGTCTTTTATTCCTGCAATCGACCAATAATCCATAGTGAGATAAAAAATCAGCGCCAATAATGGGTCTGTTCACATTAGCAATTACAAAGTTCCAAGTAAAATCACGCCTCAGTCCCAGGTTTAAAATGAGTTTCATCATCCCGTAGGTAGAAATTGCTGAACCATTTGCTGCAGTGAGGGTATATTCGACAGACGGACTAGTGTACTGGCGTAAAAATCTTTTAGGTAGCACGCAGAGGTCAGAGCCTGTATCCACAAGGTATTGAATCTTACTTGACTTATCGGTAATAAATAAGCGACGACTCGAGGGAGCTTGACAGTCGTTAGTCGCCTCTACTGACTGTCGCGACTGTTTTTTAAATCAGTAGTATAGGTGCATGGTTTCACGCAGTGGTTCGCTTTTTGAGCAAAATTGTTATGGTACCAGCACCAAGATGAGTTACGGTTCTTACTCCTACCTCGTGACTTCGACCTGTTACCACCAGACCTTGTGTTCCTGAAGTGGCTGCGTGATCTGCGACTACCCTCAGGTTGAATGTTCAGCTGCGCGATCTGCCGTGACAGCTCTTGTTGAATGCGCGTGCCGATTGACTGCTCCATACGTTGCATCATGGCTTCAAAGTTATCAGCACTCGCCACCTGCTTTTGATAATTAGGATTAGGTACAGCTTCGTAAACTTGGTCAGCAAGGTTAGCCATCTCATCTAAAGGCGTCGTTTGTGACGCAACAATAGCCTGAATATGCAGAGGAAGTCGGGTACTCCATATGCTGCGAAGAACCTCATCGGTTAAACCGTCCACGGCCAACGATCTTAGGTGTCGTAAAAACTGCGAGGGCTTGCGATCACCCATCTCCTCTGTGTTGAGTAGCTGTCGTATTTTCTGCTCACGAGAAATAGAAAGTCGCTTTATTAATTCAGTTTTAAGTTTTTCGTACTTCCCGGTTGCCGGGGGTTTAATAATTATGTCGCGTATTTCCTTGGCAGTTCTAGGATCTAGCTCGCGGAGTACCTGGTAATATTTCGTGTCATCCTGCTTGATGTTGGTCATTTCGAATTGCGCCTCAACTTGAGCAAACCATATTTCTGGGTCATCTTGATAAAAGGCGGGTAAGCGCACAGCAACGCGCTCCACCGCAAAATTCGGCTGGCCGCCGCCTTGGCCGCCGCCGCTGCCTTGGCCGCCGGATTGGCCAACGGGTTGGCCGCCGCCGCCGGATTGCTGTACAGCATCACCCTCGTTCCGTTCCTCGTCACTGTCGGACATCTTGACGCGACGATAGCAACGTAAGCGCTAAACAATGTTCGTTGTCGGAGTCACCAAATATAGCTTACTTGGGCTATATGAAATGTTAAACAGCACTTTAATTTAACAAAAATGTTTATTGTTCGAAACGGAAAGTTATACAGTTTATAAAGCACAGCAGAAGGCGAAGAGTAGGCGGAAGAACGAAGCAAGAATATGATAGAAATTACAGCGATAGTAAGATGAAGTTATGTTAAGTAATTAGCGTAATTAGGCGCGAGCGAATTTGAGCGAAAGCGACGTGTAGGTGCTCGGATGGCGTTTGGACGACTGCTGCGCGGGCGCTGGACCGTCTGGGAGCCGGTTCGGGTTGACCGCCCCGCGCGCGCCGCTGCGTCCCCTCGCTCGCCGTAGTGATGCGCGGTTTAGTGATGGGCACACCACACATATTTCGATCCATGTTCCTTTGGGAAAGTTGTTCAGTTTCATGGGCTGATTCACCCCATAAAATATTTGGAGCTAATATTTTTACACCTAATATACCCCTTAGTCCCCGACTAACCAATGCAACAGAGTCTTGTAACACATTCACTACAACATCTACGGCGCGACGCGGCGTAGCAAACTAATCTCCCTCTACGAATGGCTACGAGAACGTAGATGGTGAATGGGCAATTAAGTACCTACAATGGGGAACGCTACCCATCAAGTTTTAAGCTGGTAATTACGTGGATTCGTACTTAGTGTGAGAAGTAGATTATTTAGTATTATGCTGCCGCGTTGTCCTACCCTTAGGCTGTAGAATCGTAGCCCGTAAGTTATTAACTTAAAGTTGAATTTGAGCACCCTTCCGAAAATTTATCTTTTTGATTCCCAGCCGGTACTGATATTTGACGAATGATTTTAAATAATTATCTATTCCATCTCAAGTTATTTTGAGTGCGTATGTGTGGATGGTGTGGAGTGTTACAGGGATTCCTACACTTTTATCACAACATAGTATAAAACAAAGTGATTTTTTTGCGTCTGTATGTATGATTAAATCTTTAAAACTACAAAACGGATTTTGATGCAGTTTTTTTTAATAGATAGAGTGATAAGAGGAAGGTTTACATGTACAATAATTTCCGGAAAAACACTAATTCCCATGGGAGAATAAGTTACAGCGGGCGCTAGATAAAAAAGAATTTGATTGTTCTTCAGAAGTGTGAACGTATCAGATAAACAACTTGTATTGTAACTCAAGTACTCAAGGTACACAACAGGTCAAGAAATTCGATATGGTAAACCGCAATCCGTGCTACACTATAGTGCGGTACGATATGAGAATCTAGGCCTTTTCCTACACTAGCTAGGCTCAGCAGGTACCCGACAGATGTGCAATGTGCAGTAATCTGAACGTTATATAACTTGATGCAATACTTACAAACATTGCAACATGGATTGAGCACCTCGGTCTTAATAGTTTTATAATGATTTAGTGTTTTTATTCCTGCAAAACTTGTACATACTTTTTTTAAAGAAACGTTTACCTACATATATATTAGTTTATTTTAATTCTAAATATAAAATTAATCATAGGTACCTTTTATCTATTTAGGATCAGCGCAATGTTTTACGGATAATTACTAGCCAAAGACAGTTATAAAAACCGAGTTAAAAAAGTTACTAAGTTTTGGTAATATAAAAAAACTTCCAATAAATAGCTTAGCCAGTACCTTCCGACTTATTACGTGATTTTATTTAGGTTTCAGCCACAGCAATAGGCCTGAGGAGACGTTTTCAACATGACTAACTATGAAGTAATCATGGCTAGAAAATTGTGATAGAGCCCCATTCTCTAAATTGCGTTTGCGACAGTTTACGAGACATCATTAAATCCTACAACTGTTCAGTAAAATATTTACTTTCCTTAGTCTGTTATTCAGTTTTAAACTAAAAGAATCAGTGGGTTATCTATTTTATGATACCTTCGTTTGACTTAAATAGTCAAAATAGTTTTAAGAATTGATTCAGCGAGAACATGAGAGCAAAATAACAAGAACAGAAACAAGTAATATTTAGCGACAGAGCGACATCCACGGGTAGAAAATTGGGTAATGTTATACTAAACCAGCGTTACGCGAGCAAAAATATTTTTCTTAATAAACAAGCAAGACAAGAGTAGGTATATTTGGCTAAGCAATTTCTACGCTGGAATCGAGCCCAGTTCGTATTTAATTTGTTACACAAAATGGATTGTACTCTGCAAGTATCGATTTAGAATCCTCTATACAGACAGAACAGTTTTATAAATCAGGTGTGCACACTTACCAGTAACATTGCGTGTGTAAGTCAGTCCATTAAAGGTCCCCACGTAATCACCTAGGAGGGCGCCGCTCGCATTCTAAACCATTGAAAGCAACTGCATTTGCCCGCCTGCTGCCAACTCTTGAGAAACTTCCTTGCCTCATTAGTTTCCAATTAGACTCATGCATGGCTAATTCCGGCACTTCCTGAAATGATGTCATACCCGATCTGATCTGAGCAACTACCAAGTTTCCAATTAATGCCTGGAATGCCTAAGCAAACAGTTTCGTTGTACGGCTTGAATGGCCGTCGTAAAGCAAGATGGTTGCAGTAAAAGCCGTTTATGGGATAAAAGTGAAATTAGTTTCTGGGTTGAAGGCCCTCGACGATGAAAGGGATAGTATCTATTTAATTGAGAGTTAGGCCTAATAGGTGGCTCACAAACCTTGGCATCTGACCTCATCACGGTTATTCCACTCGATGATCCATTCTACGTGCTAGTAATGACCATTATTAGCTAGATTTGATAGCAGATGTAAATAATTTTCAGGAGGATACAATTCGCATTAGAAAAATGATCGATAGATGTTTTCTTACCTGAATGCCATTTTTGAAAGCTTTTTTTCGGCGTCACTTTCACAATTTAGAAAAACAGCTACATTTCTCTATTCACTGATTTTTAAAACTGCGCTCCCACTTCATCCTGCAGTTGGTAAAGCAATAGAAACTAGAATTAGTATGGAGTAAACACAAGCATAAATAAAAGAAAATATAGTTATAAATATAATTTTTATTAATAAAATTTTACTATAAGTAAACTTAAGCACCACAGATATCCCAGGTCTATCCAAGTGTGATCATGTTGTCGGTGGTTTCGGCGTGTAGCTGATGGTTGCTGTTGGTGGAAGCTGGTACCTCGTGGTGCGGCCCGACCAGGCAGTGCTGGAGGCTGCAGCCGCTCCCGACTGTCGCTCCCGTGTACACCACGCAGTCTTGTAGTACGCAACTGCAAACAAAATAAAATATCTAAGATATTTCTTTTTTTTTATAAATAGATATCTAATAATGAGGCCGAGATAGAGAATGTGGAACGAGAGTGAAGCCTTGTCCTGCAGTGGGCCATGTATGTCTCAGAATAAAAAATGGTAGGACCCTGAATTTTACGAAATCATTTAAAACTAGCTGGTGCCCGCGAACTTCGTTTCGCCATATATCATCCATCATATCAGCTATATAAAGGAAGCTCACTGATAAACATAGGACTCCCCTATAGACGCTAAGAACCATAAAATAATATATTATAAGCTTATATTAAATTGTTGGTAGATAGGTACCCAAAAACTTGGTTTCGCCGAGTATACAGTGTGTAAAAATATTAGCTGCAAATATTGAAATGGGTGAATCAGTCCATGAAACTGAACAACTTTCCCCAAGCAACACAGGTCGAAATATGGAAAAAATTTTTGAACCTCCCATACAAATGTAGCAGCCGAGGAAGTCAACTGTATGGGAGGCCCAAATTTTTTTTTCATATTTCGACCTATGTATTCCTTGGGGAAAGTTGTTCAGATTCATGGGCTGATTCACCCCTTAAAATATTTGCAGCTAATTTTTTTACACTTTATATGTAATTTAAAAAACTGTTAAAAATCCTAAATTTACAATTTCCACATGCAAAAAAGAGTAAGAAAACGGTGGTTCTTTTATATAATATGTTTGGTATTTTTGAATCCTGTAGGTTGAATTTGCTGAATCAGGTTACAGATTAGTCACTCCCTGTTCCAAATCCTCGCTTTCCAGTTCATTTTAGCAGATTTTTTAAAACCGTGCGTTTACTTCCAAAGGTATCAATTCCGTGAAGTAGACTGATGCCACATTTCTTAACATTGTGATGGATGAATAAAGACCGAGTTCATGAGTGTGAATAAATAAAACATAAGCTTATTAAAACCAAGTAATCCTACTACAAAATCCTATCCTATCTCCTACTAATATATTAAAACAAAAAATTTGTTTGTTTGTTACTTCTTCACGCAAAAATTGCTGAACTGATTTTCATGAAATTGGGCACAGATGATGCGTGATGCCGGCTTAGAATAGCATCACCCCACATCCTTCACGCGGGTGTCGTAAGAGGCGACTAAGGGACTCGAGGGTATTGGTATTACAATTTTTAGGCGACAGGCTGACAACCTGTCACTATAGTGATACGCATGTTTTCTTGAACAACCTTGGAAAACAATCCTCAAAAATGTCAGACGTGGCGATAGCAACCGTATTCTTACGGCCGTTAACGCTCTGCCTACCCCGCAAGGGATAAAGGCGTGATATATGTATGTATGTATGGGCACAGACATAAAAGGGGTAACTTGTACTAACACATAGGAAAGTTTTTATCGTAAAAAAAGTTCCTGAGCGATGCCACGCGATGACCGATTTCCATACGGGCGGAGCCGCGGCTAGGGTTACATTTAATTAAGTACCTAAGGCTATTTAATTAAGACCGTATGCTGCCGGCAGAGTAGAATAACTCCTCTTTTCCCGTGGGGGGTCGCGTCGTAAGAATCAGCCGAGGGAGAAACCCGACCCAAGACCGGCCCTGGAGAAGGACAACAGAGTCTACATTCAAACCCGGAACGGGGTCTCTGTCAGGCGCGTGTGACAGAGGTCTATCCTGCAGCCAACATGGCTCGGCATGTATCGACTCGTCGTTCCTGTGGAGTCAGCCAAGGAGACCGAGAGAGTGGCCTTGTTTTGGGCAATTCGGCGTTTTCCAAATCGATTTATACCTATAGCCACGAAAAGTCTTATCTGAGACACTGATTGGATCATCTGGCACAGACGTATGAGGCTTTGAGACCGATGATAATGACTCATAAAACTGAACAACTTCCGTAAGGAAAATTTTACAGAACATAATATGGAAAAAGAATATCTTCCGTAGAAAATGTACCAGTCAATCGAGTCAATTTGTATGAGTAGTCCAATTTTTATTCATATTTCGAATTAATGTTTCAGAAAAAAGTTTGCGCACCTTGAAAATAATGTTGGTATTGTCGGCTAAACATATAATAACAGTATGTAACAGACCAACATTGGCTATTAACGTAGATATAAGGAATAGCTGTAACAAAATTAGCATAAAAAATTAAAAACAAAAAATTGTGGAACTTCGCTGGTCGACTTACATCATAAGCAGATCCACTTCCGCTGAGCCATTTTAACCATGGTTGGAGCGGCAAAAATAAGGATATCCCTTCACTCAAACTTTTGCTTTGATAGTAGATTACGCACCAAGAAAACGATCCATAAATAAAGGTTGTATCGTCTGGTACGCAACTTACACGTCTTGTACCTAGGAACTTTTGTTTTCGAGTGTAAAAAATATTGAATTATTAAAAGTTAAAATTATTCCAATATTAAAGAGGTATTTTTGTAGTCGTAGACATATTCGTAGATTTTACTTTTCTTGTCGTAATATTGAGTAATAATTCGACAAACTCATTTATTGAGGTTATAAAAATATAGATTAAAAATATAAATACGGCCTCATGTTATTTTTCTTTCTGCGCGCTTATTCAAAGTGACACAATTCGTACTGGCCAGTTCGAAATTTGAAATCAATCTCGGGTCCAATAAGCCCATACACATCTTTTTACTACGCCGCACTATGAAATTTACGTGATTTACAAACTTATTTTATGTGTAGCAGCCAACCCCCCTTTTAGGGGTATGTTTTTTTTAGCCTATAACCTGGTCGGTAATTAACTTGACATTTTGGTACAAATTGCATCAACATCCGTTCGGTCGTTTTCGCGTGATGCTTCCGCATATCCACAAACAAACATCAAACATCTAAACATCTAAACATCTAAACACCCAAACAGACAAAAATTAAAAAAATTGCAGAAACGTGTTTTGTTATCAATATTAAGTATCACGAAACATTTTTTTTTTGGATATCTTGTATGTACAGACTTTCGGTCCTCTTGAGCTTTATTATATGTATAGAAGATACTAAATATTTGCTCCCTATAATCCATTGTAGTGTAGGCAGTTGGCAACTATGCAAGATTTCGCCCATGTGGCGCTTTAGATTTCCTTGGTGAACTGAGTGCCAGGTAGTGGTCACTCAGTTCACCAAGCCTAAATTAAAATCAAGATCAAACCCCTGACTTCAATACATAGTATAAAATGAAGTCGCGTTGTCTGTCAAGGATATCACTAACTCCTTCGGCTTACGTGTATACTATACATGCCAGGAAAACGTCATTTCCACCAGAAAATAAATAACAGTCGGTGTAACTGATAAGCCTGCCACTATTAATAATGTAAAAATGAATCTTACCCTTCCTTAATAGTTACATTATTCATCAATATGCAGTTAGTAATTCTGACTTTGTTTTCCACCATACAGTTACTGCCAATGAAACTGTTCTTTATAGAAGTCTTCTCACTAACTACACTCTTGTCGCCGACGGTGCAGGTTTCATCTATCTGTCTCGTTTTCACTTCACTGACCGGGTGGAACCTTTCTGTCAATGGTGAACCTGTTAGGTCTTCCCATTTTGAGAGAATCTGTAAAATAAAATATTTGTTACTTTTATAGAAACCGTTGAAAGAAACACTGTCATCAAAATATAATAGTTTGTTCCCTCCCTGTTTGGTAGAGATTTGCAGGATAAATCAGCTGAATAAATTCCAATAATCCTGTTATGCATGGTTTTTGTTGTTGCTGTAAAGAGTGAGCTTTACTGTATCAAAATTAAGCCCCATCTAACCCAACATGACATTTTTGTGCAGTTATGCATATCAAGTACTAGGCCCCATCTTAGACAACACTGTTACTGTAGAATTAAACTGAATGAATAGATAGAAGTAGCAATGTAAGAACAATAAGGATCTTTTGTTACTTTTTACTGCATACAATTTACCAAAAGCCACGGCACAGGACAGGTAGCAATAAAAATCTCTTCTTCAAGATCTATGGCTCTGATGAGGGATAAGAGATAAACTTCATCAATCAGGAGTATAAATAAGTAAGAAAATCATAATCTATTCTTCTATTTACCTTACTGTTAGCCAAAAAGAATGACGATAATGTGTTGATCCTCATCCCAAAAACACTTTTGCTTGGTATGTGTGTGTAACATCTCAATATATCATTGTAGTACACTCCTTTGCTGCCCATCTTGTGGTCATTATAGGCCGACATCTCTCTGATTTTGCTCTCATAACCTGTTTCTTGAGCAAACTCAAAGATATCATTTGTGACTTCAACATTCTTTTCTGAAGTGCCTTTTTTCTCTAAAGTTTTGGGTTTTGTTAACTGTTTCTTCACAATATGGGGAACCAGTTCACCTTTCACTGAAGTAAACTTATCAGCTTCAACTATGTAGTCAATTACCCATTTCTTCATGACATACACATGAGCATCCAGTAGTCGGCTGTACATACTAATAGAATTGAATTTCTTGATGAGAATTCTAGGTATAGTTACAGATTCTTCAAAGTCGCTGGCGCTAGCTAAAAAGACAAGTCTCTTGGTTTCTTTGTCAATGCATACTAAGTCCCGATCTGGTTTGGATTTGGTCTTAGGTCCAGGCAGTTCGATCCATTCTTCTGGGCCATTGTTGAAAAACAGTGTGGCTAATGCTGCATCATGTTTACGGTACAGATTGAGTACTTCATTGAGGTTGACATTAGTAATAAGATCGCCGGACACCACAATAAGGTCTGTGTTCACACGGTTACTGATGTGTTTCAGGGAATTTGCTGTGCCCCAATCTTCTTCAGAAGGTATTACTATCAAATCATATTTAATTTTCAACGGACACTTCTCCAAAGCATTTAGAATGTTAGACTTGTCTTCGTCCAGGACAACAACCATAGTTTCTGCAAAAGATATATTTCAAATATTTATATTCTAATATTTTCAGATAATAAACTTTATTTAAGTTTAGGTTAGATTGTGTACAATAGGTAGGTATGTATTTTATAAAAATCAACTAATTCTTAGGAAGGCATGAATATTAAATTATGAATCTAAAATGTAAACAAGCTGATCAACCTCTATTAGATACAACCCCCATCAGTTCTAAATTAGGTCAGAGTATACTATTCAGGGCTGTAAATTATAAATGCCCACCCCAAGTGCTAATAATATTACACTCTGTGTCTATTAATTTTTATTATTTTCACCTTGTCAAGTCAATCACAATTTTTTGATGATTTTCCCCATCTCTGGTTATACTTTATACCTTACCTTGAAAACCAACTCTTTCTAGCATGTTCAGTGAGTACCATAGGACTGGGTAGGGTCCTACTGGCAGTAAGCATTTGGAAACTGTTCCACCGACATCAGGCAGTCGAGAACCTCGCCCCGCGGCCAGTACCACCGCTTGAAACTCCAGGAGTTTGTGCATACTTGTTGACCTGCAGAGTTTTAGAAAAGAAAGTTATTTTATACAGACTCTTATAGAAAGTGGGGGATAATAAAATATTTTTATCATGTTTCACTGACAAGGTAAGCACTATGCATGAAATCTTTAGTGAAATTGTGCAAACAAAAGGTAAATTTTGTTGAGGTTATAAATTGTTACTCCAATGGACAAATGAAACTGTCTCTATCAGTGCACCTTGAAGGCTGTACATAAAAACAAATAAAATTTTATTAATAGTCTTACCACTTCGCGTAATCATAAAATTATTTCACTAAAAACGGGAGTATTTTTCTCCCCAATCCCCAATTTTATTGCCTACGACTTTGACAGTGACAATTACAATGTTGCCATAATCACTCGATGTTCGCATATATACTATATTTTTAAAGTGTTCGTACCAAATAATTTCCCTTTTAAACTACAGACTATAAGTTTCAATGTAAAAATTAACATTATACGTATTTAAATACCTACGATGTACGGTGCGACTATTTGTGAGTGACGCCAATTTACCATTCTGACATTATCAAAATGAACTCAGTACATTATTATATCAGCCGGTAATTGGAAATTTATTTATCAAAGAAAATTATTACAAATATTAATCCGCAACAAGCATCGTCAAACATTTGCCAAAAGGAACAGAAACAATCAGCAACATGCCTCGTCAGAAGTTACATCAAAAATAACTTTCAGCAACACGCCTCGTCAAAAAAGAATTATATAACTTACTCTCAGCAACATGCGTCGTCAGGCTTAATCAAAAAGACCTCTCCGAGCCATACCTCGCCCAAAGGTGCCTAAAACACTTGCAGCATTCCCTCGCTGAATTGTGATTGACAACCTTTGGACGAGGTACGAGCCCGAGCGAGGATCGAAACCCTTTTCCCGCAAGCGGCGATCTATCTCTGCTATAAATTTTTTGGCCTCTGCCCCCCAAACACCGGTAGTCTCTACTGCCACGGGAACAAACATGTAAGAATTTTTTAAATCAGCGTATTTCAAATGTTTTTGCCTAGCTGCTGACTCGGCTGCATACCCAGCGGACTGCCTTGAACCTGATAAATGGCAAGCCGCAAACGTGCAACAGCAAGTAGCGTCCCATAGGAGACAACGGCCCCTCTCCCACGGAATTAGGGTCAGGCCATCCGGGCGCTTACCATCAGATCTTGACAAGCCTGACGGCTCCAAAACACATGGAATGCTTGCAGATACTAGGGTACGGCGTAACACATCATTCAAGGCATGGTGCCTAGATAAACGTCCCGCTGAACGGACACAACTTAGACCATGAAGGCCATTCGCCTCAACCCTAGATCCACAAACACACTCATGTGGCTCACACATTGAACAGCCGAGACGCAAAGCGGCAGCTACCCTCAGCGAGTCCTCATCCAGGAAAGTACCCAGCTGCGGAGAGGGTAACGCGTGTAGCCAAGCCCCCGCCTCTGGACATACTGAAGCTTTTAGACGAGCTAAATCCAAGTCCGACGCACCATCCAAAAGAAGCTTCAGGGCCAACCTTGAGTAAATATCATCCCAGCTTTTCTGACGACACCTGTCCTCAGGAAGTGCTTCACCCCGACAGAAAATCTCCCAAGCTGACATGGCCTCACTGACGAATGGGATAGCAACCTCGTCACCATTATTAGATAGAATCTGAGTGACCAGGCTTACTACCCCATGCGCAGAAGCCAAAAAAGGAAGACCAACACTCTCCAAACGCCGCACACCTAAACCTCCGTGGCGAATAGGTAAAGCAGCCTGACACCACTGCCTTTCATCCAGGCTGACATTTAGGATGCCCTCAAGAGTATTATATTATAGTGGACTGACTGACTGGTAACCTGACATTTGTTTATGAAGTAATGGGAAAGAGAAAAAGACTATCCGAATGGAATGGACTCCCCGTATTAAGACTTTTTGTTATTGTCGATAAATTCAGAAGTCTGTAGCAAACACTTGAAGAAATAAAGAAAATTCTTCACCACTTTGTAGAATAGAATTTTATATTTTATTATGGCTACACTATAAAAATGTTTTTATGTGGTCTACAGGCAAAGTATCCAAACTTATATAGCCATCAGAAGAAAAAAGGTTTTCGAAAGCAATGATGTTATATTGAAAGTTTGCTACCAATTTGTGCATCTTGCTATTATTACTGTACTAGAACGTTGTACACAAACGTACCCCTGATTTAATAAAATCTAGTACCTAGGAAACTAATAGATATTGTGAAAAGAATTGGTTAGACCAATTGTTGCAGTTTTCCGTGTACGATATCAGTAATCACGCTTTCAGAAATTGAGCTTCAAATGTTTAACTGCAGTGGCTATCGTGGTGAATTACGGCCGCTATCGCCACATCTGTCAAATATTGTGGGCGTGTAGTGTAGGTATACCTATCACTCTAGTGACAGGTTGTCAGCCAGGCGCCTAAAGTTATAATACACATGATACACTCGAGTCCCTTAGTTGGCCTCTTACGACACCCGCAGGAAATAAAAGGGGTGATGATATTAAGGGGCAATTCAAAATAAACCGTGATTAAAACAAATATTTAGAATACAAATATAATGTGACTCAAAAACATAAATTACAAATCTTTTCACAGTCATCATCATCACCATAGTCTTGAAAGTAGCGCCAGACAGGGAAGGCTTAGGAGGGACAAGGTGGAAAAAATTGTGTGCATTTTCGACGGTTACGTTTGAATTGAAGAAACCTCATTCTCTTCATCACAGTGGCATTCGTTTGAAGATTCTAGAAGCAGAGAAATTAGTAAGTTACTTGTAGATAAACAGGTAATCCTCTGCCTTCGTTCGCATTAATTCCATTCCCTAGTTCCATGATGGTACTACTGCGAATTTTATTTTCGCAATAGTTCCATTTTTATAATATGTATATGGTAATGGAACTAGTGCGAATACTTAAATTTGTATTCTCCATAGTACCATTACTTCAATAATAGGTTGACTAGATAAATAATGGACAATTAACGGCCCGCCCGCGGTTTCGCCTACGATGATAATAGATTAACATGTATTCTCGTAAAAAAAGTAGGTATTATTTTCACATACTTGAACCAATATGTACCTTTAAACTTTCCTGTGGTTATGTTCTCAATCTCATATGAAATCAAAATCTATAGTATTGCGATATACTCTCACTACAATTCCCGTTCCGTTTCCCGTTCTCGTCATACGTTATCTGTCATACTTTACCCGTCATCCGTTACCAGCAACTGTCAACCGTCCCTAGTCTAAAAGATGGCGGACATTTTTTGCTTTTTTATGACGGACTCGTTGTCGATGAGCACTTGGACCCTAAGATATCGATTTTGAAAGCAATCGCTCCAATAACTAAGAAATCCAAGATGGCTGCCATTTTTTTTCTATGTTTACAACGGATTCGTTATCGATGAGCACTTGGACCTCCAGATATCCCCAATCATCCATTCCCCAGTACACACAGAGCACAATAATGCTCAAATGCAAATTATAAATGGAGATATTAGTATAGGACACTTCCTTGATAAACTGCGATAAAACTTTGAAGTGCGTTGGCTTACCGAAGTTTTTCACTTTTCAGTATAAATAACCTAATGATTCAGTAAATTATCCTAATGATCTCTATAATTATGTAACCTAAATGAAAATGATTATTTAAATAATTTAATATTAAAAGATAAGTAAATTAATATTTTTCTCTTCTTTTCATTTTTTTTTACGAAATTTAATAATAAAAATATTAATAATTAAATTTTCTTATTATTTTTAGCCATAATGAATCCGTAGATAATCAAACCCCTAAAATTAGGCATTAAGTGTCCATTATTTATCTAGTCAACCTATTATTGAAGTAATGGTACTATGGAGAATACAAATTTAAGTATTCGCACTAGTGCCATCTGGGGGCACGGCAGTGCCCCCGCCAAGTCGAGCTAGAAAGCGGCACAGCCGTACCATCCTTTTCTCGAAGCGGTTCAGGCCATTTTCAACACCTTATAACTTTCTTGTGGATAAAACAAAAGACTTAAAACTTCAGGAATCAATCAAAAGCCCTGTAGATACGGTATATTTCAAATTTCGTTCACTTTGAACCAGTGGTTTAGGAATTATAGCTAGTCAAAGTTCTTAATTTTGTCACTGACTGACTGACTCACTCACTCACTCACTGACCGATCATCAAAATTCTAAGGCACTTCTAGCAGACATAGAGACTTCTAATTTAGAATATAATTTGGGTTTAGTGTATGAATCAAGGAAAAACTTAAAAATCTAGCAATTTCAATGCAGTTTTCTAGATAAACCGATAGCATAAATAACTTTGTAATTCCATAGAAATGTACTGTTTACCAAGTTATATTTTGCTGTCGCTTCTAAAATACTTTGTTTTGGTCCAGCAAAATAATCACAGTTGTCGCTGTTAGTTTCTAAAACACGCTATCGTTTTGTTTTTGGGAAAAATATAAGGTGTCGACGGAAATTAATGTCACGGTACCTTTCGCCACCTCTCACTGGTAAGTGCTAATGGTAAGGAACTCAGTGAAAAATCGTCTAACCTGTTAGATAAGGCTATAGTTCACCAGAGTTGTAGAAATAGTAGTGGTAAATTGGGTGAACGCGAATTTTCTCAAAATTTGCTTTCACTCAAGCTCTGTCGCGAATCGGCGGTGACCGTTACTCGGTTGGCACCTCCTCGTAGGAGGAGAGGTCAACTAAGTTTCCAATATGTATCGCCTATGCTATAACTATACATAAAAGTCAAGGCCTCATTCTTAATAATGCGCTGATGGATATAGGTTCAGCTGTATTTACATCTGGTCAAGCTTATGTAGCACTATCAAGAGTAACAAGTCTGGGCGGCTTACATTTTATAAACATAGACTTTGGAAGTATTGAAGCGCAAGAATCCGCAATTTGTGAATGCAATAGACTAAGAAGCATTTACCGTCCAGACTTGACAAAAATCATCACTACAAAGATTCCGAGAAAACCACATAAAGATAGAGAGTGGGCTATGAGAAAAACCGTGGCTGAGGCTCAAGAAATAGAGCCGCAAAAGAAAAAAAGGAAGACTACCTACAAAAAGAAATGAGATCCCCTCAAAAACATTAATATATTAAAAAAATCCAAGTCTCGCTACTGAGCTGTTCAACCGTAAAAAGGTATGAGATCCATTTGAAACCAAGTCGGCTATCGGTTTGTTTATTCCCCACTTAAGAGATCTATCTTAATTAATTACGTAATTAGTTAATAAGCATTATTTTATAGTGACCATATCAATATTTTCAATATATTTTAATGTTTACAATAAATTGAATGACCGCCGTGTGATGCCGGCTTAGAATAGCATCACCCCACCTCCTTCCCGCGGGTGTCGTAAGAGGCGACTAAGGGACTCGAGAGTATTGGTGTATTACAATTTTTAGGCGGCAGGCTGACAACCTGTCACTATAGTAGTACACATGTTTTCTAAAACAACCTTGGAAGGAAAACAATCCTCAAAAATGTCAGACGTGGCAAAAGCGACCGTATTTTAACGGCCGTTATTGCTCTGCCTACCCCGCGAGGGATACAGGCGTGATATATGTATGTATGTATATTATAAAAATGGAACTATTGCGAAAAAAAATTCGCAGTAGTACCATCATGGAACTAGGGAATGGAACTAATGCGAACGAAGGATCCTCTATCCTCTGTAGGGGGGGCAAAGTTTCCCATCATACTTACTATTATTATTAATATTATCATCATGGCCTGCGATCATGGCTTCCCCACCGCTATATAAAGATTGTACATTGACATCATCATTAAGAAGTTCTGCGCGTGATCCTTCACCAGCCCCGTACTCTTGGTTGCAAGGTATGCACGGTTGCTCCACTTTTTCATCTGCGACTTGGTAAACCTACAACAAGATAGTATTTGGAGGTTGGTCATCATGTGTTGTAATTATCAGTAAAATAAACCATATAGGATTCAATATGTAACTTATTAACTTTGGCCGCATTGATATGTGTACTAGGGACGAGACGGGGCATACAGCCATTTACTGTTTTAATCCTATATAAGGCCATGGGAATAATGTTACTACCTAAAATTGAACTTTAACTACCCGCAATAGATTTCAAAACGAATGCAAAAATTTGACATGCTCTGCCCGTTAAAAGGTTAAGGATATTCAGAGTATCATTGTGGTTCTGAGAGCATGCGCGTTGCAAAGAGTTGGAATATGTATCTAATACTTTTAATATTGTATTTTTTAAATACCTGCCTAATAGTTTTTCCCACTTTTTTTGTCTCAAAGTCATATAAGTACTGGGCCCCAAGTCTGCAATTTTTTGTCATTGTAACGTCATCGAAACTCAAGTGTCATTCAATTGCCATTGTTATTTTTCAATACTTCAAACTGTTAGCAGACTACGAAATTACCGATATCATCCAACTGAGATCCAATCGACATCCAACTGAAACGATTTTCATTTAGCAGGCTTGGGGCCCAGAGACAGCGTTTCTTACCTTCCCATCATATCCAACAGTTGCAACAATATCCGGTGCCCGTAACGACTTTCCTTGCACATGCAGCTTGTTTGATTTACGAGGTACAGAGCCTGTCTTAGTATAAGATCCTCCACAATATCTTGTGCATATCTCGGCCCTAAAAAAACGATAAATATAATAGTTTGTTGGAAAACTTAATAGATATTTTTAGAATGTCTAGTTGCAAATTTTTCTATAGCAGGATTTGAACCTACTCTAGAAGTTGGATTTTGCAGTCTGCTCGTAATTATATACCTAAGATATGTAGGAAAAAAGGAATTTATCTATCTCACTACCTATGTATAAGTAGGTAATAATTTCATGGGCTGGTTCATCCCTTGAAAGGAAGTTAATAATTTTCTTAACACCCTGTATACATATAAGTTACCTACTAAAACAGTTACCTGGGATCCACTGGATGTGTTATTTTCAGGCCTGTTATACAAGCTTGCAAAGCATTTTCTTGGCTCGAGTCATTTAATGCGGCTCCTCCAACTGGTCTTAAAGGCGGTAATATTGGAGCAGTATCCTCTTGGGGCATTATATGAGCAGGATTGGCACATGACAAGCATGTCGTATCTCGGTATATCCTTCTGGTTACACTAGCGGCAAGTGGTTCGCCCATAACCGCCTTTACAAAGTCTATTTGTTGTTTCAGCTTGTTGAGATGCTTTGTTATTTCCTCGCGTAAATCCTCTAGGTGGTGAAGGTCGATTTTACCTTCTATTTGTCTCATTAGATCTTCAAGGGCTCTCTGTTAGTTATTAAAAACATTTATTATTATATTTAGTGCGCTTTCATGTGTCGACTCGGTAAAGTAAGAGATTGTAAAACTTCACTAAAAATACTTACTTGCCAAGTAGCTTCTTGTTTTCTAAATATTGTTTGAGTGTTTAATATGTCTTGATCGAGTTTCTCTATGTTTTCATAAAAACACTCTTTATTCACCATTCCATTCAAATCTTTGATATCAGCTTTATCTCGAAGAGAATCTAAGGCTTCATCCCGATCGCTCTTCATGTCTCTTAATAGTTCAATTTCAAATTGTAATCTCTGAAAATATATTGTTTTTGTAGCTTATGCCCCTTATTTTTAGATCAAATCATTTAGTGTGTTTTAGTGAAAATTTTCGTTTGTTTTCATAATAATACGAGATCATACTCATATACGTAATCATGCTTATCTCTTGTGGGGCAGGTACAAAACGGCCATTTACGTCACTTCCAACAAAAGTTCGAGGGGTATTTCAGAACAGTCACAGTATCACCCTAGTGACAGTTTGCCTGTCGCATAAAATTGCAATACACATCATGCCTTTTACGACCACTATGGAATACTGATTACTAAAGGAATAATGATTACTAAAGGAATGGTATGGGTTGATGCTATTCTAAGCCCGCATCGCTCGGTAGAAGATAACACAGATCTATTAGGTTCAAAACGGTACAGATTATTTAACCATTTAATTATGCCCTTTCCATATTATATATTCTACTAATACTAATGCACTTGACGTATTCCATTAGTCTACATACTTGAATATCAGAAATAATTCTCTTATGATTATCGTTTATCATTTCTTGCATAGCTCCAGTTCTTTCTATATCAGATCGAAGATTTTGAAAAATTGAGTTCACGTCTGCCATAACTGTAAAGATAGAAGGATTTTAAGTTTTTTCTTATATCTGCTTTTTTAATATGGATGGTTATACAGGGGGTACGGGACGGGTCTCCGAAAACTGATCGGGCGCATTTAGACCACGAAACTGAACCGCTGGCTGAACCTTTACTTTAATCGGCTATAGCTCCTAGACTATTGGACTACTTTGGAGAATGGTCGTATAATATTAGAAGGAATAAATTAAGTGCTCTTCGAATTTAGGTATTTAGAGTATTTACTTTATATGCATTGGGTGGGTACCTCCTTGACCACGTAATTGTCAATCAATTCCGGTAGAGTTGCCCGCTATACCTACGTATATATTATTTATTTTGGGTATATTTACGATTCTTTAAAGTGAACCGATTTTCAATGATGCAACTCATTGAAAGCAAGTATAAAAAACTTAGGTTAAATGATAACAATAAAACACAAAACAACTTAGCGGCGGAACGTTATTTTTGTAACGTTACGAAATTCGTAAGTTAGGAGAATTTTATGGTTAAAAATCAATATTTTTTTTTAGTTTGCAAAAGAAATGTTACCTTCTTATGTGGAACTTTCGTTTGAGAAAATATGTTACATGAAACGGAGAACTTTCTTTCGAGTGACTTTTGTAAGACCATCGGAACACATTAAATGACCTGAAATCATTTTTCTCGATCAAGTTTAGGTTGAATTGACTTACATTCAGCATCAGCACCTTTATTCATAAGAGTTTCATTCATTTCTTCTAGTTTGGCTTCTAATTCTAGCTGCACTTGCGACATATTTTCTTGCAGGTGAGCCATCTGTAAAAATACAACTAGCTTACGTAGGGCTAAATTTGATAGAAACACGTACGTTACTTAGGTACTTTTGTTCGACCAATTTGTCTAGATTGTTTTTGATAACAAAAAAAGAGTTTACCTGAGAAGTTAATTCTGTATCCATAGCCTTTAGTTGATGATGATAATAAAGTAAATTATTTTCCATTTCTTGAAATTTATTTTGTATTTTCAATGCGTCGCCTAATTTCATTTCTGCAGAAAATAATGCGTTTATGTATACTTAAAAAAATATAATAACGCGATTTTTCCGACCAATGCTGGATTTAATTCGTATGTCAAACATGCACATACATACATACACATATTACGGCTTTATCCCTTGCAGGGTAGGCGAAGCGAGACATCTGACAAGTATTGAGGACCCTTTTAGATGATTCGTGAATCACGGTAGTGACAGGTTGTCAGCCTGTCGCCTAAAATTACAATACACATGAAACCCTCGAGTCACTTAGTCGGTTTCTACGACACCCACGGGTAAGAAATGAGGTGATGGTATTTTAAGCCGGCATCACACGGCAAAAAATCGCATGTCAAATTCGGGGTAAATTATATTTCTTTCTAAATTGAGATGAAATTGAAACTGGTGTACTAAAATAGATGTGGTGTACTACAGTGTGGGCTTTACTGCTAAACGGGCACAAAAACCATCTACATGAACATAAGCGCCGACTACGACTTGAAGTGGTCCATCACCATGGCCTTTTGGCTAGTCGGAAAGAGAGATTATCATCATCATCACCAGACGTTGTTCGTATGAAGGACGGTAGGTGCGCTTCAACAGAATGGCCGAAATGTACCTAAATAAGGACTAGGAAAGGCAACCGTGTGTATAGCCTCATCGCCGTAGGTAAATATTTCAAATTGTTATAAATTTTGGTACCTACCTAGATTTTGTGCTTGGTTTGTAGACTCTTGTAAATAAGTAGTGATTTTTTTTATTGCAGCGTTAACTTTACTCAAAATTTCTGATTGTTTCATATCCAAAGCCGATCTGAGGGAAATGAAACGCAAGTAAAGTAGAGATAATATTTCAGCTACCTACCTATTTATTAACCTCGCATGTTATTTAAGCATACAGCTATAGGTATGTGTGATGCGAATATTATAATATTACATTACACCCAGTATACAATTTTAACTTACTGTAATTCGACATTTGTAACGTTTTTCTTTTCTTGGTTATCTCTTTGCACAAATGTTCCATCATCTGCAGTTTCAGGCATTTTGTGTTCAAGACCAGAATGTTCAAGAATTGATGTCATTCTTCCTATAGCTTTTTCAGCAGCCTCAAGCCTCGCTGAAATTTGTAGAACTGCCATGGCATCTGTTAGCGATGCACCCTTTCGAAGTTCTTGCATTAGTTGAATATTTTCTGGGAATTCAGCGTTTCCAATTTTTCCGCCATCGAGTTGAGCTTGAAGCTCTTTCACCTTCCCTCCCAATTTTTCGAATTCTTCGAATGTCACTATAGGCAGGTGCTTGCGAGCTAGGTAAATTTAAGGTTCGTAGATGTTTAAAAAGCCTACTGTTTAAGTACCTACGTAATTTATTAATACAATAATCAATTAAGCATTTAAATAAATTGAGAACTTACTTTCTTTTTCAGCAAGCTTTTCCACTGTAATTATGGAATGATTACTATTTTAATTATTAAATTAATAAAAAATATATATTAAGGATATTAACGGTGAGAAAAACACAAGTGGAAGAGGACTATTCCTGTCTATACCTATGTACGTCATCATAACTCTAACATTACCTAAATAAAATAAAGGGTGTAGGTTTAGTTCTACGGTCATCAGTCCATTGGTAAAATGACTTATGCAATGCATTCTATAGAAATATCAGTACTATTCCCCTCACTCAACATCAGTACAAGCTCAATGGGTTTTGACTGTGTTTCTGACTATACATACAAACATATATTCCCCTGTTTTCTTACCTAGTAAATGCCTCTAGAATTATAACTAATTATTTTTTATTTCATTATTAGAACTCCATTATTTTCTTTTTTCGAAAAATTATTACGAGAAGAAAATTTGAGCAAATTTTTTTCTATACAAGACGAAAAACGCTTATTCCATATCAATAATATTTTTTTGAAAAAAGAAAATAATAGGGGCATGCTTGTAGTAGGCCTTATTTCAATAAAAAAATAGCTCTAGGGGCATTAATTTTTCGGGAAGAAAACAGGAGGATACGTTTGTATGAAAAGGCGGAACCTTACTGGAACGGTCTTAAAATTAAAACATAATAAGCTGATAAATAAATGCAACTGAATGATTTCCCAAAAAATTCGAATTCATAATGAGGTCAAAACATCTGAATATAATAAAGTATGTTCCCTTCGCCGATTTGACCTTATCTAATGATTATTATCTAATATCAATAACTGACTTTGCATAGGGAGAGCCTGTCTCAGCTCTCTATTGCCAAAAATTACTTATTTTCATAAATACAATATAGTTACTTATTGTTATCAATATAGTTATAGAATGGCTTTATTTTTTCAAGTAAAATTTTCAGACATACCTACTAATAATTTTTGATACTCCATTTCTGTAAACAATAATGATAACGATGATGAGTTTGGTAACCTATTATTTTTATACTAGCGGGCCGCCCAGCGGTTGTACCAGCTGTAACTCATTTTCCTAACTCAGAAATAAGCTGTTTTCCCGGCAAGTATTTCCTCCAGAAATTATCTATTTATTAAAAAACTGCAACAAAACTGTTCTTGAGGATGTAAGCATACATACCTACATACAGATCAGATAGACGCGGGAAGCGAGTTTGCTTTATAATATGTGAAAAGTTAGATCGAAAATGTTAAGGCTGGTACTCGTACAGATTTTGCATGTAAATCATCAGTGAAACATGCACCTCTTTTGCACTCCTCACATGGAAGACATAAACAGATGTTTAAAAGTGCATAATCTGGATCTAACCCGGGACCATACGGCTAAACAAAAATAGGGTCACCTTACGGCCAACAACACGATGCCAACGTAGAATAGCATCGCCCTATTTCCAGTCAGGGATGTAGTAAAAGGCGACTAAAAGAATCCAGGGAATGCGCAGCAGCGTTCTTTATAAGTACAACACCTTGCATTGCGCTCGCCAATCCACATGCCAAGCGTGGAGAGTAAGGACGGTCCAGACCAGTGGACTGTTGCGATTGTTGTAGATTTGGATCACTCACCTGTGGATCCCATTGACGCCATTGGTGACGGTAATGTTGCACCTGGATCACGTGAATTCTTTCTCTGGATATTAGAACATGATATTATTAGATAGTAATCTACATGATATTGGGTAAAAACCACCTAAAATTGTTGCACGGTTCTACCTCATGGATAACACGAAGAACGCGCTCTCTCGTTTCCTCAATTCTTCCAAGCAGATCGTAATATTTCTGAAAAGGGAAATAGGGAAGAGCGGAAATGGTTTTAAATAATCAAAACTTATATTGAATCAATGAGTGCTCAAATAATGATGTCAGTGGAAATAGTAGCACCTGATCACGGAAAGAAGAATCACTTCGGACGGTAGACGAGTGTCCAGAATATGCTAATGAACCCGATGACCACGTAATCGTCGGATGTTCAAGATCTTGCAGGCTCCCCTTACTCAACTTGCTTAGGTGAGGGCCAGGACCAAAGTTAGCTGATTTAGCCTCAACCACTTTCTTTTTAGATGCATTTTTATTATTTATTTCAAATACAATTATGTTGGTGTCAGATGTTGGCAGTGACGGTGAGTCTATCTCCAGCGCCACCTGTCTATTTAAAAGACGAAGCTGTCTTGCTAACAGTACCAGTACAATTTGTAACATTTTAAAGTTGACCACATTGAGCTGTAATAAAAGAAAATACAGTATCTAGAGCGGTTGTATGTAAAAATATAACATTATGTTTTTCTTCTACATGAAATTTTTATACCGTAGTTACTTCCTTTACTATAGAATAAAACTTACTTCACTGTGCCCAAAAGCAGAGTCAATCATCTGCCCAACAGTATACAGATTTGCAGTTTTGGTTTTTGATTTTGGTTTGGACATGGTTTAGCTATTAAAATCGCAAACAATCTAGAAATATTTAGCATCAAATTAGATAAGGTTCATCGTAAAAATTTTCGTGATCGAGATGGCCACTTTTTTCTAATACATAGATTTCCCTTTTGATTGAGATAGACTTAAAAAAGGTAGGTACCGGCCACCGGCAAATAGATACCTATCTAAACGACTTATTTATTAGTTTCATATAGACAGGCTTTCAAAAGAAAAAAAAGAAGCAAATAAATTGTAAATTAGAATTATATTAATCTCAAATAGGATAAAATATGAGTAGCTATAATTATTTATCTCAAAATACACCAAGATATTATCAGAATAACATGAATTATAAAATAATAATATTATGAAACAAAAATCTAATAAAAGCTAGGTAAAGTATCGCCGTTCGAATCAGACAATTTTGACAGCTATTAAAGTTGATACCTGTGACGTTTGACAGATCCATAATATTAGTAAAATGGACCTTATGTCGTAGCGTTTTCCCAAAGCTGACAAACGTTACAGGTATCAAGCTATACTTTAAGCACAATGCAGAATAAAATACTTAAATATAAACTTAAATACTAGATGAGCCGTTCTTGTTCTTTTTCATAATTTCTCCAAAATCTATTTTGACAATTTTTTTTTATGTTTATTAAGTCTAAAATACTAAACGAACATATAACTCATAATCTCGTTTGAAAAACTTTTACGTGCCAATAAGTCTTCATTCGTCATCTAAATCTTTCACAGATAACTCCGATGATAATAGACCGCTCCAACCTACAAAGAGACAAGAAATACAGGGTTACTGGGGCCGAAGTCTGCTAAATAAAAATCGTTTCAGTCGTATCTTGCTAGATTGCATGGCAGTTGGATGATTTCGATAGTTTGGTAGTCTGCTAACAGTTTGAAGTAAGAGAATCACAGTGGCACCGGAGTTACAATGACCAAAAATAGCAGACTTTGGGCCAATTCGTCACAATTCCGTCAAAGGATGGACCAGCTCTTGACACTAAAAACTTCCAGTACGATGTAGGTAACTAAAATTATTTTTACAAGTATCATTGGGCAGGACTGAACTGGCATTGGGCTGATCACATCTGTCGTAGTACCGATGGTCGCTGAAGAAAGCGGGTTCTCGAGTGGAGACCACGCCTCGGCAAGTGTACCTTTGGACGCCCTCCTGCCAGATGGACCGATGACTTAAGAAGAGCGGGATGTAGTGTCTGTATGGCGAAAGCGGGAGATCGTTCATTGTGGCGTACCTGGGGGAGGTCTCTGTCGAGCAATTGACTGATATCTATAGGCTGATGTAGATCGTTCATTGTGGCGTACCTGGGGGAGGTCTCTGTCGAGCAATAGACTGATATAGGCTGATGTGATGTGATGGTGACACATTTACTAATAACATGTCATGATCTCTTCAAGGTGTTCACCAGCTAATGAAACATTTTATATTTCAAATCAAAAAGTACCTGGCTGCCCAGCCCAGCTACACTCTTCTGGTTATTTCAGCCTCGAAGTTGTCTCACTGCAATGTTTGCCCAAGATATACATACTTCTGGACAACTTCAAAGTCTACACCTTCGACGGAACCGGCTCAGGAATGACGTATTGATTAAACATGACCTTGGTACATCAGTAAATGTGTATAGTGTTTGAATCACCTGGTTCAGAGAAGTTGATCTTGATATTAGATACAGTTATGGAGCTATGCTTTGATATTCTGCCTGGACTTGAAATAGATTCTTCAGACTTCTCATGACACACATTTTTTGGTGTAAGTTTTAGATTATGTTTCAAAATGCTCTTTTTCCAGCCAGGTGTGTCACATGATTTACAATCTCTCTTCATTGTTTGTGGTTTATTTCGCTTGAATAAAATATTGAAGAAGTAATTGCATAAATTTTCAAGTTAAAATTAAGATCAAATACTAAGTTTACTATAGGAATTTAAGATGAAATATCACAAAAAAGCAAAGTGATGGATTTTACTTATCTATTACTTTCAAAACCGTTTTTGGTAGAATTGATACTTTCTTTAGCAATATACACGGCTACTTGATCTGGTGATAATGTAGACAATGATGGAACAATTAATGTTAGCCTAGTCTACCAAAATAATCAAGATAACACTTACCAAGTCTCTGTCACTGCATCTTAAGGAAGTTACAACGATATTAGATGATAATTCTTTTTTGTTTTTTGCATCTGTATATGTTTTATGTGGCTGGAGACAAAGTTTTGCACAGCTTGACCTGTATATAAAAAAAACAAATTAACAACTGGATATTCGCCTGTCCGTACTGTAGTCTAGTAAAAATATGGTTTTAAAATTATTCTCTAACAGCGAATATTTTTTCAAAAAGGAGAAGATAACGATTTGAGACACTTATTTCTTAATGCAACGAAAAAATATATGCCAGAAACACTTAAAAATATAATGAAGCAAATATTTTATCACACATTTACTTACTTGTTCTTAATACATTCAAAATGTTAAAACAGCTAACTAAGACTAAAATCCACCAAAAAATATATCGGAATTGTAAAATATTTCGCATTTCTTTTTTTAATTTCGTAATATTTTGGATAAAGAACTTATCTTTCAAAGATTACACTAAAATAACGCTAATTAAAGAAAATATCTGTTTTGTTAGCATTTTTATTTTTATTGCGGTAAAATTATTTTTTTATTATTTTTTACCTATTCTTTTCACACTTTTGCACTTCAAAATTTTGGTGGATTTAGTTACAAATACGATTATATATTTAGCGAAGAAAAAAATTTGCTGTTATAGAATTATTGCGATTTAGTCATAGAAAGATTCCTTATTTTTACTAGGCTAATCAGGGACTTCTTCCATATTCACCACGTTGGCTAGCAGGTAGATTGGTGCAGGTACTGTAAGTGGGTAGAAGCACTGCTGCCCTTTCTATGCTATTATTACTCGTTAGTCGTTTTTAGGAATACTTCGGGCAAAATCGAGGTATTGCTATTTGACCGCCAACTCTCTTAACTATCTCATCTGCTACAACCTTTAAACTAAGATAATCAAAAGTACCTAGGACTTATCGGATGAGGTATCGGCTGGTTAGGATAACAAATATTCGTTTCATCAATATTTTTCGGTTGTTTTAGTTTTTTTGAAGATCTCAATACAACATTTTGACCCGTTGCTTTATCACAACTTATACAACGTTCACTCATGATTATTTTTCTGTCAACTTTGTCTCTGATGCGATTTGTAGTACAAACGCTAATCATGAAGTCGAGATGATCATTAATTTTGTCAATTTTGTTAAATATGTCATCCTTTAATGCATTTAAGTGAACTCTATCGGCTTTCTCCATAATTCTCGCAAAATGTCCTCTTATTAGTCTCTAAAATTAAAAAAATTGCAATTTGGTTGTGATCTGCATTTAATGAACATTAATTATTGCATTATGTTACATACTTACTTCCCATACTCGTTCTTCACCTTCGAAGTACTTATAAAGATCATCAATGTGATCATGTAGTTTTATGAGATTTGAATACAAACTGTCCCCGCAAATTAATTGGTTGATGGTGCTCAAGTCAATTTTGCTTTTTAAACACTCAGCTATATAACTTTTACTAGCTTTGCAGCTATCAATACATCTAATTGTATTTCCAAGAACCTAAAAAAAGTTGGAGATGTGAATTTTTTTTAACTCTGTGCGTGAGACGATGGGTATCTTCTTCAAAAACTCCAGTGCTATAGGGCGTAGATTATAGGGCATTGCACGAAAGAGTGATGATAACTTAGAGCGCCTGATAGTAACTGGGAAGGTGGAAGGGAAGCGACCTCGAGGCCGAAGTCCGATAAGGTGGGCCGATCAAATATCCGCAAACCTGGATATACCCGTCAGTGCTGCATTTGCATTGCACGGGCAATTGACAGATTAAGGAGTCACGATCCTCAGCAGTGAGGGACCGACTATGGAGGAGGATAGGGCGTAGATATTTTGCGAGGTTGCTGGACCTCTGTTATGGTACCTGACATTTAACCAATCATAACGCGAGGTGACGATTTCATAGTTGTATGTACTTCGCCAATGTCGTATTTTAACGAAAAATACTTATGTTGAACCGTGATTCGTGTGTATTTTAAAATTATCCGTCAGCTATTATACATTGTAAACATAAGTGACTATTTTTTTTTGTTGAAATCGGCAATAGATTGAAATCGATTTTAATGCTAGTGTCAACACTGCCCCCCTCCCACACAAGTACCGAGTTGCTATGACTGCTATCCAAGAAGTTGGATTGGAATATGGAACATCCTCCATACTCACCTGACCTTGCATTGTGCCTAGTGACTTCTACCTAAAACAACTATACTTTACATGATTTTTTCAAGGGACCAAGTGAAGAATTTTATAAATGGGAATCTTAGGTTTAGAAAAACGACACACCAAGGGCATAAACCTCAAAGGCGATTATGTTGAAAAACAAAAAATATAAAGTAACTCATCATATTTTTTTCTAGAACACCCAATTCTTGCCCTTTTAAAGGCATTATGCAGGCAGGGTAAACTAATTTACTTTCAAGTGATGAACCAGTTTATGAGAGTTTGTACTTTCACAGTCGGTTGGTACATTTTGTATGGGCCAATTTTATTTCATATTTTGACCTATATTCCTTCGAGAAAGTTGTTCAGTTTCGTGGGCAGGTTCATCACTTGAAAGGAAATTAGTACTTTTTCTAACATCCTGTATAAAACTTAAAATGAGTTTTAAATTGCCACGCCCTACGCCGTTACGGTCTTCTTTCGGCACTAACTAAAAAAATTACTTTAAGTCTCTCTTCTTGATCATATTGTAATTCGTTTAAAATGTCTTGAAATTTTTCAAATTTCTCATTCTCATCAAGAAGACATTCCATATCTTGGGTGAGTCCTTTTATAGCTGAAAAAAACATATCAATAGATTGATAGGCTATACTTTTAAAAGGCTTAGAAAAATCTAAAGCAGGTTTGGAAGTCTTAACAAATTCATCAATAATAATCTTCTGGACCTTTTGTCTTCGGTTAAATGCTGACTAAGTAATCAAGGATACCCTAATTGGGTAAAAGTGGCCTATCGTAGAGGACGAAACTAACAAGAGTTGTCGCAAGACACTCGTGAGACCGATGCCTTGCAGATTTGCATTCTAGAGTGCATCGGAACTCTATTATAATCCAAATGGTATGGTCACTTCCATGCCTAATGATTCGAAATGAAGATGAAACAACCTGGACCTTTGTCTTCGGTATTTCGATAGGCACAAGCGTAATAGGTTCAGCTTATATGCTGTTTAAGTAAAAATGATTGGTACTTATAGTATTTAAATTTGTTGTCAGCTGCCGAAAAAATCTACGACATATCGATAACAAGTATAACTTTTACTATTAGAAAAAAACCTTTATTTTCCGGCACCGGTTTCATTATATTTTCTCTCATCTGTTCTAATCCAATTTCAAGGTCATCTTGCAGTTTACTTAGTTCTTCTTGAAAAAACATCACCTATAAAGTTCAGTACAGAAATCAATAGTGCCGGGCTGGATGGAACTCAATTGCAAAATTGTTTTCATATATACGTCTCAATTAATGGCGCCATATTTTCGTTCGTAAATAATGGGGGAAACAATACTTTTGGTAAATGAAATGTAGCCAGATCGATTTATCATATATCATCGAGTTGGGGTTCAAGAAAATAAAAATACCAAGGTACATAAAATAATTTTGTGTTGTTTTGCATCTTTTAAATCAACATCATTTATTGTAAGCACAATGAGACTTGCTCAATTGCGCAAGTCAGTCGTCTCTTCAGCGAGAATCTCAGGGGGCACTACAGATATCTTGCCAGTGTTCAGCGGGCTCGGGGGCTCTTTTAGGTACATGTTTAAGGCACGCGCATTGCGTTTCGAGCGAAGCGAGCTCGAGTCATCACGAAGGGTGTGGCACTAGCCGCGAGAGTAAAACAGATAGAAAGAAAGCATGATATCGCGAGCGAGGCAAGGTCGACTTTTCACGCTACAAACGAGCGAGGAGCACATACACTAGGGTGTATCCACGAGGGTGCAAAATAGGTACAAAGGCACATGTAGCGCAAGTGAATCGTGCTCGACTTTTCACGATACAAATGAGCGTGGAGCACACAATAACCAGAGTGCAAGACAGGCACAAAAGCACACGAATCGCGAGCAAAGCGAGCTTGAATTTTCATACTACAGATGGGCGAGGAGCAGACGTTAACTGGGGGTGCAAAACCAGCCCAAAAGTACAGGTATCGCGAACGAAGCGAGCTCGATTTACCACACTACAAACGGGCGAGAAGCACAGACACTAAATAAGTCAGGCATAAAAGTATATGTGTCGCTAACGAAGCGATCTTGATTTTTCAATATTGCTGCTAAGCATACCCTAAGTACTCTCTATATAGGCTGCGGCTACTACGCCCCTGTAAGAGACAGCTTTCCGTAAAGAGACACCTTTTTCATGTCATGAAGCGTCGAACCCTCATACAGAATCAGAACCTGCTAAAATATTTTTTTACGGCAAAATGTTTAGTTTCTTAGTCTGATCATGTACCCTTTTAGTATTTTGAAACCGGTCCCTTACACCTATGAATGTTGCTCGTTTAAAGGTGTAAAATCAAAAATTCATACATAAGTAGGTAAAATACAATACGATGCTATGTAGAATATAGATTTGCGACATGTAGATAAAAATAATACATTCATACTTTCTCATCAAATTTGATGTTGAAATCATCGAAATTTTTCCCATATTGTTCGATTTTATCACTCACGATCTCTATGTTTTCCAAACCTTTCAAATTATCAGTCAGTTTGGTCACTGTGAACAAACAATGTGACATCAAAGCGATGATCAACCCGATGCACCCGGTGTTAGAGTTTCTAAATTAATGATTATAAGTAATTTTAATATCAATAGGAACTAATAACTTAAGTATATTAAATATGTACAATGTACAGGGTACTCACTACATATAGCTGCATTTTGTGAGGCTGATTTTGATTCATTCGTAATCAAAAAACATTGCCGTTGAACGATTTTGGTCATTGCATCTCGGAATATTTTTGATCTGTGCCTGCAATAATAATTGTGCATAAAGAATAAAATCAAACGTTGCAGTCGCTATTTACGACACCCACGGGTACAATATCATGCATTTATTTTAAGCCGACATCACTCGGCAAATTTACTATATTTTTTTTTCTAATTAGTCTGATATCCCAACTTAACGGTTAAATACAGCAGTGCTCAAAACCGATCTATAAAAAACTAACGACCAGCTTTCTATATGACTGATACAAACCATTCAATCTATATTGCTGAAAGCTGAAGCAATAATGAGTATAAACATTGTCGATAATTATGATGCCTCAGTCAAAGGCTATACTTACTCAAATTGTTCCATTGTTATAGTATCCTCAGACATTATAATAGTCTGCGAGTCTTTTAGGTTTTTGTTTATAGTTTCAGCGCTATCCTGAAAATTTAGTCTTATGTTAGGTGTTTTTCTATGTTTGTACGTTATATAAATTTAGTGTAAGCATTTATTTTTTGTGAAATAATCGGGTGGGCTATTAGTGTTATAATATGAGTCCACTAAATAAGGACCTACCTACCTGATTATCGATAAGTTTATTTCACAATAATTCATATGATACATCCATGATGATACTAACATTCTTTTTTATACTTTTTTCAAGTATGAGTTCCTTAATTTTTTGTCCTGCTACTGGAGTATTTCCCTTATCAATAATATTTTCGTTACCAGGAGTAGGAAAATTAGAACTAATCAATGATACAAATACTGCAATAGGAGTCGACTTGTTGCGTGTAGCTGGTACACTATACTCAGCTATTGGCGATAGTTTGTCACCACTTGGAAGAAATGTTGTTAGTTCTTTTATTGTATCTGCAATAGCTTTTTCGACTACTTCAAGCCGAGCGGAGAGTTGTATAACTGACATAGGATCAGAAAAATAACTTGTTTGATGATAGTTTTTGATCAGTTTGGAATCGTTCTGACCAAAGCGTTCTTCAAGTTCCTTCACGGTATTCTTTAGTGTTGTATATTGTTTTCTCGTAACTAATGTCTGAGGTTTTTGATCGCGCTCATATCCGGTATCATTAGGCCTTATTGCTAAAGTGAAAAGTATCATTTTAAATCGTCCATGCAAAATATTAATTGAATTAATGAAATGACTGTGCACCATTAACTACATTATGTTACCATATGTTACCGAAAATGGAGTAGTTCCCATTTTGTTCTAATAGAACTGACGTAACTGGGACAAAATTGGTAAATTTTGTCGTATTTTGTTGCATAGAACTACATACAAGTGTTTTCTCCCTGATTCGCTCATTATTATGGATTTGGAATCAATTTTTTCAAAAAAGTTCTATGTATACGTAATGTTTTTAACAAATGTCTGTCATTCCTTTGAACGCCATTACTGTGTAAGAAGCTGTAACAACTTTTTTATTTTAAAACGCAAAAATGGACGAAAATAATAAATCGAAACTGCTGAAAGGGCAATATATAGTAAGTGATGTTATATAAGACTCTCAGGATATTGAAGAATCACAGAGTATTTTCCAACAATCAAGTGGCCAGTTGGTAATCATATCGCTGAGGAGTCTTGTTATCTTGTTCTATAGAACTTAATAGTTCTATAGATATTAATAGTTCTATTGAAGCCTTGAGAATTATTTTTCCCTACTTGTCCTAGTAGTGACGTCAGTTCTATAGAACAAATGGGGACTACTCCGGAAATGTGTGAAATCCAGGAATTGTACACAATTCAGACACCATTTAGGAAATTTATGAAATATTGTTTGTTATACATAAATATCGTACGATTAGTATAAAATTCCTATATAATCTTAGAAAATGTATAAAATAATGATTTCTGTAATGAAACCGAACCTGACTTGACCAAACCAAACTAACCTAGCCTAAGTTAACCAACAGCGGGGATTATGAGTTTTCCTTGATTGTTTGAACGAAAGGTTAGGTCAGGTGAGTTTGTACAAGGTTTGGTTAGGTTAGGTTAGTTTGTGTTTTATTGATTAAAGAAGCTTTATTTTATACATTTCCTATTGTTCTTATGTGTCTAGTATAATTTATTCCACACATTTCCTAGTGATTTTAGGAGTTGTTTACATTTCCTACGAATTGTATACATTAACGAGTTTCATAGATTTCCTGTAACATATAAGGTGAAAAAGTATTAACAGCAAATATTTTAAGGGGTCAATCACCGCATGACACTGAACAATTTTCCCCAAGGAACACAAAAAAAAATTTGGACCTCCCATACAAAATATAGCAGCCGATCGAGTCAACTGTATGGGAGGTCCAAAATTTTTTCCATAAATTCGCCCTATGTTCCTTCGAGAAAAATAAGTTTCATGGGCTGGTTCCTTACTTAATATATTTGCTGCATTTTTTTTACACCCTGTATAACTAGTATTATAATGAGTACTGCTCCACCCTCCCAAAAAAAATCCACCGCCTTTCTAAATCCACTTTCACGTATAGTGTGTGCGGAAAGTCATGCCACCCCCGCATCGGCCGAGAAAAGTCTTGCCTCATACATTTCTTTAAATCGTTTGTCACAGACGTACGAGGCCAATGATGATGAATGAGTACCTAATCGTTACTCTTTCACCAAAGTGTTCTAATTGTTGTCTAAGAATTCCAAGTACCAAATAGTGGTCTGTTTAGGCACGACACATAATGGTAGGAGGGGATCCCGCCATACAACGACCTACACCGAGCTGTTCAAAAAGAGAAAGTTATTTTTTATGTAATAAAATATGCCAAACAAATATATTGCGTATGGGTTACCTAAGTCGTGTGATGCCGGCTTAGAATAGCATCACCCCATTTCTTCCCGCGGGTGTTGTAAAAGGCAACTAAGGGACTCGAGGGTTTCATGTGTATTACAATTTAAGGCAACAGGCTGACAACCTGTCACTACAGTGATACACGAATTATCTGCAAAGTCCCTCAATGCATGTCAGACGTGGTGATAACGACCGTAAGTTTACGATCGTTAACGCTCTGCCTACCCCGCAAGGGATAAAGGCGTGATTTGTGTGTGTGTGTGTGTGTGGGTTACCTAAAAAATTCGTTCCGAGTATTATTAATTTTTTTTTAAATGTAAGGTGTAAAAATATTAGCTGCAAAATATTTTAAGGGATGAATAAGCCCATGAAATTGAACGACTTTTCCTTAGGAACATAAAGTACTTAAAATATGAAGCACGTTAAAATATGAAAAAAGGTTTAGGACGCCCATACAAATGAACAGTACATTTTCTATGGCAGGTCTAAAAAATTTCTTCATATTTCGACATGTTCCTAGGAAAAAATTGGTCAGTTTCATGGGCTCGTTCACTTGTTTATTTTTAGGTTACTTACTACGAGTATTTGACGAAAAATCTCTTCTTTCCACTGTAAAAATGACATGCGTACATGACAAAAATAATTACGTAAAATTGTAACACTATATAAAAACGATTACGTAGTAAAAACTATTACATGAATTAACACAACTATCTTACCCACAAGTATTTTTTCTTGTTGAGTTTCTATTTCTGCAAGCCAAATGAAAAAATAATAAGTTATTAATAGTGTCTCTCTCTCCTCGACATCTCTACATATACTAAGTAGGTACTTATAATTGTGTCCATCACTTTTTTTTAGCTTCAACGGTCATTTAAAAATTTATTTTCCTTTTCTTCTTAATCTATTTTTCTTGCTTCAATTTCTTTTTTTTTGGTTTATTCATAATTTTATAGTTGTTTTATTTTACTGTTGGTACTAAAATGGATATTGCGTGTGACGTGTAATACCCTATGATGAAGGTAATAATTAACTAACCAGGAGCTTCTGTAGGTCCATCATCGTATATATCTTTCCGTTCTCGTTTATCTATACCAGATCGATAATAAGAGGTAACAGATGTTCGGTTTGATGAATAAGACGCATTATCATCTGAATCTTCCACTTTGTAAGAATATCTCGGTTTCTTTGTTGAGCTCCTCCGTTCTTTCTCTTGTTTTGCTGTAACTTTTATTTCATCAATAGTTAAGTTGCTTTTTCCATGTTTTGTTTTAGACACTTTTCCGAGTTGCAAATCCACGGATACACGTCGGTTCCAAAGATCAAGCCTTTTTGCCAATATCAATAAAACTGCATACAACGATCCAAAATCTACTTTATTTTCCTGTAAAACAATCATGTTGGGGTAAAAATAAAAAAAAATGCTAAATTATTTTTAGCATGATGTGGTGATGATCGATTCAAAACGTATCTGGTGTGGTAACAACTTTGTCGAGGACCTGGCCATCTAGAACTCTATGATGTCAATGACGTCACATCGTGACGTCACCTGTTGTTCTTTGTATATTTTCTTGTATATTTTATATGCCATTTCATTACATTATAATTTTACAGTCCACATCGATCTGGTGTTTTTATCCCTAACATTCTTATTAACCTTTTAGTTATAGAGCTTACGGTCTCCTAACTATGGAGCTCTCTTATTTATACTGGCATACTTTATGCAGCTAATATATTTTTCAATCATAAGTCATAGAGAATTATAGTATGCTAGTAAGAACTGCTTGTGCGCCTCCAAAACGATTTAAGATGCGATTCTTCGCAGAAATGTATTAATGCAATATCTTTTGCTAATGGTCTCGTGTAGCTTTTTCATTTGATACCCAATACGATAGGCCCAAGAATTTTTTTAGTGCCATACAGAAACTCGAGGGTCCGCCATCTTGAAATCTGTTAGGATGGAATTTTGATGTCTTCGGAGAGAATCATCATTCACAATGGTCCCTAGTATCACCGAGAAAAGCGGAATTATGTATGCCATTAATTAAGTGTGTAAAAGCACCAAGACTGTTCAGCGTTTTTTGTGTAAAGGTCATGATGTCTTGTAGACTAACACTTATAGCGGGGTAGTGACGGACGGACTGACGATTGGATGGCGAAAACGGGTGATCCTGCCTTATGACGTCATTACTCCATCTGTGGGAAGCGTACGTTCAATGGCGGACTTAGTTAAGCTGATACGTGCAAGTTACTGTAAGGACAATTATTGTAGGTACTTACATAACCATTAATAAAGATATTGTCGATAAGGTCACCCAAGCTTATCAAACTTGCATCTGATGTATCTTGTTTAAGCTTTACCATGATGAACAAAATCAAATCATCAAAAATAAAATAACACTAAGAAATATATTTAATATAAATAATTATTATAAAAAATGCTTTCAAAGCAAAGACATCAAAGACTTTGACATTGATAATGAAAGATTTTTAGATATTTGCAGATATATGTCTGTTTGTCTTATGTTTTTCTAAAAAAAAGAACAGACAGTCAAAAAGGCTACGAAGAAGACCTTATATTTTTGTTACATGATTATGTCAGTGGTGCGTCAGTGTCTCAAAAAGAACTATTTTACAGGGGTGTTTGGAAGAGTGATAACCTGTGGTGATAATGATAACTACAGTAGTGGGCTAACACTTGAAATATATTTTTTGTATGTAAGTAGGTAATCCTACCCTTTTTTGTATGTATTATCCTGTGAAGTCCTAGCCTTAGATTATTGAAGGTCTCGCTCGAGTACAAATATTTTAAGGGTGTGTTCTAGACATAAAACTGAACAACTTTTCAAAATATAAAAAAAAATTTGGCCTCCCACCCTCCCTCTATACTAAGTGACTCTGTCGGTTGGTACATTTAGTATAGGAGGTCTAATTTTTTTTCATATTTTGAAAAAAGATTCAGACAACAGTTGTTCAGTTATATGTCTAGAACACACCCTCAAAAATATTTGTACTTGATTAAATTTAACCTTTTAAATAAACTCGAGGTTCATTCATTCTTGAATTTGGTTGGGAAACAAAAGAAGTAATTTATGAATTTGTTTCTAAAACATGATTATTTATTCTTTATAGGTATTTACAAGATTTTGTTCGCAAATTAACACTATAACGACAGTAACATGGATTTATAACGTGTTTTAAAGGTAGGTACCTAAATATCGGTGTTTATTTACAATGTTCATAAATACATACCTAACTTAGAACGAATCATAATTTAATATGTTTCAAAAGAAAAAACAAACACTTTTCAGTAGTAACAGGTTTAAGGTTAAACCCAACCTATTATTTTAGATCGTGACGTAAAAAAATTAACTTTTATCAAAAATTGTTAAAATTGGCTACCTATCTAAGATATATGCAACTAGTATTAAAGTCTAATATATAAAATGAGCTATATTATTATTATTATTAGGCACGAATCCGACAGTCAGTGGAGCGAGTGGAAGCGCAGGAGTGCGCCTCGAAAGGCGGTAGCGGCGGCGGCGAGGCGGCGCCGCCCTCGACTTGACTAGAGATTGCCTGCGTTGCAGACACGGTCGGTTTGGCCTTCTCTAAAAGACCAGGTTTTGTTTTCAAGCGTGTGATTTTATCTTCGAAGCGATGACTAACAGGTCTCTCTTGAATTTTAAAGTTGCTGTGAGCAACTACGACTGCTGGAGGAACGCCTGGAGGTGCGTATGCATGCGGCTCGTAGTTGTCGTCGACGTAATCGTTCGGGTTCCAAGCAACTGTCGGAGTAGTAATTGGATTGCTTGTAGAAGTTGTTCGAGATTTGATAGGTGCAGATGTAGTTATTAGCTTTTTGTCTACTATGTGTAATGGAGGCATAGTTGCTGTAGCTGGCACTGTGAATATTTTTCTATTTTGACCAATATTTGACCGTGTCTTTCGTCGCTTTTGTAGTTTTGGCACATCAAGAAAGAATGGATCAAATATAAGGTCAGATTCTTTATAATCATCATAATTAATTGGAACTATAGGTTTTACAGCACTCACTACGTTTCCGACAGTGTAGTTTAACCTCTTTCCATTGCTGTCACTTACTGAAGCGCTTGCGGTAACAATCACTCTAGGTGGACTTTTTGGTTTCGTTGGAGGTCTTTCAGTTACGGATGTAGGTGGCACAGATCGCGCCGAGAGTGAAGATTCGACTTCAGGAGACGAGTCATCACTTCTTTTACGATCATAATAATAAGGGTTGAACGGTAGCGGTCGCTGCACTGGTAGAACGGACGGATACTGTGGCAATCTGTGTTTTATTGAGGTTTCATGTCTCTCAGATGATTGAGATGTTGGTCCTGGACGAAGCAGCTGATCCCGCGGGTCAAGAGTAGTAGGTCTGAAAGGCTGCGGTTGCGGCCTCTGCACGAACGCTGCGGGTCGCGACTGGCCTGGTCGAGGAGCAGTTCTTGATGACTCGTACTGAAAGTGATCAAACTGTTGAGGTGGTGCATGCGTTATGTACACTCCATCAGCTGGCCTAAAGCTCTGGAAAGAGATCGCCTCAGATCCTGGTCCTCGGTGACGGTAAATAAATTCTTGAGGAGTTAGTAGCGCAGGATCTAGAGATGGTGCAGCCGGCGCTGAATTAGGTACAGCAGATGGTGATACTGAAGATATAGTCGGCAATGGCGAAGAAATCAGTTGAGGCACAGGAGAGAGGTGGTGTAGTGAAGTCGACGATACTACCGTAGTAGTTGGTGGAGGTCGCTTCGTTGTTGTAGTCGTTGTGGTAGTAGTGGTGGTGGTCATAACCGGCGTCGGAACTGTTGTGGTTGGAGAATGAGGATAATCATCTTCATACTCAACGTTTTCATCTTCGTCGCGGTATTCTGGAATATGAAAAAGAAGATTTACTTATTTGTAAAAGTTCTTACATTTGGAAAAGTCTTATGTGTGTATAGCCCTCGGATTTACCTTCACCACCTTCATCTTGATCCTTTAAAGAATGATGGTTTGAAGACAATTCTTGTGGTTTCTTATTATAATCATCTTTTTTAATATCCTGCACAGGATCTTCAGTTGAATCTATAACATCTGTTGAAAATTCGTGTGTTTTACTATGGGATGTTGTTGCAGATTCATCTATAGAAGGGTCAGCTTCTCCTAAATTAGGCTTCGTTTTCTTGTTCGATTGTTCTGTCGATTCGATTTTTGGCACATCTTCTTGTATTACCGGTGGTGGTAAGGTGCTTCCATAAAGTTCTAAATTTAAACTGTAGAATTTTTCAGACTTTGTACAATCTACTTCGTCTACTCGCTCGCATACTCTTGTCTCCTGGAATAAGAGAATAAACGTAGATAACTAGATATGTTAATGAAAATGTAGAATTGAAAATTGGTTTCAATACAATTTGATGAGAAAAATACTACAACCGTTAAAAAGACTACCCTGAAAGTTCTGGTTCTGGAAACGTGGGATTAATAGCCTCCTTTAGCTCATTTGTAACGGAGTGTGTTATTTCCAAGGTTGTTACAGAAAACATGTGTTTCACTATAGTGACAGGTTGTCAGCCTGTCGCCTAAAAATTGTAACACACAAATACTCTCGAGTCCCTTAGTCGCCTCTAACGACACCCGCGGGAAGGATGTGGGGTGATGCTATTATAAGCCGGCATCACATGGCACAACCTTGGAAAACAATCTCAAAAATGTCAGACGTGGCGATAGCGACCGTATTCTTACTTTCCGGCTCTGCCTATCCCGCAAGGGATAAAGGCGTGATATATGTATGTATAAATGTATGTGTGTTATTTCATTAAAGACAAGGCCATAGAGTACAATTAAGAAACAAAACAGAATATTATTAATAAGAATGAGAAAGCATCTCTCACCTGGTCAAAGACAGTGCCATTGAGGCAAAGGAACTTAATGTCCATGGGCTCCTCCTGCTGGCCCACGGTGCATACGTGGAACATCTGGCAGGAGGTCTCTAGGTCCGCGTAGTACCCGCCGATCACCTTTCCCGCGCACGTGAAATTCGTTTCTGGTAGGTTATCGAAGTCCAAGTACTGGAAATTGAAAATTACAGAAGTAAAATAAACGTTCGAGAATCATAACTACATGATCAGTTTTGTACTACCCTGTAGCAGTGCTGTAGCACCAATTCTATGGTAAAAAAGAAAGTAGATTGTTAACAATCTAAAATTTGGTCCAGTTCTAGTGTGCTGGCGAGACCTGTCGTTCATCCAAGCCTACAGTGTATGCATGCATAATGCATAAAAATATCGACTATCATTATTTCCCGAAATCTTTCTTACGGACAATCGGTTGGTTCAGCCCGCAATGCCCTACCCAAACTGGGAACAAACTAACAAAGTGATAAATATCAACTTTGTGAGTGATCCACCGAGATCAAACCCGGTACTTTCTATGTCAAAGTGAGTCGCACTTCCCCTCCGACACATCGGTCATCGATTTCCCGTTTGTAGAGTTGTGGTTACACTTACCCCAGGTTGTATGGACCTCGATATCCGGAATTCGTTTTGAAATATGAATATCAACAACCACAGCCATACTGAAATGAGAGAAACACAAAAGTTTAAAAACTAAAAAAACTATACAGGTGACGTAGTTTTATCTACTTCCTGCTTCTTCTTTTCTGGTGGGACATCTATTTTACTTTTATTTTTGCTTAAATTCAAACATATTTTAACTTTGTTACATAATTTAAACGAACTGTTTTAAATTAGTTTTGCTCTTCATTCTATAGTATTTGACAGGGTAATTAATAAAACACGAAAGTTATATTACGAAAACAATTCTTCTAAAACACTATTACACCGGTTTCTAAAATATCGAAGATAAGAATTTTGAAACTGTAAATTATACCTAATAAAAGTTATTGTTTTGACGCCATTCAAAATCTATGATCCCAAATAGCGAATGCAGTGTAGCAGCGTTCATATTTTCATACTAAATGTTATATTTGGGCGTCATAAAAAGTAGCTCATTTGACCTCAATTTTGCTTTAAAAGTATTGGGAATTTTCTAGCCCGTATTCAAGGGTACATAGATGGCGCTGCGCTATACTTAAAAAGTTTATTTCCAAGGAAATGCATTTTGTCTAGTTGAGTACCAATATAACTCCAATGTCAAAATATAAACCTAGCGCAACGCCATCTGTAATGGCATCATAAACTAGCTCGAGACCTGTCAGATACAGGCAGATAGAAAAGTCCCCATTGCCGATAGTAAGGTTGCGTCCCCACTGAAGCGGGGCTGCGCTAAGCTGAGCTGAGCGGGGCAGGAATTGACCAATCAGGGCTCCAAGTCTGCTATTTTTTGTCATTGTAACGCCATCGAAAGTCAACTGTCATTGAACTGCCATTGTGCTTTTTCTATACTACGAACTGTTAGCAGACTACGAAATGACCGAAATCATCCAACTGAGATCCAATCGACATCCAACTAAAACGATTTTTATTTAGCAGACTTAGGGCCCTGGATGGGTCTCCACTGAAGCGGGGCGGGGATTCGGGGATTTTGAGGCTCATGCAGTCCCGCTTCAACGGAGACGCACCCTAAAGGAAGTGTAGGAGTATCATACCTTGCAGGGCGGAGGCGGAGCGCACGATGAGCGCGCCGCCGCCCGAGATCCGAGCTTGCCGCCGCATCTGCAACAAACAAACAATCTATAAGTAAGTTCCATTAACCTCATTACCTAATTTCTTCTTACTATAAGTCATTAAATCTAAAGATCATATAAAATCATCCGTACCGAGGGTAAACCGATTTGTTTCGATTTTGATTTGGGTAAACCGAAGTAGCGTTTACGCTAGGTTTATAAAATTGTTGTAAGAAATAGAAAAAATGTACTTATTTACATTTTTCTCTTTTTTACAATGACTAACATCTGACAATCAATAAGTTAAATGTAAAATTTGAATAAATGATTTGAGTTAAGTTGAGTTGAGTTGGTAAACTTTTGTAGGCCTTTACGTTACAGGCTTGCCTAGTGTTAAGATCACCGAAACTAGTGTGACCGGAAATAGACTCTCAGCTATGCTAAAATTTAAATTTTGTTCAACAGTTTTGTAAGTTGCTTTTAATTTTGCTGAAATAAATCATTTCTCATTTTCATATAAGATGTAAAAAAATTAAGAGGAGAACCAACCCACTACTTTCCCCAGGCCGGGATAAGGAAAATAAATTTTGGACTTCTCATACAAAAAGTACTAGACTAATAGTACTAGCCGACCTTAGAGCCTTAGCTCTTACAAATACTTGCAGTTGATTTTCTTACTTCTGTTGACGACGTTACCGCCAGTTATATCTATCCCTTTTTCCTTAACATAAGTGCCCCTTTTTTCCTTTACTTGATCGAACTAAATAAGTCTTTTCTGGTCTTCAATTCGCTCTTTCGTTCCTTGACTTACAGCCGTTAGTTCATTGAGGTCAGTGTGTTAGTTTTTAGAGTTGTTTTATTTGCCGCTAAGATACAGAGTTCGCAGGTACTTTATTTTATTATAATCAACTTGCTAAAAAACAGGTTTTTCAATTTTTAAAAAAGAAATATTTAGTTTACGCATTGGCTTTTTTGGCTCATGTTTGGTTTTGCTCTGATTATGATCAACATAAAACGAACTTAACTTGTAATGTAAAAATACCATTTTAATTTTGCATTCGTATTTGCCGTGTGATGCCGGCTTAAAATAGTATCACCCCATTAGTTTGCCGTGGGTGTCGTAGAAGCCAACGAAGTGATTTGAGGGTTTCATGTGTATTGCAATTTTAGGCGACAGGCTGACAACTTGTCACTATAGTGATACACGACTTATCTGAAACGACCCTCAAACATTTGTCAGACGTGGCGTAACCATCGTAATTTTACTGTCGTTAACGCTCTGTTTACCCCGCCAGGGATATAGGCGTGATTTGTGTATGTGTAATTAAGATATGAACTGAACCTTTACAAATATAATTCCAGTTAGCTAACCCGCAACAATACATTCTAATCAATGTTTACTACGATTACATTTAATAACCGCCTTTAAATAAAACAATGATGCACCAGACAATAGGATAGCCAAATTCGCAGGCACATCACAATAGCCTTACGACTACCTTACGACATTTAACAATTAACCACCAACAATGAAATGTACCGATATGGCTCATCTGAAATTTCACAATACAACAATTAAAAATTTGACGAGGATGGTGTCCTACTTATGCTAGGAAGTAGAGCATTGGAACTAGAATAGTGTGCGAACTGCGGAGTATTAGTAGTGGTATTGACGGGCAAGTCTTGTTATAAGCCATTTTTGACCAGTTTTTGGAGCTCTGAACGTTAGGTTAATGTAAAGTATCATAGTATTAGGAAATACGAAGAAAGTGCCCTACTCTTTCGTGGAAGTAGAAGATTGTGGTAGGTATAGTACGTTGGTGCCGGCTGACAAGTCTAGTCTGTATTCGTTGTTGAAATGAATCGTATCTTAAACAGACAGATTGTTCTGTACATGTCGACTAAACGTTTTAATTTGATAGAAGTTAACATGATTGACAGGTAACAACTACTTTGCTTTCGTTGACCAACTTTTAAAAATGTTTAATAAGGTACCACTCAACAGAATATGATCAGGAAGGAGGATAAGGCGCGAGATGATGAAATAAAAATGATGATAAATTTAAGAGCAGTGTCTTTTGACACAGTCGGTCTAATTCTGAGACTGTATATAAGGTGTAATGTAAATATTTTAAGGGCTGAACCAGTCCATGAAACTGAACAACTTTCCCAAAGGAACATAGGTCGAAATATGAATAAAAAATTTTGACCTCCCATACAAGTTGACATGGTCGGTTGGTAATTTTCTTTGGGAGGTCCAAAATCTTTTTTGCAGCTAATATTTTTACAACATGTATTTGACGAAATAACTACGTAGTTCTACTACCTTGTAGCCTTGTTGATCATTTTGCAGTAGTCTAAATACAGAATTTATTTATGGAATATATTAATCACATCACATAACTAGGTATGATTAGCGCATTACAATGAAGTACTTTTTTAACGAAGTACCTATTAGTTACGAATTTGATTGCTCTGAGTATACGTATAGTGAAAACAAGCCGGTCAAGAGCGTGTCGGACATGTCAAATATCATGATGTCTATATAGCAGTTACCGTTTATAAGTCGAACCCATTCACTGGTTTTGAAAAGGTTCTTAAAAGTTATAATTACTTTGCTGTAATATACGAATGAATTAGGAAGGGTGGCAAACAAGATAAAATACAGTTCAAGTTAATGTAATAATAAGTAAGGGTCTCTAGTGAAACTACGAAACCCTAAAGCATCCTAAATCAATGAATCTTATTAATCTTATGGTCAGTCCATTATAAAGCCCATTAGTGTGATGTAACGTCCATTTAATTGGTAACAAGTAACACAACAGTCGTTCATTGTAAACTGATACAACCCATACAACTTTCATGCATGCCTCTAGGTCCGGCGTTACGAAATAAGGAAATAATACACGATCGGATTAATAGTATCAAAGAAGTATGCTTTGATAGGTTTGTTTGGTATGTGGGGCAATCATCGTTCTATGAATGTGTTGTTTTTGGGGCATCTCTAATGATATTGATGGAAATCATTATTTTCCCCTGACGTAGGTAGAGTTGGTAAAGCATTTCATTGTAACATTAGTGACCGTTTAAGGAACATTGTATTGCCTGGTCGTATGGTTCTGTTTCGTGTAGTCGTTCAACGACTTGATGATGTGAATGTAAGTATGTTTGTGTTTTGTGTGTATCAGCACAGCGCCTCGATCTACCTAGGTACCGATTTATTCGATCAACCTTTGGAAGAACTAAACCGGTATATATTACATTTATTACCCAGAATACATGAGCTCTGCTGATAGTCAAATCCAATACACAAATACCATGATACAAACGAAACAAATATCTGTTTTTTGTATTTGAAATCCTCTTTCATGATTTATTATGTATAATTCCAAAACGTTGTTAGGTACTTTCTTGCTAAATGTTTTTCATATCTAACAAACAGGCTTGTACTAACGTAGGACACACAGTAGCCCATGTAAATTACAGCAATAAATAATACAATATATCTAAAAAAATATCTAAGATCTGCTCTAAGGCAATATTAGAGTTAAATTTTGTCCCATTAGCATAATGATTAGCATTATTATCAGGCATGATTCGCATCTACAGAGCTGTCGCAAGCTTGTGTCCGTTGTGTCAGAACGATCACTAGGCGTGGCTTCCTTAACCGACGGCCAGCACGAAACTGGACCACTAAGGCTATGGTCACGATTACCAGGGAAGCGCGAGCGAGTTTTATAATTCTAGTCTCTCTTTTCGCGTGGGACACCGAGCCGTCCAACGACCCGATGAACCCTAGTGTCAGAATTTTTCAACCGCCTACTACAAGTAGCAGGCTTTTGACATGGTTGTGTAACGACCACCGTCTAAGTGATCATAGACAGCAACCGGTTAACGTGCCATTCGAAACACGGAACCATCTTTCTTACGGACAATCGGTTCAGCCCGCATTTTCCTAACCAGACTGGTAACAAATTCACAAAGTGTTAAATATCAACTATGCGAGTGACCCACCGAGAATCTAACCCGGAACCTTCTGCGTCAGAGGCAGTCGCACTACCACTGCGCCACATCGGTCGTCAATAATATATGTAATAAATATAAAATATAAATAATATAATTCTAGTCTAGTATACACAAGTTCTACAACCATGTTAGAGGCTTCCTAGTATTAGTAGACGGCGGTCTTTTGCCTCCTTGTCTCACAGGAAAGAAAAAGAAGTCGAATGTATCTTACTTGCGACTGAGTTTAGAATAAATCCAGAGAATTCCCTGCAAAAGGAACATAATGGGTTTGCCAAACCGTCTGCCAAATGTGGTAACAATGGCATGGACTATATCCACCAGTGGAGTCTAGTGGCTATTAAAGTAATGGTTTGATACCATTAAATGATACATAAAATGTCACGTCTAATGTTATAGTGGGATAATTTGGCTTGCGGTAAACTAACTTAGTAAGGTATTCGTTAAAATGTAAATTATTCCCTTTTATTCTAACTCACACACCCACGCCTCGCTTATCCCGCTTCCGCTGTTTTTGTGGTTGAGGCACTCGTAGCATAAGCGAGACAAAAACGATAATACCAAACCTCGACCACTACCCAGCAATACTTACGCTATGAAATATGGTCAATATAAATATAACTGAATCATAAAGTTCAGATAAGTCAGCGAGATTGGCGGTATGATGTTGTGATTAGGGGAAATGGTTCGATAGAGCTTTCGATTATTCAAAAGCATATGTTCCGTGACTAAGTAGTGGACTTTCGTTATCATTCAAGGGATTCCAAGGCATTTCTTTTAGCTGATGCGATGAATAGTTCACCTTATAGTTTTTGATTAAATCCTAACAAGCTGTAGAATTTCTGCGTCTGATACGGATAGGTAACGAAATGCAAATGCCTGAGGCATGACGCTGTTATAAACTTGTGTCCTAAAACTTCGTTGACGAAACAATATCATTATGATTTCATTACATCATTGCCATTGTTGATTATCATATAGCATTAGAACATCTTCGTAATCATAGGGACGATGCAACCCGTGTTGTTGGGTAAATTTATTGGTGATAATAATTAAAACAATAACTGGACCTTTCGATTGGTTATGTAATAGCAATGCTGGTTAGGACTTTCGTTGTGAAACAGCTGATTTTCTCTCGGACACATTGTTTAGGGTATCTGTTTAGTGTAATTATCAGGAAGGGTGTAGTTTATGTTGATATAACTGGAGCAAAAGCCTACGCAACGTTTATACCCGGATAAAATAGATTTGGCAAACTAGTAACAGGCTCAATTTGCCATGCTATATAAACCATATTAATCTTATGTAGGCTGCGCCCGCTGCAACTCATTTTCCCCTGGGAATAAGGATTTTTCCCGGCAAGTATTATACATAAAAACCTTCCTCTTGAATCACTCTATCTATTAAAAAAACTGCATCAAAAGCCGTTGTGTAATTTTAAAGATTAGAGCAAACATACATACAGACAGACGCGACGCGAAAAGCGACTTTGCTTCAGGTATACTATGTAGTGATAATCTCAAAATGTTTTTATCACCCAAAAATAACAGATAGAGAAAAAATGTTGCAAAATGATACTTATGAGCAATTGGTCCCTAAAATAGATCATGACTAAAAGTGCACTTACGTAGTTACAGTTGACTAAAGAGCCAAGAACGAATCTGGAAAATGCCCAGTGGGAAGGAACAATGCAGTAACGGACATCGTGGGCTGCGCCTGCGCCGACGGCGGCTAGATCACAGTTATGTCATCGATACTACTGTGAGTACACGTGTAATTGCATAGCCAATGAGCAACTATTATCAACCACATCACTATACCCAGTACTTAATGTGTATGATAGGATCAAAACGATCGAAAGAAGATAATTACTAATTAGACACGGTTAAGCAAAGTGTTATATCATGTGACTGCATGTTATGGGCGGCCCTATCAATCACTTTGTCAAGTACGCAACGAACAGTGACATGAAAAATATACCTAAAATGTAATGTAAATGTTTCCGATTAAAAGAAAAACATTATGTCCCTATTACTCTAATGAGTAAATTCTAACTTTTAGTAGGTCTGCTTGCATAACAAAACAAACTATACTATATATTTTACCACCTAATTGTAACACATGGTATGCAATAAAGTTTTGAGTATTGAGCACTCGCTATATACTACGTACGTACTTATACTTTCTGCAATCTAAGTAAAGTAGGTGAAATGCCGTTACGTCTTCAATACGTACCAATGCGTGGATATTCCATACGCAACGCACAAGTAGTAGGTAAGTAGGTACGGCGCATCGCACACTAAACGCACGACGGACCGCTAAAATATCGCAGAGGTCTGTCAGATCCATACTAGAAACGTCACTCCCCATACTAAAACCGCATTCGACGGATGACACTCCAACAGCGGTTGAGCGGTTTTAGTATGAAGATTGACATTTCTAGTATAGATCTGACAGAACGCTGCGATGTTTTAGCGGACCGTCATGCGTTACGTGTGCGATCCACCGTACACGCAGCATGCGATGCGGCAGAGGCTCTGTGCGATCGTCTATCAGATCTACTCTCTTGCAATATTGCGTTGAGATGGGTCTGCTGTACTACAGGACCGATGTACCTTCAGGCATAGGGGTATCTGAGGTCATATCTACTAGCCTGGCAGCTATTTGGTAAACCTACACTTAAAAAAAATTAGTTGATCCTATCTACCTACACGGTACCAGAGGGTGTTGAGATATTCGGACACAAGTTATGAAATGTTATGAAAAAAATAGAATTTGCGTGCATCAACATTTCAGAATTAAATTCACCATCAAAAATATTTGACATCCAACACATTATACGAAACGTAAGTGTGTGCCTGATATGTCATGTATGATAGGTCTCGCTAGCTCCAACACCAATTTTTAAGTGAATTGTCATAGCAATTTCATTTATTTGAAAGAATGTAACAAATGGTCTCATCCAATGGTCTCAATTAGTACATTTTTTATTAAAAGAAATACGGAAATGTGGTATCTACGAAAAATTACGTAAATGTAAATTGTTGTAGGTTTGAGTAAGATACTCGTAGTAAACTGGGGTTGATTTTGGTAGAGCGTCAAGCGTTTGGATATCAGCGTAGAGCCGGATTATTGGATTGAAACAAGAAACTAGCTACCTTAAATACGTAGAAAAACTAGGGCCGCGAAAAACAGAGATCGGCAAAAGTTGCTCGTCTGTAGAGGATCTTTGATTTCACTGTCGTCTTCACTGACATGTTCATCAGTCACTCCGTCGGACAATCGATAAGGGAGACTCACGAAATCACTCCATTTGTTGCGATACTTTTCTTACAACCTAATTTGTAGGATTATGTAACCAATTTGATATGCACTGCGATATCAAGAGAAGACAGAGTCGTGACCGACTAAATGTGATCAGTGAAAAATCATTACATCGATAAAATAGAAATACTCTCTGACAATGAAGAAATAGATGTTGTATCACATTGTCAAAATTATCTAGATGTCCTTTAATATTTTGTCTTAATGTGGTCGCGTATTCTTACGACAAGCGTGCGGGTGGACGAAAAAGGAATGAGACAGGTCTTAGATAGAATGTGTGATAACTAACCGCGTAATAAGACCACGAACAATGGGTTCACCTACACTAGGTACAATTAAGTTAATAATTGTGACCTATGTCGACACGCGTGGCGAGTATTATCAAAGCCATATTAGGCTCATTTAACTACCGGTTATGGCTCGTAATCCAGCGTACTGATTCACGACTTGATTATGCTTATCAATTACGAGGCTCACCTACGCAAAGCACGCCGAATTGTTATTCCTTTACGGCTGTAAAGATTATTTTTAGCTCGCCATAAATCTCACCATAGTCTACGAAGTTTTGAAACTTATTAAATCCTTCTATGAGTGTATTATGCATGCTCCTTGAAAGGTCTCGCTTAGCGGGCCTATTTTTGACTGTATCTTTTAAGTGGGTTTTCGTAATAAGACGTGAAAAACTGAAACTACATCGAAACCTGAAGTGGAGTGAGAGTCGTTGACGTGAGATCGTGATTGTTCTAGATCGAGCGACAAATTGCCAAACGAAACAAGTGTGACTACTTTTTATGTAATTTGTAATTGCGTTATATATTTATAATAAGCGGAAAAGGGTGCATTATTATTTTATGCGAAATCTCGCTATAAAAGTAGTTTGCGAACAAAGAGTAGGTTACTGGAGCATATCATGGGCAGTTTTTAGTGTCGAAAGGTGTCTTTCGGCAGGTGAGTTAGTCGTGCAACTTTCGATTGTTAAGTCAGCAAAGATGTTCTGTCTTTAAGTTGTCATACAGTGTCCCACAAGAAAAGATTCTCATTATATGAAGCTAGTGGCAATATGTCAAGATATCGTCAAGAGGTGTACCACAGACATTTGTGTGCGCATGACATTTCTAACACTGAAACAAAAAAGTGTAATAAAATTAGCAAATCTGCTACAGTTTTTAAAAAAATATATCATGCTTGTTTTTGTTCAGTTTTCTGTGCTGATTCATCCCTTGGTAAGACCGCGTATAGGATAGATGCCCCACTTTTTGAAATGGCCCTGTAACTTTAAAAATAAATAATATTTGTCAATAATCGACCTGTCTATAAAAACCTTGATTTTTTATCTACGAATGTACCCTAATTGTTTTATTGTAAGTTGTTCCAATTTTAAGTAAATTGCATTTTAAATAACCTCTTAAACTGGGATAGACGCCTTCGGCGCAGGATAGAAGCCTAGTTGTGAAAACTGTGTGGAGGATAGATGCCTGTTGTGGGGATAATGACTTAACATTGGGAGTAGAAGTCTATTTTTAAATAATGTGTTAAATTTGTTTAGTCAAAATGAATTATTATGTAAAATGTTTATTTTGTTTATTTATATATAATATTAAAACACAATTGTACCATAGAATATTTAAGGATTTCATAATTATTAGCTTAGGTTTCTATAATTATTATCTAAATCAGAGCTATTGTTGCATATTAGTAGTTTGACATCAAATTAATAAATTAGGCAGTAATTGCCGTGTGATGTCAGCTTAGAATAGCATCAACCTATTTTATCCCCAGAATAAACTTACCGAAATAATTGTAACGCTTACTTCGGTAGCACTGCACAAGATTTTATTAAATAGGCACGACCCGGACGCTTTCTCCGGCAGTCTACCACACACTGATAAGCAAGGATCATTTTCCCACATGCCGTGAAAATATTTGGCGTAAGCTAGTTGTAACATGGTGTTTTCGAAACTGCGGCATGTATCCCACTGCGGCATCTATTCAGTTCATTTGATTCAAAGTTCTAAAAGTAACTGAAATACAATTAGACAATACGAAAATTCCACGAACTCATATTCTTTTATAACTAGTTTAACCGTATACCCATCCGCTTCCCATCTAAGTGGTAAATTGAAAGAAGTTTACATGGGAATGAGGATGTTTACACTCTGTTATGTGACTCATAAAGATAAAGGTACCTACATAACACGATAGTGGTTATGATCTGTTTCAGTAGTGACAGACACAATCTACTCTATAAAATATAACTTTAACATCCTGTCAGCGATGATATCAACTGGAGAAGGATAAACAGGAAAAGGATATAACAATGGAATGTCTGAGCTTGCAAAAAGGAGGCCATATAGTTAATCTTCTACTTGTCTCGTTATAAGATTCTTTTTGCGTGTCGGACAGAGAGACGACGTAGTATCCGATGAACCCTATTATCAGTGATTTCAAACCGCCTACAAGCCTCGGAACAGTCATCATGTAGGTCTAGCAAAACAGGTCGATGTCCTGTGATTGGTCGGAGATGGGCTGGCAAATAGTGCGTATCCTGGATGAGTGTGCCGGAATGCTGATTGAAGGTCAAAGAGACACGCAGGGATTGCGCGGGAGACGCGTAGGCATGTCTTCGTCAGTAGTTTAGTCATAGCATCAAGTCTTGAACTAGCAGCGGTCTTTATCTTCAAGTCATCGATTCGATATTTTCCTTGAATTAATTTTTGCTCCCGGCTATGCTATTGCTCAACTTAAGGAAATTTTACAAAAAAGCGTTTAACTACTAGGTAGCTTAGTAAGGGTTGCCAGAGGACGACGACGGTAGAGAGATCGATTGGAATTTATGACCGGTTACCCCTTCAAACCCTCATCACGTTATTGTATTTTACTAATTAGGTACAAAATATTTGAATAGTACTTAGGTAAACCAAATTTTCGCCTGTAGCTGATGCCTTAGGCCGAATAAGTGGAAGTCACCGCCGCCTCCATCGCATTCCGCGACGCTTCCTCTGCCATTCATAGAAGTTTTTTATTGTTTGTGTCCCGGTGATGAATGGGATTGCGGCTTGATAAAATAATTACACCAGCTTCGTCATATTTTCAATTCAGATAATGACAGTCGCTTAATTTATGTTATTTAAGCAAATATACTCTATTTCAAGCGAGTGACTTACAAATACGGACTTAAATATCCACGAACACGTGGTGGGTATGCTGGCATTTACATCCAAGTAGCAATTTCGACAGAAAAGTTCCCATGAGCAGTTATGTAATTATTTAGCAGAATACCGACTCACCTGCATAGACATTTGACCTCTGCAACTGAGTAGGCACCAGAAAGATGTCCCATTAAATATCAGGTTTAAAGTACTGGGCAATACTAGTTGGAACTCGGAATAATTCACATTTCTTTGCTTTAGTGGCCTTAGAGTTCTGAGGTTTTGATTAGCAAAATTATGGTTGCGTTTCATGATCGTCTGTAACACTATTCCTATTTATGCAGGCGAAAAATATGTATTTCCGTGCTACGAAGGGCACATCAGAAGTTTATAAACTAAGCCGCCCAAGGCCAGCTGATGTGTTTTATATGATAAATTCTGACACCAAAGATTGCTAGATGCCCAAAAATTATGGACAGATACTCAATTTGCTCATGCTCGCATATATTTACGCTGGTACATACTTTAAAGTTTGCAAGACTTTAACGTCCGTTGTAATAAGTCTAGATCTTTATTATTATTATTAGCAATGTAATGGCTTCTTTATATTACCATTCTGTTCTTCTCAATCGCAAAATGTAGAGGAGCTATGACGTTTTAATGCAACGTTTGTAATCTACCATAGCGCCACATTATTATGGAGTCAGAAAATTTTGTGTTTCCACAGTGTTGCATAAAATACTGTTGTAACAAATTGTATATTATTGGGTAAATTATTTCATAGTAAGAGGCTTTGTAGTCTTCTTGTTTATCCTATCGGTAGCCTGATATCCCGATTTCAAATCTTTCTAATAAAATTAAGTCTCCGTAATGGTGTACCGACCACAAAAAACTGGGCATAACCTCGCGAGAAATGGTGCTAAAATGCGAAACCGAACTAAGCGTGCCTTCCGTAATATTTTAGAAAGACGCTTGAATCATCTAAAAATTAAATGAAAATTTAATTTAACAAAAATCAACTGGTGGAGAATAAAGTATTTATAGATAGGTAGTTACTGATGTTACGGACTGCCATTTTAAGAATAAACGGGTATATACTGAAGTTACAAATAGCAAAAGCAACAACAATTTTTCAACATGTTTGCTATGTATTATGTATTATCGAACCATTTTTTACTAATATGATTTTGTGTATCTTCTTGTAATCTTCAGTATCTGCACTTTCATCTCAACCAGCGGATTTTCAATAAATTACATTTCCATTATTAGTAAGTTATAAATTTTAAAGTTATAATGGCAGCACCTAACCTGGTGAGGTTTCTTATTTGAATAAACTAAGTAATTAAAAGCAGTTGTCTTCCTCTACCGACTGTTTCGGCGTTCCCATGACCTTTTTCGTGGTCGAATGCAAGTCGATCTGTTATTCGCTTGCCTATACAATTCCTTACGACTTCCGACATCAGTTTTCACATTGTACGTGAAGTAATTTATTAACTCATTCTTTTTGTTTTATTTTCTATCCGTGTGGAAAACTAAACGATTAAGGGTATGGGGTCGCTATCTGGATAAGAAATTTTTATTCGTAACACCGGCTTTTTATACTAGATTGAGGCGGAATTATTGAGCAACCATGCATCCACTAACTAATTTGAAAATCAGACAGTAAAATAAAATCAAATAAGTTTTATATTTCGCTTTTGCACAATTTTTTATTTTACTGAGTACCCAGGTAATATTTTCGATGCTGTCTATAGAAATAGGTTCAGTTTCAGAAAGCTATCCCCATTTTTAAAACTACGATGCATGTGTGGATAACTGTTGTTTATATTAGTTTTAAACTTCCTTACAATGTTCGTAAACTATATTGCAATGTAGAGTAGAGGAAGACAACCTTATACTTATAGTAACCATACATAATATGTTATTACACTGGAAGATGCACGGTTGGGAAATAGAGCACTTTGTTACGAAATAATACAAGAGCATTGAGCTATTCAAGTTGTTTGATCGTTGCATACTTCTGCAAAATACAGGCATGTTGAAAAGTGGGATTATTAATTACGAGAGATAGGTATATTTTGTTATATCGATTTTAATTAATGAAATAGTAATGCGGTTTGAAGGTAGCTACAGACCGACATATAGCTTAATGTATATAGCATTATAGCTTAGCTACATTCAGTACATCACTCCGGCGATAATATGTGTAATGCGTATCTAGATACCTCTACTTGAGATTATCCAACATCAAATCAGCTGCAAGTAGATCAACAATTTATGGTAATCGGCCATCTCACTGTCAGTGTAATCACATAGATATCATAGTAAACAATAAGTTTCATACACTTGATGTGACAACAAACAATACCGTAGATATCTGGGACATTCTCGACACTTGAGCACTCTGACAATGGAGAAAGCCCGTCGAGAACACCTTCTAGCTAAACACCAAACAAAAACGGATTGATACCTGTAGCAGGTCTACTTATGTGACATGGCATTATTATGAAATGCATGGCGACAAATCTACTTGAGTGAGAATTAATACAGATCTATTGAAATCAGCATGATTAGATTGACTGCTTAGATACGTTTGTGTTCAATTGATATACTCAGCGTTGCTGCTATAAGTACTTACCTTGCAGAATGTCATTTTGTCACATGCTAGGTAGAATTGCTACGGGCTCACGATTATAATATCCATTGTCTTAATATTATTGAGCGACAGATAATGGTCATGATTTCTTCCTCTGATACTATTTTGATAGAGTAATACGCACATGGAATGCTGACATAACCGGTGGACAGTAAACCGTACAAAATGTAGGCTGAGGCACTTAACTCACACCAATAACTCCCCAAACGATTACGCACATTTTTGCCATAAATATGTAAATGTAACACCTAAAAGGAAAAGAGACATTACGTAGGAGCAGCGTCTGAATGAGTTAAGATCGTGAGAATAAAATAAACTACAGTTCAAACTATATTCAACAGCTCAAGCGTCAAAATTGAGGGACGCCCGGACGTTTTATACGCACACACATAACACCTTCATGGGTAAGCTTATTATTGTACATGGAATTTGTGAATCATCCATTGGATGCTAAATTACACCAGTGGGTGGCTAAGTGTGCATCAACGATAGGTATATCATTGTTGTACCCAGGCAAGGGCACCAATTATCTCTCCTTGTTAATCTAATCTTCAAGGTCATTTTTCCTTCAAATACGTAGATGGGAAGATTAATTTGCATTGTAGGAAGATGTATACGTACGATACATACTGTTTTGGCAGCATCTCCGCTCACGCCGAAGCAATTATGAGTAAGCGGTACCGGCAGTAATTAACAAGCGACTTCTACAGTGCAAATTGCATGTGAATTTGGAATAATTCAGTCGTGGCTGGTATTGATATGCTTGCCCTACTTTTGGCTCGTAAGCAATTTGGATCTGACATGGACAAAGAGTGCGGGTTGTAATGGGCGGTGTTATCGGATTAAGAGTTTTTATCGATTATGAATGGTTTTGGGTTAATGACAAGTGTTCGACCTTAGTGCGAGTACAGGCGCCGCCGGCGTTGGTGGCTACTCTCACCGTGTGGTGCGCAGGCGGCGGCCGAGTCGTCGGCGCGTGACGCGCGCGGTTGCCCGCTGCTGCTTGCGCTGCGCGGGGGCAAACTTGCGCAACTGCAGAACGCATTCAACCCGCTTTTACTCGCGACTCGCGGCCGCGGGCTCGTTTACATGGAACGCGTTAAATTACGTAAAACTGTATCAAAAATTGTATCCACGTAGCACACAGGTGCTGCAACGTCGAATTCTTTTACCATAAACCTAATTGATACCGATTGGATAACTTTTATGAAATTCATGGTTATCAATTCTATGCAAGACGATAGGTAAATAATGCATGGTATGGATGTATGGAAAAAATAATCCGATCGGAAAATCTATCATCTTAAATGTCATATCATAATTATTCTTTATTTTTATTAAGTTTGAGGCGCTTGTCATATTTATGAAACGCAACAAAATAATGCGGTTCGATCATGCAAAATGTTATGTTCGGTAGAGAGTTTTTAATTCAGTTTCAAGAATGTCCTTTTCTTAAAGTTACAGTCTTAATAAATAGGTTTCCAACCATTCTCTGCCTGCAAGTAGCTAGGTACTAAAATAGAACCCAGTGTTTAAGGAACGTTCAATTACAGTAAATTCAATCAATAACCATTAGATATTTATTACAAGGTTCTATTTTAAATCATTTGCGAAAACGTATTGATATTATATTTATCAACAAACACCAGTCACAAATGTAATGACTACCTTCAATACATGGCGTAATATTTGTTCGATTTTCTTGTTGCCGTGTGATGCCGGTTTAGAATAGCATCACCCCACATCCTTCCCGTGGATGTCGTAAAAGGCGACTAAGGGAACCGAGGGTATTGGTGTATTACAATTTTTAGGCGACAGGCTGACAACTTGTCACTATAGTGATACACATGTTTTCTGGAACAACCTTGGAAAACAATCCTCAAAAATGTCAGACGTGGCGATAGTGACCGTATTCTTACGGCTGTTAACGCTCTGCCTACCCCGCAAGGGATAAAGGCGTGATATATATGTATGTATGATTTTCTTGTTACTTCAATTACTATAATTTGGTAAAAACCAACTTAGTCGGTTAGTTAAAAAAATATGCCAAGGCACGACTATTAACAAAATAGCAATACTTACGTTAACTAGTTTTGTTCTTACGGAAATGCAGGAGCTACATAATTGAATGGGGCCTATCTAACGATATTCGCGTAAATACGAGACTATGTTTCAATCGAATGCAATAGATCTGCATTTTGCACTGATAAATGAACTGACTTATGCAAGTCGCGGAACTAACTTTCCTCGTAATGCCGGAATGAGATACCTAAAAAAACAGCAAGTGCAATATACATTTTTTATTCAACAGAACTATTATTTCATAAACATTTTTTTGCCGTTTGTTACCACTATGAACGTAATGTTGATATTACCACAATGTTACGCTTTTATTCGAATGGTCGACCACGAAATACTATAAAATAAGTAGTACAAATGAACTTGGTGTGCCAGAGAGGTGGAATATGTACTAGTTTAACTTGTACTAGCATTGGCCCTGATATTTGAACTGATACTTTGCGATAGCCATATGACTGCTATTATGCAAACGAGTAGGTAATCAACACCTTCATAATTGTATGTTTTACGTCAGTCTAAAGATACGTTATTGTCGCTCGTTAAAAGTGAAACTTTTCCGCACATGCAAAATATACATCGTGATTCAGAGGAAATGCATTAAATAGGACATGTTATTTATATTATGGGAACATACAGTACAAAAAAAAGAAAAAAAACTTATATAAAATTTATGATCAGCGGACTCACTTTGTATGGGAAGCTGATTTTTTTCCCGTTTCCCAGTTCTGGCCCGATAAGGAAAGTTACTCAGTATGGTGCCCTAAACATCGCCTCCCCTCTAAAACACGGTATATCAGTATATTAGATTTGATCCAGTTTATTTAAGGACCCTAAAATACATTATCTTTAGAGAAGATTCAGCAAATATTGCTATGAGTAAAGTGAACACACGCAACGTCCTATAGATTACCGATAGTTAACATAATATTTTATTAGCAAACAGGTAGTGTTCTGTCATACAAAGTGTTATGGTACTTGCAACAGTATAAGTATATCATCAAAAACTACTGAATAAAATTTACAGAGAATGTAACTTATGACTCATAAACATTATTCCACACACATATAATATGTATTCATTTATGCATATGCACATAAAACGTACGAATAGGAATATATTTGCAAGTTTTTTCACTCTTTCTTCTTATTTTTTTAGTGCGCTTAGGTACCTACCTCCTAAGTAATTTATTGTGTTACGCAGCCTGAGTACAAATGAGGCTAGAACATTTTGCATGCCGCCCTACTTTTAAATATATACAATACTTTTTATGAAATAATGCCGTGTGATGCCGGCTTAGAATAGCATCACCCCATTTCTTTTCCGTGGGTAAGGGATTCGAGGGTTTTTTAATGTATTGCAATTTTAGGCGACAGGCTGGTAACCTGTCACTATAGTGATACACGATATTTTATCTGCAACGACCCTCAAGCACATGTCTGACGTGGCGATGACGACCGTTATTTAACGATCATTAACGCTCAGCTTACCCCGCTAGCAATAAAGGCGTGATTTCTGTATGTGTACCTATGTATTTAAATGAAATAATACAATAGATCCTATCTATATGACGTTATAAAAACATTGACTTATGTATAGGTGGAAAATTGTAAAACTTTATGTACTACAGGTAATAATCGCATGAACTGTTTTCAATTCAGAATATTTGTTTGTATGCCGTGTGATGCCGGCTTAGAATAGCATCACCCCATATCCTTCCTGCGGGTGTCGTAAGAGGCGACTAAGGGACTCGAGAGTATTGGTGTATTACATTTTTTAGGCGACAGGCTGACAACCTGTCACTATAGTGATACACATGTTTTCCGAAACAACCTTGGAAAACAATCCTCAAAAATGTCAGACGTGGCGATAGCGACCGTATCCTTACGGCCGTTAACGCTCTGCCTACCCCGCAAGGGATAAACGCGTGATATATGTATGTATGTATATATGTTTGACAAATAAAAAAATCTATGACTGGCAGTGTGGTCGGTTATAATTATAAATATACGGAATTAAAATATAAATGAATACAGTATTCTACTTGGTGGGCATTTAAATTGATGAGCACCACTTCGAATTTAATACTACATACTTATTAGGTTTGCGTTTGTATGTAGCGCACGATAAATTGGGTAGTAGGTAGGTACAACATTCACTAACTGTATTATCAGTTCAGGAGCTTAATTTCTGAAACGTCGTAATTCGGTTCAATGCACGGATGTCCTCAACGACCACTCTAACCATACCTTTTTAAATTTCTACTACTCGATGCTTCTGAAGGCAAGGGTATGTGTAAATTTTCTAGGGTATGCGGGAATCGGTAAGTAAAGTAGAACTTTGATGCAAGCATAATTAGCAGCAGATTTTCGCATGAAACGAAAACGATTGTTTCAGTAATTGAGCTCCTGGAGTTCTTTTTTCGAAAGTTTGAAAACGATAATTTTCTTCTAAATGTGCTACTACACAAATCGATCCACACAGACCCTTATAAATTCATACATACCCTTGATATAAGTAGAATTTGAAATATGTGTGGTTAGACCATTATTTGACTATCGTGCACAATTTGAAATACGAGTTTTCGAAAATCGAGCTCCTGGTACTTGTAGTGTGCGATACCGAGCCATACGTCAACCTGTCAATCGCAAGGTTTACTTACCCACTTTGGTGGAGCTTTCTCTTGAAATTGGTTATCGTGTGAACTAAAATACCTAGATATACGATTATATTACCTTCATATCCGAGTATAGTATTGGCTATAATCATTTATCCGAAGTGTCTTTATATTGATAGAAATTGTACTTAAAATTAATTTGGATTCCATACCTTCTTTAATATCTATGGGAGGTACAAATTTTTTTTCCATATTTCGACTTATGTTTATTGGGAAAAGTTGTTCATTGTCATGGGCTGATTCACCCCTGTATTTACGAGTTTTAAAAGTAAAAAAGTCAAAAATCTCTTCGGCCTCTATCACACTTCAGCGCAAAAATAACCCTGCGCTTAAGTATGCGCCTGTCAGATCTATACTAGAAACGTCAATCGCCAAAACCCTGCTATAACGCAGCGCTAGCGCGGCGTCGTGCATTGGACCTGCGTCAATAGTGGATTTTGTATGAAAGTATATATAGTATAGATATGTATAGATCTGACAAGCGCATACGTTAGCGCAGTGTTATTTTTGCACTGAAGGTGATAGGAGGCATAAAAGTGGCTATAATCATTTACCCGAAGTGTTTTTATATTGATAGAAATTGTACTCGTACTTATACTTAAAATTTATTTGGATCCCATAGCTTCTTTAATATTTGTTTCCGAGTTATAAAAGTTAAAGACTCAAAAGTATCTAAATGTATGAGTCACTTGCATAACTATTTATAAGCCGGATTTGATTATTAACAAGTGTATTATTTTAAGTCCAAGTGTTTGAGGTGTGATTGACAGGTGGTAAACAGTAGGCGCAGGGCCTTGAGTGTCCGATTGTGTGGCTACCGGAACATGATAGCTGTTTTGGCCTTAATAGACGGTGACTAGTAGTGTTGCCAAATTACCGAAAATGCTACTATCGATAGTTTTCATCCAAAAAACCCTAAACTGTCCGTTGGTACAAGGTGCTAGCAAAAGTACTAACTTCCTCTCAAAGGATGACCCAGCCCATAAAACTGAATAACTTTCCCCTAGGAACAAAGGTCGAAATATGTATAAAAAATTTGAACCTCACTTACAAACTGACTCAGTCAGTTAGTATGTATATTTTGTATGGGAGGTCCAACACTTTTTTTCATATTTCGACCTATGTTCCCTGTGGAAAACCAATGTTGCTAGTCTAGGCATCACACGGGTTAGTGTTAATTGCCCACCTTATTTTTACACCAATCGCGCCTACATCCACACTACACTTGCGCGCAAAAGCGATTGTTTTAATTTTTATGTTCCTATAAAAATGTAACGACTATCATAATCGAGAAGTGAATGTTTATTATTTAACAGTTCAGTTTCTATTAAAAGCCTTTTATTTCAAATGAAACTTAAACTTTTCTGTTCAGAGGCCCCAATAGACATACATACATACACATACACATATCACTTCTTTATCCCTTGCAAAAATACGATCGATATCGCCACGTCTGACAAGTATTGAGGGCCTTTTTAGATGATTCGTGTATAACTGTAGTGACAGGTTGTCAGCCTGTCGCCTAAAGTTGTAATATACATGAGCCCTCGAGTTCCTTAGTTGCCTCTTACGACACCCACGGAAAGGGTATGGGGTGATGTTATTCTAAGCCGGCATCACACGGAGAGATGTTTTATCATCACAATAGAGATGTTTTATTATCGCCACAAAATTAGCCTGAATCAACAAATGAATGCGAATCCACAGAACTTGTTAACTAGCTATAAATACCTATTTGTTCACTGGTAAATATATTCAAGCATAATATTATATCGAAGGCATTTGCCTAAAGGTCTGCGATGGAAGACGCTCGCGCCGTGTACTAGTGAAATGTCAAGGGCGAAGCGACAGTAGAACCTCCTTTTCCATTACTTAGAAGTAGAGGTACTTCATTTAGTAAGGACTGCAATTGAAATGATATAGAGCAATTTACGAGACAAAGCGTCTATTCACTGTAGCAATGTCAAGTTTAATGTTATTTGGATTGTTCGTATTATAGGATGTGAGACGTTTTATCAGTGTTACAATATAGATACCTAGGTTAATGACATTGTTATCAAATGTATTGGCATTTATTATTCCCATTAGATGGTGAGCTCACCTTTTCCACTTCGCTTATTATAACTTATTATAATCAATAAATTAGAACACATATTATCTAGTTGTTGAAGAAAAAGTCCAGCTTCAGCAAAAAAATAACGGCATAAATTAAGTAGGTACGTTATGAAACGTGCTAGAACGGTAAAGTTTTGCTCGCGATGTTACTTTTGGGATATTAGTGTCATTAGTGAACATTTGCCTGCGACCCCCGTGATTGATGGGCCCAGTAACGATCATAGCGCAATCATAGCCAATATCGACATAGCTATATTAGGTACCAACTCAAAGTAACATTTAAAAAACGTATTTTTAATAAGTTCAAGTGCAAACGACTGATTACATAATGTTTCTGCGTAAAATACTAAGCTGTATGTGCTTAAATTATCGAAGAAACATTTATTTACACAGGTGCAAATACCTGCGGATTAACAGCAGTACCGTAACAAGTTGCATAATTCTCACATCTGTTTATGCTAAAGAGGGCAATTGCGATTGTTCGGCGGGTGCTCGAAATTAGCAAGAAGGTGAAGCGGTGAGTGTAGTTCCCGCAACAATCTCGACAAGTGTAGGGGTCGGTTTATGCGTTATTAACTTTATTTGCTTTGTCATGTCGCGACTGAGCGGGCCAGTGCGCATTCGATGGAAGTGGCTTGCGTGTTAATAGCGCGTAAAGCAGAAATATTTCTGCATAATTAGAGGTAGTGTGAGAGTGCAACGACTTGACGCACTTAATTGCAGCACGACTGCCGTCGCCGACTGCACTTAGAAATCTTATCAAACAGACATAAACCAGCCTGAGCTAAAATTAGAGCGGCGAGACGACTCGACGACCTATCAATTTGCAATTCAGTGCTCATCAGCATTCGCAACGTCCGATTTCAAATGTCTGATATTTGTACTTTTTCCTTTTCGAAATCGGATTGCGATATTCGCATTCGAGAACATCACGACAGATAACTTGTTAATTGGTGAACTTTACTGTCTTATAGAAACGTGACAAGTTGGCATCGCACCGTGCCGGCGGTACTATATTTTCTCAGTCGATGTAATATCAATTTGTCGGCTGGCCTTGGCACACAATCGAGTTAGAGGTTTCTCCCGAATGGGGGCACCAGTTTTTTGTTCATAACCGAGATGCTAGCCGATTCGACGCCCTGAAGAACCTAGTAATGAGAATTTTCTTACTACTCCGTCACAGTGTGACACAGTGTGACGCAAGGATTACATTACACATGTACACACCCGAAATGAATCGACAATTTGTTTACAGTTCTACTTAGGAGCCTGAGTTTGTCAATATATTAACCGCAAATACACTATTTGTAGATTTTATGCATGTGCAAGTGTTGCACCATGCTTGTAAGTTATTAGTGTCATTTCTCTTCCAGCAGTAATTTGATTACTATATTACATGACACTAAAGTCAAGATTAGATATAGTATTCATCAAGTGTTTTTCACCTTTAGTCTAATTAGTTGAGCGCGTCAGCGTTACGTCTATGCCTGATTACCAACATAACATTACCCAAAGATGACCATGGCCCTACCCATATTCACTGGGTACGTATTTGTTTATAAAGTTCATCTTCGGTCAACATGACAAGGGTAATTTGACAAGAAGATGAATGATACTATGCCCTGCAGTTATGAATGTAAGCTTATGATGATGATGGATGCGAAGTCAAGTCACTGTTTGTATACATGCGTATCTCTTTGATTTGCAATCCCTTGAGTATTCACATGTAGCTGATTTGTAACTTTATGTCAGAGGTTGTTTTACACGCCGCATAGTGTTGCGGTATTTTGCTGGCTTGGCGGTGACGGGGGTTAATGTAGTAGATGTAATGCATAAAAAAAAACTTTCTAGTGTTTTTACCGCTTGAAGGAAATGAACTTGCGACTGTCGCTAATAGTTCTGGCGACGCCCTTACCATTTGGACTTCCGTCGCTTAATCGATGCCTGCAAAAGTATGCAAGTGTACCTCAGTGTGCAGGGTCGGAGCTAGCAGCAATGGTGTGGGCTAGTCGGAGTAGACAGGGCCGGCTCATGCCCCGCTAGCGTCGACGCTCCCAGCGATCCATCACCTGCGGAACACGTACCTCAGTGTGCAGGGTCGGAGCTAGCAGCAGTGGTGTGGGCGTGTGGCTAGTCGGAGTAGACAGGGCCGGCTCATGCCCCGCTAGCGTCGACGCTCCCAGCGATCCATCACCTGCGGAACACGTACCTCAGTGTGCAGGGTCGGAGCTAGCAGCAGTGGTGTGGGCGTGTGGCTAGTCGGAGTAGACAGGGCCGGCTCATGCCCCGCTAGCGTCGACGCTCCCAGCGATCCATCACCTGCGGAACACGTACCTCAGTGTGCAGGGTCGGAGCTAGCAGCAGTGGTGTGGGCGTGTGGCTAGTCGGAGTAGACAGGGCCGGCTCCAGCCCCGCTAGCGTCGACGCTCCCAGCGATCAATCACCTGCGGAACATGTACTTCAGTGTGCAGGGTCGGAGCTAGCAGCAGTGGTATGGGCGTGTGGCTAGTCGGAGTAGACAGGGCCGGCTCATGCCCCGCTAGCGTCGACGCTCCCAGCGATCCATCACCTGCGGAACACGTACCTCAGTGTGCAGGGTCGGAGCTAGCAGCAGTGGTGTGGGCGTGTGGCTAGTCGGAGTAGGCAGGGCCGGCTCCAGCCCCGCTAGCGTCGACGCTCCCAGCGATCCATCACCTGCAGAACACGTACCTCAGTGTGCAGGGTCGGAGCTAGCAGCAGTGGTGTGGGCGTGTGGCTAGTCGGAGTAGACAGGGCCGGCTCCAGCCCCGCTAGCGTCGACGCTCCCAGCGATCCATCACCTGCAGAACACGTACCTCAGTGTGCAGGGTCGGAGCTAGCAGCAGTGGTGTGGGCGTGTGGCTAGTCGTAGTAGACAGGGCCGGCGGGCGACATGGCCGCGCGGCGCTCTACCTCATGCCCCGCTAGCGTCGACGCTCCCAGCGATCCATCACCTGCGGAACACAAGTTATCAAATAAGAATCAGAAACTTCTAAACGAGAGCGATAACATAGACATAAAAGCAGGTCAACGAAATCCGTCCTTTTGTGTGACACACCGATTCGTCGGATGGCTAACATGCTTGCTACGACATATTTTGTCGTTTCATATGCGCACAATGTCACTACGGAAGAATGCGTAACTGATCCGCAGTGAAGTTAGCGCCAGAAGGCATATTGCGGTGACAAAATTTTATTGTGGCACTCATGGTAGCCATGCAGGACAAGACGAACCATAGTGCCAGATTTTGAGTTGGATACCTGACAAATCAAAACCTTCTTTCTATTAATCATGAAACCTTCTCCTTATTATAATCGCCTTATATGGTGTTAGGTTTTCACCCGCACGCAATTTTGACTGCAAAAAGGCAGCGAAAAAATACAGAGTGGAGATTACATCGTAGTAGGCATAATATCATATGGACTCAATAAGTCAAATTTAATTATGAATAGATAGATACTTAGAAGTTGGTAACAGATATTGCCAAGCAATGCCATATTTCGATATCTGGCATGGATCTTGATTACATTTGATACGACGCCAAGCCTATAAATTGTAATTTCATATGTCACTATACTCAAAGAACAACATAATTTAGCAATCTCTGTTGCTCGTGAAAGGGAAACAACGCAATTAACATTTTTGAACATCTTCATTCTTCACACGGTTAGGCGAATCGCACATTTACTAAACGCACGACGGAGCGGCTAAAATATCGCAGCGGTCTGTCAGATAAATACTAGACAGACGACTGGGCTAGCGCTGCGTTGACAGCGGTTGAGAGGTTTTATTAGGTATGGGGATTGACATTTCTAGCTGCGATATTTTATCGCTCCGTCGTGCGTTAAGTGTGCGATCCGCCTTAAGTTTGCGAAAATGACAAACATGCGTAGGAACCTATTTGTACATATCAAAGTTCACTGCGCATAATTTATCATATTTAACCTTATAATGGATGTTAATGGCCTAAGCGACCGCAGAAGTATACAATACATGATAGTATTATAAATTAATGATAAAATGAACACAATAGCGTACCTGCTTATCAGCTATTATGAAGTTTATTATGGTCTATCCCTTTATTAAAGGTATGGATGTTAATGAACGTGAGTACATTAATGACCTGGACACTTGATTAGATCAGTATTGAACCACTACATTGCGAATGACGTTATAATCTGGCCAATATAGAAGACATCCATGACGTCATGAATATTCCACCACATTCCACCTCAAAAAATATCGGTCGTAATTATATAATACACGACAATGGCAAAGTTCGCCATAGTCATCAATGTCATCATACATAATCTAACGGGTGCTGCCTGCTGACATCTGACAATGGTCATCATTATTGTGATGATGCCATGTACCATGCACACAATTATTACGATTCTCTTTTGAATCACGTCTGTCACATCTTTCTTAAACATATCTGCCTACTCATTGGAAGAGCAACGAAATCCTTTTTTAAAGGTCGCGCATAGCTTACACAATAGGTCATACGGTTTTTGATGGATGCAACGGAAATGTTCAAATGCCAATAAAAGTATTAGAGGTGACATGTCAGGATATGGACTAATCTTACACCATGAATATTACATTATGTCCTAAAAAATTAACTTATATTCAACTTCTCTTTTCAACCGAGCTACTTTAAAAAAAACATTATTATGAAAACAAATGTGTTTTAAAAGATGGCGTTGGAATAGGTAGATAATAATATTTTTAAGTAAAATAATTCTTATCGTAACGTAACTTAGCATTTGAATAATAAGAATATAAAAGGTATTCTTGGAAATTTTTTTTTAACAAACATTGAAAGCTACCCAAACTCCTTCACCTAACACGTTGGAAATAATTATAGATCTAGAATACCTAGCTGCCTTCACACTGCTCCTACTGCATTTCGTCTACAGTAGCCAAATAAGCAATATAAGAAAACCTTAATAATATACTAATGATAGTTTAATATGTTTGCCAAGTTAGGTACTCTCTTAGAATTCGGGGTCACTCAAAGTGAACTGGTAGAGCCGACGATGTCAAATGCCACATGACCGGTTCCAGGCTGCGCCCGCGAACGCACAGCGGATGATATAATTTGTTCGCTATTTTACCCTATTTGTATAATGGAGCCACTCACATCAAACACGTTTGCAGAAATGTCTTTCCGAAAAGTAATAAAAAAGCTAATCGATTCTCGCGTAGAGGTCTAGGTCATATTATTAGTGTCGGTCAAAGGTCCGACAGCTAGTTTAGTAATGCCTGCATGCGGTGCTAAATTAAGTTTTTGGCTAGACAGGCAGGTGAAAGCGTGTCTTGGTTTTTTCTGGGTGACCAGGCTATTGTTGGTGGACGAAAAGCCTCAGTCTCAAGGCATGAGACGGGGTCGCGCGGCTCACGCCCGGCCTCGCCTGCCAGCCTATAGCCAATCACACAATGCAATAATTGTTCACCCACCGAGCTTATAAGAAATTTATTTCGCCTCATTCATGATACATGAATCGACAGACAATGTCTCTACAAAAACAGCTTTCAATAGGTGCTAATATTAGGCATTGTTCGAATGTCAAAGATCTAGCTAATTAAGTAGGGCATTTAGGTTTACTACAATGACAGTGTTATAAATTTCGTTTATTTAAACTTAGGTGCAGCGATTATGTTTATGGTGGCAACTGTAAATTCTAAACAAACCTATCATTAAACACTAGGTTTTATAATCTGATAGCTGTGATTAGAATGCATGTATCAATCATAAATCAATATATTAATAACTAGACAGGTTGCTTACAGGTAGTTTACAGGCTGTAGTCTGTTAGCATTGTTTAGAGGTCAAGGTGACCGGTCCGCTAGAGAGGATCAGAATGTTCTGCAAGTAGCTAGTCACTAGTGACTGGTTACAAGCAGGTAGCTACAGTGATGGAGTGATTTGTAACACGTGTACTTGTTACACTGTATTGTTTTAGACCGAAGCCTTGAAGAAACAAGACCGAGCTGGCTACCGTGATGTGCACGGTGTAGGTCTTCGTGTTTCCGCATTTCGAAATCGAACAAAGCAAAATTTTACATTGTTTTAAATTAGTTGCTCACTCTACATGTTCTTTATGTACTTCCCTGTTTTATTTACGTAGGATTCCATAGTAGGTACTTTACCTGCACTTTATTTAATATAGGTTTATAAAAAGTATTTCCTATTTCCTAGGTAGGCCTCCCACAAGGTGGACCGACGATCTGGTGAAGGTCGCGGGAAGCCGCTGGATGCGGGTGGCGCTGGACCGATCATCGTGGAGATCCTTGGGGGAGGCCTATGTCCTGCAGTGGACGTCTATCGGCTGAGACGACGAAAAAGTATTTCATTGTAATTAGGTAAGTAGGTATAATTTTGATCTTGCTAAGAACACGAAAATACAAAATTATACTCAGAATACTCAACTAAGTATGCCAAGTAGGTTTGGCACACTATTACTGGGTTACCTGCTTGAAAGGATAATGCCGCAGTATTTTAGTCAGATGTCCAAAACATGCGTGCACGCAGGTGATAAATACCGGGTTTAATTATTGAACTAGACACACAAAGGCACAATGGCTGGCGTGGGAAACACGATGCGAAGCTCGCGCCGCCGCCGCCTCTGGCATTTGAAGACGACAAGACGACCGTGCGTCGCGTCTGCGGTTTTGGTATTACCTAATACCTACGGCGGATCGCACACTTATCGCACGACGGAGCGCTTAAACATTGCAGCGGTCTGTCAGATCCATACTAGAAATTTCAATTCCCATACTAAAATCGCTCAACCGCTGTTGGTCGACTCGGTGTCCCACACGAAGAAAAAAAGAAAGAAAAGCGCACGGTCGTCCGTCGAGTGCCGTTTTAGTATGGGGAGTCACGTTTCTACTATGGATCTGACAGACCGCTGTGATACTTTAGCGCTCCGTCGTGCGTTAAGTGTGTGTTGCCCTACATCGTATACCGAGCAACGCATCTGAGTGAGAATACTGTTTCCTTTTCTATAATTGCGTGTTGCAAACAAGCTGTATTGCTAGTTGTTCGTTGCGTTGAGCTGTGTATGCCAGTAGCGCCAACCAGCATTACGCCCGATAAAGAAAACCAAAAGTCAGAATCCGTTACTTGACTGACAAGTCAAATTAACTACTTTTTAAAACGAGATTTTGTACGGAATTGTAGAATTATGATGTCACTACTCCCTATTTTGGATTACGAGAAAACAATAAATTTTCTGTTTCAAAATTCTAATTGACAAAATTTTCAATAACGATGATTTGGGTTAGACGTATATTTAGAAAATCGTTTTCACAATCGCTATCGTAATTTATTAATTAACTTGTTAAGTACCGAATCAAAAATAATATTTTGTCTATTCTTGGAATACACGGATTCAGCATAGGTACCTAGACATGAAAATTTCAAATTTTTCAAACAATTAGTATATTTCAGTACTTACCTATAGGTATATGAGGTGTGCCAACAAAGAAGGTAGAGTATCTACTCTTGCAATTTAATGTAGGTCCAATTATAGGCAGAGTTTCACGGTAGAGTACGATTATTTTTGCGTAACATCAACATTTGTAGTGGTGCAAAATTATAGTTCTATCTATTGCAAAGATTCATTAAAACATTAGCCCAGATTAAATAAGAACCAAAATTAACTAATTAAACATCAGTAACCACTTATTTTATTATGAACATAAGCCAGATATATATATATCTGGTATAGATGTATATATATAATGTACGTCTAATTTTAAAAGCGTCGATTAGGTATTTTATTGTCTTGCGTTTATTAAAAGCTGGTTTAATATTATGTCATATTTATTGCGTTATTTATTGCAAAAAATATCTTCCAATGTTCTTGTAGATACAATATATATTATGTGAAACGAAAACTGAGAGCCATTGCCAGATTGAATAACATTTTCGTCACTCGAAGTGTGACAACATGATCAACTTTACGAGGCCAATAAACATAGTGTTATAAACGTCCTATACATAGATGTATTTCCAATTGTTTGATATCGGCAGCATAGAGTTACCCATTCAAGAGATCCATATACACTGTATTTTTCAAGTATATATGTTCAAAAATCCCACATTCAGGTTTGAGATAATGTTTTTTAAGATTCTTTACAAATTTTACATATATTATATGCAAAATATATTGCATACTCATCATCAACGCATAAACTAGACTTTTTATAGAAGACAATATAATATCAAAAGATTATCGATTTAATATAACATGAGAGGGAATGATCCAGAAATATATATTGTTTGCTATCCTAGGTCGTTAATAAAATATAAAAGTTGTAAGTTTTAAACTACTATCCGAAAACACTACGGACTTAATACATAATTTTTCGAATTTTTTCACAATCATTTTCCTCTGTCTATGTCCGGAATAGTTTTCCACAGTCCGCGTACAATGCAAGTATTGAATCCAGTTGTGGGCCAGTTATGGCGTTGTGTAAACTATTACGCAATGTGTAAACATGATCAGTAAATCACTAGTTTCGACGCAATTACCGCACTGTCGACACGAAACAGTTTAAGCCACTTTGTTAAATTAGCGCCGTTTAAGAATGTTTCGCTTTGTTTGGAAAAGAAACGTTACTACAACATGTCATAATTAAATGGAATTTGACTGGAAAGTAAGTACAAATACTTTATTCTACATTCAAAACACAAAAACATAAAAAGGAAAATTATAATATATGCGCAAAGGGGCTTATCGGTGGTAGCTGCGATCTTTGAAGCTACAGCTTTAAATCTGTGCAAACTTCCGATCAAAAATTGGATTATTTTCTATATTTTATTTGAGTACATATGTAAGTATATAGTAAGAAAAAGTTGCTATCGAAAAATAAAGGTCCCTACTATGATAAGTAACCTACCCTTACCATTTTTAGTCGATTCTTCGACGTCTGCAGATTAAATGATGAGCCGTAGAGTACGCAATACCATAGACAATAAGTATTAAATGTCAAACCCAGACACTTATACAAACATACGGCTTATTCACAAGGGAATTTAATTAGACATTACAAATGTCATATTAGCGTTTGTACAAATATTGCAAAATAGCTTATTATTGTTTTGCGTGGCTACTTCTACTGTTCATATCATAACGAATAATTAATGAACTGTGGACATTATTTATATAGGTATTTGTTACGTACAGAAATAATAAGACCAAAGACAATACCTACTAAAATATAACACGATACACTTTACTTAGTGAAAAGCATTTCACTGTTAAAAAGTACTTACGTCATTTCAACCAGCTACGAAATAACTTTTTTTAAAGTTATTTACAGTCATTATACACTTAAGTATAAAAAAAAATGTTTTTTTAGCTTCAAAATAGTTTAAGCGTAGTAATAAAGCTAATAAATAATTATTGTGCTCTGGAACCAGATTTACGTAAGAGCACTTATCATGTGTCAATGATCCTAATTTAGTTCTTAAAGAAAAAAAATCTTTTAATTTTAAGTATATTTAATATACTTAAATTTGAATAATTAATCGGTATCGATATGAATTTTGTAGGTAACAGAAGTAAAATGGTTTGTTGCACAATATAACATGTATTATTATGTAGGTATGGTTGACAAATTATTAGCGGTCACAATGCAGCCAAATGGCCTAGTGAGACCTGTTTAAAAATAGTCTAGAGTTGCTATTACCGGACCTGCTGTGAATTTCCTTAGTCACGATTCTGCCCCCGTATGGGCTCTGTTTTTTGTCACACCTGGCGGAAGCAAACCGTCACGACATAGCTATTAAAGCGGGTAGTTGAATAACTTTTTGGGTACGTGGACATAGTGAAGAAAATTGTACTGTTGCTTACTCTGCTCGACTTTCACGTAGATTGTCACTGGTAGAGCTGTTTTGTTTGGGAAGTCCCAGATAATAATTATGAGTAGAGTGCTTAAGTTGATGCTCCAATAGTTAGTGCGCTTAAGTAGGTATAAAACGAATGAGGTCTCATGCAGTCAGTGCCCTCGAAAGAAGAAGATTTTTCTTATGTAAAGAATATTTGAAGTTAAAATTTGGCATGTACTCGTATATTGTATTAAACCTAGCACAGCACTTAATGTTTGATCCCTTTTCCTCTTCTTTGCCTAAATTGGAGTAACAGTTCTGATACTTTTTTCCAGTAATTATGTAGGTGTCTATAATTTTGCAAAATTTCAAGTTGGTCAGTGCTAGTTAGTAACTATACTTTAAACAGTATGATTACGAATGAGATACATGTATAATTTGTTTCTGGTGACGCAGGTTTTTTTTACTTCGTAAAACAAGATAGTGGTTGTTGTTATTAGGTAACAAAGTCGTAAAACGCAACTTATACCCCCTAATCTTATTCACTTTTCTTGCCATTATGTCCAAAGACAGTAATTATTTATTCCTTTTATTATATTCGGTATAATAACTGCTCATAATGATATCTACTGGACTGTGAAATCCAAGTGAGGCAATGCAAAACGTAGGTAAGTACTAATACTTAGCAATTATTAAGTAGGAAACGAATACACTTACATTAAAATCAAATGGATTTAATTTGCCATAGCATAAAACACTCACTTTAGGAACACACATTAACTTTTTATTGATCAATCTAATTTAAATTACACGGTGCATTAAACCCGGACTATTTTACTTAAAAGAAAGTCTTAATACAAAATAAATATTGGTATTAAATAGAACATTATTTGCTCAAATACTTTTGATATGAGCACGTAAGGTTAGCTAGTAAGATATGTGAAGAATGTAGAGTGAGTTGAATTGAGGAACAATGGTACCGCAGATCGCGAGAACGCGGTGTTACTAATGTTACTCACCGGTGCTGGAATGCGGCGTTTGAAAGTGACACGTGCAAGGTCAAAGGTACCACTAGCAACTGGCTAGGTATTCGCTTGGTTGGTAGAGCCACATAGACATTAGACACTAGCTATATAAGGTGTAAAAATATTAGCTGCAAATATTTTAAGGGGTGAATCAGACCATGAAATTTACCAACTTTGCCCAAGAAACATAAGTCGAAATATGAGAATTTTTTACACCCTCTATTACAACTTAACGCTTGTAGATAATTTTGCCTCATCCGAGTATGAATATTTTTACTCATAAGATTGATGAGTCAAGGGTGAGTAAAGGACGGAAGGAGGGCATAGAAAAAAATGTATCTGAGCTTAGAGCATGAATAGAGCGTTTCTGTGAGCATAGTGCCAGTGTCAGAATATTGCACTTAGTATGTTTTATACACAGTATACAAAATTGGTATTTATGTATAAGAATAAAGCTCGACTAGGTGTTGATGCAAGATCTAGGGTAAAAACGGATACAAAATGTACTTAAAAGTACAATGACAAGAAAAATAATTTGAACAATACACGTAGCTAACCAACATCAAGGTTGCAAATTATTGATTCGATATCGTGTGTCATAATTATATTGTTATTCTTGTACTTGAATGATAGACAATGCAAAACACCATTACATTTTGCCAAGAAGGCCATCGGATGACGGTGGAGTCGGTTATACGCATAACTTAGCTTCAGAAATGAACATGACATGACAAAAAAAAATAGATTGTGAAATGTAGAAATGTCGCTGAAAATCTTTACTGTTTTAGATAACAATCCAATATTCTAAAGTAGTTAGGTGAAGAAAATGAAGAAAAAAAGAAAGCATACAAAAGATGCCACTTGACTGTAGTTATTAACAATAACACCAGTCTAGGTTGTCATGTAGCAGGCAAAAAATGGCTTGAAACTGCCAAAAACCGAGAACAATGGCAAGATTTGGAGTAGGCCTTCAACCAAAGAGGGATCCAAGAAGAAACTCACCATACTAAAAATAACTAACACTATTAGGTAATAAGAATAAACTAACCACACTAACAAATACACCTTAATTAAGTAAAAAAAAAAGTTTTTTAAGTTTCTCTTGGAAATAAAAGGCTTTATTATTATTATAATTTTTAGTATTTTTTATTTTATCTCTCCTCTTGGAGGTATATATTATTATTATTAACAATAAAGAGTCAGGACATCTATCATACTAACTACTAAAGCAACATCAAATGGCAATTACTCTATTTCAAACAGAACTCTCTTAGCTTAATTTAAGGAGACATATTTTTTGGGTATGTATATGAGCGTTCATCAGCATTCGTTTATTAAGTTCATATATGAGACACTCTTATGCCAGAACCAGCACTAAGCAAAACACCATTAGATTTTCGTCGCGAAGGCCATCTGATGGCAATGAGAGTGTTTGGTGACTGCAAATGTCACATGTAATGAGTGTTGTAGAAAGTTAAAGATCAATGGAAGGTATCTAAGGAGTAGGTAGGTATAGTACAATCGTGACAGAGTTGATGGTAACAACTTATCACCTGGACGTCGTACAATTAGACGCCTGCGCAACCAACGTAACGGAGATTATAGTAATGCGTGGTACCAGCTTTGCTTTACTTATGAAAGATAAGGCTCTTAAACTACAGGATTTATCCGAAGTGAACAAACGAGCTTCTAGAAACTCAGTTGATTAATAAGAATAATTCTGCAAAATTTTAAAATAGAACTACGTTAGGAACATACTATCTAAAATAATTGAATACAACACTTTAAAACTTGACGTCAAAGGCGAATCGTACACTTGACGCATGACGGAGCACAAAAATATCGCAGCAGTCTGTCAGATCCATACTTGTAATGTCAATCCCCATACTAAAACCGCTCAACCGCTGTTAAAGCAGCGCTATCGCCGTGTCGTCCGTCGAGTGCGGTTTTAGTATGGGTTTCTAGTATGGATCTGACAGACCGCTGCGATATTTTAACGGTCCGTCGTACGTCAAGTGTGCGATGCGCCATAAGGCTTTATACTGTGCGCATCATAAAGGTTTGAAACTTGACGTCAAAGACAGTTCTGTAGCAGAATATAGGATGATTTGAATATGACGTCAAAGTTTTTCCGCGTACTTGTCATAGTTGTCATTCCCTATGCAATTTTATTCCATATTTGAGTGCTGCACTGGACCATGTATACGAAAGTGCGTTACCACCCAATAATTCTGCGTCGCCATAACAGACAGTAAACACTTTTAAAAATACATTGCAAAAAGTATGTTGGGGCCTAGGTGTGAAAATGGTTGCAAAGCGAAGTGAGGACGCGATTGCGATACCACTTTCACTATGTTGTTTGTACTGTATGCCACAAAAAGAATAAAACACTTCACTGATTTTACGTCGCAATGGAAATCAAACTATAGCGCACAGTACCTACAATGAACTGGAGAAATTATGTGATTATGTACGAGAACATTCCATTTAAGCTTTTTAATCCTTTCTGTTTCAAGTCATTCTACCAGTAAGTATCGTCAGGGAATGGGCAGCAGTGTTCTTTGTACGTTAAACATCTTGCACTCTGCTCGTCAACCCGCTTGCCAAGCGTGGGGAGTGGCAATACCCCCTGATAGGGGGAGGCTCATGTCCAACAGCGGACTCTAGTGACTGTTCTTAACTTAAGCTGTTTTAAGAAAATGGAATTGGTTACGTTCTTACACTAGGAAGAAGTTTAAGTAGCAATATTGCAGTAAATTGAGTACTAACCTGCATCTAAGAACTAATATTAGTTCAACAACATTAGTTATACAACATTCAAATAAATATCGGAACCGGTAAAGTTATATTAGTTAGTAAACAGTTTTAAAGCTCATTTACAATGAAGAAAATTGTAGTAAAAGTATCCAGTATATTGTGGGTTTTTTTATGAAAGGCACGGATGGAATAAAGAAAAGAAAGGCCAACCACCTGACTCTTCTTTTTTTCGTGTGGGATACCAAGTCGTCCAGCGACATAGGTACCTACGTATCTTTTTCCCAATTAGTTCAAAAAGGCTTTTTCAGTGCTGGGTCCATCATGAAAATGACGTCAAGGAGGATAACGGAAAACGGAAAAGTCTTGCCTTGCCCACCCGACACTGGTGATAATGGCAATCATCGCAACAATGTGGGACACTGATAAGGGAGATCTGTTCAGCAGTGGACTATTATACCTGTTAAGGTAAGGTAATGTCATATAATGCCTTCTATAGTCTGTAAGTTTAGGTACTTATCTTTTTGTAAACACACTTTGTTTGAAAGTGACACTTCAGAACTGTCAGTTTAATACAAAGTTTGTTTACAAAAAGATAAGTACCTAAACTTACAGACTATAGCGGCCGTTGATGATGATATGATGATGTATAACGGGTGTAAGGGACGGTGTAGGAATGAGTTTTTTTTCTTCATATTTCTTCTCGGTTACCATCATTGGCTCAATAGTAAAAGTTCTTCAGTATGATCATGCCTGTAAAGCCTGTAAAGTTTTCGGTACACGGTCCCTTACACCTGGTATACCCCTGATAGCTCGAAGCCACAAGTACGATTTCTCGACAAGTGCACATTTGCACAGAGGTGGCATGCGGTACGTCACCGTTGGAGTATTTACTTGGGTGCTCGCGAGGTCGTTGACCCGGCGCAGGCGCATCTGTCGCGTGAGCCGCGACACACTACCGCCGTGATTGCATATCGCAGTTATTCAGTTATTAATAGCGCCAATAATAACTGCAAGTATTGGCGGACGCTTATTATGCGCAAGTACTTCCCTATCGCGGTGGTTTTAGATAGAGTTTATTTATATATACTACCTACATTGCGTGGTAGCGGCTAACTGCTACAACTAATTTACCTAGGTAGAGTGTTTTGAAAAAGTGACGAAGAGTTTTTGGAATTGACTGAATATCTATTTGCCGACCAACCGCATAGTGGCACCGAATCCTTCTAAGATACAATTCTCAAAGAGGGTTAAAACTAAGCAACAGCTAGAATAGAACTAAACCAAGCAACATGGCTTTGTGTATCTGTACAAAACATACCGCCAGGCCCAAAACAATCGTATACGGGTAAGAGTGCAGGGAGATAATTAATATCATCTGCCTGCGTGTAGATTAGATAGATACTACAGAAGAAGAAGATAGTAATTTATCCGATGCGCTATCCGAGAAGCTGTTGCTGTTGCCATAGACTGGACCTTGGATTAGATTTTGATAAGATAAATTCAGAACTGGCATTTAGAGGCCCAAGACCGAGACGGGTGGCGCGAAAGAGGGGAGGCCTTTGCCTTGCGGTGGGACATCGAAAAGGCTACGTAAAAAAAAAAAACAGAAAATTAAGCTAAGTATTTGGAAAACCCGCCATGTGAATAGTTTGTTACCCTTGTTCATATAATGAGTTCATTGAAAACGTAAATAAAGAGATCAGTAAATATGCCGCCATCTCTCAGACATCTGCAGCCCAGTCAAGAACTCAGGCCTTTTGTTATTTATTTGATCACTGGCAATTAAATCATAAATATTCTATTGCCTATTCACAAAGTCTTCAATAATTACATTAAATGAACTTGATTATTTATTGGCATCTTTAAAACATGAGTAAATAAATCGATGCTGGAATTCCTTAAGAGATTTATATCTGATCAAACAAATTGATCAACCTAGGAATACCGATTGTTGATAATTTAACGATGTCCGATCCCATCAGAACATTTTGAAACGAAGCTTAAAATGTTATATTCATTAACTAGCCCAGTATTAGTTTTTGTAATGCAACAGTTATTCATTTTCCTATATCGTACTTATTAGCGTTAACCCCACTGACCTACAACATGTACGAACTATCAATGAAGGCTTCTGTGGCAGACGCGGCCATTTTTCACTGTTACTACAAACAAATGACGACCACATTGTGACAGTTACAAAAGTACCAGACAAGCAAGAAGCTCAGATCATTATAAATGATGATGGAGGCGTTGCAGTCAAGTCAAACACAACTCAGACACAGAACAAAATTGCAAAGAACGAACAACAGTCTAAGATACCTAAAGTGGAATTGCAAACTGCCAATAACTACGGAATGTTCTGCAAAGTTTTGCACAGAGTTTGAGTCTCTAGTAAACCAAGCTGAAATTGATATCCGGTCAACATGTAATTAGTGTTATCGCGGTTCTAGCTGCGGCAACGCTCGTGGAGGCAGCGTGTGGCGTAACGAAGGAAGCGCTGATTTTGCAAAATCGAGCCGGACCGGTCTTTTTATAGTGAAGAAATATTCAGATCAACATCGAGTCCAGTAATGTTGATAGCCTCGGTTAACACCTTTATCTTTGTAGTGTTGCTACATCAAAGTAATACATATATCAATATCATTTGTTGTTTTATTTGTTAGATAAGATCTTTTTGAAATCTAAAACCTATCATCAAAGATCTACTTAGTGCGAATCTGGATAACTAGATTAGCACGTACTTGTACATATCTAACTATTTCTTTGACCAGTTTTATTCAAGATCAATCAATAATTAGTTCATTATGGTTTTCCCGGAAGTGAGGACCCTGAAGGATTAACAGTTTAATTTTGATTGTATGTTTTTTTTACATTTCAAAACCATTGTTGAACAGCGGGAGTATTTGGCGGACTGCTTTTTGGCGTTTCATGTAGCGGTTTTTCAAATTGGACGCCGCACGCCACGGCAGCAGGCACGTACTCAACGTAACGTTGCAGCGTTGCTTCACCGCGCTTGCGCTTGCGTCAACCGCACCGGCGCGCGCGCATCGCGGGGTGTCTTCCGTGCGAAGCGATGCGACCCGCCGACCTTCACGACAACCGGTGTGGAGGAGCCTTATGGCACACACCGATTTATGGAGGCGGCTTCGTGAAGCGCATCCTTATTAGTGACCTGATTCAATTGAAATGCTATTACGTTTCTAGAAACGGTCCAATGCAATGAGAACCAAAATTTCTTGTACAGTTTTTGAATGAATTTAAAGAGTAAAGAAAGCATTTTTGCTCTTTTGCATCGTTAAGAATCATTTACTATCATAAAAACCTTTAAAAAAAATTGTTTTCCATAATCACTTATTTATCTTCCTCCGTGAAACTCGTCAAAACACTCTAACATGGATGGCTTGTTCAAGTTTTCCAGAAATTTGATTCCAGTCAAACACTTTATTTTACATTTGTGACTTGATTTTTGGCCAGGCAGCATCTTGCAGCGTTATTAATTTGTAACTTTCCGATTCCTCACTTGCATTTCCCAGGATTTATTGCATGATCAGAGGCAATACACAATATTTTGAAGCATTTTATTGTTTTAAAATCAGATTTAAATATATTTTAACTCGTTCATTACTTTTATCTACTGTCTAGGTTCCAGTATCCTTGAATATAGAATCGTTGAATTACTTAGGTGATTGTTTCTTACACTATGAGTAATGCAACCATACCCCAGATGCTAAAGAGAAGAGTATTCTAATTAAAATGACTAAATGTGAAGGTTATATTAGAAATAGGTTAGTCAAAGTCATCAATAATTTAGAGAGCTGGTCATACAATCTCACACAAACGGTAAACAGCTGTCAAACAACTCATTAATCTCATTATTCAGTTTCTGACCGGAGAAACACATATTGCGTTGAACATTACGTTTAGCACGGCTGAGTGAATACCCGAAAATAAAGGCATCCATATACAAGGATGAATTCATGTCACTACTAGGTACCTAGAATAAGTAAGTAAGTTTGGTTTGGTTGTGCCATGTGATGATAGTTAGTATTTGATCTCTTACCTAAGGCACTTGTGGCGAGTACCTTTTTAAATGAACCTAAAATAATTTTATTAGTAAGGTAGTAAATTTAAAATACCAGACTACTTCATGAATTGCTTTTTCTTTTTCGTGTCAATGATAGTGCATCTGATTTATTAGCTTAAATTTCTATGACAGATTTTAGTCTTAGTATTGAGATTCTTCAGTAAATATCTTATTGAGATCAGAAACAACTGCTTACAGATCATTGTGAAAACCCTAGTTCACAACAGTATTTGGCGAGATGGTGACATCGGTTGGAATGTCTTTCAGCCAATTGTTCATATCTGCGTAAACATAGAAATCATAACCAAGGTCAGTTTTTGAAACAGTTTATTTTAGATCTTTAGGCTGTCTGCACTCTTTAGGGTCGATAGAAAGTGTGCACTGAAGCGAAGCACCCATTACTAAGTTGCGCCACTTAGTAAAGGTCGAACATAAATTGATTAATACTTGGAAAGCTATAATTCCTTACGTCTTCTGTACCACATTATTATTTGTTAAGAAGTTGACTCAAATTTCCTGTAGCAACCCACTAGTTAGCTAGCTGGTTACAAACCTAGATGGATTTATGGGCCTGACTGTTATGGCTTCGTATATGTTTACATAAATTCTGCATTGTATCAAAAATATCTTTCGGCAATATCAGAAATGTTTGACATTTATTATGGACGGTAAACCATATTAGAGTGCACAGGCAAATAAAGCAAACTATATAATTTTATGAGAGCAGTGTTCTTGTAAATGCAGCTGGCGTGGAATGCCGTGTGATGCCGGCTTAGAATAGCATCACCCCATTTCCTACCTGTGGGTGTCGTAAGAGGCGACTGAGGGACTTGAGGGTTTAAAGTGTATTACAACTTTTAGGCGACAGGCTGACAATCTGTCACTATAGTGATACACAAAATTATCTCAAACGGCCCTCTATATTTGTCAGACGTGGCGACAGCGACCGTATTTTTGCGGCCGTCAGCGCTCTGCCTACCCCGTTAGGGATAAAGGCGTGATATATGTATGTATGTATGTATGTGGAATGTAGGTGTACTTAAATTCAAAATGTGTTGTGCACCGTGACTGGCCTGCCAAACGCCTGATCAGACATTCGAGTCTTGGATCGGGCCAATTACTTATAGGCACCTATTGACAGTGATTCAAATAGTACCATTTATGCGACGCCAATTGTAAATAGCTCACTTGTTAATAAGATTGATGTGTGGTCATTAATTTTATTATTAGCTTTGCACGTTATTGTCGAGGAACTATTAATAACTTGATTTGTTATCAAAATAGAACTCGTATCATTATTAATGTTCCTATCAATAATATATCTAAGTTCCATTCGTCGTGCATTTAATAATTCAATCAACTAGAGCAAAATAACGGTAGATGTAAATACATTCTCTGTTCTAAATTTTAGTAGGTTAGGCAATGTTATGTTTAGCGAAAGCTAAATGTCTATAAAAGAAGTTCGTGAGTGAAATACCGAGAAGCTACTTTCGATATCCGTAAGTTATTACCCAGAGGACATCGATGTACATTTTACTGTATAATGAGTTGCATACGTACCCACAGTATCTGTTTTTTCTGTTTTAATTCAATTTTAATTTAATTATTTGAGAAGTTAAGAAGTTTGTAGGTTATTTTTGGTAGGCGCTATTAGCGCATCCGCAAGGCACGCGTCTGTCAGGCAAGGAAATTTCAAATTTCTTTACTAAAAACTAACGTTGACGCAGGTCCAACGCGTGAACCCGCGTCAACGTATAAATCTGTTAATCAACGCAAGTTCATCCGTTAGTGCTGCGACAACGTCAGTTATTAGTATGGATAATTTGAAACTTCCTTTCATATGACAAAGGCAACCAAAACGGATGCGTTAAAAATGCGCAGTGTTGTGCGTTAGATGTAGGATTCGCCTATCCTCTTTGCTTGTATAATTTCTCATGGTTTTGACTTCATCAGCGGTTTGATATTGGACCATTGTAAATGTTTTGCTTAAAAGTATATTAAACTCTACCTAGGTATGAAGCTTCCTATTGTTTTGAATTTTCGTAATAGATACTTCATAACCTTCCGTCATGGGTACCGGAAAATTGTAAAGTTTAGTAACGCAGTATAGATTGTTGCATTTCAAGGAAACTACGCGTTTCTGAAATCATAAAGCGCGGAAGTCGAGTGAAGGTTGCTTGTCTTTTCAATTACTGATATAATAATTATAATTAACTATTAGTCGGCTATAAAACAAGATTAATTAAAAATCTAGACATGGTAATCGGAATTAGATTGCCTTTAAAAATGCGATCGATATTGCGCTATCAGTAACAGCCATTAAAACTCACATTCCTCAAAATCAGGCTCTAAGACATTGTGTCACCTCGGTGATACCTAGTCTCTATCGACACACAACACGTGTTCATTGAGTTAGGAACTGGTTCCACTGATCCGATTGCGGGCGAGTGGCCGACTACTGGCCGGCCGACCAGTGGCCACTGGCAGACAGTGCTTGACAGCAAAACAGCTACTCAGCTCAGCTGACCGGCGAAAACTTGACACCACTTTCATCATCTCATTAATAAACCGAGTTACACAAATATTGCCTACCAATGGCCGTAAGTGCTCACGGTAGTCCTGTTATTCTTGTTTGTAGTTTGAGAAAATAAAAGAAAACAACTTGGAATGAGTATGTCCGTCCTTATAGAGTAAAAGCTGTAATGGAACATTGATGCGCAATTGAACAACTTACTTTACATTCAATTTCTATTTCTAGAGAATTCACAGTAACATCAGGGTAGTAATTCTTAAATATATTTTACAAGTAATACGTTGTACATATCTTAGAAAAGTATATGAAAAATAAGTATTAGTAACTTACGTAAAATGGTGTGAAACATCCAAAATTGTCCGATTACAAAACTTTTAATTATTCAAATTCCCATACGATACTGAACTATAAACACGGTGGAATTAATCACAATCGCTTCTTTAACAATCGTCGCCGGCGATTTAATTGTCCGTAGAAACTAGAAAGTCGCGTATCGAAAACTTTTTCTATTTTCTAGGAAATGTCACTGTTGACGAAATCGACGCGAAAAACGCGATAGAGCGATACGTAGCGTCGCACGGTACGAGTTGGCGAAACTGACGTACGCAGCGCGCAGGCGCCGCCAAGGTATTGTTAAAAGTTACTTTTACTTATGCGACTTGCGGCGGCGCGGCGTGCCGGCGGCGCGGCCCCGCCAACCGCACGCTCGCGAAAGAGAAAAACAGAGGTTCCTCCATTCCTCCACTCACGCAAGCAGGAAAACTTATTTTTGCGGTACACCTTACATTTGTGCAAGATTTAAGGCAAATTATTGCTATGCAAATTATTGGTCACGGTTCATTGAAATTTTAGGTGAGTGTTGCCTTATTTCCTTTCATAGGCGGTGAACGCACAGGGTACGGAAAATTATCAGACCATCGTAGCGCGGCACTACGCAACATTTCGCTGGAATGCATCAATCATGATTATTCACTGCCTATTCACCGTTTACGTTGCACCGCCTGGTTTTAATAAATAGGTGTTTCGATTAAGTATCCATAATAATACCAGTTTTGGAGGATCGGATTATAATTCAACTTTTCACTACCAAGTTTAGCAACCTGTTGGGGCACGCAACAAGTTTCATCGTCCAATGTCACAATGAAAATAATATGCAAATTAAAATGTATTTTTAAGTAAATCTCGATTTGAAAGGAGTATGCACAAGAATGCGGTCCTTGTATGTAATGTGCCACGTTGTTCAACTACCTGCATTTTGGCGCCGCAGTACACTTCACCAGCCCGATCGTGAGTTCAGATCATGTTAACTATTTAATGATAAAATATTTGAAGTAGGAAATTGCTGGCATAGCTCAACCATGTCAATGACTAGTACGTATCAAAATTGACTAGCAGCATGACACTGTATAGACTGGGATGGAAATAAACCTAAGGCCCTGTCCGCACACCACTTTTCTGTTCATATGACTTTTAAACGCGTTTCTTGTATGTTTAATGACAGATGATAAAAATAAAACAGTATCATAGCCGTACAGATAGGACCTAAATTGTAAAAAAATATTATTGCATTGTGTGTCTTACGTCACATTACATAATCTATAACCGACTCAATTTATTTTTATCGTTTTAAAACTTATTATTTAGAGATTTATGACACAAAAATATCTTTTAAAAGATGAATATTTTTAATAGAGTGGGTATAATAAGACTTTCAAACGACGTCGTTATTTGAATTCATTTTGCCAGAAGTAAAGTCGTGAATTGCAATCGTCTATAACGCAATAATACATACACTGACTGATACAAGGAGATAAGGTGTGAGCACAATAAATCTGAGTACGGTGGGGCGTTGACAGCCTCACCTACCTTACCACCTTACCTACCGACTGGAGCAAGGCCGATAATCAGACCACTTACCTGATAACTTCGGCGGAAAGCAGAGAATTCATACATCGGTCTGCATCGGTCGCATTGTCTATCAACTAACGAAGTACTTTCGAAAGCTAGTTGAGATACCCACGACTAGGCAGTGACAAGCTCACCTTGCCTACCTACTGATACAAAGTCAACGATCGGTCCACTTACCCTATAACTTCAGGGAAAAGCAAAGATTTCGTATGATCAAGGGTTTGCATCGATTGTACTTTCAGCAGCAAGTTAGTCTTTTGATAGCTAGTTGAGGACTGAACTCAGAGCGTTGACAGCCTCAGCTTACCTACCTTCCAGAGCAAGGTCAATAATCGGCCCACTTACTTACTTGATAAAGTAAAGAATTCGTATGGCCAGGGTTTGCATCGGTCGCATTGTCTATTAGGTGACGGAGTAGGTACTGTCGGCAGCATATCAAGAGACTCATATAAGAGTTCAAACAAACCAATCATTCTTAATAACTGTATCGATCAACTGCGACTCTCCAATACAGTCCAAGGATTTCTCTGTAAGGTGTTTCTAATATTAAGGTTTTATCCCTAAGTCGATTTTATTGAAACCATCGGGTAGAAACAAAGTGACTTTCATGTAAGGCAGACGCCCTGGTATTTTATAAATATTGTTGCTTGGGTGTTATTAACTACCTTCTTTACTTCACAATTACAGCCTCAACAGTCCCTGCTGGACATACGTACGTGTTCCCCAATTTGGGAACGCTATGCTCATTATGTTTGACGGTGGCGTGAGGAGTGCAGTGCAAGGTGTATTTGGTATTTACAAGGAACGCTGTTGCCTATTTCTTGAAATTATTCCTATCTACAGGTAGAAATGGGGTGATGCTATTCTAAGCCCGCATCGCAAGGTCGAAATACGTCCTGTACCTGCTGCTAACAGTACAGTCGTGTCTGACGCGGCCTCGCACGCAACCAAATAATCTGATTCGGTCGATACGCCTGCATTGATTAAGAAATTATTGCCTTTATCTATGTAGACCATGATCAATTTCACTCGCTCTACCTCTACGGACTAAAAAACACGTGCACAACCTGACTGAACCATAAAAGCCGCCCCCAAACATAGGTGCTGCCCCCAACACTCAAAAAGCATAAGACGAGGAACACACTTGATGCACGACGGAGCGCAAAAAATAACACATTGATCTGTCAGATCCACACTAGAAATGTCAATCCCCATACTAAAACCGCTCAACCGCTGTTGACGCAGCGGTATCGCAGTGTCATCCGTCGAGTGCGGTTTTAGTATGGGGAGTGATGTTTCTAGTATGGATGTGACAGACCGCTGCGATATTTTTGCGCTCCGTCGTGCGTCAAGTGTGTTCCTCGCCTAACTCGATGGCGAATTGTCATACAAATCCTACCAATGTTTGTTTATTTATGGAACGTTGTATTAGTACAACAATGGTTCAGTTTTGTTACAGATACAGAACTTCATTCATTGTAGAGTCAAAATGTATAATGTGTCTAATAAACAGGGTGTCATTTGTATCATTTTTGTATGCTATTTGACAATGCAATTAAGTATTTGTTGAGTTGTGAATTTTAGAGTTTTGCGGGCAGCACTGCCTATTGAGGCGGGCGTCTTAATAACAACCTATTAAATTACAATTAAGTTTCTTTTGTAACTCGATGTGGTTGACAATGTAGTGTTGACTCGTAACTTAGTACGTATTTTATGTGTGTTTTCTTTGATCATAGTTTCCGTCTAACATGTATGTAATTTATGTTGACTTATTTGATATTAATTAAAAAAGATTTGACCTGAAACACTTGACACCACTTGAACTGTTAAACCCATATTTTATTTTACGTTCCCACAGCTTGATCACGACATTTTCAACATTTTTTAAGACAATATTGACAGATACCTAATTATTTTAATTGATACTATTGGATTGATACGTGTAGAATTTGTGACATATCTAAAAGTCGTGTTGATCTTTACCTTTGAGGGTTTAAACTTCGAAGCCAATAAAACATTAAACTGTTTCTAAATTTTTTGTCTCGCTTGATGTTGTCACAATAATATTAATACATTGTTATGTTGTCAGCAGCAGATATTATTTATTTCTATAATTCGGCTGGCTGACTGCTGAGGATTTAGGAGATAATTATGTAGGGTTGAGCTTTGTTATTTATTTTAAATCTTATCTTGGTATACTTCGTTGCATGAAAAATTATGCAATTATTGTTTGTTTATCAGTCATATAAACTGTAATTTGATTGGTGCGTTTCGAACATATCTAAGTAAGAAGAAAGTTTTGTAATATCTATTAGATTCTTTTTTCCAGATTCAAAAACGTAGATAGAATATAATCAAGTTCTTAGGTGTAGCAGTTTAACAATTTGACATGTTATCCAATCAACTGTCAATCAGTCCTTTACAGCATCAAATTACGTAACGAGGAGGGCGCGTCAACTACACCTCGCAGAAAGACGAAATGTCGAATTCCACCTTCGAAACCCAAGGCCACTCGTTAGTAACATTTTAATACAGGGTGTGAAAGTATGTTAGAGTACTTAAATGGGAAAACCATGAAACTAGACGTCGTGCAAAGAAACCTATTTTAGAAAGAAACTGTGGAAATAACCCGTACCTATGTAAGTACAAACAAAATTGCTCGGGCCCTTGACGTAGTAGAAGTGTCTTTAGTACATTTTCACTGTCCTATGGATCAATTCCTTTCTAAGCAAAAGGTGCTTAAACTGTTTTAGAAAGCAACTTTTATCTCAATGTCCAGCTAATTTTATTATACTCTATTATGTTAATTCTAATAATCTCTACGGACGAAGACATAAATTTCGTCCATAACCATAAACGTGTACATGTCTTAAGGTCATGTTATTTTAATAAAATTAATGAATGAACTCATCGTGCTAGTGAACTGGTTCCTAATATCACCCGTGGCTATTTGCCTTGTAAAAAATCATCCTTTCATCAAATTGCGATTTAGTATAACATTGAAATTGAAACACGTTTTGTTACTGACTGTCTTTAAAGATATGAAAACCTAGCCTGAACTATAGGGCACGCTATGGAATTTAAAGACTTCCGTTGATTTCCTTAAGAATAGGGCATCTAAGGAAGCACAGTAGGTACTTACACTATAAGGCATATCGCACACTTAACGCACGACGGACCGCTAAAATATCGCAGTGGTCTGTCTGTGGTTAAAGACACCTTTTTTGTGTATTTTTTTTGTCTATCCTATTTGTATAATGGGTTGCTAAACATGACCAAACCATGACCATGGTAAATCTTACTCTGGAATAGGTAAATATTTTTTTCATTATAAAATGCAGTAAATAAATAATATCTACTGGTTTTACTTCTCCTTCGTGTAAGTATTCTGTGTTTACATAATAAAGCTGAAGAGAATAATAATTTTAATAAGAGTGAATGTGATAAATTTGACAAGCACAAGTAGTTGGGATAAATGTCAAAAATTGCGGAATATCTACATAAGGTAATTTAAAACCAAAATTCAGGCAAACTTTCCGATGATTAAGACAGAGGTTTTTGAATACTTCAAGGAACTGAAACACCAACTTTGAAACGCTAGTTTTGGAATTAAATTTATTATTACACTCTCCTACCAACAAGGACCGATTAGATGTCGATTGCTGTTTAGCTTATCTTTTTGTAATGACATCAGTAAGATAACTTACAATGTATGCCAGTTCGGGCAGCCTAAGCAGCGTAGTATAATCCCTCACTGAGCAATGCAAATGTAATCTTGATGAGGGTATGCTAAATATAGTCCTACAGCAAATGTCTCAAAGCGTTAAAGGGATAAATTATTTTCTAATTACGAAGTAATGTCGGTTGCCTATAAATAAACACATAGCCACAAGCTACACAAGTGACTGTAGAGATAGCGGCTTCATTGGTCGGATAGTTCCTCCATTATATATCCTACATCGGTTCTGAAAACGAAACGGTTCTGAATTAGAACGCTAGACTAATGTAATAATGACTGTAATGTTTTGGATAGTCTTACAGGTTTCACCCAACTTATACTTTATTATACACGTAAATATGATCTTTTCCTGCCTCCGGGTAAGTACCCGTTAATATCAGTTCGTAATTTAAAGTAATATATATTGATGCCAAATATATTAATGAAAATTTATGATAAATAGTTCATGAATAAATTAGCCTAGCGCGTAAGAAAGAAAACTTTTACATAGTAAATATAAAGTTAAAACGTATAAATGTTATAGGTACACATATCACTTGCAGACTAAACTAGCTAGAAATAAAACCCTGTCAGTACCGTACCGTTCTTTTACATCTTGGTAAGTGTTTAACATAGGTAGATCTACTTACATAGGAACAGTACCTACTGTTACCTACTGTATATTTAATGGTATATTCAAACGGTTGGTAAGAAAATAGCGACCACATCCGTTAGGCGTGGTTGAACTTGGAATGCAGATATTTGCGTACTGAGTGACGCGAGCGCAGTATTCTAATTTATTGTTCCTTTTTACGTGAGCCTAATATGAATAAGATAGGTGTACGATACTTTACCTACATGCACACTCATGGCACCCCCTAAAACGGAATAATCCTCTTCCTCTCTGCCTCTCTTTTAGTAAGTGATAATGGACCTAAACCACAACCTAACCAGTTTTATATAAAACTTCAGACAGGGTGTAAAAAATGAGCTGCAAATATTATAAGGGATGAAGCAACCCATAAACTGAACAATTTTCCCCAAGGAACATAAGTCGAAACATGAAAAAATAATTGGACCTCCCATACAAAGTTACCGGCCAACCAAGTTTCCCAATTCCCAATTTGTATGGGAGGTCTTAAAATCTCGTATTTCGACCTATGTTTCATGAGGAAAATTTTTCAGTTTTATGGGCTGGTTCATCCCTTAAAATATTTGCAATTTTTTTTACACCTTATGTAAGCCAATTGCTTATGTAAGTTAAATTAATTAATTCTTCATTTAATTTACCTTATTTTAACAGTAGTTGGCTTTGTAATATGCAATACACATGAAACCCTCGAGTCCCTTTGTCGTCTTCTACAACACCCATTAGAAAAAAAATGGGGTGATGCTATTCTAAGCCGGCAATACTTAAATATAGGTTTAGAGTTCGTGCCGCGAAAGAAGTCCAGCGTAAAACGTTTCAATGACCCTTAATCCGACGTCCTGCGTCCATAATCATTCGGGTCATTTAAACTTTTTTCACGGGACTTCTTTCGCGGCACTTGTACGTTACTATATTAGTTTTTCTCTGTGGCGGCACGGACTCTATATACATATTTCGTACTGACAGTAGCGCCATCTTTCGCATCAGGTACATATCGTGTGCCCACAACGACACCGAAGTCGAATAAACATCGGAGAGCCTTTCACTTCTCTGCGTCCAACAACTGTTATCTATTCAGACTAAAAGATGACGTTTTATTCGCAGCATTTTTCTCGAAGACAGCTTTGAATGCTTTCAAAGGTTGATTTTGACGGGTGGCAGTTTAGGTTGTGGCATGGATAATACAGTAAGTAACGTGCACTGGAATGCAAGAAGATGACTTAGTAAGTTCTAGAATTTAAAGATGCGTGTATGGATATGACAGAATTCAAATCAGACATATAAAAATTACATAGCCGTATTGTAGATTTTAACCTATTATGTGTGTTTAAACATTCCCAAACACATTACAAGTCTCAACAAAAAAAAACTTGATTAAAAAAAGGCAGATTCACACAACAAGATTTTACAGTGGTTGCAGACAAAAAACAAGGCGATAGATCTTGTTGAAGTCAAAGCAATTTGCGGAGAGCACAGCCGCCGTCCGATCGATCATCGCTGTCCGACGCCAGCAGACAGAGGAAAAACATGCTCATATCACAAAACTCTTGTAGTGATTGTAGTTGAACGTCCCGTACGGTCGGTTGCAGGAGGCGGTGACAGACGTATCTAAGGTACAGTCAAGATCAACTTCGGTTAGACACTTTGGGAATTCATTCTTCTGCCATCTACAGTTTATGAGCTGTAATTTCGAACACAGATTTAGTAACTTGTAACTGCATTAGAATACATGCTTTTATATCGCGAAACTTTTGTCTGTTTGTTGTTGGTCAGTAACATTACTCGTTTTCAAAGTAATAGCTTCACCTTTATTTTTAAAAAGCACTCTCTGAAGCAATGAAGACCATCCATCAAAACATCCATCCATCAGGCAAAACGTTCTGTAAACGCATCACAAAACTTCTGTGCCTATAATTTTACCAACGGTACTACAGAATAGTTCGCAAGTAGGGGTACACTTTAGTACAGTACGATTTTTTACAATTTAGATTTGAGAAGCTAAACTTTCATATCATTGCACAAACACGCTAGAAGAAAAATCTTTTATCATATCAGGCGTTGCGTGTCTAGGGTTACATTCTATATCCGATTGCCAGTTTATCCATATTTTTACAAGTTCCTGAACTATCTTATCCAAAGTGAAATGTTTTACTATACCGATCGTGACTTGGAATATTTCTGAATATTCCATCTGTGGGCGATACCCTCGTCAAATGCAAAGCTGTAAGATATGTGTGAGGATACTGGCCGAATTACAATGGGGTGCCAATAACTATTGGTTTTGTGATAACAATCTTGTTCGCTGAATTTTATCAAGGTGTTTGATATGTTTGCTTGTGCTTAAGTTTTTATTTCTGCGTTGAAAAGTGTAATATGATCTAAAACAAAGATGGTATTTGGAGCTTCATTAAAACAACCTTTGACATGGAATTTCTTTCTTTCGTAACAAATATGAGCCTTCGTATATAACATTTAAAAAAAACCATAAAAACAGCTAAATATTCGTAGTTTTTCGTTTAAAATATCTACACATTACTTCATATACATATAATACGTCGCCAGGTATATAGACGTGATTTGTGAATGTATTACTTCATGAACTTCTTTAGATTAGATGAAGAATAAAAATAGCACACCGAACAAAATGCAAAACTGCACTTTACAGTTTGTAACGATTTGATTCAACTTATTTTGCAGTTGCAGAACTCTCTGATTTACTCGTATCAGAATACGATGTGTACGTTGAATTGGGTTTCCCGTTCTACCGCCTGATGAACAGTGCATAGATAAAGTTGGAATACCGGCGTGAACCCGCAAATCTAGGAGCTTGATTCATTGAGCAGGGTAGGTTTAAAATGGATCACCAGTTTCTCTGCTATAGGTATCTCCTTCAGTCAATAGCTTGTGCCCTATTCTTCTCATATTTTTTGAGGAATACATTTGATATTTGAGGTTACACATTCTTCATTTTGTCAATTTCTCATAAAGTAGGGATCCATGAAAACGCTCTCCCCTCGGAAGTAGACCAATCCTCAAAATTCTCACAACAACAACGAGTAGTTAGAAAAGTTACCTAAATACCTTATTAATATAGTAAATATTATGTTTCAGGATGAGAATGTTATTTCAAAATTCCTAAATACGGATATAAATTAACTAACGTATATCAGACATTTTGCTCTCATACTAAACACATCAAAGCCAAATCTACAAATCACACACGCTCAAGTATTATTACGGTTGCGTTTATCTACGAAGCAATACATCGTCAAAGTAGGTGAATATTCGTCTCGTCTCGTCTCGTCTCAGCCGATAGACGTCCACTGCAGGACATAGGCCTCCCCCAAGGATCTCCACGATGATCGGTCCAGCGCCACCCGCATCCAGCGGCTTCCCGCGACCTTCACCAGATCGTCGGTCCACCTTGTGGGAGGCCTACCTACGCTGCGTCTACCGGTCCGTGGCCGCCACTCGAGAACTTTCCGGCCCCAGCGGCCATCGGTCCTACGAGCAATATGCCCCGCCCACTGCCACTTAAGTTGCGCAATCCTTCGAGCTATGTCGGTGGCTTTGGTTCTTCTCCGGATTTCCTCATTTCTGATTCGATCGCGGAGAGAAACTCCGAGCATAGCCCTTTCCATTGCCCTTTGAGTGACCTTGAGCCTTCTTATGAGGCCCATTGTTAGCGGCCACGTCTCAACTCCGTAAGTCATCACTGGCAACACGCACTGATCCCAGACTTTTGTCTTGAGGCACTGCGGTAGTTGTTGAGAAGAGAAGATGTTACGTAGCTTCCCGAACGCTGCCCAGCCGAGTTGGATTCGACGATTGACCTCTTTCTGAAAGTTGGACCTACCCAGCTGGACTATTTGTCCCAGGTAGACATACTCGTCGACAACTTCCAGAGTAGAGCCCCCAACTGTCAGAGTAATGGGTGCAACAAGAGAGTTTGACATAACCTTGGTCTTGTCCATGTTCATTTTTAGACCCACTTGTTGGGAGGCTCTATTGAGGTCATCGAGCATTGTACCGAGGTCCTCCAGGGTTTCCGCCATGACCACGATATCGTCGGTAAAACGAAGGTGAGTCAGATACTCGCCGTTGATGTTGATGCCAAGTCCTCTCCAGTCCAAAAGCTTGAAGACGTCTTCCAGTGCTGCTGTGAACAGTTTCGGTGATATTACATCTCCCTGTCTCACTCCTCGCTGCAACTGGATAGGTTTCGAGTCCTGGTCCTGAATTCGAACTGACATGGTGGCGCTTTCGTACAAGGACTTCAACACTTCGATATACCGATAGTCAGCTTGGCACCGCTGAAGAGACTGAAGTACGGCCCATGTTTCGATCGAATCGAAGGCTTTTTCGTAGTCCACAAACGCGAGGCAGAGTGGTTGGTTATACTCTTCAGTCTTCTGTATAACTTGCCTCAGCGTATGAATGTGATCCACGGTGCTAAAGCCTTTTCGGAAGCCGGCTTGTTCGGGAGGCTGGAAGTCGTCGAGCCTGCGTGCGAGACGATTCGTTATGACTCTTGAGAACAGCTTGTAGACATGGCTCAGAAGCGTGATGGGTCTGTAGTTCTTCAGCAAAGACTTATCGCCCTTTTTGAAGAACAGCATCACCACGCCCCTGTGCCATGCCTGTGGCGTTTTGCCCTCGAGTATGACAGAGTTAAACAATTTCTGCAGTGCTTTAAGTATCGGTTTACCACCGGCTTTCAGAAGCTCTGCCGTAACTCCATCATCACCCGGCGCCTTGCTGTTTTTTAGCTGTTTCAGAGCCATACTAATCTCGTACAAGCTGACGTCCGGGATGTCTTCTGTGTAGTGCCGGGTTAATCGAGCTCTTGGATCTGCGACCCGATTATTGACAGGTGTGCATGTTGTCGCGTATAACTGTCCGTAGAACTTCTCGACCTCTTCCAATAGCTCGGGCTTGGACGATACGATTCTGCCATCGTCGGTCTTTAGCTTCGCTAGTTGGCTCTGGCCTATCGACAGATCCCTAGCAAACACCTTGGAGCCTTTGTTGCGCTCAATTGCCTCTTTAATACGGTCAGTATTAAATTGGCGTATGTCGCGGGTCAAAGACTTAGAGATCTGCCTATTGAGCTGCCGATATTGGGAAGTATCCTCCGACGACTGCAGAATCATCTCGCGTCGTTCCTCCATGAGCCTCGAAGTATGGTCTGAGATTTTTTTGGTTCTGTTCGTACGATTGGGTTTGAAGAACTTAGAGCCAACCGTAAGGACAGTTTCCACGACCCTGTCGTTATAGTCGTCCACGTCGATACACTCACCCAGGCAATCGAAGCGGTTTTGCAGGTGGAGCTGAAAGCTCTCAGGGTTTTGGATTTGGGCAGGTGCTGGTCGGAGCGTAGACTTCATCAGACGTGATCTCTCGGCTTTTACATTAAGATTCAACGTGCCTCTTACCATTCGGTGATCGCTACCCGTTTTGAACGAATTGATCACAGAGACATCGTTGAATATCCGTTTTTTGTCTGTCATGATGAAGTCTATCTCATTTTTGGTAACACCGTCGGGGCTCTTCCAGGTCCATTTTCGATGCGGCCGTTTCCTGAAGAACGAGTTCATCATAAAGAGTCCCTCCTTCTCCATGAAGTCGACCAGCATTTGACCTCGGCTGTTCCTCACCCCAATACCAAATGGCCCAACTCTCAGTTCGTCACCGCAACGATTGCCCAGCTTAGCGTTGAAATCCCCCATGACCACCGTGTAATGAGTCCTGGAGGTATGTATGGCTTTGGATATGTCCTCATACATTGCCTCCACGTCCTCGTCGGGGTACTTCGAAGTTGGGGCGTATGCCTGTATGACCTTCAGCGAATAACGTTTAGTTATTCTGAGTATAAGGAATGCCACCCTATTTGAAATACTCCCGACCTGTACTACGTTGTTCACGAGGGACTTGTGGACGATGAACCCGACACCACCTTGGGACAGATGGTCGCCCTCCCGGAAGTAGAGCAGGTTACCTGACTTCAGGGCTATCGTGTCCTCCCCCTCTCTTCGGACTTCGGACAGTCCCACTATGTCCCACCGTAACCTGCTCAGTTCTTCCTCGAGTTCCACTAACTTCTCTTCCGTCCGCAGTGTGCACGCGTTATATGTTGCCAGGGCCAAGGTCGTTCGGCGAGGGATCCACGCCGCCCGGGGATTCCTAGCACCCCTGGTCTCGGAGCCGGGTCGATTTTCGCCTGAATCTGCCCGGCCACCGGGGCCGCCGGGCACTTGGGGCCGATTTCTATTTGTAAAATCCATAAGGGGGGGTACGGGCCGTCACCCACCACGCTGGCCCAGTGCGGGTTGGTGGGGATTTGGTTGCCAGAGCCTCGTTAGTAGTCCAGCAGGGTGCACCGCGAGCAGGAGAGGTTGGCTTGGGGCCCGAGAGATGTAATTTGGGCCCCCTTACACCACCAGGTGAATATTGTTTTAACGGTATTTTATTTTACGCTTCCGCACTGGATGTCGCGTTGAGTTATTGTCATGGGACAATTGATTGTCTCTGACGGCTTGTTATTTGTATACTTGTTCGCTGAAAATATACGTTCTCGTTTTAACGTTTTGAGAACCTACGAGTACTTGTCTCATTACAAAATTCTTTAAAAATTTTATAAACGTTATTTATTAGCTATTACGCAGTTATTTATTACCACTAGAAAATCCCCTACTTTTATAGAAAAACGGGTTACTACCCGTTCATGTGTTCGGTTACTACCGATGAATCCACTGAGTGGAAATTATGGTCATACCGTTTTGGGTTGAATTAATAAACGAAATTTAATTGGGTTAAATAGTTAGAAGCGCACTTAAAAAAGGGGGAGCGTAAACTAAAGTAGTAAGGCAGTGAATTGAGGCATTTTGTTTTGCCCAACACTAAATTTACTGCGCTCCTCTAAATATTTGAAATCTATTTGCGGCGCATAATTGGACAAATGAAATAAGCTCACAATAGCTGTTGTCTCTATCTACAGGGAAAATATTTGTTTCCGTTCTTACCTATTTCAATACAACGTACGTGTTTGAATAGTATTTGCTGTGTAAGGAATGTTTGCTTTATGGTGGGAATTGTGGCTTCTTCTATTTTTTTTATCCAGGGAACGCTTGTATAACTGAAAGAAAACTTAAATTTGCAAGTTGCTAGTTTTGGGTCTTTCTAACTAGGTATTTTTTTTGGTAGTCGTACGTCTTGCTTAGTTCAAAATAACATTAGACATAAATACAGCTGAATGCCAGATAGTAGAGCTCAGCTTGATTACACTCTCTAGACTTTGTGGTCATACTAATATGTGTTTTTTTTTGTATACAGGTAAATAGATAGTCTATACATGAATACTTCCTTACATAGGAATAGTTTCGTTATTCGCACCAATTGCGAAAATAAACTGCGAAATAAACAATCCTGAAATTGTTCCCTTTGCTGTGTTCCTCCAAATTTATCACCCTGATAATGACGTCTAAATAGGACTTTTTTGCCTTTAACCCTTAAATTGCGGCCAGGACAGAAAAGGGCCACGAACTGTCGGTTTTGTGGTGAGAGTCACCAGGGTACGATTTTGTTCGTGAAACTTGTGTTTGTCCAATGTAAAATGTAAAATAAAATAAAACAAATAAAACCTACCCAATTTATTTTCTTACTTGATTTATGAGAACCATAGATGACAGCGTAAACCTAGAGCTGTAAAACTCAATACCGAACGACATTTCTGTACAAAGACGTCTGAAAGTAAAAGTTTTATTGTGTTCATTTAATAGCTCATCGAGCGACGCAGATACTTTGTGGCAAATACAAGAGCCCATACATATTGCTATTATTATTTTACGATAGTCGTAAGTGAGAAGGACTCGGTCGTGACGTATGAGTCAGGGACGTCGTCTGAGTCAGCGCGACTGGAGGTAGACGCACGGGAGAGGCTGGCGGGCGAACGCTGCGCTCGGAACGGGCGGCACTCTGGCGGTAACAGCGTGACGTCATTGCTCTCCGGGCGCCTTTTCCTGCGCATGCGGGCTGCCTTGATCCCCACAGCCCCGCAGACTCCACACCCCCTGGTTCCCACGGCCGCCACTTCTCGGGCGGCGCGCGGACCCTCCACTCGCTCGCCCGCCCGCCGCAACTTTCGCCTACCCGCGCCGATGCCGGAATTATAAACTTTCCCAGTTGATTCCAGTGCGTGTATCTCATAAACTTGGACTGGAAGGGTATCAGTGACATTTTCGATCGATTTCGGGTCCGTGTTGACGTAAGTTTGGATGTAAGAAAGTTGAGGTAAGTTTCATGTTGTAACGGTAGAGTTTAGACTGTTTTGAAGAACTTCTAAAGAAAGAAAGCTTTTTCGAACCTGTTGAAAGGTTGTAATCTTCATTTTTGTCGCCGAAAGTCGAAACCATTTTTTAAATCATTAATTTAATTTAAAAAAAAAATGAAACAAAACGAACTATCAATTCATGACAAAGTAAAAAAAAACTGAGGGTAGAAGGAAATGAAGCGCCATTGACACCGATACTATTGACGATGTCAAGTGCATCGAATGTTGGTTGCGTAACCGTTGCTGGCTGCTCTCTGGATCTGATTCGCGCGGCTTGGCGCGGGTTTCACACTATCTCCCTCAAGAACTACCACTAAATAGCATGTCCGCCATTACAGTTTTTACTTATCCCTTTGTCTCAACTGGCGAAACTCATCCTTCTGGATTTCTTTCTTCTCTTACAACTTTTCTGTTAATTCGTATATCATGTGTTGCGGATACGCAAGATATAATTTGATTTGATCTTTATCGTAAGTGACAATAACCAAGACTGAGGGAGAGAGGAGGCATCAGTCTATCTCTTTTGCTCTGGCGTCGAAGATAAGTGGTACTAGGTACACATCACACGTATAACGTTACTGCTGTTGAGACTAAAAGGAACAGTTTTTATGTAGAGTCACCGATTACATACTCGTAGATAGCACCTATCTACTATGAAGATTTCAAATCATTGTATTACATTGTTTCGTTTTCGTTTAGTTTGTATGAAAGTATGTTATTACAAAAAAAATGTATGGGCGACGAGTCTGGGAGACTTGTTCAAGTTAGAAAATTCAATACTTAGTCACGTTGTGTAAAAAATAATAATTAAAAAAACACTGCATCCACAAATCACGAGCATCTTTCAATCTTCAGTGTACATTCGGGCATTTGACTACGAAGTTAAAAAAATATTTCAACATCTTTTATGCATTAAATTGTTCTGAAAATCGTTTTGGCCTTGTATTTGGGATTAGTGAGATGGTTAACATTGAAGACAATTTTGCCTGCGAGTCACATGAATAGTGGCTCTACTTTCCCTAAGGCGGACGTCCCTTCCGGTCGAAATATGAAAAAAATGATTCGGACCTCCAATAACAAGTCGTTTGTAGTTATGTGTAGTCAATTTGAAAAAGTTATTTAGTTGCCCGATTAAAAGATTAACATCTTTGTATTGAAAATGAACTTGATAATTTCGACTCTCCTACTTTTTGAGAGTGATGATAATTCAACATATTATTGCGAAAATGGAGAAGTCAACATTTTGGGACATCCTTCATTTTGAGATTTTAATTTTATGATAATTTAACCTGATAGTCTGAAAGGTATTAAAGGTACATACTTGCATTATAACAGATTGAAGTCTATATACTTCTAATTATATTTCCTTCTCTTTTCTTGTTTATATAACAATTTCGATTTTGCGTATTCCCTCCCTGATTACGACTTGTTCTCCGTTAAAGCGGCTTTTTTTCTTGATAAAGGTAGTAGATATCATATCACTTTAGTTTTCCAACAACAATGGGTTTTTTTAACTCGCTAATGGTTCTGAAGATCTGGATATAAAAAAAAAGAAAAAAAAGTTATTTATTGTAACAGCGCAATGTGTTGAAAAGATCTACCTAGTAACTCGACATGTTAACCGTTGGGAATTCTCACACGCTTACCGATGCTGAAAAAATGGTTTCCTTTATGCAAATTCGATATTGCCTTACTTCACGCCTCTACGTATGAAAGTACCTACATATACATGTTTATGTATTTTCCCTACAATGTAATCCCATTGGGTAAAGCAGTGTTGTGGGAAGATGTTTACTAAAGAAATTTGCGCAAGGCACATCGGAACAAGAACATTTTCTTGGTAATTAAGTGATCGAAGGAAAACAAGATACACCTACTTACTTATTAATTTGTTTCCATGAGAAAGCCTTTGTTACTAGTTAGTCTCATAATACTCTTAATATCTAGGAACTATAATATATAGGAAGAAAAAAATAGACCTATCTACATTTGGAGCTACTTTTACGTCATAGTACAAAGCCATTAAAAAAAGATTAAGGAATTTGTAACGTAAATCTTCATATTGAATTTATTACGTACATCAAGGTCTAACACATTTACGAATCTAGAAAGCGGCTACTTAAAATTTGGTAATTTAATTTGAAATTTAAATTCCAAGAGCGGGTTTAAGGGTGGGCTTTCACAATACGAACAACTCGGTTTTCATACAAAATTAAACAAATGCGATCCTCTTTCTGAGGCCATTACTCTGGCCGTGCTAATTTCACGCCCACGATTATATTCCGGTCATTTATTATTCTGAAATTACTGAAGGTGGGACTTGAGTGAATCATCAAAAATTTAAAACATTATTATGACAGGACCTGGCTATATATTTTTATTTATTTATAAATTTTTGTATTTGAATTTTTGTATTTTTTGTGACAAAAAATATATTAATTCATAATTTGGAATATGTCAAATAAATGTCAGGTCATCTTACTGTGAATAATCTGGATGAACTTTCGAATATAGTGGTAATATTCGTGCCTACTTTGTAAAACACACATTCCCGATATAGCAAGACGGACGCCGGCGGACAAATACAAATACAAAACCTCTATATATCGTAAACATAAAAATATTTTCACCAGAATATCCCGATTTGACTGATACTGTTTCTGTACGATGTCTGGAAGCTATTTGTCAACAACTGCTGCGCATTTTCCCGCATTTTTATTAGTGATGGGATTTCGCTTCCTATTCCAGTGCGACAGTATTCCAATATTCTCGATAAAGCTACCACAATACAGTATGGGAGTTTCTACTTTTACAATTTTGTTTCCTCGTAAGTTCTGAAGAAAAATACAACATCGTCAAAGAAAAATAAATAGGTACAAACCTCTAGACGTATTGGTATCGGGAAGTTCATTTTCAAGTTTAATGAATCGTTTATTTACTTCCTTGTGTAATTTGTCTAAAGTACGGAAAGATTTTCGCATCTAAACGATGTTTTTATTAATTTAAAATGTAAATTTGCCGTCAAAGGCAAAACTGAAGGGAAGACGAGGCGTTCAAGAAAGCTAATTGCTCTTACACGAATAATGGGTCCACTTAATAGTCTTGGGGTTAGATCGATGTTGCCAGCTTGGCCGGAGAAATTCCTCAAATTTGTAAAGATTGTGGTCACTTTGTCTAGTGTGGAAAAACTGGCAAGTTTTAATTAAATTTCCCAGCAGCAGCTAGGAGCCAGGCTAGCGGTTTGAACTAATATTGGCTAGGTGTAACCAAATGGGAGTTAGTAAATAGTTTCAGAAGTGAATATGTGCATAATAATTGTGTGCACAGGGATTATTACCCTGCTCTTTGTATGTTTTACGACGAGGAGGCAAAAAGTTTTTATTAGAGTGCATTTTAATAAAGTTTACACCATTCCAACGCTAGCACAGCGTCGAGTGGTGGACCTGCGTCGAGAGCAGTTTTTGTACATGGATGGACGTTTCTAGTAAGGATCTGACAGGCGCATATGTTAGCGTTATTTTTGCGCTGAAGTGTGATAGAGGCCATAAATGTGGATAATTGGGTATACCTACCGATAAAGAAGATATGCCATTAGAAATATGTACGTAATGTATATGTAAAAAATAACTCGGAATGAAAAATATGGATGGGGACTTGACGACAGCCTGAAAGGTGTAAACGTGTAAGTGGCGTCAAAATACTAATTCAAATTAACTTCAATATAATTATAATAAGGGCAGGTGTAATACTATTAAGTACAATGAGTTATATAACACTCAATTAATATACAATAATCCTTTCGTTTCAATTAACCCCAATTCATTTGAGCAACGTATTGATACAAACCAGCAGTGTTGTATCTGAAATAGTAAGTGTATAATCTCATAATACAGATAGTGTTGCCAAACTATCGATAGAAATATTATTGTAAGTGTTCATTTCAAAAACCCTATTCAATCGATATTTTAAAATGAAGCAACAGCAATAAAATTGAGAAGTATCGATAGAATACTGGCTCATGGTTTTAAAACAATCAATAGTATCGCTAGTACTTCGATACTATCTATTCTATTGTAGTGAATTTTTACTATCGATAGTATGGCCACAATACTATCAATACTATCGATTAATAATCGATTGTTGAATGCTAGCGTAAACTGTCGATACGCAATGGCTAGCTACTATAAAGCAGGAACGCTAATTGTGGAGCTGTTACCAGGCTGTTGGGCTCCGGGTCTTGATGAGTAAGGCCTCTGTCGCACTTCAGCGCAAAAATAACGCTGCACTAACGTATGCGCATGTCAAATCCATACAAGAAGCCTCACTTCTCATACAAAAACCGCTCTGGATGCAGGTCCAACGCACGACGCGCTGCTTTAGCGCTGGGTCGTGCGTCGAGAGCGGTTTTAGTATGGATCTGACTGACGCATACGTTAGCGCGGCGTTATTTTTGCGATGAAGTGTGGGAAAGATCTATACAACAATCCGCAAAATACTTAATAATTAATCAACTCGGAGCTATCAGTATTTCCACGTATTCGTTAAAATGAACTTTAGGAATCAAAATTAGGAATAGTTTGATTAATACGTACAGTGCCACTTTTCCAAAAATTATCTGGAGTTGCCAATCGATTTGACTAAGAAAAAGATGAAGATCAGGTAGTGTACGTCCTAAACCCGCCCGTAATAAAATTAAACATCTTTCTCCAAGAAACATACTCGTAGGCAGGTCAAGCATGAAATTGATAAGACTTCACCAAATGTAGTAATTTTGTCATTAATATACAATCTGAGTTCTAGGTTAAGGTTCGTAGGTTATTTCGAGGCAATAACATATAAAATCCAATACTTTTATAAGAAGAATATTACCACTTCGAAAAATTGGTATCCATTTTTCGGTCAAAGTCAATATTCTATTTTGATGTGGATAAAAACTTGGAAGCTAGAAGTTTGATAAAGAATTTCTCGCAATATTGCGTTCCACATGAGCTGTCACAGGAATACTCCAAAAAAGCTTGAAGTATAGAACGTATAAGTAAAGATATTTTTTGTATATTTTCTATTCTTTAGTGTGGCTTTTTTATTGTGATAGTAAAAAATATGAATAATATGAACAATATGACAGGAAAGCTCTCATAGCAAAACGCTGCGAAAACTTGTTTTTTTTTTTTATTTTATTTTATTCAGGTTATCAACAGCTCATTTCCATAATAGTAGGTAACTTAAGATATGTGACAAGTTTGTGGAGCAAATAACAGATAACCCCGGGGTAACCAGAGGCAAAGTAATTCTAAATAGTGAATCTAAGTAGGTACAGTATAAACTTTAACATAGTTATTGAAATTAACAATCGTGTTAACCACTAGTGAATTTTTATAAGATCGAAAGGCAACTGTAAAACTTAAAAATAAGAAATAAGAAATGCTACGAAGGTATTTCTTTTGAATGTTTGTTTGTCTGTTGTGTGCTAAAATGATTAATAATTAAAGGAAATCATGCAATTTTATCAATAGCCTACAGCCTGTCAACCAGTCATTGATGTGGTGTGTCTAAAAAACGAAAGCTTGTAATGAGTATGAAGCAATGCAAGACAAGTCCAACTAGTGTATAGGTACCTTGTGCTTGCTCATCAGAACACCGAATTGCCATCGCCAGAAAATAAATGTAAAAAAGAAAACCAGCAAGATTGTTAAACGGTAGGTGCCATCAGTAGTACAGCCCATACCTCTAAGGGATCAACCCGTATAATAGTTTCTTGTAAACTATGTGAGAAACCAACACAAGTCGGTCCTCCCATAGGCAGGCCGGCGCGCCTTTGACAGCACACATAAAATTTAATTTTAAACTAAAACATTACTTGCACTAGTAATGCGCGGGCAAGTACGTGGTGGGTGACTACTTATTACTGATTAGGTATATAACCTATAGTGTCGCAGTAAAAAGTGTTGAGTAAGGGCATTGGTTAGGGTAGACGAGTGCCTACCTAATTGAAGAATGATTAGGTATAATCTTGGCGTTGATATACCAACACCTATATAAAAAGGTATAATATTATTATATACTATATAATATTGTTATTGTTATTTATTAATATTTAGCCCTGCGACACATGGGTCTTGGGATCAAACGAGATAAAGGAAGAAGTCCTTATCACGTTTGTTAAATAAAATAAAATTAAAGGTTACCTATACTTGTATAGATTAGGTGTCAATGTTAGAGCGAATAGATCCCTTGACAGCATTTTTAAAAGACTGTTTGTTTATACTATTAAAAGGGTCAAGGTCACTAAATGACTCATTATAAGTCCTAATAAGCCTAGTGATAGTATCATTCATACCATAGTTAGTACGATGCGCAGGGGCGCGTAACAGGCGGGTATGACGTGTTCGTCGCGAAGGGGTACAGTACTCTATACAATTTATCAAATCCGGGCAGTCAATTTGTGATTTTAGGATATCGTAAAGGAACATCATATCCAACATTTTTCGTCTATCTTCAAGTGACATTAAGTTGTGTAATTCACAGCTTTGTACGTATGTATTAGAGGAAGTAAATGTTCTGAAGTTGAGAAATTTTAAAAATTTCTTTTGAATATTTTCTATTTGATCTGAATATTTTTTATAGTATGGTGACCAAAGGCATGACCCGAACTCCAGTATACTACGGACATAGGCATAGTATACATTTTTAATACACTCGCGGTTACGAAAAGGTGAGCATATTCTCATAATGAACCCAAGCGATTTTAGAGCCTTTTCAGTTATTAAGTTAACGTGTTGATTAAAGGTAAATTTGCAATCTAGATGTATGCCAAGATCACGGACCAAATCTGTGCGAGCAACTAAAGTTCCGTTGATGTAGTAGTTGTTTATTTTCGGTGTAGGACTACGTGTGAAAGAAATGACTTGACACTTATTTGCATTAATTGAGATACGATTGCGGTGATAGTAGTCAGTAAGTCTGTCAAGATCTAACTGCAGATTAATAGCATCTTGCTGTGACCTAATGTTGGAATATATTTTAGTATCATCTGCATACATAAGAAATTTCGTATGATTGAGACAAGTGTATACGTCGTACAAAAAGGCATTATAAAACAAGGGCCCTAAGTGAGATCCTTGGGGAACTCCTGAGGGTATGCAAACAATGTCAGACCTGTGACCTCCAATAACTACCATTTGTGTCCTATTAGTTAGGTATGATTTTACCCACCGAAGTAAATCCCCATGGATACCCAGTTTCTTTAATTTGGACAAGAGGATGACGTGGTCTACACGATCAAAAGCTTTTTCTAAGTCCGTATAGACCACATCAACCTGTTGACCACGTTCCATATTTTCACGTACAAATTTAGTGAACAATGTTAGATTAGTTGCAATTGACCGACCCTTTAGAAATCCATGCTGCTCGACAGGTATACATCTAGCAATAATAGAATAGAAGAATAGAATTGTTATCGTATACTTAACGTATTAGTGATTAGTGTTGTAGATAAAGTTACGTAACAGACTTCTTTGGAAACAGAAATATCGAAGGTTTTATGTCGCTGTAGGTATTAAAATGTTCTCAACTGAAGCTATAAGGTATAGTAGGTACGGGTCATGAAATGTAATTAAATTTATAGTTCCGAATTATGGGTCCTTGATTTCATTTTCGTGTCTCAATCTGTAAGTTTATCGCAATCTTCAATTTCTATAGGATACCTACCACTTTCAATTTCTGCGGGTAAGGATATGCCAAAAAAGAAACAGCCATTACAGCTGACAGAGTAAATATATCTTGTCTATTACCACTTAGACACAAAACACTTCCTTCGGCAAATTGGTCTGTATCTGGAAACCTTTTCTTCGGGTCTCCAGGGTGCCAGACGTTGCCGTCAGCAACATTATAGTGGTCGGACATTTTAAGTTTAAATCCTGCTTTACGGTGGATCTCTAAATCTCTACTGAAGATTCGAAACAAAGCAATTTCGTTAAGAGGCCATCAATCGTCTGCCCTTTGAAAGGACTTTAGGTACCTACGTGTATTGATTATGCGTACCTAACCAAAACAGTTTGATATTTTTCAACCAGTCAGAAGCTCAAGTATTAAATTTTCACATTCAAAATGCTAGGAACTAATTTTGTTCCAATCATACGTTCTACTAAGATTATTAACCTACAAGGGTAGGTTAAAAAATAACTTTTTTACTAAAAAGCTAAAAAATTAACTAAAAAATGTTAACTTCAAAAATAAAATAATAAGTAGTTATCTGTGGTTTAGACCAGTCCAGAATATCCATGCGTGGGATTGAATAACGAATTCAATTAAATTAGCCCTGGATCGTTCTTTAAATCAGTTTAAGTATAAGTATACGAAAAAAAAGAAGTAATCAACGTAATAAAAAAACCAGTACTTATATATTTTATCCACAGCGAACTTATTTGCTTTATTATATAAGAAACATAGTAAAAGGATTCTCATTTGTTAGAAGAACTGTACAGTTTTATCAGTATCTACTATCTAAAATCCAGTTTGGGCGAAACTGGCGCTTAAACAGGGCAATCTCGCTAAAACGCGTTAGAGCAAGCCTTTGTACAAAATAACTTTTCAGAAATTGGGAACCACATTCATAATATATTCTTATCTTCAAACATAAAATACTTGTGTGAGTAAAAGACATGCATAAAAAAAAATTACTAGCGTTATTTGAAACTACGTACATATTGTTATTTTTTTAATGTTTGGTCGCATTGTATTTTCTTTTGACTTTGTATGGACGATTGTTGAAACCCCAGGTGGATGATCTATAATCACATTCTATTGCTATCCAATGTACGAGATAGAAGCCTAAATTCAGTGCATGTTCGTTCACCTATATTAGATGTACAGGTCCTTTGGTAGCCCAAACGTAATATGTGACGCTAAGCAAACACGATTCAAAGCTTGATACGCATACGCAGGGATTTTTTGGTTGCATCCACGGGGAAATCCCCCTCTGAAGGGAGTTTATTGATGAGTTAGTTAATTCAGATGTTTATTTTCATCACAATATTTTCCTTAATGTACTATTAGTGTAACAAAAAGGTCCTCGCGATTTATACGGGCGACTGTCCGAACCAGATAGGTCTTTCACATAATAAGTACATAGAACTAAACAATTTTTGACAAACTCTTTTTTTGACGTTTTTTTTTTTAACTTAAGAGCTGTCATGGGATTGACTGCCACCATTTACAGGTTTGATGAGATAGTTTTAGAAGTTAAGTTAGAAGGATATTCATACGTTTTCCGTAAGAGGTTTAAAGTTAATAAATATTTTACTAGTTATTAAATATTTAACGGATACGAACAATTCTTGTAGATGTGCTAAATAAGATTCTAAAATATTTTTTATAGTTTCTATTGATCGGAATTTACCTGGCAAATAAAAGTCATATTGTGTCTTTTGACTCTAACATGTATCAAATTGTATTATCGTAGTAAAGAATCAAGTTCTTACTGAACTCGGTAAGCTCTACTGATAGGTTGTTCTAGAGAAAATCAATAACAATATGGGTGAAGCTTTTACGGAAAGCAATTATTCTAAGGATGGTCGTAAACGTCTGCAATAAACCGAATACGCAATGAAGTCATAAAAATAAAGTCGTGTGGTGTATGAGCATTCACAAACCAAAGTCAAATCTGACTGACAGTCGATATTAATAAAAATGATAAATATCCTGGACAATTCACACAGCGCCATCTAGCCCCAAACTAAGGAAAGCTTGTACTATGGGAACTAGATAGCTAATACTAATAAATATATACTTTTTCTTTTTTGTAAATAAATACGTATTATACATAGAAAACACCCAGACTCAACACAAATATTTCAAAATTGACTTAACAAATGTTTGTGTCCGGCGGGGATCGAACCCACGATCTTTTGCGTAGAAGGCAGGCATACTATCCACTACGCCATCGGGACAGTCAATATTGAGTTCAACGACTAATCTGTGGAACGTTGAACGTAATCCATAGACCCATAGGCTTGCAGCTTAGAGCATTCAACCTTTGAAGATGGCAAAACTGGGCTTACCCCTCTGCCAGAATTCACTGCCCATATGACCAGAATGAAATTGACAGTTGCCATTTTGTGTGGGGTTGTCAAGTTGTTGTAAAATTATCGTTGTGTGCTCTGTGTTTGCCTTTCCTTCCGCAAAAAGTGGCAGAAAACATTCTTAAGATATTAAAAGAAATACTTGAGTTCCTACAACATTTTCTTTTGTACCTGCTAAAAATATTTATTGATATATCTATATGTGGTGTGATTAAGGTTGGAAAAGGAAGGAATCTGATTAAAATGCGGAACATGACTCCATATGGGTTGATTACGACAAGAAAGGGCCGAAAATTCAGAGAAACCACACAAGTAAACAAGTACAACATAAACACAAACCTTTTGTAATCCAAATTGTAAATTTTCTATACAGTTTACGTATCTGCAACAATGAAAATTCATTATATTCAGAGGGCTTGCTCAATCATATGAAAACAATAAAAAAAAAATCTCCATAGAAGATTGCCAGATTAGCCCGTGGCTGCTTTGCTTCTTTTTCACCGATGTTCCTTAACCGGTTGTATCTAGTTACATTGTAAAGCTTATCGCTTTTATTTAGATCTTATAAATAGAATATAACAAGGGACAGGGTTAGAGTTGATTACAGCACCAGAGTGACAACTTGTAATGGGTATTCGCCTTGTCAGTACGAGCTCGTCAAATGTACTTAGCGCTCAGCAGAAATTCCGTCTGAAACTGAATTACTTTAGGAATTGTATGTAGAGCTCAAATATATTGTTAAACATCTAGTTGGAAGAATTCCTGGCTCTTTTCGACTACATTTAGATGTTTTGAATTTATGATAGAGAGGTTGTCGGCCCTAACGGTGCAGTGGTACTATTTTTTTTTATCCATTCCGTTCCATTTTTGACTTTTCAAACTTTTTCCAATACGATTATGAACAACAAACACACCGAGCGGCTATAGGAATTTTACGTAAAAAAGTCAAAAAAGCAGAGCCGTCACATTCACAGGTTATAGTATAACTGTGTACTGGCATGCGGGTAGAGTTTCTGACTGGCGCTAGTAATTTTAATAAAAGTTTTCCTGAAGCCAGTGCGGACACATTTCACTCGTAAATCCGACTCCCGCTCCGACAACAAGTTTTGCTCTGACGTTCGGTTGAGCATGCCTCTGTAAATGGACTATTCTGTTTTAACTCGAGTAATAAACAGATACTAAAGTTTTAGTGACCGTATTTGAGATCTGCATAAATACTGCAATGAAAACTTATTTTAATTAGATATTTTTGGTACTAATTGCCAGTTCTGGCATTTAGAGGCCCAAGACCGAGACGGGTGGCGTGAAAGAGGGGAGGGAGGCCTTTGCCCTGCAGTGGGACATTGAACGGCTACGAAAAAATTATAATTGCCAGTTCATACTTGGTATATTAACATTTTAGTCAAATATAACCCGGTTCAGTCTTGCATCTGTCAGATGCAAGGACGAATTCCTGATACTAAAAACCAACGTTGGCGCAGGAGCACCGCATGAGCTTGCGTTGTTTGACAGACGCATTGCAAGTTTATATGATGCTCTTGCGTCAAGGCAAGTACCCCAAAAAATACTGGGGATTTTTACGTCATGACAGCATTAACTTTGATTTTTGCTACGACGTATTCGTTACGTCATCTTCTGTCGTAGAGGGTGGATTATGGATGTCGTAAAAGATTTTTAAGTTCAATTCTACACACACTTTATTAACGACAAAGTAGGTATGTTGCGTATAGCGTACATAATATTAACTTGTAACTAAAGCAAGTGTAAAAAATGTACGTAACAATAAAAGATATCCATACATACATACATAAGTTGATAACAATTAGAAAGCTATAGCAATAGCCTGTTACGATATCTTCTTCAGGGACACTAAAGAAGACCTTTAAATTAGGAAGTACAGCAACATTGTACCTTCTTTATTAACAACCGGTGCCAAAAGGTTGCTCATCTACTTTATTACCTATTTGAATGAAAAATAACTATATAAAATAACTAGTATAAAGAAATCGTAGCAACCTAACTTATCTGTCGGATATGCGTAGCAGTAATTTACTCAGACCAACCAAAACAGCCGCGGGCCGTGACGAGGGGCCGAACTTATTATAATTTATTACACTTCGTACTTACTTGCCTAAACGTCTTAAACAGGGAAATACTTTTGGATTTAGCTCTTCTCGGAACTTGAGATTGCCTGCCTTCCCACGAAGTTTAAGGCGCACTTTTAGGTATCACTTATCATCCTCATAGAGTTCCATTTCCTTTTTACATGTTCAAGGACGAGATTCTTCACTATAATAAGGAGTATCGATTCTCTTGGCACGTGTAAAACGCAACAAAGCAGGAATATTTCCTGTGCTTTGCTCGACTTCCGGCTAAAATAGCGCTATAAATGGGAAAGTTACACGTGTCATGTGGCAAATAGCCTGTTTGGCCGTGGCTTTGAGAAAGCGAGTCGAAGCGCGCCTGGCGTGCCAGCGTGCCAGCGAGCCAGAGAGGCACGTTGGTGCCAAGTGAGCCATCCCCAATCTGTGTGTGCCAAGATTACTGCTCTTCAGTAACCATATAAGAGCACGTAGCGCTGTGTGAAAGGTAGAGTAGAAAAAACAAAGGTAACCATTTACTAAAATGTGTAACAATTCGGTTATTCGGTTGAACGCAGATTTTTATGCTGCCTTTGAACCATAAATCGTAAATTTATTGCACTCTGTTAGCAAGAAATAAAATGACAATATAAAATATTGTAAAAACACACATACATACATACATATATATCACGCCTTTATCCCTTGCGGGGTAGGCAGAGCGTTAACGGCCGTAAGAATACGGTCGTTATCGCCACGTCTGACATTTTTGAGGATTGTTTTCCAAGGTTGTTTCAGAAAACATGTGTATCACTATAGTGACAGGTTGTCAGCCTATCGCCTAAAAGTTGTAATACACCAATACCCTCGAGTCCCTTAGTCGCCTCTTACGACACCCGCGGGAAGGATGTGGGGTGATGCTATTCTAAGCCGGCATCACACGACAAAAAAACACAGTTTTTACACTGTGTTTTCGTGTTTTTACACGAAAGCATGGAATTTAGTTATATGGTAAACCAATACCACAAATAATCATTAAGTGTCAATGATAATTTGGATATAAGTACTTTTCTAGTCGAATTATCACCACAAAATTATGTTAATGAGGTTATTAAAACTGTACATTCAGGGAAGTAAACGTGGATATTAAATTGGACTGGTGTCCAGACGTGCAGCCCAATTAACAAATGCAATAATGTGAGTTTACTGTTAAATTAATTTGACTCTGCACGGGTTGACCGTTTATTTGTTTAGTTCCTTCATTTACAATGGAAGTCAGTTACCTGGGTGTTAAAATGGAAAATTTATTTTAGATCAATGTGATCGAAAATGATTTGGTTAACAATAGAGAAGGGTAGAATCCCTAACTAAACACGCTACGAAAATATTTCGAGATATAATTTAAACGTCTAGCTTAGCCTCATAACGACTGAATAACCTTTTCAGTAACTTGGTGGAGGATAGGTACGTATAAAAATAATAAAAGCTGTGCGTGATAATAGAACCAACTTATTTTACGTATTTATTTGTCATTCATGTATAGTGCTTATTTGAATTTATCCTAAGGAGTTGAAGAAAGAATAGTGGTGTTTCATATTTCAAAATTAAGGATGTGGTGTGTACTAATAGCTCTTTAGTTGTAACCAGGATTAAAACCATATTTAAAACATTGAAACGTGCGTAGGATCCAAAGTGCTTTCAGCATAATCAATACCACAACCGAACTCGTCTTCTAAGCTAAGTGATGTTTAAACTCGAGAGATGTCGCTGTGTTGGTCGTTGAACTGATATAAGCTAAAAGCATTACCCCAGGCGCTTACAAGCGAAGACGACGGAAAGTTTTCATATTTTCATTCTACTTTGTATCATTATTCGTTCACGTTCTTGCAGCGAATAATCAACTTTTGACGTCTTGAAACTTGTTGTTATTGGCTCGCCTTGGAAGAAATGCTTTTAAACCTGAATACATATGATTGGTTCACGAACAAATTATAATAATTACTTTTTAATGACCAAATCAATCTTATAGTACCGCTGAACAATAAGAATTTAAAACAAGTGCAAAACATACGATGCAAAAAGTATATTGATGAATCGTGTACTCATAACAATACAGACAGATGTTCATAAAATAACGCCAATTAGTTCCTAACAAGTACTTATTTCTTTGAAAGTAAGTAATATTAGGTAGCAAATGAAAATGAATTAACCTTCCGGTTATTTTCAGATGAAAAGGTAAAAGATTCTTAGGAATGTAACAATAAAACAACAAAGAAACTAACAAGAGAGCAAAAAAAAAAGACTTTTGTAAGATTAAACCAAGATTTTTCCTTAAGGCAGGTAGGATCGCCCAATAAAATATTTTTTGCAAGTTGCGGTAGAGTAAACGACAGGCGTTCTCGATACAAACAAATGCAAATAGAAATTTTACAAACTATTTTGCATCATACGGTAACACCATGCAACATTCTACAACTTCACGAAATAAATTAAAATTGACGCAATTTTCATTTTTTTTCTAGGTGAGTCATACAGAACATTTTTATCCTTTTCTTATTCATGAATGGAAGTAAATAGATAATAGATAGTAATAGATAAGACGTCATAAATATATGACAAACAAAAACCAAGTATAACAAAATTGGTAGAAACGGACGGGTTTTACTAAAATAAAATTCTAATACCATTAGAGAAACACTTTAGGTATCCGAAACCTAAAAAAAAGACGAATACCTATCTCGAAACATAACTTCTAAATCAGATTAACATGATATGACTCAGCTTGTTCAAAGCTTTACTAATGAGTCGTTTGAAGGCGAGGTTTGGCTAAACGGCGGCTTACGACTCGTATTGTCAACTGAGGTCCCATTGTGGGGTTATTGTGACTGTTGATTATACGGTTAGAGGTTAAACAGGACACTCTCACAAGATTGAGCAATCAAAACCAATGTACAAGATTGAAGATATTCTAGCAAACTTTACTTTTATGGGTCAATTGTATATTCTGCGTATTACACTCAATTTACAAATCACGAAAATGAAAATTTCAAAACTGAACTTTCCATTTACTCCGTCCTGAAGGATTGCTAAGTTAACTGAACATTTTTATTACTAATTTAAGTACTTTCACCAATTGTGGCCCTAAACGAAATTCCTAAGCACTTTATAATCGGATTAAGTCTACAGTTTGTTGGTGTGATAAATTCGGGAGTAACAGCACCTGGCGACTAAGTTTGGCCACCTCTGACCGCATCTCGGGTCGTCGGGATTCCCCTTCAAACAATGACCCCGAATTTTCCTACAATTTGGTGGAACAATTGTGTTTCCTTCGTATTAAGTTTATAAAAGACCCAATCTGTTAAGCAATAAAAAGATAATCAAAATATGAAGAAATCTTTTCATTTTGTGAATTTGTTGTAGCACATTTGAATCTAACGATTCTTTTTTTATTATTTGATTAGTTCTTCTGCGTACCTACATACCTACACTATTCGTAGTTATGGTTTTAACGGGTTCTTACCGACGAATTTATTTTATTATGAGTTCGTTAGTGTAAAAAACTGCGATTGTTTAAAATCTTCTGATACCTACTACTCGAACTCTGTATTTTTTCCGATGTAAACTGTTTCTACATTTTATTTCTATTTCTTTATTCTATAGAAGAAGAAACTGTTTGTGTCTCTTTTCTGTCTTATTTGGCAAAATGTAGATATGGCCAAATGACCATTTCGTTTGATAACTCTTGAGAGAAGCAATTTATCATACAAATGGCTTACGATCGGGTAATAACTTTAATCAAAGGGTAATTACGAATTCAGTGCGTCGCAGCCACGTGTCGCACAGAACTGAAGTCAAACCTCAATGTGATCCCTCCGATCCCTATCAGCAGACAGAACCGGCGTCCTTGTAATTATACTGCCACACGCCTTTCATCCACGAAAGGTGACAATGTCTCGTTTCCCTTAATGCGGCTATTTGGAATGAAATAAAAAGAACATCCGCGCTATCTCTTCCTTTTTTCACGATTCGTGATTCAAGTAGGATATTTTCTTCTTCCTTTTTTCCTGACACCTACTTTATTGCTTTTATAATTTTACTTTCACATCGAATCATAATTAGAAAAGTAGTAATTAAAAGTGTCTGGAACCTTAATGAGTCAGCCGGCTCAGCGGGTTTCTGAGTAATCATTTTTCGATGGTAGGAAAATTAGGCCGAGGCAAGAAGTACCTGTACCATGTGATGCTGGTTTAGAGTAGCTTCACCCCATTTGTCTGGGATTGGATGAATCTAGGAACTCCTTGTGAATAAAAAGCATTACACTGCTCTGGCTAATCAACTTGCTAAGCCTGATGTGTATGGCAAATATGCTCACTTCCAGCAGAAAAATTGCTGAGGATTTTGGTGTTATTGAAGTTTATTGTTCACAAAATATTTTGAAAAAGGCTCTCGGGTTTCATAATAATATTACGCTTATCTTCGTACCCTATTCTTTCACGGTGAACAATCCTCGCCACCAATACGCAGGAGATTCCTTTGATCTTAAACCGGAAACGGTTTTTACGGCTCTCTGAAATTAAATCGGATAAATAAAATAATGTTAGTAAAAAAATCATTTTTACGCAAAAGAGGCTGTGTTTTGTCTAATAATATCCATGTAATAAATTTAAACTATGTTATAGGTACATATTTGTGCAATGCAAATGTTTACCTAGTATTTGAAGAAAAATTCACGATACAAAAAATATGTACTAGTAGATTGTATTTTATTTATTTCCTAAACTAAGACACTACGTACGTAGAGTTCATGCATTTGTCCTTCTAAAAATGTGAGAGACCTATAAAACTAATCAAATGATACCAGAACTTTCATTTCTTCACCCTTTTCCATTATGAATACCTGCAAATTTCTTTACAAAAGTCTCTATTGGCAACGCGACGAACGCATAAGTCGAGGCTCACATCCGGGCCATTCAGATCTGCGCCATAAGCCGCTCTTGATTGCACCGTTCGGAATGCATCCATCGGAGTTCTATACTTCATTCTGAATCCTGCAGTTGTATGCCTTTGCACTTGACTGAGACTAGGTACCTTCTCTTACCCACTCAATTTGTGTTTTTGCCTGTACTTGACAGAAAACCGAACACAATGTGGTAATTTAGGTGTTACGAGTCATTTCATTTTGAGATTAAGACAATATGAGATTGACCCAGATTCTGTAAAATAAAAAATTTCTAGCGCAAATTGTCATCATACTATGAACAACTTGGCGACATTTCGCAGATGCTTTACGGTTAGGCCGGTCTCATACTTAACGCACAACGCAGGGCTAAAATAACGCATGCGTTACGCAACGCGTGAGAACTGAGAACGGCAAAGTGGAAATTATGCCTAGGTACCCTAGTACAAAAATTTGCCAACGTATTAGGATAGGTTTAAACCAAACCTTTCTCTCTTATTGTGCTAGAATATTCTGTATTTTGTATCTTCTTATCTCCTTATACTTTATCTTTAGTGAGATTTACTGAGCGGCGGGATCCATGTTAATCTAATGGAAATTGTTTTTCTCACAACTTTGTTTATGATTTAGATTGTAATATTTAAGAAATATGGCTGTAGTGCTCAGTAGAGATACCGGTTAGTAGTATATTTACGTAAAGTAGCCACATTTTATTTATTTTTAGTATAGGTACAGTGCGTTTCCGACACTAGGGAATTTTTAGAATTTAGCGTTTCTAGGCACTTATATGAACACTTTTAACTATGGGGCTAACATAAAAATCACGAAAAAGCTGAAACCTCTACATCGGTATTTATATTTATTCAAGTCTATATAGAAGACAGGCAAAAATCGGATAAATGCTCACAATTATAAGACATTAGAGATATTGTTTCACTGAAGTGGGTTGGTATCAACAGGGATTACAAAGGGCGATTAATTGCTCTTTTCTCGTTTTGTTTCCTCTTATTCCTAATCCTGCAAAGCCTTAACAGCTGTTGGTTTTGGTGATTTATTGGATATCGCGTCATAAATTAGCGAATTTAGTATTTGGTCATTGGGCGCTTTTCCTTAATTCGCTCTGTTTGATTTTTCTGTTTTTGTTCGGGACACCGAGGCGTCCAACGACCCAATGAACCCTAGCGGCGGAATTTTTCAATCGCCCCGCCCGTAAGTAATCATAGACAGCAACCGACACAGACACCATGGCTTAACGTGCCACCCGAACTACGAAACTATCTTTCTTACGGACAATCGGGTGGTTCAGACCGTAATGTCCTAACCGTAATAAAAATAATATCAACTTTGTGAGTGACCCACCGAAAATTTAATCCTTGCGTCACAAGCAGTCGTACTATTACTGCGCCACATCGGCCTTCAAAACTTAAACTGAAGTACATTGACTGTAAGTAATGTAACAGCTTTTATTATTACGAAACCAAAAGCATCACTCTTCATTACAAAAGTATAAAGAAAGCATAGAGTTCTTGTTCATTCAGAACATGACCAAGTATAAGCTTAATCAGCCGTGGACTTTGTATCTCTACCATGACCTAGAGTTAAGGGCAAACTCATCATTAATTTAAAAAGTTTCTTCTGACGTCACGGGTTATTAAATTTTCCATTAAGCATTGGAAGATAAACTTGTTTTAATGGAGAAAGTCTATAGATAATGTAGGTTACAAAAGTAGGTAATTAATCTTCACTCAAGTAAAATTATTTAATTAAATTTCTTGAGATCCAATCAGACTTACATCAGTAAACAGTCCTTTTCGGGTAAATATTTATTTAATGTCACATCACACGCCATTGGAGGGAGGCATCCATTAAAAATATTTTATCACAAATCCATAGCCATAATCTTGCTATAAGTACTTACATACGGACCCGTGAACATTTTCCATTAGGCCGCAAAAGAGCCTCAATCCTAAATGTAGGAAATGTAAGGATAATATCGTTACATTGGATCCGCCGCTTTCGAGGCACGTATGCATTAATTACCCATTACCTGAATGTTGCCAATTAGGTAACGAAAGTTACCCTTCTGCTAGTAACTACAGGTTTAATTAATAACCTGCTCAGTGTTGCTATTGTAGAACGAATATTTTCGTCATGAACTTGATTTTGTAGATGTTTTAAACATTGTTGTGGTCCCAATTTTAGACGACCGACTGCTTATGACCCGTGGGAGCCAGTCCATATTGTTAATGGAGGATACTTAATATTTTCTACTAGAGGTCACTTTCGATAACTCGTTTAGCGATCGTATGACGTAACTTTTTTGGTATATTTTGGACTTAATTTTTTATTAGTTTATACCCACTGATATTAGTGTCATTAGTAAATCTGACATTATTCATTTTCTCTATTAACCTATCGAGCAGCATTTTAACATACATACATACATATATCACGCCTTTATCCCTTGCGGGGTAGGCAGAGCGTTAACAGCCGTAAGAACACGGTCGCTATCGCCACGTCTGACATTTTTGAGTATTGTTTTCTAAGGTTGTTTCGGAAAACATGTGTATCACTATAGTGACAGGTTGTCAGCCTGTCGCCTAAAAATTGTAATACACCAATACTCTCGAGTCCCTTAGTCGCCTCTTACGACACCCACGGGAAGGATGTGGGGTGATGCTATTCTAAGCCGGCATCACACGGCAGCATTTTAAACACAGTCTAAAACATTTTAAGTGCGTATCGAAATCTGTATGAATAAATAGGTACCTATCGCGATCCCATCAAGAAAATTTGTAGCCACTGTGAACTTCAAAGATCTTCAAATATTATCTTTAGAATTATATTACCGAGAATTCTGATTGAAGCGATTCATAAATTTTCTAGTCAATTTATTCGCAGACAGTGAAACGCACGTAATATTTGATATTTGTAATTCTTTCTTAAGGAGGAAAAGTTTCCATAATATTGGCAATTCAGAGGCTATAAATTAGAAGCTATCAGTTTTCTTGCAATTAGTTACAAGGGTAAGGCATTAATTTATGCCTAAGTGCCTAGACTGAGGCAAGTATTAAAGATAAGTTAGCTCATAAATCCGTCGAATAACTTTGACATAAAGTGCGGTAACGTAGTTTTATATCATAGTCTTTCATTTATGATTCAGTAGTTAATACTTGTTCGAAATTTTATGTTCATCTTTAAAATATACTGTTTGATTTTAGAGTAGTTTTTTTTTTTACTTTTATGGCAGAAGTGCTAATTAATCATGATCGCAAAATGAGAGACAAGTAAATTTTTGAAATAAATTTCACAATTTTGATAGATCTTACAAGATATATTTTTACAACCTCATCAATCTGCATTCGATTTTCTAAAAGAAACTTTTAACAATTCTCCCTGAAGCAAGAGAGTTATAAATCAGAAGGGAGTCGAAGTTCGATAAATCGATAAGCCGACCTGAAACGAACAGGAGAGAACAAAGTAGCGATTAGATACCGAGAGAATGTTCGCATACTTATCATCGACTTACAGTAAGTAGAAGAGAATATTTAATTTTGCACACTTCCTACTTTCTATCTTTTACATTTGATAAGGCTGCGCTTTTGTGAGAGATGCACAAAGAAATACTAACAACGATGATTATTAAAAAGAATATTTTTTGAAAGAGCACAGTGGGTTGAGTACCACACTTAAACTATTAACACACACATAAACGTCACGCCATTATCCCTTGCGGGGTAGGCAGAGCGTCAGCGGCCGTTAAAAAAATCGAATGTTATCGCCACGTATTTAATATTCATATTAACAATTACCAATTAATTAAATGGAACAGAACCCTATGACTTCAATGCTGATTTTAAACAACCTAACGCCTACAGTTTGGTCTTTACGAGCCATAACGGAGAGTGCATAAATATCCACGGATTGAATCTGTCACTCGGGAGTAACCATTAGATCCTCGTTTGTGTAACGCACCTCTCCGAACTTTACCGAATTTGTTTGTTCTCAGCTTCCCCTTTCTGTGTTTTGATGCGATGCCTCTGGTTTCATCGCGTTAATATTTTAAACGAGATTCTACGTTTGTCTGAATATTTCATAGCTTATATTGGCGATGCGGAACGAACAGGTTAATGATTCATGGAATTGGTTTCAAAGAGCGAAAATAATCGAGTCGAGTAATTCGTAAACAGGTTTTTACAAACCAGAAATTTTCATTTTCTGAGTTATCAAATACTGCCACTCATTTTTAAGTTCTCTTTGACTAATAAATTAGTGCCCCAACGTAATAAGTAAATTTAAAGCTAACAAATTAAACCAAACTTTACTTACTTAAAGTAATTTTGTCTTTGTAACTTAAAACAATGCCCTTAACTTGTTCACTGATACTTTCTTCGAAACCAACCAAGAGAAGAGTCGAGTAAATAAATGTCTGAACTGAAGATACGAAAGGTCGATGGTTTTTATCCAGCACATAATGGGTGCCAAGAATAACGTATGGGACAGATTTGTTTGTTAGGCCCTTCAAAATAAAGGGACACGGGAGAAAAGTAATCTACAGACATATGAGCTGACATTAGAATAAAGTCAAATCGATGTAATCTTTTCCGGTCAAAGTTAATAAAGAAGGGATCGCGGGGAGGTTAAACAAGTTTGCCGACTTTCCGTTTTTTTTCGTTATCTCCGTCTTTCAAGACCAAGATTATGTTAAGTTTTGGTTCAAATAAAGATAGTTAAAATTATACGTCTATTTCGTATTGTTTACCTGGGTGCAGTGCAATAAAAATGATATTATACAATTAGAAAAACATGAAAAACCATATATTCGCAGATTGTTTATATACCAAAGAGAATAACTACTACAAACTTAGATTTAGATAATTTGATTCAACAAAGTATTATCTTTATCTCTTACATAGTCGCCCGGTAAACTCTATTTCCCGGTGAGCTAGCTAAAGCGTCAACATTGTATTTATTGCTACACTAACAAGAATGGGTTTAACTACACGTTATGGCTTGTGAAAATTTATACCCAACGAAGCGGATTAAGATTCCAGAGACACAAGGAAGACAAATGCATGCTCGTGAGAACGCAAAGTTTTATCCTTTCTTATGTCTTGAAATAAGTACTTTTGTCCTAACTTTACGATACAAGGGGTAATATAAATATATTTTTAGTGAGTGTGAGAGAGTAGTATCCGTTACATGCTACAAAATGTAATTGGTACTACTCTTACGCAATCGACGGACGACACTGCGATAGCGCTGCGTCGACAGCGGTTGAGCTGTTTTAAGTAGCGTTTCTAGTACGGATCTGACAGACCGCTGCGATATTTTAGCACTTCGTCGTGCTTCAAGTGTGCGATCCGCAATACGATCTTACTAGGTTCATAACGAAATCGAATGTTACTTGTCATAGTTTTACCTATTTTAATTTTCTTTCAATAATATTTTCGTAACGAGTGAGTTTTTTTCCTGTCTGCAAGGAAGAAATTTTTTAAAAGAAGTTGGGAGTGTCTGCATAATATAAACCAGAACATATTGTCGCCACGTCTGGCAAATAAATCATGTAACATATTGGGCGTTTTGCATAAACTATTCTTTTCCTGCAGCTGAGTGGCCGCCATGCCAGTGAACTAAAATTAAAGCCATGATAATTGTGGACAGTTTCTGTACAAAACATCGGCGACTTCGTTCCGCGGACGCATTCAGCGCTGTTTGCTTGTAGCGGTGAGAAAAACAAACACAGAATTAAGTGAATCCCGTCCAGGTTTTATCCTCCTTTTACTTTACCGTCCCGTTTTTCTGACTATAATGAAGAATAGTTATATTTTTTTAAGATATAAAGTGAAAAATGTCGTCCTTCCCCTCCCATACGAAATGACGCGAGGATATTATTAACAAACTACGCCGCCTATACTTGGGTCGTATGTATTTGGGTCCGATACAAAATTATACCGTTTACATTACAGTTTTACTTTGTATTTTTCTACGACGCTTGAGTACAGCTATTTTTTAATATATATTCCAATTTTTGTTTTCTGAGAAAGTAATTTTTTGTTCTATTCAGACTTGCTAGGAGGTGAAAAAAAAACAAGAGAGTTTTGTGAAATACTTAGCTACGTTGTAATTTGCAGACGTTGTTCTGTGTAATTATTTTCGTGTTCTCTTGTGTAAGTATTTTAATTATTTAAATTTCAATACAGTTAAGCCCGACGTTATTAGATACGTATTTCTTTGGATACATTTGACATGAAAATACATTATAGTCTACTAAAAATTGTTAGACTATTCGAAACAGGCACCAAACGACCAAGTTTTGTAGTATAAAGTTATGTAATATTGTCAAAACATCCCCTAAATAAGTTATATCTCCAACAACAAATGACTGGGTATATCGTCATAATGTTTTTATAAGGATGCCCTAGTTTTGATTTAGTGCGGAATTATCATTTTCGTTGCATTATTCCATCTGATTCTTATTGATGATTGATAACCATTAGTTTATGAGGATGTATAGCAAGTTGGACCATATTTTGTAAGAGTGAATGCTTTGCTATTTATACAGTATATCATTTTTCTCTTTTGTAGGCTAGCAAGGTCTTCAATAAAGAAACTTACCAAATTGAAAATTATGGAACTATAACCTGAATAATCCTTGACGTTTATTGGTTAGTAACACGATATTTTATATTTTGTAAATAATAACAAAAGTTGTTATTATCTATTAAGAGTTTGAATTAAATCTATGACGATTTAGCATCTGTAGCATCTGTAGCCAAGTTTATGAATAAAGTCGCCACCAGTTTATGATAAAAATTACTATAAGAAAATAATTTAAAGTTCGCGGCTTAGTGTAATTTTCTTATTAGCTTTCTTTTTCCAAACAAAACCTTAAAGAAGGCCTGAAAATACCCTCGTCAAGACTGTCAGGCGTCACGGAAATTGGAAAACGAATAATAGATTATTTTTATAGCAGGTCAATAAGAACCATAAGTCTAAAGAAGAAAGATACCGGAAAATACTTAATAAAAATATATATATATCTGTCTAATGATACTCATATTTAATACTTTCAAAAACAATGATTCGAAAACGTCCACAAGATACGGATATAAAAGTCCTATCAAAAGTTTACTGTAAAAATATTGTGAAGAAAAATATGAACGAAAGCAGAGGACGTGTTATTTTGGCAAACTATGTCAACCGTCGGGTCTTGGGGCAGATAAACCTTAAGGGGTGCTCCAAGGAGCCCCGGTATCCCTCGAAATATTTATGAGGTTGTAAATATGTAAAAAAATCTCGTGCAAACAATTTCCTTTTTTCAATTTACCCTAAAAATTGGTAAGCTGATAAGGTGTATTAAAGTAGGAGGTTGAACTATAAGCATATGATTTTTAAACTAATTATTTCATTTTTTATCGCTTAGTAGATTTTCAGAATAAAAGGAGACATGGAAACGAAAAAAACTACATTAAAAATTCTTGCTCCGAAAAAAAAGTGTGAGTTCTGGATAATTTGTATTGACTAAAAGTGCATTCAAGATTTCATTTGATATCAACAACACAATTGTGATAAAATACATTACAACGTAAATTAAACCTCCTCCTCGAACTCCAAAATATGGAATGATTCGGTTAAATGGCAAAAGCGGGTAACAAATTTTAATATCAGTTCCAAGTAGATTGAATAATAATTTCCCCAGTAACAATATTCCAATTTATTATAAGAAGAAGGGAGAGCTCGGGACGTAATTTCCATAAGGTGAAAGGAGCATCCACGGCTCGGTGAGGCGAGGCTGGCTGTCAGTTAACAATGTTTGGTCCTGCGGGAGCGTGCGGGGCAAATAGGACGTCCTTAGTCGCCTTGCAGTAGAGATGTAAAAAAAAACGATCTTTAAATCAATCGATTTAAGAAAAAAAGGATTTTGATGATCGATCATGCAATTTATATTAATCGATTTTTGAGTAGAACAATTTGTTTTTTTATTCACTACTAACACGTATTCACTATTTCATACTAACAAGGTATCGCGCACAACTCCTTAGTAATATTTAATGTAGACGGCATAAGCGTAGGTTCATAATTATATGAACAAAAAAACGTATAATGCAAAATCCAGAAACACATGAAAAAATCGGATACTTCTAAAATCGGTATAAGTTATTTATAAAATAGATTAATTTTAAATCGATTTTCTTTTGACTTACAATAAGAAATGATGGTTAAATATAGACTTTTTGTTGCTAAAGTCGCATCCCTATCCCACAATGTTGCGAATACATGCACGACCTGTCCACAATAGTGATTTATTTTGATAGATGCTCCATACGGTTGGACCTTGTTCTCTCGGGGTCAACCCGACCCGCGTCTATTTAAACAACTTGCGGAAATTTGGACGTATTCTAAATGACCCAATGACCAAATAGCTTGGTACGTAATGGAATATCATCAAAGGACATAGCCAAATATCTGAATACATTGTAAAATTCTGATAAATGTAAGGTTTGAAAATAATAAATGCCAATATTTAAAGGGGTGAATCGGCTCGTAAATCTGAACAACTTTTCCCAAGAAACATGGGTTGGAATACGAGAATTATTTTTGGACCTTCCATACAAATTGACTTAAGATTCTATTTTATCAAGATATTCTTTATATCCTTGGGAGAATTTGTTCAGTTTCATGGGTTGGTTCACCCGTTACAGTATTTGCAGTAGATTTTTTTTTTCACCCCGTATAAGATGTCTGTAAGTTGCTATGAGTGGTTTTCTATTAAAATATTGAGCTAGTAAGGTATCTTAAATCAATCATGACATTTTCGGGGTTAAGCGGGTGCAAGGATCCAACGTATAGTTCCCCGAGGACTATGAAGGGGAGGGTAACGTAGCGACATGATAAAATCTAGATTGCTTCGTTTCTCATGTTCTGTCGTGGGTATTCTTGATATTGGATTCTGCTTAATATAATTTTGTTAAATTTTAGTGCACATTGTCTGCTGAAGAGCATACTTCGATAAAGAGCCTCTGCTACTGAGCTGTTGTTAGTTAGAAATTGCTGTACTTTGGCGTTAAATTACCCATGCAAATCTAAAGTAATGTATTCCGTTTTACTATTACCAGTTATTCTATCCTTTGAAAAAATCTAGAAACAGGTACGCTAGGTGTAGGATTCTTAGAGCGTCCTATTTTGGTTAGAATTTTTTAGGCTCTTCTCTCCCATGGTTTTATCTAATTAAACCATTTTCTTTTCAGATAACTGTACAATGAAGACCTTGACGACTTAATTTAGGTAAGTGACTCGTTTTCCCATCGATTCAGTTCATAACCTTCTCAAGGGCTATAAAGTCAAGATTTAAGTATAGCACAAAAGCCTTTGCTGTCTTCTGCTCGTTCGGATCCAATCTATTCATAACTGATGAAATTCTGGACCCAAGCCAAGAAAGTAGAAGTCAAAAATGCCGCTCAAGTTTGTGTCGCAGTGAAATTATAATGTAAGTGGAATAAAATTGAGAAAAATTCTTATCTGAGTTACGTGAAATCATGCGCAGGTCAACTATTAGGTCTTGAATGTCCATGTCCCAAAGTAGATTTTACAACAATTAGACAATTTATCTACGTTTTAACAAAACTCAGTTATCATTATACAATGTCTAACAACTTATAACACAAATCCTTATTATTATGTAAAAAATTATATCGCTATTCATGAATACAAAGAGATACAACTCTATACAAAATTGTATCATATTTTCCAACAAGCCCGAAAAAAGTCATGTGCTCGTAAAGAATCCTCGTTTCCGTGCTTCCGTCGTGTGAAGATAGACATTTTTGTGTGTAGATATCCCTCACGTTAACCATATCACGAGGCAGCGTAAGTGCTCGGGCCTACAAGAGTCGTCGAGCTCATCCACATAATAAATTGCGAAGTGCTCGCGCGATAACGCAACACTCGCGAAAATACACTGAAAATATTTTTCTTCCGCTTTAAGATGAACGCAGATTTATCCACGGCGAACGAACCGAACGTACTGAACGAAAAGACCGCGCCGAAAGAATAGTTTTTATTATTTTTTACACCTTTATTTGCACCGTAATAACGTAAATTATGAGCGAAACTGCATCTTTTCAGCCAGTGATACTCATTTTTGTATTCATCATAAAAATAAAGAAGCATTGTTCAGAATATAAACGAATCGCTCAAACCGAATCCGATAACGTTATCCAAACTTCCGTGTAGAAATTCTAGGATCCTGCTGGATTCGACCGATTCGGTTCGGGCACATGTGCGAGGTTTTAATAGGATTTTATATAAAGAATTCTAAAATTCTGTTCGCTCGGTTCGTTCGCCGCGAATGAGTGTGCGTTCTCTTTTAGGATGTATAAAATGTTTTCTTACAAGTTAAACGTGAAATATTACTGTCTCTGACGACCGATGTGGCGCAGTGGTAGTGCGACTGCCTTTGACGCAGAAGGTCCCGGGTTCGATTCTCGGTGGGTCACTCACAAAGTTGATATCTATCACTTTGTGAATTTGTTCCCAGTCTGGTTAGGACATTGTGGGCTGAACCACCCGATTGTCCGTAAGTAAGATGGTTCCGTGTTTCGGATGGCACGTTAAGCCGTAGGTCCCGGTTGCTGTCTATGATCACTTAGACGGCGGTCGTTACACAACCATGTCAGAAGCCTACTACTTGTAGAAGGCGGTTGAAAAATTCTGACACTAGGGTTCATCGGGTCGTAGGACGACTCGGTGTCCCACACGAAAAAAAAAACTGTCTCTAATTTGTTTCACAAGTTTTGTGTACCAATGTTAATAATACTGATGTAAATCATCCAGGAATATCACTTACTGTTGGGTGATTACTACTATACATGTAGCAGATTGCTTTAGAACTCGGGCTCTTGAGGTCGGGACGTTCGTAAAATGGGTACCCCACACTACATTAAAAGAATAAGATAAGCACCTAATTACATAGATAAGCGTGATTCGTATAATAATATATGTTTCTGTAATACGGAGCTTAGTTCAATGCGCTGGAAGAGACACAGAGTGTGTGCGCCAATGAACAAAGGTCGAGAGTATCACATAAAGGTCAAACTGTGTTTAAACAGTTAATGAGTAAAGGCACTTTAGTTTAATCCACTTAAGACACCCAATAAAATAGCGACGAGAATAAATCCCTCTCATTGGAACTTGGAACCTAAAATGAGCTTCAAAATTTGCGATTTTCTAGACCCGAAAACCTTTGTTCTTATCAATAAGTAACTTAGTTGGGGTTTTCTGAAGTCCCTTTATGTTCAGTTTGGATCAGATAAGGTAAATCGTAAGAAAACTGTCCTCAGAGTTTGATCCGGGAATACAAAATCACGTATGTAAGAGCAGACAGCTATCTCTCCTTAGTACGTGACCCACTTAATTGAGGAGGGTTAAATTATACCCTTATTTAAGTCTCAGAGGTGCCGTCTAGGTCTGGCATCGATCGATTTCGCAGATTTTGTTTGGGCGTTTTAAAATATCATTTCTCATAGTGGTAAGATGGAAAACAATTTTTTGACATCTTTGATGACAGTAAAATTACGCTATGTCAGTTTTTTACATAATACTATTTATTATGTAAATTATTTTATAATGTAACAAGAAATTTGATGCACAGTTTACACTCTCAATATTTTTGTATCTATTATTTGCTACGGCGTAGCAACCGTAGCACACAGCTACGATAACTTTGTACTACAAACACTTTTTTACTAATGAAGTAGGGCTTTCTCTGAGCATTTTAAAAGTTTAATAACAAAACCGTGTTACGGTTAATGTGTGTAACCTATTCACCTTGTTATTTATGTATATTTGAGTTTGTTTGAGAATCTTTTATTTATAACTTTCTCATGCCATTTGTTTGGATGGGTGTTAAGGTTACATTTTAATATAATAATAAAAAAACTTGTAGGTACTTATATTTTCAGGATGTGCTCTTCATATAAAACTAAACAACTTTAGTTTGAAACATTTTTCCGAAATATGTTAAAAATTGGACCTCCCATTCAAAAAAAGTGACTCGGTCGGCTGGTACATTTTGTATGAGAGAGGTGCACTTTTTTTTCATATTTCGAAAAAATATTCCATACAAAAGTTGTTCACTTTTGTTAGTAGAACACACCTTTGAAATATATGTACATAATTAAATATTACCCTTTATTAGTAACAATTAAATACGCGAGCATTCCTATTCAAATTTTGCTATAAATTGGCAGCATTTATGTTCTTCAATTTACAACCGCCCATGAAACCTTTGAGTTTCACGATCCTGCAAGTCGTTAGTACTGGTACTATTTATGACTAGAACGAACATTTTAAAATACGACCTTTGACTGTCCCGCGGATAATGCTCTTAAGTGCTGAGTAATCGCATCACAATCTGACCCAGTAATCTCTTTGTGTGGCAATTGGAGCAGTAAGTTGCAGGCGACCGTTTTGCGAGCGCTACTACTGTTGTTTTTTGTTACTGGAACAAAAAAACATTGCATCGACGCTTACTCTCGCAAACAGTGTCTTCTCCGGACGTATTCCTATTTGGACCATAAATAAATAAATAAATATCCTGGACAATTCACATAGCACCATCTAGGCTCAAACTAAGCAAATCTTGTATTATGGGAACTAGATAGCTGATACTTATACTTACATAGTCTTTTTTTGTAAACATTTCAATATTTCAATTACGTTTCACTAAATTTGCTCTAATGAAATCGTGTTCAAATTAGACGAAAGAATAAGGAAAACAGCCAACTTCTTTTTCGTGGGATGGAGTTTCAATGACATAGCAAAACTAATAAAATAAAAACTTTCTTGTACATAAAAATATACAAAGGAAGTTTTTCATGAAGCTGAATACTGAAAAAGAAAACTTTTGGAAGCTATTTCTCTATTTTCGCCTGGGAGATCGAGTCGTCCAACGACTAAATGAGCCCTAGTGTCACAATTTTACAACCACTTTCTACCACCGTCTAAGTAATCATAGTCAGCACCCGGGACCTACGCCATAACATGCCATACGAAACACGTAGCCATCTTTTTTACAGAAAATCGAGAGGTTCAGCTCATAATGTCTTAACCAGACTGGGGACAAATTCACAAATATCAACTTTGTAAGTGACACACCGATAATCGAACCCGGAACGTTTGCATCAAAGGCAGTCGCACTACCACTGCGCCACATCGGCTGGTAGCTGTGGCTACATTAGTCTGGTCTGTAGATATTACGGAGCACTCGGTCTTCATTATAGTGCGATTTGTCGCCGCTCAGCGCACGCCCCCCCTTCCCCCTTTTCCATCCGCCTGCCGAGCCTACACTTTCATAATTTAATTAAACACATTTGAAAGTACGTGGTAATTTACGGTCTAGCTCCCATATTGTACCTATTTTGTCGATTTTTTTTAATAAGAAAGGCAAAGCTTTTTAATTACATTTTTATACTTTGAAAATTTTAATTTAGGTCAAAGGTATAAAAAAGACAGCTGGTGTCCTCGTATTATGCTTATGTAGCTTGCGCATGTTTGCTATTTTTAATATTGGCGTAATCCATTTTTGCTGTATACCATAATATTATTATATTAGTTTTTACGACTTAAGTTACGTTACCATAATCTGTTATACATAGGTATTTATTGTTAAAACTAACGACCAAATTTCTAAATGCAAAACTTTAAAAATAAAATTCTGGCGCTGCTTCAAGGTCGCCTTGTAATGAAAACTTATCTAAAAAAATTAAATATTATTTCAATGTACGGTTGTTTTGTTTGGTTCAAATCGGTAGGTATGTAGCCACCTAAACTAGTACTTATGGGAGTGCTAGCTAAAAAGATTCCTACTAAGTTTATTAATGTTTTCTCTCTCAATCACAAATCTCGATAGGTACTGACAACTTTTGATATTATCATACTTGTATAGGTATGATTGATGTTGTAAATAAGTGTTTTGGATTACTGAGTCTATTTCTTTTTTTAAAAACCAGCAGAAAATCAAATCGAAATGACATCAAAACTCCATTTGTTAACGTTAGCAGACAGTTTTCCATTCAGCCAACAAAAACCGTCTCGTTGATGTATGGAGGCGGTCGAGCCAGTAGGTATTTACCCGACTAAGTATGAAGGTAATGTATTTGGAGAGTGTGGTATATTTATGTGTGCAAGCGTTAGTAGCCAAGTGGTGGAAACCGGTCTTACAAACGTGAGACCCGAGGTTGATCCCCGCCATGTACCAATGTGTTTTACTTACGTACATTTAACGACTGCTCTTACGGTGAAGGAAAAATACCGTAATGAAACCCATATTTAAATAAATTTTGATTTCGGATGATATTTGAATGTGACTTAACCTAGGATTCGAGTCAGGTCAGCCTTCGGGTTGCAGAGGTCAGATGGCAGTCGCCCGGTGTAAAAGCTTGGTTCCACGTCAAATCCCCTAGGTTAGGTAGCGGACCCCGACAGAGAAGCAGGATAGGGCAAGGAGAATGATGAATATTGATGGTAGTTATTTACGGATTATACGGCTATAATTGATATTTTTTGCCACAATATGAGGTGTCATTAGATTTGTTTCAGCTGCGCAAGGGACACTAGCTATAAGTTTATAAATATCCAATGGCGGACCCATTTATAGCAACTTTTTATTTATCGTAGTCGGGTCTTTGATTTTTAATAATTATGCTTGTTATGTAGCTCCTACTTTAACGATTCACTTCTGAGATTTATGTCAACTACGGCCTTCGGAATTCTGAAATACTATAGCTGCATAGATATTAAGAGATAAATATAGTTAGTATTCTTTGGTTACTAATAGAGAATCTGATTGACTTTTATGACTTCAGAAGATTGAAGCAATAGTTTTTTTATTTTTTTATGCAATAGTTTTTTATGACTTCAGAAGATTGAAGCAATAGTTTATTTTTCAGCCCTAACATTAAATTTTTTATGTATTTTCTTTTATCTTCACTTACACCTACACACTTTCAAGTAGGTTTTTATTATGAAACATAAAACCATGTTAAAAGATAACATTGCTAAACAAAGCTGTGAAATGTAAATATTTTTGCTCGTGTAAGATGGGAAAAAAGGATTCTGAAACAGATGAAAAATGAAATTGGGGTGGGTTCTATTATCACATTATACAAGCGGCTTATAGGAATTACCTGGAAAAAGGTACCGAGAGGAAGAGAGCTTACTTCGAATGGTAGATCAGAAGAATTGTAAGAGCCTATCAAACTATTTACATCAATTTTAGAGCTGTTTTTCTCCCGAATGATGGAGACAATAATATGTGAGAGTAAAAACTTGTTAAGAGTTTTTTTTAATCGTTTGTAATTGTTGAGTGTAATGTAATTACAAGTCGAGTCCGTGATCATCAAATTTCAATTCTTCAAAAACGTTTCATAAAATTAATTGATATTGGAATCGTTGCAGAAGCTAAAATTAAATTTGATCAGATTATTTTCCAATTGAAAATCACCGGGGTGTTTCATTGATCAGCAACATTTTTGCGCTGTATTCACCGTGGGCTTAATTAGTTCCAAACCATTGCGCGATAAGGTCTCACAGAAATAAGTTACGGTTTTCATAACAAAGTAGGTAAATAAGATTAGAGAGACGTGATCCGCCTTCAGGGATTAGTTACCTCAAAGGGAATTCTGAGTAAAACAAAACGTGCTATCGGCAGAAACTTAATAGATGCTGGTTCCTTGTACAAATATTGTAAAACAAAAATGGTAACTTGAGAAGCTGCCGCTATTGTTCAATATCGCTACATGAAAACAAAAAGGGATCATGTTCGGCATTTATCCCGGAAGCAAAGGTTGAACTGACTGAGGTACTAAATTGTAACGGTTTGACCCCGGCCCGGCTGTTTCCTCCATGGCCGATAGTTCCAATATTTTCCGTTTATTTCAACGAGGTCACTCGCAACTTGGAAAAGGTGTGTATTTTGAAACTTTGATTGAACATAACTGTTTTAGCTATACCCCTGTAGATGCTTTTTGATAACCCAAGTCCAAACGCAAAAAGAATTCCTCGAATTTGCCTTTTCTAGTTGACTGTATGAGTCTTCATAGAATTATGCAAAACGTTTTTCCAGCCATAATTTATAGTCAGCCGCAGGGGCTTACGAGTATTTGCTTTTATCAAATAAACGTTTACTCAAGCCGCCGTTACTTACAGGACTTTTCGTACAATAAACTAAATATTCCAGAACGGGGGTTTTAGTAGTCTTTGGTACTTTTGATCCTACTTCTTGTCTTAGATACATCACTGCCCACTCCGATAAACGGCTTTGAAATTTCAAAATCCCAAGCGTATTAAAGGTATTTTTCCGTATTGAATGGTGTTTATGAAACATAGCTATACCTGTAAGTCTTTGCCAGAGTTTTACTGAACCGCCTCAAAGATTTGTCGGAAAAAATTCTGCCCGAAACCCAGTTCGGCTTCCGACCTGACCGAGGTACATGTGAAGCTATTTTCTCGGTGCGTCAACTACAAGAAAAAAGTAGAGAACAAGGTCGCCAGTTGTACCTCTGCTTTGTTGATTTAGAGAAAGCATTCGACAGTGTGCCTCGCGAAGCTCTCTGGATGGTGCTAGGAAAATTAGGGTGCACAGAAAAGTATGTGCGACTCCTAAGACTCCTGCATGACGACATGCAGTGCTGCGTCTCTGTAGACGGTGAACAGTCTGATTTCTTCCCCGTCACCTGTGGGGTGAAACAAGGGTGTGTTCTAGCGCCCACACTGCATCCGTTTCCGCACAGATGGCAGTCTTTTTAACCTGGCTAGACTTAAGGCGCGCACTAAAGTCTCGTATGCATTGATTACTGAGATCATGTATGCTGATGACTTGTGCTTTCTTGCAGAATCCCCAGACGGCCTGCAACAGCTAATGTCCGTTTTTCACCAAGCATGCTGTAAATTCGGCCTGAAGATCAGTGTCAAAAAGACGGAAGTGATGTCCTTAGACTCGCATGGTCGCGAGACACTGGCGATTATGCTTGGTGAGGATATGCTGAAACAGGTTGATAAGTTTCGTTATCTGGGGAACACTATAACATCTAAGTGTAACCTTGATGCTGAGATCAACAGCAGAATCAGTGCTGCAGCTGCAGCATTTGGGAAGTTGTGTTCCAAGGTTTTCTGCTCGCACGACCTAAAGCTAGCCACAAAAATCTCTGTATATATGGCGATTGTGCTGCCAAACCTTCTATACTCCTCCGAGACTTGGTGTGTGTATCGTCACCACATACGCACTCTGGATCGCTTCCACCTAAAATGCCTTCGCACCATCATGAAGATCAGATGGTCCGACCGAGTGCGCAATACCGAAGTTCTGAGACGAGCCAATGTTGGTGGCATTGAGGCCTATCTAATGCGTCGTCAGCTACGGTGGTGCGGTCATGTATCCCGGATGTCGGAGGAGAGAGTGGCGAAGCGCATCTTTTATTCTGAGCTAGAGGAGGGCAAGCGAAAGCATGGCGGACAACTCCTCAGATATAAAGATGTTCAGAAACGACACATGAAAAGATGCAACATTGAGCCCACTCAATGGGAGGGTCTGGCAGCACAGCGTCCCGAATGGCGCGGGATGGTTAAGAAGCAAGTCCGCGAGTTTGAGGAACAGCGTAAAGCAGACCTCGACGCAAAGCGCGATGAGCTGAAGGCCCGTCCACCCGTCGCCATTAACTATAATTATGTAAATGGCAAACTCACGTGTCCACTCTGTGCACGGGAGTTTACTGCCAAAATTGGCTACAATAGCCATCTCCGGGCGCATCAGCGCCGATCTGATTAGGAGTCAAAGTGGTCGCCATGGCCGAAATCGGTCGGAGAGATCATCATCATACCTGTTAATATGTATCTTTACGCAACTTACTTGCTAATTATTTGTCTAACAATTTCCCTGTTTTCACTAGCTATTTAATGCAGCCTGAGAAGCTGTAGATACGTATATAAAAGTATGAGATGAGCGAGCGATCGTAAATCAGCGACGCGGTAGGGGGAAATCGATAGAAGCATTCCGAATAATCCCGATAGAGGGACCAAACTGATTATTACAGCTGAACCAAACGGCTCTGGCGTTATCTGTAACTAACTTGTTACGGCAGATCCTGTTAATGTCTTTTTGTCGGCCGGACGGGATGACGGATGCCGGCCGGTTATCGGACGGATTAGGACCAACTTCTTTTTATCTTTTCTTTTGTTTCACAATGCTGGACTTTTACATGAGTTTGATTTGCTTTTGGAATTCAATTAAGCGCCGCCTTTTGTTCCAATGACCAATTTCCAACTTCAGTCAGTGCGTTACAGATTAAGTTTATTAAAGTTGCGAAGTACAACGGGAATCAGCTAGGTCTGCGGGCGAAGCGGAGCCACGGGTAAAGTTATTTGATTAATGAAGATAAGTTCGAGTGCTGTCGATACTTGGATTGTAGCTGAAAGAGTTTGTAGGTCGCGAACATTGTTAGGCTCAGGAAGCTGACGCTTGTTCTCATTAAAGTCACTACGTCACGTCGCTGAGTAAGTATTATACAACGCTCTCACCGAATACGAAAAAGACCATTACCGAAGAATGCTCTTGTTGGAACATATTTGTTCTTCAAATAGAATGTGTTCGTTGCTGAAACGTTTTACCCGCCAACGTTTAAGTGTATTCGTTCTGAGTGTTAAGTTGAGCTAAGTAATCGCCATATATTTGCAATAAATTTTCCCAGGGGGATTCAGAACGGTTAGGGTCCATCCAACGGGGTAATGGTTACAGCGCTGTAAAGACAGGCTATTTTACATTGAAATGGGTATCGGGTCACGGTTGGCAATAACGCTTTTGACTTCTGAATTCAAAGCGGACTGATGGGGTTTTTATAACAGATTGGTTCGTAATGTGATAAATCGAAACTTTTTGCTTTAATAGATTGGTTTATAGAGAAAAGATCTAAGAAAGCTGTTAATCTTAGAACCTACTTTATAGTCCATAGATCATTGGCGTTCGTTTTGAGACTAGTAAACCATAAATATATTATGACAGTCTTATAAGCAAACAGATAGACTTGACTGAATGGGTGATGTTTGAAATTATTCTAACAAACAAGTATGTAAAAGAAGAATATGCCCATTCTTAATATAATTCCGACAGTTAAAGTTTTAGAGGCCGATTATTGTTTTACGTAGACTCTTGATCTATTATTTGTCCCTAAACTTCTTCTCGCAACAAACAGCCTCCAAGTTTTGCGTATTTCGGCGCCATGCGTACTTTGTTGTCCAATCAATAATGTTGACATGAATTGATTATTGTTGTGGATGAACTTCAACTTATACAGAATTTTAGGAAGATAACCCAAATAATCTTTTAGGATTAGTTTGCAAAACAGTCAAAAACTTTTGTTCTACACCTATCGAAAAAAAATTACACAGAGCACACAAATGAAATCAAACTGATGATTGTTTATAAAAAAAAATGCGAGTTTACAAAAGCGACAGAGCAAAAAGTTGTTTCCTTTCCTGGCACACTTTACACCAATCACATTTTTTTTGTTTGTACTATCACACATAAATTTTTTAAAATCAACTATCCTTACTGCCTGGTTACCTCAAAAATATTGCTATTGTAGCATTAAAGCCGCCAATTATATCAATCTTTTCTTTTTTGTACTTCTTTATATTCTTTTTATAACTTACATACACATTATTATGACAAAAGGAAATGGCTCAGTTTATACTTTATTGCACAACAGTGCAATAAAGTATATTTGATTTGATAAACTTGACTTTGGAATCTTGAGCATGTTATGGTGTGAGAAAATATAATTTGAGCCGATTCGGTTTTTTCTATCTTATTTTTAAGAGCACAATAGAACAAAAGACTTGCATAATCTATCTATCTATTGCATATTTTGAGATAACATTCGTTATGTGTCAAATTATATTATCTATACCCTATTTGTCCTATTCTTCAGGCTCCGAGCTCATTTTAATATACAGTTTAGTCCTGGAATTAAGATAACTTTTTATATTGCGTGAAAAATCAGTCCATATCTTGCACAATAGCTATCTTGAACAATATAGTTTCTTAGTATGTAAGACTATAATCCCTAGCTCACTGCGGTTAGCTCCTAATCCGTATATTATCTGCGCATAATGAACGTTGGAGTACTATGAAATCTTAAAACATTTACCATCGGCTTTTTATTTTTTTACATGTTTTTTACTGAAATAAATTTGGCAATGCTTTTTTTTATTTTTTACTTCAAAGATAAACTTTTTAACGATATTTTTTTTAGAAATAAGCTGGCCTCTCAATCAATTATATGTCCTTTGTGTTCTATTGTGTACATTAAACGGATAAATAAATAATAAATCACAAATAGGTAAATAAATAGTTGTGTTTATGACAACTAAAGGGAATTAATATTACCAGAAGAGGTTTGAATTAAATTTTTGATGTATTAAAACTTATGAATCAGAGATTCTATAAAAATTGCCTAATGTGACAGATTATGATACCATTCAGCTTTGTTAATCTTTGAAAATACTTTAGTTCACCCTAAACTCTCTGTCTTATCAAATTTATCTTATCACATTTTGACTAATGAATATCGTATTTTACTATTCCAAATAAATCTATCGAAGCAGAAACTAGGAAAAGTTCCGAATGATGACCAAGGCATGACTCTGCTCTTTTTACGAGGAAAACTGTTGAAAAACATCGCTGGAGGCGGGTAATGAATGAGAAGTGGAGTTTGTTTCACGCTCAACATCGCAATGAGAGTCACGTACAGCCTCGCGTTCCGGGGTATAACCGGGGATAGTTGATTTGTTCCCAGCCGTCTGATGGTTTAGGCGGATCGCACACTTGACGCACGACGGAGCGCAAAAATATCATAGCGGTCTCTCAGATCTATACTAGAAATGCCACGCCACATATTAAAACCACACTCGATGGACGACACTGCGATAGCGCTGCGATGACAGCGGTTGAGTGGTATTAAAATGGGAATTGATATTTCTAGTATGGAACTGATAGACCGCTGCGATATTTTTGAGCACCTCGTGCGTCACGTGTGCCATACGCCTTGAGCCAGTCCTTTATGTTTGCAAAGACATACATACAGGACAAAAAACGATTACTACTGGGGATAGATAGCTGAATTTCGTCGTCAGCCGTTTGATGGTTCTATTAAACACTTAAGTTTCACAGATACACGTACGTAGACACTACTCGTATTAGTTCTTTTTTATTAGAAAACAGTCGTGGTACCGAAAATCGACATAAAGGAAGCAAATCTGCTAGTTATCCGGAAATCTCATGCTATTTACTTGGCAAGTTGGCAAACTCTCTACGGACTGGACCCTTTAAATCTTGACTTATCGGCTCGGCTTAAACTTGAAGCCTTCGATACGGTTATTTGTAGTAATATCGTTAGGGATAATCTAGTAGGCAACGTGACGTTTTGCTTCAATAGATTTCTTCTCTTTTTTGTTTTAGCTTATTTTGAGTTTAATTATTAAAATTTATTGGTACTTATTTTTATTATGACGCAAGTAATCACTTGATTCTAATAAAGATATGTTATTTTCCTGGCAGTTTCAGTGTTGCAAAAACAAGTTCGCGTTTATTGATTCTTTCATATCTCATCTCTTCTTAATTTTGCTTTGGTCCATGTTCATGTTAACGGATTATCAAGTAAGAATACATAACACTATGTGTAATAGAAATTCCAAGATCTTGATGAGGTTGGTATGAAATATTTTTGATAACAATCATCGTGAAAGAATGCTAGTATTTCTTACGATTCTGTGGCGTGCAAGAATCTAGGATCTAAGATCAGTCTTTATCCAGACTTTGTTTTTAGTCAAACTAAGCGATCTGACTAAGGCAGTATCCTTTACTTGGCGGCCGATGATGCAATTTTTTGCGTATCCGTAATAAATGCGTCTGTCAGATGCAAGGACGTTTCTAATTTTACCATACTTACACCGATATTGACGCAGGAGAAACCTTGCGTTGGCATCTATCCTGTTACACTTATTATGGTGAATGGTGAATGTAATTTCCCTATATCTTTTACACCAACAGAGGTCAGGTGTGGGATTCTCTTTAAAGGACCCAGTATTAGGAGTGTAATGCCGGCTTAGAATATCATCACCCCATTTTTTATTGTCGTGTCATAAGAGGCGACTAAGGGATTCGAGGGTGTCATGAGTGTTAAAATTTTAAGCGACAGGCTGACAACTTGTCACTATAGTGATGCACGAATTGTCTGAAACGGTCCTGTAGATTTGTCAAACGTGGCGATAGCGACAGTATTTTTCTGGCCGTTCATGCTCTGTCTACCCGCAAGGGATAAAAACGTGACATGTCTATGTTTGTACGTATAAGGAGTGTATTCATTCCAAACGAAGTATTTATCCTGTTTTTTTGTATCCTTGAACTCACATGAACAGACTCAGTAGGTAAGTAGATAAAGTACTTAGTTAAGATCACGAGAACTGTTAACGACGTCGCGTTGGGAGATTTATTTGCCGGAAGTTTGCAAAGGAAGTGCTGCTCCTAAATTTCCTTTGTCTTTTGGTTTTAATGACCCATTATTATAATTTTATTTTCATATTTTCAACCTATCTAAGGTTCGTATTTATAAATCGCACTCAACTCTGAGATCGATCTCAAGAGCGATTTTGACAAATGTCAGTCAATACTAACAGCATTTGCGGTGGTTTATAAATACGGGCCATAAACAGCTTTGAATAACATAATTTCTCTTAGGCGGATCGCACACTTAAAGCACGACGAAGCGGTAAAATATCGCAGTGGTCTGTCAGATCATACTAGAAATGTCAATCCCCATACTAAAACCACTCAACCACTGTCGACGCAGCGCTAGCGCTAGCGCAGCGTCGTCCGTCGATTGCGTGAGGGGAGTGACGTTTCTAGTATGGATCTGACAGACCGCTACGATATTTTAGCTCCTCGTCGTAAGTTATAGGTGCAATCCGCCTAACAATTTGTAAATTTTCTTCCACTTTTGAAATCATATAAGTTTTACTAGAGAGCTTGTAATGCAAAGGAATGAATGGAGTACAATCTCGTAGCGAAGTTCACTCTTGCTTCAGGCGGGTAACTGTATTACGTAAAGGGTAGTTAGGGGTGAGTTAATATACCTGTGAGCAAGGACCTAGGATTACAAACAGCTGCGCTTCGAACGCCCACGGCGAGTGTCTGTGTGTGATGTGGCCATTGTTGGGGAAGTTTGAAAGGAAACTTGATACGTAAAATGAAGTTAAGGCGAGGAACACACTTGACGGACGAAGAAGCGCAATATCGCAACGGTCTGTCAGATCCATACTAGAAACGTCACTCCCCATACTAAAACCGCACTCGACGGATGAAACTGCGATAGCGCTGCGTCAATAGCGGTTGAGCGGTTTTAGTATGGGGATTGACATTTCTAGTATGAATCTGACAGACCGCTGCGATATTTTTGCACTCCGTCGTGCGTCAAGTGTGTTCCTCGCCTAACACGTTGCTAAGACGAGTGTGCTCGTAGCATTTTATTGGCGTCACTATGACTATACTCGTAGTTGGTAGCGAACGTGTTAACTGCATTACTCGGGTACTTGTTGGTCTCTTTAGAACTAAGCAAGAATATAAGAATATTTATTTGCAATAATTGTGGTCACAAAATCGATGGTTTACAATATTAAATGGTCCCACCCATTGAACCAATATTAAATTAATTGGTATACAAATACAATTGAGAGAAGAGCTTTAAATAATTCAAATCATAGTAATTCAATCTCCTTTTTAATAACTAATGTCAAAAAATTTAAAACTAAATAAAGAACGAACATAGCCAATAATATATACAAAGTACGCAGTGATTTTTGTAGCTCAGAAAGAAAGGCTAGCCTTAGGTATTGTTAATGTCAAACAAAATTTGTTCTTCAAACGAAATAATGTAACGATTACAAATATATAACTTGCCTTACAGATTACCAGTTAATTCTAAAGCATTTATTCTTTAGGAAAAGTTGTTTATTTTTATCTGAGCACCCAACTCTGCAAATAGAGCTACTAATGTTTTTCTGCCAACAATTACTAAGCAGATCGTTCGTGAGCTCGCCACGTATGCCAAAAATGCCTTTTATTGCCTGCTGGGCTATTGAATTATTGTCCATTTGTATACGGAGCCCTGGTTTTCCCTTCACAATATAATTGCAATACCTTTTGTTTATTTTACGAAGTTATGTTTGTTATGTTGGCTATTTTACTTATAAATCACAAGATTAATGCTGAGTCAGACGCTTACCCATTAAAATTTGCGAAACAAGTAGTTTGAGTTAAGTCAAGTAGAAATAGATCGAGTTGAGTTAGGACCTTTTAACGGTATAAACGACGGAAAATAGGTATATCTTTTTTGTTTCGAATGAGAACTTCGTGCGTGTGAAATCCACGTAGATTGATAAAACACATATTCTTACATTTTTGCATAAAGTACGTTATTCTCATATCCCACGGAAACAAAAGTATGACTGAAGAACAAAAGTTGAATAGCGCCAATATGGCGCCGGCGGACGGAAATGTCGGAAATGTACGCCCCAACATTACAATATAGACTAAACTTCTGGTTGTGGCCTCTGTGACATCACCTAGCTCCATATAGCCTTGCTCCATCTGAAATTCAGATATCCCAGCCTCCCGGACAACATTATATGCTAAACTGGGGATATTCACTTGCTAATCTGTTTGAGTGAAAGCTAGCCCATATTGTGTTTACTCACTCGTGCTCGTAGTATTTGTAGCCGCAATGATGTAGCAGCTTCGTAGCGTTTGGCTACGTAATGTTATGTTATGAAAGAGGCATTTGCATATCAAAAGCGTGCCGCCAATAAAATTGTACCTATCTAGTATCTATACTAGTTTTGCTATTGATGTTGCAGTAGTGAATGCCTATCAGCTAGTTCGATTCGTGACGTAACAACTGATTCAGTAGGTATCTCCCAAGGCTGTTTTCGTGTGAAACATAGCAGGTCGGGGCACAGCAATTTACGGCGGTCAGACTATCTCGTTTCGGATGTCGTTCCATTAGGAGTCGCTCTAATGGTCGCGTAACTCGACGACTTCACTCTCGCACAATATTGAGACTCTTTCTCTGAAACTGGGAAAATTAAACCATTCAAAGAGCAACTTCAATGGGATTCCATAAAGAATAGCTGTGAAATTAAAAAAATACCGTTACCTACGAAGTTTCCACTCAGGATGAATAAGTAAAACTAGGTGCTGGAATTTTGAATGAATATTTTCCTTTTTGAGGTGGAAGCTCATCTTCTTGAATTCGGTTCAGTTCCAAACTTTTTGTAATTTTGACAACGAGAAAATTAAGATATAGACGTTGATAAAATGAACTCAAATACATATACAGTTGACATATTTACATTTTCAAGTATAGTAGTGGAAATAGTTTGTGACACCCTACATAGATATTTAATAATGATAACTAAACTAAAGCATTCTACTAGAAATTTAATTAATAGCCTGTTTTAATTAATTTCAGTTAATACACACAGTTTCCACGAATTACTTAATTTAAATAGTTTGATTATAGCATGTAACTGTAATTTAAAATTATTGCAGACTAATAATGTTAATGTTTGGCCTCGGATAAGTTAACGCTTTTCAAACGATATCAAATTAATACGAACTTGTTTACTGGAATATCCTACACATCCCAGATAACTGACAGTAATTGTCAAATTGTTGTCCTCCTACAATATGGGATCTATAATTTGACAGTAGTTATTACGTAAGCAACTAAAATGCAGATAGTCTCCTACTGATGACTGTAGGTAAAAATAAGTACTGTTAAAATACTCTATAGCGGATCGCACACTTGACGCACGACGGAGCGCAAAAACATCGCAGCGGCCTGTCAGATCCATACTAGAAATGTCAATCCCCATACTAAAACCGCACAATCGCTGTCATCGCAGCGCTATCGCAGTGTCGTCCGTTGAGTGCGGTTTTAGTATGGGGAGTGACGTTTCTGGTATGGATCTGACAGACCGCTGCGATATTTTTGCGCTTCGTCGTGCATCAAGTGTGCGATCTGCCTAAGCTACAGGATTCAGGCATTCCAATTGGACATTAGAAAAACATGCCTCATGCGAAGCAAATATTGCCCCTATAAATCATACACTGGCGAATGGAAATATTTTTTGTTCAATCCTCGTACCCTTAACCCATTTATCTGTAGGTTTTTGTAAGCAATATTTCAGGGATGTTTATTGATTGTTTGGTTTACCTTAGGTCTTGGTTTGGCAGCAAAAAATAACCGAAGCTTATTGCCTATTTTTGCTGCTGAATTTTTTTAAGGCTACCGGTGATGTCGGTAAAGCTGTAAATCACTTAAGTTAACCAGTAGAATAAATCTACTCACCTTAAGAAAAGGTGTTTATTTATGCGAAGTTTGAATCCACACCTAATGTGAGTCCGAAAATATTACGTGATAAGAAAACCCTTAGGCGCATCGCACACTTAATGCACGATGGATCGCTAAAATATCGCAGCGGTCTGTCAGATCCATACTAGAAACGTCAATCCCCATACTAAAACCGCACTCGACGTACTACGCTGCGATTGCGCTGCGTCAACAGCGGTTGAGCGGTTTTAGTATGGAGATTGATATTTCTAGTATGAATCTGACAGAACGCTGCGATATTTTAGCGCTCCGTCATGCGTCAAGTGAGCGATCCGCCTAACTTACACCTCTTTTGTGCTAAGTAGTTCCACTAGGTAGCTATCCTCCCACACGATTTGATCAGCCTGATAGGGCTCGGACACAATTCAACAAATCTAGTAATCCATTTCATCCCACGTATAAAACTGGGATGAAATGACTCTCGTTATCCACCCTTTGCCCTAATACTGAGGTATTAGCTAGACGACCAGTCTGTAGGTAAGTCGGGTAAGCAGCCGTCGCGATTATGGAAATAAGCGACAGAGATTATTCAGTCTGCTGAATACTGATCGTTATACTGTTATGATACTCAGTAAACATTATAAGTGATGAGCTGAACCATTACTTTACAAATTATTTGAATATGACATCAAATACTTTATGCGCAAGTTAATACCTACTATAGTTAGGTATGTTATGTCACAGCTCATCATATACGCAAACCAGTCCTAACCATGTAGGTTAGTTTAGTTTGGAACATAGCATGCATAGTTCGTTGATATACCTACGTAAGTTATAATAAGTGCAAATTAAAACTATTTCCTCTATTTAATTCGAAATTATTGTTTTACAAATTACGGGCTGTTGTCCTAATTCAACAGGGCTGAATAAGTAAATAACATACGAAAGTAGTTAAGTTTACTGGCGCAGCAGCCCTGAAATAAGCTCTTAACAAAAATTGCTTTGTGCCAGTGAGGAGAACCAGCAGACATTCAAGGGCAAGAGAATGAATCCGAGTTTTATATGGGCGATTTCCAACAGAATTGAGTCCAGGTCATCAACGACAATGGGCTTAGATATAACTCGTTGTGTCGAATGCTATTTCATTTCGTCCCTTAAGCGTTATCTGTTTCGTTCGGTAGATGAAAGTAGCGTAATCTAAATTCCAGCTAGTAGTAATAATTTAGTTTAGTTTAGTTGTGTATACTTAGAGAAGTCTGAAATTGAAAGTTTGTTCAACAGTGCCAGTCAGACATTCCGTTCCGATCTCAACGAATGGGAGTTCAACATCCGAACAAAGAGCGTTATTCGCATTTTAAGTTATATATTAAGAAGTATTATTAACTTATTTATTTAAAAATAGTATAAATAATACAGGAACCTGTCCATGAAACTGAAGAACTTTCCCTAAGAAGCATAGATCGAAATAAGAAAAAAAAAATTGTACGTCCCATACAAAATTACCAGCCGACCAAGTAAATTTGTGTGGGTGGACCAAAAAATTGACTCATTTTTCGACCTATCTTTCTTGGGGAAAGTTGTTCAGTTTCATGGGCTGAATCACCCCTTAAAATGTCTGCAGCTAATATTTTTACACGTTATATAACTATCTCTATCATTACTCGTATTAACATTGAACATATTTAAAATTCCATGAACAAAAAAAAAGTGTAATTAACAAGCTGATACAATATAAATGAAATATTATTTAAAATTTATGCATCTCCGCGGTTTTTTTTTATATAAATGCAAATTTCATTACACTACGGGCTCTCGGAATTCTGATACAAGTTTTATTTCACCTGAAAAATAATATAAAACCAAAGTGTGAATAAGGGGATATACATCGTGATGAATAATTCCATTAGCGGCGCAATGTATTCGTAAAATATTTCACTGCTACTTCTGAAACATGAAACGAAGCACTTTTTTACCTTACTTTATAATGGCCCCAGTACCGACATGCTAGTTTAGTATAATGTGATAAGACCTATTTGGGTCTAGTCTACATTACCTACCTACTTTTTATCAAACCACTTTTTAATAATTAATCAATAATCAATTTCCTGTCTATTGTAATTTATAATGTATGTAAATAATAATGACATAAGATTTACAGACATGGCGCCCGCGAAATGCGTTTTTCTAGTTGTATGTGCTGTCTCGACGCCCGCGCGGCAGGCACCGTAATGTGCGATAGAGACAGGTAGCAGGCTTCCTGAAAAATCGCCTCGAAAACAGAGTAAAATCGGGGTACGGGCGTTAATGTTTCCCTACCCCTAAATTTTAACCAAATTCTATAATTTTTGTCTTGATCGCTTAAGTATAAACTAAACTAGGTTTATACATTTCGTTTTTGACCAAATTTTGTACAGTTTTGTAAGAAACCTCACTCAAACATGAAGATTTTTCATTATCAAAAAAGTGTACTTTTGTGCCTCATTATTTCTGAAACTATAATATATATCAAAAAAATAAAAACGTATAAGTAAACCTAGTAATTGTGAATTTAAATAAAATACCTAAAAATCAAAACAATTGGTTACCGGTAAGTATGATAAAAACGTTAACGCTTTTTGTATGAAAATTTCCAGCTGCACGATCCTCTTAAGCTAGTTTCCTACCACTAAGACTTATTACTATTAATCGTTAAAAAGGCTGCCTCGGGTCGTGCCTGGTGGAAATGTGCTCAACACGCAGGCGGCATTTCCTCGTTGTATCGCCTTTTTAATATGGTAGGTATACTTAATAGTTATCATTTGTTTCGTGTGGTGCCGTTCTAGTTGGAAGAGTAGCTTTGGTTTCGTAAATAGTACGACACTGATGCTTGCCTAACCGCCTCCATACATAATTTAAAATACCATTTAATAGATTCCAGCCTTTGTCCAATAGTGGACTTTTATAACATATAACACGCCTTTATCCCTTGCGGGGTAGGCAGAACGTTAACGGCCGTAAGAATACGGCCACTACCGCCACGTCTGACATTCTTGAGGTTGTTTCAGAAAACCTGTGTATCACTATAGTGACAGGCTGTCAGCCTGTCGCCTAAAAATTGTAATACACCAACACTCTCGAGTCCCTTAGTCGCCTCTTACGACACCCGCGGGAAGGATGTGGGGTGATGCTATTCTAAGCCGGCATCACACGGCATTTGGACTTTTATAGATGTTGATAAATCGTATTGCCTTGGTAAACCCTAGATTTGTTTCCGTATTTATCAAATTGTGCGGAAGGAATAACGTACGCTGTTTCAATGCCCAATGCCGTACAAAAACGTTTATTTGACCGTAATAAAATCATTTCGCCTTAGCTCGGGATCAAGCGGAAACACTCAACTGACCGTGAGACCCCGTAACTCAGCGAAACTTAATGTTCCCTATATCGGCAAACGAATTATAAAAAAAGAGTTTTTTGGACACAACAAAACGAACAAGTATCTTGATGACAATAAGTACCTTGTATGAGTGACGCCCAGTACATGCTAATTTAGTCACATTGATATAGGTACATTTATTTACGGTCGTTGACGCTCTGTCTACCCCGCCAGGGATACAGGCGTGATTTGTGTATGTATTTACTTGCAAACAGGCTTCGTTCTGGCCGTACGTCCACTCGATGGCCCACACGCATATAGTAGGTGTAGGAGGTATGCTAAAAGCCACACAAGTGCGCACAACAAAAAAGTGGGGAATGGCCTTTCCCAATCCACATACTAAAACCGCTCTCGACGCATGACCCAGCGCTAACGCAGCGCTAGCGCAGCGTAGTGCGTTGTACCAGCGTCTAGAGCAGTTTTGTATGTCCGGCGCATACGTTAGCGCAGCGTTATTTTAGTGCTGAAGTGTGATAGAGGCTATGTATGATAAAGGCTTAAGGGCGGCGTCTGGCTCAAATGTCGTTTTTCAAAACAATATTACTTAGTAAATAATAGTCGAGAAATTCTGAAAAAAATATATGTTGCAGTTGAAGATCTAACAGAGGGAATAGGGCATTCAGTTACACGATTAGACTTACTTTGCTCGATAGAAAAAAATACCAAAGTTGCCTCTATTTAAAATTTATTTTCAATATTATGCCTGAGATATTAAACTTAAAAACCTAATTTTTATACCAATCTTTAGACAAATTTATACTCTAGGGGACTGTGCAAATTTGTTTGTTGTAGGGTTATGTTCTAAATTATGATGTCTAAATACCTACAAAAAGCGCGAGCGGCGCGACTTGGCGAGCTCGTCAGTCGCGCGGAGACGCTTATGGACGACGGACCTGTGCCAGTGCCCTTCCCTAAGTGCGACGTGGAGATTTTTTTAGAAAGTGAAGCAGTATATAGATCACGGAAGTTGAGTAGACTGAGATTCAGACGACGCAATGGGTAACAAACGAAATAAACATCACTTGTTATATCAAAAATATTGTACAAAACAATTATGTTTGTTTTATTCATTGTTTAGGTAGGAACCATGAAATCTCCTATAACAATCGTTACCTCTCACTTTGCATATGCGCCACATCGACGACCGATGGGGATTCTCGGTGGGTTACTCACAAAGTTGATATTTAACTCTTTGTGAATTTGTTCCCAGTCTGGTTAGGACATTGCGGGCTGAACCACCCGATTGTCCGTAAGTAAAATGGTTCCGTGTTTCGGATGGCACGTTAAGCCGTAGGTCCCGGTTGCTATGATTACTGAGACGGCGGTCGTTACACAAACATGTCAGGAGCCTGCTACTTGTAGAAGGCGGTTGAAAAATTCTGACACTAGGGTTCATCGGGTCGTTGGACGACTCGGTGTTTCACAAATATTAGTACAAAGTTAAGTCTGCAACCATCGCGTTGCTTTTAGGCCCATCCAGCAATCTTGTGGCTCCATCCAGCATCATCGAGGCCTATACTTTTTATGAGTTTTGACCTTGTTTTGATGAGCTTCAAGTTACTTTAAAAATATTTTGACTGACTTTCGTAGTCAAATTGTCCAGTTATTTTATGAGTAATAGTTACATTTACAGTAAATAAATAGATCACATAGCTTTCGTTTCAATATAAAAAATAAAAACAGTACTTAAATTAAATTAAGGTTAATTTGCCTACTGCAATATTTTATACTGGGGCGCTCTCACGCGCCGTCAAAGGTCACCGGAGTTCAAATCAAAACGGCCCGCGCGTAATACGCCGGCAAGTCGCCTGGGCGCGCAAAATACCTAAACCTTCAGCAGAAGGGGCCCTTAGCGTAAATATGACATATTCGTACATACGGAATGCGATTGAGGAAAATTTTGACCGAGTTTCTGCATATTTAGGCTGCCATTTAGAATGTACTAGTAAAAGAGATGTACTTATAATAATTTCTTAACATATTTTAGTATAAGGGCCAAAACTTTGTGTTGTATGTAAAAAAGCACAGTAAATCAAATTCTTTGAATAATACTTCCATTAAATACTTAGGTAGTAAGAGCTCTTAAAGGACAAAATCTGTGTTCAAGATTTTAATATAGACAAAGTGCTACTTGTTTAATTTTACGACCCGACTCTTGACATTCATACCTGGGAAGTTTTGCTATTTCCGCGTTAAATTAAACAAAACTTTCATAGTATGATAAATGCTTGCTCGTTTCCCTGTTGTGATGTTGGCAATCTTACTAGGTAATTTATTACTTTCCTAAAAATAAGATGATACAGTACTCAGAGCTTAAATATCTTTGTTTTCTATCAGATATTGTGCACGTCATATCCGCGTATCATTAAATGCAGTTCTCACTCGTTATAGGTTTTCTCTACGAAATCTCTTTCTAGAAATAAGCAGTGCCTGTTGTGTGCTTTTTCTTCTTGTATTTGTCCTGTATCTGTTTTTGTGTGCAATAAATGGTTAAATGATAATATTAAAGACTCCTAACACGTTTCGGAAATTAGTGATGTCGCGTGCATATGAAAAACTCGCGTTGATTTTCAAATATCATTCTTTATTATAAGTGGTACCCACATTTCATATAGCTCACAAAAAGATCCATTCATCCAAATTGCCCGGTAAGAAGAAGCTTGATCTTCCCAAAACCAGAGACGATGAGTTGGTCCGAAAATTTGAGGAGCTGGTGCGGGACGAAGTTGCCACCTGGGATGTAGACGCAAATATCGAGGAAGAATGGGGCAAAGTCAAAAAGCTACTAACAGAAGTAGCTGGTACGGCTTTCGGTTATCAGAAAGTCAAAAACCAGGATTGGTTCGTCGAAAATCTCGAACACATTACACCCCTGCTCGAGTCCAAACGACAAGCTGCGCTAAGACATCACCTTAACCCATCTGAAAAGTCACGTATTGATCTAGCGAAGGCTAAGTCAGCTTTACAACGCACATCACGGTACTTCGCTAATGCATACTGGACCGAACTTTGTAAAAGCATTCAATCGTGCGCTGATGTGGGAAACTTTGGTGGTGTCTACGCTGGCATTAAAAAGGCCCTTGGTCCTTTGCCTAAAAAAACAGCCCCCCTTAAAGAAGCGGACGGCACTGTTATAACAGATGCTCAACGCCAACTCGAACGATGGGTAGAACATTATATCGGTCTCTACTCAGAACCAGTAAATATAATGCCAGAAGCTGCAAATTGCATGCCGAAACTAGCTACCTGGTCTGAGTTAGATGATCTTCCTACCATAAGGGAATACCACAAGGCTGTTAAGCAGCTTAAGATTGGAAAATCTCCTGGAAACGACGGTACCCACGCCGAACTTATCAGGCTCAAGTGCATATTACCTATTTTGCACAATCTGTTATGTAAATGTTGGGAAGCGGGATATATACCACAGGATATGCGTGATGCTAACATCGTTACCCTATACAAAGGCAAAGGTGACCGCGGTGACTGTAACTGTTACCGTGGAATATCTCTTTTAAGTATAGTAGGTAAATTATTTGCTCGGTTAGTCTTGCTAAGACTCCAGAAACTTGCTGATCGTGTATATCCCGAATCGCAATGTGGGTTCCGCGCCCAACGTTCCACGACAGATATGATCTTTACACTTTGCCAGCTGCAAGAAAAGTGTAGAGAGCAGAAAACACCTTTGTTTGTGGCGTTCGTAGACCTTAACAAAGCCTTCGACACCGTTAGCAGAGAGGGACTTTATACTGCACTTTTAAATATCGGGTGCCCTCCAAAACTCCTGAGTCTCATTAAATCCTTCCACGAGGACATGAAAGGTTCTATTGTTTTTAACGGCAATATATCTGAGCCGTTCGAAATGCGTAGAGGTGTTCGCCAAGGCTGCGTGTTAGCTCCTACCCTGTTTGGTATTTTCTTTTCATTGCTTTTTAAAGTTGCTTTCGGCGATGACCAACAGGGTATCCACCTACACACAAGGGCTGACGGGAAGCTATACAATATCTCGCTTCTAAAGTTTAAGCGTAACCGCGATGACTTATTTGTCGATAGCCTTCTGTTTGCTGACGATGCAGCCTTCGTTTCAAATTCTCAAAGTGAGCTTCAAAACATCATCGATAAGTTTTCCCACGCGTGTTCTCTGTTCTCCATGTCCATTAATGCCAAAAAAACAGTAGTGCTAACTCAAGGCGCAGAAGCTCCACATATAATGCTCGGTGGCGTTCCCTTGGACATTGTCGACAAGTTTTGCTACTTGGGGTCGACTGTGTCGAACAATCTCACACTTGATGTTGAGATCAATACGCGTATCGGCAAAGCGGCAACCATGTTTGGTAAGCTGAGTACAAGAGTATGGAACAATAAACATCTGACCACTAAAACCAAGATTATTGTTTACCAAACTTGCGTTTTAAGCATACTCTTGTACGGAGCTGATACCTGGACATCGTATGCAAAACAAGAGCGTCGACTTAACTCGTTTCATATGCGCTGCGTAAGAAACATCTTGCATATAACCTGGCAGGACAGAGTCACAAACGAGCGAGTTCTAGAAATTGCACAGCTGCCTAGCTTTACCGCCCTGCTCAAGCAGAGACGCTTGCGGTGGCTAGGGCATGTGCACCGAATGGAACCTTCGCGTCTACCGCGGCGTGTCCTGCTTGGTGCCGTAGCTAACGCCAAAAGAGGGGTTGGAAGACCCATGCTGCGTTTCAAAGATTGCGCCAAGCGGGATATGGCTGCGTTTGACATCGACCATCAAAGCTGGGAGAAGCTTGCTGAGGATAGGGACGAATGGCGAAAGCGTGTATATGATGGGCGTAAGTCTCACGACGACGCCTGGTTCTCTGGTCTCGCCAACAAAAGGCAAAAACGACACCTAAACATGCATGTTCCAGTCTTTAATACCACCTTCACTTGTAGAGCGTGCGGAAAGTCATGCCGCTCCCGCATTGGCTTATATAGCCACGAAAAGTCTTGCCTCAGACACTGATTAAATCGTCTGTCACAGACGTGTGAGGCCAATGATGATGATGACCCACATTTCGCGTTAACGAATTCCCAATACTAAAACTAACGTTGCTTCATGAACAACGCATACGCGTTGATTGACAGGCGTTTGAATGTACATCATTAAAAAAATATATATCTTTTGTCATTGAAAATATATTTTTTAATTTAAATAAAAACAATAAAAATATAAAATAAAAACAAACGTTAATTCTAATCTGTTCTTTATTCACAAACACTACGCTAATTATAAGAATCACAATAAAGCAAATCCTCCTAATGTTTCCTGAGAACAGTCAACAAGCTAACTGAGAATATAAATGAAGAAAAGATAAAACGAAATTAATAAGAGATCTTCTCGGAAGAACGGAACCTTTTACAGCGAATCAATAGTCTTATGAAATGACTAAGCAAAATTTCATTTCATTATTTTTATATGCGTTTCTTAAATATGGTACTGTGACTGTCAAAACTCTAATGCATTAGGTTAATTTATTTGACGCCAGTGCAATTCGATATCTTGTGGTCACCCACGCTCCTTTTCATTTTCTTTATTGCAATCAAGAATTTTTTTTTTCTCTTCTCCAAAGAAACAGGTTGAGCCTCTTTCCACTCACGACTATCCGTACATAGTTATTTCACAGCTATAAAAAATTTGAAAAGTTAAAATGTATAAGTATAGGACACCCACGTAAATTTTTCTCAGAAAAAACCTTCTCTATTTCATACAAAATAATATGACATTTCAGCAGACACTAGCAGAGTTTCGTGCCCCTAATAGGATTCACCGAAGTTAAATTGATTTAAAGTAGAGCTGTGTGAATATTGACTTCTTTAACTTCTTGAACCAGACGAGAGCGCTGCAAGTGTGTATGTAGATCGCAGTTGGTCCGTTCCAACTTCGCAATTGACTTCAGTCTGTCTTTTCATGCGATCCTGCGCTGCGACGCCACCTCTTAACTCTTAATAACACATAAGGAAATTATTTCCCACCATACCACATCTCAAAAAGATACGTTTATTTTTTTGTCGATGGTTTTCATTCAAAATTCTGAACGCATCAATAGCCTTTTCATGGCAACATATTTGTCAAAAATCTTACCTGTTAATGTCAAATGCAAGGCAGGTTTAAATCAAAAAATTTGCATTTTTTTTTTGTTTTGTGGTGTGTTTTAGTGTGTTGCGCGGAGGAATATTCTTTGTAAGTAAATCTTATAGTTATTGTTTCTAGAAAAACAAACGAACATAGGGAAATAATTTCCCACCTCAAAAAATATTAATTTTATAGGCTGTTGATTGTTTTTATTGAGTTCCCTAACTTTTATTAATCAAAACCAAGTTACTTATCTAGAAATCAAACGAAAAATCGATGAATTCTATTAAGGGTTAATCCCACATAAAATGTTGAATTCCTCGAAATGAAAGTACATGTTTTGAAGTTACGTGTGTAGCGACCTCCTTAGGCACTATATTATGTACGAAAAATACAATACATGGTAAAATAATCACCTTGATTCACAGAGGCGTCACCGCGTAGTATCCAATATCTTTTCAAGTGGTACGCTGAGTTGTCCAACGACCGAATAAACCCTGGTGTCAAAGTTCTTCAACCACCTACTACATGTAGCAGGACTATGATATGGTTGTCTAACAACCGACGTTTAAGTGTTCATAAACAGCAACAGGGATCGACGGCTTAATGTGCCCTCCGAAACACGGAACCATGTCTTTTTTCGGACTATCAGGTGGTTCAGCCTGCTATGACCGGACTAGGAACAAATCCATAAATATCAACTTTGCGAGTGCGGAAGCGGAACTTAGTGCGACGCAAGCAATCATACTACCATTGTGCCTATCGGTCGACGTTGACTTCAGTGTAAATTATATCAATCCCGTAGTCAAGTGGGATGGGTAAATTTAATCAACCTGTGACGGTATGAGACAGCGGGACGGAAACATGAAGTTACCGGAGATATATAAAATCTACGGGAGATAATAGGTGTAAAAATATTAGCTGCAAAAATTTGAAGGGGTGAACCAGCCCATCATACTGACCAACTTTCCCCAAGAAACATAGGTCGAAATATGGGAAATTTTTTTGGACCTCCCATACAAATTGACTTGGTCGGTTGGTAATTTCGTATGGGAAGTCCAAAAGCTTCTTTATATTTCCACATAATGTTCCATGAGAAAAATTGTTCAATTTCATGTGCTGCGGTTCACCTTTCAAATATTTGCAAAAATGTTGAAATTGTGGTTGGAATAGCAACGCATCAAAAGGAAACATTTTCAAAAAGCTCATTGTTGTGTCAGTGCAGAGTTGACAGATAAAACGAGGTTGTCCACCAACAATGGTGGACTGACTTGCGTTATTTATTTGCTGGCGATGAAAAATGAATGTACTGACTTTTCTCTACGTGAGTAGCTACCCTCCAGGGGCAAAAAACACACCCAGTTTGTCAATTTTTTAACTGTGTGAGTAAAACCATATTTTTTGTGCACTAGGGAAATTAGAATATAGGGAAAATAGCATTAGCAATAGCATCACCCCATTTCTTACCGTGAGTGTCGTAACAGGCGACTGAGGGATCGAGGGAAGGGATCTAACGAGGTTTCATGTTTATCAGGTGTGGCGATAGCGTCCGTATTTTTACGTCATTTAACGCTCTGTCATCACCACAAAAGACAAGAGCATAATAAGTGTGTGTGTGTGAGAGTGTGAAAAAAGTAGTGTCTCAAATGATCTAAACCTTAAATATATTTAGTCAGCTTCCAAGACTATTCCACTGACATACCTATGCACAGTGCTTAGAAACTCCGAGTCTATAAAGGAGACAACCGGCTCCATTCCAGGCATACGGGGCGGAAGATCTTCAACATGTTAATGCATTTCCGTGGTTCCATTTGATATTGCATGTGGCTACGCTGGCTGGTAGGAAAAGGGACATGCCGAGTAACTTAAACGCTCATAAGTTTTGAAAAACTTTCTTGCCTTCTGGGTGTTTCAGGTAAACATAATAGATACAATCATACAACCATGGGCCCGTATTTCAACTATGGTCCATGAAAACTTGTAAGATTTTTATGTATTAAAACGAAAAATACTCTGTCAAGTACAACTTTGCTGGGTGGCGTATTTATTTCACTTTTTAACAAAACTTTTCTGCAATATTATCCAAATAATAAACTGAAAAAATACAGGATTGTTTGGACCATAATTGCTATGGTTTTACGGTATGCTTTTGTGTTATGCCTTTACGGTATGCTTTTACTAGTTACCTACGCTTCATAAGTTTGTCCCACATGAAAAGGATTTATTAAGTTTTCAGAAATTGAAATTTGTAGTTATAATAAAAAGCGTGTTGAATTCAATAAATATGCAAGTGAGCAACGAACACCATACAAAATTATAAACAGGTATGTAACTAGAAGTTGCATTAAAAAAGAAACTTCTCCATTGTAAAAAGAATAAACTTCCACGAGCGGGAGCTGGCAGGCTGTTCCACATCTATTGAAATGAAATTAAGTTCCCGCCGCTGCTGCGAGTTAGCGCAACTACTGTCTATAGAGCTCCATACCCATACAACATACAACCTCGTTAGTCTGCGACTCATTACGCTGGGTCACCGATAAAATGCCTTTGAGTCTATGGAAACCAAGGCCAGATTCCACCAATGGGAAACATTCTACCTAATCTTCATGTGCACATAGATGGCGCTTAGCTAAACTGAAAAAGTTTCATTCCTAGGAAATGAAGAATATCATAATATCTTAAAAATCAAAATTTCAAATTGACATAACGCTGCAATATGAAATAATAAAAGGAGTTGAGAACTGTCACACCTATAAAAATTAATGAAACCCGTATACCTAGGTGAGATGTGACAGAGAATGTTACAGATTTATCAAACAGGGACCTACAAAAGTAGACCTACTATAGCAGCAGACGGGAGTACTGCTCAAGTATTTTCTATAAGTCACATTTCAACTGTTTCTGTTGATTCTGGCTGATTTATATGTACTGTATGTGAAAACATCAACAAATAATGCAATCATTGCAATCATAATAGTTGCCACCATTATTTAAATGAAGAACAAGGCACATATGCTCTGAATTTACAACGGCAAGCTAACCGCATGAAAAATGCAAAACGTGAATTCATGTGCACGTAGCCGTTCTTTTCCTGGTTTTCCATTTATTGTTTCGGGATCTGACATCTGGAGATTTCTATACAGAAGAAAGAGAGATTTATGATTTCATAGGAGTGATATTGCATTCTGCCGTTGGATTTGCTCTCAAACATTGTAATAGTTGTTTACAACATGGTACAGCGCACTGTTTCTTGAAATATATAAAATGATCAACTAATCAGTTACAAAACTTATTCAGCCTGTTTTCTACATTTCTGATAGAATTTCGTTCCCGTTTGGTACAAAAGTTATAAGTTTATTATTTATGCATTATTTATAACTTAATGACTTAAGTAGTAAGATGGGGTTCGTACCGTACTCTGTTTTGTTTGAATTATCCATTTACTCGTATGTATCGCATTAAGAATCCCGTTTTAATATTTAAGCTGCTACATGTGAAGTGAAATTTAAGAGCTAGATTCATATACGTTATGGAAGCATTCACTATCAGATTGTTCACGTAATTGGACGCTATGTTCGAGGTTTGTGGCGTCCCCCGATTTACCGAGCCGTGGCAGCTATATGTACTACTAACTAAATTACTTCCACTACCAAACTGCCAAGTGCCGCCAGTTTAGGCGATTTACATTTCAAATGGGTTTGATTATCTCTTTTATCGAATTTATCGCAATCCAGTTAAATGAATAGGGTATTGTCAACTTCATTGTCGAAAAATCTTTGATGTCATATTTAAACAATCTATTAATCTGAAACTATCTATCGTTAATCAGGTATCTTAATTCTTCTTCTTCATCGAATCGATGGCAACAGTAATAGTTATCTTAATTCATCAACAGTAATTCATCTAGGGCCTTACTGCATAAGACTTAGGGTGTCAAGACAAAAAAAATATAGATTTTTAAATATTTGCCAACTTCTTTGTTAGTCCACAAACAAAAATAGGAAATAAAGACGAGGAAAACATTTTTGCACAGATCAGCAGCATTTAAGGATCCTCGTCGCTACAAGGACATGCTTCCTACCCGGTTCGTAAACCTAAGACGATAGTGTGTGATGATATTACGATGCCAGCATTATGTTTTACGACTTACGACACTAGAAACACTTGTTTTGCTTCTAAGTGCAAAATAACAAGAGACACTAGACCTGCTAGCTAGACGGACATGCTTACTCGCGCTCGTAAACCGAACAAAATCGTTTACGTTGTTATTGTGGTGCCAGCGTTTGGTTTCCGCGCATTTGCTTCTGACTGAATAGAAGCTGAGCTGTTGATGTAGGCCCAAACTAAAAATAACAAGCGAGACACCAAGCTCGTTAGAAATGCTTAGGTGTATATACTGATCACTTCGTAAACCGAACACATAATCCTTTGCGGATCCACGCAATTTTGTGGAACGACTATTTTGTTTCCGTTTGCTTGCTTTTGACTGAATAGATGCTAAACTGGGCCAGTTCATTCAAGAATAAATTAAAAACAAGGACGACACTAAACTTACTCGCCGCCTCGTAAACGGAACACATAATCGTGTTTTATTGATAATTGTGTTCCAACTGGTTACAAGTTTGCGTCGCTAAATTATGAAATCTCTGGTAGGTACCAATTTTTTTACCAAATTTTAGCGATATTAATATATTTCCTTTTGTCTGAAGATCTGAGAGAAATCTAGTATGCCTTAAATTCACTGTAAATGAATACGCTAAAACAACTCTAGCTAAGTCAATCTTGTGCATTCATCGTTAGGTGTTTAAAATCTTGTTAGCGCTATGTGTAAAAATAATATCACTCAACCGCTGGCGACGGTCACTTTATTGTTTCACTGACCGCAACACACAATGTGGTCTGTGGTTATATTGTAGCGCTTGCCAGCAGCGCTTGTTCTCTGCTCACTCGAGTCTGAACTGTGCTAAACTGTTGTCAGCTAGGACAGAGAATGCCTTGGAGCCAGACGGAGGTTAAACCGGACTATGGCATGTCTCGCATGCTGTTTGAAACGCCGTGATCAAAGGTGATGTAGACATAGGTATGATGTACATCTACCAAGCGGAATGATGGAGTATGATATCGCGATCATTCCTAGTAAGCAAGTAATATTTTTTTACTTCTACCCCGTTAATTTGGTCAGACGCAGTCTTAATGGCCAAACGATCGGTAGGGCCATGGGAGGGGAAAAGCATTCCTGTACGATCTTAAAACATCTTGAACAATGTTCCCAGAAAACAAATGTATTCGGTGAGGAGTACGTTCCATTCTACAGATTTAAACACAATGCTCTTACAGCGTGCTTCAGACTCCTCTATTATTTATGAGACGACTGTACGTAATGGAAAGGTGGTGTGCAATAGTAAACGCTGGACGCAAGTGGAGCGACGCGCATTCTCAATAGTACACAGTTCTCTAACAAAAGGTTGCTTTTGGTGAAGCTTCGTTTTGAAATGTCGAGCTATTTTAATATACCTACATCATTCATTGCATTAAGAATATCTTTTGTAACATGAAATTTGCATTTAGATGTGTTAGCGTGCCAAAGAATGAGATGTAGATAATTCCCACGACACTAAAGAAAATTGATTCTTTTTTTCTAAATACAGTTACAAATAAAAAACATTTATTTTCCACAAAACATAATACATGACATTAACACAAGTGACAACGTATGTATTGTAGTCGGTAGATGTTAACCTATTTTTTTTCAGCTGACTAGCACTGGCCTGAAAATATTTGACACTACGATTTTTCATGTGTTGTACATATATATATGTTACTGTAAAAGTAATTCTCAATCATTTATTTAAATTACATATGTATTTATGAACCTTACATATGTATTTATGTGTATCATATGAATATATGAGAGTAACAATTATTAATTATTTCTATTATTAATCAGTCAAGTCAAATCCTATTTCCTTTGGAATTTTTATTTATTAATTTATAATAACTATTTGAAATAACGCTAATATACTTCTCGAAAGCAAAATAAAATATCTTCTCACAAACAACGCTTACGTTGGCTAATTGAATCTCACTGAATCAGTAATTTTCTTATAATTTGGTATTTACGAACAAATAGAAAAAAAAACAATTTATATTAAATATTAGGTACTTAGTAAAAAATAGATTACTTGTTACAACACGGAGTGCTATTGTGGCATTTAGAATTACAAAGTAATCCTGATGACTTGCAAGCGCATTTCTTCGACAAGCATTTTTTGAGACAGTTACATTTTTTGAATCCTTGTCCACCAGTCAACGATAATTTTCCAACAACTTCTCGAAGACTCACTTCTTTCTCTTTAACAACTTCTTCTATCTTAATAAAACCTTCAGAGCATGAGGTAAACTGATTCTGTGTGTAAAGCTGCTTTAGTACTCCAATTTTGGTACCTAGTTGGTAAAACTCATTGTCCTTTACATCTATCACAACTGCAATAATGCTTTTCGTACCAGGGCATACCACATCTCTATTTTTCTGTCATGTTGGTAGCATTGTTACAATATTGTTAGAATGCTTATATTGGCTAGAGATTTTAGCGTGAACTTGAAAAAAAAACGTTATACGTAAGACCCAACTCTTAAAACGCTAGTTTTATTATATTCTCTTTGACGACTGTGGCGAGCGAACGGAGTCGCGGAGGCGGTACGGGTAGCGGGGAGATGCGGACTGCCCACGCGTACGATGCACCGAACACGTTATGACATGTCTTTATCAACATTTACCTTGCCTTTAAGGTAAATCCTAAGATTTACCTAGTGAATGGTGGTAAAAGTTTGAAATAAAAAAACTGTTTGGACTTTTACCATTGAGAGTTGGTAAATCTTAGGTTTTACCGGAAAATCTTAGAATTTACCACAGTTCGGGCTTTTACAGTAACATATATATAGTTACATACACACAATTACGCTTTTTTTCACGTGCTACATATAAAGCTCTAAAAAAACATAAGAAACAAGTTCAATAACAAATATAAAGATTCGTTACCATAAAAACAAATTGAATCTCTACAAATATGAAGAAGGATAAAGGCAGTACAGAAAATGGACGCAAAAACGTCGCGTACTCGACACCAGACATGTTTGTGGCGTTTTCCCGATACATCTTTAGTAGGAAAAACGAAAAAGCAGTAGGCAAGTTGTTTTGCCACTGTTACTACGAGAATGTTACTGAAACAGTTTTGCTGATTAACTTTAGAGTTAGTATTACGCTTTATAAAAGAAAAAAACTTATACTTCATTCTAAACCACGGTTATTATTCTTATCACAAATTACATCAGATCAGCCTAAAGCAGTCCACAGTCGATGTGGGTAGAACTCCTCTAGCTAGAGTTTAGGGCATGATTTGTTTCGCTATAATAGTCGCTATCAGACGCCGTGGTTAATTTTATTTTATTATAGTACTCATTCAATAAAATTAAGGTAAATTAACATACCTAATGCCTGGAGATACATGAAGTCTGATGGAGTAGTAATACGCAAAACACAAAGGTTAAAAATGCAGTTTTCGTTAAATGCATGTCGACTCTCAAATATAGTAAACTTTCAGCTAGAGTTCAACTTTTGAAATCTGCAATGAGTCTAACCACTGGCATGGCTGTCTGTCTACTACTAGTAAAATAAAAAAAGAGTAATCACTCTCTACTCTCTCTTTTTCTCTTTTTGTAAGAGATTTTCTACTACTGAAACATGAAAGGTGTATGGGAATGGATTTGTGTAAGAACATGTTATTACGAGCAGTGGTTGTATGCCAAATACATATACATACACATATCACGCTTTTATCCCTTGCGGGGTTGACAGATCGCTAACAGCCGTAAAAATACGTTCGCGGCGTTGACGGCTGTTTCGGATAATTCGTGTACCTATTACTATAGTGATAGGTTGTCAGCCAGACTCCCTAAAAATTGTATTTTGTTTTTTTTTTGTTTTCATGTAAAATTGTTCAAAAACTTAAGCAAAAATTGGACTTACGGTTTGCTTTACAGTACAGTAAAACAGGACCGCCGACAACCGAGAACACTTTGAACAGAAACCTCGTTATTAGCTGCACAGTGCGCCCGGTTTGATTGAGCGAAACTAGCGATAATTGGATTTCAAGATGCAGACAGCATGCAGAATCGCAGATGCGATGTGGCTCTTACACTAAATGCGGAAAAGGACTCTCTGTTTTCTGAAAAGGTGCAAACTGCGCCAGCTAACGGTAGAAAATTACTTACAACTCACGAATAGTCAATATTTGTCGGACGTGGCGGCAGCGACCGTTTTTTACGGCCGTTAACGCTTTGCCTACCTCGCAAGGGATAAAGGCGTGATATGTTATGTATGTATATTATGTATTTTCAATTCGTCATTCTGGTGCATATTTCTCCGGATGTACCGAATAGCGTGGGTCAAAGAACGTAGTTGTGTGCGCCAGTATGGCGCCCGCGGCGCGGCGTGCCTCGCCCCTATCTCAATACAGACGAAACTTTAGCGGGGCCTGTGGCCGCTCGCTCGTGATATTAGCTATGATCAGAATTGCAGATGTTCCGGCCTTTTAGAACACTACGTTTTAAAAGTGGTATATTTTCAAGGTATTTCTATTTGCTTAAGGAGGTAAATCGGTCGTACAAAGGGTCCTGGTTTTCCATACAAGGTCACGTTCTATCGCTGTGTAGCTGGTTAAAGATCGCTTTCCTGGGAATCACGAAGCTCACATGTTCGTACATTCATTCTTCGCACTGAGAATAACGTAGCAACTGTACTATGAGGTAGATATTTTGCAATGTTCTGTCTCGTCATCCCTTCCGATATCTATTCCAATCTGTTACAACCACGGAAATGTTTGATATTAATTGGTGTACAACGGATTTAGAATTGTTGTTCGATTCACTCAAATTTGACCGCAATAATTAGTGGAAGGACATGGTTGTCTATATGTACAAAACCGCAGATTCAGAGATGCAAGTAAACGCGTGTCAATTTAATCTCTAACTACGTCTTAATCAGTTCAAATGGTTATCATGTTTTAGACAAAGTTGATAACTATCACGTTGTGAGTTTATTCGCGGTTCAAAGGTTTCATAGATCGTTAAAACTAACAACTATTCCACGGCTAATATGATCTAGGTTGGGAAGTTGTTCAATGGTGTTCAGGGATTCCTCTTTATGACTGCTTATCTTAGGTATATCGCTGAATTCATTCGACTATTCTATTACAATGTATTGGCTTCAGTCGCCTCTTGTCGTAAATAGTTCTAATATAAACTTCACTAGCATAGCGTTACTCCAAAAGCTTTTAAAAAGTCCTTGATCATCCGAGTTCAGTGTACGGTCTTGGTATATTCAACCACTATTTATTTGTTTTTGTTTTTGACGTTAGTACATATAAACAGATAAGTAGAAAGAAATCATAAAAGGTTATTATTTCCAATTTAGTTACACCTACATTTACAATGTTTTTTAAATCTCCAAGGTCGTAAAAAAGGCTAAAATTTTTCGAAAAAAATATGCCTTTGAAATGCGGTGAAATGAGTCTACTGAAATTTTTAATTGAATATCGTTTCTCCTCATCATAAAACCTTGTTTAAACGTTATAAGCTCAATCAGTTATTTAATTAATTTAATCATTCCGTTTGTATTGTATCTGATTAAAATGAATTGATTTCCACTGAAGAGTTTCATTTCAAAATATAATTAATAACTGTGTTAATAACTCTCAATAAACCGCTTCGTAACTTTTCTTCTTATTAGTTTTATAGGTTTGAACATTAAATTAATGATATGTAATTAAAGGGACTCAGCACGCAGCTAGCTAGAGTGAAATTATGTCACATTAATTGAAACAACATGTTTTCTGAAACAACCTTGAATAACAATCTTCAAAAATTTTCAGCAAAAAAGTGTGCGACCGAATACTTACGGCTGTTAACGCTCTGCCTACCCCGCAAGGAATAAAGGCGTGATATGTGTATGTATGTATGTATTAATTGAACGAAAACCGCTTAGCAAAATTTGCCGCAGGTAGGTAATATACATAGAGTGTAGTGAATTTGACGTGATTATGTACCGCCCGACCCGACATTATTGTAATTTAGATTTGATATAAATAATAGTGCCGTTAACGCTCTGCCTACCCCGCAAGGGATAAAGGCGTGATATATGCATGTTTGTATGTATAAATAATAATGTCAATAGTATCGCAAATAATTGCAATAAATAGTTTATATGGATGAAATCATCTCAATTATGGTCTGTCCAGCGGTTCTAGCCGTAATAGGTACCCAACTTCTATCTCTACGAGAAACGATTTTTTTGCGGAAATCGAATCTGGGACCGCAATATTTAATTATGAAAGAAATACAATCTTGCAAATCATTCTATTCAGAGAGAAAGAGAGCCATAACCATGTCAATTTTGGAATACAATGCATTTTCAAATTCATTTTCTGTTTGAACCGCCACCTTCCTGAAATCCAATTAAAGTCGAGGTATGAAAGGTGGAAAAAACGGGCAACAGGTATCCGTCTTTTTTTGTAACCAGAGGTAGGTTTTTCTTTTGTGTAAGTGACGACGTCGGCTAAACAAATTGTTATAGGTACACCAGCGGAATAATACTTAGCAACTGACAGTTCCATTAAGTTTACTTACGACATAAGACATATCGTAGAAAAAAACCCAACCACTCCAAACTCTAGCTTAAAAAAAGGACCTGCATATTTTTATACCTTCCGAAAATTACAACAAAATCGTTGGATCGTAATGTCTACACATTCTCTTACTTTATTCAATTATCGAACGTGGAAAAGTGACCGTTGAGGTACGGTTTACACCCTAGGGATAAAAGTAGTGTTGTAAATTGTGTGTCTTCAAATAATTATTAATAAAACATTTTATTTTGTTGCGTTAAATATACCTACCTAAATACGACTTTAATATTAAAACCCCGAAGTTTTATCTGCCCACGGGCAGGTCGTCAGATAAAGGTAGGTTAGAAGAAGACTATTTCTGTAGGTAAGTCGGGTGAACAGCCGGTACGATTATGGAAATAAGCGACAGAGATTATTCACTCCGCTGAATTATACAAAGTAGAGACAGGTTTTATTATACTGTTCAACGTAGCTAGAAGTTGCCGTAAATGCTTACTAAAGTTTACTAAGATTGCCTTTTTACTTACTTAACGCTAAAATAACGCATCCGTAACGCAGCGGTCTGTCATATCCATACTAGAAAGGTCCACATACTAAAACCGATCAACGTTTTCTTGACTTTTTTGTTTATTTTAACACGTCTGCGTTATTTTGACGCAGCTGCGTCGACAGCATTTTAGTATTTTAGAGCTGCGTTATGCGTTAAGTGGAAAACGGCCGTAGCTATTAATACCTTTCTTGTTTACTGACATCTTCTAGACACCTCGTAGGCATTTTTTATCGTCTTCAGACCAAATATCTGTGTAAGAAAAATACGCCAAAGACGCTTTGCATATCTTTTTAGAAATGCGAACGAGTTTTTTACAATGATGACATTAAAAAGATCCGCGGAAAGGGGGGCAGTTAAATACCAGAAGAGGGATAAATAAATAACATTTAGAAAAGAAGTATAGGGCCTTGCCGCAGCAAGCCCCGGAATAGGCTCTTAACGAAAATTGCTTTGTGCCAGGAACCAGACCTTCAGCGGCTAGAGAATGAATCCCAGCTTTTATATGGACGAAGATTTCCGACTGAATTGAGTTTACGTCGTCAACGGGAATGGACTTAGATACTTGTGTCGAATGCTGTTTTATTTCGTCCCTCAACGAGATGAAGTCTGCTTCGTCTGGTCAATAGTATTGAAGTTATGTTCGTGTTCAGAAAATTGTTTAGTTACCTTTAAATACCTTTTAAAAATAAAACAGGGCATTTCTAAAGGGAAAAAATACAGTATTATTGGGATTATCGGCGATTTTAGTTTTACATTCATTGCCTTAATTATCCTATAAGAGAAATTGTGATATTACCGACTCAAACTCAAACTCAAACTCGAAGTCGCTTATTGTCAGATTATGGTAGTACAAGTTCTTAAGATAACATTTGGTTCACATAATAGAAAAACTAAGATTTTCAAAATCAAATATTTTGCATGCATTTACATTTACATTAAATATCAATTTACAGAAATATGGATAAAAAAGTCAAACATGCAGTCAAAACTTATAAAATGTCAGTATTAAATAATAAATAATTATACATGGCAAATAAACAAATTGAAATTGTCCACAAATTGCATTAAATTATTACTAAAGAATGTAGCGAACTTATATTGTGCATCTTTATAAAAATTTTCTCTCCTAACTTCTAAAATAAATTATGGTTATGTCTACCTAAATGCCAAGTTAAGAACAAAATATCGGTCAGCTATCACGTCACGGAGCCGGCAACTTGGCTTTGTAAGGCAACATTGGACCCCTCGGCTGTAGTGGCTTGAATATGCATGTCGTTCAGCCTACGAGCCGCCTAACCGTCTACTCATGAGAGCTCGAGCTCGAAGCGTTTCTTGTTGTGACGCATTTAGCCGCTTTATCGAATACACTTCCTTTTAATTCTTCTTCTATCATGTGAAAGACCAAGTCATTAACGACTCAATCAACGTCCAGAGCTTTTAACCGCATTCTAATACTAGGGAGCCCCTGACATGATTGTGTCACGACTGTCACCTAAGTTATTATATAGACAGCAATCGATCAATCCACCTATCCCGTTCTTTTTTACAACTGTATGATAAACGAATACAAGACGATCCCTAAAAGAGGGAAGCTATTATGCTACATCCCCTTATTTTAACCTCTTTAATATCATAAACATGGCAGTTTTACGTCATAGTACATTTACCACACCACAAATAAACACAAAAGAAAAATGAAAATCATGGATTCAAAAGTTTGTATTTATTTGACAACAATATTCAATACACGTATGCTATTTGTTTTCTCTCATTTTTCGCTAATTAGAATTGCTTTTTTATTCCGCGTTTCGCTCTGCAAACGTGAATGTAAATTTTATGAAAAGTACAACCGCAGGCGCTCGCAAAAACTCTTTTATATTCAGCCAGTAATGGCAAAAAAATAAAACAGGACATTTTATGTACATAGTCACCCAAACCATATTGCAAAATGCAAGTTAAAACTTACTTGATTTTAAATAGAAAAACGTGTACAATTATTACTACAATGGGATAAATACTATGATTAGCACAAAACTCTCTGCCGTTTTCATTGTTGAAATTTCATTTTCCATTGAGCTAGGTAATGCTCTAGTTATGCTCTAGGTAGGCCCTCAGTAGAGTCTTCGTCTATATAGCTAGTGAGCATTTTGTTAGAGTAGGTAACAGAGGATTGCCATGTCATACAAATTGCATATCTGTTATTTGCTTCAGTAGAAAATTTGATCACCACGTAGACTGGACGCTGTAGCTACATAGATATCCTTTTCGGTAGCATTTCAATGTCTTCTAGCGAGTCCTATAGCTATTCACGTCAAAGCATACTGCCGCCGGACATATCAATATCAGGGCTGTGTTTTGTTTGCTGAGCTCAAAATATCTGAAACATTCGCTTTCATTTCATGCAAAAATCTGCTAATCCTTGTATCACAAATTCTACTTTACTTATCAATTCCCATGTATCCTCAAAAATTCTTACATATTTTTAACTATAAAAACATGAAGTAAAAGAAATTTAAAAACATTATTTTAGACCAACATGCAGCAGTTTTGGACTTTTGCATCCGAACCCGAAAACTAACTTTTTAGAAATTGACCTACTGAAGTTATAGAAGGTATAGATAATTAGTCATTTCAAACTAGTTCCCGTACTGTTTCCACTGTTCTGTACTGTTTAGTCTCAAGGGACTAAAGTGCACCAAAGTTGTCTGTGTTACCATTCGCACCTGCACTCACACCTAGCCCGAAGTAATTTGATCCCGAACGTGATTTTGAGTAATTCAACAAAAAACAGCATATACAGATGCTACCTTCTTTTCTTGTGGAGCTTTTGAATACAATTCACCATAGAAGTAGTAGTAGATAGAGATTGGTATAGTATCATTACTGTAAAATGAACCATATTAAAGAAGAAGAAAAAAAGCAACAATAAAAGCTATAATTTGGAAGTAAGTTTAATGATTATTCAGTACTGAGATTTTCTAGATTGTTTAGCACTCTGATTATGACGTCATAAAATTTCGTTTGAATATTTGCAAATTTAATAAACTTTCGCAATACCAACTTAAGTAGTACACGAATTGAATACCTAGTCATACAGTGGGAAACGAGTTTGTAAACTAAACTACCAATAAATTGGCTTTCATGGGGAAGGGATCAAACGTATTTACTTTTGTCATTGAAAGTAGCCGTCAAGATTTGGGTCGTGAATTGTGCGTGAATACGATCCCACAATCGCGCGGGGATCGGGGCACAAGAAAAACAACGTTCTGCCCAATTCCGCCCAAAGTCGCATGAAAGATAAATATACCGCTTTTTTATTTACCTACTCGAACATCTTATTCATAGAAGAATTCTTTCAAGTTGGCAGCGAAACGCGCTTCTTGCTTAAGATGGAAAAAAAATACCTGCAAATATTTATAGGGGCGAATCATCTCATAAAATTGAACAACTTTTCTCAAGGAACAAAAAAAATGTTATAACCCTCACAAAAATTGACTTCGTAGGCTGGTTGGTACATTTTGTATGGGAGGCTAATTTGTTTTTTCATATTGGGAAAAATAGTTCAATTTCGTGGAGTGGGTCACACCTCAAAATATTTGCAGTTGCTTTTTTTTACATCCTGCATAATTTCACAGGTGCTCACCATAAAAAGAATACAAAGCGTTAGCAATAACACGTTACTCTTCCAGTAAAATCGTAGTAGGTTATTTGCTTTAAGCATAAAGACGTTGCAGCAATAAAGGGGATATAACTAAAGGAGTATAATTTTCCTCGCTATTCTTCTTTGCCGTAAATTGAGTCAGTTAATGGACTATATAGGTAGTCTACAGCCGCTTGTGTAAGCTGCCGGGGTTAATCGTATGGAATTAATTATTGGACCGCAGGAGAATTCAATTTACCAATACCTGCCGGAATAGTGCTTTAGTCACATCAATAATAGGTTTATTTAGACTGTGTACGTTCAATATTTGTGTGCATCGAATTCTCAATTTTGCGGTAGGATACATTTTCAGATTTCGAAAACATCTCTCGTGGTGCCACTAACCACAAATATACGTTCAATTACGTAGACATTCTGATATACGACTAGCTACAAGTGGCTGTTTTGAGTTACGCAGGTAACATATGAAACCAGTAGCTTTGACAAACCAAGCATGAAAACATGCGCCGTCATTAGAACGGAATTATTCGAAATACGCCGAAGTTCTAAGTCGTAAGCTCATCATAATGGCCCACATTCTGTGTATTACATACTATAGCATACCAAACCAACTGTCAAAATATTTTAGCTTACCTAAAGTTTTACTTTATTTTATGTCAAAGTCATAATATTTTTGACCGGTCCAGATTATTAACGAAAGGAAATGTATGGAAATGTACTCAGACTGCCATTTGCTTGTTATCTGTCAAAAACTACTAAATTGTTGCTGCAAATATGTAGATTGTAGGCAGCTAGTTCACCTTAGAATAGTTTTACGTAGTCATGGCAAACACTAAAATAAAAGAAAATGGGGTTTAGGACAAAACGATTTGGCTGCCACAGTGAAAATTGTCTAGAGCTCGCCCAATTTTGGCACATTGCAATTTTCTTTCAGGAAAACTCGTGTTTGAATATTCAATGCCTTTTTTCCAGCAGTTTTATTTTCATTTAAGCGACGCATTCAATGGTACCTACACCCGAGTGGCTTTTCACTATTGAAACTGTTGGTATGCAATGAATTAATGGTTTATATTATGAATCGTTTCTTTATTCAAAGTTGAGATTCAACTTGCATTCAGGAGATTGCTAAAGGGCACATGTAGTATTTTCTCGTAGATTTCTTTCACTTGTAGTGTAGATATTATTCAGTGAAGTGAGACATTTAATTCTGAAATGACTCTCAAAACATTGTCGAACAAACGTGAGGTGACGATCGGTCAACGTTTTATATGTACAAGGGATATAAGCAACTTTGGTGTGTTTCTAAGTATATCAAAATAGCAATCCATTGAGCGAATAAAGAAAGCAGTCTACGAAAGAATCATAGGATATTCTCATCTTGATTCAATCTCTCTGTCGGCATTTCGACTGTACAAAAGCATCTGGAGCGTTTCCTTTTTTATGTGTCATAAAAAACTAACATTGTTATCCTGGTGGGTTCTTAACGACCTAGTGTAAAGAAAAGTTGCATTTCTAAAAATGCTTTGTATATAGATACATACATACACAAACAAATCACATCTTTATCCATATAGGAATATTGTGTACTTTATGTACATATATAACAAATATTTATATGCCTACCCCGCAAGGGATAAAGGCGTGATATATGTATGTATGTATGTATAACAAATATTTAATTTATTTATCTATTTTGCCTACATGCGAAACTCCGACGACCTTGATTTTTTTGAAAAACTAAACTAAACACACGTTTATTTTTTTTGAGACAATGAACAATCGTCGACCCAACACTTACATTTTATTTAAATACCAAGTTGAAGCTATTTCTTTACTTGTAGTAAATACTTTAATTGAATAATATACGTGCTCACTGTGCCTGCTTTGGCTCTATCGATACAACATGGATACTACAGTTGCTAGTTGGTCACGTAATAATCTTTCCTTTGTAGAGATTGCTACGTTAAGCGATATTAGTTTTGACACCCGAGGGATGGTCCGATTCTGTCTCATGGGAGAGATTCAGAAAACACGTCATGGCAAAAGCTGTGAACCGAAATAGGCTGTAACGACCGCTATTTATTTGATGTACAATGTTTCGCTGTGGCGAACCCCTGAGGACAGAAAAACTACTTGCACGTCCTACAGACGTGTAGAACAAGTTTTTATTGATTCTACTTTACCGCAATCTTGTGGTCATTCGTTTGATAACTCTACTTTTAGGAGTTCAATGGAGATAAAACCATCCGCTAAAATAAGTACATTGATCTTCCCAACCAAATTCGTCCATGGCGACCAGTTATGACTAACTAAAACGAGATTACATTTTGACCTACCCGTGTTCCTAGTAAAGCAATTTTGGTTAGGAATAAACGATTCTGTTTGAAGTGTAGCCATAAAATGAGCATTGATTTGCATAATTCAAGTTATCATCGTCGGGAGTCACAAGGGAATTTAAGGCCAAATCGAATTGCCGAAACGCACCGCTGCTTTTGGACATGGCAATTGGTTTTGACGTCAACAGCGAATATTGAATACTTACATACCTAATTTTATGTTTAAACTTTTGACCGGGACCTTTTTGTTAAGATTCCCTTAAAAATTAGTTACGTTTTATTTTCCAATCGAAATTGAACTATATTTCTCAACTTACCAAAATGTTGATGTAGAAAAGAGATACCATATTTTTTTATCCTTCAAATCTGTGCAAACGTCTCATTTATTCTATGACCGAAAATTGCCTAATTATTTTCTCAAAGGCGGATTGCACACTTAACGCACGACGGAGCGCTAAAATATTGCAGCGGTCTGGCGGATCCATACTGGATACGTCACTCCCCATACTACAACCGCACTCGTTGGGTTTTAGTATGGGGACTGACATTTCTACTATGGATCTGATCTGACAGACCGCTGCGATATTTTAACGCTCCGTTGTAGTGTGCGATCCGCCTTACCTTTGATGTTGAAGCGTAATTACAGTGTTTTTGGTGAATAGGTTCCGTGTTAACGAGTGAGTGACAAGAACATGGTAATGATTTGATTATTAATTGGAGTGCTTTGAAATTTCAAACAAGTTTTCAAATGTTTAATAACAAGGTGTAGTTTCAAACATTGCCAAAACAAGATAATAACTATTGCTAACGGCAATTATTACTTTATGTCTCGGGTGATGGTTCATTATTTTGCTTGTTGCGGCATCAAGCAAGATTGCAAGATTAATTTGAATATTTATATTCAAATATATCAAATACAAATATTTATTTAAATGTCTTTGTATTTATTTTGTGAATAAGCCTTATCGTTGGCACTTTCGCGGAATTTTGAGCTCATGCCAAATCGGCGTAACACAGCGCGTTGTGTTAATCATACTGAACACGGAATGCATTTTCTTTTTACCAATCGCCATTATTTTTAAATATTATTATGGTAAGTTTGAAAAACTGTATTGTATTTGAAAGAAATATTGTTTCTTCTCCTTAGCGATAGGACAATTCCTTGTTTATGGCCTTCACACACTTTTAAACAACTCTCGCAATAATGCGCTTTTTGATATTCATTTTACGCTTACAGTGAAAAGCGTCTAGGAACTCGTAAAGTCCCTCATCAAATACGTTACGAAATTGTTATGAGTTTGATGTTTTTCGGTATCTAGTAATATTTTCAATTTATCTGTAATATTGTTAGCGAAACTCCTGTCACTGCGTACAAACTTGTAATTCCTCCGTTGGGATCCAAGCTTGGATAAATAATCTCTTACGTACGTCTTCGCTTATCTCTCTTATTTATTTGTGTGTTCCTGATTGATGGCTTTTCCAGTTACAACATTAAGTAAAAAGAAGTCCGTATTATCAAAAAATACTAACTAAAGCTACTTGCTGTATTATAGGTGGTATTGTACCTATTTATCAGTCTGTAGGTACATGTTTTGTTAGGTAGGTATATTTTAACTAATTCAAATATCAAATTAACTCAAATGGTTTTATTTTATTCGCACTCTTTTCATATACGTTGTATGAAACTGTTCCTGCCTTATGAGGAGCAGATCGGGTTAAAAATGTTTTATCTTAGTTCAAAAGCTTTTAAAGAATATTAAAATTAAAATTGTTAGAGAATAATATCATACAAAGAAACATGACGCCTTTTTTGAAAAGGTGAAGGAAGATAATACCAAACTGGCTTTAACAAGCTGAAAACTCGAAGAATCACAAATGCTTGTCGGTTCAAGTTCTTAAGGACATTATGATAGGGGGCTTATTCGAGGGATAAAACTGTCTCGTTCGTGTGGATTTAGTATCGGTTCGGCCTTTTTGTGTTACGTAAGATGACAAGATTGTCTCCCTCAGGTGCGTACGTGAGTAATCACGGCGTCACGGCATTTTGATGTGAACAAAAAGGTTTTGGTGGAACGAATATCGGTGTTTATGAACAACAAAAAGCGAAAATGGATTAATGTTGTAGCTTTAACAAACAAAGATAAGAAATAATGTTGGCGAATCATTGATATCTTGTTTTTTTTACTCACTTAACTTAACATTAACATTTAAAAATCTTTGATTAATAGCTTACTGAGACAACAGGGTTCATCGGGTGGTTAAGTGACTTAAAAAGTAGAAAAAACACTATACCGCTAAGTACCTTTTAAAGTAGGTAGCTTTACTTCAAGCCACTTTGCAAGACATGGCTTGATAAGACGATAAAGTAATTTGTTGGTGTAAGTAAAGGGTCTGTTGGGCTGTTACACGAGAAATAAGCCGGGGGGCTGTGCCGGGGCTGACCCTACTCCCAGTAATTAAACGTAGCTCAAATGCTTAGGTAAGACACAGTAGGAAAAAATTTTTAAAGAGTTTCTAGAATAATAATATATTCCAATATTTCTAGTTTTAATATAATTATTACTCAGGAGTGTTTTGTTTTTGTGTTGCTATTTATGTCCTTGAGACACCGATATAATATGGAGTGCTAGTCGGGCTTGTGAGTGTGGTAGTGCCTGTAACTTAAAAGAAGAAATATGCACAAATATGTTCGACATTGTGTAATACTACAAAAGGAACCGCATAACACTTAAAACTATATTGCAAATATAAAATTTTATGTTGCTCATTCTCTTACAATTAAAGTTAGAATGGTAGATAAAGCAAAGCAAATAAGTTATTATTACTACTATTATTACTGTTTCACTTATTATTACTGTGACCTGGATACCATTAGCAATCGATAAAAAACAAGATATGGACGAGATATAAAATATTCTTGTATTTTTATCCATATTCAAGTACTAGTAAATAAGTGTTTTTTTGCTTTTACTTTAGCGGTGATATTAAATTACAGCTAGTCTATTCGCTTGTAGGTACAGAATGCATTTTTAATTTTCACGAAATGATTAGTGGTGTCAGTGGAAATAAAATGGTTTTCATAATTAAGGCAAATTTAATTTATACTTCCTAAACCATAATTTAAATACAGCTACATCTACTATGCCGATGCCGTGTGATGCCGGCTTAGAATAGCATCACCCCATTTCCTACCTGTGGGTGTCGTAAGAGGCGACTGAGGGACTTGAGGCTTTAAAGTGTATTACAACTTTTAGGCGACAGGCTGACAATCTGTCACTATAGTGATACACAAAATTATCTCAAACGGCCCTCTATATTTGTCAGACGTGGCGACAGCGACCGTATTTTTGCGGCCGTCAGCGCTCTGCCTACCCCGTTAGGGATAAAGGCGTGATATATGTATGTATGTACATCTACTAAACTCTGTTTTGGCATTTAATGACAAATGCAGGTTTTAAAATTAATTTGCAACCTTCAACTTTACCTTTAACGTTTACACCTTCAAAATACACTGTTACAAGATTTGTGATGAAAATTAGAAAATGTAACACATCAAAGGAATACAACAACGTAAGTTAATTTGAAAGTATTCGATGTTGGCGAGATAATTTGTTGCTTAAGATGTCGTAACCTGAAAGTCACCAGTTTTCAAGTACAGAAGAAAGTGCCTGTTTCACATTTTCAGTAATTTCCGAAGGGCAAATCTGTTCTGTACTGAAAAATTAAAAAGAAAATATATTAGTAGATGACTGAGTTGAATGGAATGCTCATTTAAAACACAATAAAATTCTTTAAAAAAGGCGAACTGCCTCTCAACTTTAAAGGCTTACCAAAGAATCTCTCACTTACGCCGGGAACGCTGACCATCCGCGGAATTCGACAGAGCTCCGCGTCAGATTCCGCGGCGCCGCTGACCGAGGCCCAAACCTCACCCCCAATAATCCACACGTTGTATTGAACTAAATGCGAAAACATATTTAAAAATATTTCTTATTTGTCATCTTAAAGTTTTACAACGAATTGGTGCAAAAAGGCTGTTGGCCTCGGCCCCCCCCGACCGAGTTTTGATGGGCTCGAGATTCCGAAACGTACCTACCAACATTTATAACAACAATACTAAGGCGAGGAACACACTTGACGCACGAAAGAGCGCAAAAATATCGCAGCGGTCTGTCAGATTCATACTAGAAACGACACTCCCCATACTTAAACAGCACTCGATGGATGACACTGCGATAGCACTGCGTCAACAGCGGTTGAGCGCTTTTAGTATTGGGATTGACATTTCTAGTATGGATCTGACACACCGCTACGATATTTTTGTGCTCCGTCGTACGTCAAGTATGTTCCTCGCCTTAGTATTGTTGTTATAAATGTTGGTAGGTACGTTTCCGAATCTCGGGCCCATCAAAACTCGGTCGGGGGGGGCCGAGGCCGTGCGTCAAGAGTGTTCCTCGCCTAAAAGTTACATTTTAATCTACCCATATATACGTAGTTTCATGTAGCTAAGCAGAAATTAACGCTTTCCTTTTAAATTTGAAATCTTTTCTGTAATCCTATTTAGATGTTTGGGCAATTTCAGTACCTTGATCAACGGAGGACAAGGATTTCCTCAGTTATAACGCAAAGTTGTGCAAGTAAACTAACTAACCATATTACCGGAGTTGAGAGCACTTCCAGCCTTCAAGGAAGGAAGTTATTGGTTTACAAGCTATTATTTAGTTCTCAGCTAGACAACACTTCGGTTGACCATCGCAAACTTGATGCAATAGCATTACATCGGCGTAAATATCGCCATTTATTTCACCATCATTTTCCTTGCCTTATCCCGTTCTCTGTCGGGGTCGGCTACCTAACCTATGGAACCAAGTTTTTACACAGAGCGATTGCCATCTGAACTCTGCAACCCGATGGCTAACCTGGCCCGAATCCTAGGTTAAGTCACATTCAAATATCATCTTCTATCGAATTCAAATTCATTAAATGTGTGTTTCATCACAATTTTTTTCTTTCACCGTAAGAGCAGCCGGTAAATGTACGTGAGTAAAAAAAAGCACATCGGTACAGTGAGGGGATCGAACTCGGGGCTCACGATTGTAAGACTGGTGTCCTAACCACTTGGCTACCGACGCTTCATAAATATATAAATTTATATAAACATAGCCGTTTATGACGCGCAAATCATACTTTCATGAATGTTATTCTACACTACCATCCACCCATAATAGCCGTTGAGACAGTACAGCGGATCGCACACTTAACGCACGACGGGGCGCTAAATATCGCAGCGGTCTGTCAGATTCATACCAGAAACGTGACTTCCTATACTAAAACGCTAGCGCTGCGTCGAGAGTGGCTGAACGGTTTTAGTATGGGCTTTGACATTTCTAGTACGTATATGACACCCCGCTGGGATATTTTAGCACTCTGTCGTGGGTTATGTGTGCGATCCGCTATAGCCGTTGAGACAGTACAGGCGCTGGTCTGCAACAAAGTAAACTCTTTCACAACGAAATAAAGAAGTAAAAGAAGTCCCAGAAACGAGGTAGCTCAAAAGAATGGGTTGTTTCAGATAGTAGTTTCCCCGGCGTTTTCAAAATGACTGCAATCCACCTAACTGCTGATCTCTTGGCAGTATCTCAACGAATAAACTTTTACGAAACTAATGTGTATATGACTTTCTTTATACTTTCAAAGATAAAATAAGAATAAAATTTAAAGGAGATGCCCATCGCCAATGCGTACTCAACCATGAATCATATAGAGGATATTTAGTGGCAGGTTATTGGAGTATTTAATATATTGCTATTTGGAAAATCTAAACAAAGCTATACTTTTTACTTAAACAAAAAATATTTGAAAAGTTTACAAAGTTTGGAAAGCTTAGTAATAATAAATGGTATCTTATTTTTATTTTATCCTGGTTACATCTTTTTACACCACTCTCTTTCATTTGCGACGTCAAAGATTATCTTTCGCTGCTGGCTGTCATTTATTTCTTAAAAATAAACATCATAATATAATAACATTTTCCACATATTTGCGCCAAAACTGTTATTTTCAATATCATGAATCACAAATATTCAGTCCGAAATAGATGGCATTGTTCGGGCGTTGGGTTAAGCTCGCTATTTTAATAAGAGACGCTTCCACGCACTTGAATATAGTGTTGGTATTGCAAAGACGAGGGTTCGCCACAAATATCTAAACTTTACGTCTACTTCACACATCTGTTGCTGTCAAAACCAGATGCGACTTCAGACGTTTGAAGTCAGCTACATTGTCAGAAAGTAAGAATATTACGTAAGTTTCACCCAGCGTTTCACAATTATTGCTGCAAGTTCTAGTAGGTAGGCATTTTTACAAGCTTTTATATCGTTCGTGCGACAAAGTATACTTCTTAACTCTTTGTAGTCATCTTTTGTTTTTCTCTGGTTTACACAAGTTGTTCGCTTGTTACTAGTTGCACCATTGGGAGTTGCCAGCAGACGATACTCGATCTAGCATTCCAGATGTAGTTGTACAGATAGTTTTATCATTTCATCTATTTGTCTCCGCAATTGACCAGTGAGTACCACATTGAAGAAGATTACAAGAAATAAAAACGCTTCATCACGAATCTTGGTATTACTTACATATTTATTTTTTAATAAGCTCTCTTAAACTGGTAGCGTTCTTAAGTTATTAAATACAAACTCAAATAGCTGGCAGGTTTCCTTACCTACAGTGAATATATTCGAATAATTAATGAGCAGCGTTACTGGGGCGCTTTTTCGTGAAAATAAATAGGTTATGTCGCGACAAGTGCTTGTAGCCCGCAGGCCTGGGCCTAAATTAATCCTGACGGCCCAAACCAACTTGCAGCACACGATAAGGCCAACATTAATTAATGTAGCAATCTTCCCGGGCAGTTTCACAAACTCTTTTCAGCTGCTACGACTCTACGCATTTTCGTAGACGACCGCTACGATTTCGTTGAATTAGACGAAATGTATTCGCGCGACTCGTTTAATCTATTGTACTGACTCCCTTTGATATCTTTCATCTACACTCCATATTCATCAGATTGTTTTCCTTTTTGTTACAGAAACGTGCGGCCAGAAGACAATTGGAATTGCGGGTTTTGCTTATAATTTTTTCTCAGTACTCCAACCGTCCGTAGACAGTGTTAATTAATTTTAGAAAGACAGTGGCGTTTTATATAAAACTGTAGAGAGGTACTAGAGACTAGTGCGAACTAGAGTTTTTTCTTTTGAAGTCTGCATTGTTTTAAACTCTAATTTGTAAAGTGTAAACTAAATTTTGGAAAAGTGATATGCTTTGGTGAATTTTAAACAAAGCGCGTAAATGTGCAGCAGTCAGAGGCGCGGGGTAGTCCGCTGAGCGTGGATGGTGTTGCTGGGGCGCCGAGCATGGGGGCGCGGTGCGGGGGGCGGGGCACGCGCGCGCGTCGGTGAGCCCGGCGCGCGGCGAGATGAGCGCGCGCGCGCCGCTGCTGCGCGCGCTGCGGTGCGCGTGCGTGCTGGCGGCGCTGGCGGCGGTGGCGGCGGCGCGGGACCTGCGCGTGCTGCAGGCCGACGCGCGCTCGGCCTTCTTCGTGGGCGTCGCCGCGCCGCCGTCGGCCGCCGCCGCCGTGCGCGGCTTCAACCGCTCGCTGGCGGACATCTCGCACTCCTTCCTGGCCGGCGACTACCAGCTCTATTTGCGCAACATCACCTTGCAGCCGCTGTATATCGAGCTGCCAGAAGATGAAAGGTTTGTTGATATTTTTTTTACATACAACATTTATCTAACGTGATGAAACCCACATTCAAATAAAATATGAAATCAAATGAAATTTGAATGTGACTTAACCTACGATTCGGGCCAGGTTAGCCTTCGGGTTAAAAACTTGGTTCCATGTCAACTCCCCTAGGTTAGGTAGCCGACCCCGACAGAGAACGGGATAAGGCAAGGAGAACGATGATTTACCTAATGAACGACTCATTACCTAAATATATCATTTATCGAGTATTCAATTCAATAAATTTTGCAAGCAAAATAGGTATCATTGTTCTCGAAGCCACGTATTTCCGTTCACAATATTGAAAAGGACTTCAATCGAATGCTTTTATTGACAAAATATGCGTCAATTACAGACTTGCATTTAAGTACAACGGTATTTTTTCATTCAAAAATTCCAGTTTGAAAATGTAAAGAATCCGGAGTATCAGCGTATGAATATTGTGAGCCGCTTTATGGATATTAAAGTCGTTTTGAAACGAATGGAGCGCTGGCCCGCCACCGCTGCCCGCATTCGTAGTTTAGAAGGCCGATACGGAACCCTGAACCTTATTGATTTTATTCCCGTACACTGTATTTGTCCCCTATGCATGTCAAAGCAAAATCCTTTCCGTTTTTTCATGCGATCCTAATCCATCATCGATACATACTAAGTATAAAGTGGAGTTTTACCGTGGTTCTGTCTGTCATGGACACTACTCGTACTACCTCTAATGGATTGTGATTGCGGTTTTTCAATCAACGTTAGGAAGGTTACAATACATGTTACAATATATGTAATGAAAATGTCGTATTTGGATGCAACCGCTAAGGGGCCGGTAGTTATCGGATAAATTATATTTTTTATTATAGAAAGTAATCGTAATATTGATATGCTTTGCAAGAAATGTCCTTGCATACTTGGATAACCGACTATAGACTGCTTTTTTAGTCACTTATCAAGTCGAGTGTACAGGTTGTCACAAGATGAAAAGTCAATAAGTAAATGTATATTGAATCAAAGCACTCCACCCACCAATGTTTTTATTTAGCTAAGCGAAAGACAACGAAAACCTTTTAGATAACCACAATAGATTTCTAATCTATATTTGTGTTGAAACTGGTCTAGAAAAGACATGAAAAGAATAAAGAAACTTTTGTTTGCGTTTTGTTGATAGAATTTAGTGCGATTACGGGCCCATTAGCAAAGAAAGACCTTTTGCTTCGAATTGAAACAGAAAATGGGTGTGCTAGGCTATTATTTATTTCACATGTATAAAGAATTATTAAGGTGGATGTTTACCTAGCTATGCAGGCACCTTAAAACATCTCTTTTATGATGGCTCGTTTCCATGTCGAATATTTCAAAGTTACTATTTATTTGATCTCTCACGTAAAACAAAAGTATTTTTCAACAGTGCCAGGCTTTATCGCATACATTATTCATTTGTAACGTTGACTCGGTATTTTCCCTCTGTGATACCCAATCCTATGCTGCGTGTGATGTGACGTATCAAATTGGCTACTGCTTTGCTTTTTCTTTTACTTTTATCCATGTTTTCGTTGGATTTGTGCGCAAGTAAAGTTCTATTTTTTTTGTATAAAGTAGGTATAGTACAATTCTCAAAAACATGCGAAAAGTCCATATTACGCCGAAAATAAATAATGTTTAATATCGTCAAAATACTTTCGTGGCAGTGCTATCTACCTAGCAATGAGGTTCTAATGCATTTTAAAAACGTACTCAAGGTACCCATTTTATTTAAAGCGTTAGGTGAATTTACTAACACAACCATAATATCACGATGTACGAGATTATATAACCAACCAGTCCCAGCTTTAGCACCTTTCCATTTCCTGCGTACGTATACTTTGCTTAATTAAATTTACATCGTATCCTGAAAGTACCAGGTTGACTTTTACAGGATTTGTATCGGGAAATTGGAAACGGCACCTTAATAAAAATGAAAGCTGGCGTCATTGATGAATTCGGTACCTATGGGTAGAATGTAATTGCAATTCCCATGTTTATTACAGTCCTTCCAATTCGCATTTTAGCGGCTTCTGGGGAAAGGGTTTTGCTTCAATTTATTTGTAGAGTAATCCATATAACCCTGTAACCATATTATCCCTATAACCGTATTAACCTGTAAGGGCTTGCAATCTGTGGCTGTGTTTATGAAGTGATCGTTTTAGTATAGTTAGTAGGTGCATAAAGGACTTAGGATAGATTAAGGCATGAAATTGATTGTTTGGAATATGACAACCGGCAGGTAGAAATGTTAGATGTTATATTTAAACAACCCGAAATTGTGCAACTAAAAGTAAATATGATTTGGCATTCCTCAATGATATCCTGTATTATGTCTCTTAAAACACCCTTACACAAGCTTAAAGTTGTTGTCTTTTGTAGGATAGATAGTCTTTATTGCCAACTCTGATTTATTTTTATTAAGGGTGCAAACATGCCTAAAATACTTTTGAAGCAACCGCTTGACAACCGTCAAACTTACCTGAAAATATTTGCAGCTGTAACTTCTGGTACCTAAGCTTGTTTCCTCCACTAAACCAGGAAAAGCGAAACGCTAGCGTTCAAGTTTCCTTCCCAAACTACCGTAATTAAAACCCAAGGTAATAACCGTACTTGTTAGATAATTAAATAGCTCTTGCGCCTGGCAGATTACTATTTTGCTACGTTAAACATTCACTATCACTGTAATTAAGATGTAAGTACCTTTGCCATCTCGGTAACGTCCTTGAAAAATAGCTACACAAGAAACTACAGGGTTTAAGGAAACGGAGAGAGGGATTATGAGACAGATCAACTTTTTTGATTAACTAGAATAAAAATAGATCTCCAATACAAAATTCTTGATCAATGACTGACTTTCGTTGCAAACACATTTTTTTTTTTTACGTTTCTCAACGTAAACTTCGTAGTAAAAGTTGTGAAGTTTTGTAGTCTGATCATGCCTGTCAAGTTTTAGTTCACCGTCTTTTAGACTTGGAACAGAAACCTTAATTCAATGGTCTCATAATCTGATACGAAGACGATTTCATTTGCTTCTATGAGGACTTAATACGTGTCAGATACATTGAAATATGTGAAACTCACTCTTGGCTGGGCGCGATATAATCTGACTACATTAAACGGTTGAGTTGCGGTTTCCCTTAGCTCTCAGTAGAAAGAAATCGAGAGATACGTTTTCATTCCTTCATAGCTTGGAATAATGAAAAATTCCTACGTTTTTTCTTATTTAAAAGGACAAAAGTCGCGTTTGAACTTTGCCCCTGTCGAATTAACAAACCATTGTTATTATTTTGAAACTAACACCAGGTGAGTAACAACTTTGTATTGGTTTTCTTACCTAGAAGAAAAAAATATATTTCCCAAGTGCTTAATGTAAGTACCTACTAAAGTCTCTACATTTTATCAAATTAAAATCTCTGAACGAATCTAAACAATGAAATGAGCGAATGAAGTTAAAACATTGTTTTGTGTTTATATTCCTTAATTAATGCTCGTTACTCTCTTGAAGAAAAAACTAGACGAGAGCGGGAGACTGAGCAATGTAAAAACAACAGCTATTTTTACTCCGGGAAATAAGCTTCAATTTTTCCTATGTTTACTTTGGAGTTTTGAGTACAAAAGGGATCTGATAGTGTGTAGGTATGTTTCTAAACTTCTTTTTTTTAGATCCGCAGGTTTTTATATTTTTTTTTTCTTTCTACGTTTTTTTTTTTTGCGCCTGCTGGCCACTGGCATGGATTATCTTTCATGTCAAAAAAAAGATGTAAATCATGTAAATCCTCTACTGAACAATAAGCTCTTGCGGCCCATCCGCAAAAAAAAAATCTCATTTACGAGGTATTTACGCACCTGACTAAGACTACTGGCGACCGGAGAGCTGGCAGCTTCCTCGGCTAACGCTACCGGTTTGTTTGGAATCATGGATCATGGAGGCGTCTTCCTAGTCTAAAAGTACCTTAGATTGTAGTATATAGCATGTTCGTTCGTCAATACTTTCCTAGTCAATAAAATTATGCGACTGAAATATACAAAGGAAAGTATAGAAAGAAAATATTCGCGAAATTTCTCAACGCGATGATATCCGAGTTATCCAAGTCGTAGTTGTAAGGTGAATCTCACACTTGACAGACGCTGTTGGTGCGAAAGAGATAAGTAGTATTGTGTGGGTATCATTGCATTTTCCATAATAAGTGCAACAGGCACATGCCAACGCAATAGCTCCTGCGTTGTTCATTCATCAACGTCAGTTTTTAATATGAGAAGTTTTCAATTTCCTTGCATCTGACAGACGCATGCTTTACGGATATTATGCTGCAAGCAAAAATGCGCGGCGTCATGCGTTAGCTGTGGAAATGACCCAAGAACGAAGTGGGTACGTTAAACCAAACGTTTGCGGCTCATGTGCTTAATTGTTCGGAGTGGGTTGAACCGAGCTTTATAACCTCTGAAGGGTTGATGAATTATCCCCCGTCATTGTCACACGAACGACCTCTGTATTAAGATCGATTAACGCTTCAACCTGATTGAATCACGCAGTTTTATGTAGGTCGAGTGGCAATTAAACCAAAATTAAACACAACTTTTATTAAGGGTTTAGGGTACGTAATATATTTTTAGACTTGAAAATATATAAGAAAATCACTTAGATCCGAAGATTAATTTATTTACAGCTGTGATTTGATATGGTGATAGGTGATAACCAGATTTTCATACAATTTCCAACATCAATTTATGTAAACGACTTCCAAAGAATTCTTACTATAGCTATCCGCTACCTACCTACTACAAAAAGAAAAGTCAAAAATAAAAATCCGAAGTATCAGACGCGAACGAACGAACCTAAACTACGCCAGCAAATACACTGAACAAGTAGGACAAGAAAATCCGGAAATTAAACATACCCTCACACTTACTCAAATTGAGTAGGTACATTTTCTTAATGTACGTAGTGTGGTCAATAATTTCATTTGTTTTAAATGGGTTGCACCCACAGCTAGTCGTTCTCCCGTCGGAATAAGACACTTTTCCGGCATATACTGTACATATAAACCTCCCACTTGGATCACTATAATTAATAAAAACACCGCGTTAAAATCCGTTGCGTGGTTTAGACAGAGCAGCGCAAGATGCGACTTTATTTTGGGCTATGAAAGGTCCGGTCAGAGGTTCGAGCAGCAGACAACCAAGGGCACTCTACAGGAGTCTGCGCAAGTAATTTGGTATACCAGAGGCTCCCCATAGTCACGTCCCTCAGGATTGAATCATCGACTTAGAAGAAGATATTTTCCTGCCTAATGTTTATATTCTGTCGCAGCTCAAAATATGTAAAGTCACCACGAATATAAATCTTCACATCCCCACTGCCAGCTTTTGTATAAAATGCTAAGGAATTTTCATAAGTGGTCGTGTGTCATGTACAATAGATAGCAAGAAACGACTTTTTAGAATTTCATATACCACAAGTAGAAGGAATAAATAAACATGGCTTTAATTTAAACATAGCATGGAATCCCACATAGATTATCAAATTACAAATACAGCGAAAGGTAGTCAAATACAGTTAGCTAGAGCTTGAAAATTAACCATGATTCTTATCTTACACATTTTATTATGAAGGAAACTAAACAAAAGTTACATCGTTTTACAATATTATTTGTTCATGAAGTCTCTTACATAAGTTTACCATTCAAGATGTGCTTACACCCATAATTTTGAGATACTCTGTCTTAGTATCAAACTTAATTTTGCACTGCTCCCCAAACTGTTTGTATGGGATGGAATACAAGCATTCCCAGCCCGCTTTCTCAGCAGCTCGCTGCGAAGACGCGCTGGTAAATATCCCGCCTGTCACCCGGTAGCCCGCCTCCTTCGACAGACAAGCTCTGAAACCGAACAAAATTCTAAACTTAATATTCCCACACGAGCGATGGTTCGCGACAGTCGATCTATCAAAATTGGTCGCAAAGTAGAGCTTTAGGAAGAAATGTAAAAGCCATTCCGAATCATGTTCCGAATATTTCCACAAAATCTGCCACAGAACTGAAAGTAAACAACGAAGAAAAAAGTGATAGCGGAAAAGATTTTCATTGAAAAAGATGTGACAGCCATCTCAAAACTTGTAAAAGTGACATTAAGAAGCAGAAAAAGAAATGTTTTTGCGTCCAGAAAAGTTTTTCCTCATCATTTTCCGTGACTCGGGATTTTAAAAGTTTGATATTATGAAACTAGGCTAGGAGATACCTTGCTTTGAGTAGCTCGACAGCAATGCCCAGGCCTCTGTATTCAGGGGTCACTGAGAGACCGGTCCCCATGAGGTATTCGTTTACTTTATACTTGTCATAAATCGCTGTCACCTTCATTGCTTCCGCAAACATGCAGAGAGATAGCAGGCCAGCTTTCGTTTTTGGCTGAAATTAAAGTGCCTATAATAATTATTGTTTGTTAACATAAACATATCTTCGACTTGGAGGAAACGAGCAAAGTTGGAATCATTTTATATCTTTGGGACATTTGTTTGCAAATATACAAAATTTTCCTCTTAAAATACTCATGCGAAGTTCTTATCTTAAGAAAGTTTGTTTGGATATTGCAAAAGTTTCACTTGACAAATATAGCATTTTAAAATATGCTGTTCCTAGGGAACAAATACAATAAAATATTATGAGAAAAACTGTAGCTACCGTTATACTAATAGTATATCATTGAAGATGATTTTAGTTCCGAGAGAGCCCTGAATAATGTGATGGGTGGAAAGTAGGTCGACCTCGAATAAAAACGGGAGGATAAATGGAACGAATCTAGGGGTAGAGAAAATGGTGACGGCGGCGCCTGAGTTATGGACTAAAAAAGGTCTTGGTCTAGCTTGCGTAAATGATATTCTACGTGTCCGCAATAATTCTGTCGTCTGACTTATAGACTTTCACAAAAAGTTGTCATATTTCATTTATCACATATTGAGTTCCTGAATGCTAAATAATAGACATGGGAAAAATCACTCACTTAGATGAGCAGAGCGATTTGAATCTTTTGCGTCTGCGGAGTTGAATCACTCACTTAGTTCAGTAGTTCACTTAGTTCACTTCTTCATTACGGCTTCTACGAGTCCTACGGCTCATGAGTGAGCGATGAAGCGAGCGAGCGGTAACGAAGTTTAGTTCAAATGAACTAAAGTGTTATTGAATTGTTTACGTTGTGTTGTAGTTCACGTCTTTATAGCCTTTTTATTGGAAATATAGTTCGTGCATCAATTTAATGTACTTAAATGTAAGGAAGGATTTAACGAAGTAATATGTGAATTCTTAATTTGACGTTATATTTTATTTTCTATCTTTAATAAATGTGTTTCTATCTTTTGGCCGTGTGATGCTGACTTAGAATAGCATCACCCCACATCCTTCCCGCGGGTGTCGTAAGAGGCGACTAAGGGACTCGAGAGTATTGATTGGTGTATTACAATTTTTAGGCGACAGGCTGACAACCTGTTACTATAGTGATACCACGAGTGATACACATGTTTTCTGAAACAACCTCGGAAAACAATCCTCAAAAATGTCAGACGTGGCCATAATGACCGTATTCTTACAGCCATTAACGCTCTGCCTGCCCCGCGAGGGATAAAGGCGTGATATATGTATGTATGTAATAAATGTGCTTGATTGTAAAACAAAATGGTGCAAAACTATCCCGATTTATCAAACAAAAATGTACCCTATTGTCTTACATTTTACGCTACTTTTTGCTTCACGTATCCATACCCGATGGACAGACGCGAGATTTAGATAGCCAAGATTTCGAAAAACCTAGCGTCCCCACTCTTTCCTACGGAATTCGATTTCTTTGTCTCTATCTTACGCGAGTGTGTGTTGTGCGGCTGTGTGCGTCGTGCAGCGCGAGCCGCGAGCCGAGCGGGCGCCGGCGAATGCGCGCGAACCGCCGCGCCGCGCCGGCCGTTCGCGCCAAGTTCACGGCTCGCGAAGTGAGCCGGTGAGTTGTGAACTAAAGCTATTGCAGATGAACTACTGAACGACTGAGTTGTAAGAGCGGACTTAGTTCTTTTAAGCCAATCGTTCATGAGTTACCCACGACTACTAAATAACCACCCAAGTGCAAGTTCGACTTGCGCTCGTAGGATTCCGTACCATTTTTCTATATGGAAACCCTTAAAAAAGTAAATTGTATTTGTCAGCATTCGTTGTTATAGTGGCATTACAAATAGAATTTACACCTATTTGGTTGTCACGTTCATTGTAATTTATTCCATTATCGATAATAGCGAGCGATTTACTCCTGTTCTGTGCATGGAAGCCTACCTTAATGATAATTTAATTCTCATTCTTAGTTTTTGCTGACACAGCGTTAACAGAAATACAAACCTGTAAAAAAATAAGTGGATAAAATTCATACTTTATTAGATACAGAGCATCTTAGTAATAGGGTCCCGGTAAACCTTCGGGTACGGAATCCTAAAACGTGCAATATCACCAAGGTAAAAATGCAATATGGTAATGTAGCGCTGAATATTGCACATGCGAGCTTCGATGCGAGCAATTTTCCACACAACGGGTAGAATCCGCCGGGTTGAACAAGTTAGCGTGTCATAGAGTTGGTTTTACTGGGTTGCATGTTCAGCGAATCGTTCCTAATCCATTGGTATGATATTGACCGCAACGTAAGTTGATATGACCTATCAGTCAGCATTCTTTTTCCTGCCCAAGACGCGCATCTTTACTGCTACCAGCGTATGGCTCGACCCCTGGTATTGTGTCAAGAAGCACTCAAAGGAGATCTTCTAAGCATATACTCGTAGAGTATTGTTACCGGGTTGTGTTCGACAAAGCGTTCCTTTTCCTGCGGCAGGCACATGTTGACTGCTACCAGCGTGTGGCCCGAGCCGTCACCTTGAGCCAGGAAACACGCGAGAGACAATTTCTGCTTAATTATTGACGTCAGCAGCACACGGTACTCCTGTACTGCTTCCAAGTCTCGAGCGGTGCCTGTCGATAACAGATACTAAATTAATCACAATTGAAACTCGACAAACGGTGTACTGTTTGACCTAATTGTTACTTTGATTCTAACATTGATTTGATTTGGACAAACTAGGGACAGCTTATCGAATACTAATAGGATGCATGCAACCCACAAAACTAGGAATATATGTCAAGGAACGACAAAATATCTACTAAATGAGCTGATTGCATTTACTATGGGAAGTAATTTTTTTTTTTACTTTTCCTAAAATATATTGTTACGAAAAGTTGTCAGATTCATGGTCTGAATGCTAATATCAGTATTTGAAAAGCTGTTCCTTACACCTGGTACATACAAATGAAAAACAAAACAAGTATTTTTCGGTTACTTTAACATGTATTTATGTAAGACAATTGCATCTCGTATGTACTGTTGGTTGAATCATATTAACAATATCTCTCATTTAGAAACTTATTCTTTCCAACAAAGTTTGCTAATTTTCGCGAGATTGAATGTAAAACACAGATTACGGGATTGCCATAAAAGCTCGTAATACCTTCCCAGTTATTGTTTAATCCAAAATTAATTGTCAACTTGGGTTCGGGTGTTTACGGTCTACCGCTCCGTGCCACTGCGCCCGGCTTCGGCATCGTAATCTTCTTATTTCTTTTACAAAGGTATTTTTGTAATATCTTTGAAGAAAAATAGAATTCTAATATTTACGAGTACATTTATAATTCTATTTGAGTTTTCTTTAAAACCGATGTTCAGTGGAATAGAAAACAGAAATGGAGGAAAATGTTTTATTACATCCTAATACTTTTCATGGATGAGTGGTTAACGATCCTTCTACTCAAGAAAGGAGGCCTAGTAGAAAAATGTTTGCTTATGATTATGAATTGAATGCGGGAATAAAAGCGTTTGTCTAATATTATCACATTAATGCCTGTGCGCATCTCGACATAATTTTACTGAGCAATAGAGTTGTCTTGTCTTAAAGTTATAAGACGTAAATAATCTGTTTAAAAACATTTTCATGAAAAATATCGCCAAAGCGAGGATATAATGACCCAATGTATGTAATGTAATATAATGAACTAAGCATAGTCACGATCTCTACAGCTCAATCAAAATGTCAAGCTTGGCCGATGGACGACCGTATCCACGGAGGAAAGCTAAAAATCTTTGTTAATATGGCAATTCTAAACGGTGCAAGACAACTAAAGACTTATGAAAGCAGGACACATCCTTTTCAAGATTATTCAACCCTTTTAGCCCAGCATGAATTCAATCTACAATGGCTAAATCACTTACAGACCGTGGTGGCCGAGTAATTAAGGCGGCCAATTTATTGATCTAAATATTGATACTTGCGGCCAGCTAAATAACTGGCCAGCAATAAATTCAATCAGGAGCCTGACAACCCTGGTATATACATACATACATCACGCCTTTATCCCTTGCGGAGTAGGCAGAGCGTTAACGACCGTAAGAATACGGGCGCTATCGCCACGTCTGACGTTTTCGAGGGTTGTTTTCCAAGCTTGTTTCAGAAAACATGCGTATCACTATAGTGACAGGTTGTCAGCCTGTCGCCTAAAAATTTTAATACACCAATACCCTCGAGACAATCCTGGACGCAGCAAAAATATCCAATGGCTAGATATTTTCTTGCGTAAAGCGAGGACATAAGACGGGATTCCGCTAATTGCAAAAAATCTTCACGCCCCAGAAACGGATTACGCATTTCTTGATTGATGTTGGCAATTTACTGCGGCATTTTGGGAACGTAGGTACCAACAACTGAATTAGAGAAAAAATATTTCAGAATACAATTATTTAACACAAAATATTATGCTTTTTCCTCGGATGGACGTAGAACTTGTTAGGTAGGTACCTATCCATTTTAACCACTACACAATTTTATTACAGTTTTCAGTTATTTATTAAGTTATCAAAGGTTTTTGTTTATTGAACATTATATTTTGGAGGACGCTTTCTTATAAGGTTCGTAAATTCCAAAAATATTTTGCCTGTGCGTCGAAACTACAAATCTAGATAGACTTTACAATGTAAAATTGCAGCAAAAACGGAATGTTTAGCGCTCTAAAAATAATTCTAGTAGTTATGAAAAGTTTACTAACCAGCAGTAGCCCACCAAACGTCCTCCATAATGTAGTTACCGAGCATAAACTCGACAGCGGTGGTCCACATAGCCTCAGGTACATCCTCTATTTCGAACTTGAGCGTGGAGTCTCCAACTTGCCTTTCGAAGCGACTCCACACTTTAGGGTATTCGCGCGAAGACATTACTCTGTATACGAAGGTATTATACCCGTGTAGGTTCCACCGCGATCCAAATTTTGTCTATTAAACCTGGCAAAATAATCTACCGTGTATACAATGCAATACAAATATGCTTTATTGCACAAAAGAACAATATATTACGGAAAAAAAATAAAAGAGAAACTACGAAAAACGTGTTTCTTATTTTTTTTGTAACGACAACGATGGTTGTTACAAATTTTACGTTGCAATTTACAATGATAATGAAACGAAAAACTTTACGAAGTAAAGTAAAATAAAATCATTTCAGTACCTAGGCACTGCAAGATGTATTTTTATCACGAGTGCTTCAGGAAAAGGTTTTTTTTTTTAAACAACAGTAGTCTAATAGAGCACGGTGATATCACCACACGTGAAGACTTTTCCGTTTCCTGTCTACGGGGAACGCTTTTAAAGCTTTAAATTTAGAACGCGTCTTAAGCTACCGTGCGAGTGATTCTAGCGCAATTCACGACTGTATTGTATCGTATGCGCAATGTGATACCTGGCATTGTCGACTTACATTGACATAGATTTCTCTGATGTTAATTCAATGTAGAGTGTAGAATTCTAAAGAAAATAAAAACGGTATTTATTTGAATTTTCATAAAACAAAACATGATACATGAGGGGTCTAAAACATGATAGTTTAAAAAAGTTATCTTATAGCTGGCACTGGCACATTAGTAAGGCCAAAATACCAACCAAGGTTACAAAATGGACAGTGACTGTCCTAAAGGTCATTAACGGCCTTTTCGCCCTTCACATAGTTAGAAACGCGTTAATGAGTGTAGAGGATGAAAGTTATGGTCAATTCTAGGATCACCAACCTATAGTCAAGCAGTATTACAGTCGTAGGACAAACAGTAGAACATGTAGGTAGATAAAATACTTGGGTTCTTAGTTGACCGAAGAATGGAACAGTGAGCTAGAAATCGCACGTAACACCTGTAGGAAAATGAAAGTTCTGGTAATGGAAATTTTAAGATCTCGATGTTCACCCGGCTGGCCGATACTTCTGAACGGATGCGAGGCCTGGACCATCAAACAGAACCTCAGACCACGTATTGAAGCCTTTGAAATGTGGATCAACAGGCGAATGATTTCGATCTCTTGGACTCAGAAAATAACGAACGAGGAAGTTCTGCAGCGTGTTGGTCAGGTTACGCAAGCTTTTGCAAACTAAACAAATAAAAGTAGATTATTTGAGACACGTACTGAGGAATACCAGATATAATCTACTTCAACTTGTTACGATGGGAAAAGTTGCTGGAAAAAGACAAGAAATAAATCATGGCTGCGTTACAAACGGGAATGGACAGGAATCGCGAGTGCTGTTGAGTAGATAGAAGGAAATATGCGGAGCTAACCGCCAACCTTCACTAGTTGGAGAAGCACTACAAGAAAAAGAAGATACTTAGTAAGAAAACTACTAGACGTGAAATTGTGTGGTAACTGAACTTCTTCCTCTTAATTAATAATAATAATTTACTTATACGTATATCTCTACGCTTGGTTTGGTGATTTAAAGGCAGAATACACTACCAACGTATGCAGCTCGTAGTCTTATGCACGAGATCATGCGCGTATCAGTTGTAACGTATGGGACTGTATGAAAGACGTTACACTACTTTTACCTACGTTACGTAGTTTCGTAGATCACGCTAGCATTACGCCGTCTCTTATACAATCCCATAAATTACAACAGGTAATCATAATTATGTATGTAGTATACGCATGCCAGCTGTATACACAAACAGTGTGCTTTGCCCTTTATCCTGATAACGAAAAAGCGTAACCCAGAAAAAACGCGTACGTAATCCAAAGGTCCTTTTCGTAATGCTATTATTTCTCGCCATATCCTCATTTCCTACCCTTCTCTTATAGTTGAGAAGTTATCGGTTTGCAGCCGAAGGGATAGTCGGTCGGCGAAATGATAAGGGTCCGATATTTATCGGACAAATACATCTCTATTTATTCTGTCAAGATTGATTGGGACACCCTGAGTATATTATTATCGCTCTATGCAAATGAGTCGTTGTGGCGTATTCTGATCTGTGTAAATGATCCAATTGTGGTTTAATTGAGACAGATCATTGACTTTCCGCAGTTCTAGGCGAATGGCGTATACAAGTCAATAAATATTTAATTAATGGCTCTTGATTAATAGGCCCGTTGTCGCGGACTTTATGGTCAGCGGGTGAGATAGTTGGGCATATATTAATAGTTGGGGCGTAAATGGATCGTTTATTCTGCCTGTGTACGCTACAAAATGATTTTTGAACTTGGCTTCTTTTTACCAAAAAACCTTCGGCAAAAGCAATGGTTTTTACATTTTGATAAGGAGCTGAGTCATTAATTATGTCATTTTATTTTTTAGGAAAAATATTTTATTTTATTATCTATAAAAATAGGTATTCATTTAGGCGTCACGTAATAAATACTAGATTAAACATGATTTCCGTCGAAGGACGGACATCTTTTCTTACGGACCAAGATATTTTCATTCAATGACTTTGAAACTTTGAAAGTTTAGAAAATTAGATGGGATTTCTTAATTAAAAAGTTGGGTTATTCAAAGTTGTGCGGCTAACCGATCGGCGCGGTTGAAAGGGTGAGACCCACTTATTTACGCCTGATACCTCCCTGGTATACGGTTGATACCCCTCTGTCTACACCCGTTACCTCCCTGTCTACGCAAAATGTTTAATCATTAAGTCTGGGAAGTTGGCATTGTTCAAATGAATATTCTACAGGTCTAATTTAGATGCTGTTTTGCTTGAGATTCTACGATGTTCATTTGTTTATTTGATTCTGTTACCACGTCGCTGTCACTAATTTTGTGAAACCGCGAGTTTGTGCACTTTTGTGTAAAATAGCTATGTATTTCCTACGGGAAAGCGGAAATAATGTTGCTAACGGAGTAAACCGATGTGCGGAGTTCTAATACAGTAACGTACTACTTCGGGACTTCCATAATAAGGAAAATACACTACATAATAAACATGCACATTGTGTTTTCAAACTGAATTCATCACAAGCACACTCTTTACTGCCACTCTTTTCGCAGTAGCAATATTAAAAATTACGTACATATATAGTTGCCGGCAATTTTCAGCTGCAAACGTCGTTAGCAGAGATTCAGACCAGAATTATAATTCATTCCATTTCCTGGTGCACACTACACAGTATGCAAAATGTGTTCATAATCTAGTAAAGTCATAATAAGATTCTGTGTTATGAAGTGTCGGCCGGTAACAACACGTTGATGAAAACATTTTGAAAGCACGCAGAAACTCGAAAGAGACGGTTGTGTTAGTTGAAAATTAGATAGCAACTCAGCTTTGTGAGAAAAGCAAGACAAGTTTATAGTTCAACAAAATTTATGTTGAAAGACGGGTCTTTTAGGAGATATTTTTTTCTAGTGTAGCGGATCCCGGGTGTAGCAATAATTACCATTTACTAGTAATCAGAACAGCTGCATTGTTTGTCACATAATGGAACACCCAACTACAGTGTTTTTATGGTCGGATTTAAGCCTCAAGTCTATTATTCACCCGATAATTTAGTCGACTGAAATGAAAGGACGTCGTTTCATTGAATGTTCGAAAATAATAAAATATTTATTTATAATGTGGCAAAATCTACATACCTAATTGGAATGGTAATTCAATTTGTCAATTTTCTCTTTTTTTATCACATTGCTACACTATTTAAATTATACCTACAATTTATTGTATTTTGGCGTATCTTATTGATTTATCAATAACTGTTTTTTCATGCTAAATGTTGACGCAACATGCTTGCTCTGATGTATTGAATGAAACCCACTGTACCATACTTGTTTGATTTTTATTTTTAACGTTTAAATGAAATTGGTTTGCAGCTTTTTACCAAAATTGTTTGGTTTCCAAAAAGTTTGTTTCGCATTACGTACCGACAAGCTCACGTGCGGTTAGACTCTCGAACTGCCACTGAAAGCCTAATGCCGGCGGCATATGAAGTCCAAACTGTGTAACCTAACGTGAGCTTACCTGTCCCTACGAAATAAGCAAGTAGGTAGGCGTCTGTCACAAATACCTAACTACGTACCTTTTTAAGTAAATTTTTATTTCCTGCAAGGCACTTCTTAGTTATTGGTAATGTAGCAGACGCTTGCGACTAATTTGACCTACAGACATCCTTGGGTAAACGATATCGCGGGACACTTGCTAAATAAGTAGCAGGTGTCGAGGTGGCGTACTCATGGGGAATCGCGCTGCACCTGTGACACATACTAATGATGCTCTGCGGTGTGATTGCGTTGCACCTGCATGTGTTAATGTTCAACTTGAGTAATTTACATGCAATAATCACTAGACAGTACTTAGGTTAGGCGTCAGAGTAATAGTAGCAAAGCCAACTGAAACTAAATAATAGCCAATTTGATGCAGAAAAGATTTATATTTCTCTTTTTTTGTGTTGGCCTCTACAATTTCAGGGCCATCAATGTCAGCTTGGTGGAGAGCACGAGCTCACCCGGAAATAATGATTGGTTATTCAAAAAACTAGCCCAATCACGGGGCGAGACTGGGCTTAGGAGTTGTACTGGGAAGAACGTATCGGACTGATCTCAGTGACAATAGCTGCCGAATGCATGATAGTCTATGATCGATTTTGAGCAGATGCCTAATAGAGAACTTCGTCGATCCGTTCCATATTTGACTGTTCAGCCATATAATCTGCCGCCAAATGTGACATGAAGATAATGAAATTTAAATAAGTGCTCTCTGTTGTTGAAGGTTTAGCGCACGAATGCTGGAGCAGGCGTGCGCGCAGCTCGGCGGGCGGCGGGTGGCGGTGCTGCTGGTGTGTGGCGGAGGACCGGCAGCAGCTGCCCTTGTGACCGCCGCCACCCGCGCGGGAGTCCCCGTGCTGCGCGCCTCGCCCTCCCACCTGCACTTCTCTTACACCATCGCTAATGTAAGTCCAACAGTCTCTGCTGGTGTGTGGCGGCGGGCCGGCAGCAGCTGCCCTTGTGACCGCCGCCACCCGCGCGGGAGTCCCCGTGCTGCGCGCCTCGCCCTCCCACCTGCACTTCTCTTACACCATCGCTAATGTAAGTCCAACAGTCTCTGCTGGTGTGTGGCGGCGGGCCGGCAGCAGCTGCCCTTGTGACCGCCGCCACCCGCGCGGGAGTCCCCGTGCTGCGCGCCTCGCCCTCCCACCTGCACTTCTCTTACACCATCGCTAACGTAAGTACAACAGTCTCTGCTGGTGTGTGACGGCAGGCTATAACAGGGAGCTGCTCACCCTCCAACCTCCAATTTTGCTTTTCCATTTGCCACCGAGGAAAAGCGCAACAGACTTTTGATGTAGGTACCGGTAAATCTGTTGTATAGTTAATACAGCCTAAATCTTTCAACTTCACAGAATAGGAAATTCAACTTTGTACACCAGCAGACTTCACAAGTTCTCTGTCAAAACAAACTTTACCACAAAATAGAACCATGGATCCGCACAGTAGTTGAACTTTACATTACTTCGTGCAGAAGCGGAAACTACGGCTTTGGAAGCTCCATGTAAGAACAAAACTCTACCAAACAGTTCACAAAATAAATCTGGAAAACTTGAACGGGCTTTTGAAAATATGTTTCGGAATTCGTTGCGGCACAACTATTGCGGACTCGTCGCTATTGCGGACTCGTCGTATAGCCAGCTCCATAAACTGCTTAGAGCGATCAACCTGCAACTGAAAATTCTTGGCTCTGAAAATATAAACTTCATCGTGGCTTTGTATAATCCGATATAGGCAAGTGAAGTTAACCCGTGGAGAAAATACAGATAACTAGCCCGGAAATACGAGCTCTCCGTGAGGAGCTTAGTGAGGGCAGAGCGTGGTGAAATATCCAGACAATTAGTAATACAAAAGGGGTTTCTAACTTCGGACGTTGTCTAGCAAACTTTCCCACCCGGAACGTAAAATCAACCGCAAGTTTGTTAAAATTATCCATTTTATTAGGTGTGAACCCAGCGCGCTTTATATTTTTGTTTTGTTCAGTATTCTCTGCTTACGCAATGTATTATCTGAAAAATATTACCTCTTTTTAGAATAATATGACATAGGGTATTCCCAGCGTATGTACAATTTGAACCAGTCACGTGATTATAGGCATCTACGATATCTAATAGAATCATAGTGGATTTCGTAGTGAAAAGGTAAAGTAGGTAGTTGTCCTAATCGTAGGGTTAATAAAAATCTAGCGGGATACCAAGAACAATTGTTTCATATCATTCAATATTTTCAATAAGTCATTTACTTAACTGATGAAATACCAGCTAACAGACCGGTAAGAGATAGATTGGCAAGAGGAATTCGTGAGTAATCTGCGTTTCGAGAAATGTGCCGAACTAGCTACGGAATCGTAATACGGAGTCTAGGAGGCGGTTCATTAATCAATACAAAACGGTTGAGGAACGTGGTAGCCACGTGGTTTTGAATTTTGAAGCTACTTTTTATTTAAAGACACAAAAAATGTTTCGTTGGACTGTTTCGGTGAATAACAATAGGTAGCACAATTTTATTTTATTTTGTATGGGTAATTGGGTAGCCTAAATACACATATTGAAACTTCCGTAGTTAGGATAGACATGAATTTCACACAAATATAAGTAAGAAGTTGTTCCATAAAAATAATGGTGGTGCGATTTGTTTTCGTGACCTATATTTCTCACCCGCCATTTTCTTGCAGGTGGTAAAATCAATAAATCTCACAGCATCTTTGTGGATTGCATTATTCTAAGACTTGTGCCGTAAAAAAAAACAAATATTCAGAACTACCTCGATTTTTCCCGTTGTGAGAATATTCCGAAGTACTCGTACGTATTGAAATGCGGTTTTGGAGACCAAAATCTATTCTGGGTCGCTGAGCTAAAGGAGTTAGTTACTTATTGAAGTGCCCATAAATGATATTTAAGTATTATTTTTTCACAATAGAAAGTGTCTCGAAATAGGTATTAAAAAGCAAGTGTGAAATAATTTTGAGAAAAATAGCGAATATCCATTTAAAGTGTTTCCCACAAAAAGAAAGGAAACCTAGCTTTTGAGAACAATGTGAATATTTTAATTCTATTCAGTGAATTCAAAAGTACTTTTTTTGGAAATTTTAAATGAAACAACACCTTTCCCGTGCGGTTATAAATCAAGCATTTCAACAATTCCATTCAGGCGACGAAATTTACCCACGCAGTGACAATGGTGTGTTGGTTCAACCGAGAACCGAAATACGTGACATTCACACCTTTCATACCAAGTAATGAACTATGCAGAGAATAATGTGTAGGTAATAAAGATAGGTAGTATAATGTATAATAATTACAAAAAAATATATTTCATTCTCACAAGTTACAATAACACATAAGTGTGGGAGTCTTCCTTTAAGCTCTAAAGAAGAACCTGTATTGAAGGACTCCGCTCCTCCTTGAACCTATTTTTAATAAGATTATCAGTAGTAGACAGAGTATCACATTCATCGTCATCACATCATATCGTCATCATCATGAGAGCTTAGATACATTCCCATCAAAATGAGGGCAATAAACACGCATTGGTGACTAAAATTTTTGGGATATAATTTACGAAATAAACAGTTTCTAGACATTATAGTTCGAATGGCGAAATGTAAAGAAAGTATGTTATTATTGTCACCCTGTCCATAAAGCTCGTAGATCACACCGCCATTATCCAAGCATCCATTCGTTTCATCCACAAGGACCAACGTTTACTCGAATATGAATTGCGGCGACATTTTAACGTGATAATATTTCAGAGCACCTGCCGCGCGAGCCGGTGTTATTACATTTGCGATGCTCTGAGCAAAGTTCGTAATCCTGTTTCTCTTATTTCGAATAGTAAGTACATTTAAATTTATTTTTGTATCTATACTCAACAGACTGTCTGGCGTCTGCTCGGTTTCAGGAAAATTAAACGAATAGTATTACAACAACGTCTTGTCCATTTCGGACGTTCCAATATTTTACGATTTTTGTCACTAACCCGGACAATAAACTAAATTCCCCCTCCATTTTATATTTATTAGTACTCGAATGTAATATCAAAGAATACTAAATATAGCTGTAATACCTTATTTTGTCTGAGATTGTACACGATATCGCATTACGAAAGTCATTTACTGAAAACTTGGAATTGTAAACTCTCGACTTCCAAGAGCGTGAAGTGCGAGGCGAGTGCGGTTTACCCGAGTAATAACATCGTTGGCGTCACACGCAATTCATTATTCAGACTGACGTGTAATCAGAAGCGGGATGTATGAGATAAATCACCGTACAAATGCAACATACCAAACACCTCCGTAGCAAGTCAAATATATAAAGTCATTAAATCATTTACAGATTCTATAAAAAATGCACCTACCAATAACTTTCAGCAATGTCGCTGTTTGCGCTAAAAACGTTAGTTATCTCTGAAGACTTTTGTTCTCATCCAAATAACTAACTCGATTTGAAGAAATTATGCGGAAAGTGACTGAAGACGCTTGGAACCATGAAGCGCTTCAGAATAAGAGTGAGGAGAATAAGATTTTATGACGTGCATAATATTCCTGGTCTGTGAACATTCCTCACACGTTCTTGGGAATCTTTTTTCGGGCGTTTGTGGGAAATAGGCATTTCTTTTTGCTGTCGTTGTGAGTAAACGGGTGTCATGGTAAGCGGTGGACATTTATAACCCACTTTAGCGGCGATTACAATGTGACGGTTACTAATAACCGTCCTGAAAATCTATATTGAAAATTCAAGTTCGATCCCATTGGTAATTAAATGTTTTTGTTTGCAGGAACTGTTGCCTTACGAAATTCGGCTTGAAATTACAGCGAGGGAAACTTTATATGCACTCAGGTATTTACGTTTTTCTAATATGTAATATAACTTATGTACGTATATGATTGCCTCCTCATAAAGCGGGCTACATTGGCATAAAATATCATTTAACCTTAAAAAACCTTTCAGGGCAACCCTTCTACACACACACTGGCACACTTTTACCCTGCTGGCTGAGGAAGATATCTCCTCGACACTCTCTTTACGGAAAGACCTTTCATCGATACTAACCACACAACCGCTTAATCCTAAATGGCTTTCGCTTCCTAAGAAATATTCCCGATACTCAGTTTTTAGGTAAGTCCTACTTTTTCATACTAGTATCAATAAATTAATGTAAAAATGTACAGCTCATTTAAGCATTTTCGTTGAATAAAGAAGTATTTACTGTATCAAAAATATTTGCAGACGTCTTGCTGAAGTATCAAGACTAACCAGAGGTGTCGTCGTGTTGATATGTGACATCAATTACGCCAAGCTTGTTATGGATGAAGCTAAGCGTCTCAACATGCTCGAAGGTCATTTTTTCTGGATATGGATTGATGCTACCAGAGATTTTGATGTCTTTAAAGAAGTCATCGAGAAAACGCAATATAAAGATGATATTGATCTCGAGCCGGACAACTTGAGAGATACAGATGATGAATTGAAACACGAACATTCTGACCGCAGTAAAAGACACGATACAGACAATAATTCTTTAAGCGATGTAAAAAACCACAATGAAACAAAAAAGCCCTCATTAGAAAGAGAAATCAATGATATACGTGTAACGAATAGTTCAATAAATTCAACTTTTCGTCATTTTATCAAAAATAAGACGGAAACGCACAGTGTTAACGACAAATTAGTATATGTAAATTTTAGTCAATCTTACGACAGTAGTCGCAATATTAGTGCTGAAGCAGTTAGGATTTATAATGTACATAATAAAGGCGTTGAAACTTCTAAAATCAAAAACAATTCAATTGAGAAGGAAAACTTGTCCTTCCCAGATATAAATTATAGTAGGCGTAGCAATAGTAAAAAGAAAAATGAATCTTTTAATAAATATGTAAATAGCATAAGTTTAGATATTGTCAATAATGTCGATAAAAAAATATTGGAACGAGAAGTTTTACATAGTAGAGAAGTTAAAGATAGCGATTTATTCTCAAGTGATATTAGTGATTTCTTAATGAATCCCACGGTGCATACATCTACAATGCATAATGTTAGAGATACTATCGAGAAGAGAGGAGACAAAACGTTTATGAAAGATAAAAATATCGAAAAGGGAAATGAAGAAACGAGGAACAATATTTCTGTGATCTTTGATAGCCTTCCTGTTGGACTGTTGGCTTTACACCCTGAACCTAAGAAGATAGGTATGTAATAATGTTTTCACTGAATATCCTTTTTCGGTAGCGTAAATAAGGTGGTAAATTCTAAAAAATATTTCAGATCGCGCTTTTGTAACAGCAGCTATGCGTTTGGCAGTCGGTGCGCTACGCAGAGTACTGCGCGCGTGCGATGCGTGGTCCGCTCAAGCGCAGTTTTTTAGCGACGCAGCGTCGTCTTGCTGGGAGGAACCCAGCGATGCAGCTGCTGATTTTTCCGCTGAATTTGTTAGGTAAGTCAATACATACAAAGTTTTTCAATAACAAAGCCGTTTCCTCTTTAGTCATGGCCGTGACTAAGACTTACGTAAGTTGGTAAAGTAAAGTTTTCAAGTTTAATAGCCTGAAATGACTGTGCCAGAAATTTCTTCCAAGATATGTAGGGGCTTGAGAAACTCCGTGACTGATTGCGACCTTCACCGTGATGGATCTTTCTTCATTCTGGATATTTAATAAATTAGATTACTTAGAGGGCAAATGTTGGCATTCTCGTACGTAGCCATGGAATATGCCACATTAACCGACGCAACACTTCGCGGTCCTCTTTCTCACTGCAATAAGTTATAAAACCGCAAATTGAATTCACAAGTTTGTTGGTAACCGTACTATCTCGTTAAATCATTGAAACAATTTTATGGTAACAAAATAATCTGTGTAAGAATACTCCTTGTAATAACTTTTTAACGAGGTACATTTTATATCTACGTAAAAAGATACATACGTGTCATGTCGAAGATGGAGTTATATATTTTGACAAATCATTTTTGGCTTGGTTTATCGTGGCAATAAACATATACTTACATATATACGTAGAATACTTACAAGTATTTTGAACTCTCTGTTTGTTTTTAGGCTATGTTACCTAATATATTTTCAGTATATTAGAAAACTGTGTTTCACAAATAATTGGAAGTAAGTTACTACAAAAATGATATTTAAGTCGTAACTGAAAGTGAATAGTGCTAAATTAATTTAAACTTTATAGATAATAACACCAAATCCAATAAAATTAATATTTCAGCAACCCATTCTGAGCTGAAGACTATAAAATGGAATGGTTAAAAGAGCATCATCATAAAAGCAAATTGACTAGCGAGTCCGAGAACAGCGCGAGATTACTTTTATGTCCCTTTTATCTAAAAGGCAAGGCTAAGTTTATATATCGAGCCCGCATAACGCTACATAAAACCTTATCTGCGAAAGATTGTCAGTCACAGAGGTTGAGTCTTCGCGATATTATGTAAGATTTGTTATTAACTTATGTTTTGTCCCCGACCTAATCATGAAAGTTTGAATTCATTATATTTAGGTGCTTAATCATTTTCTTTTTTTTTAGTTACTTACCTATAATTTCATCACAGACACAGGAAAAAAATTACATAAGCTTGTCTGATAGCTGCTATAACGACATAATAAGATACAAGTATTATTAAAATGGATTTTTCTGTAACTTAAAAGTTATACGTTAGTCAATTTACACAAAATAAATAAATAAAATATATATCGATAAAAATTTAAAAAGGTTAGGGGAAATATAAGCGACCCAAATTGACTCAATCTGACTTGAAAAATTATGAAAGACGGTATTTGTTAACTTTGTGTGTATATTATAAGAGAAAATGCAGAACTTGGTTTATTCAATTTACTTGTAATGTCTGTTTTCGTCCGTTCAACGAATTATTGTATATCTACTTTCTCTTCCATTAAAAACAATTTCCGTTTTTCACGAACGCAAATTGAATTTGGAAACTAATTTTATGATACTTCAAATTACCTTTTATCGAGTATGTTTTCAAACGTAATATTACCGACCTAAATTAGGTACGAAAGTTCTTTAGTGTCCTTAAAATCGTATCAACATATTAATTTGTCATATTACTTCCACTTTTTATTAAGTATAATGAAGTTCAGATTGACGAAGTAACTAGCTGGTCTGAAATAATAAACTTGAACCATAACAAAGCCGGTCCACTTGACGGCGCCACACCCCGTTGTCATACCCAGAATGGGTGCCGCTTGCCTATTGAATCATTTAATACACCGTAAACAATGTAACACGGGTAACAATAGGTCTGCCTAGAAACCTATTATTATCATCGCAAGGTGTTTATAATTGAGCTGGTGAGATTGGATAATGACTGTGTTAGTATAATTATAAATGAAGGTACTTACATGTTGTTTGGAGCGCCATTATGAATCAGGCAGTTCCAGGCACGTTCCAGGCAAGTAACAGCCAGTTGGTTGTCTATAACCATTTTGAAGCGAATAAATAATTATAATATTATATGTGATGATCCATGCTAGATCAGCGTTCAACTTAGGCTGGTTTCAGAGCGACGCGTCTCGGCAGCGCTGCCCAGCCGCGCGCGCCTCGCATTACACTAGATTGTATGTAGCGTTTCATAGTGACGCGTCTTGGGCCGCGTCTCGGCCGCGCCGCGGTCGGATCTCCTTCGATTGCCAGTAGCGTCGACTTGCAATCGTTTAAGACGTCGTTGTTGCACTCTTTTCTATATAACGTATATAGCTAATATAGTGATTACGTTTGCTGGCATAATGATTCTCTGCACTCGACCGTACACCACAACGAAGCGCGCGCGTCTGAATGTCGTTTCACAGCGAACGCGCTACCCAGGCGCGCCGGGTGCGCCTAGGCAGCGCTGCTGAGACGCGCTGCTCTGAAACCAGCCTTAGAGATAGAGAGCCCAAAAAGCGGCCACAGAAACCCATATCTTTATAATTATGCGGACTTATATTTGAGCGGGTAGGTAGCTAAGCTTAGTATTCTTTGATATTGTTTACAGGAAATTAACGATAGCCCATACAACTTTGGTTTATTTATCGGCATCAAGCCTGAGATGTCGCATCTCGTGGTCCTTAGACATTGACATGGGTCGCAATACCAACAAACGCCCCCCGACGTGGATTACTACGATAGAAGCTTGAGATCTAGAACACCCAGATTACTCAACCCCGGAGCTGAGACAGAGATTTATGGTCATTTTGATTTTATCTAATGTGGCATTACTGAGTTATTTGAAGTCGAATGAATATGTCGATTGTATGTGTAAACTGACGCTTCGACCTGTATTTAAAAAAAGAACAACAACAATTTATACTCCACCCAGCATGCCGAAAGTCTTTTTCCATTTGTGTAATTTTTTTTTTTGGTTACTTGAATTTCTACGGTAGGCAGGATTATAAACTGCGGCTAAGTTGTTAATAAGTAATAGCTATGGCTACGTCTCTACCATTGGGTTTCTATCGCTTAGGCTTCATTCAATAGGTAGGTAAATTATGAATCAGTCGCTAGGAATTCTTTGCAAAACTATCCCAGTAACTGAAGCTATGCCACGTTTTATTGACTTTTTTCCATTTGTGTATTTTTTTTTTTGGTTACTTGAATTTCTACGGTAGGCAGGATTATAAACTGCGGCTAAGTTGTTAATAAGTAATAGCTATGGCTACGTCTCTACCATCGGGTTTCTATCGCTTAGGCTTCATTCAATAGGTAGGTAAATTATGAATCAGTCGCTAGGAATTCTTTGCAAAACAATCCCAGTAAATAAAGCTATGCAACGGGTTATTGACTTAAGATACACTTGCACACTTTCGCAGGCAACGATTGAGTTGCGGTAGCTCAGATGGTAGAACCGTCGCTAGTACTAATAGTGCATGTCGCAGATTCAAACTCTGTTATTTGGGATAATCCGATCCGATATGCTTATTGAAGATAGACATTACCTACTCTATTTTTAATCCTTTTAATTTTATACGATATCAAATTAGATAATATTACGAGTATACTTCTCTCATGGAGTACTACATACTGGGTGCTAGAAATAATGATGAAGAACAATCATAATACAAAATAATAATAAGTGCCTGTAACAATGTGTTCCAACTTATATTACAATTTTGTCTCCCTCTGCCTAACTTCATTGTCCGGTCTCCACCAAACTTATAAATCTTCTTTTCGCGTTGTTATTCTTGTCGTCTTATTTTCGTTCTTTGTGCTTTTGTACAAATATTTTACCTTGTTCACTAGAATATATTCCTTTTTCGACTTAACAAGTTAAAAACTGTATGTTCTTTGCTATTCACTGTATCACACTCAAATACACGTAAGAGTATTTTAAAAGTAATTCTCCAACAGTGTCAAAATCAAGTACTCAGCTACCCTTAAAAGGGATGTGGCTGAAACACTGCTTAGTCAATAAAGGTTGAGTGAACGAAAATTCCAAACACTTTGCTGGCGGCCTATCTAAACCCTTCCCGGTAACCCACTCAACCCCGTGTTACCCAACATTTACAAAACGGAAAAAGTGCGAAAACATCCCGAAATTCTGCCCGACCGTGAGAATCCAATATCGAAGTGAGTTACAGCTGCTGCCCGACCGAGAGACTGTTTTCCATTTACGTTGAACATTTAAACGGTTGCTAAAGTAGATGCGTACACTTTTATATCTGTTGGTATCCATGGTGCCGTGTGATGCCGGCTTAGAATAACATCACCCCATTTCTTCCCCGTTCTTTTCTCGTGGGTATCGTAGAAACCAACTTAGGGACTCGAGGGTTTCATGTGTATTGCAATTTTAGGCGACAGGCTGACAACCTGCTACTATAGATATGTACGGTTCATCTGAAACGACCCTCAAACATTTGTCAGATGTGGCGATAACGACCGTAATTTTACAGTTATTGACGCTCTGCCTACCCCGCCAGGGATATAGGCGTGATATGTGTGTGTGTTTGTGTGTGTGTGTGTATGTGTTTGGTATCCATACCTATTATGAATGTTCTATTTATTAATTGATCCATAAATGAATTTACTGCATCATAGCGTCATAAGAAGCACTTTTTATTGGCGCATACGAGTAGGTATCACCTGTCAGTGAAAAATAGTCAAGTGGACCTTTTACTAATGTTCCGTACCAAATTTAAATCAATGACTCTCCCATTTTTTCGGTCACGTGAAAAGGATCGTCTCCGACCTAAATTACATTATTTGTCCTTTTTGTCCGAGCAAACAGTTTACAGAATTTACTCGGTAATAAACTTCCTCTTTGTATTTGCTTGGACTAAACTTTATCCGAAATTAACCCAATGTTGTACGGATCTACAGAGCCAAATTACTTCGGTTTTTGTTAAATTGGTCTAATTTGAGGAATCCTCTACTAAAAACTAATTATAATTTACTCTTCGTAACTAACTTTTTGTGTTTAAATAAGTATCAATTAAGATGTGTAGCGAGGATTATGAAATATTAAAACGTCTAAAGTAAAATAAACATCTATACTATGTGGTGTATGAAAGATGCGTTCGATAGCTGAAGGCGCTGGTTTTAAGAAAATAATCTTTTGTGGACTGTATTATTTGGTTTAATGGCAGAGAAAAGAATGGGAGACTGTTATGACCTATTGCTCTTTTAGGTTTAGGAAAAGGGAATTCACTTACCACACCGACTGAATATGGCGGATCCTTGAACGGCGTCGCGGCTTGGGTGCCAGCGACGCTTTTATTTTTGCACTTCACAGTTTTATACAGGTTTGGAAAACACTCGCGGCTATTATAGTTTGGATGTTTGCTTAAATTATGCGGTTATTTTTTTTTTTTTTTTTTTTTTTTTTTTTTTTTGGTGTTGGACTATACGTTTACGGCCCCGGGGCCATCAAAACTACGCCTGTCGGCTTGGTGGGGAGCACGTGCTCACCCGGAAATATTTTATTGGTTGTTCAAACAACCAGCCCAATCACGCCCTTGGGGCGAGACTGGGCTTAGGAGTTGTTCTGGGAAGAACTGATCGGACTGAGATTATTATTAAATATTTTATATAATAATTATATGCGGTTATTAAATATTTATGTTCAATTTATAAGCTTGCGAAAAATTGAGGCACGCGCACGCAGTAGCGATACACACACAATAGTCTTTTGTTTTTTTCACGCAGCCGCGGGAGCGCCACGTTGAAATCCGAACACTTCCGAACGGTGACGATTGCTTCCGAGTCGGTGTGTGTGCGAAGGAAAAGGAAAGGATAGAGCAAAAGGCGGCAAAGGGTTACCTTGCTTACAGCCAAACCACTATGGATTTCATCGATTTGGAGGCCGTCGTTTGCAGACAGCATTTTTTACTTTTCTTACTTTTACAACTATACCTAATACCTATGTCTTTGAACGAATTCCAAAGTCTTAACATATTTATTATTCCCCATTTTGTACTACTAATCAAACAAAGTATTCGACCGCAGTCTAGGATTCAACTTTATGACAGTATACTATACGAGATTACGAAACAGTCTCGCGACGAGTCATTTGCGAGTAATGCAATATAGGTCCAGTTTCAGATTGGTTAAGAGTAAAATATGCAAAAGGGTCGACCAGTTTGGCTGTAACCCAAAAGTTCGCTACTGTAGGCCAATTGTATTAATCAATGGATATGTTCAGCTTCGATTCGAATGAAATAAGTTACATCGAACTTTAGTAGAAAAGCGAACTGCTAATTAATTCGTCTGTGCCTGATTAGCGACACAACTTGTCCTACCTATTAAGATAAGTGAATGAAGGGTTTATTAATAACGGCAGACCGAATGGTGTGACTAAATAATATCATAGCATAAAGACTGGGTCAATTTATTATGGAATCTGTAGACACCTGTAATTTAGGTAGGTAAACAAACACTGTATGCAGAACAGAAACGACTTCCTAACTTTACAAATATGTTTGCTATTTTATTGCCACAAGAGGGCAATTTATCATGCAGGAAAATGTAGTACTAACCATAATACTACTTAAACTAAGCAACAATAAAGCACGTCTAAAGTTTGTAAATGCATTCAAGTCGAGAAACTTTCATGAGGGTAAATATTATGCACAGAGTTCCAAACTTCAAATCAGAATAATTTGGTGAGCGACAGGCACTTTATCAGGCAACACATTTGGCTGAGTTACAAATACCTGCCTGGATACATTTACAAAAAGTGAAATGTTATGAAGGCCTTATCAATAGACCTACAATCGAAACATACATAATCGTACTTACACATATCACGACTTTATCCCTTGCGAGATGGGCAGAACGTTAACGGCCATACTATCGCTGTGTCTGACGAATATTGAGGACCCTTTTAGATGATTTGCTTATCACAGTAGTGACAGGTTGTCAGCTTGTCCCCTAATATTGTAATAAACATGAAACTGTAACGCCTCTTACGTCACTCTCGGGATGAAATGAGGTGATGTTAATAAGCTGAAACATACATGTTCACAAAGATCAAAGTTATCTTTTTTAAATGTGTGAAATTATTTTATACAAAATTGATTCAACTCATCATAGCGGACTCTAGTCACTTTTCCGTTAAGGAATTAAACTCCTTTAAAACTGGAAAGATAAAGTCGTCTATCCACTTTAATAAAAAGTTAATTTCTTTTAATAAGTATTTCCTTTTCGAAAGAAAGTAGGTAAGTAATAAGGAAGCGCAAACGTCTTTCCTTTCATCCGAGCATTGAGTAAAGAAAGGCTTTCTCAAATCTTTTGTTGCCAGCTTATCTTAATTGTATTCTGGTGAAAGATTCAAGGACTTTTCGTTCTTGACCTTTCTAATAACGGAATAGTGGCAGGCTGGGCAAGCAGCGGTATTCAATGAAATACGTGAGGGGCATCCCGGATACCACGCGGGTTAGTTCGGACACACCCGCCTGTAAACTCGGCAACGTTGTATTGAATATCGGACGTAATACATTTATTGTTTGGTAAAAACAATATCTTCACGGCTACGAATTTTATAGTGGAAGTAAAACTTATATTTTAGTTACTCAGGTGTAACTTTCAAAAGTATAATAGAAAGAGAATTATATATAAAATATGTATGTGAATACAGATACAATAAAAACTATTTAAAAAAATCTCATATCAATTCAAATATTAAGGAGAATAATAACACGACACGGCCTAAATAATCTAACTGACCTATCGCATCAAAACACAAATTTTCTTCATAAGTTTTATATTTTAAATGAAGAAATTCCAAAATGACGGAGTAAACAAGGTCTTAACTTTACCTTTTAATTAATAACGTGTATTTATGAGTGTCAAAAAGCAGTTTCTATCACAATTCTTTGACTTTTACCTCTAGTTAGCTGGCCAGAAAACGGAGACAGTTTTATTACTCTGTACAGATCAGGAAGCAGTGATATAAGTGACTAGTTTCCCTACAGCACAACTGTAGGAATAGAGCAAAAAGAGTAAATTGACTCTGGATTTTGCCACTTGGGAGGAGTAACTAATGGGATGACTCTCGTTCGCTGGCACTTAAATTAGTTCACTGTTCGAACGCCACTATGTAGCTACTAAAGGCACATTCTTCACGAACTATCTTCAGTTTCCTATTACTCTCAGTTGTTAATTAATTTCGTTCAGGGATAATTTAATTTTGTGTTTTTCTGTGATATTTCTATATCTATGACAATATCGGTAGACAAACTGCGATCATGAACAAACTACAAATTGATATGAACAACTTTTACCTCGAGGCCGTTTCCATGTTTGATTTTGTTTTTCAAATGAAAACAATATTGAATTTGACTGGCGTTATCGATTAGGGTTGTACTTACCTGCTATACTACGCAGTTAAAATGAAATGAATTTCAGGTTGTTTTCCGTCAACAAAACACAATTGAAGCAAGTCCAATTAATTATCGGACTCGAATTAGTGAGATGGTGAAAGAGATAAAATTTTTGGTCACATTCCAAGTCGAGCACATTATCATAACTCGGTCGGAAGTGCACGGTGGTGGGCAGGCAGGCGCTGGCCGTCGGCCAGACTTCGCTCCTCACTACCCTACGCTCGCCAATGGCAGACGGACTGACTTGACGAACAGTTGAACAGTTACTTGAATCGTAGGGGAAATTAGGCCACCCAGATTTGTTTGGCTCCCATCAGTCATAACATCGTTTCGCTTGATATATGCCACTCGCACGATGATAACCTAATTCTATTTGCATAAATGATGTATTATTTGATTTACAGTTAAAATAGGTCTGCCAGCTTTTTAAACTGATGTGCTAGGTTGGATTCCCGGATAAAGAACATTATGATTTTTTTTTGGATAATAATTATTGTATTAACAAAAGTTCAGTTAGGGATAACTCCATCAAACGAATCATTCTGATAGCGAAAGTAGCTGATTCGAATTCTGACTGCGCATTTTTCAAATGGTTACATGTAGGGTAATAATAATAATAATAATATATTCTTTATTGCACACAAAACAAAACAAAAATAACATAATAAAAAAAGAAATTTCGATGGTCCAATGAGGCGGCCTTAATGCTAAAGTAGCATTCTCTTCCAGGCAACCTCTAGGCGAAAAAGAAAGTGCGAAATGGTTAGCGGGATAGTGCAAACCTACATATACTACTTATACTATAATACACCTTAATATATAGATATGCACATAAGCAATATGATATATACTAAATACATAACAATTTAACGATAAACTAATACATATATATATATACCTACAATATACTATGGATGTAAGGAAAATACATAATTAAAGAAGGAAATGGGAATAAATAGATAACAGTCTAAAAGGAATAGAATAAGAGATATTATACAACAGATTTAGATAAATAAAATTTCCTGGTTCGGTCCTTAAAGGTTTCAAGGGAAGGGGACCGACAGACTTCCTCAGGCAGAGAATTCCACAGCTTGATGGCTCGCACTGTGAAAGAATTTGCAAAGAAGTCCGTCTTGTGTGGAGGAAGGTTGATTCTCAGACTGTTCCCGGAACGCAGATTACGCGTCAGAGTTTCCGAGTGTAAAGTGAAACGGTCTTTGGGATAGGGAGGAGCTTTAGGATTGGATAGGATGGAGTAAAGAAGGGAAAGGATATGGCAGTCCCTTCTACGGGATATAGGTAGCCACTGAAGTTGGGACCGGTAAGAAGAGACGTGTTCATACTTTCGCAGACCGAAAATAAACCTAATACAGAGATTCTGCAGACGTTCGAGCTTATTCAGCAGTTGGACAGATAGATCAGGAAAACAAACGTCTGCATAATCTAGTATAGGAAGTAGGAGAGAATGTGTCAATGAAATTTTATTTTTGGTACATCGGGGGCATCCTAAAATAAGATAACCTACTAGGGGCTATGAGCCCAATCTGTGTTTGATGTTCCTCAAGTAGGGCTGAGTGACTGACCAATATAAGGAGATCCTCTCTACATATTCTTTGTGAAAGCTAATCAAGCGAAATGACTAGATTAACAGTTCCTTCAACCAGCCAGAAATCAGGCCACCTAAATAGGCCGGGTCACATGTGGAACTGTTCCACGCACTTAGCTAAGTCGTTTAAGCCCTCCGCTCGTAATCACCCCTTTTTATTACTCGGCTAGATTTTATTTTGTCTACACTCTGTCGCAACCATTTCTTTTATAGGTGGAGCTCCACCCTCATTTACTTGGAACCTATTCTGCGTGGAGCTGTTTCTATAAAGCTGGTTTTAACATATTAAGAAGCAAAAAATCCTTTATGAGTATTACTTACTATTAAGCAATTGCAAGTATAGATAAGACAAAATGATGACGACATAATGTAAAAGTCCATTTTATTTGTAGTTTTTAAGTTTTTATGTTTGTTTATATTTTATATTTTCACATCATGCCGATATTTATACTGACTACCAAAACCTGCTTCCTGTTGTGTTGGATCTGAATCAATCTGACGAAGCAAATTGCGTTGTTATCAATTTTGCCGGCACGAAGCGGGGCGCCGAGGGTCGGTGGGCAGGACAGGATATTGCATGCTCACCCATTTCCTGATAGTTACTAACTACAGAAAATTATTTGTACAATACACAATTTACCTGCTGATATTTTACCATTGAGAGCAAGGCTGATTCCTAGAATCTTATTTTCCGATTCCTGAAAATCTAAAAGTTTCGGTTATGTATGCAATACAGTATAACAACATGAGAGTGTACTCATACGGTAATGGATGTTGGTTATACAACGCTCACATCGGAAGTGGTGTATGTCGTAGAGGAATAAGATCGAAGGGAAGTAAACAAGGTTTTATTATTATATCACACCAGCTATAGGTATAATATGTAGGTAGTATTGGATATTAGGGAGTAAAACACACACGGAAAGTCCGTGGAGTGTCTGATTTTCACCGCAATTCCTTTTTGTACTTACTTTATGTCAGCGTGAGGTCAGTATATTCAAGGAACCGGAAAAAGATATATCTATTATGCGAATATCTTACCAATTCTAGCTAATTTAACACATTACTCTGTGATGTCGTTAAATATTCAGTTCGTGAACTTTTGCGTACTTGCCAACCTACTTTGCTGGAGGTAAACTGCAAGATTTAGAGGTGTTGCGCTCATGTCGTGGTAAAAGCAAAGTTACGCCAAAAGTTGAGAAGTTTCTTACGCTAAGTCACATGTTTTGGATATGTAGTGCTTCTAATACAACGATCAATTTAAATATGTTAGCTAACTTCATATTTTCTTTTCAGGGAAACAAGGATTGCATCAGTGGAAGCCTTAGCAGGAGTTATGGAGAGACCAGAAAAGTCACTGACGGCATCTTTTGCGCTATTGAATTTGGTGCCTGGAATGGATGGTCATAATACTTGGAGACAAGTTGGGAGCGTAGTAGGACGTAGAGTGAGGCTACATACGATAATCTGGCCTGGAGGGCGATTGGTAGCTCATGGACAGTCCGCAGGCGCTCGAACTATTTTTCGCATTGTTACTGCACTAGCACCACCCTTTGTTATGGAAGGAGAACTCGATGAAGATGGTCAATGCCTACGTGGACTTCCTTGTCATAGACCACACACTTCGGACAAAGATAACCTCACACTTGCATTCAATGAACTTGAAAGAGACGGCGACCAAGAACCTGATGCTGACGATTTTTTCTTTCCGACCCCAAAACCTACCACTTCTTTTTCAAGAATGGCCACGCACTGTTGCTATGGACTTGCTATGGATCTTTTGGAAAATATTGCTCAAGAACTTGAATTTGATTTTCACCTTTACATTGTAGAGGATGGTATGTTTGGATCTAGAAAAAAAGTGAATCCATTCCGAAGGCACAATGAATATCAAAGTGTAGCAAATGAATTTCTGAATAGCCAGCAGGGATTTCGCTCTCAGTATCGAAATGGGAAAATAATAGAAGATTATGATGAAGGCTATTACTTAGTAACAGATGACCCAGATGAAGATCCTGAGAAATGGAACGGCATTATTGGAGATCTGGTCTCTGGAGCAGCTCATATGTCTTTTTCAGCCCTTAGCGTTTCAACTGCACGTGCTGAAGTGATAGATTTCAGTCAGCCATTCTTCTTCAGTGGCGTATCGATATTAGCTGCGCCGAATCAAAAAGCTGATATTCCATTGCTTGCATTTCTATTGCCATTTTCGCCTGAACTGTGGATAGCAATATTCACATCTCTCAATGTAACTGCCATTTTTGTTGCTATATATGAGTGGTTATCTCCTTTTGGATTAAACCCATGGGGAAGGCAGAGGTCCAAAAACTTTAGTATTTCAAGTGCTCTGTGGGTTATGTGGGGCCTGTTATGTGGCCACTTAGTTGCCTTCAAAGCCCCGAAGAGTTGGCCTAACAAGTTTCTGATAAATGTCTGGGGCGGCTTTTCTGTGATATTCGTCGCAAGTTACACTGCCAATATTGCCGCCCTTATTGCTGGACTGTTTTTTCACAACGCTGTGGATGATTATCAAGTAACGAGCAATGTAAGTACCTATTCAAAGTTTACTACTATAACATAAGAAAGAAGGATTAACAGAAAAGTCACGAAAATAACACTAAATCTAGTTTTCTCTCAGATTGAATTTCTAAGGTGAAAATATCCTGTCGAAAAAGCAAATTGCTTCTCGGAGTTTTTCTACGCAACGCTGGCCACCCACCAAATTAGCTCCCTTATCCGACCAATTTCCTTATTACCTGATATAAAAGCGTAATGAGCGCCATTTGTTGGCAGTGGCTGTCCCTGAGGGTCGGGACGGCGCGGTCGTCGGTGGCCGAGTACTATGTGCAGAGGAATAACCCACAGCTGGCGCAGCAGATGAGGCGGTACGCACTCCATGATGTCGAGGAGGGCATTCAGAGGCTCAGGTCAGACTAGAAACCTATCAAGTATTTTGGACATATTTAAACTTCTTCTACTTCTACCACCGCAAAGTCTACTACTGGATTTGGGCGGAGATCACAATTTGTCAACTATATATACATGAATGGAAAACGGCCCAGTAACTTTTGTATTATTTTTAGAAGTAACTGAAAAAAATATATACTATATGACGCGCTCCATTATACAAAGTGTAGGTAAACTAGTGTAACCTAGAGCATATTAAACAAGTAATTTTTATTTTAATGATGTGATAAGAAAACAATAAATTAGAAGAAAATAACCATCACACTATAACTGCTAACTAAGTTGAAAGTGTAAAAATTTGCCAGCATTGTCACTACCTAGCTATATTCTCCAAATAAATTTCCAAGCTACCGCAAAGAAGTGACAGGAGATAGGGCCGTAAATACAATCAAATTAACTAATTTACCCACGTGTAAACGAACAGATGTGTTCTTCTTCTTCTTTTCGAGTGGGACACCGAGTCGTCCAACGACCCGATGAACCCTAGTGTCAGAATTTTTCAACCGCCTACTACAAGTAGCAGGCTTCTGACATGGTTGTGTAACGACCGCCGTCTAAGTGATCATAGACAGCAACCGGGACCTACGGCTTAACGTGCCATCCGAAACACGGAACCATCTTACTTACGGACAATCGGGTGGTTCAGCCCGCAATGTCCTAACCAGACTGGGAACAAATTCACAAAGAGATAAATATCAACTTTGTGAGTGACCCACCGAGAATCGAACTCGGGACCTTCTGCGTCAAAGGCAGTCGCGCTACCACTGCGCCACATCGGTCGTCAAATGTGTTGAGACACGTTTATATATTTGATGAGGGAGAGAAACCTTAGGCTGTTGATGAGGTCAAGGATATCCCAATAGTGGAGCTTCGTTAACAATTAATATGCAAGTTAGTAAGCTTGAGTTCATAAAACGATCGAAAAGATTTACGTTTTAATATATTCACTGTGCCTATCTTTTTAGATAACAAATATAAGGATGATAATTTAAATATATAAAAAGTTTTAGTTTATAAAAAGTAAAGGTTTAAAAGTGAAATTGCGACTTATAATATTAATATGCTAATATTAATAAAGCTTTTTCCAGAAGCTATTTGTCATACAATAAAGCTGTAAATGTAAACGTCTGTCATAAAAATACTTAGTTATCTAACAAATATCACCCTTTCAGCAGCAAATAATTCATAAAAACTCAACATTTTTCGCGTATATTTTTGTTATGAATTAATATCTGTAACAGTTTCAATGAGAAACTACTGCCCAGGGTCAAATGAAAAGAAAATATACTTAAACTTCGCTCCAGGTGCTTAGGTAGTACTTTGATCAAACCGAAATTTACGCTAGTTTAGAGCGCCATGTATATTTTATTTTTAGTAACTGAACAATTTTTCATTGATGTAGTTAACAAACTGTGATTTTTGCCGCCTCGTAAAAACTACATAAGTAAAACGTTAACTGAATAAAGGTAACCCCAGGGAAAGCAAAACATGAGGAAGGTCTAATTGAAGAGGATCTCTTTTAATTACACGTTGGTAAGGCACTCGGCGACAAATTAGGATTAAACGGCTTGTGATCGTGGAATGCTCCTCTCAACAAAATGTAGGTAAATACCAATACAAATAATAGTTATCAGTAACACAATTACAGATACAGATTTTAGGACAATAAGAAATGAAATAGGACACAACAGGCACTGATTATGTCTAGAAAGAAAATTCTTACGGCAGACCTTAAAGGTGCCGTGTGATGTCGGCTTAGAATAGCATCACCCCACGTCCTTCCCGCGAGTGTCGTAAGAGGCGACTAAGGGACTCGAGAGTATTGGTGTATTACAAATTTTAGGCGACAGGCTGACAACCTGTCACTATAGTGATGGACATGTTTTCTGAAGCAACCTTGGAAAGCAATCCTCAAAAATGTCGGACGTGGCGATAGCGACCGTATTCTTACGGCCGTTAGCGCTCTGCCTACCCCGCAAGGGATAAAGGCGTGATATATATATGTATGTAGACCTTAAATAAGCAAGAGCATGAGTTAAATCGATCCTTTGTATTCATTAAAATATATACCTTATATTCTTTACAAATATATTTCCAAATCTCAACTGTCTTAAACAGATGCTGAATAAACACAATAAAATTAATGAATCAATTTGCTCACTTTGAATCTCAAATTAAACAGACCTATTGTTTTTAAGAAACACAGCTGTTATAATAAATTTATTAAAATTTGGATCAAATTATTCATCGCAATTCACTCAAGATTCCATTTTTAATCCCTTTGAATTAATTAAGTCAGATCTAACGCCAGTTTCAGATTTGATGATTTTATTTTTAACAATATTCGTGTCGTTAAAAGAGCGTAGCCTTATCGTTATATTGCAAATAAAATGCTTTATTTCTGGTCCATTATCGACAGAAAAAAAATTACAACGTGACCGAGATGAAGATAGAGAGTTTTTCACACAAAAAACTGTATCATTTGATGTTTCACACCATCCGTGTAGCGGCTACTCTTTTTGCCAAACTGATTAGAAACCCCTATAATATTTTGACATTTTACATGCATACATATATATATCACGCCTTTATCCCTTGGGGGTAGGCAGAGCGTTAACGGCCGTAAGAAAACGGCCGCTATCGCCACGTCTGACATTTTTGAGGATTGTTTTCCAAGGTTGTTCAAAAAAAAACATCTGTATCACTATAGTCACAGTCTATCGCCTATAAATTGTAATACACCAATACCCTCGAGTCCCTTAGCCGCCTCTTACGACACCCGCGGGAAGGATGTGTGGTGATGCTATTCTAAGCCGGCATGACACGGCAAACGGCATTTTCATTACAAAAATATAGCAAAAACTTGCACATAACCTACATTTTGTTTGCTGTCCTGATAACGTAGAACACGCTATAACTTTCTTGCTTTAGGTTACTTGCATATTCATGACTTGACGAATGCAAGCCTCCGGATATTGGTTTATGTAAATAAGGATACGATTGTTCGAAGAGATAAAGGATTTGCCAAAAAAACAGCAGTTTCCAACTTATTACTCTTCTCATCCTTTAAACTGTTTCTGTTTTATATTTACAAGAATAAATTGAAAATAAACTCTAAATCTTAATCAAATAAAATCCTGCAGTTATGCTGTGATTTAAAGTCTACCTAACAGAAGCACATTTTTATGCCAATCTATACGATATGTTTCGTTCAGATTGGAAAAATACGCAATGAATTTTATACAGCCATAAAATTTTCTAGTCCACAAGCTCTACGGTTTTATCAGATGGCTATTTAATGCTCCTCAGTGCGTTTGTTTTATGAGCTTGATTTAGTACCCACACCCACAGTTTGGGAATAATACATTGAAATGAAAGAGATAACACCAAAGCTAATCTCAATTTCTGCTGAAAGATGTTGTTTCACTCACGACGTATTTCGCTAGCTAAGGACACGTACTTCATTACCTTCGCACCACGTGAGATAAATTGCACCTTATACCTTGGAGATTGAGTTAATGTTACTCTGTAAAATATTTTTATTTCACCTTTTTATCGTGACGACAGAGTATATTTTTTACTCCGAAGTTTAGAGACTGGTCCGTGGCTGGTCTTAACACTTCGTGTTTACGAGGTTAGCGTCATTTATTTGGAAATTATTTCGTTTATTCTTCAGCAAATATAATGATTATTATGGTGTAACATAATTGTATGTTTTACTTTCAGAAATGGTACTTTGGACCTCTTGATAGCCGACACACCAGTTCTGGATTACTACCGAGCAACCGACCACGGATGCAAGCTGCAGCGTGTAGGAGACCATGCACTTGCTGAAGACACCTACGCTATCGGAATGGCCAAAGGATTTCCTCTAAAGGTATGATACATACGATTCTGTGTAATTCCTTATTCTCTAAGAAACTTTTTTATGGAAAATGAGCTCGAGCGGTGTATTTTTTACGAATTGGAGAAAATAAAATTTTGGGTACTCTGATTTTGCTGAGACTTATCTGTTAACGTTATTGATGTCACGCACGGAATACATTGACTGAGCAACGCTAAGGCAGCAAAGTGGCTTATATTTACCGAGGTTGGCGATAGAACGCCTGAGTGGTAGCGGCCCGGATCTTTGCAAGTAAAGATTGATGGATGACGCACGCGAGTCGTGCTAATGGTGTGATCGATAGGCGGATGTCATATAGCCCACCACTGCCGATTATACGTCATTTTATCTTGACGGCTCTTGCCGCCTCAGGGACTTGTGTACCTAGCCGCTACGATCGCGACATAAATCACCAAATCAGTCTTCTTTTTCGTCTTTATTGTTTTACGTTTTCAGATGTTTTTCTTTGTGAGCTTTGGGTTCCAGGGCTGGTATTTAATACACGATTTTTTCGAAAGTATAAGATTTTATTTGAATTGTTAGATAGTTTATCCCAGGCCCATGGATTAGGAACCACGTGTTTAATATATTGAGTCATTATGTGTGACCGCGAAAGTTTTAAATGTTATACGACTGGTCATTATGGCTGGTTAGTAGTTTTCCCGGTGGAATTGTTGCGCAAACAGAGTAACATTATTGAAACTCGTTTATTTACTCTAAATGCTAAATTAAATAATAAATGGGCTACCTATTAGATAAATATTTAACTGTATGTTTTGCAGGACAGCATATCAGCCGTTATATCAAAATATTCATCAAACGGGTACATGGACATTTTGACTGAAAAGTGGTACGGAGGTTTGCCGTGTTTCAAGCTAAGCCCAGATTATGGAATCCAGCCAAAGCCTTTAGGTAAGAACTTTCAAATTTCATAATCATGGGAAAACTATGTTTAAGCATGAAGCAAGTTGAAATGAAACTACGAGTATCTCTGAAACCTTATTAGTAAATGTAAGAGCGAAACTAAACGTAATTCTAAATAGAGTTGTACATCACTATTGTAAGTTCCTTACACGTACATGGTGTAGTGTAGTGAGCTCGCTCGTTTCCGTCGGAAATTTCATTAGAATTTATCGCCTCCCCCGCGTTAATCCGCTCCCCTCCCTCCCCCCGCAGACGGGAGACGAGGGGGGCTTCTAACAGTTGACGTAAAAGATTAAACATGGGATTTATAGCGGAAAAAATGAGGTGGTACGAGAATGTCGAGTGTGTTTATTTATTATTAAACAGATACCGAGTAAACGCTTTTCCGAATTAAAAGTTTCCCCGTAAATAAGCGCCACGGGAGATTGTTATAGACTTCGCTCGTTGGGGAGTTAAAAGACCGTTTATGTGTCACGTTATTACTTTACGACCGACAGGTATTTTGCTACGCTTAGGTACCGTAATAACTGACTCATAAATACAATTGAATAACTATAAGTGCGAAAGTGCTTACTCAGTAAATACAAAGATTGGTACTTCAATGTTTATTTTATAGAGGAATCCTGTGATGTTATTCCTCGATTTTCCAATTTACTGAGAGAATATTACTTGGTAGAACCGATTACTCTAGCCAGGTCTTACAAAGTCAAAGCTTGCCTGGTCTTCCAAAGCTTGCGTTTTCAAGCGTTTGGTAACTGTCAATAACTGGCGATTGAGCTAGACTCTAGTCAACAACGCATGAGCAAGCATGGGACTCTAGATATAGTCTGTCTGCAGTTAAATGCACCTGATTCTAGTGATTTGAATAGCTTTGGATAGGATTTGGATTAAAACGTGAGCATCCAGTTGAGCAGGTACTAGGAAGATTCTACAGGATGACTTTTATGAACTTCCACTTTATAAGAAGCGGTAACTTGTTGCCAATTTTCAAGTTTTATTTATATGGCACCCTTTTTACGTTCCGTTATGATTTATTTAAGGGCATTGGCCTTGTCGGTGGAGTATCCGCCAGCTTTCTCTGTCCTCAACCTTCTCCTTGACTTCTCTGTACCACCATTATTTTTTCCTTTATCTGATCCAAATAATTCCTTCTTGGTCTTCCCCTTCCTCTTCTTCCTTCAATCTTGCCTTCAACGATTGCTGTAAATAACTGGTCATGCCGTATATTACATTCTGTATAGAATATAAAATTATATCATCAGTAAACATCTTTATAGTGCACTAATTTTCTAATATTTAAGAACAAAGTTTTGTTTCTGTGGTAGAGGAGCATTGCGTCGCCAAACTTTTCGCATTTGTGTTCGATATTAGCAAAGTTTTCTCACTAAATAAAGTGAGGTATATTTGCGAGTTTGTGAACGTCTGCACAAAATATAAAATGTTAATGACTACATTAATAAAGCACTTGGCGCACGACTGAGCGCTAAAACAACGCAGCGGTCTGTCGGATCCATACTAAAAATGACAATCCCCATTCTAAAACCGCTCAATCGCTGTCAACGCAGCGCTATCGCAATGTCCGTCGAGTGCAGTTTTAGTATGGATCTGACAGACCGCTGCGATATTTTAGCGCTCCGTCGTGCGTCAAGTGCGATCCGATTATATCCGATATCCGATTCGAGTACTTAATAGATATTAAGTACTCGACTTTACTTAAAGAATTGAAAAGAAATAATGCCAAATAAATCATATTTTATAAAACTCGACATGCAATTTTTAACATTATGAACATTATGAACTATCAAGAAATCCCAACATAGAATGAAAATAAAAAAAACTGCTGCTAGTTTGTCGTCTCAACTGTTGTTTTCAGTCTGGCATTGTCGCAGTGGAGCAATTAAGTAATTTACCCGAGAATGCACTTAAACGGGCGAGAATGCCACGTTTTCCGCTTACCCTGTCTTGACCCCCGGCAGTCATTTTATGCTTAGAGTTTTACTGCATCTCAAACTCAACGATGGACAAATACCTGGAGCCTGTCGCGAGTATAAATAAGATCATTTTTAGCTTTCAAACACTATAAAATCTCTGACGTAAAGTATTTTATGAAATGAAAATATGAAATTATTATGAAAATATTATGGATTTCCTTTAGAAATCGGTAGATACCTACAACCTACAAGCATACCTAATTATACTCGTATTGGTGTGTTGGTCGTCACGGTCTTTTTGTTGCCCATTTTAGGACGTAGGCCTCCTTCAATTTCCTCCACTGCGATCTTGCGCTCTTTGCAGTTTTGTAGTTACCTACTGTGCAGTTAATTATTACACTTATAATCGAATACTAAATTAAATGTAATAAATAGGTAACCAGTATGGAAAGTAGCTCTGAGAACAAAATCAAAGTACCTACTTACTCAAAGTCCTTATACTTTGACAAAATCATCATCGATATTTTCTGTTAGCTTGTTAATGATGATGACCAAAGCGTGTTTGACTACATAAATCAAGTCAAGTGGTTTGTTTTACGCGAACTCCTCACTGCGCGATTGATGAGTGTGTTTATTTGCGGATCCATCACGCCCACAATCGGTTGATTACACACACAAATTACCAATCGGATGGATCGCCGGATCCGATCCTCGCATCTCTCACTCTGCGTAGTCTTAAGTAGATAAGTAAGGATATAAAATTTTATACAGACCTACAGCTTAGTTAGATTAGGAGCAACAAATTTTATTAAAATTTTCGTAAACAGGCCACAGAGAGTGCAGATGATATACAGGATGTTAGGGACAGTCCTGAATACTGATAGGGTGAAGGCAGACCATGAAACTGAACAACTTTCCCCTAGAAACATATGTCAGGAATCAACAAAAAAAATTCGACCTCTCATACAAAATCGCGACTGCATTTACTATGGAAAACCAAAAATTTTTTTACGTTTCCTGACATATTATGTGCCTAGGGGAAAGTTGTTCAGTTACATGGTCTGCTTGCACCCTATCAGTATTCAGGACGCTGTCCCTTACATCCTGTAGAAATCTTTAAAAAAACCTTGATGACACCCACCCTGTACATATCTTTGTCAGTTATGGATACTAAACTACTTAATTTAAAAATGACCTTCATATTTGTCGAACGTTTTCTATCGCATACCGTACCGACAAGCTTTCCCGGAATTTTATTTGTATATTTTATAGTTCGGGCTTGTGAAATTTATTGGGCGTCCGTGCCCAGAATCTCCTTATCGTGGGACAAGCGCCTGCCGTTTTATTACAAGCAATTTATTGTCATCATAATGCTGCTAATTATTCAGGATCTTGGACAGATCGCGGGCTAATCTTCGTTTTCTGCGAGGAAATTACTTTTGTTCTCTCACGCGTAAATTCTGTTGCTTATCTTTTAAATGCTGCAGTAAACCAAAGCTACTTTGTAGGGCTCGAAGGGAGTGTGTCAATTCAAGTAAAACAGGTTAAGGCATTAGCCCATTATTTTCGGCGTACGGATAGTAAGAGTAATTTTTAAGTTATTATAAATATTGATATAAAAATTTAACTTTAGGCAAGGGATAAAGGCGTGATTTGTGTGTGTGTGTGTGTATATATATAAAAATAATATTTACCTAAGTATATTTCTTTATTTCTTCGTAGGTGTGGCAGCAGTGGCTGGAGTATTCATTTTGCTAGGAGTTGGAATGATCGTGGGCTGTCTGATATTGATCCTAGAACATCTTTTCTACAAATACATGCTGCCCGTACTGCGTCACAAGCCGAAAGGAACGATTTGGAGAAGCAGAAACATTATGTTCTTTAGTCAGGTACGTTGAGCAGAACAGACCTACTATTATACCGGTGGTGTCAAAAAGAAAGTTTTGCCTCCTTGAACTAATTTTAAAGTAGAATGCCACCCTAGCCAACTTTAACTAGATATCTAAGTATAGACCTACCCTGTGACCGATGCTCGGACAGACAGGGACGGACAACAAATACGTTACAAACCAGAGCGTTACGGAAAATTGCGATAATTTCAAGAGTTGAATCAGCAACTGGAGTTTTGACTACCTAATGTTTCTTGAAGAAAGTTTTTCAGTTTCATGAACAGTTTAACACAGTGAGAAGAAATCCGTATTTTTCAAGGAATAGCAGTATACTGGGTATAGTCTTGTATACAGTAGTTAGTATATGGTCTTGTATACAGTAGATACCTATAGGTATAGAATTTGTTTGCTTGACTCGAACGCGAGCCAAGTCAGGCGCCGGATTACAGCCCGGCCACGCTTAGTGGCTTTTAACACCGAACGACCGCTGTCTTCCAAGCAGACATAATCTCCCCAAAGTGACATTGTTTTACTTCCCTGTCCCGTTTCACTTTAGCTAATAAGTCCTTCGTTTCAACGTCTTGCTTTGTTACAATTTTTATCTTCGTTTCTTTTTCAGAAATTGTACAGATTCATCAACTGCGTTGAGTTGGTGTCTCCGCATCATGCAGCTAGAGAACTTGTCAATACTGTTCGCCAAGGGCACTTTATGTCTTTATTCCAAAAGAGTGTCAAAAGGGTAAAATGAATTCATTATTGTCTTTCCGTATCATAATGATTTCCATTTCAGATTATGACAGGAAACCCGTTTGTTTCAGAAGGAACATGAACAGCGTAGGCGAAGAAAAAGCAAAGCACAATTCTTTGAGATGATTCAAGAAATAAGAAGGTAAATAGAAAATAAAATTTCAGTTTAAACCTACCCATTTTGGGCACCACCAGCTAGTTTTAACATAAAATAGCTTAAAAAATTAACAATTTAAATCTTTTCTCAGACAGCAAGGAAGAGATCGAGATCGCGACAAGTCATTAGATTCCATAAAAGAAAATGTTGCAGTAGAAACTCCCGATGAATCAGAGGAATTGACAGAATCTAAATTTTTATCCCCATCTCCTGAAGTTCCATCCCGTTCACCCCGTGGTGGCCGCTCCCCGCGACAGATCAGATCGCCGAGAGGTCGACGGAAAAGAAACAGTCTGGGCTTGAACGTTAGAAGGTTCAGCACAGATTCAGTTCTTGGTTCCGATTCCACTTCGTTTTATGAAAGAACTAGCCATAACATAGGAAGAAGACTCAGTCGTGACACTAGTTGCTTAACAAATTCTCCACCTGACATCAACTCCCGACTGCGTACACCCTCCCCTAGAAGAGGAGAAGGTTCGTCAACCAGATCCTACCAAGACGTTTCAGATCGATCTTGTAATTATCTAAGTATAGATGGACCAACTCCACGGGCTAGTATAGAGATCATGGTTTCACGGGAAGATTCTTCACCTATTCCACCATATCCAAGAGTGGCGCCCGCAGGTGCACGTTCGGAATTCCCTTTAGTATCAGAAGAAGAACTGATAAGGTTATGGCGTAGTTCAGAACGAGAAGTGCAAGAAGCGTTACTAGCAGCGTTGTACGAGAGGAGAGCCACTCTAGACCCGAAGCAGGATCCTGGATGAATGAAGCATTCAGGAACATTTCTGGAAAGAAATTGGTCTGCTGACATTTTTTTGAGAACGTCTCGTTGCTGCTCGGCGCGGGGGCGATTAGAAGTATCGATAAGATCACGCCGAAGAGGTTGAGTTAGTGCCTTTTTTAAATTGTTTGATGCGGATTGTGCAGCAAGCGGCGGTAAGATAAAAAATAGGTGTTCATTTCAGTGTCTTGGTATGATTATCGTACGTGAAAAGCTGCCTTATTTTACATTTAATTGCTTTTTAACTTTGTTCCCGCGTCAAACAATCTAAATTACGGTACTTGGTTTGAAAGGTACTTGGAATTTGGAGATGTTTACGTCCAGAAAATCAATTTAGGCGATTAGTAGAATATTATGAAACGTAGACTTGAAACTCTATGAAATTATTGTATAAATATTAAATTAGCTGTGACCAGAAAATTTAAAGTGCTTTATTCTATAGTCTAGTCAGCGTTAGATAATTTAATTAAACTCTGGGCGTCGCCAGACGAAAATATAGCATTAGAAGTAAAAATACTAATGATTACGATCTTTAACATCAAAATTACGTATTATAATTATTTTGAGTAAACTAAGAATAAATATTATAATGCAATCATTTTTTGTGAGGATCATGTTCCTAATTATTTTTAGAGTAGGTAGGCACATTATCACAAAGCTCATCGTGACATTTTATTTGCCATCTTTTGTTTTCAAATTGCGTTGAGTCATAAAAAAATACGATCCAAATTATCCTATCCTTTCTACGTAGCCTCTACACTAAAAACTAGCTGTTTTGGTATCTGCTTAAAAGGCGAATATCAACTGAACCTTCCAATTAGTACATTGGTTGATCATTTTATTTGGTTACAAATCATTTTCAAACTACCAGTATTAACAACGAATCACGAAATGTGAGAGTACGTTGACACGGTTTTACTTAACAATAAAATCCACACCTAGCAAGAAAAGTATCTTTATCAATATGCTACTGAAAACAGTAGTCTTGTTGCACTGAATTTCAGTAAATTTTTCTTGATCTGAATTTTTTACCAAGTTATAAACTACGCCTATTCCGCGACATAACTTTTATTGCAAGAACCAGCCTCTCGAAATGATTCGCAGGAACTGCTGAGTTATTCATAGTTTTCGCGCTTCCGACCCCGGTAACTTTTCATGTTCCGTCTCGAGCCTCAATTGAGGCACGTGAAACAAAACAGGAAACTTACCGATTCAGTCGCCCGTCTCCCGCTTCAATGAAGTTTCAGTTGAGTGCAACTTTCCTCAAACTGAATGTACCTACAGAGTCGCAGTTTCAAGCAAAGCCCTCTCACAGATTTAGATGAATCCTATAAACTCAGTCCAATGAAAGATTCAGAAAGAACTTTATGACAACCAGGGCATGGCACTAAGTCGCACTTAAATGTGACTCGCGCTCAATCGCTCTTGATTACTTACATGTACAAAAGATCAAAACACTACTAAGAAGCAGGATATTTTTGGATACGGATTATCTCATAAGATAACAGAAGATCGCACATTAATTCTGAATGTGACGAATTTTTCACTGTGGTTTAGTAGGAGATTTAAATCAATGATACGAACAAGCCACAGAAAATTTATAACCTTTCATTAAAAAGCATACCCTCATCTTTTTTTGTTTCCGTCAAATATTCGTAATAACTAAACATTATTAAACTCGTTAAATACCGCGTAGAGTTGTAAGCTAATAAAATTACAAAACTGCCAAAAGTATCTGAATAGATAGAAAATAAGAGTTTATTGCATCACTTCTTCCTAGATTTGCACCCTAGACTTTAGTTAGAGTTTCTCTTTCTCTCCTATTCCCAACTAATACTTACTTAGACTACCTAAAAAAGTAAGACATAATAAGACAAATTTGAAAAGCAATATTTTCCGATTAGATTTTGTACCAGCTTTCAATGTGTCTTAACATAAATAAAAAAGCAACATATTTTGTACAAACTGTGTATTATTTTCCTCAAAAAAATGTGTCAATCATTCTGTAAATGGTAGTGCGTTGTGATATAGAAGTAAGCGATCGCAATATACGAGTACTGTGTTTTTGTTTTATGCAATGAATTAACAAAATAATAGTTAGTAAATTTAATAATACATTAGGGATGAATCTTTTCTGCTTGAATATACTTAATTCAAACGTTTAGGTAATATACGAGGTGCAAATTTTTGATGTTACATTTAATCATGTTAATTTAATATTTTATCGCTTTATACCAAAACTATCAGTAGCATGACAGCCTAAAAGATATTTTTTCTAAAAGAATTGTTACTTCACACACACCGCTTTGTTTACAGGATGTGACATTTTTCCACATATTTTGTCTAACATTATACCCATTCAATAAATTCTACAAATTTATTATAAAATTCGTATTTCTAGATTAACTGAATATTTTAAAAATGTTTTACCTTACATTCTGTTGAAATATTCTATGATATATTTATTAATATAAAATTTATTTTACTTTAGTGTGCAATTTTATTATGTCAGTGTCAGTGACCGTGATCTTGATCTACTCTGTGTAAATGAAAAAAGTGTATTTACCAAATATAGTACACCTATTAGGTATATTAAATTTGTTTGACTTGATTAGTTTCTTATTTCAAGTTTGGACCAAATTGTATATTGTTTTAATTAAAAAAAAACATTAACGCATACAAAATAATCTATTGGATGTGAGTCATCTAGTGATATTTAAAGTCTTATGCATTTCTCTTTCTAATGTATAAATAACGGACTATTATGAATAGGTAGTATGAAATTATCGTATATAAGTAGTCCAACAATAAATTAACTAAGAATTGAAATAAAATGAAACAAATTAATCCTTTACTAAATAGCGAAAACCTGACCTTAGTTGTAACTATAATGTATTGTACTTACCTAATACAATATGATTTGTCAAATTTCCATGATGTTATTATTTGTAAAAATAAGAAATAAGTAATATTTGTGTTAGTAAGTTCTTTTTTTAACAGTACAAATTTTTTCGAACGGTGGTTGGTGGTAATGTATTCGAGGATTTCATGTTTTTTAATAGAAATTTATATTAAAGGAGTAAAATATCAAAATTAAAAACTAGATATTAAATTAAAATGAAACGCCAATTTTAATAAAATACCTATACTTACATTATGTAAATTGTAAACTGTATATGTACCTATGTAATATTTCATCTGTATAATATTGTTGTATATACCTAAATGATTTAAATGGTATTCATAGAAGTACCTACATTTTACTGATAGAACCATCTAAAGAAAATTAATTATCGTACGACCATTTAATTTTAATGTGTCTTTCTTTCATTTAGGGCAGAATTTCATTGAATGAAAGTCAATACGAACTTAAATCATAAATGGTATATTTTTCTTTGCGCCATGTGGTTTGCAGTCACAAAAAAATTTAGTGGGAAAATAAAATATTTGTGCCAGATTGTAAGTTTTATTTCATCATACCTTCTTTTACTAACAAATAGCCTAGCTTTAGAAAATATTTAACTTCAACAGTTTTTTTTCTCTTTGTAACTATCTACTAAATTTCAGCCGATACGTGCGACCTGCGTAAGGTTAGGTACCTACTCTCTCTCTTTTCGTGTAGGACACCGAGTCGTTTGCTGCCTCAGCTGCAGCAGTCGGTAAAGCGTGAGAGGTGGGAATGGAAACACAGGTGTTCTGATTGCGATAATGATTTATTTATAATATAAACAGAGGACCCTGGAATGAATATTTAGAGGTAGAAATGAGAATGATTGAACAGTGGGATCGGTATGTACAAAAGTAGGAATGAATAGTTGCACATTTACCTTAAAGGGTCCAGATAGATTTTCGGATATCGTAACATATTGCTTGAGTCCTCTGTTTTTCCGGTTGGTACACCGAGTCGTCCAACGGCCCAAATTAATGTTTTTATAGGTTGATTGTTTTCAACGACATCAATGAGTGAAGTGGATGAAGGAAAGACGTGGTATAATATGGAACGACAGTAGGTGAAACTCGAAAATATGATAGATGGAAGAATAAAAATGAGGGGGTAAGGGGCGGTGCTGGGCGGTGGTATGGTATGTTGGCGGTGCTATGTTACACGTTTAAGAATTCATTTCAGTTTTGAATTAGATAATCTTGAATTCAGTGTCTACATTGTTAGGGTATGTTCTATCCCCAAGGAATAAAGATCGAAAGTCGAATTTGTTAATAATTTACTCCTAAACAAAAATATCACGGATAGTGTTTTAAAAGGTATTGGATTCTATATCGTTTATAAATCGTTTAAAAATAATAAAAGTTTGTTGCATTATTTTCCGTGGACATTGACGATTTGTACCGATATCAATCCTATTGATAGATACTTATTATATTCATATTCATATTCTTTATTGCGCACCATATTGTACATAAGGTGATAGTGGTACATAGTTTCCAGCATTTGAAACCCCTCATACAGTAGGGCTGTAGGGTACCTATTACGATAAGTGAGAGAGCTTATTATTACATTAACAAGCTTATTATAATAATAGAATACAAAAGTTAAAACTAGGGCTTATGTAAAGCTAATTAATGCTTAATCTTCTCATAATAAATAAGTGATTGCAATGTTTACTGTAATTTGTATGTCAGTGTGTGTGTATGTGTTTGACTGTGTGTGACAGAGTGTGTGTGTATATGTTTGTGGTGTGTGTGTGTACAGTTTCTGTTGTAGAACTGAAATTCCCGGTTCTATGGTAGAAAAGCTGGCACAACTACAGGTTTGGGAACCGGTGTTTTAGGCTCGACTTATCACTTTGCAATCAAGTCGCTTCATGGTTTTAATTGAATTCTGTACTGAAAGACACGATTTTGGCTGCTGAGTGCTTTAATGTTTATTGGTCTCTTTCTTGCGTTCTAAAAGAAAGATTTCACTGGCTCTGTTTTAATGGAGCAGGTTAGTAATTCTTCTTCTTCTTAGTTAGTAAATAGGAAATCTTGTGTTTTTAAGACTCGGTCAGACATATATACGTACTATCTAAATATACCTAACTACTAAAATTATATGAAATTCATTTGCCTTACGATATCGGTTTAGACTTACCTCATTTCTACAAGTGGGTATTGAAACAAGCGACTGGGCAACGATCAAGGGAGTGGGCACTTTCCTTATCCTTTCCCTGTGAATGCAAGATCTTGCACTTGGTTTCAAGCCCCGACTGCCAAGCGTGTTGAGTACCTACCTCTTCGGGGCATGCCTAAGTGCTGTGCACTGTTGTGGTTGTTGTTGTTGAAATTGAATCATCTTCCTCGCCTTATCCCGTTCACTGTAGGGGCTGGCTACCTAACCTAGAGGATTTGACGAGGAACTTAGTTTTTACACATAGCGACTGCCATCTGACCTCTGCAACCCTAAGGCTCACCTGGCCTGAATCCCAGGTTAAGTCACATTCAAATATCAAGTTCAACAATAATGAATATTGTTGAATGTAAGCATTATATTATGCACATTACTTTTCTTGAAGAATGAAGGACACAGTCAAAATGCGGGCTTAATAATGTTACTCGAATTTTGTACAGGATAGTACCAAACGACGGACTTTTTTTCATCGTGTAAAAAGTTTTCCTCATAGACAGATAATATTTTATCTACATCCAACGCCATCTGTACAGTTTTCCTCGTACTAAACAGTGCTACGAGTGAGGTGAGTCCGTGGATCAGGTGGGTACTACTTGGTATGACATGATGCTTAGAGCAACCGTCTACGGTCGTTACGTTGCCTTTGGGTAATAGTGTATCCCCCACATCTCTGAACCTAATCAGTCAAATAAGTTTCTATACTTGAAAGTTTCGTCAAATCAACGATACAACAGCTGAAAACCAGCGCTACGGAATATTCGCTGTTGCAAATGCTGAGCTTGAGACTTTTTCGGTGTCGAGTGCGCTCTAGTTTAGGTTTCATTTTAAATATGCAAGTATCATTTTTTAATTTTGTACCGATACTGAATAAAATTTCCTAATTTCTTTATAGATTTTAGATTGATCTTTTGCGAAAGTTGGGTAAGACTATAGAGGTAAGTACAAAAGTTTACTTTAAAATACTCTGGTTTTGAGTTAAAATTGTTTAGTATACACCATACTTTAACAAGCTGTTTGTTTAATTTGTGTGGGTTCTTTATCTCCCTATAGAATCGCGTATGTGTAGAATCAAAGAATCTCAAATTGAACGTTCGTGTTACTGGCATTTTATATGTCTTATAATTTTAGGCGACAATCTGACAACCTACACTACAATCATACACGAATCATCTGAAAGGGCCCTCAATATTTGTCAGACGTGGCGATAGCGACCGTATTTTTACGACCATTAACGCTCTGCTTACCCCGCAAGAGTAAAGGCGTGATATGTATACGTGTATGTGTATTTATGTGTATGTTACTGGCATTTCCTAAACTAAATAAGTACTAAAATAAAACCAATATTTAATATATATTATTTATATAATATTCGTGAATCTTTTACACGGGTGTATTATTAAATAATTCCTTTATTAACACACAACAAATATTTTAACATACAATCAGGGAATATAGCTAGTTTGATTATCAATTTGTCGCACAATCCAGATTTTTTGTGACAAAAATACAATTATACATAACGAATTAATTTTATATAAATAATTATATTCTTCCTCGCCTTTGAACTAAGATATAAAACGCTGTGTGAGAAAAAAAATGCTAAGGTAAGGTGTGTTCCGCTAAACATATTCTACATAAAGCCCTTCTAAGATATGCCTCTTCTTCGCGCCTTCTACTCGACTTACACACATTGCTAGTATAAGAAAACTCTACTGTTACAACTCTTTTACTCAGATATTTTATATTAATACACATCTTTTTCATGCAGAGGTAATTCTCAATAACAGTTGGTCGAGGCTGTAATTGATTTCGCCAAATTGACATATAAATTTTCAGATCCAATTAAGCTAAAATCAGCAAATATAAGCTTTATGAGCTTAACCAGAGGAATCATAGGATGAATACAATGTTTAATTATAAAGACTCCATTATTATGATTTGTAGTATAAACTCCTAAATTTGGCGTCATAAGTATTTTCATAATTATCTTTCATATCATAAGTACAATAAGATTTTAAGGTATTTGTATATGAAAAAGCGATGATTATTAAACGAGAAAATCGCTCAAATTAGTAGAACGTTGAAATTGTGTACGTATATTTGTTTATATATCTTTTTAGGTCTGTCTTTTCGTAAGTAAGTATTATTCTAACGATTATACACTTTATAAACTAGAAATAATAATGTGCTCACGTTGTAACGTAATGTGATATAAATCGTATTGTCTATGTCATCTACACATACACTATTATTTTGTTTTATTCCACGTATCTCTGGACTCATCAATCACAAGGAATGTTGTACAAATGTATGAAATATTAGCGCTGACTTTAAAAAAATAAGTTCAATTTCTTGTTTAGAATAAAGTGTCGTCACATTGATGCTACTGGCTATTTTATTCATGAAGCCATTTAATACATATTTTAAAGACATTTTGTTAAGGAGAAAGGATAAAATAAAGAAAAGCAGGCATTTCAGTTAAAAATTGTTTTCGATGAGTCCTGATTACGTTAAAATTCAGACAAACGAAAACAAAACCAATTGATAGTCACAAAGTCTTAACCTAGCAATTGTGATTAAATAAACACCTATAGGTACTTAAGTATTAACATAGCACAATTAGGTAACAAGAATACAAACAGATTTATATGTACGTAGATATATAATACTATACAGTTGTTTATTTATACACTGGTAAACGTATTTACAAACACTAGTAGAAAATACCTGATTTTTAAACGTTGAATTTGCAGGCCAAGAATTGAAGTTTCAGTTACATGCAATAAGATATACTGAAACTATAGCTAACGTCATTATTTATTACGCCAGCCAAGATAACAAAGTCAACATTTAGATTCTAATTTTTCTAATATATTTTTGAAGCAACAATTTAATATTATGATTAAAATTCATTTATAAAAAAAGTTTAACTACGATAATAAATAAATAAAACTCTCAAACTGATAAATTAAATTTTGCAGAACCATTTATGTTTGCGACTGAAAATAATATGGTATCGCTTAATAATTAAATGCAATTAAAATTAAAATAAATACCAAATAACATTATTCTAATTCAAATTTTCAATTGATTCATTGAAGACAAAATATTAACAAGTTTAAGAAGTCAGATCCCTACTCCAGCCCGCAATATACACATAAGTAAAGCTACCTAACACCTATAAAATTAATAATACTAATACATGTTTTTACTCGTATTGTTACACAAGTTTAACATTGAAAACATCGCATTTGTTCGAAAACAATATATCATTATAATATTTTGTAAACAGCAATTCCTTACAACAATATTACTAAGGATTATTGTTGGGATTCAACAATAATGAAGCACACAAATTTAACTACTAACAAATTATAAAATAAAGTAGTGCAAGGAAACATTCAAAAGTATGAGTTTCGTTTCTCGATCGCGTGTAAGCGGTGTTCAGTGTTTCTGTTACGTTATCCATTACCATTGTCTGTTTCATGTGATTGGCCAATAGATGAGTGTAGTTGAAGGAGCAGTGTAAGGTGGTTCCCACATGTGACGCGCGACGCTGTGCATTGTTTAGTGCTTCTGTAACGACGTCTGTCAGATGCAAGGAAACTTTAAATTCCCCATACTAAATACCGACTTTGACGCAGAAGCGTTCGCATGGGTCTCTGTTACACTATTGTACTTTTGTGCCAGCGTCCGTCAAGTGTGGGTTTCGCCTACGTGGTATATTAACAGTTGCAGTTGGCTGCAGGGTTGGTCTGCGGCTGGTCGGTGAGCCTCTGCCCGCGAGCTCCTCCTGCAAGCATGGCCGGCTCGGAGTCCAGGCTCTCTGACATCTTATCGCAGATAATATCGACTAGGCGCTCGAACACAGCCTGGAAGAAATTAAAACTTATACAACTAACAAATTCAAAGAAAATGTGTGGAATGAGTATATTGTAAAAAGATAAATTTTTAACATGATGATCGCTGAAATAATGCTGACGACGCTCTGCTTATTTGTGTAATAAACGAATTTTGCTTCTAATTTCTTGTTATGTATCTCACTAAGTGTTTTCAAACATGGAAACCAGTTTCAGCTCTTACTGTTTACACTTTTTTATTGAATTGCTTAAGTAGTCAAAATTTGCTCCTTGATATTAAGGGTGGCTTTAGCATTTGTCTTGTAGAACTCTACATCAAGAATCGTTCCATGTTCTTACCATGCTCAGAATTCTAGTCTCGTTTCTTGCCAAAATCAGCCTTATATTTTCTTATGTGGAGTGGCATTGCATGTTTTTTTTTAAGAACAACGTAGGTATCTTTGAACAGTCTTACCTTGACATTGATGTTTTCCTTAGCGCTCGTCTCGTAGAACTCCACCCCCAGTTGTTCAGCCAGCTGGCGACCACGTTCAGCGCTCACCACCCTTTCCTCCTCCATGTCGCACTTGTTGCCAACCAAGATGACTTGCGCGTTGTCCCAAGAGTATGTCTTGATTTGTGTGACCCTGGAAATGAAGTTTCTTTTTTAAGGTAAGCATATAATAATAAATAAATAAATATCCTGGACAATTCACACAGCGCCATCTAGCCCCAAACTAAGCAAAGCTTGTACTATGGGAACTAGATAGCTGATACTAATACATATATACTTTTTTTTATATTACAATTACATACATACATGTTTATGGTATGAAGACGTGGGAATACACACTACCGGCTATTATAAAAGGACTAGCGAAAGATGTATTGTGTATTATTACGAATTTTGTGGACTGTAAAACTAACTTAAAGAAATTTTATTTGAAACTTAAATGATGTAGCGAGTTAGAACACATTCACTTCTTGCATAAACCTATTTAGGTTTTAGATTAGTGTCTTATTGCTAAAATATGTTGCTTGCCTATCGGTCTTCTATAGATTGTACTTCGGAGAGTGTGCGCGTGAGCTACATGAGCTGATACCATCGTACATCCAGACGCACGGCCTACCATCCGTTCTTAGTTGAAATACCCACATTACGCACTAAGCGCTTCAAATCATCTTTCATTATGCGCACGGCTAAAGAGTGGAATTCCCTGCCTGCGTCTGTATTTCCGAGTGCATGTAACCTGAATCTCTTTAAGTCTAGAGTGAATAGGCATCTTCTGGGCAAGCTCGCTCCACCGTAGATCCCATCTCTGCTCTAGGGTAAGATTGGGGTCAAGAGTAAGCCCATCACAAAAAAAAAAACTTTTTTGTATTGAACAATAAAGTAAAAAAATATATACGAGTATATATCACGCTTGTGAGCCTTAACGCACGTAAAAATATGGTCGCTATAACCACTTCTGACAAATATTTAGGGCCCTTCAAGAAAATAATAAAAATAAAAGGATCTTGATTTATATCAACAAACTACATTCATACAAACATAATTTAAGCTTAAGGAAAATAACAGCCTAAAAAGGGGACAAATCATAATTCCAGTGTTATCGATTGTTAGAGATGATTTAGTTAGACCTTAAGACCAACAATTTGACTCATTTTAGACACCAAATCAAGCGAATCACTTCACTTGTGATAATTGTAAAAATGCTATAATATGAACGATTTAATTGGTCCCGACATTTAAAGTATCGCAATTAGTTGAAAAGTTAAAACAACTTGACCTTTAACAAACTGCCATGTTTTAATTAGTTACGCAGGAACCTCATTTCAAATTGAATTTTTGGTAACCATGTTAAAGTTTTTAAAACCCGTCTTTTAAATCGTATTATTTGCTAAGTATTTCAAAAAGTAAAAAAAGAACCAGTACCAGTCTTGAACGCTGTTGAAACTCTCCTCGTTGGTGATATCATACATGAGGATGAAGCCCATGGCGCCTCTGTAATAGGCTGTTGTTATGGTGCGATAGCGTTCCTGGCCAGCCGTGTCCTGGAAGGTAATTTGTTAAAAATGACATACACACTTCTTCAAACTCGAAATTTACTATTTGTAATAGTGCACTAAAATTCCATTGTGTATTTGAATAACTTACATATTCTAGAAGTTGTAAGTATCGAAATTATAGACACATACATACATATATCACGCCTTTATCCCTTGCGGGGTATCGAAATTCTAATGACAAAAAAATGCTATTCCACTGAAAACGCTGCAGAACGGAGTATTAGAATGAGATATTTGTAAGAACATTAAAAAGAAAACTACAGCAAAAGTTGTGTTAATCTTGATTTTGTGTCAACACATACACATGTGTGTCTACATCTAGTCTAAATTGTAGTCTTACCCATATCTGGAGTTTAACACGTTTGTCGTGACGGAAAACTGTCTTCACTTTAAAATCGATGCCGACCGTCGATACGAACGCAGACGTGAATGAGTCATCTGCGTAGCGGAAGAGGAAACTGAAAATGAAAATGGAACGTCAAACGATATGACATAGGTACTTAACTTACAAGAAAGTGAATAACTCGAATATGAAATACGAGACCTTTGTACAGGCTTGTTGGTTGCGATTGTGTAAATTAAAAAAAAAGTAGAAACCCGTAAAGGAAGCTGTAAGAATGTTTGAAAAGAAATAAAAATACATCGCACAAAATGGGAAGCCAAAATCTGCAACCTTCTAGAATGAAAGGGCTGTGAACAACAAAGGTGCGGTTGCGGTCGTAGCAACGTGAATTTTATGAGCTTTTTATAGTCAGTTAAGAGGCAGGCTTACATTAACGGCAGAGAACACACTTTACAAGCTCTTGAAAGAGATTGACACTTCGTAAAAAATAATGATCGTGAGTAGAGTAGATGAGAGATGAAAAACATTTTCAGAATTATACTCTTACATACTGCAATGTGAAGTCGCACGTATTTTACATTTGTGTATTAAAATATACTCGTTCGCCCACCGTTCGGGCAAGCCCAAGCTCCCCTCCAAGCCGTCAGGCGTAGTTTTGATGGCTTCAAAACATAGAGCCTTCACGAAATAATATCAGAGGTTTTAAACCACTTTATTGTCCCAATAGACCTCTAACGTGATTGTTCAACGACTGTAAAATTATATTTCCATGTTTCCAATTTAAAGTTTCTAAAATAAGTCTGTAGTTTGAATAGTTTCCAGTTTGTTAGACCTACTTTGTTTCCTCCATCTGTTTCCACGTGCAGACCTACTTACCTAGTTTTTCCAACAGAACTGTTGCCTATGATTAGCAACTTGAACATGTAATCAAAGTTTTGGTCTGCCGCATCTTTCTGCCACTTTGGGTCGCCTCCGCCAGCCATCTATGAAAAGAAAAAAGATTTTTTAAATATACATACATACCTTGCGGGGTAGGCAGAGCATTAAAAGCCGTAAGAATACGGTCGCTATCGCCTCGTCTGACATTGTCGAGTGTTGTTTTCCAAGGTTGTTTCGGAAAACATGTGTATCACTATGGTGACAGGTGGTCAGCCTGTCGCCTACAAATTGTAATACACCAATACTCTCGAGTCCCTTAGTCGCCTCTTACGACACCCGCGGGAAGGATGTGGGGTGATGCTATTCTAAACCGGCATCACACGGCATATTTTTTAATATATGTTTGGTTTTGACTAGCACCGTTAAATCATAAGCCGTTTATCCCTCAACGAACTCGAAAATGTTTTTAATCTGAGGTTCGTGAGGCTTCCTTTGAAACATTAATCCCCCTGGATTTCTCTTTGTCAATCAAAACATTTTTTTTCTTTATTATAGAAATTGCTTTTGTTAACTTTTTGATATATGAGTATTGTGACAAACATGTTTAACCAAAAAAATTGGGATGAGCATTTCACCTTTTGCACCAGGAACGACTCGGGAAGGGTTATTCGATTGACGAGGGTTTATAGTTTATTTCCAATAATTTCATTTTATTTCTGTATGTATTTATTTAATTTATATTTCACGTATTGTAAAAGTAAGTAAGTAAGTCAAAACTCTTTATGACACACAAATCACAAATATTTGCGAAGAATCTTGAAACCAAAAATATTGTATTTAATATTCTGTAATTTGACATTTATGATTTAATAAACAAAAATATTAGCTTAACATATTTAATTTTTTCATCTGTTTGATTTACTCGATTTACAGGTGAAAACATTGTATAAAAATATATTTTAATTATAACGGTACCTCTTCTTCTAAAGTATAAGGTGGGATTTCATCGTTTAGATCTACCATTGTTACAACATTGTTCACAAATTCACTAGCATCACCTATGATCAACACTTTGACGAAGAATACATCTAATGCTAAGTACAAAATGCGACTAAACGCCTGTTTACTTTGAAACTGAACTTTACCGCATTGTATTAACTAACAAGTAAGCCCACATAGTAACCCTTACAGATAACAGCTAACGTTTATCACCGCAGTGATGGAAAACACGAATATAGCTTTTGTTATGTGATTGGCACGAACCATTTTTGTTATCAGCAAAATAGAAAATGTATGCGCTACAGTGAAACTAAATGGTTATAGATAAAGCTACCGTGACGTCGTTTCCGACACGATAATAATATGAAGTGGGTACGTTTGTACCAAACCATAACAAAAAAGGCTAGCGTTTTTCAAGTCTTTGTCTAATGCCTTCCACCTTCCGTTTTCTTTTAAAAATTAGATAACTCATTTGTTAGAGCATAAGAAAGTTAGAAAAACCATAGACGGCATCATACAAATTGTAAGTATTCAAGATTAAAGTATTGTTTAAATCGTGTTTAAATAAGGGGGTATGTTTTTCAATTAAGTGCCATTCCTATATCTGTCATGTCAGTTACATTTTTTGTTGTATTCATGTCCCAAATGGCTTTGCCCAAATTGATGAGGATACGGTTAACAATGTCTCGATAGAAAAAAAAAACTATTTAAGTGGCCTATACACTCAGTCTCATATGTAAAGAAATCTAAATACGTTGCTTAAACTTGTATACGCCACTTTCTTCGTCTTCCTTGGAAATTCTAAAATATCTGAAACGACTCAACGTTTAACTAGAAAAGATTCTAATATCTGGTACAATGTAGCTTCATTATGAGTTAGACTTTACCCTTTGCTTGAAGATGTAGTACATAGAACAGCCTCGCTCGAGGCGTAGGCGTGTTACCTACTTGTTTTTGCTCCAGTCATTTGTATCAAATAAGAGCGAATGCGTGGGAGGGATCACTAGAAACGTCGAATAAAATGGAATATTATTACCTTGATCATACAATTTTTCATTGCGTCGGTTCAACTTTTAGGTAGAAAATTGACGAGGGATAAGACTCATGTAACTTATATAGAATATTAAATTCACATGAATATGAAGTTCCATCAAAATGGTATATATACGTACATTCATTAAGAATAATACCTTCTTACCAAATCAAAGAAGTACGAATTGCAGTTAAATAATTATAACCCTAATATCTACTCTTGATAATGTCTTGGTAAAGGCTGCAGCAAAAGTATCCATGCTTAATTCCCAATAAAGTATATATTCTGAATTGGCTAACGGTGCTCTTCATGTTTGGAATCCAACTAATTTTGCTGTCAGATTATTATTTTTGTATGTATTTATATTCTTACATATGGGTATTTAGTAAACACAAAACAAAGTACAAACCTTTTATCTGTATTTCTGCGGACAATCAGCGAGGGGGCGACCGAATATCACTTGATATTTATTTTTTATCGTCCGAATGATTTTAGCGTTGCTCTGTTACACGGTGTGTATCTCCGTCCTTATCACGTCCACTGAAATCCGACAGGAGGGAGTAGCACAGTTCCAACCGTTTATCGATTTCTTGTAGATATTTAGCAGACTTTACAACACCTGAACCACTCGACGAAATTCCCTACAAATTCATTTCTAATGCACACCCACGACAATGTCACTGCTGCTGTCGATTCGCATACAAAATCGATAGTTCGGTAGTTATTTCGTAATCAAAACCCACGTACACTTTATCACTCGAACTAAACGGAGGGTTCTCTACTTAACTGTTCAAATAACTCAACAAAACTTTACCTAATATTCATTCTTTCTGTGACTAGTCTAGTTTTTAAGAAAAAATCACAATATTAGATGAATGTTGAGCAGTGTTTCGCGCTCACAGCTGTTACGTGCTGCAAACTCCTACTCATAGTGCCACGGGGAGTGGGATGGAAATTCAAGATGGCGGACAGGATGCGCGCGCAACCACTCTGTGCACCCTGTCAAACTCACCACCCAACTTATCTGGAGTAGCGCATAAACATAAAATAAGTTTTATCTCTATTAGCGATAACATTTTATTGAGCGAACCTACTTACGAGCAGAAACCAACATATCATATTGAGTATTAGGTATTCCCTTGTACTGATTTTAAATTTTTGTCTCATATAAAATGACTTTCTTTTCAAAAAGACTTGATCAGTCAAGCAACAAATCTCACAACAAGTCATGAGAATCTCCACAATGTGAGCCTTGTGATAGAAAATATAATTTTACATAAAATCCACGGGACACTGAGGTGCTATTTATAGATGACATCTCAGAGCCACCTTTATCCTTCAGGAGTTAGATTACTCTCTTGTTCTTGTGTCTTTATAGCTGTCCTTATATATTCTATTACAATGACTGTGTATAAAACATAATATTTTATATTTTCGAAATTGGAATGAAATCGTCCGGCTTTTAATAATTTATGTTTTCAAAAAAAATGTTTTACATAAGAAGTGAAAATCATCATGAGTACTGATTTTATCACACTTTTTTTATGTTTCCAGCATTAGTACCCGGGGCAAAAGCACACGTAGAACCCTGGTTCCTCATTATAGAGGCCCTTGGAGCCGCGTGTTAAGGCAGGGCCACTAGCCTTGACCCTACGACCTACTTCGAAGCTCGACATGCGCTGAGCTAGACCTATATTTCCTGCACTACAAAACATTACTTATTGGAGCAATATCATTTGCATAGACGCCTGAGATTGGACGTCAACGGCATAATTGAATTTAATATGAGCAAAATACGCCTGTAAGACAAGAAAAAAACGTCTGTAACGAAATGGATCTGTGAAATTCATTACTTTTAGGTTCGTCTCGTAAAGTGAAAATGGTAGGAAAAATAATAAACAAAAAATCTCAAACCGATTAAATTCTGGATAAACTATGCAACTTTTCTTTTTTATGCATATTCGAGGTCTTTATGAAAATGTAATTTAAGTTGTTAAATGAATAAGAGAAGAAGTCTTAAGATCCGCAACAAAATCAGAGTGGAAGGTATTTTGAAAAAAAAAATAATCATTGAAGTTTAAATTTTGAAATTAAGTAAATAAACAGGTTCAGAGACTACTATACCATCTACAACACAATTTATTCTGGTTCTTTTTAGTGAGTGTATGTAAAACCAGTATTAACTGATGCCTTAAATGTGTTGGTTGGTGTGTTACTAATAGTACCTAATAAGTAGTACTTCGAAAGCAAAAGCTATAGAAGTTTCATGAACCTAGAACCTCTACACCCAAAGCAAAGGTATATTGGAATTCTAGGAAAACCGACATCTAACACTACCTATTCAAACTATTAACATACCGAATTTGTTTCAAAACCGCACCTCGCAGAGAAGTGGAATGTAGAGTTTACAGAGAACTTCCCGCTTCCCCACAGATGGCGCTGAGAAATATAATGGACTCGTATCTGTATCTACTACAGCCTCTACGCTTGACCGTAGCCTAGCTGCAATTTTGAATGTACTATGAATGCCGTATTCGTTAAAAAAAACTGTTGTTTATTTGATTTTTGGCAACGGAGCGCTATACGATAGGAATCTAATGAGAAATATAATTTTCAAGTGTACATAGATGGCGCTCAGATAAACTTAAATGTGACCTACCTATCTAAAGTACTGAGAAATTCAAAAAAAGTTTATCTAAAATCAATAATACAAAATTACGAAGACGGGGCAATAGTTCGTAGGCATTATGAGATGTTTGATAGGAAACAATTACATACTTTTATCAAACAGTTCAGAAAATATAATTTGAGCCGACTCGCGTTGACTTTTCATACTCGAATCGGCTCAAATTTTATTATTATTATTTCCTAAACTTTACCTACTCTTTAGAATAATTGTGTAAAGGGAAGAGTAGTTGTGTAGATATTCTGTTGTGTCTGTTTGTTTCTATTAATATTTTTAACTGTATTGTTTAAGACTGTTTGTTTCCCAAATAAAGAAAATAAAATAAAAAGATATTTACGACCCACGTACCTAATCCTATAGATACACATTTCAAACAGTAACCGAATATTTTTGGCACAGTAACAAAACAGCACTTGTTATCAATAGTTTATAAGTGGCAGATACAGTCACCATTACTTCGAGCTATGAATTTTAGATATCACAAATTTACTACTGGTACTTCAGGGACTACTACAGGGACTACAGGGACGACCGATATGGCGCAGTGGTAGTGCGACTGCCTCAGACGCAGAAGGTTCCGGGTTCGATTCTCGGTGGGTCATTTACAAAGTTGATATTAATTTATCACTTTGTGAATTTGTTCTCAGTCTGGTTAGGACATTGCGGGCTGAACCACCCGATTGTCCGTAAGTAAGATGGTTCCGTGTTTCGGATGACACGTTAAGCCGTAGGTCCCGGTTGCTGTCTATGATCACTTAGACGGCGGTCGTTACACAACCATGTCAGAAGCCTGCTACTCGTAGAAGGCGGTTGAAAAAATTCTGACACTAGGGTTCATCGGGTCGTTGGACGACTTGGTGTCCCACACGAAAAGAAGAAGAAGAAGAAGAAGGGACTACTCTCCTGAAAAGGTCTTTTTATTTAGGTCTTTTTCATTTGCACGGTGCCAGAAAGAAAATGTTTTTACGGTTTTTTCGGAGAAGATATGTTACATCGTCTAAATCAGGGATTTTGACTAGAAAAATCAAGTATTAAAATTTTGGCATTAAATCATTACGCGGGTTGAACACTTGGCGCACGACGGAGCGCTAAAACATCGCAGCGGTCTGTCAGATCCATAGAAGAAATGTCAATCCCCATACTTAAACCGCTCAGCCGCTGTCAACGCAGCGCTATCGCAATGTCGTCCGCCGAGTGCGGTTTTAGTATAGGGAGTGTGGATCTATTATGGATCTGACAGAGCGCTGCAATATTTTAGCGGTCCGTCGTACGTCAAGTGTGCGATCCACCTTAGATATAATAAAAAAAAAATGAAATAGAGGTTTTCTTAGATTTTTAAGTCTGTGAAAATGCGTAACTGAAAACGAATTCATATTCATATTTGATTTAAACGTACCTATATTTTACTTAAAATTCAATGGCTGTAATTGTCCAAATAAAACCGTTTTGGGAGAACACAACCTCCATACAATCATTAAGAACGACAATTATACGTTGATCTGTTAAAAGAGTAGGTCGAGGTGCTACTCGTACTAATTAGTATTGCTAAGTACCTATTACAGATCTATTGCGTTAATTAATGTATTGCGTCTTGTAATTAGTATCTAGGTATGATAGGGGATTACAACCCATAAGACCATAATACTTACTCTTCTCTCTCTCTCTCTCTCTCTCTCTCTCTCTCTCTCTCTCTCTCTCTTTTCGTGTAGGATACCTACCTACTTAAAACCTGCTATCAAAAAAAATTAACATGTTTTAAGTCGTTTGACTACGTCAAATTGTTTAGGAAAATAATTTAAACATTGTCTAAAAACGCGTAATTGTAATCACACCCTTTATTCTATGTTTAAAAAAAAATTGCACATATCTAATCTTCTCTAAACTCATAGAGTAGAACAAGTAAAACGAGCTATCTCAAAAGGGTAAAAAAATTAACTTTTTCATTTACGATACTGAAACACGTCCATTCTAGCTTGAAGGTCGACAAGGGAGTCAATACCTTTTTTTATTATACATTGCTCTGTTAAGGCTAAGGAGAAGAAGAAGAAGATTGCTCTGTTAAATTGAGGAATATCAAATATTTTCTAAAGAATATTAAACAAGGATAGTTGTAACGTGGCTAAGTGTGAACAATACCACTTTAAGTAGGTAGGATATCCGAACCTCATTGGTAACCAAATACCATAAATCAGACATAGGCTGTTTGTTTAGTAAGTAGTATACTCATCATAACACTCTTGTCTGCCTAAGTACTAATCCTAAATTTTATGAATATGAATAACTTGTTGTGTCTGTAATAACTATAGTAGTAACAAGAATTAATAAAGAGTCATTTCTATTATCACTCAAGTTCAAGTATTGTAAAAAAAAAACATCTTCTATCTTGTTGATGGTTTAAAATCTAGGTACCTAGACAAATGTGTTTGTAACCAACCACGCAAACAGCCTCAGCCTCATTGGTGGCATAGGTGTTGGAAATAGCTGGGCAGATTATGTTCTGTGCTGTGGCACCACAGGAACATTACAATGAAAAAAAAACGAAACCTGTCGCCGACAAGATTACAGAGTTTACGAGTTACGACTCAGTGTTAAGGCGGTAACCCTTCGGCAGTTTATTTCTTTACATCGCAAGTATATTCGTCGGGAGGATTTATACGGGGCACTAGGAATAAAAAACGATTGGGCCAGAAGCTGTTTGTTCCGTATACAAAGGCTAGGATAATTTTCCTGTTCTGCGCTATAATGTGTTTTCAGGCTGAAAAATCCGAGACAGTACTCATTTATTTAGCAGTTAAGAGTTAAAAAAAATCTTATATTACGTAGTTATATAAGATATAGTTACGTATTTTGGGGATCAATGCTGTCCGCGTCCGTAGGCCAAGCCCTTCATGGTGCTTAGACTCTAGATACCCTACACGTGATCCCTGGGTAGTGCGAAATGGACAGCACTCTCCGGTGGTAGGCTTCGGCCGTGGCTGGTCACCACCCTCTTAACTAAGCCATGTCGCCAAGCGGTCCCACCGTGTTCCGACATGAAGTTAGGAGTAGCCATCTTGGAGGTTGGGTCTGTACAGTAGTACCTTGCAGCTGTAGCAGTTTTTGTGGAGGCTAATTGTTGCGACATCGAGTGGTTGGCTCTGGAGGGTAGCGGGATCCGAAGCACGGTGCACCGCTGGCTGACCGTAGGAAGTTGGGGGCCCAAGTAGCGGGAAAGCCACCCGTGAAAGGCTGCCCCGCCACCTGATGAAAAATCCCGGGCGGCTCCACCTTGCCGGTTGGCAACCGGATGGGAGGAAAAGGTGGCGACCCCGGGGGGGTTCGGGCGTCCCCGCGGTCTCCAAGTCAACCAACTTTGCGTGTGGTCGTGATCAGCTCTCTTCCCTAGCGTAAAGCATTGCAGTACCTCGTACAACTGCCTTCCTCCTTCCTATTCCCCTACACCAATAACAATGAAAAGTGCGAAACGGAAAAAAGTAAAACAGCGGTTGCACGTCCTCCCACTGAAAGTGCACTTCTCAAATATTCGAGGTCTGCACTCAAATATCAATCCTGTCCACCATCATCTTGAGACCGATAAACCGCATCTGCTGTTCCTCACTGAGACGCAGATCAGATGTCCGACTGACGCGGCATACCTCAGCTATCCTGGCTACACATTGGAACACAAGTTTATGTCCCGGGCTGGAGTCTGCGTGTATGTTCGCGACGACATCTGCGTCAAGCGCCTCAAAAATCTCAAGGCACCTAGTTTTTTCGTTTTGTGGGTACTGGTCGACACTGGAGTAGCCAAAAATATTTACGCATGTGTCTATCGTTCACATAGTGGAGATACGGAGACAACCAAACTTTTTCAACACCTTAGTGAAGCTGCTGATGAAGCTCTGCAAAGATACCCGTCGGCGCAGCTAGTCATCCTGGGGGATTTTAATGCCCACCACAAAGAGTGGCTATTCCCATTCCAGGAGACCGATCATGCTGGGCGAGAAGCGCGCAAATTTGCACTTTCTCTAAATCTCTCCCAGCTTGTCAGCTGTGCGACTAGGGTTCCAGATGTGGAGTCACATACAGCCAACTGCTTAGACCTTCTGCTGACTACCGATCCAGACCGATGCTCAGTGTCAGTTGTTGCTCCACTAGGCTCATCTGACCACTGTCTGGTGAAATCCGTATCCGTATATTCCCCACCCGATCAGGGCCCTTGTGGTAAGAGACGGGTGTGGCGATACAAGTCAGCAGATTGGGATGAAATGCGCCACTTCTTTGCTTCGTATCCTTGGAAGGCCTGCTTTTCTACAGGAGAATCGTCGAGCTGCGCAGTTGCTATAACGGAAGTTTTGCGTCAAGGTATGGAGTATTTTATACCGTACTCCGACATTCCTACCGGTAACAAAGCTCGCCCATGGTTCAATGCAGACTGTAACCGCGCAGAAGCGTCTAAACAGACTGCTTTCCTAGCCTGGGCTGATGCTCGACTGCGCAAAGCTCCGAATACTCGAGACCTGAAGAAAGCCTTTAACAAGGCCTCTAAATTAAGCAAGAAGGAGTTACGCAGAACACGCTTCAGGCACATCAGTAGCGTAGGCGCTAAGCTTGCCTCATATCCAGCTGGAAGTAAGGCATTCTGGTCTCTTGCAAAGGCAGTTGAGACCAACTTCTGTCAGCCTACTTTACCGCCGCTGCAGAAACCTGAAGGAAAAAGCGAATCTCTTTGCCTACCTCTTTGCAGAAAACTCGAGTCTTGACGCCGCAGGTACTATTCCACCAACTTTACCTCGAGTAGACTGCTCTATGCCGGCCCTCTGTATTCACCAAAAAGAGGTACTTAAAGTCCTGCGGAATCTAAATGTTAACAAAGCGAGCGGCCCTGACGGTATTCCTGCAATTGTTCTGCGAAACTGTGCGCCTGAGTTGTCTCCGATATTAACACGTCTGTTCCGACTGTCACTAGAGACTGGCGTGGTTCCCGAATCGTGGAAGCTTGCAAACGTGCAACCTGTGCCCAAAAAAGGAAGCCGAGCTGACCCTGCGAATTATAGGCCCATATCGGTCACCTCCATACTCTGCAAGACTATGGAGCGTGTACTAAATAACAGACTCCTGGGCTACCTCGAGGACAACGATCTTCTGAGCGATCACCAATACGGATTTCGTCCTGGGCGATCCACAGGTGATCTCCTCGTGCATGCCACCCACCTATGGAGCGAGGCTATTGAGAGAAATGGCGAAGCCCTCGCTGTGTCTCTGGATATCTCAAAGGCATTTGACACGGTCTGGCACGCAAGCCTTATTAGCAAGCTGCCCGCCTACGGACTACCTGCTGATCTTTGCAACTGGATCTCTGACTTCCTGAGGGGACGGTCGATACGAGTGGTCCTAGAGGGCCGCTCCTCGGACCAACAGGCCATAGATGCTGGAGTCCCTCAAGGATCAGTTCTGTCTGCAACGCTATTTCTGCTGCATATCAACGACATGCTGACGCCCGACACCTTTGGGTACGCAGATGATAGCACGGTTGTTGACAGATACCTGTCCAGTGCAAAGGCCAGCAGTGAAACCACCCAGTCTTGTCGAGAGTCCATAGTCCAACATCTGAACTCTTCACTCAAGGCAATATCCGAGTGGGGTGATGCCAATTTAGTGAAGTTTAATGCAACAAAGACACAGGCTTGTCTATTCTCGACTAAACGTCCCTTCACACTTACTCCGACTTTCCGAGATGTATCCATACCGATTTCTGACCACCTTGATCTTCTTGGCATGACTCTTACGTCAGACCTGAACTTTGGACGCTATATAGAATCTTTGGCCACGACTGCAGCAAAAAAGCTTGGTATCCTCTCAAAGGTTAGGCGCTACTTTGCACCAGAACAGCTTCTACGACTATATCAAGCTCAAGTTCGATCTTGCCTGGAGTATTGCTGCCACCTTTGGGATGGATCTGCCAAATACCAACTGGCCGCCTTAGACTCCATTGAAAAACGCGCCAAGAAGACGCACTGGTTGAGACTAAGTTGCAGAGCCTTGAGCACCGTCGTAAAGTAGCATGCATGTCGGTATTCTATAGGATACACTTCGGAGAGTGTGCTCAATCACTCCACGACCTGATACCCCCTTCCCCATTCCATCTCCGGGGATCGAGGCGCCGACTGGGGTTCCACCCTTATGTTGTAGATATACCTCTGATCCGCACTAAGCGTTTCGCTTCAACTTTTATCATGCGTACGGCTAAAGAGTGGAATACCCTGCCGGCGGATCTTTTTCCGGAACAATATAACTTGGGCCTTTTAAAGGCAAGAGTGAATAGGCATTATCTAGGCAAGCATGAACCATCTTCGTCTGCATCTCCACTTACCACCAGGTGAGATGGCAGACAAATGCGGGCCTATTACATATAAAAAAAAAATTAATCATACGTAATTAATCAGAATAAACCAAACGAATGCATATAGGTAGGGGTTTAAGGATGCAGTAAACGATCTAGAAAAAAATCATTTGCGACTTTGCTTTATACTATGTAGTGATGATAGGTCTCGCTCAAAAGCAGCTAGATCAATTTTTAATTTAAGCCTTCACTAAACTATACGACAGACACGTACCTACGTACCGTACTTATAAGTTACCCTATACATCCATTTTCCAAATGAAATAATTGAAATAATACAATAATTGTTCCAAACAATAAATGAATATCGTGCAAAACATGGAAAATAATATTCACTACCTACGTTACTTTCATATCATTTTTTATACTCGAAAACCAATTAATTTTGTTGAAAAGTAGGTGCTTTATATTTTAAGTTAAAAAAGGAATGATAAAATTATGAGCATTAAGACCTTTTAAAATAAAGCTTTTTAACTAGTGGTTGTGTTACATACCTACTAGTATCCGTCTGAGACTTCATCTACATAAAGTTTTATTCCTTACTTTGACCAAAATAAACGATACCGAAGGGAACATGAATCTTGTCAAAAAGTTCTTGATTCAGTCTCGCCTTTTAAGGTCAACTGAAAGTTTTGAGTTCAAACCTTCTTCAGAAAAAGTTTTTCAGCTTCATGAATACTTAGAAGTTTCAGCAGGAACGCGTTCTTACTTTGTAACACATCTATCTAGATTTAGTAGGCTTACTCGTAGGTTCTAAAACCTGACTTTTGAAATGAATAACATTAGTAAACGTGTAGGTACTACAAACCTATTAGTTTTACGATGCGTCTAGAGTACCTAAACGTAATATATGTATGAACCGTACCTAACAGTCTATTTTTCGAGTCACCCCCCAATTTTTGAAAATCGGTTGGCAAACACGCGTGCTACTTAAAACAATTTAAAAATAATAAAACGTCTTGTTATTGGTACGCGCGGCCTTAGATTGTCGTCAGTAATTATTTTTCTTCGTTGCCGGGAGTCAAGTGGCGGAAATGTCGCTTGGACGAAAATAGTCGAGCGTCTGAAACGCGCGCGTCGTGCGATGACGTCACCGCGCGTCAGGTGATGCGCCCGCGCCGGAACAGTGCCACTTAGCGATTGGCAAAAATGTCTCAAAACAGCATACAATAAACTGGTTATTCTGAATATGGGACGGCTTAGCCGTATCTTAAGCCCCGCGGAGTCACTTTTACATTGAGTATTACCTACCTATTAACCCACTGCGACGTCGTAGTACTCTTTTCCGAAAGGGAAGTTATGCAAGCCGCCATTTGGAAATGAGATCCGAAAAGTTAAAATATTTTATCTATTTCACACCCAAATGCACAAATCATGCCTTTATCCTTTGCGGGGTAGACAGAGCGTTAACAATCACAAAATTACGGTCGTTATCGCCACGTCTGACAAGTATTGAGGGCCTTATCAGATGAATCGTGTATCACTGAAGTGACAGGTTGTCAGCCTGTCGCCTAAAATTGTAATACACATGAAACCCTCGAGTCCCATAGTTGCCTTTTACAACACTCGCGGGAAGAAATGGGGCGATGCTATTCTAAGCCGGCATTATCTTTTTCCTTTCTAATTAATTATTAATAAATTACAAGATAAATTATTATTAAATTAATAAATCATATCTGTAGGAAGAAGTTTTATTGAGAGACAGTAAATTCTCATTTTGGGTGCTATTTATTTGCACCTTAAATAGTGATGTGCCGGTATCGGTAACTGTTATTATCGATATAGGCTTTTTTTAAATCCGTTTCTTTTTGTTCTTTTTGTATACAGCGCTCGTGCGAATGATGTAAAAGCTCAGCGGTAATTTTCCATATATCGGGGTAATAGTTTTTTTTAATTATGCACTGAACTTGACAGGTAATATTTTCAAAATAATTGACAACCCAAAATGTCAATAAAAACAAAGTATACTTACACGAAAAGAAGAAGATCAATTGGTTTTAAAATTATTCAAAGGTTTTTCATGTATAGAATAGCGAAAAGCTTCCAGTAAATTTTAAGTAATAACAATACCTTTTTGGAACCTAAGAATGCATAATTTTGCCGCTAATCTTAATTTAAAATTTTGTAATGCCACAAGTCCAAATTTCGTACCTCGTAATGCACCAGGAGCATGTTTTAACGGTCTATTTCTGCTCAAATATTTATTTAATGGCTGTTTTCCCGCTCGCTCTCACTTCAGGACATTTAGTTCGCCTTTGGGATGGTGCGAGCTCTCCGCATGAAAAATTACCTTTACCTATGCTATCCAGGTGGCTCGCACTAGTCTCATTAAAAATATATAAAGGGATGGAATAGGGTATATAAACTTTTTTCTTTACCTAGGTATAAAAATATTGTCATGACATGAGTACAGTAATAAACCATCCACAAATTTGCAACGGTATCATTATTAGTGCTTGCATTATTAGTTCATGAAGGCTGTATATAATTACTCAGAGTTTATTGGTACGACAGAAAATAATACTGCATTGTAAAATACGCGTCAACCACTGAAACAAAATAATTAATGCCTCTATTAACGTCGCTGAACCCAACTGGGTTAACAAGTGTCCACCAATTACAACCGAGGGGCGCAACACGGCGACCTTTCCAAACTGCATGGCGGTTGCATGGTGCATGGGGGCGCGGTGGTCGGTGGCATGTGGCATGCTACTGGCACGGCACGCGGGCTCGCTCAGTCCTGGCTAGACCACCGAGCACGCCGCTCGCGCCCGCCGACGCGACCCGCCCGCGACCGCGACTCCCCATGGACTACGATCGACCAAACGACACAACTACACTAACTTTAACACACATTATATCACTCAAACCCCCACGAAAATATTACGAACGATCGCGTGACCTTAGAAAATGAAACGCAAAGTCACTTGCGAGAACTTTTACCGACTTTCAAATCTCCTAAGTGATTGACACATCCTGATACGAATTTAAATCGGCACAAACCACTTCATATTTTGTTTTTCAACCATGATGCATCTCAAAGTGAAATCTTACCGAAACCTATTTATACACAAGAAACGACTGAAACTTTCTACTTGCAACCTTTAAAAGTTTATACGCGATTTTTAAACTATTTACACGGTTTTATAAATAGCCTTGGACTTTATTTTCAACCTATCATAGAACCCTTGATAAACTTTTAAGTGCGAGACCAAAGACATGTAATTAGTGTTAAAAATAAGAATATTGTTTAAAAAAGTGTGTTGTTAAGCGTAGAAAGACAAAACTTCTGTTTAGTAAGTGTGTGTTTTTAAAACAGTTTTGACAATATTTGAACTGTACTACCTAGTGTGTGTTTTGGTGTTTAAACCTATACTTACCTTCAGTTAACGATAAAATCAACATTGAAAGCTACCTGGTAAGTAAAACATATTATTTACGTATGAATTACCTACTTTTAACTTTTTATTTTGTAGTTTCAGTAGGTTGCGGGTTATTTACGATCGGCATTTGTCATATTGCCCTTTCTAAACATTTAAGACTACAATAGATGAAAATAAATTTTGTCGCTGTCAAATAAATTTGAAGAACATTCGTATTTGCAACGCAGACTTCTATGTATTATATGTATCTTACGGAATAATAATTATAATGTCTAGAACTGTTGCTTATACTAAAGCTGAAAATATATCTTAAGTTTTTATCATCCGTAGGTACTATCTACTCTCAATTCTTCAAATGAAAAAGCTGTCGAATGTCAGAGCGAGTGCCAATGTTCCAATTTTAAATCTTAAATAATCTGCACTTGTTGCAAGATCAATCTAGAACAGAAATGAGTATTTTATCTATGTAACTACCCACTTGTCTTCATATTGATTTATCATCTGACATGTTTGTTTACCCATATTTTTGTCTACGAGGCACGCACGTACTTTTACTGATTTAGTCACGCTCGTTTTATAGACCTAAGCACTACAATGTGTAATACTATAGGGTAGCCCATACACTCCAACATCTATAGATACTTTATGCACTAGTCTAAAACTAGTCATACGGAGAAGGTATTAAACTTGCAAGAAAAAAACCTCAAAATATACCTTAACCAGCGGAGGCAAGTTAAAATTATAGCTACTATTGAATGAAACATCATCTATTAATGTTTTGTCACCAATACGACACGCATGGTACCAACGACCTGTTATTGGGTATTTTATAAGCACCGATCTACAGCGAGATCATAAAATCCTGGTCGTGCCAAGTCCAATGACATCGCGGTTATTTTTAATACTTTTACAATGCCAACCACTTCTGAAGGTCTTCAGTGTCCTAAATTCTGAAATGATGATGTTTGTACAGTTATTGCTCATTCGTATGAAATTTGCACTGCATCTGAACGACTGAATTGAGTAATTGGTGTACTTAAAACAAATAGCGCGTGACAGGTTTATTGTGAAAACGTGTAAGGAAGTCCCTCAACAGTTCAAGACTTGACGAGAATGATGTAGTTTTGTGGATAATTACAAAGGCGATAATTTTTTTATGGTGCTGTGATTGGAATAGGGTAATCGTGAGAATATTAGTTACGGTGACAAGAAAAGTTAGACGCAAGTTTAGAGAGCGTCTAAATATTTTTTCACACTATTCGAGGCTCTTAAAACGACTTCAACCATGTCACTCTTGTTGTTATAACACGGCTAGGCTCTATATTTTATCACTCATAATATTCAATTTCAATTTCAGTGTTTTCCTTAAATACCTACTATACTTCTACATTTCTAGATTTTCGCACTTAATCTTCTTCTGGACGACTTTCTTTATTGCTGACTATACTGAAAATGTGTATTTAGGTACTTGTTAGGTATATATGGTAAAAACTGTAATGGAAAATGTGACGCTTGAATAGAATAAAATAAAAACATATCTGCCTATGCAGGTACAAATAAAAACATCCCTATCTATTTAGGTACAGGCGGGCAGTCAAGATCATGCGAGCTATTTTTCATGAAAGGACTTGGAAATATTCCTCGTGATTCGCACATCGCATTCGCTTTGACAAAATATCGGCCTCATGGAGCTTTCTATTGAAAGAAAATATTCTGGGTTTAGACTTTTAAGTAGATACTTACTTGAGCATCGTTAACATTTACAGAAATTGACTGTTAATACACACGTTACTAAAAAAACACACAATTAATTAAAAAGTTTGCCACAAAATAAACTCAAAGTGTGTCGAAAAACCAAAATTGAGTGGAAATTTATAAGCTTGCTTGCTCTAGTGTTTAATTTTGCGATTAGTTTTAACAACAGTCCAGTGTTTTGTTGTTCTTCTTTTTCGTATTTTTTTCGATATGATTTAACTTATAATGTAAAATTATGTCAGGTAGGTAGGTATTCAAAAAACGTGTACGTTACTCCTGCCTCTAATAATTTGTATCGTTTTACATGAATTAGTTTTTTTTACCTATGCACTACACGCATATATTTTTAACACAACTAAGCAAGTAACTACCTAATGAGGTATGTATGTATTGGTATTAACAACCGCAATAATGTGAATTTGCCGCGTGATGCCGGCTTAGAATAGCATCACCCCACATCTTTCCCGCGGGTGTCGTAAGAGGCCACTAAGGGACTCGAGAGTATTGGTGTATTACAATTTTTAGGTGACAGGCTGACAACCTGTCACTATAGTGATACACATGTTTTCTGAAACAACCTTAGAAAACAATTCTCAAAAAATGTCAGACGTGGCAATAATGGCCGTATTCTTACGGCCATTAGCGCTCTGCCTACCCCGCAAGGGATAAAGGCGTGATATATGTATGTATGTATGTATGTATAATGCGAATTGAAAATGGAATTGAATTATGAACAACTTGTAAAAATCTCTAAGCTTTAGTAATATTATGAAAGCAACAAACATCTGTTATTTCATTTCGCTCTTCATTTGTTTCCTTTGCTATCCTAATCCCTTCGAAGAATTGGCATTGCCATAAATAAAGATGAACGAGCTAGAATTGAAAATGGGCTTATATCAATTTTCCTTGTATATTTTTTCTTTTGATTTTCATAATTCCATCGGAAGGGAAGACATCGATGATTTTTAGAATTCTATTTCTCAATTCTTACATAATGCGTCAAAGAGAGTCTTGGCCTCCTTGATCTTTATTGTATAAATTTTTTCGAAAAAATAATCAAGTAGGTAAATCTTTTGACTGAGTTAGAAATTATACCGGTACCTAATGCTCATTATGTAAAACGTACTAATTCAGACCGTGCTGTAGGTTTGCGACGACGTCACGTTTTCATAAATTGAATTAGCAATCACTGGTGCTCTAAAATAATTGGTAGTTTTGACGAAAACTAAAATATGGTAATAAGTAAGTACTTTCTCTTGAGTTATAACAAATGCGTGTTTGAACTTCTTATTCAAAAGAGTCTTCTCTCAAATTTGTCTATATTTAAGCCGCAGGTCTTAAAAAACTATTTACTACGCTGACGACCCGAACTGAATCTTGACCTCCGATACAACTGCACGCCACTCTTCCCTGTTCTGCGCAGTTCGCTTCCAATTAGGCTTTTGGAGTGAGTGCAGGTCCTTCAGAACTTAAAATATGTTGTTAGTATACAGTGTGTTGGGTGAATGTTTGTGCAAATTTTCAGAGCTTGATCTAGACGTGACGCTGAAAAACCTTTCTTATACACTTACTTTTTTTAGAATTCGAGAGAATGAAAGTTTGCCTAGATCACTTTAAAAAATCCTGCATGAATTATTTTGGATGAGAGATTTAGGAGTTATATCCAAACCACACGTTAATGTTACCTATTTCGGTTATCAGTCTGGCCTGTATTGATCGGTGCTTAAATATCCTATCTAAAGATAACTGCGGGCTGTCTGCTCGTATAGAACTAAATAAAGAATACTAGGAACTGTTATAGTTCGTCATTTTTGGTCATTATTCACCATTAAGCATTTAAAGTATCCGACGCTGACATAAGTTTTTAAAATTTCTTGGATGCAGTTATTTAATTCCCTATGACAACAACAACCATGCAAAAAAATATATCATATTTCTGCAATTCTAAATTTCGTAAAATATTTTAGATGCACACCTACATAAGAACACTAAAATAAAATGCTTTCTTAATATTGAAATATTGCCTCTTCTGACAGTTTTATTAATAACACGTGTGGTATACACGAAGATATACGAAGAAGATTCATTGCTGCCATTTTGGAAAATACACAAACAATCTAGACGTAATACCCTATTACAAGACCATTTTCGTGTTCCGCCCAAAAGTAGAGCTCGTTCATTCTCATTAGGGTCTCCCCCGAAAAAAGAAAGTTCCTTTTAAATGTCGTGTGTGGTAAACCAAACTTTTGTTAGCATACGTATGTATACCTCAAATGCTCTCATCCCACAAAACATATTAAGTAGCATTATAAACCTGTAAAAGGTTAAATATTTACAAATAAACTACCATCAAAATTCATCCAAAACTTGATAACACACAATTTAATTTTATTTAAAAAAAATTGTACCACTAAATTGCAGCTTACAAAGTTTTCATATAGTTTTTTGTAAAATCTCCGAGTCAGACACCAGCTTACCAAACTCACTTTTGTACTCACAAAAGTATGTGCTCGGGTCATGCACGTTTTTTGATTGATTAGGCGATTTTATATTCCGGAATAAGATAAAATATGAAATTGATTTTTTTTCAGCTTCGGCTGAAGCTTAAAGCTAGAACTCTGGACACACGGGGAACCATCCTATTGAGCTTCCGACGACCTTACCAATCTTTTCCAAATTTTCAATTGCTCGCTTTGAAGCGACGATTTAGTGACATTTAGTAAAAGTTGTTTACAGTATGCATTAAAACCATAAAAATATATATTGCACTGTGAGTACAATCAAATCCTAGACCTCCGAATGAGAATTTGTGCTTGGCATGGCGGAACGCACACTTGACGCGTGACGGAGCGCTACAACTTCGCAGCAGTCTGTCAGATCCAATAGATAGATGACTAGAAATGTCAAACCCCATACTAAAACCGCTCAACCACTGTTGACGCAGCGCTATCGCAGTGTCGTCCGTCGAGTGCGGCTTTAGTATGGGAAGCGGCGTTTCTATTATGGATCTGACACACCGCTGCGATATTTTAGCGCTCCGTCGTGCGTCAAGGATGCGATCCGCCTAAGTAAAAAAAACCAAAGAAAGTTAAGGAGTTCATAGTTTTACTAACTTGATTTTCTTTTTAAATTTTTGTTCCGATTTCACGTTACCAAAAGGTTTACCTCAATATTGGCCAATTTATTTCCCGGATTAGTTTGTAATCCAATTATCTGTTGTCAGGTTCCCGTTGCAAATATTTACATTGCGACACCGTTACCTCCAACCGATGTCAATTTGTCCTTAACCATGATCGGTTACCCTACAATATAGGGTATTCATATTATGCGAACTGATTTGTCTGCACCTTTGCGTGGAAACAGTAATAAAAGATAGCAAGATAAAGTAGATTGTTATATTTTGTATCTGAAGAGAATTATCAACAATATATAATACAAAAGTTTCTTCTTCATTTCATTATATTATCCGGATTCATTATAATACCCGGAGAACAGATTCCAACCTAGCTCGTATTACCCGGAGAATAGACTCCAACCTAGCTAGTATTATCCGGAGACAGACTCCAACCTAGCTCGTTAATCCTGGAGAACAGACTCTAACCTAGCTCGTATTACTCGGAGAACAGACCCTAACCTAGCTCGTATTACCCGGAGAACAGACTCTAACCTAGCTTGTATTACCCGGAGAACAGACTCCAACCTAGCTTGTATTACCCGGAGAACAGACTCCAACCTAGCTCGTATTACCCGGAGAACAGACTCCAACCTAGCTCGTATTACCCATAAAACCGGCTCCAATCTAGCTCGTATTACCCAGAGAACAGACTCCAACCTAGCTTTTATTACCCGGAAATCAGACTCCAACCTAGCTTGTATTACCCGGAGAAAGACTCCAGCATATCTCGTATTACCCGGAGAACAGACTTCAACCTAGCTCGTATTACTTGGAGATCAGACCCTAACATAGCCCGTATTACCCGCCCTAGTACTCTTCGTCTTTATAGAGTCGGCCAGAGCACGCTGACACTCCAGCAATTGCACAATTCCATTAGTTTTAATATCCTCGTAAATTAAATACCTGTAAACGCCGTGCACCATTCAGCTCGGCTATCAATACAATTCTGAACAACTCTGCGTTTTTCACAATTGCGTCCCAGGCTATGCAGTGTCTGTGCTCACCACTATGCCTCAGACACCGATTGTATCGTCTGTCACGGACGTAGGAGGCCAGCGAATTGAACTCATCTCCGGATTAAGACGTTACCACGCTCCATAGACACAATTAGATAAATTATGATAATTCATGAACCGGACTCAAATTAAAACAGAATACAGAGTTCAAGTCAACACCATTAAAACTTCGTGTTTCACTTTTAATGAAGTAAATTGAAGCGGCGACTGTAGAGTGAATAATTTCAGCGACTATTTTAAAAACAAAGTACGGTTACAAAAATCTGCGTTGCTCGCTAGGAATTTCGTCTGGCGCTGGGACGTTTTGAAGGCCGCGGTTTGAGAAGCTTAAGAGTTGAGTACTCGTAGTACGCGGAATAAACAGCTGAGCAGTGAGTCCCGGCCGCAGGTGCGTCGTCGATGTAAATATAGCCGTATTTCGCCGCGTTCATTGTCACCGCACGCGCCAAGGCCCACCAAGAAAATTGTTGGCCCATACGACACAAGCGAACGCTAAATTAGTATTACATAATTTTAGCACAGTACGATCCTTCTTTCGAACAGTAATCACGGTGGTGCCATTGCAAATTAAAAACACGTCATTCAAGATTACTTCCACTTCCATTAGATAATGTTAAACCAGTTTTTGTTTTGAATTCTGACCTACGACTGCAGTCCATTTGCAACGTAAACTTCGCTGGTAAACTTTGAAACTGGGACAAAAGACAATACCAAACAATGTTTTTGTTATAAACATAGATTATTACATTTACAATCTCTGACACTATCAAAATTGGATTGGGATTTCATCAGAACTGAGACCCTGTTTTGATTGATTTTGCGCTCTGTAATCGATTCTTATTGTCCTGAAGCTCTGAACAGGATATCATATTTCTGTGATATAAGATCATCACATACGGATTTTGTAGGCTACGTATTGATACACGGTAGGAAACGGTAAATTTTTGCTGTTTATCGTGACCTTACACGCAGTTCGTGACATTGTATGTTGTACTTTTCTTAACACCTTGAAAACGACACTTCGTCTGTCGTCGACGCTCTGAACTACTACACTGTGTGTAAAATTATCTTTGAATGTTTGACACGTTTGGGAGATATATTTTTGATATCTTATTTTTACTTTGTTTACTTTTCAAACTTTGTAAAATTCGTATCAAAAGTTTAACCTCCGCGTTAACGACTTCTTTACAATATTCCTTCCTTCCTCTCGTAGGAAAATTCTTTATTGAAATATTCAGATGGTCTGAATAGCTTCCGTCTCGTGTGAAGTGACAGTAAACCGTTTAAAAGAGTATATTTTTGAACTATACGCAATTTAAGCGACACCAGCGCTTGACGATAAATCTACGTCTTAACGCTGCGAACACTTGAGCTTTTTTTTCTCGGTTGAAAGTGACTGGCTAGTAATAAATAAAATGGTTTACTTTTGAATCATTCCATTGTAAAAAAAAAATTATGTATAGTAGTATCTTATTAAGTAGGTATTCCTGAGCAACGTTAGCATTAAAAAGGGATATTTAATAAAGATAATATATATAGATACATATATACATACATACACTTACATATATCACGCCTTTATCCCTTCAGGGGTAGGCAGAGCGGTAACGGCTATAAGAATACGGTCGCTATCGCCAAGTCTGACATTTTTCGAGGATTGTTTTCCAAGGTTGTTTCAGAAAATATGTGTATCACTTTAGGGACAAGTTGACAGCCTGTCGCCTAAAAATTGTAATACACCTATACTCTCAAGTCCCTTAGTCGCCTCTTACGACACCCGCGGGAAGTATGTGGGGTGATGCTATTTTAAGCCGACATCACACGGCGATCATTCTTGCATTAAAACACGTAGATGTTTTTACAAATAACGAAACTCTTTTCAGTTGCAAAAATATAAGAAGCAGACATTCCAATTTGATTGTAACAGCCATTCAACACAATGAATTCGAGTCGAAACGGAATTATGTAAATACTAAATGCTATACAGTCTTTGTTGTACGAACTGACGGGTAAAATCTGGCAAGTCATTTACATCAAATCGCGGAATCGGATTCAAAGATTCAAAGCAATTTTTAGCAATGGAATGGTGATTTCCACAAATCCGAAATACGTTTATTCAATTTACGCACTTCCTCCGCCACTTAATGCAGAATTTCATTTATATTCGGAAGTCGTCGACAATGTTACCGGTTCGATTTATTCAGAGATTATTTTACGACCAGATTTTTAATTTATGATTGTGCTTAAAATTTTCTGAAAGTTTCTAAGATATAAAAAGGCTACGTTATACTTTTTAGTTTCGTCTTGGTGTGCAAGACATGACCAATTTTGAGTAAATCTTCAACATTATTCATATACAAACAATCTGATCTTTATCTGGTAATTTTTTTTACATTTTATACAAGCCAGTCATAAATTAAGACGATGGAATTCATATTTATGTAGATTAATCTACTTTACCATTTGAATTACTGGTCCAATGAGTCAATTATCATAAAATTTAAAAATAATATTTAAAAAAGGTATTTAAATATCTTTGACGTCATATTTCACTATTTTACAAAACACTAACTTCGCCGTCAAAACAGTAACTTTATTTATATTTTTTCTTCAACAGATCTTTGAATATTTTGAATAAGAGATGAAGTTATGTTTCCCACAATTTTCATGTGCATATTTTTTGCGAGGTCTGCTGAAAGATTTTTTATAAATAATTCTGTGAAAGCAAAAAAAGAAAATACAAAGTACTTTAAGAAACATAATTTGAGCCGATTCGTCTTGACGTTTCATAGTCGAATCAGCTTCAATGATATTTCCTAAACTATACTAATAAGGGCGTGATATATGTATGTATGTATATATGTACTTCTTAGAATTCATTCCGCGGATATCTCTTCGGTTTTGTGGCTTCTATAAGCAATTCCAATACGGCATATGCTAGTCTTTTACGATGTAAGTCCTATCTTAACTTCATCACCGGCTAAGTGCGCATATAAGTTCTAACTTGTAGTCCCAACATAAACTTGAGCAAGTAACTCATGCACACAATCTTGAGAAGTTAGACATCTTATGCAGAACAATAAACTTAATCTATAACTCGCATTTTAATACCTAGGTTTTGAAAAGATAAATTACGGTCTGATGGATGTTGGGAACATAAGATTTTAATTGATTATTAATGGTTCTTTAGATTAAGTTGATCCTACACTTAATTTTAAAGTTGCAACGAGATGAAAAATGAATGAATTAAAAAAAGCATTTTCAAAACTGTAGGCTGCAAAGCAGTTTGTTGGCGGGAGAAAAATACATGTGTTAACTATAAAGTTACTAACATATCCATTATCTACACCTCACCAGCTTGATGGCTACGGCTCTTAAATGGAATTGATTAGGTAGAGCCGATAAATATGTTGCATTAATAATTAATAGTCTGGTCGTTCTCACTGGCTGTTATTACACGAAATTAGTTTTCGAATAATCACCGTCGCTTATTTCATTTTTAGCAAAAATACGGAGAGGTGACAACAATAAGTAGTTAAGTAGCGCAATAAACGCTTTTATGCCCCGACCATAAAGTTCTAATGTTAACACAAGGTATGTTTTCCCACGTTTGTATGTTTCTAGACGAACTTTTTATAAGTAACATTGTTAGTATAAAAGAACTTAGTACAGAGGCTGGCAGTTTTATAAGAGTTCCTACGTATCTGTGCGTATCATAAATGCTTTAGAAATAAAGTATGTTTACAAATCTGCTTTGATAATTCTAGTTGCGGCACTACAGTTCGTAAATTCTTACACGGCAACTAAAAATAGGAATATCGTTTCCACTTTAGTTTTATACGCGGCTGATACATGTCTGTTATTCCAAAGTTTCACCATTTTGTTCCAACATTTTATGTGGTTTCTCTAAAGGATATTGGATCATCTTCTTGTACTATCAACATTGGATAATACATTTTGTAGTGTCTTCAGTTTTCAAGTAGATTGTATTACAATTTCTAAAATATATTGTACTGAAATAATAGGGACTTGTCCTCAAGTAATTTCAACAAAAATAATAAGATCAAAACGGATAATATTTTTTTATCAGTTTGAGAATTGTCTGACTCAGATGTTGTACCAAATTCTATCAAAAACGGTCCAGTAGTTTTCAACTCACGTAAAGTCCACTCGGTCCACTGTGAAGTCACTTGAATTTTGGTGAGATATAAAACTTTCGGTGTTTATTAAGTAGGTACCTAAATCAACATCCATTTTATTGCGCTGAATGAAGTAAAAAAAAAGTATTGGTCGTTTCCACTTCAGCCCATTTTCGACTGAACCATTGCATTGTGTATACGTATTTCTCACTCTCAGCATGTGGTATAGTTTTGCGAATGTCATTCTCGTACTAGCGAACTTAAATCGCAAGCATCAAATGTGAAGGTAAGTTGACAGCCGCGATACCTCTAAACCCCCTGCTTATCTGGAAAAATGGGACCCCATTACGTTTTCAGCTAAAATATGAGTCCAATAAATTCAGCTTGGATAACGAGAACGGCGCAAACGTCAACATCAGCTTACTAGGTGTCATTTTCACTTGAGCCCGCTTTATGTATCACTCTTAAATAAAATGCCTTTGTTGATTCTTTACACGACCGTTAAAGTTAAATAAAATTGGGGATCAGAAAGACGGATTGTTTAATTTGTTAATGTGGTCGCATATATTGGGTTACATAAAATTGAGTACAAATATTTTAAGAGCGAGTTCTACTTACTTATAAAACTATACAACTTTTGTTAGTATAATTATTTATAAATATGAATAAAAAATTCGGAACTCTTAATTCATTATGAATAAAATATAATCGTAGCAATAGCTAATCTCTACAAAGAGATCTCTGCCCGTTAACAAAACAAACTTTATGCAGAATTTTCTCAACTTTTGTTTTACGTTTTACCATGTGACTTCAGTGATATACGTACATTATCCCATATGATGGCATAACATAAACCAATATTATAAACGCGAAAGTTGTTTGTTTGTGACTCCTTCACGCTACAACTACTGAACCGACTTTCATGAAATTTGACACGCAGGTAGAAGGTAACTTGGATTAACACACAGGATAGGTTGGTTGTTATCCTGAAAAAATGGTCCTGTGGGATGCTATGGGATTAAAACCGACTTCTACGCGGGCGGAGCCGCGGACGCCCACTAGTAATTCAGTAGTTTTAGCGTGAAGGAGTAACAAACAAACAAACATACAAACTTTCGCATTTATAATATTAGTAAGACTAATTTAAAATATAATTTGGCTGGTTTCGTTACATCCTCATCAGGTAGTTACATAGCTCTAGTTCTAGCCCTGTCGCGGTTTAAATATTGTATTCGTAAATGCAACTGCAACGTGCAAGCACTGCGTCACACCATGCGACGTCAGCGGTCGTCACGCTACATCCTGCGACGTACAACGTCTACACACGTTACTACCTTGTTGTAACATTGCCAAATGGACTTCATTACATGTCAACCATGTAGGTACCTACGTTTGAAAACTATTTGGCCGCGACTCCCAACTAGACTAACTTAAATACTTTCAAAACTGTCACTTTTCGTCAAATTGATTAACAAAAGGATAGGAGATATTTTAGTCATGTTATTTTTTTAAATGTCAATGGGTTCTTCGCCATTTCTAGTCAATTTAGTCGCCATCGTTTTATATTTATTACATCGCCTTATTTTGGCAGATAATACGCATTTTACGGCAAATTATAAGACATGACATTACTTAGATATCACCTATCCCATTGAACGGGTAGTGACAGCGATATTTTAAGTTACGTTACGAAAATTTTTATCCGATATCGCAGCCATAAACATAAATTCTAATATAAATATAAAAACTAACTAACTAACTTATTCGTGATGATATTAAGTTATAATTTCTTTATTCAATTATTCATATTGTGAACTCCATTTTTATGTACAGGTACCTTACAAGCCAACTACACCTATGATTATTTTTATTGACTTTTTCAATGGCCTATAAATTTTTAGTGATACACCGTGCTAGACAGCAGCAGTTTGTTCGTACTGTGCTTTGATAAAACATAATTACAGAAAAAAATTACAATACGTATATCAATTTACAACCGTCGGAACTGTTTTTGCTGAATGAAAATGCTGGACAAGCAAAAAAATGCTAGCTACAAATAAAGTATAGCTACTCCAAAAAACTGTCGTTGGGATATGTGCTATTGACAATTATTTCATACGTCGCGTTTGTAAATTATTTATTTTACTTAGTTTCCGAGTACTGCAAATCAACTTACCTGTAGTATAAAATAAAATTCTCCAATGAAGCTATAGCGAAATGAATATCAATTAGGTTTTTTCCTAACAAATTATACTTGCCTAATTCAATTCTTTCCCTCGTTTCAAGCAATAAAACCCTTTTCATAATAATCCGTGCGAAAATGGAATGTTAATGTAAAAACGCCACGTGTTAAGCTGCGGTGAAAAAACCGGGTGTGGCGTACAAGCCTTCAGCCGGCCCAGATCGTAATTTATTAATCAAATGTATGCGTGCCACCGCAGGGCCGTATTTAGGAAAAATAGGACGTAAGTTTTTCCTAAAGTTATATTCAAATCTGGACGGATTCCGCTTGGTATTTGGATGCGAGTGCTTATTCGGTTGTTAATTTCCAAACCGCGCGGATACCGCTGTAGTTTGAAGAGGGCCTGATTACAGTACAATTAGTATGATTTACTTCAGACATGGCTAAACACTTATACTGAAGCGGGAAAACTTTCATTTTGTCTTTTAAGTGTCGGTAAATATCTGCGAAGTAATCAGCTTCCACGAAATCTAATGCTGATAAGACAATAGACAAACGCTTACGCTAGGGTTCATCGGGTCGTTGGACGACTCGGTGTCCCACACGAAAAGAAAAGAAAGAATAGACAAACGATAGACCTATCGATGTTAGTAATTTATGATCCTCTCATAGTAAGAATAGGAAATAGCGTAGTAGGTATTACATACAGAATATAAGAAGCTTATGTTTCTAAGCGAGTCGACACGATCATACTTAATTACATTGACCGTTTTGTAGTCACATTATAGCCATATGCTGATGAAATTAATTCTTGTGCGTAAAGAGCCCTTACGCCGGCCCATTGTGACGAATTTATTAATTTGCTTTGGTCACCCTGGACACCACGTGTCCTTGACGAGTTTCCCAAACCGTGTTAGTCAGTGACTTACGACCAAATTACTACCCGTTTACTACCTATCAGCAAAACCTTGAGCTACTTTTTTAGGTATCAACACGTATAGGTTTACCATCTTTTTCCTTGCTTTATTCCGTTCTCTGTCGAGGTCGGCTACCTAACCTAGGGGATTTGACGTGGAACCAATTTTTTACACAGAGCGACTACCATCTGACCTCTGCAACCCGAAGGCTAACTCAAATTTTATTTGAATGTGGGTTTCATCAGGATGTTTTTCCTTCACCGTAAGAGCTGTCGGTAAATATGCTTGAAAAAAAAACACATTGGTTGATGGCGGGGATCGAACTCGGATCTTATGATTGTAAGACCGGTGTCCAAACCACCTGGCCACCGACGCTTATTAATCGGTTCACCTTACTGGCATTAAGACTTACCAGTAGGCACTGATCCCTTAATTAAATGATCCATATAAAACTTGTTTTCGTTGAACAAATAAAGTGAATAAGTAACTGGCAGGTAATAATTATAAATACACCTAAGTAGTGACGACGACGTCACGTCCAAGTAGATCCACCATTCAGGCAGCATGACTTTTAAAAGATAGCCTGTGAATGGCAAAGATCTGCAAATAGTACTTCACAAATTTTGCTAGGTGTACGGGGTGTAATGATAATGATGATAATGATAATGAACAGAAGGAATATACGTCAGAATACGTCAAAATTTTTGGTTTCCCATAGTAATTTCAGTCAGCTGATCGCGATTTTGTAAGGGAAGTTCTAAATTTTTTGTAGTTTCCTGACATATGTTCCTAACGGAAAGTTGTTCAGATTCATGGTCTGCTTGCACCCTATCAGTATTTGGGACGCTGTCCCTAACATCCTGTATATTACTCCTTCATGAATGCAATTGTCGGTATCCCTAGACGTCAGGCGTCGGGCCGCCTGGCGGCTAAATATGCAAGCTAACTATACAACTTTACCAGTCTCACATAGCAAAGCTACTGTAAAAGAAAGTCCTCTATCACACTTCAGTGCAATAATAACGCTGCGATAATGTATGCGCCTGGGGATTGACGTTTGTAGTATAGACAGGCGCATACGTTAGCGCAGCGTTATTTTTGCGCTGAAATGTGAGAAAGGCCAGAGGTATCAAGGTTTTTTTTCACAAAATAATACGTAGGCCACTTTTGTGATGAGAATTTTCACAGCTGTCTCACTTTTAGTGCAGCTTGGGGCGAGTTTTGTGGTTATCGGTAAATTGTAAATAAAATAAAGTCGAAGTTATCCTGATTGCCTGTTAGCACTGGAGTTACAGAGTTCAAGCCAGCTAATTTCGACATCATTTCAATCACAATAAAGTTCTTTTTCTATTTATTGGTATTAAATAACAAAGGTTTGTATTACATGACTAGCTACGCCTAATTAAGTTGTATTCTTCTTTGCTGGAAAGGAAAATCTTTGGCTTTTTATCGCGGCAACAGTAAAGTGACTGTTTTATACACATGCGGTACTTAAACATGGCTAAAATGCTAAAACACAGCAAGCGTCCATATTCCCAGAGCATTCTTACATTGTGCTCAGAATCGTAAAATCTTGAAGTCTACTTTGAGTTAGTCTAGAAACCGCTTAAGTCACTGTAGGGTTTCATTAGCATACTATTAAAATGTTGTAATATACTTCTATCTTCTTTATGATTAGTTTAGTATTGCATTGTTTTAAGTTTGTGACTCTCTTCTCTTTTCGTGTGGGAGACTGAGTCATCCAACGACGTAATGAACTCTAGTGTCAGAATTTTTCAACCGCCTACCACAAGTAGCAGGCGAACGCTTAGTTTCTGGTATAGATTTATCAAGGGAATAGGCAGCAGCGTACTTATGAATGTATTGTGCTAGCCAATCCACCTGCCAAGCGTGGTGAGTATGGCGATACACCCCAGTAGAGGGACGCCTATGTCCAGCAGAGGACAGTAATAGTCCGCAATGAATTTAGGTTACTATGTTAAGTTTGAAAGCGCCAGTGACAGAAAAGATGAGAGCTAGCCGTTTATCGCGGTGTTATGAGGAGGATGAAAATCATGTGACGAAAAACGTAATGAATATGAATGTGGATGTACGCAGAAGGAGTGGAAGGTCTAAAAAAGTTTGGATGGATTGTATAAAAGATGATAATGACTCAAAAAGGTGTAAACGAAAATTTGACTGCGGAATAGATAAATGGAAGAGGAAGACATGTTGCTTCGACCCCAAATAAATTGGGATGAGGGCAGGCAGGTGATGATGTCAGTCCAGTTCGCAGACCACCCGCTAGAAGGACGGACCATCTAGTGACCATTGCCGGCAGACAGTGGATGCGGGAGGCACAAGGCTGGTGTACATGGCGAGGAAAGAAGAGGCTTATACTGAACAGTAGGTAGATGTGGGCTGATAGTGATATGTCAAAGAAAGTCCTTGCTCAAAGAAATGAAATCGTACAGTCGAAATATTAGACGAAAAGTAATCTTGTGAAACTGCGTACGGATTTGTGAAGGAAGCCATGTTAAGCTAATTAGCACTGCTTGCAAGCACTAAAGGTTGTGTTTACAAACTAAACACCTAAGGCTGCTTTGCTACAGTATGATTTATTTTCACTAACCATTATATAAAAAGTAGCTACGGGTAGCAAAACAAAAATAGTAGGTACTACTTTTACCAGTTTTTAATTCACCGCGACACGTAAAATAGAATAAGAAGAATTAATAAGTTAGCATCAGTTTTGATAGTATAACATCAATATTATTTCATTTTGCATTTTTGTACCTATAGTCTTTCGCATATTTAACGCATAACACAGCGCTCAAATAACGCATCCGTAACGCAGCAGTCAGATCCATACTAGAAACATCAATCCACATACTAAAACAGCTCAATCACTGTTGACGAAGCTACGTCAAAAAAAGCATATAGATCTGACAAGATGCGTCGTATATTCATCTGAAAGACCGCTGCGTTACAGGTACGTTATTTTAGCACTGCATTGTGCGTCAAGTGTGAGAAATACCTAATGCGGATGTCAGATATATTCGTCCATGTCAACTATATGGATGTCATGTGTCCATAAATCCTGGAGTTTTTTAAACCGGCAGCTAGATTACTAATAGGGATACGTGGAATGTTGTTTACCGTCGTACAGCAATCGTGCGTTAGAATTATTCAACCGAAACACCATATTCTCGAGAGACGTATTTTGTTACAACCGTAGTTACTCCGCTACGCCGTAGACGCGTAGCCGGAAATCGTAGCACTTGGAATATTGCCTTATAATATTCAGCACATGAATACACGGTGGCTTTTTTAGTGTAAAAATCTTGCATCATATAATTTTTCTAACAGAAATACAATATCATAATTTTACCTATGAATAAAATTTGTTGAGTAAAAAGGTTTATAATGTCGAGGTTCATACGGAAAAGGAAACAGATGAGACCGGAATAACTGTTTCCGGGATGACATGTTTTGATTGAATTATTCTTCTCGTAGGAAATTCCTATTACTTTTTTCAGAACATATCTTATTTGGACATTTGTATTATAATTTGAAATCTAAAACACTTTCAGTGTTTTCAAAAAGTATTAGCTGTACCTTTGATCTGTCCTTCTTTTAGAAGTGAGTGCATAAAAATATGACCTTAATTGTGGAAATATCATGTACCTAGATAAATACCGCAAATAGAGGGAGGCCCATGTCTAGCAATGGACTGTTTTGGCTGTAGAAGTAAACGTTTCTTTTTCATTTGTTTTATGAAATAAAGAGTTGACTACTTGACTGACTGGTCAAATAAGCTACTTTTAATAACGTCTTTTAAAGAACCGAACGTCTTGATGTCATTGTATATTTTGTATAGCGTTGATCAAAACATTTGTATTTTTGCTTTTTACAATTGAAATAATTTTGAAATATTTTTTAATGTTTGCAACTTTTGCATCTTGTTAACAAATTAGTCAAGTACTGAATTACTAATACAGTATTGAGTAGGTTTACTTATTCAGGCTCTTAATTAATGGCAGATTCTCCAATTATCTACAATTTATGGGCTACAAAAAGGGCCGGTATCCACAATTATACTTACATACCCACCTATACGTCTCTACTTCACAACTTTAACGAATTTAACGTGAAATTCAGTTCCCAAGAGGGTGGTGCGTGATGTAGGTATGTTAGAAAGTTAGTAGTTAGTACCCTAATGAACACGTTTTAGTTATTCCAACTTCGATATGGTGTACTTAGTTTCTGCACGTGAGCTGATTATTACGAGTACCTTTTCATGCACATTTATTTTATTAATTATGAAATAAATGTGTACATGGATGAACTTAATGCCAAAGGCATTAGCTACCAGTCTCCCTTAGGGCATGTGGAAATGTATAGCAGGTGCAAAATTCAAAATTACTTAGATACTTATTCATGAAAGAATAATTATAAATTGTATTAATTTTAAATTTTGTTATCGAGCTATCATGAAACTGTACTTAACTACCTACTTAATATGCAAATTGCTAGTTGACTGGGTCATTAATTAAATAAAAAAAGTTGCACGCCCAAAACTATTGACCAAAAATATGTTCGATTCCATTTGTAGATTTTTAAATATGAAAAGTTTGAAAAATAATATGAAAAGTTTTAAAAAAGCTTATTTGCATTATCATGTAGCTTGTATTGGAAAGTCGATTACTACCTAATTGTTTTTAAAAGTCCATCGCTTTTCGTCGATTTTAAAAAAGGAGTTATTCAATACAAATTCTAGGTAGGTATGTCGAAAAATAATTTTCTTAAAATTTCATACTTCATACTTCCACATTTTACTAAGGAGTCGAAAAGAGATAATAAAGATTCGGTGAAGTTGGAATAACTTTTCGGTAAACACCAGGTTGTTGATGAATAAGGGCACACTCGGGCATCGGGCATAGCAATTTCGGGGAACTCCCTAAAGAATAAACAAGATACATATTTATAATAAAACATCGCGGAAACATTCTTAATGAAATACAGAAAGTATATGTGCTTGCGAGGAAAAATTGTGAATAAAATCTAAGAAATATTTGGATCTCAACTCCAGCAGGACCATTAACCTCTCTCTCTCTCTCTCTCTCTCTCTCTCTCTCTCTCTCTCTCTCTCTCTTCGTATGGGACACCGAGTCATCCAACGACCCAGTGAGACATAGTGTCAGAATTTTTCTATTCATTAACCTAAAAGGTAAATAAATTAAAATTATTATATGTATATTGCAAATACATAAGGATTGCAGAAGTTTTACTGGTAATTTTATTAATAAACTCCTGTGTAAGTAAAATTAACTAAATAATTATAAGTTCTTCATCAACATGAATTTTTAAACCCTAAAGGGCCACTGTGTCCACAATTCTGTTGCCGGCGGCAATCTGTGGTGACGACAGACCGAGGCCTTTAGAGTAATCCGGAAATAAGACGGGATTGTTTTTGAAGGCTCTAAAGTATTAATTCATTCACTCTGGCTGGGATCCTTAAATTCAATAAAACATTTGTCATTTTTATAGAACAGCATCACGCCATTTCATTCCCGTAGAAGCCGACGACTGAGGGACTTGATGGTTTCATGTATATTGTAATTTTAATCGACAGGCTGACAACCTGTCACTATAGTGATATACGACTTATCTGGAACGACCCTCAAACATTTGTCGGACGTGGCGATAGCAACTGTAATTTTACGGTTGTTAACGCTCTGCCTACTATATACTGAGATATAGGCGTGATATTGTGTATGTATGTGTATGTATTTTTATAGTTGCGGTCATGAACCGCAATATCGTCCGATGCGTACGTGATTTGTCATAGAGCAACATTATTTCTGACACTAGTGCACATCGCTCGTTGACACTGTGTGAGTCCCATCCCACATGACAAAGATGCATGCCGCCGCTGCTACGGTTATTAGGTTCGAAACAAGCTGCATTCCAAAGCAAAACCACCTCAAAACAGTGTTGAGAGAGCAGAGTAATGTAATTCCGGGTTCTGTTTCAGCTGGGATCTGTGCATTATTGTTTGGACGTTCGGAGGGAAGCCCAACTACGAATTACAACACATACGCCTGTCTATTTAGAGTTTATAATTCTAAATTGTACGTAACAAACGATCAAAGTATAATGATCCGTTTTTTCATGACAGTGCAAGAATAAAAGACACAAATTGGATTTTACTGTGCGTTCTACTAAAAGGCATTCTGTTAGCTGTGATTTATGAAGCAAAGATATTGAATTGGTTCTATGGTTATAGCATTATTTTATTTATATAAAAGAAATCCCAAAACATAAATTCAGTAAAATGATATTTTTTAGAACCTAGTCGAAACTAACACAAAAGTAATCAGAGTTAATGAAAAATTATTCGGGAGACATTATGGAAAAGTTAATGGTAAAACAATAGATAACGAAATTTATTGGATGAAAATAGAAGCATACACTTAATATCTTCAATCTTTATTGCCTTTTCTGCACATTAAACTATGGCACTGACTTTTATTGCTTCATAAAACCTAAGCTATCGCAATCTACCTAGGATATTTGACATAACTTTGGAAACAACGCATTTTTTTTATTTTGATTATTCTCTTTAAGAAGAAAATTATAAACAGCACTCGGCGGCTTAGAATAAAATGCATTTTTCCTTAACCCAAGAGAAGTATGAACCGAACTGACTTAACAACTCATCAAATTTTAAGCCGAGTAGACTACACAAAATTTAGGAGCTTTTACCGTGTTTATCATCTCAGGGCTTGGTAAGCGGTCAAAGCTTTTTACTGATAATTTTTATAAAAATTTCACTCTAAAGAAAGAAAACTAGCCTAAGAAACAATAACTTTGATTTAGATTGTGTATAAGAAGTAAAGGCGTTGACTTTACCTCGTTATTTTGAAAAAACCCAAACAGAAATTATACGGAATTCCACTGCAATATCACGTTTGACCCGGCAAGTCAAAAGACATGGTATCGAAACCCATCGGTGACATGATTGTTTTCCTCTTTTTTCGTTTGTATCAACTTTGTAACAAAAACTTAATATATCATAGTCAATAGTCATAATCACAGCATATTTTTTTGGTTTCAAAATTATGTTTAGCAACAATTGACAAACGCGTTTCCATTATGCAATCTCGGTTCTGAATAATGGAGGAATTTCCAATTTAAACATCAAAATAACCAATTTCTTTGCAGATTTTGTTTTTGCGCGGTCTACTCGTAGCTAACTGTCACACAAGAGAGAAACATAGACATCACGAGAACTGGCACACGCTTGGACTTGCCAAAATAGCTGGGAACAGACTTGTTACACGGCCAAGATCGAAAATATCGGTCAAGTTTGTAATACTGTTTACAGATTCAAAGAAACTATGGATATTGCACGTAAAAAAATACTTAATGGAAAAGATATTTTCGATAATAGGCCTTCCCTGAAAATTAACTAAATTAGTGTAATCTTAGCTAGATATCGGCGCAGCGAAGCCAATTTTTAATCTAAGAATGTAATTTATGGTGCGGAAAGAGAGAGAGTCTTTTGCCGTGCAGTGGGACATTTTTGTGTCTGGCTCTAAATTATAAAAAATCATGCAAGTGAATGATAAAAACGTTTATTTTACCTTTTTATTTATTTACTATTATCGTTTATGACTGTATGTGGAATTGTAAATAAATTGTTAATATAACTTCTCACTAATATTCTATTTTCATATCTCTACCATTGATATCAGTTCTTACTTTTTAAAAGTTCTTATAATTATAATACCTAAAGTTATTGGGCCAGTTATAAAAGTTAGACGCGAGTTGAACGCGTGTGTAGCGTTTTTTTCTGTATGAAGATATTTTTTGATACACGTCCGCATTCCACTTTAGGGCTAGATCTGAAATATGATTATCATTTCAGCAGGTATGTATCTAAAGATTCATCGTCGATATTTATGCCAAATTTTCTTATAATCTAAGCCATAATTACTCCTCCATAAAGACTTGTTTATGGAGTCGTCTGTCTCGAGTTATTGTACAATAAACCGTTCAGTGGCAATGAGTGAGCTTTGACATTATTGTCTTGTATTTCTCGGCTTCTTGCTATGTGGGACACAGAGTCAACTAAAAACCCGCCGAACATTGGCATATAATAATATGTGTTCAGTGAGTTCAAGGATGCAACTTTGTCATAGTTATTATACAATATCACTACATACTATAAAGCAAAGTAGCTTTTCGCGTCTGTCTGTCTGTATGTTTGCTTAAATCTTTAAAACTATACAGCAGATTTTGATGCAAGTTTTTTTAAATAGATGGAGGGGTTTAAGAGGAAGGTTTTATGTTTACTTGCCGGGTAAACATCTGATTCCAACGGCAAAATGAGTTGCAGTGCAGCGGGCGCAGACGATGGGCGGCCCACTAGTTAAATAATAACTAGTACCGATTAAAAACATCTATGCTATCGTAGATACTACCTACCAGATATTACCATTAGTCATCATTTATGAAGTATGCAGATTAAATTCATGCTATTTCTATTTGTGTGTCTCTGACCTGACAAAATCATAAATAGTAAGAGGAAGAAAGTATTTTGTCGTATGCTGTAAGGCGTAAAAAATATTAGATGCGAAATATGAAAAAACATTTTTGGACCTCCCATACAGTTGACTCGCTTGGCTGCTACATTTTGATTGGAGGCCCAAATATTTTTTTTACATTTCGACCTATGTTCCTTAGGGAAAGTTGTTAAGTTTCTTGGGCTGATTCACCCCTTCAAATATTTGCAGCAATTTTTTTACACCCTATAGAAAATACATTAAAAATTAAGGCGTATTTTTTGTTACACGATAATGTTTTGCTAAATGGCCACGGTTCTACGTAACAACTTTCGGAAACGCATGTTGTGGAAACTGGAATAAATAACAGAGTTAGTTGCGTGGGGCAGGTGCATTTTATCACTCGCGCATTTGCATTTATTTGCGGGCGAGTGCAGTGTTCTTAATTGCTTACTATGTTGACGAATTTTGGTATTGTTTTTTCCACTCCAAAAAAGTATTCAAGTATGACAACGAATCCTAACTATGAGGAAAAAATAACAACCGTGCCCATTTATTTATTCATCAATAGGATAGGTATTTATAAAAATATATTTTATTAGAGTTATTTAGAAAAATCAGTTATGTTTGCTCATATTTAACTACTTTTGTTTTCTATTAAGTTAAACTATTTTTTGTTTTTTAATTTTTCATTTTTGAGAAAAGAGTCTTACCTATTAAAGCTACAAAAACAAAAGCCATAACTTTCTGCCTACCCCGTAAGTGATAAAGGCGTAATATGTGTATGTGTGTGTTACTCAGAGGGTTTAAGTAGATCAAAACCATTTTTAAATTCATTGTGTGAATTAAAATACCTTGTGCACCAAATCGTGGTAACTTTGTAGTTATCTAGAAAATTTAATAAGGTTTATCATTTAATAATAAAATTAAAAGTAGTTTGATTTTAATAGTTACCTAGTCAAAATTTCAACACTGTTCTGTTCAGATCGAGAATAAGCCATCAGCTTAATTTGCAGCCCCGCCAATGAAATGCTCGCATTTCGCTTTTCATATTTCGAACCCACTGGCTTCTGACAGCTGTCAAAACATCAAAGCAGGATTCACTTAATTGAGAATTCGCTTTGTTTCAGAAACAGCCCTTGATATACATTTTGAATAATTTATTTATCTGGAAAATGTATAGTTGCTGTGAATTACCTAATGAACAGATAGATGAGGTATCAACTAGTTATTTTATGTCTTATAATAAATATCATGATATAAATTCATATTAAAGTAATAAAAAAGTGAGAAAAAAAGAAGGCATGTACTCTTAACCTTTCATTAGTTAGGCGTATCGCACACTTAACGCATGACGGAGCGCTAAAATATCGTAGCGGTCTGTCAGATCCATATTAGCAACGTTACTTCTCATACTAAAACCGCACTTAACGGACGACGCTGCGCTAGCACTGCGTCATCGACAGCGGCTAAGCGGTTTTAGTATGGTGATTAACATTTCTAGCAAACCGCTGCGATGTTTTAGCGCTCCGTCGTGCGGTAAGTGTGCGGTCTGCCATAAGGCACTTAAGTACGTATCTACGAAATGTCATGGGTCAAGTGATTACCGTTGTATTTAATCGTGTATAAAAAGTCTCTCGCCGCAATTTTCTACAAATATCCTGACCTATAATTAACTATAATTTCTACCACAGAGTTGATAATGACTAATGTAATTGTGCCGTGTAGTGCCGGCAGAATATAATATAGCACCACCCCAAATTAGCCCGTGGGTATCGCAAGAGGCAATAAAAGACTTCCAAGAGGTGGGCAGCAGCGCCTACCTAGTTACATGACAGTCCGAAATGGCACTTCGGTCATCAACCCGCCTGCCCAACGTGGTGACTATAGGCATAGACCCCTAATCGGCCCCAGCCGCCCTAAAAGTCTGGGCCACGGTAGCGGCCCTGATGGTAGTGGGGCAGGGGGCGCTAGGAATCCTCGGGTTACGAATGGACTAATATAATGAGGAACTGTCCAGATGCGCGTTCCCCGTGACTACATTTTTATTAATTTAATCTTTACAACATACGGACAATGTTTATTGACAATGCACCAAAGACTTGGTGCTTTCAGTATAGATCATAAGCTAAGTCCAACTCAGCAAATAGACAAAAACAAAACTGGGTGTTTTCTATGTATAATATGTATTTATTTACAAAAAAAAAGTATATAAGTATTAGTATCAGCTATCTAGTTCCCATAGTACAAGCTTTGCTTAGTTTGGGACTAGGTGGTGCTGTGTGAATTGTCCAAGATATTTATTATTTATTAAAAGTTACAATTGTTACAAACTTACTACTATATAAGAAGAAGAAGAACTAATCCACGCAATCAACTTTTAAGATAAATCTCTTCATGTTTGCAGGCCACCTGGTTCATTGTATCGGATATATTTTTGGATGAAAAGTGAGAGCACATCAATCAATTTCAATAAATTCTCAGAAGGGCCTGTCTATCACGTAACTTGAAGGGTTTTACAGGAATATTCGATATAAGGAGCCAAAATAACACACGTTTGTACCTACAGTCCATGTAAAAAAAGCACTCATGTAATGTGATCAGATTATAATGTAAAACTTTTACATTTAACCTTTTTTTGTACAGTTCAGTCGTGTACCTATGTAGATAATATTCAGATTAGACTCATGTAGTTTTAAGAGTAACATATAATCACAAAACTCACATGAATTAATCAGTACGTACGCTTTACGCCCAAAACCTCAAGCGTGACTCACCACAATACCAATGAAAGTCAATATTATTTCACTACAAAAAGTCCCAGTTAAAATATTGAATATTCTATTTTCATAGCATTGAATTTTCCAACTAGTCTCTGGTTATTATATACATGAAATTATGGGTTTGTAGAGCAAGCAATTTTGGTTTGGTTTTACTCTTTGTACGCCGTTTTGTGTAATAATATCATTACCGACATTAATTAAGGCTCCGCAGAGTTAAACAATTAACTTTTGGCTTACATAAAATTAATTAAGCTTTAAATAATTTAACTGGTATAAGTTCGTTTTGTCAATATGATTAAATAGTAAGATTTGTTTATTAGCACGATCAATATTAATGCTGCATTAAATATATTTTTTATTGCAGATTTCTTGATTTTTTTCAGACGTTTAGGTATACGTTTATAATATCGTAATTATTATCTTGTCGTATATCTTATCAATATAAATGCAAAAGTATTAATTAAATGGAAATATTATTACAAACCACGCAGTTCTACGTCATATTATTATTGTTATGAAATAAAAGTTTTGCTTCGTATTCGACATAATATAATATAATATATCATATATGTAAATATGTGTGTTATGGAGTTTTAAACTCCTGACGATCCAATCTAAGAAACTGTTTTCATATGCTTTCAAAAATTATTTATTACCAACGAAAAGAAATCACGCAACTACGCCCCCACTAGAACACTGTAGCTATAGAAATAAATAATAGGCAAGCTTACGCCGGACATTAATCGTACTGTCAGGCCGAGATTATTGGACAAAATAAAGGCTTCCTGTTCTGTTATTCTCGTGGAAAAGTTAAAGAATAATAGAGGTTGTACCCTTAGTACAATACACGGTACATCAAATTTTTACTCGATCGTATGCAATCATTTCATTTCTATTCGGCCGTATGCAATCCATTTTATTTGACATTTTATTAGAGATGATGCACTCATTAGCTGTTTCGCTTCATCTGTTATTTATATTTTTCAATACAAGGACAGGTTTTTTAAAATTAAAGGCTATGTTACTATGTTTTAAACTACGTTATATTATTTCAAATTATCGGTTGCATACAAATAAAATAACTCGTCTGTCTTTACAGTTTTATTTTTACAGTTTAAAAGGAAGAGCTAATATGAAGTGTTGTGAAGACAGCATTGTCAATTATGCTTGTCAATTAAGCATATCTTTTTGATAAAAATAACGACATTGGAAATTTTATGAGATACTTGAAATAAACCATTCTTTCACTGGTAATTTCATATTATAATCATTGCTAAGGTAGAGAACATCCCTTAGGTAATTTGAAAGCACATCTTCTGCGAAATATTTGCCCCAGATATAAAGAAAGGTCAGTCGGGATCCTTTTCATTAATAAAGGTGAACCGCAGAAAATGAACGCTTATGAACAGGCCTCAAAATAGGTACCCCCTATAAATATTTCAAATTATCCGTTTGTTAGCCCAAATCATAATTGGATATCCGCTGTACGAAAAATAGACGCTGAAACTGGAACAACGGACATTTATTATTCTTTGTTCAAAAAGATTTTCAGACTACCTACCTACATATGAAATTGATAAAGAAGGAAAATGGCCTCTTAAATGATTATTTTTTAGGAAAAGTGTCTTGATCCCTCAATCTGGCGCGTAAGTTTTAACTCAATCAGTATTTGTACATTTTCATTGTTGATTTTGGCCTGAAAAGTAAGGTGGTCAGTAAACAGTCTGTCTTTGCGCTTGATTTTTTCTAGTCCTGGCAGTCACCCGTGCCATTAGAATAAATATGAACGGACTAAGGACGTAAAATTCTATAAAAGCACGTAAGTGCCTTTCGCGATCGATGCTTGATACAGATCAGCTCTCGACGAGGCACTCCCTCAGGAAATGAGCTGCACACCGCAATCGAAGCTTCAGTGCTTCCTTTTCCCTTTGATGGCACTTAAGTGACATGAAAGTAATGTAAAATAATATAAAACTTCGTCTTGAAAGGGTCAAATTGAAAGAACTGCTGGAGACTAACAGCAAGGCTATCATTGACTCCAACTACAGGCACAACAAAAAGTGCAATGTTTTATATGACTACGACGACAGCACATTTTAGGAAGACTGTGTTGGTCATGGCAACAGAATCAACAAAATTGTAAAAAAATGTTTTTTATAGTACTATAGCTACTATAGCCAGTAGTATTTTTTTTTAAGTAAACTAACTTTTAAATAGTAAAACATTAATTCTAGAGTAGAAACTAGCTAAAGTGCAAATTTGCATTAAGTTGTTTCCAACATTAACTTGACTTAAATATGGTTGTAGAAAAAAGCAAAAACAGAATAGAGAAAATAACGTTTACGAACTTTAAATTCCAAAACAGAACATTAGCTCTACACCTCAGGGCAAAATACCCGCTATACCAAGGAACACTACACTTTTAATGGGTTTTGTTCCTCGTGGTAGGTGTTCATAAATTTTCCTATCCAGTATTTAACACTTGATTTTAAGGTTCCGTGGTTATTAACACTAAAACTATAAGACATTATTACGGGTTTTAACTCACGGTAGGGATATATCGAGCACCCAATATTTCGGCGATGTTGCAATCGCCATGATCACGGGTAAACTGGAGCGGCTGCGGGTGACGGCTAAGGGCAAACATATCTGTCTACCCTCATTCTTCTGCGTTTTTTCGGAACACTTTGGTCACTATCGGTACTCACTCGAAAGTCATCTCGACAACACACACTAACGGTATCGCATGATTTTATTGCAGGTTTAGACACAAACTTATTTTTACACAAATTTACCACTGGATTCCATGTACTTGACAATTTGAAGCCATCTTCTCTGAGTGGTAAATTTGTGTAAAAATAAGTTTGTGTCTAAACCTGCAATAAAATCATGCGATACCGTTAGTGTGTGTTGTCGAGATGACTTTCGAGTGAGTACCGATAGTGACCAAAGTGTTCCGAAAAAACGCAGAAGAATGAGGGTAGACAGATATGTTTGCCCTTAGCCGTCACCCGCAGCCGCTCCAGTTTACCCGTGATCATGGCGATTGCAACATCGCCGAAATATTGGGTGCTCGATATATCCCTACCGTGAGTTAAAACCCGTAATAATGTCTTATAGTTTTACTATCCAGTATTTGTTTTTTTTAAATAGCTAAGTACGTATTTTGTAAAGAGCATGGTGTTCGATCGCGCGGCTCGGCCGACCGCAATGACGATTATAGAAAACTTTTTTGTATCGTGATCATATCATAAGCTCACAAGGCTGTAATTTTATGTAATTTCAATGTTTTAATATACTTACTTTTTCCTATGCAAATATTTAAATTTCTAATGTAAAAATAATTGCCAAGTCTAGCCAACACGCGGCAAGCACGCGGCATATAACGAGATCTTATAATATGCAAATTAGTTTGTTCAGCTTAAAATCTTCCCTGGATTTATGAAGGTAAACACACAAAGCCTTCTTGGCGAAATAGTTTATGTAGTTATGTATTCAGTGTCATTATAAAAATCATCTAGCTAGACTATCAACGCCTAAAAATCCTGAGACACTGAATCAACTGGAGAATTTGATCCTTGGCTAATCGTCTTTGAGATGCAGAAAAAAATTCTATCATCTCACCCTTAAAATAAATGATATATTTATGAAGCACTTGTATATATACTGACTTGGTTTCCGTTTAAATCTCGGTCGTACGCATTGATAGAACCGTGTCTTACCTAGTACTTCCATTCGTACCTATTTAAAGTTCCTTAATTCCAATTTTTGTAAAGCCATTAAATAGCCGTCTAACGTTCGAGATCTTTTTCATTGTATTGTATAGATATTTTCATATTTGAACCATTTTTGTAGTCTGCATGAAAGTTATATTTGGCAACAATTCTTTATTACCCTTTGACATGATAGAACTTCGGCTCAAAAAGATATATTTCAAAGTTATTAAGGTTTTTGTTTGTTTTTGTTTTGGCTAGGCTAGACAAGAGGATAATAATAAATCTAGCGTATTAATATAAAGAAAGGTTGTTGTACTCTAAATGTTGCTTAGGTCAGTTATAGTCATACTTACTTATATTGTTCATGTTTTGAATTCTTTATTTATCTTCAGACTCCGAACTCAAGTCGCCAAGTAAAGATATTCGTTCCAGATGGGGCCTCACATCCCCAACCTTTGGTAGAAATGTAGAGTGAACCCGCAATCTATGGCTAATCTCTTCAGTTGAACCTTTGTTTGACGTGCTGCAGACGGTAACAAATACTGGCGAACAGCAATGCGGTACGGTATCTGAATACTGAGCTAATGACAATTCCGATTTGGGCGCTATTGGGCATATCATTGCTCTCATAGTAGAATATTAAAAAAAAGCTCTGACCCTGGTTCTACTTTAGCTTAACTCAAGTAAAAAGTTGTTACCGAATATCAAACAAAATCTGTAAACAAATTGCTGTAAATCTATTCATAAAAAATGCGTCCTGTTACTTACGTTGCATGTTATGTTGCAGTCTCCGCATATTGGTATCGGAACATAACCCAATAGACTATAGCCCTTATCATTCATTTCAGCTCTTTGTGTATGTACAGGTGTCTATTAGAAAACTAATATCAGTTTTCATAGAAACCAAGTTGTAAGGGGCTAGTTAATTCAATTATAGATACTATATAAATTCTCGCCAACGAGACTACGCCCATTTTCATTGTGTCTATTTCATGAAAATGCATTTTAGTAAGCATTAAATTTAACAACAAACTGTAAGAACGCCTACTACGTAACTATTATCGTCATTATAGACATTAAATAAATACTAAGCTAATTAAAACTAATAAAATTTAGCTATATGTTATACATTTACAATTAATTACTGATTTTATTGGTTAAATTTACATGTATTTCCTTTTTAATTTTTATTTTGTATCTTGTCATTGCTTTAACCCCTCAGTAAAGTTGATTTTTGTATTCCCTTATTTTAGACCTCAACATTGACTTAAGCTTTAATGCTAGACTATATAGGTAATGCAAAATAATTTGAAATATATGTATCAGTACATTTGTTAGTCTTTGCCTATCAGCCTGCTTCATTAAATACGTAGGAGACCGGATGCCTCTGCGACTACGTATATTGCCAGGAATCTCGATATTACAGACATACTAGGCGAACGAAGCGCAAAAGCTCACCTTTGTTCCCGGGAACCAATTATACCTATAAACCACTAGGCTGCATTCATGAACCTACAAACCTGGATGAATGTTGTGAAATTCGAATATACCTACATTCCAATACGTAAACACATTTGACTAGAAAATATGAGCTTTATTATGGTTATGAGCAAAACATTTTGGTTCTATCTAGAGCCTAGATATTATTGCCGGATATCACTGAAAATAAAAATAAGGAATAAAGGTTTTATTAGTTCTGGTTCGTAGTAAATCTTAAACCACAATAACTTTAAAATATTTTTAAAAATATGTACCTTTGAATGTTTTGGTGTATTTTTATCTTTTCTTTGGATTTGGATCAAAAAAATAAGGTAGTATTGTATGTCAATTTTTATCATGCAAGCTCTCAGTTGCTCATTAGCGCAAGCACTAGTGGCCGCTTCTCATTGTAAGCGTGCTTGACCTCTTTTATTCTTCCGATGCTAGCGGCGACACTCCTTCTTTCATATTTTTCACATTAAAAACTGCCAGATAGGAATGCAGTTTCATATTTCAATCAAAATTTTCATCCACTCGTTCAACGAATGAGAGCGTTTACACAAATAAATCAAATTAAGCGGGGCTTGAAAGCTCCCCGTTCAACACATAGTTACAATCGCATAGAGGAAAACTTTTGATTTAGTAGCAAACAACAAAATCCCAAAAGCTCCTTCAACATGTAGGACTTTCTGCCAGCAAATCCTTGCTGTTTGAGCAGCGAGCCACAACAAAGTAAGTATGGGATTAGAATCCATTCGAACATAGTGGAAATTGACACTGGCTTGTCGGCAAATATTTGTGTTGTTCACGCCGCCCAGTTTGCCCGGTTTAGACGAGACAGGGTATATTTAATGTGGGTTTTAAACATGTGCCGTAAAATGGATAAGTTTGTATTGAATGCCGAAATTTCCGAAGGCATTTTGTAGACTTATCTACATAAACATTTTGATACTCCTACTCACACCTTATACCATTAGCGACATTTTCATAAGTTACGTGACCAATTCTCTCAGAAATTGTGGGATAAGATTTGTACCACTATTTTAAACTAAATGACTCATCGGAGATTTCCCCCAAAGTTTATCGCTCCAGATGCCAAAAATGCACGTGTCAAGGATAAAAATGGAACAAAATGAATGCCAATTGGAACTTACTCCGTTTTCGTAACCATCTTTTATTTTTACGGCAATATTTATGGTTGAATCCAATTAAAGTTCTCAAATAAAATAGCAAGTTTATTTTATGGGTTCATTTATTTTTGGAATGGTGGGCGTTCAATTCAACGTAGCAAAAAACGCTTTATGCATATTATGTAAATCGGTAGGTACGTAGTAATTTTTTTTTCATAGAAACGGATGTAAACCTGGATTTATAGTGCGTTATGCCTTTTTTATTCATAATAATTTAGTTTTTTATGTTAAGTATGTATGTTACATTATTAGCGCTATTAGTACTAGGAATAGATCAAAAACACACAATCATTAATTTGCGTCACATAATGTATCTACTTATTTCATTAAACATATTCCAAATAGGCATGAATGCAATGCATAAACAGAAATGAGCAGAAATAGGTATTCGAGTTTGCTAAGTAGTCTATTCACTTCCATAGGCATAAGTAGTATTGCTAGATTGTATTCGAGTAAAGTGTTATTTTAGTAGAATCACGTGTACTTTTATCGCGTCGGACCTACAACCAGTCCTCAACCGTAAAACTGATAAACAATGATATTATATTGTTACTAGCGTCTGATGAAGACCGACACTCTCTACGAATTAGACTGCGATGCCAAGGCGGTGTATTATCTACAAGATTAGACCTATGAAAAACGCCCTATATCGCACTGAATTTATACAATCCCATCTGAAGTAATTGATCCGCATAAATCATGGACAAGTCCATCAATTACCCGCGTAATCTCGAGACGGGGTTTGTGGAAGGAAATTATAATGAATCTTGTGAAAATCGCGAGCTGCGGGCTTTTGAACAGCCCTCGGCGCCCTTAGCGCAGACTCCATTGTGTCGCTCGCCTCTTGACCCGCTTGTATCACTCCAGTACTTACGAGCTACAAACGAGCTGTGCAAATATCAATATCTGCTTTTGAAATAACAAAAAATTGTTAAATTATTTTTTTTGCCTTTATGTGTTAAACGGCTCCAATCATCCGTTAACCCGGAAGACTGGAAGAGAGAGGGAAGACCTTTGTCCAGCAGGGGGACACTATAGATTGCACTATAGGCTATAATAATAATGTGCTAAACAGAGATCGCGTCACTATTATTTTTCGGGACTATGCCAGCAGTGACATTTAACCTTCTACCAAACCACGAATAATTTGTAGTAGGATGTAACATCGTTGAAGCCAATACGTCTATAATTACTATCAATATTGATCTAGTACCTTTATTAGGTAGCACCAAGTCATTGGTACAATTTACTTACGATCCAGTCTGCTCTGCTCCCAAAAGGTCAGTGCGGATATCTAAGTTTTGTTTTCAAGGAATTTGCAATAGGTGCTATTTTCCTAAAATTAGTTTCTCTCAACGATTTTTTTTTCGATGTATGTAAAAGCAAAACCATCGCATTACCTTTTTTTATATTATGGACACATGCGGGTTTATCAGAGTGTTAACATTAGTAAAAACACGGTATCGCCACGTCTGGTATTCCGGTAATGATAGGTTGACAGCCTGTAGCATAGAGTTATAATCCTGTAGCAGGACGACGACGACGACGACGACGACGAGCAGGAAAAAATAGGACGATGATATTCTAAACCGGCATCACACGGTATTTTATTTTAAATATGTATTTATCTATTGTTATGTTATTTTATGTTTTTTTTTCTTAGGTTGAAGATGCGCTGCGTGGACTGCCTTACTTCGCGCGAAGATAGTTCCTCCCTACCTCTACTTTATGGCTCAAAATCCTTTCCCTAAACATTCCTTACATGCGTCTAAATCACCAAGCAAAAAAAATACGATAAGAAATAAACATTCCACTACTTTGAACATTATTATTTTATACTACAAGACTCCTGAAGAGGACGAGAAGACAATATTATTTAATTTAGTGTAGGAGTAAGGTGGAAAAACGCGCTGAACCTCTTCGGAGGGCGCAAGGGGCCGGCGCGATGCGGTCTCACCAGGGATGTACGTAATATATCCTGCAGACGAAGTAGTTTCCCTGACATATAAATCGGATCAGCTGCCCCGGCCCCGGCAGCGGCCAACTCTCGACATAATCGTCGGGCCGTCGCCGCCAGTGCCATCCAGAATAACCGCTTCGCTTCCCCCGCCCCCGACCCCACCCCGGGCCCCTTCGCTTCCCAAAACGGCGCCCCCGGAGCCTGCGGAGCGCGCGCCGGCCTCGCCGACGCCGTCGCTCGACCGCTCGGCCAAGCCGCGCAACACTAAAGCCAAGTTCCTCAAAAAGCTCGGCGCGCGCCATGAGGACAATGAATTCGGCAGAATTGTTAGAACCCCCGCCCCCGATGAATTCGAACTGCCGGCTCCGCTGCCTACACCCGCGTTCTCGCGGAAGAACATCTTCGATCGCGACTTCGATGCGCTTTTCGAAGTCGCGAGCACGCCGCAGTTCACGGCGAATATCCGAGTCACGACGCCTGAACCTGATCACCAGACAGATGTGACGGCATCGCACTTCCCTTCTCCGACGACGTCCCACTTGAGCCTGCTGCCACCGCGGCCCTATTCCGAGCCAAGTTCCTCACCTCAACTCTCCCGCACCTCCACGCCTTCTTCGCCATCGCCACACCGAACGTCTTTCGAAGGTTTTTGAACGCGTGGATTTGGAATGAGTGCGATCACCGACTAACTGACTGCAATTCACGCCATCATTGCGCATGGTACTTTTTTAAACAGCATATGCTTCCATACTCGTTTGGATCATCATCATTTGATTTCCTAACAATTTGTGGTTTTGCGGTTTTGTTGGTTAACTCACACACTTTAGTTTTTTGGCAAGTGACATTAATTGTGTTAATTTTGTGTTGTTATTCTCCAGGAAAGCCGAAGAAAGTCAGTTTCTTCCGCAAGTTCAGCCGGGCGCGGCAGGAGGCTGCGCCGGCGCAGGAGTGGCGCGGCGCCATGCAGCCGCAGCCGTCGGTGGAGATGGTACTGCGCGAACTGACGCACCCGGCGCACAACGAACAACTCAAGAACCAGCAGCAAGTTACCTTCAAACTCGTCAAAACCGGTAAGTTGTTTTTATCTTGCGTTGGAAAATGCGGCGTGAAATGGTTACCTATACACCTCCACCACAACTTGTACAGTCCAAACACAGATTTGAAACATCATAAAAATGCTCTAGTCAATCCTTTGGTCGGCAAAGTCATGTCCTTGTCTGTCTATCTTGTCAAAGTACACCTAAAAGGCCAGTAGCAGAAGCCCCAGAAAGATGTCTGCAACATCCTCATCCCCAGTATTGGAAACTAATACTCAGGGTTCGGCACTGACGTCCAGTCTGCAGAGCTTCGCCACCGGCCGTCGGTACTGCCCCTGCCCTGTCCTAACGTCTGGTACTCTAATAAGTCCGTCACGTCCAGGGTATGTTTTGGTCACGACACCTCGTATGTCTGATGACCTTGTAATGCAGTAGCTGTCAGAAGAAGTCACTCAAACTCGTGACAAAAAAGACCTAAAAAGAGTGATCTTCGACAGCGATAAACTTTTCAAGAGTGTTTAGAAAACAATACCGTGTATTTTTTTTACATACGTCTAAATTGGCAGTCATATTTATACAAGTAGAAATTTTACTAATTATCATTTAAATTACCTTTATCCGTGTAGGTATATGTACACCATATTAATTGATTGGACATTCCCTAAATTTATTTTATCGTATTAATTGGATGTTGACTCGAAGTGAAAGCCTCAGACCGGACATTTTGTTAAATTTTCAATAATTTCATCACTGAAGACGAAGAATGATTAAATTATTTCATTTAAATGGGATCAAATCAATCAACAGCGGACTTCAATATCGTTTGAATTGTTTGAATTCTATTAAGAGCGGTAATTAAATTAAACATTTAAATATGAGAGTACTTATAAAATTCATGCCCAACAAATATCTTTCGATAAATTATTTTGGTATTGGTGATTGTACCATATTGATTTTCGACAGCCGGAATACAAACGCCAACATGTGAAAACCACAGTTTGATACGAGGCTAAGGCGGATCGCACGACGGAGCACTAAAATATCGCAGCGGTCTGTCAGATCCATAGTAGAAACGTCACTCCCCGTAGGTACTAAAACCGCACTCGACGGACGACACTGCGATAGTGCCGCGATAATGAGGATTGATATTTCTAGTACGAATCTGACAGACCGCTGCGATCTTTTAGCGCTCCGTCGTGAATCAAGTGTACGATTCGCCTATCTTGTTTTATTTGTAAGCTGTAACTTCTTACGTCAAATACATGCATACATACTCTCACACGAACCGCCTTAAAACTTTGTGACCTTTTTTACAACGGGCAGTAGGCTATTTCTTTTATATCCAGCATCAAAAAAGAATTCACTTTCGCACGGCACGGCCTCCGCCGTCACACAAAGGAATTTTCAATTGTAGGTTGCTATGCTATAAAACAGGGCCCCAAGTCTGCTACTTTTTTGTACTTACGCCATAGAAACTTATTCAATTGCCATTGTGATTTTCTCTACTTCAAACTGTTAGCACACTACGAAAATACCAAAATCATCCAACTACGATCCACATCCAAATTAAACGATTTTTATTTAGCGGACTTAGGACCCGGTCAGTGAAACTCCACCGGCTCACTTTTGTAGTTCTTTTCTTTAATTTTTTCTCCCTTTTTTGTCTTGTGGAAGGCAAAGGTACCTACTCTTTATACCTTGTGCCTCAGATTTTTTGAGAGACAAACAATACGCTTTTTTGCATAATGATGTGTCTGCTTTCCTGTTTGACATAAAATTGTCTATAAAAGTGCACTAACCAAATTCTGCAAAATATTTCAGTCACGAGTAATTACATTATTATGTATACCTACCTACTTAACTAAGCTTGTAAAGTCGTGATGACGTATTTTTGGTAGGTACTTTACTTGATGAGCACATGTAATCCTTTTAATGTAAGTAGGTACGTACAAAAGCTCCCAATAATTAACTCTTTAATCTTAAACTAAGTTCTAAACTTTGTACTTCTCCTAGCGTGCCCTATCATTAATCTCTTTGTACCACAAACGACTTCACTTTCATATTTTAGAAAATTAGAGAAAGCTTTTTAATAAAATAAGTTTTTTTTGTCGACGTCCAGCTGCTTCGCAGTTGAAAGATAATTGCAGGGTGCATTAATAATCAAAATTGTTGAGAGTTGGGTACGTTTTCGGAAAATGTGAAGATAATTTAGAGTGACGTGTAAAAAAACCTGTAACTATTTCACTTAAACTTCACAATGCCAAACACCAGACCAAATTCAGTATCGGAGCGCAAACCCCGTATCGCTCGATTTGCTCGGGATTCAGCAATGCAATTTTAAGGTCTCCCACACAGCGCAACTGCGGCGCAACCGACACGATTACGTTACCGCAAGAGCTGAACGCTGAAAGCACTTTGTCTGCCTTTTCCGCGCAGCCTATTTAGTAATGGTAATCCGATCCGGGCAATACTGGGCCCAAATAGACCGAATGTGAAACTAAACTCTCGTCGACGAAACTGAGAACTAAATTACGCTGAATCACCGGCAAAGTTACTAACTTGCACTGACTTAGCTGTTGGCAAGTAAATATTTAAAGCAATCCTTTGAATAGCAAAATTGCTGTCTAGTGCTTAATGGGTCTTGCGAGCGTCATGTCTAGTCCCGTCTATACTGTAGGATTCTTTGTGTTCGCAAAACTCAATAAAAGCTATTATATAATAGCTACGCAATCTTCCTCAGAGTGATGAACAGTTTTAGTTTATTTATGTGCAATAATGTGTATCCATCAAAATAGAGAGCTAACGACCCAGGTTTTTGCGTTTCATTCCCAGTGCAATAAACGAGATGATATCGTCATCAAATGAAATAAAATGATGAATGGCGCAATCCATTTCACGGGTGAACGCAGTGTTTTTCAGAGTTCATTAGTTTCAGTAGGCCTCGGTGTATTATTGTTAAATATTTTCAAATAATTTTGTCTGTTGTGATTTTATTTCACTTTTGTAGGGTTTCATATCCAAAGAGTCAAAACGGGAACCAATTGCTGAGACTGTCCGTCCGCCAGTCACCAAGCAATATCTCAGAAATCCCATTACCTAGATTATCATTCACCTCATACTTCTGTGAGACGATTTAATCAGTGTCTGAGGCAAGTGGAGTTGTCCTTCTCCACAACTGGTTAATCTCTCTGTTTCGATCCCTACGGGAAAAAATAAGGTAGTACTATTCTACTCTGTCGGCACCAAACGGCAAATTCCCTAGATACTACATATTTCCAATTTCCTATTAGACCTTAATTTTTTTAGTCTCGGTGAAATACCATCCTAACTTAGGATATTTTAGTATTACCTTAGGATTTCTAAGACGGTCGCATACAGCGACTTTTGCATGTTTATTTATTCACCGTGAATAATATTATGAACCTCAACAATGAAATTCACTCATATTTTTCTAAAAAGAATCTCGCGTTCTGGCAGCGTTTGTCCTTCACGTTAGCAATCAAGTTTTGGACGGGTTTATTCATTTCAGAAAGCCGGTTTAAATCCAGATAAAGATTTTCTATCTTTGTATTTTTATTTTCATCCTTGATTTCATGGAAAGAAAAAGAAAACTGAAGTATTGGTTCAGTTTGCATCATAAAAACTGATAAGCGTTTCAAACAAAAACCAATTATAAGACCAAAATGGGAACGACGGACTGTAACCAACCCTGAAACAATTCATTAAACACACGCAGGACTATAATCAAGTCCGTATACATCAGTGATGTGGTGGCATTTATCAATTATGAACGACCAGTCCCATTACAGACAAGCAAGTACACAAGGTATTCCTAACCAATTAAATCTTCTTTTCCGAGTGGATATCAAGAATCAAAATGAACGCTGAACTTAGTAAAAGAAAAAGAAATTGCAAATAGCCACAACCTGAAGTAAAAGATATATGAGTAAAACCGCAGTTCGAATAAAATCTGATACTGCAACAACAATACAAAACATACATTCGCTAAGTACGAGTTATACGAGTTAGCGATAAGCTTTATTGTATAGACTTGGTTCCGGATTTTATTGTTTGTTGAGATTGCTACACATATTTATTAGTAATTTCTCAAACATAAGCAAACAAAACTCCAAAAAAGGCTATAGTAGCCATCTCCGGCCCCATCAACGCCGATCTGATTAGGAGTCGAACCGGTCGCTATGGCCGAAATCGGTCGGAGAGATCATCATCATCATCAGTAACTTCTCAAATAGACTCTCTATTTACATACATTTTTAATTTACCTAATACTCTTGGAACCACCTCCCCAAGTTTCTACATTCACAAGCAGTACCAACACTGCAACACTAACAGAACTGCGGCCAACACCCTCTAGCGACTAGTTAATAATTCACGGGCTAACCGCCGCTAACAATAGGCCTGCTGGCGGTTTCAAACAAATCGAACGCTCCAACGGAACGGATCGATGTCAAATTCATACAGGAAATTATATTTTATCCTCGTTTTCCTAGCTGGTTCGTAGACGTATGCTCGAGTTCGTATTTCGTAGCTGTTTCGTAGGCTTTTGTAGATTGACAAATGGCTTCTCTTATTTCATTTCAAACATTTTCTTCTTGTTCTTCTTCCTAGCGTCTGTCCTGCCTTGCCGCAGAGTCTGCTTTCCTGCTTTCCCAATAACATTTCAAAGAATAACAGTTATTTTTTTCACAGTAATTGGATGTACATTAGAATAACCAACGAACCGATGAATGATGGTTCATCACGTATGTCGAGTCACTCGGTACCAACGCATCGGAACTAAAATTATTAATTACTTTAAAGCGTAATTGAAATGTTCTTAAATGTTAACAAATCACAAAGTTGGCGATAAAACAAAGTAAACTTGTAAACTTTTGGTATTGCCTGAGTAATTTCGTGAATCCTGTATTTCTACAGTAAAGTGGTAGTCGTATAGCTCTTGCAAATATAATTTTCGAGACTTTAGCACTTAGTTGATCCCTTTGCAATTTTTTGTTTGAAAATAAATTGTAAGTACATAACAATTCAGTATTTCCACACCGCTCATATAATTTTCTTTTAAAAATGTGCTGTAATTCCCAGCTAGTATTTCTTTCATTTCGTGTGGAACATTGCGTTATCAAACGAATTGTCAGAACTTTATAAACGCTTTCTACAAGTAGCTTTCTTTGCTTCTAACATGGTTGTGTAACGACCGCCGTCTACGTAATCATAGACAGCAATCCAAACACGGAACCTTCTGCGTCAAAGGCAGTCGAATACCCCTGCGCCACAATGTCGTCGATTACTTATCAAACGTTTTAATCTTTTTTTTTGTCAGCGTTATTGTTCGAAAAATTTAGTGTATTTATTTAATAGCACATAAAGAGAAGCCACACATTAACTAAATGTACCCATTTAATGCTGGTATAAAAGCTGCGGTTTCGCTTCCATGAAACATTTCAGTCCCATCGTTCAAATTATACAGTAAAATGAAAGGTTGTCTGTCCAAATTATTAAGCCACATAGTAGTATTCTACAGGCGGCTAGAGTATACATGTGAAAATCTCACTATCCATGGACCGAGCTTTCTAGTGAGAAAAGATGTCCATTTTATATACAGGCTAATCTATTTCGTGTTCTATATTTGGGTATGGATCGGAGCGATTGCAACTATAGTGAAATACCACAGCCACTACCAGCAGAACACCATCCGTTTCACTACAAGAACGGATTACTTGGAATGGAATACAACGTTTCCCTCTGTCACCATTTGCGAAACGCTTAATCCTGACAAGATCTATGCACTCAATGAAGGACTTTTATTCCCGCACAAATTAGACATTTATCATGGAGAATTGGCCTTCTTCACGGGAACGTGTTACAGCTGTTCATCAGTATGCGAAAGAGATTTGAAGTGTCCTACAAACTTTACACAAATGAAATTAATTTTTCGTACAACTTGTAAGAATCTTTTTATCAACTGCAAATGGAACGACGAGCCGATCAACTGTTGCAAGCATTTCAAGCCGATAGAAACTGAATACGGAACGTGTTATTCTTTGAATAACAAACACGCGTTAGGAAAGAAAGCGACGTATGTAGCATCATCGAAGCGGAGACAGATGGCTGCTTTGGAAGTAATAGCGACTCAAGACTATGAAGCTTTTATTCATGCGCCGGAGGACATACCGTTTTGGAATCAAGAGTATGACCGTCGTATCGTTGTTAAATTTGGATCAGATGCTATGGTGACGTTCTCAATCATGGATGTTGTAAATGAACCAGAGGTATCCTTTATTTCCCCTGAAGAGCGTCAGTGTAGATTCTCTGAAGAACTCCCGGAAAATATTGTAGCTTACAAATATTATAGTTATTCCGTATGCATTACAGAATGTCGTATCCAGGCGCAACTGGAGGTTTGTGGCTGCACGCATCCTCAGTCTCCCATTGTTTATCAAAATCGCTATTGCGATATCGAGGGCTTGATATGCTTAACAAAAAACAATGATAAATTTCACAAATTGAAAGTACCTGGAGGAAACGACACAGGTGTAGAGTGCGATTGTTTGCCTTCGTGTATCGAACCTGATTACAATGTTATTCTCAAGAAGTTAGAGGAACCTAAGAAAGAGTTAGAATCCCGAAACGCCATATTTATGCTCGGTAATAGACCCTACCAAAGAGTGACGAGGCAAGTCTCTAGAACCACTTTGGACGTTGTTGTCGCGATGGGAAATTCCTACAGTCTGTTTTTCGGAGGTTCTTTGCTTTCTGTTGTAGAAGTAATCTACTATTTGTGTTTCAGAAAATGGAAACGTACTAAGAAAAATTGAATTTAGAATTCATAAATTATCATTATATATTAGTTGTAGGTGCAGAGGAAATCAAAGTTGATTCCTAGTAACAGATCTGTAAGTTTATGTGCTTATTAGTTTGTCATAATGTGCGCGCTCTTAACTCCAAGTAGCAGCCTCACATGTGCGAGCAGTGGAAGAAATAGTTTGTTAAATTAGCTCACAATGTTTGTTATAGCTTTTACACTTCTTTTACTACCATGTCACATCTGGACGGCTGATAAATTGTGTTTAAGATGTTGTGTGTAATAAAATGTTTAATGTTGAAGAAATTTATAAATCCAATTACCAAATATCTTTAACCCGATAAGCAGATGTCAGAAATCTAAAATAAAAATAAAAAACTCCGATTGTAATTGAATGGATCATTACTAAAAATATGTTCGTTCAAAATTTCATGATTATTTGTTACTGAAGTATTTATAAGGTACTAGCTGAAAACTTGTAGGAATGGAAAACTTTTCGCTGAAAATAACCCTTTGAAAATAAGTTGCCCAAGTTGAATTGGTCACGTGGGAAAAAAGAAGCGATACAAACTTCTTTATATCGACTCAACTCAGTAAAAACAATTGGTAAAAGTTCATAAATATAGAAACTACAAAAGTTTTGTAAACTTGTATTATTATAAAAAAAACAGTTGTTGTGCAAGAGCATAAAGTTTATTTTTACTCTTTTAGGGGTAAATTCTGAATTCGTATATAGGTGTGAAGGAGGACAATACCATCTCCGACAGTTTTATTACAACTTAAACATTTTATAGGTCGACTTCATCTGTTATTATGTTTTATAGACGAATCATTGTAATGGTACCTATACTTACTTATATCGTACCTACTTATATATTACGTTCAAAGACAAAATTCATATAGATACCTAGTAGTAGGGTATTCCAATCCCCCATAATGTAACACGATATTTTGCAGTTTCCAGATTTTATACTTGTATTGAAAAACCTACGTGAATAGCGTACAATTTCTTTTAGTTCGCAAATATCATGAATCGCTGAAAAAATACCGATTATTTCCAATAGATACAGATTTATGTAAATGTACAATAAATCGTAAACTATAAAAAAAGAAGCGAGATAATTATGGGGGTGTTTCGGATACCCCTCACTACAGGACTGAATCTTGTCTTTGGACGTTACTCCTTGGGACACCTTACATATTTCACTGTGCGGTTAATTGTGTGAGCACAATTTCCAAAAAAAGTGAAGCTACAAGTATGTGTGTGCATGTAGTGTACTTGTACATAATCTATGTACTTGTTTGCTCAAAAGTTACTTGCGATAATTGTAAAGCTACTTTCTAACGGTCTCTAAAATGGAAGAGGTGAGACCATTAAGCTGGATTATGATTATGGCACGTCGTAGCCTGCACCTCGTATCGTATGTAAATAAGTTCACCAGCTGTATTAGTAACATTATGGTACAGGTAGGTACTTGCGTAGTATTTGATATGTAGGTAGTTATCTTGCTTTACAACCATTTCAATCATTCAGGTAAATACATTCGTTCAAATATTTATCAAACAAAGTGGAAATTAAAATGACCAAAAATATATTTTGATCTTTTTGTGTTTGCGTTTTTTATACCAAACGAATACCTATCTATACTACTTAAAAATGGATCCCCAGTTCAATCTCGTCTGAAAAGGATTTTTGTTACAGTACGAGTATCTACAATTTGTTTTCGTAGCTAAACAAAACCCGTTTTTCTGGATCAAGCGGGAAATTGAATTTTTTGTCCAGTGAGTTTTGGAGTGTCATGTCGAGTTTTATATGAAACTAAGTAAGGAAATAGAATAAGCACGAAAATATATGTAAAAAGTATATTCAGAATTAAAATATTTTTTTACAATATAAATCTTTCCTCCTACATTAACAATACAGTAAAAGTTATTGCTACCAATGGGTATAGATCATGTCTAGTGCCACAACAGTGAGTTTAGGTTGTTTTAGTAAATATTGAAATTTATATTACAGTCTACTGAATGAGATGGATGTGAACCAGATGTTTACAGTTCATGGCTCTGCTTTGAGGGTTCATTCCATGAAACGAACTCAACCCAATCGGCTTTGATCATTTGAGGTAGACTTCAGTAAGTCTAACGTACTACCAAAGTAACTACGGTGGTGCGTTACTACTATACGTACAAACACAGTAACTATGGTAAGTTAAAGTTCAATCGTTGGTTTCCAAGTAGATTCATAACGAATACCTTTAGAATGTCACAATATACTATCACTGAATAAATGAATTAGTAATTTTAAAAAGAAAAAAATTGTCAGACACAATTTTATGTTCCTAGTAGAACCGCGGCCATCACAAAGGCCAGTAAAAACTAAACAGAAATACTCGTAATTGTTCAGGTTATTTGAAATAATGATTTTTCAATGCTATTTGATCATTGGTATCATACCATTGAGTACAAAAAATTTGGACTTAAAAAAAACTTATGAATATAAATACCCTTCTTCTTCTTCTTTTCGTGTGGGACACCGAGTCGTCCAACGACCCGATGAACCCTAGTGTCAGAATTTTTCACCCGCATTCTATAAATACCCTAAATAAATAATACTAGTGTAATGCGTCAGAATACGGAATAGCGTGACCCACAAAAGGATTATGAAAGGCACTTAGAGATAAGCTAGAAAAATAATTAGTTAGGTGAAGAAACCAAGGCCGCCCTAAAATGACATTTTGGGAACGGGTGAAAAGGTCTTTTAAACGGTTATATTACTAGCCATCCTTAAGGTCTACAATGTACTATAAGTAATAACATTTAAAGTACTAACAGACCAAAAAGAAGTTTTTCTGAGAAGTATATATTAATGTTACTAGATAAGTAGATTAAATTTTGAGCACAAGCTTTTTCACTATACTCTGCAAGTTCAGTATTCTTCATGGTTTCGTTGTTATACCCACTGACATATCAGCATAACGTACGTGGCTTACCAGAAGCGTCAGCTTTACCACCAACTACGCTACGCGCCTTTACCAGAAAATCCTAAATCGCGACATTGAAGGGTTCCCAAAAAACTGAGTTCAATACTATAACTTCTTACTCCTTAGATTCTGAAAAAACAAAGAATGAAACCGAAAGTCGAACAATTTGTTACCTGTCTATTTCTTGAGACGTAGGAAGGCATACAACATTGATCGTGTTCGAATTTAATTCAATATTTAGAAAGCTTTAACCTACAAAACAAAAGAGTACTGTTCCTAAATAAAATGGGTGGGACTGGAAGGTTTGCCTAGCATTAATTTTTTACACTGTGAAGTAAGGTGAATACCACACCTGAAGTCCGTTGGTGCAAAAAAATAAGTATATTGCATCTACCATAAAACAGAAACAGATGCGTCTGTCAAACAACGCAAATTTTTGCGTTGCTTCTGTGTTGACGTCGTTATTTTGTGTGGGCAATTTAAAATTTCCTTTTTCTAACCAAGGCATGCGTTAAAAATACGTAGCAACGGACATCAAGAGTGGGAACCACCTTAGTTTCTCTTCCGAGAGCGATTCTTTAAGAGGCGTACCGGGAGAGAACTAAACTATTCATAACATTTCGATCTCCGTCGACCGCGCCATCGCTAAACTTGACCAAACAACTTTCAACTTGTGTATTTTTTACGACGTTCACTTAAAATAAACTGTGAAGTTTTGTGGAACGAAATTGAATTTTTCCGAAGGAATTATTCTGGGGTTTATATTTAATGGTTATGGTATGTGGGCCGCAGAGTAAAATAGCACGACCCCCTTTCTTCCCGTGGGCCTCAGACACTGATTAAATTGTCTGTCACAGACTTATGAGGCCAATGATGATGACGATATTTAAACAAAACACGAGGTATACCTACCCATGATCATTTAGTGTTATGTAAGATTATTTTAATATTACTTGTCGTTATTTTGGTCATATTTTACGTGGACAATTCATATCATATTCAAAAAGGGAAGCTTTGTTAGGGGATTTCCGAAAAATAACAGGACTTTATTACAATTTTTACGGATGCATAATTCATAAAGCCGCGTCCTGAAACAACCCCACGAAAAAAATTGGTGTTTGATATTCAATTATGCGGTGTTGCCGTATAATTCCTCAATAATTATTCTCCGGTATCTCTTTTTATGAAAGCGGTAACTTCCTTTGTCCTCAAGCTTAAGAGCCGATGAAAGGTATAAATAAGAAGATTGTGTATGGTTATAATATCCCCTAGGGTAGGTAGCTGACCCCGACAGAGAACGGGATAAGGCAAGGAGAATGATGATGACTTTGTCTATACATATTCCACCATACATGAAAAAACAAAATTAAGATATTGTGTACCTGAAGCATGTCGTATTTTTATATGACCTAAGGAAACCTTTGCATCTCATGTGAAGACCTGTAAGATAATATTGTAATCCTAACGTTTTTTAATGCATTCGACGCAAGTTACACAAAATGTACGTTATGTGCGTAACATACTTCAAAGGTAAGAAAAAAGTAGGTCACATTCATAAATATAATGTAGTCGTTAAATTCAACATGCCCACCAGAGGTGGCCACAAATATCAAGAGCTCCTTATATTCATTAGAAGGCATCTATCTTACAAAAAGTACGCAGGTTCCATTCCCTGAGTAACTAGAACAATCCTTTTTTCAACAGAATGAACTGTGAAAATGCATAAAAAGTCACCTGAAGCCTGATTGCTAATAGGAATGACAAACACTGTATAGTTGCGTTGGGACGCCCTATCTACAAAAGTAGTTTTACCAACCAGCACTCGAAATATAGAAAGTACTTTAAGAAACTGTTTTTAATTATTTTTATACTTCCATCGTACCCCAAACTTCTTTTTCAATGGCCTGAGCATTGTAAACATACGATCGTGACAAATATACATTTCAGGCTAGCCGTTTCCAGTTAACACATTATTTTTGGCGAGCGTGTTAATGAAAAATAAACATTGAGGTTTTAACAACTTGTAAAAACTCTAAACAAAGAGATTTTTGTTCACAAATTTCATCTGAAATTCACTTTTTTACCGTAAACGTACTCTTTCTCAGGGCTCTCATTAAATGATGAATATTATATTACTGGGATTACGCTTTTGTTTTTGGTGGGGACGCTTGAGAGTTTTTTAGCTGCTTACGGGTAAGTAGGTGGCAAGTAGTTATCAACTTATACAAATACTAGTGGCCCGCGTGGAAGTTAGTTTGAATCCCGTGGCATCCCACAGGAACATTATTTTTGAGATAACAACTATCCTATGTGTTCATCCAAGTTATCCTTTATCTGTGTGCCTAATTACGTGAAAATTGGTTCAGAAGTTTTTGCATAAAGGACTAACATACAATCATATAAACTTTCGCATTAGTAATATTACTAGGATAAATTGGAGCATTACAATGAGAAGATTTGTATAAATTAACTATTCTAACTTAAAAATGTTACCGTTAAATGGCACTATAGATACGGGTGCGAAATCTGGACGATGACGCAGAGGGACAGATGGATGGGGGGATGGAGGAATGTTGAAGATCAAATGGACAGATATGATAACTAATGAAGATTCATATTCAAGTTTGAATTGTCACATGTATATCAACCAACATTACTGCCGTCTAATTTAAATGTCTTGTGAATCATGGATCGGCCCATGTAATATATGAGAATTTCGTATGGTTAAAAAATAAAATATTAACCCGCCTTTGAAATTTGTAGACCTAAAAACATAAAAGGTGACATATTACAATGTAACGTTACACTGAGCGCTGGAGCTGAAAACTGTTTTACACTAGCCCACCTACATACAATTGAAAATTCTTTTGTGTGACGGACGTGCCACCGTGTAAAAGTAATTTTACCTTTGTTGTGCGACATAAAGGAACTAACCCTGTAACCTTGTAAAAATCGGAAAAATGTTGCAGGCCCGATTTTACTCAAAAATATCCTACATTTTTACATCGAATGATTTTTCAAGTTTTTGTGTGTCTATTTATTTTTAAACAACTTCATCGAACTTTAAGGTGTATAAATATACATTTTAATTATGGTAAGTCATGTAGATTTGCAAGAAGTCCTCGAAAGCCAAAATACCAAAACATTTTACAAACTTCTATTTTATCGTTAAAATTTCTTGTAGCCCAAACCAGTTTGTCGGTTAACAGGGCGCTGTCGATACATCGGAAGTTAATTAGGGGGTTTTTGCTCCACCTTCCCCTTAATTAACCGCTTTTTACACCATCCAACTTCCCGGGCCAACTTTTCAGAGCATCACCTTAATGATAATAGCCAAAACTTTCCGATATAAACCTTGTACTTCGAAGATAACTTCATCAGGGTTACCAAGTTCCTTGTTTAAGTTTAGGGTTTGGCTGGGGCTAATTCGTGGGGCTAACATATTTATTTTTAACTTAAATCATCCATCATTCAGTAGAAAAACATTTTACCACAATTTTACTTAAATACACACCTAACAGAAAACCAACAACAAATTATTCACTTATAAAATGCCTCCATGATTTTATTAAAAAAAGAACGAACAAACCGCGTCTAGAAGTAAGTTTTTCCTTTGGTTTGATTCTTATTTAAAGTTTTGCGCCTGGAAATCGAAATACTATGAATAGTTTGTATTATTTGACTCCACTGTAACTTTCAAAGAAATACTCGCTAGACAAAACGTATTTCCATACTTTGAAATGTAAAACTTACATTTTCATTATTTTGTCCTTTCAGATTATTGTAGTAGGTACTTTTTCGTGCTTTAGGTGCATTTATTTAGCACATTTACAATATTAACACATTATTTTCAAAAACTGTTTAAGTTTCATGCTCATCTCGTCGTGACACTTACGTAAGTATAACAAAATGTGTTAAGTAGCATGTGAAAAAAAAATCCTGCACATTCCTATCACAACGAAAATCTTTTTAATCGACCTTATGAAGGACCTAAGGCTTCCGTGTTCCTAAGTAAATGTCATCGTGATGTGGAGGTCGTTAGCACTCTGCTGGGTAAGACTTCAGAGGGGGTGAAGAACGTCGTGCGAGGAGGAGGAGGGGGCGCGCCTTGATACCTCCAGATCCTCCCATTTGTTAGAGCTGAGTAACTCAAAAACCGCGAGATTTTTAAGATGAATTATTTAAGGCGCCAAGCGGCTACGTGCTGGCAGAAATCCGGGTCTTAAATCAACTCCCTGTCGCGTCTCCTCTACCGGAGTAATTTATTTTGGGCTATTTTCAAGCAAGACAAAACTTTGTAGACTTCAGCACTTGAAAAACATCTCGAATACGTAGTTCTCCTTGTTCTTGACACCTACAGTTTCGTTCGCGTCAATCTACACACCACAACTACACACGCAGTATGTAGGTATTACAGTTTTTTTCTACTTATGAATAAGTAAAACACCAAAGAGTTTCTACATGAGTTTAGCGAAAATAAACCAACCTTTATAAAAGAGATTAACAAAAGCATAAATTCATTTATAGGTATTTTAAATTCAACATTAGGTTTTTGGGTGTTTCTTTGAGCATATTCAATAAACCCGACTCGGAAAAACATGCCCATTCGCGTCTGAATTTTCAATTTCTCACTTGATCCGAAGCGAGGGCACCCTTTTTATTTACGAATTTTGTGTGCTCAATCCACATACGTGCGCTGTCGCATCGAACATAACTTCCTAACGAGCTGTACGAGCCGATATGTCTACATTAGTGCTGGTATTTGGCTTCATATTTAGACCTGTCTCCGCTAGGCTTAGAATACTATCGCTCCTTTAGTTTGTTCAATCCACTTCGTGTGCTGTGCAATGGTGTGTAGATGGCTTCCTAGCGAGATCTGCCGCTATGTCTACATAAGCGTTTAAATAAATATTCGGAGTTTCAAGATCATTACGCTCCAGTGGCATACAGACTGCAGAACTCATTATCTACCTTACACGCCATCATCGGAGTGAATAGACACGACTTGTCAAATATGTTATGCAGCATCACCAATCAATGATCTGAATTCGAATGATCTGTGACAGAATTTCCATAGCTTTGGCCCAACAGTCTATCACTAAACTCTAATACAGTTTAGCTAATGTTGTCATACTTTCATTTCCATTGCTTCCATTATATAGCACATAATATTGCCGTCATAAAACACTCACTTATATTATTTCTTGATAAAAAGTGGATTCTGTTAAAAGCTTTCTCTTCATTCAACGAGAAAATTTTATATTTTATCATTTCGCTCATAACGACGTTTATTTTTAATGAAGTGTACGAACGAGTAATGCCGTCGCTTATACTACCAATTTTGTCGGGATAATATTACTCTGCTGCTCTGTTATAGGTACATACCATACGATCAAAAGATAATGTTAGCTACTGTTTTCATATATTCAAAAATGCCCAGCCCTTTTAGGCATAAAATGTTTTTTCTTTGGCAGAAAACAACTCTAGCTAAGTATTTACTTTTAGCAAAACTTTATTGTTCCGCACACTGTGCTATACGCCCAGTAATCATTACTTGATCAAAAATGCCCAGCCCTTTTAGGCATAAAATGTTTTTTCTTTGGCAGAAAACAACTCTAGCTAAGTATTTACTTTTAGCAAAACTTTATTGTTCCGCACACTGTGCTATACGCCCAGTAATCATTACTTGATCAAAAATGCCCAGCCCTTTTAGGCATAAAATGTTTTTTCTTTGGCAGAAAACAACTCTAGCTAAGTATTTACTTTTAGCAAAACTTTATTGTTCCGTACACTGTGCTATACGCCCAGTAATCATTACTTGATTGCTCAGAGACAAAATAACCAAACACTCTTAGTTACAATCCTGCATTATTTAGTACCTACTAATTAGTTAGTGCTAGTACTATGTAGCTACTACCAGCTGTTCAAAGGCACTCAGTCAGGATTTGATATTCACGCTCGTCATCAAATTCTTACTTAGAGCAATATTCCGACGTGCCCTGCAAAATTTAATTTTCTGGTGCTTTGTTTACACTTATATTAGTACGTAATTATTTAGGTAGTAATACCAAAGAATGTACTAATGAAAGCTACTCGGAAATACTCTGAAATGAGCGCGTATAAGTGCAATATTATTTTCATTAATGAAATAAAAAATCTCGGTCCCAAAAACCCTGACGCTCTTCAAATTTTATTAAAGAGACTTGATATTACATCGTAGCACTAAGTTTGATAGGTATTCAAAAATATTTAAAAAATAACATTTTGTTTTATTCAGCTTAGTTTTGATTTCAAAGGGTTATAATCCAAACGTAAACTAAATATTTAAGTACTTGCGGCATCTCACCTCGCACGAAATGTCTGGTGGTTAGGTAGTTGTAATCAGTGCGATATAAGACGTCACGTTACTCCCCAATCTCTATACATTACCTATGTGAGTAAAGTCACATTCGCACTGTTTCCTCGTATTTATCCTCTCAATTGGCTACTAAATATATGGTTTTGTCAATATTCCAAGGTAGATCGTTAGGTGGTTTACGTACGGTATAGGTTGTCGTTCTCACGCACGTTTGTCAAAATGTTATAGAAGCCGAAGCGACAAGAAACATGCGACTAGCATGCTATCATATTGCCGATTTTGTTTTCTTCTTTTCGAGTGGGATAATTTATATCGCAGCGAAAAGTTTCCTTAAGAGGGAAAAATTTTCAAAAAACTTGCAAAACTAAAAATTTCTTACTTTTATTTACATGGTGCCTTATGCAGTAAAATGTACCTTTTTAATGTAAGTCATGTTACAACACAAGTAGCAATTGGTGTGGGATAGATTTTGTCGTACGCATGTACTTGTAAACACGTTATGACACGAAGCGGCAGTTTCTATGCGGTTTACAGCTCTACACCCACTTCAAGGAGCTTTTAACACAAAACCACTAAAACCATTTAAACCCTTTCATGTTTCACAGATTCAGTTCACAGCTTTGATAAGTTACTCTTATATACCGCTAATATTTAATTTAGTTTCTAGTTTGAGTGATAGGAACTGCTACAGTAGGAATACTGATTCCTCGTTGAAAATTGAGGAGAAAATTTGCGAAGTCTTATGTAAGGCGGATCGCACACTTGATGCACGACGTGTCGACGCAGCGCTATCGCAGTGTCGTCCGTCGAGTGCGGTTTTAGAATGGGGTGACTCCCCATTATATGGATCTGACAGACGGCTGCGATATTTTTGCGCTATCGCAGCGGTCTGTCATATCCATACTATAAACGTCACTCCCCATATTAAAACCGCACTCGACGGACGACACTGCGATAACGCTGCGTCGACAGCGGTTGAGCGGTTTTAGTATAGGGAGTGACGTTTCTAGTATGGATTTGACACACCGCTGCGATATTTTTGCGCTCCGTCGTGCGCCAAGTGTGCAATCCGCCTAAGTAGGTACTTGTTTATAATTTTCCTGACAAATAAAGTTTGAAAATTCCATTAATTACTTAGATTCTCATCCGCTATTTGTTGACATCTAAAGGATGAATCTTCCTCTAAACTTTGTTTGGAAGGATAAGATTGTGAGCATCCACCAAGATGATGAGTTAAGATTTAATCAACATTTAAAATTCAAGTTCCAACGAAAAATTTATGGATTAACCCGTCTGAGGTGGTAAATTAATTTTATGTCTGGCCTAACAGTTTAAATATTAAACCCATGGGAAACCATCACTTGAATTCGAGTCGTAGAGAATTTATTTGAAGGAATAAATGCTATCTTACCTATGTCTACGCAAGTAAAAAACTTATTCGAGTGTTTTTATCACGTGACAAGCCATCGTCATGTCTATTTTGTCTGAAATGCTAGTCTGCAGAGCCATGATATATGTAGGTATAAATAAGATGACAGCAACGCAACGGAAACGCAACGTGGCATATATATGTTACAGTAAAAACCCGTTTTTAGTTAAAACGCGTTTTCACGAGTTAAAACTAGTTTTAACTGAATAGCTTTGTCAAAACTAGAATTAACTGTGGTTCAAAAAATAAATTCATTTACAACTAGTTTTAACTAGTCAAAACGCGTTTTAACGAAACCAATCAGTTAAAACTGATTCCACAACCTGTAAAAAAATTTAAACAATACTTTTGTTAAATGTGTAAGACTTGAAATTTTAAAATATGCCAATTTAGTTGTTTGATCTCCATAAGAAGAAATGTGTTTTTTTTTTTTATTTTTATATTGATAGTAACTCACTAAGTAGAATACACTAGTTTTTGTCCTGTATGAAGATTTTAAAAATACTTTTGTTAAATGTGTAAGACTTGATTTAAACTTTAAGTAAAATTGCCAATTTAGTTATTTGATCTTCCTAAGGAGATTTTTTTAAATTTTTATATTGATAATAAATATGAATGTTACTGAATTATTGAAATGTTAATATTCTCAATAAATATTGTTATAAAAAATATATTTTAATGTTTCATTTTTAGCCAAGGCAAATTACAAACAAAATTTTCTACTTAAAATTAGTTTTGTCTATCGTTCAAAGTTAAAACTAGTTTTACCTAAAACTCAACCGTATGAATCAGTAAATTCTAGTTTTTACTAGGAGATTCTAGTTTTTACAAAGGCAGTTAGTAAAAACTAGTTTTAACTTGTAAAAACCCGTTTTTAGTTAAAACGCGTTTTAACTAAAAACGGGTTTTTACTGTAACATATACACACCGTGAAACGTCATAAGGACTCTCTAGAAGCTCCAGGGATAAAATATATGTGTTATTTATTCCACCGTATAAGCAAATAATATTCAAAGAACCTTATTGGTACTGTAACATTTTCGAACAGAAACTAACCGGGCTCAACGCAGCGCACAGTTGTTTAGTTTTGAAATTAAAGGTGTAGTTAATTTAAAAAAAAAACGTATTTATCTACTGATACCTTTCCTCTCGTTAAATCCACTTACCTGAATCTCCACTCCGTCCGTTACGTCTTCTTCCTTTAAAGTCCACTTCCCTGAAAATCCATTTGCTTTCATTCAGTCTATACATAGATATATGTGAAGGTGACAACAGTTGGTTCTGCATTATTGGACAGTCCATTGCCCTATTGTATTAGTTTGTACCGGTGGCGTTGACATAATTTGTTCTCCAGGTAAATTGAATTCCAGTGATCTTGATTGGATGGAGCAGTATGATGCTAGGTTAACAGATTAAGAACAACTTTTGGCGTACAATAAAATTATACTCAATCTCTCTACAATTATGAACAAAGAAATCTACGAAGGGTCATATATTACGTATTTTACTAAATTACAAATAAAACGAATTTTTATGTCAGTTTTTGGCATTTTATAATAAAGCTACACGGTTCTTACAATTGAATTTTATAAAGTAGGTACCTGTGTAGATAATTTACAAAATGAACTTAGTAGGTACCTAGTTACACTTATTGTTCCAGAGTTCAATCCAATGCACTCAAGTATAATGTTAGGGTTCAGACGAAACCCTAAAATATTCATTGATTTAAACTCGGTCAGCTTAGCCATAACCCTTTGTCTATAATGACGACCTCACAGGTATTATTATTATTTTCTCTATTCGGTAATAAAGTTAGAAAAAGTATAAAATTACTGCGAAGCAACCTTCAGTCTCTTTATCTCACGAGCGCGGGTTAGCCATATTTGTGTGTGTTTTCACTCTCTGTTTTCGTTGGACGACTCGGCGTCTAAAACGAAGAGAGAAAGAGAGAGATAACACACACAAGTATGGCTAACCCGCGCTTGTGAGATAAAAGGTCTGTACCGTATCTTATGTACCGTGGCGACTTAAAAAATCCAGTCAATATTCGTCTGTGAATAACAAATATTCTCTATTTCAGTATCGGACTTCACGACTCAACTGTCGCAGCTGTACGAGCGGCATTCTTCTGAGCTGCAGATCCTCGTCGCCAACTTCCGGAAGCGCAGTTCAGAACTCAGAAAAGAAAGGTAAGTGAACTCACCTTGTACAGTTATTCAATGGTGTATTTTATCTATCAAACCAATAGGTTTGATAATAACCCGACCAAGGGAACTGTATAGAGCCGCCGTGTCAAACGTAATGGCATTCGCGCTATGTTGTACGAAGAGCAAAAGAGGGGCCAAATCGGTAGTGCTACCGATTATTGAGTTGGCTTCTCAAAAATTGCATACCTACTAACGTCACTATTCTTGATCATCCGACTTAACTTCGTGGAGTTGTACTTGCAATATTTTCATAAGGTACGTAATTTGTACTATGTTATGTTTGACTATGTTAATGACTTGAGTAAGTGCGTACCTACGTTGAAACTGATTCACTCTAACAAAATTGTCTTATTACTTTGATGCAACAAAAAATTCAGAACACTGAACTGAAGTTAGCTCTGGACTGGTTGTTGTTGTACCCGTACCCGGAACTAAATTGAAGTCACCATTGTAGCGCTGGCAGTCAAGGAAAGCAAATACGAAAGTACGCGGTACTTACTCTTGTAGGTGGTGCTTCAATTGGGTCTGCAAAACTAGCTGTCATTTGTATGGGACAACCTGTCCAGTGCGTAGATAACTTCATGATATCAATGTTTCAAAACATATCATTCATTTATTATGAAAGTAGCGAATGTAGTAGCAAGTGTTGCGCTCGACGGGTTGAATGAAATGCGATTATCCCGCGCTTATTCACTCGTCGAGTCAGTCAGTGCGTCGCACGCAACCTGATTCGCCTTTTATTGTATTTTATTACTGTTTCTAAGAAGTATTATATATGTAGGTGATTGTGTGTGTAAGGGGTCCAATCCTACTCGCACTGTTACCTATAACTTTAACTATTCTAGCTACTGTAAATAACACGCACTTTTCACAGGTAGGACTGAACTCATTTTTATTTCCTTCTTTGGGTCTTATAGCTATTTCAAGAAACCAAACGATAACGGGTTTTAGAATTTAACTAGTGGGAAAAGTTGTACTTTTGAATGTGTGATATTTTTACGCAAAGAAACAAAGACCATTTCAGATTATAAATATTTATTAGATGTACTTAACACATCGATCTTTGATTCGACCCATTCCCACTCGATGCAACCCAAATTCCCGTAAGTTATTTTATAAGCAAATAGTTTTTTATTGTTGGATACAAACAAACCAACATTTACTTTTTATATAGTGTGGATATGTGATTATAGAAGCGAGTAGTTCACTCAGACGGATCGAAATGCGATTGCCTCGCGTTTATCCATGTGACGTGTCAATGCGTCGACGGTGTACTTATGTTTTAATACTTAGTACAATATCTTAAACATTTAAACGACCAAAATTGTATGATTGTATCAGTAACAGCTCTAACGATTTCCACGAAATGTTATTTTTCAATAAGCGTATTTTCAATAAGTTAAATGAAAATTTATTACTTTGAATAAATATTTTTAGTTTGACCTCTCTTTGCGATCTGTTGGGGCCTCCAACTAACTGATTTATTGTAGCTACCCATAGAAATGGCATCTGTTGGCCTTGGGCCCCCAACTTCTTTTATCGTGCAGGTGTCGGGGAACGCCGGGCAATTTAGGAGTTGCGATATGCTTTGTGGGACTGCTATCGGAAGATACTTTCATACCTTACAATACATTATCAGCTATACACACACACACACACACACACACACACACACACACACACACACAAATCACGCCTATATCCCTGGCGGGGTAGGCAGAGTGTTAACGACCGTAAAATTACGATCGTTATCGCCACGTCTGAGAAATGTTTGAGGGTCGTTTTAGATAAATCGTGTATCACTATAGTGAAAGGTTGTCAGCCTGTCGCCTAAAATTGCAATACACATGAAACCCTCGAGTCCCTTAGTCGGCTTCTACGACACCCACGGGAAAGAAATGGGGCGATGCTATTCTAAGCCGGCATCACTCGGCAACAATACTGGTGACAATCTGCTTTTCGCTGGACACATTCAAATCCCAAGATGAATCTTCGAGCTAGAGTCATAGCTATACTGAAATCTCTATAGACTTTCAGATCCCTCCGGACGACTTTGACACTTTCTTAAGCTTGGCCCTTTTTAAACTTGGCACTTTCCTACTTTGACACTTTCTTAAGCTTGGCCCTTCTTAAACTTGGCACTTTCCTAACTCGTCTCATTCCTTATCTTGAATCTTTCCTAGCTCGTCTCTTTCCTCATCTTGAATCTTTCCTAACTCGTCTCTTTTTTCAAAACGTATTTCAATGATCAGTGGATGATGATGGATCCGAATTTATTAAGCTATCTTCAGAGCAGTCCATAGAACGACAAACGACTCCTTTAGCTTTTTTAAGAAAAATAATTTATTTTTAAGCTCACCATAGGTTAAGAAGGTCTTACATTAGAGAAGGAAGAGGGGGTTAGGCTTAGCTTAGATTAAGTTGAATACACCATTTTAGCCAGGCGGTTCGCCATTATTTTTAAGTTATAGAAAGCGGTTTTAGTTATAGAATAAAAAGGTTTTCAGAGATAGTCATTGTTTTATTAAAACTTATCTGTAGTTAATTTATACCTGAGAACGACGATTAGTCGCAGAATGTCCCATTCGCGAAACGTTTTTTCCACGCGGGAAAAAAAATCTCCCGTTCGCAATATGTCCGGGGACATTCTGCGACTTATCGGAGAACGACCTATTTTCGTTTCAATGCGAATTAGACAATTAGAAATGCCGAGTTGAAAAAGAGACGAGTTAGGAAAGTACCAAGTTAAGAAAATGGCGAATCTGAGTAAGAAAAATGGCGAGTTAAAAAAGAGACGAGTTAGGAAAGTGCCAAGTTTAAAAAGGGCCAAGCTTAAGAAAGTGTCAAAGTCGTCCGGAGGGTTTCAGATGAGCTGACAGTAAAAGACTTTTTAAAAGTTAACCTAATTATACCACAGACAGAATAAATAACAGAGGTTATACTTAGATCAAATGCGTTTTTCTAGTCACTTTGCATTTAAGCGGTTAAATAGATATCTATCTAAGCCGATTCGGATTATGAGAGCGAAATACTTGCACCATATAATTTTTTGTTCGGGTGTCGCTTAAAGATAACATTCATCAGCTCAAGATATATTTCCTTATCTATATTATTTTATGGAGCATGAAATGGGAACCCTTTTGCAATCGTTTGACAAAGTCATCGCATTTATTTAAACTGTAACATTACTTAAGAAAGGTACCTAAGCTGACAGCTTGGCTAAGCTTCAACAGACATAGTAGGCGAATAAAGTATAGAGAGAAGCCGTGGGTAATACTACTAAAACGAGAAAAATGCACCTTGCACATCAAAATCATATTATAGTCCAGGATTTCAGCGTTCATATAGATGTTGCCGGGTTATTTCCAAATTACAAGTAGCAGGCTTCTGACATGGTTGTGTAACGACTGCGTGATCATAAACAGCAACCGGGATCTACGGCTTAACGTGCCAGGCGGTTGAAAAATTCTGACACTAGGGTTCATTGGGTCGTTGTACGACTCGGTGTCCCAAACGAAAAGAGAGATTTCCAAACTTTTTCCTAATCCATGTTACGAAATGTTGGATCGTGTCTCTGTAGACCGGAACTCTAACTTAACGACTACCTCAACCCAACCGAGCAAAGTCGACTTGAGATAGTCGTCAGTGTAAATAGATTCTTACTTTATCCGGCCTGGAGGCGAGTAATTGCCTTCGTCTGAGGTTCACGGGGTTCATCCTTTTATTCACCGTAATTGTGAAGTTAAGTCAGCTTCCTCGGCTGCGTAAATACTACACCCACAAGACCTTTTAATTTAAATCCGGATTGAAGTTTAAATTGGCAAATGAACTACTTCAGATAGCCTATAAAACAACGTACTAGCTAGTGGAATTGTTTATCGACTGAGTCTTACGCTAGTTCCAGATATCTATAATATCTATTATATGTAGAATATAATAGCCAGCATAATTATTTAAAAACAAAAAACCCCATAGCGGTTATTTAGTAAAAGTAAAAGTTCCGCTTATTATTATGTAAGTTAGATATTTAAAAAGCCGCTGCTCGCGTGGCTGACGTGACGACATTTTGTTTGGGCTATATATCTAGCCTGTGAAAAAGAATTTGATTATCTGCATACATACCTTACGTAGTCTTACACTCTCAAAAAATAACCCTCCTTCTGGGGCGGTCTGGTAAAAAAAGTGTGAAATGAGAATCAGTTGCCGGAGTTACCAACCGCACAACATATCATAAGTCTACGCGCTCTGCGTTTGAGTAGGATTCGGACAGTTTCTACTACTGCATGCTATTTTAAATATGACCTAGTCTTGGAGAAGACTTAGTACCTATGCATCCCGGCTACAGTTGAACTATCCTGTTTTCTGATGAGAGAATCTAGAGCGTATCTGATACGATCTTTTTCTTTCCCAATGTTTTCATTAAGTACCTATCTGACTTAATAGCCCTGAGTTCTTTTAAATTTAGTAATTTACCAACTTTTTTTTGTAAAATAGGAAAACGGTGAGACACCAATCTAAGTATCTTCGGAAGAAGATTATCATTACATTAGTTAGTTAATAACAGGTTAATATAATATTAAAGGTAAAATAACAGATTATTATAATTGTAAAGTCAACTTTTATATTAATAATCGTATTCGTTCGAAAAACAACCAACTAAGCACTTCGTCCTTTTTAAAACAAGATATGAACATTTTGGTAGCCGAAGGGTAGCCCCGGATGGAAGAGGCGTCACCAGTACTGATTGCAAAAAACTGACACAAGGGTTCATAGGGTCGTTGAACGACTCGGTGACCTACACGATAAGAGAGAGAGTTGGCGATAGTCTCATAATCAAATCCCGTGTGCAATAGATCACGCTTTTTAAAGCATACTGTCAATCCTTCTACACGTGCAGCTTGTGGACCAATTATACGCAGAAGGCTTTCAACGCCCTTCGTGTTCAATATAATAATGGTTTTAGGATGCTGATGGGGCTGTCGCGCTACTGCAGCGCATCTGGTATGTTCGCTGAGGCAAGGACAGACGACTTCTTTGCTATAATACGCAAAAGAACAGCGTCTGTACTTGCCAGGTTGCGCGGCAGCGACAACAGCATCCTCAAAACTCTGGCTGCCCTACCTGACTCACCAATGCTTGATCATTGGCAGAATACATTGGTGAGAAGGGTACGGGGCCAAAATCATGTTTAATTTTAATTTTAATTTTAAGTTCTTTTTGTTTTTTGTTGTCTAAACATAGTTTTTAAGTGTGTTTGTTGTACTAACTAAATGGTCCTAAGTTGGCTTCATAAAGAAATTTATTATTATTATAATAGAGTAATTTTGCGAGTTTTCTCAATATTTACCTCATTACGAGTACAACTCACCTAATCACATCGTTGTTTAACATAACTAAACAAAGGTACCTACAATATCTACTAATACATTGCCAGTCACGTCTGTGTAACTTCTAATGTGATTGGTTCAGATTTATTCATAATGCAATTCCATCACATTTACTATCAGTTTCACTCAAAATTTGTGTCAATTATACGGGTTACAGGACGCTCACTCGCGATTCCTATTTAGATTTAGTGTATTTGGAAATCAAATATGAATATTCCGATTGTATTGGAACCACGAATATATGAATATTAATAATAGTATTATGCGCTTCTTTTCTTTGCATCTACGCCAGCAGCTCGTGTTTTTATTTTTTGTTGTGTCGGACTCTGCGGTTTAGGCCCCGGGGCCATCAAAACTACGCCTGTCGGCTCGTGTTCGTAGCGTTTACGCGACGACATTGTTATTTCGTAGCAATAACTACGCCGTAGTACGAGTATTGTACGTAAAATAACTCATGGTTTTGAAGCTGAACTTATATTGTAAAATTCTGCGCTAAAGCTTGCGTAAGTGAGTAATTTTAGTTCTACTAACATAGGTAAGGTGCGCTTTTGAAAGTAATAAATAGGTTTAAACATGTTCCTTATTTGCTTCAGAAGTTTGGGCGAAAAGTAAGATCCAATATCGTTAATGCATTTTCATCCTTCTGAAGTAACGTTCGTGATGTTCATCTATTATGAGAAAATAAAATTTGTACATTACCTAATACCCGAGAGTGCCCAAGATCAGTCTTCAAAGATGGAAAGGTCTCCCTAATTGACATGAAATGTACGATCTCGTTAAATATTGAGTCAAAGTTAGCTTGTACCTGGAAAATACTCCATTACTGGCTAACTAGCTTACATCATAAGCCTGTTTACGGAATAAATAAAAGAACGACTCAACAGTTTGATTACAGAGAAGTAAGACGCGCATTTAGATAGCGAGTAACTATAGTAAGTATTCTTTGATTTAGATAGTGTGGATTTTTTTTTTCTATACGATTAAACAAATATCGGCTTCTAATTTAATTACACTTGTAAACATAAGATTTGCGAGCCTCTACGCCCAGCGGTTGCACCCGCCGTTACTGATTTTCCCGTGGGAATAAGTGGTTTTTCTAGCAAGTATTATACTTTCATCTGTAATCACTGTCTCTGTTGTGTTTTAAGCATACATACATACAGGAAGACGAGGAAAACGACTATGTTTTATACTATGCAGTGATTTAACAAGTTACTTACACATAAATGTTACAAAGATATGTCGAAAGCTTCGACATATAAAGATTAAAAGTTCTCGCTATCGACGTAATAAGTATCAATTACCAATAAATATATTTTTTAAGTCCTTGTGAGTATTCAAACGAAAAGCATAATTTTACCAGCAGTACAAACATGGAAAATGTAGGCAATGAAAGCATTAAATACACCAATGTGAATATGAAATCGCTTTGAATGTGAAACACGGATTAAACCTTTATGAATTCCGATGTAAAATATCTGTCACTTAAATACGTTATTAAAGGTCACGTTTATTTTTGTATCTCTGTTGATCTGGTCTACACGAATATACAAGAGCTCAAACCCGGCACATTCACAACAATAGCTAAAGGATTGTTTTGAGGAAGGCGAATCGCACACTAAACGCACGACCGAGCGCTACTTGAGTGTGATTTTGGAATGGGGAGTGACGTTTTTATTGTAGATCTGACAGACCGCTGTAATATTTAGCGTTCCGTCGTGCGCTAAGTCTAGAGAGCCGGAGACTAGAGAGCCAAAGACTAGAGAGTGAGAAGGTACACTTATTCAGTATATATAAAGCAGAATCTTTGAAGACCCAAGAAAATTATATAATATTTTTTTAACAAAGGACGGAAATGTTTCCAAAAGGTAGCAAAAAAGGGAAATCAAATCGTTCGTTAAAAAATTCGGGCAATATGTAATCAAGCCTTGGTTTTTTTGAGGGTTATGTACTCGTTCACGGATGAAATATTTGTTTTGAATGGTTTAATTTTTTATTGTTGACTCAATTTTTTTGTGAAGATTGCCCATTAGTTATTTTGTGTGTTTTCATCACAGGTAGGTGGGCACTACATACATACATACATATATCTTGCCTTTATCCCTTGCGGGGTAGGCAGAGCGTTAACGACCGTAAGAATACGGTTGCTATCGCCACGTCTGACATTTTTGAGAATTGTTTTCTAAGGTTGTTTCAGAAAACATGTGTATCACTATAGTGACAGGTTGTCAGCCTGTCGCCTAAAAATTGTAATACACCAATACTCTCGAGTCCCTTAGTCGCCTCTTACGCGGTGGGCACTTAAGTAAATTATTTGCGTAATTCAATATACTGTCTCAAAATAAAATAAAAATATTGGTAATTAATACTCTTCTGATGACAAAAAAAAATTATCCCCGTTGTGGTCGCTAACAAGCCTAGGCAGGACTTATCAATTAGTACCTGATATAAGTATAGTTGTTTACATTATGCCTTATCCGCCACGACGTTTTTTACTGTGAGTGCCACAAAAGTTGACTCAGAATTGAATACAAAGTAAAGACAGTATAGCGTTTCTTAAGAATACAAACAACATCTGCATTCGTCAATCCACAGCCACGGGCTGAATAAGTATGAAAAATAATTCCCAGTAGGCTCTAGGCCCCTCTGTGAGAGACCTATGTTCAAAAGTAGACTGTTGAGTTTGCGCCGTTAATGTTTGTTTGAAGTTGCATGTTGCCTGAATTACTTTGTCGCCATGTTTCGGCCGCAGGGACGAAACCCGGCAGTAGGAAGCAGCATTTCCGGGCGTGTACTCGCGCTACATTATGAATGAGGTCAAGGCCTGAATTCTGAGGCGCACTGCGGCCCTTTGCTTGCAACTTGAGCTTTATCCTTTGCTTTTAACCTGTTCATTACAAGACCTTGTTACCTCAGCCATCCAGCTATTATAAAATGCGGCAGACAGTACAAAGCCTTTCAAGAATCTATACAAAGAGGAGAAACTAGAGCTTTTTCATGAAAGCTAATTTTATACATGGGTATTTTTAGTGACTGTAAGATTATTCTACAGTTCGAGCAATTCTGCACCTACCTACCTATTTCTTGTCATAGAAAACTAACTGAAGGAAGTACCTAAAAAATTAACACTAAAAAGTTATGCGAATCGTACACTTGACGCACGACGGAGCGCAAAATATCGCAGCGGTCTGTCAGATCCATATAGGAAATGTCGATCCCCATACTAAAACCGCTCAAGCGCTGTTTACGCAGCGCTAATGTAGTGTCGTCCGTCGAGTGCGGTTTTAGTATGGAGCGTGACGTTTCTAGTATGGATCTGACAGACCGCTGCGTCAAGTGTATAATCCGCCTTAAATCTGTTGGTTTAACTATTTTTATTTCTATCTAGACACAAATAAGAAAATAATACCAACTTTACTGTCAGTAAATCCTACGACTTCAATTACTTACTTGATGTGATTGAATGCATTTAAGATTTTACAACTCCAAAGCGAAGAAGGATTTATGAGATCTCGATACTGAATTTCAAATTAATTTGTATCTAATTAATGGCATAAAATTCAAAGATTTGCAAAATCTTATCGAAATGGTGTATTTCAGTTTCTGGTGGCGGTATATTGATTGAAAATGTTCTTAGGAGTTTAGTTAAGGCGGGTTTCCGAAGTCAATTTCTCTAAGTTCATAGGATTTGCTTTGTTTTGTCCCATTAGCATAATAATAGTACTGATGGCGACCGCAGATTTGAACCGCAAATCAAACCTGAACGGTATTGTCAATCTCTAATGGACTTTAGAGGTAGGTATTTGTTGTTTCTGACGATTTGTGGGCACCAAGATTTCAATTATCTTCATTATCTGTAAAAGGAAAATATTTCGCAATGCAAATATTATGATAATTTCTAAATAATACGCGTATTAAATATAAAAATTTGAAAGAGGGTAGGTAAGTAGGTAAGCTTAGTGTTAGACGCCCTCCGGGCAGGCCAGATGGACTGAAGACTTAAAGAGAGCGACTTAAAGGCTAAAATGAAAGATCGTGCATTTATGGCCTACTCATGGGGAAATATAAATTTCAGTTTCTTTTCTTTGATATTTTGACATGCATTTGGGACCCTCTGCCATTGTTGAATGATAGGCAACAGTTATAAAAACATTTAAAACCGATTTTCATAAAATTTAGTATACACATAAAGAGTAACTTGGATGCTATCATATTTTCACATATCTAAAAAAAATATTCCTATGTGATACCATGAGATGATTTTTACCCCGGTAACATTAAAACCAACTTCCTTGCGGGCGGAGCTGCGGGAACCCGCTAGTTATCTATGAAAGAGTTCGCGTAGTTATTGTCCTCAATATTTTGAGAGATGTTAGTTGATATTGCTAAAATTAACTCGTATTTTTATTCCAAGAGCACAGAAATAAGATACGAATAAAAAATGGAATCCATTTTCGCTTGTCAGTCAGCTGCAGCTAATACGGCATGATACTGAAAGCTATTCACCATTTCCAGTGAAGATCTCGGACCACAAAAAGCCACTATAAACCACTTTGTACTCTTTAGTTTTTTTGCCACCAGAAAAGCTTTTCCTCTTCTCGTCACGTAATTTTGTACGTAATTGGACCCACAACTTTTGCGTTTGCGTGGCGCTAATTCGAGCAAGGAATGAGTTTTTGCCATTAGATACACCCTATCGGCAAGAAGATTAGTTCTTTCTTTGTAAGAATGCCATGTTACTACCACGTTCTAATTTAGCAGGCCTTTGAAGTTGACAGGTGAGGAATAAAGCCCTGAAAAGGGACTTGGTAATAAATCAAGTAGGAGCAGTTGGGCGAAAAGGCGACTTGCGGCCATTATATCATTGGCTGCCGGTAGAGCGACGGAGCATGTCGCGTTTAACCTTGTCAGGCCGCTCTTGATCGTGATCTTCCAAAGATCAAGCTCTCAAATTGGTCACAGATGTGTGAGATCTAGATATGGCATCGAGGCGAGGTAAATATTGATAAATATTTAAAAATGTAAACAACCTTTGTGACTATTTAGTACCTATGTAGTGTTTATTGTAACTATTTTTTGTTTGGTACAATAAAGTTATTACATTCATAAATACCTTGACTTTCTTGATTTTCTTTATAAAATGTTTTCTTGAGGTCTACCAGAAGGAATCCTTTTCACACCCCAACATGAGTACCCCGACTTTTTAACAAGGGAATTCTAACACTATTTATTTGTCTCACACTAACTTACACGCCGGAAAAATAGCAGAAGGAAAAATGTTGTATTTATTCATACGGAAAAATAATTACACCGGAAATAGAGCAACATTTTGCTATTCTTGGCAGGCATCAAGGCATCAACTTGTGCATTAAAGCAAGGTAGCTAAGTGTCAAGGGACCGTGTAGGAGGGCAGACGGCGCAACGTGGGCGGGTATTAACTGTAATAGATGAGAACGTGCATAAAATTGAACGATGCTTTCTAACCGTGCTTCTAAGAATATCCATAAATCAGAAGCAATATCCAAGAAAATATTGAATTTAAAAATTTCTTGCATTTTTTATTTTCCATGGATTTTCTGGATTCTTTCGTGTCTAGTACGAATCTTACTGCGTGGGCTAAAATTAATTGCTAACTCTCAATACAGACAGGTACCTTGATAGCTATTGCATTCAAAATGTTACTTAAGTAGTATGAAATCTGGATATCAAATTATTTTATTTCTAATAACGTAGGTCTAACAAAGCAATATCTATCAAATGGCTCCTTTTTTTCTTCTTTCGTGTAGGACAACCAGTCTTGCAGCGACCCAATAAACGCCGATGTCAGATTTTTTTCAACCCCCTACTACTAGTAGCAGGCCTCTGACATGGTTAAATAAACAATAGTAACGAGGACGAGCCGTATAAGCTACATAGTCAGCAACCTTCTGGCTCTTCCATTCGTCTGAAAATTCTAAGCCAGTTGACATCTTTGGTTGACATCAGTATTAGATGTTCCACAAGTTGACGTGGACGCGTAGATGCGTGGAGATGGCCACGGCCACCTCTGTCACGGCGGCGGCCATGCTGGCGCAGCGCCAGATTGAAACCAGATGAGCCAACGCGACGATGCAAGTGTAAATATATTGTAAATAGATGACGACAACGTGCTACGCGCTTCCGCATTTCGTAGTGTATTCATAAGAAACCCATTTCCAGCCAAATCAATATGTTATTATCCTAAACAAGTAAAACGTATTTGAATGTGACTTAACCTAGGATTCGGGCTGGGTTAGCCTTCGGGATGCAGAGGTCAGATGGCAGTCGCTCTGTGTAAAAACTTGGTTCCATGTCAACTCCCCTAGGTTAGTAAGCCGACCCCGAGACAGAACGGGCTAAGGCAAGGAGAATGAGGAAGTAAAACGTGCCCAGTAGACTTTTGTGGCTGTTGTAGTAGTAGTAAATAGGTAACACATTCTACAAAATATTGAGCTTTGAGTAGCAAAGCAGAGCTTACTGCATATTGTAAATTCGTCAAAACTTTTTGAAATCTAAATATACAGGCTCAACCTTATCATCTGTAGGTATGCAAACAAACTTAGTACCTACTAATGAGGACTTAGCTCGGATCTGCGCAGAACGTATAACGTCTTCAGTCTTTACGCCCACATTCTTCCAATCAGCTCTTTGAATCGAGAATAGATTAATTAGTTTCATTTGAATAATTTAATTCATTTTTTAAAAGAAGAAGATTTTCCATAACTTCGCCTAAATTTGACCGACTCATTTGGAAGCAGTCATTTAGAATACGTATATTACTTTGATAGTAAGTAGGTACGAAGGCATAACAATATTGCACATTATTATGATGTTATGTAAAACAATAAAACTTTATGTAGGCATCAAAACTCACCCGAGGCTTTCTAGCTTCTAGATATTATTCTCAGATTATTTTAAACACTCAAACATTTAGCTTGAGGTATAGAAATGAAAGACTTTTTCTAAATTCAAAAGAAATTTCCAATCTTCAAATGAGTATTTGAAAGGTAGATAGGTTTTTATTTGAAAATATTTGATACTGGAATCATTTCTATTTTTATTATTAGATCCCATTTGAGAGATAAATATAGCCTTTCAGCCAAACTTGGGTTCGTTTAGTTATTTATTAAAATTCAAGTCTAGACAGATCAGTCAAAAGAAAATTGTTTATTTAGGTATATTATGAAAAAATGTTTTAATTCACCCAGATCATGACTCTTAAGTATAGTATTTTAAAGCCATGATCTTGGCATCATTTTGATTAACCAATCAGACGAGATCGTCTAATTCAGCTATTTCTAAGTATTCTTTTGAATATGAAAATAAATTCTGCTAGAATTATCGAAGTTCGGTAGATTGGGTACAGGTAAATTATTTTCCAATATGAATTTAATCAAATAATTTAAACAGGTGTTCAGGATTAATTGTTTAACAACATACACTTTGATTACACTTAGATTAATTAGAGTTTACAGTATTCTATAATTTTAATATGTATAAATTCATGGAACTGTAAGTACTATAGTTGAAATTCAATATTGTATGCACAGTTCTAGGTATGATATCATGCATAATGAATGCCTACGGAGGTATTAATTAGAGTTACTATGTTCTGTAATTAGTGGGTATTTCATCACAAGTACTAGCCGGATCGCACTCTTAACGCACGACGCAGCGGTTGAGCGGTTTTAGTATTGGGATGCCTAGTATGGATCTGACAGACCGCTCCGATGTTTAGCACTCCATCGTGCGTCAAATGTGCGATCCGCCTATACAGTTAAGTTCACTGTTCATACTTAGTTACTCGTGGTAGTTTGTTTTTATTGCTGTATAAGCGGCTATATTTTTTCGTTCTCACATATAGTCCTGCCTTAGGTCCCAGTTGTTATCTGATTACCTGTCATGTTAAAACTTTATATGTCAAATGTAATGGTAGCAAATTATATTCCCTTTGGTCATATTTTGTACAACGCCGATTAGTCAGACCGGCTGTCTTACATAACTCGATCAGATTTTTATTAGATTTGTTTAAAAGTTCACATTAAGGTTCGTATTTATAAGTCGCACTCTACTCTAAAATAGATCTCCAGAGAATTTTGACAAATGTCAGTCAATACTAATAGTATCTCAAGGTTGCACTGAAGATCGATCTCTGAGTCGAGTGCGGTTTATAAACACGGGTCTAGGATTCGTTAGGTCGTTCGTTGACTCAGTGTTTCACATTGAAAAGAGAGAGACAATCGACTGTTTTACATATCGGTTTAATTTAAGTAAGTGCTTGCTATTAGGTATGTACGTTAATATAATTTAATATGCTAATGTTATATTAGCTATGATCGCCTGTACGTAGTCGGTCCCAAAGTTCTGTCATATATGAAAATACTGATAAAATAAAAAGTACCAATCCGTTTTTAAAAATTTATATATCAATTAAAAATACAATTATCGAAGAATCAAAATAACATAAAACTATTCGAAATGACCTCCCTTGCTTTTAATAACGGCCATCAACCGCGGCGGCCAGTCGTCTATCGCAGCACGCACCATATCCATGTCGATTTCAGCGACTGCTTTAACTATGGCTGACTTCAGGCTCTCCAAATTTTTATGGGGCTTAGCACAGACCTTGCTTTCTAAGACCTGCCAAATTTTATAGTCTAGAGGATTAAGGTCCGGACTGGAGGAAGGCCAATCTTCGTGTCTTATAAACTCAATGTTTTGACGTTCAAACCAGGCTTGAGTGGTCTTGGCTTTGTGAGCGGGCGCAGAATCCTGCTGGAACACAAAGTGATGTCCTGAAAATAGTGTGTTGGGCAGGTCTTTGACGTACCGATCCAAAACCGTCTCTTGGTACACTTTTGCACTGGTTTTGACCCCCTTTTCGCAAAAATGAACCTCAGTTGGCCCATTGTAGGAGACTCCTAAACAGACCATGACTGAAGAGGGATGATGCCCATGTTGCACCCGCGGAACTTTGTTTCCTGCTTCTTCAGAGCTGGTAGCGTACACTCTATCGTTTTGTTTATTATACTTTTCTTCTATATCAAAAATTTTTTGTTCTGTAAAAAGTATATCGCGGTGCCGGTTTTTCGCGTACCGTTTTAACAACACCCGGGATCTTTTGAGTCTAATTTCTTTTAAACGGGCATTAAGTAAGTGCCCACTCTTTTTTTTGTATGCTCGCAGCTTAAGGTCTTCGTTTAAAACCTTTTTGACTGTTTATCTACTAACCTTCATCTGCAAAGCCATAAGTTTCTGTTTTCGGACAGGATTTCTTCGTAAGCGCGGCTCGATCGCTTTGATCACTGCTGGTGTTCTTGCGGAGCGAGGCCGGCCAGTTCTTTTCTTGTCCTCAACACTAGAGACTTCAGTGTACCTACTCATAGTACGATACACAAACCTAAGCGTTATTTTCAATTTTTTGAGCAACTTGAAAATGGTACTCGGCGAGTGCCCACAGCGATGCAACGTCAAAACTGCTATTCGGTTTTCTTTCAAAGTCCACTCCATCGTGAAAAATCGCGCCAAATGATCATTTATTGTTTTAAAATAATTGTCAAACATTCAAAAACGGAATGCAATAAAACTTTTCCAAATTCGTGTACTAAATTCAAAAATAATATGCCAGTGACAGAACTTTGGGACCGACTACGTATATGCGATTAAGGTACAAGAAAGGATGTGAAATGAGAAGATTTTTGGTTAAACTTCAAAATCGCAATTTATTTAAAGAAAATTGCGCGCGAGTTAGGTGTGAGAAGGTTTGGTGAAGTCTGACGTGGTGGCGGCGCGGCCGCCGGTTGGAGCGCCCTCCGCCCGCGCCCCGCGCGTGCCCCTGCTTGGTCGTAGACATCCTGGGGGGCCGTTGGAAGAAGCTGAAGAGACAGTAGCGCCGTCGTCACCCTGGCTCGAAGTTGCTTCCAACAATTCTTCATGTGGCAGAAGGCACACTCTGTTCAGTGCTCGTCGCTCGATGCCTCTGAACGTGGTAAAGTCGGCTGCCCGGCTAATTCCATCCTTGCCAGGGTATAATTTATGCACTCGCCCTATTCTCCATTTCATGGGCGGCATATTTTCTTCCTTGAAGACGACCATCGATCCTTCCTTGATCTGATCAGATGGCAATCGCCATTTTGTTCTCTTTTGGAGTTCTGAAAGGTACTCATTATGCCATCTCTTCCAGAAACTCTCTCTTAAGGCTTCAATTATGTGGTATCTTGTTTTTATTTTCTTCTGTGAGGCAGCAGGAGGCGATGGCAATGCCGTCAACGGGCGACCAATCAGGAAGTGTCCTGGTGATAGAGGAGAGAAGTCGTTGGGGTCACAAGATAAAGGAGTAAGGGGTCGGGAGTTGAGGACAGCTTCTATTTGTGCGCAAAGCGTACTCAACTCCTCGAACGTCAAACTAGCATTACCTATAGTTCGTTTTAGGTGAAACTTAACGCTTTTAATACCGGCTTCCCATAAACCACCGAAAGTAGGGGAATAGGGTGGATTGAAAATAAACGTTACGCCCTCCTCTGCCGTATAGTCATATATCGAATTAAGGCTTGCTTGCAATGCTCTGTTTAATTCATTATTGGCACCTACAAAATTAGTTGCATTATCGCAAAATATCTTATGCGGTTTTCCTCGACGTGAAATAAATCTGCGGAAACATGAAATAAAGGCGTTGGTACTAAGATCACTAACAACCTCTATGTTAAGACGACAGAGGAGACGAGAGAGGGGTGCGGGGGGCCCGGCAGCGAGCCGGAGCCGGCGGCCGCACGCGCCGCGCATCAAGACACTTCAAACTAGACGACCCACCATACAACATTGTATTTCTTTACTGTCTTCAATATACTTTGAAAATTACCCAAATTCTTATAATTTCTACGCTTACTACAATAGAAGAACCCAAACATTGGTGACCCGCGACGTGATCGACGGAAAAATAAGGCGAAAATCAAAGACGGAAACTACAAAGGAAGGCGGACTCATCCCGATCAATCCTGAGGGAAAGGCTGAAACAAAGCTGCAACAAACAACAGGGAAGTGCGCCCATTCCTATTTTCCTTGATTTCCTTCTTTTTCCAGCTTGAATTCGCGTATTTAAAGTGGATATTCTTTGTTCAAAGTGTAAATTATCTACCCTCTTCTAAAATAAAATTCTCAAATTTCCTCTAAAAAGTTAAAATTTTGTGGTAAAATCGCCAAATAATCTCGTTATTTACACACATTATGTGATTTCCTTAGTTGATTCGTAAAATTTCCGTAATTTACGTAAGGATTTCACATAATATTGTTTACGTCATACATTTCTACCCCAGCTTGTTTTGTAGATATTTGAAAATCTATTTTCCAACCTTTCTAATGTATAAATAATTAATTTCCATAGTCATTTACTCTAATTACAACGTTTCCCAAAAATTTCCAGTGAATTTCCGCGACAGCGGGTGAAATTGCGTGTTAAGCGGAGCGTTTTCCGCGGCCTACGTCCACTGTACGACACGCGCTAGCGAGTGTGACTCACAGTACTGGGGCCCGAATCTGTTGCAGCATTTTGACATATCGTGAAAGCGATATGCCCTATAAGGCTTCGGTTACGGTTTTTACCATATTGGGAACAGTCCATTACAGTTTTTCTTACCAAAATCATACTCAATTTGCTTAGAGCCAGCAATGTAGGACCTTATCGCAAGCTATAAACCGTAAATACGCGCGTTTAAAAAGTTGTCATCTAACTACCAAAAAAAAGAATAAGTCAAAAAACGGTATGGGCCTATTCTGGCGTGATTTTGGCGTAATCGGAACCAAATCGTATACACCGTCCTTTTCAGTATTTATGACACCGGTAGAAACAGAAAACATTTCCGCATATTGGTTCTAATACCGGTCACTCATAGTTCTTTCCATTCATTCAATTTCCTGTCCTAAATTTTCTTCTGTCAGTTTTAGCTTTGTTTACTTTGCAATTAATTGTATTTGAGTATGTGAAAATTCGAAATATTCATTATATTTTATAAGTAATTGTTATATAAGAAATACACATGGGTTTCACGGACCACGGATACATACATACGTATTATAATATGTACGTGCGACGCGTCTGTGTCGATTGTTAAAATAGGTACCTACAATTTTTTAAAAGTATTTTGCTTTAGTTTTTTACTTACATCCCCCTCATCCATTAACATGATGGAGTGTCATGCACAAATCGAACCCCGAAAAGTATACTCTGAGCGAAGGTTGGTACTATATTGAGCTAGAGCCTGATAAAGTGATAATGATAAGTCACCACGCTAGGATCGGTTCCGGAACAAAATATCAGTTACATTTTTTGATATAGTGGCAATTTGATGAAGTGACTGTCTTTCTCACTCTGTATGTATGTAATCATTGAAGCATTGCACCGATTCTTATTTTCTTTGCTTGAGAATCTTACTATGGCTTATAACCCATTATTGTCTCTACCAACTTCAGATATACCTACGCTATCAGCCTGCCTACCTTACAAGTAAAGATAGTAAAGGGAGTAAATTTTGTAAAGGAGAACTTCTCGATGAATCATTTGAAGATAAAATTTAGTAAATAAAACTAATAAAGGTAACTTAAAACTATACGATTAGAATTTCTGAGTAGGAGCACCTGGAGCTCCATTTCTGAAACGTCGTAATTCGATTCATGCTGTAATTTTGTTTCCTTCTAATTATGCTTGTATCACACATTCTACTTTACATATCAATACCCACATATCCTTATAAATTCACAGAAAGGTGAGAATTAAATCTTAGAGTAATAGAAATTATAATACATTGGACCAGTCGTTGCGGACTCCCATACACGGAATCAAAATAAGCAATTTATGAAAATCTTTAAATTCTATCACAGTACCAACTGATTTTGATACACACAACAGTCTAGCTAGCATAGTACAGTTACAGATCACAGCGGCAGATAGAAAAAAGAACAAAGTAATAATATTAATTTCTGATTCCATTATAGTTGTCATAAAGTGGCACGTGCGTTCTACCGATGAGGAAGAAGATTGTGCCGATTTCATTACCGAGTACCAGTTTAAACACAGGTGGTATGGATGGTATTCGCATTTAATCCACCACCACTGCAGCAAACGAAAAGCAGTGCTTCTTTTCAATTTAAAGGAGAAGCGGAATGCCTACTGAAAAAGATATCTCATCTAAAGCGTTTTTCGGCTGGAATTGCTACGTGAGGATGATAAGAGAAACCAGGAAGTAATAATAGATTTCGTCGCTGTTGACCAATCGTAGCATTTCCAGTAATCATCATCGTCGCAAACCTTGATTTACTTTGAAACTGTTTGTTTCCTGACGTGGTTTAATAATTCTTCACACATAATAATGTTATTTAGCGTTTGATCTTGTATTTTTTTTTCTATGATTGTTGGTAACCTGATGAAAATATTTTTTCCTATTAAGTTTGTTATTCTGTGTAGTCTCCTATAGTATTCCTCGTAAAGTCCAGATGCTTTTTAAAAGGTATGTCGATCTATAGTGGTGCAAACATCACTTTATAAAGCAACCTTATAGCTATAAACTTGGGCATAGTGTTTATCCTTTAATTATGTAAAATTTTAAAGTACATATCTCGTCTATTAATATTTTGTAGTTCAAACTAAGTAATTAACAAAGGACTCTGCTGGAACTGCAAGTTTCTGGAAAAACGGTGAGCTTATAAGGTTAATTTTACATTGTAGAATCATACCTTTTAAAAAGGCATTCGGGCCGTTATATGAAAAATTCTCACGAACTCCTGAGCCTTACGAGGTTAAAGTCCTCCTATAGTAGCATCATAGATACTACAAACACTTGGGCTCCTAAAATTATGAGACTACGACAAGAACACGCATTTCGTTCTTTTCCTTTCTCTATCTATTCGTATGCTGCTGGCACAAGGACATTGTTATTTTGAAAAATAGATAACTATGAACAAATAGGCACCGAAATGAGCACTAAAAGTTTTAGAAACCCCTAAACGATATTCCTACATATTATAAAAATTCATAAAAAGCAATGAAATAACAGCTTCATGTGATACATATTATGATTCAATAGATGGCACTGTTAACATTTAAAACGCGATATCAAAATCAATCCTATTTTGAATTATGGTTTCCTTAGCCTACTACAAAGCCTATTATGCTTTAAACCATACTACCTCCTTATAATTTTGTTTAATTTGTCTGCCTGTGTTCGAAAATGTCCGACTCCAATTCCTTCGTTAGTTTTACACCTATGTAGTTTCATAAGAATAGTATTGAAGTAATTTTAGAACCGTCAGCAATAAAATAAAAAATGTTTGTTGAATCTTCCCTCATACATACAAGTGTTCAGACGACAGGAGCTACCAGTATTGTTAGTCAATAAGCAGCCTATTTTGTCACGAAGTTTTTGTAACTTTATCATCTCGGTGAAGGTCGTTGATGGCGGAATCCCCTACTATATAGGGAGGGCAATCAAGGCAAACGCCCTTCAACTCTCCGGTAAAATTGTTGAGTAGGAAAACAGATTTTATTTCAAACAGATTTTTTATTGGATCAATAACAGACTTTAGCCCAAATTAACTTTCACCAGCAGTTCTTAAAGTAACTTCTTTCAGAGAGCAGCAGATGTTTTCTTATATAAGTTTCTTATTATTGTATTTGAAGTACTTGCAATTAAAGCAATATTTTCATGTTTTGTAATAGGAACAGTGCCAGATGTTTTAAGATTCGCATTTATATATTTTTTGAGGACATCGTTCTGCAATAAATAATTAAAGTTTGTTAATATTTGGTCAATATTCTCACTAATAATCTACTATCCAACAATATATTCAAGCATCTAACCCAGTAGTGATATTTGCTAGCGTTGCTAGCATAATTTTATATTTTTTGTAAATAGGTATAGAGACATACAAAACACCCAGACTGGATACAAATATTTTAGAATTAACTTAACAAACATTTATGTCCTGTAAGGATCGAGCCCCCACCCAGGAGGAACCCAAGAGCGTCGGTGGGCAAGAGTTCAGGACACCGATCTTACAATGTAAGAACCGAGTTAGATCGTCGCCATGTACTAATGTGTTTTTACTAACTGCTCTTTCGTTGAAGGAATAACATCGTGATGAAACCCATATTCAAATTAAATTTGAATTTAGATGATATTTGAATGTGGCCCGACCCTCGGCGTATAATAGAAGGCAGGGGTACTATCGACTTATCCCGATAGCATAGTGAACCACTTCGGTGCTACACCATCGGACAATCTTCACAGCCAGTCAGTCAGCCCTATCATTATAAAATTCAGCACAAATTTATGGGTTACGGTAGCTTAGCTAGCAGTAGTAGCATTTTGCCATACTAAAGATAAATTTTCACAATTTAGTTTATTTTTTTTGTTTATGTTTTGATTTTTTAGACATTCTGCAAGACGACAGCTCTATCAAAGACATCAACGTCAATCTTCCTTAGATTTCGTGACACGAAGTTACCAAAAAGTATAAGGAGGAAGTGTCTATGATTTGGCAGTCATGTAAAAAGTTCTGTGGCCACGGTGGTGGCCCCGCCAAAGCGAGAAACGTGATAGTTTCCGATATACTAGACTGATCAAATTCTCGGGATATATTGTCAATAGTAATTTCATTAAACAGGCAAAGTTTCAGTTTTATAGCTCTTATCTTTTTATTATTTTAACGATGTCTAAATTCCGCCAATCCAATTTAGTCATTGACACACTGACGATCATCAAAATTTTTGAGTACTTCCTGAAGTGCCAGAAAGCTGAAATTCGTTATCGATTGTTTAATCGATGGGATGTTTATCCCATAAACCCCCCACAACCTTCCAAATTGAGGGGTTAAAGTTTTAATGAAACTTTCTAGGATTTTCATGCTAGAAGTTAGATATTTGGTATAAGGACATAATATAATACAGTACGCGAATCAGTATTTTATATAATCACTCTACGCTCTACCCTCTAAGAAAAGGGGGGCAGTGGTTCCCCTTCACTACAAAACCAATGAAATCCGACCAAAAACATTTAAATGCCAATTTCTTTTATAAACCCTACATATTTGTTAAATGTATGGTTTGCTGTTTCAGCAGAATGAAGACAATAACAATTTGATTGCGGAAATTAGACTAAATGCGCCTTTTCGAAGGAAGAAGTTTTTCTACCGTTTGGCCAAGCCGTACATTTTAACTAAGATGTAGGTAAAGTTTGCTTGTCCGTTCGGTTGCTCGTACCACTACTATCTTATGTTTCACTTATTTTATTGCTACTGTTAACTTCTGTGGTACAATAAAGTTATTACATTCTGCTACTGCTACAGCTACATCAGTCCATTGCTGGACATGAACCATTCTCACCACGCTTGACAGTCGAATTGGTGAGCGCAGTGCAAGATTTTGTAGATATTCAGCGGAAACGCTGCTGCTCGTTCTTGGATTCATCCCTTAGTCGCCTTATACAACACCCACGGGCAAAAATGGGGTGATGCTATTCTAAGGCGACAGCCGATGTTATTCGAACTTATTACCTCCATAATATAAAAATGGAAGCCGAAATCAGATTGTTGATCAACTAAACTATCCTACTCTTCTGCGGAGACTCAACATTCAAAGCTAAAGTTGTTCAACATAATGAGATGTTTTTGCAGATCCATATCAAACGAGCACCGTGTTGTTGAAAGTCTGAGAGCTCATCACTTCATAGTATAAAGCAAAATTCGCTTTACGTGTCTGTTTATTTTAAAAGATAGAGTGATTCATGAGGAAGGTTTATATGTACAATATTGGCACAAAAACGACTACTTTCAACGGGAAAACGAGTTACAGCGGGCGGAGCGACTAGGCGGGTGGCTTGTCTTACCTAGAGATATCACTGCTGTGAATAGAATGTATAAAAATGTCTCAGTTCTGCGGAAAACGAGTAGAAGAAAACCGCCGCAAAATCCCTTACGTAGTCTTAAAGATCTCGTATAATGGAACCTTGGTAAATAAAAAGACATAGTTCCTACTCAATGGTATTCTTGACGTGCAAACAGCTTTAGAAATAAATACATGTCGGGACTGAAGTTTGCACCCATTTTCAAGCAATACTATTTTTAGTTAAACATTGAACTTGGCTACCAACTTCTACATTTATGTTTGTGGTGGGACTATCTTTGTTTCAAAAAAGCCTTACTAATAATAATTCTCCTTGTTTCGTCGATCTTTTTTGTAAAAAAAATTGCCCAACACTTCGCCATATCGTTTTGGACCCCATCACTAAACGATATCGTTTTTTTGACATAAAATAGCTATTGCAGTGTATCTTATTTTGACGTAATTTTATGCCAAAAATATGTCCTTATTCGGGTAAATCATTCAAAATTGAGTGAATGATATGAATTTTTTGACCTACGATTTCGAACACACAGACATATGCAAAAAAAAAATTTTGTATACTTAGACTGCTATTAACCATATCTTTTTTTTGTTTACTACAAAACTATCAATGTACTGCTAATTCGGCGCGATTTGTCGTCAATTAGCCAGAAACCACCCATATGGTTTTCCATATCGTTTTTTGACGTATCGTTTTTCACACAGATTCGACCCCCTGGGCGCCTGGCGGTCGAACGATTATCGCTGCGCTTATGAATATATCGTTGGGTTAATTCGTGTATTCAAGTTCATTGTTGGAAATTATTTGCAGTTAAATTGTAAGTATTTACATTGTATTTTAACTGTGTTATATTGTTTGCACCTACAAGATGAGTGAGTTTAAAGAATTATCTAAACAAAGAAGCTCAGTTCGCGGTCGTATTACCTTATTTGAGAAGTTTTTAACGCCTTTGCTTGAAATATCGCCTGATGAAGTGAATAAGCTTACAATTAATGAATTGACCATGCGAATGACTAAGTTTCAAGATCTTTCATATTCTTTTGATGAGATTCAGACAAAAATAGAACAATTAGACGAGATAGATAGTGAGAAACAGCTTGAGGAGAGAGAAACAACCGAAAATAAAATATATTCTTTATTTGCTCAAGCTCAAGGACTCCTTGACTTCTGGCAGCGGAAAGGGGACGAAGGAGAGGGTAGTCATGATCATTTTAACTGCGGTAGCAACAGTTTAAAATTGCCACCGATTAAAATTCCATCTTTCGATGGAAAGTCACACAAATGGTTAGAATTCCGTGACATGTATTTAGCTTTAATTCACAATTCCAATAAAATTGATAAAGTGAGTAAGTTTCATTATTTGAAATCGTACCTTGAAGGATCAGCAAGTCAAGTTATTAGTTCTGTCACGGTTTCTGCCGATAACTACCCAATCGCTTGGTCGTTATTGTGTGAAAGATACGACAATAAACGTTTGTTAACAAATGAACATTTAAAATGTTTATTTTCAATTGAACAAATTCATAAGGAGTCAGATAAAGCTATACGTAACTTAATTGATACATTATCTAAAAATTTAAGTGCATTAAAGGTATTAGGTGAAAAAACGGACGAGTGGGATACACTTGTAATTTATATTGCTTCAGCGAAGTTAGACATCGTTACCTTGAGAAAGTGGGAAGAGTTTCGGGGCAATGAATCACCTACATTAGAAGATTTTTATTCTTTCTTGCGTCAACGAGCAGAGGTATTAGAAACTATCAACCAGGGTTCATCCTCTCCTCTATCAACTGCTACTAATAAAAATAAAAGACGCCAAAGTTTAAATAAATCAAAAACATTTATTGCTGCTACCAGAAACGCCACTAATTATAAAAATATTTGCGTATTTTGTACACAAGATCACAATTTGTATGATTGTGTCAAATTCAAAGCTTTGCCCGTTGAGGACCGAAGCGCTAAGGTTTATCAATGGAAAGTGTGTTCCAACTGTCTACGCGGTGGTCATCAGTCTTTCCAGTGTAGATTGAGTGGCTGTCGAATCTGTAGCAGAAAACACAACACATTATTACACAGACAAAATATTCAACATCAACAAACACAAAATACTACAACACAACAGCAACAACAAGTACAACAAGCAATTAATCAACAACCAATACAACAACAATCACAATATGTTCAACAACAGCCAATTCAAGAGCAACAAGCATCACAACAAAGAACACAGCAACAATCTAATCAACAACAATCGTATGCTGGTGCTGCTGCTACGCTTATTACTACAAATCCTTCACTATCCGACAATAATTACTTTGAAGCCAATGATACTCCTACTACATGCATTTCTATGCCAGCTCTCTCTTCACAGCAAACTTTTCTTTCTACAGCATTAGTACAAGTTATACATGACAATAAAGCATTCGTATTACGTGCGGTACTGGACAATGGCAGCCAGTCGTCGTTAATAACCGAATCAGCTCAAATGCGGCTTGGACTACCCAAGCATCAGAATGCTGTTCATTGCATCTCTGGCATTAATAACAAAATAATTAACATAACAAACCATTGCAAATTTACAATTAAATCTATAACCAGCTCATACACAACTCCCGTTAAGTGCTACGTCTTACCTGTGATAACAGACGATTTGCCTAACAGAGCAATACCCATTCACAAGTTCAATATTCCCAGCGATATTACCTTAGCTGACCCAGAATTTAACCGTCCAAGTGAAGTAGATCTGCTGCTAGGAGGTGACATATTTTGGGATCTTATTGAAAATGGTATGATCAAGATGGGACCAAATCTACCAATTTTGAAAGAAACAAAATTAGGTTGGATTGTAGGTGGCCCTATGGACAGGAATGACGATTCTAAATCAAATCGAATTAGTTGTAACTTCAGTCAAGAAATTGAAAATCAATTAACAAAATTCTGGGAGTTAGATGATTTGCCTTCTACTAAATTTGAATCTAAAGATAATGAGTATTGCGAACAATTATTTAACGAAACTACAAAACGGGTAGATGGGGGCAGGTTCTGTGTGCAGATCCCATTGCGGGAGCCTCCAGAAGCCTTAGGCGATTCTTACGATATTGCTGAAAAACGATTACTCCAAGTTGAAAGAAAGTTACGACGCAAACCTGTCCTCAGACAGGAATACAATAAATTCTTAAAAGAATATGAAACATTAGGACATATGAGTGAAGTTAAAATCAAACCACCTACCGGTAATTACTTGCCTCACCAAGCAGTTATAAGGGAACACAGTGAGACAACTAAGACCAGAGTTGTGTATGATGCTGCAGCCAAAACTAAAAACGGAAAATCGTTTAACGATATACAATATGTAGGTCCTGTCGTTCAAGATGATTTATTTTCAATACTGCTTAGGTTTCGACAACATAAGTATGCAATAACCGCGGACGTGGAAAAAATGTACCGCCAGATACTAGTAGATCCATCTCAACGCAAACTACAAATGATTTTATGGCGTGAAGATGAATTCTCACCAATAAAAATATTCGAATTGAACACCGTCACATACGGTACGGCATCAGCGCCATTTCTCAGTACCAGATGTTTAGTTCAGTTGGCTAAAGAATGTCCTGATCCTAAAATGTCACAACTGATAAAAGACGATTTTTACGTGGACGACTTTTTGTCAGGTGCTCAAACCAAAAAAGAACTATATCGAATAGTCAGTTCAGTGACTAACATATTAAACTCAGCGTGTTTTCCTTTGCGTAAATTCCGCACAAATGCTCCATCAATATTCAAAGATAATTCGAATGTTGCTGCACCAATGGCTAATGAACTTGATCTGAGCTGTCAATCAAGTGCATTAGGGTTAAAATGGGATCCTACTAATGACGTTTTCCAATTTCCTGTTAATATCGAAGCTCCAGAGAAAGTGACTAAAAGAACAATCCTATCAAGCTCAGCTAAATTGTTTGATCCTTTAGGATTACTTGGTTTATGCACAATTACTCCCAAAGTTATTCTGCAAAAATTGTGGCTCACGAAGTTAGAGTGGGACGATCCTGTCCCACCTGAGTTAGAAAAAATGTGGAATAATTTTGTGTTGAGTTTGAACGCACTCTCGACAATACGTGTTCCGAGATGTGTAAATATTGATAAGCCGGTCAAATTAGAGCTTCATTCATTCTCAGACGCGTCGCAAATTGCTTATGCCGCCTGTATTTACATTAGGTCAATTGACAAACATGGAAACGTCTTGGTCAGATTACTCTGTGCCAAAACAAAGGTAGCTCCTTTGAAATCTATATCTATTCCCCGTCTAGAGCTTTGTGCAGCTCAACTGGCTGTTCGATTATCATCTAAAGTTTCACAGGCTCTGCGCTGTGATATTTCAGATAAATTCTATTGGACAGATTCATCTGTCGTACTGAGTTGGCTGTCTTCGGAACCTAGTGAGCTACAAACATTTGTAGCAAATCGTGTAAGTGAAATACAAAGCCTAACTTCAGTCAATCAATGGAGACATGTACCAGGTCTGGAGAATCCTTCTGATCTGGCTTCGAGAGGTTTAGACCCCAAAACTATCACCAAAGCGTCACTTTGGTGGAATGGACCAATGTTTTTATAAAATGAACCAGAAAATTGGCCACAAAACATTGTTCCAAGCATTGATGTACTTGAAAGAAAAAAATATCCTAAACCTACTAAACAAATAAAAAATAAAACTACATTTACTGAACAAATAAATACTAATCTACATTCTACAAATACTACATGCAATATAGCTACTACTAAATCTACGACAAAACAAACAAACAAATTAATAAATTTTGAAAAATACTCGAAATTACCTACCTTGCAAAGAGTGGTCGCTTACGTCATGCGTTTCACTCATAATCTGCGTCATAAAGATGCTAAAAGAACTGGTCCTCTAACCTGCAATGAATTAGATATGTCATTAAATAAGATAATAAATTTGCACCAAATGGTATGTTTTTTGAATGAAATTTCTATTCTATCAAGTGACAAATCCTTACCAAGTAAATCACATATATTGTCTCTCAGTCCATTTATTGAAAATGATACTGGCATCCTTCGCGTGGGTGGTCGTATCCAGCAGTCACCTGAAAACTATTCAAAAAAACATCCGATTTTATTAGAATCAGATCATAATTTTACTAAACTACTGTTTATGCAAGAACACAAAAATCTTTTACATTGTGGACCACAGTTACTTTTGAGCAACATAAGAGAACGTTTTTGGCCTCTAAGAGGAAAGATTCTGGCAAGAAAAATAGTTAATAATTGTATTCGCTGCAGAATCTTAAAAGCTAAAAATATTAATAGATTAATGGGTAACTTACCGTCAGCTAGGGTAACTCCAAGTCTGCCCTTTCAAGTGAGCGGTGTTGACTTCGCTGGTCCTTTCTATATTACGGATCGTAAGACTCGCGGATGTCGTATAAGCAAATGTTACTTATGCTTGTTTGTGTGCTTAGCAACCAAGGCGTTGCATTTAGAGGTTGCAAGCGATCTGACTACTGATGTATTCATGCTTTGCACAAGGCGATTTGTTTCTCGCAGAGGCAAACCAATTGAGCTGTACTGCGACAACGGCACGAATTTTGTAGGTGCAAAAAATGAACTTGCAAACTTCTTACAATCCAACCATGAAGATATCTTCAACGCCGGTGCCCAAGAAAGTATAAATTTCGTATTTTCACCCGCTTACGCCCCACATTTTGGTGGGCTTTGGGAAGCAGGCGTAAAGTCTGCGAAATTTCATTTGACTAGAATTTTAGGTAAAAAACACTTAACTTTCGAGGAGTTATCCACTTTATTTACACAAATTGAAGCGATCCTAAATTCCCGACCTCTGACCCCTCTATCCTCAGATGTAAACGACTTAAGTCCCTTAACTCCGGGCCACTTCCTCATTGGCAGAGCACTCACTTCGTTACCATCACTAGCATTGATTGATGTCAACGTGAACCGCCTCAACAGATACGAGTACATCGAATACGTACGTCAACACTTTTGGCAGAGATGGCGTCGTGAATATCTGGCCGAGATGCAACAGCGAACAAAATGGAAGTTGGACCAAAGAGGGCCTCAAGAAGGAGATATGGTTATTCTCAAAGATGACAACCTACCTCCTCTGCAATGGCGTATAGGCCGCATTCATAAACTCTTTCCGGGACCTGATGGAGTGTCAAGAGTCGCCGATGTCAACACTGCTAAGGGCGTCGTGCGTCGTGCTATGAGCAAGATTTGTCCACTGCTGCCTTCATCAGACCACTTCAATTTTCCTGCTCGAAACCCTGACGTGTTCGAGGGGGGGGAGAATGTTAAGACGACAGAGGAGACGAGAGAGGGGTGCGGGGGGCCCGGCAGCGAGCCGGAGCCGGCGGCCGCACGCGCCGCGCATCAAGACACTTCAAACTAGACGACCCACCATACAACATTGTATTTCTTTACTGTCTTCAATATACTTTGAAAATTACCCAAATTCTTATAATTTCTACGCCTACTACAATAGAAGAACCCAAACACTCTAAATGAACTGCTTTTGTGCAAAAACAGACGAATAGGCATATATAACATTTGGAAATGCGATTACCGCGGCCGATTTTAGATGAAATAAGGAAAGGACCAGCGAAATCAGTCCCAGTGAGTTCAAAAGGATAACTTTGTGTTACTCTAGTGGACGGAAGCTGGCCCATCATAGGATCCATAGTTTTGCCTCGAAATCTTGTGCATACAACACACTGGCGTACCACTTTACGGGCAAGGGTCCTCCCCCCCAGAGGCCAAAACTGATCCCGGAAACTAGCCAGGAGGAGCTGAGGGCCAGTGTGCAATGAACGTAAGTGCTCGGCTCGCATTAGCAGCTTTGTAAAGTAATGCTTTCCATCAAGTAGTATTGGATGCTTCTGGTCAAAATTTAAGTCACTGTGGTCGAGCCGACCACCTACGCGCAAAATGGAGTTTTTGTCAAGAAATGGAGACAACTGTACTAAATGAGATGAGGTAAGTGTCTTTTTATTTTTTATTAGGTTTATTTCAGGGTTAAACGAATCGACTTGTGCTGTCCTAATCAAATAGGTAAAAGATGTATTTAGCTCGTTTTTCTTAAGTGGTCCAGTATATTTATTATTTTTGTTTTTACAGTTGTAAATAAATCTGTGTACATAGGCAAATATTCTTTTTAATTTTAATGAACTTGAGTATTCTTCAAAATTAATAAATTTTGTACTTTCTTCTTTTTTAGATTTAGTTAAGGTAGGCAAGGCTTTTGTTTCAGGTAAAATATTTTTTAGGTTAGGGTTTTCAGGCCATTCTGATTCATTAGTATTCTTTAAGAACTCAGGACCTTCCCACCACATGGAGCAATTAAGGAGTTGACCCGGTTCTACGCCTCGGGATGACATATCAGCAGGATTAAGATTAGTAGGAATGTGCCGCCAGGAATCTGTCTCCGTCAGATCATGAATTTCATTTACTCGATTGCAAACAAACGTTTTAAGATTTTTAATTTGCGTTTTTATCCATCCCAAAACGATGGTGGAATCGGACCAAAAGACTTTTTTGTTTATAGTACAACGGAGAGATTCACTTACTTTTGCAACTAGACGAGCACCCAGTAAGGCTGCTGATAGCTCAAGCCGAGGAATAGTAAGGGTTTTAAGTGGTGCGACTCGGGTCTTTGCACAAAGCAGGTTAACAGTCACGTGACCATTATGCTCTGCACGCACGTAAACACACGCGGCATATGCATCCTGCGATGCGTCAACGAAGCAATGGAGCTCACAAGTGGTGTAAATCGAAGGTAGTATGTGCCTTGGTATCGACACTGAACGTAATGTGTGCAAATTGTAGCTAGTTTTTTGCCATATTTTCTTAATGTCCTCTGGTACTGGGTCATCCCAACTCAATTTCTGTAGCCACAACTTTTGCAACAATATTTTCAGTGTTATAGTACAGGCACTTAGTAATCCAAGTGGATCAAAATTTCTTTGTTCGGCGAACACGTTGTACCGGCGTAACTTCCTCTTGTGTTCTCGAAGCTTCTGTCCAAATATTGCTTGATACGACGTCCTGTCACGGTCGCCACTTTCTTGTATGCGATTAAGGTACAAGAAAGGATGTGAAATGAGAAGATTTTTGGTTAAACTTCAAAATCGCAATTTATTTAAAGAAAATTGCGCGCGAGTTAGGTGTGAGAAGGTTTGGTGAAGTCTGACGTGGTGGCGGCGCGGCCGCCGGTTGGAGCGCCCTCCGCCCGCGCCCCGCGCGTGCCCCTGCTTGGTCGTAGACAGCCTGTTAGGGGCAGTAAATTATCTATGAGGCACTTAATTCAAATTACATAAAATTAGTATTAGCACTAGTCTCATACATATGATACTCAACATAGGATTACATTACAGATAGTCACCAATAATTAATGATCCCACCGATTATTTGTTAACGAAAAATTCTCAGTCACCGCCATTTAGAAATAATAAGTTGTAAAAAGGTACAAATTTTATGGTTGGTAACTAAGTACATACTTCAAGAGCGTCATAAAACTATAGACTCATTTGTGTCCATGGGAACGTCCTGGGACAACATTTCTTTTAAAAGCAAGAAACATATTCCCATAGATGTGTTCTATCTAAAATTGGTATCGCATTTAAAATAAAAGTTATGGTTCGGAATAGGATTTTTAGTCTGTTGAAATCAGAATTCTCTGTTTTTAACATACTTCTCATTTGGCTTGGTGTTCTTTGTCCGTAGGGTTTTATACATTCTCACTGCGGCCCTTAATGCATTCATCTCTGATTCCAGTCAGAAATCTTCCAATCCCTTCTGACTGACTTGAATACTGATTGCGAAGACCCAATTAAGTCTGTCTATTCGAGGATGGTAATTATCATTTTGACGGCAGTTTCTATGTCACTGGGTATCTGAGATCGGCGGGATTTCCCGCACAAGGTAACATTCCTCGGAGACTTTGTTTAATTGAGTACGTGAATGCTATTTCGAAGAAGGGGTATTTCAGACGGAAATGTTCTACATTTAATTTTACTCGCCACAACAAACAGGCAAAAAATGCTTGTAAAAAGGAAATAAAATAAACCTGATATTTAAATTCAAGCAACGTAGGAAATCGTTTATTTTCATAAATTACTTATCTTATTAGGTACACACACAGATGAGAAACGTAGGAAATTGAATAGCAGAAAATAAAATATTGCTATAAAATATTTCCTAGAGAAATTAACGAATTCTCTGAACACATTGGGAATTATGAATATTATTTTTACTCAGTCAGCTAGGTAACAACAGATACTCTTAAATTGTGAGCCCAATATAAAATTACCTATTCGTTTGCTGGATTCACTTGACTATGCAAATTGTAATATGAAGTTATAAATTATAAGCAAGTTTTACTTAACAGCAAAGTCAAATATTTAAAATAAAATTTACCTGCTTATACAGATACAATCACTTTTTACGGTAGAGATTTATAACTTCAAAAATACCAGTCTTAATTATTTTGGTTAATCATATCTAACCTAACGATATTTGATGAACAACAATAGACTATGTAGTAGGTTTAATGGTATAAAATTACTTACACGCAACGTGACATTTCTACGCTATCGATTAAATTTTAAATGCGCCGCCATCAGCCACACCACAATACAAGAACAACAACTTACCCAAGGAATATAGGTCAAAATATGAAAAAAAAGTTTGGACGTCACATACAAACTGACTCAGTTGGTTGGTACCACTTTGTATGGGAGGTCCAATTCTTATTTCGGCTTCCGTTTCCTGGGGAAAATTGTTTAGTTTCATGAACTGGTTCATCCCTTGAAAGGTATTTAGTACTTTTCCTAACAAACAGTATAAAAAAATTGTAAGTGACGTCAAATTTATTTTGTATTTTTTCCAGTTAGAACAGAACACAGAGCAAAGATGACATTTGCGTCTTAGGGACGGCGCACCTATGACATAATATAATAGTGTCTTTGAAAGTTAAATGTAAAATAAAAGAAACACTATCGTTTTCATTGATATTTTAATTTTGAGCCAGACATGTCCTACTTATGGTTATGCTTACTAAAATATACCTTGACCAAAGGTTGTTGATACTAACCCACATTTCAAATTACATTGAAAGGTACGCACGTGGGCTGGGTAGCGCGTACATAAAGGAGTTTTAGTTTGAATTAAATTAAGGGTTTGAATTTAAAACGGGTAAAATGGAGCTTTAGACCCTCATTAGATTTTGGCAGAGATTAAATTCTGTGAGCTCTTACAAGAAATTGCTATGTTCATTTTCATCTTGCTAAAGTTCATACATGAGTACAGAAACATAAATTATATTTCTACGAAAGTACCTGCCTTAACTTTATTGAATGACAAAGCTCTATTTTATTTGAGAGTCGAGTTTGAGTCTTAAATTAAATAAGGGTCGCAATATTATTTCAAAGCTCGTCTACGAATAATTTTAAGAGGCTGCCTTTAAGAGACAGTCCTTCAATATTCTTATACCTAGTTATTTTGATACTCTGAATCATAATAACCGCACCGTGGTCGATGCCGGCTTAGAATAGCATCATCAGCATCACACACATTTCCTATGTATAAAACACCTTGCACTGTACTCTCCAATCCGCCTGCCAAACGTTATGAGTATGTATGAGAGGCTCATTTTTAGCAGCGAACAGCTTAGGCTGTTGAAATCTGGGGGTACGGCAGTGCCCCCGCCAAGTCGAGCTAGAAAGCGGCACAGCCGTACCATCCTTTTCTCGAAGCGGTTCGGGCCATTTTCAACACCTTATAACTTTCTTGTGGATAAAACAAAAGACTTGAAACTTCAGGAATCAATCAAAAGCCCTGTAGATACGGTATATTTCAAATTTCGTTCACTTTGAACCAGTGGTTTAGTAATTATAGCTAGTCAAAGTTCTTAATTTTGTCACTGACTCACTCACTCACTCACTCACTCACTGACCGATCATCAAAATTCTAAGGCACTTCTAGCAGACATAGAGACTTCTAATTTGGAATATAATTTGGGTTTAGTGTATAAATCAAGGAAAAACTTAAAAATCTAGCAATTTCAATGCAGTTTTCCAGATAAACCGATAGCATAAATAACTTTGTAATTCCATAGAAATGTACTGTTTACCAAGTTATATTTTGCTGTCGCTCCTAAAATACTTTGTTTTGGTCCAGCAAAATAATCACAGATGTCGCTGTTAGTTTCTAAAACACGCTATCGCTATTTTAATGTCCATCGCGAACAGTTTCCAATATCTATAGCCTATGCTATAACTATACATAAAAGTCAAGGCCTCAGTCTGAATAATGCGCTGATGGATATAGGTTCAGCTGTATTTACATCTGGTCAAGCTTATGTAGCACTATCAAGAGTAACAAGTCTGGGCGGCTTACATTTTATAAACATAGACTTTGGAAATATTAAAGCGCAAGAATCTGCAATTTGAGAATACAATAGACTAAGAAGCATTTACCGTCCAGACTTGACAAAAATCATTACTACAAAGATTCCGAGAAAACCACATAAAGATAGAGAGTGGGCTATGAGAAAAACCGTGGCTGAGGCTCAAGAAATAGAGCCGCAAAAGAAAAAAAGGAAGACTACCTACAAAAAGTAATGAGATCCCCTCAAAAACATTAATATATAAAAAATTCCAAGTCTCGCTACTGAGCTGTTCAACCGTAAAAAGGTATGAGATCCATTTGAAACCAAGTCGGCTATCGATTTGTTCATTCCCCACTTAAGAGATCTATCTTAATTAATTACGTAATTAGTTAATAAGCATTATTTTATAGTGACCATATCAATATTTTCAATATATTTTAATGTTTACATTAAATTTAATGACTTGGCAATCGCACTGAATGTATTAATTTTAATATGTATTACACGTTAACCTTCTGTTCTAGTGCGATGGCTAAGTCATTCAATTTATTGTAAACATTAAAATATATTGAAAATATTGATATGGTCACTATAAAATAATGCTTATTAACTAATTACGTAATTAATTAAGATAGATCTCTTAAGTGGGGAATGAACAAATCGATAGCCGACTTGGTTTCAAATGGATCTCATACCTTTTTACGGTTGAACAGCTCAGTAGCGAGACTTGGAATTTTTTATATATTAATGTTTTTGAGGGGATTATAGTTTTACCATAACTTACTGTCAGAGGTAGAAAGTACAACATATAAAAAAAGTTAAACAGGCAAATGAAAACAAACAAAGACGCAGAAATAATAGAAAACTGAAAGTACGTAGTAGGTACCTAAACTTTTGGCGTTTTCTATTGTCATTTACACTAACTAACTGTAGTTTGCACAACAAAATATATTTAAAATTTGAACGCCCATTAGAATGCATACCTAAATATTCCTACTACCTACTACTCTCTTGCTATCGAAATATAACACACTATTCCAACGAAAACCTAGCAAATGCGTAAGTATTTTATTCCAGTAAACATTCTACGGGTGATATAAATAATACTCGGAAAGAGTAAGTACCCAAGTACGTTAGTAAGGCGTATCGCACACTTGACGCACGACAGAGCACTAAAACATCGCAGCGGTCCGTCTTATCCATACAAGAAATGTCAATCCCCATACTAAAACCGCTCAACCGCTGTTGATGCAGCGCTATCGCAGTGTCATCCATCGAGTGCGGTTTTAATATGGGGAGTGACGTTTCTAGTATGGATCTGACAGACCGCTGCGATATTCTAGCGCTCCGTGGTGCGTCTTTGTGCGATCCGCCTAGGGTTGTATTTACGAAACAGAGAACTTAGAGCGGCGCGGCTCTGATGCAATGTTTCGCCTGGAGTCTTGAGAAATAGGGTGCCAGGCGCAGGCAAGCTTGTTATGCAGTTTGCGTTAAATTGTACAATAATTAAACAGGGCAACAATACAAATAGTTACGCAACATTTTACGGTCGTAAACGCTCTGTGTACCCCGCCAGGGATATAGACGTGAGTTAAGTGTGTATGTATTAAACAGAGTAACAAAACCGTATCAATAAATAAATTTTGAAAACATAGTATAATTTTGATATTCACAACTTTTAAATATTCTGATTAACTTTTCCTTTTTTTTTATTAGTTCATTTGAGACATATTCCTATTAGTAGGTACATTTTTTATATTGACGCACATATTTCTGTTTTTCTCTTGTGGCACATCGAGTCATCCAACGACCCAGTGAAGCCTACTGTTAGGAATTTTCAACCGCCTTCACACACACACCTGAAAACCGAAAAAAATTGTCTTAGTTGAAAAAGGTATTTAGACTTCACACTATCCTGCTGATCACAGCGCATGCCTGAAGTCTTTAAAGTAAAGTACCTTTTTAAGTTTTTAGCCTGCGGAAAGGGGTCAGGAAGTGAGACTCCGTCGCGTACCTTCCCCACAGTGCAAACTTTCCTTTTAACGTTTAACCAAAACTCGCGAATATAGGCACGTTTCAGTGTGTAAGTTGCAAGCTTAAGAATGGCTTTGTATCTTGTGTCATGGTTTTAAAATATTTAGCACTACTTCTAAAACTAGAAATAATAATGCAATTTTCAATACATTTGTACTTCTTCTTCTTCTTATGGAATCGACGGCATTGCAATCAGATCTTGTCCGCCCAAAATTCTGCCACCCGGACAGTATTAAATTGTACTTATTAAGTTAACTTCACGTTCAAATGATTTTAAAAAAGTTGGAATAGTTTTTTAGTTTTACAAACTACATCTTATGACGGGATTGTGCCCAATTACCGCTGTATAAAGATGCTAAAAGTCTAAGGAAAAACGGAAACTTATCAAGTCAAAGGACGCGTAAGTTAAGTATACAAAGTGTACTGAGAACCAAGTTTCAGTTGTTTGCCTAGAGCGTTCTGCGCGGAAAGCAGAAAAATTGCCGCGGAAATGGAAAATTTTCTGCCACGGTTCCTCTGACCTTTAAGCAATTTCAAGTATTGTGTTGGAGAGACAAAATGGTCTCATGTTTTTCCCACAAAGGCGGTTTTCGTTTATGAAAATATATAAATTAAAATATAGATCATTTCATTTCTGTCGTAGCGCATAACTCACGACAAAACGCACCATAGTTTTATGGGCAACAGCCAAACAACGGCCAGACAAAAACAACCTATTTCAGCTTCTAGGCGCCGGGCAAAAATCCAAAAGAGGAAATGGGTCGGCAGACAGTAGCTAAAATCCAACGCTTCTATAGACTTTCTTTTTTAAAATTGCTAGCGAGTCGGCGCCAGGCGATGTAGCTCGTACAGCCAAGACGGAAATGCTATAGATGTTCCGAGTATCTGCCAAGATAATTCATGCATATCGTTGAATGCGCGCATGTAATGAAAATAATAAAAATATATGATTTTATTTCAATGTAGGTTAATGTTATCAAGTCTAAATTAATAAGTCTAGCTTCTTCTTTCTTCTTCTAGAAAGTAAAAAGTTACCTTACCTTCAGAGTAGACGAAGCGGTCTTTGTTCGCACATGACTAGTAGCTAGTAGTAATTATTATTATAATGGGGCGCATTAGAGTACGAGTGTCTTTTATAACACGAGGCATGTTATGATTCAAATTACCATAGAAGTTACATACGTAGTCGGTCCCAAAGTTCTGTCACTGGCACATTATTTTTGAATTTAGAACACGAATTTGGAAAAGTTTTATTGCATTCCTTTTTTGAATGTTTGACAATTATTTTAAAACAATAAATGATCATTTGGCGCGATTTTTCACGATGGAGTGGACTTTGAAAGAAAACCGAATAGCAGTTTTGCCGTTGCATCGCTGTGGGCACTCGCCGAGTACCATTTTTAAGTTACTCAAAAAATTGAAAATAACGCTTAGGTTTGTGTATAACCTATATAAGTAGGTACAATGAAGTCTCTAGTGTTGAGGACAAGAAAAGAACTGGCCGGCCTCGCTCCGCAAGAAAATCAGCAGTGATCAAAGCGATCAAGGAGCGCATACGAAGAAATCCTGTCCGAAAACAGAAACTTATGGCTTTGCAGATGAAGGTTAGTAGAAAAACAGTCAAAAAGGTTCTAAACGAAGACCTTAAGCTTCGAGCATACAAAAAAAAGAGTGGGCACTTACTTAATGCCCATTTAAAAGAAATTAGACTCAAAAGATCCCGGGTGTTGTTAACCCGCCAAGAATGTGGCAGGGTATGTCATACCCAGACTGTTGCTTATCTGCAAATATTTTTGTAAACTACCATAATTTTTTCTTGTCGCTTCATGTAGCTGCAACTAAAGGTGTGTGAAACAGCCTATTTACGTGATTGTAGTGTGACAAAAACCAGCGTCGGAGATAATCGTGTACAAAGTGCTTTCGGGTACGTAAAAACGTACTAATGATTCAAACTAATAAGGTGTTATATTTTTTTTCAACCATGTAAGGTTTTTTTTATAACTTGTTTTATGTTCTTTTTTGTTATTTTTTTGGAGTTTTTAAGAATTTATTTTTTTGGATATTTTTTAGGCTTGTCAGAGAAGCTCCTATTTTTCAGTGCCTAAAATGACCCGAACTTATTATTTTTATGTTTAATTATAAAGATATAGTTATATATTATTAAAGTTTTATTTATTATAATACAAATATATCCCACTAACTAATAATATTAAAACAAAATGTTATTTTATATTTATTAAAAATATATAGGCAATTTAAAATCCGGGTATGTCATACCCTGCCACATAGTCCGTGTTACATTTTCTCGCCACAACCTGCGCGGGTTAAAACGGTACGCGAAAAACCGGCACCGCGATATACTTTTTACAGACGAAAAAATTTTTGATATAGAAGAAAAGTATAATAAACAAAACGATAGAGTGTACGCTACCAGCTCTGAAGAAGCAGGAAACAAAGTTCCGCGGGTGCAACATGGGCATCATCCCTCTTTAGTCATGGTCTGGTTAGGAGTCTCCTACTATGGGCCAACTGAGGTTCATTTTAGCGAAAAGGGGGTCAAAACCAGTGCAAAAGTGTACCAAGAGACGGTTTTGGATCGGTACGTCAAAGACCTGCCCAACACACTATTTTCAGGACATCACTTTGTGTTCCAGCAGGATTCTGCGCCCGCTCACAAAGCCAAGACCACTCAAGCCTGGTTTTAACGTCAAAACATTGACTTTATAAGACACGAAGATTGGCCTTCCTCCAGTCCGGACCTTAATCCTTTGGACTATAAAATTTGGCAGGTCTTAGAGAGCAAGGTCTGTGCTAAGCCACATAAAAATTTGGAGAGCCTGAAGTCAGCCATAGTTAAAGCAGTCGCTGAAATCGACATGGATATGGTGCGTGCTGCGATAGACGACTGGCCGCCGCAGTTGATGGCCGTTATTAAAAGCAAGGGAGATCATTTTGAATAGTTTTATGTTATTTTGATTCTTCGATAATTGTATTTTTAATTGATATATAAATTTTTAAAAACGGATCGGTACTTTTTATTTTATCAGTATTTTCATATATGACAGAACTTTGGGACCGACTACGTACATAATAGGGAATATTCATGTTCATTTTTTGTTTAAATTAATAGTTTACTACTTTTTAACGTAGAAAAAAATATAGAAAAAAATATAAATGGGCTTCAAAATACTCTAGATATTTTTAAAAACGAAATTTAAAACTTTTAAAAAATTTTAACATTTCACACGCCGCCATTTTGCGCGCGCTTTGCGTGACGTCACATGCATGACACGTCCAGTGGGTGTTTACCTTAGTGTTTACTGTGGACTTTGAATACAATGTCATGTCAGATGACGTCATATTTCGTTCGACCGATAGCGGCGCGTTTTGGAAGTTTGAATTTCGCTCCCTTATTTGGTCTTTTTGAATAATATTTTAGGGGTTTAAATAATAAGTAAATAAATAAATCCTTTTCATTATAATATTACGATAAAACGTATTGGAGAAAAAAATATTTTAGGCCATTTCAAGTTTTATGCATATTTCCCTATTACTTAAATTCATAAATGAAAAAAATTTAAGTAATTTTTAGTCGGTATTTGACAGGGTAGATAATAAAATACGAAAGTTATCAAAAGCAATAGAATTAGAGTACTAAAATATTTTTTCGAAACCTACATCAAAAGAGTTAAACAAGCGTTCAACAAATTTTCAAATAATTTTATGAAAACAATAAAATAACTGAAGATTCAGAGTAAAATTGAAATAACAATGTAAACTTGTTAATGCAACATGAAAGTAATACACGGTATTGTAGGTAAACTCAGCGTCTGCGGTCGCGGGTTCATTACCCGGCATTCGCCCAATTAACCCTCTGAAAATAATTCAACTTTGTGCGTTAAAAAGTTATAATTTTCTATCTGCGGAGATTTGTTAATAGCATTGTAATATTCGATATCTTTTTCATAAATAAAAAAACTTTTTAGCTCATCACGTTCTTCAGTTAGGTTAGGTTAGGTTAGGTTATACTTACTAAAAGTTGGCAGATAAATTATGTTGTTATACAGAAAATTAAACAAATATTTGAAAACCAACTTAACTAATATTTCGAACCCTCAACCCTCAGTGTGGCGAAATAGGGTACCAGCTCTACACTATCGGACCACTAGTTAATCCTGCAGTAGAAATTCGTAGCCCACCGAAAGGCTTGTGTTTTGGCTTAGCAACCGACATCTCTGTTTCTGAGTACAGGCTTAATATTGGCTTCCAACTTCACATAGAACATACTGATATATTATTGCTATTTACCAATCCATCACAAGTTTGGGACATCTGACCTAGATTTACTTATTTGACTTCAGAATGAGGTATTAAAAATACGTCAAAGAAGTTTTTAAAACATATGTATTTTAAGGTAGGTATTTAAACGTATAAATTTAAAAAGAGCTTAAATGTATAAAGAACTGTGGATGATAGATACTACCTCCCGAAAGTTAATTTTTTTATACCTACCATCAAATAGGTTTCTACGATGTAACTTTCTTAGCACTTTCCTTTTATACGATTTAAGTATAGGCATGATGATTGGCAGTTGAAATGAGCTACTTTCTAAAACGATATTTTGTATGAAAATACGAATAGATGACGTCATATCTCTCTAGTTCCGAGAGCGTCAAACCACTTACTTTTATACTATTTTTCTCTTTATTAATTCAAACTTTTGAAAAATTATAAATGGAATACGTAGTATTTTTGACCAATACTCGTAGTTTTAAACGCACAATTTGTGTATTTTATTAAATGAGCCTATCATCTAGCGAATTAAACCAAGTCTATCGCGATGATATGTATATATCATCCCGGTTATCATTCCCGGCTTAATAATTTGAATGTACCGGTGTACCTACAGTGTGTAGATAGATTTCAGAACGATTTTAGTTTCAAAACTCCTCGATTTCGAACTTTAGCATAAGCCTGCGACAGTGGAGCTTAGATACCTATCTACACCACATAGCGGTATTATGTAGGGTTTCTAAAACAGAAACTGGTGCCCGGAATTCGGAACATGACAATCCTTAATAGCTCTGATAGTAGTTTGTTGTATAATGAAGTTAAACCTATTCCAAACATGACTCGCGTTTAATTACAGCTTTACATCGAAAATTTAATTTTCCTGTTAAGTCCAGTTGTAAAACTGTGTATTTTATTAAAGTTATTATTATAATCAATTCATTTATTCAAACATATACATCATTTTTCTATTCTTTACACACTTAAACTACACAAAAGTTTATCTGTTTGCTGCAAATTCCTTTTAAAAGTAATTAATTAAAACATACTTTTTCTTATATACTTTTTTTTTACTTTATTTACTTATATTTTTCCGTTTCAAAGAAGCATATAAAAATAGTGTACTACACATTTCATGACGTGTAAATTCAGTTGCTACGATGCGCTTATTTGATTGACACGGTCTCTCATGAAACTTCAGAGTAGAAGAATGTTCCAGAGGAAACCATAAAACCTCCCACCAATATTGAAGATTTGGAAACTCGTCGCACTGAGAACCGATTCGCGTCAAACACAATAAAATGTACACTACTTAAATCAAATTCGAGATGCTTGCCCAATCTATATGTATACAGATAATAACGTTGTAACAACGTGTTCATTTAAGTTGCACTAGGTAAGTCATATGACGAAGTGTTTTCATGGCTTTTGTCTTGTTGTTCTAAATCTTCTCTTTGGTGATTTTCCTTCCTCAGTGGATGAAACTCTCGCCTACTCCAGCGTTGGGTAATTGGATCAGTCCCCGTGCATAAGTGGTGTCTTGAGGCACGTTACCTACGAGCCGAGTCGCGTTTTACAGTTCTAACTGCCCTAGTATAGGGTTACTAGGCATCAAAGTCAAAATGCGGGTCAGAAATATGTATTTTTTTTTTATTGTCCCTTGGGCCGACAAATGCATCGATGAACCCTGAGTATTTAGTACTGAGACTTTCGTAGCTTCACTTTGATTATCCGCTTCTCTCGAATAGGTTTTCTTCTGAACATATTCGTCTCGGGTGTTCTATATTTCCTCCATGACTATAATGCTCAGGTATACTTATGTGAAGCCAACCCTACCCTTTTGGATATTATTATCTCAGATTCGGAAGCTTGAGCAATAAGCACCTCGCTAGGTAAAGGCACACATTGCGTATGGTCGGGTCGCTCTATCATATGGGAAGATTTAGATTTGTGAAATGAGACGGGTTTGTGAAATGAAACCCCTTTCGACACATTAACATGTCTAATGCGGTGTTTGTTCTCTGCCCTATAAAAAGAATCAAATAAACCTTGGATTCCGACCAGTTGAGCCTTCGGGTTGCAGAGGTCAGATGGCAGTTGCTGCTGTGTGTAAAGACTTGGTTCCACGTTAAATCTCCTAGGCTAGCCAACCCTGACAGAGAGAGGGTTACGCCAAGGTGAATGATGATGAAACATATTTTATTTTTATAATATTTCATTGATAATGTTCTAAAAACTACTACTACAACCACAATAGTCCAATACTAGAAAAATTGGACATGGCAGTGTAAGGTGCTGTATTCACGTGGAACGCATTTGTGACACCCACTGAGAAAAATGGGGTGATGTATTCTAAGCCGGCATCACCTGATCAAACATCTGATAAAATTCAACAATTTTATTGTAGTAAATGTTCTCGTCGCGAGCTAAGTCTGAACGCAGGCACGAGATTGTAATATCAGATTTTCTACAACCACGAAATCGTAGAAACGTAAATTTTATTAGTAGGTACGTCTATAAAACAATTTCATAACACCTTTATCTAACGATATATTTTTATGACAAGTAAATGATGGATGTGACATGCCATATAAATTTATTGTGATCTCTTTCATGAGAACATTAAATTGACATGATGACTTACTAGAGTTATGAGCTGCTTTGCTTGCTATAATTTTAAATCAACTTTATGGGTTTTTGTGACGGAAAAACTGTATTTAGAACAGTCAATTGCTATTGTATGACGTACTTTGATAGAATGTGGTTTGTTTAGAAGTCACGATATTTTCTATTCCGTCTTTTTAATGTTTTCACGTAATTCAAACGCCATTTTCAATATAATTAAGTTGTTTTTAATAAATTGTTTTCCTTTTTAACCTTGCCTTCAGTCATAATGCTTGTGACATTATCGAGATTTCTAATCTTAATAAAAAGTTGAAATACGACCATTTAATTAAACAACCAAGGACGAAACTTAAGGCAGAAGTGCCACGAAACTTTTGCGGGGAAATAATTGCTCCCATTGTTCTAAATCGAGTTTCAACCAAATTGTGAGTAAAATCAATCAGATCGTGAGTTTCTGAAGTTAAAAATTTCTATCTTCTGCAAGACATCTATTTTTAAATCAACAGTGATATTGCATACACTAGAGTGCAACGCATTCTGCTACTCGATTCGTGTAATGCAACATATATCACGATTAGCAGTTAAGCAAATCATACTATACTAATAGACTTGAACATGGAATCAAACTTATGTTTCGAAAATACGCCTTCGGATCACGAGATTCTGAAGTTAAAAAATGGTTTCTTGTTATTTGATCAGAAATGATCCGGGTGATCATTCGGAAGGGTAGTTCAACTAACCGTGAACATTCTTCGTCAAATATCTGCGTCACCCTACGGCCTATTTGTGGGTGCTACGTGGGTATCACATATTTACGAAGTTACAAACTTTGACCCGCGACCAAGACTGCTTAGTTGAATAAACGTTATTGTTTTTTCGTTTTTCTGCCGTTATTGACGCTCTACCAACACTGAAAGAGACAAATGCGTGATTTTTTTTGTGCGTGTAAGTTGTAATTCTTAAACTCCGCTTGTATTAACAGGGTCGGTTAAACCCGAACGAAAAAAGCTATAAATACAGGTAGTATTTGAGTACAAGTTCCTAACTGTTTGTTAGTAAGTAATTGATAGTTATTTAACTGTACTATCTTACTATCTCTGTAAATAAACAAATTCCTACTAAACAACCTAAGTACCAAGTAAAACTACCAGCAGCAACTATAAACCACATTATACCAGGTAAGTCCCTAAAGCTAAACCGTTTTTAAATGAAAACACTATGAAACAAATGCAGGACATTTCAATAGAGCCGTTTTTTCCTAAGCTTTACTATGTTTCAAAGGAAAACTGTATGATATGAAATAAAATCTAAGCTGCAAAATGTCTGTCGTAATATAAAACGGGAGTAGCAATGTTTTGCAAGCAGTTAAATACATTACCTGCTTAGATAAGCACGTGTTACGCGTTGGGGTAAATTTCAGTCTTGCTGTTCAACAAAGTTTTTTTAAATGTCATTTTTCACTATTTTATTTATTTTTATTTATTATTTAGGACACACACAGTCATGCATGCAAAAGAAAATACAAACACATTTTGATAAAAGACCTGGAGGTCCATAAAAGAATATAACAATATTGATTATTGCAAACGGTTATGACTTATAATGTTTAAAGTTAATAAAGAACAAACAATTTTGTAAATATTTGTGCAGAATAACAAAGAGTTAACTAAAGTTACAAAAATTTATGTTTTAACTGTTTTTTGATTTTATACATAGAATCATGAAATGGATCAACACTAGGTGATAGGTGGTCCCCATATCTTACACACGCATGCGTCTGTCAGACGGGAGTAAACGAAGTTCCAAACTAGAAATCGACGTTGACGCGGGACCAATGCATAATCTTGGATGACGGATGGGTCTGTCAAACAAAGCAAGTTAATACGTTGCTTCTGCGTCAACGTTGGTTTTTAGTAGGGAGAATTCGAAATTACCTTGCATGTGACAGGCGCATGCGTTCCGGATGCGCTAAAAATGCGCAGCATCGTGCGTTAGATGTGGGAACCTTTAGTAACTTTTTTCTATTCTTAGGAAAATAAATTGATAAATACGAGTAGTCGTAAACCTTCTATCTGATCAAAGCATTCCTTCTGACAGAAATCCTAAAGGCAATTTCGATAAGATGATATTCGGGTATTCCCTTCTCTATGAAAACGCTTGGCTTTGATATAAACTCGGCTTCAACGTCTATTACTTTGAGGTTACAGATCTTCGAGTAGATCATTTTCCTTTCATAATCAAAGGGATATTCAACCCTAGATGTAATTTATAATAGTCTGCAAAAGTCGTGTTTTTATATTTTATATACCTACTAACACTCGTCTGGCATTCACCTACCTAGTCTTATTTAGCTGAGACGCTTTGTTTTTCTTTGTTTGATTTAATTTTGTCCTGATTGTATGTATTCAAATGCCTCTGAGCTAGATTTTCAAACCCAGGTATTTTTAAATCGTCGAATCACACAAATCGAAACACTATTACTGAACTATATAGTAACATAGGTGAAGCACATAAGATAATCGATTACCATACAGATATATTACGTATGAGAGAATCGCATATTGGATACATCGTCGAATACATAAATGAACACACAATGCATAATTTCATCTCGTATCATGCATAATTTGCTGTAGGTGATGTATCAAATTATAGCCAAATCTATAATCAGAATTTCCATAACTTGCCTTCAAAAATGTTGGAGTGTTAGTAAACGATCCCAAAAACATTCGAATACAGGCTAAGTTTCTACTTTCGCGAGCTACCGATTCCGTTAGGATACCTACTGTAATTTTGGCTGAAATTCACAGCCTTTGCCTTTGTAACAGGAGAGTAAATAACAACATGCAAATAGTAGCCACGTTCGAACAAGCTCACTTTTTATAACTTTTTATTCGCTTTTCCTACAAAGACAAACTATAACATGTATCCCCCAATGAATTCATAAAACTACTTATTTCTGTGTCGAAAGTCCTAAAGTAACAAGAACTTTCTTAACTCCAAAACACGCTTTGTTTGTATTAACTTTACTAGGTATAACAACGTCTACAACTATGAATTATTCTGAACTCCAAAGCTAATAGTAGGTATTTCAGGAAATTGGAAATAGTTATTTATGAGACACACCTATAATTGTGATAACTTTATTATATGAAAAGAAAGTTAGTTGCCAAAAAATAACAGTTGAATACTTTGCTAAAATCCGAGCATCTATCCATCTAATCTCCTAACGTTTGAACGAGCAAGAGTTACTCGGAAACGACTTCAACGATTTTCATGAAAATTCGTTTATAGGGGTATAAATTGATTTAGCTAGGTTTTATTTTCCAAAAATCACTCTGAATTGCAGAAAAAGCAACTAGAAAGAGCATTGCTCGGTCAACGAAGTACTGTAGTTTAAACTGAGAATAAGGAGTCAAAGTAAAGAATTCAGGATTGTTTCAATAAATATGACAAACAAGCTAATATTTCGGGAATTCTTCTTCTTCTTACCGAATCGGCGGCATTGCGATCAAATCTTATCCGCCCAAAATTCTGCTACCCGGACAGCATTTCTTGTGGCGTTTCAAAGGAGGTCATTCCTCGACCTAAACCTGAGGTCGTACATTTTTAAAAATGAACTCAGAATTCTATATATGTAAAGTATAAAATGCTATAGATAGATAACATTTACCTACTGGCTTAATCTGCATACCTTTGATAGTACGCCTCACGTCTCTCGCAGTTTAATCCGCGCTCAGGCGTGAATGATCAAACACATCATTGCGATGGGGACCAGGGCCGCGATTAATTTGTTTTAATTCAATAGCTGTTCCTGCCTAATAGAAATTAGAATAGGTAGGTATTTTCCGTTGTAGTATTTTTTTTATATGCCGTGTGATGCCGGCTTAGAATAGCATCACCCCACGTCCTTCCCGCGGGTGTCATAAGAGGCGACTAAGGGACTCGAGAGTATAGGTGTATTACAATTTTAGGCGACAGGCTGACAACCTGTCACTATAGTGATACTCATGTTTTCTGAAACAACCTTGGAATACAATACTCGAAAATGTCAGACGTGGCGATAGCGACCGTATTCTTACGGCCGTTAACGCTCTGCCTACCCCGCAAGGGATAAAGGCGTGATATATGTATGTATGTATGTAGGTATTTTCCTTTTTTTTTGTTTTGTTTGAGACAAAGAACCAAGCTGATCAAGTAATTTTCTTATTTTTGCTTCGTTTGAGGCAGCAGTTGGTTGGGATCAAAGTTTTGGCAGGATCTTAGTATGACTTACAAACACATTTATTAATTACCTCATGCTGCAAGCGGTGATCTTCATAATCTGTATTAGAAAAGTTTTTGGTAGCGTGGACACGAAAATCCAAGGGAAAGCTAATCTTTCATTATCTATGGCAATATCGATATTATTATTTACGACACATTTGACATGTAATGACGACTACATACGTACAGGATCAAAAAAAAAAAAGTAAAAAGTAGTGTAAAAACTTGGTTCCACGTCAAATCCCCTAGGTTAGGTAGCCAACCCCGACAGAGAACGGGATAAGGCAAGGAGAATGATGATACGTACAGGATCAAAGTTCAAATATAAAATTTGTTCTGTTGTAAATATACGAACAATAGAACCTTTTTCCGGCTGTTAACGCTCTGCCCACGCCCCAAGGGATAAAGGCGTGATATATGTGTGTGTGTGTGTTTGAGTGTGTGTGTGTTTGTGTGGGGGAGGGTCCGTTTTCGCTATCCCTTTTTCCAATTACATAATATTGAATTTTGGTAATATAATTTGGTAATTTTTGTAAAGATATTGAATGATGTGAATCTGTGCTCCGTTGACGATCCGTTTTTAGATTTCCACCTCAGCGCCTACCGAGGGATATCAGATCATCAATCAAGTGATAATGCGGCGTTCGAATGGGACAGGTTCCTCGTAGCTTTTTTCCTGTTTTTTTTATACCTATGCACGTTTTTTACAGGAAATTAGGCATAGATAGGGTGAACTTTTCTGGTGACGATAACGAGACCTCAGGACGGGCTGGTGAATAATTTAAGGGTAATTTTTTTATCAAGAAGCATGGGTCGAAATGTCCGTCAGCTGAATGAAGCCGATCACATCAATTCGCGTGGTAGGCCACCACTTTGTATAAAAAGGAAGCATCACCCCAGTCCATGGCACATCTATTGTCTTGCCCCGCGTGCCCAACTACCTGCACACGCGAGGACCTCTACAAAGCAACGGAGAACGCTGTGCGTGTAGCTGAGTATTTGTCCAAATATATTTTGAGCGTCAAAATCGATTCGCTAAGAAGAAGAAGAAGCGTATTTCAACCTATGCCTCCTGTGGAAATTTATTCCTTATCACGAGTCCATACTGAGTTTAGTGTCACTAGTAAAGTGCCGCCCTAAAAACCCAATAATATAAGTATAATAAAACACTCAATAGTATTATGCTCTGTATTTTAATATAATATACTTTCATAGGTCTGGTATGTAACTTCAGCTACTGTTTTTCCTAGTCAACACAAACATGATTTTGACAACCGATGCTTTTGTTTGTTTGTACTTTCAATCGATTACAAAACACATTAAGTTTTAAATTTGCGGTGGAAGAAATTCTGGACAAACAGGATCCAAAAACGACACTCCTTCACAAGGAACGCTATAGAAGTACCTGTTCTACTTAATTGATTAGTTTTTAACCCCAGCGAGGCTGAAATTTTTAATCGGTCATCGACTTTCCTTACCGAAAGATAGGGAAATGTGAAAATAGCTTGACCAGACCTTTTCTACCAAGACGAAAATTCGGCTCGACAAAGATCCATCAGTTGCTGAAATGGAAAATGAATATAATTGCCGTCATCATGACAAAATAAAGAATTTTACTTCCGATCTTTTACAAGGCTTTTATAGCCTTATTCGAGTATTTAAAATTTCAATAATCAAGTTAATGATACGTTAATGCAAGCACGAACGCAACCCAAAGAGACCACAGATGCTACAGCTAGGGCTAGGTTTGAATTCCTTTCGGATATACCAAGTTCTTTTTGCGTAAAAATTTATCCTTACTTTTTTATTGCAACTTTTTTGTTTAAGAAATATGTTATTTTAAAAGTTAAAATGCATTTATTTGTTCTTTTCCGTATGCTATCTACTATGGTGAATCGCACACGTAACGCACGACGGGCCGTATCAAATATCGCAGCGGTCTGTCAGATCCATACTAGAAATGTCAATTCCCATACTAAAACCGCTCAACCGCACTCGATGTAGCGCCATCGCAGCGTCGTACGTCCATGAGACTAGTATGAGACATTGCGTTGGTACCTACTGTTTGCTACGGATCGTAGCAGTAGCCTACGCCAAAAAAGAAATATCCATTTAGCGCCAAATCCAATTTACATACAACCCACGCTTTTATATCCAAGCTGAAAATTAATCTGTTCAATTGAATTGTCAACTACAAAGTCGGTGGTTGAAAACCCTCGAAATGACAACCCTACCCTTGTCGCTTGACGCGTGACATTCCGTCAGCTGCGGCGAAACTCCATTAGGATACGAGATGCGGGATTCAAACTCAAGAGTATGTCGGAGTACTCTTATGAGGTACAAAATATATACAAGGTGTTGCTGGCTGGATTTTTGTACAAAATATTGAAGATTTTTTGAGGTGATAAATGATAACTACTATGAAATCTTAATATCGTCACAGAATAATATTTAATTATAGTACTATAACTCTATTAGGATACGAGATGCGGGATTCAAACTCAAGAGTATGTCGAAGTACTCTTATGAGGTACTAAATATACAAGGTGTTATTGGTATTACTATTGAAAATATTTATAATTTTTGAGGTGAGAAATGATATTGGTAAATAAATCTAAATATCGTCACAGAATAAATGATAGAACTAACTCTATTAGGACACGAGATGCGGGATTCAAACTCAAGAGTATGTCGGAGTACTCTTATAAGGTACAAAATATACGAGGTGTTATTGGTATTACTATAGAAAATACCTTTTTGAGGTAATAAATTGTAATATTGTTACATGTCAATATTGTCACAGAATAAATTACAGATAGTACTATAACTCTATTAGGATAGGAGATGCGGGATCCAAACTCAAGAGTACATTTGCCTCGTCGAAGTACTCTTATGAGGTACGATAAAATAAAATAAATAATATAAAAAATAATTACCTATTATAGAATGATTTGTTTTTTGGCAGTGGTTTTTTTGAGTTGATAAATGACATTACCAAAATTCAAATTAATATATTTGGTTCAACAGAGAATTTAATTTAATATATAAGTTTTCTTTCGTTCCATAACTGTGATTGGAGGGCTAACAAGTATTAGTGACCTGAATACTAGATATTGTTTCACTCAAACTGATCGATTTTTTATTTCTTTTATGCTAGGCGTTTACTTGAAATCATCATTTTCTTTACGAGGAATTTGTTTTTCAAATCTCCTAGCATCTTGTATAATGTAGCTGCAAATTCATTCGCCTTGTTACATACTCGCGACTCTTATGTCGTCAACTTTGATTGTGACGAGAAATTGCCTAATCTAATGGAGTTTGAGGCCGGAATTCCGCTTGTAAACCTTAATGTAAACGTGCTTGTTTCTGTACTTAGAACGCGCAAATAAATATGATGTATGGGGAGCGCCGTTTTCTAAAGTAGAAGGTTGCTCTTTGTTCGCCGAATAAGCGCTTGTTTATTAGAATTTACAGGCTTACGCAAACCGTTTATAATTTCTTCAACATTATCAAAACAACCTTTGAAAATGTTCCTCCTGAATCCCAAATTTGTCACGTATCCTCCCCGTATTTGCATTGAAAGCATACCCTTTTGTCCAACCTCTGATTTCGTCCATTCAGAAATCCCTTTTTAGGTCAAACCGTTTACTGGCAATTATGACCCATTTTTATAGATCGCATGTGTACCTCTGGCAAAGTGCGCGGCTCATAAATCTGCAAACCAGAAGGTCCTAAATAAACAAGCGGCGGTAAGTACCCAATCCATTTTATTGGCCCTTGAGCTCGCCCTAACAACCCGCTTTTGCACTTATTTAGAGTGTTATTTAAATAGATGGACAACAATTGGAATAGTTCTATTCTGAAAAGCTTTTTAAGAACCGACGCGTACGTATCGCGGCTTGTAGAAGAAAAGTTAAAATTTCTCATATATTTTTGTCTAATCTGGATTTACTTTTGTGGTTGGGTCAGCTTTTATCCCGGCCGTAATCTGAGCGATGTGTCGAAGTCGAATGCTAAGTTTAATCCTATAAGTTTGACATATCCCATACGAAAAGAAGAAAATATGTTTTAATCCAGGTTTTCTTTCTGTGATTACATCTTCCAGCTTTATCTAGTTATCTTGTACTCGTATTTTAGTTTCAAACAGGGTTCATTGGTTCGTAGGACGATTCAGTGTCCCACACGAAGAGAGAAAGAGGTTTCAAACTGAAAGTACCCAATGCTCTTTTTCACCTACTCGTGTAACTTTAAAAAGTCATTTTCAAAAATATAGATACACAATCTTCTAGATAGTGTGAACTAAGTAGTGGGCAATTGGGCATAGCTAGTTTTACGTAGGTACATAGGAAGAGTTCATCGTCTCCAAATGGTCACGACCGTCCATTAGGATCGAGATGAAGTCCTTGGAGCCGATGTCCCCAATCTACTCGTGTCCTTTTCATACCTACTGAGATGAAACTCATTGATTGTAGTCAACAAGAAAATGTATCAGGCTTTGGAAGATTTAAAAGAATTTGTTTTTTTCCGAAACTAATTCCTTTGCTACAATTGACTCTAGATACTTTTCTCTTGGTCCTTAATTAGGACCTACCTACCTTTCCTTACTTGATTACCTCATTATTCATTTTCATGCTTAAATTAGGTCTTAGCACGGAATAATAACGGAATACAAAATGTACTTATTTAAAGCGTAGTAATTTGTTATAAAGTAACCAAAGAAAACTCTCCTCTGGTAAAACTCCTAATTCTGTAAATTATTATCACCTACCTCTCAAAATTTAATTGCATCCCTAATGTCTTCTTTGTCCCTTGTAAGAGTACCTACAATGGCGATAAAGTTTTTTTTTTTCTCGGAAAAGTATGTGTACAGTAACAAGTTAGTTATGTAATTCAAGCTTCATTCTGTTTGAAAAGTACATTATTGCTCTGATACCCAATATACGGCTCTTCTCAATAGGTAACAGGATTATCTCAAGTTTCGAATAGCAACTCGGAACTCCCTGGCACATAGTTCAGATATCTTCTGACCTCTGCTGGTAGCGTCATCTGCAAATATGTAGGGCAGTGAATCTAAGGTAGCGATTTTGTCATTAGCGACAAGCTTATCGCTCTATACACTAAGTGAGTATGATCGCATTCCTTCTTAATGTCCGATTTATTTATACAAAAGGTAATGGTGAACCTGATTACTAGCGTGCGTGATACTTTTCAGTTGCACGATAGAATCGCTTTGATGACAGTCTAAGTCCAGTGAAAGATCAAAATATGGACACCGAAACTACGCTAGACAGAAAAGTGGGCTTCTCCTTCATGACAGATAAGGACATTACAGCTGACCCTAGATGATAGGATAAGGCTAAGGAGAAGAAGAGTAGTACGTCCAAGAAACGCTTATATTCGAATGTGAACCGCTGTTTGCTAAATATACCTGTCGTTGGCGAACCTGGGGGCAAGTAATTACTATCGTTTAACTACAGAGGGGTCTTTAGGTGGATGACGTCTTGTGATTAGTTTCGTGGCCACCTTTCTATATAGAGAAATAGGCCCTAAGTACCTGTCACACATTGATGGATGGCTTGGGAAAATGTGCTAATATTATAGGCCGCAATAACGTATAGATTTCTTAGAAAACGATCAATACTTAAGGCATTATACACGTATTAAATGTATAGTACGTTAAGTGAAATAGGGTAGGAACTTTATTTTTTTAACAGGGCTAACTTGCTCATGAAGTGCGTTGCATACCTGGAAATGACCAAAACTTCCTTCCTTATAAAGTGTATTGTGCACATACGAAATACAGGCCAAAATTTTTCTTAACATATTTGTAAAGGAGTATGACACCATACCAAAAAAAAATACAATTAGAGTATTTAATTCAGTCATTGTAATTCTTTTTAGGAACAATTTAAGTGCGTAAAAATGTTTTTTCGAGTGTTTGTTCCTTTAGTAATGTGATTGCGCAATTTTCCCTGTTTGCTCCACTCCAAATTTGTCTTAGAAAAAGTAGACCCACGTCTGGGTGACTGACGCTTGGAGGGAAACCATTTAACGTCCCTGGGGGAAAATAAATAAATGGATAAGCCCATTTTGTAAAAGATCGCGCATTAAATACTCTCTCTCTTTTCGTGTGGGACGCCGAGTTGTCCAACTAACTTTTAAAAAATATATTTTAAAAGCTCGACTTCGGTTTTATTCCAGCTAAATTTTGGAGAACAAAAAGAGATATCAATCAGGAATACATTAAACTGGATTTAAAAAAAACTAGTAGTTTCCCCTGTTCCCTACATAAAAAATAATTTTTAGTGACCTTTAGAAACGAAATATTTATCATTCCCTAAACGTAATATTTTTGCGTTTCATTTCTCATGCATATTTAAGGACTACTATCCCTAATATATCAAAAACTTCCAAGTAGGCCTAGTACCTAACAAAAAATAATATTATAACGTTATCCCAAGGGGTCTATCTGTTAAAAGTTATCCTAAGAAATTATTCGCATTGAAGAAGAAAAACGAGGGTAGTCGGTATGAAATGTAAATCAAATATGCTAGAGATACGCCGAAGTAATATAAATCTATGAAGAAAACTTATTGTGACTTTGATAAATCGAACAGATTCTGTTGGATATTTCATCACAAAAATGGTGGAGACATTTTATGAAAATAACTTATGAAACTAGATTAGACTAACTTTCATTTCATTTGAAGGAGATTTAGTATATTCAGCTCTAAATAAATCTAAGCTTAGCAATATTTTGATGATGATAGTATGAAAAATATCTATATCTCTTATTTTTTATGCATAAAAGAATTACGTCAATGGAATTGCTTAGATGGACCATCATCATCATTCTCCTGGCCTTATCCCGTTCTCTGGCAAGGTCGGCTACCACCTAAGGGATTTGACGTGGAACCAAGTTTTTACACATAGCGACTGCCATCTGACCTCTGCAAACCGAAAGCTAATCTGACGCGAATAATAGGTTAAGTCAAATTTAAATATCATCAATTGCTTAGATGGATCACCTACCTAAAAATAATCCCTTTAGTAGCAAAATGTCAAACTCGCACAATGTCCAAAATGGCAAAACTTAGTTAATTCTCGGAATGCCAAATTCGCAAACTGTCCAATTCTCAAAATGTCTAATTCGCAGATTGTCTAATTCCATAAAATTAGTAAACATAGGAACGAGTAGCCGAAAGCACCGTAAGAAGTTATAATTATAAATCCTTATCTAGCTAGACCTTGGTGGTGAGGAGAGGGCCAAGTTTTCCAAACACTCTTGAGCACGTTCGACAGCAGAGTGCTCTCGACATTGGCCCTCGTTGAATCTGCTATTCTGCTAATCGGAAAGATTCTGCTTAGTACGTACGACCTTTGGATAAAATGGTAATACCGAAAATTTGAAAACTGCACCGTCCTCAGGTTTTCGATCTCAAAAACTTGACTCTCTTTGTTCCTTTTTTTAATGAGTGGCTCGTAGACTTTTTTTACTTTCAAGTGAGTGCATACATTCATTCTTCTTTTCGTGTGGGACACCGAGTCATCCAACGACCCGATGAACCCTAGTGTCAGAATTTTTCAACCGTCTACTACAAGTAGCAGGCTTCTGACATGGTTGTGTACCGACCGCCGTCTAAGTGATCATAGACAGCAACCGGGACCTACGGCTTAACGTGTCATCCGAAACACGGAACCATCTTACTTACGGACAATCGGGTGGTTCAGCCCGCAATGTCCTAACCAGACTGGAAACACATTCACAAAGTGATAAATATCAACTTTTGTGAGTGACCCACCGAGAATCGAACCCGGAACCTTCTGCGTCAGAGGCAGTCGCACTACCACTGCGTCACATCGGTCGTCTACATTCATTTATAAGAAACAAAAAAAAATATTTTTAGACAATACAGAAGAAAATATAATGTAAATAATAAGTATTTAAATATAAGATAGGGACCATGGAATGTAATCCAACTTTTTGATGATTTTTTAAACTTAAATTTTAATACCTAAACAAGATGAATAATGAACCTATATAATTTAATTACAATAACTTTCTTTTGCACGTATTTCAAGCCTTAGCAAAACAACTATTTGATTATTTTATGAAATCAACTTAGTTAATCTACGTACACAGTTTATTTATAACATTTGAAAGAAAATTTAGTTCCAAGAATTAATAATTACAGAAGATGCACATCCCTACCTCAAGTAAACAAACTTAAGTTAGTATAGAATCAAAGTTTATCAATATTTTCTCTGCAAAGTCTTTATGAACAATAATAAACTAAGTTTCTTTAATTAAAACTTGTAAATAGCTTGTTTAAGAATAATTCTCAGACAAATTGATGTCGTTATGTTGGTAGGTACGTAAAACTTTTTAATAATTGAGTTTTGAAAAGTTTTATTAAAACTTTGGATATAATTGAATACTTATTTATAGAATATAATTAACTCAACAAAGTTTTCGGTTATAATTAGATATGGACATAAATGCAATATGATTATGTCGATATACTATACACGCTATATTTTACACGGCTCTAACAATTTTCACGAAATTGTGTATAGGCGGTTTTGGTGGCTATAAGTGGATCTACCTTGGTTTTATTTTCCAAAAATTTCGCTTTACTTATAAAAATCAATGCTTAGTCAAACATGTTCTTTATACAAATGTGTAAACTGGAATGTAATCCGTAAGTTTTGCTGGTAAATAATTGTTTATTGTTATACTGCACTATTACTCGCGCAATTTCATACAAGGTATCTTGTGTGGTGTCCCGTCGAGCAGTTCATTTACCGCTAGTGGGAATAGACCTTTTAATGTTTGGTATTATGTCAACAACTAAAATATCCTAACGTATCCTACGCACTTCTTACATCAATAATCATATACATAAATAGACAACTTTATTTTATATATAGTATATTTGTAGTCCTGCTATCAAGCGCGCCTGTGACCTCATTCCACTCCACAATCTCTCGTTATCTTCCCACTTAGCAAAGCCCCAGTTACTCCATCTACGTCAAAAGTCACCCGCTAACGTACTTATTGGTTATCGGTTATCTATAAAACTTTCTCCCCTCATTTTCTCCTGCACACTAATATTTAATTAACCTACGTATCGACTATTTGGGGAAATTCGGCCTGACAATAGCGGGAAATAAGTAGTTCACGCAGATAGGGCCGGTCGTTTATGAAAATATCTTGTATACCCACTCGTAGCATAGAAAATTGGTTTTTGATGCACCGCTGCTCTTGATGATGTAGTATAGGTGCTTTTATGATACATGCGCGTATCAAACTTATCCAATATCTTTTATAAAATGGCAAACCTTTAAATAGAACATCAAATACAAATAAAGCGCACACTTACTTAACGCATGACGGAGCGCTAAAACATCGCAGTGGTCTGTCAGATCCATACTAGGAATGTCAATCCCCATACTAAAACCGCTCAACCGCTGTCGACGCAGCGCTATCGCAGCGTCGTTCGCTGAGTGCGGTTTTAGTATGGCGTGTAGCAGCACTAATGTTTTCTGTCAGTATTTTTTATAAACAGTAGGCACCTATTTATCAGTCAATTTTCAACAATCTACAAAAATGCTGCACTTATAATCTACGGAAAATATTTTCAAATTTACCTAGAATGTGAACCCTGCTATGGAAATTTACAGACCACTTCAATTTTATAGCCTGCGACGACTACTGGCATTGCCTTTTTATGCCTAACCTTCCCTCTCTTTCCTTCCAGGGCAACATGTCCGTCATCTCTGTTCCACACGTGGGAGACGCTTCTTCAAGAGGTGGAAGCAGACGTGGTGGCGTACAGCACGGCTTCGCAGAGCCTGGAGCGCGTCGTGGCCACCCCGCTCATCGACCGCACCTTCCATCTGAAGGTCCAGGCGAGGAAGCTCTTCGCTCACCGGGAAGGATGCGAGGTCATACTGGCTAAGGCTGATGATCAACTCATAAAGGTACGTAGCTTTTATGAGAGCATGTATATCTCTACTGATATAGCATTATACTACAGAGAAGTATTTGATTCTAATACATACCTCAGTCAGCGGTAAAAGACAAAAATATATTTTTTGCTTGCTAATTTGCAGATAGTGACTTTCATAAGTAATAGAAGATACTTAGGGCTAACTTATATTGTCTGTTGTAAGCTCAACCGGTATGGCATTCTATTGCCAGATTAAAACAATAGGTATTACAGAAGCAAATCAGATAAACCTCTGTCGAAAATACTTAATTTCAGGAATGAAAATTTTCACTCCAATAGTCAGGGTTTTTTTACACTCACAGCCATTTCTCGTAACGAGCAATTGGTATCCATCCAATTTGTCAGTACGTAAGGTAACGCGGTGATAGGCCTGTCCAATCGCTCCATATATCCGCAGGTCATTTGCCTAATGCCTGAGGCGAGTAGGACCTGTGTTACCTACCTACTAATGTTCATTTTCATCCGAACGGATCGGATTCACCCTACTAATTTGATGGATTTAGAGAAATGTCGTTATATGCCAAACCAAAATCCAAAGTAAAATTTTTACTCGATTATCACAAGAATGTAATTTAGCGACACAATCATTTTGGTACTTTATATGTATCGCTAAATTACATTTCTTGAGAAGTATTATTGCGCCTTCGCCTAGTCTTGTTATATAGGTACCTACTGAAGTTCTTGGTTTAGAACCGTTTAGTAAGTACGTCCACCTAGCCACAGAGTAAAGAGAAGGCCTCTATCACACTTCAGCGCTAAAATAACGCTAGGCTACCGTAGGCGCCTGTCAGTACTAGAAACGTCACTCCCCATTAGCTCCCCGTTAGCGCAGCGTTATTTTTGCGCTGAAGCGTGGGAAAGGATGAAGTGGATGTGTCCCTCCCTCTATGATTTTGTTATCAGAAAGTAGGTTCATGTTAATGACAAAAGTTGAACGAGATAGATGGCTTTTGCAATTTAGAGCAGCTAATCTGATTGCTCCAACATATCGTCATCTAAGTTTGCAAAAAAAAAACCCTGTGGTTGAAACGTAAAGTAAATCACTTCCTTTAGGGTTTCAACAAATTTAATTAAAATGTCACGTACACAGGTCCTACGTCAAGCAAATAGGTCTAGCTATTCATCAACAGCCTTCCTTCAGAAATGTGACGGAAATTCATTGCGGAAATTACAGCCACCTTTGATTACCCTATAAATAACCACTCCTTACTCTCCAGATACTTACCTAATGATTTATTTCCGTACCTAACTGCTTGCGAGCTTACTAAGCTTAGGACACAGGAAAACCTTTCTCTAAAACTTCAAGAATGTGAATGGAACAGATATTGATTATTATTGTTTTAAATCTTATCCCGTTTAATGACAAAATACACCGCTTTTTATGGCTTTCAATATAAAACATTGCTGTTATTCCCTTTGACAAATAATACAAAGACAATTTCCGGATAATTACTTGATTCTCGTTTTACAACAAAGTTTCATAAATTTAGAAAATTTCAATCACAGTTGCCTTCAAAACAGACAACTTTCGTCAATACGCTTCAACAAGTATTGAGAAAATTATTATCTCTGAAAAAGAAATTCTCAAGTCAAAGCGTCGTTTCTCGTCCCTGGACAATGTCCGTATCTCCACATGTTTAAATAATTCAGGAGCGCAGTGCAGACAGCGCTACATAATGCATCGACTGTAAGGCGGATCACACACTTGACGCACGACGGAGCGCTTAAATATCGCAGTGGTCTGTCAGATCCATAGTAGAAACGTCGCTTCCCATACTAAAACCGCACTCGACGGATGACACTGTGATAGCGCGGCGTCGACAGCGGTTGAGCGGTTTTAGTTTGGGATTGACATTTCTAGTATGGATCTGTAAGAGCGCTGCGATGTTTTAGCGCTCCGTCGTGCGTTAAGTGTGCGATCCGCCTTACGAACGGCGCGACGACTCGAAAATCTTCTTTCGTAGGCATGTATCAAACTTAGAATATGTTTGTTATATATTGATAGAATCACAACCGTGCTACAAAATGCATCGGCAGACGGCCAAAAGTGAATTTTGTAAAATACGAAAATAAATATTATTCATAGAAGTACGACATTGTGCTATGCGGTCATATTTTTAATCAGACGGAAACTATTATAGCTGTCTTGTGTGTTATAAATGAACTGCTTCTGTGAATCAAAAATTCATAGCCATAAATAAGTAAATACACTGAATCCGTATTCCGAGGAATCGGTCGCTTTATTCATAAATCATCTGCTTTACGATTCCCTAGAGCCAGATCTTCAATCAAAACATCCCTGGAAACCAGAGACCCATGTTTAAGTGGCCCTTTGAAGTCCCTTTGCGGACATAAGTATTTATTTATTATTTTATATTTTTGTGAAAACAATGCCGGAAATCACATTTCCTTATTTGTTGAGCGAGGTCTCAAAAGATGGGGTAACTTTTAAGTACAAAGGTTTTGTTGTGTAACTTTGTCTTCTATTTTTGTTTCGGAACATCTGATTGACCGTGTTTCCGAAACGACCACATGAACAGAAAACGTCAATTATAATTACGAGGGTTTACAGGTAGAAATTTGATAATTTCTTTAAATTATGACCATTGTGTTGTAGGAAAAACAGAAATGATACCCGTGCCCCTACACACTTTTTTGTGTTTGCGGGTTGACGGGCGATTAAATACCCATTTTAAATGTGTGACGGCAATACTAGCAACAACTAAAAGGAATGACTGAATAATTGTATCCTGATAGGATGAAAAAACGTATTTCCTGTGCTGGATTACTGCACTCGCAATACACTTACTTACCTGCCATTTACCATGGGTGGAGACTGTACCAATAACCCTGAGGGCCCGAAAGGCTCATATCCAGCAGTAGACATTTGAAGCTGTTAGTAAAGAATACCTATAAAAGATAAAGGAAAAAGTTCTAATAGAGTTCGTGCGGTCAGGCGAAGAAAAAGAACTAGGTCGGTTTTGCGATCTTGACATGCAAAAACGTACAAAGAGAGCGTATTGCTTTCACATCGCTTATTATGAAAACCAGATTGAGAAATTGTTAGAGAACTGAATGTAAAACCAATTATGAGCCATGGACATTGAATTTTCATTACCGTTATTTCCAGGGAATTGTAAATGGGTTATAATAATCCATTTTAGGTTCGCCCTCTTCACTTAGCCAATTTATTTGCAATTATATAAATCCCTAAAGGATAAGCTCGCAGCTAATCTTTAAATTATTGTGGTATTGCAAATATAAAATTGAAATCGGAGCTCATCCCAGCGTGAATTGGATGCTACCCAATGTAATTCACAAAATTATATCAATCATTTCATTTCATTTTCATCTAAGTATTTTCAATTTTTGGGATAGAATATGTACGAAAGTTGCCTTTTGCGAAGGAAAATACCTTTCATAATTTGTAGTAAAATCTAATCCCAGCTTTATTAAGATATTCTTCAATAGCTATTGCTACTGCCATAAACACTCTGCTGACCTCGCAAGGGATAAAGACATGATGTGCGTATGTAAACGACCCTCTAACATTTGTCAGACGTGGCGATAACAGCCGTAATTTTGCGGTTGTTAACGCTCTGCCTACCCCGCCAGAGATATAGGCGTGATTTGTATATATGTGTATATGTGTGTTTTCCCGTTTACGCTTTGTCGAAGGTTTGCTATATATTTGTAGGTGTTGCTATATCTTGTACCGATCTATCAGACAATTTATGATTTAATTACATTTCCAGAACCCGTAGGTACTACGGTCTTGTGATATGCTTCTGTATCCTGCTCGTAAATTGATATAGGCCTAAATGGAATTGAGTATGAAATAGAGATAAGGCCACCGGATAGACAATTAATAAATTTCTTCTCAATTGGGAAAAACTGATGAAATAGATTACCCAGTGAGATTATACGTAGTTTTATATAATATATAAATTTATTAAGGACATTTCGGATATTAAGGACATTTCGCGCAAAACCTGATTGTTCGGTCCGCTAGGTAAATAATTCAATGGTTCCATCTTTCCTTCGTTTACCAATGTTCATCAGATCATTCGTCATTTCAGAGCCCCACCGGATTTGAATGAATGAATCTGTACGAGCAAGAGTCGAGATACCTTCAAGATCGTAATCTTTTCCATGAACCGCGTTGATTGCGTGTAAACTTTGCAGCTTGGCTCATAAAGCGGGAAGCCAACTCGTAAACACTAAACATTAATAACAAAAGCTAATTTGTCCAACCTCTCCGTTTGTAAGCGATTAAAATTTAGTGCATTTGGCAAACCACTAGCTCCTTAGCAGAACTAAACGACAGACAAATCATTTAAAATTGTTTTCGTACTTCTTGGTTGCTTGTTAATCATACTTTCAGTACTTGCCAAACTAAAGAAACAATACAATTAGGTTCCATTATTATATCTTTGTCTTGAACTTCGTTGTGTAATGCCGGCTTAGAATAGCATCATCCCATTTCTTTCCCGTGGGTGTGACTGGAAGGTTTCATGTGTATTGCTATCTTAGACGACAGGCTGTCAACCTGTCACTATGGTGATACACAAATCATCTGAAAGAGCCCTCAATATTTGTCAGAGTTGGCGATTGCAATCGTATTTCCATGGTCGTAAGCGCTCTGCCTACCCCGCAAGGAATAAAGGCGTGATATGTGTACCTATGTATGTGTATGTTGTCTTGAACTTTATGCCTGTAATAAAAACAATGGTTGGTAATAGTAGCGTTGTGGTATAAAATAATTATAAGGCAGCTTATATTCCAATATTTTCGCCCGTTAATGAATTAATACCACGAAGGCATAAATTAATTATACGGCCGGCTATTTAGTAACCGCACAGCGTAGCGAGTTAGCGACCTAAGCTCGTTAAATTTAGAAAATTAGGTTGGTTTTATAATTACATTTATATTATATTTATGTCTAATCGAAAAACTGTTTATGATATAAGCAAAAAAAGAAACAAACAGATTCAGAAACGGTTTGCATTATGTACCTACCTACCTAACTGTATGAGTTTCTTTTGTTATTACGGTTTCGGAAAGTGCAGATGAGCTTGCGATCAGCATAAGTACTATGATTAAAATTAGTAAATGTCCCAGCCTTCTCCTAAAACTTTGTAAAACAGTAATATGAACATTCCCGTCGTCTGTCACCACATGATCATCATCACTAAACGTATAGCAAGCAAACACTTTTTTTTGTCTCTTAAAAGTCCAGGTATACAAAAAGTTATCCTTCAGATTCTAATATTCTTATATCTATGATTTTTATCATATACCTCAGATTAAAGAAACCCTGTTTTTCATGTCAATCTCTCGTGACATATTGTGACATTAAAACCAAAATAAACCCCCCCTTTGACTCCTCTATTCTTCATTTATGCTTCCTTTCCACATGGTTTAGATTATTGAATGTGTCGATTAGTGCTAGCGAAATCTCCTATAATCTAGGTATGTAGGTTTGAATATGACTATTTATTGTTTTTGTTAGACCTATCATTCATCTAAGACTTTAATTTCAAGAAACCCCTGTACTTTTAAACCTCGACACATGAAAAATTTTTCCCTGTTTACCAAAGTTTTTGGATGCCAAGCAAAACTCAGCCAAAAATAATTGGTACAAAAATCTGAATTAAAATCGCATTTATCACAAAATATTTCTGTCGGATTTCAGAGCCGTCAAGACTACCGGATGGCGTTCGTGAACTACTGCAACGCCCCGAACCCGGCCGCTTTAGCCACGTACTACGACTCCCACAACACCTACGTGCAGCAGTTGACTGCCACCAATGCTATGCTGGACCAGTACCACAAGCACACACTGCCGACTATCCTACAGGTGGGTACAACCTTGGAAAGTTCATCTTATATCTACCTACCTATGACAGGTTGTTCATCAGCTTCATTTACATTCACAAAATGTAATTTAACATGCTTCTTAGCTCTAATGAGACTCAGGGTAACCTAAGTAAGGGTCCTTTTCAGCACACCTTAGCGGGGTCGTATGTAGCGCCAAACAATGACTTGCGTAGCGACAAGCAAACTATATCTTCTTCTTTTCGGCATAATTGTGTCCACTGTTGAACGGAAACCAGCAAACTATATACCTACTGCTTTTAACAGTTTTGAACTCGGTCGTTTCTGTTTGTCTAAAGAACGTCACAGGCCAGCTTGACTCTTCGTTACCTTTCAGCATTGGTGAAAACAAACTCTTGTCGTGGCCTGGAAAAACTACTCCTCTTAAGTGACAAAGTATTTTCTAACAACCTAATGGACGAACATTAAACTAGTTTCCAATTACAGTCTAGAACAAGAGGTATCAAAGAACAAACTAACTTCAGACGACCAAATTACTGACAGTTAGAACAAATTAATAGAATTGAGGAGGGAGTGATTGGGTAACACGAGTTTTCAATCAAACTTTCCTTTACCGACATAGATAGGTACCATCCTTTGATAGATGGCTGCAGCTCGTCCAACTTTGCTTCAATGAAAATCTATCTGAAACAAAACTTCTCAGGGGTGCGACAAGCGACACTCAAAGACTGGTAAATCTTCGACACCTAAATAAATTGGTCCTTAACGAACCACCTTGAGTTACTGCCCTCTTACCCGAACCAGTATTAAAGTGAGGACAAATTGCCAGTTGGGAAAACATTAAGTACATATTAAACTGGGTGTTGGATTCCCTTTACTCTGTCTCTTGTCGTGTGGAGCACATAGTCGACAAACAATCAAATGAACAACATGACGACCGAAAACAACATCATCACAGTAGCGGATTACTGTGTGACAATCCGAGGATGATTACGTGGGACAATTACGTCAATTCTTAACTTGGTATGCGTGTTCTTCACGGTTTGGACCAGTGGTCTTACTTAAATAAAAACAAATACCTATTGTATTCAATCAACCATAAAAAACTGTTTACGAAAGCTTCGTGTAATCTATACCTACCTATTAACACCACTTTATTTTGACTGCTTCAATTTACTTTTCTTTTGGACCCCATGGCTTAGACCCTGGGTTAGAGGTAGGTGTGAACCCTGAAATTAATCCTGGCTGGGAGTAACGCCGGGATGCTACTGCGGAGGGATTCGAACTGGCTTGGATTTTAATTAAACTGACATTCACGTACTAGGTTACTCGGAGCCACTGACTTACTAGTACCCTAGACAGGAAAAGGTCGTTAAACGCTGAGGCTTGCAGAATCCATATAGACGTAAGAATGTTGTTGCTTCTATGACAAGAAAATATACCTCAGGTGTTGCAAAGAAGCATTATAAATGTCGTAGGTAAATATAGTACATTAGGTAGTAGCAAAAAATAGACCAATTTCTGGTCGAGTTAAATATGGGAAGGACGAGACAAAATTCAGGCATATCCAAGAGAACGAGACCAGAAACTGGCATTTTTGGCTGAGACTAGTATAATGTTTTTCTTCAATTTACGAGGAAACATAATTTTTGTGAAATACGCAAGCAGCATGCGTTCAGTTTGCTTACGTTTCATTACAATATATTATATTTTAAATAATTATGCCTTTTAGGAGCAAATGTAAGAAAAATATGCTTTGACATTCTGATATTATATGTCCAACAATCCAATAAATAATGAAATTTTGTGTGCGTAACGGTATACGCGTACCTACGGCGGGGCATAGTTTCAGAATGCATCAGCGATTTAGGTTAGGAAAGTTTAACCAAAGCGCTGTCTTGTGGTGTAGTTGGTCTGAGGTTGCAGCTGATCCTGTTGGTGAAGTAACCTTATTGAAGTTCTTTTGTTCTATGACCTAGTATGATTGTTTTAGTTCAGCATTGTTTGTTGATTTCTCATTATTTCAAATTCCCAGTTACGTAATATTCAGACGTCTGCATTCAAGTTTTCAGTAAATTGTTGCAGAATACTTACTACCTACATAGTATGCTTGCTTTAATGCAATGGGAGAACTTATCTTAAAATATTTTCTGATCTATTGCAGGAATTGGAGGAAATACTGACTGATGTGACGACAGCCGTCAGTGAAGCAATTTGTCACGAGGGTGAAATCATTTCAGATAAGGTAAGGCGAAAAAATGGGAGAATAAGTACGAGTACCTAAAAGAAATTAATAACCCTTAGCATGCTGAAAGTTCTACGTTTAAATTACCTAAGTATATTTTGTAGTTCAGAAAAGTTTCTTTCAAATAGGTAAGTGGCAAAAGTAATTTATCTGTTTAAAGAAAGAGTAAAAGTACTACATCAAAGACTTCTAAAAGAAGCGTCACATCATCACATCACAGCAGCCTATAGCAGTCCAATGCTGGACATAGGCCTCCTCCAGGGCACGCCACAGTGAACGATCTCCTGCTTTCGCCATCCAGTCGCTACCAACCGCGTAAAAGAAAAGAGAAAAAGGAGCATAGTAGGTATCTATTTGCAAGTTTGTTAGTATTTCCCTGCTTCGTTTAGGAATTCTTGCTAACAAAGTCAAATGCACCTTGGGATGGTACGAGTATAAAGCAAACCCTTTGCGTTTGATGAGTCTTAAACGATGAGATATATTGGCAACTGTTTACAACTTGCCGTGTGAAAGGAAGCACTGTAAAATATCAAAACTCTGCCCTAAGAGAACAAAGAGGCGAACGTTTTGCATTTTGCTATATTGCACAGTTGTTAAGTTAATTCTTCGCTTAGCACGGTCGTACAATATCTTTACTTCCCCGACTTCAGTAACTTGGCTGCAAGGTGCTTAAAGAAGTTTATTCGTAGAACTTGTTCCTCTTATCAGTGAATAACGCAAGACCAAGAACTTACTGCATGTTTTTGTTCTAATGTTCGCTAGATGACTGGGTCAGTAGTAAAATACAAAAGTTGTATTGTCGAAAAATACTACATACCACTTATAGTTTTTCGCAATATTCAAAGTTTAAATTACTTACAACACAACAACCTGTCACTAGAGTGATACTCATGTTTTCTGAAACAACCTTGGAAAGCAATCCTCAAAAATGTCAGACGGTGCGATAGCGACCGTATTTTTACTGCTGTTAACGCTCTGCCTACCCCGCAAGGGATAAAGGCGTGATATATGTATGTATGTATGTAAAATAACCACTGAATTTAATACCCAAGAGGGCTCTAACATCAACACACGAAAAACCAGAACCAGAACTGTAATAATGTTTACTGCTACCAGATCCGACGACTGCTAGCCACGAACTTTCCGTGTCGCGTCGCAGAATTTTGCCGGAAAACTTTCGTGAGAGCCACGTCCGAGTTCCACATGAAGGGGAATCAAAATAGAAACTATGTCAGAGTTATTCCTAACTTTTATTATTACAAGATTGGCTATCGGAAATATCAGAAATATTTTATCGAATTTTCGTAAGATCACGGATATGTAGTAAGTGGGTAGGTGGTAGTGCTGAAGTATTGCGAAGTTGTAGCGATTCTTATGAGCCAACCATTACCTATAGGTAGGTCAATGATGGGTATACCAATCATAAAACTGATACCTACGCTATTATGGTAGGTATAGATTTATGTTGATAGGTAAGTAGAACTGATTGATTACCTGGATTACATTAGCATTACTAATGTGGTAAGTAAATTTAACAATGTAGACGTAGGGTAAGTGAGTTCTAGCCTCAGCAAACCTACAAAATGCTAAGTAGGATTTCTCATTTAAGATGTGGCACTTTTTTTTGTAAAGAAAATAATATGGCACTTCGAGTCGAGAAACGATTCGACGAATTCTGGGGTGACGACCTCTAGTTATCTAGAAAGGATTTTTAACATAGTATAGCGACTGCATAACATGCCCTCTGAATCAACGATACCCGTTTCAAATGGTTCTTTGGTTTCATAATCATCTTTTGCATTTCATTTTTTCTTCACTTACAAAATTAACTACATACTTTTCTTCAGGCAACTTTATGCTCTAATTAGGTACGACTACCAACGGACGCAGAATATACAGGCCTTTAACGTACAGTGGCTCATGCAACGAAGCTACAATTACAATCCTAGAATTACAGGCGAAATTCTGCCTGTAGCACACTTGTAGTTATAATTTACAGATTACAGGCGTTTTATGAAGACACTTGTAAAGTTACCTTGGCCAGAATCGCTCCAAAATCTCGATTACAAGTAGACTTCACAAGTCGAATTACAACACTATCGATTCATTCATTTCATTCACTCAAAATTCAAATGTCAATGTCATTGTTTAAGAAAATGGGAAATATTTGTTTTGGGGGGGTCGCTCGTTGGTATTCCATCATGGCGGGTCGTGTATTGGTTATAATTTGATATTTCTTGTTCATTTGAGTGTTTGGTGAATAATTCTGATAGTGTATAAAGCAACTTGATGAGGTATTAAAAAAATTTGCAGCATGTCTGGAAAGTGTGTCAGAGCTAAAGAAGAAAAACATTGAACTAACTAACAAGAACACCCACCTAGAAACACGGGTGGGAGTGTTAGAACAACGCATTCAAGAAATTGAACAACGCAAACTCTCGAAACACATAGAATTGTTCAATGTGCCTTCCAACGAACCTGAAGATCCATTAGAATTGGTCGGTAAGGTTGCAACCATACTCAAGCAAAATCCCAAAGATATCAAGCAAGCTAAACGTATGCCAGGTAGAAAAGATCGTACAACACCAATACAGGTGCAACTTCAATCTGAAGCTATACAAACGAAGTGGCTAACAGCGGCTAAATCTCACCCTCATAAGATTTTGGTATCTGACATCATCTCATCTGCATCAGAAGTAGCCGCCCCCGTTCCAGTATACATAAAAGAAGCTCTGACACCCTACAACAAACAATTACTATGGTCTGCCAAACAAAATCTACAAGGAAAATTCAAATTTATATGGTGCAAAAACGGTGTTATTCGAGTACGAAAGGAGGGTTCGGAGGAAAAACCATATATCATTCGTTCAATGAATGACATCACAGCTCTTAAAATCACGAATACGTAAATAAGCTTCATTTTTACTATTATTTTATACCTACCGTATACCAAGCGTTAAAAAAAAAAACAACCCATAATGGTTGACATTTTTGATGATATCTATGAAATTTCCGATTGCACTAACATACAAAACTTCGTTAGCAGAATACCTAACCATATTAATCTACTTTGCATTCATATTAATATAAGATCTACCATTAAGAACTTCTCCATGCTTGAACAATGTATTCACTCTTGTACACGTCCTATTGATGTTATTTTATTAACCGAAGCAAACATACCAGACTCACTTAGTTCGTTGTATAACTTAAAGGACTATAATATGTGCACAAAACTACGGAAAAATCAAAAAGGCGGAGGCATTATTGTTTACGTCTTAAAGAAGCATAAATTCACTTTGATTTCTACAAAAACACAACACTTTGAATGCATACTTGGCAAAATTACCACATGTAAAAATTATTCCGCGGCTCTGTGCACTATTTACCGTCCACCGAAAAGTAGTAAACATTTATTTGTAGAAGAACTAGTAGATGTACTAAACAAAATTAACAAAAATCAAGACTTGTATCTACTTGGTGATGTCAATATAGATTTGAAGTTAAATCAACCTGTAAAACATAAATACAACACCGCAATGTATAACTGTGGTTTGATGTGCGGAATCTCACAATACACACGTCTTGAAATAAGTAATGGAAAATTACAAAAATCATGTATCGATCACATTTACGCGAGATCCCAAACTCAACACTTATACACTGCGGCGCTCGGAACTGTACTGGCTGACCACCGCACCGTCGTGCTTGCTTGCGTCGGGCATCTGCACACACGGGGCGATTCTAAAACTATTATTAGATATGACCAAAAAGTTCTTACCGACTCCTTGCATGAAATAGATTGGAACAAAACTGAAGATGTGACTTGTCCAATTAAATTATACCACACCATATCCAAAAATATTAATAACTGTTACAAAAAGGCTGAAATAAAAATCGAAGTAACAAATAACATACGCCGAAGTAAAATTAATAATAAATGGCTTAATGAAAAAGTGCAAAAAGCCTGTTACTATAGAGATAATCTGTATATGGAGTGGTTAAAAGATGTCAATAATAAAATATTAAAACTTAAGTACAATAAAGCTAGAAACTATGCTAATAAACTAATATATAAATCTAAAAATAAGCAGACAAGAAAGGAGATCAACAAAAATTGCCACAATCCCAGAAATCTTTGGTGTATTCTAAATGAACTCACTGGCCGAGTGGTAAGCTCCATTGATAACATTGTCATAAATGCTTTTGCAGACATAAAACTAAAACTTAAAGATATTACAAATAAGTTTGCAAACACGTTTAGGGACAATGTAAAAGATATAATTCCTAACTGCAAAAATTACCTTTTAGATGAAAAAGTGTACTCTTGCCCTTCTGACGTCACGTTTAGGTTCAAAAAAGCCGATTCGAATCAAGTTTTAAAAGTTATTAATTCTATAAGTAGTGAAAAGGCACCTGGGTTGGACAACATTAGAGCTATAGATATCAAATCCATAGGTAAAGATATTGCTCCTGCAATAGCAAATTTCATAAACGCTTCAATGAAAACTGGGTTATATCCCCATGAATTGAAAACAGGTGTAGTGAGACCTATTTATAAAAAAGGAAGCCACAAACAATACGATAACTATCGCCCGATAACAATTTTGCCAACTCTTGATAAAATAACTGAAAAATTTTTATGTAAACAAATTAACACGTTTTATGCGCAAAATAATATCTTAACAGAAAAACAATACGGATTTCAGGCTAGCAAAAGTACGGTGCAACTGTTATCACAATTTACAGACACTATTTTTCAATATCTTAATGACAAAAAACATATATTGATAGTGTTCGTAGATTACAGTAAGGCATTTGACACACTTCAACACGACATTTTAATTCGCAAACTAGACAATTGTGGCATTAGAGGACCGGTTAAGGAATGGTGTATAAATTACCTCACTGATAGATCGTATTTAGTTCGTATAGGAAGTGATTATAGTGAGCAAATAAAAGTGAATGAAGGGACTGCACAAGGTTCAGTCCTGGGACCGTTACATTATCTAACTTATGTAAACGATGCCGTAAATATCATCAAAGACTGTGAAATATATCAATTTGCGGACGACACCTGCCTTATGGCAGCAGATACAACAGTAGATGCTGCGCTTCGTCGTCTTCAAAATGATTTTACGTTATTAACTAAGTGGTCCCATGACTCAGGTCTCGTCCTCAACCCCGCTAAAACAAAATTAATGTATATTAGCTCCACTCAGAATAGGATACAACAACCTTTAAATCTTATAGCCCATGAACATAAATGCCTCCATCTTAATCAACCTAGCTGTAAATGTGAACCAGTTGAACTCGTTAATAAACAAAAATATCTTGGTCTTATAATAGATGACCGCCTAAAATGGACGGACCACGTAAATTATGTATGTGACAAGCTGCGTTGCATACTGTCTAAATTTTATATTATCAAATCTAAGGTACCTTACAAAACATTATTGTCCCTTTACAAAGCGCTCGCAGATTCTGTAATTACCTATGGCTTAAGTAGCTACGGTCGAACGTGTAAAACTAATTTAAATCCCATCTACCAACTACAAATACGAATATTAAAAACTATAGTACCTACCAAAATAAGAAACAAATATAAAAATAACTATGACAGTCTGTTTTCGCACTGTAAAATTCTCCCAATACAAAAAAAGGTCAAGTATTTAATATTACTAGAATGCTACTTTAATAAGGACCTTCAAAAAGTAGTAAATCATAATGGAAGAAATACCCGTAGTGTATGTAACTCAGTACTCAGGTTACCTCGCTTTCAAAATCAGTACGGCAAACAGGTGTTTCGTTATCTAGTACCTAAGTTAATAAATGGATTGCCTTCCTCCATAAAGAAGGAAATAACGGAAAAAAATATTAAAAATAAACTCAAAGATCACCTTATTAACAACTTACCTTCATAAAACTGCATAATAAAAAATCGCCCCGTGTAGGCCGACTTGTTTACTTGTTTACTCAATGTGATTAAAATACGTACTTATTCTAGTGACCGGTTTATCGTTCGGCTACTGAGTGCCAACGATGAATGTTAAGTGTCCGGATAAACCTAGTTGTAAGGTTTTTGTGTCACTTGTTTAACATAATTTCACTTTTTGTATTTTGATATATTAAATCAATAAATAATAAAAAATAAATAACAAACTATTCTGAAAATGTTCATTAAATAGGAAATTGTAATAAATGCATATATTCGGCATTGTGCAATAGTGACGAGCGGTCTCCACGTGGTGCAGAAAATTTTACTATCGAGTTTTTTGTACTACATAATTTTGCGCAACACAGCCCCTAGTCGTCAGACTAGGATCACTGTGTTGTGGACTCTCCCTCGGCGTAATGCCACTTAACTTTACATCACTCTAACCTTACCGACGACCTGACTACTTTGACATTGGCAAAATACGTCTCCACCCATGAGATGTGACGCCAGAATTAAAAAAAAAAATATATATTTGTTTTGTTCGTTTAGTTCCTAGTAGGTGGCGCTAGGTGCGAATGATGGAAAAGCTCAGCAGAAATTTTCTATTGATAGGGATGAAATAAGAAATTGAATAATTCCTACTCAATGTTTTTTTGCTACTCCAACTTCGTAACATATTTGAAGCCTTCTGAGTACTCTGTTATTATTTATCGCAGAGATTAATAGGAAATTCTTAACTTGTAACGAAATTACTTACGTCGGAGGACCTGTAAAATTATTCAAAAGTTGTACATTTTTACAGTTGTAGTTTACAAGTCTTTAGAAAAACACCTGTAAAACTGGCTCGATTGCGTTTTTAAAAGCAAAATTTACAATATGTTTTGTCGCTGGTAAGCTACAGGCAGCTGTACTTGTAAATTGTAAAATTGTAGACTGGTTGCTTCATAAAACGCCTGTAGTTGTAATTTTCATCAGTGTTGCTATTTAAATATTAATTTTGGCGCGATTATGCCACTTTTTCGCCTGTAGGATTACAATTGTAGCTTCGTTGCATAGGCCACTGCACTCCGAAACTGATATGATAAAGTGCATTCAGACCATGAAACTGAACAACATTCCTCATGAAAGGTAAAAGTTGACTTTACATACCTAGGCCTACAGTAAATGAAGTACTTTCCTAAGCTGATTGTGACTTTTTGTGGGAGGTCGAATTTTATCGTTTTTGTTTCTGGCATATATTCACAGGGGAAATTTGTTCAGTTTCATGGTCTAAATGCACCCTATTAGTATTTGGAGAACTGCCCTTACATCCTGTATAATAGTAGGTACGAAGCATAGTTATTCGATATCACTAAAAACTTTTGTAGAGGTAAGAAGTACCTAATTACCTATTAAACAAATAACTAGTTAGAATCTATAAGTAGACTTTGCAGTTCGACCTCTTGAAGTAGACGCCATCATAAACTTGGTTATTGTAATTATCAGGGTTCAGAGGTCATTCTTCACTCTGTCTACTCATTTAACTTTTATACTACGTGAGTCTTGAACTATTTACCTATATCAATTTCAACACAGATTTTAAGTACTAGCAGTAGGTACTTAGATAATGAGGAATATTAATAAGATTTCAAAATTTGTCCTGTTAGTTCTTTCGAGATTACGAGTTAACGTGTGTGCAGGCATGGCCGGGCGCGCGGTTAGTCTAAAAGAAGCCTCCGAGCCAGTACATTGCCAAAAAGAAAACGTTATTATATCGGCAGTGTAAAGTTTTTAGGCAATGTAGGAATGCCTATCCTTAGGAACAATAGTTTTGATGTAATGTTCGCTTCTCAAGTGAATCATGTTTCCGTTTGGAAGATAGATTCAGTGTAGGTTCAACCTACCTACTTATACCTACTACTTAATAATAGGTAACTAGCTACGTATTATCGTCTCCGTCTAGTCCTATCACATTGATTACTAATAACTTCATTATTTTTGCTTCAGTGCAACACCCAGCTCCGTCGTTACGAGTCGCTGTGCGCTCAGGCCCGCGCAGTGTCGAGCACAGCTGACTTGGCGCACTTAGCGAGGACCTTGCTGAACCAGCAGCCGGCTGGTCGGCCACCGAAGCGGGCGTTCTTGCCGCCTTACCCACCAGAACCGGAAGACCCGCCTTTAGATGTGCCTGCGGTAACCTTTCTATGAACTAAACTTATTATAATTGTTACTTGGGAGTTGTTAATGGCGAGGATTTCGCTTGCCTGAACCAGGAGCCGTCTGGTCAACCAGCCTGATGACCAGCCCTTTGATGTGCCTAAGCTAAGCATAACCCTAAACCTTATTTCTGATATAATGGTAATCTATATATCTACTATATGAGTATGTATACCAAAGTGAGTGCTAGTCTCAAAAAATTACAAGGAACTTGCCGTCTTACTTGCTGGAGTCGGACCACAAATTCCTACGCTAGAGGCAAACGATCGCATAGTTTTGCCGGCCGTCGATATTGTCGTAATTTTCATGCTGATGATATACATTTAGTACCTACTTAGTATCTTTTACCAGGTGTAAACAAATAAACGCTTTATAAACATTTTAAAATAAAATGTAACATGTTTGAGTCCTGTATACGTTTGTATAAATCCAGAATTAAAAAACCTTTTAGCGGGATGGGACAGGACAGTCTAATCTGTCTGTGTCAATCGAATCATTCTCGTCGCGAAATTGAATTTATTCTATCCGAAACCTTTTTGATATAGAAATTTAGGTAAGTATCCCATGTCTATATGCGTCCGCATTGAGTGTCGTGTGCGGATCATTTCATTTTAATTTTCCTCAATTGAACATCAATAAATTTACTTGTTTTTTCATAAATTTAGACACAATTTTAGTAAGCTTGTACCTAACAAGCAGAGCTTTTAAATATGTTAGCTTTTGGTTCTAGTATTGGACAAACAGACCAAACTACAGTCCAGCAAAAAAGAGTAGACAAAAAATAAGGGCGCCACTTTCTTCGCAATGTATCGAATCTGACAGATAACGCTTAAATATGGCAATAATTTTTCATACAAAATTTTTAGTTCCATTTTATTTAATTTCTACTCTTTTTTGCTGCACTGTAAAGCCGAGGATAGAGCCAGCTCACCCAGAAGTCAAAGTCATTGACACTGGCTATAACCTTCCCAGAAACCTTGTGTTTTGCGAAATTCGAAAACCGAATACTGAATAAGTCGATGGAGCCAACCATAGCTCTTACTATTTTAATAATCAAGTGTGTTTCTATTAGGAGAGTATGCCACCAGTTCTTCGCGGAGAGATGCTGCTGGACCGCATGGGGGGAGGACAGGCGCGGCTCAGCTACGAACAGCTGCGGAAGGACGCGCAAGACCTGGACATGCAGATCAAACAGTTACAGGTTTGTTACTGACAAGCTGTAGGAAATTGAAAAAGGTTTTTGGAGTTTTCTGTGTCAATTTCATGTTTTTGACACCAAGCCTTGGTCACAAGTGCAGGTTGAATACCGGAACAGTGGTGGTGGTAGTCAGTTGTTCGCGCCTTACACCAACTTGGCACTCGCCAAAGTTTCCATTTATGCCATTGGTCGAAGGCACTGAATGAATCACTCTCTCTGTTTTACCTACTTGTGACACAAACCAGCATAATGGACTACAATTTTAACTGACGTTCTTTTCGAATAATGAATAAGAGACGAGGCCCGCCTCTTTCGCAGATAAACACGTTTGTATTCAGTAGAAAGAAAAGGATTAAGGAAAGTATTTCCGCCGTTCTGAGCCACGTCTAAGGCGAATGTTCGCTTATCCGACTGTAAAATCAAATTGCGTACATCTTATTGTACGTGACTCAGTATTTTTGTTTTACCGACAATTCGCCTTTTGTTTGCGTTGCGAATAGTTGCGATGGAGCACAGATCATTATTATGTTCTAAAATGGAGACTAGACTACCGTGCCCAAGATTAATTGCCGCCAAAAAAATATATCACATTTTTCTCCATTTCACTGTTGTGGGAAAGGCAACTGATAATACTGCCTTGTCTCGTGAAAAAAGAAAAAGTTTCGGAAGAAAAATTTTAACTGCGGTATAGCTTCATTCAACTATGCGATAAAATTGTATTTCACAAATGCAGTTATTTCTTTTATGATAAATGCACGTTATAACATAATTGACACTTGTTTTTTTATGCAGGAAAATCTCGACGGATTGGTGCGTGTTCAAGCCAGGAGTCTTGAACAAAATCTCATAAGTAAAGTCAATGAAATTCAGGCAAGTAACTACATACAACAACATACTATAGGATGTTAACGGGTATGAAAAAACTAAGTAACAAAACTAAAAAGGAGGGAAGGAAAATCCTAACAAACTAGGGTGGATGTACCGGTCGCAAACCAGACCAATACCTACCTATTTTGGATCGCTCAATATTTACTTTAATAAGTAAGGATTTTTTTATCTTTGAACGCTGTTTCTAAAGCAAAATTCAAAGGTTATAAATTCCGTATGTTAAAATAAAAAATATTAACTTTTGAACATACTGGTTTGTAACTCGTAACTGGTAGGTAGGCACGTCACAATATTTCAGATTTTTCACTCTTATACCCAGTTCAATTCTTTATCTACTTGCGTTCCACTTGAAAGACCGACGTAGTGCAAAACAAAACAAACGGGAATAAAGCTCATTAAAAATTTACGCCCCGACTGCTCAGGTGCTCGCAAATAAAAGAAAGTTCAACAAAATAAATTCTTTGAGGCCTCTTACTCTATCAATACCGCATAAACTTTTCTATGTTCTATCCCGTTCTCCGTCGTTGTCATGAAATTATTTTAGAGAATAAGGACCGATACAGCAAAAAAAGTAACTAAAATAAAATTAATGGAGGTGAAAACAACAATATGGCACAACTGTGCAACGCACAATCAACAATATTAAGATGGATTCAACTGTAAGCTCATTATTCATAAATTCCATGTTGTACTTGATATGATTTAAAAATAAGAAAATATGTAGGTATTTATGTATTTTAATTTACAATAATATAAAAAGTTAGGCTGTTGATAAAAAACAACTGTTCAGAAGTCAAACATTTAAAAACTGACAAAGCAGCAGCGGGTCGCAAAATTATTGCCTGGTTTGTAACTGGTACTTACTTGGTCACCCTACTTTACTGACTTTCTAAGTTAATTTTAATTAAATGATCTCACAATTAATTTACAAAGCTTAACAACTAACGAATAAGTCGTAAAATTAAAACTTGTGCAATTTATCCAGTCCATGAACTACAGATAGCGCCATCTATGACCACGCAAAGTTAAAGTGTACCTAAGCCAGACAGAGTTACTCCCATCCCATCTCCCATTTATATTCCCGAAACGATGAAAGACGTTGAACCAAAGATCCCGTTCATACCTTTTTCGTAGTAATTCAATCCGACTCGACTGGATAGATGGCGGTGCTACGGTAAAAAATATTTACCTTGTCATTCAATGTGCTTGTAAATTGTAATTTCTTTGTATTTTTAGGAGGAGATTTCGGTGAAAAAGTACGATTACAGAGCGACCCAGCTACATCTAGCCGCAGTACGAGCTCAGGTAAGTTTAAAAATTCTTCGGAACTGCAAATGTTATTGTGTTATCTTTAGAAACCCATTAAAATTTACAAGTCTTTTACATAAATAAAATAAAGTAAGCTGCTATTATAGTTTATAGAAGTTTTATGTATAAATTCTAAGTTACTCTAAACAAAGAAATGTTTACTGAAAAGTGTTGTTATGCAAACAACTTCGTTACTAGGGTCTAACGCGCAAGCTTGAACAGGTCGCGCAGGCTCACTCAGCTTCTTCACAAGATCAATAATTTCAAATTTCCCTCCAATCTCGTATTTTGTAACAATTTTGTGTTGAAAAGTGTTTTAAATATTATCATTTTATACTGGTGTTACGCCCCGGTTACAGCGGTTACGCAATTTCTTGTTTTCTGTTAGTGAATTCAGCGACACATGTAAGTACAGTAGGTAGGTTCATAATTAAACGTTTGCGTTATAATATTTCTAAAGGCTAATGCAACATTATAAACATTTCAAAAATACCATTACTCTTAAAAAGCTTAAAACGATACCTCAGTCTCATTTAATATTAAATAGTAAATAGAGCACCTTCGCCACGACATTCATGCGAGATGAAAAGAGCTTTTGTCGCATTGCGCACAGCCTCCCACTCTCAGTCTGAGAAGAGATCTCACGGGTCGACATAACCTTAGTTTCATCTGCAACATCTGTCATTAAACCAAATCGGTTGTTTTTCTCCATTTTCCGTCCTTAATTCGTCAAATAAACCATTAACCACGGAGTATAAACGTAAAAAGAAGTTCAGTGCTAGAATGGGGTGGATTTCTATGAAAAATCATATGGTAAGTCATAAGTTTAAAAACTAGCTAGCATTTTGTAAGAAAAATACCTAAGTATAATGTGTCATATAAAGTGGACAAGTAGACTAAGGCAAGAGACACAAAAATATTTTAACTCTTTCTCAAAATTTGCTCCATATTTACCTAACGATGTAAGTAGTAGCGCACTTAGGTACAAAAACAATAATATAAATCGGTATTAAGTACCAATAAGTATGGTACGATACCTAGCTAGGTTTAGCCACTTTAGGTTTAGGCTTTTAGAATCAAACTTAATTCAAATGTTACTTTAATTTTGACGTCTTTACCTTCTGGCACTTACTTACATAAGACATCCATATCATAGAAACAATATCAAAATAAGCAAATCCATATACCTACTCTTCTCATCAAAGAAATCGAAAAACTTTTGTTTTTATGACTAAAACAATTTTCATGTATGAAACCTATGAAAAACTGTTTCGAATTTAAAGCATGTTTAATAAAATTAATTAATAAACTCACAATTACACGATATGAGACATTTATTCCAAAGTAAACACACTTTTTAAACAATATGATTTTTATGAAACATAAACTTGCATGGTGTCAATGAGAAGTATACCTACTTAGTAAATAAGCATAGGTACCGAACCTATGTTTTTTGAAAAAACTTTCAATGTATTGTCCTTTCTACATACCCAATCCCCGAAAAGGAGGTTGATTATTTACCTTGCGTAAAAGAGATTGAACGGGCTTGAAGTGTCAAAATTGCATCGCTATCGGCTTCAACCGACAATATAATACTGATGACTATACTGCGTACCTACCTAAGTTAGACAATCAGTCCGCTGATCGTAATTATGTAGGTAGGCACATAGGTACATAATTTACGGTTACAAAGATGAACGCAAACTTATCCGCATCGAACAAACCGAACAAACTTCAAACTTATAAGTCAGTACCTATGAGTTTTAGGTAGTTAGGTACCTCTACCTCCCTACCTATCTGACTTGTAACTGGCACATTTACCCTACTTGCTAGTGAAGTCAACTTTCGAATAATAATTCTTGTTCTGTAATAAAAATTGTACTTATTTACTTCATGAGAGCATATTATTAAAAATAACTAAAACGTGTCTATCTACCTACCGACAGAATTTCCAAACTGGTACCAAATCTTTCCTAGCCGGAGGCATCTTGCGTGCATCTTGCTCTTGCCTGCCACCCACCATTCGTAGCGTTTTCCCGCGCGAAGCGCCACTTGCTCTAGCGGATCTATTCGGTACTACAATGCGTCATTCGAAGGTTTTGAGGTCGCGCGTGTATCGTGTTTGTGTTGGTGTTTTATTTATTTTCCTCTGACTCTGATCCAAATATTAAGGGTTCAATTGATTGCATAATATCGGAACTTCAGTAAGGTAAGTTTTTTTCATTGTTCGATTTGATTATGTAACGCCAATATCAAGGAATAGTACTGTGGTGACGAGACATATTTTATGTAGAATTCAGGTGAGTATGTAAAGTTTAGGTACAATGACGCCCTACTAATGGGTTTTCTTATAGATTCAACGTATTTAAAAAGCATTATTATGTTACTTTTATTTGATTCAAGTGATGAACGTAAAACATAACCTCAAAGTAGTTTTATCTAAACTTTGCTTGCGACTGTGATCGATACGTCATTTCTATTAATTAAGGTACGCTTCACTGCATACTGCCTGGCAGTTTAAGTACTGTTTCTGGTCCATTTCATCACCATTCTATAAGTGAATACGCAATTAGTAAATGAGAGGCAAGTTGTACTGTTTAGGCGGGAAATCAACTTATCTGACAGTAGGCGTGTTTGTGATAAAAATGCTAAACAAACTTATTTCTTACATAGCATCAAAACTTCAATACCTACCTAATTTGTAATATATACCGATTGTTTGTTTTATTTCCAGGTGCCCCATAAGCTTTATTTTTAAGGTCAAAGAGACAGTGTGAAGCTATTATTTCATATTGATATGAAAATGTCTTCGAAGAGAAATGGATATGAATCAGATGATGACAACATTCGGTATAAATTGAACCCCAACCTGAACACTGAGAAAACACAGACCAAATCCATTTTGAAGCAAGAAGTAAAAAATGAGGATGATGATATTAGATACATGTTTCCAACTGTGCTCTCAAGAACTAATGTTGTTGACCGGAAACCTAAACCAAAACCTAATAAAATCAAAGTAAACTTCTGGAGTAACAAACAGTCAAGCCGTCTTAATGACAATGCTAAAAAGGAGAAGACAAACCGTCGGCATACTATTGCCACAACTTCAAAAGCACCAACGCCACCAAAACCCAAGAACTCAGTTGTGAAGGTGCGGAAGCGGGTGTCCTTCCTACCATCACCACTGTTCTCTGATAATCATGTCCCTATGGTGACCGTCCCAGATGATTTGACTATCCAACTCAACGAGGAAGAGGCTAATGATTTGGGAGCAGACTTAAATGAAGCTTTTGTCAATAGTGACCTGTCTAACATTGACCCACCTAAAAGGAAGCAAGCAAGAAGTTCAATGACACAAACAAGCCCCAGGGGCAACAAGCATAAGCGGAGTGCAGAAGACTCTGCAACAAGAAATCATTACAGTGAACATGAATTAGAGTTCTTCTCCAAGTATGTTGTACAAAAGTTGCGAAAAATGGAGACCAATCAACGGATTTATTCTGAAAATTTGATAAACACTGTTCTTATGCTCGGTCAGCTAGGAAAGTTAAATGGAAAATCAAAAATTGGTGATGCACAATAGTATTTTTTTATTTGTTAAGTACTCTAGTACTATTTATAGTTATTACATTTACTGTATTGTATTTTGTATACATACAATTACTTATTTTGTTTATTTGTACTTGTATGTCTGTACTTGATTTCACAAAAATACTAGTACAATGATTTAATGTTACTAACTAATATCACCAGGCTGCAGTAGTTGACTATTTAGTTAGTTACAATTTATTTTGTGATATCAGGGTTTTTGTGTGGCAGAGGTATTTGAAAGATATACATTATGGTAAAAATTAAGAGAAAAATATAATATATTGTTCTATATAAAGGTTTTGTAAAATATTGCATTGGCGAATGTTAGATGATCCAGTAAATTATGTAATATTATGGACTCAAGAAAATTAAATCTGTGCAATTTTATCTGTTGTGTTACCATCATATTAAAATGATCATTATATTGATTGTAACTGGACTGTACAGTCAAGTGTTCAATAAATATTAATAAAGAAATAAATATAGTTAAGGACCTACATTAAGTACATGAAATGCATGAATGACGTACATATCCTGATCTGACTTGACTTTCTTTAAAGCTTTTCAAATATTGCATAATATTTTATTTTAACAAAACAATGCACAAAAAAATGGAATATGTTAACATTCAAATATTTTTTTTACAATATGTATACTAATCAAATTGTAAAGTTTGGTAGGTACCTACTCACAATATACTTTAAAGTTTTTTTTTTGCTATACCATAATGTGCATAATAAGAATTGTAATGTAAGTACTGAAGACCTGTAAATAGAGCTGTTTACAAAGTAGATATATTTGTTAGGTGCTAGTTTTATGTTATCTATAGAATTTGTCATATGCATGTTATATTATGAATTGTAATTTAAAAGTTGTACGGTTGTTAGTACACTTGGATACTGCACAATGTTTTCCTCTTTTCCTTTATTTTTTTGATAAGTTTTCTTTTCTTGGGCTACAGATGCTACAGTTCAGCGGAAACGACTTGGCGAATAATGACATAATAATTTTGATATGGTATGAGATGCAGTTAGATTTGTTTGGTCAGCGCGAGCAACTCTGGCCTGGCTGTACTAAAATGACATGCCAAATCCAAAATGGCGAATTTGAAACGCAAAATATAACTGAAATCACGGCAGTCGGGTGTTTGTTTGTTCAAAAATTATAATTTTTTAGTCTATTAGGTACCTCCAATCTTTGCTGTTGTTTAGCTAAGTACCTACTTGTTTTCTTAAATGTTGTCCGAGAGCAATTATGGTGTTAATATTATTAAGTTAATTACATAATTAAGTATTGTTGTTACTAAGCTCAAAGTGTCTATAACGGTGATTTTTCTGGTAGTTAATATTTTCGAGTGTCTTGATCTTCATAGATTTATTTATACTTGTGAGATTGTACTGAGAAGGCACTGTTTTTTGCCTTACTAATAAAGACTTTAACGAGTAACACTCCTTTGTTTCTATTAGGAACCCATCTAAGTGATTTTAACGGGTTCTTACCGAAGAATTTATTTTGTTTTGAGATCCCGATATCTCAACGCTGTTTCAAGTGTCATGATCACGGGTAAACCCGTACGGGTAGTTTAATAAATTCGTCAGTAAGAACTCGTTAAAATCTTAACTATGAATAGTGTAAACAACCGAGATTTTTTTTATTTAGTGACTAATTTAAGTGAACTGGAAACGCTTAGGGGAATATTTTAGTGCGGTACTTTTATTGTAAAACTTCAGTATCTTAACTACTTCTTACTTTTTAGCTTGAGTACGTAGTGGTCGTCCTAATCACACAACACATCAAGGCCCTCTAAACTGTTCAAAAGATTTAGCTACGCTCGGGATGATTGGGGTAATGCGTCGAAATGTACCTAATATGCAGTCGAGCTGAATTACTTAATGGAAATCTCAGACTGCATTCTATAGTCTTTCTTCGGGATCCATTCGTTATTGTAATTTATTTAAAACAGTTTAAGATATGTATTGATGTCGAGATGGTGTTTGCAAACGGTTGCCGCGCGACGGTGGAGAATCGCCAGCCGCCACATCCGCCCGGCGGCGGCCGGCGCCCTACGACAGTCACGACTCGGCCGCCCTACCCAGCGGCCGCCCCCGCCATCTCACACCGGGCTTTCTTACCCTACTCACAAATAAACACGTGATTGAATAAAACAATACTAACATTTGGAAGAAAAACCGCAAAATGTAGCTGCACGTTGAAAATAATTTCCTTTTTATTAGTTGTCTCTTTAGACTTTTTATCTCCTTACTTGTTACTTTCATTTTTAAAAGTGATTGTAGATCAAAACCGTATGGTCGTTCGCTTCATGTTGATCTATCGCGTGTTTGCATAATATATCATTAATTTATTAATGAACCCTTATTACGACCTTCACCCTGTACCTAACTGAAAATCAAGTGATTCAAAATGGATATAGTACATCGACTGCACTATTTAGTGCTATCCCAGAAGTCGGATCTACTGACTATGGAACGAGAGCAGAGGTTGCGCGTGCGACGGCAATCCAGTCTTCCCGAGTACAGCAGAGCAAGCAAAAGCCGTCAACAGCGTCTAGATCCAGCTTATTTGAGCGATGTAAGCGAATTCAACGTATCAATCATATCTCCCATTATCTAGCTAGCTCAAACGGAATGACGCCTCCGGTTCTATAATCCAATCATCCCGATGCGGGTCACAATCACAAGGAAGAAAATGGAAGAATGGTGTGTTAACTTATACTCTCAGATTCATAAATTATATAGGTAGATATGTGAAGTGGATATTACGCAATCAAAGAATTTCCCTAGAGTCACTCAGCAGGGCCGGTTTTCGTACAAACTTGTTTATTTATTGTGGTCCAATTTACGAGTTCTTCTTAAGTGATCCTTGAGATCCTTCCTACATGCCTTGGCCCAAGTTTTAATGCGGAATCTTCAATCTTTTTATAATTCCGGTTTGACGTTGCTCTTTGGGATTGTAGAGCTTTGGAAACTTAAATTGTCTCAGCCTATCTAGCCTTGACAAGAATTAAGACCAAACCCATCCACCAAATAATTTAAATGTGGTGGTGAAAAATAATATTGCTACTTACATAAATCGTATTATGATTTACCTATGTAATTATTTGTACTGATGTTGTTACTATTTTTTTCGTCAAACTGTGCAGGCAAAATTAGAACTCGCAAAGTATTCGGGTAGGTATAAGACTGTCCTTCGACCATCCGCTTTGAAAACAAACTTTATAATCTTAGCTTTTATACGCGCTTGACACGAATCTCGCCCTTCTAATCTGCTGTTCCTACTTGGCAGTAGTTTAAATATGTTGGTATTCCAAAGGCTTGCCAGCGATAAGTCTGTGTACCTAAAACACACCCAACTCGCTTCTGAAGGAAGCCTTATCGTGAACCTAGACCTGAGAATGTTTCAGGAAGGAGAAGAAGGAACTTTATGAACAACCCCAATAAAGTCCAAAAAATCGTCACCGTCAGAATTGACGCGCGCCAAAATATAACATGCATAATGGACACAAAAATATATAATTATTTTTAAAAAATGCAGCTCACTTGTGCAAAAACCGCACACATCTTCGACCTAACCAGACTGCGACCTTCCATTTGCTACTATAGTACTTCACATTTCTTCCGCTTCCTCTATTCTCTATTCATATTTTTTCATACGTCCTCATCGGTAACACACATTATAGTAGGTACCTACTTAATATTCGTGCTTTTGTGCATTTAGTTGTGATTTATCGAAGGCCATCTGATTGGAATAAGTTTTATGACGTCATTCTTGTTTCTCGTAGGGCGCCCTCTGAAGCATCTCCTTATTCTTGGATCGTGAAAAACTCGCTGGAAGAGGAAGTAAGGGTCACGCAACTGCTTGTCAAGCTCCTGACTTTATCGCGACTTTTAGCCGCACGCATTTCCCCGTGTAACCTAGTTTATGGTGAAATTATACTACCTACCTAATTTAATCAGGTCTAGGTACTTACTTAGGTATTATCTATCTACATATTCGAAGAAAAGTACCTATCTCTGTACCTACCTACTTAGTTTGGGCTGCCAATCAAATAATTATCTACTAGATAATTACCTACATAGATTTTATACCTAATCAAAGGTTTGCCTTCTTCTATGATGTTAGCTCCTCACATAAAATTATGGAGAGGATATTACGTCCTATTTCTTACTTACATACTTAGTTTTACAAACTTATTTCCGATATTTTATCCGAATAGTTTTGTCGTAGCGTTTCTGTCTGTCTAGACGTTTAATAATACGTAAGTAATGTTTATAAAACTTATTAGTCTAGACTAAGATATAAATTTTCTGTCGCAGCAATCGGCACACACTCAACTACTTAGATCTAAATGTGACTACGAAGCCGTTGTAGCGTTTGTATCATTTACATAGGATTTGTAAAGCAACATTGTCTCGTATCTGGCGTTTTGCCCAATGACCATATTCAGTCCTTGAAATCTTTCAAGTTAGTTGAAAACCAGCGTTTGTTTTATTCATGAAGTGTATTCGGACATTTTGTGAAAAGTAATCAGTGAAGTCGCGAAAATTGGTCCAGATTTTTTAGCGCATTATGTAAGTTAAGCTACGTAATTTCTAGGCTCGAGGTACTTTCGTCTGAAATATTTAATGCTATAAAATTTGTTTTAATTTCGAATTTCTATATTTGTACCTACTTATATTTTTTTGGCCATTTCGACTCAAGCCCCTACATAGGTACTCGTCAGGAAACATTTTCTTTTCAAAACCATGATATCTACCTCTGAATTTCTAAAATCATAGCAGGGATTAGGCCGATAATATTCATGTTTTATAATACAAGTAGCTACTTATAAACTTCCTTTGACACTGTTGTCTCTGTCGTATCGTAGAGGTCAGATAAATATTTTGGCTACGAGATGCTACGGTACGGCTACAAAATCGGTGCCTGTGGTATTCTGTATTTACGTTCCAAATTTTTTTGAATCGATCACTGCATGCAACATTACAAAATCTAACACAGGAATGTCAAAAAAGGAAAAATTTAATTGGTTTTTTGTGTACTCAAAGTATTAAAAAAAAAACTTTTTTTTCTCATGACAGTTGCAGTTAATTACAGTTCGCCAAACTGTATAACAGTTTGTTGGCAGTTTGTTTGTATGTAGGTAGGTAATCAAAAACTACGAACTAAAGGACTGTTTTCAAAAATTCATTCATCATTAGAAGTAACAACATCCCTGATGCTAAAAGTAGCTTTTTACAACGGGAAAACGGTAGCAGCGGGTGAATCCGAAAGACTGGCCTCAAATTGTTTAATAATCAATCTAAAGCGTTTACAAAAAAAACTTAGATTTGAAGTGCCAAATGCAGCAATGCTTTTTCTTTACATCTTTCCTTAGGCAGGTAAAAACTTGTGTAGAGAGGGCAAACCTCTCTACTCGTATAAAAGGCATGTAAATCACTTAATTTGCATCACATAGCTCCCACTCTAGCAAGTCAGCACGTGTAAAAAGGAATTTTCTATCGCTGACGCTGACTTCTGATCGGGAACTATACAATATACATAGTTCTAGACGATGAAAACATACTAACCAATTTACCTACATCACGAAAACTACAAAACAAAAATGCAAGCCTTGAAGTATCCTCGTTTCCCAACATGGCCTCTATAAAAAAGCTGTTGAGTTGCATGGTCTGATCAAACCTGCAGTCTTCAGTACACCACCGTCCCTAACACGTTTGTGCCCTTTTATACTGAGGTCTTTTAAATATTACGAGAGACTACCATCTGCAGACCACGGACTGGAGACTCATTTGACGCTATAATCTAGACGAAATTGGTTTACCAATACTTCTGAGAGCCTTTAAGTATGTTTAGTTTGACGGATACCAAGCAAGTAAGTAAGTAAGAAGTTGACGAAGTCTGCCGGCAAGCCGCAATAAGTACATACACTGCCTAAAACGCAGCTTTCGTTTTTTAGGTACTTTGTTTAAGTAATTGAATAAAATCTCGGAACTACCCCAATTAACACCTTACCACAAATGGCTGCGTACACATAATTTGGTTGGATTCAACAAAACGGTCTCCATACACGCGATAGTTCAATAAATGGCCTAAAAGAAAATGAACCTTCCAGTTACCTATTAGGTAACTATTAAAATTCGCCGGAAAACGTGTAAAAATATTCCGAAACAGTTTGCCTGAAAGTAAAATAATGGCTGTCGCTGATGATGGGTGATCGATTATTTTCATGTGAAAAATGGCATGGCCGGGTGGGTATCGTAAAAACATATACTCATCAAGGGAATGGGCAGCAGCGTTCCCTGCGAATGCACATCTTGCGCTGCGCTCGCCAATCCGCCCGCCAAGCGTGTGAGTATGGCAATACCCCCCAAAGGGGATGACCCATGTCCTGCAGTGGACTGTTGTAGCTGTTAAGGTAACGGTAAGGAGAAATCGAGACTATTCTCAACATTATTAAAATTATTTTTAGGATTTGTTGTTCTAGCGGCAAAACCGCTTACCATTCTACTACCAATAAAACCAAGCAAAAACACACATTAATTGTAGGGGAGGCCCCGTTCATTTATATTTCATTATTAATTTGTATTTGTAGTTATAGCTAGCGGTAACAGAATACGGCGTGTATGAAAATTTCAACTCTCTAACTATGACGGTTATTGAGATACGGCCTGAAAGCAGACGGATATAAACACATAAGTAGTAATAGTGGATACCGTTTTTAATCCATCATAAATTTAAAAAATCGTTGCTTTAGACGTATTGGTTCTGTATGCAAAACTTCTATCTTATCGTCTTATCTATCAAAGTTTTTTGAACGTGTGAAACTGTCAGCGCTTCGTACGGTCGCTGAAACACATCCAATTAGGCTCCCTGCAGTAATTAATGGAGAGAGACCTGATTTTTAGGTCCGGCATGAATCTAGCGTTTTTGAAAAGAGATGTATGTATTTTATTCTGTTTGAAATGAAGTCGATAATATGCTGGTTGTGTTGTGGTTGGGAAACCGATTCCGAATGTCTCGAACTAAAAATATCGCTGTCATTTCCGATAAATATTGTTATATTATGTTTTAAAAAGGATATTAGATATCAAACTCCATATTTATAAGCATTTATTGTTTCTTCCCCATTTTGCAGATTTTCTACATGTCCTAGTTGCCATCTTTTTAATCGCCACTTATTTTTGACAGATAACACGTACGATGATGCCTTAAATCATAGCACAGAATAATAACCAGTAGTATATACATAATTATAAACAAATAAGAGATTAGAGCCTATCCTTACCTATAAAACTGAAAGTGACAGTGATACGTATTTTAGTTGCAGGTATTACACGTAATGAGGGATTGAGACTACTTTTAACAGTAATGAAATGGGATATAAAGTTCTATAGCTTTTTGCTATTAAAAGTGGCTCGTACTTATTTGCTCTAAGTATACAGCGGGCCTTATGGATCTGTGTGGCTTCTGTAAATGTTATTTGTAAGTAGACTCGAGAGACATTGAAATCAATACATATATGCCTTGAGGTAAATCTGGTTAGTAGTAGCATTGACACACATAATAAGTAGAGTATTGTTGTATCTCTGCGTGCAGCCATCACTGTACTGGACTAAAGCTAAAAGAGAAGAAATGTTTATTTCAAAGCGAAGTTAGATAAAGAAGGTCTTCTTCTACCGTGGGAAAACCCAGTCGGTGAACGACCCGATGTGTCCGAATGTTAAAGCTATCTAATAGGAGGTCTATGATTTGATTGGGGATTAGGTAAAGACCACCGTCTAAGTTATCATAGGATAGCAACCGGGACCAGCGTCTTAAGTGATTTCGTGTTTCGGAGGAAATGTTAAGACTTTAAATATTCCCTCCGAAACAGGGATCTATCTTCCTTTTCGGACATACGACTGGTTTAGCCTGCATTTGCAATGACCTAACCATACTAAAAACTAATTCACAAATTATTTTGCGTTGCAGTAGATATTTAGATTTCTTCATTGCAGAACTAAGTACTTAAATAAATACCTAAATACGCACTGTTTTAGTCTTAAACATCTCAAAATAATGTTTCCATCGTCCATTCACTAAGTGCTCATCAGTTTAAGTAACTAACTAACAATAATTGAAGGTGTTGTTCCATTAGAGTTGATTCTGTTTAACAAAATAAGATGCGACTAGCGATGACTGACTTTCGAAAAACGTTTGATGACGTGTCGGTTAGTTTTACCCAAGCAGAGTTATGAGTTGTAGAAAAAAAAACGTTCTCCCGCACAGGCTTTTAAAAGTGTTCTCGATAAAATACAAAAGTTGACTTGATTTTCGCGTGAAAAATGCACGAGGTAAGCCGTGTAAACGCTGTAGGTACCTATATACTTGACATGCCGAAAGATGCATTCTCTTTCACTGTGACTTTCAGAAATATTGTTCCATATGATGTGTCAGAAGCGCTTTAACGTACATAACAGAAGAATACTACCTTAGCAAATTTAATATCTAATGTTGTTATAACGCCCCTGACGTATTGTTTGAGGAATCTCAATAAGTAGAAAAAACTACATAGATTCTTACAGTAGTCTGTTTTTTGTTCAATATTTTACCAACCATGGAGCGCTCTACAGTTGCGAGGTGACTCGAATCAAATTTGACGCCAGCTCTGTTCCATGGCAACAATGTTAATCCGTATCGTGTTATCAGATTTTCCTCCAAACATTCCAAGGTCGCTGATAAATCTGCTTATTTTCTCGAATCCTGCTATAATCCTTTTGTTTTTGTTGTAGAGAGAGCTGTTTGCGGCAAAGGCGGACAGCGGGACGGCGGCCGCGGATCGCAAGTTGTCATCTTCCTCGGCAGGAAGTATGAAGAACAAATGGTTGAAAGCCTTCCGGAGTTTGAAGCCTCCGAGTGCTCCTCCGCCCCACGCAGCTCCACCTGACAAGTAAGCGAAACTATTTTTTTTTTATTTATTAAGGTACATCAAATGTTACAAAAGATTACAAAAAAACACTCACGCCAAACTACGACAGTAGTTTGTCGGCGTTGCGCTCATACTTCACATGCTGTTATGTAACACTTATCTACTTAGAATTAATACATGCTTTTTTTTTTTTTTTACACACTTCCTACGAAGATGGCTGGTCAACTGGCCGCCGGATAGGGCATCTTCAAAATAAGAACGGGGCTCAATCTTATACCGAAACCTATAGCGTCATCAGTACAGCATACCGCATAAAGAATCTCTACTTGTAAATAAATTGAGGCCGAACGCTTATTTTTGGTTGTGCTACGAAATCTGTGCGGCCATTTGACGATCGGCCGTTTATACATTGACACATTCTGCGAAACACAATATTCAGAACACACACAATCACACTGTCGGTTCTCGTGCGATTGGCACGCTTTGTACACGTCAACATTATTTACTTTCCAAGTGATTGCTTTGTTCACTACGGCCACGATAAAAACTGGACAGTTACTATGTAAAATGTAGCGCGTAATCATGCTGTGGCACGCGATCGTTTTCCTTTCGGAATTAGTTGAGATTGTTCCCGAATTAGATCAAGTGAAGTTTGGTTTTGTAACTTGTATCCTCATAAAAGGCAAGTCATTTACCTATAAACAATATAGTTCTGAAAGTAATGTAATGTTTTACCAAATGCTCCAACATTTTTACGTTTTACTAGGTACCCAATAAAAAAAATGCCCGGAAGCTTGAAATTGAAACTGAAATTGAATTTATCGACAAAGTATAGGATTTCGATTTGACCCTGGATGTCTGGATGGATGAGCAATAGATAGAGAAGGCTACGCAATTGTCTTTTTGTGATAAAGTTACAATTTTGTTTGGTCTTTCTAAGGGCTACCAACAAATACGCAGTAACGTGTAAAATTTTGCAACACCTACCGTATTTTGAACGTAGCAACGACGTTGAACTTTTAGGTTTTTGGAAAACTGAGTTTCAGCGCTGCTGGTAATATACTTTCGATAGTACGTTACCGGTTAGCAACGTCAATTTCCGTATAAGGTTATCGACAACAGGATAACACAATTTTCATGTTTTCGCACCGAGAGTGTGGCACGGTGATTGCGACCTTACACTGAGCCTTCGAGACATATTTTTGAAACAGTTGTAAATAAAATTGTTGTCTCTTTCTTCTTTCTTTTCGTGTGGGACACCGTGTCGTCTAGCGACCCAGTGAACCCTAGTGTCAGAATTTTTCAACCAACTTCAAAATTGTTGTGTTTGCTGTTGTTAAATTTTCCATGCGAAAAATTGCAACTATGACATGTTCCCACCACTTTATTATATGTTTTCCTACTTCCTACTAATAGAATTCATTCATATCTCGCCTATGCGTAGTGGAAACTTTGTTTCGGGCAGCGGTAAGATCATTCTTGGTAGACTGGCGCATGCGAAATCAAAGTCCTGATTCAGAAATACGCCTTGTGATCCCTGTTCCTATATTTTAGGCAGGGCAGTTTCAATTAGTGCTTGGATAGTTGGGAGCGTGTTATAATTGCTATTTAACTGTTCGTAGGTACTAGGTTCGTCTACATAAATTGGTTTGTGGACAGATTGTATCTAGGTACGTTATAGAATGAAGAACCTTCGAATGAGCCTTCAACCTTCAACTTCAACGCATTATATTTACAAATTGGTTCTTATCTCGTACCAACGTAGAATAATATTTTCTTTCGCTCTAAACGTGTTCAAAATTTTCCATCTTCATTACGTCTGATGCTGTAATGATACCGTTCAGAATATTCCAATCAATCGACTATGAAAGATTTTATAAGATAATTTTCTTGTTTATTTTCCTCGATGCTATCACAATGAAGGTGACCTCTACCTGTCTACTTACTGTTGTATATCGCCAAATCTGTATGTGTTTGTATGAAGGTCTGTGTGTCCGTATGTTTCGCCCTAATAACTGCGCTAGTTTTACACCTACTGACCTGACATGGAAGGTACTAATATACATCGAATTGACGCTAATTTAAGAAAAGGAGATAATAAATAAATATAAAACCTCCTCCTACACAAGTGAAAGGGGGCAAAAAGATATCTTAATTCTATTATAGTGAATGTTATTTATATCGTAAAACTAAGTGACAATTTCTTTGCCAAAAAAGCGTTAAAAATTATAGACTTTGAGAGATTTGCTTTCAAAAACGCTTTTTTGTGTCCTAATTCATACCACCTGTCTAAACTAGAAACGCAAAATCATTAGCACATATAAACTTTTAGCAATATTGTGGATTGACGGGTAGTGTAGGTAAAATAAAATTCTTGTATATGAAATCAGCTCTAGTTCTCTTTAGCTGACTACATTTCCTGCTCGTGTATTCTCTGATTGAACACGACGTGCAGCTACCAACAGATCACGTCATAACAAGGAGGCAATCAATCAATACCTACGAAAATATGTATTTTCATAGCGAAATATGCCGTACAAGGTGGAAAAAGTATCTTATAACAGAGATTTACTTTACTCACCTATGTCTCATTTAGGCACGCGTTTAGTGGGTAATAGTGGATTTTTCCTTGCTTTATTACAGATCTAGAGAATTCTACTCTAGCTTTAAGCCCGCCTTATTGAGCTATCTGAATTTCTCACTGATGTTTCCTCTGTTGTGAATTTAGCGTGCAATAAAGAATATTATTATTATTATTATTTGTACTGAGAACGGGATAAGGCAAGGAGAATGATGATGTACTTAAAAGTGGGTAAGACAGAAATGACTAAAAACAATGTTTTCTAATAAAGTGTTCGACGACTCTGTCTACGTGGTTTATCTACCTACAGCTCAGACCTACAGCCTACATGGTTAATTACCTGCTTTCCATTTAGGTCTTCCTAAATAAACCTAAACACAAAATTTTACCCACGGGTCAACCCAAAATTATGTAACAGCATTAAAGAGTGTCGCCAAACAAGATTAAGGAAAACATCACACAAAGACACACAACACATTATTATGGTTTCGTCCAACGCGCTTAACTAATGGTTGTAATTAGTAACATAGAAGCGTGGATATGTCCCTACTAGCTCAAAGAAAAATAAAGATTTCCAACGAAAGTCATAATTCCACATTGCATAAGAATTGAGACAGAGATCTTCAGATACGTAGTTGAACTACTTTACAGTGTCTTTATTAAACTCATCAAACAATGCAAGCAACAATACAGAAGCAAAGTATTTGCAAAACTACAGTTCAAGCGAATTTAAATAGTGCTTAAAAGTTTTAAGAATATTCCGTATTCTAGCGAATTTGGAGCTGGGAGTAAATATTGAAATTCAAGATAACGAGATGCACACAAAGCTACTGACGACTGAAATTCAATATTTACATAGCTACAAAAGAACTGCACTTCACTTGATACAATTTGGTACTCAAATATGAATACATTTGTGACCCAACACGACTGAAATTTCCATTCGTTTAGAGGACGCATAACACAGAAGTTTTTGGAATGTTTTAAATTCCCCTTCATGTTAATTCACGACCATTATTCCGTACAAAGCCATTCGGGTTTTTCATCATTTTTATACCAATTTTTTGCTTTGGGTGTAAGTAATCTCGTTGCCGCTTCGTCTCCAATTAGATTACTTTAGCCCTTGTTACTGTAAACTGTGATGGCCTGAATGCTTATCAGACTGAAAATAATCCTGGGAGACCTTTGAAGTTTCTTACTTAGCAGCGACGACTATTTATTCAGGCATCACAGATTCCTGCACATTAATAATTGTTAATCACTAACTTGTATGTCATGTTCATTTTGATGTTTCTTTCTTCTTGCATCGGTAAAGAAAGAATCAAATGTACCACGCCGTGTCGACGGTAATGGCCATGAGGTAACTGTGCCCTGTAGGTGTGAGTTGGTAAATGTGTTCCCGAGCCCACTGCCCAGCGTACCCTTGTAGACTCGCTCATCTCCGACACGTAGAATTGGCCTATTTCCTATTACAGCATGAGCAGAATTCAGTGTGTATCATGTAACCCTGTCTTGCTTCACTATTACATCCTGCTGTGTTTCTTCGATGCGGATCATTTCCATATAGAACAACGAAATTAGATATTGCTGTTGTTTTGCTTACAATGTGTGCATATAGAGTAGCGTGTTTTGTATGTGTTGAAGCTATCGAGGTACAAATCAACGCCGTGTTATTATCGCCATATAGGTAATTATCACGACGATGATTGACAGTATAATATCATCAAGGGTGAATTATAGTGTCATGTGGGAAAGGTAATCAACGGACGATTTGATGAACTCTGGAGTAGGAGTTTTTTAAACCTATTAGCCTTAAATATGGACATGGTTGTTCCACGACCAGAGTTTTATATATATAAGCAACATAAACCGTTAGCCTATAAAGGGTGTAAAAAAATTCCTGCAAATATTTTAGGGGGTGAATCAGTCCATGAAATTGAACAACTTTCTCAAAGGAACACTCTAAATATGAAAAATATTTTTGCACCTCCCATACAACATTACCAACCGACCAAGTTAATTGTTATGGGATATCCAAAAAACTTTCTCATATTTCGACAGCTATGTTTCTTGGGAAAAAATGTTCAGTTTCATGGGCTGATTCACCCCTCGAAATATTTGCAGCTAATATTTTATACCTTGTATACCATGTCTGCCTCGCTGTACTGCTAGACTGGAAGCCTGACACATCATGGACCCCCATGAGGTATCTGTGAGGTGCCCCTTTCACCTTGAGCATCATCGATCGACACAATGACGTGTGCTACTCTGACAGCTCGTAAATATTACACATCACCGATGATAAATTAACCGTAGATCGTTCAGTGCGGTGCAGTATTCAATTGCCGTACTAAGATAGAGTAAATAATTGATTCTATTTACAAAACTTGATCATTAGCGATGACAAGAGAGACGTGATAGATAGCGATCTTGGGATCTCTATTAGTTCTAGAAGCGCGTGGAACAAATCTATGGGGCAACAAGTTGTAAGCGAAATTAAAATGTCATGTGTTTTTAGGAGGAATGGCGCGGCCCGAGAAGCACGAATCGCAGCAGGGGAATCGGATGCACACAATTTCCAAGAGTACACTTATAAGAAAATAACACCGTGTGACGTGTGCTCGCAAGTACTTAGAGGTAAGAATTTCGTAAGGAATTTCTAGATCCCCAGGAGATTTCAGTACCACGGTGTCCTACACGAAAAGAGAGTAGGTACTACCAAGACAAAGCCTACGACAACTAAATAATGCTTGGAAATAATGGTATCAATAATGGGACCATGTGTTCAGTCAGATCATTTCCAGGATTGTTATATTACAGCTATACTTCATCTCATTGAGTATCCATTGTGGCGTAGGCTAACCCAAAAAATTCAGAATGGTCAGAGCTATAAGGTTAGGATTTCGCCATCTGAACGCTTATTTTCACTTGGTCCACCTTAGTTCATCAATTTTTTTTATGATGTTACCTACATCAGTTAGATATATCACCACAGGTGACCTTTCCCACCTAATTAAGCTCCTATTCCCTACAGTTCTCTAACTTAGATAGTTACTATTTGATTTGTAGTTCTGATCTGACTTTCGAACCGAAGGCATTCCCGGTCTCAGGACAGAGGTTTCGAGACTTAACGAAGTATATCACATTCCCTAGCATGTCGTAAAATATAAAACTGAAGGTTATGAGAAATAATTGTTATTGCCCCCAGGGTATAAGACATTATGGCACCGACATTGTAAATATGCGATAAGCGAATAAACAGAGGTTAGGTAAACACAGGCAGCGATTCGGAAAAACAATTATCTTAATCTAGCGCTGTCACTATGGGTCAAATAGGTTGAGAAAAAGATAGGAGATAGTTAAGTCATGATGACATGTCTTCTATCTATCTATTCTTGGAATATGGCGTCATATCTACATCTGAGACGTATTTTGCATGATATATATAATATCTGAGTCTATATTGCCACGTAGAAGTTTTCCCAAGTGGTCAAGGTGGAGGCCAGAACACAGATCTTAGTCTGAGGACTAGGGGCTATGTTGCGCAAAATAGTGTAGCACAACAGAAACTTGATAGTAAAATTTTCCGATCTTTACTATGACACAATGTCGAATATACCATTAATTACAGTTTTCTATTTAAAGTTCAGCTTGAAATAGTTCGTTGTTTACACTGTATAAAGCTGTGCGCTAAACATTCAAATGAACAAGAAAAATTAAATTATAACCAAAACATGACCGCCATAATGTAATAGTAATGAACGACCATGATATGTTTTATAATTTTGCCGAAAAAAATAAGATGATATTAAAAACGTGGCGACTAAACTGACTAAATTAATGAATTGAAATTTTTAATAATGACGTGGTTAGATATACTCTATACCTTTCTAAACCTATTTGACTCAAAGTGACAGTGCTACTGTAACGTTGAACAGAATCGTTTTCTCGAATCACAGCCTTAGTCAGCTTTATAATCTCAGCCTGTCACTGCCTGACACAACGGCTCTGAATCGAAAAAATAATAGTCAACGTCAAATACGTCGATGTTAACGTTGGTATACGTAGGTATACGAGTACCTACTCGTTGTTTGATAATAACCTTACGTAATTTACCGTACCTTGTACTGATAGCATCGTTACATTACATTCGTTTTTGTGATCTAGTCGCTGTATGCCGACTTTCTACACTTTGATGATTCTGAGAATTTTTCAATGGTTCGATTAATCCTTAAATTATTATTACTTACCAGCAAAATACCCTCAAGCGTAGTTTCAATTTCTAGTTAGACAGAAAATTATCGATGTTTACAAAATTTCAGGTAAGTAAGAGAAATTGTTTTGGCAAAATATTAGTTTAGGGACTTCCCAAGAAAGTTAAGTCAGGCAATTATTCAAATTGAGTGAGCTTTCTAGGGCGGGCGACGAACGCCGTAGAAGTTTTTATGAGGGCAGCTGTATTACCCACAAAAACATTTCTGTCGAAAATTACTTGTCATCATCGCATCAATGGCGAGTGTCGGCTGTCGTTTCAATTTGAGGATCTGGGGATGATAGTCATCCTTTATGGGGCCGCAGAGTAAAACGATTAAGTGGAAACGTCAAATGCCCTTGCAAAGTTGGCGACATTGAACTTTGAAAAAGGTTACCAGATCGCTTACTAGAGAGATTACAGTGTCCATTCAATTCCTTTTGATTCCGATTCAAAGTCAAAAGAGTCTGCAACAAAACTAAATCGTATTCTGGAAACAATCACATAACAGCAAGCGGTACAAGCAACGGCGGGGGCAATGACATGAACACTATTTCATTCAACGTTATTTTGTGGTAATTTTATATGGAAAACAGGGACTAACGACAGACAGTAAATTTATTACATTTCAGTAGAGTTAGTATAGGTACCTACTACATAAAATTGATTTGTATTTATTGCTATTTACATCACGCCTACATCCCTTACGCCGTAAGGCATACGGGATATTTTCCATTTTAAACCTTGGTTTTGAACTATTGTTTTCCTTTTATAACCACTTTAGTTTTAGGTAACTAACCACCTCTCTAGCTTTTGGGCTGTATCTAAGTAGGTGATATCTACTCGTAGGTAGGTTCGTGGTATGTAAAGTCATCACGGTTAGCGCTTCGCGAACCTTTTGTCTCGTGGCGTTGAACCACGAATTCCGATTAGCGACACAACGCCATACTTTCAAAAGCTTTCGGGTCACTGGCAACGTGGAGCGATGGAACTTGAACTATTTTGATTAATATCCAACAAAATCGGTAGGTATGTGATTCAACCCAAAATATTTTGAAGTTTCCGTACCTTCAATGCTCTTCTAAGTATATCGTCTATTATTCGGCGATATTTCAACGACGTTGTTAAGTAGGTATAGAAAGTAATTGAACCTGATAATTGATTGTAATCTGATATTGTTGTTTCCAATTCCTAATAGTAGGTAATTTGGCAAACTGAAACAAAAAAAACAAAAAGAGAGAAAGTGCTGAACAGGTACCTACAGGAGTTTAATATCCTGAATTTGGTCTTTGAAATACTTGTATCTTGGCGTTATGGTGGAGATGCAGAAATGAATCAAATTCACTAGTGGATTTTTTGTTGTGGTAATTCTCAAGTAGGTATCTTAATATTGTTTAGACTGTATTTCATAAATAATATCCATTTTTTTTCACAGGACACACTAGGCAAGGTCTGCGGTGCAGGTTGTGCAAGACAAACGTGCACACTGACTGTTTGCCGCAAGTAGGCAAATGTCAGACAAAGTCGCGACTCTTGCGACGACAGAAGAGCACATCTGAAATCGAGGCCCACAGAATACAAGACACAGCATTCGAAGAAGAAAGTAAGTCATCCACATAGATTACTGCAAAGCACTTGCATTCAGAACGATTCCTTCAAACGGATAGAACTGAATTATTTATAAATACCTACACCACTCAGACTTTGAAAACTAGAAGCTATAACCGTAATACGAGTAGGTAGGTACAACTTTGATTTGTACTTGCTAACCTGAAAACGTACTCGTATATCAACATAATGAAAATTATCTAATTGAAGCCTTTGAATTAATAGTAGACGCAATTAGAAGCAGTGGTAAGTTCTGTGACATTGAAACTGCTTTATCGCTTATGATAATCAAAGAGGAATGTTTGAATCTAAGGAATGGATTTAAAGTTATGATTTACTTTGAGACACAATACACCGCTCTAAATCATCCAGCTTGCAAAAACTACGCCACGATTTGCATAAACACATATCAGCAAATGTAAACAAATTCGGAAGCTAACTTCACGTTGTCCAGGGGTGGAGGATGGATGGCTGCCGGGACAGAGGCTCACACCCTACGATGATGTTTACGATAGCTTCTATTACGAGGGTACAGTATAGTCGGAGTGAACCCTCAGCACCCTCCCCGAAGCCGAGCAATCGACTATACTAACTCCAACAATGTCTTAATAGTGTAATATGTGATAGTCTTACTTACAGAAACTTGTTCGAGTATCCAACTTTCGACATACTAATACAACAGACACCACCCTTGCCTGACTCCACACATTTTAATATTAAAATTAACCAATCGAGTACCATGTAACTTTTCATCATCCTGGCTCTAAAGAGACTCTAATTACATTTCGCTCGGTGCTCAGAGGACGAAGTGGATCAGACCTACCAAGTTCTGAAGCGGGCCAACGAAATCGCGAAGCCGGGCGGCGGGGAATCGCGCGGGGGACCCGTAGTGCGCGTGTCAGCACCGGCGCCCGCACTGGCGCCCGACGAGGCGCCGCCCGCGCGCTCCCCGGCGCGACCCAGCGCGGGGCTGGCCGTGATGCCGCAGCCCATCGCCTCTAGCTCAGGTCTGGCGCCGCACCCGAGCTCGTTCGCTTCTCCGCTCGAGCCGCGCCGTAGGCCGCCGGCCGTCGCATGCCACCGGTGCACGCGTGACGCGCGACGGCCGACCGGCAGCTTCGATTCACTCGTTTTCAGTAGCGTCGAGTTGTTTTTGCACGCAATCCTTTAGTCGCGGGCGCAGGGCGGGGGCGGGGTGCGGTCGGTACTGAGCGCTGCTTGTCGGTAGGCACCTCAAGCTCGTCGCGACCCTCGGATGGCGGCGTGCGGCGGAGGCTGTTCGCTGGCGTCAAGAGTTTGTCCATGTGGGGCTCGCGCTCGCGCCGCGGGTCGCCGCAGCACCGGTCCATTTCTCTACCGGAAAGTACGCGCCCACGGCTGGCGTAGTGCCACGCTCTCTGTCTCACGGCTGCGAAACAAGCTTTGTTTGTCCCGTCTACTGGTTTCGGTGCCTCGTTTTACGTTGTGTATTCAGTTTATTTTTATTTATTTTTGCAGTTTCGGTGTTAGACAATAGAATATTAGGGCTACAGCTAGAAAAAGCTCGGCGTTCACCCCTTAGAAGCTTGAATGTCCTATCACGGAAATAAATCACTTCATGAAAAGGCATCGATGAACATGTGAAACGATTAGAATCCCTCCATTTTTTTGTATTTTTGTTTGTTTTAATTCTTGTTATTTATTTTTTTGTTTTTTACTTTTATTTATTTTGTGTTGTTCGCGCGTTGTCTTTGCAGAAGCGGATCAGACAGCGAGGCGAGGTTTTGGACAGCCCCTTTGTTTCGTAAACGAGAACGGCGGCGATCCCCCGCAGTCGATCCTCAAGTCATCCAGTGTCAAGAAAAAATGAATATAGACTTTTTACCCCACGGGAAAGAGATCGTTAATCCTATTGCCTCTCTTAGGCAGAGCACTGACTCAGCGCGGCCACCGGCTAGTCGACAGCCGCCTCTCGATGTTGATTATCATAAAACCCCGAAGCGCCCCGCGTTCTGTGATATGTATATTGTTACTGTTACAATAAAATTCAGATTGAATCAGCTTCCTTTTTTCTCGTTTACCTTCCATTTTGCAATTTGCACTATATTTCACTGGCGTTTCGAGCGGAAGCGCCCCGACCTTTACCGCGCCGGCATTGGATGTAAGTGGTGCATGGCTTGGCGGGGCCTGCAATGCATGCGTTTTTCTTTACCAAATACAAAATAAACACGAAACTGCTGACTCTTGCACTTACGGAGCTCGCAGTGTTTTACTAACATTAACTCGATTTTGCTTCAAAGCTCACAATTTTTAACTCGCATCTATCAAATTAACATCCCTCACATGACACTAATGTATAAAGACAAAAGCCAACCACCTTCGAACCACAAAGTTTTTATTTTCGTTTGGCTTTATTTCTAGCTTTCCTCTGCCTAAATTGCCTGTTTTCACCGTCGAGTTCGGAGGACTCCTCCCTGCAGCCTGCAAGGCTTAGCAATAGAAATGTTAAAACAATTATAGACTCGGTCCTGTTTATTTTGTCCACACAGGTTCGATGAAGAACTCCAAGAGTGCCCAAATGTTGAGGCAGGCAGACCGCACCAGTCCCTCACCTGGTACTAAAATGACGTATCTAAGCAATCCCTTGTAGCCTTCTATGTTGAGAGATTCGTTGCATTGAGGAGCATTTGGTTAAGAATCTGATGCCACATTTTTGTTATTCTATCCAACAAACGCTGCTGATGACGGGCTGCATCCACATAGATTTTGTTCCGTAACTTAGACAGTTTTACAAGCGCGTTACGTAACTTCTTACGTAGCTTTTCGTAGTACACAGTAGACTTATACAATTTTGTAGCTTATAGGATAGGATCAGAATCACCATAACTGCAGGTTTTCGAAACTTTTCTGTATTTATTTTAACTTTCTCCTAACATTCGTTTTCTTTTTTCTTAAGTAGTTTATCTACTTTTAGTTGCTACGCTTTTATGCACACTTTACTGTTGTGATTTTAACAATAATTACTTACATTTTGCTTGCCGTTAGTGTTTTACAATAATTATAAATAACATTTTTAGTAAATTAATACTGATTAATTTTAAAGAGCTTCATCATTTTGTAGATAAAGTTCACATATTAGTAAAAAGATGATAAAGTGAAAATACATACCTACATTGAGGTACGTGAGAACAAGTTTCATAACAATCATTTCACACAGATTTTACAACATCATATCAAGCACTAGAGTCACTCACGTTAGGGTGTGTATGTGGTAGGGAGTTTCGTATGCTCATACTGCGTAATGTTGTAGCGCCACACTCGCCGAGACGACAAAAGTTGAACCTTAGGATGAAGAGCCTGTCCCTGGATTCGCCGGAATGTGGGGAGCTGCGGCGGCGGCCGGCCAGGGACCACAGCACGGCGCAAGGCAGCCGCGTCCTCTGTACGAACTTGTAACGCCCACCCGGGTCCAAACAACCTTAGAATGTGACCTTCAGCTTTCTGCTGCTTGCGCTGCTAAAGCCGCTTTCGCCGTGTTACTCTAAGTCTCTACTAGCCTATAAGAAAAGCTGGTGTTACATAATGTAACAGCATTTCAGTTTCAGCCTAATAAAGTCAATACGAACGAAACTAGAAAAAAAGTACTATCTTGCGGACAATTTCTTCAAAATAATAAACATTCATTAAATGAAAAATTACGTAACTATAGTTATGTAGCTTGAGGCTCTGTAACATGAAATGCTGTGATTTATGAACTTCAACAACAATATATAGGCTGGTCGAAACCGACACGTTCTGCTGAATCAGCTTTCAATTCACCTTCATATTTTCTGAAGGATTAAACCCACACGGGCCCGGTTCTTTGGACTCTGGGCAATTATATGTGATTCTGTGTATTTGTGAGCACAAGCGATAAATGTTCAATCCGAAATACTTCTCTTTGGCTTAGCTCGTGTGTCATAGATGTAACGATCCGTGCCGTCTCTAGAGAACCTTTATAGGTAGGTATGTGGTGCGCTTTCGACGTCTTTCCAACTAAATAAATGTTGTTTTTCCTTCATTCAATATATTTCGTGTTTTTGTATTGATGTCAAGCGGAGAGTGTAACTACAGAATGTGAGGATAATATTGGATTTTTTCATCATAAGATTACAGAAAATTCGTTTCAAAAGAAATTGGCAGTCTCATATTTCTAAGAGAATTTGTCGATCTCATTTTGAAATCTATTTTCTAAATCATTCATTCTAAATAGATCATAATCGAATTCATTTAGATTCCTCACAATCATGTTTCCGCCAATTTTTCTTCCGTTTCTTTTATGTAGATGTCTGCGAATAATGGTATCGCAAACATTTTTAATTACGTATGTTTTTCTTTTTAGGCAACTACAGATCACCTAGCATGAGGCATGACCCGCATGACTTTTCTAGTAACCACACGGTGCAATATAGAACACGCTCATGTATGTTTAAATTTCTCTATTGATTTCATACCCCGGCAAAGAAATGTCTGTATCACCTTGATCTTTTTCGTGCCCTTGGAGCCATTCTTGTTTAATCAATAAATAGCGACTGAAAAAGATCTAATTTGACCTTCGGTATGGTTCTTCCTTTAGTGCCATGAACTTGAAGTAGCTTTTCAGATAAGTTGAGAAAAAGACTAGGCTAACTGTGTTGCCAGTAACGGTGATTCAAATCACGTTCCGTAGCACGGCAAGAGCACGCACGTGCGGTTGGCATGGTGAACCTGAGTTAGATATTTGAGTATTTTAAACGCTCAAATTCACGTTTCAGGCAGTAGGTAGTTAAAAGTATTTGCTTAAATACATACCTTCTTCTCTAGTCTATTCAACTAAGTAATGCCCGGTGTTTTTCGGGGCCGTACCACCTACAGTAGGAACCTTTAAATTTAGGTATGGATTGGTGTTACGGGTTATCAAAGTTGAATGCCACATATCAATATATATTACCGACTTAGTACATGCACTCAACAGTACGTAATCTAATATGCTTTAGGATCACAGACACGTTATTAGTGACCTTATCAGCTTACAGATAGGTGCAGCATGTTTGTCGGGGTATAGTTAAGTGTATTACATAGATAAGGATGTAGAACTACCTAATAATGATTTTTCTAGCTATTTCCCCTGGTAATGTTCCTACACCGTTGATGGACTGTAGTGCACAGTAAATAGCCAATGGAACCCTCAAAATATCTATCTGAAAGCTTGATTTTCTAAATAAGTCCACGCAAATCTGCAACGATCGGCCTAGCCATTCGTATCACACTTTCTACCTACTTCTCGAATTTGTCAATTTAAGGGTATGGATAAGTTTAGAAAAACGTTTGATACGAGTATAATTAGTTGCAGATTTTTGCATGTTTCGTAAATTCTAAATTAGAGCTCCAGGTAGACTGTTTTACACACAAAGGGTCAATGGAACCTAGAATACTTGCATTCCCCATCTGCTTCTATTATAAGCATGACAATAAGCAATCTCCTAAACATGTATTTTTGCACCCTTAGTAGTGTATCAAATAGGTACTTGAATTTTAAAAAAGTTTTAAAATACAAAGATATCCATGATTGTATGTGTATAAACTATTGTGCAAATTTTTTACCAGAGATTGCAACGAACGGTAAGGAGTGAATGTCCCTTTTGCTGGCACAATGATTACGTACTAGATGAGCACATAAAATTGTCTCCTTACCTTAACCCTTCTTGACTCCTTAACGAAATATTCTGTGAAAGTAATCATTACTCGAACTGGAACCTAATATAACCTGTACAGCGCCATCGTCGCCGGTGCATAGCAGAAGACTCCTCAGCGCACGAGGTGGCCGCATGAGCAGCGTTGAGCTGCCTGACGAACCTGACAAGAGCCTGTCATCCAACAGCGCCAGTCCTTGCCCGTCACCTGTCAAAGGACCCAACGTAAGTGCTCGCTCTATCTACTCGTAGGGAAATGTGGTACATGGTCATCTAGTAGGCTCGATACAGGAGGCTGGTCAGTGCGCGGGGTGGCCCCACAGGCAGTCTCGAATTTGAAATCATTTTACTGAACTTCTCCTAGTTAGGAGAAGACAAAAATATCGTCCTTCCATACAAAATCACAATCAGCCGTCTGCCTTTACTATTGGCGGCGTGTCAAAAAAATATTCCCTGAAATATATTCCTAAAGTTCTTCAGTTTCATGGTCTCATTACACCCTAAAAGTATTCGTAAGGCTACTTTTGATAAAATAGGAACTACGAGTACTTTTCATAAATTTCTGTGTAGGTAAAGTAGTTGGGTAGACGGTTAGAGATGTATTCATCCAGCGCAAACAGGCTACGTTATACGGGTCCGGTCGCTCCAGTGTTTGCCCATCACATAAAGATGGTTTGTCGTTCGCAAACCTAGTCCTACCTACCTTGGTAAATCATCATAGCTTAACAATCTCGCTTGGATCAAATGTCTATATCGAGGTTGGTTCGCGACAAAACGTTCATGTCTGAAATTCCTTATCAAAAATCACGTAGTTTGGACAGCCAGTTCAAGTACTTAAGTAACTTTACTTTGGTCCTATTCTTATGCAGGTCACACTAGGCTAGGTAATTTAGCTATGCCGTGACAAATTAGTAAATATTGTCTAGCCATCGTGGTAGTAATTGAAATAAACACAGCTATAGATTGCTACAAAGAAAACTATGAATGGAATGAATTTCGATCGATTTTTCAATTAGGCATGTAATACATGCTACAAAAACTTTTGTAACATTGATAAACGATTTGGTAGGTAAATCAATTTTGTTTGGTAATCTATCATTAAAATATATTGACAACTTAGAATACCAAACAACCTAAACAACCTTGAATGTTTTTAGAAATCTAATCGTTTAAGATTATTATCCAAGGTTGAGCTAAAGATATACTGAAAGAAGCTCCCAGAGCATAGCGGTGAACCAGGCCATGAAACTGAACAACTTTCCCCAAGGAACATAGTTCGAAATACGAAAATCATTTTTGGACCTCCTCTCCCATACAAAATGTAGGTACCAATCGACAGAGTCAATTTGTAGGGCGTAATTTTTTAATTGTAATTTAATTTGATGTAATTTTTTGTTATATTTCAACCGGTTCCTTGGTGAATATTGTTGTCATGGGCTAATTAGGTACCCCTTCATATATTTGCAGCTAATATTTTTAAACCTTCGATTGCTGTCCTCATCTTAAAAGACCATGACATGATGAAAACTTTAACAAAAATCCGCTACTCGCGATTGGATCACAAATACTGAAACTCGTTTATGCAAAATTTACTTTTGCTTTTTATAACAACACTTTTCTACTAATACAGCATCCTCTAAACAGGCTTCAGTAGGTATCCAGTACAGACCTATATATAGGTAACTACTTCAATCTTGACCAGCGGTTTTTGATAAATTACGACGTTTTCACCAGTTCTTTACGATTTTTACCTAGCCTCGGGAGGCTAGGCGATATCATATCGTAATGAATCACTGTCTTACTACAACATAATGCCTAATAGTAAGCTCCAAACCTACGTCATAGTCAGGTTTAAGGGTATGAGTCAAACCTGACCTTCCAAGCACGTTTGTTTGTTAAAATAGCCCTTTCACTTTAGTCATCCAACACTTCAATATCGACTAAAGCTAGTACTATTATTCTGTGACTAAATTATAACAATAACAACTTCTACAATTTTAATAGGTGGCTGAAAATGAAAACTGAGAATGGGCGAAAGGGTTGTGCGACTAATGCCTAAAATGAAAAATGAGTGATTATAATAACGTCCAACCAAAAAAAAATTACTAACGTAACGTCTTCAAAATAAGTAACGATTTTTGCGCCATAAATACTGCTCGAGTAGTAAGTGAATAAATGTATTAGAATTTTAAACCGAATATCAAAACATTTCGATCTGATTCTTCGGAAAAGTTGTCTCTGTTAATTTGGTACATTATTCATGTAAAATTACCCCTTAATTTTCAGAAGCATCAACGCCTTCTGCCAACGAATCTGTACGTGATCCTCTACAACTTCAAGTCACGCCATGCTGACGAACTAGACCTGAAGGCCGGCTACAAAGTCACCGTGACCGACACCTCCGACCCTAACTGGTGGAAGGGGAAGTGCCTGGGCAAGATCGGATACTTCCCCTCTAAGTACTGCACGAAGCTCCAAGCTGGCGAAAGACCCTTGCAGGTCACGCATAATTTACAGGTAGGTTGATATATCTGCTCTGTAAAACTCTTTCAAGCCAACTTGCCTTTTCTGTTACTTTGCGCTAAGTATCATCAGGTTTGAATATCCTATCCGAAAAACTAGTACAACGTTTTTTTGTCAACTCGCCTTCTTTGATTTTGGTGGCATTTGTAGTCATAACTCTAAAATCTTCAAACTTCATTCAAATACCTATCAATTTCTTTCAATAATCGTATGAAATATCCATAAAATCATTCCTCTAGGGACCACCTGGTTAAAATCTTCCATACATGTTCCATACAGTTTTATTCTATACAAACATTCGCTCTATCCAGACCTCATTTATCAATGCTCGTTGTAAGCAGCCAATTTCATGTTTGTTTCTTAGACCTACCCGAAACCCCACCAGGTATCAGACGGCGAGAATGGGTTGATGCTGCTTCGCGACCAGATCGTGATCCAGGTGGGGGACGAGGTGGACGGCATGGTGGTGATCCGGTCTGGTGACAACCGCACGGGCGTTTGCCCTGTCAAGTTTCTGCAGGAGGTGTGACGCTTCCATATTCCTATCTTCGCCCATATGAAGGTGAGTGTCAGTTGTACAATGGCTTTATGTACTTAGGACTCGACATACTGTAATAAGGTTATTTGCTCGTTCGAAAGTATATAAAATGATTTTGTGAATAACCTACTACCTATATCATCAGTTGTTATACTAAAGAAGAAAAATAGAAGTAGTAATCTAACCGTTTATTGAACTTTCTAAAATTTTCACAACTCTCTTTCTCGTTTGGTAGTAAGAAGTGTTTACTAGTTTTTCTTTTTTATTTTTTTAATGGGATTTGTGAGAGGCCAGTGTGCTATTGGTTTACTCTTGACCTCTCCCCATGACTACATTGAATTCTGTTGTAGGTAGGTACGAGTACAGTTGGTGAACGTTATGACAAATTCAGTTTTTACTGTTTCGATTTTCTTGTGATCGTTACCAACAAGCCAGATAAAAATAATGAAGCACGTTCAGTAAATGTTACTGCACGTAAAAAACTAATAATTATTGCTGAAAATCGCAACTTTAAATTTTGGATTGTTCATGAGTGACGCGGACAGAACACCTTTTATCATGGACAAACATAATGTTCCATCCAATGATGGCACATGTCGAATGTCGTTAAACTTACCTACCTATACAAAAATAAAATAATAAAACCTTGGTCACTGTCTTTGTGTCGTGGAGGTCATTACCAAAATTATTTCGTCCTTCACCGAAACGCCCTTCAATAGTAGGTTCATAACTATAGATTTTACATGACTACGCTTTATTTTTCGATCCACTTCAATTACTTTAATGGAATATGTTTTATTATTTACAGAAACGTGGATCGCTAACAGATGATCACCTACCCCTCTATAATCCTCAACCCTCGAGAAGCGCCCCTGTAACTCCTTGTGATAGTGAATTGTCAACATGGCCTGACAAAAGTTGGGGACGGCGGGATGACGTGATGTCACCTTCAACGTCTTCGGACAAAGGAAACTACGATGAAGGAGTGTGGTGGTGGCGTCGCCCTTTGGACGTACGTAGGACACAATGCCGCAGGTGCGGAGCCAACTCTTCAACAAGACCACTGCGGATGATGCCGTGCGCAGGAGTGGCCCAGGAGGAGACCGACTACAGCCGCCGCCCGTTAATGTCACGAGATAGACCGCTACTTTTTGACAGGCAATTATTTTTGTAAAATCATATCGAAAGCTACGAACTTGGAATCGAATTTCAATAAGATGGAATGCCGCGGTAAGGGTTGGATTAGACGTAATGAAACGTGTTAGTCGTATCGTAGGTAGCGCCCGGAGCAAAACGTAGCAATATACTGGAGTTATCATCAACATTATAGTCACACGAATTGTGTGAATGGTAACAATATAGTTTAACAACGTAAATGTCAGTGATTTGGTGTTTACTGACGTGAACCCAAAAAAGTCTTTAGGATCCTTTTGTATTCTGATTTCAAAAAAATGTTGTTAAGCCACAATACGGCCTAAAGTTTGTTTGGAAATTTGGTCCCTCCGTAGCTTTATACCAAAACGCCAAACAGTTATTTTTCATGGCAATACTGCGCTATACTTTAAAATGGATAGTACTTGGGATTGGGAGTCAATGTTTTGATAAATCATTATTATTTTGTAGCTACCTACTACATGTCTATAATACGAGTATATATCGATATTGTAGGTAACATCGTTATTCGTACTTAGGTATTTGCAGCAGCAGTTCATTTTCCCTTTTCACGGATCGTTTTAAACGGTTTTTTTTTTGTTAAATAAAGCTAATACATTATATTGTTTTCCAGACAGTGATTTATTAAATCTTTGAACTCTTAAATGGACAACATGAAGTGCTATAGATAGTACCAAAGAATACTAACTAAGTATAGCTACTCGCTTTAGTACCTACATGCTATATCACCTGTTTATTGACACGCGCTCCCATTCCCACGACTTTCCAAAAAATAATTAGACACTGTGACATATCATTTTTGAATGTTTACTATATATTTATTACTTTAATTGTGATATAAGATTAAATTTATTCTAATTAGTTAGGCATTATTGCATATTTTGGAAGAGTTTAAAAGTTTTGTTGCATTTTTTCGCTATATTATATTTATAAAATATATACATATATAATATATGATATAACAAAATTATTTATAGCTCTTATGATATGAATTTGCCTATTATACAAACAAGAGTTTCCTTGCCACATGATGCTGAATTACGTACTTTATATAATTCAACACTTTTATAGGTACCTATACCTACCTAACACTAAGTTTAGTTTATACTTTTGCATTCGCCTTAGTTAGACCTTATGATATCTTAATATGAATAATCTGTGCCGTAGTAATAACTATAAAACATTAGTTTTTTTAACCTCAGCCAAATATAAAAGTTAATTTAATATGATAAAACTAGCATTAAACAGAAAAAGCGTAGATGAAAAAAATAATTAAAATGGACTATACCTACACGTTAATTTTTTTCTAATCATTACTTTATCAGTAAAAATAATGTATTTTTGTTTTGTCAGTTATTCTTTATCTACTCTTCTGGATGGAAATTAAATTTACCTACCTATGAATATTTATGTAAGGTATGCATTTAACACGCCTAATTCTATTTTTACCTCAACTCGTTCTTGTTTCCTTTTGATCTGAACGTTACACATAACTCCTTATATTTAGATATTCAGTTGAAACGTTAAAGTGCCGTCCCCTTGAAGTTTTAAGTGTAATATTTATACATTAACCCATAGATTAACCAAACATAATTAAATATAAGAATATACATTTGCTTGTAAGGAAATATTTGTATTCTTATGTCAAAAATCGTCTTTCATTGTTTCCTCAGGAATCAAAATTATAAATTTTTATACTTTACCAATTTATAACATCAAAATAATTGTTTAATTATCTACGAAGTTAAAAATATAATATATGTATGCCCCACACAAATTAAAACTGGCATATTTTCTCCTATATATATTATATCACAGAAAAATATATTTATAGCACTGAAAATACTAATATTATTGGTGTAAATTTACCTATTTTTATGGAGAAATCACAGCTTCTATTAGATATATTTAGGTGAGAGATTAGAGTTATTTAGTGATAAATGTCATTTATAGGGTGAAATTTTACTCGATACCTACTAAATGAAAACTCAAAATATGAAGGTCTGGTGGAAATAAAGAATGAATAATATATTTTATTGTAAAGTTATATCTATCCTATCATTTAAGTAACGAATTTGATTTATTATAGGTCAAAATTAATATAATGATTATAATTATTATTCTTTATATACTAATGCTGCTTATGATTGTTTGCAAAATGATTTACTGGAGATATACATTCTTAGTTTTCATTATTATTTCGGGACAAGTAAAATTTCACCAAATATAGATAAATTAACCGAATGTGTATTAGGTGCTTAGTGCCGACCCCAAATGTGTATTGTTAATAAATTATTCTAGATTTGTTGCAAATATCGCAAAGTATATTCAGAAAGAAAGCATTTGATTGTAGATGAATCATGTAAGCTTCAAAATAACTATTCACTTAACCCCTGATTAGTATATTTTTAAGTTAATTTTATGTTCTTTTAATAGATAAACGCAGAAATAAACAGTAAAACATAAAACCTTAGATGTAAAAGATGACATAAATAAAGTAAAATCTTAGGTTTACGGAGTAGAGCAAACGCAACCTTAGAATCACGTTCTTTCTCTCTCTTTTCGTGTGACACCGAATCGTCGAATGACCTATCAACCTTAGTGTCAAAATTTTTAAACGGCGGTCGTTACACAGGTATGTCAGAATCACGTTGATTTTATTGTGTTTGCAATCTTTACAAGAATTTGCTTACATTTAATTAATAGTTCCAAGACACATTGTTTTCACAATTCTCTTTATGAAACAATTTATTTATTCACTAGAATCTTAGCACCTTAGCTTTCTACATTTCGTCACTCTAGAAGCATATTACAAGCAAAAAGGAACCATGCTAATTTATTTTACTTGGCCTACTTTCTGAGAGGGTAACCTAAACTTACAAAATGGAACCAAATTATTACCTAAAATACTTATTATAATGTGATAGTTCATAGAGATACACCTAACGATACCCAAGTGAGAAGTTAGTATTTAAAATGGATATTTTAGTAATATACACGAAAGTAAATTTTATTGAAGTATTGTATCGTATGACGTTTACGAACTTTTCTCCGACACGTTTTCTATCTAAAAATAATCAATTTTTTGTTTGTACCTTTGAGTGGGCTATTTCGCTCTTTCTTATACTTACTATTATTTTTGTTTAAGTTTAGAAATTATCATCTTATCCTTTTCTAGACAGACAGGATCACAATGTGATTTTTATTGTATTATAGTTGAGTATAAAGTTATCAAATTTAAGTTTTGTCGGGGAAAGGTATCAAAGATAACACGAATTATCCAATGAGCTATTATGTAAGTTACACGATTTAGCTGTCAATTTCGTTACGATTAGGTATGCTGGAAACATTAGGTAGTACCTACCAAATTGAAAGATGTGAAAAATGTGAAAATGCTCCAAGCTACGAAAGTGGTAATCGCAAACCGCAATTGGCTTTTTGTCTTTTTCATTTCATGGTTACCTAAATGTATATTTTGAACCTTTTTATTTTCTGTATTACGTATTTTTAATTTCTTTAAACTGATATGTCATAAGATGCATTACTCCTTTATTTGAAGGACATAAAATATATTTTATTTAAAAGTTTCTTATTTATTTTAACCCTTCAGTTGTCAAACGTCCTTTCCGCAAAAAACCTAGTAGAATACTAAGGCTGGTTTCAGAGCGGCGCGTCTCAGCAGCGCGGCTCGGGCGCGCGTCTGGGCAGCGAGCGCGTTCGCTGTGAAACGACATTCAGACGCGCGCGCTTCGTTGTGGTGTACGGTCGAGTGCAGAGAATCATTATGCCAGCAAACGTAATCACTATACGTTACATGGAAAAGAGTGCAACAACGACGTCTAAAAAGATTGCAAGTCGACGCTACTGGCAATCGAAGGAGACCCGACCGCGGCGCGGCCGAGACGCGGCCCAAGACGCGTCACTATGAAACGCTACATACAATCTAGTGTAATGCGAGGCGCGCGCGGCTGGGCAGCGCTGCCGAGACGCGTCGCTCTGAAACCAGCCTAAGGGCTTTTTATTTTTTATTTTTTTATTTCTAATTATGATGAATGTCTAATGTTTCCAGCGATCATAGTTTCTGTACTGTTCGTTATTTTATATGACGATTGTTTATGAGTCGTTGCTTCGATTATGTTGGAGGTGCGTTGATTGGTTCTCGAGTTTACGAATGTTGTGTTAGATATAATAAAATTGTGTCCTGTATTTAAATGTGTTTTAGTTATCCTTTAAACAAAACAGGGAGAATGACAAACCTCCACTAGGTACATAATCTTTTCAATTTCTTATTCAATAGATAGAGGTAAATTTGGTATAATAAGATTTAGAATTACTTAGTATTAAATTCTTTAGATTTGAAAGAAAAGTATTAGATTTGAAGTACTTAGTATTAAATTCAATCATAAAAGCATGAAACAAAAAGAAACTTTCTGAGATAGTATTATCTTATTCTGTGATAGAACTACGAAATTAATCTAATGTAAATTACCTACGTCCTAATAACAGTGGCGAAATCCGAATTTACCTACTTTATAAGGTAGGTACTCAATAAACTCACCAAATAAAACTACTTAACAAAAATAATTAATTAATTTAGGTACCTACTACCTACCTAAATAAACAAGTTGGTTACTTAACTTCACGCAATCTACAGCTTTTTTAAAATTTACTGACGTACAATCATTCCTCACATTACGAGTTGATTACCTACCTACGTAGGTACATTCGATTTCCAAAAATGAACTTCAGTAGTTGCAAAAATTGTGTAAACCCTACCAAACCAAAACCCGGTCCTAAATTTTGTAGGTACTTAGTACCTACCTAATGAATTGCAATGAAAACCAAATTTAACGTCCTCTATCAGTAGACTGTTGTATGAAAACGGACGTCAGTCTCATTTCATGGTGTTAACACACAGTTAACCAACTTGCTTGCTATAGGCAGTTAAATGTTGCACGCAGTTAAGTGCAGATGGAGCCACCAGTAACCGTTTAAACATTCGCATTTGCAAAGGTGCTGTTTTGTATTGGATGTAAGTATAACACATACTTGGCGGGAATTTTAAACCCTGGCATCTAGAAATACCAAACAGATTGGCGCAATGGCCAGTAGACAGACATACCTACTTAAAAACTTTCTTGTGCATCATTGCAACCTAAAAAAAGTGTAATGAAAGTATCGAACCGAAACATTTTTGAGGAAGTTACGCTACATGCGCAAAGGAATGGCGAATGGCGAGTTGGCGGGCGACCCTCTCGGCGCTGGCTGTGTCGATAACCCTACCAGCGGCGCGCCTGCGCTCTGCCGCCCCCCAGCCGCGGCCCGAGCGAGTGACGTCGCAGAGGCGGCACTAAGCTGGACGCATTCCACAACAGAATCGCAACCGCGCATCATTTCGCCCTACTCATGAAATACACCAAATAATATTTCCTGAAACTACTTTTTCATGCTAAAATTATTTACAATTATATTTAAATCAAATGATACTTTAAAAATTATGGTAGCGACTTGAAGCTAGAGTTTGGTCTCCAGTGTGCCGCCTTCAACACTTTAGAGATTCCACCACACAGATGGCAGCACTGAAAATATTTGACATTCCTCGGATTCCAATCGCAGTGGGCTCGGCTCAAATGTCAAACGCGACTATTTCGTCAACAGAGCCGCGGCGCGATAGTTGGTTTTTATAAAATAACAACAAATACTTACAACAGTGTGTTTTGACGGACAGTGGTTATTAATCGGCAGAATTTTGTACATTTATGTCGTTGTGAATATAGCAAGCTCTCGTGTGCTCTCTGCAGGAATTCGTACGCTGTTGCGAATCAGTCTATTGATTTTTTAACTTTGCCGGTTACGCTAGACTGTTTTGAAGTTTCAGTTCAACTTGAAGGACTGAATATTTTTACTTATCATTTCCCTGTTCGTGTTAACATTGCAAAGTTTTATTTAAATGGTGAGAAAACAAACATTCTCGTTTTGAATCAACTTGTGAAATAACGTGGGAAGACACTTCGGTAAGTTATTTTTTAAGATTCTTTTAAGTGTCTTGACCTTTGTTAAGTTTTTTACCCTTCAGTGCACGTTTTGTTTATCTTGTGAATATATTTTAAATAGCGTTTTTAGGTAGTTAGATAAGTTCTTACTTAGCGCACTGCACAACGTCGTGATTGGTGTCTATGCTTAAGTAGGTACCTAAAACTTAGGTTACGTGTGAATCTCATACCTACGCTTCGTGATGTTCGTAATGTGAATTCTTGGAGTCTATCGCACGTAATGTATGAGGTAGGTACTCAAACTACCTACCGGTTTGATTTGCGAGCGCGACTCGCAAAAAATTTCGCCGCTACGCGAAGCGAAGGCATTCAGGCTGCGCCAACTTACCTACCTACTACACTCGCGAATATAATAGCGAGGAATGCGACCGCCGACCGCGCACATACGCTCTTACTCCCCTACGCGCCGCTGATAAGCGCACGATAAAACGAACGGACGATTAGCTAATGTGACCCCGGCACACTCTTTATACTAACTTTGGATTATTTGCTATAAGACTTTCGACAGACCATCCGTCCGTTGGCCAATAGTAATGATTACGTAGCCACATTCCTGACTCGAAGCTGACGAGGTACGCGGTTTACATTATCTTTCTTTACAACGCAACAAAATTTAAAGAAATAATCGCTATCACATGTCTTTTTTTATTACTTTTCTTACGCGGCACCGGTCGAGTAAAAGTTAATTAAGTCTTTAACCTGACATACGTAACTACGCTGCTATTTCTTCTATGCTCTACAAGATGCCATATTAACCTTATTGGCCGAACGTCCACAATTTAATACCAGGCAGTTCATCCATAAAGCCATCAACTTTGAGAGAATTTCCTAAAGACGCTGCATGCATTGCGTTTCAAATTGCATCCATCCAAAATGTTTGCGCTTGGTAACAGTGGATCGAAGTTACACAGAATTCGGGCAGCCCTTCGACTGAGGAAGGAAACATCTGCTGCATTCCCGTCTCCCCTCGCGCCGCAGCGGCCACGTGCGCAACGCACACCAGGGGTAGCGCGCCTGTCGTAAAGAATACACCGCACCCCATATGCGGGCGTTTCGGACACACACGCCAATATATCAAACTCTAAACCAACGTCATAGAGCATTCTTTTCCGGAACACTCCATAGTTTACCCAAATAGATTATTATTTTTAACGCTGGGAATGTCAAGGTTCGACCACCATGTGGTGCATGTTACTGATAGTATTCCTTGAACTTTCACATTAAAAACTATTTTACTTCGCCTATTTACTGAAAAGAACCCCTGAACAATGAAATCTCAATTCTGAACACAATGAACACATCATCCATGTAAATGGGATAATCGATTCATCATTACGAATTCCAAGCGTTCGCCTTGTAATAATTTGTAATTATGTTAAACTGAAGCATCACGTCACTGAGAATAAGCAGATGTCGTGCAGCTGCTGTTTTAGAATCAATCGCTTTTTATTTCTTTATTGCTACTGGAGAATTTCTGTTTGCGTGTCAACAATACCCCCAGGTAACATCACGCCGTGAGACCGAATTCTTGCATATTTACAAAGACGTTTCGTATAAGATAGGACGTTGTCACATTATCATAAGGGGTCGCTAGATGCATATTATATCGTCGGTCGAATCACGAAAGGGCGTAACTGTTTTTTTATAACTTTACAGGAGAGCAAATTAAAGAAATCAGTGACCAGTTTAACGGTCATACAAAATTTTTCATAATGTTTATTTAGAATGTAAGTAATTAATTTCATAGCAAATTTAATCCTTTATATCCAGTTATTAATAGATTTCCGATAACTTTATTAATTTATGAGATATTTTATTTTTTTTTCACTGAAGATCCACTTACGCCTATTCGTGATGTAACATTTTGTAATAATTATCACTTGTGTCCATTTACATGAAAGTAAATTCAAACAAAATGCTTGAAATATTATATATTTAAACATACAGTTAGACACTTATAGTCAAATAAATCAGTCTGAACATCTCTCAAAGCGATATGCATACAGTTATACAATTATAATCAAATCAATCAGTCTAAAAATCTCTAAAAAAGGGAAGTGTATGAAATATTATATATTTTAACATACAGTTAGACACTTATAATCAAATAAATCAGTCTGAACATCTCTCAAAGAGATATGAACACAGTTAGTTATACAGTTATAACCAAATCAATCAGTCTAAAAATCTCTAAAAAAAGAAAATGTATGAAATATTATATATTTAACATACCTACAGTGAGACACTTATAATCAAATAAATCAGTCTAAACATCTCTCAAAGAGATGTGCATACACTTATAATCAAATTAAAACAGTCTGTAAATCTGACAAAGTTATACAGTTAAAGCCAAAAAAATCAGACTAAATTATCTTTAAAAGTGAATAATCAATTAAAACAGTCTGGAAATCCTTCAAATTTCAATCATGTGGTAAAGATTTATAAAATAAAACGTGTTCTTGGTTTCTTATTATCGGTGTATCTCCAGTACACATTGACAAGAGGTCATCATATTTTTCTTTGGAGATTCGTTTGTCGCTGTGGGTTTTGTTCATGGGCTCAATAGCGTTTCTAAAATGAATTAAATGAAATCGTTTTACTGTAATCGACCGATACTCTTTTTCTAAATGGCTTGTTTTGAAAAACAAAGTTTCAGGTTTGCTTTTTACTACTCGGAACTCCATCATGTCTGTCCATTTCACAGGTTCACCTTTTATATCATCTTTTCGTAGCTGAAGTAGCTTGATTTTTTGTGAGAACTCCTTGAAATTTAAGAAATCATTGTAATTATATTCTTTAACATCATAAGGAGTTTGGCGTGCAAGTCTCACAATCGGAACAAGCTGAGAGGGAACAAAAATGTTTCCTGCTTTGGACATGGCGTAAGACACAGCACTGTGTACGGAGTCTCCCTCACTCTGGCCATGGGATGGGCAAAAAAAGCGCAAGCTAATTTCTTCAACTGAATCGCAATGCATCATGAAGTACAGCAGCATAGCAGCCACCACTGAGTTTTTGTTTTGCCCTTGACAGCCGTCACTAAACAAATAAACTTTCTTTACGCCTTGCGTATCATAACGAGACAAGAAATGAAAGAGGGCTGTGCTTATTTCTGAAGCACCTCTCTTACTTATAGCCTCGTGCCATAAATTGCATGTGCATTCCTTCGAATCCAGGTCGTAAATCGTGAAATTGTAGTTAGCCAATCGCCTCTTGTAAAATATGGCACTCTCGTTACTTTGAGGCAAGTATATAACCTGTTGAAGGTCAAAGGAAGCGCAACGAATTGTATTTGAACATTCTTTTTTACAATTTGCCTTTATTTTACGTACTTCTTCTTTTTCAGAAATATGACTCGTGTATCGTTCTTGCAGTTGTTCTTTTACTTCTGTTGTACCCTCTCTGTAGGTAGCACACAAGCCGCATTATCTTTTTTAGGCCTATGAATGGATAAATTCATTTCCTTGAAAATACTCCTATACAAAGTAAAGGAAACTTTTGTTTCATTCTCTTCCAAAAACATAGAATGCATTTTGCGCAATGTAAGGTCAGGGTGTAGATATTCTTTTGAACTTTCTTTTCTACAATAGTGGGATTCAACTCTCGGGAATCTATTTAGATGTGCTATAATATCAGCTCGTTTTTCAGCATCTTTAGCTGGATACGAACCCTGTCTACCACCTCGTTGGTCCCTCTCTACCACTCCTGTAGGTCTAAGTTTCTTCAAGGTAGTGCGGACAATTTTCTCACTGATGGCTAAAGTATTTAAAAACATTTTTTTGCACACTTTGTGCCTGTTAGCTTCCAGGGGCAGATAGAAATTTAAAGTGAACTGACGGCGCGATTCTGATGGAGTGGTTTTCCTTGCAACAGGCTTTTTTTCTGTGAACCTAGCTACGAACTCCCTTTGTATCTCAATTTTCCCAGTTGCGTAATATTCTTGTAAAATAACTTTACGATCGTCTTCTGTAAACAAGTAGCAATAGTTCCCGTTTTTTGCACAATTTTCAAGATTACACATCGCACCCACTTTTTTTTCTGGAACAACTTTTTTTGTAAATGTAGATATATACTCTTTACCCTGCTGTCGAAGAGTTTTTGCTAGCTTGAATTTATTGAATCTTTTCTGCTTAGCTTGTAAGTTTTCTCTTGGGGAACCATCTAACACAAAATCTTCAGGTTGAACGTTATTGCCTTGAGAAACACTTTGGTGATACGATGCAATATGGACATTAAGGTGATCTGAGCATAATAAAAGAGCACAATATGAGCAGGTGCAAGCTATCAGTTCAAGGCAACCAGGAAATTCACAAAATATTGGATCTGTTATATCAGATTCGCCATGCCTTAAAATACTCGGTGACTCATTAAAATTGTCTAGCAATGCAGCAGTTTCACTTGACGCATTCAAAATATCTGTATCCATATCTTCACAGTCTGTGAGAGGCTCTTCAATGACATGCTGCTCTAATGGGTTTTGTTTTTGGGCAATATGACCTTCTAATTGACTATGGTTGGAACAAGATTGTTCAGGTTCAGCAGAAATTCCGCAATGAATATCACACAAAAAGCAGTTACAAATAAAGCATGTTGCCAGGACTGGGTTAGTGCAGGAAGCAAACTCACATGTCTGTTTATTAGTGTGCATAACCAAAAAGCCAGTGAAAATCGTTGAATTTTGAGTTAATGAAAAGTGGTTTTCGCATGATTCTTCACCATTTATAAAATGATCCCAGCATAATAAGCACGAACAGCGATGGCATGCACTCCATACTGCATCAGTGCATGTTGAAAATTGGCAACACTTCACATGTTCATTTTGGCCTAAAGTGATGGGTTCTTGGAAAGTATAGTAGGCATCCTCAGTAAAATAACGGTCTTGATCTGATGTCGGGCTCTGGTTTGATGTCGGTGCTATATTTGGAAAATGGTTAGAACAGGCCTTAGTGGTGTCGAAGTGCTCTGCACATAATAAACAACCACACTGAAAGCATGTAGTTAAAACCGAATTGTGACAATCTTTGTATTCACAGCAATGATCAGCTATCGGTTTACTCAGTTTTTTTCTGAGCTGCATATAGTTGGAAAGAGGCTCATCATCAGATGAAGAAACATCCAATTCTATTGCTGTAATAGTGCCATAGTACCATTTCCGTTTGTAGAGCATTTTAACTTTCACACCAAGCTGAAACGGCTCACCTTTTTTTACAGTTCGGATTTCTTTAGTGCTTACGACATTCTTGGTGCCGTCTCTCCAAGTCACTAACACATCCATTGTAATTTTCCAAACGACGACTATGATGTAATCTGCAAATAATATTTACATTTTAATATAAGTTGCAAGTTGAACCTCTGGCGATAGTACAGGTTATTTAGTAGTGCTGCCGATAGTACTTTGATCGATATTGATTATTTGTTGATATTTTAATTTTATTACTAGCCATAGTAGAAGAACATAATGATGTTTGTAGGTATTACGAAGCTTCAATATAACACGAGGCCTACTTAAACGTGCTAACAGTACGTCATCCGAAGACTGTTGATCTGGTGCGATAGATCTTTATATTTGTTATAAATATCGATCTCAGACATTCATAGTAACGTGTTGATGTAAATGCAGCCTGATTAAACATTCTGTCAGCCCCACACTAAATAACAAGTTTTTATAACTTCAAAGTATTCGTAACCTCAAAATACAAAAAAAGTCTCACATTTTTTAATACCAAAAATCTGTTACAAACTGTATACTTACCACGAAAAGGATCACACACGGAACCCAGAAATATACTTCTTGTGTTCACAGTCACTGTTTTTCTATATTTAATTATTTTTTCACTCTAGACGCACAAACTTTTGGCATAACTTGACGAAAATGCAGGTTTGAACTTGCTCATTTTTTAACGGTAATAGGCGTAACTGAATTCAAACTCGCATTTGGCGGATAAAAATAATATCACGAAGAGTCGTAACTGCAGTCGCCCGTTCGTGAAAAATAATTGAAGTATGAAACAGTAGTTAAGTCTCTTCGTGATTGTTCGTGTAGCCTTCTAGGAATGGAATTCAGATAAATCCTTTCGTGACATTAAAATATGCATATTTTTCAATGCCGTGGTGTATAAAACTAAAAATCGTCATTTTGTTGGTTACGCCCTTTCGTGATTCGGCCGACGATATGCGCGTCTATATGATGATTGCTTCTACACATAATACCTAATTCTAATGTGGTTCCTGACCGTTGAATGACTTCTCGTGACCATCAAAGTATGTGTCGAATGATCTATTCTGCCGTACGTCTGACATACCTTCGGCCCTCCGCTCGCTCGTGACTCCGCCTCCGGCCAGAAAAATTCTATTGTGGTTATTGTACCAAATTCCTCATTATTAACGTAGTCATCACTCGACATTTGGACGGTTTGTTTGCCGTCCCTTCCTTCACGCCGCACTACTCGCGTGAGAATACCACAAGAATCTTGTCTCGGCTTTTGAAAGTATAATGTCATTATATCTCTACACATTCCAGGAATTTGACGTCCATTATACTCATCAAGATTCATCAGTTATTTCTTTATAAAATATGTCCACTATGTTTAGAATGTATTTAATCACGTTTTATATTTTAGTGTCGTTTGACTTTACTAAGTTTTACCATGTTGAATTCCATTGTAAATTAAGCGATGCATATTGTTTTCGTAGACCGAATACTATCTACCTACTTCTATTTGCATTGGCCTAACCGCCAAAAGCAATTCTCCTGGTGTGCGTAGGTATAGACATGCGAAATTCCTTTATTACTATGTATTACGATCAGTGCGGTGCCCTATGTTCATCAATATTAACCACTGTGAGATACTATATCCATATGAATCAAAATATTCTATAGTTTAAATTATTATATGTGATTCTCTCATCAGTTAGTGTTTGCTTTAAATAAGTATTTTCGATTAATCCGTAAATGTTTTGAATGTGAGCAGATCATTTATCTGTATCCTGTTTTATTACTTGTAGTTCTTAACCTACGCATGGTTTATCAAATAGCGTAATATTTTCGCACATGTTTGGCAGTGGCCGGTCGACGATACCGTGGCCCATTGGCTGCGTTCCCGGGCCGGTGGTATGCGGCCGTTCGCCACGTTTCGCAACTCTTTGTTTGATCATCTGATCTGACTTCTGACTCCTCTTATTTACGCGAAATTCGTACGGCCTGGCGCACGTCTGTCCACCGTCTAGCCATTTACACTACGAGGAATTTCCGCCAGTTCGACATTCGCGTGCCTTCACCTTAATGTCTGCGGCATTTTGTTCTTCAAGCCAAATATTTATACATGCCCAGACGTGGGATTCCTGCCACATTATTTCGTATGCGAACTCATGCTAATTGGAGTCGAATTTGTACAAAGACATTCCATGCCAAAAATACTTGGCAATTAAAGTTATAGTTGTATAGAAAGGTTTGTTACACTGTCTCGTATCATTTCTAGTGCCAATTTAATCATTGATAATGTAGGTCAAGTCTGACTTCATCTATTTCTTTCGTCACTATCGGAATTTTACTACTCGTGTTAACTGGTGCTTTATTTATTAGCGTACCAACGTATTTCTTGAATGCTGGTATTGCCATTATTTGATCGCGATAATCTTTAAATAATCATGACCGATTGATGACCTGTCAAATTCTGATTTTCAGGTAGTCATGGAGAAGGTGGAGTCCCCGCTGGACGTGTTATCGCGAGCTGCTACGATGGTGCAGCCTTGCCCGGCGTATCCTGCCAGCGATTCAGACAGCTTCGGTAAATATTCCACTCCAAAAATCTCGACTTTTTCTCATGATTTCAGCTTCAAATTTACCTGAAAACACAAATATTTTAACTACTTTAAACAAACTGTTGATCTAGTGCGTAGGATCGTGGAATGTTATCAAATATGCGGTAGTAGCACAAATTAAAACCCACGAATACGCATAACTTGTAAGCATTATCGAACTGACACGATTGATAGATATCATTTGCCTTGGCACTTAAAGAATTTAGCTACATACTGCTACTGTGTGCTATCATATCAGGTACAAATACTAGTTAGTGCTATGTGGCAAATTAAAGATGAGCTGTCTGCGGCTTCGTTACCAGCTGGTAATTTCATAGAGGGATTAATGGTGGGGGGAGGGATGGCAGGGTTCTTGTTTGTTTAGTCGTATGAGCAGCTGAGATGGCTCGCGGCCTTGTAGGCGGGTCGCATTCCAGATTCCAGCTGACATTGTTCGACCGCCGTCGTCCTCTTCGGACTGTTCAATAGAATAGTTTCTAGTTTTCTACACACTCTACGTTCTTGCTAAGATTATCTCTTGTTAGTTACTTATATGTGTGTGTGTACTTTGCAACCATTAGTACCTACTTAATGATTCCATACAAGCATTTATTAAAATTTATATTTATTTTATGGAAGACATAATGGAATTACAGGTCTACAGTTGTCTAAGCATTTGATGAACATTGGATACTTTACAATTTTTTTTTACCTTGAGTGCAAACTTCGGATACCTACCCTAAATGATAAAGCGTTAAAAGATGGACCAACAAAAGAAAAGTAATATGTACGACAGAAAAAGCGGAATCATGCTCAAATCACAATGGATGCCATTGTTGAGTCGAACTGGTTTCGCGTTGAAGCCTTCATCGCCGCAATTCGGTGATCGGTTCAGTCGAAGCGGCGCGAGCGCTGCCGGAATGACCGTCACGCTCGGTACTGCCAATTTTTTCCAGACAACCAGTCGACTAGCACGTCCGGGTCGAATACCAAACACCCACGGCTACAGCTCGTTTGAAAACTTTTCCCACTCTCATATCAACTTTATTAGTATGAGAACATTGAGAACCATCGTTGGTTCTCTCATAAAACTTAACAATGGAGGTAAATCTCTATGAGAAAGCAGCTGACAGTTTGAGACAGCCGCAATAGCATTAAAGGCGACTGGAAAATGGTATCTGCGTGGATTTCGCCGACCCACTATCCCGGCGGCTCATCCGGCCATCCCCACCCCCAGATGCAGCATGATATCCGCATTCCATTCCCAATTTCCACTTTCAAAATCTGTAACTACCTTTTATGGGCATTGCATGACAAGATAACATCTTGTAATGATCTCAAATCTCAATAAAACAATGGGAATTTTCGGCATATCTATCTAACCAAAATACGATCACGCAAGTGCAGTGATGTGATTCTTAGTAGAGTGTTTACAAACAATAGTCGGATCGCGGATAATTATGCAATGCGATGACAGCGGCGCGGGCGCAGTCGCCGCATCGGCGCTCACTTTCGTTGCCGCACGAGGCGCCGCACCAGTCATGCGTGGTGCTGCAAACCCTGCCCTGCTGGACGTGCAGAATCTTTGGGTATACATATACACCTCCACTTGTTACGACACGATGAATTTATAAAGAACATCATTGATGGGAAAGTCGTAGGCAGAAGAGGAAGATCAAGACGCACGTTCTACACTCAAATAAAATGAAAGGCTCACGTCGTATCGTATCAAGAGGTCAAAGCACTGACACCAAACAGACAAGAATGGAAATTGCTCCACTAACACGAGTATGGCTAAGTTTGATGATGACCTTAGAAGCAAATATCTTTTTACCTGAAATACTGATTTATTATTAGGTCTTTGGACCGTGGAGAAAATCTTTCGTTTCCCATTGAAATATGTCGATATATCCTTCTTTTTGTTAATATTTGACAAAAGCATCATTCATTTTTGGAGTTTGCACATCAGACTCGGCGCATGCGTGCCGCGGCCCGGGCCGCGAGGCATACCTAGCATCGGGCTGCTGCGTGCGACACTAGAGAAAGCGTTCAGGAATTTATTCGAGCCGAGCTCACCACTCCTCCACTCCACCTCCACCGAACTATCGACATCCATTTGCATTACGACCATCACGAAAATATCACTACAAATTTTTATCGTCTACATACGCTCATTTTCACGCTCTAGTACGACCGTTCGAATCTCGACTCGGTCATCAACTTATCAATCATAACTCATAAGCTAACTACTTTGTATGTAGCCGTTTTACAGCTCTCTAGAAATGCAATGCTCGGCATTTTATGGAACGTATCGAGACGAATTGAGTTTTATTGAGAAAGTTATTGGGGTGATAGTGGTTTGCCGGAGTTGGTGTATCCGGAACGCAGAGGCGTGTTACGGTTTCGAAAAGAATGCTGAATGTAGGTTGCGTTGCCGACTACAGTTACGAACATTCTTAGGTATGCAACCATATCGCTATTGTTGTCAGAATTTATATAATTTACTGGAATTATAACTTCAATGACTATGTTACTAATGAAAACACCATTGGCCCATTCAAAGGTGCATATTTCCTATCGCATAGATAGTTTTCTTCATAATACGTATGTCTCTCGCATTCTTCAGTAATTGTACCTATCAACGCTTCATACCAAATTAAATGTACCATTGAACTGCAGTGCACTAACTGATCATAAAACTGTCAAGCAATTAGCATGCCGTAAATTGACTAGTACAAAATGCGACGAAAAACTAAATTAAAACATGAAAGCTCATTAAAAATAATAAATTCCGACACCAATGATCAGTTTGAGATCGCAAAAATGCACCGTGCGTGTGGAGGCGAGCGGCACGAGCGGTGACACGCTGCGGCATCCCGCTGGCTATAAAGTCATCACGTACAGCAGAATTTCTAATGGCAATGGATTCCATTTCGTTGGCAGCGAAGCGAGAGCAGTTATTCCAGCTATTCGGGCCGTCCCGCGTATTGTCTGAATGATCGACTTCGCTAACGAGCGAACGTTACATGCTCGATTAGCGGTGCGCTACTCGTGTTATTTGTCAGCAGCCTAATGAACGTCGAAGCCATTCCGCGTCAAAGCTCCTTTGCAAGCACGCCTGAGAAAGCTTGGCAGAGACATAGAGGCGATGTGGCTGTCGATTGATTGCCTGAAAACAATGCAACAAACTTTACCGGTTTCACTGTGATTGATACTGCGTTATTTTAATCCACCCATTTCGTTACATTTTCTCCGTCTGTAAGACAAACACTTTGCCACGCTGGAACAGTGGGAGCGCAAAGCTTCCCGGAAAAAGACATTCTTTAGTTTCTATCGTACTTATTAAACATAGAAACAATAGAATAGCTTCGTTATTTCTCATTTTCCTCATAGTTGCGTGTAATACAATGGATCGGGAAACGTGTAGGCCGTGGTAGGCCGTCGGTCGTCGCGGGCGCATTCCACTCTCGTTCTGCGTAGCTGCGCGATCGCAGATATGTGTGGAACGTAATATTATAGCGATAATGAAACATCACGCGAATCCCACATTTACAAACATGCCTGATTTTATTGTGTGCCATAATTCCGATCCCGTTAGGACAACTACTTAAAACATTAACACCTCACGTAGTTACTAGTCGATAACCAACGCCAGTAGGCTCATACTTTACGATCCTCGTTTTCACATATACCTAACTTTCGCCAATAATGTTGGCTTAGTGCCCATAATAACATAGTGACATGAAATGGTTTCCAATATATATAATTTTCAATCTGACAGTTTCTGCCCCTTTTTATGATTTCATAGTAGATGGCGTTAATTTAAATTAGATTTTGACATTTGAGTTATATTGATACTCAACTAGATAAAATACACTTTTTCAGATTAGCTCAGTGCCATCTATCATCATCACTTGAAGATTGGCTAGAATTTCCCATTAATAGATATATGGTGTAACCGTAAATTAGGAACGAATCCAGTCCGTTAAGTTCCTTTTATCTCAATGTTATCATTTTCTTTCGATTTGAAGAGCTGATTACCAAGAACTTTGATACCATTGTCAAATATTTGCCTTACTTCGTATCGTATCGGTCATGTCAAAGATTGACGAGTACATTATTAACTAGTATTAATCGCTAGTATTTCATCATCCACAAATATTTTATGAATAACAGAAACAACTCTCCTATTAGCAATTTGTTCCACAATTCCTACGACATGACTTCAAACACGGCACGGATACTTGTTAATAAGTAAGGAATGTTAATAGCCGCCAAGGTGTCGGCTTTTTCTCTTGACCTTACATGCTGATCGTCGAAGATGCTTGTATGTTTATACCATTAAGAACGTACGGTATGCATGCGTAGGAGATAATAAAATTCTCAATAAACAGTATGTGTATGGCAGTATGGCATCCAGACGCGGCCGAGACGGAAGTGTTGCAATCATCTTGTTTGGGACATACCGACGTCACTTTTCCTAACTCGACCGGTCTTTACGCAGCTTCAACTCCGGATTCCTTATCAATGACACATCCGTCTGCCGCTAGATAGGTTACACACGTTAAACGTTTTCGTCACTTGTGCCACTGATAATTTTTATAGCATTCCTTTGGACGCCTTTGTTTGAAACATTAGGGCAATCGATGAGGCCATTTGATTCACTTCCACATAAGGGATCACACTAGTTAGCTTGCGACTCAACGAAGCGTGTCAGGGCTACCGCGTACTAACAAATGTATGTACGTGGTGCTATGTTATGTAATAAATAAGGTCGTCGCGTACATAAAGAAACTCAAAGACGTGATCAAAGAATGACTTTCGACACAATTGCCTATGCGCTACAGGAATGTTTGCTATAGCAGCTCAGAAACCGTGTGCCCTTCATGTTTGTCAGGAAATCCCTGATTAGTCCGTGTTTGGCTTCTGATGAGTTTGCGTAGTTGGTTTAATCAGAGGCAATCTAGTTCACTGTGTTACAGCGGACTGTTTGTCTATCGCTTCTCTATGTCCTTACGTGATTCTTAATACTCTTTGGGCTGTGCTCGCCAATTCCAATCTATGTATCACCACTGTCGCCTATTTCTTTATCAAAGCATGACGTCTCATAAACGTAGAAATTGTATTTATGTATAAAAAATAGATAATCATAGTGAGACAATTCGTTTGAAAATCGCAGATCTGATTTGACAGTTTGTCTTAATAGCTACTTCTCAGAAGTAAAAAACCGTTCTACGCGAAGGTCACGGGCGATAGGCGAAATGCTCGGAGTGTTCGGGCAGGCGAGCGCAACGGGACGCGTCCGTCACGCTCTGCCTCGAGGGGGTTGCTCTCAGCATAACTCGGCATGACCATGATATAAAAACTACGCTGATCTTCACATTTGCCGCACAATGTTGCGGTATATCCCACCCAGACGGCAAATAACATACTGTAACAACGGGCACTCTTATAATATCATCAATCATCATATCATTATGCAATGGCAACGGACAGGCCATATTGCTCGAAGGACCGATAATCGGCGGAGCAGAAAAGTTTTCAGAGATCACGTACCGCGATATGAACAGATGATCGGTCAAGTCCGCGGGGAAACGCAGGCACGCAAACGCAAACGAGATGCAGGCCGCTTCTAATCAGACAAGGTGGAAATATTTAGGGAGGTCATGTTCAGCAGTGGACGTCGTATGGCTGAAATGATGATGCAGTTTTATACCATTCCTTTCGTCTCGCTCGGGACCGCCAAAATATCGCAACATCGTGCGGCAAATGTGAGAACCAGCTATGATCAATTCAAGACACACAAAACAGTAGAGCACGACTAATGATAATTATAGTGGCTGAAGCAAATATATGGACTTTAATGAAATTAAAATTGAAGAAGCGCAAAAGAAAAAGAGCGTTTTTAGAACTATGTGAATTCGTGTGGGTTGCCAGGTCGATGAACGTGCCGTGTGGAACTGCAATAATACTAATGAGGATTTTTGGAATGACAGCAAGACTAGTCCGAACTAGATGGCGCTGTTGGCGCTTTTTCAGATTGAGGAATTATCAGTCACGTTCAATGCACAATAAAAAAATAACACTAGCGCCAGCTAGTAGGAACTATACAAACATAACATAGCTATTTAAAAATTTCCAATACCCACATAAGTTACAAAATATGCCGTTTCACCTAGGTAGTTTAGGCGACGGAATATAGGTTCAGTAGGTACCTATCGAAATAGCATGCCATAAAAATATTGAAAAACTTTCTTTTTTTTATAAGTATTGTATATTCCCATAGTTATTTAATTCTATAACGGTGCATGAAATCCCAAAATTGATTAAGACAAAAAATATAGGAAATATAAGAAAAAAATATATTTGTCGGGTAATTAATTTTGAGCTTGGCTGATTTAGGATATATTCACCATACATTCGAAAATTCTTCTGCAATATTCAACGATCATGTGCCCTAGCCCGAAAGGTATGTGGAATTTAGCAGGTGAGCTCTAACTTGAGTATCGGTGTTACGAGCATTTTCATCTTTGCTAACTCGCTTAAACTGTACAACTGTTTCTAGAACCAATCCCGTTTCTTAGTGGTTCTTAACCTTAATTTTCAATTTAGTGCAAATATTTTAAGGGCTGACCTCGGCCATAGAGCTGAACAACTTTCCCCAAGAAACATGAAATCTGAAGAATGAAGATTTATCAATACACTCTGAACACGGTTAACAGGCATTTAATAAGATAAAAAAATAAAATTTACATACGTACAATATCACGCCTGGGATGAAGGATTACGGGCTAGGCAGAGCGTTAACCGTCGAAAAATACGGTCGCTATCGCCACGTCTGACAAATATAGAGGGCTGTTTGAGATAATTTGTGTATCACTATAGTGATAGATTGTCAGCCTGTCGCCTAAAAGTTGTAATACACCTGAAAACCTCAAGTCCCTCAGTCGCCTCTTAAAATTAAAATTTCCTTTAGAAATTGAAATACCTACTTATGAGAAGTCCAATTTTACTTTTCCATATTACTATATGGAATTCCTTGGGGGAATTGGCTCAGTTTCATGGTTTTCTTAATACACCTCATTGTACACCTCATGCGTTACTAATAAAAACTATAATGTTATGCCCAGTAAATCATCCATGGAGAGTATTGTAGAGTCAAAAACATCTGGTACGAAGGACCAAAACACCTCCATCTACCCGTTGCGAATGGTATGATTTTCTCTCCTGTCGTGCCTTCGCTCGGCGATGGTTTCGAGCAGGTAGATAGATGGCGTACATCGAATTTTCCCGAGCTTTCAAAAGCGCTTACAGATGACGCTACCTGTCTCGGAACTCACGGAGTCGGGCGTTGCTTCGATTATTAGTTTTTGTTTTCTGCCCAATGTACTCTTATCGTTTATATCCCCAAGGATCGTAGAATGAATGATATTTACATTACTTGCATAGATATACTTACTCATTTTGGTACGTAGAGTTGTAATCACCAACAGCTACAACAGTCTACTGCCGGACATGGACCTCCCCTATTGTGTGGTATTTGTCATATCCACCACGCTTGGCAGGCAAATTGGCGAGCGGATCAAAATATATAGGTAATGGCCAAATAAAACACATGGAAGTCGACAAATATTAGCTCAATTTATCACTCACATCAGCCATTTGATCCGCCCGCTCTTCCGAAACAATGTTTACAAACAAGATTGATCGATGGACTAAGTTTGTGTTAATGTTCTTTGGAACATACATTCGTTGGTGGGCAACAAAGTGAAAAATGGCTGACGTATGTAAGTAACAAACCTAAATATATTTCTGCTAATGTGAACCAAACTTTATCTATCACACGAAATCGAACTTTCCAAGAGGAAATTGAATAAGTAAAAATAAACTTTGCAGGTAGGAAAAGTCGCCTTTGACATTTAAGAACTCTGCAAGTTTATCAGACAGGAACCAACGAAGCGCACTGAAAAATGTAGCTACCGTCGGGCTCGCTGCCGCCTCTGATAAGGCTATTTTAAAAATAAAAGTAATTTAAGTTGTTTCGAACTAGTTAAGGCGAGTTTTCCTGAAAGAGCGTGGTGCGGCGTTGCAGGCGCCGGTGTGCCGGTGGTGAGGAATGCGGAAATTGCAGAATATGCGATCGTTTTCCGCACTTTCGCTTCAAACATCCGCACTCGCGCGGGCGACTTCACCTTTGTTTGATATGTAAACCGATCGCCATACGGATGGCTGGCCAAAACATAACAATGTTTGTTTCTTCTTCTGGTCCATGAATGTTTTGTCAATCCAAAACGTTCGTTCAGGGGCTGTCCGTGATCGTAAACAAGACGTTTCTGTGGCTCAATCTCTCGTTGCTACAGAGAGTATCTCATGCATAAGAAAAGCAAATTGAAGTTCCGCCTTGGATGCAGAAAGTTATGGCTTGTTTCAGGCCTGACAGCATCCCAGGTCTTCACGTTTGGTTAGGTATATTTTATGCTCATACCTAGGTGGCTATAGAAACCTTCTCAAAAAAGTTCGTGTCCGTAAACACGCCTGTAGGCAACACGGCTGGCTGCTGTTCAAAGAATAACATTAAGTTAGGATTTGGATGCCCAATCCTCCATTGTATGAGATCACCACATTATTGGTGCCGATTCTGGTATATGCAATCCTCGAGTAAATATTGTAACGCTCTTGTAACCTTACTCTAAGCTGTAAATAAAAACGAATAATACTATTACTTGCAAAATTGCGAAAACTTGCAAAATTTTACGTAAGTGGATAAAAACATATGTACCTATACGAAAAGAGTAATAAGAGGCGTTATTATTTCTAATGTTGTGAATTTATGCTTGATTCGTATGATCAAAGGAAAAGAAGACAGGTTTGCTTTCTTTATTATAACAATATAAAAAAAACGGAAAAAATCAAACGTCGCTTTCGCAGGCAAAGCCACATGCCGGTACTTTTGATCATATGTGTGACTTGTATCTTAATCTCTCTTTTCGTGTGGGACACCGAGTCGTCCAACGGCCTAATGAACCGTAAATAATACCATATTTGACAATAGGTAAGATCTATTTTTCTTTCCTAGAATGTTCTTTAGCATGGGTTCGACAGCTGTCAAATATGGCCTATTCGAACAGCCATACTGTCAGAATGTTTTAACCGCCTTCTCCAAGTAGCAGACTTAGTCTGACTAAGGAACGCATAAGCCAGAATCGACAGCACATCGAGATGACCACAACGAACTCGACGTCCGCGGTAACGGACGCGGCTACTGGCTTCACGCGAACAGATTATTTGAATAATTTACAATCCCGATTTGAATAATTATTCGTTTTACTTTAATCAATTGCCGAGCCCTGTGCAAGCTTTGATCCCAACAATTTGAAGGAGCTTCTGGGAATTGTTTTGACCCAAAAAATTACTAATATTATATTACCTACGCATGTGACGGATGACACTATACACCACGTTTTATGACTAAGAGGCGTAGCTGCATACCAAGACATGCGTACATTTTTACATCCTGTACGATAATAGAATATTATCTATTCTTAAAAAGTAACTGTAAATATTTTAAGGGGGTAAACCACTCCATGAAACTGAACAGCTTTTCCTAAGGAACATAGATCAAAATATGAAAAAATTGTAGGTACCTCCCGTACTAAATATATACGTACTTGCCGAACGAATCAGTTTGTCCGGGAGGTCCAAAAATCTTACGGCGAATCCCGCTAAGCGCTACCTGAGCTAAGCTCACTCTATTATTTGTGTAAACATAGCTAGTTCGTAATAGAATACGTTCATAACGAAATATGGAAGCGTGTGCGGAATGCGGAATCGTTGCATTTACGGATGTCTTTTCATGCGTACGTTCGTTTCGTAATGACATTCTTGCGGTCCCGCATAACTATAACATGTGGTGTAATCGGACAAAAATGGCATTTGGATGCGTTATTTGTAAAAAATCTTTCTATTTACATTAAATGTTATGGATAAATAAAGCACATACCTTATTATTAAACCATTACATTGTTCCATATTTGCATAAAGCCATAGGTACTGAACTCTATTTTTGAATTTTAGTATTGGAATTGAGCTTGTGCGGATTTCCACTTACAAATCTAATCCAACCAAAAACATTTTCATGTAAAAATTGACAACACGAGCATTATAATACGAGAGAAAAAGCATCAGATCTCAAATAGATCCAAGCTTCTCAATGTACACTATATCAAAAATCATATACATCAAGGGTAAATAAAATGAACAGCTTCCTAAAAAAACAAAATTCAAAACTATCAAAGCTATAAAATTTAAATTTGGCATGTAATCACTGTGGATAATATATCCTGTGAATTTTATCAGTCTAGTATATCGGAAACCAAAATTATGGGGGTATGTTCAAAAAAACGACGAAGCAGTTTGAGAAAAGGTAGATAGTGCCATCGTGAATCGCGTGGCAGATGTGTAGATACCTAATAGGTAAGTTCATATACGATGCCCGAATACTCGCGTGCGTGCACATAAACACCACTTACTACGGTTGGTATGAGGATGAGAGGATGGTGGAGCCAGAAACGAACGCCTCGGGGCTCGTTGCTCTTCACTCACCGAATTACACACATCCTTGCCTTCCGGCCAACTGGCCACTACGGCGGTTCCCTCATTTAACGTCGAGTCTGTTGCTGCGCATCTGTAACGCATGCGTCTGTCAGAACAGATACAAGGAAATTTCGTATTCACCACGCAAAAAACATAAGATAACAAAAACCGACGTTGACACAGGAGCAACGCAAAAACTTGCGTTGGAATCTGTCTCTGTATTACCTAATACGGTAGTAGTTGCGATATTATATACGTACCTGACCTAACCGATCAAGACGTCATGAACTATGAACTTATGAATATTCTTCAAAGCAGCAATGATTTTTACCAGTCTTTTTAACAAGAAAGGCTATTAATTCAACCCTCACTGAATCTAATATATAGGTATCTAGACATCTAGATACCTAAATTAGATACTAAGGCTTCTCATACCTAGTTAGCCACTTCGTCTACGTCTGCTACCTACGTAGTCGGTCCCAAAGTTCTGTCATATATGAAAATACTGATAAAATAAAAAGTACCAATCCGTTTTTAAAAATTTATATATCAATTAAAAATACAATTATCGAGGTATCAAAATAACATAAAACTATTCGATATGACCTCCCTTGCTTTTAATAACGGCCATCAACCGCGGCGGCCAGTCGTCTATCGCAGCACGCACCATATCCATGTCGATTTCAGCGACTGCTTTAACTATGGCTGACTTCAGGCTCTCCAAATTTTTATGGGGCTTAGCACAGACCTTGTTCTCTAAGACCTGCCAAATTTTATAGTCCAGAGGATTAAGGTCCAGACTGGAGGAAGGCCAATCTTCGTGTCTTATAAACTCAATGTTTTGACGTTCAAACCAGGCTTGAGTGGTCTTGGCTTTGTGAGCGGGCGCAGAATCCTGCTGGCACACAAAGTGATGTCCTGAAAATAGTGTGTTGGGCAGGTCTTTGACGTACCGATCCAAAACCGTCTCTTGGTACACTTTTGCACTGGTTTTGACCCCCTTTTCGCAAAAATGAACCTCAGTTGGCCCATAGTAGGAGACTCCTAACCAGACCATGACTGAAGAGGGATGATGCCCACGCTGCACCCGCGGAACTTTGTTTCCTGCTTCTTCAGAGCTGGTAGCGTACACTCTATCGTTTTGTTTATTATACTTTTCTTCTATATCAAAAATTTTTTCGTCTGTAAAAAGTATATCGCGGTGCCGGTTTTTCGCGTACCGTTTTAACAACACCCGGGATCTTTTGAGTCTAATTTCTTTTAAACGGGCATTAAGTAAGTGCCCACTCTTTTTTTTGTATGCTCGCAGCTTAAGGTCTTCGTTTAAAACCTTTTTGACTGTTTTTCTACTAACCTTCATCTGCAAAGCCATAAGTTTCTGTTTTCGGACAGGATTTCTTCGTATGCGCTCCTTGATCGCTTTGATCACTGCTGGTGTTCTTGCGGAGCGACGCCGGCCAGTTCTTTTCTTGTCCTCAACACTAGAGACTTCAGTGTACCTACTTATAGTACGATACACAAACCTAAGCGTTATTTTCAATTTTTTGAGCAACTTGAAAATGGTACTCGGCGAGTGCCCACAGCGATGCAACGCCAAAACTGCTATTCGGTTTTCTTTCAAAGTCCACTCCATCGTGAAAAATCGCGCCAAATGATCATTTATTGTTTTAAAATAATTGTCAAACATTCAAAAACGGAATGCAATAAAACTTTTCCAAATTCGTGTTCTAAATTCAAAAATAATATGCCAGTGACAGAACTTTGGGACCGACTACGTATGTATATTTACATAGCAAACTCTCCAGCGCGCCCTAAACTTTTCGCATTCCTCTAAACTAAAACTATTCTAAGTTTTCTACTCTAGATTCCTTTGCACAGATTTGAGCTGAGCAAACAAATGTAATATTGCAGTGATGTAGGTCATTTGAATAACTCCAGCAGGCTTTTTGTCGATTGCCGATTCTTTTCCAAATATGAACAAACACATCTGATATAGGTACTTGAAACTGTATATGTAGTGACAAAATTTAGGTTTTTTGTCTTTCTGAAATGTTCGTTTTCGTTTCATGCGAAAATCTGGTACTTATTATGCTTGTATCACACGTTCTAATTTACTTATCGATTCACATACCGTCATAAATTCACACATACCCTTGACTATAGAACCATCGAGTAGTAGAAATTTAAATACGTGTGGTTTAAGTAATTGCGTACTCTTCCGTGCACGAAACCGAATTATAACGTTTCAAAAGTCCACCGTCCAAGTGTCCACCTACCCTTTCTACTGGCTGTAGAACTTTTTCCTTTTACTTGCAACTAAAACTTGTAAAATTGAGCAAAAGGAGCTTTTCTAAAACTAGATAGCATTTATGCTTGTAGGTACTATCCTTTATTCCTCTATTCTCGGCGGAGTTCGTAGGAGCTCTCCCGTCCATTGCTCAGGTACTTTATGAACGTCGTCTAACGTTGAACCAGAGATAGTGAACCTGTAAACCAAATGGCAACAGAAGTATAATAATATGTACAATAGGATAGGTACACGCATTAACATAACACACCTTTATCCCTTGAGGTGTATGTAGGCAGAGCGTTAATGGCATAGTTCTAGGTAAATAGGTGCCCCTTGCCAAATTACCTACCAAATGGCTGTGATTATTGCTGTGATTTTTCAGAGGATTGCTTTAAAGTAGGTTTAATTTGGCCGTTGGGTTAACTACTAGGTACGAGTAATTTCTTTGCAGTAGGTTTAATAATCCACATCTATCAGGTAATGCAAGTTTAGCACACTCCAATTTGGAAATGCCCATACCTGTAGCTGTAGTGGTGTTCACTTTTACCATTTCTTTCAATAGCCACATCAGTCCATTGCCGGACGTGGGCTTCCCCAAATTAGAGAGTATTTGCCATACTCACCATGCTTGGCTAGCGGATTGGCGAGCACATTGCAAGATGTTGCATTCGCAGGGAACGCTGCAATTCATTTTCCGGATTCTTCTCTTAGTTGCTCTCTATGACCCTTACGGGTCAAATTGTGGTGCTGCTTATCCAAGCCGTCATGACACGGCAAACGTATTAGAAGATTGTACTAAAAGATACGTAGGTACAAAAGGTTTGCGACTGCTGATCAAAGCTATCGACAAGTCCCCTCGAGATAATGCGAGCAGCCAGCTCCGCTTGAACGGAGCCCGAGCACCGAATGAAGCCAACTCCAAAATAAAGAACAACCACTTTAATTATACCACCGCTTGCGGTTAGAAAACTCTTTTGTTTTGACTCGTCTTTTGGAGAAAAGTCATTAATACAACAACCGAAATTATGTTTAAGTTATATACCTACCCGTAAAATTTCTAAATGTGCTAAAATATTGAATGTAAGGTAATAATCAACATGGCTTAAGTGAAAAGCTTCAAAGATACTTCAACGACTTTAAGGCTTTACCTCCACAACAAAGTTTTACATCGTCTCCGCCGTTCTCATAAACCTGCCGAGCAATAATGCCTTCATTAATTTCTCATCTTTCTTCGCCGAATCTTCCAGACTTAATTAAACTAGCGGCGCCAAAGCCTACCTGTCGGCGGGCCTTTGCCTCTTTCTATTAGACAATAAAAAAGCTAATGCCTATACGGTCCTGCAATGCAACAGAACGCGGCAACTTCTCACAGCCAGCCACCTCGTCCCGCGCTCCTCACCACACCCAACACCGCATCAAAATAAAACAACCTTCCAAGGATACAACCACCGTAATTTTAAATCTCATCTTCTAAAACCAATACAAACTCGACTCTATCTTGCGTGCAGCAACGCTCAAAGATGCTTCGATGCGTTGCACGTGTTCGTGCAACGTAAATTTGATTGTAGCGCGAAAGAAATACGGTTGCAAATGGTATAGTTCGTGACGTGGATGCAACCAGAGCAGGTTGTAGAGGCGATGGGGGGCGAGGGTGTAGGGGGTTCATTAATCCCCGCGCCCTGCGCTCACGCACTTTCATGAATGGACCGAACAGGTTGATGTATTCTACATACAGGGCGATTTCTGGAGAAATTGAAGCGTAAATCAGTGCTTCTATTTTGCTTTTAGCGCTAGGTACACTTACGACACAGTTTATAATTACCTTGTTATATTTTACAGACTTTGGTTTACCACTTCATAATCTTTTCTGTAAATATGACTAGAAACTAGTTGTTTGTTCAGAAAACATCCTGGAATGACTTTTGTTCTGCATTAAAATGTAACATTCCGCACGTGTGTTAAAGGCCGCCAATTTAAATTTCAAACAATGTTTTTGTCTCGTTACCTACTTAACTTTAAAATTCGATGATCTCATTCTCTTTGTCACCCAGATCGGTGAAAAGTGCTAACGTTGCACTTTGAACCATCTTTGTGATAACACCTACTCTACTAATCAAAAGGTCAAGCAATACAATGCATTGTGCACTTTCTGGCTTTTTATTGTCTGGTATTGTTCGTTTTTCCTTGTCGTCATCATCATACAACACGTCCAGTGGCGCCTTAGTTTTGTTAATACGGAATTCAGAGATTCTTTTTAGTAGTATGGTGTTGGTTTTTGAATCGTCCTGTGTATAAAGGTTCGAAGGAAGCGCCGCAACGTCCGGCCGCGTGGATGTAGCGTGATGGTCTTTTTTCTTTAGGTTTATTTTTTGTTCATCTCATTTATTTATTCCAATGTAATCTCTTCCAGTTCATTTTTTATTCAGTCGGCCTTCAGTGTTACCTGTGTTGGGACGCCTATGGTAGTCTTCTTGAGGATTTGCTCATCCAGTGCTTCTGTTTGTGATCTAGTGACTATGTGGAGACTTTTCTGCTCACAGTGAAGTGTTGTTTTCGTCGTGTCGAAGGATTGGGATGATGGAACTGCCACATTACTTGTTTCTTCTGGCGCGGACATCTTTAAGCAACTTGCAGAGTCTTTCTATGGAACCCCCACAATCTCCTAAGTTCAATGTGCCGTTGTGGCAACCATGGGTGGCTTCTCCACAAAAAGGTACAAAATTAATACACCTCAAAAAATTGAAATTACTTTTAAATGAAATCGGGTATTAAATTACGAGGGCAAAGATTAATTTATCGATTTTGTTAAGTAAACTTGATGAGAAGGATAGATAACTAATTAAAAGTTTCGCATAGTTATCTCGTTTATAGGCAACTTGTTATAAAATGAACTCTTAATTAAGATCGTTTAAAGAGTCTTTATGAAAAGGGAATATTAAAATCTTATGAGATTAAGTTTATTTACTAATTATAGATACCTACCTACTTTGTAGATACATAAACACTTTATTACTTATAATTATAACATACACATAAAAAAGCAAGAACTTTAGAAAAAACTATAACAAAAAGTAAGCAAAGGCGGCCTTATCGCTCGTAGCGATCTCTTCTAGGCAACCTCTACCAGTGCAAAAATTAGAGATCTGCTTGCCACATTGATATTCAAGGGGGTAGTGCAGCGATATATTTATAACAAAATTTATTATTTTCTGGCACAGTGTAAGTAGAGACACGAATCTTAAAACTCATTTACGATTGGTGTGATAGAGAACGCATACATATCGTTGCTCACCTTAGCTTGTATTTTGCTCGTTACTTGATTAGTTTACTAAAGCATTCAAGTTTCAAAGCAAAATCTTATTATCATACAGAAAACTTATCTTTTAAAAAAATGATATCTTTCAGTTGATTACTATCTGTCTGTTTCATCGTACTTGTCGCTCCTTGTCTTCTACAAAGGATCTGCCGAGCTCAAGTGCTCCAGGCCCTCTCTGCAGCATACCGCAATTCTAGTTACCATTGTCTCAGAAAAGTCACTTACTTTTCCCTTCCAGCTCTCGGCTCTCAAGCCTCGACCTGGGGAATTCATTAGGAAATCCGTTTACTTTACTTAGCTTTACGATGTTAACCTCTTGTTTCTAGCGTTGTATGTAAGCTCTCATGACATCAAAGAAAATTTCAAACGTTATCCTGTTAAGGGCGGATTACGCCGAAATAAGAACCTTTATTATGTTACCTACTGGCTATAAATATTTAAGTCTCTGTGAGCCTTTATAAAAATCCGCCCTGTCTGAGGGTTGGCCGGGTTACATACAACATGTGACTTTACGGCTCCAGCACTTGTAAAAAACCAATTTAAGTTAAGATTTGGAATAGGTGTTACATGCACGTAAAAATGTGTCTTACAACTTATTCGCAGCCAAGAACTAGTGCCTCTAAACTAAATAAAAATCGTGTTAGTAAGTCTTTGACCTACTTACAAGCAACTCAGTTCGTTACGATGATAAGACAGTACCTACTATCTACATGAGTAGGTTACTTCAATTGCCCCAAATTTTTAAAGGTATTGATTTAAGTTCGTTTATTTTAGACTCAGGCACTTGAAAATGTGAAGTTGCTTACCTACCTATAAATTTAAATCTAATGTGGGGATTGATAATAAAGATTACCTAAATAAAAATGTACTGCCCTGACATCTTCATCCAAATACAAAATATGTCGCGCATAGGTATTTGAATTTGATTTACACTGAAGATTAATCGAAATAAGGCTAATTGTAATACCTATAATGCACATAAAGCCATCGAGTCCCTAAATTAGTCGCCGTTTACGTCACCCATGGGAAAGAAATGGGATGACATGTGTGTGAATTACTGCTACATGAGGGAATTTTACCTTGAGCAACACTGTTCACTGTTGCAATACTGATAGCCTCGCTAGTAAAATAAGATACGATGATGGTTAGTGCCCAAATTTAGAAACGCAACAGAAACGTGTTTCCTTGAGAACATGACGTACGGGGATAAAAAATAACCAAATTTTCCGTTTTGTTTTCAGAGAGCCCAAGCACAGCTTCGAGCGGTGAATCGGAGGGTGACAGGACGCTGTCCCCCGAAGCGCCGCGTGCGCAGCCTAAAGAGCTCACAGGAAAATGGCGGCGGGAAAGGAGAGCTGTGCGTCTTCCAGAGTATAGACCTAGGTATTACCAACTCCTTTGCTCTACTATACATTAAAATCAGTAACATTTGCGAAACCATTCTGCTAGCTAAGCTATCCCACTTTTGACAGTGTAAGGGACAGTTTCAATTTGAAAACTATCGTAGCAATATGAAGTTAATCTGGCCAAATATTCGTCAGCTGTCTTCTACAGTATAGCCACGCGGTTTTCGTCACCTAACAGATCATGAAAATTTCAGAGAAAATGGCAAAATGGCGCTACGGTCGCAGTCATTCAACGAGCGGAGAATCGGGACAGTGGTGGCGCGGGCGCAGCCTCACAGCGACGGGGAGCTCTCTGATGAGGTAGAGGAAGCGCCTGCCAACCTAGCTGTCAACGGAAAAGGTGAGAATTATCATCATCACATCAGCCTATAACAGTCCACTGCTTCTTCTTCTTTTCGAGTGGGACACCGAGTCGTCCAACGACCCGATGAACTGCTTAAAGTAGGCCTCCCTCTAGGCTACGCCAATACCACTACAACGAAAATGATCACGCCATGCTTATCCTTGCAAATATGGGCTTTGATGAGCTCAGTGTGTGAAGATTTTTTGTGGTGGCAGCGTAAACGGCGCAACCTACTTGTATTTGTGAACTGTCGGATGAGATAGAGGTCTGTCGTAACTGCTAACGTCCCATAGCATAGCTGGCATGGAAAAACGCGAATGAACATCGACATTTGAATACCTAACTGAGGATCAGTTCTGGAATTGCGTTCCATTCAGTCTAAACTATCTACACTTAATAAGACCCAAATTTCAGTACAAAAACATCAACCAAATAATTACCCGTGCAAATATGTCTGTTGTCGGAATAAACAATTCAGGTCACCATATAAATCCCCCGTTCGATCATAACATCACATAAATGTTACGGCCACCATCAAACTGCCGTTCATACGTTAAAAATTGCACCCCTTCCTGAATAATATCACGCTATCACATTTTTACCCCGATCAATACGGATGCGCAAAACATATTTGTGCTTACTTACACAGTATTCAAACGACTTCTAACAGTCGGCCGTACAAACACACGTACCTACTTACACTCCAGGGATTCTTTACTTTACATGTTGACTTTCACATAACTGAGCAATAACATTTTGTTATATGAGGCTGATATTACATTCAGTTTCATACCCTTGAGGATATTGCGTGACGAGATCCGATAATTTCATTTACGGTTTCACTATTCACCTTTCTAACGCGGATTCAATACCACCACGGACCAAAGTCATCGCGTGTCTTACACCAGTAGGAAACGGTCATAAAAATTGCACTTAATCATTCCGTATCTTTTGGAGTACTACGTTTTGCTTTTCTATTTCAAAATGGTATGACAGCACTAGGAAATTGCATCAGTGATCAGTAATTATCTTTAGATCCACAAATTCCTGAAAACATCGACATTAAGTGCTTAGAGAACCCACAAAACAACTTTATACGTCTCGAACGATGTCCACTGCTGGACAGGCATTTAGAAGGTATCTCAGATGTTGAATGTGGGATGTCTATCGACTTCATGTAAGTTTTAATGTTTGGTTGGTGGATAGATAGGTATAATCTTACTTTTTAACGATCTGCAAGGGAACAGTAGGGCACAGTATGTTTTAAGCCTTTAAGAGCTTGCAGGTAGCAATAGCAGCAAAAGTACAGACGATAATCGTAACAAAATAGTATGAAGCTAGGTTTCTTGGATGGGAAACGTTTGACTCGACAGACAGCGCTGCCAAACGAGGTTAGCTAGCATTGTACATAATTGAATCCAGCCAGACGTTCAACCACATTCAACATACGGAAACGTAGACTTGTGTTTCATTCTGTTCTACGTGAAGGCTTTCTATTTGTCCTATTTGAATTGGTGATATTAAATTGTAGGAAGGGAGGCTTATTTTATCATGCATCTTGTGGTAATTTGGGTTGCTGGTCTCTCTTGAATTAACCGTGTTTACTAATGTTAGATCCCATCGTCGTTATCTGATAAATCCGTAAACTCAGTTTTCGTCTAAATCGGGGACCGTGGCATCAGCCGTACGTACGAAAAACATGGTTTTAGTTAAATTGCATTTCGTTTTTCCGCGCCATATTCAACACCTGCATTGGTTTCTGTCGCCTGTTCATATCTGATCAAAGATTGAATATGTAGAAAAGTAGGGGGAGCCCTTTTAAAAGGAAATCCGATGGAAATCGTGTTGTATGGATATGGTACTCGTAGGAATAGGAAGAGACATAATGGGTTGCCGATTACCGATTAGACAGTTATTTGAATATCAAATGAAACACCTCCCTTTTTCATTTGGTGTTCTCAAATTACGAATGTTTTCAAACATTCATTGTTTTGTTCCCAGGAGTACCCCCAGAGTACCCCAGCAAACACGAAGCCCCAATAGACATGAGGCTCCGGTCCCGACCAGCTCCTCCGCCCTACAGCAGACCCTCGGTCATCACGAAGAGCAATGATACGCCCCCACCAAGTAAGTGTACATACTACTTTTTACACGACTGCCTCAGAAGGTGAGTCTGGTTCAAACGTCTGGGCGGATTTTGACATATGAGGTGTCGTTAGGTTCGTCGTTGAAATTGTAACTATGAATAGTCCTTACTATGAATAATCCTTTGTAGATACCGCTTGCAGCTGAAATAACACAGACTGCATGGTATTTACTTTTTTATCGGTTGTTGCGATAAAATTACCACTGATAAGATAAACTTACTAAAACTAGAACAGTTTTTAATAGTTTGGGCCTTACCACAAATAACTTAGACGCGCATCGAGTGTGTGTTTACAAATTATTTTTATACCTAAAAACGATCTCTTTTTCGAAGTACCTATCTAATGCTTTCTAGATATCTCTAATGTAAGCTACATTATTCATATCGATAATTTTATTCACAGATTCCATGTCGATGTGCGACCCAGTGATCGACGAACACTTCAGACGTTCTCTCGGCGACGACTACATGACACTCTTCAATAAGAAAACAGAAAACGCAGCAGTGCAACCAGGCCCCAAGCCCAACACTAAAGATCGCGCGAGTAGTCCCATACAATTCAAAACCGAAGAACCTCCCAAACCAACCAAAATTATAGCTATGGACGTCGACGACGCGAATCTATCAGTAGACGATCACTTCGCGAAAGCGCTAGGAGACACGTGGAGGCAAATCCAAACGTCAAGACTAAAAGAAAGCCAGAAGACTGAGAATAAAAGCAGTAATGGCGGCGTCGACGACCACTTCAGCAAAGCCTTAGGAGACACCTGGAAGAAAATACAATCCACAAAACTTGAAGAGGAAAAGAAGGAACAGACGACGAAAATTATCTCCAGGAGCGGAGTCGTCATATAATTATTATATTACTCCGGGTGGTTCGGTTTACGGCATTGTAAAATTTTTACGAGCAGTTTTCATGATACTGACTGAAGTGTCAATAAATTCCCACTTGTTTTACATAAAGAAGCTATTACTTATGCTGTGGCCATCCCTTACCACTTAAGCGTTACGGCAACCATCTTGTGGAATGATGGAGCCTTGTAATTAATCACACTTTGGGTGGACTTGGCCGCAACACGATAATTTATAACTGACTGAATAATTTTGTGGAGATGATTTGAAAATTAATGGCTATTTAAATGCCAATAATTTTCGGCAATTTTCGGAAGTATCTTATGTACCAGTTTCGGGATCCACAGAAATACTTTTTCAATACAGTTACTAAAAATTACCAGTACAAGTTGATCCCTTAAACTGCTGTTAGCATTTATTTCTTAGTCTTTCTCTAAAGGCTGATCACACCATCCACCGCTTAGCTGAAAACTGACTGTTTTTTTACAAGAAAACGACGTCAAATCGTATTGGTTTTAACCGGCGACGGTGGTATCCGCCTTTACTTGCTACAAAATCAAAAAGCACTTAAGAAACTTTTGGTTCTGTACCTAAAGTGAATATCCATGACAATTTCTGTTACCTTTAGAGAATCTTCAAGTTGTTGAATAACTAGGCGACCAACCAATTTAGAAGACTGCCAAATGCGATGGCATTCGCGAGTGAGTACCTAACCTACTGATTTTTACCACCGGTACTCACGTTCGAAGCAATGATTTTTACCACTGGTACTCAAGTTCTAAGCAAATTTCAACACGTTTGGCAGTCTTCAAGTTGGTTCGGTGTAGTTTATTAGTCACTAGTAGTCACCAGTTACACAGTGTAAGTTTTTACCTCAATATAAGCGCTTCGCACAATTCACTATATTAGATGTAAGCTTTTGTATCTTAGCTGGGTATTTGTAAATAATTTCAGTGTAGGATATATTGGAAAATAAATTTGAGTCGATGGAGAGGTTAATTGTTTGTAAGGTTATTTTCTAATGTACTTTATGTTCCTTGCAAATGTTGTATGTAACTTGTGTCTGTGGATAAAGACGTATAATATTTTGATAATAATTATTGTATGTCAAAAACTTTTCAGTAGGTGTCAAGTATTTTGTAAGTATCAAAATTAATTAGGCATGAAACGTGGAATAATTTAACTTGGTGATCAATATATTTTGTTAATCTATAATTTAAGCCGTCTTTAGGCAGCTGGCTGTCATATCCTATACCTAATGTACTTATAAATGTTACAGTTTCTTAATGTATGTAAATAACGATTCCTATTTATGCACCTAATTAAGAAATATCTTGATGAAGATAAGAAAATACACGAAAGTCTTTAAAAAAGTTTTGTTTTTTAATTACAACCATACATATTTTGTCAAGTGCAGTAATTGAAGAACTTAGTAAACACACAAACACATCCTTGTATAGATATAGATGATTTAAAAGCTGTGCAATTAAAGAAAGCATCTGAAAAAAGCAGCGGTTACCTTTTAGAAATTTTTTTTTTAGGATAAGATAAAATAAATTTGACATTATTGAATAGATTGTTTTTTAGGACAAATGTGACGACATAATACAATAATAATAATAATAGATCTTCGAAAAAACAATAAATCGAAAAATAATCCAAATAAATATACCTTGCCACCTTTAAGAGAAAATACCGTAAGGACGTAAGCAAAAGCACTAAAGAAGTTCTTCGTAACGTAGAACGCTTCACTTTCGGCATCGTAGAAGCGCTTTCCAGTATCGTAGATGCGATTTCCATTTCGACGACGACCGTCCAAATTCGAGCACTGAATTCGAATGGTGCTAGAGAAGACAAGAAGGCACTCTATCCACACACTCGAATACAGTTGTCAAATTATGGAGCCGGGAGGATGGGATGCTATTTTCGAAACTTGTATCTTGATTGGAAGAGTTCTTGACTGCTGGCTTTTCAACTTCTGAAAATAGAGCAAGGTAAGTTATCTTCGTAGAAAAACGTAACATAATATAGACAATCAGTAGCAGTTAAATAAAAAGATAAGACATACATACATCAAGCTAAGCTTGTATCCCTTACGGGGTAGGCAGAGCATAACCTACCTATATATCATTCATTACACCTGGCCTTATGTCTAGTTCAATTTCAATAGCTACAGTTAGTATTCTTTGCTAATAAGGCAAGATGGACATTACAATTGGCAGGTCTAGATACCATACATTACAGGGAACAGTAATTTAGACCAAAAGATATTTATTGTATCTACGTAAAACCTCGTATCGTTTCTCGTATATTTTAAGAAATAATTTACTCGTGGGTTGTTGTACCTACCTACTTTGACTTTTGATTTTTGCAAACTCGCTTCCCTATGAAAATACACCTACCTAAGTTACTTAAGAGTTAATAAGCAGGTAATTATAGCCTTAAATGCTCTCGGTGAAACATTTCACATTTCAGAAAGTAATATTAACAGCACCTTAGCATAGATACAGTTATGATGAAGTTATAGACAGAGCAGCCGCCATTTTCCCTGCAGCGTCCTGACTCGAGAGCTCAGAGTAAGGAAATATTTCACAAGAAACCCTTCGAAGAAAGCCATGAAAAACTTGTGACAAATAAGCTTCATTCTTTAACCCTTAAACGGGCTGAGCATGTCAAATTTTTTCATTCGTTTTGAAATCTATTGCGGGTAGTCAAAGTTCAATTTTAGATGGTAACATTCTTCCCATTGCCTTATAAAGGATTAAAAGATTCAAAAAAGCGCTTACAAATATTTCCTATGCCTACAGTTTTTGTGTATAGTAATTCCGTTTTGCTAGGCAGGTACGTTGCAGGATGAAAAACCTGATTATATCTAAGAAAGATGATTTCGCTCTCTATAGTGCTTGAAATCGATAATTACTTTAACGGCGATCGTTATACGACTATTATCAGAAGCCTGGCGGCTAAGAAACTCCTGTTCTAACACCAGGGTTCAACGGGTCATTTGTCGACTAGGTGTAATATGCGACTTAAAGTAATTCAAGTAAATTGCGACGATTTTATTCATGGCTTCATTCTGATTATTTGCAGCTCTCTGAAATATCCTGTTTGCTCTAAGTTGAAAACAAACTTCATCGAAGTCTGTAGGTATCTTGATTCAAGACTCCTTGATGCTAGTTGTAACCTCGCCTTCCAACTTCTGGAAACAGAATACACTTTAATAGACATACCTACTTGTATTTTCTTCTGTTAAATGAGTTTCCTTGTTATGAGGAAACGCTGGTTGATTAGTATGGGGTAAAGTGAAAATTCTTCATGTTTTGTTGAGTTATGTTGACTACAATAATTGCTCTAAGCACTAGAGCGCTTCTTAGAAGAAATAGAGCAGTTTCTACATACAAAAATTATGAGATTGTGGTGTCTTGAATGCATGAATGACGAGCCTAAGTTGAAATGCAAATAATTGCATTTTACAACATCTAACTCATTAAATTATGACGGAACATATCCAAGTTTTCGGTGTAGGTATGCACCTGCTAGGTTACCTACCTAACATTTAATAGACATAAAAAAATATTATAGAAACTTAAGGTTTATTTTATTACTTGGAGAAGAATAGAGTCGTAAAAGCTTAGTCTGGATAATTTCAACAGTATTTATATTTAACCGACTTCAATAAAAGGAGGTTCTTAGTTTGACCTGTATGTATGTATGTTTGTCCGCGATTATCTTGGAGGTTCGCACTTTTTACGTCCGTTGAACTCGGTTCTCCTTTTATAAAATTTATTTATTAGACTGTCGACAGTCTATCAAAGTAAATCATAGGATGTACTTCGGGCCCTGAAAATCATCTACAATCCAATCTATCTATCTTATTCTATCAAGAACTATCTACCACTCCAATCAGAATCAGAGCCCTTATGGCACGTCACTCAATCCGATCACCGCTCACGCTCGGCTCAGTCCAAAAATATACCAGTTAGGTAATTGCCGATCAGAAAACGTACGTGATTCCTATTGACATTTGACGTGTCCGTACATTATTTACGCCCAAGCGGCCACCTGTCCGGCAGCACCCCCGCCACCTGCCGTATCGATCCACCTACTGGCAACCACCTAAATATGTAACACCTAAATTACATCGCGAGCCCGTGATATGGGTTTCAGCCGTTTCAGGTCACATTTTTGGCCAGCTAAATACTAGCTTAATAATAAGAAATATGAAGAAGAAACAGGTAGCTACTGGATGGCGAAAGCGGGAAATCGTTCACTATGGCGTACCTTTTGGGATGCCTATGTTTAGTTGTGAACTGCTATAGGCTCACGTGATGATGATGAAGTGTGAAAATGTATTAGGTAACGTGTCTGATACGAAAAGGGGCGTTCAAGGTTCATCGTTTCGTTGCATAAGTTAAAAGAACAGAATTAAGGCGATCAGACCGCATGGTTCTGCGGTTTCTGACAGCCTGTGACAATTTCAAGTTTATGCGGCGTCGTGTGATCGTGTGCTGTAATGATATGCGGTTGAATGGGCTATCTTTGGTACCTATTTCAAATCCTTAAGAACCGAATCCCGCAAAATACCGCGAAATCCGTTGCGAGTGTTTGCCGCCTTAGTAGCTCGTTCGTATCAAAGAATGATAGGATTAGAAATTCAGAAGCCAAAATATGCTGTACTTTTGCAGAACTCAGATTTCTTGAATGTTAAAGGTAGATAACCTTGAACTCTGTTTTGGAACTTTCACATGCGTTCTATTAAACTTATCCATTCACACGCCCGTAGCTAAAAAAATCACACTTACCTAGGTAGCCTATATGCCATGAACAAAATTGATTAGATAGTAGAAAATGTGATGCGAGTGGTTAGATCAGTCGTTGCATACTTCTGTGCGGGAATTCAGAAACCATCATTTCAGAAATTGAACTCCAGTATTGGAGCCAATCAAGTGAAATCACCGCATTCGGAAATCAACCCAATTCAAAAGCGTTAACTGAAACTTCGAACGCGCGCAATTGGTAGGTATCTGATTCAGCAACGAATGAATAAAAAATGAGGAGTAGGTAGGTTTTCTTTATGTAAAATTTTCATAAAGTGCTTTCAAATAAAACAACTGAAGTTTATTTTTTTTCTGAAATAGTGCACGGAAGTCCGCAGCGAAGACTTCTCTCTAACCACAGTAACCACGTAGATATCTTCATACTACTTGAATTTAATATTTCATTTCAGATGTGTTGCGCAATTAGTACCAGACTCCCACATGCTAAAATTCATATATACCTAGAGCTCCTCTTTAAGATTTAGTATCAATCACACTGGCTTAGAATAGCTTCACACCTATTTTACCCGTGTGTGTCCTAATAACCGACCTAGGGATAAAATCATGGCTACAAGGGCAGAGGCGTTGTTGCTGCTGATATAGATATGTAGATGTGCTGATTTTAATGTATCATGGTGGATTTCGAAATGATCACCTACCAACAACGTGTCGTCATATTATTATCACAATATTCATTAAGACTCCGCCTCGAGGCGGGTACCGCCACTTCGCTTAGTGGCGAGCAACATTATGTAAATTAATCCATGTATTATAGAGTGTTTGCGTATGTACTAAGAGGCGATGCGGCGAGGGTCAGGAGCGGTCAATACACGTGACGGACTAATACCGACTTAAGGGTAAACGTTGGACTAGTGGGGCCTGCAAATTGCAAAAAAAAGATTGATTGAACTCGCTGGTTGCCCGGTCAACAAAGTATTATTTACATAAACAGCTGTAACAGTTCACTACTCAGGATAAGATTCTCTTATAGTGGAGGGTATTTCTCTACTGACCACGCTTGGCAGGCGAATAAGTAAGCACAGTTCAAGCCGTGAATAGGTACTAATAAATTTTAAAAGCTAAAATTGCTAAAGGTAGAGAATATTAAAGTTTTGTTCTACATACAATTAACGTCGGACAATTTTGACAAGTTTTAAGTGTAATTAATCAAAATCGGCTAATTATGGTCGCTACTGCATGATTCTGTGGACAATTTTCAATTCAATTTTGTTCATTTCTGGTCGTGGTTGAAGTGGCCGAAATTCTGGGAATGCAAAAAATTTAAAGATAGCTATCGACAAGGGAAGAAGACTGCATAATTTTTCCCGATAATATTTTCGCGAGTTCCGTCAGTGAATAGGCATTTCTTCAAAGCGGCACTAGTTTCACTGCTGTTGCACCTCAGATAATACGATTACCAGAGAGCCAGCGAAGCCGAAATGGAGAAATTAAATGCCAGACACACCCGTCCTGCTGCCAATTAACATAACACGGCCGACTCATGTAACCAGCGAACGGCTGAAATTTGATGACTCCGCAAAACCACGTTTACCTACCATCAACACTAATTGAAACTGCAAATGGACAAAATCAATCCATCAATAGGTAACCTACACTAAATTAAGTACAAAATGTAACGTCACATTTGAAAACAGAAACTGAGGCGGCATTTATAAATAAAATAGTTTTTTTTTATCTATGCTTTCAAGGCAAAAATAGATGACCTACTCGAGCCTGCTTTAGGTCGGATTCATATCTAATCGAATATACAAATTCAGCTCCGCCTCTATTGGAAAACAATGAAAGCATAATAAAACTCCTATCTCCATTCCATATTCTCATTTCTGCGAAATTTATTTTACCGTCACCCACAAACAACGTACGACCTAAATCGCGAACGTATAAATTACGTAATGCACAACGTTATCAAACTTCATTACGTATTCAGGGGTTAACTTGAAAATTATCAAACCTTCATTAAGGTGTACACCCAAAGAAAGCATTGAAATCTCCTAATCAGCTCAACCCTCCAGAATTTGGGATGTAGCGCGGCGGTAGAGCGACTCACAAATTGATTATTCATGAACACTTTAAAGTAGATGAGGTAATAACCGGCGCAAGAATTTTATTGGATTAGAATTTGTGCCCTGTGCCTGAATAAAACGTGCACTGACAGCTGATCTGCCTTTTTACGTATTCAGCCACACGAAACACTGCGGGTAGGTAGCTAGAGCCAAATGGCTGGCGTGCAGACTACGCCTACTCTGCAATTGTAATAAGCCACGTTTTTCTGAGCATTATTTTCAAATATCTTGCAGAACTGTACACAAATGCTGGGCTTTTCTTCTACATTTTGATTGCAATAACAGCGAGGAGCCGGAGTCGCTGGGTTGGACAGGGGCTCCCTTTAGAGCCAGAAGCGTTCGAGGCATTTACTTATTAAAAACCCACCCTTATTCCGTAAGTTACGTAATATTTAAGCAGTTTGTCGGTTTTCTTACCTACTTCTACTTTCTACCTAACTGCGTGAAAGACTTTTTTGTGAGTTAAATATTTAGGTTTAGGTACTCAACCTGTGTTTTAAAAAATAACAAACTACGTGATACTTAGGTCGAAGTACAACGAAAAATTAATCTTCATTTGTTTCAACAGGTGTTATTGAGCTGAAAATGTAACTACTTTCATACCATGTATTGATTCATGAATGTGCTACTTATAAAAGGAAAATAATACTCACATAGCCTTGTTATCCCACCTATCGCAATACCTAATTAGTAATTGAAAGATAATAACAGACATCAATGGAGCAACTCGTGCGAATGGCAAGAATCCCTGTCACCATCCGCCTCAAAGAGACAAATACAATGAACTTCTACACCAAGGAAATTAGTCATTAGGAGAAACTACATCTTCAATAACTACCAACTTCTAAGACAAAATTGTCTCCACATAACTTAAAGCGAACGAATTAAAGTTAAGGAATAAATTTTAATGAAAAGCCGTGTAACAATAGCAACACGCGACTCGTAGAACAAAATGTAGTCGCATCTACATAAACGGACGTAGGTAGAAATCCAGATAGGGTAACTAGATTTGCATAGGGAAACAAAGGTCTCTCCAATAGAGCGAACTATTAGAGGACCGTGGTATTTTCATGCTGAACAATAGAAGTGGTCGTGATTAAGGCAACTTCGCGATAGACTAGTCTCGGTTCTACACGCCGTAGCCCGCGTTTTATACCATTATATTCTACTTACACCTGGAAATACTATTATATTATTACTGTGGTTACATCTATATAATAATCTGTGCGTATTCCCGCAGCTCCTCGCAGGTAAGTCTAAGATTTATTTCCTCTGAGGTTATTTACGACAATAATATTCCGGCGCAAATGTAAATACATCTATTTACTCCGGCAAGGGAAAATTATTAAGGACGATGGTTTTATTGTTCCCTTGTTGCTTAGAAATAGTGTTATTTCGTTCTTTGCACGCGAGAAGTTGCTTTAGCGAAATAATTTACATTCTTGTTAACAAGCTGCTAGTTACGTGTGGTAATTTTCTTATTTCTAATTACTGATTATTATGAACCGTCTCTCGAATAGGTCTTAAGGTTGTAATATACGAACTCCATTACAAAGTCACAGCGTTTTACCACGAAAACTACATTTAAACTTCACTGGGACACTCACAGTTTCAAAATTACGAGAACTAATGTGACGTACGTGGGCGACGCTACTGCTTGCGGCTGGTCCGGGGTGTTATTTAAAGCTAGGAGAGGTTCCAGCCGAGATCCCCGGGACAATAAGATGGTGCATCCTGCCCTGGACAAAAGCCTGTAAGGGGATACTTCCTCTAACAAAGGTTTCAGTCGTAGGGCCGTTCTAGTTCGACGCTGCAGTGAAAAGAGTTTGGGCTCGCCACAGTGGGCGCATTTTGAGATTTTTAGAACAGTGAAAGTAAGATTACTTGTGTGATAAATAGAAGATGTGAAATAAAGCAGAGTTAAGTGTAGTTTTGACATTAGTAGGTTTAATGTCGTAATTTTTTTTCATAAAAAGTATTAATAATCATTATGGATGAATACGACTAAACCAAAACTTCTCAGAACAATTATCTGTAACAAAAACAACCAATTCAGTAATTAATGCCGTATTACGTGTTCCCGAATATGGCAGTTAAAACAGTTACGTTACATTACGTGATTACGTAGGTAAGGTAACAAAACGACATTAAATTACCTCAATTAACGTAAATTAACAACGGCAAAGTACACAACATTAATAAAAACGGAAATAAAATTCGCTTAAAGTAAGATGCCAGAAAATCCGCAATATTGAATGGGGTTATATCCGGGCCTCGGGGAAGTACACTTTCTGATTAAAAATTAATATATTTTGTACAATAACTGAATACAAGGAAAATACAAATACGAATCGTTATCAGAACTAGCTAACAACGAGCATAGAATCAAAATACCATGCCATAAAAAAGTCGCTTTTTGCTATTCTCTTGTATGTATGTAATGGACACCACTTACTCCTCCTAAACGTATTTTAATCAGTATTTCATTACATAGTGTAAGTCAAGAGGTAGGTTGATACGTGCACGTATTATACGTGCCGGAAAAACCTTTTATTCCCACGGGAAAATGATTAGCAGCTGGTGCAAAAGCTAGTAAGGTTCCCCGCTAGTAATATTTTCATTTTTTCTGAAACTTTCACTTTCACTTTTTCTTTGTTTCGGTTTTACCATATTTTCTTAACCATAAGTGGGTCTTGAGGCCCAATATATATACAGAACTTTAAGATATTTCCTTAGAGTACCACTCTCACACCTGTTCAGGATTCCTTAGAATCCTATTCTTCCCTCCAGTATATCCGTTATTATGAATTGTTATATAAGCCAGAGCCCATTGTGCAAGTAGTTAGGTATGTAGTATAGACAGGAGGCTTTATTATTTGGCCGCCTTACCAAGCTTCCTCCACCTGTTTGTTTGGGAGCATCATGGGGATATGAGTTAGTTAGGCATTGCAAAGTTTGCTGAATTGAAACTGACGAGGTCAATTGATAATAATTTATCATCAATGTTTGTTGCCAATGATTGGACTGCCAATCGAAATGGTTGTACGTTGTATGTAGTATACGTCATTAATTGACCAAATCACGATGACGTACGAACTATAAAGTGTTTGTTTGTAAACGTCCAGTGTTAATTTTCTTATTCATCGAATCGATGGTAACAGTCGCTGATCAATATTTGACAATTGAAATGTTAATGTCGAAATGAGTTGTATGAAACTGCATAAAGAAGCACATACTCAGTCGATGATAGGTATCTATCTACGTGTTTCTGTTAGCTATTTGAGGAGATCATCAAATATAGATTGCATCCAATATAACAGATTGATAACAGATTTTCATCCAATATTTTCGAAACTTCAGCGGACTGAGTTTGACTAAAAAGAGTGTATATAATTTGAGTCCACTGTAGAACGATCACGGGCGGCGCCATGCTTTGTCATTCGAAGCAGCAGATCTCGTTGCGACGGACTGGCTCCGAGTTAGGCGACCGTTATAACTCGCCATTACCCGTTGAAAGGCTACGTTTTTCCATTCACAAAGAAAGCCATAAAAATCAAAGCAATGCTAAATAAATTCAATTGAAAATTTTCATTGTTCCTAATCAAGCCGGGTCACGACGCCGAGGTAGACCTCGGAAACGATGGCATGACGATCTTGATTTCTATCACAAGGATAAGACCGAGCTGACTTTGGTTTGGAAAGAAATGGAAGACCACGGGTGAGGCTTTTGCCCAGCAGTGGGATCTTCATGATATTATTTTAACTATAACAATTCCTGCAATCTTCAGAAAATTTCCTAACATATTTTCCTTCTATGTCACATCATTAGTTATTACATTCTTTCGCTACAATATAGCATGACGCTCATGAAGGAAATTCAGTTTCCTACGCATTCTTGAAAATTTCAAGCGATGCCAAACAAATTATTTGTCAAGGCTTTTTGCCGACACAATGCGAATTTATAACAGCAACGTTACAACACAAAATTCAAAGTCGAGCGCCTATAAAGAAAATATCTTTTGTCTGTTTATAAAAAAATAATTTAACTGACTGCTGAATATATCGATGAAAAGTCATATCATAACTAATAGACTTGTGAACTCGAATTTAATAGAAAATTTTCATAATTTGTATACTTGTGCGTAGTTTAGTGAATTCCCTAAAAGGGGCAAAATAGGGGTTGAAATATCTATGGTAATTGAATTCCGCGGTTAATTTTGCTTGAAAATCACGTAGCGAGTGAAACCGGTGTTCACAAAGCTAGCGGAGGTATATTTTATAAAGTGTCAACGGCCCTCACGAGACCCTCGTTGTGAGCAAGTACCAACAAAGGAATTCTCGAATAACAAACGTGGAGCTGGCAGCTCGGGACGGGACCAGATACGCCTAAATAATTATACCAAGGCACCTTCGAGGGTACCCGTAAATTGTCTAATTCGAAATATGATATCTTACCTGCAGAACGTTCCAATTAAATAACTTGTTCTTAAAAAATTGTAACTTATTCTTAAAATTCCCACAGGACAGGCCTAGCCTAGTGTGGGATTTTAGGTATTCGCTGTACTAGAAGCAAATCTAAAAATAAAATTGTAACTTATTCTTAAAATTCCCACAGGACAGGCCTAGCCTAGTGTGGGATTTTAGGTATTCGCTGTACTAGAAGCAAATCTAAAAATAAAATTGTAACTTATTCTTAAAATTCCCACAGGACAGGCCTAGCCTAGTGTGGGATTTTAGGTATTCGCTGTACTAGAAGCAAATCTAAAAATAAAATTGTAACTTATTCTTAAAATTCCCACAGGACAGGCCTAGCCTAGTGTGGGATTTTAGGTATTCGCTGTACTAGAAGCAAATCTAAAAATAAAATTGTAACTTATTCTTAAAATTCCCACAGGACAGGCCTAGCCTAGTGTGGGATTTTAGGTATTCGCTGTACTAGAAGCAAATCTAAAAATAAAATTGTAACTTATTCTTAAAATTCCCACAGGACAGGCCTAGCCTAGTGTGGGATTTTAGGTATTCGCTGTACTAGAAGCAAATCTAATATTAGTGTTAAACATAGTTTTAAGGTATCACCATGTAAATTTGCCTTTGTTGTGAAATAAACAATTTTATTATTTATTATTTATATTTATAAATACTTACTCTACATAGCTACTATGACACTTTTGCGCAAAATATTTGCAACCCGACGTATGTCTTGAGATCGAAACAGTAAACGAAATTTATAATTTTTATCTCCGACTGCTTACTTTTGGTTCTTTTTAGCTACGTACCATACCGATGATGCACCTAAATAACCAAGTGTAAAAAGGTTTAAAGAGATTTCTTGGACAGTAATAAATAATAGTTAAGCATTGTTCCTTTGTGGTTAGTTAAAACTTTTAAATGGAAAGCGAAACCACGTAGTAGATAGGGTTTAGTTTTAAATGAACACAGAGACTACTAATAAATTTCTTCCCTCGCACTCTAAGCGTTTTCGATTAAATCTCAGGCCGTAATTCCATGAAGCTTTCAGAAGACAAATTTTTGAATCGTTCTCAGAGTTAATAGTGACTACAAAAATCAGTCGTCCATGTTTATTGACTACAGTCCCGATTTTACGCATTTTTGCAACGGTATTTTGCTCTACCTAAGTAAAAGTCATCGTTTTTGTTCTATACGCAGAAATATGAACACCTTACTGCTCATCATCTTTATCATTGATATAGGTATACGTTTTAAGAGCGGTATCTATCATGCATATTAAGCATACATCAAAAACCCATGTGACAAATCTAAAAGTTGCGCATAGGATTCTCGTCATTAGACTTTTTCAATCAATTGCTTTTAGCCTAGCGAGTAGTCAAAACAAAATATAGAAGTGGTCACGTGTTCAGACGATTGGTTTATGGGAATCACACACAGTATAAACTAAGATGTAAGACTGCGCACACGAATCTCGCAATTACGTGGGAAAATACAATTTCGAATGAATCCAGAAAAAGGTGCCTACGTCTCACGTGTAGGTATACGTGTAATAGAAATAGTAGCATTAATGTCTTCCTGTCGACAAAAGTAGGTCATCGTAACTTGCAAGCAAGGAGTGGTGACCATATAATAAAGTGCTCAGCAGGAGGTAGAAGTCATGTAAGGTCATAACCCCCAATAACCTCTATTCTCTCAGGACCGTGCCAACTTTTGATGCTATTTGGTCCAGTGGGATGTCATTTTAGAAAAGTATCGAATTGACTGGTTATGGAAATCATATGTAGATCCCTCGACATTTGTCAGAGGTGGTGAAAATAGTGTACGAATTTCGAGCATCGAAGTCTAACATCGTTTAGATTTTGGCATATCTCATATACTCATACATGCTATAGATGAGATTTCACGAACATAGGTACGTACCTATGTTATTTATGTCTACGGTAGTCCGGCTCGTAACCCGACGTGAAACTCTTAATCCCAAACTTCCGGTACTTTGCAGAGTCAGGGTGAGCTTACGAAGAACAAGTTTATTCGCGAAATCTACCTACCTACATCAGATCAACAGCAATCACAGTCAAAAAATACTGTTAGATTTTTAGTTTGTTTTAATTTACAAAGACTCATTATTTTTCAAGCCATGAATCTAATATTTACTTAGAACTGTGAAATTTACGTTTGTTACATGGTTTTACGGCTACTCCGAGAAATAGGATTATAGCCGTAGTATTTGTTAGGAAACCGTAGATAACACAGTATATAACGCTGTAAGGACATAGCGAATCCATTAGCTCACGTCTGCATATTTCGTGAGATGTAGGTAAGTAGGAACGTGACTAGCATTCATAATAGGTACGCCTGGATTCGGGCTGAAAATATGAAGTAGGTACATAACATTACTTATACAGCTGATGTATCTCCAAAAGTGAGAAGTACATGGATGTAAATGTCTTCTAAACAAGGAAATGTGGTGTCCCAATAAGCTAGCGATGACTCTATCATACTGATATCGAATGACCTTAAAGACTTGATGGTTCTGACATTTCGAACCAACCATCTTGAGGCATACAAGGTATTTAGGTACATAGCACTCTATTCATACGAGTAAAACCTACGTAGTTGGATACAGATAATTTGTAGAGCAGAGAAAAACCTCCGGTTCGTTAGCTTTCCTCTGTAATTTCCTAACTAACGCAATTGAGGTCTCCAGGGGTACTCGTTCCTATTACGCGATTATAATTTGCAAATATTTGGTAGGCCGTTGTGGACTTTGTTTCCATTGCAAAATTCGACTGAGGGTTTATCAATTGGGCCGGCGGGTCCAATCTCCTCGGGCGCCAATTTAAACTGAACAATTTGAAAGATTGGAACTGGTGTGGCAGTATACGTAAAGATTGGATGCGGTCTAAAGAATGTAGCCTAATTTCAGAGTCCGAACTAGTATCCAATTTCCGACTGTGATAGCTTTCGGTACTGGTCGATTTCGGTAAAGGTCGAAAAAAATTGGTCTTCAGGAGTAACAATATGGTCAAAGCGTGAAGTGGTCTAATCAAAGATGTACATACATACATTTTGAAGTATTTTAAAAGAAACACAACAAAAACGGGAATTGGAAAAAACGGAAATAAGTAGGTAGGTACCGTACCGTAGCGCTAACTTCAGGCTGACGCTTTGAGTCTCAATGGAAAACACATCTTATGGAGTATAAAGAGCTGTCTCCTTATCCTTACTAAATAGCCTTCAGTGTATTATATGTGTCATGTTATAATGATGTAAATGTAAGTCTTTCCACTAGTCAAACCGCCATAACTAATGTAAGCGTGGAGAATTTTTTAACAGTTCATCCTATCATGAAATATACATTTTTAATTTTTAATAGGCGGAAGAAATCCATGTTATATTTTTTACATCGGGCTGGTATACAAAACGAAAGTTGCGATGCGATTTCGGGCGGCAAGGCGTCCTCCTAGAAATGCGTGATGCGAATCAATTCGCAAGTTCTTGCGATTCGTCATGCGCGCTCACACATTTTTGTAGTGCGATTTCGCATCATAGTTTGGTGTACAAGCCCCTTACTTCAGAGTTTTTTTTTTTTGTAATAGCTAGATATGGGATAATACGCAGAAGTATCAAGGTCGCTTGGACGCTCCTTGTTTCTGGTCGATACAAACTCGGAAATTTAATTTGACCGAATTACAATTTCAACACGGGTGAATAGCTTTTAATTATGACTAAGTAATCAAGTTCTATTGAACGAGCTACAGAGTGTAAGTCCCTCAGCACATAATTAATGATGAAACAAAAGCGGTTTCAGTACGTATGTAAATCCGATTCAACTAAAATATTAATTTAAAAATTATAGCCAAGGCCAGTTTACAGATGTGATTTTTTATTTTATCAACTTACGTAGGAGTAATATATACAGTGTAGAATGGTTAGTGTCTAACTAATCATTCATACTACATGGTGTTTCACTGTTTTTCCGGTTTTGAACTAAATAACTTTATTCCTAGTTATTTATTCAAAACCGCATATCTCAGATAAAAAGGGTGCTTTGAGCAGCCAGGTGTTATATTTGCCTTTGCTTGCGTCATTGCTACTGGATTTCGACTTCACAGACAGAAGAAGGATATCTAGGTACTTATTATATCTACTGGATACTACATCTACCTACTTCAATACGCCCTCGCAAGCAAAAGGGGCGTTATAGGTGCTATTTCAAGCCTAGTTTCGCAGGCTGTTACATGTCTGCCGGTAGTAAAAAAGCTATACTATCTACTTAAGTAACATCTACACCTTTGTCATTATCTTTTCGAACTTCCCCTTTCCCTGAACGCCCTGTGATTACACAACTTTGTTTTCTTACTTCACATCGTATAACAGAAAAATCCCATCTCACATTTTTGTGTAGAAGTTAAAACATTTTCTCGTTTGAATTATTTACAAACCGAGTAAATATTTGCATTCCATTTTCATCGCAGCTCCCTGCGCAATCCACTATCCACTATCTCATGTCAATATTGCTGGTTTATCTAAATCAACATAAAAACAACGACCTTGTCGGGCAAATAGGACGGCCATATATCTGGGGAAGTAATATCTTGTATCAATAAACTGAGAATTGTACCGGACCCGTATCTGCTTATGCACTATCATGTTTTATTCAACGCTCGCTACGAGCTGAATCCCACGGCTAAACCTACAAATAGCGTCTGCTCCTTCGTGGATTATTTGCTCACAATATGAATCAATGAAGCGCGAAATACTCCAACTTCCTAGTATATTGTGCGATAAAACTACCTACATGGATTCCAGATGCATTTGTAACATTTTACACCTTCTAACTTTATTCGCTTCTTTTCAAATGAAATTGTTCGAATGCTAGTCTCAGAGATTTTTTCTAGAGGTTAATATTATGGAGAGCTACAAGGAAGAGCTGATTACAATTTACAAGATAGCAAAGAGGTTCAACACTTCATGAGGTAATTGTAAACATAATAAAAGGGGTTGAGAGCGTATAACGACTGTAGCCGCGTGTCCAACACACCCTTGTGTGCTTTTATCGCCTTGAAGCACCCGCACCGCTGCGCCGACCGTCAGTGTGTGACCCAGTAAACTAGCCCGGTCAAACATAAATTAGAAGCAAAACACCCAGTAACTGTTATTATACCTGCACAAGCAAATTAGTTCCAAGAAACCTCCACACATTTCAAACGCAAACTCGCAGAGAAAAATAGTATCCCGTTCCAGCAAAATAAGTGCAAAATAACAACGCTTTCCAGTTCACGGTGAGCGAGTTTGGTGCAATTTCAGCTTTCATAACCGAACCGTTTGAGAATTATTTTAAAAGTTAACACCGCCCTTTGAAGTATTGCAATAAAATTATTCGAAGGGAAGGTTCCGAAGTTGGAGCGTGGGTGCTGATACGATACTTCAATAAAATAACTCCATCCATGGTGTAGCTTTTCGAGCACCGGTTTTAAGATCGGAAATCCATGTTCCGATTCCCACCACGGGAAAAACAAAGGACCAGTTTATTTAGAGTATGACAGACAGGGTAAATCCCATGTTCCCCTTGTTATGAAACTACAGGTTTAGTCGACCAGTAATTGTTCTCATTTCGGCCTATGCACTAATGTACTAATATCAAGCGTAGTTGGTATCTCTTTCTGTAATGTAATGTACTGAAGTATATGTATCAGACAAACGACCTGCGAGCTGTTGGGGACTGCAGAGCCCAATCCTAAACAAATATCGTTTCCAGCGAACCCAGCGTGGCGTGTCCGAGGCTCCGACCGAACATATGTCCCGCAGGGCTGCGTATATGGCTTCCCGTCTTCTGTACGTACACTCCATCGAGACGACCTCTGGCCACTTTTCTTCTACCTTCACAGCTCAAAAGTCGCTTTCTGTGCGCCCCTTCTTTCTTTCTTTTCGTGTGGGACACCAAGTCGTCCAACGACCCGATGAACCCTAGTGTCAGAATTTTTCAACCGTCTTCTACAAGTAGCAGGCTTCTGACATCGGTTGCTGTCTAAGAGATCATAGACAGCAACCGGGACCTACGGCTTAACGTGCATCCGAAACACAGAACCATCTTACTTACGGACAATCGGGTGGTTCAGCTCGGAATGTCCTAACCAGACTGGGAACAAATTCACAAAGTGATAAATATCAACTTTTGTGAGTGACCCACCGAGAATCGAACCCGGAACCTTCTGCGTCAAAGGCAGTCGCACTACCATCGCGCCACATCAGTCGACGCCCCTAAGGAGTTCGATAGGCTTTTGTGAGACCTAAACAACGGAAATACCGCATAATAATAGCACGTCGTCCCCTTGAAGTGACCCTAATCAACCATATCAGATTCAAATTATTTATTCAAACTAGTAAACATTTAGCTTTTTGATGGTCGAATATTAACAATTTTAACAATAACAATTTTATGAACCTAGTGTAAACGCGGCTCAAGTGGACTAAAAACTTAAAACTAGCCCCTAAACACTGCCTCGGGGCTGGCCAAGCTAACCAAACAACATGTAACGTTAGGTGGTAAATAAAAATATCGAGTTCATGAGAAGAAGCCTTCTTAACCATGTCACTGTGCGTTACTTCGGAGGGATATACAATGATAAGGTATTTCAATTGCTTTATCCTTATTTTGTACCTAATTCATTAGTGTTCTAAAAGTTTGGTAGGTATGTATTCTGTCATTTTTTCGTTTGCGGCAAACACACATTCCAATTCCTGTAACTACACATACAACGCTTCATAATTATGTTTACCGCAGTAGATAGGTGCTTCCATCTAACACGTGTATTGCGAAGGACTGTTCTCGGAAAATCGTGTACTTAATTATAAGCTCAAATTGCTTGTTAGCAACCTTTACCTACTTCCGTTGATTAAAGTACCAACTAAATTTGGTAGTGGGACGCTGAACAGGCTAATTAAAGTTGATAAAATTCTTATCATCATCAGCCCATCACCACCACCCACTGCAGGGGAAATATAGACCTCTTCTCTATCTCAAGGTACCGATGACTTATTGATGTTAGGTTTAGAACTAACAAACTGATGGTCTGCCCATCCACCGTACGCCAAACCTCCTAGCGAAATCCTACATCAATTCACATTTACCATAGTCCCCTGATTCGATTCCCTAGCTAGACTGTCGTCCTACGTTGAATCACGATTGGTACAAAACTTTTATGTGGAAAAAATATCATTCAATAATGTATGAAGGCACCTTTTCTAACCTGTCCTTATCTATCACATATCTATGAGTCGAGAGAAAGACGCGAAGTACGCCGAAAACTCCCACTCAAAACTTGAATCACCCCCTCAGACAGACGGGTAAATACATATTTACACAAACACAACAAGAGTTGTTGTAAGAACGCAGTGTTTGTTTAATTTTCACAAAAGTATCTTCTTTTGTTTCTTTTATTAGCGCACTTGAATAGATTGAAGTAAAGTGGTCCCAGTAATGTATCTGGCAAGCTTCTCTCAGCTGGCTCCAAAAAAGAATACAAGAAAAGAATAGGTCTTATTTTTAGCCGACTTCAAAGAAAGACGTCATCAGTCTTATATAATAGGTTTATGACGACATTCTCATAACTCTCCAATATTAGATATATGTATTGATACTTAAAAACTTACATGCTTGAACAGACTGACAAGCATGTGGGTAAGTTTTTAGAAGCTATGTCGGTAATTATGTTTGAATCGGTTTAATATTTTAAATATTTTTGGCAGGCCAAATATTTTTTTTATCAAAAGCGGTTCTGTGAATTTGAATATTAGTTTTTGCCCACTGTGAAGTCAGTTTATTTTTTGCAGAATAAAATCTCGTTATTTTGAATGCCTTGCTATCTGACCTGATTTTGCATATGTACTACATTGCTTGCTTACTTCTAGTAAAGGATACTTTACTCAAGATATCCAGCAATGTATGTCGAATCGTGCCTTCTAAAGGGTAGTACGATCTTTAAGGACCAAGAATGGAGTAGCAGATAGAATAGAATGATGTAGACTGTAGTCGCGATAAAATTTACTGTACTGAGACCGCGGCATCCGCAAGAACTGCGTACATTTGTTTTGCTTCTCTTTTACTCATGCGACATCGACATAATGTTGTCTCGCTTCCGTAACAGCCTGAAAACGTGAAGGTGTCGACAGGGTGTCGATAGCAAATGTGTCTTTAACCACCTTTGACTTGATAAGTTGCCGTGAAACATTTCTTATTGTTGGCTTTAATTTTTTATACTACCTACAGCTGCTGCTGATATTAAAAAAGCATCAATCTATAATAGTTAGTATTGATAACCCTATGAAAAACCAGTACGCATTGATGCCTTAAACTATTAAAGTATGCTTGGACAAAATAACTTTGACATAGTAGCTTCGATAAAAGTTAGACGCAGTGTTAGTCCACTTTGATTAGACGGTCATCTAAGTCCATTTTGATTAGTATTGCCTTCGAGTGTTGGCATGATCGAAGTAGCGGCCAAAAAAGCGGTCAAATCTATTTAGTCGAAGCATGTTTTGATGGACTTTCGCTAGGGATAGGGGCGTGATGTATGTATGTATTTATGTATATGCTTTGATAGTTTCAATCCGGCTTTTTACAGGTAGCTACTGAAACCTGAAACTCTCAGATCGAGGCAGTTCATCCTGTAGGGTGACAGAGTTATGTAAAGGGTTTGCGAAACACCGCCTTTGTCCGACCACAAACGCGCAGGTAGGTTTGCCCTCGTTTTAGCCTACCACAGCTGTTTCAACACAACAAAATACCTGCAAATGCATGCCTACAAACTTTTCATGACAGTATTTTGTTAAGTAATAAGAAAACTGAATATTCATTACATTACAATAAAACTGATGTACGTACCACACACACACACGAACACACACACACACACACACACACACACACACACACACACACACACACACACACACACACACACATTACATAACAGCATGTGAATTATGAGCGCAACGCCGACAAACTACTGTCGTAGTTTGGCGTGAGTGTATCACGCATTCATCCCTTTCGGGGTAGGCAGAGCGTCAATGGCCACAAGAATACGGTCGCCATCGCCACGTCTGACATTTTTATGATGATACGTACCTATCTGCCTAAATAGGAATATATTTGTAGGTACGTAGGTATACAGTACGTACCTAACACGTAATCGAATTCACTCAAAGAAATAGACATTCCACCTGAACATTAACTTGATGATGTTTTGTACTCGAGTGAAGTACGCACTTCATAACAAGCAAATTCATTATTACGTAAGGCCTTCAAAGACTAAAACAAAGAACTAAGAACTGGGGAGGGGGCAAAAAGTTTCCCTTAAGAAGAAACTCATGTTAGGAACGTAAGCTTGCGTACCGTAGCGAGCAAAGTAAGCGAGCAAAGGTAAGATAAAAAGCAAAGCAAAAATAAATACGTTAGCAACGGGCAATTAGGTTGACGTTTGTTCGAGGGCCCTCAGATTATGAGGCAATAAAACTCTCGTATTTCCTTTTTTTCTTGCCATGAAAATGTTTGCGTTTAACAAATACAACATAATTTTGTTGTGGAGGCCTAATGTAACTTTTGGTTGAAGACTTTAATTAGGTAATAGATACTAAGTTTGATTTGAGAAACTATGTTAAATATTTTACCTATCTATATATAACCTACCCATTTTTTATAAAAAAAGATTCAGCTTTCTTTAAATTTCTGTAACAAACCAAGCCATCGTTGTCGATTTTGTAGTTAATCAAACTATTAAAGGGATAAAAACTATCAACTAATAATTCTGCGGCACAATTGTAACGATCACAGTTTATACAAGATTACCAAACGAAAAAATGCGATAAATTCGAGGTATGTTTCATTTTCTAAGAACAGCCCGTCTATAAACTCATAGGAATATTGTTTAATACCGAATCAAAAAAATATTAATAAAACTGATAAAACTCAAAGAACCCGCAACGACCCGTGTAGGTAATCCTCGCTAATAATATTTTCATTCTCCACTTCAGTCCAGACGATTCTCGTTAAGTAGGTTTGCAAACAAAAAACGTATTGATTTTTTCACGCAACCAACTGTGCAAAAACACACATTCGATGTAAACATCACACAGATTAACATCTGTAAACATAAATCACGGATATAGAGCAAGTAGATATCCAAACAGTATGGCGCGGCTGATGCCTGATGTCGTCAAACTGTGATGCGGGGCACTCACTCACTCCTTGTCGCCTGGAGCTCAATCTTTGAAAGCGTGATTTCTGAAATCGTGCACAGAGGTCCATAACACAACTACTCGTTTCACAACTTCTACAAGTTTTTTAAAGTCATTAGCTGACTTTTGCATGCGAAGTGTGATAGGTACGTACAAGCATAATTAGTAGGAGACCGTTGCATGCGAAGTCTGCGACTAAAGTTCTACAACTCAAATCAAATTCACACAAACCCTAAACAATTCTAACACAGAAATTCGAGTAATAGAAAGAGTGATACGAGTGTACCACTAGTCGTTGCAAACTTCCGTGCGTGGCACAGAAATCACGCTTTCAAGAGTTGAGCTAGTGGTTCCGATATGGAAGCACTTACAGGATATTTTGTGACACATCAACACAATATATTTCTAGATCTTCGGAGAATTCGGATCCACGGATCGAATGGGATTGAGCGATGTCATGAATTTAGTGGCACATTTTCAATTTATGCGAACAAAATAGCGCAATACTTTTAAATCCCAATACATGGGGATTTTTTCACTGTTTCAGTATGTCATCGATTTAGCACATTTGTAATACATGCGTAAATAATGAATGAAAGGACGAGGAATAAAGTATTCACCCCAATTCAGGGGCTGTCGTCCATCACTCGTAGTTTAAATAATTCATACAACCTACGGACATTGTGTTGTCTACTTAAAATTAACTAGGTATTAGGTAAGTTAATTTGTTATAATGGGTAGGTATGTCAGTATATTGTGTGCTTTAAAACCTATCTACTCTAATAAATCTCACAAATGAGCCACCCTAAATTTAATGATTGATATATATATATTATATATTTAAATATAATGATCAAAAATATAAGACGATTCATTGAATAGGTAGTAGGCTAGCAGCAGCAGATAGTTGTCCATCCATACCTGTCAGACGGATAGGCGAGCGCGGTGTAAAATGTTGCATACTCAGGAAACAGTGAGTTCTATAAATGAATTTATCCCTTTGTCGCTTTTTACAACACCCACGGGCAGAGACGGGGTGATGCTATTGTAAGCCGGAATTACACGGCAAGCCCATAGCAGGTATATTTCATAAATTATAATGGTTGGTATTACAAAAGGAAAAAAAAGATTTATCAGTATCACCCAGGTGGCTAAACATGAAATCGATTGATCAATCTCATTAACCCAAATGCAAACCTGCCAATAATTTGTTCGTCTAGCATAACTCGATTACCTGCTAGCATTCAGCTGAGCTTGGCACCTAGGGAAATTCACAGCGTATTTACCTACTAGCAGCGACTAGTCGATTGGCGGTTACTAGTAATAGGTATTTCTGTTTACCAGTGTTTTGTCCAATCCTCACTCGTCAGGCGAACTTGTCACTGACATAGTAGACATACATACTGGCAAGAGATCGATTCGATAAAGAGAGCCAGTTTCACGAGTGGACATTTTTCACAGATGGTATTAATGATGATGCAATGATTTCACTAAGACTAACATTTGGAAATGGATATCAAATAGGCAAAGAAAAAGGCCCAATTCTTCTACCTATACTGGTCGGAGATGGATTCTTTATATGTCATTCGTGACATAAAACAACTCTTATGTTAAATGGTGCCCTAGAGAGCGCGTAGATCGCTTCCCGAGTAGGATATGCATCTCGGAAGCAACTCGTATTCTTGAACGAAACACATGAATAACTCCGAGGAATACGTCTTCTGTATGTGCACGAGGGAAAAGGCATGTGCCAACGATTGGTATAGACCCAAAGTGATATCGTGTCTTGACACGCCACGCAATACTCCTGTACAGGATTATTTATATTTGTACTTATCTTTAGATATTTAGATAAAAAATATGGCCTCTCATATTCTATAGACGCTCTCATTATTAGTTTCTAAAATCAATTCAAAATTATTGGCGTAAATCGTTAACCGAAGCTAGCAAAATTAGTTAAGATCAGGATATTATTTTAGGTCGAGTAAAACCAATAAACAGATGGTCAGGGAAGAGAAACTTCTGTGTTTATTAAAATTAATAATATTATTCGTGCAAAATAGGTACTTATTTCACTTGATAGGAAAGATAACAAACTAAGACTTCCTACAATAAAGAGAAAGCACGCCACTGTGAAACAGAGTCGCCAAAAGCAAGGCTTCCAATTCGGAGTTTGTAACTAGGTAAGCCAGACAACTCGAGCTGTTTATTTATCTTCCCCCAAACAGTGAGAGACAAATTCTCCTTTGAAATTTTCTCGGAACAAATTAGTAACATTTTGTTGCCGAAATGTTAAGACTATTGGAGTAAGGTAATTGGAAATTCCGTAAGTACCCACAACTACCTACTCACATTTCCAAGTGAAACCCTCGATGGTTTTGTTTCATTAATATTAATTAACGAACCTGTGAACTTTCCATTTTACAACAACGAGGCCAATAACTACTATTACTAATATGGCTTTGATCCTAAATTTTACCAATATTTTATACTAGCTGGTGCCCGCGAACTTCGTTTCGCCATATATCATCCATCATATAAGCTATATAAAGGAAGCTCACTGATAAACATGGGCCTCCCCCGTAGACTCTAAGAACCATAAAATAATATATTATAAGCTTATATTAAATTGTTGGTAGATAGGTACCCAAAAACTTGGTTTCGCCGACTATACAGTGTGTAAAAATATTAGCTGCAAATATTTAAATGGGTGAATCAGTCCATGAAACTGTACAACTTTCCCCAAGTAACATAGGTTGAAATATGGAAAAAATTTTTGGACCTCCCATACAAAATGTAGCAGCCGAGCAAGTCAACTGTATGGGAGGCCCAAATGTTTTTTTCATATTTCGACCTATGTATTCCTTGGGGAAAGTTGTTCAGATTCATGGGCTGGTTCACCCCTTAAAATATTTGCAGCTAATTTTTTTACACTTTATATGTCATTTAAAAAAACTGTTAAATCCTAAATTTACAAATTTCCACATGCAAAAAAGAGTAAGAAAACGGTGATTCTTTTATATATGTTTGGTCTTTTTGATTCCTGTAGGTTGAATTTGCTGAATCAGGTTACAGATTAGTCACTCCCTGTTCCAAATCCTCGCTTTCCAGTTCATTTTAGCAATTTTTTTAAAATCGTGCGTTTACATCCAAAGGTATCAATTCCGTGAAGTAGACTGATGCCACATTTCTTAACATTGTGATGGATGAATAAAGACCGAGTTCATGAGTGTGAATAAATAAAACATAAGCTTATTAAAAACCAAGTAATCCCACTACAAATCCTATCCTATCCTACTTCCTACTAATATATTAATACAAAAGATTTGTTTGTTTGTTACTCCTTCACGCAAAAATTGCTGAACTGATTTTCATGAAATTGGGCACAGATGATGTGTGATGCCGGCTTAGAATAGCATCACCCCACATCCTTCCCGCGGGTGTCGTAAGAGGCGACTAAGGGACTCGACGGTATTGGTGTATTACAATTTGTCGGCTAAACATATAATAACAGTATGTAACAGAACAACATTGGCTAGTAACGTAGATATAAAGAATAGCCTTAACAAAATGAGCAAGAAAAATTAAAAACAAAAAATTGTGGTACTTCGCTGGCCGACTTACATCATAAGCAGATCCATTTCCGCTGAGTCATTTTAACCATGGTTGGAGCGGCAAAAATAAGGATAGGTATCCCTTCACACAAACTTTTGCTTTGTAGCTATTGCAATTTTCCCGCGGTAAATAGTAGATTACGCACCAAGAAAACGATCCATAAATAAAGATTGTATCGTCTGGTACGCAACTTACACGTCTTGTACCACGGAACTTTTGTTTTCGAGTGTAAAAAATATTGAATTATTAAAAGTTAAAATTATTCCAATATTAAAGAGATATTTTTGTAGTCGTAGACATATTCGTAGATTTTACTTTTCTCATTTATTGAGGTTATAAAAATATAGATCACAAAGTACTTTAATATATATAGGGGTATAGAGACCTATCTCAGCTGCCAAAACTGGCAATGCGTAAGTAGCGCCCTCTCAAGCACTTAGTAGGAACTAACTACATAATATATATAAATACATCTATAGCTATATATAACATGTATGCAGCTATATAGGTACTTATACCGAGCCTATATCTAAAAGTACTCATGAAACTAAACAACTTTCCCCATGGAAAATGGGTCGATTGATAAATTGGCAACATAGAATTTGTAAACTGCCACGCCATCTGTGAGATATAGTAAGAACAACGCTTCGTAATTTCGCATCGTATTCCGAAAGTGTTCCCCAAATCACAGTACTATGATTGAGCGCCCTGATATAGATTAAAAATAATAAATACGGCCTCTTGTTATTTTTCTTTCTGCGCGCTTATTCAAAGTGACACAGTTCGTGCTGGCCAGTTCGAAATTTGAAATCAATCTCGGGTCCAATAAGCCCATACACATCTTTTTACTACGCGGCACTATGAAATTTACGTGATCTACAAACTTATTTTATGCGTAGCAGCCAACCCCCCTTTTAGGGGTATGTTTTTTTTTAGCCTATATCCTGGTCGGTGATTTACTTGACATTTTGGTACAAATTGCATCAAAATCCGCTCGGTCGTTTTCGCGTGATGCTTCCGCATATCCACAAACAAACACACAAACATCTAAACATCTAAACATCCAAACAGACAAAAATTAAAAAAATTGCAGAAACGTGTTTTGTTATCAATATTAAGTATCACGAAACAATTTTTTTTTGGATATCTTGTATGTACAGACTTTCGGTCCTCTTGAGCTTTATTATATGTATAGAATGTATAGATAACTGCCCCAATGGAAAAAAAAGTTCAGGCCAATCAAAAGCTCCATTCAATAGAGAAAATACGTTTTTTATTGTAGAATTCTTTATGCAAAAGTGGGTCTGTTTGTTATTTCTTGTCAAACAAACATAGTAAGTCTTTTAGTAAGGAATATTTTAGATACATCTTAGCAATGCTTTTGCATTTTATTCGTTAAACCACGAAAGGCTATGCTAATATTGCTGACTCAGCTAATCGAAAGGAAATTAGAAGTTGCTAAGTTCCCGTGTGCTATACCCAGGTAATTCAATGCTAGAGGGTGGGTCGCTGCATATGACAGCTTTGACGGCATCGGATGCATGCCTCAGCTACGGTATACCGCGGTATACCGATAATTTTGTACAGTCAATCTCAGTCTGGGTTAGACAGTTTGTACTATTCTTTCTTATGCCACGGGTATAAAAATGGTCCAAATGGTCTTTGCAACGACAACAGAACCAGAGACATCGGACTTGCTAGGCTTGGAGTTATATTTTTTTAGTTTCGCATGTCGAAGTCTGCTTCTAAATGTGCTCGTATCCTTGCTTGACAGAAACCAATTCAAGTAGTAGGAGGTAAAATACGAGTGGTCAGACCGGGTCAGAAATCAACGTTTCTTAAATTGAGCTTCATTCAGTTAATGTCAAAGATAAGAAAGATAGAGGGATAGATACGACAATTATTCTGGAAACAATTTGATGGAACTCCGAAACACGAAACAAGGTAGGTAGCTTGCTGGGGTTCCACCATTGTTCAACTAAATCCAAACGTTCGTGGAACTTCAACAGTTTGTAGCTTTAATTACCTAGAAGCTGGTTATTCCAATTCTCGTTTACAAAGGGTGTGCATTTTTAAAACTTTTAAAAGTCAAATCATTCAAAAGGTTGTCGTCATGGTAAAATTTCCCCCAGGAGTATGCATCGAAATATGAAAAATAAAAACAGGCTTCCCGTACAAAATACATGAAACAGTGGGCCTCAAGGCTGATTTTCTTTCAAACCTCGGCTATTGTCATTCGATCGACATCCAACGAGACTCCATTGCCATTCATCGAAATTTAGTAGTCTAGTAAACTTCGGATCGGAATTTTGGTAGGTACCTATATAATAAAGGTGACTTTCTTTGCAATTTTTTTCCAGACAAAAACAACTAATACGAGTACCAACGTTACGGCATGGCCAAAATAGCCATACGCATTTTTAATATGATTGGTTTTTCAAGAGTGATGGGAAACATTGTTTTATTGCAATGAGACACGCCTAAATAAATATTTCTTATTTTACTTTCCATTTACTTCCAGTCATGTTCCCTAAGATACTTCTTTGTTATCATCAGGACATGCAACTGTTTCAGATATTCTCACCTTCAGATTTAGATACACCCCGTTTAGATAATATTCAAATTTTAACCTAAAAACCTAAGCGGCAACTTTTTTACACCAGTTTTCGCAGTGCCGTTAATAGCTTTGCCCTAAATAGCTATAGCTGTAGAGTGTCGGTATGTGTAAAACCATACCAGTTTTTTTTAAATTCACCATTTTATCATGTTTCTGACTGTTTGACGTCCAAAATCATCATCATCATCAAGAGTCACACCGGGCCAGTGCTGGACCAAGATCTCCCTCTAATCCCTGCCATTCTCGCCAGGGAGCTTAGTAAGTAAAGTGCAAAATAATTCGTTCACAGGGAACTGCTGCACGTTCATCCTAAGAATCAAACCAGGGGTGGACGATCCTCCTGACTTCAGGGTTCAAAACAAAACAGTCGGCTCTTTAAGAAGAGCACGGCATCATAACGTGCAATACGTAGCTTCATCTAACATTTTAATAAGCAGGTGAGGTCGGTAGGTACTTAGATATTACTCTCCGGGCTGAGGACGCGAAACGTCCTTGCAAAGTTAGTTATAGCGAAACGAAACGGTAGAAACGACGCAAACAACCTAGAGACTACTTAACCGCAGACGCCAGATGCCAGCCTAGCCTTCTAACAGCTCAGGGTTGGCTAGACAGTTTGGGATTTGGATCGTTATGCCGGGCGCATAGGACTTACAATGGCGGGTACAGTGTCGAAAGTGAGCTTGACTGTACCTTGGACTGTATATAGTGCGCTTTCTGATATTTCATTTAGGCAGTACTTTTGTCAAAAAATTCGTGTCATGTGTGTAACCCAGTAGACGACCAACCTGATCAACTTAAGTGTCAGATTTTAAACCACTTAATTTGACAGCAACCGAGCCTGACGGCTTGTTGATTAACAAAATTACGTTTGAAACTTGTGCACGCGTCAAAGTCAATAATGTAACGTCCTGTGAGGTTAACGTGGTGGGACCCTAATGTAACAATGATTGAGCTCTTATTGGGAAAAAAATTCAAAGTTTTTTATTACCTACTTTAGTGGATCAATGCAATTCACTCGTAGACTTTGTAGTAAACAAACATGATTACAGCCAATGTCATAGCCGAGTATGAGTTGGCGTGATCTACAGCAATTATCATAATGCTGACACGGCATATTAGACAAATGGATTCACGTACATTTGTATTCGATAAATAGAAATACACTACTCGGTTAATAAATAAAAACATCAACATAATAAACAATTGATAACAGTTTTAAAAATGCATAAGTATTAACCAACCATCATCCAAATATCGCAGAAACCAGTGGAATGGTAAAATACAGCCATTTAAGCACTCTGTACTAATGGTATACAAAGCATAAAAAACCTGTTAGGGGGGAAAATAAATTACGTTTTTTTATGCTTCATTTGATCATTTCTGTTTTGGGTGTTCATCTCAGTTTTAAAATGTCCATGTCATGCTCATATTCTAAAGAATAAAATTATTCATTCATAGAATTCCGGATACCTATTTCTTATTTTCTTAAAAACCGTGCCTCTGAATTTAGTTCTTCAAGTTTTTCGCTTTGCGTATTTATTTCTCAAAGGAAATTAACTTTAAAACTTTCACTATGCTTGTGCTTGAGTAATAAATACGGTTCTTCTCACTTCCCAGCCAGTCTTCCGGTACTTAGATCTAATAAAGAAGTCCAGTAAAACACACAAAACTAATGATTCCTTCCGAAGCGAGTCACGGAAAAGTATACAGAGTGTTTTGCAAAGGGCAAAGGCAGAACTCGTCAAAGCGTAAATGTCTCCCAATTCAAGATAATAAATAACTTTATCCAGGGATAAACATTTCACTCAAATTAATTGGACCTCCCTTTAGCATAGCATTGACAATCCGCTTATTGAAGAAAGCATTATTGAAAAACTTTTCCCTGTTTCCCATATTTCGATAATATTTCGAAAAATGTGGTCATTCTGAGTGGTGTTTTAGTCACCCTGATAGATTTCCACAAATGTTAGAGACCTAACAACACCCAGTATTACACTGGCGTAAGTCAATACACTCGCTGGAAGCCAGACGGCCAATTGGAGATAATTACGCAAATGGAGGTTGGCCTCATCTATTTTCCTTCATTTTCCCTCTTCCAGTAACTCCTCTTAAAATTAGCCGCCTATATTAAAACGGAGAATCCAGACTCAAATGTTTAAATTCTAACTCGCAGACCGAGTTTTCATTTTACTGAACGTAAATTTAATTTTCATAAAAGCAAAAGGCACTAAAACAATATTTTAATCTTGTTCATCTTAATTATTTTTAATTGCATCGTTTTGCCGGCGCTCTTTCACCTAATAAAGTTATGCGTAGATAATAAACGTAACTGGGTCTCGTCCGCGGGGACTGGGGACGCCAAGCTGCAAGCTTACTGCTAGCGCGCATTTTGACCATTTGGACAGACGGAGCACACTAAAGCTGGGTACTCAAAATAATGAACAATACATGTAGCAAGCGTTCCGAGGGATATCAAGTATTGTGCACGTCATGTATTCGGGTTACTACCCCTTTACTACGGAACCACGATCTCCGTCCACGTCACGCGAATTCTAAAGCGAAAGCGGAGTTCTGTGAATCAAACGTGATTCCCGTTTCGCTGAACGGCAATATTTTTGACAGCCCCTCTCGTCACAGGCAATGTTAAGTTAACAATAGAACTCATCCACCCCTAAAGCGACGGTTCTATTCTCGTCGGGGCTGTCATTGACCCACTTTTGTGGGCCACACGGCGCCGGCGGGCTGCAGCGCTGTTCTGCTAAATTAATTCTAATAAAGGTAAATGGCTTAATGCAAACATGGTAGCGGTCGCAGCACCAGCCGGCACGACGCCGCTTCCACAGCAAACATGATAATTTACTACAGCGCGGAGTGCATCTAGCTTTCTAGCAATGCATGGAAAAAGACTAACACAATTTTTGGCTCAATACGCGTGCTTCGTAAGTCTGCTGCTACTGCGTAGCATTTTAATGTAGCGTAGACGTAGTGTTCGTAGCAAATAGCAACACGAGGGGTCCAATCTCAGCGACACCGTTTTGAGAAAAAAGAACACTGTCTGACTGTCTAAATATGCGATTGGGAAACCAAACTTACGATAGCCAGATTTTTTTTTGTGTCTGAGTGACGAAAAACTAATCTTGAAAGAGAAGCGCAAAGACGTATGAACACAAAAAATAATTTTATACTTAGTCATAAGTATTTTCTTTTTATTTCTGCTATTAAATCCAGGTAAGTATATACCTATCCTTTGCTCCATTTCTCTATTACTGAGCACTTCCCTTCATATTCCCCTTGCTAGATCGGCTACAAGGGTTCCGCCCTGTAGTTCTAGTTTTATAACCCGACTGCCTCAGATGGAGGTTATATTGTTGGAGAGTGTGTATGTATGTATGTGGATAAATAAATTATTTTTCACGGACTACAGGCCAAACGGTTAGACAATATGTTGACATGGACACGGAGCTGGGCCCCAAGTCTGCTATTTTTTGTCATTGTAACGCCATCGAAGCTCAACTGTCATTCAATTGCAATTGTGATTTTTCTATACTTCAAACTGAAGCAGATAACGAAATGAACGAAATCACCCAACTGAGATCCAATCGACATCCAACTGAAACGATTTTCATTCAGCAGACTTAGATCCTTGAGGTGTCGTTAGATTAGTCCCAACAGCTCGAGTGACATTGGCTATGCCAAAATTTCATAAATTCAATATGGTGAACTTTAAACGCAAGGCGAATTTTGAAATACCGCAGTCAGGTTTCTGTTTTTTAATAGCTATGCTTGTTCCATTACCGCTTGCTACCGGCGGCTGGGAATGAACTTAGTTATTTATATCATGTATACTTTACTGGGGCAAACTGGTAATAAGTGCTTTCTGTTTCTACACAAGACAACACAAAACACGGCTTTAATGTCGAGTATAATTTCAGAATTCACAATATTGCGCCATTGAAAGAACACTTTCGTCAAATGCAAAGGAGATCAGCGGAAATAACGGAAACCGTTTATTCTTACGATCTGTCAAATTGGTGTTTATATTCTGCAGAGAGACCATCTGTACCAATTATTTCAAACGAGGACGACATGGCGGCTATTGCTTTTTAGCTTCGACTTTTTAGGGTTACGTAGTCTAACCCTTATCATTTCGTCAAGCGTGCCGTTTCTTTGACAGCCTCAAATCTTCAATCATTTCTTCATGTTCGCGTCTAGTAATATGGAACTAGATATTATGAAGATGGATTCGTAATGGCTAATTAAGAAATGTTAGCAGAACAGAAATATATTTGGGCCCCCTCTACACGTGGAAGGGGGTAAAAAGAAATTATATTGAATAGTGTATGTAGGTCAGGTGAAAAGATTTGAAAAAAATGGAATACCTAGCTTTCTTTCTTTCTGCATTTTCTATAAAAGCTATAACGAAAGTCGTAGCACTCATAGTTTTCGAAGTATTGTAAAACAAACGTTTCTAACTGTATCAAACTTGATAAGGTAAAATGATCTTTATGAAGCAAGGTTTAATTCTTTTTCAATGACTACGTAACCCTACATTTGGGCGAGTCCGACGCGCTTTTGTCCCGTTTTTATGCTAAGCGCGAGCAGAATTGCACAGTTTTCTCTGTAGGTAAAGAAAAAAAAAGGAGGAGAATAAAAAGAGATAGGTAGTAGGTACCCATAAGCATTACTCATTGTTTGGATGGAACCAAACGCTGGGGATTCTATATTCCCATTACGAGAGCGTGTAGATGAGTAAGTAAAAAACTGGTATATGGCGATCGACCGAGCAGCACAATGTTTATTAAATAATGCTGGCCATCAACGATATAGAGGGACGTTTCGAAAAAGAAACATTTTGAGAAAGGGACGTTTTGCGAAGGGGATCTTATAAGAATAGCACTATTTATAACGACATGGACGTTTCGCAAACGAGACCTTATGCGTCTAAATAATAATAATTGTTAGGATTTTTTTGTAAAAGCCGCTATCGACACGTGTGAGTTGTGAGACGAGAAACGTAACACAAGTAGGTAATCAGCTGTGAGACGCGCATCTCACAGGTGTAGATGGCGTCTCTTTTGTTTCATACATTTTATGGAAACGATTTCGACGTCGTGCTATCTCAATTTCACGTCTTACGTCTGTCGTGTGGTTATAGCGCCTAAGATTCCAAAAGTCATGGGAACTATTCATTCATCAATTAAAAATTTCCTAGGTGGTAGGTATCGATCGAACATCATGTGGAGTAAGTGCACGAGATTCGGCCAGTCGAATATGACCTCAAACCACATCAATTCACTAATGTTTTCACCAATCGACCTCTGGTCTGGGGTTATATTATGCTCTGGTCACTACGGCGTTATTATTGTTTCATTTTCATGCGTCACTTCACAAAACAAGATATATACATACTTACACGAAAATATTGAAACTAAATGACGTCGATTCTCGTCCCTGCGATTAATTTTTATTGAGGTATTTTCTTGTAATAAATTACGCTAAAATTAAGCAATCCCTGAACCAGAATTTTAAATTAGAAGGTATGTAAAACTTTGAAGGCAATATTACGTAAAATTAGGTACTTTTCCTTGGAGTAAACACTTGCTTTTACTCCAGTTAGTTCGCAAGTTCGCATTGTCAAAGAATACGCCTTAGTTTCACAATGCAGTTTATTGAAAACTAGATCAAACTTATAATAACAGATTTAACATTTTAATGTTGTTACTTCTTTGTTAACATATTTTCTCTTCATAGAAATGGATATAACGAGACTGACATGACAAATAACAATTGACATGTTACAAATTAAATCAAAGATGTGTGATAATTTTTCAGGTGATTTAAAAAAAAAACATGACAGATTTCGTAGAACAAACTTTCAATTAAAGAAAAATAACAAAGTTATTTCACTTTTTTTGTATTTAGTTCTGAATATACACGTAATACATAACTGTAGGTATTCCTTCTGGTTACATTTGCAATAATTTACATATCTGCTTACTACTAGTAGCTTACTGTGAACTGGATTTGCAACTACCTACAAAACACACCAACAACTATATATCGTCGGCGTACTGTGATAACCACGTATGTACTTTAAGCACAATTTTACAGGACAAGCAAAAAACCTCCTGGTGAAAAATTTTGTACTAAACTTTTTTAAACACCTGACTGTATTATGTTTATGTGTGCAATAAGCATTGATTGTGTTTACTATTTTTAAATATTCCTGTCCAAGAAGTGCATAATGTGACTTGAGAGGTTGTCTCGAAAAACATAGTACTTTTTGCAAAAGTTTACAAGGTTTTCAATAAAAGAACAATGCCTTTAATCACAATTATCATTTTTATTTAAGCTTTACTCACTACAAAGTAATCAGCCTTTTTAATTGTTCTTAAACCTATAGTCAGAACATAACTAAATTATTGTGATTTACTTTATAATCTGTCAGCAATATACAGAAAAACAATGTAAATGTCATCGGCGATGTAAATAAAGTTAATACAGAATGGCTTGTATTTTTTTGGAGTACGTTATTAATAAGCATAATACTGAGAAACGAATCACAAATCAGTCTGAAATGTGACTTCTTACGTAATTTAAGGATCAAAATCTAACGATCAAAATCAAAACAGAACATTAAGGAAGTAGGTACTTATTACGCCAAAAGCAATCAGCCTTTCTTACTTAACCATTAACACATAACCAGGAATTCTACTAATATTAAAGTTGCTTGTTGAATAATACGCAAGTCACCCGCGTCATGCGTGGCGCTCACTGTTGGACTGACCATCATCGACTTATTGTCACTAAGCTACGACTCCGCCTCCGTCGACCTCGCAGATCCACAGTGAAGAAGCCTGCGTGTTTAAACGTGGATAGGCTGAAAGATCGTGAGGTTAGGGTGAAATATGCAGAAGCCTTAACTGAAAAGCCGTCGCCAATAACTGAAACAGGTGATGTCAGTGCTGCTTGGGGAGCTTTGTCATGTCATCTCATAGAAGCCGCTTCTGCTACTTTGGGTACTAAAGACCGGCATAGTGAAGACTGGTTTGATGACAATAGCGAGGCTCTTAAAGCAGCATTAGACAAACATTGACAGCTCCTGCGACAGCATAATCGAAGAGGTGGAAGTGTTGCGGTGGTCAAAGACAGTGACCAAGAATTACGCAGGCTGTCTCGATAAATAAAAGACAAGTCGTGGCAGGACAAGGCTTGTCAAGTGCAGTGGCTCGCCGATACAGACCAGCTTGGTGAGTTTTACAGTGAAGTGCGTAAGCAGATTGGTGCGTCCTTCCGTACAAAAGTACCTTTAAGGTCTTTAGACGGTATGCACCTCCTGACCAGCAAGGAGGATGTACTTAAACGTGTGGCTGAGCATTTTCACAACTTGTTCAACGTAGATCGATCAGCTGATCTGCATAATATCAGTTTATTGCCTCAACTCCCGTTAGCCACGGAGTTGCACGAGCCCCTGTCATGTGACGAGGTTGTTACTGCCATCAGACAGTAGCATAATAACCGGGCGGTTGGTATTGACCTTATACCGGGTGAACTACTTAAATATGGTGGTACGGAGTTGCACACATCGGTATGGAAATTTTCATTTTCGTTCGAATGTGGGAGGAGGAGAGGGTGAGGACTTCAACTTCTGTAAAAGAACAAGGGTGACCGTTCTGACTGTAACTCTTATCGCGGTATTTCATTGCTGTCAGTCCCTGGAAAAGTATTTGCCAGAGTCTTACAGAACCGCCTCAAAGACGGTGAACAGTCTGATTTCTTCCCCGTCACCTGTGGGGTGAAACAAGGATGTGTTCTAGCGCCCACTGTTCGCCTTGTACTTTGCAGTTGTAGTCAAAGAAGTCCTAAATACTGTTTCCCAAGGAGTCCGCATCCGACTCCGCACAGATGGCAGTCTTTTTAACCTGGCTTATATGCATAAACGAGCTTTTCCAAAGCAAATCTTTCATTTGAATACCTTGCGAATGCGGATACAAGTTTCTCACAAAAAAATGGCGGTCTCGTCATCCGCACGAGGTTTTCATAAAACACAATAGATAGCGCTAGGAGTGTTGTATTTAAAATTGGACTAATGTCAAACGACGCGTTCCGAGGTTTTCTAGCCATAACGTAGATAAAAAAATATTTGGGTTTTTTGTACTTCCGAGGTTTTCACAGTACGCCGACGATATGTAAATTCAAAAACAGCACATCGATTACGTTAAGTGGGACAATTAGCTCTGCTTTGATGATCGATGTTAAGGGATTTCTAGATTCACACTTTTCTACAGTATTATCTACTTGTTAACGATGGGTAGAACATTATATCGGTCTCTACTCAGAACCAGTAAATATAATGCCAGAAGCTGCAAATTGCATGCCGAAACTAGCTACCTGGTCTGAGTTAGATGATCTTCCTACCATGAGGGAATACCACAAGGCTGTTAAGCAGCTTAAGATTGGAAAATCTCCTGGAAACGACGGTACTCACGCCGAACTTATCAGGCTCAAGTGCATATTACCTATTTTGCACAATCTGTTATGTAAATGTTGGGAAGCGGGATATATACCACAGGATATGCGTGATGCTAACATCGTTACCCTATACAAAGGCAAAGGTGACCGCGGTGACTGTAACTGTTACCGTGGAATATCTCTTTTAAGTATAGTAGGTAAATTATTTGCTCGGTTAGTCTTGCTAAGACTCCAGAAACTTGCTGATCGTGTATATCCCGAATCGCAATGTGGGTTCCGCGCCCAACGTTCCACGACAGATATGATCTTTACACTTCGCCAACTGCAAGAAAAGTGTAGAGAGCAGAAAACACCTTTGTTTGTGGCGTTCGTAGACCTTAACAAAGCCTTCGACACCGTTAGCAGAGAGGGACTTTATACTGCACTTTTAAATATCGGGTGCCCTCCAAAACTCCTGAGTCTCATTAAATCCTTCCACGAGGACATGAAAGGTTCTGTTGTTTTTAACGGCAATATATCTGAGCCGTTCGAAATGCGTAGAGGTGTTCGCCAAGGCTGCGTGTTAGCTCCTACCCTGTTTGGTATTTTCTTTTCATTGCTTTTTAAAGTTGCTTTCGGCGATGACCAACAGGGTATCCACCTACACACAAGGGCTGACGGGAAGCTATACAATATCTCGCTTCTAAAGTCTAAGCGTAACCGCGATGACTTATTTGTCGATAGCCTTCTGTTTGCTGACGATGCAGCCTTCGTTTCAAATTCTCAAAGTGAGCTTCAAAACATCATCGATAAGTTTTCCCACGCGTGTTCTCTGTTCTCCATGTCCATTAATGCCAAAAAAACAGTAGTGCTAACTCAAGGCGCAGAAGCTCCACATATTATAATGCTCGGTGGCGTTCCTTTGGACATTGTCGACAAGTTTTGCTACTTGGGGTCGACTGTGTCGAACAATCTCACACTTGATGTTGAGATCAATACGCGTATCGGCAAAGCGGCAACCATGTTTGGTAAGCTGAGTACAAGAGTATGGAACAATAAACATCTGACCACTAAAACCAAGATTATTGTTTACCAAACTTGCGTTTTAAGCATACTCTTGTACGGAGCTGATACCTGGACATCGTATGCAAAACAAGAGCGTCGACTTAACTCGTTTCATATGCGCTGCGTAAGAAACATCTTGCATATAACCTGGCAGGACAGAGTCACAAACGAGCGAGTTCTAGAAATTGCACAGCTGCCTAGCTTTACCGCCATGCTCAAGCAGAGACGCTTGCGGTGGCTAGGGCATGTGCACCGAATGGAACCTTCGCGTCTACCGCGGCGTGTCCTGCTTGGTGCCGTAGCTAACGCCAAAAGAGGGGTTGGAAGACCCATGCTGCGTTTCAAAGATTGCGCCAAGCGGGATATGGCTGCGTTTGACATCGACCATCTAAGCTGGGAGAAGCTTGCTGAGGATAGGGACGAATGGCGAAAGCGTGTATGTGATGGGCGTAAGTCTCACGACGACGCCTGGTTCTCTGGTCTCGCCAACAAAAGGCAAAACGACACCTAAACATGCATGTTCCAGTCTTTAATACCACCTTCACTTGTAGAGCGTGCGGAAAGTCATGCCGCTCCCGCATTGGCTTATATAGCCACGAAAAGTCTTGCCTCAGACACTGATTAAATCGTCTGTCACAGACGTGTGAGGCCAATGATGATGATGAATGATGAAAGTAATAAGAAAATGTATTAATATAAGATATTTGATAAAATATCTTTACCCTAAATTTCCTTTGTGTAACTCAACAGTAACTGTAGGTACCTTCGCCATGGTTAAAAAAAAACACTTATTTAATTAGTGCCAGTGAATTTTGACTAAATATTTTACTTCTGAAAATTAAACTTTAGGTTTACGATTTAAAATGTATAGTATTATTTCTTATATTTCGAAGTTATGAAAATAATTTAAAAATATTTAATATTTTTTTAGGACAAGGACGATAAAAAAATACCAGACAGAAATACAGGCCAATTGTTTATTAATTATTACAGTGTTACGTACGTAGTTACCTAATCAATGGATTAATAAAACCTGTGGCTTTGCCTTGTCACGCCAAGGTGAGGCCGGGTGGTTTCCATTGTACCCACTGTACTTATTCTGTGGTACCAACCAGGGCGGCAAATTCATAACAATAAGGTAATATTTCCGTAACCATGGAAGTTTAAAGAGTTTGCTATATCAGGGACCACGGAAATTAGGGTAAAAGCCTTCATGAACCACTTAAAAATTTTGCCGTAATTGTTATACCTACTTAGTATTTTGGAGGCCGTAGACGATACGTTCTTTGAATAAGTTAGCTTGGGCTTAAAATTCTTTAACATTTGGTACTTGTCCTCACTAACTTTTAATAAATTCTCTTTAGTCTAACTTTATTTGAACCTAAATTGAAAGCACGTTCCAAATAGGTATATCTGAGTTCTTTCTCTTTTAGTGGCGGAACCTGAACGTATAGCATAGGCACAGAGGAGCATAAAAAATACTGAAAAACACAACTCAACTTCAGTCATTTTGCATTTCAAATGCAGTATTTTATTACAGCAAGTGTCACTCGCATTGGACCTTTCTCATTTCGTATGGTAGTGAGAAACCTCTTATTTCAACATCCGCCATGTACCTGTGAAAAAGAAATGAGAGGTACTTCTCCACATACACACACAAAGTTTAAAAAAAATAATACTCCTTCAGAGGCAGAAGGGTAACGGTTTTTATGCCAATGATACGTAAAAATGTGATAAAATTCAACAGGAAATGAATTTCCGCTTTATTACACAGGAAAGTGGCAAGAGAAGTCCATATTTCATCGTAAATACTTTTCAATTTGAATATAATGTACAAGGTCTTGAAGTCGCATAAATCGAACATGTTTATCATTTCAAATAACCAGAGACAATGACAGCTATTGCAACGTGGGCCTTTGAAAACACCTGCCCTACACTCACAACACAGAACAAAGTAGTTACGTTACGTACGATCTTTTAAAGTCTTTTAAGGTTCACATTAAGTCTTGAGGAAATTTTATAGCCGAGGCCGTAGCTAACCGGGTAGTGCTGACGACCGATAGGAATCTACGTCAGCACTTCAGAACTCTCGACAGCGGTAACCTGAATATGCAGATATGGAACAAATTCAAATAGCCAGCCAGCTAGCTACAATTTCTTCGAAAAAAGTACCTTTATAGGTAGGGTTAGGAAGTTACAGTGGCCAATGAAAAGAGAGGGCAAACACGTGTGACAACCTACAGAGACCTAAAGGATATTCTTAACAGAAGAGACGATAAGTGATCATCACACCGACAGTGTGTGTTTTGTGGAAAATAAATGAATTGTATTTGTGTTTGTTTCTACAAGTGTGAGACTCTTATCAGAGTAAACAAACGTGGTTGAATGAGGTATGAATTCAGAGAATTTGATCCATGGATTTTTTTTTTGATAAATGTATCCCGGGATCTTCAATCTAAAATCCCGCGATCTTCAACCGACAATCCCGCGATTGAATTCACTGGGCATGATTGACACCTATGATTGACGCTGTGGCTTTTGCGGATTTTATGATTCTGCCAGGCATAAGTGCAGTTGGCTATGGATGACTATGGCTAAGAGAGGAATTCTGTTTGGATACATTTTGCTTTATAGTACCTATATGATGCCTATATGGTACTTCTATGGTACCTATAAGATATCCCAATGATATTATATTGTTACTAGCCTATACTTAGGTTGGACGTGGGTTTGACGTATAGTCCACAATCCACGATGTACCCTGGTGACAGAGTTTTCAATCTCCTATTATAACAACTAGGTCTAATACTAAATGACATTGGTAATATAGGTATATAACTACTTTTCCTTATTCAATATCGAGATTACTGAAATATGTTGGGTAAAATCGGAATCTGACGTTGTTTGTAGGTAAATCAAAAAGTAATCCCTTTGACAAAAGGGTCCTAATCTCTTTGTGCGGATAACGAACGAAGAAGACTATAGCAGTGAAATAAGATTATGATATCTTCTGATACAAGCTTTGTTTCGGTTTTCTAAGTTTGGTTCTAATCTCTAAGATAATAATTAATGAACGAAATCCTTTGGGTATCTACATTCATTTTATATATACATAACATTTTATCTACACTACGATTATGTTTTAGTTGTCTACTATCTCACCTGATGGTAAGTGACTATGCAGACGATGATGGAACATGCTTGCCTAATGCTAATTCTCTCTTGCCTTGAAAAGGCCCAAGTTATAATGTACCGATCTGGACTAGAGTTCACTACCTTTGAAAGTCATGATTCTAATTCACATTAGACGACACACTTTAACAGCCCCAACGCCCTAATAGTCATCTGCTGGATATAGGCCTCCCCTATCGGGTGGTATTGCCATACTCACTAAGCTCGGCAGGCGGATTGGCGAGTTGCGTCCAAAGGCTGCTGTCCATTCCCTGAAAAATTTACCTTTAGTCGCTTTTTACAACCCCCACGGGTAAAATTGGTTAGATGCCACGTAGATGAAAACGATGGTAGATGACATGATATTATAGTCATCTCTAATAAAAATACGCCCTACATGAGTTGAGATTACATTTGGTCAAAACCAAATTCTCTTTTGATAGTAGAAATCAAATTATCGAGAATCTAGAACGCAGAGAGAACTATATAAGCGAAGTCTGAGTGTTTCTGTTATTGAATAACTTTTATCGACCCACCCCGTCGCCGCTTCACTCGACGCATGGATACAACACCGACTGCGAACTTAATACAAAATATTATAGCAGCCCAAGTAGGATGAAGTAGGTATTTAAAAAAATAAAAACGTCTTATATAAACAGGGACAGCATTATACCCCAAATTAGGGAGACAGCGCGCGGATTACCCCTGCGAAAAATAAGGACAGAAGATAATCGCCATATTGAGATTACATTCTTTTAAATAGTACCTACTTGGCCTGGGTATACTTAACTCATCTGGCTTTACGTATACGCTACAAAGAAACCCATCAAACAAATGAATATTTTATTGCCAGTAAAATCTTCGGAGACTTACTGCTACGGAATAGCTACGAGCTACGAATAACCAAAATACGTCGGTACGGAAATATACTGTCTTTTACTATGTGACCCAATTTGGTAACAAAGTATTTATATCAGGGTTACCCAAATAAATATGATATCCTGCTCAGCTATTCTCTCAAATGAAACTGGAAAGAACAACTTTTGAGCCTGCCTTCCAATCAACGATATTTAAAACTTTATTGGTCAATGCTACGAGAGTGTATTCCTCTCAAAAAAAATTTATTGATGTGCGGAAATATCTTAAATTAGAAATTGAATGACACATGACATGAAAATAATAACCAAATTCATGGAGCTTCAATCAAAATAAACTTATTTATGACTTTGGAATGCATACTTTTAAACCTAACGCGCATTCCTGCCGAGCAGGATGACTTCATCTTTTCGTGTGGGACACCGAGTCGTCCACCGGCCCAATGAACCCTAGTGTCAGAATTTTTCAACCGCCTTCTACAAGTAGCAGGCTTCTGACATGAATGGTGACAAGAAAAATGGATTACATGATCGGAAATAAGCCATTTAAAGTGTAATTTGTGTGAGCCGCAAACGTCTTCAGGCTGTTAGTTATGTTTTAGCAGTCATCAATATGCAGAGGACGCACGAGAGGGGGGGAACGGGTAGTAAGGGGGGGGGGGTTCCCGGCGTCACGCGGTCTCGCCCTCCATCACTATCCGTAATAACCAATTTGTGACCCGAAATATCTCATAAAGACAAGTTGTCGCTTAGAAAATTTCAGCATTGGCCCGCACCCTGTCCATAAATGTGTCAAGACTCGTTTGACCGTACGAATAACGATGTAAACGATGTTGCTTATAGGCATAACGTAACTCCTAAATGAGAAGGTTATTCAGACTTAAAAACAGAGGCAAATCAAATTTGATTTAACAAAAAAACTTCGAGGACCGATTACAGAAGTATCGTCGAGTAATACGACGATGAACATTATTGAACCTTTGACATCCAATATTCCGACGCAGGTAATATCGTGAAGTACGCGGTTGCCACCCTTGGGGAACTCAATGGTCCTTCACAATCTGGCGTTTAGAAATCCTATGGAAATTATAATAGCTTTACGTTCTGTTCGGGATGATATTCAAATCCGAGTTCGGCTATTAGGGAGATATACGAATCGGTTCTATTGTATGGAATTCTTTACGACAGAAAAACGTTATAGCGTATTGTATGAAGCGCTCATATTTAGTGACATACAGATACTATACGGGGTGTAAGGGACAGAGTCCCGAAAACTGATATGGTGCAAGCAGACCATGAAACTGAACAACTTTCCCCTAGGAACATATGTCAGGAAACGTCAAAAATTTTTGGTTTCCCATAGTAAATGCAGTCAGCTGATCGCGATTTTGCATGGGAGGTCGAATTTTTTTTGTCGTTTCCTGACATATGTTGGGGAAAGTTGTTCAGTTTCATGGTCTCCTTGCGCCCTATTAGTATTCGGGACGCTGTCCCTAACTAACACCCTGTATTATATAGGTACTATTTTAGCATATTTATTACCTAAGGGCTTCCAACATATTTCTGTCTTACGACATCTCTAACGCACTTTAGAAAATGTTTCATTCAATGTAACATGCGCGTTCAAACATGGACGTGATATTATATAATATGCTTTGATGTTTTATATACAAAAAAGCTTGGCAGATATTGTGAAGGGGTAGGTATACGGGAGCAAAGCCTCTACGTTGTAAGATAAGGCACGCACGGCCGCCACTGCGAATTTCATCACGAGTCCAGAGTGTTACCGGCCCAAAAAAAATAAAAACGGTGAGTAGAGAAAAAAGCTTTTTAGGTTCCGGTAGACAAGTAAAAAATTTTGTTTTTGGATTTATCTTTGGATTGATTTATCGAGTCGTTCTTACAAATGCAATATCTACAACACACAAGTACACGACATATACAAATGGTCACAACTTCTGATTATCCTTGTCTGAAAGAAATATAAAAACAGATAAAGTGTAGACTTTGATTTTGTGGTAAAAATACTAATTGGTTTGTTAATGCAAATCTTTGCTTACTAAGTTTTATTGTTATAAAATTGTATGGGTTCGTCTGGTATAGATAAATAGATAAGAGTCTAACTAAACACTCCAAACCAGTCAGACCTGCCGATTTTTTGTAGGTTCGGTAACACTGCGACCCTCGCTGTTTCGCGTCCTTATTTACTTTACAGGGAAAAATAAAAGCGATGTTGCGACACGCCGCTTATATAGTGACGAGGCAAATAGACAACTTCAAATAACATTACGGGAAATGTAGGTGCTCCACCGCTGAGTCTTGTTTCTCAAGATTTGCTTACTTTAGTTTGTGCTTTCTTCTGTGAAAAATAAGTTATGTCCTAAGCATATTTTTGTCAAAAGAATGGCAACCTTCGTTTCATCCCCGAACCTTATCTACCTAATTATAATTATTATTTGGTACTTCGTTGCGAAACGGGGCCAGATACGGTCTTATCTAAATAGGGACCCCGCCTAGTTCCCTTTGAAACTCGAAACTGGATGTTCCGTGATTACAGCACACAAATTTCAAATTTGCGAGAGGAGTTCTATTCGTTGATGATATAGAAACGTATAAATATAAATGTTGAGTTAGATGAGCATCCGCCCATAGCTCACGACTGAGGGGCTAATCTCGTTGAGCGGGGATTGACATTAATTTCTTATGGCTTTTTGCACGGTAGGTAGGGTACCTACAGAAGTGTTGACGATGGTATTGTTTTTTATCAATTACGACCCAAATAAGATCGAATGTAGGTAACCTTTATCATGTAGCCATGTAAAACCTTGAAACAGTTTGTTTGATATGGCAATTGGATTTAACGAGGGACGGTTAGAAAGTAATTAGTTTTTGAAAAGACAAGGGAGATTCACAAAGTATCGAGAAAAAGAAATCATACATTTGACGGATCCACATAAGATCAAAAGGAACCAACGTTACATTTTTTTCTTATTAAAAAAGAAAAATGTTGATGTTCCTCCTCGAGCAGGCAGCCACCGATCCCAAAAGACATAAGAAATGAAGGCTTGTGATGTGTGAACTCGTAACAAATAGGAATAAAGCAATAAATCACACAAAGCAACCCGCCCTGGGATACGTTCAGCGCCTTGTATTGGGCAATAACGCGCGCGACAATATCCCTCGATAAAAAAGGTTTCCGAGTTTCACGCGTGAATAGTAAGGTCTGAGGCGCCCACGTTTTATTTCGGATCGAAATTCCGATAATGTAATCCAACTCCAACATCGTTCTCGATAATTGAAACCAATAGCTATTCGAGCCGAGCCATTTCGATGTAAAGTTGAGAAATCGCAAATCAGCCATGATGTCGATCGCGAGCGTCGAGTCCCGCCCGCGAGCCGGCGACCACAATCCGCGTTGAATCAACCACATTTTGCATGATTCCCTGGAATTACTTTCCGTGGCAATTTATCTAGCAACCACGTTTCTACTGAGTCTTTTCGTTCACCGTTTTTCTTATCTTTATCAGTATGAACGAACACCTTCCGGTATTCTTGTCTATTTCAGAATCGATTTTATGATTTCTAGGACAAATCGTTTAAATATAATCATCCCACCAACACAGCCTCGATCTACCGAAAACCAGAGAGGATTTTTCAATTTTTATTTCTGCTGCATTAGGTAGAAATCAAAACAAGCGAATGAAAAATCATTAGAACGATGAGAGAATTCTGTTTTTTGTTCGTAATACATCGTTCCTCAGCCTGTTGGATGCGGATTTTCGAGGTTAGGTCCGGGAAAGCTGAAAAAGCGCGTTAGCAAAGCTGTGCCATCGAAACAAGGGATGAATAATTCAGACGAAAATCTGGTGTTGCGCTCGGGGCTTGCTGAAACGAATACATCCACACATCTCGCATTTATTCATTGGAAAAAACTCTTCATATTTTGCTCACGTAATCAGAACTTTCAATTTTGCCAGCCCTTTTATTATTGCAGCTTCTCTGGAGCACGTCCTCTTCTAAGCCTTACCAGAGTAAGATTGCAACGCTTAGATATCACTTTATTTTATTTCTTCCAGTACGGTTACCCGTTTGTGCCGTTTCTACTACCTACCTAAACGTATTTCCCACGAATAGCACCAGGCTACGCCTTCTACAAATATAGTTGATTCATTATATGTTTAATCCAAATAAAGTAGGGTGATAATGTCAACCGCATTAGCCGAGTAAATCCGCAACCAACCGCTGTATGTCCTCATATAAATCAGCTGTTGCGTATCGTGCATTTGCCGAGGGACCGCGTAACATGAGCCTCGGTGTCCGGTGACATTCAGCCTCCCTACGCAGTTCCAGTTGTACCTACTTAGGTAGTTGGATATCCGCGATATCAAATAATCTGCACGCACCCGGGTTAGCAATATCTAATCCATCTACCCAATGAACTTTTATGAAAACGAAATAGTTTCAAAAGCAGTATCCCAATAATGAAGTTTTGACAAGATGTTATACTCGGCTACGAAGGTAAGTGGTGTAAAGTATAACTTCTATAAGGTAGGTTGTTGTAGAATTTTATTATCTAACTCCAGAACACCTTTAGCTTCTTCCATATGTATAACGTATAACTTATATAAAAGCAGTTGTAGGATTTTACGACCTGAGTCAAGAACACTTTTAGCTTCGTCCAATGCGATAAGGCGTCTTATACCTTTGCTAAGATGTGTTGTTCAAGTTATTGCTGCAGTAAAATGCACAATTTCTACTTGAGTTGATGAGAAATATGAACCTAACTCATAAATGTAAATCTCATAATGTCATTATGTCTAAATGTCATATTTGGAACCCAAAAGCTAAAGTACCTAATAGCTCATGTTACCTATCAATTCATAATACCATATCAGAACACGGGCCTATCGGTCGGTATATTTTCGAAATCAATGTCCTACTTGTCCCTAAAGTCCTACCTAAAGTCACTGCCTCTACTAAAATTTAGATGTTAGAGCAACTTTTACTTAATTCAGTTTATTTGCCGTCAGGCGACGAAAAAGCGAAAAAGGCTCTCAGAAAAACTTCAAAGGGCTTAAAAGTTTGTTGTCATTTTCGGCGTAAGATCGATAACGTAGTGACTTTGGGGCGTCCTCTTAAGCGGATTTTCGTTTACCTATTCGTGTTTTTATAACGGTATCCACTCTGTAGTACATTTTCCGGGCTATGATTTCAGTACACGATAGTGGTAATCGTGGCTAGGTTCTTATCTGGAATTAGCATTTATATTGGGCTCGCCGCGTCCTGCCCGTTCGTCATCCCGTATCTGCCCATGACAACGGATATTCAGAGGCGCAATATACCGGACAGGAAACACGGAAAATATACCGGCGACGATTTATTTCAACCAACCGCATAAAAAACATTTAATCGCCATATTCTGCCGAATGAGGTTTACAGCTCATTTGGTTTCTCATTGAGTTTAGTAATGTCCCATCGTAACTTAAATTTCCATTTCTAACAACTGGTAGCAGCAGCCTATTAAAATTTCTTAAGTACTTATTCCAAGGTAGCTGTCATCTGTTCATCTTCTTAATCAACAGAATCCAACTTCTCATCAAAGTTCTCGATTCAGCTTAACGACTTCTTAGTCAAGATTATTATTGACGCATAAAGGACGGGATCTTAAATAATTGGACATAAACCATTTCAATTCATCAGTCTTAAATTTTGAATAGACAATTCGAAGATCTTTAGTATAATAATCAAACAAAAGTTAATATAAGCAAAAAATCAAATTTTTTGATAATCTTCATCACGATCGCCGATGTTTAAATATCGCCTTCGAGCGTCGACTTTATCAGTCGAAGGCAAGCCGCTTAGCATACAAATGGGTTACCTAATAACCCGGCTTCAGCCTAGTCCCTAGGCTGAAAATAGATAATGTAGTCCTGGAAAAAAATCTTGGCGGGGGACATGACGTCAGCAGGGCCGCTGCGCGAGCTGGCTGTTCGATCACGTGGCTCTCACAGGCTTCTGTAAGCCTGTGCCCACGCCTACGTACCTTGTGGACGGTATTTATTTGGATAGATGTCTCCGTAGGGTCACATAACACCTACGCATTCAAAACTCCTCGCAGCTTTATGGAAGCGTTTACGAACACTTCCCAATCACAGAAAATTAAATCATGCGTGGATTACGAATCGGATGTAATCTTCCATTGCGCACTGCTTATGCAGCAACATTATGTAAATTGCTTGTAAATTATATTTACATGTTGATGTAAGGTACCTTGTTTTGAGTAAATTATGGATGGATTCTTTTGAGTAATAAAAGTACGAGTATAAAAGCGCTGATGAAGTTTGCAACTTCGACGCTATGATGACATGAAAGTATCGTGCAAGATAATCTCTAAAATTACGAAACGACTGGTTTTCTGACGACGAGGCGTCTGGTTCGTAAACCTGAAAATTAGTTTGACTTGATTCACTGTAATTTCATTCTGATACGACTGTGTCTTGGAAACAAATAAAGTACAAAATGTCGCTTCGCGTGTACAAGGTGCATTTAAAAAGTTTACCTATTACGAATTTAATGATCGTCATGCCATTTGTATTTTGACTAGCAAATACCTATTTGCCATAATATATAAAGCCTACCATAAACCATAAGTGGTGAATAAACCTTATATACCTATGAATGGTATGGCCTAGCTGAACTATGGCGTACATGTGGCATTAGAAATGATAATTGATTTAGATAGCTGTATGTCTCGTGCTATGAAAAATGTATTGCTAATAATTTGATGCTAATATAGGTAATAAGGTACGTACGTCCTGTCTTCAAAGAGCTTTTTGTACGACCCAGACCCAGACTTTTCATTTGCGAAATTAAGGTAATCAAAGGCTACTTTCATAGTAATTATTATGTCATGTACACGAAACTCGGGAAGCTGACGAAAACAATAATTTAATTTACATCTACCTACATGCAATCAATCACTAGGGAGTTCTGCCGCATTGAAATTTTCAATCGACGCTTTTAGCTTTAATTGATTTTATTTATATTGATAAACGAAATGCTCGTACAACCTACCCATTGTAAAGGTTATATAGTTAGATAGATACGTGCTGAAATTCCTTCAGGAATCAATTTGGCCCTTTTCATTAACTTGAAATGTCCTTTAAGTGCATCAAGGAAAAGCGACGCTGTTTTCTTAAAGTAAACAAAAGACACTATAACGGTTGTTATCAACTTTATATACCTACGCAAATAACTAACCGCTAAACTTCTAATGGCAGGTACCCACACCACCACTAAATTACATCCGATAAAGATTTATTTATTTGCAAGAACTTGAGAAATATACGTTCTTGTAAGGGAAGTTAAGTAAAGATAGAACGCAGCTTAGGATCACAACGGTCACGCGACGCGGAGATTTACTGAAGGCAATGCTTCTCTCGGGATAAAATTAAAGTTGTTTACTAGGTACCCACGTTTATAAATTTAAATTCAAAATAACAATGGTTAAAGATTTAAAAGGAAAATCTATTTAGTATTTTCGACTTACCGAGTACGCTTCATACGAATCGCAGAATATGAATAGCGTCCCGCCAAAACGAAGCGATCTCTGTATACACGCATTTCACTGGGAGCGAGGTACTCCGCGATCGATACACTCGACCACCGCACTGAGCGCGGCTGCACGGGGCACGCCGTGCATCCGACGACGCTTCCACACCACATATTAATCTCAAGTTATTATTTTACACGTCCACTCATGAGAAAAGCAACCTGAGACGACCGCAACGTTCGAAACCTTAATACTTCCCTTCGCTGCAAATATTAGGTGACAGCCGACTACGGGACTGGCTGGTCAAATACCTTCGGAGCAAATACATTTGCACAACTTTGATCACTAACGAAACACTGCGAACTTGGCAACTTGGAACTGAAAACTCGTGTCAATTATTTATCGAATTAAAAAGTTTCGAACATAACGGAACGGTGTCGCAAACTTTGCTACGCGTCAACCGGGTACCAACCCAAATATGAACAATATGGGGACAGGAGCTGGAGGCGCGTAATAATAAGAGAACTCGCGTGGGGATGGTACGGAGGGTGCATTGTGCACCGGCGAATTTCGGAAGGGCCCGATCAAAAAGCCCTTGTTTATTCCCCCTACACTTGCGCAAGATGCGAACCAGTTCTGATTTTGGTAAATCGCCCGCGGAGCCCGCTGACGAGGGGGCTTACCACCGCGCCACCGTTGCCTTTGCTCCGTTACGCACCGGTTCTACAAAAACCTGATTTATTCGCCGATAACAATATTTTTAAGGGTTGAGCACAATGATCATCAAGTCACTATATCTTCTGTCAAATATCTTGGTTAAGCTAGCAACAACGATTCTTTATAATATCGTATCTAGTAGTAAGTATACATAGATAATGAAAATAGCTTACTGCTACCTAAGGATTGGAGAAGGAAGTCATAACAATGAATAAAATTTAATCGATCTTTCCTACTTTGTTTACGTAAAATGGGAAAAGGATTACTGACGAGTTAATACGGCATCCGTTAATACTTTATTAATATTCCTTTATTAAAAAATGAGTATTTAAAAACGGGATACCAAAAACAGCATAATCTCATACATAGGTCGTTGGATGTTGGAACTCTCGTTATATCCAGAAACATTTAAATTACCTACCCATTTAGTTTTCTTTTGTAATACCCATGCTTAATGAGTCAACTATTCGTGTGGGTCTCCGAGTCGTCCAACGATCCAATGAACTTAAAATTTTATACTTAACCTCTTGCTTAGTTAGTTTATATATTATCAAACAAAGTGTTATATATTTTCCTTAGAAACGGAGGTGTTCAGTTTAATTTGTTCCAGCTGCAAAGTATGATTTTGTTATTATTATAACAGCCTAGACTGTTCCACTGCTGGGCAAATGGCTGTTTGAAACCAGTTCTGGTCGTAATCGACGAGGTCATCTTGCCATCTTCTCCTTGGTCTCCCTCTACTACCCTGGTGGTCTTGTGGGACAAAATCTGTGCATAGTTTGACCCATTTCTCCGGTTTCCGATTGCAAAGTTCATTAAAAAATAAGGATATATACGTAAATATACGTTTCTATCTGTAGTTAAATTCAAAATCGTAGCTCGCATAGTTTTCGTAAGTTATCAACAAAATGAATATAAACTGTACCAAACCTGACAAGGTACGAGTAACATTATGTTCTAAAGATTGAGATAAAATTTAATTCGTATTGAATGATTACTGAACCCTATATTTGGGCGTGTCCGTCACGCTCTTGACTGTTTTAACTAGTTTTTTACCTACATTTTAAAACACCCGTCCTACATATAGGCCGGCCTCCATAAGCAAAGCTATGTCTGAAATTATTATACTGTGAACAAAACCGAAGAATAAATGTACCTACCTACCTATTACTGTTTCGTGCCTAGTGTTTATGATGTGAGACGAATTGAATGTAAATACTAAAGTATGTTCACTTTACACCTACTCAACTGATAAGATATGTATGAAACACAAATGGATTTTCACTACAACATGATTTTCTACAAAATAAAACACCTTTATTGACTAAGTTATGAAAATAATGCGTTAATTATATAATTATTACATTAGCAGCGTAAAACAATTAATGAGTTGCGTGTTTATTTCTTTCCAAACGAAGTTACTGATACCACTACACGCCGTTAGATGGCGTAGGACGTGAGCTTCGTCGTCTTTGGGTGAGCGCTGCGCTAGTGTATCGATTTTGCCAAGTCTCGCCAGTATTTACACGGGTAAAAATACAGTCCAAGATAAAACGGCTAATAAAATATATAAAAGGCAAAATAACACGAAGTAATTAATGTCAACCTAAATTAAACTATTTACATCAGAGAAAAGTGCATTAAAAAAGAGAGAAATACGTTTTTAACGACAGCGAAATAAAAGCAAATTGGGTTGAACATTGGCAACACTCAAATGTCTATGAATTTGACCCCGAAGCTCGTGTCCTGAGCAGAAGGAGAGTGTGGCGTAGGCCCTTCGTTTTTGATCTTCGCCTTGTTGAATTTTGTGTAAAATGGGCACATAAATAGGTAAATAAATTCCTATTTTGCGATTCAAACAATATTACAGCTCTAAAGATCGCGTAATGAGCTCGTTTGATGCCCTCATTTTCCGTCGCGACAGACCAGTACGATCTACTACTGCTAAGAATATCGTTCAAAGTCGTGCGGTGATCATTTTTGCTGTATAATTTAATTTCAGTGTTATTTTTAAATTAATGATTGTGATTTAGTCACGTCAAAATGGCTCTTCTGGTACGAATATAGATGCGAATGCATTAAGTGGATTAAATAAGTGTCCTCGGTTTTTGGTGAATGTGTTGAGACAATGGTGTATCGATTATTTTGCGCTAACGAAATGTCATCCCGGTGCCGCCGTGTTAATATTAGAAGTCTATGTTTGTGACTACGATTACAATTGTCTAGGCATCTACGCGTTTTATATTAAGCCTGCAAAACTTCAATTTAGAATGAGTGACCAAAATAGTGACGAAGAATCTCATTCGGATAAATATCGCCCGCTCTTGACAATATCTATTTTTTGAACATTTCGTAAGTGGAATATGTGTTAGGCAGTGGACGTAGAAAATAAAAATAGCTTCATAAATGTTTAAATACACGCACTGTATCAAAACAAGCAGATTGTGTGTACAATAAAATTAGTGAATTGAAAATTATCATTTCGGTGAAATCATATAAACGAGTTTGGTAATTTTATTAGTTTCTGAGTGGCTGACTATATAAAACTGATTGAAACTAAAAATGTCTTATTAGTGATCGAAGAACTACTAATAAGAACCTTGAAGATGAATCCCTACATCGATTTTCTCATGATTTGAGTTAGCTCATGATGAACTTTATTTTTAGCATAATTTTGTTGAGTTATTTAGGCCAAGCATTTGATAGCGTTTTTATGTTTTCCTGGTTCTAATAAAGACAAACAAGCTCGAAAGCGATTCTTTCATCATAAAAGAGGTCGTTGATCCTCTATCAGTTTAAATAACGTTTAAATATCAACTTATGTCAAGTACCTATGATAATCGATTCTACTAAGTATTCTAGCGTATCAGTTTATGATTTAATAGTTGTTTGCGAAATTGATAAAAAATTCGAGAAGATTTAAGATCGATTCAATTGCACTCTTAGCATAAACCATTAAATAATCAATAACGGAAACTATATTCTACATAATGTAGGTACAACTTTTCGTGATAAATATTATAACCAAGTGTTCGTTGGCGCTCTGCCTACCCTGCAAGGGATAAAGGCGTGATATATGTATGTATGTATGTGTATTAAATGCAGATTAAAAGTGGAAAATAAGCAGAATTAAATGAATAGTTGCAATCTCTACAAACAACGCAGATCAATCGGCCGTGTGTAATAAGAGTAATCACCATCATTGACTCAATTTATTCAATCGTTCATCAACAAGAAAATAATCTCGCTTGTCAGTAACTCAACGTCACAAGAAAAACAGCTACATATCTCAATGACCGAAGCAACAACATAATTATAATACAAAACAACTAGGTACCTATTTGCGTTTGGTAAATTAATTCAAATTTGTTTTCTCGTTTCAGTTACACAACAACTGAGTGGAATCGCGTTCATAACGAAGCTAGCTGTCCATTTGATGCTAGTATTGTAAGTACAATCATTAACAATGGCAAACCCAACTCGTGATGGTGTTAGTACGAGATTTTCAGACAATTACGATCTGAAAGAAGAATTAGGTAAAGGAGCCTTTTCAATTGTAAGACGAGCTGTTCAAAAATCAACCGGCTATGAATTTGCTGCCAAAATTATTAATACTAAGAAACTCTCTGCTAGAGACTTCCAAAAATTGGAAAGAGAAGCTCGAATTTGTCGAAAGCTCCAACATCCTAACATTGTGAGACTGCATGATTCCATTCAAGAGGAACATTTTCACTACCTCGTTTTTGACTTGGTGACTGGCGGAGAGCTATTTGAAGACATTGTTGCTCGGGAATTTTATTCCGAAGCAGATGCATCGCACTGTATACAACAAATCCTGGAATCAGTTCATCACTGCCACCACAATGGAGTTGTGCATAGAGATTTAAAGCCTGAAAATCTTTTACTGGCTAGCAAAGCCAAAGGAGCAGCTGTAAAATTAGCAGACTTTGGATTGGCTATAGAAGTCCAAGGAGAACAACAAGCATGGTTCGGATTCGCTGGAACTCCTGGCTATCTCTCGCCTGAAGTACTTAAAAAAGAACCATATGGTAAGCCAGTAGACATATGGGCTTGTGGAGTGATTTTATATATATTACTGGTGGGCTATCCTCCATTTTGGGATGAAGATCAACACCGGCTATATGGACAAATCAAAGCTGGTGCCTATGACTATCCGTCACCCGAGTGGGATACGGTAACACCTGAAGCCAAGAGCCTCATTAACCAAATGTTGACTGTCAATCCAAGCAAGCGAATTACTGCTTCGGAAGCACTCAAGCACCCATGGATCTGCCACCGTGAGCGTGTGGCATCTATGATGCACAGACAAGAAACTGTAGACTGCTTGAAGAAGTTCAATGCACGCCGCAAACTAAAAGGCGCTATTCTGACTACTATGCTTGCTACTCGGAATTTCTCCGGGAAATCAATGGCTAATAAAAAAGGCGAAGGGTCACAAGTCAAGGAATCTACTGATAGTAGTACGACGTTGGAAGATGACGAATTGGATAAGGAAAAGAAGGGCGTGGATCGAGCATGCACTGTCATTTCTAAAGATCATGACGATGATGCTCTTACTAAAGCGGACTCATTTGGAAAAGCTCGTGGTGATAGTACTGCGTCTTTGCGCCGTGCTGAAGTCATCAAAGTTACTGAGATACTCATAGATGCTATCAACAATGGTGACTACGATACTTACTCTAAGCTATGCGATCCTAACGTTACTGCATTTGATCCCGATGCGTTAGGTAATTTGGTGGAGGGCGTCGAATTTCACAAATTCTTTATCGACAACACTCCGCCTCACATTAAGACGAACACAACCATTCTAAGTCCTCGAGTGCATCTTCTAGGCGACGACGTAGCTGTTATTGCATACGTCTGTGTGACACAGAGCGTGGACGCGGAGGGGCGACATGCTACACACCAGACACAGGAGACTCGCATCTGGCACAAGCGCCACAACAAGTGGACAGCTGTTCACTTCCATCGCTCCTAACTAGTCCCTTCTTTAAACAAGTCCTCGATACCAAAGGATGTCGGACTCTCAAAACAACCTGTATGTAACGGTGTCGCTATCTCAAATGTTACCACTTGCGAAAGCGATATATAAATTCGGAGATAATATGCAAAAAATATATCCTTTGGTGACGACTTTAAATATAAAACTTTAATATCCAATTCTGCTATAAAAATTACACGAATTTTATTAGAAATTCTTTGTAATCTCAAGGAATTAAGTTAAATTACGTATTAGGTAAATGTTATTCTACACCAATATGTAAGCAATTGAAAATTTACTTCTCAATCTGTAAAAGTCACTTTAAAGAGTCCTGAAGTATTTGCATCCAGTGTGGCTAAATTGTGATACCGTTTAAATACCCAACGCTTTGTGCTAGTTTTAGAGTGTAAACATGATCTCGGCCACGATCGAAGATTGCCAACGAATGTCCAGCCAAAAGTTGCCGATCAACAAAACAAATAAGAAATCTCAAACAGATCTGACATAAATAACTGAATCTACGTCGTACCTAAGACATATTATACCTACTTAAATCAGCAAAGTTTCAAGGTTTAGAATTATTAGCACATTTCTCAGTAAGTCTCTCTACATTTTTAACTATGAATGTTTTGTCGTGCTTAAAATGGTGTTCTATTTGTTATCAAATACCTAGTTAGTAAGATTTAAGTAAATAAATGTTGCAGTTATTGGCACTACGTATCTGCAGTGAGAGAATTTCAAGTAGCTGGTTATAAATAACTTTTTAACTATAGAATATACTGGGTTAGAATTTCTTCAACTAGTATTTAGCTAGTGCTGATTTATTATAATGTTTTAAATATTTTAAGTGGAATTATATCAATTTTGTCAATTTTAGATTTTAGTGTTATTGTTAATATTATTCTGCTTTTGCTTTACCCGAAACATACAAATATTAGCTGAGGAAATGAAGAATCGTTTGTATACTTGCGTTTTTCTTTTGCTTCTTTGGAACCAGATGGATTGGTAGGCCATCTTTCGTAAATATTCGCGATATCTAGCTGTAATCCTAAAGTGATAACTGTGCAAGAGAAGGTTTGCTAGTTCGTTTTACTAATATAAGAGGAGCTTTGTCAACAGTGATATTAATGTATAATGTAAAGTGTTTTTTGCACAGTTTCACTTACGAAACGTGCTTTAACTATCGGATCTATCTATAAGTCTGCAGTAATTCAGTATTTCCTAGAAATATACTTAATTAGATGGTAATGACACTTAACCATGTTTTTACAATTTTGTAAAATATTTTAGTATAGTTAGCAAAACTTAATTTACATCATATAAAGTTGGAATTGTAATTATAAAATGCATTAATAGGTAAAAATACTTTGTAATCAATCATAGTGATATTTTCACTGTATCCAGAGTACATAGTTGTGCCATTATCATTGAAATTAGTGCCAATAACTGTAGAAAATAAAAAATGTATTCTAGTCTTTATTGTTATGGCATATTTAGTATTTAATCAACGTTTTTAAATTAATTTTGAAAGTATACATATATAGGAACTTACATTGTATATAGATATTGATTTGCACACTGCATGTTTTAAAGTGTCGTCTACAATATTATTAGCTATATGGAAAATATTACTTTGATGTTTAAACATGTAAAAGTTTGTTACTAGATGACATTTTGTTTATTTACTGTTAATTTTGGCTCTCCTTGAAATAGTAGATAATTTTATAATTCTCTGATATGAACTTGTGTGGACTGAGCCCAGTCGCGAAAAGTTACCAAGTAGGTAGATATTTAATTTATTTTGTACCAAACGGATTTTCGAAAGAATTTCCCGCCTCGTGAACTTTCAGTCCAGTATCTCAAGTAGGATTAGAGTTTGATGGATAATATATAGGGACTTGTTTACCCCCTTTCGTATAAATCTCTTTTAAGACTAATAATGTTTGTGCTACCAGCTTTTGCATATGTTAAGACCCTAACTGAATGGTAAAATTATTAAGTTATTAAATATTCAACAGTACTTACATCTTTTATTAATGTAAGTTTAATAATCAATTAATTCAAACTTACCTACAAGATCTTAATAAAGTTAGTCGTAAATTTGCTATGACCTTTGTCCAACTTTTAGATTTTTCTATGTCCAAAACATATCCAAAAAATCATCTAGTTCCTAATTGGCAAAACATTATCTGAAACCATTACATTACCAATTATGTGAATTCAGCACATCTTAGAATAGTTCCTTCAGATTTCATGCAAACATTGATAAAATTATCAAACAAATATTTATCTTGACAATTTCAAACCCTGTTTTAGTCTTCCCCTAGTGAACATTATGTTATATTTTCTTCAAGTATTTTGCCAATTTTTTCGTGGAATAACCATCCCATGAGTTTTACATCAGGTAACTAAGTAATTTTCTCTGAAATTTGAATAGCTCTCCAAAACTTGTTATTATATGCACATTTACTTGCATGCATTTTTAAATCACTGGCTTTTATGAGGGCTGTTTTAAAATTGAATTCATTTTTTCTATTGGCTGCATTTTACTAAATATTTCAATATTTACCTTGAACAGATTTAATATTATTCTTATTAAATGGTTTTCAAATAAACATATATGTAATTAAAGTAAACAATTGATGTAATCATTTAGAAGTACTACAGTTCTGCAACTGGTCTTCTAATGATTTAATAGAAGACATTGAATAAATTACAATATATTATGTACAGTGTGGGTGCAGTGCAATATGTTAACTGTCACAGATTATCTAATAATATGTATTAGTTATTGTAAAGAGCATAATAATTTGTTGTTAATTTTACACTTGATTATGTAGGTAGTGAAATTACCTACAAGTTCTTCTTAGTATGAAATTTGGCCATTCAGCTAGAAATTGTAATGTGAATTGTGTTGAATATTTTATCTAATGGAGATATGTTATATGTTAGGGCTATGTCTCACAATCCTATTGAAGTATTGAGTATTGTATTAAAGTCATAACTAGGGTGTAAGATTTAGGCAAAACCAACATTGCACCCTAGCCTAGATGTGATTGAGATTATTTTATGTATTTTATAGTTAAACTAATTACCAAAGTATTTGAAACTTATGTACTTTAAAATGCACCAGAGTTAATTTAAGGATTTGCTCTTCATTATGAAAGCTAAGTTTTTTGTAGAATAATTTCTAAACGTGAAAGTGTAGATGTATTAAAGAATTGTCAGTATATTTGTATTCAAAATAATTTCTTCAACCTCTGCATTGCCGATTATCATGTAACATTCTCTCAAATAATAAAGTTCTTTTGATCTATAATTGCATTTTATTTTCAACTAACTACTCAATATCAACTTATTTCTAAATACAAATTACTAATCTACAATATCACATATTCTAACTGACTTCTACATAACAGCCTTTAGGTAAATTACAAGCTAAAAAATAAAAACATACCTCTTTAAATCATATTCAAAAATTTAATTTTCTTGTAAACACCTTTACAGCCATCTAGGGAAACATCAAAGTTTTTCAAGATATTACTCATCACTTGACCGCTCACTTTTCTATTGCCTAACTCTTTCACAATACACTTCCTCAAGTGGGATTGCTCGAGTGACTGAAATTTAACAAAATATTGTTCCACTGGAATATCTGCAAAACTTTCCCTTAGTTCTCTTTGAAAAGATTCATCACACTTCTTCACAAAATTTTCAGTAATATTATCACAGTTGTAAACTAGTATCACTGTAATGTTCTTCCCAAGTTTTTCACTCTTTGCTATGACAGTTTTGATATGTGATGTGATGTGCATATCATTTCTGGTCAAGTCGTCTACTACTATTATTGATGTTTTACAAACAGTCAACCCAAGCATTAGCTCTGGTGTAAATGTCTCGGCAAATGTTGGCATGGTGTAGTGGTATACATTTCCAGAATTCAACAAGTTTTCCAGTATAAGTGATGTAGCATAGGTCTTTCCAACCCCAGTGCTACCATACAAAAAGATAATTTTACTCTTATCTTCAATATTAAGCACTTCAATGATTTTATTAGCAGCAGCAGACTGTCCAAACAAATTGTCACTGAAAGACCTTCTTAGTGCACCAAGATCTATTTCGTCGACACATCTAAAATTAATGACTTGATATGCAACAGCTGATATGAGCAATACTAATACTCCTAGAACAAGGAATTTCAGCTTCGAGGGTGGCTCTTTCTTCTTTAAATGCTGCATATTAATGTGATATTTCTTTACACTCCTCTTTGGTCTAGTTTTACTGGTCTGTTCAGTTTTTACCTCCTGCTGGGGATAAAGAGAATTATCCTGGTTTGGATCTGTAGACAATGTATTGGGTTCATCAGGTTTCTCTTGTTTAATTTTCATTGTTATGTTGTTCGAACTACTAAATATATCGTCGTTGCGGCTTTGGAGACGTGGTGTGCTCGCTTTCATAGCAGCCGTTTTCCCGATTGGAATATCATCGTCGTCATCAAGTTTGAACACATCAGGATCTGTGTCGTTGAAGGAAATGTCCATTTTAGAGGTAGAACTGGCGCTCTTATCCACATCCATTGGCTCAAAATCCATATTAAACAGAACGAAGAAAGAAAGAAGAAGAAAACTGCGACACTTCGTACAGCCAGCACTTCAATCGGGTAGGTATACTTTCTATCATACAACACGCAATATTGTGTTGATTGTACTGGTTAGAGCGTAGATCTATTATGAATCACTTAAAAATAATTCAGAGTTCAGAGTCTAATCAAGTAAACAAATCAAGACAAAAGTCATGAAAACAAACGGCACGGCGCATTTTTTGTTTTTACAATAAAAAGACAGTACAAAAGCATAAATGACATATAAGACAAAGATAGCATATCAAAATTTGTCTTATTCATATGTATTTTCTTCTAGGCTGTCTCTTTCTAAAATAGTAACGATAAATAAAATAAATCTTTAGCCTGTTCACAATCCTGTAGGACGCTGAGATAGGACGATTTGGGAATACGGTGCTTTATTTATCGGCGTCATAAACTGAAGACTCTGCCATATTTGTATCTGTAGATTTAAAAAGTCAACCTGACATTTACAGTGTTGCTATAACTAAAAGTAATAAATAGCTAACAGTTTATTTTTGGTGTTCCTCGGTTGGATTTTTCCAAACTTTCTAAGATACATTGGGCCTCTCAAATATCCTCAAAATACCCTAGTGCACCTTTTTTGTCAGTCAGGATCCAGGATATAATGAACCATTTGGCATAAATTTTATAGTCTGTATAATATTGGATGGTCCCTGTGACGTTTCCTGTCCTTTTCCGAGTAAACAAAGAAAAATTAACCTTATGTCGTGGCAGTTGCTATATTTTCATCCTACATTTTAAAGACTATAAAAATATCTGCAAGCCATTTTGTGCCTGGAGCAAACATGACACCAAAACATGGCATGGCTTTTGAAACGACTTAAAAAAAAGGAGTCTATACTATAAGGTGTAAAAATGTTAACTGCAAATATTTTAAGGGGTGAACCAGCCCATAAAATTGAACAACTTTTCCTAAGGAACATATCTCGAAATGTGAAAAAAAAATTGCAACTCGCATACATAATTGACTTAGTCGGTTGGTAATTTTGTATGGGAGGTCCAAATTTTTTTTTCATTTTTCGACCTATGTTCCTTGGGGAGAGTTGTTAAATTTCATGGACTGATTCACTCCTTAAAATTATTATAATGTCCGCGATTATCTCGCGTTTGGATGAAGCTATTTTATTGCGGTTTTCAGAAAAGTATTTGTCAGACTTAGGAGAAGGTTTTATGCATATTAACCGATAAAAAAGGAAATTCGCACTTTTTACGACCGTGGATCAGGTAACTGGCTGCCCGATCTGATTCTCTTTCAGCACCGCTATTATGAGGTTTGTGTCGTTTTGGGTTATCTAAACAAGATAGTTCTTAGTTCCTTTCTGCAGATGTCAGGCAGTTATCATTTACATGTAGTGCAATTTCGTTATAAAGATGCATGACTAATAGAATCTTGGAAATTTTGCGGTGTCTGACATCACCAGTGCCTCGTTTTTCGAAACTACAGGCTACAATTCTACAGGTGAAATTCGATGTACAATGCGTAGTAGGTCAAAAATCCTGGTTTTATAATGCCCCACCGGCTACACAATGTAAATCAAATTTCACCTGTAGAATTGTAGCCTGTAGTTTCGTTGCATAGGCATTGGTTTTTTTTGACGCAGAAAAGGCAAATCACCAAATCTAAGATATTTCTGTTTATAATGGTCACCCTAAAAATGACAGACGAATTGCAGTCGAATGCCGCGGGTCATTGTGCTTAAAATTGATTTGTAACGTTATTTTCGAAATCGAAATGTGTGATAATGGCACAAATAATATTACTTGTAAATCTACGCCTCCAACTAATAAAAAAGTGCGAAATCCTTTCGATAGAGCGTTGATTGAAAGGCTACACAAGCCCATATGCAGGTTGGTTTGATGTGATAATGTAAAAGATGTTGAATTGCTAGCTTGTGGTTTTTTGACAGATTTTTTGTGTTTGTAGTCCTGGGATGTGCAAGATTTACAAGAAGAAGGATGGGTCCTTCCGTTGGGACATTGACCAGGCGTGTACGTTGCTCCCGGCTGATATTGTGGCCTGCAACAGCCAATTTGAGCCATCACCTGACCCTGCATTAGAAAAAATAGCTGAAGAGGCTACCGAGCAGTAAGTCCTTGCTTCAAACAACTTGCCTGTTATCATAATAGAATAGTGTCAATAAATTTTTAAATTATGGGTGTAAAATGGCCATGGAAAACCGAATCACCAAGTTCCTCCTATATCTGAAGATGCAACATAAAAAAATGTTCCTTTTGTCACGGTATTGAGTTTCTTTGATCATTTTGAAGTTTATCACATTGTACAGTTGGGGCATTCCATGGTAAGTGACACCAAACAACAATAAAATAAAAGTAATAAATAAGCTGCAACACGTATCTAGACATATAGCACATAATCTTAAATTTACAAAACATTTTCTTTTTTTTCCTAAAATACTGCACTTTCTCTTTTTTTGATGTATACTGGCTGAATGTATACTGGCTGAATCCGCAGAGTAGATATTTATTGTTTTTAAAAGTAATGAAATCGGCCATTTTGTTTGTGAATCGGCGTGTTGAAAACGTGAGCAGATTGAAAACTTATTAAACATTTACGGCAAGAAATATGAAGCAAAACGGTAAGTTGCTTGTTGCTTGAATTTAAGCTAAATTAAAGAACCAGGCTTTTGTCCCGACCGTCACATTTTGATTCAATTTTGTTAATTCTAACCTCAAAATACGCATAGTCATGATAAAATTGTGCTTTGTAAGTAACAAATAGATAGACATTGAGAGATGGCATTAACTTTCAATTAGCTGTGGGCTTTTAGGCTTTTTAAATTTTAATATTGATGCTTGTCCCGACCGTCACAGTCGTTACCGTCTTGATCTCAAGAATTGTTATTGTACAGATATCACTTAGATGGCGGGAAATAGATTACATACATAATTATATCACGCCTATATCCCCTGCGGGGTAGGCAGAGCTTGCACAGCTTTAAATATACGGTTATTTGTGACATTGTTTTAGATAAATATGAACGCCACAGAGCGAAAACGTTTGTCCAGGGCCAGGCAAAAAGAAGATCCAGATAAGAGAAAGCTTTTGCTGGAGAAGGAGAAAGAACGAAGTAAGAAACGAAGAATGGAAGCAAAAGAAAACTAAAACGAAGAAACAAAGTCTTTGTGTAGAGAACAAGAGCGCCTACGGAAGCAAAGATACAGGAACAAACTGAAAGCAGCCAAAACTGATGACATTAATTAAAGTGTCTGTTCGCCAATGGGTTCCTATAAAACAAAAAGAACGTTGAATAAAGCAATAAATAAGGTCATCCGTGCTATGCCAGAGAGCCCAAGTAAAAAACAAGCTGTTGTTAGGCAACTCGCTAGCAAGATTTTGCCGCCAGTTCCAGTTTTGGAAACATCGAGATCCGACGCTATAACGAAAGAAGATGAAGAAGTGGTGCGCAAATATTATGAACTAGATGAAATCAGTTGGGCTGCTCCTGGAAGGAAAGACACTATTTCACCAGCGCCAGACGTCTCTGTTGATAATTCGCTCAACGAGGAGCCTTCACTGTGTGAAAGATATGGTTCACCACCGCCTGGTCCAAGTAAGATATACGAAAATATTATTCAGCATGGTTCTTTTGTCTTAGTAAGAGTAGAGAATGAGAAAAGAAAAGACAAAGTTTATAGATATGTCGCTATTTGTCAGGGACCTCCAGAGGAAGATTCCGAAGTAAAAGTGATGTTTATGAAAAATATTTCAAAAGGAGGTAAACCAAAACCATTTATAAGTAATCCCAGCGATCTAGCATATGTAATGATGTCAGAAATTATTAAGGTGCTACCAGAGCCAGCGATCCATACCAATGGTAACCGTATATATTACGAATTTCATCAAAACGTTGATATTTTTGAGGCAGCATAATACACAAATTAGTTTATTATAACAGATTACGTAGATCCTATGTAAAAAGTAATTAATAAAGGTATAAAAAACAAACGCATTTTCGTTTATTTGTTACTTGTCCCGACCGTCACATCGGCTTGTCCCGACCGTCACATTTTTGTAAACACAAATTATTAAAAATTATACTACAATTTAAAACTAGCTCTTTAAGTTTAGAAAGATTAAACATTTGAGCATACACACACAATTATTTGCACTAATATCGTTAATAGTTTCTTACAATTTTTCAAATATAGTTGTAAATCTGGAATACATTATAAAGTAAGAGTCCCGACCGTCACAATTTTTGACACGTCTTTTTTTATTAATTAGAATAATCTCGACATGTGAAATTCAAGTGAATTATAGGTAGGTTATAAAGCTTTAAATCACTGTTCATATCTATTGGTTTTTGTTTAAAATAACTACAAAATATGATCAACTTCCTAGATAAGAGTCTAAAAATGTCCCGACCGTCACCGTGGAATGCCCCAGTTGATAATCAACTAATGCTGGAATGTGTTAAGAAGAAGCTACACTGACCTATAGATTATCTACATTGTTCAAATGTGATAAACTTATAAAATGATGACTTACTTACATTAAATAACTGCAATTATTAGCATCCACTAAAGTGTTGTATGTCTCTCATCATTCTCCTCGCCTAATCCTGTTCTCTGTCGGGGTCAGCTAGGGGAGCCGAGCCTAGGGGATTTGATGTGAAACAAAGTTTTTACAGAGAGTGACTGCCATCTGACCTCTGAAATCTGAAGACTAACCTGGATGGTGAATGTTACTGGTTATAATTATTTCACAAATAGGTTGGTCTGAGCAAAACAATGCTTATTCTGAGGGTTGCATAGCTGAGCAGAGATGCTGTTCCTTAAATTTGGCCCCTATGAAGGCAATTTCATAAAATGTAAAATTTGGCTTAATGAATGACTTATACAGAAACCTGGTAGTGGACTTCTGGACAAAGAGAAAAGTTGGGTTGAAATGTGTAAAATGTCAGTGATTTAAGTTGCTTTAAAATATTTGTTCATATTTTGACCTAAATTCCTAAAGATATGTATGGTCCATAGTACTAGCCCAACCCCAGTTATAAACAACACACAGATTTTACAGCCCTTTATTTAAAGGTGGTCCACAAATTGCTTTATGCAAAATTTATAAATATGTGACCCACCACTCCCCATGCTGTAGGAACAAACATTTTTTTATTATTCAAGTTAGTGCTTGGCTAGCCCCCCATCCTCTAACTTTCATTACATAATTTGATAAATACCCTTTATGATATTTTTTCTCCTTTCAGATTTTTCTCCCAAGAGTTAGTGATGCCTAGTCCACTGATCAAGTCTTCCAAGAAAGTGAAACCATTACAAACTTCTACTGACAGTATACCTTCAACTAGCTTTAAACAGAATATTATTATGAGGGATGGTATGTATAATGTGTTACAGATATACAACAGGATACTATTACTTAGTATAAGGTTGGTTTTTAACAGCCCAATAACCACTGCAACCTTATGTAAAGAGATTATGTATTATGAAAGGTTTTTTATTCTATTTTTGTCATGGCTTTCAAAAGTACTCGTAGTTAGCAATTTTGGATGTAGGATGGAAGTAATGATATAGAAAATTTTAATAATAACAAGTGGGTAATTGATGAAGCATTCTAATAATTATGTCACACTCCTCACCTCATCTCTTCAACTCACCTCAAGGTATGTTGACGAGGTCTTTCAAGATGGTGTTGCTCCACCATAGACTAAAAGATATTTTGGACAGCATCACCTCATTTATTTTCCGCGGGTGTTGTAAGAGGCGACAGGAGAGTCGAAGGTTTCAGTGGTTATACAATTTTAGGCTACAGGCTGTCACTTGATTTTCTAAACCAGCCTTCAAATATTTATCAGACGTGGCTATAGTGACCGCAATTTAACAGCCATTATCGCTCTGCCTGCCCTGCAATGAATAATAGTATTTTTGTATGTTTTAATAGTATTTTTGTTTACAAATATTTGTTGTCCATCTATCACAAAAACATTTAGTTTCAGCACAAACTGTCCTCACATTACCACCTGAATTGCCACCAGAAATTGAGGCACTTTTACAACCATTCTGCACTTTTACACAGGTGATTTTTTATTTATACACTTAAGTTATGATGTACCTGATACTTTTCATAGCCAAGCCACTAAAATAATTCCAAATTGTAAGATTTCCCCTTACTAGCACATCAACGTATCCCTTTAATGGAGCAACTTAAAATGGTTTTCACCCAGTTACTAAAACAACCAGTATCATGTTGACTCCTTGAAAGAGTAGGTTGATTTGCTGGCATATAGATTGGTACCAATGCTTCTAGCTTTTACTATTTATCTTCATCAACAGTCTACTACAGTCACGGGCCTCCCCTTGCATGAGCCTCGCTCCAACCATTGGGGGTTTTTGCCGACCCGCTCGTCATACTTGGCAGTGTAGCTAAAATATAGCGCTTGTTTGTATATATTCGTTTCAAAATACTAAAGCTAGCACAAATTGTAGGAGCAAAACATATCCGGCGACTACGAGATCACGGCAAACGGATCTCTGCGACGGAAGTTGTTCTTTGAGGAGCACAGCGACGCGGAACATTACGACTCGGAACAAACCGACGACGAAATACACGAGCCGCGGCCACCGTCCAGCTACGACACGCACGAGCCGGTCGTCTTCAGCCCTGACTTGGTGAGTTTGTGCTTCGGAGGGCACGTTACTCGATTACTACCTGACTCAGTAATTTAAGCTGACAATAAAGTCGCTTACTTAAAAGTTAGTTGCTTAAGCTTTACCAAGTCAGGTTAATAAATAATAAGCCTTGAACTGACTGGAAACAGGATTTCGAAATTTTTTACTATACTATTCGAACAGCCAGTCCATTACTGAAAATAAACAGGGGTTTTTCCATACTCAACAGACTTGCAGGCGTGACGTTTACAGAGAACGCTGTTGCCCATTCCCTGGATTTATTCCTTAGTAAGTTATTTTGGGAAGGGAATGGCATATGTATTGAAAGTATTGACTTTTTCCCTTCCTTGTCTTGTCGTTACAAGAGGTAAAATCACTGGCGGAGAGAAGGGAAGAATGCAAATTACTCCACCAACAAGAATTGAAAGATTGAAGAGAGAAGTTATTTTAACACCCATAATACAAACAGTACGAACAGTATTTTCATAAATAAATCCAAAAATTACTAAAAATTAGAATAAGATTCATTTCCGTTTGCCAAAACTTTCTTTCAATCGTTTTCAGAGTCGTGATCTCGTAACCAAGGGAATGAAGCGCACCTTCGGAACACCCCTAAGCAAGGCGGCGTCAAAACCTTGCTACCGGAACAAGATCCTGGACGTGGTGGACTTCCACGAGCCCTGCTTCAGCCCCATAGAGTTCCAGACTCCTAAGAGAGATCTAGAATCTATGACGTCATCAAACTCGCTCGCTTCCAACTCCATATCGCCTGTTACTAAGGTCACTTCAAGTGATGAAGAGGTATGTGTAGATTTTGAAAAGCTTGTCTATTGGTACGCTTTTATTGTGTTTCTAATGTTTGTAAGTTTGGTTTTAAAGTTTTATCAATGTTAGGCTACGGGAAATATATGAAATTATTAAAACTGAATATCTATCATTGAATTTCATATTAATATAATTATTAGTATAGTTCACAGTTGTAAATAGACAGTTATTGCACATACTCAGAAATGTAATTTTTGTAAATAATTGTAATTTTAAATAAATGTTATTAACAAATAAAATTGCCTGTCAGTTAACTATTTAACTGTCTATCAATTACTAATTAAATTAAAATAGGTACAACTGTGAACTACGTACAAACTACAAAATAATTGAGATAAAAATAAGTTTTTTCACGTGTCAGTTATGCAACGTAATAGTTACGATAAGAGCCGAAAATACCAATTTACGTTTATCATACGCCAAAACACGGATTTCGGATTGACGCACCGACTACAATAACAATATTATTATGACGACCAATTTGGCGCATTTTTAGACGTCGATTTGCGGAAAATTGCCCGATTTACCATTTGGCTCAGCTGTAGCTTATGTATGTGCCCTGTTCCCTGTGAGTGTCTCGGGTTCGATTTCCAGCCGAGCTGTATATATACGATTGTACGATACAACTCTTGTTCTCTTTGTCTAGTTATGTTTACCTCTTGGTATGAACCACCTTCTTATCATGAAGGACTTCGTCGAAAAGTCCTACGATACTACCATGGACCAATGTTCTTAACAAACTATAATAGGAAGTTTCTCAAAATTGAAAAGTTCCATCTTCAAGAGGCTGTTTCAAGAATCTGAGAGCATGAAATTATTAATGTATCTGACATCGTACGTCTTTTGGTATTACTTATAGTGGATTACCTACTATCTATAGGAATCGAACCTCATACCTTCGGATATGAGTCTTCGCGGTCCGCACAAACTACGGAGGCAGTTCTCCAGTCACTTGAGTGTGATCGTGACCTCTTTCGTTTTTCAGAAAAACAACTTTACGTCCCCGGAGTCGGAGGCGATGGCGACATGTTTGGACTGCATCGGCTCCGACCCCAGCGCTGAGAAAAAGGGACCTTGCTTCTGCAAGAAGACTCCCAGTAAACTCATATTGAAGAGGAGCGCATCTTTAAAGGTAATATGAATATCCAGCTTAGATAATACACCCTAAGGAGATGGCAAAGCTGGGCTTATTCCTGTGCCAGAATTCACTGCCCATTTGCCTAGCACGTTATATGAAACTGACAGTTGCCTTTTGTATGCGGTTGTCAAGTAGTTGTAAAATTGTCGTTGTGTGTTGTACGTGTTTGCCTCCCCCTCCCGTAAAAATGGCCGTAAAAATTGTTTGCTACCTCCATAGGTTGTATGCTCTAAGATATCCAGTTATAACAGTCCAGTGTTTGCCATGTACCTCCCCATATGCTTACCCCTTCAACTTAAATAGCTACAACAGTCTGCTTCTGGACATGGACGTGTCCCAATTGGAGGGTATTTTCCACACTTACCAGCCTCGGCAGGTGGATTGGCGAACGCAGTGCACGTTGTATTCGCAAGAAATGCTGCTCTCCATTCCCTGAATTTATCCCTTAGTTGCTTTTAATGACACCCATAGTTTGTAATGAGGTGATACCTTTATAAGAAGACGCGCTTTGTCTGTTGACCATGTTTAAAAATTATCTACACATCACAGAAGAAAAAAAGCGCAAAACACACTGTCTCTTTTTTTATAATCCACGTTGCTTTTAGTTTTATTACGGCAGACTTACATAGCTGTATTCTGATTGTTTGTAGAACTTTTTCTGAAAGAAGTACAATGTACAAGTCAGTATTTATTTTATAGGAATCTCCGCCTAGAAGCAGGAAGAGTTCGTTCAGTTTCTCGGAGAAGCGAAGTCTGAGCATGTCGAGCCTGCAGCGCAGCCGCTCCGTGCAGAAACTTGACTTCAGCATGGACATGAGCGTCGACGGCTCCTTCCACTGCAATGGTAAGTAGTAACACATTTTTACGTGACAACGCCTTATAATTCGATGGAGCCGGTTGCACGCACCAAAAAACATGAGCGAGAACGTGAAACGAGCGACAAAGAGCCACAATCGACAACCGCATTTGGCAGCATATATCTATCAAACATGAAATTTATAATTTTCTTTTCAAAAATGCTGGTTGCATTCCATAAGTATTTTCTTATGACGTTGTCACGTTCAACTATCGTTGTATACTGGCTTCACAGGCAACCTGTTTTTTTATATATAAAGAGTTGAAAGAAAGCGTTGTCAGGATAGATCTTGTGCAACACTTTAGCCACTCAGGTCCCTTTGACCGGCGTAAATTTAGCTGAAAGTAGTTAGTGCAATAGGCTTTTTTATTTCAGCCGACTCAGAATCCAGTTCACCGAAAGAGTTGAACGAGCGAAGCACACCAGACGCGGCGTGGTGTAGAGACGAAGCCAGCATACAACAACTAGTCAACGAGGAGGCGCTCCGACACGACACGCACACTAACACACAGCACGGCCACGTCAACCTCCACCAAACTCCCATTAAGGGCAAGTGCAGGAGCACCGTCCGCGCGCACGAGATCAGCAAGATACGCACCCTCAGCCCCCTCCACATGTCCCTCGACGGCGACGACCCTCTCCACCTAGAAGATAAGAAGATAGACTTTAACAACGTTGATCTCAAGTTCTTGACTGATAACGCTTCCCAATTCGACTGCACCAACGCGACCAAAGTTGGCGACAGTACTAGCTTTAAAAGAGTCGATAGCGGCTTTAACGAAAATACTTTCTACGCGAACGCGTCCAGTTACTACGAAAGTGCCATAAAGCCTTCAGAGCTGACCGTTACTAATGTTTCCAAGTTGAATAGCAGTAAGGCGGTTCTAAAGGAGATCTCGAATGTACCTTGGATGCGAGTCGACAGCGGGTTCAAAGATGAAAACTCCGCGGATAGTACTCAGTTCTACAACGAGAGTTCCGTGAGTAAAGCGAACTCCCGGTTCCGATTTTCAGAGGCTCGCGTCGAGGACAAGGAAAATGTCGAGGATTTCGACCGATTCCTCCTCCAGTCTTCCGGTAAGAACGATGCTATGTCGATGTCCGACGTTTTCAACGAAGACATGACTTTCAACTGTAACTTCTCGTCGACGCCTTCTAAAAATAAGACCCGGAAAGCTAATTCTTAGCCCATTTAGTATTTAGGTAGGTAATTTTTGTAGCTCCTTCGGTACGCTAAACTAGGGAACAATTTTTTATAAGACTTAAGATGACTTTTAGATGCATTTACTAGGCTAATGTAGACTGTTTTTGACTGAGGGCGATTTATAATTTATAGGTATAATTTGATTATGTTTGAATGATTTTGAGAAAGTATAGTGACTATGTATTAGTATGTACATTTTGCATGAAGTGATTGATAAATATTTTTTTATGAACGCGTGTTTACTTGGGTACAAGTAGAAATTAATAAAGTATGCCTTATTTACTCGTTGTATTCTTAATTAAAAGTGACGAGTTCTTGACGTGTGCGGCAAATGTAAACAATATTACTTTACGACGCTACAATTCTACTTGGCTTCTGACCCCCTTAAATTGACAAGCAAGTATTATGTCCATCATGATAACGCGAAGATAATTGCGCTGCGCTTCCCTATTACGACTATTGATAAGATCTATGAATAGCACTAATTCGCTGGGAAGAGCTACAATTATCAAAGAAACAACTAAAATGGTTAAGTCTGGCGTACGACTAGACCAAAAATAAATTAGAAATGAAACCTATGTCGCAAAAAAATCTTAAATACCATATGTTTCTTATAAAAATTAAGTAAAAGCGGGCTGTGGTTCTCCGCGGGTTAACAAAACAGCAAAAAAGACTGGTTGATACGAAATGAATAAATAAACTATTCGGTGGCCAAGTGGTCAGGACACCGGTCTTACAATCGTGAGACCCGAGTTCGATCCCCGCCATATACCAATGAGGTTTTACTCACGTACATTTACCGACTGCTCTAACGGTGATGGAAAAACATCGTGATGAAACCACATGCAAATAAAATTTGAATTCAGATGATATTTGAATGTGGCTTAACCTAGGATTTGGGACAGGTAAGCCTTCGGATTGCAGAGATCAGATGGTAGGCGCCCTGTGTAAAAACTTGGTTCCACGTCAAATCCCCTAGGTTCGGTGGCCGACCCCGACAGAGAATGGAATAAGGCAATGGATGAATTTAATTCATAAGAAAGGACTAGTTGGCAATGCCAGGCGACGCCGTCTAAGTTTAACTTTTCAACTATTTCAGTAATTTAATTTTGAACTACCTAATTAGGTATTATTTTTACCGAATTCTGCGCCCTCTGACACAACCAGCTCCCAAGCTATTAATTAGCAAAATATTGACTTAATTAGTTTACTTTTGTTCGTCTATCAGGACAAGGGGTGTAAAGTCCATTCGTTGTTTACTCCGTTACTTTATTACTTACTCTTTATCGTTTTGTTGAAATTGCTGCGTCTCGGTATTGACCCTCACCTGTGACGGGAATGCCAAGAAGAATTCGCTGCATTTCTTGTAAACAACAACAGATATAAGAACAGGATAATGAGAATACTTGAGCGTATTTCTCTTGGAAATAGTGTATTGTCTTTCTTGGCGTTGCGTTGTTACCTTTTTAATGCTAACCATATTTCAAAATCCTCCCATAATGTCCTAAATCCTAAAAATGTCCTTAACGCACAATGGTCTAAAACCTATAACGACCTAAACGCATAATGTCCTGTGGGTCTCTGCTAAGCCCACTTAGGTTAATTAAGAATATTCGTAGCGATCACCAACAAACCAAAACACAAGCCAAAGCAAGTCAAAGTGTGACCTTTTTCACTTCACACTTGTAACATTTTACCAGCCACTAAGACAATTACTTTGTAGAAGTTTTGATACGTGATCCTGAGATAGTAAACTAGGCTTCTATGCAAATATTTTTACAATGCCCTCAAGTAGTCAGGGTACAACGTAGGGTGAACAGACCAGTTGCCCGCCCAGCGATTGCAATCGTTTGAGAATAAGATATTTTTCCGGCTTGTGTTATACATATTATTTATATAAGGTGTAAACATATTAGATGCAAATATTTTAAGGGGTGAAACAGCCCATGTAACTGAACAACTTTCCCCAGGAAACATAGGTCGAAATATGAGAAAAAATTTTTTAGACCTCCCATACAATTTGACTTGGTCGGTTAGTAATTTTGTATCGGTGGTGGTTCAAATTCTTTTTTCATATTTAGACCTATGTTCCTTGGGGAAAGGATACATAATGAACCTACCACTTGAACATCGAAATCCGTTACGTTGTTTAAAAGTTAGCGGCGTCCATGACAGACAAACAGAGAACACGAATAGCGTCTTCATTGTTTACCATGTATTGATAACTTGCATTGCAATCAAAATAGCAAGAACAGCTCATTCCAGAAATTGATATCTCACATCTATTTCTGCGTTTATAACAGAACTGAACATCCATTATTATCATTTACACGAGACACAAACATTTCGCAATCTATTACACTAATTAGCTACTATCGAACCGGAGACCTGAGTAATCAGCTGCACTTAAAGTTACCATTTTAGAGAGATCAAGTTACACTAGTTTCCAATAGTTACGATATGAAAATCCAGTATACGCTGAGCTATTGAATAGTAACTTGATGTGTTGCTGATAGTACAAGCGACCAGACTGTTTACGTCAATGGCTCTGGTTGTGATAGCGTAACCTCTGTTATCAGTTCTCCCGGAACGTCTGCTAGAGCTTAGGTAACAATTGGAGGTTGTAATTTGTGTTAGGTTCCGGTTGGCACCGAAATATTTGATTGGGACTTTATTGTTACTACATGGTATAAAGGAAAGTCGCTTCCCGTCTGTATGTATTTGTTTAGATCTTTAAAACTACACAACGTTTTTATTGCATATTTTGTAATAGAGAGATTCAAGATAAAGGTTTATGGTACCTATACATGATACATGCTGGAAAATGTCTTATTCTCACGCGAAAACGAGCAGCGGGTGCAAGGTCGGGGGGCTAGTTTAAATATAATACTTTTATTATAGTATCTTTTTTTCCAAATAGATCCTGCATACTTAATATTAGGTAGGTACTTTGTCTTATTTACTAGTCATTCCTATGGTTGTAGATATAATTTTATTAGTGGAAGAGTTCGTAAGCTTACATCAATATTCTAGCTCGTTATGAAACGTAGGCTGACGTAGGTCTCTAAACCATGGTTACGATAAAGTTTTCCCCATATTTCACATCAGGATAAACTATTGGGCCCACGTGGTTGTAAACAACGCGAGTTCTCCGTTACAGAACACTTGTATTGTGCTTGTATTCCTCGCTCATTTCATTCGTCACCCCATATATAAACAACAAATCACTATGTATCGTTTCATTTGAACGCAGACTTTCGATCAGACAGTGTCGGTAGGAACAAAATACGATAACAAGAAATACCTTCGCAAACTTGTGTCGTGATTGTACACGTGTGTTTGGGATTTTTTAGTTTATAAAGTGAAAACAAAATGCATAACAATACAAGTGCGACTTTGATGCTGCAGACCATAATGGTTTTGATGCGGAACTCGACGGACATGGGAATTCTGACAAGTGGTTAGTGTTTTTTTATTTATACATACATACATACATATATCACGCCTTTATCCCTTGCAGGGTAGGCAGAGCGTTAACGACCGTAAGAATACGGTTGCTATCGCCACGTCTGACATTTTTGAGAATTGTTTTCTAAGGTTGTTTCAGAAAACATGTGTAACACTATAGTGACAGGTTGTCAGCCTGTCGCCTAAAAATTGTAATACACCAATACTCTCGAGTCCCTTAGTCGTCTCTTACGACACCCGTGGGAAGGATGTGGGGTGATGCTATTCTAAGCCGGCATCACACGGCATTTATTTATATACTTCGTGTTTTATGTATTTTTTTCTAATTTATTAAGTTTCTGAGTGCTGTTGATATAAAAGATTAATATGTTCTAACGATTCTAAATTCAACTGGGTATTCTATCAGAACAAATAATCACCAAGCAGGTACCTACTTATACAGGGTGTAAAAAAAATACCTGCAAATATTTTAAGAGAAGAACCAGCCCATGAAACTGAACATCTTTCCCCAAGATACATAGATCGAAATATGAAAAAAAAATTTGGACCTCTCATACAAAATTACCGACCGACAAAGATAATTTTCTCATATTTCGAACTAGGCATGTTTCTTGGGGAAAGTTGTTCAGTTTTGTGGGCTGATTCACCCCTTAAAAAAGTTACACTTTATATTTTTAAATGGTGTTGTAGAAGATCCAGAGAAATGTTACGGCAACTACGGCTGCTTCTCCAAGGCCTACCCCTGGACCGAGCACCGGCCTGAGAACTACTTCCCGCAAGAACCGGATGAGATGGGTGTACAGTAAGTATTCCTTTTCACCCTTTTCACATTAGTAGAAGGAAGGTTATGTTTTAATGCAAGTAGTTAAAATTGTAGGCGGATTTTGACACAAAAGGGTGCCGTAAATTAAAATGGCGTATTTTAAACGCAAACTATTACTTGAAATATACCGCAGTTGAGTTTTTGATTTAAAAATTATGCTAGTTTCTTTTTAATATGTCTGTTGTAAAGTAAGAAATTTAGGTGATTTTGCTTTGCCTATATGCACTTCAGAAGCACCCTTATTTTATCATCATCCCACTGTTCGACAAAGGTCTACTTCCTACATGTGTGGAAATCTGCTGCGGATTTTATCCTGTTTTAACCGGCTAAAACTACTTTATATGTAAATAAGTTAAACGGCTAAAGTGTGATGTAGTGTAATGAGCGTTTATGAAAAACTGGATATCAATTCAGCTACAAAAAGCGTTTCAGGCTATTAAAATGTGATTAGTATGAATCGTAACTTGACACCTGAATAAAATTGCGATAAAAATAGCACCCATAAGGCACATGTTTTTTACCAAATTAACGTGTTGTTACTACTTTGATTACAGGCAATTGAACCTCTAAAATGTTGTTGTTGGCTACTTTATAAAAATACCTCACTTTACTTAATTTCAAAATACCTAAATATGTAGTATCTGACGAAGTACTTTTATTCAGATGATTGCAATGGATTTGAAAGTAACGACATTTGGGGAACACTTCGTTTATAGCTTCTTTGATATTTTACTTAAATAGCACTTACTTATAAAATAGTTCAGTTGTAATAAAAAGTTGCTTTTATTGCTCAGATATATTCTCACAGCCTTCTATTATATTCTATCTAGTGGATTCTGGATTCAATCGATTTCTTATATCATTAATTCAAATGTAGGTACCGTTGTTTTAGGGGCGTGGCTTTAATGATAATTTTGTTTACTTCACCTAATTAGCTTTTCTATTTTTAGCTATCTTTAACATTTGAGCAACCGTTGCTGTCGACCTTTCAAAGAGGCGTGGCCTTTGCCTCCCCAAGCAATTTCTAGTAACAAAACGATAAAAATGTTTGTTTTACACACATGTTTATAAATATGCAACGACAATGCATATCTGGGTTCAGAGTCTAACGAGATCCGCTTTCATATACTTACTTATTTTATGTATAGATAACGCTGGGGGCTCGTCCGTGACATCAAATCATGAGACTAAACAAATGTTTACGTGACTGCCGTAGATGCATTGTTATGACGTTGTGCACTCGGCTGCCCTCTAAGTGGCTTTGATAAGTTTGTTTTTACAGCTACTAGTTTTGTAGCATTAGCATACGACATTTCGTGTATTGCCTCGATATTTACTTTGATTTGTCTAGACTCGATGCGCGCAATTTTTTAATTACATAGATGCTATCCGTTTAGCTGATGTATGAAGTATAGTCTGTGTTTCTCAGGGATAGTTCACTCCAGAACTTTCGCATTGCTTCGATAAGATACCAACGAAATATATTTTTTTTCATTATTTTTATAGTTTCATGATTCTTTAATAAGCTAACTATTAACATAGTAAGTTTGCATACTCTTTGCTTAGACTTCTTGCATTATAATTGACAACTCTGCTACCATTGATTTACCATTTCCCAGCAATATTCTGATTTGTATTCGGTACCTTAGCTACCTACTACACTTATAGACTTGTTCACGTCATTGTTTTACGTATCTACCAACGACTAAATGGACGGCTTATGAGCCCACTACTCTTCTTTGAATGTATCCTTCAAACCAAATGCAGAATCATTAACCAGTCATTAGTAACTAGCAGCTACTTTTTCTTCGTGGGTGGCTTTCTCATGTAGGTGCCTGCCTACCTACCTATGTATATGTCGCAGCGATTTAGTCAAAGAAGTTATATTATAACTTCACTAGTGAAATTTTAATTACACAGATTATTGTCAATAACCACAGATTTGTATTATTTCACGGGCTTATTTCTGTGATATTGTAATTTCACTGGACCGCAAAAGTCGTATTATAATAAATTTAGGTTTATTATATGTTATATTTGTGGAGGGAGAACATCGTGATCTAATTGGTCAATAGAGTTAATCAGTCGCCATTTGCTCAGTTTGTAATTAAAGCGGACCAATCAGCGATCGGTCTAATAATCTAACGGCTTTCTCAAACCAGTGCTATTGTCAATATGTCACTGCCTTACAATTTCACTGTATCGGTCGAGTGAAATTATAATATCACTGAAACTAGCCTGTTAAACTGTAAGTAATGAAAACTATTTACTATAAATCAGTGCAATTATAATGGCACTAGTGAAATTTCAATATCACGGCTTTTGTAATAACCCTGCAACATATATAAATTTTCACGAAGTTTATTCAAATTTATACGAATGAATCGGTATAACAAATAGCTACAACAGTGCTTTTGCGGAGGTTACTGCACTCACCATGCTTGGCAGGCGGGTTGGTGAGCTCAGTGAAGATTTTGCATTTCCGTACCTAATGCTATGCCATTCTCTAAGCCACTTTTATCTAATTCGTGAGCCACAGACAATGTAATTAAATAATGAACTCATATATAAGGTGTAAATATATTAGCTGCAAATATTTTAAGGGGTGAACAAGTCCATGCCGTGTGATGCCGGCTTAGAATAGCATCACCCCACATCCTTCCCGTGGGTGTCGTAAGAGGCGACTAAGGGACTCGAGAGTATTGGTGTATTACAATTTTTAGGCGACAGGCTGACAACCTGTCACTATAGTGAGACACATGTTTTCCGAAACAACCTTAGAAAACAATACTCAAAAATGTCAGACGTGGCGATAATAGCGACCGTATTCTTACGGCTGTTAACGCTCTGCCTACCCCGCAAGGGATAAAGGCGTGATATATGTATGTATGTATGTACAAGTCCATGAAACTGAACAACTTTCCCCAAGAAACAGGTTGAAATATGAAAAAAATTTTTGGAGCTCCCATACAAATTGACTTGTTTGGTCGGTAATTTTATATGAGAGGTCCAAAATTTTTGTTCATATTTCAACCTATGTTCCTTGGGGAAAGTTGTTCAGTTTCATGGGCTGGTTCACCCCATAAAATGTTTGCAGCTAGTTTTTTTACACCCTGTATTATTAATCAGCATAGATAATACCTACATAGCACATTTAAAATACTTTTTGTCTACTTCCAGATACGTTGTGTTCACCAGAAGAAACCTCCACAACCCAGTGCTGCTGACTGCTGAAGATAGTGAAAAGATTCGCACATCCAATATTGATCCACGGGGGCCGTTCTACTTCATCGCCCACGGGTTCCTTGAAGGCGGACATAAACTTTGGGTAACTTTTTTTAAACCTCTCTGTGAAAATCATTACATCACATCCGAAAGCCAGTTTATCAGCCATTATCATCATCTACTCACTGCAGGGTGTGAATAAGGCATTTCCTCTATACATCAGAATATCATTAGATACTTACTACCTGATCCACAGTTCAACGCGTTAATGCAAGTGTAAAAAAAGTTCGAGTCCAATATGCACCAGATTCTGTATAATGAACTACATTGAGCTTATGATGCATTTATTAGTGTGAGGAATAAATTTGTTGTTCATTGGTCGAAAACCCAATATTAATAATAGGTACTAACTTTTTGTTACAAAGTTAATACAAACGAAACAAGTGGAAAAAAATCACGCCGCCAATGAGATTCGAACCCACGTCTTTTGACAAGCCAGGTCAAACGTTTTAAACCGCTGCACCACGGTAGGCTCCGTCCCAGGCGATGACATTGTCAACAACTCGTTTCGTTCATACATATATACTTTACAAGTGGCTTTAACGCCATCAATGACTTTGTAGTAGAACTATACAGTCACTATCTTGTGCACAATTTCTACAAAATAGTAAACAACTAGCAATCAAATCACCCTTTTGATTGGACAATCTAATTTAATTTGTAAGGTTTCTTAGAAGAACTATCAAATCATGCTCTCCTATTACGTATATTCGCAATTTATGAAGATTTCCTTCCCAGAACTTGTTTTACTCAGTATGAACAAGACTTGTTCTGAAATTGACAGACACCCAAAACAGAAGAAGTTCGTACTTTTCCGTAGGTAATACTACGTTGACTTCTCGAATTCATGTTTTCCGTCTGTATACTCATTTCTTGCAGTGCGGTCTTGTTTATAAACAACATTTACTGAGAGAGAACATAATGCGTAGTGATCCGATGTCTCGCAGAAAGATAGATTTGGTACAAGTAGAAATGGTACAGTCACGTTACAAAGTACATATAGCGGGCCACCTCAAATGGTTCAACAACATGAGGTGGTTGTTTAGCAACCTAGAAAATCTTTGCTCACTCTATGAATATTACAGCTTAGATACTATCGAAATATTAACACCTTTAATAATAAAAGTATTGATTGAATATGAACATGCTTAGAGAATAACTTATTTTTGCTTTCTTTACAGATAGAGAAATTAACGAATGCACTACTGAGCGTCGAAGGCAACGATGCGGCGACGGTTTTCATCGTAGACTGGCGGGGGGGGTCGCAGCCCCCCTACGGGCAAGCGGTCGCGAGTATCAGGCTCATCGGCCGGATGACGGCACATCTTATACACCATGTCCATGTAAGTGTGAAATCTGGGGTAGAATTTATTAATATTTTATTTATTTATTTATTTAATCAATTACAATTATATAGCTTAACAGGTTAAACCTAATTACTTTATAGGGTAATGAGATCATTCTTTCTTAAAAAGTAATGAGATCATAGAAATAAGCATTTCTAAAACTAAAATTAATCAATATTACATACATAAATCACGCCTATCTATCACACATATAAATATCCCTGGCTACTCCTACCTGTGTGTGTGTGTGTGTGTGCGTGCGTGTGAGTGAGTGTGTGTGTGAGAGAGTGTGTGTGTGTGTGTGTGTGAGAGTGTGTGTGTGTGTGTGTGTGTGTGTGTGTGTGTGTGTGTGTGTCGTGTTAGTCGTGTACTATCGTCTATTAATAATTCCCGTGTCAAAATATTTGATCATCTGCAGCAAACTTCAAGATGTCACAAGTCGCAAAATGCCAATTGAAGCATAATAATTGACTGATTACGCAAAGTCGTTGCTCATAATATTTGCCAACAAACGATAAAAAAATTGAATCTAAACACTTTGTGTAGTGACTATTGTAAGAATATTTTCTTGTGACTTTGCAGGAACAACTAGGGCTGTCGGATTTGAACAACTTCCATTTCATTGGTCATTCTTTGGGCGCGCATCTGGCTGGATACTGCGGGCACGCTTTACAAAGGGTGAGAACAGTTTAAATAATTATACTTACTATCACAGAAAACAAAACGCCTCAGATTATTATGTACTTAAACAATTGTCCCACACGAAATAGAAAGTAAAGATTGAAAACAATTGAGCGGTTCAGTATTCTTTTCTCACTTGTTGCCTTGAATTTCAAGTAACAGTGGTTAAAACATGAGAAGAATTCAAATTAACTGAGAAAATCTTAATAAGAGGACAGCAAGATAGCGGTATAATCAGTTGTTACGAGTGCTGCCTGTTTCAAGATGATAAATTAGGTACGAGCTTTTTATTTAGTAATGATGATAACACAAATAAAATGTTGATCTAAGTTGGTAGTGTGACTCTTCTGTGCCAAGCAAGAGCTGGCAGCCATAATAAGCAGAAACAGCCGATGCTCGAGCGAGTTGGCCCAAACTTTAGGGAATTTAGCTCACACTCTAAAACTACGTAGTATATTCTAAGCTCCTCTCAAGTTACTTTGTCTTATCATAATTTTCATTATATCCGCAGAAATTCAGACTAAAGCTGGGCAGAATAACCGGGCTGGACCCGGCAGCGCCGTACTTCAGTGACACTGTCACTCTGGTTCGCCTCGACCGCACCGACGCCTCATACGTCGACGTCATACACAGCAACGCGCTGCCGCTTTATGAAAGAGGTAAGCTGTCATACGACTACACTTTTGGGACACTACCAGCCCTTGCTGTCGTTGCAACTGCTGCTAATGTAAATTTAAATTTTTGTATGTAAATTTTGATCGTGTAAATACACATTCTTCCTCTTGGATAACTCTAATTACTTTAAACAAGCCACATCAAAATTCGTTGCTTCGTGCCAATGGCAGACACACAAACAGAGAGAGAAACGCTAATACAAGTCGGTAGGTTTTGATATAGCCATAGAAATCGCACCATCTGATTTTGTATCGAGACGGCTACATATCAATGGCTGTAGTCAATATCTCTTAATACAAGCCACATGCCGTGTGATGCCGGCTCAGAATAGCATCACCCCACATCCTTCCCGTGGGTGTCGTAAGAGGCGACTAAGGGACTCGAGAGTATTGGTGTATTACAATTTTTGGGCGACAGGCTGACAACCTGTCACTGTAGTGATGCACATGCAGAAAACAATACTCAAAAATGTCAGACGTGGCGATAGCGACCGTATTCTTACGGCTGTTAACGCTCTGCCTACCCCGCAAGGGATGAAGGCGTGATATATGTATGTATGTATGTAAAATTGCTGGAATTCCGTTTTGTGGTGTTGCACTGTTACACAGATCGCAACTAGTAAACTCAAAATCAGACTAAAACCGGACATGGAAATCTAGGTTATATCGTAAAGACCAACAGGCTATTTTCAACATTGCATCACGTGATACAATTATTTTACTGTTTATATACTCTTCGATAATTTAATTTATACACTCTCCAGGTTTCGGTATAAGCGAGCCGATCGGGCATGTGGACTTCTACCCCAACGGTGGGCAGATCCAGCCCGGCTGCGCCAAAGACACCACGCCCATACAGGCCAACATGTACCATTCCATACAAAAAATGATTGGATGTAATCATGAAAGGAGCTATGAGTTTTTCACTGAGAGTATCGCGCCGACTTGTCCTTTCTTTGGAGTCCGGTGCGAGTCTTACGCGGTAAGTCCCAAGTTTGATTCTCATCTTGACTACTCCGAAGAGAAAGTATTTGTTTTATTTGTTTATAACATTAAATCTCACAGCGTTTTCAATTTCAACAAGTGCTGGTATAAGAGATTACACTAAAAACAAAATATCAAAGCATTGACAACAAATAGGTACAATTATAAACTAGATAATAGCTAAGCCGCACTTATTAATTCATACAAAAAATTTAAGAGGAGTTATGAGTATTGCATCCATTTGCCCTTTCTTGTCCGGTACGAGTCTTACGCTGTATTTAAGTATATTCTATATTCTAGTAGGTCTAGGTTCAATTGCCTGTATCATTATTAACATTGAGAGGAGATACTTTTGCTCTTTAGACTCCGCTGCGAATGTTATACACTAAGTCAAAAGTTCGCTTTTCATCTGGCCTAAAAAAGTCCATAAATATGATTAGAGAACCCATAGAGAAGATGATTGGGTATAACTTTACGAGGAACTATAAGTTTTTTACTGATATCATTGCGCCCACGTACCCTTTCCTTGGTGTCTAATAATTTTGCACTAAAAACACTTAATTAGTATTGGACAGAGACCTCAACAGAGACGTAGCGAGTAGGAATGAATTAACTTTGCTATTCCTTTTTTAAATGATTAATTATCTATTTCCAGGCATTTCTAAATGGCAACTGCACAACCTGCGACGACAAGTACCACTTCTGTCTCCCGATGGGCTTCTACTCCTACAGACACTACAAGGGTCTCCATGGATTGGGGCTCGTGGACACCAACGCGAACTTAGCGCTGTACTCACTCACGGGACCCAGCAAGCCTTATTGCAGTCAGTATCAAACATACATACATACAGGGTGTAAAAAATTTTGCTGCAAATATTTGAAGGGGTGAACCAGCCCATGAAACTGAACAACTTTCTCCAAGGAACATAGGTCGAAATATTAAATTAAATATTTGTAATGGTGTAAAAATATTTGCAGCAAATTTTTATACAACTTATAGTATATCACGCCTTTATCCCTTGCGGGGTAGGCAGAGCGTTAACGGCCGTAAGAATACGGTCGCTATCGCCACGTCTGACATTTTTGAGGAAAACATGTGTATCACTATAGTGACAGGTTGTCAGCCTTTCGTTTAAAAATTGTAATACACCAATCACTCAGTTTCAATGTTTCTTATTGATACTCGATCGACGACCGATGTGGCGCAGTGGTAGTGCGACTGCCTTTGACGGAGAAGGTTCCGGATTCGATTCTCGGTGGGTCACTCACAAAGTTGATATTTATCACCTTGTGAATTTGTTCCCAGTCTGGTTAGGACATTGCGGGCTGAACCACACGATTGTCCGTAAGAAAGATGGTTCCGTGTTTCCGATTGCACGTTAAGCCGTAGGTCCCGGTTGCTGAATATGATTACTTAAGTGGCGGTCGTTACACAACTATGTCAGAGGCAGGCGGTTGGAAAATTCTGACACTAGGGTTCGTCGGGTCGTTGGACGACTCGGTGTCCCACACGAAAAGAGAGAGAAGATGCAACTTCTCTTCAGTGTTGCTTCTGTTTGTGTAATATCTTTCCTTAACATGTTTCACAGTTTAGCCTGATTGAAACTTGGACGAGCAGCATACTCAGGCGGTGTGTTCTGCTTTGAATTGTAGCGTGAAAACAAGACTTTTAGAACTAATTATTAGGTACTATTTTTCAAATATATTCCATAAAAATCTGAGCACATACATGTGCCGTCCTGACTTTCCCCAAAAATTCCTCTCTCTTCACAAACGCCATTCTAAATAACATCTCGTATATCCAGGAGTCCACTACGAAGTGCAACTGAAGGTGTCGAACGCGACGGACGCGGGCCGCATCGCTATCACGCTGGTGGACAAGCACAACAACAGAAGCGGCGCCGTGTTCCTCGACGACGAACAGTAAGTGTCACTGCTTTATCCCCAAGTGTTACTGCTTTATCCCCAAGCTGTACTGCTTTATCCCCAAGCTGTACTGCTTTATCCCCAAGCTGTACTGCTTTATCCCCAAGCTGTTTCCTCTCGAAGTGCAACTGAAGGTGTCGAACGCGACGGACACGGGTCGCATCGCCATCGCTTCTGTTGTGCTTGTTCAAACTGGCGCCGTTCCTCGATGAAGAACAGTAAATTTTACAGCTTTTCTCCCAAGCTTTTTCTTCTAAAGATCTAGTGAGCTTTGGGCCACTTGTGTGTGATTCTGTTATAATAAAATACCTAAGTATACCTAATAATACCTAAGTATTTTATTCGGGACAACAACAGATGTTTGCAAAAGAAAAAGACAGTAACAATTTTTTCACTAAATGAAATTAAATATAGTCATAATTCATTATCTAAACATTATTAATGTCGGCTACATACATGCCTCCAAAGCACAGGATGTAGAACTTTGTATGTGGTGGCTAGGAGACGTAGGTCTTCAATACTATTATATGTATTCTGTGCTATAACCTCAGAATATGCTAGATCCTACTATAGTTCGCTCATTGAATAGAACTATGTGTAGTAGTAAAAACTATGAAAAATCATACAAAAAAAGATAGTTTATGTAATATTTATATAAATAACTACTCGGATCGTCATATTTTTTGTTTATGATAGCATTTTCCGCACCTATCATCGCGATTGCTGACCCGGTACTTCTGAACAGTTTATTTAAAAACAATGTCCATTTTTTCTACCATTGACGTCAAATCTGAAATTCATTATCAAATGCTTGGAATCGCCTCCGTAATTTAAAAATAATAATATCAGAAGCGTGATAATGATAACGATTTCGTAATGTGTTATTAAAATATGGGTCAAATAATAATAATGTTACACAATTTATATCTATGCTAAAAGCTGATAGATATTGTAAAGTAGCAGGATTACTTTTGAAATGTGTTTGCAATAGTTTGCATGTTATAGATAAACCACTTACCTCATACTTGTTACTAAAAATTGAGAGAGCTGCCACCCAATTCCAAGGAAAGGAATTGGATTATTTACCTGGCGATAAAAGTATCTTTTCGACTCGAGGGTTTCATGTGTATTACAACTTTAGAAGACAGGCTGACAACAGGTCACTACGTCGCTACTGTGTTACACGATCGTATTTTTACGGCTGTTAACGCTCTGCCTGCCCCGCTAGAAAGAAAGGCGTGATATATGTATGTATGATAAAAGTCTCAATATGTATTCAATTTTCTTTCCAGAAAATTCTACTCCCCCGGTGAGGTAGAACAGAAAATGTTGGCGTTTAAAGACACCGGCCTCCCGCCGCAGTCAGTCATAGCCGAGTGGAAGTACGAGACGCATCTGTTCAACCCGGCGACCTGGCGGCTCATCAAGTCCTCGCATATCTACATCGAGTACCTGAAACTCACGTCATTAGAATATCATACCGAGTAAGTAGTAGATACTTCGATTGACATACACGAATCCAGCTGGCTTTGAGATACTTACGTCTTGTGACGCTACGGTATTTTGAAGGATCTAACACGAAAAAAATTCGTGGACGAAGTATGAGTTACTGTCAAAATTTGACAATTAATCAATAAACGAACAATCAAATCATTCAAATCAATACAGTTAATCCAGCAAAGTCTACGACGGCGTATAACGCCATCATTTGAAGAGGTGTTTACAGGAAATATCCGAATATTTCTTCTTTTTCGTGTGGGAAACCGAGTCGTCCAATGACCCAATGAAACCCTGGTGTCAGAATTTTCAACCGCGTTCTACAAGTAGCAGTTTGCCTAATTTTATCAAACTGCAGGCTGCAGGCAGACTATTCTCGGCACATTGAGTAGTCTTCACATTATTATACCTACTGAAAATTTTAGTTGTAGGCTTGTTTAAAAAGCGCACTGAATTAAGATTATTTTTCTTATGAACTAACTTCTTATTCTATTTCAGAATCACTTTCTGCACCAAGAACAAAGCACCTTTGCTATCGGATACGCCGGCAATTCTGAAGACTAGATACTGCAAGCAAACACAAAACACGTGGTGAAAACAACAAAATAGTTATGTTTGAAATTCAGTACCAGTTTATTGATAAATGAATTGTAAATACGACTTCTACACAGAAAGTCCAGGAATAAAATGCAATATCGTCTTAAAAAGTATTATTAGAAGTATTTTAAATATTAATTATCATTTTACTTTTACCTAAAAGTTATTTATCAATGTAAAGTAGAATTAAGTTAAATTTATTGTACTGTTTAATAATTTTTATTGTTATATTTATTAAGTTATAAATACAATGTAGTGTACAAAATGTTAAACAAAAAATTAATAAATAAAATAGATTATAATTTGAATGGACAGTTTTTCTACAAGACAAACAACAAGAGATAGAGATCTCAGATAGGAATTAATAGGCAAAAGAAGAGCTAATTTTCTATCGCGCGACAATAGGAAATTTTATATCTGACAGTTTTCGCCTGATGTACTTAATGATAAGACAAATTTTTCATTGAATAAACTTAATTACAAATATGCACAATGATACAAGAGGCTTTCTGTTTCTTGTATCTTAGGTAAACAAATTTCCATTTGAAAATTTCAGGCTAGTCGGATAAGGAGAAACGCGCGACAACAAAAAAGAAAAAAATTACATGTGCGCTTTGATGTGGGTGGGGATTGCCACGTGGAGCCGTAGGTATGCTTTTTTCTGGGGCACTTTCTTGGGCAGATGCCATGATTCTAAGTCTATGTTGGGCACTTTAGCCAGAGCATTTTAAAATAAACGTTTGAATAAGTTTTTATCGTTGGTTTTTATTATTTCGAATGTTTTCTTTTTCGAGCAACACTACAGCCACCATGCTATGATAGCAATACGGTCTTCCGTAAGTGGTCTCGAATGTTTCCTCGGGCTTCTGGCGTTTTTCTTGTTGAAAAGGGAAAAAGGAAGGTCTAAGGTCAGTACCTATGTATCGTGCGTGCGATAAAAAGCTGGCCATGCGAAGATCAAGATCAACACAACAAGACGCGGAGTGTAAAAACAAAACAGGACGTGTGAACAGCCAATTAAATTTCTGAACGAAAACAATTTGACAGATGACAATGACGTTTGTCGACAAATCTAGGTTATGTTGCTGGTTTTGGTGTTATGTGAATTCATAATTATTCAATTCAATACGTAATAATATTGGTTATATCACTCCGACTGATTCTTAAGTGGGTCAACACGAACAGGACTCGGTCACTGTCTCACAATGGGTGATGCACGAAAGAAGAAAAAGTTCTACTTTCGCAAATCACGAAACAAATACTTCTTGGAGGCCGGTTTCAAAGGGTTTTTCTGCACATGCAACTTCAGAGAGAAAGATTGCGTGAAGGAGGTATACAATCTGTTGAACGAGTATGCGGAGAGGCTGTATCCCGGGCTGGAGAACACGCAGCCGGCCGCGCCCGGCGGGGACAACTCCGACTCCGGCACCGAGGACGAGACTGACATCGGGGACCTGCTCAAGCGCGAGCTCGACTCCATGAAGAAGGACAAGCAGAAATCTCTCAAGCACAAACGATTCCAAGTAGTCGAGACCGGCGCGTCCAACTGTATCTTCATAAAGACCAACTTGCCCAGTCCAGAAGAGATCACGGCTGCCATCATAAAGGACCTCTACAACACACGGATACAGAAGACGCGGCATGTCATGCGCCTGTTGCCTATACTCGCCACATGCAAAGCTAACTTGCCTGACATTATGGAGTCTGCGGGAAAGCTATTTGATAGCTACTTCATAAAAGAACCTTCAACCTTTTCCATAGTCTTTAACAAAAGGTTCAACAGCAGTGTTTCCAGGGACCTAATAATCAAAGAGCTTGCTGAAATGGTGGTTCTGAAGAATAAAGAAAACAAGGCTGACTTGAAGAACCCTGGTCTGTGTGTGATAGTTGAAGTTATCAAAGGAATCTGTTTGCTCAGCATTGTGGACAATTATTTCACTTACAAGAAATACAATTTACATGAGATATGTAAGGAAGAGTCAAATGATTCAGAAGGGACCCAAGCAAAGAAATTTAAGAGTGATGTGGTACAGGAAGAAAGTGAAAACAAAACTGAATAAATATGTATTTTTTATTCTTATTCCATGTAATTTTAACTTTAAGGATAGTTCAACTTCTAGTGAGCCTCAGGCCCCAATACCAACATTTTAACCAAAATTTACCTAATGTCTATTAAAACAACTTTTCCAATTTTTAATTATTATACATGTGATTGAAACCATATCTGTTTGTTATTGGATTACTTATGTAATTTGCAACACCTATAGTAAAAACATCCTTTGTTTGCAGAGAATTGGACACAGAGAAGTGTTGTTAGTCATCATTACTTGTTGGTTACACAATGGATCAATAAAATTGTTACATAAGTTGAAGACAGTACTCAGCATATCGAGTTGTGTAACCAGTAGTTACAATACAAGTAGTTAGTATTACATAACAGGTTGAACCACCAGACTAACCTACTTATAGGCAGGGGCAGGGTTCACCCATGGTTCCACCTTGGTAAAAGTTTCAGGGAATTTATCAGAATAAAACCTTTTTTGGTAGAGGAACAGACATGAAGTTGTAGTAGTGTGAGTCTTGTCCAGTAGATGGCGCTAGTATACCGTAAAGCTCGTAAAACTGGAGTAGAACTGCTTTTCTTTCTCTGATATTTTAATTTACAAAATGTTGATATTTTTGTTTAACTTTAGTAGATTTATTTACCTAAAACTGGCTTCTTACCACTACTTTGAAAGTAAATTCTGACTAGATAGCTAGAGGTACTTATCTATTTTAGCTACTTACTCAAAAACTTTTCAAAAACAACCTTTTAGGTAGATGCTTGGATGAAATAACCACTGGACGCGAAACGATGTCACCCTTTACCCCTCTAGCCACAAACCCTGAAATTTTGCCAAAGTTATCTAACCGCAACCGTCAGTGTCGCTTCAGTGCTACGAGAGAAAACATCGCTTTAAAAATGGTGAAATGTGCTGTATTGCTTTGTAAAAACTATAGCCATCGTACAAGCAATATTTCTTTTCACTCGTAAGTATATTTTTGTCCTGTATTTTGTGTTATTTACGTAGAAAATTAATAAAATATGCAAGACTGGATCGTATAATACGACACAATAAAAAAGGTCATATTTTATAGAACATTTCAACCAATATTTGATCGAACTCTAATTAGTCGGTTATTATCAGTCATTTTTTCATTCGTTCAACAATTACATTCAGTCTAGTGCTATTCAACTTTCGATGAAGGATATCGATAAAAATAATAGTAAAGTCTATTTTATTTAAAAGTGACCTAAAATGTAAACAAACCATTTGCTATAACCTCGTCGATAGATTTTGCCTTATTTCATTGAAACCTCACGTTATAACTGTGTTGCAAGTATGTAGGTACACATTTCGCTTTCTTATGGGTGTTCATAATAAATAAAAAAAATATAGCTTACCATCATCGACGCGTTCTCTCGCTTAGATTTCTGATACGCAGAATCAAGCGCCTTATGTACCTATCCTACTGCTGGCGACAGATCCAAACACTAGACGAAGAAAATTGAACCATTTTTGTCTATTGTCATAACGTACTATTTTATCCGGCATGAAAGTGTTTCTATTTTAAACTGACATCACAGTATTAAAGTTCCATTTTTTTAACACTTAACGTTTTACATGTACTTACCTGTTATATGTTTTTTTAGGAATAAGTTGATCAAAAACTTCATTCAATCATTCATTCGTTGTCGATTATCGACTATGGTACAGCACTGTCTTTGACTTACTTCATAAACCGGAAAAAATCAAAACTGTCAGAAGTAAAGAGATGATGATGTAATACGTGTACATTTCAATTTGGAAGAATAATATTTGTCCTTTCCTCCCTCCCCCCCAATATTGGTTGAATGAGTTTTCAAACAAATTCGATACGTTTCGCGTCCAGTGGTTATTTCGTCCAAGGGTAGATGTCTAGAATAAACATACCTAACTATACCCAAGAAGGTACCTAATATCGGCTGAGCCTAGTTCTCGTAATTGGTAAAATATTAGATTCGTCTTACACTAATTACAAAGTAATAATGACAAAATCCAATCTGTAGTCCCTTCGACCTTCGTAATACCACTTGATCGTCTTTGTCTCTGCGTTACCAATTAAAAGTTTGTAAGGACCCCTATTGGAATTAGGCCAAAACACATCTCTCTAAATCACAATAAATCATTGGCCTGGCCTGATAGGCTTTCGTTTGCAGAATAATTCCCGCTTTTCGCTATAGATAAATGGGAATGGACTGTCTTGTCTTATCAGTCAATAGTACCTACAACAATACGAAGTAAAAATGAACTCCTAAATCAATCGATCGACGGGTTTTGATGCGGTTTTTTAAATGGAAATCAAAAGTGACGTGGCAATACTTAGCGACCGTAATTTTACGAAAACGATTGTTTCAGAAATTGAGGTAGCTGAACTTCTGAAACGTTCGTTTTCGTTTCATGAGAAAATCAGCTACCTACTTATTACGCTTGTATCTTACGTTCTATACTTTACTTATCCATCCTCACATACCCTGAAAAATTCACACATATTTTTACTACAAAAACACTAAGTAAAAGAAACCAGTCGTTTTTGACTTTCGTGCACGGAACCGAAAACGAACACTTCAGAAATTGAGCTCCGGTTATGTAATCAAATTTACCATTCCTGATTGGTGGTCGTATGCACACTTCCATACCTCATAAACTGCAATAAAGGAGAAACAACCTGGACCTTTCGCTTTTAGTACTTTGGCAGGGACTAAATAATGAAATGTAGGTCAATGACTTTAGCTGTTAATCCAATCGCCTCGAAAACCTCATAAATCTTCCAACGCAACTCAACTAGGAGGGCTCCGTGTTTAATTCGAATCATGCAGCAGTGGACATCTAATGACGTCCCCTGGCGGTCGTTAGGATAACTGCTCGTTTTATTTTTTCCCTTGAGCAACTTACTCAGCGAGTTTCCTCATTCGTCGTCGTTTTTACAGGCCGAATGAAAAACTCGCCAACATTCAAACGCGAACGACCCACCGGTTTGTTTACCGAACTCTGATTTAGGGTGCGTTTATATTGGCCCCATCCGACTCTACGCATACAACGTTTTTAATTGTTTCATGTGCCTGAATTTACGGGCCATTGATTGTCCCCCACGGGATGGGCACGGGTAGGTATTTGTCTCAATTGTTTGTTATTTTAATGCCGTTGTTTTTACCAATTTGTTGCTTTTAAAATAGAACTTTTCCGCGGTAGACACAGATTTTTGAAAAAAGAAGAAACAACAATAATAGGAACGTGTAAATCTTTAGGTTCTTCTAAATGTACTTATGGCATTACGTGTGATTAAAAACAGTACCTAGGTATTTACCTACTAGCTAATTTTAAAATCGGTGCCTAAAAAGCAATAGATTTTTACCATCGCTGGTTTCTGAGCTCTACAGAGGTGAGTATGTAAGTAATATTGAAAACGCATAAGTTTAGTCAAGCATGCAATATGGCAGTGCACTCATAAAATTCAGAATTTAGCGTCGAAGCCGGCTGAAAATATAGGTGCCTGTATCAGGCCTGAAACCAAGTGATAAAAATGCAGTCTATATAGGATATTGGTCTCCTCTTGTATCGGGACAGTTCAGTTTTGCTGCCAAATCCGAAGGGATCATCTCAGCAGATTTTAAAATAGGCGTCGCGGATTGGTGAGCGCAGTGCAAGATATTGTAGATATTCACAGGGAACGCTGATACCCGTTCGCAAGATCTATCCCTTAGGCGCCTTTTACGACTCCCGCGGGTAGAAATGGGATGATGATAGTCTGTTCCCGCACCACACAACTAGGTAAAATAGGATTTACCTATGTACATACACAACTAGTATTAAATCGGTCCTTATAGGGTCATCGGTATACCGGGCAGGAAGCTAGTAACCAATCCATACTTTTATCCAATATTTTCTTCCATACTTTTTAGTCCTCATAGAATCCATATATCTCAGGGCTTATTAGGTCGTTGCAATGCTTAATAATTACGAACCTGACACGTAGCAGTGTGAACCTGTCTGTGTTAATAGCCTAAGGCGTACAGGGCATGTCAGATAATGAACACATTACTGGTAACATAATCAGCTGTTACGAGGCTAGGTAAGTAGGTAGGTACATAGAGTACGCCTCACAATAATGACGTACTCACTAGATTAGATAGACCTAGTCTCACACTGAGGAGAGACGGTGAAATATCGATGCTGAATATCTTGACTTGAGCGAGGCGAGTGTTACATACTTAGATTAATAATTGGTCTCGCTGCGCTCGAATAGATGCCGCGCTCTTTGAGGGCACCGTCAAAAACTTGCGACAACTTATTATTGAAGTGTGTAACTTGGGATTGACACGAGACTCTCGTCTTTTGCATTGCCGCACTTTTTTAATCTAAGGTGACATATTTTGATGTGATAGCAAGGTAAGGGCCTATTCAAACCTGAGCGGTATCTGGGCGGTACATGGATAGCGCAATTTTGCCTGAGGACTGTTGCATCTTTCTTTTCGTGTAGGACACCGAGTCGTCCAACGACCCGACGATAACAGGTATACAAAAGTCAGAGATAGCTAATTAAAAATTCAAAAATAGAGCTCCAGCTGATGTGAATTCTATGATCCAGAGCAATGACTATCTGTTAGTCTGTCGGTTGATTTAAAACTATTTGTTGCGTGTATTCTCTTGTTTTACCATTAACCACGAAAATCGATAGAATGATATTGTTTCCAGCGTGCGACAATTTAAAACAACGTTACGATTATTCATAACCAGAGATGTGTAGTAACAGTTGCGAAGATTCATTTTTCAACACTTAATCTAATTATGGGCCCTAATATTATCTACGAGTATCTATACCCAGGTACTCACCTATTTGTTAGCAATGTTGCTAAATTAAATTGTCAGCGTTTTTGAGTAATTCAAATTCAAATTATTTATTATAAATAAAAATAATTGCTAATAGGTAAAACACATTACAAGATATCATATTATGTACCTATAGTATAAGACGGAATAAAAAATAATAGGCCTTATGTTATAGCATCTTTCGGGTTCGTGTGGTTTTAGTCGGTCGTGATAACTCATGACAAAATCCAACAAGCCGGATGAATATGATGATGCAACTAATGTTACTGCACCTAGAAAAGTAATAATTATTCTCTCAACAAAATCTTAACCTTAAATTTTGGATTGTTTATGAGTACGCGGAGAGACTGTACAACTCGGTGGCTAACTTGAAAAAAGAAGCTACTTCTTTAAACCAAAAGTACATAACATAAAATTCAATTTTACATAGTTTAGCACGTAATCCATTGCGTCTAGAGTTTCGCAGATCCACTAGTTAATTGGCTCGAAGCGGCGGTGTTCCGCTATGCAGTTTATATTTACGCTGAAAAATTGCATCACGCGACACATTGAATGGAACAAATTGAGTGACATGTTTATGCTGGAAAATTAATTCATTGGGTAAATAAAAAATGTTATCCGCTTGCGTACTGTAGTAAAACTGGAAGGCAGTTTAATAATGTTCGATTATTTTGTGTTACACACACAACTGTTAACTGGACGACTCGGTGTCCCACACGAAAACAGAGAGAGAGAGGAAGACAACCAATCTTCGTGAGTATTCCCGTAGAATGAAGGAAGAGATGATTTAGCTTTACAAACATACAGATAAGGGTCAGTTCACACCGAGACGCGACGCGACGCGACGCTGCGCGCACATTTTTCATAGAGCGACCCAGAATATACTTTATTCACTACACGAAAAGATACACATTACATTGTGAGAATTCAGATTACGTTGCGCCGCGCAGCGCTGCGCCTTGAGGTGCCTCGCGGCGTAGCGCGACGTATCGTGACGCAGCGGCGCATCGCCGGTACAGCGAGGCGTCGTCCTGCTACGATTTTAAGATGCGCCTCGCGGCGTTGCGATGCGTCTCGCGACGACGCGCGGCGTAGCGCGAAATCATTGGCCTCTTTGAGTATCGTCGCGTCGCGTCGCGTCTCGGTGTGAATTGACCCTTACACGCCTGTTTTCCTTACAGGTTAGCTTTTTAGCTGTAACTCTGTTATTCAACTAACTACCTAAAACAAATTTTGATTCCCATGGGTGAGTACAAATAACCTTCGAAAAGTGTTTTGTTATACTTTTCGTCACTGACAGCGGTCGTTACACAACCATGTCAGAAACCTGCTACTCTTAGAAGGAGGTTGAAAAATTCTGACACTAGGGTTCATCGGGTCGTTGGCCGACTTGGTGTTCCATACGAAAAGAGAGAGCGAGAGAGAAAGAGTTATAATACTATTCTTTCTTTCTTTACGATTATGACCCTGTATAAAATTTAAGTACCAAGTCATTCGTACACAAGTTTACCCAACTAAATGAAACCACTCCCTTTATAATATCCTTTCTACTTTACCAATCCACTTACTTTCAAAATTGAACACTTAAGTAGTCAGAAATGTTCGAATTTGAGGGTAAATCTAAAGTGAATTCGTGCGGAAGAAATCGAAAAGTGCACCAACAAACGGTCGCAAAACTTCTACAAAGTTCCTAAAACGTTTTCCATCTGAGAATAAACTAAAGTTCTGCATTAAGGGCTGGAGCACACTGGAAGCGCGTGCAGCGGATGTACAGTGCAGCAAAAAAGAGTAGAAATTAAATAAAATGAAACTAAATATTTTGTCTGAAAAAGTGTTAAGCGTTATCTGTCAGATTTGACAGATTGCAAAGAAAGTGGCGCCCTCATTTTTTGTCTACTCTTTTTTGCTGGACTGTATGTAGGATGATACGTGTACGTTGCAGCGGACAGACGTGCACTATAAATAATTGTAGGGCAGTTGGAAAAGTCAGATCAGTCCTGAAAAGCGCTACAGATGCAGTCACACACTCCAAACACGCGTTCAGTGCAATATAGCCTTTAAAGATCTGAAAATAATTTAAAAGTTGTACAGTAAGTGAAGTGAACACATTGAACATGTGCAGAGGGCGTAGAGTTTGTTTGTGTTTTGATGATGATGGTGATATGTGGGCGAAAGAAGCAGCTTTTTGTTACAAATCCTGCCTCGATTGGAGAACTAGTCCAGGCAATATTGTTATTCTGAAAAGTCCGAGAACCACTTGAATAGCATTATAGAGAAAGATCCCAATAGCAGCATTAACAGCCGAATTTATGAATTTGCAAGGGGATGACAAGGAAAAAGAATTCAAAGACAGCAAAGTATTACACCCAAAGTATTAGTGAAACATAATTTGCATAATTTTGACATAGTCTGGTTAGGACATTGCGGGCTGAACCACCCGATTGTCCGTAAGTAAGATGGTTCCGTGTTTCACGTGTGGATGGCACGTTAAGCCGTAAGTCCCGGTTGCTGTCTATGATTCTTAAGACGGCGGTCGTTACACAACTATGTCAGAAGCCTGCTACATGTAGAAGGCGGTTGAAAAGTTTTTACACTGGGGCTCATCGGGTCGTTGGACGACTCGGTGTCCCACACGAAAAAGAAGAAGAAGTAAAACATAATTAGTTACCTACTATTGCTACTATGGCGCGTCGCATAGCCAAACAAAATTTCAGCCTTTTTAAAATTACGTAGATCGGTAAAACTTTCGCTAGCCGCAGGATCTGGGTACATCACATTTTTAGAATGCACTGAACGAATATCAACACATGTTTTTTTTTACAGAATAACGAAACAAAAAAGCTTTAGTTGGCATGTAGGTAGGAGGGCATGTAATACAACCTGCAGTTTATTACAAACTCAAGTAGGATCGTGAAGTTGATACCTACGCTACGCACAGAGTGGTACGAGATTCATATTGCGTACTTTCAATAGCGCTGTATAAAATTATCTTTGCGATACGAAAAAGTGATTTGGTTTAATACCATCCAGAAATCTTAGGTATTTGGACTACTCGCGCAAAGGATCCAGACAGTAGCTTTTGATTTGCATTTTTGTGACGATAATAGGGTTACATCTTTGGAATAAAAATGTGTTTTGTAATTATTAACTAACAACAAAGGGACCCGAGGGTTTCATGTGTATTGCAATTTTAGGCGATAGGCTAACCTGTCACTATAGTGATACACGACCTATCTGAAACGACCCTCAAACATTTGTCAGACGTGGCGATACCGACAGTAATTTTACGGTCGCTAACGCTCTGCCTACCCCGTCAGGGATAAAGGCGTGATTTGTGTGTGCATGTGTGTTGTAATTATTATGTTATGAAAGTGATTCTATAGGATTCCTAAGTTCAAAGTAGTTTACTTAGAAGATGAATTAATGAGTGTATTATGGATGCTTACTAAGTTTAGTACCTAAGTAGATCTGACCGAAGTTGTTGCAAGCACGACTAAGTGCCGGTTGCAGTTTCAGAGTACCCGCTCCTGAGGTTTATACAATGTAAATAAGACAACTTTCTGGAAACTGCTACTTAATTTACGATGTTTACTCCGAACTCAGCTGTAGTTGAGATCGTGTATAATCTGTTTACTTACTAGGGTTTAATTCAATATAAGGGATTTATACTTCCAGGCCCAAATAGTTTTAAGGCGTACTTAATGGATAGATGACTGTATGTACTTATGTGCTTGGTCTCTCTCTTTTCGTGTGGGATACCGAGTCGTCCAACAACCCGATGAAACCTAGTGTCAGAATTTTTCAACCGCTTTCTACATGTAGCAGGCTTCTGGCATGCTTGTGTAACGACCGCCATCTAAGTGATCATAGACAGCAACCGGGACCTACGGCTTAACGTGCCATCCGAACCATCTTACCTACGTACAATCGGGTGGTCCTAACCAGACTGGGAACAAATTCACAAAGTGATAAAAATCAACTTTGTGAGTGACCCACCGAGAATCGAACCCGAAACCTTCTGCGTCAGTCGCACTACTACTGCGCCACATCGGTGTCAATGTGCTTGGTAACAATTCGAGAGACGTTCCGGGTTTATTTTGCCAACATGTGTTTTAGAGTATAAAAAAATGATTTCCATTCAATTGAGCAAATAAATAATGTCTCTACCAAACAGAGGCGTTTGATCGCGGGCCGCCCCGCCCCGCCGGCCAGCGCCCGCCCTCATCAATATCCGCCCGCCCGAGGTGTTTGACGCGGCCTTTGTCAGCCGCCCAAGGATTTATTATCATAACAAGCCAGCCGCGAAGTTAAGGAGACCTTGCGACCTAAATGTGACTTTATAACAGCTTTGTATTGATAACTTGGTATTAGTTTTGTTTTGTGATAATGTCTAAAACAAACTTGAAGTACAACAGATTGACTGATTGAGTACCTATATGTACGAGTTAACGCACTCAGATTTGTATACCGTGTGATGCCGGCATAGAATTGCTTCACCCTAATTCATACCCGTGGGTGCCGAGAGTATGACACTCGAGAGTTTAATGTTTATTACAACACTAGCTGGTGCCCGCGAACTTCGTTTCGCCATAAATATCTTCCATCATTTATCAGCTATATATAGGACGACCACTGCTAAACATAGGCCTCTAACAACCATAAAATAATATTAGCCAATATTAAATTGTTGGTAGGTAGGCACCAAAAAATTTGGTTTCTCAGACTATATGTAAGTAATTTAAAAAACTGTTAAATCGTAAAATTTCAATTTCCACATGCAAGAAAGAGTAAGAAAACGGTGGTTGGTTTATAGTGTTTAGGTTTTTAGAATCCCTAAAGGTTCAGTTTCTTGAAGTCGTCTTTCCCTGCTAAGATTTTTTAGCTTTCCAGTTCTCTTCCCTATACCTCTATCTTCAACTTTCCTCCTCTTATGCCATTTTTAGCAGATTTTTTAAAACCGTGCAATATTTACTTCCAAGAGTATTAATTCCGTGAAGTAGACTGATGCCACATTTCTTGACATTGTGATGGAAGACTGAAGACCGAGTTCATGAGTGTGAATAAATAAAAACAAAAGCAAGTAATCATACTACTAATCCTATTCTATCCTACTTCCTACTAATAATATAAATACAAAAGTTTATATGTTTGTTTGTTACTCCTTCACGCAAAAACTGTTTAACTGATATTCATGAAATTGAACACAGACATAAAGGAGGTAACTTGGATTAACGCATAGGAAAGTTTTCTTCGCGAAAAAATGTTCCTGTGTGATGCCATGACCGATTTCCACGCGGGCGGAGCCGCGGCTAGGGTTACGTTTAATTAAGTACCTAAGGCTATTTAATTAAGGTCGTGTGCTGCCGGCAAAGTAGAATAGCACCTCTCTTCCCGTGGGAGTCGTAAGAATCAACCGAGGGAGAAACCTGACCAAGACCGGCGGCCCTGGAGAAGGACAACAGAATCTACATTTAAACCCGGAACGGAGTCTTTGTTAGACGCGTGTGACAGAGGTCTATCCTGCAGTCAATTTGGCTCCGCACGTATCGACTCGAAGTTCCTGTGGTGTCAGTCAGGGAGCCCGAGAGAGTGGCGCAGGTCTTGAGCAACCCTGCGTTTTCCAAAATTACACTCCAGACAAAGCACTGTCTGTGGAAAATCGGCTTATACCTATATACCTTATACCTATAGCCACGAAAAGTCTTATCTCAGATACTGATTTGATCGTCTGGCACAAACGTATAAAATATAACTTTCGTCAGGAAAATTTTACAGAAATATGGAAAAATGTATCTTCTATATAAAATGTACCAGCCGATTGAGTCACTTTGTGTGGGAAGTCCAATTTTTATTAGTATTTCCAAAGAATATTTCAGAAAAAAGTTGTCGCACCCTGAAAATAATGTAGCTGTATTGTCGGCAAAACCTATAACATACTGCATGTACCAGACAAACATTGGCTAAATAGCCTTAACCAAATTAGCGAGAAAATTTAAAAACAAAAAAGTTATTGCAATTTTCCCGCGTAGATTACGCACAAAGAAAACGATTCCTATATGAAGTTTGTATCGTCTAGCCACGCAACTTGCACCACGGAACTTTTTCGAGGGTAATAATTATTGAATTATTAAAAGTGAAAATTATTCCAATATTAAAGAGATATTTTTGTAGTCGTCGACATATTCATAGATTTTAGTTTCCTTGTCGTAATCATGAGCAATAATTCGACAAACTCATTTGTTGAGGTTATAAAAATACAGATTAAAAATATAAATACGGCCTCATGTTTTTTTTTTCTTCCTGTGCGCTTATTCAAAGCGACACAATACGTGCTGGCCAGTTCGAAATTTGAAATCAATCTCAGGTCCAATTAGCCCATACACGTCCTTTTACTACGCGCCACTATGAAATTCACATGACCTACAAACTTATTTTATGTGTAGCAGCCAACCCCCCTTTTAGGGGTATGTTTTTTTTTAGCCTATAACCTGGTCGGTGAATTACTTGACATTTTGGTACAATTTGATTCAAAATCCGTTCGGTCGTTTTCGCGTGATGCTTCCGCATATACACAAACATACACACAAACATCGTACAAAACTCATTCATAGATGTCGCCACACGTCTTTTAAAACGCGCTATCGTTGTGTTTTCTCAAAACTATATAGGGTCACTGAACACTGACTTGTTACTGACTTATTATATGTATAGATAGATAGATAGAAGATAGATAGATATAGAAGATTAGATTAGATAGATTAGATTAGATTAGATAGATTAGACGACAGTCTGATAAATAACCTGTTACTATAATGAAATGATACATGACTTATCTGAAACGACCCTTTAACATTTGTCAGACGTGGAGATAGCGACTGTAATTTTACTTTTGTTAACGCTCTGCCTATCCCGCCCGGGATATAGGCGTGATTTTTATATGTATGTAGATTTGTAGATGCGCCTCTTTGTGTTATTCTAGGAAGGTTTGTGTTATTGGAGACTATATTTAATTACAATTAGTAGAAACTACATTATAATAATTAGAATTATTTGCAAAGTTGTTGTATAAAACAGTGTACTCCACAGTAAGTTGCATTTAAGCTGGGAACGGCCTCGTCGGAATAACAACCAACGTAGCTCGCAACGGACCGGTCCTGCTCGAACATTGAATCCTTCTACCTACAAAGTGTTTGGGGATCTATGTAGTAGCTCCTTTAGTAGGTAGTGATGAAGTAATTTTAACAGCAAACCAAATAGAATAGAAAGGTCGCTGTATGAAACAGACTTAGTGGGTAGTTCAATGTAAGCGCCTTCGCCGAAATAACAAGCTGCAACGTAGCTCGCAACGGCCCGGTCCTGCCCGAGTGCGGATTTGTAACTGCAGCTCGCTTGAATCCTTCTGCCTGCAGAGTGTTTGAGGATCTATGTAGTAGCTCCTTTGCTAGGTAGGTGTAGTGGCGAAGTAATTTTAGCAGCAAACCAAATAGTTACAATAAAGATTGCTGTATGAAACAGACTTAGTGGGTACTTGACTGTAGTATGCTTTAGATGGCCGCGTCCTCGTCAGAATCACAAGCAACGTAACTCTCGTTGAATCCTTCTACCTACAGTGTTTGAGGATCTATATAGTTGCTCCTTTGGTAGATAGTGACGAAGTATTTTAATAAAGAGAAATAAACCTACAAAACAACTAGATTTCACAAATTTCCCCACGCGAAAAGTACGGAGAAGAAGTAGACTGTGCATAGGTACTTAAAAAAAAACTGTCAGATTTACCGATTTATCGAAAAAGCCTAAGATGTCAATTTTGTCCCAGTTGTACCTACACTCAATGTTTCTACTCAAAATTGAAATTGAATTTTATTTCATAAACTTATTTTGATGTACGTACGATTTTTCCCCTACAATATGGCGCGCCAGTCACACTCAAGTCAAGTGGAGATCGGACTTGTCGGAATAACAAGCTCGCACGGACGCGGGCTGGCTCGAGCAAGGATTTGTAACAAAATGCGGCTTATTGCGGCCACACTCTCTATACCACACACGGTACCAACTAGAGATGGGCCGAATTTGCTTTTTAAAATTTGTATTCAACATTTCTTATACGAAAAGTAAGAGGTGTAGCAAGCGTGGTGGTCCGGTGCTAAACGGCGAGCTTTGCGTAAATAAATAAAGAAGAAAAGAAGTTTTTTTTTATCAATTTCGCATCCAGCGCAATAATTTGGCTGAATATTTATTTCTACAAACTTTTTACCGAATATTGGAATTATGAGTAAGGTGACACTTATATTCGGCTCATTCTAATACAAACATTATCCGCTTGCAGATATCGTATATTTTCTCTTTTCTTTCTTCATTTTATAAACTTATTTAAGAACTTACACAACAAGGCCAGTTGTGTTTTACACTAAGAATAGTATTTCAATACGAATTATAAGTCTTGAGTTATATTCTTCTCAGGTACAATTTCAAATTCGGACAATCGTTGGGAAACAAACGTTTTGAGATAGGTATATGTAAAGCATAATGTTGTTAGGCGTATGATGCCGGCCTAGAATAGCATCACCACATTCCTTTCACGTGGGTGTCGTAGCGTGGAAGCCGACTAAGGGGCTTGAGGGTTTCATGTGTATTGCCATTTCAGGCGACAGGCTGACCTATCACTATAGCGATACACGGCTTATCTGAAACAACTGTGAAACATTTGTCAGACTTGGCGATAATCACCGTAATTTTACTTTCGTTAACGCTCTGGGATATAAGCGTGATTTGTGTATGTATCTATAATGTTATGATGATGATCTCTCCGACCGATTTCGGCCATGGCGACCACTTTGACTCCTAATCAGATAATGATAATGTTATATTACTGAAGTAAAGGTACAAAACAGAAAATTTACATTCAATGCTCTTTTCAGTTTCAGAAAGGACACTTTTACTGATAGAAATGTTCCTGTCAGCCCGCCGGCTGCAAGCGGCGGCGGCGGCACGGAAAACAAACCGACGTTTCATTCCCAAAGCAAATATTTGAATGAAAGCGCAAACATGCCACATTCATTACGCTACGGCTTGCTGCAGCTTGCTACCGCTTGCTACGGCTGCTACAGCTTGCTACGGCTGTGTCAAGCTGAATGCACGCGGGGCCGCCATTAAAAATGCACTAGAGGTGTTAATTAAATAGAGAAGAGCAAGCAGGTCTAAGGATGTGTGCAGACTGACTGAAACATGAAATTTTTGAACTGTTTAAAGCAATAGGTAGGTACGTAGTTTTACAATTATATTCTACTTAAGGATGTGTGTGTATGTTTACTTTGTCAGCATTTTTGGGCCAATTACTGAAACAACTTCGCAATTCCACAGTAATTTACATTTACCGTGTAAGTTAAACTTACCCAGCGATTGCTCTCACTAGGCAAACAAGTCAGTTTGTTTAGTCAAGTCGAGCTGATATAGTCAGTAATATTTTTCGGCTAGTAAGTACTTGTGGTAAGTCGTACACTTAACGCACGACGGAGCGCTAAACTATCGCAACGGTCTATCAGATTCGACGGTACGATGCTGCGATAGCGCTGCGTCGACAGGGGTTGAGCGGTTTTACTATGGGGATTGACATTTCTAGTATGAATCTGACAGACCGCTGCGATGTTTGCTCCGTCGTGCGTTAAATGTGCGATCCACCTTAGTAGCACCCTCACCATTTTTTTCACAGTTACTAAATTACTTGACAATGTACTGAACTAGTGCGAACCGGTCTTAGGTAAAACTAATACACTTGAGAGCAACAAAGCACTCGATGCACCTGCTCGTATCTGATGTCGATATTCAGTGCCTTAATGTAACACTGGGAATGCCTTTGCATGAAGGGTGCTTATATCGCGAGATCTACTGCCATAGTACCTATAAACGTTTTCGACCGTAGGACGGCAAAGTGGATCGCTCACCATAATACCGTCCAAAGATGTTAATACATCGTACAGCTTAATATCATAAATGCGAAAGTTTGTTTGTTACTCCTTCACGCAAAAACTAAAGAACTGATTTTCATGAAATTTGGCACACACATAGAAGGTAACTTGGATTAACACAGGAGAGTTTATATCCCGAAAAATATTCCTGTGGAATGTCACGGGATGGTTTTTAAAACCTACTTCCACCACAAGCCGCGTTTCACCCGCTAGTTGTAAATATGTGTACGATTGATCATCAGAGTTGATTTGTAGTCCGTATGTATACCCTGAGTGACACAGCAGGTGGTAGCATTCCGGGCGATCTCATAACGTCAACATGGTGTGTAGCACTTTGCATTAAGCTTTCAGAGCGAAAGCAAAAGCACTGCCATTGTATTTACCAGTCTAGGTACAATGTAAGGTAGCCAAAATTCGACATAGGTGGAACGCGGATCGCACACTTAACGCACGACGGAGCGCTAAAACATCGCAGCAGTCTGTCAGATCCATATTAGAAATGTCGATCCCCATGCTAAAACCGCTCAACCGCTGTCAACGCAGCGCTATCGCAGCGTCGTCCATCGAGTGCAGTTTTAGTATGGGGAGTGACGTTTCTAGTATCGATCTGACAGACCGCTGCGATATTCAAGCGCTCCGTTGTGCGTTAAGTGTGGGAAAGGCCGAAGTAATAGAATAGAACGTGCGATAGTAGCCATTTGGATACTGTAGTCAGTCATACTGGGTCAAGAATTACGTTGCTGGCTTATAATAATTTTGGTTCTCTTGCAAGAGATGATTTTGTATTTTTGTTTTCATTTTAAGTTTGAGAAATGTGGTGAAAAGCCCGTATTCAACAAACTAGCTTTCGGTTCAATATATAATTCAACACTGTGGTTTTGGGTCACAGGAATATTTTAGAAGCCTCTCACTTGCAGCTAGCTCAGTGATAAACAGCTGGCTTTTGTATGGTAATGCTTCCCGGAGGCGCTCGAGACGGAGGTGTAGAGAACCAGCCTAATGTAGTCAGGGTCATAGTAAAAAAAGATAAAGAGTTGTTCATAGGTAGTATAGTTCAAATAGCTCAAATTGGTTGCTACGTGACTATAATGCCGGTCTGCAACGCCCTGTATACGTACAACGGCTGTCGGTACAGTTAAAAAGCGAAATCATTTATGCTGACTTGGATTCACGTGAAGTCTGCCTGAAGACTGCTTCTTATGTTCAAAAAGTAGGTGCGTATGACACACACACACTCACTTATGCCTTTATAGGTAGGCAGAGCAAAAAATACGGGCGCTATCGCTACGTTTGACAAATATTTAGAGGCGTTTTAAGAAAATCGTGCTTTACTGTAGGTTGGCCCTTTCATTATTGATTATTTGGTTAGTGCACACAGTAGACATAAGTCTGCTTCATATTTTTACTGGGACGCAGGATGCAAACTCTGAGAAATCTGACCCAGAGGGAATCGGCTAAAGGATTATAACGTTATTAATGTAACCCTGCGAATTAAATTAATTTTATTGAACGCCCGTTGACTGGCAGTGGAACTTTGTAGTTAAATTAAGTTTACAGCACAAATTTCTGAGATATCAAGTGAAATTGAATTTGGTTTAAACCATTTATGAAATGGACGCTCTAGGGGTTAAATTGAGTTTAGTCTAGATTATATACTTGAGGTATACCTACTACCAACAGTTTAAGTGCTTATGTAAGTAAGGTGTCGTAGCATAAAGCAACGTACATAAACAACGTAAATAAAATAAGTCTGATAAAGCGATTAACTATGAGTGTGGATTTAGGGCAGAGAATTAGGGAGACTGCCGGCTAGTCCACAGAAGTCGGTTTTTCGTAGTTCAGTATAGAGTTAGGTAAGTTGGTGTCAAATCGGTGAGTCTTCTTGACTTTACAGAACATTATTATTACCGGATTGACGTCTAGGAATACATATCTATTGAGCAGAGATGATCCTGTTTAATCATCCTATGGGTCAATCATCATTCACTCGCTATTCCACTAAGCACAAAGAGATAGATTGTTAGGTAGGTCGGTATCTATCACCTAGTATCTCCAGTCAGAAACATATCAACGCCTGCAATGTCACATTAAATAATACTAACCATATAGGTAGCCACTCGCTATAGTATTGTACGGTTTTCCTCTAAGGTGATTTAAGCTGTCAATATGGGTAAGCTATGAATGAAAGCATTTGCAATTTAGAAAACCTATCGAAAAGCTACTTTCAGAAGGTATTTTTCTACTGGCGGTCCACCCAGCGGTTGTAGGTACCCGCTGCTAACCGTTTTCTAGTGGGAATAACACTTCAAATAACATTTTTTTTTCGGTATGTAGTAGTTAAATATTCCGCTTCCTTTGCTTGCGTGTTTTGAATGGAAGGTCTTTAGCTGTGTCCATGACAAACAGGCAAAGAAACGCAAAATCGACTTCACTTTACTTACTTCGCCGGCTCGACTAACCAATGTGAGTCTATGCCTCCGAATTCATTTTAGATGGACTTATTGATATAATCATCATTGGTCTCGATTGGACGCAATTATGGAAAACACTGGATTGCCAAGGACCTGAAACGTTATTGATATAACTACGTACTTACCTACGTATTGATATCTTGGTACGGAGGTAGCGAACGTAGGAATATTATTATCAAGGAGGAATTCCTGCCTGAGATGAGATCTGATAAGGAACTTTATATCCGACAGCGGGAAGAGGAGATGAACAAAATATAGTAGGGGAGTATAGTCAGAGGTTTTAGAAATACTCAGGTTAGGCAGATTAATGCACAACCATATCCAAAAAATATAAGCAAGTATTCTCGAAGTCTTTTGAAATCTAAATCCAGCCTTAAATTTATAAAATTTTACACTTTCACCTGAAACGCTCACTTAGTATTACCATCGCATACGTTACGTAGGTATTTTTTCACGAAATTAAACGTTACTTGGACACGAAAAGCTCCTAAACTAATTAAAAAACCTTTCTAGCTCTATGATTCCGGCTAAAAACAGCATCACCCGCCGTTTGAGTTGATTCAGGGACTCGAGGGTTTCCTTTCATGTGTTTTGCAATATTAGGCGACAGGTTGACAACTCATCGCTATACTGTTACACGACTTATCTGAAACGACACTCAAACATCTGTCGGACTTGGCGATAACTACAGTAATTTTACGGTCGTTAACGCTCTGCCTACACCGCGAGGATAAAGGCGTGAGTATGATGCGATAGCTTCATTTTTAGAGTAGGTAAATAAATGAAAACTGCATTACCAGGAACGACAAGATTAAATGTAAAGCTAATTCCACGTCGGCAGTAAATACAGGTGCAATTTAAATGGGACGAGTTTAAAAGGAAACCCGAGTTTATTAAATTATTCGCTGAGCTTAGTAGCTAAGCCTGGAAACCTAGACACGCTGGGTACACACATTAAATTAGAAAACCACTTTAAGGAAATATCGGTTTACGGATATTTTGTGATATTTTACATGAAAGTGCGAAAACATGCTATTTAATAAAAGAGAAAGGTTTCGATGTTTAGATATTTAAGCACTGCTCTGTTTTCTATAGTTCCTTCTCCACCCAAAGGTTATCTAGAAGAGATCGCTTCGAAAAGGCCGCCTTTGCGCAAATTAGCTCTAAATGTTCATGTTTTCTGTTGTTGTTACTTTTGTGCGATAAAGTGTGTTTACTTAGGTCTCGCCGCATTGACAAGTATGCCAGTTTTTTATTTTGTGTTGTAACTTCGGTAAACCCCAACAGTTTACAATCGTGTAAATAAAAAACTTTACGCAAATGCTTCTGACAACTTGGGTGATCGATGAAGCTTGGCCACATTTTCACAAAAATCGTATTTATAAAGCTGTCATCTTCAGACTTTAACAGCGTTTTGTATCAATTTATAAGAATGACCAACTGAAAAGAAAAATAAATTGGGGTTCAAGTTTTACAAAAATTTACTTTGAACAAGTTTATTTATACTTTGTAAAACTTTTAACAAGGCGTAGTCCATTAGGCATACAATTTAGCAGGTGCAGCTTTTCGCAAATTAGACTCAAATAAAAAAGTAAATTGCGAGCTTATTCACCATATTAACTGTGTAAGTTACTTAGGGATTGAAATAAGCGCTATAATCAATCGCTTTCGTCTTCGTTTGAATAGGCCTACCTACTTTACTTTGTAACTTTTTATAACCTACCAAAACTACCTATGCGATAAGATGTATGAAACTTTTTGGGAGTCGTCAAAGTCGGCATCACAGCAAGTTGGCATTGAACTAAACCCCTACGTTATCGTATGATCAAAGGTCTTTTTAATCATTATACCTAGGACCGACCAAAGACAAAGAGAGAAACCTAGCTATGCATGGATGTAAATAGAAAAAATTTAAGTGCGTTGGCACTTTCACTTGATTAACCTGCGAATCTAGCCAAAATGTCAATAAATTGAATGTTACTTTGTACCGCAAAGCACCTCTACGTCTCTGTGAGGAGAAACTACAGACCCCTCGGTTTAGAATACGGGGGCTGGATGGGCTGGACAAGCTACTCCGACCCAACTTTTAGTCCACAATACAAGCCATTCTAACTTATAAGCGGAGTTGGTAAGTACTTGCTTCTTCTGGCATCTGCAAGCGCATTCGTCTGTTGTTGGAATTCCGGTTTAGTTTTCCTTGAGGTGGAGCTACAAGTAAATCGAGTACTTAACAGAAGTTAGGATTTAGAATGGTAGATGCCGAAATTCAACGTGGCAGACGTACGGGAAACAATACTGATGAATAAAGTTACTCTATCACTTGTGAGTGTGGTATGGTTACAAGACTTTCAAATACCAGGTAAGTACTGAAAGCGTGCAAGGCGTGACAAATATTGTCAAAAAATATGTTAATAGTAAGAATGTGCACATAATAAGACACCGAACGTACTACATTTCAAACTATGATTCCAAAATAGATATTTCATTAAATATGTACTGGCTGATGCCATTAATTCTTAATAAAAAAACAATTGTCAAAATATTTTATTTTTCTTCGCAAATGGCTTGGAGCAAATTTTTTTGGCTCCTGTGGCCAGTACGTATTGAAATATTTTTTGCTGGTTTTATGAAAATCTGTTGAGTCATAACTTTTCATAATTATAGTAGGTTTGTCATGGGAAAACAGGCCGTTACTATAAATACTAAAAAGAAAAATAAACGTCTTTTTGCTTTCATAACCTAAGGTTGTTGGCGTAGTTCCGTAGTTGGTGTAATTTTGGCCAGCATTGAATATTTGTATGATGTAAAATAGTTTTTTGCCGGTTTTTTTCCATCTGAGGAGAGAAATAAGAACCAAGCTCTCTTTAATGGATCCAAGTAGTTACTTATAAGTAAGTGCCAGACAATAGAAGTTCAATGAAACTTAGCTGAACATTATCGAATATTCAAGTTGTTGTCGAAGTCAGTAGTTGTCAGAAGTATGGCCAAGTTGTTGGGATAGTCGACAGCGTCTGACAACTCGACACTACGTCACCCGCGCGTGCGGTGCAAGTTGAACAGTCGTCGTAAACAACAACAGGAATATAGCTTGTAGTAGGTAGTACTTACCTGTGCATATAAACTCTGATCACTAAAGTAACAAATTCTTGGTAGGTAGGTACTCGAAAGTGTATTATCCTAACAGTTACCTCAGTAGTTATAGATATTGCTCGATAAAACGGGAAGCGGATGCTTATTCTAACGTCGCGATCGCGGTGCCACTCGAAACTATAATGTATGTCATTATGTAGGTCTCTAGCTTTTCGTGTGGGACACCGAGTCGTCCAACGACCTGATGAACCATAGTGACAGAATTTTTCAACCGCCTTCTACAAGTAGCAGGCTTATGACATGGTTGTGTAACGACCGCCGTCTAAGTAATCATAGACAGCAACCTGTACCTACGACTTAACGTGCTATCCAAACCACGGAACCATTTTACTTACGGGCAATCGGTTGGTTTTGCCCGCCATGTCCTAACCAGACTGGGAACAAATTCACAAAGTGATAAATGTCAACTTTGAGAGTGACCCGCCGAGAATCGAACCGGAACCTTCTGTCTTCGGTCGTCATCGGTCATAGTCAGTTAGGTACCAATACCTCATATCTATGATTGGCAAAATATACCTACTTACATATGGTACTTACGTATCATATGAATATAGTGCTAGCTAAGCTAGAGTCGTTATAAACGCGAAGTTGCAGAAACTCTTGCTAGCGTTATTATTTTCGACAAAAGACTCTTTCACCTGCATGGCTAACATGCGTGCCACGATAACATTTTGTCACCGCAATATGTCTTCTGCGGCATACTTCACTGCGCATAAGGTATGTTTTCTTCCGTAGTGACATTATACGCATATGAAACGACAAAATATATCGTGGCACGCATGTTAGCCAGGCTGAGCGTCCTACCACCTCGTGTAAACTAAGCACCAAAATATTTTACACTTTTTATCATGTGTCGCGACTCCCGACGCTCTCACTTGCAGCATTTTGCAGCCGGCGAAGTGCTAGAGAATGCTAGAGATAACAACTGCTTGGCGACAAGCACCCTTGGCAGTTGGGTCCGCCCCGCTGCCGGTAACTTCAGACAACTTCCACAAACTTACTCTTGCTTGCAGCTTCAACCGCGTGTGACGTCACATTGGCACCCAGCTATTGAAGATACCAGAATTTTGAAGTTGCCAGGCATGTCCTCCGAATACTGATAGTTTCTTTTATTTTTTTTTTAAATTATTATTTTAGTCGTTGGATAGATGGCGCTTAACATATACCGCAAAAGACGGAACGTAATATTTTTTTTTTATTTTTTTTTAAACATGGACTCGGACTCATTTGGAACGAAAGTGCCAGTGCATGCCAGACTGTCAGTCAGTATTAAAATGTCAATTTTTAATCTTTTGGCTTTAAAATCTACACCATCAGTAACATAGTCAGTTCAACGCCATCTATCGAGTTCTTGGAATACTAGTATTTTTTTTATTCTCAAAAACAAACCTTCTAATAAACCATGAAGACACTTCAAAAATCTTAAACTTCCCATACCTAGTGGGTACCTATTTATATGCAGTCAACTTATCTAGATTGTGTCGGTATTATACGTAGAGAGTGTTATTGTATGTGGGTGTAAAGATGTAGGTACATTTGTAGACGTATTTTTATGGAGTAAAATTACGTTTCTTTCTATTTATAAAAGTTTCTCCTTATAAAAAAGTACAAAAAACATTACCTATAACGAGTTTCTGGATTGGGAGATCGATAGGTCGATCCCATGAGGGTTGTATTGTTTTTTACGAACTCGAATTTCCGCAAGGTTTTCTACAAAGAGAACATTATAGCGGATTTCGTCTCCAAGGATTTTACTTACGTTCTTACCTTAGTAATATTTATTAGGTATAGAACATCGTTCTAGAATCCCGGATTGGGGTATCTAAATAGGTGGTAAAAACAAAGGATAGTACCTACCAATGAATTCGGTAGATGACTGGGACATTAATAAAATGTAAAAGCTGCATGCTTAAAACATTTGCCCAAAAATACCTAACTCCATTTGTAGTTTTCGGAGTATTTAAAGTTTGAATTAATAAACAAAAGAAATAATATAAAGTGTTTTGACAACAAGAAACTAGATAGACATGACGTCGTCTATAAATTCGTATTTTCATACAAAATATCTTTTTAAAAAGAACCTCATTTGATCAGCCAGGCATCACGCCTTTACTAACTATAGCTATTGATTGTGATTGTGTCCTTTCTTTATGGAATATCATATTTTTTTCTTGTCATTTCGCAGATCACCGAATAGTAAAAGTTGTTAAAACAGAATCACCAGTTTTAATAAATGTCCGCGTGCCGATGATAACACTCTGTATGTGCATCGATAAGATTACCCAGACCGCAATAGAGAACTTGAGATAAAACCTTTATAAATTAAATATACAGGGTGTAAGGGACGGTGTAGCGTAAACTTTGCAGGCGTGATCAGCACATAAAACTACACATAGAACAAATTTTTCTATGGGAGCGATGCTGGGAAACGTAAATTTTTTGTCGTTTTGGCCGATCGGGAATTTTGTATGGAAGGTCGAATTTTTTTAAATGTTTACTAACATACCCTCCATAGAAAAAGTTGTTCAGTTTCATGGTCTGATTACGCCTGCATAGTTTTCATTACACCGCCTCTTACACCCTGTATATGTATATGTTAAATTATACCTTTTAGAAAATCAAAAATAGCCGTTCTATAGCTTAAAATAATATAAAATAAAAATATATAGCTTAAAATATAAATACATACTTATACTAAAAATGTTAATAAAATATATACCTATACTAATAATGTTAATAAATTTTAGTTAGAAATACACATTTATAATATTACTGCTGGTATAAAACTTTCAGAAATAATAATTGTGAGCTCTTTAATACTGTGATTATTAACTCTATTGATAATGTCTTTGTTTTCTACTTTTATATTTCAATAGCCTTGTCTCGATCAGTGCAAAAGCACGCCTGGGTACCACAGAATACCAGCGCTGTAATACCTGCTGCGTATTATGGCATATACTGAGTGGCATACCCTTTTCAAAGTACTTACCTACAAACTGTGCCTAGTATATAAGTTAATTATGTTATAAGTTACTTTGAAATAAAGATTTCTATTCTATTCTATGTATACCTACCTATTGAGAAGTACTTATGTAAGACAATGTAACTGTTTCTTATTAATTCCACAAGAATTCAAATTGAGTATAGAATTATATTCAACCATACTGAAATAATTTGAAGTTACAATCTAATTCAGAAGCAATCTAAGAACTTTAATAATGAAGTACTTCAGTCTCCAATTAAAATTAATTTTCCAATAGAAACAGTAGAACTGAATTTAAGCTCTGCCTAAGTAAGTCTATCGCAATATTTTCAACTCTACAATTACCTACGGTAAGAATGTCTGAATTTCGAGATTCAGTCGAACTTACGTAGCCTTACTTTATTTATTACTTTTAATATTCAAAAATATGGACTTCTACCCATCTAAAGTAGTACTAATTCGCTAGATGACTGGGACATTCATAAAATAAAAAGTTTTACGCTTAAAACTATTGTCCGAAAATACTACAGACTCTGTTATAGATTTTCGTAATTTATATTCGAAGTTTGAATTAATTGACAGAAAAAAAAGTAAGTGTTTTGACGCCATGACGATATATAATACACGATGATATATGACGTCATCAGTAAGTATTTTCATACGAAATATCGTTTTAAAAAGTAGCTTATTTGACCAGCCAGTCATCATGCTTTTCGTGCATTTTCGACCAATGTTAGTAAATAGTTTCCAGCGCTGCTGCACCGGCTAGAAAGGCAGAATACATTTTAAGTTATTTTTTTGTATTTTGAATTTGGAATTTGGACCGAGAGCATACTATCACTAATCTTGTGGCGCATAGCGGTCGTCGCTGGTCGTTCTCTTGATATGAATTTCATACAAACTGCGCGTTAAGGTGCTCCTCCACACCACATAATGATGTGAAGCAAGATTTTGAATTGGTTCCACTTGGAAGACTGCAGTGTGCATCGAATAGTTCGGATGTTAGGCGGATCACACACTTGTCGCACGACGGAGCGCAAAATTATCGCAACGGTCTGTCAGATCCATACTAGAAATGTCAATCCCCATACTGGGCATTTATTACAAAATAATATATACTCTCGTGGCTTTGTTTACACTCTCTCTTGGTTTTGGCCGTTGTAACTAGAAAAATAAACGGTAAGCGCAAACGGTTTTGGCGTCAGACAGCAGATGCACATATTTTTCCAGATGGAATATTGTATGGGTGGGTGTTGGTCGTAGCAGCTCATTTTCTAAAAGCGAATTTTTGAAATCATGCACGGAAGTCCGCAACGACTGATTTAACCACAAGCATCATAATATTTACTATTCGATTTTTTAGGGGTACGTGTGAATTTATTAGGGTGTTTGTGAACCACAGTTGTGAACAGATAAGATTAGTAGAACTTGTGATACAGTCGAATTACTAGCAGACTTCCGCAGAGCTTCTGTACTATAAGTTCGCACTACTGCTCTGATGTTTGTCGTTTCTTCTTCACCCATAGGTTGTCTGGAAGAGACTGCTTCTAGCCTAACCTTTGCGCATATTAGCTGTAAATGTCCTTGTTCTCTTTGTGCAATAAGTGTTTTTACTTACTTTATACTCACCTCCTTCTGGTGGAAACGTATCTTTACGAGCACAACGTGAGAGAGACAGTGCGATTGTCGGTAACATTTCTTATCTCGTAAGTATTGGCGCATTTGCTCTCCGGCACGAGCGTAAAACGTTATTGAGCCCTCACAGAGCGATATTGGACTTTCAACGGTGGTATTCTGCCGAGTGCCGGGAGACAAAGTAATTTCATATTCATATCATAGCGTTGGTTATACGGTGTAAACTCTTAGTGGACCTTCTTTATAGGACAGGTATAAATGTTATATATTGTAGGACAGCTATCATTTCTAGCAGGGCGTCCAGATCTGCACTGAACTTAGGCCGCTGACTGCTTTTACGTGCAGCCCAAGAACTTGTACATAGATTCAAATGGACTGGTTCTCGAAAACAGCGGCGTAGGCGCGGGCAACGAACTCCCTGTCAAGCGCACTGTCACCGCTGCCGCCCCGCTGCCCGCAAAATTTGAGACCGAGGCCTCGCGAATCTTCCTTCAAGAGACGAAAGCAAAATTATCTTTTCATACAGCATATTATATAGGGTGTAAGAAACGGTGTACCGAAAACTTTGTAGGCGTGCTCTGACATTAAAAAAAATAAAATTTTCAGAATTCAACAACAGAATCATTCTGAGCAACTATTTATATGGGGGCTATGTGAGGATTTTCAACCTTCAAAATTTTTTCAACCTTTCATGCAAAATTCCTAATTAGCTGAGTGACTTTTGTATGGGAACTCGAAAAAAATTTTTCGTTTCCAAACATAGCCTCCATAGAAAAGGTTGTTCAGTTTCATGGTCTGGTCACGCCTGCAAAGTTTTCGTTACACCGTCCCTTCTTCTTAGCGTGTCGATGGCAGACACTACACCGTCGTAGCCCAGAACTTGGCCACATTAACAGCGCTGGCAGACGCTGTCATAAGGTCGTCCCTTACACCCTGTACATCTTTTTCTATTAGCAATGCACCAGGATAATAATGTTTCCATTAACGGTTAATCTTAGTACACTGCTGAATCAACTGTGCTGATAGTTTCGAGTTGTATATTAGCAAATCGCATTAAAACTTTTCCTGAGGTTTCATAGAAAAGTTGCTTATTCCTATATCCTGAATAAAATGATATCCTAGAATGATAAAGGCGACTTCCGTTGGTGGCAGGTGGACTGGAGCCGTTTGAAGTAGCCTCAACTTGGCTAACGAGGGTAGCACAAAGGGCGCCTCGCGAGACTGCCCCGCCCGCGCCCACATTCGGACAAATGAAAACTATTCTCAGGCGGGCATAGTTGTATTAACAGATATATTTCATAATTTTACTATGTTTAAAGTAGGTATAGCTATTCTAGATAAACGATGCTGGGCTGTTATAAATGGTAAATACACCATTACCCCTTGCGAGTTAGGCAGAGCGAAAAGTATTAAGAAGTGCACCGTAAGTTTCTACCTGCACCATCAGATTTCCTACTCGAAGCTGTAAGCAGTTAGTCAGAGCAGATTTTCACATGCAGCGTCCACATACGCTCTTAGCAATTACAATACCTACTTCTCTTGTATGAAGATAAATCTGTATTCTTTACTTAGGTGCCATCTTGCCTTGACACAAGGTTGGTCGTATTTCTAAACTATACAGGGTATAGGGAACGGTGTTACGAAAACTTTGCAGGTGTGATCAGACCATGAAACTGAATAACATTTTCTATGGGGGCTATGTTGGGAAACGTGAAAATTTTTTCGACCTTCCATACAAAATTCCCGATCAGCAGAAAATTGTTTTCGTTTCCCACATAGCCCCCATATAAAAAGTTGTTCAGTTTCATGGTCTGAGCACGCCTGAAAAGTCTTCGTTACACCGTCCCTTAAACCCTGTTTAGGGAATGCGGAAACTTTTCTAAATGAACATGGAACACGTTTATTTTAGCTACCTAGATTAAACACTGTACAAATTATTCCAATACTTACCAGAACGTAGCTTATTTGTTTGGTTTTGAATAACGCGAATGTGTGTCAGTTTCGGAGAAGCTGTTGCACTCTTTGGAAGTTTGCAGCCAACGAAAACTTGTATTGCGCCATCTAGAAACGTTGTGGCGGCACAGGCGGCACTCAAACAAACTATGTATACAGGGTGACTGGAAAATTGATGCATTCCTTTCAAGGGATGAACCAGCTCATGAAACTGAACAACTTTCCCAATGGAACACAGGTCGAAAAATGAAAAAAAAAATGACCCACCCATACAAAATTACCGACCGACTAAGTCAATTTGTATGGGAGGACCAAATTTTTTTTCATATTTCGACCTATGTTCCATGGGGAAAGTTGTTCAGTTTCATGAGCTGGTTCATCAATTTTCCAGTCACCCTGTATCTGTATGTACGGAACATTACTTACCTACCTATGTATACGTGCGGTATGTCTATATAAATGGCACTGATCTAATGATCAGTTTCACACCATTCAAGAAAACGATCTCCTTTATCTTCTACGGCCACAAAAGTTCACTGCTGGAAAATTGAGAAGTAAACCATACTCACCCCGTATGGCAGGCGGAATGGCGAGCGCAGTGTAAGATATTGTAGAATTTCACAGGGAACGCTGCTGCCCGTTTTCTGCATTCATCCCTTAGTTGCCTTTTACGACACCGATGGGTAGGAATGAGCTGATGCTATTGTGCCGGCGCACGGCAAACGGTAAACGATCTTGTTATCTTGAAAATTTGACGTACCGTAGGTAGTAAAAATATCAACCGTTCAAATAAGTTTTAGTATGTATAGGATATTTCGGATGTGTGTTCGTCCGTAAGAAGATAGCGAGTGTTTTTTATACGAAAGTTTAAGCTCCCGTACCGAATATACTTCAAAAACATTAGGTATCTAAAAATATGAATGTTCAGTGAAACTTTGTAATTAATGATTCTCTTATCTTGGGACGACGTGGAGGAAACTTTTGACTCTTGCTCCGTTTTGCCCTTGAAGGAGTACACTTTAGTTGTGTCCGCATGTAAATATTTGTGATTTGTTTTTAACCGACTAAAAAAAGGAGGTTCTCAGTTTTACCTGTATGTATGTTAGTCCGCAATCATCTCGCGTTTGGACGAATTGATTTTGATGCGGTTTTCAGAAATGTATTTGTCTGACTTAGGAGAAGGTTATAGGCACATTAAGCGACAAGAAAATGAAAGTTCGCACTTTTAAACGTCCGTTAAAGTCGGTTGTCTTTTTAAAAAAGTTATAAAATTACAATTTGGTGAACGATTTTTCAGTAGCAAATTCAGAATTAGAAAAACTAAGACGTAGTAATCACGTCGAAATCACATTTTCTACCATTTTAGTTTTTTACGTCGGGGGTATGTATGAATTTGACAGGTACCACCAGCACAAATTTTGCTCCCGAAAATTAAAAAAAGTTCCTTCGTTGCGAAACCGGTTAAAACTGTTTCTAAATGCGCCTCCTGGTAGTAAAACTGTTTGATTGCATAGAACCCATCCTTTGTCGTCCTCTTTTAGGAAGCCGGACAAAATAATTCATGAAAATAAAGGTTTTATACACGTAAATGAAGATTACTGGCATAACTTATACTCAGTGTCACATTTTAATGCAGGAAGAAGCTTCTCGAACTATTTTAACTTGATGCAATATTCTTGTACGTATTTTATTATCGGATTCAGTTTTCTTATCTCAATTTTCCTCACGAGTGATCGCTGTTTCAGCTTCGAAAACTTTCTGAACGCGCAAATTACGAACAGAAAGTAGAGCTTACGGAAAAAGAATTTGAAATTATTTCGTTCAAGTAGCGGTAATGTAACTCTGAAATAATTTTCACATTCACAATGAAACATTTTCATGGATGAGCAATAATATAATGAATTGAATAAAAGAACAAAGTATCTACGCCTATAACAACAAGCAATTTTTAATTAACTGGCTACAAAAAATCTGATTATCATCATACGTGTGTGTGACATAGCCTGTAAAATATAGGATGATCCCTGTGCCGTTTGTGACCTTGGAGCAAATGCTATGGCATAAGGTTCATTTTACTTTGTGTCACAAACGTCACAGGGATCATTCTATATTTTACAGACTATAGAAATACATTAGGATCAGTAAAAGGAAAGATGCCACAATATACCTTAAAATAAGCAAGAAAGTTATAAACACTATTTTGTAAATAAAGGTGATATTTCAAAATTTAAGATAAAGATGCAACGCAAGCGCACTATAACTTAGAATAGGTTTTGCAAATAACCTACATATTCATATCTTCATTGAAGCACAAAATTGTACAGCGAATAAAGCAAAGTTGTGAAATCGTGTAGCTTTTGACATGGTTTTATTAGTCTTCGAGTGTAGCCGGCGGGGGTCGCGGAAGACATAAATATCTCCCGCGTCCCCGACTCTACAAAACTTTCACGACTAGTTCAAAATACATTTTCATCTTTATTCATGTACGTATCTAATTTTATTTTGTAGAGGGTCTTTTGTTCTTTGAAGAAAGGAAAATAGGTATTACTGTTTTTACTCAATAGGGCTAGGGTTGACGACTTTACTTTCGATTATTGGTTTGTTGTTTGTAGCACTACAAGTAATTAGGGAGATGGCGCTGGCGACGTGGTTGTAGTGAGTTTAAGCGACATTTACACATTGGTAGAGATATCACATTATTAAAGTTATCTACAATCAGAACATTACAAATCTAAACAAAGCGTCACAGTGATAATCGGTGTTTACAACTCGTTTTCTATTGTTCCCAAAATCCGACAGTTTTAATTAAAGACCAGTTTTGAAAGGAAGGGAATTCCTAAATGATTAAATTGACCTGGCTCTTCGTGAAATGAAGACAGTTGGGTAATACTGACATCTGTGCTTAAAAGAGTTAGATAAAAACAGTATAAAATTTAATAAACGCTTTCCAGAAGCGCTGCTGTCTCAAAAAATTCAATATCTGGCCCGTAATTAAAAAAAAAATACCGACAATGTTTATTCAAATTTCGAAAATAAAATTAATAAAACTCAAAATGGTTTCCACTTTTGCCGGAAGGAAGTGAGCCGTCGAGGAGCCCATTCGCGTAGGAGGCGCAAGAACCAAGAATAATGGCTGCCGCGCGAACTTTGTCCCGGAACCGCGGAGCTGAGAAATGTTAGAAAGAACCCGTCATCACGGAACCCCACGATCAGACTGTAACTATGAAAAACTCAAAGAAAACTTATAAGACAAGAAAATATAAGGAAAAAAAATGAATGGATTAAAATACGAAGCTATCCTCCAAGACGAACCAAGCGAAGACAGACTAACAGACTCAAAGATCCTTTCTGAATTTTTAAGTAATAAGCAGCGGCACTTTGGTACTTTTTAATTTACAGATAACCAATGAACGTTTAGTTTATTTTAAAACACTGTACTTGCCTGTTTAACCAAAACGGAAGATAAACATTTTGTGAGTTTAAGGATTTCCGTGTTTTAAACATGTTGCCTTCTTCTTGATTGTGTCAGAGACTTAAATTGCCAAAAATCTGATTAAGTTGATTTTATCGGGACTGCATTAGGAAAAGGAGGAAGAGGACGATTTAGGAGAAACTACTTTCAACAGCTGAAAGAGAAAGTGAATGTTGTGTCATATCAGGTGAAGTCACTCGTAGAGAAAAGAAATGAATGGCGGTTGCTCCACCGACAAGAGCTCTTAAATAAAGAAGAAGAGGATATTCATAGGGTTTCTTCTGAACTGTATTTTTTTCTCTCCTGGAATTCCTAAGCACATTAGTGGAGTTTTTCCTTCCGATATACGCAGGGAAGTTGTACCGGGCCCCTGGGACCCGGCTGGCTGGGGCCGCCTAGCTTGTAAGATAATGCTGCGGCGTTTAGACCTAAGCTGCTGTTTTGTCTTGTGTAGGCTGAAACAAAATGTGGTTATATAGGTTTTTGCCTTTTTGTTCAGTATGTGACGGAGATTTACTATTAGTGGTATTAGTGGATGGGTTTATCTAAAAATAAGAACTTTTGAAAAGTTGTACATACCTAAAACGTTACCTAATATTGTAGGTGTAGCAGTGAATATTGTTTTTAAACTTTGTTTGAGATGAGATGGACGAGTGGAGAAGAACTGTTATCTACTATAATTAACTAGTTTTTTATTTATTTTTAGCCGTCACTAATTGGGTTCTTGTTGAGAAGTGTAGGTAGGTAAGTGGGTACTTTGTCTGTTTCTACTTTAATAGGTGTATGTTATCAGATGAAATAAAAACTACTTGCCAGGAAGCAAACATTGCGCAAGTTACAGAATTACAGAAATGAATGCCCCTAATGCGAACACATTTTTATTATTCTCGAGTCAGCCAGCTAATGAGGGTAATCTAACTTCAATACGTTCTGTAGATAAATTCACTTCACTACTATTTTAAAGTGTGTCCAATAGGTGGATCGCACACTTAACGCAGGACGGACCGCTAAAATGTCTCAGCGTTCTGTCAGATCTATACTAGAAATGTCAATCCCGATACCAAAACCGCTCAACCGCTGCCGACGCAGCGCTATCACAATGTCGTCCTACGATTACAGTTTCAGTATGGGGAGTGACGTTTCTAGTATGGACCTGACAGACCGCTGTGATATTTTAGCCGTCCGTCGTGCATTAAGTGTGCGATGCGCCTAACTTCGATACGGTCTGTAGACATATTCACTTCATATAATTAAGTGTGTCCATTACGACTAATCCAAGCAATAAAAAGTCTCTACGTGTATCACAAACCACATGAAAAGAAAACATATCCGCAGGCAGCATTTGTTTGGCAATTGGCCGCGGCCGCGCGTCGGTAGCAACAACAATGGTAGCAACCAGAATGCGGCCCGCTTGTGGCGGAAAATTACACCGATTCAGCCGCCGCGCCGCGGCCTGTGTGTTTTTGTTCTTGCTGATTCGTATTCCAAACAAGCCTTAAGCGGGTCGCACACTTGACGCATGACGGAGCGCAAAAATATCGCAGCGGTCTGGCAGATCCATACTACAAATGTCAATCCCCATACTAAAACCGCTCAACCGCAGTTAACGCAGAGCTATCTGAGTGTCGTCCGTCGAGTGCGGTTTTAGTTTGGGGAGTGATGTTTCTTGTATGTAACTGACAGACCGCTGCAATATTATAGAGCTCCGTCGTGCGTCAAGTGTGCGATCCGCCTAACCCTACCATGCTCTTAAATGTTGCACCTGCACATCAAAAGCCCAAATTCTGTGTGTGTGAATACCTATTATTAATCGAATTAAAAGGGCTAAATAAAACATGGCCTCTCACTACAACTACCATGTGAGTGACTGTGTGATTCATTAACCGTTTGGGTCACAAAAAGTGGTCGTCTAATTGAAACTTCGAATTAATCCTCCACCTTTTGACGGTATTGGAAATCCTAACTCCATTCGAAAGCTGCCTGTAAACTACACAAGCCGGATTTGCAGATAAAACTCCCGGTTTTCAATAATAACCCACCACCTGGACCACGATTGTACCTCGTTACATCTAATGTAACAAGTGAAATGAGTTTTGAGCGAACCACTACTCCCCGATTTCAGACGAAGTTTCCCCAATTTGCGTCGAACTTTCTACAGTTAGGGCAGAATTCATCAAGCAGTGATATTTGAAAGTGTATGCAGGGAGGGGGAAAGGTCGTGTAACGGATAACAATTACTTACTGTGCTCGCTAGTGCGGCAACCCTATTTAGGCTGGCTCTTGACACAACCTCCTTTCCCTAATTAATAGGTCAAATGGCTACATGATTGATTCGTTCCTTGGGAAATCCTCCCTAAAGCACCTTACGTACCTGCAATAACCTTGCAATACAGGGTGTAAAAATATTAGCTGCAAATATTGTAAGGAGTGAATAAGCCCATGAAACTGAACAAGTTTCCTCAAGGAACATAGGTCGAATTACGAGAATATTTTTTGGCACTCCCATACAGATTGACTTGGTCGGTCGGTAGTTTTGTATGGGAGGTCCAACATTTTATGCCATATTTCGACCTATGTTCCTTGAGGAAAGTTGTTCATTTTCATGGGCTGATTCATCCCTTAAAATATTTGCAGCTAATGTTACTACACCTTATATAAGCTACCTTCTAAGTTTTCAATTTCTTGTCTGCGATGAGTTTTTCCCGCCGATATCAACTTGCAAATCTGATTATACCATCCGAGCGCAAGATCCTCTAGAAAATAAGGAAGTAGGTATTTGTATGGCGTGTTCAGGCGCTCGGCGGATGCACCGATTGTCGTTCAGCCGTAATGGGGAGCTCGCAGGCGTGCCACAGTACCTACACATATTAAGGTGTAAAAATATTAGTCGCAAATATTTTAAGGGGTGAATCAGCCAATGAAACTGAACAACTTTCCCCAAGGAACATAGGTCGAGATATGAGAAAATTTTTTGGACCTCCCATAAAATTGATTTGGTCGGTCGGTAATTTAATTTTGCATGGGAGGTCCAAAATTTTTTTTTATATTTCGACCTATGTTTCTTGGGGAATGTTGTTCAGTTTTATGGGCTGATTGACCCCTTAAAATATTTGCAGCTAACATTTTTACACCCTGTATTTGAGATATATATTTTTGCAAGCTTTACTCAGCTAGGTACGTACATACTCAAGGCTTGAACATACTTGAAATATTTTTGTTAACATGTAAAGCTCGCGAACAGTGTTTTCCTGCACTGCCTTACTGCAACCTGATTTTCAAGTTCAAAGCATTTGTTAGGTAGCTCTCGCTTGTTATATTCTCGCTTTGTTTTACTGTATTCGCAGCTCGCTTCAATGCTTACCAATAGAATTCTAAACTGGCGCAAATTGATATTTGAATGGCGTTTACTATCGTTAATACGTCATCATGAATAGACATTTACAGTTCATATAAACAAAAGCGAGCTATTCGTTCACGAAAAGCTCAAAGGTTTCAACCTTTGAGGTTGATCTGCATTGTACAAAGGTTTTTAAAGGCTTTGCTTTGTTTAAAAAAAAGTACGAATAAGTAGAAAATACGAATAAGTAGAGTAGGTATATTCTATGATTTGTAGTTGTTGTTTATATGGCGCGTTTGTGCAGCATCAAGACAAAATTGTATGAATAAATAAATATAATTAAATAAATAAATATGAACGTACAACCACAGATTGAATTGACGTGAACGTGACGTTTGAGACTTCCATGTTCTTGAAGCCAATAATAAAAGCGGATCGCACACTTGACGCACGACGGAGCGCTAAACATCGCAGCGGTATGTCAGATCCATACTAGACATGTCAATCTCCATACTAAAAGCGCACTCAACGGACGACACTGCGAGACTAAAACCGCTCAACCTGTGTCGACGCAGCGCTATCGCAATGTCATCCGTCGAGTGCGGTTTTAGTGTGACAGACTGCTGCGATATTTTTGCGCTCTGTCGTGCTTCAAGTGTGCGATACGCCTCAATCAGTGACTTATAAATTGAAATTTTAACTTTAATATTTGAAGCTAAGACAGTTTAAATTGCTTATATTGTTTGAAAATATTGCGCTAACAGTTTTAAGACCTGTAATCGGTGTGGTTTATTTTAGAGTCGCAATTCAAATTTGAACATTTTGCCGTACATAGCAAATCAAATCAAATCAAATTATTTATTCAAAGTAGTAAATTTTACATTTCGCTTTTTGATGGTCAAGAATTAACAATTTTAACAATAACAATTTTATGAACCTAGTGTAAACGCGGCTCAGGTGGACTAAAAACTTAAAACTAGCCCCTAAAGCACTGCCTCGGGGCTGGCCAAACTAACCAAACAACATGTAACGTTTAGGTGGTAAATAAAATAACATCGAGTTCATGCCAAGAGAAAATGTTGTGTTACATGCGTATGGTTAGCCGGACCCCCTGGACAGTAAACCACCCAGAAACCTGCCCAGAAGTGCTCCTATTCTAAAAATACAATTTGTCAGGCCCTAGGCTACCCTAGCTAAATTTCTAAATATGAAACAAAAATATATTAATAGCCAAAAGCGGCTACGTTAAAAAGATAAAATATATATCATATACAGTAGATAATTCTACCTGTGTCGTCATATAAAGTCTACTTTGTACATTTGTAACTACTCCCATGGAGATTTATCTTGCATATAATCTGATATTTCATAATAGCCTTTCTTATACAATTTTTCTTTTATCACTCGCTTAAATTTATTTAGTGGTAAATCTTGGATATCTTTAGGAATCTTGTTATAAAAGCGTATACAATTGCCTTTAAAAGATTTGTTTACTTTACTAAGCCTGCTTATATGCGCAGCAAGTTTATCCTTATTTCTAGTGTTAAAATTCTGTTTATCACAATTTTTCTTAAAAGAATCTATATTTGTCTTAACGTACATAATGTTTTCATATATATATTGAGACACAAATGTTAATATGTTAATGTCTTTAAATTTTTGCCTTAAGGAGACCATTGGCCCTAATTTATAAATTGATCGAACAGCCCGTTTCTGCAAAACAAAAATGTTATTCACATCCGCAGCATGGCCCCAAAATAATAAGCCATAACTCATTAGGCTATGAAAGTAACTAAAGTAAACTAGTCTAGCAGTGTCCACATCAGTGAGGTATCTTATCTTTTTAACTGCGTATGCTGCTGAACTCAGTCTCTTCGACAATTTTTCAATATGTGGCCCCCGTGTGGTCCCCCATTGGAGCGTGGCGTCCGAAGTTATGCCTAAAAATGTAGTTGAGTCAGCAAGGCTCAACTTTTCATCCTTTACCTTAACAATTGTGGTAATCGGTTTAACATTTGGTAAAACAAATTTTACACATTTAGTTTTCTTTTCATTCAAGAAGAGGTTATTTACAGTAAACCATTTTACTATTTCAGATATAGCATTCTTTGTTAGACTTCACGAGAAATCATCTAGTTATAATGCCACTATGATGAAGTTAAAAAATGCCATGGAATATAAATCTGGAGACCAAGAGTCAGACCGCTGGCCCAGAGAATTAGATCAATTTGCAATGAAGTTTGGCATTTGCTTACTATTCCGTCCTCGTATTTGGCGGTCGGCCCGAGTAATCCTCTTATATTTATCGGTTGCCAGCAGCAAGTGTAGAGCAACCAAAGATTCACAATTAGAGATTTTCGCATCGTTCGACCTTAAATTACAATAATCCAATTATAGAACCAACCTTTTGTGTTCATTTTGAATATAAAATACCCAATAACCTTCTCGATTTTTGTATATTTTTGCAATATCTATTTAGGTAACTTTTTTTTCATTAATTTCATTTTCATAACATAAAATACCTATTTATAATAGTAAATTATATGAATACGTTTATAATAATCTATATTTACAAGCTCTCCACAGTTTCTAGCCTCTTCTATAAATATTAAGCGAATGTAGATCTACTTGCGTATAAAATTTATCTTTCACAATTCAACGTTTGTTTGATATTGAAAAGAGAGCTTGCAAACCTTTTCGATCACATTCATCCATAAATAGTTGACCTTTCTGTGATTCAGCCGTTTTCTGAAGAACTTACAAAGGTACAATCTTCTATCTGACTGTTTATGTTTGGCCTTTGAGGTGTAGGAAATTCAGGTAGTATTGTTTGTGATGATAAATAGAAGGGCCTGGTGGAACTGGTGCCGAGGGAGAGACAGTTCCCTTACTTGGCGTCCATTGTTGATCATTTTTGCGCATCCGTATCGCATGCGTCTGTCAGATGCAAGGATATTTCAAACTCCCCATACAAAACCAACGTTGATGCAGGAGCAACGCTATAACTTTACATATCTGTCCCTTAAGGGGCAGATGCAATCAATCTTTCTCTTTTGCACCAACGGACGTCAGGTGTGATAAGGGCGCGTTAGATATAACGGATGGCTCGGCTACGGCCGTGCTGATTTCCCACAAGAATGCCCTAGCCTGGGCAACAAGTCAACCGCACTTCTTGTGATGTTTCTTCCTCACTTATTATTATGTTTCTAATTTAGTTTCCCGCTACATCAATCCCGTGACGTGTGCTTGTTAATATTTCATCGTATGTTTTGTTCTTGATTGTAACTCCTTTTTTATTCATGCTCTGCGTAGGTACAGGAAGCTTGGATTATTTCTCTAGACAGCTTTCAAGATTTTAATATTATATAACTTCAGGACTATCTATATTTTATTCGATAAACGTGTAATATATGTATGTAATGTAAGTATGTATTATATTTTGCTACAGCAAGAAAAAAGTAAGCGGACTAGTCAATTTTACGAGCAGTATTTTCCGGAATTAAGAAGAATAATTATTTATTTATTTTTATGAAAGGACAACTAATTTTGCAAATATTAGTAACATTCATTATACTCCGATCATAATTACAACAACCACAACTATCATTTTACGTATTAAAAATATGACATCGCAGGTGGAAAAATCTTTGATAAAAAATCACAGTTTAGATTTTGTGGTAACTCGCAGATGTCATAAATAAGTAGATAAATTGTCCTGAATTAAAAAAAAAGCTTTTTCCATACTCCGGATGTTTTGGTAATAGACTTAGTTTCAGTTTTTAGTACTAGGTTTAGTTTCAACTAAATAACTATTTCCTCTTGTATCAGAAAAGGATCTAGTAACCTATGTATTCGTAAATTAAAAAATTAATTCAAACATTGAATTCGGATTTCTGATACATTTTCGTTCAAGTTAATGGAAATTTTGCGTTTCCGTATGTTCCATTCGCTGTGAAATATATCGAGCGAATTCTGGTAAATGCAAATGAATAGGGCTGCATTCACAGCAATGATTGGATCGTTGAAAAAAAAAGGTAAAATTCATAGAGAAAGCATTTCGTATAATATGACTTCAAGATTAAGATGTATTTATTATTTGAGGAAATTAATTTTGTAGGTTTATAATAAAGGAAAGACGATAGCACATAGAGAGAATAAAAAATGAACGATCCGACAGTCACCGGTATTAAAATGATTTATTCGCAAAGTAGATGCGTTCGGAAACACAGATGTACAATTTAATTCTAAACAACGTTTCATTCAGATTTTGGTATTCTGAAACACCTATACCTGTTTTAAGTAAAAATACGAAAATAAGTAATATCTCTCACTTAGAACATTCACTTCACACCCCATTTACTTCAAAATTGCTACTTTACAAAACAGCCTCTTCCCTTTCAAACGGCGGGTGTCAGCGCATCCTCCGTCACAATGACGGCCAAATTAAATCGTCTGACGTTAATAAAAGTAATTTAGCAGTGGGTCGCGTCGCGCGGGAATTTTTATTGCGCGAGAATTCCCCGGAGATTAACGGATGAAGACATATCGTCAGTGCGACAAGCGCAAGCCCGCCGCGCGCTGATTAAAGGGCGTGCGGTCGGGGGTCAAGAAAAACAAACGCAGACAGGTTTTTGTATTCGGTCTGTGTTTGATAAAACTATTGAATAAGAAGATCGGAGTAAAATACATCAACTAGATATTAAAGAGCAAACCCATTTTTAGCAATTGAGTTTCTGGAATTTTTTATTGCGCGAGAATTATGAAGACATATCGTCAGTGCGACAAGCGCAAGCCCGCCGCGCGCTGATTAAAGGGCATCCGGTCGGGGGTCAAGAAAAACAAACGCAGACAGGTTTTTGTCTCTCTGTAAGTAATCGGCTTGGATCAGATACAATTTAATTATTAGAAGGTTAATGGTCTGGATTTAATTTAATTACTAACATGACATTATGTAAGTGAACACAGAATTAGTCAACCAGTCATTCATCAAACTAACTAATATTAATAATGAACAATTGTACTAATTACCTATACCTCTGTAGATAGCGCAAATACTAGTGTATTATGGATTTTAGCCTGATGTAATATGGTATTAGTGGCTGACCGAGCATTGCTCGGATTTCTCTGCTGTTCAAAGTGATTATTGAAAAATAAAACATTTATCGCCCCCGAATCCCCCTCCGTACGAATTTTCATGAAAATCGTTTGATCCGTTCCGAGGTCCCAATTATATACCAATATATATAGGGTGACCGGTAAATTGATGCATTCCTTTCAAGGGATGAACCAGTTCATGAAACTGAACAACTTTCCCCATGGAACATAGGTCGAAATATGAAAAAAAATTTTGGTCCTCCCATACAAATTGACTTCACGGTCGGTAATTTTGTATGGGTGGCCCAAATGTTATTTTCATTTTTCGACCTAAGTTCCATGGGGAAAGTTGTTCAGTTTCATGAGCTGGTTCATCCCTTGAAAGGAATGTATCAATTTACCGGTCACCCTGTATAAACAATTGCTCGTTTAAAAGTATTAGATAGATAGTCAAAGATAAGATAAGATAAGATAAGTCAAAGATTAACATGCGTTACTACGTACGATAATCTACAACTTAATCCGTACCACTGTTTTTTATAGATCTTCTCCATACATTGAAATAAACCTGATATTTATTTTACTAAGTACTTTCTTTGCCTCAGACAATAGTAGAAGCAATATCGTCGTTCCCTGCAAGCAATGTCAGCATAAACATAAGTCTCACATTAATATTCTTTGCTCAGTCATCATTCCCATTCTGTAACTTGTACTGTATTAGGTATTGAACTGAATTAGGTCGGAGGCTGTACTGAATGTAATGCCAAAGATGCCTACTAACCTACAGGCTTTATTCGTTCATACGAATCACTCTCTTTTAATATTTTATACACGTCTGAGATAAATTCAAAGAGCAAAAGAACTAACTAAAAATATTTACGAGTACCTAACATACGTGATGCAGGCTTAGAATAGTATCACCCTATTACTTCCCAAGGGTGTCGTAAGAGGCGACTAAGGGACTTAAGAGTTTCAGGTGTTTTACAAGTTTTAGGCGACAGTCAGACAACTTGTCACTATAGTGATACACGAATTATTTCACACGACCCTCATATTTATCAGACGTGGTGATAGCGACAGTACTTTTACGGCAGTTAACGCTCTGCCTATCCCGCAAGGGATAGAGGCGTGATATTGTATGTATATATGTGTATGATATGAAATTTTATAAAGAATATAATATCAGCGTTAGGTTCTGTTAATTAGTAGCATTTTTTTTACAACTCACTAAAAGCTTGCAATTCTGACTGGCTGTAAAAATCCTTAAGGCGCCGTAAATTTTCTACTAATTACCCAGTTTTCTTCCTTTAACTATTTAGAACTTCGTAAAAAACTCACAGTTAAGTTTGGCAATGCGCCGGTCCCATTTAGGTTTCCGAGAATACTGAGATAAATTCCCGTCAAATTTTGTTTTTAATATGTGTCCTAAGTTTCTTTGGTAAAGTGGTATATATCAAACCCAAAGCAAATCCTTAAGTATTAACTACTAGTCACAATGACCTTTGTAGTATCTAAAATATTGGTAATCCCTAACTACGTTATTTTACTATGAGATAGCTAAAGTAATCACATTTGGCTATATCTGTCGAAATCGCGCCATAATATTCGAATAAATGATGCCTTTAAATCTTAAAACCGCAAAAGAAAATATGCTACAATCAGACGTATTTATTTAATAAATAATTGGATAGTTAGTTAAGTGCCGTGTGATGCCGGCTTAGAATAGCATCACCCCATATCCTTCCCGCGGGTGTCGTAAGAGGCGACTAAGGGACTCAAGAGTATTAGTGTATTACAATTTTTAGGCGACAGGCTGACAACCTGTCACTATAGTAATACACATGTTTTCTGAAACAACCTTGGAAAACAATCCTCAAAAATGTCAGACGTGGCGATAGCGACCGTATTCGTGCGGCCGTTAACGCTCTGCCTACCCCGCAAGGGATAAAGGCGTGATATGTGTGTGTGTGTGTAGTTAAGTTTAGATATATATTATGTAAACTGCTCTATATTAAACCAATAGATAAACAAGTGTATGCGTAACCAAAACCATGTTAGTATGGTTTTGATCGGATTGTATCAGAGTATTAATGATTCTATTTATGGAATTGACAATGGGAATTATTTTTTTCGTTTAGTTCCTCGTAGATAACGCTCGTGCGAATAGTAAAAGGCTTAGCAGCGATTTCACATAGATAGGTGTAAAAAGTTTTTTATTTTGCACTAAACTTGAAAGATTATCCCTCAATATGAAAAATCGCTTAGACGCCCACCTAGCCGACCTAGTGTAGATATATCAGTCCAAAATATCCTCATTGTTACTTGAATATTTTTACAGCGTCATGAAAGCAGTTTCAAAAATAAGATAAATTACTTTTATCAAACAAATGTGACAGAGCCAGGAAGTGACGTTTCTTCGTGTAGCGTAGCATATTGCTACGATTCGTAGACCTTTGATATGCTCGTAGGCACTAGTGTGCTACGAATGCGAAAAACTAAAAACTACATTTATAAATGTCAAGTACAATAAATTATCATAATGTCAACTTAAAACTAAAATAAAATAAAATAAAAATACAAATAGAAGCTACGAAAGGTAGCCTAGTCAAATAAACCCCCGCACAGTGTCCCCTGACCAAACGTGCCCATAACACTAGCCGCGTTGCCCCTTTGGATTGCCAGGGAAATTCGCTGAGCCAAGAAATAACACGATCGTGGGTCACCACCCCTATCTCTCAATCGCTGTCCGATGTCGGCGATCAATTTTTTGAAATTACATAATATTTTCATTAAAAAACTACATAATATTTTATAGGTAGATCTTTTTATTCAGTTAAGAGTTACGTGAGTTTTTATCTGATAAAACTCGAAGGTTTAAATTGGTTAGACTTGAAGATGGCAAAAGAAAGTCAGGAGCTTTCAATTCAATTAAATTTACTTTTTCAGAGCGCGAAGGTTTTTTCATTCAAGTTTGAGCTCCAGTGACTTTATCTACCTGTATCTACCTTACCTTCTATAAATCTTCATGTCCCAAGGGTACGGTAGAATTCAATTTCATACTTTATTAAATCTGTTTGTATCTATCCCCAAATCATTTGGCGTAAATGTAATTGGATCTCTTACTATTAATGTCTTCATAGTCAATATAGTAATTTGATTTGATTAAGTAGGTATGTGCCTTATTTTTTTTCCCATGTGGTGTCGACTAAGCATACCATAACCGTAGGTGTAGCGACTATGAGATTATCATTCAGGGAATTGACAGCTAAACATGTTGCGCTGCGCTCGCCAATCGACGGCCAAGCGTGGTGAGTATGGCAATACATTCCGATAGGAGGAGGAGAAGGAATTAAATTGATATTGGTGTTCAAAATGGAACAGTTATTAGCTATTACATTAAAAATATTGAAATGATTTGTATTTGACGTTTACAATTCGTCTTTAGCCGAAATTAAGTTTGATGGAACTGACCGCTTGCTTACGATTAATTTTATTTTAACACGAGTTAGTTTAATGATTCACTTGGATAGATACGTTTTTAAATACAAAAATAAATAATTTGCGGTTCAGAATACTTTAAAGGTAACGCTCGATTATTGTGTGAAATTTTCAAATGGTATTTTACTAATTATCTGAAAAAAGTCGCTTTATCGTCACATACACATATCACGCTTATATCCCGTGCGGGGTAGGCAGAGTTAACGGCCATAAAAATACAACCGCTATCGTCACATCCATGTATCACTGTAGAGACAGGTTGTCAGCCTCTTGCCTAAGTTGTAATACACATAAAGCCCTCGAGTCCCTTAGTAGGAAGAAATGGGGTGATGTTATTCTATGCCGGCATCACACGGCAAATTATCATCACAAAATGCAAAAATAAATAAAATTCTGGAGATATCCGAACACTGTAGACTTCTCAAAAGCTTTTCCCAAGAACTCAGGTAACTATCTCGTAATGTTTCTTTTCCCGCTGCCATTACCCGGCTTGTGTATTTCTTTAAAACTCCTCGGAACACTGGAACCCAGGTCGCGGGTATTTGCTAATAAATTGTGACGACAAAGAATTCACAATAATGCAGCCGATGGTAAACTGAAAGCGCAATACGAAAAGAAGTATTTTTAAATCAGCTAGAAATTCGATATCATGGGAAAGACGCGTCCAATCTCGTATAGCACTTTCTACTACTCGTATCATCTTTTCCCAGGAAGTACGGAATACGTATGCGTGAATGTATTAGTATCGCCAAACGTGTCGTTACGGTGGATCGCACCACGACGGAGCGCTACAATCTATACAAGAAACGTCACTCCCCATACTAAAATGCGCTAGCGCTTCGTCGACAGCGGCTAAGCGGTTTTATTATGGGGAATGACATTTCTAGTATGGACCTGACAGACCGTTGTGATGTTTTAGCATTCCATCGTGCACTTTAGTGCGATCCGTCTAAGCTATCGGTTATAATACCTAAGGCTTTCGCACGTTAAATATAAATTCTGATTTTCCTAAAATGATAGCCGATAGTTGCAGCTATTCAGTCTTTTCGGTACTCGCGTTAGCCATATTTTGCTTCGCGGCTTGTCGACAGTCTTTAAAGTACTTATTTGATCATGACAATAAATACCACTCAGTTTTTCAACGCACAATAAAGAAATCCGATATTTTCCTTAATTACTTTGATGGATTGAAATCTGGGGTAAGAATTGAAACCGAGCCGGGTATAACTCGATCCAGCATCCGCCGCGGGCTGTTTTCATCAGGACACCTTTGTAATGGACCTGCTGAAGAGATTGTGGCTTTCTTCTTACCGCCCTTGTTAGGTTACCTTGCAGTGTTATTGTTTATTATTGGATTTTACAGGTAACTCTCGAATAAAAAGAGATTTTATGATATCGTGTGGTAATAAGAAGATAATCGATCCTAAACTACAACTTTTCCAACAGGCACAATAGTCTATTAGGTACTGGATATATGCCTCCCTACTTGTAGGGGTATTTCTCATACTCACCAGGTTTGGCAAGCAGATTAGGGAGCGTAGGAGCTATGTTTACATAAAGAGCTGCTGACGATTCCCTGGACTTATCCCTTGCTCACATTTTACGACACCCGCGGGTAGAAATGTGTTGGTGCTATTCTATGCCGGCGCTATCGGCATTGTCATCAAGAGCCAAAGCAGTCTAATTACTTTAGAGATAGGACTTTCTTCTTAAGGAGGTAATGTTTGCAATTTGTAGCACCTAATTCAGATTCTTTACCTAGATTATAGATGTTATCATAGTATTAAATACCTACGTTCGTTACAAGAAAATCACTGTCTATCATTCAGTAGGTACATTAGAAGATATGTCAGAGTTATTATTTTTACCTTTAGACATGTAACAGATCGCAAAGTGCATCCTCTGATTGTGCAGCTGTAATAATAAAGGTAGCAAAAGTGTTTGGAGTGCATGTGCACATGCGGTTACCTGTCGCGATAAACTGCACCCACCTTCACTCTGTTTCAGTCTTAATGGTCTGTTGCGAATGCTATAAAATCGAACTAAAAAGCAAAAAAGGAAAGGCGTGCTCAGCCACAATGGGGTGATTACACGATAGAACTGTACAGTGCGCCGCTCGAGCGGTTGCATAAAATGTATTCCTCCGGTTACTAACAAAGACAACACTTTTATTCTTTTCTGTCGTCAGAGGCAGCGGTGTAATTCTCGTCTTTTAACAAATGGAAGACATTATCGCTGCCTGGCTTTTGTGTACATTCATGTAGAAAAAGTTAGTAAAAAGTTAAAGCGTTGGAGTTAGTTGGGCTAGCATTTCAACTGTTACAGCCATTATAAAAGAGGATGAAATTGCGTCACGATTGCATGAAAGCGCGAGATATGAAGTGAACCAGGAAATAAGATGCAGTTTTAAGTATAAGTGTGCCGTGCGATGCTGGCTTAGAAAAGCATCACCCCACATCCTTCCCGCGGGTGTCGTAAGAGGCAACTATGGGACTCGAGGAAGTTGGCGTATTACAATTTTTTAGGCGACAGGCTGACAACCTGTCACTATGGTGATACCCGTGTTTTCTGAAACAACCTTAGAAAACAATCCTCAAAAATGTCAGACGTGGCGACAGCGCCCGTATCCTTACGGCCGTAAACGCTCTGCTTACCCCGCAAGGGATAAAGGCGTGATATATGTATGTATGTATGTAAGTATAATGTAATTTTGACGTAGCTGTCCTTACAATGCATTTCCATATTCTGAAACGATGGGTGGTGGCGCCATCCACTCTTCTACTCGCGACGACGCTTCGGGCTCAATGACTCGAATAACCAATTCAGTACCAGAAAATTGTAACACGCGCTTTACACTGTTATTAGTATTTGGATATTAGAATTAAAGTTGGAAAAATTATAGTTCAATGACTCAAATAAGCAACTGATTACCGGAAAATTGTGACACGTTCTGCATTGGAAATATTTGCTAGAATTAAAGCCGTGAGATTTATGTCATAATTTCTCTTACATTGCATTTCCAGCTTGTTCCTGAGTCGGTATGGCCTGAGAGGCTTCCTCGCCTCGGCTGAAGAGCTGGCGCCTGCTCTATCTTGCGCCATCGCCTCTCCTGCTCGCGCCCCTCGGTGTAGAGCTCAATGACTCGAATAACCTGTTCAGTATCGGAAAATTGTGGCGCATACTTTATACCGGATATTTGTGTTTGCTTGAATATGGTACAAACTGAAATTGATAGATAACTCGGTCATAAATATTGATTTTACTTACTTGACGATGACTGCTACGCTCGCTACGCCGTAGCAAAAGGCTGAGTATTTTCGAGCGCCACGTTATATTCAAGATACTATTTAATCCGTACAGATAATGAAACAATCTATGAATGGCAGCGGTTACCAAAGTGTGAGGGGGACAGGTATATGCAAGAGCCTCAGTGGAAGAGAGAAAGCATGACAAACGGCCGCCATTTATAGATCGTTTCTTTATCTGTACGGGTTCTACTAGACGGTACGTTCAAAAATATTTTCATGTGCATAGCTCTCATAATCCGAAAAAGGCGGAGTCAAATAAAGTTAAAACACACTCAAGTCGCGGCCCCTAAAAGCCAACTTAGTCTGTAGTTTAAAAGTTCATTTAATTAGCGGAAAAAGTTGGAAATGAGCCAAGATTTCGCGTTATTCATGAATACTTCGAGACTCGAACGAGTGCAACCGTTTCTGGCAAACATGTAATTGCTACTAATTAACTGCTGGTGCTGTTAAAATGCTTCGTTTGGTTTGCAGAAAACTGTAAGAACATTTTTGAGACTGTTGGAGTTTCGGCTTTGGTACGTACGGAATTGAACTAAGCACGTAAATGAAGAAGTCATATTTTCGAATTTATAACATTGATCGTATATTTATTTGCCAAGTGTACTTTAAAGTCCATCTAAGTAAATACTTATTTCTACATTTCTGTCACAAAATAGAGAGTGCGCGTCTTCCTACTTATTGCCTTTTTTGAACAAAAAATGTCAGTTAATGTTATTTGGAATAGCTGAAAATAACCTGCAGGAGGTGAAGACATAACGCGGCAAAATATAAACGCCAACATGCTTAGCACGGCCATTTTCACGCCACACATAACTCACGGTGTGTGCTCGGTGCTTTATAGCTCATACTTCATCAGTTGGCTGCGTTGTCTCGGTCACAAATCAGTCACTCTGTCTGTCATGTTCTTACGTCCTGATACTGAGTCAATAAACGACCCAATGAACCGTAGTGCGAATGTTTCGTACTACTGATTGTGTAACAACCGTCGTCTAAGAGGAATTATAGACATAAACCGAGACAACTTAACGTGTCCTCCAAAACACGAAACTCTTTTTTATACGATAATATAATCAGGTGGTTCAGGATGCTATTTCCTATTAAGGGCACCAATTCACAAAGTAATTCATAATTAAATTACAACTTTGTGAGTGCCCCATTAGAAATCAAACGCGGACCTTTTGCGCCACATGCAGTCGCTCTACCGCTGTGCCTCGCCAGTCGTCATAGCTCATACTTTGTACAGTCGGCCGCGTTAACTCGGTCACAAAACAGTTACATCGTTACGGATGTGTTACAGCCTTGTTTATGGGCTCTAAAACGCATCTAAAGTTCGCCGCAAAACGGTTTGCCGACGCGCGGTTTTCACAGGGTATAGGGCCGAGCTATATTATATACTTTGTATAGGGAGTAGTAGTAGAATTTTTTGGTATAGGGTTCCTCGGAGTGGGTTGATTTACCTAGTGTTTGTAAAAATATAGGACAAAAGGACGGCGTCGTTACACAACTATGTCAGAATCTGCTACCTGTAGTAGGTGGTTAAAAACTTTTGACACTACGGTTCATAGGGTCGTTTGACGACTAGGTGTCCCACACAAAAGAAGAGAACGAGCCTAAACATAAAAAGCAGCAGCAGTGGATTTATGGGGAATACTCGACAGGTATTCTCATTAATTATTGTATGAACATTTCAACCTGTAAATGTTGTTTCCTCAAATAGGTATGATGTGCCGCTGATGGTACTTATACACTAGTGGACATAACTTTGTTGCCGCGGCTTCTCCCATGCGAGTAAAACTTGCGTTTCCCATGTTACGATCTTGGTTTCGCAGTTGTGGAGTGCTACAACTTGTACACACTTAAGTTTATGAGTGGCGACTAGTAACGTTGGGTGAATGTGTAACTATTTTACGTAAAATGAATTTAAGTAACAACTTTGTATTTTGTGACTTTACGAGATATTTTAATTTTACGTAGTAATTAAAAATGGGAGCATACTTTGATCAAAGGTCTTAATTTGATGTTGGCTTTGACCTTACTGACCTCTTTCGACATATCAAATATTTTTTCATATAGTGTTCTTCATTTTTATATCGCTATAAAGATTATGTCACTAGGCCCGGTTTCACCCGCTACTACCCGCGTCTCCCCGTGTGAATGTGACGTGATCTTTTATGATTTAAATTATACAAAAAACGCATCAGAATCCATTGCATCGTTTTAAAGATCTAAGTATAGGTCGACACTAGGGTTCATCAGGTCGTTGACGAAAAGAGAAGAGAAGAGTATACGTAGAGACAGGGGGTGTGACTTCGTTTTGTACTATGTAAAGATAAAAAAAACCTAAATCGTTAAAAGGTTTTTGAACCCTGTTTCTAGTCTGTACATTTGAATTGCACAATAAACATGCCTGTACCTTCTTAAAACAATTTGAAACAATACATTTTCAGAACAGATTACTCCACTTCACGTAGACAAGACAAGTCAATATTCTTTTATAAGGTTGTCTCTTAGAGCTTGCCTGTTGGCTTGTTATGATAATAAATCCTTGGGCGGCTGACAAAGGCCGCGTCAAACACCTCGGGCGGGCGGATATTGATGAGGGCGGGCGCCGGCCGGTGGGGCGGGGCGACCCGCGAAGAATAGAATTGTTGTCACTTTAATAGATTTTTAAAACAAATTATTAGTATTCGTAAAGTGAGTTTTCATGCTAATTCTACTCACAGATATAGATGAATCCGTGCTTTTATGTTCTAGTTAATATGCTCCGTTGTGCTGGCTTTGAACAGAACTACTAGAATTGGAAATGGGCAGCAACGTTCCCGGTAAATACAACATCTTGCACTACGCTCGCCAATCCGCTGCTAAGCGCGGTGATATGGCAAGGCAATCACTAAGATATTTATGCAGAGAGTGAATAGAATAATTATGTAAAATGTTTAAGATCAAGCAAATTATTAAGAGTCGGAAAAAAACTTTTTTAAATACCTATAAAATAAGAATTTACATATACTTCCACTATTGGTAGGACATTCATTCTACCGCATTAAATTCTCTTTGTAGTTTATCGGCTATAGATATTCTTGTGTAAATAAAAGTGTCAGTATAAAAGATGTTTCGCTTCTATTCGAGTGATGAAGTAATGAAATAAATTGTATAGAACACAAAGAGCTTTTCTCTGTAAACAACTCCATTGTGTGAAACATTGTAACAAAACACAATACTTCTTCAAAACTTTCTTTCGATTAGATAAGAGTAGCATTCGAATTTGAACCCTCCTAAAACTTGGCCGAAATTGGGTTGATTCTGATAGGACACTTCTTTAACCAAACCCGAACGATTGTGGATGGCATTTCTGGTGATATAGGCCTTCACAAAAGTGATTTTTATGGATACTAATGAGAAGAGTACCTAAGCCAAAAGCCGTCAAACATCTCGACTTATTAAAATGTCTCTGAAACAAATAATCGAATTTGGATGGCACTGTCCATGGTTTTCTGTAAAAATGCGAATTCAAAGGAATAAAAATAAATAATAAGGAAATAAAAGTTTGGTACAGATTTCCAATTGTTTTTTCTTTTGCTAGAAAGATAAGAAATTAGAAAGAGAAGAGTGAACAAGAATTAGTCAAAGAAATGCTTCGCGGAATCGGGGGCACTGTCAAATAGGTAATTTTGTTGGAAACTGTGTCTTGGAGTTTGTATTCGCGAGTACGATCACGTCCGTAAACGGCGCGACGTGATTCATACCGGCAATTAGAGGCCGGGAAATCATAAATCCCGGAAATTCGGTATCTAGGTTACACGCAGATCGTCGAGGCTTGCACAATTTTGTCTCGTGTGTTTTCTTTCCGAGGGCTTCCCCCAACTGGGAGGGTTTATTTGTCACTAGCTGGTGCCCGCGAACTTCGTTTCGCCATAACATATCTTCCATCATTTATCAGCTATATATAGGACGACCACTGCTAAACATAGGCCTCTAAGAACCATAAAATAATATTAGCCAATATTAAATTGTTGGTAGGTAGGTACCAGAAAACTTGGTTTCTCAGACTATATGTAAGTAATTTAAAAAACTGTTAAATCGTAAAATTTCAATTTCCACATGCAAGAAAGAGTAAGAAAACGGTGGTTGGTTTATAGTGTTTAGTCTTTTAGAATCCCTAAAGGTTCAGTTTCTTGAAGTCGTCTTTCCCTGCTACGATTTTTTAGCTTTCCAGTACTCTTCCCAATATCTTCAACTTTCCGCCTCTTATGCCATTTTTAGCAGATTTTTTTAAACCGTGCAATATTTACTTCCAAGAGTATTAATTCCGTGAAGTAGACTGATGCTACATTTCTTGACATTGTGATGGAAGACTGAAGACCGAGTTCATGAGTGTGAATAAATAAAAACAAAAGCAAGTAATCATACTACTAATCCTATCCTATCCTACTTCCTACTAATAATATAAATAAAAAAGTTTATATGTTTGTTTGTTACTCCTTCACGCAAAAACTGTTTAACTGATATTCATGAAATTGAACACAGACATAAAGGAGGTAAGTTGGATTAACGCATAGGAAAGTTTTCTTCGCGAAAAAATGTTCCTGTGTGATGCCATGACCGATTTCTACACGGGCGGAGCCGCGGCTAGGGTTACGTTTAATTAAGTACCTAAGGCTATTTAATTAAGGTCGTGTGCTGCCGGCAAAGTAGAATAGCACCTCTCTTGCCGTGGGAGTCGTAAGAATCAACCGAGGGAGAAACCTGACCAAGACCGGCGGCCCTGGAACGGAGTCTTTGTTAGACGCGTGTGACAGAGGTCTATCCTGCAGTCAATTTGGCTCCGCACGTATCGACTCGCAGTTCCTGTGGTGTCAGTCAGGGAGCCCGAGAGAGTGGCGCAGGTCTTGAGCAACCCTGCGTTTTCCAAAAAACGTTGTCTGTGGAAAATCGGCTTATACCAATAGCCACGAAAAGTCTTATCTCAGATACTGATTTGATCGTCTGGCACAAACGTATAAAATATAACTTTCGTCAGGAAAATTTTACAGAAATATGGAAAAATGTATCTTCTATATAAAATGTACCAGCCGGTTGAGTCACTTTGTGTGGGAAGGCCAATTTTTATTAGTATTTCCAAAGAATATTTCAGAAAAAAGTTGTCGCTCCCTGAAAATAATGTAGCTGTATTGTCGGCAAAACCTATAACATAATGCATGTACCAGACAAACATTGGCTAAATAGCCTTAACCAAATTAGCGAGAAAATTTAAAAACAAAAAAGATATTGCAATTTTCCCGCGTAGATTACGCACAAAGAAAACGATTCTTATATGAAGTTTGTATCGTCTGGCCACGCAACTTGCACGTCTTGCACCACGGAACTTTTGTTTTCGAGGGTAATAATTATTGAATTATTAAAAGTGAAAATTATTCCAATATTAAAGAGATATTTTTGTAGTCGTCGACATATTCATAGATTTTAGTTTCCTTGTCGTAATCATGAGCAATAATTCGACAAACTCATTTGTTGAGGTTATAAAAATACAGATTAAAAATATAAATACGGCCTCATGTTTTTTTTTCTTCCTGTGCGCTTATTCAAAGCGACACAATACGTACTGGCCAGTTCGAAATTTGAAATAATCTCAGGTCCAATTAGCCCATACACATCCTTTTACTACGCGCCACTATGAAATTCTCATGACCTACAAACTTATTTTATGTGTAGCAGCCAACCCCCCTTTTAGGGGTATGTTTTTTTTAGCCTATAACCTGGTCGGTGAATTACTTGACATTTTGGTACAATTTGATTCAAAATCCGTTCGGTCGTTTTCGCGTGATGCTTCCGCATATACACAAACAAACACAAACATCGTACAAAACTCATTCATAGATGTCGCCACACGTCTTTTAAAACGCGCTATCGTTGTGTTTTCTCAAAACTATATAGGGTCACTGAACACTGACTTGTTACTGTCTTATTATATGTATAGATTATATGTATAGATAATCACCACGCTTGGCAAGCGGATCGGCTAGCGCTGTGCAAGGTGCTGTAGATATTTACAGGGAACGTTGCTGCCTATTCCCAGGATTCATCTCTTAGTCGCTGACACCCACGGGTAGAAATTGAATGATACTACACAGAAACCGATGCCACACAGAAAGAAAAATACAGGGTGTAAAAATATTAGCTGCGAATTTTTAAAGGCGAAAGTTGTTCAGTTTCATGGACTGATTCACCCGTTAAAGTATTCGCAAATATTTTAAGGGGTGAATCAGCCCATGAAACTAAACAACTTTGCCCAAATACAAATTGACTTGGTCGGTCGGTAATTTTGTATGGGAGCTCCAAAACTTTTTTCATATTTCGACCTATGTTTGTCGGGGAAAGTTGTTCAGTTGCATGGACTGATTGACACCTTAAAATATTTGCAGCTAATATTTTTACACCCTGTAGATTAAATAAAAACAAAGACTAATACCATTTTCCTTGCATGGGACTGAAGTATAGCGGAAATGCGGTTATGCTGACGTCACACGCCACCGCCGATCACATCTGTCCATCCGTTACGAGGATCGTGTGCAAGAGACCGCTTGACACGTATCAGCGGTTTTTCATATCCGCTACCTGCTTCCACACCACTATTATACGAGGCGTAGAAAAATACTAAAATATTTCAAACGGATTAATCAACACTTGTGATGTATATATATAACAAGTATCTTGAAAAATGTGGGTAATTGTTTTACATCTTGATAATTTTCTCCCCATAATATTTACAATACAATACAATACTTTTATTAATAACAACAAAGTTACATGTCAAAAATACATTAATTCATCAGTTATGAGAATAAATAAAACAAAAACATTAATGAATAATAATACCTAACAATACATGTAATCATTAAAAATAACATGAAAATATAACTGCACATACCTAGGTGCGTACCGTTAGAAAAGGTAACTAACTATCTTTCTATACACTTAACTAATTAAATAACTCTTTGACACAGTAGAACTGTGATTCACGAAGCCATTTTTTCATTTTGATTTTAAATACACCCATGGTAGCTGCATTTCGGACATCTTGTGGTATCTTATTAAATACAGGGGGTCCAAATATATAGACGGACTGCTCAGATCGATGGAGTTTATGAAAAGGCGTCTTGAGCTGATGCTCGTTGGCATTATTGCGAAGTTGACACCCTTGCGTTGAAATTTGTTTATGTTATTGTAAACAAATAGGCCCATTTGGTATATGTATTCGCAGGGCATTGGTAGGATGTCAAACTCCACAAAATATGGCCTACACGATTCGTCCGAGGGTATACCCGCCATACTGCGTATCGCACGTTTTTGAAGCACAAACGCTCGCTGGACTTCAGCTGCCCCGCCCCACAGCTCCAGACCGTAAGTCAAACTTGAGTGAATGGTGGCGAAGTAGCACGTCCTTACTGATTGCCTGTGCGCAGTGCTAGCCAAACGCTTTAGGGCGTAGCATGTTATCCAAGTTTTGTGCACAGCTGGTCAATGTGGGTTTCCCACGTAAGTGCGCTATTTTCACACTGTGGTGCCGGCCTAAATAGCATCACCTGTGTCTACCCACGGGTGTTGTCTTCTTTTTCGAATAGGACACCGAGTCGTCTAACGACCCAATGGACGCTGGTGAACGGGTGTAGTAAAAACTAATTAAGGGATGAATCCATGGAATAGGCAGCAGCGTTATCTGTGGATACAATGCCTTGCGCTGCGCTCGCCAATTCGCCTGCGTGGTGAGTACGGCAAACACCCACTATTAGCGGAGGCCCATATTCAGTTTTGTGGCTGTTTACTAGTTAGATATATGTTATATTCACTAGCATTAAAAAGCCGAATAAAACTCTTTACAAGTCGTAGGTATATGGCAACCACATTAGTACTTCGTGCTTACACAGGTATTTTGAAAGATGCTTGACGGGGCTTCAGTAGCGACACACGGCGATAGAGCAGGTCTCAGCACTCCATAGGACGCTGCAAGAAAGCCGCCGTGTCAGGATCTGTCAGGGCTCGTTATTAAATACTTGGATCGATGTATTCGGAGAACTATGCCCAATAGACATGGTACTTTTATGTAGTGGTCCCGGTTGCTTTGTATAGATGATATTGTTTAGTTGATTAGATGTCGTCACACAACCATGCCAGAAGCCTGCTACTGGTACCAGGTGGTTTAAAGACTCTGACAGTGCGGTTCATCCTTCATCTGTTGAATCGGTGTGCCACTTCCATGACAAAAGAAATTGTTTGTTTTATCTTAGTGAAGGTGTGTCCATATCTACCTAAGGACTTTCTTACACTTCAGTTCTGTGTCTCTGTCAGATCCATACTAGAAACGTCAATCCCCATACTAATACCGCACTCGACGTAGGTCTAACGCACGACGTTACGTTATTTTCGCGCTGAAGTGTGATAGACGCCTAAACTATGGTTTTACTCACATACGGGTGGATTACAGTCTAGGCTTCCTAAAAGCAGCGCTGCAGTGTCTCACACAACGTAGTACCAAAAAGTAACCAAATCAAAACTTTAATACACCCAATAAAGTAAAAAGTGAAAACTAAATATAAACTCAAATGAGCTCTTTTTAAAACACCATTTTTATTTTGCATTGACGCCGAAACGAGTGCATTTTATCATACGAAAGTTCCCCCGACGCTTGCATATCGCACTTCCATACAGTCGCGAAGTTTTTGTCCAGTTTTTATAATAGCCGTTATATTTGAAATGCGGGCGCCATGTAAGCGCTTTAACATTTTATTTACCATTTTATATTCAACACGAGTTTATACAAAAGCCGGACAATGATAGGGTCTTCCACTGGTTGAAGAACTAGATTATACTGTCGTCTTTGGCGGATCGCATACTTATCGTACGACGGAGCGCTAAAATATCGCCGCGGTCTGTCAGATCCATACTAGAAACCTCACTCCCCATACGAAAACCGCTGTCGACGGACGACGCTGCGATAGCGCTGCGTCGACAGCGGTTGAGCGGTTTTAGTATGGGGATTGACATTTCTAGTATGGATCTGACAGACCGCTGCGATGTTTTAGCGCTCCGTCATGCGTTAAATTAAATGTGCGATCCACCTTGACGACGGAAAAGAATAAAAGTGTTGTAAACAAAAAGGTAACTGCAAGAATTCATTTTGCTGGTTTTCACGTGAACGACTTTATTTTGCAGTATTTTGCCAAACTCGTTTTACTCCTTTTATGGTATGACACCAAATCCAACCAATAAAACGGTACGGTAGTGGTCCGTTTAATAGTTGAACGTGACAATGTCATAAGAAAATACAGATGGAATGGTTGCATTTTTCAAAAGGAAACTTTAATTTTATTTGTTTGATAGATACACGCTGCCGAACGTGGTGGCCAGTGGTGCCTCTTGGTCGCTCGTTCCGCGTTCTCGCTTGCACTTCGAGGCTTAAATGGAACACCTCATAGGTAAAACGCCACATGAGTCGTGTTTATTGGTGCATACAAGACGTTGTCACGACAAAATTGCAAAGAAAGGCCGCATATCAAGACACACGACGTCCTTGCAACCGTGCGTGCGGCTGTCACAAACTGTCATTTATTTTCTGGCTCAAAATACTGCGGAGCTATGTGTGCGATTCTCTTTATGCAACTGCTCGAGCGGTGCATTGTTCAGTTCTATCTTGTAATCACCCCATTGTGGCTGCGCTTGCCATTTCTTTTATATTCCGTAAGCCGTTACTACAGAAATATGGTGGAGATAAATCGCGCTGAAGTATGATGAAACAATAAGGTAACTTATCTTTTTGTTTAGTGCTATAACTCTAATTCTCTCACAAATAAATAAATGCTCTCATAAATACTCTTACAATATGAATATTATCGTCTTGAATGAAGTAGTTAAGCTAGATGAATATTTCCGGACGATATAACAATACAATTTTAGACTTAATAACTTTATCAGTATGGATGGCGAGTCAGCTACCGACGTTGCCGTGTTATGATTAAAGTAGAGTCCCGCGCGGAGGAAGCCGGCGGTTTTCCTTTATCGGATCTCACACAAAGGTGTCCGAATGAAAACAGCCCGCGGCCGTAGGCGGATATTGAGCTGAACCGTTCCCGCTAAGCCTCAATACAGCGCCCGCAACTTCCGAGCCGCCAATGATTAAAATCCAATACCCAGGCTATCTTTACACGTATGGCCTTTCTTACAATTAACGCACAACGCAGCGCAAAAAAAAGCATCCGTTGGAACCTACATCAACAGCAGTTTTAGTTTGGGGATTGACGTTTCTAGTATGGATCTGACAGACGGCTCCGTTATGCATTATTTTAGCGCTCCCTTGTGCGTTAAGTGTGGGAAAGGCCTGATATAGCTAGAATAAATTGGCTTCTACTACTTTGACATATAGTTTCATACGTTCGACTGTACGATAAATTTGTAGATCGGCTTGAATGTTTTTGCCCTTTTATCTTATCATGTTCAAAAATCGAGTCGACCAAGGAATTTAGTTGGCGTTCATGAAGTAATTTTAGATGCCATATTTAGAATCCGAGAGAGATATTTCAAATCGAAATTCAGAACCAATATAATTACCACCCATGGTCACCAACCTATCAGCAAAGCGCAGTCAGCAAGTACCCTAAAAGCGTATTAGTGGATAAACAATATATTTCAAGATACATTCAGGCTCTCGTCCGGTTAGACACTCATGTAAAAGAACGATCCAAAGTCCAGCCTGTGTAACCAAGTTTGAGCTTGAATTAGTTGAATAAAATTTGATCAACACTTCCCGGGCTATGGACTATGAGCGATCTCTTTCCATCAGTGCGTGACGTCAGTAGCTTCCCCCCATTATGGTTTCTCCTCAAAACCGCACTCAATAATAAGTAATAACCCAGGGGTTGCAATCTGCGCGAGCAATTCTCATCAAAGTTCATTACGGCTCGTATCAAAGGATTTAATTCAAACGAGCTTTTCATTTGGGGGCAATGCACAGATCGCTAATCCTGTAGACATGAATAAAGAAATTATAATTGCTTGCTTACATACGTGGAAGCTTGCGAAAGAGTAACTGTCAGTATTGAAGCATCCATTTATCGTAGTTTAAATAGACAGGTGTTTAAAATCTGATCACGGTGCTTGCAAATAATGATTAAAGATCTCTTTAAAACACGTGGGCAAATCTTTTTCAAATTACCTACGGATAATGATACTACGATAGGATTTCCGTATGCGAAATTTCATATCCATAACAAACAATTCGAATTTTGACAGAATTGATGTGTCCTATACATACATGTATGCGTTCTATAAAAAGTACATCATAAAAATCTTTTGCATTATAATTATGAACAACGCACAACGTCATTTTAGAATATGATCAATCAGAGAGACCTTTGCGTATTTAGTCCGTTCCATTACCGTTTTTCCGTTCGATTCCGTTATTTGAAGTATCTTTTATCCTATGTCCCATATAGTAATATTTAGTTTCATGGTCTAAACAGAGTCTGAACTGATATGGTGTATACGGTCTGTGTGGCTAATACGAAAAGGGAGGAGACAAACTCATTTGCAATGTCGATTCTAAAACTCCCGCAACATGCTATCAAGGAATAACATTCAGTGCGTGAGCGGGGTCTTATGCTTATGCGACTCGGTCACAAATCAGTCACTCTGTCTGTCATGTTCGTACATCCTGATCCTGAGTCAATAAACGACCCGATGAACCGTAGTGCGAATGTTTCGTACTACTGATTGTGTAACAACCGTCGTCTAAGAGGAACTATAGACATAAACCGAGACAACTTAACGTGTCCTCTAAAACACGAAACTCTTTTTTTTACGATAATATAATCAGGTGGTTCAGGATGCTATTTCCTATTAAGGGCACCAATTCACAAAGTAATTCATAATTAAATTACAACTTTGTGAGTGCCCCATCAGAAATCAAACGCGGACCTTTTGCGCCACATGCAGTCGCTCTACCGCTGTGCCTCGCCAGTCGTCATAGGTCATACTTTGTACTGTCGGCCGCGTTAACTCGGTCACAAAACAGTTACATCGTTACGGATGTGTTACAGCCTTGTTTATGGGCTCTAAAACGCATCTAAAGTTCGCCGCAAAACGGTTTGCCGACGCGCGGTTTTCACAGGGTATAGGGCCGAGCTATATTACATACTTTGTATAGGGAGTAGTAGTAGAATTTTTTGGTATAGGGTTCTCTCTTTTCTTTTCTTTTATTGCTCGGAGTGTAGGTTATATGAGGGTTGATTTACCTAGTGTTTGTTAAAATATAGGTCAAAACGACGGCGGTCGTTACACAACTATATTAGAACCTGTTACCTGTAGTAGGTGGTTAAAAATTTTTGAAACTATGAACCATAGGGTCGTTTGACGACTCGGTGTCCCACACGAAAAGAGAGAGCGAGCTAAAACATAAAGAGCAGAAGCAGTGGATTTATGGGGAATACTGGACAGGTATTCTCATTAATTATTGTATGAACATTTCAACCTGTAAATGTTGTTTCCTCAAATAGGTATGATGTGTCGCTGATGGTACTTATACACTAGTGGACATAACTTTGTTGCCGCGGCTTCTCCCATGCGAGTAAAACTTGCGTTTCCCATGTTACGATCTTGGTTTCGCAGTTGTGGAGTGCTACAACTTGTACACACTTAAGTTTATGAGTGGCGACTAGTGGCGTTGGTTGAATGTGTAAATATTTTACGTAAAATGAATTTAAGTATCAACTTTGTATTGGTACCTCTACGAGATGTTTTAATTTTACGTTGTAATTAAAAATGAGAGCATACTTTGATCAAAGGTCTTAATTTGATGTTGGCTTTGACCTTACTGACCTCTTTCGACATATCAAATATTTTTTCATATAGTGTTCTTCATTTATATGTCGCTATACAAAAATTATGTCACTAGGCCCGGTTTCACCCGCTACTACCCGCGTCTCGCCATGTGAATATGATGTGACCTTTTATGACATATGTAAATTATACAAAATACGTATCAGAATGCATCGTTTTAAAGATCTAAGTTTACGTAGGGACACGGTAAGTGACTTTGTTTTGTACTATTTATATTTCAAGTATTATAATTTGGTATTTAACTATGCAGTCGCTCTCTCTCTCTCTTGAGAGAGAGAGAGAGAGAGAGAGACTATGCAGTCATAAAGAAATTAAAACCTAATTCTTTAAAAGGTTATTGAACCCTGTTTCTAGTCTGTACATTTTAATTGCACAATAAACATGCCTGTACCTTCTTACAACTTAAAACAATACATTTTCAGAACAGATTACTCCACTTCCCGTAGACAAGACAAGTCAATATTCTTTTATAAGGTTGTCTCTTAGAGCTTGGCTGTTGGCTTGTTATGATAATAAATCCTTGGGCGGCTGACAAAGGCCGCGTCAAACACCTCGGGCGGGCGGATATTGATGAGGGCGGGCGCCGGCCGGTGGGGCGGGGCGACCCGCGAAGAATAGAATTGTTGTCACTTTAATAGATTTTTAAAACAAATTATTAGTATTCGTAAAGTGAGTTTTCATGCTAATTCTACTCACAGATATAGATGAATCCGTACTTTTATGTTCTAGTTAATATGCTCCGTTGTGCTGGCTTTGAACAGAACTACTAGAATTGGAAATGGGCAGCAACGTTCCCGGTAAATACAACATCTTGCACTACGCTCGCCAATCCGCTGCTAAGCGCGGTGATATGGCAAGGCAATCACTAAGATATTTATGCAGAGAGTGAATAGAATAATTATGTAAAATGTTTAAGATCAAGCAAATTATTAAGAGTCGGAAAAAAACTTTTTTAAATACCTATAAAATAAGAATTTACATATACTTCCACTATTGGTAGGACATTCATTCTACCGCATTAAATTCTCTTTGTAGTTTATCGGCTATAGATATTCTTGTGTAAATAAAAGTGTCAGTATAAAAGATGTTTCGCTTCTATTTGAGTGATGAAGTAATGAAATAAATTGTATAGAACATAAAGAGCTTTTCTCTGTAAACAACTCCATTGTGTGAAACATTGTAACAAAACACAATACTTCTTCAAAACTTTCTTTCGATTAGATAAGAGTAGCATTCGAATTTGAACCCTCCTTAACTTGGGCGAAATCGGGTTGATTCTGATAGGATACTTCTCTAACCAAACTCGAACAATGGTAATGGTGGTATGTCTGGTGATATAGACCTTCCCAGTTCCAAGTGATTTTTATTAATAGTAATGAGAAGAGTACCTAAGCCAAAAGCCGTCAAACATCTTGACTTATTAAAATGACTCTGAAACAAATAATCGAAATTGGATGGCATTGTCTATGGTTTTCTGTAAAAATGCGAATTCAAAGGAATCAACCAACACTTTGATTGTAAGAAAATAAAAGTTTGGTGCAGATTTCCGATTGTTTTTTCTTTTGCTAGAAAGAAAAGAAATTAGAAAGAGAAGAGTGAACAAGAATTAGTCAAAGAAATGCTTCGCGGAATCGGGGGCACTGTCAAATAGGTAATTTTGTTGGAAACTGTGTCTTGGAGTTTGTATTCGCGAGTACGATCACGTCCGTAAACGGCGCGACGTGATTCATACCGGCAATTAGAGGCCGGGAAATCATAAATCCCGGAAATTCGGTATCTAGGTTACACGCAGATCGTACAGGCTTGCATAATTTTGTCTCGTGTGTTTTCTTTTACTGCAACAGCCATAACCGTTCACTGCTGGACAAAAGCTTTTCCCAACTAGGAGTATTTGCCATACTCACCACGCTTGGCAGGCGGATTGGCTAGCGCTGTGCAAGGTGCTGTAGATATTCACAGGGAACTTTGCTGACCATTCCCAGGATTCATCTCTTAGTCGATACCCCTGGGTAGAAATCGAGTGATACTATTATAGCCGCCGCCACGCAGAAAGGAAAATATAGATTAAATAAAAACAATGACTATCATTGTCCTTGCATGGAACTGAAGTAAAGCGGAAATGCGGTTATGCTGACGTCACACGCCACCGCCGATCACATCTGTCCATCCGTTACGAGGATCGTGTGCAAGAGACCGCTTGACACGCATCAGCGGTTTTTCATATCCGCTACCAGCTTCCACACCACTACTAATGCGAGGTGTAGAAAAATACGAAAATATTTCAAACGGATTAATCAACACTTGTGATGTATATATATAACAAGTATCTTGAAAAATGTGGGTAATTTTTTTTAAACATCTAGATAATTTTCTCCTCATAATATTTATTTTCACACTGTGGTGCCGGCCTAAGATAGCATAATCCTGTGTCTACCCGCGGGTGTTGTCTTCTTTTTCGAATGGGACACCGAGTCGTCTAACGACCCAATGAACGCTGGTGAACAGGTGAAGTAAAAACTAACTAAGGGATGAATCCATGGAATAGGCAGCAGCGTTATCTGTGGATACAATGCCTTGCGCTGCGCTCGCCAATTCGCCTGCGTGGTGAGTACGGCAAACACCCACTATTAGCGGAGGCCCATATTCAGTTTTGTGGCTGTTTACTAGTTAGATATATGTTATATTCACTAGCATTAAAAAGCCGAATAAAACTCTTTACAAGTCGTAGGTATATGGCAACCACATTAGTACTTCGTGCTTACACAGGTATTTTGAAAGATGCTTGACGGGGCTTCAGTAGCGACACACGGCGATAGAGCAGGTCTCAGCACTCCATAGGACGCTGCAAGAAAGCCGCCGTGTCAGGATCTGTCAGGGCTCGTTATTAAATACTTGGATCGATGTATTCGGAGAACTATGCCCAATAGACATGGTACTTTTATGTAGTGGTCCCGGTTGCTTTGTATAGATGATATTGTTTAGTTGATTAGATGTCGTCACACAACCATGCCAGAAGCCTGCTACTGGTACCAGGTGGTTTAAAGACTCTGACAGTGCGGTTCATCCTTCATCTGTTGAATCGGTGTGCCACTTGCATGACAAAAGAAATTGTTTGTTTTATCTTAGTGAAGGTGTGTCCATATCTACCTAAGGACTTTCTAATACTTCGCAAAAATAACGCAGCGCCAACGTATGCGCCTGTCAGATCCATACTAGAAACGTCAATACCCATACTAATACCCCACTCAACGCAGGTCTAACGCACGACGTTACGTTATTTTCGCGCTGAAGTGTGATAGAGGCCTAAACTATGGTTTTACTCACATACGGGTGGATTACAGTCTAGGCTTCCTAAAAGCAGCGCTGCAGTGTCTCACACAACGTAGTACCAAAAAGTAACCAAATCAAAACTTTAATACACCCAATAAAGTAAAAAGTGAAAACTAAATATAAACTCAAATGAGCTCTTTTTAAAACACCATTTTTATTTTGAATTGACGCCGAAACGAGTGCATTTTATCATACGAAAGTTCCCCCGACGCTTGCATATCGCACTTCCATACAGTCGTGAAGTTTTTGTCCAGTTTTTATAATAGCCGTTATATTTGAAATGCGAGCGCCATGTAAGCGCTTTAACATTTTATTTACCATTTTATATTCAACACGAGTTTATACAAAAGCCGGACAATGATAGGGTCTTCCACTGGTTGAAGAACTAGATTATACTGTCGTCTTTGGCGGATCGCATACTTATCGTACGACGGAGCGCTAAAATATCGCCGCGATCTGTCAGATCCATACTAGAAACCTCACTCCCCATACGAAAACCGCTGTCGACGGAGGACGCTGCGATAGCGCTGCGTCGACAGCGGTTGAGCGGTTTTAGTACGGGGATTGACATTTCTAGTATGGATCTGACAGACCGCTGCGATGTTTTAGCGCTCCGTCATGCGTTAAGTGTGCGATCCGCCTTGACGACGGAAAATAATAAAAGTGTTGTAAACAAAAAGGTAACCGCAAGAATTCATTTTGCTGGTTTTCACGTGAACGACTTTATTTTGCAGTATTTTGCCAAACTCGTTTTACTCCTTTTATGGTATGACACCAAATCCAACCAATAAAACGGTACGGTAGTGGTCCGTTTAATAGTTGAACGTGACAATGTCATAAGAAAATACAGATGGAATGGTTGCATTTTTTAAAAGGAAACTTTAATTTTATTTGTTTGATAGATACACGCTGCCGAACGTGGTGGCCAGTTGTGCCTCTTGGTCGGTCGTTCCGCGCTCTCGCTTGCACTTCGAGGCTTAAATGGAACACCTCATAGGTAAAACGCCACATGAGTCGTGTTTATTGGTGCATACAAGACGTTGTCACGACAAAATTGCAAAGAAAGGCCGCATATCAAGACGCACGACGTCCTTGCAACCGTGCGTGCGGCTGTCACAAACTGTCATTTATTTTCTGGCTCAAAATACTGCGGAGCTATGTGTGCGATTCTCTTTATGCAACTGCTCGAGCGGTGCATTGTTCAGTTCTATCTTGTAATCACCCCATTGTGGCTGCGCTTGCCATTTCTTTTATATTCCGTAAGCCGTTACTACAGAAATATGGTGGAGATAAATCGCGCTGAAGTATGATGAAACAATAAGGTAACTTATCTTTTTGTTTAGTGCTATAACTCTAATTCTCTCACAAATAAATAAATGCTCTCATAAATACTCTCACAATATGAATATTATCGTCTTGAATGAAGTAGTTAAGCTAGATGAATATTTCCGGACGATATAACAATACAATTTTAGACTTAATAACTTTATCAGTATGGATGGCGAGTCAGCTACCGACGTTGCCGTGTTATGATTAAAGTAGAGTCCCGCGCGGAGGAAGCCGGCGGTTTTCCTTTATCGGATCTCACACAAAGGTGTCCGAATGAAAACAGCCCGCGGCCGTAGGCGGATATTGAGCTGAACCGTTCCCGCTAAGCCTCAATACAGAGCCCGCAACTTCCGAGCCGCCAATGATTAAAGTCCAATACCCAGGCTATCTTTACACGTAAGGCCTTTCTCTCATTTAACGCTCAAGGCAGCGCTATAATAACGCATCCGTAACGCAGAGGCCATACTAAAACCGCTGTTGACGCAGGTTCAACGCACAACACTACGCTAGCTAGTTGGAACATGCGTAGAGTACGTGGGGTGACGTTTCTAGTATGGATCTGACAGACGGCTCCGTTAAGCATTATTTTAGCGCTCCTTTGTGCGTTAAGTGTGAGAAAGGACTGATATAGCTAGGATAAATTGGCTTCTACTACTTTGACATGTAGTTTCATACGTTCGACTGTACGATAAATTTGTAGATCGGCTTGAATTTGATGAACTTTGTAAGCTTTCATCAAATAATTTTAGATGGCATATTAAGTCTAAGTTCATAATCCATATTAATCTAGTCAATATCCACGCTCACCACCATGTCTGACCTAATAGTGAAGAAATACCCCAAAAGTATAGCAGTGGATAAACAATATATTTCAAGATACAGTCAGGCTCTCGTCCGGATAGATAATCATGTAAAAGAACGATCCAAAGTCCAACCTGTCTAACCCAGTTTGAGCTTGAATGTACTTGGAAATTTGATCAACTCTTCCCGGGTTATGGACTATTAGCGATCTCTTTCCATCAGTGCGTGACGTCAGTAGCTTCCCCATTATGGTTTCTCCTCAAAACCGCACTCAATAATAAGTAATAACCCAGGGGTTGCAATCTGCGCGAGCAATTCTCATCAAAGTTCATTACGGCTCGTATCAAAGGATTTAATTCAAACGAGCTTTTCATTTCGGGGGCAATGCACAGATCGCTAATCCTGTAGACATGAATAAAGAAATTATAATTGCTTGCTTACACACGTGGAAGCTTGCGAAAGAGTAACTGTCAGTATTGAAGCATCCATTTATCGTAGATTAAATAGACAGGTGTTTAAAATCTGATCACGGTGCTTGCAAATAATGATTAAAGATCTCTTTAAAACACGTGGGCAAATCTTTTTCAAATTACCTACGGATAATGCTACTACGATAGGATTTCCGTATGCGAAATTTCATATCCATAACAAACAATTCGAATTTTGACAGAATTGATGTGTCCTATACATACATGTTTACGTTCTATAAAAAATACATCATAAAAATCTTTTGCATTATAATTATGAACAACGCACAACGTCATTTTAGAATATGATCAATCAGAGAGAGAGACCTTTGCGTATTTAGTCCGTTCCATTACCGTTTTTCCGTTCGATTCCGTTATTTGAAGTATCTATAATCCATTGTCCCCTATAGTAATATTTAGTTTCATGGTCTAAACAGAGTCTGAACTGATATGGTGTATACGGTCTGTGTGGCTAATACGAAAAGGGAGGAGACAAACTCATTTGCAATGTCGATTCTAAAACTCCCGCAACATGCTATCAAGGAATAACATTCAGTGCGTGAGCGGGGTCTTATGCGTATTCCTTCCTATTATACAAATGTTCCTTGTAAACGATTCTTAAGTTTGCCAAGCCTTCGGTAAGTGTTTGTTTGCGAATGTGTTTCGTGGGTAGGAATGTGAATTTATTAAATGTTTGCGGATGTAGGTAAGGGACTGTTACATTTTCCTCCCATTTGGTATATAAACTATTGGTCCGGACCAGAACTTGGGCGCGTATTTTTAAAAAGCATTTTAGAGCGTTTTATCATCCCTTCTTTGCACAGCGTTTAAATCTGGCTGTTTAGTAAAACAATTCGATGAAATCTTGAGTGAAAAAGTATATTTTTTCTCTAAATAAACCAAATCAGTACCACAAAATGAAAAACACGCAAAAGCAAACAAAGTAAAAGAAGATTCCATTGAGATTATTAAAACGAAAGCAGCTGCCATACTTTATTTGTTTAATTGCGTTTTGTTTGCTCGGCCCAGGATAAAAGGAAATGTTGAACCAAAAAAATCTTCTCGTTTCGCTGGCCGAAGAGTAGATTTAATTAACCCAAAAGGGCTCTTGAGTTTTTTCAATCTGTAATGCTGGCCAATTAAAAAACTTACTGAGTCCTGTTGCGACTAGCGACAACTGTTGGAGGGCGCTTGAACTTATTTTGAGTGGCTCAGAAGCAACATTAGCTGTACTTGTAAATAGGTACAAGCAACTCCACTTTGCAAAGTTGGAGTTTTAAATTGACCAGTATTTTTACTGAAAATATGACGACCGATGTGGCGCAGTGGTAGTGCAACTGCCTCTGACGCAGAAGGTTCCGGGTTCGATTCCCGGTGGGTCACTCGCAAAGTTGATATTTATCACTTTGTGAATTTGTTCCCAGTCTGGTTATGACATTGCGGGCTGAACTACCCGACTGTCCGTAAGTAAGATGGTTCCGTGTTTCGGATGGCACGTTAAGCCGTAGGTCCCGGTTGCTGTCTATGATCACTTAGACGGCGGTCGTTACACAACCATGTCAGAAGCCTGCTACTTGTAGAAGGCGGTTGAAAAATTCTGACACTAGGGTTCATCGGGTCGTTGGGCGACTCGGTGTCCCACACGAAAAGAAAGAAAGAAGACTGAAAATATTTCTTGTCTGGGGCTGTTTTCAACAGCAAAATAACATAAAACAGCAAGAAGAGATAAAGTATTCCAGATTTGTCTTTTTACAATTTCCAAATGAAGGGTTTAATTTTATAAATCTCGCTTTTTCGACACCTGAGTGTCACGTAAATAAGTTTTTAACAAGCTACTGTAACAGATATACCTATTTCATTTTCTGTATTCAATTTCTACAGAATTAGAATACAGTTTGAAAAGCAAATAAGCAGTGTATCTTACATTCCCAGTGTCGATGCAGCGGCGCCACAAATCGTCTTATGCAGGGATTTTCAAATGTACAGACGCAAAGCTGATGTTTGAAATATCTTAAGCATAGCTACGACACTTACAAATAACGTATTTCTAACAGACTCTACATTTAATATCAAAAATATATTTTTTTTAACTTTTTTTGAATTGCTCTTACTTGAAGCTATTACTTTAGAATCGTTCGTAAGTAACCATTTTTCTTTCATTACAGTGTACTTGAGTACGCCTTCAATTTGTCCTTTTTCGTTTTTCTTTTACGTTTAACCCATTTCTCACAATTTCCCGCAGTCTTTTCCTTATTTGATTTCGATAACAGTAATTGCGCTCGCGGGGAAACCTTTTTCACCCATTTTCATTCGTATTTTCTCATAGTATCTGCATTTAGCTAATTGCCCAACTGAATAACAAGGAATCTATTTTTGAATGTCTCGTGTGACATATTGAGTTTTGTTCAGACCCTTGGCGTGGTGACGAGTTAAAATAATAATTTGATATGGTTTTTTATCAACTGAAAAAGATGGTGTATTTAAATCTAAAGTCAAGTAGACAGCCCAGAAGAAAAATAATATCCACCAGCGACCTCTGCCTGAAGATAAAAACTAACAGTAGTTGACATTGACCGACGTTTAATTGGACACTATCATTATTTTAATGTATTCTGGTGCGTATAAGTAGATTTTTAAATAGTTCACAAACAGCTCTGTGCTGTGTCAAGTCACAAAGTGACAGCTAAAAATTGTTCTCCGGATTGAAATCAATATTTCTTGGGATTGGCTGAGGGGTGAATTTATTTCATTGCGGTGTCTTGAAGCGCTTAATCGACGAACCGTTAATTTATGTTGCTGTTTCAGAGAAGGGTTCCCACCCTAACGAGAACGAAAGTCTAGTTGGTAGATGTCTTTGTTTTATTGCTAGAGTACTTTGGAGATTATAGTTCCTGTTGTTTTATGGCTCTTTGTTTGATGATTTGTTTACCACAGTTGAAAGAAGAAAAAAAAATTTTGTCTAGTCGGTAAAGTTATTTAAAATATTTTAGTATGTTTGTCGACACGGGCAATGCACTTAAATGGATATGATAGATGATGAGCAAAGGCCTGTGAGAAATTGTGCATTAAAGCGTTTCGTTTTTATTATACAGGCTTTGAACAGTAATCCTTTGTGTCGTTAAATTATGACTTGTTAGTGAAAACAATAAAAATCCAATGTTTTTTGTTTTTCTTCAGTTTGATATTTAGACTTGAGTAATTTTATTTTGCAACGCCTTTCAGACCAAACCGTTGTATTGCTAAAATGTTGATTTATCAAAATAATATATAGAATTCTCAGATATTTTAAGTTTTTTTTTTTATATAATGTATATTTTGAAATTACTTAGTCAAATTTGGAATTTTAACCTATGAAATTATTGTTTCCTATCAACTTGCAGCGAGCTAATCTTCCCAGCGGTGTCATGAGGCGATAGTTTCCTCTAGTCAATGAAGATTTCCTGGAACTATCGCAGCAATTAAGGCGTCATTCCACTGAGACTGCCCGTGCAGCTAAGGTGTTGTTCCACTGATGGTATGGCAAAGGCTTTTGTTCTCCGCACTAGCTAAGTATAGAATTACCCATCTCTAGGCAAGTTAGTTAGATGTTACAAGATAATAGAAAGGTTCAGTGATAATGTGGAAACTGTGGTGCAAATATTAGATTCCAAGGATACGGTACATACAAGCTTGCTTTTAACTATACCTATTTAAATCAAGATCCATTTATCCATATTGTGTTTATTTCCGTACATTAAACAAAAAACATATTGGCACGACCCCTCAAAGCCATACGTGATTAAAGACTTTTGATGCCACGGATCTAGATCTCTTCCGCCGTAGAAAAGGTAGGAAATAATAGAGCATACAAGCTAAGCTATGTGTTCGTATACGGGGTTATAGGGACGGTGTTTCAAAAACTTTGCTGGCATGCTCAGACCATGAAACTGATAAATAGAAGGACAAAATTCCCTCTTATGAGGCCTACCGCTCCTTTTCGCATAAAAGTGCGGACGAGTGAGGTAAGTTTGGGTTAGCAATACAATTTTGCATAATTGCTGTCAACTGCAGCGTGGACCGATCACCTTGTAAGGGTTGAGGATAACTCTTAGATACTTTCGGCTAATAATCGCTTTCTATCTATGGATATGGAGGCACCTTTGGATATTAGGTTACTGGATTTTCTATTAGTTGGTAGGTACTTTTTTCTCTTATTTGTTTTTTGCCTTTTAATAATGGAAAATTGCCGTGTGATGCCGGCTTCGAATAGCATCACCCCATTTCTTCCCCGTGCGTGTCGTAAGAGGCGACTAAGGGACTCAAGGGTTTCACGTGTATTACAACTTTTAGGCGATAGGCTGACAACCTGTCACTATAGTGATACACAAATTACCTCAACCGGCCCTTAATATTTGTCAGACGTGGCGATAGCGACCGTATCTTTGCGGTAGTTAACGCTCTGCCTACCTCGCAAGGGATAAAGGCGTGATATATGTATGTTAGTATGTAATAATGGAAAAGTTCTGAAGGGGCATTTTTTTCTTTTGTTGCTAGGACAACAACAATATACAAAATAAACCATTTATGCTATGTACCTTGCAAGTTACAAATTAACTAATTATTTCTTTGCTAATTGTTGTAATCAAATCATGTCTTTTTAATAACCATCATCTGAGAAGATGTCATGGCCAATGACAGTACTGTTAATTGTGAAGCATTATTACTTAATTAAGTGACGTTTAACCTTTGACAAGGCATATTAACTGCATACCCGCACACATGTACATTACGTATTGTTTATAGTATATGATGATTTATTTAGACAGATGTGGGTGCACAGCAAACATTAGTTCAAATTATGTTGTATATCAAATACATGTGCTAATAACGTCATATAATCCGACAGTCAGACATGAATATGACCTGTGATATAATGTTGTACGACAGTTCTGTTTACCTCCCTAGGTTAGCATACAAGAGAACTATTATGCAGGTTGATCTCGAATCAATGAAAAACTCCACAATTCCAGCTCTATAGGATCCTTTGTAAAACTACTGATTTCATCATCGATCTAAAAGGTAAATTCTGTTTTAAGTACCTACATGTAATTATAAATGTAGACAAATTTACTACTCCAAATTAATTGATTATCAATCTTCACTTAAATCGCTGAAAGATTTGCAGGTATTTTAAGTTACTACATTGTTGGTAGTAATTGGATAAGTGCATCTTATTAAGGTAATTTTGGCTATATGACTGTAACCGGCAGATATTATAAGCATCGTAGAAATACATTGATAGCAATTTGGTAGGAACATATTTTATTGCATGAAACAGTCGTGTCGACAATTTGGTAAAAATCGGAAAACATTTACAAAATAACGCGTCGGGTACGTGCTCCAATCACGGTTGACAACGTTATAATATGAATATTTTGTACGGGCGGACAATTGGCGACCGAACAAACATTTGATATTCGCAGTGAGTATGAAAGGTTTGCTTATTAATTGGAATGTCCTCCCATATAAAATTGCTCTGCGTACTTCGACGGTTGGCAATAAAATACCCAGCGAGGGTTTCAGACCAGCCGTCGCTTCGAATACGAAACACAATTGTGAATGAAATAATTGCAGTAAATGGCCAATATTCAAAAGGTACTTAAAAATAAGTATACAATAATTGAAAAAATATACTTTATGTAAAGCGTGATAAAAATGAACTTACTTTTTTCAAAGGATTATTTGTTAATTGAAAAGAAAAATACGATCATGTAAATTATTTCCAATAAAACTCTTTCGCCCCTCAAAGTTCAGACAAAAGACTTCAATTTCTGGAGCTGCGATTATATCGGCTGAACAGCGATGGTTCACTCACAATAAGTCATTAAAATTCAGACGTCAATCGTAAATGGGCGTGATGTGAAGGAAACTTCACCAATGTTATAAAAGTTATAATGAGTTGGTCCAGCAAATACTTATTTAATCCTTTTTTTAATACGCCTTAAAGTTTGATTGCTGCTAAAATAAAAATTATGTTTCTCATATCATAAAGGAAAAACAATATATATTTTTATGTATGCTTGACGTAAGGCATTACGTTGATTCCAAAATCTCTTTAATCAACACATATCTCTCTATACTATCCCGAGTAAGAAGCTACCTACTTTTTACCATGGGAAAACAGTTAGTAGCGAATGAAAGTGCTCATTTCTAGTGTTAATATATAAATTGGATAGTTGTCACGAAAGTGAGCAACAGGAACTACATTTTACATTACTATGGTACCTACAATTAAATTTGTAGTTGAAAGCGTGAAATTCTGCGAAGCCTTTGACGTTGCTGTCGATTGTCTTTTTCAGCGAAAAGCTTTCTGCGGCTTTTGTCTGTATTGACTGTGCATGTCATCTCGCCGAGTAAACGCCATACAAAAATCCCGCATTTTCACTGACAATTTTGTGTAGTGAAGCGAGACGGCGCTGGAGCCCGCTATTGCGCCTGAACGACAATTGCATCTGCCACTGTCCTGTTAAACGTCAAAGATAAACTACTTTGACTTATTGGATTTCATGATCTGTTCTAATATCTTTTACACATACCATTATTTATTCAAGTCTTCGCAAGGCTGGCAAGTTTGAATTAATCATTTAAATCCTAGACCTATAAATTGAGACGGAGATCTCGTGTCAAGATCCTCCCTAATTAGGGTCGCCGCGCTGAGCCCCGCACTAGCGAGCACAGAGTAAGTAATTGTTATCCATTACACGACCTTCCCCTCTCCCTGCACACACTTTCGAATATCACCGCTTGATGAATTCTGTCTTAACTGGAGAAATTTCCAGGTAAATTGAGGTAACTTCCCACTAATCCAACGCTATGTTACGCAGTTTGCTCGAAGCTCATTTCAGATATATTTTGACGTAACGACTAATAAGCGTGGTACAGGTGGAGCTATTATTGAAATCGCGGAGTTTTATCTACAAATCCGGCTTGTGAAGTTTATGGTCGGCTTCGGAACTCCAATAACGTCAAAGGGAGAAGGGGGATGGTCCAAGTTTTAATTAAACAGCAACATCTGTGCGGGCCGTTACTGACAGGACAGGACAATTATTGTTATGGTACAAAACACATATTGGGAAGCTACGGCCTGCCAGGAAGGATAAAGAGGGGTTTAGAAGGTGTTGTATTTTGTTAGTAGAATTAACAAATGTTAGTAGAAGTGTCCGAATGAAACCTTATACGCAAATAGTAAGTAGCGCATGGTATGTACGTATGAACAAACTCAAAAAGTGTCATTTTTATTTCCCCAAAAATTTTGGAGTGGTAAAAGTTTGTGAACAGAACGATTCTCGGTTGCAAAGGCAGCAGTGGCACACGAGCGCGCGTGCTGCGGGACCGCTGTAATTTTCCGGCACATTTCCGGCCGGCTAACGAATGCGCGCGGACGGGGGCAATTGCCGAACAAATGCATGCCATTACTTTAGTCGCAGCTAAGTTTTTTCTATTGGCTTGCCTTGGATTACTTGGATAGAATTCCGCGATGTTTTTCGAATAGGGTAGTAAAAGGACGATAATGGTTTTTGTTGACAGGTACGAGATAGTCGTGTCAAATATTTATGCACTCACAAGCTGTTTTCCGAGAGCCAATTTATTTAGCGCACATTTCTGGGTAGAATATCACTCTCATAAGCTTACCTTATGTAAATATGCAAACTAAATTAATGTACTAACCTACGTCATAATATTACCCAGAACATTTGAAAGTGTGAAATAGCAACTGGTGTTCGGAGAGAAAATGTACGACTTAATAATAATTCAACCAAGCTAGAACTATGTGCACCCGTTCCGCAATTTCACCTAGAGCGAACTTAGCACTAACACTGAGTTACCGCACTGTTACAAAGTTAGTATAAACATCTTATTCCCCTCACTGGCTGACTTGAAAAATACGAGAAAAATGTGCCCGCATTAGGATCGCTCGTTTCTCTAACAGCACGGTCTCTATACACCAGCCTCGGTTCGAGTTCCTGCCACTGACTAATAGCGGGGGAGGTAAAATATACTCAGCATAAGACGGCGTAAGTCCGCGACATTACAACAAACGGCTATTCATAAACCAAGCGGAACCCGACCGAACTTCGCGGAATGAACTCCCGCGGCTGAGAATCGAATTTGCAATGCAACCGCGGAGGGGAAAAGATGTGCATACTTTACACTTACTTTCCGCGTGAGAAGTGGTCTTTTAGAAACGCTTATTTGAGAAAGAGTTTAAATTTTGTTACCTCGGCTTTGCTGGAATATTAATGGTGAAGTTCTTTGTACTCAGAATGCATTGTTAAAACGGGGACGTGGGTATTATTTCTGTCTCCTTTTGAGTTATTTTGCTCTTTGTAAATGTATGTACAGTCAAGAACATTACATGAAGTTGGCTGCCAAACCGAAGAGTTGGCGATACAAGATACAAGTTTGAGGGCGTCCCGGGCGCCCCATCATAACGTATTAACTACACCTGCGCCTCACCTCGTATGTTATTTAGCGACTCTACGAGTATCTATTACTAACAGCCCTCGATAGATTTGGGTCTTATTTGCATTTAGGTTACGAAGGCTGTTTGCATAATATTGTACAGAATAAAATTTTAATACAGGTGATATATTTCTAAACATTTTGTAAGTAAAACCGATTTTGATATTACGTGCTTTTATCGAAAAGTACCACCATTTACAATATTTCTTACTAGTGGTACCGAAACAGGTAGTCATGTGAAAATGTAGAGGTGGAAAGAAACACAAAGAGAAACCTACTGCTATAGCTTTAACCTACTTACGTGGGTATGTAAGCTTCCTGAGCCGAACCACCGACAAAACCCAGTAGGTAATTGAGGTATAATAGGGGATTAGGTCCCGAATGCCAGGAGAGATAGGCGGGATCGCGGGACCGGACGGATCCCACGAGGTCGGTACCCTAACTTCATTGGGAGGAAAAACTCAACTAAATGTGCTCACGAATTCATTCGCGAATGGAGTTCGTTTATAATGAAAATGTTTTGTTCGATAAGCACTTTTTTTTGGTACCGCAAATCAGATTTAGGGACGTTCCACGTAAAGTAAACTTTATTTTCCGTCTTGGTACCTACCTTATAAATCCTAATGCTTCCTTCGCTGTAAGATCTTGTCTTCTGACTTCCTTTTTCCGAGAATCTATTCTTTCATATTCCATTAAAAAATATTTTATTCATGATCTTATTATTTTCTACAGACAGTATTAAGTGAACACAAATTACCAACGTATTTTTTAAAACTCTAGGGATAAAATTGTACAAATAAATACAGTTCCCCAATTAACTATTATAATTTAGTAGTAGTAGGTAATTTTGATGGAAATCCTGTTGGTTTCTGAAAAGTTTTTTTCTTTTTAAATAAAAAACTTGGTTTGAAATGTTCTTAAAGAATTCTTAAAATGAATCAAATACGAGAGTGAAAATAGGTGTTAATATGAACTTACGATATACCTAAGTACATTCACATCAGAAAATTGAATTACTTTACTTTTGCACGTAATTTGAAAGTTGGAAAACTTTTTATTGTTGAATTGAATGAATGATGATCACTCACGAGGAAAATTGAGATAGGCGAATGAATTTCACTGTAAAATACGTAGATACGAGAATATTAATTTTAGATTCTTAAAGGTATTTTGGTTTTCAGTCTTAAGTTGCTGTTATAAGTACGAAGATAGAGTATTATATCCCTGAAGGATTTATATTTACGAGTATGATTCAATATGAAATTCGTGGCTTGCTTGGTTTTAGTTGAAGAAGTTACTATACGAAGTGTAAGGGACAGCGTCCCGAATACTGATAGGGTGCAAGCAGACCATGAAACTGAATAACTTTCCCCTAGAAACATGTCAGGAAACGTCAAAAATTGTTGGTTTCCCATAGTAAATGCAGTCAGCTGATCGCGATTTTGGGAGGTCGAAAACTTTTTGTCGTTTCGTGACATATGTTCCTAGGGGAAATTTGTTCAGTTTCATGTGTCCTTGCACCCTATCAGTATTCGGGACGCTGTCCCTAACACCCTGTATTTCGTGGAGTTTTCGTTTGGAATTTTGCAGACGAGTAGGTAACGCTCTCAAATCCAGTCCAAATTTTAGCTACAAAGAGCGTCAAGCAACGCTAGCACGGCACAAAGACAGGTTGTAACGTTTTCAAATAAATTTTCAAGAAACTCCGGAGTTTCCCGCACGGTTTATCTAAACGAGGGCACAGTCCTCGCCTCTAAGTCCTTATATACTTTTTCATTGTAGAAAAGGGAAATAAAATCCGATTAATTTGATGTTTATTTATGTAGTTCTATTATTTTATTAGATAGGTCTACGATGTGCATAGGCACAATATTTCTTTAAAAACTTTCCGTTGGATGCCGGTGGCTTAGTACGCGTAGGTTGACATAATATGTAACAGAAAAGAGAAACAATAGTAATTATAATATCTTCTATCTCTCTCTCTCTCTCTCTCCCCCTCTCTCTCTATTTGCGAGCAACAATACAAATTAAAGTTGTTCTATTTTCCTCGAAATAGCTATGCAGTATTTTTTTTTCGCTTGTTTCATAGCGGCATAAGTGGCATTGAGAATGCAAATATACAAGAAAAATATTATTTTCTCGCTGAGTGAACCTTAAAAATGAAATGGGGAGTGTCAAAAGTTTCCCTTCATGTCGTTCTTTAAAGATAAGCGAATCATTAATTACAAAGTTTCACTGAACATTCATCTAGATAATATTTTTTGCTCCCCACTCGTTTTCGTCCCCAAAACTTGAGACATCTATCTATTTAGGCAGAGATATTTTATTAAACTATTTGAAGATGTAAAAATAGTCTGTTCTGTAACCATTTCATTCCTAAACCGTTTTGAAGAGTTTTGCTTTAATTTGTAGAAACAACAAAGAACTTCTTCGAATCTGAGAAATAAACGGTTCCAAAGTGACAATCCAACTATTTTAAAAATGTGAATGATATTTTTTTCTATAAGACAGTTTTCGCCCCTATTTGTTGAGTAGGCGTTTTGTTAAGTTGAAATTTTGACATTTGAGTTATATTAATACTACACACATACATACATATATCACGCCTTTATCCCTTGCGGGGTAGGCAGAGCGTTAACGGCCGTAAGAATACGGTCGCTATCGCCACGTCTGACATTTTTGAGGATTGTTTTCCAAGGTTGCTCCAGAAACATGTGTATCACTATAGTGACAGGTTGTCAGCCTGTCGCCTAAAAATTGTAATACACCAATACTCTCGAGTCCCTTAATCGCCTCTTACGACACCCGCGGGAAGGATGTGGGGTGATGCTATTCTAAGCCGGCATCACACGGCACTCTATATTAATACTCCATAAGATTAAATACTTTTCTTTGGAAAAATAAACGTTTTCGGTTTAACTCAGCCTCATTTATGTACACTTGAACTTGAAAGTTTTCCTGAGAACTGACTTGATGACAATATTGGTGACTAAACTCTACTTCATGCTTACCTACTGAGGAAAGCACGTTTTTTTTTTGCAAAAACTGCGCGTCCTATCATATACCTTCATACAAGTAAATACTACTCGATGCGATCATTTGGAATGTCATATCATAAGTGCACACCGCGCTCGTTTTGCGTGTCGCCTGCACGTACAGGCAGACAGTGCGATTGTCAGTTTGTGTCCTTATCGCGTTTGTATTGGTGCATTTACTGGCTGTTCAGTGCGAGGGTGAACTGTTATTAAGCCCACGCTGGGTGATTTTAGTACGTGTTATCATACAATTGTCGTTCGAACCCAAGACCACTATGTTTGAATTTTTACCTACGAATCATACTTTACACTCACACATTCTATTTTATTCACCCTGATATTCACAAATTCAAGTAGTAGAAAGTGTGAAACGAGTGGTTAGACCAATCGTTGCGGCTGTTTGTACACAATTTCAGAAATTTAGTGATTGATAGACTACTTACTTATTTGTGTATGGTTATGTAGGTGCTACACCATAATAGGTGACTAAAATGGCAATATACTGCGTGAAAGCCTGCTAGTTTCCTCAATTTTGAAATTCAAATGTAATATATGTCCTATTTGTACAAATTAAAAGCGTCTTTTATTTCCCATCTCGCATAATGCAACTAACAGATAAGCTTCGATAAAGGCAACTCCCTGTAGTGGCAGGTGGACCGGAGCCCTTTGAAGTGGTCTCAACTTGGCTAACGAGGGTAGCACAAAGGGCGCCTCGCGAGACTGCCCCGCGCCGACATTCGGACAAATGAAAACTATTCTCAGGCGGACTTTCATCCATTAATTAGGTGGATTTGAGTTCATAAATCTAGGTTAGGTAGAGTTGGTTGGTGCGTCATCGCTGGCGAAAGTAATTAGGCGCAAATTCCTTCAAATAGATACTTACATATCGACGATAGATCTGCTAAATTTTTTGACAGACATCTGCGATGCAGCGGAGAACTCTATCAAACGCACTGTACCACTTTGCGGTAGATTTATTTCATTTCTATTTTTTTTTCTAAGGGTGTACATACTTGATGCACGACGGAGCGCAAAAATATCGCAGCGGTCTGTCAGATCCATACTAGAAACGTTACTCCTCATACTAAATCCGGACTCGTCGGATGACGCTGCGATAGCGCTGCGTCAACAACGGTTGAGCGATTTTAGTATGGGGAACATTTCTAGTATGGACCTGACAGACCGCTAGGTCATAGGTACTAGATTTGGTGCTATTAGTAGTGTTGTAGCTACTTACAGCTACAACTTTGTAGTTGAATTTAAAAGGCAGGACCAGATTTTATGAAAAATCGATTGCGTTAATATTTCAGTGTTTATTCCCTAGAGTGTGCTCCGTATCAAGGGTAGATTCAGATTATTCGACTTAGAATGACTACTTATGTAAATTTTAGTTATTTGCAGGTTCTTAAAAGCAGTAGCAGTATGTTGCTCCCGGCGAAGTACTAGAGATAACAAACTGCACGACAAGGACCCTTGCCAGTTGCGCCGCCCCGCGCCCGGCAACTTCAGCCCCAACTTCCACCAACTTGCCCTCGCTTGCAACTTTACCCACGAGTGTGCCTGCACCTTTGACACCCTTCGCCACTTTACATTTTCAGAGGACAAAACATAATAGAAACGCTATAATATGAATTATACTAAGGACATGTTTGATAGCTAGCAAAAAAGCGGCAGCGATGTGACATCGTGTACCATGATATTTGACATTTTCTAAAAGGCCTTTCTCACACTTCAGCACAAAAAAAACGCTGTACAACGTATTTGCCTGTCAGATCCGTACCAGAAACGTCAATCTTCATATTAAAATCGCTTCGACGCACGACCCAGCGCTAATGCAGCGCTAGCGCAGCCCTAGCAGAGCGTCTTGCGTTGACCCTCCGTCGAGAGCGATTTTAGTATGATTTTGACACTAGGGTTCACCGGGTCGTTGGACCACACGAAAAGAGAGAGAGTATGGATCTGACAGACGCATACGTAAGCGCAGCGTTTTTTATGCATGTGATTTATGCTTTTTGTATATAAAAATGTAATATTGTAATAAAATAATGTAATAAAAAATTTCTGTACATTGTTCGGTATACCTATACTACTACCAATGAGCTAAGTACTTGTTATCATGTATAGTAGCAAAAGTGACAATGTGTCGAACTGCCCCAAGTTGTCGTCGAAACTTGTGCATACTCTTGACACGAACTCGTATTTGCTGAACTACTTACTTGCTTCAATATTGGACGATATCGGCCCAAGTTTTAACTTGTATTCATGAGGACATGGTACCAGTAAGTAGCATTATGTACATAATGTGTTTACAACTTTCTTTGCGATAAAAAGAAGACTGTGCTCTTTGTGATAGTGTAAGTTTCATATAAGTACTTACTTATTTTTATGTGTTTTTACTCACGTCCACTTACCGACTGCTCTTACGGTGAAAGCAAAATATCGTGATGAAACCCACATTCAAATAAAATTTGAATTAGTTGATATTTGAATGTGACTTAACCTAGGATTCGGGCCAGGTTAGCCTTTGGGTTGCGGAGTCGCTCTGTGTAAAAACTTGGTTCAACGTCAAGTCCTCTAGGCTTGGTAGCCGACTCCCGACAGATATCGGAATTAGGCAAGGAGAATAATGACGATTTTTATTCCTTATCGTTATAATATTTAAGGTAACCTACCTACTGAAAAGTCCACAAACCTAATTAGGCACAAATTTTCTCAGAAAAAAAAATCGGTTCCAATACTCCCGATGGGAAAAATATCCGGTAAAGTTTCCGGCTGAAATGTTTATCGCAATACGATTATTAGCAGAGAATCCATTATCGGCTATGGCTGATGAATATTGAACTCCCTGAGAGCGCTTCAGTCACTAAGCTGAGCTTCGGCGCAAGTAAGTAGCTATTATTTCCAGCCCAGCTATATGCCGGCTGGTGATAAGCCGCCGGATGCTACAAAGGCAACAATCATTATGATAGAGCTTGCACGATGTGTGGTTTACAGTTGACAATATTTTACAGGGCAAAATCACCTGTGGTTCTCACATTATACGCACAACGGAGCGCTATTTCTAGCGCATCAGTAAGTCAGTAACTTCAGTTTCATGGCTGTAGATAGAGATGAGATTTGAACCTTTATTGGCCCTACTCTGTATATGCCGCAGGTTTTTGGTGCAATCAGGTTTTTGATCAAATACCTGCGAGACGTAAATAGTAGAATATTTATACGTTTACGTAGTTTATCACATGAGTAGCGCAATCGAGTAACTATTATAAGTGACCTATTTTTGGCCAATGTACTAATGTAGTTCAGTATAGTACATATAGGGTGTTAGGAAAAGTACTAACTTCAATTCAAGGGTTGAAACAGCCCATGAAACTAGACAACATTCCCCAAGAAACATACCTAGGTCGTTTTTGGACCTCACATACAAACTGACTAAGTCAGATGGAACATTTTGTATGGGAGACCCAATTTTTTTTATATACGCGGTGTAAGGGACAGCGTCCCGAACACTGATAGGATGTAAGCAAGTGAAAAACTTTCCCTTAGGAACAAATGTCAGGAAACGTCAAAAAATTTTTGGTGTATCATAGTAAATGCAGTTAGCTGATCGCGATTTTGTATGGGAGGTCGAAATTTTTTTGTCGTTTCCTGACATACGAGTATGTTCCTAGGGGAAAGTTGTTCAGTATTCGGGACGCTGTCCATAACACCCTGTATATAAAGTTGTTCAGTTTCATAGGCGAGTTCATCACTTGAATGGAAGTTGGTACTTGTCCTAGCACCCTCTATAGCTAGCTAATTTACTTATTCATAATCTCCATTCTGTTCGAGGAAGATAATCTTGCGGCTGATCCTCAAGTCCTCCTCCTCGATCCTCGTGCGTTCACTTACTCGGTATGAGTGAGCTACTACTACTACTTTTCGTATGGGACACCGAGTCGACAAACGACCCGATGAACCCTAGTGTCAGAATTGTTCAACCGCCTACTACAAGTAGCAGGCTTCTGACATGGTTGTGTAACGACCGCCGTCTAAGTGATCATAGACAGCAACCGGGACCTACGGCTTAACGTGCCATCCGAAACACGGAACCATCTTACTTACGGACAATCGGGTGGTTCAGCCCGCAATGTCCTAACCAGACTGGGAACAAATTCACAAAGAGATAAATATCAACTTTGTGAGTGACCCACCGAGAATCGAACCCGGGACCTTCTGCGTCAAAGGCAGTCGCACTACCACTGCGCCACATCGGTCGTCATCTCGTCGTCGTCAAAATCTCCTGAGCTCGATGGCTCTTATTTAATTTATTATTATTATTTTGAGCCAGACATGTCCCACTGCAGGGCAAAGGCCTCCCTCTCTTTCTTCCACTTTTCCCTTTCCTGGGCCGCCTCCATCCAGTCATGGGCGTAGGTATGTATCTCGTCTCTCCACCGTTTTCTGGGACGACCACGTGCCCGTTTCGCGTTTGGAGGGACCCAAGTAGTAGTTCTTTTTGCCCATAGTGTAGTAGGCATTCTGGCCACATGTCCGGCCCAATCCCACTTGAGATGTGCTGCCTTCTGACCTACGTCTATTATTTGTGTGCGGGAGCGCAGCGTTGTGTTTCTGACTCGGTCAATTAACCTAACCCCGAGTATGCTGCGCTCCATGCCTCGTTGGCAAACCTTGAGTTTGAACTTCTGGATGTCAGTCAGGGACCAAGTTTGAGCGCCGTAGGTAAGGATGGGAAGAATGCACATGTCCATGAGTCTGCGCTTAAGTGACAATGGAAGGTTGCCCTTCATAAGCTCCTTCATAGACCAATAGCTCTTCCAGGCATTTTCGATCCGTCTCTCGACTTCTTTGTCTTGCCTTGCCTGAAAAGAGACTAATTGGCCTAGGTATATGTACTCATCGACATATGCAATCCTCTGTCCACCCACATCCACATTAAGCTCAGAACGGTTTGTCATTAACTTGGTCTTCGACATATTCATCTTCAGTCCAACCTCAAGGCTCGCCCTGCTCAGATCTTGGAGCATTTCTTGTAGATCAGAAGGAGTTGACGAAAACAAGACAATATCGTCCGCGAAGCGAAGGTTTGTCAGCTTCGCCCCGCCGACGCCAATCCCCTTGCTTTCCCATTTTGGATTGATTTTCCGAAACACCTCCTCCAGGGTTGATGTAAATAGTTTCGGAGACAATGGATCACCTTGTTTTACGCCTCTCTGTATGGTGAATGCTGGTCCCGAATTTTGTAATTTTACTGCTGCTGTACTACTTATGTAAATATTTTTTATTAAACTAATGTATGAAGAATGAACGTTTTGGTTTTTTAAGGCTTGAAATATGGAATCATGAGTTAAACTGTCAAATGCTTTAGAGTAATCGACGAATGCCAAATATAAAGGTAGTTGATATTCGTGGTGTTTTTCTATAATTTGGTTGAGAGCGTGGAGGTGATCCATTGTAGAAAGACCGGGGCGAAAACCGGCTTGTTCCGGCGGCTGGGCTAGGTCAAGTAAGCCAGATATACGGCGTTCTATGACCTTGATTAACGCTTTGTACAGCTTATTTAATAGCATACAAAAAAGAAAAATAAACAAATAGTACGTAGAAAGGACTAATATCTACCAATCTACATTAACTCATGGTTTTCTTGGTTTTTCCTTACCGAACCTGAGTGAGCTTACTCAATCATTTATAATTCCTGATTACTCACTTATTCAAAGACGGATTTGTAGATCATTAAATGATTCTAAGCTTTCCATATTTTTTACTAGGTATTGTTTTTGTTGCCTGTGCCGTGTGATGCCGGCTTAGAATAGCATCACCCTATTTCTTCCCGCGGGTGTTGTAAGAGGCAACTAAGGGACTCGCGGGTTTCATGTGTATTACAACTTTAGGTGACAAGCTGACAACCCGTCACTACAGTGATACACGAATCATCTGAAAGGGCACTCAATACTTGTCAGACGTGGCGATAACGACCGTAATTTTATGATCGTTATTGCTCTGCCTATCCCGCAAGGGGTAAAGGCGTGATATATGTATGTATGTATGTATGAAATTATACGACTGGAATAGGCCAGATACGCATAGACATACCTACTCAGAGGCGTTGCGTGCGCCCTTAGCCTAATTAAATCATCTCAAAAGTTACTAGGACTTCCATTATCGTATTCTAGATTTTCATTTCAGACTAATTTTATTTGTACAGAGATAAGAACTTAATCAAATCCAGTTTCACTTTAAAAGCGTTGTAACTGCCACCTCCGCCGGCATTGTACTAGCTTAGCACTTAATCTTTCTCGCGGCTTCTATAGTAAAAATTTACGTAAATTTGAATTAAGCACTTAAAATGTAGACTTGGTAGCCTGGGTCGCCTCAATTTCTAGAAGCACTAAAGAAAGCCGTGTGATGCCGGCTTAGAATAGCATCACCCCACATCCTTCCCGCGGGTGTCGTGTGAGGCGACTAAGGGACTCGAGAGAATTAGTGTATTACAATTTTTAGGCGACAGGCTGACAACCTGTCACTATAGTGATACACATGTTTTCTGAAACAACCTTGGAAAACAATCCTCAAAAATGTCAGACGTGGCGAAGCGCCCGTTTTCTTACGGCCGTTGACGCTCTGCTTACCCCGCAAGGGATAAAGGCGTGATATATGTATGTATGTGTTATGTATGTATGTATGTATGTATGTGTTATGTATGTATGTATGTATGTATGTACTAAAGAAAGGAATATGTTTTTCAGTAAAAAAATAGGGTTTTTAGCCCATATTACCTAGTAGGTATATGAATGCAGGTATTTAGTGAGTAAGGCCTTTCTCGCACAACGGAGCGCTAGAATAACGCACCCGTAACACAGCGGTCTGTCTGATCCATACTAGAAACGTCAATCCCCATACGAAAACTGCTCTCAACGCAGGTCCCAACGCACAACGACTGTTAGTAGCTAAGCTAGTGCAGCGTCGTGCGTTGGACCTACGTCAACAGCAGTTTTAGTTTTGGGATTGACTTTTCCAGTATGGATTTGACAGACCGCTGCGTTATGAATGCGTTATTTTACCGCTGCGTTGTGCGTCAATTTGAGAAAGGCCCACTTATATTACTTGTACGTGTTACTTACTCACCGTTTTATTCATGAATTTGATAAGAGTCCAAATCTTTGAGCCGATTCTGAATGATGTCACAATCTTTTCAAGTTTAGATTGATGTTTTGTATAATTAAGGTTAGAAATCGGCACTTCCCGAACTAACAAGTAATTAATTTCATTCGACGAAGACTCCCCCGTCGCTTAAGAGGAAAATGACAGAGCTTATTTCTAATAACTATTAATCCATGTAATCTTCAGGAATATTATTTTACAATTTATCATTTTCGCTTTAATTGGATCTCGTTATTATGATGGTTCTTTGAAGTAATTCTTGGAAAAGTAAAAGCATGCAAGGGATAAACGTGTGTATGAGGACACAACTACTTAGAACTCTGCTTGACAACTTTTCTTTAAGGGCAAGATATTACCTTGGTACTACGATTCGTTTTAATAACTTAATCTTTGCTTAGGATTACAAGGCAATATTGAGTCAAAAATACATATGAGTACTTAACAATTTTCAAATGTTTGTCGAGATTCAATAAGATTTATTACTTAATAAGATTATTATTATTGGTTCTTAGATACCATGCAGTACCTTTATATACCTACAAAGCTAATACCAGCACAATATTCTATGCCTTCCTAGTATCACAAACAACACAACCATGTGAGTTTGACCAGCAGAGATGTCTTCTACTGTGTCTCTAACCAACATTTGCTTTCACTAATTGAAGCTCACGTAGACTGAATGCAAACCACTGTCCACTATATATTATTACTGCATTCATGTCAACCAAATACTTATCATCCTTTCTAACAATGTACATAACTATACGTACTAGGTACCTATCATACGGTTAAATACTCTAAATGTGGTTCATGATTTGGGTTAACGCTCTGCCAACCCCGCCAGGGACATGTGCGTGATTTGTGTGTGTGGTTTATATTCTTTATAAATACTTTATTGTACACAAGAAAATAAAGAGAACAAACAAATTCAAAATCATGTGTAGGTACACAAGGCACCTTATTGCTCAAGTAGCGATTTCTGCAAGGCAACGTTAGGGTAAATAGATGAGGATGTTAGAGTCACCATGGCGTGAATGGAAATGAAAAATTCAAAATTCATTATTTGTCAAGTTGCAGTCCGTCTGCACTAGTGATGGTTACGCTGCTTGCCTCTGTTGCATTAACACTGGAGTGCATTTTTAATGGCACCCCACGTGCATTCAGCTAGTCAGAGCCTAATGAATGCGGCGTGTCGGAGCTCCCATTCAAATGTCTGCTTATCAACTCAAACTTATTTTCAGCTACCACATTGACGAACTGATGATAGGTGCCTCTATGCGAGTTTATGTTACTTGTAGTTACGAGTAAAATCCGTAGTGGTTTGATTATAATGATATAGTGTGGTTTTCAATTTCTAAGTTTCTGCGTTCAGTCGCCGAATTTTACATTTTTTGAGGATTATGAACACTTGCAAAAATATAATACAAGGAACAGGCACAGTGAATACAAAAATACCTACACTCTACAGTACACTTAACTCTCAAAGCTTCGGATATGTTCTAAAACCCCATATAAATTAAATATCAATCTTTATTGACTCAAAAAGACATACATGCTACATTTCAATTGCAGAAATGTAGGTAGTACATTATTTCTCAATAAAGACAGAGTGCGGAGAAAATCCAATTTCCCTATGTGTTGTGACGAGTGTGTCAGCTCTTAACAGATCTAATAGACACTCTGGAATGTTCCAGAATGTTCTAGATGTACGACTGAATTGAATAGAACAGCCGTAGTCTGACCTAAATTGCCATGTCTTGGGATGATTTGTAGCACAGGGGAAAATTGATTTTGGAAATATGATGAGGCGTTTTTTAAATTCCGATTTCACTGAGTAGATTCAGCAATTAAAGTATACGGACAAGACCAATCTTACCCTAAATCGGGTCTCACCTCATTACATCTCGTTAGATATAATTCACCACTGAAATAAATGATAAGTTACTTCTATTTTTCAGCTGAAAAGTGCTCTAGTAGGTACTCTATTTCAAGAAACATAAATACAGAGAAACTCGAGTAATCTAGAAAACTTTGCGAAACTTGAACTTAAGATTGAACCAACTTATCCAACTTAAATTCCTTTAACTCAACCCCTTTAAATTTCAACTAGAATTAACTGAGATTTTTAATCCGCAACGAGAAATTTTAAATTGGGTAAAGGATATATACTTTTGATTCTTTTTCTGAATCAAGGCCAAATTTGTCGGATTAGGAGAAACCTGGTTCTCTGCTATTTTTAAGGCGATTGACTTTCAAATCACGACTGGAGTTGAACGAGCCGAAGCCGGCTTCGGAAAAACGAGCTTAAAACTGATAATATGATAATTGGTGCCCGGATTTCGGAAAACGTTTTGAACGTTGCTCCAATTTGAAATCTAGGTTCTTAGAACTTTTATTCTCGTACGTGTACCTATGTTATCAAATTAAAAGTAGGAAAAAAACAATTACTTGTCTGTTTTTTAACATTGGTCAATATTTTTTTTATTTTGATTAGATGGAAATAAAAGACCACGGGTAAAAACAGGGGATTCCTTTATTTTACTTCTCTTACATTTGAAATAATTGTTACGTACATAAAGTTTGTCAAGCAAAACATCACTATTATTTCTTTAGAAGTTCTATTATAATTCTAATTATGTACAAGTATAAAACGCACTACGTCCAACTCACATTTTTTGATAAAATTCCTTCTTTTAACTGCATAGTTTTTAATAAAATTTTCGTTCACTAAACTGTAATAGTCTAACACTGATTTGAGATGAGAAAAAGATGAGAAACACTCAATCCGAGTCCTCTGATCATCGGAATGACCTGTGAACAGATAAAAAAGTTTGATACTCCTGGATATTTTATGATCTTATAAAGATAGCTTTTCTGAAGATAGAGTGGAATGAAGTTAGTTTATTAACAAATAATTTTTAATTTTACGCATGCATAAAATCACATTTTTCCGTGTGATGCCGGCTTAGAATAACATCATCCCATTTCTTCCCGCGGGTGTTGTACAAGGCAACTAAGGGACTCGGGGGTTTTATGTGTATTACAATTTTAGGCGACAGGCTAACAACCTCACACTACAGTGATACACAAATCATCTGAAAGGGCCCTCAATACTTGTCAGACGTGGCGATAACGACCGTATGCTTTCGATCGTTAACGCTCTGCCTACCCCGAATGGGATAAAGGCGTGATTTTTGTATGTATGTATGTATAAAATCACAGTTTAATATTGAAGTTGTGATCGAACTTTTTTCTTTCAGGTTTAATATACAGTCACAATAATATTTATTTACGTTCAATATATGTAGTAGATAGATCTTTTTACTCACCAATGTCTAAATGTGAAACAAACGAACATCGCTAGTAAATCGACGTGAAGTGCTGCGTGCTTCGAACCTGAAATAAAACAAATGACTACACAAAACATGTACAAAAGAATTTGTGAAGTAGAATCTTAATTTCCCCACAAAAAGCTAAACTGCATAATTGAATGAGTGTGCTCGTAACAGACAATTTGTATAAATTTCTCTGTAAAAACACCTAAACAGAACAATGCCGCCTGTACACCACTCCCGGCAACTTGTCGACTCACAAAATGATTGCGAAGATTTTCCCCCTTTTAAGAAATTACACTTAAAATTTATGCCGAGCTGCCTTTATTCAAAGAGTCTCACTGCTATAATAAAATCATCATTGTTCACGGTTTATCTTTGAGCAGTTTTTTGTATTATCCTATAGAAACCCTTAAGGATATTATTATGTTTTTGGGTCAAAGTAGTAAACGTAGACTGCAAAAATAACACGAGAAACTAGAAAAGAATGAAGTACTTTTACTTCTCACTATATGAGCGTCATATGCGTCTTTCTTCTTCCGGTCGTAAAAAAGAAACTGGTAAAGTTTGGTGAACTTGAGGTTAAGTAGAGCGTTTTCTTACGATAGCTTCCAGTAAACAGGGTGATTTCAAGTTCATGCTATTATATGCTCAAGAACTCTCGAGTACGATAGTAAAACGCTTCATGCTAGGATGCTATTAGCTTTTTTGATCCAATTGAGATAAAACGTTGTTATCACCTTGAAAATTACACTATTTTATTACGTTTAGTCACACATGACAAACAAAATCGGAAATACAACATTTCATAGAGCTTAAAAACCAAGGTTATATTTTAAATAAAGTACAGTCAAGTTCAGGCTAGGGTAACAAAGTTAGGACTTTGGATCGTTGTTATGCCACACTCATAATACTTTTGTTGGTTTAAGTATGTAACAAGACGTGAATTTGATTGTATATACCTGAGTTTGAGTTTGAGGCCGTTCCTCGTCCAGTAACAGCATTCCGCTGGCAGACCATACTGTCACACGTTCAACCACGCATGTCACGTTCAACCACGCATATCACTTTCGACCACGCATATCACTTTCAACCGCGTTTGTCACGTATAACCACGCATATCACATTCAACCACGCATGTCGCGTTCTACCACGGCTATCACTATAAACCACACATGCCACATTCAAACACGCGTATCATGTTAAAACCACACATGTCACACAGTACACATGCGATGTGTGGTCGCTCCTCGTCCAGCAGCAGCACTTCGCTTGCAGACCACACCGACAGTACCCGCGCCACGCATGTCACGTTCAGCCACGCACATCACGTCTACCACGCATATGTAATTCAACCACGCATGTCACACTGTACCTGAGTTGGAGTCCCGGCTGCCCATGACGGGTGCGATCTGCGGCCGCTCCTCGTCCAGCAACAGCACTCCGCTGGCAGACCACACCGACAGTACCCGCGCCACGCATGTCACGTTCAGCCGCCCCTGGCAGAAACATATTACTTTTAGTGAAATTTAATGGATGCCATGGCTGATGAAATAAGTGCCTACAAAAGCGTAGCAAATGCTACGGAACTCGTAACAAAGTAGCATCGAAATTTGGAATCGGCGGAAAAATTACTTCGCGTCTTACTTTTACTAAGGCTACAAAGTGACTCATTTAGCTACTTATTACTTTCACAGTAATTTGTAAAATAAAGGTTGCGGATTTAATCTAGAAATATGATTCGACCACTTGTCTGTCAAATATCTGTTATTAAATGACACCGTAAATACCATCACAATTGTCATGATATTGTGCAAGTTATGTCAAAATTAAACGTTAATTAAGATATTTGTTTTTAGATTTTCGCGGTTGTTCACGACACTTAAATTAATGGTATTAACGGGATTATCACCACGATAATGTTTGTTTTTACCTCGATATTTCGAAGCGGTTACTCTAGACTGGCTCTAGTCTACTCGTGACCATGGAGCGTGTAACCGCTTCGAAATAACGCGGTAAAAAAAACATAATCGTGGTAATAATCCCGTTAATACCGTTAATCAAGATGTTCATATTCATATTCATATTCATATTCTTTATTGCGAATCATATGGTACATAAGGTGTTGGAGGTACATATTTTCCAGCATATGAAACCCTTTATACAGTAGGGCTGTAGGGTATAGCAAATAAGTGAGAGGGCTTATATAAAATTATCAACTTAGTAATAATTAAAAGTTAAAAACTAGTATTTATATAAAGATATTACTTAATCTACTTAAAGGGTATTTTTTTTTATTAGCGATTTAATTTTTTTCTATGCATGTAGAATGTGTATTTTAATGTGTGTAGGTGTGTGTGTGTGTAAGTGTGTGTGTTTTTTTTATAATTTTAGGCATTCTTTTTCATGTAAAAATTCATTAAGGCTGTAGTAACATTTATTTATTAAGTAAAATTTTAGTTTTTGTATAAATATGTGATCTTCTGGTTCAGACTTAATGTTTGATTAATAGATTTGAATCCTTTATATTTAAACAATTGTAAACATACAATTTTCAAACCAAACAATGGTTGTCAATACCTGAGGTTAATAAAGACATCACAAAGCGAAAATAAGTAAAACAATGAGATAAAGTATAATAAATTAAATTTCCCATCCCGACGAAACAACGTAATCAATTTAAAATCTGTAGACTTTTCATCAATAAAGTACGCAAATGGAATTACTTATCGATTCGAGTTTTAACATATCGCTGTTTCGCTTTCAGCGATGCAGTCGTATAAATCGTTCAGAAGGAATTCCATCGCAATCATAAAAATAAACATTTCATATTGCTGTTACAAATTGCATGATGCAAAGATTTCGTGTCATTTATTAATTGCATGTCACATTCATTGAATGTAATGATGATGGAATATGACTCGTAAAATTATTTTACATATCTCATGCTCTGAAAGTAGGTCATTACTGACAAAAAACACGACCTGTAAGTTCAACTTACAGGCGAGGTTTTAAAACTAAGCCTGTAAGTAATTTTAAATATGGAACTAGAAAAAGAACCAATAGAATCGCGACAATTAAAAAGTTAAAATCAATTTCTTCTTATTTTTAATAGGAGTTGCATCCAATTAGTTGTATACAATTTTAATTTCGAACTGGCCGGTACGAATTGTGTTGCTTGAACGCAGGAATTATATTTTTAATCTGTATTTTTATAACCTCAATAAATGAGTTTGTCGAATTATTACTCAATATTACAATGACAAAAGTAAAAATTACTAATATCCCTACGATCAGAAAAATGACTACTTTATGTTAGGATACTTTTCTTTCATATTAATTCAATATTTTTCAACCATTTAGAAAAAAAAATTTAGTGGTGCAATTTGAATAGCAGACGATACAATCATCATTTATGGATCGATTTCTTGTATTTATCGCTTTATTTTACTCTTTTTTCATTCGATATGTAAAGCAGTATACGTACCACGGATGTAACATCAATAACAACCTCGGAAAGGTACCGCCCTCGCTCCGCTCGGGCGTTAAAAAACCTCGGTTGTTATTGACTGGTTACATGCCTAAGTACGTAATTTACTATTACATATCTCATGCTCTGAAAGTAGGTCATTACTGACAAAAAACACGACCTGTAAGTTCAACTTACAGGCGAGGTTTTGAAACTAAGCCTGTAAGTAATTTTAAATATGGAACTAGAAAAAGAACCAATAGAATCGCAGCAATTAAAAAGTTAAAATCAATTTCTTCTTATTTTTAATAGGAGTTGCATCCAATTAGTTGTATACGATTTTAAATTTCGAACTGGCCGCTACGAATTGTGTTGCTTGAACGCAGGAATTATATTTTTAATCTGCATTTTTATAACCTCAATAAATGAGTTTGTCGAATTATTACTCAATATTACAATGACAAAAGTAAAAATTGCTAATATCCCTACGATCAGAAAAATGTCTACTTTATGTTAGGATACTTTTCTTTCATTAATTCAATATTTTTCAATCATAGAAAAAAAAAGTTTAGTAGTGCAATTTGTATAGCAGACGATACAATCATCATTTATGGATCGTTTTCTTGTATTTATCGCTTTATTTTACTCTTTTTTCATTCGATATGTAAAGCAGTATACGTACCACGGATGTAACATCAATAACAACCTCGGAAAGGTACCGCCCTCGCTCCGCTCGGGCGTTAAAAAACCTCGGTTGTTATTGATCACTTACATACCTCAGTACGTAATCTACTATATTATTGCTTATTACTGAACACTACTATTATTTTTCAACTGTACAACAACAACAAAAGTCCACTGCTGGACATAGGCCTCTCCTAATATTGCCATGTTCACCACGCTTGGCAGGCGGATTGGCGAGCGCAGTGCAAGATATTGTAGATATTCACAGGGAGCGCTGCTGCCCGTTCCCTGGATGCATCCCTTAGCCGCCTTTTACGACACGGAATTGGGGTGATGCTATTCTAAACCGGCACCACACGGCAAGTTACGAGTACTGTCTAGATTGGGTAAAAATTAAAATAACGGTCACAATTGTAGTTCGGTCTTGGCAGGTCATAGGCACATTTCTGATCCCAATAAATAAAACTAACTTAAGGAATAATGAGTTAGAAACTTAATTAGCAGTTACTTGGATTGTGCACTTTTTGTAGAAAGCAATAAGAACTGAACTGAAAGAGAATGTCATGCAAAATTACTTTTCCAATTACGTGGAAAGGAGTTTAAAGTCGTTTTGAGCAGGGCCGGCGCTGGTTCAGTGTAAAATTCTGAATCGGGAAGTTATCAAGCTGGGATTAACCGAGTACTCAATGTTCAGCATATTCTATTCACAGGACTGAACGCTCGGAAAGATTGACATTTCAGCAATAAATATTGGATATTACGGCCATTGTTTTTGTTTCATTCATAATGTTTCTAAGAAATAAATTATTCTTTTGGATTGATAGAGTAGGCTAAAATTAAGTTTTGACATGAATTTAGACTTCCCGATTCACAATTTCACACTGAGGTCTAAAGGTCTTTACTTCAAAGATAATTTCTTTTATGTATCTATGATATTAAGCTAATAAAACAAAACCTAAATTTGCGGGTGTGGTAAGTGGTAATGTGGTTTGAAAATTATGTTCGACAAAGTAAATTCGTAGGTATTCGATAACAAACAACCAATGTTTCAATAATTCAATTCCCTGTTCAAAGTTTGCTTAAAGTACCGCATCTCAGAATAAAAATTCCTTTTAAAAATTCATGGCCAATTTAAAAAGACGTTTACTTACTTTATGGAAGTGTACCGACTGCACTCTCATAACAAGCTGGCTGAACGAGGCTGATTTATTAGACTTCTCCTCTTCAGTACTAATGTTCAATTTATTCGCTATTTGATCCGGGCGGCGGTCGGTCTTGTTTTTCCGATTGCCGCTGTCTGGGACGTTGTATGCGATATTGCCTGGGACGTTGTAGGGGATATTGCCCGGGATATCGACGATGTCCGTCACCGGGTCCTCGTACCCGGATACGGCTTCCCAGGGGCTGAATATTATCCTATTTGCATCCTCGAGTGACGTGTCGCTTATCGCAGGTTTCCTTGTCTGCGCGTACAGCGTATCGTGCATTGGAATGTTGAGGCCTTTCACCTGTGGGAAAGTAAATTCAATCATTTTAATTTCAATTATTTTCCTATGAAAAATCATGGTACCTAACATTATATTGATATGATAGAACGCTGAGATTAATAGGTGTTGAAGTCAAAAGCGCAGATTGGGGCGGTCTCCGACAATGCAAAAGTTGCCGTCAACCGTAAAACCACGGCTTATGAGGCCCCTTGATGGAATCCTTCGTCCAAAGGAATGTAGTAGAATCTACAGGGTGTAAAAACATAGCTGCAAATATTTTAAGGGGTAAACCAGCCCATGAAACTGAACAACTTCCCCAAAGAACATAGGTTGAAAAATGCAAAAAAAAAACTCATATTTCTACCTAGGTATGGTTCTTAAGGAAAGTTGTTCAATTTCATGAGTTAAAATGTTTGCAGCTGATATTTTTACACCTTTTTATTAATGTGCTAGTTACTACTTGCCTCTTGGCCGTTGAGTAGCCAGGTGAGGTTGGCGGGGGGGTCCGCGGGGGGCGCGGAGCAGTTCGCGCGCAGCATGTCGCCTGCGGAGTACCAGGACTTGGCCGCGCGCACGCCAGGCCCCGAGTCTGGCAACTCTGAAAAACACATCGTTTATTAGCAAGGAACACACTTGACGGACGCTCAACCGCTGTTGACGCAGCGCTATCGCAGTGCAGCCGTCGAGTGCGATTTTAGTATGGGGAGTGACGTTTCTAGAATGGATCGGACAGATCGCTGCGATATTTTTGCGCTCCGTCGTGCGTCAAGAGTGTTCCTCGCCTATGTTGTCAAGATTTAGTTATGCTAAAACAAACATTTTGAGACGTAGCCATAATTTCGGAGTACCTGTTCCTATTTTAAAATATAATTTAGGCAGCCATCATTTTGATGCCTGCCTTAATTAGAAATCAACAAAACAGAATGTATGTACTTACTAATTCAGTCAGTAATTCTAATGCATATTCTAATCCAATATACCCGTGCAAGTAAAATCAACGTTAGGTACCTATAGTGTTATTATCAGAACATTGGGCATGAAGCGCTCGAAGTTTAGGTACCGGTTCACAACACGCACTCGGTAAACCACCTCACCGCCTCTTCAAACAATCCCCTCCCTACTCTCAGTCAACCCCCGAACCTCCCTGCTATCACCAATATTCTTTAATTAAGTGTAAGATGTCACATAAATCATCCCCTGCCACCTGATTTATGCGCAAAGCTTGCTAGTTAATTAAAACGCGAGAGAGAACGAAATTCGAACATAGTGAATCACCGAACCGATCGCGTAAATAAAACATCAAAGTCGCCGAGTGCCAAAACTAAAGGAAAAATTGTGATAGCGATAAATTACGATAGCGTGCATGCGTTCCAGAGCGCGACGGGCGTCGACGTTGCATATTATTCATCTTTCATACGCGCGTCCCATTTTCCTCCCGGAATTTCGTACAGAACGGTTAAAACGCCGAACAGACAAAATGGTAGCGGTTCAAACTAAAACTCTGTGTGCTTTTGTTTGCCGGCGCCCTCTATTACGACGAAGCGGAAACTCCGTACCGCGCAAAGTTTTAAGTGTTTACATTCCTGTTCTGTCGCTTTTTGCCAATTCTACTTAATGGGAACGCAGGGAGTTTTCAGCACCTCGTTTAATTCGGCCGTCCGGATGTATTTTAGTGTTTATTTAAATCGGCAAGACTTGCCAAAAACTTGCCTTGTTACGGGCGAAGTTGTTTGTTGTTTGTCGGCAGTCAAATATTTCAAACAAACAAACAATTAACGATCGTTTTTGGGGAAACAGCGCTGGTGTAATATGTAGTTTATTGACAACGGTATCGTCACTGATATTTTCGGGATGTTTCTATATTTTATCGCAATTCCCGCTGTGATAGAAGTGGATAGGTTTGTATGTATGAATCTCTGTAGTATGAATCTAGTTCTGTAAGGAGTAATTTACTCCACTCCAATTGTAGCTATAGGTACACTGTAATAGCAGGTTTCTTGATTTGGAAGCCTACTTCTCTATTTGATTGATTAAGGTTAAGACGAAAACCAACCAACTTCTCTCTACCTTTAAGAGTACCAATTGTAAGATCTCAGTACCAACATACTCCCCATAGTAATATTACTGCATTAGTCTGTAGCTCGGCTTTGTGGCGCCAGTCAAGCAGAGCTGGCAACCCCGGGAACTTTATTATTCATGATTGCAAAACAAGTGCGACACTCGCACGTGTTTTTGACAAATGGGAAATTATGAGTGTCATGGTGCCACTTACACAGACCCACTTTGTGGAACGAAATCAGAGTAGGTACCATCAGCAGCAACTCGTGGTACCTTCCCTGTCTAGAGATCAACTTTTGTAGGTATAAACTGTATCTATGAAAGACAATTTATTTTTCTTATTCGAGGTATTTAAGTACCTATATTACCCAGGATGTGGAAGGTAATTAGTTATTCTTACTTATAAGTTGGTCTATACTTACTAATATAACGTACATTACGTAAATTATGTAAGCTACCCAAACACAATAAAATCAAATAAATGGGCGAACCTACATTTTATGGTATTAGGTAGGTCTTGCTAGTAATACACAACACAAATCTCCGACATAACCTCAAAGCGAATAGGAAACTGGAAACAGCATTTTGGAAAACCGATTTCGAAATATCATCCAATAAATAATTCAAACAGTTACACTGGTATTACGCGTCGTCATGGCATGACTTGATCAGCATGTCTTAATTCTATATAACTCCGAAGCTAGATTGTACATTAAAGGATGTTTTCGTACAAGTAGCGTTTTTTCAAATGTAATGAAACAAAAACCTTCAAATTATCTCTGTACTCATACAAACAAACTCTTCACATCTAGAAGCTGAAAAATGTGTCATCCAGTGCTTTTTTCTCTTCATGTTTGCGCTAACCACATATTATTTCTGGACGAGGGTATTATGCGAATATACACTTAAAAAAGTCAGTATGATAGACATTAGACATTATTTATTGGTAAAAAATTATTACACGTCAAAGGTAAATTGTACATACATTCAATGGCATTAAAATGTATAAATCTATATAAAATGAAATTATAAAGTAAAATGAAATAATAATAATAAGTTAATTTATAATTTATGAATAAATTAAAATCTGATCACATTAATTATATTAGATTAAGTTTTAAAAACTCCTCGTAGGTATAAAACGCCTGATTGATAAGCCATCTACGGATACAGGTGACAATACAATAAAGTACTATCTTTATTTATTATTGTAAATACAAGATGCCGTGTGATGCCGGCTTAGAATAGCATCACCCCACATCCTTCCCGTGGGTGTCGTAAGAGGCGACTAAGGGACTCGAGAGTATTGGTGTATTACAATTTTTAGGCGACAGGCTGACAACCTGTCGCTATAGTGATACACATGTTTTCCGAAACAACCTTAGAAAACAATACTCAAAAATGTCAGACGTGGCGATAGCGACCGTATTCTTACGGCTGTTAACGCTCTGCCTACCCCGCAAGGGATAAAGGCGTGATATATGTATGTATGTAATACAAGATGGCCGCTGATACAGGATGGTGGACTACTAAGTTTATAGTAATCCCAGCATTGTGGATATCAAATGAAAGGGCTTGATAAGTAACATATTACATAGTTCTACAGATACATATTAAATCCCTTTATTATCTGTCCGTTGAACAGTTACTACGTCATCAAGTTCTGATCGGTGTACTCACAACTCCTGCCGCCAGATTGTTTTGATTGGCTGTCCTAAGTTCGATAACCATGACGTCACAGGTGCTCCTATCAGCTATTGAGGGTTAGGAAGTTTCGAAATTTAGCTATCAAGTTTTGAATGTTGTTAATACACTACGGTCCAAAGCTACAATCATCTCATCCTACATACTAAGTAAAAATTTCGCATAGTAGGTACTTATATATTGTGTCTTTTCTTGTGGGACACAAAACAGGTATGAAACACATACAAATAGAAAAAGGACACAGCAAGCACTTATCTTTTAAATAGAACACTCACATTCAATCTCTGGTTCTTTTCTCTCTTTTTGACACCGTTTCGTCCAAGGACCTAATGAATCCTATCAGAATTTTCTGACCGCCTACTACAAACCACTGCCTACTCACATTCAATAAGTAGAATTTTAATGTTAGGTACCTACCAGAGTTCACTATTATCAGAAGTGAAAAACAATATTTACCAATAAATTTCCAGTTAAATTGTAAGCTGTCGACATAACTACGCATCTTGGTAGGTACGTTAAATTTGCCTCTACCAATCACTGTCCGGAAATTGAATTTGTAAGCCCTATGGACATTTATCTGATGGCACAGTCAGCAATTAGATAGGCTTCCAACATTCAATTAATCTAGACTATTTGTATTATTTCTGGTTGCCTATCTAGTAAAACACAAATTGTTTACAACAGCAGTCCGTTCTTCCGTTTTATCGCGGACTATTTCTATCATTAAAATATATGAAACAATTTTTCACATTTTTAGTATTTCTCAAATCACACTTTTAAGCCGTTCTCATAACCACAACGCAACGCTAAAATAAAGCTGTGTAACGCATGCGTCTCTCAGATCCACGCCAGCGCTAGCGCTGCCTGAACAGCGATTGTGCGTTGGACCTGTATCAACAGCGGTTATACGAGTAGTATGGAGAATGACGTTTCTTGCCCATCGATATTTCTCGCGTCAGATCCACATCTGACAGACGAATGCGTTACGCTGCGTTATTTTAGCGCTGCGTTATACGCTTACTGTGAGGAGCACCTTAGAAACTGACCTACTCAAAGGAAATAATAACTTGGCTGGTTATGCCGACGACTGTACCATCCAGATCGCAGTTTATAGCAAAACTTTAACTACCCACGATGCTTATCTAGAGATCGCCATAATAAATATCACCTCCGCACCGAGCCCGCGCAAACCTAACCCGTAAATCAGAACTATTGTAAGGCAATAAACGAGGATCGAACACAAGGGATGTTTGATTAAGGTTTATCTCAGTTAATTTACTGTTATTGTATTGGAACTTACTATCAGCGGTAGGTTGATAGACTCAGGGAAATATATTTCTTAGGAGTCATCTGTTCTTGACGTTCAATATGAGAAAATATCTTTAACCCGAAAACTTTTATTCATATTCGCTTTCAAAGTAGAGCTCAGTCTATCAATGCTACAAGTATTTATACAGTGATATAAACCAATATTACAGAATAGTGTACTACGTATTGGAAAAAGACTCCCCTGGTTCTTTTAATTAATCACGAAATTTGTTTTTTTTTTCTCATCCTCAAAGATTTTAACTTGTCATATCAAGTGTGATTATGACTACTAGCGCTACTAGGATCATGAGCGTGCTTGATGGTACCTAAGTTTAAAATAGTTTTCTAAACTTACCAAGACCCAGATCCAACACCAGAGCACGAGGTAGACCACCGCAGCGCTGTGTGGATGACAAAGGTGGCATGGAGGTCACAACTTGATGACACGAGTACAGAGACACGAAAGAAGAGGCCTATGTATGAATGTTTGTTCAAATAGGCCATAAGGATGATGATGACTATGATGGTAACTTACCGACAACGCGCATATACGCGCTCTTGTAGACTGTGTGGAAGAAGGGCGCATCAGCAGAGACCTCGCAGCGGTAGCGGCCGCTGAGGCTGCGTGTGGCGCCGCGCAGTACCACTTGCTGCGCTCCAGACCGGGATATCTACCAGCCGAAAATACTGTCTTAGTTCGGTTTGCGACTATACGTAACACCTTAGCAATATTCATTTCTAGAACTTTCTAGTTAGGACTCTAGCACACTTCAGCGTAAAAACATCGCTGTGCGAACGGTCAGATCCATGCGCTCTATTAGAGCTGAATCGTGCGTCGAGAGAGGTTTTAGTATGGGGAGTGACGTTTCTAGTAAGGATCTGATAAGCGCATACGTTATTGCAGCGTTATTATTGCGCTAAAGTGTGAGAAAGGCTTGATCTAATTGTGCAAAGTTAAAGCATATTTTTCCGACTATCAGCTTACCGACGGACTGCATACTATTCTTCTACCGTGTTACTAGCAAGACTACCTAGGTACTTTATATGTAAAATCTTTATAATTTTGAAGGCGTCTGTTATAAATTATTTTCGTCTCATCTAATAAATATAATACACCTAACGTCTATTCTGTATCTAGGCAACTCTATTGTTACATATAAACTTCTGAAATATTTATAACTAGCTTTTGCCCGCGGCTTCGCACGCGTTAATATCGTAGTAAAATAATTCCCTGCTGGGAAGAAAGTGTGAGAATTTCCCGCTATCTTTTTTGGAATATCTAAATTATACCAACTACATATTTACTTTTTTTTTGCATCTTTTACTTACTGATATTTTTCCACTTCATTTGGTGATTGTATGCTGAAAGTGGCTTGGTCACTACCTTTATTAATGTATTTAGTAACATATTGGATTGATTTTATTGAACTGCACAACTCAACGTTGATGTGGGCATCAAATATTTTCAATAGGAGAGGATTGTATGGAACAATCCATCGGTTATCTATATCGTGGTTTCTGACGGTAGCATTATGCCCACCCTGTTCCGGAGTTCGTCGACGATATTTGGGATATCCATCATCGCTGGTAGATGTTTGAGTTTGGAACGACTTCGGAATTTTTTAGCTGCATTTGGAATCTCGCATTCTTCCTTGTTCGGTAATTCAATTTAATCTATAAATTCGATGTTATCTAAGTTGGACTTGTCAGCTTGATTTCAAGTTTTGTATGGGGACTGTGAACGTGTTAACGTAGACGTACTTATAAGTACGGATAACGTTGTCGCGCTGAAAAGCACGTTTCTATTAAATATGATGAAATATTTTACTCGCTAGAGAGCACCGATAATCGCATACGAACGCTGCAAATCACAAAATCGTACTGAGAGCGGCGCTTTTTTTTTTGTTTTTTGGTGTTGGACACTACAATTTTAGCCCCGGGGCTATCAAATCTACGCCGGTCGGCTTGGTGGGGAGCACGTGCTCACCCGGAAATATTTGGTTGGTTGTTCAAACAACCAGCCCAATCACGCCCTTGGGGCGAGACTGGGCTTAGGAGTTGTTCTGGGGAGAACTGATCGGACTGAATCTACCCGGTACCTGCCGGTAATTGCCAAAATGAGGCGTAAATGAGGGACCTCCGCGACCCCGCCGGCGGGGACGTCGGTTGCTTGAAGAGCTTGTGGAGTGTGATCTACTCGCAATGGCTGCAGTGGCGGCTTTGGTGATTTTGTCATCATCATCCGAAAGGACGTGTCTGGGACGGCGTTTGGAACGCGAGGTTGGATAGGGGTAGTAGTTGGACGCGGCAACTATTAGGGGATTTGAGAGCGGCGCGGCGCGCGCTTTGACGCGCTATTTAATAGACAGGCACGCGCCGCGCCGCCGCGCTCCAGCCGACCGGTACCTACCTACGGCCGCAAAGACGCTGGCACCTATATTTTAAATCTGTAATATCTTCGAAAATATTCATCTAAATGACATGCTGTAAAGGGCTTTATTGTTCTATATTAAATGCAAAATTGGTTTAAGTTACTTAATTCGATAAGGATTCATGCTGTATTGCTTAAAATCGCTTCGTAAATAAGCCCGGAGGCAAAGGCGCTGTCCCTATATTTTAAATCTGTAATATCTTCGAAAATATTCATCTAAATGATATGCTGTAAAGGGCTTTATTGTTTTATAATAAATGCAAAATTTGTTTAAGTTACTTAATTCGATAAGGATTAATGCTGTATTGCTTAAAATCGCTTCGTAAATAAGCCATTATTTCTTGTGGAAAGTAAAGTGTAAAAAGTGGTTATTGTGGGTTATCCCTAAGAGGTACACATATACCACCACGGACTTTTTTGTAGACCTCTTTAAGATATACAATACTTCAGAACATTATTTTGATCTATCTCCTAGATTTCAGCCAGCGTTTGCAATGTAAGCCCAAAAAACTGTGTTTATTTACGACTTCACATCAGAAATCCTAAAATTATAAGTAGTTCTCTAATATATTAAGCATGTTATTATACACAAAAACCTTCCTCTTAAATCACCCTATCTTTTGAAAAAAACCTCATCAAGATCCGTTGGGTAGTTTAAAAGATATAAGCACACATACATACATACATACATACATACAGACGCGCGCGAAGTGACTTTGCTTTATACTATGTAGTGATAATGATATCATAACAAAGCCAGTATTACTCGTACTTCCACGAAACTCATCAGCGTATGTTTTCCACCACATTCAAATAGTATTTCCTCGTACAATTATTTTAGGTCTGAGCGGGCACCTGGATTAGGGAAGGATGGCTCGGGTTGAAGTGGATTTGCCTCACATTACAATTCTGAACCTTTCCGGGCCCCTGCGCTCTCGCCGATCCTATCCGTCTAAGATTTAGCTGTAAGCCGCCTTGATGGATACCTACGTAATTTAATTGTTCTTGCGCACAAATACACCTCACGTACCATTAATCATATGCTTTATTAGACGTTTAACTAAATCGAATCACAGGCTTCTGTATATTCGTAACACAATAAATTTCCAATTTCATTACGATCTTTTAATATTTTATCTTCAACGTTCAAATTTTCAAATCATAAAATTGTACCAGTTTGATTCTATATGATACCCAATCGCAGTTCAATCTAGTAATGATGACACAGCGCAAAAGCATTTTATAAAATTGTCTTTCTGCTCTAGTAATCCGCAGCAACAATTTTCATCCTCCACACGAAATATGAATAAATAACTTGCACAGCAAAACATCGGGTATTTCAAAAACATTTTCTACAAGTCACAAATTGGAGGAAGGCTCCTCAAGTGCCTCATAACAAGTTTATGGGAAGTGGATGGAATAATTCTCTGTAGGTATTACAACGGTGTAAGTAGATAAGGAAGATTTTCCTCTCCGCAGATGAGTTTTCCTTTATCAATCCATCATTGACCTCAAATAGTAGTTGGAGCGCGCTCGTGCGTAATTTATACGCGAGCTTGTCTGTAATCCCATTACAAAAGTCGGAGCAGTGTGCACTCCGGCGTACGCAGCTGGAGCTACTCAAATTGAGCTAAAAGCTTCGATCCATCTTACGAACTCGGTCCACTTTGAGAAACCGCCGAACTAAATCATGCCCGTCTCGCGCTCCAAAGACGCCTGACCCGATTTCCAATCCAAGAGGACTGCGTCGCATCGAGAACGTTTTGACTTACACTCGCTCGATGCAAACTCCGCGCATTCGTTACTCCGTGAAAGGGTTTTTAATGTATTATTTTGGCACAATGTTATAGCCGGCCGTGGCCGCGTGCCAACAGCTAAAGGTTTAACGTGCCCGCCGACGAGATTCTTAAGTGATTTTTTGCTGCGCTCCGGAGGAAGTTAAACGAACTAGCAGCAAGATGTCGCAGCAGAGCCGTTGACCCATATATAATCACAGTTATGATGTTGTTTATCGTCGTGGCTTAAGTGAGCCATTTGCGTAAGAATCTCTGTTTCTTTTATTCGCCCATTTACGTCCGAGAGCGAGATGACTAAGGTAAAAGTTTTCTTATGGCTGAGTTTCCGTTTGTCTTTGTTATCCTGTTAGTGTTGTTTTATTTTAAAAGACCTCGCTCCGTTTAGTGGCTTCTAGAGGCTATTTATAAAATTAATTGAGTGAGTTCCCATTTTACTAAGACAGACAGTATTTGTTTTTAAGAACACCCTAAACACGTTTGACATGAAACAGGCGCGAATGGGATTTGGATTCATGTTCTGAATAGAGCTTAGTATCTACTATTTTCCATCAGAGGCCGTTGATGATCTCTCACAAAAAGGATATCAAGTTATTAGACGACTCGGAAAGAATAAATCCGCTATTCTCACACGATACTCACATCAACATTGATGCCGGTCTGGCTGAAAACCCTCGTGTTGGGCAGCTCCTTGGGCACAAAGCGGAAGAACTCTTGCGCGCCATGGTACCACTTGACGGTGTACAGAGTCTCCCCGGTGTCCAGCGACCAGCGGCACCCGAGGGTGGCGCTGGCTCCCACGCCAACGGCTTCCGGCACGCTCAGAGTCACATCTCGTAGACCCAGCACACCTGGATGAAAGGAATACTTTGTGCGTAAAATGGAATAAGTACTTATCTCCTAATTTTTGAATTTTCATTGTATTGTATAAGTTCATTTTATTTCTTTAAGGCTACCTATTGACAGGGATACGGCATTTAATGCACAACTGGTAGCAAACAACTTATGGAATAATAAGGGCGTGACATAATTGAACATTACGTTTTATATTGCCACTGCTACTTACATAATACATACATACATATATCACGCCTTTATCCCTTACGGGGTAGGCAGAGCGATAGTGGCTGTAAGAATACAGTCACTATCGCCACGTCTGACATTTTTGAGGATTGTTTTCCAAGGTTGTTTCAGAAAACATGTGTATTACTATAGTGACAGGTTGTCAGCCTGTCGCCTAAAAATTGTAATACACCAATACTCCCTTAGTCGCCTCTTACGACACCCGCGGGAAGGATGTGGGGTGATGCTATTCTAAGCCGGCATCACACGGCTTACTTACATAATACCCTGAAAAATTTACGAAAACATCGTGATTTAGGAAGGTATGTACAAAAATACATTTCGGCAAATCCGAGGCAAAGTGTTATGAATAAAATATTCAATTTACAGAGATTTATATGGAACCCAAAAATAGAAAATGCAAAGGTCTGCGACGTGGTTAGCGCCGCCCCAGCATCCGTCCCGTGACCACTTTAAACACTCTTCTTATAACAAGAGGCTGTTTGTGAAACGTTCTCACATCCACTCGTTACTTTCTGAGGGTTGGGCTAACTTTGCGGTCGGTCCGCTGCCGGTCCGCTGAGCAGAATTCCGGTAAGTAATCAAATCTTGGCCTCGGGCCCTTCTAGCCAGGTTGTAAGATCGGAATACATAAATTAAGTGAGCTGTACGTGATCGAATTGAAGATCGAGCCGATACACAATTCCCGCCGACATGAACTCATTACAATGTAACCAAATTCAATTTACGAGCCAGCCACATCATAATATTTCATCTCTCCGAGCTCGTTCGTATTATGTGAATTCATTCCGCAGCGGCTCTCTGCTATGTTTAAATAAGAATTAATGTGAATTTCGGCCGCATATTTCCGACAGGTTTTAGCCTAACTCAAATAAATGAACCAATTTTATATTGCTAGTTGGTTTTCGTAACTAGGTAGGTACAGAGCAGCAAAGAGTTACGTTACTAAGAACTAGGACCAACTAGAGGATAATAGTAGAAGTGAAAACAAATCCGATTCAGGCAAATGTTAAATTAGAGTAAGATTATCCCAGTTATGATGCGCAACCGGGACTTCGATTTTCTCTACACTTGTAGACAAAATTATTCACTTGTTTTGATAAAATCTATACGATTTGACACTTGTGAAGTCTTCTCACCCGTGAGATTAGTCTCTATATATACTGTGCGCATCATATAGGGGTATGTAATAGGTAGGTATGTATCGCTAGCACATCATTCTACCCATTTAAGGCACCAATTTACTGGTTTTTAAAACCACTACTATGAAAATCTACTATGAAAATTCAGTTATCTCTTAAGCAATATGTCAAAGAATTTTCGATTTGAAATATGACAAGTTGTCGGCATGATGTCTGTCATAGTCAAACAATTAAAAATTCAACGAGTGATACTCAGGTGAAAACCGATCCGTAGAAATGTAATAGTACCATTCTTATCCAAGTTTACAAAGTGCAGAGTAAGGTACGTTCACAAAACCCCTTTATGCAATAAATTAGATCCAAAAAATAGTTTTATGGCCGCGGCTTCCTGTCACATCAACAAAACCGCCCCGTAATCTGGTTACTTAATTTCGAAATATATTTCTCTTAGTTGGCCATAAATGTCAAGAATGCGAATAATTCACCAAAAGTTCGGCGAAGGATTCGTAGTGACGAAAGGGGAACGTGGGTCTGGGACGATAGCTATTCAAGACGAATTTATGACAAAGAAAGCCTCATTTCAAAAAAATCAGTGAATAATAATCTAGTATTTATTGGTTATCTAATCCATTGTCACTGATCACTGTATTTAAAAAGTGTCGTAAATTATTCACATCGTATGGTAGAGTTATGGGATCTCGAGAGGAGGCCTCGCCTCAGCATAGACGCCCAACCGAGAGAGCGACTAGTAGCGACTGGATTTCGAAAACAGGAGATCGTGTTTTGTGGCGTATCCTGTGGGAAGCCAAAGTCCAGCATCGAACTGCTATAGGCTGATGTGGTGATGATGACTTGGTTCATAAACACCGAAAGTATGAGACTTTTGTCCGTAAAAAACATTGCATTTTCTTTAGAAAATTAATTAGAAGTAAAAACACAGGGCGGACCACTAGTGTATAATAAATGAATGGACTCCCACCCACTTCTGAACCGCACCAACAATTTTAGATACCTATTCCTGCCACAGAGAGATTGGCACTTTACAGATTTTTTCGAGGAGCCCCGCTCCCGGTGGAATTCCGATAATCAGCTTTACTTAAGGGATTGGATTCGAAAATTCGATTGTATCTCGAGTGATTTTAATAATTCATTACTTTTGTAAATTTATTTCGTTTCGTAAGATGAAACATCTAATTGAACGGGACTTTTTATTTTTTGAGTTAAGCAGTCTTGAAGTTGTAGTTTTCAGCAGAAAGCGTCTTTAGAACGTTAGTTTTATCTTTATATTGTCGCACTATCATACTAAAGCAAATCCTGAGTTTGGCAGAAAAGTTTTTATCAGGAAAACCTTTCTGATATTATAACCTAATAGGTACCTAACTAAGAAAGTAAAATCCACAATTCTGCTATGCGTACCCGACTGTAACTAGAAAAATTAATGGAAAAAGGCCGAGACATTTACTTAGTCGCCACCGCTTGTTTTTCATTTGCTTTTCCATTAAAATGCTTTTTAGTTGGGGATTGTTTTTTCATATCTATTTGTTATTAACTACAACTACTGGAGCCCCTGATATTGTCGTGGACATTTCTAAAAATTATAAGTGTTATTTTTTTATTCGATTGTACCATATTTTCATAAAATGCACTTCTTCTCCTTTTTATGTGAAAAACCAAGTTATCCGACGAGGAGTGTTTTCAATTAGCATAAAATATGACAATCTGATGTCATATTCTAAAAATCCGACATTCCATAAAAGAATTAGGCACTCTGCTTTATCTAGGATGTTCGGGATCCCAATCAAAATGAGGTACTTACAGAGCATATCTGTCAACCTACAAGCAATGAACAGGCTCAGAACCGAGTTTGGGCATCTTCCAATTTTGGGACTTCATAGAGTCATCATCCTGCGAGTGCGGAGAGCCTGATCAAACCCTAGCCCACATTGTAAATGACGTCCTACTGCCTACCATTGACTCACGTCATTGGCCGAAAAGTGGCCGAAGAGCTTGAACATGGAAATATAGGATCCAGCGCAGAGGAACGCCAAGGATATAATCATCAACCTACCTTGGTCATTCTTAGTTACTGTTTACAACCAGTGTACTGGTTAGCGTAGCTCATCGCTGCTGATATTTCATCGCCGTCATTGCTCTCGTAATTTTATTCTCCTTTACCGATCGGCTTCTCATCATTACTTTTGGAAACGTTCACGCTTTCCAATGCATTATTCACAACGATCATAATCTTCTACTAATGATATTTTTCGTTCAAATGAGTAAAAGAGAAAAGTAATTTTATATAATACGTAGAATAGTCTATGATATTTTCCTTTTCGTGTGGGGCACAGAGTCATTGAACGACCCGACGAATCCTAGTGGCAGCTACCTCTCTCATAGAGTAATGTACCAAAAAATAAGCCTGCCTATGTAAAAATATTCCTTTTTCATATTTACCTATAAATTGTTAATACGGATCACTCATATTAACCTGTATAAAGAACCAAATATTCTGCATTGCAGCTTTTGGTGTATCGGGAACAAACAAATCTAATAATTCCCGCGTGGAACGTTTTTATCTCCTGTCGATCAAACTGGAGCCCTCTTATTCTTTTGGGTGAGATATCTTATAAAAATATTATAGGCCAAGCCCGCTGAACGCGGCTTACAGAGAAAAATGCTGCTATCAATAGATGGAGAAAGTTTTCTTCCAGCAATGTTGGTCGCATTGGGAAAAGTGGTTTGAAGTTATTAAAGACGCTGGTTTTTTTTTTTGCTTGTGTTATTGTCTTCTCTCTGCTACAGCCAGTTTTTTTTTTTTTAATACGGCATGTAAATCTTCTACAAATGTTATAAAGGGTGAACCAGTCCATGAAACTAAACAACTTTCCCAAAGAAACAGGTTGCTTTTATACAAAATGTGCCAGCTACCAGCCGATCAAGTCATTTTGTGCAAGTGGTCGACATATACTTTTCAAATTTCGATCTATGGTTTTTGGGGAAAGTTGTACAGCTTTACGAGCTAGTTCACCCCACAAAATATTATCTTTAGTTTTACAGCCTATATTTTCAAATAAATACCTAGTACTTGTTTAAGTACCAAGTACCTAGTACTTGTTTAAATAAAGTTCACCACGACCCCACCCTCGCTCGTTTCTTCCCTCACACCGACGAAACTAATATAACTGTTAAAAAAACGATCACTGATCAGTAAATGGCGGCCGATGGTCATGCTTTTACTCTCCCACCGAGGCTCTTACATAGGTATACCAGGCGTTCGTGCTTTCTCCATCACACTTAGTCAACCGCCGCCACTTACAGATCGTTTCTTCATCTTTATAATATTGTACAGAAGTAAGGTGGGTGTCGTAAGAGGCGACTGAGGGACTTGAGGGTTTCAGGTGTATTACAACTTTTAGGCGACAAGCTGACAACCTGTCACTATAGTGATACACAAATTATCTCAAACGGCCCTATATATTTGTCAGACGTGGCGATAGCGATCGTATTTTTACGGCCGTTAACGCTCTGCCTACCCTGTAAGTGATGAAGGCGTGATTTATGTATGTATGTAGAAGTAAGGTGTATGTCACTCACTGCCTCCGAGCCACAGCAGCACGGCGAGCATCCGCGGCGGCATGTCTGACAAGCGCGTCACGTCAGCGCGCCGCGACCGCTCCCTCGCCTCCTCGCATGCCCCCGCATCTTCAAACCACCACCACTAATACTAGACCCCTCCACGTCATAGCTTTAGCTACACGTGGGGATCATGAGCTTGCATCTTCCTTAAGTGACCATGGAAATCTGGAACAAAAGATCGGTTTTATGGTTGTTAATGGAAAGGAAACACAAATCGCTTAATCGAAACCTCCCCCTCTAAGCTTGGGCTTAAGTCTGAGTTCGTAATACTTATTTAAACATCTTATAAGCTCGAAAATGTTATCGGCACAGGCCAGGCAAAAGTATCTTCCGAGAGAATGTGATATCTATTTCTGTTACTCGTTTACTGCATCACTTTTTTATTAATTAACATTGCTGCAACAATATACTCGTATTGTACGATTATTTGAAGGCTTGTTGCACTGAAGTTATTTCTGGAATACATGTCTAAAACTCGTTCAATTATCCGAAAACTGTCGTTTATACCGATAAAAACTTACTTCGATCTAGACTCGACTATAAATCGACGGTTGGAATGGACGGAACTTTGTGCAGCGGAGATTCGGACACAAGATACTATTTACTTTGGAGCAGCTGGCCAGCGCCACAGACCTACATTATGTATAGGCGTATTTATTTTAGAGAATGGAATAAACCGTTCCTTCAATAGTAATAAACCAGGCCGAGAACAGAAGATCCTTTCATTAAACGTATCGGAGTCGCTGTGATTTATCGCCTCGTGAGACGCTCTATTCACGGGTGCGTTTTGTTGCTAGAGATCGATTGGGTTGGAATAAAATACATTCGCCAATTGAATAGCGCGCCCCGCGCAATGTTTCAGGGGAAGCGACACTTTTTCAGGCGGGTGAGGACTAATGGCTCCACGCGCTGGCCCCCGACTTTCAATAAATGGTCGTCCCTCGTCTACCCACCCGTCCCTCCATAGCTAATCTATTCGTTTCGCAACTTTTTATTCACCATTTTAGTGTCCCAGTTTAAAACGTGAATTGAAAAACAAAGCTAAATCTCCCGGCCGCAACACGCTCCCGCCTTGTTTTGTTTGACCGTGCAGTTGTGGTTTAACTTATAACGGATTTTGTTTCACCTCTTTCACTGGGTTATTTAAGTTTGACCGTGCACCAGACAGGAGTTTTATTGAGGTTAAAATTGTATGATTCGACAAAACAAAATGAATTGGCAGTATTAGCTGGTGATTATGTCTAGATTGATGAAATTATTTCAGTTTTGCTTTTTTTAAACTTCTAAAATCGTCTGGCATCTGACATCCGGTTTTTAGCTTCTGTTAGAAACTTCCTATATATATTTTGTATATACGTTAAAGTTTATCTGAAGAAGACTTATAAAAACAGGCTACTTTATGAGCAGTTACGTTCGTTACCTGTGGGAGACTGTTCTTGTGACCTATCTTCCTACTAACGGAATAATATAAAACATGTTTTTCTTTGTTTACTTACACTGAACAGTTTTCGCAAAGAACGTTGTTAGGGCTTATTCTTTTTTTTAGGTTCCGTATCTTATTTTTTATTTATCTCTAATTTCGCCTGCGGGCCTGTACATCTGAACCTTAATAAGAACTATAGTCATAAACAAGCAGTAAGTATACGTTGAACGTAACTTCTCAAAGTATTATGACGTCGTATAACTAAATGAAACGTTTGACCCAACAGTGACGTATTTTAATTATAAGGACAGTAGACTACCAAACTTCTTATTAAAGATGCTTTGTAACGTTAAAGTGTTTTCTAACGTTCAAGCAAAGCGGTTCGAATATGGTTTGTGTAGTGGCTAAAACTCGGTAAGCTGTCTAACTAAGTAATTGCCGCCACCACACCGCACCGCTGCAGCGCCGCCATGCCAGCGCCGTCGATTCTATAAAATACTTGTTATGCACGTTGGTCACACCAGTCCGGCAAGTTACGACAGCCTGTAGCCTCAGCAAACAAATTATTGGCACCATATTTTCATAGCTTTATGGATAAACATTTTATAAAGTCTGGCGTAATTGTAAATTATTTTTATGGTACTGTTTCGGGGCTTTGTTTAATCTTGCATACAGTATAGCACGCTTATTGTAAACTATATTTAGCAGTTTGGCAGCGAAGCCGAATCCGTAAGGAATTTATGCCATCCTGCAAGTTTTGGAAAACCCAAACCGATAATTACAAATCATATCGACTGTTTGGCAAAGTTTTGCAATTATGTTATATTAAACAAAAGTTATATCAAAAGCTAGTTCTTTTTAACTAAGTTTATGAAAGATTCCTATTTTTTATTCATAGTCATAAATACAATTGAAGATTAAATTCTAAGTTTACTCCCTTTATAACTTTTATAAAGCAGCATTATATAGTTTTAGTTGTTCTCAGATGCAGAGGTATACTGAATACCAACCACGGTTGCGTCTTTTGAAACTTGTGTAAAGGACTTATATGTCTTGCCCGTCGTTCTGTGGCGAAGTAAACACGTTCTCGGACTAAACTTTTCCTATCGAGCGCATTCGATAGTGAGTTCACGTACCACAATAAAATTACACTTTATGCTACTTGGATGTACATAAAGTTTGCGAGAGTTAAAAACTCGTAGCTGAGCATTGGTATATGACTATAGGTAATCGAAGAGCCTATTGGGCCCTATCCACACAACTTTTTTTTTCGTTCTGTAACATATTGAATCCCACATGAGTACTGCATAGCGTCGGTGACTTGACCACTTGGTTAAGACACCGGTCTTCCAATCGTGAAACCCGAGTTCGATCCCCGCCATGTACCAATGTGTTTTTACTCACGTACATTTACCGACTGCTCTTACGGTGAAAGAAAATCATCGCGATGAAACACACATTCATAAAAGAATTTAAATGATATTTAAATGTGACTTACCCTAGTATTCGGTACAGATTAGGTTAGGTTTAGTTAGGTTAGGTTCATGATCAAACCTAAAAATAAATGTGGTTTTATACGACGACTCAACGAGCATAAAATGGGACGTGTTGCTCGTATGAAAGAGTTCAACGCGTTTAAACAAATACAGAAATATATATAGAGACAACATAAAGTACTAAATAAATACTAATAAATAAAATACAGGCAGTTTCCTGAAAACGCTATGCCATTTAGCAGATCAACTTTCCCCAAGAAATAAAGGTCAAAGTTATAAATAAAAATTAGACCTTCCATACAATAAAATCATTTCACTAAGTAATTTTCATTGTTTTGGAAAAATTTATAACCCCGTGTATTTAAAAAGGATTCGATAGGTACTTACCGAAATAAGTAGGTAAGCGTGAATAATAAAAGTACTAAGGAAAAAATCACTACAAAAAACAAAGTTTGCCTATGAAATATCCTGTCACACAAAACATAAAATAATCGACACATTTCGAACATGGTTCAAAGCATGCTGAGTATCTATCCAGCCAGCGAGAGATCCTTCTATTGTCAGCTGAAGAGGAATCTCCTTCCCGCGCGACCCCTCGTGAACCAGCTATAACTCACGAGAGACGCCGCGGCGTTCACGAGAATATCTTGTGAATGGGAACTCGCGTATTTTTCTATTCTTAAAGTGCAACTAAATCGTTAGTTTAAAGGGATTTTGGTGAAATGAAATGCTACGGCTTTTGGTACGTTATGAAATGATTCTTCTTATCACGTTCCTTAGAAAGTCTACTTATTTCTAAGCGTCCAAAAGTTAATAGTCAAAATATTACTACGTAATACATGCTTAAGTTGATATTTAAAGTGTCAAGGATAAAAATATCATCGATATACAAATACGGCTCTGCGTGTAGTTCTTTTAGTTCAAACCAGGAATTTGCGATTGTTTGAATATGACAGGTTTTTGTCAAGTTGTCATTTTATCCAATACTGTTGATAACAGCAGAAGATGGAGGCATAGCGTACTTCTATTCGAATTATAAGAGCGAGTCCCAGCAAAAAAATATTTTGACCGTATTTTTAGAATAAGTTGTTGATATCCTAATACCACCTATATTTTACTCAACTTATTGGTGGCTTCTCTCTTGTATACTACCTACATCTAGAACTCAAAACACTGACAAATTGTTTACAGAGACAATTATAGATATACATTTATAGAAGTGCCTCTATTAAACGCGGCAATAAATCTAAGTATATTCCAGAAAAACGTAAACGCTCATACCTTAAATACGGGTATTCGATGGGGCGTGAAAGTGCCAATAGATGGCGCATTGATAGGACGTGTGAATCGGATGATGTACGACCAGGGACGTTCGTGCGTAGGGTCACGGTCACAGGGGGCCCCAAACTGATCCTTTGGAAACTACTCGTTATTTATATGATGAAGCTTTTGTATTTTAAGGTTAGGATGATGTATACGTAAGTAATGTTTTTCTTTTTGAGAGAGAAAGATACAAGGTACGATTGGATGATAGTTAGGTACATTAATGTAAGTTGGTACTTACGTAATTTTAAAGTTTTATCGCACAACCCGGAGCCCATAGATAAGTATAACTCCTGTAATTACTTTTTTGCTTGTGTGCCTGTCTAAAGTATTTAAGATAGCAAACTGAAACAAATACCACAGAGCTTCTGCTCCCACCTGTTTGTTACAAATATCACTTTACTAGTAACATAAATCACTACTTTACTAGTAAAATAACCTAAGTAACTAGTTACATAGATAGACACTCGTATTACAGCAGTGAATTGCTGCCGGTCGCGACCCACCGTGGGATACCAATATTTCACGCCACTCCTTTACGTTCACTAAATTCTTGGCATTTACTCCTTTTATAGTTTATATGGCGTTATTCACGCAGATATCAATGTAAGTTCGTGTCCTTTATTCAGCCGCGGTGAATAGCTGCCGGGCGCGACCCGCCACTCGGTGTCGATATGTCACTCCACTTTGCGGAACCGGCGGATCGCACACTTGACGCATGACGGAGCGCAAAAATATCGCGGCGGTCTGTCAGATCAATACTAGAAACGTCCCTCGACGGACGACACTGCGATAGCGCTGCGTCGACAGCAGTTAAGCGGTTTTAGTATGGGGATTGACATTTTTAGTATGGATCTGACAGACCGCTGCGATGTTTTAGCGCTCCGTCGTGCGTAAAATGTGCGATCCGCCGTACCTAAAGTCTATTCTACTAATACCATGACATCCAACATTCACAATGGACTGAATATATACGTTTGATATAGAATGTTCCTGTGTGGATTGGATTTCTCTACATTTATCGAATTGGTGGTCGCCGCTTGCGACCTCAGAGCACGGTAATCTGCCTGATTGGGATGAACGTCCAATACGAGTCTACTCGTACACTTGAATTGCATTGCAATGCCAGATTTGTCAATACAAATATAACTATAAACGCCTAGTTAGGCGTTTTTTATCTTGATATAGACCACTCACTTTGAAATCTTGATTTAGACATACTCGTTGTTTGAAAAAAGAATCTATTGTTTCAACTTAAATTTTTAAAAAGTTACCAAGGTGTCATGTTTGACAGCCTTGCGAAGATTTTCTGAAAATCTCGTTGATTTTTACATTTTATCGAAATACAATTGTCGCTGATAGGAGTTTTCGAGATTGAATGATTTACATACATTGCTTATTTTCAAACAGATTGATTCGACATACATTTATCGAATTCCAATATATGCAACAATTCGCTGATATGCCACTAAGTAAAATTAAGTAGCACAAAATAAGTTTTGTCTTAAAAACGCGATTTTGAATGCTGGTAGAACGTATTTACTAAGAAGAAGAAAAAGACATAACTGAATTTCTACTTTAGAAAAATCCCAAACAGTTTCGAAAAACTAGTCACGTAAAGGAAGAGACAAAACATTTCCTTATTGGAAGTAAATAAAATATCGACGAGGTATCCGTCTGTCTTCGCACGTCAGCGCGCGAGTGAGCTCATTTTATTAGTTCACGCAAGTTCGGCGTCTCCCCCACACCGCGTGACCAAGTTCAGTCAGATATGTCCAGAGGTGCCACAAATTAGATAGACTAAAAGTATTTCATGTAACGTTATGTATAGGTACAAAAATATCAACAAGTGTTTATTAGTTACATGTTTTTGCTGTTAGATTTGGTGGGCTTGCGCCAGAAACACACATTTAGGCGGATCGCACACTTAATGCACGACGAAGTGCTAATATGTCGCAGCGGTCTATCAGATCCATACTAAAAATGCCAATTTCCATTCTAAAACCGCTCAACCGCTATTATGGGGATCGACTTACCGCTTAGTATGGGAAGTGACGTTTCTTCCGCTTAACTTACTCGCTTGTAAGTTAAATCTCTCTATGCTATCTGTCTAACCTTATGCTATCTCTCTACCGTAGGACTGCTGGAAGAAATTTCTTTTTAGAAATAAATAGTACCTGTTGTGTTTTTTATCTAAATGTGGTTGTCCTGTGTTTTATCTTGTGTGGAATAAACAGTTAAATAAATAAATAAAAAAATATCAGTCCTCAGATTCAAATAACTGGGCGGACAAGCATGCCACTTCAGTAAACTTTCGGTTACAATTTGCATCATCGAATCAAACATCATTTACAGTGTGCCTTTGATCAACTCTTGACACAAATCCACTGTTAGCGTCAATTGCAAAATGGGCAGAAATTGCACTCCTGGCAATTTATCAATTCATTCAAACGCTCAGAAATCCATCCATCTTATACACTCGTTGCATCCTGTCTTGTATCGTTATCATTGTCACCGCCCGCTTGACAGTAGTTTGTGTAACTGCTGTGCCTCGTGCAATCACTATAGTAACGTCATCGGACCGCTAAAATAGCCCAGCGGTCTGTCAGATCCATACTAAAAATTACGTTGGACGACTCGGTGTCCCGCACGAAAAAGAAGAAGAAGAAGAAGAAGATACTAATAATATCACTCCCCATACTAAAACCGCACTCGACGTACGAGGCTGCGATAGCGTTGCGTCAACAGCGGCTGAGCGGTTTTGGTATGGGGATTGACATTTCTAGTATGGATCTAACAGAACACTGCGGTATTTTAGTGGTCCGTCATGCGTTAAGTTGGCGATCCACCATAGGTTTAATAGGAAAAAAATTGTCTTATCTGTCACTTCTGCCAGACAAGTTATATTATGTTTAAGTTTGGGGATTTTGTTTCTCGATCGACAGAATTTGTTTCTTGATTTACGAGTAAAACTAAGCTTCGTTATGGTTTAGTAACTTCTTACTTATCATCAGATAAAAATACATTGGCATGAATTGAAAAAAAAATATTTCGATAATTATATTTTCGAAATACCTACAAATAGGCACACCGTATAATATCCATAGCTTTGCAATCAAAAGCGGATTATACCCGAAATTTCGAGTGCCCGGAAACCCATATGCCGGATGTAAGGGTCTCCTTACAAATACCCGGGATAAAGAATTCAATTTGAATATTATCGAATATCTGCGAATATATTTAGGTTTTCTACCTACGCATGTATATTGTAATCCTTAGTATTTGGCGGTTATTATGTTCCAATACACCAACCAGAACGTTGTCAAAGTTCGAAAAAATCCACAAAAACTGATAAATATACTTTGACCGTTGTTGTACACCACCTGTATCCTTCTTACCAAAAATACAACATGACACTAGAGGGTTAAACGTTATAAGAGGGTTCAATCTATAGTTTGCATTTAAAGTTAATGGATAGGGGTATATTTTCTTTGGGATCCATGTTGTTGCAAAGTTAAAGAAGGTTAGATATCAGACTAACTTATGTAACTTAACGCAAGTGGAGGCTATTCGTGTACTGATATACAAAACAACAAAAAAATGAAATATTGTATGATATTTATCAGGTACAGGTAAGAATGGAAGCTACCAAAAAATAAAAAAGCCTTTGATGGAATAAATCAAAATAATGGCCCATTTTGATTGCTTTTTCTTCATGACCATTATATTTATAACAAGCATGAAAGCATAAATCTGGATATATTTTGATATATCGTTCGTATTGTCACAGTCCTGTTGGCCCATTCACAGCTTATCGGTATGAAAAAGGAATGCAATTTCCTCAATATATCATATAGTGATTTATTAAGTATCCACGTACATTTTATTTCTACCTATAGTAAAATGGAAAACAGCTATAAGTACCATTGCATCGATTAACCCAAAAAATATTTCGCAAAAAAAACAGTATGTTATTACGGTAAGCAACTATTTGTTATTATTTATATTGTATTTTGTCCTATAAAAATATTTTCAGAGACAGAAAATAAATGTCTTCGTTAGTTTTTCGTTAAGAAGACTTTTTATTAGCATTTGCTTTCATAACATTGATATGCGTTTGGTTGTCATATTAGTATCAATTTGCCGTGCGATGCCGGCTTTCCTAATAGCATCACCCCATTTCTTCCCGCGAGTGTTGTATAAGGCAACCAAGGGACTCGAGGGTTTCACGTGTATTAAAATTTTAGGCGACAGGGCAACAACATTCACTGCAGTGATACACGAATCATCTAAAACTGCCCTCAATACTTGTCAGACGTGGCGATAACGACTGTAATTTCACGATCGTCAACGCTCTGCTTACCCCGCAAGGGATAAAGACGTGGTTTTGTATGTGTTCATGCGATAGCTAGCCGAGCTACAAGCAAGCCAAGCCTGCAAGCCGAGCTAAGTAGACAAGCCAAGCTGTTGTCTACTAGCTACGCAGCAGTTCGCACCGTATAAACCAAGCTTAGACTTTTTCCCAGAATTTGTAAATTTTATGTAATAGTGGTGATTGCTGTAAATGCATGGTTCTTCGTGGAATTATGTTCGGCGCCGGCTTTAATGGATTTGGGCTTTCGCACACTTAACGTGCAACGGAGCGCTAAAATATCGCAGCGGTCTGTCAGTCCATGCTAGAAATGTCAATCCCCATACTAAAACCGTACTCGACGGAAGACACTGCGATAGCGCTGCGTCGACAGCGGTTGAGCGGTTTTAGTATGGGGATTAACATTTGTAGTATGGATCTGAATGACTGCTGCGATATTTTAGCGCTCCATTGTACGTTAAGTGTGCGATCCGCCTTTGAAAATTAAATTATGGATTAAAACTTTGTCAATATAAATATAACTTATTTAACATACTGACCTCACTTCCATAAACTCCATTGTGACATATCTATCTACACTAGATCATACAATCTACCTACTACATAATGTTGTGGCTGCAGTAGCGTAATTAGGTGGTTCCCTAGACGTCAGTTCCCGGGATATGACAATACCATATCTTGGTCCACAATTTAGTTATTGCGTAGCTAAGGCGGATCGCACACTAAATACACAACGCTCCGCTAAAATAACACATCCGTAACACAACGGTCTGTCATATCCATTCTAAAAACGTTAATCCCCATACTAAAACCGCTCAATCGCTGTTGACGCATCCGTCAAAATAACGTAGCCGTAGCGCATCCTTTGACAGCGGTTGAGCGTTTCTAGTATGAATCTAACAGACCGCTGCGTTACGGACGCGTTATTTTAGCGCTCCGTTGTGCGTTAAGTGTGCGATCCGCTTTACCTATGTACCTATGTAGAGTTCCTAAGTCTATGTACACGCTTGTTTCCTATTGACTTACGACACTAACATGTTTTTTCTAATTTAATACATACCTAGTATGCTGAGGAAGTAATTTGTAAGAATTACATAGATTAGGATAAATATAATTGCATGCATTTATTACAGATTTTTTTCTACTCGTATGAATTTTTGTTAATTATTATTTTTGTTTGGTTCTTTATTTTTAGGTACCGTGAATCCCATTTCACAGATTTTCTACTGTTAGAAAATAAAAATAAAGAGCAGCATTTACTTTAAATAGCAATGTAATATAACACAACACAACAAACAAGTTTAATTAGTTTATTTTACCAACTACACCTATTTGAGCTGAATAAATGTCTCTTAATTAAAATTTATTGCAGTTGTATTTGATACTAGGTAAGTATTTGTTTCTATTTGTATTAAAAAGTTTCTAATTATCTAGTACTTTTGTTTCTCTCTTTTCCAAAGCTAACAATAAGAGAGGACCACAAGAATAAATCATGCTCGAAAAATAAAAACAAAATTTCATAAGTATTTAAGTACGAGATTTATGCGTCAAATTCCAAACTCACCCAAAACAAAAGTTATCCAACACACATTCAAAAACAACAGCAGAACCAAACAGTTACAAACAACACGCGATAAATTTCAGGTGTTTATTCTTTTAGTCATTCACAAAGTTCGTGCTACGGGCGAGAACGAGACGCGTAGACTGTGCGGGTGCTACGGCGTAGGCGGGGCTACGGCGGGTCCGACGCGACTACGCCGCGAGAGCTCCAGCGACCGACTGCCTCCAGCCGGCCCTGTGCCTGCATCGGGACCCGCGCGATGCAACGCTCCTGGTGTATCTCCGTAATTCTTCTCCGTCTAAACCTTAATTGCTTATGCATTTTAAATTGCATCTAAAAGAAACCATTAAGGATAAGTAGCTTAGTCCCCACGAGTGCATTTAAAAGGAGAAAGATTATTACTCCGTCGATACAAAATTCAACAAATTACAGTTTAATCCAATGCCTTTAAAAAGTCGTTTACTTTTTAAGTATTTTCTATCTGCTGTGCAGATTAACGGAAAAATTGGCGCGTTCGTTTTTAACAAAAATTGATTTTGAAACAGACTTTGCATCTGAAGCAAGGCAACCAGTTAATAGGCAATTATGGTACGACGTGCACGACACAGCCCCGAACAGAATGGAAGAATTACAGTACTCTCGCTCATCCACGGCGAACCACGAGACAAATGAAATTCCATTACAGTATTAAAGAAAATCCCTAAAGCCACCGTTGGCTTTATGAAAGAATTTAATAATAAAGCGTAGGATATTATTCAATTTTTCCTGAAAACAAAGATGGAGCGGAAAGAAATTCTGTTCCCACCTGGGGCCTTGGGGGCAGTCGAATTTATTAGCATTCAAATGATTTATAACTAGCGAGCGGCAGCTGAATATTTTCTGATTCGTCTTAAATTAAATTCTTTCTTTCCTTTGACTGGATTTCATTAAGGGTAACGAAATGCCACGGAGATTGAAAAAGATAATCTGGAAGGAAGCGAGCACGGTGGTGAGCTCGTCTGTACTCGCATCCTACCCGCCGGTCCCGGCACCCAACAAACTCGAAGAATTCGCAACATTCTATTCGAGATACCTCCTGGATTGTGCGTTACAAAAATGTTTTTCTCCAGCAGTCATTTTTTAATGTTTGCATAATTGAGTGTGACAAACTGCTACAGACTTTTCTGACTTAAGTATACAAATAAAATTTCTTAGAGAATATAGCGAGTTTCTATAATTTATATTCTTTGATAATGTCCCAGAATATATAAGCAGCATTGACATTCATCAATCTCATAAAATGTAAAAATATATTTTAAAAAACCATTTCTTGTTTAGTGGCAGTGGTTTCATGCCGTGTGATGCCGGCTTAGAATAGCATCACCCCACATCCTTCCCATGGGTGTCGTAAGAGGCGACTAAGGGCTCGAGACTATTGGTGTATTACAATTACTATTGGTGTATTACTCGAGACTATTGGTGTATTACAATTTTTAGGCGACAGGCTGACAACCTTTCACTATAGTGATACACATGTTTTCTGAAACAACCTTGATAAACTATCCTCAAAAATGTCAGACGTGGCGATAGCGACCGAATTCTTACGGCTGTTAACGCTCTGCATACCCCGCAAGGGATAAAGGCGTGATATATGTATGTATGTATATTGTTTAGTGGCGTTTTCATTGTGATTTCGCCAGTGTCCAGTCCAGTGTTAAAGTTTGTATACATTAAACCTAGAATACATTTGCGGATTAATCTATTGCATTCCTAGAAATATTTAATTAATATTATTTCGTTAGTATAATAGCAATTAGTGGTTCCCAGACATATAACGAGTAACTCAACTTGCAGTTGATTACCATATTGAAATAACAGAGTTAATAAACAGCAACACTGTTGACTTTCCACGAAGATTTATTTCGTAACTTGAATTTGCTTCAAAAACTAATTATTTCAGGAAAACTTAATATATTTCGAAGTAAAGTGCAATATTTCCAAATGCCTGGAATATGCAGCCGTTTCTCCGAGATCAAGTAATTTCTCAAACAACTCGACAGGATGAGCGCTGGTGCAAATTAGACTTACAATGTGGTAAATTCATATTTCCATCCCCTCTACCGGATTAGTTTATACTTTGCTGAAAGTTTCCTAATATTCCGGCAGAGCAGAAACTATTTGTATACTATTTTATTGCGAAAAACTGAAATTGTTGTAAAGTTTATATTTCTTTGTTCTTGTCTTTACTCTGACGCAGATAGGGCTGCTACAAAGAAACTTTAACAGAAAGCCTTGCCCAACTTTAACGTTATATATAGGAGTGCTCATGCGTACCAAATCAAGAGCTTTGTTTGTAAATTAAGTTTAGTATCTTTAGCTATCTAGTTAACGATTTAATTTTCTCCATACAATTTCTACAAATAACCTGTACAAGTTGAATGTACGAGTACGGCGGATCGCCTATTTGACTTAACTTTTGCTGATTATGTTAAACGATATTCTAAAACTTTTAGACAGGTTTGTAGAGAAGCTAAGTCTAAATTCATTAAAAATAATATTAAAAACAGTACCAACGTAACAAAAACTACTTGGAAATTTGTAAACAACGAAACTGGGAAATCTAAACATCGAAACGAAAATTTTAAATTAATGATAAATGATGAAATTAAAAACACAAATTTAGAAGTAGCTCAGGCTTTTGAAAACTTTTTCACTGATATTCCAGTTTCACTGATATTTCAGTTACTAAATCGTTAAACTCTTGCCCTATTCTTGCTGAATCAATTCTAAGAGGTAATGTAAAACGTAGTGATAATGTTTTTAAATTTAGGCACGTTAGTGATATTGAAATCATAAAAGTATTTAAAACTTTACAATTGAAAAAGACTTCAGACATACATGGCCTCTCAGTTAAAATAATAAGTTCCATAATCGATTGTATTGCTCCATGTCTAGCATGTATTTTTAATGAATGTGTTGATCTTGGCGTGTTTCCTGACTTGATGAAGCATAGTAAAGTTATTCCACTGTTCAAAACCGGTAATACTACTGACCCCACTAATTTTAGACCTATATCAATACTGCCCACACTTAGTAAAATCTTTGAAAAAGCTATTTTAAATCAATTGCAAGGACATTTTTATCGTAATAACTTAATGCACTCACAGCAATTTGGTTTCACAAGGGGTCGTTCTACTACTCATGCAGGCGTTGACCTAATTAATCATATAATCGATGCCTGGGAACAATCTCATGATGCAATAGGTGTATTTTGTGATTTGTCCAAAGCGTTTGATTGTGTTCATCACGAAACTCTTGTCAGGAAGCTAAGTCATTACGGCGTAAAAGACCAGGCTCTTAGCCTCTTGGAATCTTATCTGAACAACAGAATCCAAAAGGTTGATGTCAATGGTGAAAGATCATCTGGATCTAAAATAAACATGGGCGTTCCGCAGGGCTCGATTCTTGGTCCTTTCCTATTTCTTGTTTATATTAATGATTTACCATATCTAGTGAAAGAAAAACATGATATAGTTTTGTTCGCCGATGATACCTCATTACTTTTTAAAGTAAAGAGACAACAACTCGATTATGACGACGTGAACAACGCTATATCTGAAATAGTAAAATGGTTTACTGTAAATAACCTCTTATTGAATGAAAAGAAAACTAAATGTGTAAAATTTGTTTTACCAAATGTTAAACCGAGTACCACAATTGTTAAGGTAAAGGATGAAAAGTTGAGCCTTGCTGACTCAACTACATTTTTAGGCATAACTTTGGACGCCACGCTCCAATGGGGGCCACATATTGAAAAATTGTCGAAGAGACTGAGTTCAGCAGCATACGCAGTTAAAAAGATAAGATACCTCACTGATGTGGACACTGCTAGACTAGTTTACTTTAGTTACTTTCATAGCCTAATGAGTTATGGCTTATTATTATGGGGCCATGCTGCGGATGTGAATAACATTTTTGTTTTGCAGAAACGGGCTGTTCGATCAATTTATAAATTAGGGCCAATGGTCTCCTTAAGGCAAAAATTTAAAGAGATTAACATATTAACATTTGTGTCTCAATATATATATGAAAACATTATGTACGTTAAGACAAATATAGATTCTTTTAAGAAAAATTGTGATAAACACAATTTTAACACTAGAAATAAGGATAAACTTGCTGCGCATATAAGCAGGCTTAGTAAAGTAAACAAATCTTTTAAAGGCAATTGTATACGCTTTTATAACAAGATTCCTAAAGATATCCAAGATTTACCACTAAATAAATTTAAGCGAGTGATAAAAGAAAAATTGTATAAGAAAGGCTATTACGAAATATCAGATTATATGCAAGATAAATCTCCATGGGAGTAGTTACAAATGTACAGAGTAGACTTTATATGACGACACAGGTAGAATTATCTACTGTATATGATATATATTTTATCTTTTTAACGTAGCCGCTTTTGGCTATTAATATATTTTTGTTTCATATTTAGAAATTTAGCTAGGGTAGCCTAGGGCCTGACAAATTGTATTTTTAGAATAGGAGCACTTCTGGGCAGGTTTCTGGGTGGTTTACTGTCCAGGGGGTCCGGCTAACCATACGCATGTAACACAACATTTTCTCTTGGCATGAACTCGATGTTATTTTATTTACCACCTAACGTTACATGTTGTTTGGTTAGCTTGGCCAGCCCCGAGGCAGTGCTTTAGGGGCTAGTTTTAAGTTTTTAGTCCACCTGAGCCGCGTTTACACTAGGTTCATAAAATTGTTATTGTTAAAATTGTTAATTCTTGACCATCAAAAAGCGAAATGTAAAATTTACTACTTTGAATAAATAATTTGATTTGATTTGATTTGATTTGACGCACGACGGAGCGCTAAAACATCGCAGCGGTTTATCACATCCATACTAGAAATGTCAATCCCCATACTAAAACCGTTTAACCGCTGTTGACGCAGCGCTATCGCAGTGTCGTCCGTCGAGTGCGGTTTTAGTATGGAGAGTGACTTTCCTAGTATGGATCTGACAGACCGCTGCGATATTTTTACGCCCCGTCGTGGATCAAGTGCGCGATCCGCCTACAGTTTATGTCTTATAAAGTTTCTACACTTGAAAATTAAAACTAATTAAGACAGGTGTCACCTTTGATACTCGTGAATGTGCTATGTATGTGTATGACAATCTAGACGAAGTGGTTTACCTATAAATTGATCTAAAATTAATGCATTATCCATATTATAAAGCAAAAAAACATTCAAACATTCAGTTACTTGAATGAACCCGGCGGTAAAATAACAATTATTGTACTCTTCGGCCAACACTGAATTGACACAAAAATTACCACAATAATAATATTAACGGTTAACAACGCTTGCAATAACAAGCCACAATTTAAATACGAGCTATTGAATTTTCAGTATTGTTTGCGATCACAAACGTAACAATTATTTATTTTCCAAATATAAACTAAAATACTATCATTACTAAACAACAATATTTTTATAATCTAACATAACAATGTGTTGCTTCTAAACTACGATGAATCAAAAATTCCTTGTATGGTATTTTTAGGCAACTAAGGGACTCGAGGGTTTCATGCGTATTACAATTTTAGGCGACAGGCTGACAACCTGTCACTACAGTGATACACGAATTATCTGAAAGGGCCCTCAATACCGCAGACGTGGCGATAACGACCGTAATTTTGCGATCGTTAACGCTCTACCTACCCCGCAAGGGATAAAGGCGTGATTTGTGTGCGTGTGGTATTTTTAGTTCAATCCTGTCACTATAGTATTTCATTGGATAATAAAATGAAATTTACTTTCGTAGAGTTTTAGCGTTTTGAGAGACACACTAAGTATAGCTTTTATTTTTCTTTTTAGAAGCATAATTATGTTTGCAAGCTTATAGTAATGGAGCTTCTATAACAACAGTCGTATTTTGTTGCAATGCTCGATTAAGCTTGGAAGTCTACCAGAAAACGAGTAAGTTTATTATTATAAGTATTAAAGACAGAATATAAAACTACTGTTTAGCAGCGAAAATACATACGTAAAATATGATGGGGAATTGAAGATCATGAAAACAAAAACAGTTAATTACAAGTATGGACTCTATGGTCAATTTATGGTAAAATATGTTTTGTTATCGACCATCATCTCGATCAAAAATCATCTTGAATAGAGCTTGATGTATAATGACCAATTCTAAACACCCTAGGTCAACAAGACATTGTTTGAAACCAATTTTTTTGCAACTATTTTTCGAAAACATCTCTATTTTTCAATAACACATTCTAGTTTCATTCTAATTCAGCTCCTAAATTTAGCAAGTTTCACTCAACACGCAACACAAGTGGTTCAAATGCTTGTTGTCAATTCCAACTATCTCGTGCTGGCAGCCTCATCTGCGGCATTTCGTAGCGAGAATAATTTCCCTATTACTCGGCGAAATCTTATTCAAATAATCCCAAGTTCGCGACTGCAATCCGGGAGGATGCAAATTGCACCAGCCTGTCTTATTAGTACAACTTAGAGTGTGATCAGATGTACCGCACGCTTAGAGCATACAACCTATGGAGGTGGTAAACAGTGAACAATTTCTTCTGACACTTTTTGCGGGAGGGGATAAATACGTACAGCGCGCAACGATAATTTTACAACAACTTGACAAATATACAAAATGTCTACTGTCAGTTTCATATAACGTACTGGGCAATCAAGCAGGGAATTCTGGAAGTCTGGAATGACTTTGTCATCTCCATAGGTTGAATGCTCTAAGACCGCACGATACGTTGCTGCAATTGACAGTTTGTGTCTTATATTCACCATTATGAGCCTCACGACTATGGTGCTGCTTCGTCATATGTTTCTCGATTAGGTTTGATAAAACTCCTTCCGACTGGAAATATGCTGCAACATTGTGCGGCACGTGTACAGCGGTATACACGTGTATGCACGTGAATACAATCAAATGTCTAACTTTAACGAGTTAATTTACTGAACTGAGTAAATGAATGAAAGCAATCGACGAGAAAGATTCACTCATTGACAAATGAATACATTTAAAGCTGTTACCAATACAAACAAACACAAAACGTTTTTTGCTGAAAAAAATAACTGCAAAATAAAGTTCACAGAACAAATATAACATTCAACAGGAAACCCATCTAATTTCTGACGATCGACAGCATTTTTATTGCTTTATAGAAAGTTCAATATTGAACTGCACGAGCCGTATGCATAACACCAATTTATGAGATAGATAGAGGCACTCATCGTGTTAGGTTGGGTTTATGACTCGCGTAAAATAGAACTTCCGTATACTGCTCGAAAGTTCTTCATGTTAAGTATTTTCTCTGCTCTGATTGCGAACTTTGAGCTGCAAAGTTTGACTCAGAATAAGATTTACGATATTTTGAACTCCTCTTTCTACGGCAACTGGTCTGCGCTTTTGGTTTTTATTATACTATTTGCTGTTCGTTGCGAGTGAGTTTAAATTATGTATTTTTTATTTCAACCAGATCAGTTGAATTCATACTCTAACATACATATATCACGCCTTTATCCGTTGCGGGGTAGGCAGAGCGTCAACGGCCGTAAGAATACGGTCGCCATCGCCACGTCTGACATTTTTGAGGATTGTTTTCCAAGGTTGTTTCAGAAAACATGTGTATCACTATAGTGACAGGTTGTCAGCCTGTCACCCAAAAATTGTAAATTGTTTATTGTATACTCTAACAATCACCCGAAAAAAAAAAAAAGGTCTGGATTCGAAATCACTTTAAATAAAATTGAATGGTATTGATATAATTGTTAGGTAGTTTACCTACCTATTTACCTACTTTAGATAGCAAGAAATAAAAAAGGATGGCCTCACAGACAAAATTCGTCCAATATTGTTTCTCTCTCGCCGAAGCAAAAACACAGAAACTCTAGCGGCGTTCCACACGAACATTTCCTCAAATTCTGCTCGCAGCAAAATCAGTTTATTTTCCAACTGACAAATTGCGTTTGGTAACTAGATATTTTTTTCCTTTGGGAATAACCCAGTAAAGCTTTTTCAAAACAATATAAGTTACTATTACTACCGAACACTAGAAAAAAAATACTATCTTGTTTCGACTACTCATAAATGTTAAAATGATGCCCCAGCCTAGTTAGGTTATAAACTCGTGCGTTGTACTATGTATTTTGAGCATAATAGAAAGTAATAATAAATAAATATTCTGGAAAATGTTGAAGTACATGTTCATTGCATATTTTTTGGTACGTCCTTATATATATATATAATACACTTATGATAGGTATATGTATGTGTGTACCTATATGCGCGCTAAAATTGTTGGATTGACGTTTCTTGGTAGTAGGTAAGGGATGTTTCAATTAGTGAAGGGCACCGTGGACGGATGTCGTTATTTCCGGCACATGAACCATGTTTCCGGCACAGGAAAGGTACCTTTATAGATATGGCGGTGTTGAGTTGCCTGTTGATCGGCACATGTCTGTCAACGGTGTCTATACATAATGTATGTTTAAAGAGGGTGTGAAGAAGAGGGTCTACGAAATTTGGCAAAGATATACCAATTTAGTAAATAACTTGGAAAAATGCTGGAAGCGAACAGAGCGTTACGAAATCTACTTTGAACAATCTATTTAGATCTTAGAGAGCAAGTTTCATTCATAAGACGTCACAGTTTTACCTCGTAAAAATTAGAATCTGGTTGACCGAGCATTGCTCGGTTTTTTATAGTGTCTTTTTGGAAAATGAAATCGGGATATTATCGCTCCCGGAACTCTCTACAATGTGTTTTCATAAAATTTTATAAATATTTTATTAAATTCGTTGTAGCTATTTTAAAGATCCCGATTTAATAAATAGGTACATAAGAATTGCTCACTTGAACGTAGAGTTCCAAGCATCAACAGAAAGTATCTTTTGTCATTACGCTTTTCATCCTGCACATTCGTGTATTCACACGCAGCAGTTTTGAGAGTCATGGCCTTTTCACCGCCTCACCTCATACTGTCACACTTGACTGCTCGCCAGCTTAAAAAGTCCGCGAGGCAATTAAGCCGGTAGCAGCACTCGGTAGCTTCAGCTCACTGTCTCGCGCCCTTTCAACTCGGCTCGCACTACTCAGCGACACGTGGTGCGTAATTAGCATCCCTTCACACCGCTGCTACTGTAGAAAATATGTAGCTGCCGGAAAGAATATAGAAAAATGTATAAACTTTTTGTTTATGCCACGTTTCTAAACTGCCGTCACGATCTAAACTGATGAACCACACCAACAGACAGCTCAGCCAGAACAATCGGGTGCTACAGATTTTATGATAGGGGATATAACAAGTTTCGTGAAAAGTAAATGAAGTTTTTTAAAACTAAGTATCCCAAATTCAGCGACTATACAATACGCTGGCGTGTTTTGCCAGTTTTGTTTTTATTCCTTTTTCATTACCATAACTTCTGATTTCCTAGCTATTTGTTCGTAAGTTGCTGCTAATTATACAGGCAAACTTATAGACGAATTTCAGCATTAGTAGAAAGCCACATCTGCAAATACAATTACGTATATATCTCTGCAATTACAACTCAAGGATTAACTATGTACGTACAAGGAAATAGCATGGATGAATTTCCAATCGATAGCTTCAATCAATCCACTTTGAGGTAGCTGTGTCTACAATTGATCAATCGTGGAATCACTTTACAGGATATAAATGGCTTTTTATGACTCACGGACGGGAGTAATTGTTAAGAAGTAGCATTGACTACATTGAGTTTTCTGATTGGAACGAGACTGGTGAAGGTGATTTTTTTTACTGTTGTTGGCGCTTTGTCTTCTTTCTTTAAATGCTAAACTATTTACCAACATTGAAACCGTATAAATTATCGAAAATAAATATACATATGTGTGATGCCAGCTTAGAAATAGCATCCCATGTGGGTGTCGTAAAAAGCGACTAAATGATAATTATCCAGGAAATGGCTGCGCATTATCGCTTCATCATTCTCTGAGAATTAATTATACATCCACTAGGCTCGCCAATTTGCCTGCCAAGCGTGGTGAGTATGGCAATACCCACCGATAGGGGGAGGCTCATTTCCAGCAGTGAACTGTTGTGGCTTTTAAGGTTAAGGTTAAATAGGTACCTACTAGATTATCCTTTTCTCAGTTCATATTTTTGGCGGTAAATGGTCCCGGCGGCGATTACATAAACAGGATTCAACGGCGACCTTAATGCCGCTAATAAAGTTTTACGAGGACCCTTGAAGACGCCACCCCTTTGCAAGACGACAATGCTTTTAGGTACAATTTCTTGTTGCTAAAAGATTGATTTGTTGGCAGAAAATATTTAGAAATATTTAGAATTTATGCTTATTATTCATTTCTTTATTCAATTGGTGACGACAGCTAAACAACAATCGAACAGTTGATTTTAAATAAGATCCTTGACAGTAATATTTTTGTTAATTTGCATTTTGACATGGTAATGAACCTATTGAAATAGCACCGTAAGTCAATAACTTTGATCATTGATTACCTAGAAGAAAAAATATTTTAAGTAATTTAATTATACTTCATCCAATTTCATTCAAAATGCTATCTGCACGCTATTTTCCAAATATGAATATGGTTGATAAGGTCAACTCTATTATGCAACAATCTAATGGAACTAGGTAGTTTGGGATGATTGAAATTGACGTATGTTCCCTCCTGAAAACATACTTTTTCAATCAATAAAAGATATCAGAAAAAATGCTCTAAAAGTCTAGTTAATAATATTCCTAAAATACCTATGCACTTTCTTTTGCAACGTACCCATCAGTATCAACGTGACGTTGATGTATGGTTGATATTTTATTTGGGTGTTACTAAAACTTAATTCAGTTTTTCTTACTAGGTTTTTTTTCATAGCTATTAAGTTACAGTATATGTATAGGTATTTATTGCTGAATTCTTTTAATAATGCTTACCTCAGTGAACTTCTACTTATTATTAGTTTGTCCCTTCGACTAGGGTATGTGGCGACGCGCATGCGCTCCACATACAAGTCCTGAAACGCGGTATCGAAGTGTTTGTTAAGAACCTCCAAATATATTGGTTGGACCAGTCGTCTGACCACAACACTTAACCAGGTGGGTAGTGTTGCAACATAGTAGCATATTTTCACGTAGGGGACTTTGATTGTGTCGCAATACCCTACGTGATTTACGCCATAGTTTTATAGTACGATTAGAATACGGATTCGTTAGTATAATATAAGGAGTGTAGTATTAACAATAAATGTGCATTGGGTAAACAGCTACGGTCTTTATAATATCGCTCCGCTACTGATCATTAACCCGCGTCGAGCATGGCAGCCTTCACCGACGGCCGCGCTGAAGCGCTGACCAATAGAAGAATCTGGGCTCCAGTCATCATATCTACAATATCACCATTCCTTTCCATTGCGTTTGCCAGACCATAATGGCATACGTACTAGGTAGCTACCCTTGTGGCAGTTGCGTGCCACCACAAACCAATAAAAGATGATCTTGCGATTTGAAATATTTTATTACGGGAAAAGAAACCCTAAAACAATATTATTATATGATTAGAGGATGGTGGATGAGCTATGGAAACATAACAAGGAAAACATAGGCTTATGAATACCTTATAGGGTTTTCTCTAACTTTCGTAAGTCCGCTGTAGCTTCACATATGGCGACTGGGTCAAAAAGTCAGAAAAATGTGTGACGACATTCCAATTTCCAATTTGAAATGATTCGTGACGGGACAGGTGGTTTATGAAGTATGTGGACGCAGAGGTTCTACTCTGCTACACTCTTTTTCCTCCTGAAGGTATATAAGTCTGGTTTGTAGAAGAAACGCAATGTTTGGGCATGCTCACGCTTACGCTCATGACGGCTCATGGTGGCTCACGGCTCACGATACGGATTGTAGAATAAATCAATGTCAGGACGTCAGGACGTTTAAGATCAACACAGTTAATTCCTGCGACATGACGTTTATATTCGTGAACAATTGTTGAGTGCGCTAGCGGCTGTAATCCCATTACACCAACACGAGGAGGTGCTGTTTTCTTAATTGCTATAATTACTACGTGAGGCGGCAATGAAAAATAGGACCAGTGCGAGTTGTAACGCTCGCGATTACTGTGCTGTAAAGACATTATTACATAGCAAGTCTCGAGGCGTTGTTATTGCTAGGAATAGAGTGTAGAGATTATGTTAATGTGACTTAACCCTTCTTTATTGAAAGAATTTGAAGAATTTGAATTTTGAATTTCAAAAAGTTATATTTAAATACTTTAAAAAAATCCTTTCTTGAAGATTTGTTCCCATGTTTACCTATACTTAAAAATCCGGCATTATTATGTTTTTCTTAATCACGTTTCTTAACGTGAGACGTATCAGACGTGGCGATAACGACCGTAATTTTACGGTTGTTGACGCTCTGCTTACCCCGCCAAGGATATAGGCGTGATATGTGTATGTGTACGTTTCTTAATATTTATTTAGGTAATTAATTAGTTTTGAAATGTAATGATTACCAAACAAAAGTTAAAAAAAGAACATATCTCTTTCTCTATGTTTTTATATCTGTTTCAGGATTTATAGATTTTCAGAGTACAGACGTTCAATACACTCGAATCCTCAATACAATGTATCTTATTTCCACGCAACATTCTATCAAATGTTAAGTCGTCTGAAAAGAATAAAGTAGATCATAAAACACGAATAAAGCCATATGTCAAGGGGACGATGTCGCGCTTGCGATGCATGGAGTGCACGGGTTGTCTACCCATTCTTATGCTTCACATGTTTTATACTGAATAACTTTTACTGACTGCTGTAAACTTATTATAGCGAAATGTAATCAGATTATATGGTCATGGACTGCTCACACAACAAAAAAGCTGCAGTGAGGTGTAAAAAATGACAAGTAGATATGGCTCAAAAGTTTCATATTCGCACCGGACTCCGCTCCGGTGTGCGGAGTGACCGAACTCAGAAGCAGATTTGTGAAACTACCGCACACTAGAAACTGTGAGAGTCGCCAGAAGAACAGCCACTCTTATCACTATCAACTTTTTCACTGATATTCCAGTTTCACTGATATTTCAGTTACTAAATCGTTAAACTCTTGCCCTATTCTTGCTGAATCAATTCTAAGAGGTAATGTAAAACGTAGTGATAATGTTTTTAAATTTAGGCACGTTAGTGATATTGAAATCATAAAAGTATTTAAAACTTTACAATTGAAAAAGACTTCAGACATACATGGCCTCTCAGTTAAAATAATAAGTTCCATAATCGATTGTATTGCTCCATGTCTAGCATGTATTTTTAATGAATGTGTTGATCTTGGCGTGTTTCCTGACTTGATGAAGCATAGTAAAGTTATTCCACTGTTCAAAACCGGTAATACTACTGACCCCACTAATTTTAGACCTATATCAATACTGCCCACACTTAGTAAAATCTTTGAAAAAGCTATTTTAAATCAATTGCAAGGACATTTTTATCGTAATAACTTAATGCACTCACAGCAATTTGGTTTCACAAGGGGTCGTTCTACTACTCATGCAGGCGTTGACCTAATTAATCATATAATCGATGCCTGGGAACAATCTCATGATGCAATAGGTGTATTTTGTGATTTGTCCAAAGCGTTTGATTGTGTTCATCACGAAACTCTTGTCAGGAAGCTAAGTCATTACGGCGTAAAAGACCAGGCTCTTAGCCTCTTGGAATCTTATCTGAACAACAGAATCCAAAAGGTTGATGTCAATGGTGAAAGATCATCTGGATCTAAAATAAACATGGGCGTTCCGCAGGGCTCGATTCTTGGTCCTTTCCTATTTCTTGTTTATATTAATGATTTACCATATCTAGTGAAAGAAAAACATGATATAGTTTTGTTCGCCGATGATACCTCATTACTTTTTAAAGTAAAGAGACAACAACTCGATTATGACGACGTGAACAACGCTATATCTGAAATAGTAAAATGGTTTACTGTAAATAACCTCTTATTGAATGAAAAGAAAACTAAATGTGTAAAATTTGTTTTACCAAATGTTAAACCGAGTACCACAATTGTTAAGGTAAAGGATGAAAAGTTGAGCCTTGCTGACTCAACTACATTTTTAGGCATAACTTTGGACGCCACGCTCCAATGGGGGCCACATATTGAAAAATTGTCGAAGAGACTGAGTTCAGCAGCATACGCAGTTAAAAAGATAAGATACCTCACTGATGTGGACACTGCTAGACTAGTTTACTTTAGTTACTTTCATAGCCTAATGAGTTATGGCTTATTATTATGGGGCCATGCTGCGGATGTGAATAACATTTTTGTTTTGCAGAAACGGGCTGTTCGATCAATTTATAAATTAGGGCCAATGGTCTCCTTAAGGCAAAAATTTAAAGAGATTAACATATTAACATTTGTGTCTCAATATATATATGAAAACATTATGTACGTTAAGACAAATATAGATTCTTTTAAGAAAAATTGTGATAAACACAATTTTAACACTAGAAATAAGGATAAACTTGCTGCGCATATAAGCAGGCTTAGTAAAGTAAACAAATCTTTTAAAGGCAATTGTATACGCTTTTATAACAAGATTCCTAAAGATATCCAAGATTTACCACTAAATAAATTTAAGCGAGTGATAAAAGAAAAATTGTATAAGAAAGGCTATTACGAAATATCAGATTATATGCAAGATAAATCTCCATGGGAGTAGTTACAAATGTACAGAGTAGACTTTATATGACGACACAGGTAGAATTATCTACTGTATATGATATATATTTTATCTTTTTAACGTAGCCGCTTTTGGCTATTAATATATTTTTGTTTCATATTTAGAAATTTAGCTAGGGTAGCCTAGGGCCTGACAAATTGTATTTTTAGAATAGGAGCACTTCTGGGCAGGTTTCTGGGTGGTTTACTGTCCAGGGGGTCCGGCTAACCATACGCATGTAACACAACATTTTCTCTTGGCATGAACTCGATGTTATTTTATTTACCACCTAACGTTACATGTTGTTTGGTTAGCTTGGCCAGCCCCGAGGCAGTGCTTTAGGGGCTAGTTTTAAGTTTTTAGTCCACCTGAGCCGCGTTTACACTAGGTTCATAAAATTGTTATTGTTAAAATTGTTAATTCTTGACCATCAAAAAGCGAAATGTAAAATTTACTACTTTGAATAAATAATTTGATTTGATTTGATTTGATTTGACGCACGACGGAGCGCTAAAACATCGCAGCGGTTTATCACATCCATACTAGAAATGTCAATCCCCATACTAAAACCGTTTAACCGCTGTTGACGCAGCGCTATCGCAGTGTCGTCCGTCGAGTGCGGTTTTAGTATGGAGAGTGACTTTCCTAGTATGGATCTGACAGACCGCTGCGATATTTTTACGCCCCGTCGTGGATCAAGTGCGCGATCCGCCTACAGTTTATGTCTTATAAAGTTTCTACACTTGAAAATTAAAACTAATTAAGACAGGTGTCACCTTTGATACTCGTGAATGTGCTATGTATGTGTATGACAATCTAGACGAAGTGGTTTACCTATAAATTGATCTAAAATTAATGCATTATCCATATTATAAAGCAAAAAAACATTCAAACATTCAGTTACTTGAATGAACCCGGCGGTAAAATAACAATTATTGTACTCTTCGGCCAACACTGAATTGACACAAAAATTACCACAATAATAATATTAACGGTTAACAACGCTTGCAATAACAAGCCACAATTTAAATACGAGCTATTGAATTTTCAGTATTGTTTGCGATCACAAACGTAACAATTATTTATTTTCCAAATATAAACTAAAATACTATCATTACTAAACAACAATATTTTTATAATCTAACATAACAATGTGTTGCTTCTAAACTACGATGAATCAAAAATTCCTTGTATGGTATTTTTAGGCAACTAAGGGACTCGAGGGTTTCATGCGTATTACAATTTTAGGCGACAGGCTGACAACCTGTCACTACAGTGATACACGAATTATCTGAAAGGGCCCTCAATACCGCAGACGTGGCGATAACGACCGTAATTTTGCGATCGTTAACGCTCTACCTACCCCGCAAGGGATAAAGGCGTGATTTGTGTGCGTGTGGTATTTTTAGTTCAATCCTGTCACTATAGTATTTCATTGGATAATAAAATGAAATTTACTTTCGTAGAGTTTTAGCGTTTTGAGAGACACACTAAGTATAGCTTTTATTTTTCTTTTTAGAAGCATAATTATGTTTGCAAGCTTATAGTAATGGAGCTTCTATAACAACAGTCGTATTTTGTTGCAATGCTCGATTAAGCTTGGAAGTCTACCAGAAAACGAGTAAGTTTATTATTATAAGTATTAAAGACAGAATATAAAACTACTGTTTAGCAGCGAAAATACATACGTAAAATATGATGGGGAATTGAAGATCATGAAAACAAAAACAGTTAATTACAAGTATGGACTCTATGGTCAATTTATGGTAAAATATGTTTTGTTATCGACCATCATCTCGATCAAAAATCATCTTGAATAGAGCTTGATGTATAATGACCAATTCTAAACACCCTAGGTCAACAAGACATTGTTTGAAACCAATTTTTTTGCAACTATTTTTCGAAAACATCTCTATTTTTCAATAACACATTCTAGTTTCATTCTAATTCAGCTCCTAAATTTAGCAAGTTTCACTCAACACGCAACACAAGTGGTTCAAATGCTTGTTGTCAATTCCAACTATCTCGTGCTGGCAGCCTCATCTGCGGCATTTCGTAGCGAGAATAATTTCCCTATTACTCGGCGAAATCTTATTCAAATAATCCCAAGTTCGCGACTGCAATCCGGGAGGATGCAAATTGCACCAGCCTGTCTTATTAGTACAACTTAGAGTGTGATCAGATGTACCGCACGCTTAGAGCATACAACCTATGGAGGTGGTAAACAGTGAACAATTTCTTCTGACACTTTTTGCGGGAGGGGATAAATACGTACAGCGCGCAACGATAATTTTACAACAACTTGACAAATATACAAAATGTCTACTGTCAGTTTCATATAACGTACTGGGCAAACAAGCAGGGAATTCTGGAAGTCTGGAATGACTTTGTCATCTCCATAGGTTGAATGCTCTAAGACCGCACGATACGTTGCTGCAATTGACAGTTTGTGTCTTATATTCACCATTATGAGCCTCACGACTATGGTGCTGCTTCGTCATATGTTTCTCGATTAGGTTTGATAAAACTCCTTCCGACTGGAAATATGCTGCAACATTGTGCGGCACGTGTACAGCGGTATACACGTGTATGCACGTGAATACAATCAAATGTCTAACTTTAACGAGTTAATTTACTGAACTGAGTAAATGAATGAAAGCAATCGACGAGAAAGATTCACTCATTGACAAATGAATACATTTAAAGCTGTTACCAATACAAACAAACACAAAACGTTTTTTGCTGAAAAAAATAACTGCAAAATAAAGTTCACAGAACAAATATAACATTCAACAGGAAACCCATCTAATTTCTGACGATCGACAGCATTTTTATTGCTTTATAGAAAGTTCAATATTGAACTGCACGAGCCGTATGCATAACACCAATTTATGAGATAGATAGAGGCACTCATCGTGTTAGGTTGGGTTTATGACTCGCGTAAAATAGAACTTCCGTATACTGCTCGAAAGTTCTTCATGTTAAGTATTTTCTCTGCTCTGATTGCGAACTTTGAGCTGTAAAGTTTGACTCAGAATAAGATTTACGATATTTTGAACTCCTCTTTCTACGGCAACTGGTCTGCGCTTTTGGTTTTTATTATACTATTTGCTGTTCGTTGCGAGTGAGTTTAAATTATGTATTTTTTATTTCAACCAGATCAATTGAATTCATACTCTAACATACATATATCACGCCTTTATCCGTTGCGGGGTAGGCAGAGCGTCAACGGCCGTAAGAATACGGTCGCCATCGCCACGTCTGACATTTTTGAGGATTGTTTTCCAAGGTTGTTTCAGAAAACATGTGTATCACTATATTGACAGGTTGTCAGCCTGTCACCCAAAAATTGTAAATTGTTTATTGTATACTCTAACAATCACCCGAAAAAAAAAAAAAGGTCTGGATTCGAAATCACTTTAAATAAAATTGAATGGTATTGATATAATTGTTAGGTAGTTTACCTACCTATTTACCTACTTTAGATAGCAAGAAATAAAAAAGGATGGCCTCACAGACAAAATTCGTCCAATATTGTTTCTCTCTCGCCGAAGCAAAAACACAGAAACTCTAGCGGCGTTCCACACGAACATTTCCTCAAATTCTGCTCGCAGCAAAATCAGTTTATTTTCCAACTGACAAATTGCGTTTGGTAACTAAATATTTTTTTCCTTTGGGAATAACCCAGTAAAGCTTTTTCAAAACAATATAAGTTACTATTACTACCGAACACTAGAAAAAAAATACTATCTTGTTTCGACTACTCATAAATGTTAAAATGATGCCCCAGCCTAGTTAGGTTATAAACTCGTGCGTTGTACTATGTATTTTGAGCATAATAGAAAGTAATAATAAATAAATATTCTGGAAAATGTTGAAGTACATGTTCATTGCATATTTTTTGGTACGTCCTTATATATATATATAATACACTTATGATAGGTATATGTATGTGTGTACCTATATGCGCGCTAAAATTGTTGGATTGACGTTTCTTGGTAGTAGGTAAGGGATGTTTCAATTAGTGAAGGGCACCGTGGACGGATGTCGTTATTTCCGGCACATGAACCATGTTTCCGGCACAGGAAAGGTACCTTTATAGATATGGCGGTGTTGAGTTGCCTGTTGATCGGCACATGTCTGTCAACGGTGTCTATACATAATGTATGTTTAAAGAGGGTGTGAAGAAGAGGGTCTACGAAATTTGGCAAAGATATACCAATTTAGTAAATAACTTGGAAAAATGCTGGAAGCGAACAGAGCGTTACGAAATCTACTTTGAACAATCTATTTAGATCTTAGAGAGCAAGTTTCATTCATAAGACGTCACAGTTTTACCTCGTAAAAATTAGAATCTGGTTGACCGAGCATTGCTCGGTTTTTTATAGTGTCTTTTTGGAAAATGAAATCGGGATATTATCGCTCCCGGAACTTTCTACAATGTGTTTTCATAAAATTTTATAAATATTTTATTAAATTCGTTGTAGCCGTTTTAGAGATCCCGATTTAATAAATAGGTCCACAAGAATTGGTAATTTGAACGTAGAGTTCCAAGCATCAATAGAAAGTATCTTTTGTCATTACGCTTTTCATCTCGCACATTCGTGTATTCACACGCAGCAGTTTTGAGAGTCATGGCCTTTTCACCGCCTCACCTCATACTGTCACACTTGACTGCTCGCCAGCTTAAAAAGTCCACGAGGCAATTAAGCCGGTAGCAGCACTCGGTAGCTTCAGCTCACTGTGTCGCGCCCTTTCAACTCGGCTCGCACTACTCAGCGAAACATGTTGAGTAATTAGCATCCCTTCAAACCGCTGCTATCTGTAGAAAAAAGCTACTGAGAGAATATATATATATATATATATATATATATATATATATATATATATATATGTATAAAACTTCTTATTTATACGACGGTTTATTTCTCATATAATAGACGTCCCGATGGACTATACCAAAGTCACTGGTTTTTAGTAAGCAAACAACAGTTGTATGTAGGGGATATAACAAGTTTTGTGAAAAGTAAACGAAGTTTTTTTTTAAACTAAGTATCCCTACAATACGCTGGCGTGTTTTGCCATTTTCTGCCTGTTTCATTAATATAACTTCTGATTTCCTAGCTATTTGTTCGTAAGTTTTGCTGCTAGTTATAAAGGCAAAACCATCGAGAAATTTCAGCATTAGTAGAAAGCCACATCTGCAAATACAATGAAATCTCTGCAATTACAACTCAAGGATTAACTATGTACGTACAAGGAAATAGCATGGATGAATTTCCAATCGATAGCTTCAATCAATCCACTTTGAGGTAGCTGTGTCTACGATTGATCAATCGTGGAATCACTTTACAGGATATAACTGGCTTTTTATGGCTCACGGACTACGAATAAGCTCACGGATGGGAGTAATTGTTAAGAAGTAGCATTGACTACATTGAGTAGGTGATTGGAACGAGATTGGTGAAGGTGGATTTTTTTTACTGTTATTGGCGCTTTGTCTTCCCCACATGGTTTTAAATGCTCAACTATCTACTAACATTGAAAACGCAAAAATTATCGAAAATAAATATACATATGTGTGATGCCAGCTTAGAAATAGCATCCCATGTGGGTGTCGTAAATAGGCAGCCATTTTCTGAATTATTATCATTTAGTCGCTTCAGCATTCTCTGGGACATCCACTAAGCTCGCCAATTCACCTGCCAAGTGTGGTGAGTATGGCGGTACCCACCGACAGGGGGAGGCTCATTTCCAGCAGTGAACAGTTGTGGCTTTTAAGGTTAAGGTTAAATAGGTACCTACTAGATTATCCTTTTCTCAGTTCATATTTTTGGCGGTAAATGGTCCCGGCGGCGATTACATAAACAGGATTCAACGGCGACCTTAATGCGGCTAATAAAGTTTTACGAGGACCCTTGAAGACGCCACCCCTTTGCAAGACGACAATGCTTTTAGGTACGCTTTCTTGTTGCTAAAAGATTGATTTGTTGGTAGAAAATATTTGGAAATTGATAGAGCTTATTATTAATTTCTTTATGCTTTTTTGATGACAGCTATTCAACAATCGAACAGTCTCCTTGACAGTATTATTTTTGTTCATTTGCATTTTGACATGGTAATGAACCTATTGAAACAGCACCGTAAGTCAATAACTTTGATAATTAATTACCTAGAAGAAAAAATATTTTAAGTAATTTAAATATACTTCATCCAATTTTATTCAAAATGTATATATGTTTAATGTGTAAATGTATATTTTCCAAATATGAAATTGGTTGTTAAGGTCAACTCTATTATGCAACAATCTAATGGAACTATGTAGTTCGTGATGATTGAAATTGACGTATGTTCCCTCCTGAAAACATACTTTTTCAATCAATAAAAGATATCAGAAAAAATGCTCTAAAAGTCTAGTTAATAATATTCCTAAAATACCTATGCACTTTCTTTTGCAATGTACCCATCAGTATCAACGTGACGTTGATGTATGGTTGATATTTTATTTGGGTGTTACCAAAACTTAATTCCTTTTTTCTTACTAGTTTTTTTTTCACAGCTAACTGTTATTGTATATGTGTGAGCATTTATTGCTGAATTCTTTTAATAATGATTACTTCAGTGAACTTCTACTTATTATTAGTTTGTCCCTTCGGCTAGGGTATGTGGCGACGCGCATGCGCTCCACATACAAGTCCTGAAACGCGGTATCGAAGTGTTTGTTAAAAAACCTCTCAATATATCCGGTTGGACCAGTCGTCTGACCACAACACTCAACCAGGTGGGTAGTGTTGCGGATGCAACATAGTAGCATATTTTCACGTAGGGGACTTTGATCGTGTCTCAATACCCTACGTGATTTGCGTCATAGTTTAAGTAAGATTAGAATACGGATTCGTTAGTATATAAGCTGTATAGTATTAGCAATAAATGTGCATTGAGTAAACAGCTACGGTCTTTATAATATCGCTCCGCTACTGATCATAAACCCGCGTCGAGCATGGCAGCCTTCAGCGACGGCCGCGCTGGAGCGCTGACCAATAGAAGAATGGCCTCCAGTCTTCATATCTACAATATCACCATTCCTTTCCATTACGTATGCCAGACCATAATGGCATACGTAATAGGTAGCTACCCTTTTTCCTCCTCCGTCGTCACTCGGCCTACTGGCTTCATCATACATCACTCCTCCTAAAGGTATATAAGTCTGGTTTGTAGAAGAAACGCAATGTTTGGGCATGCTCACGCTTACGCTCATGACGGCTCATGGTGGCTCACGGCTCACGATGCGGATTGTAGAATTAAAACCATAAATAAATCAATGTCAGGACGTTTAAGATCAACACAGTTAATTCCTGCGACATGACGTCTATATTCGTGAACAATTGTTGAGTGCGCTAGCGGCTGTAAACCCATTACACCAACACGGGGAGGTGCTGTTTTCTTAATTGCTATAATTACTACGTGAGGCGGCAATGAAAAATTGGACCAGTGCGAGTTGTAACGCTCGCGATTACTGCGCTGTAAAGACATTATTACCTAGCAAGTCTCGAGGCGTTGTTATTGCTAGGAATAGCGTGTAGAGATTATGATAATGTGACTTAACCCCTCTTTATTGAAAGAATTTGAAGAATTTGAATTTTGAATTTTCAAAAGGTCATATTTAAGTACTTTAAAAAAAATCCTTTCTTGAAGATTTGTTCCCATGTTTACCTATACTTAAAAACTCGATACTTGCTGATTTAAAATCCGGCATTATTAAGTTTTTCTTAATCACGTTTCTTAACGTGAGACGTGTCAGACGTGGCGATAACAACCGTAATTTTACGGTTGTTGACGCTCTGCTTACCCCGCCAGGGATATAGGCGTGATATGTGTATGTGTACATTTCTTAATATTTATTTAGGTAATAAATTAGTTTTGAAATGTATTGATTACTAAACAAAAGTTAAAAAAAGAACATATCTATTTCTCTATGTTTTTATATCTGTTTCAGGATTTATAGATTTTCAGAGTACAGACGTTCAATACACTCGAATCCTCAATACAATGTATCTTATTTCCACGCAACATTCTATCAAATGTTAAGTCGTCTGAAAAGAATAAAGTAGATCATAAAACACGAATAAAGCCATATGTCAAGGGGACGATGTCGCGCTTGCGATGCATGGAGTGCACGGGTTGTCTACCCATTCTTATGCTTCACATGTTTTATACTGAATAACTTTTACTGACTGCTGTAAACTTATTATAGCGAAATGTAATCAGGTTATATATTCGTGGACTGTTCACACAACAAAAAAGCCGCAGTGAGGTATAAAAAATGACAAGAAGATATGGCTCAAAAGTTTCATATTCGCACCGGACTCCGCACCGGTGAGCGGAGCGACAGAACTCAGAAGCGGATTTGTGAACAAATTTTAAAACCGGATTACCGCACACTCTCTCTCTTTTTCTCTTGTTTGACGACTGATGAGGCGCACTGGTAGTGCGACTGCCTTTGACGCAGAAGGTTCCGGGTTCGATTCTCGATGTTTATCACTTTGTGAATTTGTTCCCAGTCTGGTTAAGTAAGATGGTTTTGGATGGCACGTTAAGCCGTAGGTCCCGGTTGCTGTCTATGATTAGACGGCGGTCGTTACACAACCATGTCAGACGCCTGCTACACGTAGAAGGCGGTTGAAAAATTCTGACACTAGGGTTCATCGGATCGTTGGACGACTTGGTGTCCCACACGAAAGGAAGGAAGGAAGGACCGATCCGAAGAAAAGTATTATACAATTCTAATCCCAAGGTTACAAAGTACAGACGACTCGGTGTCCCACACGAAAAGAGAGAGAGAGACCGCACACTAAAGCGGGGTCCGGAAAACTGTGAAAGCCGCCAGGAAAACAGCCTCTCTTATCACTATCACTACACAGTATAAAGCAAAGCCGCTTCCCGCGCGTCTTTATGTTATGTATACTTAAATCTTTAAAACTACCCAACGGATTTTAATAAGGCTTTTTTTTTAAGATAGAAGAAATGAAGAGGAAACTTTATGTGTATAATACATGCCAGGAAAACATAACAGCCACAATGAAATACTTGTAAAATTCTTTGTTAGATTATTTGCACCACAAGTCAACACACCTTTACTTATTTTTACTATCATAAAAATGCAACAGGACTTCGCTCAATACTTTGCCTTTTCTAGCAGCGCTGAAGTTGGCCCGTGAAAATGTGACTGCGAAAGTTTGATCAGTCCGGAAGTTTTAATTGCCACTGAACGGCATTTCCGCGTCCGCTTCCGTTGCCCAGACTAACTTCACTCCAAAGTATTTTATTCGAGCAACAGCAATACTAAAACTATAAATTACCTGCACCAAAACAAACGGACCACAGGGTTTTATTTCATCAGATTTTCCGCTAAACAAACGAGTTCTAAAACTGCCTGGGCCAATTCAACTTTGTTAGCCGAACATCGCTTTGGCTCGATCAAATGAATAAAATATTTTGTGGAAAATGGATAAAATAATAAAGTTGCTTTATCGGTTTGTGTCACCAATTATTACAAGCGATCAATGTTTGAATGGGTTTCCTGTTAATTTTAAACAAAGAATCATATACCAGTAATTTATTGAACAATTTTTACTTTGTCATCTACATGTTTTGAAAAGTACGGCCTTTTTCACACTTAACGTACAACGCAGCGCTAAAATACGGCAGTAGTTATTTTGACTCAGCTATGTCGACAGCGGTTGAGCGGTTTTAGTAAAAGGATTGACATTTCTAGTATGGGTCTTACAGATACGCTGGGATACGGTGTGTTATATATATTAGCGCTGCATTGTGAGTAAAGTGTAAAAAAGGCCTTAGTTTTAATATTATGTAGAGACGACATACATCGTGTAGATACTAATTAGTTTTTAATATAAATAATTACTCATTTCTCCGTATTGTCTGTCATCTCACCATCTGATGGTAAAATTATCGTCGATGTAGACGATTATATGGGGAACAGTCATCTACATAACGAGTGTTTACAGTCGCCCTTGTGTGGGAAAGAGTTGCAAACAAAAATTTACAACGATTTTTTGTAAAAAGATGTTGGTTCTTCAATTGAAACATGTTAACTCCTTTCACACAAGTAAAGGATAGGTGTTTCTTAAAACAGTAATGCATGACCGATCAATGTTTATATCTCTTTGTTACTACCCTACCTATGTGGTATCAAGAAGACGACGTATGCATTAACCTAGATTCGATTTGTATTCAGAGTTCGTTAGCTCAGCTCGCAATGATTACACCCATGGGGATGTGTGCCACATAGCCCACGTAGAAATGTATGGCCGCAATAAAGTGCTTTATTGGTGCATTTCATATCAAGCGGTCACGGTTAACCAAACTTACCTACATCTAGTACTGAATGCGGTATTATAAACACAGATTTGAAACTTAAATGGAAAAGAAATCCGTAATTTTTTTACACAAAACTAGTATAAAAAAATCTTATCAGATGTATGCCGAAAATATCGCCTGCATTTTTGCTATATTCTCCATAAAATATGATGATCCGGTTATGAAACAAAAATTAAAGTTTTTTACATAATTATTGTCGGAAATTACGATACTTTTACGCTGTTTTACGGGAAGCCAATCAATTATAAATTGATCCTATAAAAGCGAATAAGATTAAAAACCGTACGCAATTAAAAAGTTAATTTTACGAGATCCGGATTTAATTTGGTACCTTATGTTATGGGCAGAATGATCTTTGATAACAGATCTCGATTCGTACATAATTAGTACACAAGATACCTAGAACAAAATGTGAAACAAATTTCTTTCTTAATTTTAGATTTTTTTACACGCTGAGTAGAATTGATTCGACGCTCATCCAAAACTTCAAATGAGAGATTATCGTTCATATCATAATACGCCAACACATTAGATAAATTTTCTTCTTTTTAGCGATATTAAATTAATATTATCCAACAACATAGACTAGTGATGGCTTAAATTTTTACATGCACAATTTAGTCGTGTAACTATTGTGCAGCCTTTTCACCTAACTTAAACATTGTTCTTTTAGAAAGCACCGTCGATACTATAAAAGTAGCGCCTTAGTCGTCAGGGCTACAGCATTAGGTACCTACATCCTGGTTGGAGAGGCCATAAAACTTTACGAGCCCCGAGTATCAACATTATGGTGCTTGTCGATGTCGCTCGCGCCTACCTAGTTCGACAGAGTTCAGTCGCCAATAAAATAAGTGTACAACAAAAACGGATAGAGTTATGGTAACTGCATAACGCATCTAAGGCTAAGTATCTGGTGGTTTCGGGTAGGTATCTAGTAATAGATAAACGAGAATTGAGTTTAAGAATAAATAAGATTCTTATTTACAGTTTTTAGATTGTCTTTTAAGTCACTTAATTTGAAAAGAATAATAATTTGAGAGAATAATTGTCTTGAAAATACAGGCGGAGCCACGTCGGAAAGAATTTTGTTTCTTTATTGTCGGGTGTAAAAGGTATAGGCGGGTGGTATTTATCGTGTTTTGGTGTGTTACTTCATATCCAAAATTAACAATACAACACACGAGTAGCATCTATTGCAAAAACAGGAAAAAACAATCGCAGTAAATTATTTACGGCCCAGCGTACACCAGAGGGAGGCCAATTAAGGGTTTTTGCTCATGGCTGCAAACAAATCTCATCCTCTCTCGGACAGAGTGAGGGCCGACTGGCGTAAGACCGGAGCCGCTACAGGCAACTAATAAATGTAGAAATGAAACAAGCACATTTCTTTTATTTTAAACTTAAATATAGTATTCATGGGGCATAATATAACAGTGTTTATAGTATTGCAATTTGCAGCGTTGCCAAGTCGACTGGCGATACATCGAAGTGATGAGATGTCTGTATGAAGCCGCCACAATGACCGTACAAGTACAGGACCGGCGGACTAAGCCTATCCATCTCCATCGAGGAGTGAGACAGGGGGACGTCATATCCCCGAAACTGTTCACTAACGCTCTGGAGGATATGTTTAGGACGCTGGACTGGAAAGGTCGTGGTATTAATATAAACGGCAAGTACATCTCTCACTTACGATTTGCAGGCGACATCGTCATTATGGCAGAAACGCTGCAAGACCTACAACGAATGGTGGATGACCTAGCTGATTCTTCTCGCCGCATCGGTCTCCGGATGAATTTGGATAAAACCAAAGTCATGTTCAACGAACACGTTGATCCGGAACCGATTGCCGTAAATGGAATCCAACTCGAAGTTGTTCAACAGTATGTCTACCTAGGGCAAACGCTCCAACTAGGTAGAAACAACCTTGAGAAGGAAGTCCAGAGAAGAATACAGCTGGGTTGGGCAGCATTCGGAAAACTCCGTCGAGTCTTTTCGTCGCCAATACCGCAATGCCTTAAGACGAAAGTCTTCAACCAGTGCGTCCTACCTGTCATGACATACGGAGCCGAAACGTGGACACTCACGGTACGACTGGTCCACCAACTGAAAGTCGCTCAGCGAGCTATGGAGAGAGCTATGCTCGGGGTTTCTCTAAGGGATCGTATCCGAAACGAAGTAATTCGACAGAGAACTAGAGTGACCGACATAGCTCAACGTATTAGCAAGCTGAAGTGGCAGTGGGCTGGTCATATCTGCCGAAGGACCGATAACCGCTGGGGTAAGCTGGTCCTTGAGTGGAGACCGCGTATCGGCAAACGTAGCGTAGGACGCCCTGTGGCAAGGTGGAGCGACGACATACGCAAAGCTGCGGGCAGTGACTGGAGAAGTAAAGCCGAAGACCGGGTTCAGTGGCGTGCTTTAGGAGAGGCCTATGTCCAGCAGTGGACTACAATAGGCTGTTAATGATGATGATGATGATGAGTATTGCAATGTGTGTGTTGTTGAACTTAATAGATTAATTTAATTAACCTACTCGCTTAGTGTCTACTTACTAGCTGGTGCGAATGTTGTGCTTGTGATTTTCCATAGATAAGAGTAAGTAATAGTTTTTTTGATTGTGCACTTGACAGATAATCTCTCAATCTGAAAAAGATACAAGAATTTCAGACAAGAGTTGCTCTCTGCCTAAAAAATATTTTTTTTACCAAAGTAAGGTTTATTGTAATGTTTATAACCTTTACCTCCTGTGCAGACAGATTATGATATGATCTGAATTACAACCGAACATTTATAACCAAAGGTGTCGTAAAAGACAACAAAGGGATGAAAAGGGACTAGGCAGCAACGTCACCAGTCAATACCTATAATATGTTGTGCTGGGCTGACCAATCCGCCTGCCAAGCGTGGTGAATATGGAAATCCTGTCGTGGCTTTAGCTCTGTCATGTTCTTTAAGTTTTCTTACCTACATATTTTATTTGTATTCCGCCCCTTCTCTCTCCATCTGCTAATTGGTAGAGAACTTGTTTTTGAGTATAATTTCTGGTAATTGCTAGCGTGCTTTCGGCAGTTTGCCAACTAACTACGACTAAATGGGAAAATGTGTAGTTTTTTTTACTTACTTGCTTGCTCTTTAGCGTAGGAGTTTTGAAACTGCAGCCAATAATAAAGTTGAGTCGTATTTGAGCGTTTGTAGCGCCAAAGTGCGTAAGTAGGTTGGTATTCGTATTTCAAAATCTGCAATACGTAGAGTCCTACAGGTGATTGTAACAATACAGTCGCATAAAGTACCATATTTTTTTATCAACGGAAATTTTGTACCTACTGGTTTTTCCCAATATGGTCTAGTACGAGTTTGTACGAGTAGTTTTATAATCTCGGTGGCGACTAGCGCGGAATCCGTGCAATGCCACACATGTCGTATTGCTTTGCTACGTTCACGACCTCCTGTTGTTGTCTATTTTTATTTCAATAAAGTGCTGTTGGGGTACACTCTACACAAGTTCAATCGCTGGAAAAGGAACGAACTTTCCAACTTAAAGAAATATACTAGAAACAAAACTAGAAAAAAATTAATATACGTGTATTGCTTCTAAATTTTATTAGGATGTTATTTATAGAATAGAGAACAATATTGTAAGCATATACAAAAACTGAACAAAACCAACGATTAACATTTCAGAATTGCAACTTGAACATAAAACAGAAACGAATTCACATTATTATCAGCCACACATTGCTAGCTTTTATTTTAGGTTTGGTAGTGTACTAAATAAATGCTCAACTATTTTATACTCTGTAATATATTATCGCCTACAATCCATCTACAATTTGAACTGCACTCTCAAATCTGTTTCCTAAGCATATTTTGGCATATAACCTATGGCCTCAGAGTTGCCAATTCCCCGCTCCACCTTTTTCTGTTCCACAAGGGAAATGCACTACTTATAAGAACACCAATCAAATCAGTCAATATTCTAAAGACTCGGTGTCCTAGACGAAAAGAAGAAAACCTTTATAAAGACGGTGGTAGGTAAGACGCCCTACTTGGTTCTTTTCCTGTACTGTAATAAACGAGTAGACAAATGTTGTGATCGCTTCACTGTCCGTATTTTGATAACGCCATGACATTGTTATCTGTTTGATGAATGGACTTTTATTACAAATGGCGGCAGTTATTCTGGCTGTGAACTCCGCCTCAAGGGTCCCTACGGGCCATAACCTTTCAGTTTATCAGAACAAAAAACACAATGCGAAATTAATGAAACCTAATTTTGCTCATTATCATTTGCATGAAAACATGGAAAGTGAGGTGAGGATTGTGTTGCGTTTTATCTAAGTCGAATGTAAACTCATCTTCAGATCTTGATAAATTGTTTTTTATGATGTCCATTGTCCACTGTGTCATGGGGTCTTTGTTTATACCATCCGTAGTCTTTATAGTTGCAGTTTCATATATCATTGTTTCCATGTGACGGGGAAACATTTAATTTTTCGTATGCTTACCACCATTTTAGAATATCAATCCTTACCGCATTCACGAAGCGGAAGAACAAATATGTATGTAGTTACTTATATGTTCGTCAACAGTTTCAAGAAAATAGCAAAGTAGTACTAATGTCGTAATTTTCATTTATTTAGGATGAAATATTCAAGGAATAAGGTATAAAATATACCTTCGTACCAAACAAAAAGGCAGTATCATCAAAGGACGTCAAAGTGGAAAATACATTTTTAATTTTGCTACAGAAAAGGTAAGATATATGTAATAAGATCAGTATAAAATATATTATTTCGCGGCAATAAATTGTAATCCATGCGGCAAGGTATTGTCGTAAAGTGAATAAATTTCAGCCATCTCGGTTTCGGCTGAAAGATAATCGAGATATTATTCAAAAAAGTTCATTATTCCGTATAAAAGAGAAAATAAAGCTCATTATGTCTTGGAATTTCGAGAAAATGAACCGTAATAAGGTGCGGTGAGCAGTCATCCTCTAATTCTAGGAAATATGAATGTGGCATTGCGAGTCACGGCACGTTGAGGATCCGGCTCTGAAATCACTTCCCGGCCGCACTCTCTACTGCTGACAGTGACGAATTGTGCCTCTTCTTTCACATTAATGTAATGGACTTTGTTTCATGTTCCGGAAGTTCTCGCATATTTCAAGACGTACATGCTCATAAAATTTGAAATATATGTCACGTTTTTAAAAAAATGTTAAGAATTCTTGAGTAATTGCTTGAATTAATTAATTTCATTGGTCTTACGAGTACAGTAAGTAATTGCGGTGTGTGACAGTGAAAAATGGGTGTTTCAAGAAAGAGCTCCGAGCTACCGTGTTGTACATTGCTACAATATAGTTGTAGCTGTTATTTTTTGTATGGACTACTCTTCAATTATAGATAGGTACTTCTAAAAACCATGGGTAATAATTAGTTCCAGAAGTATTTAAACCAGTTGGTCAATAGATAGTAAAGATATTTGATTTTACCTTATTTCTTTCAATATTCAGCACTTTTTTTCAAATATTATAGTTACCATATTTTTGTTAGTTCTGTTACAAAACTCATTATATTTTCCTGCGACTCTTACTTCCGTTAAAAAATTACCCAATCATAATATTCATCCACATCCATAGGAAAAATCCGTATAAAAATTACTGGAGCCTAAAATAAGAAATGACTTAATTTTAATAAATGACGCAGGCAAATGGGTTTCTTGAACATGTGTATGTACAAGACTTAATTCTCTAGTAACAGTTTTGAACGGTAGTTATAAATTATATAGTATTGTTTTCCTTTATTCTTATTAATACTATCTATTTATTTATTTTTTGGGTCAGACAGAACTAAAGAAAATATATAAACAACCACCAAAAAGACAATACCCAACCGAACCGGAGCGTACGTAATACAATCAAAACTTTTGATGAATTCTACAAAAATGTCTTTGTTTCCCTTTCAGTCCAAGTTAAATGATAAAAATTTCTGTGACCTCCATCTTCGATCAAAAAAGTTACTATTTAATGATCTGGTAAGATAATCAAATTGACTTGTGATAAACATGTAGACAAGATATGTTTTGTGTTTTGTACAAATGTACATTGATAAAGTTTATACTTTAGATTAAAAATGTCTTTTCGTAAAGTATATTTATAAATGTTCAAATGCATGTGAAAAGACTTAAAAAAAGTTTCATGGGCTGAACAAACCACGAGAAGCTTTTTTATTAACATCTAGGAATACCTAAGCTACATTACAAACAGCTATCTCCTGTAGGTTTAGGTCTAAGGCCAAGGAATATAACAGTGACGTGATATCGTCTCATCTTGATGATCCTATTATCTCGGCTGAAGGAACAACTGTCGTAAAATTTTATGACAAGCGTTATGGATCAGAAATAAGCTGAATTATACCTATGTCTTACATTTCCTACAAAGTGTTCAAAATTTGTAACTTAATATTCCGGCGTTGTTGGCGAAATAAAAGTTCGTGCAGAAATAAAACTGCATTGAAGGTTTTCCGAGTTATATTACCATGTAGGTGGAAAATGCGATTTTAAAAAATGATGATGAGTTAGGAATCCATGCACCTATTTTAACACTTTTTGCAATTCTCCGGATGGTACAACGATAACCCACCCTCAAAACTTTCCCTCCTAGTTATCGAAAATACGACAAAAACTTTATATTATACGACGTCGCAACTTTGGCGAGTAAAACATTTAACGAGCCCCGAAACTGGTAACACTTACAAAAAATATAAAGCTTATTTATTGGGGTTATGTACGAGATGTAAAATATCGAAAACGAGTAGTAACGACGGTTTGGTGGACATGGAGTCGCCGAGAGGAGATCGATACTAAAAAAATGCTTCAAACGGAGAGCATCTACTCAGTATTCAGATAACAGGAGCGAAGGCGACAAGAATACATCAAATGGTTTAAAAGGTCGTCGCTCCAGTTATTCATTCTAGGAAAATAAAAGTGTGGAACTGAGACTTTTTCACAGTACAAATGCCTTGACGAGACAAACGATAATGCCAACTGCTATAGTATACTATATATAATATGTACCAACGTCTTTAAAGAACTCCTTATGATTGGGGTATTTGATAACTTGGCTGGGCAGGTATGGTGAATGCAATTGGGTCCATCGTAACATTGTAGCACCGGCTGGCCAATGAAGACCAATTACTTTAGTAATTTTATTTAAAATATTATATGCGCCAGTAAAAACCAAAAAAACAAAACAAATAGGTCAGAACTGCAAAAGAGGTGATAAGTTCTATGACCGGCGTATATTATCATACTTTGGCTAACAATATGAGGTGTCTAACGTTATTGTTATTTTTCATTAATACGAATAACGCAGTACTATCTTCAGACAACAAAGGACTGTTTACGCCAGAATCGACAACGAAATTACCTTGTAACTAAAGCAACTTAATTCGGCATCTTAGAGAGATAAGGAGCGGCTGCGGGTTCGGATGAACAGCCGGGATCCATCACAGCAACCGCGGCGCGGATTGGCCTGTCAATTACGTCACCGCTACTCCTCCTTTAATCTGTCATCTAGACACCAATTTGGGAATTCTGCCCAAAATTCTCATAGCTGTGACGTCGTCATAAATTTTCCAGAAATGTGATCACAAAAAAATGTGATCAAAGGCTTCAATATTTCCTTAAAGATATTTCAGAAGGGTGGTTGTTAGTGGAAGTTGTTCTAAAGTGAAACTGCTAGGTGAAAAAATACTTTGATAACCGAGGGAAAAACATCCACTTTCTAACAAAGTTTCAACCTTGAGAACACTATTTTATGTGACCCTAAAACTTCAGGATCAATTTGTCTCTAAGTTCAATTGATTGCCAATCGACTTTGGTATGCATAAGAAAGTATTTTGGGGTCGACATGTGAATACAAAAACGTTTGATGTTTATGAATGAAAGTAATATGTTTGAATATTGCTATTGGTTGAAAACACATCTGTAGTTCCTGTATTGCAATTCTAAGCTTATTCTTATGTAGCAGGCCTGAAAACCAAATGTTATTTATTCTGATGTCACATATAGAAGCTCATTGTGCCATTTTTGTCTTATCATCGTAATATACACTGATGGATGACATCTCTTCTACGGCGCATCGCACACTTTACGAACGACGGACCGCTAAAATATCGCAGCGTTCTGTCAGATCCATACTAGAATTGTCAATCCCCATACTAAAACCGCTCAACCGCTGTTGACGAAGCGCTATTACAGCATCGTCCGTCGAGTGCGGTTTTAGTATGGGGAGTAACGTTTTTAGTATGGATCTGACAGACCGCTGCGATATTTTAGCGGTCCATCGTGCATTAAGTGTGCGATGCGCTTACTACGGATTTGACAAGCATGAAATATGGGTTATTTGTAAATGAAAATTAAATTGTGTCGCTTTACTCAAGTCGGGAATATCTACGAAATATCATGTTTGATCATATTGTTTTAAATAAGAAGCATAACATTATCTGTTTGGTAAATAAAGGATCGTTTCTCTTTCTGTTTACTTAAGTTGTGAACAATAAATTGTGAAATGAATAAATAAATAGATAATTAGTCATGTGTTAACTTTTTGTTACAAAGCCAATACCAACTGAACATTATTATTGGATTGGATTTGGTGCTTGATAGCCAATTCATACACAAATCAAAGTTTGAACGCAAAATTCTGCGAACCGTGACGTAGGTATCGAGTAGTGTTGTAGTGTTTTGGTACAGTGTTTCGTGGATAGTTGTGTACACAGTTTCCTATGCAACGCAGTGCACTTAGCTGAGCGAGCCGAAAATGCTGGCTCATGTGCGCCGGCACGCCCGCCGACTTAAGGTATACTTAGCAACGTGTTAAGCCCCCAACTTTATATCACTATCACATTGAGGAACCGGCTAAAATGTGCTCTCGCAAAATTTGATGCGACAAACTCCGGAAGGACAGTTTTTGTGAGGTTTTTCGGGAGTCGGTAAGACGTTATCCCGCTCCTAAAGACCGGTACGATTCAAGCGTCGAATTCGGTGCAATGGCCTCCACGGGCCTGTCGTAAGAGGTCCCATATTCGATTCCTGGATGAAGCAAAATCGTAAATTTAAGAACAGTTGTGCTCGGATCACTCCCTTCTTATAAAGTGATATAAATCAAATGTGAGTTGAGGTTGTAATTTAAATTTTGTTTAAAAGGTCTATCTATTCTACATTGGTGATACAGATAGGAGCAAAATTATAAATTTGATATAGTATAAAATTGATTATGAACTACTCATTGATATGATTAGTAAAACGCAGTCTTTTCAAAAGTGTTTTGCTCCGATACCCGATGCCAATCTCTTAATCGTCAGAGCAAGCAAGCAAGGAAGGTTGGTCCTGTCTCCGATGTACCTACAGAGGATCTTTAGTGAACCAGAATAAATAGACAACTTGGTTTAACTAGCTAATGGCCATTAAGTGGACGAGTAAATATACCTACTGCTTTAGGAGGCTCAGCCTAGAGCAGACACTATTGTTTTAGTAGACCACTTTGCCCAGGTTTGGTGTCTACTGAATGCCAAGCGGATTTGGAGAATTAATTAGCAAGACGCTGAGACGATGATGAGACGCTGTGTCTCTGTGAATCTTGCTATTTTCTTCCAAAAAAACTGTTCGAAGTTTCTGTATAGAAGCAAATTAACTCAATTAATTCTCCAAATCCGCTTGCCACAAGTGAACTCGGAACTAAATAGTTTTTACTTTAGTTTCTATACCTATTCCTAATCGTAACAACGCCATCGTTTCTTTCTTCACATTGCACTGAGAAAATTTGAGCATGAGTAAAGGAAATTCAATTTCTTTAACGACCATCATTTTTGCCAGAGCCGCCATGAATCTTAAAGATAAGCGTTTAATGGAAATAACAGTTTTTCGTAGAACACAACGGTCATACACGAAACTACCGCGCGCCATAACCTCGCAAGGGAAACAGCCGCGCATAAATACAGATCTACTTTTTGTTTGACACCATTACTTCAATTTGTACAAAAAAAATTGTTTTTTTTCTGGTGGCGAGTAGAATGTAAATATGCCAAGTGGTTTTTCAATAAGGCGGATCGCACACTTGACGCACGACGCATAGCAAAAATATCGCAGCGGTCCGTCAAATCTATACTAGAAACGCCACTCTCCACACTATTACCGCACTCGACGGATGACACTGCGATAGCGCTGCGTTGACAGCGGTTGAGCGGTTTTAGTATGGGGATTGACATTTCTAATACCTATAGATCTGACAGACCGCTGCGATGTTTTAGCGCTCCGTCGTGCTTCAAGTGTGCGCCTCCTGACTGTATTTGACGGCATAAAATTGTAGCTAACTTTGGTTAAGATACCAAACGCTCTCAGGGACATCAACTTCTGTCTGACATCAATTTTAAAACTGCATTAATTACGACGACTGACGATAAATATATATAATGTGATGCCCACTAGTATAGCACCACCCCAGATATACTCTTGGGTATCGAAAAAGGGAATGTGCCGCAGCGTTCCTTGTGGACAGATATACCATTCTGCTGTTGCAGCTACAACACCTTGCACTGCGCTTACCAAACCGCCTACAAAATGTGATGAGTATGGCCATACCACCCAATTTGGGGAGGCTTATCTATCTCCTGCAGTGGACTGTTGTGGCTGTGGTAATAGAATCCCCACAGCAATATGCGTAGAAAATCCAACTTGTCACTGAAGTCAAGTAGCTCTCCACAATTTAAGACAAAATGCGATAAGTACTGATTGATTGCTCATATTTGGTTTCTACATCTAGTGTACGTATCACAAAAGTTTATTTTTATAAAAGAAGAACGTACTTACCTTCTTGTTTCAATTTCGTACCACACTGTTTTCTTTCTTAATGGAAACCATTTTAAGGTATCCTGCTTTCTTTTCCCCTCAACATTTGTATTGCGATTTGCACTCACCCCGGGTTCCATTAATGCAACAACATAGAATGTTGTAGTTTCTAATGAATTTAAACATGTGTTGGTGCCCAACGTTGATCCAGTAAGTAAACAGAAAGAATTCGTGGGGTGTGTACTGAATGGGAAACTATAACGCTCTGAAAATATCAAAGAAAAGAGATTGCTAATGCCCAGAAGTTTTCAGTAAGAATTGTTTTTTATTTATTTGTTCAATGCTTTCAGATAGTACAAAATACCCAGTTGGATTCTCTCGCCAAACTGCGTCAGTGAGTATAACCAGAATGTTGTTAAATATAGAATTTATCCATAACCAAGATAATCTCTACACCTCTAATACTCGCCTTTTGTAGTGCTAAAAAAGTTCCATAACTTACATGCGTCTATTCGACCTACTCACAAAATATGAATAAGATGGTAAGCCGTGTATGAACATGCAATGAACTGGAGAAAATTCACAAGAAAAAACAAAGCACCGCTTCTAAAAGGGTTCCAATGTAAACAATGTCGAATCAACACGATGAATTTATCTGAAGGAAAATCTCTCGTAGAAAATCAAACACGCCCGGGGCAAGATTGCCGAGGGATGAGTGATTCACTGGGTCAGAAAATGTTAGTTGATTTTTGAATCACACACCCGAGTAAGCACCTTAATTCAAGAGAGACTGCAGATTATGTTTAGCTGCAGCTGTTTCACATAAATAGCAAAAATAAAGGACTTTTCTCTATGAGTTCTGTGTGATGCTATTAATCAACTTACAGATTCGTACGCTGTACAACTGATAAACTGTATTGGCTACTTTTTTTACCATATTGCACAGCTTTTATATCCTTTTTTGAATCACAAGAAACAAAGTTATCAAAGAAGTAACAAAGTCTTTATTAATTGATGATAAAGTGAAATATTATTTATTTCATAGTCAAAATAATTTGACTGTTGTGGAGCTAATATCTGCAGGCGTTGAGAAACTTTGTATATAACAGTGGCATTTATAAGTAGGAGAAACTGAGTTTGAACAATTCATTCTGTGACCAATCTCATGGCCGTACCGAAATTGCAGTTCGTGTGGTACATCCATACAAACGAAACCTGAGACGTGTTACACTAATTCTACGTACTTACATTAAAAACATGTTCTTCATAAGGATTGTAAAGAGCAGAATTTGTTATTGCTTTTCCACCCAGGGGGCCAATCGCGCTAATGTTGAACGATAATACCAAAACCAAACCGCAGCCAAAAACGCTACGTTACGCACTTTTCGTATCGCGCTAATTGTTTGAGCGGAAACGTTCCGACTTTTCTTTGGATGTTACGTTGATATAGCGAACGTTCGAACTTTTGGTGTGCATCGGTATCGCGCAAATTTTTGACAGCGTATTTAACCACAACCGTTACGTTGGGAACGTCTCAAACGCTGTCAAATGAACGTTTTTGTAAAAGTTCCTCTCGAGCAGCTTTTTCTGACACGTTTGACGATCGTTGGTGGATTTTAATACGGTTTCAACCCAAAAAAGGAAGGAAATCATGAAAATTTGCTGTGGGGCTCTATCTCCACACCATTGAAAGTGTCCATGAGGTAGATGTGACCAAGAAGAAGCCTTGACCCGCCGTTCGACCTATAGGTACATGATGTTAGGAAAAGTACTGACTTCCCCCAAGAGACATAGGTAATATGAAAATAAATTTTGGACCTCACATACAAACTGACTCAGTCGGTTAGTACATACATTTAGTATGAGAAATCCAAAAAATTCGATCTGTTCCTAGGGCAAAGTTGTTCAGTTTCAAGGGCTGGTTCATACCTTGTAAGGAAGTTAGTACTTTTCCTGACACCTTGTATTTTTAGGGGAAACTTGTTTAGTCAATGAGACTGGTTCACACCTTAAAATATTTGCAGATGATTTATTTCATCCGTATTATATGCATGAACTTATAGTAGTAGAATCACCTCAAGTGATGAACTATTTCCAATGGTCATGGGGGCGACCATCGGTAACAGTGACCATCCTGGTGGTCGACAAGGGGGGTGACAAGTGGGAACTAAGGCTGTCTAGCTGAGGGTGCAGTGAAAAACTTTGTAAATAAAAGAAACATATATTGCACCTACTATATTTATCTAATTTTTCTTATTAAACTTATAGGCTAAGCTCTTAGGGCTCCATATCAGATGATGATACCTGAAACAAAATAAATAATAGTGTAGGTACCCCAAGTACATATGAGATATTTTCTTGCAGTTAGAAGTCGCCTATTTCTGATCATATTCCATCTCTTAGTTTACCATATTATTTTACATATTTGTCAAAGTAAAATTAAAAAAACACTAGATTACAATATATTTTGCTAAATAGAAATATCAAATAGATGTACCTAGACACATGTCATGATTAGCATGTTCAGCCATACCATAGGCCATGGTAGCTGTCTATGACAGCTTAGACGGTGGTTGTTATGCTAACATGTCAGATGCCTGCAACTTGTAGTAGGTGAGTGAAAAACTAACTCACTGCTGATTGATTCATTGGGGCATTGGACAACCCGGTGTCCTACTAGAAAAGAAGAAGGAAGACTTACTTTGTGTTGAGCTTGAGTTTGGATTCTTGACGCTGTATGTGATTTCCACTGCCGCTGATGCTGCCGTGTATGATCTAGCATTGAAGCGAGGGATGGATGGATGGCTTCATTTGAGCTAAAACAGTAAATTAATAATCTTGAAACAAAATCAATGTGTAAGTTTATTTTATTTATATGTATGAACAAACAAGCAGATGGATGGATAGATGCTGTCATCTCTGATGTTGAGTGGTGCACTAGTAGTGCAACTGTAATGCTTGGTACAGATTTAATTCTAGGTGGGACATTCACTAAGTTGCTTTTTACTACTCCCACAGGTCGAATGGTAGTGATGTTTTTCTAAGCCGGCATAGAAAATTATTTACCTGTAAAACGGATCTTGGGTGATGTATGGAAGGCGCCCAATGTCTGTTTGTATAATATAAATCCAGTGCAGAGTGACTTCTGTCACGGGGCCACCTTGCTTTTCATGACATTCCACATCTGAAAAGTAATATACTAGTAAATATATGCACATACACTGATGCAGTAGGTATAAAATTAAGTCACTTTCCACATGTCTCAGTCTGTCTGTTATGGACAATGCCAACTCCTCCTAAACTACATCACAACACAACTAAATAATGGCTTATGATGTGTTTTTTTATTAACAGCAGCTAGGTTAGGTTTTCATTAGTATGCTAACCTTGGTCCACTCTTTGAGCTGCCTAGTTGGGCCCTCACAATTGAGTCTGTTGGCGCGATTGGCCCATAAGTAGTTCGAAAGAGCCCGCGCCTTGAAAGGTAGGTATACTCTGACCCGCCTTTTGAGCGGAGTCTGCCGAGCGCCAGCGCCAGCAAAGCAAATAATCCCTCGAGCAGCTTCAGCTGCCGCACGCTCGTCGTCTTTCTTAGGTCCATAGTCTCTATAAAAACACAAATCGTAAATAACACAGTTTCAACTATGGAACCATATTGATAGCGTCTAAATGGTAAATTAACTTTGTATATGTAGATATTCTATTAGGTACTTACAGAAAAGTCACGTTGACTGGGTGTCCCACGAAATTTTAGCTTAGTTTTAGTTCTTAACTAAAATAATTTCAAAAATCTACGAAAAACCACGGCGGTTGTTTTTTTTTTTTTTTCCTTTTGTCCATTCTGGACAGGCAAGGGTCTTAGGACCATACAGCCTCGTCTTCAGTGAGTACTTATTCTTAAATATTTATAGATTGTACGTCTTCAGTTAGTTTCCTTTTGTTGTGTATTTTTATCAATAATACGTCTTTAGTATTTTGTCCATTCAGTGTGTTGTTCTTCTTCTGTATTTTCTTATTTTATACGTCTTCGGTTAGTTTATTCTTCTTGAGTGTTTTTATAAATTATTCGTCTTCAGTATTTTGTCAATTCCATGTATTTTTATATTTCGTAAGTCTTCAGTATTTTTGTCCATTCTGGGTATTTTTACAATAAAATCGTCTTTAGTTCAACATTCGTTAAAGGTTTCATGTCCATATAAAATGTGTTTGTTGTGTTTACATCTTCTCCATATTTTTCAAATTTAATTTTTATATACAATAATTTCACATTAAATTTATATACAATCGCTAAACCTAAATTTCCTGTACAGTAGAAATTACAAAATTAAACAATGGTACGTATGTGGAATTATTTTGTAGTAATGTTTGTACAGATTGCGGGACCAGATGTGGTTCTCCGTAAATACGGATTAACTCGTCCATCAGCAAAAGGCGCTGAATACCGAAAGACGAGCATGAAAAGAACAAGTGATCAATGGTTTGATCGTCTTGTGACTGACAATGATCACAATGCGGATTATTTACAATTTTCATACGACATAGGTGATGATTAAGACGACAGTGACCAAACCTCAAACGACTTATTGTGGAGTAAAACTTCTTGCATCTGTATATATTACCGGTACGGAACCAAGAAACGGATTTCAAATTAACATTCAAAGCAGCATACCAAGAACCTTTGTTTTCTATTTGTACCATGTGATCCCAATGTTCCTTCCACTTAACATACATTCTTTGTTTCAGAACAGCAACTACATCGGTATATGGTAATAATAAATTCAAATCATTTCCAACGTTTTGAGAATTTGAAATTGAACGAGCCAAATAGTCTGCTTTTTCGTTACCAGATACTCCTATATGGGATGGAGTCCACATGAATTCAACTGTTATTTGATGATTAGCATAAAGATCAAACCAAAGATCCTTTATACTGTATATGAGGTAGTTTGTATTTGCCTTAATTTTATTATTTTGCAATGCCTTCAAAACACTCATGCTATCACTGACTATCACCCATTTATGAAAACCACAGTTACGATTTAGTATGTGCTTTAGCGCACCAAGTATAGCAACTGCTTCCGCAGTAAATATGCTAGATTGTTTGTCTATTTTATATCCAACACCTATTTTAGTAGTAGGGTCGTATATTGAAAAAGATACATTGGACTCGTTTTTTGCGCCATCAGTGTATAAAAATCTGTATCCATTCCAAAGAGATAATCTTTCGTAAACTTCTTCCTTCCTAGAGAGGTTATTTTCAATCACTATATTCATTGGAATGAATTTACTTTCATACGGTCCATCATAACATGGTAGATAATTATTATTTTGAAAGATTGGAAGATTTTGTAAAGATTCCATATATTCAGAAAAGCCTTGCAAAATATAACATGGTTTTTGAATTGCTGAAATGCTAGGATGGGTAAGCTCAGCTATGAGATGGTTATTTTTCTCAGAGTAGAGTTTAAGAATAAACCTTTCTTTTAGATAAGCGAGACGAATAGCCAGAGGAGGCAGGTTACACTCCACTTGTAAAGAAACAATTGGAGTGGTCCTGAAAGCTCCTGTGACTATCCGCATGCATTTATTCTGTATTTTATCAAAAATATCAATGAGCTTGGAGTCTCCCGCGTAGCATAAGTAACCATATTCAAAATGTGATCTCACGATTGATTTGTAGAGCATGAGCAGAACTTTTGGGTCCGCTCCCCAGTTAGTACCACAAAGTGATTTTATGACATTGCAAGCCTTATTAGCTTTGACTATCAAGTGATCTGTATACTTTTTCCATGACAAGTTACGACAAAATAAAACGCCCAAAAATTTTGTATCTAAAGAAACTGGCAAAGCAATATTATTGTAATAAATTGGGGCCAGAATGACATTATTATGTTTGCCAAAAACAACAACCTTGGACTTTTGTGGGTTAACATCAAGATTTAAATATGAGAGGTATTTATGAAGGTTAGTTAGAGCCAAATTAATGCTATTTATAATATCTTTAGAATTTTTTCCTGACAAATAGACTACTAGATCATCTGCAAATTGTAAATTTTTGATGTTGGGTCCTAATATTAAGTTCAATCGACGTATGTACAAAATAAATATCAACGGAGATAAGATTCCACCCTGACATACTCCAACAGAAGACAAACGAGGACCAAATAATTCACCACTATATTTGACGTACACTTTTCTATTAAGCAAAAAAGCACGTATCCACTCAACAAGTTTCAATGGGATACAAATATTTAATAATTCTGTACATAATATGTCTATATTTACATTGTTAAAAGCACCGGCAATATCAAAAAACACGCTTACGAGCTTGTTGTTACTGCCAATGCTTTTCAAAATATCTAAATGTAATAAACTAATACTTTCACGGGCCGAACGGCCTCTACGAAAACCAAACTGATTTATTGGCAACAATCTATTATGTTCAATATAATATTCAAGACGTTGCTTAAGGAGCTGCTCAAACACTTTTCCTGCACAAGAAGTCAAGGTAATAGGACGATATGAGTTTGGATCAAATTTCGATTTATCAGGTTTTTGGATGGGTATTATACAGTCTATTTTCCATTCATGAGGAATGTCATTATTGAACCATAATGCGTTAAAAATGTCTAACAATACCAACAAGCTACTTTGTGATAGCTTTTTGAACATCAAATATGGAATACAATCTAGCCCACATGAAGTATCTCGACGTGAAAATATAGCAGCTCTTAATTCCTGAATGGTGAAGGGTTGAGTAATGAAACTATTTTGAGAATTGTTATTGGAATTTAAATTGGTAGTACTACAAGATACAGGTTTATTTTCCACGAAATCTGGAGTATATTTTTGAAGAAAGCTAAAAATCCAATCATTATTGTCATCTACACTCTGAGGAATATACGTTTTGTTATATTTACGCATGAAGCGCCAAATTATTGATAATGGAGTACAACGATTAAATGAGGAACATAAGGTAACCCATGATTTTTGTCTTTCTATTTTAATAGTAAGCTTTTTCGTAGCTTGTAATCTTTTGAATTCTAGATAGTTTTCCAAAGTTGGATTGTTTTTAAAACGTATGTATGCTTCTTTAGAATCACGAACAGCGATAGTACAGTTACTATTCCACCAAGGAAGAGTGGGCCTGCGTTTACGTCCACCCACTCCCGATCTTGACCGATCGGGATTGCGAGGACTGTCATGGCCATGCCCACTAGGATTCGGAATTGATTGTGATATAGCACAGAACAAAATTTTAGTAAATAAACTATAAGCCTCTTTAGGTGAAAACGAATCCAAATGAAAATCAGACAACAGGTGTTCCACTTTTTCGGTATACATTTGCCAATCCACACTCCTGAAATTGGGTTGGATGGGCATATGTACACCACTGTTAGAATTATTATTGCATGAAACATTTTTAAGTACTATTTTGGTTATTACAGGAAGATGATAACTTCCAAGAGGATCATCATGAACAGACCAACTGGAACAAAGAGCCAAAGAAGGAGAAACAATTGTTAAATCTAATGCATTCGGACGCCAAGTTAGAGTACCCACTGTAGTGAGCTGACCATCATTCAAAATAACCAAATTATTATCGTCAACAACTTCCAAGACAGCTCTACCGCGAGGTGTGACAGAACCACAACCCCATACAGTATGGTGCGCATTAAAATCTCCAGCAAGAACAAATGGACCAGGGATGGACTTGACTAAATTATCGAATTTCACTTTATCAAATGCAGGATTGCAGTTCGTTGGACTATAAAAGCTAACAAAACTAATTTTTTTCCCGTTTACTGTTATTTGAATACAGATATTCTGTAAAGAGTTATCAAAATGAATATTGATGTTATTGTAATTTATACTATTATGAATAAAAATACATACACCATTATGGTTGTTACCGCAATCATTGCGCTCTATGTTGTAACCTCGAATATTTAGCCTCTGATGAGGCTTCAACCAGGTTTCGCATATGATTGCGATATGTATACTATTATCATATAAAAATTGTGTAAATTGATGTTTATTATGAGATAAACTTTGTGCATTCCATTGCACGACATTGAGAGAATCCATTACTTGTTTGTATGGGTTCTCTCACTGATCGTGTCCTGAAACGCAGCACGTATGGTTTCAGTGTTTATTGGGGTTTCGTCACTGTTTTTATTTGCGATCAATTTTATTATAACTTGAGTTACTGTGTTCATAAAAGTTTGGCTTTTAATTAAATTTTGCAAATATTTGCCTGAATTTTTTGCCGCCAAAAGCGGAAACGATTGTTCGTCAAATAGTGCTGAGTATGATACAGAATGTGATTTGATTTTATTTTCTTCTATTTTCGCTTTTTTAATTGGACACGTTGCCGAGATCGCTACATGTTCGCCCTTGCAGTTAGCACAAGTAGGTTTCTTGTTTTTGTCAGCATCGCATACTTTAAAATTATGAGGACCTGAACAAATGGAACAGACGTCATTGTTTTTGCAGTAGCTAGCAATATGTTCAAACTGTAAACATTTTAGGCACTGCTTTACAGGTGGAACATACTGTGCTACCTCATGCCTCCAGGAATCGAGAAAGACGTGTTCTGGAAGTTGGGTTGAAGCGAATGTTACTGCAACAGTTTGTGTGGGGGTGTAAGAAACTTGGCCTCCCTCAACTCGCCTGCGCATGAAACGCCGTACTTGGACAACATTACGTGAACTGCCAATTAAAGAAAAAATTTTTTTGTTCGACAGGTTCACCGGTACCGACTTGACGACACCAGTTATCTCTGTTCCTGAAGCGGGTATCGACGCGTACAACGATAACTCATCCAAGATTTTGCTGTTTAAGAACATATTGGCATTGTTAGACAAGTCAAACGTAACAGCTACCTTGAACCTATTAACAGGTCTCAGGTGCAGCACGCCGGACACTGCATGTTTTCTGAGTGCCTGCGACAAGGCGACTTTGTCATTGTCTGAAAATGGCTTTTGATCGACTTGATGTTTTAGAAAAACAACAAACTCCTTACGGTCAGATGTTTCCGGGTATTTTCTGCTGTACCTTATAGGGCCGGTACTTATCTGCGTCCATCTCTACATCGGAGTCCTCTGTCTCCGAACTCGCTGGATTAGCCGGGTCTTTTTTTCGTTTTTTGGGCTTATCCCTCCGCCCCATCTTCAGTCTTTATGTACACACCTAACTATGTACAAGAAATATATACAAAAACTCTAAAGAAACTATGATTATTTACAATTTTTTTACAATTTTCAAAAATATTTTCTTAAAGCGCCTTTACGGTTCGAACGTTTCCCCCCACGGCGGTTGTATAAACAATTAAACAACAACCTGACATTTTTACTTTTAAAATAGTGCTGCCCACTACGCGAAATGCACAATCGAGCATCGATTATAAAAAGATTATCTAGTATGTTAAAATACTCATTGCAAACTCTAAACGGTTGTGGTTTGGTTTCGATTGGGTAACGTCAACGATTTATACGTTCAGAAAATTTACCGCGATAGCTTTTTTGACATTAACCAAATCCAAACCAAAACTAAATCGAAGTTAAATCGTCAACGTTACGTTGGAATGGTAAAATAGCGCGATTGGCCCCCTGATCGATCCATCACTCCTGGGATCAATTAGGCGCGACCTGCGGCGTCGTGATCCCTCGGGATTGAGGTCCCTATTATGATCGCTTTGTTGCCTTTTTATATTGCGGCAGTGACTACCAATTTTAAAATAAGGCTACGAAGCGTAATAGTACCAATAGGTATTGTAAAAATTGTACGACACTGGCTACAGTTTCATTTACAAAAGGCATTTTGTTACCAATGTAGCCTCCAATCAAACAGTTGTTTAGTTTCATGATCTGCATACATAATACATGTTATTGCACCTGCAGAGTTTTCGATGCATCACCACACTCCATACCTATATGTCATCATGTCCATTTGATGCTGTGTGGCAAAAGTTCTCGTGTGTAAAAAATATTACCATGTCACAAATTCTATTGGAATTATTTATTTAAAAACCCATTTAGGTACCTACCTAAAGATATACATTTTGTTATAATACAATGTCAATAATAAAACAAAAAATTTGGTATTAGAGACGTAATACTGGTATTCTTTGGCAATACATTGACAACTCAAGCTATCTCTAATACCACAGAACAAAGATATCACCCCTACAGCACGCATGATGACTTCTCTGCTCTATGACTAATACTAATACGAAAACATTATAGTAAAACACGTAGAGTATGAGTAACGTGTCTCTGCATAAATGATTTTCTGTAACTGATTAGATATTACAAGTATTGTGTGTTTACAAATTGTCCTTAGCAATACAAGGAACGCCTGCATCACAGAACATTTTGTCCCAGAAATCGACTCGAGTTTTTTCCGTATCTTCTCCTGCTATAAAGCCTTCATTGGTCAAGTCGTAATACGATCTCTTCGATTCGGTGTAAGGCTGCCATTTCGCGTTGCCATTGGTACGTGGTGTCGGGTCACTGAAATAAAAATATATATAAATCCGTATAGCGATAAGTTTTCATGCATTTATTACTGTGGCAAAGTAATAAACATTGTGTGAATATAGGTAATAGATACAAACAATACAATACTCATTCATAACTATATACCTACCAATATGAAAATAATAATAGCGCAAAAAATACCTACACAATAACAAAGGCATGAAAACAAAATAATTAATTATTGAATTCATCGAACATAGTCCTCATTGACGCATAACAGGAAAAGATACGAGAATATAAACACGGGATATCTGACATGACACACCCGGACACAGGAAACAGAAAAATACTCATTAAAAGTAAGTGATAAACAAATAATAAAACATAAATAGACACGGGGACGCATAGGTAGTGTCAAGGTTCTAGATTTGATTCCCATCGATCAAAATTTAGATAATTGAATTAGATAAGGAATATTTTACCAACCTATTTTTAGCGAAATCAGCCCATAACTTGGTCAATTTATACACGAGTTCCTGTAGATTTTGGTTATTATTGTAAGCATCAGCGTTCCAGTTGTTGGAAAATAGATAAAATAGTTCATCAGCATGACTGGCTCCTTTCATATGACTATATCCGATATCTTTTTTCACGACATTGAGTTCGGTATCACAGCTGAACTTATAGAAATAAGTTTTGGCTTGTTTTGAATAGAAATGAGCAAATCGATGTGTACTGTAAACAAAATATCTGTCTGACAGCATATTTGAAATAGCTTTAGCATCATCTTTAGTAAAGTCTTTATTCCCAATATAAAAATTCTTTATTGAATTTCCTAATTCTTTAGTTTTATCTTCAGTGATCTTTTGTGCTATCTCACTTGGTACCAAGTATTTTAGATTTTCATTCGTAAAATTCAGTTTCCCAAATGCATCATCTAACATGAGCAGAGCTTCATCAGAATTGTATCCAATCATCAATGGTACTTTACTTAATTTTCCATCAGTCAAAGATTTTATTGGCTCTTCAGATATAAACGCTTCTACATTATCAAATTTCTTTTCTACAACTGGTGCAAAATGAACAGGAAGTCCCCTATGTTTTTCGTCTTCTGTCATCGTTTCGAAAGTAAGTCTAGCTAGATTTGCTGCTGGAACATTTTCCAAGAATTCCAAAACTTTGGAAATGTTTTCTTCATTGTTTCCTAGAAACTTCGCAGCTCTTAACGCTCTTTCTTTACCATCTCTACCAACTGCCCACTCAGCTACACTCACTCCACTCTGGGCGATAGCTTTATGAAATAATCCTCTAGACATGGGAGATTGTAGGTGGAGAGTTACTGCGGAAGACCCGGAACTTTCACCGAATAGGGTTATTTTATTAGGATTTCCACCAAACTTAGCAATATTCTCTTTGACCCATCGAAGAGCTGCTACTTGATCTTTCATTCCAGCGTTGCCAGGAACTTCAGCTGTATCTAAGCTCAAAAATCCAAGAACTTCAAGTCTATAGTTCAGTGTAACAATGACGACATCATGTTGCAACAAAAACTCGGGGCCAAAGGCTCCATCGGTATCTCCTGATCCAAACATATATGACCCTCCGTGTATAAATACCATGACGGGAATTTTATTTCTCGGTCTCAAAGAATTCGTGTAGACGTTGATAAACAGGCAATTTTCATTTCCAGGAATATATTTATCTACGAGCATGTTGTATTGAGGACAGTTTGGTCCATGGATTTTTGCTTCTCGGACACCCTCCCACGGTAAAGGTGGTAAAGGCGCCTGAAAAAGGTAAGCGTTTAACAATTCTGTTGCTTTCAAGTAAATAAGCATCTAGTAAACATAATGAGCTATATAATAGTAAAATAACGCTTACCGCAAATCGTCGTGGCACATGGGCGTACGGAATACCTTTGAAGCTGTAGTACTTGTGCCCACCAGTGCGGTTCATAATTGAGCCTTCCAGCTGGCCCTGCTTTATCGTCACCTTTGGATCCATCTGTAATATCATTTGTTACTTTACATATATTTTACTGAACTAGAAAGAAAACTGATAGATTCATTTGTCGCATTTTTATAAACTTACCAATTCCAACTGTTCTTTATTTTGATGTTGACGATGCCCTTCACAAAGGCTGAACAAGAGAGGCAAGCACAAGGTTAACAATTTCAGTCCAGTTATATTTATTTCCATTTTGCAAAGCTAAGAAACCAGACTATCTTTCTTTACGAAACTTTACGCACTGAGCTATTGACAAGGAAAACGCTTCTCTTATACGAATAACTTGGGAAACCCCGTCTCGTCACGCATATAGTCTAAATATGCATCGTCCTGGATGTTAGTGATTCACTACTATTATCATCAACAACAATCACTATAGCTTTTGGACACAGGTCCCCCTTCTTAGTAAAAATAAAATCTTAATTTAGGTTCTTGAAGCTGCGTCCAAATGGACCAGGTTTCTTTGTGCAGTTTACAGTCGATATATTTTTTAAGAAATTTGGTTGGAATGGACCTACTTTTCCTCACACACGTGCAGTGTCACTTTTCCAAGAATAGATCACTTTGTGTTTATGGAAGAAACGGAACAAATAAGGATGATACAATAAAAATTTCCTTTTATTTTATTTGTTGTTCATCAAGTGGCCTGGTAAGTTTTTGCGACGCAGTTTAAATTATTATTTACTTGTAAGTACTTGTTTAATCCTTGATGCGATCAAGTACTGCGTTCAATGACATCCGGGGTCATTTACACCTACTCGTAGACTTACTTCTTGTTATTTTGTGACAACTGATAACTATTACGATAATATTTTGATGTCTATTACAATAATTCGTCATTTGATCTGTTTTTTATAATCTTATCGATAATAGAAACTGGATCCTACAGTATTAGTCAGTACTTTATTTTTTACTCAACTTGGTATCCTACAAAAAACATGTAGCAAATTAGCAGCAGGCACAAATATTTATAATGTTTTTGTCATTAGAAAGGATATTCAGGCGCTCAGATTGATAATAACATATACCTACGACATTAGAAGAAGAAAAACTTGGTTCCACGTCAAATCCCCTAGGTTCGGTACCCAACCCCGACAGAGAAACGTGATAAGGCAAGGAGAATGATAACGATTAGAAGAAATTGCACAATATGCCCAATGCAAAGAAGATACCCGATGGGATTTTTATCTAGGTAAATGCGAAGAATATAGACAGATTTCAAAGGAAGGGATAAGAGAAACAGATTTTATTTTGTTTCTTATAGTGAAGAATATGAGAGCTTCTATACCTACCTGTCATAGTGGTTGGTACCTACTACTTACTAAATACCTACTTTTTCATTCACATTTGGAACTGTACCTACTCACTATAGTCACTATATTGATCAGTCATATTTCTATGACATATTTCAATTCTAGTTAAAGATCAGTCTCAAACAAAGATAATTACCGTTTCAGTGAATATATTAATATATGGTACCTACCTATGTTTAAAACTCACATTTTGCGTTAATAAACACATTAATCATACAAAATAGATGAATTGGATCATCGCACAAAATTAATTATGCTCTAAAATGAAGGTATAGTGCGCTTGGATATATATTGAAATTAAAACAAGTGATGATTTACCGCTAAAGGGAGTTAGTAACCTAACTAGTTATAAAGTTATATTTTGCGTTTAAAATCCGTCATTTTGAATTTATGAAATTTTAATATAGCCAGTGTCACTCGCGCTACTGAGACGAATCTCACGACACCTGATCTTAGAGCATTCACCCTATGGAGGTGGTAAACAATCAATTACCGAACAAATTTTTCTGCCGCCTTTTGCGGGAGAGGAGGTAAACACAAAATAATTTTACAACAACTTGACAACCATATAAAAAGCGGTAACTGTCAGTTTCATAAAACGAGCTGGGCAGATGGGCAGTGAATTCTGCTGGCAGAGGGGTAAGCCCAGCTTTGTCATCTCCTTAGGGTGAATACTCTAAGCACCTGATAGTATGCCAACATCTGCCCAGCCGTTTAGGCTAAGTCCGTGTAAGAGAATTTATATACTAACATACATAACATATTCTCGAAAAACTTTCCTTTTGCGGTAAGCAAGTAAAAATGTAGTTTTTCTGGTTTGTATTTTAGCGCTTTCAGCATTAAGTGGCTTTTCGTTTAACATGAAACTTAATTAAGCGGATACAAACATAATGCTTGGGAGCTGAAAAGCTGTCGTATATTGTTGACAACTATTAATTACCTGTATAGACAGTTAGTTACCTTTGAGGGAATTAATTACACTGGAGCTAACAAGAGTTAAATGCCGATGTTATTATAACATCAATAGATAGACTCACGATCGGCCAAATATTTTCAGTAAATAATCAATACATAGTATAATATGTCAATCAGCCTTCAAAGATTTGATAGACGTGACAATAGTAATTGTATTTTTACGGTCGTGAACGCTCTGCCTGATCCGCAAGGAATCGAGGCGTGATATATGTATGTATATGTAGTATAATACAAAGTCGCCTTTTCAACTAACGCCATCTTTAAATTTATTTTAATGTATTTTTTCAGTAGCCTATATATAAATTAATTCAAGAAAAACGATTAGCAACGAGCGAAACTACTGGGCCGCTAGTTTTAAAAATACGACATTGAAATTAAGAATAAAAGATCTTATTACTAGGATGACTGAATTTTAATTTAATTCATTCATCACCTATGCCAATTGTTATAATTATGCTACACTTTTAAAATTATAAATCAACGTTTCTTGAGGCAAAACTCAATCCCGTCATGACGTTATTAAAGAGCTGATTACCTGTCGAGCAGGCGCGCACCTATTGAGAACGCATTTCTATGGCACGAGCACCTTAATTTATTCTTGGAATAGATTTATTCTTCCCCACGTTAGGATTTATTCTTCTCCGTGTTGGGAGTCGGTGACAGAGGGCCCTAGAGGTTAATGTAGGTCTTGTCATCGGAAATTGGGGCGGCCCGTGTGATTTGTAAGCCGTCGGCGAAATTGAACGCTAAAGGTGTAGTGGTAATACGTGCGATAGAAATCGTAAAGAGTTGTATTTTGTGCGATCTTCTCAGAACGGGTACGGGAAGGTCAATTGCCCATGTAATTTAGAGATGCTGGCTTAAGTAAAATTTTAAGTCTGTTCGACCTTACAAGCGGAGAATTTTGAACGGAAACAAGCAATGTGTTAGTATATTTTAACAACTTTTGGATAACGATTTGTTCAACAAGGCGTCTTGTTACAAAATAAAAACCGCTTAGGTAGCGCTTGGTCCGTTGAAACATAATCGGACTTTGTGAAACAATCCAGCAATATCAAAGATAGCAATGTGACACTTTGTCTCGGAGCATTCCTTTGATGCTGCGACTTCCTCAACAATTTTCATTTCCTCTCCGGAAATCTAGTCTTGGGAGTAAAGTTCCCAGCATGCCAATTTTGACTCCAAATCTGAGTGGCGCCGTCCAAAATGAAGTTTACATCGTGACGACATAGCTCTTGCCACGTTTCCACGCTCGTGGACTAGAATGGGTAAGATTTAGTTCGCATATTTATTACAATACATACATATATCACGCCTTTATCCCTTGCGGGGTAGGCAGAACGTTAACGGGCGTAAGAATACGGCCACTATCGCCACGTCTGACATTTTTGAGGATTGTTTTCTAAGGTTGTTTCAGAAAACATGTGTATCACTATAGTGACAGGTTGTCAGCCTGTCGCCTAAAAATTGTAATACACCAATACTCTCGAGTCCCTTAGTCGCCTCTTACGACACCCGCGGGAAGGATGTGGGGTGATGCTATTCTAAGCCGGCATCACACGGCAATTTATTTATTACAAACAAGGTGGCAAATCCTTTGTGATTGCACATTCAGGTCAGAGTCGAGTTGAAGAGGAATAAATGTCCATATTTTAGCTATTCAAGTGCAATACTGCTAAGGGGTTTTCAAAACCCTCAGTGTACGAGTATGTTGAGCGATTTATGTAGTAAATGCCATTTGGGATGGAACCAAAACTTTTTTAAATATGTAGATCGTACCTACCCATACCACAATTATTTACCGTACGTTTTTTATTTTATTGGACACCATACTCTTACAAACTAAGTAGGCGCGAGCGACTTCGCCAAGCATCATAATGTTGACACTGGAGCTCGTAAAGTTTTATGTCAGCTACAAGCAGGATGTATCCCCAATGGAAGTGGAGGGCAGAGACTGGCAGCCCAATTTCTTAAATAGTGATTTCAGATTCTGTGCGAAATCTGTTACTAGTTGCGCTTATACCACACATACTAAGCTACATAAATCTATTCATACTGTAATAAATTAACACTTACCTCAGGTTTTTGGACATGGTAGCTATCTATTTACTCTACTACTACTTACTATATATATTAATTAAGCCCTTTAATCAAGCTTATGTAACCGTGACTATTTAATTAACTTTATCTAAACACTTTACATCTTTATTTTGAATATTTCTATTAATTAATAAGTTGCCATACAGTCCAAGAAAAATATTACCAGTCGATACATCGTAGCAGACGTCTACGTCGTAACAATTTGTATCAGCCACTGCCTGCGCAGTCAATACAAAGTATACAAAATGGTGTCGCTTTTCTGGTTTGCGTTTCTCTGTATGCCTGTCTATAATAGACAACACTTTTAAGTCTTGTTCGTCAGCTTTGAAATTTCGGGGTTGTGTGATTGATAAAATCCTTTTATACAGCTCTTCATGGCCCTACAACGTGAACAGGCTATTATTACACAAATATTTTGCAACATCGTTATAAAATAACCGTTCCGTGCCGTAACTTTTCCGTGTGTTGCCGGCTTTGCGATGTGTTGCCGGTTTTATAATATCATCACTCCATTTCTTTCCCGCGGTTGTCGTAGGAGGCCATTATGTGACTCGAGTGTTTCAGGTGTATTACAACTTCAGGCGATAGGTTGACAACTTGTCACTACAGTGATGCACAAATCATCTGAAAGGGCCCCTAAATATTTGTCAGAAATGGCGATTGTGGCCGTATTTTTGCGACCGTTGACACTCTGCCTACCCCACAAGCGACAAAGGAGTAATATGCCTATATACGTGTATGTTATAAACTAGTTTTCCTTAATGCAAGTAAGCTATGAAGCGCTTTACTGTACAACATTATTTTTAATACCTATCTTATCTACTTAAATTATCTACTTAAACCTGAATCTAGGGCATAGTCAATGGGGGCATCAACTTCGCAGGTATTATAAAAGGTATAAGCGTAGTGGTTCCTTGATCTAAAAATAAATACAAAGGACATACGTTGCCCCCTCATGTTGTGTGTACAACATGTATCCCGCGTCCGGTCCGCTTCATTTATACGCACTAATGGTGCAGATAATAGATATTTACTGCCCTGTTTACATCATTTTGTCCAAAGCAGTGCCTTTTCCGAGCTGTGATTCATGCCACACTTAGCGGAGGTCGTGAACTTGGAATGACGTTGTTATGGGAGAATAAAAGACGTTTTTATGCTAAGAATTTCGGATAAGTAAAAGACTCACGAAACAAGTCGTAAAGATGTAAGCACTGAATTTTTCAAACTGATTTAGGTTCTGGCAAGGTAACCCACGCACGTTTTCTTAATTTAAAAGGTTTTTGATGGTAGGTCACCTTTCAAATAAAGAAAACGAAAATTCGGTACGACAATATAGATCTTCTACTACTATCATAAAACTACTTAAGTAAATATTAAATTCTTATAAAATATCAAATAGCTTTTGAATAGTAATTTACATCATCCCAGATAAAGGTGTGTATTACGTTTGGTAGAGCAAAAATTCCACCTCTCTCCACTTTCTCAGCGAACGCCAAGCCAATAATTGCGAGCTGAGTTAACGAACTCTGAATACAAATCGAATCGAGGTTAACTTTACCGTCTAATGCACACGCTTTCCGTATTGCTATTGAGGTAAAGACAGAGATAGAAGTGACTTAGGTACACTTTACAGGTTACATGTATTAGTTAGTATGAAAATAGTTTGGATTATGTAGTTATTTGTAGCCAGTCAGTCAAGTTTCTAGATAGATAAGTATTTAAATTACATTTTGAATATAAACCTATCTTTCAGTTATAAAACTGGCGAAACATTTTTACAACTTATTTGTACAACAAACATCTGGTAAATAAACCACATCCGTTTAAAATCATGTGAGTTAAGTTATGTGATGCCGGTTTAGAATAGCATCACCTTATATCTACCCGTGAGTGTCTTAAAAGGTGACTAAGGTATGAATACAAGGAATGAGCAGCAGCGTCCCCTGTGAATCCTTCCACTGCACTCACCAATCCGCCTGCCAAGCGTGGTGAGTTTTTTATGGCTATTGTGGTAGTAGTTGTAGTGCAGGTGAACTGACAACATTTCTCATTTATTGAAGTACTACTGGCTGGTAGTTTTTTTAACTTAAAGTTTACAGTCTTAACAAAACATAAAAAATATGAGAAATGTGCTAACTAATTAGGTACAAAAAAGTTGCTGTTGTATTGCATAATTATTTTTTATTAAATCATTGTTTGTTAAACATAGTTGAGCTGTTTGTATTTTATACGCAAGCACATTTTGTTTAACACAATTTCAATCTCGAGATTGATCCTAAACAAACTATCTCCCTCGGTTTGTTTGTTTTCAAGATAATATGCTTTTATTTTAGGATAGGATTATGTCACGTGATATATCTCGGCGCTCAACAGATGTCACTTAGATGGTCATTCATCATCATTCGTATTCCGATCCGACCCACATCATAAAGAGACGTCGCAAAAAAAATCTTTAGTTTATTGTCTGAACACTATGAAGATACGAAAATAAATTTTATAAAATAAATATATTAAGTTTGACTCAAAAATATCTCTCAGGTGTTTTTACAGGTAAAGCTACTTCTACCTACTGGTAGGTACAGAGCTCAGTCTAGGCAAAGGTCTAATTAAGACAGTTTGGCCTGATCTTACTATACCGCACGTATACGACTTACATTGGTCGATCGAGTGTCCAAACGAAAGATTTCCAGGAAGTGTGCTTGACTGTACATAACTTATGAACAATAATTGTTCCGAGAAATTTTATTCTATTAGGTCGGGACTCCAAAGTACAGCGACGAGGTGGCAGGCAGCGATGCGGCGGAGAGGGCAACGAGCGGTCGCTCCTGTCCAGAATACAGTGGGCCATTTTTATCTTATAGGTAGAGCATCGCACGATGTATCCGTTGGATTTTGGAAACGCTCTTGACGCCGCCGCCCCGCTGTACTAAGGAGCCCCGGCCTCACAGTCAAAAGTTCCTCGCACACTGCCGCGACTGCTACAATGACTTCCGTTTATCCATTTACTTAAGTACTAATGGAGGAAATTTTCGCCCCGCAATTAGCTACTGCATTCAAAGTTCCAAGTTTTCCTTCATTGATTAGTCTGGAAGAAAATAATTGACAGTAAAAACGTTTTAAGGAATTACTCTGCAAAGTGTTTTTGGAGGGGAAAGTAGATTTAAAACAAGCGAGGGTCTTTTCTATGATATATTTTCGAGGGGCCAACGCCCCTCTATTTATTGTTTTTGTTACTAATTTTAAATTTGCTCTTCACACTATTAAAATACTGCTTTACATTGATAGTTATTTCAGAGACAGTAAAACTAGTACTAGGAAGAGTAACTAACGCGAATATTATAACTATAATAACTGTGCGTCTGTGGCCAAGTGGTTATGACAGAGAGCGTCGGTGGCCAAGTGGTTATGACACCGGTCTTACAATCAGGAGACCCGAGTTCAATCCCCGCCATGTACCAATGTGTTTTTACTCACGTACATTTACAGACTGCTCTTACGGTGAAGGAAAACATCGAGATGAAATCCACATTCAAATAAAATTTGAATTCAGATGATATTTGAATGTGACTTAACCTAGGATTCGGGCCAGGTTAGCCTTCGGGTTGCAGAGGTCAGATGGCAGTCGCTCTGTGTAAAAACTTGGTTCCACGTCAAAACCCCTAGGTTAGGTAGCCGACCCCGACAGAGAACGGGATAAGGCAAGGAGAATGATGATGAATAACTGTGCACGTAATCTAGGTTAGGTATGCGCAATAGTAATTGTCCTGTTATAAATTTCCTTCATTTTATTCTCTGTCTGACTTGAATATTTTTACAAGCACAATATCAAAATTTTACGTAACAATTCACACGAGTCCAATTTCTCATTCCCGCTCCCCTTTAAAAGCTCAGCACTGAAATTTAACAATTAAGAAAACAGCACCTCCTCGTGTTGGTGTAATGGGTTTACAGCCGCTAGCGCACTCAACAATTATTCACGAATATAAACGTCATGTCGCAGGAATTAACTGTGTTGCTCGTAAACGTCCTGACATTGATTTATTGTATTAATTCCACAATCCGCGTCGTGAGCTGTGAGCCGCCATGAGCCGTCATGAGCGTGAGCGTGAGCTTGCCCATACAAGTGTTATTTCAACGCTAAGAGTTCACTTACACAAGTTTTACCTATAGCCAGTTGATATTTTAACGGGCTTGTTTTATTTCTTTGTTCGTTTTGGTTTTGGTAGACGGGGTTTAGGTAAAATTTACTTTAAAGAATATGGCTTTTGTTATTAAAAATGCGTCAATTAAAAATGTATCAAAAGTATTGTTTCCAATATTGTGGGTTTAAAAGCATGAAAGGAAACTCAATTTTTCCTTAATTACCAATCAGGAAATTCTTTGGGAAATTTGCTAAGCAAAATATCAAATTCCACGAAACAAAATCGATTACATTAGCTATCGAGAAAGAAACACCATACATCAACGTCAGGCTGAACCGAAGTGATTTTCAAAGAAACCTGTACGCTTAGGAATGTTAAGCGATTTTGCGAACGATTCACGTAAACGTTTTATGTTGAACTTTCCGGCTATTCTAAACGAAAACAAAATTTTAATTTAAAATTAATGGACTGTGAAAGCCTTAGCATCGGACAAGCAGAAATACAACACTGCATTTGTTTACCCATAGCTTCCTTAATTATATGAAATTCAGTTGTGACACATATTCTAATTCTACAGTCTTTCACGAGTAGAACGTTTTATAAAATAAGCTAATTTAATTATGATACATCAACTTTCAAAGATACTGTATTGACTGTACATAGCTTATGTATTATTTTTCCGAGAAATTTTATCCTATTAGGCTGAAAGGTATCGAAATATATATTCAATCAAGTCCTGCGTTGCACTGAATGTCATCTCCCATAGTCCGATGAAAAGCTCTATTATTTCATTTTGTGCTGTTCGACGTAAATAAGTCCCGTATGTGTGTCAGTCTGCTCGGAGCAGGCGTGAGGGTGCCAGCATACTTCAGCTCGGCAATCTAAACATGTGAGCCTCTGGAACGTACCCACCTACCCGTCGGAGTGGATGCCGCACGGTGCACCGTGTAATCAAATAAAACCTATCAACGGTAGTTGATCCTGAAGGATTTGGTTTTTTTTTTGCTTTAAGTCATTTACCTACTACATTGCGTATTTATAGTATGTAGTCTACGAAAATCATAAATTAGCTTATGAAGTTTAATTATAGAGGGTATGACCAAATGTGTGACCGGTAATTTCAATGATGATACTAATGCCAAATTTGGTTGTCAATATGTTTACGCGACAAACTACAATGTATGTATGTATGTAGGTTCGGAATCAAAACAATCAGTAAACCAGCTACGACAAAAGCATTGTTGTCTTTCGAAGGCTAGATCCCCGTCTTGAAGGGACCTCGTAAAACTTTATTAGCCGCATTAAGGTCGCGCTTGAATCCTGTTTATGTAATGGCCGCGGGGCCAACACCACCGAAAATATGAACTGAGAAAGTACAATATCGATAAAATGTGGACCTGTTTATAGATCATGTTGTCGTTACCATAAAGAAAACTTTACGATATTTATTTAGGTTGTGATATTGATGTGTATGTGTTGTATAAGAACGTTTTCATGACTAACTGAAGATCTCAGTCTTTTCACACGTCATGTCTTTTTTCCTTGCAGAGTAGGCATAGGTTATTGCCCCGAGAAATAATCTAACAAAGTGTACGGTTCATATGTGAAACTCGGAGAACCGTTTTTCAGTAAGTAAAAGATTCTGGTGGATAACAACTTATTTCGAATTCTGTCCTATTCTTTTTCATTTTCCGTTTACTGACCGCCATAAGTTAAATTATACCCTCATCGCCAGTTTAGACAGATATCGTTATGACTCTCAAAAACTGCTGAAGAAAATCGTGTCATTCTGAGTTTACGGCTGAGTTTTAGAGTAGAATTTCCTCCGTACCCAAGTCTTTTACGGGTATCCAGATAATTTTCACAGTTTGATAGCAAACTTTATTCGAAACTCTGACTTTACAATATTTTGATTGGACTCGCTCATGCGAAAAGCGATTGAATAGATTTTACGGTTTTATTCAATTTTATGCGGGGAAAAGTACGACTTTGTATTTAAATTAAATTATTTGGCTATACCACAACATCATAGTAAATAGTTATTCTATCACTAGTACCGTATAATTCAGAATCCATGCCATATCATTCATCTGCCTGGTCTTATATCGTATTTCTATTTATTCGGAGTAGTTGCGACATGTCAGGCCTTTCCTACCATTAAGCGCAAAAATAACGCTGCGCTAACGTATGCACCTGTCACAACCATACTAGAAACGTCAATCACCACAACTAAAACCGCTCTCGACGCACGACCCAGCGCTAACGCAGCGCTAGCACAGCGTCGTCCGTTAGACCTGCATCGAGAGCAGTTTCTGTCATTGATGTTTCTAGTGTGGTGACGTTCACAGAGTGACGTTTCTAGTATGGATCTGACAGCGTTATTTTTGCGCTGAAGTGTGATAAATAACCTAGTACTCGTATTCATTTGTATCAGCGGTCAGGATGTCAGGTCTTTTGTTGTCAAGTAATCAATACAAGTGCTGCGCAAAACGGAAATGTTTTTATAATTTGCATTACAACAGCTCGTTTTTGCTTCTGAGAAATTGCGTTGTACAAAGTACAATTTTCCTTTGAGAATAGCCTGACAAAGTTTTGACGGTACACGATAAATGATAGTCGGTATGTTAACAAGGTAAGAGTTGACGGGAATATATATGTTCGTCTGTGTGGAAGGGGATGCGTGGCTCTAGTGTACCGAGAGACTCGAGCCCTCAAATTATACCTACCAACTTCCGGACTTCTTAAAGATGGGCTTATAAAATATTGTAAAAACGTTTGTAATAGCCGGTAAGATAAATCAGTAGTTTTTGCACAAAAGAAACCTTTTTACCATTTTTATTTTTATTTTATGCTGGTACGAGATTCAAAGTAAGAACATAATTAATGACACCCAATTTCAGTTTAGTTTCTAGATCAGTGACTCAGCTCGGAGCTGCCACAGATCTGATTTAGGTTTTTAGTTCCGCCCGCCTGTGTAAAATCTTTGCTTCCTACTCCTAGGTAGGTAAATACATTATGTGTCATAAAACTGGATGCTTTTGAATTTACAATCGCGCGTACTGATCCCTACTCGCATGGGTGGATCAGTGGGAAATAGTTTTCGAGAGTATTTAACTCGATTTGGTGCGTCGGCAATCGTTTTTCCGCGCGTTAATTCAGTTGGCGGCGGTATGTTTCAATTAGCGAGTGGGGCGAGTGGTGCGAGCGCAAGTTATTTCCTATTTCCTGCGTGCGATTCCTGGGTTCGGCTCTGGGTGAGGCCCACTGGACACCGGTAAATGCATATTGCATACGTGCCGAACGTTTGCAAATACCAACTCAATTATTTTCCTATGCCATATCCCATTGCTTCCCTATATTCCAGTCAGATGCAGTCGCTTCATTTAGTCTTGTTAACCTCTTGACTATTCCACAAACTAAACGTCAAAAATAGAATAAAACAGTTGTGTAGGTAGCATATGTATCACGTACTTTGGTAAAACTTTTGGAAACTAGAAAAATTTCCGCTACAGGCTGGATTTCAACCAGTCACAAAAAAAATTGGTCCCTGCATTCAGTCGCGATTTTGATCCGGTCAACTTCAACCTCATTTTATATTTTTTAATTGGTGACTGGCATTATTTGTCGTTGATTCCCAGCAGTTGAGTAAATATTTTATAAAAACCAGAATTTTCATATAATTTCTAGGATATAATACTTAGGTACTCCTATAAGACATATTTTCGTAACAAGCAAAATACCAGCTTACAAATTCTATTCAGTTGGGAAAGGAAATTGCAGCAGAAGTACGTGATGTCCCAATTACGAAGCGGCAAGCGGCAGTCATTATTTCCGCCACTGCACCCTCCGACCCGGCGCTCGCTGCTTCGCTGACCGACCGATGCACTTAGCTATATCTGATGGTAAAAATCTGCGTTGGCTGACAGAAATCCGAAGATTTTATGCCCGATGTGCCAAATTGGAATAGATACGTAAGGTTTTGTAAATGCCTCACGTATACGAAAGTGTCGTCGGATCGCACACTTGACGCATGACGGAGCGCAAAAATATCGCAGCCGTCTGTCAGATCCATACTTGAAACGTTAGTCGCCGTACTAAACGCACTCGACGGACGACACTGCGATAGCGCTGCGTCAACAGCGGTTGAGCGGTTTTACTATGGGGATTGACATTTCTAGTATGGATCTGACAGACCGCTGCGATGTTTTAGCGCTCCGTCGTGCGTCAAGTGCGATCCGGTAATACTCACGTTTAATTTTTTTTTTTGCCATTGTTTATTCGATCGTCTACCGAAGACGCAATCTTGCTTAAAAGTTATGCACAATAGGTTAAAAATAGGATTGAATTGTTCCCGTGTTACCAAGCGCACAGGGCCGTCGTTAAGGAATATAGCGGCAAAAGTTTTATAATGACGTCGCCCACAAAACAAAAGAGCCACAATATGCGCCCACACACGCCCATTGTTCCAACTTTTATAGAATTCAATGCTCATTAACACTTTTTCCAAAATCCCCTTTTAATTTAAATTCTGTGAAAGAAATCAAATATGAGCGTAGGAGTTCTTTGTTTGTTATCCGCTATCCTTTTTTTGTTGACGAAACCGTAATTTAGTAAGCTATAAAAATATATGAAAGGCCGCCACGTCTTACACTCCTGCCTGTTTAGTAATTACTACTAACTCCCTGCCTACTGATTAAGTTTTCTTTTTATATTTACTTGTAATTTTTTAAAAGTAGTTTCTAACTTCAAGTATGCATTTTTGAAATGTATGTCAGAAGGAAAACCGCTGCGTCATTTTATACTTGAGTCGAGACAGGTGTCATGCGAGGGTCACCGCTATTATGTCTTTTTAAAGCTGGTTGTTAAGCCACAAGCGCTTTTCTAGTATTCAGGGCTGCTCATTAGTGTAAAGGTCAAGTGTAAGACAGAAGAACGACTTACTGGGATGCTAATGGCATGATAATATCGTATTCGTAAACTAAAGCTTTTCAAACGTAGCTAGATTACGTAATATTCGATTATGTTAAGGTTGGTAATTAAGGATCAATGAGTAATTTTGGTGAATCTGCATTTTTCAAATAATGTTATAGTTTCTCAGTAATAAAGTTTTGTACGGTTTTTTTTTCTTTTTTATTTAGATAATACTTAATATTTTTGTTTGCAACCCCGTTTTGTATATGGCATCCCTCGTCACTCACAGCTCCACGCGATTCGTCTCGTAATTAGCCTCCCTTCTATTCATCCTACGGCTTACATATTGTTCTAATTCCCATACATACGCACCGCACCTCCAGTTAATTAAATTCAATTGTTCAAACAGCTCAATGGCGTATAAAACAGTGCGTACTGAAATATGCTATGACCCCTATGTTCATAATACGAATAATGTGCTGTGGTTACTGGAAATATTCTATTATGAATTTCCAATGGCACCAACTGCTATTTGAATAACGCAACTTTGCATTAGCGTATCGTCTACATAAAATCACTAGTAGTAAATGAGCCGTATCAACCACAGTTTGAACAATATAGTTCCTTGCTCTATACAATTGCAGTCGCTTGTATGGCTAACGAAGGGGCCGCATTACGGGGCGCTGAATTTAATGACGGGGCGCCTTTTGGTGCGGCAGACGTGCGAGTGAACTAAACACAGGGCCGGCTTTGTTCTTTGCGCCGCGCTCGTTAAATATTTTCAATTCCGTTTGAGCACAAACGTTGCTGGTTGGTTCCCGTGGAGGTGTTTCATTGACATATTGCCAAATACTTTTGAATGTTTGTGTACTCTAGAAATTCAAAATTTTAATTCTGCAACAAGGTGTGAAGGATCAGTACAGCACTGAAAACTTAGCAGGCATGATCTGACTTTTACATACAGTGTCAAACACCTAGAAGGTAGGTAGTTGATACAAAGCCCGTAATACTGGGCTGCTATGATTTTGACGGATCGTACACTTAACGCACGACGTAGCGCTAAAATATCGCAGCGGTCTGTCAGATCCATACTAGAAATGTCAGTCCCCATACTAAAACCGCTCAACCGCTGTCACAGTGTTGTCCGTCGAGTGCGGTTTTAGTATGAGGAGTGACGTTTCTAGTATAGATCTGACAGATCGCTGCGATATTTTAGCGCTCCGTCGTGCGTTAAGTGTGCGACCCGCCTAGTAGGTACGACTAGGGTATACAATTCCGCAGGTTTTTTCCGATCTCGGTATTTGCGGGATCGAAGATTACAATCCGGCGGGATCTCGGCATTTGCGGGATCCCGCAAGTATAACCCTACAAACTAAGCCCTGCAACCTAAACTGCTTTTAAATGTTAAGGCTTGTATTTTATAGATCGCTCTCAACTCTGAGATCGATCTCAAGTGCGACATTGACAACGTCAGCCAGTACTTAACGACATCTCAAACTCGTACTCAAGATCGATCTCAGAGTTGAGAGCGATTTATAAATACGTGCCGTGCCTAAGTACAGTGTGATGGTAATTAGTTAGGTAGTTATACGATAAAAACAATAACACGAACTTTTTTTTAAATTGAAATCAACTATTTACTCGCGCGCTAGCGCCTTCAGAAGGACGTTTCTATGCTGCTTGCTAATCTCGCAAATTCCGCGGATCCCGCACTCGTAATACCGCTCTGTGCGAGATCACAAAATGATGCGGGATCTCGGTATTTCGAGATCTCGGTATACCGAGATTGGATACCCTAGGTACGACAGAAGAAACTTTTGTAGGTAGTGCTGAATTGTTTTCAAAACAATTTCAAATAAAAATAAAATGTATTGTTTATTTTAGCGCTCCGTCGTGCGTTAAGTGTGCGATCCGCCTAGTAGGTACGACAGGAGAAACTTTTGTAGGTAGCTGAATTGTTCTCAAAACAATTTCAAATAAAAATAAAATTTATTGTTTCCACGCTGTTCTCGTAGTCTAATGTACCCAAACTTTCGAAACTCATACAGTGAAATTTATAATGTTCCAATTTAATTAAATTTATTTCATATATGAATGCAAATACAGGGGATTTAATGTGCACATTATTGAAATTGTGGCCGCATGTATACTGAATGTCAACAACAGGTTTATAGCGGGGATGCCCTAGTTAACAATAGTTAATATTAATACAATGAATTAATTTTAATGCTAATTTTGAAGTTGCACTCTTTTATTAGAGACTGACAATTTATGTGGTATTTAATAGTAGCAAAAGTAGATTACTGAAGGCTTATTGTACACACCTATAACACTGAAAGAGCTTGTATTCAATAATTTAAATTAAATATAAAAAAGCTAATTAAGGACTACTATTCCCAATATTTATAATTTTTTTGTTGTGTGTTCTTTGGTCGAATATGGTCCGAGCTGGTCCGAAACAGCCGCAGACCGGAAAGCCTTGAAAAAGAGACGGGAGGTCTGCCCGGCAGTGGGACGCTGTAGGCTTATATAATCAGTGTTTTGTATTTATTTTTATTCTTGACATAAATTTTGTATAGTATTGACCTTGACGTGACTGGGTTTGACTGACACTCACTACGTCACGTACAGAATTATGCTACTACAAATATTTATTTTATAGAAGTACCGTAAAAAATCGCACTTTGTATTCTTACCATTACTGACCTAGAACTGGTGATTGAACACAGTGCAAGGGGCACATATGAAACACTTTCTGGCAAGACGCAGAACTAGCCATCCATAACATTTAAAAAAATCAACCTAACTTTATACTGTAACAAATAAATGTAATGTGCTTCATTAATATTATGTACCTAATTCACGATCCGCTTAGTAGTTAGCTAGGAATATCGACAAACACGTCGACCTGCCTAAGTTTTAACTAGGCGCATCGTGATGTACCGGTGTTTCAACAACTGCCTAGCCATATCATACTATGGCTAAACTAACGATCGGCCTACGACATTTACAAATTGTATTTTTCGGAGTAGCAATGATGTGTTATTGATCCAACGACGGAACATGAAGGTCTGCAAATGAAAAAAACTGGTAAATGACGTCACACTATCCGCATCATACGGTGAGCGTGTATGGCTCTGACAAGTGTACTTCACCTTATACCTACATCACCGCTATTGTGTGTGATGCATCAATCACATCGTACAAGTATGTGGCTACACCAGCGCTATCTGTATGTAAGACGGGGTTCGATCGCGGTGCTAACAAGCCATATCGCGTGATTTATTGCGTGCCCCTATTAGGGTTCATTTAGCACAGGATTTTGCTTCGATGCGTTACACTTCTACGATATCGTAGACATTTGCTGCGGCGTAGCAGTCAGAAAAAAATAAGAATTGATTGTAGTTTATCTCATCTTCTAAGTAGACGTTGGACTTCTTGGAAGTAGATGCCTCATTCCTGAGGGACGTGACCATGGGGAGTCTCTGCTCCACCAAATTTCTCCAGGCTCCGCAGTCTCATAGTTTATCTCATAGGTTTATGCAATTGATTTTGTAGTTGGTACAACTTTTCATCAATCATTTGCCTTTTATGACACTCACGGCTGGTTAAAATGAGGAAACGCTATTCATGGCTGAAATCATTCACCATTCTCCTTGCCTTATCCCGTTCTCTGTCGGGGTCGGCTACCTAATCTAGGAGATTTGACGTAGTACTAAGTTATTACACAGAGCGACTGCCATCTGACCTCTGCAACCCGAAAGCTAACCTGGTCCGAATCCTAGGTTAAGTCGCATTCAAATATCATCTGAATTCAAATTTTATTTGAATGTGAGTTTCATCACGATGTGTTTCCTTCACCGTAAGAGCAGTCAGTAATTGTACGTGAGTAAAAACACATTGGTACAAGGCGGGGATCGAACGCAGGTCTTACGATTGTAAGACCGGTGCCTAACCACCTATTCACCGACGCTCTATTCAAGGCTTACATCACTCAGCATATACAGGTTTCAACACTGACTTGCAATAAGCGCCACGTTGGGTTTATAAAAGAGTTATAGCAGTAATTTGGTGCGCTGTAAGTCTCTATCATCCACACCAGCTGAACGAGGACGTGGTCGGCATCACTAGCACTCGCTAATACTCCATTTGTTACGATTATAGATAATAATTGCTAGTTTAATACGTGATTAATTACAAACGTTTCACTAAAAAGCTTTAGGAATTTGATTTATGTTATGTCAATAATGATAATTTGTAGCTATGCAAGTCACAATAATTAAATTTTTATGCACTGCGCTCGCCAAACCGCGTTTCAAGCCTGGTGAATAAGCCAATACCAACGGTGGAAGCCAATGCCCAGCAATAAACTGTTGTGGCTGTTATCACCTCCTTGGTCATATATAACCTGGATTAGAATTACAAGGAGTTTTCAAGCAGTAAATAAAGTAGAGAGTTGTCAGTTCTTTTATACCATTTTCTTCGTCGCCGCTTCTTATTCTTTCATTGTGTCTGGATGGCGTTTAGTTAATCTTCATAATTTGGCTGCTTTAGTGCCTCTTTCAAATGCTAATAGGGAAGAATAATGCGCCTTCCTTCCTTGTTATTTTTCTCAAGTTACATTTGCTAATTCAGCGTGAGACATTTCTTGGAATATAACAGTAGCTATTATTTTGTTTGGCGGCGGAACGACACGAGGCAGAGTTTATTGGCGTAGTGAGTGGTAGGTTTGCACGAGTTCGTATGATTTTCACACATAAACATATCACGCCTTTTATTCATTTTACCCCGCAAGGAATAAAGGCGTGATATATGTATGTATGTATGTATGTATTCATTTTAACTCAACAGACGCTGAAACGACTTTCTCAGTGCAGACAAAATCTGACGCTCAATTTAAATAAAATGTTGGCAAGCAAATAAACATTAAAATAATGTGATAATGAACTGGTTTCCTTTGTTCCCAGCCAAGTTCATTTATCAGTACGATTCAACAAGGATTGCGCCTCAATCCCCACCTAGCTCCACAGTGCATATTAGCTGAAACAGTAGCGAAACTTCATGTAAATGTTCAAAAACTTATCACGCAGGGGCGTGCCGTCCATAAAGGCACAAATGAACTGCCTACCCCGTTAATTTTATCCAACAAACACGTAACAAAAACATACAAAATTAATAAATTCAAATAAATCAGTATTGTCAACAGATACCCATTGTCCCATTCGTGAAATGGAACGTAATAATACGTACTCAAACTTTTTCGCGCCACTACCATATTCGAAGTATTCGAACTCATCATTGTCAATCGCAATTTCCGACTCGGAACAGGTTGACTTGCATGGCTGCCTGCTGGCATTCTTTGAAATTTCATTTAATACATACATAAAATCTCCAGGTAGCGCTAGTAGCGCTAGCAAAGCCCTAACAAGCGGTGAATGACACCAAAAGCAGAGCCTCCTGGTGGTTTTTTTACTTCAAGGCAAAGAATTCGCACGCTGTGGTCTTTACAATCGTGCCTCTCACTCTCTTTCATGCGGGAGAAAGAGACCGCCGACTGTCACGACATTAAAATCGCGCCAAAAATCGTGTAAACAAACCCGAAAATAAAAAAAAGAAATAACCGCGGTGCCGCGGATTGAGAACGCTAGTTTTATTATATTCTCTTTGGATTGAGGTGCGGGGGAGGAGCGTGCCGATCGCACGTATAATCCGGCTAATTATTGACACCTTTTTTTCAAACATTTTGCATACTAATGGGGTGCATTATTGATTGACAGTATTTTAATTTAGATTTATGTGAAATTAGAAATTGCAAAGTAGCCTCCATTGTTGTTTTATCTTCATGTGTAGCGTCACGGCGTTTAATAAATTCACATTCTTTTTATGACGAAGTCATACAGAATTTTTGTACTTGAGAAAAGATAGGCGCGTAGATTTAATTTACAAGTGAGTGGAGTAGTGTAGACTAGTGCAACAATATAACTCTTTCGTCGCATTTTATTTGTCTTTGAGTGTGAAAGTGCTTGCATCAAGTAAATTAACGTCCAAGGCCTTTTAAGGCCGCTTTGGGTATTTTCTAAGTGACTTGTTAATAAAATACATCAATCACTTAGTTGAATACTTGAGGTGGTCAAACTCTAACCAACCGCACGCAGCATGTGAACTAACCCAATCCTTGTCTGAGTCCTGTCCCTGTCCTGCTAGCAAATTTGGTTCCTGGTGAGTTTAAACTAATATTTGATTTTTATTTTTTTCTTTTCATGTTTTTTGTGTGTGTATGATCATATTTTTATAAACAATCTTGCTGACTAACAACAAAAAATCTTTTCATGGGGCAAAAATGGGTCATATTTTTTTTGCTCATACTGCCTACCCTGTCCTCAAATCCTGTGCACGCCACTGACGCAGAAGAACGTTGCCGCAGCCACTGTAACGGCACGCGGCATCTCATCGGTTCTCGCGGAGCGTCAGTAGTGGTGGACTATAAACAAATACGACGTTTTCTTGCTTTGAATGAACTTTTTTTCAGTAAAAGATATGAAGAGAAGGTTGTCAAAACTTAGAGCGCCAAACTCTATCAAATATGCAACAAGTAATTCGAGAAAACCTTCATAATAAACAGATAATATCGTTTTGTAACAGGTTAACAAGATAGGTACGAAAGACTATTAAAGTGTCTTACATACCCAAAAAGTACAATTTCCCATAAACTGGTCAAGTTTCGCTACTGCTTGAACCTATACTATCTACTGTGACCTAGCTTCGTGAATGCACCTGCATTTAGTTACAGACTATTAAACCGTAATGGCTTTGCGAACGTTACATGTAGCTAGCAGGTGCTATATATTACTAAGTTCGAGAATATGGACTACAACGTCTGTCTTGTGTGTTGTAGGCACAATGCTTAATGGGAAGCAAAGGTAATTGGGAATGTTCAGATCACTGCATACAATGAATCGCTTCTTCGAAGTATTTTAATAAATCGAGAGAGAGAGAGAAAGAATAAATGACGTATTCGAGTGACGCATAATTATGTATTCAAGATAAAACTAAAGTTCAACCAACGAAAAATATTTTAAGCTAAAAATAGATGTATTTTATATTGTGCATTGCATATAAAACGAAACGGGATTAACCATTTCCTTGCTCGAACGGCGTCGCATTTAATTTTTCTCTTTTATATTGTGTTTCGGTTTTTATAGACAATAAACTCTACTTGCATTAAATTGAGTGAAGCATATAATTATTGTGGTGCTATAACTGGGTATAAAGATAAAATACAACGATAAGTCCTGTCAGCGTCACCTAACAATTTGAGATATCAACTTTGGGATTACGAGTATTGCCTTCTTAAAAATGTATGAATAGGACTGTGCATGTAGCTTCAGAAACTATCAAAAGCATGACGAGTTACCATTTCAGAGACTAAAGGGTATATCACATCTTTATCCCTCGCGAAGTAAGCAGAGCGATAACGACTTAGATTTGAGGTTGAGATAATTATATGTTTTTTCAGATAATTCACAAGTTGTCAGCCTGTCGCCTAAAACTGCAATACACTTGAAACCCTCGAGTCCCCCAGTCGCCTCTTACGACACCGACGGGAAAGAAATGGGGTGATGCTATTCTAAACCGGCATCACAACCAGTATAAGTCGATCCCTTAGTTTGAGAGTAAATGTGTGCTGCTGATAGTAGCTAAAGTTTACTCACCTCGCGCATTTGAAACGCTTTAGAAATCCCTTTTCCACAAAAGATAGAGTGTAATATCGAATCGGCAGTCGTAATTCACGGCATTATTTATTCCTCAGTCTATATTTGACACTATTGTTCGGTGTTCGTGCCCGATAGAGATTTATTGCGCTGTGGAACTCCGATCGAGAAAGATATTCGGTTCAGAGTTCGGAGAGCACTTACACTTGAAACTTGTACAATCACAACTTTCGATTTGATTCCCACAAAATGTTCCGTTGGCGTCGCTGGAGCTTGTATAGAGAAATATGTGTGTTTGTGTACGTAGTTATGATTTGTATTTGTGGGTAGGTAGGTATTGACCCGCGCGCCGTCTCCCTAATTTGATACGATGCGAAATTGTTTTATTACTTTTCTGTAGATGGCGAAACAAATACGAGTATATCTACAGGTTTTTGTTTGACAATAATAAATTACTTTGACATAATATGCTGGATGTGGTGACAAATATTTTACACCAGATAAAAGTTCTTGCATCCAATGTTGGTCTTATAATTTTGTGCTGTGATATCTAGAAAGGGTAGCGATAGGAAAATATTTAACTGATAACCTTATCAGCCACAACAGTCCACTGCTGGAATTGGGCCTCCCCCTATTGGTATTGCCGTACTCACCACGCTTGGCGGACGGATTGGCGAGCGCAGTGTAAGATGTTACTTTCGCAGGGAACGCTGCTGCCCATTCCCTTGGTGATTATCAAATGAAATTTAACTATTAAGCCTGTAGTAATAACTATATTGAATATCTGAAGAACAGCGACTGTTATCGTTTTGGTAATAAATTCTCCTTGAACAGAAACATACGAGCTCATTTTCGCGATCTTCTGACGATATTTCCCCACCCGAGGATCGTTCGGGACATTTATCTTGATGGCCACGACCTGCAAAACTTTCTTTAGCAATATCGTAACTTTTTTCGTAGTCTATTACAAAACCTTATCATATCGTTAACTCTGTCTGTCCTATCTTCGTTAGTTTTGTACCTAGTGACTACGTTGGAATTTACTCACAAGAATTATACTGGGAAAACTATATTGAAAATAATAGCACTCATATTTTTGGAAATATTGTAAAAAACAGTTTTTCAAAACTGTTCAGAACGTATTAAGTAGAAACGATCTTTTAGGCATAGAAATAAAGTTCAATTTATGTGTCCGACAAGCTCTTAATCGCTTTTTTAATCAGTAGCCGTAGATGAAAATTAAACAATTTCTTGTAAAATATTCAATTTCTTATATATAATATTTTCATTAATTTTCTCTGAAAAACTCAATTTGGTAGGTGTGTTTAATTTTACATACCAACAAGTTCTATGTAAAATTCACAATTCATATGCAACATTCACAATTATTAAGCACTCATGTGATAAATTAAATACTCATTCAATAAATATTCATTTCTCTGTAAAAACAATCGCGAGTCAACATGACGAATTTATCTTTTGGAAGAAAATTTCTTCGTGAAAAATCAAACAGCAAAAGATTGTTCAGAGATGATTGATCACTGAGTCAGAAAATGCTAGTTGATTTTTGAATTATACACTCGAGTGAACGCCTTAACACGAGGGATGTCGATTGTGTGTACCTATAACTATAACTTAATATAATGTAGAAAAAGATTGTGACTTTTATTTCAAAAAAATATATTTTTCGAATGCGATGCGATAAGGTAGGATAAAGCAAAGAAAGAATAAAAACTAATAGCTACTCGTTGTTGTAGCTAACAAAAACTATCCACATTTTTTCATTTAAATTATCTCAATATTCCCACTGACTGGCGCCGTACATATTAGATAACGATAAATTTTACAATAAGCAATTTGAATAGTATTTTATTCAAGATACATTGAATATACACTCGAAATCACCATTTATATATTTTTTGTACCTAATGTTATCGTTTGAACTTTCCAAGAAAAAGGGCTTCAAAAGAACACCAAGTTTTTCTACTTTATTACACTGGCAAAGTTCTTTTACTAGCCGAGTAGCCAATAGTTTTACAACTGAATTTATGAGTTAGGGATAAATATTTTCTGCCGTAGTCAGGACGAAGTTTCCTAATTTGAGCTCTTATCTGCTCTCTATCGGGCATTAATTGGATTAAAGTGGAATGGATGTCGTACTCGTCCGACGTGTTTCTAATCTCTCTATTCCTCTTTGTCACACGAGGCGGCGGCCATTTCCTTGATTAGTTGTTCGGCTTTTTACTTGTTAGTAAAGGTTTTACTTGTGTGAAGTTTTTTCTTCATGTTTATGTGTATGTGTTTCTTACTTCCGACGCGAGTGGCGAAGCCCTGAATACTTTCCCCTTCTACTTACAAGTACAATCCCTGCATCAGACGCAACCCTCTCTACTTTATCCCCAAGCTTATTTGCTACATGTGCATTAGTTTGTTAAAAAACAGCACGCAGTCAAACTTGTCCCTACTCGAACTACAAACAACAATCAGCATGTCACGAGCACTTGACCGCTGCCAAATATGCTGAAGATTGAGGCAGGGAACCCTAAATGGAAGCGAAGTGAAGTTTTCTCGTTAATTTGATTACTTACGTCGATCCCAGCGCCGCCGCCGACCCGTGTCACAAGTTGCTTCATTAGTTGCGCGTCTCGGTGAAAGTAATCCTCCAAACCTACGCTTTGTTACTTACACACAAATCGTAGTTAGTTATTCCCACGTTTGTCTTTACCTCAATTAATTATGGCCTTCGCTGGCTTGCTAGCGTCTCACTAGGGCGGCGTCTCGCACCTCTAGCTACAGATCATTCAGTATGCGTGTGTGTGTAAAGTATAGAGTTACTGGTTTTAATATATGGCGATGTATGAAAAATACCAGACTGCATGCGTGTTGTGAGTGGCGTGCACATCACAATTGCACACATCCTGGTTACGGATATCTCATACGTCTCCTTACATTACATCCATACATAACGCGCATCGATGCACGTTAATTGCGATGCATCTGTCGTCGGCTGATCGTTGGATTGGCCAGATCGAGATAAGCCCAGGCACATCGTGATACGCCGGCACTTCATGATCTGACAATCTAAAACAGGCCATATCATTCGACGCTTGACGTTCGACGATCTGGCGAGCATTCTTCGGGCATATCGATTGTATAGGGTGTCCAAGGGTTTAGCAAATTGAAAATAAACAGTTTACAATAAAAATATTTTTATTAGTTTGATATATATTTCTATAGCTTTTTTCGGCATGTAAAAAGTATTTTTAATGTTCTATAACATTTTTATCCAACAGCGTTGTGTACTTCTGTCAAAATATCAAAATATTCATCTATTGCGACTATGCGTACTGTAGGGTCGTGAACTGTTTTTCTTTTGGAAATTAAATATTCTATATCAGCAGTTTCCAGCAAATCATATTTTGAACACCAGTAGTAGTCCGACGAGTCTTTTGACATGGTCACCCTACTCCTCTTGATATGTTCCATTACCTAAAATAAAAAAAATACGTTAGCGTACAAATACCTATTATTATAGTCGGTCATTTAATCTAATAAAGACATAAAGAAATAAGGGAAACACTTAACATTTTAATAAAAAACAATTTGTTGATCAACAAAATACTAACCTCCAAAATGCGTTGAGTAGTCGATGGTTTTTTCACATTATGTGAAGAGTCGATGTGACTCTCATAAAATTCGTGCAGGTGACGGTTGTAGTTCTGTTTAAAATCACTTTTCACTTTAGTTTCACTATTAAATTCACTGCTTTCAATATAATTTTCATTTAAAAGTGACGCCGCCATCTTCCATTCGCGTAAACAAAGCTGAACGCGCGATGAGAGCGCCACCATCGGCGCGAAATGCAACTAATTTTTCGATCTGCCCAGTGATTAGCCGGGAATATCGAGGAAGACGTCATTTTCGTCGATCTGCCGAACTTTTAACTTGGCACATCGCGATGTGCCCTGCCAGATCACGATGTGCCGGCGTTTCAAGAAATTCCCAGGCATATCTCGATCTGGCCAATCTAACGATCAGCCGACGACACATCCAATCTGTGCTAGTCTTAACTCTTGCATCCGCTGGGAATAACAAAGAACAAGAAACATTTGCAACACTGAGACCTGGGGTTCCAACCTCCTACAAGCAAAAAATCTCGACTGCTATGCTTGCGGGATTGTATGCGTAAAGAAATTGATAAAAACAAAATAACATACTCCGGTTCATCGAGTCCTTGGTGACTTGGTGTCCCCCACGAAAAGAAGAAGACACCTATCACTTTAACTAACACAAAAGTCACTACATTTTACATACGAAGTCACCGGCAACAGCCTATAACTCAATAAATCTGTTTTACTGAATTTTTATTTCGCTCTATGCATCAAAATCAGTTGCAAAATTTTAGATCGCATCTATAGGATATGACAACCCGCTTGCAAAATCTTTGATGCCATATTTTAAGCGCAATGGTGGTGGCATCACTTGCAGTCTTAGCATGCAGTGGTTTAGAGATAGTTTTGGATATTCTGTAGCTTTAATTTGAACGTTTAACAATTTCTGATACAGTTTTGCTTGGAGAAAATCACTAGTGAGTGTATCTACAAATCCAGATGCACCTTACTATTAGAACTCTAGACTAGAACGGTGAATGGATATTGCGATGCATAGTTCTCGAGTGGATTCGTTCATCGCTTCGCTGTAATTGCGCCTCGTAACAGGATATCAGGCAAAGCAACTATTCCATCGTTTGGCTGGTGAACGTTGTCTAACCGGGTATCATGTGCAGACCATCAGAACATAACGAGCTTCAAACGCTCTCCTAGTATTGACTATTGCATGAACCGTGTTCCTTCCGCAGAGTTAGATAAGTAAATGTTTCACAGAATTATATTGCTTTTTTTTTATTTATTTATTAAAGTTTTAATCACGCAGAGTTTCGAATTTTTTCTTAAACTAAAGGTTGGGGAAGCCATAAAGGTTTATTTGCAGCCAACAACACCTTTATGATGTGCACAGTATAGAGACTTATCTCGCAGGCGATAAGACTTCTCAAGTTTCAAATTGTATGGATTTTATCAAAAGAAATTAATAATTTTGTCTACAAGTGATGAGAAAATTTAAGTCGCGGTTGCGCATCATAACTGGTAAAGTCTAGCAATTAAATTAATCTGGAATAGGAATATCTCATGAAACTAGGTCAAATTTAGAAGCTGTCGCATTGCCAAAACCTTACATTGCGAGTCGAAGCCGCGGTTTGTTTTCAACAAAACAACAAGATTTATGTGTGAAATCTACGACTAAACTCGGGCGGGTTCGAAATGCGGCGTGATATGCAAACAAGACGAGCATCATAAAATTAGAATTTAAAATCAAAGCTCAGTTCCAGAAGTGTTTTTGTGCGAGTCGCATTACCTACGCCCGGTATTTATGAGCGGGTGCCACCAACAGGCCCACGCTCATATTTACAGCCAAGATATTGCTCATTGCACTCCACATTTGCATTTAGAATGGATTACATTATTTGTTGCATTTGTGATACTCTGTAAAATAATAGTTGACTAGAGTAATGGACCGATGACCGGGGATAAAAGCCTTTTTCACACTTAACGCACAACGCAGCGCTAAAATAACGCATCCGTAACGCAGCATTCTATCAGATCCATGCGAAACGTCAATCCCATACTAAAACAATACTATACTATATTGCTGTGCGTTGGACCTGATCTTTCAATAGCGGTTTTCGTATGGGAGTTGGCGTTTCTAGTATGGATCTGAGAGACCGCTGCGTTTCGGATGCGATATTTTGGCGCTGCGTTGTGCGTTAAGTGTGAGAAAGGCCTAATTTTAATGTCAGAAGCCGTAAACGTAAAAAAAAACAAAAATGTTTTCTTTAACGGTCGCGAGCTCAGACAGTGTCATTGCGACTGTGGCTGTGATCTTCAATTGTAGGCAAAGTAATATTGTTTTGCTTAAAATATTTATTCCCCACGTTCACCGCGTACGAACCAAAATTGTAAAAGGAAAACGGTATCGGTTTGCACCGGTTTCGGATATTCAATCTATCAAGCTGCCAGAATCAATTAACTCGAACGAGCCGAGTCATGCTACCGCGAAACTGAGACCCACCCTTTTTATTACTCTATCAGGGAATAACCTGGTTATCTGTTACGATATCAAATCAGATTTTTACCGCGTGCTTCAAAATTGTTGAGCTCTAAATACGTGCTTTTATGCGGCAAAATATTAATTAATTTTCATGGGACATCTAAAAGAGCTTGGGAGGATAATTATAGTGGGACGGTGTAGTTGGTGTTTTAAGCGCTTAAAGTATTAAGCGAGGCTGCGTTGTTGGTGACAAGCGACTTAATTAAGCGGATACAAACATAAGCTCCAGCGACGAAAAGTTGGCGGCGTTTCGGGCGCCGATACCGGTTATTGCAGAATAATCCTCGCATACAACCGCTCATTATAATTTTCCGCTATCATAAATGATTAAGCGCTATTGAACTGGCTCAATAAGTTTTGGGGTGGTTTATTATAATAACTGCCCAATCAACTGCGCTAAAACTGACATATAGTTACATACATATATCAGGTCTTTATCCCTTGCGAGTTAGAATATAATATAAAATAGCGTCGCTATCACCACGTCTGACAAATTAAGGGGTGATTTAGAGAAACGGTGTATCACTATAGTGTCAGCCTGTCGTCTAATATTGTAATACAGATGGAACCCTCAATTCCCTTAGTCGCCTCATACGACAACCGTGAGAAGCATATGGGGTGCTGCTATTCTAAGCCCCCATCACACGGCCGAAAACTGATACTTTGATATAAACTAATTATTGCACAGCAAGATGTTTGGAAACATGGAACGCAATTTTATATGGACTTTTTACTTGCCAAATCTGGCTCAAAATTAGACAATCGTTGAACGAACACGCAATAATGTGCTAAGCATTAGCAAAGATCGTAAAAACACATGTACATTTTCTGAAACGTTAGAAAAGTCCGCTAAACGAATAGAAAAGTAAGTAGCCGTAGAGTTTGACTGAAGCCACTCCCCCGTTCCCCGTCGTTCTAAGGAATGCAAATTCTTCCTCCGCTTCATCGCATACAATCAAACAGCTGCCGGTGACAGCGTGTCTTGAATATTAAACTGCCTGATGATGGGTCAGATTTAACTTGCTTATATTTTTTTCTGTGTACAATTAATCTTTGTTTTGATAAAGGTTTGTTCTTCTCAGAATAAAATAGCAAAAATAATCTAGTCAGATGTTTGTTAATAAAGCTTGGTCACTGACCATACGACTAGTTTATTGTCAATTTTATACGGAAAGTATGTCATGATATGACACGCACGACAGCTTTGTTCTGTGTTATAATATGTATAATATAATGTGTGTAACATAATGTGTGTAACGGGCGACACGAGTGCCATTTTTTCTCTGTGTCATTAATAGATGATGATAAGATGTTTTATAGTTTTTGCTAAACTTTTCAAGGTAAATTAAAAACTTTATCTGATAATGTTGTTTAGAAAATCAATTGCATTCTAGTTTAATACTTATTAAAAATAAATTTATGGAATAGTGTGTTTTTTGCCTTTAATCTAGTTCTATGTTTCACGTCATCTATACCACGCTCATGAAAAGTCCACATATGATATTAGCTTACTGTGCGCATGATTGGTTTACAACGTTATCTATAGAATATGTTGGGACAGGACATCAAGCTGCGTTTTACGATTTTAATCAAACTTCTAAACTTGTTAATCGGCTGTAATCCTATTTAATGCCTTTAAGATAGCCAATAGCCTCATAGCCTCATGTGGGGGGTTAACTGTCTTCTCCAACGTATCTGGAGTTACGAGGGAAGTTCACACAATAAACCGATCCGTGGGTGAAGTTTGCTTGATGATATCCGACGTATTCTTGACTTCAAAGTTTACCTACTCTCTTCACGATGTCGATACTTCGAGAAAGTTCTTGAGTATGAGTACTAGTGAGAACAAACTTATCAATTAGCCGTTGCCTTAAGTTTTAAAGGGAAACGTTACTACACATATTTATAATGCATTTTAGTACGAAATTAAGATATAGGTAAGTGATTGTGTATACAATCACTTTTATCCATAAGGTATAAACGCTCATGCATAATAACAAAGAAAAAGTAACACAAATCATAGGTTTCTGTTTCCTTAAACACGACTATCTATGACAAAACACTTTTTCAAACACCTGGGACCCTTTTTCCGCGTTTTGATTTTTCTCATTACACCTATGTCACTTTTATTATATAGAGATTGGAAATAAACGAGAATTTTGAAGTCCACACATAAATTTTACGCCGTAATAAATTGTCATTCACGACGCGACGAGGTATATCGTAAAACGAGTGAATAAAGCGAGAGTTCGCGGCTTCTGCCCGAAGGTGATGGAGAAATTATTCCTATGGCTCTTTTATGGAATAATTTTATTATTAGATAATGAAAGGAATCGTTATGCGATCGCTAATTCGAAGGAAATATGAGCGGCATCGGGAGTCACGGCACGTTGAGAATCCGGCCCCGAAATCACTTCCCGGCCGCACTCTCTACTGCTGACAGTGACGAATTGTACCTCTTCTTTCACATTAATGTAATGGAATTTGTTACATGATCCCGAAGTTATTGCATATCTCTACTTACGTACGTACGTAACCATTAATTTCGTTGCGAAGGAAAGTTTCTCAGCAAATTAATGGTCCCGGGAAGTTCATTCCGAAATCATAATTTCATTGTGCTGTGAGCTGAAGCGCTCCGCAATGCATTGCCCTGCGACAGCGACAAACGAGATGTCAGCTTCGTAGAACGTGCTACGTGCTACGGTTACGGCGCGCCGTAGACGTAGATTGCTACGATGTTGTTATTTGTTTCCGTTCGGTTATTCACTGCTGTTTCTTTCAGTCTACCAGCGACAGGCGACATTTACGTAAGCAGGTACTTGTACGAATATACTTTAGAAATGTTTTGCTACAGCAGTCTAAAAGTCCACTCCCCTTTGAGTGAAGTTCAAGGCTATTGCACAAAAACAGTGAAACAATGCCCGGTGAGTGCATTTTATGTGGTACTTGGTTACGGCTGATCAAATTACTTCGTAAAAATTACTAAGAACCTTTAAGTCACAATTTGTGAGTACGCCTTACAAGTCATGCTACACTCGTGCTGCTCATGTCCCATCGCTCGCTTTAACTTAGGTGGAACTCATCATAGCCAATCTAAATGTTCTGCGCTCGCAAACTATAACATAACTAGTTAAGTACTTTTACCGCCGAGCCGACAAGAGAAAGAAAACCTACTTTCTGGCGAAAACTCCGTCGTCAGACTCGGGAAAACTTTTCTATCCGTTTGTGGTACGTGGACCTGAGCACGTGTTATTTACTAGCCGCTCTTTAATTGCCTCTAAAGCGGTTTTATCTACGAACGCACCGCTTGGTGATGCACTTGTTTATAGCTATAGCACCAAGCTTAATTTAATTATAGTTCTGTAGTAAAATAGTAAAATGTACTAAAGTTTTTGCGGTTCGCATAGTCTGGACGACTTCTAACTGCCAAAGAATTTGTATGATAAATGATATACGGTAACGGGTGTAGTTTTGTGTAATTTATGTACAAATTAGAACGTTACAGTAATTGAACAGACTAAAAACTTATACATACATACATACATACATATGTCACGCCTTTACCCCTTGCGGGGTAGGCCGTAAGAATACAGTGGGTATAGCCATGTCTGACATTTTTGAAGATTGTTTTCCAAGTTTGTTTCAGAAAACATGTGTATCACTATAGTGACAGGTTGTCAGCCTTTCGCCTTAAAAATTGTAATACACCAATACTCTCGAGTCCCTTAGTTGCCTCTTACGACACCCGCAGAAAGGATGTGGGGTGATGCTATTCCAAGCCGGCAACACAGGGCATAAAACATAGTATTATTTGTCTATTGCGCTGATTTGAAACCCTCTCTCTCTATATCTCTTCGTGTGGAACTCTGAGTCGCCCATTTGAAACTCTAACCAGCTTATAGTCCAATTTTGTGATGAACCTAAGCATTCTTCATAAAGTTTTAAACCATGGTTCAACCCATGATAAACGTGATCCAAGATCTCGATCCATCACGAGGCTGAGAACTTGATCCCTCGTCACATCCAGACTAATTAAACAGGGAGACCCGATCCCGGCACTGATATGTTATACACTGAGTACATAATATAAGCCCAAGTATTAATAAATTATACGACGTACTTTATATACCTATTTGCCATGTGATGCCGGCTTAGAATCACATCTCAACCATAATAAAAGGTGACTACGGTATGAATATCCAGGGGCTCAATTACTGAAATGGTTCTTTTCGGTTCCGTGCACGAAAGTCCAAAACGACTGGTCTAACAACACAATGTCAAATTTCTTTTACTTGACGTTTTATTGTCAAACACAATTTGAGTATAAGTGGAAATCGATAAGTAAGGTAGAGCGTGAGATACAAGCATAGTAAGTAGCAGATTTTTAATGAATGAGATGAAAAGAAACAAAAAAGTTTCAGAAATTGAGCTCCAGGGAATAGGCAGAAGCGATCCCTGTGTATATCTACAACACTTTGCGCTGCGCTCGCCAGTCTGCCAGCCGACCGTTGTGAGTTTGGCAATTCCTCCATTTGGGAGAGGCTCATATCCAGCAGTGGACTGTTGTAACAGTTGAAAGGGCGGCGCAAAACAGCGTGGGTTTACATGCTGACCTCAGAACATCATAATGATAATGCCTTTCAATATACCGCTACTTTAAGAACTATTTCTATGCAGTGCTTCTCGACAGACGGTACAGACCCTATCGCAACGAAACCTAAAAAATAATGGAAAAACCTTGTACTTATCACTGAAAAGCGTGGTTGACTCGTGCGAAACGTAACACAATCAAAACTTTTGATGAATTTCTTTTAAACGGTCCTTGTTTCCCCTTTCTGTCCAAGTTAAATAATAAAATTTACTGCGACCCCTCCATCGGAGTTCTACAAAAACTTGGCATAAAAGTTATACTTATGCAATAAAATTACATACTTCCAAACAGGGCGGAACAAAATATTTTATACTATTAACTTTTTGCAGTAAAATCTACTGAAAGAAACATGATTTTTTCATACTTTGTTACAGATAATGAAGAGATACTTACTTCTACAGATGTTGCAGTGTGGTATTAGTGCAGAATAGTGCGAGTATCATACATTAAAAAGCGACTAAAAGACAAATCCAGGTTATCGGCAGCAGCGTTCCCTGTAAATACAACGAAGATAATCTGCGGTCGCCATTCCTCCTAGTAAGGCAAATAAATACTCCACAAAAAAAGTAGTCTGCAAAGTCAGTTTATTGACGCTATTTACGTAAACGTGACAACGTCATAAGAAAATATTGGTGGCATGATTGCATTTTTCAATCAAGCCTCAAGTGGAACGCCTCAGAAATAAGAGGCGAGGTAACGCCGCATGGGTCATGTTTGCGGAGCATGCAGCCGACTCCATCGAATTATAAGACGTTGTCACGCCACAAGTTTATCCAACATTGTCACGCCATAAGTTTAGTCTATTGATGATGATGATGAATGAAATTACTTATTTGCATATTATGGTCATTAATAGAAAATTATTCCTACCGCAATTACTCAAACACAATGTTAGGCAATAATAGTAGAATGAAGTGAGAATTATCGCTGGCAGCGTTACAAATGGAGTCCTGGTGATTCCGCCCGCGTCCGTCCTCCTTCATTCACGCGGAACTAACGGACTGGATAAATGAGACTTACAGCGCACTCTACGTCACCACACTATACCTATTCAGCTCGTAAAGCTATTATGATATCGTATCGTAGAGAATTGGTTAGTTCTATCGTCTAGGAATAGCCACACAAAATCTTAGTACTTATAGATTCAGATTATACCTGCGAAAAGTTCAATCGTATCGTATGATTTCAAATCATTCTGACGTCAAAAATTTTCGGCACGAGTTGTCATATTACATCACGCCGCCTCTGTCCCGATACTAGGATTTTAAATTCCGAAAAGTTCGACTTTTCTAGCTAGTAGAACTCATGTGATATTATAAAGGCAGAACTACAGACAAATTGTTTCGTAAACAATGTTTTTTTTACAGTTGTGGGTATGAAATGCGGTCGGAAAGCCCAAATCCATCACAGCGACCACGGTTCGGATTGGGCTGTCAATTACGTCACCGCTATTCCGCCTTTAATCTGTCATTTAGACACCAATTTAAGGGAAAGCTACGCATAGCAACACGTCATAACTTATTTTTAGGAAGATCCATCGAAATAAGTAGGCAGGAATCTAAAAATAAAAATGGTTTTCTGTAAAGTTGGTTTATTGACAAAAGCTGAACGTCATAAGAAAATATTGTGTGCCTCTTTTTTGCTCGTTCGGCGCTCTCGCTTGCACTTCAAACCTTAAATGGAACGCCTCAGAGCGCGGTAACGGTAATTTTTTTCGGTGAGCAAATATGAGTTCGCGCATTGCACGACACAGTCATTGAAGTATACCTACTTAGGTAACAAAACGACACAGTCATTGAAGTATACCTACTTAGGTAACAAACATACATATTGACATACCTGTCAATGGTATACTTTTGTTACCTTATTGTTTATATTGGCTTTCGGCAGTTTGGGACTCTTCCAAGTGAAGTTCGATTAACAAAAAATGTCTCGCGACAGTGCGTGGTTTTGCGAAAAGCTTGGCTCGCGTAATACCAACGCACCTGCAGTTGCTGTTGAATATACTATGGTAAAGTAAAAACGGTTTAAGTGAATGAATGGTACTGAAACATAGATTATATACAAGATAGGACTACTGGCTTATAAACAATCATCAAAGTAAGGTCCTCAATTGACGTTACATCACATAAATATGAAGATCTTGTTTCAGCAAAAATTTTGGAGTCGGCGTGTGGGTTTCAGGAGCAATATCATACAACGAAATAAAAAGAATACCTACCCACTCGTAAAAGAAAGAAAACAAAACATGCAAGTTATTTTGAGCGAATGGAAAAAGCAAGGCTATTTATTTAGCAGACCCTACTCGCGCAACTGGGTCGAAACGTGCGGATAAGAGAAAACATCAGTGTTTTGTTTACCAAAAAACTGAATTGTGATTTGGAACCACGTACACTGTGTTCTTGTGTTCACTACAAGTCTGGAAATTTTTAAAAGGCCGCAAATAAAAACCGTTACGAAACTTTTAACGAAACAAATTAATAGGCAGATTATAATAGCGAGGCACTGGCGAGACACTTGGGAAATTTTCAACTCAACCGCCAACATTCTGGCGTTTTATTATAGCTCAGTAATAGAAAAATGGACTTTTGTGGTTAGGAAGATGCTGGGGAACATGAAGCTTTGTTGCAAAGAGATAAGGTTGGTGTTTGAGTGTGTTTGTGGGGCAATAATCCGGGTGTTGCGGAGTCATTCATCAGTGCTGTCTCGGTGCGTACCTGCTGAAACTCGCGATTGTTCCGCGTTAATAGCTTTAATGTCTCTCGAGGGTGTTCAATGCGGTAACCACCACAATTTAAATAATTTCTAGAGTAGGTGAAAGCTCTATTTCATACCGCATGTCTTTAGAATAAAATTGTGTTGAATGAAAATAGCTGAAAAATAGGTCGTAGCTTAAGCTTATACGCAAAGTTAGCATAAAAATTTTGTGCTGCAGTAATAAGATACCTAGGTTAAAGTTTGACCTACATTTGAAAGTATCTTTATTGTGTAGGACTAGATTATAATTAAAATGTTTACAACATCATGATTATGTTAGCTGGGTAGTTAATTACGTAAATGTCTGATGGTATTATTCAATTCTACTAAATGACTATTATAATATGAAAATGTTTCTGCAGCTCGCGTATTAAATACACTTTGGTTAATTTCTTAAACTCTTTAAAATACAAATCATTTAAGTACGCCAAAAGCTCAAAAATTGTACCGACCGACATCGTTGAATTTAAGTACATAGAAAAAGTAATTTTTTTTTTCATATAAGCATGTAACACATTGAACCAATTTGGAAAATTATTGTAAGTTGAAGAGGGTCAAGGGATGCCGGAGAAATCAACGATACTCTTCCTATTTTATAGGCGCGGTCGTTGGTACCAGAATCTTTTAACTTTCAAAATTCTGTTTTAGTAGTCAATATAATTCGGACAACATTTACGAAGGCATTGCCATAAAAATAGGCATAAAATCTGGACGAAGTAATTTTATGGCAGCAGGGGAAGAATTATTGGAGGAAATATTATGTGTCTGTGTTAAAATCAGGCGTATATTTTTTTTTGGAGGACATATTAATTCCATTATTTTCGATCCCGGTTGCTGTCTATAATAACATAGACGGCCGTCGTTACACAAGTTTATATGTGTCTACAACCCTGTCAGAGGACTACTACTTGTAGTAGGCAGTTGAAAACTCTAACACCAGGGTTCTTCGTGACGTTTTACTAGGTGTTGATAGAAAACCGGATAAATCTGACACTATACATACAACATACACATTATTGACAGAACTATGTAAGTTCGTACATATGTTTCTTCAGTAAATTCTTCCAATATCGTATCTAACATTAAAAAAATAAATGCTTTTCCTTGGTCCCAAACTTCGATAATCACGAAACCATTTTTTGCGGCTCTTACAAAAAGTTGTCCAATCATTAAACTTTCAAAGACCCTGTTGCTCTGGCATTTTTTCATTCCTCACACAGAGTGATATTGACTTTGGCGGGCCTCCCGGGGCGAGAGTTCACCAAACGAAATAACCGCGGCTATTTGTAACAAAAAGTTCATTCATCAAACAGATAACAAAGTCACGGCGTTATCAAAACACGGACCGTGAAACGATCACAATGTTTTGCAGCTCGAGTCGCGCGGGAAAAAGTTAACACAATGGAAAACTCGCCGACACTGAAATAAATTGTCCCATTTATTATAACCTGACTCTGGGAGAGATAGGAATTTTTAGCGCTTGGTAACAAACAGATCCAGTTTGAGAAAATCTGAATTCATGACAGTGGTTTTTGAAAGGTATTGGTTGAAATTGGGCATCTAAGTGGACTCAGAAACTTCGTTTCTAGTTAGAAATTCTTTCGTAAAATTGTGAAAGTGCTGTAAATCTACATTATTGTTGGTTCCACAGCGTTTATATACCAAAAGTTGAGGTAAACTAAACAGTATATAATGTGTTACAATTTACAGTAATATGCCATAGCAAGGTTTAATACGCCTCACACTACGAACACCTGCATCTTTTCACGAACATGTAGGTATAAGACAGTTTTAAATCCAAAACTTGGGAAATAATAAGAGCATTACGATAAAAATACTTCTTTCTACACTCTACAGTCTTTCAGGCCAAGGCCAGCTAATAGAATAAGACGTGTTTATTGGGTTAAAAAATAAAAGTGAAGTTTCCTGAGGCCATCATCAGGCGCGTTAGTATTCACGACGCGCCGTCTCCGTCAGCTGTTTGATTATCCGCGATGAAGGAATTTACATTCCTTAGACGAGACACAAGGATTGTTCCATAGGACGCCAAAGGTACAGCTCCTCCTATGTTCTCACTACTTTTCGATTCTATAAACGTTTTTCAGATATATTATCATAATTTTTTCGTTGTTACTTTACTTATCTCTCCATTTTTAGGCCGTACGCTGCTTCAAATTTCAAATTTCAATCGTTTATTTCCAAGTAGATTCACAACGAATACCTTCAGAAAGTCAAGAATTTACAATACAATACTGTCACTAAAAATAAATTAGTCATAGTAAAAAAGAGAAAATTGTCAGACACAATTTTATGTTCTTAGTAGAAACGCGGCACGAGTGGGATAAAAAAGGCACTGCCTCGGGGCCGGCCAGGCTGACCACACAACATGTAACTTACTAGCATGTAGCTATTAAAGTGGATATGTAAAAAATATATATTTACATGTGTCATGTAAATCAGCCTGAACAGGAAAACCACCCAAAAACCTGCTCAAAAGTGCTCCTATTCTCAATTAACAATTTGTACCATAGGACCTAAGCTACCCTAGCTAAATTTTAAAATATATTAATAGCCAAAAGACGGCTACGCTAAATTCACTGCCTTCGCCCTCAAGCACACTGGCACCCAATGTAGTACATTTTATGTCTCTGTCATATGTTAAATTGTATGTTACCTGAGAATAACCCTCAAGTTTCCTAACCCAGAGATCAAACTATTCTAGTTTCGTATAAAGTTCCGTTGCTAACCAGAACAAGTTGAACCCTTATATTGGTAGGTTAAACAGTCCTTAATAGTAGCACCCAGCACCCCGTATAACCAGAGTGTATACGACGGCTGCAACCTCGTATTATTGCTCTTGACAATCGAGCTTGATTCTATGCAGGTTAATTAAGTTTGGCAGTCTAGTTAATTAAATGTTATATGTTAACTAGCATCTGGCAAGCATTGATCACGATTACTATACGGAGTGTAAGGAACGGTGTACTGAGAAGTTTGCAGGCATAATCGGACTATAAAACTGGGGCTTTTTTGGGAAACGAGAAAGAAAAACGACTTCGAATAATTCTCGACCAGCTGGCTGACTTTCTTGGGAAACTTGAAATATTTTTTTACTTTCTCAACGTAGGTGCCATAGTAAAAGTTGTTCAGTATCATGGTCTGATCATGCCTGCAACGTTTTCGTGGCACCCATACCTTACACCCGGTATATACCTACCTATCAACTCAATACAATTCTGACTGTCTTAGGCCCGTATTTATAAACCGCACGCAACTTTGAGATCAATTTTAATTGCGACTTTGAGATGCTGCTAGTATTGACTGATATTTGTAAAATTCGCTCTTGATATCGATCTCAGAGTTGAGTGCGATTTATAAATACGGATCTTACACAAACAATTTTTTTTTTTAATTTGTATTATGTCCCCATCATCATCGTTCTCCTTGCCTTATCGCGTTCTCCGTCGGGGTCGGCTACCTAACCTAGGGGAGTTGACATGGAACCAAGTTTTTACACAGAGCGACTGCCATCTAACCTCTGCAACCCGAAGGCTAACCTGGCCCGAATCCTAGGTGAAGTCACATTCAAATATCATTGTCCCCATAATATGTAAATTAAAACGTTTCCAGTAGGTGTACAGTAAACAAGATGTTGGCAGTAAATATGGCGGCGGGCGTGTTGGTGGCACCCGCTCGTAAACAGCGGCGATGTCTCGTGACTGGTGCAAAACACTTAGTCAGCATTTAAGCTGAGACGATGAGTACCGAAATACCGAAGACAAAAGACCCAGGTTGTTTCATCCTCATTTCGAATGGCAAGGAAGTGACCATACTACAACCATTTAGGATATAATAGAGTTCCAATGAACATGATATAAACTTGATAAATATACTAAAATGATTTTCTCTCTCATGTCATTTGTATACGGGGTGTAAGGGACAGCGTCCCGAATACTGATAGGGTGCAATCAGACCATGAAACTGAACAACTTTCCCCTAGGAACATATGTCAGGAAATGTCAAAAAAAAATGTTTAAAAAAAATCCCATATTAAATACAGTCAGCTGATCGCGACTTTGTATGGGAGGTCGAATGTTTTTTTTCGTTTCCTGACATATGTTCCTAGGGGAAAGTTGTTCAGTTTCATGGGCTGCTTGCACACTATCAGTGTTCGGGACGCTGCTGTCCCTAACACCCTGTATTTAAGAAAGTTCAATGGACAAAATCCAAAATACTCATAGCTTCGCATTCGTTGTCTTCTTTGTCCTCTGGTACGGTTCAGCTGATACTCGACAAACCGAGTGAGTCGTTTGAACATCGTTACTTTACCGGAACACGGTCGCAGTCATTTCCGGTAACCGTTACAGTTACCGGAAATTAACAATGACAGGCCTCTCTTATATTTGACAAAGTTATTTTGAGAATAACCAACACCTTCATGCTACCGTATGCTACGGCGTAGCAAAATTGTAGGTGTTTGCTACGACAACGTTAAAAACTTTACGGAGGCACCGTTTTCTGCTACGTGAAATAGGTTCGAACTTATCGTACAAAATAGATGCAATATTGTGAAAGTAGTAGGTAAGAGCGTTAGAAGCTCAGAAAATATGTAACAGTAAATTGTAAAAAGTATAGTGAGGCTCATTTAAGGCAGGATTTGAACACACGACATCAATTTTCTCGTCTCAACTAGTACTAATAGATACAAGAAAATAACTTTAAATCGTGGATACAACTTTCAGCAAAAAGCTGCTAGAATAGAGGCCACCTATTAACTTGCTACGAAGTAAAAAATATTTTTCTCCAACTTGTAAGTTGTAAATCCACTCACAAAACTATCGACCCACCCATAAAAGAAGTTCGACAGTAATGGAGTAGAAACTCGCAACAAAAAACTGAAGTTTGCAATTTTAAGACCAAAGTTGGAGAAAAACGGTAATCAGATAACCGATGGTAATAGAATACTGAAGTTGGCCGCAGAGTGAACTGCTCGGGCCCACCAGCTCGTAATTATAAATTCCACTGTTATTATTATCCTAGAGCAAAAATGTTACAGAGGGAACTCTACTACTACATGCCAGCCGAGCTAGTTTGAGCATGGAAGAGAGAATGTCTCGCGCGCAAGAAAACGCTTGCGCCTCAAAATGAATCATAGATTTTCTCACAAGTGAAGATTTGACATAAGGGGAAGTTAAAACCGAATTTATGCGGTAAATTGTGATCTCACAGGTAATGGAAGAAGATTCAAAAGATATGTGAAGCGCGTTCAATCTAATAAAGATACAAATACGTACTACTCACAAACCAGGTATTACCAATAGACTATCAAAAGGCGTGATATGAGTATGTGTGTGTGTGTGTGTGTATCAAAACGTGCAGGTCAAAATGTAACTACGTATGTATAAGATTTTCTAGGCTTCACTCAGGTCATGGTTACCTCTGAAACATTTGTTTTTCTGAGGTTGTAATAACATTATACAAAGTTTCCTGTCGCCCGCAGATATTGGCTCGACTTCACTTTTTCCAGCGCAGTTTTAAGTGCCTGCAGTTTAACAACAATGTAAGCATTTACCTTTTGTTAAAACTCTATTTGGACTTCGCAATGTTTTCAGTTTATTTTTATTCCCTTTCATAGTATAGAAAAATATGACATTGTATAGTTGTAAGAAAAAATAGGTACTCTTACCCGTTCCTATGATAGCTACCTACACATCAATGTTCTATGATAGGTACCAAGATGGGTTGAAAAAGAAAAATTGTGGACTTCAAAACTACTTCATAAGCTGCCAGCCTGCCACAATACGGATAGGAGCGATGCATGGAAAGTTCATTTCATTTTTGTTCTTGCCAGCAGCAACAAGCATATATTTTTAATTTTGCGACCCATGCCCTTAGGGCAAATGATCTTACTATGACATTTACATAGGTATACTCGTGTAGATGAACGAACTGATGAACCTTGGAATGTCAAGAGTACAGTTACTGCAGTCACCGATATCTAAAATCCGATTGATCAATACCTACTTCAATTCTATTGTCAAAGCCAATGGCTTAATCTGAGAAATTTCCAATACCATTAAGACCTATCGACTCGAGCCAGCAGACCTCAGTCATATCGGAGCAATACAGGCGCCGTTCGATTCTATAGACATTAATTTCTGTACTAAACCCGAAATTATTCAAGAGGTATATTATCTAAGTAGCTACGGTTTTCGACTTTACAAAGTCGCAAATATTTTCCAAAACTCGAGTTGTAAAGTTCAAAATTATTTAATTAGCGCCGACGGTACAGCGGCGATAATAAACCTCCCTAACGAAGATGGAATACAAAGCGGACAGAAGTTGACGTCCCCGAGAGTGCTCGGCGGTGAGCTCGCCGCGGCTGACGACGGTTTGATGCCGTCGTCAAATAAAATCATGAAACACCGCTCAGCGTACTTTATGGGACATTCTACCCGGCATCATAAAAGCCAAAGCATTTTACTAAACGAGTTTTATTTATTTCAGACCGTCGTATCAAACAAAAACTTGATATTTATGCGCGGCTGCTTCCCTTGCGAGGTTATGGCGCGCGATAGTTTCGTGTATGACCGTTATGTTCTCCGGCGAACTGTTATTTCCATTAAACGCTTATCTTCAAGATTCATGGCGGGCTCCGGCAAAAATGATGGTCGTTAAAGAAATTGAACACCCTCATGTTAAACTCTCCCACGACACGATGAACTTTTAAGAGGTATGTCTAAAATTAATAAGTTATCTCTATAACTTTAACAGATGCAGATTTCTTATTACTTTTATTTAATTTTTATTAAACGGTACAGGAATAATTACCTCGATTGCGGTATTTTCGAAATTTACTTTTAAAATTTAATTTTAATAGAGTAGGTATAGCAGAGTGACACTGGCACTCGCGCTGCCGAGAGGAATCTACAGACACCTATTAGTCAACATTTGCCAATAAAACCATTTCGGCTGTAGTCTACTAAAATTAATTTACTTGTCCACACACCTACTTGCCAACATAGATACATACATACCTACTACATACCTGCTCTCGAAAAATATAAAACTCCCTTCGAGGTAGTAGGGTAAAACATAAACTACGCCAAAATACCGGCCACCGTCTAACTAAAGATTAGTTCATACCCAAGTAGGTACTAACTTTAGTAGGTACGTAGGTACGTTAATAGTGAATTCAGTAGTACGGTAATTTGGTCACCCTGATGTCTCTGGAGACAATGAGAAGTTTGTGATTTTAACTTTGATTTATAGAGGTCAAAATACTAGCCCTTATAATATTACGAAAGAAGAAACACAAAACATAACTGACTAGGATTAATCATATTCTAGAAACTTAGGCAGACCGTATAGTACTTTAAGTTATTGTGTACTTATAATTCACTTACGCTTCCTTATGGAAAAATGATGGTAGGCTATGTGTGTGTATGTATGTATGGTAGGGTAAAAGGTGTAGATACCGTATGCCTACAAAATGTTGGCGCAGGTATAAAAATGTTCCACTCTCCAGGTCGTCGCAGCGATCAAGATAAATCTTCACAGATAGCAGGCTGAGGTCCTCGGGAACACATTATGTGGAAATATCGCCGGGTGATCGCGAAAATGAGCTCGTGTGGTGCTGTTCCAGCGGAATTTATTGCTACGTCGATATCAATCGATTTAAGAAAAGGAAATTAAGATTTTAATTCTGTATGTATAGTACCCATAGCAACCCTATTAGGTACTAAATACACTGCTTGTCGTGTTAGTCGACGAACGACCTGAATAATCAGAGAGTTTCAGCCGTTTTCTCTGTAAATACCTACCTAAGTCATCATCATCACATCAGCCTATAACAGTTCATAACTGGACATAGGCCTCCCCTAGGGTACGCTACGCTCCAATGAACCATCTCCCGCTTTCGCCAATCGCCATCCAGTGAAACCTAACCTATACCTAAGTGAAAGTTAAAATTAACCAGTAGCATTTCTATTCATTCGACAACTTTCTGATTCGGTAGGCACCTATTGAAGTCTGTATCGATATTAGTTTTCATTGTCTCCAGAGAGATAAATTCCAGCCATTTTATATTAAACTCGATCGGGACAGTTTCTGAACAATGTCCAAAATGTCGATATGGGCTTGAAACCTACATTCATTTTAGATGGGTAAGTACCTACCTGATATGTCAGAACTAACGGGGATTCATATTTTAACGAGTTTGAAATTGGACACTTTTCAAAGTCCACAGTAAAACCCTTTTCATTTGGAGTAAAATGTATTAAATTCCAAACGTCGAATTTCGAATTGTTGCCGTATCCGAACTTCACAGACGGTAAGACAGTAAGTTATTCGGATCATCCTACTACCATTAATAACTTTTATCGGCTATGTAGGTACGTTATTGAACATAAATTTTAAAATGAAAAACCCATCCAATAGGAAACAAAACTTAAAGACAAACTGGGAAAACTTTAATTTAGCCATTTTGTTGAATTCCTAGTCGTGAGTTTATAGAGATATTTACTTAGGTTCTAAATTTGCATAAATTTCAGGACAATGCCTTCTTTAGTGCACCTAAATTGCTAACACACTCCAATCCAACAATGCAACATGATTATCAATATTTGCAACTATCGTGCCACAGCAAGGAGAATTACCTAAATGCATGCACCTCTAAGGGATGCAAACCGGAATACCGGATTTTAGCAAAATCGGAATATCGGACAGTTTATTTCGATATATCGATTCCAGTTTAAAATCGAAATACATGATATTTTTGTGGATATTCCATATTTTTTTATAATTTGTGCAGCATCATCACTGAAAAAATGCAATAATGTACTACCACCTGCATTCTCTTAGCACTTATTTTGTTAAATATTCGTGTAGTAGTAATTTTCTTAAATTATTATGTAAAACTAGCACGACCCACCCCTCCCGGAATAACTTAAAATCAATTTCACCAAAACCGGAATACTGCGATGGAGTTCTAATATCGGAAACTAAAAACAGGCTCCGATTTTACCAGCTCTACATGCACCTATAAACTTTGACAGGGTTGGTACTAGGTAGAGCATGTCTATGAAATGCGAGGCACCTGCTAGCGCCTAGCAGCTAGTAACTACCTAGCAACGTTCACAAAGCCATTACGGTTTAATAGTCTGTAACAAAATGCACTTGCATTCACATGCCTGGGTAAGAGTTATTGAGGCAAAATCCTTGTTGAATTGTACTACTAGTCTAGACTAATACAATAGTTTTCTGGAGGATTAGTTTTGAAACAATTTTGCATGCGAAAATGATCTAGTCATATTACACTTTTCACTACTCGAATTTGCTTTACACTTTGTGTTGTTATTTCTTGATGGAACTCCATGTTAATCTATTAATATAACACTTTTTCACTAGTTCCACTATGTTTATTTGTTTAATGGTGATAATTAAACTAACTGCGACCGGTTTCGAACATCATCAGGGATTTCAAATTTACTCGAATTTGAATAATACTTAGATACGTGCGAATGGATTAGAGTATTAATAGAGATATTTGAATGTATTTTTGTGATAGAACTAGAGGAGAACGTGTGATACGAGTAGCGTAACCCGCATACTATTACTATGGGTACCTAGTAGTCGATCCTTGACAGACTTTTGCGAAACTGTAGCAAAAATACACCCCCGAAGCTTTGATACGTAATTAATTTTTTGGTGCTGGTGTTTCAAAGCTCGGATTATTAAAAGTATTTTTTGTAGCCAGGTTGATTCTTTTGAAGATAGATGAGTCTTTGATTAGACCACGCAAAAACCTGCTGGCTAGACTAGAATAGATTGATTAAACTTTAAAAAAGCTTTTAATTTTTGATTTGTATAATTGCGTATCGGTCAGATAAAAATAAATTAGCCTAAAATTCCAAATATTTCAATAAAATATATAATAGCGAACCAAAGCCTGTGAAAAGCTGACTTTTTACACAACGCTGTTTGGATAACACACTGAAAGCGGACCCTGGAGGGCCCTCATCGATACAGTCGATACTATTGTATCGGCGGAACACCCCCAAACGTTTTCATTGTATCGGCACAATCGGATGATGGCCCTTCACACCGCCAAATGTTTTCCCATGACAGCTCGAGAACAGCCACGAAGTGCTCACGTCTAAGGCATGTTTGCTTTTACCTGAAGATATCTCGGATACCTATTGTTGGCCCTGATACCGTAGCACTTTCTCAGGAAACGTAGTTACAGTATCAAGGTACCGATACAGCTTTCACGAATGTAAAAACATGATATCGCCGCTCAACAGAAATTATTTTCAAAATATTATATGATGAATCGTATTGCTCCAAATGGATAAAGTCCTGAACGAGATTGTCCGCCAGAAAACCAAAATAACGGACATAGTCTGAAAGTATAGCAAGCAAGGTTGCAAGCTAAAGTGGTAGGTTGTTCACATCCGGGCCCTCGAGTGAAGGCTACGCCTTGGCAATCGTAGCGTTGGACGCCCTACGTCCGGCCAGAGGGACCGATGACTAAGACGGATGGTAGCAACTGGTTGGCGACACCGGGAGAGGTACCTACGTCCGTCGGGAGGCCTACGTCCAGCACGCGTAAGGGTCAATCTAGGATATGTATGGTTATTTACGAGTAGGTATGTTGAAAACGCTTTGAGTAGTAATCCACTAGGAGTGAGTTAGCAACCACCGACACATAAACTGAAACTGTAACTGTCCGTAAACAAGTGTTAACAAAGTTGTGCGGCGGAGTTACAGCCAAGACAGTCCCAAGTTTTGTCTACAGCTACTATTCTATGAGTAGCTTCGGCGTAGGTAAGTACCTAAATAGATTTTAATGAGTAGGTAGTTACTGAAGACAGTCGGAGAGCCGTAGATCAGAGGATAGAAACAGCAACGAAACAAAAGATCTCGCGAAACACAAAAGAAACATTTATAAAATACAGCACCCACTTCAAGGGTTGTTGATAGAAAGAATACTAAGTTGACATATTGATTCACTTAATTTAATTTCGTATCAGCGATAATTTGTATCATGAAACTTAAACATGTTATGACTCTGCATGATTATATTTTATGAGTACTTAACTTACCTATGCGTTAAAACATTACTTAGCTTAGGTACTAAATAGAATGATGGATGACTTGCAAAAAGCTTTTAGCTTAGTACTTACTAAAGTAATAAAGAAAAGAAAGTATTATTAAGATTGATAAAGGAATAAAACAAAGAGTGTAAATAACAATTTTTATTAATGTATTTAATTTGTTAAAGTATTTACAAAACTAAAGAAGCTTGTATAAAGCAAAGTCGCTTTTCGCGTCTATGTATGTTTAAATCTTAACTACACCATGGATTTTGATGTAGTTTTTTAATAGATAGTGTTTCAAGAGTAAGGTTTTTATGTATAATACTTGCCGGGAAAACATCTTATTCCCTCGGGAAAATGAGTTACAGCGGGCGCAGCCGCTAAGCGGGCCGCTATTATAGTATAATCATAAATTAATTTTATTCTTGTGGTTTGTTCTTAATAGTAAGTTGTAAGTCTATGACTACAGATTTCTTGAATAAATCCAACAGGTCGTTTCTGACTGCAGTCCGAATTTGATTCAGCCTACCGCCGCCTGCGCCGCTTATAAGCCTCATTAATCTCTCAGAAGGACATTCCACTATAACTGAGCATAAGATCTTCTCTTCTTCTTCGATTTCTTCATAGTATTCCAACAAAGTGTTTAAGGTGTATGGTATTTCCTGCGGCAAGAAGTCCAGAAATTTTGCTCTAACCGCTTCCTCTATGAGGGTCTTGTGAGATTGGTCGGTGAATTCGGAGGGCTCGTAATGTAGTGACGCGGGTTTCGCATTGTTCATTAGGTATTCCTAAAAATATAATATTGAAATAAAAATACAGAATTTTTAACACATGCTGGCAGTTTCTGCCTGGTGAGGGACAGTGCTTGAGTCATGCAGTAAAAACTAAGATTTAATGTCAAAATGACCACTACGATAGTATGTAGAAGGCCTTATAAGTAGGCAAATAAGTTCAGCAATTAGTTACATCAATAATATGATAAGTACACAGGGATATTGAAACTTGATATGGTGAATGAATTGGCAATTGGTCTGGTAGTTTCAGAGAATTGATAAAATTTTACTATTAAAAATATTTTCTTACCTTTATCTCTTGTACTCCATCCCCATTCAAAGCCGATATGAGAAACACATCGGAGAAGTGGCTGTACCCCCTCATGGGCTGTTTCTTGCTGTCCCTCTCTGGCCCGGGTATTGGGTTGCCAGCTATCAAACCGTTTGTCAGATTCCTTATTATTGCCAGAAGCTGCTTCTTTGAATTTAATTTGTCTACCTAAAATTTTGAATGTTTTACTCAATGAGGATTTTCTGGGCTGATTGCAACGCTAGGTGTCACTAAAATGATATCCCTATCTATGGGAAATTGCACCCTATAATTCACTTCAAGTGCTATCTACTAGGAACTAAACAAACATAAAATATTCCAATTGCTTAACTTGAGTGGTGAGTGTGTTAAAAACTTACCTAATATCAGCATGGGTACTACATAACTAACCCACTTAATCTACCAATCAATGTCCAAAAATTGTATAATCATAAATAATTAACTCACATTCCATGCACTATCTTTTTAATGATGAAGCAAATATAGATGGGTGGTGAAATCCATTTTTCAAACCATATCAGTGAGATTTGTGTCTTTGGCTCACCAGTTTTGAGACAACATGCACCACTTTAATAAGATCTGCACACCATGCATTTATTTTCTTTAACATTCTAACTTTGTTAATATTTTTAGATATTAATTGTTATCAATGTGATCTAATCTTTCATCATCATCAATCTAATGTTGTGAAGGCTGTTCCTAACATGCAACTTACCTTATTAAGAATGAGGAAGCTAGGGACATTTTCAGCTATGGTCAGCATTTCAACCACATCCGAGTGCAAGCTGTCTTTAAGCCAGCGGTTTGAGACGTCATGCACCACCCCAATAACATCTGCACATCTCAGGCTTTTCTCACATGCTGACAACATCGAGTCTGGTAGTTTGAACCTGGAAATACGCATTCATATCTTTAAAATATGGACGAAGATCTTCTAATGTTGGCTTGATGCTATGGTAAAAGTAAGTAGCCAAGAGGAGATGATTTAGGTATATATTAAGGTAATTTTTTAGATTATACAATAAGCACTAGGCAGCCCATGCTCATGCTCGGGCGCGTGCGCGTGGACCAAGCCAATCGGTGTCAGCAATATGGCTGATCAAAGGCGCGTTAAAAACACATCCACATACGGGCGAATTTGCCTCACCCGAGCATGCGCCTCAGGCTACGCGGGGCATTAAGCACATGAGGATACTCGGGCAGTGTGTCAGTTCTATTGCCTCTTTGGACTATCAATTAGTCGTCTATCAGGGTACATACACCCTCCGACTGAGTTTACAACTTACTTTTTCTTTTCTATATCAGTAACCACTCCCGGAGTGTCTAGAAATATAATTTGTGTGTCATTTGTAAAACATATTGCTCTAGCCATTCTAGTAGTAGTGTGGACTTTGTTTGAAGCAGCGCATATCTGGAATACAAAAAATAAATTAGTGGGTGACATAGCATAAAATAAATAGCATTTGCATTTACAGTTGAACTTTCATAAATACAGTTTAAAAACAAACTTGAAAAACATTTTAAAAAAAAAGGTGGAAAAGACTAAGTGAACTATGTACAGTGGGATACAGGCACTATCAGTTGCTACAACTGCCTGCAATAATAAATATAATAATAATAATACACTATACAAACTTCTAACATCCATCATATCACACAAAATAAACTCACACATCACTCGAAATAACCTTATAGCCGAAGAACAGAAAGGATGCAGTAAAGGTAGCAGAGGTTGTAAGGAGCAATTAGTAATAGACAGTGAAATTCATACTCAAGCCATAGATAAACATAGAAACCTATACTATAGTTACATAGACTATCAAAAGGCATTCGACAGTGTTCCACATTCATGGCTCCTAAAATGTCTTGAGTTGTATAAAATAGACCTTAAAACTATAAACTTTCTTAAAAATATTATGACGCAATGGACTACAACGCTTAATATAAAAACTCATAAAGACAACTTAACATCCAATAAAATTCATATCAATAGAGGCATATTTCAGGGGGATTCTCTGAGCCCACTTTGGTTTTGCCTAGCTCTTAATCCCCTCTCACAATTTCTGAACAACTGCAGTGAAGGATACTACATCGACAGAATAAATAAAATAAAAATAACCCATTTACTTTACATGGACGACATAAAGTTGTATGCAGCCACTCGAGAACAACTGAACCGATTACTCAAAATAACTGAAACATTTAGTAAAGATATTAACATGAAATTCGGAGTAGACAAATGTAAAATCAACAGTATATTAAAAGGAAAACATCAACACCAAGAACCATTCAATCTTGCAGAACGATCTGAAATAATAGAAAGCCTTTCTCTAAATGAAACTTATAAGTATCTTGGATTTCATCAAAGCCACAAGCTAGATCACAAAAAAATTAAAGATGAACTAAAAACTAAATACAAGCAACAGCTCATTAAAATATTAAATACTCAACTGTCAGGTAGAAACAAAATAAAAGCTATAAATACCTACGCAATCCCTATCCTTACCTATTCATTTGGAATCATAAAATGGACCGACACAGAATTAGAAACACTTAACACACTCACCCGAACCACATGCAACAAACACCTCATACATCACATTCACTCAGCAGTTGAAAGGTTTACATTAAAAAGAGAGAAAGGAGGAAGAGGACTAATTGACATCAAAAATTTTCACTATAGACAAATCTGCAACATGCGAACCTATTTTCTTGAAAAAAGAGAAACAAGCGAACTACACAAAGCCATATGTTTAAGACCAAACTCAACCCACGGAACACTAGAACTCAACGATCCAAATTTTAAACCCAAAGATAAAATAACAACAGAGGAAACTAAATTAGAAAAATGGAAGTCAAAAGCTTTACATGGAAAACACATAGCAAATTTACAGAAAGAGCACATAGATTACACGGCATCAAACACATGGCTAAAGAAAGGCAACATTTACGCAGAAACAGAAGGATTCATGATAGCCATCCAGGACCAGATTATTAAAACTAAATCATACCAGAAACGTATAATAAAAGACCCCACCGTAACCTCAGATAGATGTAGACTATGCAATCAACAACAAGAAACAATAGACCATATAACAGGAGGATGTAATTACCTAGCCAACAAACAGTACACAGACAGACACAACAATGTTGCCAAACAGATCCACGCCCGACTAGCCAAAAACTATAATTTGATTGAAACCATAGAGCCCTACTACAAATATAAACCTCAAAATGTTCTCGAAAATGAAATAGCTAAACTTTACTGGGACCGCGACATTATTACAGACAGAACCACACAAAACAATAGACCAGACTTAACCCTTACACTAAAATCAACTAAAATAACGTACCTCATAGATATCTCCGTACCTAACACAGACAACCTACAAAAAAAACACACAGAAAAAATACAAAAATATATTCCCCTGGCAGAAGAAATACAAGCTATGTGGCATCAAGATCAAGTTCGCATAGTCCCTATAATAATATCTTCCACCGGTATAGTCCCAAAAACACTGCACAAGGCAATAGGTGAATTAAAACTCCCAAAATCAACATACGTAAACATGCAAAAATCTGTCATCCTTGACACATGCTCTATAGTCCGGCGATTCCTCACAAATGCGACCATCTTCCAAACAGAAACCAATGTAGCATCAGAACCAAGTCACTTGGCTTAGCCCGTACTTGGTTTTGTATACACCGACATATTCTTCATGTCGAGGTAAGTAGATTCAACTACAAGAAAATAATAATAGTTACAAAATTAAGCTGAGAGGCATGCTGAGAGGTTATAAAATGAGTTATGCTAAATTGTAAGAACTCACCTTCCGTTCCACAATCTTGTTAATCAAAGTACTTTTTCCAGAATTAGGAGCACCAATTATTGCAACGTTAACTACTTTACCAATATTCTTCTTATTTGCACACTCTGGTTGTGATGAGTAAAACACTGCACGGAAAACAGGTGTCCGGAAGTTTGTAGCACGTAATGAGTAAGATATTAGGGTAAACATGACTTCGTTAGAATTATTATTAGATCATAAAAGTAGTTACTGCGTAAAGAAAATTGACGAATATTGAGCGAAAATATAAACAAACATTTCCTTCAACCACCTTCTACATTTCGAAATGTCAAAACAAGTAAACTGTTTTATACGTTTTTTACTAAAGTTATTGCGCAAAAGTGAGACAGCTTGTTTAAAATTGTATAGTGCGGACTCTTTTTCACGTTTCATATGTCACAAATGAAAAAGTAAAAAGCGAAATAAACTCGGATACACAAGTAATTATAAGTTTTCAAATGAAACGAAATGCCCTTTTAGCGTTGCCAGACCCGTCCAAAACAAACTGCTTGAAATTTATTTGAACGATAAACCATCGCTCGTATCGTACGTATCCCGGGGTGCCTTCTGGATATTTCTCCTTCGATTCATTTCCCGCTATCGACAAGTAAAAAGTTTCTCCTACACTAAAAAAAGGGATAATAGGATTATTTATCACGAAGCAAATCAAGGTAATCGTCGTGGTGATTCCTATAACTTATACACGCACGACTATCACTTTCGCCGCACTCGCAAACTTTTAGTGCCGCGCGCGATGCTCCAATGCAGTGCAGTCATAGAGCACTTTCGCCTTATCTGTACCAAGACAAAGAATATATTGTACTAATAATATTTAAAGTATTTAAACTAATAACCAACCGCCGCCCGCACGTACAAAACGTGACAATGATAACTCGATCATATCATCCGAATTTGGTAAGAGGAATCTGGCAGCACTGCTTGCTGCTGAGTTCGTTCGTTTCACTTGCTCGCTGTCGCTGTTGGCTCGCTTATCATCTCGTCCCGTACGCTTTGGAAAGATCGCGTATGTTTTAAATTTATTTATCTCTTGAAATATAAATTAATTAGACCTATTTAATAGTGCGCTGTAAAAGTAACAAACTAAGTTTTATTTTTTTCATTTAGTGACCAGAAATTCACCGGCATGATTTTACCTAGGTAAGTTTTTGTACACTTCGTGTTGTTTTATTTCTAAGTAATGTTTCGAAGTAAAATAATGTTCTATTCTTTATTTTCTCAGCAATGTCAGAGATAAAGCATAAACATCAAATACTTGCTGCTATAGATCACTTGCGCGGCCGTAAATCCAGACCCGATATAAATCGCATTTGTAGGTTTATGCTGAGGTGTTACAAAGTAACACCAAAAGATACGAAAGCAGATCTCAAACGTTGCTTGAAAGAGAAAAGTATTTACAAAGTCGATTATAAAGATAATGTAAGCTATAGAAACGCTGCTAAGTGGAGAAAGAAATCAGCACTCAAATCATCATCACTAAACAGTGAGTTAATTTACTTTTTTCTTTTAATTTTCCTGTCTGTTCATTTGAATTACCTGTATTTGTGTTATGATTTCCAGACATGGCTTCAATCGCAAGCAGTGAAAGAAGAATTATCACATCAGCAATAGCAACTCTTATTTACCAGGACCAAAGTTTCCTGGAAAATGGTATTGGGTTTGATAATTTAGTGAGAGCTGCTGCGGCGCAGGAGTCAAAATATACAAGAAAACAACTGGAAGCTATCATTAACAAGGAGCTGGCATCTGGGAGTCTTGTGAAATTGTCTAACGGAAACCTAGCACTCGGTCCCGCTGACCACGACGGAGACAGTTCTGATAGCTACAAAGACTATAATGCAGATTCTAATCCTCCTAAGGTTTGTATCAATAAAATATTTTTCAAAATTTGTTAATGAAGTAATTAGCCTTAATTTTTTTTACATTTATTTTATTATATTAGTTATCTCATCTATTTAAGCTATCTATGGTAATACTGTTTATTATGCAAATTACCTACTTCAGTTTTATTTTTGGATGATGTTGCTGTTTGAAGTAGGTAAATAAAATGGTAATAATAATTTAAAGGAGAATGATCATATGTATGTATGTATCATATGTGGGCTAACAATGAGAGTTGCATCACAAAACAAATGAATGCAATATATAATATTGTCTATTTAAAATAAAGAATAGGAAAGATTTTTTTTTTTTTCTTCATTTACTTACATGTTGTATATAAACTTAATAAACTTTAGCCAAACATTTCACTGAGGTGTGTTATACTGCTTACCGAAGACAACATATTTAGAATGATGTACACTAAATAGAGCTAAACTTCAGCACTCTATTCTCTAGATGCCCAACATTAACATACAATAACTCCAGCCTTCTATCTTGATTAAAATATTTTCTGTTCTAAAATGTTAAGCAATAATTAAACTGTATCTGGCTTGGATGCAACGCCTGCAAGTGATAGATGACACAAGACTGATGACTGACAAGCACTGAGTGACTGAGAGCAGGATAAGCATCCAAACAAGACAAGACTGGGCATGAACCTTTGACCTGATTTTTGTACACCTCCACTTTTAATACAATTCATTCAAAAACACTTACATTTTTATTTCTAGATCCCATCCTCTGCAAACTCTTCAACCAGGTCCTCTCCCCAAAGACCAACAAGAGGCAGACCAAAGAAGCGACCTGGTGAACCACCAAAGACCTCTAATGTCACCCGCAGCGCTGGAGTCCGCGTTGGAGAGCGACGGAAAAGGGCTAAGAAAGTCTTTGACCCGTCTGACAACAACTTACCCAGTAAAAGAAAAAGAGGCCGCCCTGTAGGCTCTTTGAACAAGAGCACAATCAAGAAGCGATTGATTGGTGGCACCACTACTAAATCTGAGAAAGGCTCTGAATCTGAAGACCAACTTTCAAATGGCAGTGGAGACGAACTGGAACCAGAAGAGCCAGCGTCTCAAGAGACATCATGCGAAGGAGGAGTGTGTTCAGTGTGCTTGGTGCAGAAGCCTAGAGGCTCAAATGACAGACTGGTGGAGTGCCGGGACTGCAGCAACAAGGCACATTTGAGCTGCCTCCAGTCAGGATCTGGAATCCTTAAAGCTCGTCCTGACAACACTTGGCAGTGTCCACATTGCAAAACTTGTGTTGTTTGCTGTGAAACAATGGATGCTGTAAGTTTAACATGATACAAACAACCCATCTACCAATAGTTGGTATATAGCTCAATGATAGTTGGCTTAGAATGTGTGAAGGAGAACAAAATAATGAAAAAAAGGTTACATATTACTGTCAAAACTTTCTGGGAATCTGTCACTCCATAAGCCTGTTTGTCTATATAACTTGTAATAGCTACTATAAGTCTTAACTAATTTCTATAAATTACCTTCCAGGGTATCCTAACAGTGTGCAACATATGTTCTGACGCGTACCACTCGCTTTGTCATATACCGCGCATACCAGAGCGGTTGAAAGCTTGGGACCAGTGGGAGTGCAACAACTGCCTCGAGTCTCGTCCAACCGTTGTGGGATCGCCTGCCATTGTCCCTAGCAGGTATATAGTACTCTTTGTTTGTGTTTGCAGATGACCAGATGTTTGGGAGTGTCCCATGGTATTTTAGATACTATCAAGCATTCCTTTGTTTTGTTTACTTAACTGTCTTATGATTGCATTTAAAATTATGTGTGTCATTATCATTAAGTAGTGATGATAAGATAAAACATTTTTTTTTCTCTTTCAGTGTGGAATACAGTGCCACCAACTCTCCCACAAATCCCCCTGAAGATCCATTCCTAAAACCTCATGAGTTGGACCGGGTACCTTCCAATGCACCTGTTGACCAAAATATACCGGACATAACTAACTGGACAACAGAAGATGTGTTTGATTATTTCAAGCAGCATCACCCTGAAGGTGCTCCTATATTGAAAGAACAGGTAAGGAAAAAAGGTCTACTGGAAGAGATTGCTTTTTAGAAATAATTAGAACTGTTGTGAATTGTTTTTAATGTATTTATCTAATGAGGATACTCATAGGTATATTTATAAGATTCACATCAGAATGCTGAAAATTATGAAGTCTAAATATATGTGTCATATTTGTGGGGTGTTCCTGTTCCTATGTATTATATATATCTATTTACAAAAAAAGTATGTGAGCATTAATATCAGCTATATCTAGTTCCCATAGTATTAACTTGAGGCTAGATGGCGCTGTGTGAATTGTCCATTACTTATCCAGGTTTTTTCAAAGTCTATGTGCTCCACACGTGGTAATGGTTTTAAAATTCTAAAAACAGAAAACACTTCTCCCTTATTATTATTAGTCCTTACTAGGCAGGGCAGTCATTTTATAATCTCAAATCACATCTGCATTTGTGGTATTTTTTTCCCTGGCTAGGTCATGGACAAACTGCCTACAAACTTATTGCTTTCATAGAGGGATTTTTAAAACATTTCTATTCATCTTGTTCTAGGACTTCGATGGACAAGCTTTGAGTATGGCCCGAAGAGCAGATATCGTACGAGGCTTGGGCTTGCCATTGGGGCCTGCATTGGCCTTGTACAGAATAGTTGTCAAACTTCAGACAAGGAAAGATGACTGGACCATGTGTTGGGGTTGATTCACAATAGGAATAGGTATGCATTCCTGTATTAAAGTGAACTGCTCAGTATTTTGAGAAGTGAAGTCATTTCATTGAACTCATTTTATTATAGGATATTGCATCTTCAAGATGGTGTTATATAAAGAATTATTGATACAATTCGTGGAACTTTGTCAAAATATACTAGTGTTTTACATTTAATAAAAGAAAAAACAATTTACATTAAGGTCTATTAATTTATTAAATGACCCCTCATGAATAACATTTACATAAATTATCAACAATATAACAAGTCATTACATAAATTTTCAATAATGTAACAAAACGGTAAAAAATTATTTTACTATAATGTCATACATAATCATTATAAGACAGTTCTGTGAGCACCCCTAAAAATATGTCAAAAAATTACTATATGTAATTTTTAGAAATATTTCAAAAAATTGCTATATGTAATTTTTAGAATTATTTTTACAAATAAAATTAAAAATGTTTGTGTCTATACTATCAGTACTATCTGCATAGTAATATTTATGTTACACTAGTGGGCGCCCGGTGAAAGTCGGTTTTAATCCCGCTGCATCCCACAGGAACATTTTTTCCGGATAACAACTGTCCTATGTGGTAATCCAAGTTACCCTCTACCTGTGTGCCAAATTTCATGAAAATCGGTTCAGTAGTTTTACCGTCAAGGTGTAACAAACATAAAAACTTTCGCATTTATAATATTAGGAGGATATTACTATTTAGAAGAACAATTTAGGATTTTACTAGAAAGAGGAGATTTCTGATCTATAGGTCCCTTATATTAATACTGATATTTCCATCTCTGAATTCATATTGGTCAAATCACATTATGCAACTTAAAACTATTTACCAGGAGTTTTAAAAACTACTTTGTTACTACCCTACTACTGTCTCTGGAATGGATACCCTTTGAGGTAGTTTTGGCAAAATATACAATGAACAGTGAACAGGTTAAATAAATACATATAGCTTTGATTATTGATGACTAGTCCTGGTCGTAATGTTTCATTAAGGATAAGAAAACGTCAAAGATCATTGTTGCAGCATTGATGTAAAATACCCTGTATTGTGATGGTACATAGTAGAAGTTTATACACTGCACAGGAGGCCAAAAGATGCAGTCACCCTGAAAAGAATGATACACCATTTTATATCAAGAATAGAAATAAGCTAGTTTCTACATACATACACATATCACGCCTTTATCCCCTGCGGGGTAGGCAGAGTGTTAACGGATGTAAAAATACCATTGCTATCACTATGTCTGATAAATATTGAGGGCCCTTAGATGATTCATGTATCACTATTGTAGTGACAAGTTGTGAGCCTATCACCTAAGGTTGTGATACACATGAAACCCTCAAGTACCTTAGTACACCCAAATTAGGGAAAGGATTGGGGTGATGCTATTCTAAGCCGGCATCACATGGCAAGTTGATTATTAATAGGAATAACAAGTTTCTTATTATTTGTAACATGTAGCTATAAAGTCTTATGTCTACTTACCAAATAAACATACTTGAATTTACGTTGGAATTCGTCTGTAGTTTCAGATAAAGTCTTGTTTTCCAAGAACCCCATTCCATAGAAGAACAACACAATTGTTAGTGGTGCACAAAAAAATTGGTCTCCGGCCACCTTTTGAATTGTTGTTTTTAGACTTCTCTCTGGTATTAAAATATCCAAATAATGATAATAATAATGATGTAAAGATCCCAAGAAACATCCAATAAGGAACATTCTTTCTGAAAATAATAAAATAGGACCATTTAAACTTATAGATGGATACAAAATAATGAATGTAAACTCGAATACTATAGAGGATATCATTAAAATTAAAGTGGATACAATTTATGTCAGGCTATAAATATTGTGCTTGCTAGTACAAAAGAATTACAAAGTCATAGGTGGTGCTCTGGTTGTTTGAGTTCAAATTAGTGGGTTAGGCGTGGGTTGTGCATGTGACTTCGAACTGCATTCATGCATAAACAAATCACGCCTGTATCCCTGGCGGGGTAGGCAGAGTATCAACGACAGTAAAATTACAGCCATTATCACCACGTCTGACAAATTTTTGAGGGTCATTTCAGATAAGTTGTGTATGACTATAGTGACAGGTTGTCAGCCTGTAGCCTAAAATTGCAATACACATGAAACCCTCGAGTCCCTTAGTCAGCTCCTACGACACCCACGGGAAAGATATGGGGTGATGCTATTCTAAACTGGCATCACACTTAGAACTGATATATGCACACAACAATGCATACATCAGAATGTATTTATATTTTAATATTATGTATCTATAGTATTACTTATTCTTGGCCAGTCGTAACCCGTGGTTTGATGAGTTCTGTATTCATATTCCTGATGTATCATATCTCCAAGGGCCATGAAGCCTCCAGAAGTAAGAGTATTTGTAAAAATTAAGTTTTTCTTAAAAAAGTAGTTTATAGTTTTTGCGAACAGTGAACTCGCCTTCGAACTGGTTGTATGCTTGTGTAGCTTCCTAAAGACAGCTACTTGCGTCAATTGCAGACAGTGCTTTGAAAACATTATGTAAATCTGAAACATGCAAAGGAGATGGTGTTGAATACTATCATTTAATTTAAAAGGTCAACTTTTGGTGGTCAATACAGGGACTTCTTTTTTCTGACTATCCTGATATTCAATACATATTTATTTCAAATAACGGCATAAAAATTACTACCTTGTACTCATGTATAAATAGATTTCTGGAGTCTTCAATGTGGCCAAGGTCTAGGTTGTAGCCAAAATTGTTATTAGGTCGTTGGGCATGTAAAAATTAAAAAAATTAATGCCTTCATTGTGTCAATTATTTTTGAAATAAATATTTTGCAATTACATTATGTTTAGCGAACAAAATCAGAGGATTTAGAGGTTATCTTTTTAGGCAAAAACTTGACATTGACATTTGAAAAATGGACTCACGCACGTTCGGATACACACCCGTCATTTAAAAAACTACTATCCTGACTCGCCAGCTGAGCTCGCCAGAGAGAAAACAAGACCGTGTTGCTCGAAGGATATACATATCTTACTCTTGGGTTCCGTTTAATATAATGGGAATCTTTTTTGTTGTTCGTTTAGTTACTAGGGCAAATGAACACTGAAAAAGACTGATCAAACAATACTTTCCTTTACCTTTTTTACGTCTTTCTTTACGGAACCCTAAACGGTCTATTCGTTTCATCACACTCATTTATCGCATGCGCGCATTAGTTTGTCTGTGTGTGCCAGTTGTTTGTCAAGCAAGAAAGAAGATGTCAAAAAAATTCAATGAAAATATCAACAAAAATGGCCCAGTCTAGTGAAAATTTAGATTTCTCTGGTTTATTCAAGTTAGATGTATTAGTTCATTTGGATATTGTTAGCCACAGTTTTTACGAAGTCGGTTCAAAGAAGTTTTTAGCGTTTTCTAGTGATAAAGAGCTCGTTTTCATCTATTTGGACTCGCAGTCTGAGCGATCAGATCACAACCATGACTGGGACTTTGTGGATAATCCTGTCTACTGCATGTGTTTCGAGCCGAGCGGTACGTGGCTGCTGATCGTCAGCGAGCAGAAGCTGCTGCTTGTCCCGTATCTGCCATTATTTGACTCTAAAAGCAACTTTGACCTGAAATGGCCCCTGAACAGTGTGACGGTGTTGCCTCTGGGCACGGTGCCAAAACCTAGTTCCGTTGTGTGGTGGCTGACTAAAGAATCTGAGAATATATTGATTGTCGGAAGTAAGGTGAGTATAGACTATTTAAAGTTAAGACTTAGCAAAATAGAGATAGCAATTACTGTCTAATAAGAATAAGCTACCTACCAGCTGATATCAAATTCCTTATTATAAGGACACAAATTAAGTTATAATGAGTCAATTGACCAACAACCGGAACTATACTCTGCAACCTATTATTTATTTACTAATTTAAAGTACTAATAAGGACACAAGTTTCACACATTCATACTCATAAATTTTTTTCTTAACTTACTATGAGAATATCCATAGTTGGCAGGAAACATAAATATAAATGGTACTGTGTAAAGTTTCAGTCTGCAACTGCTGACTAATATGTGAACTTCCTTTCAAACATTTGTATGAATAAATAAATAAACTATTTTACTTTTCTTTATATTTACAGAATGGAACAGTGATATTCTACTCGCTAGAGTCACAGACAACAATTGCAGAAACAACGGTCCCAGGTGAAATCACGGAACTGCAAATATGCTTTGACGACTCATTGGATCTTCTGACTCTTCTAGTTAGTAACATGATAATAAATAATTTAAAAACAATAACTGTTAAGTAAAATACAAAATATATTATTTTTTATATTTCTATGTGAATTGCCGTGTGATGCCGGCTTAGAATAGTATCACCCCATTTCTTCCCGTGGGTGTCGTAAGAAGCGACTAAGGGACTCGAGGGTTTCATGTGTATTACAACTTTAGGCGACAGGCTGACAACCTGTCACTACAGTATTACACAAATCATCTGATAGGCCCTCAATATTTGTCGGACGTGGCGATGTCGACGGTATCTCTACTGCCGTTGACGCTCTGCCTACCCCGCAAGGGATATAGGCGTGATATATGTATGTATGTTTGTATGTATTAACTAATAAATTTTAAAAGTTTAAAAGACCATGAATCCAAAATATATTATCGAACATCTCTATGCAGAAGCCTGATGATGGTGCAATTTTTATCCAACATCCTTGTAAAACTTTTCTTACTTATGGTTTTGTGAATGAAGTTTAGAAATCTTTATCACTACATAGTATAAAGCAAAGATCCTTTTCGCGTCTGTCGGTATGTATGTTTGCTTAAACCTTTAAAACTACACAACAGATTTTGATGCAGCTTTTTTTAATAGATAGAGTGATTCATGAGGAAGGTTTTTATGTAAAATACTTACCGGGAAAACATCTTGTTCCCATGGGAAAATGAGTTGCAGTGGGCGCAGCCGCTGGGCGGCCCTCTCGTACTTTATAAAGTTAAATGGATTTTGGATACATAACTGAAAGTTCTCACCTCAGATTTCGAGCAGCAATACACAGCAATGGAAACTTGTGTTGGAGCACAGATCCGTCGGGTACAACTGGCTGCTTCAGACCACCATGCAGAACAACAACAAGAAGGAAGGCTTCATGCACTACATCAAGCAACTGTCCAAGGACAAAATTACATATTTCATACAAGGAGGATCAAAAGGTATTATAACTGCTTATATTTTCTTACATTTATACCGAAAATATTATTTGTCTCTAATAAAATAATTTGACTAGCAATCTATTTGAACCTTGGAACTGCAATGAAGTAAGTGAGAGATAACAAAATATAAGTAAGATAATTAAGATAGACTTACACACCATAACAAATCAGATAAATTACTAAGCAAGTTCCCCTTCCTAATCTCTAGAAAGAAGGTCATCATTTTCTTAATGTAATTGAGTTGTGATTCAGCCAGACAGTCTATTCCAAAAGAAAATAAATGTAAAAATAAAACGCTGGTTTGTCTTAGTTTTTATAAATATATATATATTTTTTTATTTTCGAATGCAGATGACAGCAAATCCACAGTAGAGTATGTTCTAAAACCCACTGAGTACCTGCCTGTATTCCGGAAAGGGTCAAACAACTGGGCACTCACGTCGCAGTATGTAAATGGGCGACACTTCCTCACAGCATTCGAGTTGAATGAAGGAACTTTAATTGTAAGTCAGGTTTATAGTTTTTAATTTTATTGAGTTTCCACAACTTAGCAGAGAATGTTCAATATTGAAAAGTGGAATGATCCTATTAATATATTTTTATTATAGAAATACAACAAAAGTTTTACGTTTTTTAGCTTGAAAGCCCAGAGGAAGATACTCCATCAAGAACACTTAGGCCGCGAATAAAGAAAGATGGCGGATACATCCAAGGATTGTGGTCACAAAGGCTCATTTTCTTGTTGAGGAAGAATGAGCTAGAAATACATAGCGCTAGTTTTTCGGTCATACAGGTAAGTTAAACATTAGCTACACTTTGGACGACAGTCAGTGTAGACTAGTTGAATACGCTATCAGTATTATTTATAATTTTTGCTTGATGACAAAAATACTAATACCAATTTTTCTATTGTAATTTTATATATTTGACAAATACACTTACTGTATATTTTTCAGTATAATACCCGAAAATAATTTGACTTTAAATGCACTTGGCTATTTCAAAAATTGGTCTTTAATTTGTTCTAGGGTGATGGTCTTCTTGGTGCCAAGCGCGAGTTTTCAGAACTATGGTCAGCAGAAGTAATAGGCGACATTCGGCGCGCGTACCTCATGTCTACTAAGGAGCCGCCGGGGCAGGCGACCGGGTGGCGGGAACCCACCTTTCTCTGCGACTTGCATCTACCGCGGTTCAATCTCGAGTCGTGTCTCATTGTCACCACGCGAGGCGCTTATGTCGTCAATACTGTGTAAGTTTATTGAAGAACTTGCGATTTCATGTTGAGTGTATTCTGAAATTGTTTCTTTGCTCTAAACACAAAAAAAAATCGGTGAGGTGTGCCTGAAATACAGAATTGAAGATTATCGTAAGTCAGACTTTCTATGTGGAGTGGAGCCTTTTTTTCATTCAAATAATTGTTTTATCCTCTTAAGTGTGAAACCATTTTGATGCCCCTTGCCCATCCTGTGAAGTTTAATATTAGACGCGCTCACAGACAGGGGATAAATTCGCACCTTGTATCGTACGTAATGCAGTGATTTCTCCTATTAAAATAAGATTCTCATTAGTTTTGTTTCTCTCTTCTACATCAAGTCGATGGTAACAATTTAAATATTTTTTGACCAGTGCTGTGCCTCGGAAATGCCACTAGGGGCCTGAAACGTACATGTGATTGCGCAATTACGGCAGTAAATGTTTCTTAGCTGTTAGGACCATAGTTAGGGCGGCATATTTTCAAACTGTTCGTTCCTTTCAGATGCGAACCATGCGAATGGCTAGTGGGTCTGATAATGCGCGGCGGGGTGGGCGCGGAGCAGTCGGCCGCGGGCCTAGGCGCCCCCGTGGCGACGCTACTGCGCGCCGCGTGCGACATGCTACTGGGAAGAGGGAAGATCGCACCAGCGCAGTACCTGTACTCTCTATCACAGGTATAATGTGGTGTTGAGTAATGCTTTGGGCGCTTAAGTAGCTTTCAGGAAAACTTAGGGCGACAATAAATGATCTTATAATTTTTAATTTGCAAATAGTCGTGGTTTTAGCCAGATTTACACCGACCCTTACTTAAACTTGCTCACAACGCGTTATATGCTTCTCATTAGAGAAATCGGACACTTTCGTTTTTATGATTTGATATGAGTAATTATAATCTGATTCGTACGAAACATGAACTTTCAAGGTGATGATGAAAAGTGTTGATAACCGTTTCTACTTCATATTTAGAAATTTAGCTAGGGTAGCCTAGGGCCTGACAAATTGTATTTTTAGAATAGGAGCACTTCTGGGCAGGTTTCTGGGTGGTTTACTGTCCAGGGGGTCCGGCTAACCATACGCATGTAACACAACATTTTCTCTTGGCATGAACTCGATGTTATTTTATTTACCACCTAACGTTACATGTTGTTTGGTTAGCTTGGCCAGCCCCGAGGCAGTGCTTTAGGGGCTAGTTTTAAGTTTTTAGTCCACCTGAGCCGCGTTTACACTAGGTTCATAAAATTGTTATTGTTAAAATTGTTAATTCTTGACCATCAAAAAGCGAAATGTAAAATTTACTACTTTGAATAAATAATTTGATTTGATTTGATTTACTACTAAGCAGACTTGCTTTCCTTCCAGAGCCAGCCAGACGGCTGGGTGGCGCGGCTGGGCGTGTTCGGCCGACTGCACGAACTGTCGATGTACAAGCAAGTCGGCAACGTCGGCAGCCTCGGGAATGCAGCCGTCACCATCAAACTACTGGCGCTGCTGCTCAAAATGGCCACCAATAGTGAAGAAAAGTTTGATATGTATGTATTTCTATTATGTTGGAATTCTAATTCTTAGGCCCGTATTAATAAACCGTACTCAACTCTGAGATTAATCTTGAGTATGACTTTGAGATGTTTTCAGCAATCACAAACATTTGTCAAAATCGCTTTTAAGATCGATCTCAAAATTTGAGTGTGATTTATATATGCGGACCTTAGTTTAGGAAACAGAAGCCTCATAATTACTTTGCACCATTCTAATTAAGTTTATTCAATAAATAATTATCTTATGTCGGATTGTTGGTCGACGAATAATACTCTATGAGTTCATCGCCTACTCTTATACAATGTCTAACAGATGACAGTTTTTTTCTGAAAGTGCCGACTGCCCCTTCACCTTCGTAGATAAGATATCATACCGTACGTTATCTTTCCTGTTCTTGTCAGTTTTTCAAAGCTGTATGTGTTTCTTCTAAAACCCGATGCTTTTATTCATATCCATTAAGGGATAAAGGCGTGATATGTGTTTGTATCAACCCTTAAAAATAGTCGAAAAATATGGTCGCTCGAAAAATTTGTCTAGTCAACTTCAACTGCCACATTAGTCCATTTTGCGTTTGCCTACTGATTTCATATTCATTTTCTTTTGCAGGGATGTAAAGTTTACAACGTTGACCACACTGGAACTATCCGAGCTAGCGTCAATAACGGCAGCCATCGGTCTATGGGATTTGCTCCCAGTTTTCACCATCCACCGCGGTCACCCATCCATCATGTTATCAGCTATCAAATCCAGGAGTTCCCTATGTCGAGGCGCGGTCAGCTGTTTGTTGGACAATAGATGTCTTGTGCCGTTGCTGTTGGAAGAAAACGCACAGTGGCTATTCCATTTTATTACGGGGAATTGTAGTAAATTTGATACTACTGTTTTAAAGGTAAGTTTTGGTATAAGCAAAGCGAAAGTTCTTGTTGCTTGAAACTGCATAAAAAATTGACTAGTCGTTTTAGCAGCTACACACAGCTTTGCTAATCACCTTTTTGTTAGAAAGAAAAGCTACTTACATAAGATTGTTTTAATTTTTTTTTCTAAGCAAATATTGTTTTTCCAGGGTCTTTGTTTATGGCTGAATCCATTACAAGATCAACTGCGTCCAGTTATGCGTGATCTAAAACAAGGAATCACCTCGCTCTACGTAAGTATACCTCGATCTTATTCTCGTGTCAATGAACGTTTCCTACGATGGGACTGATACCAGCTGATGGACCGAGCTTTGTACCTATTTTATTTTTTACGCCATCTTATAGTCTGTAAGTTTAGGTACTTATCTTTTTGTAAACAAACTTTGTATTAAACTGACAGTTCTGAAGTGTCACTTTCATACAAAATTTGTTTACAAAAATACTCAAAAATCAGATGAACCAACAGTTTTTGAGAAATGAAACCTATCTTGATTGATTTATCGCCCCAGAAATCCTGTACCTATATACAAATATTTTCCCTACGATATAGCTCGATATTGTACGTTGTTTTTTACGCCCATTGGTCCTGGAATAATTCTTCCCCTTTTCAGTCTACCAGATTACTCAACTTGATAACCACGTTTATCCACGTGGCTAGCGAAGTCGAATCCCGGGAGCCATGCCCAGAGATCCACCTGGAGATCACTCAAGTAGCGGAAACTTGGAAGAACCAATTCACGCCTAAGAGATCCCTGAGTTGTGGTCTAGCTCACTGGGCGGTAGTGGACGAAGGGAACGCTAGGGTTATGATCACGAATACTCCTGTCAATACGGAACTAGTGGGGAGAGTGATTGATGTGGCGTGTGGCCGGCATCATACATTGGTGCTGACTGAAAATGGAGTAAGTAATCGTTTTAATTTCACTTAAATAACTTATTTTTATTTTTTTACTGCGAGTTTTTTTTACCACGATTGCTAGTGTAAATACCTAAGATCGCTACCGACAATAGCGCTGTCACTTTCGGCTTCGAGAAATTTAAAAGGAATGGGAGAAATGTTTTCTATGGTTTACATATTATAACACCAATACGATGCCATTTTACTTCTTTCCTTGTTATTTCTTCTGTGCTTGTACACTTAATAACATACATATATCACGCCTTTATCCCTTGCGGGGTAGGAAGAGCGTTAACGGCCGTAAGAATACGGTCGCTATCGCCACGTCTGACATTTTTGAGGATTGTTTTCCAAGGTTGTTCCAGAAAACATGTGTATCACTATAGTGACAGGTTGTCAGCCTGTCGCCTGGAAATTTGTAATACACTAATACCCTCGAGTCCCTTCTATTTCAGCCTATTGCAGTCCACTGCTGGACGTAGGCCTCCCCCAGGGAACGCCATAAGGCACGATCTCCCGTTTTTGGCATCCAGTCGCTACCAGCCGCCTTTTTCAAGTCATCGGTCCATCTGGCCGGAGGGCGTCCAACGCTACGCTTGCACTGCCACTTCAGCTTGCTACACTTCCAGACTATGTCCGTCACTTTGGTCTTTTTTCGGATGGCCTCATTCCGGACTTTATCCATTATAGAGATACCAAGCATAGACCTTTCCATAGCTCTCTGAGTGACATGTAGCCGGTGGGCCAGTTTTACTGTCAAGTTCCACGTCTCAGCTCCGTAGGTCATGACTGGTAGGACGCATTGATCGAACACCTTGGTCTTGAGGCATTGTGGCAAAGATGCTTCGAGGATGTGACGCAGCTTTCCAAATGCTACCCAGCCAAACTGCACTCTTCTGGTGATTTCAGCCTCAAAGTTGTCTCTTCCCATCTGCAAAGTTTGCCCAAGGTACACGTATTTCTGGACAACTTCAAGGACTACACCTTCGACGGAGACCGGCTCCCGAGCCCCCCGGATTATGTGTTGATTGAACATGACCTTCGTCTTATCCAAGTTCATCCCAAGTCCAACACGTCTCGAGGCAGAGTTAAGACTAGATAGCATTTTTTGCAGGTCCTGCAGCGATTCGGCCATTATGACTATGTCGTCGGAAAAGCGGAGATGCGTGAGACTTTCGCCGTTGACGTTGATGCCCAGTCCATCCCACTGTAGAGTTTTGAAGACATCCTCCAATGCGTTAGTGAATAGTTTCGGGGATATAACGTCACCCTGTCTTACACCACGGAGCAGTTGGATGGGTCTTGTATTATGGTTTTGTACTTGAACGGACATCGTAGCCATTTGATAGAGGCTTCTCAGCACCTCCACATACCGCCAGTCGACTTGACAGCGCTGCAAGGACTCCAAAACAGCCCAGGTTTCGATAGAGTCGAAGGCTTTTTCGTAGTCCACAAAAGCCATACACAGTGGTTGGTTGTACTCCTCTGTCTTCTATATAACCTGCCTTACAGTATGGATGTGGTCCACGGTACTGAAGCCCTTGCGAAACCCGGCCTGTTCCGGTGGCTGAAAGGCGTCAAATCTTGATGCCAAACGATTCGTGACGACTCTCGAGAACAGCTTATAGACGTGGCTCAGAAGTGTGATCGGCCTATAGTTTTTGAGAAGTGTTTTGTCTCCTTTTTTGAAAAACAATGCCACTACTCCTCTGCTCCACGCCTTCGGGGTTGTCCCATTGGCTATTACAGAGTTGAAAAGCCTTTTCAGCTCCTCGAGGACAGGTTTTCCACCGGCCTTAAGTAGCTCAGAGGCCACTCCGTCTTCCCCGGGAGCCTTCCCATTCTTAAGCTGTCTGAGAGCCGCCGCGATTTCGTCTATATCGACGTCCGGGAGATCTTCTGTAAAGTGGCGGGAGAGAGGAGCTCTTGGGTCTGGGGTCGCATCAGGTGGAGGCTTTTTCGCATGCGAGGCATACAGATTTCCATAGAAGTCCTCAATTTCAGCGAGAATCTCTGGAACCGATGTGACAGTTACACCATTCGAGGTAGTTAGCTTTGCCAGATGACTCCTTCCCAGTGTCTTGGTAAAAACTTTCGACCCTCGGTTTTTCTCAATCGCCTCCTTTACGAGTCGAGTGTTGTAGCTTCGGAGGTCGCGTCTTACCATACTTCGGATCTTTTTGTTAAGTAACTGGGGATCTGGCAATGCATCCTCTGGTGTTTCCCGTCTAATTCGCATCAGTTCCAGGGCCTTGCTTGAAAGTTTGGACTTCTTGTCTGTTCGCCTTTTACGAAAATGCTTTGTCCCCACTTCGCGAATAGCCCCGACCATGCTCTCTAGGTCCTCGTCAACGTTTGCCGGGGTCTCCAGGGCAGCGAATCGATTTTTTAGTTCAAGTTGGAACTCCTCATGTCCGGCTTGGGGCAGATTGGGACGGAGAACTTGCTTCACCATGCGGTTTCTTTCTAGCTTGAAGTTGATATTTAGGGTGCCTCTTACTAGTCGGTGATCACTTCCGGTATTGAACCTATTGATCACTGAGACATCCCTAAATATATGCCGTTTATCCGTCATGATGAAGTCGATCTCGTTCTTCGTCCTGCCGTCAGGGCTCTTCCAGGTCCACTTCCATTGGGGCTTTTTCTGATAAAAGGTGTTCATACAGAACAGCCCTTGCCTGCTAAGGAAGTTGACTAGCATTTGGCCCCTCTGGTTTCTGCTCCCGTAGCCATGTGGTCCCAAGCTTGATTCACCGCGCTCCTGTCCCACTTTAGCGTTGAAGTCCCCCATGACAACAGTGAAGTGGGTCTTAGTGGTTTGGTGTATGGCTTTCGACACGTCGTCGTATAGGGCCTCCACCTCTTCATCTGAGCTGCTCGAAGTCGGCGCATATACCTGTACGACCTTGAGAATGTACCTCTCGGTCAGCTTCAGTACGAGGTACGCTACCCTGTTCGAGACGCTGCTGATCTCCATCACGTTGTCACAGAGAGCCTTATTGACAAGGAACCCTACGCCACCCTGGGATTGTGCGCTCCCTTCCCTGAAGTAGAATAGGTGACCTGATTCTAGGGTTATCGTGTCCCCCCCTCTCTTCGGACTTCTGACAATCCCAGAACATGCCACCGTATCTTATCTAATTCTACCTCAAGGATTTGGAGACTTTCGTCCAGCCGCAGACTGCGTCCGTTGTACGTCGCCAGGGTCAGTCTATGGCAGCCGTAGTCCGTAGCCCGGGGATTCTTCGCACCCCCTGCCCTACAATTACCCGGGCCGCTACCGTAGCCCGGGGTAGTAAGGCGGCCGAGAACTAGGGGCCGGTTTTTTTTAGTTTCTCCTTTTTGTAGTATTTAGTTGTGTATATTTGTAAATTTACTGTAATTTCAAAAGTTTTTAATGTTTTTTATATTGTAGATATACTCAGCCGGCGACAACTCATACGGCCAGCTAGGCGTAGGGTCCTCATGGGCGGGCGCTATAGGGGACTCTGCGACCGCGGCCGGAGCCCTACTACACGTGCCATACGAATGGACCGCTCCTGTCATTTCAGTCTCTGCAGGGCACTACCACTCCGCTGCTGTGGATTTGGGAGGCCGGCTTTATACTTGGGGGTAAGAATCTCAATAGAAAAGAAACACTTCACTTTTGAGAACTGGGTGTCAGTCTTGGTAGGTTTGGCGCTATAGAACTCTAAGTAATGTCAGCTTACATATACTTCTCATAAAAAAAACCAGGACACCTTGCAAGTTTACGTTTCGTACGAATCACTATAATTAAAAAGTGTGTTTATATTGGAATATATAAATGTTTGATATCGTGTGATAGTCAGAAAAATGAGGTTTAAAAATCTTAACGAAAATGTTCCGAATTCTAAATGGGATTCGTGTTTATCAAATCATAAAAACGAAAGTGTCTCGATTTCTCTGATGAGAAGTAAAGATCAGTGGATCGATGTGTGGACTGAAACTGTCAGTTTCACTTCAAGCTTTCACGCTAGATGTTTCACGCACTTGGAGGATAATCACGCTTCACTTGCTTTGCTTCAGATGGGGCGTTCACGGGCAGCTTGGTATCGGCAGCATAGACGACCAATGCACTCCGCAACTCGTCACCAAGTTCCAGGGCAGAAAAGTGAGTACGGTATTAGTCTAGCTTTGTATGTTTCACTTTGTTTCATTTACTTAGCCCTAACCTAAATAATCCAAAATTCTTCAATAGTCCGTCCAGTATAAATATCTGCCAATTCGGTTAATTGTTTCTAACTATGGATCACTTGTCGATAAACTCATTAAAAGATATCCGACCTATTTCGGTAAGGCTTTGGAAATAGAAAAGTGGCACCTGAACTGCTCAAATCAAATTTCGATTTAGGCCTTGTCTATATTTGTATTTCTCACGTACCAGGTCCTGAACGTGGGCTGCGGCGCTTGCCACACCGTAGTCCTCATGAAGAACGGTGAAGTATGGGCGATGGGGGCCGGCGTGTTCGGTCAGCTCGGCGGAGGCACTCGGGAGAAGAGCTCTTTGCCAGTGAGGGTGCCTTTACAAGACCCTGTGGACATGATTGCTGTCGGGTACTTCCACAATGTAAGTGTAACAGATAAGACAAAGCTTTCCAAGTAACTCTCTTCCTCTTCCTGCCTGAAGTCTTTAGTTAGAGTTACGCCACTCAGGCGCTCGGTGCTCAAAGTTTCCTTTTATCACATTCATCTCTATAATTGATATACTTGTAGCTATAAAGCTCCACCTAACGCAAATAATAAAAGTTGTATTGTACAACCAATATAACAACAATAAAACTTGGAACAATATAACTTGGGCCTTTTTAAGGCAAGAGTGAATAGGCATTATCTAGGCAAGCATGTACCATCTTCGTCTGCATCTCCACTTACCACCAGGTGAGATGGCAGACAAATGCGGGCCTATTACATATAAAAAAAAAAAAAAAAAAAAACCATTGTTGTTGTTGATGTGTAGATTCAAAATGATAGTAATTCGAGTTCTCCATTGATTATTAGTATATAAAATAGTTTCTGATGATTTTACTGTCGCATCTGACTAACAACACAATAACTGACACTACATAATGTATTCACAGTTAGCGCTAACAGCAAAAGGTCAACTGTGGACGTGGGGCTCGAGTCCGCAGCAAGTGCGCGCGACGCACGCGCGGCACTCACACTCGCCGTCCATGGACCCGCCGGTGGACCCGCACCTCGTGCCGCTACTAGTGCACACGCACCAGATACGCGGCAGGATTGTTCAGGTAATACACGGTGTCGTACACTCAGTTTCGGACTCTCATAACAAGCTCAACTTTTAAGCTTTCGATTTTTGTGATCGTAAGCGACAAGCCGAAAAATATGATGTTGTGTTATTCAGTAAAAATAACTACACAAAAAAGTAATAATTATTGCTGTAAGTAAAACGTGCACCCCTAGTCATACTCCCGTGAGTTGAGCACACTCCAAAACATTTTCAGAAAATTGCAAAAATAAACTTACAGAAATATATGCGGCCCTACTCATTTAATGACTAGAAAAAAAAATACGATGAGATTGACTGGTTCTGGTATAAACTTTGGTTTGTTTTCAGATGTCGGCGGGCTGGCACCACTCGTGCGTTCTAAACAACGCGGGCATCGTTTACTCCTGGGGTTTGAACTTCGACGGACAGTTGGGCAAGTTTCAATACATACTAAACTAATACATTCAGGGTGTAAGGGAGAGCTTTCCGAAATTAAACTGAACAACTTTCCCCTGGAACGTGTGTCGGGAAACGACAAATAAAAAAGGTCCCTCAAACAAAAGCCACGATCAGCTGATTGGCTCTACTATAAAAAGAAAGGAATAATAAGTTTCCTGTAATATTTTTCAAGGGAAAAATCTTTCAGTTTCATATGCTTAATTTACCCGTGTTATCAGTAGGTATTCGAAGGACCCTCTTAGATTGAAACGTTGATTAGGTAACTAAAAGTGTGTACAATGAAATAAAACTTCGATTATTTGACAGGAAGTGGTGATAGAAAACAGATCACAACACCAACCGAGGTTAAATTCCGTACCGAATCTCATACCGAAGAGAAACACAGCGCCAAAACACCCGACAACCTCGACGATACAACTACTCAGGCACTCGTCGCTTGCGGGGGAGACTTCACTGTATACATCGACGATGATGGTCGCGTGTATACTACAGGAAACATGCACCTACCTGTGAGTATAGTTTGGCCACTAGATGGCGCTAAAACACCTGACATTGTTGACTATAGAACTTATGCAGTGGTTGATATAGAACTTAGCATTCAACTTTACTCTGTTTTTCAGATAACCAATGAAAAAGACAAAGGCGGCAGCCGCGTGATCATGATGAAGACCACCAAACGCGTCATCAAGATCCCCGCCAGCTTGCAAGCCAAGGGAAACAAGTTCATATTCCAACCAGTCGACCGCGTCGAAATCATGTTTCCTTACGATGTCGAGGGATTGGAACGAAGACCCATCGACCCTAGACTCAACCCACTCAGTACCTTAGAAGACTTCGAAAAAAAGACTTGGGCTGACGATGTTATACTACTCTTGAAACCCTGGATCAACGAAGAAAATCTATCCGCAAATCTCAACATGGCGGCCAAGCTCGCGTTTCACAACAAATCATACTCGGAATGCCTTCGATTGCTATTGGATAACTTGAAAACTCAACCGCCTGATGAGAAATTGTACCTGACACACAGTGATATTACGAGTTGTGAAAAAATAGATAAACAGAACGAGAATAAAATCATATTTTCGAAGAAAGATGAGTTCAAGATTGTTATAACGACAGTTATATCGAAAAGAATAAAAGATGTATCGTTGAATATTCTAAACGAAGATCCTTATCCGCCCATCGAGCCGGCGGTGTACGAATCTCTGGCCTGCGGTTGTGACGAACTCAAATACTTACCACAGAATACTCCAAACACCGTAGTCAATATAGCCGAACAAAACTTGTCGCTAACGGCAGCTAATTTAATAGATAAATGTATCAGTATATTCCCCGTAGAGCCTGAAATTTGGGAGACGTGTTTCCGTCTATCAAAGAACTATTATCTCGAAAATGATTTGCAAATAGCAGATCTAGAAACAGTTTTGCGTAAGTATATGGAATCGAATGCATCGACTATGGCGGCTGCGATTATGTACTCGAGTGACTGCACTCACTATAGCCAAATACTCACTCCAAAGTTTTACCTAAACATGTGCAGTCAAGTATTGGATACATGGGGGTGAAGAGTCTATGAAAAACCTGGTTGAGATTCGGATGGTAATGGGCATATCGATTATGATTTGTCTCTACGGGTGAATATACACAAATGTTGTACTGTACCTAAACACTGTAAATGATATTGTTCAAATTTTTTATTAGTTTAGAGAATTTTCTTGTTGCGAATTTATTAACTTGTTAAATACAAGCTACCTAAAAACTGAATATTAAAATGACTATCTAATGCTTTATTTTGCCTACGCTTAAATTTTTAGCATTAAATAAAAGTTATCAAGAGATATTAATACGTAATAGATAATCCTTTACTAACAATAAGCGTTATTATTCAAATCGTTATACGCAATTTTTGTTTATTTTTATGAATAATTTATAGAAAACTGTGGACTTTTATGCCATAAAATGAAAACTTAATGTATTAATGAATTTTTGTTGGGTTTTATTTTGACGTTTTTGTTGTATTTTTCTAGTCAATTTTAGTAGCTACATTTTAGTTTTATACATTTTGTTTCGTACAGAACATTATATTTCTCCATCGTTTCTCACTAATCATAATCACCCTGAAATATCCCTACGCACAATGCCACCTTAGCAAAACGTCACGTTTTATGTTTCAAGCCGGACATATTACACAAAACTGTAACTTATAAAATAGATAACTAACTTCTTTTTCATTATGAAGGTTGACATTGTTCGTCGATAGGAATATATTCATTTTCACGTTATTTTCACATTAAATTACTGTTGGACTATGTTTCAGTATATTGTGTAAATTAAAACTAGAAGGCATGTATCTCCAAACTCATTTAGATTGTCAAGAATTTATCGTATACGTGCCTTATCTATTTTCGAGAAACGATGTTCTATATGTAGGTAGATAATATTATTGGTTCGTGAATAGAAATTTTCAAACTGAAAAGTATTGTAAATTAAAGCTATATTGTAATAAAATAAATAATATTTAAAACTATTGCATTGGGTTTATTTTTGTGAGAAGAATAATAAACAGAAAAACAGTAATATTTTATATACTGTATGTAAATCTATTTACAAAAGAAATAAATACACTTTCAGAACATTTATATCGGACTTGCAATAAATGCAAGACATAGGTAACCTTACCAACGGAATGAGCACGCCGTAACAAAAAAAAAAAACATTCAGAAATAAAACTGTTATAAATAAACGTGCATATCACATAAATTCACATAATAAATAACGATTGCTCAATCAAATCTATTTCTAAGGGTCAACGGACTTTAAGCTAGTTTTGACGCGAGCCGTTTTCAGTACCTTGCAAATAAAAGTTTACTCTTATCGTAATTCAAAGAAAGTACAGATTGGCTAACCTCCGAAAGGTTGGCTCGAATGTCACGAATAAAATTCTTCTGCAAACAGCTCACGTCTGAAGTTGCTCGTAAGTATCTGCCGACCCTTAGAGCGTGAGGACTTCACGTCGGCGTGGTTTTTTCTACTCAAACACCAGTACCCCATGTTATCAAACTACAAGCTACAAGTCTACAGGTAAAAATTCTTAGTATATTGTGTAACGGGTTAAAAATCCGGTCTCGTAATGACCCACCGGCTACGCAATGTATATAAAATTTTATATGTAAACTTGTAGCCTGTAGTTTCATATAATGGGACACAGGAGGGCTGAATAAGGCGCGAGAGGTCAAGTTTCCTGGTCGCTATTATATACTTTGTATGTCGACCAGTCTACTCAAGCCCTCTCGCCTGACGAGGATGAGTGAAATTTTTACAACGCAATGGTTCGAAAGTTTCATCAGATTCAAATGATTCCTTATGTCTATTAGAAGTTTAGCTTAGAAGTTGATCGCCTTGCCGCAGTACGCAGCCAGGTTGGCTTCTCTAAGCGCCTCTGCACATGTCTGTAACACAAGAAGGTAGGTTAAGAAACTGTACTTATCTAAACTTTTGGTTCTAGATACGGAAAAATATCAGTCTTTTTTGGAGCATTTATTTTTAATGGTTGGTACTATAGATTTTGGTTTAGCGGGCCCCACCTCAAAATACGTGATTATATTTTGTCTTAACAATAACCTTGTAATATTAAAATACTGCCGGCATATTTGTCAATGCGGCCGTACTTTCATACTCCGTCAACTCAAACATTTGAAGTGACCCTTCAGTCATACTAATATGACAGCTTGAAGTGCACACGTAAAATAACTGGGTTACACACGTGATTACCGTATTTTTTCGGAGAAGAAAAACTATCTTGAAAATGCTTTGAATATATATGAGGAATAAATAGCGTAGAGTGATACTAACGGGATGCGCGTGACAGACGCGTGCCACGTCCTCCGCGGCCGCGCCGTACTCCTGCGCCAGCACCGCCTCGTTGATCAACTCGCCGCCACCCTGCAATATGCAACCATATGTCAACACTTACAGAAATAAAGCAGAAAAGAACTTACACCAAAAACCCTATTATTTTAGAGTAATAAAGAAGAGCTAATCGATAGTATATTTCCACATGGAATTCCTACTTTATGAACTTCTACAAAGATAAACAAGAGGAGAAAGTTTGGTGTCTTTAGGCCTTGCGCATGCAGCGCGTTTTGTAAGCGCCCGTGGTTCACTTTACTTCAAACTGTGCAGATAAAGTGAGTGAAGTTCGCGCGTCCGCACGCAAAGAGAGATGGAGAAATACATATCAAACATACATAACGATACATAGCAACACTGTTATTATTTTATAAAGCAAGTACTTACGGGTCCAATAATGTGTGTGCCGAGGATGACGTCAGTCTGCTTGTCGGAGAGCACCTTGACGAAGCCGTCGGGCTCGCCGTTGGTCTTCGCGCGCGAGTTCGCCAGGAACGGGAACTTGCCCACTTTGTATGCCCTGCCCTGTGAACATAATATAAATCTATATTATACTACACCTACATAGAAAATGTCCTATTGCTTTATGAAAAGTAGAAAGGAACGTGAGTCATTGTTCACGTTTCAAATTAGCGGGAGATGAAACTCCATACAAATCACATTACTCCCCAGAGGAGAAAAGGTGCAACTGTCAAAGTTACGTTAGTTATATTTTTGAAGGAAAAATGGAACACTTCGAACAATACCGCGCGAATTCGCTTTAGATTTTTCATGTAACTTAGGTTTATTGAACTGTTCTTATATTAGTATTCCTGTTATTTTATTCTTGCAGGTGTAATATAAAGCAATATTGTATGTATCAGTAGGTACCTTTCCCACCACGTGATCAATGTACCATTATTGTCAACTGTGTTTGGAGGGTGGTACACAGTACAGGATGGTATCAACTGTTTGTCCTTTCGAGCGTACATTGTTGTTCATAATGACAGACATTAAATAAAAACCAATAGGTACTTATTCTAATAATGCAGCAGGAACATAACAAGTCTTGAATCGTTTTTGCATCTTATGGGGTGGTGTATTCACTTTACTTCAACAGCTACACAAGCGAAACTGGATGTGCATCCCCCGATTGGGGGTATTTGCCATACTCACCACGGTTATCTGACAGATTGGTGAGCGCAGTGTAAGATGTTGCATTCATAGGGAACCCATTCCTATTCAAGCCACGAGTAAAAATTGTATTCTATACCAGCATGACAGGGCAAAAAATTAATAACTAAATGACTTTAATATCAAAAATATTACCTCTTTCTTCAAATCTTCTTCGGTCTTGCCAACCCAACCAACTTCAGGAGTGGTGTAGATCACAGACGGAATCGCGTCGTAGTTGAAGTGCGTCGGCATACCCTGCCAAAATGTATTAGTTTGTAACAACATAAAAATTTGAAAATTTTCAATATATTTCGAGGTTATTACAATATTACACAGGAGACCATAAATCCATCTAGATAGGATACATTCTCCAAAAATCATTTTTTCACCTGTTTTTTTTTTTTTACTAACAACGCCATATACTGAGACTTCAATAAAACAAAAGCAAGCAAGCTCTATACTCTCTCTCTTATATTTCAGAGCTCATTGCTCTTGTCGGTGGAGTATACAGGCTGTAAAAAAATTGGCTGCAAATATTTTAAGGGCCTAAAAAAATTGGACCTCCCATACAAAATTACCAGCCGACCAATTTGTATGGGGGGGACTAAAACATTTTCTAATTGGACCTATGTTTCTTGGAGAAATAAGCATCTTTGAAACTAAACATAGTTTCATGGGCTGGTTCAACCCTTAAAATATTTGCAGCTAATATTTTTACACCCTGCATAGTTGAATTACCTTGATGCCTTCGACGCAAACGATACCTTCATCCTCGGCCTTGTGAGCCAGCATGGGGCCGTGGATCACGTCACCGATGGCGTAGATTCTGCAAACATCCATGCGTAATATGAAATGAAGTTCCTTTCGAGTCTCTCTATATGTCGGTCATGGACACACTGAATTCCTCTTAAACTACGCAACTGATATTTATGCGTTTGTTTAAGATATACAGGGAGTTATAAAAGTACTAACTTTCTTTCAAGGCGAGAACCAGCCCATGAAACTGAAAAACTTTCCCCAAGGAACACAGGTCTAAATATGAAAAAAATATATGGTCCTCCGATACAAAATGTACCAGCCGACTGAGTCAGGTTGTATGCCCAGTTTTTTTCATATTTCGACCTAGGTTCCTTGGGGAAAGTTGTTCAGTTTTATGGGCCGGTTCATCCCTGGAAAGAAAGTAAGTTATTTCAAACACGCTTTATAAATGGATCTGCTTATTTTTTACCCATTCATCTACCCAATCACAATGAATACTAACCCGGGCACAGTGGTCTGGAACTTGTCGTTGACGGGCACGCGGCCGCGGTCGTCCAACGCCAGGCCGACTTTGTCGTGGCCGAGCCCCTTCGTGTACGGCCGCCTGCCGATGGAGATTAGCACCACGTCGCACTCCAGCTGAAAAATAAGGAATATTGTGTAAGGTATATGGCAAAAGCAGGAATAACCTGATTTTTTATTTATTTAAAGAAAGGAACCCGAAAGGGCAACATCATTAATCACATCCCGGCCATCCCGCTCATATCCTAGTAATATTATAAATTAATGTGAAAGTTTGTTTGTTTGTTACTCCTTCACGCTAAAAAAACTACTGAATCGATTTTCATAAAATTTGGCACACAGATGGAGGATAACTTGGATTAACACATAGGACAGTTGTTATACAGAAAAGAAGGTTCCTGTGGGATGGTACGGCATTAAAACCTACACCAAAACCCCATATAAAAAATACTTACAGTCTCAGCGTTGCCGCCCTTGGCAGCCTCGACGGAGACCTTGACGACTCCACCTTCTTTCTTGACGCTGGTGACCTTGGTGTTCAGCTTGAACTTCATGCCTTGCTTGGTCATGATCTTCTGCAGGGTCTTACCGACCTCACCGTCGATTCCGACACCTGTTTGATGGAAGAAAGTATAGATTTAATCTGAATCATGGCGGCGAAAATTGTCCGTCCCACCTTTCCGTGATTTTTGTGTGCCAGTAATTTTAAAGCCTAATACCACTTTAAATTCAAAACCTATAAAAAACAACATAGGTCGTACACCACTGGTACACTAAGCACTCATTGAGCCCCAAATGGTAGTATTAGGTTGTTTAGAGGGAGTTGATAACTAAGATGCAAAACTGTTTCACTTGGTTCGCTTGAATTGGTTTTGAGCAGTGTTTATTTTCTTGAGGCTTTTTTCAGACATTGCTCGCTTCTGGACGAAGCTATTCTGACTTTTTAGACCAGCGAATGAAGTCAGCTCACCTCCAATAGAGCCGAGGAACTCGATGGCTGTGACGTCAGCGCCGAGCCGTTGGTACACGGAGCCCAGCTCGAGCCCGATCACTCCAGCGCCGATCACCAACATGCGCTTGGGCACAGACTTCAGCGACAGCGCGCCCGTCGAGTCGATGATTTGCGAGTCGTCGAACTACGCAAAAGGATAACCACGAAACTAAGCAAAAGGATAAAGACGTACGTAAAATGTGTGTCTAAAATTAAGATTATGTTTCGTCCATGAAAAGACTTAATATTACTACGCTACACTGCCGTCGTGAATGTAATGATGTGTCAATTATATATAAAATTATCAACAATATTATTGACGACCCCACGCTTTTGCATTGCTTATCTTTCAGAGTACCTAGACGTCGTGAACGTGGTTGCCGTGGTAAACCCTTATTCCAAATACCACGTAGTCGCACTTGTTACGCTAGAAATAGTTTCATAAGACGGGCTTGCAGGTTGTATAATGAAAAAATTGTCAATATCGATCTATTTAGCAAATCATTAAATGTTTTCAAAAAACTAACTTTGCAGCATCTCTCCAAAAAAGTTTAAAACAAATGTAATCTTTTTGCATACTTTTCATTTAAAGCTTTTTTAGTTTATTAGTTTTAAGGTACATTAGATACCTACCTAATTAAAACTATTAACGGTAGTTCCTTTTTAGTGTAAGAATGTCATGTATAATTATTTAAGGAAACTGTAGGTCTACAAGCTGATAAGACTAAACTGTATTACATGTAGATATATATGACTGTTTGTTTCTTGTTAAATAAATAAAAAAATAAAAAATAAAATTTTATTATCTTTATTTACTAAAACGTTAAACGCGCGTTGAACGCACGTTTAAATTGCCTGTGGTAAGGCATATTGACCACGGACAAAGTGTACATTGAAAAAAAATTTGAACTTCTTTGTCATTAATTTAGTAAAAACACAAATTGACAAACTCAAGGGATTCAGTTGGATGATTATTCTTCAGTATAGGTACATATATTACAAAGTAGGTAACAGAAATGCTGATGTCGAGTCAACGACTGACGACTCGTCAATCTATACATAACACTGAATTTGACCTAACTGATTATTTTTGCTATTTCTTTTCATTTAGCAGTATTAATCAACAAGACAAAATATTTTTGGAAATACCTTTGATATATTAAAAGAAAACAATGGCAGATACAAATGTTCTAGGGCTATGAATAATTTATTTTGTACTTACTGTAACGCCAGGGAACGGCGTGACTTCAGATCCTGTAGCAATGAGAATGTTCTTGGTGTTGATGGTCTCAACCCCCTTTTCACCCTGCACTTCCACCTTGTTGGGCGCGACGATGGAACCATGGCCCCGCACTAGTTGCACCTGTAGCAAATCAGGTGGAAATTAATGTTATTCTCTGGGTATCATAGTGTTACGTTTTTGAACTTTAGTTTTAGAAAAAATCTGGTTCTCATGCTGTACCATAGGTAGATCAAGCCTTAAGTACTTTTTCTTTGTATAGTACTGATTCAGTGAAGAGTAAATCATAATAAGAGATATGGAAATAATTTACCAGGAGACACAATTGGATGCAGGACCTTATGTACCCAAATCAGATTGCAAAACAAGTGCAAAAATCAGGAAGTTCTTTCTCTAATAAGGGATATTATTATATTATAGTGACATTGAACAGTTAAACCAGGTACGTTCTTCACTCACAATTCTCTGATAAAAAGACAACAAACATAAACTAAACATACACTATTGTTGCGGCCCATGATAGTTTTCAGTATATTTCATAGTTCAGTAATATAGTTCGTTAGTTTCTTTAACTTTTAAAATACTTCTTACTTAGAATTACAAGTTTGCTATGCATAATTTCGCAGGCGCTTTTTATATCGATTTGCATTGTATAATGTCATTTCTACTTGCAATCTTAACATGGCGGCTTACACACGCCTCATTTTGTAAAATATTCGTTTTCTCTTCAATAAACCACAGTTTGGTTAAACTTATCCAAAGTTTTATTCATACTTATGTCCCTGCGGGAACATAAAGTTGGCGACCGTGACAGGACTCTGGTTTTCTAAAATAGCCAGATGTCTTAGGTGTGCCACGCCGAGTTAACTGCGCAGTTAAGTTGCGTCATCGGAATTTCGTCGTTGTCAAGCCAATCTGGATATCCTGAGCTGAAGACCAGCTGGACGCAGTTGCCTGAAGCCTAACCTACTACTGGGAGAAGAGATTTCCATAAAATATCCAGAGATGACTACGGAACAGATGCAGAAACTTCGACACGTGTGCAGTCAATGTTCAGCGTGCCTTGCCTAGAGGATAAAGAGGGTCACCAGTTCAGCAGCCTATAGTGGAATAGTCTGCCCAAACCGTGACATCACGGGCCCGAGCAGTAGAAGCAGCCGTGGAGCAGAAGACTTCGCCTCGAGCGCCCCCACACCCTTGTGACGTCACATGAGCTAAGTGTCCAACTTTATTCTCCTATTTTTGAATAGGAGAATACCTAAACCTACAAATTTCCACACCGCTATCCTATTTTTTAATCCAAAATCCAACTAAATTTCCACGTTAAGTCTCCACTTACGTAATAAATATCTATACCTAACAATTTATTTCTTAAAAGAAAGCTAATTAACTAAATAACAATATTGTTCACTTTCTACTTTGTTCAAGTTGATAAATATAACGTTAATTTTCCAGTTTCATTCCATACCTAACTTCTACCTAATTGTCTAATTCATACACTTAAACCTACTTAATTCTATTGATATTGTTTGAACATTTTAATCTAACTTTTCAGAAAGCATTAAAAGTAATTTCACAATACATAATTGCCATCGTTAACGTTCCAGATTAGTGATACCGCGTGGTGCAAATAACCTAATTCTGCACTATACCGAACGCATTTCCGTGATAACTATCAGCTGATCAGCTGATTCCCAGACTACGTGGTGCCTTCTGAGTGAGGAACGTGAGCCTTTTTAATTTTAATTTTTGGTGGTTAACGAGTTTATTGTTAATTTCAAGACTTTATACAGTTTTTACTTATAAATTCAGTTAACTATTTGAGTAATTTTCATCATGTCTGAAACTAAGAATTCAGATGTAATTACCAAAACGCTTACGCCTTTGCAGATCGCAAACGTTAAACGTGGCACAATTAAAGGCCAAATCACTAAATTCAAAAGGCATTTAGAAAATTTAATGAGTCAACCGGCACTTTCAAACCTAGATATTTCTGAATTAAAATTAAAACTCAGTAAACTCGAGAACCTAGAATCAAAATTTGATGAATTGCAGACTGATATAGAATTGTTAAATTTTGAAAATCTAGATGCCGAGAGGGAACAGAGGGACACAATTGAGCAAGACTTTGTTTTGATTATTGCTACTTCCAGGTCTATTATTGACAATTTTAATGAAAAGCAAAATTTACAAAATCATTGCGGCTCCCACTGTGCCCACTCGCATGGCCATGATAATTCAATTGGGGTCAAGTTACCTAGTATTGAAATTCCTAAATTCAACGGATCGTATTTCCGCTGGCTTGAGTTTAGGGATACGTTCAAAAATTTAATTCATGACGTGAAAAATATTTCACCTATACAAAAGTTTTATTATTTGAATTCTTATTTGGAAGGGGAGGCTGCTCAAGTAATTTCAAACTTAGAGATTTCCGATACTAACTACTCCCACGCATGGGAGCTCCTAAACAATCGTTACAATAACAAACGTGTATTAATCGATCAGCATCTAAATTCTTTGTGTTCTATACAATCCATGACACGTGAAACCGAAAGGTCACTTAGGTTTTTGGTGGACCATGTCACGAAAAACCTGCGCGCACTAAACTCGCTAGGATTGCCAACCGATAAGTGGGACACGATTATTATTTTCCTACTTACAAAAAAGTTAGATTCACGTACGCTTGTCAAATGGGAGGAATGGAGAAACACCCTTGATGATTATCCTACGTTGGATGAATTCAAGGAATTCTTAACTGACCGCGCCAATGTTTTACAAGCGCTGAGCCGTAATAAGGTTTTCTCCAATCAAGGTCAACCAAACGAAACACGTGAACAATCTACTTCGCGACAATTCCAAAATTGTAGCCCCAGTAAGCGTTTAGCTTTGCCTAACATTGAACAGCCCGTATATAAGTGCAGTATTTGCCAAGGTTCCCACAGAATTTATGATTGTCAAGTTTTTAAATCCAAATCCGTACCTGATCGGTTAATTGAAGTTAAAAGGCACCATTTGTGCGTCATTTGCCTTCGTAAAGGTCATGATTTTCGTTCTTGCGCCATGGGCCCGTGCCGAATTTGCCAAAAAAGACATAATTCAATGTTATGTCCACCACAGGAGGTTCACAGTGCAGCTGCTGTGTCAGAAGAAAATAGTGAGCAGGTTGTGTCCTTATCAGCGCAAGGCATAAAATCATCTATGTTAACTACAGCCATAATCAAAGTTACAAACCCTAAAACTAAACAGTCTATTAAAGCTCGTGCATTTTTAGATCAGGGCAGCCAGAACTCCTTTATTAGCAAGTCATTGCAGCAACAGCTATCTTTATCTACTAACAGACTATTACATCCCATTAATATTGTGGGAATAGGTAACAACCTCTCACAAGTAGTTGATGAGAGTTGTGCTATCCAAATTAATTCAACTTCTACTTCTTACCACGTTACTCTTTCTTGCCTGGTCATGAATGAGCTAACTGGTGAAGTGCCAAGGGCACCTATAGATTATTCTACGTTCAAAATGCCTAGCGACTTACAGCTAGCAGACCCTAATTTCCATCAGCCTGCGCCTGTCGATATTCTAATAGGTATCGACCTATTTTGGGATCTAATTAAAGGAGAAAAACGCTCCTTGGGTTCTAATAACCCCAAACTCATAGATTCCCATCTAGGTTGGCTGATTGGTGGTCCTATACCTAATTCACAAAATAATCAATCAAACGTACTCTATTGCAATCTTGCAACTATTCAACAAAACACAGCTGAAAGCGCAGTAGATGAATTTCTACCTAAATTTTGGCAATTAGAAGAATTGTCCCAAAAGCGTATTTTAAGCGAAAATGACAAAATCTGTGAGGAGCATTTTTTGACACACACTGTACGCCAAAGTACGGGACGATTTTGTGTCAAACTCCCACTAAAAGACTCCCCTGATTGTCTTGGGGATACCTACTATACAGCAAAAAAACGTTTACTAAACATAGAAAAAAGATTTACAAAAAATCCACAACTAAAGGCCGATTACATAAAATTCATAAATGAATATGCTGAATTAGGCCATCTGTCTGAGTCACCCATACCTAGGCCCGTCCCATCATGCTTTCTATGTCATCATCCTGTATTCAAACTGGATAGTGAATCTACTAAAACACGAGTTGTGTTTGACGGGGCCTGCATAACCTCTTCCGGCTACTCACTTAATGACCTACTTATGATCGGTCCAACAGTGCAAGACTCACTTTTCTCTATACTTATCCGAGCGCGCGAACATAGATTCATTTTGTGCGGTGACATCGAGAAGATGTATCGGCAGATTGAGGTACACGAGGATGATCGCAATTTGCAGTTGATACTATGGAGAGATGATGAGTCAAAACCGATCAAGACATTGCGCCTTAATACTCTGACTTACGGTACCGCAAGTGCGAGTTATTTAAGTACGCGCTGTCTGTGGCAGGTGGGAGAGGAGTGCGCAGACGACAATATAAAAACAATTATACAAAAGGATTTTTACATAGATGACCTAATTACGGGCGCTAGTAGTGAAGACCAGTTACGGTACATAAAAGACTCGGTCACGGCAGAGTTGAAATCAGCTTGTTTCAACCTGCGCAAATTTAAAAGTAATTTGCCTACTATTTTTCAAAACACTGATGTCGAGTTTCAACAAACTCTTACTATTAGCGAGTCCTCTAATACACTTGGAATAGGATGGAACCCTACAAGTGACAAATTTCATTTTCCCATTAATTTACAACAACAAAATCAGTCAATTACAAAAAGATTCATAATGTCTAATGCTTTCAGGATATTCGATCCGTTAGGTTTGCTAAGTCCATGCATAATCCAACCAAAAATGTTACTACAATATTTATGGTCACAGCACGTTGATTGGGACGAACAAGTCCCAAAGGATATCGAAAAATCATGGTATGAATTTTCAGATAATCTACAATTTTTAGCTAACTTGGAGATTCCCCGACGTGTCATTTGTGACACCCCTAAATTAATTGAGCTACATACCTATAGCGACGCATCTCAACGTGCATACGGCTCATGTATCTACGTTCGATCCGTAGATAACAATGATTGCGTCACTGTCCACCTGCTATGCGCTAAGTCAAAGGTAGCTAGCTTGAAACCGGTAACTATCCCTAGATTAGAATTGTGCGCGGCTTTGCTTGCTGCCCGCCTATTTAAATCGGTCAAGGATTTTATTCGGTTTCAACCCGATAAGTGTTATCATTGGAGTGATTCCACTGTAGTACTTGGATGGTTAAAGTCAGATCCTACAAAATTAAAATCCTTTGTCGCTAATCGGGCAGTTGAGATTAACGAACTAACACAATCCTCTTGCTGGCGATATGTACCTACAGAATGCAATCCAGCTGACCTTATCTCGCGCGGCGTCAACGCCAGTCAGCTGAGAGACCTAGACCTCTGGTGGTCGGGTCCTAGTTACTTAACCAGGGATCAATCGTTCTGGCCAACTCTAGAAGTTAAAAACATCGACTTACCTGAAACAAAAACCTTACAAACTAAAACAAAAATAAAAACAAAAAACTTACCTAAACAATTAACACCAAAAAATACACAACCAAGCTTATCTAAAGAAAATAATATACAATACCTACCCGATACTCACTGTTCCCATAACGTAACTGTATGCCCTACTTTAAATGATTGTGAACCAATAATTAATTTCGAGAAATATTCGGATTTGAATAAATTGCAAAGATCGTTTGCTTTTGTCTTAAGATTCATATTTAATTTAAAAAATCCACAAAGTAAACGTAGTGGAATTTTATCGTTGGACGAATTAAATGAGTCATTCACTTATCTTTGTTCCGTTGCACAAAAACAGTCTTTCCCTGTCGAATATGAAACATTAAGAAGAGGCAATCAATTAAAACCTAAATCAAGAATTTTATCCCTTTCACCTTTCCTAAAGGATGATCTGATCAGAGTGGGAGGTAGGATATCCGTATCAAATTATAAATATGACAAAAAACATCCAATTTTATTAGACGCTGCTCATTATTTTACGAAACTTATTTTCGAGCGCGAACATATTCGAAGCCTACATGCCGGGCCTCAGCTGTTGCTCGCGACTGTGCGGGAGTATGTATGGCCGGTTAACGGTAGACTACTTGCGCGGCGCACTGTACGGAGTTGCGTAAGGTGTAGTAGATGTGCAGCTAGGTCTATTGTTGCACCAAAAATGGGTGAGCTCCCAATACAACGCGTTTCAGTAGATTTTCCATTTATTTCCGTCGGTTTAGATATGGGGGGACCCTATCTAGTACTGAATAAAAGGGGGCGCGGGGCTCGCTTACAAAAATGTTATTTATGTTTATTTGTTTGCCTCAGGTATAAATGTTTACACCTAGAGGTAGTATCCGATTTAACTAAAGACGCCTTTATATTGGCATTACAAAGGTTTACCTCACGCCGCGGTAAGCCAGCGGAAATATTTTGCGATAACGGTCGCAACTTTGTTGCAGCCGATAAAGAGTTATCCGATTTTTTAAAGAAAAATAACAAGTGTCTGTCTGAGTATGCAATTCAAGAATCTTTTAAATTTAACTTCATTCCAGCTTACAGCCCTCACTTTGGAGGCCTCTGGGAGGCTGGGATTAAATCCGCGAAATATCACATTAAGCGTGTAATGGGTAATACCCACCTTACATACGATGAGATAGGCACTTTATTTGCGCAAGTGGAGGCTGTCCTAAATAGTCGTCCCTTGTGCCCATTGTCCGAATCCCCTGACGATTTCCTTTTCCTCTCTCCAGGGCACTTTCTCGTGGGTCGACCACTCACGGCGCTACCAGCACCACCGCTCAGTCATAGAAAAGAAAGCTCGCTCACAAGATATGAACGGCTAGAAAAGCTGCGACAAGTATTTTGGAATGTCTGGCAAAAGACATATATTGCAGAATTGCAACAAAGAAAAAAATGGAAGCGAGCAAGTTTTAAGGAGCTACAAATTGGAGATCTTGTGCTACTCAAAGAGGACATGGTTCCACCACTCTGCTGGAGGCTAGGCAGAGTACAACGTTTGTTTCCCGGCCCAGATGGAATTTCGAGGGTCGCTGATGTCAAGACTATTAGAGGTTCCGTTCGTCGACCTTTGATCAAGCTTTGCCCACTTCATCCACTGGACATTCAATCCTGAAAGGAGGACCTTTCAGCCGGGGGGAATATGTTGCGGCCCATGATAGTTTTCAGTATATTTCATAGTTCAGTAATATAGTTCGTTAGTTTCTTTAACTTTTAAAATACTTCTTACTTAGAATTACAAGTTTGCTATGCATAATTTCGCAGGCGCTTTTTATATCGATTTGCATTGTATAATGTCATTTCTACTTGCAATCTTAACATGGCGGCTTACACACGCCTCATTTTGTAAAATATTCGTTTTCTCTTCAATAAACCACAGTTTGGTTAAACTTATCCAAAGTTTTATTCATACTTATGTCCCTGCGGGAACAACTATCTAACAGTACTGATAAGTACACATTGTGATGTAATCTTTCAGAGCAGCATTGCAGATGTTTGTCTCATACTAGTAGTAAGGGTTTTTATTCAATGTAGGATATAAAAATTATGTGTATTGTATGTATGTATATGCATACATTGGAAGCTGGCTGATATTTATGTGTTTACATTTCTGTAGTAACTTTGGTAGCAATACTGACCATATGCATGAGGATGTAGTAAAATAGAATATTTCACATTTGGTAAGGTTAACCTAGTTAAGACCCAAGTACCTTTATCTTCTTATCCAACTCCAACAGCATTTTCAAAGGATCTTATTGTGTAATGACAAAGATGTATCTATGTATTAAACATGAAATTGTATTTATCTTGTACAAGTATTACATCTATCTCTACACAACATACCTTGTTTTTTTGGAACAGCATAGCAATACCGCCAGTGAGAGCTTTCACAGCATTTGTTTTGTACTCCATCATTTTGTCGAAGTTGAAATTGACTTCGCCGGTTTCAATACCGCGGTTTTTGAAGTCATGTTTTGCCATATGGTACAGATGGGAGTTGTGGAGCAGAGCCTTGGAAGGAATGCAGCCCACGTTCAGACATGTTCCACCCAGGGTTGGATCTTTTTCCACAGAGATTGTCTGGAGAGAAATAATAATGATGAAATTCTTTCAACATGTCATATTTTAACTATATTGCCTGACACTTAAATAAGACAAAAAGAACAAAAATATGTTTAAATAAGTTGGATACAGAGAGGAAATCTAAATGGCAAAATTATTGTTTGCGTCTCTTTCAAAATATATGATAACTATATGAATGGGATGTCAACAGTAATGTTACCATTTCAGGATCCTTCCTCTCTTTCTTTATTTATCAAATTATATCTAGAAGCCCATAAATATTTAGGTAGACAATCTCCTGCAACTTACCTTCAATCCTAACTGGGCAGCTTTGATAGCAGCTACATAGCCACCGGGGCCTGATCCAATAACCACAAGGTCTGCATCGTGTGTGGTCGCGTATCCCCTCACACCTGTTACCCTTAGACTGCCATTCTGAAAACATATGATTTAGCCATGTCAGTAAGTACAAAAAAATGTTTTATTCCTCTTAAGATTTTTAAAAAAACATGCCCATTTTTTTGTAAGAAATCATCATAATATTACTTTCAGTACCTACATCATTTTTTTTTTATTAGGCCTGAAATTAGTATAATAAGTTGCCAATAGGATGGTTGCTATTAGGAAACAGCTAAGTAAATAACAAATGTTTCCATTGAAAATCAAAACATACTATGCAATAAATCTCAGACTTGTTCATAGTAACTCAGTTCGATTAATAAATTATTGATAAGATTTGCAATGATATTACAGCTGGTCACATGCTTGAAGGTCAAAATAGAGCGACTCACAATCTACATCAGCAAACCAGTCTCATTTTAGAAAGATCATCACATGGAGAAAAATGATCAGAAATGCTACGTTTTCATGGACAAGGACGCAAAATACTAAGGATTTACCTTGAAATATGGGTATAATATACGGTGGTGATAGATTGCATAACGATATTGAGGAATGTTTTTACATGGTATACAAAATTTGTTAATAAAAAGCACTAACTTACCAGCAACGGCGATGAGGCCAGTTTCACTAATTTACTCATTTCTAAAGGCTTTAATTACCCTAAAGAGTGATATTTCGCAATTTTTGCAGCCTTATCAATCGTTGCGGTGCGGCGGCCACTCGAATGTCAAAGCTGACACTGACAGTTTTATTTTAAAATGTTGTCATATAAAAAATACAAACCCTACCAAAAATGAGGAGGAGCAGTGGCCTATGCAACGAAATTACAGGCTACAATTTTACAGGTCAAATTCGATGTACATTGCGTAGCCGGTGGGACATTTTAAACCAGGATTTTTGATCCGCTACGCAATGTACATCGAATTTCACATGTAGATTTGTTGCCTGTAGTTTCAAAAAACGAGGCACTGGTAGCTTATTGGAATTCCCTTTCACTCACGCACGACCGAAAGAATAAAAGATCTGAGTAGAGTCGCCGGGGAAAAGATTGCTAGCGCGTGTTAGACTGATTAAAGACTTGATCAGTATAACTCGGCGGCGGTCGTTACTCCACCATGTCAAAAGCCTGCTATTCTGTAATTTCTGTTGTGGCAATAGAATTAGTTTAAGCTAATGTCAAGTTTGTTATTATACCACTATAATGCGAAAAAAACAATGTTTGTTTATTTGTTTGTTTGTTACTCTTTTACGTAAAACTACTAAACTTTGGCACAAAGATCGAGGATACCTTGGTTTAACACATATGATAGTTAGTTTCTATCCTGAAGAAATGTTCCTGTGGGATGCTACGGGATTAAAACTGACTTCCACGCAGGCGGAGATGCGGGCGCCCAGCCCAATAGTAAATAATGAAGCTAAGAAAACTTTTGTGAATATTATATTTAATACGCACATTAAGTAAGTAAAGATTAGGATAGTCTGAATACGTAAATTAAGTTTTTGTGCTTGCTGTCCTTTGAAGTAGCGTTAAAAACATTCCTTTCAAAATTTACTATTATTAGTTGCCTGATACAAAAAAACTACTTAAAGAACATAATAATCAAAACTGGTAACACTGAAATGCGCGCGCTTCGAAAAGCGGAAGTTTGTTTACACCAATCAAATCAAGCGGAGTAGCGCCGCGGACGGTCTCGAATCGTGCTTGTTGACAAGGAGTAAGCGTAAATCGATGTAAAGAAAATAATTACAATTGTATTTGTGAATAAAAACCGGCTCTTACGTGTTTACAATAGTTGCTGAAAACCCCGACGGATTAATTACTTCGGTGGACGTGCATTCTGCCTGAAGGTAAGCGTTTTCAATTTATTATTTTCTGTTTACATGATCTCTAGGTACATGTTGAGATAAAAATAATTGATAAAAAAACAATGGGTAAAAAAGGGTTGAAGGTGCATATTATGTGAGGACGGCCTGCCATGAACAATAATAACTGCCATTATTATTATTTTTTAATAATTTTCTAACCTTCATGTAGGTACGTTTTCGTAAATAAAAATAACCAATAGCTCAGTTGGTACAGCAGTAGGACTCTAATCCACGGTTGCAGGTTCAGGTCCCGGCTGTTGTCAAATTTATTAATTTCTTGTTAATTAAGTAAGTAGGTAATTGATATTTGGGTAGGCATCTACCTATATTATTGTAACTGCGATAAATCTTAATTCGCAATCAATCTCGATTCTACAGCTGCCTGCCACTCAGCGCCGATGTGATGATGATGATGATAAGATTAGTTTGGTACAACTCGATTTTATTAAACTTACCTACTTACCTTACCTAGTATCAGCCAGTCAGTACGAACCCAAATAAATGAATAAGAATATAAAATGTGCCATAATTTGGTCATAATCACTACATAAAGCAAAATCGCTTTTCGCGTCTCTCTGTATGTATGTTTGCTTAAAAACTACGCAACTGATTTTGATGCAGGTTTTTTTAATAGATTGATTCAAGGCGAAGGTTTTCATGTATAATACTTGCCGGGAAAAATACTTATTCCCACGAGCCGCTGGGGCAAGCCGCTAGTAACTTAAAAAAAAACATTTTGATTCATAAACGTACTGTTTAATACCTATTAGTTATTATTACCTACTTTCCTACGCTATACTGTGTGTTTTAATGTACGTAGCAATTTTCAAAGCCGCGAACCCATTTTCTAAATTAACAATTAATTACTTGATACCCAAAGAAATACAAAATAATCTGGGTAGGTAGAGTCAAGGTCGTCTCGATTGCGTGTTTGGTAGTCAGGTAAATGCTAAATCTTTTTATAAAGCTGCGGCAAAAAATCCTTGGATAGACCAACGGATTTTGGTCGGCTATTTTGGGAGACTGGGCAATTGGAAAATGCTGATCATCAAAAGCGAATTCCTTGCCATACGTAAACATTATTTGGTAGGAATACACAACACAGTCTTCTTGGTGTAGAGATGATAATCAACCTTGTTAATTAATAAAAAAACACTCTAGTGACAATACTCGTGATTTCGGTAGTAGGTGGTTAGGTAGGTATGCCTGCCTATTGCGATGCATAGTACCTGGAGCTAGAACATTAATAAAATGGTATTGCAAACAAAAGAATCCGATTCGACCTGCATAAAATTGATTTTGTTGGTTATTTCATTAACTAGGTAATTTCACTCGAAAAGCAAAGCACTGATAACAAAAGAGTTAATTGGGAATTGATACCTGTAGGAATAAATTACTTAAAGACCCTATCGACGATCCTACTGTTGTGAACCTATCATGTTTAAGTTAAAACTTAGGTACTTATCTACTACTATCTCTGTCAACGTTCCTCCCATCGCCGTAGTCTGAAACTGTAGCTCTGTGTAAGATGGTGTAAGGCAATATTTTCCACGATACTCCTGTGACAACATTCCCTACTTATTGCTATTGCTAACATTGGTAGAGCAGGCCTGTACATATCTTCCGAAATAAATTTTCCGTTATTTATTGCATGGTTTGGTTAGGTTAGATATGTATTTTTTTTGGTTGTTTTGTTACCTCTATGGTTAGCGGTAGGTAAGTCTACGTAGATAGATAGATGAAAACTTTATTGCTTACAACATACACATTAAAAGCATAGAACAGTACATAAAAAAAGGCTGTCGTATCGCTTGTAGCGATCTCTTCCAGGCAACCTCTACCTTTAAAGATACAACTTAACCATATTTGCAATAGCTAGTAAGTAGTTGCAGAATTACATAAATAATAAATATATATTATTTAGTACCAAATGAGTAAAGTTGGTACTTACGTTGAGTGTATGTTTATAATTTATAACTCAAACAGTAGTCAAATTCTTATCCTCTATAGGAATTCAAAAGAGACCATTGAAACAAAAGGCATTTAGCGATCAATTTGAACTCTTGTGCTAAAAACTTGCCATTTGTTATGATTATGAAAATGTGTGAGCCATTCATGTGTCACACAAAATGTTGCTCGTCGTGTCTACTTATTGTTAAAAAGAATAACAAACAGGTGACCGAATTCCATACCTACTAAGAACGTCAATGTTTGTTTTCTTTTTCTTATGGAATGGAATAATATCCGTCCTATTTTTGAACCAAACAGCTTTAAACCAATCAAACGTACTAAGTCTTCTTAAGTAGGGCAGTGGTTTCTTTTTAAAACCGAAAGTGTAGGGTTCAGTCAAGTAGGAACAGTTTTTATCCCTCCATCTTTGTGGTTTGTAATGTGACTCTAATCAGTGCAAAGGGCGAGGGGCCAAGCCCTATTTCGTTGACAATCCGTCCACTAATAAGCCGTTTAAGACAGTGCTGGTATCAGTTATAGTACTAATAGTTTACCTGCGCAGTAGGACAGGTAATCCTGTTAGGTGGCCGTGACCGGCTTCTGCCCGACTTGTGGTGTCAGTGTATCGGCAGTTCAGTAGCAGTCCCGCATCCGTGCCCGCGATGATGTGCGACGCGAGACCTCGTAAAACAGCGCCCGCCATACAAGAGAAGCTCGCCATCTATGAAAACGGTATATCATAGCACCAATACTTACCATCAACCAATTAGAGCTTACGGTTTCTAATTGAACCGCTCATATAACATGCGTAACACTAGTCTACCGAGTCTACCCCTGTTATGGTCGATCCATATGCGTGGCAGTGTTTCACCACGGCTAGTTGTCATTTGGCGCACGTAGTTATAGCGCGGGTTAGACAAAAGCACTTGTACCAGTACCGCTTTCACGGGTCATGATTGCGATATACGATCGGAGTGACATACTCGCAGGCGCAGCGGGTCTGGTTTGGTGCTGGTCACTCGATATCCCTTTGTTAGTCCGCATTATCATTAGGTAGGTGTGCATAGTTACTGCGCATACCATGGTCTACGTTGTCTTTTTGCGCAGTTGCTTTTGGTCAGCAATATGATTATTGCCCACTGTGTCACGCGAAACGTCTTATAATATTTAGAACATTAATCAGAACGATGTTTATGTATTAAAGGAAATGTTTTAACTCTATCATTTAACACTTAGGTAGGATAGATTGATCGTCATAATCACAAGCATGACTGCCCAAATACTGCCCATCATTTCGTGTAGTTAACATACTTTTGAAAAAGTTATTCGTTGTCTTCAAAAAGGGTAATTTGTGGGTAGTGGAACTTTGATAACATTTTGACTGTCACAAAATACTTACGCCTTCATTCCACATAGGTGAGACGTTCCAGTCAATTCTTTAGTTTTGTTTTGTCGACAGTGCTTCGTTGTCAACACGACAGTACTTTGAATACGAACTAGGAGATTAGACCCGCTTTGTGATGTACCGTCTCACTGACTTCTTTATCTCAACAACGTTTATCATTCAAAGAGCACGCTCGGCATATTGTAGTAAATTGTAAAGGTAGGTAGACTATACCGCGCTCTGAAGAAACCCTGACTAATCTAACACTTTATGTCACGACAAGAATATCACTTTGAAATCCATGTTGAAATCAGAAAAAAGGAACATATTTTCAGCGCTGAATTTGACCTGTACCTAATAAAACAATTTTTATTTTTGGATTGAAGACATGCTGCATCGGGTAGCTATAGTTAGTATTCTTTGACCGAAGTGATGTAACGACACAACATTATTTTTAAGTCGGTTATAAAGGGGAATAATGCATACGTGCGAGTATGCGGACACTACGGTTATCTTTTGTGTATCGCATGACAATGCGCCGGTGCATTTCGTATGCAACGCGGGACATTTGGCACGGGAGCCGGACAAAAGGGATCGGGATAAGCTCCTCGCTATGGGTGGCGCTTCAACCTCTGCCAAACAAGACGAACGATAAAACCAACCGACATCTATTATTATGGATCCGTTTGGTATTCACGATGTGTCCACCGATAGATCATAACGTGGTAATGCTCCTTGGAATGTAGACCATAATAAACTGAGTGACCATAATGTAGATTAGAGTAACTATGTGTAGCAATGAATAAATCAAGGTGTTATCTCAAAACTAGTGGCCTAAGGTGGTTTGAAGAATGACTAAGGCGATTCAAACGATGATTCATATTTAGAGTCCACAGACGTATTAAGTTCTTCACATAAACGAGCCATAGGTGATAACAGCAAGCCAGCTGTAGAGCATGATTTATTGCTTGGTTAGAGTATACTGTAAACCGCCGCGGTCCGATGTTATTGGAGGCGAGGAAGTTAGCTACAGAAATATCTCGCGATTGTTCAATTTGTGGAAGTTTATTTCCACATCTGGCGCTGTGGCCGCGATGGAAATGGAACTGTTTGCTGATCTATGCGCACGCGCATAGCTGTAGTATCGCCACACATTGTTTCTATCACGCACGTTTTTTGGATCCCGAAATTCCCCTCTATCACTTTACAATGTTTAGGCACGAATCTCATAGGCATCAAGCACCAGGTTACTTTTATGATCTAACAGTAATTTACTTTCCCAATTTTCCTTTCCTGCCTTATACAGACAGAAATGAAAATGCAATGGACGTCTATTATAATATTTAATTTATGCACGAGTGACACTGTTTTCCATGTGTGTAGCGTGGTGCGTAAAATCTATTCTCATTAATATTCATTATTACGACACAGGAAAAAGGGTTCAAACATTGATCATTTCAAGTTGTAGGGGAATAATATCTAATAGGTACACTAAGGTTTGAGTATATGGCCTACTCCACAAGGAACAGATCGCTGATCTTTTTAACATAAGTAGAGCTATTTGGATAAAATTATCAACATCTGTGTAGGTAGATGTTTGACTACTTTAAGCAAGGAGATGTCTTAAATAATTAAAACCCTAAACTGGATAAAAAAATATGTGACAGTTTCGTTCACTTACTTGAAATTAAAATGATTCCTGTTAATGTGCTAATTGACAAATGAGTGGCCATAAGGTCAACCAACATGTGGCTGGTGGCAATATGATACAAATAGCATACGAATAATTTTACTCATCCCATCACATCACTCACTCTACCAACACTTATGGAACAGACATTAATCTTTTTTCCCAATCTTCGATACGTTCATAAACTGATTGTGTATTTGTGTTTTTTGCTAAAGGACCGTCCTAATAGTAAAAGTTCAACAAAATTTTCGCCTAACGACATGAGTAAAGTACACGACATAGGAAAGTGGGTCTAATGAGGAGACAATATCACTAAATAACTCTTCTTATGAAAGTTGCGGAATTGTCGTCTTACGACACGGCATTTACGCGTTTGTCGTCATTTCTTACGAGAGCGGAGCTAACCTGCTGGATATAAACACATCACTTACACTTACAACCGGCTATTTCTTGTTATTTATTACGACACAGTTTTAGTTTCATATTGTTCGAGACTTATGTCGATATTGTTTTGTTTTCCTTTGTTCTTGTTTCAGAACTCTACGTATATTATCTCCGGCTGTCTCTCAGACATATTTATAGCTATGATAATGTCTTCACAGATCCTATCTTCTTTAGCGTGCCCTTTTTCTACGATTTTCACGTAAAGAAAAGTTCAATGCAATTTCCTTATCTTCTTGTTACATAATTTTCCGTCTACTGTCATTTTATATAAAGCCTTGAAATGTGGTTCCTAAACGTACCTATGTTATCATGATCAACCGCAAATGATATAGGAATGTCTATCATTTAGTAGTGTATAACAAACAGCCTAGCAGCCGTGTTACACGCGGTAGCACGACTTCTGTAGATCATAAACAGAACCACAGTAAAGTAAAAAAGAGCAGTAAGCTATCCATCATCGTGAAATGCCAATCTACAATCATAATATTGTGAAGTGTAAAGTGTAATCGAAGCATGTCCATCCTACGCAAAAGCGAACTTAATAATAAGCTCCAATAATACATTACATAACTATGCATGAACATAATTAAATTAAACTACCTTTATTTCAGGCAATTATGTACCCAATATTTAGTTAGTTTTCAAGATAAAATAAAATTGTTAGATAATGAAATAGTAACGGCACCTTGGGTATGATAAAGTAAAACTACCAAAAAATATTGGAATTGATTTAGGGTTTTCAACTAACCCCGTAATTACTACACCAATTTCAAATTGTAATTCTTTGAAAGCTAAGAATCGCGCGCGACATTACGTTTGACACACTTTAGTCCACGACTGATTTCTCATCTTGCGACACACGTTATCCTTTCGTGTCCATCAGTTGACTGTTGTGTCTGTTGCAGCAGTAGGTATCCTTTAATTTCATTTATCCTGTCATCTGTTTGTATCTACTGTGTGAGCCAACACCAGCACGGCTGCGGTCGATGCGTCGAAAGCGAAAGTGCAATCGAGTGCGGCGCCAACGCTTTGATCCGTCTGGAATAGAACGCTTTGTCCAGCCCTTGGGTTTTATTTTCTATGACGTGTATGGGATTTTACGTCCTACTGATGACATGTTATGGCTTTTTCCACCCTTAGATAATAGTCAGGTATTTTCACGACAGGCCTTTGTCCGGTACTGTCATTTTATTTCCGAGTCATATAATATAATAGAACCAGACTTACGCAGTTTGCGATCAATGAGGCTTGGTTTCTTCCGAAACACTCAACACGCTTCAGAGGGGTGGATAGTGTTGTGTTGAACAACTTTAGGAAGACAGTGTCACGTTCTATACGACCCCATTACTTTTTTAACATTGAAGTGCATCTTTATAAGCGATACTTTATATTAGGGGTGCGCGAGAACGTGATACTAAAAAAAGCCCTTGAGCACGGCGTGATACTTGTAAAGAAACCAAAATCTCTAGTATGTTGTGAAATACTGCAGCTCATTGTTTAAAAGACAAAAGATTTCCAATGTAGGCCATTTGTTATTGTATTGCATTGGCATGGCGTAAATGCGTAATGTACGTATGAGCGAGCTTGGGCGGGCGGCAGCAAGTAGGGCGCGACGCGAAAGCTCCATGCTACGTCTGCAGCGAGGGTCAACGCCCTCCGAGCCCTGCCCCTGAACGCACCCTCAGGGTTGTACCGGCACACTATCGATACAGTTTGCGAAAACCTGGCCGATAGGTCAAATGGTCTTTCATCAAAAATCTGGGTTGCGGACAGACAGGTAAAGGCAAATAACTTAGTTTGCCATTTACAAGAAACTATGCAGCGATGGATTGATTATGTTGCTTTCGGTTTCCTCAAAGCTAGAATGATTAGCAATTCCAGTTTTTATGTTTCATTAAAATCCATCAAAGTTAGTAATAAAGTAATAAAATAGCAAATTACTTGATTTAATGTTCGTGAACGAGTGACTTGATTATATCAGCTAGAGTAGTAAATGAGATTTTCCTGATAAATTGAGTAATAATTGTTGCATATAATATTTTTTCTTGTTTAATTTGTTCATATGTAATTTAAAAATATGATTTAGGCGACAAAAGGCAAATTCTCAAAATGGCACACGAGTCTTAAAATGGCTAATTATTGTAAAGGCAAATTAGTATAATGGCAAATTATTATAATGGCAAATTAGTAAAATGGCAAATTATTGTAATGGCAAATTAGAAAAATGGCAGATTATCAAAATGGCAAAATATCAAAATGGCAAATTAGCAAAATGGCACATCAACAAAAAAAACAGATTTCAACCAAATTCATTCATGGTGACACTTAAAAGAAAATATGCACGTTTATTTAAAAAAAATAACTATTACTAAATTTAAATTAAATAATAACAATATTTAATTTAAATAGCGATTTTAGCTCTCAGATTAATCGTAGATAGACGAATGGAGTTGAACCTTGACACTCACATCGCCTTTATAGATTTGGAGAAAGCGTTCGACAAAGTTGATTGGAAAATTATGATGAGAGTGTTGAAGGAAGCTGGGCTGGATTTCAGAGACAGGAGAGTAATATACGAAATATACAAAGAACAGGAATCAATAATAGAAGTAGGGGAAGAAAAAGGAACTGCAAAGATATGACAGGGCGTTAGACAAGGATGTCCACTCTCACCGCTGTTGTTCAATATTTTTATAGAATGTGCGATTAGACAAATTACAGTTGCAGATAAGGGAGGGATAAAGATAAATGGGGAAAAAATACAATTTATAAGATTCGCAGACGATATAGCAGCATTAGCAGAAAATAGTATACAGTTACAGGAACTCTTGGAAAACATGGACACCATCTTCAAACAAATTGGACTTAAAATAAACATATCAAAAACCAAAACAATGATAACCTCAAAAACGAACATACCAAACAATAGCCCAATTATTCTAAACGGCACTGCCGTAGAATCTGTAAGTAGTTTCAGATATTTAGGGAGCTTAATTACAAACGACTCTAGATGCACTCCAGATATTGTTGCCAGAATAGCAATGGCCAAAAAAGCATTTCACAATAAAAAACATCTTTTTATTGCTAAAATTGCAAAACACGTGCGGAAGAGGCTTATAAAGACATATATATGGAGTATTGCCTTATACGGATGTGAGACGTGGACGATGACACAAAGAGATAGAGAGAGGTTGCAAGCGTTTGAGATGTGGTGCTGGAGGAGGATGGAAAAGATCAGTTGGACGGAAAGAAAGACAAATGAGGAAGTACTAGCATTGGTTGGGGAAAGGCGTTGTCTATTGGAGAACATCGAGAACCGAAGAGGGAAGATGGTTGGACATTTGCTAAGACACGACGAGTTCATAAAGAACATTGCTAAAGGAAAGGTCGAAGGGAAAAGAGGAAGGGGAAGACCAAGGCGCACATTCTTCACACAAATTAAAGAAAAGGCTCGAGTCGTGTCGTACCAAGAGATGAAAACACTATCAGGAAAGAGAGAAGAGTGGAAATTGCTCCACCGACAAGAGCTCAGCTCTTAAATTTGATGATGATGAATAACAATATAATAATAAATAAGAAGGGGAGGGAGGCCTTTGCCCAGCAGTAGGATCCAGATGGCTAATTAAGTTTAGATAAGAATAATAAATAAAACAAAAAGGGTTATTTACATAAATTTGTAATACGTTGATTAACGTTAAATTATGAACTATTTAAATCTTATACCAATAAGAATAATCACAATAATTATGATGTAGCAACACGTAATATACTTAAAACAAAAGTGACATATTTTTTAAAATATTGGAAGTAGAGTTTTTTTAGTATTATTATAACCATTTTTGCAAAAATCACAGTATAAACACGATGAATATTCCTCAAAGACATAGAACCATCAACACGGTGGAAGGATGGCACCATCGCCTGAATGTTCGGATCCCCAAAAATCCCAGTTTGTTCTATTTTATTCAAAAACTTCGACAAGAAGCGAAACACTTTGATTCAAAACTGAAAAACAGCTTGTTTCAAAATGTAAGAAAGACGAGGCGAAACAAAGACATCATATTTGACAAAAAGTATGACATAATTTTGAAGAATCTGCAGAATGGTGACATAACCGTCATCGAATTTTTTGACAAGATGATTTACTTACAACTACTTATGTAAGAAAAAGAATATTTTTATTAAAATATTATATATTATAATTATTTTCTTAAAATAATAAATAATTCAATTTTTATTTATGTACGTAGTCGGTCCCAAAGTTCTGTCACTGGCATATTATTTTTGAATTTAGAACATGAATTTGGAAAAGTTTTATTGCATTCCGTTTTTGAATGTTTGACAATTATTTTAAAACAATAAATGATCATTTGGCGCGATTTTTTACGATGGAGTGGACTTTGAAAGAAAACCGAATAGCAGTTTTGGCGTTGCATCGCTGTGGGCACTCGCCGAGTACCATTTTCAAGTTGCTCAAAAAATTGAAAATAACGCTTAGGTTTGTGTATCGTACTATAAGTAGGTACACTGAAGTCTCTAGTGTTGAGGACAAGAAAAGAACTGGCCGGCGTCGCTCCGCAAGAACACCAGCAGTGATCAAAGCGATCAAGGAGCGCATACGAAGAAATCCTGTCCGAAAACAGAAAGGCTCAGGCTTTGCAGATGAAGGTTGGTAGAAAAACAGTCAAAAAGGTTTTAAACGAAGACCTTAAGCTGCGAGCATACAAAAAAAAGAGTGGGCACTTACTTAATGCCCGTTTAAAAGAAATTAGACTCAAAAGATCCCGGGTGTTGTTAAAACGGTACGCGAAAAACCGGCACCGCGATATACTTTTTACAGACGAAAAAATTTTTGATATAGAAGAAAAGTATAATAAACAAAACGATAGAGTGTACGCTACCAGCTCTGAAGAAGCAGGAAACAAAGTTCCGCGGGTGCAGCGTGGGCATCATCCCTCTTCAGTCATGGTCTGGTTAGGAGTCTCCTACTATGGGCCAACTGAGGTTCATTTTTGCGAAAAGGGGGTCAAAACCAGTGCAAAAGTGTACCAAGAGACGGTTTTGGATCGGTACGTCAAAGACCTGCCCAACACACTATTTTCAGGACATCACTTTGTGTTCCAGCAGGATTCTGCGCCCGCTCACAAAGCCAAGACCACTCAAGCCTGGTTTGAACGTCAAAACATTGAGTTTATAAGACACGAAGATTGGCCTTCCTCCAGTCCGGACCTTAATCCTCTGGACTATAAAATTTGGCAGGTCTTAGAGAGCAAGGTCTGTGCTAAGCCCCATAAAAATTTGGAGAGCCTGAAGTCAGCCATAGTTAAAGCAGTCGCTGAAATCGACATGGATATGGTGCGTGCTGCGATAGACGACTGGCCGCCGCGGTTGATGGCCGTTATTAAAAGCAAGGGAGGTAATTTCGAATAGTTTTATGTTATTTTGATACCTCGATAATTGTATTTTTAATTGATATATAAATTTTTAAAAACGGATTGGTACTTTTTATTTTATCAGTATTTTCATATATGACAGAACTTTGGGACCGACTACGTATGTACGCTTACTGTTTACATCTTTATCTGTGATTAGAAAATTACGTGTTCGCAATTTGTTTTGTTACAATAGTACACTATTTTTTTGTTCAATTATTGGTCTAGAATATCGTAGTTTCACGTATCATATTCTCATTATGTTGAGGAATATTCATCGTATTTATACTGTGATTTTTGCAAAAATGGTTATAATAATACTAAAAAAACTCTACTTCCAATATTTTTAAAAATATGTCACTTTTGTTTTATATTACGTGTTGCTACATCATAATTATTGTGATTATTCTTATTGGTATAAGATTTAAATAGTTTATAATTTAACGTAAATCAACGTATTACAAATTTATGTAAGAAAACCCTTTTTGTTTTATTTATTATTCTTATCTAAACTTAATTAGCCATCTGGATCCTACTGCTGGGCAAAGGCCTCCCTCCCCTTCTTATTTATTATTATATTGTTATTATTTAATTTAAATTTAGTAATAGTTATTTTTTTTAAATAAACGTCCATATTTTCTTTTAAGTGTCACCATGAATGAATTTGGTTGAAATCTGTTTTTTTTGTTGATGTGCCATTTTGCTAATTTGCCATTTTGATATTTTGCCATTTTGATAATCTGCCATTTTTCTAATTTGCCATTACAATAATTTGCCATTTTACTAATTTGCCATTATAATAATTTGCCATTATACTAATTTGCCTTTACAATAATTAGCCATTTTAAGACTCGTGTGCCATTTTGAGAATTTGCCTTTTGTCGCCTAAATCAAAAATTTATCTAGAGAAAGTCCATAGGTCTAGGGAAAAGAGCAAACAATCTAAGAACGGTATTTCAAATTCCCTTCAATTTTACGTATGCAAATTTTAAAATCTATAATCGTGTCATGGAACTTAAGAGTTCCTACTTAGTTATCAAGGAAACTTTAAACTATAAAAAACAAAATGTCCTTGAGTCCCCACTTTCCCCAGTAAAAAATATGATCGCATAACTTAGCGCCCCTATTCCGTCACGCGACGCAAGACGTCCCTGAACGTAATACGGCTACGGACGGCGCCGGTGCACAAAGCAAGAACAACTGAATGAATATACTTCCTAGAACAATTGTACTGGATTCTAGGCATTTCAGAAAATTAAAAATACATGCGCGAATACGAGTGAGCGCACGAATTGCGTTCGGAACTCGAAATATGACATTCATCATTTTAGTATCTAGTTAATGAAGCATAGCGAATTAGTTGGTAACTATTTAGTACATAGTAGCAGGTGAATTTTATTCCAGTAGTAGTGCCTGGTTATAAATAATGCTGCATAGCATCAAAGTCAGAATATTTAAATTCGGTCAATTGTTTTATAAATTCATAGATTTTAAATAAAGACGGATAATATCAGTAAGTACATCGATATATTTAAATTATACCTCCGTCGTCACTAATTATACCTACCTTATAATTACAATGTAATTTTGGGAAGGCAGGAGGAAATAATTAGATAGGTAAAGTAATTAGGCACTTACCGATATTTCCTTGAATATCCCACAATATTACTTACCAAGCTTTTATTAGATAGAAATAGAAATTTTTGATGAAGAGGTGTATTTATTGATTTAAATATACCTACCTACACCGCCCGCGTGGAAGTTGGTTTTATAAATCACCCATGACATGCCACAGAAACATTTTTTCGGAATAAAAACTGTCATGTGTGTTAATCCAGGTTACCTTCTATGTTTGTATCTACCAAATTTCATGAAAATTGGTTCAGTAGTTTTTGCGTGAAAGAGTAACAAACAAACATACAAACTTTCGCATTTATGTTACTAGTATGATAAAGGCGCGGTCAGGGGGATTTCTTATCGAAAGTTTACCCGATGATGGTATAAGCACAAATATTTGTAACGATAACAGTATGAGCACTAATCTATCTTATCTTTGGTATATACGAGTATGCGGAGTGGCTTTGATCAAACTTTATTTGTTACAAAAGACGATTATAACCGTGATGATGAAATTAAGATATAGCTTTTTGTTACGTATCTGTTAAGGTTTTATTTTGTATGCTACAATGATGTGCCATAATATGATCATGAAGTATATATTCTGTGTCATCCTATGTGCAAATGCTGATATCAAATTCAGTTCACAATAAGGCAGTGTTCCAGATAGTCCGTGGTATGAATATAGTTCTACTCCATTTAGGCCACAGGTCTTTTCGGCCATATTTTATAGTCCACATAAAAGTAGGTACAACTATACATATTTGTAGGTCGGGTAAGGGCCGAACCCACCGGCTGCGTGGTTGGCCTCGATCACAACCCACTGGATTGACAGGCAACCAGTCATACTAGCCCAGCCGCTATTTGAATACCAAAACGCTGAATTTCTGATTAGCATGTGCACATACTTGGATATGCTGAGTTTATGAACGTACATACCTCCCTACAGAATTTGTAGTTAAAGGTGCAAAAAATTACACAATAATGAATGGTTGAGCGATGTGCAGAGTGACACGCACCTGCCTATTCACACAAAACATAGGGTAGGTCTAACAGCAAAATAAACCGACACATAGTTTTTACCTATTCAAACAGTTACCTACATCTTACAAGTGCTTATTTGTACAATTTATACCCGCCATTAATGTACTAAAGAGGATAAGCATAAATCGTTATCACTGCACTTGCTGCATCCATTTTGTCCGCGCACGGGCTTATTCAAATTTAAATCATGATAAATTTAAAATATGCAAATCACTGTTGATGTCCGAAAGGGTTCTTTTTATACTTTTTAATCCTAATGCGCCTCATGTCCAGTGTGTCCACTATTTTAGTATTTTGCCTTCAGATATATGAGATTGCATCGTATCGTTGTCACTCAGTAATTGCAATTAGCGTCCTTGTGCTAGTAAAATAGGGAATAGGTAGGGATGCTCCCTCAATCGGCTCAACCCTTTTACTCACACCCCAGTAGTTTTGGAACGGACGATAATCTCTACTGACATGCTTTAATTTGATGTTACGAAAAGCACATTTTGAATCTGCATATTAAAAGTTCAGTCATGGTTTGATGTTACGTATTTCCCAAGAGTATTACTGTCCCTTGTGTCATATGTATGCAAGTTAAATAAAAGCATGTTTGTCTAACTATGGTCAATGTTTATTTAACATGACCAAAACTCGACAACGGCTACTATTAAAACAATGAGCTTCTATTAGTTTTATTGGTCTCATTAAGGCTACGAGTGCAACCGCTGTATGCATCTTGTTTGGTCGAATTATTTGACCTCCGGCAATGAGGCACACGGGAAAGTGCTGTATGCGACAGAACTCATAACTGTCATCGTGTGTAATAGTGATCTGTGCCCGCATGAGGAAGTGGCTTATTGATTGAGGGACCCGTCAGCAGGGGACTCATTGCTCGATGATTGCCAACGTCAACACTTCTGGGTACATGACTACAGATTTAGATGGGGCTGCGTAGAGCTGTACGTTTGCGCAACATTACTATATTTCTGTCATGCTGTTGTTTCTAGTTATGGTTATGATATTTTCGTCGTAGTCTTTCTTTGATTACAATGTTTCTCGTTTGAAGCTGCCACAAATACTGCATAGAGATGAGAATTACTTTACTATAACAGATTAAGTGGTCTATGTAAAAAAATACTTAGTTATTATTTCTTCACTTCTCATAATCTTATTTCGTGACTGATTCATTTCCTTCCAGCCTATTCAATTTTATTCTGGTGCGTGTCAAGAACGATATTGCCAGCGCTATGCTTTTAGTTTAAAATTTCCAAAGTGATTTTCTAAAACGTTCCCCAACCATTTATAATTTATTGGTTATAAACATCCGACCCCACTACTGCACGCGCCTAGGGAACTACGTATCTGCATTTATATCTCCCACATTTTCTTTGAGAAACATAAATCCTTTGTTTATTGTCTTTATAGTCACGCCCGTTTCGTAATAATTACCCGAATCGTAAGCTTGATGGGGGAATATCCATTAAATATCGCAATAACACGAAAACATGGTGATTGAAGCCTAACCTCGATTTTAAGAATGCATTTCGTTCGCTACATTAAATCGTGCGTAAACTATTCCGAGATAAGTTAAAACTGGGTCGAACACATATAGCGAGCAAACTGATTTCAAAACTGGTGAATCGCAAAAAATATACCTACGAGCTATGAAATGAAGTATAAGACGATGTTTAAAATATCACCCTACGTTTGGGTAGCATTATAAAGGTTTAGGAGAAGAAATTGAAGAATAATATTGGGTATGTCACTTGAGCATAAAAGGGATTTATTGCTTGTTTGTCATACTAACAAATCTTTCAAAACATGTCAAATTACCCTACCTTTTCTAATAAAATCTAGCAAAATATTGGGTATGTCACTTGAGCATAAAAGGGATTTATTGCTTGTTTGTCATACCAACAAATCTTTCAAAACATGTCAAATTACCCTTCCTTTTCTAAGACGAAAACAGGCAAGCCGGCTATAATTCTGTATAATTTACGGAAAAATGCCTCTGGCCTTCTAAAGAATGTTTTGAAAAGGAAGGATCTTCAGGAGCTTCTTTCAAACTGATTTCTAGTGGAAACTCTAGTCTGCCGCAAACATCAAAAGCGGCGGAGAGTACTTAATTCCACAGCATGCCTAATTAGGAAGCCAACACTTAAAGCCCAGCCTAACTTAATTGCACCTAGCTGTAGGTCCATGAAATCATCAGCATTCCTTCGCGAAGGTTCTAAATCCTTAAATTGACAAGTTATTTGGAATGTAGATAGTTTAATCCAATAACTAGCGTAGGTATTGTAATGGATTGAACTTTATTTATATGGCTTGACTATGTAACGGCATGTCGATATAATGTTAGTAGCTTAATATCAAAGACCATTTTTCCTGGAGACGGAGCGTTGAACAAAATAAAAGACCTTAATAGGACGCACTTTAAGCTCTATAGTAGTACTCATACGTATATTCGTAAATTATGTGATTTGCAGGATTGCACTCCGCCTAATTGTAGGTATTAAGATTAGGAGTAGGATTGTAGGTCGCGCATAAATAGGAACTACTTTTTGTTTCATGAGTATTGAAATAACTACTATACCTAACCTTGTTACTTTATAAGTGGCTGTATACCTTCTAATTAAAGCGGCATCTACACATTTTATTATTTGCTCTACACCTATCATGTTGACAAAGTCGTTAATAAAATTGAAAGCCGGGGTGGTCATTAATCTCGTTTGTAAGGGATGATGGCCGTCCGACCAACATCTACTACTATATGCCCAATATAGTAGTAGGTGTTGGTCCGACTCGGGCCATGTTCCGGGAAATTGACGAATGGGTTTTATGATGGGCTGACCTTAGCGCGAATAAGCAGTAAATTGTGATTTGAGGGATTTGTAACGTAGAAAATGTGTACATACACATTGTTACCGATAAATAGCCAGAACATACCTTTGCCGGTTGGGCATAACTCAAATGGCCGTAAAAAGCTGTAATGGCTGTCAGCCAATCGTTTGATATTGTTCCTATCTTAGTGATTTAATCTAATCATCGGGTCCCTTTCAGTCATCGCTTATGCTACCTACGCTTACACGGCAACAAGAAAATAACCTATGCTTTCTCGTACTATTTTAAATTTGACTGACTTCAATGGACGTATAAAGTGCGAAACTCCATTTTTTTGTAGGTTAATATGCCTCAAACCTTCTCCTAAGTCTGATAAATACTTTTCTGAAAACCACATCAAAATCGGTTCAACCAAGCGCGAGATAGTCGCGGACAAACATGCATACAGGTCAAACTAAGAACCTCCTTTTTTAAGTCGGTTTAAAATCTTATTTGCATTTATCTAATATTCTGTACTGAGTCTAAACTATTGCATACATTTTAATTCTGTTCCGTTCCTTTGTATAAACAACAATCAAGTAACTAAACTCCGGAAGTAAGATGCTGCATCTTTTGTGCGTTATTCGCGTACATTGTTGAACTTGTTTATTTTTTTACACAATAAATAAACACCTGTCTGCATCATCATTATTGTGAAATAACAATAGGAGTAAGAACAACAACTGTATTGTTTGTTCCTATCTTAATGCTCTTTTGTAAGCATTGCTTGGAACAAGAATATATCATCTACCTTACCATGTTCTTATGTGTATATTCTTCAAAATAACCTTGTTTTTAAGGCTAATCTCAAAACAATGCATACTTCTGCCCCACATCATCCACAGGGTAATAATAATAATACAAATATGTACGTATATATCAATTGTAACGTTGTGATTCAAAATATTCAACTGTGTTAAATCATGATCTTTTTGTTTTATTTCATTTTAGTAAATATTTTTTTATGTAGAGTTGAAACAGTTCAACAATTCTAGCACTCATTCAAATTATATTTTCGCACTGGAATCATTAGGGTACTGTAGAAACTGAACTACTAAAATATACCTATGGCTGCTGTAACATTTATACTAATTGAAGCAACAAAATCAACACGCATTTTGTTCGCATACAAAAGAAGGCACTCACAAGTAAAAATACTTTCAGTACATCAGACGAAAAAATAAAACTAAGCCGCTTGGGGCTTTGAAAATTCCTACGTCTCCTGAATAGGGAATAGTATGTCGTAAGAGCCTTGCGTAGCGCCAAGAAAAATGCAAGAAAACTTCCCGACAAACTCGTCAAAAGAAATCCTTTCTCTTGAGGAGTGGCAAGTGCGGGCTTATGTGCCTTAGATGGGCAGTTTTCCTTTTACCTAGCGCGCTGGGGACGTGAGAAACGCAATCTCAAAACTGCTTTAATCACGAAAAAGCTGTAACCTTTATTACTCAAGGTTTATTGTTTAATAACACGTATAAATGCTGGATTAGACCAATAAGTCTGGATTTAACGAGCTAGCAGCCTTCAGACGCGGATGACGTCAGTTGTTTCAGCAAATGAGCACGAAAGCCTTGGGTGGCCAGTACGGATAGATGGGAGTGCTAAAAATACCTGTAGGTCAGGGGTCAGTTAATAGCACCGCCTCAATCTGTAGAGAACTGTGTAGGCGGTGCCTATTTGCTAATGGCTTCTGTACAGCCTTTGAACCTTCGCAAAAATAGAAACTGCGCACAAGGTTTACCTTGTATGTGAATAAATGTTTAAAGTTAATGAAACAAAGGGGATTTTACGTTTACTTATCATAAAAATGTTCTAAATATTTACTCTAACATTCTCACATACTAAACATAAGAAAAGGAGCCTCTTTTATCTGAAATAGTATTTCAGCGTTTAAATATTTTGTAGGCCCACATTGTCCACGTTATCTATTTAATCCTGCGCTGATAAGAGGAAAAAATTAACTGCTTGCGTTAGCTCTTTACACGTACTATATTGCTCAATTTGTCGCAAACATGTAGGGTGAACGTACCAGTCGCGAAACACATGGACCATATTACTTAAAATTTAGAATATGCGGCCAACAATATTATAGTCGCTAGTTAAAATTATAAGGAATCTCACTATAAGCTTTGGTTTGACACTAGCAAGTCGACCTTAAACTTTTCTTTGTGTTCACGAGAAAGGGTATCATCATCCTACGTGTAGCGTGTCCCTCGCTCCTTGAGACCTTGAAAGAATTTGCCCTTGATGCTCACGCAAGGGCGGCAGGGCGGCAAGGCCTTCGCAAGGATCGGTTCAATACTAACGACCCCAGATCCTTAGCTCCGCTCAAGGTCGCCCACCCAGACGTTTGTTTACAAATAGAATTTATCGACTATAACCATGTATAACTACCCTAACATCTCTCCGCTTTATGACTACGTTTATAAACTTCTACGATGTCAAATGTTGTTTGTTTATTTCTCCTATCGACCTAGACCGTAGATACATCCTATTGATATACCACAACATACGATAATTTCTTAAAGATACGTAATTAAAAATGAAAGTGAAAATTATATGTTGCTTGTTCATTTTACGAGAGGAACTGCACCGGACGGATAGTTACCGTGAAAATGGATTTCCTTTCTATTTTATGTCTTTATATCGTGAAAAGGTATTATCGTAGTAGCTAACCTGCATTATTATAAATTATAATAGTGTTTATTTATATAAGGTGGCAATTATATAAGGTGGTTTATAATATTGTCTGTGAACTGAGTATTAGTGGTATACCTACTATAGCAATTTATTTATACCGGGTGTTCGGAAGGGTGTAGCAGGCATGATCAGACTACTTTTACTATAAAGTCTATGTTGCAAAACGAAAAATTCTAGTTCCCATAGAAAGTCAGCCAACTGAACTGAAGGTCGATTTTTTTTCTTACCAACATAGCCCCATAGTTGTCCAGTTTTATATTCTCATCATGCTTGCGAAGTTTTCGGTACTTACACAATCCCTGATACTTCTTACTTATTTATCTGTGTAATTCAAGCACACATTCTGCAATGGTTGTCTAACCATAAAATACCCATAAAGTGTGATGTTCGTCGTGTATGGTATATTTACCCAGTTCATGCAACACAGTTACGTGTGAGGGCTATTAGTAATTTGCCGAACTTATCATGATGCAACGCTAAAAACAGAGTTTTGACCTCAAACTGCCTAGTCAGCATGATTTCATGATCTCGTGGCACTTAAAATTGACAATAGTGTAACGTAACGTTGCATGCAACGTATCGATCGTACGTTTTTACGGCTGTTCCACACGATTTTATATGAAGTCACACGTACTAGATTCCATTGATTCGTGAGTACGACTTTTTGTCCGTAAAACTGCCCTCAATATCAGTACTTGCACGCAAATTAACAGGATTTAAACTCGTTCACACATTTTGATTAAGCTTGTAAAGATTAACAATTACTAACCGGCAAGTGTAAGTAGATAAATACGTACTAACATCATAACTTTTACCTACATAATGGTTAGGATAACTTTCTAAAGTACTTATACTTATGATATGACAACAAAGTTCCCTAAACTGACAGATTAAGTCTAAAGTAGCAAATTACCGAATAACTAGTTTTGGCGGAGTCAAAATAAAGATTAGCAAGATTTACATTATGTAAACTTGTTAGTCGTTATGTCATGTATGGTTCGCGTCGCAGTCTCGTGCGATACTATTTTGACCTCCTTTAAGTTTGGATTAGGGTCAAAATGATCGCCTTTTATCTATCAGCTAATTGAAATCCGATTCAACCACCGACTTCTTGCAAAACGTTTCTTTTATTCTCGTCTTTTAGATCTTCTGGGAAGATGTTAAATTTAACTACATACCTGATATGACAAATTGCCAACATTTTGTATGTATCAGCCAACAGGTATCGAATGTATATTATCGATAACTGTTATCTAGAAGTGGTATTGGCTCATAGTTGCTTCCCTGTCGGTTTCATAGCAGATAATAATTGCTACTGCTGAAATCGAAACCGATTTCGCCCGCTACCCCAGTTTCCGTTTAACATCCGCTCCTATTGTGTTTCTTATGCCAATCGTTAACATAATACCGTGAAGCAATATCCGCAAAATTATTTCGCAGAATATTTCAGGAATCGTCGCCGTTTTCCAGTTCCACAATAATAGTTCCGGGCGGATGGAAAACGCTGTGCTGGAGTTTGAGCTGAACTGCGCAGTTTTCGAGGGCAAATGAACAAATGAAATTTTAAAAAGTTCATAACTGGGCTGTTTCCGTTTGTGTAAAGTGTCTGGAAATGAGGGCGTGCGATAACGAGCGGTAGGAGAGCGTCAGGTCGGCAGGACGCCGAGCTCCTGCTCACAATCATGACGTAATTACACTCTCAAGCGGCCACACTTCCATGTTTTCTTGTCTCCATGCCAGCTCATTATTATTCTGCCTTTATGCAAATGCATACTGCGTCGCGGATAATAAACAGGTCCATGAAGATAATGCTCCTCTTTGAGAACATTATTTTTAGTCTCTTGTTTTGTCCGACATTCAGACGAAGGTTCAAATTCAAGTCCTTGAAGTTTACTTAATTGAATAAACAATTAATTATCCATTGTTGTACCCAAAACCGTGAGAATTTGTTCCATGCCAATGATAACAATACGAAACTCTACGGTCGCTATTTACCAGCACAAGTTTTATATAAAGGACTTTACTTACTTGTATACCACAGAGCATACTATCCAAGAAATATTGAGGATTCGTTCGACATAGCTATAAGGGAATAATAAAAAACAAATGTCACATACGTACGACACGCACAATATATCAGGCCAAATAGTATCTAGGGAGCTGTATTCCCGACCTAGTTACAGCATATACCCCAATATTGTTCGTTGCCAACAAGAAAAATAGTGCTGTTATTAACCTGAGTTCAGGGCCCCACAATCACGGCGATGCTTCTGAAATCCGGGTCGCTGAAACAATACCTACTTCGGGCTCCATCTTCATCAGCCAATGCTGAAATTATGAAGAAGGCTTCAATGTAACGATCAGAATATGCAGCTACTTAGAAAACTTGAGCTCTACAATATTTCAGCAAAACATAGAACTAATTATTAGACTGCACTTTAAGGTATAATTAGTTAATAGTAACAGACCGAAATATCAAAATTGTACCTGTTTGTAGGTTACGTATACATACTATTTTACTGCCTGTAGGTATTTGCGGCTTCAACAAAAAATAACCGACACAAAAATGAATCGTTTGTATAGGTAGAGTTTGAGACTGTATCCTTATTGAAAACAACATCGTTCTGTGTACCATGCATGACATCATCTTACTCATTATTAATCGAAGAATGATTCAATGGAAGTTTCACCACCCAGGATCACATTATGAGGTGTCGTAGTTTTGGTTCCGAAGACATCAGTAGATTGTTGAAGTTTCAGAAAATAATATGATCCTTTTTGTTTTGCATAATGTTCAAAGTATTTTATCTGTTTGAAAATTCCAACGCTCTCTACAACGGTGATATAATGAAATAAAATTAATATTCTTTGAGGTTTACGAACTTAACTTTTGGAGTTCAGAGAACTCTTGTGATTGATGTTACATCGTTTTAAACTCGAGGTCAAATACTCCGCATTGCACACCTCTCCGCTCGTTCGTACTTACCTGCGAATTCCTTATCGATCTTTTGTGTGGGTTTATGGTTAAGTAAGACATATGCTCCATGTATTGATGTCTTGATTTCAAAATACCTGTATCTATACATATGCGTTAGTAATGCTTGGTATTTTATCTTTATTAACATTCTTATTTTTATTCCTTGTCCGGAGCACAGCGCTATTCTGATATCCAAGAAATAGAGCACCAAGTGGCAAGCCATTTTCATGTTTTACATTTGTAGCATTTTGCTTACCTTTGTTACAGTGATACACCCGAGTGTATTGAGCGGGTGCGGTAGCGTGGGGGTGCCCACGCTGGTCTCCGAGGCAGCCCTGGGTGCAGACGTGGAGATGGTCCAGGGGGGTGAGGAGGGGGTGGGGCTGATCGCCCCGAGACGCTTACCTAACCCCTGCCTGGATAGCCCTCAACGAATGGATCTACATCGCGAGCTGATGTTTAACCAGAAGATGTGAGTGATTTGAATTTTTTGTGACCGAGAACGTGTGGACTAACTATAGTAATTTGATCTTGCTTTTCTCAGTGTGTAGGTTCCCTTTTCTAATTTCTTAAATACGACTACCCATCAAGATTTACTACCTAATAACTCAGTTATTTAGTATGCCCGACTAATTTAGTTTCTGCCTATTTATGGTTAAACTATTTAGTAGAATGCAATCAGCAAGCCATAATAATTAGGTTACGTTGGTTAGATTAACCGCGCATGGTTTGTTGAAAACAACCTTAGATAGATATAATTTCAGGACTATTACGGCCAACTCAAATCAACATAATGGATATGCCGATGAAAACGTTAAAAGTCATGAGTTCATGAAATTGAATTGCCTTTAATACCGTAACAAAATGTTTTATGACTGTAAATAAGAAACCCTAATGCCACGAAGTTCGCAGTCTTATTGCAGTCTTTTATTGGCTATTACAACAGACATATCATAAAGATAGTGAAGTAACATGTTCACTCTATGGAGTTCTATTATGGTAAATTTTAAAATACGTAATACCAATTATATCGACTGACCGATGACCTTGTAAAGGTTGCTGGTGGCCTTTGAATGCAGCCAGAAAACATTCGCGGTCTATACCTAGTAAGTGCTTTCTTAGACGCCTTGCAGCAATTGATATGTCATGCCTGCTAATAGATGATGAGACCAATTATTTTCATGAGAAATGCCTCCTACGAGATATAACAGTACCTACTTACTTCCTCCCCTTAATTTGCAATTTGGCTACGCTTCCCTATCAATTTTCATGGTAAGAGTATTTGCTATCACACGGCCACTTAAGGTGGGACCGAATACTTGAGATTGTGACCGAAGATAGCATTCTCCTTGAGAAGTTCAAGTATCTGCCTTTTCTATCGCAGCCACCTCCATTGTTAGCTCTGGCAAAGGAGGACCGTCAAAGCACTTCGTAGTACAAAAAGCCTTTCTCGATAAGCTTTTCATAAGAAAATGTCAGGCTTGTGTACCGGGCCTTAGAGGCTTATCTTTGTTGATGCACTGTCCGAGATGAGTGAGGCACCAGATTTTTATCTCATTTTTTATCTGGTTATACTTATGCAGAACTAGAACTAAATTATTCGATTATAGAAATGCTTATATTATTATAAGTCTATGCTTTAGATAGTTAATTCGCTGTGGTTTCAATTATGTAAATCATTGCATTAAAATAGTAGCTTGAAATGTAGTATGACGATTTTAAATTAGTGTTTCCAGCATTTAGTATATCTAACTGGATGTTCTCATGTAGATAATAATGCAGTATTACAAATAGATAGGTATACACCTACGGTACATGAAAATGTATGAATAATCCTACCCACAACTATCTGTAGTACAATACACCCCATTCATACAAGTCGCTCGCTCGATAACGTATTCCAATAATTGTAGGCGCCGGAATTCCTTTATACCCTGGGAACCGGGAGGGTGCACTTTTTGTGAGCATTCCCAACTAAAACCGATTATAGAGCCGGTATTCTAAAAGAATGCTTTGAAAAAACCTACACTATTAGTAAGCTACGTATACGAGTAATTTCCTATTGATTAGCTCTTTTACGTTTATCGAAAATGAACGTGAATTTTCGTGTTACGTGAATAAATCCTTGTATTTAATTACGTGCTAAAGTGTTTGTACCTATACTTAATATAAAACCGGCGTTTAGAATTCGTAGAAACTCTCGTAGGCAATTTACAAAGTTGTCGCCATATTTCATAACGGGGATAATAGATATTGCCACAGTTACTTGAACCAGCTTTGCCTCAATTTACTACAGCAGCTACATCGTAGCCTAAACGCGGACAGTTTATTACGTTACTTGGTCCATTACTTTCTTGCAATTCACTTTCTAGCCAAGGTCTGTGCCCTGCAGACGGGTCGGGTTTTGCCAGCGATCAGAGGAAATGTACTCGTCCCGGAATATCTCATTGATCCAAAACGACACATTACTTGAATGTCTCTTCTTTAAAATGTCCCTTCACCAAAACTTCACGATTTTTTATAGAAATAAGCTTGCCCGCTTGTAGTACCATTGTGTATAACAAAGTGAAGAATTAATATCTATATGTACTATTGTAAATGTCTCTTAAAATCTTGAAAATTAATTATTTCTATATTATTGTATGCAAAATTCACCTCATAGTTTAGAATAGACAAATTTTAGGTAAGGGAAAATACTGGAAATAAACAAATTGGCGTCACAAGGACATTCCCAGAAAGGTGCATTCTTTGTCTAAGCGGCGGTCGGGTCGGGTTTTTGCTATTTGCTGGATGCTGGATGGCGCACAGTGCACAGGTGCACTACATCCTGCGTCGGGCTGTGAACCCGCTTTAATTGCTGCACATCTGGCGGCGGTAAGATGCCACAGAGTCTGTAACCGCTCCGCCATTCTGTACCGAGTCAGGCAGGACACTGCGCAACTTCAGAATCCTGAATACGCCCCACACTACCCGTTTAACCACACAATAGTTGAGTATTTTTATAAGCGTACACGTGTAAGTGTTCTCGCTGATGCGCACTGTATTATTTTATTTGTTTTGTATTTACGTTTACGCTGTTCAATGAGCAATTCCCATCGGCCGCATAACCACTTATTTTTAATGTTATTGTTGACTCAGTTCAACGCTTGAAACAAATTTGCCGGCGTAAATTAACACATCCGACCTCGAATTTTATGAAAAATTATGACTAAATCAAATTTCATACTTAATTACTGATTGTTTAATTATGTTTTGAGGTCATAGTTATGGGTTAAGCCTAAGCTATGTCCAGCAGTAGACTGTGGTGGCTTAGGAAGTTTAATTATCAGCAAGTTTATTAATTGTTTTTTATGGGCGTTGAACCATAAAGTAACAAAGCCTTGACGATGCTAGATGTCTAAGTCTGAGTACTAGTATAAGTATTCCAAGAAAATTTCGCTCTCTATCGTAGAGTGCCTAGCTCTTCAAGTATTATTATAATTAAGGGTAGTAAATAATTACGCGTAATTATTTAAAATACGCCTTGACTGAGAATAGTGGTAGAGAGATTGACATTAAACGACTCATGGATATTACAAATTGCCAAGCGTAGTAGCAAAATTAATTTGATTTTAATGAATCATAGTAATGTTTTAACCGACCCCGACAGAGAATAATGGGATAAGGCAAGTAGAATGATGATGATAGTAAAGTTTTCAAATATTTTATACGACCATATTACAACCTCCATTAAGTTTACGAAGACATCATAAGAAGTGACCTGTTGATCAGTTTATTTCCTAGCTTGCCGTCATTTCCCCGTCGGTCGCGCCGGACGCGCCGGAAGGAAGTTATTCCCAAGCCAGTACTACCACTGCCACCAACGTCATTCTACAAAAACGTCTGTCTGCTCTCACTTAGGGTTTCCATTATATGCAAAGGCAATGAGATTCGATGCAAAGGGCAGAAAAACTTGCTATTTATTTAGAACTATTTGGTCAGGCAAGGCGGGATAACCGCAGCCAATTTTGATAGGGTCTGGTTTGGCTGGGAAGTAGTTGGTTTGAAAGCGAAGTGGACCTGTTGTATATGTATACTACATAAGCTGGCTCAACAGAATTAAATGTTTGTTTATTTGACCTGTTGATCAATCCATTTCCCGATGTTACGACGTCTCGACGTCCCGTGCCATTTCCTACTGACTTGGTAGAGGAAGGAAGTAATTCCTTCGATGGCGGAATGTTACTCTGAAATATAATTTTCGTCTTTGCGTATGTATTTCTTTAGGAAGATTGATTGTTTTTTTTCTTAGGATTAATTTCTTTTATTATTATGAAAATTATAGTGACAACATGACTAATGACGTTTCTTTACGGACAGTTTCTGAGCTCACCTCCTGCAAATCCTTGCAGTTGCCAGCGACCGAGAAACAGACTTCACTCGATTGAAAAGAGCCTTTGACAGCACCAGTCAGTGCATATTTCATTCAAACGTCCCATTGCACCATTGGCTCGACGTCTCGGCGGAAGGAAGCAATTCCCACGCCGTTAACGGGGACGCGACTGTATGCGTTGTTGACTGCAAACGTTGTTGACTCCCATAGGGCTACTGCGAACACAAAATTGCTTTGTGGCGTCGTTTGCAAGGACGATAATGGAACACAAAATTGAAGGAAATCGAGCACTCGCGTATCAAACACGAGTCGATGCAAAAGTCAAATAGGAAAATGTTATGTAAGAACCGAAGTGTATAAGGATAATACGCGTGGAAAATTGGATTACTCTCCTAGGTCAGCGTATGTGAGCGAAGGTCGCGATTACGTATTTAGTAATCAACAACAATTTCAGGCAAACCGGGCGGAAAACTGAAACATGAACGCGGATACAGAGTGTGATTAGTACACGAACGCAATTTACTGCTACAGCTCGTAAACAAATTCCGCAGCGCAATTCCTCGTTAATAAATTTGTAATCAATGTCGTGGAAATTCATCGGCAGATTTAGTCTTCAATCGATTGCAAAATCCCAGTACTAAGATGTTAAAAGCAATGAGATTTCGTGATAAAGTAGTCGGACGGTTAGGCTTATTTGCTGAGTTATTCGCTGTTGCTCGGTTCGGAGAGTTCGTTGATTGCGAACCTGATTTAGAACACGATAGCAAGTCGGTGGCCTGGATGCGATATGTAAATAGAGTTACGTTTCATCAGCGAAGAGCGAGCTTCGAGCGGAGCCGTCCCGTTTCGGGAATGCAATCCAGATAAGACAATAGACTGAACATTTATGTTGCAATACAATTGGGTCATATCCAGTTTTATGCTCTTCTTTTTGGGCGTGGGTTGTAGGTTCGCTCCAGTGTCAGAATGTTATCTGCTACGTCATAATAATAATAATAATAAACCCGCAGGGCAGCTTTGGCAAGCTGTTGGTGAGTAGCGCCACCACGGACCTGAAGTACTCCTGGGTTCCCCGGAATGGGGCCCGCCTTTGTCTTGCCTTAACCGGCCGGGCAGAGTGGAGTCGCAAGAGTTTTTCAACTCGAAGGGTGGAAGTGTTAAAGGCATAAAGCCGCGAGTAATGCTGAGGGGAGAAATCCCTGAACTTGAAAGCGCAGCACACCTCTCTACACCCTTAGCTACCCGTAGGGCAGCTTGTGACGAGCTGTTGGGGAGTAGCGACCCCACGGACCCGAGTACCCCGGGGAGTGCAGACTGGCCGTCTCCGGCTTGCCGGAGTGGACCCCCAAGACCAGGACTCTCACCTTTGGCTTGCCTTAGTTGGCCGGTCGAAGTGGGGCCGCTAGAGTTCGAGCCTGTGTTCGGACTCGAGGGGTGGAAGTGAAACATGCGTAAGTCGCGAGTTGGTGCATGTTCTGGCCCTCGTCCAGGACCTCTGCGCAGAAAGCGGTGTACACCTCTCGACACCCCTCAGTCGCCTGCACCAGTGTTGCGTCCCAGGGCACCGCGCATCATGCGCAAAAGCCCTTTAGTGGAGGCCCACCTAGCGGGCGGCGAGTCACCGTCTGCCGAGATTATCAAGGTTGAGACATTTGATTTGGCAGGCGTCCCGTTGTCTCAACAATAGCCCAGCAACCGGTCCAGCGAATTCCTCCCCATAGCCCTAGTAATCCGACCCTCACCTGCAATAGTCCTTGCATCAGGCGTGTGCTGGCTCTGGGTGTACTCTGTAGTGCAGACAGAGCGAGTATGCGCTTGATGTACACATCACACACTTAGATTATTTGGTATAAAAAGGCCTCTGTGCTGTTGGCTTTGGCCCCACACATGCCTCAAAGGACCGGGTCCCTATGGGCCCGTGATTCGAAAAGAATACCAACATAATAATAATAATAATACTTTATTTACCAAATAAAAATTACAAAACATTCTTATGCTATCATTCTAATCGGACTTCACACTAGGAAGAACCTGTGACGTGACAGTCCAGTCAACCGTTACAATATGTGGTTACAATTGCATAATTAGAGTTGTTAATTATTGTGGTTTCAAAGAGAGTAGTACTAACTTATTCCTAATAATCAGGAAGACTTTTATATAAACTAATTTAAAGAAACTAAGTGAAATTAAAACAATATAAAATTTAAGAGTAAGTAACGATATTGGTATGATATTAATGTAACTTTATATTATGAATAAAAATATACATATAGTTTAATATATGTTTATAATTAAGAGGTAATAAATAGCATTGATTCAGTGTCGTTATAATCTAAAGATTTTAAGTGGGATTGGAGTTTAACTTTTGCAGATTGAGCATTATCATTTTTAATGTTACAGAGTTTGTTAATTGTGGAATATACATGAGGGAAAGCAAAGTATTTAAATCGTTGAGCAAATTTTGTTTTTACTCGCTGGGGTTGGGTTAAATATACTCGTTTATTGCACAGGGCTTTGAAGTTAGAGGCGTTGAGAGTAGTTTTGTGGTGGCTGAGGCTTGCTTTGAGAATATAAAGTTGACGCACTGATAACACATCCGCTTCTTTATATAGGACATTCGTTGGGAATCTATAATGTTTGTTTAACATTACTTTTAACACTGACCTTTGTGCTCTTTCAAGAGGAAGTAAATGAGTTTTGGCAGCGCTACCCCAGGCTCCAATACAGTAGGTCAGTAAAGACTGGCATAACGCTGTGTACACGAGTCTAAGAACATCCGGCTCGGCGCTGTTTCTTAAAAGTCTTACTACACCCACCAACCTTCTAATACGACCGGCTAGTGCACCAATATGCTGTTGAAAATTGAGGCGTTCATCGAGAATAACTCCTAGATATTTTAATTTATCTGTCCTTCGAATTTCGGAGCAGTTACAGGAGGATCTGGATGTTAATGGCTGAGAATCACGATTACATGTGTGGACCTTAATTGCAGAACTTAACAAGATTGGAGGAGCCGAAGCTTTAGTTTTCTGAAAACAGAGATATTTGGTTTTATCAGTATTTAAAGTTAAGAGATTATTGTTTAACCAGTTAGCAGTTGATGCTATTGCTCTCTCAGCAGATTCAAAAGCTGCTTTCCACGAGGAGTCACTGATGACTAGGGCAGTGTCGTCTGCGTAGCAGATGACATTTATTTTACTGTTGTCAATCAGGGAACTCGCTATGTCGTTTATATATATAATAAAAAGAGTTGGCCCTAAAATACTGCCCTGAGGTACTCCGCAATTTACATCGGCTTGCTCACTGAGATGGTCGTTCACTCTGATAGACTGCGATCGATTGGAAAGGTAGCTTTTGAACCACTCAAGAGCCGTTCCTCTGACGCCTAAGGAATCTAGTTTATGCAGGAGTATTGCTGTAGAAACTGTGTCGAATGCCTTAGCGAGATCTAGAAAAATCCCAACACAGGGGTTTCCTTTATCTAAGGCCTTCGACACCGAATCCAACAAAACATCAACTGCATCTTCGGTGGACTTTCCTCTTTGAAAGCCAAATTGATAGGGAGAGATCATACTGTGTTTTGACAAATAGTTACAAAGTCGGCGGTTAACCAACTTTTCTAGAACTTTCGAGAAGGAGCTAAGTAAAGATATGGGTCGATAGTTAGATGGGTTGTTTTTAGGTCCGCTCTTATAAATGGGAACAACGACTGCCGTTTTCCAGCTCTCAGGGAAGATGCCGCTTGACAGACTTAGGTTAAATATAAAGGTAAGTGGTTCAATAATAGCTGGAAGGATTAATTTAATAAAGCTGTTGTTTATCTGGTCAATGCCGGGAGCGCTGCTATTGCTTAAAGACATAACTATAGATTTTACTTCATTGACGTCAGTGGGAAACATAAAGAAACAGTGAGGGGATACTGGTAGATTCATGGCATTAATTAGTTCTTGCTCGGTGCGGTTTAAATTGATTTTAATTTCAGCTGCTAGATTTTGGCCGACGTTAGCAAAATAGGAATTACAAATGCTAAGCGAGGCTTGTGTATTTATAGATGAGCTTATCAGAGCGGATGACTTTTCTTTTTTAGAGCTTAGACAGCATATGTCATCTATAGTGTTCCACAACTTTTTCGGGGAATTTTTGTTAGTGCGTAAACGGCTATTATCATGTACTGACTTGAGTTTTTTGCGTAATTGATTATAGAAGTTGCGATATCTTTTGTAAACATGTTTTTTAATTTCATTATTTGGATCCTGTCTTAATTCCAAATGTAGTCGATCTCTGTGCATCATACATCTGATTAATCCCGGTGTTACCCATTCTTTGCGATTACAAAATTTATTGTTTACTATAATAGTTTTAGTGTGTTTGTTTGTAATATCGTTTAGCTTAGAGGTGAAGTGTAAAACAGCCTGTGAAGGATCCTGTATTGAGTAAAGAAAACTCCAATCTACCTGTAATAATTCTTCGAGTATGGAATCAGTGTCTCTTTTAAGTTTTGTTGTAGGACCTTTACGAGTAGGACAGTTAGTAACTATGCCAGCTAAAACAAAGTCGTGATCTGTGATATCAGTCTTACAAACTATTCCTATGGCCTGTAGCTGTGAAGAAACGAAAATATGGTCGAGGCATGAATTGATCCTTGTAGGAACATTTATAACTGATTTTAGGGCTAACTCTGACGTAAGGCACAAGTAATCTTGGATATAATCGTTTGGTTCGCTTGAAATTATGTTCAAGTTTAAGTCTCCTGCTAGTATTGTCCTATTTTTGATTGGTAGGGAGTTAACGGTTTGTTCTAAGGAAGATAAGAAATTGATTGGGTTAGAAATAGAAGGGGATCTATAGACGCATAAGACCGAGTAGGAGTTCGGAAAGGAAACCAACAAACTGCAGGCATCAACTAAATCTGTTTCAATTACGTCAACATCAAAACATTCTCTAACGTATACTACAACGCCTCCATTTTTATTAATATTTTTAGTAGTGTAATAGTGTTTATAACCTGCAATTGAATTAATAAGGGGGTTATCTTTCAGATGGCATTCTGTTAAGATGATTAAATCCAGTTCAATATCTAATCTTTGAAGACCGATCAAAAAGTTATCAAAATTTTTCTGAAGACTCCTTATATTGAATGTAATTAATTTAAAGGGGAACTTGTTATTAAGAAAGTTTTTACATTGTTCCAGAGAATTAAGAGACAAGTTTTGAACTTGCAGACAATGATCAATTTCGGTTTCAATGTCTAAAATAGTTTGGGTCATTAATTATTACGTTTTTGTAGTACTTATAGATTAAGATTGTGGATGTTAATACAAAATAATAGTATATTAGTAGTAGTAATGTGAAAAATACTTAGATAAATATACTAAAGCAGAATATATTACGTAGAGTTAAATTTAATAGACACTTAAAGATATGTGAGGTAGGCAAAAATAAGGGTGAGATCAAAAACAAAACTTATTATAATAATAAGATGGACTCGAGCTTGTCTAATCACGAAGCTTATCAAGCTTATGTTCCAGGTCAGCTTCTGTTCGAATTTGAATGACAGGGAAGAATTGTCCGTCTCCTTTGCGCATAAAAATGTTGCCGTTGTTTGTCCAGGTGTGTTTATACTCGGCTTGACTAGCAAATTTACGTGCTGCGCGAAACAATTGCCGGTTTTCCTTAGTGAGACGTTCGTTGATGTAAATTTTCTCTGAACTTTTACAATTTTCTATGTCCTCGTTGGTTAAGTCCTTCCGGCCTTTTGAAGCCCGCATAAACTCGTCTCTTAGCGACTTCCGGATGAATCTTACGACAACTGGTCTGGGTAGCTGCTTGACAGAGTTCTGCACAGTTTGGGTCGGTTTTTGCTTGGGGCCAACCCTAGTGATCCAGTCAACGTCGCACTTCTGGAGGTCAATACCTATTTTACGAGCCGTGATCTGGACAGTGTGATACAAGTTTTCATTCGCTGTTTCTAATAATCCGGATATTTCTATTTCATTCAGTAAAGACGATTGTGCCCTGGTGTTTAATTCGCCTTCAAGTTTGGATATCTGAGCTTTAAGTGGGACTATGTCACATTTATTTAAACGTTGAGCAAGTGAGTGAACTTCAGACTGAAGTTGGGAGTTAGAGGCTTCGAGCTGCTTGATTTTCTGTTCAGCGCTGCTAATATTGACTTTTAAGTCCTTCTGTTCGTTTGTAAGAAAATCAATCGTTTCGGTGAATTCTTTTTTAATGTTTGATAACGCCAGGTTGATTGTAGTGGTAAACTCGGATTTCAGCTTCTCGTAAACCGTTTCAAAAAATGTAGTTTGGAAATCTTTCAGTCTAGAGTCTAGCAGAGACGTAAATTGTGCAACCATTTGCGAGGACAAACTTCCTGGAGTTGATACTGGTGACTGAAAAATACCTTCATTGGAAATCTTTGTGTTAGTGGTGTTAGTCTTACAGCGGTGGCACTTCACAGTGCGAGTTAAATCTTGTTTGTGTTCTCTAAATTTAGCAGAGTCGATATTCAAACAGGAGTAATGACAAGGACCCTTACACTTTGAGCAATTCAAGAGCTGGCCACGATCAATTTTCGAGTTGCACTCCTTGCAATTCATGATATTTTGAGTAGTACGAATGGCTTATTGAGTTGTTCAAAATTGATGCCCTCTATCGGTGGAATAGTGCAGTGCGAAAACCCCCCTTGCACAGTTACTTGAATCTATTATTATGGCGAAACGTTTCAGGAACTCAATAAGAGATGGCGCTGTATGTCTAGAATTTATGAAAAAATTGCCTGAACTTTAGGCGAGTTTAGTATGAAATTGAGGTTATGGTTTTACTTTACATAGGTAAACTGAATTAAAATGTTCACATTTGCACTTTAACACTGAGATAACGTCACTAAGCACGCTAAATGTCTTCAAGTTTACTTCACTTAAAACTAAAAACTGTAAAAGTTCGCGCAAAGTTCCGAAGCACAATTTCTGGTGATTCTAGCGATATTTGTGAAAGTTTTTCTTAGATAACACTTGTGATAACGTAAGTCGTTGTAACGAATGGATTTAACTATAAAATAGGAACGGTAAGCTAGTTTTAAAGTTTAATTTGCAGGAATTACAAGAAACGATGTCGACTGTGCGGCAGTGTTGCATTCATAACACAAATGAATGACGTAGGATAGGACGTACGATATTTATTTGGAATTTTTCGAATTTGCATGTTACGATTTACGTGACTGAAAATGCTGAACATTATTCTAATCTTAAGCCTATCACCTGCTAAACTGTACCATTTTCTTTGGAAATAAAATTCTGATTCTGATTCAAAACATCACAGAACTTATGGGGAGTCGATATCCATAAAGCAATGACGTAAAAGCAGGTACACTCAGCTCTACAAATCAGTTACCCGTACGTCTGTGAATATGTTAATTAGCGAATGGCTGTAAAAATATTTCAATTTGCATTCACCAGTGAATGCAGCAGGCCGCGTTCCAGGAGTAATTAGGCGTGCTGAAACGGCATTGGGCCGGCGAAATGGCGCGCCAACTTCATTTCAGCACCGGCAGCTCTCATCAAGAGTCAGGTTCAATCTTCGGATCGCTTTGCTCCACTGAACGCTGTAATTGCAACCTGTTCGCGAAGCTTTTGTGTTTATTACTGTAATAGTTCATCCACGCTGGACTGGAAGCGGTGCTAAATATTGATGGCTTTGGATTTTTTCTTTGAGCCAGGCCAAACTTATCCGCAAGAAAACTGGCTACAAGTCACATGCTCTCTATATGCGAATTTTACAGTTTCAGGCAAAATATTGTTAATATTGTAACTTAGCTGGATTTGGTAGTAATGTGCTATATTGCACCATTTGCAAATAATTAGCTGGAATTAAAACGCGTTGGCGCCTCATAGGGTGTTATTACATCACCTAGTAATTCATAACAGCTGTGCACTTATTGGAATAATTTCAAATTTGTTTAGCATGAGAGACTACTTACCTGCTTACTTCAGCTAATAAGGGACTTTTCAATCTCAAATTCAGTCAAGTTTTACGAAATTGTGCTGTAGTCTTTCTACATTGTGTTTTAGGTACGGAATGAGTTGGTAGGTGTTAAATTAGTAAAAAAAAATCTAAAGCATCTGCCATTATTGGAAATTTTGCCAGATTTCTTGCTTTATGCTCTTATAAATTGGTTTAGGTATTTACTTTCCGTTTACTGAAAAGTTTGAGCTTGTAAGTTGATCGTTAGTTGAGGGTAATTAGAAAGTATAGTACCTATAGCCAAGCATTTACCTGAGTTTTCAATTTGCTATTCCGGTGTAAGTTGATGCAGAAATGGCTTGCCAAGTTAGTTTTAGAGAACTCTCGCTGAAAGTAATGGCTGGACTGTTTTAGTCCAGCATACTATAGTGCTTGTGACCTACATACTTCAAAAGTTTTCTAAATCTGTACATATAGAATCGATCCTCACTGGTGGCTAAGATAAAAATAGGTGGAATTTCAAGGTGACGCAGAGTAAGATAAACTAGATGTACCTACCCAAATGTTAGTACGCTTGTAGTACCTATAAAAATATAGCATTACTTACTAGGAAATAAAATATTACATACGTAAAAGTCTCATTTGAAACAATACCTTCCTAATATCAAATAAAACCAAAGATACAAGTTTCAAATAAAACCAAATTCTATGACACGAGTAGTAGGCGGCAAACGGTTAAAAATAAAACAATGCCTTTACTGACGTCAAACAAAATCGTAAAGTGCATTTAAACACATATGCAGCGGCGGCGTGGGAAATCTATGAGAGACTGCATAATGCACACCACACAAATGCAGTTTTCAAGATAATACATTATAGGCATTTTATGTAAAGAGGTCACGAGAAACCTCTATTATGTGCTACGCGTATCCTGGCAATTTACTATGTAACAAAACGTAAACGTCGTTTCCCTTTCCTTTGCGTATTTTTTTCGGATTGTGTTAGTTTTAAATGCGTATTTAAATGCCTATGTACAAACAGGATCGCAAATCAACGTAATGCGTACACGGTGTTGAACAGAAGGTACTAAACATTTGCTAAATATGTAATGCCCTGTCCGCACAGCGATTTTTATTCACGGTAATTTCCGTTCGATTTTTTGACATCTTGTGCGGATATTTCTATATGTTTCGATGTATAAGTAAGATTATTGTACGTTAAGATTATTAAGATAATGCGTTTGCACAAATATTTAGCTGCTTTACAAACGTATTCGTATGTTACAAATTAGGCATGAATAAAAAACTTTAATCCACTAAGACACAATTCTACAACCTTATCGTTCACTTGTCGCTATCTATAACTAATCGCAACTACGTAGTATTATTATGAGTCTTATCAGCGACAAGTCTTTTGCCCGTATATGGTCATGTTCATGAATTCGACGTACTGATAAGCGCACTCGCCGAATTTCCAGCTGAAACGCAGCTATCATTGTTTCATAATGTAATCCTGATACGTAAATATAATTTACGATGTATTTGCGAACCACGTGTTATGAAAATGTTTCAGGTATTGGTGATAGATTAAGTAATCATTTATATATCAATCTTTCAAAAGTTTAAAGAAAAACATTGCCATGTATTTTTTTATTCGACTGACCCAAAATTTGCTTTACATTTTCTCGGGAGTCTCCTTTCAGACTTACTCTACCTACTCATGTAAATGACTTTATACCGGCGGCCAATAACTCAATTCAAAGACTTAAAAAAACCCCCACAAGACCTATTGGCTATATGAGAAATATATGGACTTGTACAAGTACCATTGAAGACTTTTTTCAAGCACATAACATCCAGCTAAATGTTTTAAATTGACAGCTCGCTGGACATAGAGGAGATAACAAAAAAATACCGGCTGCAGTACTAGGAATTTGCAAACATTAATTTATCATACAAGATAATAATAATAATAATAAATAATAAATATCGTGGACAATTCACACAGCGCCATCTAGCCCCAAACTAAGCAAAGCTTGTACTATGGGAACTAGATAGCTGATACTAATACATATATACTTTTTTTGTAAATAAATACATATTATTCATAGAAAACACCCAGACTCAACACAAATACTTGAAAATTGACTTAACAAATATTTGTGTCCGGTGGGGATCGAACCCACGACCTTCGGCGTAGAAGGCAGGCATACTATCCGCTACGCCATCGGGACAGTCATAATATCTTCGCTGTTCCTAAAAATCAAGATAATTTACAACTTTTGTTTACAATTTTCAACAACTTCATCCGTACCAAATGAAAACAGTTGCTCAACTTTTATTTGTTCAGTTTGTTAATTATGAATTCCTTTTCCATTACAGAGGCAAGAATGTGCTCAACCAAAAGAGTGAACTACAGAAGGCTCTATCGAAACACAAAGAGAAGCAGATTTTGAATCAAGTTAATCAACACAAAGAAACTCCAGGTAATTATATAAAATTATATAAAAACTAAATGTGTTTTCAGACTTTGAACATGATGTCAACGCTTCCGTAGCAAAAAAACGACACTAAGATGATAATAAAAAGTATGATTGATTAACTATTTATGTCATAGACAGATGTATTTTATACTTCAAGATCATAGTTTTTTAATATTTTTCATTTTAAGTTGGCAGACTTGACTTCGCGTCATGTGATTTTTAAAGAGGAATGTATTTTATCAACTGCGAGTATTTTCTTACTTCATTCGTTTGGCCATCTAAAAGCTTCCGTAAATGCATAATAAGTACCAAGTTTCCAACTAGATTCGGTAATTATTTCTTGCATCTATTTAAAATTATGATAGATATATTGCAAAAAAATTACCTTTCATGCTACTACTCGACACGATTGAACTCTTTGTTCAGGTTCAAAAGGCTGACGAGTCACGAAAGATTCGTTAAAGCAATCAACACCGATTGCTCAAAGCGAATCACTAAATTGACACTGTTATTTCAAAACAACGATGATTATCAGCATTTTTCAGAAGAAGCTAATTGAAATCCAAGGCCAAAAAATAATTAATTTGTTGGCATTTAATTTGCTAATTCAAAAATATGAAATGTATGTACCTACTTTATTTCTTTGACGTTATGAGACCAGAAAATCTAGGCTGGTAACTTCTTTGAGTCTTGTAACTAAAAGTTAGTCTCCAACTTGCAAAGAGCTAACCGTATTTATTATGCACACAACTACGTAGTCGGTCCCAAAGTTCTGTCACTGGCATATTATTTTTGAATTTAGAACACGGATTTGGAAAAGTTTTATTGGATTCCGTTTTTGAATGTTTGACAATTATTTTAAAACAATAAATAATCATTTGACGCGATTTTTCACGATGGAGTGGACTTTGAATGAAAACCGAATAGCAGTTTTGGCGTTGCGTCGCTGTGGGCACTCGCCGAGTACCATTTTCAAGTTGCTCAAAAAATTGAAAATAACGCTTAGGTTTGGGTATCGTACTATAACTAGGTACACTGAAGTCTCTAGTGTTGAGGACAAAAAAAGAACTGGCCGGCCTCGCTCCGCCAGAACACCAGCAGTGATCAAAGCGATCAAGGAGCGCATACGAAGAAATCCTGTCCGAAAACAGAAACTTATGGCTTTGCAGATGAAGGTTAGTAGAAAAACAGTCAAAAAGGTTTTAAACGAAGACCTTAAGCTGCGAGCATACAAAAAAAAGAGTGGGCACTTACTTAATGCCCGTAAAAAGAAATTAGACTCAAAAGATCTCGGGTGTTGTTAAAACGGTACGCGAAAAACCGGCACCGCGATATACTTTTTACAGACGAAAAAATTTTTGATATAGAAGAAAAGTATAATAAACAAAACGATAGAGTGTACGCTACCAGCTCTGAAGAAGCAGGAAACAAAGTTCCGCGGGTGCAACATGGGCATCATCCCTCTTCAGTCATGGTCTGGTTAGGAGTCTCCTACTATGGGCCAACTGAGGTTCATTTTTGCGAAAAGGGGGTCAAAACCAGCGCAAAAGTGTACCAAGAGACGGTTTTGGATCGGTACGTCAAAGACCTGCCCAACACACTATTTTCAGGACATCACTTTGTATTCCAGCAGGATTCTGCGCCCGCTCACAAAGCCAGGACCACTCAAGCCTGGTTTGAACGTCAAAACATTGAGTTTATAAGACACGAAGATTGGCCTTCCTCCAGTCCGGACCTTAATCCTCTGGACTATAAAATTTGGCAGGTCTTAGAGAGCAAGGTCTGTGCTAAGCCCCATAAAAATTTGGAGAGTGTGAAGTCAGCCATAGTTAAAGCAGTCGCTGAAATCGACATGGATATGGTGCGTGCTGCGATAGACGACTGGCCGCCGCCGTTGAAGGCCGTTGTTAAAAGCAAGGGAGGTCATTTCGAATAGTTTTATGTTATTTTGATTCTTCGATGATTGTATTTTTAATTGATATATAAATTTTTAAAAACGGATTGGTACTTTTTATTTTATCAGTATTTTCATATATGACAGAACTTTGGGACCGACTACGTAGAAGATTTCCTCATTAATTTTGCGTTATTGAAATTGTATCTTAATGTTCTTGCTATTTACGCGTATACTGCGGTATCATTACATAGCCATTATATGACACTTATGACTTGGTATTCTTGAGGTAAGAGTATGTGGGTATGACTGAATTGAATTGTAACTTGTATTTCCTATTGTCTCAAGTGTCGCAATACAACGACAGAAAATTATACGAAGAAATGTGACCTTTGATCATTATTGTTAGTTTTCTTGAGTGTATAGGTAGATGAAGTCAGCGTTACTTGAAAAGTTATTTGTATATATACCTTGTAGGTATGTACGAGTAAGTAGGCCCTGGTAGTAGTTTTGCTGCACTAACCCAATCTTTAAACTTGCGTTTGTTGTTGGACTTAGCCCTCGGTGTACAACTCCAATCAAAGCAAAGTATTCTCAATGCGAATATTATACATTCATAATCGCTCAAGTATGTCACGTTCTTGTTCTCCAACTGGTGTCGTAAAGTTGTCTTAACTTCTCTGCGCAGCAGTTGCAGTAGAAACTCAGTACAGACGACGCTGGCAAAATGCTTGAGCAGTGGCTTGTCCTTTAGTTCTAAGGTGTAAGACGTTTCAACTACCTTACTCAATATGTGCTTCAGAAGTTTGTCGGCGACTGTATCTGGCTACAAATCGATTGCGCTGGATTCGTGGCCAACATACCCGCAACTATCGAAGTCCGCAACAGTCTAGGTCGCCGCGTTTCCTGCACTTTACGACATGGCCCGTTTCATGAATTATCTATCGTTTGTACGGCCGTTTGTTGGAAAATCGATTCGTTTGTGCAGTCGTAAATTGTTTTGAGCTGGCTGTGTTATGATATGGCACAACAGTATGACGCTTCGCTAAGCGGAAAATCAGGCTCTACGCAAACCAGTAAATTATGTATGAAATTTCTTGTGATTTTTCCTGACCACAAATTATTCCTCTGGTTTGGTAGCTGATGTCATACTGAACTACCCATAAAAAATGGTTCTCAACTTGGAATCGATCGTGGGTCGCAAAAAGATATTCTCTTAGATTTTTTCGTGAAACTCGTTTGGTGTGGTTATTGTTTTTTCTTCGCATATTTGGCAGTATGTGCGCCGTCCGTCCGGTCGCGTTTGATATGATGCAGGTGCAACGGACGTTCACCTCCACCGACCATTATGGACCCGGTCCTTTTAATATTATAGTCATATTCATTTAATAGAACAAAACCTGTCCATGCTCTTTTATTTTAACTCACAAAACAAGTTTAATTATACTCGTTTTCGATATACCATTAAAACTTTACTACTTTTCAGCTTGTTTAATAAACATTACTTATTATGTTCAATGGATCATAAAATCACCATTTAAGCAGTACAGTAGTCTTACCCTACAGGCTTAGTTATAGCTGATCTCATTATATTAATTAGGAAACAAAACTACACATCCACTTAGCGAGGCGGTACAGTCGTTCTTGTATATTTTCTCACGTAGCTGTCGTATAAAAGTGTGCGTAGATCTGTGTATAGAATAATAAGGGGGATAATTTTACGTAATTATTTAGTACGTGTAGTGTGTAGAAGTCGATGACCATATGACTGGAGGAAAGTGTATTGCGTTTAGACACTTCCCGTCTCGGTGGTAGCGTGGGAGTAACCGCGGATAACATTACTACCGTAAGAGAATCTGATTACATTGATTGAAATAAACCATTTGAAATATCTTCAATTTTTCACAATTCATCGTAAAGAATTCCCGGGTAATTTTTTCTGTTTTGTATTATGTTTATGTTACGTTTTAGGCTATGGCTATGGTTGTTTTGTATGACATCTATTGAATGATACTTATTTTGACGTATTTTTTATATCAATAGATAATTTAGATTTTAAAGTAAAATTCATACTTAAGAATCTGAATCTCAACATTCTGTTCGTAGATTTTTTCACTGCTATTGAACACAGTAAAGTATAGAAAATATGTTGCATAAACCTTTAATCTGTATCTGATTAGCGAAATCGCAAAAATACTAGGAATTCGATAATATGTTCATACAACCTTGACTTTATAAAATTGTGCGGTCGAGTGTGCAAAGATTATCTAAAACTGATTAGGAATTTGCATATTTTTCCAATTAATACTGAAGTGCCGCCCATCCTTATCTTTATTGATAGCTAAATGCTTCTAATACACACAATCACTCCTTCTTTCCTTGTGGGGTAGGCAGAGCGTTAATGACCGTAAAATAAGGTCGATATCGCCACGTCTGACAAATATTTGAAGGCAGTTTCAGAATAAACTCATTACATGTTTCAACTATTGTTCTGATAATACAATAAGATTCTAACGCCTCTACGTTTTATTAGGAATTTATCAAGGCAGAATAGGTATTATCTAAGAGCTATGGTATTTATTCTTTGTACCTACAGATGTTAACAAGTTTTTGTCTAGAACTCACGTAGAAACATTAACTAAGTACCTACATCATGGTAGGTACGCAGTTATTTTATAATAACCACTTATAAACGCTTTATCGTACTTTTACCTAACTATACAAACTAACACCTAGGCAGGTACCTACATGCTTAGTTGTTTTTTGATAAGCGATATTTTACGTAGTAAGATTGGAATTCGAAAAATCCAGAACGAGTAGACTACATACAATATCATGATATATTCTGACACTAGGGTTCATCGGGCCGTTGGACGATTCGGTGTCCCACACGAAAAGAAGAAGATGATATATTCTTCCTGTTCGGGTAATAGATTGATACTAGATTGAGGTAATAATATTGCATAATAATAGATTGTTACTCTAGCCTGGACTGTTATTTTTTATTATTATTGTATTGCACTTTATTGTTATATTATTATTATTATGATTTTACTCATTATGACGTTCTGACCAACACCAATGAGGAAAAAATATAGGTGACTAAGGAACTAGTACATTGGCACTATAATAAGGCTGGGGCTCCGAACTATAGCGGAGCGGCGGTGGCGGAAAGCGGTCCCGGAACCGAGTAAGAAGAAAATAATGGTCCGCTACAGTACAGGGCTACTGTATGCTAAATAAAAATCGTTTCAGTTGGATGTCGGTTGGATCTCATGGATGATTTTGGTAGTTTCGTAGTCTGCTAACAGTTTGAAGTATAGAAAATCACAATGGCAATTGAATGATAGTTGAGTTTCGATGGCGTTACAATGACAAAAAACAGCAAACTTGGGGCCCAGGACAGGAGTGACCGATCATTGCCCGCCGCGACCCCGCCACCGCCCCGCTGTAATCCGGAGCCTGGGCCTAAACATTTCGTCACCGCGTTATCCGGCCTAATACTTCCTACGCTGCATTCCTCTCGAACTCGTCATTGGTTACACGATGCACGTTATTAAAAGTATCAGAAACTGTAAAGATGACGTTATCCACACTCATAGCTATTATCTATTTTGAGATGCCGCTCAATATCAATTTGGTATTGACGTCATACGCCTTATGCGGTTAGGATAAACGGAAAAAACATTACAATCAATCATCAATTCATGCACGCAAATCGCGGTTGAGTTTGTTGAGACATTCAGAAACACTTTAAAATACAAAATACACAGGAAGAAAAACCAACAATAATTTAAACAATTTGTTGTTTAAGTATGCAAAGGCAACCTTACCACTTTAAGTTATCTTTTCTCTAAAAGAAGAATTCAAAACCACAATATAACTAGCAGCGGCAACACATACTAAGTAAAAAATAATTAAAAATGACTTATTATAATGTTGACAGACATTTTCTCGTGCTTTGTTAGTGCCACAAGTAAAACATTTTAATATTTATACAACAAATTGTTTACCTTCAACGAATTTTAAAAATCTAACGTACAGCATAGGACTATAGTAGATAGAAAACTAATAATCAAGCAATCAAATCACAAGCTGGCGATAACAATCACTTTGTTATAAAAATAGTTAATATTTAATTATCTTCAATTACATTTCTTTCTAATTATTATCAAGTGCTTGTTGGGGAATTCCCCAATTCGAGGTGACCCATGTCCAGCGGTGGACTGTTGTAGCTCTAATACTTAGGAGTAGTGGCAAAGAGTACGTAGTAGTATCGTTTCTGGGCTCTAAGTCAGATGATTTCGGTGCTAACAGTTTGAAGTATCACAGTGGCAATGGAATGATAGTTGAGTTTCGATGGCGTTACAATAACAAAAAAACAGCAGACTTGGGTCCCTGTTTGTTCGAAACGATTTCGAACCCTTGTGGTTCAAATCTAAGTAAGACTGAACGTCGAACTTTACCGGTAAACTTCTGGCCTGTAGTTTCATAAAAAGGGGCTCTTTGTTAATTACCACATTCATCATCCTCCTTGCCTTGTCCCGTTCTCTGTCGGGGTCGGCTACCTAACCTAGGGAATTTGACGTGGAACCAAGTTACAGAGCGATTGACATCTCACCTCTGCAACCTGTTATCTTATCTTAGTCACCACATTACCTTATATTTGTCTATGTCTCTTTCCAGAGCTGGAGCGAGCAATTGCCGAGCGCGCGCGGCGGCTCGAGCAGGCCGAGCAGCCGCCCGAAGACGACGGCACCAACCCCACGCTGGCCGAGGTCCGCGCGCGGCTGCGGCACACCGCGCCCTCGCCCGCCGCATCCGCGCACTAGGCACGTACACGTCGTACACTATAGTCCCTTCAGCTGGCGTCATGCTACCTAGGACATACTTCAGCCAAGCCAATCTTTGATAAATGATTTGGGGCAACAAAGTAGTTTTTGTTCATAACCTGCGCAGATAAAGTAAGAATCACAAATTGGGGAGTCAGTGCGCGTTCCACTCCTTACCCGCTCGTATGTTATATAATATACAACAATGTTGCCATTGCGGGATCCTTTCTTTATCTGCGCAAGTTATCTATCTATTCTTTGCTTATGTACGTCTATTCTAGTATAGATTAGACAGGTGCCAAATTGGGTTTATTATGATGGCTTAACTATACCTACCTAATCGTAGGTATACAACTGTTTAAGTTGAAGAGTCAATCTTCTCTTATTGTATGATCCTGTCACGGTCGTCAAAATATGTGTGTCTTAGCTATTTGGACTATATATACGTAGTTGTGTCGTCGGCCCATACCAATTGTTTTTAATATGAGTTAGCCGTAAACTAGGCAACTCTACTTTAATTTGTTGGCCCACCCATTCGTTTAAAACCATTTCTACCTAAACGTACACTTCATTCGCTTACATAGTGTCACGACCAGTGTTACTCTCTGTCGCCCGTGCGTGAGTGTATGGAGCATTGAAATCAAGTTACGCTGGTCACGACACTATCTAAGCGAATGAGCTTTAACAAGTGCTGGTTTCAACTTCAAATCTGGTAGAACTTTTCCCTTTTCGAGAAATGTTTCGAATGATTCTTGGTAGCTAAATGTTTGCATAGTAAGTTCTTTCGTGCAATACGGACTCTACTTTGTTTGGATGAGTGATTATTGCCTCCTCGACTAAATACCCCGGGCAACTAAAATGTATGCACGTTTCGATTCCCACCCACTTAACTTTCTTATGATTCAACTTGATCGGAATGTGATGATGACCAATTCAAAACTTTAGATAAATGTTGAATATAAAACTGTCTGTCTGTCGTACAATTGAAAGCGGATGATTATCTATTTAGATGACGTTTAAATGGACGGATATTACGAACATGTTATCATATAAATGTGATAAGAGTTTAACATTTTCATATCCTTGATAAAGGAAGTTAAAAATAATAGAGTACGTACTTTAGTTAATCATTTACTGGAAATCTGGTATCTTTAAATTTTAGGTACTAAAAATTCAACATTACGAGACTAGTTGACTTCAATAATCGAATAATTATAGATTTCTTACCGGCGAATTCACATTTCTTAATTTCATTCTTCGTCTCTACCACAAATTGTCTCAGCATATCGAGTCAAGTAGAGCCATCTGTATCATTGTTCAAGAACTACGCAAACCGCCATCTACGGTTAAACGCAGGAACTTCGTGCAAGGTGTTGGAAATGGGTATCGAGTTAGTCCGGGGAAAATCCGCGTAAAACTGAAAATATGGACATAGTTTTATTTCGGGAAAAATAGTGCATATGTGAAATGGTGGGCATGGAATTAAACTATAAATTATTATTAAATATTATAAGCATTGAATGCCTGTCGTGGTCTGAATGGTATGCTTTGTGTGTGAGGCTTGCGTGGATATATTTTACTTTTAAGGTGTTTCTCATTAAACCTATCATCGAAAAGAAATCAGCAAAGAGAAAATATTTACTTCATTGTATAAAATCGTAATACGGTCACTGTTGGTATGAATGCAATACTTTTTAAGTCACTTCTTAACATACGTGAGTAAATGACATGCGTAATCACGATATCAATCATATACGGAGTGTAAGTGACTTGAAATTTAACAAATTTCCATGAGAAAATATTTCAGAAAACAAACGTCAAAGAAATTTTGACTTCCCAATACTTCCCATATTGTGTGAACACATAAACACAAGTGATCGTTTTGGATTGTTTGTATGGTTTTTTCGTTTCATATGTTCCTAAAGGAAAGTTTAAGTTTCCTAGCATGCACCGTATCGGTATTCGAAGGGCTCCCGTACATCCCATTTATATTTTCATAAGACTTTGATATCAAAATAAATTGAGAAAAATATATTTGATTACATTCAAATCAATCTGTGCCTAAATAATCTTTCAATCGATTTGGTTACCACTGTGTATAGTAGTTGGTGTATAGTATGATCAACTCTGACTGAGGAACCGACTGCGCGGGTAACGTGAGGGTAATTGTCGTCTTCGAAGAGATTACATATTTTTCTACACTTTTTAAGGTCACAAACATTCGTCTTAGATCCATTTGTAAAAGTTTACTGTTCTTGTTACTCTGTAGTTGTCTGTCACACATATAAATTGATATTTTATTAATTTTCGACTGAATTCTACTATCCCAAAAGATACTTTATCGAATTCCTGAATACTGGAAATTTGAATGTAAGATAATGAGCAGCTTGATGATTTGATTTAATCGAAAATTAGTAAATTTAATTTAAATTTAAACATACTTACTGATAACGAAGTAATATTCTTGAATTATTTTATAACAATAAATAGTATAGTGAGTAGATAGATGTTGACAATTTTAGAGTGTATGATATAGAACTATTTTAATCATACTTATGCGTATTTAAATGTTTCAAATAATATAAACTTATTGACAGAGTAGAGATCTTATGAGATGTAGTAAACGAGAATGACCCAACCAAACTAGGCCATATAGATATATTTACCCCTGTCTACTTAGAATATATATTTTGAAATGTAATGATTGACAGTATCAAACGCAGTTCTTAAGTATCTTGATGTAATAAATGTAATGCACCAATAAATAGAAGACCATACGTTTGAATCGAAGTGTTCAAAAGAGTGATAGATGAGAAATATTTTTGTATATTTTATGTAATCTCTGTAGCTACCTACAGTCTTTCAAAGTTTAATATGTAAATTAATCGGTAGCGATCCCCAGATACGATGTAACTTATCTATTGTACGATAAAGTAATATTTACCAAATAGAGTTAATTCTTGTCAGCAGATATCTTTGTTTTAGAATGCTAGTTTCTTTTGTGGCAGCCATTTTGAATCTCTCAAACAAAAAGCGTAGCGTTACGATGGCAAGTCGCAGCAGAAACATGCATTACTTTGTACTTGCTTTATATTTCACCTTTATCTTCATTTAGTACCTCTAGTCTTGCAACCAGGCAGTTCTAACCACATTTAAAAATATTATTTGTCTCCATTGTGCCTATTTAATGTTGTTATTTACTTTCAGAGTATTATTTATGGTTATATAAATTAGAATTAAATAAGATTCTTACAAAAACACCAAAATTATGTAACATCATTCCACTCGTTATTCTTTCACTTCTTTCTTGTATTTGTGTTAGTTATTGTTGAGTTATGGTGTTTAGTACAAAGTGGCTCCCTCGCGGGCAGGCTTGAGTATTAGGCTTCAGCTTCGGAAGCTGTCAGTATCGTGGCCATTTTTGTTCGATATTACGTGAATAATTATAGTTTTTAAGAAACTCTTTGTAATAAAAGTTTGACGAGGAAGTGTATCGGAATTAATAATTTGCATAGACAACAATAAAAGTGTTTTAGCAATTCTGTTGTTTTATTGTCACACGAACACATTTGCATTAGAAAGCCCAGTTAATTGCAGTTTAAATAAACGTCACTCCATAATCCTGATTAACAAAGATAAGATCGAAACGAAACTTTTACTTGCTTTTACTGAAGTATTGATAAATCTATGGGTGGTGTGTAGAGGTGACTGAAGGAAACGGCTGGATAGGTTTCACAAGAGTTTATTGTTCACCGTACACACTCCCTATACAGTACCTAGTTAACACCACTAGTAAATAATATAATGCGCGTTACAATGAGTTCGGACGGACAGAGCAAGGCGATACGTGTTGCGTCTGCGCGTGTCGATCTAGGAGAAGGGCAGTGAACATGGCCGACAGACGATACCGGAAGCAGAGGGCTCCCGGTTTCCGGTAGGGACCATGTTCACGGCCGTACATACAAAACCATGTTGAGGGTGGTACCTTATTAAGTAAAGTGGTGTTGCCAGTGCAACGCTACAAATCGTTTCACGTCACAGTTTTTAACGTCCGGACTTAATAAGCCGGTGTGGCCTATCTTTCATTAATAACATTATTAAAAACTTGTCAACATAGTAACAAATGACGGAAGGCACGCATTCATAATCGGCGATCAACATTACACGTCAATTATCATTAATATTGTGAGAATTATTACGTATGCAGTGGACACGTAGTAGTCGCAATTTCTGAATTAATTGATCTGGGGAAATTTGTCGGGTCGCCGGAGCGTGAACGCTTTCGTTTTCATAGGACGACCGGGAGTCACGTTGGCTGCGGTCGCTTGTTCGTAGCTCGAGGCGAAAATTAGCGCGTTCACTGGCAGCAGCGCACGCAGCCGGACCACCCCCGCGAGGAGACCGCGCCTGAGCGTCGCCCGCGCGCCTGCACCGCACCACCGACACCGACCACTCAGTCGCCGACCGGACTTCATCTGCTGCTCACGGCATCGAGCCATGTTAAAAGTGCGGACTCAGTGAATACCAACATGTATAGAAAAAAGTTATATTTCGTTCTCATAGCGTATCTAATTTGTAATGTTGCATACGCGAGAAAATATAGAAGAAACAAACGACCGAAAGCCGAAGAAGATTCGACCCCACAGCCGAACGTGGTCACCTACTCGACCTTTGGATTCAACGATGTTGGAGCCTACGACGGATTCGTACCGAGTTCTCCCGATTATGTGAATTATTTGAGCAACCCCAATCAAGATTCACCGGCCAGGCTATACGCCCCGGCGTTCCCGACTGCTCAGGACGCTTATCCTTCACCGTCGCAAAGCAGTCAAACTTTCAGTATTGATGATGAGCCACAGGCAAGTATACACCAGTACCACCCGAGCCCCGTGAGTTTTATGAGCAGCCCTGGTCAGGATAATGATGGTCAGGGTCAAAATAATGGACCTGAAATCTATGGGCGCAACGCAGCAGACGACGGTGCACCAATTTACGGAGCTAAGCTAAGCTCCAAGAACAGAAACAGACATAACAGTAACAGTCAATTTAATAGTACGGACTATAATGATTTTGGAAATGCACCCAGTGCAAGTGAAAACAAATATGCCTTTCACGAAGTTCATTCCTCTTATGAAAATAAGCCGACGTCATTTGGTGAACTGCCCAGCAAGAACTATCAATTTAACTATAACTACGCGACCGCCCATCCCGCAAGCGCCAACGATGATGCAAATAAACCATCTTCAAATAGCAATACACAGGGTGCATTGAAATTTCCTAAAGTAATAGATTTCACTAAATATAAACAGTATTATTCGACGGACCTTACCACAACTACAACAAGTGCTCCCGATTCCTACAAACCCTCTGGAGAGGATTCTTTTTTCAAGGCCTTTGAGGAATTAAGTACTAAATTTCCTATAACATCATTCAAAAACTCTTTTAGAGATAATAAAGAAGCAGAAGGTGTTACAGACAGGGAACCATCAAAGTCAATGTCGTATTCTGGTACGGGTTCTTCATTAAATTATCTAACATACCCTAACAACGAGAATAGTTTTAAAGAAAACAAATATAACTTTGACCATAAAGATAAATTCAAAACTGAACAGTTTCCAACAACAAACTATTCCACTAACGACTTTAAGTCTTGGAAAAATCCGATAAAAGGCTATCAATACTCTACTAACTTTAGTAATATTAATTTTGAGTTTGATTTTACTAATAACAAAAAATCTTTTAACAATAGTAATGACGAAGTGGTACCGGCAAGTAGTAACATTGACTTATACCAGTATCCAGAACGTGATTATACGTCATATAAAAGACCAGAATATGATTTTACGTCGTACAAAAAACCTGAACACGATTATTCATTATTCAAAAAGCTACCAGGTTTCAAGGGACATGACAGTTGGAAGGACATTGATGACTACACGAATGGTGTTGATCTGTACAATACTCAAGGATACAAATATGACCCGGAGGAGTACGTAAAGAGTTTGTACAGTACCGTACCAACAACAACAACTTTTTATGGTAACTCGTACAAGAATCCCTCGTTTTCTTCATACAAACATCACGCGAAGAAGCCTATATTCGGAGATGAAATAACGGACGATGTCGTTCATATACCAAAAAAACCATACAGTAGTAAATATGGTTATGGAGGAAAACCAACTGAATGGTCTTCGTTATCTAGCCACCGACCACATAAATCAAGAAAACCATCAAGTAGTTGGAATAAGGAACCAACACGATTCAAATCAGAAGAGGATTTGTTAGGACTGAGAACTCACGACACATCACACCCATCGTACTTGCCAACATACAAACCTGAGGCCAGCTCCTTTGTAAATGATTATGACTACAAAAAGCTGGTAGAGAAATGGAGGCAATCTTATCTCAGGGCAAAATATAAGGACGCAGGGCTACACGACTATGAAGGCTACCCTTCAGAACCGAAGCCACTTCACGTGCCTGTGCCGAAGCCATATCCGGTGAGTTACTTTTTTCATGATACTGTAGACATTGTAGTGGTGATGTTATGTTATTAAGTATCTCGCAAAAAAAGATACGAAGGAATGCGGATCGGAAAATCAGCCGGGCGGCGTCGCGCACTGATTTCCTCGCTCACTCAAGAGAAATCATGAAACTGCACACTACACATGAAACCGTATACTTTAATTGGTAGAGAACTAATATTGACATTGAAGTCTAGTTTTTTGTTACATAAAGGCGATGTTTTGTAACCGATATAGAAAGTGAGACTAAAGAAAGCAAATTGCGAGGACAACTCGATGGATAACGAGTGGTTAGGGTCCGTAATAAGCTCATCGACCTAGCTGTCACGGTAGATTAGGTCCAACTACAACAAGTTCATTGTCTCCATAGAAAGTTACGAAGGATCATCTGGATTAAATTCGTAAAAGTAAAATAATCAAAAATCTGGCCACGTAAAATTTTAATAGCCATTGAAGGAATGGAAATAAAAATAATGAAGTAAAAACACAACTCAGAAGGGTGGGATAAAAAAAGGAGTTTTTTAAGTGTAGCTTTTTTTGTAAATAAACTTATTTCCATTTGTATATCTACTCTACAACTTTTGTATATAAAATAATAATATGTTGCATGTAGCATGAAATTACGACTTTTAAGCACAGCATGCAATGTCGCAACGTATTGAGCTTTTGCGTTTGTTGACTCGGTTTCCTATACGAAAGAATAAAATGATAAATTAATGCGTACCTACAATAAATTGTTTCCAACAACGAAGAGAAATTAAACATTCATCATTATTTGAATACATTATGAAATCGATAAATCATTGCGTGCATCAAAATGCTAATTACATATTAAAGTTTCCTACATTCACACAATGTCATAATTACAGCACTTTTCAAGTTCGTGTAATACCTGACAAATGCGTTTATACGGTCAATTATTATGAAGACTTAATATTATTAGCTGATTATGCTGAATAAGTTTACTTATTAATCACTATACTGGGTAGAATATAAAAATAGAGAACAAACACATTATTCTGAAGAAGTATACTTATTAATCACTATACTGGGTACAATATGAAAATGAGACCAAACACCTAGTAGAGTTTGAAGAATAAACCAAAAATGCTTTTCAGATGCAAATATTTGATGCCATTCTATTAAATATTTTTAGTTGCAATGAATTTGCAAAGGTCGCAGTGGCTGTTGGTTGGTCTTCTTAGGTCCAACTCTTCCTCTATCAATTCTATTTAATGATAAAATAACGTCATGTGATAAGGTCGATCTAGCACTGAAAGCTATTTGAGTCACCAATGTCACTATGCCAAAAGGAAAACTAGATGATAATTAGTTGATAATTTAGTTGGTAAAGCAGCACGATGACACCGAGGCACGTTTGACTCCACAGATTGAAGTACCGCACCCTGTGATAGTGCCGGTACCGCAGCCTTACCCGGTTAAGGTGCCCGTGCCCAAGCCGGTGGCCGTCCCGGTCGTTCACGAGCTCAAGGTGCCTATTGAGAAGCCCGTGCCCTACCCGGTCTACAAAAACGTGCCTTACCCAGTCGAGAAACCCATGCCTTACACTGTCACAAAAGAGGTTCGTCGTTTTAGCCTCGGGTGATGCTTTAGAATAACTTAGCGCTTAAACCAAGCTGCCTGATAGTTTTAATCGTAGTTGAAAGGTGGCTTTTTATTATTTATGGGTCATGGAGGCATGGTTATAGTATTTGTGTTCTTTTATTTGAAAAATAACTTAAGTATTTTTATTTCAAAGCTGGGCAAAATCACTAATTTAAGACGCTCGCATTAAACACACCTTTTTGGGTTTCGGATTAAAAGCACGCATGCATAAAATTGTCCAAAAAGTACCATTAGTTAGACAAAACTAAATAGATTAATAAATCGGATTAATATGTACAAGTAGTATCGAAATTCTTAATCAAACGTACGAAAAGGAGTTACCTTACTGTATTTAGGAGATTTTAGTTTTAGTTTATATTTGTATTGTGGTGGTTAGCTCTATCTATCGTAGATTGGGTGATTTTTACATAAATATCTAAGGGTTGGTAATTAATTGGATATACTTACTTACTACATTTAATTAATAACTTTTACTAAAACTTACAACAGTCAGCTAAGGGCTACGAATTGCTACGACGTCGTAGCAATGCCAGCGCAGTGAATGAGTTGGTTAAAAAAGAAAACAATTCTTATACCCGTTTTATAAGAACATTTATAAACTGGAAACTGACCTGGGCTTTCTCCAAGTCAATAATTGGGTGGAGGTGGCGCAAGACAGAATTCGGTGGAGGAAGATCGTTTCGAAGGCCATGATACATTTCGGGTTACTGAGCCAGAGAAGTTAGTTAGTTAGTTAAACAAACTAATACTTAAATTGTTTAAATTAATACTTGCTAATACTAAGCTTGGTTAACTGGTGCAGCTAAGGAATAAGTTAATTATAGTACCAATATTGTGCTTGCCGATAAAACCTAGCAATCTAAGATCTTTAAATGGTTATGCTTGCTTGCTTAGCTTGAATTAACTAAGTTATGGTCTTATTCAACGTAGTGTAGAATCATGAGGTTGTAATGTTATATCCATGGAAGGAAGTTAAAAGATTACAGTTCTTATTTCAAGTTCCGTTTCCTACTGTTTAGCCATTAGTGCTGGTAAAGCAACGTAATTCTAAGTTTATTGACACTTGTCATTTAATAATTAAGCACCTTTTTAGTATAAATTGACTACTTTATTATGGTGAAAGCGAAATTCTGTCATTTAACTAGGATATTATAATTTATAGTTACGCGCGTAGTTCTACGCCATACTTTTGAGTTTCCCTTACTGTATATTACTGAAGTAAGTTTGATAGTTCTAATAATTGACTTGATTGATACTCATGCATCTGGAATAAGGTAGAGGTATCTTATGTTTAATACTTTTAATCTGATATTAGGTATGTTTTTTTCGATCTTAATTTTTTTCAAATACATATATCACGCCTTGCGGGGTAGGCAGAGCGTTAACTGCCGTAAGAATACGGTTGCTATCGCCACGTCTGACATTTTTGAGTATTGTTTTCCTAGGTGGTTGCAGAAAACATGTGTATCACTATAGTGACAGGTTGTCAGCCTGTCGCCTAAAAATTGTAATACACCAATACTCTAGAGTCCCTTAGTCGCCTCTTACGACACCCGCGGGTAGGATATGGGGTGATGCTATTCTAAGCTGGCATCACACGGCATTTTTCAAATAACATGCCAATATTACTAAATTAGAGACTTATGAAAGCTATTTTTTTCAACTGGAATTGATTTGTTTCAACAAAATCAGTCTATATTTTACAATGATCACGTTTAACGTTGAAAAAAATACTCCTTCCTTATGCCTGCATGCCAATCAATGTGTTTCTTGTGAATTTTTATTTACAAATTATGCAATACAAGCACTGAATGAATACTAAATACTTAGGTACTCTCTGCCCCGCGTCATACATCAACAAGTTTTTTTACAAGCGTTTTCATACATACATACATGAAGCGAGTTCAATGATCTATTACATAAGATACAGCTGAAAATATTCCACTTGGTATGTTTTTTACGTGAAATGGTTGCAATAGATTCTAATTATCAGATGACATTACAGATGTTTGCAATAAATCTTATTACGTTTACGGTTTCACTCGTTTTCGATAAATGCGTAGTCTTTAGATATACTGTTGTGCAGCACGTCAATTGTTAACATTCTTTAATATAACGAGCACTATAACGACTATTTTAAATTGGTTGTAGAGTGCATGCTGGACGCTATAGTTTATTTATAGTGTGTATCAAGTTTTTCATTGTTTTTTTTAGATTTGATGTGCATGATGATAAGCTCAAAAACAAACTACTTCTTATATGTGTAGATTTCAAGTAGACAAATTACTATAGTCTGTAAGTTTAGGTACTTATCTTTTTGTAAACAAATTCTGTATGAAACTGACAGTTCAGAAGTGTCACAGTGTCAGTGTGTTATAAGTATCGTTGATCATTCAACATGTTTTTTTATGTTTCCAGGTGCAAGTACCAGTAATAAAGCCGTACCCAGTCCACATCCCGCACATACGACCAGTGTTTCACCATACGCGGCCCAAAGAGGAAATAGACGGGCCAATAGACGAAGACGATGACTACATGCCTCGACCGGAGACCAGCAAGAGGATACCCTACGCCAAGAGGCCGAGAAGGTAGGTCCCTCTTCTTTATTTAAAGTGCAGACACCGGCCTGCGTATGCACCTCATTCTTCTTTTCGTGTGGGACACCGTGTGTGCACGTATGTAATACAAACTTGTAATATATGGGATTGTATGAGAGACGGCACACCGCTTTCCTGCACTACGCAAGGCACTACGCAACGCAAGCGGTGTACCGTCTCTCATACAATTTATTTACCATTTATTGTACACAAGAATTTATACAGGACAAAACATAAATAAAATGGACACAACAGGCACTGCTTATCCCTAACAAAAGTTCTTACAGCAGACCTAGAGGAGAGAAATGGCATTTGGCGAAAGGCGGATGAGACGTGCCGGCGTGGCTTAGAACGTGCCGGGACGTACAATCCCATATGTTACAAGTTACGCGCGTGATTACGCCGTGTAAATGTGCACGCATACGAGCTGTATTACGCAGGCCGGTGTGCTCTGCCCTTAAGAACTATGTTACTGTCAGCAACCGCCATGTGTTCCTATTCTTTGCCAACGACTTCACCTTTGTATAGGGTGAAACTTCACTAGTGACCTACGTCAAAAACTCAGAACTGGTGATAAGGAACAATTTTCTCTATGAAACGAAGGTCGAATTATTAAAAAGATATTGGACCTTCTTTACAAAACCTTCTTTACAAAAAGCCAACCAATGCAATATTTGCAATTTATGCAACTTTTGATTATTAGATTATCTGTCAATGTCAAACATTCGTACGAATAGACCAGGCTTTATACGCTACACGTTGAGAATTCCTGTTTATGATGACAATGTTGGAAAAATGGGTAGAAAACATAAAAATGTTGGGGTAATATTTTGTTAGACGAAGCTTTATTTGTATGAGTCGAAACACCGAACAGGAAGATCCATACTAGAATTGTCAATATTTGTCAATCCCCATACTAAAACCGTTCAACCGCTGTCGACGCAGCGCTATCGCAGCGTCATCTATCGAGTGCGGTTTTAGTATGGGAGTGACGTTTCTAGTACGGACCTGACAGATCACTGCGATACTTTAATACTCCGTCGCGCGACAAGTGAGCGATCCGCCATACTCTTTATTTATACAAGAAAATGTATAAGGAAAATACGAGTATTTGCATGCCTACTGTTTGGATCTGCTGCACGCGTTGACGTCTTTTGTATGAATCTACGAGTATTATAAATTTGCGAAAAAAACAATTGCGTGTTGCAAAAACAGTTTGTTATGTAAAAGTATGCAATATGCATGCAATTCTATGCGTGATACGAACATATGAATCATGTTGACAGTCGCGAAGTCAAAGACTCTAGTGTTGAAATATTTCGACACCTACGAGCCGAATAAGAATTTGACAGTAATTTAGTTCCGCAATTTAGTAGTTAAATTTCTTCATTAACACTTTCTTGGATCCCAGTAATATCTCGGAACTAATAACAAATGAAAATACCACTAAGCTGATTTGATTACTCACTTGCAATTTCCTGAAGAATTCATAAATCTCTCTATTCCGGGTTTTAACTTGGCTTCATAAAAATAAAATTATTCGACTGAAATATCAGTGCTTGTGAATGAAACTTTTTATTCAATCTGCATTTTTTGAGACTATCACCTAAATAGCAAGATGCTTTTCTCTTGCATATTTTTCTAATACTAATATACGAGTAATGTCACCTGCAGCGTCACCGAATGCTTATAAACATTACAGGGAGTTCAGGTGACTGTACCTTTTAGCAGTTGTGTGTAATGTTTCCTAGTGAAACTTTGGGGAGAGGTTTTCAGATTGATAAACTAGTTTACCCTTTGAAACTAACAAACTTCTCTGGATCAGAAATAGATTTTGGCCTCCGAAACGAGCTTCGTCCACTTTTCAGCCTATCTATATCTTAGCTAAGACACAGATCTGTTTCCCTTCAGTAACCGCAACCGGTCCCGCCGGCCGACCCGCACGTACCCGGAGCGCAGCCGGCGGCGCTACACGCGGCCCCGGGACTCGCGCCAGCGCCGCCCCGGCCCGCGGCCCGAGCTGCCCGTCTCATACAAACACTTCGAGGCAGACTTCGAGGACTTCGACCACACGCACAGCGAGTACATCCTGCACTGTAAGAGGACAGGGAACTGCTGATGGTGTTACACAGCTTTAAAACTTTCTTTTGGGTAAAAGTATACGAGTACTTTGTCCGATTTTGCTGTACGCGTTTCTTGGATTTCAAATGTCATCCTCTACAATCCATAGCAAAGTGAAATATGCAAATATTTAGATGAAATTAATGTTATATTGTGATGTATACGCCTGATAAGGAATGCATACGCCTGAGTCGACAACATTACCTACAGATGATTATGATAGCCAAAGTTTGAATACTCGACGCAAGTTGATAATTTAGTTGTCAATGCATCGTTATTGTTTATTGAAATGCACTATAATAAAACATAACAGGTATTATTACAATCTAGGGAGTTTTACGAGTATAAGGCATATAAAATTAAAATCTTTCACAATAAGTCATAGGTAATTCTGGCTCTCTTTAAGTTTCCTAGAAAGTGGCACTTTTACACCGGACAGATAACAATTTTATTGTTTTAAGAAAAGACGCAGTTCCAGTTATTATTTGATTTTATTTAATAACGTGCCAGCTTATAATAAAATTACTTGTTTGTATCTTTCTGGATAGCTTGAACACTTTTGAAAGCATTAAAATCTTAAAAATTGGTGTAAATCGTAATGAAAATGTGCCAATGTCTTATTTTCTCTTCAAATAGACTGATTTTATTGTTAAAAGTGAAGCATTTTTGTCGTGTATTGTATAGTAGTTTGTAAGTGTTGATTTATGTGGCTAGAAGTAAACATATAGAAATTGAGTGTGGTTTAAATTTATCAATCCTTTTAAAATTGTAATTTGCATTTTATCTCAAATTTTACTTATATCAAGCCTTGTAGCACAGTCGCATAAAATATTACCTAGATAAATTAATATAGATAGACGCGTAATTTCTTGACGTAACTTTGATGGAGAGATTTTGCGCGTACAATAAAGTTCCATTACTTAGGCAGGAGGAAAATAATCTTGGCGATCTCACAGCAATTACGAGCGCATTGTGCACTGAGCGCATGGCGCATGGCGCATGTGCGTGAGGAGCATCGCCCGCCGCCCGCCGCGCATGGATGCGCGCTTTTCCTAACGCTCCGATTAGCAGAACGCATCTTACTTCATTACCGATTCCGTGTTCTCTATTATTTACCATTGAAAGGTGATGAGACGTGATATAATTAGTAGGAAGACAGTATGCGGACTGGTGATCGGAAAAAAATAGCTATGGAACTTACGGTCTCCTAACTATGGGGCTCACTTAAATACCTACTTTATGCCGCTTTGCTCAGTGATACTAGGGACCATTGTGAATGAACTTATCCGAAATTGACAAGAAAGAAAAATCAGTAGCATAAACTTCATTGCCTTCAATTATTTTGGATCTTTCCTATCTTTAAAAAATTGACTTCGACAATTTATGTATTAAATTCTTATAAAGCCACTAAAATTTATTAATTCATGCGATAAACCAATCATTTTAAAAATATGGTAAGTGCGATGGAATAATGAATTTATAACGCTGCAGTGAACGCGCACATAGAATAATGAAAACAAACCATGGTCATACACATACAAATTTTGCGTTTCGAAGAAACAAGGCACCTTAGGCGGATCGCACACTTAACGCACGATGGAGCGGTAAAATATCGCAGCGGTCTGTCAGATCCATACTAGAAACGTCACTCCCCATACCTACGAGTACTAAAACCGCAATCGACGGACGACGGTGCGATAGCGGTGTGTTAACAGCGGTTGAGCGGTTTTAGTATGAGGATTGACATTTATGGATCTGACAGACTGCTGCGATGTTTTAGCGCTCCGTCTTGCGTTACGTGTGCGATCTGCCTTAATTTCTGAAATGTGTCTTTTTAAGTCTCCTGTCAAATTTATCCAACAAACAACCGAGTGAAGTGCCTACCACTTTGAATAGCTTATTTTTGCCAGCACAAACGGTTGCTTTCTTCAGGCGCTTTATTTATTTTAGTTTTATGTAGCGGTAGCAACTTCGAAACATACATAAAATTTTTAGTTTACAGTCTTTTCAATGATAGAACAAGTATTCATGCTTTATTTTGTGTATGTAGCTTTACACATTCTCCTGATTATAATATGTAATAATTAAATGTTTACCTAGGTATATGTTTAGTAGTTAGTACCAAATTATGCGATCACCATTTTAATGACTTTATTTATTAGGAGCATCCAGGCCAAGGCTGGTGATGGTAGCAACTAGCAAATGCAGGCTTAGTCACACGGCTGCAACTTTTGGCATACCATTATTAAGGTGAAACCGCACTATGACTGCAATGCAACTGTACTGCAGTGGAAACTGCAACGCGGGCGGCAAAATGGTCTAGGGGCAACTTATGCCGCTTTTCTGCATTTCTAATCTCTTCTCTGTTCGTGTGGAACACCGAGTCGTTCAACGACCATATACCCTAATGAATCTTAGTGTCAGAATTTTTCAACCGCCTTCAACACGTAACATGCTTCTGACATGGTTGTGTAACGACCGCCGTCTAAGTAGTCATAGACAGGAACCGGAACGCTTAACGTGTCATCCGAAGCACGGAACCATCTTTCTTACGAACAATCGGATGGTTCAGCCCGCAATGTCCTAACCAGACTGTAAACAAATTCACAAGGTGATAAATATCAACTTTGTGGGTGACCCACCGAGAATCGAACCCGAAACCTTTTGTGTCAAAGGCAGTCGCACTTCCACTGCGCCACATCGCTCATTGCATTTCTAATACAATACGGTAACGCTACTTTTGTCTCGCATGCAGACGACATCTTTCCCACTTTAGCGAGGTTACTAGGACAAATGATTTATATGATTCATTACGTTATGTATAAAAATTTTGTCTTTGATGTTTCGAATGCAACCTAAAAAAGATTTGACAGATGAAATTGTTTGTGTGTACATACATACATACATATATCACGCCTTTATCCCTGGCTGAGCGTTAACGACCGGACAAATACGATCGCTAACGCCACGTCTGACAAATATTGAGGGCCGGTTGAGATAATTTGTGTATCACTATATACGTAGTGATAGGTTGTCAGCCTGTCGCCTAAAATTTGTAATACACATGAAACCCTCGAGTCCCTTAGTCGCCTTTTACGACACCCACGGGAAAGAAATGGGGTGATGCTATTCGAAGCCGGCATCATACGGCACTGTTTGTGTGTCATTCCATGTATTCATGAATTCACTCTTTTAGTTTTATTTTATTTAACATGAATGATATATCTGAGTAGTTATCATGTAATTAAGATTCTTCAGTAGATATATGATTCATTACGTTATGTATAAAAATTTAGTCTTTGATGTTTCGAATGCAACTTAAAAAATATTTGTCAAATAAAATTGTTTGTGTGTCATTCCATGTAGGTATTCATGCATGAAGTCTCTCTTTTAGTTTTATTTTATTTCACATGAATGATATATCTGAGTATCAGAATGATATATCTGAGAATTTCGGCAATATTATAATGAACATCAAAGATGCAAATTGAGTATGAATATGACACCAAAGAGGAGTGATGCGCAGTTTTTGAATATGACATGAAATAAAAGTTCAAGATTCAATTATTTCTCGCAACAAACTTGCTCACAAGCCAGTGTTTAAATATGACACCAAAGATTTTCAATGCAAGTTGTCATACCTCAGACCAAAATTTTATAACTGTAAGGCCTTTCCCACACTCCTTATACAAAAACCGCTCTCGACGTAGATCAAAAGATGCACGACGCTGCGTTAGTGACTGGAGAGCGACGTCTCTAGTATGGATCTGACAGGCGCATACGTTAGCGCAGCGTTATTTTTTATTTATTTATTTATTTATTTATTGAGAACTTACAGGTATTACAAATTAAAACTATTAACATTCTCGCCAAACTGCGAAAGCAGTTTGTTGGCAAGATAGCACTCTATGCTTACTTAACATTGCAATACCTATACATTACTATAACTAACAAATTACTATTTGCATGCAAAACTTATAGCTATTTACTTATTACCTACTGGCCTATGATGCGTCCCGCAGAAAGACTTATCTCGTGTCAGATCGTATAGGTTTTATCAAAACGGGTGAAAAAAATTTTACACAAGGTGTAAAGGAAATCTATGTCGCGGTACACATCACAAGCACTAACTACATACTATTCTTAACATGCCTATGCCTATGTCTATGTCTATGTCTAAGTTTGCACTGAAGTGTGATAGAGGCCTTAAGTAGTCTGTTTTTCGACATACATTTTCTAACCAACAGAAAAACAAGCTAGACAAGGGCATTCCCTCAGCGCTAAAAGGGTGGTAAGAGCAATGCAAAGTGGTGTGTAACTTTTTCAGTTTTGATCCAGCCACGAATAGAATATGCTATTCACTACGCATTGAATATAGATAAGTATCTATGGTACTGCCTAATAACATAGAACTTTATCGAACTTGCTACAGTCATGTGAAATATATTAATTATTACACTAAGTACATCCGTGTAGTATATTTGATGGGCTGGTTTATCTAAGTAATGCGTAAGTATTGAAACGATCGTCAAAAAATCCCTATAGATCTATTTGTTAATAACTATTCGTAGGTAAAGTTTAGAGCTAAAAATAAAATAATTAGAAATAATTCATTGTGTTGTGTCTATAAACTGAATATTTACAATTTGGTTCCAAAACAACTATACTTTTGTAGTAGAGCTGGTCGTGTCATCCGATAAACAAATTCACTCTAATCAAATTAATTCACTCTAATAAATTAAATTGAAAGTAACGTTTGTTTTACTTGAGTGGCACATAACCAAGACATTGGCATAACGTAACAAGTCAAGTCACTATTAAAACATTAGAATTAAATAAAAATGTTCGATACTAACAAGAATCCTGTGTTTATCAACTGTTTTTTCTTAGCTATTCAATTGTTTTATGGGATCGATTTTGGATTTACTTCAATGACCAAAAGAAAATGGCGCAGTGTAGTCAAAATTTTGACAGTATTTGTGGCGTTCATGTGGACAATTTTATGGTTTTATGTAATAATTCGTAGGCCCAACGATTCTTGGAGTTGGTTTAATGGCATCAAATATATGGCTTTTGTCTGCATTTTAAATATACTTAAGTATTCTGTCTGTCATTTGATCAACGACATTAATGAGATAAATGTAATGAACACAACCCAGAAAGTATACATATGCGCTATACCAATTGGTTACTGGATTATTTTGAACTCTATTAAAACTGGTTTGATGGCAGTGAGATGCAAATATGAAAAAGATACATACTGCGCAAAATTTGACAACATGATACTATATGTATTTTACTGCTCAGTCGTGATTGGCCTGGATTCTATAGGAGTAGCACAAATAATAATATATTACTATATTCAATGCTGTGTCAAAAATATTAAACAATCACTTCTGAAGCCTAACTTAAGATTAAATTATTTTGAAAAACGTTACTGGGCGATTGCAAGTTGTTACGACAATATTAAGCCACTGTATAATTTAATGGTAAGTACAGCTTTCCTTAAGGGGCTGACAAGAGCTAAAAACCGGTCCCTTTCTGACAAATGTCAAATTGCGCGCGTGCGAACGGGACGGAATCTTGCCGATTCAATGATATTTTCGTATTTTCGATGATAACTCGGTCTAAAATAAGTAATTTGAAAATCAAAAACAATATGTCGATAGAGTATTGTAAGGCGCTCATTCTGATAATAAACACTTAATTATTGCGTGGGTTTTGTTCGTACAGTTTGCGATATAATAGATTTTTAGAAGTAACTTTACGATGTTTTTCTATCAAGCTAAATTACTAATATCATGTTTTGGAAACAATAGCACTACAGCAAATATCCTGAAGATTATTACCTTTTTTTTTCGTCAGTTTTTCTGCATTTTATCTAGGGTAGAAATCACTTATAAAAGTAGCTTTTAGCTCTACTCAGCCCCTTAACTATATATATATATATCAATCTATATGAGCCCATATCTACCCATCGCTAAGTATAGTATTCATCTACTTTTTATTCGACTAGGTCATTGTAGTTATATCTGTGGTAGCTTGTAATTAGCATATACATGTTCATTTTATTATTTAAACTTGTAAAGAATGCTGTAAGCTTCCCAAAAAAAATAAAATAAATAAATAATACTCACATCTGACTACATTTTTTTTTTCAGATAGTATTGGAACTTGGAATCTTGGTACCAAAAATGATGGCTACAATTTGGGACCTATTGTATTATATCAATAAAAAGGTGACTTATCTAATACTTATTGCAAAAAACACATTTCCCGAGGCAAATGACAGCTTTTAAAATGAATGTTATTTTTAATTATTATATAAAATTAACAATACGTACTTATTTCGCTGAATAGAGAATAATTTGTCAATAATGTATTGTTAAACCTGTTAATTTTCTAGGCGTACTGGTACTCTTACATGACGGAGCTTGTTTTTGCGTTTCACTTGGCAATACAGATCTGTACACCTGCAATTGTTGCTGAAATGGCCAATTCGCAAGTAGATTCCATCAAACTATACCTTAAAGAAAAACTTTTGGAAGAAAGAGGTAATTCTACGCCAGTATTATGTTATATTGTTTTTATATGATCGATAAACTCCTAAACTACTCGACCAAAGACCTTTACTATTTTTGAAAGTTACAATATCCCTGAGGCAACTTTTTATCACGGGAAAACTTAGTTATCACGGGAAATGACTAGTAGACGGAGCAACCGCTAGTTAGGTCATATAAACAAAACTCAAATTTTGACATCAAATCTTATACTATACTAATATGTTTCAATACGTTATAATCATAAATAAATACATGTTGTACCATTCTCAGAATATAGTGGGATTTTCATTTTATTTTTTATTACCATTCGATTAATTTTCAGATGAGTGGATTTCAGCGAGCATCAAACATACGATAGAACTTCTAGAAACAAAACCTCTCAACCATCTCGTGCTTCGCTTTATACCCATAGACATAAAGCTCCTTTTGGCTGTTTTCAGTGTCTGTAGTACCTATTTCATTGTCATTGTCCAGTTTTCTCATATGTACGATTAAAATATTCCTGCGTGATCATATCGTTTATGTCAAATTAATTTTGTTCATGATATAACTCATCGAATAAATATAAAAAACTAATATTATTGTTTTTTAATTCACCAGTCATCTAACCACCACCATTTAAATAAAGTAAAGTCGTCGTCGTCGTCGTCGTCGTCTTTCATTAAATTGATTGACTTTGTGCTAATGTGGTGCAGTGTTCTAATAAAATAAGGAAACTAACGTTACCACCCCCATTATGTGATACTCGTACATATGTGCAACATGCATAACATGCAAACGCCAAAAAGAATCAAAACCCAATCGTAATCACTTGTTTTTTCTTAGCTGTCCAATTTGTTTGTGGCAAAGACTTTGGATTCACTGGAATTTTGAAAAAAGAATTTATTAAGACTTACGGCCAGAATCGTAATTATTTTGATGTCGCTATTCTCGATAGATATATTATTTACCTTAAACAGTTTTTCATTATTTGCCACGTGTAGGTGTTCACTTGCATCAAATCCATCATCCAAATTACTTTTTCTGTTCGCATATAAATATTTGATCAGTTTCAGTAAGACAGTAGCAATAGCAACTAGGGGTGGTAACTTAGGCGTACTATTATATTATTTTACAAAAATGAGGAGAATGTATAGAAACACTTGTCAAAGAAGATTTGTCAACATAACAAAATCTAAACCCAAAATTGCCAGACCGCTAGTAATATTCTTCATTATTGCGCAGTTTTTCTTTGGAATAAACTTCGGATTTGCTGGAATGGTTAAGAAAAAGTATAGAACACTCGCTCAACGTTATACTCTTTGTCTTTCTCTGTTCCATATTAGTAATCTGGCAGCTCCGTTTTTCTACATGCCTCAAGTGAATTTTGGGATCTGGTTTAATATTTTTGAATACCCAGCATACTTCATCGTCCTTTACACTTTAAAGTATACAGTGTATAATTTCCTACGAGATATGCACGAAATCTATGAGCTCAAGAAGTCTGAACTGATGGTCGCAAACTTTATCACACTGTTTTACTTTTTATTCATGTTTGTTATTAAGATTATTGTGAATATAGTGGACTGTTCGCAAGCTACTTCTACATACTGTCCATTTGACAGTATCACCCATTTGGTTTTGTATAGCGTACCCGATTTTGGTATGGATGTACTGGCGGTGACGCAAATTTTAATTTATTACTGTTTCAAATGCTACGCAAGAAACTTAAAAGAACTATTGGATAAATCAGTGAAAAATGTTAACGTTGTTGAAGCGAAATACACAGCCGTAGCTGTATGCTATGATAAAATAAGAAATCTGTACGATAAAATGGTAAGCGTCAAAATCGTGCAAAAATAATGCCTTTTAATTTAAAAGCCGTTATCAGAGGAGATGTAAGCAGTGGTACCTATATGTTGATAAAAACTATTTTAATTTACAGATATTTTTAGAATTATTTATCGGAATTCCAAAAATGATGGTCACACTTTGGTTGATGCTTTTATTTATGACGAAGCCCGTAAGTAAGACGTTTACATCACTGATAAAAGCTTTCCTATTATGTATTATTAGATATGACAATATACAAATTATCTCAAACGACCCTCTATATTTGTCAGACGTGGCGATAGCAACCGTATTTTTACGGCCGTTAATGCTCTGCCTTACCCCGTAAGGGATAACGGCGTGATATATGTATGTAGATATGATAATTCCTGCATGTACTTGTTTTCAGAACTCACTGATACAAGTCATAGCAGAGTTAACCTTCGGAGGGCACATCTTCCTACAGATAGCGCTTCCGGCAATCACAGCGGAAATGCTCAACTCTCAAATGGACGCCATTAAGACCTTACTTAATGAATATTTGAGAAATGAAACGGGTAAGATTGCAGAATTTAAGCATGTAGTTTCATCTGATACTATTGTAATGTCTACAGAAAACCGGAAAAGAGCTTTAAAGTGTAATAAGCCTTTTAAACAAATCATAAGGTAAGGACTCAATAATTGGTAATTTAAAGGGACTGTACTCTTAAGTTTAAGCTGAAACAGTGAGTACCGAAATGATACCAAAAGTCCATGTACCTACTTTATTTTACCCTGGAAACAAAAATTTACCAATTTTACAGCTCATAAAATTGGTAAATTTGGCAGTGCTATATCAACTTCCGTGTCCCTTTGAATTTGATTTAAAAAAATATGCATCTTTCATTATCTATAAATAAGAAATAATATTTTCTATTCTAGACGAGAAAACTAAAGCCGACATAGTCCGTGTCACAACTTACATGAAAAGTCGTCCATTGAACCACCTAGTGCTGCGCTTCATTCCCATCGATTTGCGACAAATTATATCGGTGCTTAGTCTTTGTACGACATACTTCATAGTTATTATACAATTCACTCATATCATTGACTAAATAATATAAAAAATGAAAGCCGTATTATAAAACTATACCAACAATTTTGTTCGATCAACTTTATTCGATGTAATTTGAGATTTTATTTTAATAGTTTCGGGAGTTAACTGAACATTACACATGTCTATTGTATGTAGCACATAAAATAAGAATAAACATTAATTCCCAGTCTTACAGTCTTTTGGTTATTTACGTATTCATATTAACGATGCGTAATTTTATAGTTTGTCATGTATTTACTGTATACGAAATGAAATAAAAATCATAACGAAAACATGTCAAATTAATATAGTATCTAGGTATGGCGTACGTTGTAGGTACTCATGGAATATTCCGAATAAGAATACGGAATCAAAAATATTCATATGACATATCATTTAATTATATTTGTTCTTGATGAAGAAATATAAATTATTGATCTACTTAGGTCTACGGGGTAGCAGGATTAAGCGGTTATTTTTTGATATTTCTAAACATTTAACTAACAAATTTTGTTCAGCTCTACAAGTATTATTACGAATTTTAGCCATAAGAATGACTAAGTGAACCGACCTCATATTATCATTACACACAGACAAGTTTTAGTAACGAGTGCTGGTAAACACAGTGACGTTGTCGCATTACAATGCATCCAATTATTTCTGACACATGAAACCTCTAATGTCCTATGATGTGATGAGAATGAGCGGCAGGTCAATTTGTCGGTCTGAATGGGCCTGTCGGATGCGCCGGTCAAGCGAGCGGACCTTGAATTATCCGCAACGAATTCACACCCGCTGCGCCCACGCAATCGCGCGCCAAACATGACATGATCGGCATTGTTATGGTGTAGGGCTTTGTGCACTAACTAAAGAGGTATCAATTTATATTGAGAGAAATTCTCTAACTTTTATCCGTGGCCATTTTTTATTTACGGGTCTGAATAGGCCGAACTGATGCGCCCGTCATGCGGGGTCTTGAATTATCCAGAGTGAATTTACAATAACGTCAAAGTACATGAAGAGGAAGAAGAAAAGAAGAGGTTCTTCATTGAAAAACGGTCTGTTGTCAAGTCAGTGTTCAGCACAGTAAGCACTTTCCGGGTTCAAAACTGTAGTTGCCATTGACCATTGCCGATTGCGAAAAGCAGAATTACGACAAGAGGAAGAAGAGAGAACGAAGGTGATGAGTCATTTTGAACAATGGGTTGTGTGCAATTTCAGTCACCTTTTATTTACCAATGGTAAACTTTCAGCAGTCAGATTGATTAGGATATTTTTTAACTAGATAAGTAGGTATTTAAAATTCTTTACATAAAATTCATTATCAGAAGGTTATGTTGATGCGCAAGTGCAACAAGCAAAATTTAATTGGCACTTATTATGAGGTCACTAATATAAATTAAATACAATGGCGAAATCATTACCTACCTAATACTTTTAAACATAATTTTATTATTTGCATATATTACGTTTGATACCTAGAAAATCTAAATTTCTACCAGGCTAGCCTTCATAGAAAGATTCTTACTGATAATAGACATTGAGAAGAGAAAATTAGAAGTAGATAAGTACTTAATTATTATTGAGTATTCAAGAAATTGTAGGTACCTACACCATATCCCGCCCTATGGTATGAGTGCACATGGGCCCGCATAGTAAAAGTGCCTACTTTATATGGATAACGTATATTGTTCTAATGAAGTGCCACAAACGCAGGTGCTTACTCAAGTGCGATTATTCTACTCATTGCAACGGACCTATAGCCTTATCTAATACTTTTTAACGTTCAAAAATTATATAATAATTATTAATTATTATTAAAAATTATTAATTATTATTAAAAATTATTAATTATTATACAATTATACAATAATTATGGGGTTTCTGCGGGCGAAACTGTTCTTACAGCCGTTTCCAGTAAGTACTATTAAACTAACAACGCCATCTATTGACGAGTAAAAAACCGAGTAAGTGTACCAGCTAGTTACTATTTAAAACTCGAAGTCGCACTTTATAGTAAAACAAAAGATTTGATAGCTTTTTGAGTACTATTGAAATTGGGCAGCAGCGAATAAAACCGCTGGGCAGGCGTCTATAAGATTTCTGTTGATGTTTCACCTTGATCATTACAAACGTCGTTATCGGCAGACAAGCATTTATTTCTAACACTCAATCAATGATATTTATTGTTTTGAATCACTTCTTCTTGAATCACTTGGGTTTAAGCAATAGTTAGCTAATGTTGGAAAAATATTGTATTCATAGACAATTAACCTTAAAACTTTAGTAAGCTATTGTTGGTACGTCCAACATCCTGTATGTTCAATTAGTTAAGTTGGTAATACTGTGACTAGCTGTCAAACTATATAATACTTCCTTGCCTTATCGTTGAAACGTACGCTTGGTCTTTATAATAAAAACGCGAGTGTTTAAAGTAAATGTGGTTTATTTCATACTACCAAAACCTATTAAATCTATACAACGCAGTCCACTTACACACGAACATATGGTCCATCGAACCATAAAGGTGGAATAAATCGCGAGTGCAGTACCTACCATTCGTAACAAAGACAGTGCTACGCTACTCTGCTACGTGTTACCTACATAATACGGACAGCGAAATATACATCGTGGTGTTGTTACTGTCGCAGTCGAGTGATAATACAAGTGCTGTACAGAAAAGAACATTCAGCGTGGTTTGGTCAAGCTACATTACAAAGGTCATCAAGATTCTGCAGTCGGTTTTTCACGCCATTACGCAATCATACCTACCTACCACCAACGAAGCAAGTTACAAATACAAAAAAGCAAATTGAAACAAAGACGGAAGTTTGCAGTGAACAATAACAATTATCGTCGACGCATTCCGCCAATGTTATTTTGTTTCAGCTATTTATTTCCAGCTTTATTTACAGCATTCAATCAATCAATAACGCCATTATATTGATTGATCAATACCTACGTATTTCATACAAGAAGCCGTATTGCCCACGCCGTCGTGTTCAGACTGTTTTCGCTGGGCGGAAGTCGCAAGTGTGCAGCAAGCGCTGTGATTGGCCGTTACGCAAGCCGCTCTCGAACGAGATTGGTTCGCGCCGAAATCGCGCGACAACAATGCGCTGACGCCATTCATCAGAACTCTGTCTTCGTCAACAACGTCACGTCGTTACATTTGTGAGCGATCAATTTGGCTCGGCTTTACGTATTTCATTTCATTTGCAGCAACATTGTTTATGTGTATAAATATCAATTGTTGTAAAAATTCAAAAATTGAGAATTTCAATTAGTTTACAATCAAAAGTTACAAGGATTTCCATAAAACCGTGTGTTTCATCAGCCATTTGTGTGGTGAACACTGGTGGTGATACATTTTGTTCAAAATGGCGGATGAAGAGGAATTGCTAATGCTTGTTCGCAAAAGAGGTAATCTTAAAGGTGTTATTACTAAATTAACAACTGCATTTGCTACAAAACAATTTACTAAGTTTGAGCTTATGCGTATGCAGGAACGTTTGAAGTCCACGTTTGATAAGTATGAACATTATAACTTAGAAATATGCGGTATAAATGAAACCAAATCTGATGCCGATTTCGAAGCTACAGAAACGAATTACATGACACTTTGTGCTAAAATTGATGAATTGTTAGCTGAACCCAAACATTCCTGCTCGACGCCAATGCAAACAAAGTTGCCTCACATTTCTATACCTACTTTCAATGGTAAATATTCAGATTACAAGGCCTTTATCGGTTTGTTTGATAGCCTTATTCATAAAAGCGAGCGTCTTGATAACATTCAAAGGTTCTTCTATTTAAGAAATTACCTACAGGGTGAAGCCTTAGATTTAGTAAAAAATCTGTCAATTACTGGTGAAAATTATACAGAGGCAAGAAAAATTTTGGACGATAGGTACAACAATGAATATAAAATTACAAATGAACTTATAGGCTCATTATTAGACATTGTACCAATTACAAAATCAACTGCTCAAAACATAAGGCAATTTGTATCAGTTGTAAAGCAACAACTAGCCGCACTTAAAAATTTAGGCAAACCAGTTGATCAATGGGATGATATTTTATTATCAATTCTTACACGTAAGCTAGACACCTTTTGCAGTAGGGAATTTCAACTATCTAGAAAAAAAGAAGGGCCCAAGGTATCTGATTTGTTGGACTTTCTAGAAACCCGTGCCCTGGCTTTGGAAAATGTGGAAAAGCCTGTTCCTGCGCAGCCGACTCAGTGGAGTGGTGAAAGACAGAAGGTATCTCATGCAGCGGTGAAGACTCCGGTGCCAAACTCCTGCTTAATGTGTAAGTCATCAACTCACAAGCTTTATCTTTGTGCGCAGTTTAAGCTTCTTCCAGCAGCTGAAAGGCTTAAGTTTGTTGAAAAGCATGGCATTTGCAAAATTTGCCTAAATTCACATAAAAATAAATGCAGATATCACTATTTCAAATGCGAATGTTGTAAAAATAAAGGACATAATAGTCTCCTTCATCAATCAGAAACACAACCTCCTGTGAGTTTAATATCACAAAAACATGACCCTCATACATTGTTGCCTACTGTTAAGGTCAAGCTCTTTGCTAAGAACGGCACTGAAGTACATGTAAAGGCTTTGCTCGACGGTTGCTCCCAAGCGTCTTTAATCACCACTGAACTGGCTAACCTGCTTCAGTTGGAACCGAAGGATGTAACTGAAACCATTACAGGTGTAGGTAATGCTACTAGCAATGTGTCCAAGTCTGTCAGCATTCAAATGCATTCACTAACACGAGATTTCCAAATGAATGTTCATTGTAATGTTATGGATGAAATTACCACTATGCTACCTCAGTTTCCATTCAAAATTGAGGATTTGGAGCTTCCACCTAACCTTGTATTAGCTGATGATAAATTTAATGTACCTAGCAAAATACACATTCTATTGGGTGCTAATGTTCTTTTTCAGACACTACTACACAATGATCCAGGATGGCTTCAGACCAGCCTAAACAAACAACATGTGAACAATGAAGGGCTTCCTCTGTTTCGTGTGATAAACACTCTATTTGGCCATGTAGTCGGCGGTGACTTACCTATTTCCACTTCTGAACATCATACACATTTACCGGTTACACTCCACTGTTTAAAAGAAGACACCACATTGCACACTCTAAATGAAGATTTAAACAACTTTTTTCAAGTAGAAAAAATTCCTGAATATTTTCCAGAAAAGTTAAATGAGTTTGATGCTTGTGAAAAGATTTTTTGTGAAACTGTAAAATTAGACACACAAAACAAGAAGTTTCAGGTAGGGTTGCCTCTAAAGTTGCCAATAGAATCCGTTAAGGAGACACTTGGAGATTCTTTATATTTTGCTCTGAAAAGATTTAATAACTTAGAACTTAGATTTAAAAAAGATCCCTTTTTATATGATCTTTACAAAGATTTTATTCATGATTACATTGAGCAAGGGCATGGATCTTATGTAGACATAAATAAATATGATCTTGAAAATGACCCTGTATGCTTTATACCACATCACCCTGTATTAAAACTTGAGAGAAAAACTACTAAATGCAGGGTAGTGATGGACTTTTCTATGAAAACTTCAAAAAAGGTCTCAGTAAATGATTTGTTACTCAATGGCCCAATATCTCAAAAGGAGCTTTTTGATATTTTGTTACTATTCAGAGTAGACAAGTATATTTTCATAACTGATATCAGAAGTATGTTTCGGTGTATTAATTTAGATCCTATATACAGACCATTACAAAACATTCTCTGGCGGGATAGTCCACAACAAAAAATACAATGTATTCAGTTGAATACAGTTACTTATGGTATGAAGTCTTCTTCCTACTTAGCTACAAGATGTCTAAAAGAGCTTGCCATTTTATATGGAGATCAATTTCCACTGGCTGCTTTTATCATAAATAACTGTATTTATGTAGATGATGCAATTGTGTCACAGAGCTGCCCAGAGGTACTGTTAGAGTCAAAAAAACAGCTTTGTAGTCTCCTTGAGTAAGGGGGTTTTCATTTACATAAATGGTTTTCCAATTTACCCGAATTATTACAGGGAATTCCTAAATCTAGGCACCATTTTGATGATTTTGATCTAGAAAAAAGAAATTTTTCACTAAAAACTTTAGGGTTGAATTTTAATACACAGGATGATTCTTTTGTTATTTCAAGTCCTAAACCAATCGAGGCTACACCAACCACAAAGCGTGAAATCCTGAGTTTTATAAGTAAATTCTATGACCCCTTAGGATTCGCAGGTCCAGTTATAGTAGGCGCGAAGGTAATTATGCAGCAGCTATGGCTAGCCAAGATTGATTGGGAGGATAGTCCTCAAGGCGAACTATTACATTCATGGTACGAATTTTATAATAGTTTGCTCAAAATGACACCTATACCTATACCACGATACACCAACTTACACAACACAAAAACTGTACAGATTATAGGTTATGCAGATGCGGCACAAAATACTGCATACGGTGCTTGTGTATATTTGAGAGTAATCGATGAGTCAGGTAACATAAAGGTCTCTTTACAATGTTCAAAAAGTCGAGTTAATCCAATCAAACAAGACTTAACAGTTCCACGTATGGAACTCAATGCAGCCGTTTTACTGGCCAAGCTAATATCAAGAGTTTGTGACACAATTGCACTTAAATTAAAAATCGACGACGTAATACTTCACTCAGATTCTCAAATTGTATTAGCGTGGATTAAAACTCCATTAACTAAATTACATGCATACGTAGCCAACAGAGTTAAGGTGATCTCTGAGCTGACCGGTAGTTTTGTTTGGTCTTACATTGATACAGAAGAGAACCCTGCGGATTGTCTCAGCAGAGGAGTACTGCCTGATGAGTTGGAGAATCACCCGCTGTGGTGGACTGGTCCACAATCTTTGTATAACAGTGAGTATAAACCACAATTATATAACTCAGTACCCCGCGACTTGCCTGAGACTAAAGCTGAACCAGCGGCTCTCAACATTATGGTATGTTCCCAATCCAGTGGCAATAATGAGTGTAATGTATCTTTGGAGCTTCCTGAGTATTCTAGCATAAATAAAATGCAAAGGGTTTTAGCTTACGTGTTCCGTTTTGTACATAATTTAAGGTCAAAAGACAAAAATAAGTTGTGTTATTTAACTACCAAAGAATTAAATGAGTCATTAATGTGAATTATTAAACAAGAGAACTCATGTATTTCAAGATTAGAGTCATGGAGAATTTGTAACAATCTCAAACATTCATTTTGGAAAGAATGGAGTAAAAATTATTTAAATACTTTACAAGTCACGTCCTAAATGGACAGATGTTTGTACTAACATTAAGGTAGGATCTCTTGTTATATTAAAAGATGACAATCTTGCCCCTTTATATTGGCCAATGGCCAGAGTAATTCAAACCTTTCCAGGTCCAGATAATAGGGTCAGAGTAGTAGAGGTCAAAACAAGCAATGGTAGAACACATAAACGTGCTGTAACAAAAGTGTGTGTGTTACCTATATAATAAAAGTAGGTAATTATAGTGTTTAGCACAAGAAACAGATTACAGGTATTCACATGTTGTAATTTTGGTTAAGTTAGATACTTTAATTTGGTACTTGTTTGTTATAGTGTACCCATTCTAATATTGTTTTTGTTTTCCTGGTGGTGAACTGACTATGTCACCTAAGTAAGAAATGTAACAGTAAGTTCAAATAATAGCTTACCTACATATTTTTATTATTTGCCTACGTGGTTTAAACCGATCCCAAGATTTATTTATGTCGTAGGGCTAGGCTAACAAATGTGTAGATACCGATATTATTTTGATCACTAAAGTTCAGTACTGTGTAAGGTTACTAATGTGTAATTTTATCATAAGTAATGTTTCTTTATACATATTTGTAATGCATTAAAGATTACATTTGTTTTGTTCAAAGGTTGGTAACAAATTTATGTTATTTAACTAAAGTTTACATGGATGTTAATTTTTTATTAAAAAGTCAGGGTTGACAAAACCATCCTAGGGTTGTCAAAATTTAAACTTAAACTTAGTTTTATAAAATAAAATAAGTTGTGAAATCCTTTGCTTGCCCTGGGCAATATGTTGGTACGTCCAACATCCTGTATGTTCAATTAGTTAAGTTGGTAATACTGTGACTAGCTGTCAAACTATATAATACTTCCTTGCCTTATCGTTGAAACGTACGCTTGGTCTTTATAATAAAAACGCGAGTGTTTAAAGTAAATGTGGTTTATTTCATACTACCAAAACCTATTAAATCTATACAACGCAGTCCACTTACACACGAACAGCTATTAATTGATTTTAAGAATCTTTTATTAATGTAAAAACCGTAACATGATTTGATGTTTTAGTGTTCTTTTAGGTGGATCTCAGACTTAACGCACGACGGACCGCTAAAATATCACAGGGTTCTGTCAGATCCATACTAGAAATGTCAATCCCCATACTAAAACCGTTCAACCGCTGTCGACGCAGCGCTATCGCAGTGTCGTCCGTCGAGTGCAGTTTTAGTATGGGAAATAACGTTTATTAGTATGGGTCTGATAGACCGCTGCGATATTTTAGCGGTCCGCCATGCGTATAGTGTGTGATGCGCCTTACTGGTACATTGTTATTACTATTTATGAAATGCTTTTATATTAATTAAGGCTTTAGGGCAGAATATGAAGTGCTAATATTAGTCCATATTCGCGATATATTAGGATATTTTAACGCTAGTTTGAGACGATTGAGTCTTACACGCGCATAATAAAAATAAGTGCGGAGAAATATCTGATTTTAAGTACAAGACAAATAAAACGCGAGTAAAAATCATGCGAAAAATGAGTTGATATTAACATTTTATCATATCAACATGTCCGAATTTTTTACCGTTATTAAATAAAAGTTTTCAAAATATTGGTAATAATCAATAAGAATACCTACACAGGCGGTTAAAAAACCGGTTGCAGTTTGCAGAAAGGATCCAGGCGAGTTAGTTGGTCCCGACGATACCCGAGGGCAGACTATTGCCCACAGATTATAATATAGGGACCTATCTATAGTGTTACCCACTTTTTTTCTAATATCTTCATCATGCTATGCCAAACAATTGCTAAGTAAAATTTATTTTATGTAAAAGTAAACTTTTTCTATCTGTTTGTTACCTTCCTGAATATCTGTTACAATTATAATTCACAGCGTGCATAAAATACGTGCTAATAGCAACATGCAATAGATAGACTAACTTACTTAAATACTTTTTCAATTTAATCTAATCTGTGTAATTTTGCGATCGTTATCGCTCTGCCTACCCCGCAAGGGATAAAGGCGTGATTTGTGTGTGTATGTATGTATGTAATCTTGTAATAGGTAAAGACAATGAGCAACTAATCAAAAATAATCATATTATGGTATGAGTAAAATAATATGGTATAATTTTACATCTTTACGTTAATTAGTAGGAATAATCCTGTTAAACTAACTCAAAAACCCGAAAGAATCAAACCAAACAGGTTTGTGTTCATGATCATAAAAAATACAAATGCATCCGCCAAAACAAACAATACATACCATGGCATTGCATGTTGCTACGACGATGAAAGGTAATTAGATAAGGTAGTTAGATGAAAGACATTCAAGTTCGATGTTTTAAATCCAGATATTCGCCACCTTCTTTCAACTAATACCTGAAAGTAGTATTTACAAACCTTTGAATTTGAACATTAAACTAAAACCTAAAATAAAACATCAACAATAGGTTGCAAAGTTCAGAAGTTATAGTGAATATAAAGGGTGAGGAGACCTCGAACTGCTTAGTCTGCGCGCACGGCCGCGGTGAACCGGTCGCCGAGTGAAGTGACCCTGCGCACGCGCCGATATACTACACGTAAGTTGCACTCATATCACCACTACTGTGAATTGACAGACTATTATGGATAGACAAAAAAAAGCTCACGTATATTAAAAAAAAATGTTATCTTCTTGCTCGATTTCAAGGCTGATTTTAACAACAACCACCATAACATAAAAATCTCAGTTATGATTACGAGTACTCATGCGTAAGATGTAAAGGAAATCAATGATGAAAATTGAGGATGTTGATTGGAAATTTTGTGTATTTGTGCTTAGCCCTGGACATAGGTTCGATGTGTTGCGGTGACCTATGATAAATATAACCTAACATTAATATAACAGTCTGGTAATGCGGCTCTACGTTTGACTCCAGCCTTTATCAGTCCCTAGAATGGATACTTACCAATAAAAATGTATTTTTATTAGATAGGTATAAAGGCGTGATAATTTATTAGGTAGTAGTGGTTGGTAATAATTACCTACAGAAAGAAAATTTCAATTAGGTACCGTTGAAGCCTATTCAATGTTACCTAGAATGTAAATTCAGTTTCAGACAAAAATAAATATTTTATGATGCAGGTAGTTGATTTTCTAATCCACTCTCTACATCGTTTATTCTAATTTCATTGTATTAGGCATATAACGAGGTGTTGCGATAATAGATGAGAACGACTCTGTGAATAGCATACCTAACTTAATATTACGAAAAAAAATATACAAATTATTAGGTGTACATGTATAAGTTTCTGGAAATGAAGAAAATAACAAACAAATATTTACACTTGTCAGTACCTATATCTTTTATCTTATTCAACTTTGAAATGCTGAAATCGTCTTTGTTGGATGAAACTGAATAGTGTGACAGATACGTTATAAAACAAATACAAGTACAACCTACCTATATTAGGTATGCTAAGTCTTTACAATGATTACTGCCATTCAGAATTCAGTATTTTTGTTATCTTTGGCCTTTCTCGCACTTCAGCGTAAAAAATGCTGCGCCTACGTATGCGCCTGTCAGATCTATACTAAAAACGTCGATCCCATACTAAAATCGCTCTTGACGCATGACCAAGCACGTTTAACGATATTTTTGCGCTTAAATATGATAGTGGCATTTCTTAAAATTAACATATCTAGCAAATTCTGTTAGAAGATTGTGTTCCATAAGTTTGAAAAGTTTGTGAAGAAAGATAATTTTTTTTATTGAGAAAAATGAACAAGAGGAGAAAACACTTCGTTGTTGCCGTTTTATGATTGATGACAAATGGTGATTTATCGTGTTCTATCTTAGATTAATGAATGGTCTTTGACTCTACCTATAATTTTGTCGTCCCACGAGACTATTTTAAAACAAAAGAATTCTATCGTATTAGACAGCAGCTATCGGATCAATAATGGGCAAGTAATTATGTGATTTGTTTTCGTTTCATAAAAATATATCTTTTCTTGAGACCATGATCGAATCAAGGGGTACCTATATTTTTCTATTGTTATGGTTATAATAATACAGAGCAGGTATCTAACCTTACTACAATATAAACTCTATACTTAAAAAAAAACAACTTTTTGCATTGTCAAGTTGAGCATGAAGGCGATTGAGGAAAATATCATAATATAAAAGATCTCAAAGTAAAGATTATGTTTAGATGAAGTCTTCCCGAGAAACACAGTGCAACCAGGAAAACCGAGCCAGTATAAGTACACGAGCTGTAACTGACATATATCTACGCTCATGCTCCAATTAAGCATATTGCACTAGCAAAGTTATTCTTAGACTGAGCAAAATAATCCCATGACGTTGGTAAGTTAAGCTACTTTTCGCCAAAGAGTAAAAACCCCAGCCGGTTTAGAGTGTGTCTATAAAAACAAAGTCATATACTTAATAAGTGTGGTCACAAGAATACCATGTTGCCAGAGTTATAAGTAGTTTTATATAGTCACAACGATCCGCATAACAACATGCGTAATTTTAATACAGTAGGTAGGTTATATTACAATGCCGAGCATTAATAGGATCATGCTAATAAAAGTTTATCTATGAATGTCTTAGGTATAGGTGCAATAGTCACAATTAAATGCTAATAATATGCAAATAGATCACGATTCGCTACCGTTTAACGACAATGGAGTAAAAAGTGCGTTTCCTGAGATACATGACTTGATTATTTTAATTCATTGCGGCAAAGCAGCTGCAGACCTTGAGCGGTTGCCGCAAAAACTCGTGACTTGCTAGCATTCTCCCCCTTCTAGGGACAAACTACCATCGGAAGTAAACAAACTCACACACTTTATACAAGCCAGTTCTTTTACCTGCACCCTTCCCTGCAAAGCATTCACTCATTTCCAAGGCGATAATAATAACCCAAGATCATTCATAAAGCTATTACGAGGTGTAATCGATCAAAAACCTCCACACATACCGCTTTATAACACTCCTTTGCAACTTTTTTATGTTTGCGCAACGTTCGTCACAGTTCCCATGCTATCCGAATGCATAACAAGCCTGATCTGGCTCGGATAAGGAAGAAATGATGCGCCAAGTTGTCGTTTCAAAATAATAAGATCACAAACCGCCCGCAAAAACGTGAGCCAGTCATCTTTATTATGGTGCTAGAGGCGCTCTGCACAATGCCGCCATTACCAAGTTACAACACCAGCGCTGATGATAGCTACACGACTTCAAGAAATAAGGGTTTTAATTTCAAAAGGATCTGCGTCCAAATTCTAAAACTACTTTGGCTATTAGAGCAACGCGTAGACTTAGTCTGACACGTGCAGCGGTAAAAACTAGATTTATCTTAAAATCAAACTCTTGGAACTAGCTCATAATATAAGCAGGTATGCCAGGAAAATGTCTGGTAGCTTGTCGTGTATGGCATGATTCATTATGTGCTTGTTATAATGAGGTATGACATGAATGGTAGATAAACCATTTTTTATTCATCCTGCGCCGGTTGATCTTATTACTATAATTAGACGTATTTTTTGTTTCAGAATCAGCATGAGAGCTATAATTTTCGTTTGCGCTGCTGCCTTAGCGTCGGTATGCAAAGCAGCCACGCCACAAGAACGGTTCGCATGGAAAGAAGTTGATTATACATGGAACAGCCCCGCGGACAAAGAAAACGCTATTAAAGATGGGAAATTCGTGTCCGCGCACAACTTGCCCCTGGGCTTAGCTCGTTGGAAGAACAAATTGTTTGTAACCGTCCCGAGATGGAAGAATGGTGTTGCTTCCTCGTTAAACTACGTGGATATCGAGGGAGCTAAAGACCAGCCGTTGAAGCCATATCCATCCTGGCAGGACAACCTGGTGGCTGATAGTGCGAAGGCTCTACCGTCGAACAGTTCTATCATCTCAGTGTTTAGAGTGTTTGTGGATGCTTGTGACCGTCTGTGGGTGATGGACTCTGGATTGGCTGATATTCTTGGTAAGTTTGAACTATAAGTACCTACATACTTTATGTATTTTGCAAGAAAGCATGCCAAGTTGAAGTTCCATATCGAAAAGCTTTGTGACAGGCACAACACAAATGATAAACTGAAACAGCCGCAATTTGGTGTGTCTTAGTATATATTCGTAAAGTATTTTTGTCTAAATGCCGGATCCGGTAAAAGAACGGAAAATTATGCGGTGTGAAAACAGCCTAGAAAATTGTTAACTGACTATAGGTACGTAGTATTTAAAGAAACTAGCCCCTATACATCGTCAAATACTTTTGAATATTCAATATACCTGAGTACCTACTTAGGGTAGAGTTGGCATCATAGGTACCAATTACCTAATAGTGATCTCGAGAGAAAATGCAAATCTGGCATGTGACAGGGATTTATATGGTCCAAAACGACAGAGAAAGTTAACGCGGGCGGGAAAAAGGATGTGGGATTATGTAATGAATAGATATGTGGATAGTTTATTTGATATTGAAGCTTTTCTTTTAAGCGTTTCCTTTTTGCGTTCTAATGATTGAATAAGAAGCAGGTAGGTAGGTAATAAATACCAATTATGAAATGGGTTTTCAAACATTAATTAATTAGGTTCGTTCTTGCTCATAATATTATGATTAGTGATAAGGAAAAGCGCCTTGATTTAATTTGAAATTTCTGTTAGGTACTGTACCTACCTACATTCTAGTATAGTCTGCTCATTAATCATTTCAAGTTAGCTACAAACTGTCTAAATCTTGATCTTACGTACTACGTTCACATGCTGCGTTGTAAGTATGTATACCTACTTTCTACGTAGCGATGGACGATAATCTAGCTAGTTTGTAGGTACCCTATATACCTACCTACTTCTGGGAAATGGCGTAATAAAACCCATTTTATGCTACCTATGCAATTATTTATTGTATTAATGTAGTGGGTAATAAGAACACACATAAGACCTAAGGTCAAGAAAGTTTAAGTATATATATAGATACTAAATTTAAGGTTTAAGTTAAGTACCTAGGTTTCTACATCTAAATCCTATGTAACCAACAAGATTGAAATAGGCAATACCTACGCAATATACAGGGTGTTACGAAAAGTACTAACTTCCTTTCAAGGTATAAACCAGCCCATGAAACTGACCAACTTTCCCCAGAGAACATAGGTCGAAATATGAAAAAAAATATGGACCCCACATACGAATTGACTCAGCCGCGCGGTGGGTTGGTGCATTTTGTATGAGTGGTTCAATTTAGTTTAATTTATATTTGGACCTATTATGTTCTAAGGGGAATGTTGTTTAGTTTCTTGGGCTGGTTCTTCCCTTGAAATGAAGTTACTACCTACTTTTCCTAACAACCTGTATATATTATGATAAGTTGATAAGGTAAGGTAGGTTCTTTGTTATCAATAAACACGGTCACGTTAATAAAAATCGATTATAAAAGATGAAAGAACGTTCATTACGTCTTGTCGATGTATATTTACGTTCGCGGAACCGTCCATTACTAATACAATATTTTGGTATACAAATGTAGTTTTAGTTTATTCTGACCTTTCAAAAAGTTGTAAATTATTATTACTTTTGCCGAGATATTGGCTTAAAATATAAAGAAGAGAATAAACGAATAACAAAGCGAATTAGGTATGAAGCTTTGTTGGTTGCTCTACAAGTCAATATCTACATTAGGTTTTTTCCATAACAATAAAGAAAAACTATTCGGTTGAGTTTTAGAGCATGAATCAGTTTTCACCTATACTGTCTTAATATAACGCTGATGGTGAAATATATCTGTTGTTCGTATCAGGCTACTATAGGTAATACTAATACATAATTCAAAACCTCCTCCTGCGATTCTATTCCTAGGATTCGATTTCGATTCAGTCGGTCTCATTTTATTTGCATTCTTCCAGGATCACCAAACCAAGTTTCTGGGCCATCTCTAGTGATCTTTGACCTGAACACCGACCAGCTGCTCCACCGCTACTGGTTCAAGGTCGAGGACATGAAAGAAGACTCGTTCTTTGCCAATGTCGTAAGTGTTTTATCGCCAATAGTTGCAAATTAATTTCAAACGAGACGGTAAAATGTAATGGTACGATTGATGCTTCCAGTCCAGTATTAGTATTTCGTAACATTTTAGTTTGCAAATCACTATACTAACGGATCTTGTATTGAGGCAACATATTTGCTCAAACCAGTACGCTCACTTCACTGTTAAAACATCTATAAATTCAGAATATTACTAAAACCTCTTCATCCGAAGATCATAGCGAGGTCAGACTGGTAATAAGATACAGCTCATACTTCACTCTTTCATCATAACATAACTTTTATCCGAGTCTAGAATGTCAAAGAAAAACCAAAAATTTAACGCTCCAAGCCAAGATGTAACTTTTCTTTCTAAGTACGATTGGGATTTATCAGCTACCTGTGCATTTTATGGCATCAATAAAGTATTTTCGTTGTTTGTTTGATATTGTTACGGTATTTTCTACTTCTTCCAGGTAGTAGACGTGGACAAGAATACCTGTGACGATGCGTTCGCTTACATCCCTGACTTGGGCGGCTACGGCGTGGTGGTCTACAGCTTGAAGCAGGACAACTCGTGGCGTGTTTCTCATCACTACTTCCACTTCGATCCTCTAGCTGGACAGTACAATGTTGGAGGCATAGAGTTCCAGTGGACTGATGGAGTGTTCGGACTTGCCTTGTCGGAGCCTAGAGAAAATGGGTAAGTGTTAGTAATCTACTTCCACTTCAACCCTCTGGCTGGAAGTACATATAATTTTGTAAGGAATTGACTTCCAGAGTTCCAGAAGAGGTACAATGTGGGACGCAACCAATTCCAGTAGGCTGATGGGCTTTTCAGACTTGCCTAAAGAAAAAGGAAGTGTTGGTGTGGTGATCTACTGACTAACTACTAGCGTGTTTCTCATTATTACTTCCATTGGCTGGGCAATATTATATCGGAGGTATCGAGTTCATCGTACCGAAGGAATATTCATTTGGACTTTCCTCATCGGAACCCAAATAGGATGAAACTTTTGGACAGGTTTAGTTGTTAGTAAATATTACCTTAGTTACATATTTAACTTTATCTTTGTTTTGACATCTTTTCGCGAGGTATTGGAATTAGCAAATAGCCTTCTCGAAAAATTGAGAAACCCCTAGTAAATACAAAATGTCCAGTCAGTTCCTTCTTCCACTATGGCGGATCGCACACTTGACGTACGACGGAGCGCTAAAACATCGCAGCGATCTGTCTGATCCATATTAGAAATGCCGTACTAAAACTACTCAACCGCTGTCAACGCAGCGCTATCGCAGTGTCGTCCGTCGAGTGCGGTTTTAGTATGGGGAGTGACGTTTCTAGTATGGATCTGACAGACCGCTGCGATATTTTTGCGTTCCGTCGTGCGTCAAGTGTGCGATCCGCCAAAGTTAGAGAATGTAAGAATTTATCACGTACAAATACGAGCCTTGCATAGCACGTGAATATTGAATAGGCCATTCTCGATACGCTCCACAAACTTAAATACAGCTTGTGGTGGATAGTGAGCGTTTGCTTCAGAAAGAAATCTAAAATTATGCATCCATATGAGATTACGTTACTTTCTTCCCCATTTATAATGAAATAAGACAGACAGAAGTACCAGAAGACTAAGTATCTTGCATGATACAGTAGGTTTTTAGAGATGGTAGCGAAACGAAAAAATAATCAATTACAATAGCCAGACATATAAAAGTGCAATATGTAATCATGAAGTAAATAAAAGGTGAGAGGGTGATAGAGCAATGGTCAATCAACTTGTATGCAAATATGGTTATCGATGACACTGACCTCAAAAAGAACAACGACTGGTTCAAGACCCGAGGCCAGAACTTCGACGACGGTCAAAGAACTGCGCGATAAAGCTATAATAACTAAACGGTTCTTTCCGTCTATATTTTTCTAATAAAATTAATTCTGTTTGGTAAAGCAAGGCCTAAGGAAAGTAGGCATTCATATTTTTAAAAAAAGAAGCTCCAAAATATTTTGTTTTGTCAATTCGCCTGCCAAAAAACAATGTGCCGTTCTGATCACTTACCTACCTATCGATTAAAAAAAAATCCTAGTTCATTGGAAATAGCTAAATGATCCCCTCAAAAACATTAATATATAAAAAAATTCAAGTCTCGCTACCGAGCTGTTCAACCGTAAAAAGGTATGAGATCCATTTGAAACCAAGTCGGCTATCGATTTGTTCATTCCCCACTTAAGAGATCTATCTTAATTAATTACGTAGGTAATTAGTTGATAAGCATTATTTTATAGTGACCATATCAATATTTTCAATATATTTTAATGTTTACAATAAATTGAATGACTTAGCCATCGCACTAGAACAGAAGGTTAACATGTAATACATATTAAAATTAATACATTCAGTGCGATTGCCAAGTCATTCAATTTATTGTAAACATTAAAATATATTGAAAATATTGATATGGTCACTATAAAATAATGCTTATTAACTAATTACGTAATTAATTAAGATAGATCTCTTAAGCGGGGAATGAACAAATCGATAGCCGACTTGGTTTCAAATGGATCTCATACCTTTTTACGGTTGAACAGCTCAGTAGCGAGACTTGGAATTTTTTTATATATTAATGTTTTTGAGGGGATCTCATTTCTTTTTGTAGGTAGTCTTCCTTTTTTTCTTTTGCGGCTCTATTTCTTGAGCCTCAGCCACGGTTTTTCTCATAGCCCACTCTCTATCTTTATGTGGTTTTCTCGGAATCTTTGTAGTAATGATTTTTGTCAAGTCTGGACGGTAAATGCTTCTTAGTCTATTGTATTCACAAATTGCGGATTCTTGCGCTTTAATACTTCCAAAGTCTATGTTTATAAAATGTAAGCCGCCCAGACTTGTTACTCTTGATAGTGCTACTTATGCTTGACCAGATGTAAATACAGCTGAACCTATATCCATCAGCGCATTATTCAGACTGAGGCCTTGACTTTTATGTATAGTTATAGCATAGGCTATACATATTGGAAACTAACAGCGACATCTGTGATTATTTTGCTGGACCAACAAAGTATTTTAGGAGCGACAGCAAAATATAACTTGGTAAACAGTACATTTCTATGGAATTACAAAGTTATTTATGCTATCGGTTTATCTAGAAAACTGCATTGAAATTGCTAGATTTTTAAGTTTTTCCTTGATTTATACACTAAACCCAAATTATATTCTAAATGATTATTTTGCTGGACCAAAACAAAGTATTTTAGGAGCGACAGCAAAATATAACTTGGTAAACAGTACATTTCTATGGAATTACAAAGTTATTTATGCTATCGGTTTATCTAGAAAACTGCATTGAAATTGCTAGATTTTTAAGTTTTTCCTTGATTTATACACTGAACCCAAATTATATTCTAAATAAGAAGTCTCTATGTCTGCTAGAAGTGCCTTAGAATTTTGATGATCGGTCAGTGAGTGAGTCAGTGACAAAATTAAGAACTTTGACTAGCTATAATTCCTAAACCACTGGTTCAAAGTGAACAAAATTTGAAATATACCGTATCTACAGGGCTTTTGATTGATTCCTGAAGTTTCAAGTCTTTTGTTTTATCCACAAGAAAGTTATAAGGTGTTGAAAATGGCCTGAACCGCTTCGAGAAAAGGATGGTACGGCTGTGCCGCTTTCTAGCTCGACTTGGCGGGGGCACTGCCGTGCCCCCAGATGTAGAAAAGCAACTTATGATTTATGATTTAAGTGTATTCTTACATAGCCACGTAACTACGCGTATATCATCCACTCTTTCGGAAAGACCTTATGCTATTCGGTAATTCTAGGCTTTATGCTATAATTTTAGACTGTTGTATAAATTTCGGAAGTCGTTGGGGCAATTTTGCAATATGGTTTTATTGTTTGAATTAAAATTAGTATAATGTAGGTAACATTCTTCGGTAGTTATTCAATTGTGCAAGTTCTAATCTATGTACTACACATTAAATATAATTCGAAAATACATACGAAAATACGCATACGTCTGAGAGATATTGAGGGCACTTTCAGATGATTCGTATATCACTACAGTGACAGGTTGTCAGCCTGTCGCCTAAAGTTGTAATACACATGAAACTCTCGAGAGTCCCTTAGTTGCCTCTTACGACACCCGCGGGAAAGAAATGGAGTAATGCTATTCTAAGCCGGCACCACACGGCAACTACTGTAATGGAATAAATTGTGTTTTCAAAAATTTATCAGCATTTCAAGATTTCAATCGTTTATTTTCAAGTAGATTCACAATTAATGCTTTGAGAATGTCAGTAAGTTACAATACAATACCTACTTACAATATAATTTTAATTATCATGGTGGATATTATCGGATGGATGAGCGTATAAGTATAATGCATTAAAATACCAGTAGATTACAATTTTACCGAATTCTCGTTTTATGATCACAACAAAATGTTTTGTCGGTAAAAAAGTCCGCAGCAATTTTTTTTTTTAATTTCAGTTACCGCACAATGTTCTTCCATGCGTTCTCAAGCACCAAAGAGTTCTGCGTGTCCACGGAACTCCTGCGCAACTACACTCACCTCGACAAGACCGAGGCCTTCCACGACTTCAAGGTTCGCGTACCACTTACTAAACAAACAATGTTGGAACACTCAGGCGCTTAGATAGTTCGACAAATCTGATTGGAAATGTTTTTCTGTGGTGAACAATGTACTTATAAATACATATTTAGTTATATCGAGACTAAACAGTAGAATAAGTACCTGGGTAGTAGAGGGTAATATTCTTGGAAGATAGCTATATAGCTACTAATCGCGACTTTTCCCAGATTTGAAAGTACCAAACATGCGTAATAAATAACATCGGGCTTTGTCTTTATGATTTTATTTTAATTTCATTCATGGGTTTTACCAAACTCACGAAATAAGTGGCCTTGCCGAATTTTTCGAATGTTTTCCTGGTTGAAAGTTGGCGTCTACATTTTTTTATAAAACTTGTTTCCAGCTTTTGGGCGACAAAGGTGAACGAACGCAAGCTTCAGCCAGTTACTACGACCCAGCTACCAAAGTGCTGTTCTACTCGCAGGTAAAAATAAACAAAAGAATACGTATTTTAATTTAGTGTGAAAAAATAAAAACGTAGAAAAGTATTTATAGAGTCAGCTCAGTACCGAGTTACTTTGGTCTAATTTCCTTTAGTTGGTAGGTTGAAAAACAACTTATAGTTTATAAAATATAGCTTGATCCCTGTGACGTTTGACAGCTCCATACTTAAAGAGAAGTAAACAAAGAAAAATCTGGGGGCACGGCAGTGCCCCCGCCAAGTCGAGCTAGAAAGCGGCACGGCCGTACCATCCTTTTCTCGAAGCGGTTCAGGCCATTTTCAACACCTTATAACTTTCTTGTGGATAAAACAAAAGACTTGAAACTTCAGGAATCAATCAAAAGCCCTGTAGATACGGTATATTTCAAATTTCGTTCACTTTGAACCAGTGGTTTAGGAATTATAGCTAGTCAAAGTTCTTAATTTTGTCACTGACTGACTGACTGACTGACTCACTCGCTCACTCACTGACCGATCATCAAAATTCTAAGGCACTTCTAGCAGACATAGAGACTTCTAATTTAGACTATAATTTGGGTTTAGTGTATAAATCAAGGAAAAACTTAAAAATCTAGCAATTTCAATTCAGTTTTCTAGATAAACCGATAGCATAAATAATTTTGTAATTCCATAGAAATGTACTGTTTACCAAGTTATATTTTGCTGTCGCTCCTAAAATACTTTGTTTTGGTCCAGCAAAATAATCACAGATGTCGCTGTTAGTTTCTAAAACACGCTATATTTTATAGTGACCATATCAATATTTTCAGTATATTTTAATGTTTACAATAAATTGAATGACTTGGCAATCGCACTGAATGTATTAATTTTAATATGTATTACACGTTAACCTTCTGTTCTAGTGAGTGCGATGGCTAAGTCATTCAATTTATTGTAAACATTAAAATATATTGAAAATATTGATATGGTCACTATAAAATAATGCTTATTAACTAATTACGTAATTAATTAAGATAGATTTCTTAAGTGGGGAATGAACAAATCGAGAGCCGACTTGGTTTCAAATGGATCTCATACCTTTTTACGGTTGAACAGCTCAGTAGCGAGACTTGGAATTTTTTATATATTAATGTTTTTGAGGGGATTAACCTTATGCCATAGCATTTGCTCGAAACAGACAGCTGTCACAGGTATCAAACTAAATTTTATAGAGCTACCTTTAGTAAGTTCGCTTATAGAGGTTTTAGATAGATAGCATATCTAAGTACATACTACTCCTGTTGGTTAGTAGGTACCTACTTAAAACGAGTTTGTAGGTAAACCAACTGGTTCCTTTTGACGGACTTCGGCCTCCTATACCCAAATCTGCGAGTTCCAGTAACTATTTTTGGATATCCTTTCTTTAGGTACTGGCTGAGTTGTTTGTTTTTAAGATTATTTTATTTTTTAAAGGTGAACCGCGATGGAGTCGCCTGCTGGAACTCCAACAAGCCCTTCACGGTGGAGAACAACCCTCTCATCATCAGCGATCCTTCGTATGAGTTCCCTAACGACTTGAAGGTGAGTCTAACTCAGTTCTGACTAGCCAGTATTTATTTTGTGGTTCTGACGCATTCATTATCGTTATAATCAACAATACCGACGACCGATGTGGCGCAGTGGTAGTGCGACTGCCTGTGACACAGAGGTTCCGGGTTCGATTCTCGGTGGGTCATTCACAAAGTTGATATTTATCACTTTGGAATGTGTTCCCAGTCTGGTTAGGGCATTGCGGGCTGATTGTCAGTAACAAATACGGTTCCGTGTTTCGGATGATGGCACGTCGCTCGTTCGTTACAGTTACGGCGGTCGTTACACAACCATATCAGAAGCCTGCTACTTGTAGAAGGTGGTTGAAAAATTCTGACACTAGGGCTCTTGGGTCATTGGACGACTCGATGTCCCACACGAATTGCTGGTCACAGTCGTCCTCTAGGCTGGTAGCCTCCTAGACTTTAACATTTTTGACCGACTGCTTCCTACTGCTGCCCTCAAACCTTTTGGTTTAGGTGAATTGCATACTTAATGCACGACGGACCGTTAAAATATCGTACCGTTCTGTCAGATCCATCCTAGACATGTCAAACCCCATACTAAAACCGCTCAACCGCTGTTGATTCAGCGCTATCGCAGTGTCATCCGTGGAGTGCGGTTTTAGTATGGGGATGGGGAGTGACGTTTCTAGTATGAATCTGACAGACCGCTGCGAAATTTTAGCGGTCTGTCGTGCGTTAAGTGTACGATGCGCCTTAGGAAACATGCATTACATCGCTTATAATAATCTTTCCCTTATTTTCCTATAGGTACTCCTCAGGGCTGTTCTCTTTTTTTGCAGTCTACTGTATGAATGCTGTGTGATGCCGGCTTATAATAGCATCACCCCATTTCCTACCCGTGGGTGTCGTAAGAGGCGACTGAGGGACTTGAGGGTTTCAGGTGTATTACAACTTTTAGGCGACAGGCTGACAACCTGTCACTATAGTGATATACAAATTATCTCAAACGGCCCTCTATATTTGTCAGACGTGGCGATAGCGACCGCATATTTATGGCCGTTAACACTCTGCATACCCCGTAAGAGACAAACGCTTCATATATATATGTATGTATGTACTGTAAGAATTTAACACGATCATTTTAAAATTTCAGGTGGATAGTGAAGGTACCCTATGGTTCCTAACGGACAAGCTGCCACGATTCATTTACAAGGGTCTGGACCCCAACCAAGTTAACTATAGGATATTCAGCATCAGCACCACAGAAGCGATTGCAGGCAGTGCTTGCTCAGCTTAGAGTATTATGTCATCATTAGTATTAAGAGCTTAGGAAGTAATAATAGTACATACCTATCTACCTGATAGGTAACGAATTTGAGGTAACGAATTTGAGTTACTTGCTATTTAAGGGATATCTCAGTACAAACAAAATCCAGTATAGGCCTATAGTCTGTAAGTTTAGGTACTTATCTTAACGAAAACTTTGCAGGCGTGATCAGACCATGAAACAAAACAACTTTTCCTATGGGGGCTATGCTGGGAAGCAAAAAAAATTTTCAAGTTCCATACAAAGTCACTTAGCTGATCGGGAATTTTGTATGGAAGGTCGAAAAATTTTTTTAGTTTCCCAACATAGCCCCCATAGAAAAAGTTGTTCAGTTTCATGGTCTGAGCACGCCTGCAAAGTTTTCGTTACACCGTCCCTTACACCCTGTATAGAATCAGAATAAAACTTGCCCGCTTAAACACAATTTAGTTAATTTGCGGAATATATACATGAGTATTTGTATTAACTATACAACAACAATATTAATTTGATGACATATTGAGGTCGCAATATAAGAAACATAACATCAGAAATGTTATAACTTATAACATAACGTAAGAAATTCCTTGATCGTACTTCCTATGTTTTGGGGTGGTGTGTTTCGATTCGGAATTTTGCTTGTATCTAAGTACCTAAGTCTACCAGCGTCCTAATCATATTTAAAAATGTGGCATTTACTTCAAATAAAATCATAGCTGACAAAGATTACTTCTACTTAGTTAATCTTCGCCATTTATGCTAAAAATTAATATTTTGTTTTATTTCGTGACACGAAACTTAGAACCTGTCTATCTTGCATGAAAGACATCATAATAATGTGTCATGGAAGATTGGACTCAATATTTTTGGTTTCGAGACACGTTTTGGTTTCGTTTACCTTGCCTCTGGGCCTTACTAATCTATATTACGTACCTCTTACGCGATCTACGAAAAGTAGTTAACTCGGTAAAAAAAACGACCTTCCTTACCTATCCTCCGACCTCTCTTTGCCTTCCTTCCGACCTATAAAAAACCACCTATTACAGCGAGCAGAGTTACTGACACGTTCACAAATTCTACTCATTTTCTAATATACTGCTACATACCTACTACACGAATAGGTACACTAATCCATTGAAGTGGCATTCCCTATTCCCTAATCAAGTCACTCGGGAGAGCCAAAAATACAGAGGCCGCGCACGCATGACATTTCTTGTCTAAGTACCAAATTCGAGTAATAGAAAATTGCACTCTTGCGTTATGCGAAATCCGATTTTATAATAATTAATATGACCCCATGGAATGAAGTGGGTCCTTTCGAAGTTGAATAGCCCGTTAAATGTAAAGGAATCCGCAAGTTTACCCTGTGATAATAAATTTTTACGATACTAAAATGAAGAAAAGAAGGAAAAACTTTTTCGTATTTCCCGCTCTTAAAAATCATAGACAAGCATAAAACGTTCCGATCCACGCAAATGGTTTCAGTAAATCGTATTGAATTTGTCACGCTTTGGCTTGTATCCGAACACATAAGATAACCCATACGAGTGTAGATGTCATTTAGCAGTCACTTCAAAAAATGATGTAGCACATTGCAATAGAGTGCATTTTATATCTTTTGTATACAAAATCCTATCTAGTTGGCTGTTAGTATCTTAATACGTCAAGTCCCGGAAAGTTTTTTTTACTCAGCTGTCATCCATTCTCTGTTTTGTGGTGTGCGATGTTGGTTTGCTTGAATTTTTAATTTATTTACCTTCGTTCTGCAAATAAAGCCAGACATTTTTATACAGATCTTTTATTCACATGCGGACAATGTAACTTACGCGTAATATGTGACTCGAACAATACAAAATTTGCACCGTGATATACAAAATCGACATCGACAAAATCTCATGACAAAAGATCTCGAAGCCGAAGAATATTCACGGACAATAATTTTCCAAATGTATCGCTTCGATAGATAATGGATCCGAGAATGTGCAGAAAAATCAGTGGTAGTGAAAGTCTTCCAGATTCTGATAATGTAGAGTTTGAGGTGATGAGCATGATCGCGCCTGTGGAGTCGGTGGGTGCGCTGGGCTCGCTGAGCGCGCTGGACGCGCTGGACGCGCTCGAGGGCAGCCCCGAACCGCACGCCATCACCTGGCTCGACGACGACCAGATCGAGGACCTCGACCAGACCATACCCTTCTTCCAGCGTGTCGACAGCGCAGATATCATCTACAAGAGCAAAAAGAAAAAATGCAAGATGATAGGAAAGTATGTGATGGGCGACGTTTTAGGAGAAGGTTCTTATGGTAAAGTAAAAGAGATGTTAGACTCAGAGTCCTTATGTCGGCGTGCTGTGAAAATTCTAAAGAAACGGAAGCTGAGGCGGATACCAAATGGGGAGCAAAATGTGCAACGGGAGATTCAATTACTGAGAATACTTAGACATAAAAATGTGATAGAACTAGTCGATGTTATGTATAATGATGAGAAGCAGAAGATGTATCTAGTTATGGAGTTCTGTGTGGGCGTGTTGCAGGTGAGTGTCAATGTCTCAATATGGAGAGATGTGGAGCTATAAAGCAAGTAAACAATAGGTCAATTAAATAGAAACTTTACTGTAGTATAATTCATAATTGTTTGAAGGTCAGCCCTCTCCGCAGTGTACACTACAAACAGGACAGGATTAAACTTCTCAGTCATTTTACTAATATTAGTACATGTGGTATATCAAGGCCAAGCCTATACCTACAGATTTTATTTCACTAATAATAACATTTTCTACTTATATAAGTCCATTTTCATGAAATGAGAATAGGAAAATAGGGTACTTGCAGACCTATTTTTAACAAACATTTTTAGGTTCTTTTTAAATTGTAACTTATCTATTCCTATGTACAAAAAAGTAATAGTTATTATAGAAACAAGTAATTAGTATGTCATTCTCAAAAAAGGAAGAGGGAAACCGCCACCCTACTTTCCCTAATAAAGGAGTATATTTTATGACAGAGAAAACTGACCGATACTCCACCAACAAGGAAAATGCCCTTAAATAGATGATGATGATTTCAAAGAAAACTTATCCAAGAAAGTGTATTTGTGGTATCTTCACTTTATAACAAGTTAAACAGTTTAGTTAAGATTTAGCTGTTATCATAATTTTCATCTACAGCAAACCATAACAACAATAAACTTGTACTTTCTAGTGCAGATTGTCATAATGTTCTATTAAACTGCTTCACAACATAATTATCATATTAATGGGCACTAGAATATTCTTAAGACCACTGAACTGACTGTGACATCATAAAAGTAAACCATTAACAGTTTAATGGTTTTATATCAAATATGTTTTTGATAAATGTTTGAAGAGGATGGTTTTTGTTTGACCTTGAAATTACCTACCTACACAATATTTTGTTGTCCTTACAAGGTTTTTTTCTCCTAATCATCATTTTCCTTAACTTGGTTAGATGCAAATTGTTTAAATTTGTCTATTTTTATAAGGCTTATGAATCTACCAAATCTGTAAAATAGATACTTACTTTTATAAAGATAAAGACAGTGAATATTTACCCTGCATTACATTTGGAGAGCTTATCAAGCCACACCTTACTACATCTCGGATCCATAGAGGTTAAATAATATTTTCCTTTTTTCTAGGATATGTTAGAAGCTAGTCCAGGAAAGAAGTTTCCTCAAAGGCAGGCACATGATTACTTCACACAGCTGCTGGACGGCTTAGAGTACCTTCATGGCCAGGGTGTGGTTCACAAGGACATCAAACCAGGCAACCTGCTCCTCACACTAGACCAGACTCTGAAAATAACAGACTTTGGGGTAGCCGAGGTAAGTTACCTACTTGTTGTGTTGTTTTTAAACAGTAATCTGTTTACATGTAGGAGCCCTTGACCTTAATCCAACAGACATAAACACAAACACTTTGTTATAAACAGGTGTACTCATTATTAAAAATAACTGGGTCTGCTACAAAATTTTTATAAAAATAAATATGACATGATGCAGTGATTAAAATCTCCTGGTCTTTCTTTTTAAGGAATGAACTTGCTGATGGAGTACTTTGTTTCAGGCACTAGACATGTTTTCTCCTGAAGACACATGCTACACAGGACAGGGATCCCCCGCCTTCCAGCCTCCAGAAATAGCTAATGGCGCTGAAACTTTCTCCGGGACCAAAGTTGACATTTGGAGCAGTGGAGTCACACTGTAAGTGAAAACAAAATGTTGTCAATGATTGTTTTAATTGTATACACAATACCCCTAAAATACTTGCAGCAATTTTTTTTTACAACAAAATGTTGTCAACACAATGAAACTGAACATCTTTCCCCTACTAACATAGGTCGAAATATGAAACAGATTTTGGACCCGCCATACAAAATTACCGACCGACTAAGTCAATTTGTATAGGTGGTCCAAAAATTTTTTTCATATTTCGACCTATGTTTCTTGGGAAAGTTGTTTAGTTTCATGGGCTGATTCGCCCCTTAAGATATTTGCACCTAATATTTTTACACCTTATAGTACAAATTACAAAAATTTATATAATGTAACATCACTGTCATGCGAGGTTTAAAAATGTATCCCAATATTAATTGTTGTTTTTTTGGAGAGGAAATTAGTGTATCGGTTATAAATGGTTGGATATAAATGAAATAACAACATCCTGCCAAGAATGCATTTTCAAACTTAAATATGTTGTTGTGTAAAGAAAACAGTACAAAGTAGAAACTCGGAATGGGTTCGTATAATATAAGTGTAAATAAATTCAGCATGATACAATGATGTATTCTTTCTTGTTCACTAATAATAAATTATTCATGTGCTGCAAAGATTGTGAACCTTAACACTTAGCTAACAAGATTAGCACAGAAGCTTGGGAAATCTCTGATAGGTAAAGATATACTGAAGCACCTCTTGAAGTAAAATATTCATTTGACTCACTGATTACGTGAAACTGAATCAATTACTTCAGTGACTCATGTTGAGTGATACATAGGAAGGGTGAATTGAAATGTGAAATGATGCAATGTCCTATATCCATTTTTGCATATTAAGCAAGTGATTTGCGTAAAATAATCACGTTTTCAAGGTGTTTGTAATTTGATTGCAAGTGGAGTTTAGTTAGGAATACATATTCAAAGATATTATGACTAAGTGCTATGGTCACTTTATCCAACTTTCTTATATCTCGCAAGTTTTCATACATTTTTAATCTAAGGATCTGATGAACAGATGCTCATTCTTCTAAGAGCTTGAGTAACTTTTTTGTGAATTCCCTCAGTCCTCTTTTCGGCTTAAACTTTCCCCAAGCGCAATGCATTTGTTAGTCAGCCTAAACAATCAGCATGTTATTCATACTTTTTTCAATCAGTCCAGCTGCAGTACAAAAAACAGAACCTACATCTTCCAGATACAACATGACAACAGGGAAGTACCCGTACGAAGGTGACAACGTGTACCGGTTGCTGGAAGCCATCGGGCGCGGGGAGCCGGCGCCGCCGCCGGACTGCCTCGGCACTTCGCTGAGATCGCTGCTCATCAACATGCTGAAACGAGACCCAGCGCTTAGGCCGAATGTTCAAGAGATTAGAAGACACGCGTGAGTAGTTGACATTTAGTTTTCTCGCTGGACAACTCGCTTTTTTTGGAATGGACACTATTATTTACTTTTTGTTACAAACGAAACAAGTGAAAAAAATGAAGTGATGGGATTCGAACCCACGTCTTTTGACTTGCCGGGTCAAACGTGTTCAGAAAATTACTATCTTGTGGACAATTTCTGCAAAATAGTGAACATTAAATGTACACTATGATTACGCCCCTGGGGCCATAAGTACTACGCCGGTCAGCTGTGGATGACTCGGTGACCCCTACACGAAAAAAGAGAGTTTTGACATAGCTCCCGGTGGTCTCGGATGAAAGATCGAAGTAAATATGCAAAATTTTGAACCATATCGTTTTTGTTATTCATTGACCAGTAAGACAATGACGGACCACTTTACAATCCTTGTATAAACCATCTAAACTGCGCAGTTGGTGGGAAAATACGAAATATAAATGTTGTTTAACAAATTTTGAATCTGAAATCATATTCAAATGACGTGAATTCTTGTTTTGAACAATCGATTATAGTTGCAATAGGAGTACCTGGTGTTCCGTCCAGCGGCTTTCCCGCCCCATTATTTTCCAGTGATATAAGAAGTACTTAGATACCTACTCAAGGGGAGAAAGGGACTGATTACTAACGAGGAAGTTTGAGACTCAAATCTTGTGGCCCATTCTCTGTTACCATGCATGAACCAGTAGAACTTTATACACACACTTTTTTATATTTTTTCATTCTGTACCTACCTATTTTTCCAGTATCACAATAATGCTCATCTCATGTCAAGGCCACACTCTGATTCAGCAGTCAATATTATTATGTCAAATACCTACAACCTTAGCTCTTAGCTCTTAACCTAACAAATGTAAATGTTGGTACTTAAGCATCATTGTGTGTGGGGAAATACGTATATCATATAAAAAGTCAGTTACTAGGGGGATATAAAACATGATATTTCATACGGAGTAGGTATATTATAGCGAGTCAAACGAATTCCATGAACTTTAAACTTATAAAAACCTATTTAATGAATTTCGCAGTAGTACAAGTAGGTACAGTTACAATTTACTTACAACGCGTCATTCCATTCTACACACATTATTTTATCATTATTTACCGAATTAAACACACAAACATAGTTTTTACTCGTATTTGTTTAGTAGATTAGAGATAAGAAGAAAGGCCTAAACAAAGGTGTATGTTTGCCATCGCCATTTCAAAGATTAACTCCAGCAGACTCTAATTATGCTGGCTTAGAATAGCATCACCACAATTCTGCGCAAATAGCGACTAAGGTACAAATCCATCCAGAGAATGGACAGCGGCATTCCCTGTGAATACAACGTCTTGCGCTACGCTTTTCAATCCATTTGCCATGCGTGGTGATACCGCAATACCCACTGATTGTGAGAGTCCCATGTCCAGCAGTGGACTGTAATATATGTATGAAAGTAATTTCACTAGCTTTACTTTTAATCGTAATTTTATTTACATGTTAATTGCGTTCACAATGTTGTTTACTAAATTTACATGGGCTCTGATTAGTTTTACATCTTTACCTACGTATTTGTTTACTGCAACTAATTCTCAAGTGTCTGCAATAAATATACTGCGTTTTAGCAAACTAGACTTAATATAGCAAATCTAATTACATTATTATTGTGTAAGTTTTCTAGCCTCACGGTGCGGAATGTCCATTTACAGGAATTTTCACTGTGTCCGTTAAGTCTATTTCCCTTTAAGTATACCTACGGTAAAATGGCAGTACAGCAATTCGAATGAAATAAACTCTTATTCAAAATTACGTAGGAAACTACAACACCATTAATAACATTTTTTTTTTGGTTCGTCACTTTATTTTCGTAATTTGATTCTTGTGGTTGTGTTTATACCTACTACAAAGCCGCTTACACTCAGTTATCTACTTTGGACATACTCTCATACCTAGACTTGTAACCATATGTAAATATAGTGCTTTAAATATAGCTTGACACCTGGGACGTTTGACAGATCCATATTAAAACAAATGAAAATTGACCTTATGCCCATTAACCCTAAGATTAGCCAAGCGAAGCACGAGTGTACTACCCACATTCTCTCGAAATTAATGGTAGGTTACTTTCTGATGTGCTAGAAAGCTGGAATTTGATATGTAAAGTAAGATTAGTGAATACGAATCTTAATTCAATAACAATCCCCCAAACTTTGGTGGTCATTTGTATGAAACTTTATATTTTATTATGATAGAGGTTAAATATTTGCGATATGGACTTGTAGCTGTTATGAATAAAAAAATACCAATATTTATCGGGACCGCAATTTTTACAAAGTTACACTTAGCCCTTTTAAAAAATGGGGTGGAAGTTTGTATGGTATTTTCTTACCCCTACAAAAAGAAATTAAATGTCAGATAATTTTTGCCACAGACTGGCATAAAAATAATATCGGTTGTGCATATTGCTTTCTGAAAAACAGTAGTCGTGAACTTAAAGACTTGTCATGTAACGTATAGGTATTATCAAGTATTATTATTATGTATGATCGTTGCATATCTCGGTTACAAAATTGTTCTAATCATGTCGTAGGAATCATGTGTATGATTGCTGCACTACGTACCTTGCCACAAGGTTTTTTTCAAGATTTCAATCCTTTATTTCCAAGTAGATTCCCAACGAATGCTTTTAGAAAGTCAGTAAGTTACAATACAAAACTGTCACTGAATAAATAAATTAGTCATTATAAAAAAGAGAAAATTGTCAGACACAATGATTATCTTTTTTATATCAATTTTTATGTTCCTAGTAGAAACGCGGCAAGACAGAGTGGGATAAAAAAATAAAGGCACTGCCTTGGGGCTGGCCAGAACAAGACCAACTATGTATGTGTAGTTAAGTTACATGTCTGCAATCTCGTCGGTATTTGGTTAGATTAACGAACTAATAATTTGATCAGTTCAGTTACGTTAATTTGATACTAATTTGTAATTCATATTGTCTTCCTAGTATTTTTTCTTTTACAAATAAATTCCTATCGATTATGCACCGTGTTTCCGGGACGTTGTTTAGGGCATCTATTTAACTAGTTTCCTCCGAAATCCGGTCTGGTGATAAATACCTATAGATTGAGATTGATGTAAGCACTCGAAATATTTGGAGGATAGTTAACAACTGATGTAAGTATTAGTATCTTATCTAATCTGTAGAATCAAATAGTTACTAGCAGTTTCTTTGCATAGGCCCGTTTGTATTAGATTCTACTTAAAAAAAATCATCACTACATGGTATAAAGCAAAGTCGGTTTTCGCCTCTGTCCCTATGTATGCATTCTTAAATCTTTAAAACTACACAACGGATTTTGATTCATATTTTTAAATAGATAATGGAAGGTTTTTGTGTATAATATTTGCCGAAAAAATTACTTATTTCCACGGGAAAATGAGTTACTGCGGGCCGTTAGTTAATGAATAAAAATAACTGAAGGCTTTAGGGCTGTACCTGATGAAGAGAAAAAATACTAGAGATCTTATTTTGAACTTTTAGTCCTGTCACTAAGCGTCTATTGAAAAACATGTTTTCCTCTTCAGATGGGTGAAAGCGACGCCCCCTCTCGAGCACGGCGAGAAGTTCGTGGCGGTGCGGTCGCGGCGCTCGGACGAACTTCACTCCTCCACCGTGATACCGTACCTTGTGGAGCGCCACTACGCATCAGCTCAAGACTACTTCACCGAGCGAGATCTCAGGCATGGTATGTCACTTTGAAACATTGCACCCTACCAGAAGTCACCAAGAAACATCGGGACCCGGACAAGCCGCATAAACCTAGGCGTTCATTTTAAGCAACCGTGATTTGTTGTGATTTTAGAGATAGTAAATTGAAATTTCGGCTTTGTAGTCTTAAATAGTGATGTATCAGTACCGGTAACTGTTATCGAAATAAGAATTTTTTAATCGGCTTCTTTTAGTTCCTAGTATTTTGCTTTCGTGGCGTAAAAGCTCAGTAGTTTCCTTAAATCGGCGTAATAGATAGTTTTGACAGATGTGGCACATCATTATTCAAGATTTGCAAAAAAATGGCAATTCAAAATGTCAATTTACTATCTCTTAATAAAAAAACAGGTTTTAGACCAGAACAAGCCATAGACCAGAATAGACTATCTAGCCTATTCAGCCAGATTAGGATTGATGATTTGTCTAATAAAAGTACCTTGGAAATGTGCTTTGAATATCGCTGTGACAACCACGGAAATATCACAACATTATACCTACATAGTTTTTGAATGATTCTGGGTTTAAATCTATCATAGCAAGTAAGCCCCCCTAGGTTTTAAAATAACAATTGTATTTCAGAAGAGGAGGTGGTCGTGACGCGTTCCGTTCGCGTGCGCGCGCGCATTTGCGCGTTGAGTTAGGTTCGTTGCATGGCGTGTGTGCGAATGACACCCTTTCATAACCTATTAAATAGGTTTTACGCTAGCATATTTGAATTCTGAGTTATAATTAAATAGCAATTCGTGTGACTATAATTTTGCATATGTTATAGGAAGTGTATGAAATCTGTAATTGTATACAAATCCTAGGAAATGTATGCAATATTGTTTGTCATAGAGGTACACTTACCTACATACATTTCCTAGGAATTGTTCACAATTCCTGGATTTCACACATTCCTGTAACATATATACCATTTTTCGGATGCGGCTCTCAAATATTTGCATATTGTAACAATAACTCGCTAATTAAACTAAATTAATAAACTTTTATTGATTGCTTACTCACCCGTTTTTCTCATTAACTTGAAAGTGACTAGGTATTTATTATGTAAATATTATAATTTAATAAAGTTAATTCAGCTTAGTAGATATGATTTTTTAAAATTATATTCCTTCATTATAAGCCGGAGAAAAGGTAAATAGTGCTAGTGCCCTCGCACTACGCTTGGCTCGTCTAAACGAGGGACCCTAGAGGGCATGAGTTGAGTTGAGATAAAAAAATAACAACGAAACAGAAACTCAATGAATATGTTACCTGAAACTTTTATTATATTTTTTTTTCTTCTCTAGGCGACGGCGGGTCCCGCACACTTTCAACGGCGGAACTTTCAGACGCGGAATCAACACGACGCAAACGACGGTGGAACTCATCCTGCGGCCGCCTGCCCTCATGCCGGCTCACGTGATGCCCTCCCGCTCGCACACGCGCGCGTGCCCATAGCCCCATCCCGCTCCCACCACCACTGCGACACTCAATATACGCACAAGACATACGCTACAGGTATTCTTTGTCTGTTCAAGTAGCGTAGTTTGTGTAGAAGATACCGCATAGTGTGAGCAGGATAGAAGAAATAGCAATATGCTAAGTGCGAATAAAGAAATGAGTTTTTATGCGTGTTCTTAGCGGACCATCTTAGGGTGGGTGGTTTATAGACCAAGTACTTCAGCGTTCCAAATTATTCGACCTCCATCCTATTACTAAGAGTAAGCTGCATCTACTATCCTGCTGCTGATACTATGAGGTTACTTTCTTTCTACTTTAGATTTCATGAATAATCGAATTAATGATCTAGGGATAGTAGCGAATTTTTGTTGATTAAATAACGATTAAAAAACCGTTTTAGGTATAGATCTCGCAAATTGAATCGTGAACGTGAGAATGTTCCGACTTCTATGAAATATAAATACTTAAACGGAATTATGATTCTTTTCTGTCGAGTAGGTATATAATATAACGTAAGATCCGACTCGTCAACGTTTGATGTACCCTAAATTAAGAAAATTACTAAACTCAAGATCACCTTTCCGAATTTGTTCTTGGCTCAAAGGTTGACCCTTTCCTAGAATATCCGTTACGAAAATCTCGTTCCAATTATTTTGTTATAACTGCTATACCTAATTTAAAAAAATGAAACGGAAATGGTTTTCAGAACTGGACGATTCTACGTCTGATCGAAACAAATTACTTATTTGATTATGTATAGCTGCCATACTCAAGTGCCTAGAATAGTGAACATGGATTATACATATTATCTATTATCACCCATGAATTGCCTTTGAACCTTATTTACCTGAAGTAGACAGTAGGGCTGCCCCTCGTGACGGATCACGTGACAATCAACTACCTCGAGAGAAAATATTTACACTGTGTCCCAAATCGATGTTATTTCATAAGAATGTGTTGAGTGTCGCAGTTTGTATTGTTAAATCGATTTTATATCATATAGGTTATTTTATGTCGATTCTGGCGTACGCATTCGGCAGCGAATTTTGTACTGCTTCTGTAACTTAAAGTAATAGAAAAGTAAACAGAAAGTGTAAATCGTAAAGGAATTGAATATATTCAAATTCAGGCAATATTTGATCACTAACATTTAAAAAATTGCCTTTTTGGGAGGGTAGCAGTATAAGACCCTATTTAAATCACAAAAGTATTAGTTGCGTACGTGGCGGTGTACTGATTGATACATTGAGAATCGATACCACTCGGTACCCACGTAACAAAGAGTATCTTAGGTCCGTATTTATAAATCCCACTCAAATCTGAGATCGATCTCAAGAGCGATTTTGACAAATAGCAGTCAATACTAACAGCATCTCAAAGTCGCACTCAAGATTGATCTCGAGAGTTGAGTGCGGTTTATAAATACGGGTTTAATTTGAGATACTTTCGCTGAAGAATGCATATGTCCAAATTGGCATTAGGTTCAGTTTTTTTTTCATGATTTATTCATTCAATTAATCAGTTGTTTTCGGATACTTATGTCGTAGCGTTGCCACTTAATTTGCCAAATAATAATTAATTACTTATATTGTACTAAAAGTCGTATTGCTTTAGAAAGTATTGTTTCCTTGTAGAGCATTTTTTATTTGTTTATAGTAAGTCCTTTCTTTCTTCGCTTTCTTTGTCTGTTAGCGTGACAATAATGCTGTACATTCGGTTGCTAGTTGATGTAGGGTACCCATTTAAAAGATTACACGTTGATATATTAAATGTAACTAACTGAAGCTGCAGGCGATTATATCCATTGTAATTCATAATAGTAACATAAAAATTGTGTTTGAAGCTAATGTAACTATATATTTGTTTGCTGTACCTACCTACTATCAACATATTTCAGGATTATTCTTCATGAACATATTTTTTATACAATGAGCAGCAAATTTCTGGTAGAGTCAGCAACGGTAGGAATTCGAATTGAAATGAAATAAATACAGTACGTAAAAAAAGCCTGGAAATATTTTGAGAGGTATAAAGTAAATCTAAATAAGTAGTACATAGTATTATTTTTCTAGTCTGACCCATGTTTTTTTGGTAAAATTGATCAGATTTTCATGTTAGTTTTGCTTTAGAATAATCATTCGAATCAAGAATCATTTTCTTTACTGGCATTGCCACCCCTTGGTTGGTTGGTTCTCACAGTCTCAAATACACACACACATATCGTCGGCGTACTGTGATAACCACGTATGTACTTTAAGCACAATTTTACAGGACAAGCAAAAAACCTCCTGGTGAAAAATTTTGTACTAAACTTTTTTAAACACCTGACTGTATTATGTTTATGTGTGCAATAAGCATTGATTGTGTTTACTATTTTTAAATATTCCTGTCCAAGAAGTGCATAATGTGACTTGAGAGGTTGTCTCGAAAAACATAGTACTTTTTGCAAAAGTTTACAAGGTTTTCAATAAAAGAACAATGCCTTTAATCACAATTATCATTTTTATTTAAACTTTACTCACTACAAAGTAATCAGCCTTTTTAATTGTTCTTAAACCTATAGTCAGAACATAAATTATTGTGATTTACTTTATGATCTGTCAGCAATATACAGAAAAACAATGTAAATGTCATCGGCGATGTAAATAAAGTTAATAGAAAATGCCTTGTATTTTTTTGGAGTACGTTATTAATAAGCATAATACTGAGAAACGAATCACAAATCAGTCTGAAATGTGACTTCTTACGTAATTTAAGGATCAAAATCTAACGATCAAAATCAAAACAGAACATTAAGGAAGTAGGTACTTATTACGCCAAAAGCAATCAGCCTTTCTTACTTAACCATTAACACATAACCAGGAATTCTACTAATATTAAAGTTGCTTATTGAATAATACGCAAGTCATGCGTGGCGCTCACTGTTGGACTGACCATCGACTAATTGTCACTAAGCTACGACTCCGCCTCCGTCGACATCGCAGATCCACAGTGAAGAAGCCTCCGTGTTTAAACGTGGATAGGCTGAAAGATCGCGAGGTTAGGGTGAAATATGCAGAAGCCTTAACTGAAAAGCCGTCGCCAATAACTGAAACAGGTGATGTCAGTGCTGCTTGGGGAGCTTTGTCATGTCATCTCATAGAAGCCGCTTCTGCTACTTTGGGTACTAAAGACCGGCATAGTGAAGACTGGTTTGATGACAATAGCGAGGCTCTTAAAGCAGCATTCGACAAACATTGACAGCTCCTGCGACAGCATAATCGAAGAGGTGGAAGTGTTGCGGTGGTCAAAGAGAGTGACCAAGAATTACGCAGGCTGTCTCGACAAATAAAAGACAAGTCGTGGCAGGACAAGGCTTGTCAAGTGCAGTGGCTCGCCGATACAGACCAGCTTGGTGAGTTTTACAGTGAAGTGCGTAAGCAGATTGGTGCGTCCTTCCGTACAAAAGTACCTTTAAGGTCTTTAGACGGTATGCACCTCCTGACCAGCAAGGAGGATGTACTTAAACGTGTGGCTGAGCATTTTCACAACTTGTTCAACGTAGATCGATCAGCTGATCTGCATAATATCAGTTTATGGCCTCAACTCCCGTTAGCCACGGAGTTGGACGAGCCCCTGTCATGTGACGAGGTTGTTACTGCCATCAGACAGTAGCATAATAACCGGGCGGTTGGTATTGACCTTATACCGGGTGAACTACTTAAATATGGTGGTACGGAGTTGCACACATCGGTATGGAAATTTTCATTTTCGTTCGAATGTGTGAGGAGGAGAGGGTGAGGAATTCAAAGTGTCTCGCATTTGTGCCCTGTAAAAGAACAAGGGTGACCGTTCTGACTGTAACTCTTATCGCGGTATTTCATTGCTGTCAGTCCCTGGAAAAGTATTTGCCAGAGTCTTACAGAACCGCCTCAAAGACGGTGAACAGTCTGATTTCTTCCCCGTCACCTGTGGGGTGAAACAAGGATGTGTTTTAGCGCCCACTGTTCGCCTTGTACTTTGCAGTTGTAGTCAAAGAAGTCCTAAATACTGTTTCCCAAGGAGTCCGCATCCGACTCCGCACAGATGGTAGTCTTTTTAACCTGGCTTATATGCATAAACGAGCTTTTCCAAAGCAAATCTTTCATTTGAATACCTTGCGAATGCGGATACAAGTTTCTCACAAAAAAATGGCGGTCTCGTCATCCGCACGAGGTTTTCATAAAACACAATAGATGGTGCTAGGAGTGTTGTATTTAAAATTGGACTAATGTCAAACGACGCGTTCCGAGGTTTTCTAGCCATAACGTAGATAAAAAAATATTTGGGTTTTTTGTACTTACGAGGTTTTCACAGTACGCCGACGATATGTCACACCTTTTTCCCTTGCGGGGTAGGCTGAGCGTCAACAGCCGTAAAAATACTGTCGCTATCGCCACGTCTGATAAATATTGGGCCTTTTAGATGATTGGTTTATCCTGTAGTGACTGGTTGGCAGCCTGTCGCCTAAAGTTATATAATACACATTAAACCCTCGATTGCCTTAGCTGCCTCATATGACACGTGCGGGAAAGAAATGGGGTGATGCTATTCTAAGCCGGCATCACACGGCAACTCGAATTATCAACTGAATTTAGTTTTACTTATTTACTACGTAACTCGTTTAATATTGCATATTTATTTTGGTATGTTACATTATGGCAAAAATATAACAATTACTGGTCGAGTTATATTGGAAAGGCGAGACGAAGTCGAAGCTTTCCTAAGTGAACGAGGCGTTCCATCCCTCGAGGATTTTATTTTATGTGTATTTCTCGCCGGAAAGCTGACAAGTGTTACCACACTATTGGAACGCAATTTCTGAATCAAATATCCCTCAAAATATTTGTCAAACGTGCTGCGTGCCTGCCCCAACATAAACGATGCGGGATAAAGGCGTGACTCATATAAGGTCCCATTTTATTAAGTACAAATATTTTAAAGGCATGTTCAGAAATATTATTAAAGATGTTTTATGTAAAAACAAAAAGAAAATACACGGTAGTTTTCAAAATTACCGCCAAAACCATGATCACCAAAATAAAAAAAGAGAACGACCTGTACACAGCTTGTGTAGTCCACGTGGACTATTTTACTATGGTTTGACTGTCATATATTTGACATCACATATGTCAATGGGATCATACATAGGATGCTACTTATCAATTCGATTTAGTTTGTTTGAAAAATGAAAAAAAAACTAGCGTATACATTTTTTTGTTTTTTACATAAAACATCTATAATTATATTTCTGAACTTACCCTTAAAATATTTGTACTTAATAAAATAAGACCTTATATATTGTATTGTGTTGTGAGTAAGTTTACCTCTTGAAAATATTTCCAGCATTTTCTTACTCACTATCTAACTAAACAATTGCGTGAATACATTTAAATAACATAGGACCTTTGGTTATCTAAATCCCTTTTCCCTGTAGATCTGTCAGTAGCGTGTGCATTTTCCTGGCATTTGGGATATGAATGTTTATTATTGTTAGTATTTAGATTACTTACGAAAAGTACAAGTTACAGCAATCGAACGCGTCATTAGAGTTAGTTATTGTCAAAACGTTCATGTGAATATTGCAAGAACAATAAATGATAAGGAAGTAGGTATGTCATGTACATTTTAGGTTCAAGAGATTCTTTAAAATTCTTATTTTTATAGCTAGAATGTGAACCTAATTTTCAATGGCTGTCCATTGTGAAATACCTTATGGAATCATTAACTAACTTACTAATGAAAATATGAATTAGAATTTTCAAAATAAAAATAGCACAGAGACTAAAACTTTCACATTTGACTTAGTATAGTCACAATGATCTTGAGACCTCACTTTTTACAAATACTTACTTTAGTAATATCATTAATAAAGTTTAATTTACTTTAGTTTGATGTAATAATAATTAAAAGGTTTTCGCTATTCTGATAATAATTATTTTAAAACTTTGTATAGATGTTAAATGGAATATGTAAATAATGACGTCGAATACTACTTTATTTCTGTTGATCGTTAGTTAAAAGATGTCTAAATTAGTTAATTAGAAAAATCTCCCATGTTAAATAACCGTTTTTGTCTGTTTTGTAGTGCAATAACTTTAGAAGAATTAAATACTTAAACATAGCTATAAATTTGATTTAATTAACTGTTTAGTTAAGCCATATGCTAACGAGATTACTGAGAAGTCGATCTCTTATCATATTAACGTTATTGATAAAGTATTTTATACATAGTGATAGAATAAACGATTATACTTTGTCCGGTTGTGCTGATATAAGTCCCTGTAGAAATTAAATCAAAATATCAATCTAATTTCTTAGCTAAGTTTCTTAGCCTTACTTTGGAGCGTGCGCGTGTACTGGTTCTCATTGGTACAGCTAGATGTCGCTGTTTGTTTTGAACAAACTTTTCATTATTTCAGTACAACTGGCCAAACGATTTTGTATGTACTTCTAATAAGTGGGGTCTCATTTTGCTTATTTACTACCACTTATATGAATTGTAATTATGTTGTGCCTGGGCCGTTAGCCTAGACTGGCTGTAGTGACGTGAAAGCAGAAAAAAAGAGAATAATAAAGAATATATTGTAAATAAACCGTTACAAGTAACATTTATCATCTTTCTTTGCACTTGTCCAGTTACACTTACAAACGTAGGTATTTGACAGTAATTTCCCTATATTTAACGTTTGATTGATAACTTTTTATTTATTTCCGAATAACCCCGTATGTAATAATGTATGTCGCAAAGTTTTTTTAAAGTTTTTATTGGCTTTATTTTAACTCATGGTCCATACAAAGCGAACGAAACTCGGTCTATAAAACTACAGCTAGATATTGCACTAGTACAATTGCATAGCACTACCATTCCAAAATTCCATCTGAACAAAACAATGGCATTTCCATAGCTAATGACGAGAACACTTGTCTCTGCCACTTGCCGGCTTTTCTACTCTAGGTGTCACAATCGTAACCGACTAGGTGCCCTGGTATCACAACACAGAAAACCTTTATGAAGGATCTTTATAGTAAGTGTGTTTGTAAAGTAAGTAGGTGCCTTTTAATCTTAGTAAAAATTCTGCCCGCTGACTATAAGATTCTTTTATACAGTCATAATACTAAAATGAGGGATAATATAAGTACTTTGAGTACACCTATTTTTAAAAGAACTCTTTCGAAAGATCAAGGTGCTCCCGCTAAGTGTATGTAGTAAGTCACAATACAAGTTCCTGTCTAATTCTTTGCCCTAGTATTGTAAAGAAAAGTTGTGCTGAAAATAAATATGTAGATAGGTAGATGTCAAAAGCCATCAGATACTTCCTTTCAAGCACGACTTTTTATGATCATAATATTTTATATCTTGTAAAGCTGTTAGGATTTGTCCAGTGACTGATTGACACATTAAACCAAATACCCTGGTACAATGTAATGCGTGTTGTGCGCTTGTGGCCCGGTTCGCGCGCACAATGCGCGGAAATAGCGCGGGCCTTTCCGTATCAGGTACAGCATTGGTAGGATTGTAACCGCATCGAATTGAGGTAAGTAGGTCTTCTTTACGCAAGTGAAATGGATCAGTCACTGAACATTACATTTAAATCACGCCGGCCGGAAGGCACTCAGCATAAGCCTCCTAAGCCTCCTTACATAAGGTCCCATCCCACCAGTTCAGTGACGTCTGGTCTAGACCATCATTTGAGACTCTTTGGGAGGGCCACCATGGCCCTCAACCCACCAGCCAACAAGCAAGTCAAGCAGGTCACAACCAACCAGCTTATGCGGGCGGCAGAGCAGCAGCTCGAAAATTACGCACAGGAGGCTCTGGCTCTTGTCACCTCTGTAGCGTCTCCTCGGCGGCCGTCGAGAACCAAAGCAGATTGGATGGATGAGCCAGTTTCGAATATGTACTGTTAGGTCTGCGGCAGCGAAGGGTTCCAGCCAACATTAGGTGCTTGAGGTAAAATGTCAGACACTACTAGGCGCCCGCAAACAGAAAAAAAACCCAGACAGAAATAGAGTCACCTGGAAACCAAGGTATCAACTAGCGACAAACCAACTACTAAGATTAGATGTGAGCTGGTATCCAAGAGTTCTGTTGGTCGATATTGATAAAAGTGGCAGTTTATTAGGTCCATTAAATATCAGCCTACCTAAATAACCAAAGAGCACAGTTTAACCAGATTTTATGGATTCAAAATAATCTTTATGGCTAGTGATTGTCGCTAATTCAAATATTTTCCTAATTAATTGTGTATCCAGTAGTGGTGAGTTATTTCTTTGCATTGAGCGGCGCTTGTGTCGCTGACGTTGCCTAATGCTTTATTTTTTTTCGTGTGGGACACCGAGTCGTCCAACGACCCGATGAACCCTAGTGTCAGAATTTTTCAACCGCAATCTACAAGTAGCAGGCTTCTGACATAGTTGTGTAAGGACTACCGTCTAAGTAATCATAGACAGCAACCGGGACCTATGGCTTAACGTGTCGTCCGAAACACGGAAAACCATCTTACTTACGGACAATCTGGTCGTTCAGCCCGCAATGTCCTTACCAGACTGGGAACAAATTCACAAAGTGATAAATATCAACTTTGTGAGTGACCCACCGAGAATCGAACCCGGAACCTTCTGCGTTAGAGGCAGTTGCACTACCACTGCGCCACATCGGTCGTCAATGCCCAATGCTTATTTAGGGTGTCTGCAGACGGCTGCATTGACTTTGACAGTTGCACCAACTATCGGTTTCCGTCTCATTGTAAACATCATTGAGGAACTGCAGCGATCACACCTTTGATTGAAGTTTGTGAGAACTTTTATTGCTTGAAAATAAAATGATTAACCTCCTGAGAACGTTACTAAAATAACGTCTTTATTAGCAGCTTATTTCTTAGATCATGTTATTATGTGCGGAATGGTGTCATCGCTCGGTTCAAATGAAGTGAAGGGATGCCAAAGCGTCATTACCGTTTTTCTCATTGTCAGTAGAGTAAAGTTCAAGGCATCGTATACACACATTTTTACAAGCTTGCATTGTAGGTACCTGTCCGCGTTGGATCCGTATTAGCATGTTATATTGATAATGACATGGCTAATTTCGATGTCTGAATTTACTTTGATGACTTGATTGGAATGTACAGGTACCTACCTAGATGTGATGTAGGTAATATAGATAAATGAATATGTACGTGCGTACCTACAGATGTTTTTCATTTATGTAGGTTGAAGTAGTATCAGTGTATTTGGAAAATATACATTAGTGCGACTATCAACCAACTCAGTTCGATTCGTTCTTCCCAGAAATCGCCCAGCCTCGCCCCAAGGACGTGATTGGGCTGGTTGTCTGAACAATCATACAAATATTTCCGGGTGAGCACTTGCTCCCCACCAAGCCGTCCGGCGGAGATTTAATGGCCAATGGAAATCCAAGCACCCATAAAAAAACTACTATCATCTTCTCGAACTAAAGATTCACCTTTACTTTAAGTTCTTAAAAACTTTCTACAGATACGTATGTAGAAAGATACTTATATTCCCTTCGCAGATATCATTTCTATTATATTATATTATGACTAGGTACCCAATTGTTTTTTTTTTGTATATTTATATTTGCTTTAGTATCTAACAATGATGAAAAACGATGTAAGTGATTGTTTTATGTCACTTCTGAATATCCACCTAGGCTAGGCATGAAACCAAATATTTCTAAAATACCAACGTAGCAGACACTAGTAGAATTACGATACTTGTGCTCATTCATAGAATATTAGCTACGTGTCTCGTGAAAGGATGTGCCGAGGATAACCACCAGTCGTTTTAGTCCTTGGCAGGCTAAGTGAATCCGTATGCAAACCGACACAACTACATTTAGCGCATTTAGCTCAACGTTTATATCGTCAGCAATGCGAACAACTTCCACAAACAGCATTGACATTAATATTATGATCATTTTGGCTACCATTTTGTTTCGGCCTCAACAAATTAAACACGGGAACACACGAATATGTGTACCAGATAAAAATAACGTGAATTTGGACAACAGTGGGCCTATTCAGACTTAAACCTTGCTCCTAATACGGTAATTGTCTTTGGAGATATTCGAGATAAAAGTTAAACAAAAATGTATTAATTGTCTTAATTACATGCTTGTCAAGATTGGTATCGCAAAGTTAATCAGGGGAGATCCCACGGGTCCATGATATATTATGTAGAATGTAGATACGTTGTGAGTACGTACTAAGGTATCCTTTTCCTTTATAAAAGCTCTATGTGTTAAAGATTTTGCCTATTGGTAGAGCATGTAAGGGCAATAAATACAAAATGAAACCAAAATCATCAATGTAGTTCATCCCATTGTATTTTTACAGAATACATTGACAGGTAAGTTCTTCGATCAGTTTATTGTTCCAAGCAGATCAAATCTGTGACCTTATTAAATATTCCGATTATGAAGCTATAAAGCCATTTCAAAGTGCATAATATATAATCCGGCTCGTGGCAGGCATGGGAGCCGCAATGACATCTATGGGCTCCGTTGTGTCATCTTCAAATGGTATTCATTTCCCAGACTCGGCGGAGGTCAGGCAAATGCCAGCGCCGGCATGCGGAACCACCACAGCGCTACTAAATTCATTGCTTTTGATCACATCCAGCGAAACGCAAAGGTTTTCCTAATTGCATCCAATACTTACGTCCTAGAGTATGTTACTTCTCTTAATTAAATGGTGAATGTTTGCCGGTTCTACTACTTTTCGCGATTTTTTCACTACCTACTTACTGACTTATACATATATTGAAGTAGTTTCCCGTAGATAATTTGATGTAGATAGTGTAGAGTACACGATTTAGTAAGTAGTTATAGCACAGATAATATAATACTACTAAAGTAGTACAGATACATAACGTCATACAAGGGAGTTCGACTGCCCTAAGACGGCTATTTGGGTCGGCTATTTTCAGGGTCTTCAAACTTACTACTTTGATTATGGAAATGAAATCGTTATCAATATGCAAAATTACGAAGGGCAGAAAATCTTCAAACTTTCATACTTATAGTATACATTTAAATTTTGTAGCATTATAATTGGCTGTGTAACCCACATTAAAGTATAGATGACGCAACTAGTTACTTTCGCTCTTGCTAGTACGTATTGAATTGGATAGATGTCTCTAGTCACCTGAATCAAATTTACTAAACCATCTGTTTTGGTAGATTTTTATACTATTGTAAATAACGTAATATTATTGATTAGGGGTTCATTTGATGATTTAAACATGAATAAAGTTATAGTAAACAAAATTTGTGTAAGTAAACTTTTTATGTTATTGATATTGATCAAATAAAATATTAGAAATCCTTTGCGAAAAAAGGACGGAAGAAATTTTTACAAGACTAAATGGCAACCCCAAATGTTTTTCCCGTTGAGTTGAGCTATGCTCCTCCGGCTTTTGTTTTGCAAAAGGACTGAGATAGGACTCTTGATTGTGGATAAATAGTGAACATTGTGCCCAGTACTTTCAAACCGAACTCGTGTTCATTTTAGTGATAGTGGTGCACGTGGTCACGGTAGCTTGTGCCTATGCTATCATGTCATCAGACAGACACTGCTGCGTCCCCGGGTGTACGGAAAGTGGAGGTATGTATCTCAATTGTTCAGTTCGACCATTCATCACGGGGTTCGTAGGTATAGATAGACTTGACAAGGAGCGGCATGATAGGACTCTCAACTACACATTAAATTTATAACAAAATAACTCTGTTGCCGTCATAGAAGGGCAAACAAACAAAAATTAGTATGAGGATCGCAAGGGCAATCAGAAATCAATCGCAAGGATCATTTTCTCACACCATTTCCTCATGGTAAGATGACATCTCTACTTTTCGACCTATTAGTAACATTGCATTACATTTTTTCAGATCGCATTCTCCACCATTTTCCAAACCCAGAAAAAGATAGAGAAAGATTTAACACATGGTTATATGCCATTGGAGGAGCAATCTTGCAATTAGATAACCAGCACATTTATAAAAACCGTCGTGTGTGCCATTCACATTTTGAACAAAAGTACCATTGCCGGAATAAAGGACTCAGTAAAGTAGCAGTGCCTACATTAAATATACCAGGTTTGTATATTTAATCATACCTTAATATAGTTAGATTTCTTTAAAAATACAATTTAAGTACAGAACCCTTAAAAGAATGTACTTACTTACTTACTATGCTGGCTCAGCGACCCGAAGTAGATCTTGGCCTCCGATACAACCACAGGCCACACTTCCATGTTCTGCGTAGTTTGCATCCAGTCAGGCTTTTGGAGAGTGTGCAGGTCCTTCAGAACTTTGTCATTCCAGCGATATCCAGGTTGTCCAACCCAGATATGCTTTCTTTACCGCGCGATCTTCTTCCATCCGCTCCACGTGACCAAGCCAGCGCAGTCGAGCAGCTTTACCCTATTAGCCCGAGGTTGTCAGCATAACCTATGATTTTATGCTGGGTTCCGTTTAACTCAACTCCATCACTGTTCTCTAGTACTTTACGGACCACGTGTTTGAGCATTAGGTTAAACAGCAAAAAAGGATGTAATAAATGAATATAATAAACTATTTTTTTCAGATCTACTATCGACATCCAAGTTTGTGACATCACATACCCAAAAGAAGGTGCGGCCATTAACAAGCTCAGGTAATTTTCTTATTTTTCAATAACCATGAGTTGCATAAAAAAAAATTGCTCATGTGATGCCGGCATAGAATGCATCGCCCATATTCTTACCGGTGGGTGTATAAGAGGTGACTAAGGGACATAGATATATTGTCTATGCCTAATCGAGGTCAGTGCTTAGGAAGTTGAGGAGCATATATGTATCACAATTTTAGGCGACAGGCTGACAACCTGTCACTACAGTGATGCATATATTTCTATTATTCTACTTACAAATATGTACTATGTAAGTTAATCAACTGGCATTTGATTTCCACCATCTACAAATTATTATTAATAATATCATAATGAATACTCATGTTATGATATTTTTTGAAATAAATTAGAAATAATGGGCTGAGCAGTCCATGGGGACTAAAGGGGAAGTAAGATAATAGGAGGCGCTCGTGGAAACCATATTGCTTACCTAAAGACCACTAGCTGGTTGACCGAGCCTTGCTCGGAACTAATACCCGTCCCCAAAAGGTGCCCTAAGTGTGACCGATAATCGGAAAAAACTACATACTTACCTATAATAAAAAAAAAAAAACAAAAAAAGACAGATGCTCAATCCATGCTGATCCAGGTTCGATCCCGGGTCGTCTGCGTGGCGAGCAGGCACACTTGCCGCTAGGCTTCTTCTTCGGTAACTCAACTTGCGAAATAAGCCGTTTAGTACTACAGCAGATGGGCCGTGTATTTAAATCAATTTTTTATTTAGTTTCAAGCGATATTCGAAAATAAAACCTAGCTAGATCTATTTAGCGCCCCCAAAACCCTCTACATACAAAAAATCACGACAATCAGGGCTGCCGTTTCCGAGATCTCGATTAGAAATATATATATAGAAATATATTTATATAGGTATATACAATTCTTGCTCGTTTAAAGGTATTGGATTTAAAATGAAATAGGATGTTATGTATGGACATAACATCCTATTTCATTTTGGTTTATATTTGGTTTTCGGACGATATGGTTTCCACGAGCCCGTCCTATCATCTTACCTTCTGCCACTCTTTACATGTTGCATTATCTACATATATCAAGTGTGTTTTTTTCATTATTTTTTCAGATTGTGCTAACAAGCAATTAGCAAGCACAGTATCTGTGAATGTTACCTTTACAAAAGATAGAACGTTAGAACAGGAAAACATTTTTGGGTCTATTAGAAGTCACGGGTGCCGCAACACAAATCCGACTTGTGAGCAATTTGAGTCTGCTTTTGCTACATTATTGATAAATAGCCTTAACAGTGTCCACACCAGCAGAGGTAAAAATTGTGAAGGAGATTTTTGTGATGCTTTACACGCCCTCGTCATCAACGAAGATGGAGGTGAAGCCACCTCAACTGATGTGACACGCCATAATTTTGATAATATTTTAAGTATCAATTTCACACCACTCTCACAAAAAGCAGCAGATCCTAGGATCATAGGTCCACTACAGTACATAAGTGGATACTTTGTACAAAAGTCAAAAATAAAAATATTTAAAGACTGTCCCGATTGCAAATCAAAATTAATGTCAGATGACACAATAGAATATATAAATTATAGAGAATATGCGGGCAAGAGGTGGCTTTGCACTCCTAGCAAAAATGTTGTCCTATTAATCTCCAACATACAAGATATTATTTATGAAATTTTAAAAGAAGACTTTGAAAAAAATAATATTAAAGAAATTATAAAAACCGCGATTATTATATTGGCTGATTTTAATTTTATAAATTGCGAAGTGCACAAAAACAAATTAATTAACTATTTAATTCACGTTGTGGTGCGATTTTCCATTTACAATTACTGTAAAATAATAAATAAAATTTTATCAGGGAAAAGGGAAATTGATGATGATGAGGATCGTGTTCAAGTAAAAGCGAAAAAATTTTTCAGTAAATGTTTTAAAAGAAAAAAATAATTTTTGTCTGTAGGTATGTAAGTTCTAATTTTATTTAAGAGTAGTGTGCAGCAAAAGCCCGCTATCAAAACCTAAGCCAAATACTTAAATCAACGAAGTGTATGAGCAATCATCAACGAGCTTGGTAAGTGGCAATAACATTACCCAACTCTTAAAACGAGACGGATTTTGATAATTTTGGTACACATAATCTTGAGACTATAAACTAGGTCTGTACGTTTTGATTCTTTATTTTAAGCGATCAAAGCTTTAATTTCGGATCCCATACAAACTCATAATTGCACTACTATATCACATACCACAAAAACCAAAACGTACGGACCTAGTTTCTAGTCTCAGGAATCTGTGTACCAAAAATTATCAAAATCCTTTAGGTTTTAGGGGTGGGGAAACGTTATCGCCTTTTGTGTGGGGAATATTAAGTTCACACTACTCTTATAGTGTGATTTTAAGTTGGTGTAAGGATTTTAGGTGAACATGATAAATGTTTTCGAGATAAAGGGATGAGCCGAATTGGATACCTTGTATCTTCTAAATTAGTATCACAGTAAAAATGTAAATAACATAATATTTAGAGAAGTTGAGTTCATTCTGTAATATAATATGTAATAAAACGTTATGTACTAAAAGTGAACAGTAATCAATTAATATAATGCATTAGAATAATGCCTGATTTTCTGTAGTTTTAAGTGATTTATGATGGTTACTGTAGTAATACTAGAAATAAATGATTTTAATTCTTCGTTGTTTTTTATACCTATATTATATACCTACCTATTTTACTGAGGTGCCCTATCTATAGAATTAATACTTATATTATTAGTATGAACGGGATTATCACCACGATAATGTTTTTTGTTATTACCTCGATATTTCAGAGCGGTTGCGGTGGTCGAGGTAATAGCAAAAAACATTATCATGGTAATAATCCCGTTCATACTAATAATATAAGTGTAGTGAACAACCGCGAAAATCTAAAAGCAGCTATACAATTGTTCGTTATAGATATAGTTATCTGCCGAATAGTTTCTACGCTGACGTACAGATGGCGCCAGTTATGCATTGCTCATTTGGAAGCTAGAGATTGGTCTCTATTACCCCTATATAAAAAGTACTCTGTGGCTATTTTGAGATGTCGACTCAGCGCGTGCGCTGTGAGCGACATCTAGGTTTATTATTGGATAATTCGTCGCCGACGACGTGGGCGACGTGCCTCACAGCTTTACTCGCTGTCACGATTGATGGCAGCACGGTCGCTGCACTGGTATTATCATCTGTGGTTGTAGGTAGCGCATGCGTCCGTGTGTGTAAGCACAATAATGCCAAAATAGAGATTTTTTGGCGCGAGCCAATATTTTATTTTGCGGAAATACCTAGTATCAATTGGATAAATTTGAAAATGTTTTCAATGATGCGCTTGCGTGAAATAAGTTTTGTTTCGATGGTCAAAAATGTGTCGGTGAACTTACTATGCGTTGTGCTATATAAATATCTGCCTATGCCACGTATCTAATCTGGGGGAACGGCAGTGCCCTCGCCAAGTCGAGCAAAAAACCAGCATAGCCGCCGTACCATCCTTTTTTCGAAGCGGTTCAGGCCATTTTCAAAGCAAAAGTTGTTCAAATGATGGGCCGCTTCTTTTTACATGGACATTAAGGAACCGGTGTAGCCAATGTAGACCATCAGATTTACCACAGAAGCCCGGCCAAATTATAAGAGATACAGTAAAGGTCCTAAAGCAAAAGTTGCTCAGTATGATAGGTCGCTTCTTTTCACATGGAAATCTGGGGATCCTGATGTAAGTTAACTAATTAGAGATACTTACATAAAAATGGTTTCAAAGAAATAGATGTTCATTTACTCGGTACTGAGCTGTTCTACCATAAAAGGTGTGAAATCCATGTGAAACCAAGTCGGCTTTTGATTGATTATATTCTTATTTTGTTTTTTTTTACAAATTTATGTTTTTGTAGGGATAAATACTTACGCACAAGGTAGTTCAGAACAGTCAATGCTTGTAGTCAACGTTTTGCATCGATCTGTGGCCTATGCAATGAAGGTAGGTACAAGTTATAAGTCCACAGGTAAAATTCGATGCACATTACGTAGCCAGTGGGTCATCAAAAGAGTAGGATCTTACTTCGCTACGCAATGTACTGAGAATTTCACTTGTAGAAATTGTAGCCTGTAGTTTCATACATAACATGGGGCACTGCCTGTAAATCAGCCTCCAAAATCATCTAGAATGAGCAGAAATCCCTCTATCTGAAGATTAAGTAGGTACCTTGTAGCGAAAAGTTTTATCTAAAAACTATTTATAGGTAGGTAGGCAGCTGCATACTCCTACCAGATGTTTAATTTTAATAAGTACCTGAGTAGTAATTTGTCGATTTTAAATATTTTCATTCACTATCCAGCATCTAGGTACCCCACTTGTTGGCATATATATGAAATACTACATAAGTACTATGATAATGTGGCCCACAAAACTGACCAAGTTTCTTCAAACATTGGTCGAAAAGGTACCTACTACCTACGTACCTACCTATTGATGGTGTAACAGTGATAATGATAAATAATAATGTTCTCATCAACACGATATGTTAATGAAACTAGAAAATAAATGCATAAACCTTTATTGTAATTCCATTTACGAAAAGAAATACTTAAAAAAATGATCACTCTTACGAAAATTTATCCTTAATGTTCTAGTAGTTTATTTATAAACGAGAATTAATTTTTTTTTTAAATTGAGAATCTTACATAATAAGTAACATTCTAAATCAACCATTATACTCATTTCATCAAAACATACAGCACATGATCTGTTTTGAATCGATTTACCGGAAAATTTATTTTTAATATTATCAAATACATCATCATTTAATCCGGGTAGACAATTAGTTTCTTGAAGCCAACGTTGGATTGTTGATGGAGCGGCCAACACAAGTCCTGAATCATACATAAATTTATATGCCCTTGGTGAATTATAACATAATGACATGCAAAATTTTCTTTCCGTTTCTGTCCACTGTTTTTTTGATTTCGATTTCTTAAGCTGCATTTTAGTAACTAATTTACTTAATTTGCTTTTAAATTGATGTGTTTGTAAATTAACTAGTTTTTTATTGCCCAATTTCATTCTTAATATTTTATTTTTGATTTTCTCACGTTTGAGTTTTTTATTAGAATCAGCTAAAAGCGTTTTTAGTTTTTTACATTTTGGAGTGTCTTCATTCTTAGTTCGCCTCCTTTTTCTAGGCGTTGTCCATGCTTCTGCATCTTCCATTTTGCAGTCTTGATCTTCTTCATCCTTATGGTCAATTATTTTCTTATTCGTGTATACTTTCTTTGGCGTTAGCACTTTCAACTCTGGTGAAGGTAAAAGAGAAAATAAATTTAAATTTACATTTTACAAGTAAAATATTTAAAAAGACCTGACTTTAGTATTTTACAATTCATATTTTGCGTTTAATATTTGCCATTCTGATCAAATGAAATTTTAATGTAGCCAGTGTCACCCGCGCAGCTGATACAAACTAGCTTGTATGCCAATATTGTTCAGCTGTTTGGACTGTAGCCCGTGAAAAAGAATTTCTTGTCCACATACATACATACCTACATACAAACATACATACTTACATACATACATAATATATACATACTTTCGAAAAACATAGCCCTCCTTTTGAGGCAGTCGGGTTAAACAAAAATTACAACAAAGATTAAGCCATTTTGTTTTATTTGGAGCAAGTGAAGTGGAACGCAACCGGCGTTTAGGAGTAATAATTCGGTAAAGTTGCTTATACGTGTATAGAAAGTAATGTTGCAACTTTATCGCAGTCAGTTAAATACCTACCTGGTGAGTGAGGTTCAGCCATAATCTCTGGAGATGGTTCGTGTGCAGGAGCTGGGTTCTCAGGTTGCTGGTATGGTACTGGTATAGCAGTTTTTCGCAGTCTTTTTCTCTGCCCAGCTAAGTTTCTTAAATACTTTTCATCAAAATGGTCAATGCATATGTACCCGGCATCGTAATTTTTCTGGGGGCAGGTGAACAATAGTTGCATTCCCTAAAACATAAAATATATATACATATATAGGTTGCTAAGAATATTGTGAATGTAGGTACCTACCTACACCTGCGGTTGTTGACACTCTACCTTCCCCGAAAGGGATAAAGGCATGATATAGGTATATGTATGTATATCAATATCTCCTATTAACCAATTTGCAAAAAAATATTATATTCCTACTGAAAAATGTCTAATTAAATTTCTATAGAAGTACCTATAATTATTAAAAAACAATAACCCGACTGCGGCACTTTGAAAGTTGCGTTTTACGAAATTTTAATATAGCCAGTATCACACGCACAGCTGAGATGAATCTAATAACACCGCGCATGCGAAAATCCGTCAAGCTGTTCGGGAAAAAGATTTTTTTGTCCGCATACATACATAATTACATACATACATACTCTCGAAAATCGTAACCCTCCTTCTGAGGCAGTCGCGCAAAAAATTTGCAAAACAGTAGTTTAAAGTATTGACTTCAACAAAGTATCCCGCACAAATAGAGAAAGAGTGTGTATTGAAATTTTAATTAATACCTACACAGTATAGGTATTAAAATTTTATAGGTAAAGGTTATACCTCAAAATTTTATACACTGCTGGTGGTCTAGGAATATTTTTTAAAAGGCCTGCATAAACTCAAATTCTATTGCCGGCTGGTGTATTCTATCTATTACCTTAATATAATAATATTTTTATTTTCTGTTGTCAAGGTCAAGGATTACTTAGAAAGAAGATATCCTAAGAAATTTTTAAATACATAAACAACTTTTAATAGCTGGACTAATTAATAAGTTATCTAGTCATTTATCTTTGGCAACCAATGTGGCGCAGTGGTAGTGCGACTGCCTACAATTCAGAAGGTTCCTGGTTCAATCCCAGTGGGTCAGTTACAAAGTTCAAGTTGATATTTATCACTTTGTGAATTTGTTCCCAGTCTGGTTAGGACATTGCTGGCTTAGCCATCCGATTCTCTGTAAGAAAGATGGTTCCGTGTTTTGGATAGCACGTTAGGCCGTAGGTCCAGGTTGCTGTCTATAGATGGCGGTTGTTACACAACCATGTCAGAAGCCTGCTACTTGTAGAAGGCAGTTGGAAAATTCTGACACTAGGGTCCTTCGGGTCGCTGGCCGACTTGCAGAGAGACAGATTTATCTTTAATATCACTGTGTACTTTAGTTAATAGGAGAAATGTTATATAATGTGAGCACAGTTCAAAAGAAATATTTTAAGGGCATTGCACATTTCATTTTTTATTATAATAATATGATTGGTACAGTCAAATAGAAACAGTCAATTAAAAATTATTTTTTTAAATTAAATCTCAAAGCTAAGATAAAAGTGAATAGGCCAAATTCTATAAAAGCACCTAACCTCCAACTGCTGCTTTGAAAATTAATTGTCAAGTCTCTAGTATCCTACCATGGTAACTGGAACAATCTGAGGGTGGAGGGAAACTAGAAATAGGCTGGCCATTCAGAACTAATTAGTTATATGGAGATACATCGACAGACCAAAAATGATGTAGGTCTTGGAAAACTGATTAAGAATAATAATATTCTTTATTGCACACAAAGTAATAACAACAAAGATTAGTATACTCTAGACTACCTATTCACTGATTTAATTATTCTATGGCTAAACTAAGCATAAAGGAACTGATTTTTTACTTTGTTGGTTTAGTTCTAACTTAGAACTCGGGCACAATTTATTTTTATCGTTTGTTTTTTTTAAACTAGGTACTCCACATTATTATGAAGAAGCATGTGATAGTTTTCTTTGTTGTACTTACCTAGTAGTGAATTAAATTATATTAATTTCAATTTCAATCGTTTATTGCAAAAGTAGTACATATTAGATTTGCAAGGCTAGACTACAGGTATATTGTAATTAATGGTACTTATTTACTCCTATGTGTGTAAATATATTTTTATTTTTTTATTTTATATTATAGGTATTTAGCACTTTTAGAAAAGTAAAAATAATATTGACTACATGTACTTACCACAATTATTGATCCACACATTTAATCTGTCTGTGTCCCTCCACGGAAACCGGAACATAGATTTACTGGCACAGGTGTTTTCACACATAAAGAAGGAACATTTTTGTGGTGCCATTTTCTTGGAACAAATCGCCGAAAGCGAAATCGGAAAGTCCGTGTTTAGCGCTAGGGTCAATCGTCGTGCAAACAAAACAAGTCCAAAAAATCAAGGTGCCAAGGTCAGTTGTGAGGGGAATCAGTAATCGAAGCCCAAAAAGCAAGCGAGGGTCAAAAGTAAAATTAATAAACAAACAACAACGGGCATCCAACTTGAGACTCAAACGAACAAAAGTCGGCGAACGGCAAAAACAAACCAAACCTCACGATGTTTCTACAGGTTCAGAAATGCGTTTTGCTTTCATGTGTATAGTGTCCTCCTAAATGTCATTCCTAATCATAATATTATTGGTATAAATAAATAGAATGCTTTTATAGATAGGTAACGAAAAAAACATTAACATTCATTTTATATTAATTTTGTCACAGTTTTATTTTCCTTAAAATTTATAGTGACGTATTTTAATAAAACATAAAAGTGTTTAACAAAGTCCGAGATGCATAATTAAAACGCAAAAGCAGTCCATGATTAGCATGGACTGGAACTTTGAAACGATGAATTCTGAAATCATGCTCGGAAATACATAACGTCTGGTCTATCCACTCGTATAACACTTTCTACTTGCTGATTTTTTAAATGACAAATGTATATGTCTGTTTATTAGGGATTGTGTGAATGGATTAGTAAAACGTGTGATTGAATCAAACATCGTCAATAGTCGCGGAATTCCGTGCACGATTTTATTATACACCAATTCAGAAATTAGGCTTTACTCTTTTGCTATCTGTGTGCGCACCGCTGCGGCTGCGCGCGCGTGTTATTTATCAATATTGCTTATTTGCAATACAGCGACATCTATCAATTTGAGCTAGTAACTTTAAGTCAGGTCACATCCCTCGTTCACGTTAAAAATTGTGAACCTACAAAATGCGATGGTGACGTCATTTGTATTGAAAATTTTTGCAAAAATGAGAATAATTTCGGGTTTTTTTCGTCTCAAAACATCTTAATTAATGTATTTGTAATTTTACAATACTTTGTTTTTGTAAATTTGCCTTTATGTCCGACTCATAAGTTACATTCGCTACCCGTGTCGCCATCTATTGTTTTTTTTTTTGGACTAATTTCCTTTAGTAGGGAATGAGACCCCATGGTTATAGGTATGGCGGCTTTTTGCACACTAACCAGTTAGGAGTAGGATGAGTAGGAGCTACCTATCTAAACTTTCATACAAATTTCATGCAAAAAGCCGACTTTTCAAAAGCATATGAGATCGCACTCCAGACAAATCGGAATTTTATCAGTAGTAGTAGTAGGCGCGTGGTGCAAATGATGGAAAAGCTTATCTGAATTTCCTATAGATAGGGGTAAACAATGAAAATAATAAAGCACTGCGAATTGAAATCCTAATAAGTAGCTTGCAATTGCTTTGAACTTGACAGGTGATTCCTCGATCTGAAATAGCGCCACCTAACTCCAACAAGTGTTGCTAGCAGGCCAAAAAATCCACATTTGAGGTATAAATTTTGATTTAAAACTTTGAAATTATCTGAATTTGTGATACCTAAGTCCCTTCTTTCATAATTCTCTCTCAGTTCTTGATATAAATGTATCATAAAAGATCCCATTTAAAATTTTGCAATACAATAATTGTGACACGAATACCACAAGCAATAAACGATGATAATGGTCGATGAGCCGCACAATACCTGTCTGGAGCAGCGTATAATTGATGGGGTCGAAACTTCGAAACGCAGACAAATGCTCGATAGGTGACGAGCCAGTGAAAGCGAGCGATCCGGCAATTCCATTGTATCGAGATGTGATTGATCCCCGATAGCGTATCATGAGATGCATTGTTCTATTCCGGCTATAAGATATGAGAAAATTACTTACATAAAGTAATTGAAAACCTGTTGCGTACGCTTATAGATTCGACGCGGATGCGGCTTCGGTGCGATTGTAGGAATTTGATTTGGATTCTCATGCCCGTGTGGAACCCCCAAAAGGAAGACTGCCATATCCAGCAGTGGACTGTTGTCGCTATTGATGACTTGGCATTCTAAATTTCGTGCCCAATTTTACCTTAGATAAGATGACTGAGAAAGTTTGCCCGATTTTGTCTAGTCTACTCACGACTTAGCATAACCTTACCGTTCCGTTTATGTACCCAGTCATGAGCTCATTGATTACTCATGAACGAAGTCATGACATGGCCCACGTATCTACGATCTCAGGATTTGTATTTTCATGTGCAATTATTGTGTATTAGCACTAAGTGCAGGCAGATATATCGTAAAGGACTATTGTGCAAGTCAGTGCAGTGCTGTGTGTGATGAAAACGGAGGCTGCGCCCGCGCCGCGGCTGTCACGTGTGCACGAAACAAATTACGATTAGAAGCCGATCCACCGGGCTGTTTGCAGAAACGAATCTTGCGAATAAATAATCCTATGATAGATAGGTACATTTGCCGATATACTTACTCCACCATCAAGTAAATAATCGGGAAACATCATAAATACAAAGGATAATGTTGATGAATCATTTCAGTATACTAATTTAAAATCGTTAGTCAGTAAAATTTTATTATTATTATTAGGTTGGAAGGGGATCTAGACGAACGTACCTAGATCAAATCGGGGACGTTTTAAAGAAAGTTCAGGTGAAGAGTACCCTAAACTGACGAGCATGTATCAAGAGGCCGATGAATGTTGAGGAAGCGAAAGAGGTGTGTCAGGATCGTAGTAAGTGGAAAGATGTCGTCTCTGCCTACCCCTCCGGGAAAGAGGCGTGATTATATGTGTGTATGTATATAAAATTATGAACAAGCATGACCTAGTTAGATTACCTAGTGTGTTGTAGAAGATAGACTCGTCCTTGTCAATTTCTTATTATCTACCTGTTCTTAAAATTGGCTCTATATTACCTTAAGGTATCTACTTAATGACTAAAAACTTCATCACGATACTTACCTTGCTCTAACTAATGGTATCTCTAATTCAAGTTTGATCGACAAGAATCTCTACTGAACAAATTTGTTTGATATGGCATTGTATCGGAGTTATTTCGATCAAACTATCTATCCATCCATTCGCAGCGGATCGGCCCGTCTCTTGCGCAAGAGTGAATAGTTTTAGTTTTTGCGCGCACTGTGGGAATCTACAGATCGTGTTCAGTTTAGCCTACGTATTGCTGCACCGAAACGTATTATTAAAATAACATATTGGTTTACAGGTATTAGTCGCTGACGTCGCTGTTTGGTGATTGCGCGTACAGTTTATGCGTTTTTGTAATTATAGTAGTTTGGCCGCTTTCTGATGATGGTGGAAAATGGAGGGTCACGTACGTGATGAATCCTTTGAATAGAAGTAGCTCTATTCATAACATTTACACAAGTATTTACTGATAACCCCATATTTAAATTCAGAACAAAAACCTCATTAGGTATGTTCATAATTAAATGCAGTTATGAGTGCATGTAATAGTTAAGCTAAGCAATTTTTAATACACATTCATGCAAATACACAAAGCAATGCATGCATCATAATTATGCAAATTCTACATTAAAAGTATGGTAGAGCAAGAGGGAAATTACGTCTAAGTACCTATACCTACTTCAACAGGTTAATATAAATACTACTACAATGAGCACGTGGTTGAGCGGAAACGGGAAATAGCGTGTAGAAGTAGAACTGGTACAGTAACTTGCTCCAGTGACTTGCTTGCTACTTGCTAGTTGCCAGACGTGGATATGATAGCGCTTGCGTGTCATTATGTGCCGCGCAAAAACGCAAGCCTTCGCCCTTTTTATGTAGGAAACTCGTAAATATTATCAGTCTTGCAGAAAGTAAATGAAGCAAAACTGATAACGATATTGTTTGTTTTTCAAAGGTTTATAGATACTATACATTTGTGAATGATTCAGTATTTATACCTAGTTTAGTTATGTTATACCTAGTATGACGCTTATAAAGCCGTAGTTTGTGTAAAGCCCCCGGAATAGACGTTGTTTGTTTCAATTCGCGAGTTGAACTTTACATTCAATGCAAATTCTATCTGTCTCCTATCCTGAGCATACGAAAGGGAAAGCTCATGTTGCCAGCCAATTATTTGAAGGTTGCAGGAGGATCCCCTAGACAATATCGTCGTGTAAGCGCAATAATGGCAAAAGGCGAGATAATGCAAATGTGAAATGCTTCACACGGCACGACATTTCGTTTGAGATCATCAAATCCAAGCGATGATGTTACACCAATAAAAATTACGACCTCGTACATAGCTACATGAACGGCTATGATAGTTTCGACAGTACGATTTGAACGCAATACATTACTTTCGTGTCGTACTAGTTTGACATTTGAAAGAAGATAGTATCTCTCACCTGTTGACCCCGTAGGCTGGATGGGATGAGCGAGTGAGTGAGGTTCGCAGACTGTCGTACCGTACTCTACACGGTTCGTTAGGTTCAGTGCGAAAAGTCTGTTCCTATCATGTAGTCTAGACAGATAGAGCTCTACCTTCAGTTGCGTAATATGTAATTGTTTCAGCGCTGTTACAATGCTTCGTGGACAGAGAAATGCATCAAACAGAAATACTTTTCAAAGATTTATGAGTTGAACATATTTGATTGACAGATAGGGGGAGATTACTTTGAGATGTTATGAATATGACGTTTACTAACAGATCAAAAGGAAAGTAGCAAGGCGGACAGTTGATATGACGCTTGAATCATAGTGTCAATATATCATTGAATAGGCACATCAAACTTACCATTGTAAGTGACACGTATGCAAGCGTGTAATTATACGGTCTGGTTTGTTTGCTGAGGTGGTAGGAAGTATTATTTCTGTATTAAATACCTACCTAGGTTATGCTCTTTTAGGTTATGTACTATGTACATATCCCAAATGTTAATATTTTTATATCGCGTGAGAGTTCAAATCGATGAAAGATCCACATACACTGCTACTGGTACTGACACGGCAGAATTGTCCTCATCGGATAGAAACTCATAAAGTCCTGCCACGATAAGGGCCACAAAAGAAGTCTCGCAGATGCAATGATGTCGGCCAAAGAATATTTGTCACTGTTGAACATTGTTTAAATTCTCAAAGTACAATACTGCGGGCTATTTCATTAGCTCCACGGGACTCTTTTTATGGCGAGGTCTTTAATTAGAGATGATGAATGAATGGTCTGGTTTGCTCCCACTGTGGGTGGAGGTCATAGGGTCACGATGCGCCTGGCACACTACGGTCGCGGAAGCAAGACATGTCTTGGGAGGGGGTCGTGAACTCGTGATATACCTCTAGTGAAAGCGCGTCTGCCGGTTAGATAACCCGGCCCTAGGCATTAGGCACTGCAGACTGTGGCTCCCTGCTTATTCCTCTGTGGGAATACTCGGTGCTCGTCACTAGGGTGGACGTGCCAGTCACAAACCGATTAAAGAAAATTGAAGCTCAACATGCTGTCATCCATAATGCCATCAGTGTACAATATCATCAATGCAGGTTATAATTACTTTAAACTAGTGAATCGAAGCGCCAAAGCATATATATTTTAGATATTTCGTAATATAATGATCATAATATATAATTAAAAAAATAAGATATGTCTAAACTACCAGGGGACCAGTCTGCAGCCTGCCAGAATCAAAAATAAAAAGTTTCTAGGTCGTCAGCAGATGATTTACATAAAATATCCATAGAACACCTTGTACCCAGACCTAGACAATCATAAATTAGTGTTGGTTTATAATAACTACCACACTAATTATCCACGAATTATAAGTTTTATTTAAAGTTAGTGGGGTCTAGTACTGATGCGTCCACCTTACATCAGCGGAGCTGAGTCAGTCGGGCGATGGACGACGCACATTTCCATTTCTAGTCGGGCACGTCTTTGCGATTCTCATTTGTTTAATGATCACAAACAAGCTGTAAATTGGTATCCCTGAGGGCAAATTGTGAGTGAAAATCCATTGAACGATAAACTTCATGAATTAAAAATAAATAAATTATGCTGAATCCAGGACGTTTTCGCGATTATAAAAGTACTTTAACCGGACTGTAAAGTCTTTCGATTGTTCGTATTGGAATAGCTCTTGAATTATAGTTTTTTAACGATAAAAGCTTCAAATACAATCTATTAGATTAAAATGACAAAAACTCTACGTAAAGTTAAACTATTCTACTACGTAAGCATATAGTAAGTAGCTAAATAAGTAATTAAATACAATGCCTGCTATTGTTGCTGATATTTTCCTTTGTTTATTCATTGTGCGATTATGACCTCAGTTTTTTTTTTTTTTTTTTTTTTTTTTTTTTTATATGTAATAGGCCCGCATTTGTCTGCCATCTCACCTGGTGGTAAGTGGAGATGCAGACGAAGATGGTACATGCTTGCCTAGATAATGCCTATTCACTCTTGCCTTAAAAAGGCCCAAGTTATATTGTTCCGGAAAAAGATCCGCCGGCAGGGAATTCCACTCTTTAGCCGTACGCATGATAAAAGTTGAAGCGAAACGCTTAGTGCGGATCAGAGGTATATCTACAACATAAGGGTGGAACCCCAGTCGGCGCCTCGATCCCCGGAGATGGAATGGGGAAGGGGGTATCAGGTCGTGGAGTGATTGAGCACACTCTCCGAAATGTATCCTATAGAATACCGACATGCATGCTACTTTACGACGGTGCTCAAGGCTCTGCAACTTAGTCTCAACCAGTGCTTCGTCTGCTATGAGCTTCTTGGCGCGTTTTTCAATTGAGTCTAAGGCGGCCAGTTGGTATTTGGCAGATCCATCCCAAAGGTGGCAGCAATACTCCATGCAAGATCGAACTTGAGCTTGATAGAGTTGTAGAAGCTGTTCTGGTGCAAAGTAGCGCCTAACCTTTGAGAGGATACCAAGCTTTTTTGCTGCAGTCTTGGCCAAAGATTCTATGTAGCGTCCAAAGTTCAGGTCTGACGTAAGAGTCATGCCAAGAAGATCAAGGTGGTCAGAAATCGGTATGGATACATCTCGGAAAGTCGGAGTAAGTGTGAAGGGACTCCGTTTAGTCGAGAATAGACAAGCCTGTGTCTTTGTTGCATTAAACTTCACTAAATTGGCATCACCCCACTCGGATATTGCTTTGAGTGAAGAGTTCAGATGTTGGACTATGGACTCTCGACAAGACTGGGTGGTTTCACTGCTGGCCCTTGCACTGGACAGGTATCTGTCAACAACCGTGCTATCATCTGCGTACCCAAAGGTGTCGGGCGTCAGCATGTCGTTGATATGCAGCAGAAATAGTGTTGCAGACAGAACTGATCCTTGAGGGACTCCAGCATCTATGGCCTGTTGGTCCGAGGAGCGGCCCTCTAGGACCACTCGTATCGACCGTCCCCTCAGGAAGTCAGAGATCCAGTTGCAAAGATCAGCAGGTAGTCCGTAGGCGGGCAGCTTGCTAATAAGGCTTGCGTGCCAGACCCTGTCAAATGCCTTTGAGATATCCAGAGACACAGCTAAGGCTTCGCCATGTCTCTCGATAGCCTCGCTCCATAGGTGGGTGGCATGCACGAGGAGATCACCTGTGGATCGCCCAGGACGAAATCCGTATTGGTGATCGCTCAGAAGATCGTTGTCCTCGAGGTAGCCCAGGAGTCTGTTATTTAGTACACGCTCCATAGTCTTGCAGAGTATGGAGGTGACCGATATGGGCCTATAATTCGCAGGGTCAGCTCGGCTTCCTTTTTTGGGCACAGGTTGCACGTTTGCAAGCTTCCACGATTCGGGAACCACGCCAGTCTCTAGTGACAGTCGGAACAGACGTGTTAATATCGGAGACAACTCAGGCGCACAGTTTCGCAGAACAATTGCAGGGATACCGTCAGGGCCGCTTGCTTTGTTAACATCTAGATTCCGCAGGACTTTAAGTACCTCTTTTTGGTGAATACAGACGGCCGGCATAGAGCAGTCTACTCGAGGTAAAGTTGGTGGAATAGTACCTGCGGCGTCAAGACGCGAGTTTTCTGCAAAGAGGTAGGCAAAGAGATTCGCTTTTTCCTCTGCAGTGTGGGCAAGTGAACCGTCAGGTTTCTGCAGCGGCGGTAAAGTAGGCTGACAGAAGTTGGTCTCAACTGCCTTTGCAAGAGACCAGAATGCCTTACTTCCAGCTGGATATGAGGCAAGCTTAGCGCCTACGCTACTGATGTGCCTGAAGCGTGTTCTGCGTATCTCCTTCTTGCTTAATTTAGAGGCCTTGTTATAGGCTTTCTTCAGGTCTCGAGTATTCGGAGCTTTGCGCAGTCGAGCATCAGCCCAGGCTAGGAAAGCAGTCTGTTTAGACGCCTCTGCGCGGTTACAGTCTGCATTGAACCATGGGCGAGCTTTGCTACCGGTAGGAATGTCGGAGTACGGTATAAAATACTCCATACCTTGACGCAAAACTTCCGTTATAGCAACTGCGCAGCTCGACGATTCTCCTGTAGAAAAGCAGGCCTTCCAAGGATACGAAGCAAAGAAGTGGCGCATTTCATCCCAATCTGCTGACTTGTATCGCCACACCCGTCTCTTACCACAAGGGCCCTGATCGGGTGGGGAATATACGGATACGGATTTCACCAGACAGTGGTCAGATGAGCCTAGTGGAGCAACAACTGACACTGAGCATCGGTCTGGATCGGTAGTCAGCAGAAGGTCTAAGCAGTTGGCTGTATGTGACTCCACATCTGGAACCCTAGTCGCACAGCTGACAAGCTGGGAGAGATTTAGAGAAAGTGCAAATTTGCGCGCTTCTCGCCCAGCATGATCGGTCTCCTGGAATGGGAATAACCACTCTTTGTGGTGGGCATTAAAATCCCCCAGGATGACTAGCTGCGCCGACGGGTATCTTTGCAGAGCCTCATCAGCAGCTTCACTAAGGTGTTGAAAAAGTTTGGTTGTCTCCGTATCTCCACTATGTGAACGATAGACACATGCGTAAATATTTTTGGCTACTCCAGTGTCGACCAGTACCCACAAAACGGAAAAACTAGGTGCCTCGAGATTTTTGAGGCGCTTGACGCAGATGTCGTCGCGAACATACACGCAGACTCCAGCCCGGGACATAAACTTGTGTTCTAATGTGTAGCCAGGATAGCTGAGGTATGCCGCGTCAGTCGGACATCTGATCTGTGTCTCAGTGAGGAACAGCAGATGCGGTTTATCGGTCTCAAGATGATGGTGGACAGGATTGATATTTGAGTGCAGACCTCGAATATTTGAGAAGTGCACTTTCAGTGGGAGGACGTGCAACCGCTGTTTAACTTTTTTCCGTTTCGTACTTTTCATTGTAACTGGTGTAGGGGAATAGGCAGGAGGAAGGCAGTTGTACGAGGTACTGCAATGTTTTACGCTAGGGAAGAGAGCTGATCACGACCACACGCAAAGTTGGTTGACTTGGAGACCGCGGGGACGCCCGAACCGCCCCGGGGTCGCCACCTTTTCCTCCCATCCGGTTGCCAACCGGCAAGGTGGAGCCTCCCGGGATTTTTCGTCAGGTGGCGGGGCAGCCTTTCACGGGTGGCTTTCCCGCTACTTGGGCCCCCAACTTCCTACGGTCAGCCAGCGGTGCACCGTGCTTCGGATCCCGCTACCCTCCAGAGCCAACCACTCGGTGTCGCAACAATCAGCCTCCACAAAAACTGCTACAGCTGCAAGGTACTACTGTACAGACCCAACCTCCAAGATGGCTACTCCTAACTTCATGTCGGAACACGGTGGGACCGCTTGGCGACATGGCTTAGTTAAGAGGGTGGTGACCAGCCACGGCCGAAGCCTACCACCGGAGAGTGCTGTCCATTTCGCACTACCCAGGGATCACGTGTAGGGTATCTAGAGTCTAAGCACCATGAAGGGCTTGGCCTACGGACGCGGACAGCATTGATCCCCAAAAATAGTTGATAGATTGTCATAGTTTTATCTAGAAAAATCTCGTTTTTAGGACTCGTAGCTATTTAAGTTAGAATTTGTGGAAGTCTTTGTCTGTGTTGTACTTTGATAAATTGGTAGAGTAGGCATAAATTATTACTACCTATTATCAAAGTACCATGGATCACTAATTTCGTGGATGACGTAAAAAGCGAGTGAAGGATAATCATACAGGAAATTGGTAGTAGCCTTCTCTGTGAATGCAACATCTTGCACTGCTCTCGCCAACTCCCTGATAGGAGGATCGCATTAGTGGACTGTTGTGTTTGTCTATTCTATGATATATAATTAGACAGTTATCACTTAGAGTAGGTGTTAGTACATAGTAAACATTTCATTTATTTTATTTTCATAATGTCATCACATCAGGCGCTACTAAAAATAAAAGCCCGTAAATACAATGCATTAACTTTCATAACACCTATGACTGACCGATTTTATCGCATCAATAAAGTATTTGGTCATACTCATAAAACAAATAACGAATCGAAACTCCAGTTGATTCGCAACGATTGTGATTGCTTCATCTTGACATAAAATGACCTAACCTTTCGATAGCTATCACCATTTCGCATTACTGTACAAATGGATACTAAAAATCTTCACTGGTAGGACCATCCTACATTGGCTGTTTGCAATAACTTTATGGGAAACCATAATAAGTTGATCTGATGTGACTCGAGCTTTTGACGAATGTACCTCATTATCGGGGTCATCTCTATGTATTGAGGGCATAGAAAAAGTAATTAATGCTAAGAGATCGATTAATTACGTGTGTATAGCCAACGCTGACGTGCGTTTGCGCAAGGGATGCGACGGACGGCGGCAGCTTTGAAGCTGGATTATGAATGGGTCCATCAATCTCGTTATGACACCAACCGGTTGACAAATGTATCGTCTTGTTTAGAAACGGTAGCCTTTTAGAATCGTGCTATAAAAAAGATTATTCATTTTAAGAATGATTTTTGTACATAGGTAGCTACGATACGAAGTGCTACGACGTAGCAAATAAATAACGTGTCATTGAAAGTGCTTTGTGATGCTGGTTTAAAAAAGCATTACCCATATACTACCTGTAGATGTCGTTAAAAGCGATTGAAAATTGCGAGGTGTGCAGCATTTCCCGTGAAATATTTATATTTATATTATTATTACAACAAGTTTTGTTCGGATATGCATCTGGAAGACCTATAATTATGCACGCAAGTAATAAATAAGTGCAAAAAAAACAATGGTCCTTCAATTATGGCTAACATTTTCGGTATAATTTACATGCACCGGAGCTTAGGTTAACTCCTGAAAGTTCATGGCGACGTGTAATGTCGACGCCTTTTCAACTAATGACTTTATAATAAGTAGGTAAGTGTTGGAAACAAAATATTGCGTAATAAAAAGAGCTAGATGCATAACTGCTTTAAACTGGAATCAAATGCGAAATGTAACACGTTGCGATGAGATTTGTTTATAACAGTTTAACCTGTGAGGTGTATATTTGCGAAAAGTGTGCAATGTGGTGTGTGGACTGTGATCAGAGGTGTTCGTTGTTCGTAGGGTTGTCAGTTTGATATGCTTTTGTAAAATGCAAATGTAATGAAAATGATTGTTAATTTAGCATTCTAAGGTCCGTATTTATAAATCGTACTCAATTCTGAGATCGATTTCAAGAGCAATTTTGACAAATGCCAGTCAAAACATCTCAAAGTTGCACTCAAGATCGATCTCAGAGTTGAGTGCGGTTTATGAATGCGGGCCTTAATATCATTCTAAAGAATAACGTATAAGTATTAGAACGTGATGCCTTTTATGTTCTATCGTTTTTATTTGGTCTTATAAATTTATTTTTTATCTGATCAGAGCATAGACTTTAATTCAGGGTGTCTAGCGGTAATAAAAACGCAATCAATTATTTTTTAATTAGTAGGTAATTTCTAATGGTGTTTCATGCGAATTTAGTTTACTATCAAAAATTAATTACTTCTAAAATGTCTTTCAACCTATCTTCTTTTATCCTTATTTTTTGCGCACTGCGCTCCCCAAACGGTCCGCCAAACTTCTCAATATAAGGATGCGTGTGTCTAGGAGCTATTTGTATTTGTTGAAGGCTGGTTCCGAATATAGACTCAAAAGTTATCCCTTATGCTTTATACTGAGATTCTTCTTCTTCTTCTTCATCGAGTCGAGTGAGCCCTTGATGATAAGCTGCCAACCCTCGCCGCTCGTTAGCCGCACGCCTCGGGCGCCAAACATGATGAAATCAAATTATTTACAGCGTGTTGTAAGCCCTTATGCTTTGCAGTGAGCTGCTTCTTCCTCTTCTTCTTCATCGAGTCGATCGAGCCGTTGATGATGAGCTGACAACCCTCACCGCTCGTTAGCCGCACGCCTCGGGCGCCAAACATTATGAAATCAAATTATTTAAAGCGTGTTGTAAGCGTTATGGGCGACCTTCGCCCGCGTGAGAAGCGCCCAGCGCGTGTGACCCCACATTGTCCCCGGTTAAATAATCGACAACATGCACCTTGCAATATAAATAAACTAGCCAAATTTTGTATACTTACGATTTTTCGTCGGTGACCGTCATCTTATTTGAAGCGGCCATCACTTCAGGTTTATAACTTGCCAGCGTGCAGTGAGGCGCATCGCACACTTAACGCACGACGGACCGCTAAAATATCGCAGCGTTTTGTCAGATCCATACTAGAAACGTACTATACCCATACTAAAACTCGACGAAAGACGCTGCGATAGCGCTGCGTCGACAGCGGTTGAGCGGCTTTAGTATGGGGATTGACATTTCTAATACGGATCCGACAGAACGCTGCGATATTTTAGCGGTCCATCCACCTAACGGATGTGTTAACGGAATAAATTACTTATATTAGTGAAGAAAAAAGTGCAAAAATTGTCTCGAAAACTAAATGCTCGTGTTACGATTACGATATATGCCGCGGTAGCCCAAGAAGATAGTCGTATTTAGACAGAACAATATTATTAGGCAAAACAATTAAGCAACTACATTACTTCATTGCAGCGTAACAACAATACCGTAAAAGATTTTTTCTTGATTATGTATTCTGCAAATTATCAGAGTCGGCTATCGCCGGCGGTTGCCTGTGGGAATTCGCTAAGAATAGGCCCGGAACGAAAGCCGAGCCTAGTCGCTAGTTCCTCAAACGCAACCTAAACTTCACGAGTTAATTGACTATTTAGCATCTCACGTTTGCAATTACAATGTGCCTGTCGTATGAGAGAAGTTTTGTTAGATTAGGTAGGACATAAAATAATTTACATTGTTTTATAACTCTCTTTACATTTTTACTGACGACTATCCTAAATCTTGTTTCTAGTAGCTGTCGCTACATTATTACATCTCGCCAAAGTGATCATCAGGCGTTTGGCTCGCTATGTGCACAGCATTCTAGGCTTTGCTTTAGAACAACTTACACTGCTTAACTTGCATAATATTACATTTAAACAAAAACTTTATTAGCATTATGCCCAATTTTAAACTATCATTTGCTTTCTAGCAAGTTTTTTTTTAAACAGATACTTATTTACTTAGCTTCTTTGTTTATTCTCTCTTTTCATGTGGGACACCTAGTTGTCCAACGACCCGATGAACTCTGGTTTTTTATTTACCGTCCAAAGGCCACTAGTTAATCCATATAAGTGACTGGTAGTTACGGTTACGATGGTTCGCATTGGAGATGAATTGATACGACCTTAAATTTATTTTAATACGTCTTATTAATAGCTTGTCATATTAATTTTAACTAGGTAATCCGGATTCAAAGTAAATTAAAATATAACTCATACTACAGCCTCTATATTTACGATCTACATAAAATATAGATTTAATACAAGTGGCTACGTCAAATATATAAAATTACATTAGGTATCTACAGTTCTGTGATTTAAACACAAATGTTAAATTACAAATATGTATGATACAATTTAAATTACTGCAATAGAAATAAATCAATAATTAATCTATATGCAGTTATGTAAAGTCGACTCTATTAGATGTACTAAGTGTTTAAATGCAAACATTTTTACCACTTGGGCCAATGAATTAATATTTAAACGCATGCATTTTTTACTACTTATGAATATTGCGTTTAAAAGAACATTCAAAACGCTTTAGATACAATTTTGATAGCAGTGTAATAACAATAACGGAGCATCCTGCTGCGATTATAATCACGGCCAAAATTTGCTTCCGCAATCAAGTCATGTGTATCGCCTATTGATGGGCGGTTCCCGGGAATATTCCCCAAGTGGAAATATTCCCAAAGGAAACTTTCCGGTGCCCGGGAACATTCCCAATCGCTGGGAACGTGTCGGCGAAACAACATAAAATAAAAATTATTATTAAACAATTAATAAGAGTGTAATGTATAATAAAGAAAATAAATTATTTCATAAATAAACCATGTCAAAATACAATTTAGTCAAAATAAATAAACAAGATGGCTAAAGGGCAATGAGTAAAATTGGTGCCTTTCATTTGAAACGTTTTTTTTATTGTCAATAAACGCCGTCTTGATAAATGTGTAGAGTACTTCCATACAAACAATATTTTGTGTGACAGCTCAGCTGTCAAGTGTAATCATTACGAGATATACGCTTTAAAACACTACGACAGTTTTATACGAAAAACTTCTTTTTTTAAATTGTCAAAGAACACCACCCCCATTAGTTGTGTAGAGTACTTTCATACAAACAATATTTTGTAAGAGAGCTCACCTGTCAAGTGTAACCATTACGAGATATAACGCTTCAAAACGTCACGACGGTTTTATATGGAATATATTTTAAAGCGTAGGTATATCTCGTAATGGTAACACTTGACAGTTGAGCTGTCATACAAAATATTGTTTGTATAGAAGCACTCTACACAGCTAATAGGGTATTGTCCGTTGACAGTTTAAAAAAAGAAGTTTTTCAAATAAAACAGTTGTAATGTTTTAAAGCGTATATCTCGTAATGGTTACACTTGACAGTTGATCTATCATACAAAATATTGTTTGCTTGGAAGTACTCTACACAACTAATAGGGTGTTTTTCGTTGACAGTAAAAAAGAGGTTTTTCATATAAAGTAGTTGTAATGTTTTGAAGCGTATATCTCGTACTGGTTACACTTGACAGCTAAGCAGTCATACAAAATATTGTTTTTATGGAAGTACTTTACACGTTTAATGGGTTGGCGTTAATTGAAAGTCATAAGCAAAGAAGTTTTTCATATAAAACAGTTGTAACGTTTTGAAGCTTATTTCTCCAAATGGTTACACTTGACAGCCAGCTGTCATACGAATTATTGTTTGTTTGGAAGTACTTTACACATGTAACAGGCTGGCGTTCGATGACCGTCAGTAATTGGCATGAAAAAAAGGCACTAATGCTCCTTACATTTCCTGCAAAGCCCTTTACCCTCAGGTAAAAAGGCAGCCCCGAATGGTACCCGGAACTAATGTGTCCGTAACGCTGGTTGCGTTTCCGCGCTGTATTGCCAGTGATATGCGCTGCACCAAGTACCATTCGGCACGGGAATCTGAACCCTGGTTTCTTAGGCGCTGTCCCAACCTATGGACAAAGTCCTTCTTCTTCTTAGCGTGTCGATGGCAGACACTACACCGTCGTAGCCCAGAACTTGGCCACATTAACAGCGCTGGCAGACGCTGTCATAAGGTCGTCCTTTGTGCAGGTGTTGGTGCACGCCGGACACGATATTAGGTGGTGCATCGTTTGGACTGCACCACACAAACAGCTTACATCGGCACCCTCCAAGAAGCCCCACTTGGCCATGTTTTCCTTGCTCCGGCCAGTTTGGGTCCGAAGTCTATTCAGGGACTTCCAAACTGGCCAAGGTAATCCATGACCAGGCGGCAAGCTTTCAGCGATAGGGACGAAAGGAGCTGGTAGGGTTACCTTTTCCTGCCAAAGTTTGCACCTCGCTTGTTTGGGGTCGATGCAAAGAGGAGACACGCACTTTACAAAATTATTGCGGCTTTTCAGCCGTTGTGGCACTGGGATGTGGTCGTGTAAAGGGTGCCGTGCATCTGACTCCATCTTTGCTCTTTCAAGGGAGCTAGCCGCAGTCCTGCAAACAGCTGGGGGCGCCATACCTGCCAGTGGGTATAGCTGGCTAACCGGGGTCGGTTTCAAGCAACCAGTTATGATCCGGCAAGTCTCATTTAAGGCTGTATCCACTAGCTTTGCATGGGCTGAACGACTCCACACAGGGCTTGCGTACTCACCTGCAGAAAAGGATAACGCCAGCCCAGTAGTTCGCAGAACATGAGGTGTTGCTCCCCATCCAGTAGAAGTAAGGCGCTGTAAAAGGTTATTCCGAGCGAACACCTTCATTTTTATATTTTGGCAGTTCTTACTGAAGGTAAGTGACCTATCCAGAGTAATGCCCAGATATCTCGGATGTTTATTGTGAGCTACAGGCACACCTTGCCACTCAATATTGAGCCTACGATCTGCTTGACTGTTGCGGAGATGGAAAACGCAGGACTCAGTTTTTGATGGGTTGGGTTTCAGTGAATTTTCTCTATAGTATTTGCTTAAGTCCTTCAAAGCGTCAGATAAGTTCACCTCACCCTCCTCAAAACTGGTCGCCTGGGAAGTCAGTGCAAGGTCGTCGGCGTATAGAAAGCGGCACGTGTTGGGACAGGATGGTTGGTCGTTAGTGTATATGTTGAAGAGCAACGGGGCAAGAACGCTGCCTTGAGGCAGACAAAGTCCTTTGCCTCTGCACACCATGACCCGCTCACCTCCACCGCAAAGGGTACAAAGTGGCAGGCACTCCTCAGTGAAGCATATCTTTGATGCTTCTGAGCTGCTGCGAATTCCGCAGTTGTACCCGGAGCTCGAATTATGCGTGGGAGATGAGATGCCGCGAACGTGCTTACACACGCCGCGTCCCACACCAAAGAGAGCCCTTTCTCTCACGGGATCATTGTGAGCCCATTCGGTCTCTTACCGTCATCGCGGCTTAAACCGGGAGGCTCTAGAACGCAAGGTACACCAGCGGACACCAGGGCACGGCGGATAATCTCATTGAGCATGTGGTGCGGAGGAAAAAGACCAGCTGATTTGGCACAGCTCAAGCCGTGGTGACCCCTGGCGTCCACCTTTACGCCACAAACATGCGGCTCACAAACCTTGCATCCAAGCCTCAGTGCTACAGCCACCCTGAGAGAGTCATTATCAAACGCCGTACTCATGTGGGGTGACGGGAGGGCGTAAAGCCAAGCCCCTGACTCTGGTCTAAGAGCCGCCTCAAGGCGAGCAGAGCCCAATCCTGATGACGCCTCAAGCAATTCCATCGCTCTGGCCTTACACAGCTGCTCATCCCATTGTCGCTGCACGTCTGGTTTAGTCGGGCGATCCGCATCAGGTCAAACCAAGTCCCAAGCGCTCAAAGCCTCCCCCACAAATGGAATGTTAAGACTGTCACCATGTATTTTGAGTATATTAGTGACGAGTGACTACTCCGTGGAAAGAGGCCAAGCCCAAAAGGTTGGTGTCCTGCACACACCTCACGCCCAAATCTCCATGTCGGATCGGCAACGACGCTTGCAGCCACTGCGTCTCCTCTAACTGTACATTGAGGATCATCTCCAACGTGACTTTAATGTCTTGATCCAACCGAGAAATTTCATCTGGAAAAAGCCACGTCGGAGACAATTTCAAGAGGTACATGAGCTTGGGTACTGAGAGACAGCTGCGGAAGAGAGTGAGGACGACACGGGCCGGCAGTTGCTGCAGGTGCTCTCGAACGCTTAGAAGCATCTCACGCTTTGCAGCCAAACTAGCCTCTACTGCATCCCTGAAGGTCGGCGCCCCCAGCAGCTCAAATGACTCTATTAAGGATTTTCACTCCCGAAAGAATATGCTGGAATTGAGTTATGCAACAACTGAAGACATCGCCGCACGGATATAGCTCGCATTTGTCGCGGTTGATGATCAAATCAATCTCCGCCAGTTTTGGAATGAGCGTACTTATATCGCGACATACGACATCTGGTACACCACCCACCAATCGTGCCATCGTCCAGGTACCACTTACTTCATTCATGTCAGTCATTGATTCTTTTTAAAGTTATTTTTAACGTTCTCAGGACACTTATCACACTTATTTGCCAAATGACGAGCAAATTTTGACACATTTCGACATGTGTATGTTTTGTTGCAAAATGAACACTTGAATATTGTCTTTTCATTAACAACAGTTTCGTCGAAGTGACTATACACTTTGTATTTCAGTTCGAATTTCAGTTGTTAACTGGACGAGGGTTGCAAAGAAACTGACACAGTTTTAAATGGCCGCCAGGCAGGCTAGATACAATGATAAAAAAAAATACAATTCTGGAGTTACCCATTGTTTAGTTTTTTTTTGTCACGCCGACCAAGATAAGCTCCAGGCTAAACAATATAGCAGAGTTGTCTTCTCAGACTAAACTGCCGAATATATTACGGATAGGTATAAAATATATTTCATTTACCTAATTATTTTAGGCAGTACGTAGTAATTTAAAGTTTTATAGGTGATGGATTCACTTGATGTTCTAAATCAATTTACTTTCGATTTACATAGAAATGAAAATAATTAAAGTTTAAAGATTTATTTATTTGTAATATATAATCATTTGAAAGGTACATAAATAAGGTGACCTTATGATAAAGAAACCTAAAATATGCCTTAAACTTCAAGAAAACTTAACTTATATCAAAATGTTATTGTTCCCAGTAACTGGGAACGTTCCCGGGCACGTGGGAATATTGCCGGGAACATTTCCATTGGGAAGTTTCCGGGAACGGAAATGTTCCCGCGGCCCATCACTAGTATCGCCCCTTGGGAATAAGGATACACTTTTAAGAACTTCCTTACATATGTAGTATTTTTTATTCTTTTCTTTGTGCTGGTTCATTCATTGTGCTACTATAATTTTACAATGAGTGGACGAAGTAATCACATTTCCTCAGAATGCATAATCAACTATTGCGTTAGGTGTAAATCCCTTCAACTTGCATGAGCGTACGTAAGACATTATGAAAGAAAGGAAAATGTTTACTTAGTAACCTAAGTAAGTACTTAAGAATACAAGGTATTCAAGTCTGTCAAGTTTAATGAGGGCATCAAGAAACCACGCGTAATTTGTCTGATGTCTTAGCTAAGTGCAAGCTGTTTACCTGGGCTTAATGAGGCTTTGCCTACAGTTTGCGCCATAAAATGCACCCAATTTAGCAACGATTCGGAGCATCTAGCCTGCGGCGTAGGTCGGGGAGTTGTAATGAGCCAGCAGTGAATTTGCTATTACTTTACACTAATATTAAGGCTTAATACCGCATACACTGCGGGTTATGTGACCAGCATCAAATCTATTAAAGCAAGGTAACGAGAAATGTATGTTGAATTGCGGAGTGTTGTCAGCGCAGAGTAATAGCAACTCGATTTAGAATAGTTTGAGCTGTGAGCGATCGCTGAAACTTCCCACGCTCGCGTTATCGGCGTATCAAGCGCATGCGCATCGCGGCGCAGGAGTCGTGTCTGCCACCCGGCACCCTGGTGAGACGAACCTCCAAAAGGTTCCAACCGTTCCAACTATTCGAGAAACACCTTTTCCGAAAGAGCAGAAAGTACAATATCTCATAACTATACTAAGCAGGGTCAATGCAAAGAGGTCCAAAGGATGTAAGTGTTGTTTGACAGTGATGTGTAGAATGTGAGGTCGTGATGATAAGTTACAGGTAATCTAAGTAGTAGTCAAGACTTTAATTTTCCCGAACAACTTCCAACACAACCTGACATCTTAATTCCCACTCTTGTATTGATAAATTAGTATTGCTCGTAAACTAGTTCCATCGAAAATAATATTACTCAAACCTGAATTGTGGTAAAACCTCTGATACTTAGACAGTCAAGATTTATCTAATCTAGGCGTTAAGGTTGTTATATTTTATCTCATTACTTTGTGTCTTTGGGTTTTGTCCCTTGCTCGGTGACATGACATTGCACAACTCCAAATGAGTGTTTTACACAAGTGCACACCAACATATTCATACCGAGACAATGTACGGTTCTGGGAATTTGAAAGACAATTATTTTTCTGTACCTAAATTATTATTTTGTAACCATGCGTGTTTATGGTTGATTTTATCTCGATTGTTTTGTACTTTGACAAAAGAATTTAAGAGTTATTGTTAAAGTTAAACTATCTACCAGGATGAAAGAATGCTACACAACTTACCTAATTTAGTAGGTACCTAAGTACACATGTTATGCATTTTCAATATTTTATAGCCTTTTGTACAAGCTGGAACATTGTTCGGTATGTAAATTACTTTGTACGGCATACTATACAGCAGAGGATCATGAACTTTCGACACACTTGCAAACATACTGACGAGTCGATAGTTTCGTCAGTTATGGAGAATAACAATAGATCATCTACGTATACACGTTACCACAGTTTGCTCAACACAGGTATGCAATCAGAGGCTGCATTGGCTGGATCTTCAGAAGCATATTGTTTTATTAATCTCGGGTCAGGCTAACTAACCATGAAGGCTAGCTAACTAGCAATAAAAGAGCATTTGAATCGCGAATCAGCGCTGATTTCTGACCCCAGCACAAAGCAATCTATATTTATTGAAACCGTAGACTAGCTACAAGAATGAGTACTTTGATTAAAAAACATTCATTCATCTATGAAATACACATCTGCTCCCACTTGTAATAACAATAACTTAAATTTTATAACCATAACCGTTTATTTACAACAATAATGCCATCAAGACATTCATAGAAATCATGGTGCCTTATAGGTACATTTACTTATAACCTAATAGGTTTGATCTTGACCCTAATATTGGACTAATACAGGTGCAAATAGTAGGTAAAAAAAATCGAAAATTTTGTGAAGATTTAGGTAAAGAACCATATCTAGTAGAAAATCCAACCATAACATCTAATTAACTTATCAACTTGGACACTTATATATCCATCTCCGGTCACAATAAACTCGTCTTCCTCACTCCATATCTGGCCGCATCTGGTTCCGTCCGTACACGGCAGCCTCCGTTGTTGGCCAGTCTCCGGTGTCCGGCCAGCCACCGTGAAGAACAACCGGATCAAGGCCACGACCAAACTGTACCGACTTTGTACTTACACTTATCAAGCCGTGTGATTTGAGGGCTGCGTGTAAAGACGCGCACACCAGAACTGCTAAGGTTAATAGGGCCATCCATTAGAGGTAATGAGATTTCTGAATGTTCTATTAACTTCAAGTTTTACGGTACATTATAGAGATCACCTTTATAGCTGAAGAATAGCTATTTACCACAACACAATAGGAAGATTTCATTTGTATCGATTTATCATTGCTTAAGGCGCATCGCACACTAAACGCACGACGGATCGCTAAAATATCACAGCGTTTTGTCAGATCCATACTAGAAATGTCAATCCCCATACTAAAACCGTACTCGACCGCTCAGCCGCTGTCGACGCAGCGCTATCGTAGTGTCGTCCGCAGAGTGCGGTTTTAGTATGGGGAGAGACGTTTCTAGTATGAATCTGACAGGCCGCTGCGATATTTTAGCGATCCGTCGTGCGTTTAGCGTGCGAACCACCTTAGAATTATGTTCACCATTAACAATTTTCTAAACAAAAACTGTCGTATGTGCTATTTATTACATACCAAGCTTTTCAATCCATTAGATTGCTGTTGAGTATTATGCCATCTTATTTCGCTATTTGAATTACATATTATTACGCCGAATGTATTACAAATGTAAAATAGGTTGTTGACCTAATGATAATGGTAATGCATGTTCTTGTTTTAAATCACTAGCACTTCATCAGATTTATTTTCCAAACAGTCCGATGTAGTGCTTCAGAACAAGTAAATACGTACATTGACTGCTTGTAGCCATTCATTTTAAAACAACTTGATTAAGAACACGCAATGAATATTTATGAGTGAATCGAGAGTATTGTAGGACCGGTAATGCACGGAACGTCGCTGTTATGTCATTGGTAATGGGCAATGCGGTTTTCTAAGTAAGATAAAAACAAAAAGTATGATAAGTTCAAAGTTCAGTAGAGTACCGGTGGTTCAAGTGATTGATGATCAAATGTAATGCCAAACTCATTAAGAAAGCGTAACAATTTCTATTTTTGTCGTTTTTATAAGACTTATTAAGGACATGAACTTTCTAGTAGGTAATTAGATTGAGTGTATATTTAAAAAATCAAAAACAGCTATATCGTTACGATATCAGGAAGGCTATACCTATGTTCGTTCATTCAATATAACATCATTATGTATGTAGCTTCGGACATAATTCACTCAGAAGTAGGCTCAGATGTCTTTAATTCACTCACAGTCACGACATGTATCGATGTAAGTTGAGCCCAGTATGGCCCGAAACAATTTAAGTTGATGATCTTTCTGCTATTCTGGCGCAGACCTTGAAGTACAAAGAACTTTCAAAAGTGGCTGTCAAAGATAATTCATAGGGTGAAAGTTTTTTATACAGAGGCAGCAACTATTGCCTATGAATGTATTCATCGTGAAAGAGGAAGGAAAATTCAAAGACCAAAATGTGTGTCTAAATGACTTTTCATGAGTTACAAAATATTGTAATTGCATACAGCTTCATAATTTCATATTAATTAAAAGCTGTAACTCAAAATTAACAACATTATTTTTACAGTATGGTATAGATAGTTTTTGAGAGCCTTTTGTCAGACGTAGCGTTATTACGGCTGTTATGCTCTGCCTACCCCGCAAGGGATATGGGCGTGATGTATGTATGTGTATGTATGTATGTATAACTAGTTTTTGATGGATGGTAATTCGTTGCCAGCGGATAAATGCTGTTTATGCATACAATTTTGTGGTCGACCTGAACTGAATTACTTGAAAGTGAGAGTTTTTAGGTCATCTAGCGTCCGCCGAGATGGACTAGAGTCTAGATTTACTCAGAACTGGTATGGGAAAACTTGCAGTGGGTCAGCAAGATCATTATGTCACATCACGTTCACTTAATAAGAGTTGCTATGAATTATGTCCTCGGCCAGAGCTTCGTAATTTGAATCATCTGGCTAATAAGGCTTAATGTACCTCTTTTAGCAAATAAGCACAACATTTCTATGAATTGAAAGGTCCTCGATCCATCACACCCACATTTTCTAAACAATAGTTTAACTTGACAGTATTACCGCGTGTGACTCATTCTGATAAATCAAATAGTTTTGTAGGAGTACCAAAATATTTGCGGTTCGATTCTCCACGCGAAAATGCAATGGAGTCTTCACATTAGCATACAATGCAATGGTTCATTATGTGCTAGTTAGTCTGATATGTACTTACCTGTTTAACTTCTAACAGGTGAGTGATATTTACGGTAGGAAGCTTTTGATACCATGGTTAATGTGACATATTACTATAGGAAAATACCCTTTAGTTAGCCTTGGCGGGATTAAAGTATATAATTTCGTTAGAGATGTTGTTCGTCATATTACTTTGTGATGTGTGTGTGTGGAGTCAATTTGAAATAACCCTGCTCATTCACGTAATTGTTAAAATATGACGTCAAATATTTTCCACGCGAGTTTTAGTCGTAGTCATATTCGATACTCACTCCGACGACATTCAAATTCATCCATATACCTTTTTCATATCAGTTTCAATAGCCTAGCAGTAGTAGGTTGTTCTAAACAAACTGGTAATTAGAAGAAAGAAAGTGAAGGTCGTTCATTGATGTGCCAGCATTGTCCATTCAAACCATCAAGCTGCCTTTGGGTAGCAGAGTAATTACACACTGTACTTACAAAAGATATGAGATCAAATTAGCTACTTCATTGCTTGCCTACACTTGATATTGGCCCTTGAATATAAAATCAACAGCCAAATTGACTTTGATTGTATTAGCTCTAAGAAGACCACCGCCTTAAGCATCCCAGCCCAACCGACCTCCAAAAATATAGCCCATTTATCATCGTAACCTTAGTTTGATTTTATAATAGCTTTATGCATATTATAATTAAACAAAATGGTGCAGTTAAAATGTAGTTAATAGCATTGATAATTCTGTGTGGCATTCTTGAACTTTGCATGTTCTACACACAGGATTCAAGACGACACCGCATGCATCAAGAATTTGAGATAGACACAGAATTTTCAATAGCCCTTGCGATGTGTGAAAAAGCTCTTAATATAAATGAACACATTTAGAATAGTACTTTTCAGCAGTCATTTCTGTAGACGTGCCACATTTGTTTATCAGTACCTAGAGAAAGAAATAAACTCGTATGACAAAATACGGATGACAAACACTACACATCGCTCCATTATTCATTTCCTTTAATTGAAAACAAACATTAAAATTGAAAGTTATTGATGAATTAAACCTTCATTTAAGTCAGGCGTAGTGTTGGTTAGCTTGGCCAGCCCCGAGGCAGTGCTTTAGGGGCTAGTTTTAAGTTTTTAGTCCACCTGAGCCGCGTTTACACTAGGTTCATAAAATTGTTATTGTTAAAATTGATAATTCTTGACCATCAAAAAGCGAAATGTAAAATTTACTACTTTGAATAAATAATTTGATTTGATTTGATTTGTAGGCAGATAGGTAGTTATTGCGGAAGTTGAATTCAATTACAAATGAAGACTACTTACAGTTAAAATTACCTTCACTGCTTACGCAGTGCTTCACTGTTCTTACGAACAGAAGTAAAATCAGTATTATGGCCACATCATAATAGGCCAAAGTTAAAAAACCTTGGACAATCACACAATGAGCAGAGATCATCAATTGACCACCGGATGTTACGATTCTATGCGCCGGCGCCGGTGATTAATGATGTGACTAATTAGTGTTCATATTTCGAACGTGTGGGAACTTATTAGAAGAATAAGGTATACATACTTTAATTATGTATTTAGAATCCTATAGATAGGTAACTAATCACACCACGCGACATATTAAGACATGACTAAATTATACTGGCGTTAAGATTTTGATAGACAGATTGACATTTTAATACTTTTTTGGTGTATGATTAACTAGGTATGTTCGTGCTTCGTTACAAATAACTATCAAACTTTATGTAATCAAAGACAATCAGATATTTCTATGAAACATTGCGTTGAATACCTATGCCTACATAATAAAATGGCATTTTTAATTTGTACAAAACGTCTCATTTAAGCCTGCAATTATGAAAATTGTCTGTCTATTGCTGTTCTAAATGCTGGGGCTGAATTTTTCTCAGTTGTTTTAATACGAACCTTAGTTGTAAAATATAAGCAAATAATGTGGTAAATAAACTCATTACACAACCAACACATCCTTGTCGTAAAACAATGTCATTGTTTAATGTTCTTTGTGTCGTTAAATGCCATTTTATCTCGGGACCTTTATGACAAGCTTTGAGTGGTTTTGTCCTCTAATCAAGATGCTATTTATTTGCTTTATTACATTACACAAAGGTTATGTCAGTACCTACTTGTGTATATAATAATGTGTTTTGCAAAAGCTAAAATAAATATCTTAATGGACATATTCACAAGCCGTCAGCTGGCAACTTAGAGTATTCACCCGAAGGCAAAAGCTGGGCTTACCCCTAGGCCTGAATTCACTGCACCTTTGCCCAGCACGTTATATGAAACTGACCGTTGCCATTTTGTATGTGGTTGTCAAATTGTTGTAAAATTATCGTTGTGTTCTGTTCGTGTATACCTCTCCTCCCGCAAAAACTGGCAGAAAAATTTGTTCGGTAATTGACTGTTTACCACCTCCATTGGGTGCATGCTCTAAAGCTGGCAAGCGTTAGTTACTAGCTATTATTACGTGCAAGCGTGTAAGTATAACGTGCAACACCTTGACATCACAGATATTATAAATAACAGATATCATCAAATTTATTTTACAAGACCATCATCACCGAAAGTGATTACAATAATAATAGTCGTAAAAAATTTTAGGTACGAAACAATGGTTGTACATAAATGCGGCTTGGGAAACGTCGGCTCGGAATGTGAGCATCCTCCACGCGAAAGGTCAACACGAGGTCGCAGGCACCAAACAGCACCCAAGTAGAAGTTAGACACAGTAAAATGCCTTTATATTTGTTATATTGAAACATGGATATACTTGCCTCAAGATATCTTGTATATGTACTGTCACATGTCAGTCGCTTTTCCTGCTGAAGTTGGATGAAATCGTAGCATCAAGTGCGGTGCGGTGCCAACGAAGGGGCTTTGGTGGATCGCACACTTAACGGATGACGGACCGCTAAAATATAGCTCTATGGACTGACAGATCGCTGTGAAATTTGAGCGGTCCGTCGAGCGTCAAGTGTGCGATGCGCCTTACTGGGTTACTTTTGTTTACTGTGCGAGCCTCTAGAGTAATACCGTAGGTTAGATCACAAGCTGAACGCTTCATAAACGAATTTAGTTTTACAAAAATAGAAATTTTATCTATCGGTATGACACGGCAAATTTTGATTATCTTACAAAATATTGGTAGTAAATGAAATCTTTCGTAAGTACTCATTCCATATTAAGCTTTGTTGTAGGTAACACAAATGGTTTCGCTCTTTGAACATTTTACCTTTTTCAAATGTAATAAATACACATTAAAATGAAATAACACAATCGACAGGCTGACAACCTGTCACTACAGTGATACACGAATCATCTGAAAAGGCTCGCAATACTTGTCAGACGCGGCGATAGCGACCGTAATTTTGCGATCGCAAGGGATAAGGGCGTGATTTGTGTATGTGTATGTAAAACTAAATAAAAATAACCAATGAGTAACTAGTTGTATAATCTTTGCAATGCCTAAAAAAAATAAGGTAAAGTTCGGGTTTTATATTCACAAGCTCGAAAGTTTTACGGACTCTAGGCAAATTAATCACTGATAAACATTTGAACGTTCTATTATTTTTAAATTAATAACAACACAACACGAAACAATTACCTCCAATCAAGTGGAAGGTAAACTCAAGCATGAATTGTTTAATATAATGCGCTTTTAAACGGATTACCGAATAGCTGAATAGCCGTGTGAATCAATTTCGATGAAACTAAAGCACTTCGGGCGGCCATTACGCGGGCTCATCCGAGCTATTACCCGTAAGCGCTTTATATCGCTTCCTAGTCGGCCATTGTGCTCAACAACACATCAACCTATCTATTAGAGGTATCCACTTATACTGTTTTTTTTATACTACTACTACATCTATCTATCCGTGTTTCAGATGGCACGTTAAGCCGTAGTTCCCGGTTGCTGTCTATGATCACTTAGACGGCGGTCGTTACACAACCATGTCAGAAGCCTGCTACATGTATAAGGCGGTTGAAAAATTCTGACACTAGGGTTCATCGGGTCGTTGGACAACTCGGTGTCCCACACGAAAAGAGAAGAGCCACGGACCCTCAAAGGAGGGTATTGCCCTATGAGTTTTGCTATACGCACCGCGCTTGGCAGGCGAAATGACAAGCGCAGTGCAAGGTATTGTAGGTATTCACACTGTTTATTTCCTTAATCACGTTACTAGCTGGCATTACTTAGGCAGTTACCAAATTTTCATACAGTTACATAGAATAAGTAGTATAAGTTGGTCACTTAAAATTGGTAGGTTTTAGTGCTGCTGATAGTACTTACTGGTGAACCTTTTAAGCAAAATGAATTTGATGAACTAGAATTAACGAACTTGTTGAATTTAACCGGATTTGTTGGTTTATCTTCATTATGAAGGTCTTCAGCAGTCATATAATCAAATGAATTATAATTTCAGTTTAAAAAAAAATTGTACCCACTTAATCTCGAGATAGATAAGCTATTAGCTAATGGAATAAAATTTGTAGATGTGCCAACAAAATACGCATAAAAACAACTTTACTGTTTCGTTTTACGCAATATGTGGTAAATAAGCGTATAAAAATTCCGCAAGCGGTCAGCTGGCACGATAAATTGTGGATTTTGTCCATCTCTTGCTTATCGGACATCAATCTCGTCGCAGCACGTATTAGCGGATGTTGCGATAGGAGGCGACCTGAGCGCCCCTCGTCTGACTCTGCGGCTGCGGCATGTGATGAAACTTCGCAAGTGGAATTCCATAGGTGGCTTCGCTGAGGTGGCATTTCTCTACACTGATTGAGGTGGCGGAGTATATACCTAGCGTCTTTACTTAATGGTTTCTGGTTATTCTATTCTACGTCATAATAATGAACGAATAATAAATGATGCACCTAAGTACCCAATTAAAAACACTACCTGGGGCCCGAATCTGTTGCAGCATTTTGACATATCGTGAAAGCGATATGCCCTATAAGGCTTCGGTTACGGTTTTTACCATATTGGGAACAGTCCATTACAGTTTTTGTTACCAAAATCATACTCAATTTGCTTAGAGCCAGCAATGTAGGACCTTATCGCAAGCTATAAACCGTAAATACGCGCGTTTAAAAAGTTGTCATCTAACTGCCAAAAAAAAGAATAAGTCAAAAAACGGTATGGGCCTATTCTGGCTTGATTTTGGCGTAATCGGAACCAAATCGTATACACCGTCCTTTTCAGTATTTATGACGACCGATGTGGCGCAATGGTAGTGCGACTGCCTCTGACGCAGAAGGTTCCGGGTTCGATTCTCGGTGGGTCACTTACAAAGTTGATATTTATCACTTTGTGAATGTGTTTCCAGTCTGGTTAGGACATTGCGGGCTGAACCACCCGATTGTTCGTAAGTAAGATGGTTCCGTGTTTCGGATGACACGTTAAGCCGTAGGTCCCGGTTGCTGTCTATGATCACTTAGACGGCGGTCGTTACACAACCATGTCAGAAGCCTGCTACTTGTAGTAGGCGGTTGAAAAATTCTGACACTAGGGTTCATCGGGTCGTTGGATGACTCGGTGTCCCACACGAAAAGAAGAAGAAGTATTTATGACACCGGTAGAAACAGAAAACATTTCCGCATATTGGTTCTAATACCGGTCACTCATAGTTCTTTCCATTCATTCAATTTCCTGTCCTAAATTTTCTTCTGTCAGTTTTAGCTTTGTTTACTTTGCAATAAATTGTATTTGAGTATGTGAAAATTCAAAATATTCATTATATTTTATAAGTAATTGTTATATAAGAAATACACATGGGTTTCACGGACCACGGATACATACATACGTATTATAATATGTACGTGCGACGATGTCTGTGTCGATTGTTAAAATAGGTACAATTTTTTAAAAGTATTTTGCTTTAGTTTTTTACTTATATCCCCCTCATCCATTAACATGATGGAGTGTCATGCACAAATCGAACCCCGAAAAGTATACTCTGAGCGAAGGTTGGTACTATATTGAGCTAGAGCCTGATAAAGTGATAATGATAAGTCACCACGCTAGGATCAGTTAAGGGCGAGGCACACCGGCTCCGTATCCGTTGCGTATCCAGCTCTCATCCGTAGTTACGCATGTATTTATGAGGTTGTAATGTATGGGACTGTATGAGATACGGCACACTGCCTGTGATGCGTATCCGTTGCGTGCTGCACGCATTGTAGGGTTACGCCGTACAGCTGTCAAAAGACAAACAGGTTGCGTACTCTGCGTGCAGTGATGACGTTGTATTCTATGAGATTCCCTGTTGGACGTCACACCAAACACGTCCGAACACGCACAGCTCTGTCCTGCGCGTAGTGCGGACGCGTGTACGGACTACGGGCTACCACAATGCGCATCAAAAAATGTGCACTATAGTAAGCGTCAAATATAAGGTGTAAAAATATTAGCTCCAAATATTTTAAGGGGTGAATCAGCCCATAAATCTGAACAACTTTCCCCAAGAAACATAGGTTGAAATACATTGGTTGATACAAATTGAATTGAGTCGGTCAGTAACTTTGTATGGGAGGCCGCACTTTTTTTTTCATATTTTGACCTATGTTTTCTAGGGAAAGTTGTTCAGTTTCATGGGCTGGTTCATCCCTTAAAATATTTGCAACTAATTTACACTGATATGTCGTCAACTTTTTGCTGCACAGAACGCGATGCGCGCTTTTATTAGCGCAATATTTATTGCACACTGATGACAGAACTTTTGGATATGACAGTCGGTACGCAACAGAACCACAAAGTACTATAATATATATAGGGGTATAGAGACCTATCTCAGCTGACAAAACTGGCAATGCGTAAGTAGCGCCCTCTCAAGCACTTAGTAGGAACTAACTACATAATATATATAAATACATCTATAGCTATATATAACATGAATGCAGCTATATAGGTACTTATACCGAGCCTATATCTAAAAGTACTCATGAAACTAAACAACTTTCCCCATGGAAAATGGGTCGATTGATAAATTGGCAACATAGAATTTGTAAACTGCCACGCCATCTGTGAGATATAGTAAGAACAACGCTTCGTAATTTCACATCGTATTCCGAAAGTGTTCCCTAAATCACAGTACTATGATTGAGCGCCCTGAACAGACCCCTTGCAGCTCGCATCCGTAGCTACGCGCGTAACCTGCGTAACCACGTCCGTAACCCGGTGTGGCAGGGGTGTACGGACGTGATCACGCGCGTCACTACGGAAGAGAGCTGGATACGCAACGCATACGGAACAAAATATCAGTTACATTTTTTGATATAGTGGCAATTTGATGAAGTGACTGTCTTTCTCACTCTGTATGTATGTAATCATTGAAGCATTGCACCGATTCTTATTTTCTTTGCTTGAGAATCTTACTATGGCTTATAACCCATTATTGTCTCTACCAACTTCAGATATACCTACGCTATCAGCCTGCCTACCTTACAAGTAAAGATAGTAAAGGGAGTAAATTTTGTAAAGGAGAACTTCTCGATGAATAATTTGAAGATAAAATTTAGTAAATAAAACTAATAAAGGTAAATTAAAACTATACGATTAGAATTTCTGAGTAGGAGCACCTGGAGCTCCATTTCTGAAACGTCGTAATTCGATTCATGCTGTAATTTGTTTCCTTCTAAATTATGCTTGTATCCCACATTCTACTTTACATATCAATACCCACATATCCTTATAAATTCACAGAAAGGTGAGAATTAAATCTTAGAGTAATAGAAATTATAATACATTGGACCAGTCGTTGCGGACTCCCATACACGGAATCAAAATAAGCAATTTATGAAAATCTTTAAATTCTATCACAGTACCAACTGATTTTGATACACACAACAGTCTAGCTAGCATAGTACAGTTACAGATCACAGCGGCAGATAGAAAAAAGAACAAAGTAATAATATTAATTTCTGATTCCATTTTAGTTGTCATAAATTGGCACGTGCGTTCTACCGATGAGGAAGAAGATTGTGCCGATTTCATTACCGAGTACCAGTTTAAACACAGGTGGTATGGATGGTATTCGCATTTAATCCACCACCACTGCAGCGAACGAAAAGCAGTGCTTCTTTTCAATTTAAAGGAGAAGCGGAATGCCTACTGAAAAAGATATCTCATCTAAAGCGTTTTTCGGCTGGAATTGCTACGTGAGGATGATGAGAGAAACCAGGAAGTAATAATAGATTTCGTCGCTGTTGACCAATCGTAGCATTTCCAGTAATCATCATCGTCGCAAACCTTGATTTACTTTGAAACTGTTTGTTTCCTGACGTGGTTTAATAATTCTTCACACATAATAATGTTATTTAGCGTTTGATCTTGTATTTTTTTTTTCTATGATTGTTGGTAACCTGATGAAAATATTTTTTCCTATTAATTTTGTTATTCTGTGTAGTCTCCTATAGTATTCCTCGTAAAGTCCAGATGCTTTTTAAAAGGTATGTCGATCTATAGTGGTGCAAACATCACTTTATAAAGCAACCTTATAGCTATAAACTTGGGCATAGTGTTTATTCTTTAATTATGTAAAATTTTAAAGTACATATCTCGTCTATTAATATTTTGTAGTTCAAACTAAGTAATTAACAAAGGGCTCTGCTGGAACTGCAAGTTTCTGGAAAAACGGTGAGCTTATAAGGTTAATTTTCCATTGTAGAATCATACCTTTTAAAAAGGCATTCGGGCCGTTATAGTCCATTGAATGAGTACCTTTAAAGGGGGTCTAGAGTGCGTGAGTTAGTAACGTAAGATGTTTCTTCGGAAACATGTCAAGAGTCCCTAGGTAATAAACATACTAAAACCCCGGGACACTAGGAGGAGCCCCGGAGTGGGGGGAGGGGGGGAAAGGGTCCATTTTTTCATTTTTCGCTTAAATCTCAAAAACGGTACATGTTAGAGATAAACGTTCAAGGAAAAGTTGAAAGGCCATAAAATTATCTACAAGTTATACCTAAATCACTTTTTCCTATATCCTACCGTTTCTGAGTTACACGCATTAAAAAATGATTTTCGCTCAAACAATTTTCCCATACTACATACCCATGTTTATCACATCAATCGATCAAAAAATATTCCTTTCTTCCATAAAACTCAAATGTGCAACTTGTGACCGGTACTGATAGATTGCTCTTGATTAGGTCTATCATTGGTAAAATAAACACATTCCTCCATGGAAGCCTTTAGGAGGAATCGATTGTCAAAATGCTATATTAGGGTAGTTTTAGTTACTAAACTTGAACTATTTATTTTTTTCTTCCAAAAAAACGCAAAAGTGCAACTTGTGACCGGTACCGATAGATTGCTCATAATTAGGTCTATCATTGATAAAAAAAACTAGATTCCACCATGGAGGCGTTTAGGGGAAATTGAATTTTATATGGGTAGTTACGATACCTAAACATTTTATTTTTTTTCTTCCAAAAAGCTCAAAAGTGCAACTTGTGACCGGTACTGATAGATTGCTCTTAATTGGGTCTATCATTGGTAAAAAAAACACATTCCTCCATGGAAGCCTTTAGGAGGAATCGATTGTCAAAATAAAGTATCATAACTACCCTTATAAAATTCAATTTCCCCTAAACGCCTCCATGCTGGAATCTAGTTTTTTTATCAGTGATAGACCTAATTAAGAGCAATCTATCGGTACCGGTCACAAGTTGCACTTTTGCGTTTTTTTGAAAGAAAATAATAAATAGTTCAAGTTCAGTAACTAAAACTACCCTAAGATAACATTTTGACAATCAATTCCTCCTAAAGGCTTCCATGGAGGAATGTGTTTATTTTACTAATGATAGGCCTAATCAAGAGCAATCTATCAGTACCGGTCACAAGTTGCACATTTGAGTTTTATGGAAGAAAGAAATATTTTTTGATCGATTGATGTGATAAACATGGGTATGTAGTATGGGAAAATTGTTTGAGCCAAAATCATTTTTTAATGCGTGTAACTCAGAAACGGTAGGATATAGGAAAAAGTGATTTAGGTATAACTTGTAGATAATTTTATGGCCTTTTAACTTTTCCTTGAACGTTTTTCTCTAACATGTACCGTTTTTGAGATTTAAGCGAAAAATGAAAAAATGGACCCTTTCCCCCCCTCCCCCCACTCCGGGGCTCCTCCTAGTGTCCCGGGGTTTTAGTATGTTTATTACCTAGGGACTCTTGACATGTTTCCGAAGAAACATCTTACGTTACTAACTCTCGCACTCTAGAACTTTTTATTCAATGGACTATTATATGAAAAATTCTCACGAACTCCTGAGCCTTACGAGGTTAAAGTCCTCCTATAGTAGCATCATAGATACTACAAACACTTGGGCTCCTAAAATTATGAGACTACGACAAGAACACGCATTTCGTTCTTTTCCTTTCTCTATCTATTCGTATGCTGCTGGCACAAGGACATTGTTATTTTGAAAAATAGATAACTATGAACAAATAGGCACCGAAATGAGCACTAAAAGTTTTAGAAACCCCTAAACGATATTCCTACATATTATAAAAATTCATAAAAAGCAATGAAATAACAGCATGATGTGATACATATTATGATTCAATAGATGGCACTGTTAACATTTAAAACGCGATATCAAAATCAGTCCTATTTATTAGAATTATGGTTTCCTTAGCCTACTACAAAGCCTATTATGCTTTAAACCATACTACCTCCTTATAATTTTGTTTAATTTGTCTGCCTATGTTCGAAAATGTCCGACTCCAATTCCTTCGTTAGTTTTACACCTATGTAGTTTCATAAGAATAGTATTGAAGTAATTTTAGAACCGTCAGCAATAAAATAAAAAATGTTTGTTGAATCTTCCCTCATACATACAAGTGTTCAGACGACAGGAGCTACCAGTATTGTTAGTCGATAAGCAGCCTATTTTGTCACGAAGTTTTTTGTAACTTTATCATCTCGGTGAAGGTCGTTGATGGCGGAATCCCCTACTATATAGGGAGGGCAATCAAGGCAAACGCTCTTCAACTCTCCGGTAAAATTGTTGAGTAGGAAAACAGATTTTATTTCGAACAGATTTTTTATTGGATCAATAACAGACTTTAGCCCAAATTAACTTTTACCAGCAGTTCTTAGAAGTAACTTCTTTCAGAGAGCAGTAGATGTTTTCTTATATAAGTTTCTTATTAGTGTATTTGAAGTACTTGCAATTAAAGCAATATTTTCATGTTTTGTAATAGGAACAGTGCCAGATGTTCTAGGATTCGCATTTATATATTTTTTTGAGGACATCGTTCTGCAATAAATAATTGAAGTTTGTTAATATTTGGTCAATATTCTCACTAATAATCTACTATCCAACAATATATTCAAGCATCTAACCCAGTAGTGATATTTGCTAGCGTTGCTAGCATAATTTTATATTTTTTGTAAATAGGTATAGATACATACAAAACACCCAGACTGGATACAAATTTTTAGAATTAACTTAACAAACATTTATGTCCTGTAAGGATCGAGCCCCCACCCAGGAGGAACCCAAGAGCGTCGGTGGGCAAGAGTTCAGAACACCGGTCTTACAATGTAAGAACCGAGTTAGATCGTCGCCATGTACTAATGTGTTTTTACTAACTGCTCTTTCGTTGAAGGAGTAACATCGTGATGAAACCCATATTCAAATTAAATTTGAATTTAGATGATATTTGAATGTGGCCCGACCCTCGGCGTAGAATAGAAGGCAGGGGTACTATCGACTTATCCCGATAGCATAGTGAACCACTTCGGTGCTACACCATCGGACAATCTTCACAGCCAGTCAGTCAGCCCTATCATTATAAAATTCAGCACAAATTTATGGGTTACGGTAGCTTAGCTAGCAGTAGTAGCATTTTGCCATACTTAAGATAAATTTTCACAATTTAGTTTATTTTTTTGTTTATGTTTTGATTTTTTAGACATTATGCAAGACGACAGCTCTATCAAAGACATCAACGTCAATCTTCCTTAGATTTCGTGACACGAAGTTACCAAAAAGTATAAGGAGGAAGTGTCTATGATTTGGCAGTCGTGTAAAAAGTTCTGTGGCCACGGTGGTGGCCCCGCCAAAGCGAGAAACGTGATAGTTTCCGATATACTAGACTGATCAAATTCTCGGGATATATTGTCAATAGTAATTTCATTAAACAGGCAAAGTTTCAGTTTTATAGCTCTTATCTTTTTATTATTTCAACGATGTCTAAAATCCGCCAATCCAATTTAGTCATTGACACACTGATGATCATCAAAATTTTTGAGTACTTCCTGAAGTGCCAGAAAGCTGAAATTCGTTATCGATTGTTTAATCGATGGGATGTTTATCCCATAAACCCCCCACAACCTTCCAAATTGAGGGGTTAAAGTTTTAATGAAACTTTCTAGGATTTTCATGCTAGAAGTTAGATATTTGGTATAAGGACATAATATAATACAGTACGCGAATCAGTATTTTATAAAATCACTCTACGCTCTACCCTCTAAGAAAAGGGGGGCGGAAGTGGTTCCCCTTCACTACAAAACCAATGAAATCCGACCAAAAACATTTAAATGCCAATTTCTTTTATAAACCTTACATATTTGTTAAATGTATGGTTTGCTGTTTCAGCAGAATGAAGACAATAACAATTTGACTGCGGAAATTAGACTAAATGCGCCTTTTCGAAGGAAGAAGTTTTTCTTTCGTTTGGCCAAGCCGTATATTTTAACTAAGATGTAGGTAAAGTTTGTAAGACAGTTGGTGTACTTAGGGCGCGTAGATTGAGAAGCTTGGCTCTTTTTTGAGGTCTGATGTCTATTTGTTGCGCTTTGACTATATCTTGACATGAAAATGTTTTTGGTGGGATTTGTTTTTCGTTATATCATAGGTTTGTTTAACGTTTAGCAACACGCCGGGACTGGAGGCCGTGTTTACCATGTTGACTATATCGACGTATCTATCAAGATTCTGGAGTACCTGATTTAGACCATAAAGAAAGTCCACTTTAACAAAAATAAAACAAAAACATATATTTTGATATCGCAAAGGGTAACTGGAAGAGATCTCTTAACGGGATAAATCCGCCTTTGCGACTTTTATGTTTTACAATACTTAAATTAATAGTATTAACAGGATTATCACCACGATTATGTTTGTTTTTACCTCGATATTTCGAATCGGTTTCACGCTCCATGGTCACGAGTAGACTGTTTTGGCCAATATTGTCATCCTGCTAGCGGCAAACCTTAGGCTGCCCCCACATTGGGCGTTGGCCGAGCGTACGCGTTTCCTGAGCGTACTGCCGGCGTCGGCGCGGCGCGAACGTCGCGTCAGCGCACCGTCTGCGGGGCGCGGGCTTCGCGTTGTCCAGCGCCGCGCGGGCGCTGCGTGAACGCCGCGCAGACGCCGCGCTTACGTCGCGTTCCACGGGCGTTCGGCCGCAACTGAGATGCTAGCGGGCGCGGGGGGGAATGTGCGCGGGGGACACGGGCGCCCGAACGCCTGTGGAACGCGACGTAAGCGCGGCGTCTGCGCGGCGTTCACGCAGCGCCCGCGCGGCGCTGTATAACGCGAAGCCCGCGCCCCGCAGACGGTGCGCTGACGCGACGTCCGCGCCGCGCCGACGCCAGCAGTACGCTCAGGAAACGCGTACGCTCGGCCAACGCCCAATGTGGGGGCAGCCTATCTGTCTGCCCTCTTTCTGATACATCGACTGCGATCCGTTCGGTTGCTCGTACCACTACTATCTTATGTTTCACTTATTTCATTGCTACTGTTAACTTCTGTGGTACAATAAAGTTATTACATTCTGCTACTGCTATAGCTACATCAGTCCATTGCTGGACATGAACCATACTCACCACGCTTGACAGTCGAATTGGTGAGCGCAGTTCAAGATTTTGTAGATATTCAGCGGAAACGCTGCTGCTCGTTCTTGGATTCATCCCTTAGTCGCCTTATACAACACCCACGGGCAGAAATGGATTGATGCTAATGTAAGGCGACAGCCGATGTTATTCGAACTTATTACCTCCATAATATAAAAATGGAAGCCGAAATCAGATTGTCGATCAACTAAACTATCCTACTCTTCTGCGGAGACTCAACATTCAAAGCTAAAGTTGTTGAACATAATGAGATGTTTTTGCAGATCCATAGCAAACGAGCATCGTGTTTTTTAAAGTCTGAGAGCTCATCACTTCATAGTATAAAGCAAAATTCGCTTTACGTGTCTGTTTATTTTAAAAGATAGAGTGATTCATGAGGAAGGTTTATATGTACAATATTGGCAAAAAAACGACTACTTTCAACGGGAAAACGAGTTACAGCGGGCGGAGCAACTAGGCGGGTGGCTTGTCTTACCTAGAGATATCACTGCTGTGAATAGAATGTATAAAAATGTCTCAGTTCTGCGGAAAACGAGTAGAAGAAAACCGCCGCAAAATCCCTTACGTAGTCTTAAAGATCTCGTATAATGGAACCTTGGTAAATAAAAAGACATAGTTCCTACTCAATGGTATTCTTGACGTACAAACAGCTTTAGAAATAAATACATGTCGGGACTGAAGTTTGCACCCATTTTCAAGCAACACTATTTTTAGTTAAACATTGAACTTGGCTACCAACTTCTACATTTATGTTTGTGGTGGGACTATCTTTGTTTCAAAAAAGCCTTACTAATAACAATTCTCCTTGTTCAGTCGATCTTTTTTGTAAAAAAAATTGCCCAACACTTCGCCATATCGTTTTATCCAAGGAATATATCAGTTCCTATAAAGGAAAAGGTCGAAAAAGCCGTAAATGAACTAAAAGACATGGGTGTGATCGAGCCAATAACACATCCAACTCTGTGGTGTGCGCCAATGGTACCAATAGTCACCAAATCTGAAGTTCCAGGTAAAGACAAAGTGAGAATCACAGTAGACTATACAGAGCTCAACAAAGCAGTTCTCAGAGAATACCATCCACTACCGACAGTAGAAGAATGTCTCGCGCAGCTAGCGAATGCAAAAGTTTTCTCAAAGATAGACGCACTTAAAGGCTATTTTCAAGTAGAACTTTCTGATTCGTGCAAAGATCTGACAACATTCATCACTCCTATCGGTAGATACAGATTCAATAGAATGCCAATGGGAATGAAAAGCTCTAGTGATATTTTTCAAAGGAAGATGTCACAAATACTAAGTGGTTTAAAGGGATGTGTAAATCTGGTTGATGATACACTAGTCTATGGAAAGGACGAAGAGGAGCATGACGCAAACCTAAGAGAAGTACTGAGAGCCCTCAACAAATACGGAGTTACTCTAAATAAAGACAAGTGTATATTCAGAACCAACACATGCACATTCTTAGGGCACACTGTAACAGAAAATGGAATTAAACCCATGCACAGCAAGATAGAAGCTGTAGTCAATATGCCCATTCCAAAAGACATCACTGCATTGAGAAGTTTCCTGGGAGCTGTAAACCAAAACTTGAAGTTTATAAAAAACTTAGCTGAGATTACTAAACCCTTACGTGATCTCCTAAAAAAAGAATCTGATATGAAATGGGAAAGCCAGCATACTGAAGCATTCAACCAAATTAAGAAGTTGATGACGTCAGCACCACAACTGGCACACTATAACCCTAAGCTCAGCACCAGAGTCACATCAGACGCTTCACAATATGCCATGGGAGCAGTGTTAGAGCAGAAACACCTGAAGGGAAAGAATGAGACGTGGTTACCTGTATACTTTTGGTCATCATCACTCACTCCAACACAAGAGAGGTATGCTATGATCGAAAAAGAAGCATTGGCAGTTACTGCAGCATGTGAGAGATTTAGACTGTATCTGCTAGGTCTACCAAGCTTCACGATAAGAACAGACCATAAGCCATTGATCTCTATACTTGGTTCTAAACCAATAGCAGATTTACCTGCAAGACTCCAGAGATTCAGAATGAGAATGACTCTATACAACTATGAGATAGTACACGTGCCTGGAAAGTACATGTACACTGCAGACCTTTTGTCAAGAGCACCGTTACCAGTCGCTGAAACAGAAAAGGACACTGACGTACTAAGCGAGAGTGTAGATAAGCTCACTGTAATGTCGATCTTCACTACTCTATCTTCAAGCTTCTCAAACCAACGTTTAAATGTAATAAAGAGAGCACAAGAAGAAGACAAAGAATGTAAAGAAGTTTTTAGATGCATAAAAGAAGGATGGACAAAAGAAAACATAGAAGACGAAATGAAACCTTACTATGAGAAACAAATAAATCTGACCACAGAAAAAGGACTAATACTATACAATAACAGGATATTAATACCAAAGAAACTACAAAAAGAGACATTAGAAAAACTCCACACTGGACACCCTAGTGTTACAAAAGCCATGGACAGAGCAAAGCTTGCTATATGGTGGCCCACTATGAACAATGACATTAAAACATGGACTGAAAAATGCACGACATGCATCAAGTCAACAGTACAACGACCTGAGCCACTGATACCAGGACAAGTGCCAAAATACCCCTGGGAAGTTATAGCAGCCGACTTATGTACCTATAAAGGCAAAGAATACCTAGTGGTTAGAGATACATTATCAAACTATCCCGAAGTCATCACTTTAAAATCGACAACATCATCAGCCATTATAAATCATCTGAAAAACATTATGGCTAGACATGGCATTCCCAAAATTCTTAGAACTGATAATGGACCACAATTTGCATCACAGTCATTTAAAGATTTCGCAAATAAATGGGAATTCGAACACATCACTTCCAGCCCCCACTTCCCGCAGAGCAACGGTGCAGCCGAAATTGGTGTGAAAATTATAAAGAAAATATTCGAAAATAATGAAGACCCACACCTCGGATTACTTATGTACAGAGCAACACCGAATCAGCTGGGACTCGCACCGTCACAAATATTGATGTCAAGAAATCTTAACACTACCATACCAACACATGACGGGAACCTACTACCAAAAACCCCAGACCTACAAGAGTATAGACGCAAGTTAACTATTCGAAGAGAAAAATCCAAATTAATCTATGACACTAGACACCGAGCTAAAGAGCTACCCGAACTAGCCTCCGGAGACAGAGTTTACCTGCCTACGGAAGAAGTGCATGGCACGATAATAGAAAAGAGAGAGGAGCCGAGGAGTTACACAGTTGAGACCGATGACGATGAGCGACTGATGCGCAGGAACCGAAGAATGTTAATAAAGCTGCCATCACTCCCAACACCTCCCACACCCTCTACACCTTCCAGACCAGAAAATGCGCCAGCAGAAGACGTGGTATGTGGCACACCTGCTGAGGCAACCGGCGGCGGCGGTGGCACTCCAAGAAGCCGCTACGGGCGACCTTTGAAGAAGCCAAAAAGGCTGGACCTTTAATTAACTTCTTTACTGGTTCTAAGTAGTTCATTTTGTTTGGTTTATTTTTGAAAAAGAGGATGTGTGATAAGTTACGTAGGTACAACACTAGTTGTGACACGGGCACGTCCCTAATTTGTCAAGCTGCTTTTGTTCTAGCCAGTTGAATAGCGATTTTTACATAAATAAGTAATTTACTAAAATTGGTGTGTTTCACTATTAGGAACAGCATAAAACCATACAAGATCGCTTCTTTAACATACACAACACACAGACCCCATCACTAAACGATATCGTTTTTTTGACATAAAATAGCTATTGCAGTGTATCTTATTTTGACGTAAGTTTATGCCAAAAATATGTCCTTATTCGGGTAAATCATTCAAAATTGAGTGAATGATATGAATTTTTTGACCTACGATTTCGAACACACAGCCATATGAAAAAAAAAAATTTGTATACATAGACTGCTATTAACCATATCTTTTTTTTGTTTACTACAAAACTATCAATGTACTGCTAATTCGGCGCGATTTGTCGTCAATTAGCCAGAAACCACCCATATGGTTTTCCATATCGTTTTTTGACGTATCGTTTTTCACACAGATTCGACCCCCTGTTACGAACTCCCTTTTCACTCAAACAGACAGGACTTTGTGTGATTTGTGAAAAGTACATGTTGAATAGACTAATAAAAGAGAAAGAGAATGTGAGTGTCGAAGGCGAATAATTTACATTTTTGTAGGATTTAGGTCAATAATCCGCACTCTCTAATCCCTTTCTTGCAAAACGCTTACCTATTCTGAGTTTGAGTGATTTCTACGCCAGACGTAGACTGTGTATACCTATTTATTGGCACGGGAACGGTAAGCATCCTAACTGAGATAGAGGTATGAGTATGAACAAACACCTATTGAGAATCTATTACATTTTGAATTTATCATTCAATATATTTATCGTTCACGCGTCCGTTTAGGTATCATTCACTAAGTATCATTCATCAGGCAAGCTGCACAGACTTGCGTGTTGTAATAATGCTGAAGCGTACATTCCATAAGCTCTACCATCTAAAATTACAGTAGTTTTCTATTATGTCTCACGCGAAAAAATATGAATAAATAAATCTGGTTACGAACTGATATTTTCACCCATTAGGAACCACATACGAGTAGGCAATACGTAGATAGTGCTTTGTGATATCCTTTCCTTCCAAAACACTAATAACAATTAGCGAAAACGTTGCAAATCATCTGAGTATAATTCAGTTGCAAAATATTAAATAACACATATACACATATCACGCCTTTATGCCTTGCGGGGAAGGCAGAGCGTTAACGACCGCAAGAATACGGTCGCTATCACCACGTTTGTCATTTTCGAGGATTGTTTTCCAAAGTTGTTTCAGAAAACATGTGTATCACTATAGTGACAGGTTGTAAGTCTGTCGCCTAAAAATTGTAAGACACCAATACTCTCGAGTCCCTTAGTCGCCTCTTACGACACCCGCGGGAAGGATGTGGGGAGATGTTATTCTAAGCCGACATCACACGGCAAATATTAAATAAAGATTCAACATTTCTTAAACAAATGTACCAAGTGAATACATACCCTTTTATGTGATAAAACAAATGGCATCTAAAATTATTGATCTCATTTTCAAACCAAAATAAAAATAAAAGGTCCGCTTCCTATTTATTTGATCGAATGTTATCAAAAATTAGTAGTTATCTTATATTATGTTCCTAAATCCCAAGACAAAACCTTTAACATGTAGGTAGGTAGGTAGCGAACTTGCATGCAACCAATGTGCATAGGGCAGTGTATGGCTGCAAAGTGTGTAGTGCATTTTATTACGCTTTAGTAAAGTCGCATTACGTATCCACAATTTATATTATTCTCCTTATAATGAAGCAGTAACAATTTCCTAGCAGTATGCAAGCGTAAGCAGGAAGGGCACCCATCACGCACTTGCAGATGGTACCCAGGGGTTCTGCGGGTCAGCCTTGCGTTGCATAATATTATCTCTGCAGCTGCGTATGCAGTTGGGCCTCAATTTACGTGAATACATTTTTTAGCTGTTTCTGTCAGGAGGAGCAAAAGAAAACAAATTTATAATCAAAGAATACTAACTAGGTACTTGAAAACAATCAATCACCTCAACGAAAGAGATATATTTCATTTATTTCGGGCATTTTTCAAACAAGTAGACCAATAAGTCAGTAAGGTAGAGAGGGGGTACTAGCGCCCAGCAAAGACGTGTTTTCTGTTCGCTCTTCGAAAATAAATCAAATCTCGTGAAAAAGTGCACAGTTAATTCTAAATCTACTGTCCAACACATTCGCGACCATCGGGCCACCATTTGCCGTGATCAGGTCAAAAAATAGTTTCTTAATAGTGCCGTAATAATCAAAACAAAAAGTGATTTTGTCGGTGAACTCAAGTTATTATTGTGTTTGTCACTAGTGTCTCGAGTCATCGCACGCAGCCGGCCTATTGTTCTGTACCGACCGGTTCTGCTCAGTCACGCGGCGGTTCGAGTGCCTACGCTTAATTCGCTACTCGAATCATCGTGTCTTTGGCTAAGCGGCTACAGCGCGCAGTTAATAAATTGAAAGAGAGAGATCACGGATCGCATCCTGAAGGAAGACAATTTTTTTTTTTTTTTGTCTTTTGTTTGTTTTTTTTTTCATATACTTATAAAAATAAAGTTTATCATGTCAACTAAGAAGGACAATACCTTTGATACTTCGACCGTGATCTGCGGTGGATGTTGCGAACCCATAGCAGAGCAACCACACCTGGTTTGCAGTGTAGAAAAATGCCGTGCCACCTACCACCTAGAAATCTGCTGCGGGCCTAATCCTCCAACTAACAAATCGGGGTGGCGATGCCAGAGGTGCAGCTGCGCTGATCGGTTGTCAATGGGCGGAAAGAATGACGTAGACCCTAAGGACATAAGAAATTCCATCTCTACTTTAACACCCAATGACAAACAACATGTCACTCTTCGGAACGCAAACAAGCCAAAAACACCAGAACCAAACCCCGATGAAATCCCACCGCTTGATATAATGGCATATGAACTAGGTCTTTTGAGAAAGGAACTCACATCAGTAAAGGACTGCCTAAAGACAATGAGTCAATCGCTCATATTGTGCAATGAAAGACTCGACAGCGTCGCCTCTTCTATTGTTGATACCGACTCGAGGCTCAAAGCGCTAGAGGAGCGCGATGCTGAAATTTCGCGACTCAAAAACCAGGTTTCAGAACTCCAAGATCAACTCGAAACCCAACTGCAAGTGTCTCTGAAAAACCAAGTCGAGATCGCCGGCATTCCTGAAATTAATAACGAGAGTCTGCCTCACATTGTTAAATTAGCTGCAACTAAAACCGGCGTTTCAGTTGAAGATTCTGATATCGACTGGATAATGAGAGCTGGCCCAAAACGATCTACCGAGAATAATAAAACCCCACGCCCCATAGTAGTCCGTTTTGTACGCAGGACCAAGCGTGACGAAATGATCAAAGTTGCCAAAGCGAGGAAAAACCTAACCACGGAAGGAATGAACATTACTGGTGAGAACCAGAAGATTTACATAAATGAACGCTTGACTCGTGAAAATAGACTGTTATTTCGCCAAGCCCGAAATCGGTTTACCGCTGCAGGATTTCAATTTTGTTGGGTCCAGAATGGCTCCGTGTTCATCCGTAAAAGAGAAGGTAGCGCCGCCATCCGTCTTCGATCTATGTCTGATCTTAACGAAAAACTTGGAACTTTCACGGAAAATAAATGAGAGAAAATATGTCGAGTCAAACCTTTTAGTTTGCAGTTTAATCAACATTGTATTCTTATATATTTTTTTAATTCTGAACGCAATTCTAATGTTTCGCAACACTGCGAGCACATATCAATTACTATATTTTATATGCACATATATTTATATTTATTTATTTCCTATCTATTTTTCAATATTTTTTGGCACTCTAATCTTATTTAATATTTATTTAATATCTATGGAGCAATTACTTTCGCATTTCTGCAAGAACGAAATTCAATCACATCTGCCCTATTTGATCAATTCGAAAACTCCTGTAATATGGCCACCCTGATGTTTGACAATTATCTCGAATCTGCATTAAGCGTCCCATGTCACGTTATAACGACTTTAGAAGATTGCTCCAAAACATTAACCAAAAAGTACGAATTTAAGGTAATTAGTTTTAACATACGTAGTCTCCAAAAAAACTTTGACGAATTTTATGTAGCGCTGAAACGTATTAATATTAAGTTCGATGTAATAGTCCTTACGGAATGTCACTTGGGTACGTGTCCTAGAGTAAGGACAATCCCAGGTTATGTACATTTTGAGACTTCACATATCATGAACCAATCTGGAGGAGTTGTGATTTACGTTAAGGAAAAACTGAATGCTAAAGCTATAGAACCCTTTATTTCAGACGCTGATAGTCTAGCAGTCACTGTTGCTAATTCTTTTACAATTCTTGGTATATACAGATCCCCATCGACTTCTAACATTGACGAATTTTTAAAGTCCATGGAGTCATTTATTAATACTTGTCATGATAAATCTAAAATTGTGTTAGTTGGTGATATTAATATAGACATCCTAAAAAACAATCCAAAATCAGATGAATACCTATGCCTCACGGCTGAACTTGGTCTTAAGCCAGTGATTTCCTTGGCTACCCGCCCCATCACTAAATCTTGCTTGGATCACGTGTTTGTTGGTTCCACTGTAAATGCGATGGGTATGGTGTGCTCAACGGGAATCACGGACCATGATATTGTAATTTGTGGAATAGTCACTGATAGGGAAAAATCTAAGCCACGGAAAACAGTCACAAAAACTTACTATGAATCACTTATTTCCGACTTAAAAACTACAGATTGGTCCGATGTTATGTCCGCAACTGACGTGTCTTATGCAGCAAAGAAATTCACTAACACCATTAGTGAAGCGAAAGCTAGACATACTAAAGCTATAACCGTAAGTAGGTCTAAACTTATACTGAAAGATTGGATCACTCCAGGTCTCATGCGATGCATGAGACAACGCGATTATCTTCACACTCAGTATAGAAAAAATCCGAAAAATATTATTATTGAGGAATCATACAAAAGATATCGTAATTTTTTGCATGACTTGCTTAAAAGATTAAAAAACGAATATAATCAGGAAAGATTGGAGGCTAACTCACATGACCCTAAAATGTTATGGAACACAATTTCATCCATATGCGAATTTGAGCGCAAATCCAATCACAGCCCAGAACTGCTCACTATTGGCGAGACTCCTACCGAATCACTCAGTGTGACCAATGAGTTCTTTTCGAACATCGGTCATAATTTGGCAGATAAAATTTTGAAACGTTTCAAAACCACTGAAGCCTCCCTTGCTAGCGATAATATAATTCAAACCAAAAGCCCCCTAAACTCATTCTTTATGTACCCCACAAATGTTCCTGAGGTAATGTCAGTAATTAAACGACTTAAGAACGACAGTGCCCCAGGACTGGACGGTATCGGAAATGGTCTTGTGAAGAACATTGCTGCAGTTATTGTGGAACCCCTAACCCACATTATTAACCTTAGCTTATCTTCTGGAATCTTCCCGGATTGCTGGAAAACAGTCGCAGTGGTGCCAATACATAAAAGCGGGTCTAAAAACGACCCCTCTAATTATAGGCCTATCTCACTTTTGCCGGCTTTCTCTAAGATTTTGGAAAGATTAGTAAACAAACGGTTAACAGAATTCATAGAATCGAACAAACTTCTGTCACCCTCACAATTTGGGTTTCGCGGTGGTCTCTCCACAGAAGATGCGGTCTCTCTTCTACTAGAAAAGGTCTCTGGTGCTCTGGACAACAGAGAATCCTGTGTTGGAGTGTTCCTTGACTTGTCCAAGGCATTCGACACGGTTTCTCATCCTATTCTCTTACGTAAACTAGAGTGCTTTGGAATAAGAGGAACAGCTCTGGATTGGTTTTCTAGTTATCTCAAAGAAAGAAAGCAATGTGTGGTCATGCAAGACATAGTAAGTCGTACGTCGAGCGTAGCATTCGGTGTCCCCCAGGGCAGTATTCTTGGCCCAACACTATTTCTGATATACATCAATGACATCAGTAGCATCTTTGGGCCCGACGAAAAAGTTGACGTAATCTGCTACGCTGACGATACGGCTCTAATCTTTCGTGACACTTCCTGGACAAACGTAATATGTAAAACAGAAAGTGGTATGTCTAGAATCACCTCATGGCTAAACGCAAATCTTCTTACCTTGAATATGGACAAGACTTCCTATTTATGTTTCCATAAGACAAAATCGTCAGCGCCTAAACTGCCTGTGGAAGTAAAAGTTCACTCATGTAACTCTACTAGGGGTGAGGGATGTTTATGTAACAATATCAACAGGACGGATTCTCTGAAATACCTGGGCGTGGTACTGGATGAGAGGCTGACATTTCACAAACATATTTTGGCACTGTCGGGTCGTGTTCGGAAAATTATCCATATAATGAAATTACTCCGACAAGGAGCTAGCACTCAAACACTTACCTTAGTTTACTATGCCCTGTGTCAGTCTCTTCTCCTCTATTGTATCTCGGCCTGGGGATCCGCCGCTAAAACATTTCTAATATTTGCTGAAAGAGCTCAGAGATCCGTCCTAAAAGTGATGTTAAGGAAACCTTTTCGGCACCCCACCTACACACTATACCAAGAAGCAAAAGTTCTATCGGTCAGAAAACTTTACATCCTAAAAGCAGTTACGTCCTACCACAAAACATACACGAAAGAAAACAAATCCGACTCTAAAAAAAGCCGACGCTTAAAGATCCAAAAAGCTAAAGTCCGTTCAACGTTTGCGCAGCGTTTTAGTTCATTTGTCTTTCCGTTCCTTTATAAAAAGGTAAATGGTCATTGCAAAGTTTCTAATTTAACCTTACGAGAGGCTAAAGGTCGCGTAAAAAAATATCTATTATGCATGAGCTACGAAGACACTGAAAATCTTTTACATATTCAAAAATAGTCGATAGATCGTTATGTTTTTTATTTATATATATATTTATATATTATCATTATTTGTTTTACAGTATATTTAAAATATCTCTTAACCACATTATAACTTGGCACTAACCGGAACTGTAAAACTCGCATTTACACTATCCTTAAGATTTTGTTTTATTTTTAAATTAGTATTTTAGGTTAAATTCCTTTTTCTGATCTTGTTATTTTTTTTATTTTTATTTTCTTAGATGCTAACTTTAAATTTGTTACCAAAGTACAAACTCTCGTATATAATATTTGGTAAGCCTCAAATTGGTATTTTTCTCCGGTTTCCCGCGATACAGGTTCGCCTAGTGCGGGGACCAATGTCAAACATGATTTCTGTTATTGTATATATGGTAATAAATATTTTTTGTTTTGTTTTTATTTTTGATTTTTTGAATAACCGCGCGCACTTGACTATCCAATATGGCTACACTGCGGGGCCCCCGCCGGGTGCCGCGCTCTTAAGTGGCTCGGGATACATAAACAAAAAGTTCTCAGAAACTATTGACTGATAAGCATAGTATGTTATATTGCCGAGTTCGTCTTGGAACAAGCTTTCTTGTTGTGAAATAATATAAACACTTAAGCCATTGTAGTTTTGACAATCTCAAGCTGAAGTGGAAGTTTTTTTTTGTACCCAGATTTTTGTGTTCAGAGCCTAAGATCTAGTAAATGGAAAAGAATGTTTGAAGGAAATCCTTTTCAATTTATATTATTATACATCCATTTACTAAAATAATACGTAAAATATCACATCTCAATACATTATTTTCACAGGCGAAGCATACAAACAATGTACCTAAAACTGAGAGTAAGAGCACCTTTCAAACAATGAATGATCTTGCTTGAAAAAACTCTATGGTCCGAGCTTGATGTTGCCATTTTTATATTCCAAAACCTACCCACTAAGTATTTTACTCATACATTTACCGCTGCGTTCAGTAGAAATTATAAAAATTAACGAAATATGAGCTCGCAAATGTGAAGCCAGATTATGGCTTCGCCGCAGTTTAGGGAAAAATGGCGAAAGCCAGATTATGGCTTTACCCCAGTGCAGGGGTTAAAAGCATCTTTAACTAATTTAAGAAGTGACAGAAAACTGAAGAAAGTGTTCACAGAATCTAGGCCACATCAGAAACACAACTCTATTACGATAAAATTAAGATGTTTTTCGTGGAAAGTTGCATAATTACTATATGATTCGTTTGTACGTTACACCTTTCCGTCGCATCGCGCATCGCATAGTCGGATTGCAAATGTAGTAATAGTTATGAAATATACGTAACCCTATGAGATAAATGTTATTACATTTGTCTTACTCTTCATTGCATAACTCAAATTGCATTTAATTGCATTAAATGCTCGAGTGGCGATTACTAAGCTAGTTACCCACATTTTCCATACGAAAGACATCAACGAGATCAGTATCTGTAATATTTATATTCTAAAATTTAAAAAATCCGGCATCTAGAGTAGAGTTATCGTCATGGTATAAAGTAGTGATTCTAATGAGGCGTCGAATCAATGGAATACTTTCTCAGATTTATCATCTTTAAAATTGTTTCTCATTTTCTAAATAATTGGAAACGATCCTGATATCTTGACATTCCATTGCATACGTTTATTTTGTATACCTAAGACTTATCACAAAAAAAACCATAAAAAAAATACTTTTCAGGGAGCTAGTTCAAATGAGAGTCAAATAAGTGAGCTTAAGAATAAGTTTAGTATCAATTAAGCAATATTTGATCCAAATTCCTATATCTAAACCTAGATTCGTCTAAGCTCACAACTGATTAGAACAAAAAGTAGGTAATTGTATTGGCGAAGTCAACAAAAATGTTGGAAATATATTTTCCAAAAGTAATATTAAATTGCGCCAAAATTCTGTAAAGTAAAGATAAGTAATAGCACGCATAAAAATTTACACCCTGCATAAGTAGTTACCATAAGAAAAAATAAAACTAGCGCTAATACGTAAGCTAATAGAAACATATCATAACATGTTTGAAATAGATCTGTATCACTAAGTAATCTAAGTAGACTCATCTCGATGTCAGTAATAAGTAATTACTTATCTTGAAACGCGGTAACATAAGACTGTAATTGTAACTTATGCATGAGTAAGCGGCGACTGTCGAACATAGGAAACAAAAATATAACATTGGAGCTTGCATATATTCCGACAAATGTCAGTTCAACACATTTATTTACGTGTACAACTTGAAAACTATTAAGATAAATAAATTAAAATAAATCAAATTAAGTCTTAAAAACTGTTGTGAATTGCACATTCCTATAATTCAGTAATGGAATATTCATTATATTTTTTTAATACACATTGTTTTTGTTACAATCAATCTTCCTTGGAAATTCCTCTACAGTGTATTTTTTATATAATATTTAGAGATTTTTGATTCGTTGTTTAATAAAAATCTTTTTATTTTAAGAAAAAGGTCATAATGAGGTTATAGTAATAAAAACTTAAAATAAACAAAATTTTTGTAGAACATTTTTGTTGGGACAAAATTGTCGTCTTATCTACGCTCCTACATTTCAAATGCTTGACAGATGTTGTTTGCGGAATTTATGTATCGGGTCAGCATGTCAATGCCCTCTGATATGTATATTATGCAGATAGATACTCGTACGCAAGTTGGCTAGACATTTCCAAATATTTTAATACTCACTCCCACACTGATCTTTTTAACTAGATATCACTTTTCACTAAGTATTTAGTTCTTGATATCGTAATTATACTGGTGCCAAACGTTACAGCAGTTACTTATTAACATACTAGTTGTAAAGAAATACTTATCGCATAACCTCACATGGGGCTTCTCAGCCAAAAAATTGAAAAACTTGGGTATCTTCTCGGAAAGCCACAAATAAAGTATTTAACTTTTTGATACAGTAATGAATGTATGGAAAATTCAATTTAAAAAATTTGTTCAGCGTACTATATAAAAGTTGTCAAGTTTTACCTCACCGAGTAAGAGTTTTTTTTTTTGTATTTTTCTAACACCTTGTATACGTTTTAGTACCAATGTAGTGACCCTTGTCTAATGTATCTCTTGCAAAAAACAGAAGTTATTTCAGCATTCTACTATGTAACTAATTTGTTTGAGCAATAAGTTGTTAATATTTATAGTTTCATCCAACATTTTGGAATGTGGACACCGCGTATCTAGATATCTATAATTAATTCAATTAATTCTAGATCTTACCTATTTTAGTACTTTGCAAACCTTGTCGACCGATGTGGCGCAGTGGTGCTGCGACTGCCTGCCACACAAAAGTCCTAGGTTCGATTGTTGATATTTATCTGTTTGTGAATTTGTTCCTATTTTGGTTGGTTAGGATATTGCAAGCTAAACCGCCTGATTGTCCGTAAGAAGGATGATTCCGTGTTTCGGAGGGCACGATAAGCATAAGTCCCGTTTGCTGTCTCTGATTACTTCAACCGCGATTGTTACACAACCATGTCAGAGGCGTGCTACTAGTAAGGCGGTTGAAAAACTCTAACACCAGGGTTTATCGAGTCGTTAGACGACTCGTTGACCTACACAAAAAAAAAAAAACATTGCGAACTAGATATCGATTAAAAATTGGTAAATATCTAGCTGGATCCATGTTTATCACCTTCCAAGACAGGCATCTAACGTACAAGATGCCTAAGTTATGTAAAATGCCATTTCCACATTGACTGCAGAAACAGCATGAATCCTCCTAATTTGGGATACAGAGCAAACTAGGCATGCTGATCGGTAGGCCACAGTACCTACCGAATGAGTAATTTTTACGGAAAAATGCTGATGGCTGATTTTGTAACTATTTCAGGATTTTCGACACTCTACGATACTTTACCAAGCCTCATTAAAATAAAAAGTTCGATATATATTATAACATCATATTCACGACAGAAGAATGGCAATTTAAGGTATTAGTTCGACAAAGTCGTGGCTCTTGAAAGGGTGATGAGCAATAGGTTATTGATTTGATAAGCATCGTCACGTTTAATTGTATTACGACAGAATATTTCGCAGCCCATATCGTAATTTCTCTTGAAGATAGTACTGTGCTCCATACGATTCAACTGCGTTTAATGATAGAGTGCCTGTCAACGTGTTATTCGATTTATCTGATTTGAAATCGATGAGCTAAGCGCCGATTCAACTCATAGTGTCATAGTTTCACAAGAGACTGCTCCTCCGAGACGAGAGGCAGGCAGGCAGTAAGTACAGTGACACTCGCATCTCAAATGATATGCATAAGCAGATACATAGAAAAAATGATGTATGATGTTTTTTTTCTATAAGGAATCGGGTGAGAGTGTGAGAGAAGCATGAGGAGGGAAGGGGGGTGGGGCTCTTCCTCCGCAATTTTTTGGAAAATGTACTTTAAGAAATTCTAGGCTTGCTCACAATTTAAGATTTTTTGTTTTTCGTGACTTGTATAGGAAAATAGCTTCAGGATTTCAAGCGGGAGATTTTGTCGCGCTAACACCACTGGTGTGACACTAATAGTTACTTGTATTCAAAATGTTCAATTGCCTTACAAAAACAACATTTATCTCATAGTCGTAAAGTCCTAAGAAATGTTAGACATCTAGCAAGGTTGGAGGATGCATTTAAATGTTTTCTCAAATTGCTGCGTCTATATACGAAAGGGCAACAAAATTGCGATGCATTACGAAAACATGTAGTGAGAAATAGCTAAAAACTTGTTTATTCAGCAATGAAAAATAACTTTTTGCTACAAAAATGTTAAATGTTGGACAAGCAAGGGGGTTAAGGTTTAATAAGTAAGTACGAAACCAATCGTGGCGTTAAAAAGTCTTTTTTGTCATGTTTCCAAAAGAAGAGCAAAAACAAAATGTTTTTAAAGTAGTTAATAAACTTTAATTTTTTATTGATGAGGCATTATTGAAACATTTAAAAAAAATCGTGATTGTTGTCACATTAGCCCGGCGAGTGCAAGTTGAGTAACCGTAATAGGTGCCTATGAGAGTGGGAATAGAGAAAAAAACAATGAAATTCACAAAACAGAACGAAAACGTTCACTTTCAGACGCGTATGGTATTCCACTACGGAAAGTGTAACTTCTGCAGTGTAGGTAACTTTTTGTCCCAGTTTTTGTATGGTTTTCCGGCCTAGAGCGTGAGACGCGGCGCGGTCGCGAACCGTCGCATCTCGCCTAGCCCGGTCGTGTGTGCTCGGCAGGAACAGTAGAGAAAAACGCACAGTAAGAAAAGCTTGCAAAGTTAGCACTGTATTTGAAATCAAGCAAATTAATTTGGTACCCACATTAAGTTATAACCTACTGGCCTGACTTGGTTTCTTTCATGACAAGACTAAAAACAAATGTCTGATTATTTCAATTAAATTATTTGGACCATAGCTTTGCCTAGCTCCGTTATGTGCATTCGAAGTTTTCTTTGTCATAGCTTCATGGCTAAGGGATTTAAATGTTCTGTGCTATATTCGTTCATACTTTCATGCAACCTCTTTGGTCTTGTACTATGTCTAGACAAACTTCGTTACCTACCACGGTTTAGGCCTAGGCTTCTCATTCGATTCTGCTGCCACGAGTATGTCATAAGGTGTTTATATTGTGCAGGCAACGTCGCTGTTGTCTGCTCGTCAGAAATAGATGCGTCCAGCGAAGTCAACATTCTATGTGCGGCGCGCGTTTTATATTTCCACAGAGAAAAAAATACATTGGTGTCGCCCGCTACATATTTCATTGCATGCTGCATGGCCCCAAGTCTGTTATTTTCTTGTCATTGTAACGCCATCGAAACTGAAATGTCATTCCTTTGCCATTGTGATTTTCCATACTTCAAACTGTTAACAGACTACGAAATTAATGACCGAAATCATCCAACTGAGATCCAATCGACATCCAACTGAAACAATTTTCATTTAGCAAACTTAGGACCCAGGCTGTTACCGTTTTTAATACCTACTGTGACATCCGTCGTGTGCGCAGGCGCAGTTGAGCAAGCGCAGCATGGGAACCTTGCACGACTTCGCACCAAGTGCCGGTAATGAGATAATTTCAGACTCCTCTTCCAATTATGTAGCCTGTAATTACATAATTATGGAATGTGTTGCTGGCTAGATGGTATACACTGTGATGGTAATAAAATAGTTAAGTGTGAAACAATAGGTACAAACTTAATTTGGTGTGTCCATTAAAAACTGTACAAAAAAAACATGATTTAGAGTCTCTTACATAAATACCAAATGCCGTTATTTTCTGTATTACTAGCACCTTTTTTAAAAGGCAAATAAACTTGATTAAGTAGGTACCTAACTATTTTCGTTATTTTAAGAACTTACTTAATATTATTAAAAGGATAAAACACTTTTAAACAAAAGGCTAAGTACTTAACCTCTTGCAAATTACTATTTAAAACCTAATCATAATCATAGCCTATAGTGACCTTCATAAGTTCTCCTGATTCATCACATTATCTACAATGTATTGAATAATTAAACAATACGGAGATTTTGTAACTGAGATAGAGCTTCTAATTTGTAGGTACCTATGGTATTCTATAAGCACCATAGCAGGCGCAAAGTTGACGTGGGCATTATTGGTATTTCTTACATAGTAGTTACTCACTTAGGTAAATAATTGTAAATACATTATTAGGTACGATTGCAAGATTAGATTGGGTATTATTGGATTAATAGTATTCCATCCTACATGAGTCAGTGTTGTTTGCGTCTTTGTACTTCTTTTTCGTGTGGGACACCGAGTCGTCCAACGATTTTGTACTAATTGATTTATTTTGGAAAGGAGAGAGACTTTGAAGCTAAACTTACCGCGTTGCTGTTTTGGATTTTTGAATTTGACATCTAAGTGGTTGTCATATTTATTAAAATCGAGAATTCCGCTACTAAAATACGTTGATGAGTTCTGTTTAGGCACTAAAGGGAGACGCGCATGCCGCGCATCTCACGTCATGAGCAGACAACGTTTCCTCTGTTTCATATTTTATATGGAAACTGTTTCGAGCGTCGTACTATCTCTAATGTGTGGAGACAGCGCCTTAGCAGAGGGTATAGCTCTGAGAATATCACGCCATCTTCTATAGATTGGCTTTCAGTCACGTATTTAAGGCTTTGTTTCTTAATTTCCACGATGCGCCCGCGCCGTGTTTCGCGCGTCGGTGTACCGAAGGATCGCGTGGGAATGAAACGCTACGAGACTTTAATTGACAATTTTAATTTATTTGCCTCGCAGCATTAAAATGTTATCCCAATGTACGATCGTAGGCAACTGCAGGTAATTAACCACATATTTAAGTGAGACTTTATCTGTTTTATACTGGAATTCCAGAGAAGCTAAAGTAAGAAAATATACAGGTACGTCTTACGCTTCGTCAACATCAGCCGATAATTACAACTTCAGCATAAATACCGTGTGATGCAGGCTTGAAATAACATCAACGCATTTCTTCACATTTACAATACAATACAATACAATACAATACAATATCTTTATTAATAACATTTGTTACACGTCATTTGGTAAATTATAATTTAAATTACAATTAGGTGAATTATCATAGAAAAGATAAAAACAATAATTGAACCACATTTTTATTTTAACCACGGCATGACGAGTGGGCCGCACCGTTCCCTATGCACTGCGCTCGCCAATCATCCTGCCAAGTGTGGTGAGTATGGCATATACCCTCCAAAGGGGTAAGGCTCGTGACCACCAGTTGACTACTGTGGCTGTTGTAGTAGTAGTAGGCAGTATAAAATGAGCTCACTGATAGACATATGTCTAAAATATGTTATTGCATTTGAATTTAAATGGTCTATGTCCCAAATGGGCATACAAAAAACACAAGCTACCAATTTTTTCTGCTAAATATTTTACTCTCGCAGGAATACAATTCAAATCGCGAAAGGAATCGTGGGATGATAGCTAACAGGAGATAATATTGTAAAACCCACGCTCCGAAGAAAAGTGCAATAACTCGAACTTCCTCATCGCGATTATTTGCCTATTTGCGCAATGAAGCAATAAACCCGAGTTGTAAAGTTACATGCGCTAAACCGCTTGCGCATCTTTATTTTTATTCACAGCGTGTTTTCGTACACAAATAATATAGTGTGAAAGTAGAAAAACCATTCCATTCAGCACAAATTACTTATCGATGATAGCAGCTAATGTGCTGAGAAAGGACTAAGGGTATTGAAATAAATGGCATCGAAATAGTCAAGACACTGTAAGCAAGCGAATTTAAGCATTGTGTACGCGCACTTTTGTTTTCTTTCTTTTCATACGACATCTGAAATTCTGAATTTATATTCAGTGCCGTAACATTTTCTGTACTCTATTTTCTCTTACTAATAGTGATTAGTTTGGACACTACTGGGGACAGCTTGAAATAACATTAAATGTAGATACTTACCTAATTGTCTTCAATATTATTTTGCATACATCCTGTACATACGTAAGCATGTTAATTGGTTTCCACTAGCTATCAGATGCGATGCTGCGAGCCGATTGCTTGCGCTTTTTGCACCTTTCATTGTCTGCGATGAGAGAATAAAGCCTTAATTGATATCAACTGATGGGCACACGCATGCAAGGCTGCCTCGCAGCACCGATCCATAGATATGACAAGATAAGTACTTCTACCTACACACACACATCACGTCCTTTACCCTTGCGGGGTAGACAGAACTTTGACGGTCGTAAACATACGGTCGCTATCGCCACGTCTAACAAACATTTGAGGACCGTGTCAAAAAAATCTTGCATCATTGAAGTTGGTCTTGGTTGTTAGCCTGTCGCTGTCATACTAGGGTAACATAGACTGCTTTTTAGCGCAGTTTGACAACGTTCCATGGCCTTTACGTCACGTACCTACGTTAATAGATAGATACTTAATACGTAGAATGTCTACACATGAAGAAATTATAGACAAGTGATTTGCCGCACCTAAAACAAAAGGTCAAGTTGAACTTTGACATTTTAACCTATAAATTAATAAAGTGTAAAGTTACTTTATTTAAGCATATATGAGCAAGATATGACCTATGGATTGTGAAATACCTCAATCCGCAAACATTCATGAATCCGCAAACATTCATGAAACAACGTCAACATTTTAATGATGTCTTCAATATGGTAAGCATTGTTCAGGTTTCTTACGTAGGTTTGGCAGAATCACAAATTACCTACGCCCTCTAAAATACTTGACAGTCGATTGTTTTGTAGGTATACAACGTTGCCTGTACAAAAATATTTTGACCCAATTCTAAAGTTATTTAATCCATCATGACGATTTATTTTTTTTCAAACCGCCAGTCAAAATATAACTTATCAACCGCCTACTTTCGGATGTCAGCTGTCATAAGTTTAATACTTAACAATCGCCTACCTTTTACTGTCTTCCGGCAAAATAATATATCACCGTTTAATGAACATCTGTTAATTGTCTGTCGACAAATTGTTGGTCGCTTCTGGGCTCTTTGTGACGTAACCTTAATGTGACTTATGAAGGCAGAAGACAATAGGTAAAAGATGACTATCGGGTACAAACAATAAATCACATGTTTTCTATCAAAGTTCTCACAGAAGTCAAAATTTGTTAATAGCTACCTAGGTAGTCTTATGTAATGCGATAAGCAAATGCCACAGCAATTTATTACTGTTTCTATTGCTGATTGCGTTCATGATTAATTATGAAGCATATCACACCATATTGCCAAAATTACGGTAGAATTTTAATAACCAAATTTTTACTGCATTCACTACCTTTTTGAAACATTTCGTAATTTTTGAAAACACTACCCCGTACTACATAATACTTGCCTACACTAATTTTGTGCTTTTAAATAACTCAGTTACTTGGGTGCATAGGTTGGGTACCTACATATTTATTTTTATTTGTCAAAGGCCAAAAGAAGTGTTTGGGATTTAATTAAAAGAAATAGTAGGAATAATTTGATGAGAGCCTTAATTAAGGAAGGTGTAAAAAACCTCCATGACTGCGGTAGTAGGTACTGCGGGCGGGCGGGCGAGCTTTCAGATCTCCCTCCACCGTCGCGGCGGCGGGCGGGCGGCGCGCGTCGGCCCTGCGCACGCGCAGCCGGCCAGTAGCCCCGCGACTCCACTCGCGACAACATGCTCCCTTTGTGGATCGTACTCGCAGTGCTCCCCATACTCGGTAAGTCGTGTGTACCAATCTGTGTGTGCAGGAAGTGACCAACCTAGTGTGAAACGTCCCGATGTCGGTAAGGTGGTTTTTTTCATGATCTCCAGGAAAACCGTGGTGTCATAGATGAATTTTGGATATGGATTAAGTGTGTTTTCAACATACAAAAATATGAGATATCGTTTTCAGCGTTATCAACAGTAAGACACTGAAAATTAATTCAGGTGACATAACTGTATTTCCACAATAAAAAAAAAAAACAATAAAATTTGTCGCAATTTTAATCGTTTCTGTATTACCTAATTACCTAGCAAATATTCTTTAAAACAAAATAAGGAAGTGCTCGTATAATTACATAAACCGTTTAATTGTGTCTGTATGCCATGCGGCGCGGCGCCGTGCGTGCTGCGCGCGCGCATCGTGAAAGTCTCGCGCACAACAGAGCAGGACGTCCGGCCCGTGGGAACTCACTACTATTTACCAGGAAATTCATTTTAATTATCAACAAAAAAAAAATCGAGTAAAATTCTTGTTAGGTATACTTTTAATGTAATTGTGGTGATTGTTTCCGTTTCTTGAGACTTATACATAATTGAGCAACGCCAGTTAATAATTATTCATATTATCGTAATTAATATACCTAAATCAGTATTTTTTGTTAGGTTTGCCGTTTCTATAATTTCTTTAGAAGAATAAAGGCATTCAGCTCATGCGAGGCAATGTGAGCGAGTCGATCTAGTACAATAGCAAGACTAGGATGTAAAATATGTAACAAAAAAGTATTAAAAAATTGAGAGTTAACTTCTTAAACAAATCTTAAACCTTATACAAAATTGATCAACTCCTCATCTTTCGACATCATACTTTTATGATAATAATAGCTTTTACATCCTAAACAAAACCATATTCAATTACAATCAATTACTACTAGAAACAGCAGAAATTAAATCAATGACATAAAATAAATAAATACCCATAAAAGTGTAGCCAAACCATAATAATTAATTACTACAAACATCAAAAAGGAAATCAATTACATAAAACTAATCAGTACTGACAAGACTGTAATTATTAATAACCTACAGATGTTTAAGCCTCCGGCGGATCGCACAACTTAACGCACGACGGACCGCTAAAATATCGCAGCGGTCTGTGAGATCCATTCTAGAAGCGTCAATCCCCATACTAAAACCGCTCTACCGCACTCGACGCAGCGCTATCGCAGTTTCGTCCGTCGAGTGCGGTTTTAGTATTTAGATTGACATTTCTAGTATAGATCTGACAGACCGCTGCGATATTTTAGCGCTCCGTATTGCGTCAAGTGTGCGATCCGCCTACCTAGTACGGAGCGTGGGGTAATCACTCAATCCTCTCCATAGAACTCATTAGGACCAAATAAGGAATCCGCTTGTCTCGGGTCATGGCTCAATTTAAAACTCTTAGTACTGCAAGCTTTATATGAAGTCTTTCTAGATAATAATATTTATGGGTATCCTTTTTTTTAAGTTAATCATAGAGATACATTCAGATAATTATCTTTATTTTATGACTTACCTATATAAGGGTGTTTAGTTTAATCAGTCATTAACTTAATAATTTTATGATCTGTTTAATACATAGTTTTGGACCTCACATACAACTTGACTCAGTCGGCTGGTACATTATGTACGGGAGTTTAAAAAGAAACATATTCGACCTTTGTTTCTTGGGGAAAGTTGTTCACTTTCATGGGCCAACCCTTGAAAGGAAGTCAGAACTTTCCTAACACCCTGTATAAAGTTAGCTCACACAAACCAAACCAATTAGTAAGACCCGGTATTTCCCGCGGCACATTACAATACCTAATGTGAGAAGCGGTTGACATTAAGAAAATCTCGGCTCAGTTGCGGTTGAGGGCTGGAAACGGAGTCTGGCTTGCTCAACCAGCGACGCTAACAACACAATGTGTGGAAAAATACAACGCGGTTCCATGGCTCATTAACATTTGTGTCACTAATCGTTTGAAATTTTAGGATCAAGAAAGATTTGGCCGTGTAATGCTAATGAATACCTACTATCACTCAATCTACCCGACAATGTCGGAAAAAGCGACCATATACCGTTTGTTCGCTGAACCGCTAGCCAACCGTGGTCAGTTCGACAACACCCTCGAATAGGAGAAGACCCATACAGCAGTGGATTGTTGTGGCTGCTAGTATTTCATACTATCAAGGAACGAATATAGATTCATTCGACTTCACTTTAAAATCTCTGATAAGGGGGTTATCATGTTGGTCTCATTCTTGACATAAAGGAATAATAATGATATTTAGGTACTTCTTCCTAGAATAACTTTTCTGTATTAATATTTCTCAGGAAACATTACACACAAGAACTACTGCTTATGCTGTAAAATAACATAAAGGTGATGTCGTTCTTCCTCTCTTAACAAATAACTTGTAAACTTACATCATAACATAACAATACGGCACACGTCGCTGCGTACGGCAAAAAGGCAACAATTTTCATACCATCATTTACTTACGTTTACGTGGAAGCCTCGAACGATTCTAGCTCATAACGTCATAACATATAGAAGCTCCCATCAATAAGTATAAAGAGTTGCATACATGCCTAACAATTTTGCGGTTTTTGACAGACATCAAGCCAAGTACAGCCTGCTACAGCTGAACAGAGATGCGGCGACGGCAATATTTTGCCATATGACATGTCTCTCTATGCGGTTTCCTAATTCTGTCAATGAAACCGGAAGGGTAAAATACCGCTAAGTAATGCGGTGTGTGTGAGAACCAGCTAATATGGCACCCATCGGGGATGCGCGTGTCGTGTTCGTGAGCATCTCGCAGCAGTATTGCACCGCGTTGCACAACTTGCACTTTCCATTCGCCCGCGGTGCATCGCAGCGCACCGCAGGGTAGCCATATTTTACTAAACCTATAGATGAGAGCGTTTGTGCGCAAGGTGTAGGGTTATCATATCAATGTATATTTACCCGCCATAATACAACTAGCGCTACAAAAATATGCGAAGCGAAAGTGAGGACCAATAGTATTGCTCTCAAAATAAATCACTTGCAAAATACAGATCGAGAACTTCTAGTTTTAAAACATTGCGTGAGAATCGGGAAACAACTTTTAAAACCCTGCGTGTAAATGCCAAGGATTCTCGATATTTAGAACGGTATCAATAACTGTATCAATCACTGTACAATCGTAGGCAATTCGCGCATGTCACGGTGCGTAATCTATGCCCTCCTGACACTATGCAGCAGACGCAACTCACTTATTGGGTGTGCTGTGCGGTATTATGGAGAGCGGTTGCGTATCAGAGAGCGGTGCAGTCATAGCGCAACTAGCCATCTGTAGTTTCACATTTTTTCTCTTGTGATCTACCAATTTACTCATGAATAGTTTGGAGCAATGAAGCACAATGTCATGCAGCTCGATGCGGTGCAGTCCTCGGTGCACCATCACCACTAGCACGATAATCGATTCCCAGATTGGTTCGCGGCTCGCGACGCTGCTGTTCCCACGCTCCGCTCTCCAGTGACGGCCGATAGAGAACGGATGCCTATTGCCTCTTGCCCGTGCGCATCTCAAGGTCCACACTTACATAAAACTCACGCATATTAAACAAAAATCGTTTAGCACTCGACAATCGACGGGCCGTGAAATAAAAGAAAGCAATGCTAAGTGTAAAGTTGTTTACAAATAAAAAAGGTGTGAACGGTTCTATCAACTGCAAAGGTTAACTGAATCATCATAACATTATTACGTCATGTGACACATCAGAAAATGTTCTCGTCGTGACCACAACTGCATATTGCATACGCAAACAAATAGTACAGTGGTTTCCGGTGTCGTAAAGCTAACATTTTTGCGACATTGGCATAACAAATTATCTACACATTTACTTTAAGATGCCAGAAAAATTGAGATAGTTACGACACTTTTCACGGTACATCAAACAAGAAGAGCGATGCCTAAATTAAGATAGATGACTATGTGTACAGCATAATTGAAACAAGATAAAATATTAAACATTACACCGGCTTCTTAGTAGAGAAACATGACCATTAAGATTGTTTATTGGTAACTGTTCGTTTCATCGTACTTTACCCTGACTGATAACCTCTTTTACAGCAAATTGAACGATCGCCTTGATCGTGAAATTACTTTGAGTTTCTGATAGATAAAAAAGTACAATCAAAAACTTACCTGTAAAGTTACATTTCACCCAACATATCATCTACCAGAACTACGCTCGCGTTCATCTTTATCTGAATTACATTATGAAGCTTGCTTAGATTACTCAATTTCTTGTATTGAATACTTATATTTATATTACAAGCTCATATTAAATTCAAATTGTCATAATTTGCTAATAATCATTCGTAATGATTGGCCTTTCAAATATCTGTTAATTTCGATAACATATATCGTAATAAATGCAAATAGTTGATTCGTGGTTATTAGTTAACCGATATCGTAATATGTGCAGTATAGAGTAGGTTTGAGTGTAGTATGCGATCATTGGTCTGAGTAGATGGCGTGACCTTTCAAGAGGATGCCAAAGCACCTTGCGGCTGCGTTTGCGCAAGAGATGCTATCTCACCCCGGCAGAGGGGATTAGCAGGTACATGCCTGCATGTATCGGAATCCTGACACATGATTAACCTCATTGGAGTATCCGAGAATGTGAGTAATAAATTGATTCGACTAGAAGAAGATGGCAAGATGTGTAAACTTTGATGCAATATGTCAAGGGCGCCGGAAGTTTTTCATTTCTTAACCGGCGAGATATACCATAATTTAGAATTATCGCGAGTTTTATACTTGGAAGAAATATGTCAGAATCTTTCATGTCAGATTCAAACAAAGTAAACAATTATAATATTTTATATGTACTTGTCCCTTCGCTCAATGTTAGAGTATTTGCATTACTTACCACAGTGGGTACGAATGAATTGTCATTGGTGGTTTATGTTCCTATGCAGCATTGACGAACGCGAATTTGAGCGAACGCTGCTGCAAGTTAGGATAGTCTTCAATCTCATGCCTGTTTGAAGAGGTGGAATGATGTCATTCTAGCCTGGCGTTACAAGGGTGCTTATGAGAGAAGGCTCACGTCGGTCGCATGTCGACCGAGTGAACTCGTGACGCAACCCGCGCGTCTCAGTAACTTTTTGCGATGGCCCGACACGAACCAACCATATTTTCTTCTTCAAACAAACGGAAAAGGCAGTTGATTTTAGTACCTATGACTGGAAAGCGCGAGTGCGAAGAAAAGTGAATAACGAAGGTGTCATTACGCGTTACCTTGGTCATCAATTAGCATGTCGTTGACGTACGAGTAGCTAATGAAGTGAAATGTCATACAAACACATAATTTGATACATAGGTGCAAACAAATAAGTATAGAAAGAAAGTATATAGGTATATTCAATTTACATTGTACATTAAATATACAAGATATGTTTTTTGCCGTGTGATGCCGGCTTAGAATAGCATCACCCCATTTCCTACCCGTGGGTGTCGTAAGAGGCGACTGAGGGACTTGAGGGTTTCAGGTGTATTACAAATTTTAGGCGACAGGCTGACAACCTGTCACTATAGTGATACACATGTTTTCTGAAACAACCTTGGAAACAATCCTCGAAAATGTCAGACGTGGCGATAGCGACCGTATTCTTACGGCCGTTAACGCTCTGCCTACCCCGCAAGGGACAAAGGCGTGATATATGTATGTATGTATGTAGATATGTTTTTCCGGTAAAACTTACAACATCGAAATCACTTCTCTTAACTGTAGAAACGGAACATGCCGATTGGATAGGCATGACAACTATTTACCAGTCTTAAGCAATTTTTCAAATTTTTTAATAGAATCTTAGCTAGATTCCGTTCCGAAGTCATTTATTTCTTTTTTCGACCGACACATTGTCTACCATACAATACGTTCGTATCAATGGCGTATGCAACCATACAACCAAACTGATTTGATCGTAATTTACGCGGGTGAACAATTGAACACACTTTTTTGCAAAAATAATTCATTTGTATAGCACTGCACCCGCAGTTATTAAAGATTTATGTCGCAGAAAACTCAAATACCTCAAAAAAACCTTATTGAACTGGAAATAATGCCACAAAAAGTCAAATATAATGTTAAGTAGAAGGGTTGCAAAGTTTTTACTACTGAATATTCCTGCTAGTTGACTTCACTTCCGTGCCACCCACCTGCAAACACTTGATGGTAGAGATACTACCGACTCGTGCATAATGGATAATCTAAAGTGGATCTGCAAGTAAAATCCTGCAATTCGGAGATTGTCGGTCATTACCCGACCGCAGACGGAGGAGTAACGCTGTGAAACCGCGAGAAAGCTCAAACCGCCAGACCACAACACTACTCGGCTATTATGCAATCAAACCTGGATTTTATGCGGGAATTACTAATAGCTAATTACTAGGTCGGGTATAGTTTCGTTATTAGTTTTACAAGGCTGCAGTTCAGAAAAGTTATCCAAGAAATTATCATTCCGTGTGTTCCTAAGTTCGTGTGATGAATTTTATCACAGAAAACGCAGATACCTTATGAAAAGCTATGCTTGATAATTTTCAACAGATGGGTGTTATTGACCCACAGGATTAGTGATGTGAAACGAAAGAGAAGAAGGTTGTGAACTATACACAAGTCTTTTTGTTTATGTGCTTCGATATGGTTCATAAACTTAACCCAAATGCAGACAAGCTTAACACGCAACAACCATGAGATTGATCAATTATGGTGTTTGCAAGGACGGTCCAGCAGCGATGAATCTTGAGATGTGGAAGCCAGATTTTTATGTAAAGACTATTATTGCACAAATTTGATGGTCTTTAAGATGTTAAAAGATAAACTCATCTTGAGAAAACAACCTGTTTATTCATTTATTTTTACTTATCTGACAAAGATTAGTCTAAATCTTAATTATTATATCGATCCGCAAATTTTTGGGTTTCAATTTAGTTTTGCAGTTTTTGATGGAAAAAAATAAACATCAATAAACTATATACTTACCTAGCTACCTACCAAAGTATTGCTATCAATTCGAAATCATGCAACATTGCTACAATATTGCCTAAGTATACACCACCCAACTTTATTGCGACCCAAATGTATCTAGTTTGCATGTAGATCATCTCTTGCTACCACTTGACCCGCGCCACGCATTTGTGTTTGCCTATCAGAAACATTACCAGAATGGACCGGTCACGAACCGACCTGCGTGGCGTGCTACACCACGTTGTCTATCATTTAGCACTTAGTTATAAATTTTATGATATTTATAGTTGAAGTTGTGCTTTCATATCACACCAATGAGGAAATACAGTAGTTATTGGATTGATAGGCGGTAGATATAATTGTAAATGAGTATAGTTTCCCATAGTGCATTTTTATTAATAATTATTGAATCTCGCTCTGTTGTCGTCTGGGACACTTTCTTTTAACCGCTAATTCCAGGGGGTAATCAAACTTGTTTAATTTCTACATTTTTTTCAACATTACAAATTATGTCTACCACCCCAAAAGTATTGATTTTATATAATTCACCAGTTTTAAACATCGCCAGTTACTTAATATCTCCATTTAACTAACGTAGATGAGCTAGGCCCACGTCCAGCGGTGGACTGCTTTAGCTCTAGTCAAAGTCGAATTAGCAATTGTCAATACACAAATAGTCATTATCCTTTTGTATTATAATTTTATGATCCTAGTATAAACCTGGCTTCGGTGCGATAAAAAATAAAAATAAAGGTACTGCTCTGAGGCTGTACACAGTATCCAGAAGCATTAATTAACAGTGATAGATGAAATTACATTAATAAATAATTCAATTACGTACATAAACTAACATGCTTGCTTTGATTAAATAGGTATTTATATTTGCATATGGTTGTAAAATATATACGCTAAGTTGTAAAAACAGATTGCTTCATAAAATTGAGAGATTGAGTCTGACGAAAGCTTCTGACCAACCACTAACCTTTAGTAGTTAGTGAGATATAAAGTTGAAATGAACGAAATGAAACTTCCTTGTTAACTTCTTTAGGCGGATCGCGCACTTGACGCACGACGGAGCGCTAAAATATCGCAGCGCTCTCTCAACGTCACTTTCCACTAAAACCGCACTCGACGGACGACACTGCGATAGCGCTGCGTCGACATCGGTTGATAGGTTTTAGTATGGGAATTGACAATTCTAGTATGGATCTGACATACCGCTGCGATGTTTTAGCTCTCCGTCGTGCGTTAAGTGTGCGATCCGCCTTAAATGCCTCTCAACGCCGGGAAAAATATTAATTTTTTAGATGTACCTACCTCAGTGTATTTGATAGAGAAATCTATACATTTGATAGATAACCTAGTAAGCCTACAATTATAACACCTTGCCCCTTGACAAGGTTTTCCTAAATACGTTTCAGTTTGTAATTTGTAATGATAGCAATGAGTACATAACTAAGTATTTATTACATAAGTAAATAATTAGTAGGCACTGAAGAAGTTACCTACAACCAACCTACATTCCATGCTGAACAAGGAAATTGTTTTGTTTAATTAAATAAAAACGAACAATAATATTCCGTGATTCTAGGATTGTGTCACAACTTAACATCTACCTATCCGGAACCACTGTAACGTTTTACTTCTGAGTCAAAGGTTAAATGAGAGGCATCTCGTTCCCAGGCAAAAATATCACTTAGTACCGCGTTATGGGGTCAAATATTATGATGAGCTATTGTTTCAAACACCGCCTTACCGACTGTCTCATTGCAGGGATTGAGTGAAACATATAAACGGCGATTGTGCAAAATGTGCCTTTAATGTATGTGTGATACGCCTACGCTACCATGTTTATGTAAAAGCAGTTGTATATTTTGAAACTGTCCAAGTAAACGTACTTACTCAATCTGAAGCCCAATTATTTTCATTAGTATATAAAAGTTTGTTCTTTAAAGCACAAAAATTTTAAAAAGGGCTTTTATTAAATAGACAGTTGAAAAAGTGCTTTTATTAACTGGTTGTAAACTTATCATTTTAAATCGTAGCGGTAGAGTAAGAATTTAAAACTTAACCTGCAAATTACTAAACTCTTAGCTACATACTTAAGGGTGATTTCAGAGATAATATTTATTAACACCTTTCTTACAAAATTAGTACGTGTCCAAAGTACATACTAACCTGTTTACATTTTGACGCCTAGTACCTAGTAACCTACCTATGCTAGTAAAATTAATCGAAGATGCCCATCGCTTGCCTTTTTACTTGCCTCATTTTGACAAATCGTGTTGAAGTTATGACTGCAATCAACTTAAGAACATGAAACTTATTGAATTACATCGTAATTGTAAGGCGCGTAACCGAGGCCCGATAGACGCCTTAAAGGCGTAATTTGATGAATGATGACCATATTCTATTTGTTATGACATTATGGGAGTAAATGTAACACGATTAAATAAGGTAAAGGTTATAAAAAAATTAATCAATTTTGTACAAAATAATAATATTTGTTGGCAAAATGGGAAAGATTTGCAAAAATATACCTATTCTGCAATCAAAAATAGAACACTTCTACCTCTTTTACGGGGTTTAAAACTGGCGCTGCGTGTACAGGGCCTGAGCATGTTCGGTTATGTATAAGCTATTTCGATAGAATTTTGTATCTACCCCAAGTGTCTAAAACGTACTATCTTTTCGCACAGGGGGAGCCGAACGTTTCAATTGCCGCGGGCGCATCCTGGGCGCCTACTACGCCGACGCCAAGTCCGGCTGCAAGGCGTTCCACGTGTGCGTGCGCGTCGCTGGCGGCGGCATCAGAGACTTCCGCTTCTTCTGCCCGCCTGGTACCCTGTTCCATCAGGAGGCGCAGACTTGTACAGACTGGGGGGATGACGACCCGCTCGCCTGCCCCGCAGATCTCTACGATGGTCAGTTTGATCTCTACAAGATCGGATCCGGTGAGCGCTTCGCTGCTAACTAACCATATTGCACACAAGTACAAATATCATAGTCGGAATTTACCCGCTTACAATGCAGTGACGGATTTTTATATGACATCAAAGATTTTGCGTATCGAGTTGTCATAAGTCATATAGAATATTTCATGTAATCTTGATTTGTACTTGTGCATACCGCTAGCATAAGCTAAAGTAGATAATATTTTGTACAGCAAAGAATGATTAACAAAAACTTTATGTTCAGTGAATAATACCAGCACGAAACCAATATGAATAATCCGCAAACTACAAGCACAAAATCAATTAATCTCTCAAAGGTAATTAAGCAAAAAGTAGGTTTTACACACATACAATAAGATAAATTTTCTCGTGTGGATTACAAACTCTGTGATTACAACATGTGTTCGAAAGGTTAACGCGGAGTCTCGGAGGTTAGCCCGTGCGTTTGGTAACGTGTTGCAGAACCCTAAGCTTTAGCCAAACGCTTGCATTGCGCCTAGGCCGCTTGTGAAGAATCACATAACCACACCATAAAACTATGCGTTGTGCGTAATGCTTGTTTAAGTAAGTACCACACAAATGTTTAAAGGCAGTAAATAAGTTTATATTTGTCTACAGGTTTTGACACGAAGAAGTTGTCTTCACAAGGAACCCGTGACGAGGAAGCAGAGTTTGGCTTACAGCGGGCGGAGACTGGAGATCGTAGGTCCCAGAACAACGTGAACAATGGTCCCGCGTCGGACCTCCGCGCAGCTCACTCGTCGGACTTCTTCAGCGGGCAGAGAGACCGCGGCCGAGACGAGCCCGCCCCCGCCCCCGCCCCCGCGTCCCGCCCCGCCCCGCAGTCATCCTCGCGCCAGTCCTTCCGCCGAGGCACCACCACCCGCGCCCCATCCTCTCCCGCGCAGTACACGCCCACCTCTCCATCGCCCAAACCCTCCAACCCACCTCATCACGAAGGTGGCTCAAAGCGCAAACTCGTCAGAAAACGCCCAATCTATGTCTCCACCCAAGCTCCGACTACTTTCGCAGAAAGCACACCTCAGCAATCATTCCCGAAAAAGCAGAACAACCCGCCACAAGTATTTGTTCCGCAAAACAATCCTGCACAGTCGTTCCAGCAGAATAACCAACCCCAATCATTCAAGCAAAATAATTCACCAGACTTCTTTAAACAAAACATTCAACCTGAAACCTTCAAACAGAACAATCCTCCAGATTTTTTCAAACAGAATAACCCTCCACAATCATTCAAGCAACAACCTCAACAGCAATATGTTCAGAAGCCACAGAATCCACCCCAAAATAACTTTCAGCAACCCCAGCAACAACAAAACTTGAGCAACCGTGGTCCTCCTCGACAAACCCCTACCCTCGCCCCTCCTCACGTAAATGTCCCTCCTCAATACAAGGATGAATACGTAGAAGTTCCACGCGTCGCACCTAAAAAACCCAAGAACAGATACTTCCCGAATAATCCTACCCCTGCTCCCTTTGTACAATCCTCACCAGCGCAGAACTTCAATAAAAAGGACAGTCTAATAGAACTGTACAATTACGAAGCCCAATCGACGCCCGGTCTTAGCACGCAGAATGAGAACCGATTCAAAGTACGGAACAACTTCCAAGTCCAGGACGGATCCCGAGAAGACTTCGCCCGCATCAACCCTAACAGCGGACGAACCCAGACCACCGCAGAGTACAATACTGCAGCGACAAGAGGTTTCATCTCAACCACCCCTGCATACAAGGACTTCAATAGTGTCTCCTATAAATCAGAAAAGGACAACTTTGTTGCCTATCGACAGAAGCAAAACTACTACAGCCCCTCGACCACACCTACGACGACAATTTACACCACTGGCGCGAACTTTAACACTGTTGCGTACAACACCAACAACGCTTTGAATACCATTCATTCCGGTAACTTTGTGAACAACGAAGAAGATGACGGCCAATACCGTCCCCCAGAAGGTGAAGACGATGGCCAGTACCGCCCAGAACTGTACGAGCGTGAGCGAGATCGTGAGTTGCTCTCCGGTGCGCATTCGATCAACATCGCCGCCAGTGGAAACAGACTATACGAAGATCAAAAGTCAAACGACAAATCCCAGTTCGCACAAAAACCTTCTTCAAAGACATCAGCTCCGAGGCCGTTCCGACCTGCACCGACGCCAACTTTCCCGCCCACAACCACATACGCACCTGAGCCGACGTACACTACTACTTACAGAGCGCCGACTACTAATGCCCAGCGGACTTTTGACTACTTCCAAACGTACACAACCACAGTTAGGCCCAGTGAACCTCCAGCGCCTGTGCAGTTTAGCTTTGCCCCGGAGCGCGTGAGCAGCACCCCCGCGCAGCCGGCGCCGACGGCGGCTCCGAGAGCACCCGAGCCACGGCCACACAGCAAGGCCCCCGCGCCGCCCACCATCGCCCCCCCGCGACCCTCCAACCCCCCGCCGAAACCCAACCCCACGAACAAGCAGGATGACAGCTACGATTACGCATACTACGACTCCGATCCTGGTTTCTCAGAATACGATCATATAGAAGAATTTGGCAGAACTAAGTCAAAGGCGTAATCGCTAGCTTTTCTTAATTACACTGCCATTAAATTAGTCGCCTCTTTGGATAAATGTTAGGTACAAAAGTGTGAATGTATTATAATAACTCCTTGTTCAAATTAATGAAGCTGAATAACGTCAACAACTCTTGAGAAATTGTGTTTGCTGGGTGTAGGAGGTAATAAATAGTACAACTTTTGTAAATATTCTGTACTTCGCTTGACTTCAAAATACTCATTAGACTGATGCCAATGCCAGTTGCCGTATCTAAAGAGGCACATCCGTAGTTACCCTAAATTATTTGTGATATTAATGAATGTTCATATTGGATTAAGTCGTAAGCTAGAACTCTAGATTCTGTGTGACAATCAGATGATTTGATACTAAAAATCTTCGCCAGTGGTTTGCCAATATCGCGGTATTTATTGTAAAGATTGCGGATGAAAATAGATGTATTTCCTATCTATGTACAATAGAGAGTAAGTTATATTGTAGATTGTAAAATATTCATTGTAAATAAAGTTTTTGTAAAGACAATGGCTTGTGAGTTGTGCAATGGTTGATTCCCAAAGCGCGTGTGAACCGGTGAACAATTTAGATGCCGCGGATACAGACTCCTGCTAGCTAGATAAAGCCAGGTACACTCAATAGGCGGATCGCACTCTTGACGCACGACGGAGCGTTAAAACATCGCAGCGGTCTGTCAAATTCAAACTAGAAATGTCAATCCCCATACTAAAACCGCTCAACCGCTGTCGACGCAGCGCTATCGCAGTGTCGTCCGTCGAGCGCGGTCATACTATGGGGAGTGACTTTTCTAGTATGGATCTGACAGACCGCTGCGATATTTTTGCGCTCTGTCGTGCGTCAAGTGTGCGATCCGGCTTGGAGGCAGTTCTCAGTAGCAGAATAAGTAGAGCTCAAAAACTTATATGACGGAATAAAAAAAACACAAAATAATAGTTTAATGATGATTGCAGCTACAAAATAAGTGGGTTCGATTCCCAGCCAAAAATGAATTCATATAAATCATAGTCACTTACATGAGAATAATCATGATTTTTTTATGCAACTCGATTGAAAATGTCCCAAAGTGACTGAAGTACCTACTTAGCTAAGCTAGATCCATCACTAAGTATTTACCTACCTACTCATGGTACCTACATACTGTGCAAGTGACATACAGCAGAAAAATGCTTTTATAAATTAGATCATAAAATTTCCTAAAAGGAAAACAAATACAAATTAACACAATTCAGCTTACTGAGACATGCACTTTTGTTAGCTCTAAAGTACTCAAAGAAACAGGTAGGTAGGTACCACGTAGTAGATACCTACTCGTTTCCGAGTTTCTTGAGTCGTTTCCGAGATTCCAATTGTAATTAATTTAAAATAAAACTTTTTACAAGAATTGCTTGAATAGAAAGATTAAATCGCGTTGAAGTCTTTTGTACGAACTACGACAAAATTAAAGTCGTAGTCAACCACATGAAACAGTAAGCACGATAGTAATGGTCACAGTGTCTTATTTAATTATTTAACACACATAAAACAAAAGTATTAGAAAGGATACGATTTATCTCACGTCAAAGAGAACGTAAATTTTTCATATCCACCTATTAATTATCTTATTTATTTTTACGCCATCTATCGTCGAGTAGTCAAAGTTTTACAAGAAGGCTTTGAGATATAGATAGATAGATACGTATACGTGTTGAATAGTTTTTCTACTCGACACGAGATGTCGCTCCACGTCTTGTATTCCATTATTCTTAGTAGATGGACCACCCATGTCGTACCGTATTATGATTCAGGCAGGCCAAAAGAGGCTACGAAATGCGAATTAATCCTTTTATAGTTAAAACTGACAGGAGAAATGTAGTACCAAATTATATGAAGACGTCGCTGAAGATGAGACGGATGGGTTAAAAATTTAAATGAATTTCTCAGAAATCGTATTGGGTTAATGGTAACCAAGAAAATGCCTGGCTAGGTAGTCTACCAAAAACAATACTGTTATAGTAAATTTTGTCGGATTTCAAATTTCTACCTGTTATAAGGGCAAAGATAAGTCCAGTAAGTATTGTATAAAACGTTGATTGTAGGTATTTCCATTATCATTTACTTACTTTTGTCTGCATTTTACTAACCTTTGGTCGTCCGGTAGCTACCTCCAACATCAACATTCCATCACGAATCGAAAGTAAAAATCAACGACAAAATGATCTTGGCAAACTGCAGTTTGAAGTTTGGTAAAGTATGGTGTAGTAATAAAGGACCATAAATCTGGCCATGGATTGAATTTGAAAAATATGAATGACATTTTGCGTAGAATAAAATGTTTATTACTTAAAGGGATCCACATTTTTTTAGATACTATGCTTAATCGCTCTCTCTCTTCGTGTGGGACACCGAGTCGCCCAACGATCCAATGCCTAATAAAGTCTTGTTTGTTTTTATGACTTTTTCGTTATTTTAAGTCTTTCTTTATTGGTGATTTTTGAGAGTGGTAGTGAAAGCTAAATAAAAAAACAAAAGCAGGAAAATTATTCAGTTTCTATAAAAAAAATATTTGTGTCACATACTTATCATTGGACTCACCATTTGCATTAAGTAATGGAAATTGTTTTGTTTGATAGCTAAATAATAATTATTATGAATTTACTTTATAATATAAGTAAAATCATACCCTCGTTCGGTTAAGGACAGATTCTTGTTACGGTATCGGTATCGGTTGTATCTATCCATTCAAATAAAAGGCATTTTATATGTAAATCGATTTATTTGTATAAAATATCACAAAATTTAAATAATCTAGTTATATTTATATTCATAATTTTTAACCTTCTTATATTTACAATTTACCATAAACTAACTTTTCATATTTTTAATTCGTAAAAAATGCTTTACAATGGGTCAAAATGGCTCTACACGGAAAGTAAGTTCTATCAGGAGCAATCTTTTAATATTACTGTAGGCACTGACATCACTGATTTATCACTGACTGTATAGTACCCATCTATATACCTGCCATTATCACGTTGAATAGCCCATTTTATATTATGATCAATATATTAGGAAAACTACTAACTTCCTTTCAAGGCCCATGAAACTGAATAACTTTTCCCAATGAATATAGGTTGAAATACGAGAAAAATGTTGGATCTCCCATACAAAATGTATCAGCCGACTGAGTCAGTTTTTACGTAAGGCCCAGAAAATGTCTTCACAGTTCGACCTATGTTGTTTAGTATCATGGGCTGGTTCATCCCTGGAAGGGAAGTTACTACTTTTTCCACGTGCTGCTGATAGAATTTACTTACTATTGGTCAATTGAACCATAAAAAAACTTTGATGCTGAATCTTAAATAAAATACTATCTAATTCGAGATGTACAAAATATCAGTAGCTATTGTATTACACACACGTTTCCCGTGTGACAATGGCTTAGAATAGCATCACGCTATTTCTCTCATGGGTGTTGTAAGGCTAAGAAGTTCGAGGTTATAATTTTTATTTTATTACAATCGGAAATTTTATCTAGTCGAGTATCACTATAACTCAAATGTCAAAACTACAACTTTACACAACGTCGTCTGGTATTGAACTTTCAAAATCGGCGAGAACTGTCGGATAAAAAAAAACTTATTTTAGGCAACTAGCCGACAACATCACAATTGAAAAAAGATATTTAATATTCTTGTGAAACGTCTATCAAATTTTTGTCAAACGTGGCGATAACGACTGAATTTGTACAGCAGTTAATTTATTGTAATAAATTTTATCGATTATGCTTTTCCGAGATTGGTTGCTAGGAAACAATTGGCACATTTTCTCACTGTGGGTGGTAAAAACCACTTGCAACTTTCCTCATCATCCCACGTTTGACTCACATAAGTTTATTTATTGACTCAATAAACGCGTCAGAATAATTGGTTAAATGTGACCTTGAAATGCCTTTATAATTAAATCAGTTACCATATTTTATGATCGGTAGGTATATACAGACTTGGTTTGAGACCGCATTGGTAATGGAACAAAATTATACGTGAGACATAATGTTTAGCTACATTAATAGTGATTTGATTATGCAACAACATTCCGTCACAATGTCAAAAATAATTAACAGTCAATCGGTAAATTTAAATAGTTTCAAGATAATAAATTATCCCTAATAATGACTAAAACTAGCTTAAGAGTAATTGAGCATACAAACGCAGATGCTGGTGAAGATTTTGTACTTTTCAATATTCACATAGAGTTCTGCGCACATAGTGCCATGCACACACACGACTCTTAGTTCGGATAGGTTCACCTTTGCTGCACTCATAAGGCGCAACATTTCTGGTTATAAGCTTTCCAGAGCCCAGAATAACTGCAACAACACGCGCTGGCACGAAGGTCAAGTCAAGTATCTCTGGACGCCCGGAGTCTTCTATCTAACCAGCTTTCGCTGAGCCACTGCGCACAGTCATCACGCCAAAACGAGCACTCAACGAGCATTATATCTACGATTAGTCCCTTGCTTCTTCTATTGCGACGCAACGGCTCCCGCCATCCTTTGCCGCACGTCACTAAGCGCTGATCCATTACTGAACCCATTCAGAAGGGGCAGCTTCAACTCTTTGGTTTCAGATTTTATCGCCTCGTCTTCAACCTTCACTTTGTTGGCGGCTGCCTTCTGTAACAACAAAACTGATGAATATTGGATAATCTGGCAGTGTATCTACTGCATTTTTAAAAGGACAAGTCTAGGACAATTAAATCGTAATGTTTAAAATTTCCAGAACTTCAGTCAATATTAGAGTAAGAAGTGCAATATATAAACTAGCGTTTAAATATTTACAAAGTCGTTTCAACAATGTTTGATTTAAGTATCAAGAGAGAACCTAGATTAGTTATTGTTGGTTGTACAAATAACAATGTCTTTCCGAGGGCACAGGTAAATGTCAGAAATAAAAGCAAAGACCAAAGTCTAAATTGACCATCATGACGTCATTCCTGCAGGATATAATGTTATGTGTAGTCAGTAACATTGACAAGAAAGACGGTCGCACTGCCCAAAATGAAAATACAAATACATTTTGTTGAAAAGGATTTCAAATATTTGTCAAACATGGCAATAAATTACACGTCTAACTACCCTAAAAGGATACAGTACAGAAGTGATGTACATATGTATGTAAAATAAAATGCAAATATAGAAAGGTGTAAAAATATTAGCCGCAAAAATTTCCCAAAATTCATTTCATATTTTGCCCTATGTTCCTTGGGTTCAGTTTCATGGGCTGGTTCACCCCTTAAAATGTTCGCAGCATTTTTTTACGCCCTGTATCCTTACCCTCTTTTCCTTCTTGAGGTAGGCTTGTTTGTAGAAGTCGGAGAAGAGGTAGTAGAAGAGCACGGCGTGCATGCCGATCCACCAGACGAAGGCGCGCGGGTAGTCGCACTCGATGAACAGCAGCTGGAAGGCGTGCACGAACACTAGCACGAATTGCACCTGGAACAGACAGTTTCTATGAAAACAGCTATTCCAATAGTAGCTTTAAAAATCCTATTGGTATTGCTGATTGAGTTGATGATGTAGTGGATTCCGTTACCTAACTAAATATATTCAATAACTGTTAATATTTTCAGACATACGTTCTTGTCGGTAGTAAAGCGATTCCAATTACTTTACCGGCTATATTTAACAGGTAAGATATATTTTGATAAGCTTCAGCTATAAATCACTAAAGATATAACAGGATTAAACGTACAAAAAAATTGTAACTATATGTTTGGTACTATAACTTACATTAAAAAACTTGTCAGACCTGTGTCCTGTTTTCTGCTGTACTGGCACGAGAGCTTGAAATATGGGGACGTTACTCTCAAAAGTAAGATTTACTATCTTACTGACAGTACCATTTATTTATTCAGAGAGTAAACTTGCAAGCTTTTTGAGTCTGTTCCAAACAGCATAAGACTTACAGGGATTCATATTTTTGTAGGCTGACAAGTTCTATCCCAAGTAATATCCTATTGCAAAAACTAGGTGTGTTAGTGAAATTCGATTTTCGTGTGGTAATTTTCAAACTGCCAATGACATTACATAAAAACCAATAGAATGCCTACCATCTGAAGAGCGGTGAGGTACTTCTTCCACCACAAGTACTTCTGGACCTGAGGACCGAGGGCAGCCAGCAGGTAGTACGAGTACATGATGATGTGCACAAAAGTGTTCAGCATGCCGAAGAACGTGGAGTGTCCACCTGTGGACAATCATAACAAATTTACAGTGATTTTTTTAATATGGACCGGCTGGCAGCGGTACATCGGTTAATATATATAATATGTGTTATTTTTGTTACTATAATGTTTCTTCCAGCAAATCATTAAGTTCTAAAAAAATATGATTTAAAATGTATCTAACCCACAAATTGAACGTTTTAGAAATGAGATCTATGGATATTTCATTACCATTACTGTGTTTAAATAATTTAAATATCTACTTTTAAACCAGTGAAGTCATTAAATTAGGACTAAGTAGTCTTAGTCATTCTTTAAGATTTTCAATGGTAATGTAAATTTCGAGGCTGTCGTGCTTCTCAGGATAAAATACAATTGCTCTAAATGCGGATAAAACACCTTCAAACAAGCATATTTGGCACGCATTATTACACAGGTTCTGTAAATCTGCCATAAAACGAGCTGAGGTTATCTTCCTGCTTATTCGGAAGCGTATAATATTAGGTGGAAAACAACAACATTTGAAGCCAGTCATCTGATTATAGACGTGGCCACTGGCCTGGCTTCCTCGTTCGCTTAGACGACGCTCGACCAATACGCCGATCATTTCCATAGCTCCTTGCCCTTCTAAAGTAATTGCTGTAATTTTTTCCAATTAATTCACCTACTTTGCGGATTATTACGATATTTCCTTCTCCGATCGACAATGAAATAGATTACGGTCTCATTCAATGTTATGAATGACCTGTAATAATTGTTGTAGCGGTCTCAACGCGTCTACTGTTGATGTTGTATTCGTTATGGTATTTTTACGTAATTTGTCTGTTTTTCCTTCGAGAACGGTCAAGTGTGCGTGCAAGTACCTCACGTCATTATGGTCAAATAGTCAAACAGCACACGACAGATAAATATTCTAGTTCTTTACGCTTCATTTAATGTCTTTTGTCATTATCAATATTTGATCGTCCTTTAGTATTGTTTGGACAGGGAGCAATTTGTTTACAAGTTTTACATCCTGACTGTAGATTTGTGCAATTTAAAAGCAAGGTATTAATCCTGGTGATAAATCTCGTGGAATTTGCACAAGATGTTAACTCGACTATCTTACCGATCGGTTACATTTATATCTTGGTTGGTAATTTATTGTGTATCATATCGCAAATGTTATGAATTTCGTGACTTATTTTATAGTGCACCTATTTCACAAATATTTTATGATATAGTTGTACCTAGATAATCCGCACCAGCAATATTCACTTTATTGGTTTATCATTGAGTCAATGAATTATACTTCCTTGGTTTAAATAAAAAAGTATATGGGCTGACTAATATTTGCAAATAATATAGATATCCTAAATTAGTAGGTAAGGTGCTAAAGTGTTAGGTACCAATTTTTACCTAAGTTGGTTGATACTAAGGCGATAAAGAAATACATAACATGAGTGCTAAACGTTGACGAAAAAACAAATAAACTGTAACAAAAAATGGATTGCCAAATACAAAAAAAAACTTATGAAAGTCATCTTACGTAATATGTTTGATGTAAGTACAGGATGATGGTTTTTCCGCGAGGATCCTTGATCGTAAATAATTCGTGTTTTGTAGAAACCGCAAGTACATGACTTGGCAATAATCATAACAAATCAGATTTTACAGTAAAAACCATTGACCACATTCATTAAACAGTATTGTATTGAAGTGCGCATTCACTTCTTCTCTAATTGCTCAAAAATCCTTCGTTTTTACGCACAAAAAGTTATAATAAAGTTTTTGTACTATACGTACAATAAATATAAATGATTTTAATAAACACAAGTAAACTACAGTACGGATATAAAATTGATTAGGTACTTAATACTTCTTTTGTAAAAAGATTTTTATTTGTTTAATTAGTAAATTAAAATCCTCTTTTTATTACTACCTAGTTAAATTTCCTTAGTTAGTAAAAAAATCTGAAAATAGGTCTTACTTGGTTTAATTTAGAAGTATAGATAACATTGGTATATGCATTTTTGTTTTCAACTACTGCTACGGTGCTTAGCAGCTTTTGTAGTTTTTTTAACATATACTTAGGTATTTCTCATCAACTTCCAATGGACTCCAACCAACCAAGGGGTTTCACTTGATGGACAATTCCTATTCAATTTGTGTCCAACAACTCCATGCAACATTTATCAAGTATTATAAATATAAAAGGCTTAGTTTATGCGTCAGTTCTTTCAATTCAGTCCAGTTAAATTGCTTCTTTTTTTTTGCATAAATCATCTCCTTCATTTGCCCTTAGTCGCGGTTAAACAACATCTTGCAGAGGTCAATGTCCAGATAATCTTCGATAATGTTTTACACCTACATGTCAATTGATTGTGTCAAATGATCTATTGGAAACAGAAGGTGGTCCAATGAACAGGTTTATAAATTAACGACTCTTTCTCTTCGTCCTTGGTTTACAATAAGGAGGCAAGTGACCCACCCAGCGATTGCACCTGCTGCTGATCATTATCCTGTGACGTTTTTCCAGCATTACACAAAAAGAATGAAAAACGCCAGGGGCAGAAAACGCAGATATGCCTCTAACTGGCGTTTAAGTACGTTGGATACTAAAACGCTTTATAGATGTGTGCCAGGGTTCACCTTATTGACCGCTTTTCTTTATTATGGTTTATATATATATATATATATATATTCAAGAAGTTAGAGAAAATACTAACCTGGCGTGAACTTAACTCCGAACCAGACGGACATGGGCATGATGCCGTGATGGATGACGTGGAGCTTGGACACATGGTCGAACTTCTTGCGCATCACGAAGAAGATCTACAAGGAAAAACCAGATTAGCAGACCAGATAACGAAACCAGAATCTGTACCAGAAAAGAATATCGTTGTATCAAGAGTACAAGAAACCATCTACGAATGTAAATTAAAGCGGCGAAAAAAGAGTCTCATTCAGACTTTTCATACGCAAATATGCAGAGAAGAGTAAAGCAGGGAACTGGGTATACGCGAAAAAGGATTTATGATTTTGTGTTAATGTTCTTCCTATATTATTTGTATCCGTTGCTCTTTTTGTATGGCAATTTAAGATTGAATTGTTTTGTGGCATCACTCTATAAAACTGCGATATTTTTGTTTGTGTTTTCTCTGAATCATTTTCCTACCTACTCTGAAACCAGATCAAAATGCTAAGGCCGATTGCGTTTTCCTGTTTCATCATCATAAAACAGCTTTTGAACTCATACGGATGTTTAAGACATTTCTTTTTGTAATTTGTGAATATCGGGTGGAATAACCTTAAGTACCTATACAGGTTTTGTTATGTTATGAATAATTTAATTGGACAACATTTTTTGTTACGTTTTTATTGATTACTTCGCAGCTTCAATCCAAAGGTTAAACTTGTTATTGTTTTGATAATTTAATTACTTTGATTACGCCTATTAGTACACAAATTAGTGTAGGTGGAATGGAATGTGAATTCTAAATCTATTTAATAACTATTAAAAAGCTAAGTACCTAAGTTGTTTTGACTGGAAGTTGTAAGTCGGATTACGGTGTTCCAAACTACGAGTTAGTGTAATCTTCTAATAAAACGTTACTGTAGCGTATTACACTTTAATTCAAAGATAATCTAGAGCACCTTTAAATATATTTTTGAAACTAAAATTTGTAGAATACCTAGACATAGATGGATAAGATTGATTGGTCTTTGATATTATAGACACAGAATAAAAAAAACCTATAGGCATTTGTATTGGCTACTCTACGTAATAAATACAGTCCATGGTCATTGATTCCATTGACGTCACAGAATAATAATTAGTACATAAATATATCCACGTGTGGGATGACTGTACATATATATATTACACAATATAGCTAAAGTAGGCACAACAACAACCTATTTGTACATAGATTTTTGTAAAGTCTTTTTACTTGTGTAAAGACGCAGTTTTGTGATGCGACGTGCTTATTCAAACACTGCTCAGTATTTTTACGATGTTAGTGTCTTCTTCAAATAATAAGGTGTTAGTCAAAGTTCAAGTCAAAGTCAAAATATTTCCATGTAGACACCCACTGAATGCATTTAGAGTGTCAAGAATAATATTAGTGGATTAGTCACTCATTGCATTTAACTAGTTTGCTTCATGACTATAACTAACGCAGTTATTTAGCATAACTTAAGTGCTCATTCAACTTTTTTAATATTTGTAAACGTAAAACTAAAACTGGCTTTGAACAAAGCACGTCTCAATCCAGCTGTCTCTAGAACAGTCAGTCAGTATAAGCTTTGGCCAGTTCGACAAATACCAAATTATTTTCAATGCAAATATTTTACTATACTCCTAGAAAAACAAATATGATGTGTGTACTACTCAAGTCAGTCCGATCAGTTCTCCCCAGAACAACTCCTAAGCCCAGTCTCGCCCCAAGGGCGTGATTGGGCTGGTTGTTTGAACAACCAATCAAATATTTCCGGGTGAGCACGTGCTCCCCACCAAGCCAACCGGCGTAGATTTGATAGCCCCGGGGCTAAAATCAAAGTGTCCAACACAAAAAAAAAACTACTCAAGTCCTCTAGAAAGTTCTAAAAAGGTTTGCGGCAATACAGTACAGCTTCAGAAATCAAAACGCGTAATAAAGCAGTCAATTGTACTGCTTATTCTATTCAAAGTTACCAGTTGCCAGGTTAGCCTTCGGGTTGCAGTGGCCAGATGGCAGTCCCTCTGTGTAAAAACTTGGTTTCTCGTCAAATTCCCTAGGTTATGTGGCCGACCCCGACACAGAACAGGATAAGGCAAGGAGAATGATGATTCTATTAAAAGTTACAAGTCATTTTCTAGGTCTGGTGGCCATAAGAGAAAATTTATGTACAATATAAAAGTGTAAGTACCTACTATTATCGTAACGGTTTGTTACCGAGTGCAAAGCATACATAATCGCCGAGGTCATTTACTGATCTACCTATTCAAATAGAGGTTGTCAAACTGGAAAGATGTCCACCGAACCATTATGACTTCTGACTAGGTTAATCACGGAAACCATTTGACCCACGGACACTCTGACATTGGCAAAATAGACTTGGATTGGCAAAATTATCTTTATGTTTTAAGACAAGGCTGGCTGCATTCATGTTACACCCTATTTGAGATACAAGCTATTAATATTCTATGCTAATAGTAACAATTTCACAGTAAAGCGGAAAATCTTTGGTTTATCAAATAATATGCGAAATTTAGTTGAGACATTTCAGCATAGTTAAAACAGTTTAAAACCTACTTACGCTACAGTGTCCTATCTATAATAACACTACGGAATCAACTATTTATATCACTATGGAAAAATACTACTAACATATAGACTTAGCGATGAAACCGATAAATTAACATATATTAAAGAAGTGCAGCTTTTTATAGATAGGTCACAGTTCTTATTACCGTACAAGCAACAAGCAAATTATGTAGGAAGGAAGTGAGCAATCGGCCTTTATTTAATGTCACTTGGAAATTATAAGTTAAACTACATCCGACTACACGGAAATTTCCTAATTTATAATTAGGTAGGTGCTAATACGAAAATAATAGACAGTGTTAAACTCACCGTGTCGAAGAACTCAGTAAACTTCGAGAAGTAGTACCACCAACAGCCTCTCACGGTCTGCAAACAAAAACAATTCATATTATGAAAAAATCTACCAATTTGTTTACGGACGTATATTTTTAGACCAATTTAAAAATACCGACCATGTGGGTATTCTGGGTGGAATGTTACAGACAAAAAACGCCGGCAACTAGTTTTGGTTGCAAATAACCGAAGTCGAAACACGTTTTCGAAATTTACATTGTAAAAAACTGTAAAGGTTAATTATGGTAACAAAATAAGCTCATCGTTTTAAAACCTCGAATTATATAGGATCATGTTTAAAATAAAACTCCGAGCATGTTCCTATAGGAGAAAAGGAATCAATTACCTAGCCACTTTGTCGATGTAATTTGTTTTGTAGTGGTCCTATTAATATTGTTCAAGCGGTTGTATATCTAGTAAAAACAAATGTTTTCATAGTTTTTGCAAGTACCTCCTTTAACGGCGATGCACTCGAAGGCTAACCACATTCATAGATGTCCATAGATATGTGTTACACGACATTATTCTACAAGGCTGTTTATGCAAAAATCTTTATTATCAACTAATAATTTTACAATAAATGCTGCAATCTAATATTTGCGTTTATTTTACAAAATTTCTTCCTGGTTTTATACAGCAAATCATATGCTAATTTATTAATTACTGCATAATGCCTTATAGTTATTTTTATCATTAATTTAATCTGCATTGATTACTTTGTAACTGCATGCATATTAAATTTGCATTTTCCAAAGGAGTTATTTTATACTGTCTTAACTATATTGCTATTGTAAGATAAAATGGGTAAGTTGGTAAGAAAATAAAGTGACAAGTTTTTATTTCGATATCGAATGCATCCCGACAGATGGGCCATTGTAACCACAAAATGGATATCACAAGGTGGTCGTCGTCGCCGTGGTCGGCCTAGGAGAAGATGGCGAGACGATATTGAGGCCTTTCTCCAGAACTGGCATTTGGAGGCCCAAGACCGAAACGGGTAACGTGAAAGAGGGGAGGCCTTTGCCTTGCAGCGGGACATCGAACAGGCTACGTAAAAAAAACTATATGACGATGTCCTGTCCAAAGCTATTCCATTAAAGTTAACAGCATACAAAATATTCCAACACATAGGTATAAGTTTTTCTAAAAGTAAATGTGTCTACATGTCGGTTTGTATTCGTATAACCTGCAGTTGAAATAATCAGTTCTCAAGTGGCGTTCCCAAGGACAGGTAACTAATACCCTTGTATCTTGAAGTCACAGTCACTTGTAGTGGCCCACAAACCTCTAGCCTCTCTCACGCGATCGCAAGCGGGAATGAGTGCGTAACGTAATGCCAACTCTAACTTTTAGGGCGCGTATACGAAATAGAGCTAGGCGGTGGAGGCGCGGGTGCGGTGTAAAAAAATTGTGTATCAATCGTATGCAGACGTGAGGGAGTGCTTTTTTATCCATAGACGCCGCCACCCCACTCTATTTAATGTGCCGCTCTTACTGAGGTTATTCATAAAGCCTGATCGTTTTCCTTTGTTAACATCTCATCTAGTATGGACTGAGAACTACACCGGCGTCATTGTTACTGCAGTAGTTGGAACTTTTGCATTTATGATGAGCATCTATAACCTACATTTGTTTTTTCGTTTCACCATTGTCGTTTGAATGTGAGTAGTTAGGGAAGGCACGTTTGGGTGAGCTCTGGCTCCTCACCAAGCGTATCCAGTTTGAGGAAAACTGTGTTAGTGGAACAAAACCTGTAATATCTCTATAACGCATACAGGCATACATCGAGTTAATGTAAAGGTTTTCTAAAAAATACGCCTATGTCCAACTAAGGCCTGTATAGGCTGAATATACATATAGAAGATTCTCTTACCCGCATGGCCGTCGGCGACCGCGAGTAGTCCACTGGTTGACACCGGAAACTGTGCGTGGTAAACCATCCGCTCATTATACTCTGCAAATAATTTCAATTGTTTAATATTCACTCAGAAATGTAAATATAATAAAACAATACACGAATAAATAAAGTAAATATGCAGTCAAATGCAATTCATTATGTTTCATGGTCAAAACAGAATCAAATGACAATTAAATTATAATATTTGAAATATTCGTTTCCGTTTCTTAAAATAAAAATCATCAAATTCAAGGTAAACATGAGTCTGTATTTGAATTATTTTTGTATTTATATGGAATAAAAAAGGTGAAATCCTACTGGACAAGAAATTTGACAAAATTAAAATATGTAAGATATAACTTACTTCATAAAATAGCCAACAACTGAATATGACCTGGAACAGGTTGTACCATATCAGTACTTGCTTCAGCTCGAAGGGCTTTCTGTTTTCCATTAGCTTAGGACCCAACACCTGCGAACAAGGAAAATAACAATATAACAATAAATATCTTCTAAAAACCAGTTCTTTATCGAGTAGGTAGTCAGTCATTTTTGAACACGTGGAAAATAAAACTGTTTAAATATAAGTGATTTAACTCCATCGATATGTCCTGAGTCTTTTTCCCCCATTCCCGAGAGTCAAGTTAAAAAATATAGCGTTTTATTGTTCTTTTTTTGTTCTGAATCACCTATATGCTAATCTTCTTCAATATTTGCTAACACATGCAAAAAATGACACAGTTCACTTGGTTAGTTTGCATTTACCTTAAACTTGAACTTGCAATAATGAACATAGAAGTTATGTAAGTTAAGTAACTCATTATGTAATGTAATGTAACGGATTGTTGACTGACTTCTTCCATACGTCAGTACATCATAATGGTATTTAAATTACTGTTATTTACCTACTACACCTACTTCATAGTTAATACATAAGCAATGGAAATATCGATATGGAAAAATGTTATGGCGCGTGGTGATCCATGTGGCGTAGCTCACCGCTAATCGTCTTTGCTTTACGATGTGATGAGGCAAAGGCAAATTACTATAACCACTTACAATTATAAGGTGTCGAAGACGTCATACGAGATGCATAATATTTGCATTAAGTCATTGAAAACAATACAACTAAACATTATGAGGATAACAAGATGTTTGCCAGAGAGCTTTTAAGATATCTGGTTACATTATTGCTCTTGTAACCAGATGTCATCCGTCCAAGGCCTTCAACATTTGAAGAATATTTTTTGACATTTAGGGGGCGAAATTATGAGTTATAAATTTTTTTTTTTGTTTTTATTCCATACATAACCGTCTTTCAGTGACAGATTAGCGGGCTGAACCACCCGATTTTCCGTAAGTAAGATGGTTCAGTGTTTCGGATGGCATGTTAAGCCGTAGGTCCCGGTTGCTGTCGATGATCACTAGACAGCGATCGTTACACAACCATGTCAGAAGTCTGCTACATGTAGAAGACAGTTGAAAAATTCTGACACTAGGGTTCATCGGGTCGTTGGACGACTCAGTGTCCCACACGAAAAGAAGAAGTGGAAGATTTTTTTTAATCGACTTTTATATTTATATCTTTTTGAGTTGGACTTACTTTGACAGTGAAGACGTAGGTGAGACATATGCAAAGGGTCGGGAAAGGTGAAGACATGAGGAACCAGTCTTTCACTCTCTGGTCGCTCTTGTTGTCCATGAGGTCATGGTACCCCTCGATCAGCCGGTTCACCACCTCCATTTTCGCTGTAACAAAGAAAATATTTTATTACAAAAAGTCATTCTTCTTCATTAACAGTCTCAATAGTTTAGTTTAGAGGGCCTCCCCTTAATATGAATTGTTGTTTTTTAAAGTCGAACTAGAGTTATTGTTTTCAAAAGTTTACGTCCGTTTTTTATTGTTCCAAACAAAAGTGTACTGGTAAAAAAGGTGATTTTAAAACTACCTACTTTAAATTCTGTAATATTCCAATACGGAAACGCTGCTTGCCACACCTCAATCACGAAATATTATCAAAACTCGTACGGAAAATATGCGCGTGCACATTTTAACACGTCACTAAAACAAGTACGTTTCGTCGGAATGGACTGACAACTTGACCACTTGCTGTCGAAAAACGACTCCTATGAATGTCAGGGTGGACGGGATTCAATCTGATACTACTTTATGATGACGATGTTTTAAACCTTTGCCATGTCGTTGGCCGATCGTGGAAATAACATCAAAAAACTGTCTTGTGAGTTATTAGTACAGCTAATAGTTGGTTTCTAATGAAAAATGAGGATTTGATTTTAATCACGATACAAAAATATGTTAGGCATATGTAAGTATCCGACATTATAATTATGTTGTACCTAGGTGTGGCGTGCATCCTCCTTGGTGAGCCATCAGGCTGGATGCACCCACTGACACGGCCCTGTTGACAGGCGCCGTGAGATCGTGTTTTGTTTATTGGACATTCGATTTGGACGCTCGCTGAAAGAGCTACGTTTTGGCTACTACATTTAAGTTGTAATTTGACCAATTAAAAAAATTGATTTGACCAATTAATTTGCATATAAACGCAATTTCAATCTAGTCACAAGTGTGTCATTTCACTGCAGCAGCCTTCTACGACAACATAACTAACTATTAACGGGGCTGTCCCTACGGCACCCGTTAAATAACCATTAAATGGTCACTGAATAAAGTTTTTCTTATTCTGAATTTTGGGTTCATTTGCTGTAAGCTTAATCGAAGTATCCTTTAAGGTACAAAGATGCAACTCTAATTAGGATGATATCTTAATACATTTTACTTATTTACAACAGCTATTCTGTCTGATTTTTCGAACACATGACGGACGACATTGTTTTTATAACATGCCATTGACCAAAACACAAACATAACGTTACGCGCTCGGAAATTGTCCGTAAGACTACGCATTTACAAATTTAATGCTGTGCTTTGAGAATTTAAATTGTGTATTAATCTTAGAATGAATAGTTTGTATACTGTTGATTTCGTAACAAACATTGTACGTGAGCAATATGCAAAACGTTCGTTTAATTAGATATATTTCATTAGTTTGAATTTATTACCAATAGTAGTACTACGTAGGGTATGAATAGTATTATCAACTACAATTTAAAAATATATTATTTGTAAAGCGAAGGTTTCCTATTTCAAAGTCACAGTTATAAAATTCCCCTCGTCATTTATTAATTAGATAAGACATTGTTATTGTAGTAATAACTTATGTATCAATTCACTTAGAAAATTATAGATGGCTTAAACATAAAAAAAGATGTACCTAAACAAGTATGGAAATGTTCCACACGAGATATTTTTTCTTGCAAGTTTTTATTATACTCAGATTAGATACCTACCTACATATCCAAATTATGCCGTCAGGAAAATAACATCAATTAATTTAGTTTTTTGCTTGGCTTTTACATCAGCGGAATTTACCAGTCATCAAAGCGAAGCCTACTTATCAACCTTTTTTATGGCATTTGGAAAAAAGAACGGGATAAGGCAACGAGTGATGATGATGATGAGAGCATTAGATCCACCTACATAGTAGGTAGACATATTAAATTTGTTTCAACCAGAAATTGCAAGTTTGTAATTTATGATACCAGAAAGACCATTTCTTTATACATGACTAACCTACAAATCAAATCACAGACTGTAGATTGCTACGTATAGATCCATCTATATAATTATTACGCTATGTCCCTTCCGTCCCTTGATTTCCTTCTTCCAGTTCAGTTTCTAGTTGAACAAGTAATGTATGGCAAATGATTGATCATAATGAACATAAATAGTCAACTAGAGCATGACCAGTTACAGAAATTATACTACTCGCCGTTAATTAGTTACATGACATTGCGACTATATAAAATAGCTGTAGGTGGTACTTAGTATAAAACACGTTTAAAGATACCTCTAATTTATGTCCACGGAAGTCCGCTGTGCCGCTATGGCCAAGTATATTTGAAAACATTGATTGAAGAGCTTAAATATAAACTACAATCTACGTTTTACAACGTTAGAAACTTCTCCTTATACAGCCACAACAGTCTACTGCTGGATGTGGGCCTCCCCAAAATTGGGGGATATCGCCATGGGTGGATTGGCGAGCGCAATGCAAGATATTGTAGATATTCACAGGGAACGCTGCTGGCCGTTCCATGGATTTATTCATAGTCGCTTTTTTCGACACCCACGCGTCGTATCTTATTAGGATAATGCTATTCTAAGGACCACACGGCTAATCAGTGAAATAAGAATTGTATTGCAAACAACCAGAGTGCAGCTGTTTTATATTATTTATTATCCAGGAATTTTTTTTAATAAATCCAAATATTTACGAGGATTGCTGGAAGAATTACTCACGTAAAATAATGCGAGTAATGTTTACAAGCAAACTTAGTTGTCCTTTACCTTAGAAAACAAGCACTTTTCGTATCTAGAGCATGTTGCCCAGTATTTCATGTTTCATTGAAAAATATATAAATCACAATGTTTTTGTGCAAATCAAGTGGTAAATAAAGTGCCCCCTATATATATTAAAGTACTCTGTGTAAAGTGCTTTATTGTCATGTCATGTGCACAGATAAACAAATATATATATAGATAGGAGGCACCAAAGTGATCGAGAACCACGTTTTTGATCAAGAGTCAATGCAGTCAATGCAATGGCACAATAAAAAAAATGCTTCACTGCCGACAAGTCCTATAAAAAAATTAAAAAATGCAGTTAAACATCTCTAAAAAATTACTCGTGCGATTGCATAGACGTCAGTAAACCTGTTAGCTATTTTTAAAATTTTAATAATAGAAACAGCGTGCTAACTTTACTAAAAATAACAACCGAAGATCAACGGCCTCTAATTTTCAATCTAAAGCTAGGCAAACAACGTTTGATGGAGTTTATTAATAGAAGTAATCTAGAACCTTGAATTCAGGTTTCGTGGGATTTTTCCTACGTTAATGCTATGTTGATGATTTTTTTTATTAAACTAGTTGCGCCGGCACTCGTGCGTACAGTAGGGTTAGGATTTATTTACAATAGTGAAATAACTTACGTGGTAAGTTTGATATTGTGAAGTTTACTTATAAAGGACCCTGGAATAGTGGGGTCTAAATTGGACAGCAGCCGAAGGCCGTTTAATACTCTAAACATCCTCCCCCTTCGGTTGCTGTACTGTCTGTTATTACTAGGAATACGCTCACTGCTATATTAATAGGAGAAAGTATGCGGGGAAGACACGTTAAGGAACATTATTATATGGAATGACAAGAAACCAAGAAGAAACCAAATGTATGGATGAAGGCTGACGAAAGAGTATTAATGACGGATTGTCCTAAGGGGTAGCGTCAGCGAGGCGCTATGTTAGAGTACGCACCGCGAAAGCAGTCCCGTGAAAAACGTTTCAAGGACTCTTAATCTGACGTACATAAGGGTCATTTGAGCTTTCTTCACGGGACTTCTTTCGCGGCGCGGACTCTACCAAGATGCTACCAAGTATTCTTCACATTTGTGACAAAACGGACCACACGCAGTGCCTACGTATGCATGTATACACTTCATTGCGCTTAGTATTCAAGTTTGATCTTGCTTTGAGGAATACTAGTTGCTTTTAAGTAAAATGCTTTGTAAAATTCTTTGTAAATTTAGCAGAACAGTCACAATGCCACAACTCATTCATATCATTATACTACGAATTGTTTTACAACTCGAACTTGATGAATAAGTAATCATTCCACACCATACATCTTCAACATAACCATTTCTTGGTAGTGATTTGGTTACACATTGCTTGGGATTTCCATGCCATTTTTCAAAATGGAAGTCTAGCAGAGGGACTACCTAAAAAATGTTGTGAAGAATTTATGTGGTTATAAGGATATTTTCCTGGGATTTTACCATTACACACTCTCGGTATAGCCTCTATCTGTTCAAAAATATTCTTTTATTCCTAGCAAATAGGTATGTAAGTACTTAGGTAAAGATATTTTAGAAATTTTAACAAACGCTGTAGTATACAACTGCAATGTGACCCTCGGTCTTATGCTTGCGAGGTAGGTAAAAGCATTTTCGTTTTCACTCTTAGACGCAAATTGGAGCAAAGTATTTAGATTTAGCTGGCAATATGTGCCTGTCTGGTCAGTAAAGCTGGTAATACGGCAGTACGGTAGGGCCTGCGTACGCGCCGTTTATTGCGCATTGACAAGCACCCAGCGCGGGATCAGCATACACACGACGTCGTTTTCGCGCCTGCGCACTGCCTTCTGGCCCTGGTTCGACCCTGTGTCATAGTCTGCACGGCAAAGGCAGTTTAAATTCCCATGTTTGGCTTATAAGTAGGTAGTTGGCATAAAAATTGGAATAATCTGCTTATGTATGTATTATAATATAACTAACTTGAAGTTACGAGTCCGTTCGTGTTTTTTATACTCAGATTTATCTCTGAGACGTATACAAACAAACGACCCTCAGCATTACCATATTAACGGCTGATAGCTGCAAGATTTCCTACATTTATGCAACAAAGCAGTTCCGCTGAGCAACTCACTGACGCATTCTTTAATTGCTCGTCTCGATAATGCATTGCGAAAGTGGAGATTTACTCTCAATAACGTCAGGTTGCAACAACCTGCTTTTTTGCGCAGTCAATAAACAAAGTATACAGGATGTTATGAACAGTATAGACTTTGTGTTAAGGAAATAAGTTAAAATCATAAAAAAGTGATTAGACTTCCCAAATAATTTGTGTTAGCCAATGGAAAAAAAAAATTACTCAATATTTTTATTCTTAATCCATAGGAAAAGATGTTTCAGTTTCACGGACTCATTCACCTCTCGAAACGATTGCCATTTTTCTTACATCCTGTATATAAAGGGGTTAAATACTAGTATTTATGATTTATGGGTTTGGTCAATGTGAGACAATAGTGGTGCGTGTCGATAATAGCGTGTGATATTAAGTATGAACCTAAATAGTGGACAATTACAACACAGGCTACAAGTAGGTATTATGGGAGCAATAAGCTGTTTTACTTTGTAACGATATCGGTATTTTTCAAACCAGATTAAGTTCTAGAACTTTACAAATAGATCTAGTTTCAAAGTCAACTTAATAATGATTTAATTAATACTGACAGTGATAAATCCTACCGATTTTACAGCTGTAAGACTATAGGATATGAGATAAAAGAAACATTCGTCAAATACGTGTCTGTAAAAAAATATACATTTAAAGAGCCTAAACACGCGTCATACTTTTTTGTAGAAGCCATGATTATATCTTCGAAACTTGATCGAACAAAAATGCGTGAACAGAAATCAATAAAAAATGTAAGTCTGGCCTGTTCATTGCCACCATAATTCTTTCGCAACGACATAAGAGTTTCAACTGACAATTACTGGGTAAAATTTACGAGGTCAAGTGTATCATCTTCGTATTTACGCGGGCATGTTTTAAACAACATCCATAGTAAGTAACAATATATTACATACGATGTAGAATAAGGCGGATCGCACACTTAACGCAGGACGGTGCGCTAAAATGTCGCAGCGGTCTGCCAGGTCCATACTAGAAACGTCACTATCCATACTAAAACCGCACTCGACGGACGACGCTGCGATAGCGCTGCGTCGGCAGCGGTTGAGCGGTTTTAGTATGGGGAAAATTACGGCCATTATTGCCACGTCTGACAAATGTATGAGGGTCGTTCCATATAAGCCGCGCATCACTATAGTGACAGGTTGTCAGCCTGTCGCATAAATTGCAATACATATATGACACTCTCGTGTCCCTTAGTCAGTTTCTATGACACCCACGGAAAAGAAATGGGGTGATGCTATTCTAACTCACGGCTTGTAATAATGATATTATAGAGCTCGCTATTGAGTATAATCCCTGCATTTGATAAACTGTACACTTAATATCGTCATACAATGATCAAAATACATTTCCTTAACCTATACTATGTGAATGAAGCTAGTGGTCACGTGGCGAACCATGCTGGAACTTGATGTCAATACCCTTATACATGATATTAATTTAAATACCTACGTGCCATATCCTAAGGGTAGGTTTAGTGTCGATGAAGGATATTTAAAAACTCTGTTTTGATAAAGAGCGCTTATCAACATCTATCACAATTACAATAATATATTTATTCTCACACACTTTCTATCCTTTTTGGTCATATAAACGATAATGGTAGTAAAAGCGGTTGGAGGTATAATGTAGGTATATAAATAAGAACTGTACCTAGTCGAAACAAACCAAAATGTCTATTGGCGCTAACGGAATTGACTACTCACCTGGCACGCCATGCTTGAGAGTAACAGGACCTACATTTATTAACTACCTGCCAAATTAATTTGGTGGATTTGACACAAATTTCAAAAACATGTTTAAAGTAGTTTTTTTTTCGCATATATGTATGTATACGATAAAATTACATAGGTATTTTATTTTTTTGTACCGACCTACTTTTTTATAACGAATACCTACGTTCACATTATACCTTTATAATATCACTACATCCTCTGTGTATTAAGCGGTCACTGACATCTAAAAACAAAACGAATAAAATTACCATTATTTGCCAGCTTTTTCCTTCATACTTAATAACCTCCCGGGAAGCCCCTAGAACAGGATCAAGACAGATCCTGGATAAATGAAAGTAGCGTGCAAAAAATAAAAAAATATATTTTTAAAGTAGAGGATCAAATTATTTATACAGACATTGCTGTTCGCAATTTACGTCAAAACTTTTTTACATAATATTTGCACTTAACGTTATCATTGATTAGATCACTCTAGTATCACACCCAGTTATTAGCTTCATTATTAATAGTCAGTACGTAGGTAATTTCCACGTTTTGAATAGAAAAAACTTGACTCAACAACGGACTTATTTGCTCAAAACAAACAAATTTGGACTTAAACTGTTTATAGAGTGAGACCCAACTAGATTGTTCTGTGGAGCCGCGGGGACGGAACCCGACGTCAGATGACGATTTTTACAAGAAATTTTACGACGACGAGTATGTATGATATCTAAGTATGTAGGTATCTCGTACAAAATGTATCAACTGAACATGGACGGCTACATATCGACCAAATAGCAAGATTTAAAATTGGTTCTGGCATACCTACCTAACTGTAATATCATACGCGTAAATAATATAGAGCTATTTTACAGAATCGCAGAATCAACTGCAGATGAACATACGCTAACAGCAAACTTATATTATTGACGTAGGAAGATGTACTACAAGCAAAACGTGTATAAGCGTTTTTAAACGATGCCGTCCGTTTGTATGAGCCATATTATGTAGTTAGCATAAATGAAGTCTGTCTGCCTAAACATGACTAAACCTCATAGATTTCCGTATACTTGTAACTGTAATATGAATAAGAATAAGCATTTTAAAGCCACTTTGACACTCGTATGGAATATAAAGCTTTACATTACTGTCGGACCACTTTGTTCAATTTTTTATATCTAAACAGACATTCTTTGCATTGTAATGCTGACTGCAATCAGTTTGCGTACCAAATCAAAACTCTAGGGAAATATTAATAGATTCAACTGGTTTATTTTAGTTCCAGCACTAAAAATAAAATGGTAGCAATAAACTGCATAAATAGATAGTAAACGAACTTAGTACAACAAGAGTAGGTAGTTAGACGTTGTCTGTAAACTACTGACTGGTGAACGTACCAACAATACGTAAAAGCTGGACAGTATTAATGCCATAGCAATCTATCACAAGGCTAAACAAGTAAAATTATCTGTACAGCCTCCAAGTACGACAATATTTCAAAGCGTACATTCCCGTTATCTTGAAATCAACCGTGTACTATTAAGAAGATCATATCATTCCCAAATCCTTGGAGATTATGACAAGACATATAAATCACATTTACATTAACAAATCATGAAAGAGCGTAAAATTTGAGTTTTGCCTTCTGCACTTAGGCAATGTATTTCATTTCTTACAGCAATCACAAATCAGATGAACTGATCAACACTAAAGATAAAACATTATTATTTATAATAATTATCATCGTGTTAATTATTTAAACTGCAACTACATTGCATCCATAAATCAACACCTTGATCTGATAACATGGAATTTCAGCTTGAAATCTTGCACTCTTTTAATATAACGTTAGATCAACAAATTTATGAGTAAATTACTTACATACAGGATCCTTTATCGTTTAAAAAAACGAGACATGCAACTTTATACTCGTAACTATAAAGCACACCTGTCAAAGTCCCTGTTTAGTAGCATGTGTGGCTAGTTCACTGCACTTGCACTGGGCGAGCGACATTCCGCCCACGCAGACACACAGACGAGTGCGCAAACTTCATGGAAATTCCCACAATTACCTCCACACCCTGAATAATGCATTACCTGGACGATAAATGATACACATGCAGATTCTCAGGTTATTCAATAGCGCTCTTGAAGAGAATAAACGCAGACGGGTAATAATACAGACGTCACTCAAGGCCCGTGTCTAAACTATCTTGATCGAATGATAGCGTCTTTGATAAATAGTTATATTTTCATTTATGTAGGCCTGAACTCCGCAGGACCAAAAATGGGCATTTGGTTAGAGTAAAATAATATTTTCTTTATTATAATGTCAACAATACATGACAGACAAACTTCTTCAATGATTCATGCTTGATTTTAAATATAAATAGTATCCCATATCGATATGTATTTAAGGGTGTCTTTTAGATAGAGTAGCTACAACTGTAGACGTAGGTATTAATTATAGTTTTAATACTTTTCAATTTCAAGCTAACTATTAACGTAACCCTATTTTTAATTGACGTAACGTAAAATCTAGTTTACACACAGAAAACGGATCAATATAATTTAAAAAATAATTAATTTTGTTTTAAAAACGCATTTTGTTTTAAAAACGAATATGATAAAATGCCTTATAAAGTGTTCAGTAATTTTTTGATAAATTCTTTTGTAATTATTATACATCAAATTAACATTGACGAGAATGTTCTTAGAAAACACGAGCAAACAAGATAAGAAGTTAATAACAGGCAATTAGATCCCAAACATTCAAAATATAGAGGATTTTCAAAACATACTTACTGACCCTTCAAATTACGGATTAAGGATTAATAATAAGGACAAATTAAGGATTTGTCGGGGTGTTTCTCTGCTCAAAATTTAATATTTACATTTCAAAACATCGCGGATACGTATACAAGAAGTAATACGGAAGTCTGGAAAGGATGTTTACGTACGTGAATTGCAGATCCGTGAAAGTGCTCACTAGTGAAGGCGAGTCAAGGACGAGTGAAACAAAACCTGGGTAAAGCTAAGCTTAGGACCACTCAGTGCCGACTACTGGTAAGCACTATTTCCTCCAAGTAGGAAAGTAAGTGGAGTGTTGTGACGAACGCGAGCGGTTTTCAGTTGCGACACGGCGGCGGCGCGCCGGCAGCCGCCTGCCGCTGCGGTTGCGCGACGCCGGAACGAGGCGCTTGCGACACCGACTCTCGCGCATTCCACATCCTGACAGCCTTCGCAAGTTCAATGTCACCGCACTTGTTGTATAGCACACCCTACTCTTACATCATCTAGTCTAAATTAGTTTCTCTCGATCAGCTGAATGAAGATTGTGCAAGATGCCATTGTTCGACAAGGAGTGCAAATTGCAAATGCTGTTGCATTCATTGTTTTGTTTTAAAGGAAGCTGGTTTGTTATGACTTTATTATGCATCTGCATATTTATGTTTGTTTTTATTGCTTTAGAAGTGCAGGTATAATATTATCCTTGTGGTTTTAAATATAAAATGTTTGGTTTCAAAAATGTATTTGAGTCGAAATTATCAGCATCGGGTTAGTTGGCTACACCCATTCGAATTCTGTGGACCCACATAAACTCCGAAAGCTGTACGATTTGAACAAACCGAGCATAAGCTTAAAGAGAGAGGCAGGGCAAGGCAGGTATATCCCCTGCAACCAATGTTTCCTTGACGAACTTTATTATAATAGGTACCACATTTAAACAGGAAGAATAATCAGATCAACTATCTAAATTCCTTATCCATAAATTCAGAACCTGTATTTCATTCAGAAAAAAAAAGAATCATCAAAACCAGAATTTATTAAACCTGTTATCGATCTAGGTAAATATGAATGTTGACCCTGAATACGTCTTGTTTATGTTCTCAATAAAATGATTCAAAAAGTACCAATTCGTCAAAACTATAAGTTTATTTATTTAATTTATTCAAGTAGCTCTCCAATATCTTATGATCACATTCGCAGAGGAGTTCCAATGAACTATCATGGTTTTTTTTTATAAAATGAAGGCTATAAAAGTGACAAAATAAGTGAACTGCGAAAGCCGGTTTCTTATAGCGAACACGTATAGTTTCGAAAATGTGGCAAATTTATTCGCAAAAATCAAATAAATAAAAACTCAATGAAAATGAAGTAATGTTCACATTGAAAGTTGCAATGTCAGGTTTAAAGTATGAACGCTGACTTTATCAAAGTATGAACAATGACTTGAAGAATAGTGCTGGATAGCGACAACGGGAGATCGTCCTTTATGACGTACTTAGCATAGGCCTTTCCCAAATTTCAGCGCAAAAATAACGCTGCGTTAACGTATGCGCCTATCAGATACGGATCTGACAGTACGGGCTAGAAACGTCGTCGATCTGAGATAAGTGTATAAAGATTTGATGTCTGATAGCCTGATGAGATAAGTGTACCTCGTATAAAGCTCAAAACATTTCAAAGGGATCATTATCGTCAGATTGTGGTCTGTAACTTCTATAAAACAATCTTGTTCGGATATCCGGTTTTGTTAGTTTCCACACTAATAAATTACCTTTGTTGTTTTATGACTAATTAATTACCTACACGTGTATTGGGAAGAATCTAGAATGACCCTTACTAATTACTTGTACCTGATTGGAACTATTAGACCTTTACTATAAAACATTAAATATAACAAAACGTATTAGTTAACAATTAGTCAGCATAGAAAGAAATGTTAATAGACTATAAGCTATGCAATCGAATACAAATAAAGTAGTTTAAATTTCCGATTCAGAACTTTTTAAATGTGCCATGGCCGATAACCTTCCATAACATTTTCAATAAAACATTTCATAAAGCATTGCGCATTCGTGCAAAGAAACTAATTTCAAACCAATAAAAGCACGTAAAAACTCTATCAAACATTTATCAAAATACACACAAACAAATCATGCCTTTATCCCTTGCGGGGTTGTCAGCTCTTACGACGACACCCATGAGAAAGAAATCGGGTGATGCTAGTCTCAGCCAACATCACACGGCACTCCAAGCCGGCATTACACGGTACATATATTAAAATAAAAAGATTTATATTCAAATGATCGTCAAAGCTACACATTTGCATGGGTGCAATAAAGCTTTTTTCGTTTGTTGCGAAAGTGTGATGCGCCGACGCACTTACTGTCTGTCACTTGTCATCTTGAGATTAGACGCAGGTGAAGGTCAGAGCTGGGAAGGTCACTGAGACTATGAAAACCTAAGCCTTGAGCACGTGAGAGAATCACTGCATCAGACATAACAAAGATATCGTAAGTGTGCGTTAGATCAATCAAATCAATCAAATTGTGCTGGTAGTGTTTAATGGGCATTGTCGGACGTGATGTGGTGCTCTTACTAACATTCATAAAACATATAAACCAAGGATTTGAAGTTTAAGAGTAACATCGAGAGATCAGCGGGATATAATATAGAAGAAAATACATAATGGATTGGTAACATTTTAAACTAATCATCATGTAATTAATATAAGCATTTCTGGATTTACAGGCTCGCGTCATACACGTTAACCCAAAAATATCACAAATGTAATTTTTCTTGGTTTTGTCTACATTGTTGTAAATATGTCTGTCAATGTTTTTCGTAAAATGAGAAGATTTGATTGCTAAGAGATTAAATGACCGCTGTGAAAATCAATTAATTCATGAAAAGGCATCTCTAGTTATTGAACCTTGGTGCAATGAGTCAACCTATAAATCAAAATAATGATTTCCCTATTGTTAGTATAATACCAGAAATTCTTGATTTTTCTCAGCAGTCAATACTGATTCCTGTTCTTATGAATCATGCTTGGTCACTACTTAATATTAGTGCTCATTTAACAGTACCTGAACAATAGTGTACTTAAACCAGCCCTATAAAGAAACACGAGGCAGCACCCACCTATAAACATCTAAGTTATATAACCTGTCTATTTATAAACTAATAAACACTTATGTTATATTCATCGGCCTTAAACTTTTGTGCTACAGACGAATAACGATTAGAATAATGTATTTAGTATACTTAATTGACTTATTTATTTTAAGAAGTTCGAGATTTATCGATTTAAATTCTCTATGATCTATTAATTCTGCGCTAGCACTGTTATTTACTCTGTGCTTATACATATTTGACCTGTATTCACAAAATTTTGATCAGGGCAAGTTGTATCCCTCCAACTATTAGTTCCAAACATTTATTACATACATACATACATACATATATCACGCCTTTATCCCTTGCGGGGTAGGCAGAGCGCTAACAGCCGTAAGAATACGGTCGCTATCGCCACGTATTTATTTGTATTAAACATTTATTTGTATTATTTATTTATGTTTTATGTTAAAATATCCACATTCAATGTTTCTGTCAAGAGAAATCAGGTTAGAATACCTAGGCTTTCATCGAAGGTCTGGATACAATGCCTTGACTAATGTAGGTACTATGTGAAGGTAATGGAGTATGTGGCCCATGACAATCATAGTGTCAGAAGAAAGGAGCTTTCACACAGAAGACTTGTAGATGGATTCGTCACGCTACCTACTAGAGATTTCCCTTCCATTAGATAAAGGGTATGTACCATCAGCTTAGGTACTCGTAGGTATTCTCTTCACTAAGTTTTAAATTGTTATGTTGAAATTCCTTTGTCCATACCACAGGGGTACCAGGTTACCCATAAAATTTTATAATAAAGGTATTAATTTCCGACTGACCACTGGTTTATTTACATATTTAAACTTGTTATCTATCTTTAAACGAGTAATAATCGAATATTGAACAATGAAAATCGTCGTAGGTGCGATACAAGATTTGTAAATTCGGAAACCACAGAAGTCGCGAAACATCGGGATGATTCGGATACCCCTTCTCTGTGTAAGGGATTTAAATTTTATCTTTAGTCCTCACCCTGTAATACAGATAGTAGGGATCTCGAATCAACCAACTCCACTGATTTATACGAAATTTCGTACCTAGAGGGTTTTGATACATCGATCTAGCTAGATGAAAATATCCACCTATTTTGCTCAAAGAGAAGGTTCGATGCACTTCAGTTTTTTATAGGTTCAGTTCTTTTCAGGAAAATATTTTGGGTCAGCCAGTTGCTTATCAAAATCCACAGGCGCAATGATAACGGTTACAAATTACAATACCACCTAGTTTTATGTAATTATCTGTTTCATGATTGATCCTATTCCGCTCTAGATTATACTTCAAGTCATTAGTCAGTTTAGGAAGTAAATTCGGAAATGTCACTTCTTTGTGAATATTATAGAATCTAATAAAACTTACCGTTTCCAATTCCCCTGCACAAGTAATCACTGAACCACTTGGAGTGTTTACAAGGAGCTGTTCGTATCGTCGCGAACTGCGAGGCGCGTGAGCAAACACGGGGCGATCTACAGCGCGTAATGTTCGCGCGCGCGCAGTCCGCCCGTATTTATCTGCGCGCGCAGTGACGTCACCAGATAAGGACTCGACGGACCGAACCAGCCTGTGGAAACGTGGACAAACTTCAATTGAAGCCTTAGTATGTAATTTGCTTGGTTCAAAAAATCCATTAATCCCATCCTGAATCAAATTAAATATCGTAATTTGTGGTTTCTAATGTAACAACATCTAAAAGTAAGTAAAAAAATTACTCCGTAGCGACATAAAACCGAATACAGGGTATTTTAACCGTAGCGCCGTAAAAACGTGTATTTTTAGTTAGTCAGTGCATCCCTTCATCATTGTGTATGTTTCACAAAATTTTCTACCTGTTCAATTCAGCTCGTAAGAAAGCTTAGATATACCTAGATAAAACAAACACAAAATAAAGTATAAGTTTTCAATCACTACAGAAACAGGACAAGACATCGTATATATTTTTATTATTAGGTAAGGTTGGAAAGACGAAAGCTTTATATCATGTTTTCTATTTTCACAACGACGTTGATTAGTAGATTGGTAGGCCTCGATTGTTTGACAGATAATGTGGTGTTTGTCGCAAACAGTGTCTGCAGATCAGATTGCAAGTCTGTCTGATCAACAAAATTTCATGATTTCCCAAAAAAATTAGAGCTCGAATGGTCTCGAAAACAAATGTTTTTAACATTTTAATGTGGTTCCTTAGTTGTTCATTTTTTATTTATTTAAGTGGTTAAACGAATAAATTCTGTTATTTTTAAGCCAGCAACAATAAAATTTTATTGTTTGTTGGTAGATAATTTTATATTAATAACCCAGGTTATAAAGTACTTTTAAAAGTTACTGAGAAATAATACGAAAAGCCGAAGGACCAGTCTATTGTGAGTGACCTTCAAATATTTTGAAAAAATGTATATGCATAGATAAAATATAGGGAAGGTATGGTTAACTAATTTGAAAACGGAAAATGTTTTAAAAACAAGACTTCATTGCTCTCTGCACGTGATAACGTTCACTAAAACTTTATGGTATAAAAAACGAACGCACGTGAGGAGTGTTATGTTTTAATAGTGTTCACCACAACTCTAGGTCATTAGACGACTCGGTGTCCCACACGAAAAGAAGAAGAACCACAACAGTGCTATTATAAACTGTCCTACAAGTACACTATCTATAGTTAGTATTTTTGGCAATATGGAAAAATCGGCTATTCTATGTATACAACATGCAGTAAGAGAAACACAGTTACCAAAAATCAGTTGTCAACATTCGCAGGCACTCATTCCGTATAACCGTGTAATTCGGCCGTGTGATGCCGGCTTAGAATATCATCACGCCATTTCTTCCCATGGGTGTTGTAAAAGGCAACTACGGGACTCGAGGGTTTTATGTGTATTACAGTTTTAGGCGACAGGCTGACAACCTGTCACTTCATATATCATCGAAAAGGGCTCTTAATACTAGTCAGACGTGACGATAACGACCGTAATTTTACAAGTGGTAACGCTCTACCTATCCCGGAAGGGATAAAGGCGTGATTTGTGTATGTGTGTGTATGTCTATAATTTTTTTATAAGTAAAACTATGCACGTAATAATTGCTATCAAAATATTAAATTATATTTGCGCTACGGCGTAGCATGTAGGAGCGGATGTCTGTTTTCCTATAAAGTTTTCTTTCATTCATTACCTATTGACCTGTGAAAAACTTGGTACTTGATGATGATAAGATATGCTGACTGTGGTAGGAGGCTTAGCGTCCACTTGAGAAATCTAATCACATAAACTTATAATTCTCGAGAGCTATTGAAAGATAAACATTGTAACATGAGTGTTGAGTTCGTAAATATACAAACAAGCTTGTTGTTAGATAATATAAACATGCGAATTTTTGTTTACATTTTCATAAAAATGTAAGTTTATGTATTTTTAATTAGTTATTTGAAAGAATTCAATAAATAAATATTGAGAGCACATATGATTAGAGTTACAGAAGAAGCATGATACAGAGCTGGCAAACTTTGCGCCGTGGGCGTGGACCAGAGGCAGTCAGACAAGAAAAATATAATTATACATGTATAATAATAATCACATAAATTGATACTGCGATATAAATTGATGCACACATAAAAAAAACAATAACAATTTTAATGGCCTGCTCACCTACTTGCGACGGTAGATATCCAAACAGATTCAGACTAAAAATATACTGCGTAAATTTAGATTATGTTAATCAAAATAAATACAAACCGGACCGTTGCCGGGGTCGGAATCCGCGCGGTTTGTTGTGTCTGTGCGAAAGTCACTGGAACCTTCCACGTGGCGTCGCAGGGGTTAGTCACACACAGGCCTGACTAGTGATGGGCCGCGGGAACATTCCCGTTCCCGGAAACTTCCCAATGGAAATGTTCCCGGCAATATTCCCACGTGCCCGGGAACGTTCCCAGTTACTGGGAACATTAACATTTTGATATAAGTTTAGTTTTCTTGAAGTTTAAGGCATATTTTAGGTTTCTTTATCATAAGGTAACCTTATTTATGTACCTTTCAAATGATTATATATAACAAATAAATAAATCTTTAAACTTTAATTATTTTCATTTCCATGTAAATTGAAAGTAAATTGATTTAGAACATCAAGTGAATCCATAACCTATAAAACTTTAAATTACTACTTACTGCCTAAAAGAATTAGGTAAATGAAATATCTTTTATACCTATACGTAATATATTCGGCAGTTTAGTCTGACAAGACAGCTCTGCTATATCGTTTAGCCTGGAACTTATCTTGGTCGGCGTGACAAAAAAAAACAAAACAATGGATAACCCCAGAATTGTTTTTTTTGTTTTATTTAAATTTAAAACTGTGTCAGTTTCGTTGCAACCCTCGTCCACTTAACAACTGAAATTCGAAATAAAGCCTAAAAACAAAGTTTATAGTCACTTCGACGAAGCCGTCTTAATGAAAAGACAAAATTCAAGTGTTCATTTTGCAACAAAACATACACATGTCGAAATGCGACAAAATTTGCTCGTCATTTGGCAAATAAGTGTGATAAGTGTCCTGAGAACGTTAAAAATAACTTTAAAAAGAATCAAGTGACTGAAATGAATGAAGTAAGTGGTACCTCGACGACGGCACGATTGGTGGGTGGTGCACCATAAATGGAATGTTAAGACTGTCACCATGTCGCGATATAAGTACGCTCATTCCAAAACTGGCAGAGATAGATTTGATCGTTAACAGCGACAAATGCGAGCTATATCCGTGCGGCGATGTCTCCAGTTGTTGTATAGCTCAATTCCAGGATATTCTTCCGGGAGTGAAAATCCTTAATAGAGTCATTTGAGCTGCTGGGGGCGCCGATCTTCAGGGATGCAGTAGAGGCTAGTTTGGCTGCAAAGCGTGAGACGCTTCTAAGCGTTCGAGAGCACCTGCAGCAACTGCCGGGCCATGCTGCCCTCACTCTCTTCCGCAGCTGTCTCTCAGTACCCAAGCTCATGTACCTCTTGAAAACGTGTCCGAAGTGGCTTTTTCCAGATGAAATTTCTCGGTTGGATCAAGACATTAAGTCACGTTGGAGATGATCCTCAATGTACAGTTAGAGGAGACGCAGTGGCTGCAAGCGTCGTTGCCGATCCGACATGGAGGTTAGGGCGTGAGGCGTGTGCAGGACACCAACGTTTCGGCTTTCTTGGCCTCTTCCCACGGAGAAGTCACTCGTCACTAATATACTCAAAATACATGGTGACAGTCTTAACATTCCATTTATGGGGGAGGCTTTGAGTGCTTGGGACTTGGTTTGCCCTGATGCGGATCGCCCGACTAAACCAGACGTGCAGCGACAATGAGATGAGCAGCTGTGTAAGGCCAGAGCGATGGAATTGCTTGAGGCGTCATCAGGATCGGGCTCTGCTCGCCTTAAGGCGGCTCTTAGACCAGAGTCAGGGGCTTGGCTTTACGCCCTCCCGTCACCCCACATGGGTACGGCGATTTATGATGACCCTCTCAGGGTGGCTGTAGCGCTGAGGCTTGGATGCAGGGTTTGTGAGCCGCATGTTTGTGGCGTAAAGGTGGATGCCAGGAGTCACTACGGCTTGAGCTGTGCCAAATCAGCTGGTCGTTTTCCTCCGCACCACATGCTCAACGAGATCATCCGCCGTGCCCTGGTGTCCGCTGGTGAACCCTGCGTTCAAGAGCCCGGATAGGCTCACAATGATCCCGTGGGAGAAAGGGTTCTCTTTGGTGTGGGACGCGGCGTGTGTAAGCACGTACGCACAATTCGAGCTCCGGGTACAACTGCGGAATGCGCAGCAGCTCAGAAGCATCAAAAGTATGCTTCACTGCGGAGTGCCTACCATTTTGTACCCTTTGCGGTGGAGGTGAGTGGGTCATGGTGTGCAGAGGCAAAGGACTTTGTCCATAGGTTGAGACAGCGCCTGAAAAACCAGGGTTCAGATCCCCGTGCCGAATGGTACTTGGTGCAGCGCATATCACTGGCAATACAGCGTGGAAACGCAACCAGCGTTATGGACACATTAGCTCCGGATACCATTCGGAGCTGCCTTTTTGACTGAAGCTAAAGGGCTTTGCGGGAAATGTATGGAGCATTGATGCCTTTTTTTTCATGCCAATTATTGACGGTCATCGAACGCCAGCCTGTTACACGTGTAAAGTACTACCAAATAACGTTCCAATTGTTTTATATGAAAAACTTCATATATTCCTATAAAACTGTCGTAATGTTTTGAAGCGTTATATCTCGTAATGGTTACACTTGACAGGTGAGCTGTCATACAAAATATTGTTTGTATGAAAGTACTCTACACAACTAATGGGGTGGTGTTCGTTGAAAATTTAAAAAAAGAAGTTTTTCATATAAAACTGTCGTAGTGTTTTGAAGCGTATATCTCGTAATGATTACACTTGGCAGCTGAGCGGTCACACAAAATATTGTTTGTATGGAAGTACTCTACACATTTATCAAGACGGCGTTATTTGACAATTAAAAAAATTGCTCCAAATGAAAGGCATCAATTTTACTCATAGCCCTTTAGCCATTTTGTTTATTTATTTTGACTAAATTGTATTTTGACATGGCTTATTTATGAAATAAATTATTTACTTTATTATACATTATACTCTTACTAATTAAATAAATTGTTTAATAATAATTTTTATTTTATGTTGTTTCGCCGACACGTTCCCAGCGTTTGGGAATGTTCCCGGGCACCGGAAAGTTTCCTTTGGAAATATTCCCACTTGGGGAATATTCCCGGGAACCGCCCATCAGTAGGCCTGACGATACTGCGGCTTGTGACAGCTGCCATACAAACGACTGCCTGTGACGACCGCAAATTGATACAGTGACATGTACAGGGTGTTAACAGTACTAACTTCCTTTCAAAGGATGACAGCCCATGAAACTGAACCACTTTCCCTAAGGAACATAGGTCGAAATATGAAAATAGTTTTTGGACCTACCGTACAAAATGTACCAACCGACCAAGTCAAATTGTATGAGAGGTCCAAAAACTTTTTCATATTTCGCCCTATCGAAGAACCAGTACAAGGAAGGAATGTTGTTTATTTCCATAGGCTGCTTCATCTCTTGAAAGGAATTTAGTACTTTTCCTACCACCGTGTGTAAGGTTTTTGTATGGGACTTCACGAATTCTTGTCATCAAAAAATTTAATTAGACGAAACACCGGAAGGGCCTGCCGTGCGTGTGAAAACTGGCAAAATCACTGCACGTCCGTGATGAGCAGTCGTATTACTCTAATTTGGAGATAAATTTTCGATAAGGAGCCAATAAAATTTTATCATGTCGTTGGCCGTTCAGCCTGGGGTGTGACTCTCTCTTACTCTACAAAACAGTAGCAAATCGAGCTTCCACTTAACATACTTTTTTCAAGACCAATGCCGTAACACAAAAATTTTAATTCCCAATTGTTGTTAATATTTAGAAAATTATTACTTTGAAGTTCTTCACGACAAGGTAGAAAAAAATAATAAAAAATAGAAAGTTTTTACAGTTTGCATGGTAGGATTTATTATTCGTTGGACGTGGCATACATAATGATAATGATTTATATAATTAATAACAGTCGAAAAATCTGCAGACCACATACCTGTAAGAATAAATAGAAATCTTATTTTTTCGATATCTATTACATTCTTGTTTGGTACCTAGATAGGTTTTTTTGAATACCAGATCTAAATCTCCAACGCAACTGTCTTGACTGGTTATATGTAGTAAACAAATCTAATAACCGGTTGATCCCAAAATAAACAAATTGTAACAAAAATAAAGTCGTTGATCGCTTACTGTAAATAAAAGGTATTAGACCAATATCCGCAGTAATATTGTAATGTTGACATTTTAGTTATTTTTTTATGTATGTATATTTTTATATGTATTTAAAGACAAACCCTGAAACTACCGGACGAATTTAAAAAAATCACTACTGTACAGCTACGACGTCTCTGGGTAACATAATAATATGCTACTTTTTACTGTAGGGAAATATCATGATCCCTCGGGCAAATGACTAAAAACGAAACAAAGAAATAACAGTGAAACCGCTGGACTGCCCTGTTTTTTTTATACATACATACATACATATATCACGCCTGTATCCCTTGCGGGGTAGGCAGAGCGTTAACGGCTGTAAGAATACGGTCGCTATCGCCACATCAGACATTTTTGAGGATTGTTTTCCAAGATTGTTTCAGAAAACATGTGTATCACTATAGTGACAGGTTGTCAGCCTGTCGCCTAAAAATTGTGATACACCGATACTCTTGAGTCCCTTAGTCGCCTTTTACGACACCCGCGGGAAGGATGTGGGGTGATGCTATTCTAAGCCGGCATCACACGGCATTTTTTATTGCAAACTGTTGTCAAAAGCTACTATATATCGGTGGTGTAGAGAGAGAGCGATCCTGCAAACGATGTAGAGATTCTTGAGAAACTTACATTGCAAAGAACTGAAAGACATTGAAAAAAATTAATATTTATTGGTGAATTGTTTTGTATTAATTTAACTAATATGCATTAATAACTAAATAATATGTTTCCTACTTATGTCATCCATTAGATAAACATAGATCGAGAAAAAAATGCCAATTCATATTTTAATCAGTAAACTTCAATAGGTAGGTACAATAGAAATATAATGAGCAAAAACGCTTTCCTAGAGTTCACTATATTTAAGTACCTGGTATGTGACGGATGGCGTCAGTGTGCTTTTGCGTCAGTGATTTGATTAATCCATCCAAAATCCCAAACATAATGTACCATGGTTTTTTATAAAAAATAAAATAAAAACTGGTCAGGAAATTAAGTTCAAAAGTTTAAGTTGATTAACCACAGATGTTTTGGCTTGAGGATAGCACGCACGTCACAGTATTTTTTATTCAACTAAGTTGCGAGAAATTTTTGATAACTAGTTTCAAAATATAACTGTGTTGCTAATAAAAAAGTCCGTACGGATAGTGCTGATTGCTGTTTCTTAATTTGTCATGTAGCAGAGCTCAAAAACTTCAAACAAAATTGCGAAGCCGTGAATGTTTCCGGCCCTCCAACAAAACATAAAGGTAAAACCACTTTACATTCAAAAATTTCTAAAGGTAATCTTCTAAACAAGCTAAAAGATGTCCAGTGCTTTCTTTTAAAGAACGAATAGGCATCAATAGTATAATTGAACTAAACATGTTGGTAGGCGTAGTCTAATAATGCCTAAAATTATTGGTCATGAAACGTGGCGAAACAATATATGTGAGTACAACAGTATAGGAACCGTACTTATAAATATTCGCTAAAAGATATGTTTTTACAATTGGGTTGTGCATTATGTCCTAAAAAATACTTTTTAATAGGGTGCGTCGATTTTTTTCTATTATACACCCGTGTATTACTAACTCTCCATTTCCCTAAGGATCCCTAAATCTAAACAAGTATGAAATACAATACAACAAGGACATTTTGGGTTTTTTTTTTCTTTTTACAAAATGTAAGTTTCTACCAACTTTCAATTATGTATGCGAGTGCAGACGCATCTCAAAGTCATTGAACTTACCTACCTTGGACTCTGCTTTTTTATATACCTGCTCTATATTCAAATTATTAGGTAAGTACCTACATGACAACCGGTTATATTTTAGATACGATACAACTTATGTAATTACCTACACATACCAAGGACGCAAGCGTAGATACGTACGCTTTTTATTAATTCAAGTGATTAGAATGGTTAATAAGTGTTCTTTTACGCCTGCGGTCCAGTAACCCCGCGTAAGTTAAAAGATAGAAAAAGCTTTTAAAATAGTGCTTTCTCTCTAAAAGATGACTTACTTACCTTTAAAACCAACGGTGGTGATTATTTCCCGGTGGGCCCTCACATTTCTCGGGAACACCTTGCTCCGGGTCAAAACTTACAGTGACCGGTGTGGACATCCTTTAATCCACACTCCGGTCGCAGGTTGTCCTGTCCACTGAAAGAAAAAATTTACGGTGCGACTTTTTAATAGCTCATCTTGTTCCTGTGATGCCACACCGTAAAGCATGACCCACACTGGCCTGATTACAGAAATCATGCATTTATCGTCAGTCGTCCATATAATTGGGCTTAGTGGAAAAACTCTAACCGTAACTTACTTTGTAATGATAAGTTCATTACATTACAACAAATCTTAAAATAAACTTTGCAAAGTGCATCGTCCTTAAAATTATACAATTGACGTCAAACTTTCAAATTCTCCGTCTAAATTTAGAATTTGGGTCTTTAATACTCCATTTCTCTTTTTATTAAGCTATACTTATACATAAAGGTCCGCTGGTTGAACCTTCGTTCCTGGCTTTTTCCGTATATCTGCATTGACGTCAATGAACGGGTTTCAAACTTTGTGATCCTTTTATTTTTATTACAGTTTTTCTTTTTTTTTCGTGTTTTGACCCGCAATCTGAAGTATCGAGTAATATCAAGATAAGTAAACAAACCTGTTAATGGTCTCGACTCTGATTGCCACTTCCTTGGCCAATTTTTAGCTATTATTGTCCCTTTCTTTTGAAAATGTGAGAAAATGAAACAGAAAATATTGACTGTAACTAAATACAATCGTTTTTGTTATATATTGCATGCATTATACTCAAGCTGATTTTTATCACTAATTTCGTGTTCTAAGAACTTGCACTTTAGTACGAAAACTAACGACTGTTAAATATTATCAATCTTATCGTCCTTTCGATACATTTAAAAAGGACAAGAATCACAAACTCACATTTTTCAATGTTCAAAGAAAGAGTTCTCTCAGAATCGACATGTCTAAATTTAGTAAAAAAAATATAAACACGGAACCTTTACACTGGCGAGGATATTAATTATGTAAGTATTTTAACCGGTTGGGATATTGTTTATCTATTAAGTATTTATTTATTTTTGGCGCATAGTGTCTCACTGTTGGACAAAGGCCTTCCTTCCTTTATCTCGGTTTCATCCTATAGCTGCTAACCTACTAGCTTTGAATTTGTTAATCGTATTAATACGTCCACTTTAAATATAGGTAAAAGAAACTAGGCTAAAATAATTGGATAAAATTTGACAATGACTTAACCGCACAATGACTTAACCGTCACATTTCAGACAATTTACATTTTGTGACTGAACTTTCTGATGAGCGCCTTCTATTAATAAATACCCATTTCTTAAACACTGCTTTGGTGTTATTAAACTCATTAAATAAGTATGTTGTGTAAGTGTTGTTTAAGAAAAGGCTGATTATTAGCATTATCTCCAATCAACTTATAACCAAGAATTAGACATGTCTTATCGTTATTAAAGCACCCATAATCACTTTTAACTAAGCACCTGTGCTTACCTATATGGATATCATTCAATTATGTACAATTTGTCTGGCATAATATGCCACTTCCTGGTAACTAGGCTTATTTTTACAGAGTATATCTAGGTACCAACTATGTACAAACTTCCTAGTTTTTATCACTTTCCTAAGTAATCAAGACAAAGGGTTTTCATCTGCGGACTTCAAGAAAATTCTATTCAAGAACTTGTATTTTGATTATTCAAATTTGGCAAAAATGTAGATTTAGAAATGCAAACACACTCATTGGTACATTGACGTCACTCAAAAAACGATCAGGGTCACAAGAACATCGTTCGAGAAAAATTAAATCGATCGGAGACGCTTAGGCCTCCATTCGCGAACATTCGCGGATCCTGTTTTTTTTTTTTTTTATTTGTGTACGTCACTGCAGGCGTGTTGTAAAACGGAGCCAAAAATAACTTTTTTATGCTCAGTTTTTTATGCGCCGTGAAAGCGGTCACTAACCTACATAAATGTTTGTTAGACGCACGAATGTGTGTTTATATCAGCTTAACTGATACTTAAAGAAGAATACAAAGAAGAATTCTTCTTTCATGATATTATTTTCCTTACATATTGCAGGCTAAGTAGTTAAAAATGTGTACAATAGCTCATAGGGAAAATATTTTGCAAGGTAGAATCCGGTTTGCTTCTTTCCTAGAACTACAGCAGTCAGTATTTTTGATGTTAGTTAGTAATCACCTGTACAACACGTTGTTTGCAACTATTGCTTGCTTTGAAAAATAACTACATATAATAGATGCTAAATAATGACGTGTCTTACACTAGCGCGTATTGCTAATAGCGCTACAGGAATCAACCCTATTTGCTACGAGCGCTACGACGTAGCACTACTCCGTAAAAAAATGGCGTGGGGAGTGACGTTTTTAGTAGGTATGGAATATGGATCTGATAGACGCATACGTTAGCGCAGCGTTATTTTAGCGCTGCGTTGTGCAAGTGTGGGAAAGGTCTTAATTACAATTTTACTCAAGTACCTATGTGGGTAGGCAAGACATTACCCAGCCTACTTCGTGATAAATACCCATGTAGGCATGATAAAAAAATACACGAACATACCTCCGTTACGCTAGTAACAATATAATATCATTGCCTACAGCCATGTTTTAAAAATATAAACTTCAAAAAATAAGGCATAGTAGTACCCACTCTGCTCTGTGGTAGTTAGTACCCACGAACCTGTATAAAATCTTTACATATTATAGGTGTTACAGTCAAAACTCATAGCCGGTCAAAACCACTTTTGACTGCTCAAATCAGTCAATATTGGTTTTGACCGATGTCGTCAGTCAAAACCAGTTTTGACTAAATTTGGCAGTCAAAAGTGGTATTGACCAACGCTCTTGGTCAAAAGTAGTTTTGACTGACTTAAAGTTCAGCCTATCGGTCAAAACTCATAATGTATGAGTTAGTGTAGGTTTGCATGAAAAGGCCGCCGCCGATAGTGGTCGATCAGCTTCCTGAATGGGGCCACCACTTCGGCAAGCTGAAAGAGGAGGTCGGCCATGCGCCAAACGTGCGGCCCTATGTGCCCACAGGGTTTCGAATCCTGGCAAAAAGGGAGCAGGAATTCCGTGTGCCAGCGCTAACTAACCGCGCTGGAGGGCTCCAGAACCGGAATATCCTGGTTCACTTACGCACCCCCGAAGGAGCAGCCGTAGAAGGTCGCTATCAGAGGCATCCCCGTGGACAGTGACACGGAGGACATCAAGAAAGAGTTTACCACCCTAGGCTACGATGTGGACTACGTGCGCCCCATCGAGGCTCGCAGAGAACGCCCAGGGTGCATCCACTTCGCACAGCTCAAGTGCACGCCAAACCTCACCCCGGGCATCTACAATATCACAGGGCTGACGAGGTGAAGATCGAAGGATGGCGTGGCAACAATCAACGGACCCGTGGGTGGCTCATGACGTGGCTAGCCGGGCTCTTCCACGTCTAGAAGCGCGGGGCGATGCTCACCTCCTCCACCTCCTCGACTTCCGCTTCTTCGTCGTTCCATCGGGGGCGTTTGCGGCCGCCATGAGAGATACTGCCGCGTTGGTGCCCTGTGGTGCCGCTTCCGTCCTCTTCGGTTCGACGGGTTTCGGCGTTGTGCCCGCTCTTTTGTTCCGTACTTCACGGCGAAGTACTAGGCAGTCAAAGTAGTTGGCCGAATGCGCTCCTCCACAGTTTGCGCAGGTGGCCGGCTGCTCACGAGAGCGCTTGCAGTCCCAGGTGGCGTGATCACCGCCGCAACACATGCCAGCTTGCGGTGGCAGTGCCTACCGCTGTGCTGAAACTACGGGCAGCGCCAGCATTGTGGAGTGCCTCTCTTGCCACGCCATCTCTCGATCTTCACGCCGGGCATGTTCGTCAGCTCTTTGATGTTGTAGCGACGAGTGAGGTTTGGCGTGCGGATGAGCTGTGCGAAGTGGATGCACCCTGGGCGTTCTCCGCGAGCCATGATGGGGCGCACGTAGTCCATCTCGTAGCCCACTACGTGATGGACTACGTACGTAGACTGTCACTGTCCACGGGGATGCCTCTGATAGCGATCTTCAACGGCCGCTCCTTCGGGGGTGCGTAAGCGAACCAGGATAATCCGGTTCCGGAGCTCTCAAGTGCGGTTAGGTAGCACTGGTACACACGGAATTCCTGCTCCCTTTTCGCCAGGTATCGAAACCCTGTGGGCCCATAAGGCCGCACGTTTGGCGCATGGCCGAGCTCCTCTTTCAGCTTGCCGAAGTGGTGGCCCCATTCAGGAAGCAGATCGACCACTATCGGCGGCGGCCTTTTCATGCAAACCTACACTAACTCGTACATTATGAGTTTTGACCGATAGGCTGAACTTTAAGTCAGTCAAAACTACTTTTGACCAAGAGCGTTGGTCAATACCACTTTTGACTGCCAAATTTAGTCAAAACTGGTTTTGACTGACGACATCGGTCAAAACCAATATTGACTGATTTGAGCAGTCAAAAGTGGTTTTGACCGGCTATGAGTTTTGACTGTAACATAGGCATATTGATTATGATCTTCATAGGTAGATACTTTTTTAGAGTCGTGGAGTTCGTTAACCATCCACGCACTTTTTTCTTCCCACAGTACTAGCAGAATATGGCTGGTCTGTCGGTATCGGTTATATCCATCGCTAGTACCAACGTAAAAAATAATTTTGGTCTTCAATATAACAAAAAACTAATATTAATCTACCGGTAACCTTCGGGTCATGAGAGTCAATAATCTTTGCCTAGCTAATATTAAATGACAATGTTAAATAAACTAAACTTTTTCGGGCATGTTTGACACCTACTCCTTTGATTGGACAAATTAGTGAATGACTACTGTACGTTGGACGTTGGACAATCAAACCATTATTCCGATAGGGTGCACTTTTGAAAAAAACAGGTTAGGTCTGTAGAGTCGGTTTACTGTGATATAGTTCAAAGTGATAGATAACGTTAGAATGGTTGCATTTTTCAAAAAAAATATGTAATTTTAGGTATTTGTTTCATAGATAGTACGCTGTCGAACGCGACGGCCGATGTGTCTCTTTGTCGCTCCTTCCGCGCTCTCACTTGCACATCAAGCCTTTAAAGGAACGCCTCAGAGCGAGGTAACGCCGCATGACTCTTGTTTTGCTATGTGCAGCCGGCTCCATCGAAGTAGAAGACGTTGTCATGGCAAAAAAATACTGGGCATAAAATTAAATGATATAGGTAGGTAGGTAGCCTGTCTGTGCTTTCGATACATAATAGAATCGATGCATTTTTCATATTTGTCATAGAGTTTGAGATATTTATTCAAAACAGGATGGAACGCTATTGTACAGTTGAATTATACGGTGCACCAGCTTTGTTATGCAACGATAATTTGTTATCAAAAAGCGTTCATTATCTAACCGATCAGTTAACTATCACTGGTTGATATTGAGATACAGTGCATCTCATCTCACTATGAACGTGTCTTTGGAAGCAAAGCGCCTACTGTTTGTGCAATCGTCTTAGTACTTGGTTCACAATCGGATTGTCGATTGGTTCAATCACATATATAATATCTATCAAGAAAAGTTAATTCTGATAAATTAGGGTTCAATAAAAAAACCTTTTTATTTCGAAATATAGTTGGGAAAAGATCAAATAGCAACAAAAATCGTGAACTCACTAATGAAATAAGTAGCAGGTGGATACGTTATTACGAATAATTCAGAAATAACGCTAAGAAATGAAAATATACCTAATGTATCCATGCGTTAACTATATCATATTACTTGCGGACCTTGCGGTGCATCTTGCGTACCTACATCTACAGAATTTATTGTGATAGACGAGCCAACAGAAATTGACGGATGGAGAGATTGGTGAACTTGGAGAGCATGGAGAACCATACCAACGTTTTTAAACAATGATACCAATCTACCTACTAATAATAAATTACTCCCATTTTCCCCAATACGTCTCAATATTGAATGCGACATCTAGCGCGTAATAGTTCTTTTAGTAGCTTCAGCTACTCTATACAAGATGGCGCTTCGGACTACTTTCTAGCCCTATTCAATAGATGGCAGTACAAGTTCTAGGTCTGTTGTATTTTTTAAATTATGAATTCATTCGTTCAATTCAGGGGTTGTTCGTTTCATTATTTTCATTCATTTACTCGATCTTTAGTTTTTGATCTGTGGTCGATCACTTTCTTTTTCAAATGGGAGTGGGTGGATTGCATTTGATGTTTTAATTTTATTTTTTCGTTTAGAATAGTTAAGTTAATTTAGGTTATTGTATAATAAAAATCATGGTTTCATATAGTGTTATTAAAAGGGATTGTACTTAGCGAGTGTTAATCGGTAACAGCTATTTTTATAACCTAAATTAGTCATCCAACCAAGATAAACGAAGAAGTAGCATTTAGTGGCTTGAAATTCTTGCAAATTTTATGTTTGAACGTTTCGTGTTAGGGTGATGAAATTGGCAGTATATTGTACAAGGTAAGCTGGACTATTTTGCCGTTCTTATCACCAACTATTAGTAGTGGCTTCACTTCCATCGTTCACAGTTTGTACACGCCCACCACGAATACCTGCATAAAAACTTTCTTCTGCGTGAAAATTACTATTCAGCGACAATAATGCACGTACTTACTATTATAACTTCGCGTAGTTTGCACTTATGAATAACCAATCAAACGCTTTAATCTAGCTCTAGGCCCGAAATTTTGGTACGTCAGAACGATCAGAGTATACTCCTACCAGTAGTGTCAGAACCCTACCTTGTTTTACTACAAAAAACAAAAACATATCAGGTTATACCTACTTTGTTGAATCAGTGTTTTGTTCTATAAGTATAATAAATAAGTTAGTTAAGGTAAGGAAGTAATATCAACTGACCACATTTCTATGAAGATTGAAGATAGGTACACATAGGTACTGGCTGAAATTATAATTGCCAGTCACTTACAACTAACGTGTACCATGCCATGCTAGGAAATATGTGATTCATACATTTTGTTGCTTATGACTAGCTCATACGGTAATAACTATAACTACTAGTTGATCCACTTAATGAGACACCCTGTATGAGTAATATGAGAGTGTTTCGTTGGTGAAAGAGTTAAATTAGAAAAAGCTATGGTCGCCTGCAGAGTCACCAAACCCCGTGATTACAGATTACAGAGTAACTGAGAAGTTAAGATTCTACTAGAATTAATTTCATAACTATTAAACAATAAATATACATATAAATCACGCCTACATCCCTGGCGGTAGGCAGGGTTTTAACGACTATAAAGTTAGTCTTTATTGTGACATCTGACAATATTTGAGGGTCGGTCAGTTTTAGATAATTTGTGTATCACTATTAGTGACTTTCAGCCTGTCATCTAAAATTGCATTACTCATGAAACCCTCGACTCCCTTAGTCGGCTTCTACTACACCCACAAGAAAGAAATGGGGTGATGCTATACAATAAAAAGGGTGTTAAAACTGGAACCAGGATATTCTACCAATTTCCTTGTTATTTCAGTTATGTGTCACACTATTGTCTGATCTTATGTTATAAATTCTGTCACCATTAGAAATATGCATTATCCCTGTGTAATGTTACCTATAAGCGTGGAAAAAGATGTTATTCCAACTAGGAATCGAGCCTCTTCTATACACAATAAATAAGGGAACGAAACCTAAATGATTATACATATATGTAATTTTGATACTTTAAGAGTGTGCCCAAGTGCATTCGGTTTCCAACCTTTTCATACAAACATATTCCTCTGTTTTCTTCTCAAATAATACCTTTATAGTTATAATTCTTTTTTAATTAAAATAGGGCCTTACTGCAAGGCATGCTCTTATTATTTTCTTCTTTTTAAAAAAAATTATTGTGAAATTAAAAAAAAAGCATTTTTTGATTTGTATTGAAAAGAATCATTTTTTCGTTGGTTTGATAAAGAAAATTACTCATCTTTTTTCTCGTGCACGCTCTTAGTAGGTTTTAATGTAATAAAAAAAAAGAAAAATTAGGTCTAGAGGTAAGGAAAATAGAGGAAAATAGTAAATATGATTTTATGTAAGTGTTATATGTAAATGTAAAAGAATAATCCATGGTAATTCGCAGAAAAAAGTATACAGTTGTAATAAAGAATTACATCTGAAATTTCGAGTATCTAATATAGACGTTCGCCACCCTCTAGGCGCGATCATTGCGTGATAGCACCTCATTGCTTTTTCTTACCAATATTTCCGTGCCCCTATCCTATCATCCATGAAAAATAGAATGTTCTTATATTTATTAATACTCTTCTAGATCAAATCTACCAATACCAAGCAGTATAAATACGCGCACTTTTGGAAAGTTATGCATTCAAAGTGTCATTCATCACTGAAATTCAATCTCTCCTTCAGTATTTTTTACAGGAGCTCAATTTCTAAATTGTACGTTTTCGGTTCCATGCACGACATAATATACGTGATAGTCAAAAATAAATATGAATTTTTGAGTGTATGTGGGATTTGATAAGTACAGTAGAACGTGTGATACAAGCATTCAAAGTAGCAGATTTTCGCATGAAACGAAAAAATACGTTTCAGAAATTACCCTTAAAATTGTGCGAACGCAAAACTCTGCAAAAGGGAACCAAGTTGATCGTTGATCGATTATTATCGTATCTACACTTGTGTCTTCACATATCCTCAAAGGGGAAAACCAAGAAACATCTGGCCTCATAAATAGACCACTGAACTATAATAATGCCTTAACTTAGCGGTCAGCAGTGATATAGGTATAGATTAGATACTCTCCTCTCCACTCCATTCCACGTATATACAATTATTTCTTTAGACTGATTGCATTGGGAGTATTTATTATTGTTATCCGATTCCGCTTATGGTTTCTAAAGAGTTGTACTGGTCTAACACACGTATTTTCATTTCTTTTATTCGTATTTTTTTTGTTTAAGGGTATGTGTGCATCGATAAGTCAAAATCGCAGATTCCCGCATACGGAAATCCAAAAATAGATCACCTAGTCTAACCACTCAAACCACACTTTCTATTATCTACTCTAATTTGGACTATGCAGTAGGACAATTGGTAACAAACTTTTGCTTATATGAGTAACGCTATGTGGATATCCTAGAATTCTAGAAACGACTTATTGCAAAAAACGATCTTTCGTATAACTTACGAAAAGCGAGTCCTTCGTCGTATAAATGTTTGTATAAATTTTGTGCTTCACGGAACATCGTTTTGTAACTAAACAGAACTGTCTAGAACTGATTATAAAATAGACTAAATTAAGCTAATGTTTCTATCTGAACAATCAGCCAGAATTTGTTGGCTAATAATTGCCTAATTTGTTTTAAAACACTTGCATTTCCATAATTCTTTTCTACAACGCGGCCATTTACTTTCCGCCGGTGTTGTGTTATGTATTATATAACATAACCTGATTATGCTTTAGTTACCGATTGTGAATGACCTTCGCCTTTATTACTGCAACAAATCTCCTTTATAAATTATGCATTAGCGATTGGACGTAAATAGAAAAATCTAAGTCATTGATGACAGGACTTCTGCTATGTGAAATAGTAGAATTAATTTCGTATCAGGTAAGGCGGAGCGCACACTTGACGCACGACGGAGCGCTAAAATATAGCAGCGGTCTGCCAGATCCATACTATGGAATCAGTTAGGCACGACTTGACTTGTAGGGATTAGGTCATCACATCACGCCAACTACCTAAATCCGACCCTGCAAATACGTGACAACACATTATGTTATTTACCTACCTGCCTAGATTGAGTTAACCTTGTGCACAGGTTTAGTACGAACGAAACTCCCGTATTTACTCTTCACATTATTGTATTTCATTTTATCATTAACTTGTGAAGTACGCCTATCTATGGCTTCTTGTACCTTTGACTTGATCGTAATACTCAAATCAAACAACAATTTGATCACTTACCTAGCCAACGTCAAACACATCCTCAATATTGTAAAGCCCTATGACGTACGTCTCAGTAATTATTATCAAATCTTGTATGTACCATCCAAACTAATAATATCTATGACTTGCACAAAATAATCAACTATTTATTTGACAGGTTGATATACGATATTGTACGTAAGGTACATGCCAACTTTTTTTGTAGATACGATGATTGAAAAATAACGAACTTGTGTTTTGTCGGGGTAGCGTTTGTCGAAGTTCATTTTTCGGTTTAGTAAAACAATATCAAAAGTTAGCATCTTCACAATTTCTATCTCAGGAATTGCCATTTAAATGTATCATTCTGCTACTAAAAACCAAAAACCCTTCGGCTGTGAACGGCGAAAGCGCGGGAGGTTTATATGAACTCAAGTGTAACCGATTTAGATTATTATTTTATATATGTGTAGTTTTTAATTAGGTTTATTAGGTATTATTATGATTCTTTTTACTACGAATGTTGCGTCTAGTTAAAAATTGAAAATTAATTTATACTAGATGGCGTTATCAATTAAATATTCTCGAAACACTCGTCGTACGAGGGGAGGTCAAAAAGTTCGCGGAATGGAGGGGTTGGCGGGGGTAGGGATGCTTGTCCAGGTACTCGCTAATTGAGTAACTCATTATTACTATAAATACCAAGTTTTAGCCTAATTGGGTCACTAGTCTTTGAGTTATCAACGATTAAACAAGTGAATCGGGAAGAAAGTTGGCAGTATGGAAAAAATTGAACATCGCGCCGTCATAAAGTTCCTCACCAAACAGGGAAAAACGCCGCAAACTGTTTTTCAAGATATGTTATCTGTTTACGGGGACTCTGCTCCTGGAAAAACTATGATTTACAAGTGGCATAATCTTTTCAAGCAAGGAAGGGAGTCAATTGAAGACGATCCCCGTTCTGGGCGGCCGATCGAGGCCACCACGCCGGAAATCATCGATAAAGTTGAGAAACTTGTATTGGAGGATGGCCGTTTGAAGAAGAAACAGCTTGCAGCATTAGTTGGTGTATCAGAAACTACCATTTTGAATATCCTTCATCAACATCTTGGTATGAGTAAAGTCTGCGCAAGGTGGGTCCCGAGAATGCTCACGCCGTTTCAAAAGCGAGAGCGCGTCGACTGTTGCCGCGAGTTTTTGGACCGCTGTGGAGATCAAAAGGAAGAAATTATGTCCCGTATTGTGACTGGGGATGAAACTTGGGTTCATCATTATGAACCTGAGTCAAAGCAAGAGTCAATGCAATGGCAGAAAAAGGGCACTCCCCCTCCTAAGAAGTTTAAGGTGTCTCAATCGGCCGGAAAGATCATGGCGACAATATTTTGGGATTCTGAAGGCATTCTTCTGGTGGATTATAAAGATCGTGGCCTTTCCATAACGGGAGAGTACTACGCTTCCTTGTTAGATCGATTGAAGGAAGCGATTAAAGAAAAAAGGAGAGGAAAACTGACCAAAGGAGTGCTGCTTTTGCATGACAACGCGCCCGTGCACACCAGTCGTGTTGCGACCGCTGCCATTCACCGATGTGGTTTTGAACTACTGCGCCATCCACCCTACAGTCCAGACCTGGCCCCCAGCGACTATTATTTATTTCCAAAGATGAAAAAAGAGCTGCGTGGAAGAAAATTTAACGACGATGATGAGGTTAAGTCAGCGATTTCGGCTTATTTTGACGCACAAGATAAACAATTTTTTTTAGACGGTATTAATAAGTTATTTGATAGATCCCATAAATCTATTCGAGTTAAGGGAGAATATATTGAAAAGGAAAAATAATTTCATGTTTAATTTCACCCTTCTTCCTTGTCATTCCGCGAACTTTTTGACCTCCCCTCGTACAAACAAGCGTCATATAATTAGCGTCATAGGTTTCCCGAAAAATGAAATTTCCCAAAGTCATTAAATTAATTTCCGGTTTTTAGTACAATATTGTGGTCATTTTAATGCGACTTAAATGTTTTGTTGTCAAAACAATTACGTACTAATCAGTAATGCCCGATATCTGAAGTGATTTGTAGTCGCACATTTTGAACTACAACAGGTTTATTAATACGTTGAACTGTTATTGCAGGTTGCGGTTATCTGTGCAGTGCCGCGTAGGTCAGACGTCAGGTGTGAGTGCGCCCTTACGGACTAGAAACCAGTTGTTTTGGTGAGTGCAAAACAACATTGCATTATCTACTCTTGATTCAAGCGGGACATTTCCCTGGCAAATTCTTTCCAATTCTTGTCGCGTAAAGAGGAAAGAGAAAATAAACGGGTATCTCATTCATACAACCCTTTGCCGGCTAAAGTGATGTTTGGTTCTTTAAATAAGGAAAAATTAGATAACATAGCATTGTTAGGGTTCCATAACCAAAGGGTCAACATGGGATCCTATTATTGATACATCGCTGCTGCTTACCGCGGCGGAAAAACAATAAAATTAGTACAACAAGCGTTATTCTATTTATTGTTATTTAAAAAAAAAAAAGATACGGCTAACAGCGGCCGATTCTCTGTCTTATTTCTTGATGAAATTTTAAAAGGAATGTGACAGACAACAAAGAATTTAGTCAAGAGTCCTGTGGGAATTGAATCCGTTATCAAAATTACTCACATCTATACATGTCTAGGAGCTTGAGCCCTCTCAGAATTCTATCGCGCAGTCCTATGGACTATGTGTCGTTATGTAACCAGCTATATATAACCCACACAACATTTTAGCCTCTAAGTTGAGTACCAACCTATCTTTGGACATATAATATGTATTCTTAAACATATACGCCCATAAAAACATTCTCAAATAGTTAGTGCAGCTAATGCGTTGATAGCAATACGTCAGGACTGTAAAACTTTCCATTGAGAGGAGTCAAAGTTCGCGGCGGAGGTTGTTTTTACCGAAGGCGGTTTGCGAAAAGCTTCCTTGGGCGAGCTGGGGTTGACGCTGTGACGTGTTGCGTGCGTCGCAGGGGCTAGGCTCGGTGGCTGCGCGCGCGCTGCTTACCGTCAGTCTGCCCGCCGAACGCGCCGACGCCGCCGCCGCCGCCGCACCGCGCGCGCTCGCGAATATCGACCTACTCGATTTATTTGTATTCCACTTGTGCCCAAGCACACTCCTTACAAAGGACACCTTCAACTTTACCAGATACTGGCCCGCTCTATCCTGCAGCCACTAATTTACAAGTGAGTCCTCAGTATAACCAAACTTTAAAACCGTTTGTTTACTAAGAGTACACCTTTAAAAATAGTTTTTTTTTATTTGTAAACCTTAACTTTTCACCATGATTATTTTGTTTCATACTTGACCTTGCGCAATAGTATCTGCTTACTAAAGAATTAACTTAATTGCTTCATTTCACATTTAGGCTACCTGGGTGTTGTAATTTTATAACCATACTTTTTGCAATACTACCGACTTAATTTGCTTACATTCAGTCTCACTCGTATGCTATCTGTTTTTTACTATCGCAAAGGATTACATGGATAAATTTAATTTATATAAACAAACATAGATTACTTTGATATTATTATGTATTACTTATTTTATTATTATAGCTAAAATAAAAACGCGTAACAACCAATCAAACTCCTTATCAGCGATCTATCGGAAACAATAGCTTGTCTAGATTTATTGATAAATTAGACAGCTAATTAATTATATCATTGATCTTTTAAATAAAATCGAATGTGTACAAATACATGTAAATAAATACGATCGGGTTGTTAACACTTGTTCCTTACCGATCTGATTACAATTTAACAGGAATTAATTTGTAGAAAAGGAATATTCAAATGTAGCATGTAAATTAACCTTAGGAATGTTCTATTGATTCACTGATTATAAAGTATTACCATTTAAATTACTAATACAGACATGTGTATTGTTAGGTATTCAATGTAAATACCTACGTCAAAAAGTTGATGACTTTATATCTATGTTTATAAATCGGCGCTATCATTGATTTCAATTGTATCGAAATTTCATCGAAAAACGCATGAGAGTATTCGCTTTGATGTATCAATATCTTCTGATACATGCACAAACCGTTTGATCAGCTAAATTATCGCGATCAGTAACAATATTGTGATGGTGTTGAATTTGCGGTGTAAACGAGGTCGATTCGAATCAATTGTTTGTCCATCTCTGGTTACATAAGGAGGCGAAGGTTTCGCGGCACGGCGCGTGGTGGCGTTCATTGATCATAGCTGGCCGCTGCATATCGATGACGTTGCGCAAACGCCTCTGATACACCTATGTCATAGATCGCCAGCTTTGTTACAGTAACACACGTTTTTCTTATTTGAATAATGTTCCTGTAGTTCTGTATATTACAGTAAAGACTTCAGCCTAACCGAAACGTTTTGGGTGCAGCTTTAATATTTTGCGCGTCCCTGTGACCAAAAGTCGTCGATATTTTCTCCAAATTCCCATGCATCAATTGCTCCCATATGTCAATTTCTATTGCGAACATGCGGTGAAGAACCATCTTTACTTTTTCCGCGTATATTTTTTGTCCACCTTAAGGACTTCTCTAAAGTAAATCAAAGAAGCCGGTTTGAACTGACAAAACTAGTTCTGTTTAAAAATTCAGACTAAAGTGTTTGAAACACTTTAGTCTGAATTTTTTTCGGCTGCGAGCTACAGCAAATTGATAACGAAATGAACGACTTATACACAATATTCAAAGCATAATGTTTAGAACAAACTAAGATAAACGTAGATTAAACTGGCCAAATCTGATTTTACTGTCTGTCGATAAATTAAATGCTGACAGAATGTACTTCCTCATTTTAATTACTGTGTCAATAAGAAAGACAGCCTAATCATTTTAGAAATAAGTAAGTAAAAGTAGTTTATGTATGTACTATCTAGGTACATATAGGTACCTACAATTTAACTCTAACAGTCGCACATAAAAATGAATAAGAGAATTTATCAAATCGATCGTCAGCTCGAAGAAAAGTGAGCAGTATTATGTTCGACACGCAGTCGTTTCTTCTAGAGTTTTTACTTACTTATTTACTTATTTCTGAAATGACTAGGCTGTCTTTCTTATTGACACAGTAATTATAAAATTATACAGGGTCCTAATAATACCTTCCTACACGTGTCTCTCCTATAATATTATGTTAGATTTAGTGCCAACTCTGATTTAGGTATCTATCAACATTAATACATTAATGATAATGAAAATATAACTTGTTTAGATTATCTACTAATATCACAATGGCCTTTTTATAACAATTTTATAGTACCTTTTTATACGCCAAAATTTAAATCAATGTAGGTACCTAATATTTTTAATGATGAGTTGTTGCCATAGTTGTTCCTTAAATATTAAATGTTTGTTGGTTATCCTCGTCGTATGATGCTTGGTTTTTCCATTTAGTTGCAGCAGTTTCTTCCGTTACATTCGATTGAAATAGTTTAGTTGTTAAATGAATCCTTGTTATCTTGTGAGGTATTCCCTAGGTAATTCGAAAATCGCTGCCTTTTTCCTCTTGATCTTAACTACAGATTCGCGAAAGATTATTAAATGTAATTAACTGTACTGTTTTTAAATATTAATTTCGGTGACGGTCAACAAGTGTAATCGGAAAGCAAGAGTCACTCTGAACCCTGAAGGTAACTCTTTACTTCCGGTTACTGACAAGTGGCAATTTTGCAGGAAGATCATGTCGCGACATACCAATGCCAAAATAGCGTTGCATAGTGGAGTTGATAAATTGTAAATACGTCGTGCGTGGCCTACCTGTTGTACGAATATTTTTTCATAAATGGCCCCACGACAATGATGTTGATCGTACTATTAGCTTTTTCTATCATATCTTCTGTGTCGTCACAAAAAAAAACTAGCGAGGTAGCGAGGGATCCTAATACTATCGCCAGATCCTGGTGCCTGGTGGGCGGGCAAGAGGATGGTAAGATATTAAACGGAGTATGATAAAGATTATAGCAAATTTTTTAATACACCGGCCTCACCAATATCTACCTAGTACCTCGATCTGTGATATAATTAAAATCGCTTACTAAAATCGTCAGAAGTATAAGTTTTGGTCTTCCACACAGTTAGTTAAATAAAATATTTAAAAACACTCTAAATCTTATGAATTACACATAGAGATTAGCATGTATTTTCGTTAAATATTTATGCTCGTAAGTACTATTTTGTTATTTATTCTGTGCTCGTAGCTAAGTATAGGTAGATATAAAAAGTTGTGTATTTTTGTAGGTTACAAAAACTTACCTATTACAAAAGCTTGCAGAAATACGGCTAATCATCGCGGATAATTATTATGAATTTTACGTGCCAACAAAAACAAAAACAGACAATGCAATAATATGTAATATCTAATGCAGTTATAATTACATGATTGGGTGTAATAAAATGATGTATCTTGGGTTCATTACAGAAAATAAAAATAAAAATATTTTTTTTTATAATGTACGTACGTATAATGTAAAACATTGGAAGAACGTTATAATCGCTTTACAAAATAATCGTAATAGATCGAGTTTGTTCAGTGGTTTCACTAGCTAGGTGCTATCCGATTTCCTGGAGGAATGCGGTGGTCTCCCGCAATAAAAAGTAGCACTCTTTCTATCACATTTAAAAAATATACGTGAGGTCGTTGCATGGTGATGATGATTCAAAATAATCCTACTAATAATAGACAGATAACAACAGATAAACGAAACTAATCTAGCTAGGTAGGTAATCAAGTTATGATAGAACAATGTCAATGTCGAGCTCTGAGAAGTGGTCCACGAAATTCGGACCATCGGCAACTTGCGTTGCGTAATAGCATCTGCTAATAGACACCTGTTTTAAAACTGGGCTCGTAAAAAATACCATTATTCTATGACAATCCAGGATATAAAAGAGCAAAAATATGAGGAGAATGAGACTAGTTGTGCAAAATGGTCAATTCACGGTTTTATTGCCTTGTTATTTGTATCTAAATGTACTTTTTGGGCATTATAAGCATTTGTAGTGTACCTGTAGTTCTACTAGATCCACATCATACAGTCAAATTCTTTAAAGCTGTCTAATAAACTGTGCAATAGCACGTATTCGTTGCTATATGAAGTGCACATAATTACATTCTAAATATAAAAGTGTACAAATACGTGAATATGAGCAGACTGGTTAATTTCATAATTAGGTAGGTATTGCTAGGTGGTGCTCGGTCAGTTTCAATACGCGGCTTCGTCATACCGTGGAGAATATTCTGCGGGATAGAGCCGGCGCGGTGGTGGGTGGTGGTGGGGTGCGAGTCTGTGGCAGTGGGTCAGTGGTTCCGCAGGGCGCGAGTGCGAGCGCCTCGACCGCCTCGACCGCCTCGCCTTGCCGAGCCAACGCCGCTCTGCGCTGGCGCAACACCCTTACGTAAATCGCGGACCGCGGACCAAAGACCACTCGCTAGTGAAAGTTGCGACTCCACAAGACACTCGAGATCAAACCTCAAACATCCGATACCTCACAAATACCGACCCGTCCCAAAGGATCAACAAACCCCACGGCCTTGTCCTTGCTATCGAAAGGTCTAGCTGACCCACGATTTTTTACTCAAATATTGGACCAAGAACCACATTTTCATGTAAACAAAATATTTGAGGTCTTCTAATGATCAAACAGATTCAACTACATAATTAAAGCTATCCCGTGCTCCACAATGTACTTGCTGACCCTGGGTTTCGTTATGCGCGATAAAAACGTAAAATAAAAATTAATATGCAATGAGCACACAACGGTGTAGTGTTATGTAAAAGTATCGTAAGTTATGCGGCAAAAGTGGTTATTAGTTTCAAGTGTGAGTGCATTTCGGCGCGAAGAGCAGGTCAAGGCCGCCACAGTGGTCGTTGTGCAAGATTTGCGCGCGCGCCGCCTCTAGCCTCGTCTCGCGCAACACGCGCTCATCGTACCTAGTCGATAACGATATCGCCTTTATCTACATTATCATTGATAGCATTTGTCTGCTCGGCTCATTACTTCAAACGACCCTCACATTACCTTGTCACATCACATCACATGCCCTCAGTCTTCATTATTATATTCCGCTATGAGCTATTGTTGACACCATTTACTACAATATTTGCTTTAGCAAGAATCATTGACTTTGTCCTAGCTCGCAGTATTTGCCTGTTGCACATTCCGACTACTAACCTATGTTTCCCTAAAGCGCGAATCGAACGTCTATTATTATTGTTATTGTTGCGCGACAGTTATTCGAAGAACGTGACAATAGTGCGGTTGCGTACTCACGCCGTGTGTTTTCGGAACAGACGTGTCAAGTAATTTCCGATATCATCGGTGACTTGCTGAGCTCACGGATTGCTGATACCCTTCCTTACATACCATCGCAAACGTTACGATTTGTAGATGGCTGAGTGGACACGACCGTGACTGATATTGGCGATTGCGTTTAGAGCAGATCAAGCGTTCGATGAATATATTGAGTCGTCCGTCCCCCTTTCTCTCGCCTCACTCGGTTGCGATGTGTCTTGGACCTTGACATGACGTAACTGTCGGAAATTCTGTTAATCACTAATTCTGTATGCGAAATCTGTAAACGGGCAGTTTTTAAGGACAACCTAACGCAATGTGTCAGCGTGGCCATGCTTCCCCTACAATAGAGTTCACTTGTGAGTCAAAAATAGTTGACTACAAGAACAATGGTACCGACGTATAATATAAATTCCTTATTCCATGTCCGTCTGCCCAAAATTGTCTCGCTAAAAGAGTAAACGTCTAAAATTTGCATTGCAAAGTTAATGTGTAAAGGAACAGATTTTATCTGATTTATGTATAACTACTCAATTACCCTACAAGGTACCTACTTAGGTAAATACTTTGTAGTAAAATAAGTAAGCAGTACATGCAAACACTAATAGGCATCTACACAGAATTTTGTAAGTTTCCTATATTTTTCCTTAGACGTCTGCATTCTACTAGTAAAATTTACGCATCTAAACGCACTAAAATCATAAAATAGTGGATAATTCATTACTGTAAGATAACCATGGCCAACTAGATAGTCTTTTTTCACGCGTATTTGTTATAATCGTTTTTGTCTGCCGTCAATCCCATAGAGGCATAGAGACATTAGCTACGGTAGCGTGAAGTAATTAATTTAATTATAAACACTGGGCGGACATTGATGGAATAGGGTAAAGAGGTGTAGCTACTTACCGGACATAAACCTGACAACACCAATCCCCGGGCAGTCAAGTGAGCCTACTGGTAATAAATACCCATGACGAAGACTGCGCCTTACCAATCCTGAAACCGGAACGGACTGAAGACCTAAGGAAATAGGAAGTTTTGTTCTATGAACAATTCATTGTGATGTTCTGTGGAATAAACTTCATTATTTGGGTAAAGCCCCTTCCCCGCAGAAACAGCTGTAAATAGCCACAAACACGAACCCTGACCACGCCTCGTCTGCCCTCATTGCAAACACCCATGACACTCACATGTCAAAACGTCATAACCATTAATGTACACTTACTCAACTGGATCACTGTAATTACGAAGTTAATAATAAATTTTGTGAATGTTTAGTTTTATCAAGTGTTTTAACATTTCGATAAACTAAACTATAGTCGATACCCTAAGCAGTAATCAGAACCACTCTCCATTAAGTACGCACCGTGAATTTCGCGTGATAGTATTTATAAAAATGTCACATTTAGATCTATTGTTTAACCCTACACAAAATTTTTACAAACCCTAAAGGGAGTCAGTTTGACACAATCATTGAGGAAAATGTATCGTCATAATTTTATGGACAAAATCCAGATAAATATAGCTTTGTTTACAAATACGTCGATATATCATGCATTTCTTGTTTTGATATCAGTGATTGTTTTGTTGTGTAAAGCAGTATTGGCTTTTTATGCTAATTTATTGACCGAAAAAATCGCTTTTCATAATCACAACCTGAATTTCCGACCTCAATTACCTTGACATTTAGAATATTTAAACAACTATCACCGCGTACGCAATGTCATGATCATGACAAAAAAAGTTAAAAAAATTACCCTGAAAGATGTTTTATTTTTGTTATTTTTGTTTCAGGTTTAATTAGTTGGCAATAATAAAATACCAAAGATGGCGAGCATATACAACTGGTACAGAGACCTGTTGGACAACAGAAGTGGTGAGTATTCAAACAAAAATAAATAATACTGTAACCTGATTTATTCCTTCCTGAATTGATACAAAAAGTAATATGAGAGTAAATTTTAGTTAAGAATATTAATTTATTTGTAGCGGTGATACATTGTGACAGAAAATAGGCACAGTTAAGGATAAAAATGATACATTAATATGAAACTGTTGTTGTCATTATAGTTAATTTTCTGTCCCCAGCCTAAGCGCACTCTAAACGAGAACTTAGGAATGCGGAACAAAATGCTGTTAAAGCCTATTTATATCATAATATAATATTTCTTGCATACATAAACAAGTGCACACAGTGTAGCAGGTTTTTCGGTTATAGCTTTACACCCCGTTTGTGGAGCCGCGGCGGCGTAGCGGCGGCGGTGCAAGAGTTTGCTCAACGCGTTACACAAGTGTAGAACGTTCCACGCTAGGATCTGCCGCAACGGCAGTTATGTCAATTGCACCAGACCTCCGCTATGACGCATGGTGGGCAAACTCCGCACCACGCTAGCCACAAGACCTGTTTATCTAGTAAATTGTAAATTTGTAACCCACTGAGACGTGGAAACATCTAGCAAAGATAAGTACGTCTAGATATTTCATGTCGGTCAAAAAACTGCGAAATACTTTTGCACTTTTGTGTTCTTTTCTGGTAAACTTTACCTCTTGAACAACATGGAATCCAATCCATAATCACGTTGTTTATGATTATTATACGTGCTAACTGGGAAAAGTGCGGTCACTCATGAGATCAGTGTATGTCCGACATTGTCCGATGGACCGAGCACTGACGCATTTACTATTAAATTACACCAGGATGTTTTCTTATCCACTACACTCGACAAACACTAGAAGCTGTAAAATACTGCCAATTGACGTACCACTGGAATCACCAGACCGGTCATGGAATTATTTGCTATCAATATTTACACCTCTTAAGTCCATAGGTATAGACATTGCGTTTTACTTGTAACTTTTGATGTAGGAATCAATGAACTTGTGGTTACAATAGTTTAGTTGGCTAGGGGTCGTCGCCCTTTTGTTTACCTTCCTATTCGGCATATGAGCCCTGTAAATTTACATACTAGACTAGGGTAGCTGCAGGTCCGTGCGTAACGGAACATCCAGAGAAAAACAACTTTAATATTGTTTGTGTTTTCAGACTTATTAGTATCACCAGGTAATTCTTGGTCATTTTGTAATTTAACTTAATAACTACTGAACATTTTATTCAATTATAGAATGAATAAAAACATCAAGTGGTGTCCTAAGAACATCTAGTTCAATGTGTGTCATCAAATATTTACCAAAGTCACTTTTAAGCATTAATTAGGGCCATGGCAACAGCTGACAAAGACCGGTTTCGCTAGTTTTGGTTCACGATATCATATCACTTGATCGCTAATGGTTGTTTATCTATATTATATAAAAAATAAAATTGACAAAGTTTCGCAAAGGTTATTGATTGTGGTAGATACATATCTGACTCAAGACAATGTTTATTACCTTTTCATAAAAATGCAGTAATCTAAACGGAGTCGTACCTACAATGTATTTGTTATATAGTTTTACGATCACAGAATAATCGAAATGATCAAATATTAAATGATTTTTGTTTTTAAAAAATTATCTCAAACGGCCCTCTATATTTGTCAGACGTGGCGACATCGACCGTATTTTTTCGGCCGTTAGCGCTCTGCCTACCCCGTTAGGGATAAAGGCGTGATATATGTATGTATGTAGGTATGTATATATGTATTTTTGTTTACAAACGACTGATCTATGAATTAATTTATTCAAGCTTGAGAACTGTTTAATGATCGATTGGTGCTAAAGCGACACTATTGTCTTCTATTTTATGTAACCGTTTTTATATTAGTCTCTGAACATACTGCACCATATATTCCATGGGAATTATTAAAGTGCATTCTCAGGCTCCACTAAAACTTTCCGCTTCCGTGTTGCTATAGGTAATCAAGAAATTAGTTCAATCACATCAGTTATTATGTTATATACCTACCTATTAGGCTCAAACATTAGCATACCTTCTAATGCCTATAATTTTATGAACTCTAACGTCATTGTATATAAATTGTGTAGGTATACATAATAGTGTGCTACTATACACTTGTAATGAATCTAGAATTATGCGCTATAAAAATAATGAGTGTTTTAAAGCTCATTGTACTGTTTCTATTTTCTTGAGCAATTTTTAAGCTTGGTAGACTGTCGATGTAACTAAGTTGTAACTGAGTAAAGATGACAGCGATATTTTGTACTGATCGATGTATGCACATTGTAGACAGTTTCCGTCGTTTGGTTCACAGTTACTAAGATTCGGTACGCTGGCAGTAGATCACAGTTTACAATAACTCGTGGTTTATAGCCCTTAGGTACGTTTCTAAAATTTCTAATACTATTTTTACTTCTAGGATTCTTTATAAATATTGTTTAAGCTTCATGTCCTATATATCCGTTTTCCCTTGCAGACCCTCGCGTGAAGGACTGGCCCATGTGCCAATCCCCGTGGCCGACGCTCGCCGCCTGTATATGCTATGCGATATGCGCCAAAGAGATCGGCCCGCGCCTAATGGCCAACCGCAAACCCTTCGAGCTTAGGAACGTTCTCATCGTATACAACTTCGCACAGACTGTGTTCAGCGCGTGGATATTCTATGAGGTAAGTTAAGGCGTACGATATTCCTTCCTACGCGAAAGAGATAAAGCTCATCAAATACCCGCAAACTTTCGCACATACAGTTCTTTTTCTTGACTGAGTAAACTTGTGAGACGGTTTTTCGCTATTACTCTAACACCCTGTACTAGCTTGTCAGTAGCCATAACCAGCTTACCAAGTGTTCAATACACAATATCTGTAAATCAATGAAACAAGGTCAAGGCAACTACATACAAGTAATTTACAACTGTGTGGTCACTTTGTAGGACTAAAAACTACTTCATACTTTCAAAAATGTATGTAAAATATCTTTTATACCATCCGGCCGCCATGTCCATTAGCATGTGTCAATAAACGAAAATCTTGCAAGTTCATTATCACTTACAGAGTAGTTACTCTAGCACATGTAGCCTCGTAAGACTGAGCAATAGTTTAGCGAGTTGTAGTCAAAATGTAACGTACTATTCATTATGTTATTTTCATTTACTTTTAACAGGAGTCTAACTGTAAAATTCCAGTGAAATGACCTTCCAGCAAATTCGAACAAACGTTCTAAAAATAGCTACAGAGTTAATTTTGGTTAATGAAATGACTATGTTAAGAAATAATGATTAGGATTTGAATTGGTAAGCGATAAATTCTGGAATGTATAACAATTAGGTACTTCTTTCTACGAAAATATACGATGGCCCACAAAATTAAGTTTATTTACGTCAATATAAACACGTTAGTCGGCATTTATAATGATGTTTTTGTTGTTCTTTCTGGATCAGCCAATCAACCAAAACAATGAATGCTCACTTAAAATAGCCTAATTAGAACATAATACCTTTCTTCCGCTGGCTCTTTCTAGAAATCTAAAAATAAAAACAATCGCCAAGAAGTGTGCATATAAAGATGTTGACATAGAAACAGCTTGCTATAGGTACCTACCTAAAACCTTTAATAGTATATACAATGTACGAACATAGTATGTATTATGCAGAATCACTTTCTCGTGTAGGTAAAAGGTGATTGGCATAGTATTGCGTGCATGGCCTGCCTGGCCCTACACGCAAAGTAGGCGACTGACCGACGTACCTACACAGTTTTTCGCATAATCCAAGCCAATAATTATAAAACTCACGTTTATGACGGTATATTGCCCACCTATTTAGATTTATTCTTTTTACACTAGAGACTGTAAAATCTAGACTACGACAGATTCTAACGACTTACGTTTTGACGGTTTTGTAGTTACATACAACAGGTACCTATGCCAAATCCATCTCAACATAGATAAAGGCAACTTGAATTTTGCACAGGTTAATATACTGCCCTGCGCTAGCTAAAATGCCGTTAAGCCTCATTTTTTCGATTTTCACTTTTTAATGGAATCGTAATGTTCAAACGATTCTCTATCGAACCATCTGACCCGTTTTTTTCTATCTAATCTAGTTTTTGAGATAATTATCTGAAATTTGCCGTTAAGTGTCAGTTTTGTGTAAGCAAACCTAACTATAATGCGGTAATCTTAAATTACAGACCTGAAATGCCGCAAACGCTAAATAGTTCGGACGTTTACAATAATTTTACTTGAAGTAACATACCTTCATTGCCGTTAATCAAATTTCGTAAGCTGCACTGCGGCTAAAATACTTTAACCGTTTTATAGTTATGTTAAGTTCAAATCCGTGTACATTTAAGAACCAAAACTATAATGCCGTATTTCGAAAAATCTACATTAAAATGTGACTAAGGGAGCTTAACGGCATTTTAGAGTTTTAGTTCCCAAACATTTTCATAGAAGTAAACCATCACTACTAAAAACATTTGTAATGTCCGCAAATACTTGCATATAAATTCAATACTAAATTGCGGCTATCCAACATTACTGCATTATAATGCCGTTAACATTTCTCGCTCGCGGGGGGTGCGGAGCTTGTACGGGGGGATAATTGAAGCAAATTTTAGTCCGGCGCAGGAGTTCAATTAGGAAGGCCGTGCGTTGCTTTGGGATACCATCTGCCCGCGCCACGCGAAGTATTTTTGGCGCCAATTATTGCGTGAGTATAAAATTGCGTTGTTTTTTTCAACCGAACGTTTTTACTCCAAAAATCACTTTTGTACGTTCTTCTTCTTTTTGTGTGGGACACTGAGTCGTCCAAATTGATCTTAAAAGTAAATGAAAAGGTCTTTAATTGACCTATTTAATAATATTCTTACAGTAAACTAAGTAGTATGTATTATACTTATCAAAACGCATTTAAAATATAAGATTTATATGTGTTTGTTTTGGTTTGCAGGAAATGTACACAAGAAAAGACGTAATTATGCGAAAAACAAAAAAACCAGCAAGAATAAAAGTTACTGAGATAGAAACAATTTATTCTCGGCCACACGATTTCAAAGATTTTCCCTGTATTTTTGATTATCGTAATGAATATAGTAATACTTTAAATTCTGCACATATTTTTAATGATTTTAAAAATATCGAGTCATGGATAGAGGAAATCAAAGTTTCTCATAAACCATATCAAAAAATTTCACCGGAAAAAGATCAAGCGGATCGTCAAAATAATAGAATTAAAAGTCAGATAGTAAATACGGGATTCGATTATGACGGATTTATTGAAGAAGAGCTGGTACCTTCTGATATTTTGTACTGCAATGAAGAGATTCCATTGTCTGACAAATCTGTAGACAATATTGAGTTAGATCAAGAAGAAGATCCATATGCAGTATCAGATGATAGTTGTAAAGATAAAAATTACATTCCAGATGCAGAAAACTTAAGTAGTGAACAGTCTTATTATGAAACCTCAATAACAGAAAATGATATATCTGTCCTCGACAAGTCATGTCCTCGTAAAACTGACCTATTACAGCATTGCGAATACGAACACTGTCAGTTATCGGCTTTAGGCTGTTGTGAAAAATGTTTTTGCTTATTATGTCCGGTTCATTTCGACAAAATGCCACTTGATTGCCAAAAACATAATCCTCCACATTCCAAAAAGATACACGTAAAAAAAGAAAATAAGCCTAGTACAAATAACTGTAATTTAATAAAGAAAACAGTACCAAATGATAACAAAGACAAGATAAACAGGGACAATGAATATAAAACTACATGCGATTATGTTAATTGTGAAGTGGATACATTTAGTACATGTAAATATTGCCAATGTTTTCTATGTTATTCTCATTTCATGGACGATAACACATACACTGATTGTGCAAATCATAATAACCCGTATTTGATCTGCAAAACAAACTGTGATAAATTGACTATATTACAAAATATTCAAACTAAAACCAAGAAAAATGATAAGAAAATAAAATTAATAGCAAATCATGGAGAAGAAAAAAAAACTGAGAAAGGAAAAAGCTTGAAGAAGACAGTAAAGATGCCAAAAGATAGCAATAAAAAAGAAAACATTATTAAATCAGATAAATGTCGAGAAGACTGCACGAAAGATTTAGAAAAACGAAGAAAATCTACAGATTGTGTACAAAGAGATAAAGAATTGCCTGAAATTTTAACGTCTCGTAAACGGAGGCACTCAGCCGATGTTCATTTATCTGAATCGACATCGTCACAATTACTTCTAAAACGAAAAAAATATAATTCTTCTCTCCTGCAGCGAAAACATGACGCAAAAAATTCAAGGATTTTACAACACACTGTCAAATCTGGATGTGGTGAAAAGTGTCTGAAGAAATGTAATTCGATATTCAGGGAGGAAGATCGGGCAGCAATTAACACAACGTATTGGAATATGACATGGCAAGAGCAGCATGCATTTATAAGAGCACACACTTCAGTTGCTGTCCCAAAAAGAAAATATACATCTGAACCTAAAAGACAACCAAGACGGGCATTTACACTAAAAAAAATAGATGGCACTAAAGTTGAAGTGTGCAAATCGTATTTCTTGACTACTTTGGGTTATGAAAAAACCAATGACAGGATCCTTCATAACAATTTCACGGACGAGTCTACTGACAGGCGAGGTAAACACCAGAAAACACCAGCATTTGACCGCGATTTGTTGACTCAACATATTGAATCCTTTCATCCACAAGTACACCACTATAGACGCGAACATGCTCCGTTACGCCGATACTTACCTAGTGATTTAAACATTACCCAAATGCATAAACATTTCTGTAAGACATATCCGGACAAAAAAGTTTCGTATGAATTGTATAGACAACATCTACATAGCATGAGAATAAGTTTTACTTGTCTTGGCAACGAAGAATGTGAATTATGCGAGTCGTACAATTTTCATGCTAAAGAAACTTCTCATGATGCCAGAACGCGAGTTGACGAAGAATGTACCGTATGCGTGCAGTGGGCAGAACATCATAGGAAGTATAAAGCGGCAAGAAAGCTTTATAATGAGCATAAGGACGCCAAAAGCAATACTGAAAAATTTTACAGCGCGGATCTAGAGAAGGTCATTATGTTGCCTAGACTTGATATGTTTAAAGCTGCAATCTTTTGTAGTCGGATTGTAGCATTTAATGAAACATTTGCACCAGTAGGCAAAATCACTGATGAATCCAAGCCTCTTACAGTTATTTGGCATCAAGGCATTACGGGAAGGAAACAAAATGATATAATATCGGCATATTACCATTTCCTTTTACATAACAGGGATGCCAGTGCCTTGCACATTTGGTTAGACAATTGCAGCGCGCAGAATAAAAACTGGCTACTTTTTTCACTTTTTGTTCATATGGTCAACAGTAATGTCATAGCAGCAGATACAATAAAGCTTTACTTTTTTCAACCCGGGCACACATTTATGTCTTGTGACCAAGTTCATCACCAAATAGAGCAAGGTATGAAAAAAAAAGGCAAACTCTATGATTTTATAGATTTTGAAGAAGTTGTGGCATCTATAAACAAGTCGAGAGTGTGCGTAAAGTCGATGGCAGCTGAAGATTTTCTGGATATACCAAACTACGTCTCAGACAGGAGAATACAAACATCAAACCCACGAGCATATTTAAAAGACATGGTCGAAGTGTGCTTTACCCGAGGGAGTTTTGATGTCAAATACAAAAATGATTTTGAGGACGAGTACATTGAACTGCGGTTTTTAAATGACAAATATTTAAAAAGCCCGGGTATTATGAAACTGGTATTTCGAACGAAACCAAAGGGGGTTGATTCTAGAAGAAAAGCTGAAATCATAAAAAATATGTCTAGTATAATACCAAAACACAAGCAAATATTTTGGGTAAATTTACCATCGAAAGACATTGATGAAACGAAAGACGACGATGAAAATGAAAAAGGGAACACAAGAAACAAAAGAACTTGTCGGTCAGACTGATTTTTAACTGTTAAGTTTTTAAGTTATACTGTGATAGTTGATTCTAGTGTATAAATTTAACTAATGCTCAGCTTTTTTTTACTTAGAAAAAAGTAAAAGAAAAGAGTAGAAAGCGGCTGCAATTTCACTGCCTAATAACGTGAAATCGAATAAATAATAATTCATAAAAATCCATAAATCACGCCTTTATCCCTTGCGGGGTAGGCAGAGCGTTAACAGCCGTAAGAATACGGTCGCTATCGCCACGTCTGACATTTTTGAGGATTGTTTTCCAAGGTTGTTTCAGAAAACATGCGTATCACTATAGTGACAGGTTGTCGAATAAATAAAACTTTCAAAAATATAGCATTGAAAAGACAATGGCTAGCTGCATTCATTCATGGTCTCTTTTCTTTTATTTTCTTAGAAAATGGTAGGACCAGTGATAAATTAGCTAAGAAAATGTCCCACCAGAATTAAAAGCAAATATTACTTCTATTATAAAATATGTTTTATATTCAGATAAAAGGTACTTGCCTTACTTCGTACTTACTTATTTTTAAGGGTAAATGTTCCTATTATTGAATATTATTAAAAAAATACTATGAAAAAGTTTACGTGGTTGTTGACTTGAGTTTAATACGTTTTTATAAGCTGATTGTTGTTTTTTAGAGGTTTAGACTTTTTTGTTTTTGTATGATAATTATGTTGTTATAGTTGACGCAAGCTGAGATTTAAACTTGTAATTCATTTCAGATTACTTTTGAGAGGTATTTTTTGTTATCAATATTGTGTCATCTCATCACTAATAATACGTTAAGTACATGGGATACCAACATAAAATTGAATAATTATGTTCGGTAATCATTTTTATTGATCTCATTTTCGCAAGACTAATTAGAAAATGCTATTTACATTGTAAGATGTTTATTTTTTGATAAATAACATGACAATCTTTAGAGAAAAGGCATTTTTATTTATTCGCTTTGTATATATTTTGTTGACTTCTTACAAATATTGCATATTGTTTACTTTACTAAATTGCCGTTAAGTAAAAATGTTTCAAGCTTAACCGCAATTTAGAGCAGCAAAAAAGTCAAAAGGAAAAGCCCAAAAACATCTCGACACATTTTAACATAGGTAACTTATCTTAAATGCCGATAAACTACTATAGCGGCATTTAAATTTGGCAGTAGCCTTGAGGCCAGACTTTTTAGAGTTAAGTTAAAATGTCGTTATACTGTTTAGCGACATTTTAGATTGGAATTAATAAAACAATCTCTAGATTTTTACAACACAAGGAAATAAATACACAACCATGTACTAAAATGCCGTTAAGCTACCCTTAACGGCGTTACAGTGCTGGTTTTATGGTGATATAAATAAAATAATACTTAGCGACAACACATTTTTCAATATATTTCCGCAGTTCTTCTACATAAAGATACAGGAATAAATGCAAAATAAAGCCCAAAATTTTACCGATATGATAATATATCGAAAATTGCAGTCACTGGCGTATTTACTAAACAGCAGCGTTTTTAACTTAAATGGCGCGTAACTCAAAATTTTGGTTTTGGGGTTAACGGCGTTTTAGCTATCCCAGGGCAGTATAACCTTACCTACAACATAGTAAAAAATTGCTGCTTCATAACAAAACAAGGTTATGACTTGTATGACTTACGATTACGATTAGGTTACGTATCACATTCTGTGCCTTTGACTGCACTTATAGCACTTGAAGCCAACATTGTCATCTCATGGTGTTTGTATTCCTGCAGCAACGTTGTATGATAAACACCGACAAGGTCTGCCACAAGTACTGCTCTTAATTGTATAATAGCCCTTAATACATTACTCGCATTTTATACTCATATATTAAGAGTGTAAATCAAACAATAATTTATTTACAAAGCAAGCGAAACCAACAAATTATTTTATGTCCCGAAATAAGTCTTTGATAGACTTAAGCTAGTATGGCCTAGAGGCTGTCATTTCGGTACATGTCAAAGAACCAAACTTAAAAATGTTATTTAGGTATCAGTAACGTCTACCATAAAGCACTTTATTATACAAACATTTTTTTATATCGCAAATCAGGTTGCTAATTCTAGTGTTACAAATAAAAAACAACATCATTCACTTGTCTTCCGCAGTTATACTCGACATGATTATTCAGTTTTAAAATTGCCCGACCGGCCAGTAAGTTGTCTGCGACAGGTTCCTTTTGTTTGACCTTAAGTTGTTCTATCCTAATATTTTATACTCACTAATACTGCTGATTATCCTAATATATTCTTATTTTAAGTCCTAATGTACATGTTCCTAAACTTTGACGCTCCTAATTCTTTTTCTCTTGTGAATATTTTTTACCAAAAGAACTAAACTACTGTTTGTTTGAAATAAAATAATCCCAGCAGGCTTTAACATCTTTCGTAGAATTACTTGCCTGACAGTCGCTGCACTCACGTGAATAATGTTCATATTCGTGTTGGAAAATTAAGTATCAGAAGTCTGACCACGATAAACCTTGAATTTTTTGACCTGACGAACATTACACCTGTGGCCAGTTTCATACAAGTGGTAATTTCGGTATAACCACCTTTAGCCTTTATCCTTATATCTCTCATAAATTTAAAACCGCGGAAGTAAACATCGGATGGAACATACTCGATGCCGAAAATGAGCGACCTCGAGACGTAAACGGGTTGAAATTTGCAACCATGTATTTGCGTGGACCCTCGATAAGTTATATTTAGCGCACCACTGTTATTTATATTTACCAGTGCTTTGGATTACTTTGTGGTTTGTGGTCAAACTCGTTTGGCAAAACTTCTTTTGGCATGAAATATTTTGGCGAAAATTGTTGTTCTTCTACTTGGTTTGAATATTAAATGCGAACAGCATTATTCTTGCTTGCCACAGTCTCAAGCTACAGAAGTCTTCTTTTTTTTATAAGATATCAGATGACGCCACCTATGTAATTTGTTAAGAATATAGGAATAATATAGTAATGGACTAAATTATTGTACTCACGAAATAAATATGCAAACAAAAATCTGGAACCACACAGATACAAAAACGTGTTATTCATACACATATCACGCCAGTCAAACTAAACAGACTAATGCAACCTTGCATTTTTTGTCTAGGTTTGCAATAAAAAATAAACGTGAATGTTTGTCTACAGTACCTGATGAGCGGATGGTGGGGCAGCTACGACTTCAGGTGTCAGCTGGTCGACTACTCGCGGAGTCCCATGGCCATGAGGGTAAGTCAACCTTATCAAAACAGGCTTGCTCTTCAGCTGGCGATGTTCAAATGTTGTAAGTATGGTAATAGAAATCGATCCAGCTGTATAAAATAGGCATTAGGTACTAATAATGAATAGCAAAATAACAATCTTAAACTTAGGTGTAATTGGTGCAAATGATGTATGCATTTTTGTATTCTTTTCGTTCAAAATATGATTTCTCTGCAAGTCTCTATTCCTTAGAAAATTCGTCAGTTTTTCACCTAGAGATGTGGGAAATTGGGTAAAAATCAGGTCATGTTCACCCAAGTTTAGAAATGTTTTTTTTTTTTACTTTTGTTCCACAATATAGTCGGTGGTCATAAGTCATGACAAATTCAGTTTTTAAGGTTTCGATTTTCCCATGCAGATGGCGAACACATGCTGGTGGTACTACTTCAGCAAGTTCACGGAGTTCGCGGACACTCTGTTCTTCGTCCTGCGCAAGAAGAACGAGCATGTGTCCACGCTGCACGTGATACACCACGGCATCATGCCCATGTCGGTGTGGTTCGGCCTCAAGTTCGCGCCAGGTCAGTACACAAACTTCATATAGTAAACAGCTTAAATACGGCCTGTATCCACTTTGTATGTGCGAGTGCGAGTGATTATGTATGGGGGGCTACTCGCGGTTCACTTGCAAAAAAATAGAACTTGCTTCTATTCTTCTTCGCAGTTTACTAAACACTTGCACTAATCAAAGTGGATACAGGCCTTTACCGAATGCACTTTTGTAGGCCACTATTGGAGAGTGATCGTCTTAGGAAATCAAGTACGCAAAATACCTATTAGAATAAAATTGTTTTAAATTTCAAATTTTGATAAATGATCGGTTGAATAGTAGATCATCGGTCGTTTTAGTCGATCGAGCATGAATAAATAGGATTGTTATGGTGGAATCAATTTTAAACCAGCGACAAAATATTATATTTTCAATTACTTAGTACAGTTTACATATGCATGCAGACTAGATTTATATTTCAATGAAAACGTAATTTAAAAGTAATATCACAATTTAGTGATTTTCTTACGAAACGGAGCAGTACCTTACTTATCAAAGCGCACAAGACACGCAACACTGCTCCCGCCATAAACACTTTAAATTTTGACAAGAAGGTTGACAGAGTAAACATGCAATATACCTACGTGTATGTATACCTCACTTATTTTATTATCGTCATTCATATATTTGATCTCTAAAAGACGTATTGAATATGTTAAATCCATTATGTATGACGATGATTAAAATCTATAGGTACTTGAGTAGTTCCAAGAAAACATATCTATCTAATACCATTAAACGAGCAAGAATTAATTGCGATCTCGGAAACGATTTTCATGAAAATTAGTACATAGGAGGATTCGAGGGGTGATAAATCGATCTAGCTGGGTATTATGTTCCAAAAACCACTGAACGGCAGAAAAAAGCCGAGCAATACTGGGTCAATCAGGTACTTGTAGATAAACCGACAAGTTAATAGAGATTGTTGATATTTTATGGAAAGATTAATTAATGTTATCAATAGCTGTCTTATTGTAGAATAAAACACCATTGTGCTTTTTGTAATTTCTTAAAACGGGTAATAAAATTACCGTCTCGGCTTTGTAATTGAATGGGAGTGCCAAAAATAAAAACAAAACCTATTTTTAGCTATTATGATATTGTTGATACGCAGTAACGGAAAATAAAGGTTTTAAAAACGTAAAAGAATAATGTGAATGACTTCATGTATCAAAACAATTATCAATTTGTCGTTTGTTCAAATAATTATCACTGTATCACTAGAAGCCTATACGGATGTACCTTATGCCTTAATGTAAATGTTTTTAGACATAAACATTATATTATATTATATTTAGACATAAATATGACCAATTTGACATTACCACCAAAACTGATAATTAAACTGGACGTACTTAGCTACATTGTTCGCGCTTATATCATGAATAGTTTGCTAGTAAATAAAATTCTAATGGTGTTCTGGGTATTTGCATTACTTGATTTGTAATTTAAAAAATAATTAGTCATCTACGACGCACTGAATAAGTTAGCATATAAATATATATGTCTGTCATGATCATTCTACAAATTAGCTATAGTTCAGACTTAAGTGCGCCTAATATAATTTGCGTTTTGCATAATTATAGTATAATAAGTGGTACATATCAGTAACATCATTTTCTCAAATAAGTGAAATGTAAAATAAGAAAAAAAAAACTTTAACCGTATAAGCTAAATAAGCAACAAAAAATAATAGCTAATAAAATTCCATGAAACTGTGAACATAAAAACACAATGTGGTTTAAACAAGTCGACATTATAGAAAATTTAAAGTCGTAATACTAATATGAGGGGTACATAAAGCACTGGCACACTTGCTGAAGACGATATTTGTGTAAGGAAAAATACTGCGCTCCTTTCAAGGGATGTAGGAAGTTGCCCACAAAAATAAATAATTTTCTCCAAAATATAATATCAGGAATTTCTTTTTTATTAAGCTAATAAAGATTATTGTGTATATAAAGAAAAGTATTTTTTTTTATTTAGTGCAAATACTACTGGAGTGAGTTCTACTGATGAAACTGAACAAATGTTTATGGTTCAGTGGAGAAAGTGGTCCAGTCGCACAAGAAAAACTTACACTAAAAATAAAAAAATAATTCACTCATACTATTTTTTATTTATTTAACTGTTTATTGCACACAAGATAAAACACAGGACAATCACATTTAGATAAAAAACACAACAGGTACTACTTATTTCTAAAAAGAAATCTCTTCCAGCAGTCCTACGGTAGTGAGATAGCATACGGTACTTATTCTGGGAAAATATAAGTCCATACTTGCTTCATTGTCATGATAAAGAAGAAGAAGACACTAAAAATATTTGCACTGATTTTGAAATGACATACTACATCATAGTTTCTCCATTGTATTAAAACTCGGAATATAGTAACTAAATGCGTACGTTTTCCTGTACAGGCGGACACAGCACGTTCTTCGCGCTGCTCAACACGTTCGTGCACATCGTGATGTACTTCTACTACATGGTGTCGGCCATGGGCCCGCGCTACCAGAAGTACATCTGGTGGAAGAAGTACCTCACCGCCTTCCAGATGGTAAGTCAAATATTATTCTAGGCTGGAATGTTATTCATTAATTTGCATTATTTTCATAAATACAGGGAGTAAGGAAAAGTATTCCTTTCAAGGTATGAACTAGCACTTCTCTAAGGAATAAAGGTCGAAGTATGAAAAAAAAATTTGGACCTCCCCTACAAAATGCCGACCGAGTCGGGTTGTATGTGAGGTCCAAAAATTTTACGCTTGCGTTCTCGGTCCACCATCCACCACACGAAAAAAAAACAGCAGGTACAAAATATAAATGGTGCACGCTAAATAGCGGCTGATGTGCGTAAGATCGAGGGGCCAGCAACCTGGAAAATCCCGGAGACGGCCAGCGCGTTGTTGGTTACTAGTGGAGTTAGTTACTTAATAACTGTATCCACTTTTAGTGCGAGTGCAGGTGATTGATGCAAGTGTTCAGTAGGCTGCGAAGTAAGAAGAATAGAAGCATGTTCTATTTTTTTGAGAGAGAATAGCACCATACATTTTATAGCTCACACTCGCAATAATCAAAGGGGATACAGGTCTTTATGCCAATGTTTTTATTGCAGGTGCAATTCGTGGTGATCTTCAGCCACCAGCTGCAGGTGCTGTTCCGGCCGTCGTGCGCGTACCCGCGCGTCTTCGTCTACTGGATCGCGATGCACGGCTTCCTCTTCCTGTTCCTCTTCAGCGACTTCTACAAAGCGCGCTACTCCACCGGCAAGCGGAAGCCTGCCAAGGGCGCTTTCCCCAATGGACTCTGTATGGTGAGTACATTCATACTACTAAAAATAAAAATAAACTGCCGGCTGAGGCTTGAACTAATGACAATGACGCTGGTCTGCTCGGTCGGTTTAAAGACATATACGCAGTCACTTAGAACAGGATAAATAATTAAGATCTAAAATTTCCGTGCACTCGCATTGCACAGAACAACATGGTAACTAACCGACCTTGCCAAATTTTCAATGTCTTCATGCTCGTCTTGAAGCGACCCATTACACTATCACTAGATATCATTGTCACTAGATATCACCTATTCTTTTCTTAACCTATTTGAGGAATAGTGGCATTGCTATTTTAAATTAGGTTAAAAGAATTGTTTTCTCGAATTGAGGCCTTTGACTACATTAGGCAAAGGTAACGAACATGCGAAAACCGTAAAATGCTTTATTGCTATAAATATTTGAGTTCAGAGTATGTGCCGATTCGAAGGTTAAATCAATCAATACTGTTAATTTTACAGCCTAACATCTAATATTTATTTTATTCTATCGCGTATTCATAACAAGTTATGAGACTGTCATAAAAAACCTACTTCGAGAGAAGTATTGTTTTATTAATACATGCGATTAGATATTTTTAACTTACATGTTAGTAAACAAATCTATTTATACTAGTAACTTTGGATTCAATGTAACTTATATTTTATTCATGTTCGTTTACGTCAAAATAAATGTATACCAATTAGATTTTAGTGGGTCCCAAATTGTGTGCGTCAATTTCTACATTTTAAATCAACCTTTAGACAGAATTGTAAATAAGTAAATCGATTATATACTACGCAATCCTAAACGACACTACGTCGATACGGTCATTAGGAAAACTAGTTCATGATACAAATTATCCTGTTTGACATCGGAAATCTTTGAGAAAACCATAGTTCCCAGAAGGCGTTTAATTTGAAGAGCAAATCTACTGCGCAAGCCGTGATTGCTAGGTACACGATGCATGCGCTACCTGAAGCACACTGGCGCCACTACAAACACAAATACTCTAGGTACCTTTTATGCAGCAAATTTTCAAGAATATACAATACAGAAAAAGTTGAGTCATTCTCACAATTATATTCAAGGTGTTATTATTTTGCGTTACATAGTTGCAGTTAAGGAAATATTATTTGAGCTGATTCGACTATGAAACGTCAAGGCGAATCGGCTCATATTATATTTCCTTAACATATCACATAATTTTATATTATTTTCACTTGTTTTTATTTAATTATTTCATTATACTCGTGAAATTTTTCACATAAATACAGAATATGTATAATCTGTAAATAATAAATCACATATCACATTATAACAAAAGAAACGCAAAAATCTATAAACATAATTCGCATCGTAATATCGTTGACACCACTTAACTGCGGGTAGCGGGTAAAGATGATAATTCGCACATCGCGGTGTTTGCCTGTCAACACGGCACATAACACATTAGCTACGCGAACCCGCTTCTAACATAATCAAGTCGTCCCTAAAATTGTGTAAACGCTTTGGCGGAAATCGCCATTGGATTCTAAACTGTCTGTTTAAAATCTAAGTTTCGCGTAACCTCGCGAACATACTTTAAACACAAACAAACATAATTTAATTTATTTAGTCTACACACTTTTGTAGTCTGCGACTGGTCGAAGCCGATTAGGCGGAAGTTAGCTAGTCGACCAAAACCATGGTTGGTGCATATTTAGAACTATTTCGTCTAAAGTTTAACCTAGTACATATTGTCTATTGCAGTCATGCTGTAATTGTAAGTCAAAACCAGATTATAAGTTTACGGATGGATATACAACTACACGTGGATAAAATTATACTAAGTTCTTGCTAGCTAATACATCTAAATAGCTTCGTAAAGTCGTGTTGGTTAATCTATTCATTACTTAAAGGACATGCAATTAATAAAATTACCGTATTGTATTGTTTAAATAATAGGTAATTTTCGTCACTTGACATGCAATTATGATACATTTTCGTAAACAGTAATTTGAAACACGTGTTTTCACCTCGTATTGTGTACAAAAACTGATACATGACAAGTGCAAAAATAAAAAAAGTCACAACAGGCACTACTTATTTCTAACAAGAAATAACTATACGTTTTTCAAATTATAATTATAATAACTGTGTAAGTTACACTTACCACTATCTTAGTTATTACGTATAAGATTACAGTAATTTTCTTTCATAGTATCATAGACGTGTCCTTTGTAGACCTCTTCAAAGAAAATGTCTACTGTTCATTGTTGAGGAGTCTTTTTTATTTTTCTTATATTTCTTAAAGCCAAGTAAGAAACTCTGTAAGTGTACACAACAAACATAATTCACCAGTCGCCTAATAGCCAACTCTGCGAGTGATAGAAACGTGATTTGTATTTGTAGTCAGCCAGTCACAAATCACAACAACATCAGCATAACATCTTACTTATCCACTCCCAAGGCATGATCTCCCGTTGCCTTCCAATCGCTACCAGCCACTCTCTTACTAATCGGTCCATCTGACCGGAAGGTGTCCAACGAACCCTAAGTTTGTATTTATATCTAACCTTTTATTCTCACAATGAAACAAAGGGCAAGAACAATACACAACAGGTCAGCTTATTTCTGAAAAGAAATCTCTTCTACCTGGGATAAAAAAGAAAATCGTTAGGTATTTATTTTGCTATCCCAAAATGTTCAAAATAACTGAAAATGTAACGTAGTTTTGTTGTTAAAGTTTTGTTAAAGGTTGATTCAATGTTACTAGTTTTACTGGTGTTGTATCTAAAGCGGAATTATGTCTTCGAGACAAACCTTTACGAGGTTTACGAAAGCATGACAAATTTTTATGTTTTTGTATAATATCTCAAATAAATAAATAACTTAATTACCTAGTTAATAATAAACGTAATTGTGTGTTTGTTCCAGGCGGTTGACGACTCGAGTTCGCTGAACGGCAAGCACGGCTACAAGCAGGAAGGCGAGGTCCCCAACTCGTACGCGTCGAGCGCGGCCGACGCCTTCGTGCGACGCCGCCCCGTCTCCTAGTCAGCGAACTGATAATACCCAGAGAAGAACAACATATAAACATACTTCGGGCCTTTCAGGGTCTCTTAGGCGACACAAGGCCATTATAAATTGAGCTAATATTTGTTAAAGGATGATTTTCAACTCAAGAATCTGAACAACTTTCTCTAAGGAACATAGGCAATATGAATAAACTAATTTGCTCTTTCATGCAATGTGACACATTTTTGTATTATGCATTTGCTTTACACAAAATGACTCATTTTTGTAAGCGAAGTCATTTTTTTTCTCATTTTTGTACATGTGTTCCTTGGGTAAGTTGCTAAGTTTCATGTGTAGAAAACACCCTAAAAGTATTTGTACTGGATTTAATATGACCTTGTATACAATGTATAGGAATAACGGCTCCAGCTGAACTAGAATGCGCTGCTCTTCCTCAAAGTATTCCCTAAGACTCAATATTTTTGCTAAATCGTAGCTTTGGATAACTCAAGAGCAGAATATTCCACGGGCTAGGGTGTTTTCCCTTATGTAAGTAGCGCTAGTTGAGCGAGATGCCCTTATTAGTTACTGGCTCGCTTCAAATGTAAACCTATTTAGAGCCAAAGGCGCAAATTTACAGTTAAGGTGCGCAGTTGCAGCATCTTGTATGAGCCCTTCCCGTAGAGGCGCCTACACTTGTCAAATACAGGGTGATTTTTATAAAGACTACCTAATACTTCAGTTTCCCTGCTGGCATGTATGAACTCTTTATAAAAAAATCACCCGGTATACTGGAACTATGGAGCCGAAACCACTTATAGACTTGCCATTTGGCAAAACCCGCTTGACAGTAGGCGGCGACCCGAGACTACTTATTCCACAAAGTCAAAGATTTATTTTTACGTCGCGTATGTTTTAGAGCCGACGGTTAAATAGTATTTAAGCAAGATTTACGAGCTACTTAAAGAGTATTTGATCGTCTTTATTACTAAGTAATGAAGGTTGCACAAAGTCACTTTGAATCTTGAATGCCTTGTAATTTTTAAGTGAAAATATATTGAACATCTGTTGTATCGGTCGTTATGTGTGTATATGGTGTATGGTAATAATTGTATGCATAATTCCTGCGATCACATGCGTGAACTCACGAGAGCAAAGCGTAATGCGAGGGATCCTAACTAACAAACATTGTGTACCAGCGCCACTCAGATTTACAACGCATTTAAAGACATTTTGACGATGACACTGGCAGAATTGCTAGTCTGCAATAGCCAAAAAATTATAAGAAGTCCAAGAATACTATTTAAAAGCAAAAAATGTATACAGATGTGCATTTAACTTGTGATGAGTAGGCGTCGAATCTGTACGAGTAGATTTTCTTGTTCACTCTGGTTGTTGTTAAGGATCCCTCTAAACATTTTAATATTACTTTGCTCTGAGAGAACACTACACGCAGCCAACAAGAATGCAAACATTCCGCGTTGTAGAAATGCAATATCACAAGTACAATCGACGTAGTCGTCCGCATTAGTTGGTAAAGTGTGTAACCACCCTTATTTGAGTTCAACTAAAGTTACGCGTATTTCTTTAAATTAATATGTGCGTTTGTTAAATTGTGCTGCTAATCTTACTAATTGTATTCGGTAGATGAAAGTGAAAGGGCATTTTGTATGGTGTCTTGTATATACTTTTACAATAATTAAATATAGCTTAAGCACGTAAATAGTTTATACCTACTGGAGGTTTACGGATTTTGTAAATATAATTTTACTACGAAGTCGATGAGAGCAAAATAATGGATGAATCGTTACTAAACCGTCGTCAGTCCAGTGTCGGAGATTTCCGTTTCTATCTGTGCTCAAACGTTTCATACAGTTTCTACCTATCAATTTATACGAAGTTTTGTATTTAAACGAATCAGAACCTTAGGTGCGATTTCCACTTGCGTATAGTTGCGCAGTCACTGAATTTCCTATTTCTATAAAAAAATAGTTACCGAGGAAGTTTTTTAAAGTGCGACTCAAGTATTTGCAAGTGGAATCCGACGCTTAACATAATATACTATTAATTATGATGATGATAAATATACCGCAATCCGCAGACTGACGATCGCTCCCAGTTGCGAAGTCGCAACTAGGACCGGGTCCGGTCTGCGGCGGGAATCAATCAATAAGTTAATCTTTTAAGTATTATTTGGTATCACATTTTGGTGTGTTGATGCTTTAAATGTTGTGCAATGTGCGGCGCCGGGCCGAGCGCTTGACTAGCGGCATCTAGCGGCAGCGACCATCAATACACAATCCAATATATTTTATCCAAAAAATATTTTGACACTGAATAAAATTTCGAAATATTCATCGTAGACTGTGAAATATTGAAATAGGATAAAATATATTTCATAGTGCAAGATCTAATCCTGAGAATTAGGAATTGTAAACAGTTTTGACGCCATCTTGTTTTAAGTACAATCGGGAGTGTCTAGGTAGATTTATCCATTGAGAGTTCATCTTATACTGTTCATTCATATGAGAAGAGCAGTATAAGTTGGTACGTGAGCTGCTACTGATAGTGCCATGTAGTACATGACGATTGTCACAGTAAGTACATGATAATAATTTGAGAAATACTATAGAAGGTATCAAAACTGTTGCACGGTGGTATTATGACGTCAGCCGCATCGCTGCCGGCCGACAAACCTGCTCAAGTATTTGCTGCGTATTCACTCTTTTGCAACTTTATTTATTATTTTAATAAAGGATTTTACAAAATATGTTTTCCTTTCAATTAGTTACCCCCATAAATATGCCGTACCGTACACAATAAATATGCACTTACTTTCAAATAATAAAACATTCGATTTAGACCTATTTCAAAAAATAACTATTCTTTCAAAACCTACACAAGAGTTGTTGTCAAAGCTGTTATCAGTCAAACTTCAAGTTAGCAATTTGATATCGACTGCCTGCACTACACCGACGTAAGTAATAATCATGTATCATCGGGCATCTTACTGAATGAACATGAATGTGGATGGATGCAAGAGGAGAGGAAGGCCCAAAAAGGTTTGGATAGATGTGTAAAAGACGACATGAACAAAAAGGGCATAAATGAGGATTTGACTGCTGATAGAGATGAATGGAAGAAGGAAACATGTTGCGCCGACCCCAAATGAATTGGGATAAGGGCAGGCAGATGATGCATCGGGCATCTTTCTTTTACTGGGTAGCATTTTTCCGCACCTTCAACTAGACGTCAGTTATCATCGTACTTAATCACGAATTTGATGATCCATCCTGTGAATGCCAATCCTACCGACATGAATATTCTCATGAGATTTACCTACTAGCTAAATTACAGTCGGAACATAACGTTGAGGTACCTACTAGCAGCTTCCAAAACAAGATTGAAGCACTGGATATCCATTTCTGAAACGTCGAAATTCGATTCCGTGCACGGACGTCCTCAACGACTAGTCTAACCACACGTATTTAATTTTCTACTACGCGATAGTTTATAGCTAAGGGTATGTTGTATCGATAAGTAGAACGAGTGATACAAGCATAGTGATACGTAGAATATGACAACCTATAACAGAGCATTCATCCAATATACCTGTATATATTTTCCGCTACTGGGCACTCTCGCTGAACTCGCAAAAGAAACCATCCGCAGAATAAAATCGATTGGCCGGGCAAATCCATAACAGCTGCCTTAAGTAGCAGATTTTCGCATGAAACGAAAACGAACGTTTCAAAAATTGAGCTCCTGGTGACATTAACTTGAGTGTAGCCTACAGGATGCATAGCATAACATGTAGACATTATTATTGCTAAGATTGGCCTATTGGGAAACGAACGTGTAAATACCGTCATTTACGTGCTTGACGCCTGTACCAAAAGTCCTTGAATATGACGGTGATTTGCCGGACGGACATTCGCTGGGACATATTATCTACTTAAGCGATTATTTTCTACGGAAATTGAATATGTCGTAAAGCGCCTAGGTACTAAAGCCCTGAGTCTTGATCTTCAGTCGTAGGTTAACGCCGTTCACTTTATTTCTATGACGCCTACAGATTCTATCGTTGCAAAGATTCAAATCGATATGATGCGATGAAAGGTCGTTTTATCCTTTATCCAGCCGTACCTTCACTTGATTTGACGTATGATATGTAACTAAGTATTAATTTAATTATCTATGTAGTTAGAAACTACCTAGGAAGGGTAAATTAAATTGTACAATACCTACTTAACATTTTGAATTCTACACTATTACCATAAAAGATTGATTAAATAAAATTCAGTTCTTCCGATGTCCATTTCACTAAGTTAAGTACTTAGTGAAATGGACATCGGAAGAACTGAATTTTATTTAATCAATCTTTTATGGTAATAGTGTAAAATGACCCGAAAAATAAATATCAGATGAGTAATATACCTATTAGATATAAATTGCCTAGAATTAATATCAGTTAAATATTAGAAAGGTAATATAACTTTTCTGGGGTATTTTTTGTGTATCTACCTAACGTTTTTATTAACCCGGATTCGAACAGAAAACTAAACATCGACTTAAGTACGCTACTTCCACAAAAAACATTCACATAAAAAAAAGATAAATATTAATTCACAAGATAATACTAATAAAAATTGTAAAAAAAATACTTGGTAAGTAATTTAAATAAAACGACGTGGCCAATTCTTTTATGTCAATACTCCGTAGATCTTTGAACACCTACACATCTACACAAACCTACGTCAAAGTCGAGAAATAGCGACGCAGATGCAGATTACGGATTACTTACTTGCAATGCGATGACCGTTCAAAAATTAATGCAAAGCTTGAAATTGTAGGCGGATCGCACACTTGACGCACGACGGAGCGCAAAAATACCGCAGCGGTCTGTCAGGTCCATACTAGAAATGTCAATTTCCATACTAAAACCGCTCAACCCCGCTGTCGAAGCAGCGCTATCGCAGTGTCGTCCGTCGAGTTCGGCTTTAGAAAGGGGAGTTTCGAATATGGAACTGACAGACCGCTGCGATGTTTTAGCGCTCCGTCGTGCGTCATTTGTGCAACCCGCCTAACTACCCACTCGTATGCCCCTAGGCCAGACAAAATATTGACACTGGCTAGATCTAATACGCACATTAAGCGCTATTCGAACAGTCATGCCATGTCAATATTTACTTCAATCTCAATAATTTATTCTGAACAACTTGGCACTTTACTTATACAGAATTTACGTATAAGGTAAAGATTAGAAGAAAAATATGTCCATTTAGTTTTTAGTCTGCAGTCAAACCAAGTGTAGGACAAAGATAGCATATCCACATTGAAAACATTTAGATACAAATTCTCATTAGTTGGGGTTCATCACGGGGCGGGGATCAGTTGTATAATCACATCAGATGAAGAAGCAATCTATAAATGCGGCCGTTACGTAGCATGCAAGTTATTAAAAAAGATCAGGTACCGACCTAAAACGGGAAGTGTTTTAAAATTCGATTCAACGGCAGTCATTCACAGGTGTCTGCCGCAGGTGTTGCTAAAATACACGAAAAAAAAATTTTTAAATATCCCCATGTTAGATACAACAGGAAAACTATGAAAATAAAGAAGCCGACGCAAAGGCTCAAAATTAGTACAAATGGTGGAACACAAAAAATAACACAATGTAAAGACAACTTGTCACATGACGTAATCGTTTAAACGTATCGACGGGATCGTCGTAGCTATGTTGCTACGGTGGAGTTGCTACACTGATCCTGCGTAACCAAATGACGGGACCATCGTAGCTACTTGGCTACGCCGATGTTGCTATACGTTGATAATCCCGCGTAGCCAAGCAACAGGATCATCGTAGCTACTTTTTTTAAAGGGTTCCAGCCTGGATACGAGTTCTTTTGGCCGTTGCTACGGTGGTGGTGCTACACTGATCTTTGAACATTTAGGCAATGTTTTTAATACTATGTACATACATATAAATATCACGCCTTTATCCCTTGCGAGATAGGCAGAGCACTTAAATCCGAGAAAATACGGTCGCAATCGTCACGTCTGACAAATATTGAGGGCTCTTTCAGATGATTTGTGTATCACCATAGTGACAGGTTGTCAGCCTGTCGCCTTAAATTGCAATACACATGAAACCCTCGAGTCACTTATAGTCTGTAAGTTTAGGTACTGTACTTATCTTTTTGTAAACAAATTTTGTATTAAACTGACAGTTCTGAAGTGTCACTTTCATACAAAATTTGTTTACAAAAAGATAAGTACCTAAACTTACAGACTATAGTCGCCTCTTACGACACCCACGGGAAAGAAATGGGGTAATATAAAATTGCAATACCCATGAAACCATCGAGTCCCTTAGTCGCCTCTTACTACACCGATGGGAAAGAAATGGGGTGATACTATTCTAAGCCGGCATCACACGGCAATGTCTACGCAGATGGATAAAATGTATTTTAGTTATCTATAGACCTAATATGTACATGATAGATAAAATATACAATTCAGGTTCGTATATGTTTGACGTCCAATATGGGTTCATAGGGTTCATACTTTGATATGATCAGCGTTGATTGATATTCATCAACTGCGATTAGGGATCATAGGTGTGACTTGGCATGTGACTATGAGCAGGTACTTGGATTATATAAGCAAGTTAGAGTGGAATCTCAACACTACAGTAAAGTGTGGTAAAGTCAAGTCCCGTATTCAACTCGGCCAACGTCAATACCACCTCAACCACATAAGTTCGTCCAAATAATCTATAATCATTTATACAGTGCATTGACGAACTTGTGTGGAAGTATTATATCTGCTTATTTACAAATAATTTGTACCTACGCACAAACAGGACCTTCGTTAGTAATAAACCTTACTTATTGCTTTGAGCAAACGGAAAATGGTTGTTTAGAATATTAGCGACGGGCTAGTACCTAACTACTTCCACTGAACTATCAGAACAAAGTTCATATAATATAAGTATGCGGAATGTGAGAGACATACATACACATAATACATGCACATATCACGGCTTTATCCCTTGAAGTAGGCAGAGCGCTAACGACCGAGAAAATACAGTCGCAATCTCCACGTCTGACAAATAATGAGAGCTCTTTCAGATGATAATGATGTGACAGACAGCCCCCCGCATACTGATACATTGATGCAAACTGAACTGCTTTTCTAGGTCAGGAAACGACAAAAAACGATCTCTCATGCAAATTCAGGGATGAACTGACTGCCTTCACTAGGGAAGTCAAAAAGTTTCATCTAACACCCCGTATACCCCGTACCTTCCTAGGTCTACTTGATAGTATAGACATACTTTGGCAATACCCCCCCAATTGAAGTCTATGTCCAGCAGTGGACTTTTGTGGGTGTAGAAGTAGATTGACTGATTTACCTGCGAGAGAGGTTGAAATGTACTAACCTACACAAGGTAGGTACACTACAAGTTTCAGAGAAGGGCGAATCGCACACTTAACGCAGAACGGACCGCTAAAATATCGCAGCGGTCTGTCAGATCCATACTAGAAATGTCAATCTTCATATTAAAACCGCTAATCACTGTAGACGCAGCGCCAGCGCAGCGTCGGCCGTCGAGATCGGTTTTAAGTACGTTTCTATTTCGGATATGACAGAACTCTGCGATATTTTAGCGCTCCGTTGTACGTTAAGTGTGGGTTAGGCCTTAGGTATGATAAGAAGTTTGTGTGTCAATGTACTTTAATTGCTACATCAAAAACATTTCAAGTTAAAAATAAATAAAATTCATGATTGTTTTTTTAGACGAATCGAGAAGTAATTTATATAAATCAGACTAATTTTATTCGAATCCAGTATATACGTATTCTATTGTTTTGGTTTATTGGCTGAACTAGAAAGAATAACCAAAACAACAGACTGTTTTAAATTCTTACGTAGGTACTTCATTTGACGTAAATAAACTAATTTCAGCTGGCCAACTACTGAAGAATTTTGAAATCAGTTTAGTAGTTATTGACCCTAAGCGTCACAAACATACATAGACACACTTTCAAGTATAGGTATAGATGAATTTAAATCGTTTATTTATCCAAAAGCGATCAAATTATTATGCTCCGTTTATATTTTACGACGTTTGAATGCTATCAAGTTGAATTCCATAGGTTCAAAGTCACGTGTATACGTGACCCATGAAATCTATGCAGGTAGGTAGATTACCTAGTTGCCTAGTGACCCCATGGACTAATACAATAATATGTAAGTGTAAGTATATATAAACTGCTTTAACGAAATGTGAGGTTAGTTTTTCAGAACCAGCATAAAATTAAACCAGTCAATCGGAGCTTGGGGATTCTTCAGAGATAACCCTGAGGAGTTTAAAAAAAAACCATAATGCTTGCACTGTTTAGTTCAGTTTCGACTTTCGTTCAGAAATAGCACGGAAAAGTAAAGACATAATATCTGTAAAATAAAAGGGCGACTTTTTTGCTTTCGATTCAGCTCTTCAGGACGGGACAGTTCTTAAGACAGTTGGAGACAGATCTTAAGACAGTTGAATTTACAATTGCATCCATATGGCAAGACAAGTGATCGCAATTAACTGTGCTCCCACGTTAAAAAAATAATTTGATGCCAAAAATGCATCTAGTTCGGAGTAGGTTATTTATGAAAGATACCTATAGGTATCATGTGTATACAAAATATAACTTCTTTTTGCAAATATCAAGTAACATTTGGTGTGCGCAAAATTAGTCTGCAATGGCTTTTTATGGCGTCATTGTAGGCGTTCGTAGAGTTTTTTCTGAAACACAACCTTGCTGTGAGCTCGTCTTTTACTTGGTTCAAAGTAACCATGTAATAAAAAAGCCTGTTATCACAACACAAGCGGTTCTTATTGCATAAAAGTTGCTCTGAGACCAACTGAAATCCGCGGTGGTTTAAATTAGTGTCAAAATAGTTTTATGTACAAATGGTAGACAATATACTATAATAGAAACGTCTGTGGTAAAGTTAAGTACACTTTTGTACCTGCCTCCGAGTCTTTTCTTTCTTGATTGTAGTGTACTAGGCCACTCGACGGCCTCTTTATAAAAAGCCCATTATGAGTATTTTTGTATTACTCAAATTCGATTTATAAATTAGGTAAGTATAGTTTAAAAAATATAGTGCATGTTACGCAGACTTGATGATCATGACCACCTGTTTTGAGTACCTACCTACGAGTTTCAAACCTTATATTCTACTTAGTTCACTAGGCACGTAAAAAAACATAAAATGATGAAAACGTAATGTATAAAAACATAAGTAATTAATACCCACCGATCAATAGTTCAAAAGCTTATGCAAAACGAAAGGTTATAAACCTGTAACAAAATATGACTTTTTTATTTTGGGTTTCTCATACACCTATAATAATTTCGTGTGTAAACAGTCTTATAATTATTTCGTACGTTAAGTTATTTTTATTTTAGTAGCTAAAATTAAATTCAGCATTTTCACAGTTCTTGCACAGCTACCGAACACCAGTGGACACTTTTGTAGAGTAAGGCAGACATTACCTACTAGGATGAAAGAAATGTAAAAGGCGATTACTAAAAGTGCCATCGTGCACGGGAAGTCGGGAAGTTCGCAGCAAATGGTCTAACCACCATATCACTACTACTCGTTTTTTTTTCTATGTCAGAGGTAATTTCTGTGATAAGGTTGTGTGCATGGATTTGTGTCGCACAATGGGTGACATAGGCACGATTTCATAGTAGCAGGCTTGTTGTTCAAAATAGAGCCGCGGGTCCGAGTCGCGGAAATGTGGTTCCTATGCAAATACTTAGCCTTGACTTTGCTTCAACTCGAGATTCCGTCATGATAGCAAACATGGAACAAACACTCAAAATACTGGCAATGGACGCAACCTTTGCACGTCAAACAAATACTGGTTAGACAATATTTGAACAACAATTTAGGTGTTCGTATTAGTATAACTAGTACTATCGCCAGCACATCAACCTACCCATTTAAACCCTCCCATCCATATCAATACAAAAATAAACAGTATAACTTGATCCCTTGAACGGCTCGGTTGATGTGTAGGCCTTCAGACTGATCGGCAGTACTACCATACAAGGTTTAATTTAATTCAAATATATATTTTATTTAATAAAAACATGTCCGTTGCTTCCTTATCTTAAGCGCGTGCTGGTATCTGCGTTTGGACTGATTTACTGATTACCGAATTGAACGAATATCATATAGGTAGATTATATACTTTTTACTAGCTGTTATAGATGATTCACACCTGGTGCATTACATACACACTGATATCGTTTTACCTAAAGTATCTGTTTGTGAGATACTCGTACCATCAGATCTTTCTTAATTTGGATCCATAGAATGTTTCACATTTTAGCCAGCCTGTTTGCTTAATAGTTTTCTTATCATAATTTGAACCATATGGATATGGATTTGACATTTAAACTCTTATAATTGGTGGTTCTCATTATTTCCGGAATTCAGTAACATAAGATAGGACGACGAATGTACTTTGCTACAGTAAAACAAAGTCGTTTCAACAGTAGGTATCTAAAGATAAGTGTTGAATGGCTCACTGTACTTTACATAATTGATCTTAAACGTTAAATTATTACCAAATTTTGAGGTGCAATCATGATTTTCTTAATAATGCCTTTGTCGCTACAAATATAAATTACCTGCAAACTGCGTAATTCACTGTTTATGACCTGCAATTTTGCGATGAGCTACAATAAGTGCGTCACCGAAATTACCGAGAAAAGCGAATTTAAAATCCTTTAAAGAGATAGTGCGGAAGTGTCCCTATTTATAGTATGAGTGATGTTGATGAGACATTAACTCATTCGGGTACCTGCTAGATCCGCCGACGGATTGCCTTGGGGGTCACCGGGTGACCTTCCATGGAGTAATTACCCATTAAAGTTGACCGAGTAATGTCAACGCCCTCAAGGGTGCTTTTTTCGTTTACTCTAGGTGGGTCGATATAATATATTCGGCCAGCAGTAACATGTTTACGCAGCGCACAAAACAGAACAGCTCTTGTAAATTAGTCTCCTGTGGATGTAGGATAGCATTAGCTACATAAAACACGTTTCAGCTAGGAACAAGACAGCAGTCTATTACTTGGTTACAAAAATTTCAAACCCCGGGAAAGCTGTAAGTACACGAGCTGAATAGTACTTCTAGACAAACGAAACGTATCATCTCACAGGCTATCTTAATCAACCGAAACTGGTCGGGGCCCGAACCCTCAACCAAATTTTAAAACAAGTAAGGCGTAGCACAGAATAATAACTAGTGGTCGTAGTTCGTCACATAACGTATAATCTCGATTTAAGACTGCAGTTTAAGTAAGCAGAAGATTCACGACTACTGGATAGGTACACTACCTCATTTTCTACTACTACTACAGACACGTGACAATAATAACAAAGTGATTTCGTTACAAACAAAGATATATTTGCATATTAACTAGTATGAACACTGTAATTTCTGTAAAACGCTGTATTAAAAGTGTGCAGGATCTCATTCACACAATAATTTTACAAGATTACTGTTACTGTTGAATACTGAGTAACAATTAAAAACAATGGTTTGACACTTAACTATATTATTTGCAAGAATGTATTGAAAATTACTCAGTAATTAAACTGTAACGTAATAAACTGTTGAAACAAAACGTGGGGAATAATTCATCATTTATTTATTATTAATAGCGATTTTATTATTTAAGCATGTGTATACCAACTCGTTTCCCCTGCTGACTAACCGTCACACCAACCGTCACACCAGTGTTACGGTTTGGAATTAAATTTCCTAGCTATCACACTATAATTTTTTATACACCATGCACTGCGGTGTGGAAGGCAAGAGGGAAACCATCGGCAGCACCTCAAGTAACCCCTTTCAAGAATCATCATCAAATTTCACTAGTTTTAAATACAGTTTTATGAACAATCAGTATGAAGTAGGTGCCTCAAATGGGTAACTCGGGAAGGGCCCTCCCTTGAAAACATTTCTTAATAGTGTCATCCACTGTTTACATCTACGGGATGTACCTAAATGGTTTTACAGAAATACCTACACCAGGCTACTACAATCTTCCAGTTTGTAACAGTAGTGTACAAGTTTTATTATACTGCACAACTTTGCTATTTATGACTATTTAAAAAAAACTAACAACCATTCAAATCGTCAGAGGATAGCTACTAGATATTCTCACAAATTGTATTCAATACATAACTGATAATAATAAGTACACTTAGTTTTTGTACTGAACTATGAGAAAGTACTCACGTCCTTGAAACAATGTTACCGCGATCTGTTACATCTCTAATTACACGACAATCACTAACAATTTCCTGATCTTCAAGGACGACGACTTAGTTATCCTTTCACTACTGCATTAGACAATCTTTCAGTATCTTGCAATGATCGTAATGTTAGTGGACTAAGCCTAGAGGACTTTTATTATACCTATAAAACTGTACGTACAATTACGTAGGTACGTAAAATTATAGAACACAGTGGCATTTATATGGATATAATCATATTTTTTTATATACTTCAACCAGGCAAAGACTTTTTCTGGGTGCATCTTCTTGTTCTTTGTGTATCCAGGCGATAGAAATTTTATCTGAACAAAATTTGCCACACTAATCGCATTTGGAGGTGCATTAATTTTCACCAATATGATTTAGTAAATTGTATTCTAAAACAGTAACTTACATCCGCTTACAATTATTTTATTATGATAGATATCCACAAGAAAATATATTTTCTAATAAGTATATAACCGCAAAAAACGCAAACATCTTACGTAGATATTTCAAAGAGAGATGTTGGCTTAATTTATATCAACGATGGTATATACGTAAGCATATCACGCACGATGTCGTCAAAGCATTTACGTATTGTGGTCATATTAAGATCCCCACTCGGGTTTTCCGCTAAATCCATTACAATGAAGGGAATGGGATTGTGTATACAAATACTCAATAAATTAAGAGTAAATTGTAATTTATAATATAGTAATCTAAATTACTTGCATTACATTATGTATAAATTACCAATAAATACAATTAAACTTAGAAGTTATAGAATGATTCTTGGGTCGGGTCTTGGTTGCTGTCTATGACTACTTAGACGGCAGTCATTACACAAAAAAATAAGTCTGCTACTACTATAGTAGACTGTTAAAAACTCTAACACTAGGGTTCATGGGGTCATTGTACGACTCGGAGTCCAACACGAAAAAAAGAAAAACGCTATGTGAGCCAGGTAAACATGAAACGTAGAGTTTATGTCCGCGCCAATCGTCTGCCTGTGTTTTAAATTGTTTAAGGCTGTTTTAAATAGTTTTTATTTCTTTATCGAATCTCCTACATAAAAATTAATATTATGTTTTCCAACATGCTTGCGCCGAATGTAATTCTATGCATACAAAAGACATCAACGCGTATCCCAAAAATAACATGAAAGATTTGGGTATATGTACCTACTAACTATTTAAAAACTATAAGTAGTAGAATTGAGCGTTTTCGTAGTGACGATACGAATAGTAAATTTTGAAATCATCTGGATTTCCGGTATAGCCAGCTGACTGCTGGTTGTTATAACGAATAGATTTTATTATAAGCCTTGGAGTCTAAACCACCATTTCGTATAAGTTGACGTTTAATTCATTATTCTAATTTGTATAATGAAACAGCAATTTACGATTATTTAGAAGCGGGTTTTACCGCAGATTTAATAGAAGGCTCAAAACCACAAATAAAATAAAATATCCTGATAACATTATGTATAGCGGTAGTTTTGCGTAAATTAAAATATCTATATCTCACACTATATCTATATACACAGTAAAAATCACATATATTGTTTCGATGTACCCTACTTATATGTATAAATATGTACCACCTGGTTTCCATTGAAGGTCAGCTTTGAGTTTGCTTATAGGGTCCGATATTTTTTCTTGTTTATAGAAAAAGTTCGTTCTTTGAAGAAGGCGCACAAACATTGTGCGCATCTATATTGTAAAATTTTCTTCTATTGCAGAAACCTATAAAACTATTTGTATTTCGTAATTTTGTGACTTGGAATGTGACTTGTAAATTAGTTTCAGTTTTTCAGTTTTTACGTTGAACTTGTAAAAAGAACTCAGTCTTTCAAAGGGCTGAATTGAAGGCAAAACAGTTGAAACCGATTCTTCGCAGATTCACACCCGTAGTCCGTATTGACGCAGACTCACAAAATATGACAGGACGGAAATTTTTTCATCGTGTGTCTCAACACAAATTCAAGGGATTCCATAATGCACTACTTAAAAGTTATTTTTATACACGATATCTAAAATTTCCATCAGTTTTGAAGGTCCAGTTTATAATTACGACGCTTGACGTCAGTTCTTTTGGACGCAGGAGGTCAAAATTTTATTAAATCATTTTTCAAATACTAACGGATGTCGGCAGGATGTCAGCGGCAATAGTTAGAAAGTATTCAAGTTTTATACAGGTGCTAGTTAATGAATTATTTTATACCACGTAGCAGATGAACAGTGTCCACCTACCTAGAGGTACACCTACTATTGAACAACCGTAAAAAATGACCGGTCCAAAGTATAATTTACAATCATTGACCCGCTCTGTTGGCGTCTTTTTGTAGATAAATATTTACCCCTGACGTCCGTTTTTAAGCGTATTTTTAGACTTAAGAAAATTTGGTCCCAATCTTGTTTCATGTGTTCATTTGTAGTGAATTTATATCTAATATTATATTATGCGGCATTCATTTACGGCAACGAATTTATCAGAATTTCAGCAACAAATTACACATCACAATACTGACAATACACAACTGTCTGTTGATTTCTCATATAGAATACGCGGATGCTGAAGCGCGGGTAATAGCTAGTAAAACTAGCCTCCTAAAGGACACCTAAAAACATTTAATGATTGTATCATAAATATCGTCAAACAACGACTTTATCATACTTTACAAAAATATAAAGTAAAAAAACGCTTTTATATACCTACTTAACTTATCTATACCTACTGAGTTTCCATTGCGTCATGATAATGATGATCATTATAACCACTCAAATGTTGACACAAGAAAAAAGAGACTTAACTTTTGTAACTTGCTGAAATAGTAATTCAGATCACACAAAGTAACCACAAACCACGGGTTATTACGAAAGAGTACCTAAGTTCAACAATAAGCGAAATTATATTTTTTTACATTTTCAATTTAATATCTTATGATGGTCATCTTGAGTATCGAATCAGGTAAGACAATCAATATTTTGTAGATAGCTAACAGAAGGATTAAAATAATGTAAAATTTTATGTGTATGATTACGATGCTGGAAGGTCGAGTTCCATCGTCAAAATATGATCCAAAATAGACAAACAAGACTTAGATGAAGTTCTTATAGTGTTTTCCAAATCGTACCAACTAGTTAAGCATGCACACGATTGTCTCTCTCCGCTGTAAAAAGTATGCTACGTCATGCCTACTTCATGTCCCTTTCTTGTATTTCATATCTTATGGAAAAATAAATAAAAAAATGAGAATAGGTGCCATTCAATCAAATTCGTATAGTTTCCTACAATAACTCTTTGAAAATCAAGTTTAGTCGTTACAGAACTCGATCTACGCACATCAATATGAAATAACTGTAAGCAACCGGAACATTTATACAATTTATGGGACCTGTTAACATTTTAATGAAAATACGATGACTCATTCACGATAGTAGAAATCAAAACATCACTAACTTAATCACATTTAAATTTTTCAATTAGTTATGTTAATGTAAACAGTTCACAGGGTAAACTACATAGAACTTTTTAAATCAACAATAACATCACAGTTACTAGGTGATTTTAAGTGACAAGCTGACAATCTGAGCTCGATGATACTCGATTTTTCTGAAACGGCCCTCAAATATTGTCAGACGAAGCAATAGCGACCATCTAGCGCATTTTTACGGCTGTTTAATCTCTGTGCACCCCGCAAGGGATAAAACCTTGATAATTATGTATTTTGAATGTATGGACTCTGCGATCTAGAGTCCTCTGAATATTGGTCGTAAGATCTTTAGGTCTCCGGTTGTATTAATTGTATGCACTAATTACTTATCACTTTTCTTTCAAATTACATTGTAGTAGGTAGGTAGGACATTACAGGGAGAGTCACTAGATTGTCCTGGGATGATTTTAAGTAACTGTCGATTTTAATGATAGCAGCAAAGAATACTGACTATAGGTACTCATTATACATAAGGTACTCGTAGGTACGTTGATTTGCGTTTCATTCGAGATAAGCGGTTCAAAATCTCTGTCAACAGGATTCTTTGGGTTGCTCGTCATCAATTCGGTTTTCCATACCTACATCGATTTAAAATCGATTTATACATGACGTTGAAACTTTATTATAGTAACATGTCGTTTGAAACACGTGCAGATGTTAGTATCTACCTACAATTATGTAAGAATTTATATGTCTGACTATACACACACATTACTAGAGGCGATAAGATAAATTCCTGCTTTTCTTAAATACATACGTTTTGTTCCTTACATATTTATAAGCTATAACTACCTATTTAAGTGTTTATAAACATTTTACCATTATTTCTGATATCAGCATTTCAAAACAAGAAATTATGTGGGCATTGGAAGTCACAGGGCATGGAAGTCGCATTGTGTACGTTTTAATAAATGTATGGAAAATCTCAATTCTCATCGCCCTAAAATTTTCTGACGTCAGGATTATTTTATCCGTTTTTTATGGATATAGGTATTATTATCTGTGTTTTTATTTTGTAAGCTTAATCTCATGGAACTTCTGCGGGTTCATTATGTGCTCAGGCTAATTTTAGTCATTTGGTTGGAGTCTGTTTTTTGTTTACCAACAACAACGGTTCATCCAACCGTGATACAACGTAGATTTTGTTATTTACTTTAATATCCTAAAATAACATAAAACTGGTCTTTAATACATCCAATTTCATCCATAGTTTTGACAAGGCTAACTAAGGTTTAAGAACTGACTTAGTAATCTTAAAGCTTTGGTCATATTCATGTAGCCTAAAAATAGGTAAGTTATTTGACGTAATTTAGCAAAAACCGTACAATGCGTTTCTTTACTGTTCTATGTAAACAAACCGTAAATAAATAATAAAGCCACTTAATATATCCGGAATATAAGAAAAATTGTATGAAAACTTATATGTAAGCGCGAGCAATTAGCATAGGTAAAGATATGACTGAACGTTTCTAGATGTTCCAAAACGATGTAAGTTCGTAATATGTTTCGCACAGAACTGGTAAAATGACTCGTTAGCAGGATTTTGTGCAAACACTGCTTGTTCAAACATATACTTGTTTTTTGTACTTATAATGTTGATAACTTATTGATAATCACTGAAATTTCCAATCGCTTTAAGTACAAAATTCGCATACCTACCCAAAGTGCACATTACGTAAAAAAACGATTTACGGTTTCCTGAAGGCCTTCTTACTATTCAATTGAGACATAAACCTATCAAAGAGCAATTCCTCCGTTCCCGGTTTGCCTGAAAATTGATAGCATTTTTCATACAAATTTGACCTCATAATTTCTATTTTCGGCAGCCAAGGAAATACGCAAGGACTTCTAAAATAATCAGGAACTAAGATTGAGGTGGTTTTCGATCAATATTGATAGACAACTGAACACAGCCGCAGCTTTGTTTGATGTCTTTCACGCATGGTGGCTCCGGCTTACCTGACGTCAGAATTCATTAGGACCTCCTGCTATTGGGAAAAAATTTGAAGAAGCTGCGAAGAGTCAAGTTGAAGGCGCGTGGTGCGATATGATATAAGCGCGGGGAAGTGCGCGCGCGGCCAGTACCCGACGCACCTGCTCCGCGAACGCAGGCGCAGCTCGCGATCACTCCGCACCTTCGCCTCGCCGCCCCTCCGCCCCTCTTGCGAAACTAACGTACCATTATTTACTGTGGACACTGTCCACTAGTGACTGTGCCGTTTCACTGGACTCCACTACCGGAAGGAAACACACGCGCGGAACACGCCAACTTTCGCACCAGGTGAGCCATTTTTATACTCGTGATTAACTCTTCATCACCCACCCCAAATGCAGCGAACGATCGCAAACCATCCAACACTTGATTACGACTCGACCGCAGAAGTTTCGCAACAACATACCAAGGAAAAAGTTGAAAATCTGATATTACTTCTGGTACTCACTTCAAGCTACAATTTATAAAAACTGATTGGCAATGAACTGCTGATAATGATATTGCTGAAATTCCAATCACAGGGCGGTAAACAATTAACTTTGTTGCAAATAAGGAACTGTATCACACCGACTTAAATTAGAGATAATCATTTCAAGGTAGGGCAAGCAGAATGTTTCCTATTGGCGATGACTGATAGACAATAAATGCACAGAGCACGAGTACCTGCCGGCCTCGAGTGATCCCATATTTCACAGCCGCTAATGAGCGCCGAGTGCCGCCACGCTGATGAGAGCACGCTATCAAAGGTCACAGCATCCGACCGAGCTCCACCGACGACTAGACCTACAAAGATAAATTGAAATTAATCAGACATCGCAAACATTTCCAAAGACAAGCAGATCAGCTGAATGAAACCCCGACATTGAAAACGTAGCGCACTTTGGACATGTTAATGACAACATTAAACCTCCTGTGTAGAGCAGAAAACGGACATTGTAAACGCAATTGTGTACTAAGAAAGGAGCTCGGTTTTGAAGCCAAGGATCCACCAAGGCGTTCTGCAGGTGTTAGTATTCCCGGCGCGTCGGCGAAGCGGTGGGCGCGTGACGTAAGGTCACCGCGCGCTGGCCGCTGACATGTCATGAGATTAACACGCTCCCTACTACGGGCACGCCGCTCGTTATCGAACCCTGGACGCTAAACAGCTGCAGCCTTGACCTAATGGCCTAAGAAATTACTTGCACTCTTATACTGGAATAACATGTTTCGTTTCGAGTTTTGCAGTTCATGGAACTGTTGGCACGTATTATATCTGTCGAGGTAATGTGAATCAGTTTTTTGGGCAGTTTGCAAATGTCAATCGTGATGCGTTAAAAACCATGGTACAAAATTTCCACAATTAGGCTGAGCCGAATCGGGAGTGGTAAATAAAAACAGGTTTTTGAAATAACTACATGAATTATTTGCGATAAAAATTTGTAGATAGTGTACGAGTATGTTCCTTCCTATCAATTATGGCAAAGACGCTCAGCCTTAATTTACAATAATAATTCGTAATTTCTTTGATAGAGTCATATTGCTCGCTGTAAAATAAACATTTAACAACTTAATAATTTATTACACAAAAAGAAAACAAACAAAAGTATATAAATGTAATCCAAAACAACACAAGAAGTCGCGTGAATGCGAATCTAACACTAAATATTAAATTGAAAAATAATCATTACATGATAATGATGGTTGGAACATGTCAACTTTGGGTTCTTTGTTTGGAGACCATAAATCTAATCAATAAAGCATTGAAATGTACAGTTCTATTTAAAAAAGACTAAACAAATTGACGAAAGCATTATACAGTTAAAAATAACTACATTTGAATACCAAATCTCATCAATTTGAATATTTTTTGTGCACTAACACTAAAATAGTTGTGATGAGGTTAATAACCAAAACATACTGATTCATTCTTAAGTATAAAATTAACAATGGAGATTTTTAATTAAAACTAAGACACAATATATAAGAAACATAATATTAATTTTAAACTTGTACCTTTCCTTTCGCAAATAAAAGGTTAAAATGTCAATCTGAAAAGGTTTTGCGTAAACCTGTGATAAGGCACCATGCCGGGCCGACACGGCGCATGATCACAAAATTCTTGAACGTTAAAAATAACCAGTTGTATAAAAATAGCCATCGGTTAATTGAATCAATCCACCGGATTTTCCATTGACGTAGGTATCGTCGTATCACAAATTACATACTTTGACAAAAACCACAAAAGGGTAGAAAAACAACGTACCTAAACGCAAAACAACTTATCAAAAACGCTAATTATTTTTTTAAATGTACGTACACAGCATTACAGATAATCCAACAGACAAAGTTATTATCAAAAACGAATTCACACACTCAAGTTGGGTAACTATTTAATTCGAGTTTAACTTATTTATTATGTACCTCAGTATTGAATTGAAACGGATAGGGTTGGCAGCTATAGAAATTTAAGTTAGTTCAATCAAAGCGCAATTTAGCAATATTGCAAAATACATCGTGTTCTGTTTCACTACTTCCATGTTAACATTGTACCTATTAAGTACTACATTATTACCTTTAACGGGTGCTCCAATTTTCCGATTTCATCAACCCACATCGAATTTGAAGTTAACAATTCGAACTGTGTAACATTATATAGATTGCAAAATAATCATATAGATAACTATGTTGTTATTGTTAGTAAGAAGTGATAAGTTTCAATACCTACGATTTAGTAAAGTTAAATAAATTCAAGTGAAGACCTTGCAGTTAAATAAATTTCAGGACTGTCGATTCAACTTAGCACCCATTTATATATCAACAATTTATCGGTTTATAAATTTAACTTCACTACAAATTTTCTTTATGCATTTATAAATCATAACTTATATGAAACGAATTATTCAAATATTGTCAGACGTAGCGTTAACGTAAAACGGTCTGCCTACCCCGCCAGGGATATAGGCGCGATTTGTGTGTGTGTATTTATAAATTTTCTTAACAATATCTATACATATTATTCAACTATCATCCTTTACATGAATTGCAGTTGAGTTCTTAAATAAGATACCTACTAAGTATAGGTAGGTACCTACCAATTCTTAAGAAGGCTCCAGAAATCACGCAAACATATTTGAAGTAACTACAAATATTAGATATTGAACCCGGTACTAAATATCGTTTCGCAAATATTACGCTAAATCGATAATTTTTAAATCAATAACACCTTTGAAGCCATGACATTGCAAACAATCTTAGCTAACATAAAAATGTAAACGTGTAGATAGGGTTGCCAGGCGTTTGTACAAATACGTGTGTATAAAACCAGATAAAACAAGAATTCTTGGTTCTCCTATCCGAAATATCACGCTAACTAAGATACGTATTGTTCGATGTCTATCTAGAGGCAGACTTATTGATATCTTCAGGGTGTCCTGACAACCCTAAGCGTGGAAAATATACTTAAAAGAAAACCATTATGGTTTTATAACCCGCGTGAGTGGTAATATCTATTTGACATCACTTGTCCAATCAAGGATTGTTGATCATATATATAAGGTATTAGGTATGTAGGTAGGTAGGTACCGATGTCCATGAAAGAACAGTTAAATGGATGAGCAAATGAAATATTTGAAGAAGTACTTACAAGATCATGTGTAGATAATGTTTTCTCGAAATCTTTGATGTTCTTATAACATAAATTCGTAACTAAACCTAATGTTACGAGGAGGAAAATTATACCAAAACCTTTGACTATCAATGTGTGTTCTTCGAATTGATGGAATTTGATGGTTGAAGTGATTTTAATAAGCAATTCGTATGTTGTACAGTTGGTAGGTAGATACATAAGCAAGAGGAAGTCGCGCAGCGGAAGGCAATTTTCCTTTTCAATGATGAAAAAAAAACTGGAATGCAACTCGCCCTGAACTTACATCGATAAGCACTATCAAGGTTTGCATAATATACCTACAGAGGCTTGCAGTGTATGACCTACTCAGCTTGATCATATAGACAACGAGTCTATTGTCAGGTCATCGCATCGTCTAAATATCGAGTCAGCAAATATTTGCTGTCTGGATTATACGAAAATCATAAATAAAATGCAAATCCAGAAAGTGCCGATTCGACTTTGAAATAATTTGAACGTGAACTTGAAGTTTGCGATCGCACGTGGAAGCGATTAAAGCGAGGCCTGTTGTTCGGGCACTCGCCGAGGATTGCTTAAAATTTGGGAGGAGGCTCTGCGACCTTCTCACGAGGATTGTCATTGATCGGCGCGGGAGCACGTCTGCGGCGGCCTCGCGCGGGCGACAAACGCCTGCTAATGTTTACATTTGAGCCAGGGAGCCTGCACTCGCCGATTAGGCAATTGCAAAATGATCGCGAAGGAATTGAGTTCAGGGTCAGCCCTGCTGCCGGGTGTTGCGCAACACTACCTTCCTCCAATTTCACCGCTAATAAGTAATTTTAAGTTTAAATAAATAATGCCAATTAACGGTCGCTCCCTTTGACCAATGTTGTGAAATATTTCTCACACCCAAACCGACATTGTCGAACCTCGTTGAATGCGTTCGCTGATTTTCACACTGATACGCTAGTTATTTCAAACTACCTTTTGCCCTTACATTTTGAAATCATTTGTAAATGTTTTATTTACTCCAGTTGTTACATACCTATTATTATAACTCTAGAATGAGAACGTTCGAATTCTTAATCGTTCCACCAGACACGATATCGAAGGTCATTAATATTTAATTCGAAGTCGGTAGTATATAGGCCTTCCAAAATTCAAGGTTGTTCTATTATGGTTCGTGATAAACTTGTTCACGCATTATTTGGTTCGACTATTATAGCTGTTGCAGCGCGAGTAACTGCGGGTACTAAGGGACAGTGAGACTGCAATTGGCAACCAAGTGGCCGCAATGCCCACAACTAGACCAACATCTGATTCACTGAGACTAATCGACTGAGCCACCATTCGCTAGCAATACTGGGCTATGGCACAACATCGCAATAGATACCAGCTTAGAGATTGTGCATTAAAAACTACGTAAACACCAAAGATCGATGTTAGACTTCTAACCACGATCCTGCAATGCAAAGTGTTTTAAAGACGTAAAGAGTGATAGTTTCCTTGTGCTGGTTTTTAATTCGAAAGGGGTCTTTGTCCTAATAATTTATTCTGTGATAGAGGTACATGGGTTCAATACCCTCTAAATATAGGCAAAGTTCGTAGTATATTACTTCGCAAATACTGTCTGGTTTAGACTGTAGACGTGTAGAGCACAGGCATGTGTCCGCGGTCTTGTTCCACTTACTGGGAGCAACTATTGCAGCAAACTTCCCAAGTGGTACTTAACTCTTTTCATCACAGCAAGGTCTAGTGTGTAACAAGTTGTAAAACCTACTCTTTATTGTCTTCAACGATATAATTACACTGAATGTGTGAAGCAGAGAATAGAGATAATCAATTGTGAAGTTGCGTACGCTACCGGTATTTTACTCGCTCTATCGCTCTAGTATTTTCAGTGTGCAGTGAAAGTACTTGCTATTACCAGCATTGCTTCACTACGCTATATTCGCACGTGCTTAGGTGGATATACTTATTTTATCATAACATTTTATTTATTTATTTTACAGCTATTGCACACAAAATCATTATCGAAAAGGCACAAAACCAAAAGATATACGACACAACAGGTACCTAAAGCTTATTCATTCTTATGAACAGTAATCAAGTATCTACCTGGGTCTCTAAATAGAATTACGTCTAAAAATGGAAAAAATCTAGGCATATTTGTATATCCGTTATCTGACTAACTAAAGAACCTTCAATGTGGGATTCTTTTGAATTTTGTTTTTGAAACGGTGCTAATTACTAAAATAGAATATTTAAGAATAGAACCTACCTTCCTATATTTTTTACGACGTGTGTGCCGCAAACCTGTAGATCCGGAAACTAAAAATACCTACTTACCTACTTAAAATTCATGCTAGACCAGGTGTTCACTCAAGTTAACTGGCTAAAATATTTTGCTAAACTCTTCCTCTATACTAAGGATACCTATTAGTGTATTTTTTCAAAAATATTCCATTAGATAGCATCTTTTTCTATTAAAATTTACCTAAATATTTAGTTAGATTAATCGTGTTCATGTATTTAATTAAATATGAACTACGGTAAACTGTCTTTGACACTGACAAAGACGAGTCGTTAATTATTGTTATATTGCATTGCATCCTGGTTTTTTCTCGCTATATTAAGTCATATTATCTATGCATCTTTCATTGTGTTTATAAGTAGTTAGGATTTAGAACAAAACTGACGAGAATTCAAACTTTTAAACGTCTTTTAGTTTTCTACGAGCAGTCCCGTCTCATCTGCCGTAGCCGTAGCAACGCTACATGGTGCTTTATCGGAACAGCAATCATATGTAGTTACTTCGGAACAGTGCGTTTCATCGAAAGTTGTTTTCAATAAGTAAACGGCATTTTCGAGGCGAGATCGCGTGCCTTGCCGACACGCACTGCTGAGCCCCCAGTGTCAAAGTCAAACACCGCAACTACAACGCATCAGACAGACAGAACAGAACAACCACCGAAGAACTAGTCGTCGTAAAATAAAAAACCCATTATGTAAGTTTTAAACGGCTTACGTTGTCGTAGTTTTGGTGGAAGCCCAATGCTCTACCAAAACTATAGTATAAATAAAAAACAGAGAGACAGCATATGTCTTCTCACAGCTACTAAATTACTAAACCGATTATGCATGAAAACTATTGCTAATCGCATATTTCTTCCGGAAAAAGGCTGTCTTAACCAACATCGGGTCAGGTTCTTTAGATTTACAAGGACAAATAAGTATAACTACAACGAATATACTCAGGCAAAGAATAGTAGTTAAATTAGGTACATATGCCTATTATCAAATTTTACACATTCACTGATATGCCTTTAGAAATACTTTTTTAGAATTCTGAGAATGTCACGTATAAAATATGAAGCCCTTCTTTTCTTGGACTAGCAAGCATAGCAACGACATTGAAATAAGAAAGAAATATCGCTCAGTATCAAAATTAAGTAGGTATCTACAGCAGCTATGTACATGAATTTACTGCGAGATAGGCTACCTATTGTTAGCACTCAACCAAAATAAACAAAAAGTATGTTTATTGTTATTTTGTTCCCTGTATGTATTTTATGCTTATTTGATGACAAAGGTGAAATCGATAAAATTCCGATAGTAATTACTATACTATACCAACCCATAAATAGGTATAGTACTTCAATTTTATCAGAAAACAATTAAAAAACGATCCATGAAAGTCAACGAACCAGCACTTCGATTTCATGTTACGATTATGATGTTGTTGCCAAAGTCAAAGTCAACGCAGTTTATGCTACGACTGACTGAAACAAAACGAGTTTTGTTGTAAAGTAACAAATAGAATATTGCAGCATTTTCCTCTGGGAATAAGAAGTTTTCTCGGCATGTATATGTATACATATAAATCTTCCTCGTGAATCACTTTATTTAGTTTGAAAAAATATAAAATCCTTTGCGGGGTTAAGAAGGAGTTAGCGGTGTCTCTGACAGACAGACAGAAATGCTGAAAACTACTTCATTTTACACTATGTATTGGTACAAGTACATAGTGTTACAAGTAAGTAAGTTTACTAATAATTTATCTATGTAGGATATCTATAGGTAGTTATTTGTAAATAAAACGATAAATGCTATGATCGATGTTTCATACAAAAAACATTAAGTAGGTAGTATATCTATATAAAAGGGAATCATTCGTAAATTTTTGGAAACGGGGTCAAGTGTAGGACGCGATCTTAAGCGGTTGTACAAGGAAGGTTTTTGAACCGAAGAGTTCGAAAATTTATTATTTTTCAACAAGTTTATGATAAAAAGCAACAACAAACCGTAACCGTAAATAAACCGTGACTGTCGTCGCGAGTTACAAACAAACAAATAACAATAAAATAAATGCCAATACAATGCCGATAATTTGATTTAACCGGACAGTAATCAATAATAAAATAACAATAACACCAATTGACACAAACAGTGCTATAAAATAAACGCTGTCACAAAAAAGGTGTAATCGCTAATATTATGTATCATTTGCGTAGTGTGGGGCACCAGGAAGAACCTTGGGGCGGCATGACCACGAGCCGCAGGCTGCGGCGAAATGTCGCGAACTCACTACTTACTACTCACTTCCTTTCTTGATTAAAACAACTAGGTATTGAACTTTGACCCCAAAGAAAGAGCTTTTTGTGTGCAAAATACTTTTGCTTCGACCAGTTTAAGCGAAATTAATTACTAGCACCGTAGCGTCCATTAAGTTCTACCTTATGTTTATCATAGCTCTTATCGCAATGCCAGTTTATTTAAGTAGCCATGTTGATTAATTGTAGCCATTACTGAGGCATATTTTGACTCATTATCTATTCAGAATATATTTACATTACATATTATACCTAGCACTTTTAAATCTACACTCAACAACATATAAAAAAAGGTAGAGCTATTGTTGAAATCTACAAATCACCAATTTAAACAGCTTGCAGCTTTACACGAACAAAATGCTAGGTACTAGTTTTTTCACATAATTTAGTTGTACGTGTAGTTTTCCGCCTTATAAAAAATTGGAAACAAAAAACGCACAATGTATTTTTGCAACGTCTCACGCACGTCCTTCTGATTTTATAATGTCAAATTGTCAAAGAACTTGGAAATATTTGTAGTAAATCGTAGTAAATAAAACTTCCTTGGTAGTTAATTAAATATATTAATACTCAATTACCTACCAAGGAAGTTTGATAATCCACAAGCTCTATTAAGAGACTGCAAAAGTTAGGTAGTATGAGGATAAGTAAGCAATAAGTATATTTACATGTAGGTATAGAAAACCGACCGCTTGCAAATAAGAATCTTACTGCGGATTTATCAATCTGCTACAAAGTGTAATAGTATTGTTTTTTTATATTATTCTAGCTTAGTTTATTTAGCCGTATTCACAAGGAAAAACGCACTTCCACAATACAGAAGACTACTAGAATTACAGATTGACACGCGCGATAATGTTCATTGTAATGCGTTCATATGCGTATGGTCTTAATCTTTTATTTATACTGGCGTTTAAAAGAGTAGCTACAGCGACGTCTACTGCATGTAAATAGTACTTGCACGGGACGGGCTTCCCCACAGCCTGATCGTTCCCTTTTTGTTCATAATTGTGCAGTGACTCATTCAAAAGTACAGAAAAGAGCCAGTGAGGCGTCGATTTGACTCTATCAATGAGATAAACAACTGAGCGTGAGCAGTCTGAACAAATTGCTATTTGCAGCAGAGGTCGGAAAGTAAATAATGCTATCATTGTTGCAAGACTTACCTACAACCTTTCTTTACTGCTATCTAATTGTCAAAAATGACATTCAGGACTATATATATCTGAATAAATTCCATGTTGATGCAATTGCAATTAATAAAGCTAAAAATACTTACTTGCCAAAATATAATAAAACCTTTGGCATTGCCGTTTCCAAACTAGCATGTTTGTTTAATCCGTAATTAGTATACGACCGTGAATAAGATCTAAACAAAGGCCTTTTATCCTTAATGTCCTTTGTGAGTGTAGCGAGTGGTCGGTTAGGCACATGTGTAAACTACATTAAACGCTACACGTTGGATGAATACAAACGGTGGATCAAGAGGCGTATTTTTGTATCAATAGAAACTTGATTTCGCATGCACGAGTCTTCGACGAGTAATCTCAGTACTGCACGAAATCAACCACACTTATCCTTGACATGATTAGATTTGAATAGCAGAACGTGTGGTTCGAGTGGTTAGACCAGTCGTTGCATGCGAAAGGCTCTTGGCTCAAAGATTGGTCTCCATGTACAAGTACAGCGTGTTCCCACGTGCGGTCCCTGACACGCATCGTAGAGGGCGGTCCGCGGCTGATAGTACAGTAGTGGACTAGGTGTTGGTGCAGACACATTCTAAGACACACATATGCTAGCTATCGTTCATGGCCGTACACTTATAAGTAGCATAAATTAGCTACTGTTATATAAAATAAATAATGCAGGATAGAATAGGCAAGCTAGGGAAAAGTTGTCAATGCATGAACGCTCAAAAATTTTGCGAAAACGATATATGGCTTTGATACAATTCTTCTTTTCTCTTCGTGTTTGACACCGAGTCGTCTAACGACCCAATGAATCGTAGTGTCAGAAATGATTAAATTTGAACCGCAGTTGAAGATACGCATACTACGCATAGTCATATTCTGTCACAGTCCTAAATCTTCTTCTTCTTCTTAAGAATCCTAAATAATAAAACCCAATTATCTACGCGTGTCCTATTTGGATTGGATGTAGACTATGACTATAAGTAACACCTGACCTACACTACAATGTTGTAAAATTATAGGCCTAGGCCTATTAACGTACTATTGCACATAATGATATATGGCTTAAAACATCCATAGTAACTACACTATAATACTCGTATCTTACGATTGTAATATAATCATATAGAGTCAAGTTCAAAGTCAAACCAATCAATGCTTAAAACTAGCAAAATATCAACAGGTACCCACCTACCAACTAATTCTTAGTTACTTTACGTGGCAAACTTTGATTGATATCTCAATAAATACTATCGTATTAAATCTATCTTTAAACCAAAACAAAGCGACGTAGTGATTAGTGATGTGCCGTGGGGAATATTCCTATTTCCAGTATTTTACTACCGGGAATATTCCCAGTATTTTTCCAATGTGCCCGGGAATATTCCCTTAGCGGGAACATTCAGTATGTATGATTATTTTGTTTTAACTTTGAAATAAGACACCATTTCTATGTCTTTAAGTACACATTCAACACTCTATTTATATCACTAGGTGCCCGCCCCGCGGTTTCACCCGCGACTTAGTGAAACTTCTAATAAATAAAGTAATACTCTATTGGTAAAAAATGAGATTCACCAAACGAATAAAATAAATAAAATGATTTAAATAGAAACGTCGGTACGAAAAAAATCCTTGTCATTGTGGCGTTTGTTACATTTTGACGATGGCTTGGAAAATAAAACAGGTCAAAAATTATAACACTTCCACAACAGGTGAAATTTATTGTACCTTTCCTAGGATTCCTATTATTTTTATATTCCGTCGATGCTAGCTGCTGGTTTCACTTTTTCTCTGAGGGGGCCAAGCCACACTTAACCCCCGTGTCGGCACCGGGTAAGCTTCCGTAAATCCCTGTGTCGCGGGTTGCAGATGGTGTCGTTTTGCAATCAAATGTTTGCTTTCTCTCTTTCTCTTTTTCTCTGTTTGCTTTCTCTTTTTCTCTCTTTTTTCCCTCAACCCCCCATGTCGACGCTGGGTAAGCTTCTTTAAACCCCCGTGTCGCCGGTCGCAGCTAAATAAATCTGAACACGTAGGACACGCAAATTTTCAGCGGACAACGTTAGAAAAATCCGCCCATAAACCATAGAATAACCTCATTCCTGTTCATAATACATTTTCGTCCAGTATTTTATTTATATTTATTTGTGACCGGAAATGGCTCGCTGGTTTTCAAAATATTACGTGTCTCAATTTTGGATAGATCGTGTTAAAACATATTAACTTGCATGTCATATTTATATGCAAAATGTTTTAATATCTTTGAAAAATGACTTCTTCTTCTTCTTTTCGTGTGGGACACCGAGTCGTCCAACGACCCGATGAACCCTAGTGTCGGAATTTTTCAACCGCCTTCTACAAGTAGCAGGCTTCTGACATGGTTGTGTAACGACCGCCGTCTAAGTGATCATAGACAGCAACCGGGACCTACGGCTTAACGTGCCATCCGAAACACGGAACCATCTTACTTACGGACAATCGGGTGGTTCAGCCCGCAATGTCCTAACCAGACTGGGAACAAATTCACAAAGAGATAAATATCAACTTTGTGAGTGACCCACCGAGAATCGAACCCGGGACCTTCTGCGTCAAAGGCAGTCGCACTACCACTGCGCCACATTGGTCGTCAAAATGAATTAACTCAACATTTTGTTCAAACACATTTTATATAAAGTATGTATTGTGAGGCTGGTTGTCAAAATATAACGTGTATAAATTTTTGATAATCTTGTTAAAACATCTTAACTGGGATGTCATATTTATATGTAAAGGGTTTTAATTCAACATCTTGTTTGTCAAACATATTTTATATGGATTGGAAACTTAAATCTTGGTGCAGCTACACAATTGAGTAAGTCAAATGTCTCAAGCAACAGATATCACTGTTAAAAAAAATTGTTACCTAAAACGCGATTGGCTCATCGGCGCCGTCTTTTCAAAAATATTGGAAAATGCGTGTTCCCGTGGGAATGAGACATTGTACCGCGGTAAAGAGTAGTCTATGTATGTCCTTATCTGGGCATTTTCTCATCTTTGTATGTACAAAGTATCATTTGAATCGATTCAGCTGTTTCAGCGCCAAGTCCTAACAAACACACACACACAAACATCCGCCTTTATAATATTATTAGGATTAGGACTATTATGGTTCTTTAAACAGATAACCGTCACAAAACGAAGGGCAGAAAAGCTTAGTATTCACGTAAACAGCTTCAATTTTAATCGATTTAGCTTCAACGGATGGAGTTTCATAGGAACTTACCCCCCCTTTTTCACCTCCTTTAAGGCAGATCCTTAATGCGTCATTTTTAAATTCTAACCAAATAGCCATATATAAATTTTAATCGAATTAGCTTTAAAACTGACGGAGTTTCATACAAACTTATCTCCCGCCCACTTTTGCCCCGTTAGAAAGCAAATAAAAAAAAAATAGCCTATATGTTGGCGAGGACTATAGTCTGTAAGTTTAGGTACTTATCTTTTTGTAAACTAATTCTGTATGAAACTGACAGTTCAGAAGTGTCACTTTCATACAATGTTTATTTACAAAAAGATAAGTACCTAAACTTACAGACTATAATACCTATCTATATACAAAAAAAAAAATCCATCAAAATCCGTCCAGTACTTTTTGCGTGAAAAGCGGACAACAAACAGACAGACAGACAGACAAAATCTTTTTGAAACAATTTTTTGGCTTCTATTGGTTGTATGAAGATCCCCCATCTTAGTTTTTCTCTAATATCTTTAATTTACAGACATTATGTTGTTATAATTTTATTATATGTATAGATTATTAAACTAAAATAATTCCATTTACATTGATTTTTATTTTTCATTTCATTTTTTATTCAATACTAGGTAGTTACCCATTAGAAATATTGAAATCAAAGAATTAAAAAAACATTTTAACATTACCCGTAATATTACTGGGAAAATAAATGGGAATATTCCCGGTAAGTTTCCAGTAACTTTGGGAATTTATAAATCGCGTTAATTATTAACTGTGTTTATATGGTAGACTTGTTTTAAAGGCAAAAGTAATAAATTTAACAAAATATTATTTTTTTCAGCAACATTTTTGAGCAACTTTCCCAAATATTTCCACTTTTGGGAATGTGCCCGGGAACGCTACTGGGAATATTCCCACGCTAGGGAAACTTACCGGGAACGGCACATCAGTAGTAGTGATTAAAGGTTTTCTTTATCGTTTTTACACAATGATTGGGTTCTACTTATATCTGAATTGGAAGAATGTTTTAGTATAGCTTCATTCATAGTATTTTGGTGTGGTTAGTGTAAGATGTAAAAAAAACTCATGAGTTTCCACATTTGACATACCACAGTCGAGGTGATGTCTCTTCCAATAGAATCTGTACAAGAACCAGTAAAGTGTGCACGATGCAGTAGTTACATAACCCAGCATGTAACGCCCGTGCTGCAGATCAGTCAATGACCCACTTCTTCGGCACGAGCTGTGGACAATAATAACACAATGTTAGTGGACAACCTACCCATAGACATTATCACAGATTACTTATCAATATGTAGGCAGGTACGTAGAGTTCGACCCGCGACAGAAGTCCCGCGAAAAGCGTTTCAATGACCCTGAATAATTAATAGTATGTATTATATCCAATACACAATTTGGGTTTAGTAATTATGTCGAGTTCTCAAAGAGTCTCAAAGGGAAACTCTGCCTGAGTTTGTCACCCAGGGCTATTGTTTTTACAATGTCTTCAGTAGCAACCTTAGCGAGATTGATCCTGCTGTAAACACACAGAGTATTTTCTGAAACGTAAACAAACGTAGATTCTTACAACGGTCGTACGCCGTAGCGTCGCGTCTGTCGTCGATGCAATAAACGCATGCAGGTTACGTCATCCACAGAATATCCAAATGATATCATCGATACATTTCACCCAGAAACGATGACAATCTACTTTAGATAATATTTTTATCATTACGTGTGTTATCTTATAGTTGAGATGATGAGAGCGTGCTGAATGGTGTGTGTTGGTAACGTTTGATGGTGGTCCTGCGGATGCCATTGGTACGTAGTAGTGGCAGTGTAGTGGACGTGCGCGTGCGTCATATGCAACCATTGTGATCCGGGGGACACGTATTGTACGCGATAACAAAGGTTGTGGCCATCGAACCAGTACTTACATTCGCCAAGCCGATTCGCTGATTTCTTACGTCATATTAGTAGCCCAGCAACTAAACTAAAAGTGCGAAAACTACAGTTCAACTAAAAATTACAACGATCTGACTTTGTAGCAACCTTCTGGGCAGACAAACTTTAATTCGCCGCAACACGCTAAGAAGAGAAGAAATGTCTGAAAAAGCTATCAATATCAATCATATATTGGTAAACTAATCCTATGTGAGTATCTGCATCATAAACATTTAATATTTTGTTAACATCAAACTCAATGTTACCTACATAAACCAGCTTTTTTAAAAACAGAATTGTTAATATACCATGCGTCTCATATCAAATTAATCTTTCTCGTAGTTATTGTTCCATCAATTACAAACAAGTTAGTCCATCCATAAAACTAGAACAAAAATCACTGAAACCTGTCGCAATGTTCCATGGCGTAGAAACAATTATAACATGCATGGTTACCTAGATGTTGCTCAATAAGCCTTTGATTTGTACTGCTGTATCATTATTGCGAACCATTGTTCCAAGGAAGACGACTTAATTGGTCACCTCATAAACGCCAGTAGCTGCCAGTAGGGACTAGTCTTTATCTGTTAATCGTAAAACCCGAATAGCTGGATCTAAAACCTATCTCACGAGCTAGGTTATTATTATGTTCTAAATCTCTTTTTATAACGCCCGTGGGAAAATATGTAAACAAAGGCATGATAAAAATAATTATTATTTATGTTTATCTAGGGATTAATAATTCTGTTCATTGTTTTGTTTTATAAATCGCATAAAAACCATCTGAAAAATCAAAGCTAAATTTGTATACAGGGTGTAAGAGACAGCCTACCAAATGTATGCGACCCCGGCTTCCCGAGCAAGCAGTTCCCTCCTGCTTAACAAATAAAAAGTCTGTTTCGGCGAGAATGGCAACCCAATGCAGATATGCACAAGGGCTTGGCGGACTCGGCGACTCAGCAAGGCAATGTGGATGGCCTAGGGCGACGGTAGAGGGCGCGGGTAGTTACTGTCGGCCAGACACTGCGTCTGACCTCTCCTTCAGTCGTAGCGGTTTTCCGTTCCACTGAATCAAGGAGGGTGAGGACTAAGTGCGTGCGCCTGCGTTTGCGCGAACGTTTGCGCACCGAAATATATCCTGCGCAACTGACCGCTTCCGAATGATTAGGAGTCAAAGTGGTCGCTATGGCCGAAATCGGTCGGAGAGAGATCAGATCAGATCAATGCTAGGGTGCAAGCAGACCATGTAACTGAAACACTGATCTGACTGCCTTTACTAAAAATAGTCCACAGAGCAGATACAATTAGTCTTCCTGAAATATATTTTTAAGGAAAAATTCTTCAGTTTCTTGGTGTGAATACACCGTATCAGTATTCAGGGAGCTGTTCCTTACACCCATATTACAAGTTGTCTATAGAGGCATCTACATATGGGTAGAGTAAAACCCACAAAATTCACATTTCTGTGCGTGACTCTACAATCCCATATTCTCAGTATTCACTATCACAAGTACCTATATATCTTAATACAGTAGATAAATATTACGACACATCATCGGTCGTGTCATGCGTTTGTGTGAGTAAATATAATGATTACTGTGCCTACTTCCTTGGAAACCAGATAGGTAAATGACAACGTAGGTCTTTGTGATCCACAGTAGCTTAAGAATTTCGAAGAATGGTACAGCCAGAGTAGCCCAATTTCTGTAACGAAAATCTACTAGGTACTAATTATGATTGTATCACGCGTTCTATAAAGTTTCGCTAACTAGTTACTTAGCTAAATAAGAGGTCTCTCTCTCTCTCTCTTCGTGTGGGAGACCGAGTCGTCAAACGACCCAATGAACCATAGGTGTCAGAATTCTTCAACTACCGTCTACAATGTTAGCTGGAAAAGTGAGACGGCGAGTGCAGTGCGAAACATTGATGCGGATGAGATTCAGTTGACGAGCACCCAAAAATAAGGATTTTAAAATTTTATGAAAAACACGTTAGGCAATTAAATAAATGCTTACGTTACGTTTTGGCGCTAAAGAATTCTTACTACATACCTTATCTCGTACAGACAGAATACTTATCAAATGTCAACTTAGGTAGGTTCTTGTTCTTACTTCATATCGGAAAAGTAGGTTATCTTCTTTTAAAATAAGATGAAATAAAAATATCTGCTGATAGTATTACGATATGGAATTTGAACCGCGGACTTCTGTAAGTTGGCAAATACTATAAAATTTATCAAGTAGTATAAAGTACAACTTATTATTTATTCTATGGTATAACCTACAACCTACAACCAATATTTATTGTGCGTTACGTATAGTTAGATACTTTAAACTTACCTACTTGTTGCTAATACGAACTAAGAAGGTTATATAGAAAAGGAGGCTATAGAACCTACAAACCTAATATACTATACCTACTTTACTTATGTATATCTATCTACTTTGTATCAACCAACTAGATTTTTATTCATTTATGATCAAGTTTTAATGTAATAATTTTCAAAAGAGTCAAATAGAGGCGTTTTTCTCCGGAAATCAACTTAGTGATACCTACTTATTCTGTAATTTCCCTTACGAGTACCTACAAAACCGCACACTTGCCTAAGAAAAGAAAAACAAAGGTATTCAGAAATGTATCGTTTATAGCATTCGCAATCATTCCGGCATTGGCCATCGAGATTGTTAGAACAATGATCGACGTCACGCTCAGCTTCGCCGCCTGTGACTAATTGGTGATCGCATCAAAAACTTACGAAATATTTTCATTTACGTCTCTCGGTGATTACCTGTTGCATCCGCGTAAGTGGGTAGTTTATATAGTACTACTTACTACTAACTTATGTACCTCTACTTTGTTACTATTTACTAGAAACAAACCAATAAAACTGTATTTTAAAATAATTACAAACTAAAGCTGCACGGCGCTCATAGAGTCTGCCACGTGCGTTTTCGTTTGCTCTGTCTAAAATATCAGCGCTACTTATCCTCTGCCTAAAATATCAGCGCTACTTATCTGTTAGGTATCTGTGTTGTCCAGTATAAAGAATGGTTTTTTTTTTACCAAAAATCCAAACAATTAACGTATCTTACAAATCACGGACTCTCCTCTTTTCTTATTGTTAAATTCTGTTACCTACATGACATTAAAATAGTTTTTTGTTCTTTACAGATGTGCTGTGGGCTGTGAGCGGTCAATATTAAATTTGCCTCGAGAAAACTGTAGCTATAAGGTAAGATAAGATTTAACATTATATTTATTAGTAGGAAGAAGGAACGTACGTGTGACTGAGTGAGTCTAGGTTCAAAGAATATCTAGGTATATCGCAGTCATCAATTCTCATCGAAGATAATAATAGATTCCTATCTTCACTTACCTACCTCATTGAAACTCATTTGAGCAATACAACTACAAAGTCAATTCGTTATAATATAACACTGTTATGTGTCCGACACGCTCTTTACCAGCTTTTTAAATTGCGATCAATCACCCGCCACCGCACGCGAACCAAACTAGGTAGGTATCCCGCGATACTAGCGCCACTATTGAAAGAAATCCCTTGATCTTATTTTGACATTACAAACTAGAAACGAACATACCCCTTGCACATCACATGCGCGCATGCGCAACAAAGCGCCATCTGCTGTATTTTTTCTTAAACAGAACAGTCACTCCACTCGTCACTCCCCCACGCTAGTTTTATTATATTCTCTTTGACTCCCCCATCCATGAATGAAAATGAATGAGTGCTTCCGTAACCTAATTTCGTGTTTCGATTTTCTATATAATTTGTAGTCATTTTACGTGTTAAAATTGAATAAATCTAGTGAAATTATGTATTAAGTGTGGTTAATAGTTTACTAAAAATTCTTAAAAACGAAAGGTACGAATCGAACGCCTCTTTTTGTCTCGCCTTGGCTATTTTGGCGTCAGATTTTCAACTGTTTCGACTAATTTTCTATTTGATTTTCCAGGAACTCACACAATGGCGCTAATATTGCAGTATATAAATGACATGCATCTATTTATGGACAAATACGGAGGTGAGTAATTTGCCGAAAGGTGTTCAATGATAAAGATAACTACTGATAGTGATAATTTCTAACCCAAAAGTTGATAACCAAACGGCGGTTACCTGGTAATTTTATTTGTAGCCTACCTAGGTTAATCCATTTACTGTATTCATGACCTAACCTATATTTTTAACAGTTTTATCACTTGAAGGTAGATTTTCCTCATTTTATTGCCTTAGTTATAAACCAGGGTTTAAATATCTTGACAACATTCAGCTTAATAATAATAAAATAACTACTATTTATCATCACTAATCCTTGGCTTGCATTGTAATTAGGTTTAGTAGAATATAGTTTTTTTTTTATGTAGGTAACATGAAAAAAATGTGGTTCATACAATTTATGCCTGTAGATGACATAAAACTTTATTATGTCAAATTAACTTTACCTAAGAAATTCTTGGTGAGCTTGGGTCATCATTACGGACTTGGCCTAATTCAGGTCAAACTCCATCAAACAAAAGCAGTCCCTGTAATAATAGAAATGCCCATAATTTTTTAGCCTGTCAGTTAAACGGAAAACAAAAACCTTGTGCTATAAAGTTTATTTTTTCTTTCTTTTTTCTCTGCCCTCAGAGAGTTGAACAGCGGGTGTATTGATATAGGGGGTTCAAGGAAAAGCGTCCCGAATACTGATAGGGTGCAAGCAGACCATGAAACTGAACAACTTTCCCCTAGGAACATATGTCAGGAAACGTAAAAAAATTTTTGGCTTCCCATAGTAAATGCAGTCAGCTGGTCGCGGTTTTGTATGGGAGGTCGAAATGTTTTTGTCGTTTCCTGACATATGTTCCTAAGGGAAAGTTGTTCAGTTGCATGGTCTGCTTGCACCCTATCAGTATTCGGGACGCTGTCCCTAACATCCTGTATAATTCATGGTTTCATACAGAATAATACGTATGGTCAAGGAATCAAGTTGGCCTCCTTCGAACACCTGTTACTATTAATAGCTTAATCAGAATTACTAATTTAGCTTCGAAAATACATTTGATTTAATCATTCTGTTTTACTCTGATTACCTACTGATTTTATTACATTGTTGAACCCTAGTTGAATGAACCCAATTATGTAAAGTAATTTGTTTAGTGTGTATGTAAAGGTAATGTCTGATCTATATGTACAAACAATTTACTCTCCACCTCCTTTTCGTAAATCAACATTTTCTGTCAATTCTTCTCTCTCTTTTCGTGTGGGATACTGAGTCGTCCAACAACCTGATGAACCCTAGTGTCAGAATTTTTCAACAGCCTTCTACAAGTAGCAGGCTTCTGTCGATTAATAAAATATATAAACCTACTTCGGTAAAAGTAGAAATATTAATTTAAATTTATTTAATTAAATTGTATAATTCTTCAGGGCGTTGGACACTTTGAGGAGGTATAATAAAAAATAAAATAATACATAGGTATTTAAAATACTTGATTGGTTTAAGAATGTAAAAAGTAATAAATATCTGGCCTTTTTATATTTATAGGTAAATCAAATACATAGTTTACCCAAAAATAGCTAAAATCAATGAATAGGTATGAAGATTAAGGTAAATAGGTGTGATGTGATGTATGTATGCAGATTTAACATAAAGACCCAGTTACTATTTAGTTAAGCCATTCATGGAGTATGAGGTAATCAATTTTATTTCTGAACACAATGGGTACTAGTTAACAAGCGTACCGTACCTAACATGGGTACATCCACTTGACGTGATGAATGAGTCAGTAGGTTCATCTACAATATTCCATTATATTCTCTTTCCTTTCATGTGTGACACTGAGTCTACAAACGACCGGAATCCCGATTGCCTCTCAGTTTTTAAACAACCAGACTACACGCAACTGACGTCGTAGCTACCGCCATTTAAACAATAGACAGCAATTTTATTGGTACCAACCGGCTTAGCGCGTCCTTTGAAACAAAGACGCGGTTTAGCCCGCAATGTCTTATCCAAACTGAACAATCAATATCAAAATGCATAAAAAACTGATTTTACATTCTGACTAACTGTAGCTAGGTAGACATTTGACTAGCTGAAGATTAGTTAGAGCATGGTTATACTATCAGTATAACCCATGGCGTAATCTACGCTTAATTTTATGCATTACTTGCCTACTACATTTATTATGCATTTCTGATTTAATCAACAAAAGGTTAACGACCTAACAATTGTTTGTTTATATTGATATCGGCGATTTATTACATCGTAATACCTAATTAATTATTGAATTGATTTGTTGTCGCTATCTATCTGTATAATCCATCTATCGATACATTTGAATTTAATCCTAGGCGTAATATAAAAGAAATATTGAGACAAAGTCAAAATCAAAATATTGACTCTAATAAGAAAATTTAATTATTACTTTTTGATTGTTATTAATTTACAAATATTCATCGTAAAGAGAAAATTGTAAGACACTTTCGCCCTTTATTATGGTTTCATCGGGTCTACGCGCGGAATACCATCATTACCCATTATTTTGTTTTAATATTTCTGCTTTTAGTTAGATGAAAATTCAAAAGCTAAGTAGCATTCAGGCTTCCAAAATGATACAATAGCGCTACCGGCGATAATCATAGCAGATCGCTAAGCCGAATTATCCAAGCTTTTGCAAACATCTTTAAGAGATAAAAATACCTGTTATCCTTAAGAACTTCTGAAACTTTAGGTGCCAGCCGATATTTTCGCCTAGAGACAGTCGGTTACTAACTTAAATATAGATATAACCTTGTTTACCCCTTCCTATGCTGATCTACTAACTGTTACTTGTCGTGTAGACCGAATCAATTAGCATGCATACACAAATCACGTCTATAACCGTGGCGGGGTAGGCAGAGCGTTAACAACCGTAAAATTACGGTCGTCAATGCTATATGTTATGTTAGAGGGTCTTTTCAGATAAGTCGTGTATCACTATAGGAACAGATGGTCAGCCTGACAGCCTAAATCTTCCTACTAACGATGTACTTAATGTATTCATTTGTTCCAGATCCCCGGACGAATCCATGGTTCCTCATGAGTTCACCCTTCCCTACATTAGCCATATGTTTAAGCTATGTTTATCTAGTCAAGGTTTGTACCATTCTTCTAACTATTTATTAAAGTTACCTATATTTCACCTGATATCAATTTTAAAATATTAATGTACATATTTTTCTCTTACAGGTTTTAGGTCCACGATTTATGGAAAATAGGAAACCATATGAACTAAAAAATGTATTAATAGTATACAACTTATTTCAAGTAATATTCAGCACGTGGCTCTTCTATGAGGTAAGAACTTTATCTTTTCCTTCAACTTATTCAAAACATTTTCTAATTATGAATGATGATCTAGCTTACTACTTATCAATGTATTTTGCAGTCAATGGTGGTAATATGGTAATTGTTTAGTTGGAATTACCAGCGTGAAATACTGTTCCCATATTGTGAGCAAATCCATTGCTTAACTCGATTGTTGTACATAATTACTATCTACAGTAGTTATTGTTTCCCTTTCAATATTGCCTGCTGCTGCCACTATTTGAATAATGTGTGTCAGTGAGTTTTTATCTACCTTTGGCTTACCTTACCAGTGTAATAGTCATAATTTGTAATTATTGATTGTAATCTTTCAACTTCCAATAATATAAGTAGAGTATTTTAGCATATTTCCTTTTAAATTTTCTTGTTAGATTACTTAACGAGTTTAGTTAAATTAATTAGTTTTAACTTTTTCTCTGCACTAATAAAAACGTGATCATGAAATGGATCTTAATTCTTATAACTCTAGACTTTTATAAACTGCCACTCGTGCAATTTTCGTATTTATTTCATCTTTTGATTCACCCTTTGTTCGTTTCGTTCTCACGTTGTTATTACTTTTATCCTCTATCGTAACACAATAAAAACCGTATGTTTTGCAACGCCATGGCCAGAGCTTGATGGGGGGCTGGTTGAAGCATTACAGCTTCCGATGCCAACCCGTGGACTATTCCGACAGCCCGGTTGCCATTAGAGTAAGTGCTGCGACGGCATGCGGTATACCCGCCAGGAGGTACCAGGATCGACTAACAACCGCATTGTAAATATACATGACATGTGCTCTTTACAGGAACTTGTATATAGATCCGGGCAGCGGTGGAGTTTGCGTGCCAATTTGCCTCGGTGGTTATCACTCGCACTTATATTTTGATTCAAAACTTTGAATTTATAACTGATTTTAAAGCGAGAGTAGTTTTCCCTTGCGTGTTCGTCTGCAAATTTAAAATTGAGCTCTGCTATGCATTTTCGTTTTTGCATCAACGATAACCCATGAAAACCTACAAACAAATTATATACTGCAAACCCACCGATGCAAATGTGTGCGATTCACGCCTTAATTTTAAGCTAGTATAAGTGCTACCTTATTGCGCAAACACTAACATTAGAAGACATTGTACAAAACATGTCGTCCCTATATAATTTGCGCCAATGCGGTGATTAACTTGTGCGCCATGTGAATAGGGTTGCCAGGGAGGGACACATAATTGCCATATTAGATGTAAAACATAGTTAATTACTTAGGTATTCAACCTTGTAACTATAAAGTCTTTATCAGTCGCTCAGTTTTAAAAACATGGTCCATAGAGTACGTACCCTGGCAAAGCTATTTCCATAGAACCGCGCGCAATGTGTAAATACTAGTAACACAGGGCCAGGTGTCGGTGTATTGTTTCAGATCGGGGCCGCGGGCTGGTTCACGGGCAGGTATAACTTTCGCTGTCAGCCGGTCGACCACTCCAAACATCCACAAACCATGAGGGTGAATTGAGTTTTTGATACCCCAATATGTCACATCCTAGCATCCTTTTCGCATTTGTTTCGTAATAAAAAGCTACGTATTCGCTTTTTTGAAATAAAGCGCAGGCAGGCAACTTTTGTCTCCTTGTGAAATATACCTTCAATCTGTTATTGAAAGGTCTGACTTCCAAAATAGTTTTGAAGTCATAATTAGGCTGACGTTAGATGGCGTCCTACAAAAAAGTTTTCTTATGCTTAATAAAGTGAATGCTAAGCTCCATTCCCTATTATTTCCCTGCCCACCTTTTGTGTAAATGTATCCGCTAAATCCGAAACATGAAAAACCTCCTGAATGAGTTTTCCAGGGCGAGTCCCTTTCTCTAAACCTCACGGCGATCCGCACTGACCTAGCCACATTCTAGCCCGTAGGTCTAGTCATAGCATGAACAAATAAACATTTCATCATCATATTGAATTCTACATAGAACATATCATGAATCGTTAACAAGTTTATAAGAATTTATTAGTAAGTATGATTTTATATCAAACAAGCTTGCTGCGTCTTTGACGTCATTTCAAAATTACGAGTTACGTTACGAGAATACTTTTAACATTCTGTACTAACTTGTCACTTTTTTATTTAGAAGCCCAGACACGCCACACTGGCGTATTTGTTGGATTAAACTTTAATTTAAAATATTGTTTGATGCAAAGTCCTCATTCTATACGTAAAATCCACTTTATCTCAGCGCACGGTGTTGTGTAAATTGTTGCGTTTTGTCGGCGCTTTACAAAATGAGCCGCCATCAGTTTCCTGCGCGGAGGAAAATGGATTGTACGTACCTACATTAATGCTATCTTGAGACATCGTTACATTAGCTACTGCATGCACACGTTCATGTTTCATTATCTATCATCTCTATGTACACAACTTGTACATAGTTCATATTAACTGTCATATAGTTTTAAACCTATTTCTAAATTGTCCGTAGCACGTATCAGCGTATCAGAATCACTAATTACATTGTTACTTTGGTTCGAATTCAGATTTTAAATTTCACGCACCCGGGACATTACATTACCTGACTATAGAGTAACCAGTAATAATTGATTTAGTACCTATAAAGAAGTTTTTACACTAATAGTAATTTCAGACACTGTCTCGTAAAGTATTTTTCTTTTGAAGCTAGAACACTAGCTTGCTTTAATCTTATAAATTCGCTTTCTTTAACAAGAATCTCTCTTCATTATTCTAATCTAATCTTTCTTCACAGATGGTCCACGCGTGCTGGTGGTACTATTTCTCAAAATTCACGGAATTCTTTGACACGGTAAGCAATCAACCAAAATAGATACCTACGTATACCTACTCGTACATTATTATTAAACATCGCACATAAGTGATACATCACACCTAATAATGGTGTTGTTTAATTAACGATCACTGCACTTAATGATACCTATATCCTATTTAAATTATCTTTTTGCTTCGGTTTTAACTAAACCGGTCCTACATTAATTTGTTTTTGCATGTTGTTGTGGTAGCATTCCATGTTTTTGTAGCTATAAATAAATATGTACGTTAATAGCTTTTTCTTAATTCACGCTTTAACTGGTTATTCGGGGGTTTAGGTGTTAGGGTCGTTCGTTGGCTCTGTACCGAACATCACAAAAAGAAGAAGGCATTCTAAATAAGGATTAGCCTGCCCCTAGTAACATATAAACTGTGTAACTAAAAGTATATATCTATCAGACATTTATTTATGCAAAACTATAAGCATCAACGGACATTAACATTTCATAACAACTTAACAACTTACGATAAGAGCTATATCTAATTAAATATTTCAATCAACAGTAGTTTAATAGATACCTTAAAACTAATTCTAGGTTTAAATAACTTCCTTGAATGTATTATTGCTTCATAAGTCTGCTGACTGGCCATAGTTAATTAATAAAATGTCCGCTTTGAGACCTCTTTGTATTATTAGATTTACATATTTTAAAATATATTGGATTAAAAACAATTTATTATATTGCTATTCAGAAATTTAAATAAAGAGTCATAAGAGATGAGTCCGAACTCCGAATTTATAAAATCGACTGATCGTTAGGTATACGTCGGTAGCGAGCCATAATACCTACGCAGCGGCGTACGGCTCTTACGTTTCCGCATTGATAAATAATTCAAACTAACTATCTATTTTGTTGGGCTACTAAACTTGTATTTCACCATTATAACTTTTTAATGTGTTAAATTATAGTAAGTGCTACTATTATTCACATTTTACTTATATTTCATAACATTACCTTTTCTTACTTCATTTATATATTCAACCACAATAGCTCTGCAAAGTTGCAGAGTCGCAGTGGCTATTGGTCTTCTCAGGACCAACCCCTACTCTAAAAAACAATAAAAAATACCGATTTCTAAAAGTCCCACCATTACTCAATTCCAGATCTTCTTTGTGCTAAGAAAGAAGTTTGACCACGTGTCGACGCTGCACGTGATCCACCACGGCGTGATGCCGATGTCGGTGTGGTTCGGTGTGAAGTTCACTCCCGGCGGTCACTCGACCTTCTTCGGCCTGCTCAATACCTTCGTGCACATCATCATGTACAGCTACTACATGCTGGCCGCCATGGGCCCGCACATGCGCCCCTACTTGTGGTGGAAGAAGTACCTCACCACCCTACAGATGGTAAGCATCCCTTGTCACTTTATAAGGGTGTGAAGTTCACTTCCGGGGGCCACTCGACCTTCTCCGTCTGCTCAATACGACCGTGCACATCATCATGTGCAGCTACTACATGCTGGCTGCCATGGGCTTCTACTTGTGGTGGAAGAAGTATCTTACCAGCAGCGATACAAGTTCACTGCAGAGGCTTGGCTATATACTACAGAGATATTCATATCGTACGCATTTACTAAGGAAAACGATATATCGCTATCTAAAGTACGAGTACAGTGGTAGTAAACGTCAACGATCGCTATTGCCATGCTAATGTGAAAGCTCTATACGAAGATTTACTTTTTCCTGTGGTATTCTGCATTCTGTCTAATTATTACTATTATTTTGAGTCAGACATGTCCCACTGCAGGGCAAAGGCCTCCCTCTCTTTCCTCCACTTTTCCCTATTCTGGGCCACCTCCATCTAGTCATGGGCGTAGGTATGTAGCTCGTCTTTCCACCTTTTTCTGGGACGACCACGTGCCCGGAAAGAACTAATACTAAAAAAAACGTATATTTACCTTCCAGGTGCAATTCGTGGGCATAATGGTGCACGCGTTCCAGCTGCTGTTCATCGAGTGCGAGTACCCGCGCGCGTTCGTCTGGTGGATCGGCATGCACGCCGTCATGTTCTTCTTCCTCTTCAAGGACTTCTACAACCAGTCCTACAACAAGCCCAGAAAGGTCAGTCAATCAAAATGTCAAACGCGAGCTGAACGCGTGTCTAGCGTTTTTTTTATTGTATAGAACCCGCCCGCTGTAACCCATTTTTCCGTGGGAATAAGATATTGTCCTGCAAGGATTATAACTGCCTCTTGAACCACTTTATCCATAAAAAAAAAATTGCATCAAAAGTTCTGATTCTAAATCATGAAACTGAACAAAATGAAAATTGGTTACTTTCTGGGTCTGTATGTAGGGTGCATGGGGTCAGTATTCGGAGGGCTGTATTCATCGATAGATGCCGGCCATTATCTCTAATTTCATTACCTACCTTAGGAAATCATACGCTAAATCAATACAATTGATCTATTATTACTGTGGGTCACGTGTATATTTAATTTGCTTTTTTTTAGCTAGTTTTATCGCATTATTAATTTTTTGAATCCAACCGTTCATTCCCTATTCCCCAGGTGCGAGCGGCGTCACCGAAGCCTCCAAGCACAGAACTGCCAGCAGAGAAGGAACAGATCATATACAAGAACGGCACCACCAAGAACGGATACACCAACGGCCACGCCAACGGGATAGTGCGCGCGCGCACCGTGCTGCCCGCCGGGAACTGACCGAGGGAACGCACATGCTAAGGGTGCACACGCACGGCTAGTGGCGCCAAGACGAAAAATGGCTGAACGCTTGTTTTATCGGGGAATCGAATTATGAAACGGCGGCAATAACAAAATTGTATAGGACGTTTAATAGGAATGGGCATTTTTTAAATCGGGTAGTGGTACTGTACACCACCAAAGATTAAGTCGGAATAGCTGACAATATTTGACAGTTAATCCGACAAAGTGTATGGCGGCGTACAACCCCATCTGTATAAATTACTTCTTTGAAAAATGTCCTGCCTAAGAATATTTAAAAAAAAAAAAATCTCTTGGCCTGTTATTGTTGCGAAGTCAGATTTAATTGCCCGATGAGTTGCGTGTTCAGTCTGTTTTTTTATTAGTGAGCAGCGCTAGTTTCGCTGATGTTGCACCCTAAACCGCCGGGGTAATATAGATAATATGGTGCGGTTCCACTTTGACCTATTATTGTTTGTATTTAGAATGCGCGAAACGTCCATTTCTCTTTTGGTCTGTGACGAAAACGATAGGTCCTTCGATTGTTTTTATAGCTCTTAATCGCGGCAAATAGCGGCTCATTTTATGCTGGTTGTAATATTAGATATATCTGCAATAAATAACTTGAGCCCAAGTTACACTGGTAGTTGAGGTATTTGGTTCATTAACCAGTATATTCGAGTCACTCTCTGTGATAACACGTGGCTGAGCGGAACGTCATTTTCTCGTCTGTGACGAAAACGACTGGTCGCAAATGTTTCTAGCTCAAAACCTATTTTCATTTTATTTCTCATTTTCTAAGACTTTTATAAACATATTTGCAATTTTGCAGACCATAATAATTTCTTATACAACTTTATACTTGACCAAGTGAGATTACGACGTTTCGCGAATACGGCATAATGCGAACTGAGAATTATTGAAGGCTGCAGGCCAGTAGACGTGACGGGGGGACGACAAGGAAAGATGTTAGTGTTAAATGTGATTTTATTTAGTGTAAATATTAACTAGGAGGTATTGACGGTGTAAATTTTATTTACGAAATATAAAAAAGATTAGCTAGATTTTGTGATCGCATAGCGTTTTGTACTTTTATTAGGTCTTAGTGATTTCGCTTTTAGATTTAGACCGAGAGTCAGCTGTACATGCATAATAACGAATTGTCTACTTGATGAAGGGTGCTTCGTACTGAGTTATTGATCGTGGAATGTACTTGTACCTTGCCGCTGCGGGAGTGACGGAACTAAATTATAGTCTTTTTCATGAACTTTTGGAACATATTCCTTTCTAAGGCCGCGCTCTGTGGATCAACTAAAACTGGTTGTAAAGTATTTGTCACCATCCAGAGTAGCTCGAAACTATATAGCACGTTACGCTGGAAGTCCTATTCTTTTCTTAGTAACCGGCATTAGTTGACTCGAACGATCTAACTCCACAATGCTCCGACCAAAACTGAGTCACATGTAAAAGGCTATAATTACTGAGTGTAAACCAGCATAATAAATAATGACCTTACTAAGATTACGAGTTGTGATAATCAATGCAATTTTGACACGAACATTTATTATTATTTTGTATTATTGTTATTTTTAATGAATTATAATGGATTCGGACTGCACTTTAAGTACAATAGTTTTCGAATCATTTATGCTGTTTTAGGTAATTAATTATGTCACTGATGTGGTTGTGTTGGTTATTTATTTTGTTTAATTTATCTTTTATTTATTTATACCAAATTACTATAAATAGGATCAAATCGATTGACGGGTTATTTTGTAACAGTAGCGAATGATGTTCTTCCGTTGTTTGTATAGTATAGTCTTCCGTTTTGTTTTTGTACTTATCTAAATTCCGAGGTGCTTCAGGAGCGCAGGCACACGCACACACGCACAACGCCGCGTCGCGCGACGCTGCAACCCGCGGGCTCATCACGGACCTAGGTAGCGAACCATCTGGTATAAAACTACACAGCGCACGTCTCAGCGTAAAGTCGCGTCTCCTGTCCTCTATCTTTCCAAACATTTCCTTCGGTAGACCAAAAATAAACCACTATACATGGTGTTAGGAAAAGTAGTAACTTCCTTTCGAGAGACGAACCAGCCCATGAAACCGAACAAGTCACCCAAGGAACATAGGACGAAATATGAAAAAAATTTAGACTCCCATACAAAATGTGGCGGCTACTAAGGTCATATTTCATATTTTGACCTATGTTCCTTGGGGAAAGTTGTAAAGTTTCATGGGCTGGTTCATCCCTTGAAAGGAAGTTAGTAGTCTTCCTAACATCCTGTATTTTTATCGCATTTTGGAAGTGAACATGCGCAGGAGACATGCCTTAACCTGACCTCCAAGATCTTGCGTAACACCGAGATGTTGTAAAGTAGCCGCTACGCTGCGTGATGGCTTGCAGGCGCGGCCGCCCGCTACGAGCGAGCCAGGTGCCATTTTATAAAATGTAGTTTTTGTTTCAATATTAATCGTATTGAAATCAGTTTACTATGTACCTTTTATACAAAAAATATGCAAGTAAATAAATAATAAGTATTATAATTTGCGGTTTATTTAATCCCTTGCTGTAACACCTTTCAAACTTGTCGAAAACAAAGCTACTACACGTTTATATACTCATTCTGCTAGGCTATAGCTAAAAGGCATTTGAAAATAAAATTATTTTCTAAAATTCCACATTTAATTACATACATGCATAGGTGTAAAGATTATAACAACAATCACAAGGTCTAGTACAAAATTATTCAAAAACATTACTTAATAGACTAATTTAAGGAACTACACAAAACACTTCTTATAACTATCGTATCAATTTGGAAGACTAGGTATAAGTATTACATTGTACAACAAAATAATAAAATGTGTATAGCGAGGACAATTACAATATTATGAGGTTCTATTTTATAAGTACTTATTTGCAAGTTTAAATTATGACAATACAAATGGAATGTACATATAGTCAGTATGCACTATTCATTGACGCAGTGCATTTCAAAGCAGATGAATGAATAATTTGGTTGATTAGATCCACATAGATCTGTCTGTCATAGTGGATAAGGCTATAAAATATTCACCCGCTCTGTCTCTTTAGCAGAAAATGTATGCAAAAAATTATTTGTGTCCACTGACCGCAGGTGGTTATTTTGTTTCAATATGGCGGCTGCTATCCTTCAGGCTGATTTAGCACAACGGAAGCCCAAGTTCCCGGCGGAACTGTCCGCCGTGTTGTGAGATCGTGCTGCACATCTGTACCGGAAGCAGTAAGAGCGATGGCAGAGATATGATCCACCTTTTTTCACTTTTTCTTGGGGCTGAAACAAAAAAGATCCTATATGATTTACCCAAATGTAGGTATTGTAGTCAAGAAGTTTCTACAAGGTTATAAATGCCTATTCTAAGCTCAGGAAGCCCTTTTAGAATATCAAAGAAATTCGTCATAAAAAATAAAATTAAAAAATATATATATCACGCCTTTATCCCTTGCGGGGTAGGCAGAGCGTTAACGGCCATAAGAATACGGTCGCTATCGCCACATCTGACATTTTTGATAATTGTTTTCCAAGGTTGTTCCTGAAAACATGTGTATCACTATAGTGACAGGTTGTCAGTATGTCGCCTAAAAATTGTAATACACCAATAATCTCGAGTCCCATAGTCGCTTCTTACGACACCCGCGGGAAGGATGTGGGGTGATGCTATTCTATGCCGGCATCACACGGCATTCATTAACAACTACAATTCCGACCCTGAATATGAGGACTGCATTTTTTTTGTATGAAAAAAAAATGGGCCAAGTCCGAATCAGACTCGCGGAGGTAAGAATCCATACCATGTTTAAAAATGTAGCAACAATAATTTATTATATTTTAATAACTTAAGTGTACCATGTCACTAGACCATGCATCTTCCGTCCACTCCCAAACATTTCCAGCCATGTTGTACAAGCCAAAGTCATTTGGTGGAAACATGTTGACCGGACTTGTTCCAATGTATCCATCTTTCGCCGAATTGTGATTTGGAAATGTGCCTTGCCATATGTTGGCCCTGAAATAATAGTTAGGCTCATTATTATGTAAATACTGGAAGTGTACACAGTATTTCATAAGAAATATATTAAATTGGACATGCTTATAGAACAAAATACAGACCAATGGGAATCAGTTTTTTTTTATGTCTTCCAGTCTATCCTATGGAGAAAGATGGAGTATCAGGATCACTTTTTGTTGCATAGCAAAAGTTGAAAAACTGATGGCTCCTGATATGATATAAACTGTTACAAAATTCTTGACTAAATCAACATTTTTTTATTTAGCCTTTTGTATTGCACTACCAGAGCAAAGGTCCACCTAGAAATATATCATGAAAAAAATTAAAGTATTGCAGTATTCACTTACATATGCTTACGGTCAGGAAATAACTTATTCCCCCAGGGATAGTCAGTATCCTGATGACCTCCGCGGCATGCTGCTTCCCATTCTGCTTCAGAGGGCAATCTTGCTTCACGCCATGTACAGTATGCTTTGGCATCATTCCATGATACATGAATAACGGGGTGGTCTCGTGCTCCTGAAATACCAACATCAACATTCAAAGAATTTAGTTAATCAATGTGAAAACCAGACATTAATTAATAAACAGAAATAGGAATGTATCCATACAATTTTGTTTTTCACCACCATTTTTCCTTTTCAAAAATGTTTTGAAACCTTAATTTTCCTCATAAATACTGCAGATTAATTAACACCAACCTGTAATATCAGAATCTGGCCCATATGGATGCTTCCAATCAGCCCCAAATACTTTGTACCACCACAGAGCCTGTACAACTCGAAAATCTTTTAATTTCTCTTTGTAAGTACTGTTCAGGAACAATGAGAACACAAAACTGTCTCCAAAAGTCTCTGCCTCAGTCTTATACCCTGTTAACTTAGCAAAATGACTAAAATCCCTGTTGGAAACTTCGTACTTGTCCAAGTAAAAGCTTCTCAATTCGACTATTCTTTTTGGACCTTCTTTGTCACTTTCTATGGCCACATCGTCCGTGCCGACTTGGTAACTTCCAGCAGGTATCAAGACCATATCATCTGATACACCCAAGGATTGGTCTTTCGCATTTTCAGGACGATATTCAATAGGACAATGATCTTCATCCTTGTACAGGAATAAGCTCCTCGCAGGGTTTTTTTCTGAGTGAATTCGTCCGAAACTACAACCGCAATCACTTACTTTGTTTAGTGAGCTTCCGAATAGTAATACTAAGATATAAACTAATAGTAATAAATACATTATTGTCGAGAAATACTAAAATACAACGTGAATCTTGAACGCGAACAATTTGACATTGACATGACAACAATCAGCTGTTTACTTTTTTTAAATGCACACAAGCGCAAAGAGAATACTGCCTAACAGCTAACGGATACGTTCTAAAATCCGTATTAGTTCGAGAGCTTACGGTACTCTTATTTCTTATTTCTTTTTCCTTTTTTTATACTCGGCTACTATGACGGCATACCAACCTGTGGTACATACATATTGTTGAAAGTAAAATTATTTTACCTACTGGGAAATGGATATCTGGAGGTGAAACAGTCAGAATATCACGAACATCCTAAGTCGTAGCTTTAGGAGGATGTCAACCGCAAACGTCTGCGAACTTCGAGCAACACGGCCATGGACCAAAACGGGGCGGAGGACCGTGTTGCTCGTCTACAAAGAATACATCATACATAGGTATTTCATTAAGTAAGGAAGCAAACCACTTTTTCTTTTTAGCTATATTTACCAACCAATGGACATATATTTAAAGTATATTTAACCAAATAAAAGTCTGTATAAAAGTGAAAATATTAAAAAGTAAAACGTGAACTTGAGTGTTTTTTCGATAACAATGGAGTAAAGAGGCCGCCTTGGCATACTGTAACAAAAACGTCTATTAAATTTCAAAAAGCAAAACATTCAACTAAAGGAACAAAAATTGTTAACATACCACATTCATTCGGCTTCTGCTTGTTTAACTTAGGTGACCGAGATATCCAAGCACATTCCATTTTAAGCAGACCAGTGTTGACTTCAGGTGATTTGAAATTAATTGCTGATTCAATTATTTTCGCGCCTGCAAAAGCCGAATGAACTGTTAAAATGGACTATTTACTAGCTGAAGCTTAAAACTGAGGAAACTGAGAAAAGGTATATTTCTGCAACAGAGAAATCCTAAGTTTAAATTCCCAAATACTTATTTGCTTTTCAGTTGTACAAATACTCATGGTAGAGTTAACCATAAATATTTATACAATAAAGATATAAATATTTACAAAGCAAATAAGTACCTATTTGGGAATTTAAACTTAGTTATTTTACTCAAATGATTTAAAATTAACTAGAGCCTAGCTCAGCGGTTGCAATCGCTTTAAATTGTTTTCCCGTGGGAATAAAATATTTTACCGGCCTATAAACTTTCCTCTTGATTCATTATCATAACTGTATCAAAATCCGTTGTTAGTTTTGTTTTGAAGATCTAAGCACACATACATACCGACATAGGGACAGACGCGGGAAGCGACTTTGCTTTATACTATGTAGTCAAATTGATGATGTAGATTAAATCAACATTTAATATAACTCACAGTAATAATGGAACAATATCTTCCTGTTTCATTTTTCCAAAATATTTCTGAATACCATCGACATGACCCATACCCACGACTGCCAATACTCGAGGCTGGTTCACTGAAAAAACAAATTATAATTACATAATAATTATACTCCAGCACGACCGAAAATTCACATTATTTTTTTATGTGATTATTTTTTTCGTTAACTCTTATACTTTAATAGGATTTACAAACAAGCGCAGTGGCGCGACGAGTGGACGCAACGTAAGGTGAACGTTTTGTGCGTTCACCTTAAATCGGCCTAGGCGCTTTATATGATAGCAACACTTGTCCACAGAACAGGTGGCGCGATTTCAGATTGAGGAATTGTAAAGTTCACTTCAGTGCCCGATAATAAAAACTTTTGCCCCTATGTCATGGTATTTAAGTGCTTTATTATTCTCATAAATAAAAATAAGATTTAATACAATTTGAAAAGTTAATTTATTACCCCTACCTATGGCAAATTGTACCATATAATTCAACCCAAGCGCCATCTACTAGGAAATAAACGAAAAGAAAAAAGATTCTCATTCATACTGGCCAGTTCGAGATTTTAAAATAAATTATAATATTGAAATTTGTCCTTTAATCCCGTTCGTCACCCCCCTTGTCGAAAGGATTTTTTTTCTGTAATTAACTACATTATGAATTTAAAAGTAAACAATCTATGGTTGCTGTCTATCATCACTTTGACGGCAGTCGTCACACAACCATGTCAGAAGCCTGCTTGTAGAAGGCGGTTAAAAAATTCTGACACTAGGGTTCATCGGGTCGGGGGCGACTCGGTGTCCCACACGAAAAAAAAGCGAATACCTACCTGACCGAACACACTCTTGTATTGAATACGCCAAACACCTGTCGCGTTCATCGACAAACACATGAAATATCTTCTTGAATGCAGGCACATCCCTCGTGATTTCCTCGAACTGTGCCTGCACGAAGTCTTTGTCTTTGTATTTTTCTAATTGATGTTTACTGAAAAAGAACATTCAATGAACATGTAGTACTAGGAAGGTACTTTTAAATTCTCTGCTACGTATGTAGGTATAGGTAACATTCTCTGTTAAGTTGTAGGTATGCGGTTATGAAAAGACATGTATGTCTCTGACATTCCTAACAAGGACAATGTGTCTGTATACTGTGTAAAGTACAAAATTAAATAAAAGAAATACATACTCCAAAGGTTTCGGATTTGAAGTGGATAGATGATATAGGACTTGGCCGAGTTCATATACACTTAACGATTGAAACGCCCGTGCTATGGTTATTTGTATGGGTCTGTCGCCGAGAAATAATTTACAGCCGGGAATTTTCTTCATCTGCGAAATTAAGGCCATACATAACCAATGTGGTAGAAGTTTCTGCGTTACTGGTTGTTAATAGGGGATTAACATTCTGTATTAACTTGTACAGTCAAGCTCACGTCCGGTTCGACACTCAACCGTATATTTAAGTCTTCCGCGCGGCATTAGAACTGTTTAAACCACAAACCGTCTAACCCATGTTGAGTTTGACTGTACAATTTGTCGTAAAACGGTTATTGCGCGTGGGATAAAGTCGTGCGGGTATGCGCAGAAATCACGCCATTTTTTATTTTTTGTTCTGCTGTTCCCCTTTTCTAGTTCGTCGAGCTTCACAACGCGATACCTATCGTACGTAAGCTATATATTTTATTTTCAAAGCAACAATGTTTTTATTTTTTGACAATGTTTTATAAAAAAAAATATTACCTCATGGTATGCTCTACGAAATTCGCCGCCAGGTGCTACGCCTAATTCTTTGGCAATGTCGGCGTAGGTCTTCAGCAACATAGCATGCAACATACCAGAAACGAAGTTTTGTCCTTTTGCGGCTTCCCTGTTCGCAAAAACAAAAACTGCTAAGAAAAACACAAAGTCAGAGCCTTTATGTAACTCTAAGATGACCATCAATGCTCCATTATCGAAGAGTCTGCCACAACAAAGACTTTTGTTATTTGAGTGACATTATGAACTTACTTCATCTTCCTTGAATCGAAGTTTTTTGCATCTTCAAGGAATTTCTTATCGTCTAATTCCAAGAGCGACACTCGCTGGCGACAGAGCTCCACGAGAATTGCATTTGGATTTAAGACGTTCGTAATCTGGAATAGAAGCAGTTTTATTGAAAATTCCGATACAATAGGAAAGCAATAGCTTCATAAAGTTTGAATTCTTACGTAATGTGAACTAACCAGGTACTGAGTGGTTTTTAGTTCGACTACTTAGATGTCGCTAGATCGTCGCTTCGAAACGAGCATCAAGATATTGAAAAATTGGCAAGGGTCGATCGGTGCGCCGGTAGCTCAGTGGCAGAGAAGTGCGCCGATACCCCACGTGTCACGGGTTCGACCACGGGGTGACACTTGATATATTTTCAATTATTATTTCATTAGTTAAAAAGTGAGTGCCGTGTGGTGCCTGTAGAATAGAATAGCACTACCCCAACTCTTCCCGTAGGGGTTGTAAGAGGCGACCGGGGGATTAACCCGACCCAAGACCGGTCCTGGAGAAGGACAACTACACACCGAATCCGGAAAGGGTCTCCGTCAAATGCGTGCGACAGAGGTCAATCGTGCGGCAGCCGACCTGGCTCCGCACGTATCGACGATGTTGTCGTTCCTGTGGAGTCAGCCAGTGAGGCCGAGAGGGTGGCGCAGGTCCTGGGCAACCCTGCATTTTCCATAATGTACGTCCCAGGCAACGCAGTGTCTATGGAGAGGAAACTTCACCCGCGTTACGCGGATCTTGCCTCACACACTAAATGAATTGGCAGCCATGACATAAAACCTAATAAAAAGAAAAAATGTTGTTGATATTATATAAATTCAAGTCACCTCGGATACTTCCTCGACTGATTTCTTGCTGAAATGCACGGTGCCGAGCAAAACGACCGTTGCGCTCGAGTCATTCTGTAGAAATGTTGCTGATGCGGGAAGGGGGATACTCTGTGAATACTTTGTGAATACTGAAAAATTAACACAGGTAGATTAGATAAATAATAGATTTATTGTTTTACAGATATTTCCAACGCAAGAATCCACTGACAACCCAACATACTAAGCACTGTAAGCGCCGAGCTATCAACCAGTCAAAACTTCCTGTAGGTATAATTAATCCATGATTTTTCGAAATAAATTATACTACTAAAACATATCATATATACCACTTACATTCATAACTAGGACACTGCAAACGTCTGGCAAGTAGAACACTTTTTTCATAGGAATACAACTGCCTGAAAATGTTGCATGCTTGGTATCTCATATTTTTCTAAAACGTTACCAAAAACGAAAAATTTTCTTAGCACGAAACATATTACCGAGGGATTTTGGATTTTATAGAAATAATTACACAGCAAATTTTGCTATTTGTATGGCATGCCGTTAGCTGTTTTTCAAATGATTGACAGTGGTAACATTGACACGACGTTTTTAGCAGGCCAGTTCAAATCTTCGTTCAAATGTTTCCGCAAAGATTTTGAAAATGATCTAATGAGTTTCTAATGTGTAAAAAAATATTGTTTTAAATTATTTTGTGTGTGTGGCGTGCGTTTTGCAAGTGTTGCAGTGTTGCGTTCGTGAGGGTGTGGTTTATAAATCATAAACTTTATTAGCTGGTTCGGTGGTCTATTGCTTCTCAGACTTACAGAAGATCAACTGATTACGATATAACCTTTGGAACCGCTAAAAACATAATGTAGTCGACCCCGTCACGTACTAAATTATTAAATTATTTTAATGCCGTCACACTCCCCACCGATGTCTTTTAATCGCTTCCAATCCGAAGCCTGCTACGATTCCAAAATTTATAAGTTTTTAAGGTTGAAGCGCACTGTGGTACTTTGGTGGTACTTAAATATCATGCCGGCTTAGAATAGCATCACCCCACATCCTTCCCGTGGGTGTCGTAAGAGGCGACTAAGGGACTCGAGGGTATTGGTGTATTACAATTTTTAGGCGACAGGCTGACAACCTGTCACTATAGTGATACACATGTTTTCCGAAACAACCTTAGAAAACAATACTCAAAAATGTCAGACGTGGCGATAGCGACCGTATTCTTACGGCTGTTAACGCTCTGCCTACCCCGCAAGGGATAAAGGCGTGATATATGTATGTATGTATGTAAATATCAGTGAAAATTCGTCATGTCTTGTCACTTGAATAACGTGGATGATCCACGTCGTAACGAACAGTATAAAGCTAAAACTTTCTTGTTATATTCTCGCTGATTCACACTTATTTTAGTGTACATATTAATTTAGAGTGAAATAAAAATAGAATAGAGTTAAATTTAATGTTTATTAAATTCATCGAAGTATACGTACATCGATCACATCGTGAAACACTCGGCTACATTACATCACACCTTGTCTTTTAGATTACATAATTTAAAAGTAGTCTTAAGTGATGTGCCCTTATAACATTCTGAAACCTGTGTGCAGTAAGTGAGTTTACTCAAAATCGAACATTGCATAAATACCTACACAATGGTTATGAAATGGCTTATAAATAGAAAATAATCTCTTTTCTGGGTTTCGGGACGGAACGGGACTAAGACTTGTTTATCTGTCCGTCTGTCTATCACCTGCATGGCTAACATGCGTGCCACGATAAAATTTTGTCAACGCAATATGTCTTCTGCGAGTAACATGCCTGCGAATAAGTTACGCATTCTTCCGTAGTAACATTGTGTGCCTATGAAACGACAAAATATGTCGTGTCGCGCATGTTAACCAGGCAGGTCAAATTATCAGAGATGCCCTAGCTCTATTGCAGCTTTAACAACAAATATCAAAATTTAGAAAACAATAAAATTTAAAGAGCTCCCGTAAAAAATGTTTTTGGTTCGGATGCTGTACCTCATAAATCGTAATGGTTATTATTATTTCAGCCTAAAGTGTCCTACTGCTGGGTACATGTCTCTCCTCTATTTTCCGAACTTCCCAGTTTTCTGATGTTACAGGCCAGTTAGAATCCCGCCATCTCTTTATCGGCCTAGGTTAGACAGTTGAAATTCTCACAGACAATACATGTATTACTGTTACTTCTACAAATACGAAATCATAAAATAAAATAAATATTTAATGGGCTCCCATACAACAAACATGATTACTATGTAATTTTTACACATAATGATACGGAGCCCTGCGTGCGCGAGACCGACTCCGTTATTTTTAATGCATGCAGCATTTTAAAAATAAGGTAATGGTACCATGATGGCGGTTTTAATAAGCGAAATCTAAGATATATGTAAGATTCCCTAGCTTGATTGAACACATTAAACACCTCTTGCATCGCTATTATTATTATCCTTCACGTCACGTTCGACTCAGAATGTCACATTCGCAAAATATCTCTGACATACCTATTTGAGCAAAATATCTTCAGATCGCATTTTCAGACGCTGAGGTTTGGAATTCGAACTTTATACCTAATTATCATGTTTCACGGTGAAGAGCGATATTTTGCTCAAAGAAAGTGTTTCCAGCTCCGTGCAAACTAACTATTCTTAAAGATTTTGTGAACAGACTATTGTATACGCATTTCTCATATTATTATGTTTACATTTGATACATTTGTTTTTGATATTGGATGGAAGGCTTCGATGAAACTTTACAATTTATCTTATCACAGTTGATAAACTTTTGGCGACCAACTTTAACATTAATATCAGTCATTTTAGCCAGCTAGCAATTCTAACGTGAACTGAATGCCTTACAAAGATATTATTACTACCTCTAGCAGCAGTTTTCCTAATATATAATTTACAATGCGCTTAGAATGCGACTTAAAATAACATAAAATTCAAATTTTCTGACTTGGTTCACCCATATTGGCTAATATTTCTTAAAACTAAAGTAACTGATATCTAACTCCAATCTTACAAAACAAAACAGACACATATTATAAGTATATCGAAATAAAGATTGGAGAAGAATATGTTATATATATATATATGTATATATATCTCACAGTAAAATTTTTCAAATTTTAATTGGACTGAGAACAAAATTTTAATGTAGACTATATACAGCTTTGACAAATTAGTTTAGTTCATAAGCCAAACTAACTATAGAATGAATTACCAATGCTTCCAGCTATTTCATATAATGAAAAATAAATTTATAATATTATATTTCAATGAATAGAACAAACAATAATTTTCACATCTTTCCCAATATACACATAATAATAATAACAGTAACGACAATATAAGTAGATAGATGAGATTGATAGTAAAAGATGTTTCCGAATTCGATCCACGACCTTCAGATGGATAAGTATCATCAGATTTTCTGAAAGGATAAGAGATTTTGTCTTTACTAATGTGATAATGCCGTGTGATGCCGGCTTAGAATAGCATCACCCCACAACCTTCCCGCGGGTTTCGTAGGAGGCGACTAAAGGACTCGAGGGTAATGGTGTATTACAATTTTTAGGCGACAGGCTGAAAACCTGTCTCTATAGTGATACACATGTTTTCTGAAACAACCTTGGAAAACAATCCTCAAAAATGTCAGACGCGGCGATAGCGACCGTATTCTTGCGGCCGTTGGCGCTCTGCCTACCCCGCAAGGGATAAAGGCGTGATATTTGTATGTATGTATAATATTCTCATGTTGATCAACGCTATTTTTACAAGTTAGGTTATGTATTTTCCCAAATCACAGCCATAGTTTACTCCATATCCTCCTACTTGCTGCCAGCTAGCGTCGTCGGTTTTAAACAGCTTTCTTTATGTAAGAGGTTACACGCACACCTGCACGTCGGCGCCAAAAACAAGCTTTCTAAAGCCGGGTTGCCACTATCCAGGTTCATCTGGACCAAGTAGCTTTGATTCAAGTACACTTGGATACCCGTTGACACCTATCAAAGTGTGCTTGGATCAAATGTACCAATTTTCGTTATTTTCTCTATTTCTTCGAGTAGTCAAGATAGAAAATTTACTAGTTTTGGTCTGTAATTTCTTCGAGTAGTCAAGACAAAAATGTCGGAGGACGAGACAGAAACAGCAATTGTTGAAGCCTTGTTGACAGACGAGCCCGAAACTTCTTAATTGTTTTTTTACGAGAAACCGCTGTCGCTGTTTTTTCAGTTGACGCCATTTTGAATTCTAGTTTGACATCCAAGTAGGCTCGAAAAGTTGAACACGGTGCAAGTTTACTTGGATTGCACGCCGCCATCCAAGTGCACTTTGATTGGTGTTGCCACTATCCAAGTAGCGCGTCCAAACTACTTGGTCCAAGTGTACTTGGATAGTGGCAACCCGGCTAAGTGTATACGCCCTATGGTCTTACCTGCCAGTAATGACGTCATCAAGGCAGCCAGCGCGCGGGGATGAGCTTGTAGCCGGCGTACACAACCGCGCCCACGCACGCCACGCGCACCGACACGCGGATTATGCGCGTCGACAAAGATGGTGGCGGGATTCTGGGGAACAAATATTTCGCATGATCACGTACCCACCTACATTTAGCTTATAAGAAACCGTAACGTAAACTGGACATAACAGATTGAAACTATAAAGGTATTTTAATATTTATTTATTTAATGACTTTGACCCCTCATCTTTTCGTGTGGGGCACAGAGTCGTTCAACGACCAAATAAACCCTAGTAACCTCAGAAATTTTCCTTTGGCCTTAATCAAATTACAACCGTATCTGGATGAGTCCGGAACACAATCGCTTGACAGTTAGTACCATAAGAATAACTAAATACCAAATGCTGGATGCAGGCCGCTTCTAATCGGACAAGATGGAAATCTTTGACGCCTATGTTCAGCAGTGGACGTCTTATGGCTGAAATGATGATGATGATGATAGAAAAGTGTAACGTATACTTACTGCAGTAGCGGCGGTATGTCGAGCGGCGTGATCTTGCCCCAGTGCTCGACGATGCCGGCCACGTGGCCGATCCCCACCACGCCCACTATACGACATGGTTCCCGTCCTGCAAACAAAAATCATAATTATATTTTAAAAACATGATGTCAGTTTCTCTTTTTGACCACCGCACCGTCGTGGACAGTTATTTCTCAATCATATTATTAATAATATATACATATTGGTGACAGTCCAGCTCTGATTTTATTTGTTTAATAAATCCTGACCCTTACATTTAAATTGGTCAACGAGGGTCAGCTTCATTACACTATTTTTCGCTATAGACAGTTTATTTCATACTGAAGAGGTAACATAAACTAAAGAGGTAACTTTCAAATTGTTAAGCTGTCTCTGTAAATGTAGAGGTTGCCTGGAAGATATCGCTACAAGCGATAAGGCCGCCTTCGCTTACTTTTAGTTATAGTATATTGTGTCGTTTTATGTTTTAATATTGTGTTTGTTGTAAGCAATAAAGATTTTATCTATCTATCATATATACTCGCGTGGCTGCAAGGCGGCGACCTGCAGCGAGTGGCAGAGGTACATGTCGCGCTCCACCACGAACACTCGCTTCAGCGCTGGAAGTATGTCTCTATATATACTCACGTGGCTGCAAGGCGGCGACCTGCAGCGAGTGGCAGAGGTACATGTCGCGCTCCACCACGAACACTCGCTTCAGCGCTGGAAGTATGTCTCTATATATACTCACGTGGCTGCAAGGCGGCGACCTGCAGCGAGTGGCAGAGGTACATGTCGCGCTCCACCACGAACACTCGCTTCAGCGCTGGAAGTATGTCTCTATATATACTCACGTAGCTGCAAGGCGGCGACCTGCAGCGAGTGGCAGAGGTACATGTCGCGCTTCACCACGAACACTCGCTTCAGCGCTGGAAGTATGTCTCTATATATACTCACGTGGCTGCAAGGCGGCGACCTGCAGCGAGTGGCAGAGGTACATGTCGCGCTCCACCACGAACACTCGCTTCAGCGCTGGAAGTATGTCTCTATATATACTCACGTAGCTGCAAGGCGGCGACCTGCAGCGAGTGGCAGAGGTACATGTCGCGCTTCACCACGAACACTCGCTTCAGCGCTGGAAGTATGTCTCTATATATACTCACGTGGCTGCAAGGCGGCGACCTGCAGCGAGTGGCAGAGGTACATGTCGCGCTCCACCACGAACACTCGCTTCAGCGCTGGGAACTCCTCCGCCATTTCTTCCAACATGTCTTCCAGCATTTTCTTCTGCTTGCATTTCTCCACTTCTTCCAGGCTGAAACAAAATATTTGTATTGAGATTTAAAAAATAGTGAAGTCACAGACCATCACACAATATTTGTGTCGGAATAGAAGTTGTTCGAAATGAAGATACATATTTTACGCCTTTATTCGCAACAGAGCATTAACGGCCATAAAAATACGAACGCTATCGCCATTCGCCAAGTCCAACAAATATTAAAATGAAACCAAAAATTTGAAAAAGCAATATGTTGACAAAGCCGAGATTATTTTTAACATAAATCTGCGTAATTGCACAGTTTCTACTATTTCAGTTACAGAAATAAAAATACATATATATATATTTATAATTTGATGTTGAGGTGTCTGCTGTTTTGTTGTGTGGGGCTCCCGAGTCAAAAATGGACCCAACCTGATTGGGGATTGACTGCTCTGATTGAGGATTTTTTTCTATATTTTAATCAACCTTCCAAATACATTTCAAAACTTAACTTTGTATTAGAAAGCTAATACAATCGAAAAAAGCGGAAAAAATTCACGCCACCGATGGGACTCGAACCCACATCTTCTGACTAGCTGGGTCAGATGTGTTAACCGTTACAGCACGGTCGACCGATCGATCACTGTCTTTCAAAAGATTATGATAGATCTGGTTTCCTCACCTAATAGTCTGGTTGGAGGTGAGCAGATGCCAGATGAACCGTATGGTCTGCCCCCACGAGAGCGACGCGATAGCTCTATGCAGGGTGATGTCGATCGCTCGGTCGCCCAGTTGCACTATGCAGTTTGGGATCTTCTTCGCCTGGAAATAACAAAAGTTTATAATCAGCAGAATCATTCTGAATAAGCGTACTGTCTACAAAACCTCTAATAAGGACAAGAATAAGCGAACCTTCGCATTTGTAAGTTGTTTGTTGCCTAAAACTCTAGATGAAACGGAAATTTATTCAGCACAAAAAAAACTGAAAGGTAATATAAACGAAATAAGTGGAAAAACAATCACACCATCACCGATGAGATTTGAACCCACGTCTTCTGACTTGCCGGGTCAGACGTGTTAACCACTATCCCACGGTTGGCTCTATCCTAGGCGGCGTAATTGTGATCCACTTGTTTCACTCAGTGTAAAAACTTGGTTGTACGTCAAATCCCTAGGTTAGGTAGGCGACCCCGACAGAGAATGGGATAGGACAAGGAGAATGATGATAATATTATTCAATACTATTAGAAAGAGTAGGCCTTTGCGCTGCAGTGGGCCATGTCTGGCTCAAAAATAATAATAATTTGTAGATGTAATAGGCATGATGACTGGTAGGTCAAATGAGCTACTTTTTAAAACAATATGTTGTATGAAAACACAAAGAGATGACGTCATGTCTCTGTAGTTTGGATGGCGTCAAAACACTTACTTTTATATTATTTTTCAGTGTATTAATTCAAACTTTGAATATTTCGAAAAACTACAAATGGAGTATGTAGTATTTATGGACAACAGTTTTAAACGTGTAGTACGCTTTGTTTTCTGTTTTATTAATGACCCAGTCGTCTAGCGAATTGATTGGTAAATAGCTACCTCAGCCATAGCGCGGCGAAACTCCCCGCCCGGCGCCATGCCCAGCTCCTTGGTGATATGCGCAGACATGTTCAGCAGTAGAATGTACATCAGACCGTTGAACACACCGTTCTGCTGCATTGTTGCTCTGGAAGTATACATGTTGCTTTATAATTGTGCTGTTTACTCCAGTATAAGCCAGACAACTTTGAGACCTCATCTGGGCCCTAAGTCTGCTAAAGGTGAACGCTCACGATTCGTATCGAACGAACCGAATTTTAGAATTCTTTATATATTCTGAAATCCTACGAAATTTGTCTGAACCGAATCGGTCGATTCCGATAAATGTGCCATAGGATTTCATATAGATTTCATATTTCATAGGATTTCATTTCAAGAATTCTAAAAACTTCGGTTCGTTCAGTGAGGATAAGTTTTGCGTTCACATTTAACCTTTATTCCGATTGCAATGTCTGCCACCGCCGGGGCAGGCATGGCGGTGGTAGATGGGAATAAAGGCTGCTAAATCAAAAACATTTCAGTTGGATGTCGATTGCAAGTTGGTTGGATGATTTTTGTCATTTCGTAGTCTGCTAACAGTTTGAAGTATAGAAAATCACAGTGGCAATGGAATCACAATTGAGTTTCGATGGCGTTACAATGAAAAAAGTAGCAGACTTGGGGCCCTGATCAGCGTACAGCGTAACTGTAATTTTACGGAATTTTGGTCCCATTCGCGACTAGTGGAAATCGAAGTAATAGCCATTGAGAACAAAGGTGAACTATTTCATGTACAACAACTAATATTGCCAAGAGCGGCGGTAAATTGACTAGAGTAGACTCTAGACCAAATAACATACCACTCAAAAACAAAAAAAAAGTAATAAAATCTGAAAGCCTTCTCAAAATAAAATCATTTACTTACCTTATCTTCTTGATATTGATATTCTTAGCCTCTCTAAGTATTATTTCTTCATCTAGTAATAAAATATTAGTTCTCTGTTCACACAACTCCACCATCACTATATGCGGATTCACTTCTTGGATTACCTAAAACAAAAAGAAACTCAATCTGAAAATGTGTAGGTTCTAGTTGCTATCCATGATGACTTAGACGGCGGTCGTAACAAAACCATGTCAGAGTCCTGCTACTTGTAGAAGGTGGTTGAAAAATTCTGATACTATGGTTCATTAGGTCATTGGACGAATTGGTGTCCCACATGAAAAAGAAGAGCGCATGCCATATAAATATAGCCAGTATTACTAGCGATACACTCATACATTCATACATACATCCTCCCAAAAAACGTAACCCCCCTTTGGACGCATTCTTTTAAAAATATGATAGAGCACTGTTTGTAGGTGGCTATGTTACTCACTCTGGACACATCCTCCTGCGACTGTACACTGAAGTGCGCAGTGCCCACTAAGTACACCTTACCGCCGTCGGGCGCGTCCAGCACTGTCACCGTGCTCGGCAGACCCTCGTCCAGAGGCAGGTCTGGGACTCCTGGAAATATAATGTTATATTGGTTCACTTGACTGCGGGGGAGGCCTTTGCCCAGCAGTGGGATCTTGTGGGCTAGCTATAATAATAAATTAGTTGACTTAACAAGATAAGTTTGAGTTTAAATTATCATTGTATCATGTCTTTATCTCTTGCGAGGTAAGCAAAGCGTCAAAGGCCGTAAAAAGGTTGTGTAGTTAATGCCACATCTAGTCTGCCACAATATTTCTGGGCTATTTCTACTATTGTCGTATTAAGACTAACAGTGACAGGTTATCAGCTTTTCGTGTAAAACCCTCTGATGATTATATAAGTAAATTTATGGAAAAAAAATCGTCAAAATTTAATTATTCTTAAAAATTCAAATGCTGTATCTCTGATTATTTAATAAATAAAAACCAAACATTTTGATTAGGAAATTAAGAAAAATCGAAAATAATAAAATGGGAGACAAATTTTATTAAATAGAGTGATTGATTACTTTTGCCGCACCCATTAATCAAGTAAACAATGCTAGAAGGAGCTACTAATGAACATATAAACGCACCTTCAATATCACATTCAGGATTAGAATCAGCTATTTGAAACCCTCTGATGATTATATAAGTAAATTTATGGAAAAAAAATCGTCAAAATTTAATTATTCTTAAAAATTCAAATGCTGTATCTCTGATTATTTAATAAATAAAAACCAAACATTTTGATTAGGAAATTAAGAAAAATCGAAAATAATAAAATGGGAGACAAATTTTATTAAATAGAGTGATTGATTACTTTTGCCGCACCCATTAATCAAGTAAACAATGCTAGAAGGAGCTACTAATGAACATATAAACGCACCTTCAATATCACATTCAGGATTAGAATCAGCTATTTGAATATCTGAAGGACTCTCCTTCTTCAAATCTGGTGTGGAAGTTACGAATTTTGGTTTCCCTGCAACATAAAATCTCACATCAAACTACAGGTATCAATATCTTGAAACAAAACAACAAAATGAAAAATTTATTACTATTTTTACGCTTGTAAGTTTTCCTTTTCAAAGACATTATTCACTAAATAAAACGAGTTTGTTTCACTAATAAAGCACTAGTGATCTATGACTTGATTATTGACACTGCTTGGCCTACTCAGGTATGGAATCCCTACAAGTGGTACACAGCTCAGATATCCACTTATTAGATTAACTAAGCATGTACATAAACTGCAGATAAGCATGGTCTACAGATTTTACACATGATTACTTTGTGGTGGCTATTACATCTAAGACAAGTTATATTTCTTGCTTGTTTCTTATTATTAACAATTGTGAAGTGTGAATCACTACCAAATATCAAACAGACATTTGTAAGATGGTTCTTTAATAGTTTTTAACATTATGTTAATAGAAAGAATAGAGAAAGATACACTATTATGTGATACACTATTACGACAAGGCCAACCAATTACATTAGCCAATTACATTGATAGCTCAGTGGCAGACCAATGGGCCGGTACCCTATGCAGCCCCCTTCGGCCGCGTACGAAACCAAGTTTCGAAACTGGTTTCGAATCAAGATTAATATTTCTTTAATCGAAACTAGTTTCGTAATAAGGATTATTTTTCTTGATTTGAAACCGGCAGCGTAAAAAGAATAGTATTTCTTCTTACGAAACTTGTAAATAATACGTTATTGAAATCACTGCACCACAATATCATGAAGTTGACTTTTACCCACTGGTTTTGAGCGGGATACGTGTAGTTATTAAGCCAGAGAGGTGAAAAAAAAACAAAATTGGAAATTTGAAATCAAAATGTATTTAATGGTAATACTACTAGGCACAAGTATAATGTAATGAAAAAGGAGCAATGATTTCGACGCAATGGCCAACAGAGATTTTCTTCTTTTGTAGTAGCTTGATTGCAGATTTTATTTCCGCATCTATTTCCATATAGTTTATGTTCCTCTTGGTATCTTTCTTGCCAACAACGCCTGTTTCATTCTTCAACACATCAAGGACTTTAGCCAATGTAGGCTTGCTCAGCCCAATGAATCTGTTGATTTTTGAATGCCACCCCTCTAAGTAGTTAGTAGTCCTAATTGTTTCATCACTACAGCAGCAAACTTTAGCAAAATCATTTTGTTCAAACTATTGCTTTTTAAATAATAATAAATAATAAAAAATAGTGGTTTTCCTGTTCAGGGGGTCCGGCTGATTTACATGACACATGTAAATATATTTTTTGAAATATTTACTTTAATAGCTACATGCTAGTAAGTTACATGCTGTGTGGTCAGCCTGGCCGGCCCCGAGGCAGTGCCTTTTTTATCCCACTCGTGCCGCGTTTCTACTAGGAACATAAAATTGTTATAAAAAAGAGAAAATTGTGTCTGACAATTTTCTCTTTTTTACAATGACTAATTTATTTTTAGCGACAGTATTGTATTGTAAATTTTTGACTTTCTGAAAGAATTCGTTGTGAATCTACTTGGAAATAAACGATTGAAATTTGAATTTGAAAATTTGAATTTAAAATATTTATTAAATTTTCGTACTTCCATTCTAACAGGGCTCATATTCATAACATATGTGTATCCTTATTACAAGTTTCGTAAGAAGAAATATTATTCTTTTTACGCTGCCGGTTTCAAATCAAGAAAAATAATCCTTATTACGAAACTAGTTTCGATTAAAGAAATATTAATCTTGATTCGAAACCAGTTTCGAAACTTGGTTTCGTACGCGGCCGAAGGGATGCAGCCCGTGTTCAACAATTGTAAATTTTTCGATTTCTTATTTTCATTAATGAGAATAATATAGAACTGTGAGTGCAGTAAATCTCAATAAATAATGTGAACAATTTATTGCTCTGTGTTCCACACAACAGAAGTAGAATGTAAATGAAAATTATGGCCTTGATTTTAAGGTTCCGTGGTAAACAGTTTACCCGTGATCATGGCGATTGCAACATCGCCGAAATATTGGGTGCTCGATATATCCCTACCGTGAGTTAAAACCCGTAATAATGTCTTATAGTTTTAAATTATGGCCTGTTATTCTTATTCAACTACTACTGCATACTGGGTTAAAGTTTTCCATCTACTTCTACAGCCACAACAGTCCACTGCTGGACAAGGGCCTCCCCCAATTGGGAGGGTATAGCCATACTTACCACTCTTGGTAGGTGGATTGACGAGTGCAGTGCAAGATTTTGTAGTTATACACAAGGAACGCTGCTGCCCATTCCCTGGTTTAAACCCATAGTCATCTTTTACGATACCCAAAGGCGGAAATGGGATGATGCTATTTTAAGCCGGTACCATAATGATATTTTTCTAGCACTTTTTTTATCCTATCTATTGCCATAAATTGGAAAAACTAAAATGGAATCTAATTGGACTGGACAATTTTGTAACCTGTGAGGCTTCATACCTTCACTACTTGGTCCCACCATGTTGCTGGTTAAATTACTGGCGTCACCGCTTCCATCCTCCGTTTTTATGAAAGTCTGGCACTCGTTCACTATGTCACACTTGGCAGATGGCTTGCTCCTTTTCAACAGCTGGTCTTCCTCCGACTTGAAACCGGGAACAGCTCTGAGCATAGAATCCGCTGTATCCATTTTACAAGCCACACTGAAAGAAAGGAAAACGAAGTTGTAAACAAAAAAGAAACAATAGCTATGACATTTTCAAAGCAATAAAATAGTAGCTGTCCGAAAACTGAAACAAATCGTTTGGACGGGTAGATGTAGGGAAATAATCAAGAAGGAAATTTACCAGTCCAGAAGGGATTACGTTACTTATTAGTGATAACGTAAGAAATGCACTTTTAATCTGAAAACAAATTGAAAATCCCATGGAAACGTAAGCAAATTCAAGAAATCCTGTTTTTTTTTTATGCCAATTTGATATTATTTAAAACGCCAACCAATCATAATGAAAAATGTACAATGAAACGAATGTAGCCTATTGGTTTCTCTCTTGCACTTTCAAAACGTCATATAAGTTTATCTCTTTCTTGCAAAACCATTCAGCCGTTCACTCATTCTTCCCTCAATCATAAGAACCGTATTGTCAATCAATAACTGATCTGTGGCCTGTGCTGTCAATCGAAATCTAGCTGTCAGGGGCGGTGTGTTACATCACTTCGATTCCTCATTATTTCATTTTTTCGTGGGATTATCTTGCAATAAATAGTCCAAAATGAGCGCCTGGAGGCAAGCTGGTCTAAAGTAAGTTATCTCATCAAAGTTCTATCAGTATAATAATAAAATTGTTCGAAGTGAGAAGCAATGAGGTTATTTTGTCTTTCAGTTACATAAACTACTCAAGTATTGCCGCGAGGATCCTGCGGCGATCGCTGAAGCCAGAATTCCGCGCTGAAGCGTTAAAACGAGATGAGTCTCACGTCAAAATCACTCCCTGGGCCAACGGCAAACCAGCCCGTAAGTAGTCTACCTATACCATACCTACCTTCTTCAGCCTATGCAAAATGGTATCTCCATATTATCTTATTTACAATAACATGTAGGTACGAGTTTCTGCTCCTCGTGTATGACTACCAAAAATTGGCTATATAAAATATCACATGCACTCATCCCAATACTATGTCCAGAAAAACTGATTTCGGTAGACACTAGTAAAACCAGAATGAGTTTCATATTCATATATCTTTATTGCATTGTATGGATGTGGTTTACATGGCTATTGACAGGAGTCTTACAAGGCTTAATTATGAAATACAATCATTTTTGTTGTTAAGTGATAATGATAATGTACCTCAGTACCTTTACATATAATTGTACATAGTACGACATATTATTATCATAGTGATAATAAGACGACAGGTGAACATTATTTCTCGTATATTTTTAACATTCTTCTGTGATTCCTTTTTCAGATGAGCAGTAAATAGGTGATTAAAGAGCATAGGTATATTTGTGAATCCCTAGCTGCTCGCTCAGATCACTGTTTTTCTTTAGTGTCTGAAATCTAATGCATTTAGTGAACAACTAGATAAAATAACCTAGAAAATGTCTTGTTTTTGTTACTAACAGACTTAATACAAGATTAGTTGAATGTGAACATTGTAAACAATTAATCTAATTGATATTTTGTTTTTGTGAGTTCTGACCAACTAAAGGTGTTCAAGCATCTAAAGGTGTACATTCAGAAGATTCAGTTTATTAATTATAATTCTTCTAATTTCAGCACAAGCTGCCCAGTAACCTGAGAGGAACTACTCGTGAACATGCATGAACATCATAAATCTATTTAAATGTTAGCTTTAAATCAAATCAAATAAAACACTTGTAAAAATGTAAACTGTTTTTATTTTAACTTAACCTTATCTATCAATTTCCAAATTGCTAATATGCAATTTATTTAATCTAGTAACTTTGACTTTTAAATCAAGTGATTTAACATGATCAGTTAAGCTTTTGCCTATAGGTGCAACAGGCTCAATGTCTCTAAGATCTATGTATGATACAAGATCCTTATTTATTAATAGCTTCTCCATTCCATTCCAAGCAATCATTACACCATTATCAGTACAAAGTTTAGGTGGTGGTCTGAATACATTATATCCTATGTTTTGGCCAAGGTACTGCATAGATTTGAAAATAAAATCATTACAGGATACTCCTCCAGAAATTACCAAATTCCTGTTGCCTGCAGGTATAAGACTCTGTTTTTCGCAATATAATGCTGCTCTTTCTGTCCTTTGGACTAAATGCTCCGCAATGGCTACCTGAAATGCAGCACACAAGTCAAACACTTCTGGTATAACTCCATTTCCCATAATTTCATGTTCTTTTTCTTTCTGTTGCAACTTCCTCACTAAAGAGTCTTTTAGCCCACTGAAACTAAAATTGCAGTCTCTGTTTCTTACTAAAGGGATAGGAAATTCAAACTTGTCTGGGTTGTTTGACTTTTTGGCAGCTAATTCAATAGCTGCACCACCTGCTAAAGAAGAGAATTCTTTCATATTACGCAATTTCATTCTTCTAGCAGCCTTATCCATAACTTCTCCCGGAGCATTGTCTAAAGTTTGTCCCAGCAGTAGAAAATCATCTACATCACGAGCAACAGCAAGGAGGCTATCTCCACCAGATATTAGAAGGACTAAAAAAGGGAATTTTATATTGTGGTTCATCCTAGTTACTAATGCATGAGCCTGCATGTGATGTATAGGTATCAAAGGCTTGTTGTATGTCCTGGCTAGATATTTGGCAAACTTCACACCAACTTGTAAACTTATTAAGAGTCCAGGTTTGGTGGTCACAGCTATAGCATCTACGTCGCTCATAGCTATGTTGGCGCAGTTAAGGGCATCCCTAGCAGCCGGCTCAATATTCTCTCGGTGCAGTTCATGGGCAACCACTGGATTGACGCCTCCATACCGGACATGTAGAGCATTTTGACTGTATAAAGCTTCTCCCAAAATATTTCCCGAGTCGTCTACGGCAGCACAGCCGGTATCGTCACAAGATGTTTCGATTCCAAACACTTTTCTTTTTGAATATGAAGCTGATGCAGTAAACCTTCGATGAATCCTAGTTATGTTACTATGACACACATTAAATAAGCGGTACGTTAACATTGTTCTAACTTCCTACTCTTACTTAATTTTAGAATATTTTTATGGAATATTAAAAATTATTTTACACAGCATGCGAAGCGAGCGAGCGAGTGAAGTTTGTTTGAGTGAAGTGAACTAAACTTAAAGTGACAGCCGGAGCAGAGCACAATTTCCGAAAAGTCGTAATTTGATTGCGTGTACGGAATCCGCAATGATTGGTCAAACCGCATGTATTTTTCTATTATTCGAAGTTTTCAAAGTCAAAGCTGTGAGTACAATTATTAGTGTACTGTGGCGGTCCTCAGGAGGGGTGGGGGGAAGAGTTTAGTAAGACTCAAGATTCAATCGTTTATTTCCAAGTAGATTCACAATGAATACTTTTAGAATGTCAGAGAGTTACAATAAAATACTGTCACTGAATAAATGAATTAGTCATTGTAAACAATAACAATTTTATGGTCCTAATAGATTCGCGGACGCGGAGTAGATAGTGAACGTTTGATACAATCACCTAATGGGTTTACTAGTATGCTGGCCGTGTGATGCCGGCTAAGAATCCCTGGAAAGAACCCTCAATATTTGTCGAACGTGGCGATAGCGATCGTATTTTTACGGCCGTTAATGCTCTGCCTACCCCGCAAGGGATACAGGCGTAATACATATACGTGTGTGTGAGTGTGTCTGGTATGGTAACCGATTTCCATACGCGGAAATTAAGAACAGAGTATGAGTTCATTTTCTGAATTGTTTAAATTGTTCGTTTTCGATTGCATGCTACGAAAGCGCTTTTCCGAGTGCGAAATTCTAAAATCATAGTTTTGAACTGAAATCGTCCACGGAAATCGAAAATAAGTGAAGTGGTATAAAGACTCGTTTCTATTAGCCAAAACAGCTGATTGTCAAACCTACTCTATGACAGAGCATTGGACTATAGACTAAATTGACTTTTTAAATCACGTTTTGTTTCACGGATTCACCGGTTTCAATGAACTTGGTTAGGGATGTCGGTACTGATGTGACAATATTTCTGCGTAAAAGGGAAAGTTTACGTTTCACACAAGCACGGCAGCAGAACTGCAAGGGAGCAGCAAAATATTCTGAGTTTCTGACCACGCTGTTCCGCAGAGTTAGGAATTGAAGCGGCGCACTGAGGAGATGACCAACATTATGTTTTGACTTTAGCGCCATGCCATGTCGAAGCCAAGTTTTTATTTCAACAATACTTTTTTTTTAATACAAAACAAATCAATCAGTTCAAATAATATTTTCGTTTTGCGACGCACCGCGCTGCGCCGCTCTGTTGCATGCAGCGCAGTTGCAGTGCGGTCAAAGCACGATTTCGCCTTTTCGTTTTCGAACGTATTTTTTTTTATTTGACGGCTGCCCGAGGAGAGGAAGGACGACAGTTGTGGACGACAGCTTGTTTATTGGAATTTTGAGAATATAGTGTGACTGATTGTGGATTTTGTCGTCTTTCATTGTGAGGTGTGTGTGCAACGAATTATTTGTATGATAAAATGACAAGAAAAATTTAAAAAACCCTTTTGGTTTTCTAAATTCCTGTCACGTAAATGCAAATAATGCAAATTCCTGTATTATACATTTTGATCGCAAAAAATACTACTGATCCTTGATTATTAGTGTTCTATTCCAATACCAGTAGTTTTGTCAAGAGTGTATTGTACGTTTTATCTTGTATCAGTCAGTGTTGTACTTTACCGCCGCGTGAGTATTGGGCTGAGCGTAACCTTCGTAACTTGTGGATGCGATTCCTATAGGTACAGTACTGAAAATTGCATCCTGATGTGTTGTTAGAGATTGCTAGGGCCTTGTACAACTATCATCCTGTATGTGGGTTGAGGTGCTCTGGGGGGCTAGTAAAAAAAATCATTTTTTTACGGTCCCACAATGTGCACTGCAACCTTTCTGTTAGTACTTCTCCTACTGGCTACTTTTACTACTTCATGAAATATTTCAGCCTTTCTCCTCTACACATCTAAACCTAAAGAGTAGGTAATACCAAATAAAAAAAACTTAGGTACTTCCATAGTCTCACCCTCCAACTAATATTTCATGATAGCAGGTTTTTTTAGTTTTATTTTGAAAGTTTTAACAGTAACAATAAAACTAGGGTTATGGGCCATTAATCTAATCTTAAAAATATTTCCATTTATAGAGAAAAATCTTTTTTATAAAGTGCCTCGGACACAAAAATTCACATGTAAATGTTTTGTTAATTTACTTACTTATTTCAGGTTTCATGAGTACTTGTACAAGCTGACACAAAATGTTGGGTGTTTTGAAGCAGTCTACAATAGTCCATCTATTTTTTGGAATATCCTATTTCACATCTGGCCTAATATTGGCTGTTATACAAGGAATTTTGTACTTTGGACTTAGGCCTTTTAATAAAACACTGTTCAGGAAGATCAACTACTACCTTTGCTATTCGTTTTATTGTCGTAAGTATAGTCTAAAATACTCTTTAGTGAAAATTTAAGTTTATCATGTAAAAAAATATATTTTTTTTTATAATCTGTAGGCATGGCCATTACCAAGCAACTGTACCCCTATACTAGCCATAACTACCAATTCTGTCTATCTATCCCCCACTCTAACTCTTCTGAATATACCTACATAAGATTTTTGCACTCACAGATATATTATTTTCATAAATGCATCCAGTGGGACAGTGTAGGCTGATAATAATTATTAAAAAATGCATCCAATTGTCCGCCAGTAAAATTTTATTTAAATTTCTTATCTTTAGTCAAAGCTTACTAAAAATGTACGTTCTATTTCAGAATTAGTGTTTGTGTCAGAATGGTGGTCGGGTACAAAGCTGATGCTGTATGTGAAGAAAGATGAATATGAGAAATACTATGGCAAAGAGCATGGCTACCTTATCATGAACCACAGCTACGAAATTGACTGGCTCATGGGGTGGCACTTCTGTGATGGTATCAATGTTTTAGGTGTAAGTCATTCATTCTATGTAAACTATTTATGGACTCCACTACACTATAATTTTAAGACCTTGTATATTTTCATACATACATACACAAATCACGGCTTTATCCCTTGCAGGGTAGGCAGAGCGTTAACGATCGTAAAATTACGGTCATTATCACCACGTCTGGCAAGTATTGAGGCCCCCTTCAAGTGATTTGTGTATCACTGTAATGACAGGTTGTCAGCCTATCGCCTAAAGTTGTATATTATATATTCAGAATTTCTAATTGTTGCTGTGCTGAATAATTAACTGCATGGTTCTGTCTGTTTCAGAACTGCAAAGCTTATGCCAAGAAATCTATTCAGTACCTTCCACCCATTGGCTGGTGTTGGAAATTCGCTGAATTCGTATTTTTAGAAAGATCTTTTGACAAGGACAAGGAAATTATCAAGACACAAATATCGGAAATTTGTGATTATCCGGATCCTGTCTGGGTGAGTCAATGACATTTTATTGCACTTTGGATATTGTATCATTCTCTGTTAATAAGGTACATAGTACTATTTATTTACTATTATTGATAACTTTGATAACTCTTTATTGCTCTTTACAGTACTAGTTAGATTATGTATAGTACAAGTGCATGAAAATTATGCATTTGTATACTTGGGTTATTATATGACTGTCCCAATGGCATAGTGGATAGTATGCCTGCCTTCTACGCCAAAGGTCGTGGGTTCGATCCCCACCGGACACAAATATTTGTTAAGTCAATTTTCAAATATTTGTGTTGAGTCTGGGTGTTTTCTATGTATAATATGTATTTATTTACAAAAAAAAATATATATTTATTAGTATCAGCTATCTAGTTCCCATAGTACAAGCTTTGCTTAGTTTAGGGCTAGATGGCGCTGTGTGAATTGTCCAGGATATTTATTATTTATTTATATTTTTACTTGGAAATTCATCATCAAAGTCAATAACATCTAAAATTTATCCAAATCATTCAATAGCTCCTATCACTTGTAGATTGTGTTCTGCCTTCCTGAAGTGGAATTAATACATAGTTATTTATTAGTATAAGCCATATCGTAAATAACTAAGATTGTATCAGTAAGGCCACTGTAATGTAACACATAGTTGATAGCAGACTTACAAAGAAAAGAACCATAGTTCCGATAATCTTATTTATGATGTGGGTTTAAAATAGGTGTTACATGAATCTATAGCGGCTTGAGTATCTTGAATGATTGTACCCTGTTGTTACTTTTCATAATCTAATGGAATACTAAAATAGGAGCCTGCAAACTTTTTATTTTTCTACATTAAAAGAAAATTATTTTATCACAAAAGAGTCTACTCAAAGCATGGATTGACAAAATGCTGTGATGATGATGATCACTAGGTGTATGAGTCATGATCTCATCTCATGATGACAAGTGGACATAAACAGACAAGTGGATGTTTATGTGCCTAGACAGTTGTTATTAATTTGATAATAATGGATATTAAGCAATAATTGAGCAATAAATAACTGACAGTCTGCCCTATGGTTCAGAAACTGCATGATAAGAATTTGTCTGTCTCGACGTCTGGTAGTCGTTTGTCGATAATTAGCCCAAATCTCTCACTCGTTTCGTGCGAGACCTTTCATGCCCCGGTTTCGAATTTTGCGGGCAGCGGCGGCGGCGCGCTCGCCTTTTTTTTCTAGGGAGTACGCCGCTCGTTGCCTGCTCCCTGCGCCGCTGTGTCCGAGAACCGGATTATTTGGAATGTATGCAAAAGAACCTGCCGGTGCCTCCCCGCTGCCAGCCAAATTAGAGACCAGGGCCTTATTTAGAACAAATATATCAGTAAATATCTGTTACTGTATAAGTAATGCGAAGGACAATAGAATCGATTCGATTAAACACATTATGCAACTACGCGAAATAGACCATTAGATTAGATCAAAACCTTCCTGTTTCTGTTTGATCACTCCATCTATTAAAAATCACATCAATATACGTTGCGTGGTTTACAAGGACAAGCATTTTAGCTTAAGGAAACGCAAAAGCGACATATAAATGCTCTATGCAGCAGAGTTCTCTGAAAGCCACAGGAACGCATGTATGCTATGCACTTATTAACACTAATGTTATTCCTAGCTACTGCTGACACCAGAGGGCACCAGGTTCACACCCAAGAAACACGAAGCCTCACTGAAGTTCGCGCGAGAGAAAAATCTTCCTGAACTAAAACATCACCTGACGCCCAGGACCAGAGGATTCACGACAAGCTTACCGCATTTCAGAGGGAAAATTCCTGCCATTTACAATATTCAGTTAGCCTTTGAAAAAGATGCCAAGGTACGTCGTTTATTTAGTTTATGTACCTACCTACTGAAAAATAAGTTAAGAAACCTCTCCGGAATTGTAAAGTCGTGTTCGGAATTTTCTAAACCATTTCTTGAAATCTCCATAAAAAGAATGTTTACTATTTTATTTGTGGATTTTATAGAAATGTTCACAAGATAGTAATTTCGAATACTTGGTGTTTTAATGAAACACTAGTTATTAATATTAACTTTTTGTTAGAAAGTTAATACAAACTAAACAAGTGGAAACGATGGGATTTGAACCCGCGTCTTCTGACTTCTGAGATCTGACGCGGGTTCAAATCCTATCAGTGGCGTGAATTCTTTCCAATGCTATCACCATTTTTTTAAAACATATTTCGGGAACAAAATATTTCACATGTTATCAGGCAACTTTAGAACAATAGTTATTAGATAGCTACCATATTTTTAAAGATAGGTCGGGGTTAAGGTCAAAGGTAGGTTTTTAAATAGACAATAATATTATGTTATTGTTGATGCAAACGAAGGAAAATTACCGATTTCTGTGTATATGCCATTCATTTAACATTCAACTGTTTTGAGATAGTAGGTACCTATAATATTATTTTTATCTGATTTTTTCAATTACTTAAATATGTACGTAATAAAATAATAATAATATAATGCTATTGGTATGGTAGGTACCTACCTGCTAGCTAGACGAATATTCATCATCATCATCATTGGCCTCACACGTCTGTGACAGACGATTTAATCAGTGTCTGAGGCAAGACTTTTCGTGGCTATATAAGCCAATGCGGGAGCGGCATGACTTTCCGCACGCTCTACAAGTGACGAATATTAGGTAGGTACTAAATAGGAATTAAAACTACATATTTTTTCTTGGGATCCTGTGTTGATCTATGCTCCAGCTTCGGCCTGAAAATGAGTTTTAAATCTTACAGAAAGACCTTTATTTGATATAGCTAGGTAGCTACCTATTTTACCATTCAGGTAGTCTTGATATCAACAGTCGATATATATAAAATAACTTATATACAGGATATAACATATATATGTCTCTCTTTAAGTGGTCCATTTAAAACCCCACGAAATTTCTGGTTATAAAGCTTTTATAGATACTTACCGTACTCGTACATAACTACATAATAATCATAAGGTAGGGACGGGTCAGTCAGCGAGCTACCGACCGAACCGTGCAATGTAGCTTTCTCCAACTGCAGTTCTTGGTAACGGTAACTTTATCTCACCAAAGTAATTTGACTGTTTCTACAATTTTAAAGTGGATGATAATTATGTAGCATGTATGTATGTAATGTTGATATGAGACTAAAATAGGTACCTACCGACCGAACTCACAAGGGAGAATTGTGTATAATTTGGCGTGTGCGAGAGTTATAACAGGCGACTAAGGGACTTGAGTTGAGGGTTTCGTTCCATTAAAATTATGCGTCGGACTAAACACTTGTCCCTTATTGTACGATTTTCTCTGAAACGGGCCTCAAATATTTAGCAGACGTGGTGAACAGCGACCATGTTTTTACGACCGTAAGGTCCCGGCCTCGAGGTTTGCGGGCAGCGGTGCGGCAGCGGTAGGATCTTTTGCATACATTTATGTAATTAAATGGACCGGTTCTCGGGCACAGCTGCGCGGGAGCGGGCAACGAGCGGAGCACTCCCTAGAAAAAAAAAGACTAGCGCGCCTCCGCCGCTTCTCGCAAAACCCGAGACCAAGTCCTAAACGCTCTCTCTACCCAGCAAGACAAAAAAACTGTGATATGTGTACCTACGTATATTTGTGTGTTTCCAGACGCCCCCAACCATCACGAGCCTGTTGTTCGGAAAGCCAGTCTGTGCCCACATGTACATCGAACGCATCCCCGTAGACAAAGTGCCACTAGAGGAGGCTGAAGCGTCCAAATGGCTGCACGACCTTTTCGTAGTCAAGGTAAGCCCCTTAAATTCTTCGCCCCCTTAAGACGCCCTTCAATTACTTGTAATATTATGAAGTGTAAAAAAAAATGCTTTAAATGTGTTAAGGGGTGAACAAGCCAACAAAACAGAAGAACTTTCCCCAAGGGACATAGGTCCCCGAATTATGAAAAACAATTTTAGATTACATTACACATTATTGAATCGGGTGCTTTCGACCTATATTCTAGGAGAAAGTTGATCAGTTCGATTAACCAATTCATCCCTTGAAATATGTGCAGCAATTTTTACGTCCTGTTAAGTTGTTCAGATAGTCCACGGCTATTGAGTCATACGCATCCCTATTGGGAAAGTTCGATTATAATAACAAGCTGAAGATTATACATAAGTAAGAAATTGCCATATATTAAACGGCGAAACCCGTCCTGCTAACTCCCACCAACCCTCGTTCATATTAATATGACTATCTAGGTACACCACTGCCGATGTGCAAAACAGTAAGTCTGCTTTACAGCACTCGTCTTTCTCGTATACAAAAATTTCTTACAACTCTCGCATGCCTCTTTGATAATTAGCGAGGATTAGTAATGTAGGGATTTACTTGTAATTTCATTTGTCCTTCATGAATGTCGAATTTAATTATAAGGATTATACCAAATCGATGTAGTCTGATGCAGTAGACTTGCATTGTGTAAAAGAGATGCAAGTAGTTTTGCTTCATAAAAATCGAACAATTATCTATTAATCCGAGATAGCGTAATACCTACTTCATTGTCTATCACTGTGCTTGAATCATCAACTGTTAGGTATTCTTTCAATGCACTCTACTCAGTTCTATTAAATGCAATTCTCTTCCACTGGCGGTATCATGCGTGGCTATTTGCTTAGCTTAGGTAAATCTTTTGACGCAACCGGAACTCTTTCTTATGTGCAAAGTTTTCGCATACTACTAATTGTGCTTCGCTACATTAGTACAGTACAAAGCAAAGTCGCTTAAATCTTTACAACTATATGTTTGTTTAAATTTTTACAACTACTCAACGGATTTTGATGCAGGTTTTTTAAATAGGAGATATTTATATTAATATTCAAAAGGAAGGTTTTTATGTATAACACTTGCCGGGAAAACATCTTATTTCCACGGGAAAACGAGTTGCAGCGGGCGCAGCCGCTGGGCGGGCCGCTAGCATACTTACGTATATTATAACCCGTTCTCTTATTGGTACGCATTACCTAAAAATTAGGTACCAAAGATTCATACATACTTTTAACAATCACCCAATCATAAAACAAACGATTGATTCTTAATTTATTTGTAGCTATGACAGAATTATTATCATTTTATTACAATGTTGTTTCAATTGTTAGACAAGGTGATACTATGCGCATTACCCGGAATGTGGTAGATACCTAATGCTTTTTATCGTAGTATGAATTTGCTTAGTGACAATAATGCGGGTATATAAATAGTCTAGTAAACATAACACTGCTTAGCAAGTGGTTGCTGTTGACTTTGTCATAAGGTTTTATTACAATAAAGTTAAACGCGCGTTGAAATATTTTTTTGTATGAAAATATTCTTTAAATTTATGTAGGAAATATAGAAATCAGTAGACAAAAGGCGGTTACAAACCAGATTTCTAGTTCTAGTTACGCATATGTAAGTTGTGTGTAAGTTTCCTATATACGTAGATATTAGGTAAATGAAAATAATGTAGTACAGTTGAGTGCATAAAAATCCTCAAATAGTAGAGAAGATCGTGATGATTTACAGTTGTTTTTTTTTGACATGCCTAACAGAAAACAACTTATAAGAAGTTTATATAATTCGACTTTGTTTTTTAAATGTTATCAACATCCAACTAGCTATCCTACGTGTGGAAGTAGCTAAATATAGATATTTTTAGATATTTAGATAACTGGATTAGATTAATTTATTTATTTCGCATATCAAATGCATAATTACAGTACAAAATAATTTTAGTTTTGTCTCTGGTATTGCTTTGTTATTATAGTATCGAGGGTATTACTATTCATACTCGAGTATGATAAACAGCAGATCTACGTACAAATCAAATCCAGTAAAGACTAGAAACATGGTTCACTATATGGCGTAAGCCACGATGTAAATTTGTACCTACTGGACGGAAATAGTAGCGCGTTTCAACATCTTTGCTATAGCATACTGAACTGCGAAGTTGACCATAGATAGCCATACATAAACAAATCTCGCATTTTTGGAGAGGCAGGTATTGAGTAGGTAGGTAGGTACGTATATTCCGGTACCGGTCTATACTCCTGTGTATAGTTTATAAACAACGTAAGTATTTTTACAGCGCAGCGTCTTCCTATGCATTATTTATAGGATTTAATTATTATGAACTAACGGCCCGCCCAGCAGCTCCGCCCGCTGTAACCCATTTTCCCGTGGGAATAAGATGTTTTGTCGGCATGTATTATACATAAAAAGCTTCCTTTTCAATCCCTCTATCTATTAAAAAACATACATATATCACGCCTTTATCCCTTGCGGGGTAGGCAGAGCGTTAACGGCCGTAAGAATACGGTGGCTATCGCCACGTCTGACACTTTTGAGAATTGTTTTCCGAGGTTGTTTCAGAAAACATGTGTATTACTATAGTGACAGGTTGTCAGCCTGTCGCCTAAAAATTGTAATACACCAATACTCTCGAGTCCCTTAGTCGCCTCTTACGACACCCACGGGAAGGATGTGGGGTGATGCTATTCTAAGCCGGCATCACACGGCACAGTAAGTTGAAAGATATTTAAAAACAATGAAATACGAAGCATATGTCGACCGTATTCTTGCGGCCGTTAACACTCTGCCTACCCCGCAAGGAATAAAGGCGTGATATATGTATGTAGGTATGTATGTCTTAATTTACAATGAGATATCTAATGCTTTATTTTGAGAATTTTATTTGTATCGCCCTAAGGCACCTCGGGAATATACAGGGTGTTAGGAAAAGTACTAACTTACTTTCAAGGGATGAACCACCCAACCACCTGCAATGCAATCAGACAACTTTCCCAAAGAAATGTGGGTCGATATGAAAAAAAATCGTTTCTTACGTGTACCTAAGGCTGGTTTCAGAGCGACGCGTCTCGGCAGCGCTGCTCAGCCGCGCGCGCCTCGCATTACACTAGATTGTATGTAGCGTTTCACAGTGACGCGTTTTGGGCCGCGTCTCGGCCGCGCCGCCACGCGCCGCGGTCGGATCTCTTTCGATTGCCAGTAGCGTTTCAGAGCGACACGGTGCGGACGCGCGGCTGCGTACAGTCCAACACACTGTAATTTATGTACTCCTCTACGTGACTGAAAATGGATGACTTTATCGACACGGGGCGACTGATTGATGAAGTTCGTCATCGAGAATGTTTGTGGAATGCATCTGATGCGAATTATAAAAATAGGGACGCGAAAAATAAAGCTTGGGAAGAAATCGGGATAGAATTGTTCGGAGAAAATTTCACTACACAGAAAGGTTGGTAGAAAAACATTTATTAAGTAATTATTTAAACATTACAATCATTTTTGAGAAAGAATTAAATATTCTCCTTCTTATTTTTGTGTAAGAAGTAAGTAGATACATAGTATAATACAATATTTAGAAAAAAATACGAAACTTAAGATAAGTACATACTAAGTAGGTAGGTACAACCCGTTCGCGCTAAGTTTGCCACTGGCGATATGACGTCGAATGGTTTTTCTGTAATTAAACGCAATGATTAATGTGTCTTATTTTACCCAAATACACAATTATTATATAGTAAAAGTATATTTAGGTAAAATTAGACACATTGATTGCGTTTAATCACAGAAAAACTGTACTAATGATTCTCTGCACTCGACCGTACACTACAACGAAGCGCGCGCGTCTGAATGTCGTTTCACAGCGAACGCGCTGCCCAGGCGCGCGCCCGAACCGCGCGCGGCTGGGCAGCGCTGCCGAGACGCGTCGCTCTGAAACCAGCCTAATTCTACATTCAAACTCGTACAGTAGGTACTCATTGAAGTGTAGTTAGCGGCGTAGTGCTGTGCTATCAACTGGTCAAGCCTGTTATTAGCGGTTCAAGGTTAAATACGAAGATGTCGTCATTCAATTTCATACTTGATCGATCTCGCTGCTTGGGATATGAATTAAACAGCTGTTCGTACTAGTACCATGTTAGATAACATACATATACATCTATATCTACACCATCATCATCATCATTCTCCTTACCTTATCCTGTTCTCTGACCGGCTAACGTAGAACTAAGTTTTTTCACAGAGCGACTGCCGTCTGACCTGAATCCTAGGTTAAGTCACCTTCAAATTTTACATCTTTTCATGTTTTTTTTACATCTATACCTACATCATACTTATAAAAACAAATGTCCTGACTAACTGATGAATCAACGCAGAAACTAAACTAAAATCTAGAAACATGAAATAAGGCAGAAATATTACCTATTAGTAAGCGATGTTGAAACATACATTTTCTTTCTTTCTTTGGTACATAAATAAAATATTAGTCATTAATTTCGTATACCTAGGTATATAACACACAGCTTGAGAAGCAGGTCTTTATACCCGGGCTGAGCTTAACAGTACATGATAAGCTATTAACAAAAATGATCGTCGTGTATTAGTTTTTCGTTTGTAACTGGCGGTTTAAAGTTAAAAAGGTTCGAAGCCAAAAGTATCCTACACTTCCTTCTCTAGCTATATACAGCATGAATTGCTCTATGTAGAGCTCGACATAATCAATTATTTACTGAGAATGCTCATTTATCATCGGCCACTTGTTTTTATTTTTATGAAACAATTCTTTTTATCTATTTTCCAGGACAAAATGCAGGACTCTTTCATCAACACCGGCGACTTCTTCCTCCAATCCGGCGTGGAAAGAGTGGAGCCTTTCGTGCAGCCGATGCGTCCGTATTCCTTGCTGAACAGCCTTGGATGGGCGCTGGTGACCCTTACGCCCATGATGTACTATCTATTCGGCTTGCTGCTTAGCGGAAGGCTTCTTTATTTCTCATTCGGATGTCTAATCTTGGGTGCATGTAAGCAGCTGTCCTATCTTATCTACGTTACCAACCAGATACAATATTATCTTTATCAAAGAAAATAAATGATTACGCATACCTACAAATTGTTATGCTGGAGTCAGTGATAGAAAGAAATCTGCATGTATCCTGTTATATACAGGGTATAAAAAAACTTAAAACACCCCTTAAAATATTTGAAGCTAATATTTTTACACCTTATATACAGTCATCCAGCAGCCTATCATATTAATATTGTATTATTACGCATGTGTATTTTAAATTTTGCAAACCCATCCAAATCATTTGCACTTTTGTTTGTTTCAGTCTACTTGTTACTGCAGAAGTCCATCGGGATGTCTAAAATCAGCCAGGGCTCGTCTTATGGGACTGAAAATAAAAAATAATGGGCCCTGTGTTACAGTATTCATGTAATATAGTGTATAGCATCTGAATGTACTGAAAGGTTCTTCTTGAATCTTGTTTGTGTTTGTTGAACAAAATAACCTGTTATTTTGGTATATAAGTATACTTGAAAATATATTTTTCATAATGTTTTGATAAATATTGAAATTTGTTTTAACTGTTTGTTTGTATGTGTAAGGTGTATGTTTGCGTTAAAAATGTTGTCCCATTAACAAGGATCTAACGCTAAATTTAACATTTTTATCTGCTCATAAGGTTTGTTTAATTTTGGACTATCAAGAAAATTGTTTCGCATAATCACCTGGTAAGTTACTTTCCTTTTTATGACAGTGAAATTCAAATAACGTAAAATTGTATGTTTACTTATGTGTTATATTTTTATTTTAACATCATTTATGTATTTGAAGAGCTGTTGTATGCGTATATACTTTCAGAAGTTATGGTAATAAGTTACTTACTAAATTATTCAAAATATTTGTGAGAACCGTGAGAACGTTATGTTTATACTGTAAATTTACAAAGAATGCTATATTAATATCACGGCAGATTACAATCCATCGAAACATTGTCAAACATACTGTTGTTTGTTGTTTACTGTTTGTAATCTAGCGGGATACATTGTAATCCAACGTTCTTTGTAATTTTACGGTGATGTGTAAAATTAATATTTTAATTATAATTTATATTAGTGTAAGAGAGGCGCTTTTATTTTAAACCAGGTACATAACTAAACCTTTAATGGTTATTAATACAACTATAAAGTTTTGTAATTAATAATACGTCTAAACATGTGTTTTTTACTATATTTGTACTAATGTTGGTTGTTGAGTACAATTTTTTAAATACTTACCATTTCAATATTACCTACAGAGCTATTTCAGCACAAATTTAAACTCGTTATTTCAACGGTCAATTCTATAGCACAAATTTTAAATGTGTATCAGTGAAACATATTATAAAGGTGGTGGTTATATATGGTAAGTCTCTCGCTAAGTATATCTCGCGGACAATACTCATATTTATAACAACGAATGTGAGATGAGTTTCTGTTATTTTATGATGCTTTTACGGACTATGCCGGTGATCTATACCTGAATAATTTGTAATAATAAACGTATATCTTTACGGCTACAAATATATTACTTTCTAATTTAGGCTAATTACTTTTCCATCAATTAAATATATTATACCCAATGGGTATAATTATTTTCTTTTTACAACGAAATGTATTTGTTTTCTATGGGTAATTGGCCTATATTACACATAAAAAACAAAAGTATTGAGTTGCGTTTGCTCCAGAGACTATACATACATATTATACGACCATCATTTATGGTGGCTTTTTGTATACATCGCTTTATATTGCTTATTTTGCATTTTTCGTTATGTAAAGCGTATGTACCGCGGGTGTAACATCAGTAAGATCATGTCTCCAGCCCTAGGTATGTAATCTACTATTGTGACATGCTATATCATATAGCCGACTTAAAAATTATACTTTTTTGAATTATGTAGGCGCTGTGTGCGAGACAGTTTATTATTAGCGAAACTGGCAGTCCAGTTGGAATAAGGTGACGCGGGCTAGAACGTAGGCTAGAATGACAAACGTTGCGTCGCGCGTCGGTGATCGCGCCGGCGCCCCGGCCGATGCACAATGTGTTTTTAATTTATTGTTTTCGTTACTATAATATCAAAAATTATTCGCAGCGAGAGTGAAGGTACGACCCCAATTAATAAATCGAAGTAAGACTAACGTTTTCTATTTAAACTGTTTTAAGTGCCAACTTTAATTTTCATTCGAATTGTATCACTTTTTGGCTTTTTGCGCGATGTTTTAATAGGATTCGATTATGGTATATTTAAAAAAAAAACACAAATGTTAAACTAGCCAAACTAGAACTGATTTGTAACATATTAAAAGGATGACTGGGAAAATATGAAATTTTATGTACTTACAGTGAAATCTGGTTACTTAAGAGTTAACTGGGATGTGGATTAGAGAAAAACCTTTGTATAACTGAAAATTAACAAACATTTACTTGATTTTTGAAAATAACCTTCGTAACTGCATACTGAATATAAATGCTTGTAACCTCTGTTTGTAACTGAGACAATGATTGATAAATTTTACAACACTAATACAGGATGTTAGGAAAAGTAGTAACTTCCTGTCAAGGGGTGAACCAGCCCAAAAAACTAAACAACTTTCGCCTAGTAACTGAAATCTGAAATAAAAAAAAAGGTAGAAAATAATTGAAATCTGAAAAAAAATATGTGGAACTCAGATACAACCTGGCTCAGTCGGCTGGTACGTTTATAGGGGAGGTCCTAATTTTCTCTTCATCTCTCTTTCCTTGGCAAAAGTTGTTCTATTTGGTGGTCTGGCTGATTCACTCATTGAATTGAAGTTAGTACTTTTCCTAACACCCTGTATATATCTTTGTTATTCCAAAAGAAGTAGGTAACTATTTTAAAACTATCTCTGACCTTTTCATAACCACTAATGTAAGAAAACTGTAGGTCTCACAGGTAGGTCTAATGTAGACCTCAGTGAGATTTTCAACAAACTGACCTCTATTCCTAATGTGCACCTCTAACTATGAGGTCTCCAAACAGGTTTCACTGTATTTGGTACCCAACTGTTAGCCTCGATTCTGACAGGTCACTCATTTAGCTTCACTTTCTTGAATAAGTTAAATAAACAAAAGAGATAAGATAAAAACTATAAGTTCTACAACTCGCAATTATTTCGTTTGTTATTTTCTCTATGCGCGGGTAATGGCGCTTTAGCATACAAATGACCAAATGGTGATTGAAAGTTACAGGCATAGCTAAAAATGAGCATAAGAAGTGTACTGCCGGAATCGAGACAAGTATTTTCTTTTATTTTAAATTACATTTTCACAAACTAGTTTTGATACACCCATTGTATATTTTTATTAAAACAATGTAAAAAATTAATAAAATTTATTCACATTGAAATACCTTTCTTGGTATGATATTGCCACAATTATTTGATAGTTAGGACTCTTTCATTGTTATTCTGGAATAGATATTTTAACTTTGTACGTATTTTAAAATATTCGTTATTTGTAAAATTATTGTGTCACAGTTTAGTAGGCCGAGGTAAAATGTTGCAGATTCCAAAATGGCTGCGAGTCGGCAGACGGTTAATCATCATTATGTTATGATGTTAACACCAACAATAAACCCTTTATGTTCTTCATATTGTCATTTTATTTTGCCTTTACCACCAAGCACACTTCTAGGTAGACTTTACACAATGTTTTACCAAATCATCGTCTTTTATCACAATATTCAGCCTCCAATCCAGTTTAATTCAACCAGAAAGGAGGAGGCTGATGTCATACATCGGGAACATCCATTCTGCTGAGTCTCAGGATGAAGTCCAGCAGATACATTTGCACTTTCACCTCTATTGGCTTATTGGTGACGAAAAATCCTGGTACTCCAGCTTTTTCCAGAGTTACCTGCTGGTCACTGACCTGAAAAATATAATATTACCAAATGAACTTTCAGGTTTAGCATTTCTTTTTAAAGTTTAGCATTGCTATAGTTGTAATAAATATTACAGCATATATACCTACAGTGTGTAAAAAAATTTGCTGCAAATATATTTTAAGGGGTGAACCAGCCCATGAAACTGAACAACTTTTCCTAAGGAACATAAGATCGAAATATGAAAAAAAAAATTGCACCTTCCATACAAAAGGTAGCCGACATGTCAATTTATACATATGGCTCCCCCAATTTATGTCCAAAAAATTTTTTCGTATTACGACGCATGTTTCTTTATTTTTACACCTTATATATGGGGTTCACAGAATGATTTCTTTTTTATTTAAAGTTTGGTTAAACCAAAGAATACTGGCAAAACTAAATTCACCTTCTGATCTAGCTGGATAACAAGCTTCATGTCTGTCTGTTTGAGTTCCTCTTTGTGTCTTCTCAATAGGAGAGCCTTTTGCAGCTCTTGCTGTTGAGGATCAGTGACTGTACTGATCATCTGTTGTAGTTCCACTGGAATTAAAAAATAAATGTTCTAAGCATGTACAGTAGTTATTTCTGTTAAAGACATCTTGAAATGTTTAGATTAGCCAGCTTGTAAATAATTCACCTAATAGCTGGGTCTCCATTGAATGAGCAGCCTCAGATGCTCACTGCCACTTCAATGCGCGGTCAGTGTGGACAGTTTTACGCCTGAGTAAGAGACCGCGCATTGCGCGGCATGCTGCGCGCGGCAGTGAGCATCTGAGGCTGCTCGTTCAATGGAGACCCAGCTAATGATGATAGAACAGCAACATTCCCTTGCCTGTCTGCTAACTAAGCACGGTATTGTAGACATAGATAAGGCCAACAATGCCATGCTAACAGTTTTTATTTCTGTTTTTGGCCCTGGGGCCACCAAACCTACGCCTAACGGTTTTTTGGGGAGCTAGGGGCCATTGTAGTTGTTATTGTCTTTCTTTTCGCATCGGGCACCGAGAATAATGAAATACCATTAATATTTGCCATTATTTGACCCTTACATGTGTGTTTATTGATGATCTGAAGCCTCTGTTGGAACAAGTGTTTCTCTGTGACATGTTGAATTTCCATTAGCCCTTTCACAATCTCAAATATGGTGTCGTTCAGAAGACAGTTAGCCAAACCTGAGAGCAGTTCAATAGGTACTCTCATTTGGTATTTCCTGAAAGAAATTGTGGTTCAGAGTACAAACGTCGTTAGACATTTTATAAGTTTGGCTGCCAAAACCACTGCTGCTAGATAGTAACTATACAGCTTCTACATTGGATCAGATAAAGGAGAAAACACATGGTAAATAATGCAAGGGACTCACGGTGGTAATTCTCTAGCCATTTCTTGTAGCTGCTCTAGCAAAAAGTACAATTTTCTTTGCAAAGCTTCTGGTGTTTGTTCTTCGAAATCCATTATGGAGCATAAGCCATAAGCATTAGTCTGCACTAATAAAGCTTCTGTACTAAGTAGTTGCAGCACAGTCTTTAAAATATTTTTTTCGTAAAATATTTTGTTTGAAGCAGTAAATCAAACACACAAACCGCATAAAATATAAAATACAACAGCTGTTTGAATGAATATAGCGAATGGTTTGGTTTAAAACGAAGCGCTCACTCATTCTTTTGTCATACTCGTTCTTTATTCATTCTCTTCGTCTTGTCATTGTCACAGGTGACTTAAAGTGCGTTTAATAAAATAGTTCATATGCCGGTATGTTGGCTCCAATATCTGTCAACACCGTCAAAACTTTTATACGTGCCCGGAGGTATTCTTACGATTTAATTATTAAAAAATATTGTGAATATCATGCCAAAAACATTAAGAAGTGACGAAAGAACAATTTTGCTAAAACTGAAAGAGTTTTGTTAACGTGAAAAACGCAATGAGGTTCCAGTGATCCCGTTATGTTAGGACTTTCTAATAGAAACAACCAGGTTTAACTTAACAGCACTTGTATTTATTCCATTTTAGGCGATCTACGGTTTACATAAAATACACGGTCATGTCGGCCGGCAAGTAATCACAGACAAGCTAGTTTTTTTTTAAACATCCACAAACAAAAAACAATGTTACCAGATAATTCTATTGAATTACTAACACCCCTCCCCAATAGAATTAAACTCACAACTATACATTAGTTAATCTCAAATTAAACTTTACAATTTGAAACATGAACACTAAAAACTTAAGTAACTCTAGTCTGAGAACGACCCTACTTAACACTGGGAAATAACCCTACTGATAATGACTCTACTTTTAACAAAAAAAACAAACTGGACTCTAATTCAATTAAACAACATATCTCTAAATTTCAAAAACAATTGCTTGCCTAAAGGTTTCGTGAACATATCACCTAACTGTTCCCCTGTAGGTACATATTTCAAAACAATAGTACCATTCACAATTTTGTCCCTTATAAAATGGTGCCTAATACTAATATGTTTAAGCCTCTTATTTGACTCGGGATGCAATGCAACCTTGATGGCTGACTGGTTGTCCTCATACAACACAACACTTTTAATATTAAGACTCAAATTAAAGTCGGACAATAACTTTTTCAGCCAACAAGCCTCCACAACCCCTACACTTATAGCTACAAATTCAGCCTCCGTAGATGAGATTGCCACAGAATTTTGTTTTCTAGAACCCCACATTACTGGACAGCCAAATAACTTAAAACAATAGCCCGTAGTGGACTTACGATCTATTAGATCCCCTCCCCAATCTGCATCTACGTAGCCTTCTAACACGTCATTATTGTCTCTCTTATAGACTAGGCACAGGTCAATTGTTGACCTAACATATCGCAATACATTTAATAGCATTTTGTACAACAAATTGCTAGCACAGTGTTGGTACCTGCTTAGAATAGAAACAGATGCACACAGATCAGGTCTTGTACCTTGAACTGCATACATGAGGCTACCAACCAATTGCCTGCATTTTGTTTCAATTTCCTGACTCTCCGGCTTGTCTCTTTTTAACAAATCAAAATTGAAATTAACATCAATAGGTGTGGCTGCCGGACTACAACTAGACATTCCAAATCTATCTAGAACTGATTCTAAATAAGTAGATTGGTTCAGAGTAGTTATCCCTTCTTTCAAATTTTGCTCTATATGAATACCAAGATAATCAGATAATTTGAAATTTTTCATTTTAAAGTTCTTTGACAACACAAGCTTAACTCTGTCTACTTCTCCGTCATCAGTCCCAAATAGTAATATATCATCGACATACAATAGGAGGTAAGTCTTGGTTTTCCCGTTACACTTGGTATACAGACAACTATCATTGCAAGATTGAATGAAACCATCTTTCTTTATCACACCGTCAAACTTTTCATTCCAGTATTTTGGTGATTTTTTTAAACCATACAGCGACTTGTTTAACTTTACAACTTTAACATCATGCTCAGAATTTTTAGGCAAGTACATGTAAACTTCCTCATCCATATCTCCATTCAAAAAAGCACTACACACATCCATTTGACTTATTTTTAAATTTAATTTTGTAGCCACTGCAATGAAAGCTCTGACGGTTGGCAACTTAGCAACAGGAGCATATAGCTCATTCAAATCAAAATCTTTTTTTTGTTCAAAGCCTCTAGCCACTAATCTAGCTTTAAATTTAATATTACCATACTCATCAGTTTTCTTTCTAAATACCCATTTACTGCTTATTGCCTTTTTCCCCTCTGGTAAAGTAGTTTCAGTCCAAGTTCCATTATCTTTTAATGCTTCAAGTTCTACATCTATGGCTTTCAGCCATTCTTTTTTGTCATTACTGGACAATACTTCATCGTAAGTCATTGGCTCTTCTGCCATAAACAAGAAGTAGTCTTTTAGCTTTTCAGGCATTTTTAGCATTCGTGTGCTTCTTCTACTAGACTCTTCAGGCTCTTCAGTATTTACTTCTGTTGTATTTTCTGCCTCTGCTGCGTCTCTAAAGCTGTCATCAACGACCTCACTTACCTCTGTACTTTCTTCTGTACTCTCTTCTATAATTTCTGGACTTCTATCCACCACAACCGGTATCTCTTCTCCACTTTCATGCACCTCTTCTTCACTCTCAGGCCTTTCTTCCTCTTGCCCATCTTCTACTATTTCAGGTACATCATACACATTCTTGGTATTTCCAGTTGGTATATCGTCACTTTTCTGTACTCTATCACTTTTTCTTTTATTTCTTGTGAATATGACATCTCTTTTGATCTGTACAACTTGCTTTTCAGGTAGATATATTCTATATCCCTTGGTACTCTCACCATAGCCCATAAACAGACCTCTTTCACTTTTAGGATCCCATTTCCTGCGCAGCTGATCAGGGACATGCACATACACTTCAGTGCCAAATTCCTTTAATTGGGTTATGTCATATTTCTTACCAAATCATAGTTCATATGGTGTAACTCCAGTAACTGAGCTTGTGCCGGTACGATTAATTGTAAATACTGCCGTATTTATTGCTTCTCCCCAGAGATATTTAGGTAAACTCTTTGACTGCAACATTTATTTTTATTTTTTATTATTGAATACAATGTATAGTTACAGGTTATACCTAAAAATACTATACAAGGAACATAAAATTTATATCAAAGAAAAAATAACATATAAAATTTGAACAAAAACGAAACAAGATAATGACTTAAAACTAATGAGATCAACTTAAAATACTTGTCGTACCATACAATATGTCATGGGTTTTCTCGCAAAATTTAAGACACCTCCTACTCAAGATTGACATGCTTTCGGTGAATAAATCCATCTCTGGCGTCTCATTCAAGAGCTGTCCAATGAGGCTAAGCCCTCGTTGAAGAGGTGACTGTCGTCGAGCCTCCGTGCGACACTTCTGTATAGCTAGGAGCTGATGTCCACGAGCACGCATGTACTTGTCCGGTACATAAAGTGACAAGGCACTCGACACCAGTTCCGGATTATCATAGTCCCCACGTAGGATACGGCAGGTTGTTACCATGAGTTGGTAATCTCTCCTTGTTTCCAGTGAGTTGAAACCCAACATACCCTGAATAAATTTAGTTGGGTAAAGGAATGGATAGTATCCAAAACTTTTCTTATAAAGCGACCGTAGGAATGCTTTTTGGACTTTTTCAATCAGCAAGCAATAGGTGCTTTCATGTGGCGCCCATATGATAGATGCAGTTTCTATTTTGGCACGTACTAGAGCAGAAAATAGTAATTGGATCGTATTTCTGTCACTAAAGTCCCTCGTGTTGCGAACTACAAATCCGAGTCTTCGATAGCATTCGACTGCAAGAGCTGCAATGTGATCGTTAAACGTAAGCCTTGTATCGAATACAACCCCTAAATCCCTAACAGATGTAACGCGTTCGACTGCATTGGTGCCTAAATAATATTGATTATGAATTGGTTTTAGTGCACGCGTAAAAGACATCGTGCAGCATTTATCATAATTAAAATTGAGACTATTAGCGATGCTCCACTGAAAGACTGAATTGATATCTGATTGTAGCTTTTCGCAATCAACTAATGAGTTGACTACGCGGACCAGCTTTAAATCATCAGCATAAAGAAGACAAGATGAATATTTTAATACTGAATCTAAATCGTTAATCATTAATAAAAACAAAAGGGGACCTAGAATGGAACCTTGAGTAACGCCGGAGCGCGTGTGATAGGGTTTGGACGTATAGCAACCGTATCGGACATATTGACGACGATCACTCAGGTAGTCTGCAAAAAGTGTTAACAGGGAAGGTGTGAAGCCAATCATACATAGTTTCTTCAATAGTAAATCGTTGTCAACTCGGTCAAAAGCTTTGGCGAAATCAAAGTATATAATATCCACTTGTGCTCCTTTGTCCATGTAAAAAGATACTAAATCTACGAGACTTAATAAGTTGGAGTTTACTGATCGTCCTGATCTGAACCCGTGTTGACTGTTGCTTAAGTAAGGACTGACTTGTTTAAGTATTTTACTATGTAGTATTATTTCAAAAACTTTAGCAATAGCAGATAAAATAGCTATAGGTCTATAGTTCTCTATCAATGCCTTATCTTTATTTTTGGGAATCGGGGTAACTTGTGACAACTTCCATTGTGTTGGGTACTTACAGCTGTTTATTGATAGATTAAAAATATAGACCATAGGTTTAACTAAATGCTCTTTGCATCCTTTTAATATATATGCAGGTATATTGTCAGGTCCTACTGCACTCGCTGATTTAAGTTTCTTTAATGCATACTCTACATCTGACTTGGTTATAGAATCAATATGAACGTAATTAGCCGACCTACTAGAGTCACTGGAGTTTGCATCGTTAACGCTAAGGGTCGGCCGATTTGGTAGAAAAACGCTAGAGAAAAAGCTAGCGAAACCATTTGCAGCTTCGTGACCCTCCAAATCCTTCCCCTGATAGTTTAGGCGCGAAACAAAGCCACCTGTAGTTTTAAGATTATTAACGTGTCTCCAGAACTCTTGCGGCTTTTGTTTGATATTATTTTGTATACGATTAATGTAAAAAACATGGTGCGAGCAGCCTCTGTTACTGTCCTCATTTCTCTCTCAATTTTGCCATTTTGTTCAGGCGTGTATGCCACAGTTGTTTCATGTTTTATACCTTTATCTTCCAAGTAACCTTTTAATTTTATAAACTCTGTCCCTTTATCAGTTCTCAAAATATCCATATCTTGTCCCGTCTCTCTTTTTGAAAAAGTAATAAAGTGTTTTATTTTGTCAACAACTTCAGTTTTCTCCTTCATCATGTACACTTGCCGGTAGTGTGTATAATCATCTTTCAGTAACAAATAGTATCTTGATTTACCCAGGGACATCTCCTCCATAGGACCACATACATCAGCATGCACTAACTGGCATGGCCTTGTTGTTTTTTGTGTGCTGCTCTGAAAGGGCAATCTATGCTGTTTCCCTTTATAACACTGCACACACTCAGCGTTCTTCTCCTCAATATATTGAATATTTTGTTTCTTCAAAATCTTCCTGCAATACTCAAAGTTTTGATGTGCAAGTCGAGCATGCCACTCTAACAACGTAAGACAATCTTGGGTAACATTTGCCTGAGCAACATCTGGCTTCAAACGGAACTCCATACAATACATTTTTCCAACTCTATGAGCCACAGCTGCCACACTCCCATGTTGATCTACGATCTCAGCCTTATTTGAATCGGCACTCAGAAAAAATTTCTTTGCCAATGCAGTTGACAACGAGAATAAATTTGCTTTCAGCTTGGGGACATACAGCACCTCGTTAAGTGTGGTATCTATCCAGTCATGCCCATAAAAAGCAGACAGTTCAATTTTTCCAACACCAACCGCATGTATCACTGAGCCATCTCCGATAACCACTTGTCTAGGTTCAGGCAGATCCTTGTAGTCTATCAACAGATTTCTTTCTCGTGTCATATGCTCTGTAGCACCACTGTCCATAAACCAACTATCACTTTCACACAGTGAGCTTACCATAGCACTTACAAAGAAGGCATTGTTGTTAGTTTTTTTCTGTTTATTATGAAGCTGAACAGGTTTCCGGCACTGACTTTTAAGATGTCCTGCTTTTCCACAAGAGAAACACTTTCGTTTTTCAAAGCCACTGCGGCAGTCCTTGGCTAGGTGTCCAGGTGCATTACATTTATTGCACCGCCTCACAAAACCATTGCCATACATTGCCATGTTTTCACTCAGGCACTCAGACTTCTTTGTTTTGACCCTCTCTTCTTCTACAAGTAATCGTGCCACCATGTCATTAAAGTTCTGTTTGTCCGTGTCAACAGATTCCCACGCTGTGACAAAATGACTGTACTGCTCTGGCAGTGACATCAATACTTTTGTCATTAAGAACTTATCAGACACAGTTTCTCCTGCTTGCTTTAACTGGCTTGCCATTTCCTGCACTTTGGCCAAGTAGACTGAGAGCTCCCCTCCTTCAAACTTACTCTGCAAGAATCTCTGTTGCAACATAAGTGTGTTAGTAGCCGATTTTGCTTCAAAAACACTACGAAGCTTCCTCCACATTTCGCCGGCTGTCTCACACGTCAGAACGTGAATCATCGCTTCCTCACTCAACCTTGATACAATGACGCTTTGCGCCTTGATATCTTTCTTTAGCCAGGCTTCATCTCCAGTCACTGGCTTCTCAGGCGGTCCATCAACCACAGAAAATAACTCGGCTCCCTTCAGCGTTACAGTAATTTGGAACTTCCACACACTCCAGTTACGCTGGCCCTCCAGCTTGATAACAGAGGATGATGACCCCGCCATGGTACTAGAATCTGACTCCAACATTAGGTCACTACACTCCTCCTCTGTAGTCTGATGTCGTGATTGCCACCAGAGCACTCCCCACGACCTCCTTCAGACACCGCCGATGCTCGAAAAAACAGCCGCCGAACAATAAGACAAAACACGACGCAGCTTGTGCTACCACCGCACCTCCGCTAGCGCAACTTCGTGATCTTCACCTAAAACAGAATCATGAGCGCTGGGCCCATAACCTGTTAGGACTTTCTAATAGAAACAACCAGGTTTAACTTAACAGCACTTGTATTTATTCCATTTTAGGCGATCTACGGTTTACATAAAATACACGGTCATGTCGGCCGGCAAGTAATCACAGACAAGCTAGTTTTTTTTTTAAACATCCACAAACAAAAAACAATGTTACCAGATAATTCTATTGAATTACTAACAGGATGTGTTCTAGTTCGGGTCAAATAGGGTTGCCAGCTAAGGCCGGATCATTTAAACAAATAAACTATTATATTGATTTAGGTAGTAATATTATGAATGAAAAAGTGTGTTTGTTTGTTTGTCCGTCTTTCCTATCCTGATACGGATAAATATATGAGTGTGAATTTTTGTATGTTGATGGATAAGATGCTGGAGATTGACATAGGCTACTTTTTGCTGCGGGAAAGCATCTAATTAAAAAATCTAATAAAACAGCCGCGGATGAAACAACTAAACAAAAATAAGTTAATTCTTAATTAGAAGTAAACGGTAAGAGAATACAGCAACTCATTCGCAATACCGCCAACATGACGTGCATAAGAATTATTATATGCAACGCACTTTTAATGGAAAGACGTCTTGTCATTCGCTCGTTGTCGTTGAATTCCATTCAGCATTCCAAAATAAGTTGATTGAATTCATTCGTTCTTTCATTGGTATACTTTTGCATAATTTGTAATATTTTGGATTTATTTTTGCAAAGTAGGTACATATCTGTGATTGTGTGTGCAATTATTATTGTCCCTAGAACAGTGAATTGGTTTTTTCTATCTGCTTTATATTAAAATCACCATTATAAAATCAAATGAACAGTGGTTTGATGCACAGTCATTTCATTACTCACAAATACAATGAGAAATTCAATAATAATTATTTCCCTTTTGTCGTTGTTGAGAGCTGATATCTCGATAGCAGAAATAAAGGCGTACAATGTACCGTAAGTATAGTTAGTTTAGATTACAGAACTTGTTTTCCCAATCTGTGTTACCATTCCCTTTTTGGTTACCTATTCTTATTTTTCAGACCTTATAAAATTGAAGGAAGCCCTGAAGTATGCACCAAAATCTTAGATTCATTTGCTGAATACGCAGCTAACTTCACAAAATGCTCAATCCAACATGCTCGACCTATCAGACTTTGCGAACAGTGTGTTGAACAATATGATAGGTTTGATAAAAAATACCAAGAGTTGTTAACTACACAGGTGAATGGAACAACGTGCAGATCTCTATTTGTGTCCCAAGATAGGCTAGATGCTGTCTTACAGTTCTATAATAATATTGTTGCTGTTTGGGATAAAGGAAACTGTAAAAGTAAGTACCTACTAAGCAGCTGCTGCTGCGGTAAGGCTCAATTCTCTGAAACTCTGGCGAAACAACAACACCCCACACACCAGCATCTTAAATGAAGCGCATGCAGACCTGCCATTACTCGCAGCTGTAGGTGACAGGATCCCAAAACAATTTATATTTGATAAAAAGTATAAAATACAACTTCACGAAGACGACTTATACGAGGGCCTTACCCCAAAAGAGCTTAGGATCTTTACGGACGGCTCTAAGACAAAGTCTGGTACAGGATCCGGTGTGTTCTCGGAGGACTTCAACATCAGACTCTCTACACCACTGGGAAGCCACAACTCAGTCTTTCAAGCTGAATGTTTGGCGATATCGGTAGCCGCAACAGCCATAGCTGCCAGGGAAGTGAAAGGTCATTCCATCCGAATACTCTCAGACAGCATGTCTGTACTGCAGGCACTGAACAGTCATGTAATAACCTCAGGGCTAATATACGAATGCCACCAACGGTTAATGGAGGTATGTCAACACAACCAAGTAAGGTTACAATGGATCAAAGGACACAGCGGCTCTAGGGGCAATGATGCTGCAGATGAACTGGCCCGAAGAGGATCGGACACCATAGCCTACGGGCCGGAACCGATCATACCTATCCCGGTAGGCAAAATCCGCTCCCTATTAAGAGAACGCACCAAAGACGAACATAACACACACTGGACCGGTTTAGAGGACTGCAGGCAGGCTAGAGAAGCCCTGCCGACAATATCTAGCCGCCTATCCAAGAAGTTGCTCCGACTGAAGAAAACCCAACTTCGTATGGTAACCAGCGTCATAACCGGTCACGGTCACTTCAACAAGCACCTCTCAGTCATAGGTGTTACTGACAGCCCCCTATGTAGGGCATGTATGGAGGAAGAGGAAACAGCCGCCCATGTGGTGTTACACTGCAAAGAGGTGGCAGCATACCGGGCAAAATACCTCGGAAACCCGAGGTCAATCCCCGAGGTACTCAGTGATTTGGTAGGGTTACTGGGCTTCCTTGGGGAAATAGGATGGCTCGAGTAGGGAGCCCCCACCCTTTACGCAAAATAGGCGCATGCAGACGTCGAGTTGCGGAAAACAGCCCGTCTTACCATTACCATTACCAAGTACCTACTCCTTATTAGTTTATAGTCTTTTTATCTCACGAGTGCACATTAGCCATACTTGTTTGTGTTATCATACTCTCTTTTTGTTGGACAACTGAGAACATACACAAGTATGGCTAATGCCCACTCATGAGATAAAAGACCTATACATCTACCTTTTCTAGTCGGTACTTATAATTTCTTAAGAAGTCTTATTTTATTATCTTTGTAATGTTTATTTCAGCATGCTTCGATTGGTCGGGGCCAGTAATCCAACTCTCCAACAGTACAAAACACTTCATAACATTATTCAATGTTACTACAAATTGTATAACTACTTATTTCAACAAATCTAATTATGATGAAGCATGTAAAAACTGTATGCAGCAATACCTTGAACTAGATAGATTCTACATATCATTGAGTCCAGATGCTATAGGAGTGGACAACATTTGTATGGATATTGTTGATTCTGTAAGTTCATTTTTTATTGCTATAGGTATGTATGCATAAAATTCCTGTATTCTTACAAATTAATGATTTTATTTGTAGATGAATGCTACAAGATTTATGTGGAGTAAAACTTTGAACTGCTGTAAAATAAGGAAGACACCGGAAATAATATTCTTATGTTGCACTGGAATAATTTCTTTTCTTCCAATATTGTACTATTTGGCTGTAAGATACTGTGGACCTATGAGAGACCTTCCAAAAGTTTTGCGACGTAAGTTTTAGTTTTTGTAAGCATATGTTGAATGATGTTTTGTGTTTTACTCAATTGAATTAATTGCAAAAACATGTCTTATCTACTCTAACAATGTATTTTCGATTTTCAGAGTCTCGATTTCACCAGCAGTTTTTGAGAGCAGTAAATAGAAATTCCAACTAATCCAAGAAATAAACAATAAGCATTTTTTATAACTCAACTTTATTGACCAAAGAAATAAATTCTAACTCGTAACTATGATTTTATTCACAAGAAGAAACTTCCATCTGATCACATACTAGGATGAGGCACATAATTAACCTATTGGTACTATGGTAAGACAATACTATTGTGCTTTAGTTGTTTTTTGTTGGAATACCATAACTATGTTGTAGTAAGTTTCAAAATTCTATCTGTGTCTGGCTTTCTTGTTGCTACTTTTCTTCACAGCACTGCTACTGCTGCTGCTATTAAGTTTGTGTTTGAGAGAGTTTGGTGTTGTGTCACCTTTACTAAGCATACCACTCACACCAGAATCCTTATCTTTTGGTGTGCCAGGTCTGCTATCTATTCCCATACCGGCCAATAATTTACTGTCACTTCCATAAGTTTTCTGAAGCATGCCTGAAGATGTTGCTATCTTTGTGGTGGCATTCTGTTTGTGAGTCATGGTTTTATCAATGCCTCCATTTGTGTGTTGTTTTCCTGCTGGTTTGGATGCAATACTTTCGGAAGAGCCATGAATTGTTGTGTGGTTTAGATTTCCCAGCAATCCTGAACTAAGTTGAGTATCAGAAGAGTCTTCATTTGTTTGTGATTCAGTTTCACTATTCCTTTCATCTGCAAATTTAGAAATTAGTAAAATTTTGCAAATTTAGAAATAAGTAAAATTTTGCTAACACCATTCAACCCATAATGAACTGAATTAATAACTTACTTTTTGCTTCAGCAGGGTCTACGAGCCCACTGACAGCCTGAAATGTAGTGATAAATTTGAGAAATGTGGTAAAGGCAAATATTGCATACATAAATGTATTTTACTAAACAAATAACTTACAGCCATGGAAGTAATGGAAGATTTGGAGAATAATCTTTCAGCTTCTTTGAACTTTCTGTTTCTTTTATCTGCCTTTGAATTAGTGCTTTTATTAGTAGTAAGGTAGCGATCCCACCCTCTTATAATATTTCCATACAGTTGAGTATCTTCTAAGTACGAGCCTTCAAATGCATAGATCTGGCGCTCTAAATTTGCTAAGGTTTCCTGAAATCGAATCATAACAATTATATTAATACAGTCATACTTGGACTGAAATTTGGTGCAATAAGATCGCAGCTGATGAACACTTACAGCCACTTCGGCTTTCCTTTTTACTAGATCAGCGAGCTCCGCTCTTGTATCTGCTACAGAGTTTTGTTTAGACGCCATGTTGTTTTTGTTCGACTGTACGCTTAGGGCTTCGCTGGCGGGACTTTGCGGTGAAACAACCATGTCGCTAGCTAATTGATTAACTGGTTTATGCTTCCATATTTAGGCCACTGTTCTAAGACTCTATCTATAACAGATAATAACACTAGAATATCGTTAAATCAATATTGAATTCTATGTTCACAAACATGCGTCAGTTCCTATTCCAATGATGGTGACCACCACGTGACCACAGATCACTAGTATATTTGTCCTATGATGACAGTTAGTAACGGTGCTACCATTTTTAAAATAAACTGCAGGCAGTTCTGGAGTGCGTTCGTGAATGCTCTAAAAATTAGAAATCTTCTCAATTGACAGTTCTAAAATAGGAAAAATGTCATGAAAAAAGTTTTGGTATTTTTAGTCATAATCATATTCATAAATCTTTATTAGTGCATAAAATATGCTTCTACTTTAAATATAGCACTACCATTGTCATTTACAATTACCTAATAAAAAATTAACCTAACATATAGATAAAAATGTTAAACTAACTTAACCTAGGAAAAACCCCCGTCCGAGAGCGGCAAGTCTCAGGTGACAAGTAGAAAATTTTTCAATTTGTCATTCACGAACGTACTCCTGCCTGTTTTCGTTTCTTCGCTCATTTCTTGGCCACACTGATCGGAAGTTCGAATGAATGATTGGATGACGTAGAGTGCATGTTCGTTTCATTGTTTTTTTTTTTGGTTGACGAGCGATTGATCATGCTCTTATCATCACTCACGCATCAAAAAAATGTCTTCCGTGCCTAAGTAAATAAATAATTTATTTTTTTCAATATCGTAAATATTGTTCTTCTTTGAAGATAAGTGTGTGGCCTAACAATGTCCGTTAATTACATACCTCGTGTTACACAGGTAAGCGACTACAAAATACATGCCACCAGTATTTGATAAGTTACCTACATAATATAATCATAATTTTTACTTTACAGCTAGATGCTGGACAATTGGATAAACAATTAGAGGAATTAATAAAACAACAACTTTTTGTGGCAACCAAATTTTTAGAGGTGAGTGTATTAGTGAAAAGATAAGAAAAAAATCCTCTATGGACCTATGTACCACTGGTATGCACCTACCTATCATTTCCTATGCTTCTCATTTGAATATAATTACAATTTCTACTCATTTTCAGCCTGGAATCTTGCAGCCAATTTTACCAGAGTTGGAACTGATTATTCGGACTTGGATTTTTAAATATTCAGTGTGGGACAAAAAATGCACATTTGGCCAGCAGATGCTATCCTTGAGTTATAAGCAAGATAACTTTTCTCGGAGTAAACTATGGTGGTACTATGGCTATACAATTGGATTGAAATATGTGAAAGATCGGGCAATCTACAGTTATACTTCTAACGCAAGAATACAAAATTTTATTAATTCATTAGAAACTTTCCAATTGGTTGGAGATATTCTAAATTTTTTGAGATTTATACAAACTGGTAAATTCCCTCTCCTAATAGATTTTATTTTGAGACTGGAGCTTTCTGCTGAAAAGTTAACGAGAGAAGACCTTACTGATTTTTCTTGGACCAGAGAACTCTTGTGGCATAATTTTATTGTAAGTAAAGTAAATCATAGTAAATCAAGTAACTGGTGAATTTATAATTTTTTTAAAATAACTTTTTCACTTTTCAGGAGCTCATAGGCACTACAATCTCCCTTATAAATATCTTTGGACTAAGAAGGAAATTGTCGCATGCATTGAAGTATGTGTGGTGGAGGGATCATTCAAAGGCGGGGAAGGCAGGCATTGCCACCATGACCATCAACACTTTGTGTGCCTGCTGCAACAGTAACCCAGTGCTGCCTTACACCATGGGGTGCTCACACATATTCTGTTACTATTGCCTCATGGTGAGATAATTTTTAGCATTTGTAAAAATGTGATCACTATAGTCTTTTTAAATAGCCCCCTCAGTCCTCTGTAGCACATGACACATGGGCCTCCCCCAAAATATCCATTTAGATTTTGATCATTAACTACAATTAAAGTAAGCAATGCACTTGACAGTAGGTATAGGATAAAACATACACATTTTCGTAGCTTTATGTTGCATAAATACCTACATACCCAAAAGTTTATATTAAATAAAGAATTGTTTGTTTTTGACAATAATTATTATTGTTTTACCTTGGTGTCAGAGCTTTGACCATTATTTATTATAGTTGGTAATGTTTCTAATTCTCAATTGATGTCTGACTCTATTTTGAATAAATTAAAGTTATCTTTCTCTTGCTCTTAATAGTAATGTTGTTATTTGTGACTGATTTTGTGTTTTTCTTTGTTACAGGCCAACAAGACAGCTGATCAAGACTTTGCTTGTCCAAAGTGTTATTTCAATGGGAATCAAATCAACAAACTTGTCATGGTGTGAGATTCATTGGATGGTGTATTGGTTAGTGCTAGTGGTTAAGGGTCTAATTTTAAGGCTGTGATAAAACAAAGTTTAGTATACTGTATTGTTAACTTTATATTATATAAATATAAATAAAGGGTATTTTTATAACTGTTAGCCAGATCATCTTTTAAAAATCTATTTTTTTTAAATAATGAAACACTTTTGATAATAATCATAATCTGTTTACAAAACTAAATCATTTTATAATCTAGGAATACATTTATCATTATCACGTTATTTTGCCATATTTACAGCATGGCACGAAAACACACTAAATATCCTTATTAATAATAGGTGATTTATTTACAATTTTGATTTTGTTAGGTACTTGTAGCTTTCGTTCATTAAAAAGATTTTCTACATCTTATGAAATATCCAATTAAAAGTCTAAAAGTTCTTCACAATCAATTTTACTTACTCTAACTGACCTACACCCTATTTGTTGTTAAATGTGAGTTATAGTAACATTTTAGGTTCCTTGAATTCTGTACATGGTGGAACTGTAGAAGGCGCTGAGCTCAAATTAGCTAGAAATAAGCATTTAAAGTTGTTCAAATTATTGTTGAATACTCTATGTATGTAGTTACTTTAACTATTTCGTACTAAGCAGAGTATGTTTGTATACAGGGTGTAAAAGGAGTAATAGTTGCAATCTTCACAATAAACCACACAGTCAAAACAATCATTTTACGCAATAAACATCTTTTCACATCATACTTCATAATATAAGAGCCGGCTCACATCTAGCGCAATACGGCGCGACCCGTTTAACATAGCAAGCTGGAAATAAACCTTAACTCAAATTTAAGTGACTAAAGGATACAACATCAACCTTATTCAGATTCCGGTAAGGTCAAATTCGTTTTGCTACAGAAAACGGTGCGCGCTTAATTCTGCCAGTTTTTTCCTGCTAGTTATGTGCCGGCTCACTTCAACGCTTCAACGCAGCAAATAGTGCTCAATCGCTCCAGGCGATCTATCAACACAGGCGGTGACAGTTCTAGCCTATAGGTAACTATCTGCAGTGCTATAGGTGTCGATTCGTATATCTGTTTACTAAAAATAGCTCTGTCACTTTCCGGCAACGAGAATCAGAGAAGGATTTAGTTAGCACATGTCATCATGTTAATAAATTTTTAATTAAAAGAGAATTGACTTCAAAGAACATAAAAGTGCCAACCTCAATTTTTTTGTCGGTTATGCTTAAATCCTTCATGCTTCAAGCTTAAAACCTTCTCCTAAGTCTGACAAACACTTCGCTGAAAACAGCATCAAAATCGGTTCAGCCAAACGCGAGAAAAACGCTGACAAGTATACATACAGGTCAAACTGAGAACCTCCTTTTTTGAAGTCTTTTAAAATTGGCAATGATTTCTTCGCCATTTCGTAAATTTCCTTGTACATGTCTAGTCGCCATCTCCTTAATCATATTTTTTTACCAATGTACGTAGTCAATTTTATTCGCGACTATCCTATCCTTGTCTGAGCCTATTCACCTGAAAGTGACAGCGTTCTTTTTAGTCTCGTATAGATACGACAGTTAGTATTTGTCTATAGGTTATCTAATGGTGTGCGTCCTTACTGTTGCGCACGTCGGCATGGAAACCGGTCTCCCAGTCGGCGTGGTAGCTCACGGTGCGCACCGACCCGTCTGGCTCCACCAACGAGTATTGGCCTGGTTAACAGATATAGGTTTATATCACAGTACTTATTTTGTGGTTATATTAGGTATGTGATCAATAATTCAATATCAATGCATATAAAAAGTAACGTAGTAATTGGGTGATTATGTTCTAGCCGTGAGGTGTCGGCTTAGAATTGCATCACACCATTCCTACCCGTGGGTGTCGTAGGGGATGAATCCATAGAATGGGCATAGCAGCGCTCCACGTGAATATCTGCACTAAGCTCGCCTATCCGGCTGCCAATCGTGGTGAGTACGGCAATACCCTCAATTTGGGGAAGGCCCATGTCCAGCAGAGGACTGGTTGTGACTGTAGACGTAGTAGAATAGTGTAGTAGTATAAAATGAAGTCGTCTTTCACTATTATCTGCTTTTCTGTCATAGATAGCTATGGTGCCGTGTTTTTCAATAGAAAGTGATTCACGAGAAAAAGCATACTATAGTAGTACTAGTAGTATTAGTAATAATATAGTCTGCTATGTTGATGGTGGTAATGATCTTTAAAAAGATCCTTTATACGATACTGCACCGCAGATATGCCATTTACATGTAGATACGTACGTACGTTTTCAGTTCCAAGCATGAAAAAAACATATGAAAATGCACTACTTTAACTTATTACCGAATAATAATATGAAAGACCTTGTATTTTCCCTCCAATCAACCTTATTATCTGTGGGTGATATATTTAGTGTAAGTGCTCACACAGGTGGGCGGTTTATAGCTGCACATTTGGATTAGAATACCTAAGTAATGTTATTATCAGTTTTAGTCCTAGGCATGTGGTAATTGCCTCGTTTATTTACTATTGTGTAGAATCGTAAGTCACATTTACGATATGATATCATTACCATTACCTTTAATACCTACCTACTTTAGTACCCACTTGTAACCTACGTAGTAAATTTTGACTTAAAGTATTTCTCATCTATTTTAAAATCTTAATTTTCGTTAGAAAGCTGAAATTTTCACTGACGTCGTATAATTCGAAGACGGGGTAACCACGAGTCCGACGGGAATAAAATATATATACAACAAATACCATATCTTCTTGCAACTTCCAAACAACAAACTATGTGTTTCATTCCTGCATGTGCATTTTTATTGGTAGGCAGTAGGCACATTTGTACGTAACCTTTCATGCGTGAACCCGACTCGCACTTGGCAGATTTTTACTTTTTTCTTACACCAAAATAACGAGAGTGGAAGTCAAAACATCTGTCAATGTCCCTTCACTAAATCATAAAAAGTGGATCGCATGGTAGATTAGCGTGTGCAGTAATATGCAAGAGTTAATATGTAAACGAGTCGTCGGTACGGCAGTCGTACGGAATTAAGGCTGATGTACGACATGTCTTATTCATTGGGCAATACGTCTTACAAGCGGAAGAAAATGGCGAAAGATAACATGATTGATCTGGACTAACACTAAACGCACGCAAATGTATGTGAGGTAAGGTTGGATGATACACTAGCTGAATGCCTCTGTAGCTGTGTGATCTAAGGGTCTGACAAAATCCAGAGTTCCTGGTTTGATCCCTCGGGCGACGCAGAGTAGTTGATAACTTACTACCTACGGCTAGATTATCGGCTGTTCATAGGTATATCTTTTTGAACACTCGCGGATTTAGTGTTGCTAAAGGTCAATAATCTTGCAAACTCGTCATAGATACTCGTACTACAGTAGTCCGATACTGGACATAGGCCTCCCCTTACTGTTTACCATACCAAATTTACAAGTTCTTGCTCATACGCTTGGCAGACGGATTCGCGAACACAGTGCAGTGTTGCCTTCGCAGGAAACGCTGCCTGCTGCTGCCTAATCCTTGGATACGTCCCTTAGTCGCCTATCACCACCCACGGGTAGTACTCTTCAGTCCGATCCGTTCTTCCTCAGTCCGATCCGTTCTTCCTCAGTCCGATCCGTTCTTCCTTCAGTCCGATCCGTTCTTCCTTCAGTCCGATCCGATCTTCCCATAACAACTTCTGAGCCCAGTCTCGCCCCAAGTGAAATCGTAGAGTCCAACACAAAAAGAACCCACGGGTAGATATTTTGCTTGACAGAAGTCAATAGTTTGTCCACTCACCTTTGACGACCTCCCCGTCGCGTTCCTCTTTCTGCTGCTTGATGTCTCCCGTGTGAGGGTCGTTCACTGCGTACTCGTAAGCGTAGCGGGGATGTGCGTCCTGTAATGAGTAATAGTTATGTTTACATTTAATGCCAGCTGTAGGTGGTATCTTTGAAATGTGGTGTTGGCGAACAATGAGACGACAAGCTGGTCCGAAATGATTGTATTGTTTCTAGTTAAGTTTTCTTTTCGGCTCTTGGAGATCTTGTGTGTTCTGATAGCTGACGACGAATAATAAAGATACCTAAAGTTTTATTCAGTCTCTCGTTGTCAAGGATAACAAAAAAAAGAAAAAAACTTTCTATTGTTCTCAACCGTTTATTTTGCAACTTTTATCTTCATCTTACAATTCGCAGGGCTGACTTTGCAATTCGACTACCTACGCCCTTATCTGACGGGTAGATAAGATAAATCGAGTAATGTCGTGAGAAATGTCAGCTAAAGTTCATGGTGTTACAAATAGACTAAGTTCAACACTACGCACAATGTTACTCGGCTAATGATCTACTTATTAGCTTTGTTTATAAGTGCCATTTGCGCTTTTTGGTCAAATTAGTCGGAGTCTGTCAAAAAAGGTTTTTTTTTAGAAAATTGTGTAGGTATCTGTTAGTAATTTGATTGTCGCCCCTCGCTATAGGTGGTCGGTACTTGCCACGTAAACAGTACAAAATAAACTTAGGGTATAAATTTAAAATACTTAGATTTATGTGGGATTTTCTTGACGTGTATCAAGCTAGGTTGTAGGTTTTGTTTTGGTTTTAACTTCCATAAATTACTGAAAATAGCTCCAATAATTATACATCTCTTTCTCTCTCTGTCAATAATACAATGACATTGCGATACCATTACATAATCAAGTACCTACCCACGTATAGGTACGTAAGTAAGTCATACATACCAAGTATTATTGATCTCAATAATTTATGTTTACTCGTATTTTATTAATGTAATTCAGTCAGGCCAATAAAATATATTGACTGATTTTGATTGATTGAAAGAAAGAATCTACTTACTACTTTACAAAAACCGTTCAAGTAAGTACTTATTTCATAATCTGTTACGTAAAAGTAACATAACTATGATAATAATTTTGGTTTAATTAGACTAGATTTGTTTTTCACTTCGTTAATTTGAAGATTGTATGTGACAAGCTCAGTTAAGTTCTTTTGACAAAAGTAAGTCAACGTAAGTGCGTGTTAACTTGGGTTTTATTGTTGATGACTCAGTAACTACATCACTAAGCTTTTAAAAAGCAGGCTTACTGGAACATTTTCGCAACACGACGCAAGTAAATGTACCTTAAGCAGGCTTTAAGCGGTCGATGGCAAAAACATCGCAACTGTGGCTACAAAAAGACAATTTATTTCGAAACCTCAATCTCTGTTAAGTATTCATTCACTATCATCAAATTAATTCGTATTTTGTCCTGATTAAAAGTTTAAAAAGACAAGTAGGCGATCTTGTGTCGCAGTAATTAGATTAGTATATTGCAACATGTTAGTACGATCATTTCTCACATTCGAACGGGTAATTGGTCGAGATTTCGATGTCACCGAACCTGATCAATCGTCCACTAATCAGAATTACGTCACTAATTGAGGCAGGTAATGAAGTAACATCATAATATTCGTATCATGCATGCCGCAATGTCCTGCGGCGAAATTATTTAGTAGATAGAAAAGTATGCTATTTACCTACAAATCAGGCTAAGCATGATTAATGAGTTCAACGGATACGCATTCTCTAGATTTTCAACGGCTGGTAACTAGTTGGCATATGACTGATTAATTTATTAGAATACGATAAAATTATGCAAATACGAATAAGATAAAACTTACGTAGTTATCCAGGAACTCTGTGTGCACATTCTTTGCGTGTCCAGCGTGGTGGTGGGCGGCTACATGGGTCAAGGCCGGGGCGGACACGTGGGCAGCAGCGGGAGCTACATGAGCCACAGCTGGACCAGAGTAGTGTGCTCCGGACACACTGCTGTACTGAGCAACTGGTGCAGCCGCGTAATGAGACACCACTTGAGCGGCCTTGCTTGCAGGCGCAGAGTACTGAATGGCTGGAGCACTGTAATGTTGCGTCACTTGAGGGAACTGACTGTAGTGTCCTGATACAGCTGGAGCGTAAGGAGCCACCGGCGAGGCGTATCCAGCGTCATGTACGTGAGACAACGAAGACACATATTGAGCTTGGCCTCTGTACTGAGGTGCAACTTGAGCAACAGGTGTCAAACCAGAAATAGGGCCAGGCTGAGGGTAGTGAGTCGAAGATCCTGACACAGCAGTGTATCGATCAGGCGTGATCAGTTGTTGATGAACTTGTTGCACTCTGAGAGCTGGTGACGCGGCATATTTAGCCGGAGCTGCGGCGAACACTTGTGTAACTACAGGTCCTCCAGCTTGAACGGTACTGTAGGAGTTCAAAGATGCCTTCGCTGAGGATCCAGTGGCTGCGTATGCTGATTGCTGAGCAAAGTTTTGGGCCACAAAAGTAGTCTTTGCAGGGGACTGGGCAAATTTTGCAATCAGGGGAGCTCCAGTGATTTTAGCCAAGATCGGTGCTTGTGCGTAAGTGGCTTGAGGAGTCACAGTTCGGCCGGTCGATCCTACTGCAGATAATCCAGCGGAAGTAGCATATCCATGGACTTCTTGATGCTGGTTTTGGACTTGGTTGGAGTAAGCTGGTGCTTGAGCGTAGTTTGAGTGAGATACCACCGACTGGTACGCGTTTGCTGGTGGCAGGTATTGGTTGGACTGAGGAACTGGCGCTTGGTATGAATATCCTTGAGACACGTGGCCAACTTGAGAAGCAAATCCACTGTTGGAAGAGTATCCTCCATTGATTGCGTATCCTGAATTTGATGAATATCCACCATGGGAGTACGCAGGAGCTGATAGTTGCACACTTGGTGCTGCTTTTGCGTAAGGCAGTTGCACTGGGGGGGCAGGGTATGAGTATCCATGTTGGTCACATCCGTCCAGCTTCTGCACCTGGCTCAAGTGGTAGTTCAAATCCGGATCATGATAGGCTAAAATATTTACGGTGAACGTAAACGTCACTATTATTATCTGAAACAAATGGAATTATTGTTAGGTGTAATCTAATTGATATGCAAATAATCCATAGTGGGCCTGGATGTGCTTTTTTACGAAATTATTATTTTTGACAAAAATATTAAAGGTACTTGTAGCATATGGTACTCTTCACAATTTGCTAACATTCCTAAAACGGAAATACTCACCCCTTTCATTCTGAAAATCAACTTAGAATACAAAAGCTGTATCTGTTTTCACATATATTTGAAAGTGTGAGCCAAACTTAAACGTGAGTCGAAATGAGAGCAGTATGGGTCCGCAAAGTCTTATATACTGAGATCATATGTGTAAGAGCGGGTCGTAGTTTTTACGTTCGCTTCGCGTGCGCAGTGCGGCGCGGGCGCATGGGCGCGCCGTGCAAAAGGGCTCGCTATAATCTATGGCGGCTTGGGCCACCGCATGTCACGGAGGGTGGCATAATTACAAGTTTATTGAGATTAAATTAATTTAAAGGGGCGCTGTTGATTGCTTGAACAAGGTTCTAAAGAATATCTATCTAAGCAGCCACTATTTCAGAGACACTAATTCGTCAATTATTTTACCATAGTCTCTGTCTTGGAGTTGTATTCCAAGTTGTTAATATACCATCAATATATACGTAATATGTCTTTTACAAGCATATGAAGTATAAGTCCTGAAAGTTTTATATATAACATACATACATTTAGTACATAATTAACATTAAGATCATAATTAACATCATCTGTAAGGGCCCTCAATATTAGTCAGACGTGGCGATAGCGACCGTATTTTATACGGCCGTTGACGCTCTGCCCACCCCGAAAGGGAAAAAGGCGTGATATGTGTATGTATAATTAACATTATATTTCTAAATAGGTTATTCCAGAAATACCGAATGGAGTTTAAAGGTTGACTATTCCAAGCTGAATAACTTAATTAAATATACCAAAAAGAGAATAAACACTGATTTGAACTTAATTAAGAGTGACATTTGTAGCTTGATTCTTTATCAAGCTGTTGTTAGTTAGCTGTGATCTTAAACTGACATCGAACAAACACAAGAATTAACGATTAAACGGTTTAGAACTTAATAATATGGCAGTGTAAAACTTGGGATTAGTTCTTAACTCAGAAATACAGGATGGAATCTAGAGCACTTTTTCAACGTCAACAGTTTACTGAGGGATATAGTGCGAGCAATTTTTGGGATGTCAGAAATCGAAGTTGATAATAGATAGATACTTACGGTCGGGGTTTGCTGGTATGATAGGATAAAACTTAACAATTTTTGTAGAATACAAAATCAGTGTTCAATCGTAAAACAAAATGAGCATTTTGACCAGGAATTAATCAAGTCTGCTCGGGCTTTTAGTTTTACGATGCAATCTAGAGTGTAAGTTTGAATGATACGTCAATTGAAAGCGTTGTCTTTTATTTCGTTCTACAATATTACAAACATTACCTACGTCTAAGACAGTAATAAGGTTTTCTTTGTTTTGTGCAATAAAGGAATGTATTCTACCGTAGGACTACTGGAAGAGGTTTCTTTTTAGAAATAAGAAGGTAATGCCTGTTGCGTTTTTTATCTCAATGTGATGGTCCTGTGTTTTATCTTGTGTGCAATAAACAGTTAAATAAATAAATAAAAACTAATGCATTGTGAATACAATTATTTGTAACTTGCAGATGAATTTTCTAATGGAAAGTAGGTACCTAAACATTTACATTATTTTACTCATACTAAATCCAGCCCTGACATGAACTAGAAATAATAACAACACTCGTATAGAGCGACACTTGTAAATAAAGTGCACGATACTGACTCAGCCTCTTAATTTATCACTTGCGCAAGCGCCACTTATCTTCAAATGAAAATGATACCCGAAGTAGAGATATTCGATTTTCAATTTGTTATCTACTTTAGTATACTTAGATCAGATATAAGATTAGATAAGCCGGGGTCAAGTATCAGTCGATAATGTTTACAAAGGTTAGACTGCTTTACTTTGAGTGGAATAGGGATAGGGACCTAATGGTTTCAGACGCATTTATATCTTTGACTCATTGATCTTATCTTCACACAAAAGACATCAACGCACTTGCGCGTAAGTACGTTTCAACTTTTTTAATGTCCAGAATAACGGATTGTAAAAGGCAAACCAAGGACTCCACAACCATTGTCAGAAGTTGAAAAAGTGTATTAGCTACAAGTAGCTATATAATCCATTTTTATAAATTAAGTATGGCCATTACATTAAATAAGACATTATTATTAAGTGATTGTGTCGTAATGTTCAAGAGATTTGGGAGATTAAAAACAAAAGAAACAAGAATTGTTCGTTGACATGAACAAATTATATATATTAAAGGGACAAGCTCTATAAACCTTAATAAGGGTGATGTGTTCATGTAGCTACTTGACATAATTATAAAAATTACAAGGACATTTTGTTTTATGAGCAACCACGACATGAACATAACATAAATGGTAGACCTACTGTTGTTGTTATAGAAAAAAGATAATATTGGCTTTCTTATAAATAGGCGATTCGAATATACAATTTTACTTGATAAAAGATATAAAAAGAATAAAAGTATACTCACAGAAATATAATTCTGGTTATCGCATCATGTGATAAATATTATCGACAACTACGTAATAGTTTCCGTCATTATTGAACCATCAAATCTTTGAGAATTGGGTAAGTAGGTGATATAAAAGAGTCTACTTTTATTAACCGTGTAACTACTTCTTTATCAAACATTAAAACTGTGTTTTAAAGGTGTTGCAAGTATCCTGATTGGCTGGTTCGAGACACACAAAAAAATACAAAATATGTCTCATGAGGTCACTCTTTTAATTTCAAAATTTATTCTGCCTGACTCAAATTGCAACAACTGTATCAATTTCAAAGACAGACGATACCTACACGATTGTAAAATATGAAAACAATGAACCCATTGAAATTATTTGCGTTTTTGGTTTATCGTTTCTCAGCTTTATGATTCAATACCATTACGTACCTATGTCGATTCGTGTGGAAATTACATATAACGAATAATCAAGAAACGTCAAGTTAATTTTATACATGTTTTATTCATATAATTGATCGACTCAACTATAACTCGCTATGCACGTTTCAGTGAAGCAACATAATTTGACTGAAAGGTGCTGATAACGCGTGAACTAGATTTTCCGCACTTAGGATTACCAACGTCTTTGCATAAAGTGCTTGAATTTGCTGCGTTTAGGCGTAGCAGCAGAGAAGGAAGAAAAGGGAGTTTTTCTTTTACAGAACATAAACTTTTTTGACTGGGTCAGATTACACTGTAGGTTGTAAGAAAATAAAACAAGATTTGCTATGTAGATGGTAGATTTTAAAGCAAACATATCCAAAGTAATAAGAGAATAAATATCTCGTCAAATTCTATGATTTACTGCCGTGCAGTTATCATGAAAAATGATCGAAAGTGATATAATTTTACAGGTGTACAATTTTAAAATTATACATAAACAAACAGCCTCAGGACCCAATCTATTCCACGCTAGATCCAATTTCGCAATGTCGTCCAAGGATATCGGTCGTCCATACTTGTCTTGGTATCGATTTGATGCATATCGATCTCTTTGAACCAATCGATTATGAGAGTTCATTGTAAAACTGATATCAGGATAGTGGACACTTGGACAGAAGTTTCCCAACACATGTCCTGATAGTTGGCAACTGCCTCGTTTGAAATAGGTTATGGTAGGCAGCGCCTGGCGCCTTGCATAAGTAAATCCTGCAGAGGTTCGAGCAATGAAAATAGCGATGCTTCAGAAATAGAAAAAAGGGGAAAGTCTGGTACGCAGATTTGGTATGATGTCCTGATGAAGGAAAATAGACGACATCAAGCTACGACAGTAAGCATCTTAACAAAACTTTTTAGGATTTTTTCGTTGTCCGTAACGAACTTGAGAGTGTATAGTCTACAGGTAGAGCTTCTATACGGTTCTAGAAGAAACTTCAAATTAAGAAACATATTACATGTTCATATTACATATTTAAATGTTCTTCGATACTCGGTACAGACTCTTGGTATAAGAACTTAATTTTGAATCGTGTAGGTTTAGAATATTTGGCTACTTTAATAATATTTCCGAGTAGGTGAATATTGTTTGTTCTTACAGAGTAGGTAAGCAATCAGTAAAAATTGTCATCGCAGTTTTCGTAGCCCGAGTGCAAGCTTTCTGCAGCTTACATGCAAATGACGAAACCCCACACACGCCAGTGGAAGGATTTGAACCGATTCATATTAATAGGTGCAGCATAGCGGACCGATATTAATAGGCAAGTAGCAAGACATAGCCTACGCCGTTTAATTGCTTTGAAACGGCGCGAACTCGATAAGGTAATCGAAATTTTAAACGGATATTTCTAAATAAAGTATGGCGTCCGTAATATGCGTTTTGATCGTGAGCTGAAATATTATCCGCGACAACTACGTCGATGAACCCTCGGCAAAGGTGGCCAATAGTGGCCATGTAGAGTATTATTAATTTGTGATGAAGATTTAGGGTTCCATTTCTAGTTGATATATGAGTCTGTACCCAGTTACATATCTACTGCTAATTGAAGAACAACATACATATGTACATATATCACGCGCTTATCCCTTGCGGGGTAGGCAGAGCGTTAACGACCGCGAAAATACGGTCGCTGTCGCCACGTCTGACAAATATTGAGGGCCGGTTAAGATAATTTGTGTATCACTATAGTGTAAGCCTGTCGCCTAAAAGTTGTAGTACACATGAAACCCTCGAGTCCCTTAGTCGCCTTTTACGACACCCACGGGGATGAAATGCTATGCTATCATACTGTTGAATAACAAATGCTGTTAAAACTAGCAATGTCAGATTACCTTATGTTTGTGAAATTGTAGAGCGTAAATAATATTACATCAAAGGCAAATATTATCTATTATTTATTATATCTGTCTATTTATGGTATTTGTGTTAGTTTTAAGTCATATTGTATTGTATTATTTTATTTTATATGGGCCTTGTTGCATGAAATAAAAGGATTTATTATTATTATTATTATCTATTCAGACAGAATTAAAAACTTTCAATTGAAACGTAAAGATATGTTTGCTTTTCATATACCTAGATAAATCAATCGGTTTTCTGATTGATTAGAAAGCAAGAGCCTGGGGTGCAGTTATTTGAAGTTATCTGCGTTTTCAAGACAAGTTAAACTGCTGACTATAATTTGGACTGTATCTCTAATCTGCGTGTTACGAACTTTATAGAGATCGTGGAGCCCATAATTAAGAGGTCACGTTGACATTATCCTGGGTGTAGGTATCCATGGCTGGCAAGTAGCCGCGGGTCTCTCTGCACGTGTGTGGCCTTACATATTTATGCTAATCTCGACAATTGGACATTTTCTTGATATTTAAGAAACAGAATCACATTTACCTAGGTACAGTATTAGATATGCGCGAGTATAAATGTAGATTTTACATTTAAATTTTACAAATGTTCGCCCCTTTGTTTGCCGTTTTCAACAAATTTTGAAACTAAATGAAATACAGTGTCTCTATAAAATATATATGTTTAATTAAATAATATTTGAACGCTTATAACGTAAACAATCGTCCGCGCGCGGTTAGCTGTAGCGTCCAAGAGAGAGAGATCCAACAGAGCTGGGACCCACTCAGATGTCAAGATTAGTGCTGATCATAGCGTATTGATTTTCGGCCTAACACTATGTAGATGACATGTCGCACGCACTGTTTGCACATGTCAGTGTATGTCAAAAGAAGGAGTTTAAAAAAATGCAATGTCCAACATTATGTCAAGCAAATATTGTAGTGAGGTATATGCTGGTAAATGATGTTATTTTGTTGTTTATTTATTTTGATATTTAGGTAGGTTATTCAACATTTCTTTTAAAATTACCTAGGGTAGGTATCAGAAATAATATTAAGGTAAACAGAAGGTAGGTATTAATAGTATGTTTATCACTTGATGCACAAACTTACATTAGTATTTTAAGTACAGCAGTAATTTAAGTAATGTATTTATTTGTTTTTTATAGACTAGTTTTATAAGACTAGTACACAGAATATAAAGTGTTTTTTCGTAATCCCTTAATCTGGTTCAGCTAGGCCGTTGACTAGATTTCTTGTTTTGGTAATCAAGGCCGATTTGTATAATTTATTAGCCAGAGCTTTTATAAACAAAACACGCCTTGAGACCTCTGTGTCAAGGTTTTATAAAGATGGATTGACAATGGCTCCATTACATTATTGTAGATATGCCTGCACACCTACGCATTAGTATATGAACCCGAAAGTTAAAAACGTTTACAAGTACCGTATTTTACCATTGAGATCTTTTTTTTACACATACATACACACATACATCCCACCTTTATCCCTTCCGGGGTAGGCAAAGCGTTAACAATCGTAAAATTACGACCGTTATCGCCACGTCTGACAAGTATTCAGGGCCCTTTTGATGATACATGTATGTATCACTGTAGTGACAGGTTGCCAGCCTGTAGCCTAAAATTGTAATACACATAAAACCCTCGAGTCCTTTAGTTGCCTTTTACAACACCCGCGGGAAGAAATGGGGTGATGCTATTCTAAACCGGCATCACACGGCATCTTTTTTTATGTAAATTAATGTGAAAATTACGAAATAGTTGTACCGTCTGTAGGCAGGGTAGTATCTAGGATCCTGCGCAGAGAAATGCCATACGACATGAGTATCTAGAAGGCAGACATCCTCCCTGCGGCACTATAGTTTTGCAAGTTCTCTATAATTGTATAATGTACCTAACAAAGCAGAGCGTTTTCAACGTTTTAAACTATGATGTTGAATTTCAAAATAAACGTTATTTCCACTCGAATATTTTACTCACAGAAAATGATTTATTTTTAAACTCTGAGTTTGAAACAAATGGTTTCCTCATTTCTGCATCGGCATTACCTTATAGTGCAACCTGCACAATAACTCATATGTGCACTGATTTATTTCAGAGCCTTAGCGTAGATGAATTTAAAACTAGGTCACATTAAATCGCCTCTCTAGCATAAGTGCTGCCCTCATCACTTATAAAAAAGCAACTCTATAAAAACGTAGATTATTGAAAATTAACCGGTCGATATTGAATTACATTTATACTGAAGCTTGTTTACAGAATGAAACTAAAAATGTTGAGAGGAAATGGTTCAGTTTAGTTACAGATAGCAAAAGTTACATATTTTAAAACTTTTGCTATCCGTTACTAAGTATCAGTTTTATTAAACCATGTCCCACAAGAAATTAAGAAGATTTAAACCATTTTTGTAAATAAGCTATGTAAAGTGTAAAAATATTAGCTGCAAATATTTTAAGAGGTGAATCAGTCCATGAAACTGATCAACCTTCCCCAAAGGACCATAGGTCGAAATATGAAAAAAAAATTGGACTTCCTGTACAAAATTATCAACCGGCCAAGTCAATTTGGATGGGAAGTCCAAAAAATAATCTCATATTTCGATTATTATATTTTCATTTTTCTTGGGGAAAGTTGTTCAATTTCATGGGTTGATTCACCCCTTAAAATATTTGCAGCAATTTTATTTACACCCTGTACAATCTATGCTTTCGTCTCTATTCTTGATTTAGGATAAATTACATTTTCGTGAGTTATGAGATTTTGAAGGATAGGGCCAGTACATAGCCTGGGAAGGCGTCCTTAGTTGGACACGGATTGAGAATTATTTATAAATGCAGTTCGTTAGAGTTAGAGTCCATTTCCATACGGTATGTCGAGGTTCACATGCTCGGAGTATGGTCGTTTTATACGTTCATAATTTGTTTTGCTTTATTCAAATGTCTCGACCCTTAGTACCTAATATACTTATTAAATTCAAACACGATTGAACTGGCATTATAAAGATATCTTAATGACGTTTCTGAATACATGCTTACAAAGAATTCAAGAATATTGTTTAAATTACAGAATATTATTCCAATGTAATTGTTTAAATGTTCATTACCCAATGCAAACTTCTGAATCTTACTGGTTATACGTGTAACAAAAATATTGCGATGAAAGTTTTTTATTCAAGTGGCTATCCACGAGAACACACACACATATACACACACATATATCACGCCTTTATCCCTTGCGGGGTAGGCAGAGCGTTAACGGCCGTAAGAATACGGTCGCTATCGCCACGTCTGACATTTTTGAGGATTGTTTCCTAAGGTTGTTCCAGAAAACATGTGTATCACTATAGTGACGGGTTGTCAGCCTGTCGCCTAAAAATTGTAATACACCAATACCCTCAAGTCCCTTAGTCGCCTCTTACGACACCCGCGGGAAGGATGTGGGGTGATGCTATTCTAAGCCGGCATCACACGGCAAAGTATTATTGTATACGACCTCACCCGGTACTTTTATAAAAAAACAATCAAACCAAAAATATTTTGATTGCAGCAATGTAGTTTAGTTTGACAGAATAGAAAAACTTTCCATAACCGACTATATTGAAATATTTTATTAGAGCGTAATATTTATCTGTACCTACATATTACCATATTCTAGAAATTGTTGAGAAATGTTTTTACATATTGATAAGACATGCATTTAAGTAGTCCAGTGTAGTAAAAATAACCTGTCCAGCCCACTGATCCCAGGTATCGAAACATATTAATGTTAAATATCCGGCAACTTGCATATATCGGTATCAAGCTCAATAACAGGATTGGAATTTCGCCAAGTGATAGATGACTTGAGATTAAATCATGTTACTCGCGTGTTGCGCATTTTGCACACTTGTTTATTGTCCCGGATTTGATACGCCACGGGCAATACCTATCTATGTGGTGAAGGCTTTTTGAAAATGTTTATTTGAGAAAGTAAAGAAATAAGTGATACTAGTGTATCTTCTTCTTCTTCTTCTTCTTCTTCTTATATATAAGAGCTCATTGCTCTACTAGTGTATACAAAATATAAATATAAAGCAATTATGGAATCAAACTTTGATGAATCAAGATACAAACCGACGATAGAGTAGAGTTAACGAGCGGCACCAAAAAGACTTCGTCCGGAATAATGTTAGTAGAGATAAAAACAGTAAAATACTTGAGTTAAGAAGTTGTATACAAAAAACCACGATTGATAGTTATGTACTCAGTGTGACATATTTAGTGGCAATGCAACACGCAATTTGACAGAGCGTATCAAAAATATATCTGTAAAGCACATGTCACACCCGTCACACACGGCGAGCGACGTAATCGGCAGCTGAATCACGCCGTATCAAAGACTTATCAGATGCGTGACTGTACATACCATACCCTACCACACACTATTGCGAATCAGTGGGTCATGAACCAATGACCTATTAAATGTGTACACCAAGCTAGATAGTAGCAATTTTTGATATACAAATCAGAAATATCTTTTGACTTGAGAGGTCTAGATATTATACAAGACAATTGATACGACACCTCGCAACTGACGCTGTTGGTCATGGTAGAGTTCACAAAGGCTAAATTGACTCAAAAAACCTGAATATCTTATTATAGGAAGCTAGAGTTATCATGTTCGCGTCGGTATACCTAACACGAAGCATAACATATCGAAACACTGTATCTATAGGTACACGAAAAAAGGGAAAAAACAGTATGACAGTGTCGAGTATAATTTATACGAAGTACATAGGTACCGGTAGAGCAAAAGTTCAAAATGGAACTAATTGCTAATAACAACGGTAGAAGGTTACATTAAGCTCGTGAAACTTGTTTTAGTTCTTTGTTACAACGCGTGAACTACTTTTCTTTAACCAATAACATCCATTCCCTGATACAGATCTTAGCTGCAAAACTATTAGCTAATCTCATATGTCATCACGTCATCAACATACAATATCTTATTCGGTCTCAATACCACCTGCATAATGTATATTATCTGTTACATTATATCTAAATCCTTCGACGCTGCAGCCACCTTGGTTTAGCCATACACCCATTGTTGTTGAGTGGTTCTTTTGTGAAATGATGAACGAACTGATTTCGAGTATAGAAATATGTTTCTCTCTATTCTTTTTCGACTACCTTTGATTTTAATAAAATAAAGATTACGGGACATCGAACAGGCTACGTAAAAGAAAAAAAAGTTAACGGTTTAACATTACATTTAATTGGCTCTTATTCGATATATAGGGATATGTCATCTCATCAAAGACTAAGTTTAAGTTAAATTCTAAATTCTAAATTTTGTTGTTATTACTTACACTGCCTTCAATGCTATCTGCATCAGTAATAGTATTATGTAGAAAAAGATACCATCGTTAGCAAAAGCTGTTCCTCGGTCGATCTGTCGCTGTCTTCAAATTGAGGTTCAGCCCAAATTCCTCGCGTCCACATTGCATGAGCGCTTGGTATCAGGTATCCCTCCAATCTCCACCCACACTGTGCACACGCTCGTTCTCACAAACAAGACAAGTAGCCGAGTCGTGAACGAGATAATCGATCATAACCAGCTCGTAAGCGACGCCTGCGCCGAACCGGAGCGGGGAAATATTTTTGACTCCACTGGCATAAAACAATACAGAAAACTAAAAGTAAACAAACTTCCTTGAAAGAGATAAATAAAACAATTTGTATAGATATATAAAGTAATTATAGTTAAACAATTTATTGTATTGTAGATAAATAAAGTAATTAGAATAGGCTTTTAAATAGCGAAATTTTGCCAGCCACTATTAAGTAGGTACGAGTAGTAAGGTATATTGTAGCGAAAACTAAAGGAATACTAAATATGCTCGAGGTAATTTTCAATTTATTTTCACTCACTTTCTACACTAGTCCATACATAGATCTAAGAAGGAGTACTGAAATAATGTAAGCTACAATGTATCGGATGTAAGCAAATAGAAATGTGATTGTTTCGTTTGATTTTGAGGATTTCAAAAATTGGTGCTCGTAACCTTTGCTCACTGTCACTCCAATTTGTTGCAAATGTGTATTTTGAGATATGGCGTTGTCACGTTGTAGGTCTAATGTAGAGCTTTTGTTTTTGTTTTATAGATTACTATTTGTATTAATGGGGTCAAAACCAAACTTATGTGCGTAATTTTTCTTGAATAATTTTTTCTCTAAAGTTTTGTACGTTATCACATTTTTTGGGAAATTAGGGCGACTGTTAGAAGTTTATTATACTTTAAAGCTGCAGAGTTGAGATGAATAAAACAAAGTTTAATTTAATATCATGAAGCCCTGTGATCGAAAATATTAAATTAGAAGGTATAATTTATTCACACTACATTTAAAGACGTGCCAAGAAGCTGTGATGTAAGCACTCAGATGCACCGAATTCGGATTTAATGCATTAAAAGTGGATCACGCCTGTGAGAAAATTTACCACTACAATCTGGTCACATGGTTAAAATTTTGTTGTAAGAGAAGTTAGCTACCATAAAATCACCTAAAAAAGGTACTCGTTTAAGGCATCAATTTATACAAGGTGAAACAAAGAATTGCAAATATTTTAAGTGATGAACTGAATATCTTTTCTCTAGAAAAGGAATATAGTTTTGAACACAATCCATAAATTGACTCCTGTTGACTTGCATTTTCTATAGTAAATCTAGATTAATCTTCATATTGCGACCTATGTTTCTTGGAGAAAGTTTTGTTTAATTTACACCATACAATATTAGCAGATTTTTTTCATCTTGAATTGTGTTGTATTGTACCGAATTATTGGTGTCCTGTTTTCGTTCTCTTTTCTTATGTTAAGGAGGTTTTTTAAATCAGTATTTGTCATCTCTCGAATAAGCAGAAAGAAAGATTCAAACTTTATAAGCTCTTTTGAAGTTTGGTACCTACCAAGTACCAAACAAACTGTTTACTTTCTTAATTATACAATAAAAATGTACTTTATTGTACGAAAGAACAAAATATTACAGAAAAATAATAAAAGAAAAAAGAAATTTGGTTGTTAGAACTTGTTAGCGACTCAGTGATCGATATAATAAATGTTTTTACATTTGTCATGAAAACTATTAGATACCTAACTACTAATCTAGATACGTAATAGAATACTCTAGTTGTCAACTAACTTGTACGTTACATAACATTCCGAATACAACTGATTACCAAAAACACTTAAAAAGGGACATTCGCTAATAAAATTATACAACTTTATTATCTTAAAAGAACCCGGTAGTGACCTAATTTTAGTTTTATTTTAAAGCCCTTTAAGTTTTTATTAATTTTACAGTCGTGCGTGACCTTCTTATTATGCAATACAATTCGTGTCTTGTTATGAATCCTCTCGCAAAGTTTAACAGTGATACAGCTAAGGCGTTTTTCACAATTAATGCACAACGGAGATTTAAAAAACGCATCCATAACGCAGCGGTCTGTCAGATCCACACTTTAAATGTCAATCCCCATACAAAATCGCTCCCGACGCAGGTCCCAACGAACTACACTGCGCTAGCGCTGAGTCAACAGCGGTTGTATGTACGTTGAAACCTACGTCGGGAGCGATTTTAGTATGGGGATTGACATTTGGATCTGTCAGACCGCTGCATTACGGATGAATTATTTTAGCGCTCCATAGTGCGTTAAGTGTGAAAAAGGCCTAATTCATAGTACGTACATTATGTACAGTGCCCTCTCTCGATGCAATATAAAAGTAAATGCTCTCTGCAAGGTGAACACGGCACATTTTGTATTCGGAAGGTGAACGCATGCGCAGCTCAAGCGGGCCACTCTACTAACTATATGCCTCATTGAGCACGTAGTTACATGTTAAACTAAAAGATGTAGCTGTAGTTACACGAAATTTGTTATAACATACACAAGTGTTAGTTAATATTATGAATTGGATTTCATGTTGTATTCTGAAAGGCATCATCATAATCAAATCATAAATAAACACTTCTAATACTATTCCTAAATTTACATTTAGACCATAATAATCGTAGTATAATTACAGGATGTAAACTTTTCTTCTCAAAAGTAACAAAAAAAATTACCAAGACTATATCTAGAACTTTAGATTAAAAAAACAACAGAAATGTAAGTAACCGGTATGAAAAATAATTATATTGTATACCTAAACACTTTACGCAGAAGTACTTTAATGCGGCATGTGATCTGATGAAGATAGGATTTTAACGGTTTTGTATATAGCAGATGCCCAGTCTCAGTGGTTTACTTAGGTATATATCATGAGTCATCGCCCACCCAAGCCTAATAATTTCACAAAATATAGCACAAACAGTGCACCCTGTACCTTACCTACAACCAGATATTACTCCACTTCCGAGGATTTGTACGTCTAGTACATCATCTCACAGCTTTAATTGACAACAGGACCTTACTCGATGCAAATCCAGTTGGTCGGTACGTCCATGCATCCGTCGACATCACATTGTTCCGCTTATCAGATGAGACGTCCCTATAAAAGATTCCATGGGGCCACTACTTTATGCATTGACGTCTTCATACTTTGGACGACATGGATTCCATGTGTTTTAAGGTGAGTAGAGAAAATTTCCAATAAAATCAAATGTTTGTATTCTATTGTTGGTGATCCAGTAAAAACTTTAAATTAATTTGTATATTTATTTTAAAAAGCGAGTTTTATTAACGATACCCAGTTCTTGTGCGTCAGATTTCAAGGTACGTTAAGTCAGAGTTCAATCACAGAATTTCACATAAAATATTTACTTATGACAACTTGCATGGACAATCTTGATGTCATATTAAAGCAACCTAAAATATCACTATCAGTGACCGTACATCTTTAACATAAATTGAAAATTAAAAAATATGACGCGAAAGCTGTAAGTGCATTAAAATACGAATAAATCTTTTCCAAAACTTTTTGCATGCATTCTATAGCTAACTTATCTCAAAAGTACCTAATTGTTTTTGCTGAATATGTAGACACTTTGTTTTTGAGTAGCTTTTACTTACAATTTTACTTATAAATTTTAAATCATTTATTGTTGTTTCCATCTTGAATTTCTGACTCTTAAATACTTCCGATTTAGCAAGTTGCAGTCAATCATCTTCTATACATATAATAAAGCTCAAGAGGACCGAAAGTCTGTACATACAAGATATCAAAAAAAAAAATGTTTCGTGATACTTAATATTGATAACAAAACACGTTTCTGCAATTTTTTAAATTGTTGTCTGTTTGGATGTTTAGATGTTTAGATGTTTGTGTGTTTGTTTGTGGATATGCGGAAGCATCACGCGAAAACGACCGAGCGGATTTTGATGCAATTTGTACCAAAATGTCAAGTAAATCACCGACCAGGTTATAGGCTAAAAAAAAACATACCCCTAAAAGGGAGGTTGGCTGCTACGCATAAAATAAGTTTGTAGATCACGTAAATTTCATAGTGCCGCGTAGTAAAAAGATGTGTATGGGCTTATTGGACCCGAGATTGATTTCAAATTTCGAACTGGCCAGCACGAACTGTGTCACTTTGAATAAGCGCGCAGAAAGAAAAATAACAAGAGGCCGTATTTATTATTTTTAATCTATATTTTTATAACCTCAATAAATGAGAAAAGTAAAATCTACGAATATGTCTACGACTACAAAAATATCTCTTTAATATTGGAATAATTTTAACTTTTGATAATTCAATATTTTTTACACTCGAAAACAAAAGTTCCGTGGTACAAGACGTGTAAGTTGCGTACCAGACGATACAATCTTTAATTATGGATCGTTTTCTTGGTGCGTAATCTACTATTTACCGCGGGAAAATGCAATAGCTACAAAGCAAAAGTTTGTGTGAAGGGATACCTATCCTTATTTTCGCCGCTCCAACCATGGTTAAAATGGCTCAGCGGAAATGGATCTGCTTATGATGTAAGTCGGCCAGCGAAGTACCACAATTTTTTGTTTTTAATTTTTCTTGCTAATTTTGTTAAGGCTATTCTTTATATCTACGTTACTAGCCAATGCTGTTCTGTTACATACTGTTATTATATGTTTAGCCGACAAATTATAATACACCAATACCGTCGAGTCCCTTAGTCGCCTCTTACGACACCCGCGGGAAGGATGTGGGGTGATGCTATTCTAAGCCGGCATCACACATCATCTGTGCCCAATTTCATGAAAATCAGTTCAGCAATTTTTGCGTGAAGGAGTAACAAACAAACAAATCTTTTGTATTAATATATTAGTAGGAAGTAGGATAGGATAGGATTTGTAGTGGGATTACTTGGTTTTTAATAAGCTTATGTTTTATTTATTCACTCTCATGAACTCGGTCTTTATTCATCCATCACAATGTTAAGAAATGTGGCATCAGTCTACTTCACGGAATTGATACCTTTGGAAGTAAACGCACGATTTTAAAAAAAAATGCTAAAATGAACTGGAAAGCGAGGATTTGGAATAGGGAGTGACTAATCTGTAACCTGATTCAGCAAATCAACCTACAGGAATCAAAAAGACCAAACATATATATAAAAGAATCACCGTTTTCTTACTCTTTTGTTGCATGTGGAAAATGTAAATTTAGGATTTAACAGTTTTTTTAAATTACATATAAAGTGTAAAAAAATTAGCTGCAAATATTTTAAGGGGTGAATCAGCCCATGAATCTGAACAACTTTCCCCAAGGAATACATAGGTCGAAATATGAAAAAAACATTTGGGCCTTCCATACAGTTGACTTGCTCGGCTGCTACATTTTGTATGGGAGGTCCAAAAATTTTTTCCATATTTCGACTTATGTTGCTTGGGGAAAGTTGTACAGTTTCATGGACTGATTTACCCATTTAAATATTTGCAGCTAATATTTTTACACACTGTATAGTCGGCGAAACCAAGTTTTTGGGTACCTATCTACCAACAATTTAATATAAGCTTATAATATATTATTTTATGGTTCTTAGAGTCTATGGGGGAGGCCCATGTTTATCAGTGAGCTTCCTTTATATAGCTTATATGATGGATGATATATGGCGAAACGAAGTTCGCGGGCACCAGCTAGTCAATTCATCATTAACAGCCTATTGTAGTCCACTGCTGGACATAGGCCTCTCCTAAAGCACGCCACTGAACCCGGTCTTCGGCTTTACTTCTCCAGTCACTGCCCGCAGCTTTGCGTATGTCGTCGCTCCACCTTGCCACAGGGCGACCTACGCTACGTTTGCCGATACGCGGTCTCCACTCAAGGACCAGCTTACCCCAGCGGTTATCGGTCCTTCGGCAGATATGACCAGCCCACTGCCACTTCAGCTTGCTAATACGTTGAGCTATGTCGGTCACTCTAGTTCTCTGTCGAATTACTTCGTTTCGGATACGATCCCTTAGAGAAACCCCGAGCATAGCTCTCTCCATAGCTCGCTGAGCGACTTTCAGTTGGTGGACCAGTCGTACCGTGAGTGTCCACGTTTCGGCTCCGTATGTCATGACAGGTAGGACGCACTGGTTGAAGACTTTCGTCTTAAGGCATTGCGGTATTGGCGACGAAAAGACTCGACGGAGTTTTCCGAATGCTGCCCAACCCAGCTGTACTCTTCTCTGGACTTCCTTCTCAAGGTTGTTTCTACCTAGTTGGAGCGTTTGCCCTAGGTAGACATACTGTTGAACAACTTCGAGTTGGATTCCATTTACGGCAATCGGTTCCGGATCAACGTGTTCGTTGAACATGACTTTGGTTTTATCCAAATTCATCCGGAGACCGATGCGGCGAGAAGAATCAGCTAGGTCATCCACCATTCGTTGTAGGTCTTGCAGCGTTTCTGCCATAATGACGATGTCGTCTGCAAATCGTAAGTGAGAGATGTACTTGCCGTTTATATTAATACCACGACCTTTCCAGTCCAGCGTCTTAAACATATCCTCCAGAGCGTTAGTGAACAGTTTCGGGGATATGACGTCCCCCTGTCTCACTCCTCGATGGAGATGGATAGGCTTAGTCCGCTGGTCCTGTACTTGTACGGTCATTGTGGCGGCTTCATACAGACATCTCATCACTTCGATGTATCGCCAGTCGACTTGGCAACGCTGCAAAGACTCCAGAACAGACCAGGTTTCGATGGAGTCGAAAGCTTTCTCATAGTCCACAAACGCTAAGCACAGGGGCCGATTGTACTCTTGAGACTTCTGTACAATCTGCCGTACCGTGTGAATGTGGTCTATGGTGCTATAACCCCTTCGAAACCCGGCCTGCTCGGGAGGCTGAAACTCGTCGAGTCTTCGCGCAAGACGGTTCGTGATGACCCTGGAGAACAGTTTGTAAACATGGCTCAAAAGCGAAATCGGGCGGTAGTTCTTCAATAGGGTTTTGTCTCCTTTTTTGAAGAACAGTACCACCATGCTTCTGTGCCATGCCTGCGGAGTTCTCCCATGGAAGAGAACGGAGTTAAAGAGCTGTTGGAGCTGATCCAATAAGGGAGTTCCTCCAGCTTTTAGGAGCTCTGTCGTGATCCCGTCCTCCCCTGGGGCTTTTCCATTTTTTAACTGTTTCAGGGCCATTTCGATCTCGTCTCGGCTGATCTCGGGCAGGTCCTCGGTGAAGTGGCGTGTGAGGGTGGCTCTGCAATCCTCAGTATCGGGTACGGGCTTTGAAGCTTGCGAGGCGTAGAGCTTGCCATAGAAGTCTTCCACTTCCGACAGAACCTCCGGCTTGGATGCGACGACTTCCCCAGATTCAGTTGTCAGCTTCGTCAGGTGGCTCCTACCCAAAGGCCGTGCGAACACCTTTGGTCCCCGATTCTGCTCCATTGATTTTTCAATCAAGAGCGTGTTTGCGGATCGGAGATCACGTCGCACGAGCCTCTGGATGGTTTTGTTGCGCTCTTGACTTTTCGTCGAAGCTGACAATGGGTCTGTACGTCTCTCTTCCATTAAGCTGAGAGTTTCCGTCGAAAGTTTGGACTTTTTGCTCTTACGTCTAATCTCGCAGAACTTCGTCCCTTCATCCCTGAGAATTTCCACCACCTCTTCGAGTTTCTGGTCAACGTCATCTGTGGTTTCCAAGGCAGCGAATCGATTTTCCAATTTTAATTGGAAAGTTTCGGACCCTACCACGGTTTGGAGCAGATTCGGTCGGAGCGTGGACTTCACCAGGCGGGCTCTTTCAGCTTTGTAGTTAATATCCAGAGTGCCCTGAACAAGTCGGTGGTCGCTTCCGGTATTAAACCTGGTGACCACTGTGACATCCCTGAATATGCGCCGTTTGTCCGCGATGATGAAGTCTATCTCATTTTTCGTCACAGTATCGGGGCTTTGCCACGTCCACTTCCTTTTGGGCTTCTTTTTGTAGAATGAATTCATCAAAAAGAGGCCCTCTTTTTCGAGGAAGTTGACGAGCATTTGCCCCCTGTGATTTCTACTTCCAAAACCGTAGTCGCCCATACTCGATTCGCCGCAAGTCTGTACTCCCACTTTAGCGTTAAAGTCCCCCATAACAACGTTATAGTGAGCTTTGGAGGTGGTATGTAAGGCTCTGGAAATATCTTCATACATGCTTTCCACCTCCTCGTCCAAGTGTGTCGAGGTCGGTGCGTAAACCTGGATAACCTTGAGGCTGTACCTCTCGGTTAGCTTAATTATGAGGTACGCAACCCTGTTCGACACACTTGATATCTCTACAACGTTGGCACAGAGAACCTTATTAACCAGAAATCCGACGCCACCTTGGGAGGGCTGATCTCCTTCTCGGTAATACAGAAGATGGCCCGATTCCAGAGTTATGGTGTCCTCCCCCTCTCTTCGGACTTCACATAACCCTAGAATGTGCCACCTTATGTGCTTCAGCTCCTCTTCTAATTGCGCCAGGTGTTCGTCCAGTCGTAACGTGCGTCCATTGAACGTAGCCAGGGTCAGTTTGGGTTGGCGGCCGATCGTGACCCGGTGATTCTTAGCACCCCCTGACCCGCCGTTACCATGACCGCCGCCTTGGCCAGGAATAGCGGGGCGGCCGGGGACTGGGGGCCTTGGTCCGATGGCTTGCTTCATAAAGGTTTGCCTAGATAATCGCCCCGCCAGGCGTGCGTCTTGGCGATCGCAGGACGCAGCTCCTCGCACCGGTGATGCTGCTGCCCATCACCGGTCTGTGGCATTTAGCTACGCCATCATTTCGAAATGGTTATACCGCCATTTGTCGGTCGTCAGAGCCTCGTTCGCTGTTCGGCAGGATGCACCGCGGGCAGGTGAGGTTGGCTTGGAGCACTGAGCTGGTGTTTGTGCCCCCTTACACCCCTAGTCAGTTAGTCAATTATAAATCAGTAAATAGAACTAAACCCTATAATTATTTTCATACAAACGCATATACATGTATGATTATAACAACATCCAACAAATAGCGACTGTTTACGAAACCAATCAATATTATGAAATGTTTAATTACGTGTTGAAAGGATGCTAGCTAGCTACAATGTAACGTATAAGGTGTAAAAACTTTCCAAACTGAAAATATTTTAAGAGGTAAACTGATATTTGTACCTGAATGACTTTCTCCAAGAGCAAAGGTCGAAATATGAAAGAAAATTTTGGAACCTGTCATATAAATTGACTCGATCAGCTGGTACATTATGTAGGCGAATTTCAGTTTTCAAATCATCAATAGCGCAAGTCAGTGGCAACATCCTGTTATATGTTTGACGTTGGTTTGAGTCTTTCACGGATTACACAACAGGTCGGAAGCTTTTAAATGTTTTTTTGAAGAGAAGGGAGGACTTTTCACTGCAGTGGGACATTGCACAGGCTTCATAAAAAACAAGATCTTGATTATTAATGTTTCAGTTGGTCCTGATTAGCAGTTGGTTTGTCACACGAGGGTCGTCGGTAGCCATGCTACAGCACGCCACATCATCGCAGAGCATAGTGTTTCATCCTCAGAGTGGCCCTGGGTCTCCATCTTTATCTGGTAAATATAGCAAAGATTGCTGTGTAGAATACATATTGCTTTTGCAATTATTATTCTGTTAGTCGTTATTCTAATTTTAATTTTGAAAAAGTCATTGTTCATTAGTTCGCTAGTCGTCTCCAGTCTTGTATATTTTGACCACATCATCCTATAACTTTAAAAATTCTGGTCAGGTAAGTGAAGTTGATGCATCATCATACTCCCTCAGTAGCGAAATAAGTCCTGGGATAGCAAACTATCGACCGGTTTTATAACAAGTAGGTTATTTAGTAGGTATTTTTCCTTATGTACCTGCGTTTTTATGGATGTTTCGAATAATTTTTTGCTCAAAGTATGTTATATTCTTTTTATGGTTAAATATTTTTTATTTCTAAATTTTCAGGTTCAGGAGGTGCAGATCAATATGTTAATACTCCGGTAAGAATTTTTTCAAGAATTTAATGTAAAATATCTCTACTTACACCACACAAACTAATACCTACGTGCTCTTGCTTCCTTGCTGTCAAAGTTTTAAGTAGTAATTTCGAACGCCTATAGATTTATACTTAAACACCTTGATGTACTATTCACTAGGTTTATGTATCAATAACAACACAATATTATTATTAAGCACCCGCCTCGGTATAGCGTCCAGAGACAACTGACTCCCGCGCCATCTGGTGTACGTCATACCAACGAGAGTGATTTGTTTATTTATCAATACACTACATCTACCTTTTACAATAATTGAAATAAAAAGAACATCTTCCAAACAATTAAAATGATTACTCTAAAGTTACTTTATAATCCAAATCAACTATTGTAAATAAATTGTAATATTATTAATAGTATCATCATTGTTTGTGCTATCTGAATCATCTACAGTTTTCTCACCCTCATCTGAACAAACTCTCCATTTTCCTTCAACTCTTTTAAGGTGTACTATATTTCTGCGCAATCGTTGTCCTGTCTCATCATTTTCAACCTCCATGTCATTCCCGTTCTTCTTCGTGACTGTATGTGGCGTATCTTTAAAAGTCGCCGTTAGTTTATTATCTCTAATCATATTCTTTATGTACACTTTCTCTCCTAGTTCAATATCTGATTCAGTAGCTTTTCTCTTTCTGTCGGAATAGTCTTTTCCCTTCGCTTTCATAGCCGCATCTCGGTCTCTTGTTTCCTGGTCTTCGTTGGTAAATTCAACACCGGATATGGAAGGCAGCTTGTCTCGAAATTGGCGACGATAAAAGAGCTCTGCTGGGGGTTTACCTATTGTGGAATGCGGAGTACTATTGTACATTGTTAAATATTTAAGTAAATCAGCCTGCCAGTCAGATTTCTGACTTTGACTGATCCGTAATCTCTTCAAAATATCACGATTCTGCCTCTCAACCTCACCGTTTTGCTGAGGCCAATATGGAATACTATGGAAAAGACGAATTCCGAACTCTCGGCAGAAATTATTAAACTCTGCACTAGTAAACTGGGGCCCATTATCAGCATTGATACTAACCGGTGAACCTAATCGAGCGAATATCTCCTTGAGCATATTTATAGTCTGAGCCGAATCTGTAGTCTTAGTAACCTTTATTTCTTTATATCGACTATAGTAGTCAATAATTACGAGAAGGTAGTGACCACTGGGCAAAGGTCCAAGATAATCGATTGCAACATCCACCCAGGGTTGCAGGGGTAGTTCGCGCCTATGCATGGGATTAGGCGGATTTGGAGCTGAGACCAGAGTGCAGCCCTTACAAGATTTGACGTAGTTTTCTGTATCTTTGTCCATTTTTGGCCACCAAACTTTGGACCGTAGCCGCGATTTCATGGCTACGATTCCTGGATGGCCTTCGTGTGCCGCATCTAAAACTTTGGAACGCAAACTGAGTGGAATTACTATTTTATTTTGGCGTAAAAGGATATTATCTTGAAAACATAGCTCATGCTCAAAAATCTTGTAATTACTGACGCTTTGGTCCCAGCTGTTGTTCAAAACTCCTTGTTTAACCAATTGAAACTCTTTGTCTGCCTCGGACGCAAGATTTAATTCAGATAAGGTGACTGCAGTAGGACAAGATTGAGCAATTACTAGGTTCACGTAATTCTCATCATCGAAAGGACGTGGTTCAGTGTCTTGTGAACATAAACGCGAGAGAGGATCCGCGATATTGTTTTTACCGGGGCTGTAAATAATTTTAAATTTAAATGACTGTAGCCGCAATACCCAACGTTCTATCCTCGCACACGGTTTCGAGTTTGGCCCGAAAATCACCTCCAAAGGTTTATGGTCTGTGACTAGTTCAAAACCATCTTTCCCAAAAAGGTACATATTAAAATGTTCTACGGCCCAAACTAACGCGAGGGCTTCCTTTTCCGTTTGGCAATATCGTTTCTCGCGGTCTGTCAAACTTTTATTACCGTATGCTATAATACGCGGCCCCGCAGAACCGTGTTGAACTAAAACGGCCCCAAGACCTGTAGGACTAGCATCGGCAAATACTTGGGTCCTATCGTGAGGGTCGTAGTAGCCTAGCGTCCGAATATTTGTCAAAGCCTGCTTAAGCTTCGTGAAAGACCTTGTATGACATTCAGTCCAACGCGAGGTTATGTCCGCCCCTTGACTCAGTTTGAGTCGTAGCAGCTCCCTCAGAGGATCAGTAAGCGTGGCTAAGTGAGGGACCCACTTACCTATAAAATTTACCAATCCCAAAAAGCTTTGTATTTCAGCTACAGTTCGGGGTTCCCTAAATGATTCGATCAAGTTAATGTACTTGTCAAGAGGTTTAACTCCATCATGAGACAATATGTGTCCTAGAAATTGCACCTGTTTGACGCCGAAAACGCACTTTCCTTCATTAAGTAAAATATTGTTGTCCTTTAATACTTGCAGCACTTTCTTCAATCGCTCCTCATGTTCGGCCTCGTTACCAAATACAACGATGTCATCAATAAAATTGACAACACCTTCACAGGGTAAAAGTATCCTCTCTAAAGTCTTTTGAAAAATCTCTGGGGCACACGAGATGCCGAACATGAGGCGCTTGTATCTAAATAAACCGCGATTGCAAATAAATGTAGTAATATGTCGGCAGTCTTCGCTAAGTTCAATCTGATGGAACGCGTTTTTAATGTCTAATTTGGAAAATACTTTTGCATTTCTAAACTTCGGAAGCAGCTGTTCCATGGTGGGCAGAGGATGTTTTTCTCTAATGATTGCTTTGTTAGCTTGCCTCATGTCTACACAGATTCGAGCGTCACCATCCTCCTTGAGGACCGGTACTAATGGGCTCACCCAATCGGATGGCTCATTTACCGGTTCTATTATATCAGCGTTTAGTAGTTCTTGTATTTTACGATCAATTTTTTCCTCAAGGGGGATGGGTATTCTCCGACAAGGTTGAGAGACAGGTTTGACAGATTCGTTAATCGGGATTTGAACTTTTATACCTTTAAATTTAGGGAATTCAGATGATTCAATTACGTTTATACCTAAGCCTACCTTCAAAACACCCAATTTAATAGCACTCTCTTTCCCAAGTAAATTTCTAGTGCCATTTTTTACGACGTAAAACGTTTCCCCATCAAGTTTATGATCGTCATCAATTTCAATAGATGCTTCAAATGACCCCATTACTTCGAGAGGAGTATTACTTCCGTAAGCACTAAATGTTTTATCCGGGTTTTTGTTTTGATTTTTGATCTTGATGCCTGATGACTTTAGGTGCTCCCACGTAGAATCATTAATGATATTGCATTTGCTTCCAGAATCAATGATCATGTCAATCTTCACGCTTCTTATAGTACATTTTATATTGTCATCAGAATCAATATGGAAAATATAATGGACATCATCAGTATGTTTAGGCTCATCATCATTGCGCTTAGATGTGAACTTGGCTTTTTTCTCAGTAGATTCCGATTTTGATGCCTGGTTATTATTATTTTTCCGTTTCTTAGCAGACGTTTTGCAATGTTTGCGGAAATGGCCTAAATAACCACACTTTAAACACTTCTTTCCATAAGCAGGGCAAGATTTCTCGTAGCTGGAGTGTTTTCCACCGCAGCGACTACATTCAGAACCACCAACGTTTGATCGTATAGCATTCACTTGGTTGACCAGAGGCAGTCCTTTGCTGGCGTCAAATCCTTGTAACTGTCGTTGTACAGCTTCTAAGGCATTGGCTTCGGCTAATATTTTATCTAATGTAGCGTCATCACCCAGTGTTAGAATTTTCTTCCGCAATTCTACCAATTCACATTTCTCCGTAATCTGGTCAATCATGTGTTCTTCTACAGCGGTAAACTTGCATTTTGAACTCTGATGGCGAAGTCGTACAAGGAACTTCTCAAATTTTTCCCCCGGTTCTTGTCGTATTAGCCTAAACAGGTGCCGTTCGTAAATACTACTTTGTTTAGGGGAAAAGTATTCGTCTAGTTTAGACAGCGCAACGGTGTAAACATCTCCGTCTTTCAAGGTTGTGGCTTCAACTTGGGCACCGGGTATATTGTAATAGATTTCTTGTAAGGGCAAACCACCCATGTGCAAGAGCGTAGCTCTTTTAGCCTCCGGTTTTGTTACATTAGACGCCGTTAGATATAACTCGAGTGCCCTCCGCCATTTTTCCCAACGGATGCCAACAGACGAAGGATCGCCTTCACAGTCTAACGACTCGATCGGTGGTAAATGCGACATAATAGGGGCTACCTGTAACCAAACAAATTGCCATTGTAGGTACCATTCAGTTTTCACCAAATTACCTCTCATAAGTATACCACCTTTGCAGGTACCATTTAGCTTTCGCCAAATTACCTCTCATACCACTCTTGTAGGTACCATTCAGCTTACGCCGAATTACCTCTCCATATCACATTTGTAGGTCAACATTCGGCCTATACCATAAATCTAGTTACTACCTCCTGTAAATAACTCAAAACGAGGCAGTAAAATATACGTATATGAAAAATAATATGTACAGACATATTGATGTCTAGCAGTTGTATAAGTATTTTAGAACTCATGACCAGTAGATGCTAACTTACAACGAACACGATAGGTGGGTGGTAGGTAGGTACTTACTCAACTTAATAAGATACCGGTCAACAAAAATAATTCGAAATGAAAGGGAGTGCAAACTACCTACTGCCAATTTATCACACTACTCCCGTTGTTTACCTACGTAGGTAGGTCGGTAGGTAATTTAGTTATGCAATAGTTTATCGGAATGAATAAAACATTTAGGTAGTACCTAGAAATTATTTAGTTACCTAAGTAATCATAAATATGACGGTAATAATATTTTTTTTTTATTTTAGATAAAATGGTAATTTTACCTACGGTTCGTATTGTGATATGATTGTGTTTAGTATAGTGATATCAGGAGCTTCATTTTAGTTAGATACGTAGGTAGGTACCTACCAATTGACAACTGAGATGTACTACCATAAACAACTACCATGATGACTCAGCGCTAAAAACTTCGACCCGTATATTTCCCCACCTTGACACTGGCAGAATTGTCCCTGTAGACAGAAGCCATATCCTAAAAAATTGAATTGAATTGAATTCGACTGTTAATATTTTCCTAGAAAATTAATATTTTACCGTGGATTTATAGAAATAGGGCAGCATAAACAAACACGTATTCATCGCGCAACCCGAAATAATCTCATCCGTAATCAAAACATGCCAATTTGTCTCAGTCATCAATTAGGTACACCTACCTCTTTTCCAACAGAAACATTGATTTTATTTTTATTTTTTATTGTAGTACTTGCCTCCAGGCTTGTAGCCTCTTGCAGGATCGCCAAATGTACTATTCACTAGGTTTATGTATCAATAACAACACAATATTATTATTAAGCACCCGCCTCGGTATAGCGTCCAGAGACAACTGACTCCCGCGCCATCTGGTGTACGTCATACCAACGAGAGTGATTTGTTTATTTATCAATACACTACACTTGATAGACTGAAAACTTTATTAACAAAGTAATATGATTAGCCTAAAATATTTCAAATCTCTTCAGTCAAAATATACACTAGTTCGTATCAGTATTGCAGTTTCACACTTCATTTTCAGTGTTGGTGAACCGTGTAGCACAAGTAGTTAAAAATATTACGATAAAAGTCTGCGGTAATAAATTAAGGAGTTTCCTTAATAGCGCTAATTAATGACCATTTCATTTGTGATAAAGATCTTCGGTTTAGTGCATAGTTCTTGCTAATAAATCGGATAAATAGGTTATTAAGTGCGAAATACTAGTTAAGAAATCAAACGATTGTTGCACTGTTGCATGTTTACGTACGTGTTATGTACCATAGTCCTGCCTGCCCATGCTTCACCCCCTTTACCGCCGGTTATCGATCGCATCGATCTACGGAAATGCAGCGACTTCACAACGTGAGGTGACAACGTGCGTCATCGGCACGTTTACCTTGATACTTTCGGCCCCAGCGTACCTACCTCACATCGGACGCATTCTAAATTCTAATTAGGCATATTTTACTAAGTTACCTTTGAAGAACTTTCTAATATAATTTTGGGAATTTTATAAATCTATCCTTGTCTCATTTCACCTCCTGCTGTAGTCAAATCCCATGTTTGGTGCAGTCGCTGCATTTCCGTAGATCGATGCTATGGCGCTAAAGGGGGTGAAGCATGGGCATGCAGGGCTATGGTACATAATATAGGCATGTAACTCTTTAGAAGCTTTTGTATCTTTTCATATTTTTGAACTTTTTATGTGATCAAATACTATGCTGAAGAAAATCACAATCAATATTTTTTGATAGCCAAAATACGAATACAAGTACGAAGTAACAGACCACCAGACTGGTGACAGGAAGAGTCACTGGGAGAGCAGAGACGGCGACAGAGTACGAGGAGCGTACTCCCTGTACGAGCCTGACGGGGCGAAGCGGACCGTCGAGTACACGGCTGATGCTGTACATGGGTAATGTATTCACAATATGTGACTACTTATTAAGATAGGGTCACTGGGAGAGCAGAGACAGCGACAGAGTACGAGGGGCGTACTCCCTGTACGAGCCAGACGGGGCGAAGCGGACCGTAGAGTACACGGCTGATGTTATACACGGGTAATGTATTCACAATATGTAACTAGTAAGACAGGGTCACTGGGAGAGCAGAGACGGTGACAAAGTGCGAAGAGTGTATCCCTGTCGAAGCGGACCGTCGAGTACACTGCTGATGCCATACACGGGTAATGCATTCACAATATGTAACTACTTAGTAAGACAGGGTCACTGGAAGAGCAGAGACGGCGACAGAGTGCGAGGAGCGTACTCCCTGTACGAGCCCGACGGAGCAAAGCGGACCGTCGAGTACACGGCTGATGCTATACACAGGTAAAGCATTCACAATATGTAACTAGTAAGACAGAGTCACTGGGAGAGCAGAGACGGCGACAGAGTGCGGGGAGGGTACTCCCTGTACGAGCCTGACGGGGCGAAGCGGACCGTGGAGTATACGGCTGATGCTATACACGGGTCAAGCATTCACAATATGTAACTAGTAAGACAGGCTCACTGGGAAAGCAGAGACGGCGACAGATTGCGAAGAGTGTACTTTCTGTCGAAGCGGTAATACTAACCTCCCAACCACCTCATAAAACTAAGCAACTAACAACAAACCCAAGGAACAAAAGCCATAATAATACAAAAGAATATTTGTCGTAAGCGGCTCTGACATTTCCAAAAACGCCTTTTCCAAATGTCGCTTCTTGAATATTTGAGATTTCTAAGGAGTGTTTTTTTTGTGTAGCACATTTGGCTACAACTGCTACGCCGTAGCAAGATATAGGTCAACAAATTCTATGATTGCTCAATTTTAAATTGTGAATAGAGAGTATGTCAATGTTTAACTAAAACTTAAAGTAGATACATGTTTTTCTAAAGATATATTATTAAGTTGTTTGCCAAAATAGATTAGTAATGAAGTATGATTTCAGGTAATAGGTTTAAAACGTTTAACCTGAAGTGTTTAGATTTTACCGATTAGTGCCTGAAAAGCAAACCTTAATTATAATGCGATTAAAACAAATTATACTGCAATTATCAAATAATGGTTAATCGAAACTAGAACACTTCAACTGGAAAGTTCTTAAATGACTGAAATCAGTAATATATATACGTATTACATGCATAATCACGCCTTTATCCCTTGCGGGGTAGGCAGAGCGTGAACGGCCGTAAAACACGGTCGCTATCGCCACGTCTGACATTTTTGAGGATTGAAATCAGTAACAAGTAAAAAAAATGTATTGTTTGTTTATTATTTTATTATACTAGCAGCCCGCCTAGCGGCTCCATCTGCTGTAATTCATTTTCCCGTGGGAATAAGTAGTTTTCCCGGCAAGCGTGATACATTAAACCTGCCTTTATATATTGAATATATTAATTGTATTTCCTATGCAGGTTCAATGCAGTAGTAAGAAGAGAAGAACCGAAAAGATCCGGATTGAACTCATACAGCCCGTCATCTAACAGTGTCAGCGATGGCTATGACACCTCACCCAGTCAATCTAGATACCCGCAGCAGAAGAACCCGTATTCCAGTGGCATAGGAAACCAGGGACCTTCAGGATCTGGGTATAACCAAGGCTACAAGGTGGATCACGGATTTGGTCCAAGGGTAGAGCAAGTGAAACCCTATTAAGATAATTTTATTTACCTAACTGCGTATTTGTATTTTCATATTTGTATCATATAAAATGCCATATTTATTTGTGATATATGAGATTCAGATGTGTTTCCTTAATGTTATTTGACGATTTATCTCAATTTACTTGAGAGGATTTTGTTAAAAAAAATCTTTTGATGTATTGAAAGAATTCCCACAACAAAGTATTTTCAATCATATCTTTTATTTTGTTTTTTATTTATTGCCAGCTAAAGATTCAACGACTTTTGTGGTTACATTGTTTAACTTGTATGAGATATGACAACTTGGAATGAAAATCTTTGATGTCTTATTCAAATATTTTCAGCAGATTAACGATGTACTTATTATATATAACGGCGTTCAGTCAGGATTCGCCGGATTTTGCGGGGATTTTGTTAGGAAACGACGGAATTGTTCCATTATGATCTTGTATTGTCTCCTTTTAACAATTAGCTAGGATGTGTTTGAATATTTCGTGTCATTTTCAACGCTGTTATGCAGTGAATTCCTATTTTATGTGCTTTAAGATGTTCATTTCCAATCCAGGCACTTAAAATAAAAATCAAAACTGTCGTCCTTATTTTTATTATTACTATTCGTCAGCGCTAACGAAGTTTGCAAGGATAGTAGTATTATAGCACAGAGTTGATCCATTTGTCTGGTCGAGTTCGAAGAATGGGAAGATCGAGGCTTAATGATGATGATGAAGGTAATGATGAGGCACGTAGTGGTGGTTCACCGACGAGTGGTGGACGACGGCGTTGAAACTGGAAAAAGAAAATAACGACAATTTGATACAAGTCTTAATCATAATTTATGACGAAGTTGTGTAATAGTATAACGTTTTTTATTTTGGTGTGTCGAATTCTTTCAACTGCTTACTAAAGTACCATAGCTCTGAAATGAATGATGATGAGTGATGAATAGTACTAGGCCTCTGACATGTTTGTGTAACGACCGCCGTCTCAAAGTAATCATAGATAGCAACCGAGACCTAGGGTTAACATGCCTCCAAAGCCTGAAACTATCTTTGACCATTCATAAAATAGTCTACGGTACGTCAAACCATTCCTATTTTCTCGCCTATATCCGTCAGAGAAACCTTGATGACACCAGATTTTCACGGCAAGCTTATTTACACGGCCGGCATGATGGTGACAGCCCGCCCTCGGCCGCACGATAGGTAAAACTATCATGAAATGACGTCTTTTGCACAGTCTTCTATGTAGTGACAAAAGCAGTTTACCCGGAGTGGTCGTCAGCGTGGTAGTGAACTGAGCGCACGTTGCCATCGGGCTCCACGAGGGAGTAGCCTCCCTTCACGTGGTCACCATGACGAGACTCGTGCTGGGACTTGTGGTCACCGGTGTGGGGGTCCGACACGGCGTACGAGAACTGGTAGTTGGGGTACTGGAAATAAGATGAACATGTTACTGCTTTATTTTGTGATATTTGTTTACGCTGAGATTTCTAATAGTTATATATATGTATGCGTTTAGAGGAGTATGTATAATACTGAATCTCGAGGACCACTATTTTGACGAAAGAGTATTTCAAAACTCTAAAGAATGCCTAAAGAATCTAAACTTTTACGAGATTGATCACACGATATTTAGATGAGAACGCCAGAGACATCAAGCTAAATCCAAATTGCAAAATGAAAATGTTTTCATGAATATCAAACTCACAGATTGCAAAAATATAGTATACTTCTAATAAAACCCTATATTTTAAAGAAAGGATCTGATGTCATGTTCTCTCTTTTCCACTGAGGCTCTGACATACACCAGGCGTTTATGCTATCTCCCTCGCACTTAGCTAACCGTCGCCATTTACAGATCCTTTCTTTATTTAATGCCGTATAAATACACTTACGTGGTCATGATTGTGTCCGTCGTGGTGGTTGATTTGACTGATAGCACCATGGTGGTAGGCGTGGTGAGCCACGTTGTGGTGAGCTAAGCCATGGTCGTAACCACCATGGTGGCCCCATCCGTTGTGGGCCCATCCACCCTGGTGCCCCCATCCGCCGTGGTGGTCCCATCCGTGGTTCAAGTGGTTGATGTGGTAGCCATGGTGGTTACCATGGTGGACATAGTGGGGACCGTGGTGGTCGACCCGGGAGACGTGCGACGTCGCTATGGCGTGCGCTTGCGCACCGGCGACCAAGCAAAGCGCGGCGATCTGTAGCCAAACACAAAATTTCCTTTATTTTAATGAGGAAGACCATTTTTTGTTTTACTTTTTATTTATTTTATTAGTGATGGGTTTATTATTTTGACTCAAGTCTGGGTCACATATTTTTAGCTAAGACTGAAATATATTGAATGACCCAGAAGGTCAAAACGGCACTGGCCTAAACAACAACAGAGCACTCAACACTTTGTTTCTATTTATATTTCTTTGTTAGAGTGAATAAAAATATGTATAGGTATGAATGAACGGATACGCACATAAAACAGCATTGTTGTATGTATAACACCACTTCGTGCAATAAACTGCAGTTAAGTACGAAAACTTCAATCAACCGTCACCTTATATTTGGTTCGCATGTGCTAATGAAGTTCCTCGCATTTTTTGACGACACATGGAGTAATTATCCCGTGCGTATTAGCGAAAACAAGCTTATTGACTATTGTTGCCACCTGACTTTGGCTTTAAAAATATCGTTCATACTTGGACTGAAAATTATAAATCGTGTAGGTACATTTTCCTTACATTACGAGCACTGAATTCTATATCTTATTCGTACACCCAGCCTCTTGATTGCCAAAAAAGAAATTATAAAAATAATAAAAGTAAATTGGCTTGTATGTTTGTCTAACATACAGATAAACTTCACATACATTTTTAATATATCGATCAAACATACGTAGATAATTGGCGTGATCCGTGAAACGCGGGGTTTCCTTAGGAGCCAAGGGCGCACGTCACGATTGAACAGACAAGTGGACTGAAATCCATCCAAAGTGGTTTGTTTACTAAGTTTCCACTAATTTGAGCTGTAAGTAGGGATGTAATTTTTTTCCAACAATCGAAATCGATATTTATCGAATAAAGTAGATGTCAATATATTGACCTAATCGATATTTCTTAAACCTTATATATGTAGACGATTTGAAAATCTGCATGCCAAGCGTGGTGAGTATGGCATCTGTAACCCCCAATAGGGGAGATAGTAGTAGGTAGTATTTGAAAACTATACTTTTATTTGATAAATTACTCAATATATACCGAACGCCCACACGTAACTTTTGTTAACATTACTCACATCATCATAAGTGTTTTTAGTAGTGTACATCTACATAAAATTGTTAATTTGTGGTATAAATGTTGCCCATAACAGTTTTTGAGCGCCGACATATCGATATTTATCAAATTTTGATATATGGTTGCATCCCTATAAGTACTAACAGCAACTTAGCACGTAGTCACTAAGCCAGGCCCACGCGCGTTCCTGTTTCTATTTCACCTAGCAGGAGACCATTATTCCACATGCACCAGGAGAAGATGATGATGTGTGATGCCGGCTATGCCGTGTGATGCCGGCTTAGAATAGCATCACCCCACATCCTTCCCGCGGGTGTCGTAAGAGGCGACTAAGGGACTCGAGAGTATTGGTGTATTACAATTTTAACTTGTGGAATCTGCCGAATTCTGACTAATGTTTATTTATAACACAAAACGAACTCTAATTCACAATGAGCAGACAAAACGTATGGAATCAGGTTGAGATGATCCTATCGTAGCATACCATAAACTCGAAATCAGGTATATGGGGTCGTCCCAGGAGGCCCATGTCCAACAGAGTATGTCTCAAGAAAGCTTTACTATACTCAAAACACGGTTTTTTTTTCTCAAGGGATAGGCAGAGCATCAATGACCGTATAAATATGGTCTTTATCGCCACGTTTCTGTCACAGGAAAATAATGTATTTTATAGTGACAGTTTTTCAGCCTGTGTTCCTTATTCGCCTGTTTCAACAACTGCAGGAAATAAATGGGGTGATGCTATTCTAAGCCAGTATCACACAGCTAATCAATCTGTTTAACATCAGGTCAATAGAGAGTAAATGAAGTCCTTCTAATTTTACATAATCTGCACAGCACAGCTACACTCCCATTTTGATGGACCGCAAACTTTTTGAGTTTTCATTCGTTTACTAAGTTTGACTCGTTGAATTTCAGTATGTAGATACCTAGCCCAAGTTTTTTTTGCTGATAGTACTAAGCACGAACCACAACAAGGTGTGACAGAAGAATGTTAGTGAGAATTTTGATGATTATATTGGAAAATCAAAACTGGTTTAGGCGGAAGAAATAAAAATAACTGAATGCAACCTTTCAGAAATATTTTCAGGAAGTTACATACTCCCTGCGCATGTGTTAGCAATATATAAAGGCATTACATTTAATTAAGTACTAATATTTTAAGTCTAGGCATAAAAGGGATCAACTTTTGTCTGAAACTTTGTTTCAAATATGAAAAAAGAAATTGGACCTCCCATACAAAAAGTACCACCCGACTGAGGCAATTAATATGGGTGGGAGGTCCAATTGTTTTTCATATTTCGTCAATAAGTTTCAGACAAAAGTTGTTCAGTTTTATAGAACATTCCTTAATGTGTTTATGTTGTAACCCATGTTGTAAAATTGTATGAATAATTAAATAAATAACCTAACCTAACCTTATATATATTTTTACAGCATATTAATATTTTAAGTCTTGTTTCAGACACTAGTTAGCACTGACTAACATTGGCCTCATACGTCTGTGACGTGATGATGATGATATTATTTTTAAATATAACTAAGAAAGAAGTAAAACACGCATTCTCGTGTCGTTCTATCGTCCGTCGCCATTAAAGATCTTTTATTGATCTAATGATCTCGTCCGGTTATCCTCAACCTCAACCTAAAAATGATTTTGAAAATAAAACACAGTTTTAGGGGAACGTGACTGTGAATTATATTAATATGGAGCCCAAACATAATAACTACAAACTAATAAAAAGAATGCCGAGCCATACTTTATTTAAGCATTCTTCAGTAACTGCTATTCATACTGTAGTAGCAGTTTAAGTTTGCCTGACTACTTTCTGAACGCTTCTTTTTCCCACCCTTTCAGTTTGCGCTGGTCTTGCCACCTCTCCCGGCGGTTCTTCCATTCCATGCCGTCGTCTCTGTCCTCCTCGTAGCGCTGTTCACGCTCGGCCTCTCGCTCCCACCCCACTTTCTGTTTATTCTCAGGACGGAACATTTCCTGATGTTCTTCTGTGTGTTTGTTGTGGTACTGGCCCGTTCTGCGGCGGTGGAGGTCCTCCCTCTCAGCCAGCTCTTGGAGCCGCAAGAACTCTAGGAGCTCGTCGTAGTTGTCAAAGTTCTTGTGTTCATCTGGAGGGGCCTTCATGCCTTTGGGCAGGATGAGGATCTGGCCTCCCTCCCCGCGGACGTAGTCGCGACCACCAGTCTTCAGGTAGCGGTAGTCCAGGATCCATTGCGGTTGGTAGTAGGTCGGGCTGTATCGGTCGTAGACGATTCTGAACAAAAACAAAACAACTTTAAATTACGTTCAACCGGACAAAATTTTGAACCAATAATGAAAAAGAGTGGTTCTTACTTGTTTTGTTCTTCGATACGTTTTTTCGATAACTGAAACAAAAAGTGCAAATGTGATAAGTAATCATTACACTCTACACAACCATGTCAGAAGCCTGCTACTTGTTGAAGGCGGTTAAAAACTTCTGACACTAGAGGTCATCGAGTCGTTGGATGACTTGGTGTCCCACACGAAAAGAAGAATCCCCTCAAAAACATTAATATATAAAAAAATCCGAGTCTCGCTACTGAGCTGTTCAACCGTAAAAAGGTATGAGATCCATTTGAAACCAAGTCGGCTATCGATTTGTTCATTCCCCACTTAAGAGATCTATCTTAATTAATTACGTAATTAGTTAATAAGCATTATTTTACAGTGACCATATCAATATTTTCAATATATTTTAATGTTTACAATAAATTGAATGACATCGCACTAGAACAGAAGGTTAACGTGCAATACATATTAAAATTAATACATTCAGTGCGATTGCCAAGTCATTCAATTTATTGTAAACATTAAAATATATTGAAAATATTGATATGGTCACTATAAAATAATGCTTATTAACTAATTACGTAATTAATTAAGATAGATCTCTTAAGTGGCGAATGAACAAATCGATAGCCGACTTGGTTTCAAATGGATCTCATACCTTTTTACGGTTGAACAGCTCAGTAGCGAGACTTGGAATTTATTATATATTAATGTTTTTGAGGGGATCTCATTACTTTTTGTAGGTAGTCTTACTTTTTTTCTTTTGCGGCTCTATTTCTTGAGCCTCAGCCACGGTTTTTCTCATAGCCCACTCTCTATCTTTATGTGGTTTTCTCGGAATCTTTGTAGTAATGATTTTTGTCAAGTCTGGACGGTAAATGCTTCTTAGTCTATTGTATTCACAAATTGCGGATTCTTGCGCTTTAACACTTCCAAAGTCTATGTTTATAAAATGTAAGCCGCCCAGACTTGTTACTCTTGATAGTGCTACATAAGCTTGACCAGATGTAAATACAGCTGAACCTATATCCATCAGCGCATTATTCAGACTGAGGCCTTGACTTTTATGTATAGTTATAGCATAGGCTATACATATTGGAAACTGTTCGCGATGGACATTAAAATAGCGATAGCGTGTTTTAGAAACTAACAGCGACATCTGTGATTATTTTGCTGGACCAAAACAAAGTATTTTAGGAGCGACAGCAAAATATAACTTGGTAAACAGTACATTTCTATGGAATTACAAAGTTATTTATGCTATCGGTTTATCTAGAAAACTGCATTGAAATTGCTAGATTTTTAAGTTTTTCCTTGATTTATACACTAAACCTAAATTATATTCCAAATTAGAAGTCTCTATGTCTGCTAGAAGTGCCTTAGAATTTTGATGATCGGTCAGTGAGTGAGTGAGTGAGTCAGTGACAAAATTAAGAACTTTGACTAGCTATAATTCCTAAACCACTGGTTCAAAGTGAACGAAATTTGAAATATACCGTATCTACAGGGCTTTTGATTGATTCCTGAAGTTTCAAGTCTTTTGTTTTATACACAAGAAAGTTATAAGGTGTTGAAAATGGCCTGAACCGCTTCGAGAAAAGGATGGTACGGCTGTGCCGCTTTCTAGCTCGACTTGGCGGGGGCACTGCCGTGTCCCCAGATACTCTAAGATTTAGATCTATTGTAAAAATTGCACTACTTAACCATCTGAGTGGAGTCAAAAACTTCGAACACTCAGTGCCCCACATGACAGTTGAAATAAAAAGAAATCTACTCATAGTTAGGATTTTAACGGGTTCTTACTGACGAATTTATTTTTACAGAGTAAAAAATCAAGACTATGGATAGTGTAAGCAAACAACACGATAGTTTAAAATTGTAAATGTAATTGAATGTCCTTACATGTTTTCCCGAAGGGTGTATCTCTCTGAGCACTCCTGTGCCAGGCAAGTCCTCGCCGTAGTCGTCGTAGCGCACATCATGGTCGTGATGGCGCGACTCCTCGGCCTTCAAGTCCGGCTCGGCCTGGGCCTCCGCGGACTTGGCCGCCTCATGCGCCAGGCTCACCGACACCAACACCGCTAGTAGTAGCCACTGCAGTGACATAAAAAAAAACAAGTTAGACTCCAATGCAGGCAACTTTGAGCCGCGATAGCCCAGATGGAATAGGCGTTGACAGTTTTAATGGAGAAAGTCGAAGGTTCAAATCCAGCCAAGCGTAGATTTGTAAGGTTCTTAAAAATTTGACTTAGCACTGTTTTAAAGTTTGGAATTTAAATAAAAAACTATAAAAAGCAACTTGAGTATGATAAGAGATAAGCCATGAAGGGGAATAATAGAGCTGACATATACTTTTTGTATAAAAGCCCTAAACCAAATAAAAATTTAAAAATAGGTTGAGTATTTCACTTTTTGAAAATATTAAAGTACTCGTATATGTGGACCAAATTAGGTATTGGTATATTGGTCGGTGATTAATTTCTTTCTTATTGAAAACTTATTTTTGGGCAATTATTTACAAAGGCAATTTTCTTCGAAATACAATACTTAAACAAATTACATGTCTCACTTTATGTTAGAGCAACTAAAAATAGTATAGGTACCTACCTAGGTATTAACTAGGTAAGTAAGTACTGTTAAACAAAATTATGTCAAAGAAATTTGAGTAAAATAATATGTTTTAGCATAAGAAAATAGTATACTTACCCGAAACATGTTAACGTTTAGGTGGTTGTCCAAAAACTGATCGTTTTAACACACAACAGAAACTAGTTAACACGCATTTAATAACATGATTGCTAATTATTTTTAAATTTATTGAATTAGAACAATGATTGCTAGTTAGAAAGCCAAACATCCTTCGGATTGACTGCTGGCTGTAGGAACTCGCTATTTACAGAAGATTTATAAGTAGGTACTATAATTGTTTACACGTGGCTTAATATCATTTGTGGGTTTATAAAGTTTAGCATGGTATGTCTATCTACTAATATTACAAATCTGAATGCTTGTGTGGGTGTAGGCGGTTCCGTAACATGAGACACATGTTAGCAAGCGTCTGTCACATGCAAGAAAATTCTAAATATCCCATACTAAAAACCGATCTAGAGCAAAGAAAAAACTTGCGTTGTCATCTATCTCTGTTACACTTACTGTGTGGATGGATATATTTTCTCTTTTGCACAAACGGATTTCATGTATGAGATTCGCCTAAATAGAGTAATTTTTTACACAGCCTATTTTAGCTGCGAAGAAATGTTACTGCTACAGGAAAACAAAAAAAGATTTACGAGTGAAACCGCGTGGCGGATGATTAGTGTTTCAGTAATTATACAGAGTGTAAAAAAACTCGTCTACGTAGAACTATGACAACTTATTGGATTGATATATTTCGAATAGGTATGTAAAAAAAACTATAGAAAGTGTGGTATGAGGCAGTGTGACATTCTCTGTGGATCGCATCTTACCTCCTTCCGGAAGTCCGGATTCGTTGCGCACCGTGATGCGGTGCAAATCCATACTAATATTATAAATTCGAAAGTAACTCTGTCTGTCTGCTACGCTTTCACGGCCAAACCACTGAACCGATCATCATGAAATTTCACACAGAGATTAGTAAGATACCGAGAACGGACATAGGCTACTTTTTTTCACCACTCGAGGGTCTGAAGTACCTTCAGTAGACCACCAGGTACACCACCAGGAGCCCGCCTAAACTATAGGAGATACAGACATGGCACCAAGCAAAAAATGTTTAACTTGATGGGTAGCTTCTTGTGGCATATAGACTTTGAAGGTTTGGAATACCTGATGTAGACCACCAGGTGCACAACCAGGAGCCCACCTAAACTATACGAGATAAAGATATGGCACGAAAGCAAAAGTTGTTCTGCTTGATGGGTAGTTTCTGCTGGCATATAGACTTATAAGGTTTGGTGTTCCTGACGTAGTCCACAAGGAGCACTAATAGGAGCCTAGATTAGCATGTATAATTTAGGACGTTAGTGAAGGAAACAAGGTTATTTTATCATCTAAAATACTAAGTCAGCGAAACGAAGTCGCGGGTACCAGCTAGTTGTCTATAAAATCAAGATTTTATGATCAAAATTTAAAACTATATCACAGCAAACGAGCGGGGTCCGGAGCAATGCTAGGTTCGGCTGACATTGCCTTTACCGTAAAAGATAAAGATAAAGATAAAGATATTTTATTCACAAGCATACACGGTACATTACAGATCTTGAAAGTAGGTAATAAAATAAATGTCATTACATTACATTAAATTCGCACATGCGTGATGCGCCAGTATTTGGCATGCAAAATTACAGCAGTGATAGAGACACAACAATTATTGGTGATTCGGGAGTTACCGTACTCGCAGTGGTGAAATTACAATGTCAAAACAACAACAATTCATCTTCTTCATATTTTAGTTTTTTTACAGGATACAGGTTATGGCCGTAGTTTTACGGCTGTTAACGCTCTGCCTATCCCGCAAGGGATAAAGACGTGATATGTATACGTATGCACAGGTTGGATATGTTTTGGCATTTACCGTTATAAATAAGTACCTGATTCGTTTTTACTTGTATAACAAAACATTATTATTTATTATTATTAATAAAAATGCCTGCTTAACCTTTTCAAGCGTCTTGACCTTATTTTTAAAAGCAAATTACTGAAATATTAGGTTCTGCGGAAAATGGCAAATAGTGAAAATAATACTAAGGTAGGTACTTACTATATGTGAAAAACGTCCTAGAAACAATAATTATAATATATGTATGTACCTATCATGAATGATAATTTTCCCTTTGTATTTCATTCCTCGCCACTCACTCTTCCTATTCCTTGGAGCCAATATCAATATTTACACAATATGTTTGACTTCAGGTTAGTATTCTTTTTAATCATTTTTGACACAGGTATTTTAAATGACGTCGCAAGTGATACTACTGGCAAATAGTGATATGTTAATTTGTTTTTGGTAGAATCCAGTTGAACTAACTAATTTCACAGAGTGTCTGTGTGTATTTCTATGGTATTTCACCCAGGCTAACTATAGGCAAAATTCTGTACGCTGAACGAGTTGGCTGAGCAAGTAAGCATATTTTACGATGAGCAATGGCTGTAGTCTAGAAGCTCTTTTTTTGAATTGTCGCGTAGTGAAGTCTGCTATAAATAGTGGTTGTATTACGCTACACTTTGAGGAGTAGAAAGTGTGATATGAATTTGAAAAGTAGCGGCGGACTTCCGTGTAAGATTTTAGAAACAACCGTTTAGGAGTTAGTTACATCCTATGTATGTATGCCCATGATTGGCATGTGTCAAAGAAGATGAGGGATATCGGACAAAAATCAGAGGTAGAGCGCTTGTCGCTTTATTTGCATCTTAGACAGAGAGAAACATTTTTAAACAAGTAATAATTTCGATTAACATTAATTAGTAATAATATCACCAAAACGAGGGAAAATGTAGTCAGAATAATGAATTTACCAAACTATTTCGTTCCGTCGAGAGCCTTAACACGTAGGCTTATTCCTGCTTCTCAGCTTGCTTATCGCTGGTTTGTCTGTGATGCCGACGGTGAGGCCCGTAGTAAGGCTCGCGGACATGCGACCGGTATATAGAGTCATGTGGCGGGATGTTCAGCGGGATATGCTCCTCGTCATGGTGATGAGGTTCGGGGCGGTTGTGCTCGTGGCGGTGTTGCTCGTGGCGGTCGTGCTCGTGGCGGTTGTGCTCAGGACGGTGCGGCTCGGAGTGGTGCGGCTCATAACGTTGATGCTCGCGTTGGTGTAGTTCAGGGTGACGCTGTTCCTGGCGGTGATGCTCGCGTTGGTGTGGTTCAGGGTGGCGCGGTTCCTCACGGTGGTACTCGTGTTGCCGCGGCTCGTGGTGGATCGGTTCGGGGTGGCGCGGCTCGGGATGATGACGGTGGTGATGTTCCTCTTCGCGGGAGTTTTCACGACGGGGCGCAACTTCACGCATGCGTTCGGATTCCCAACGGCGATCCTGCTCAGGCTCATGTTTCTCCTCATGCCTTTCCTCGTTGTGATGACGAGGACGGTGCTCCATATGGCGGTGAGGTTTGAGTTCTTCCTTTGCAAATTCGTCTTCCTCACGTCTTTCCTCTTTGTGATGACGAGCCCAGTGTACAACAGGTTTGGGCCTGTGCTCTGTGTCGTGAGAAGGTTTATGTTCTTCTTCAATGTGTTTGGGTTCCTCATGTTTTTCCTCCTTGTGATAATGAGGCTTGTGCTCCATACGAGGTTTATGTTCTTCGACTACAGGTTTACGTTCCTCATGCTTTTCCTCGTGGTGAGGAGCAGGCCAGTGCTCCACGCGATGGTGTTCTTCCATGTGAGGTTTGTAATCTTCATGGTGACCAGCGTAGTGATGGCGGACATCTATGTGGTAGCTCTCAATAACCTTAGGCTTACGTTCATGGTGTGGTTTGTGCATTTCTTCATGTCGTTCTTCAACAGGCCTGACTACAATTGGTCTATCTTCAATTTTCCTAGGCCATGGCTTGGCATGTCTGGGTTCAGCTTTGTGTTCAAGGACTTCGACGATAGGTTTGGGCATCGGTTTATGTTCATGTTCTTCAATATGTTTGGGAGGCTCATGGTGATGGATTGCATTTGCATGAATTGGATGATGTGTCTTCTCATAATGTACATCGGCGTGGAATCTGAAATGATAATAAATGAGTGATATGTGGTGCTTTAGGGAACAAAGTTAAGCATTTTCTTATGCTGGACTACAATTTGTCCTAACTAAGGACACAAGTACAAAAAATCTAAACATAATGTAGAGTTATGTTGGCTAAAGGACTTTTTCAATTTTGAAAAGAGCTCCAAAAGTAGGGATTGTGAAATCCAATACTGAACAAGATTGAAAACTTGTTTGAAATCGTTTTTGTAAAGAGTAATCGTGTCGCAAAAAGAAGAAAATGCTTGTCTGTAAAACAAGTGGACTCACCCGCTGTGTTTGTCAGCATGATACTTGACAGTGCGTTTGTAACCGTCAGGCTGTATCAGCCAGTACAGGCCCTTCACCTTGTCACCGTCACGGTGCTCATGCTGACCCTTGAAGTCATGTGTGTGCGGGTCCTCCACTAGGTAAGAGAACTCGTATGATGGATACGACCAGGCCTGGAATTAAAAAAAAAATACATGGTTTGTTTAATAAATCAGGTAATCATATCTTGCAAGGGATAAAGGTGTGATATAATATGCATGTGTGTGTACTGACTGTCATCTGTCATTCAAAAATGGCAGTTATGGTTAAAATTCGAAGAATCAAGGTGTATCATATCAATGAGGCAAATTCTTTAAGAATGGTGCAAACTGCGATGATTTCAGATCAAGTGGTGAAATTCTTGTGACCTAAGATTTACACTCTAACAGACTTATATAATTCATAAACAGTTTGAATGAATGATAGACTTTACATAAGTTGTACAAAAGAAACATGTTAATTCTCTGACTGTTGTATGAGGGTAGGTAACCTACTCACGTATTGATCATGATGTTCTGGCTTGTGTTCACCGATGTGAATCATTTCACCATGGTGCCCTTGGTGCTCTGGGGCATAGTGCATGGAAATCTGCTGCTCTGAATACGCATGATGCCGAGGCCCGTTCCCAAACACGCACGTTGTCACCCCCAGCAGTACTATAGCCTGTTATAACAATATGAAACAATGCATTAGAATTGTATTTTCTTCGTTTTTTTAAGTTGACTGGTTGGTACTACCTTATAACTATAACACACCTGGGTAATAAGTATTTCAGAAATATGACAGTTTGCGGAGAAATCTTTGATTTCAAATTCAAAAAACTTAAAATTCCGTGACAAAAATTCGGCTGTTGGCTGTTGTTTGTTACGTTAAGTTATTATAACAAGAGACACCATAGCGCGTATAGGGTTAGGGCTGTTGCTCCCCAAATGACTATCTAGAACATTCCCTGGGAAACCCAGAAAGATAGCAATCCTTTATAGGTCAGGTGTGATCCCTGCTGCAATTGTCTCTTTAGAGTTTATGCAAAGAAGTCATTCTATGGCGCAAAGTCGTTTCAGATTTTTAATAATTCAGCTTCAACAGTAAAGCGAAGATGAGAGAAATCTGCGTTGCATGGTTTGTAATTGGCCTCCTACTTATGTTCATGGACATACGCAATATTATAACATTATAGACTTAATAACTTTGATTTTGGGTCAAATTAGCATTAAAGCCACGTAATTTTTTTTCTAAACCGAAATACCATATTTTACAATTTTATTTCATATATTTTTTAAATTAATTCAATCATTAAAAGGCTATTCTTTTACAACCACAAATTATATTTAAGGGTTCACAATCACGGTTGATAAAATGCGAATTAAGTTTCCAATTTCTGTTTGTCACAAACACATTTACCACTTGTTATCACTTTTCCGCTGATAAAGGAGATAAACGCACACACGTACACACTTAAGCTTACCTTCCAAATCATTTTTTCATAGATCATCGAAGACTCACACTAAAATGATAAGAGCTGAGATCTCTACAGGTATTTATACATGTTACCGATATTCGTGTGAATCTAATGATGGATTTCCTCCGATAAGTACAAGAATTCAGCAATTAACTATATAAGGGGTTTTCTGAGGTTTCACTTTATGTTATAGTTTAAAGGCGTGTCTGTGAGTCTCAGTTTAACAAGTTCAGAACAGATCGTTTCCTTCCGTTACTGATAATGCTGTTAACTTATCAGCCAATTATTCAGTCGTAATTTTTGCGAGTTATAATCTTGCATCACATTTAAATACATTGAATTAATGTAATTGCTTAGCAGAACAATCAATGCGGCGTCCGAATTGATGGTACGAAATCTTTCAATTTTATACTTAGAATTTTATACTTACTATTCTTATAATATTTGTTATCTATAGGTACTCATCACATCATCATCACATCAGTCTATAGCAGTCCATTGCTGGACATAGCTGGACAAGCCTCCCCCAGTGTACACCACAATGTACGATCTCCCGCTTTTGCCGTCCAGTTGCTACCAGCCATTCTATTTAAGCCATCGGTCAATCTCTCGGTCACCTGGCCGTAGATAGGTACTCAAAATAATTATATTATTTGGCATAAACATTTGCTCAAGCGCCTGTGTATAGCGACATGGCAATGTTCTTTTACATTTCTCTATATTTTCGCAAAGGCACTGTACGAGCTTGCACCAATATTAACCTTTTATTCAGTGTGTACAGGAAGTAAGAGATATGTAAATAAAAAATTATAAAAGATGAAAAATAGATATAATGTTAGTAGTTGGCACGCATGATTTTATTCTGGCTTTTCATAAATGCAACCAAGTCCGTTGTAGGTACATTTCGCAAAATTTAAATATCCTAATAATAAATTTAATAAAAGTTTTGTTACTTAGAGTTGGGTTTAAAAAAAAGATCTATGCCAAAAAATCCATTATGTGCCTATTTTGTATTAAATTTCCGGTCACCCTATAATAAACCTCACAAAATGTTATAATTCGTAACATCGGCCTAATTGACCGTAAATCCTTATCATTCTCTGGTAATGGTTATAAATGGTTCAACTAGATTTCAAAGAAAAAACTATAATTTGTGTTATTATATCATAAACGTTTTAACCTGATTAGTAATTTTGTCTAATTTCCTATTGGCCTTATATCTCTCCTTAAATGGTGGATGATACTTATGGATGGATCTCGTTGATGTCTTTTGTATGGAAATTACAAAAATACGTACTTTTTATCACGAATGATTTTTCTGTACCTTAACGCAGCGAGGCCTATCATTCCTCTAAGGGTTTTTCGATTTAGTTCTATTCCCGATTAACTCTTGACTTTTTTTTATTTTATTTTTATAGAACATTTTTTTAAAGTCATCAGTAAAAGACTCGTGGTCCCACACGAAAAGAAGAACTGTCGTAAACAATAGGGCCAGATGCAGACATAGCTAGTTGTTATAAGGCTGTCATTGCAACTCAAGAGGTGCAGTAACGTACATCATAGATCTAAATTATCTATGCACTGGATATGCTGTGCCGTACAAATAACAGCTAGTTAGCTGACAGACAGTTTAGTTTAGTTTAATAACTTTAAAGTTCTATATACAAAGGTCCGGAGTACTTTTTTGAGATTTAGTATTCAAGAGAATTACAAAAGAATTATTTTGTCGAGCTCATCATGGCTTGAAATTCAAATTGATACTATATATTAAACTCATATTATGCAATACAATCTGACTAAAATTTTTTTTTTCATGTAATAGATATTACGGATTTTAATATTTATAACCTTTTCGAGATTTATCCACCGAATGGTAGGCAAGTATAAAAATACTTTATCGATTTTTGATACTCACCCTATGTGTTAATCTTAGGATATCACAAAAAAAAAGTTCCACGGACACGAACGCCATTTTTGGCACATTTTGGCACTGGCAAATTAGGAAAGCAGATACGTCGAGTGTTTTTTGCTTTCCTTACTTTCCAGCGCCAAAATGGCGATTTTCATTGAGCGAAAATATTCTAGCAGCATCATGTCCAGTCTGTAGATAAAATATGTCAGCGAGTAACGTAAACAGAATCGGGTATTTTTGGCAGGCTAGTGTAATACTAATGTTACATTCCTAGGGTTATCTTTTCAACATCCATCTTTCTGTGGCGGTCGGATAAAAATAAAACGAAACAATAAGATTAGCGCTATCTTTACTTTGCTGCTTTAAACTATATGATACAAATTGTCCATCAGGATCAGGTACTGGCAGGCACTCAGTCTTATCTAGGGGTATTACGGGCCTTGGGTGCTGTTTTGGGGGGTGATGCTGTTTAGAAGCCGCCGCCGCCGTGATGATGAGCGTGATGGACGTGGTGATGCGGCGATGAGTGGTGGACGATGGCGTTGAAACTGGAATAAGAAATGTAAGTAAGTAGGTTAGAAGACATTTCTTTAATAACAGTGCCGTGTGTTTCTTGAGAATTGTGTATTATCATTTATCTCGTAGTTATCTAAAGATTATGATTATATTTGATTCTAATGTAATAATTTAATTTAAATGCAATAATGTTGTATTTTTTTTTTGGGGGGATAAACTAACTTAGACAGCTACGATTAGACAGGTTTCATTTTACAAAAATTAACAATTAGCTGGTATATTGTTTTAAATAAGGAGAAAACTTTCTAAGTTATTGCAGATAGCGCAAGAAGTCTAGAACAAGGCGTAGCCTTAGGCCTTTGAGAACGCGGTTGAAAAATTCTGACACCAGGGTTCATCGGGTCGTAAGACAACTCGGTGTCTCACATGAAAAGAAAGAGAGAGAGAGCAGATATCGCGAGGTACATGTGATGGGTTCTTTATGACTCGTTCTGTTTATAAAATTGTCAAACTGGTCGTTCCTCACCCGGTGTGGTCATCAGCCTTGTACTCCACCTTCCTGTGGCGACCGTCGGGCTCCACCAGCTCGTACTCTCCCTTCACGTGGTCTCCGTGCCTCGTCTCGTGCTGGGAGTGGAAGTCGCCGGTGTGGTGGTCGTGAACGGAGTAAGCGAACTTGTATTCAGGGAACGCCTAGTAAAATAAATAAGAAAACATCCTGGTCAAGTGACAAATAAATTCATACAACGATCAAACCACACCTGTGTATAGATTCTGACAACTTGTGCGAAAAGTTTTTCATGTCGTATTATGCTGGATGTGAAATGATCCAAAATTGTGCAATTTAATTATGCATATGCATATGTTGTGTATTTCAACAGATTTCAACACTTAAATTATCACTCCGGTAATCCTTTAAAGAATACATAAAATATTTATGACGCTACAATTAAAATAAAAGTTATTACCTAGTACACAACAGTAATAACTTAATTTGATATAACAGTAATTTATGTATCAATTGGTACATTCAATATTGAAATGTTACAGTTAAAATAGGCAACTTGTTTAGCGTTAGGAAGTAGACAAGTTTTAATTGCTCAATTTATGCGGTATTTATGAAATTACTAATTTGCATAGCTCGGAGCTGTAAAATATAAGTGCATGGTAGATATAAATGATACAGAACTAGGTGGATCGCACATTTAACGCACGACGGAGCGCTAAAACATCGCAGCGGTCTGTCAAATCCATACTAGAAATGTTAATCTAAAAACTAAAACCGCTCAACTACTGTCTATGCAACACTATCGCAGCATCGGCCGTCGAGGGCGATTTTAGTATAGGCAGTGACGTTTGTAGTATGGATCTGACAGACAACTGCGATATTTTAGCTCTCCGTCGTGCGTTAAGTGTGCGATCCGCCTTAAAGCGAGTGAAATGCATTTAGTAGAATTTTATGACGGATTATCTACAAGTAACATGATCGAATTTGTTACATTCTACTACTACCATAGCCACAAAAATACACTGCTGAACATTGGCTTCCCCCATTGGATATTACTAATTTAAAAAGAAATAAAATTAGATACTTAGAGTTCATTTAAAAGTATATAATAATATTTAAAGTATATAAAAATATGGGGAGTGACGTTTTTAGTATGGAACTGACAGGTCCATACGTTAGCGAAGCGTTATTTTGCGCTGGTGTGTGATAGAGGCCTAAAACACAAGTTTCATTCTTTAGTTTTTTATTGTTGTTATCTCATTGACTGAAATAGGTTTAGTCAACTGTACTCACATAATGGTCATGGTGAATTGGCGGTGGTGGTGGCGGGATGTGATGATGGTGGTGCGGGATGTGGTGGGGGACGTGGTGGTGGATCTCATGGTGGTGGATGGGGTGGTGGATCGGGATGGGGTGGTGGATCGGGATGATGTGGTGGGGTTCGTGGTGCTTGTGCAGCTCCTGGTGGGACACTGCTGGGTGGTGGTGGTGGTGGTCGTGGTGGTGGTGGAACGGGAAGATCGCCTGGCTGGCTGATACCAGCGCCAGCACTGCTAGCACCTGGAAAAAAAACATTTAGGTAAAAATAAGTATACATTGTCATCTACAAGAATATACGGGGTGTAACATATGTCTGGAAACGTCAAAAAAATTTGGTTTCCCATAGTAAATGCAGTCAGCTGATCGCCAATTTGTATGGGAGGCCGAAATTTTTTTGTCATCTCCTGACTTAGTTCCTAGGGAAAAGTTGTTAAGTTTCATGGTCTGCTTGCACCCTACCAGTATTTGGGGCGCTGTCCCTAACACCCTGTACATTCTGGCACTAGAATCGCGTGTTCGTATATACGAACTATATATATATATATATATATATATATATATATATAACCTATATAGGGCACTGACCGAAAATGATGATCGTCGGATTATTTAAGCTAATCGTAAGCACAGACTAGTATTTTTTTCCTTACATCGGTAATATTTAGGCCTTTCCCATATTCAACACACAACGGAGTGCTAAAATATCGCAGCGGTCTGTCAGATCCAAACTAGAAACGTCACTCCCATAATAAAACTGCTCTCGACGGACAGCAGTTGAGGGGTTTTAGTATGGGGACTCACATTGCTATTACGGATCTGACAGACCACTGCGATATTTTAGCGCTGGGTTGTGCGTTAAGTGTGCGATCCGCCCCAGCACATTTATCAATACAGTTTTTCTGCTCATATTATTATAACATTCAGAACGTTGTTTCCCACTATACGGAAGACATATCGACGACACGTCCTATACATATTTTTTACACACCAACGTAACATCACGTTTACGGTAAAAGAATTTTAATACTGAATAATTGTTTATATGCTATTGTGTATGAAACTAATGTTGAAGTGTAAGAGTTATAAATATGATCTCCCTGATCTGAAAGTGTGTAATATTATGTAAGTTAATAATTTTTGCTCCATACAAGATAACATACATACATACATACATACATATATCACGCCTTTATCCCTTGCGGGGTAGGCAGAGCGTTGACGGCCGTAATAATACGGTCGCTATCGCCACGTCTGACATATTTGAAGATTGTTTTCCAATGTTGTTTCAGAAAACATGTGTATCACTATAGTGACAGGTTGTCAGCCTATCGCCTAAAATTGCAATACACTTGAAACCCTCTAGTCCCTTAGTCGGTTTCTACGACACCCACGGGAAAGAAATGGGGTGATGCTATTCTAAGCCGGCATCACACGGCATAACTGATAACTGATGACTATAAACTTACCTAAGGAATGAAAAACGGCATTGAGCTGATATTTTATTTACCTATTATACCTACCTATACCTATTAAACCTGTTACGTATAGATATAGAAGTATGCCAACTATATTGCGGATAACTCAATAAACAAAGTCGTGCTGATATATTTATTGTTTTCATGCAAGAAGACCATTATCTGCCTAATTTGGATTGGCGTTGCATGTATGATGATATCAATTACTAAGGGTAAATTATTACGAGTGCTACGTAAATATTAATAGGATTGGAAATAATGTTACCTTGTAATAATCTTACAGGAAGTAGCAAAATTGACTGATTTTTTATTTCATTAATCATCTAATTAAACAAAAAATATCGAAAATAAGAAAAAATACGGAAACCAGACGTTATCCTGGAAAAGCGTTCGACTGATGATAATAAAAATTACAACACGTATATACAATCCCAATAAAGTTTTGGCTTCGGTACTGCATTGCACAGCACACTACTCCTAATAGTCCATTTTTATTTTCGCCTATAGAATGTAAAGTATTAATTTACGAAACTATACGATTTGTGTGCAGCAAAGATGTTTCTATGTGGTTTGTCGTTTGAAAAGGAGGATAATATAGGAGTTCAAAGATCTAAGAAGTACTATCAATATGCTATTAACGAATGCTACCGAATTAAACTGAACAAGTATAGGGATTCCCAAGATTCAAGGTCCCGGTCGGCTTTTGAAGTCACTGGCGGACAAAAGACTGTTTTAAATAAACATGGGTCCCATTAAGATACAATACTGGTACATCCGAATAGTTGCATTGATAATTAACAGTACACTTAATTAAACACCACATAGATAACTTACTTTAGACAACATCTTGTCAAATCACTGCTGGATGTCAATTAAGCACTAAACACTGTCCCGGATCCCGCGACACTATGCACACATGCTATACTTCATTACCTTTATATAGCGGAGTATAATTGTGGGAATTATTAGAGCAAAAATCCATTGATCGATTTCACAGGGTTTGCCAACATAGTATTTTTGCCCTATCGTAATCTTTCAACTACTACCGGTGGCCCTATTTCATGCGGTAGAAACAATTAGGCGATGGTCGCAGATATGCAATTAAATGGCTTAGGAATTCAACTTTTTTTGCCTTTTTATGATGCTATCGTAGCGTGATTCCTGCCTTTAGGTTGGTAACGGTACATTAAGTCTACACGTAATTTACGCAGGTGATATATTATTAAGGTTGCGCGAAAACGGACATTATGTAGACTCTTTTCGTCCGATTGGTATGTGAAAAATACGGTGATTTGATTATTACGTGTTTATTTTAGTCGATGCTATCAACACTCAATCAAAATAAACAGTCTTAAATTCAAAATTATAAGTAGTAGATGACTGTCTAATTTTATATTATCTTCGTAATAACAAATGTACATTCACACTACGAGTTTGATTGGCAAGGCTTAATTAAAACCTCCCGCTCTTCAATTGACTTCTATCACTGTTAGGGTTTATACATATTATTTACCTAACAAGTACCTTATTTGTGTAAAACATAGACCTGTCATAGTTGGTTTTGTGTAAAGTTGAAGCCATTATGGATGGAGGATAATACTCGTATAATAATATTATTAGAAAGAAAAACGAACCGTTTATTTAAGTCATATCATATCAAATATAAATATTTGGGGTAGGAAGGAATGTCTATCTGTTCCTAAATTTTGAGTAGTCAGTGATGCTATTATTAGGCATAAGTAATCAATCATAAAGAGATAAGGTCCTTTTTTAAAGCTCCCCAGAAACGTTTGCCCCAACTACAAATTTGATAGAAAATCCCTTACATACGTCTTACGCCACATGCAAAGTGTCAACACTGTTCTGCTATGTTGCAACCTTGTTGATATTGCAGGGATCGTGTGAAAACCGCATGTATTACCGGTGAAAAACCGCCACAATGGTCCACAGCTGTTTTAACTAATGTTTAGTGTCCTATATTGGGAAACAAAAGACAGAAGGAATGTCGTTGAATGGCTTTATAAGGCTTGTTTGTAAGTGTTGCAGTTAAAAGTGAGGCTAATCACGAATGGACTATGTTTTATCTAGGAATCTGCAATTCTGTTCAGGTTTAGATAGAATGCAATATAATATTTTTTAAAGCTATAGTACAGTCACGTTGAAAAGTGCATATAGAGGGCCACCTCAAATGGTTCCAAATATCTCCTGTGATATCCACAGCAATAACAGCAATAATCCGTCTTGCAATACTCAACACGCTTGGCAGGCGGATTGACGAGCATAGTGCAAGACGTCGCTTTCGCAGGTAACGCTGTTGCCCATTCCCTTGATCTCTCTTTTCGTGTTGAACACCGAGTCGTCCAACGACTCAGTGTACCCTAGTGTCAGAATTTTTCAACCTCGATGATTTATGAGTTTTTATGGCATTGGGGTGATGCTATTCTAAGCCGGCACCACACGGAATTAGTTTAGATTTTGGACCTTTCTTATACCGCGTGCGTATTTACATTGTCTTGAGTGTCTAGCCCGACGTGTGCTTGAGTGTACATTTCAATGATAATCTTCAGGCAATGACCTTGCGCAGTTATATAATTTGATCGGAATTTTATTTTTACTCTTATTTGCATATTCTGCAAACCTATAAAAATAAGTATGGTGAAGCAGCACTACAAGTTATTAATGGAATTGTTTTTAATAAAATTTCAAGGGTAAGGTTGTTCGATTGTTTCTGAACTGAATATTTTTAGATTTCGGTGATTGTTTGGTTACGCGACGAGTAATATGTATGCAAACATTATTTGTTGCAGTGGCTGGAAACAGTTTGTAACCCAAAATATCACAGTTAGCTTTACACTATTATACAGGGTGTAAAAAAATAGCTGCCAATGTTTTAAGGGGTGAACCAGCCCATGAAACTAAAAGTTTCCCCAAAGGTCATAGATCGAAATACCAAAACCTTTTCTCATATTTCGACCTATGTTTCTTGGGAAAAGTTGTTCAGTTTCATGGCCTGATTCATTCTAATATTTTTACACCTTATATAATAATGACCCAAAATATCATACTTAGCTTTACACTTACATTACTTACTCTAAATTGATCATTCGCATTTGGTTGATATCTTAATTTTGCTTAATCCTTATCTGACTAGTAAAGTACAGTGTTTTTCAGTTAACTACATATAGTGAACTAGTGAGTGAAATTAGTCATATCCTGCTCGCATTCCCAGTACATTTAACTTCACGGTCGATTAGTTAACTAGCTTCTCGTATCCTGGAAACGGCCGAGGTAATGGCCCAAATTATAGCCAGAAATAATATTATTAACTTATGAAATTACTAAATATTTAATGGGACATAAAAACTGTACTTCAAACGTTCATAAGCCTTGTGGGTTACAAAGATTATAACTGAATCAACGAAACCAAGCGTCACTTTCTAGCTAGGTACACAACAACTGAGTTGCTCGTGTTCGAAAACGTGTCCCACATCTACCTACCTAAAGCATGAGGCTGCGCATTTTAGCATCAGATGATAAGATCAGATGCAAGGAAACCTCAAATTCTGTATACTAAAAACTGACAGTTACAGTCAAACAACGCGAATATTTCCGCTGGTGCTACGTTAACCTCAGTTTTTAGTATGGGTAATTTGATTTCCTTGTTGACTTCGTTACTAATGCGCTAAATTAGCACTCCGTTGTATTTTGCGTTAAGTATGAGAACCACTTTACCGTCCACTTATATTGTCTTATTGTTGATGCCTTTTAGTTAGCAGCTGCAACAAGCCGAAGAATCTTACAAAAATTACGAAATCCCGAAACTATCCCGACAACCTGACCAGGAACCTTCTGGTCTAAGACCAAAGTTAAACTGCTAGATGACAGACACGAATAAAAGTGACTATAAAGATTGAAATGCGCTCTAAGCCGCAGAGAGCGCTGTAATACTTAACCCACTTGTAATTATAATACTATCTCATGGTCAATCACAAAAAAACTTACGTAGGTTTGGTACATGCAAACTTATCTACTCCAAAGACACACCTACTACTTAAACCAGGTCAGTAACGTAAATTGCCACAAAAAGAGCACTTATTTCAGTGTCAAGGTTGTGTGTTCGTCACGCTAGAGTACGCCCGCTAGACTAGAGAGATGGTACCAGTGTAGTAAGTACGATTTGACCAGAAATAAAATTAAAATAGGTAGTTCTTCTTATATACCGTGCCTGCTTAGAATAGCATCACCCCAATTCTATCTGTGGGTGCCGTACTCAGAGAAATGGTACTCGTAGCAGCGTTCCTTAGGAATGCAACATTTTACATTTTGGGTTCACCAGTCCACCTGCCAAGCACGGAAGCAGCATTGCACGGAATTCAAATGTTTGCATCAAATATAATTTTAGCTACTTATTGGACATCTGTTTATCTTAGGGATTCAAGCTTTTGGTCCTAAAGGGACAGAGTCCTATGGTAACGCAGTTTGATTGTAAGTCTATCTAGGAGCATTGACACGAGAGCCGAGTATCAACTCTTTATGTTGTGATATGGTTTTTGGTAGCCAGAATGCCAGAATCCGGGACAAAAAGATTTGTAGGTTTAAGGCTTCTTATTCTTCTTTTACCGAATTATCCATTGTCACCGGCTATATAGGCTACAACAAGCATGTCTCATGGTAATGCCAATAGTTCGTTGGTGGGTTTATCTTGGAGCATTGACACGAAAGCCGAGATTTGGCTCGATCTGCGGGAAACAAAGCTCTTGCGCACGAACGGTTTACCTAGCAAGTAAGGCAGTGTGCACTGTAAGTAGTCAAATAACTATCTCAAAAATTATAAGGAGACATTGTTATAAAAAATATTTTATCTGTCATTTTCAAGAGATGCAATGAGCAACTAGAACTGAAAAATATGAACGTTTTATGGTAAATTTTTATTTTTATTTATAAGTAGTTTATATTGCTTTGTCAATGAAAGTGTATTATTACGAGGATTATTGTAGTAATTTTTAAATGCAAGTATACAGTATAAATTCTATTCGTCAATAAGGAAAATCTATTGCATATATTATCTTCCTACCCCTTGGGTATGCGTATGTGCAACTTGCTTCACACGTAATTACGAATAGTTTTATTTTGTTGTCGCGGGATTAATTCATACTAACACCGTTTTCCACTTGCTCCCATCCACTTGAGCCTGATTAATTATTGTGGGAACACAATCAGCCATGTGTACGCGCGCCTAGTCACGCGTAACTTGCGTCGCGCGATTATATCGTGCGGTGAAGGTCAAGCGGTGATCGCATTCCGATTGCAATCCGTCGCCAAAGCATAGCACTGACTGACAAGCAATGACGCAAAGTCTGTTGAGCTTTTGTTTCAAAGCTTACAGACGCAATTTACCTACATATACGGGGTATAAGGGACAGCGTCCCGAATACTGATATTGTGCAAACAGACCATGAAACTGAACAACTTCCCCTAGGAACATATGTCAAGAAACGTCAAAAAATTTTTGGTTTCCCGTAGTAAATGCAGTCAGCTGATCGCAATTTTGTATTGGAGGTAAAAAAAATGTCCTTTCTGTATGTATGTTTCTAGGGGAAAGTTGTTCAGTTACATGGTCTGCTTGCACCCTATCAGTATTCGGGACGCTGTCCCTAATGCCCTGTATAGTTCAGTCACGGAATTCCAGTTTATGGGCCTCGTGCGGAAAATCTTTGACGGCATATCTTTATTAAAACAATCACAAATTTTATGATTGCAAGTGTTTTTACAAGATCCTAATACTTTTGTATTTACAAATGATATGCATACCTGTGTGTGTACGAGAACCTATCAAACTCAGATGAGATCACATTTTCACTGAGAGCATCTTTATTTTCTTCAAAATGTCAAGAGGTTGATTATAATTGTGTCGAGAATGTAGCAGTTTCGACCTGATCATGATGCTTAGTTGGTACCTGAACTAATTTTGCTCTATGTTTATTGAATTTATCGCACACTTAACGCACGACGGATTCCTAAATATCGCAGCGGTCTGTCAGATACATACTAGAAACATCACTCCCCATACTAAAACCGCACTCGACGGATGACACTACAATAGCGCTACGTCAACAGCGGTTGAGCGGTTTTAGTGTTGATTATTTTAGCGGTCCGTTGTGCGTTAAGTGTGCGATCCACCTTAATGTCCTACATTAATAGCAGGTTTCAGACATGTCTTTTATTAAGGTAATAAAACTACGAATGCCATGCTTTGGTTTTGAGTCACCGAGTTCCTATGCTGTAAATAACAGGCTTTATCTTTTGTGTTCACTATGGTATCTAATGGTATGACTAAGGAGTAAGAAGTTGCAAAATCAGAAATAGCTATACGATACAAGTATGTATTGGTAGGTTAGTATCCTTGAGCATTCCACATTTAACCCCCTAATTTGAGTTGCAATTTTTTTAATTTTTTACAACGTATGTTGGTAGGCTTGTGTATAGGAGACTAAGGTGTTGTCTATCGGTTCTTTAGCAATACATTTTTTTTTATTGTTACGAGGTTCTAGTCTTATTTCAGTTTGATGAAGTTATTTATACACTTGGACCTGAAAATAAAATATAGATAGTAGTTTCCGTTTCCCGATGTTTTATCGGAATCGCCGAAGAAAATTAAACCACAGTTTCCGGTTCAAGAGTCCAATCACTTGATTTTAAGCGATCGATATTCTGATTTAATTTGTACTTGGAACATAAAATTTAGATGGTAGCCTGTAATGAACGGCCATATTGGTCATTCCTGGGTTTCGAAACATGAATAACCTCTGTCAAGCCTACGCAGGAAATCGTGGCAATTTATGTCATTACCTTACTATACGATTTGTTTGCACGTTCGCAATGCCCCGTCGCTACTATGATTACTTTTAAATTGACGTTATTGTACAAATTACCCTTTTTAAAGGGAAGTGCGAAAACTGACAATAAAACAACGCGTAATGTCACTATTACCTTGTCTTACTAATTTAATATGATTTGTGGCATGTCCTAAAATGATTATGATACGTGAAGGTCTAAAGCAGTTCCTGGATATTTAAGCACCGGTCCAACAATATCTATATTATTTCAACATGATTTAAATTTACCGTGTGATGCCGGTTTAGATTACCGTGTGATGCCGGTTTAGGATGGCATCACCCCATTTCTTCCCGCGGGTGTTGTAAAAGGCAACTAAGGGACTCAAAGGTTTCATGTGTATTACGCTTTTAGGCGACAGGCTGACAACCTGTCACTACAGTGATACACGAATCATCTGATAGGACCCTCAATACTTGTCAGACGTGGCGATAATGACCATAATTTTACAATCGTTAAAGCTCTGCGTACCCCGCAAGGGATAAAGGCGTGACATATATGTGTGTGTGTGTGTGTGTGTGTGTGTGTATGATTTAAATAAGTACGAATGTAATAGCGGTGTTGTACTCGTAGGTACTTATGACGCGTGTAATTGTTGGGTTTGCCATGGTTTTATGGCTGTACAATCTTAATTGTGAGATTTTCTGGGCCGTCGCCGCGCGGCGTTATGGGCCGTATTGTGCAACTTGTACACAAACGTGCAATTATCGCACCAGACCACAGTAGAACAGTAAAGAAAACTAACAGTTCAACGGTTCAACGATGTCCTTATGTTAATTACATAGTTCGCCTTATTTTTATGATAGATGACAACTTGGACGGAAGATGTTGAATGTCATATTATGTTTACAATGACAAAAAAAAAACCAATTTAAACTTGGCTCGGCGTGTGTAGCTTGTTCATTTTGGATTGTTGAAATATGAAATCAAAGATTTCTATGCGAGTTGTCGTAACCAAATCCAGACCATCTAAAATACCAGCTGCCGCTGTTTTAGTTCTCCGTCGTGCGTTAAATGTGCGATCCGCCGTAGTCATAGAGATAAAGTATATTGTGCTGTTAGTTACTTCTACTATGGCAAGTTCCAGCTGCACTTGGATCGCCGCCTGCGCACCTCCGCACACAACTACGCGTGCGTGCGTCTATGTACTCGCAAAATTAATATAACTCGCCCAAATCTGTCCCTGGTATAAAATGTTTTAAAAAATCTCAAAACCGACTGCTAAATTGTTCTTTTTTTAAGGTTCCGTAACCAAAGAGTCTTAATGGACCCTGCTACTTCTTCTTCTTTTCTTCTTTTCGTCGTCCAACGACCCGATAAACCCTAGTGCCAGAATTTTTCAACCGCCTTCTACAAGTAGCTACTTGATCCTTGCTACTGAGACCTCTCAGTCTGTCTGTCTATTCGTCTTATTAACAGTGATAGTTAGATAATATAGGTAGTTCAGTATAACATTGTAAATCGAGGACGTACAGTAATTTCGGTTACTCACATTCACACCTCCTACAGTGAAGTCGCTTTACACACCTACCTGTATATAATTTAATGATCGTCTAATGTGAATTATCAATAACTTCCGCCTTTTCTATGTCGGTTAAAAGAGTAGTTTTTTTATTGCATTATATTTTGATTACAATGTGACTTCGGGGGCGAGCCCAAGGTCTATTTTTCAATAGGCTCGTTATAACTAGAGTAATTATCTATTTACTACTGTGTAATAATATATTTAAGTTTCAAGGGTAGATGTGATATTTGATTAATCAGAGACTTTATTGTTTTACAACCTTTGTGTTGAAATCAGTCTAATATATAGATATGGATTTTCATTATTGAAATGAACAAGAAATAATGTGTCTGAAAGTATTGCACCGTTCTTATACAGAAAAGCGTAGGTTTGTATTAGTTAATTTCAACGATTTATATATGAATACAATAGAAAGATGTCTGGCTTATTTATCACCTAATACTATTAGCATATAGTTGGTATTCTTTGCTATTAGTTCCTTTAAAATGTATAAATTTTAATATAATGTCAACATCTTTATATCTCTAAGCGATTTGTCTTGCAAAATAACCGATGTGTAGGTGGAAATAGAGAAACTAAAACAAATTCATAACTGTTCAGCAGCTGATTATATTTACAGTTGAGTATAAAACAGGATTCATCATCATCATCATTATATACACATAAATATCACAATCATCAGTCATTCATCACAATCATCCAGTATCAGGCTAGAGGTACGCTATTGGTTTAGTAGTAGTGTCCATGATGTCCATGCGCCAAGGGGGCGACGGCGTAGTGGGCAATGGGGGCGGCGTGGACAATGGGGGCGGCGTGGACGATGGGGGCGGCGTGGACCACGGGGGCGGGGTGGTGGCCGGGGGTCTTGTGGACGACGGCGTTGAAACTGGAAATAATAATAAATAGTCAAATAATTGATAGCTTTCTGGTTGAAAGTGAGGGTTTTTCAAACAATAGACACTTTTTCTCCCCAGTTGACGTAAACGTAAAATGAAATGCTTGGAGGGGTTTACTGTCTCTTGAGCTTAGAACAACAAGGCTTACGACTATACATCGACTGCCTTCGTAGCATCGTAGCTTAGGCTGGTGGCGACTATGATGAAAATGCTGTTGCTTACCAGTGGTGGTCGTAAGCGTTGTATGTGGCACCGTCAGGCTCGACCAGGGAGTAGTATCCATAGACAGCGCCACCATTGTGATTCAGGCCGGTACTATCATAATAGCACGAGCTGTTTCTTACCCGTGGTGGTCGTCAGCGGTGTAGGTGACCTTGCGCACGGAACCGTCAGGCTCGACCAAGGAGTAGGATCCATGGACGGCACCACCGTCGCGGGATTCATGCTGGGACTTGTGGTCGCCGGTGTGGGGGTCAGCCACGGAGTAAGCGTAGTCGTATTTGGGGTGGGACTGTAATGCAAAATTAAGTTTAATTTTTAGTTGTCATATCTACAAGCAATAGAAACATTATGGCAGAATAACACAGCATTTGTGGTGATATCACGAGCGTAGTACTAGATTTTGCGACCAAAATGTAAAATAAATTATGAAGATTGGTCTAATTAAGAAGATCTTTAAGTTACTGAGCCAGTGCCAATCTTACAAAACAGAATAGGTATTAACGAACGAAAGTTAACGCACTACCACTGCACCACACATCAATCGGGGTGTAAAATAGACTTACGTGCTCAACGTGGGCAACAAGGGGAGCGGCGTGGACGACGGGGGCGGCGTGGACGGCGTAGTGCGCGGGAGCGGCGTAGTGCGCAGGCGCGGCGTAGTGCGCGGGGGCGTAGTGCGCCGGGGCGCCGTGGTGCACGATGCTCTGAGAGGAGACCGCCGCGTGGTGGTGCGCCGGCAGCAGACCAGCGTTGGCGAATGCCAACACGGCGCTAAGGGCTACTACCTGGAAATGAACAGAACAATTTAGATGGTCGTTAACGCTCTTTTAAATCTTAGCTAGGTAGATAAATAAAAATACAGCCTTATACAAATACCTAATTACTCTCTTTTTTCGTGCGGGACACATTTTCGTCCTGAATTACTTACTTTGACAAATAGTCAACAACTTATTAACAATAAAATTTTGAAAAATAACTTTATATCAAAAGCTACACGTAAAAGTTCTTAATATCATATATTCGAGATCGGATTTATTATGTCACTCGCGATGTATGAAATCCTTGTCAAATGATTTTGTAGACGTAAACGGTGTAAGTACTAGGTAAATTCTTTGCTTATTTAATTCCCAACTATTTATTTGAATCCACTATTTGAGAGAACAAAATGCTTCCTCGACTTACTTTGGTGAACATTTTGCACTAGTTTAATCAGAGCAGGTGACTGATACTATTATCTGGTTGAGTGTGACTTTTATATGAAAAGCAAAACTACTGCCAGGACATAGTGGTGGGGCTGCGGTCACTGTAGTTCCGTAAGTTTGACACCGCGAGGTCGCGCATACCTTCGAAGCCCAACGATTACCTGACCACTTTAGAAAACCCCTATATTCAAACAACTTTTACTCAAACACAGTTCTCTTCCAACTGGCTATGCTTGGGTATGCCACCACAGCGACCACTTTAAGTACAACTCGATACACGTATAAAAGCTTTTCCAGAAAGTTTCTATGTACAATGGCCGTGCTTCAGTACGCCCTCATGGCAATAAGAAACGCCGTTCTAGAGTTCCATGTATTGGGTATACCGACATTGTCTTCGAATATTTAGGTCGATTATTGTTTATTCGTCCACCTACATCCTCTTTAATGTTCATACTTAATTGATATTCCCTTTGTTGGAATGACCTACTTTCAATTTAATTTTATTTAAATAATAATAGCTGTACCAACGTTTAATCTCGTAAAAGTGAATAGGTACCCTATTTTAGTATTAACACAAACAAGTACGTAGGTACTTACCTATTTGGCGCGATTCAAATTATTTTTGATTTTTTAAATTAATACATATATTGAATTAAAAGAGTAGATACAAGAAATCCACGGCTGTCACCTTCATATGTTTGGTTTTAAAAAGAACTATAGATAAACATGTCCTACATTTTTGTAAGAAATCAAAGATCATTTCCTTGAGTGACAGTAATAGCAGAATTCGTTTGAAGTTAGTTTTTATTTTGATGAAAATTGTTTTGTTAGAATCACGCACATTATCACATATGAGTAAGTACCTACTTAATTCTCATATGATATGACCAATAGCAACCATATAATTTCGAAGATTGAAACTATATGTACATAAATAATTGATTGTATTATAATGATAGACAATTTAAGTTCAATGTTGACCGTCAGTGGGTCAGTAAGTAAACCGTATTATTAGTTACTACTTACTTTGTGTAAAATAGTATAAACTGTAGACAGGTACTTTTGACAACACCTCAAGTCACCAATTTTAGGGATCAAACTATATTGGTTCTCCGACTTCGGCAGTCCATATTTACCTACGATTAAAAGCTAACCAGTATAGATTGATTCCTTAAATAGGTAGATCGTAGTTGGTTGAGTAGTCCTAATGTTGGAACCAGTCCAACTTGTTGAGAAACTATTTCCCTGAGTCAATATAACATGAGTAATACAACCCAAAGTTAGGTCATTGTGCAACTGACCTAATAAAACCAGAACAAATAAGAAAACTATATATTTGAAGCATCCATAGTATAAAAAATACACGTTGTCATATTAAAATTCCCATATACTTTCACTCAGTATTGCAACAATATTAAAATCCTTCAACACAAAATCAACGCATATTGTATTCTATCTTATTCCATTTCGTGATCTTAATATTCTCTGTGATAATCATTGTAGTAATTACGATAATTTTGTCACTGTTTTTTTTATTAATTTTGGCAAGGTCTTAAGTATTATGTAAGTTTATTTAAATCACAATAATAATATAAGTTTTTGTACCTACTGAGCGTTAATACATACATACATACATATATCACACCTTTATCCCTTGCGGGGTAGGCAGAGCGTTAACGGCCGTAAAAATACGGCCACTATCGCCACGTCTGACATTTTTGAGGATTGTTTTCCAAGATTGTTTCAGAAAACATGTGTATCACCATAGTGACAGGTTGTCAGCCTGTCGCCTAAAAATTGTAATACACCAATACTCTCGAGTCCCTTAGTCGCCTCTTACGACACCCGCAGGAAGGATATGGGGTGATGCTATTCTAAGCCGGCATCACACGGCATACTGAGCGTTAATGTTGTCGGTTAATAAACTAAAATAATATCTTTATATATATACCTATTGTACATAGTTTAATTACATATATCACGTTATTTGCTCCATATATTTTGTAGTTTAATTCGTATAACAATTGTGTTACGAAATGTTAATATCAAATTCACAAAACCACACAGCGGTAAAATAGCTAAACAATAACTGACACTGCATTGGGTCATTGGATCACTTCAGCTTGCCTACAAAATTATATTGCTGGTTGAATACCTATACCTAGTAAATCGATAAAAAGGATCATTGTGATAAAGCGGTCTTTAGCAAAACTTTATATGACGGTTGTGTAATATTAGATGTCAGTGGATTGATACCAATCGGTTGTACGAAATTAAAAAAGGACGTGAAAATTCACGAAATGTTTAAAAGTATTTCTTTCTTCTTTTTTTCTTTGCTCTTTTTTGGCAAAGCTTAAAAGTACATTTGGCGCAGGATCAAATAGCATGGAAAGTAGCCGACATATGCAAATCTAGGAACAGCATCACCGACAGGCATAGTTTTGAGGGGCCAAAACGTAGAGTCGGACACAAAAATAGCATCAGCATCGTAGAAGCGTAGATTTTCTTTTAAAATATCTTATGTCTTCGATGATTAATGTCAATCAATGAATATCTTTTCTGGGAATTTCTATAGAAGCCAGCTTTGCATCAAAATGCTTCAGCATTTACCACGAAGGTGGTTTTTGTATTCTCTCTCTATTTCTACTTCTCTCTGTATTGTATTTAAATAATGAAAAGTGAACTAACCGAAGGAATGCAATAGAAGTTTGGTGTTTAATTTCCTAGCCGATGATCGTAATGCGAGCGCAAGAACTAGATAGTTGTTTTAAATAGGATGTTGCAACCTGCAGTCAAAGAACAACGTGTGCATTGAAACTGATCAGAAATATCACGTTGTTCATTGTAAACTTCGTTCTAATGCATACTGTAAAGTTAATTTGTGGTTTGCATAGTTTTAAAACATAACAGTTAGACATATAAATTGTGATAAAAATAATGTTTTTATAGTTCACTATAAAATTTAGTTCTTTAACTAAACTTCTAACGAAGGCTAAACACATAAATAGACAATGAAATCAATCGTAAAAGTAGGTAACATTTCTCGTCAATTCCTTATTTTTATTTTTTTTATGACATTTTTTTATTCAGTGTTTCCGATTATTTGAAATAGTATGACATCACAGATTTTGATGCTAGTTGTTTGCTCATACCGCTTAACCGGTTTTAGTATGGGGAGTGACGTTTCTAGTAAGAAGACCGCTGCGATATTTTAGCGCTCCCTCGTGCGTTAAATGTGCGATCCGCCTAAATCGATCTCTTTTAGTATTCACATTTGCCTTCATAAAGTTGTCAGGTAGTTAAGTAGCACGATTCACCAGACAGGGGCTTCACATATAAACTACAATCGCCCCATACATTCATGACTTCAATAGTTTTCAAGTTTTAATTAGCGTACTGATTCAAGAACCCTTCTTTGAGTTGTTCCTTTGTATTTATGAAATGTCTATCTACAAAGAATTTCATGTCATTATAATAAATACAATGTATTAAAACTCAAGGAATATTTACATCATACTTTGAATATGCATAATCAATTTCAAGGGGATTTAATAGAGTATAAGCACCGTCACTCAATAAATGATTTTATTGTTTTTGTAAGTGCTATACACACGTGCCCTTAAGCAAGTTCACGTCTGTTTTGATGTGATTACAAAACCTAAGGCGGATCGCACATTTAACGCACGACGGACCGCTAAATTATCGCAGCGTTCTGCCAGATCCATACTATAAACGTCACTCTCCATACTAAAACCGCTCTCGACGGATGACGCTGCGATAGCGCTGCGTCGACAGTGGTTGAGCGGTTTTAGTATGGGGATTGAAATTTCTAGTATGGATCTGACAGAACGCTGCGATATTTTAGCGCTCCGTTGTGTGTTAAGTGCGTGATCCACCTACGTCGTTCGTATCAACCAAATTAATCTCAACGTAGGTAGGTAATAAAATAGGTTGAGCAATATTTATCCCTTTACGATTACCATGATGATAAAATTAGTTGTTACAATATGTTATAGCTGTCAATCAATATCATTTAATACAATAAAAGAATATTAGAGTAGCAACACTTACAAAAAAATGCAATTTAATCAAATGTGAAATTTAGCGAATTTTTTTATGAAACTTGAAGAAAGCTTATATTAATATATTAGGTACAACGTTCAACAATTACAAAAACACAGATAACATCTGTTTGAAAAGTGTTGCAACTTTATAAAAATATTTCCTATCAACTTTGGAGGAATCCGACACTATGTCATTGAGCTTTTATTAGAACAATTGGTTTGCTTTTCACATAATACGGGTCGGTATCTTAATCAAGCATAAAGACTAGTCACGGATAACAATACTTATTTACGTATTTCTAGAATAGCAATTACTGTCAAAGGGTAATTTACCACCTGTAATCAAATATCCACCTGAGCAATGAATTGTTGACCACAGGCTATAACCTTTTACTACAGTTCGTGTAAATGTTCTTAGACCAATTTGGCATTATAGTTGTCATTACACAAGCGTACAGGCAAGACCCCATATGGTATACATTGCTGTACATACTGATATTGTTGTAACGATACCCATAACATAACCAGCAATGTACAAGGGATTGGAGCCTGTTGTCAGGGTAGTGTAATACCGACTTATCCTGCAACGCCCATACAGTCAAAGGTCCGGCAATTCGTTAGGCAGTCGTGAACCAGGTAACAATAAAAAGATTTAGACTGCGTAGCTGATAGTGGAAGCAAAAGTAAAAGAATAAGTTCGAAAATGAAATTTGCTTCTGCTTCTGCTTCAGATGATTAATAAGTCATCTGCCTGTTCATAGGATCATAACCCATTTTTGGGGTCCAACCATATTGTTACAATATATGAAATACTTTTTTTGACATCGATCGGGAGTTGAAAATAACACGAGACTATGGTCTATGAGTACGAGTGAAAAATCCTAAGCATGTTATTTCTTGCATTCATCACAATCAGCACTCAAATCTTCATTACGTTTTCTGTTCGTATCATAGCAAATTAGTTTTAATTTGCATATGTTACATCTCTGAACACACTTTTGCCTAAACTGTTAGATAACGAGTTTAGCAGTACATATTTTACGAAATTAACAGTGCAGAAAAGCTGGTAGCAATGAAATGCCCATCGCGTTGCTAAATGGGCTCAGATTTTCAAAAAATTTCGAATAGTTTTAAAATCGTTTCAGAGGTAGTACGACAAATCTAAAGTTACTAAAACAGATGATTGCATAAGCACCAATACGTCCCCATCAATGTGACAGCTTCCATACAAATGAGATCAAAAACCCGGATCCGGAAAAGGTACTGGAAAATCACGCAGTGAGTGTAAGCACCACCACCATCTACAGGAATAGTTAAGTTTCTCGATCAATTTTTTATAACATACCATAACACCCAACGTAATACGAAACGTAAATACCGCGCCAATCGATAACTCCGTACGGTCACGGAAGCCGGATAATCTATACCTGATCTTATTACTCCTTTGTCTAGTCTCAAGGTTAGCAAAGAACTCGAAAGTAATTCTAGTAATTTGAACTATGGTTCAGAGGTCACTCACCCAATAGCCACAACGCCAATGGTGCGTTGACCTTGAGACGGCAAATAACTATTAATAACAATCAAAATTCTATTGTCAAAAGAATGATTTTCATTGTTCTGTGTACTAAATAGCCTATCAAGGTATTGAATCTTGAACTACTTACGGTTCAATCATAACATTTATTATTCATGTTTTGTTTTGACGGACTTTTACCTATCGATAAATAAGCTCAAAACAAGTATTGATGTATCATAAAATCCTTTTTTTATTACAAAAACATTCATAAGCATAATTTAGTCTTGGTGGCGTCATCCAAAGGATAGTCATGTTAAAAATAAATCCTTTGAATTGAATTTACGGAGGAAACGATCGCGTTGATGTCTTTTGTACTAGTATGAGCGGAATGAGTTTGTACACCCTAAGTATTGGAAATATTTCTGGGTATAAACTACACTATACTACACTACTTTGCCGCGTAATGCCGGCTTAGAATAGCATCACCCCATTTCTTACCCGTGGGTGTCGTAAGAGGCGACTGAGGGCTTTGAGGGTTTCAGGTGTATTACATGTTTTAGGCGACAGGCGGACAGCCTGTCACTATAATGATACACAAATTATCTCAAACGGCCTATTATATTTGTCAGACGTGGCGCTAGTGACCATATTTTTACGACCGTTAACGCTCTGCCTACCCCGTAAGGGATAAAGGCGTGATGTATGTATGTATGTATAAACTATAAATATGTGAAAGTAATTGCGAGTATAAAAAAAAATACATCTTAGTACTGCCAATTATTTAAATAATACTACTACTCGTACTTAGGTTGATATGCATTCTGCTACCAGAGGTGCGGAGATAAAATTGTTTCTTCTACTTTCTAGTGAGAGAAATAAATCATCATATTTAAAGAAAATGTTAACAGTAAAGTGAAAAATGAATGATAGGAACTATTGCAATAAATATTGTTTTTATCTGGTTCTGCAATCAACGCTAGTATTAATGAATTACCTTGTCACCAATCACGCTAGTTACAGAGCAAAACTAGCAAATTGGTTGTTTATGTCTAGTAAGGGCGTCTACACTATTAGTTATACAGTTTCCTAACTGAATACTCCCCCTATTGGCCAAGTACAGTTTAATTTTAATGACTGTAAGTTAGTTAGTCAAGCAATAACTTTTCATTGAGTTTCATAACTTGCAATCAACTAAGAGCAGTAAGATCAGAGACGGTATCGGTATGTCGCTTTTACATAAATTACACTACTACAACAGCCACAAAAGTACACTTGGCAGGCGGGTTGGTGAGCGCAGTGCAAGGTATTGTTAGATATTTACAAGGAATGAACGCTGCTGGTACGGGTAGAAATAGGGTGATGCTATTCTAAACCGGCATCACACGGTTCACACAAATTACACTAGCAGACCGAAAAGTTGCACCCACTACTAATGGTTTTCCTGTAAAAAATATTTGAACCTTTTCCTGAATCAGTCTATGTATAAAAAATTATTAAAAATCCGTTGCATAGTTCAGAAGAAGTTGAAACAAGTAACGCGTGTACTGACTTGATTTTGTACTATGTATTGATTTGACTACTTACAAGATGAGATACAAGAGGTCATATTTAAACAAAGTAAAATACTGTGACTGAACTATTAATTTTTTTTCGTGAAGAGTATCAAAGTTGCACTGAAGAATCTTGCAGAAAAACTGTAACTGTAGGGATGCTGTGCTAGAAATAAATTGCTTTCATCACACTTGATCCAAACTTCAGATCGATTCGAGTTGTTTCACTTAAAGTTTGACATGTCGTGATAAAGTCTTAAAACCATACCTTGGTCAAATCGCCGAACATGACTCGCAGCAGGATAGGCTTTACTTTAATGCGTTCGTGACTGGGACCGCGACGTCGTGGTATGCATAACTTTGTATACTGAATGTACAAAATCAATATCCCTAGAAGCGCTAACAATATACCTGTACATAGGGAAATAGATACGTAAAGTTGTTTAAATCTATATAAATGTCTTTTCTGAAACTCAAAGACGCTTTAAACAATCAAGTAAATTTTTCTTTGCTATTTTCAAAGCCATCAGGTTAGGATGTTATGATGGGATGAAATGTGATTTCAAGAAAATCTTATGAATACTTATGTAAGTAAACAGTAATAAGTTTGTATTGAAAAAATGGTACTTATTTTGACCGTACCTGTAGAATTCTTAAAACTGTCTTCAGACAGTTTTGAAAAACTAAGTAATTTGGTAGATGCTTTTGTCGATTTGAGGATTTTTATTTAGATTGTTTGATAAACACCTGATGACATGAAGTTAATGTCCTTGTTACTCCATCTAGTTCTTTTACTTTGTGATTCTAGCTCTTGTTTTAATCCCCGGGCGTATGTATCTAGCAGCTTAGCTACCTGTTGCGGATAGTGATAAATGCTCTACGTTCGAAATGCTTTCGACAGCGTAGAGCATACTTCTAGTTAATTAATTATAACTAAGTTTTGCAACTGTATTGTAGACGCAATTTAGGTTTTGAAGGCTCTTGGAGTGTAGGCCGTTGTTTCAAGGGCATACAAACGGTTAATTGCCACATCTCGTACTAATAGGCTGCGCAATTTTTACATGTTAAAAATCAGCTGCGCAGTTTAGTGTTATGTAGGTCTGTATAAATAAATGATGGTTAAGAGGCAAGTTCGCGAGTTTGAGGAACAGCGTAAAGCAGACCTCGACGCTAAGCGCGATGAGCTCAAGGCCCGTCCACCCGTTGCCATTAACTATAATTATGTAAATGGCAAACTCACGTGTCCAAACTGTGCACGAGAGTTTACTGCCAAAATTGGCTACAATAGCCATCTCCGGGCGCATCAGCGCCGATCTGATTAGGAGTCAAAGTGGTCGCCATTGCCGAAATCGGTCGAAAAGATCATCATCATCATATATAAATGATTCTCAAGTATGTAAGTAATTATATGATAGGTACGAATATAAAAAGCCCTGTTTGTAAGTACATGATAGGTACGAATTTCTGATGCTTGCTAGGGCCTTACAGGTACGCCTTCGAAATAAAAGCTGTTTTATAAATTTGTACTAATTTTAATGACTTTCAATAAAAACAATAGTACACACGAAGATCACAGAATAAATAGAGAGTTTACAGTTTGTACTTAAAGCTTAACAAGGTACATAGATAAAAAAGAGATCAGTAGTGATGGTGTTGGGAAGAGTACACGTGATGGCTCGGGCCGGAGTTGTGGACCACCGCGTTGAATCTAGAACAAAAAATAATTAATTATAGATTTTATTCTATTACATATTGAAGTTACACAATTTAATTGTTAATTTATTAATATTTTTAGGCATAATTTTATTTAATATTCAATTTCTGTATGGCGAAATTGTTATGTAACACCATTTAGAAACTACAAGTGAGATGAATGGGTCATCGTTACGATGCTTCTACGTTTTACGATCTCGGTGTTTGCAGATGTAGTAACAGTTTTTCCGCAGTCAGCACACAGTAGAAGTAAAACAACAACGGTTATCAGGTTTGACGACCGATGTGGCGCAGTGGTAGTGCGACTGCCTTTGACGCAGAAGGTTCCGGGTTCGATTCTCGGTGGGTCACTCACAAAGTTGATATTTATCACTTTGTGAATTTGTTCCCAGTCTGGTTAGGACATTGCAGGCTGAACCACCCGATTGTCCGTAAGTAAGATGGTTCCGTATTTCGGATGGCACGTTAAGCCGTAGGTCCCGGTTGCTGTCTATGATCACTTAGACGGCGGTCGTTACACAACCACGTCAGAAGCCTGCTACTTGTAGTAGGCGGTTGAACAATTCTGACACTAGGGTTCATCGGGTCGTTGGACGACTCGGTGTCCCACACGAAAAGAAAAGAAGAAGAAGGTTAAAACGTCTGTATTCAAACATTTGGCCATCAGTGATGTGTTGTGATAGGGATCAAGTAGCAGACTACAACGGGTTAATGCCCGTAATGATTATAAAGGGTTTGACAAATCTAGACCACAGAGTGAAACTAGCGCACTCAAAAAACTCTTAACAACATACGGCATTGCTCATTTTTTATACTGTGGCTGTTGCTCAAAGACTCAAACAGCTGATTCATTATACGTGGGCGCGTCTAAACGTTATTACAATCACTCAACGAATCCAAACTAGTTTGTGAACGAGTTTATAATTATACCACCTGTAGCTGGTTGACAGCTACTTAGTACTACCGTCAGTGTTGCAAATTCTATTATGGAAAACTAGTAGGAACAGCTGATAATAATTGATTAGGAGAGAAGTTTTACGTACTAGAAAATTTTTTTTATTTAATCGACTAACACATCAGTTAGAAAGCATTTTTTTATAAAAATATATGAAAATTGATGAACCTTATGTACGATATACTTTCCGCTGCTATGCGATGCACAAAGTTCACCTTTTAACCGATTTTACTTCATATGAGCTTGCCCATTATCGTGTTTCCTTTTTTAACAAACTTTTTGGCAAATTAGAAGACTTTGCAGCACAGATTGTAAATACTGCAAAGGTCGCGTGAGGTCGTTGCTCATACGGTACCGGAAACCGGTTAGACCACCATATGTAGCATGTGCCCGACATAAACACGCGAGTTGTATCAGTTACGTAGTATTACCGCTTCCTGAGAAAGCAATGTCAAATACCATTATCAAGTCCATGTAGACTTGACTACGCAATTCGGGGAAAGTTGTAGTGTCATCTATGTAATCTGTTTCATAGTAGTGCTAGTATGTTTGGGTCAGTTTTCTAGTTTAAGTAGCAATTTATGTAATCCGGCATGACAGGACAAAACTAACGCAGCTTACGGGTGTTTGACTAACCCTAATCTGTTGAATGGTATAATGTGGCAATAGTCTTGTTGTTGTAGTCTTGTTTAAGATAGAGTTAATCTAGATATCTTAATCTCCAAACACCCAGACGCATTGAGCTAAATTACAGGATTTTGGATGGTTCATGTGACATCAAAGATTGTTCTCTCAAGGTGTCCTCTCTTATTCAGATTAAAAAACTGCGATCGATTTGTTGGAAGGTGAATTCTGATCTTTGAGCTTAATGGTTAAGACGAGATCAATCTACAATAATTTACGAGTATAACAATTAGTTAAGGAAAGATTTTGCTTATGCTTACCCATTGTGGTCATCAGCGGTGTAGGAGACCTTCCTGAAGGAACCATCAGGCTGGAGCAGAGAGTACTCTCCCTTCACGACGTCACCGTCGCGGCTCTCGTGCTGGGACTTGTGGTCTCCGGTGTGAGGGTCTTCCACGGAGTACGAGTACTGGTATTTAGGGTGGGCCTGGGAAATATAAACCGTGTAATTTGAAAATAATGCAGCTGCTATAATACATAATAGTGGGAATATTCTGCTGCTGGGATTAGAATCACGTCCTTGATGCTTATCCCACGACTGTTCTCACACAATTATTTCAGGGTTCTTTGATAGTACGTACGTAGTAGTCTTGAGCCTCATGGTGTTCATGGTGGCCCTCGTAAGCGTCGTGTCCTCCGTAGTGTCCAATAGAAGCGGAGGTGTAAGCGGGAGCGGCTGCGTAGTGAATGGGGGCGGCGTGAGCTACAGGAGCAGCCGCATAATGGACCGGGGCATGAGCATAAGAAGGCTCGTGGTGCACCAGGTTGTGCTGAGAGGACACCGAGTAGCCGTTGTGGCCGATGATGCCAGCCTGGGCGACGGCCGCCACAGCTCCGAGGGTTAAGATCTGCAAGAAGATTTGTTTTAAGTAACTTGACTCGGCAATCCATGGAAATTTAATTTTTTGGCACTTTTGAACTTCACTTCACTCACTTTGGTGAACATTTTTTGTGGGTTGTAATGCGTGACTGACATACATTTGATAAGCGCTGGTGGGTTTTATAAGAAATGGTGTGGTGGTCCGGTGGGGCGCCGAGCGGCGGCGCGGGCGCAGGCGCGTCCCCGCTAAGACAAGGTCGTCGCGCTTTGTCTTATGTGTTCTCGCGTACTAGTATGTGTCGCTGACAAAGCCTGGAATAATTTTTTTGTTTATTTGAACTTTAATTTCAAAATTTAGCTACCTAGTTCAGACTATCAACTAGACTGCATCAAGGTTGGCTACCTCAGATGGCTACTATTGAAGCTAAGGTTTACTTTACTTTGTTCTTTACACAAGTTTTGTTCAACATTGGCTGCTAATATATTACCTACTAGTGTATAACTGTAAAAATAAACCGATTCTTCCTTTTTTTGAATTTCAAATAAGATTTTGCGAACAAAGAATCCAGTAGTTACAGAGTAGATTTGTGTTTCCTCCATTATTGGCGTAAGGACTGCCTGTCAATTGAGCTACTCCAAAGAAAAAGTTTCTATGGGGTACGTGGCGGTTGGAATCAATATTTTTTCTGCGTTTCTTGCATTTAGTTCCACTATCATTCGGGCGATTTTTGATATAATTTCGCCACAAAAAAAATACAAAATTTTAAACTTTACCTGCGGCTTAAAGCTAATGATTGTTGGTTAAAAATGAGCTGTGAACCGACCGGGCTCGTTACCGCGGGTCAGTGCGAGACCGCGGAGATAAGCACTGTATTGTGTACGGTGTGGTACTCACACACCTGTTTTTCGCACGTGCACTGCACTTGCTGGTTGCTGGATTGTTGGCTTAAGTTTTTTTTTTGTATTATAATTCAAGGTTTGTTTTCTTAGCTTTATAGATCTTTGTAAACATAATAGTGTCAATAATAGAGAAAGTACTTTTAAGATCCTTGTACAATAAATTAAAACAAATAAGTAAGTAATATGTGTGAGCAATTAGTCCCATTTCTTTGAGAGGTAGATAACAGACACTACGAATTTAATGTAACAGACACTCTATAGTATATTTTAGAGTCTATACTGCTATGACTAATATTTGACATTCAAAAAGATAAATGTAAAATTTACTACTTCGAATAAATGATTTGAGTTTGAGTTTATCGACTAAAATTGAAAAAGAACTGCGACACAATGTGAATGGATGTTTTCCGATATTCAAGGTATTTATTTTGTGTTAGAAAGGAAACTTTGCAGTGGTTTTATTCTGATTCTGAATTATGAAAAAGCAACTCTTATTAGGACTTATTTCAAAATATTCTTATATTTTATGTTTTTAAAGATACATTTTGCATAAATAACGTCTATGCAATCTAACTTCAGTTTATATCTTGTGACCTTGCCGATTTATATCCTTTAGAATTTATTGATATCTTTATACCGAAATCTAAGTGACCAACAATTACAAATTGATTGAGATAAGTTGAAATATTCAACACGAAATACAACTTTATTAGTAGGTATGTAATGTGGCGATAACAGGGTCTCATAAATGAACATAAGATATCAAAATGTAGCACTGTGAGTGGTTATATACACAAATAATAGGGCCTAGTTAAAATAATAAATTATAGTTTATCTCGGAAGGAATTACAGCGTAGAATATTTGCATTAATATATTTTATACATACATACATACATACATATATCACGCCTTTCGCCCTTGCAGGGTATGCAATGCTATCGCAGCGTCGTCCGTCAAGTACGGTTTTAGTATGTGGAGTGACAATTCTAGTATGGATCTGATAGAACGCTGCGATATTTTGGCGGTCCGTCGTGTGTTAAGTGTGCGATCCATCAAAGTGTCAATAAGCTAACTACTTCCAGTGATATTTGCATGGCTCAACTAGGTACTACTCGTGCTATTGGTACGGCACTATAATTAAAATTGCCACCTTAACTACATTTAGCTCTACTTGCAATCAATTGTTGTTAGAGCCAAGTAATCAGATCAAATGTCTGTCAAACTAAAGGTCTGATTTAATTTCCAAATATTTTGAACGACTTGAGTAATGTGACCCTTGATTTTATCTATATATGTGCAGTAAGTGCATATTTAGTTGTGTACGTTCAGTTCGTGAAAATATGTGATATAACATATTTATTATAATATTATAATTATAATAACAATCTGTGAAGAAAATTTCATGCTCTTGAAAAGCTTATTAGATATAGAGTAGTATAATATAGTAAGGCTTTATTATGTTTTATCAATTAAATTAAATTTATTTATTACAAAACTTTCATTTCACGGCAAGTTAATACAAAAGGATAGTATTAAATAATTACAAGCCTCTGAATTCTTTAAACAATTATACCTATAATTGGATCTTTTTTAGGCCCTAACGTATGCGCCTGTCAGATTCTTACTAGAAACCTAAATTTCTATACGAAAACCATTCTTGAGGCACGATCCAGCGGTAACGCAGTGCTAGTGCAGCGACGTTCGTTGGATCTGCGTCGAGAGCAGTTTTTGTAAGGGGATTGAGGTTTTCAGTATGGATCTGGCAGGCGAATATGTTAACGCAACGTTATTTTTGCGCTGAAATCTGATAGAAGCTTATAAATTGTTTAATCTGGTTGAGATCTTATTGATTGATTTAAGATCTTAAATAAACTAAGGGTTAGTTTTCTTTCTAGGTAAAAGTGAAATAAACACTAAATGAAACAAAGGTATAAAACATAAACGGGTATAAATGTTTAATAAATTATTTACAATTTGGTTTCGAAGTTATTAACGTATTAATTTTCACTCAGTAATGGTAATGGTAATTTCACTCAGTAAGGGTGAATGGAAGGAGCTGAGTTGTGGACCACTGCGTTGAATCTGTAATAAGAACATTATTTTCTGTATAAAAAATGTAATAATGCACAGTTTTCCTTCACGGTGATTTAGTTTAACAGCAGAAAGATAGATAAGCTAACCAGCTGAGGAAAAATAAACAGAAGTAGTTGACTTGTAAAATAGTGCGTGAACCAAGTCTATTTGCAGTAGGTTGTTCTATATTTATGATGTCATGTTTGAACAATGCAGTGTGATGCTGGCTTAGAATAGCATCACCCCAATTGGTTGTCGTAAAAAGCGACCGGGATAATTTAGCAATCAAGCAATGAGCAGCATCGTTCCCGGCCCTGGGTACATGAAATCGTGCTCACTAGAACCGATCAGTGTCTCATCTCGTGCTAGGGTTTTAGAATTTATTTAGGTTTATGTTGAATGAGAGAAGAATAACTAAACAAGTTTATATGGCGCGTGTGAATAGAAACATTGGAAAGGGAAGACCTAGACGAACGTACCTAGATCAAATCGGGGACGTTCTAAAGAAAGGTCAGGAAAAGAATATCCTAAACTGGCGAGCATGTATGAAAAAGCAAATGAATGTTGAGGAAGCGAAAGAGGTGTGTCAGGATCGTAACAAATGGAAGGATGTAGTCTCTGCGTACCCCTCCGGGAAAGAGGCGTTATTATGTGTATGTATGTATGTTGAATGTTTTTCTATGATGCTTACCCGTTGTGATCGTCAGCGGTGTACTCGACCTTGCGCACGGAGCCGTCGGGCTGCACCAGCTCGTAGTACCCTTGCACAGCGTCGCCGTCACGTGTCTCGTGCTGCGACTTGTGGTCGCCGGTGTGGGGGTCGGCCACGGAGTACGCGAAGGCGTATTTCGGGTGCGCCTGGAATATGTTGAATAGAGATGTAAAAAATGGTCGAAGAGATTTTGAACAATAAATTATTATCCTATAAGGGGCCTTTCTCATACTTCAGCACAAAAATAACGCTGCGCTAAGGTATGCGCCTTCCAAATCCATTCTAGAAACTTCAACCCCTGGTTGATCCCCATACTAAAACCACTCTCGACGCAAGACCCAGCACTAGTACAACGTTATGCCTTGGACCTGCATTGAGAGGGGTTTGTATCGGGAGTGACGTTTCTAGTAAGGATCTGACAGGCGCATACGTTAGCGCACCGTTAATTTTGCGCTGAAAAGTGATAGAGGGCTAAGTAGACAGACTAGAATTGAAAATAATGTACTAAGTGCTGTTCACAGGCAGTATTTATTTTCTTATCTTATTAGAGTGGGTGGACTCACATGTACAGTATGTCCGTAGTACCCTTAGGCGTAATGGCCGTCATAAGCGAAGAGCACGGCGTAAGCCAGAGGGAACAGCACGGATTAGGAGACAGAGCGGACAAGAGGTATACGCAGGTTTCTCGTATTGCAGCGGGGCATAATGACCAGTCTCGTCAAAGACGTCTCTTATTTACTGTTGTTTACTTACGTGCTCGTCGTGTCCGTAGTACCCTTCGGCGTAGTGACCGTCGTAGGCGACGGGGGCGGCGTAAGGTAGAGGGACGGCTTGGACTAGGGGAGCAGCGTAGTACGCAGGCTGCTCGTAGTGCAGCGGGGCATAATGGCCGCCCTCGTCGTAGCGGACGATGCTCTGGGAAGATACGGCGGGACCGTATGCGGAAGCCACCGCTACGATAGCGCTCAGAGCTACGATCTGGAAAAGTTTTTGAGTTATATAAGGCGTAAAAATATCAGCTGAAAATATTTTAAGGGGTAAATTAGCCCAAGATACTGAACAACTTTCCCCAAGAAACATAGGTCGAAATATGAAAAAAATATTTGGGCCTCCCATACAAAACTACCGACCAAGTCAATTTATATGGGAGGTCCAAATTTTATTTTCATATTTCGACCTAATTTTCTTGGGGAAAGTTGTTCAGTTTCATGGGCAAATTCACCCCTTAAAATATTTGCAGCTATTTTTTTACACACTGTATTAAACAATCCATGACATAGGTTAAATCCACAATCGACGGCACTTTCTCTGGCTATTATTTTTATGTTTTTGTATGATTATAAATTTAGTCACAGATTCACGTCCACTATTATTTCAAAATGATATTATACAATGAATCCACATTTTAATATCACTTGAACTTACTTTGGAGAACATTTTGCTATGGTCAACTTTGTTGATTGATACCATTATCGATTGGTCAAACGTTTTTATATTAAAAACTGAAGACAGAACAAGTGGGGCCTACCACGCGGACCTCGGTGCGACAATAGTCACAATGGTGTAAGGTCAAAGTTATCGATTCGATTACTAGACCACAGCAGTCAGCAAAACGTGTCAGGGTATCTGCGGTTGCTATTGCTTTTTGCCACGCGACAAGGTGTGAAAAAGAGGTGGCAAAAAATGTACCACGCGCTCATCAATCGTACTACAAATTACAAAACAGTTTCTAATATTACTGCTACATATGTTTGGTATAATAATAATATGAGGGTATATGCTAAGTGCGGTGTATCTGTCATCGTATAGTTACAAATAACGGTAAATTACCTTATATCTTGCAAAATAATAATTCGTCTAAATGTATTTTAGTCAAGTGTTATTAGTAATTTTACGGTCACATAGATTAAATCTGATGAAGGATCTGATTATTGTACTAACATAACTTCATGTATAGGTATATGACACCAAAGATTTTTCGCACATGTTGTCATATCGTATCTATAAATATATCTAAAAGTATGCGACTGAGTCACATAGCAAAAATGTCATTCGTCGCATGATCAATTCTCTGGTTTGTGGATTACACTAACTATACGCAGGAAAATATCTATTTCCTGAAGCAATTTAACTATGGTGCAGAAAAAAAAATTGCCATGTGATGCCGGCTTAGAATAGCATCACCCCATTTCTTTCCCGTGGGTGTCGTAGAAGTCAAGGGATTTGAGGGTTTCATGTGTATTGCAATTTTAGGCGACAGGCTGACAACCTGTCACTATAGTAATACACGACTTATCTGAAACAACCCTCAAATGAGTGGATTTCTCAAGCGAAAATTTTTCGCGTCTCAGCTGAAAACGTGGTGATGCTTTGCAGATATGACTTCGATTATTTTTCTTAAAATATAAGACACATGTATCAATATGAAGCCATATAAATAATGTTTGTATATTTATTAGTTTGTAAGAAAAAAATCCATAAGTAGCGTATCCTCAATTACCATGACCTGTCCACAACCGCTTTGACAGTAAATAACCATCTCTCGGGAAAATCCTGTACAACTCATTCAAGAAAGAGGGTTCTGAATATGTTAAGCTTTAATTATCCTACGAGAAAATACTAAAATTTGATTTTTTAACCCAACATTTAATGAAATGTGCTACCAGTTAGTTCTGTCCAAGCGTAAACACCAATTTTCATGGACATTTTGTTTTCGCGCTCCTACCTTCCAATGTCGAGTATATGCCGAATGTAAACCCTTCCCCTGCAAGGATCAGTTGTGCACTTACGCGCTGTAAAAACGGTTGTGTGCCATCTTTTTACGTTTTCGCGCAAAAAATGAAAGTACGCGATTTCAGTTAACTCGGACAGAAATTTTGCAATCTCCATGGTCAGGTTTAGAATGTTTCCTCAAGTGATAAAAAATATTTATTAGTATAATAATTATAGGCTTTTGGTACACTTATAGTATACTAGTAGAAAACTTTAATGACTTTGATAGTTATTTATTTATTTTAGATTAATGCCTTGCCTAGTTTCCGTGTCCAAATTTCCGTGGTTTCCGTGTCTGCTCGATGCCCACGGAAATTGAAAAGTCCCACAGAAATTGATCAATTCATATAAACATACTGACATTCCTTCACATATCGCACTTTCATCCCTTGCGGGGCAGGCAGAACTGTAGGAAACGGTGGATATTGTCACGGCTGACAAATATTTGAGGTTGATTTCAGATAAATGTGTAATAATGTAAATGAGATTCAAATCAATAAAATTCGAATTCAAGTTTAAGTTTCACATGGCTTATTAAGATAATCTTGGCCGTTAACGTCGGATATGCTCTTTTGATGAGCGGCCGCGAGTCTGAACTCTGCGGCTATACTCCTGCCACCACTTTTCCTACCCACAGGCTAAGTCTGTGGCTGCCGCTGCTTGGCAAGCGAACATTGACCACGCCCGACTGATGAGTGACTTGGCCTGGCCTCCACTTACAGTGCTGCAAGCTAACGTTGGCCACGCTCGCCTGATGTGCGACTTGGCATGGGCTCCACTTACAGTGCTGCAAGCTAACGATGGCCACGCTCGCCTGATGAGCGACTCGGCATGGGCTCCACTTACAGTGCTGCAAGCTAACGTTGGCCACGCTCGCCTGATGAGCGACTTGGCTTGTCCTCTACTTACAGCGCTGCAAGCATACATTGACCATGCTCTCCTGATGAGCGACTTAGCATGGGCTCCACTTACAGTGCTGCAAGCTAACGTTGGCCACGCTCGCTTGATGAGCGACTTGGCCTGGCCTCTACTTACAGCGTTGCAAGCAAACATTGGCCACGGTCACCTCATGAGTGACTTGGCCTGGCCTCCACTCCTTGGCCTCCACTCGCAGCGCTGCATGCAAACATTGGCCAACCTCGCCTGATGGGCGATTTGGCCTAGCCCCTACTCGGAGCGCTGCAAGCAAACGCAAGACACGCTCCTCTACCAGCCGATTAAACCAAAGGCCAACCGCGTTATTTGTTTAGCTTTATATTTAGGTCAGGTCTGTGATTATGGTAGCCATATACCTGTCCACTTAGCCGGTGACTGTAACTAGAGCTTGCTTGCAACGTGGATTTAAACTCCTGTCTTTGGAGGATCTCTGAGGTGTCACATAGGCGCTGGAGCCTGGTCTTCTTGAGTGTATGTATAGGTCCGATTATTGGGTGATTCCTGGCCCTCTGATTGATCCGGTGATGGCCTATACCTATATCATCATCCTTGAAATGAGGTGTCTGTCTTGTCCTACAGCAATAGAGCGTATACCAGAAAACAAGATTAAGGTGCTGACTATTTTAACTATTCAACGGGGAATAGTTGATGCGGACGCTGTGGGCCACGTCAGTACAACCCCGTGTTCCCTTATCACAGCCTTCAGTTTGCCCTCGATAGCAAAGGCCTCGCTGCAGGATAAAATTATTTTTAGTGATGCTACTTGCGTTTCTGTCCTCTTCTAGGACGGCTGATATTCAACTCCTATATTCTTTGGTAGCCTACACTAAAAGAGGAAGATCTCTTTTGTCATGAGGCCTGCTTTGGGGACAGCTGCCATGAGTGAGAGGCCGCATTTATATCTTCTTGCTGTGCAGTCACCTTCTTTTCCGGCTCGATGGGCTTCATGAGCGGTGCTGTGCTCCCTCTGTCTTTTTAACTCCTTGGATTGAATCAGTGCATAAGCAGGATAAGGGTCTCATAATTCCTACTCATACAGCTGTGTAAAATTCGCAAGCAGTATGCTTATTAAAGTTGATTCTATTATGGCAGTTTTTAATTGTTATCGCACCCAGTCATTTTTATCAGTCTACTCTTTATACAGTATATTTCGGTTTCTGTGGCAAGGTATCTATTAATTTTCTATGTCTCAAATATAATTTACGTGCTTCAAATACAATTTCCGTGTAACAAATAAAATCTCCGTGGCAAGGCAATTTCCGTGGGCGAAATAACTCACTAATTACTATATTTATATAATCCCCCATTAGAATATATGCTTCAAATGGGGATAGTTCCCGATACAGCATATTTTTTTGACCAAAATCCTTAAAACGAAGAAAAACACGGAAATTAGGCAAAAAATTCCATTTGTTGAAATCGACTCAAATATTTGTGAGACGTGGCGATAGCGACCGTAATTTTACTGTCGTTAACGATCTGCCTACCTCGCCAGGGATATGGGCGTGATTTGTGTGTGTGTGTGTGTGTGCAGAAAAAAATTAAGTTAAGTTTGCAGGTATAAGTATATTAATAATTTAACTAAAATACATTTATTTACATATGCATAAAAAAATACGTAAAAGGTCTTTAAAATTACATTATGATCACACGACCGACCATAATCTAAATTCACAGACATAATTACACAGGTATCACATATTTTTAATAAATAATTTTCCGGTAGATAAGTTTTTATACTTACATGGTAAAATACACCAAAATATGTTATCTATTCTAATTTAGTCATTTATTTTATTAGGTCACAGTTTGTACACAAAATATGAGTGCTTTTCATCACATGTTGTTCTGTATAGTGATAAATTATTTGAATCTTCATACTGCAGAAAAAGTGAGTACTTTCCTATGCATTATTATGAATTTATATCAACAGCACTATGGCTTGTTTTCAAACTTACAGTGCTATATTTTTTTCTTAAGTGTAAATAAGCGATAGAAAAATATAGCACGTTATTAACAGTTTAATGTACCTAGGTTAGTACTTAAAATATATTACAAGAGTCAATTAAGCAACAACAAAACAAGATAACGTCTTTCTTCGTACTAAAACCGCACTGGACGTATGACACTGCGATAGCGCTGCGTTAACAGTGGTTGAGCGGTTTTAGTGTGGGGATTGTCATTTTTGCGCTTCGTCGTGCGTCAAGTGTGCGATCCGCCTTCGGTTTTTGATTATTTTCAGCAAACAACGTCTTTTCAACAACGTTGTTTTCCCCTCCGTCCAACTTATCCTCTCCATTCTCCTCCAGCACCACATCTCAACGTTGTAGTTATAACACTAATTTTACCAAACAAGCACTAATGTAGAAAACAATTTTTTGTGGTCGGACACTAATTTAAACAAAAATATTTTGTGAAACCATACAACTATGATTCATACAAATATGTAGGCTTTTATTTACTGAAACGATAAACACTCTAGTCAAGTAATTTTACTGAGTAGTGTACTCCACTTGCACCTTACAGCTTTACATTTCAGCAGTATTATCAAAATAATAAACTAAAAAAACCCAGGAATGTTTGAACCATAGTTGTAAGACTTGAACCATAGTTGTATGGTTTTACGGTAGGCACAAATTTTCAGCTATTTAATGATCCTTTTATTTATTTTCAGTTACGTTATTTAAGTGTAGAATATCCAAAAGTTACACATTTCGATCCCAAGCTCGTTTCTTACGCTAATTCATCGGTTCGACGATATGGTAGAAAAGATCCAGTAAATTATTATGAGCTGCATTTTGACGTTCGCATTTGGCTGGATAATAAAATCACAGTAAGTTGACATAAATACGTACATATATCACGCCTTTATCCCTTGCGGGGTAGGCAGAGCGTTAACGGCCGTTAAAATACATACGGCCACTGTCGCCACGTCTGACATTTTTGAGGATTGTTTTCCAAGGTTGTTTCAGAAAACATGTGTATCACTATAGTGACAGGTTATCAGCTTATCGCCTAAAAATTGTAATACACCAATACTCTCGAGTCCCTTAGGCGCCTCTTACGACACCCGCGAGAAGGATATAGGGTGATGCTATTCTAAGCCGGCATCACACGGCACAGTAAGTTGAAAGATATTTAAAAACAATTAAATACGAAGCATATGTCGACCGTATTCTTGCGGCCGTTAACACTCTGCCTACCCCGCAAGGAATAAAGGCGTGATATATGTATGTAGGTATGTATGTCTTAATTTACAATGAAATATCTAATGCTTTATTTTGAGAATTTCATTTGTATCGCCCTGAGGCACCTCGGGAATATACAGGGTGTTAGGAAAAGTACTAACTTACTTTCAAGGGATGAACCACCCAACCATCTGCAATGCAACCAGACAACTTTCCCAAAGAAATTGGTTCGATATGAAAAAAAAAAATTGGACCTCCCGTACAAAATGTACCAACCGACTGAGTCAGGTTCTATGTAAGGTCCAAAAATGTGACCTTATATCTCTTGGCGAAAGTTGTTCAGTTTCATGGGCTGGTTCATCCCTTGAAAGAAAGTTAGTACTTTTCCTTAAGTACGTACCTGCAAAAGTGACAGAAATTTACACAGTCTGTTATTTTTTCTCCATTATGTTCTTGAAAAATTTCCTTCGTTTCAGTATCACTTTTACTTCTATAAAGAATGGATGTCCAACGTGTATAAGCCGTCTTTCTTAGAAATGCACTTAAAGCATTGTGACTTATTACAAAAAGATAAGTTCTTCGGAACTGCAATGAGACAGGGAAAGCTGAGCGGACCGTGCCCTCATCCACCGGTAGGTAAAAAAATACATTAAATAGGTCGCTGACCAACAATAGGTAACGAGAAACATATTTTTTAAATCCCGCATTTAATAAGGTCTCTATGATTTTGTGAGCAGTTTTTTTTCTTCACACAATTGCTGTATTGCAAAAAAATTGTGTAGGGACTTCCCGCACTTAATGCCCCCTGCTGCGCCTTTCCACGGCTTCCGTAATGCACATTAAAAACAGAGGTTGACGCAAGAGAATCGCATAAGCTTGCGTTGTTTCACAGACGCAGCTGTTTCTGTTACATTTATAGATGGAAATAACTTATCTCTTTCACACCAACGGACGTAAGGTGTGAGATTCATCGCAATTATATGTAGGTTTACATTATGATACAAAATAAAAATACACAACAGCAATCTCAAAATGCCTGTGCTAAATGGTGTAGCAATTTTATGCCTACAACGAATAGACTAAAAAACGACTCAATCAAAATCAACACTAACTTGTTTTAACATTAAAATTTTTCGCGTACCTTATGCCTGTGTAATTTAGGTTAAATTTTAACAGCAAATTATCTTTTTTCCCTTTGTGAATTGTAGGGAGAGTATCACCTCTACAATATGACAGTGCCTACTACTGAAATTCCTGAAAACTTTCCTTTTACTAAGGGTCGAATCTACGCCAACTTAACTTATATGAATAAAGAGAAGAAACAAATTTCAGCTATTGGCGGCTATGTCAACATCGAGATCAAGTCGATGAACAGAAAAAACAGAAATTGAGTCGGATTATCATCATCATCATCATTAGTTGAAATTATGAATTTAACTAGTTTTACTCAAAGTTAAATATACATGTTTGTTTATACTCGTAAATTATACTCCTACTTTGATTTAGGACAGAAACTAAATCCAAGATCTTTTTACTTTGTAAAATTTAGAATAATAAGTTTGTCAAAAAAATGTTACATACGAGTTCATAAAGTATTTGTATCAAATTGTAAATCTGCCGTTACAGATTTAATACCTATTCAGAAAAAAACGTTGCATTATGGAGCTTAGTTTTTTATTTACAGCAGCGTTTTCATATCACATTCACACATTTACAGATATAAATAGCAATACACAGTCAGTCATACACCACGGATCATTCATTTGTGACTAAGTTTTCTTAGTAATGATGGTAGTGGGCAGGGGCAGCGTACACGGGGGCGGCGTGGACTGCGGGGGCGACGTGGACTGCGGGGGCAACGTGGACAGCGGGGGCGGCGTGGACAGCAGGGGCTGAGTTGTGCACTACGGCGTTGAAACTGAAATGATAAAACGTATCGTCAAGTTTACTTGAGTGCAATGAAAAAAGAAAACGTGTGTCTTTTTAGTCCTAAGAAAAATTCCGACATACTTGAGAACGCAACCTTATACACTTGAAAGTAGACGTTAACTTGTTCTCAAAATCTAGCCTAAATGAAAGGATACTAAGAAAGCTGCTGAGATACTTGGGAACGCTACCTTAATTATAGTTACACTTGAAAGTAAACGGCAGCTTGTTCTCAAAATGTAGCCTAACTGAAAGGACAGACAGCAAATTAACAAAAAATAAATATAAGTATGTAATTTACCCGTTGTGAGCGTCAGCGGTGTATTCGACCTTGCGCACGGAGCCGTCGGGCTGTACGAACTCGTAGAAGCCGTGGACGGAGTCTCCGTCGCGGGTCTCGTGCTGGGACTTGTGGTCGCCGGTGTGGGGGTCGGCCACGGAGTAAGAGTAGTCGTACTTCGCGGGAACCTGGAACATTCAAACAGGAGAGTTATGAATAGCTTTTCAACCTAAAAACTATGTTTTACGGAATATTCAAAGTGTGAAACAATAAACAAAATAATATTATAAAAGTATTTTGAAGCCATCTAAAATAGCACAAAGCAAAGTCGTACATTCAGTATATATTCATACGAAACATCGTATCCGATCGTTTTAAAAACTAGCTTATTTGATATGTCGGGTCGGGCCTGTAGCCCAAATTCTCTTTTAGACAAAAGAAACTTACGTGTTGTTCATGACCGTCGTAGTGGGCAACGGGGGCAGCGTAGTGAGCGACGGGAGCGGCGTAGTGGGCAACAGGGGCGGCGTGGACGACGGGGGCGGTGTAGTGGGCTACAGGAGCGGCAGCGTAGTGAGCGACGGGGGCAGCATAATGGCCGTCGTAGTGGCCGTCGTCGTGGCGCACGATGCTCTGGGAAGAGACGGCTTGTCCATGGGGAAGCAGACCAGCGTTGGCCGCGGCCAGGAGGGCTCCAAAAGCTACGATCTAAAATTTCATGAAATCCAATAAAAACACTTTCTAGAAATAATATCCAGAAGTAACGAAACAAGCCCTAATTTGCATTTCACAGTAGACACTTTCATACTCGTTATAATTATATTATACCACGCTCCAAGTCACTTACTTTGCTAAACATATTGTTTGTTGTATAAGAATCTGGTATTGATTGGTGTCAACGATCCTGCGTAATGGTTTTATAGAGCGTATGCGTATGAGTTTGCGACGGTAGTGGGGTGGAGAAATGCCTCACCTTGACTGTGCAGCTTTGACACACAAGGTTGGTTCCTGAAGCCGGTTTCCGATATCTGAGTGCAAGTCAATGTCTCCGAAACTGGATCGCGTTACATTTTGCACTATTAAATATCGGATGTATTCGTCTGGGACATTAAGGATCAGTGTTCACTCCTGGCGAAATATACCGATCTTTAGCCTTTTCTCAATATTTCAATGCACAATGCGAATATTTTGTATCATAAATTGGAATGTGTTTCAATGTTTTGGTTTTATAATTTCATCCGTTTTTGTAAATGTAAATAATATGTGTGATGTAAAGATATTATCTATGCATCTATCTTTCATGTAAAACCTTAATGTCAGCCATCACGTGGATGAATCACAATCATCAGAAAACAGTGACGGTCTTTTATTATGTCACAAATACGGTGACGGTCTTATTTTATTAAGTACAAATATTTTAAGGGTAAGTTCAGAAATATAATTTAAGATGTTTTATGTAAAAACAAAAAAAATGTATACGCCAGTTTTCTTTTTTAATTTTTCAAACAAATTAAATCGAATTTATAAGTAGCATCCTATGTATGATCCCATTGATAAAATTTTCGTCATGGCGGCGGTACATCGCCGCACCTCCTACTTTCCATTCCATTCATAAAATGTGATGTCAAATATATGGCAGTAAAATCGTAGTAAAATAGTCCACGTGTACTATGCAAGCTATGTACAGGGCGTTCACTTTTTTATTTTGGTGAAAAAGTTTTTGGCGTTTATTTTGAAAACTAGCGTGTATTTTATTTTTGTGTTTACATAAAACATCTTTAATAATATTTCTGAACATACCTTTCAAATATTTGTACTTAATAAAATGGGACCCTATATTAGAGCATTTAATCACGTCTTTATAAACGTACGACGGAGTGATAGGCACTAGCTGTTAGATAGAGCGGCTCCGAAAACTTGTCTTATTACGAAATTTTATTCTTTTATTTAACTTAAAAAATTATTTAACTTTATTATTTTACGAAAATTACATATTTTATTTTGCATATTGTACACGTTGTCTAAATCCACATAGCTACAAAAGTATTTAAAAGTTTTCAGTTTTCCATATGCTTCGTAGGAATCTATATTGGAAAACGCAATGGTCTTCACATTAGCTACACTACACTATGTTGCAGTAATATACATACACATAAGATACCGCACCCCAGTGCGGAAAATTACTTGCACGAAAAGTCCTTTCGTCATTGACAGCAGACTGGCAAATTACCGTAAAATCGAGCGGTATACGTGAAGAAGACCTTCTTAGCACCCAATGTTATTCTTTGCATTGACTTGTGTCACTAAGTAAGTGGTAACCTACTTTTTGGTACCTACTCGGCATAAAGTGTGACGGATTTTAACCTACATCTAATTGTACGGGTCTTCCGAAAAATATGCTAACATAAGCACCTATTCAATACCGAAATAATACGTAGGTAACTTGAGAGCAGTAAAAAGTGGCGTTAGTTCTCTTCTTGCCGGCTATTTTAAAAGGATTTTTCTTATCTGATGAACAACATAGTTAATTGTGTTTATTTTAACAGTCTACTTCATTTTACAACCTGTTTAAGTCATCATTTTGGTTTCGTAACCGTTTTTTTAAATAAAATTACTTGTTTTTCTTAATAAGTTTGTGAGCAAGTATTTTGCTGCAACGCGCTCAGTTTATGAAACTGAAAAACTGGACTGGTACTTATGAGTCGGGAAATGATTTCAATTCGACATCGCTTGGAAACCAGTCAGTTGACCGAGAATTTTGTATGGGACGTCGACATTTTGTTCAATATTTTGTTCTTTGGTGAATGTGGTTTTTCAAAGTCTATTCATCCCAGAATAGTCAGTCATTCAAAATGGCGTTAAAATCCCTCATGTGCACATACTAAAACACTAACTAGGAGTACATAAAAGTGAAACAATGAAGCTTCATCCTATATCTTAATCTTTAATAGTATCACATTAACTTTGAATAATAAATAAATAGAAAGAAGAATTAATTACTTTGGCTTATTTTATTTACGACGGTAGCAATAGGCGTTTTAGTAAAATGTTAATATTAAAGCTTAAACTAGATACAGTTAGTATCACACATACAAAATTTTCAATACTCGAGACTAGAAAATACTGTTATATACCAAATTAAAATATTTTCAATGTACTACACATGTGTCTAGCACGGCTTTGCATTGGAAGGCAAAAGAATGTATGTCAGAGGAGAATTTACAGCTTGTTGATTTGCAATTTGCATTTTTTGAATACATTTCAAAAGTTGGTCATATGAGACATATCCAGCAGGCACCGAATTTGTATAATACGTTGGAGCAGGTTGCGGCGCTGGGACGAATTGAACATAAGCTGGTTGTGGAGCAGGGTATGATTGGACTACAGTAGATTGTGGGGGTTGAAGTAACTGAACTACAGCAGGTTGTTGTGGCTGAACTGATTGAACTATAACAGGTTGTGGAGCTTCAATTGGTGTAACTACAGCAGGAACTTTCTTTTCTGTCTTTGGCTCCTCTTTTGTCACTTTAGCTGTCACTGTTTCTACGCTTGGTGCCGCTGTGGTCGGTTGTTCCTCAGCCTTTTCTTTGATAGTAGCAACATCTTGAATGGTAGTAGTTGGTATTTCAGAGGTTATTGGCGTGTTTTCTGGACTCATTGTGGTTGCAGCTTCTGTAGTTGTCTCTTCCATTGAAATAGTTGTTGGTTTTTCGTCCATTGCTTTAGGAGTTGTCGTTTCGGGACTTGGTGTCGTAGTACGAACTTCTAATGAAGAAGATACAACGACGACGTATTCTTCGGTACGATCATCTTCAACAGGAGTTGTTGGAGTTTCAGTTGTTTCTTCCGATGTTTTATCTGTTGTTGTTTCCGGGGTGTCTGCTGTAGTAGCGGATTCTTCAGTTGGTTCATCGTTAGGTGATTTAGTAGTTTCTAGGGTTTCTTTTGGGCTCACCGTTACGACTTGGATAGAAGGTGACGCTGTTGTAGTTGAACTTTTTTCAACAGGCTGATTTTCTGATGTATCTTGTTTCAAGGCTTCAGGATTGGGATCTGGACATAGAATGCCTTTAACTTCAACAATTTGGTCTCCACCTGCTGCTGGTAAGTAATTTACCACTGCGTTGAATCTAGAATATAATGATTTTTTATTACAAGAAAATTAATTTTAGAAAATAGTAAAAGTTAATCTTAAAGAACTTTAAATACCCTGTGACATCATCAGCTGTGTACTGAACCTCCCGTACATACCCATCAGGCTGAAGAAAAGAGTACCGGCCACGCACATAACCCGCATCACTTGATTCGCTAGCAGCTTTTTGATCGCCAGTCCTATCATCATAGACTACGTATGAGTATTGGTAATTCGATGGCGCCTTTAAAACAGAATAGTATCATCATCAGTAATTTATTAATGGTAAGTTTATAAAATTGATTTAAAAACTTAAGAACTTACGTTTCCAGAAACGACTATAGGTGCATTAGGGACTGTGTAGCCTATAATGGGTGCATTTGTATCATACTGAGAGACAGTCTGTTGAGGCACTACTGGAACGCATGGAATTACACAAGGCGGTGCAAATCTAGCGGGCTGAGGAGACGGTGGTACTGACTGGACCGGAGGAGCAGACAATTCAGATAACGTTGGGCCGTATGTAACTGGTGGAGCTCCATAACTAATATACTGGTAGGGATTAGCCTTTGTTCCCATGTTTACGTAAACTTTAGAATAGGAAGACCCGGAAATGCCATGGCTCCAGGCTATGTAGAAAATCACAGCAATCGCACTTTTCTGAAACATTTTTAAGATCCTTGATAAAACAAAAACAGGTTAATTTATAATTTCACGTTTGTATTTTTATGACTCACTTTCAGGATCATCTTTCCTGATGATGGATGGAAGACAACTGAAATGTTTCTGAAGTGTCCCCTGTCTTATAACTTATGCTTTGTTTGACATAATTTATGCTGTTCAGAAATACCGAAACAAACCACCAATGTCGTCAACCAGAATAATAGAAAATAACAATTAATATGTTAATGAGGATTTGCTTGTAAGATGAGAACAGAATGTAGAGCAGGGGTTACAAAAAAGTGGGTAATACAGCATGACATTTGGTATTGTTTCTAACAGGTCGCCGATGCGTAATCCGTTTCTTACGAATTGCTAATTGGGGTTTTCCTTCATCCTACATTGACTCAAAAACAGCGCTCTAATATAATGTGCGACCCAGGAGAGGTCCATTTATAGTCAGGTCAAGAGCTTATAAAAAAGCGATGTACTTAATCTCATTTTGCATAACGTACTGATACGCAATATTATAGAAAAAATGGGTCTAGTAGGGGTACGGTACTTGCGCACGCATGCCTTTTTCGGTCTATGGTGGGCACATAGACATCGCGGGTCTGAAGTGCTTGATCAGGAATGTCAGGACTGTAGCTAAACTTTGACCGACCTAAACGACGACCGATGTGGCGCAGTGGTAGTGCGACTGCCTTTGACGCAGAAGGTTCCGGGTTCGATTCTCGGTGGGTCACCCACAAAGTTGATATTTATCACTTTGTGAGTTTGTTCCCAGTCTGGTTAGGACATTGCGGGCTGAACCACCCGATTGTCCGTAAGTAAGATGGTTCCGTGTTTCGGATGGCACGTTAAGCCGTAGGTCCCGGTTGCTGTCTATGATCACATAGACGGCGGTCGTTACACAACCACGTCAGAAGCCTGCTACTTGTAGTAGGCGGTTGAACAATTCTGACACTAGGGTTCATCGGGTCGTTGGACAACTCGGTGTCCCACACGAAAAGAAGAAGAAGAAGCTAAACTTTCATTAAAGATCATCATCATCAGCCCACATCCACCCACTGCAGGGTATGGGCTTCTTCTCTATTAGAGATTATTATATGGAAATGTATTAATAGAAAATGTTTTCCATTGTTTTGAAGAAAGGCTACAACAGGAAGAACTTATCAGTGTGGTGCACGTTATCTTACTTCGTCACTACATACTATAAGCAAAGTTGCTCTTCGAGTCTGTATATATGTATTTTTGCTTAAATCTTTAAAACTACACAACGGATTTTGATGCAGGTTTTTTTAATAGATAGAGGAAAGTTTTTATGTATAATACTTGCCGGTAAAACATCTTTTTTCTACGGAAAAATGAGTTGCAGCGGGCGGAGCCGCTGGGCGGGCCGCTAATTAAATATATACTATAAATTAAAGGGCGCTACTGGTGTGAAAACAGAACTTTTACAAACTGATCTAGCTGCATTGGATGAACTTCAGCTAAAATAAAGCTAAGAATAACTGTGACATGCTAACCAAGACAAATATACATTAGACTTGTCTTGTGTTCCGTAAATTTTAGTATAATAATTTTTCAATTTTAGTATAGTGGTTATACTACACAAAAAAGGATTTCCTGTCAATGAAACAATGTATAGTCGTGAATCGTGAACATGGGTGCTAGAGCAAAGGAATTGCTAAAATTTTTGCTCTAATGGTTTGTTCAGGCGATTGTTCTTATACCAATATCTCAACGCTAGCGCAGCGTCGTGCGTTGTACCTGCGCCAATAGCGGTTGTACATGGATTAATGGCGATTGAAATTCTTAGTATGGATCTAACAGACCACTGCGTTACGGATACTTTATTTTAGCGCTGCGATGTGCGTTAAGTGTGAGAAAGGCCTTACAATTACCTGCAGAGGAATGATTATGTGTGAACTACACAGTCCGTTGTATACTTGTAGCTGCATAATTTGTAATGTAAATTTGTAATAAAATGCATAAAAAAGAACATTGATGAATGTAGAGTTAGCGATAGCCCAAAGACCGAAACATGTCGAAAAAAGCATAATCTGTGTCAATTTTATCAAACTTAATTCTGTTTCCATTTTTCTGTCCAACACCTAAATAGGTTATTGTTCTAAATACTTGTAGAGTTTGAAACTCATCAGCAAAACATTTGTGTCGGGATTTCCTGATTTATTTCCATGTTTAGAAGGACAAAGCGTGAGACATGGGTTTTTACATTTTCTGATTTTCTGTAATATAAAACTAAGCATCATAATATTTTGAAAGGTTAATTTTGCTCCGTACATTTTTATGAATTAACATGTGAAATTGCAAGTTCTGTTTTAAAGATTGTCGTTTTGTTGGTTTTGACCACCATTTTACATAATATGTGTCAGAGTAATTGTAATGCGTTAAAATTGTAGCACAAAGCTTCAAAAATACTTACACAGTTTTGAAGTCATTTATATGCGAAAACCGAAAACACGGATTTTTTGCAGCCTATGTTGATGTTGTAGACACAATACGGTAAATATAAGGTGTAAAAATATTAGCCAGAAATATTTTAAGCGGTGAATCAGCCCATCAAACTGAATAATTTTCCTCAAGATAGGCCGAAATATGTGAAAAATTTTCTCCTATACAAATTGACTTGGTCGGTTGGTAATTTGGTTTGGGAGGTCCAAAATTTTTTCATATTTCACCCATTGTTCTTTGGGGAAAATTTGTTGTTGAAAATAGGCTGGTTCACTTCCCTTAAAATATTTGCAGCAATTTTTTTACACCCTGTATAAGCCAAAAGTACCTAATGTCTTGGTTGTGATTAGTCGCATTTCATGTGCGTGTATTTTTCCAAACATTGAATTCAATTCAATGTTTTCTTTCCATCGGCCGTAGAAACAAATTACAGATCGGAGGTATGGCCACGCCGAAGGATTTTCTTTTTGACAGATGATTGAAAAAACTATGCGCAGGAATGACAGTGCTTGAAACTTATTATTATTCCATGAATCAATTTAAAATCCATGGTTAAAAGCTGTAGTGCTTGACAATGATTCCAACTAGCCAACAAAGATAGGGGGGAGGCCTTTGCAAAACATACACCGCCATCGGCAAATATAATGATAAGTATCTAGTGTTACTTTTAGGTTATGATAACTTCAGCGGTTGTATTACGTTATAATACCTTCTTGTATTTAACCCCATTTTTCAAGTATCTAAATTTACCTTTGCAGCCCATACCTACTCAGTTTGTAAAGCAGTATATACAAACCATTGATATCCAGTATGAGGTATCAACAAGAAGTGTTTTATCGGGTTTATGAGAGGTCAGATGAAATGGTTTTGGTACAAAAACTATCAAGTGGGTCGAGTTTCTGGGTTCAGTACATCCAACTGTAGATTTTGCAAAAATATAATCTTTACTGTAAAAATGTGTCATCAAAGATATTCTTTCTAAATTTTCGTATTTACCTGCACGAATTTAATTTGTTCTACTTCTGATTCATTTTGTATTTAGGAGGATGAAATTAAAAACAGAATAAAATCATATCATATGTAAGGGAAATATATTATAATCTCCCAATACAATGAAGCGTTCATAAAAGTTTTTCAAACAGTTTATTTCGCCGCAGTCTTATAACACACATGGGTCGACTAAAGACTATCTATAAGTAAGGTAAATATCACATGAGGCTAATCGCTAAAACGCGCGGTTTAGTGGAAGTCGTGGTGTGGCGCCGTGTTGTGAACAATGGCGTTGAAACTGAAACAAAAAAAAAAAAACAAATCGTAAGAAAAGCTTAGACTGGGATCATAAAATATCTACAAAACATTCTAATCCGTTCGTGAAGCGATCGTGCATTTTAATAACAGATCCTGCTAAAACTTTTCTTTGATGGTCGATGGTACAACAAACAGAGTAGAGAGTTCATCATCTTAGAGTATCATTTTGGCAGTCAACCGGATCCTTGTTTTGTTCAAGTTAGAAACTTCACATTCACTTCACGTTCTGCTTCACATACTACACTGTATTTTGTTGAATTGCAAATAATTATAAAATATATTTATATCAGGGTCTATAAATGCATATAATGACTCCGTAATTCCGACAGAAAAGTCTGATAATCTGATATCTGAATTATTATTTCTTACCCATTGTGGTCGTCAGCAGTGTAGGTAACCTTTCTGAAGGAGCCATCAGGCTGCAGCAGGGAGTATTCTCCCTTCACGACGTCGCCGTCGCGGGCCTCGTGCTGGGTCTTGTGGTCACCGGTGTGAGGGTCTGATACTGAGTATGAGTAGTCATATTTCGGATGGGCCTGGAATAAACGTAGAATTTAACTAAAATAGGGAAATATAAACATAAGATTAAAAGCCGGCAGCGCAGCTTGCGGTGGGGAGTAGCGGCCCCATGGACCCGAATGCCCCCGAGTGGATCCGAAGGTCAGGACTCAGGGTTGCTTTAGTTGGAAGGCCAGTATAGAGTCGTTATAGTTTAAGATTGTGTTCGCATTCGAGAGATGGAAGTTCAAAGCAGTGTGCTTGCCAACACAATGCACCATGCGCACAGTTCGCTGTACAGAGTTCATTTGATGTCTTGGTAGACTGTTAGATATTAGACATTTTGTTAGAGGGAGACCCATGACTCATGAAGATCATAAAGCTTATCCTAGATTACCTAGAATTAGGTTACAACCACTCCTTCTTAGGTACAACCTATATTTACCAATACTAAGTATAATAATCTAATGTTCAAAGTGGGTCTGGTATTAAAATGGAATAACGCCAAAAGTATTTTCTAGAAAATTCTATTTCGAAAAAAATTATGCAACAGAATTCAGCGACAGTCAAAATGTTGCAATTGGTATTGGGGTCGACACGGGTCCAAGATCCACATCTAACATTACCCGAGCGTGAGAGCAAGGCGCGCAGCACGCGCTGAGCGCAGTTTATGCAAACAACGGCCGTTTACAGCCGCTCATGACAGTCATTAGCTAGACCGGAGACAGCCCCACAAAATATTGGAGGCTAACAGCTAAAAACTACACGCAAAATATTCAAGCCTGTTCTGACACGCAAGGGGTTTGGTCGAGTTTTATGAATTAAGTTTTGAAAGGCAATGCAATGAAGCAATCAAAGTTGAAGTTTGTCTTTGTCAACTTTATGTAGCCTGGACTTGCTAGCACTTGAAGTGTCTGTTGCAACCGTCCCCAGGCTAAGTGCGCGAACGTAGAACAATCATGTTGACAAAGCGTCATCAATCATTCAATCCGATCATTAAAGTCACTGCGAATTTGGAACGCTAAATCCAAACTGAGCGTGACATTTGTGAGTCCCACGGTTGGCTCGGAGCGTCGCAGGCGCATGTCGCAAGTGTCCTGGGAACCGCGCGATATCGGCCCTTCAGTCACGACAAGGATATACTTTGCTACCTTCAGCTATACTTTAAACTCGACATCCAAAAGCCTTATGTAATTTCGGATCGTATCGGTCCCGCTGGCGACGATTTATGACAATTTCGTAAAAGCTACAGCACTAATTCTAGCAATTTCAGCTTGATCATGAATGATTTAGCTGTATTGAGAAATAGGACAACACTACGGAGGTTGTAAGATGCAAAGGTTCCCCCTTAGACTTTTTTCATCTTTTCAACAACATTGTTTTTCATCTGTTTGTACTGTACTGAACATTGGCGCTAAATGATGTAAAGTTATTCGCACCGTTCTTGACGAACATGAAAAAAACCTTTAACAAAACACTTATTGTAGAAATGTTGTGAATCGTTGAATAACAGAATAAAGTGCATTGTATAATGTTGTAAATTATACGAAACATTATAAACTTGTTTGCATGATTACGTTACACTAGTTTCTTTGGAGGAAGTGAATAATTGTTTGCTTTAGGTTCAGTTAGTGCGAAACTATCTCGATGATGTAACTAGTAGGGCTGCGGTAGGCTCTAGGCCTGTAGATACATATCATATCCAGGAAACTGCTTCGATTGTGTTTGATCGTTTTGCGTAAACTCTCGTTTATGCAAGCCATCAATTAGCTAGTTACTATCGCATTATGAAATACAAACAAAAACGGCTTTGTTACTTCACTTGGTAAGATATAAATGCTTCTTTATTGAAGTGATTAGATGAAAATTGCAATGTGTGTGGTTTGTTTACCGTTGGTCATTAATATTGCGTTTGATGCGTGTGTGAGACCTTGACCACATTGTTTGAGATTTTTGTGGGTTTCGGGACAGTAAGTGTAACAGCGTGTCGCAACCTTAATGAGCTTTGTGACTATTACGGTGTGCACATGCTCTTATTGCAGTAGACAATATTCGTTTATTATAATTTTATTCAACTTAGCTGATAATCTTTGGATTTCACGTTCTGGGTCGCTAGGTTCAGCTGGTGCATTTTTTAAATGCTTGGTAATAGATAGAGAGTTTATACATAATGTACCTAGCTACACACATCATACATATTTATATTTTATATGAAGGAAACATGACTGGCGTTAGAGGGTATATAATATGTTGTTTGCTTTGTTTTAGTGTTTCTGATGAGAGTTGTGAAATGTTTTTATCTTTTTTATATTTTTTACTAATTTAATTTAATAATGGAATACCACTTCCTTTGGTCAAACTCATGCAGTCTTACCTGGGCGACCGCCTATTCGCGGTTCATATCGGTGATGAAAAATCCTCGTGCCACACGGTACCAGCTGGTGTCCCGCAGGGCTCAATTCTCGGGCCATATTTGTTTTTATTGTTCCTGAACGACATTCCCATCCAAAACAGAACTAGTCTTGCTTGTTATGCCGACGACACTGCCTCCTATACATCATCCAATGATACAGACTTAATTATAGGTAGGCTTCAATTGTCACTAGAGTTACTTCAATCCTTTTTTACGAAATGGAAGCTGAAGCTGAACGAAGCGAAAACTGAAGCAATAATGTTTACCCGTAAACGACAACCTCCCAAAAGGTTACTAAAAATTGCCGGACATCACATACCTTGGAGTACCTCAGTTAAGTACCTCGGTGTAACTTTGGATAACAAATTAAATTGGTCAAAACATGTCTCGAAATTACGTGTAAAGGGAGCTCAAGCCATGGGATCTCTTAATCCTATTCTCAACAGGAGGGCAAATCTAAGTCCGTACACCAAATTACGCATATATTCAACCCTTGTTCGGCCTTGCCTCACATACGCCTGTCCCGTATGGAGCAGCACCCGAGACTCAAATTACCAAATATTCCAGGTAATACAAAACAAGGCACTCAAGATAGCATTCAATACACCCCTACGAACTAACCTACAAAAGCTACATACTGCAATTAAATTTCCGAATATCCGCGAATTTATCCTGAAACTTACTCGAACTTTTTATAGTTCTAATAAATATCACCTAAACCCGTTAATATCAACTATCGGACAAAGTAAAGCAAATCAATTAGGTTATATCGACAGATACGGAACTTACAGGTTACCACATCACTACGTATTGTTTGCGAGTGATGACGATTGTAACGAGCCTACACTGACCGACGACCAGATAAGTGACCGCAGCTGCATCGCGGCCTTACCCCTTGCGGGTCTAGAACCGGCAGTCTGCGGGAGGCAGGGTAGACCGCCTCGCGGGCTATGCCTGGCTGATCGGACTGCTCAGTGACAAATTCTACCTCCAAGTTTTTTATTCATGCATACCGAGTAATTATTTTATTTCATTTATCATTGTAATTATAAATTTTAATAACCATCTGAGTGTCAAGTAATAAGTAAAACTTAAATACTGTTTTACATCACATACAAATAAGTGAAGTGTTTTGAAAATAACTGTATAAAAGTTACCTACACTAGTACCCTACAGAATTTACATCATTGCATATAACTTTAAGAGGCGTGATTAGCCTGTAAGTATTTATATATTTCTTATTATGATTTAATTGTGCTTTATCCAATTAAAATCTGTTATTTATATTTAATGAAAATAAAGAATTTTGAAAACAAACAACAAAACAACTAATTTAATTTAGAGTGCATAACTTGAACGTGATTGTATTATTAACCGAACAAGTATAACTAATTATGTAGGTTGAAATGACTTATCCTCTACTAAAACTAAAATAATAAAAACCTATATATTGAACGTGATTGATTTTTGATAGTAGCATTTTTATATGCTATAACCCGTGTCTCTGAGGACATGATTGGGCACGTTGTTTAAGGAATCACACAAAAAAAAACTTTGTGCAACAAATGGTGGACACCGTAAAAATATTTGAGCTCGCATACAACGTTTACGATTAAGAATGTGAAATTGTGATTATTCAGAATATTGTTTGTACGCTCGAAAGAGCAGACTGTTGATACCATTCTGTTTTGTACCACCTTACCTTGTAAACACAGTTGACAATAAAGATTTATCTTATCTTATCTTAAGCTGACTGAATTTGTATGGGAGGGTGAACTTTTTGTGTGTGCGTTGAGTGAGCCGATGAATCCTGGTATCGGTGATTAATCTGGTTTCTCTCAAATCCTACGAAACTACTTTAATATAAAATGCATATGCTTGGTTCTGCGACCAAAAAGCGTTTAGGCTCGACTTATACTGGCTGACTGAGATTGGCTGGGGTAGACCATTGATGCGCGGTGGCAACCGAGTAAAGCTATGTTCGCTGGATTCTGCGGTAATTTTTGTTCGTACAAATTATGACTTTGACAGTGCCATTACAAGTTGAACTCGATTTAAGTTAAAAAGGTCACTTATCGAGTCATGGTGGCGAGCTTTATGACCTCTGTAGCTAAGCAGTCTCTGGAGCAGTCGCGTACTAATGGTCGTAGTGCAGCTGTATAAGGGAGGCTTTTATCACACTTCAGCGCTAAAATAACGCAGTGCAGCGTCGTGCGTTGGACCTGCATCGAGAGCAGTTTAGTAGTATCAGGATTGAGGTGTTTAGCGTTATTTTTGCACTGAAGTATGAGAAAGGTCTTAGGCAATTGTAATTTCCTTTACATTTAGACTTACATGGTAGTCGACGTGGTGGTCTTCGTGTCCTCCGTAGTGCGCGACGGGGGCGGCCGCGTACTCGTGCCCGTAGCCCAGCTGGACAAGTCCGGCTGCTGCTGCGGCCACCACTGAGAGGATCACTGCTGCCTGCAATAACACATATTGGAGGTCACGAAGGAAGTGATCAAAAGTAGGGATAACACTATTCATACAATTATTATTTCAATATTTTTTTATCCGTAAATTGTTCCATGAGAAAAGTAACATAGGTTGGTTCACCTCTTGAAATTAGCATCTTGGTAACACTTTAAGTGCTAGTGTAGTGTAATCATTAAATAGCTTGAACTCTTAACTCTAACCTAGAATCTAACCCATCGCTACATTAAAGCTGTAAAAGAGCTGCCAAAATTAAGAGTACTTAAGAGTAAAATCGAAATCAGGTCAAAGCTAACTTTGAACTAAGAGACAGTAGTAATATACTTAATTATACAAGTACTTAATGATAATGTATGAATTTTGATATCACATTTCTAGAGCAAGGTCAATTTGACATTGTTCTACATTACAGTTATTTTATCTTGAAATCAGTTATTTGATTGACATTTGCATCAAACTAATTTGATGTCAAAGACAATACTCGTATGTCTGACAAATGCATTATCAATAAATTAAAATTTTGAATACGATGAAATCAATGATTAAAACTACGAAGGCTCTGGTTATTGTTTCAGAAAAAAGACGGTCCGATTTTCAAAATAAGGGTTGTTTTGGTCATGGTCCATGCATGTCTTTGAACAAGAGCACTGTTGATGTGAGTTCAGCGATGGTTCCAGAACAGTGAGCGACGCTGCAGGCAATCCTTTCACTTGGACGGGAGTATCACGGGGCACTTACTTTGGCGATCATTTTGTGTTTGAATAAGGTTTGCTTCGTCTCAACGACCACACACGACTGGTGGCGAAGAGTGCAACCACCCACTTTTATATTAGTTTACCCGGTGAGATGGTACAGTCGCACGCGCGGTGTACGCAAGTATACGGTAGTTTGATAATGATACCTAAAGCATTTGCGTAAAATTACGTACGTTCAAGGTAAGAAAATGATGGATCTGGAGTTGCAGAATGTAGATCAACGAGACGACAACCGTCATATGTTTTTATTGTCAAAAGAGCTTACTAACCAGGTGAGCTCTGAAGATATTGTCGGTGTCAGAAGTCGTAGTAGCAATTGCTACGTAATTATCTTGTTCGTATCGCTTATTTTTTCTTCTTAGTTTCCTTCTTCCACTTATACAAAATTCTGAAACTACGTTTTCTTATTTGTAGCGTCTTTAAGAAGTTCAGTTTAGCGTGAATGACTGCATCAAGGGGTGGTTTTTAGTTTTATTTCTCTTTACTTTTACGATTGTAGAATGCAATAAAAGTGCCTGAGTTTGCATATTGCATAGACTTGTTAGTTTCATCACTTACTAATAAATGCATATACTAAATATTTTTGTTTCTTCACATTGTTAAATTTTAATCAGTTGTTTTAGTAGATAGGGGAAAATAGTTTATAACATATTGTACATAAACGTATTCTCTATTTGCGATACAATAAAAATACCAACGATAAAAAATAAATAAATCAATCTTTAAGCTTGTTTGATTTCATCCGAAAAAGTGTATATTCAGTCGGTGTCTATTGGTACTTTTATCGTTGTTTGTTGAATTGATGGTATATGAAAACAGGAAATGTGCCGCTAAGCCTTTTGCAATTTCAACGTCTTGTACTGCACTCACCATGAACAAGAAGATGAACTTTTTGTCATGCTGCGTAGTGGGCGTGTAAGAGAATATCTATTAAATTCAGCCTTGCATTTGAAAATCATAGACCATGAATTTTTTATCTGCAAACATATACATTACCTAAGATATGAAAAACGAGTAAGTAGCTAGTAATTTATTTCGTTAACGTTTACTGAAATTATAATTATGTACTTACTAGGTACTTAATTTTCAACAGCGTATAAATTGAGACGTCTACATACACAATTTCATATTTTGGGATTCGTCTTCATGCAACTTGGATTAACTAGAGCGTTACCACCTTGCTGACAAGAATATGTTAGCATGAACCAGAGCCGCAAATTATTATATCCAGTGACCTTGCAAAGTGTGTGATTAAAAGACAATCAAGTTGAGAAATTTCGTCATCTGTGCACAAAATTACCTACAAAACCTACTCATGTGGCGCAGCGAAACTTTTTTGTTTGACGAATTGTTCAAAATCTGTATAGTCTTATAATTTATTAATTGAGTGTTAGAAAAAGTACTAACTTCATGAAACTGAACAACTTTCCTCAAGGAAATCCCATAGGTTGAAACATGAATTTTTTGGAACTCACATACGTTAGTCGGCAGGTAACTTTTGTATGGAAGATTCAAATTTTTTTTCATATTTCGATTTATGTTCCTTGGGAAAAGTTGTTCAGTTTCATAGGCTGGTTCACCCCTTGAAGAGAAGTTACTACTTTTGCTATCAACCTGTATATGCAAATGACAACTTATAAATAGCCTCTATTTGATTATGTGTGCCATGGTATACGGTTTTGGAACATGGGACTACTTTGGTTAATAATTTAAAACTGATAAATCATCAGGAAATTTAACCACATAAAACTTTCTTACTATTGCAGCAAATGTTGTTCTAAATACAGGCTTAAGGTAAGTCACATAGTTAGTTCTTCCATGGGAACGGAAGACAGTGCACAACAATATAAAAAAGCTGAGGTGATATAATTGCCGATATTACGCGTGGATTGAAAACACACGTAAGTTACATAGAAGCTACAATTATATGCAGTAGTATTACATTGTTAGCCACACTTACTTCATAAAACAAGACATCATTCCTGAACGCTTTCGTGTTGTTCTCATAATCGTGAGATATCATGGATAGAGTGTAGCTGGAGAGCAGGCTACGTCAAAAAGTTTTACAATTGACAAAAGTTAGGCCGGTATATGTTTTCTTTTGGACTTTTCCCTTAACACGTGAAATAGCGTTATGAACCCTATACCTACTCAATAAAAAATTAGGTTTGCAATTAACTCTTACATTCACATATAATTAGTGAAAAAAAAAAATGTAGCTGCGCAATTTTTTTGTAATTCACAGATCAGGGTTGCTGGCATTTCTTTCATCAAATCTTAATTTATCACCGGAACACCAAATCTGGAATACTGCGATATTTTATTCCTCCTTTACGCAATATTACGTCTTCCCTGGTCGTGCACTCACGCGAATCGTATGCTCTCTGATGTGGCTCTAGCTCTGCGACTATGGTCTCTCCGCTGCACTTCCGTCATTTGATAAACTGACGCAATGTTCTCACCGGGAACGAATAACCTATAATGCTGGTATACTTGAGACCCGTTATCTGGGTTAGGTGCCTTTAGGTAACTTTGCATTCTTGGTAATTGTTACGTGATAGCTTTGAACTAGGTACAGCTGTTGTAGTTCTGGCCTATTTAAGCTATGGATACTTAAAAGGGTGATTGGATAATCGATATTTAATGTTTTACATTTCCGATATTATCTTGTTCAAACAAATAATATTTGAAATTTACTAATTCGCTGTTGCACGAATTAATTTAGATGGCTTGTCAAGACTGCTAAGTGTTTTTGCCTGCTATAAATATACCTCCTAATTAATGTTTCTTTTGGCTGAATTTCTTAAAGTTACAATGGGTAGGTACTATGTAGGCAATGTAGAGAGCATAAAGTAATGCGCTGGCACTGATAAGGAAACCGGTTGTCTGGCTAGTAATTAGGACCGGTAGGACCTGTAGGATTTTTTGTTTTGTCTAGAAGGTGCAAGTGTAATTACCAATTATATTACCCAACTTCACACGTCGGACGCGAATGAATTGAGCTGCGGTGCGCGAGCGCAGCGACGCAACCAAACTTGCTCGCTTTCTGCAGACTAACACACTCAGCCGATTTCCTTAACATTGTTGAAGCGTAAAAGCGGATAGTTAATTAACGATATAGGTGAAATTTGTCGGCATCCAACAAAAACTTAGTATAAAATATGTGTTAATTGTTGGAGGCGGTCGTACGTCCTCACCTTCCGTCCGTTCATTTTTTTTCGCGTTGTGATGTTCCGAATGTGACGACACATTATGTCTTCGTATATGGACATTTTTACTTTACTGATACAAGGTCTTACACGACCTAGAATCTATGTTTTGATATTACAACTACATCATTTTCAGTACCTATTCTAAACAAGAATTCTGAAACAGATTGCCTAAATTAAAAAAAATCGTAATTATTATGCCTAGCTTGGCATTTCTCTTTTGTAGAAAGTGATAGGAATAGTTATGATTTATGACACCAGTAGTTCACCAATGTATACCGGTAAGGGAATAACGTTGGTTTTTGTTTTGACTCATCATCTGCCTGCCCTTATCCCAATTCATTTGGGGTCCGCGCAGCATGTTTTTTTCTTCCATTCGTCTCTATCAGCAGTCATATCCTCATTTATGCCCTTTTGTTCATGTCGCCTTTTATACAATCCATATAATCCTTTTTGGGCCTTCCTCTCCTCCTGAATCCATCAACATTTATGTTCATTACTTTCTTTAACAAATGCTCCTCACCCCTCCTCATAACATGCCCATACCAAGAAAAACGGTTCCCCTCTCGCCTTTTCTGTCTCTGGCGCAACTTTCAAACTTCCTCTTATATACTCATTCCTTATCTTATGTAGGTATACAAAACCAGTATTAAGTAGATACCTTAGGATATAGGGGTAGGATGATGTGCAGCGGAGAGTCATTAATGTTCACCAGACAAACCTCATCATCATCGGCCTCATACTTCTGTGACAGACGATCCAATCAGTGTCTGAGGCAAGACTTTTCGTGGCTATAGCGGATTGTATACTAGAATTACTGGCAATATATAACTTAGTAGCGATCGTGGTATTGCACTCTGTAACTGTGAGTGAAGCACTCAACTGATTGAACATTAAATTGTGCAGTATTAGACAATCCTAACACTAATTAAACCTGGTTTCTATTAACTGGGTTAATTGCCAGAAACAAATAGAAATTAATGTGGATAAACACACACACACACACACATATATCACGCCTTTATCCCTTGCGGGGTAGGCAGAGCGTTAACGGCCGTAAGAATACGGCCACTATCGCCACGTCTGACATTTTTGAGGATTGTTTTCTAAGGTTGTTTCAGAAAACATGTGTATCACTATAGTGACAGGTTGTCAGCCTGTCGCCTAAAAATTGTAATACACCAACACTCTCGAGTCCCTTAGTCGCCTCTTACGACACCCGCGGGAAAGATGTGGGGTGATGCTATTCTAAGCCGGCATCACACGGCACAATGTGGATAAAGGTGGTATTAATTAGAGTCTAGGGAGTTAATGCTCAGTTTAAAGTCTGTCTGATTAACTGAATAAAGCTATCAAATAGTTGCATCAATTTTATATCTGTTGATTGGATATAAAGAATTTCACTAGTTCTGCTATGTTGATATTGTGTCAAAACAGTATTAGAATATAATACGTGGGCACTAATACCTAAGGCGTGATTTGTGTGTGTGTATGTGTGTACTACTATAAATATGATGCAATAAAATTTTCTTCCGTAAACTGAATTAGATAACAAATAGGGTTAAATTAAACCAAGAAATCTATAAATAACAGTAATTTAATTTAGGTTATGCAGTAATGGTCGTTTTATTAGAAGTTTAATGGTGGGAATAAACTGGGACGGCGTGCACTACTGGGGCGGCGTGTAGAACGGGGGCTGCGTGCAAGACGGGGCCGTGCACGGCGGGGGTGACGTGCGCGGGCGCAGGGGTAGCGTGCACGTTGGGGGCTGAGTTGTGGACGACCGCACGAAAACTACAAAAAAAGGATTTTTTTATTAGGTAGATATATGAAAAACATGATACATGTCATTTTAGGTTCTTCATTTGTAAGTCCCAACGTAAACGCTTATTACCTTATTATGCTTATGTGATAATTTATAATATCGTTAGAGAACTGCTAAGTCATTTTCTAGTGAGGCGTAGTATCAATTAACATATTATACTAATTATCTTTATTAGTTGTTTACATGTAGTTGCATTTTATAATAATAAAAATGATGAGCAAACTAAACGCTGAAAATTATGATTGCCCACGTGTTATAATACTGTTATCGTACGTTGTATAATAATCTCGCGTCGTTGAACATGGCGTATATGTGTACAACAACACCAATACGTTGCAGCATCGGGATATCTGGCATGATACCATCAACGTTATCGACCGAAACAGAGAAACAGATTTATTAGCATTGCTCTAACAAAAACCGTTAGTTTCGCTTGCTCTGTTTTCTTCATTTTATGCGTTACTTGGCCTTCACATGTTCAAAATGTGCGTTACGAAAGTTCGATGCGCGGTGGTAATATGAATGAAAATGAAACCGTTTCTCGTTCTGAATCATGTTCAGACGGTGAATCGTGTAAGTGATTCGCGCTGTTGCGTTCTACTTCCTCATTAAGATTGATGATTGTCTCTGCTGAAGTAGAATTATTGAGGTCTTTTAACAACTGTAAGTTATACTTGTAACTAGGTAGGTACTAATTAGATATCTTCCCAACAACTTGCCTCTTGCCTTGCTTATATAGCGAAGCTACTTAAAATTAGCTGCATTGTAAGACTGATTGAACCAAGAAAATAGATAGCAGCCTTTTCTGTGAATGCTTATATCAGCTTGTTAATTGTAGTAACGCCTGTAAGTACGTACTCATGCCAATCTGAGGGTTTAGTAGGAATGAAACGTGAGTACCTACGTATGGAAAAACTATAAAGGGAGAAGATTATTGCTATTGCTATAGCCGTTATATAAATCTCTATCTTTTTTGACGTTACAATCCCTTTTCAGGCAAACAATAATGTTTACGATGTCGTATAATTAAAACATTACATTTATATATTTTTTATTACGCTGCCTTAAACTACACCCTCGGCTTTGGCCCCGAAGAATTAGGATCTACAGATTGAAAAACACATACATATATCACGCCTTTATCCCTTGCGGGGTAGGCAGAGCGTTAGGCCGTAAGAATACGGTTGCTATCGCCACGTCTGACATTTTTGAGGATTGTTTTCCAAGGTAGTTTTAGAAAACATGTGTATCACTATAGTGTTAGGTTGAAAAACACTGGTGGATATAAAGTGTGCCTTACCCGCTGTGATCATCGGCAGTGTAGTCAACAGTGCGGATGGAACCATCAGGCTGCAGCAGGGAGTACTGCCCCTTCACGACGTCACCCTCACGAGACTCCCGCTGGGACTTGTGGTCTCCGGTGTGAGGGTCTTCTACAGAGTACGAGAACTCGTAATGTGCTGGTGCCTGCAAAAAATATGAGCAAGAAAAAACATTTTAGATGCTGACTTAAGTAATTGAGGACTGCCACGCCAACTGGCGTATCATAAAGAAGAGTTGTCGAAAGGCACTCGTGAGACCATCAAGAGGCTTATCGTAAAGAAGAGTTGTCGAAAAACACTCATAAGACCACAGCTGTTTAACTTTGCGTCAATAGTCCATGTGGCATCTTTCCAACAAACATAAATCCTTATGATTTGTTACGCGCTCTTATTGACGCTGGAGAATTCCAAAAATGCACTAACTCCTGTTTGAATTGTTTCAATCAGCAACTAACACAAATTCCTAACATCATTGTCGGCGGTCTACGCAAACCTATAATCATGTAATGTGCGGTAATGACGTGTTTGATAAATAGATATAAACCCCAATCACAGTGTGATAGATTGCCCGTGTTGATGTTACAAAACTTTGTATAGTCTTGTAATGACAAGCTTGCACAATAAACATTTAATTGGTTTGGTGTTAGTTGATCAAATTTTTAATCGTAATATCATTGTGCCTTTCACTTTCTTTGTGTTAGTAAATTCGGGTGCGTGCAACATTACGCGTAAGATGTTGGTATAATTATATGGATATCTGTAACTTATTGCATGTGGAATAACTTCACTAATTATTGCTTGTCCACGTAATAACTGCAGCAAAAGCACTGTGAAGCTGCAGTTATAAATTTATTTTATTGCTTGCAAACAATGACGTTTTAGATGAAACCACGATAAATGGCAATACAATAACTGCAGTCAAAATAGGGTTTATTAGTTTCCTTGTGATGCAGTAACTGGTCAAGCCAGCCAACTTTTGATAAAGTGACATCCATCAATTGAATAATTAAAATGCTTGCCAAGCATTTAGTAACGTTTGCGTTTTCATTCACATACATTTACGCTATAGCTACCTTACAGAGAACTTGGATATGTGCAAGAATATGAGCAATGCGCCCGTACCGCTTCCACTAAAGTTCGGATTCTGTATCTCAAATCAGGCGAAGATTGAGGTCAAGAGCATCATTAATCATTAATTGAAAACTTACGAGTTCCTCTTGTTCGGGACGTGCTACGTGAACCGGTGCAGCATGAAGAACGGGAGCCACATGTTGCACCACGGGGGCAGCATGGTGCACCAAGGGAGCCGCGTGCACATACTGCGTCTCTTGGTGCAGCACTGGGCCGTGGCTCAGTATAGGCGCGGATAGATGCGAGTTGATTTGCTGGAACTGTTGTTGATGGGGCTGATCGTGACGCAGAATGCTCTGTGAGGAGACAGCGTGGTGGCCATTGTCTTCTACTAGCAGAGCTGCATGGCATATAGCCAATAAGGCACTGAAGAGCGTGATCTGAAAATGTCAAAAAGTAAATATTATGTAAAGTTGAGATAGTTTTTATATTCTCAATCGATTTTCCTTTAACTTACTTTAAACATGTTGATGTGCTTAAACAAGGGGCCCAATTGATGATGTTACTGCAGGGTGGGTAGTTTTTATACACCGAGGGCAGGCCGGTTGACACCCGACCCGAAACCGGCTCGTATGACATCGGCATGATCACCTTTACACTTTACGTCATCCGATTGACACTTTTTCGGATGCACTCAAGGTTAAAGTAAGGTTCTGGGCAGACTGATAGCTTAACAACTTCAAGCCCAGTTTATATGGCTTGAGAGTTAAGAATTCTTAATATTTCCCTGCTAAGATTAGCATTGTAATGAATACGTAAAGCGCATTATAGTTGATTTGAAATAATAAAAGTGTGTATCTGTTTAACAACCTGCCTTTTTTGAGCTTTTGGTCTTAATTTAGGAGAACTCCTAATCTATCGAAGAGATTGAAGTGAAAAAGAGATAATTTCCGAGTCCTTTCTTAAAGTATACCTACTCTACATTTCGTACGAAATGTTATTAGTGCTATGACTGTAAAAATCTCTATTAAATAAATATTTTAATAATCTGCAACCAGCTTAAAACCCCTTACTTTCATTTTGATGTTCCAATTACTTGATGTTTTACCAAAATGATAAATTTTTCAACTGTTAAGTAGAACGAAGATTATATCATTACCCCACTTGCTTACAATGTAAAATGACATAATTTCGTTTCGCATATACCATAAAGTTAATCTTGTGCGTGTATCTGCGTGCCAGAAGGTAATGTAATAGTAACTGATAAGTAAAATTAAAGTATTTACGTGCTTTCCATCTTTTTCTACATCTGGATCTATTGTACAGTGGTAATTTCACCGCAGGTTACCAACTTAATTACATCGCTAGTAGGTAGTCATAAAGCCGGTATTTTGAAGGTACTTGGCCCACGTAGTTAAATTTAATCCTATCTTGATGAATTTTATATGTAAGTACTTGTCTTAAATTATGTTTATAGTTATTTACTGATTGTATTACCTCGACGTATATGAAAATATTTTGATGCAGGTATACCTAGGTAGGTACTTTAAAATATATATATGACGACCGATGTGGCGCAGTGGTAGTGCGACTGCCTTTGACGCAGAAGGTCCCGGGTTCGATTCTCGGTGGGTCACTCACAAAGTTGAAATTTATCTCTTTGTGAATTTGTTCCCAGTCTGGTTAGGACATTGCGGGCTGAACCACCCGATTGTCCGCAAGTAAGATGGTTCCGTGTTTCGGATGGCACGTTAAGCCGTAGGTCCCGGTTGCTGTCTATGATCACTTAGACGGCGGTCGTTACACAACCATGTCAGAAGCCTGCTACTTGTAGAAGGCGGTTGAAAAATTCTGACACTAGGGTTCATCGGGTCGTTGCACGATTCGGTGTCCCACACGAAAAGAAGAAGAGAAGAAGACTTTAAAATATAACATTTCAATCATAGTATCACCACTTTGGATGGTACAATTGCTTAAATAAATGTAATGTACGTAGGTAAGTATTTTGCAAGTGCTATAAACATGTTAACGGCAACGTATACAAACGAAACCGTGAGTGATGTATTTAATTGCTTTAGTGACAATAATCGGGGAGCTTTGAAGGTTTAAAGGTTCACGCAAGTCGATTAACTAATTATATCAACAAATTAATATACCTAATCATGAGTTTCCGATATTTTGATGCTGTTACAACTACCATGATCACGGGTAAACTGTAGTATTCGCAGATGGTCGAAAAAATAGTTGTTCACACACCGCGAAACTTTAAAATTTAGTGAAACCATATCAACATTTGAATTGGTGCAACAAGATTTTCAGTAACATTGGCAGAGCGCCAAGTTTGCCCTAGTGACCTTAATACTCGAGCACTAACCATACACATAATCATTAGCGGGGATTCAAGAACATTTTTCAACGCATGCGTAAGTGCACACGAATTGCAACAGTGCGAGAAACTTATTATATTTTTTGTAAAAGAGTTTATAAAATATCTTGTGTTTGCCAAAATCAAATCCAAATAAAAAACGAGATACTAAAAGGCATCTAAAAAGTTGCCTGGTATGAAGAAGCAGTATAAGATTAAAATGGCAGTTATCGATAAAAAATTATGCATAGTGTTTTCATGTCCAGTTACCTATAGCTTGGCCATAAAGAGTAGAAATTAAATAAAATGTAACTAAACTAAAAAAATTGTATGAAAAATTTATCTGTCAGAATTGACAGGTCGCGAAGAAAGTGGCGCCCTTATTGATTATCTACTCTTTATGGTCCAGTTATACTAATTATTTAAAATTCAACTCTAGCTACGAATTGACTGAAACAGCAGTAGTGATAAAAAATACTTCAGTGTTTCCAACTCTAGTTAACCTACTAACTTCGATCAAATGGACGTCATCGGAACACATTTCGAGATGATCTCTTTGATTCTTTCGCAAATAGTATGCTTATCAATATCTTTGTCAATCAGCTATTGTCTTTGTCAGGGACATTTTTCTGTTTGTTTTTTCGTGTTAAAATTATGTTAGTGTGAACAGGTCCGTAGAGCCGCGGTCGCAGAAAGTAGCCCAGCACGCTGCACCGGTGATCCAGTAAACTCTTGCGCAACACAACGCGCCATGGGTACACCGAGAGGATGTAGTATTCAAATTGTCGACCTAGAATTTTCTATACAAACGCTAGTTGCCCTTTGTTGTACTGGTCTCTTTATAGTCTTTTTGTCTAACTAGCGCGGGTTAGCCGAGCTCGTGGGTGTTATTTCTCTCTCCTTCTTTTCGTTGGACGACTCGGTACCCAAAACGAAAACGGACAGAGATAGATAACACACACAAGTAAGGCTAACCCGCACTCGTTAGATAAAAGATCTGTATATATTAATAGTGTGGTGTGTAATCGACTTTCCAGCATTCTACCTCAAGTGTAGAGGTACAAAAGTCTGGCTGGGTGAACAGTTCAACTAAAACTGAAAAAGTAAACTAAGTCAGGATGTCCCATAGAAGTCGACAAAAAAAACTTGATGTGTACCGTCGTGAAAAGTGAAGCTTTTTAAAAGCTATGAATAACAGAAAATTGAATATTACAGATGAAATTACGAAAGACACGCCGATGGAGCGAATGAAGATATTTTCTTTGCTTTTTTCTTGTTGCCGGTACGAAAAATTACGAAACGAATCTTGGTTAGAAAGTTTTGTTTACCGAGGTAAAGCAGGTATTTATATTTGCTCTTAATGTGCCTCTAACTTAAAACTTGTATGAGTGTACTCGCACGACTGGCCGCATCTCTCTGCGTCGTCGCATGTGGTCAATTCCTGTCCCGTTGAAGGTCAAGCGCATATAGGGTGAAATTTTATACTTCCAGTTTTATTTATACTAATTTTATGAACGAAATCAAGTTTCAATAAACTTTTTTGTGGTTTCATTCCGTTTCGAACTAAAATTAAACACGTTGAACGTATAGTAAAAACTTTTTCGGAGTTCGTGATGGCTGTAGCTCCTTCACCATGCTCGTTTTAGACCGTTTTCACACTTAACGCACAACGTAGCGCTAATCACGCAGGTTAAACGAACGACCGACGCTGCGTCATCAGCGTTTTTAGTGTGGGGAATGACGTGTTTAGTATGGATCTGACAGTGCATGTTTTAGTGCTGCGTTCTGCGTTAAGTGCGAGAACGGCCCTACCCTCGTTCCGTGTTTTGTTTTTGGGTCATCTTTATACTTTTTTTTTTCAAAAACACTCCGTATAAAGTTGATAAACGTTTTTCAGTTGGCGAATCGGTCGGCTTTAATTAAATCGCCCCGACAAAACAGCCGTATTGCACGCTGATTGCCGTATTTTGAGCTAACAAGTTCGTACTTATATACATACATACATATATCACGCCTTTATCCCTTGCGGGGTAGGCAGAGCGTTAACTGCCGTAAAAATACGGCCACTATCACCACGTCTGACATTTTTGAGGATTGTTTTCTAAGGTTGTTTCAGAAAACATGGGTAGCACTATAGTGACAGGTTGTCAGCCTGTCGCCAAAAAATTGTAATACACCAACACCCTCGAGTCCCTTAATCGCCTCTTACGACACCCGCGGGAAGGATGTGGGGTGACGCTATTCTAAGCCGGCATCACACGGCATACTCAAGTTCGTACTTGTTAGCTCAAAATACAGGCAATTACATACTCGTGTATGTACCTACTGATATATGAATGCCTATAGCTGAGTAGATATACAACTGCAACTGCCTGTAATTTGTCTTGTCGCGATGATTCGCCAAGATTCCCTACAAGGAGTTTTTAAGTCGCTGTTTCATAAGGTTATAAATATTTCGGTGAACATCACTCATTAAAAGTTGTTTATCACTGCGAACGATGATTGGCTCCGCCATTTACGCTGTATTTTTGCAGGTGTGAAATTGAATTGCTGTCTGTGGTTCTGTGTTTAGGCGCCTGTTTTATCCACTAACGGTTTGCAAGTCCAACAAGGAAAAACAAGCTAAATAATAATTATAAAAGCGTGCTGTGTGAAAGTAAGTATGCATGTTTTATAATAGCTTACCCTATATCTATGTGCTAAATTTCATGAAAATCTTGTAGTTTTAGCGAGAAGGAGTAGCAATCAAATAAACTAACATACAAACTTTTGCATTTATAATATTAGTAGGAGCAGGATTATGGGATTTTACTGCTATTATAACAGCGACAACAGTTCACTGCGGGTCATAGGCCTCTCTATTTGAGGGGTATATGCCAAACTCACCACGCTTGGCAGGCGGATTGGCGGGCGCAGTACAAGGCGTTATTTATACAGGGAACAATGCTGCCCACTCATTAGCTGGATTCATCCCTTAGACGCCTTAACGACACCTATAGTTAGAAATGGGGTAAGAGTTTTAAGCCGGTACCACACATATTTTAGTCTGTCATGTATAAATTATGAAAGGTAAAGGTAGTGTAAGCAGCTAGGCTTGATTTGCTATTAATTCTGTATTATCGATATATATTTAAGTGAAAGCGGCATACCGGAAAGCGGCTCTACTATTAAGAAAAACCACACATCCGAAGCAGAGACATGATAATTAAGTCTTAGGCGGATCGCACACTTAACGCGCAACGGATCGCTAAAATATCGCAGCGGTCTCTCAGATTCATACTAGAAACGTCACTGCCCATAATAAAACCGCACTCGAAGGACGACACTGCGAGAGCGCTGCGATTTTAGTATGGGGATTGACATTTATAGTATGGATCTGACAGACCGCTGCGATGTTTTAGCGCTCCGTTGTGCGTCAAGTGTGCAATCCGCCTTATGGCCAAGCTTGATAAACGCAAGAGGCCAAAAATAAGTATCGAAAACACCGTTGATTTTTTTTGCTTTGAATATAGTAGTATTGTATTTTATCGCCCGCGCAAGATAATCAAAACATCATTGTTGTATTAGACATGGGTGTAACGACCTTGCCGTTACAAGAATCAATGAATTCATTGATCTTACTTTTAGTAATTTTTTTATTTCAATCGTTACGCCAGTTGTATTAAGAATTATCTAATAATATTTTTTTGTTCTGTATACCCGTGAAGGATGCTGCATATGTGAAGACAATGTCAGTTGTAAATTGAATAATTACGCGGTAAATCTTCAAGGTGGAGGTTAATGGAGTGAATTTACCCGACTGCCGCAGAAGGAGGCTTAGGTTTTTAAGTGTATGCATGTAGACAAGTAAATTTTTGCGAGCTTTGGCCCAAATGGCTAGGTGGATACTGAAACACGAGGTGTGGCTAGCCTCGACTCTCACGTTAAAATTTCATAAATTGAAAATGGCGGATCTCAAATTCGGATCCTATGAGTTTAAAATTATCGCAGTTGGGTTTTGGTTTTTATTAATTATGGTAGTTAGGCAGTATTTTGTTTGGTAATCGTGCTTCATGCTTGACATGATCGTTGATTCGATTAACAATGGTTCACTAAGTTGTCGATTAGATAAATCTACCTTTTACTTACATACATACATATACCACGCTTTTATCCCTTACGGGGTAGGCAGAGCAGACCATGTCTGTCAAATAGAAAGGGCCGTTTGAGATAATTTTGTGTAATACTATAGTGACAGGTTGTCAATCTACCTTTTGATGGTACCTATGTTCATACTTCGGTAGTCTTAGCTTATATGTCATTATGTTTAAGTTCATACAAAGCCATCAATCACAGGTTTACAAGTATGACAGTTCGTAGCGAGTTCACAACTTTATTCGGCTCTTGCAATGATGCACCCAAAATTGCAATATAAGTGCAGATGTAGCCTCGCATTATGCACTTTAAAAAGGTCTTCACATTTCGTAACCCATATCCAATCAATCGATTTTAAGAAACATTTATGACATGTAAAATGGTTCTGATTAAGCCCAATTTCGAAAATTGACGTACTGTTACGAAAAAAAAACATTCATGAATAAAACATCATAATGACTTATTATTCTTGAACCATCCTTCATAGTTTTTATTAAAACATTTCTGAAAAAAATTCATCTACGTATATAAAAAAGATAGACCATTTGTCATTCGTTGCATTAATTTTGTCTTAAACTTTTTCCGCCAAGTTCTGAAAATTTTATTCATTACCTATCAGTAAAATTTTACTCAATGTTTGTAATATTACTTAGGTAATTCTCGCTAGTTACTTTACGTATAATTTTAATCAATTAAGTATTTTAAGTTGCCCAGTCACACCACTTAGTCCGTTCTGTCGCTTATGGCAACAAGATATCATGTTACGGAATCACGTATTGAGATATCGAATCTTAATTGCTAAATCGACAAGAATATTAAATACTAGAGTACTAGGGTTTCATAGGCAGGCTGGATGTCGGATTACGAAGTTACAGTATTGCTTTCACTCCATACCTATTTTGGTTAGGACATTGTATGGTAATGCTCTAAGAATCTGAATCTGTCTAGAATAGGATTGCAATGGAATTCCAGTAGGTGTTCTTAATTTGATCTGGAGGTATTGTTTACATACACATGCACAAATCACGCCGTTATCCCTTGCGGGGTATTGTTTACTTCTCTTAATTTACACAGAATTACAATGTCCTATTTCTTTGCGTTAATCATACAGTGTACTAAATTTATTTTTCGTTGAAAATTAAAAAAAAAAATAGTTTATTGAAATTGATAGTTTCATGTAGTATGTAACGTCAAATGTATATGACGAGTAGGTATAAGACTTCTGCTGTAATGGTAGAATTTCATCTGTGGTTGTAATTTTTTTTTACTACTTATGTTAACCCCTCGAGTGAGAGCACTGGAAAATAAAAGATGGCGCTCGTGCGGGGCCCCGTGCGGGTGTCGCCCACTTGACTCGACTCCGATCACATAAACAAAGATTTCTCCGAAACTAGTGAACGATAAGCTTAGTATGTTATGTTCCCACGTTCGTCGTGAAACAAGCTAGCTCTTTGTTGAATAATATAAACATCTGAAACTGTGAGCTAGTGGCACACCCTATCTAAAGTAGTAGCTTTTATGTTTAACCGGATTTGTAGTTTATGAACTAAGATCTACTAAATTAAACCATGTTTTAATGAAATTATTTGTTATTTCATGGCACAAATTATCAAGTCACAATAATTCAATAGAACAAGGTACACACTCATACATTTTTTATACAGCAGGAGCAAAATAATCTTTGAGCCCTGATCTACTACTAAAAACCGCAAAAGAAAGAATGAGTTTATGAGAAAAATAACTATGACACCGACTTTTTTTTGTGCACAGACAATAATTCTATTCATCCTACAATCGATTTCATTCATTCATTTACGGCTGCGTTCAGTAAAATGAAAAAAAATATGAAGAAATGTGAGCCAACAACTGACCAAGCTGAATCAGTCGCGTGCGCACTATAGCGCCTTTTGACAGCAGACTGAATCAGTCTTCTCCGCACTTGACAAGTTAAGTGGTTCTCTCACTTGACGTTCGATGACACGTAATTTTACTGCATCCGTAATACCTGCGTTTGTCAGACGCAAGGAAATTTAGAATTCATACATACACACACATTATTACGCTTTTGTCCCTCGCGGGGTAGGTAGAGCGATAGCGGCAGTAAAAATACGGTCGACATCGCCACGTCAGACAATTAATGAGAGCCGTTTCACATGATTCGTGTATAACTGTAGTGACAGGTTGTTAGCCTGGCGCCTAAAGTTGTAATACACATTAAACCCTCGAGTCTCTTAGTCGCTTGTTACGACACCCACGGGAAAGAAATCGGGTGATGCTATAGCCACCATCACAAGGCAATTCGAATTCCTAAAATCGAGGTTGACGCAGGAACAGCGCAAAAACTTGGGTTGGAATCTATCTTTGTTAAACTTACTATGGTAGATGCAATATACCTATCTCTTTTGCACCAACAGACGTCTGGTTTGAGATTTAGCTTACCAATGAAAACGACGACCAAATCTGCAGGCGACTTTAGGCTCTGTGCTGGATGGTGGAATCTTGCTTTTTACTAGTTGAAGTGGCATTTCGAAAGAATTGTACAATATTTTATTAATATTTGATTATATTTTCAATGTTTTTTGTCACTCGAAGACTTTCAGAAACATATTGCCAAATTACTCCAGGTCTCTTAGAATCGCCTTCGACATATCGCTTGCATCTGCTCGTAAAGAGCGTTCCCACGGCTGAATGCACCAGCTATAGTAATTAACACTTTATCTACCAACATTCCACAAACAAAGGCCCAGCGCTTTGGGGCCATTGTTCAGGCTCCATCCTTGGAGTATTGCAGCATGTGGGATTGTGCTAAATCCGCAAGTGTTCTTAGATAGCAATCTTTAAAATTGATCCTCTGTTTTTGACATGAGGGTTTCGGTGCCAGTTGCGTATGGTGAGCTTACAATTTGTATAGAATTTGACAGGTTGCGCGAAAAGTCGTTGAACATATTCGTACAATTGGTATTCCTAAAATTGTGTAGCTAAATTACCTATATCAAACAGCATTGGAAAAAGGCTAACAAGCAAAATTTTTCGTCATTATCAATTCTACTTTCGCTGTATTGTATTTATAACTTTCCTAATTATTAATTTTTATTGACGTAAAGTTTTATGTGTCGGTTCAAGTAAAGAAAAATCCACAAAATTATGGTCTATGTAAATCCTACCATCAGTTCTTGAAGCTAAAGGAAAGTATATACAAGGAAAAGCACAGAAGTAAAAAGGAAATAATGTTTTATTTACATAGAAGAATGAGAAATATTTCCTTTACAATCTTTCTTTTCGAGTGGGACACCGAGTCGTCCAACGACCCGATGAACCTTTACAATAAGAACTATTCTACACATCTAACTAATATAACGAGTATCACAGTTTGGCGGGTTTCTAGTGATGGTGGATCACTGGCGGCGAGTTGTGTACCACAGCGTTGAAACTTGAAAAAAAAGAAAACATTTATTAGTTTACAAATAAACAAATTGTGGTTATTTTTTGTGTTATTACGATATTTAATCGTAATTTGACTTCTGGGTCAAATGACTTTATGGGGAATATAATTTTGAACCACCAATCCAGTAGGTAGATCGCACACTTGACGCACGACGGACCGCTAAAATATCGCAGCGGTCTATCATATCCATACTAGTAGAAACGTTACTCCCCATACTAAGACCGCACTCGATGGAAGAGGCTGCGATAGCGCTGCGTCAACAGCGGTTGAGCGGTTTTAGTATGGGGATTGACATTTCTAGTATGGGTTTGACAGACCGCTGCAATATTTTAGCGGCCCTTCTTGCGTTAAGTGTGCGATCCGTCTTAATTAACTTTTTGGGGCATAATTACTTTAAAAAAAACAGTAATGTAGCTATAGAACTTAGGAAACTTTAGAATAGGGAAACACATTGCTACCAGCATTGAGCAAAGTAATTTGAGCCTGCTCCACACATTTTGAGAAATAACGAAGTTGAAACTGTATACTAAAACTGAAACCCACTCTATCGGTCCATTTGATCTACTTTTCATTACCCAATAAATTAAACTTTGGAGCCCGATGGTTGTACGCAATATTATTGGCAACTGATGAATCCTTCACTTCAATCGATTAGGATCAGTGATTTAAATACTATGAGAAGTTTAACCTTTACTGGCTCCTTGGTTCGAAACACCCCGACCTAAGTTAACGACCGGCGCTGGCGCATCATTATTTAGCCGACCTTTGCGCTTCTTGATCACGAACTAAAAGGTCGCGTCTCACGATAGACAAAATATTTGCGACGCAGACTGTTATTGAGGCCAGCCCTTGAGTACTTTTGAACGCTAATTTAAAAATGTTAAAAAGTGTGTAATTTTTTAGCTCAACCTTCATTGATTCGACAAGTAAGAGCAATATATTTTTATCAAAATTTGACTAGGTAAGTAAATCCTTTAATTTATTATGACTCTCTGTTATCTGTCCGTCAACTGATGCAGCTTTTTGCCCTGTTTAAACTCACGACAAAGCAGGTCAAAAATTCATCCTTATTGTTCTTGAGATATCTACTGAGTAGAGCTTTACGTAAAAGGTTTGTAAGGTTATTTATGTTATGTAAATTTTTGCTTGCACAATTTTTTTTAATAAACGTTTTCTTTGGTTTCTTTTTCCTTTGTCCGTGGTGGTGATGAGTAGAAAGCCGTCCAAATGTGCCCACCGTTTAAGGTACTCACTTTTTAACTTGGATTGGTTATAGATAATCTCCTGGTCTTATTATAAGAAGGTTCCTTACCCATTGTGGTGGTCAGCGGTGTAGGTGACCTTGCGGAAGGAGCCGTCAGGCTGCAGCAGAGAGTATTCTCCTTTCACGACGTCGCCATCGCGTTCCTCGTGCTGGGACTTGTGGTCACCAGTGTGAGGGTCCTCCACGGAGTACGAGTAGCCGTACTTAGGGTGGGCCTTGAAAATTTGTGAAGTTTAATAATACTCTACGTTATGGATAATAAGATTTTTTTTTTGTACTTTTGAAGTAAAGTTTTATGTGCCATTTAGGACAAATAGATATTTCAGTGTATATAAAGCATTATTAATTTTACATGTAGACTAACTACTGTACTCACGTATTCATCAACGTAGTGCTCGTGCTCATGATGAGCAGGAGCAGCGTGATGAGCGATGGGAGCGGCGTGGACTGCGGGGGCGTAGTGCACGGGGGCGGCGTGGTGGACGGGGGCGGCGTGGTGGACGGGGGCGGCGTGGATGTGGGCCACGGGGGCGGCGTGCACCACGGGAGCCGAGTAGTGCACGGGCACCTGGTGGTGACCCTCGTCGTGACGCACGATGTTCTGCGATGACACAGCCGGGGCGTGGTGCAGGAGGCCAGCCTGGCACGCTGCCACTAGCGCACACGCTATCACGATCTAATGAAAAACATCACTTTTAATTTTTATTTTTTACACTCAAAAACTATTCAGAAGCTCAAAGCATATTTTGGTTTCATTGCATTACGCAAGGCTGCGCGCGTATAAGAGGACTAAAGCTCACTTTGGAGAACATTTTGCTGTGCAGTCAAATGCCTTGACGACTGGTATTGCTTTGATACGGACACTCTTTTTATATAACAAACAAAACATAAACCGGGTGGTGGGGATCTATCCCGACGATATCCGATCGGATCACAGTAATTGCTGCATTGGCAATCTGCTCACTTTATCGGGTGTTGCAACTATCGATATGTAGAGAAAATGAACATTAAGCGAGTGGTCTATATTGTTATTATTTTTAATGTTGTTATGTCTGGAGCGTCTCATATCGAGGATGGTTTGAAATTGACAATAATTCTACGTTTTGCGACATTAGAGAAATTTATAGGTTGGCGAATGTTGGTCGGGGGCCTGCACTGCGCAGTTACGGGAGCATTTTGTAACTCGCTGCCAACAGTTATTTACAAGTATAGGGTCTGGTAGCGAAAGTGCGTTTCCTTGTTGTGTGCTAGATTCATTTTACCTATTAATTATTCCTTTATAGATAACAAGTTATTTAAATCAATTCAATTCTTGTCCTGAAGTAACCAATATTTAAGGATACAATGCGCTTAGAAATAACCATTCCTTACATAGCCATCCTTATTTATTCCTAAATCACTTTTTAGTTTACACCAATGGTCAATGAAAGATATAAAAAAAAAAATGTTAATTCAATAAAGTTTATTTAGTTGGATTTTAAATGTATAAGTATAGTTACAAGACAAAGAATCTCTTTATACCGGCCGAGTAACTAGTATAATAAACCTAAATATCTTGCAAGTGGTTTCTTATATACGTCAACAAAACAGAAGATATTTACCCTATATATAGAGGTATATTAAACCCAAGCTAGGACAACTCAGAAGATATATAATGCCCTGCGTAACCGATTGGTCAATAATCTTGATAAAACAGCTTTAGTTTTGACGGCCTTATTTTTTATTGGGTTTGTTGGGTTGGTCGTTGTGTTGTGTGGTGCCGGCTTACAGTAGCATCACCCCAACGGTGGGTGTTATAAAAAACGGTTAAGCTAAGGGATAATCATCCAGGGCAGCAGCGTTACCTGTGAATGCATCATCTTGCACTGCGCTCGCACAATCCACCTGCCAATTGTGGTCGCTAGGGTGATATTAGCTGCAAATATTTTAAGGTGCGAATCAGCCCATTAAACTGAACAACTTTCCCTAAGAAATATAGCTCGAAATATGAAAAAAAAATTTGGTCCTCTCGTACAAATTGGGTTGGTGGGTCCGTAATTTTGTATGGGAGGTCCAATTTTTTTTTTCATATTTCGACCTATGTTCCTTGGGGAAAGTTGTTCAGTTTTATGGGCTGGTTCACTCCTTAAAATATTTGCAGCAATTTTTTTTACACCCTGTATGGCGACCTATATGTATTTCCAGCTGCGGGCTCCTATGACGGTTAAGGTTGAAAGTTAACGTTTAGGATAAATAGTTTTCGGAATTAAATAATTTGGTCCAATCTTTTTTTAGCATTTGACACAAATTTCACTTATTTACTCTATAATACAGTACGAAACCGTTCAGTTCTTGTTGATTTCACCACATTTTATTGAAGACTAAAAGGTGACAATAGAAAATAGGAATATGTCAACATTTTAAATCATGAAAAGTAATAAAATACTTGCCCGCCTTAGTGGCCAGTGTCGGGCAGCAACAGTTCAGTAAATAACAAGGTTTATAAAAACAATAGAATTACGAAATCAATAAACCATTAGGATAGGAGTAAGTTACTGTTAAAAATAATTTCTTGGTCAGAGAACAAAGATCTAATCCTTGACCCAAAGTTAGTAATACATGAACTTAGTTAAGAAGTCGTACATGGTGCTCCTTCATAGTTTAACAAGTGGGGAAAACTCGCCACTAATGCCAATATTTTTGATTTGAGTCAAACCCATAGGTATTTGTTTGTCGTATTTGAAGAACTGACACCTGGGTAAGTCGGGTCGTTGCTCAACTCGGTGACTCGCACGAAAATGAAGAATCCAGTACCGCTATGCATCAATTTCAAGAAGCTTTCGGATGTAAGGAAAACCGTATATTAAAAAGTGTCAAAGTTGCAATTTTTTCAATGTGGAGTAAAGTAGCTTAATCTACTTACTTAAGTTCAATTTGTTTTATGTCGAATTTTTTTTTTCTTGTGTTTATTTGGCAGACTACGAATAATTTATTACGAAACAAATTACTGAAAAATGTTTACTAAATCCGATACAGATAAAATCACAGAGCAAAAATGACACTTGCGGCGCGGTGCACGCATGACATTTGTTATCTGTGGATAACATATTTGTATGTTGTAATTCTAAAGAAGATTTATTATGTACATATTGAGATAAAATTTATTATGGTAATATCTGCTGTGGTAAACTAACACATCCAAATTGATCGAATAGCGTAGCAACTTAATAAAACTTTCAGAAATAGTTTCGGACAAGAATTCCATTGCCTCCAATATTTGTTATCTGAAACTATCTTAACAAAATCTTAAGAAAGCCTCGTTCTCATGCATTAGTGTTAACCTTCAGATGTGTGTGAAGGGCACAGTCCATTGACAATGAACTGCACCAAAGCAATTAAAACGTCCACACACGATAAAAGACGGATTAGGCATGTAATCCACTACGCGGACGTGTAGCGTAGCATGCACTGAAGAGATATTATTTCGGTTTTTGAAATTAACAAAAAATGTATTCATACACTGAATGAATACATTGTATGCGTTTTCTTTTTTGTATCTTTACATACAAAATTTATATGTAATTTTATTTTTATATTGATGTCAAAGTAGGAAACGTAAATAAAATTAGCAAAGTTTACCGCAGGTAGAGCACGATACTTTTCTTTTTCTCCCCTCTTTCTCGCCAGGTTCTCGCATCAGACAGATGGACATCAGACGATACTTTATGGGATTTAAAACGCATGTTAGATAAACGTGAACAAACAGCACGATCATGACATGACTCATGGTATATTGCTACCTGCCTATAGCAACGCAATAGCTCCCATAGCATAGCATTTCACTGTGTTACCAACCTTACTAGGTAGAATTATAACCGTTCATAATCGGATATTGGATAACAGCTTCAGATAAACGTGTGGTTACCTTACCTTTCCAGCGATCTTTATCTGCGCACGCTTTTTGTTTTCGTACCTATACAAGGTTTAATTTTTTTTATCTTACAATTTACGTGTAGTTATTTTGTTGAGGATGAATGAATTTTTTATATACCCGGTTTGAAAAATCTATCAATGTCTACTGAAATTCTATTGATAAAAGTTACAATGGACAAGAATTTGGAAGATAAGGATCAGCAAACAAATTTTCTAGACTTGTGTCATTGCTGTGTACATTTGAGCAAATCCTACTCTAGTGAAAAACTTCTAGCTAGCCTAGCTCTGTGAAATAGCCGTATTTTAAAACCGAACGATAAATTGATAAGTGAAAAACCGTACCCTCAACTCAAACATGCTTTGATACAATTTCTGTAAACTCTATATTGTAATTTTCAACTTTATTATTCGTACAATTTGTAAATTAAGATTATTCAGCATCTAAATACTAAAATAAAAAACGATATGTTTGTACTACCTAAAACAAATAAAATAATTTCAATTGTGTATTTATGTGTAGCAATTTTAAGACATTAATTATGCGTAAGTAGTTCAAAATGAGTCTTGCATAAATATCCCAAGATCTTGGACACATTTTTGTTTCTCTCAAGAGTTCTTGATGCAACACGTTTGTCGCAATCGTTTATTAAGGCTTTGTTATAATAAACTTTTAAGCATTAGTGCGTATGCAGCCTTAAAATATCTTCTTCATTTTGTGTGGGACACCGAGTCTTCCAACGACCCTATGCGTCCTAGTGCCTTAAGTAGGTACCTAATTAAGTCTGGTTAGTAATTTTGAATTTCTACATCTACAACTTTCACACGAAAAATATAAACTATGTTTAAAATTATGATATATCTTCATACAAAGCGGTTTATTGTATTGTGTCAATGTTATTCCTCATTTTATGAAGATGACATAAAATAATCCTGTTGGTTTAGTTTTGGCGGATCACACACTTAAGGTACGACGGCGCAGCGGTCTGTCAGATCCTTGTTAAAACCGCACTTAACGGACGACGTTGCGCTAGCGCTGCTAGGGATTGATATTTCTAGTATGGATCTGACAAACCGCTGCGATGTGTTAGCGCTCCGTCGTGCGTTAAGTGTGCGATCCGCCTTTTATATACAGTTTTACCCTGCCATAGACTTTTTTGAGCATTTTAAGGTTCAGATTTATTTTTATAGGTAGAACTTAAAATGAGATCAACACAAGTTCATATACGCCATCTTTTAGCAACTGCGAACAGTTACTGACTCAAATATTGATCAGGTGTGCTTTGTAATGCCATCTGTATTCTCATAAGAGTTACTCTACAAAATCTGCAACAACGAAGTCTGTAGTGGCGAGTAGAATGAGTTCGTACTTTCTAAAAGTAAAGGCAGGTGGTGTTACGAACGGCTGGTGTATGAAAGGTATGAATAATAAATTATAGAAATGGATCTCAATGTCAATGACATATTTGCATCATTAATACTATTTAGTATCTCATGGAATATTTAATACTATAATAACTTATATTATAAACCTAGATAACATTTCTTAACATAATTTCATTTTGTTACGAAGATAGTTTTAATATCTAAAGTAGTACATTCTGGGCCTGTAATATGATGATGCAACTTCAGCATCTTGACTTGATTCTTCCATTTGAGCCATTTTATTTTCCATAGATGGTATTTGGGTATTTTCAGGTACAACTACCGTTTTATCAACTTTTGTATCCTTTTCTACATCTCTCAGTGGTACAAGGTCCATCATTGGACTCATTTCTTTAACTTCTGGCATTGAAGAAGGTGTTACTATCTTGGAAGGTTCGGCGAGTTTTTCCACAATCATAACTTTGTCATTTCCTTCTGCAATTTTGTTTTTTTTTTCATCTGACTCTTTGTTGTCTTCTGTTACAGGCTTGCCGCCAGTTTCTTTACCTTTGAAAGATTCCTGATCATAGTTCACGGGGTAGTAATGATGGACGGTAATTTGTTGATTGCTCGGATAAAAATGTCTAGTTTGATCGAAAGCAGAATACGCGTGGTCTCCATGTTTTTGTATGCTCTTGCTTACCACCGCGTTGAACCTGGACAAAAATACAAGTGACATTATTTACTAAAAAAGTATGCGTAGCAGGTACTGACACTTTCATGATGAGTTCTTTTGCAAACTTACTGAAAATATATGTTTATAGAGTATGTTAGAAAAGAAGTGCGAATTTCTAGCGGTATTGAATTAACTTTTTACTTTTTTTGGCAATTAATATAAGCGTTATGTCTCTAAAATATAATTAAAAATTTTAAGTTGTAGGGTCCAAATTGCATATTATTTTGTACTTATATACTATGCACTTGTCTTGAATTACCCGTGATAATCGTCTGCTTTATATTCCACCTTCCTGAGTGAACCGTCAGCTTCCATCAGACTGTATTCGCCATGAACTTTGTCCCCATCTCTATACTCGTGATGATGTTTGTGGTCTCCTGTGTTCTTGTCTGATACTGCGTATTCGAACTCATACTTTGGATACGCCTTGAAATATTAAGCCATAATTTATAGCTGATAATAAATGAGCTAGTAGTGCTCACACCATGCTTTGAAACCAAAGTTACTTGTAAATAGCAGTTTAGAAAAACTTAATTTACCAACATTTAAATGTTTCTGGCGAAAAAATCCACTGATGGATTTTATTGTTTTAATTTGTCAAATCCAGATTTTGACTCGTGACCATTTACCACTCATCACTGATTTACCATTAAATGTTTTTTTTTCTTTTTTACTTTAGTCTAGTTTCCCACGAACAGAATTAAGTTCACCAAACTTTAAAGAAGGTTAGTGTAAGGACGAAAAATTGTTGCGAAAATACTCACTAAGCTTTACTTTAAGCTATGAGCACTTTAATAAATAAGGGTATTAATATCTATAGTGATTGAGCTGCCACTTACATCAGGATAGTGTTCGTATGTCCAGCTATGCGGTGTTGGTGGATGATACACTTTGACTATCTGCCAGGCTTTGGACTCTTTAGTACTAAAAGCACCTTTTGAAAATGTTTGTGGTATAAATATGGATTGAGAAACTCCCACGAAACAAGCCATTAATAAAATCTGAAAAGAAACAATTTGATTATTACTTTTTCAAAAATGTTACTGCTTCTAAATGAATCCAAACGAAATAGGTCTTGAAATATATAGCATATTCCCTAAAACAGTCATATCCACTTTTGAGTTCACTGTACACAGCATTCAAAAATATTTATGAAGACTCAAATATTCACTTGCACTTTTCAAGAAACCTTTTCAATAGGTAGGTTAACTGCGTAAATGCTTTAAAGATACTTTTATCACTTTATAATAACACTTCTCACAAATAAGTTATCGAAACCGCAAAATGTATTTTCTTGAGATTTTAAATACCTTTTGATACATCTTGAAACACTTAGGATGAACCGTTGCTGATGGAAAGTACCAGCAAACTGTTGATAATTCTAACTATTGTCAACCAATTTATACTTTTCTAATACCGATTATATAAATTTGCTACATTTTTTACAAGCTTCGGTCGTTACAATCAAGTATGATTATAAAGGACATCCCAATGAGCTTTTTGTTCAAAAAATTTAATGAGTGAAATGAATTTTACAAATTATTCAAATCCACCAGAATTTTAATCAAATAAGAAATAATAATATTAAGGCGGATCACACACTTAACGCAGGACAGACCGCTGCGATGTTTTAGCGCTCCGTCGTGCGTTAAGAGTGCAATCTGCATATAAACCGTTCTTCGTAATCTGCTAGATTATCCTTAGCAGTTACCTACTCTCTGATTTGAATGAATTGAGACTGCATTAAGTACCTATTTCGCACTTCCAGTGCAAGAAGGTCTTTGCTCGTCAACAACAAAATAAAGCTGTCTTATCCATGTTAACTCTCACAAGGTATGCCTGTAAGTTATCGGATCATATCATCAAAATCAGCAATCAAAAGATTCTACTTAGTAACTTCTTAGAGTAAGTACGGGTAATTTGTAAAGGAATAGATTTCCACATCTTTGGTCTCAAACAAAATAATTTTCAGCACAATATAATTATTTTTTTGACCTACATTATATATACGTAGGTAGGTATTACGTTAACCGACACGAAAAGAAGAAGAAGAAACCTGAATCTAAAAAGTTATGCCTAGTTTTAACGTATCAATTTGAGGCCTAGTATTATATAAGAATTATCAAGTTTTCTTAGACAGGCGTAGCTAAAGGTGTAATGTAATACAGTTAAATTTTACTGTAGAATAATTTAACATTAGGAAATTTAGTGGTCTATCAAAGTTGGTCGACTTGTCTCTAATTTTGGTATGATTCGGATAAAAGCAATTTTAGAAAAGAGAGTGGATTCTTTGGCTGTATTATCAGGCACGGGATCAGTTCAATTCAATAGACTCGATGAATTCATTGTAAACGAATTTTATTATCAGGAAAATACATTGAAAGGTTTTAATAATCACCTGACACATTTTTTACTTAATAATAATGATAAGATTCGTGATTATTATGGGGTGACGAAAGACGGTTGAAATAAATAAATTTAAAGATGTATGTAACAAGATTCGAAGCCATAGTTTTTCACCTTTCATAAGATTAATTCGTACTTTTGAGACGGATAAATCTGTAAAAGGGTGAAAATTTGAAAACGGTTCTTCAGGTCCCTTTCCTGGCAAATTTGAAATTTTAGTTATATGGTTATTTTATCATTGCATAACAATAAAGGCCTATTGAAAAGGTTATTTGCGAAAAAACACTTAAATCGAACCACAGGTTTCATCAAAATTCAATTTTGAAATTTGAGGTGCCAGTCAACGGGACATTTTGCGACAGTCAAGGAACAATGTAATTATTTTAGCAAAATATATGAATAAAAGCTGTTAATTTTTTGCTTTTAACTAAGTAGAATAGAAGTAAAAGTTGTCGCAGCCTACCAGACTGACGCTCTGAAGCCTCAGTCTGGTTAAGACACGACGCACCTAGTCACAGACAATTTGCTCGTGCTTGAAACACGACACAGCCAGCCCGACATACTAAATGAAATAGCCACAGTGTTCGACAATCACAGCTGACAGGCGGGCGTATGTGATCTGTCGACCTCCGGAAGAAGGCTGTTCGTAAACAGCCGAAACGTAGACCCAATTCTCCACCAAAACAATAGTAACGTAATAATGAAACAGCTAGCATGAGACAAGAAAAAACCACCGCAAACATTATGACCTGAGAATCAACTGTGTTGAGCCACTTAAGACATTTTGCGAATTGTACATTCTGCTACTAATCTACAGACGAAGATAACCTTAAAGTTGACGCAATCAGCCTGAGACATGCATGACTCAGATAGCCTTAGACATCACTAGGCAAGCAACCTGACACACGACGCTGTATACATGAGACACGACGCAATCAGCTTAAGAGACATTGCAACCAGACTGAGACATAACGTAACTAACCTGAGACACGACGCAGTCACCTTGGAGACGACGTAGTCAGCCTGAGACACGATGTACTCAGCCTAAAAGACTACGACATACAATGCAATCAGCTTAAGAGACGTCGCAACCAACCTGAGACATAACGCAGCCATGCTGAGATACAATGCAGACAGTTTTAGAGACTTCGCCAGCAATCTGAGACATAACACAGTAATCCTGAGATACAATGCAGTCAGCTTAAGAGACGTCGAAATCAGCCTGACATAACGCAGCTACCTAGAGATACAATACACTCAGCTAAGACGTTGCAACTGACCCAAAACATAACGCAGCCATCCTGAGATACAATACAATCAGCTGAAGTGACGTCGCAATCAACCTCAGACATAACGCAGCCAACCTGAGATACAACGCAGTAGGTCAAGAGACGTCGCCGTCAGCTTTAGAGATGTCGAAGTCACCCTTAGTGAGACATAACGCAGCCGCCCTGAGATACAACGCAGTCTGCTTAAGAGACGTCAAAATCAGCCTGACATAGCGCAGCCACCCTGAGATACAACGCAGTTACTTAAGAGACTTCGCATTATGACCCTGAGTGAGATAAAACGCAGCCAACCTGAGATACAACGCAGTAAGCTGAAGAGACGTCGCAATCATTCTGAGACGTGACGCAGCCACCCTTATATACATCGCAGTCAGCTTAAGAGACTTCGCAGTCAGTTCAAGAGACGTCGAAATCAGTCTAAACGAGACATAACGCAGCCGCTCTGATATACAACGCAGTAGCTTAAGAGACGTCGAAATCAGTCTGAGGCATTACGCAACCACCCTGAGATACTACGCAGTCAGCTTAAGATCGTCGCAATTAACCTGAAACCTAACGCAGAGATCCTGAAATACAACGCAGTCATCTTAAGATACGTCGCAATGCGCCTGAGTGAGACGTATTGCAGCCAACCTGAGATACAACGCACTCAGCTTAAGAGACATCGCAGTCAGCCTAAGATAAAACACAACCACCCTGAAATACACCGCAGTCAGCTTAATTATGCGAAATTAACCTGAGACTTAGCGCAGCCTCCCTTAGATACAACGCAGCCACACCTAGAGACATAAAGCAAGTGTTTTTAAACTATGTTATCTGCACGAAAAACAATGCTGTTCACCTCCTGGAAACCCTTAATCTAACTTACAGTACCCATGAGGAGACATGGGGTGGTGCTATTCTACTCTACAGGCACACCTTTACACAAAAAAAATGCAAAAACAATCATTCAAATAACATTAGTCACTTGACTGGCATAAAATGTCCCTTGACTGGGAAAAATGCCAGTCAAATGAAGCCAGTCAAGGGACAATTTTCTATGTTTTTGATGATTTATTGGTAAATGCTTGAATGTAATCAAAATTTATAAACGAATCTTAAATCTCGCTTTATTATGCGACATTATTTGTTTAGAACAAATCCTCTGTAATAACTCTTTCACGAAGAAAACATGCACAGGAAAGGGACCTGGCGCAGGTGCAAAAATAGGACCTAAAAATTTAACAACTCCTATTTCATTCTAGAAGTGCCAAGGAGTTATATGCTACCTCTCCAGGGATGAAGAAGCAATCCTGGCAGAAGGCAGTAACAAGACTCAGCTCACAGTTCTATTAGTTCCAGCGATTCAGTCGTTTTAGACCACACATTCAGAAAACACAAAAACGTGTGACCAACACAAACTGTAACTTTTATCGGTGTGCTCAGTAAAATATTGTCAATATTGTAGTTTACTATAAATCTACATGATACAAGGATTATTTTGATGGGTGAAAAGTTCTATCATGTCCAGTTATATAAAATTTTACATATGTTTGAATTTCGCAACAGCTGAGTGTGACACGTGAAGAACGCGTATTTTGCCCCCGATTTTAGGTTTCAGATTAAGTTTTAGTTAAACATATTTCATAATTTGTGGACGTAGTTTTGGTTTCTGAATAGTCAATTTATCATTATTTCGTGTGAAAGTTAGTAAAAACCTGTAAGTGTTATACTTTTGAAGAAATTAACGTGTGACCGCAATTTTTACCCTCTCCAGGAATCACCCAAAAATGTTATTCCGTGGGGGTCCATTGCATAAAATTACAATACAACAAATACAGACGAAGCTTTTCAATTTACCCCGTGGGATTAAGCTTAAGTGGGACAAACACGATTAAGAAAGTAAATTAAAGAGCCAAGTTGAAATTATCTTCTTTTTGATAGGTAGCCGAATGAAATTTGTTAAGTGGATATTATATCTTGAAACCAATTATTTAAACTTATTACGCGGTCATTATTTTGGATAACAACAAGAAATCAGTGCCAAAAGCGTGCTTGATAACCTTTGATGAAATCAATTGCCAGAAACAATGCGTTAATGGTTTAATAATCTTCACCTTTAAGTGCTTAATAATTACTTATTCGAAGTAACCATAAATTTCATAAATGTCAATACTTTTTGTAAGGTATGTCAGGGGTTCGCAAAATTGTGAATCATGACGTATGCTGGCATTACTCGTATAACAATGAGCACATGTGAATATATTTGACCGAGAGGTCAGCTGTAGGCTCGGCTGGGCTGTAGGTAGCAAGGTCGTTTTTAAAGCTTGTTTGGCAGCTTCCACTACACGGTCAGTAGTTAGCTCTCGAGTATAAAAACTAGACCATTGATATACTGTTATCATTCACTACTTGATCATTCAAATAATAAACATGTTCTCCAAAGTAAGATACTATTACAAATTATACATTGCGGAAAAAACAAAATAATATAATTTTAGTACTAAATTACTTGTATTATTTGATAATTACTAATAAGGCTTTGTTTTTCAGTTGGTAGCCCTTTGCGCGCTGGTGGCGGTCTCCCAGGCAGGTCTCCTGCCCGAGCCCCACTACTCATCTGCGGCCGCCGTCTCCTCCCAGAGCATCACCCGCCACGACGAAGGACACCAGCAAGTCACCCACAAGCTGGTCGCTGCTGCCCCAGTAGCCTACCACGCCGCTCCCGTCGCCTACCACGCTGCCCCCGTCGTCCACCACGTCGCTCCCGTTGCTAAGGTCGCGTACGCTGCTCCCGTAGCCTACCACGCACCTGCTCCCGTTGCTTACCATGCTGCCCCTGTCGTCGCTAAGGTGGTTGCTCACCAAGAAGAGGAATACGTAAGTTTGTTTTCATTTATCAGTATTCATAATTAGCATTAATTATAAAACTTGTTCATAAACGAATTTATTTGTTTTTCAGGCTCACCCCAAATACGAGTACTCCTACTCTGTGGCTGACCACCACACCGGTGACGACAAGTCTCAGCACGAGATCCGTGACGGTGACGTCGTGAAGGGCTCTTACTCCTTCCACGAGGCTGACGGCTCCATCAGGACCGTGGAGTACACCGCTGACGACCACAACGGCTTCAACGCGGTCGTGCACAACACCGCCCCCAAGGCTGTCGTTGTCAAGGCTGCCCCTGTGGTCGTCAAAGCCGCCGCTCCCGTTCTCTCATACTACCACCACTAAAATAAGTCCAGACTGTATACCAAAAACGATTGTTGATTATTTATTTCTAGCAATATACGAACAATTTCGATAAAATTTACCTACTTTTATTCGTATCTACAAAACTCTGATTTAAGAAAGAAGCCTCCATGGTATTATAAAACCTAAAATATTTAGCTCCTCCTAACCAAAATGCATAAGATAAGTTTTTAGAAATTTTCAAAATTGTTGACTGGATTTTAACCATTGACTTTTGCCATTAGTAATATCTGAACTACCTATTGTATCTTGGCTTGGCAGACGCTGTTAAAGATGGATATCAGAGTGTAATAGTGTGCCAAGTACGAGTACTTCCGAACCAAATACTTTTAGGCATACTACTTATTTTCAATACTAATATAGCGCTACATGTTGCCATTAGTTTGTCGCTGCCGGGTTGGTCAGTTCTTCACTCTACCCTTTGGGCTTCGTAATGGAGAATGTCGATGTAAAAATATATGCAAATGCAACGGTGTTCGAAGATGGATGCTTCATTAATGGACTTAGGTATGAGATTCGAATGAGAATGATATAATTAAAACATAGCTAGCGTTATGGGGACCTTTGCACTAGGAACGACGCGGGATGGGTTATTCGATTGACGAGGATTGTTTATTCACAATTGTATTATTATTTCTGTGTGTTTATATTTAACTTATATTTCACTTTTTGTGTATTGTTTCTGTAATTTGACTTTTAAACATAGGCATTGCCGGAACAGTGTGATTACTACTATTGTACAATAAAGAGTACGAGTGATTAAGATTTGCGAATATTGGTACATACTTACCATAAAGAGACCAAAGGTCAGATCTGTACTAAAACTACGATTGCCTTAACTGTCTTATTACCAAAATATATAACAATACTAGTAAACACTACAGGGCTTTCTAATATTACCGATTTTTCACTCATTCAGCTGGCATTTCTAGTCTTGAAGATGATTTAATTATAATGAATGGAATGACATGATATGGAGGGGCAGAAGGTGAAATAGAAAATATGGTGTTGTGAAGTGAAAGCTATTTGAAAAAAATAAAATGAGTGGGTGCAGACAAGAAAGTGATATCATAGCATATTATGTCAATGAATTAAATAGTACCTCAAAATTGGTACCGTATTACATATATCCCAACTTTATCCCTTACGGATTAGGCAGAGCGTTAACGACCGTAAAAATACGGTCGCTATCGCCACGTCTGACTAATATAGAGGACCGTTTGAGATAATTTGTGTATCACTACAGTGAACGTTGTCAGCCTGTCGCCTAAAAGTCCCTCAGTCGCCTCTAACGACACCCACGGGTAGGAAAAGTGTTTTTTCTACTTTCGAACAATGCCTGGTGGTGATTCCGCTGAATCCTGCTTAGCACAACTTTTTTTGACCTGCTGCCATGTGGCTCAACTAGATGTAATAAGTACATGACGTGTTTGCCGGGACACCCTGTCTATATTTTGATTTAATGTTAGAGAAATGACAACCATGAACAAGGGTTTTCTTGGCTACGGAGTGGGTGACAGGAAAGAAGAGAGCTGCTGGTATAAAAGGTGAAAACATATCCAAAGACTGAAAATAATTAATGATAATCCGATTTTTGTATGCACTTTTCTATATTCCTTTTGTACTTCAAACGGTTCCGGAACACAGGAAAAACATGCGGTAGGCGTGATTAGAATGTTGTATATGTTTGTGCTTAACTTCTTTACTAAGCGGTTTTTGTAGGGGTAGTGACGGTTCTAGTATGGATTTACGGATCTGTTATCGCAGCGTTATTTTTGCGCTGCGTTGGACGTTGAGTGTGAAAGAGGCCTAAGCTTAGGAGACACTTTCAATGTACAGTAGTGACAACGCCATTTTTAAAAACAGAAAAAAATGTGTACAAAAATATTCTATCTATTTATAAAGTTTTCTTATTACCGACAGTTTAAAACGGCTTTTTTGTTGTAATTCACAAAATGGGTATTACAATTCCAGGATTATTATTATAGAATCTTGCGGTCACTACAGATACTGCACGCAATACAGCAAATACTCATTTGTTTATAGAAATACTCAAATCTTGTGTTGTTATATTGTCTTTTATCCGTTATGGTTAAGGTTAATATTGAATTAGGAAATAAAAGATAAAAACTTATTCTTATCAGAAAATTATCATTTATTTTCAATAAATATTTCTTTGATATAATCAGCTAGATAGAACTATGAATTTAGTGGTGGTAGTAAGAAAGAGCGGGGACAGCAGCCTTGTATACGACAGGGGCGGCCTTGTAGACGACGGGGGCAGCCTTGTAGACAACAGGGGCAGCCTTGAGGACGACAGGGGCGGCGGTTGGGGCGGTGTTGTGCACGACCGCGTTGAAGCCGTTGTGGTCATCAGCGGTGTACTCCACGGTCCTGATGGAGCCATCAGCCTCATGGAAGGAGTAGGAGCCCTTCACGACGTCACCGTCACGGCTCTCTTGTTGCTGCTTGTCATCACCAGTGTGGTGGTCAGCCACGGAGTAGGAGTACTCGTATTTGGGGTGAGACTATAAAATAAACAACATGAATTTTTCTAACAGCTGTTCAATTCAAAACATTAAATTTTAATAGATATATGCAAAAAAACTTGTTTTTGTTATAGTTAACAGTAAATGTACTTACGTCTTCCTCGTAATGAGCGACTTTAGCGACGACGGGAGCGGCGTGGTAAACAGGGGCGGGGGCGTGGTAGGCAACGGGGGCAGCGTACGCAACTTTAGCGACGGGAGCAACATGGTGGACGACGGGGGCAGCATGGTAGGCGACGGCGGGAGCGGCATGGTAGGCTACTGGGGCAGCAGCGACCAACTTATGGGCAACCTGCTGGTGGCCTTCGTCGTGGCGGATGATGCTCTGGGAGGATACAGCAGAAGCGGACGAGTAGTGCGGCTCAGGCAGGAGTCCCGCTTGGGAGACTGCCACCAGCGCGCAAAGGGCTATCAACTGGAAGGTGAAGCAAATATTTTGTTTCTTAATATTTGTCATATTTTATTTGTAACCTTGATAAAATAGTAAGTATTTGCTTTTTATTGTACTCTAAATTTTTAAATTGTAATTATTTATTTTGAACATTTGAATCTGCACGGCTTTACGAATAAATTTCAATCAGATGCATTTGTGTATTTTAAAATCTCATTATAAAATTGTGCCCTTACTTTGGGGAACATGGTCAGTTTGTTGATGTGATCGATGACTTCTGATGACAAAAACGTCTGAGCACTGGTTTATATACGAAATTCATTGTATGAAATATTTCGTCGAATAAAACTTGCCAGACAGGCTTTAGCCTGAACTCGGCCTTGCTAGAGGTCACTCAATCAGCACTTGAGTTGGTCCATTCAGAAAAACCACGGATTCTGTAGTAGATTGGTATACGCGTTGCGTTGACGTTATAAATTTGAATAAGTAGCGGTTTGATTTTTTTATACAACGACAACGCATTAAATGTGGTTTGATCAATTGACTTATGAGATACCAGTGTTTCACTCTGTGCTTCACATTTTCCTGTTTCCTTTTTTTGACAAAAAAGGTTCCTTAAAACATTTCCTCAATATAATGCCATAATATTAGTTTCGTTTAATAGATCTGGAACGTAACACAAAGTCGTAATGGTGGTTGGTTGCTTTGATTCGTGAATGAAACGCCAGACATTGATTTATTCATCGAAGCTACTCACGTGTAAACTTTCAAGCTTTCGATATATAAAGAGGTGTCTCCAATTCTGTGGGAAAATCCAGGATTCATTGAATGATACGACAAGTATCATTATTAGTATATAACTATTTTAAAGTGTTCAAAATATTTTGATATTGTTTAGTTATTATTAGGTTTTTAAAAGGTATAATGATGTTCCTTGTATAGCATATTTAGGTATAACTTTAAATTTTTATTAGTAGTTGGCTTTGGCCCCACACATGCCTTAAAGGATCGGGTTCCTGTGGGCCCGTGATACGAAAAAAAATACCAACATAATAATAATAATAAAATCCTCATACAAACTATACACGTTGATTGACTGCAACTTATCCACTGTGATAATTTTATCTTTCACATGATACTTCAAAACATTCTTCAATCACATGCGACCTAGATGCTAGAGAACTTTTCTACGCAGAAGTATGATATTTGGTCTGCAGTGAAACTACGTACCTCTCTCAGACCAATTAGTTGCTTTTTGGGATAGTAATATGGCTTTTTTCGCTTCTCCGTCTTTGTGTCATTGACTTTTAATATATATTATACCATTAAATACTGATAACTGTTTGTTTCTGTTCATAAATGTAGGGATACCGAGCCTGAGACACGGGGACAGGGCAAATAACTTTCCATTATACTATGTAGTGATGAAATAGATACTTGATACAACGGAATGATGCCTAGATAAAATTAGTGGGACATCCAGTGGAGGACATAGGCTTCTTCTATGCATTCGAAGCTTTTGTTACAGATTGTGTTTGAAAACCCACCACTCTTGCACCTATTTTCCAATCAATATTAAACAAAATGTAAACTTAGGCTCAAATAAAGTTCGAACTGGATGCAAATGAAAATAATTTAGTAACAAGCTCAAAGTCAGGTTGCAATTGTATTAGATTTTAAGAAAGTCAATAGGCTGCTGTCTCAGAGTTCCTGTGGGTGGCAGGCAACTAACAAGTGTTGTAACTTGTAGACAAAAATACGTATGTATACATAAACATATCACGTCTTTGCATATATTACCTAGTTTGGAGAGTTCCAAGACCAGATTCAGTTTAAGCTTTAAAAAATTATTCATCCAACATGTTTGTTCAATAAAATTATTTATTCCTTTTTATACTAGTTGTTTATTGGTTAAGTACCCCTTATATAATCATTTCAGTAACTATTTTAAAAATTACAGTAGCCTGTAACTATTATTTAATTTTGTTGCTGTATCATATTGAGTTTTTTGAGTTTATTAGGTATTTAATTTTATATTACACCAAAAAAAAAATGCTAGTAGTTTTATACTATAACCATGGGTAGAACTTGGGGTGATGACATTCTAATCCGGCATCAGGCATCATCACAGACAACAAGTGGTAGCGAGTGACACAAATGTAATTTTTGCTCTGTGGGATTCAATAACGACCACCCTAGCGCAAATCTATGATGTCACAGCCACAAATTGAAAACAGTGTAAAAAAACAGTGTATGCCGTGTGATGCCGGCTTAGAATAGCATCACCCCACATCCTTCCCGCGGGTGTCGTAAGAGGCGATTAAGGGACTCGAGGGTACTGGCGTATTACAATTTTTAGGCGACAGGCTGACAACCTGTCACTATAGTGATACACATGTTTTCTGGACCAACCTTGAAAAACAATCCTCAAAAATGTCAGACGTGGCCATAGCGACCGTATTATTGCGGCCGTTAACGCTCTGCCTACCCCGCAAGGGATAAAGGCGTGATATGTGTGTGTGTGAGTGTGTAAAAAAAAATCTCGCAATTTTTTTGATATTAGGATTCGATTTGATGCGAGTTGTGCCTAGAGCGGGCAAATAATATACATTATAACCACGCTTAACATAATTTATCATATTTCTAGTTTGGAGATAATTTATTAATAATGAATGGAATGACTTTTTAAAAAATTAACATGAGTGGGTGGAGACATGAAAGTGATGTCATAGCATATTATGTCAATGAATTAAATAGTACCTCAAAATTGGTACCGGAAATCACCGAGTTTTTTCTACTTCCGAACAATGCATGGTGGTGATTCCGCTGATTCCCATGTTCAAAATGTCAGGCGAAATGACGACGTTTGGCGCGACGCAGCGCTAACTCAGCGATGCGTCGTCAAGCAACGCAGCGGTTTTGCGTTGGAACATCCATCGAGAGCGGTTTTTGTATGGGGGGTTACGTTTATCCGTTAAGGTTAATATTGAAGTAGGCAATAAAAGATAAAAACTTTTTCTTATCAGAAAATTGTCATTTATTTTCAATAAATATTTCTTTGATATAATCAGCTAGATAGAACTATGAATTTAGTGGTGGTAGTAAGAAAGAGCGGGGACAGCAGCCTTGTATACGACAGGGGCAGCCTTGTAGACAACAGGGGCAGCCTTGTAGACAACAGGGGCAGCCTTGACGACGACAGGGGCAGCGGTGGGGGCGGTGTTGTGCACGACCGCGTTGAAGCCATTGTGGTCGTCAGCGGTGTACTCCACGGTCCTGATGGAGCCATCAGCCTCATGGAAGGAGTAGGAGCCCTTCACGACGTCACCGTCACGGCTCTCTTGTTGCTGCTTGTCATCGCCGGTGTGGTGGTCAGCCACGGAGTAGGAGTACTCGTATTTGGGATGAGACTAGAAAATAAATAACATGATTTTTTCTAACAGCGTTTAAACTATAAAATTTTAATAGAAATATGCAAAAAAAACTTTTTTTTTGTCATAGTTAACAATAATTGTACTTACGTCTTCCTCGTAATGAGCGACTTTAGCGACGACGGGAGCGGCGTGGTAAACAGGGGCGGGGGCGTGGTAGGCAACGGGGGCAGCGTACGCAACTTTAGCGACGGGAGCAACATGGTGGACGACGGGGGCAGCATGGTAGGCGACGGCGGGAGCGGCATGGTAGGCTACTGGGGCAGCAGCGACCAACTTATAGGCAACCTGCTGGTGGCCTTCGTCGTGGCGGATGATGCTCTGGGAGGATACAGCAGAAGCGGACGAGTAGTGCGGCTCAGGCAGGAGTCCCGCTTGGGAGACTGCCACCAGCGCGCAAAGGGCTACCAACTGGATGGTGAAGCAAAAATATCGTTTCTTAATATTTGCATATATCATATATCATATATCACGCCTTTATCCCTTGCGGGGTAGGCAGAGCGTTAACAGCCGTAAGAATACGGTCGCTATCGCCACGTCTGACATTTTTGGGTATTGTTTTCTAAGGTTGTTTCGGAAAACATGTGTATCACTATAGTGACAGGTTGTCAGCCTGTCGCCTAAAAATTGTAATACACCAATACTCTCGAGTCCCTTAGTCGCCTCTTACGACACCCACGGGAAGGATGTGGGGTGATGCTATTCTAAGCCGGCATCATACGGATAATATTATAATACAATACATATTGTTATTATTCTCATTCCCAAACTCTGTGAATAAAATTATGAAGCACATTCAAGTTACCAACGTTACTTTTGAAATTGAATTCTAAGCAAGATTTACGAGTTCCACAAAAGTTACTGTTAACAGACATCGGGCCTTTTCCTCTTTATTTATTATGTAGCTTACCCACATAAGAAAGATGATAATAAAGACATTGTTCAAAAGCTACTTATGTATGAAAAACTTATTTATTTAAAATATTCTATACTTTTAGTTACCTATCTTCATATTTTGACTGATACATAGGTAATTTTATTCTTAGGGAAGGCATTTTTTCAGTAGTGAACGTCCATAACTCTCTTTTTCTTTTCGTGTGGGACACCAAGTCGTCCATAACTTTAGTATAATAATATAATGATGATGATAAGTATTTAGAATAAAATAAAGTTAGGGTTCAATAAAGGTTGTCATGTAACCTGGTTTTTGAATCTTAGCATTTTTAAGGCCATCTTTCTAGACTAACATAGTCATAAATAAAATAAGACGAGAAAATTAATTCCAACGTAGCAACTACACTTTGAAGGTAGTAGTTGTGTCTACGTAGGTTTATAATATAACTTTTCTCGTGTTCTGCTACTGTTAAATTGTTACTCCAAGTTATGGTACCACATGCACGTAGTAAATATGTTTGTGAGATATAATTTCGCAAGAATGTGCCCGTCAACCAGAGCGGAACCAAGTTTCTGCCAAGTTTGCAACAAGTTAGTTATTTTGCGTTGATTGTTTCAAATTCAAACTTTAACCGCCACAATAGGCCACTGCTGGACGTGGGCTGTCCTTAGTGGGGGATAGTTGCAAGATTTCAAGATTTTTTCTAGATTTCAATCGTTTATTTCCAAGTAGATTCACAACGAATTTCTTAATATTTGTCATATTTTATTTGTAATCTAGATAAAATAGTAAGTATTTGTTTCTGTTTGCTCCCTGAATTTTAAAATTATTATTATTTTGAACATTTGAATCTGCACGGCTTAACGAATTAAATTACATGCATTTGATTATTGTAAAAATCTTATTGTAAAATTGTGCCCTTACTTTGGAGAACATGGTTAGTTTGTTGATGTGATCGATGACTTCTGATGACAAAAACGTCTGAGCACTGGTTTATATACGAAATTCATTGTATGAAATATTTCGTTAAATTAAGCTTGCCAGACAAGCTTTAGCCTGAACTCGACCTTGCTCTAGGTCACTCAATCAGCATTTGAGTCGGTCCATTCACAAAACAACGCAAGCGTAAATAACGGATTCTGTAGTAGATTACTATAAGCGTTGACTTTATAAATTTGAATAAGTAGCGGTTTAATTGTTTTATACAGGGTGTAAAAATATTAGCTGCGAATATTTTAAGGGGTAAATCAGCCCATGAAACTGAGCAACTTTCGCAAAGAAACATAAGTCGAAATATGAAAAAAAAATTTGGACCTCCCGTACAAAATTACCGACTCATGTCAATTTGTATAGGAGGTCCAAAAAATTTCTTATATTTCGACCTATGTTTCTTTGGGAAAGTTCTTCAGTTTCATGGGCTGATTCACCCCTGAAACTATTTGCAGCTAATTTCTTTGCACCTTAAAAAACGGTGGTTTAGTCAATTGACTTATGAGATACCAGTGTCTCGCCCAGGAGTTCCACTCTGTGCTACTCATTTTCCTGCTTCCTTTTTTCCACAAAAAAGGTTCCTTAAAACATTTCCTCAATATAATGTTGTAATATTAGTTTCCTTTAATAGATCTGGAACGCACACAAAGAATCGTACTGATGGTTGGTTGCTTTGATTCGTGTATGAAACGCCAGACATTGATTTATTCATCGAAGCTACTCAATTGTAAACTCTCAAGCTTTCGGTGAATAAAGAGGTCTCTACCAATTCTGCGGGAAAATCCATGATTCATTGAATGATACGACAAGTATTATAATTAGTACATCACTATTTTAAAGTGCTCAAAATGTTTTGATATTGTTCAGTAAATTTTAGGTTTTTTAAAGGTTTAAGAATGATCCTTGTATAGCATATTTAGGTATAACTTTAAATTTTTATTAGTACAGGGCAAAGCACTTTATTTTATACTATGTAGTGAAGAAATATATACTTGATATAACGTAATGATGCCTAGATAGTATTAGTAATACATCTGCTTCTTCCATGTATTCGACGTTTTTGTTCCAAATTATGTTTTGAAATTAATGGCCACTACTCTTGCACCTATTTTCCAATCAACATCAAACAGAAAGTAAACTTAGGTTCAAATAAAGCTCACACAGGATGCAAGTGAAAGTAATTTGTAACAAGCGCAAGGTCTAGTTGCAATTGTATTAGATTTTAAGAAAGTCAATATGCCGCTGTCTCATAGATCCTGTGGGTGGCAGGCAACTGACAAGTGTTGTAACTTGTGGACAAAAATACGTATGTATACATACACATATCACGACTTTGCATGTGTTACCCAGTATGGACAGTTCCAAGACCAGATTCAGTTTAATCTTACCAAAATAATTTATCCAACATGTTTGATCAATTATTTATTCATTTTCATACTAGTTGATTATTGCTTAAGTACCCCTTATATAATCATACATACATACATATATCATGCCTTTATCCCTTACGAGGTATACGGTCACCATCGCCACGTCTGACAAATATAGAGGGCCGTTCGAGACAATTTGAGTATCACTATTGACAGGTTGTCAGCCTCTGCCGTACTATCAAAATGCTGGTAGCTACTTACAAAATTTTCTTAGGTGCTCCTACATACGTGTACGTGATTATTCGTTCTTGATCCCTGTTTCAACCGCTTGAAACAATGATGTTCACAGAGTTACTTCCCATAGATGTGGTTTTCAAAACATTATCTTGTTCTTTCACATTGTAACCATCTTTTATCATCTGAACATCTGTATAGATTTTATAAACTATACTCTATTCATATTGTAATAAAACTAAAGAGGATCGCAAAAGAAGAAGTCTGTAACTAGGTACATAGAAGATATAAAAAAAAAACTGTTTAGGTAAACTTAAACTGTATATTTAAAATTGATAAAAAAACATGTTTCTGCAGATTTTAGATTTTTTGTCTTATTATCTGTTTAGATGTTTGGGTGTTACAAATAGCACGAAAGCAAAAGTTGTTCAGCTTGATATGACGCTACTGCTAAATAGTAATCGAAGGTTTGGAGTACCTTATGTAGACCACCAGCTGCACCACAAAGAGGCCATCTAAACTTTAAGAGATTCCAAATAGGCTCCAAAGCAAAGGTTGTTCAGCTGGATGGGATGCAGCTGCGGGCAAATAGGCATGATAGATTTTGAGTAACTGATGCAGACCATCAGGAGCCTAGGTAAACTATAGAAGATATGGAAATGGTTTTCAAGCTAAATAGTTCATCTTGTCAGGCCAAATAGTGGGCTACTTTTGTTAGCACTGATCATATTCATATTATTCATATTCCTTTATTTGTATCATCAACTCATTTGAATACTTACTTCGGTCATCGGTCATATTGGTTAGAGAAAAGAGAGAGAGAATCGGTCATATGGCAAAATGACCGTTCATAATAAATACTTCGACTGTTGTGGAAGATTTGTGAAAAACTTCTTCCAAACACTGTTTCTCTATGGAAAAGTCTGGGAATCGGAAAATAGAAGCCGAATTATTATTATACAAGGAGTCTTGCCTTCTATTATATTATGTGGTTGCATAAACTATCATTATTGTATTTAAATTGAGTTGGTTTTAATTTTCTGAAATAAAGATTTATTTTTGTATTGGCTCGTTACCGAATCTCCGCCCTACAGGATGCCGAGGGTACAGAGCACCAAAATTAAATAATGTGTTGTGATATGTGTTCAAGAGGATACTTGCTCTGTCTGCACTATTTGAAATACACTCTGACCTAGCACCCAGCACGCAAGGAGTAATGCTGGTGACGGTCACAATACTAGTATATTTGGACTTTGCTGGACCAGTTGCTGGGTTATTGGTGGTGTAGTCACGACTGACCGCCTCCCTGATCAAATATTTATTTCAATCTGAACCACATCTTAGTTATCACTTCTCAAAGTGATATCGTCACAAAAATAAAACAACTCTTTTAACATGTACTTTGTAGTTTTAAAAATAAATTATTATGCACATAACCATTTAACAATCAATTTGGTTTTTTTTCAATATCCTAATGGTGGTAGTAAGAATGAGCAGGGGCAGCCGCGTTGTAGACAACGGGGGCAGCCTTGTAGACAACGGGGGCAGCCTTGTAGACGACAGGGGCAGCCTTGACGACGACAGGGGCAGCGGTGGGGGCGGTGTTGTGCACGACCGCGTTGAAGCCGTTGTGGTCGTCAGCGGTGTACTCCACAGTCCTGATGGAACCATCAGCCTCATGGAAGGAGTAGGAGCCCTTCACGACGTCACCGTCACGGCTCTCTTGTTGCTGCTTGTCGTCACCGGTATGGTGGTCAGCCACGGAGTATGAGTATTCATATTTGGGGTGAGCCTGATTAAATTTGAAATTAATAAACAATGTGAGAATTGAATATAAGAGGTGCCACTAATTTTACGTGGAATATAATTTGTAACTTAGAAAATACTACTTAACTTATGATTTGAATCAAAATAATACATTATAACAAAGCAAACTTACGTATTCCTCTTCTTGGTGGGCAACCACCTTAGCGACGACAGGGGCAGCATGGTAGGCAACGGGAGCAGGTGCGTGGTAGGCTATGGGAGCAGCGTACGCGACCTTAGCAACGGGAGCGACGTGGTGGACGACGGGTGCAGCGTGGTAGGCGACGGGAGCGGCATGGTAGGCTACTGGGGCAGCAGCGACCAGCTTGTGGGCGACTTGCTGGTGTCCTTCGTCGTGGCGGGTGATGCTCTGGGATGAGACGGCAGCAGCGGATGAGTAGTGGGGCTCGGGCAGGAGTCCCGCCTGGGAGACGGCCACCAGCGCGCAGAGAGCTACCAACTGAAAAATAGTTATTTGATTAATTTTACTATCGTATTATTTTTTATTTTATTCACTTATAATTGAAGACGAATGAAAGCACTTACCTTTGAGAACATTTTGAGGTTTCTCAGTCACTTGTTGTCAGTAAATGATAGTTAAATATTTATTGCTTGCTGGTTTTATAGTAACCCAATAGACTTGGTCTGTCTAATGCAAGTACAGGTTTTGTTTACTGATCGACCTTGCCTCCGGTCAGAAAGTAACGACAAGTTTGTCGAATCAGTTTCTTAGGATGTAATATTTTAAAAAAGTTGTATTGTTTTTATTGTGTTTTATTATGCTATTATACACGATTTTACTTCCGATTCATCACAATTTATTAAGGGCATTACAAGCAATGTCAACTAAAAATATTGACTGACTAAATATACAATTCGTTGAAAAACAAATTAAACATTTTAATCACCATCAATAGCAACAAAGATAAAATCTATCTTAGTTACAGCGCATACATCGAGATTAGCCTAAGATTTTGTTCCTGTTTGGGGGTGCCACTTATTTGACGTAGAATATTAATTTCTAACTTAGAAATTATACTACTTAAATTAGTGACGATTATTCTAATTTGACTTTTGCACTCATGATTAAATAAGCTAATTACGTCAAACGGCGACAGTTCTACATATCCAAACATCTATCATCATTTTGTCGACAAGAGTTGAAAAATGTGCCAATTGATTGTACATATAGGCCGTACACTTAACGCACAACGCAAAACTAAATTTACGCAACCGCACCGTCGTGCGCTGGACTTGCGTCAAAAGTAGTTTGAACATGGGGATTGCCGTTTCTATTTATTTAAGTAGTAAACTTATTGTACTAGGTACATAGAATAGAAAATGGACAAACACATTAAGAATACAGACACAACAGTAGAATACAGACATAACAGTTTTTAGTATGGATCTGACACGCGTATACGATAGCGCAGCGTTATTTTTGCGCTGAAGTGTGATAGAGGCCTTAGGTATGCATTTTGCTATAAGATTATGGATTTGCAAATCATAAAAAAATATATATTAGTCACAATATTACTCTTATCAATTGGTTACAGGATAAAAAATAGGCAAATCCATTTAGTCCGTGATTTTGATTATCAAACGTCACTGCTATGTAAAAATTGCAGTCTTAAATTGTAGTAGTAAAGTAAGACCAAATTATTTTACTGTGGTACTATTTTATTTGTACTCTTCTTCAATCTTGATATTGATAGATAGATGATTACGTTTTGGTGATGATTTAATTATTTTGAAACTGAATATATTACTATTTTATTGGTCGATATTCTTTCCAAATAATTTTCAATTTATATTTAACTAAGCGTTTTATTATTATTGGTGATACAGCTGCTTTTTCGTTTATTGATAATATACAATTTTTACAACTACAGATATTAAATTTTTGCTGCACTATGATAGCTTAGCACTATCAGTGAATAAATTCAAGAATATGGATTTGTTAACATGTATGATGTTTTGATGCGTGTGATGTGACTACCTACTATTTCCTGACAAACTTACTGCTACTTTCATTATTAGCTATGGAGCTTACGGTCTCTTAAGTATGGTGCTACTAAATTGCTGGCATACTTTATGCCGCTTTGCTCAGTGATACTAAGGACCATTATGAATGATTGTATCCAAAGATGTTAAAATTCCATCTATTAGATTTTAAGATGGCGGACCTTAGTTTTTTTGTAGGGCGGCACAAAAAAATCTTCGTGGGCCAATCGTGTCGGGTATCAAATGAAAGAAAACACGAGAAAATTTCAAAAATGTACTGTGTTAATACATTTTTTTTTCATTGTGTTATCACTGAGCAAAGCGGCATAAACTATGCCAGCAATGAAGTGTGTAAATGCTAACAATGATAAGCACCATGACTATATATCTCCACACGTAAGACGTGAAATGTCAAGTCCAAGCAGCTCGAAACATATTATTAAATTTATAAACAAAAGATACGCAGTTGCTACGAGTACATCCGTGAGACGTGCGTTCCATCGTCAACATCCAGTATGACATCCCACGTCTCATGCATGCCTCACGTCTTACGTGTGTAGATAGAGAACATCTTAAGTATCAAACGCCTGATTTTGTTGTTGTGTAGTAGTATTTTTTTTGTAACTGGTACTAGGAATTTTAGATTGGTTTCTCGTAGCCCTAATCTCTACAAGCACATAAAGTACGAAAACTTACAATGTCCATTTTATGGCTTGATTGCGCATATTTGATATTTCCTTCATCTTAAGTACTAAACAGTACTTTTTTATGTATGGGATAAAGGTAGGTTTTACGTTCCGTTTCAGCTATTATGCCTGACTCCGTGGGTCCTGTGACATTCGAGGATGGGAGCTGGTTGAGGTTTGAAAAATTGAGATGCTCCGGCCCGGGTGCACTGTCACCATGCAGGCTTCCAAAGGGCACCATGGCCCTGTTGTAGCGAGCCACATTCAATAGCAATGAATGCGTCCTCGTCAGCGTCGTCTTTTCCGGGGCTATTTGTTTTTCAACTATATATCTACAAATTTCAAAGAATACTTTAGTTAGGTACAGTCAAGCTGACGGCCAGTTGGACGCTCAAACCATCAATATAAGTTTTATGCTAATGGTATAGGCCTCTTACACACTCAATCATCAATGAATATGTCAGAATGATCAGGCAAAATGACGTCGATTGGCACGACGCAGCGCTTCTTCTTCTTCTTTTTCGTGTGGGACACCGAGTCGTCAAACGACCCGATGAACCCTAGTGTCAGAATTGTTCAACCGCCTACTACAAATAGCAGGCTTCTGACATTGTTGTGTAACGACCGCCGTCTAAGTGATCATAGACAGCAACCGGGACCTACGGCTTAACGTGCTATCCGAAACACGGAACCATCTTACTTACGGACAATCGGGTGGTTCAGCCCGCAATGTCCTAACCAGACTGGGAACAAATTCACAAAGTGATCACGAGAATCGAACCCGGAACCTTCTGCGTCAAAGGCAGTCGCACTACCACTGCGCCACATCAGTCGTCATAACGGCTGCGCTAACGGATGCGTCGTCAACCAACGCAGCGGTTGTGCATTGGGACATCCGTCGAGAGCAGTTTTTGTATGGGGAGTGACGTTTCTAGTATGGAATTTGACGTGACGGATCCGTTAATGCAGCGTTATTTTTGCGCTGCGTGGACGTTGAGTGTGAAAGAGGCCTTACCTAGGAACGATTCAAAGTTTAAACTGTCTTTCCCAGCCTGAGCTTGACTGTACTGAACTGAATGAATGTTAAAAAATGATTAACTATTTTATAGTTGTAGTCAAAACTAAGCAGATTGAGTAAGTAGTAATTTTGTACTTCAGTTGGGTAACGTCTATACTCGAGTTGTATATTATAGTATACAACTGATCATACTTAGGGAGTCGATTGACAAGAAGTAAGTTAGTAAAAACATTTGCAAGATGTTGCTTATAGGTATTCAATAATCTGAATTACTGTTACATAACGCAGGTGTGTTTTGATCCCTCAGATATATAGACTCGTTAACGAAACGCTTGCTCGAGTAAGCGCCGTGTTTGAGAAAACCGTATTTTCAACATAAACTTTCTCAAAACTGGATTGTGATGCGGCGATGTTCTGAAATACAACTTACTTTATAGGCCTCGATATGTAATACTCTTTTGGTTCATGAATTGAATCCGTTGTAGTGGTACTGGGTGTCGTGGCGATGGTTTGGTAGTTGGCAGTGATATGAGCTGGGTTGTTACAGAGCTTTGTGGTTTGCTCGACTTTCGGTACGTATTTATTTTGGTAGTTAATCTGGAACTAAATAATCAAGTTAATATTATTTAATAAAATGACATTGTAGACATAGATCTGTGTTGTAACAAATATAGGGACGTTTTGCAAACGGGACCTTTCACGTCCGAAAGCACTATACAGGTGAGTTCGGAATTTTTTGTCATGTCAGAGGGCTTCTAAGTATAGTCGTGGGTGGAGTGAGTGTAGTATAATGTACAGTAGTGGATAGTTTTTAAGCTTTGACGCCAGGATTCATCGTCTGTAGATTTGTAAGCAGCGAACCGCATTCTTTTTCACACGTAAACTATAATTTATAAGGGATGCCTGGGTCGACTGACTTTCCTGAAAGCAAACTCTACTTATTATGTAAGCTTAACCCGTTAAATTGAACTACTTTCTCCAAAAAACAAAGGTCATAATATAATGATATTAGACTGCTGATACTAAAAATTTGTAACCAAAAAATGTATGGGGAGAGGTGATCAATTATAATTTTAAAATTATAAGTACAGGATGTAAAAATTTTAGCTGCTGTAATGATGTAGACGTAATGCTGTCAGAAGTTAGGGACAATATTCCTTTACTATACCCTTTCCTCTGGCAGTGTTACGCTACCCCCAGCAACCTCTACTACAGAGAAAATGCAATTTCTTCACAGGTGGGAGCCCAGCAGGGGGATCCACTAGGGCCTCTAATTTTCAGCCTAGCCATCCATAATTTGATAAAGGCGGTTGGAGCCCCACTAAACTTATGGTACCTCGATGATGGCACCATAGGAGGCCCTCCAGATACCGTAGCCAAGTGTATCGCGGAGCTCTTCCCAAAGTTGAAGGAAGTGGGCTTAGTAGTAAATAGATCAAAGTGTGAGCTCTTCCCGTGCAGTGCTTCTGTTCTAAATTGTACGAAAGAGCTAGAAGAGCTAATCCCAGGAATTAAAATCATTGACAAATCAAAATTTTACTTACTAGGTTCCCCCATTTTTGAAGATGCTGTCGCAGAAGCACTACAGGCTAAGCGTGCTCTTCTCTTACAGACCAGTCAACACCTACGACACTTGCCATCTCATGTGGCACTGACTCTCTTTAGAAACTGCTTGTCATTGCCCAAGCTGGTGTATACAATGAGAACGTCTCCAACGTGGCTGTTTTCCAACGATGTCAAGCTACTGGACGATAGCCTCAAACTCATGCTGGAGGATGTTCTCAATGTAGACCTCAATGACAGTCAGTGGCTACAGGCCTCCCTGCCAGTGCGTCACGGCGGTCTGGGTATCCGAAGAATGGCTGACGCTGGCGTCCCAGCCTTCTTGGCCTCGTCCTACGGAGTGATTAAGCTCGTCACTAGAATTTTAAATCACCAAGGTGGCAGCGTAATAACTTTCGCGGATGAGGCTTTGACGTGCTGGACCCAGAGATGCCCCAACGCTGCCCATCCCGATAACCCAACCGTCCAGCGCCTTTGGGACGAGCCGGTCTGTAAAGCAGCCTTTAAAAGCCTGATAGAGGCAGCGTCAGGTGTTGATGTAGCACGTTTAAAGGCCGCTTCCTGTCCTGAGTCAGGGGCCTAGCTCCATGCTCTACCCTCTCCACACCTGGGTACTATTTTGGACAATAGTTCCCTGAGAGTGGCGGCTGCCCTAAGACTTGGGTGCAATGTTTGCGAGCCGCATATTTGCAAATGCGGCGCCCCGGTGGATACTAAAGCCCATCACGGGCTGAGCTGCAACAAGAGTGCAGGGATATTTCCCCGGCACCATATGCTCAATGAAATCATCCGCCGAGCCTTAGTGTCCGCCGAAGTGCCTTGCACCCTCGAACCCCCGGGGCTAAGCCGCGTTGACGGGAAGCGACCTGACGGGCTCACACTTGTGCCATGGGAAAAAGGCCGGTGCCTCGTTTGGGATGCAACCTGTGTCAGCACTTTTGTCGCATCCCACCTACCGCGCTCCATCCGCGAGGCCCGATCGGCAGCTGAATGGGCGGCCTCCCAAAAACGGCAAAAATACGCAAACCTCCTTGGGCAATATAATTTTTTGCCCTTCGCGGTGGAGGTGACCGGTGCCTGGGGTGCAGAGGCTCGGGCGTTCGTCACTGAATTAGGGAGGCGCATCCGCCGATCAGAACCCCGTACCGAGTCATACTTGGTGCAGCACATATCGTTAGCGATCCAACGAGGAAATGCCGCCTGCGTGTTGAACACATTTCCACCAGGCACGACCCGAGGCGGCCTTTTTGACGATTAATCTTAGAGTTAAACAAATTGAATCCATTTCTATAAATATATTTTTTATTATTTGTAAAAAAAAAAAAAAATATATATTAATGCTGTAAATACTTTAAGGGGTTAATCAGCCCATGAAACTGAACCAAAATTCCCAAAGGAACGTAAGTCGAATGATGAAAAAATTTTTTGGACCTCCTATGCAGTCTTGGTCGGTCGGTTGGTAATTTTGTATGGGAGGCCCAAATTTTTTTTTCATGGGCTGGTTCATCCCTTAAAGTATTTGCAGGTAATATTTTTATACCCTGTATACTTTATGGTATGAAAGAATTTCAAGTGACTACCTCTTTAATTGCTTCAGACTCGGCTCGTCCCTCGTCACCATAGTTTCTGTACACAGCGTTATGGCCAGAAATACGGTTTATCGAACGCAAAACTTGAATATTTTTACCAGGAACAAAATCAAAATGTGTCAAAGGATACGTCTTCTGCTGCAGACTAGTGATAGCTGCTATAGTTGTAGGAAGCTCCTCAAGCTTCGGTTCCAAATGCTTTTTTACCTCATAGGATTTTTCATTATTGTATAGTACTTTATTAGGTTTTGTGTTTTGCAACTCTATTCTTCCAGGTTTTGCAAGAGGTGCGTATTGCATGCTTCTTAGGTTCTGGGTGTTAGAAAAACCATGTGGATCCTTGTCATCTTTTAGATTTGCTTGAAATGGGTTATATGCACTATATCGATTACTGATAGGAAGATTTTCTTCATAAAATTTATCGATGTCGTTTTCAGCATGACGATCCTTATGGTCTTGGTCACCGTGTGGTAAAATGTGCCCCATGCATATTGAAATAGATAGAGAAAAAAATGTTATAATCTGGAATAATCCAAAATATAATTTAAAGTATGTATACTTGAAAATATCCTTTCGTTTATAATATTTTAACATAAACTTACTTGGACTAACATTTTTCAATGGAGCGCCTAGCAGCGATCAAATATATTACAATCCGGATGCAGAGTAGTTCAGTTTTATAGACACTAACCACTATAAATGAGAAACCAGTAGGTTAATAACAATTATTAAATGATATTGTAAATGTTTTTATTTCTGTGTGAAATTTGGTTTCCGGCATAAGTTCTGTAATACGGGGCTGAGGTTCACACCCTACACTTGTCTTCTGACTTCAAAGAAAGAACGTTTATTATTTTTACTCTTCACACACTCATGTACGGCCGAGAGATGACTATTAACTAAATCATGACGCACCTGCTTCAAACGTATAGAAGTGTTTTCATTGGAACTCAATAAGAACAAATGGAGCCATTATTTGACTTGCCCTATTGTATTGCCCTATATAAACACTATTACATCAGAGGCATTGGTCGATAATCATCGATATTTTTATACACAAATTGAATTTTGAACCAACTTTGATTCAGATACAATCGAAGAATTGGTAGGAATGTCTACGAATTAATACTCTACTAATAAGCTACTCTTTGTTAATTTTCGATCTCATTCTCAGTTTTATGTATCCTTTTAGTTATCGACTATAGATCATTGTGCCACATACAAATCTCCATCGTAGCAAAAAATGGTTTTGATTCGTAAATCTAATTCAAAAATAATCAAACATTAATATCAAAAAAGTTATATCGTAGCCACTTTGCTAAGTAGAAATTATATGTTGACGCGGGTGGCACCAGAGGTTAACGCCTTAGGAGTTTTTCTGTGGTCCAAATTAAAATCTATTGTAATATGTTATCAAAAGTTTTGGCATCTAAACTTCCCAATCCTGGATTTTATCTAAAACTCAACCATTACAAATCATACCTAAATGAGAGCCTATATATTATTGTTTGTTTTATGAAGTTATTGCACAAGTGAAAAAAGGAGGACTCAAGGTAATGATATTATTTAGGGATGTATGTCTTTCCCAGAGAGAGAGAGAACGCACAACGCAGCGCTAAAATATCGCTGCGCTACGCATGCGTCTGTGAATTCCATACATATAAAAACGTTATTCTCTTTGAACGTCAAACGCTTTGAGCGTTCTGGTGAGAAAGTCCTTAAAATACGAGGAATTATACAAAAGACACAACAAACTAAGATGCTGATAGGTAAAAGTTTAATGACCGACCGTAATAAATTTAGAGAAAATACTACCTACAATTTGTTCAACAAAATACAACTGAATATACCATCAGTAAATAATTATACAGATTTCAAACTGGTTTGTCCATTACGAAAACCAAAAAGAAGAAAGCAAACATAAAAGTGAACATTTAATTTGGAAATTAAAATAGCAGCGAACATCGACATGGGTTGAGTGTTGTTATGTTGAGTTATTATAACAACTTGCATAGTATCTCTATTTTGATTTCTCTCCTCAGTAGCCTCACGCTTATTTATAATTGGCGTAGTCTTGGAGAGCTGTAGAGTCAGTTTCGATCGCCAAAATTCGTCTACAGTTTTAGAACCTACGAGCTGTTGGCTGCTTGGACAAGAAATCATCAAGGAACCCTATCCAGACATTGATAGATCAAGACTCCGATCGGATACATGCAGATAAATAAGATTTTACTAGTAAGTACGCACATACTCTTATTGATTGATATTTCTTTTTCCCGCACCCATTTTACCTTTTAACCTCCTCTATGTACCCCTCCAGCTCTCCCAATTTATACCCTACCACCCTCCCGTTTTGTATCAGACACCCTCCATATTCATAACACCATCCTACCAGCTTTATACCACCCACCTTCCCAAATTCGGCCCCAGCGTATCTCACATCGGACGCATTCTAAACAGGTTAGGCATAGGCAGATCGCACACATATCGCAGCGGTCTGTCAGATCCATACTAGAAACGTCAATCCCCATACTAAAACCGCACTTGACGGACGACACTGCGATAGCGCTGCGATGACAGCGGTTGAGTGGTTTTGGTATGGGGATTGACATTTCTAGTATGGATCTGACAGACCACTGCGATATTTTTGCGCTCCATCGTGCGTCAATTGTGCGGAATATTTCTATGTAAGAATTTAATAATAACAACCTGCAAAGTATCTCGATATTGATTTCTCTCCTCAGTTGCCACACGTTATCTATAATTCGCTTTATTTCCCAAATCATCATCAAATCTAAAAAACAACAATGACAAGGATTTTTTTCATACAGACGTAATTTAATTGCTTTTTATTTATTTTAGTTGTTAGGTAAATAATGATAATAGATATCATAGACAGACAGAAACACTTTATTGCTCACATTAAAAAACAAAACATTATACAAGAACAAAAAAAAAACATAATGCAACCAAAGCCAGCCTTATCGCTGTAAGCGATCTCTTTCAGGCAACCCAGCACACTTAAAGGAGAAGTGCGAAAGCACATACAGTAAGTAGCGGCGGCAACATATAACCTCTAAGGATTTCTTAAAATTACCTAGTAATTATATTAGTATTACTTATTGATCAGAAGACTCACTAAGTCACAGGTGAAACCGCCGGACGGGCAGCTAGTAAAGTATAAATACATTGTAGTAGTTTATAGAACTGTCGTATAATAGGGGGCATTAGAATGCGAGTGCCTGTTAATCGGCCGAGCCGCAGGCAAGTGTGATAATAGTTGGACACGAGTATTCTAATGCCTAATTACTTATATGCAGTGGAATACACTTGTTTTACATTGTTTCCCTGATTCTACGGGAAGTATCTCACGAGTCATGTCCAACGCCGCGTCCAATATACGAGATGGCGTGCAAATGTCTTCATCGCTGTCACTTTTTATTATTATAATAAAATCTGATCTGTCCCGATGGCGTAGCGGATAGTATGCCTGCCTTCTACGCCGAGGGTCGTGGGTTCGATCCCCACCGGACACAAATATTTGTTAAGTCAATTTTCAAACATTTGTGTTGAGTCTGGGGGTTTTCTATGTATAATATGTATTTATTTAAAAAAAAAAGTATATATGTATTAGTATCAGCTATCTAGTTCCCATAGTACAAGCTTTGCTTAGTTTGGGGCTAGATGGCGCTGTGTGAATTGTCCAGAATATTTATTTATTTTATTTTATTTTATTAGTAAGTAGGTATGGGAAAAAATAACTTTATCAATTTAAAATATAACAGAAACAAACAGTAATTTGCATAAGGTGAGGAACACACTTAACGCACGATGGAGCGCATAAATATCGCAGCGGTCTGTCAGACCCTTACTAGAAAGTGCTAGAAATGTCACTTCCCATACTAAAACCGCTCAACCGCTGTTGACGCAGCACTATCGCACTGTCATCCGTCGAGTGCGGTTTTAGTATAAGGAGTGACGTTTCTAGTATGGATATGATAGACCGCTGCGATATTTATGCGCTCGGTCGTGCGTCAAGTGTGTTCCTCGCTTAATAAGACACGATAAAGAAGTGTGGTCGTCGGCATATTTGAATTTTGACACAGGCCGTATTACGCGAAAAATCGTTTTATCTGTTCATTTATTCGAAGTCTCAACTTTAAAGTTCCCGGTTTTTTGTACAAAAGTACATTTTATAGGCTGTATGTTTTTAGTGTTCAACCTTTTACGACTGGGTTTGATGTAGATAAAATCAACATGAATGCACATCAAATTTCCTTTCAAGCTCATATTTTATGATTGTGCCAAACACATTTGCTCATGAATACAATATGTACGCGAAAACAGATATGTAACGCGTTTTGACAACCGGTCAAGTATGTGCCTTGTTCTCCTTGACCTTAAAAGTGGGCCGGTTTGATCAACTTACATTTGACTAATGTATTATTTGGGCGTCTGTCTACATGTGATAGATTCTTAAGCTACGGTATTCAATTGACCTACATTTGAGGATTTGCTTACGCGTATGTAGACATTATTTGCACCGCTGCTGGTAGAGTTCCAGCTATGTTTTTTTTTGTTTGTTTTCTGCTTCAGAAAGCACGTTATACTAATTTTCAGTCCAATTGTCCAATACTTGTGATCTTGAAATTAAACACTGCACTTATTACTTGAGGAACGAATTTTTTATTATTAATCGGCAACAAATCATAGCCTACTTATATTTTCTCCGAAAACACAACGATACCGCGTTTTAACTCGACGCTAGCGACATCTGTGATTCTTTCTAGGAATCAATTTGAATAGTGGACAGTAGCCTATCTTTTTAGACATTCCGCCCACCAAAGGACATCGTCCTTTTCTACAAAAAAAGAAAAAAATAATTAACAAACTCAAAAGGTAGTATGCAAAACCAATCTTAAAATTATACAAAGAAAAGATGTCGTTTAAGACAGATCTAGCGTAAAGCCGCCCACCGTGAGAAATCACAATCGGAAAATAAAATAAAAGCTCTTAACAAAGACTCTCTTGAAGTTTAACAAAGTACTCAAAATTTCAATACAGTACTAAAGTAACAAAATCTTAAAAATTAAGAAAAGATTTTCAAAGAAAGTACACAAACTTAAACTATAAATAAAAGGTTTTATCTTAAAGTAGACAAACACCCATAACCTTAGTCCTCTGACTTTTCTAAATAGCACAATTTATTACACGGCCGTTTAAAAATACCATTTTTAGTCTTAAGTGTTACAACACGTGTAATCTGATCTTTACCAACATGTTTTTCTATTATTCTGCCTAATAACCACTTTGCAGGAGGCAAGTTGTGATCCTTTATAAGTACAACATCATTAATTTCAGGCTCAGTTTTTTTTATCGACCATTTATAACGTTGGTTGAGTGTAACTAAATACTCATCTGACCACTTTTTCCAAAAATCATTTACCATTTTTTGCGTCAACTTCCATCTTTGTAAAGTGGTTATTTTATAATCTGCCTTACAATCTTCATCGGTAGTAATAACAACTACAAGTGGCTCCCCAATTAAAAAATGTCCAGGCGTTAATGGTACGGGATCGTTTGGATTGTCACTCAAATAAGAAAGGGGTCGAGAATTGAGGCAAGCCTCAATCTGAGCTAATACTGTCGAAAGCTCTTCGTATGTAAGAGTAGAATCTCCTACGACTCTCTTTAAGTGTGTTTTTGTGGATCGAACAGCAGCCTCCCACAAGCCTCCAAAGTTGGGGGCATTCGGGGGAATGAACTTCCATGTCGTCTTCTCATCAGCGAGAAGGTGACTAATCTCGTCCGGTAGCTGTGACACAGAACGATCAAAAATTTCTCTCAACTCCTTATCAGCACCGACGAAATTAGTCCCATTGTCGCTGTACAAAATCTTACAATGGCCTCGTCTCGAAACAAATCTGCGGAACGCTGCTATGAAACCTTTGGCAGTCAAATCAGTGACAGCCTCTAAATGATTACGTTATACTAATTTTCAGTCCAATTGTCCAATACTTGTGATCTTGAAATTAAACACTGCACTTATTACTTGAGGAACGAATTTTTTATTATTAATCGGCAACAAATCATAGCCTACTTATATTTTCTCCGAAAACACAACGATACCGCGTTTTAACTCGACGCTAGCGACATCTGTGATTCTTTCTAGGAATCAATTTGAATAGTGGACAGTAGCCTATCTTTTTAGACACCAATCTTTAGCATAAATAGCGCTAATACCGTGTCTAAAACAATTAGTATTCTTACACCTAGGTAACTTGATTACTAAAATAAAAATTAAAATAAACGTATAAAAATTTGTGATTACGCAGTAAACCATTTTTCTCATCAAAAGAATCGAGAAATTTTTGTTTTCGTAGATAAAAAAATTAAGAAACTAAAATTAACGCTAAATTTAAGAGTAACATTTGTGGACTTATGTCCAGCAGTGGACTGTTCTGGCTGTTGTAGTGAAGTTGCACTGAAAAACAGTGCTGATAAAATTTTGGTTCCGTTAGCATACTTTTTTCAGTACTGTATGCTGTATAAGTACGGTAATGCTTATTTTTCTATTTGAATAGTATCCTTTGATGCCGATTCTCGTACAAAAGGAAACAAAATGTTGTACTTGTCCCCATTCACTCACCTTGTGAGAAGCGATCGATCGTCTTTTTTATACTCGTCTTCGCTTTGTAGTTTGCGGGCGTGAATGAGTGATTCATCTTCATTTTGTAATCGGTCAATGACCTCAAGAGCTTCTTCGTTGGTCGGTCGTGATCTTGACCCCTAATCTTCGTATTTTACGAGCTTAAAAATTTTATAAACATCAACAGGTTATTCTATCTAACCCAATAAAGCACTGCAATAATTGTATTGTAAACGGCTCCAACGTTTTGTTTTTTAGTAGTGTTGGGGCTATAATTGCTTTTCAAAAGTCGTTGCGTCACAAACATGATTTTAGAAATCTCAGTGAAATTTTGCGACAACAGTCTGCAGTCTACCATAATTGTAGTTTGTTTGGTATCATCAAAGTTTTATACCCACAGTAGTCAGGACGAAAATAAAAAACTAAATGAGAGCTACCATTATTTAAGGAAGGGCGTTGCCTCCAGACACAGGCTTTTCAGCTTTTAAATGGAGACTCCGTACAGTGCTTAATTAAGGCTCTTTTGTAAAGAAACAATAAAATATTTTATTTTATTTTTACCAATTTACTTATTCACTCTACCCAATTTTTGAATATGACAATACCCCGCGATAAACATTTTGTGCTGCAGTGTACTGTAGTGATTGTGTACATACTGATTAATAAACTATAATGTCCCTGTATACAAAGTACGTACGTAAGCCGTATGATACCGGCTTAGAATAGGTTCACTCCATTTCTTTCCCGTGGGTAATAAGAGGCGACTAAGGGACTCAAGGGTTTTATGTGTATTTACATCGTTAGGCGACAGGCTGACAACCTGTCACAATAATTAATAATTAATTATACAAGAATAATCTGAAACGGCCCTCAATATTTGTCTGACATGGCGATGGTGATATGTGTATACAAAGTAATTTGAACTTCATTCGAGTTTCCTTGTCGTTTCATAATAAGAAGGTCGGAGGCACATTGGTGCTCATACGAGTATTAAATGTCAATGATTTCAAGCCACCTTACGAGCCTTGGCAATTACAGCTTCTCTTGATAAGTCTTGAACTAGCTTGTATGGTTTTCCTAGAATTCGAAAATACCTAAGTATTCATCTACACTTGTATTCCTAGTGAACCATATGACAAAAGTACTCAGCTTATCCAACTTCTAATGTTGTACCGTAGTATCTAACTCGTTACCTCTACTTATTAGTATAAGTATACCTATATTGTCAACCGCATTCTAGATGTAATGGCGACATCTTATCCAATTATGCATTGACTAACAGAAAAAACTTTCTAGCTCCACATATGATGCGAGGAGTCGTAGGTAGTTTAGGCAGCGACCATTGTGACCCGTCGGCCTTGTCGCACCCAAATCCAACCAGTATATAAACGTTCAAGTACTTTGTTTATGCATCAGTTGTACTTTGATCAATCATCACAACATGTTCTCCAAAGTAAGTGAAAAAACATACAAAAAAAATGTGTTCAGTGCTCCTTAAAGACAGTGCGTTAAAAGTTATTTGTATTTCAGATCGTCGCCCTCAGCGCCTTGCTGGCCGTCTCCTCGGCTGGACTTGTGCAGCCCCACTACTCTCCTGCCTCGGCCGTCTCTTCCCAGAGCATTACTCGTCATGACGAGGGCCAGCAACAGATTCACCACAAACTGGTCGCTGCTGCCCCAGTTGCCTACCATGCCGCTCCTGCCGTCGCCTACCATGCCGCTCCTGCTCCCGTCGCCTACCATGCCGCACCTGCTCCCGTCGCCTACCACGCTGCCCCCGTTGCTAAGCTTGCCTACCATGCTGCCCCCGCCGCCGTCACCTACCACGCCGCTCCCGTCGCCAAGGTCGCCGTAGCCGCCCCCGTAGCCTACCACGCCCCCGCCCCTATCGCCTACCACGCCGCCCCCGCCGCCAAGGTCCTCGTCCAGGAAGAGCACTCCCACCCCAAATACGACTACTCTTACTCCGTCGCTGACGGTCACACCGGCGACAACAAGTCCCAACAGGAGTCCCGCGACGGCGACGCTGTGCACGGCCAGTACTCCCTGCTGGAGGCCGACGGCTCAGTGCGCACCGTGCAGTACACCGCTGACGACCACAACGGCTTCAACGCGGTGGTGAGCCACTCCGCCCCCGCGCACGCGCACGCCGCGCCCCAGCACTACGCCGCCGCGCCCGTCGCCAAGCTCGCCTACGCCGCTCCTGTTGCCTACCACCACTAAGAATCTATGCGACCCTAGTCTTTAGGATGAATGAAATGTAAATAGTCAAATTATTTATTGTAAATAAACGAAAACAGCAAATGTTGCAATTTACATATTTATTTTAATTGAAAACAGATTTTTGATGAACTATCAAGTAATAGATAGACTTATGAAATTCTGTTTAGAAGCATAACATACTAACAGCTACAACCTGAATGCTATTACGTAGTAACTTTAGACTAGACTAAATGATCGAACATTCTAGATAAGGTCTTACAAAACGAACGAGATCTAATTAGTTTTATCGAACGCTTATCCAAACACAAAAGAGGATCATTGAAGTTGCACCAAAGTCACTTGCCTTTCACTGCAAGTAGATTTGATCACCTTCGGACGATACTAATGCGTAAATATAAAATTATACAGCACTATTCTCAAGTTCAAGATCAAAAATAAATGATGGCTTCGATTCGCATAAGACATTATCTTAGTTTATTTTTGACACTTTTGTAAAAATAGAATTTCTTTCCTTCGTCTTTCGTGATTTACGAATACCGTAAAGCTAATTTTCTTACACAAGCTAAGATATTGTTTTTTTTGACAACCATCACGCAAAATATTATCTGTTTATAGTTGCAATTTGATAATTTGATGCGGCGCTGTGTACAATGGGGGTTTTTACAGGCGTTCTATGCGAATTTATAAAACAGTTTTTTTCATTCAATCGGAACTACTCACCAACTCACTGCAAAGTCTATAAGTATTCCCGTCTCCATTCTGCGAGCCCCTTCATTTTTTTTATAAAGTTAAACAAATACATACATACATAAATTACGGTCTTTACCGCCAAATCTGACAAGTATTGAGGGCCCTTTTAGATGATTCGTGTATCACTGTAGTGATAGGTTGTCAGCCTGTAATATTGTAATACACATGAAACCCTCGAGTCCCGTAGTTGCCTTTTACAACAACCGCGGGAAGAAATGGGGTGATGCTATTCTAAGCCGGCATTACACAGCGAAGTTAAATTAGTGCAAGAAATGCTTGTACGAATCGAGTACTCTGTCGAGGACAGCCGTTATTTTAGTGTCAACCGCAAAAGCGGCTGCTCCAAGTATATGATTATCTAGTAGCTGTTCTGATTCGGGTTGTGGATTGCACAAAAAGCGTGATTGACCGACAGCCTCGGGCCTGATCTCTTGATCTACGAGGTTGATGCTGACTAAGCTCCTGCATTTCAATTTCGACGTCTTGATTTATGCAGATTGATTCGTTGTGCCATGTTGAGCATAATTTTGTACTTAGCATATTTCGATACTTTTTATATTGTGTAATTGTGTATGTGAAACATATTTTTTAAGGCTTTATATATTTATTGTTTATTTATAGGTTTTTAAACTTCCATAGCTTTAATAACACAAGATTTTGTTCTTGTAAAAGTATAACAGCAGGCTAATATAAAATATAAATTAAAATTAAATATAAAAAGTATAACTCTCAGTTTAACATTCCTTGCATTCAGTTATAGTCAACACTTGGTGAAAAATTGGATACTCGTCGACTTAAAAACGAGTTTAAACGAGTAAAAAGTTCACGTTTGAATAATCTTTTCAGTTTTTTTTTTGTAGTACGGCAAAAAATTAAATGTCTCTATAACTGCTCGCTGCCCATGTAAAGAGAGTTCTAGTATCTGATATTAGTTAATCTGATTTTTTCTCATTTTCGTTTTCATACATGAAAAGTTTCACATTTAAAAAATACTTCTCCTAGTAATGTACCTATCCTATTTACTTGTACATGGGGTTTTCGGGTAAAATATCTCCTATTTTGTATGATGATGTAAAGCAGTTGCTGATACCTACTCGAACATAATGCGTTTACTGGTGCCATATTTTATTTATGTAATGTCTATACTTACGAGAGAGAAAAATGTAGTTACATTATAATGTAGGCAATATACGTATATAGAATTATAATAATGATCACATAATGATAATATTTACCTTATTGTTATTTTTATTCTTCTATTAAATTATTTCCGTTTGTTTTCTTGCCGTAGAATACTCTATTGAGTTATTTAGAAATGATGAAGAATACTTTGACGAAGAAATTAGACGTTGTTAATTAACATTGCTTATTATGCTTTATTTACAATAAATAATTATCACTATTTACAGGTTGATCATCCTAACACTAGGAATGGCACGTTGAGGTTTTTTTAGTGGTGGTAGGCAACGGGAGCGGCGTAGGCGAGCTTGGCGACGGGCGCGGCCGCGTAGTGCTGGGGCGCGGCGTGCGCGTGCGCGGGGGCGGAGTGGCTCACCACCGCGTTGAACCCGTTATGGTCGTCAGCGGTGTACTGCACGGTGCGCACTGAGCCGTCGGCCTCCAGCAGGGAGTACTGACCGTGCACAGCGTCGCCGTCGCGGGACTCCTGCTGGGACTTGTTGTCGCCGGTGTGACCGTCAGCGACGGAGTAAGAGTAGTCGTATTTGGGGTGGGAGTGCTCTTCCTGGACGAGGACCTTGGCGGCGGGGGCGGCGTGGAAGGCGATAGGGGCAGGGGCGTGGTAGGCTACGGGGGCGGCTACGGCGACCTTGGCAACGGGAGCGGCGTGGTAGGCAACGGCGGGAGCGGCGTGGTAGGCGACGGGAGCGGCATGGTAGGCTACTGGAGCAGCAGCGACCAGCTTGTGAGCGACCTGCTGGTGTCCTTCGTCGTGGCGGGTGATGCTCTGGGAGGAGACAGCAGCCGCAGATGAGTAGTGAGGCTCGGGCAGGAGACCCGCAGCGGAAACCGCCAACACAGCGCTCAAAGCGAGGATCTGAAAGTTAAAAAAGTGTTAGACCGCACTTTCAAAGTTTGCTCCAAAATTGATTTGAACTGCATCACTGCCGGTTTTTTATCACTGTTTCTCTGCACACAAAACTTACTTTGGAGAACATGTTGAGATAGGATGATCAACCAGAGAGTAACTGATGCATATTGTGTGTAGAGAGCAGTTTATATACTGCACAAATTTTAGGCGCGACAAGGCCGACGGGTCAGAAAGTCATACGCTATGACAAAGAGATTAAACTGGTTTCAGAGCCCCTAATATTTTTCGTGTAGGAAGAGATGGATTGTCTTACCGCTTGCTCTATTGATAAACGAATTTTATTTTTGAAACACTTGCTAATTTTTGTTGAAGTCATTATAGTTTTAGTTTTTATACGTATAATAAATACCTAGTAGGTATTAAAGCGAGTAAATAGCTATAGTGAGTAATATTTGATATTATTCTGATTGGTAAAAGTTAGGTACAATTTTGCCGCTGTATCCCGACTCTCTACTTTGACTACTTTGTAAGTCTTACGTAGGTAGGTAGGTACATCTAGTAGCAAAAAGTCGACTTCATTAATAACTCTAAGACCGATAGATGCTTAGGTGAATAAATCTGTTTTGTATTCGGTTCAAGAGCGATGGAGCGGAGTAGACCGCGTCAGAAACACAACCCTCCGCTTCTACATACATACCCTTAGCGGGCTAGGCAGAGCGTTGACGACCGTAATATCACGGTCGTTATCGTCACGATTGACAAATGTTTGAGGTTCGGTTCAGATAAGTCGTGTTCCACTATAGTGACTGGTTGTCAGCCTGTCGCTTAAAATTGCAATACACATGAAACCCTCGAGTCCCTTAGTCGTCTTCTACGACACCCACGGGAAAGAAATGGGGTGATGCTATTCTAAGCCGGCATCACACGGCATTCTAAACTCGTATAATTGACGTAGGAACGAAGACGGCAAGGCTTAAGTGGGATTGGGCTGGTCACAAATGCTGGATGCACCTGGATAGATAGGCCAAAATAACCACGCATAAAACGCCGGCGCAGAAGGACACCGAGAAAAAGATGGCCGGATGACGGCCGACTTCGACCCGAATTTGTCGCAAATAGCCATTGACCAAAGTCTGGAAAGAGGGAGGGTTGGCCTTTGCCCAACAGTAGGACAGTATAGGCTAACATTATAATAAAAATAAATTCGGAACAGGAACTTGGTAAACAGTCTCGGTAGTTTTTTTAAATCGCTTGAAGAAACTACCAAGTCAAAAAAGTCACACGAGAACAAAAATGGCTTTTGTTTAACTTAGAAGTGAAAGTCAAAATATTTTGTTTCCAAGTAGATTCACAACAATAATATCACTGGACAAATGTTCATTGTAAAGAATAGGAAAATATTTTCTCTTTTGCTTGTCAGGCAGGAAGCCGAATATTGAAAAACTCTGGTCTGTTTTGAATACCGAAGCCGAAGATTTTTTGTACGAAACATACGAATCTCCGAGCAATACAGTCATTTGATAAAAATTAAATTTATTAAATAAGTTACCAGCCTACTTTCTTACCTACTTAGAGCAAACTTTCTGGATTCTGTCTATTTTAGTCTGGCTGATGCCAAAATTATAGCTCTATGAAGAAAAAAAGGAATGTTTTTATTTGGTTTTCAAGAGAAAATGGCTATTCCGATTCCAACTTCTTAGAGCAATTATTCCAGCCAGCATTGAATGACTTTTATGCAAGCTTTTTTGATAATCTTTTCGTCCACGATCAATAAATTGGGCGTTACCATATCACAGAGAAAAATGTAAACGTCTTTGTGTTACAAACGCTATCTCAACTCAAGGTAAATTCATTCAGTACTTGCGGTCAGCATTTTTTTGTACAAAATTTTTGTTTTCTTCAATCTCTTTCCTACGGACGAAGATAACGTAAAAATACAGTGTAATAAATCCGCCACCGGCCATCCGCATCCATCCGCCACAGCTGATAAATATTTCAAGGCCTTCGCAGAACTATAGTGACAGGATGTCCGCTTGGTGCCTAAATTTGTTTTGTAACACCTTTTTTGTAAACCCTATTTAAAGCAAATAAACAAATTGAATTGAATTGAATTGAATTGTAATACAAATTATTACACGTGGAACCTTCGAGTCCCTTAGTTGCCTCTTACGATACCCGCGGGAAAAAATGGGGTCTTCTTCTTTTCGTCTTGGACACCGAGTCATCCAACAATTCGACGAACCCTGGTCTCTGGTGTCAGAGTTTTTCAACCGCCTACTAACTAGTACCAGGCCTCTGATATGGTTGTGTAACGACCGCCGTCTTAATCATAGACAGCAACCGGATCGACGGCTTAATGTACCCTCCGAAGCACGAAACCATCTTTCTTACGGTCAATCAAGTGGTTCAGCCTGCAATGTTCTACCCAGTCTGGAACAAATTCACAAAATTATAAATATCAACTTTGTGGATCCACCGAGAAACGCACTACCACTGCGCCACATCGGTCGTCAAAGATGATGTTATTCTAAGCTGGTATCACACGGCGTTACATTCATAATTGACCACCGGACACAGAACGCCATTGCATAAAATGGTGCGACCAAAACTGTTAGAAAATAGGTACCTGCAGAGAGTCATTATTGTATTTAATGTTGTTTCAGTGGTTTAGTATGTTAGCTTTAGCCGCCAGTCTTCCTGGCTGGTTCTGTTCTGTTCTGGGTGCAAACAGGCGAAACAAAGATTTAAATACGAGTAAGGGGATTTAAAAAGAAAACAGAACTGTTCTAACTTATTGGAGGCTGTGCCACCCGGTTGTAAGAAAAAAGATGACATCATGCATCCAATGGTAATGTAAACAATTGTTGTACATCTCTTTATTACCTATGTTCGAAAATATTCTACTAGTTCAGTGCTAAACTAACTTTAAATAAGCAAATGACAGGTTTATAGATTTGTACCAATATGTAAAAGCCTGGTGAAAGTATAAACGCAATTGATCACTTGCTCACTTGCTAGCAACTTTACAAAAGGCGCTAGGTCAGTAAAGAAATTTTACCGATGGAAGATTTTTACAAAATTATATGACGTTACATTTAATTAAGTGAAATATTTCCAAGGTATATTCTAAACATAAAACTGCGCAACTTTAGTATGAAACATTTTTTCGAAATACACAGACTATGCTTATTTGAAGATGGCACCCCTTGATGATAATAAAAATTAGGGTTTTGGACTGGCAGGTCAAAACGAATGGGTATAATGTAGTTAAAAAACTCTGACACCAGGGTTCATCAGCTCTTTGGACGACACAGTGACCCACTTGTGTTTTCAATACTTAAGGCGTCTCTGGAATGTTTCTGTTTGTTTTTAGTGTTTTTAAAATGCATTTTTATGACGTAGAGTTCATTCATCATCATCATCATCATCATTTCAGCCGAAAGACGTCCACTGCTGAACATAGGCCTCCCCTAAGCATTTCCAAAGTGAACGATCCTGCGCAACTTGCATCCACTAGCGTCATGCAGAATTCATTATTGTCCTTGTTTTATGTATAAGTAGCTGTGTTTAAGCTGAAACCACATGAACATTCCTCACAAATATAAATGCCTACATAGATCTTAATCTTATTTCCTCTACATAGATTTCAGTCACGAAATTATTAAAGACAAACAGCGCTGAAATTTTTTGGTGTCATATTTTAACAATCTGTCAATTCGCATATACAGGAAATGCACTTTAGGAGAAGGTAACGTCTGAACTGGAACAACTTCACGGAACATAGATAGTAACATAAAAAAAAAATTGGGATCACTCATACAAAATGTAGGTACCAACCGATTGTCAGTTTGTATTTGAGGACCAATTTTTTTTAATATTTCGACCTATGTTTCTTGGCGAAGGTGTTCAGTTTCAAGGGTTGGTTCACCCCTTAAAAGGAAGTTAGTACTTTTCCTAACATCCTGTATAGGATCCCATACACAAGACGCCACACTCTTCATAGACTGTCCATGACATAATGATACACGTTTTGAAATAGTTATCGTCGCGCAAAACAGTGGATTAAAATACTCCGCCAGTGCACTAAAAAATCATCCACATTTTATCACAAAATGGAATAAGAAGACAAACAGAACAATTTTTGTCGAGAAACACTGCAATCCAAAATCCTGGCAAAAAATCCCAAACAATCTTTTTGCTTGTTCTTGACAATGCAGCTATGAACTGAAATGATAAATACTGATTTCTTGAGTTTATATACTGCAAAAGCTGTAAAGTGATAGTAATATTTCCAAACTTATCATAATTTTTCTCCATAAGAATTTTATTCAAGGTAGCTTACTTTCATTAAAATTCATTTGTATAGACATCATTCCATGTAGGTACAGAAATAATACTTACTGTCATATTTGGCAACTTAAATTAATTGTATAAGCGGCTTTCTTTTAAGTTGATGTTGTTGTAATTCTAAAGGGTCTAAGGGGTCAATAACTACGGCAGATATAGTTACTATTCGTATCTTTTTCTACACTGAATCATTTTGTGCTAATACTCTATCCTGTAAATAACCTTCAATATCTATACTTCAATCTTAATCAGTGGATTTATTACTTTTTTATTGAGTTACGAGTATTAAATTTGAAGTGTTGGAGGCAGCACATTCGCATTGACAAAGAGGTAGGTCGAAGTGCTGCTAATAATACTAAACGTTAAAGCTTGAATTTTGCATTGTAATTTAAACTTTACACCATTTAATATTTTTGTCGAACCAATCGTTGCGTAAACTGTCAGAAACGTGAGTATATAAAAACTTTACATGATACTGAATTAATCAGATTGGCTTGATCTGTCTTTCAATACACATTTCAAAATGTACAAGGTGTGTTTTATGAAAGATAATAAAAATACAATTAGGACAATAATTATTAAAATGAGAAAAACGCAAATAGTTAAAAAATATAAACGTTAATGATGTTGTAATTTTCAAATAGATCTTCCTCCTCGCTGCCCTGGTAGCTGCAGTGGCTGCCCAGCAGGGTCACCACGAGCACCACCACGCGTACTCCTCGCAGAGCATCCACCGCCACGACGGTCACGCGCACCCTGTAGAGTACAAGGACAAGCACGGACACAAGATCGTCGACTACTACGTACGTAATGACACTAGCAACCTGAGGGTAACTACGAGCGTCATGGTTCAAAGCAGTAGTAACGGGATTCTCTTCCCCAGGCGGAGCCCAAGTACGAGTTCGAGTACAAGGTGGAGGACGAGCACACGCACGACCAGAAGTCGCAGCACGAGACCCGCCACGGCGACGTCGTGAAGGGCTACTACTCGCTGCACGAGCCCGACGGCACCGTGCGCATCGTGCACTACCAGGCCGACCACAAGAACGGGTAAAGAAAAATCATACTTGTAACCAACCTTTCTAAAACTTGAACCTTTATCCTAAATGGATACATCTTCTAACACTGATTTTCTTTACAGATTCCAGGCTCAGGTTGAGCGCAAAGGACATGCTGCCCACATCGTGCCCAAACACCACCACTAATTTAAAATAGTCAAATTCTTCGTGCCATTGACTGTGATAACTGTTATGTTAATCCTTAAGATTTGTAAATAAATTTGTTGTATGTATTAAAATCTGTATTGGTTTGAATTATCCTCTACCTACTTGCAATATACACGAAAATATCGAGACTTTTAGTCGCTTTACGACACCCACGGGAATGAAATGTGCAGATTCTAATCTTATTTTTCTTCAAATAATATACAACTAATATAACATTAAATTATTTATGTAGGTATTGCCTCTCGAAATAACCAAAACTCGGAACATCCGTAAGTGTTACAAAATGGATACCTATAACCGTTAGAGGCTCACATACTTTACTTCATTTTAAAATTGTTTTAAAAGTAAGTGAAAAATAAGTCCCAGTACAATAATGGGAGCTATTTATAATAAATAGTTTCCGAATCACCTCAATGAAGAGGTTTCGATAGCGCTAGTATGATTTTTTTTATAAAACCTGTTCAGTGTACCACTGGTAAGCAAACGCCTCGTGTCTTTTCTTCCACGTATCACGTTCTTCAATTTCCGACTACCGGACAATATTAAGTGTATCTTAATCATCTTTCCATATTTTTCTGGCCGGCTTCGTTGTCGGCGACTAACTTCTAGTTACTTAACATTCTAATTTACTTAGCCCACGTGGCGTAGTGCATGCGACAGACAGGCATGTCCAGCCCAGTCCCAATTCAATTTGGCGGACTTTTTGCCAACATACCTACGTGATGATATCCATGATTTTAACACATTGCCTGCGAACTACGATTATGCTCGTAGTGCCGCCTATAAAAAGCTGTTCACTTGTTCTGGAACCTAACGTGTTACGAGCATCGGGTGGTATGTAGTATTTATAACTTGGTTGATCCTTTGCACCTTTTCTAGTAATAGCATGCTGCGCTACATGGCGCGCTAGCAAACCTTGAGTCAGGAATAGAAAAGATAAGTGAGCTGAAATGCTTCTGCAGCCGAAACTAAATTTCTTTTATTTCTGGACACATTAACACACAAGAAAAATTTTATAAGTGTTCTTTTTCAAAAGGATTCCTCAATTTCTAGTATAGATCTGACAGACCGCTGCGATATTCTTGCGCTCCGTCGTGCGCCAAGTGTGCGATTTGCCTTAGGAATGGGGACCAGTCAAAGTCTTGAAAAGCCTCGGTAAAATTTGTATGGGTTGGAATAACGTCGGAAGGTAATTCAAATATCACCGCGGCATTCCAAGGTTGACTGGTCCCCTATTAGACTAGCGGCAGTTTATGTTCACAGATTATGAATGGTGAATGAGAATAAATTGATTCTTTCCTCATCATGAAACATTCACATGATCCCCACAAAAGAATTACATGTTCTGTGAATTTCCTTTTCAAGACATTCAAATTATATACTGTGTGTTAGATTTGTAAATATTTTGTTCGGTCAATAAATAATAATTTGTAAGTTTTTTAAATTATTATTATTATCAACTAATATTTTAAAAATTTGCAATTAAATATACAACTACGTTATTCCATAAATGTATATGATGGATCTGATAACTGAAACGTTCTTTATTTTTCTTAACAGAAAAAAAATCAACAATTTAAAGCGTGTCAAGTTTAGGAAGTATATATTTGTTTCTTTACAGAAATGAAAATAACTCTCCATAAGAAGGCGTTATTAATCAGACCTGCAACACAAGCAGACTTTGGGAAAATCTATCATATCTTCGAACTTTTGTTTCTCAACTTTGCATACCATATCACATAACTAAAAGCAATAATAAAGTTGAATATAAATAGTTAAATGATTTATTCCAATCACAACATTGAAACAATAAATTATCACAGTAACAATATGAGGTATTCTTGAAGCAGTCTAGTGGTGGTGTTTAGGCACGATGTGGGCAGCATGTCCTTTGCGCTCAACCTGAGCCTGGAATCTGTAAAGGAAATCAGTTTTAGAAGACAGCCATTTGGGATAAAGCTTCAAGTTTTAGAAAGGTTGGTTACAAGGATTATTTTGCCTTACCCGTTCTTGTGGTCGGCCTGGTAGTGCACGATGCGCACGGTGCCGTCGGGTTCGTGCAGCGAGTAGTAGCCCTTCACGACGTCGCCGTGGCGGGTCTCGTGCTGCGACTTCTGGTCGTGCGTGTGGTCGTCCTCCACCTTGTACTCGAACTCGTACTTGGGCTCCGCCTGGGGAAGAAAATCTCGTTAGTATTGGTTTGAACCATGACATTCTTAGTAACCCTCTGGTGGCTAGTGTCAATACGTACATAGTAGTCGACGATCTTGTGTCCGTGCTTGTCTTTGTACTCTACAGGGTGCGCATGACCGTCGTGGCGGTGGATGCTCTGCGAGGAGTACGCGTGGTGGTGCTCGTGGTGGCCATGACTGTCCTGGGGCCGGGCGAGCGCTACGGCTACAAGGGCGGCTAGTACGAAAAGCTGAAAAAGTTAAAAAAATATAAATACTATTAAAAGCTATTTCTTCTCACTTATTTCTATGAGTAAAGATGTTAATCCTATAAACAGTATAATGTCACTCTTCTTTAACTTATTCGTCACTAATTTATTCATTTATTAAAATTCTGACACAAGGGTTCATTGGGTCGTTGGACGACTCAGTGTCTAACACCAAAATAGATTTATTAAGGTTCCCATCTGGTGAAAAAGAGAACCCTATCATTTACATTTCGCTGTCTGTCCATTTTGTCTCCAGGCTGTAATTAATATTAATATACTTAATTGTGTCAAATCACAGTTTTCGTTGTAGCTACGACAGTAAGATCACCTTTAAATATGTTTGTTCATATTTGACAGATTTACAATAGATTTATTTTAAAATTGTAACAAATGCCTGTTTTAGTACCTTGTACATGTTTGATGTTGTTCTTGCGAATAACGGTTATAATGTGAAGATTTAATTTACAATATCGACTTTTTATACAAACAATTTAAAAAATTGTTGCAAGGTCTTATTACCGGTTTCAGTAGGTATGTTCAGATATCAAAAACCACATAAAGTAAGCGTAAGTATGAAACTGATATAGTAGTAATCGTTTTTGAAGGTCACACTCTAACTTCACTTATGACAATAATCAGCTTTCTTAACTTGGTACTATGTGAAACTGGTTATAAATTTTGGTTTCTTGCGTAAAAAGCTTAATGAGTTCAAGTATAATATAAATACACTACAATGGTATATTTAGTTATCAGATAACATTTGTATATCACAGCAACAACAAGTCACATTTATTCAAAATGTACAAGGTACGTGCGAAACACAAACTAAACAGAACAGGCATAGATTTTTTAGGAAAATAGAAATAGGTTAATACGTATAGTAGTTCAAGCACAGCAGTGCACTGTTGGGCATGGGCCTTTCCTGTTAAGAAGGTGTTACTCCAAGCTTAGCAGGAGGATTGGCTCACACAGTGCTGTTCTAAATATACCTGATGTCTAGGGATTCCTCACTTAGTCGCCTTTTACGACACCCTTGACGGAAAAAAAACTAAAGAAGGACGACAACGGGGTGGTGCTATTCTACTCACCATAACGCTACTTGTTTTCAATATTTTCTACAATACATTGTTCTTCATTTTCAGCTTTTTGTATTAGCCGCCCTCGTAGCCGTAGCGCTCGCCCGGCCCCAAGACAGTCATGGCCACCACGAGCTACACCACGCGTACTCCTCGCAGAGCATCCACCGCCACGACGGTCACGCGCACCCTGTAGAGTACAAGGACAAGCACGGACACAAGATCGTCGACTACTATGTAAGTCGCATCTACAAAGTTTTGTCTGCTACGGCGTAGCAAACAAACATTTGAAAACTCTACGGGCCTGTTGAAACACTTCGCAACTTTGCAGTAGATTCTGAAATTATCGTAACTTTTTGTGATTGTTTCCCCAGGCGGAGCCCAAGTACGAGTTCGAGTACAAGGTGGAGGACGAGCACACGCACGACCAGAAGTCGCAGCACGAGACCCGCCACGGCGACGTCGTGAAGGGCTACTACTCGCTGCACGAGCCCGACGGCACCGTGCGCGTCGTGCACTACCAGGCCGACCACAAGAACGGGTAAGGCAAAAACATCTTTGTAACCAAGCTTTCTAAAACCTGAAGCTTTATCCCAAATGGATGTCTTCTAAAACTGATTTCCTTCACAGATTCCAGGCTCAGGTTGAGCGCAAAGGACATGCTGCCCACATCGTGCCCAAACACCACCACTAGACTGCTTCAAGGATACCTCATATTGTTACTGTGATAATTTATTGTTTCAATGTTCTGATTGAAATAAATCATTTAACTATTTACATTTGAATTTATTTATTGCTTTTATTTGTGTGACATAGTATACAAAGTTTAGAAACAAATACAATAGTTACGATGATATGATAGATTTTTCAAAAGACCTACCGGTCTGATTAATAATGCCTACCACTACACTTACTATATGTGATACTACACATCTTTGCAATCACATCTTATCATGGTGATTTTGGTACCATGTAATGTAGAGAACAAAATATAATCTTTAGCCCATAAATGACTTTAAGGGCTACTTCGTTTATTTAACACCCGTCTAAAATAATAAATATTTCAGTTAAGCGGAATAAAGAATATTTAGGCTATCAAATACTTTAGGTTAAGTAAATTTTTAGAGTTGTATATTGTAGTTGTATATTTGATTGCAAATTTCCATTATATTAGTTGAGAATAATAATAAAGAAACTGACTGAAATACTGAAAATATCTTGGATCCAATAATTTATTGACGGAACAAAACAGTACATTATTTGAATATCTTGAAAACGCAATTGATAGAACGGAAGATGTCATTATTTTGTGAGGAACACGGGAACATGTGGAAATTTCATGATGAGGACAGAACCAATTTGTTTTCATTTAGCATCCTAATCTTTCGTGAACATAAACAACAGCTAGTCTAATAGGGGACCAATCAATCTCGATATGCGTCATGCAAAGTTCAATGTTTATAGAAAGAAAGAAGAAAGTAAATACATTTATTTCGGTCACAAAATATTTTAGTTATACTATAGTTATGTACTATAGCTACGTATATGAGCCGAAAATGGTCCTCACTCAGCGTGTACGGCAGAAAGCAGTAGCTATCTACAGCGCTGGTATTCTGTGAAATTATTTATGGCTGTTAAATTTTATCGACGTCTAAAATACGCCGATTTCGTCACTGACCCTCTGGTGATCATCAAAATATTAGGGAACTTTCTGAAGTGTTAGAAAGCGAAAAAAATAGTATATGGACTAATTTTAGTATAAAAAGAACAGAAAAATTCAAAAACCTATTTTTTAGGGAAGTTGGTATGAAACAATCTTGAATTTTCATGCTAGAGATTAGGTAGATATTTGGTATACTGACATATACCTAATTAGAAATAATAAAATTCTCTCTACCCTCTACATTTTAACTAAGGTGTAAAGTTTATGAAAGAGTTGGTCGACTTAGGGCGTGTAGATTGAGAAGCTTTGCTCTATTTAAGAACTGAGGTCTTATCTTATGTATTTTGACATGAAAATATTTTTGGTTTGATACAAGTTTTCTCTAGAGGAAAATTTTAATAAATAAATATCCGAATTTTGGAACTACTCACTACAGAATAAAATCCTAGATCTACAGGAGGTTTATTATTTTTTTCGTGTTTAAAATAGCATGGCTTTGATAAAACTTTCTATAGTAAAATAAAATGGAATGGTTATGTGCATTTTCAGTCAGAGCAGCAAACAAATTCAAGTAGGTTTTTAAAAATATGAAATGAGCTATACAACCAGCAACCTGTCACTATAGTGATACACATGTTTTCTGAAACAACCTTGGAAAACAATTCTCAAAACTGTCAGACGTGGCGATAGCGACCGTATTCTTACGGCTGTTAACGCTCTGCCTACCCCGCAAGGGATAAAGGCGTGATATATGTATGTATGTATGTGATATGAGCTTCCTGAGCTCAATTTTTCGATGGACCTGCTTACTCGCTTAATTTTAATTATTAAATTAGATAGTTTTATATTTTATAGGGCGAAAACTGGAGAGATACTAGTAAAAATTAGAATATTTTTAAATATTTTATTGCATTCAAGTTTGTAACAACTTATAAGAACTTGCTTTCAATAAATAGCTTACAGGTACTAAGTAATGACAGTGACTCTTAAAGGAACTCTGACTCTTTAGTGGTGGTAGGCGGGAACGACGTGGACGGCTTTACCTTTGCGCTCAACATGAGCCTGGAAACTGAAAAAACAAAAATAAATATTAGAACATTTCTGAATGAACGATCTCAAAATGAATCCTAAAAAAACTATGTCTAGACTTACTTAAGTTTCTTTGTTTGAGATGGTTCTATAGATTTTGACTAAGTATATTTGGTTCCGGCCAGTCGTAGATCAGTACAACGAGTGTGTTTAATAATATCAAATTGCAAGGAAAACGAAAAAAGCTCAAATTGGCGTTATAAAATAAATAAACTAGATTTTTTAAAACTGGATATTATAAAAACGAGCCACAAATCTTGGCTAAAGGGAAGAAAAAGATTAAATTGTTCTTACCCGTTCTTGTGGTCGGCTTCGTAGTGTACAATACGAACGGTACCGTCAGCCTCATGCAGCGAGTAGTAGCCCTTCACGACGTCGCCGTGGCGAGACTCGTGCTGCGACTTCTGGTCGTGCGTGTGAGGGTCTTCTACTTTGTACTCGAACTCGTACTTGGGCTCCGCCTGAATAAGGGTGTCGTTTTAATTTCAAGTTGATACCACAGAAATCCGAGCAAGCATTACAGAGAGCTCAAAAAAAAGCTTCGAGAGCACATGTACTTCTTTCAATGAGTTTCTTATGTAGTCGGTAATCATAATCAACCTGACCATTGCACATATGTACAATGATCTAGCTTATGATAAAAATTGCCGGAGGATAAAAGCGTAGATACCGCAACATTGCAGTTGTAGATAGTAGATATAACCGTGCTATAACGGAACCTGAAATACGGTTCGGTAGTACGACTAGCAAATGAAAGAAAACTCACGTAGTAGTCGACGATCTTGTGTCCATGCTTGTCCTTGTACTCTACAGGGTGCGCGTGACCGTCGTGGCGGTGAATGCTCTGCGAGGAGTACGCGTGGTGGTGGTCGAGCTCATGGTGACCATGTCCTTCTTGAGGGCGCGCCATTGCGACGGCCAGGATGGCAGCGGCTGCGATGATCTGAAAGGAAATTTGATGAGTAAGTTTTAGGTGTTTTTGCAGGAATAACAATAAGAGTTCAATGGGTCGTTGGACAAGTCAGTGTCCTATACGAACAGAGTTAGATAGACAATAAGTATGTACACTGGAAGATTTTTACCTTAATTACATGAACTATTTTGATTCTAACTAAGGTTGGTAGTATAAAAAGGTAAATTATTTTATATATGAAAAATTTGAAAACTTTGTATTTAATAAAAGTAAGGATAACACATACCTTGAACATTTTTTTGTTTTTAATGTTATTCCAAAGAACTTCGGAAAGTGAGTGATTATGAACAAAACCATCGGCTTTTTATATCGAAGTAAATTCGAAGGCTGTAATACTTTTTAGTACTAATAAATTTTGTATGAATGAAAATTGAGAAACTAGTTTTACATGAGCAGGCTTTTTGGCGGTTGTATCTGAGAAATATCTATAGGGCTGTCGTTTGTGAAAGTAACTCACATACTATTGTTTTAAAAAGGGCATACATGGTCAAATTACAAGGTCGAACACTGTCATAAAATTTAGGTCAAGCCCGTGACTGAGTTCGCAACTGGAATATCATGTAAATATCATTGATACTTTTTTAAATACATACACGCACATCTCTTGAGCACAGCGTTTATGGCCATAAATATATGATCGCCCTTAACAAACCATGTTTGATAAATTGTTGAGCAGCTCAGAAAATTTAATCCAAAATCAACAAAATCAAGTGAAGAAGTCAAATTAATTTAAAGTTCTTCATATTACCCTCAGATACCTAATTTATTTAGCTGCGGAGGTCTATTAAACGTTTCTTTTTTATACAATGGTCGAATGTTTTTTTTATTACGGGGTCGTTTTCACTCTAGGACATTATAGGACAGCGATTTATGGCGTAAAAATTGTAGAACAAGCAATCATACACTATTACGCATACATTTATTTTTATCATCAAATTCATATAAGACGAGGAACACACTTGACGCACGACGGAGCGAAAAATATCTCAGCGGTTTGTCAGATCCATACTAGAAATGTCAGTCCCCATACTAAAACCCCTCAACCGCTGCTGACGCAGCGCTATCGCAGTGTCATCCCTCGAGTGCGGTTTTTGTATGGGGAGTGACGTTTCTAGTATGGATCTGACAGACCACTGCGATATTTTTGCGCTCCGTTGTGCGTCAAGTGTGTTCCTCGCCTTAGAAAAGAAATAAGAAATCTTAATTCCATCATTTCTACTAATATTGAAAAGTCGGATGTTTGTGGGTGTTTGTTAGGACTTGGCGTTATTCTGCGTTATAACTTCTCAATTGACTTATCAACTGTAATCGATACTTGAATCAGTGCATTTCAATTTGGAATTAAAAAATATCCTTCTTAACATTTGATACAATATCTTAGTTTAACATTTTTGATCCAATATTGTGTACTGTATGTTATACGTCAAAAACATTACGTGTATTTATTTTTCGTGAGTTCATGTTCTTATCATTCAATCCAATTACTTTGATTGGGCAAACATTTTTGTCTGGCATGTAATTTTTGTATGTATTGTGTATTGTGGAATATTCGTCGACTTAGGTTCAGCTACTCGGTAGAGGATGTCACTGGCTCACTGTACCTAAATTAATCTTGCCGTGGCTTGGGCCCACTTGTCAGCCACTAGATCTTTCTTCCATTATATATAGTGACACCAATAATCTTTTATAGTGACACTAATCAATATCTTAAATTTAAAGGATCCTTATTTTAATAATGTGCCGTTTGTTGCCGGCTTAGAATAGCATCACCCCATTTTTTTCCGCGGGTGTTGTAAAAGGCAACTAAGGAACTGAAGGGTTTCATGTGTTTTACAATTTTAGGCGACAGGCTGACAACCTGTCACTACAGTGATACACAAATCATCTGAAGGGCCCCAATACTTGTCAGACGTGGCGATAACGACCGTAATTTTGCGATCGTTGACGGTCTGCCTACCCCGCAAGGGATAAAGGCGTGATTTGTGTATGTGTTCCTATAATAATGAAATGTTGTTTAGCTACGTTAGCCTTAGAGCCTTGATGTCAAGACATTATCATTTTCTTTGAAAAAAACGTTTCTAAATAAGATAAATATTAGAGACTCTTCAATATAACCTTATCTGAAGTAGGTATTCAGTATGCAATGTGACCACAGGCAACTTTAGATTAAAACTTATTTTTGAACTTTTGCATAACTTTAAAACTCAAATATCCAAGACCTCTTATCTCCAAAGTGGGGTTATTTTGACTCTACAGTTAGATAATTAGTTAAGGTATTGTTTCATTAGTTCAGTGCTTTATTGGTATATGGTAAAAAATTCACTTCAGCCGGATTAACCGGCTCAGCAGCGCCTCCTTTTTCTAAACTAGGTACTCAATAATACGTGTACCCGTGCTAATATTACTACGTCTATTTTTAATATACCCAGGTATAGAGATTATTGCATGGTCTCATTGGGCTGCCGTGAAAATGTTTGCAATATAAGTATAGTTAATATTTATACATTACAAATCAGGGTACTTGTATAAACGAGCTCTATGAAATGCTTACAATAATTTTGGTGTCCCTAATTTTATACCATAGGTCAGTATAAACAAATTTCGGATATAGGCAAGCATATGTAAATTTAACCAATCTTCTTTTCGATTTTCTAGTTTTCTTTTGCCGTGTGATGCCGGCATAGAATAGCATCACCCCAATTCTTCCTGCGGGTGTTGTAAGAGACAACTAAGGGACTCGAGGGTTTCATGTGTATTACCACGTATTACAAATTTAGGCGACAGGCTGACAACCTGTCACTACAGTGATACACGAATCATCGGAAGGGGTCCTCAATACTTATCAGGCATGGCGATAACGACCGTAATTTTACGATACCGATACCGATAAAGGCGTGATTTGTGTGTTTGTGTGTGTGTGTTCGTTTCGAGTGAGATACCGAGTCTTCCAACGACCTATTTGTTTCTTATGGCTGTAGATTATTGATGTATGGGTAGGTAGGAACTTAAATAAGCAGCCAGTTAATAATCTTTGTAAAAATAATAAGTAATCATTTATTTACATTATCAACAGTACTATTTACAAAATAACAATTTCTAAACGTTTTCAGTGGTGGTGTTTCGGTACAATATGAGCAGCATGACCCTTGCGCTCAACTTGAGCCTGGAATCTGTAAAAGAAATATCAGTATAAGAACTCATCCATCCCAAATAAAAAGTAAAGTCTTGAAAGGAGCAGAAAGAATCTTGTTCTTACCCGTTCTTGTGGTCGGCCTGGTAGTGCACGATGCGCACGGTGCCGTCGGGCTCGTGCAGCGAGTAGTAGCCCTTCACGACGTCGCCGTGGCGGGTCTCGTGCTGCGACTTCTGGTCGTGCGTATGCTCGTCCTCCACCTTGTACTCGAACTCGTACTTGGGCTCCGCCTGGGGAAGAAAATCCCGTTAGTACTAGTTTGAACCATAATGCTCATAGTTACCCTCAGGTTGCTAGTGTCAATACGCACGTAGTAGTCAACGATCTTGTGCCCATGCTTGTCCTTGTACTCTACAGGGTGCGCGTGACCGTCGTGGCGGTGGATGCTCTGCGAGGAGTACGCGTGGTGGTGCTCGTGGTGACCCTGCTGGGCAGCCACTGCAGCTACCAGGGCAGCGAGGAGGAACACTTTGTACATTATTGTATTTTTTTGAGTTGTCGTTTTGAGAAACAAGTAGTGAATGACAATTTGATAAGCAGTAACAGTGTTTTTATACTATTGTAAAGTAACCACTCTGCTGTTATGTAATCCACAAAACTTGTTCAAGATAACCTGTCAGAGCTAATTTTGGACCTAAAAGTTATTTATGGAATGACCTTGATATTAAAATATATTCATTTACGCGCCAGATTAAAAATTACTACTTTCGACTCTTGAAGGTAAAATGTAATTTGGCACTTTTACCACTTTATGACCATCGTCACAGTATTTAATTGTCAATGTTTACTTATACTTAATCAATTTTTAAGTCTAGAGTCCAGACATAGTCCACCATAAGCATGGTTTCAATTTATTTTTTTATCTTTCTATTCCTAAAAATATTGTCAAAGATATGTATCTTTGAGAATATTCACGTGACTTACTACATCCAACTGCTACTTTGCTACGCCGTAGCATCTTTTATTGGTAGTATCATTTTGATAGGTAGATGGTCAATAGGTTAAAATTGGCTTATAACGTGAACTGGTAATTTTATATTTGGCATTTGTGTTAAGCTTAGTAACTAACGTACCTACATAGGTATTGATAGGTACCTTCTAATATAGTGTGTGTTGTGTGTATTAAATCTTTTTTTCTTTTGCGTTATAGACATTTTACCTATTAATATAATATACCTATTAATATAGTTGTAGCGACGATATAAATAAAAAAGAAGAGCTAAACCTGCTTTCTTTTTCGTGTGGGACACCGAATCGTCCAAACCTGCAAAAGCAGCAAACAAGATTTTCGTTATTTATAATGCTGTGATAGCTTATACTTGCAAAACTCATACATTTTAGCGCTCCGTTGTGCGTTAAGTGTGAGACTAAACCACTCTTAAAGATTGTATTACTTGTTGTAGTTGAGTGACATTTAACACTACTAGCGAATTTTTTTTTTGTATCTGAGTCAGTCGTCACATTATTTCAGTATTAGATATACATTTCTCTTTATAAATTTTATTGGAAAAGTTTAGATGGGCCTCCCAGCTGCGGTTGCAATCGTGGCTACCTGTCATATTCCGCTGTAGTAATGCGGAAAACGTTTTTTTACTATCAATTAATTTTAAATTAGTTTGGAATAGGTAGGTATTCGTACTGTACCTACCTAAATATGTTTTTTTCTGGAACATCCGCCAGTTAGTCTGCTAAGGGATATAGAAATGTTCATTGTCTGGAAATGTAGCAAGTTGAAGTCGCAGTGAGCTGGCTACATGTGTCTTAGAACTGATGGACTGAAGATGGTATGTAGGTTCTTGAGAGGAGGCCACGTCTCGGCAAGCGCAGCATTGGACATCCTCCAGACAGATAGACCGATGACTTAAAGAGAACGGCTTGTAGCAAATGGATGGCGAAATCAGGAGATCGTGCCTAGTGGCCTATCTTGGGGGAGGCCTACGTCCTAATAATGGGCTAATATATGCTGATGTGATGTATAACGATTTGTTATACAAGTGTCTTATTAGGTACAATAGAAAGCTTCGCGGCTAAAATCAATAATCATAATCAAAGTATTCATTAAATGTAGAAGATTCACCTTTTACTTATTGAGAGTCAATTTACAAATAGCAATCACCGATTTACTACCATTGGCAGGTGATTTGTGATCCTTGTCTAGTAACTATATTGGCAAGGACTGGATTCCACGCTTGCCGAAATACCTACGTTATTTTAAACGATCTACTAGTTTGAATGCGTGTACGCAGAATAGTGCACCATTCTATTTCAGTTTACTCAGATCCTAGGATCTCTGATGGGGTTGACAGGAGAGTGCTCGCAAAAGATGTTAACACCACATAAATAAAATAAAATATGTTCAATGATATATTTTATTTCAAAACTAAGATTTTGTTTCTTTGGAAAAAAAATACGACTATTAAAAATTTTTCATTATTTGTTCCTATCCTGGCAGCAGCACTCAAAGTTGCTTAAATGATCCATTGATAAACAAGTAATTTAACGTTTACTAACGTAATTTTCCAGTATCTGTTGCTATAGATTATTGTCAGTATGTATAGTGTTTTTGGTTGGTTGATATTATGTCATTTTGCGCGTGAAGATTTTTAGCTTATTCAGTGTAATTCCTGCGCTGTTTATTATTAAAAGGTAAGGTAAGCTAGGTAAGTGCGCTTATATTTCAATGTCTATCTATCCTGTAATATCTAAAGCAATTTCCTTAGGAACCACAACATTAAAAATTATTAAGAAAAATAGTTTTTACACAAGCTTTATTTACATTATTCAACAATTTTATTTACAATGAGGTCAACAAGAGGTCTATCCTATCAACAATTTATTCTATATCACAGATTTAGTGGTGTTTGGGGACGATGTGCTGAGCGTGTCCTTTGCGTTCTACATGAGCCTGGAAACTGTAACAAAAAACACAAATTAGGATAACGCAGGTTATTCATCCAAAGATTTTCTAACTGCTCTACAAATGCAGCCTTGGGGAGCGTATCCACAAATGCAGTCATGGGGAGAGACTGAACTCTATTCTACATCATACATGATTTCCGACTTCACTGCTGGGTGGAATGTACAAGCTACACCGCCTCAGCCTAGTGTTCAAAGAAGGCCGAAAAACTCAAAGTAATTTATTGCATCCGTTGTCATACGACAGGATGACGAACACAGTCAATTGCGTAGTTTCTTTAGATAGTCATACCCATTGTGCTTATCAGCGGTGTAGTGTACGACGCGCACGGTGCCGTCGGCCTCATGCAGCGAGTAGTAGCCCTTCACGCTGTCTCCTTCGCGGGTCTCATGCTGTGAGTGGTGGTCGTGGTGGTGAGGATCTTCCACTTTGTATTCGAACTCGTATTTGGTATCAGCCTAGACAAAAAGCAAACGTTAGCTCTATTTTTCAGCCAGCAAGATAATTTTTATCATTCTCGTTGCCTTATCCCGTTTTTCTGTGGGAATCGGCTGCTTAACCCAGGGGATTTATCGTGGAACCAAGTTTTTACACAGAGCTACTGCCATCTGACCTCCGCAACCAGAAAGCTTACCTGGCCTGAATGTCAGGCTGAAGGCCTGAAGGTTAAGTCACATTCAATTATAATCTAAATTCAAAGTTTGTTTGAATGTGGTTTTCATCACGATGTTTTTCCTTCACTGTAAGAGCAGTTGGAAATGTACGTAAGTAGAAAACACATTGGTCTATGGCGGGGATCAAACTCGGGTCTCACGATTGTAAGCCCGGTGTCCCAACCACTTGGCCACCGGCACTCGTATATAACTATAAAAACCATATTTGAAAAAAAAGATTGTTCTTCTAACCCTGTAGTCGAAGTCCTTGTGTCCATGTTTATCCTGGAACTCGATCTTGTGCCCAGGCCCGTCGTGGCGGTGGATGCTCTGCGAGGAGTAGCCGTGGTGGTCATCATGGTGACCACCCTGCTGAGCAGCCACTATGGCCACTAGGGCGAACATACACAGCACCTGGGAACCCAAAGGATTTGCTATGGCTTATCCAATTTCAATGTGGCATTGCCTCATTTGAATGAGTGGCTCCAAGTTACCCCAAGGTATCGTAGAAATTATTGTGAGTATAAATCCAGGGAATGGGTCACAGTGAGATCCTATGAGAAATTACACCATGGAGTTTTTCACTGCCCTAGCCAACCTGGCTGCCAAGCATACTTAGTATGACGAGTCGTCAATAATAAAAAGACCCTTAAATGTGTTCAATAGCTACAAAAGATGATAGGACCAAAAAGGATCCGTTAAATAACTACTTATTACAAAGTATTCAATTGGTCTGTATGTTTCGGATACTATTTATACTCGTATTTTGATTTTTATATTGAATATTACCTTAGAGTACATGATTGTTTAAAGAAATATGTTAACACCCCAGAAGAACTAAAGTGACTGATAAAAACAATGAGATATTTTTTCTTTTTATAGGAATACCAGATTCATAATGAAATCACAATTTTATACCTGATCGTATTGCCTGTGAGCAATAAAAGTTTCAGACGGGTTTTACAAACAACAGTTTTTCAACGAAGCTTTGAAAAACTCATCATATTCAGTCTTGATATGTGGCTAAACTATAATTGAATGCTCGAAAGTATTGAAAAATAGTTTGAATCTGTATGTATAGCAAAGTTTTACAGGATATTTTGTTTTATTGCCTTTATGTGTATTTGAGCGTCTGATTGCTAAGAGTTTTTCATAGATATGCTTTTATGCTCGTTGAGATTCCTTCAGAATATTTTTTGGATCGGAGGTTGATGCAAGCCAAGTAAAGTTTGTGACCAGTTTGTTGCGTTTGCAGCTGATTTTGGCAAAAGTGAGTGTGTCCTTGACTTCTGGTTTAAGTATCGCACAGGTTTTGTACACGCCTACCTATTTTGGAGAAAGGAAACGAGAGCAATAATGACATTGCATGAAACTGGAGCTGTCTTGCTGCACAAACCTGCAGGTGCATCTGGTGCATACATTAAGTGGTTTCTTGAAGTGATGATATCTACGACATCACGAGTCAGTATTGGCAATAATATTATGTGTAGGTATTTGCCATGTGATGCCGGCTTAGAATAGCATCACCCTATTTCCTACCCATGGGTGTCGTAAGAGGCGACTGAGGGACTTGAGGGTTTCAGGTGTATTACAACTTTTAGGCGACAGGCTGACAAGCTGTCACTATAGTGATACACAAATTATCTCAAACGGCCCTTTATATTTGTCAGACGTGGCGATAACGACCGTAATTTTACGGTCGTCAACGCTCTGCCTACCCCGCGAGGGGTAAAGCCGTGATTTATGTACGTATGTATGTAGGTATTTCTTTTACAATTTGATAGTTCAGTAGGTTTTAGCGTAGAAGTATTTCTTGCAGTCCCCTATCGGCAAATCTCGTAAGGCGGTTGATATTTATGACTTTGTGAATTTGTTCCCAGTCTCGTTAGGAGATTGCGCGCTGAACCACCTGATTGTCTGAAAGAATGGTGGTTCTGTGCTTCGGAAGGCACGTTAAGCTGTCAGTCTCTGTTGCTGTTCATGATTACTGAGACGGCAGTCGTTAATACAACCATGTCAGAGAGCTGCTGAAAATCTTTGACATTCATTCACACGTTCACAAGGGTTCATTGGGTCGTCGAAGATTCGGTGTTCCATTCGAAAAGAAGAAGAATATGACTTTTTAATTAACACAAAATTATTGCGATGAACATAGTTATGCTTTCCTAAATAAATTCCTAAGTAAAATGACCATCTACTAATAAAATCAGATTTTCTAAAGATGTCCTAAATACTCATTATAATTCATCGGCAGATAAATATACATAATCGTAAGATATGGGGAAATAGCATGACTTCGTTTCTTCGGTCTTGGTTTCAGACTTCTATGTAACTTTACCTTCGGTAGGATGTCAAGTACATGTCAACAACGTACCATTTGCACAACTTTAATTTATCACAATAAAACTATTTCGAATGATTTAAGTTGTATTAGAACCAATTTTTTTTATAAATATTTTAACTACTTACACTGAATAATGTTGTCATTTATGTTTTATCATCTTATTATTGTTAAAATACTATTTTCAAACATTTCTGTTTATGATAGTCGCGGAATTTTGGATTGCATGAATAGGTACATACATACATACATATATCACGCCTTTAGTCCTTGCGGGGTAGGCAGTTCGTTAACGGCCGTAAGAATACGGTCGCTATCACCACGTCTGACATTTTTGAGAATTGTTTTCCAAGGTTGTTTCAGAAAACATGTGTATTACTATAGTGACAGGTTGTCAGCCTGTCGCCTAAAAATTGTGATACATCAATACTCTCGAGTCCCTTAGTCGCCTCTTACGACACCCACGGGAAGGATGTGAGGTGATGCTATTCTAAGCCGGCATCACACGACTCATTCATTGCATGAATTTGACATCATATTTCTGTAATTTTTTTTTTTTGCCCATATTTACATATTTTATAGTACTTTGTTATTCTAATGAACTAAAACTATAAAACAACGCTCGTGACTGAATTCTGCGTCGTTGGTGAAAAGAGGGTCTTTAGATAAACATTTGCTACTGTGCTAATAATTGTAACTGAAATTCATACTCTGCTCTACAAATAGCACTCACAATTCCTATTACGGCAGTGAAAGATTTTAAGAAATATTTTGTACAAATTAAGCTACACAAACTACAACTGGTTTTGGTTGGCAACATAAAATTTTGTATTAATCGTATAAAAGGACTTGTATCGTTCGATAACTACATCAGATTCTTACTGAATTTTGCTCGATAAAGACATCACAAAATTTTATAAAATGATGACCAAGGTTGTGTGTCTGTTGGCCCTGGTGGCTCTAGTGGCTGGGCAGCAGGGTGGTCACCATGATCACCACCATGCCTACTCCTCCCAGAGCATCCACCGCCACGACGCACACCCGGTGCCGGTTGAATACAAAGACAAACATGGACACAAGATCGTCGACTACTACGTAAGTACTGGACCTCATAGAAACCCCTTTTTCTTTTTTTCTTTTTCTGCTCTTATCAAGGTGTAATATGACTTAAACGAGTTATCATCTAATGGACCAATCTATACTAGATATATTATAACTAATTACTGACGCACTAAATTTCGTTAGGATAGCTTAAAATCAGTAGAATACTTGTCTGCGTATTCATTAACTACCTCTATGAACTTTGAACTTTCTCTTAGTCTTAACACGATTTCTAAGACATCAACAAATCTAAAATGTATTTTCTTCTAGGCACACCCTCACTACGAGTACAAATACGAAGTGAAGGACGAGCACACTCACGACATCAAGTCGCAGCACGAGTCCCGTGACGGCGACCACGTGAAGGGCTACTACGAGCTGCACGAGCCCCACGGCCACGGCAGGAAAGTTGAGTACGAGAGCGACAAGAAAACTGGGTAATTGTTTAATTTAATTACATTTTCATTATCAGCTTAGAACTCCCTACATACTACCGAGTACCACGTGCGTCGGTCCTGTATTTTTACCCGACTACAGCAAAGCAAAAAGGAGGGTTATGATTTTGACCGGTATGTATGTATGTATGTGACAATAATTCCTTTGTTCCCTCCTAGCTCCGAATCTACTTGTCAGAATTTGACAAATGAGGTGTCAATAGAAGCGTCTGAACAGTCCGATGGTTATAGGCTATGTCATGTCACAATAAAGTGAACATGGCGCCCTCTAGTGTGCATAAAGATACGAACAAAAATTTTTTTTTTCTTCTAGCGGTATCGTGTTGGGTATCAAACAAAAGGGCTTAAATAGCACATTTCAAAAATATATATAATGTAGGTGAAAGATTAAAACTTTCTTGCATTTACGCAATTTCACTTTAGTATGAAATTGGTACATCGGTTCTTTCTCTTTCTCTTTTCGTGTAGGACACCGAGTCGTCTATCGACTCAATTGCTTGCAATGAGTTTTCCAACAACCAGATGAACCCTAGTGTCAGAATTTTCCAACAGCCTTCTGCAAGTAGCAGGCTTCTGACATGGTTCTGTAACGACCGCCGTTCAAGTGATCATAGACAGCAACCGGGACCTACAGCTTAACGTGCCATCCGAAAAACGGAACAATCTTACTTACAAACAATCGGGTCGTTCAGCCTGCAATGTCCTAACCAGACTGGAAATAAATTCACAAAGTGATAAATATCAACTTTGTGAATGACCCACCGAGAATCGAACCCGGAACCTTCTGCGTCAAAGGCAGTCGCACTACCACTGCGCCACATCGGTCGTCAATGAGCCCTACATACGCTAAATATCTTTGTATAAGCTATGGTAAGAAGGAGCTGCTCCTTAGGCTCAGATGTGACATGTTTTTCATCATATTTAGTAGGATGCAAGTAGAAAAGTACCGCGAATATTATCGCATTTAAATTAATTTAACGCGTAGATAGGTAGGCACATAAGAAATCCTACTTATCCTTATCCTAATTCCTTATATAATATTATAAAGGCGGATGTGTGTTTGTTAGGACTTGGCGCTAAAACGGCTGAATAGATTCAAATGATACTTTGTACAAAGATGAAATAATTTCTAGAATAGGACATAGGTTGCTATTTACCGCGGTTAAATATTATCCAATATTTATGAATTAAAATTTTTACAAATTATTTACAATTTTTAGGCGACAGGCTGACAACCTGTCACTATAGTGATACACATGTTTTCTGAAACAACCTTGGAAAACAATCCTCAAAAATGTCAGACGTGGCGTTAGCGACCGTATTTTTACAGCTGTTAACGCTCTGCCTACCCCGCAAGGGATAAAGGCGTGATATATGTATGTATGTATGTATGTAATATTTTTGAAAAAGGTGCGCTATTGAGCCAATACGCGTTTTAGGAAAACTGACAGGGACATCTGTTGTTTGAGACTTTTGACTTACTCAGTTGACTCACCTAAATTGACGTTTAAGTCACAATACGAGTACGTAAGCAGTAGCTTGTGCATATAGAATATGTTTGAACAAGATGTTGAATAATTGCTTTTTCAAAGATATCAAAACATTTTGCATATTAATATGTCATGGTAGTTAAGATGTTTTAATAACAAGATCTATCGAGTATTGACAAATATAATATTTTGACAACTAGCGAGCCGTTTTTGGTCACGAAATTCATATGAGTAAAATACTGGACAAAAATGTACTCTGAAAAAGGATGACGTTATTTAATGGTATATCTTAAATCAGCTGCCAACGCAGTATAGCAAAGAGGAAAGTAAAAATATTTTTGCAAATCGACACCAGCTCCCAGCGCTGACAAGGGGGGTTGAGGGGGCTAAACCCCTCAGAGAGCAACTGTTTATATCGTGTTGGGTATCAAACGAACTGTCATATTTTTCATCTCATTTAATGGGATCCAAGTTGGAGGTACCGCGAATTATCACATTTAAATTAATTTAACGCGTAGATAGATAGGTAGGCAGAGCGAAAGCGGAATAAAGAAGTGATATGTGTTTATATGTATGTATGTATAGATAGGTACAAACGTAAGAGATCCTACTACTGATATTCTAAAAGCAGATATTTGTGCATTTTTCTCAGAACTTGGCGTTATAACGCTTCATATATTCATATTAAATTTTATACGTAGCTAAATAATAAATCAAAACATCTGTTTTGGTAATGTAACTAACAGCAAGCATCGACACGGAAGGTTGAGGGGGGCTTTCCCCCCTCACAGAAAAAGTAATAGAGACATCTCTTTTATTAATGAAACCAGCAGCAAACATCGACACGGGAGGTTGAGGAGGTTGAGGGGGCTTTCCCTCCTCGCAGAAAAAGAAACGGAGACATCTTTTTTGGTAATGAAACCAGCAGCAAGCATCGACACGGGGGGTTGAGAGGGGCTTGCCCCCCTCACAGAACAAAGAAAATGAAATACCTGTTTTGGTAAAGAAATAACACGGGGGGGTTACTAGCACATTTTATATATACCTAACAAAATCATACTACTGTTTAAATTAGTACCTACCTACATCTCCAACAAAAAATCGTGAAAATTTTAGTTTACAACCCCAAAATAATTAAAATAAAAAGAAGTCCAAAAACTAAAACCCGACTACTGAGATTTCGCGCTCTAAAAAGTAAGAAACAAGAAATCTGAAATAATAACTACTCACGATTGAATGTGTTTTTCGTCTCCAAAATTCATACAAAGTTAACAGCTATTATAATTTATTTTCATGGCAGTTTAATATAAAGTTCATCGTGGTTTTCAAGTGATAGCTGTGGTCGTTTGCCACGTTGCCTTATTTATTTTAATAACTAGATAGTACTAGAACACGTGGCAAACGACCACAGCTATCACCTGAAAACCACGGTGAACTTTATATTAAACTGCCATGAAAATAAATTATAATAGCTGTTAACTTTGTATGAATTTTGGAGACGAAAAACACATTCAATCGTGAGTAGTTATTATTTCAGATTTCTTGTTTCTTACTTTTTAGAGCGCGAAATCTCAGTAGTCGGGTTTTAGTTTTTGGACTTCTTTTTTTGTATCAAAAGGTTGCAAACAATGGTCACTAGGGTTACCGCCCATATAGCGGCTAGTTTAGCTACTGAACTTCTTCCTATTGGTTTTTTCTTGCAATAACTACGAATAAGTAAGTGTAAACTAAGTCTTCTTAGACTTAAAAAAAAAATTGCACATGTTTGAATATGTAATATTTCTTTTGTATTGTATGGTACATAACAATCACAAAACCTACATAATTCTGACTTTTCTGATTTATACTATGTTTAACAAATTTCATTTCACTTGTTTCAGTTTCCACGCTACCGTGAAACACGACACCCACCACGTCATCCCCAAGCACCACCACTAAAAACATAATTTTATTTTTAATTATTTAAATAGTGTATTCTACTTTTTTTGTTATGTTTTTGTTTCAAACATCTGTGAAATGTAAATAAAGATGTGTGTAAAATTTTTGAACTTTAATTTCGTTCCTGGGCAAGAATATAGGCAGTCAGTTTTTTGAAATCATCTTCTTCTCTTATCTTAATTAGCGTACATCATCCCACTGCTGGGCAAAGGTAATTAAAATCATAAACAAAAAAAAACATTAAATTTTTTGTTGTTAATATATATATATATATATATACCGACTGTCCCGATGGCGTAGCGGATAGTATGCCTACCTTCTACGCCGAGGGTCGTGGGTTCGATCCCCACCGGACACAAATATTTGTTAAGTCAATTTTCAAATATTTGTGTTGAGTCTGGGTGTTTTCTATGTATAATATGTATTTATTTACAAAAAAAAAAAAAAGTATATATGTATTAGTATCAGCTATCTAGTTCCCATAGTACAAGCTTTGCTTAGTTTGGGGCTAGATGGCGCTGTGTGAATTGTCCAGGATATTTATTATTTATTATTATTATTATATAAAGACTTTTTTCTTTTTTTAGTTGCCTGCTCGATGTCCCAGTGCAGGGCAAAGGCCTTCCCTCCAATAAAAAAAGAAATTAAAATTTTACCAATATGTTTTTTGTAATGTTCAATATGTACCTATTCTATTTTTTTACTCTATTGAGTCAAAATTCGATGCTTCTGGGCATGATACGTTAAAGCATGAATCATGATGAAAAATTTAGGGTGTGCAAAAATAATTCCTGAAATGAAATATATTTCAAAGGGAAAACCCGTTTATCTAAAACTGAATTTTTAGTGTGCACACTAAGTGCATGCCATATCCTCGCATCGTTATATGCAAGTCTCATTTATTTTAGTACTCCTGTAAAAATAAAAACAAGAAATAAGCAGGGCTTATTGTGTCCTTTTCCTGTTGTATTTGTCTTGCATCCACATGCCATTAATAAATGCATGTGGATGTGCAAAAAATGATTAAATGATAAGGATACATTTTAACTAGGCACAGGAAAATTAATTGCAATTTCTAGGTATAGGAGCAAACAAATTCTACACACACATTTACGGCCATAAAAATATGGCAGCTAATGTCACTATTACCCTGGCCACGTCTGACAAATACATTTTTAAATACAGTTTTGTAAAATCGTGTATCACTATAATGGCAGGACTATTAGATGCAAAGTTTCATTGACTTTTGGTGCTAATATGTGTGGCATCGGTTTTATGATTGCCGTACGATAACTTGTATTCCAATGAGTTCCGTTCTCTACGGTAAATTTTGCGGCGCAATTGTCAAGACATTTTTATAATCAAAAATATATCTAAATATTACTCAGTACCCGCGACTTCGTAGAAAACGTGTTAAAAACTTTTGTTTTAGTTATACAGGATGTAAAAAAAATTGCTGCAAATATTTTAAGGGGTGAAACTGAATAACTTTCCCCAAGGAACATATGTCGAAATATGAAAAATTTGGAGCTCCCATACAAATTAACGACCGACAAATTGTATGGGACGTCCAAAAAATTTTCTCATATTTTGACCTATGTTTCTTGGGGAAAGTTCTTCAGTTTCATGGGTTCATTCACCCACATATTTGCAGCTATAATTTTTACACCTTATATAACTTATAACAATATAGGTATTGTTAGAGTCTTTAGGTATCGCTGGTGTTGCAATAAAAGATGGACTTCGTTATATATAGTAGACTGTATTGTAAATGCTGAGATAGAGCCAGAATCTTAATAAGTAGATCAAATCGTCGCGATGACTGAATGTGAAGAAGGGAATTAAACAGTTGCGCCCCCGCACCTCGCGTGGCTGTCGGCTGGTGTGTTCCATCGCACTCAACAGGTATTCTTAGAATGTCTTAAGATTTCGGTTCTTTTAAAAGCGCACATTTTATGGCAACCATTCTTGATTGCATAATTAGCTATCATTTATGCTAGCATTATTATTATTTGTGTTTATGAATTCAATGACCTTTGCCCAGCAGTGGGATGATGTAGGCTAATTAAGATAAGATAAGAAGGTGATTTCAAAAAATTTACTGCCTATATTCTTGCCCAGGGACGAAATTAAAGTTCAAAAATTTTACACACATCTTTATTTACATTGCACAGAAGTTTGAAACAAAAACATAACAAAAAGGGTGGAATACACTATATAAATAATTAAAAACAAAATTATGTTTTTAGTGGTGGTGCTTGGGGATGACGTGGTGGGTGTCGTGCTTCACGGTAGCGTGGAAACTGAAACAAGTTAAAGGAATTTGTTAAACATAGAGTTTAAGAAACATTGCCATGTTTAGACATTTCAAAAAAATCTTTTGTTTACAATTAAAGAAGAATGTTGTTTAGACACACATATATCACGCCGTTATCCCTTCCGGGATAAGCAGAGTGTTAACGCTATCGCCATGTCTGACAAATATTGAGGGCCCTTTCAGTTGAAGACTGTTGTTTACACTCATTCGTAGTAATTGCAAGAAAAAGCATACAGGAAGGCGTTAAGTAACTAGACTTCCCGCTATATGGGCGGTAACCCATGTGACCATTGCTTGCAGCCTTTTCATACTAAATATACAGGACCGGCCCAAGTGGCAAGTGAAAAAAAGAGGTCTATACGCGGTAGTATGTAGGTAGTGCTGATTATGAGAATGTAAGAAAATTTTATAATTACCCAGTCTTCTTGTCGCTCTCGTATTCAACCTTCCTGCCGTGGCCGTGGGGCTCGTGCAGCTCGTAGTATCCCTTCACATGGTCGCCGTCGCGGGACTCGTGCTGCGACTTGATGTCGTGAGTGTGCTCGTCCTTCACTTCGTATTTGTACTCGTAATGAGGGTGCGCCTGGAGGAAAATACATCTTAGTCTTGTTGATGTCTCAGGAAACGTGTAAAAAAATTCAAAGTTCATAGAAGTATTTAAGGCATACGCAGACAAACATTCTACTGATTTTTAACCTAATACTAATGAAATTTACTGAATACATACATGCATAGGTATATCATCCCTTCTATTTCTATAAGTATCCCTTATCCCTTGCGGGGTAGGCAGAGCAATAACGGTGGAGCAAATTTTAGTACGTAATTAATTATATCGAGCATACATTCGTCCCTTAGATGATAACTTGAGTAGGTCAACTTGTTTAGAGCTAAGAATAGAAATAGAGGTTTCTATGAGGTCCAACACTTACGTAGTAGTCGACGATCTTGTGTCCATGTTTGTCTTTGTATTCAACCGGCACCGGGTGTGCGTCGTGGCGGTGGATGCTCTGGGAGGAGTAGGCATGGTGGTGATCATGGTGACCACTCTGCTGCCCAGCCACTAGAGCCACCAGGGCCAACAGACACACAACCTTGGTCATCATTTTATAAAATTTTGTGATGTCTTTATCGAGCAAACTCAGTAAGAATCTGATGTAGTTATCGAACGATACAAGTCCTTTTATACGATTAATACAAAATTTTATGTTGCCAGCCAAAACCAGTTGCAGTTTGTGTAGCTTAATTTGTACAAAATATTTCTCAAAATCCTTATCATGACACCTTTCACTGCCATAATAGGAAATTGTGAGTGCTGTATGTAGAGTAGAGTATGAATTTCAGTTAGAATTCCTCTTTTCATCTGCGTCACAGAATTCAGTCACGAGCTTAGTTTTATGTTAGTTTGTGAGAATAACAAAATAGTGTGACATACAGGGTGTAAAAATATTAGCTGCAAATATTGTAAGGGGTGAACCAGTCCATGAAACTAAACAACTTTCCTAAAGAAACATAGGTCGAAATATGAGATTTTTTTTTGACCTCGCATACAATTTGCCTTTGTCGGTCGGTAATTTTGTATGGGAGGTCCAAGATATTTTTTCATATTTCGACATATGTTCCTTGGAGAAAAAAGTTGTTCAGTTTCATGGGCTGGTTCACCCCTTAAAGTATTTGCAGCTATTTTTTTAACACCCTGTATAAACATGAACAAAAAAACCAATTTAAAGAAATATTATGTCAAATTTATACAATCCCAAATTCCGTGACTGTCATTTCAACTATCATAGCAGTACGGTTTGAAAATATTATTTTCGCAATATTAGGTATGAAGATGAAAAATAACAATATCATTTGGTGTAATGTAACTTGTTCAAATATTTCTATATAAGAGTAAGGTAAGTTCTATCACAAGTTAAATTCGTTGAAATAGTTTTATTGTGATGAATAAAAGTTGTGCACGTTTAAGCAAACAATATGTCTGTTTTTTAGAACGTAGATGTATTAGTTTCAGCTGCTAGTTACTCATCTCATACCATCTTGCAGGTTAATGAGAAAACACGTTTGTTAATAGTATTGTGTAGTTGTGGTCACTTCCATTTGTGTTGCGATCTTTTGCTGGTGAATGTTTAAAGTTCGGTCCCAAAATACATAAAACGTGTAATCGCATACCTTCGGCAGCAAGACCTAAACTTGTTTTTGGTTTGATAATACAAAATCAGCTCAACTTATAAAAGAAATGGATTTTTTGTGTGATTATTAGTTAATTACTGTATTCTGTTGAATAAAGACAACTGCAATACGATGGTGTCCAAGGTATATATTTTAAAGTATTTTTGCAAATCGCAAACAAATTTTGAATAAAGATACATTACTGACATGTTTAGAGATTGCTGAAGCTGTACGATAAGAAAGTTGAAAAAAAAAATCAGCAATGCTCATGACAAAATATGTTTCGGGATTGAAGTGTTCTACGATAAGAAAGTAAAAAAAAAATCCTTTTTTCTCAGATTGTATGCCTCTTCGCCTTAGTGGCCACGGTAGCTGCTCAGCTTGGACATGAACATGGCCACCACGACTACCACACTGGCTATTCTTAGCAGAGCATCCACCGCCACGATGGACACGCGCAAAAGATTGAATTACAGGACAAACACGGACACAAAGACTATGACTACAGGGTAAGTTTCTGCATGAATTTTTTTAACATTTAGTCATCAGTATCAAACCATGAACGCACTTATAGCTCCTACTTAACTTCTTTTCTGCAATAGATGGCTTTCCCTGAAAGCCTACGCATTACTATGGCAGCACATCGATTGTCATACGTTTGCCCTACCAACTAACTGTTTGCAACTATTGCCCTTCTACCTTAGTAGCATTCCGAAATGATAGAAAGTCACTACAATATATTGGACGTATATAGCCCAAAATTCTGATTTACTTACTCCAGTATAAATTTATTACCCGAAAAAGCGACAAGATTACAGCAAAGCAAAAAGGAGCGTTGTCATTATGTTGACCGTGATGAGGAGCGGAACACTTGATATAAGTCTAAGTCTAAATAAATAAAATTATGAAGTTTGTGAACACCTAATTGATAATGGTGTATTTTTTTCCAGGCGCACCCTCACTACGAGTACAAATACCAAGTGGAAGACAAGCACACTCACGACATCAAGTCGCAGCACGAGTCCCGCGACGGCGACCACGTGAAGGGCTACTACGAGCTGCACGAGCCCCATGGCTCCGCCAGGAAGGTCCAGTACGAGAGTGATAAGAAAACTGGGTAAGAATTTGTCACATCATATCACACAATAGCTGTCCATAGTTGAACCTAGGCCTCCTACAAGGTAGGATCTCTCGAGTTTGCCATCCAGACCGTACCGTTCTCTTAGTTTTTCCACCTGGCCGTAGGACGTCCAATAGTACGCTTGTCTAGATGTGGTTCCACTCGAAAACCCTTTTACTCTACCGTCCATCAGTTCATCGTCAGATGTAGCCGCAGCCCAATAATTCTGGTGGCTTGAAGTTAATAGTCCTTGTAGAATGTGAGTTGAGATACTTATAGTGCTAAATAAGACTGAGAAATGATTGTTACAATTTACTTCTTCTTCTTATCGTGTCGATGGCAAATTTAGATTTTATGTGCTCAATCTACTATTATGACATAAACTAACTTTATGATATAAACGTTTTTAATAATTTTTACTTACTTACTGTTTTTTTTTTGTTACAGTTTCCAAGCCACAGTTAAACACGACACGCACCATGTTTACTCCAAACATCATTAAAATGGAAAGTTAAGCGCTCATCAAAAATACATGAATACAAAAATCACGTTTACACCCTCACAGGGTTCACAGGGCGTCAGTTTTCATGAAATGAGTGACTCATCAAACCAAATATCGAAGCTCTTGCTACAATAACATGCGGTCTATCCATTATTTGTCTTGTTTAACATTAAAACTTATATCACTTCTGACTAGAACAATTTTGCTCAGAACGTTGCCGTTGTAATTTTTGGTGTTGCGAAAAAATCTGTCAAAAAATTATAATGACTGCATTTTGAGCGAAACATTTCATGTCTAATATTCCGTAGATGTAGGTATTAACGCACAACGCAGCGGTCTGCCAGATCCATACTAGAAATGTCAATCCCCATAAAACCACTCAACCGATATCGACGCAACTACGGTTTTGGATTGACGTTTCTAGTATGGATCTGACAGACCGCTGCATTACGAATGCGTTATTTGAGCGCTTCATTGTGCGTTAAGTGTGGGGGAGGCCTTATATATAGCCAAAAGAAATTTTATGTTACGTGTACAGAAATGACAAAATTTTAGTTTTTTCTATGTACTGTCAAGCTCAAGCTGGGTGAACAGACTGAACTTTAGACCGTTCTTGTATAATTGCATTTTTAAGACTTATTGGCGAATCGAGAGTCTAATTATTGTGAAATTTTGAGTCTTGTTTTTGTTACTTTTGTTGATTAATTGTGTTATCTTTGTTATTTTATTGTGCAATATACTAATTTTAAGTTCAAACGTTCTTTTATTAACAATACTGATTATTTTTTTATCCTTCACCATCATTCGTCATCTGTAGGGTGTAAAAAAATTAGCTGCAATTATTTAAAGGGGTGAACCAGTCCATGAAAATGAACAACTTTCACCAGGACCACAGGTGGAAATATAAAAAAATTTTGGCCCACCCATGCAAAAGTACCGATCGACTGAGTCAATTTGTATGGGAAGTCCAAAAAAAATACTCATATTTCGACCTATATTTCTTGGGGAAAGTTGTTCAGTATCATAGGCTGTTTCACCCCTTAAATTATTTGCAGCTAATATTTTTACACCTTATTTACCTTCCTTTGTCCTTGAATTACTTTTAAAGAAAAAAAATCTGTTATGAAGTTGAGCTCTGATGTTTTTTTATTCATATTTTCTTCAAAAAATCCGATGAAATTTAATATCGTTTTTTAAAAACAAATCGTTTTCATAGTGGCATGTCCTAGCTAATTCTTCATATCTGTTAAACGCGACCATTACTTACATAGCTCTTATAATCTCTAACAAAACCCGCCATTTCCTACTTCCTACGCGCATTTTTTATTTTCATTAGGTACAGCCGAAGTCGAATTGTATGATGGTTTATATCATTTCCGGTTATGTAGTTAATCCGGGTTATATTCTGTTACGAGACAGCAGTAGCAAACAATATGGCAACGTAGCAGCAGTCACCGAGTGCCAAGAAATCTGGAAAACGAATACACACTACTTAATTATGAAATAAGAATTCCAATTTTTATCTTAATGTACCTTAGCATTTTGTAACATATTCAGGTTGACAAAACTAATCCGAACTGTTTAAAATGTTGACATCCCTACATGAAGGTAGTTTCAGGCAGAAAGGTGCTCGAGTTGAACTACTGCTCCTTGGTAAATGTGGGTCGTGTGCCTGCCCTATATCACTCTCATAGAAATATGTAGTTTTTGCCCTCTAGTCTGTCTTCTTTCCATATAGCCAAGGTAAGTTTCCAAGCTATCAGGGTTCATCATACCTATATTTCGATATGCATCGATGTCATTTCTTGACGGAATTGTACATACTCAAAAAAAATGTTGCCTTTTTCGTACAGATAATGAAAAGTCAGTTTTAATGTGGAGATCTATAATGAGAAACAAGTTGGCATATCCAACGTATATGTAAAGGTATTCAATAGATAATACTTTAAGGTAACATCTATCAAAATGCGTATGATTTTTCGAGACTTATGTTTTATATGACTACATTATAAATTTTAAATAAATAATTTGAAAACATAAAAAATAAACGAAACTGATGGATAAATTTAGCGCTTTACCAATAAAGAAAATTAAATAATAGTAATAAAGACATTTATTTACCAATTACAAAGTTACATATAAAGACTAAGGCGGACCGCACACTTAACGCACGACGGACCACTAAAATATCGTACTGGTCTGTCAAATCCACACTAGAAACGTCGCTCCCGATACTAAAACCGCACTCAACGGACGACGCTGCGATAGCGCTGCGTCGACAGTGGTTGAGCGGTTTTAGTATGACGATTGACATTTCTAGTATGGATCCTACTATGGATCTGACAGACCGCTGCTATGTCTTAGCGCGCTGTTGTGCGTCAAGTGTGCGATTCACCTAAATACGAAGAATAAAATAAGTCCGCCTGTCCTAAATAGCCAGAAGTACTTCGTCGACGGTGTTAAAGATGACCATCATTGTAGAAGTGTACAGGTACCTGCATTTATTTTAGGAGAGGCCGATCTGTATGTTTATTTTCTTTACTAGTAAAATTTTGCCATTAGTTTCGTTGAGGTACTCATGATGTAAAAAGTACCTCAGGATTGGAAAACCGGAAATCATCAATTTTTTCTAACTTCCGTAATAAAAATTCTGGGTGGTGGATCTTATACGAGTAACCCTTGCTTAAACTTTCCTGACTTGCTGCCATGGGTCTCATATTCGTAGATGGTATGTGACGTAGGTTAGTCATGGATACGACTAATATGACACAAGAGAGAAAAGAGCTGTGTGATGCCGGCCTAGAATAGCATCACCCCACATTCTTTCCGCGGGTGTCGTAAGAGGCGACTAAGGGACACGAGGGTAATGGCGTATTACAATTTTTAGGCGACAGGCTGGCAACCTGTCACAATAGTGATACACATGTTTTCTGAAACAACCTTGGATAACAATCCTAAAAATGTCAGCCGTGCGTGGCGATATTTCGTATTTGACTTATAGGTATATCTGCGCCGGCCATCGAAGCGCGTGACTGTCATGCTGGTTATGGTTTTCATCAAGTTTATTAAAAATGCAATCACCTCAATCACGGGACAACTAGACAAGAATTGATAGTAGTAAAGTATTAGCTACAAAAAACATTGTAAAACTCTCACCGAGTTGCCTTTTAAAGTTACATAATAGTCAACGTGCTTATGTCCATGCTTGTCCTTGAAGGTGTCCTTCTGTGGGTGACCGTCGTGACGGTGGATGCTCTGCGAGAAGTACGCGTAGTGGTAGTCATGGTAACCCTGCTGGGTAGCTACTACTGCTACCAGGACCACAAGGTATAACAAAGTAAAAGTTGAAAATGTTTCTAAGTCAAGAAATTGACTGATATTATTTCAAGTCACACAACAATTTTTTAAAGTACATATACATACATCCTGTCAATAATTTTAACTAGTTGGTACGTAATTTCATTCATTTAGGAAGATAGGTGCAGAAAAACTGCAAACATTTATAAATAGTGACAATTCCTTTTTGGTAGTTTAATGCAGAAATTCAAGCTCATTATCTAGAACAATGTCAAATTAGTGAAAGTAAGTAGATATATGACAAAACATGTACTATACAAGATCTACGTATTTGGATGTAGACAGTACGAAATCATTAACTTTTAAGTATAAAAGAACTGACCAATAATTACCACAGCATCAGTTAATATTTAGCTTTTGTGTGATAAAGAACAAATCAGCTAGACAATCAAATTATCAAAATGATCTCAAAAGTAAGTACGCACCGAAACTAAAGTAGATTGGTATGATTAAATATTTTATTTCATCTAACAAGTGTGTTATATTCAGATAGTAGTTATTTAAATGATTATGACATAAGTGATTTGTATTACTCTGTATAATGTGCGTTTTTATTTTTATACTAGCAAGATGCACATTTAATAATAATATTGTACAACTAGATAAGGAAATATAATTCGAGCCGATTCGTCTATGAAACGTCAAGGCGTAATTCCTAAACTATACATATCTGTCCTGCATTGAGCATGAGCATCAACGATACGACTTATGACAAAATTCTGACATTCTTTATTTAAATCAGGTTCTATGCGTTATCGCTGTCGTGGCCGCCGTAGCCGCCCAGCAAGGACACGACCACCATGGCCACGACCACCACCACGGGTACTCCTCGCAGAGCATCCACCGCCATGACGGACCAGCTCACAAGGTGGAGTTCAAGGACAAGCATGGACACGTTGACTTTGACTACCGCACTGTAAGTTGTCCATTTACGTTCAAAAGTGTAATCCGTGTGATTCTAATATAGAATGGCTTCGTCGCTTCGTTTTTAATCGTAGGAGTCATAAACAAATCTACTATTGTAGGATAAAACAAATCTATAATACAGGTTGTTGCCTGCATTACAAGGTGATAACAAGATTTTGCAAGGTAGCATTTGACCGTTGTGACGTTGAATAGAAGTAAGGTTTTCAGGAGATTCTTCATTAAAACTCAATAATTAAGAGATCGTATATGTGTATTGCACGTAAGACAAGTAGCAAGCAGGCAGGGGCGAGAGGGGTCCAAAAGTCATACATGAACATCTGACGTTAGTAAGCGCCTATATCAAAGGTAATAGCAATCAAGCAATTAGTCTGATAAGTTAGTGTAGACGGAACAGGAACATGCCCCCCGACGTTGAAAGCGTCAGGTTTCAACCAGAAACTCCAGCTCCAGCAGCATCATCATCAGCAGCGACAGGCAGCGGACATATCTTCGCAAACGACCTTCGTACGATGCCGGTAGCGGTTTTCACATCGGCCACTCGACTGATTCCATCTGAACCAGGAATAAGCGCCACGATTCGCCCCATCTTCCACTTCAGAGGAGGCAGGTTTTCCTCTTTAAGAAGGACGAGAGTATTCAGCTGCAGAGGTTCGTTGGAAGTCCTCCACTTCGTCCTCAGCTGCAGCTCGGAAATGTATTCAGCACTCCAACGCCTCCAGAAGTGTTGTTTGAGCTGTTCAATCCTCTGAAAACGGGTCAACTGATCATAGGAGCGGTCCTGAAGGTCCTTAGTAGGCAGAGCAGTGATAGGTCGGCCGATAAGGAAGTGTCCGGGAGTGAGGGGTGTCAAGTCCTCTGGATTCGACGACAGTGGCGTAAGTGGCCTTGAGTTGAGGATGCCTTCAATCTTCACTAATGTTGTATTAAATTCCTCGTAAGTTAGTCTACAATTTCCCAACACTCTCTGCAAATGGTACTTGGTCGACTTAACACCAGCCTCCCAGAGACCACCAAAGTGCGGGCTGTACGCAGGAATAAAGTGGAAATTGATTCCTTCATTGGCCGCCCCCTCGGATAAAGAGTTACAGCTCGCCTTCAAAAATTGAGAAAGCTCATTCGACGCGCCCACAAATGAGGTACCGTTATCGGAGTACATATCGGTTGGTTTTCCTCTACGGTTCGTGAATCTTTCGAGAGCAAGCAAGAACGTCTGACTGGTCAGATCGCCGACCAATTCTAAATGTATAGCCTTGGTACTGAAACAGATGAATATGGCGATATATACTTTTACCATTCTACATCCACGACCTTGGCGACTGGCACAAGTCATAGGTCCCGCATAATCACAACCAACAGTCTGGAAGACTCCAGGTACTACGCGCTCTTTGGGTAGATTACCCATCAAAGGAGCAACGATATTGCCCTTGATACGAGTGCATTTGACGCATTGACGAAAACAAGCTTTTGCTAATAAGCGACCACCAATGGGCCAAAAAGTTTCGCGGATCGTGTACAACAACAACTGAGGTCCCGCGTGTAACAATCTGAAATGCTCATGGCGGAAGAGTAATTTTGTAAATTTATGTGTGGACTGTATCAAGATAGGGTGTTTTTTATTAAAGGGATAGTCTGAATTTGTCAGACGTCCATAAACGCGCATTATACCATCCTCATCTAGAAAGGGATTGAACTTTAACAAAGGACTCTTTTTGGGTAAACTTTGTTTCTGTTCTAGCAAGGCGTACTCTGGGAAGGATTCGCGTTGTGAAGTTACGATAATCAAGTTCAAGGCTTTACGCAGTTCAATCTCACTCAAAAAAGGAGTTGCATGTGGTTGTTTCCTGCAACTTGCAACGAAACGTAGCATGTAAGCAACAGCACGTTTAAGCCTTAAGAGATTGGAGAACCGATCAAAATCAATAAAAGTCTGTAATGGTGGGTCAGTTTTAGTGAGTAAAGACACTACTACTTCATTGTGCACTTCAGGCAGACTCGTTTCGGCGACTATGTTAGGAGGCCATGAAGCTTCACCTCGGTGTAAGAAATCCGGACCAGACCAGTAAAGCGACTGTGATTGCATGGAGTCAATAGGCACGCCCCGGGACACTAGGTCAGCAGGATTTTCCTGAGTAGGTACGTGTCTCCATTGACAATCGGCAGTCGTTTCCATGATCTCTCCCACCCGATTGCGGACGAACGTTTGCAATCTACTAGGTAGCATCTTCAACCACCCTAGAACGATTGTGGAATCTGACCAAAATGTAGCTCGCTTGACAGGAATGCGAAGAGACTTGAGCGCCCTATCATAAAGTCGAGCGCCTGTCAGAGCAGCACACAGTTCAAGACGCGGTAAAGTAACCGGTTTTAAAGGCGCTACGCGGCTTTTAGCCATCAATAGACGCACGGCAATCTCGCCGTTTTCATTTGAACTGAGTACATATAGGCACGCGCCATACGCTCTCTCGGACGAATCAGTAAAAATGTGAAATTCTAAATTGCAATATGAATCGCAAACCACGATCCGAGGAATACGCAAATCATTTAGACGGGGCAGATTAGAGATCACATCACACCATTCCTGTACAATATCTGCTGGTAACTGATCGTCCCATGATAGCTTGAGCAACCAAAGTCTTTGCATTAGAATTTTCAGACGAATAACACACGGAGACAAAAGTCCTAGTGGGTCAAATATCTGAGATATTACAGACAGCATGTCTCGTTTTGTGTTTTTAGTGGCAATATTAGTGCCAATCGGAAAACAAAGTTCGTCTGAATTGGTTACCCAGCCTAAGCCGAGAACTTTACTAGGTTCGTTACCACCAATATTTAAATCAACAGAAGGTTGTGAGGACTCCGATACCAGCTGCACCTCGTTCGACTTCCATTTACGTAAATTCATACGTGCCGAGCTCAGCTCGGTACATAAACGGTCACGAATACTCTTGGCTTCATCTAATTCGTCACATCCTGTCAGCAAGTCATCGACGTAAAGGTCGTGTATGATGATTTCAGATAAGTCCTTATCCTTGCATTCCACACCCAACTGTTTGAGACACCGTGTAGCCAGGAACGGTGCGCTGGCCATACCATAAGTCACGGTGTTAAGTTGAAATATTTTCACAGTTTCTGAGGGGTCTGGACGCCAATATATCTGCTGGAGATGTCGATCAGAAGGATGAACAACTATAGTTCTATACATTTTCTCCACGTCTGCAGAAAGGACATATTTATAAAACCGAAATCTCGTAAGGATCGATAAAAGATCGTCTTGCACCGTTGGTCCAACCATTTGGATATCGTTTAATGAGATACCGGAAGTAGTACGGGCGCTGCAATTAAATACCACACGTAATTTAGTAGTGATACTACTTTCCCGTAGCACACCGAGATGCGGTATAAAATAAGCAACCAAATCTATTTGTTGCTGAGTCAGCTCCGACATATGGCCTAAACTTTCATATTCAGCCATAAAGTCTCGGTATAATTGTCCAAATGTACCAGTAAGACGACGCTCTGTCGAATTAAAACAGCGTTTGGCTCTCAGACTAGAATCACCCAAGATAAGGGGGTCTTCCTTCAATGGAATTTTCACACAAAAACTACCATCGTCAAGACGGGTCGTGTTTTTAATAAAATGTTGTTCACACATCTTTTCCTCACTCGAATAGGTGGATGATTTGGGGCTAACTTCCTCAAGTTGCCAAAAACGCGATAGTTGCGCTTGAATATCATCGACCTTAGTGAAATTACACTTAATAGAGAAATCCGAGGTACCTATACCCGTAGGGGTTGGGCTGACTGCGATCCACCCGAGATGGGTTTCACGAAGAATGGGATTTCCCTCGCCAAGACTGATCTGTTGTGCCTGAGCAAACGCAATATCCCAAAAATATTGTGCACCGATCAGTAGATCTATAGGTGCCGGCGTGAAAAAGTTGGGATCGGCTAAACAAATGTCAGTCGGCATGTTAATACCCGATAAGTCTATAAGACTAGATGGCACGTCATCAGTGAGAGAGGGCAAAACAAAACATTGCATTTTTGCCGAGTAATTACCATTAACAGAGCGCATAGGTACGAGGCACATTTTATTAATCTGAGAGGTAACATTGTTTATACCTATCACCGTCTTATTAATCGGAGTGTATGGCAAGTTAAGTATGTTGTACATCCTTTCAGATAAAATGCACGAAGTACTTGCGGAATCAAGCGCAACGCGTGCGATATGCTCGCAATTATTGGAATCGTATAATTTAACTAATGCGGTAGCTAAAAGTCCCTCATTGTGTACGAGATCGGACATAGGAATATTAGCCGACAAAGTTATGTTGTTCTGATCACTATGGGAATGCGGCGGGGTGCGGGCGCGGGAAGGCTGCGCGGGAGCGGAAGGAAGCCGACCTTGATTTTCCGATGCAATTTCAATAGGCTCAGTACAAATTACGATGTGGTGCCGACGCCTACATCGCTTGCAACCCGCTTTGTTCTTGTTGCATCGGTTAGCATAGTGAGAAGAAGATTGTAAACAACAATAACAAATTTTAAAATTCGGCAGTAATTTGATACGTTCTTCGACGCTCAGTGCTAAAAACGCAGGACAAGTGCTCAAACTGTGTTGATTATTTTTGCACATAGGACAAGACTTTGCGGTAGAACTCGTACTAGATGAACTAGCATTCATAAGCGAGTTATTTTGTAACGCAACAAAAACTTTTGATCTAGCCTGTGACTGTGTTTTGTGTGAGTGTGACTGAGTATAAAGTGATTTTACGTCTGATAACTCTAATGTTTCTAGAAAATCTGCGCGCTGTCTTATAAAAGTCATGAAAATCTCTAGAGTGATTTTAGTTTCCCTATTTAACTGACTTTTGTGTTCTTCCCATTTATGGAAAGTGATCGGATCGAGTTTTTGTGTTGCTAGGTAAATAAGAAGTGTGTCCCAGTTTTCCGTCGGCTCGCCTAACGCTAGCAGAGCACGTAAGTTTTTATTAAACTGATCTATCATGTTTTTTAGGGAAGATGAAGTTTCTTTTGTAATAGATTTAAGATTGAATAACGCGGCTACATGATTTTGAGTTAACAATCGAACGTTATCAAAGCGGTCCAATAATAATTTCCACGCAATGGAGTAATTTCTTGCACAGAAGTCTACCTTTTTAATTACCTCAGCGGCAGTGCCTTCTAGGGAAGCCCGTAAATAATGAAATTTGCTTATTTCGTCATAATCAGCGTTTTTGTGGATGAGACTGGTAAAAGTATCTCTAAACTCCAGCCAATTTTCATATGAACCTGAGAATTTAGGCAATTGTATTGTCGGCATTCTGATGCTTCTTTTTTGTCTGAAGGACTTTACAGTATGAGCACTACTGGCATCAGAATTAGAATCATCTTCGCATTTACGATATGAAGATATTATTTCCTTTGCTGTAGAAACTAACTTGTAGTACCTATTCTCGAAATCCACGCGCTCCTCATTAAGGCATTCCAGATCTTCAGAAACGGACTCTAATTGCGATTGAACTCCCTCAAATTGGTCAATTAAAATTTCAGTTTTTTCTAAACGCAGCTGCAACTCTCTTACCTCAGTAGTGGACAATGAATCACGGTTTAGCCCATCTAAAAATTTGGAAAAATTTGTTAAACGTAATTTTAAGGTTCCTCTGGAACGGTTTAACTCTTTTTCCACATTTTTCTCATCATCTTTGGTGTCCTCTTCATAAACCATATTGATAGGAGGTGAAAGTCAACCTGGAATTTTACAAAATAGCCTGACTAATAACAATGCAAGGGAAGTTATGCAAGTAAGTTAACAGCTCTGAATTTGCACTAATTGCTGTGAAATTAAAGGTAGTTAAAGGTAAAATATAATTTGTACACAATGAATATTGCTTTAATTACAATATAAAAATAAGTAAGACCTTCAAGTGTATTATTTTACAACAATAAATTGAAAATTACCTAGGCAAAAAGTGAGTGTAAAAAATTACAATTTAGTTAGGTTTAACTAATAAGCGGTTAATTAAATTAGCTGAATTTAGCTAGAAATACTACAAAGAGTATACATAACCAATTTATTAAGAAAATAAAACCTAAATCTCACTGCAACGGTAATTTTAAGTTGTACATAGAATAAAGAAAATACAAATAGGTACTAACCTTTAAAAAAGGCCAATTAACACAATACTTATACCTTAATTAGAGTGTTGGGTGATAACTACACAAGATTAATGAGGATTTACATAAATAAAGTCCTTAATTTGGGCAAAAATCCTTGAGTCCTTGCCACAACCTTGACACCCGTAGAGGTCACTCCTAAAATCCTTATTTATCACTTCAATATTTCTTCTTAGCAATTATCAGCTGGTCCACAATATCCGGCTTGATCCAGGACCATGAATAGAAGTAAGGTTTTCAGGAGATTCTTCATTAAAACTCAATAATTAAGAGATCGTATATGTGTATTGCACGTAAGACAAGTAGCAAGCAGGCAGGGGCGAGAGGGGTCCAAAAGTCATACATGAACATCTGACGTTAGTAAGCGCCTATATCAAAGGTAATAGCAATCAAGCAATTAGTCTGATAAGTTAGTGTAGACGGAACAGGAACAGACGTCTTATGACTAGTAGGTCCTTGTGGATACAAACATAAATACCAGAGGACAATTGAATAATCGCAATTGCCATACCCAGACTACCTAGTCCATAGTGATTTGAAAAGAATAGTATGCGTCAATTACACTGCAGTTTTATATGAACTGACCTCCAACTGACAATAAGAATTCCAATGCTGACCTTCACTTATTAATTCCTATCTTTACAGGGTCATGCCAAGTATGATTTCAAGTACGAAGTGAAGGACGAGCACACTCACGACATCAAGTCGCAGCACGAGTCCCGCGACGGCGACCACGTGAAGGGGTACTACGAGCTGCACGAGCCCCATGGCTCCGTCAGGCATGTGGATTACGAGAGTGACAAGAAGACTGGGTCAGTATCATCAAAGCTAAAAAAAAAGTCGCTTTTTGCGTTCCGCTCTCGTAGACACTGCTAATTCCTTCTATGGATTTGGATGCGTTTTTTATATATTGAATACTTCAAGAAGAACGATCCTTGTATAGGAATTCCGGGAATTCCGAATTCCACTGGAAAAAAACATTTAACGAACTTCTTTCATGATGAAAAAAACGACTACGACTTGAACCCAGTACCGCCAATATAATTTATTTGCAGTAAATAATGTTCACAAAGAAGGTAGACAAGTACAATAATTTCGTATCACATATTTAACCAACTACAATTTGGTATAAAAATTGCGCCAGATGCATAATTTGTAAAATTTTGTAAAATAAAACTTAGATTGTGGTCTTTAGTGTTAAAATTAGTATTTTGAATGTTTTTCTTACGTATTCTACAAATCAATTGTTTCTATTGATGTATTTATTCATTGTAAGTTATTTATTATGTATTTCATATCTTTCAGATTCCATGCTACAGTCAAACACAGCACCCACCACGTTCACCACGACAAGAAGCACTAAATCTATTAAAGTTTTCTTAAAATTATATTGTTAAGTTTATAATGCTACATATGTTTGTCAACCCTTACAATAAATGATAAAACAGTAAAAAAAATGTTCATTTTAATTGTTCCGCTTATTCATGACACCACAAATTGTAATCAGCTTTTTTAAACTTTTACCTAATCGTGGTAAGCGTTTTAGAATAAAAAGTTTTATCAATTTAGTAGATTACGTACTTAGGTATGTAACCAATCAATAACAACCGAGGTTTTTTAACGCCCGAGCGGAGCGAGGGCGGTACCTTTCCGAGGTTGTTATTGATGTTACATCCGTGGTACGTATACTGCTTTACATATCGAATGAAAAGTGAGTAAAATAAAGCGATAAATACAAGAAAACGATCCATATAAGATGATTGTATCGACTGGTATTCAAATTGCACTACTAAACTTTTTTTTCTATGATTGAAAAATATTGAATTAATATGAAAGAAAAGTACCCTAACATAAAGTAGACATTTTTCTGATCGTAGGGATATTAGTAATTTTTACTTTTGTTATTTTAATATTGAGTAATAATTCGACAAACTCATTTGTTGAGGTTATAAAAATACAGATTAAAAATACAATTCCTGCGTTCAAGCAACACAATTCATAGCGGCCAGTTCGAAATTTAAAAATTTTGATGCAGCTCCTATTAAAAATAAGAAGAAATTGATTTTAACTTTTTAATTGTCGCGATTCTATTGGTTCTTTTTCTAGTTCCATATTTAAAATTACTTACAGGCTTAGTTTTAAAACCTCGCCTGTAAGTTGAACTTACAGGTCGTGTTTTTTGTCAGTAATGACCTACTTTCAGAGCATGAGATATGTAAAATTAATTTACTAATTAATTTATGCAAAAGTCAACACAACACAAATTCAAATAAACTTATAATATTGGGCTTGAACGTAATCGTTATTTCCATCTCAGTTCAAAAAATCTGATTCGGACGAAGATGGAATCTGCCTAGGAGAATTAAATATCTATAATGTGGAGCGTTTTTTTTTAACTTACCTCTCATACAAATTGACTTGGTCGGTTGGTAACTTTCTATGGGAGGTCCAAAATTCGTTTTTCATATTTCGACCTATGTTCCTTGAAAAAAATTGATCAGTTTCATGGACTGGTTCACCTCTTAAAATATTTGCAGCAATTTTTTTCATAATTCGACCTATGCTTCTTGGAAAAAGTTGTTCAGTTTCGTGGGCTAATTAGTCCCTTACAATATTTGCAGCTAATATTTTTACACGTTATAAGCTGTAGCTGTATTTTTGTACGATTAGCCAAGCCAGTACTACTGATCGCTAACAGACAGGAGCACCCGCCAGATGGTCCGATGACATCAAAGATAGTGCCGGGACTTTGTGGATTTAAAAAACACTGTGGATTTAGACAGAGCTCCGCGAAGAATGGGGAAGATTAGGAGAGGCATATGCCCAACAATGGGCAAAACCATGCTGACGAAGAAGAAGAAGAACAGACAGGACGATGAGCCACTGTGAAGCTACTGACCGTATTTAAAGGGTTCATAAATGCGAAAATTGTATGTGAAAATATATTGTCACACTATTCTTCATTGCTGGTGGATTATGATCATGATGATGTAGTCCCTTATCATGGACAGGGCTTGCAGAAAGGACTTTCACTGCTCCAGGTGGCTTCGAAAATTGAACAAGCTTCTTTTTCAATTGCAATTTTGCTCCAGGTGGTTTGGAGGCGCCCCCCCCCTTCTCTCCCAGTATGGCTGCCACCCCTTGTTTGCATACGTTTGATTTCCGCAACAACTGTCCAACATCACTTTGTCAAAAACATCTCCTCGTTGATGCTATAGTTAGTCATCTCCCACTGTCTCGCGTTAGAGATCGCATACTATGGACCTACAAAGTTACCAAATGACCACTGACAATGACACGGACCACTGGGTACCCGACGGCAAGGAAGACCACAAGAGAGATGGGTTGACGGAATCGTGTCTACAGCCGAAAAAGGATGGATGGAAAAAGCAAAAGATCGCATAAACTGAAACAGCCTGGAGGAGGCCTATACCCAGAAAAGAGGTTCATAATTAGCAGTCAAGCAACTAAATAATATAATAATACGATGCATGCAGTTTAATTTAATTTAATTTGTATTTTGATTAAAAAAAATACGTTATTTCAATTTTTAAATGTATGTATTATCTAATTATGAAATAAATGGCTTTATTATTATTATTATTATTACTATGTTTTGCACTTCATTTTTACGTGCCATGACTTGCATCCGTATTCATCACTGTCAGAATATCTATGGAAAATTTGTGGTCTTCATTTATCAAACACTTTTCAAAATACGTAAGATCTTTCCCAGACTTTAGTGCAAAAATTTCGCTGTGCTAACGTATACGCCTGTCAGATCCATACTAGAAACGTCACTCCCCATACAAACCCGCTCTTGACGCTGCGGTAGCGTGCCTGTTGTATCCTTTTTGTGTTTGTCCTGTATCTGTTTTTAATATGCAATTAAATGTTAAATATATGGAAAACGGAGTTCAGATTTTATAACATGGTTTTTATTGCTTAAAACTATTAACCAAAAGTTGTCATTAAATTAAATTTATAAATAAATATCCCGGACAATTCAATTAGGTAAGGTAGTTCTCACGCATAACGCATACGTTTGTCAGATCCTTACTAGAAACGTCATTCCACATACTATAATCGCTGTTGACACTGGCCCAACACACAACGCTGCGCTAGCTAATATGAAGAACTACCTACCTACTTATTTGAAAATGCGAAATATTTTTTTTCTTGTTATTTTTAGAATTCAACTTTCATAACCTTAGAATCATAGGAATGGGGCTTTAATACACCTTGTTTGAATTAATGGCGCTTTTAAAATTTCCAGATTTGCAAACAATTTGTCAAATTATTGTATTTGTAAATTATTAGGTGCTCATCGTGAAATTATAGTACGCTAAATTGGTGACAAGTATTTTTGCCTAAATAATTCAGCAAGTGTTTCTTGTTATTTTTCACGTAAATCACATCAATAAAACGTTTAATTTTGATTTAATAGGTATTTTATTTACTAAAACATATTTACAGCAGGTTTCACAAAATTGAAACAACGAAAAGCTAACAAATTAAACAGATTAGGGTAGCGACTAGAGTTGATCGTGGTTTAGTGGTGTTTGTGGTACACGTGGTGGGTGCTGTGCTTCACTTGGGCTTGGAAACTGAAAATAAAAAAAAGAAATTAGGATTTAGCAAGAGCTTTTGATATATATTGATTGAGGCTGTTTAAATATATTGAACTTCCGTTACATTCTTAGTCCATAGGCCGTTACGCAAAAGAATGGTAGAGAATCGAGAAGTCTATAGACAGACAGTAGTATACAGATAGTACATGGCTTATCTTGTAATTTAAAAGCAGATGACGTGGGAGAGTAGAGCCTTACCCAGTCTTTTTGTCGCTGTGGTAGTCAACGTGTCTGATGCCGTGAGGCTCGTGCAGCTCGTAGTAGCCCTTCACGTCGTCACCTTTGCGGGATTCGTGTTGAGACTTGATGTCACCGGTGTGTTTGTCTTCTACTTTGTATTCAAATTCGTAGTGGGGTTCCGCCTGAAAATAGTGGATAATGATAGTGGCACTTAGAAGTATGAAACATATTAATAAATAACGCTTATATGAAAAAGACTTAAAATCGTTGTTGATTTACTGCAAATATTCTGTCAAGAATAGTCTATAATCTTAATAATAATACTTTTACAAAAGGCAGTAATTCTGAATACTTGCAGACTAGTCAGGAAATTTCTCTCAATAGATTCACATTAGCACTTGGCCTCGGCCCGTGCAAAATTTACCTCTTCGGAGAGCCTTATAAAATATAAGAATACATAAATAATAATAATAATAATAAATTATTTATTGCACATAAAAAAAAAACGTGAAACAGTAGTAACAAAAAAGGAGAACAAAGTACAATTAGGCGGCCTTATTGCTATTGTAGCAATCTCTGCCAGGCAACCTTTGGGTGATAAGATAGTGCGTTAAAAAGAGCGGGATAGTGCATTACTAAACATACATAAACTACTTATACCTTTCTACATACTAATACATACATAAATATGACCAATACCTATTAGACTAATATATAAAAGATGATAAACTATTATAAATAAAATATATATATATATATATATATATTATGGCATATAAAGGATAGACAGATAATACATTCTATAAGGAAAATTAACAAAAAAGTAAGATGAAAACAGTTGATTTTAAAAGGGTAGTGTGAATGGATCAGCCAACAACCTCGGACAAAAACAGCTTTTTGACCCGATCTTTGAAGGTATTTAAAGACGGAGCCCGCCGAACTTCTTCAGGCAAAGAGTTCCAAAGCTTGATTGCTCTCACTGTGAAAGACTTTGCACAGAAGTCGGTTTTGTGGGGAGGAAGGTTGAGCCTCAAACAGCTACTGGAACGCAAATTGCGAGTCAGTGTTGTTGAGTGAAGTATAAAACGCTCTTTAAGGTAGGGAGGGGTGTTAGGATTGGAGAGAACGGAATAAAGGAGGGAAAGGATATGACAGTCCCTCCTACGAGATATGGGCAACCACTGAAGTTTGGATCGATATTGGGATACGTGGTCATACTTACGCAAGCTGAAGATAAACCGAATACAGAGATTCTGCAGACGTTCAAGCTTGTTCAGCAGCTGAACAGACAAATCAGGATAGCAAACGTCTGCATAATCCAGTATTGGCAGAAGAAGGGAATGCGCAAGTGAGATTTTGGTGATGGTCGGCAAAAGATTTCTGAGTCGTTTAAGCGACCTGTACGCGCAAAACACCTTCCTGCTGACTTCTGATACGTGAGGCTTCCATGAAAAGCAATCGTCAAAAATAACGCCCAGGTTTTTGACCTTACGGCTGAAAGGTATGGGAATACCATCGAAGATAATCTGCGGCAACGAGTTGTGGTCAATTCGAGACACGTACCAATGACTGCCAATTATTATTGTCTGGGTCTTGGTTGGATTAACCTTCAATCCATAAGAGCGGCTCCAGTCGGCAATGCTCTTAAGGTCTCTGTTTGTGATTTCGATAGCGCCTGGGAGGCCAGAGAGTGGTGTTTGCGTATAAATTTGGAGGTCATCCGCATACAAATGATAGGAAGAAGAAAGGGGAAGTGTGATAGAATTAATAAAAATTGAAAATAAAAGAGGTGACAGGACGCCACCCTGCGGCACACCGGCGGTTGTGTTACACCACGTAGAAAATGAATCTTCAACGCATATGCGCTGTCGACGTCCGCATAAGTAGCTATGAAACCAGTCAATCACCGCTGGCGACACGTTATGAGAACGCAAGGTAGATAGAAGAATGTCAAAATCTACTGTATTAAAAGCGTTGCTAAAATCTAACAACGTCAACACAGTTAAATTCTGTTGTTCCATTCCTAAACGAATGTCGTCAGAAATGTTGACTAACGCAGTAGTCGTGCTATGACCGGGGCGGAAACCAGATTGAAAGGGGTTCAGCAAGTTGTTTGTGGTTAGGAAAGATGTGAGTTGTTGGTGAACCAACCTTTCAAGGACCTTGGAGAGGAACGGTAGGATAGAGATGGGACGGTAGTCAGACGGAGAACAAGATTTGGGTTTTTTAGGTAAAGGAACTATTTGTGCTTCCTTCCAAGCGGTTGGAAACACACCAGAGGATAAGGATTTATTAAGGATCTTGGCAATGACTGGAGAAAGGATATCAAGGAGAGGAACAATCATAGCACGACTAATGCGGTCACTTCCAACAGCATTCGAAGAAATGGCCTGTACGTTCTTCATCACATCACCAGCGGTGACTTCCTGGAACACAAAAGATGAAAAACTAGGAATTGGCAAACTTGAAAGATGGTTTAAAGTACTCAGTTTAGTGGCGCTGTCAATTTCAGCGGACGAAGAGAAATGCTTATTGAGCGAATCCAGGTCTATATTAGTTACAGGATTATTTGTTCGTTGTTTACCAACTCCCAGTTTATTGAGGAAGGGCCAGACTTTAGCCGGATCTCCATTTTCAACCGATTGATGGATATGGCGTCGCTGAATATCCCGTATCTTTGTATTGCAGCGGTTTCTGACCTCTCGAAATTTATCGCGATTTTTATCAGAAGGATCTAGTTTATATTTTGTTTTAGCACGTGTCTTCTTTGTCATCTGTTCGCGTATCTCGTCATTAAGCCACGGTGCAGGAAGATGCTTAAGGCGCACAGGACGAATAGGGGCATGGTGATCGTATAGGTCTGCAAGATTTGAGTTCAACAGCGCTAATTGCTCATCAACAGTGTCAAGACTTTCTATCACTGACCAATCAATTCGACTAGCATCCTCACGTAATTTTTCCACATCCATCCCAGACAAATTACGAAGTAATAAAGTTTTCGGTTTCAATTTGGGTGGCCGAATACGATACGACAGATATATAAGGTCATGGTATGAGAATTCATCTGCAGAAAATTGCCCATGCTTTACGACGTGATCACGTGAAGATACTAGTATGAGGTCGAGAAGCGAAGGTAAACAATTTGGAAAATGATGCGTTGAAGTTAAAGGGGGGACATACATATTGCAAGAATGAAGTAGAGAGAGAAGCTTCTTAGATCGATGGTCGTTTTTTAGAAGACATGTACCTATTAAAGTCGCCTAAAATTATAGAGTGACTGTAGGAGGAACAAAAATCTTCTAGAAGTTGTTCTAGAGAATCAAAGTAATCATTATGGAGAGACGGATTATAATACACGCCTAAAAGAAGTTTAGTATGGCAGAGAGTAATTTCAAGAAACAGATGTTCAGCCGTACCTGAAGGGGGCGGCTGAGGGGACTTATGAATGACAGTGAAGGGGATATGCGCACGCAAATAAATGGCTACCCCACCACCGTTAGAGGAACTGCCACGATCGTTACGGATGAGGACAAAGCCAGGAATGGAATATGAGGTCGAAGGAAGTGATGAATTCAGCCAAGTTTCGGACACCAAAATAGCATGGATATTCCTGTCATCCAAAGATGCAAGCATATCCATATAATGAGCCGGGATGCTCTGGGCATTGATGTGAACAACGTTAAAATTTTTTGGTACATCCGAAAAAGCTGAACTCAGGTTATCACAAAGAGGGAGAGGCAAACTATGAAAACTGTCATCAGAGCTAGAACAAGAATTGAAAATATCTGAATTATCAGAATTATTACATAATGATATATCCATAAAAGTATAATAAATTATTAATAATAAAATATGCTACAAAAAACTATATATATAGATTAAATATAACTAACTACCCGTGCACATTTATACCCGCTAGCAGCCAGCAATAAAAAAGAAAGAAATTTAAAAAAATCGAAGAACACAAATAAAATAAGCGTGAAAAGGAACGCATGCAAAATGTCAGAGAAACCCAAGAATTATAAATACTACGAGAAACCGAATACAAACACAAATTGACAGCACTCTTAAAAAAAACAGAAAAAGACAGAAAATTGGTACTAACACAGAACAGGTACTCCTTACACACAGTATTTAGCGCAAAGTGCATGCAGAAAAAGACGCATTTGACACATGGATAACCTATGTAGTGAAAAATCTAAAGTACATACATTACACTACATAAACGCAAAAGAAAAGTTTTCGGCGGGAAACGTTCGAACCGTAAAGGCGCGCTTTAAGAAAATATTTTTAGTAAATTGTATAAAAATTTTAAATAATCATAGTTTCTGTAGTATTTTTGTAAATATATCTTGTACATAGTTAGGTGTGTACATAAAGACTGAAGATGGGGCGGAAGGATAAGCCCAAAAAACGTAAAAAAGATCCGACTGATCCAGGAGGGAGTTCGGATCCTGAGGAGGACTCCGATATGGAGACGGACGCAGATAAGTACCGGCCCTACAAGGTAAAAGAATATAGTAGAAAATATCCGGAGACATCTGACCGTAAGGACTTTGTGGTTTTCTTAAAACACCAAGTAGACCAAAAGCCGTTCTCCGATAATGACAAAGTCGCCTTGTCTCAGGCACTTAGGAAACATGCTGTGTCTGGCGTGCTACATTTGAGACCGGTGAATAGGTATAAAGTGGCTATTACATTCGACTTGTCGAACAATGCAAACATGTTTCTAAGTAGCAAAATTCTGGATGAGTTGACATTGTACGCGTCAATCCCCGCTTCGGGAACAGAAATAACCGGCGTTGTTAAGTCAGTCCCAGTTAACTTGTCCAACAAAAAAATATTTTCACTGATTGGAAGCTCACGTAATGTAGTTCAAGTGCGGCGTTTTATGCGCAGGCGAGTAGAGGGAGGTCAGGTTACATACATTCCCACGCAAACTGTTGCAGTAACTTTCGCATCAACTCAACTTCCGGAACATGTCTTCCTTGATTCCTGGAGACATGAGGTATCACAGTATGTTCCACCTGTTAAGCAGTGCCTAAAATGCTTGCAGTTTGAACATATTGCGAGCTACTGTAAAAACAATGATGTTTGTTCAATTTGTTCAGGACCACACAACTTCAAACAATGTAATGCCGACAAAAGCAAAACCCCCATTTGCGTGAACTGTAAGGGCGATCACGTGGCTATTTCGGCTGCGTGTCCAATTAAAAAAGCCAAAATTGAAGAAAACAAAATTAAGTCTCATTCAGCTACATATTCGGCACTTTTTGACGAAAAATCGTTTCCGCATTTGGCGGCAAGAAACTCAAAACAATATTTACAAAACATTATCAAAAGTCAAACATTTATGAACATGATCACACAAGTTATCGTAAAATTGATATCCAATAAAACAAATGATGATACCCCAATTAACACTGAAACCATACGTGCTGCGTTTCAGAACACGATCAGTGAGGGAGCCCATTCAACCAAATAATGGACTGTCTCAATGTCGTGCAATGGAATGCACAAAGTTTATTACATAATAAACATCAATTTACCCATTTTTTATACGACAATGATATACATATCGCAATTATATGCGAAACCTGGTTGAAGCCTCATCATAGGCTAAATATTCGAGGTTACAATGTAGAGCGCAATGATTGCGGTAACAATCATAATGGTGTATGCATTTTAATTCATAATAGCATTAATTACAATAAAATCGACATTTATTTTGATAATTCTTTACAGAATATATGCATACAAGTAACAATAAACGGTAAAAAAATTACTTTTGTGAGCTTTTATAGTCCAACGAACTGCAATCCTGCATTTGATAAAGTAAAATTTAACAATTTAGTCAAGTCTATACCTGGTCCATTTGTTCTTGCTGGTGATTTTAATGCGCATCATACTGTATGGGGCTGTGGTTCTGTCGCACCTCGTGGTAGAGCTGTCTTGGAAGTTGTTGACGATAATAATTTAGTTATATTAAATGATGGTCAACTCACTACTGTGGGTACTTTAACTTGGCGTCCGAATGCTTTAGATTTAACTATTGTGTCTCCTTCTTTGGCTCTCGGTTGCAGTTGGTCTGTCCATGACGATCCTCTTGGTAGTTATCATCTTCCTGTGTTAACTAAAATGGTTTTAAATGATGTTTCTAATAGAAATAATAATAGTAACAGTGGTGTGCATATGCCCATCCAACCCAATTTTAGGAATGTGGATTGGCAAATGTATACCAAAAAAGTGGAACACTTGCTGTCTGATTTTCAGTTGGGTTCATTTTCGCCTTTAGAGGCTTATAGTTTGTTTATTAAAATATTGTTCTGTGCTATATCTCAATCAATTCCGAATACTAGTGGGCATGCTGTTGACAGTCCTCACAATCCCGATCGGTCAAGATCGGGAGTGGGTGGACGTAAACGTAGGCCTACTCTCCCTTGGTGGAATAATAAATGCTCTATTGCTGTTCGTGATGCTAAGGAAGCATACATACGTTTTAAATACAATCCAAATTTAGAAAACTATTTAGAATTTAAAAGATTACAAGCTGTAAAAAAACTCATTCTTAAAACAGAGAGAAAAAGTTCGTGGGTCACGTTATGCTCTTCTTTTAATCGTTGTACTCCCTTATCAATAATTTGGCGCTTCATGCGTAAATACAACAAATCATATGTTCCTCAAAGTTCAGATGACAATATAGATTGGATTTTTAGTTTTCTCCACAAATTTACTCCAGATTTTGTGGAAGATAAGTTTTTATCTACTGATACTACTTCAAATAACAATTCACAAAATAGTTTTCTCATTGAACCCTTCACCATCCAGGAATTAAGAGCCGCAATATTTTCTCGTCGTGACACTTCATGTGGGCTAGATTGTATTCCATATTTAATGTTCAAAAAGTTATCGCAAAGTAGTTTGTTAGTGTTGTTAGACATTTTTAACGCGTTATGGTCCAATAATGACATTCCTCCTGAATGGAAAATTGATTGTATTATACCTATCCAAAAACCTGATAAACCTAAACTTGATCCTGACTCATATCGTCCTATAACTTTAACTTCTTGTGTAGGAAAAATATTTGAGCAGCTTCTTAAGCAACGTCTTGAATATTACATAGAGCATAATAGACTGTTGCCAGTAAATCAGTTTGGTTTTCGTAGAGGCCGTTCGGCTCGTGAAAGTATTAGTTTACTACATTTAGATATTTTAAAAAGCATTGGCGGTAACAACAAACTCATAGCTGTGTTTTTTGATATTGCCGGTGCTTTTAACAATGTAAATATAGATATTTTATGTACAGAATTATTGTATATTCATATTCCATTGAAACTTGTTCAGTGGATTCGAGATTTTTTGCTTAATAGGAAAGTGTATGTCAAGTATAATGGCGGACTATTTGGTCCTCGTTTGTCTTCTGTTGGAGTGTGTCAGGGTGGAATCTTATCTCCGTTGATATTTATTTTGTATATACGCCGGTTAAACCTAATATTAGGACCCAACATCAAAAATTTACAGTTTGCAGATGATCTAGTAGTGTATTTGTCAGGTAACAATTCAAATGATATTACAAACAACATTAATTCGGCTTTAACTAATCTTCATAAATATCTTTCATATTTAAATCTTGAAGTTAATCCACAAAAATCCAAGGTCGTTGTTTTTGGCAAACACAACAATGTCAATTTGAGCCCAGTTTATTACAACAATATTGCTTTGCCAGTTTCTATAGATACAAAATTTTTGGGTGTTGTATTTTGTCGTAACCTGTCATGGAAAAAGTATACAGATAACTTGATAGTCAAAGCTAATAAGGCTTGCAATGTCTTGAAATCACTTTGTGGTACTAGTTGGGGAGCGGACCCAAAAGTTCTGCTTATGCTATACAAATCAATTGTAAGGTCGCATTTTGAATATGGGTTCTTATGCTATGCGGGAGACTCCAAACTTATTGATATTCTTAATAAAATACAAAACAAATGCATGCGGATAGTCACCGGAGCTTTCAGGACCACTCCAATTGTTTCTTTACAAGTGGAGTGTAACCTGCCTCCTCTGACTATTCGTCTCGCTTATCTAAAAGAAAGGTTTATTCTAAAACTCTACTCGGAAAAAAATAACAATCTTATAGCTGAGCTTACCCATCCTAGTATTTCAACAATTCAAAAACCATGTTATATTTTGCAAGGCTTTTCTGAATATATGGCATGTTTACAAAACCTTCCTATCTATCAAAATAATAATTATCTACCATGTTATGATGGACCCTATAAAAGTAAATTCAGTCCAATGAATATAGTAATTGAGAATGATCTTTCTAGGAAGGAGGAAGTTTATGAAAGATTATCTCTTTGGAATGGATATAGATTTTTATACACTGATGGCGCAAAGAACGAGTCAAATGTATCTTTTGCAATATACGACCCTGCTACTAAAATAGGTATTGGATATAAAATAGACAAACAATCCAGCATATTTACTGCGGAAGCAGTAGCTATACTTGGTGCGCTAAAGCACATACTAAATCGTAACTGTGGTGTTCATAGGTGGGTCATAGTCAGTGATAGCATGAGTGTTTTGAAGGCATAGCAAAATAATAAAATGAATGCAAACACGAATTATCTCATACACAGTATAAAAGATCTTTGGTTTGATCTTCACGATAATCATCAAATAACAGTTGACTTTATGTGGACTCCATCTCATATAGGAGTATCCGGCAATGAAAAAGCAGACTATTTGGCTCGTTCAATTTCAAATTCTCAAACTATTGGTAATGATTTGAATTTATTATTACCATATACTGATATAGTTGCTGTTCTGAAACAAAGAATGTATCATAAGTGGAAGGAACATTGGGATCACATAGTACAAATAGAAAACAAAGGTTCTTGGTATGCTGCTTTAAATGTTAATTTGAAGTCCGTTTCTTGGTTCCGTACCAGTAATATATACCGTTGTAAAAAGTTTTACTCCACAATAAGCCGTTTGAGGTTTGGACACTGTCGGCTTAATCATCACCTGTTTCGTATGAAAATTGTAAATAATCCGCATTGCGATCATTGTCAGTCACAAGAGGATCAAACCATTGATCATTTGTTCTTTTCATGCTCGTCTTTCGGTATCCAGCGCCTTTTGCTGATGGACGAGTTAATCCGTATTTACGGAGAACCACAACTGGTCCCGCACTCTGTACAGACATTACTTCAAAATAATTCTACTTACGTTCCATTGTATAATTTTGTAATATCTACTGTAAAGGAAATTTAGTTTAAGACATTGTATATAATTAAATGTGAAATAATTTGTAAATAAAAACCCAATTAAAAAAGATGATGAAACGACAAAAACGTTTTACCTACATGGACATGAAACTTTTAACGAAAGTTAAACTTAAGATGATTTTATTATAAAAATACCCAGAATGGACAAAAATACTGAAGACGTACGAAATATCAAAATACACTGAATGGACAAAACACTGAAGACGTAAAATTTAAAAAATACACAAAAAGAATAAACTCACTAAAGACGTATAAAATATAAAAATACACGAGAAAAACAACAAACGGAATGGACAAAATACTGAAGACGTATTATTGAAGAAAATACACTGGAAAAGGAAACTCACTGAAGACGTACAATCTATAAATATTCAAGAATAAAGTACACACTGAAGACGAGGCTGTATGGTCTTAAGACCCTTGCCTGTCCAGAATGGACGAATGAACAAAAAAAAAAAAAAAAAAAAAGCAAAAGAAAATGTGCTTCCAAGGAAGAAATTTTGGAATAACAGGTTGTGACGTAGTGAGATCCCGGTATACATAGTTTAAATGCTTGAAAACGTTATTCTGCCACTTGTCCTGTGCACCAAAGTACAAGAAAACACTACACGGAAAGGTAATTCATGAAAAACAAATTTAAAAAAATTACACTAGATGAAAAATAAGTCCTAGCCTCAACTTGTCCTATTTCTTTCCAGTAGCTGGTGTCGTCTTCACGCGTTTCGGAGGTGCAGTTTTTTGAGCCCCGGAATTCCCAGTGCTCGGACCCATACCAACTTGAGGCGGTGCCACCACATCATCAGTGTCCGGGCATAACGACTCCAAATACTGACGTGACGATATAGTGTGCCGTTTACCGTCCTGGGCCAGGTAGATGATACGGCCCTCGCGTGTCCAGCACTTAGAAATTCCCAACTTCTGCCGAGCCTCCTTGAACAAGCGATGCCTCCTCTGCGTCAGGAATTCGGAAGCAGTGATTCCAGTGCCCTTCAGCCCAACCTTGCTCATCCAGGCATCATCCCGAGTCTTGGTGTCAGCAAACTTTACTAGCACAGGACGTGGCTTGCTAGAGGCAGATGTGATACGTCCCATGCGGTGAGCCCGGCGGATATCCTCAGGCTGCAACTCCGGAAGCGATAGGTGTTCCTTGACGACTGAAACCACTACCTTAGTGGTGTCCTCGTCCTTCACTTCAGGAACTCCATGAAGAAGCAGCATCTTTCTCCGGCTACGCATCTCCATTCCATCCAGCTGGTCCGTCAGCATCCCAATTTGATTTTGAAGAGCACCAAGCGAAGCAACAACAAATGCACGAAAACACTGAAATTCGACTGCAATGGAGTTGACAGTGTCCTTCTTCGTAGATGGGTCTTTCTTGAGTTCTTCCTCAAATGCTGCCATCCTGGCATGGACAGTGGCTGCCAGAGCATCGATGGACCCCTTCAGATGTTCCATTTTGTGATGTAGACAAAAAGTGCTGAGTTGTTGTGTTGTGTTGCAAGTTAGGATATGGTGTATGTGTTCAGATATATGTGATAACGGCTGTTGCAGGTATTTATACTCTAATTCATCATAATTTCATATTATTGTTGGATAAACTTAGCGATTTCCAATTAAATTTAATTAATTAAATAAGAGCTAAATAAATGTCACCTGGCCTTTTCTATGCCTACCCGCAAAAAAAAAAAAATCTTCATTTGCTTCAACTGAAAAGTTTGAAGAAAGTGATTGCTTGCATTAATGAAAATCCCGTAGGTACGCCTTCGTAACGTAGCAGAATTTTAAAGCTTAGTACTTACGTAGTAGTCGACGATCTTGTGTCCGTGCTTGTCCTTGTACTCTACAGGGTGCGCGTGACCGTCGTGGCGGTGGATGCTCTGCGAGGAGTATGCGTGGTGGTGCTCGTGGTGGCCCTGCTGGGCAGCCACTGCAGCTACCAGGGCAAAGAGACACAGAACCTAGACAAAAAAAAAACATTGGGTATACATTTGCACATGTTACTATGGTATTCAATATACTTTTAGCACAAAATTTTAAAACTATATTACTAAATTGTAGGCATACGATGAGCGCAAAATAGTACAGTAACGTCTGTTTTATTATCATGATATTCATTACTTCAGCACTGAACACTTGCTTTCAATCTTCATATTGTTTATTTGTTAACTGTCTTATTCATGTTTTCAAAATCGTTAATTACCTTTGAGACCATTTTGTTTATTTTAGTATTAATGATTCTGAATCCCGACAGAAACTGATACTGTTTAATTTTTTCAAGTTCTTTTATATTAAATACCCCAGTACTGATTTCGTCGGATCAACTGCCATATTTGCACCAGCAGGATTGATGACGCAAAACTTTTACATTCACAGAGTTTGAACTTGACATTGGTTAATTAATATATGTTTCTTTTTATTTTAGGGTTCATATATTATAGGTATGTAAATATGTATTTCTTATGGTGCAGCCGCAGCATACACACCTGAGACCGCGGAGTTGCAGTTTTTTTTTGTTGTATAAGATATTGCAACTTACGTGAAGCCTATTACTGTTTGAGACAAAAAAGAGACCGCACCGCCATATCGAATGGTGTTTTGCCGGATCCGGTTGTCAAAGGCAAGTAATTTTTAAAGTTCTATAAAAAAACTGAGTTCAATAGCACTATGATTGCGACTGTCAGTGGTTTACACTTTAGGCACTATCTCAAGCCCGATATACCATATCGACCATAACGTCAATCCATAACGAACGTAAGGTCAATCCGATCTATTCATTATCAATTTATTTATTAGAAAAAAAAAAACAAACATTATTTACTTTTTGCTACATGGATTTTCTAAATAGCTAGTCTGGATAGGACGGCCAGGATTTCACTCCGTCTATAAAATTGTTAATCAAACTAACAGAAGGATTTTAATTTTCGTTTGTTTTTGTTGACAAAAAGTTACATCTATATTTTTTCTATGTCAACCACTTATTTAGAATCGCTGAAGTAGGCTAAACACGCGAGTAGGCACACACAGTTCGAGCTGGCGAATCGCGGCGGTTGGCGAAATGAGCAAGTAGGTTTATCGCGCATTGAAGTTTGTGTTGAACTGTTTATCGCAACTATAAAAAATGACTGTACTATTTGCTGTTAAAGTGGTTTACTACATTTTACATTTTGTTAGACAGATCATGGTTCAATATAAAAAAATAACAAAATTTAAGACTGCAAATAATTTATTTGGTACAAAAGTATCAACAACATATGACAACAAAACAAGATCACAGATATATACAAAGGCACAAACATCAAATTGAATTCAAATCAGTAGTGGTTGTGATGGGGGACGATGTGGTGCGTACCAAAGTTCACATCAGCGTGGAAACTGAAAATAAAAAAATTATAAATGTAAACAAATTCAAAATTCAAATTATTAATTCAAAGTAGTAAATTTTACATTTAGCTTTTTGATGGTCAAAAATTAACAATTTTAACAATAACAATTTTATGAACCTAGTGTAAACGCGGTTCATAAAATTGAAACGAAATCCACAACGCTGCTATAGCTGAATATTAAAAGGGCCTTTCTCCACTTATCCGGCATCCGTCATTTGCCGGTCCGTCAATTTCCGATCCGATTTAGAAATCTATTACACTACTATACATGCTTTTCCAATCTTTCGGCATCCGGCATTTATCGATCCGGGAATTTTCCAAACCGAAATTTGGATTCTGACGGTCCGAAGTGACAGATATACAAAAAGTATGCATATAAAAGGTACTCTTTGAAGTATACTATGACGTCATTCTATTGTCCGTCTTTTACCGGATAGGTGGAAAAGTGTCATCCGGCATTCGAATATTGTCGGAAGGCTACTTCCAACATCCGGCAGCCGGACCGGATAAGTAGAGAAACGCAGTAAAGCTAAAGTTGTACTATTTGGTTAGTAGTATTCGAATCATGTGCTTACCCAGAGTGCTTGTCACCATGGTACTCGACGTGTCTGACGGAGCCGTCGGGCTGGTGCAGGGCGTAGTATCCCTTCACGACGTCACCGTCGCGAGACTCGTGCTGGGACTTGATGTCGCCGGTGTGGTGGTCCTCTACTTTGTAGCCGAAGTCGTATTTTGGGTGAGCCTTAAATGAAGAAAAATAAAGGTGAAATAAGCATAATGTCGCTGGAGAACTGGGTGTCTCCCACTATAAGAAGAAGCTACAGTATTTCCACTTTGTAGCATTTAGTTTTGTGTGCAGCATTTTCCATAATGATTGAAATGTTATTGCGTTACGTTTAACAGTACTAAAATGATTAATTCTTCTGCCCTTGATCAATTTAATATACCCTAATTTAGGCCCACTTAATTTTGCATAATAGTATTATCACAATTTGATGGCTAGCCTACTTACATAATAGTCAACAGCGTGTCCGTGTCCGTGACCGTGTCCATGACCGTAGCCACCAACAGCGACTTCATGGGCTGGACCATCGTGGCGGTGGATAAACTGAGAGGAGTAGCCGTGAGCAGCCACGGTAGCTACCAGAGCGGTGAAGCAGAGGACCTGAAAGATACGAAGATCCTTTAATCCCTTCAGAATCCACTGCAGCAAAATCAGTTTGCAATCCATTGTGCGCACAACAAGTCACTGTTTTCACAAAATAATACACACACAATACACACAAATCACGCCTATATCCCTTGAGGGGTGGCAGAGCGATAACGATCGTAAAATTACGGTCGTTATCGCCACGTCTGACAAGTATTGAGGGCCCATTCATGTTTCATGTGTCACTGTAGTGACAGGTTATCAGCCTGTCGCCTAAAATTGTAATACACATGAAACCCTCGAGTCCCTTAGTTGCTTTTTATAACACCCGCGGGAAGAAATGGGGTGATGCTATTCTAAGCCGGCATCACACGGCAAACAAACTAATTACCTTAGAAATCATTGCTGTTAGAATAAAGTATTGTTATGCTATGTAACAAAGCTCGATAGGTGACTGATAGAATATTTTAACGATCGATGTCTTTTATACTATATCAATATTTGATCAAGGTGATACTGATTTCACTCTAATTGTTGTGGCAGAAATTATTCGGTTCAAGTATACGGTGTTTCCATTGTAATGGTTTCGTAAAATCTTTACTAGATACGCATATTTGACTGGCAGTGTTCTGCAAGGTTGACACAAACAAGCATTCACGTCATTCTCTTTCCTTTTTTAATAAAGTGCATACACAGTTTATAAAATACGCGTTAGATTGTCAAATATACGAAAACAAAGACCGAATCTCATAAAAATTATGCTGGAATACATTTCTATGTACTATTCCCGACGTTATCCCTTTCTGTGTTTTAGTGATTTTAGTTAGCTGAATATTTTGAACAATAGTAAAAAAGATGCACTGTACCCTACGTTTCATTGAGCATTGTAAGTGGTATTGTTTATTGAACTTCAAGTTTGAATGGCCCTTATAATGGTAAGATCAATGGCCGGAACGGAATGTTTTTCTTCTCATTATTGACCGAGTTGTATAACTTCAAAGACCTTTTGACACCATTTATAAGAAGCATTTATACTAGTAATGTTAACGTAATTGGAAGAGTAATGATTTCTTGGTCAGAAGTACCCTAAGGCTGGTTTCAGAGCGGCGCGTCTCAGGCTCTCGGCTCGGGCGCGCGTCTGGGCAGCGCGTTCTCTGTGAAACGACATTCAGACGCGCGCGCTTCGTTGTGGTGTACGATCGAGTGCCGAGAATCATTATGCCAGCAAACGTAATCACTATATTAGCTATATACGTTATATGGAAAAGAGTGCAACAACGACGTCTTAAAAGATTGCAAGTCGACGCTACTGGCAATCGAAGGAGATCCGACCGCGGCGCGGCCAAGACGCGGCCCAAGACGCGTCACTATGAAACGCTACATACAATCTAGTGTAATGCGAGGCGCGCGCGGCTGGGCAGCGCTGCCGAGACGCGTCGCTCTGAAACCAGCCTAAACCAACGAGCGTGCATGAAAAGACTGATAAATGTAGAAGAAGCGAAAGAAGTATGCCACGATCGTAGCAAATTGAAGGAAATAGTCTCTGCCTACCCCAACGGGAAAAAAACGTGATCTATGTATGTATGTATGATTTTCTTCATTATATTTTTATTGGCATGGACTTAGGCATAACAAATTTTAAAAATACAGACATTTGCCTGTTTTCTATTAAATACACACAAATGCATATTCCAGTATACCAAAATGTGTTTACCACAGCGTCTAACTAACATGTAGGGGCTGTGTTCACCGGGTAAGTCTGACTTGAATCTACAGTTACAATCTACCTACACAAATAAGTGTTTGTATTGCATGACAAAAAAGTTACGTAAATATGAATATTTTTAAGTCTCTAACTATTTTTATACTTATGAGAAAGCCCGTAGCGGTCGCTCCTGCATCCGACATAATCGCTTATATGGTCTTCGAGGTAGGTGTTGTGCGTCGCATACTAGAACATCTCAGTTCTGATCGTGTATTTGCTTTTTTCGCCACCTATACGTATGTAAGTTCATTTACAGATATGTCATCCTATTCTTCGTTACCGTATCATCGTAACTATGTTTAATTTTATGAGTATTCAATAACGTACTATTATGAAGTTTTTAGGACGTCTTGCTAGTAACTACTACTAAAATATTCCTTCTCATTTCGCTACCCAACTTTGTCTATTATTTGTTTTGCAAGTCCATCTGTATGCCATGCTTCAGTCTTTCTCAGGTTTATCCTTACCTTTTGTTAATTTCTGAATTCTGCATACATGAATAGGATGAAAATTCTAGAATATCTGTAATAATATTCTCTATAATAAGCAACTTCAAGCATGGATTTCAGGCTGGTCGTTCTCACACTTACTTAACGCACAACGCACAACAACGCTAAAACAATGCTGCAGTCAAATTCATACTAAAAATGTCATTCCCCATACTGAAATAGCTGTTGACGCAGGTCCAAGGTTAGTGCTGTGTCGTGTGTTTGACCTGACACTTAACGCATAACGCAGCGGTAAAATAAGGCCGTTAGCATCGTAAAGCGGATCCGCGCCCGCCACCCGCGCCGCGGTTCAGTTTCTATAGCGCAGTATCGTGGCGCGTTCGACCGCACGGCGTTCGTCAACCGCCCCTCCATCCGCCCGGCGGCTCCCGCGCGCGGTTGGTTTTATTCAGCGCCGCATCGTAAAGCTTATCGCACGCGGCGGATGAGTACTTACTCTCGTCGAAAAAATAATGGAAATCGATACCGAAAGATTGATCATCGAAGTACAGTGTCGCCCCGTGATATGGGATTTAAAGAACGAGTTCTACAAAAATAGAGATGCAAGAATTGCCGCGTGGGGAGATATCTGCAAAGAACTTTATGAAAATTACGAGAATCTAGGCCAGGAAGAGAAGAAAGAAATAGATACCAGTTCTTTAATAGCTCTATGTGAAAATAAGTTAAATTTTATTAAAGTGTGTTACGAGACATACAAAAATCGTCGCCGTCGTTGATTAATGTAATAAAGAAGTAATGCCTCCATTTTACAACCTTGTACCGGACACAGCGCGCGCGCGACACGTCTGTACCCCAGAAACACAAATTTACACTGACGCCGCATCGTGAAGCGGTTGCCGCGGCGGGTCTCGTCCGCCGCGTGAACCGCGGCGCGGGTGGCGGGCGCGGATCCGCTTCACGATGCTAACGGCCTAAAGCTGCAGAACGCATGCGTCTGTCAGATCAATACTAAAAACGTCATTTCCCATACTAAAACCATTGTTGACAGAGGTCCAAAGCACAACGCTGTTAAGGGTGAGAACGGTCTTGACTCAAACTTTTTTCCGTGGTTAATATTGTGTTAGTAATATGGACCCGAAGAGGCAGGTTAATATTGTTAATTTTAATTTATTTAAGGGTTATCGGATAGCCGTGTGATGCCGGCTTAGAATAGCATCACCCCACATCCTTCCCGCGGGTGTCGTAAGAGGCGACTAAGGGATTCGAGAGTATTAGTGAATTACAATTTTTAGGCGACAGGCTGACAACCTGTCACTATAGTGATACACATGTTTTCTGAAACAATGTTGGAAAACAATCCTCAAAATTATTAATTAATTTATTTAACTGTTTATGAGCTTAACTTATGTATTTTTTTGCTGACTATCTCCAGAAACATCATTAATATATACCTAAGCCATGAGACTATTTTGTATAGAAATCTTACTACACGCTCCGGGGTTAGCCAGAGAGCAATATTAGGTGATTAGAATTTGTTCTTTGTTCTAATAATCTGTGACCTGTTATCAGCCATTTTTCTTGTTTTTCGTACACTGAAGATCTAAAACTTATTCATATAATGTAACCCTCAAAAGATTATCAACAGCTTCAAGATAATGTCATTACTGTTTATCAACGAACTATGTGCAATAAAATCTGTTTCGATCCTACCGAGTGGCTGCGTTATATCGTTTACCCGCGCTATGGAACCTCTTCAAGCGACTTACCTATTCTTTGAGAAGGACAGTATCAGGCGTGTAGATTCAGTTAAAGATCTTGGATTCTAGTTCTGTTTGTGTTGCTTTACTTCTTTATGTGATAAGATGGAATAAAGATTAATGACTTTGGGAATCCCGCGGTACCACATACCTATGTCTTACTATTACCAAAGAACTGCTATTACTACCGTAAAATGTTTTGTGTTTGTAGAAGGCACCTCTTTTCTCCATTTTAATTCTAGAGTGTTCCACTATGCGCCAGAGGGAAATTGTACTAAAACGTGATTCTTTTACTAACCAAGGTGGTTTTCAAATTGATTATAAGAGAAATCTATGTAGTACCTATGTTGATTCCTTGAAAAGGTAGGTTGATATGTTGCTTGATATACACGCTTCAGTTGTTCAAATAATTTAATAGTTTATTCAGTACAAAAGATATAAAACATAGAACCAAACAGTAAAAAACATGGCTTTTCAAAATTGGTTGGCTTTTAAGGTACTCGTAGCTTAGTGATGGTAGTGGTGGGGCACACTGTGATGGGTGCTGTACTTCACATCAGCGTGGAAACTGGAAAAGACGATGAATAGATTATTAGATATCGAAAAGATCTAGCTATTTTTTTTTATTTACTCTATAAAAGTAAAAAAAGATAAAATAAAAAGATAATAAAATAAAGAAATAATAAAAGATAATAAAATAATAAAGATAATCAATGATAAAATTATAGCAAAGAAATTTTATAACCAAAAGTTGAAAAAAAAACCTATGATGAGCTCAGCCAGGATTTCAGGAAAGATTTGTTCTCCAAGTTACCCTATTTTCGGCTACAATTATTCTATACACTCGAATAGTTCAGGTGAAATTTTTTGGATTGCATGTGATATCTAAGATTTTCTACATTTTACTTTACATAGCTGGAACCCAAGTGTGTTGCTTTATTTTCAATAGCCTTTGTCCAACCTTTTCTTTTGCGCTTCCGTAGGAAAATAGGTATATACTTCACAAGTTTTTTTAATGAACTCACCCTGAGTGGTGGTCACCGTGGTAGTCCACGTGTCTGACGGAGCCGTCGGGCTGGTGCAGGGCGTAGTATCCCTTCACGACGTCACCGTCGCGAGACTCGTGCTGGGACTTGATGTCGCCGGTGTGGTGGTCTTCTACTTTGTAGCCGAAGTCATATTTCGGGTGGGCCTGATGTAGAAATATGATGATATGTCAATGAAGTTGGATAGAATAGCGCCGGTAGTAAATACCATATAACAGGACAGAGACTGTGCTTTCTAAATAAAAATTCGAAGATTAAACTAGCTGCTATACATATACATACACTGATTGACGTGTAAAAATTCACGATAAAATGATAGCATTCCACTATCATTATAATTTCATGATCCATTGACCCATCCATAACATTTGTCAGATCAATGAATAACGCGTACTTCCGCGGTAAAAAGTGGCTCCACTGCTAGAATCGCCAATCGTGCGTGACCAAATCGTTGAATGTTTACAAATTCACGGTAAATGACCAAAAATCGCACAAGTATGAGACACTTCTTTTTAACAGTACTAGCACTTGTAACATTTGTGTTATTAAATATAGTAGAAAACTGCAATGGTTTATCAACATACGTAATAGTCGACGGCGTGTCCGTGACCATGTCCGTGGCCGTGGCCGTGGACAGAAACTGGATGGGCAGGTCCATCGTGGCGGTGGATGAACTGGGAGGAGTAGCCGTGGCCATGTCCATGGTGCCCATATTGGGCCGCTACGGTGGCGACTAGGGCTGCGAGGCACAGAAACTGAAACACAGGTGTTCACTTGTTAGAAATATTGACGGTTCTATTGAAGTAAAGCTATTCAAGCAACGTAATAAATGATGACGTCTCAATTTATTCGGAATATTTTTTTTATTGTTTATTAGAAATTAAGTTCAAGGCTCCATTTCGTTCTTTTTGTACCTACTTTGGCAATCATGTTTGATAGAAGTTGTGGTGCTAATGTCACAAAGTTCAATAAACAACTGATAAAGTATGCCTACCTCCTGAACCTTTTATACAACAAAAATGTTAGATCAAGGTGATATTGATTTCACTGTAATTGTTATCACGAGTAAAGATAATTTGGTTCAAACATGCGGGGCATGCTACAGTTTCGTAAATATTGTCGATATAGTACTTAACATTTGATTGCTTGTGGTAAGCGTAATTAAGGATCTATTGATTGGAAACCGTAGTACAACATTAGCTACATTAACTCCATGTGATAAAATTAGAAAAACATGGCAAGGATTAAATTAATACAAATATTTTCATTCAATATTTATTCAAACCCATGAGCTTTAAAATTAGCGATTCATTCGTTTTTACGCACGCTTGTAGGGACGCTTCCAAGTAAAAATATACGAAATAAATATTTCCAAATGATAATTATATCAAATCTTAATATATATTTTTAAGCATCTACTCGTAAGATGAATCACTGTGTTCAATATTTTTCGGTTGGTATTCGGAAGCCCAGGACAGAACTGGATGGAAAGAGAAGAGGGAGGCCTTTGCCCAGCAGTGGGATAATGTAGGAAAATTAAGATACGATAAGATAAGATGATTCGATAAGATTTGAAAACTATTTGCTGTCATGATCATGATTGCTCAAATTTGCATGTTGGTAGTCGTCGGTAGATGCAGATGATGCAGACACACAATCTAAAATGAAAAGAGCCAATCAAAAATAACACAAAGGCAGGTGGAGTCTACACACGCGCACACACACACACACATATCACGCCTTTATCCCTTGCGGGGTAGGCAGAGCGTTAACGGCCGCAAGAATACAGTCGCTATCGCCACGTTTGACATTTTTGAGGATTTTTTCCAAGGTTGTTTCAGAAAACATGTGTATCACTATAGTGACAGGTTGTCAGCCTGTCGCCTAAAAATTGTAATACACTAATACTCTCGAGTCCTCTTACGACACCCGCGGGAAGGATGTGGGGTGATGCTATTCTAACAGGGCCATGGTGGAGTCTAACCAGAAACATTTTAAAAGCATATGTGTAGGTAGGTGTTAATTCAAAACCACATCTCTTTATACCAAAAGGTAGGTTCTCACCTCAAAATTTTCGGAGAAAGCTAATTTAAAAAAAAAAATGTTAGGTTGACAGCATAGTTAGAATTACTTCTACGGACCTACTCTCACCGAAAAAATGTCACTAACGTTAAAAAAACGACAGTCAATATATTTTCTGTTGCTTCAGAGCTTGTTTTTGTAGCAGCACTATCTTACTGATTTTTATTTGCTAACATATGAAAAAAGCTTTTTTTGCTGTTTATTCAATTTCATTTTAAAATTTCAATCTAACTCGAAAACTACAAAGATGCCGGACAAAAATACATGGGGATGATTTGGATGCCAGTTAGCGTGTTTTCTTTCTGCGTCGCTCTGTGGTACACCCTACATGCTACGCGCTATTAATAGCTCAGAGTTGTAAATCATCCAGCCAATACCTGATTGATATACATCACTTTCAGCGATATAACCATTAGATATAGACAATTTCCTTTTCTCATCTTTATTCCACGTTTTAGTATTTTGTTAGTTTCATATACCTACGTCAACAGTTACAAGAATTCCTTAATGGGCTCCCCCTTTTAAAAATCCACTGATACGCGACTTTTTGGTACACCGATTCGTGCTAGTTTTGTATTCGCAATTTAAATTTCTTCAAATCAGGTGGAATATTACACTAAATATAATTTTGCGCCTTTCTATTATCTCTGAAAATAGAATCTCATAAAAACTAAAGCTTTTGTTCAAGGTCGTTTCCGTGTATATGTTGAATTAAATAAAAAGGAATTTCATGACACATTGTCCTACTTCTTTGATCAAATAACTTTACCAAGACAATACCTATTACAAATGATTGTTATTTTATTACTATGCTATGTCTACTGCGTCAGTACGTCTTCAATCTATGACAGATTATTACACCATTGAGGTTATTTCTGTTTAGCGTAATAATCAAAAGCTTCAAGCGTATTATTATGACAAGATCAAAAGCAAATAAACAATTAAAAAAAGCTAAAAAAACATGGTTCACACGATTGTTCGTACGAGTCGCTTAATTTTCAAATATGGAATATTATTTGTTATTGAAGCTCAGAAAATAAGCCCTTTATCTTTGTTAAAAAAGTAAATTTAACTCTTAGCCAGGTCTTTACCATGCCATGTCATGAGAGGCTCGGTGTTAATTTTTTAATGCATTATTTCTTGATTAGTGTGGATAGCTATAAACTATTCGCGGGTTACATTTCCTATGCAATGCAACGACGACTTACGTTTCTGGCCAGTAGGTACTTACAAAATATTTTGAGGAAAATACTATAAAATATTCTGATAATTTACCTATTAGGCTGGTTTTTTGGTAGTTTTCCTGTATCTTCCGACTGATCATAATTACAATTTTTTTATCCTGACTTAAATTCGATTTCATAATACTGGTGGAAGTGGCGTATGTTACGTGCTATGTGGTCAGCTTGGCCAGCTTCGAGGCAGTGCCTTTATATGTATACATTTTTTATCCCACCTGTGCTGTGCCGCATTTTTGAAAAGAGAAAATTGTAAGACACATTTATTTTTTTTCCTCTTTTTTTTGCGTTTTTACAAGCAAAAAGTAAAATGTAGGTATTTTTTTTAATTTGAATATCTTCTTTAATTTTGTAGGTATTTCAAATTCTTAGTTTATAAGTTAGGGATTAGGGAACAGACAATCATGTTAAAATTTTGCTGCAAGGAGTGGCAATAAATTTTGAACTAAAAGAAAAAATAATTTATTTCAACTTGGTTTATTACGTGTAAGTATAAAAAGTATCAAAATGTTTCATAGAAACAAACAATAAATTACAGATCGTTAAGGCACATAACATCAACAATAAGGGCCCGAAAAGGCCCAAGTCTTGCAGAAGAGGATTTTAATGATGGTGGTGGTGGGGCACGATGTGGTGGGTGCTGTGTTTCACGTCAGCGTGGAAACTGAAAAGAAAATTATAGTTTTAGAAACAATCCGTAGTGAGATAATCCTAAATGAATAAACTTGAATATGCTAGTGTTAAAATTTTTGATGTGACCAATTTTCTTGGCAGATGCTTACCCAGAGTGCTTGTCACCGTGGTAGTCCACGTGTCTGACGGAGCCGTCGGGCTGGTGCAGGGCGTAGTATCCCTTCACGACGTCACCGTCGCGAGACTCGTGCTGGGACTTGATGTCGCCGGTGTGGTGGTCTTCTACTTTGTAGCCGAAGTCATATTTCGGGTGAGCCTGCGAGAAAACAAGCAGGTGTTTGAAACTACGGAGGACAATGTAGCACTTAGACACAACTGTTGTAATGGATTTTATTAATCCTTTAATTAGCTGTTTCAAAAAGACACAATTTTTAGCTTACAGCACATTAGTCGCTTGCTTATCGCCCAAATGTAGATAGGTAAGTATTAAATTTACCCCAATATATGAGTAGGAAAAGGCCCATACTGTTAGGTAAACTATTAGTGATGATGCTACTTGTCACATAAAATGCTTACATAGTAGTCGACAACGTGTCCGTGACCATGTCCGTGGCCGTGACCGTGGCCGTGGACAGAAACTGGATGGGCAGGTCCATCATGGCGGTGGATGAACTGGGATGAGTAACCGTGGCCATGGTGTCCATGACCGTACTCGGCTGCCACCACAGCTACTACCGCTACGAAGCACAGAACCTGGGAACCATACGAAACACATGAGGTTCACGAAATGATTGTAGTTAGCAATCCAACTGGCACTATTTGTGTCTAATAATATCACTGCACTTGTTTTTTTATTACCTTAGAAATCATAGTTATATAGTTATTTTTCTTGCCACTAATGTCACGAAGCACAAAAAGTAACTGATACTATTTGCCTACAATCTATGTCTTTTATACTAAACAATATTTGATCAAGGCAATACTGATTTCACTCTAAATTATTGTTAGCAAAAATCACTTAACTCAAGTATACGAACACGGTTTCGCAAGGCATTCGTTTGACATGCAGTTGGCGTCAGGTGGCACGACAATGCTTTATTTTTCTTATCAGTAAATTAGCCAACAATATTTTTGTTGGGTTATTGACATGAAACCTTGTTATAAGTAAATTAACAAATGTATCTCTTAAATTATCATGTTAATGACCGTTTTTTATCTGATTGTACTATTATTAAAGGTAGGAACCATTTACTCAACCGTTTACCTTAAAGGTTTTAAAGATTGAACAAAGTTAAATTAGGTAAGTACTTAATTTTTGTAGTGATAGTGATAGTTTTATAAGTTGTTTCTTGTTTTAATATTACTACTTCATGCAATTATGCGCATAAAATTATTCACTCGGGATGCATTTATGGTCTAATAGATGATAATCTGGGGAATTATTAGAATTTGCATTAAACCAAGTTCATTAAGTAGTCTGAGGTTAGGTTAGGTTATTACCTAATAAAAAAATAAAATTTTTGCATAGCATGCTTGTAATTGGATAATGTCTGAAAACACGATATTACTGGTTAATCAATAGCCACATAATATTGAATTCGAACACAATTCTGCCCCTTTTAATCGCGCTTGTTTTATGTGATTACAAAAAACTAGTAAACAAGAACATCCTAAATGGGACAGACTTATATTGTATGTTTTCAGCTGTAATCATAGGTATTTTGTATCACAAGTTTTTCAAGTAACCAAAACTATCCTGCGGCAAAAGTCAAAACCCAAATTAATCGAATATCGATCAAAGCCTGGTGGCATTTTTTAGTTAACTACCTTGTATAAAATTTATGCAATGCACTCAAACAGGTAAGGTCGCGGCAGTGTTTTTTTTCATATTTGCTCGAATTACTCATCTAGGTCACAGGCCCTTTCCTTTCCTTTCATGCAAGCCTTATTAGTTGAGAAACAATATCGTTATGTAACTTTAAAGACTTACAGGTTCAAAATGGTGACTTGATCTAGATTACTTAACTTATGCGTGTGTATGCTTGTGCACACATGTTTGCATAAGGTTGTACGAAAATGCAAAACCTGTTACAGGACCAATTTTTCGACGTATAAAATCCATATACCTCATGTAAAATGTATCATATTAAGATCAGACACTGTAAAGTAAACAAGAAAAATGATAATAAAGGTAAAAGAATATTTCTTAAATAGTTTGGCCTGTTGAAACTAGTAATTTCATATTAGAAAGAAACAGATAGTAATCTCTATTATGTTTTTGTTTCAGGTGTTAGCTTTAGCTGCTTTATTAGCAGTAGCTTATGGTGGTGGACATACTCATATTGAACACTCAAGTGTTATTAAACATGAAATACCAAAGAAGGTTGAGTACCATCACCATGAACAAAGTGGCTATGGAGGCCACCATGAATCACATGGTCAAGCAGTGTCGTCGCAGAACATAATTCACCATGGTCACAAAGAAGAGTACAACCATAAAAACAACTATAATAACTACTACGAAGGAGGTCATAGTGGAAGCTCTGGTTCCTCTCTTATTGACCATCACAAGGAAACATCTAATTCGGATAGCAACTCGCATGGACAAGGACACGCGTTTTCCTCTCAAAGTGTAGTTCTCCACTCTGCTGGTCACGATCATAAAGAAAGCCAGTCGCAGACAAGCCAGTCGTCTACTTATGGCAAACAAGAATCAGAACATGGTGGTTACCATTACGAGAAACCTTCTCACGGGCTTTCTTATGATGTGTCTTCCCAAAACAGTGGTTCTTCATATGACAGCGGTAAAGGACTTGGTCATTACGCTTCTAGTAACCAGCAAGACAGCCAAGATCACTCTGAGTCCAACTCTCAAGGACAGGAGTCAAGTAGCAGTGTTATAAGTTCAAACCATTACTCTTCGTCTGAACATGAACATGATGCTTCTCACCATCAGTCATCTGGCCAGTCACATGGACACTCTATTTCTATTGTTCACGTGCATGGGAAAAAATACGAAGACAAACATGTTACTAAATCTTCTAACTCAAAAGAATCCCAAAGCGAAAATCTGCATCACGGTTATGAAAACGACTACCATCACGAACAATCATCGGGGCATAAAACTCAGTCTGGAAAGTCTCATGGACATTCTGTCTCTATCCATCATGAAAGCGGACACGGTAATAGCCTGGGAAGTTCCTCTGTAATATCCTCCTCGTCTAGCGGACATGCTCAATCATCTCAGCACTTGAACCAGCACCATGGTCATGAAGATTATTACCATCACGAGGGTTCTTCTGGACATGAATCTCAATCTGGGAAATCACACGGTCATTCAATCTCTATCCATCACGAAAGCGGAGAAGGTCAAGCTCTAGGTGGTTCTTCTAGCCAATCTTCGTCGGGGTACTACGGACATGCTGAGGGCTCTGTAAGTGAAAGCAACTATGGTTACAATTTTGGAAGCTCCTCTTCGCAGTATTCGTCGATCTCTGATGAACATACTCAGGCCTCTGAAAATAAAAACCAACATCACGGTTATGAAAATGAATACCATCATAAAGAAACTTCAGGCCAACAATCTGATTCTGGAAAATCCCACGCTCATTCTATTTCTATTCACCATGAGGGTGAGCACAGTCATGGTTTAGGCAGTTCTTCTAGCTTATCTTCATTTGGTTCCTTTGGAAACTCCGAGTCTTCTTCCAATCACCATGACAACCACAATGATTACCATCATCAGCACTCATTAGGTGGACTTCAACATTCTGAAGCCACAGAAACCGAAAACCAACATCATGGATATGAAAACCAGTACAACCATAAAGAATCATCTGGATCACAATCAAACTCTGGAAAATCACATGGTCACTCTATTACCATTCATCATGAATACGGTCATGGTCACGGTCACGGCAGTTCTTCCAGCTTATCCTCATCTGGCTCTCACGGGCATGCTAAGTCATCCCAGCACGTAAACCAACACCATGATAATCAAGGTTATTATCATCATTCGTCTGGACAAAACGCGCAGTCAGTAAAATCTAATGAACATTCTGTTTCTATTCATCATGAAAGCGGGAAAAATCAAGGAAGTTCTTCCAGTCAATCTTCATTGGGCTACTATGGAAATTCTGAAGTCTCCGATGAAAGCGGACATGGTTATAGTCTAGGCAACTCAGGTGGTCAATCTTCGTCAAGCTCCCATGGGAACTCTGAGGCATCTGGAAGTCACAAAGAGGACAAGGGGTATGAAAATGACTATCATCATGAAGCTTCTGCTGGACATCAGTCTCAATCTGGGCAATCGCATGGACATTCAATCTCAATTCACCATGTAGGCGGCCACGGTCACGGTCTTGGAGGATCCTCTGGCCAATCTTCATCCAGTTCGAGCGGATACTCCGGATCTTCTATTGCATTTGGAAACAGCGTTGGATATAAAAGCGATTACGGATACTCAAACGGTGGTCTCTCCTCATCTCAAGGCCTATCTTCTGTGAATTTAATCCAGACTCTTGGAGGACAAAAGCACGGTCACTACGAAGTGCATGAAAGTAATTCTCAAGGATCTTCCGGCTCATCCCAGGGAAGCAGCGGCTATAAATCTTCTCTAAGTGGGAGCCAGTATTCAAGCCAAGGCCAGGAACATTATCATGTAGAACATTACGTAAGTTGATATTTTTTTTAAATATTGTATTCCTAATTTTTTTTTGTTAATTTAAACACAATTTTAGTTTATTTATTGATTCAATGTTTTTTGTAAGAGCTCGAAACAAAAGAAAGACAGCAATATTGCTTAACGGATTGTCACAGTTAAGTTATCCCAATATGCTGTATTTCAGAATTACCCCAAGTACGAGTACCACTACGAAGTCAAGGACAAACACACCGGCGACGTCAAGACCCACCATGAGCACCGCGATGGTTACGCTGTGAAGGGCGAGTACTCCTTGGAAGAACCCAGTGGCTCAGTCAGACACGTCGAGTACCAATCCGAGAAGCACTCTAGGTAAGACATTTGCGTATCTGTACAAAGTACAAGTTAAGCAGACATGTGACGTTAAAGCTTATCAGAATTATAGCAGTGGTTAACAGTTTATTTGTCTCGTTGACGTCAAGGGGTCAGCCATCCCCTAAAACTAATCAACCCAGAATGCTTTGAAAAAACGAATTACCTAGCCTTAACAAACATTTGACATTCGTACGCGATGTAAATACAGGTAAACGAGTAAACCTTTATTATTGCAGGTAATTAGGCAGTCAGCTAAAATATACACATACACATATCACGCCTTTATCCCTTGCGGGGTAGGCAGAGCGTTAACGGCCGTAAAAATGCGGTCGCTATCGCCACGTCCGACATTTTTGAGGATTGTTTTCCAAGGTTGTTTCCAAAAACATGTGTATCACTATAGTGACAGGTTGTCAGCCTATCGCCTAAAAATTGCAATACACCAATACTCTCGAGTCCCTTAGTCGCCTCTTACGACACCCGCGGGGAGGATGTGGGGTGATGTTATTCTAAGCCAGCATCACACGACATATTCTAAGCCAGCATCACACGGCATTTAATTAAAATATATATGTGAATAAAGTTTATGCAATATTTTATTAATTGCTAATACTGTTTTTTTTACAGTTCCAACGATGAAGTGAACAGATCCGGCAAACACAGCCACGAGTTCAAGACATACCACCACTACTAAAACACTAGTCATTCTATCTAACGTGTTGTTATGTTCATGTTGACTAAATTATTTTTGTTCATTATTTATTTTTACTCGTAATGTTGTAAATAAAAGTGTCTCTACAGCTTTTTGTTTTATTTGTTTTGGGTAATATTATCTCAATTTAGATAAGTCCAAGTCAAAACTTTTCATTTAAAAAATACCACTAAATAATTTAAAATAACACATTTTTAGAGTAACATACCGAATTAACTCCCATTACTGAGACTAAGTTTCTGTTTTTAAGTAGTTTCGATTCCTCCCGCGTGGAAGTCAGTTTTAATCCCGTAGCCTCCCACAGGTACATTTTTTTAGGATAACTTAATCCTAGTTACCCTCCATCTAATGTCATGAAAATCGGTTCAGTAGTTTTATAGTAATGGAGTAACAAACATACAAACTTTCTTTGTCGCTCGGTAACGCCTCAAAGCGTAACGTATGACTCATGTTAGTTTTTTAGTGCATCCTCTGGTTCCATAGACGTTATCACGGTCAAGATGAAAATGAAGGTGGCTCCCGTACAGCAAACTCAATTTTCATACATTGTTCATAATGGTACAAAATCTTAGCGAGTCCGACTCTTGGCTGTTTTTTATTCATTGGCATCGCTGCCCTTATTAAGTTTACTGTTTACAGCTTTAGAGATGTAACAAATTACTGCGTGACAATAGTGACCTGCATTCCAACAGTTTATTTGAACCTGTAGAGCCAGAGCATTTGCAGTGATAGAGTTCGTAAGAGATGAAAATAAAAAAGCTAAGATTTTGAAAATTTCAGTCAGTTAGGTTTTTTAGCAATACATTACGGATATAGATCATTTAAATAAAGTATGCAACTTGGCATCGATTGATTTTATCTAAATTTGATCAACCGTTTGCATTTAGTACGATCAGTACTTATTTATCTTACTATGCACCATTTAGGTCACTTCATTAACGAGTAACTTAATAAGTTTACTGTAACGTACGTAATACTTAGTAATACAGTAGTTTTTTGAATTAGAGAACAGGAACTATAATATAAATAATGATAATCATTCTTGATCATTTAATACGTATCGGAAGACGTATATTAACGTTTATTTTCATCTATTATCAATTTGAATTAGATATCAAAGTCTACAAAATTGCGCATACGTACCGGTTAGTTGGGAAACAAACGTCCAAGTAGATTATTGTTGAGTAGGATAAATGCAATAAAGTAGAAAAAAGACGTTCTGTAAGGAAAGTGCCTTAACTAGAAAAGCAGCAATTTTGAATAAAACTATCGTAAAGATGGAACTGGATACATTATGAGAATACGAAATGAGTCTGTCTTATTACGGAAGAGAAGTTATTTAGTACTTCGTTAAGTCTATAAACAATGGTGTATTATCAAGCTGTGTATTTTGAAAACACGTTGATTTGATTTAGTACCGTTAGACGGAGCCCCAACCTTCACATTGGTTACGTAAATTACATCATACAAAGACACAGCGCGAAGTGTTGCGAACATGATTCAATTCAATTCTCTCGCGTAACGTCTCCGGTATATATTGAGGTAATAACCTATGTCGATACACCAGTTCTACTGCGGAAGTCGAAGGAGATAGATCTGAAGGCAGAATGCTTGCTAAAGTACGCATCTAAGTTAATTCAAATAAAAAAAGTGAATGCCTAATTTATTAGTCGCATCTAGACGCTTGGTAAATTATAAGTGGTGACTGTAGTGACGTTGGATTCGCTGTTGGAAAGTTGTGATTTGTGTTTTTGGTCGTAACCAAAATTAATGAGCGTCAACAGTGTTTTGTAGTAATTTCTGTGATGTGTCTAACAAGTGAAAATTTTAATAAACTGTCTTCTACCTTGCAGGTTGTGATAATCTCGCTCGCTCTGGCGGGGGTGTACTGTGAGAAACACCATTCCCATTACTCCCTTAAAACAGAGGTTCATCACCAACTACCTCAAGAATACCAGCAGCAATCCGAACACGTACCTCCAAGTACACATGAGCAACAACCAGCGCCAATCCACGAACCGCGGTATTCTGCCGAAGCTCAGTCCAGCGAGCACGAACAAGGACACTCTATGCAAAGCATGATATTGTATGCTCAAGGAAGTGACGAGAACCAGAATTCTGAGGAAAAATACACTCCTTATACTGTATATCACTATGTGAAAGCAGCACAAGAAGCTAAAGCTCAAATGCATCAATATGCCCCTATAGAGCATAAGGGCCAAGCCCATCACTACGCTCCTGTAGAACATCAGGTTCAGTCTCAACACTATGCTCCCGAAGAGCACAAATCTCAAACGATTCATTACTCGCCTGAAGAACACAAAACCCAAGCCCACCATTATGCCCCCGAAGAACATAAAGTTCAGACCGTACAGTTTGTGCCTTCCCAGCATGTAGAGCAGCATTATAAGCAGCCAGTCAGCTTCCACCACGGCGTACAATTGCACAAAATTGTTCCACACCATTCAGAAGCCAGTCAAGTCTCTCAAGAATCCCACGGCCACCACCCGCATCATGACGAGCCTGTCGACTATTACGTAAGTAGATCTCTTTATTACGAGTACGGACGTCCGGCTCCCGATTTATAGCTACTTTCTATATTCATTTATTCGATACACATGCATCTGCTTAATCACGAGTGAGATCATCAATTTATACGAAATGTTATGTAAAATGCAAATTGTAGTGAACTAGACCATTACTATTTCAGGCCTATCCGAAGTATCAGTATGAATACAAAGTGGCGGATCCTCATACCGGCGACAACAAGTTCCAGCATGAGTACCGTGACGGCGACACCGTGAAGGGCATGTACAGCCTGCTGGAAGCTGATGGCTCCACCAGGATTGTGGAGTACACTTCTGACAAACATAACGGGTAAATATTATATAATTCATAATATCAATAAATATGAGATTTTACGTAATTTTAACTTGCATACTACATATATTTCATCACCAGAATTTATATTAAGATTTATATCATGTCCATTTAGTTACTGTTTTAATATCTAGTATCAAAATTTTAACATTATGTTTTATTTTATTTTACAGTTTCAATGCAGTAGTCAAACACACAGCACCGAACCAACACGTGGAGATCCGAAGCCATCATAAAAATTAGAAATGTTGCATTGTTTTGACTGATTGTCTAGTTATAAGCGTACTTGTACCTGTTGTTACTAGGTGTGTAAATTAAATAAATACTATTTATATTTTATACTTTGTATTGTTTTATGCCACGATAATTTTACAATCTGCTCCGTACAGTACCTATGCTTTAATCATTAACTATATGAAGTTACGGAAGTAAGCCAGTTTTGTCAAATAATTATCGAACGATAATAAGTGCGCTGGAAATCTTTTGTGATGATAAGATATTAGCACACGTATTTAAGTGCAACTTACAATTGAATCTTTTTTTTTTACTTAGCTGTCATATATGATGATGATGATGATCTCTCCGACCGATTTCGGCCTATACAGCGTGTAACGGAAAGGGGGTATCAAGCCGAAGTGCACCAACTCTGGTATTGACTAAGAACAAAATAGCAAAATCTTAAACTTCTAAGTTGACGTTTTAATGAACAAAACCTTATTGAAATCCAGGTCCAGATGTTACAAAATTTGACTTTGCACAACACTAGTGAGCTATCAGCTGTTTTGGGGTCAACCACCTCAGACCACCTCTTTCGAAATAGTTCCCACCTCCTTTTCTTCGACCTGTGCTCCTGGTAATCTAATAAATCACATTTGGTTCCGGATACCAACTCGGCCTATTGTTTTATTTTGTATTTGAAGGGGAAATGTCGTGACAGATAATAAAAAATTACGCTGCCTCACGCGATAATCGAGAAACAATATCATTTACATTTTTTTTTTCAATAAATCATGAATTTTTTAAAAGAAAGTAACTGTAGATTTCTTTAAATTGTCTGCAACAAAATGAACCCTAAAAGGGCGTGGTCTAGTTATCCTACAAGTGCGTATTTGTATTTCATAGAAATGGTTCCGGATTAGAATTACCCATAGAGTGCAATAAGACTGAGCGTTCAGGAAAACGACAGCAGCGTGACCGGTAAATGTAATTGTGATGCGCTTGCCAACCCACTTTTCAAGCCCGGTGAATATGGCAAACGCTCCTGATAAGGGGGCCATTGTCCAACCGTCTAAGGCCCCGGTCTCGGATATTACGGGCAGCGGCCTCTCGGGTCGCTTTTTTTTCTAGGGAGTGCGCCGCTCATTGCCCACTCCCGCGCCGCTGTTGTTTCCGTACCGGTCCATTTGAATGTATGCAAAAGATTCTGCCGCTGCCGCCCCGCTGCTGCCCGCAAAATTCGAGACTGAGGCCTAAGGGATTGAATCCGTGATCCTTACTTGAATATTATTCAACGCTACCGAAAATCGTATTTTTTAAATCGTTCGCGCTCGTAAGTATCAAAACTCACGGGTTTCATAATCGATATATGAATGCGTGCACGCATAAATTTAATAATACACTACATCACTTGAAATAAAATTCGGCACGCATTATTCCATTCCACGGTCGATTCCTACACAAATACCCCTAGGAAATAAATTATTAGACTGAAAATCCGATTGGCAGTACCAGGAGTACATAAGTATGAAAGAGGTCAAAGCTGTGTCATGTATCAATTTCAAAATTTAACCCTAATTTATTGGTCCCGCCCGTTGTCCAATAATAATAATAACATCAAATCAATAACCAATAAGGATCAACCACTAAAATGGCCGACCATAGTGGTACCATCCCTTAGGTAGGGGCTAGGGGTGTCAAAAAACCTAAAGGATAGCGTTTAATGATTTTCCTTAAAATAATGATGGGTATTTTATTTTTTATCATCACAACGCTTGGTTCCTTCTTGATGGGAAGGATAAGGATTCAATAACCAGTGTGTTCCTTAGGTAAAGCAAACTAGGTAGTTCGATATTACAGGCACGGAAAGAATCTGATTGCCCGCAAATTATGATAATTTTTTGTTTCGAAACGCACTTCTTTGACTATCCTCAGGCATTTAACTCGATACGTACTACTTGTCAGATAGTAGATTGCAATCATTAACGTGTCTTCCGAAGCACGGATTCCAATAATTTAAAAAAATCATATTATCCAGCCTATTATGCCCTTATCATACATACATACACATATCACGCCTTTATCCCTTGCGGGGTAGGCAGAGCGTTAACGGCCGTAAGAATACGGTCGCTATCGCCACGTCTGACATTTTTGAGGATTGTTTTCCAAGGTTGTTTCAGAAAACATGTGTATCACACAATAATATCCCACAATGACTAACAAAGTACCTATGTATTATTTTAGATATTGGATATTCGATGGGTAGTTGTTCAAAGATCTTTGCATCTTTGATAAACTCGGGATCCAGCGTAATTTTTACGCCAAACGTTTTGAATAAATGCCAACTATTTTCCTGAAGTGTTCGTTGACCGATGTGGTGCAATAGTACTTAGCACGACTGCCTGTGACGCAGCAAGCTTCGGGTTCAATTATCACTTTGTGAATTTGTTCTCAGTTTAGGACATTGCGATTAGAACCACTCGATTTTCCGTAAGAAAGATGGGTCCGTGTTTTGGATGGCAAGTTAAGGCTAAACGCTCCCTTACGCGGATTCCCGCGCGGCGGTTTGACAGCCCCCCCTTTATTATCAGTCCGAATTTATAAGGCGCATAGTAGCTGTAATATGGCAAGGGTGTCATCGTGTACGTACGGGTAAACAGGCACGTGCCCGCGCCGCGGTTTGTCGAATTCGCCGCTCGCGCGTGAGCGAGTTTTGGGCCTAAACCATGTAGGTCTCGGTTGCTATCTATGATTACTTAGACGGCAGTCCTTACACAACCACCACGTTAGAAGTCTGCTACTTGTAGAAGGCAGTTGAAAAATTCTGACACTAGAGTTTATTGGGTTGTTGGACGACTTGGTGTCCCACACGAAGAGAGAGACTGACATATTAATAATCATTAAAGGTTATTCTAAAATGAATCACGTAACTTTTGATTTATTTTGCAAGTATCAGTAAATGTGACAGCCCTACCGGGAGCGGGAATCCCTGCGGTCGCTTTCTTTCGGGACTAGTTGGTGGGGGCTGGTAGGCAGGACCAAATGAGTTGCCAGTACTTTAGTATTGGAGCAAAATGCGTAATTTTTTTTGTTCATAATTGTTGTCTAATTCTGTGACATATGGCAGAACAAAAATTTTGTGTGGCGTATGTACTTAATGGTGTTTAGGTATGTGAATTTCGATAAAATTACCATACATACACATACACATATCACGACCTTGCGGGGTAGTCAGAGCGTTTGCGGCCGTTGTAATACAGTTAATATTAAATAGGTAAAAAAATATGTGAAATAAAGTAGGTGAAAATGACAAACTATTTTTTTAAATCGTCTAGACCGTTCTGGCAACACCTAGGTCCTTAAGTTTCTTTAGTTCATCTGCTGCGGCGTAAACTAGTGTACCTAATTGTAAAGTTAAAATAATCTGTGTCGTGCGTGACGTCTTTGAGTAATGCAGAATATTATGAGATGATTCTGTGCGTCGGTGCCACTCACGGCAACTTGAGTGCAGCACGGGAGCTCTCTCGTGAGCGATTCTTTGAAGGAAGACGAGCTGCTGAAGCAAGGCATCTGCCTTTATTGCGGTGCTTAAGGCGCATGGTGAATCGTCTGTATTCGACGGGTTCGTTTCACGCGACAACTGTGTCTGGCCGCACTACGACCCGAGATCCGAATTTTGAAGAAGCCGTACTGGAGCACTTCGAAGAGAACCCGCGGACCAGCACGCAACGTGGTGCCGAGGTGTTGGGGGCTGCGAACCACATACAAGTGTCGAGAATGTTCCACGAATCTGGACAGCACCCTTATCACTTCGCAGGACCAGGACGCAGGAGCTGATTCCTGCTATCTGCCGCGTGTGACATAGCCACGCGCCGCCGCAGATCGCTTTGTGCGCCGCCGCCGCCGCCGCGCCGACACCTTTGAAGATGCCGCCGCGGCCCGCGACCCGCGCTTCCCCGCGCCTCCCGCGCAGTGCTATAATGCGAATAAAGTGCGAGCGTCAGGTACCAGGCGCCCAGGACGCGTAGAAAGTGTAATGGGCGGTGCTAGTGATAGTGCTATGGGAATGAAATAAAGATCAGTGACCTCAATAGTGTTGTGCCACATTTGTTTACATGCAAATACTTTAAAATCGTATGCTGGATTTTTTTTTCAATGTGTTACAAAGTTGGGTATATTGGATTGAAATTTTGCATAACTGATCTACGAAAGGTATAGTTAATTTTCACTTCGGCTTGATACCCCCTTTCCGTTACACCCTGTATACCGACTTAACGAACCAGTCGATTATGAAAGCTGTATCGAATCAATTTCGCAAGTGAACTTTTAGTAGACGATTTTCATTCTGACTCCTTATATTTAGCATATTCCAAGTAACGTCTAAGGAACGGTCTACTCGTATATAAAGATAAATTATACAAATGATACAAGTGAGAGATGTAAAATTAATTCATACCAGAAACATTTTATTCAACAGTTTAAATAAATTAGCATAACAAGAACATTACTAGTCGAAACAGTTTAGTGGTGGTAATGGTGCTTGGGCTCGATATGCTTCGAATGCTCAGAGTAGTGCACGTCCGCATTGAATCTGAAAAAGGCCACAGATGAGTTTACTGACGTAAATAGACATAACATAATACTCAAAGTGATGTTATCTTGAATTTATGAGCCGATGAGAAGCAACAATGTATTACGGCATAGTATCACAGGATAATCGACAAGGCGGATAAAAATATAAGTCTAAGATATATTTTACAATGGTTTAAAAGGATTAATCCTAAATATACAGGGTGTAAAAAAATTAGCTCCAAATATTTTCAGAGGTGAACCAGCCCATGAAACTGAACAACTTTCCCCAAGGAACATAGGTCGAAATATAAAAAAATATATATTTGACCTCCCATACGAAAGAACCGGTCGACCAAGTCAATTTTTATGGGGCCGGGCGTCCAAAAAATTTTGTCATATTTCGACCTATGTTCCTTGGGGAAAGTTGTTAATTTTCATGGGCTGATCTTTAAGTATTTGTAGCTGATATTTTTACACCCTATATTATGTTTTGAGTAAACAATCACAAACTACCGCAATATATTTAAAATTGCCACCCAAACCTCAAATTTTATCGTGAGATAACTCTCTCTTCTCTGAAATTTTCTATGTTGTTTTTTAGAAATAGGCTCTATGATTACTGTTATAGGTCGAAAAACCCTACACCTGACTATTTTTCGGGGAGCTAAGACTTACCCAGATGTAGATATTGGGTGAGGAGCTCGGGTTAACACGGAAGTGGGAAGCTAGGATTCGTCCAAAAGTAGATCTTACCCGGAGTGCTTGTCAGCGGAGTACTTGACAGTGCGCACGGCACCATCGGGCTGGTGCAGGGAGTACTCGCCCTTCACGACGTCGCCGTCACGGGTCTCGTGCTGGGACTTGATGTCGCCGGTGTGCTTGTCTTCCACGTGGTAAGCGAACTCGTACTTGGCAGGCGCCTGAAGTTATAAAAGAATTGAAAAAGTGGCTTCAAAAGGGGCCAAACAGGCAAAACCTAGGCTTTAGATAAAGGCTACGTTTTTGTAGTAAGCTCATATCGAATCTGTCACATCATGAGCAAAAACCACTAAAAATGATTTATTAGATAGTAAGACGAAGTTTTTACAGATCAGTCTATTGACAACAATTACTATAATCGTTTCAACGAATGAGTTATATTCCATTTTTGTCAATGCAAACTAAAAGTCACTCTTCAAATACATAGGTCAACACGCCCATGCCATTTATCCAAAAGGTTACTATTACAGGCTGTTAACTTACATAATGTTCTTCATGATGTTCATGCTGATCATGATGCTCTTCTAATTTTTGTTCAACTTTCGCAACAGTATAGAGAGGAGCGGAGTGGTGGACAACAGGAGCAACATGGTGGACGACAGGAGTAACGTGGTGGACAACAGGAGTAACATGGTGGACAACGGGAACGGAGTGGACAATTGGGGTAACATGGTGGACCACAGGTATAGCATGGACTACGGGAGCGACGTGTGCCACGTTTTCGTAAACAGGAATAATGCGCTGTTGTTTAGCGGGAGCTTGGGCGGGCGTAAAGAGCTTTGCAGGCGTTTTTTGTTCTTTGTATTCATCGTAGTGGTAGCTGTCGTGTTGAGGATGATGAACTTCATGTTGCACGATAGATTGTGAAGAATAGTCTTGGCCATGCTCTTGAGCATATACTGCTACTAGAGCCACTGCTAAGATCGCAACCTAAAATAATATATTAATGTCATTTCTAGACTAGGCATTATTTGTTATAAAATTAGAAAGTTATGAAATTCGTATAAATTTTAAATTAGTCATATTTTAAACTTTAACATAAACTCACTTTGGCGTACATGTTTATTGCTTTGAACTTTGGCCACTGAATGGATGTGGTTTAATATGTGGTCGGCCTTTTTATACTAAATTAAATAAATATTACTTTGCTGCAGTACCTGTATGCAGATTATTAAAATCAAGTTCAATATCAGGTTTTCAATATGGAGCATTACTCATCGATTGTAGGTTTCACATTTTTTGAGATCAATTACGTTTAATTACTGCTTACATAACTCTCAACAAAGTCAAGGTTAATAAATTCATGGTCAATTTTGATAAACTTTCCGTTTAAAGACAGTCTGTATATTTTTTTAAAGTTTGTCAGGTATGAAAATATTAATTAATTTGTTGGTTGGTTAAGTGAACTTAAATTCACTTAAACCAAATAAAAGTGATGATTTGTACTAATAAGCGAAGTATTCCGATTCGCTGCTTGACTTCTTGCTTCAAACAGACTTCCTGCATCGTTGTACCATTTTAATGATGACTAGGTAACAAGCAGATGAGCGTAATTTTACCCGATAATAGTGTTACGTCGATTGCAAGTGATGCTGCTGACGTAATTTCTTCTGATATCTAGAATTTTTTTTTATGATATTGCTACAAAAAAAGTAACCTACTTATTACCGTAAACCAAATACCATTGGAACGCAAGTTGTGTTAGACATTCATGAGTTCCATTAGGTAGTGTGGTAATATCTGTTGTCATTGGTGAAATTATAATAACAGCTGATTATCGTGACAAGGTAAGAACCTGTTCGGCACCCTAGAGCACAAAACTTTTTGACATTGACAGGATATATTCGCGATTCGGTATAAAAAGCCTGGCTATTTTTGAGCCAGCATCATTCAATCCTGAAGTTTATTTAGATAAACATAAAATGTTCTCCAAAGTACGTATTAACTACTTAATAAAAACACGGCAGGGGTAAAAAGTTGCTTACTTACCTTTGTGGTATTTGATATTGGGCTATGCGAAATCTTACCCATTCCTCAATACCAGCCAGTAACATTAAAAAATAGAACAAATTATTATTTATTACCTACAAATTTTAATATTGTATAAATAATGTTTTTGACGTAATATTTTTTCAAATCATGTGTCCTATCCTATTCTTATGAGCTTATGACAGCTAACAGTTTTTTCATTCATTTTCTGGCAACACAACTAAAACTGATAACAATTTTTCAGATCATCTTCTTCGCAGCTGCGGTTACTTTGGCCTGCGCTCAAAACTACGGCCATGATGACAACCAGAACTATGGTCACGAAGATCACGGTCACGCCTATTCCTCCCAGTCCATTGTGCACCACCAAGTAGAGCACCCTCAACAAGAAAAGCATGTGGAATACCACCACGCTCCGATTGTGCACGTCGCTCATGTGGCACCGGTTGTGCACCATGTAGCCCCTGTTGTACACCACGTCGCTCCTGTCGTCCACCAGGTTGCTCCTGTCGTCCACCATGTTGCTCCCGTCGTCCACCACGTTGCACCTGTCGTTCACCATGTTGCTCCCGTGGTCCACCACTCTGCTCCCCTTCTCCAGGTCGCTCCAGTTGAACATAAGGAGGAACAGCACCACGAGGAGCATCAGGAAGAGCATTACGTAAGTATTTATTTATGTGCGTAGTGACGTATGTGTTTATTCATCTATTTAGAGAACACTTTAGATTCAATCACCATGATTACTACGCTACTACCAGTAGGCTCATGATTTTTATCGTAAAAACCTTTAGTAAACTCATAAATTAGCGTGCTGTCTTTCTAATTTGAAGTAGAGAGACTAATCTTGCTCGCGAGAAGTCTTTAGACATGTCAAATTGTTGAGGTTTTATTGAATTTTATGTTTTTGTCCTTTGACTTCGACATAATAGTGTAGAGAAAATTTAAGTCTCAGTGTATATCGCTAGACAACTCGGTGTCCCCTTGGGGTGTCCCACACCAAAAAAGAGATAAAGAGAGCTCATATCATATTAAGATTAAAAGCATTTATGCTTAACTACGAGTCCGCGTCACTTTAAAAGTGTACCTTTATAATCTGATTACGAAACTTTCAAAACGTCTTTTTCCCACAGGCACCTGCCAAGTACGAGTTCGCTTACCATGTGGAAGACAAGCACACCGGCGACATTAAGTCCCAGCACGAGACCCGTGACGGCGACGTCGTGAAGGGCGAGTACTCGCTACACCAGCCCGATGGCGCCGTGCGCACCGTCAAGTACTCCGCTGACAAGCACTCCGGGTAAGAAAAAAAAAAATGTTTAAAACGGGCTAGGCTAAGGCTACTTTTGAATTTCATTGATCAATTGATTTAATCAACCGTCTTTATTAAAGCCAGTTGACACCTGAAAACGTAGAAATGATCACAAGAATATAAGACACAGAACCAACAGCTATCGCAAACCAGGTAGTCCTTATGGATCTGTAATTGCTTTGGACACATCTTAAGTACAATTCCTCGGGGTATACGAATACATATGAAAGACTCCTCCTATAGCTCATTAAATTTTAAACTTTTACATTCTGAAAAAGAAAGCTAACCGGTCTGTTTCCTTGTTCCAGCTTCAACGCCGACGTGCACTACTCAGGTCACTCCAAACACGTCGAACCTCAACAGCAGTACCATCATTAATATTGTGTAATCTAACTAGTCCCGACTGATGTTCATATTTTCCTTATTTATTATACTGTTGAATAAATTCTGCTAGTCTCATATCACGTTATTTTCTTTACTTGAATAAAAATGGTCACATTTAATATTCTCAAACGAACTTAAACCTGTATGAATACTCTCTGGGTCTTCTATCGTGCTTGTACAACTTTTACTCATCTGAGAATACAACTCGTGACGAATCAGGGTACTCCAATTTAGGTGATTTTAGAAATATCAAATGCTTTGAAATTCCAGCTTAGTTCCAGTTCGGGGATGTTTGCAGGTGCAAGTGGTCTCAAGAAGTTTTTGTCTTTATTTTACCACGAAATTATGCTTACTTTCTTCAAGTCGTCCTAAATGGTAAGTGGGTTCAAACCCTGTGAGAAAGCGACGCGACTACCACGCATGGTTTTTTACAAGTGTTGATCTTTTCTTTTTGTGGTCCACATAGTTCTGCCTGTTCTTGGTAGGTTACAGCCAATTTACTCATGATATCCAAGATAAAAAAGTTAGGATGGATTGTATAAAAGATGATATGAGTCAAAAAGGTGTAAACGAAGATTTGACTGCAGATAGAGGATGAATGGAAGAGGAAGACATGTTGCGCCGACCCCAAATAAATTGGGATAAGGGCAGGCAGATGATGATCCAAGAATATTTTGGAATGTTGGAAACGGTATACCGACGGTCCTGGTAGTATTAATCATTGTGAGTATTCTGGTGCAATATACAGGTGTAAATGTCATTCGTGCAGCTGAAATAGAAAATATTCTGCACTATTAACATGGTTTGCATACTTACTTGAACGACAGATAAGAAATAAAAGAATAAACAAACGCAGTACTACCGTAGAACCATCTCGAAAAGTCTATTTTTTTCAGTTTTTATTGATTTATGGCGAATCATGACATAAACTAAGAAATTTTATTTACAATAAGAAAAATTGGATTGTCTGTTGAATACAATTTATTTCAAGCTAGCATTCCTAGTCCCCGAGTTATTTATTATTTTTCACATGATCCTAATTCATTGCTCTCCAGTGTATATTCAGCTAATATTAGCACTCGGCCCAGCTCAGCTTATAAAATAGATACACAAATAAAATATAACAGCTTGATTGGACTTGTTCCTCTGCTGTAGGTAGTGCAGCAGCTTAACTGTGTACCTACTCAGGATCATCATTAATTTATTTTATTTATTATTTAATAATATGGATTTCTACCCATTAAGGGTAATTCTGCCAGTGTCTCTTCTTGATGCCATCCGGAATTGTGGAGAAAACTCTTCAAATTCAATTCATGATTTATTATTTGCAATTAGGGCACTTCACTATTAAAATACTATCCAAAATAATCACCATCACCATTATACATCAATGTGTCAAATTTTATTTTTCTTTTGGCGCTATTTATAGCAAGCGAGCCTTTCAATTTTGGTATTTTTGTAAACATTTGATGTCTAATAACGCAATAAATTAGGTGAAGTGTATTTAGCTGTGAAGAAACGATAATTAATGGATAAGAGCAAAGTGTTTGTTGTTTTACTCATAGAAAGGTATGAAAATTAGTATGTATCGCTCGGGCCAAAGTTATTTACCCCCATTCTCGGGCGACGTATATTTAATCCGCTCATAAAATAAGGCCCTCGCTTTGAATACATCAGTTTAGTCCCATGTCATAAAAACTACTATTATCTTGTGGAGTCAATGTGTTGCAATGCGTATTAACAAATTGGAGCAGTTGGTTTTAGAATTATGTTTTTCATTCCAGAAGTTTTTGCAATTTTTTATCCTGATCCTGCAAGAATTTGTAGGACTACACTACCTACCTCTTGTATTAACTTCTTCTTGTACTTAATCTCTATATTGTTTTTATATGAATTGGTACAATCTAAAGAAAATCAAATAAATATGGGTTCTTCTATAATAATTCTAATTTATTTACATTATTTTAACAATAACAGGTACGTAGGCGTAGTAACTTGATAATGCTTAATGGTGGTACTGGTGCTGAGGTTCTTCATGAGCTTGACCGGAGTAAGACACTTCAGCATTGTAACTGGAACAAAAACATTTTTATCAAAACTTGAAAATAGAGCTTCGGTTTTAGCATCACATAGACGCTGGTGGATGTGCTAAACACGCGTAGGTAGGTAAGTGGCGTCTCGACGCAGGTAGGTACTTTGTATGTGTCATCCAACATCTTATCAATCTTGTATATCGAGATTTGGAACGTAGCCGATGTCTTTAAAGTATTCCTTAGTACATACATACCCATATCACGTCTTTATCCCTTGCGGGGTAGGCAGATCAATAACGGCCGTTAAAATACGGTCGCTATCGCCACGATTGACAAAATATTGTGGGCACTTCAGATGATTAATTCATATTTCACTGCAGTGCCAGGTTGCCTGTCGCTTAAAGCTGTAAAATACACATGAAACCCTCGAGTCCCTTACTCGCCTCGACTACCGCGGGAAGAAATAGGATGGTGCTATTTTAAGCCGGTATTCCTTAGTACTCCGGGTTTTCAGCCATTTCATACGTACTTTTCCCCCTTTAGTAGGTCTTATTTTAATGATTCTTTCGTAAAATAAGACTTATAAGATTAATAGGGTTCGAGGTATTTCTCAGAAAGAAAACATTATTACGTTTGTATGAAAATGCTCCGCTAGGGGATCCATTTAATGCTTTTAAAGATGTCTTACCCGGAGTGCTTGTCAGCGGTGTACTTGACAGTGCGCACGCGGCCGTCGGGCTGGTGCAGGGAGTACTCGCCCTTCACGACGTCGCCGTCACGAGACTCCTGCGCAGTCTTGATGTCTCCGGTGTGCTTGTCCTCCACGTTGTAGGCGTACTCGTATTTGGGGTGCGACTGTAAGAAAAATGTGGCATATCAGCCAAGTATTGAGCTTGGCTCGAATTGGATACAAAGGATTCCTTTTATCAATAATGTCTCAAGATTTAATCCTTAGTTCTGGTGGATCGAGACGAAGGTATTTGTTCCGTCTCAATAGATGGTGATATTCGTCAAAAAACCAATTCACAACAATATGTGAAGCATAGATTTATGAAAACTAAAACCTACCTATTTAGATAAGTATTATAGATTTATCACTCCCGAAATCCCCTACATACAAAATTACAAAACGTTAAAGCCATTTCGAGAGAGAGATTGTAATAAATAATTTATAAGAATAGCAGATGAAACACGATCGTAACATGAATGGACATAAAAACAGGCACAGAATACTCATTGATGTACTTTGTACGTGTTTTACAGGTTGACTAATTTTGTTACAAGTACTCCAAATAACTTTCCACTACTCGGCCATACTTCTACATCCGTAGGCATTTTTTGAGCAACTTACGTAGTACTCCTCCTCATGATGAGCTGGAGCAGCATGGTGTACAGCAGGGGCAGCATGGTGGACCGGGGCAGCGTGGAGAACGACAGGGGCAGCATGGACCACCGGGGCAGCGTGGTGGTATACCGGGGCAGCATGGTGGTATACTGGAGCAGCGTGGTGAGCTACTGGGGCGGCGTGGTGGACCTCTACTTGGTGAGCTGGAGCTTGGTGCTGCTGATGTTGGTCATGGCTGTGTGCTTGGTGGAGCACAAATGACTGTGAAGAGTACGCATGGCCGTGCTCTTGTTTGTGCTGGGCGTAGGCCACCGCCAAAAGTGCCGCGAGGGTTACAATCTGAAAAATGGAGCAGTACCATATAGGAAAGTGTTTATGTGGACGTGAAGCTTATTTTTAGTATCGATTTTAGTATAATCTTACTTTGGAGAACATATTGAGCTGTTCAACTGATTTACGATAATGAAATGATACTAATTCAATATTAGAAGCAGCTTTTATAATTACAGTTACAAAATCTAAACACAGTGTCAAGTACAATGCAGGTATCAAACCGGTTTTGGATTTTGTCAATGAAATTGTAAATATAGCATTCATTTCTCCATATTGATCAACATTTTGAGGAACTGGTTTGAGATAAGTGCAGGTGGCATGCAGAATTACTTCATTCTTATTCAAGAAGTGTGAATAATTGGAATTGACTATAAAATTTGTATTGGATTGAACAAGTTTAAGGTCAATGTTTACATTCTCTTAATGAAGATTTCTGTGTTCTTTCGCTTTATGTAAATGTTTATGCTTTATGTTTGATTAAAAAAAAAATGTAACATTGTTTAAAAAACCCTTTTTAATGCCACCTTCTCCCAAAACACCGCGCAGGGTAATTTTACCAAAGAATAGACTAACTATAGCTAATATGGTTTTATTTGGAAAACTACAGCCAATAATATCTGAAAAAGAATATCAAGCATCAAGTTCGTGCAAACAAATTAAGTTTTACTTAAAAAATATGCACAATAAACAGCAATAAAAATTATAAATAAGTACTAGTTATTTACTTACCTTTAGGGTAATATTACCGTTATAGAAACACTTAAATTATGTATTTAATATTTTCAGTGCCTACACTGGACGTTAGATGACACGGTGTCCCACATGGAAACGAAGAAGAAGTACCTACACATAAGCTTATATTAATCAAAAAGGCTATCGATTAGCGATTACCATTATTATGTTTTAACAGTTACTGCACACTAATGAATACATAAAAGACGACGCAACTTGTAGCTTTATAAAATTACTAAAACTAAGCCTCTTTATTCATATTCGTCTACGTCTATAGTAATAAAAACTTAACATATTTAAAAAACTTACTGAGAAATAAAAAATCTTAGAAATATTAATTTTTATTTTTATGGATACATTTCCCTTCTCTTTAACACTTTAAAAATGTTTTCTTTGTTTTTTTATAAACCTATGTATGTTTAACCATTGCAAGCGGTCTTTGGCCATTTCTAATAATATTTTGAATTAGATTTTTTTATTAACCCTAATCCACAGAATAAAAAGATATCATAAGATATGATGCATGCTTAATATAGTTGTCACCTTATGGCATTTTACGTGTTAGAATGGGAAAAATTACTTAAAATTACAACAACGTTTTTATCATGTTTTTATTATTTTCATGCAGGTCGTAACCAGAAATGTCAAAAATTGTGTGATTCCCATAGATTTTATGGATAATAAGACTAAAGTCAAATTTACTTGTTTGATTATGATTGTATTGTCACAAAGACAACTTGCATTATCTATTAGATTATTTAATGTACTCAGCAACAACTGACAAGGTCTAATATGGTTTTTAAGGCTCCTCCCTTATTCTGTCACTTTGTCCAAATTTTTACAAACGTTTTGGAAACAATTATAAAATATAACGTAAGTACATTTTGCAAAAAAAAAAATACGCATATTTGTATATATTATTTATTTTTATATAATAGTATTTTGGTGAAACAGGCCTCAAATGAAGCCTCACACTTTTCAAACATGGGGTTATATTTTTATGGCCAGTAACGCATTACCTACCCTGCAAGGCTAAAAAGTGTCATATGCGTATAGATATTTATTGACAATTACGTACCAGAAGTGGGCTTGAAGAAGGCGGCTGGGCGCGCCGTGCCCTTCTTCACACGTATCATCATGCCGTGTGATGCCGGCTTAAAATGGCTTCACCCCATTTCTTCCCGCGAGTGTCGTACTAGTGACTGATTGGCGAAAACCGTATATCGTACGTACGGTACGACGTACTATTGAAAAGGCCTACTCGTACATCCAGCAGTGTATGATTGATATGAGATTTGATGTGAAATGCCAAATAACAAACCAATTGCCAAAGACTGCTATATGGTTTTGTGTATCAATATTGAAGGGGATTCAAATAATATTTTTGAAATCCTTCATTTCATAGATCACATAAGTACATTTATGCTGTTACTGAAAATTATCCTGTGTATGAAGGTTTGTTTTTTTCACCCATTTCTTGGTATTGAACAACCAGTGGGTACTTCTCGTTTTTACGAGCTTCCTCTATGATTGCTCTGCTTGGGTAATTTGTCACTGGAATCACCACTTTTAACTTTACCGGTCTGAAAAGTAGCAAAATACTTTAGTTTAGAGAATATATTTCATTTTCATCCCCTCTATGCAAAAATCTACGCTTTAGGCGCACATAAGTGCGAATAAAATAGGTCTGGATTTCATGAATGTGTGCACCCTTCGACACTGACGTCAATAATCTCTCTATGGCCTCTCGTTGAGCCTCTTAATTTTCTGAATGAAATGAAATTAACGATGGTTTTTTTTGTAAATATCTGATGTCTGATGCATTTTATTAGGTGAAGTGTAAAATTACTGAGAAGAAACGATAATTAATGGACAACAGCAAGATATTAAATTTTGTTGTTTTTCCCATGATGATGATGATGATGAAAAGTAGTATATATAACTCGGGCGACGTACATTAAATCACTTTATTCCCTTATCATAAATACTACTATTTATTTGTACTCCATGACCGAATTCAAAAATTCCCTATCTGCACAAAGTTACATTTAGTGTAGATACCAGAGCGGGGATCCCTTTCGTTAGCATAATGTTTTTTCCACTAATTTGTTTTAGCATAACATGTTTCGCACAATTCTTTTTCCCCTTTTATATCTTTGTCATAAACATTTTTTCGCATAATATTTATCTTGGCATAATACAGTTTATTTATGTCTAACAATTTTTTATAGACATTAGGTTAGGTTAGGTTAATAAATTATGCTTAACGTGTTATGCCTACTATTTTTATGCGTAAGTATCTTTAGTTCAATGTACATTGTGTCAACCTATATTATGCCTAATATTTTTATGCAAATAGATAGGGAACCGAGCGGGGATCCCTAATAACTACGCTCAAATCAAACTTAGGTGGTTTAAATGCAGTTTAAAAATTCATAGTTTGTTAATACATTAAGCTTCTCTTACCTCTGGCTATTTGTATCGAAGAAATAGGAACGGTCAACCTTATGTATATTGTGCTGGGCACTATGATAATAAGGGACCTGGGATGACACTGCGTACTCTTCTGGAGCTGGGTGAGGTTCTTCGTCGTTAATCTTTCGCGGGCTCACAACATTTAAGTTGACTGGACTGTAAAGGTGAAACGTAATATAGCAATTCATTAAACCGTCAGATTATCCTTATGTAAATTTTAAAATTTAAATTTCAATCGTTTATTTCCAAGTAGATTCACAACGAATGCTTTCAGAAAGTCAGCAATTTACAATACAGTACTGTGGCTAAAAAATAAATTAGTCATTGTAATCAAAGAGAAAATTGTGTCTCTTTTTTATAACAATTTTATGTTCCTAGTAGAAACGCGGCATAAGTGGGATAAAAAGGGCACTACTGCCTCGGGGCCGGACAGGCTGACCACATAGCATGTAACTTACGCCACCACCGTCAATGTATGAAGTAAGACGAATTACTCCATTATTCGTTAGTTCTGATAGGTGGTTCAAACTCGAGACGATCTCACCTAGCTTTTAATCAATTCGGTGTACCAAAAAGATAAATAACCAATGTAAATAAATAAAACAAAGTAGAGTCGGTTGGTTTGATAACTTACATGGCTTTGTTCCAAGACCTTTCATCATTGTATGTTTCTCCTATTGCAAGTTTAGCTTGGGGCCAATAGGTTTCCTCCTCTGTCTCCGTGGGTAAAGATTTCGCCTTTGACAATCTCCTGCAATATACACGTTAAGGCTGCAATTGAAAATAAGCCCGACCGATAAACTTCAATCGCTAAGATAGTGTCACGACCAGCGTAACTTGACCGTCGTTCTCGTTACTTGCACATACGCGCGCGAACTGATAGTTACGCTGGTCGTGATCGTGACGCCATCTGGCCGACTTCGGTCTGTAATAATAATATTAGTGGAACTAGTGTAAAAAAAACAATTTACCTGTAAAAGATATGTTTGACTACATGTAAAAGTTTTATTTTTACGTAATAGTTTTCGTGAAAATCGCAAGTTTTTAGAAAAGTAAATTTTCAGAAATTTGTAGAAAAAAATTGATACATGCATACATACATTTTAAATATCACGCCTTTATCCCTTGCCGGGTAGGCAGAGCGTTAACAGCCGTACGAATACGGTCGCTATCGCCGCGTCTGACATTTTTGAGGATTGTTTTCCAAGGTTGTTTCAGAAAACATGTGTATCAAAACGCCTAAAAATTGTAATACACCAATACCCTCGAGTCCCTTAGTCGTCTCTTACGACACCCGCGGGAAGAATGTGGGGTGATGCTATTCTAAGTCAGCATCGCACGGCTAAAGTTGATAGCCCTCTTAAATATTAGGATACAAGGAGCTCAATTTCTAAAACGTTCGTTTTCTTTTCCAGTCAAAATCTGCTTTTATCATACTTATATCACACGTTCTACTTTATTCCCAGATACCTTCGAAAATTCACTACACAAATATTTTTTACTATAAAAACATTAAATAAAAGAAAAACGTGAAGTCGTTCTGGGCTTTCTTTCACAGAATAAGAAAAAAAGTTTCAGAAATTGAGCACCAGGTCCAAAAAAATCCACCAAATGCGAGTTGTACTTGCGCAAAGAGGTTTTCGTAACATTGAAAAAAAAATCTTTTAAGTCATTTTTGTTGTATGGGAGACCCCTTAAATATTTATTTTTACATCAGCTGTGATTTTTAAGCTGCTGTAACCTTCGACTGTAACTACCATGGCTCTTGAAAAAGATACGGCGTGTCAGGTGGTCGGCTAAGTTCCAGTAACAGGGTTCCGTTCGACCACTTGGGAACGGAATCCTATAAACTACAAAGAATGATTGATGACTTCATTTCAAAATTAATAAAATAGATGTTCAATTTTAACTTACGATTTTTCGGGCTTCATATTACTATCTGAAGAGCGCACTGTGTGGTGATGTTTAATTTTCATTTTGGTTAAATTATCTAGTGATATTTTAAGAGATCGATTCATATGACATATAGAGTTTGCTATCTTTACGTACTTGTTAGCCATATTAGTAGTTTATATTATATATAGATTATACTTTCGTCATTGCTTCCTGGGTTAACAGCTAAATAAAAAATAGTAAGTATAACCATTATCATCATCATCATCATCATTATCATCATCATCTCTAGATATAGTTAACCCGAGCTAAAAATACATTAGATCTCAAATAGAGCCAACCTTCTTTCTCAATCTACACGCCTTACGTCCACCAACCCTTTAAAAAACTCTACATCTTAGTTAAAATGTATGGCTTGGCCGGTTTGCTTCCGTCAATAAGGCGAATGAACACATTTTATCTTATACAAATATCTATTTTCTTAAGTGCTATAAAAATTGTTTTTGAAGAAAGTAGTCATATGCCGAAACAGCTAAGCCATACATTTTAACTATGATGATGAGTTTATAAAAAAATTAGAGAAAAAAAAGAAAAAAAGAAAGATATATTTATTTTAGATAAAAACCTAACAAATAGTTTTTATTTGTGGTGGACTTAGGGCGTGTAGATCTTGGTTCTATTTGAGATCTGATGTCTTTTTTGCTCCCATTGGCTATAATAATAGCATGACATTAAAATTATTTTGGTGGGATTTTATTTATTTTTGTAGGGAAATAAGAATCAAATACAAATTTCCGCCCCCTTTTTTAGAGAAAAGATCTTGACTATGTTAAAATCCTGATACACGTTTTTTATCATTTCTAATTATATGTCCGTATACCAAATATCTTACCTCTCTAGCATGAATGTTGTAGAAAGTTTCATACTTACTATATATCCCGAGCATTTGAACACTGTACTACATAAAAGACCAAAGGTATGGAGGTTTAAAAAACGACTAATCACTTTGAGAAAAGGTAGGTAGTGCCCTCGCTCTTCGGGAAGCTCGTGATTTATAAATCCCAACTTTGTTATGTAGGTGACTACTTAGTATTTATGGTTATACGAATAAAAGTTAAGCAAGTGAAAACTTACAGTTTTGGCTATGCGGTGTCAAGTACGACAGACTATTTATATAAATACAATTAGCTGTCGCTACTCAACATTATAAATCAATTTTACTATTTTTTGCTATTTGTTTTGTAACATTTTACCCGTTTTTACTAAAATATTTCTTGACTATATGTCATAGTCATGTCATGTCTAAAGAACAAAGAACATTAGACCAACTAAAGAGGATATTATGTTTTATAATAATCTTTGGGCAAAAGCTAAGGGCAAATACTGCGTCGCGCGTTTTTTCAAGTTCAAGTTCAAGTTCTTTATTGCATAGTCAAATTCACATACAAAGATGATACAATGATTTTACCACACGGTCGCGCAAATTCGGACGGCCTCGCGTAGCACACTCAGTTCATCTGAACCACAGAGCAGATATCTGAACCACTTGAAGTAAAGTGAACCAAGCGCATAAATCGACCGCTATTGAAAAATTTAAACGTAGGTCCGCGGCGGCGGCGGCGTGTGCAATGTGCATAGGCCACCCGATTGTCCGTAAGGAAGATGGTTTCGTGTTTTGGATGGCACGTTAAGCCGAAGGTCCCGGTTGCTAACCATGTCAGAAGCCTGCTACTTGTAGAAGGTGTTAGAAAAATTTTGACACTAGGGTTCATCGGGTCGTTGGACAACTCGGTATCCCACACGAAAAGAGAAGAAGAAGGATGTTTGTATTAGGTATGACATTTAATTTGTTATTTACTACGTTACTTAGGCGGACCGCACACTTAACGCACGACTGACTCGGTGTCCCACGCGAAAAGAAGAAGATAGGCCATAATATGCATATTGTGTGAGTGAGTATCTTATAATGTGGTAAACACTCGGTTGTAATGTTTGCTATTCCCCATGTATTCCCATTTCCGTGGTTTGGTTTCATATCGCTTTATATAGTAGACTACATGCCTGACAGGTCAAACGATATTTTGTATGAATAACTGAAAGTTTGTCGTCATAGTGCACTATTTTGGATGGTGTCAATACCCTTAGGTATCTACTTTCGTAATATTTTTCTGTTTATTAATTCAAACTTTGAATATTTTGAAAAACTATAAATGAAGTCTTTGACAATAGTTTTAACCGTTCAACTTTTGTATTTTATTATTGACCCAGGAAACTAGAGATTGCCAAGACTTTACATGGGGTTGGCGAGCAGGCTGCTGGTAGAGGTAAATTAATAAATTCTGAAGTGGATTAGCTGGCACGTTGCTATTTAAGTACTTCATATTTTTTTTTTTCAGTTATTTACAAAAAAAAACTGGAATATTTTAATGGAATCATTATTTTATTTTACATTGTTATCAGTCACAAAAACCTTAAATCTTTGCAGCACCCCTAGGCATATATCTAACGTTTCATAAAAGTGTACACAATATATAATAATTTAACTAAAAGGTGCACAATGTAAAGCAAGAAAAACTTACGAACTATATAAGAAATTATAATACAAAAGTTACTCTTTGAAATAGATAAAGGTAACTAACTAATTTGGGCCTGAGTCCCGATACACTTTATGAAACGCTGAGCCGTTCTTTCCGCAGAATTTCGTTGTCCGTCCGTCCGTCTTAGGCTAGTATTAGGTATAATAAATAGGGTTGTCGTGGTGAGAGATGCGCGTGAGTTTATCCGTGGATGAGGCCGTGTCCGTAGGCGGGGGCGGCGAGGGCGACCGGCGCGTGCGCAGCCACCACGGGGGCGGCGGCGGGGTGCGCTGCGTGCCCGGTCCTGCTTACCACTGCGTTGAAACTGGAAGCGGAAATTTATGGTAAATAGAAAAATAGGTAGGTTTCAATCAATTAGGTTCATACAATCATAATTGTATGAACTCAATTCGGTTGGTCTGGACCTATAATCATAATTGTATATATAGGCTTAACCTCAAATATTTGTGTAATTAATATTCCAGGCAGTTGTAAGTCTAAAAATAAAGCAATATAAGACAATTTTTTAGCGCATGCTGGTAGTTGTGATGTGCGTATAGAGTGATTACTAGCCTTCTATAATAGTAATTATAAACAGAGTAATCCATACAATCTATTCCATAAAGGAAAGCTTACGCGTGTACCATTGGTTTACTAAGTTTTCAGAGTCATTGGAGTAAATAATATGAGAATGCCTATTTTTACCCATTGTGGTCGTCAGCAGAGTAGTTGACTGTGCGGACTGTGCCATCAGGCTCGACTAGGGAGTACTGTCCTTTTACCACGTCACCGTCTCGGGCCTCCCATTGGCTCTTCTGGTCACCGGTGTGGCCGTCAGCGACTCCGTAGTTGAACTGGTAGCGGGGATGAGCCTGGAAATGATATAATAGATTTGTAGTCATTTCAGTTGCAGTACAGGTTTGAAGATTTTCACATTATGTTGGAGACGTCAATCTAGAAGTATTAGCAGAATAGGGTAGGAGGGACCTCATATCATAACCAACAACAATGTTTTAATTATTTATCGTAATAAAATCCTTTCGCGGACCCATGTTTGTTATCGGAATTTTAGATTTCCTATGGTTTATCATACGTAAATCAACCACATTACATACATACACGCAAAAGTATTGCACCTACACACGTAAAAAGCATTTATACTGCGCAGAAGATAATTCTACGCTCTTTAATTGCGTTAAAAGTTTCATGATTATTGTTAATGATAAGTTCGAAGTGAGCTCTGGTTACTAGTAATAATATTGCAAATATTAAACTAAGAATTGAAGTTGAAATCTTTCTCCATATTTCCGGATGGCATCAAGAGGACGCCATCCGATCCTGTAGATGCCACTATCATATCACCCTCTGCAGGAACCACCATCTCTCTATCTCTACCTACTGACACTGACACTGGCAGAATTACCCTATGTGGGTAAAAGTCCATATTAAGAAATAATAAAAAATAACATTGTTCCACAACCACAGAGTATACCTTTTATATTTGAGCTGAGATCCCCAACTTTCCCAAAAAAGAATTAAAAAAGGGTAGACGGCAAAGAGAAAAATAAAAAATACTATAGGGTAGACAGATATTTTTTGTACGTCTTGCATCCACCCGCAGTTTTATCAGTTCTCTTGTGATCGTGACGCTTGACCTGCGTTAATATATTGGTTGCCTGAAAAAATGTCGTAGATAAACTTATTGTCGTGTAAAATAATGATTCGATGAAAGGCTCGATGACTTTAGTGTTATGTAGACTTAAGGGCAACTTACATAGACCTCAGGAGCGGCAGCGTGAGCGACGCCAAGGTGCGCGACGGGCGCGTGCAGGACGGGCGCCGCGTGTGCGACCACCGCGCCATGCCCTACAAACGAACTAAGGTTAGTTTTCTATAAATTGTTTACCAAGTTTGTTTCAAAAATGTGTAACGCACTTAACACCCAAAACTGACACTCGAATTCGATTTTTTTTATACCTTATTGTATAGTGTGTTTAAAAATTCGTGTAAGACACTTGACACACTAAACTAACTGACACTTGAATTAGAATTCGTGAAAGTGACACTTTTATCCTAAAACTATAAGAATATTGTAACCATGTAACAATCGCATTATTTAATTATGTGTTTTTAAATCTAGGCTCTCACTTACCTATTAGGTTATTAAGTAGTTTAGTCAATAGGTTTCATCAAGGTATTTAAAAAATAAACCAATAAAAAGTAAGTAAAAAGAGGAAACCTAAAGTTTGCAGATGTGTCGAATAAATATTAAGCCTGAAACTCCGCATACAGCAATAAAGTATGACTAGGTAATTAATGAACCACTCAAGACACATTCTGTTGTATTCAAATTACCAATGCGTGGATCATGCATGCATGCTTGATGCATGCGGCAAATGATAACCTGCATTTGCATGACAAAATTAAAAGGAAACGGCATGCAAAGTAACAGGAACAAGAAACGTAAATTAAAACTATTAATAAGCCAGTTCTAGCAAAGTGAATGGTTAGAGTTGAACACAAAAGTTTTTGTTTGAAGTTCCTACTACGGTTTTAGTTTAGGAAAGAGTTTACCGTCGTGGCTGTTGAATAAAATATCGGTTTAATTTGAAAAAAAAAATGATTTTAATTATTATCATGTCGTATCGTATGGCAATCCGTGCTTGGATCATACATCTAGGTATGTCAAGGGTATTTAGCCAGGTGGTTGCGTCAGGAGTGTACTTATAGAGATCGGCTATGCCACCGGGAAAACAACAAAGTAGATGGAGAAGAAAATTTTAACGCTTGTATTGAAAGTACACCATCACAATAAAAATTCACTCAACGTCTAAACTTGAGTCAAAATGTAATATACTACTACAGTCACAACATTCCACTGCTGGACACCCCCAATAGGGCAAGCGGATTGGCGAGCGCAGTGCAAGATTTTATATATATTCACAGGAAACGCTGCGGCCCGTTTCCTGGATTCATTTCTTAGTCGCCTTTTACGACACCCACGGACCGAAATAGGGTGATGCTATTCTAAGCCGGCACCACTCGGCATAACAGAAATCTAATCAAATCATAAGGCAAAACATACCGAGTCCTACTCCGTATCCTCCGTATCCTCCATACCCAGCGTAAGGCGCGCCGTAAGGGGCGGCTAGAGCCGGGGCGCCAATGCCGTGGCCGTAAGCTGGAGCGCCCAACACGATGCTCTGAGAAGACAGAGCTGCGTGGACGGGGACTGCCCGAACACAGGCCACGCTCAGCAGCGCAAACGCAACGACCGCCTGAAATCAATTAAAAAGTTGCTGACCTAAACTGGAAACAAAGTACACCTCTCATCAGAGAAATCGATTTCACTTTCGTTTTTATGATTTTATAAGACACGAAACCTATAAAATACTATTTCGTATTGGAGATCTATTTAGTAACATCTATAAACCTCCTTATACTCACTATCACACGATATTAGACATTTATTCCAAAATAAACACACTTTTGAAATAATGTGATTCGTATGATTGCAAGGTGCCCCGGATTTTTTATGAGAAGTATACCTCCGATCGCATATACTACTTAGGCATTAAAATCAGTATTATTTGATAAAGTACGGGTTGGTTGAGAAGACCTTTACAGATCCAATGTGGCGAAAATAAATAATTATTAAAAGTAATATAAAAAAGTTACTGATATCAAGTTAAAAAGTCACTGTTTCTGATCAAATTACAAAACTATATTTTGGATGATGGTCTGATAAGTTACCGCATGATCATTATCGCACTCTTTTGCTTATCGGATATTGACCGCTCAAACTTAAAAACCCACGTCTAAAGTTTAAATATCTACACATGTGATTTCAAAACACTTGTTCCACCAACTACAAACATTACCTTAGCGAACATATTTCTAATCTTGTCTAAGACTACGTTTGGAGTCGACTATAAGGCTTGTGTGCCAAAATGTACGATAACCAGAGCTTTTATAGAGGCGGTGCTGTTCTATATATCCTATAGCTGTCAGGTGTCCTATAGGTACGTGCCGGGCTATGTCCCGCGGCCGCACAGGAAACCTACATAGGTACGCTAAATGTATGTGGTGGGTGGTGCCACGAGTGATCTAGATCGCGAGAAATAAGAGGATACGTCTGACGAGAAAAAGTTTTACCGACTTTTGTTTTTTGGTATATTGTTTTAGTATCTAACTACTGTTCAAATGTATGCTTTGGGTCCTAGTTCTCTTACGTTACGATTGGCTGTAGATAATAAAAATATTCCGTACCTTTTCTCATTGAGTTAACAAAGTTATACCACATTCAACTCGATTGTTTGTCTTTGTGAAATTATAAACAACACACATACTATTTCTCTACTTAGGTACTACTACCTAATTGAAAAACATCATCTCTGAAAGCAATCACTTTTGAGCAGTAAACCTGTAAAAATAAGACAACTCATATCACGTAGCGTGTACACTGTAGAGTCACCTCATACGGGCCTCATACAATAAAGTGAGGAACATTTTAATATAAAAAGAGACATATCCACACTATGCACTAACCCGCACACGTTAACTACCCTGCCCTACACTGCTATATTAATATAGTCACACACATGAACCTGCTAGATATAGGCATGCCTATAAGGCGCGGAATATATTAAATAAACTTTATACCTTGAGTTGCTTAAATTGCTCTCAAATTACTAATTTATATTTTATAGGTTAAGACAATAAGTTTAGTCGTCGAACTGTTCCGGTTGCTGAAAATCATGTCAAGGATAGATCGTGTGATAATAAATTAAACTTAGTACTTAAGTGGACTTGGCCCTTTAACTGCTCCTGGAAGCAAAGTACCTACACAAAGAAATATCTTGGTACCCGGTGGTACCCCCCACCCGCCAAGACGAGCAAAACGAAGCACAACCAATTTTTTCTCGAAGTGTTTTTTTATTGTCTTTTTCTGAATTGTTAACTTAAATTTTTTGATGTACTAAATTGATCAAATTCTCCAAAATTGCTCTCAAAATGATTTTTTTCAATAAGGCCTAACACAGATATAAAAGTATGGTTTATGTTTAACTAATCTCTATACTATAGGTAAAGGTTAGATACCCACGTTGATTGGTTGCAAAGCTGTTTGCTCAGATTTTTCTTATGTTGGTACCTAAGAATATTTTAGTACCATAAAACAATATTTTATCTACTTTTGCATGTATTTCTCACTTACTTGATAAAATAAATAAAGGCTTATGAAGACATTTACAGCGTCATTATCATAACAATAATGATAGGACACGAGAGCACTATCTATGTTTTGTGCGCACGATTATCGCCCACACACCATTCTATTCATTTTTCAAAAATAAGAAAAGTCAAGAAAGGCAAAACGAGGATAACAAAAAACCTGAGATAACCAGATCTTTTTTAAATAATAAACTAAAGTTAACTCACTTACAAGTATCATTTCACTAAGTACAAGGAACTCTGCTTTGTATTTAGTTTTATCTGTGTCTCTGTTATAAGAGAGAATAATCAGAAAGACACAAAGTACTATATCAATCAAGTCATGCTTCTTCTTTTCGTGTGAGACACTGAGTCGTCCAACGACCCATGTTTGGCTTAAAATATACAAGAAAAAACCATTTTTGATATTGAAATGAGTTCTTTTGCAATTAATTTTTATCCAGTTTATCCAAAAATAGGACTATATCAAGTTTAAGATTTCAAATAAGTTGTACTTAGATCAAACCACAGCCTTTATGTATTCTTAAGATCCAGTTTCATGAAAAGCAACAGACATACCGAACAACATACTTATTTACCTACAAACCTATTTGTCTGGTTCGTCCATTACTATTATAATAAATTTTAGCCTTTTTTTATTTTTAATATAGGTTATTGGATAAAGTGCTGTGTTCATGATAAGATAACGTATGACCGTGTATGTTAAACATATTAAATCCTGTGTAATTTTAATTGTTTGACTAGTTTATTGACAATTATTTTAAAGCACTTTAAAACCGTGGTCTATGTAAGTTCAAAGTTTTGATTCTTTTATAAGAGCCCTTGCAGGTAGATTATGGGTAGAGTAACCAATACATTCCGATAAGAAACAGAGATCTATCGTGTCGCTGGTTACGAATACGCACCTTAACATTCTACAAGACAGTCTCGGATGTCAAGTGACTCATCGGATGTTATTCACCCCACCAACCGCAGTCTGTTTCTGCCGACGCCCGTTACGCCTTTATTTGGCGAAACCAAGCTTGATTTTTGTTATGTAATTTGCTGTAATTGCTTTGTTTGGAGACTGATGGATCACTGAGTAATTGTGGATGCTACGGTAGATGAACGTACGAGTAAACGTAAAGAAGTACAAGTGTTGATAAAGATTTTTCTATAGATAGTGTTTCTGTACTCATGAATGACATGACAAGCCATTGTCCAAATAAAGCTTTTTGACAAACTAATTACCACCGAACAATAACGTGAACATTTTTGGAAATTTTCTGAGTTTCAAATCACAAAGTAAGTTATAGTAAGCTGGTGCCAAAGAAAATAAAAATTAATTAATACGCTTTATTGGCGCCTACTCTAAATTACTTAAGTAGATAAAACTTACTGTAGATTAATTTAATAACTTCTTTAATAAGATACGTTTAAGATACGTTATTTACGTTTTAGTGCGTTCTACCTTGGTCAAGTTATTAAATTGTTGCTTAAAAATACTTTTTTGTAAGTTAAAAATATTAATATTTAATCGTGATAGGATGTACAATATTTTGAATAGTACTTTTGTGTCTAAAGTGGTATAGGGTTTAGTTCTATAGTGATTGACATTTGTACAATTTTCAACTACGTACTTAAAACATTTCATATGAGTACAGAATGCAAGAATTTCTCTATGTGGTCCTTACCCAACCAGATGTTATTAATACCTTCACTCTAATTAGAGATCCTTCGAGTATTTAATGTGCACCCACGCACTTTGCGAGGCCTTCCAAGGATGCTATATGGCTGATACTGCTTCGGTCTAATAATCCACAAAATTGAGCCCAATATATGTTACCTATTTATATCTTATTGTCATTACCAGGTAGATATCTACCGAACACTTTTCAAAATGCTGGAGTGACGTGGTTACACCAGGCCGCAATCAAATTCTCCGATTCCTTGAAAATTTTCTCCTTGCTGTTGAGAATCCGTAAGGTGTTGAGAATCTGTCTTACATACTAAAAACTCTCTCCGTTACAGTAATTTATTGTGGCAGGTGCTATGTACCCATGTTTTTTGCAACATCAAAGCAATCTTCCGCCATTCGTCTCTGTCCCCAACAAGCTTCTCCCAGCTTTAATGGTCAATGACAATGCCCGTTTAATGTTTATACTGTCACGTATGACATAAATCGTTTTATACGGCTTTTAGAGCGTAGTGGAACGCCTAAAACACGCTCAATGACTGAACAACATTCCTCTGCCAATTTCTATACAAATGCTAATTAAATTAAATTATGAGCCTTTCAGATGTTTGAAAGCTTATCCGTGTTTGTTTATTGAAACATTATTCGTCTCATCCTACTCATTAAAACAATTTGTTACGGTATCGGTTTGATAGATATTTGGGCCAATATGTAAAAAATGTTAGCAGTTTAAAATACCTTAGAAATAGAGAGACTAATATTCCGATGGTCAAACGTTTTGGGGTTATGTTGTGTTTTGGTGGGTCCGCTGCACGGCACAATGTCCTTCCTTTAACAGTCCTTTCGGTAACACGAGCCGCTGGGATCAGCTGACAGGGTTTCTTGCCCCTTTTTTTAGTTTCTCGATTGTAACTCGTAAACGGTGCATCGTAGTGACAATATGATTATGAAGCAAAGAAACATCATTAAATTTTCCATAACGTTCGTTAAAACACTAGTCTACAAAACTAAAAAGTGTTAACTAACCCAAAAAATCAATACTCTGGAATTCCATATTAAATTACAGATTAAAATAACGAAAGCAAATCATTTATGTAGGTACGATTCTATTGTATAAATTATTGTGCAACATATTATTTAACACCTTAATTTGCAACTATAATTTACGACCAGTAGTGCCTACAAATCACAGAAAATTTGTTCCTTGCCTTTTAATACCATACACCTGCACAGATAATGCAGCTACATGCATGTTAAACATATTATTAGGGCCAAAGTAACATATCAATAATGTTACAGTTGCTACTTATTTAGCACCTAGTATAGTTGTCCCTATTAGTCATTCAGAGATGTAGATAGTGTCAATGTGATAATACTCGTTGGATAAATTTTAAGTGCTGGTTTATTATTGTCCAGGATATTTATTTATTTATATTTATATATTTATTTATTATGAGGATTTATTACGTTTGCTGTCTTAGTTCATTTGTAAGTAGGTGATAACAGAATTATTTTCTTTTTATTAATATTCTAAATTTTAAGAAGAAATTGTATATGAAAACGTTCGAAATTTGAGCTCTTTGAGTATCAAAAGTTATGAATTCGAAGTGGTCCGAAATTTGAATAAAGTGGCAACTCATTAGTTCGAAAAAAATTGATTTACCGCAACACGCAAAAGTGAAGAAGAAAAGTTTGAAACCACAATGAAGCGATCCCGTTACATACATACATACTACGCAGCAGACAACTAATAATCCTTTACCTTACTTTGATACTTATTTTATACTAGCTGTTACCCGCGGCTTTGCTCGCGTACTTTTAGGGTACCTACTGTCTCGAGTGATTTGTTGCACATACATACAAAGATCTATGCTACTTCTTACATCTTTTAAGAGATGAATATTGAAAACATTGGAACACGTTACACGTCCTTCCCCGCTTCATCTCTCACTTCCTCTCCTGCTCCATCTCCCTCTTCTAATCCATCTCCTGCTCCCGCACTTTCTCCTGCCATCGCTCGCTCTCCCGATCCCGCTCTATCTGCGTCTCTCTCTCCTGGTCCCACTAATGCCACCCCTCCCGCTCCTTCTCTCTTCTGTTCGCTCTCCCGCTCTCGCTGCCGCTCCATCTCCCTGTTCCGTTTCATCTCCCGCTGTTGGTCCATCACCCACTCCCGTTCCTGCCTTCACTACTGCGCCCGCTCTATCTCCCGCTCTCTCCCCTGGTCTATCTCCCGCTCCCGCTCCATCTCTCGCTCCCACTCCCACTCGCACTGCCGCTCCATCTCCCGCTCTCGCTCCATCTCCTGCTCCCACTCCATCTCCTGCACCCACTCCATTTCCATTACTGTTAAATATTTTTCCTACGCAAATTGTGCCACCCACGTTAACCCCCATAGGGGTTGATAAAACGCTTAGACATGTATCTCATAATTTGTATTGCAGAGTATTATTTCAGTGTCACGCAAAATATTTCAATAGAATTAAATTTCCCATACAAACTTAGCCACCCTCTTTAACCCCCAATGGGAGTGAATTTCGAAAAACCCTGAAATACGTGTTTCATCATGTGTACTAAAAAGCATTAGGTAATTCAAAGTTTCATGCAAAAATATGCAATAAAAATATCTTTCTCATACAAACTTTGCCACCCCTTTTAACCCTTTTAGGGGTTGAATTTCCAAAAAATAATATGCCTATGTCCTTCTCATGAATGCAAACTATCTACATACCAAATTTCAGCAAAATCGGTTGGGTAGTTTAGGCGTGAAAAGGTAACAGACAGAGTTACTTTCGCATTTATAATATTAGTGTGGATATTAGTGTGGATGTATAGAATTTTCTCTTTGCTCGGGTTTTAGATAAGCCCTATCTCTTACTACTTTATTTCACTTTTGACATTCAAGTGCAAATATCTCATCTCTGTGTTTTTCTCACCAATACTGACAAGAAATGTCATGCACGCGCCCCAAAAATCTCATATTTGTCCTGTGGCAATACCTATCTGAAAACAGTTGTTTCCAATTTTGACATGTTACCCTTAAATTATACTTAAATAATTTACTAAAGTCTTCTTCTATAAATTAATAATATACATTCATCCATCACTTTTCGTTAAACATATTGGTATGTTCATCACAATATGTTACGTCAATACGGCAGGTGTATTTGCCTAACGAGAGGAACTGCCTGGGTGGACCGTTATTTCATAAATTACATCGTTTCTTGTGCCTCTGTCGTTAGCCCGTACTACCGCATTGCTTGCCAATTTGGATCTTCCAAAGCTAAAGCATGGAAAATGTTTTACGAAAACGTATCGTCCAATTTATTGTACAAAACCCATTTGCATTGTTTATTTATACATAAAACAGTCATCTAGATTTGGAGAAAAATATTCGCTAATCATCTATGGAACTTTTTCACGAGGAAAATGTAAGCAAATTTCTATGCCTTATATAAAAATTAAATAGGTAAACAACGAAAACAAAATTACTTATAACATCAAATATAATTTAATCTAGCAATTTATTCGTTGTTTAAACTTTTTCACAAAGATTTATTGGTGAGTAGTTTTTTATACATTTTTCTGCATTCTAAGGGCTCATGGCAAATCTAAGGCTCGTATTCCTTACCTCACCTTTAAATGTGGCGTAAAACTAATTGGATTTGGTAATGAGTGTTTATAAATAGCTTTTGCTTCCCAAACTCTGGATGATTGTTTTACATCTTCCTTCTCTTTTAGAATGTTAAATACAACATTACCACTGCATAAATGGATTAGTCATTGTAAAACAGAGAAAACTGCTAGACACAACTTTCTCTATTTTAATATAAACGCGGCACAGGTGGGATAAAACAAAATAATAAAAACAAGGTACTGCCTTTGGGCTGGCTTCCATTTGGTTACCTTCATCTTCATCAAACAAATCTGACTGAAGTGACTGAAACTCTGAAACTCAATTTACGTCAAATTTGTATGACAAAACATAAAGATTTGATAAATCTGAGAGCGGATGCAGGGATATTTCTTTTTCATGGACCTATTTTTCGGTGTATTTGAAGTATAACTACCACCGGTAGACAAGTGTTAGATTGTTAATTGAATTTAAAAGAACTATTATCTGTCATTTTGGCATTTTTAGGAAGGTGGCAATCACTTTTAACCATGTCATTAGACCTTGTATGCAGTATTTTATTGCTCTGCTATAACAACTTAACAAGCTATCAATGGCTGTGTAATGAATTTTGATGGGCCGTTTACAATTATGTCATTTTGCGCCGATAAAAATGTTCTACGATCAGAATTCTATCTACGCGGCTCTAAGAAATTGGCTAATAAAAACAAAATTTAGTCCTTTTAAAGTTTAAATATCAAGAAACGTAGGTATAAATCAACGCTAAGTCCCATTTGCACATTGTTTTACTTATTCACTTTTATATAGAAAAAAATTAATAACAATAATTTTTGAGTGCATACTTTACAACTGCCGCATCACTATTTTGTCCTTTTTGAGCCTATTTATTAGAAAAGAAAAATATACTATCCTCTTCATATACATAGTAAAAGTGATGCGTGCGCAACAGGCGTATCAATCATCAATCAGATCGGACTGTTCAGGTGAGAGTGAGTGTCAGTGCGCGGGCGCAGCGTTGCGACAATGCTGTGTCATGGCCGCGTTCAGAGAATGTCCACGCACTGATGCAGTGTAGATAAACCAGTAGGGTAGCTGGCTGGCGTGATAATTAGCCACAATATACACATGTCCATTAAGAGCTCAGTATGTCCCACAGAGCAAGCAGAACCCTGCGACAAAAACTGAAGATAATAGCGGATAGGTTTGTAGGCAGTCGCTCAGTGTAAAAACTTGGTTCCACGTCAAATCCCCTAGGTTAGGTAGCCGACCTCGATAAGGCAAGGAAAATGATGGAAAGCGGATAGGGTTGCAACCATTGCAATGACATTAGTTAAAATTTTGCCGTAATCAACGTTTTCCAGATAAAAGAAACATATAGGTAGTCTCGTAGTCTATCTAATAATTACGTACTCCCTTACGGTAACTAATTTTTGACCTGTATAAGTAACATCAATTTATACTATGGAAAGTATAGACTTAATAATAAATAAAATATAATGAACATGGTGCTTTAATAGCATTATTATATTTTTCTATCTTCTTGATTGTTATGCAGTTCAGCAACAGTAAAAATCAATACCTGTTTACGTCTTCCTTTTACACCTAACTTAAAAATTGGGCGCATAGTCAAGACAAAAAAATGTATACACCTAGCACCAAATATAATTCACCTACTGTTTTATATTTACTGTTACACGGCATGCGACATGCGTGCACAACTTGAATAAAACATAACACTCGCAAATCGTGGGATATTAACTGCCTATTCGGGGAGCCGACTCTCGTATCTCAGATTAATGCACCCAGTTACATATTTCATTCCACTATCGTTTGTTGGCTATTTTCTTTTATAAGGATATCAATAAATATATTTATTTAATGATATACCGTGTATGGCGGTCAATATATTGATTTTAGATTACAACATTAGACACGTACAATTTGTACATGAAAGACTGTTTTTATAATTTTAATTCAAGATTTTCTAATGATTTAGTCGAATTATTTTTTCATGACTTTGATCATAGGGTAGCTATGCATCTTAGATTACAACAGCAGCTAAGGTTCCTAGATCTTAAAAGAAAAATATAATTATAAATTTGTGAAAATTTCTTAATTAAAAATGCATAATTCCAGCTTGTAGCCTTTGCCCTGCAGTGGGATACCGAACAGGCTACATAAAAAAAACTGCTTGAATCGACCATAACTGGGCAGCCTTAAACATTTAAATATCAAAAAAATATGCAAAAAACTTACAGTTAAAAATAGCCAGACGTCCTTGTGAGGTAATACGGCCACTCCTACTCGCTCCAGTTTCTGAGATCACTTTCACTATCATTGTGCTACATTTGCGCAACTGTTGCTATACCACGCATTATAATAATAACTGATACTGATTTGTCCGAAAGTAATTAAGCAGATAATTGCATTTAATAAACTGAAATCAACATTTCCTTTTATTAACAAGCGACGACGTTGATAATAAAACACATCAACGAACACTTTTAGCTAAGGCTACTGGTAAATACAGCAATTTTTCTTTTCTTCGTGTGGGACGCTGAGTCCTCCAACGACCCGGTGAACCCTAGTGTCAGAATTTTTCAACCGCCTTCTTCAATTAGCAGGCTTCTGACATGGTTGTGTAACGACCGCCGTATAAGTGATCATAGACAGAAACCGTGACCTACTGCTTAACGTGCCGTCCGAAACACGGAACCATCTTACTTACGGACAATCGGGTGGTTCAGCCCGCAATGTCCTAACCAGACTGGGAACAAATTCACAAAGTGATAAATATCAACTTGTGAGTGACCCACCGAGAATCGGTCCCGGAACCTTCTGCGTCATAGGCAGTTGCACTACCACTGCGCCACATTGGCCGTCAATACAGCAATGCAAAACTTCTTTAAAAAGGAAATTTAAGTAGGACTTAATTGTCTGCAACACAATACCTACCTTAATTTAGATTACTCAGTAATTGTATTTTATTTACACCTGTCAATATGATATAAAAACTTTCCGTCGACATTGATAAATGAAGGTGGCTGCAGTCCGTTCATTCTTGGCCCAATTTCAAAAACACTGCCTCGGATAAGGAGAAAAAAAGCTGTGAGATTATATGACAAGATTAATAAAGTTATTGCTTTCAAGTATAATAATAACTGGCCATTTATGTGTAGGTATTAATTTTGTTCCAGACATTCTGCAAAAAAATATTTTAATACTTATATAAATAAGCATATTTATAAATTTTTAATTGAAACCTACAACAAAAACTACAAAAAGTATTTCATTATGTTTATTGCACCGGTGAATAACAGCTGTTACCTATTCGTATAATTAAAATTTACAAGCCTATGAATTATTTAGTATTCTACCACTAATTTAGAAGTCTTTTAATTTCTAATTCTAAATTAACTTTGGTACTATTAGAAAATTCAACAGCCTTGCCAATGTCTTGATTGTAAGTAAATTTAAAGTTTAAATTAAATAACTATACACACATAACTGAACATATCATCAGTCATTATTTACTAATCGCAACATTCTTATCTGCTAACTTAAAGCAGGCAGAATCAAATGCAATGCAACACAGTCATCTAATTTGTAAGTTGTAGGAATTAATTAATTTAAATATCTAAAATGTCTAATAGATTGAAACCGGGCTTTCTTTTCTTGATTATTTTCTTTACAATTTTTGGATGTTTTTCTCTCGATGGTTTGCGAGGTCGGTCTTCTTCTTCATCATCGTCACTTGGATATCTTGGTCGGTCGAAATCATCCTCTGCCTCTGGATAGTAATCCGGATCATATCTAGGTGGAGTCTTCTTCTTCTTCTTTGGCACCCAGTACTCTTCATCTTCAGAGTTGTATTCTGGTTTTTTGTGAGGTCTATGCTTCTTTTTTGGTCTTACTAGCATATCATCGGAGTATATGCTTTCTGACGAAGGTATGTCGGGAATGTATGGGTATGGATACTTGTACTTTGCTTTAAATTCTTCTAAACTGGGCAAATTCTCCGCCGAGAAAGGTCGCAACAATTTGTCGTAATCTACGGCTGATGGATTTTCAGAAAGAGCGAGCTTTGGTATTTTACCAGGAGCAAATGGATATATCTTATCAAATTCCATGTTTGACGGTTCGTACTTTTCATACTTTTCGAAATCGCTTTTATACGGATCTAAAGCAGGTATGGGATACCGCAAATCTTCCCCCACGTGTGTATACATACTGTTGGTAGCAGGTTTCTTATGCTTATGTTTGCAATGTGGATCTATATCCAGTCCGAAATGCGCATGAGACTCACTGTGGGCTCCAGTTTCATCGCGGGGGTGTTTTATGGTGACACTGTGAGTAAACTCACTAGAATCTTGATCTATGGGGTACTTTGGCTTTTTTTTAGCTGAGTAGTCTTTAAATACAGTATCGAAAGGGTGTTTGTTCTTCTTTTTGTCCATAGGCGCGTATGAATCAAACTCGGGTAGTTCTTCGGGAAAGTCTCCGTAAAACTTGCCATAGTCTCTCATAGCTCGACCAACACCGACATTTTCAGGTTGGTCTGCCATATCACCAATTTTTTCACCATTGTTGTTCACTACAGCTTGGAATCCTGTTTTTGGATTAACTGAATAATCTACAGTCCTCATAGAACCGTCTGGTTCAAGCACACTGTAATGACCTGCAACAATTAATGCACTGTCTAAAGTATTCTTAAGAAAAAACGTATCACCAAGGTGTTATGCATCAATGTTATAATTCACTTTTTGCGTCATTTGCAGCATAAGGATTTTATTGCGTGATAGTCAATATTTTTGATTTTCGTTTAAATCATTGTTACAGGAACATAACATTACAATATTAATATTAACATCACAATATTTTCTACTCTCGCTGGCAATTAAAAAACTTCAAACCTTTGACGGTGTCGCCGTCTTTTTCTTCCCATTGCGCCTTGACGTCGCCCGTGCTGCCATCAGCCACGCCATAACTGTACGAATAGTTTGGATTTCCCTGAAAATCAAGCGCAAATTAATGCAACCAATCAACTTTTTGCCCACAGCAATTACGTAGTAATGTGTAAAAAGGCAAAAACTGTTAGCGAATGTGTTAGACGATAGCTTGCGTGCGTCAATTCGATATTTTATTCTTAATGACAATTCATCGCGTGCGTGCCTATTAAAATTTAGTATTCTGAATATACAATGAGCGGTTTAATAGTTTTCCATAATGCGGGTGTATAAAGATAATTACTGATACTAAAAGCGAGTATGTACGTCAGTCTGTCTGTCAAACTACTTGGGTGTAACGTGCTGCATTCATCACTCTCAATCACGATTTAGTCTTGCTCAATGCTTATCTAATGTAGCCTGGCTGAACAATGATGTTAATATCCAGTTACAAATTCTAATCTCAATCTCAATGCTAACGAAGCGATTTTTTTTTCTTTTTTACGAGAAATTGGATACGTGTAAAGAAAACATATCGAAGGATCGTCTAATTTTAAAAAAGCGGTTTGATTTGTAAACACATTTTCTTTTTTAAAATTTACGTTATATATTGAATTATGATATTCTCAACATCATTAAACTAAAAAAATATGTAGATGGAACGGCTGTTTTGTGACTGAACTTCATAAGCCACGTGAATGTTTACAAACACTGTAAATGTCAGTTGCCCCGCCATCGCAAGTTCAAGATGAACGAGACGAGTCGGCGCGGGCGCATCGCACAGTGTCAATGACTCGTGATTCATTCACTTTCGATGCTCTGAATATTCTGAACACTCCTTTATTAGGCTATTAACATTTTTCGTTTTTCTTTGAAACGTTAATGCATGAGCAGAAATTATTTCGTTATTTGTGCTGATCTTTTCACAATTACTGTAAGTCAGTTGCCAATGCCTATTAATTAATATTGATAAAGTATCTGAAAGTAGATGAATTCCTCAATGGCTTGTCGATACAATTTTTCAAGCGTTCAATGTCAATGGCAGATCATTCATTCACTTTCGTTCGCTTCCGGTATGCGCGCGCAATCATGAAAACGCAACTCTTCATTTTTTATTCATGAAATTCATGGACGATGATTTCCGTTTTACAAATCAGGCGATTATGCACTTTTTAGATGTCATTGCTGCTGATTTTATATGGATTTAAAAATACTTGACTGTATTTTAACATTTCTTAAGAACTAAAATTTGACTTTATGACACGAAGCAATCCAGTTGCACAGGTTGAATACTCGATCGTTTTTACCACAAACGAGTCTTGTTACTAGGGGAAAAGTGGGTGAACGGGCTGCCACCGAGCAGTATCGTTTCGACATACTGACCACTTTCAATAACTATTTTGTATACGATATGTTTCGTCAATGATAAACTGTAGGTATATTTAGTCGCCTGGCATGTAAATAAGTTGGTAGGTTGTGTGCCTGTCACTCTAAGACCCGTATTAATAAACTCTGAGATCTATCTTGAGTGCGATTTTGAAATATTATTAGTGCCGCTTGACATTTGTCAATATTGCTCTTGGGATCGATCTCAGAGTAGAGTGTGGTGTATTAATACGGCCTAAGTTGCGGAATTCTGGGTTAGTTTTTACGTGTTGCGTGTACTTGTGTTGATAAACGCCCTTGCATGTACATTTATGTGATAATACATATTTTTGGAATGCGACTGCATCGGTTGAAAAACTCTCATTTGCCGTGGCCCAACCCAGAAAATTGACTGTTAAGCTGGTACTTAAAATCTTCTGGGCAAAGTCAATTTGTACAAAAGTGTATGACCTCATTAAAAGTTCAGTCCCGAAATTTTAAAATTGTTTAGAAGTGCCAACTGAAAGAAATCTTTGACTATTCATTTTCCAAGTATTTAAAATTTTGTGATTTATGTCATAAAACTATTCTCACATTTAACGAACTACGCTGCGCTTAAATAACGCATGCGAACGGCCTCATTCGACAATATTTATGACAAATTACTGTCATATTTATCCGTCATCTTTTCTTCCGCAAATGTGTTAAACTTTAAAATTACATATACTATTTAATAAACATGCATATCACTTAACAGTAATTTATCATAGCAAGTCATTTAGTTGTAAAAGAAAGGTACACAAAACAAACTTATACCATATCTACTTTCAAAAATACATAATTGTAATGAATGATAAGGAGATTAAATTTGTATACCTAGTTCAGATGAATGATACAGTGCATGAAATATATTGACTAGGTGTTATCTAATAGCACGGCACGAGATGTTCATTAATTTTGATCAGTGGGAGGTTTTGTTTGGTTAGAATTAATGAATCAGTGAAGTGTTAGGTCAAGTGTATTTAGATCACCTGCATTAAACAGTCAGCAGAAAAGTCATTAATAGAAAAAGTAAACACTCTGAATTATGTTGCATGTAATTTGAAAACTTTTTGTGAGGCTTTCTTTCTAAAATCTATAGGTATACTAAATTGAGTTGTGTTACAAATATTTCAAACACCCAATTTTCAATTTCCATTCAATTTCCATTTCAATTTCCAACACCTTAGAGGTATATTCAGTAATACAAAGTTAGTGCGGTGATCATGAATTTTGTATGAGAGTTCGATTTTTTTTCCGTATAAATCCGCACTGGTCTCAAAGGGAAAGTTGTTCAGTACGATGCCCTAAATAACGTCTCCAAATTAATGCATTTCCTATAATACACGGTATAATAGTGATCATACTAATGTCTAATGTTGATAAACTTATTAAACGTATCGATAATAATTTTGTATACTGTACCTACCAATTAAACGCCAAGTACGATTATGCAAAAGATAATAATATATTCATCATCCATCACAATACTAATACCTATATTAGATGTAATGAGGATGTAAGTACTCACTGTCGAAGTCGGCGGTTCATCAGTAACTGTCAGTTCCTCTTCCTGGCATTTCAACACCAGCAGGTTTGCCAAGAGGACCTGGAAACATTATAAGTAATTAAATGGTTTTGAATCGACTCGATTCGACAATATTTCTTTATAGATCATCAAACCAGCCTTCTCTTTTAACAGATATACCTAGATACATACATACATATATCACTCATAAATACCTTGCCGGGTAGATAATATTATGAAAAACGTACTTTATTAGTTCTTGTAAAGTAAAATGAAATCGGATATTTATAAAAAAATACTATTTTTATGCTAAATAGGCAAACTGAATTTAAAATGAGAAAGTCGGAAAGTGGTTATTAAAAGTTTATGAATGATTTATTATGATTACTTATAGATGGAAATGCATAAAAAGTTATTATGAAAAATATTGCATTAATCTCTAATTTCTCATGCATTATAATATAATTTAATTAATAATTAATAATATGATTTTGTTTATAATATTGAAATATTTTAAAGTATTATTTTTATGTAAATCTAAAACAAGTTTAATATATTTCGCATTTAGCGAAACTATAATATTTAAAACATTTGATACGTTACAAAACAAGTCAATTTCTGTTAAAACAGGTTATCACCTTCGAGACAACATTCGTGCACTTACTCGATATTTTAAAACACAAAGATTAAAAATAAAAACTAAAAAAATAATGTTAAGGGTTAAAAATTACAATAGTTAGTAATAACTTTGCATCAATTGCAAGACTACAATTTTTTTTGTTACTTTTAACTGATTAAAACAACTGCTCATTGACCTTCATTATTCTAAATAAACTCACCAATAGAGCAAAACACTTATCCATGACTCCTCAAGTAGGTATCACCATGAGATCAATTTTCACCAACACCAAGATGATTATACATCACACTTGAAAAACTTTTTTATTTGTATAATTATTTATGAAGAAAAGTCCGTGAGAATCATTACATCCAAGGTAACATACGAGAAGACGGCCAACCGTCCACCACCAACCTATTTATAAACACACACATAGACACAATTACACCTCCAGAATTATCACGCACTCACTCTTTTACTTACACAGACGAGAAAAGCTGATAGAAATGAAATGATAATACACAAAGTTAATGTAAATAGTAAGGAACCAAATTCTAACTGCTGCCTATTATAAAATTTTCCAGCGTACAAGTTTATCTACATGTAGTTTAATCACAGAACTTTAAATTAATTGAGATTTGACAGCTTGCGAGTAAAAGTTTCAATGTCATATTCAAACAATCTTAAAGTTTGAAACTAAACAATTCGAAAGTGTGTTTCGAATACAATTTCAACATATTAAACAAACGTATTTCTTATTTTACTTCTCCATTAAAACATTTGGCGTGTATGTTTAGAAAATTCAGCCCATGTCAAAAATACTCTAAAACTAGAACCATTTCATTAAATTAAAATATTTTAGAAGTTTTTGAAAGAAGTCATATCTACCAGTTTTTGCATTACAAAGTTTTCTCGCGTCTCATTTTCCTATGTCTACGTATAATGATAGCTACTACTTTACGCGCACGACCACTTAGCGATAGCTCATCTAGGATGCGTTAACCACTAATCACAGGTTGGTTGCGGATGCATTATGCACATTATACGACTGCGTCTGTCACTTCCCACTTGATTGTCACTTTCAATTAATTGGTTAATGTGTTATTTGTGGGTGTCATAAGAGGCGACTAAGGAACTCGAGGGTTTCACGTGTATTACAACTTTTAGGCTGACAACCTGTCACTATAGTGATACACAAATTATCTTAACTGGCCCTCAACATTTGTCAGACGTGGCAAGATATTTGTTAACGCTCTGCCTACCCCGCAAGGGATAGAGGCGTGATATAAGTATGTATGTATGTATGTGTCATTAAAATCTTAATTGTAAATTTCACCATAGCTCTATTTACATACATTAGTTATAGTTTCTTGATTAATGTCAATACATAAAGTTGGAAAACATTTTTATATATCTTTTATGGGCACCACTAATTCTGCTAAACTAAGTGACATCATTTTAATGAGTTTTATTCAATAGATAGAGTGATTCAATACAGAGGTTCATATTGTATAGTTCTTAACTTACATACAAAACGTTTAGTTTTCACGGGGAAAAAATTGCTCTGGTTGATTGAGTCGCACGAGTAAATTAATAAATAATTGCAATATAATAATAATTAATCTGCCATCAAAACAAATGCATAATAATTTACGGCAGAAAATATTTATTAACTCTTTTCATTATCAAATTAATGACAATATAATATCAATATTTGGAATTTTGAAATCAACAAAATAGCTACTAAATTTTCTATATGTTCGCGATAGTTTATTTCAGTCAACCATGCAAATGTTGGAAAGTGTATGAATAATGCTGAAAACATTAAAATTGATAAATGTTCTCATATTTCAATTAGTGAATGCACTGCATTGATGCACCATGTTCCGTATTGTATCGAAATCACAGGTAGTCAAGTAGTATTAACAGCAAAGGTCTTACCTACCAACTTATGGCTGATGGCTATGATAATATTTTATTTATTGGGTTCCGATTATATATTAATATCGATACCTTTATTGCATGTTAATTTCCTCCAAAGTAAAACTGACATTCAATCAGGTTGCCTAATTAACACTGAATGTAAATTTAAAGTACTGGTGACAATACTATTTGTAGAAGATATAAATAATTTCATCTAGTTTTTTTTTTTCAAAAGCTTAACAGATAGAATGAAATTCAAAAGAGATAGGTAACACTCGTACTGACATTATACGAAAATTATGACCAATTTCATAATAAGTTTCGGTTTCTAACTACAATTAAAACTACTTATACGAAAATAATAGGTGTTCCTTTTCTACAATAGCTATTTCCTACATGACCCCGGAATGGAAAGATTAGTCTATTACGATAATACCAAGTAAGACAATGAAACAAGTGTGTAGTGACTGTAAACACTGCAGGTAAAAGTGATTTTAATCTGACTGCCTGTCGTAGTAGCCACTGGAGCCAACAGAAAACTCATAAATCAAAAAGGAAGCTTACCACTTTAGCATAAAGTGCAATATTAAACTGCATAAAAGTACGTTGCACTGTTCGCATACTATATCAATCAGAATGTCTTTCCAGACAATGGATCACTTACTTTCTTTGTGAGTTATTTGTAAAGAAAGCGGACAAGCAAAATACAAGATTTTACTTAATTATTCATGTAAATAATGGTGTTAGATAACAAAGGGCAGAAGATTATATCGACGCTTCCATGTGGCCAGTGAAATTAATTGTTAGACCCCTGTTTGGTAAAAAAGAAAAAATTACACTAGTAACTGAATCTTATGTTAGGATGATATTCATTAAATATACTACAACTCTTAGCAAATATTTTATACTTACAAAACAAATTGGTAAACTTTATGAAAACTGCTTTTGCAAATGCTATTTTTTCAGAAATATAGGCATTATTTATACACAATTGCATACATTTCACAGTGTAGCACCGGTTAGCATCACCCCATTTCTTAACGAGGGTGTGATACATCAAGGCAACTAAAGTATGAATCTAGGGAAACATTTCCCATAACCAGCAGGGAACTGTATGGTTAGCTGTTGAAGTTGAAAAAATTAATATACATTTCGGAGTGAAGATAATTCTGTATAAATATATTGAATCAGTATTTAATCCTATATTCTTACCATCCACTTACACATTTTTATCAAACAAACTGCATGTCTTATATAGACGCTTGTGCTCATTGAAATACCCAATGTTTGTTGAACTCATCGTCAACCAACCTCGTGCTGTTTCTCAAAGTATTCCAAATTTCACAATAAATAATTAGAGTGCAAAGATTGACTTGTAAAACATATTTTTTGTACACAAAAGGCCACAAAAAGGCCAATAACGCGGGCAAGTCAACCGCAACACTCGAATAAGTAGAGTCTACAAAATTGGCGTCATTAATTATTGATCGCCTTTACTACATATTAGCTTCATGCATGAATTCTTTGATACATTCATTTCACAAGGAATTCTAATAAATTTAATCTAATGGTATAATTCTAAACAAAATTATCGGTACCACTTTTACTAAATTCCTGATAAATTTACCGTCAAAAAAGAAACCAATTTAATAGCCTTATATCATGCCTTATGTAGAAGAAGAAAACTGTAACTATGAACGCGTTAATGTCTTTAATACGAAACAACAGAGAATTGACGGCTACCAATTGACGGCTACACGAGTTGTTTTTTTTTTTTCACAACTATGTACCATCAGCAGCACTTTATTTATCTACTGTTGATACCGTACCAGAGTAGATTGACAGCACAAGCAAGAAAGAGATAAAAAATAATATAAATTAATCGGTAGTACAGTATTTTTTATTTGATATTTTCATATTTTTTGCACTGCCACTCTTAAATTTATAATTAAATTCAAATTATGAATGATACTTTTTTCTTAGATGAATAATTAAAAACAGCACAGTCATTTTATACAACTCTTACAATAACGAAGATTATACATACATATAACTACAAACATACTAACTATCAAACGCGTCGATACATATTTGATTTTATAAACATGGCATATGTTAAAAATGTTCTTTACAAATCATTCATGAAAAACATTCCACAACAAGCAAATTCATTCGTACATCCATTTTAAATTATCACAGGTCGAAACCGTTTCAGAAAGTAACCTGAGCGCTAACTAAAACTATTTACAGTGCTCTCTATCGTTCAGCGTGGGAACTACTAAGGGTTTTATTGATGCACTGGCTTGATTCTGAGGGAAATTGTAAATTATAACTATTTCTTCACTTATTTTAGTAAAGGTTAAAATATCTTTGTTTTTTACTTTCTCTTCAGCTATAAGGATTTTATTGGCTGATAGATACACTTGTCTGAACTAGGTCACGCTTTTTATAACTTTTGGAGGATTGAGGGATTATCTGTCAAGTTCAGTTACTTCTATCTATAGGAAATTGCTGCTGAGCTTGCTATGAATTAAACGCTACCCCACCTGAAACCCACCTGCTATGAATTAAACGAACAGGTTTATTATTTCCCATTACTGAAATAAGTGACAGAAATAGCTGTAGCTAACATGCCGCAGAATCGAGCCCATTGCAACGCCATCTAGTGGTAGCCGTAGTAATCACCAGCGTGGCCGTAGATCTGCGGGTGGTGGGCGTGTCCGATGCGCTTGACCACCGCGTTGAACCCGTGGATCTTGTCGGCGGTGTACTCGACGATGCGAGTGGTGCCGTCGGGTTCGGCTAGCGAGTACGAACCTGCGAAGGGAAAGGTCTTGTTAGTAACTTGCTGTTCTACGAGATGGCGCTGTTACAATGCTGTTATTTCATTGGTTAAAAAGTTAGTTAAAAAAAGCAATAAGACAACGAGCGTGTATGCATACAACTGATTTTATTCATGAAAGTTTTAATGTAATAAACAAGTTATTGAAATACCTCGTATATATACGGAGTTGACCGAACGTTGCTTGGCTTTTTTTGTTCAAATCATTTTTATGGTAAATGTTTAACTAAATGGAATTTTCACTTACAAATCGTTTACCCTATAAAATTTCTTTAAAAAAATTCTAACCGTTTTCTAGATTCTGATATAAGATGTTCAATTTACCTTTGACTACATCACCATCCCTGGTCTCCCATTGGTTCTTGTGGTCACCGGTGTGTGGGTCGTTTACTGAGTAGTCGAATGTATAATGTGGGTGGGCCTGAAACGTAAAAAAACATTGAACCTTGATGAAAATTATAAAACAAGATTTCACATCAAGTATGATAGTTGTTTCATACAAAAGACATCAACGCGCTCGCTCGTCTTTGTTCTTTTCATCTTTCTTTTCTTTTTATCTTCCTTCTTTTCATATTCTTTTTTTATTATCCGTAATATCGAATATTTTTTTGCTCCTATGTACCACTTTAATACGGGGAGGAATCTTATCAGGTCACTACATCTAGTAGGTAGCACAGAATACCATGTAGCTGATATAGGTGAAACATAATTTTTTTAAAGATATTTTTACTTTTATAGCACCTGTCATTTAAATATGTGTTTAAATGCATTCAATCGTTTTCACATAAATTGCAAAAAAATATCAGACAAAATTTTATATAGCAATATAATAACAAACCCATTTCCAACCTAACTCACCTACCTACAAGACGCCGGGAAAATGTATTTTGTTGCAAAAGCGGTATTGGACAATTCATGTCATCCGGCTTGGACCCTCATTTACGAACTTGCTACAATACCGAACACAAAATTGTTGTCAACAAAAACTGAACATGTCGTAAACGGCGTCACGGCTCTTGATTCGGGTCATAAACGTAATATTTAAGAAGTAATACTACAAATAGGTCCAATATTTTTTTTTTTACAATAAGCCTACTTGCTTCAATATTGTGTTTGATCCCAACTCGATCATAATATTGTAAGTGGGACAAATACGGCTTCAGGTCAGTTCTTTTGTGAGACATGAAAAAAATTGGAACTGTATTATAAAACGCGTTTAGGACAAAGACATTTTTTTGCGTTTATCCAATTGTTGCTTTCGCTCTTCCCAATCTCGTGATTTTTTGACTTCTCTTATAAGAGACAAACTCTTGTTGATGGACTTTCCAATCTTTGCTTCTTCTCTGCTAGTACATTGACCTCCTGATATGACACGACATTGACTTTTTCTTTTATCAGTGGAGTGTGAGTCTAAATCTACCTTTTTTTCTGCCTTTCCTTCACTGCTACGTGTTGTAAATTTTGAAAGATTCATAATATTAAACTATTAATCTTTGCAAAATTGAGGATTGAAAGAGCCTATTTTTTGATGATAAGATGTACTTATTCAGCAATGTTTTGGAAAAATGTAATACTGTAATAAGTTGTAATTATTAATCGATCAGCAAACTAATAAAATTACATAATACGTAACAATCATAACGCAAGTAGTCTCAATATTTTTCTACGTAATACAATGGCATTCCTTAGGGTATTATCTACCCGATATATTATATAAGATGCGAATAAAGTAAAACTGTTCAGTGACACAACACATTGTCATTGTTATTATTACCTCATAAACCTTTGCTCTAGCCTAGCTTCAAAAACTTTCCTATCGGTTACCCCAAAAGAGCTAAGATCATTTTATTTGATATCAAAGACATTGTTATAGAATTTTGTAAGGATCCCACTATTAACAATCAGATCCAAAAAAGTTTATACTTCTCATAAAAATAACCGGGAGCATCTTGCAAGTTTCCGCTTCGTACGAATCACGTTATTTATAAAAAAATGTGTTTAGGACTTAACGTCTGATATCGGGTAATAGTGAGTAAAATGAGGTTTATGAACCTTAACGAAAATTTCCCGAACTCTAAATATTAATAGTTTTTATAGGTTTTATGTTTTATCAAATCATAAAAACGAAAGTACCCCGATTTCTTCTCTCCCTCTTCGTGTAGGACACCGAGTCATCCAAAAAGTTCAAATAACATGTTTATATAAATTACTTTAAATTTATATGACATTGTCTCAGTTTGTGATTAAACTGGGCGTTGACAACTTACATAATAGTCTCCATGATAATCATCGCCAGCGTATCCAGCGTAGCCCCCGTAGCCAGCGTAGCCGCCGATGTAGCCGGCATTGGCGGCAGCACACACCGCTACTAATATAAACACCTGGAAACATGTTAAAAAAATACTTAACATAAATTACATTGTAGGAAAAAACATTTAATTTACTTATTGTTATTGGTTGATTCATTTTTAAATAAGATTAGCCCTATTATTTTATAGCAAATGTAAACCTACTTACTAAAATTATGAATGAGAAAGTTTGTATGTCTGTTTGTTACTATGTATGTGTGAAGCACTAAAACCACAAAAAGGATTTTTATGAAATTTCGCACTCAGGTAAACACAGAGGACAGGTTGTTATTCCGAAAAAAACTAACTTCCACGCGGGCGGAGCCAAAGCGCCCAATAGAAGACTTAAAAAACGTTCGTAGTTCTATAATGTTAGATCTTAAAAGGTGTCTATATACAAGAAAAAAATAACAAAAATAAAAACAACCAAAAAACACCTTGAGTCTGGTAAACAATACGAGTCATAGCATTTCCCATGTCTGGCGAATGGCGCATCCTATCAACTGCAAAATCAACCTTGACTTTGTAACACCTAAAAACTGAAACCAATTCTTTTCTTAGGCTAAGCCACAATAGATATCAATTACCATATGAATTATGATCTGATATAGATAACGAGGCATGTATTTAATAATCCAATATGGCTACATGAAACAATAAGCCTTCTAATAACTGATAAGGAAAAATATTGGGTCTTAAAAGTAAGACTTACTTTGATAATGTACTAGGTCAAAATTTTGTAACAAGTAAAGTAACAATGCAAAAACATAATAACTTATTGAACTAGAACATTAGGAATACTTGTGTGAAAGTGATTCCAGGAAATTGCTCAACTTAGCTCCTACATAAGCGATAAAAGGGCTAAGTGCTAACATCAATTTAAAACTTGTTCGATATTATCCAACATAACTTGAATTTAATTATCGTCACTTATTTTAATAATTTTCCTACTAGACCACACCTGGATAAGTAAAAATGGGTTCAACCACTAATACAATGGTTGTTTCACTTCTTTTTGATTTAATGTTAGGGTTTTTGTTTTGAATAAGACATCAAATGTTTTCGAGTAAGTTCACATAATATCACATCAAAAAAAAGTTTTGCGTCTATAAAAATGCCAAACAAGCTCGTACGCTGCCTCCCAATTTTTTTAAAACGCAGTCTGGCGCTAGAATAGAGCAATATATTTTTAAATCGAATATAATGTAAGTAATTTGATGGAAAATCTTTGTTGCCATATTCGAACAGTTGGAAATTGAATGAATTATAAATATATAAGTGTTTTTCCATTCTTAAGGATACGACCCTTTATTTTCTGCATGGTCTATATTATTATGAAAACGTGAACAATAGGATTACTAAAAACAAACGCAGGAAGCTCTCAGCCAATAATCGTATGGGTTCCGCTTACCCGCGTCTCAATGGCGATATTTCCCGTAATATTACGTTGTGTATGTAGTACCTACGCAGCACCATGTTTACGTTTACGTCACGTGAGTTTGCGACAGTCGAAGAAATAAGGCGGAACGAATGAGGATGCTTTTTATTGCTAAACAGGTACACATGTATGATGTATCGCTTTGTTGTGACGAGAGTATGATTGCTGAATTGAAGAAGAACAAAGATAATTTATATGCTGTCAGCGTTGTTTTCTATGAGGCATGAAAGTTTTTGAAAATAATGTTGATTTTTTAAAATTTCATTTTGATTGTTTATTAAACTTGATTGCATGATTCCGAAATAATGCCCGTCGTAATGAAATAGAATGAATAAAATAATGGCATCAGAGGCGTTTTCATGAAGGTGTTGTACATCTCAGATACTACTTATTGTTTAGTGCATTTGTCAAAATGGAATATAATCCAAGAAATATAACTGTGGTTAGGCAAATTTAATGGTGTTTCGTACTAATGCAAGTAATTTGATATAACTTCATTGCGGTGCCTAGAGTGATTACTGGGTATGGTAACCAGCACTAATCTACGCTACCAATTTAAACGATACGATGTTTCTGATGAAAAAAAAACTATCTTCTGTTTACGAGTTCTTACTTTGTTTAAACTCCTTGAATTCAAAAAGATGTTTCATAGGTCTTGCTCAGTCAAAAAATTCCATCCTAATAAATAATATATTTTACACCTTTTGATATTATTTACTTCTTTTTTGATCGTGTAGAAGAACGAGTCGATAAACGGTCCTACGTACGATTTAGATGCCATAATTATATACCTAAAGTATATTAGCTGCAAATATATTAAGGGGTGATTCAGCCCATGAAACTGAACAACTACTCCAAAAAAACATAGGTCGAAATATGAGAAAAAAATTTCGACCTACCATACAAATAGACATGGTCGGTCGGTAACTTTGTATGGGAGGCCCAAAATTTTTTTTTCATGTTTCGACGTATGTTCCTTGGGGAAAGTTGTTCAGTTTCATGGGCTGATTCACCCCTTAAAATATTTGCAGCATTTTTTTTACACCGTGTATAAATATATTGTTTTATACCTTACAATAATATTTTATTATAACGGCTTGACCCATTTGTCTTTAAGCATTGGGGTAGAAATTAACCTATTTATACCTAGGTATTGATATTTCAATTTGACAGAAATCCAATAAACTGTGTTTTAACACAATATAACTTAACAATTGAAATCGTAACTATATACTTCTTGGATCACCGGACACTCCACACACACTTACTTGGAAGGCACGCATCCTGCTATCAAATTATCACTTAAGGGTCACTTTCGTCCTCTTCAGCTTGGCTTGGGCCGACAGGAGAACTGACTCTAAGTCGCCGCAGCAGCTGCACTCTATTTATAACAAGATCAATTGCACCACTACGCGTACTGTAGTCGGTAGCATGTTCGCAACTCTAGTCTTACTGTAGTTGAAATAGGAACTGATGACTGGCCAACGTAACATGACTGTACTGTTTCATTGACAAAAATGTGGTACGTTGTGTTATGTTTTTTGCCGGATGGTGGTTTGCTGCCCTTGCGAGCTAAGGTTATGCCGTTTGATATTAAATTAATTTGATAATAAAATTGTCTCGCTGTTAATATTATTGTCAATGTATCAGTTTTTTGTCTTTGTTATGATTCACATTTATTTGCTTTACAAAATTTTATAAATGTATGAAATTTCAAACATTAAATTCTTTTAAATAAATAAAATTACATTTGTATCGTGTGTTAGGACGTGATAAAAGTTTTGGTTAGATACTACATCTATATTTGCGTAGTCTATTGATATGAAATAATACTTACCTCATGCCTCATGTTACTTTTCTTTTTCTAAAGAAAAAAAGTGACTCACTTTGTATCATGCAGTGCAATTTTAATTAAAATATTTCATCTATTACTTGCATCACATACAAGATAAAACGCTTTATGTTAGAGCCACTGTCTATTAGGTATGTACTTAAATGTTCTAAGCGACATTGCACTTATTACGAAACTATTACTGAATTATTATTATGCAAACCGGGAAAAGTAGATCAAGTCCTTTAGATGTTATCAATACTGTACAGTACCGTTGTACACGCCCATAGTCAAAGCTTTGGTCATTACATTACGTTGGTTCCAGAAATGTCCACGTAATTTGGCACAATGCCTAGCAATTTCTAGTAGTCGTGTATATAGAACTGAACCATTATTGTGTAGTTAGTTGCGCTACAGAAATGTCCTATTTATCCTTCTAAAAAATAGATAATACAACTAATGTCAAAATTTAAATTAAAATAATTTGACATTTAGATCTTCTTAGCGATTATAGTGAAACTCTGTGTAATATTTCAGAGCTAATTCGACAATCTCTTTTTGCTTAAATGTAGCAGGTATCCTGACACTTTGGTCAAGCTTGACTTAGTGGCATTTACACAAGATAGAATGCATAATTTAAAGGAAATTATATCGATGCAGAAATTTCTAGTCAATTGAATAGTTATCGAAAATACTAGACTGTATTGGAGCTGAAGTAATTTAATATAATAAATAGACACCAACCAGTTCACTTACACTATTTTGTCGAACAAAATATAATTCTGGATCGATCTATGGCTAAACGTTTTCCGTTATCATAAGTAGTAAAGTAAAAATTATTGCCGCAAAAAATTAATTTTTTGTTACATCTCAATTGCAATGAATATCAACAGATTTAAAGGTAAAATTATTCCAATATATCATTTTTATTGTATTGAAGATCCTGAGGATTAATTCAGTGCAATGTTGTAAACGGGTTATAAAAAAAGTGGAAGCAGAATCGTTATCTAGTTTTTGAATTTTTAAATATTTTTCTATAATTTTAATTGAACTTTAACATAAAAATACATTTGTTACTTCTTTGTTGAAAAGTAAAACTACGTTTACACTACTTTTTTATGTTTCAAGTAAGTATTAGTTTCTAAACCTGCGATAATCAGATAAATGATATCCATTAAATTCAACAATGTGAATGTAGTACTTATTATTTCGATCTTATCTTTTGATGAAATTGAAAACTGGATCTACAATTTGCCAAAAAGATGTACAAGACTGCAGGCTGTAATATTTCATACAATCTGAGTATATAGAAAACTAAATTTTTGTGTGTATTTAATATTATATATTGTAATTTAAACGGGAAATAATTGTGTACAAGGCTGAGTTTCATTTAAAAAAAATTAATTGAAATTAAAAAAGCCTGCTAGCCAACCAGGTATTCCCTTTTATTCATATGCCAACTCAGTGCCCCACATAAAAAGAAGAAGACGACCAAATCATCTGAGTTCCTGTAAAAATTCTGATACCTTTGACAAATGTCGGACCCGATGTTCCGGTTGCGAATCCGACCAAGGATCCGTTGCCCAACCGGTCGTGGCCGACCCCAACCCCTTATTATACTGACCGATGATAAGAACAAAGAGCCACGGTAATTGTTAACCATCGCCCATTACTTGCAATCGGCTCGAAATTCAACACGAACCAAACATTGGCTAAGTGCTTAAGTAGCTCTAATTGGTAGTAATATAAATTGGTGCGATATTTTTTCGGAACCATAAGAAAAGTAAAAGAAAGACTCATTAAAATTACTTTAGTAATCTAGGCTTAATATTTGAGAATCATCTACACTTTCATTCAATCATCAGTCCTCTTCTGGATGTAGACCATAATAGGCGTTTTTGTGTCAGGATAGCACATATAATTTAACGTTGTAGGTATAAGTATATCTAAGTTGTTACCATCGACTCGATGAAGAAGAAGAAAGTAGTAAGGTACAAATTATAAATTCAAAGGTACTAAAAAGTTCAAATTAGGAACGTTTTTGGGATATGTTCCATTTAAAGCTGTATACCTACATGCGCTATCCTGACATTAACGCGATTTGCCGTAAATCTTCTTAGGGCTAAGAGTGTAACAAATCAAAACATTTTCGACTGACATAGGTCAGTCGTAGCGCGGTTGTATTTTAACAGTAAGTTTAACATTTTATTGAAAAGCAAGTCTAAAGCCTACAGTTTGAAAAAAAATCTTTGACTTTGATCTATAACCTATTATTTCTTTTCTAGATTTTTTAACTTGTAATAACGTTTCAACAATCAAAAACTTACAGTACAATTCATTCCAACCACTTACACTATTGCCATAAAAAATATCAAAAACCAATCGATACCATAAAAGGCTCTATAAGTACCACTAAAATTACACAACACTTACATCAATGGCTTTTTTTTACAATATCGCAAATTAAGTTGTACAGCATGAAGTAGGTATTAACGGTATCACTTTGAGCTACCCATTTAAGGTATTCATTCAAACTGGTTACTCTTACATCAATAAGAAATACCAAAATAAGTAGACCTTTTCTAGAGGTAACTTTTCATGCTACAGTTATAACGAACAATGGTATTTACCAGCATGTACAACCCTTGTCAAACGGTACGTGCCTTTTATATTTCAATCTTTTCATCATTATACTCTTGAATCAGTTGTAGGACATTTTTTTGTTGAGCCCTTAGTCGGTTAGATATTATTAATAATACCTCAACCTACGTTTTAGTACACTATACATTCATAGATAAATCCAGAGTAACATTTTTTTGTTTAAATTCATTCAATTGGTCATTTAGAATTTGTACTTAAGTATTCAGTGATAATAGGTCATGCCATGCCACAGATGTGCTCATTAGCAACACTCTATCTTAAACCAAAAACTCCATATAGAACCGATGAATGGCATTAATAATTCTTTGATTCGGTATGTCGTATCGTAATTGATAATAAAAATTGAATACATTTATTGGGATTTACGGCACTCTCATATACTAATCTCACAGTGCATAAACCGGGAATTGAACCGGTTGACGCTGGTCAATTTTTTGATTTCTTGTGTACATTTATGGAAATTGTATAAATATAATAAGAGGCGTCACTTTACTCCACCAGTTTCAAAACGTACACTTCACACTTTAAAGGAGGTATATTTACTACAAAACTACGACTTTAGATACTGCTGTTATGAATGAAGCGTGATGCGGGAACACCAAGTTGTATGAAAGTAGAACACAGCCAAAATGTATTGGTTACATACAGTTTGACACTTACTATGCAAAAAAGTGACCTTTATCTATGTATTTGTACTGCAAATAAGAACATCATGAACTGCTGAATCATTCTAGTCTAGTCATTGTTATTGTTGAGTGGTGAAATATTAGAACACCTTTTAATCGTTATTTCAACCTAAATCAAAACCTTAATTTGCTACATGTAATGTTTATTCAAATCTGAAAAATAAAAATAAACAAGAAATAATAATACTTAAAATTTATAAATATCACTGTTGATATCTCTCTATACATAATATACCATATAGATACTGATGGATACAGTTACCTAGTTCTATTAAATCGATTGATAAAAAAGATTCGTTAAAAATAGTTCTAATGGTTTGATACTAATACATCTACCGCACTTCAACCTATCCCTTTAAGGAAACAACTTAAACTCGATTAACATTAAAAAAAAACATCGTTATTACAATTTCAAGAATAGTTTGGTTGTTCTCCTAGAAAAAGGGTTGTTGCTGTTTACAAAAAATTGTTTAGCTATCATTGCATTTAATTTTTCCATCAAAAGCGCCATCTAAAGTCTACATCAAGTACCTGCAAATAACGTTGCGTTTGCGCCTTGGACGAAGTTTGCGCACAGTACCATTGGCTTTGTACTCTGAAATTATCAAAGCTTGTTGTTAACGGAACGATACACAGATGGCTCTGCACGACACTAACCTACCTACTTAAAGAGAAGCAAGTACATAAGTAAGGGAAATAATTGAATTAATTAATAACTTTATTTAATTAATTTGATATATCCTAATAAACCACAAAATATTTATTCCATTAAAACACGCAAAAATTGCATGTATTCTTTACTTCCCGCAAGGGATAAAGGCGTGATATATGTATGTATGTATTTTTTCATAATTATTATTTCAGCCATCTTTCGTAGTTTTGTTTACCACATGTTATTAATACTTATTCTTATTTAATCTGATCCAGTGAGTAATTAAAGTACTCAGTTTGATAATTTTCATTCCTATTTTCAAGGATTGTTTTGATGATTATGCGATACACATCAATTAGAATTTGATTAGGTTGTAATTAAGGAAGCAGGTAATAAATAAATGATCTAAAGATATCTTGAGTAAAACTTGTTTATCATATATCATTACATTATGTAAATACTATCACCTAGTCTATACATCTATACATATCTATATCTATACATATAATAAGACAGTAACAAGTCAGTGTTCAGTGACCCTATATAGTTTTGAGAAAACACAACGATAGCGCGTTTTAAAAGACGTGTGGCGACATCTATGAATGAGTTTTGTACGATGTTTGTGTGTTTGTTTGTGTATATGCGGAAGCATCACGCGAAAACGACCGAACGGATTTTGAATGAAATTGTACCAAAATGTCAAGTAATTCACCGATCAGGTTATAGGCTAAAAAAAACATACCCCTAAAAGGGGGGTTGGCTGCTACACATAAAATAAGTTTGTAGGTCATGTGAATTTCATAGTGGCGCGTAGTAAAAGGATGTGTATGGGCTTATTGGACCTGAGATTGATTTCAAATTTCGAACTGGCCAGCACGTATTGTGTCGCTTTGAATAAGCGCACAGGAAGAAAAAAAACATGAGGCCGTATTTATATTTTTAATCTGTCTTTTTATAACCTCAACAAATGAGTTTGTCGAATTATTGCTCTTGATTACGACAAGGAAACTTAAATCTATGAATATGTCGACGACTACAAAAATATCTCTTTAATATTGGAATAATTTTCACTTTTAATAATTCAATAATTATTACCCTCGAAAACAAAAGTTCCGTGGTGCAAGACGTGCAAGTTGCGTGGCCAGACGATACAAACTTCATATAGGAATCGTTTTCTTTGTGCGTAATCTACGCGGGAAAATTGCAATAACTTTTTTGTTTTTAAATTTTCTCGCTAATTTGGTTAAGGCTATTTAGCCAATGTTTGTCTGGTACATGCAGTATGTTATAGGTTTTGCCGACAATACAGCTACATTATTTTCAGGGTGCGACAACTTTTTTCTGAAATATTCTTTGGAAATACTAATAAAAATTGGACTTCCCACACAAAGTGACTCAATCGGCTGGTACATTTTATATAGAAGATACATTTGTCCATATTTCTGTAAAATTTTCCTGACGAAAGTTATATTTTATACGTTTGTGCCAGACGATCAAATCAGTATCTGAGATAAGACTTTTCGTGGCTATAGGTATAAGCCGATTTTCCACAGACACTGCTTTGTCTGGAGTGTAATTTTGGAAAACGCAGGGTTGCTCAAGACCTGCGCCACTCTCTCGGGCTCCCTGACTGACACCACAAGAACTTCGAGTCGATACGTGCGGAGCCAAATTGACTGCAGGATAGACCTCTGTCACACGCGTCTAACAAAGACTCCGTTCCGGGTTTAAATGTAGATTCTGTTGTCCTTCTCCAGGGCCGCCGGTCTTGGTCAGGTTTCTCCCTCGGTTGATTCTTACGACTCCCACGGGAAGAGAGGTGCTATTCTACTTTGCCGGCAGCACACGACCTTAATTAAATAGCCTTAGGTACTTAATTAAACGTAACCCTAGCCGCGGCTCCGCCCGTGTGGAAATCGGTCATGGCATCACACAGGAACATTTTTTCGCGAAGAAAACTTTTCTATGCGTTAATCCAAGTTACCTCCTTTATGTCTGTGTTCAATTTCATGAATATCAGTTAAACAGTTTTTGCGTGAAGGAGTAACAAACAAACATATAAACTTTTGTATTTATATTATTAGTAGGAAGTAGGATAGGATAGGATTAGTAGTATGATTACTTGCTTTTGTTTTTATTCTTTCACACTCATGAACTCGGTCTTCAGTCTTCCATCACAATGTCAAGAAATGTGGCATCAGTCTACTTCACGGAATTAATACTCTTGGAAGTAAATATTGCACGGTTTTAAAAAATCTGCTAAAAATGGCATAAGAGGCGGAAAGTTGAAGATATAGGGAAGAGAACTGGAAAGCTAAAAAATCGTAGCAGGGAAAGACGACTTCAAGAAACTGAACCTTTAGGGATTCTAAAAGACTAAACACTATAAACCAACCACCGTTTTCTTACTCTTTCTTGCATGTGGAAATTGAAATTTTACGATTTAACAGTTTTTTAAATTACTTACTTAAAGTCTGAGAAACCAATTTTTCTGGTACCTACCTACCAACAATTTAATATTGGCTAATATTATTTTATGGTTCTTAGAGGCCTATGTTTAGCAGTGGTCGTCCTATATATAGCTGATAAATGAAGGCAGATATATTATGGCGAAACGAAGTTCGCGGGCACCAGCTAGTATTAATATAAAATTGAAGAAATGTATAAATCTTCATAAGTTAAATGACAGCTACAATATTTAATTTACCTTTGAAAACAATATTGCTACTATGTATTATAATTGTCCCTACAAAATGTATCATTTTTAAATAAATATTAGTAGTTTCCGTATACAAATAATATTGTAATGCAATTAGAACTTTCTAATTGATTGTACCATTCTGTAACACTCGTAAATAAAATCCCGGAAGACGCAACTGCACCAGTTACAACATGGAATATTCATTTTCTTTCCAGAAAACCAATTTAATTCTGAAACATATAAATTATATTTGCTCGAGACTTTCTCTACATTTAATTTACCCCGCCTTATTAATCTTAAAAGCTTGTTACTTGAATTTATAAACTTATCAGTTTTATTAAATTCGGTTGTATTTTCGGTTAGTTTTAATAAAGCTTGTCCATATATACTTTATCGCTTTTGCGTATTCTTTTAGGATTATTATAGGAAATGATGCAACATACAAAATATCTTACTCCATGCACTTATTGTAACAAGTTAACGCATTTATTCTACGTAAATGTCACACTTTTAGAAGAATGTCTAGACAACTTTTTTACATTATAAGGACTTCAATATTTTCTTGGTAACTATGTTTATACAAAAATTTAAGCTCATAGACAGTTACAAAATTTTACAGAGGTGTTATGTAAAGATACTCTTTATACATTATTGTTGTTCGGCATATAATCACATTTTTTGATAAACTTAATGCACTAAATGCACTGCGTCCACCAATTGGCCTAGTATAGCTCGTTTAGAATTTAAGAAAACTATGAATAAAAGAACGTATTAAAAATATATTAAAAATGTGACAGTATGTCAAAACTGTGACAAACCTACGAAGACCTTTTATGGTTCTTGTCAACACATCTGTCGAAATACGCCACCGAAGTTAGTAACCGGTAACTTATTTCTCTATCGGCACAGTCTAACGAGGAATAATTCCAAAATTACACGAGAAAATTGTTGAAGATAATAATGGGTAGTAACAGAAGAACACACGTTCATTGTGTAAGTCTGTCTATAGGTACTCACCTACACATTATGTACTGTACGTATTATTACGTAAACATAGCCAAAACCTTTTGTGATTAACATGGCTTTCACGGTTTAGGAAGAAAAAGTATTGTTAACCATAAAGGGTGTCAGTACCTACTATAAATAGTTGATAGGTACATATTCACATTGAATATCATGACATATGCAATTCATATTTATTATGAACCACTACTAGTTCGGAACATTCTTTCTGAAAGCAAGATTTTACAGAGTACTGGACTACTGGTACCAATCGGCGAATATTCCTAAAAACAATAAGCTCTACGGGTCAAGCTCAACAACTTTCACCGTAAAATATAGATAATGCGTAATCAGCTGATTTTTAGTATAGGAAGTCCATTTTTTTTAATCACAGTTCGATTGACTAATTGATCTTTGGGAAATTGTTCAGTTTGACATGGTGAGCTTTGCTATTTCGAGAAAAAACAGTATACTTGTACCATGGCAGTATGTCATTACCCCCCAGTTGGGGGAAGTCCATGTCTAGCAGAAGACTCTTTTGGCTGTAGAAGAAGTACCATACCATAGAAATAATACATGAAAGACTTCATTAAATTCTTTTGCACATTTCAATGGAACGAAGTAAAGACAATTTAGAACAAGATGATTAAGTCTTAAAGATTAGGTCACTTTCACGCATTGCAGTATAATTATTTGCATCATTTTAATGACGAACATTACCCTAGGCCCTAGGTGATCGTAAGTTATTTAAACAGCTGTATTTGCAATGACATAAACATAAGTGTTTCTGTACAGTAATAGCTCAGCAAAGAACGAGTTTCAGAAATGTCTTCCATTTATGCCAATCTACAAAATAAAAGTGTTTTTACCTTTTATGTTCTTCCGTAAATATTGCAGCTAAATAATACATACTTGCAATTTTATTCAGACAGTACGTTTTTTCATATTGTTACTTTCTTTATCGTGAGTTCTAAAATAGTGACGCACATCATATCATTCATAAAATTCTTTCTATTGGCTTTGAAATAAACGGATTGTTGCGTTAAATAAATACCTAGTTCGCAATGTATTGTGGAGGAATAAAAGCGTGATATATTATATTGCAGTGCAGCTTTTGTCTAATAACAGGCAAAGATCTAGATAGATAGCCTGTAAATAACAAAGTTGCAATAAATTAGTCTTATATGCAGTGTACAATTAATTGCAACGCATGCGATGCTTCATTCCTCGTTCAAATTTCAACGGGGAGTTGCTATAATCTTTCAAGCTCTATAAATCTTGCACAAAGTTATTACCTGCCTTCTGTTGTAATGAAATAGCCTCCTATTGAAACAGCTTACACGTGGCCAATAAGCTTAGGAATAAATACATAGAAGATAAATAAAATTTTATGCAAAGCGTAACTTGATATGCGTAGTTACCCTGTGAGAGGTAACTACTGCCACCTACCGCCAAAAGGCCTCAAGCCCCGTCTGCCACTAACGTTTCTTCGATTTATTGAATTCAATTTACAAAAAAAAATTATGCATATGAGTTCATTAGAACAGACAATACCTACATTGTACGATTTCCTACCGTATTATTGTTAAACCAAAATACTGAGTGGCTTTGAGAAGAGCATCAAAATATTGAAAATTTTACATTGACGGTTACTCAGTTGGAAGAGCAGTGAGCCGATATCCCACGGTAACGGGTTCAAGCACCGGCTACCACTAAGTTTTTGTCAATAGCTGCTTATCATTTATGAGAATAATACAGCACTTTGAGGGGGGTATACATTCCAATTAATGAATATGTAATAATATGAAAAATAAAATGCCCTACAACTTAACCAGTATAGCAGCTCTATGTCCAATCCGTATCAATATTCTCCGCATATAGTACTTTATTATTTACGCCAGTAGTTATTGCGAGGATTCCAATCATGCAGCATCCACGGTGACTGGTACATCAGCGACTTTATTACCTAGCTTCTCGATCACGACGCACGCGCAGCCTTGTTCGCGTCACGAGCTGATCACTTTTTATACCCAAGTACTTATCTACTCTAGTTTCTGCTAGGTATTCCGCGATTCATATTCATGTTTTGCTATTTGCTTTTGTGCGGGCAGGTGAACATTTCATTATGCTTTATGATACAAGAGTGGAATGTTCATTTGTAACTAAGTGTTGACTAATTAGGGCTATACCCGCTGTACATATGATCACTTATAGGACTACGTTAGGCATATTGATTTTACGAAAACTCGAGGCGCTGCTGATGTTTTGGGAGGTTAAGTAAATTTTTGATAGGTTGTTCTTAAAAAAAGTCTTCCTCTCCTTGGCCTAAACTTGATAATATTAAAAATACAGAAAATGGTATATTTTGTAATAATTATTTTCCTAACAACAGGATGTAGAATTATGTAAGGAGGTAATAAAACTTTGGAAACCAATAACTATTACTATAACTATTAAAAATACCTTAAATACGTTTTTAAAATAGCCGTATAATTAAATAGCTATATTTAGTTAGCACGGAATACACACTATGTTTATTATAAACTTTATAATACTTAAAGAATGCGTGGTTTAAAGGAAAGTATTACTTTTCCTGGCAACATGTATTTTTCTAAAAGGACAATGTCTAAGTTGTTATTTCAAGCAATTTTGGACAAAGCAGAAATCGCTTGTATTATCTCCAACCTCCGGTAGCAAACGACTCCCAAAAAATTACACAGTATTTGTTGTATCACTTTTTCGTGATAAGATGTGTCAAACATAACGGAGTCGGCTACGACAGTAGCACGAAATATAGAGTGAGTTTAATAAAATAAAATAGAAAGGAAAGATCCCGTTCCAGTTTTTCCAATATTACATCAAAATATCGCATCACCATAGATCACCTCTCCACGTAGCGTGCGATTAATCTGATTTCACGACGTTTCTTGCCACACACTGATGCAACCAATGCTATTAAGAAACTAAATGTAAATTTACCCTTTGGACTTCCAACTGTTACGTGTAAAGGGACGTAATTTATTGCCGTTTGTGAGTAAAAGTGTGACCTTCCCTATCTTGATTGGATCTTCTTTGATCAGTCAGGTACTTGGAAATATGGAAACCAAGCTGCCAACATCATATTGCAATCTTGTAGGTTCTCATAGATAATCTATACGTAGACGGACAGAAACTCTTCGTTGGTCAAAATAATACAACGTCACATACAAAACCACGTAGGTACGTTAGTACGTAGGTTGGTAGTAGGTTTGCTATATACGGAAACTCATTTATTATTATTTACTTTCTAAGATAATGGAATGAGATCGATGTGACATATCCCAAAATTATCTTTATTCATCAAATCGATTACTCCAATTTTTTAAAGCTTTTTTGAAAGTATTCTTGTAAATAGCACATTTTACGGATTGCGTGTGACCACCCGCTTCAATTAAGCTGAAAAATATTTTCCATATGAATTTGAAATCTTATTTCTTGTTTTTCATTTGGTGGAATCACTTCCATATCAAAATATGACACATGCGTAAACATGATAATTATGTGAGATGATACAATATAATGCTTATTTATAAGGTACATGATTTGAGGATAGAAATCAATTACTCGTATACTGAACTGAAAATTATAGAAAGACGTCCTTGAGGACGCCCCTTGAAAAAGTGTAATTTGATCAATGAATTCAAAATTATTCATAAATTTTTTTCGTTGGATTGGCAGTTGTTACTTTTTTTTCTTTAATAATAGATATGATGGTTTTGGAAAACTCAATGAGAAACCTTAAGTAGGTGATTTATCTATTAACCTATATTGAAATTAGAAGGTAGTAAATATTTTTTATTGCATACATTTTATAATCCAATACAAACCCTGTAGGTACCCAAGTAACTGAAACAGAAAATATCAATAAGGTTTATCAAAAAAAGCTTAATTTCCATTTCACACCTTGTATGGGAGTTGATATTTATGCAAGATGAAGACAACTTGACCGCTCTCAAATGTCCTGCCGATTAAAAAAGTTACTCAATCAGTGGGATAAATTATAGAGACAGGTGCATGAATCTGGATAATTTTAATTTTTGCAGGCAAAGGTCATCAAGGCGTACGGCTGCATCTGATGTTGCCAGCGACTCAATTCAAAGGCCATAAACACACACACTTTTCAGACAACCGATCTTTCAAAAGAAAATGAATAGTTAATACAAAAATTTTAATCAACGTGTTTCAATGAAATTAAAATTACTGAGTATTACAAACTACCTAATACATTCTTTAACTCTACCAATGCATATAATTATAAGTAAGTAATAACTATGCATAACTTAATTAAGTGGCTTGTGGAAGCGTGACAAAACTTCAAGTAATTTTCAGTTATTAAAAATTTGGTTCAACTTATGCCAAACCGTTCAACCTATAAGTGTTGAAATATAAAATCAATCCAGCTTTATATAGATGTCTGGCAGCCCCAGCTGTCCAAAGCTATAAATATATATAAAGAGCAATGTCGCGCTCGCGACCGGTTCGGCGCAGGCGCATCAGGTCAAGTGGACAAGAGCAACCAGTATTCATGTGATATACGAGAAAAGCAGTAATTTAATGTTGAAGTTTATTCATGCTCGTTGAACTTTATACCACGTAAACTTAAGAATAAGCTGTTACTAACCCACATTTTAATGAACTATGAAATTCTCAAACAGCCCTCTTATATTTTTGTCAGACATAGAAATAGCGACTATATACCGATAAAAATAAGGTTTGTATTGTATGTATAAGTGAAAGAATTTCTAGGAAATAAAGATTATCCTATATCTACTCACAGTTTGGTCAGTGCAAAGCCTATCATTTATCATTAATAATTAGTTTTCTTTTCTAAAAATGTTTTTATGCTCTAACCCTAATCAAAATAATCAGTGTGTGTGTTTGCTACTGTGTATTCTTAACACCCGGTTCATTATACACATACTGCTACATATGCCTATTCTAGAGTTATTTATATTTTCAAGGTGGTCATAATTATGATAAAGTTCAAGCCACTTAAACTACTGAGAAATGCGAAGATGATGGTAATCATGACACTTTCGAAAGAATTTAAGATATACGTGCAAACTTACAATATATATGAAATTTTATTACTGTTTACCTATAAAATAGATACTTACATGGAATAAAATACGATGAATACAAAAAATAAATATTTACAAAAGAATATAAAACACAAAACACAGTAAATTTTAAAGCAATACCATTTTGCTTGATGTAAATAAATACATAGGGGTTGAATGATTTATTGAAGTTACTTCTTGTGACTAGTATTATAATAATAATTAGACATTATATTCTTTTAGTAAATACGACACCCACAAAAATAAGGTAGTCCTACTTTTATATTGAAAGATTTCATTTTAAATTAATTTATAAAAAAAAACTTTTTAATTTACTTAATGAATAAACGCTGCCTTAAAGTGTTATTAAAATGTAGATACAGTTATAATTTTTACATAAAAATAATGATTTCTTGTTCAACACGAAATCTTTGATCGGCGATGACTAGAAAAATATGCGTCTTACCTTGTGATTGTGTCCATAAACATCTCAAATGTGCACATACAATTTACGCATTACTGCCTCGAGTCTTGTGAAGCCCATCAACGATCCTTTTACGCCTTTTGTCGCCTAATTATGCGACTTATGCAACTGGCCATCCAACCTTGTGCTCTTTTCTATTGTACGTGACAAACACACAGATAAACGGACTGATCGTTTGAGTACGATTATCTTAAGATCAAATCTAACCCTTTTATAAAACATTTCGGGGCGGCTTATCGAGGTTTTGTTTGACCCAGGAGCTGACAGGCATTCTAAGTACATATAAGTTTACTAATGATTTTAGTGACGGTTGAGTCATTTACAGTACATAAACCAACGTCAATGAATAGACGAACTAAGTTCAGATGTTTATTACCCTATTTTTTATTTTCTTTCAATTGTGTAATTATTTAGAACATCTAATACCTTTAAACGAGCAATCATTTTAATTATATATATAATTGTCCCACTCGAAAAGAAGAAGAATCGGAAACGACTCCAACAATTTTCATGAAAATTCGTATATAGGAGGACTCGGAGACGATAAATCGATCTAGCTAGGTTTTATTTTATCCAAAAATCACTCTTAACGGCAGAAAAAGCTGAGAAATGTTCGGTCAACCTGTATATATCGACAAAATATATTGCCTATAATTAAAAAACAAAATAGCAGTTTGGGAAAATTTAAAATTTTGCCTTCACTGAGTAGAACCTGATAAGTTCTCTCGTACGTATTTTTGGCGACGACGTGAAAGTATGACAAGTAAGTAGGTGATACGGTTTTGCTTGAGTCACTTTTGATTTTGATGGTGCTTTGGTGAAAGTAGACGTCATCAGGCGTCAGCAAACGTCACACACAGCATCTACGTTATTTGACGTCACGTTTTTTTGGGGCAGGTCAGAATCACTTGCACTTTCGATGAAAGTGACTGTGCGAAAGTGAATTTAGTATTTCGGCGTTTCGTAGTGCGACGTCATATGACGTTGCTTTGACGTCCGTCAGATGTAGAAATTTTGTTAGTTAGATATGTATTGTTGTTATCTGCATTTTCTTACATTGTATGCATTTGAACTATTATCTAGAGCCATACTATTGTACAGACCGACGACTTCGTGCGCGACCTGCCCGGGAGGGTAACAGACGACGGTGGCGGGGTTAAGTAGCTGCCTTATTTGACGCATAGATGCACGTGGTTCCCTTCCCCGCCACATAGCCCGCTACCCGCTGACATCTTAGGAACCTCGCACCCAGACCTCACCGCTAGGTTAGTAATATGTTCCTTGCCCCAGACCGTCTGTCACCCCGCGGGACAGTCACGCACAAATTTCTGGACTATCGCCAATCAAATATAGCACATTAATTGCTATATTTACGTATAAAGTGTTGCAAAAACACCTGTTGCAATGTTGCAAATAAAATTCCAGTAATTTAATCAATAATTAAGACGTCAAACCTACAATTTTATTAGCAGTTAAACCAAACCACTGACCGTGTCCAAAAATCCGGTTAGGCAGTAGCTAGACATGGGAAACTGATTGAAGACATGAAATTATACAGGGTGTTAATAACTTTAAACAATCCAATCATTAATGATGATCATTATAGGTTTCATTTCACTTCACGTGTCTGGCTTAGAAAAGCATCACCCCACTTCTACTCGTGGATGTCGTAGCAACCGGCAGGGATGAATTCAGGAAACGGGATGTTGAATTACCTGTGAATTTCTACAATATCTTGCACTGCGCTCATCAATCCGCCTACTATGTATGACAATACCCTCCAATGGAGGGAGGCCCATTTCCAGCCGTGGACTGCTGTGGCAGTACAAGGATTCACTTCTGAAGAAAATAGAGAAGTTTTGAAGTTTTGAAAACTGAATATGAAACAAAATAGTCGTACTTATATATTTTTATAACCTTTCTGTACAATACTCAACCAAGATCACGAAAAGACCCAATGTAGATGTTCAGATCGAAATGAACACGCGTGGGAACTAATCTGAAATTACTTTAATCAACATAAAGAAACTATAGACACAATAGCACATCAATTACCATGATTTTCATTAATGATGTCAAATAATGAATATATTAACTTTGTTTTAAAGGGAACCGCCTTCAAAGAACGTGTAAAGGTGCATACTCCCTTTTTATGTCGGTTAATATGCTTAAAACCTTTTCAAATTCTAACAAACATTTTGCTGCAAACCGCATCGAAAGCGGTTCAGTCAAATTCGAAATAATCGCGGACAAACATACATACAGGTCTAACTCTGAGAACCTTATTTTTACAACTCGGTTAATAATTTAAAAAAACAGGTTCCAGCGTTTATTACTTCAATCTACTTCGCCAAAAAAATTGAAAATTAAGGCGTTCAATGTAGATTTTCTATTAAAAAATTACAGCGATATAAAATCTTCAATGTATATTGAACTTGCAAAAATGCAACCACGGTTGCTAGGTGTCATCGTCTTCTTCTTCTTCATCAGCATGGTATTGCCCACTTTTGGGCATATGCCTCTGCTAATCTTCTCCATTCTTCGTAGAGTTCTGTCTTCTGTATCCACAATGTCCCAGCATGATCCCTCATGTCGTCGGTCCACGTGTCGGGAATAAGGAATAGGCTAGGGTTGTAGGAATCAGATGTAGGTACATAGATTATCTGTAGTATAAATAGTACAATGGAACCAGTCTGGCAACGTTTTGCATGCGCTTGCGCGGAAGTTGGTATGCAACGTGTTTAATCATACGGGTAATCGAGCTGAACAAAAACAATCAACGTTTTTAACATTACATACTTACATAAAGGGTGTAAAAAAAATTGTTGCATATATTTTAAGGGGTGAACCAGTCCATGATACTGAACAAATTTCCCCAAGGACCAAAGGCAAAACATGAAAAAAATTTTGTACCTCGCGTACATAAATACCGACCGACAGAGTCAATTTGTATGGGAGGTCCAAACAAATTTCTCTTATTTCGACCTATGTTTCTTGGGGAAACATGTTCAGTTTCATGGGCTTATTCACCCATTGAAACATCATATTTTTACACCTTATATGTCACGCTTTTATCCCTTGTTGGATAAGCAGATCGATAATGGTCATAAAAACATTTTAACATTAGAAAGTGATTAACAATAACCATGGTGAAAAGTACTGACTTCGTTTCAAGGGATTTCTACCGATATTCCTTGGGGAAGGTTTTTCAGTTTAATAGGTGTACCCTTAAAATATTTGCAGCAACTTTTACACCGTGTATAAATTAATGTTGTAGTAATGAAAGCTCTCAAATTGAGAACTTCATTAAAATCGTGAAAAACATACGGAAAGGTTCAATTTGCTAAGATGACAGACGCTGTAGAGGTAAAATAACATTCATCGTCATCACATCAGCCTATCGGCAGTCCACTGCTCGACATAGGCCTCCCTCAGGGTATGCCACAATTAACGAACTCTTTCGCCATTCAGTCGCTACAAGCCACAATAAGATTATTTGAAGTTTATTCTAAATGATGCACAAGTTATCCTTTTATTATAAAGAAACAGAGAATACTTAACTATAAAAGTAAACAAAAACAATCATGACGACACTTAATTGGAAAGAAGAATCTTTTGAACGTTGTTATGCTATTACGATTGCTACCTACCTTATTTCTGAAAAACTTTACGAATTTGGTCAAAATAACAGAATGTTGGCCAAATTCATACACTTGTTAAGGACAATCATGACAGAATGAAATCATTTTACCATACCTATTTTTGGCTTTTGGCAGAATTCCTGGTTATGTCCCTTTCCTGGACCTTTTTTGCAACCTTCACACGGGTGGATTACGATTCTATTCATTGACATCTAGACTGATTATATAATATTCCCATAATTTGCCAGTAGAATTTATTAACTAGATATACTTGCCACAGATCCATTTTGAGCACCTACCTACTGGTAAACTAGAAAATCTGCGGTAGAATGTCAAACTATCAAGTGGTTATAAAATAAATTGATTTTAATATTTAAAATTGCATTAACTACTGTGAATGAAATAGAGCTGAATTTATAAACAGAAATCTGCATGTTAGTCAAAGTAAACAAAATTAGAATGTTGCAACTATAAAGTGCAAAACTAATGTTTGAAGGTCTCTAAATCTAATAATACTATGATTTATTTATTATTTAAAAATACATACAAAGCTTATTTGTTTTACTATTAGATTTAATTTTGGTGAAATATCTTAATTATCTGATTTTTATTAATAGAAGTTCGTAAAACGCTTAATGTTTCAAACTACTTTTTTTCTTTGTGTTTTGCTTGATGTACGACATTTTTTTTAATTTTCACATATCGAATTTATCTTTACTTGTTCACTGCAGAATGTAGGCCAATTAGTGGATTGGCCGTTACTCTAAACAAGCCCGACAAATTTTATCGTCAACTCTATCTAGTCTTGTCAATAAAATTTAAAGAATTCTGCTAATAAATTGTAATATTCTGCCATTCAAAGACTTATTAAGGAAACTGCAGGTTCAAGATGCAATAACCAACGATACTTTTACGGTAGAAATAATTTGATAAGAAATATTAATAGCAAAACCTATACTTACGGGTCATTTGTAATTGCGTAGTAAAAGAACTTAATAGCAATATCTTCTGCGGAAAGTTAAGTGCCGCAATGGGTTTGCTTTGTCTGCTACTCATAATGGAAGTAATTTTAGATTTTCCACGAAGTGGGTAAGTTCCTACTCTAAGGGCCTGATGGAACGATTTCTCTGGTCTAGGTGTAACTGAGGTAGGTACTGTAGTTCAGTTTATTATTACCTACAAGAAATTTTGACGCTAAAGTAAAGTTTTCCTGAACTCTATATTTTTCGGAACAATTATACGTTTTGACCATTTTTGGTCTGAACCAACAAAAAATATAAAAACACGCAAGGTGTAATACAGAACGCTATTCATCGGGGGTACGTTCTATTAAAATTATAGCTAGATCCCAAATGAATAATAATATTGTCTTTGCTGGAGTGAAACGATGATTGGTTTCCTTTTCGTGTAACCCTTCACTGATAAGCGCAATTTCATGAAAATGCATCGCGTTTCCACTATGTTGTTTTAGGTAAAACTTCAGCTGTCACTTATCAATCATACACCTACAACATTGTTGTGGAATTACATAGATTATATATCAATCAAATATATCGTCATTTATCGTGAAAGCAATATTTAATTTTATTGTTCTTTATTTTATTGCATTAAAAATTGGGTGGGATTTAACTGCAAATAGTTAACTAAACAATGTGATTATTAATATAAGAAAAATTACTACTTTAATGCCTCTGGAGTGAAACGGTATTAAAGTAACGTATTTATTGAGGAATTTGACAAAATTAATCTAATACCAAATAGTTTCTTTCATTTTATTACCTTTTAATAACCGTAAGGCACTAAAAAAACTAGCATTAATTATTAATTTCATTTATTTTACATATTTACAAGCATTTTTATTACAGCTATAGTTTAAAGTAATTATCTGAAATGGAAATAAAATTGAATGAAACAATAATTACAATACAAAATTAAAACAATAATAAAGATTACTAAATCAGTAAGAAAATACTTAGGAATAACAATGACACAATTATAGTAAACAAAAAACTTAAATATACCTTAAGAAAAAGTAATTCGGTTTAAAAGATTGATCATCTATTAAATTTGAATATAAAGAAAATAATGCATTTGGAGATCAGTTACCTACAGTCGTTGCACATGTATACTATCAGATTAACAAACAATTAACACGAAAATATCTCAAAATAAATACGAGTACAAAAATCAGTGATATCTTTGCAGATGTCATTTTACCACAGGCGAGAGCTGTTTAGATGTCATGCGCGCAACGACGCAAATGTAATTTTTTCTCTTATTTAGCTACTTATAAAGATTTGAATCAATTGCATGTACCCAATATCTATGTCGCAAATAGACAAAGATGAAAATATGACATGCATTATCATACTTTCGCCTTCAAAATAGACATAGGGTCCAAACTGAGATTCAAACACTTAGTTAGAAAAAAATATACTATTTTTCGTCGTTTTGTAAGGTTTTTAAATAATGGTCGAATAATTTGTTGAAAATTTAAACAACGTTATACAAATAGCGACAGATTTGGTGTAAAATAAAGTCGTCAGTCAACTTTAACATGAAATTGCAAATATTTTTTCCATTATTCAAAAACAACTTCTTTTATGTGTAATTAAAAGTTGAGGTTGAAATAAAGAAGCTAGAATTAGGAAATGAAAAAAGAAGTCGTAATTTTAAAAAATTAAATAAATACTCGCAATTTTCCATATTAAATTAACTGTTTTTATTTTTATTAAAAATGTATATGTATTTCATCTTTAAAACTTTATTTAATTTAAATTATAATTTTTATGAAAAGGCAGTAACTGATCTCATCAGTAAGACATTATGATTAACAATTCAGTTATAGTAAAGTCCTGAATTTAGCTTTCTATACCTACAGTTTTTGTTTTCGGATACCTTTGTAAAATATAGGTATTACTGTATTTCAAATAAAATACATATTCTTGAAATGGTTTCTGTTCGGAAAGGCGCCCAATAAATTCAATGTTAGTTTTAAAAAGTAACTACCACTGCCATATTTTTTGTATGGCTCCCACTTTAACACTGACAAAAATAGGTAGTATTTTGAGTTTCACACTTATGATATCCTTTTATAGTTTTGATTGTCAACGGTAATTTTTGCCTAACTTTTTTGAACTTAACGGTGTTATTACAAAAAAGTTAAACAGTGTTTAAATATTTTATCCATATTGTTTGATGTTCAGCTATGTCTAACTTATTTTGTAATAACTCGGTTGTAATTTATAATAGTAAAACAATATTATCTGGCACTTTTTCACTTAATCTAGACTAACAACTACCTATAGGATTGATTGCCAACAGATAGAGTTACCCTGAACGTGGTGCTTTCTTTTTAATATTTTATCCATGTGTTAATTTTATCACTCACAAAAAAGCTTAAACTAACATGCAAAAAAACGGTCACCTGACTGATTTATATGATAAATAAAGAAATGAATAAAATTGTTTCTATTTTCTCAACATTGCTTACTGTATTAAATTTTATAACTCTACGTGTTGGCAATTAACCTAATTTTAAAAGCATCACAGTACATTTAAATTTAAAAGTTCAGAAGATATCCTTTGAACTGTGATGATGTTTACTGCTGCCTAGGCACATACGCTGGGAACTGGTACGGGTATGGATATGGCTGTAATAGAAATAAATATGTAAGTAAATAACTCTCTGAGTTGCTGAACTCTTCATGAAGGAAATGTAAAAACAACTCTAAAGAACGTCTCCCATCATACATGGCATTTAAATTAAAGATAAACTAATAGCAAAGACTATAGTGGTGATACAATCATTGAAACTTAAGACGCTCCAAGGTCTACAGCTTAGGAAAGGCTATATAAATAAGTGATGAAATTCACACTACGATGATTTGGAAGATAAAGTTGCAGATTAGATAGTGACCAGCGAAATAACGAAGGTTACTTTTGTACAAACATAAACGTGTGAGATTTTCGTGACTCATCCTTAATTCTGTTACAATAGTTTTGTAACCGTTAAAACGAACTTTCAGAAATTTCAGTCACTACTATGCCGAGCATGATTTTCCTTCTATTTTCTCATAATTTTTATGACTTTAAAATATGATGACTTCAATTTCAGTAGATATTTACCGATCCTAAAATTCTACTAACCTGTGGTGTTCTGATGATTCTCCTCGACGCATCTTTTTCATACTTCCACTGTGCTTCGCTGCCAGTCTCGTTGTCGATGTCGTTCCCGATTACTTCATTCGTTTCAATTTGGTTATGCTTAGCGTCTTCTTGTCTGAACTGATCCTTTCTATTTTGCAAGTCGCTAAGGTAAGCAGGAACAAAGTATCTGATTCCAAAGCCTGGTAGGCTTTGCGAGCTGAGGAACTGCGATGGCGTGAAGTAGTTGGTGACAGGTTGCGCTTTGATGGGTTCATGTCGAGGGATGTAGGCGTTAACAAAACGTTGGGCATTGTTGATTGGTTCTTGGGTAGATGTAGGGACGTTGAATAGGATACGCGTGTATAGCGGTTGAGGTACGAAGTGTTGAGGTCGCCTGTGAAATTAAGCAGATATTAAAATTAAATTCCTAGGTAATGAAATATTCAGGTGGTTTGCTGAAAATCAAGATTGAGATTGGGATTGGGCTCGACACCAGGTTCAAGCAGTGCCCGCCTATACGGTGCCCGTCGATTTTTACTTTTGTGCTGGGCGTTGTGGTTGGGTATTTCATTGGCTTTTGAACCTTGACTAGCGTCGAGTTTCGGCCAAGCACGATAGCTGACTGCCGAAGTATCGCAGCTCAAGGCATCACCATGTTTCTGTTGGCCTTACCATTGAGCGTTGGGGTCGGGTGTATCATTGGATCGTTGTTCCCAGACCGGCGCCGGGTTCCGGCCAGGCACGACGGCTGGCTGCGGAGGTTCCGGCGGCGGTGGCTCGATGGGGCCTCCCTTCGTGCCGAACTTCACCATGATTGCGTGTGCGCACGAGGCGTACAGCACCAGGCAAGTCAGCAACTGTTGACAATACAATGCATCATACACTGGCATCAAACTTATAAACACACATCTAAAAATACACTGGGTATAACTTTTTTAAAGACAGTTTTTTATTTATTACAATAAATAATATTAAGGTCATGTTTCATTATATAAAAAGAATTACTTTGTTTTTATTCGATAGGAACTACTATGTACGACTGCGTAAATTTTCACAAGTTAGTTTCCATCTATCAAGGCACATAATTCAAGTTTCCTGCGTTTATCATTGGTTAATGAAGCGACGCTAATTGCCTAACTTGAAAAGATGTTTATCTACGTAAACACCGATGAATTTGGCAATTGCTAAACACAGACGGTAAGAACAAAATAGAACCTTTTCGATTACGAAAATAGTACAGTTCCCAGAGTTATAAAAGCATCCGCTTTTCGTGCTGGTTATTTCAGATTAATTAAAATTCAATCAAGATAAAGATTACCTAGCCTTGACGCTGTAACACCTATTTTTTTCCCACGTCCAATCTCCCTCGAGATAAACCCAATCTCTTGAAGACTCAATGGGTACTTGGCAGTTTCGTTTCTTCGTGTAGAAACTATATGATTCAAATTCAAAATTATATCTAAGGTTTTGAAATTAAATAATCTGTAATAAATTATAGAAAGATTAAGGCTATGATCATAAAATATATGATACCATAGCAAGGTAGGCACTCTAACTCTAATCACACCATCAGTCATCATTATTAAATAATTTAAATTTTTTAATCAAATCAATCAATCATCAATCAATCAATTAATCAAATTTCAAATCAAATATATTAAGATATAATTACAAATTTAAAACAAATGGAGTTAAGAATTACGAACTTTCATGCATACGTTAAACCATTTTATTACCCCCCCTAGGGGATGAAATTCTAAAAAATTCGTTCTTAATGGATGCTTTTGTTGTAAAATGAACCTACTGTCAGAATCTCATGTTTTTAGCTGTAGTAGTTTAGTCTCTGCATTGATGAATCAGTAAGTAATTACATTTGTTTTTGCAAGAATTGATAAACAAAAATCATTTGTGTATTGTTTTTGTTGTTATATTAATTACTTTTATTTGTTGCTTTTAAATATTTAGACTAAATATATTTTTATGTACACAATAAGATAAATAAATTGCAAATATTATGTCAGAATCTATTTCACGTTACAGTAAGAAGATTATAACTACATATAAATATTATTTTAAAGATCTGTTCCTCTAATCTGATAAGAAGATTATTGCAGCTGTTACAGTATTTTAATTTCAAATGAAATAAGTACTTATTTAATTTTAACTATTAGTAATAAGTAGGTATAGGTAACTAAATTTGAAATAATGCTTTAATAAAGAAAATTATGAAAGAAAATAATTATCACGAACAATAATTGACTTCGCTGGTAATTTATTACGAAGAATAGGATTCCGCCCAAAACTGATCTATTAGATGGTAGTTGCTCACTCAACATTCACTATTATTGTGTTTGAATAAAGTTGGCACAGAGACAGTTTTGAAATACTTACTCCACATTTTATCATATAAAACAACGAGCGTAGTTATCAGTCTATCTAAGCGATTTATTTAAAGCAGTTTGTAAGACGTCTTGTTTAATGTTGTAATCCATTATATTTTTCCATTTTAGTAAAGGGTCCGGTTAAGCCAGCGTATAATCGCGTAATTCTTAAATTCGCGTAATATGACAACTTGCGCTAAAATCTTTGATGTCATAATTGACATTTAAAAATGATATAAAAAAATCTGTTGAAAATATCGCGTCTTATACCAGTCTCAAAATGCCTTTTTCAAAAATAGAATACTTACTATTTTAAGTAGATACGTACCTGTAACCTCACCGAAATCATTTTGTTTCTATCTGTCTGCTTTGTAGTTTACGCGATAAATCTGTAACAAAGAACAAATCTTATTTATACTAAAAGAAAAACACTGAATACCTTCATTTTGAATATTAAGGCAGATTTACACAGGGTCAGTAACTGACTTCAAATTCGAGGCAAGTCAGTGCTGACTCGAAAAAAACCCTGTGTAAATTGATTTGAAGTCAGTACAGCGTCTTGAAGTCAGCGCTGACTTGAAAATTCGGCCGCGAATATTTTGAAGTCAGTCGGCGCCCCCCGCCACCCGCGCACCCCCGCGCCAGCCAAACAAACCTCGTGTAAACAGACAAGTCAGTGCGTGGTCAGTCACTGACGCTGCGTTGTAGAGTGACCACGTTATTTTCGCTGCAATAAAAATGATAAAAATGAATTTTAGTTATCTCACTTTCTACCATTTCTATTAACTTATTCAACAGCAAACTTGATAAATTTTTCTACAAATAATTAAATTTCGGTTTCAGTTGTTTTCGCGAATTCATTTTTCCCACTGACTTCAAACACGTGTGCTCACCGTGAAAAATGCACCACTTCTACTTACTCCATGTAAACAGTACAACCCTGGCCCTGTGTAAACCAGCCTTTACTCAACTAAGTTTGAGGGAGAGTTTCAAATACGAATTTAGGAATAAAAGCTAATAGTATGAGGAAAACTTCTAAACTAATTTCAAATGTTAGCTAGATTTGGCTTTTCTAACTAGTTTTAGAAAAGACCTATCTTAATTGCATACTTGTATCTTGAATTCCTAAGTCTCACAATTTTTCTAAACAAATCAAAACAAGAATAATCGAAATCAGTCCAGTAGTTCTTTAAGATACTCCCGGGCAAAATTAAATGCATAGATAGACGCAAATCAAGTATCGCCGCCTTGTTTAAAGACTTTTGTTCAAAGACCAAAATATTAAAATAGTTAAGAATTCAGAAATTATTACAAAAGTGGATCGAATCCGTAACCTCTTTTTTAAGTTCAGTAAAAATTATGACTTCGTAATCATTATCATTGAACAATGATGTCATACTCAGTAATTTACAGAGACAACCGGTATGATTCGTCCAGTATTTTTGGTCTGAACAGAAATGTCACTGTGATTATAGTAACTCATTGCTATAATTATGAGAACGTCTGTGAATATAAAAAAATGCAGCAACTGAAAAACATCTTAAATTTATTTTTAAACTTAAATTACATTGTCAACATATTATGGAGTTGTATTGCCTCTACAAAGCCTATTTATTATGTTGGAGGTACTTGTGTACTGTTATGAAATTCCGAAGAAAGGCGAACCACTTGAGTGACTATCTCATTCACATATCACAATGGTGCAAGTAAATAGAGCTTGACATTTCATACAAATGCTACTAGCTGTGAGGCTAGTTGTGATGATTTTGTAACACAATAATACCAAGTCCTCAAAGATGACATACCTAGATGTTGAACAAACTGGTTGACTTTGTATCTGATGAGAAAACATTGGTCTAGATCTTGTAAATGTCTAGGTTACGTCTAGCAGATTCAAATGCTTTGAGCTGGGCTCGGCAACATTTTTTCGAGTTAATTTTTGTAAGTCCAAAAAGACCTGGGAGCTCTTCACATTTGGGTTGAGTCAGCGAAGTAAATGAGTATTTTTTAAAGTTTGTAGATATTGTTTTGATGCGGTAGTTACGGAATGATAGATATATATTCGTAAACAAACATACTCTAATATCATGGCGATATAATAAAGGGGCTGTCCTCCAAAAGAATACTTAAATCCTCCGTAAAATGTAAAATTCAACTTATGTTACAAAAGACGAACATTATGATAATATACATAAATAGAGATAATAAGACTTATTAGGTATGTGTAGGTAGATTAAATGCGGTATTATAAATGAACCTATGCAACAACCTTAGAACGGTATTCCATTTGCAATTTTTATATGCGCCAATTATTTTTTTATTTTCATAGTAGGAATATTTTTGTTCTGATATTGAATACAATTTACACAAATTGACATGTTAACGTCAATTCAACATAAATATAAAATAAAAAATATTAATCAAACTCAAGTACCTACCTACTTATTTAGTTAAAGTTTTAAATAATATATTTTCTCATCTCGCATTTCATAAAGACTGCCCGCGCTTCATGTACAGATTTGATGTCCAAAAAGCAATATTTTTTTGTAAGAATTAAAGTAAATCGCGTGAAATAAATATCGTGTTATTAATTGTATACATGATAAAGGTTAATCGGATTCCCGACATAAATTTTCAAAATGACCGTAATCTTATCGGTTGCCACATTTACTTAAAAACTCACCTACTTTATTTAAATTATTTAATTATCTGTGTAATTCACGTTTACTGACTTCCGATATAGCCAAGAAGATATTATTGGTTATGTCAAAGAATTTTGTACAAATATGACAACATTTTTTTTTCTATCTTTTCTTACAAATGAAAAATTCCCCTGAAAAGTAAAATGTATAACAAAATGTTTATATAAAATACCTATTAAAAAGATGCGATCACACAAAAAAATTTGCGATGTCATTTAAAATTGCGTTGCAAATATTTCAAGATTGATTCCAATCGTGACTTATTCGCTGCCTCCGTTTGAATCACTTCGTAATCTCTACGTGTCGAATTGAAGTCAGTAATCCCTTTATGATACGGTTAATACAAAGTTGAGTACATAGAGTGGGCGGGAGCGATTAATAACACCCACGAAAATGCATAAGTGGTTAAGAAAGGATAATCTCTCTGCAGGCGATAACACCAACTTACGTATTCCTTAATTGGCAAGGCTATAAACATGAAAAATTATTGAAAGAGGGAAGCACGTGATTTAGTGCAATTATTTGATAAAAATGCATTATGTTATTTTACACTAATTATAAAACTGGGTTTAAAGGAGGATAGTGATACACACGTTTTCTGACACAACCTCGGAAAACAATCCTCAAACGTGGCGATAGCGACCGTATTCTCACGGCCATTACCGCTCTGCCTACCCCGCAAGGGATAAAGGCGTGATATATGTATGTATGTTAAAGGAGGAATCGCAACGCTTTTTTCTTTAAAATTTTAATTTTTGATCTATAAACTACAACCTATAAACTACCTACCAAATTATTATTGCTCTGCTTTGTCTTTGAATGTGGTAACGATCAAAGCATTGAACTTCATCCAAATAACGGTCATTATAGCGTAAAATGTTATTAAGCAAACAATATTTCCTGGTCACGTGCTTCTTCTGCTGTTTTGAAATGGCGGGTTCTTATTGCGATGCAAAAGTTACGATACGGTTACGATGGGCCACGATAGCCTAAGCAGGAGTATAACTCAACTAGGACTGTAAAATATTGAAGCTCTCCATCTATGCATCTTTCATAATGAGCATGAATGCTTACCCTCACGCAGGTACTTTAGATGACCACCGTGAGAAAATACATCTTCTCCACATTGTTTATTAGGTAAGTTAAGTAAGGGTATTGTTTTGGCCACCTCATTCTGACTTCAAATAAATATGATGTAAATCTTTTTCTTGAGCAATATTACAAATAATTTATAAAAGATTTTATCACTTATTACATACAACTGGCACAGTACCAATATAAGCGAGTCCATGTCCTTGATGTAACCAAAGGAATTTATTTGGCATCAAATACGAGTATGCAGCCGTCAAGCTGTCACTAGAGACCTGCAGCAATAAATTAAATTAGAAACCGCCTCTGGCTCTCAGCTTCCAAATAAAGCTGCGGATTTCCCTAAATGTGTGAGAGAATTCGTCATATATGAATGCATCGAGCTATATGTGCATTCTTCAGGGTAATAAATTAGAAACACGCCTGCGCAAGTCTGGATATATGCGTATTTCATAAGGCTTTTTTGCTGCCAAGTGTCTAGTAAACTTACAACTGTGCGTGTAATATTCTGGCAATCGATGCCTCTCATTTAAAATTCTGCAGCGGACATACGACGATTTTCTAGCTATTAATCAGCTGATCTAAGCCCATGTTTTGCAAACAAATGACCTTTCGTCAGATTGGATAATGTTACGATTATGAGAGTATTCAGCTCCCGCAAGACCTATTCATTAAAAAAGTACTGCGTTATGATACGGTTTTTCTACAAGAATTAAACAACAACTGATTGGAAGAAAACCTTATCAAAACCAACTATCAAATAATTTGTAAACATTTTAAAACGCTATTGTTAGCTGCTAATACTTCTACGAATAGTATTGTCCGTTTTTTGTTAATTAATGACATACACGTACAGGCGTATCATAACAACATACAAATATTGTGAGAGAAACACCAGCAAGCTACGGTATTGAACAAGTACGCGTTATAACCAAAGGTCGAAATATGAAAATAAATTTGCTTCCTCGATGTGGTTCCTTACTAGTATGTACACTTAAAGTTTTTCTCGCATGTTAAATCCTTCAAAACGAGCAACCTGCAGCTTAATAAAGCACAATGTCGATGGTAATGTGCCTCGACTGAGTAGGCAGGCAGTAGGGCAGGCTGCATTTGCATAGTCTGTCCCGAGTAACGTTACTGGCCTGACACATTGTCAAGGCACGTGCCAAGGAGACGACGGCCCTATTATATAGCTTCCTTGCGTATGCGCAAGTACAGCTCTGTCTTTATCTCACTGGCTATTGGCTATGCGCATCGAATTGCAAATAAATGATTATTTGATTTGATTTCATTTGATTTATGAGCCTAAATTACCTATTTGCCGTGTTTGTTTTTATGCCGAACTAAACAACATTTCAATTAAAAAACTAAAGCCAACAAATATATCATTATCACATAGAATGGGCAACACTGGCGAGTAATAATACAATTAACTAAATATTTAACGAAACACTGTGACTAAGTAGATATTTATATCAACCATAATTGGCCTGCGTGGCACATACAATTTATGTTTACGCCGCAAGAAAAAAGTCTAATTGGGCAATAAATAGCAAAACCTATAGACCAAGATATTATACTAGTATTAAACTAGTCATACAAATGTAGAATACTCGTAAATAATGTACAATGTCACAAAATAATAAATCAACAACTTACCTACTTCTATCACTTTATTCCACAATCTACAGCAACCATGTGCGCCAGACCGTTTTAACACGTAACACACACGTAATCAACAAGTTGGTCCCTTATGGTACCGTCGGCCTACTAAAAATATTAACCTTACTTACATGCTGACTTTTCAAATGGTACCTAAGGCTAGTAAATAGCACTAAAAGTATTTAGCATTTATATGACATGAACACAGCTTAAAATATTTTTGTAGTCCGAGATTTTTACCAACATGTATTATTTTATAGCTATAAAATTAACGAGACCCACAAAAATAAGCTTACTTTCCCATCATAGGTATTTCAGTGGTAGGTAAAAAAATCATAAGGTTGGACTATTCAGTTTTTAATATTACATAGGTAGAAGATATTGTTCCTACGTCTAGTATTACACAATGTCCTGTCCTTATATATGGAATCAATCGGAGTCATTGTATCATTGTATAACCTACCAAAGACATTCTGGATTTCACTGCAGCGTTTTCAACAGCTCAATGTTTCCTTTAGCTAACTGTACATACCCAGTGCAGTACCTACTATCGAGCAGGAAGGGCTCTCAGTTCCAGCCAAGTGCCCTTTCTCCACCTAGTAATGTAATGTTTATGTATGTTGACAGCAATTACAATAATGCAACAATGATCATTAGTTATGCAGATAGAGTTGCCGAGAACAATTTAATGTAGGGAATTTGAATATTGTGATATAATACGGACGAGTTTAGTGCCAATATTATACAGAGGTTTATTTTGACACTAGGATTCGTTGGGTCGTTGGATGACTCGGTGTCCCATACAAAAAGAGAGAGAAAGAGAGTTTTAAAAAATACTGGGAATCTCGCAAAGGGTAAACAAACTTGACAAGATATTTTATTCTGGTTTTGCACCTCCAGAACAATTCGTTGTAATGAATAATCTCTTGGCAGCGTTTGTACAACATGAAAATTTGTCATTTTCGAAGGAACAAACAAACGAACTTGAAAGTAATTTTGATGAAACTAACAATATTCTCTGAGCACTTATGTTATAAAAATATATGTCTTTTCACGTGCTTTACACAAGCAGTTTATGATGTTTAAGAGCATAATTTATTAACAAGATAATCGTTTCTTACTGTTAAAATATTATAAGCCTGTCGAGGCATGTGATAAACTGGACAGCGCTATATGTCCAGTGCATTCAATTTAATAAATACATGACACTCCAAATAAAATACAGTATGTTATTTTATACAATACAGGTACTCTGACACGACTATCGGTCAAAATGTCCTTTTTAACCTTATTAACTATAATATTACTTTGTAACAGATATGTACCAGTTTGTTTTGCTTATATAACTTTTTAAGCTCTTGCGATTGATTTCACACATTTTTATGGTTAACTCAAGTCACACGCGATATTTTTTTATGGTAATATAAACGAAATTACCTGTGCAAAGAAGTCTTGTCAGGCTGTTACCACTAATAGACATAGCACAACATACATTCCTGTTACTGTCAGCTGTTGTTTTTGAGCTATTTGAACACGAGTAAATGTTTGAGATAATATACGCACGTCGCAGTGAAGACAATTTGTCAAATGACATCATGAGGCTAGGCAGAACTGCCCAAGGCTAGCTGTTCTATACAGCCTCCAGGCTCTGGGCAACTATAGTAACAATAGTGTGAAGGTACAACAACATGACGTAACTATCTAATGTATGTAATTTGTCTTTAAAAATGTTTAGCTTTGAAAGAGGTGTATGAACTTAAGATATTAAAAAAGGTATTCTATTGCATTTTCTCTACAGATTACAAAAACAATACTTCATACAATCTGAAGCCTACAATTATATAATGTTGCATTTATGATGGTTTAAGATAATTTTCGTTTATTATGAATTATGATGGATGACAATCACATTAATCGCATCAGCTGGCTTTGGATGGATACTAATTATTCACACGTGAAAAAAGCTAGTTATTCACACGTGACAAAAGTAAATATAAATTCCACCAATTCTAAAAAAGCCTTATTTTAAACTACATACTACGACTACACGGTGTCGATAATAGATTTAAGTTCCTAGTACCTACATCACCCTAGGAATATGGTAATAAATAACAAACTATACTCAACGCTACGTAAATTTAGTACGTATCTATAGTCACAAGTTTTTCCATTGCGATAAGATCTTTGTTGTCGTTAAGGTAACCTTAGAGATAAACAGTCTGCATATTAACCCCAAACAAAAATTTTGTAGATCATATTATTATATCTAAAACTGGCAGTGTAATTAAGGCTAATGGGATTCAGAACACTCGAAGTGAGTCGTTTGTCAGATCAGAGCGTAAAATGCATACCTGGTTTCATAATTTACTCTCGCGTTCATATTGCACTTTACTATCTCTCACTATATTTGTGTAGTGGTAGCTAAGTTGTCTGTATAGAAAACTAAGAGATATGGCTTAGAAATGACCCCAAAGACATTTACCTGTATAGGTATAAATGTACGCTGTGTGATAATAATGCGACCGTCCTCAACAGTCCACTATTATTCCATACAAGAAAACCTTGCGTTACTTTGTTGCTTAACTGTACAGCTTTAATATTAATCATCTCCATTAATAAATGCAAATATTCCTAAGATTTTATCGATACTGACAGCACTCCCAAATAGAGGTGTGTTTTACATTATATTTGGTAAGTTGGTGTTTATATGGGCAAATATGTTACTACTACGGTTCATGGTTCATTATGAATCAATACGCCTACTAAAATGCATTTAAATTTTAATATAGCACATATTTTCTTAGAGGTTCATACACAATACGAGTATTTATAGTATTCTACAAAAAATGAACAAATATTTTATACAGTACTAAGTTACAAATTCGGGAGTGCCCTTACACACCCTTGGCTAGATTTTATAGACTTATTAAGCCAGAACTCAAAAAGTATTATTGTTTTTCAATACGTTTCAACTTGCTTTAATAGGTGAGCAAGCAGTCAATCTACAAATAAGGCAATGAATGATGTATAAGGTAGGTATGGCAAATGTTCCCTCTATTAAAATGTATACGTAGTATGTATTTAAAATGACTGACATAATGGTGTAGTTATGAGTTTTATATTAGCTATATGTAAAAACAAGAAAAGCTTATACCTGTCTGTGATTATGAACGAAATATAAACTTCTCGTCAAAAATATCAGAGACAAATGTATGTTCTTTACTTATCACATTCTCAGAGAAAAATGAAGAAATAAAAAGAAAGAATGAGAAAAAATGTTTTTACCTAGGAGTAAATAAATCATGCTTAATTGTGAGTATTATTATGAGCGTAATAAATCGTAACGTTAATGTTACAAATACAAATGACATTTTTATTTGTTCAACATGTTTAACAATAAAAACACATACCTACTACTTGATTTTTCTGGTGAATAGTAATTTCTCATTTGAAATCCTTTTCCAATGTTTTTCCACAAAGCGACAACAATATCTTCTATAATTGCCACTGTCATTCCGCTAGATTATCAATAATAACAGCTCATGCATTAAAATAATCAACATCTCGCGTATACTAGTACATTGTCATTGTTTTTATAACACGCTATTGTCTCAGCGCAAATGAATAACATACTACAATTAATCCCATAAAAAACAACCAGGAAACGATTATCCTCATGTCCATCTGTACGGTATTTATTTAGCAGGAAACATGTTGTTTCAAACCAAGTACGGAATAATTTAGATAACAGAATAGCTTACTTAGAAACCGTTCAATGTTTGGAATAACATAGCATGATGGTCAGATATAAAAGAATACACGCCCTACTTGTAAAATAGAACCTTTTAGGCACATTTCTTTAAGTAAGATTTTGATAGTAATGAATGTAATTGTGCAGCTTGTAATAAACATTTCTAGAGTTTAATAATTTTTCAGAGTTCTTAAATACGCAAAAGGCAGATAGTAGGTTACTGCAGTTCAACGTTAATAAAAGTTTTAAATTTTGTTTGAGTGACAATTTGTTGATATCATTCCTTAATTATTTATTTAAATAAACAAAACCTACTTAAGTCTAGCTTATTTGCTTGAAATGTCAGCAGTAAGTAGCAGTATTTTCAATTTATTTATCTTTCGTGGCAATATTATTCAAACGTAATTTTATAGTCTGCGTTAATAAAATATCTTAGTATCAATCAACGTCAAAATAATACAAATAACTAAAATATTAAAGCATTCTAGGTGCATGAAGTACACTATGTGTGCGAAGATATCAGATACCACACAATATTATTGTTTTTCTACAGTGCAGTGATATTGAAATACTATGAAGTTAGCAATTGATTTATTTTTCAATTATTTTTCTTCCATCCATTGAGCTAACTCCAGGAAGGAACAAAAACCTTACGTGAAACATAATTCTTACTACGTTCCGCTGTCAGGTTAAGCTCTTGAAAGGTGCGTAATCGTATTACTTACTAATTAAATTGAAATTTTGTAACGCGTATCACGTTATACTGTAATGAATATTCTTACGCCTCATAACTATGTTATGTTACTTCCACTATAATCTGCTACTACGCAGCATTGGATAATTCTACGTTAATTTATACAGCCACTCGATTATCTTTGATTTTAATTGCAGATTTTATTTGATCGATGATAGATCGAGTAACATGAAGCCTATTGAAAACTATCAGGCGGTTTTATCTCACTCTATATTAGTGTTTAGAAAAAGCGTGCAATAATTACGTAATCGGTTTATTATGCAGGTAAAACATAATCAAGCACTAGAAAATATTAAAGTAAAAATCTAGTGTAAAATTTCCTATTTTTCTTTTTACAGCTATCATAACATCTATCTTTTAATTTATATCTCAAACAACCTATAAAGATTATCGCAGATGAGACAATAGCGGGAAGAGAATAATTAAACAGGTACATATTATTAGGCCGCTGACATACACGGAGTTCACGGCCAAGAGTTGCGCAATGGCACTGCGCCGGCGCACGGCTGTAGGGCTGTCAGGTTATTTTGCACGCACAGTCGCACAACATAATGTATTATCATAATATGTGTATTAAATTTGATATTTGCAATCAAATATTCATATTTGATTTGCATTTACAATTTACACAGAATGCCAGATTACAATTTATATCATCAAATTACTATTCACCGATATATTCCAAAACATACACATTAGTTACAGTTTCACATGCTATTTTTTGCTTTAATTTGCTGAGGACATACAATCCATCAATTTGGACGTTTATTCCACAGAATTATTTAACCTTAAAACGCACATAAAAGCATGCAGTCTTGTCCATTTCCCAAAAGGTGAGGTTGTCATTTAGTCACAAACTAGACTTAATTTAACAGGACAATTTAATATAACGGTTGACCTTTACAGGTAGATTAACCTTACAGCGGTAATCGAATCATTTTTAGAATGCCAAGTGTGTGTCTATACTTAAAAGTTCAGATGTTTCCGGCAACCCTAATTTTATCCGGAGATAGTATGAACCGTCACTGACACCGAATGGCGTAAAGTGCAGGCATGTGGGTAATCGGAGATTTATTGACGTTAATTGCTGGTAAGCTTTTATCGACTATTAACCATATTTGGGGCATATCGCATCTGATATTTTATTGATATTAAAAACCGGTTTTATTTCGTTGTTAATTAATTTCTTATTAGAGCCTTATTTTAATAAACTTGATGATGTTTCGTATTAATATAGTTTTTAATTAAATATATAATACCTACCACTGACAAAATTAATAAACCATAGGTGCCATTTTATAACATACAATTTTACACAATAATTTGTTTATATTTGACTTTTAGTCACAAAACCACCAACTATGTATTTTTTTTATCAATTATCATGTAAGCTAGAATGCTAGATGGTATATAAAATACTGAGTTTTTGAAAAGTTATTGCAGTCACTTAAAACACGTAACAACAGAATATTTTAAAGTTGCTCCTCTTCCAAATTGCTCTTGTTACATGACTTAAGACTAAACCACTCTAGACCCAGTTTTTTTACCAAATCTTCTTTGTGGTTTATCTAATGCTTGAGAAATGGGTTTATTAATAGTCTTTTGTGTGGGAAAATATTGTGTCGATAGGTTTCTTTTATTATATCGGTAACACAAGTATTTAGTCATGGGTCAAACAAAATTTAAGATGTATTGTTATGACCACATATGCCATGCAACACCATCTGATTGACTAATTCATCAACGATGGAAAGATTTTAATTAAAGATAAGATTGATGGGATATGTCAACTTACGAGAAAAATCTTCAATTACTGAATATTCATAAAATGTGAAATACCGACCGGCGAGCAGTTGTATTTCGACATTTCTGCAAATCATAAATTCACATGCGCACGTTTAATCGCAAGGATTTTGAATAAATCTAATAATATTATTGAATTATTATAACAAGATTATATAGTCTATGACAGAATTTCTCAAAACTTTTAATGTAATTTGTTATACAATTTTCTTAATTAAACAGGATGTGTCGCACCTATAATGAACTGGCGTCCACTAGTACTACCCTGGATATTTTTAATTCTAAAGCCTAAACTTAAAGTTTAGGAATGACGTCAGAGCACTTCTAGCAAATATTTTATATATCCGATAATTGTCTAATTTATATTTCTATTTGAATCGTATAAACTAATGTAGATTTATAAAAAACTAACTTAGGTTAAACACAACTAGCACCCCCTCAATTATGCCTTATATAACTAGCTGCCTGTGCATACATGTTTTAGAGTTATAGTCTAGCTTAACGTTTTCCTTATTTATTGTACTTAAAACGATTGTAATTTGTTTTGTGTGCCTAATAAACAAAATAAAATAAATAAATATTGACCGTAATTTAAAATTGTGTAACGACGTAATAATGATAAATCAATAGAAATCGATTTTGTTTGGACATTCAAATCTATATCATTTACCTAACCTAGCAAAAAATAATTTCTTGACCCCAAAATATCACGAATTCGATATTTAAAACATTTCTTTCAAAATATTTTCCGCTCGTAACATCTGCCCATTAGTTACCCATAGTGCACGTTTATTACACAAGCCCGAAGACCTGAAGCGGGTCAGCAGTGTTGTAGTGAAGTGTACCTCTACACTATGTCAGTATTACGAGTATATGTACGTACGTGTGATGCGTGCTCACGAGTGCTTATTATTTTGGAGATGATGATGGACTGGCGCCACAAGCCACCTTTGAGTTTACCAATCGTCGTGTTTGTACAAATAGGTTCCCATCCAACTCTCAGACAGCTGTCAATTTACTTTGAATGGTGAAGAATAGATGCGATAACAAGAGGTGGTATGTAACATTTTTACAATGGCATAAATGGACTTGTCAAATTCAATTTGACAACCTTTTTCTTAAACAACTGTTCCCACAGTTGAAGTACATACATAAACATACTAAGAATTAACAACTCGGTATATTATGTAAAAATATTTTTAGACGCGGAATTACGCACTTATTATTTCAATATGAAGTCGAAAAGAGAGAGAGGGGGGGGGGGTTTTTCATGCACATCAATAACTTTCCGTCTCATTGTAATTTAAGAAAAAGTTCATGTTGGATGGAAGCAAGATTAAAATAACAATAGTTACACGACTATTTTCATTGCGCTCACTCACTGCGCTGCGCTGTCACGTACAAAACCTAATTGCAACTCACCAGTTCATCTCATTTCACTGACATACCTAATTAGAAGAAAATTGTGCAGGTATGCAAATAGCGAGCTGTACCGCAAAATGTACAGAGTGTCCTAAGACTGATAAAAAAAGTAGAGTGGAAATAGTAGTTAGGTTCCTTCAGAAAATATGCAGGAATATGGAAAGATAGCTTTTTAGGAATGTTACATGTTGTCCCTGTGTTTGTAGATGTATTAATTATTGAATGATTTAGGTACCTACTGGACTGGCTGATTTTATGTGACCATTTCTTTATTATTCTTTAAATAATTTTTTTTTTTACTATGAGAGGTTTTTCACTGATTTATGCAAAATGTTACATCCTGAATACTATTACCACAGGGTACCATACTACTATCCTAGCAGTAGGTAAGCAGTATTTACACGTTGAGCAACCTGCCAACCCATCTAAACTGTATTGCGAGATTTGAGCCCATCACATTACTTTTGTGGTGGCTACGTCGACGTGGGTTAGGATTTGCATAAGATTATGTGGGTTACAATACTTTTCTCAGTAGAGTAAGGCACAGAAAGGCCAAATAAGAGGAAAAATAGAGAAAAATGTAGTTTCGGTCAAGATTGAATTTCTTCAATCATGTATGATTTTCTATGTAATGCCAGCCATAACATCACCATATTTCTCTCCCGTAGGATGGGACTGGAGGGTTTTACGTGTGTTGCAACTTGACATGATATGCTGACAACCAGTCACTACAGTAATACAATGTACTTCTGTGTATATTTTGTCAGACGTGGCGATATCGACTGTATTTTTTCGCTGGTTAACGCTCTGCCTACCTACCCCATAAGGTATAAAGGCATTATATGTATACGTATGTATCATGATTACAAGATTTGTTAAATCAGGTATTAAAAAACTATAATTTAACTGTCATAAGTAAATAAAGACGTATTTCCCGCTTTTATATACTTACAACTCTAGTGAGTTACACACTCATACCTAGGTACTGAAGTATATCGAGTGTATGAATAATTAAACAGCGGGTTATCAAGACACCTTCAACACAGCTTTTGCAATAACTATAGTTTTATTTATTAATAGAACTAGGAAATAATTTACGCACTAGAGAATTCCGTGGGTGTGCTAGCCACAACTCATCATGGGCCAATCACGATTGAATTGTGAAAACATCAGACAAAACGTGGAAACCACGAGATGCAATACTATTGTAATGAATTACGAGTTATGGTAATTTTGGACTTTCACTTGGGGAGGTAACAATGTAATTTTGTCAGTAGCCTACGGAGTTATCTTTGCGTGTACTAAGAAGTAGGGTTTTTTGGGACTGTAAATATATAAGCTTTATAAAGGTAGAAGAATTATTGGAGCTAAGCGTACGCAAAAGCTACCCGCCGTGTAAGTAAAAAATTGGCGGCCAGAACAAAAAAGGCTGTAAAAAAAAACTGTCTGTGACGTCAATGAACATTGTACAGATTTAAATTTATGCATGATAGCTGCCTGTTTTATAACTTGTGTTCACAGGTATGGTATTATGAAATCTTAGGAAACTATCGTAAAGGTCATCGATCCTCGAAAGACAAAAGCGAGACGACCTGCTCTGAATAGAAACTTATTGTCAATAAATTGTGCACGTTCGCATGCACGCTGCGTCCATCGGTCATTTTACTGCAGCACGGTTTAGTTAGGCAATACGGCCAAATACGGACAGGGCGCCGGTCAAAGGCACTGTTAAGTCATCCAATGGAACTACGCTTCAAAGAATCATTGTTGCCGCAAGATCCTTTGATGTGTGCGACTCGACTCCAACTCTATTTCTTAAGATCGTGAGGGAGTGAGGGTGGGAGGGAGACTTCACGTTCATTGCTGCACATTTGTTACTTATGCGTTTGTCAGATGCAAGGAAATATCTAATTCCCCATACAAAAAAATTACATTGACATTGAAAAAATTACTGTGTTTTAAGAAAACAACCAACCTTAAGTCACATCCACCTTATGTCATGTTTTAGTACCGTATCACACTTTTTTTATTATGATGGAGTTAGTTTAGACTAGATACACAGTATAAAGAAAAGTCGCTTTCCGCATCAGTCCCTATCTATGACTGTGTGTATGTATGCTTAGATCGTTAGAACTCCCCAACGGATTTTGATGAAATTTTTTTGATAGATAAAATGTTTCCAGGTGAAGGTTTATATGCAGGGTTTGATACCAGAAAAATGGTTTATTTTAACGGGAAATGCATTAGCAGCGGGTACAACCGCTGGGCGGGCCGCTAGTAATAGATATGATGAAACGTCTATAGTCTGTAAGTTTAGGTACTTATCTTTTTGTAAACACACTTTGTATGAAAGTGACACTTCAGAACTGTCAGTTTAATACAAAGTTTGTTTACAAAAAGATAAGTACCTAAACTTACAGACTATAGGTATGTCTTTCTAAAACACAGATTGAAAAGTAAAGAAGGCCATGACAGCCTAATAACCGTTATTAAACTGCACCCAGCTAAATGCAATGAAAATTAATTTTAGGTTTTTTTGTGTACTTATTTATTCCACTAACTTTGTACACTTTTACCAATATGCAACGTATTAGGTATAGAAATAATTGATTGACGTTTGATCAAAGCTAATATAAAATTAAATACTCTGATTAGCAATTTATAGCGTAACAGGTACTAAATACCAGTTCGTCAATATAATTATCAAACCGTGATAAGCCATTATTAGGAGAACCAAAAAAGTAGCTAATCAAGCCTACAATTTTGCGTGTTGTCCTGAGTAATTAGGTGTTTATGCTCTGATTTCTAGGCGTGAGTATCGTTAAAGGAGCAAGGAATAGTTTTTAGTCTATAAAAAGTACAACTCACAAATCCGCCAAAAAAATGTGATGGCTGTGATATTCCCAAGCTTAAATTACAAAAATAAGTGACTGCTAGCCCTTGACATGAGAACAACATAGTATACAAGAGCCCAATCATAAATAAAAAAAATACTAAGTCGTTATTGAAAACTAACACGGAAACAAATATGATTCGTTCAAAATATGAGTGCATGTCTGAGTTTAATGTACGTACTAATATATCAATTATTACATTATTTAGAGCATCAAATTGACTAAATAGTGGGCAGAACCTGTCAGCTAAAATTAAACCGCGATGTCATAGTAAAAGACATGCTATAATTATTTCGAGCTAATGCGCAATCATTTGGTGGCCATTGCGTGTTCATACAAATTAGATTGGCTTTGCACAAGTTATTTGGACACACGTCTGAGTATCTGTACAATCATAACAATGACAAATATAAGTACATACATAGTTGACCAATAGTTTAAGCACCCATTTGTACCAGGCACTATTTAAAATTCACTTCACTATATACTCGGCTTAGCTAATATAATATAGATGATACGCAAACATGCATTGAAGAATTGCAATAGACATAAAACTTTCGATTCCCTTAGTCGGCTTTTACGACACCCACGGGAAAGAAATGGGTTGATGCTATTCTAAGCCGTCATCACAGGACAATCATTATTGGAATATAATTTAAAATTTTCACATTTATCCGACAAGCCCTATAATAAGCATCAACGCTTCTAATTACTTTACGCACGCACTTATATCTATCTTTATAATTTATTATAATGCATAATTATGTATTTATAAATAAATTGTAAGTCGGGACTTTTTTGTCCAAATTACGAATACCTCATAAAGGTACGAAGTCCAAGGAAAACCAAGTATGTTACGTACAATTTGAAATCAAAGCCGTATTCTTGTAATCGTAGACAATTATCTTAAATGTCCACATCTATTATTGTGCGTAATTGGTTATATAAGGATTGTATCCTGGTATCTACAGACTAACAGAGGATTCGCACAATTCTGCTTTTCCTTTTTCTGAGGTAATAACAATTGTACTTACGTTATGTACATATTTTTTGTTTTTGTAGGTTTTGGACGGGATTGCAGCGATTTATTTTGTGCTGGCAACGATATTACAACTTTCCTGTAACTTCGAAAAACACATTGAATATGATAGTCAAACAACTAACGATAGCTGTTACAATTTGTAGTTCAATACGCAGGTTACCGGATTTCTTTATTGCAGGGACGAGTACTCAACGCTCGTCTTTTATATAAATTTTGAATAAATTATTTTTTCAAGAATGTAGCAAAAATAGTTCCACCAAAATTAGAAGAGACATTGACTAAATACGTACAAAGGAAGAAATAATAAGTAACTACTTATGTAGTTACCTGTTTCTGAGAACTACAACGTTTCTTTGAGTCTAACAGTCTGCTCATTAGATAGATAATGTCAACAACCACATTATCTCATTAACTCCTTACAAGAATAGCTGCTGAGCTAAAGATCTAGTTGCTCCCAGGAAAATTGCGTTACAAAACAAACTCATTTATTAAAATAAATTATACTTAAATTACACTACCAAGAATTTTCATTCCTACCATAAAACACACAAACTTTATTTGACTCGAAAAACTATTAAAGCTATTAAAACTTGTGAATGTATATGCAAAGTATACACAAAGTATTCATATGTTCAATTATATTACAGCCACGTTTCTACGATGAAGGGTTTGAATTTAAAACTTTACTTCTGAAAATACCTAGTTTATTTTATTTTCACGTTAGTAAAAAATCTTGGTGACAAAATACGTGCAACAACAGTTTACATAAAGGGAGAAGAATGTCATCACATTATGAATTGTGAGTATATTTTTTGGAAATGCAATACTTAAATCAAAATAGGTAATCTAATAAGATGTTTCAAAGGCGTTTGAATCATGTTTGACCTTTTCAAACATGCGTTAATATTGAAATTAGAAACAGTACACCAGGTTAAGTAACAAACATTGTACGGGTCAGTATATTATTTACTCTCCAAGGTCAACCCTACACTTTTGGCCATATCCGATGTCAAGTAACGCAACAAAAAAGACTGAAAGTAATTCTATCATGTCACAGTTTCGACATTACGAGTGAATGATGCCCATTAAACTAAATAATTGCGGTGACGAAAGATACGCGGTAAAAATAATAGCTGTTTGTAAAAAAAAAACTTTCTTTGCATTACTAGAAGGGTGCAAACACTCTTGCAAAAAAATCTGATGCGGAATTTATGATTTGTGCGAAATATGACAACCACGATGACAACTCGTTAAGAAAACTTTGACGTCAATCAAATCCGAAATTCGAATATCCGGTACTAAACTTTACTTGCGATTGTAAATGAGAGTTTGGACCCTTTATTGGTTCTGATTGAGTCCTCAACAATGAAGTAATAGCCCAAGAAAGACTAAAAGGTCTCATGTAGCCCGTAGCCTCACAACGAACAAGGCGGTGACCAGTTTAATATTACAAATTAGCTCTTAGGCTGTGATGAAACAGAACACTATCGATACCTTCTAATGCTCCTAATCAGTTTCTAAGGACTACTTGTAAGAGCTATAATATTAGTTGCTACTGCTAGCATGGCTATTAAGGGATCATAATTTTCTGGTTTTTTATATAGTTGATAAAGCATAGCTAGTGTAATTTGATCCCTTTAATGTGTATTTCCAGGTAAGTTCTGGTAAAATGGTATCTAAAGTTCTGTTAAAATGCCAATTATCATAAATGGTTAGGAGATAAATAAACATTTAGTAGCTTAAACAATGCCTACTAAATTATGTTACAGTTTTATGTAGTTTAAAGTTCATTAAGTTATTTAATATTATTATTTTCTAAACATCTTAGACAGAACACTTAAATTATTAGTATTTACGGGATTATCACCACGATTATGTTTATTTTTTACTAATAATTTAAGTGTTGTGAACAACCGCGAAAATCTTAAAACATATCTTAGACAGACCTTCAGATTTCATTGCATTTATCCTAGTGAATTATAAAATGTATAGTTTTACAGGAATTACATTCTAGGGGCTTTTTCTCAAGTTTTCGATAATAATTTATTAAGCTTTATCCGATCAAATTCCATTAAACAAAATATGTTTGAATGATTAATGAAATACCAAGACGTTCTTCAGATGAAACTTTACGTTTTTGCTAGCCCTTTGAATCAAGATAACCAGCCTCACTATTCAAATCGCTAACAATATTATATAACACGTTTTAAGGCTGTTGATTCAATAATAGTCAGCAATTTTAATAGCGCTTTTTAAAGGATACTAACAAACACCATTATATAAATAAAGTGAAATGCTCTTTGCCATAAAGAGAGCGGAAATAGTCACTTGTCAGATACAGATATGGGCTGATTTGGATACAGTACAGCTTAAATTTTGTCCGATTTGGATTTCATACAAATGACAAAGAGATCGTGTTGTGCTTGTTCTGTAGTATACTGTCATGTCAAGTAAGCATTTCAAAGAGCAACACATACCGGTTCACTGTACAGTTAGATGAACTAGTCCAAGTCGATCCCTTCGATTGGTAGTTTGAATTGCTGCTGAAAGTCCCTACTAGGTATAGAAATTTTGCATTTAGCCTACCTAACGATTTGAAGAGTATTTGAACTATATCTTTTCAATTTTTGTCAACTTTTACCTCTATCATTGATTAGCTTCTTCTTTAATTTGTTTAGGACTATCCGGGCCGTACCCCAAACGATACTTCTGTACTTTAAAAAGCACGAAAATCCGTCACGGCTTTCTAGGTGTCCCATACGAGAAACAAGCAGGGTATTATATTGATGCGAAATTTCCAATAAGTAACTACAATAATACGACATGTGCGATCGGGCACATGGGAACTAAAGGTGTATTCTTCTTAATGGAAAACAATGTTCTTTGATCGATGAGATCGAAGACTATGAATAGACTTTCTCACAGACCTAGATATGGGTAGGTAATAGTGTCAAGTATTTTAGAACAATTCATTTCAATAAGGTAAGTACCTTATCATTTATTTAACGGTTAGGTTATGAGTTATGCTCAGGCAATAGAGAAATGTTTAGATACACTATTGCATCTCTGTGTCTTGGGTTGGGTTGGGCTGGGCTATGCAGTGTCAAAAATTGTCGTTGTACCCACGTCTGATGAATATTAGATATGCCAGAAATTTGTTAGTTCATACCTTTACACACTGTAACTCATGACTGATGTACGAAAGATGGAACTTTTCGTAGCCAACCGGAGGCAGTCACCTGTAGGTGTAGATGTTTGTTATAGCCGAATAGATGCGATCTGCAACTACTGAAATTAAACTAACGCTACTCTTCTGACACGCATTTATTGTGAAGTCTTTTAAATAGAACATAACACATACTTCAGAGTAATATATAATGATGAAAGAAAGCTAGGCAAAGGCATGTAAGACATTCTTCTTACGTATTTAATGTGAGGCTTTGTCCAAACAATTAATAAAATAAAAATGATGAAACAATCCAATAGTGAACCCTTTGTGAGAACTATTGATTTTTTTATGAAAAAATAAGTTATAATAGTGTCGAGTATTAAATTTGCCAACGTGTGTGCAAAAATTGCAAACAAAGTATGCAGAGATTTCTCAAATTAAGGATTTCAAGACGATTAATTCTGTTAGATGTTGTACATTGTAAAAATTCCCCGTTCGTTAGTCGCAAATTCGCAATACGACGTTACCAAACTGCTAAATATCCGTCAGTCAAAATTGCAGGCAACGGTCAATCTAGTTTAATCGTGCCTCATCCAATAAATCAACTGCGGAAAATCTGAACTAATAATTTGATAGGGCTTGAGGAAACTCGAGTTTAACGGACTAAAACGAACCATGAAATATTTTTCTACGCGAGAAAAAGCTTTCATGCTTTCAACCGGTAGAATTTAGTAAAACGAATACCTAGTCAAACTACTCTTCTTTTTTATTTAAGAGCCATGCTCTTGTCGGTGGAACGACCGCCACAATAATATGAAATTTCATTAACACGTATGTAATGATTTCATACCTCGGTGACACAATTTCACTTACTCTAAAGCTTTAGCTGCCAAATCAAGCATTTCAGCAAACTAAACTTGAATAAGATTGTTTAAAAATAAATTTAACTAGCTTAATCGAGACTTTTGCAGCCCTAGTGGGTATGGGTAATGATAGAAAAACGTTGCAAATGTTTCCTTTTCGATGCCAATAAGTATTGGTTACTTGGCGGAGGCAATTAGATAGAAGATGAACAAATAGCGTGTTCTACTACAGAGGTATGTACGTGGATGATTTACTATTTCGTGCTCCGGAACTATGACCAATTAGAGCATTTTTATTGACTCATGGTCAATTGAACCTTAACTGAACATTAACACTTTTACTATTATGTACGATTATTATCCAACAAAATCTATTTCCTATCAAGAAAATTATCTATGTATCTTTTTAATTATTAACCTAATACACTTTGCGTATAATATAAGGTATTTATTAATTTAGCTTCCGATCTAACGAACGGTTTTGCACTCATTATATGAAAAAGTTAATTTTCCGCTTTGATAATCACCCGCAATTATATAAATTTTTCTACTAAGTAATCGTGGTTGCGTTAAAATTGTAGGTAGTTTTTGGACAATTACACATACACAGGTATCAAATATTATGCAGTTTTTACCTTAAATTATTGTCATGTAAGTTTAACTATTCAAACATGTATATGTAGGTAAATATAAAACTCTTTTATCAAAATTATGAGTACTTGATAAAGAACTTAGACTCAAATAAAGAAAAAACTTTTAATAAATTGATAATTCTCCGTTCAGAATGCTACCGCTGAAACAGAGGTTTGATTATTTAGGTATCGCAAGTGATTGTGACCTTCAATCATAGGAAACATCATGATGCATACATCACAAATAATGTTTTCAATGTTATGTTGAAGACGTTGAATGAAACTAGGGCGGGTTATAGGCTCTTTAGTGCGTAAAACATATTTAAAAAATATTTATTCGAAAGCTGGCTGCCAGTGCCGCAAAACTCTGAAAGCTTTTTCATAACCCTAACATTCTATGAGTAGTACTTAAATAAGACTTAGAAACTAAGAAACACCTATTTATAAAGAACTTACAATCCTAAAGAGTATATGTATGTAATTATTCCAGATTTTTAGGTCACAATAACATTATCTAGATGAAGACTACCTTGTCTGACTGATATAGGTACCTTGAGTACTAAAATAAGATGACTTTTATAATATGACCTATAGTCCTATACACCTACTTCATGGTCACCAAAGATATAAAAAGTTGGCCGGTAACCAAAAAAAGTGGTTTTATACATGAAATTGTTACTGAAGTTGTATACGTTATTCGCAAAAAAAACTATTTAGGTAATCCTTTATCTATGATCATTGAGTTCATTTACGTAAATACGGTAGTTAGCGAATTTTGCAAAAAATGTTTGTAACATACAAAACCCGCAAGCGCATCGCCTACTTAACCTAGTAACTGTAATTATAATAGTGAATTCATATGTCAGGTTTTACGCTTTTAGTTCTTTATCGAAAGAAGTAAATTATGCCAAGTACAAAACGTAAATTTTTTAAGTATATACTGCATAATCGATCATTAATGCATAGTCAGGTTAATAAAGCCCTGTTGTCCAATCCATTTTGATTCTTGCTTCATTATACATACCTAAGTTTTTTTTTAAATCAGTGAAATAAGTTTTGTATGAATTTGAAGGTAGTTCGTAGGCATTGAACTAGGTTTATTTCAGAATGCAGCCTGTAATTTATGAATTTATGATGTCTTGAAATTTTCGTCACGGAGAACGCTTTTGATGTGGTTTATGCATTAATTTAGATATGTAGAGAAAGCTAATTATTATGCCTCGCATTGCATAAGTTTGCTTATCTTTTAAGTAATTTAGTTCATAATCCAGGACTATAAAGTTTATTTGTGTTTATAAAAATAATGGCAAGAAAGTGCCATAAATGGAGTTGCAGGCAGGCAGACAGACAGACAGAAACACAATATCAGTCAGTCAGAAGAAGTTGCAGTCATAGTGTTTGAAAATAAAAAAAACTATTGACATTTCGGTAAACAATTAAAAAAAATGGGATCTTGTTCACATCCAGAAATAATAGCTTCACAAAACATGCACAGAACAAAGCAAAAAACAATCAAAACACAACGCACCCCTTAAATCTCAACCACCGGCTTCACAAAGGTATCCGATTTTCAAAAAACACTCGCAAGTTTATCACTGGTAAAGTCACAGCGCGCGCTAGCTGGTGGGCTAGCGGATGTGTCTTCCTCTCCACGCGCGAGCATCAACTGGTCGTCTTGCGCGTGCGCCACTTCTCTGATAACCGATACGCGACGAATGAATTGTTGTTTGCGATCGTTCCGCGTATATGAAGCAAGGGTAGCAACTACAATTGACTTTTCAGATAATTGTTGGGGTAAGGTGTCTTAACATCCAAGAAATATGGTTATGCTTGTCTAAGATGTTGATTGTTGATGTTTCCATAAAATGCCGTATCGGATTTTATCGATCGTTTGAACATCCAGTTGCACAGGTTATGGGAAATTGGGAGGTTTACCTAATACTCCATTGTGCATAGCTTTGCACCTTCTCTGATAGTAAAATAACAGTTAAGTTGATCGACCTATTGTGACATTTGCTTCGTAAAACTTGAGTACGTGTTTATTTCTTTGCGTAAATGAAATATGAAGAAAGATGTACACAATGCGCAAGCATGACTTTACATATTAAACAGTGAACCTATTTTAAAGGTTAAAAATACCACTCTATTGTAGGCGCGAATTCTACTCCACCTATGCGTTCCAAATCCGGAATTTTGAATTTGCATGAAATAATAACAACAAAAAAATAAACTGAAACTGTAAAAAAGTATACATTTTTTGAAGTGTTTTTTCTAAGTAATACAATGAGATTCTCAGGTAGCCCAAGTGACAACCTGACTCTCACCTTCAAATAGAATAGAATTTAAATGTAATGCTGAAAACTTTGATCTCGTTTCTAAATAATTGCAAATGAACGTGACCGTTACGTTTTCAATAATAATAAAATGACACCTCGAGTTTAGCTTTGACTTATAGTGAAATCTCTTGAAACAAAAAATACAAATATAAATAGTGGAATATTTCAACTATGCGACATTTTTGTTTGAGAGCTAGATTAAGACGCATTTCTCGTTTTCTGACAGATTTACAGCCGCTATCAACTAGACCAAAGCGTTTAGAGTCACAAACGTTATTAATAACAATTTTAGCGTTGCATGTGTCCAATAAATAACTTTTTGCATTTGTAATTATAGCAATTTTGTTAAGTTTTAGACGAATGTGTGTGTGACATTAAAATCGTTTGCAACGTATCCTTAACCTGGAACCTTCACGTGGAACTTATCAAATATGAACAGAACATGATAAGATTTTTTAATTTATTAAGTTTGGTATTAATATTTAAACATTGATACAGTATTGAATTTCCATAATATAACAACGAGATGCTTGCTCTGTGCACTGGGCTTAGTTCGAAGCACCTACAAAAATGTTATATTCTTTTTATTTTGTTACAAATGTCTATAAAAAGTATATATAGTGCATAGCACAGGCAAACACTCAAAGATTAAATTACACTCCTTAAAGCGTTTAACTGTAAGTAGGAGCTAGGAGAACTATTTTATACAAAGAATCTTTTATTATTTATTGATTTATACCGGTCAGCAGTCGGATAAGGCAGTTGAAAAACACCAAGGTTCATCGGGTCGTGAGACAATTGGGTGTATCACGCAAAACAAGAGAGATAGAGATTTAATATGAACTTTTACTCAACAAGGGTAATTTTGCTGTGGATTAAATGTAAAATTATTAATTTTAAAGATGGTGACTATCTAGAACCTACACTTTATTTTAACAACCTACGGCCAGTCTGTTATTTAAATTTATGAGACATTTGGATATAAAATCTCAACAAATTATTAATTAGTAAATTATTTTTAGCGAATAGCGAAATCGAATACAAAAGTGTACCTATCTAAATGTTTACTAAACTATTATGATATTCGTCAGTTTCATAATTAATGTATTGCAATTTGACAGATTGACAACTTGTCATTAGAATGTTGTTCTGACCCAGAAAAACCTAATGTTTCTTCAACCCCGCTATGGATTAAGATTAAACAAATAGAGACATTAGTATATCGAGAAGTTACTATTATTATTAATTCTTAATGATAAAAAATATTCCAAAAACTCATTTACGTACACAAAAAAAAAAAAAAAAAAAAAGAAATGACTTCTTCAAATCATTGTATACGTATATATTACCGTCAAACCAAAATTTCACTCAGAATAACTTATTTCGTTTTATTTCAATGCACGGAAACAAAAGAGGTGAAACAAGATGTTGTTTTGATCTTAAAACTGGATATAAAGGGCACTTACATCAAAACAAGATCAGTTTTGTTTTCATCTCCATATAAGAGAATGTTTACTTTTTGCTATAGGTACTGTCAGCTGCACATCATAATAAGAATCCAAGGGATCTACCTACACTGGTCCTCCATACAGAATGGTAATGATGAGTAGGTATACATGGTGTAAGCTGTAAGAGTTCCAAAGACTCGTTAATGAAGTGTGCATTCAGAAACTGGTCAACCTTTCCCTTAGTTTCCTAAAAAACTCCGTTATGGTCAGTATGTAACCTATAAGTATTTGTTATACTATCCTTTACACCCTGTAAGTTTCTCGCTTAAATGAGAAGTTTTTGTGATAGTGCCCCGTAGCTAATAAAATATTTTTCCAAATAAAATTATGTACAGTCAATAAAAGTTTAAAACAGTATTCAATCACCTATGATGTTTTTTGGTACAGCAGTTTTATTAAAGTACATATACATACAACTTATTCAATTTGACAACTGTGACGAAAATCTTTTTACCAATCGTATTCATACCACTCACAAGTTATTACAGGAAACTCATGACAAATTAATCAGATAGCAAGGTGTATATTTGTTAAGCTCGAATTGACTATTTAGCAACGCTTCTCACTAATGTATCTATTAAATATACAACTTCATTATTTTGGACATAAACCCTTTCAGTCGCAGTAAATATGTAACTAACTACCTGTTTTATTGACCTAATACTTAGTTGTTTCTGTTATAATTCAAAAAATTACAAGCAATAAAACCTAAAAAACAACAATTAGGTAATAGATAATTTTGTAACTTATTCTCGATCCTAATAGGTCTTAGACAAAAGTAATTGCCGTACGAAACCTATAGATCAATGCTCAGAAAATCGTTTCAAAAACAAAGGAGATAAAATTGTATGTTCAGATAATCGTAAAAATTTATAGGCTACCTATCGAAAATTTTTGTAGCACAATACCGTAAATCTGCTAGGAAGATTTCAAAACCCATTGAAGAGATGTTAGCCATGCAAGTAGGTAGTTATGTGATGTCGAAATAATTTGACATAGTTTAGAATTATCATATTTTGATAAATTCAATGAAACTTCACGCCAAAGTTTAAAAAAAGGTGCTAATTTTATATTCATTATGAAGGTCTTTTAACTTGCCTTTATTCTGATATTTATATGTATTGGTAAATTTTATATTTACAATCTGCGTTCTTCCAATGAGGACACTGCAATGTTTTGCATTTAATATTGTATTTCATAAGCTAAGACCTTGATTATGTATAATAAACGGGTAATCTTAATTTGTGCTCAAAACTACCTAAGTTACCAAATTTAGTAACATAAACAGTACCTACCTACGCCAATTTTTGCATAAATTATAGAATAATCGTCAAATATTACGAATACGTATACTGACTTATTTATTTCAATACCGCACTGTCATTATGTAATTTCCGAATTAAATCTGTAGGTATGTTAATTTGTTAAATGATCGAGTAAAGTGGTTACTTACTCATAATCAAGATCCAAAACTTATAAAATAGAACATAATATTACCCATTTATTCATTCAAACTCTGTTCATAATAGAGATAGATCAACGTAAACTAGAGCAATGCAAACATATAAAGAATGTAAACAATCTCACTATGACCGCGTTGTCATTTTGCCGCACTCCGTTATAATATAATGGCATTAATCTCCATCAAGCTTGATTTCATTTTTGTATTGTTTATTTACCTAATTTTGTGTTTTTTCATTTATTGGTATTCAATCTTTAGGTTTGCTTAATTACTTGCACCACCATTATCTGAATAAATTTAGCTAACCTTCGTTGACCACAAATTTAAGTTTTCTTGGTCTACTGAGCGCCATTTTAGCTGCTATTATGTAAGTACACTACAGCTGTAAGAAACTATAAATTATACAAAAAACATTTTCACGGTTTAAGCATACATAAAAGGAGGAAACAGAAAAACGCCTGAAGGGAGAATAATCCGATAGCATTCACCTTGAATAAGTCTACGATCTTCGCCCATCGTGGACTGGTTTTAAATCTTAAATGCTATGTGGGCGTATTAATTTGCAACTACAATTTGAGAACAACGAGTTTTGCTGAGTGTTATATATTTCCCTGAATTGGTTTAAGCAAAGATGAATGTTATTTAACTGATCTGTTTCAGTTACACAAAATTGACAATATACATAGTTGGTATAGAAAGGAAGTGAGTGTTTGAACTGAATATTAGACTTTAGGTTTATGTTTATTTCTTTATTTTCATGTTTTACTTTTGATAGACAAGTATTACTAGACTTATTAAATGATACTGGCAATACACAGTCGGAGATCACCTCCTACTTCAAAATAACTAGTTTACTTGCGTTCATTTACTTATTTTAGAGTAGTCGACTTATACAAATCGAGTGGTCTAAGAAGTAAATAAGGAAATTGGTGTGGGGTAATTACTTCACAGACTACTCGTGTTGACTTGGACTTAAATCAACGGTGCCATTTAGTAAAATAATAATTACTAATATGGCCACGGTGACGTAATTACTAGGTATGATAATAATTTTATGAATGTGTGTTAGTTTCTTTAAAAACGAACTAGACCTCATACCTGACTAGAGGGATTTTGTGTGTGTGCCAATTCAAGTAGGTAGATAATCCGTCACAATAATAGTAGGTACATTTTTTTTTTCTTAAATTACTATTCTATGAGCGATATTTGTTTAAAATACCGTTCATATACGGTAAATATGCTGCCCATGACACGTAGCTTACCCCACAAAGGATACAAACTTGATAACTATGTTGTATCATGGTTGTATTACGTTCCAACATTTTTTTCTTTCATATCCATAATAACTTTAGATACAAAAATACTGCAAAGTGAAATCGCAACAATATAAGAAAAATGCAACGTAAATCAACAATTCAAGAAGTTAATGCATGAATCCTCATTTTCCGTTTATTTAGAAAACTAGGAAGGGTTCTGTATTGTCTACAAACACAACAATAGCTTCTTAACGGTTGATAGTTTACTGTCTCTTATTGTTTACTTTTTAGAATAAGCATTATTTGATTATGACCGGTAGCAACATGCGGTAACTCATAAGCATGAAGTAAGCAGTTTTTCAAGTGGTGTAAGACAACAACATATCAGATTAGTCAAATTTTATAAAATAGGTACACAGGGTGTAAGGAAAAGTACTAACTTCTTTTCTTTTCCAGCACATGAACCTGAACAATTTTCCCCAAAGAGCATAGGTCGAAATATGAAAAAAATATTTGGACCTCACATACAAACTGACTCAGTCGGTCATTATAATTTGTAAAAAAAATCCTATTTCGACCTATGTGCCTTAGGGAAAGTTGTACAGTTTCGTGGGCTGGTTCATCCGTTGAAAAAAAGTTAGTACTTTTCCTAACACCCTGTATAAGTTTTGCTTAATTTAATATTTTTAGGGTAAATAGGGTAAATATTTAAATATGGTTGTGAAAATTTATAGCAATAATGAAAGGTCTACTTATTGTTTGTGAATGCCTACTTATAGTAGTTTTTCTTTTTTATCCTGACGACAATTTATACGACAATGAATCATTCTTTCATATCATATCATAACAAAGCAGTCATGCATTCAAAAGGTTTTGACGCCCTCTTACGGGGCATTCAATCATTTTGACACTTCAAGAAGTAAAATATCGCGCCAGTGCAGTATGTGGTAACGCGCTGTTGGTCCCGGCACCCGGCTACACTCGGCAATAACTTTTTTGGAAGGTTTATAAGTGCATTACCTATTGTTTTTTATTATGTTTAAAGTCAGAGTCAAAAATTTATTCATTGTGAGTAATACGTTTTCATTTCTTATTGATTGTCAAAATTATTCAGCGAAATGATAAAATTTTAAGACATCATTTTCTTGTATATCACTATGTTATGACGCTAGTTTAATATAAAGTGGCTCGGGCGAGATAAAAAATAAAAATATAGGCACTGCCTCGGGGCTGGCCAAGTTTTCCTGCAAAAAGCATATTTTTTTGCATACCGGTAAGAAAATTGCATATTTTCTAATTCATACATATTTTTTCTATTCAATTCACTTCTTGTTCCAACGCACAGATACTTTAACTCTTTCAGACATTTTTTTACGCCTAAGACCTAATTGACGAGACGCAATACGATTACTCATACTGAGTAGGTCACTAGTGGGATGAACTAAGGCCTACTGGGTTACTCGTTCTGTTCAATAGGGGATTAAAAGATTAAAACATGAATAACAGCCATTTGTCTCGTAATTTCAACGTTGACTTATTGTAAATGTAAGCTATGTAGCTTGTAGCTTTTATATCTAAACTCAAACATATAAAACCTCACCCCGTCATAGCTTTAAGCAACATTGAGTGTAGGTGGGACTAATGCCAATAGTAGTGTGAATTTACTTTCACTAATCAGTATAATTTAATCGATGTAATTTACAAGTTTGTTAATCGAAATAGTTTAAAAGTTTATCTAAGTTTTTATTAGTCAACCATACAGGAACTGATGCATCGTTAAATCTCCAATCATAATAAATGATCTATAGTAAACTTCCTTATGGTAACATCATTACAAAGGTTAATAAATAACAATGATAATTCACAGGGTTATCTCAATAAACTGAATGACATGCGAATGGGTCTTCTTGTATCAGATGTTCGATTGAATAGACATGTCGCAATTGATATCCTAAACAGAAAAGCCACGGCCAAATGCCATCAAGATCGGTTTCAATATATAATTTATCATAACCATCGTAAGACTAAAGCGCACTCTAAGTTTTAATAGAGCATCGGCCGTGTGATGTGATACAACCTTGTGGGAGAGAACAGAAAATGGAGATTATAGATATGTCATTTTAGACGCCGTGCAGTTACGATAAACTCAAAAAATATTTGAAGTTTTAAATATTAAAATAAAATTTTAATATTTAATTTTGTATAAGGGTCAATCAACTTTTTTTTGTTCAACACCTGTCCCGAGTGACCTTACTATAATTATTTCGAAACTTTACAAAAAAACTATAAATTTGCATTAATATTGATAATTACAGGATTAATCCACAAAATTTAAATACTTCCTGAGGAAAATTTTCATGAATTTAAACAAAAAATATTGGTTACCCAGGGGAAGTTAACACTCGTTCCCATACAAAAGATAGGTGTCCCCTTACCCCTAGCTTCAGAAATAAAGTGCTCTGGTTTAAAAAAATCTAACTGAAGTAATTTCATTTGTTACATGTCTAGAACTTAAATATAAATGCGCGCAGGCGTAAGAATTTACAAAGCTATTGTCGTGTTACATTTTCCATAATTTGAAAAAATATTTGCGCGCGAATGTGTGCCGCCTAATTAAGTACATCCTCCGTCCACTGAGTAACCGCGTCTGTTGAACGTGAGTGCGAGCGATATAGCGCTATTAGTGCGTTGGACCAATTAGAAACAACTCTAGGAATCATAATATCAAAGTTGCGGTAGTGGGAAATTTTGATTCGCTTGGAAATTTTGACTGCGGCCAGCGAACTGAATGCGTGGCTTTATTGTTAGTCCGCTGGCAAACCACACCAAAACTCGTAAGCTTTTCTTTTTCTATGGATTATGTTGTCTATTTATACTGCATTATGGTCTAATAAGTCATTAGGGACTGAATTTTTATTATTGCACCTTTAGTTTGATCTTAAAATCAGTTTTAGGTGTAAAATGTCCCTGGATAACCGGTCCCCTGGGTCACTTTGGTGGTTACCCCAGAGACATTTTTGGTTACCCAAGAGACATAATGGTTTTGCATGTAGATTTAAAGTTTGAAATCTATCATTTTGTTTGTTGCATATCCACAACTTTTCTAAGGAGTAAAAAGGGGAATGAGTGTTTGTGTTTGCAGCGTTCTGTAATGGGTTGCTGTGCTTACGTAGCTTATTTTGTTTTAGGTATAAAAAATGCCTCTTACAAACGCAGAAAAGCAAAAACGTTATAAAGAGGAATTGAAACAAGATCCAGACAAATATAATGAGTACAATTTTTTTAGTATTAAAAGAAAAGTCTGGTTAAAAAGTCCTCTTCTGGAATTGCTATAGGAATAGGGTCTCTTGAGTCACCAAATTTGTCTCTTGGGTCACCATGTGTCCCCAATTTTTGAATGGTTTTTTCAATTTTTTTGACCTCTTTAGTAAGCTAGATAAGATAGCTTTGTTACTGTTAGCTAAATAATATTGATTAAATTACGTATACTACAAAATATTCTATAAAAGAACCGCTGAGTATAAAATACTCAAAAGATAAAGTTCCTTTTTTGTATCGGTTACCCAAGAGACCTTGTTTCTGTTTTTTTTTGTAAAAACTATCCAAGTCATATCAGAATTTACGTTTGTAACTAGTTCCTACTACTACGTTCTTTCGATTTCATAAAAAAATAAGTGTAAAAACATGCATTTTCATTCACAAAGTTATCACCTAAACATCGGTTACTCAAGGGACAAAAAATGAGTATCACCTGATATTTCTGATGAAAATGACATAATTTGTACGTTGTTGGTCGCGGCACGGCTTGTATTTGTGAACTAGATTAAAATTGCTACTATGCTAATTATAAATGTAAGAAAAATTCGTAAAAACAAAATTTTAGCTTTTGAAATCAGATTTTACAAGAAATAGTTGATTGACCCATAAAATGAATTGATGACATTCACCATGATATGTTATTATAGTAATTATGAAAACTACTTTTAGCGTTTTCTTAAGAAAATAATTGCATTAGGTACAAGTTTCAATTGCATTTCAAAATCAATCATCAATTTGTTAGAAAAAGTGCTTACAATCAATTAACTATGAACCTATAATATTTTCCGTGTAATAGACAAAAATGTTATTTTTAATTGTAATTTTTTTATATTGTATCAATTTCAATAATTTCCTCGTCTAAAGTCTCGTCGCTAGACATATTATTATTTATTAAAGAGTCAGTTACATCCATTTTTCTTCTGTGCGCTTACAACTTACAACCATACAATTCGGATGCTCATTGTATGGAAATATATGACAGGTAATAAGCGGCAGTGCCACCTATTCAATGCTCTGGATTGGGATATTGTGACGTGACAGTGACAGTCACTTTGCCACCCACTAGCTTGATGACAACAACATGCTCAAGTAGCAATGAATTTTTAATAGATGCCACTTATTATGTAATTTATTTCTAAGGTCACTGACTGTGACGAATGCCTAGTTTTGATTACTTTTACACAGGACATTGTTATTTGGATTATTATTATTTTCGAAATAAAATAGAAACGTTTTAAAGTTCCTTATTTCAGAATTAATGCGTTCTTTACACAGGCCACACACTATGCTTCTGTCATTTTCCGCAGTACAGTGTAGCATTATAATACACAACATACGGTTTTATACAACTTTACTCGTCATCTTCTAACACTCGAGTAGCCAAACACCGCAACATGATGCGACATGTATGAAAACTCCCATATATAGTATATAAAGGTAAATATTCCTCAAAATCAATTAGTAAGTACTTATAAAATGACCATCAATCAACTTACGATAGCCTATATTCACTCAATGCAGTCTGTTCTTAGCTTATTACATCCCTATTATCTATTTACTGGTAAATTACCACAGTTGTTACTTCACTATTCATTTTGAGATGCAAGCCGTGTCTATATACAAGAATGCTTCGTCTTTAAAAGGTAAGAAAAGATTTGGGTCAGCAAACCGCAAACTGATTGTAAAAGTAAGAAGGTACATAGACATTATAATTCTTGATGCATATAACAAACGTTTTGGGTCAAACGCTATTCTTATTTAAAGAGATTGTTTCATGTGTGGTCTGAGTACGTACGTAGCTGAAATATAAATTAACTTTACGTGTCAAAACGTATTATACTGCGCAAGGACCGATGCTTATCTAGAGACTTTATTTCCGAGCGGTGTTCTATACAAATTTGAAAATAAAAATTAGCTAACGGCTCCAGTGGCGTATGTATGTACAATCAATATTAAGTTTTTAATCATTTACGTATTACACAAGTTTATCTCCATTTTTTTCTTACTGAAGACAGCTCCTGTCGAACCGTAGCATTTATTGCATACCATTGTCATAGATTATTTCCTGAAACTAACTGCGTTGAATTCCACTAAGCTCAGCAAGAAATAGACGGGCACTGTCAATGAAAAAAAGTATATGGTAAGTAGTCGTTTAAGTTTAAGTTATTAGTACGCTTAAAACTGAAAATTACAAATTTGGGATAAAGTATGAGCTGGAAATATTATTTGTACATTATCTTGGTTGGTATGGCAGTACACTTCTTTATTTGTCGTTTGTTTGCCAGTCGACAAAGTATTCCTACAAATTAATTTTTAGAAGAATTGGTTTTGTTATTGAGTATAAATCCTATGAGTATAAGAAAGGATAGGATTGGATATCTTGTATATATAAACCTATTTTTAACAAAGAACGCTTCAAATTTCACAGCGTGTTTTGTCCATTACAGGTTTTATTCGATTAGCATGGCGCTATGGCAAGAGGTATGTCAAGGCAGAGGGGCCGGATTCCCCCGCACCCATCTACGCCGGTTGCAAGCCAGGTATACCTGATTACCTATCTGTAATCTGTTAATTTGTTTATCTGGACCGTTTAACAAATCAATTTATGTAGGAGGCATGCTTGCAAAGTTGACTGCTTACTGCGTATTACGATAGCGTAATAAATAGTTCTTATACAGATACCAACGGTCATCATTATTCAAGCAAGTATTTTCATATAATTTTATTATTTTATAGACTTAAGAAATATAATTATGATTATATACAAGGAACAAATTCATACAAGATCACCTTATTAGTTGAGACAAAACTGGTATTACAGATTTTTTGTTATTAAATATTGTTTGCAGTGAACATAAACTAAACAAAAATATTACCTAAGTTGGCCAACAAAAGATAAATGGCCATACTACTTTTCGCTAACAAGCTAAAGGTGCACTAGTCACTCAATGTAAACTCAAAACCATTCATTTTGATAAATTGCTTAAGTTTGTAAGAGTTAATAGTCATCCTAGACGATGTTTATCATAAACAACACCTCGTAAAGTTACTACTATCTATAATTTCCATAGAAACTTATGGTTTAAAAGTAGATTTTAATAGTACAGCAGGCAAGGGTAAAAAATTTCAGATTGTATGTAATGCCATAACACGAGAGCCATGGTATTAAAAAAAAACATTGCATGATTCAAGTGTTTACAAAATTGATTTAAAATAATCACTTTTTTCCGACGGTCCATTAACGAATATTTCATCATGATCATATCAGCCTATAGCAGTCCACTGCTGGACAAAGGCCTCCCACAGGGTACGCCACAATGAACGATCTCCCGCTTTCGCCATCCAGTCGATACCAGTCGCTCTCTATTAGTCATCGAAGTTGAGAAATATTTACTTTTTGATAAAATAGGACACACATCCACGGCAGCAGCCTGCTCCTTGTAGAAGGCGGTTGAAAAATTCTGACACTAGGTTCATCGGGTCGTTGGACGACTCGGCGTCCCACACGAAAAAAAAGAGCATTGAAATTTTTTAAAAAAATGGAATCCTCAATTCAGATATATTAAGGTGACATTTGATAAATTATGAATAATAATTTGGAGACAAGGAATGTTCAACAGGGTGGTAACTTAATTTGTCCACGAATCATCCATCACCGTCCGTACTATTATTCGGTTCATTAACCGCTCACTTGTGGCTGAAGCAGCGGCAATGGTTTACTGATAACAATAATCATCAGCTGTTCGGCAGTGGACGCGGACATTCGGTAGATTGAATAATGATAGACGCCTCGCCTTGCTTGCCTCGCTCGCCTCGCCTTCCTCAGTTTGGTGCAACTGAATTCCATAATAGAGTAATAAGAACTTCGATAGATGGTTGAAGACTTTGATGGAATTTAATAATGAGGTCAGAAGTGTCGATATTTGTAAAGGATTGTTTTACATTGAGAAAATGTTATCTTATAGATATCTTTGTTTGTTAACAATTGCTAAATTAGCTAAGTTCAGTAAATTTTGTATTATTATTATTTATTTATTTATTTATTTACTTTAGCACTGATTGACAAGATTAAGTGTGTATTGAGGCAAAATGGTAATTTTTCGAAAAATGCTGTTTCGAGACGTAATGCCCTGAAACAGCGCTGAATTTCGAAAACCCTTTTTTTTTAAATTGATATAGCGCTAATACTTACTGCAGGGCAAAAAACTTATATGGGATACAAACTTCAGGATCAGCTGTTCCATTTGGTCAAAACTTTTTATCGTTTTTCAGCATTGTTCGTCGGTTCGTCCCATAGCGACAATTTGTTTAGTACCTTGCCCTAAGCATGGTGCCCAATTATATGCATATCCTCCGAAACACGATATCTAGATAAAGTTAATTAGAAATATCAATGTTAAGATCTTACACTTACATCTTTGATAGCGATGTTATTTGGTTAATACGAGTACGAGTATGTAAGTATATCTATGTAGTGTGTGGTTACATTTATAAGTAACTTTTGTTTTGTACCACAAGAGTTTTATATATTTTACGTTTGAACATAGTCAAGGCTGAAAGCATCTATTTACCGATCGTGTTTGCATGATGCTACTGGGAACTGGATTTCGACATCAATAACAGCTTAGCACCAAATTTAAGTACTAGTCTTAGGATCTTCGGTATTGTAAGCAAATTCGTGACTTATTATTATGAAGTAGCAAGAATATTGCAGACAAAAGCTACATTGGCCTATTACCGGAAGGTATCAAATCTTTGTTTCTGATTAGCCGGCCCCGGTGTTATATGTTTTCCCGGTATGTATTATACATATATAAGTATTCCTCTTGAATCTTTTTATCCATTGAAAAAACGCATCAAAATCTGTAGCGTTTTGAGGATCTGAGTAGGTATACATAGACACATGGGGACACGAAAAGCGAGTTATTGTTAGTAAAAATACAAGCAATAGTAGGAAAGTGTCGCAACGCCTCATACTTTACGCTACGCAGTCTTTGAACACTGCGAAGAGTTTCAAAAACTACGTACTTAGACTCATATAAATGCTAGGTTAGAAAGAATCTGGGCAGTTACATTCACGGTGTCACTGTCTAAGTAGCTTGAGGTGAGTTTGACTGTACCTATTCAAGTCTTTGTTAGAAGATTATTGCAGTACACAATGCAACTTAGCCAAACCTAGCGTATCATACTAAATCTATATTAAATTTCCATCGCATGTTAGTGCATGTTGCACAAATTAGATCCAATCAGACTAACTTCACGTAATCAATCCATATCATAGTGACAACAATGTCTCAGCGGGACCTCCCGTTCCCTGCTCTCTTTGTTTCATTTGACACTACAACGGTGTTGCCAAACCAAATTATAATCAGTTTTGGTATCTAGAGCATATGAGGCAAGGGCCTGCTTGAATTCTGGTTATTCAGTGGCTAACATTAAAGACACATAATTTTTTATGTTCATTATACAACAAACCACCATGTAGATACTGCATGCTGTGCTCTCTATTTCAACACGTAAACGAAGTAATCATAAATATTTAAGCAAACACCATGTCAAATTGTGACATAGCGTATCATTTCCGTCGTGAAATTAAAATATAAGTACTTGTACGTTAAAGATATTCTGCGCCACTTGTCGTATAATTTAAAATCCAAAACTGAACCTGTACGTCCGGAACTGCTAATGCAAGTCTAGGTTAAAAGTCTAAACTCTACATGGTCTGAGTCTGACTGTACGTACTTACTTCCTACCAACCAATTTCATTAAAAAATAAGCAATGGTAAACATGAGTAATTTATCATTAAATTAATTCAGTTTGATTGAAATTAGGAAACTAGATTGCATAGGTACGCGAGACGGCTTCTGTATGATTGATATATTGAACCTACTGAACTCCATCAAAAATTTAATTCACATCCAATTCTGTAAACTACGAAGTTCGTATGAGTATCTACCTATTTAGTTAGACTGCTACTTTTTATGACTACTTTTCGAACTATTTTCAAATCTTTCAATATCTTATTTTAGTTTTATTGACGGACTTTAAAATAAAAATAAACCTGTCTTAGTGATTCTGTTGAAAGATTGGATTGACTCTTATCTGATTTAACCTGGTTTCAGGTGCTTATAATGAAACTATATTCATACAGCTATTATTCAGCCAAACCTATAATTATTCCAACACTATACCGCCTATTCGACTCAATCCAGTGTAGTGTAATTAAAATATACCTTCGGTAAGACCGAACATTAGACCGATCAGTCAAAATAGATTTCAGAAAATACCCTAATTTAAAAGCAAATTATTAATTGAAATTGAATAATTGAGGTTAATTTTGTCAGTTCATAATTTTGTTCAGTTTGTTTACGTTTACTAGTCGCATATTTTACCTCATTTGGTGAATTGCGTCGGCAAGTTATCAAAATTTTGGTTCATTTAAAATATTAATCACTAACGATTTATTTAAAAGGCATCGTTTGCAGATAATTATAGAGTTTGATTGATCCAACATCATAACTTCGAGATTAGTTGTGAGTAGATTACTTATCTGTGGAGCCTATTTCAAATTAAATCATTAATTTTAAAATTTGTCCGGAATTTCAGAAAACCTTAGACGAATATTTTTGGATTTGAACAATTAATTTTTCATTGTATGAATATTGTGTTCCATTATACAGGTAAGTCCATCAAAACATCTAAAGAACAGTCAAGTGCCTGCAATAATATTAGGTTATCAATGTAGGTATACATTTTTTAGTGTCTATTCTAGTCAAATAACATGCAAAATTATTAAAGTTGTGTATCAGCCAAAATTTGAGGTAAGTAATAAAAAAAACAATACCTTAAAAAATTACAAAGGAATACCAAAATTTTAATCAGCTCAGTCATCAAATCTAATTCATCTTAATGTCATACTTTTTGTTGCTGAGCTGCCTTTTTTACAGCGCTTCACTCAGTATGCTTATCGTGTCGACGCCATACACAAAAAGCCTTAACTAAAACACCACTAAAAACAGTTCATTTCAAGGACAATGATCTGTTGTTTTAAAATATGGATGCTTATTTCATATTTAGCTTGAGAAAGAGATATTATAATTCAGATAGTTTGATATTTTAACAAAAAAAAATGTTGTTGTTAAGTATCCATAAAATTTATTTAATACAATATTTTTGTACTTTTATTTAATAAATACACCAAAAAAAATTATAATAATGGTGAAAAAATCCCAAAATTTTCCAGAAGAAACGTGTGAAACACACCTAGTGTTTATGAAGTGCGAATACGTAGGTACCTACACTACACATTTCTGATAGGAAACTACCATATTCATAATCTATTCCCATTATCTAAGTACATTGCGTACTTTAGATAAATTAAAACATATTTGCAACATTGTACAGAAGCATATACATACTTATCATATCATTGAAATTGATCTAGATAATTTACCAACCGACATGCCAATCAGGCAGGTACATAAACTTAGTTTTTTATTTATTTCTGACCACGTTCTACTTAGTTTTGATCAAAATGTCATCGAGTCGTGTTTTTTCGAAACATTAGGACGATGTAAAGGTCACGTTTTAAGGCCTTTAATTAAACATCGTTAATTATTTCGTATACTATGTATCTACTTGTCTAGCGACACTTTCTGTGGTTAAAAAAATCGTAGTATTTTTACATTATTTTAAAGTTTGTTATTTTGTTTGAAAACCCACAAAACAAGTGATATTAGTCCATAACGGTTAAGCATAACCCAAACTTAAGCACAAAAAAATTTACCAGCTATTTTGAAAATGCAAAATACTTCAGTTGCTACTAGGTAAATTGATTGGAATAAGAAGTAAGACACGAGTAAGTAATTGTTCGTACTTTACTTTGAAAAGATTTTTTTTAAATTAGACTTACTGAGTTTCAATCTTTTAGATCTACCTGTATTACTTATAATTAAAGCTGCTATGACATAAATACTTGTTAAAACATAAATACTTACTAAAGTATAACAGCCATAGATTTTCAGATTAATCATAACACCTACGACTAAGTATGAGACCAACAATTAGTTGAACAATAGGAAGTTATTACTGGACATTTTAATTTAATAAATTATTTATTTAACTAGCTGATACAGTAAGACAACGACATTATTCCGCAGGCAAAGGTAAAATACCAATGATCCTGACTAGTCATAAGACAACACATGAATAAATCAATCCAAATAGCAAGTTTGTTGTATCTGACAGGATACTTAATTGGCGATTCATATCAATGATAAATCGATATTAGACACAAAACAAACCACCATAAATCATGACCCAATTTGAATCTTCAATGATACAATTATCAATTTTAATAGGAACCAACAGCTGATATTGCTATTGTTGTCGAGTACAGTCAACCTCACGCCAGGTTAGACACTCCGTCTGCCAAAGCAAGTCTTATGCTCGCAGGCATAAAAAACGGTTCATACTAGTACATTGTATGGCAAGGGATGCGTATTTCCAAAATGTCGATATCGATATATATCGAATCCAGTCGATATCGATATATATTATATCGATATTTTTTAATGTTAAAAATTATTTAAATTATGAAAAAGAAAATGGGTTTTCACCCAGTGTGACCCAGCCTGAGCTTAATTAAAAGTATAACTTTAAAGGCAGAAGGCCGAAAATTCAGGGTTCATCGTGTTTTTGGATGATTTTGTGCCCCACACGAAAAAAAGAAGGTATGTCTATAGTATATGCACTTTTTACCCTAAAACTGTATTGTAAATATAAAAAAAATCACCAAGAAGTTTTGTTTTCCGTCTAAAATTTAAGTTTTCCATGTTACCCAAAATAATAATTTAAAGTAGCCTGACTTGGAAAACGTGCATCACGATACAACCTTCCGTGATCCGCAGATACAAGAAAATAACATATATTATTTTGTATTTAATTGACGCTAAAGCAAGTTATACCTCCACTATTATTTACGAATGAGATCTAGTTTGTAAGTTTCCATGAATAACTGACTACACTCGTCTGCTCCGGACGATTCACGGCCAGCCTTAACACGATCTGCCTACTTCATTTTAACGCCGCTAAAATATAGCTTCTTTATCAAAATCAGATCAAATCAAACGAAAGAGAAAAAAAATGTCATATCATTTGTAGAATGTTATGGATAAAGTTACAAATTACTGAACTGATATTGAAACTCGTATCTTCAGAAAGTAATTTCAGATTATATCCTGCTTGTGGTTTTTTCGAGCACAGTGAATTCTTAAACTGACTATAGCGGGTAAAATCGCTCTACGGACTGCTAATTTCTAAAGTGCTCACTTGATATTTTCAATTAATTTTTTATCGTATCGGATATTTGTTAAAACGTGTTTACTTTGATACAAAAGACATCAACGCAATACTAAATAAAAATATACTTTTGTTTTATTTATTTATTATTTCATAATTTATCGAACTAAACAATGCAAGAAAATACATCATTGGAAAAAAACACCCAGTCATCTATAAAGTACTCTAGTACTTTATATAACCTAGTTCTCTTTTAAATACGAGTAGGTACGTATTTATACCGCAGCAGCATTTTAGTTACTCATAGACTGATATCTCACGAATGTTTCACGGTTACGGTTGCAGTGCAAGTTTCATAGATGAACACCTGCATTAGAATCTGCTAAAAAGAGTTTATAATACGTTTAGAAGATATTTCATATGATTCATCATTGTATACAATGTTTAACCATGTAATAGAGTTAGTTGACGGCACGCGGGAATTCAATCAAATTGGTGATTCTGGGCAACGGTCGTATTTATACAACAGTGATTTTTGTTGGAATCTTGGATTGTTTAAGTATGACACAAAATATTCACCCTCCATTTTTATGTTGTCATATTTCACATAAAACGTCTTTAATTAAATTAACTTTTAGAAACTAGTTGGGAACTTGCTTGATTATGATATCAAAGGCTTATAAATTCACAATTCAATAAAAAATTATTACTTTATCAGTCAAAAAATCTAAATCAGACAGGAACATACAACAAAACGACAAAAGCGATCTCTCCAACCGATTTCGGTTTAGGCGATAACTTCAATTGTAATTAATTTGGTTATAAGGCGAATCCCACATCTATACCATAACGCTGCGTATTTTTAGCGCATTCCTCATACTAAAAAGTGCTCCTGACATAGCATCAATGGATGAACTTGCGTAGTATGGGATATTTTAAATTTCCTTGCATCTGACAGACACGTGCTTAAACAGCGCTCCGCTGTGGGTTAAGTGTGAGAACCTCTTAAAGTAGGTACTGCACATCTTCATAAACAATAAACCGCATTATTTCTTACTCATTTATACTTGCTTAAGTTAAGTAATACTCAGACTTGCTGTAGAACCTAAAGCAACAAAAAATTACCAATCGGTTACCTAGGTAGGTATACTATCATCTTAAATAGTTCAGTTCCTTCATCAACCCGGACTTAAATTAGCCATTTAGAAGTTAAAGTAGGTAGTCATAAAGTAGCATTTCCGAACTTAAATATCAATGACGTTTATTCATACAAAATAGGTATGACTTAAGTATACATCCTTCTAAAGTTCCTATTAGCAAACTATTAGTAGGTCTTTAAGTACCTGTATTTTGTATCATAAAGTTTTTAATAAGAAAATAACAGTTTTTGCTGCCTTATATTTTTAAAATTATGGATTAACTTTTTTTACAATTTTATGAAAATGAGTCACTTATAAACGCTGTCGATTACTAAATTACAGTAATATATAAAAGCATTTAATTGGAATCAATTATATCACACGTTTACATGATAATTTTAAAACTTAATTTTTCGATTATCGATATAATTGTAGTTTTATATTTTGAGGTTTTCCTGATTATTTACTTGGTTTAATAAAATAGTATATGGACTATCATATCCCATTTCTCTATGAAAATATTTATTTTAATCAGGATTAATCAGGAAAAGAAAAGCGGGATAATTTTTTCGCACTTTCTCCGGTAAGCTATACTTATCAATGATGAAAAGAAATGTTTATTTGCCATAAAGGTTACAAAACATCACATAATTAGTCACCTATGGATTCCACACTAGGTATTTTATATGAGGGTAAGCATTTCATTATTCAATTTAAGCATGGTATGCCGCACATGACTGGTCTGGTCTGACCATTGAGGACTCTACCCTTATTAAGGTGACTTCGACACCTGATACATATCACCTTATGATGGTTAATCGGACCTTGAATTATCTGTAGCCTGATATTTTAGCTACGACAAAATGCGCAAAGAAATATCATGTTAGTCACTTTAATGTGTTCAAGGGTAAATAATAGGTAATTTGATGTTTGACTTCAGCTAGAGGACAGATTTGTTATAATTGTGTAGATCATTTTTGTATTCTAAAACAAATTAACTCATTTCGATCTGTTATTAACATCACACGTATTTTTTATAATATGATTTTGAGTACCTTCTATGGAGGTAGAATAATCATAAGTTCATTGGCACAATAAAATCATAATGATAAGACAGTCTGTATCTACCTACACCATGGCATCCCTTAGAATAACTGTTCCTTGAAACATACAAGTCAGGGTTCTTTTCAATTTCTTTAATAAATGGAACGAAAATAAGTATACACAAAAATCACAAATTAGACCTAAACTAAAAATTAAAGCTAGGCTACATGTAGAAAACGTCCTCCAGTGCGTTTCTGTAATTTTCAATTTCTTATTTTCATCTATGAGTCAAGATTCATTACACTGCCTACATAACTCATACTACCGCTGACACTTTCAGACAGCAGATAAAGCTTACAGGAAAACAGTGCGTTGAAACTGCTCCGATGGAATCCTGCAGTCATCTGTCATTTCTGCACCACACTCGGACGGTGGCACGTCACAAGTGGTTTGTGTCATGCGTCGGAAGCACAGCACTACAAGGGAGCGTCTAAAAGTCAAGGGCAGAATACTGGACCAATGTTAACTGGTGTTATTTAAATACCAGTGCGGCTGGTGAGAAAATTCAGCCAAGTTCAAACATGTAGCTAGCCTCTTCATCGCACTACTAACTACGAGACTAAAAGTTATATTTGAGACACTGTGAATGTTAATTACATACATTAATTTATAGACATTTGTGAGAAAATCAAATCTGTTGTATGTTGTCACATCGTCACGAGTCTTTTTTCTTAGATTTATCACGACTCCTGGTTCTACTTTGAATTCTTAATTTTGTCTATAATTATATTCATTATATTGGACTGAAAAGCACATGATTACAAGCTATAAGCATTCCAAGATTTATATACGCGCCTACACTCATGATTAACTTCGCGCAGTATATTCTTATTTAATAACCATCATTACCTGCAAAATATCGTCTTACAGCATTCCAGTACCCAAATTAATTACAAACCATAAAAGCCACCTAAAATAGGCATTAAAACCACCATTCTACAAGGTGTAATATTAAATGCGCAAAACCTCAGACATCGTCAATCAGCCCATAAAACTAAACAACAAACATAGGCCAAGAAACATAGTTATAAAACACACGTTAAACATAGAAATATGAAAAAAACATTTTGGTCTCCCATACAAAATCACCGACCGACCAAGTCAATTTGTACGGGAGGTAAAAATAATTTTCTCACATTTAAAACTATGTTTCTTTGGGAAAGTTGTTCAGTTTCATGTGCTCATTGACGGTGTCTGAGGTTTATTGTGTTATGTTTATGTTAAACTTGGCTTTACCACTGCCGTGCGTTGGGATATCACCACTGTGCATAGTGACGAGACAGAGCACCGCCTTTCCATTTACATTTTTCTTCTAAAGGACACTTGTAGCTACTTTAGTGTCGAAAGCTATCATTAGCCAAGTCTAGACTAAACTATTAGCCAAAACAAAGATTGAGGAAATAAATTATTTGAAATACTTTGAATACCTAGCTCTGTCACCTTGCTATATTTTGACTAATTGTATTGAACAATTATTATGTTGCCTAGGTAATTAAAATGATGATTAATACAACCTAAAATCTAGTGCTAAACAAAATACTATTTCTTGTAATAAAATAAAATTGGTTATAAATATTTTAAACCTCTCAACAGTACATCAACTTACTTGTTTCAACATGTGGTAGTTCTCCATACATGTAGTTCCAATATAGTACAAACTGGGTGGGAGGACGATTCGGTATCCCCCACAAAAAGAAAGAAAGAAAGTACGAACTTTACCTCAGAATAAATCTTTACTTAGGAGCTAGATGGCGCTATTTATTAGAGGATGGTCCAATAAAACAGTAGGTTGAAGCGCTGTTGATCTAGACACCAAAGTATTTTGTTTGATAAAGTTAAGTATTTAGCCCTCAAGATAGGTAAGAATTGGCTAAGAAGGCATAGAATCGAAATCGAGGCCACTGTCATCGCATCGTGTTTTACGAAAACCTTAGCATAATTTATCATTAATTATGCAAGACACGCAAGTTCAACGTAGATAGCCACCTAATTGGTCACTTTTACGGCATATACATAAGTACAATAAAAATTAATCCTCATCATCATAGGCTTAGGCTATGTTACGTAAACATTTAATTATACTTTTAAAACTAACAAATTAAGGTGTAAAAGTATCACTTTCGAGATATGTTTTATTTGAGAATTACATTATATGCATAAATTATATAAAGACCGTAACTAATGTACATGTTCCGTAATATTTTCTAGACTGACAGAAATATTACACACGTACATTCACACAAACATATGCCGTAAAATGCGTACTTATGGGATGACTATTAACACTGAGTGAACTTTTGATTTTTAGACCGTTTTCAATTTCCCTATTTCCTGAAGTTTTTACAGATCCGGTTGTCAGTTATAGGAAAAACAACTGGTTGTCAGATAAAAGAAAATAAACGAAAATGCCACTCCATAGCACACGTCATACTAAACAACTTCCTTAAATTTAAACCATCCATATAATTGATATTAAATGATATGCTCTATTTCAGAAACGTCGTTATACGGTTTTGTGCACGGATGTCCATAACTACTGGTACTCGTATAACTACAACGTTTTTGAATATCTATTACTTGATGTGTTTGTAGTATGTGTGAATTTTTGACGGTATGTGAGAATCGATATAAGTAAAGTGGAACGTGAGATACAAGCATAATAAATAGCAGATTTTCGTATGAAGCTCCAAGAATCGACAAGGAAGGGTGTATAATGCAAGCCACGAAAATATTTTGTCACTGCATTATCTAGCGCGTAGCTTACTTCACAGCGATTAATTTCCGTCTTTTGTTAATAAAGAAGTTGCGTGCGCATGAAATTACAAGATAAATATGTCGTGATACGCATATTAGCAGAGCACGACTCTTGGCGCAGATGGAGACGCATTACTTAAATGCTGAAAGACTGGTGTCACATATAGGTTTGCTTGCAGACAAGGCACAATAAAAGACAAAAGGCACTCTCTTCGGTTTTCGAATCGAATCTTGATTTCAGATGATGAGTCATGATTCCGTTCCACATAAAGAGAACCCAGTATTTACCCCGTAGCGTAAACGAGCGTCAGGTTCAAATGAAACAAATGCTTTGTGCCTTTACCTTCACTTATATCTAATTCGTTTTAAACTCGAACAAAGCGTAATTGGTGAATCGGGCAGGCCTGATCGATCGGTATCATCGTAATTGGCCGGTAAACTTGGAGCATTCAACGATAATTACCTATTTGAAGGGTAATAATATTTTGTCCGCCACAAAAACTGAACGAGCCAGCTACTAGTGTATGAATAGAAAACACTGTTTTATGGATACATCGTAGCTTTCTTTTTAATAAAACGTTCGTCAGGTACTTTATGGCAAAAAAGTATTAAATCAATTGAAAAACGTTTTGTTATCAATACATATACAGGTAGAGTTATTGATTTTGTTAGTCATCTAGACTTATCCAAAAAATTTTTAGTTCTCAATTTGCATCTAACTGATAAATAGTACTGATAAATACTCGTACAACGGTTTTAAAGAACTTCCTGAAGAGCTGAAACGAAGAGATCATTTGTTACGTATTCATCTAAAAATACTTATCGACTTTCAAACATTGAGTATTTATCCACCATTTTACCGACAAAGTAAACCAAAAATAAGCTCAGGCACGAAAGCACACTCTTTAGTTGATATCTTAAAGAGTGTCCATTACTTACCAGATTATGAGAAAGGAATGTTCCGATAGGAAGTGACCATCAGCGAGGAAGCACCTTCACATTCGTTACGTGATCAAAACTCCATTCAGGTATAGGAAGTGGTTTGTCACAATATTTGTTATTGTTTTTATATGAAACCTAGATTGCCTAGAGTTCCTAGATGACCAATTATGATAGACGCCCGTAGTCATAATACATAGTTGCCCATATAAGTTGATTTATTTACTTGCCTTGGTTTATTACGTTTATTATATGGTTCTTTGTTCGTCAGTTATTTATTAATTCTTTAATAATAGTTGTATTAAATAAACAGCCTTTAAAATTAAATCAGCAACGTATCAACGAAAGTTAATTCAGTTGCATGTGTAGCTATTAATCTCATAGTGTAACTTAATAATAAAAAAAAGAATGTAATGTAAACACATATATTTTACAAAATGCATCCTTCCTGTGTTTTGTGACTAATAAACACGTAGGTACGTAGATTAATAATAAATGTTCTTTCTCAAAGCCTCAATGACAAATTAAAAGGTCTAAATGATCCCATACTTTGTTAATGTCACTCTTTCAAAAAAATATCACCGCAGGCTTAGTCATCTGTTTGACGTTCACGGATGCCTATAGAGTGTTGTAGTTGTAGAATGTGGGATATTAGTTGACTTATAATACATAGGTGATTATACATATAAGTTGGCTAGTTATCTTTACCATTAACAAGTAGCAAAATTGCTGATTATTTTGATAATACAAATAAGATTTTTCACGCCTATTTCAGTTATCCAAGATTCGGCGGCTATAATAGAGGTCGGTATACAGAGTTACACATGTGTGTGCTGTCATTTAAAATTGACAAATGTATATGAATATTATATTCCACTATAGTTTCCTCTTGCAAATAAAGCATCCATTTAAAAATAAAGTATAATGTGATGTATTGTCACGCGCAGCTTTGGTATACCTACAGTATATTACAAAAAAAATATGCGGATTATTTTATTATAATAACAGAAGACATTTTATAAATGTTAATCACGTTTTTATTCAGTTCAGATGCGCATGCACATAGCACTTGGGTCGTGACCCCACCGTTATAGTAGCCTGAACAACAAGTACAGTTTGCGACTTACGTTTCAGTATGTAGGTAATAAAAATTGGGCTTTTTCAAAGTATGGGTGAATAGGCATTATCTAGGCAAGCATTTTCCATCATCGTCTGCATTATCACTTACCATCAGGTAGGTAGACGAAATATCTTAAGTTTTTTATATTTTTTTAAGATTTTTTGAAATTTTAGTGTAAACTCTATGGATGATAGAGTTCTCACTAAAATAAGGTAGCAATGTCTTTGTCTTGTGAAAATTTCCCAGTAAAATCATAATAATTGCAGAGTTTCAGATGATTGAAAACTATTTCATAGCAAGATTATATATATCCTGTGAGTACTATTTTTAAAATTTTAGTACTCTAGTAATATAAGTAATCTTCTTTATATTAAGTTGCTTGTACTGACTTACAACCTGAGAAATGAAGATGATATGAACATTGATTCCATTCCGGATCGCGTCGTGGCTCACGATTACCACTTGAAGGCTGAATTCTTTCGGCCGCTGCGTCTGCGCAACTCTACATGCACATTATTCCACTGCCTCAAATCCGAGATCAAAATCAGTACGTAGCATTCCTCAAATCAATAATTGAAAGGTTCTATGCAAATCAAAAATAAATTATACTCTATTTCTACCCACAACCTGCTGAGCTGCATTTCGATTTGCTTTGGTTGCTGTTGCAACGATGTAGTATTCAAACTCTGATTTCACGGTTAAACATGCGTAGTTTTCTGTATATCTGAGTAGTGTAGATATGTGGCAAATGGAAAACTACGAAACGAATTATTAAACTATTATTAAATGCTGCTATGTAAAGAGAATTATTTGGTATATACTGCACCTATAGGTAAGGTAAGTTTTTTTTACATGATAGTCGTTCAAAACCCAACTACTAAATCATTTTTGCAAGTAAGCCCGCACTTCAATATGCAGTTGAGTAGTCCGGTAGTAAATAATGTAAATAAAAAGACGCCTGTTGGATTGAGTGCCGCAAAACAACTATTCTGTATATCACTCCATGTCTAGGCGAAAGTATCTCAAAATATAGAATCATTGTAATTTATTGCTCTCACTTTTCTCGCAGAAATCTATATCAATCAAGTCTAATCTATTTCAGTTTTTTCTAAACTAATCGTAAGTATGAAGCTGCAGCTAAGTTTAATGAAAATGAATGAAGTAAAGTGGCAATGATTTTTTAAAAGTTATTTCCTATAGCAATGTTGGCCAAGACCATAAATCCTAGTGTTGGCCAAGAACACTAGCCCCTTTGATTCCCTGTATCGCGAAAGCAAGTTCCTTCAAGATTATTTTTAGTATTAGATTACCTAACCTTGTCAAATTGTTAAATATTACCAGATCAGACTTGCCGGTATCTAAGTAGCATCTTCACCATATCCATTGACTATTAGGTTTTGGTTCTTAATAAAATGTCAAAACTTTTCTCTAAAGTATTGTTAATACCACTAAGTAACGACATCTCTCAGAATAAAATAAAATGCGTTCATATTATAACAGTTATTTTATCTTTACTCGTCTCGTAATGTTCGGATCACAAATGTCCTTTCTATCATTATGACAATTGTATAAACTACTATCACTATAAATGGTTAACCCATTATTTAAGCACCTATTTTTCTTGTAGGTAAATGTTGCATTGTAACTACTAGAGATATTATTATTTCTTGATTTATATTATATTTATTCATAGCTGCTTACTTTGAATGAGAATTAAATGAAATGCGTATAATTTGTATTTTTGTTTTTTATAAATAGTTCAATTATTAGGTAAGTACAAATCATTTTTTCTTGTAAAATCTGCCTTGGGGATACGCCTGGTATGCGAAGGGACCCTGGAGCTCATAAGCAGTGTCAGGGAACTGGGAAGCGCCAGTTAGTGGTAATACTGGAACAAAACGATATATTAATACATATTCATTACAATAAAAACTTAACATGTTATTAAAAGTAAGAAAAAATAAGATTATAACAGCGCGCATGCGCTCCACATACAGATACTAAAACGCGGTATGAAAATTGTTTCCTTCCACCGATCGCTATAACAAGTATAACTTCCAAATTATGTCCGGTTGGACCAGTCGGTCCACTGGTCACAACACCGGACCAGCCAATTCGCCTCATTATCAGCCCTCCTAAAAACCCCTACAACAGGAAAAGTACAAGTGCATACAAACATAAGTAGATTACCTAAAAAGAGGTAAATAACTCATACTATCCACATTCAAATAAAGTAAATTTTCTCATGGACCTTATCGTTTACTGTTGATTCGTCGCTACACAATGGCGCAGCAGAACACAATAGACTACGCACTGTAATTTGACACTAATTATCCACAATACTACGCTATGTACTCTCGTCTTAGTACTGCTGTACTGAAGGAATATAATAAACGCAGCCTAGTCGTATAAATAAAAGAAACCACGACGTCCACGACAATGCAAGTGTAAGGCAATTCTCTCATGGCACGATTTTCTGGTGCTTTATTGAATCTAGTTTTTTAAAGAAAGAAATAGCAATTGTTGAAACTGCTTCAAAGCACTTTTAGGGGTTCTGGAATTTATATGAGGTGTAAGAATATTAGCTGCAAATATTTTAAGGGGAGAATCAGCCCATGAAATTGTACAACTTTCCCCAAGAAACGTAGGTCGAAATATGAAATAAAATTTGGAACTCCCATAGAAATTGACTTGGTCGGTTGGTAATATTGTATGGGAGGTCCAAATTCTTTTTTCATATTCCGGCCTTTGTTCCTTGGAGAAAGTTGTTAAGTTTCATGGGCAGGTTCACCCCTTAAAATATTAGCAGCAATTTTTTTACACCCTATATATAAACTTTCTGAGGCTGAACTGGTAGACTGACACCATTACTTTCATAGATTATTTTCTAACTTCCGTGTAAAGTAAATAATTACTGTAGCAGAAGGATTAAGGTTGCAGTTCTTGTATAGATCGCAAGATGTACCTTTGAGGAAGTCCTCCGTATCCCTGCTGGAAGTAAGCTACTTCATTGGCACAGGTATTGGAACAAACGCTTGCAGAGGGATTGAAGTTGCAGTTCCTGAACTGGTTCCTAATTCTTGAGAAAGACCTATAAATTTTCCGTATCCCTACTAGATATTACACCTTCACTGGTAAAGGTATTGGTCAGCGCCAATCTGATTAGGAGTCGAAGTGGTCGCCATGGCCGAAATCGGTCAGAAAAATCATCATCATCATTCATCATTTCATTCACAAATACTCCCAACACTTACAGAATGGTTGAAGTTGTAGTTCCTGAATTGGTTGCGACACGTATGCTTGAGGTAGGCCTCCGTATCCTTCGTATCTTTGCTGGAAGTATAGCACCTTGACGTGCACTCTTACCGACTGTAGATACCTACTATCTACTTACATTGGTCGAAGCCAACTGCACAGCTTGCATGCCGTGCCTTACAGTGAACGTAACCCTGTACATATACTTACAAAAGGGCTGAGCTTGTATTTCCTGAATTGGTTGCGAAATGTATCCTTGAGGGAGGCCTCCGTATCTGTCGTATCCCTGTTGGAAGTATGGCACCTCGACTGGTACTGGGATCGGCTTGGTATACTGAACAGCTTGTAAAGCCTGTTGTTGTACTGGTACTGGCACTGACTGGTATTGTTGGATTTGTGGAGGTTGCTGTAAATAGTAAAATAATGATGATTGCATTGAGCAAAAAACTGCTAGGTGGTCGTAACAATGTCGGCACGGTACGCTGAAAATCGTGGGATCGAGTCCCGATTTGTGTTTTTTTGTTTGTATGCATTCTTGCATTATCAATTATATTAGCGTAGTTCACATCATATTACATCCGGCTAAAGAAATCCACTTCTGCTGGATGTAATCCTCCCCCAGAACACCTTATAAGATATAACCTTTCGTTTTCACTATCCAGTCGCTACTACTACTACAGCAAAGGGTGATGCTATCCAAAACCGGCATCACACGATAAAGTCGCTAATAGCCGCAAATTTTAGGTTACAGGCTTACAACCAATAACTATAGTGAAACAGTATTTCTGAAAATGCCCTCAAACATTTGTCAGACGATAACGATTGTATTTGTACGACTGTATTTTTCCGGCCGTTGATTCCGTTGGCGTGGCGTGATGCGTACTACATTGCTATAACATAACATTTAAAAAAAAAGTGTTAAAAATTCTGATTACGTGTGATGCCGGCTTAAAATAGCATCACCCCATTTCACGCGGGTGTCGTAAGAGGCGACTAAGGGACTTAAGAGTATTGGTGTATCACAGTTTTAGCTGACAATCTGTCACTGTTTTCTGTTACCACAGAACTTCCTAGTTTTGTGTCTGAAACAACTTTGGAAAGCAATCCTCAAAAATGTCAGACGTGACGAGGCGATAGCGACCGTATTCTTGCGGCCGTTAACGCTCTGCCTACCCCGCAAGGGATAATGCATGATATATGTATGTATGTATAATTGCTGAAACTCACGACATAATTTTCTATGGGGACTGGTATGGGCTTCGGCGCAGGTGCAGGTGCTGGTACAACGGGTACAATGGGCCGCGGGGGTGGAGTGTGCACATTCGGACCGCTCTTGGAAACCACTGCGTTGAACCCGTGGACCGAGTCAGCTGTGTAGTCGACTGTACGGACTGAACCGTCGGGCTCGACTAGAGAATATTGTCCTGGAAGATGATAAAACATGCAGGTTAAGTCAAGGATGAGAAGTAGTGTCTGTGTAGAACAGGATTAGTAGAGATTAACAATTAAGATGCTTTGTTTGATTTGGGTGTTCTGTCGATCAAACATAATAGTTAAGGCAAGGAACACACTTGACGCACGACGGAGCGCAAAAATGTCGCAGCGGTCTGTCAAATCCATACTAAAAATTCACTCCCCTGTGATAGCGCTGCGTCAACAGCGGTTGAGCGGTTTTAGTATGGGGATTGACATTTCTAGTATGGATCTGACAGACCGCTGCGATATTTTTGCGCTCCGTCGTGCGTCAAGAGTTTTCCTCGCCGAGTTAAGAATAACGCAACAAACGATGTAATATAAAAAGCGACAAGTGGATGAGTGGAGATTTATCCCTTACCTGGTCGCTTTAGTTACTCAATATCAAACGCAAAAATACATGAAAATATTTCAAAGCTGGTATCAAATTGAGTTTGGTGAAACTTTTTACTTATGAAAATTTTCACAGATTAACATTTGCCGCGTAATTCCGTCCTAGTATAGCGTCACCCCATGTCCTTCCCGCGAGTGTCGTATGAGGCCACTAAGAGACTTAAGGCTTCAATGTATATTACAATTTTAGGTGATACGCTGACATTCTGTCACTATAATGATACACAAATTTTCTGAATCAGACCTCAATAGCGACCGTATTTTTACGGTCGTGAACGCTCTGCTTAACCCGCAAGGGATAAAGGCGTAATATGTGTATGTATGTAAAAATCCGCAAGAGTAGCAAAAATACGCAGACGCAGCTAAGATAATCGCGTAACTAGAATAGTTACTTGACGTAATAATGATGGATTATGTCGTCGCCGTAAGATAAATTAATGGGGTTCATTAGATAATCAATATTCTGTTCTCGTACGTGCATACTAGCTACTAACACAAGTACCGCATGCAACGTAAGATATAATATACAGTACTATGCAGTAGATTATATTTAAGGGATATGACAACTGCTTAAGAAACTTTGATGTGCCGCGTTATTCTTTAGTTAATCTATTAAAATAATGTGATAGTAAAAAAATGCTTTTTATAAGATAAATCAAAATATATATCGATCAGTTTATTCGTGCTATAAGCAAGCTGCAATATACACTCATTCTAGGATACAATACACTTACTCAAGGCTAAGAGAACTACCATACAAGCAAAAAGCAGAAAGATTCTGTAAAAGATTGCATCTTATGTACAGTATGAGTATCTTGCTACTATCAATTCGTTATTAGCACCAAGTTTTGCACACAATACACGTTGGGTAAAAATATGCACAGATAAAGATAAAGGAATAAGGATACATAACAATGATTGTAATACATACACATAATTTTTTTTCATTTGTCTTACATGTAAAAGTGCTACAATAAATCGAAAGATAAATACCGACACACCGAAACACCGAAAAGTCAAACATATTGATATCAAGAGTCTGAATATATCGTTGCCAAATAACGAATCATAAGGTACAATTATAATACAATAGTGGATAAACCAAAAATATTATAGGCAATTTACTGACGACACTGATATTGTTGTATTCAAAAGCTATATAAAGCTAAAGCTGAAGCTACATAACTAAGTTGTGCTAGCTGGGTGTGCTGCCATTGAATTTTGAAATATTCCATATTAAACTATAAATTTTTCACAGTTTAATTGAATTATTCAGTTAAAAAAAAATCGATATATCGGTGACAATGTGATAAATTTTGCATCTCCATATTTACTTACGTGTATTTATGACTATCATTCAAGTAATGTGCACTTACACAAAAGTCAGGGCTGACTAAGAAATTATCATAAGTGAAGAAAACATTAACACCTATTAAATTAGACAGTTCCAAATTGAAATCCTTGCGAAAATTTATACAACTTCGTGTTTCAGTAATTAATTTTCTAATTATGTGGATACCATTTTGTAGGTCGATGTTATAAAATGTGTCCTCACCTCGCATCAGGATTACGTAGTCTTATAAGATGTCTTGTGACAGTAATTTATTACTCCTGAGTCATTATTATTGTGGGTATTTGTGAGCTATTTATTTTTTGGGAATCTGAAGGTAAGTTTCATTTTGGGACGTTTGGCGGTTTAGCCACACTTCACCTGATACATACATACATATATCACGCCTTTATCCCTTGCAGGGTCGGCAGAGCGATAGTTGCCGTAAGAATACAGCCACTATCGCCACGTCTGACATTTTTGAGGATTGTTTTCCAAGGTTGTTTCAGAAAACATGTGTATTACTATAGTGACAGGTTGTCAGCCCGTCGCCTAAAAATTGTAATACACCAACTCTCTCGAGTCCCTTAGTCGCCTCTTACGACACCCGCGGGAAGGATGTGGGGTGATGCTACTCTAAGCCGGCATCACACGGCATTGATAGAATACAATAAGTATTATGATAGAACAATCTATTGGTAACAATTGTTGTGTTTTTCATTTTTGGGTAATCAGTGATCACTGATACTGCTGTTTTTTTTTAATGCATTTAAAATACATTTTTTTCATTTTTTGATTAGTCATGCAGCTAGGTCACTGACCTCAATAAACTCAATGGCTAGGTTTATGAATGCTTTGTGATGTATTTTTCATTCTTTGTGATCACTAAAAATACTACTTATATAGTCTGTAAAGTGATGGTAAATTGCTGTATGTCATATTTTCATTTTGATGCTCATTAGTACCTACTGTTGTTTATGAATGCTGTTATGTAACTATTTACTGTATGAGATGAGAGTAATAAAGATATTTGTTTTCTATTGTAGGTATTTATTTATCTGTTATTAAAACAATAGATTAAGACAATCATTATTAGAACAAACAACTAGTGAACTCGTCATACAAAAGAGGTATTTTTGCATCTTGTGTGTGCCAAGGTCTAGGCTGTAGGCACACACAGGTATAGGTATAGGGTACATGGTGGTAAGGTAGTTGGTTGGTCTTGTGTACAGGTATCTACCACGTTTTAATAAATGACTATTTATTTCTCATGAAAGGTTCAGACAATGGACATACAGGATCGAGAAGAGTGTCCATCCATCATCATAAACAACAGCTGCTTTTGGTCATAGTGTTCCCCAGACGCAGCCATAAACGGCAAAATTGATCCAAATGCATCTTATACCTACGCGTAGCTTCCGCATATCCTCTTGTATCCCGTTTATAGTCTTAATTGACATTCATCAATGCCTCCTACGTCCGTGACAGACGATTCGACGAAAAGTCTGAGACAAGAGCACAGACACTGCGTTGCCTGGGTCGCAATTATAGAAAACGCAGGGTTGCCAAGGATCTGCGCCACTCTCGCAGCCTCCCTGGCTGACTCCATAGGAACGATCAGTCGATACGTGCGGAGCCAGGTTGGCTGCAGGAGTCTACCGCACAATAGACCTCAGTCACACACGCCTGACGGATACTGCATTCCGGGTTTAATGCGGAGTTGTCCTTCTCCAGGACCGGTCTTGGGTCTGGTTAATCCCTTGGTCGCCTCTTACAACCCCTACTCTACCAACACTACACGGCAAAGAATTTACATTATCCTCGCCAAATTAAGGTAAGATTATGAGTATTACGTATGTAAATTACCTTTGACAACGTCTCCGTCCCTCGTCTCGTGCTGAGATTTGATGTCGCCCGTGTTGGGGTCAGACACGCCATAGTTGAATGCGTATCTAGGCCGGTTCTGGAATTAGCAAAAGCAATTTTTGTACTTTTACATAGACGGACAACAATTTTAAATAACCGTTTCTTTCGTAATGTGCAAATATTATCTGGTTGTATTCTAATCAAAAAATTTAACAACTTTCGTCTGAAACATTTTTTCGAAATTATGAAAAGAAAATTTGAACCTCCCATAAAAATAACCTGCTCTACGTATAAAACTGAACAACTTAATTTGGAAGGACTCCTTGTAAATATTAAAAGAAAAATTGAACCTCATATACAAAGTCATATTTCGAAAATATTTTAGTTGCAAGTTGATGAGTTTTATGAATTTAAAAAAAAAAATTGCTCTGAATTAAATATAACGCTATGAATTTTCAATTTTGATCAAAAGAATAGGACTATAACGAATCAAAACAACTTAAATTAAAGTCAAATAAATTACCGACCATACTTTTTGATAAGTCAACTCCATGAAAATTTTAAAAATATGCATTCTGAATACTCAATAAAAAAGTATCTATGAGTTATGATTTACTCCCATGTTTTTCTTATTTCGTCTACGACTCTACTTAAATTATAAAGATAAGTTCAAGGAACTGAAGATGGTTTAGGCCATATCAATTTGCAGTCGTAGTTGACAGCAGTCTTCCTATTTATTGCGTTTAGTAAAATAACCAATCAACAATGGTTTATTATGACTTAGTTTAGTAGAAAAAAAAACTTCATTCATAGCATATCCAAATAATATTTTTAAACAAAAGACACACAAGTCTGATTCTGAAACATAGGCCAAGGTCAAGAAATTCAAAAGAAAACCTAACACTTTACCATAAAGGGTCTAACGGAACTAATTGGACACATTTATGGTCCTATACGCTATGCAGATGCGCATACGCAGATCGAAGGACAGCGCTGACATAGATGAATTCTTGAATATTTTAGGCGGTTTCGCAATAAAAATGTCTTTTTAAATTAATGTTCGGTATATTTCCTCTTTTGATGTTATATTCAATTCTTTTCTATACCTAATAAACAAATCAAAATAATATAAAATAAATCCGTGTGTTGGCGGTTTCGAATAGCATCACCACATTTATTTCCCGCGGGTGTCGTAAGAGGCGACTAGGAGACTCCATGGTAATACAACTTTAGGCGACAGGTTGACAACCTGTTACAAAAGTGATACACGAATCATCTGAAAGGGCCCTAAATATTAGTCAGAAGTGGCGATGGTAGCCACATTTTTGCAGCCGTTGATGCTTTGCCTACCCTGCAAGAGATAAGGCCGTGATGTGTGTATGCGTATCTATCTCTTCTAGTAGAATTATATGTCCTCATTATCAAAGATCATTAAATCGATCATAGGTAGTCTTTATTTTCTTGTTAGAAAATAATTGACAGCAGTATAATATGTATTAGTTCTATTGTCATAGACAGCCAAGAAAACTTCTCATGTAATGATAAAATTATACTCTAAATAACTTTACAGGCTGTAAAGGATAGCCACCTGAGTACACCGACAAAAAAAAGATTTTCTATACAAAACTGCAAGCAGCTGATTCATTTTACTTCAAGAACTCGAAAAATGTTAAGTTTCCTGAAACATCAATTGAAATTTTAGTCTCTAACATCCCGTTTATTGAAACTTGGTCTTTTGCAAATACCTAATAAACACAATTTTTATCAGTATTATGATTATAGAGCCCTATTCAGAATGAAAATGGGCAGCAAGGATATAATCACCAGTGGATCTATCTATATGTGCTCTATGCTACGGCTTTGGAAAACAGGGAACTCTAAATATTTTTTCTTGAACTTTCCATTCTCAATCCACACTCACATAATAACCCGACAAATCCGAATTCGAAAAATCATCATTGAACACTGCCAACTTCGGTTTTCCTTGCACACCAACCACCACTATTACTAGAAAACACTGTAACCGCCACATGTCCACTATCACAAACAAACACGATCAATATCAACACAGTGGTCTCTCCGAATGCTCGATCCCGAATGACAACACAGAGGGTGTACAAGCATTTATATGTGGCCTTATTCTAGCGAGTGCTAGCCTTGGTGGGCGGGGCCATGCTTCCGAAAATGAAGTTTCCTTGCGCCCGCGCAGCCGGGCTAATTGAGAAAAGTTTCGCACGGTACAATGACGGACTACGATTGCGTTGCGAAATCGAGATGATTTTATGAGAGCCACTGGAGATGCTTATGGTAATGCCTAATATCTGGCCATTTAGACATAATTACTCATCTATGTACACAAACAATCTTGCGTGAGAGTATTTTTCATTCAGGAAAATTTGTGTTATTTATCACATTAATCTAGCCATAAAGTAAAGAATTGGAAGTGACTAACTGACAAGTCACGCTAGTATATCCACACCGTAACAGTTTTACGTTCACCTAATACCTAATTACCCACTCAGGTTTATCTAATTCTATTATTATTGGCTTTATTTTTTTCAGTCATCTATCTACTTTTTGTTAAGACCTATAAAGTCCAGGAAGCCCAAAAACGAGAATTAGCTTGTTTATACCATTTATGATAACATTTTTAGACGACTACATAATCACATTCGAATGTATGAATCTTAAATTTTAAAAAGATTTTGATATGTTAATATACTGAATAAATGTTTTTAATACTAGTGATCTGATCAGTTGCATTCGCAGTTGTTTAAAATGAGTCCTTTAACGAGCAATTAGAGCAATTACTGTCGTCTACTAAATGAATTTATTGCAATAAATAAAAGATGGTCTTCCTTTTTTACCTAGTTTCAACTTGTTCCTTTTTTTAACTAGCGCGATCTATTTGTAGTTGAAGTTGACACAAAATATGGTGGGATTCTGGTGACACACAATCCAGATACAAGTCCTGGAACGCAGTAGTGAAGTGTTTGCGACGACTACTATACAAACAACTTCCAAATATAGTCGGATCACCCATGGTCACAAAATCCACTGAGCCAATTACTAGCCTCATAATCACCTCTTTAAAAAGCCTATAAAATATAAGGTTATTCGAAACGTTGGGTAAATATTGAAATTTAGATATTTGTGTCTGGACACTGCCACACAAACGTAGAATTAGTAAATAGTACTTTGATATCATTACCTTACCGAGCTAACAAACAATATTTGGAATTAGGTTTACCAAACAAGCTATCATTTTCCTGTAGAACAATCTACGTTTCATAAGATTTAATTTCGCTTTGCACATAGCCCTGATTTTCGTGTGAACTAACACAACGTTTCAAGTGAGATAGAAATATGTTCATAACTCCATGCACGTGATTTGCCTAACGAACTAAGATGTATGTATGCTCTTCACGCGACAATCATAACCCTCAAGTGATTTGTGAATAAAATTACGTGGGATTTTCTTTACATTTGCATCATTAAAGAGCCATCTGGCTGGTTCATCACGTGAAATCCTATCTATTAAACTCCTCAATTCTAATAGAGCCCTCTGTTAGGTAGTGTTATTTCTAATGTTTTCGTATGTAATTGTCGTTTAGGGATAAAGGCGTGATATGTGTATGTATGTATGTGTTGTCTTTTACTTTAATTTTAAACCCGCCGGATCATTATTTTACATTGTGTAATTTTTAGGGCAGTTCATACTACCACGATGAATCTTACTTGGACAATAATTTTATTAGTCTCCATAGGTTGCTGTTAATTCTTAAGCATATTTGATATACCAAGTCACTTTTACTCATTACTGGCACCTACTAATAAAAGTTTAGTAACCTAAGCAGCATGAGAACGTTGAGACCTAACTACTGCAAGCAGGAGATTAGACTAATTAGATAAGTATTAAGTGTCTCAGCAGAACTGTTGCAATTCCAGTACAAAAAAAAACAATAAAGTTGATAAATGAGGAAAAACATTCAGTACTGTTCAATATTTCCTGATATCTCAAAGCTATTTTAATAAATAGAATCTACTTAGTTAGAAACCGCGTCATTCAAAATCTGAAAAGATACTATAGATAAGATAATTACTAGACTCAGTATGTACTCCATGAAACTTTTATAGCTATATTCTAGTACAGTTATGAGGTGATTAGGTTTTGTCATTCAGGGTCTTACCACAAAGTAACCTAGAGTTTAGACTTCTAAAGAAGCATGATTGATACCTATAAGAGCACGTGGTATTTATTTTGCAAGTTATTCAACATACCAAACAATACAAATTAACCGTCAAATTTTAAATTCAATGTGGCATGGCAAATTGCATTAATTCTTTGACATTATACTCAACAAAATGTTCGATTTAAAATATTTTCAAAACAGGAACTGTACAAAAAAGATGATCATGACATAATCATAGGTGATTTCAGACTCTTTGGTTTTTAGTGCAGCGTCAAATTAGGTCAGGATTAGATTCGTGATGACACACATAACAATCGCCATAAATTGATTGTTTTTTTGATCTCTCACATTTAACAATATCATCGGTATTTAGTATTATTACTTTGAGTAGGCTGCAATGTAAATATTTGAATTCAAATGTCCTTTTATGATTTTATGGATCATTTTCTCCTAACAATAAACTACTTGCAAAGTATTTAAGACTGATTGATGATTATGATAACCTCCTACAAAGTCCTAAACTGTTATGTGGGTTTTTGATCAAGATATAATTTTAGCTGAGCGTCTGGTTTTTTACATTATGTGTAGGAGATATTTGACACGTACGATATATTTTTAAGCAGGTAATAATACTAAGTAATACTAACTATAGTGATAAAACGAAAAGATCAGTAGCTTGCACAATTTAAAGATACGTCACAAACTCAGTTTTTAATGTTACTGCTCTATTTTTATGTTGTTTATTTACTGATCATACCTACGCGTATTAACCAACCGCTTAGTAAACGAGTCACAAAATAGTCGTTAACGCTCTGCCTACCCCGCAAGGGATTAAAGCGTGATAAAATATCAGAAACTCAAAAAAATCATAAAATTGTAATGCAGCTCCGTTTGGACTACATTATTAATGTCAAATAAAAGATTTCTACTATTAATCGTTAAGACGATGTCATGATAGCCATAGACAGGTTTCTGTTAAATTTGAATTTTATACAAGGTTATAAAGGTAGTAACGTTCTATAATGGTTCGGTTAGTTATATTAATAAGTTTAAAATGTCAATACAACATATTTCTCTGTAGGTTTATATGGTAAGTTATAGTAGTGCGATGATCTGATCTAGTTTCGAAGGTCAGCTGTGATATAATAGGAATACCTGTTCTTAATAATACATAATATTTAGCTTATCTCTTTATATTCGCTTAGATATGAGATGTAACTTTTGGTAATTGACACTGATGGTACAATGCCTCAGGTCACAGAATTACTATATATAATGTAGCTTCAGGTTGATAATACATGGCTAATGCTAAATTGTTATTTTCATTGCTTGCTTAAATTTGTAATTTACATAAGAAAATGTAGTCTTTTTTATCAGGTTTTGGTGTGTTATGATATGAAACTATATTAAGAGAGTAATAAAGATATCCTTATTCAAAATTTTCTGTAAATTAGGAATACTAAATGTGTCAAAAGCTATTAATTCTATGTACACCGTATGCTAACATCTGTAAAGGCTAAAATCTGGTAAGGTGGATCGCACACTCAACGCACGACAGACCGCTAAACTATCGCACCGTTCTGTCAGATCCATACTATAAATATCACTACCTATACTAAAACCGCTCAACCGTTGTCGACGCAGTCGTCGTCCGTCAAATGCGGTTTTAGTATAGGAAGTGACGTTTCTAGTATGGATCTGACAGACCGCTGCGATATTTTAGCGGTCCGTCGTGCACTAAGTGTGCGATGCACCTTAGTTCAAACTATTGTCGGCATCAAGGAAACAAAAGTATTTACGACATTCAAAAACTGCCACGCTCTTTATCTGAGAATCGTCGATTAAGCACTCCTACATATTATCATTTGTATCATACATAGTAATGACAATAAAGTCTATTGTCCAATATTTTTGAACAAAAGTAAGCCTTGTCCAATGCTGTACGGAGGAGGCAATCTTTTGTATAAAATACCTTTGTTACACAGTTAACTTGAAACTTACCTTCGGATTATATTTTCCTACCTAGTACTACGCAAGAAAAACATATAACTCAGCCCATTTTCTCTTAGTATTTTTTTTTTGTTTAGCTATGCAAAATAAAAGGAAATGTAATCAAATTATTTCATTGGTTACATTGGACACCAAATGCCTTTTGATTTGAGAAATGTTAGACATTATTATGGTCAATACAACACCGGTGGGAATGTAGCTCGATGTAGTTAAACCTTTTGATAAGAATCGTTTTAATACATACATACATATATCACGCCTTTATCCCTTGCGGGGTAGGCAGAGCGTTAACGGCCGTAAGAATACGGTCGCTATCGCCACGTCTGACATTTTTGAGGATTGTTTTCCGAGGTTGTTTCAGAAAACATGTGTATCACTATAGTGACAGGTTGTCAGCCTGTCGCCTAAAAATTGTAATACACCAATACTCTCGAGCACCTTAGTCGCCTCTTGCGATACCCGCGGGAAGGATATGGGGTGATGCTATTCTAAGCCGGCATCACACGGCACAATAGAATAGTTTTATTTCATGTTATAAATGCCAATAAGGCAACACCTATAGAGTACAGCACTTCCTACAACAACATAAGACTCTCAGATTACTCCAAAATGTTTAAGAAAAAAAAACTTTCTTACTCTAAACAATAGCCACGAAAAATCTATCCGTCCATCCTCCCAATCTTGACAATCTCCTCCACCCCCAGAACTAAGTGGCGTGACTAACGACGACGACTGTCACAATCACAAACACACACCGGATCTGATGAGGCTGCAGCCGATGTTGGTACAAGTGGTACATCCTTGGAACAATGGCTCATCTAATCAAATAAAACTTCCTCGCTTCCGTGAGGAAGGAACCAGTCGCAGGGAAAGGGTTTCCTTCGCCTCTTCAATGTAAATAATTGCTTCGTAAGAATTAACAAACTAAAGTCTATGCTGAGTCAAACTCTAACACATACGGAAAGTTTAGTCGAATTGTATCAAAAGTGTAACAAATGTTTTGAATTGACTTACTTCATTCGGTTCAAAACCTGTGCTCTAAATTTTCCGCAATAGGAACCCAAATCTGAAGTTTCCATTTGTTTTTTTTTTCCTCGCGATCAATGTAAATAGGCAAATGTAGAGACAGGCAAAGCAAGTCAGTTGGTTGCCAACTTAGGAGTTTCATCCATGGTTTCAGCAAGTTTACTTTCTTGATCATACGTACTTAAATACATCATGTCATCATCATCATCTCCTTGCCTTATCCCGTTTCTCTGTCGGGGTCGGCTACATGTTGTGACATGTCATATCTATCCTAATTTCTAATCAACCATTTAAAGACCTTTAATGTAAAAAAAGTGTTAATTTTATATTAAAAAAGTAAAAGATATGATTTAGACAAAATTTAAAACTCGCCTTACGATTAACTATTTTCTAGAGTATGGATACAAACTCGTCTTTTTTAATGTTTCTGTTTTACGAAGAGCGTTTTATTCATTCTTTACTTTATTATGTAAAATCTTTTAAATTTTCATTGTATGTACCCAGTAGCAGACAGGGAACCTAATAAAATTGTAAACACTTAAGACAGAGGTTACGGTGGTATTAAATTACCAGTAATGTCCATTTGTTTGTGAGTTCCGAGCACATACCACACGACCATGTAAAATCGCGAGATACGGATCTGAATAAAGGCAAAGGGCTGAAGGACTCTCCTTTAGTGTGACAAGGTTGTTTTGATATAATGGTGTCGGAAACCTTCCCGAAGCAAGTATGTGAATCCTTGAGATTGAAAATTAGATAAGCAATTATATAATATTTGTGAGCTTGACCATCGATTCGTCGACACGATAGAACAAGTTTTTTAAGCTGTATGAAATTGTTAATACCACATACTAACTGCTATACTATAACTACCTATACAAGATCTGCTGGAAGCTAACTGGAGGCAATCATGCAAGTTTCACTGAAATGTAATTGTTGCTCATGAAAATGAATATACACAACTACCCAATATCGACTACGATATGATGTTCAATGTGACAAAATATACTATCAGTCATTTTTATTTGATACATTTATCTTTGCAATTTATTCTTCGACAAAATTGATTATTTCGTCCTCGTTTGATTAAATATTATTTTTGACAACTTTATTTATAATTTTATTTTTTTGGCCTTCAATTAATGTCACAGCTTTATAGGTTTATGCATTAAACAAGTAGTTATTACGTATAATACAAACCATTACATACAATGAATCACTCCGTTCATTGTCTATTGATATAATTTTTCACATGGATGGAAACAATTCAGTATACTCGTAAATTCCTTTAGTTTTTGTACTATTATTATTACACGGATTTTCGTGTCTCGAATTAATTACCTACTACAACTTGTTTAATAACATGTTTAGCATAAAATTTATTCATCTAAGGTATCTTAGCTAAGATGTATTCATAAATATGTAAGTATTTTTAACCATTTTTGTGATAGTATTTTCCAATCAGATCAGGCTAAGATGAACCATCAACACCAGAGTGAAAATTAATTGGATTATATGAAACTCTTATAGCGACTCTTATTATGAAGAGTTACACAAATCCAACAGGCTTCTATCAAACCTAGCTTTTTGTCTTGTCTCTACAAAACTGTAATATTTCAACACGTGTTCAGATAGCCTTGAACATTACGGCAAGTATCCCACTATGCACAACTGAACTAGCTCATTTGGTCAATTAACGTTTCTTTACTATCTTCGTGAAATTGATTGAGCAACAAGTATGTAGGTACTACATACATAAAGTCATCAGTCGTAGAGTTCAATCGCGTATTTTTGAAGTACATAAATATGACATCAAACATTTTCCGTGCAAATTGTCACAAATATTTTATTCTGATTGCTCGGTTTTAAAATTGGTAAAGTAATTTATGAAAAACGAAAGCCAGCTAGAATAATTTTTCACTCCCGTAACCCTACACATAACATTTTCTGAATATTGTTTAGGCCGTTTTCAATTTCCCAATCGTATATTTATTTACATAAGTATGCTCGTTCAGAGGTATAAGTTTAGAAATTCCGGGTTCAAATACAGGTAAATTTAACCCTCAACTCCGAGCGATATTTCTAGTCTGTGTTTATATTTTTTAATCGATAATAAGCTGGTATATCTAGGCAAGATAGTCATCATTCTAACAGCACTATACCAAGGAGATAGTTCCGCTGCAATATACAAATGATGAAAGGCGTCCATGCAAAGAAAACCTCAAGATTTATAGCCCATTATCATCATCTACAAATGTAGAAAGGAACATTACTTCTCTATGTTTCAGATTGCATCTGGATCTTGGTAAGTTATGATGTTTATGTATCTGAGAATGTAACAGGTACATTTGCTTTCATTTTATTGGGAACTGCTTATTCTTAACCATATATTACTTAAAATACCATACCTACCTATATAATTATAGTTGATTATTTGCATGAAAGCACAACACAAACTTTTAATACATAAAGAGGGGAACATTATTGTGGACATCTCACAGATTTCATGTAGATATTAGAAACATGCGCAAGTAATTGTAACGTTGCAATCTTGGGTTCCTTATTTAAGTTATACCTATTCAGAGTAAAATATTGTCGAATCTGGACGTATCTCGTTTGATGTGTGGGTATTCGCTACCTTACCCACGTACCCAGCCGAGTTAAATCACAATTTAGGTAAGGAAAATTGAAATATTACAAAATATTTCATTACAAAAACGTTACGTCACGTAAGTACAGCAATAAAATTCACGGTTAAACCATTATGAATTCAACTCACTAATAAATCACTAATAAGAATTTTATGCATTAAAGCAGCACATTATATTTGAATAATGACCTATATGTAACTAGTCTCTAAATTTTAAAGTTTTTCAAATTATCGTAATTATGTTTCACGCAAAAAATATTTTTTCTGCAACAAGATTAACAAAAAATGATATAAATAAATTATTGTACAACAGCGGATGAATCTATGCATAATGTGAAATCACACTTACTATTTTTATTGAAGAAAATAAGGCGTCCGAAAAAACCGAGAATCGAACCCGGGACACTTGGACCCTCCTACTGCGCCACTGAGCTACCGGCGACAACGCACTGAATTTATCAATCACTTGATGCTTGTCTCGAAGCAACCATCTAGCGACATCATTAATGCATTGTAACTGCATTCTCTTTCTTTTCGTGTGGGACACCGAGTCATTCAACAACCCAATGAACCCTAGTGTCAGAATTCTTCAACCGCCTTCTACACGTAGCAGGCTTCTGACATGGTTGTGTAACGACCGCCGTCTAAGTGATCATAGACAGCAACCGGGACCTACGGCTTAACGTACCAAAACTGCATTTAAATCACAACATATGGATAATTGTATTTTTCATGTTGCTTAACATTACCTCTATTGAATAAATAATCACTCGTATACATTTTGTTTTCACATTTATTTTAACAATAAACATTGTTACATCACATTTTTATTGATAAGAATTGAAATTAAGAACTAGACTAAAATCAGGTACTTTTTGTAAAAAATCACATCAACAATAAATAAAACAAACTCAACAACGTAACAAAAACTTAATAAAGGTAGAGACGAATAGAAATTTTAAACTTCTTTTCCCTACACTTATTGAATTAATAACTATATTACAATTATGCAACATTTAAATAGGTGTCTAAAAACAACATTTTGACCTGTTGATCATACGACCATATTCATCACTACGGAAAACTAAAATAAAGCTGAATTTCCAAAACAATACTAATAGCAGACCAAAAACTTATCACTTTTCTAATAGCAGATCAAAAACTAAGACAGCCTTTGATTTAAGTTCACTAGCTAGGTAATACCTACCTACACGCAAAAAAAGTCAACTGGCACGTCTTTAGCTTTATGTAGTTTTCATATTTGCCGCACAGTATCCATATGCTTCTAAATTCCAATCATCATGCGGTAAATATGAACACCATCTTACAACGTTCAGTACAGCATTCTTCTAAATCCAGCATATAGAATTCCTAAAGAAAAGTATTGATTCAAAGATGTGACGCCTCATGATGCGATATGGGGGCGGTTTTGTGCACCACGGCGTTGAACCCGTTGTGTTTGTCGGCGGTGTAGTCCACTGTGCGGATGGAACCGTCAGGCTCCACCACTGTGTACTGACCTGGAAAATAACATTACTTTATTTTAAAATAAGGTAGAGACGGAATAAAAGGAGAACCCGTTTCCTTGATACAAATGTATCGATTCGTTGAAACACGGACACCGGGTTTATCGGATCGTTTATTTACTCAGTGTCCCACACGAAAGAAAAAGATCATCAATTTTTTGTCGTATGGGACCGGGCATCAGAGGACGTCTGGATCAATTCACGTAAGAAGTTTTGAGTGAGAATTACAATGAATTTAAAAACCCATTTAACGTATTTTACATGACAAGATGATCAGATAGATCAGTACTAAATGGTTAAAATACACTTATGATGATTTCACGCAACATATTTTATTTTTATCAAATTCAAAACTAGATCTATAAATCTATGTCCCGGATGTTTTCATGACGAAGTCAATTTTCTTATATAAATTTAAGGTTTTTAAAACACATTTAAATTCCATCGGTAACAAAATTTATTTTGATAGACTATATTCCTGTAACTTCTCTAAATATTGACGTGATATGGTGTAGGAGTGTGTTATTATATTGTTACTGGGTAACGTGTAAGGTAACAAATATATTGGATCCAAAATATGAACCTAAGATTATGAAACGAAATTATCTTTATTCGAATCAATATTATGTTTTAATTAAAATTTTTGCCAACCGATGAACACTAAATTGAAATCATAAAAAAATACCTTTTACAACATCGCCGTCGCGGGACTCGTGGTGTGTCTTGATGTCTCCAGTATGGAAGTCGTTTACTCCGTACTTGAACACATATTTCGGGTACGCCTGAAACAAAATTCATAGCAAATGTCAGGCAATGATAGTGTATAAAGCTGTAGGCACGCATTAAAGGAAACTGATGTGTCCCTTGTCTCTTCCTAAAAGCGCAGGCGCTAATGCCTTGACTACGAGCTGAGACAAAAACTGCATCACCTCCAAATAGCTTCTCAAAATTATTTAAAAAAACTAGTGGATGGCCGCGGCTCCACCCACAAAGAAGTCGGTTTTAATCCCGTAGCATCCCATAGATTTTCTTTTTCGGGATAACAACTGTCCTTAATCCAAGCTAGAGGGATGCCTATATGTATGCCAAACTTAATGAAAATCGGTTAAGTAGTTTTAGCGTGCAGGAGTAACAAACAAACATACAAACTTTCGCATTTATAATATTAGTAGGACATTTGACAGCCCATCAGCTGGGAGCATCACCTACTACACTGCAGTGCCTACCTAAGAAAGTTGTAAAGACACATTTCAAAGTAACTTTGAGAATTGGATCACTGATAAGGAAGATAATTTACATCATGCTAACCGGCACAATGACCTACAGAGCAAAGTGTCTAAAAGTGATATAACCGGTTTAGAGCATAAAATTTGCAAAAATCAATATTTAAATGAACTTTACGCAACAGTATGACACCTCGTTTCTGGATCACACGAGAGCGTTGTCTTCTTTGAAAACGTCGCGTGCGCATGCAGTTTTGCGTAATCTTATAAGATACCATTTAGCCGTTATTTACTGCGCGGATGACGGTTTACGTTTAAAACCTACTGATTTTATTATTTTTAATGACGATTAGCCATAAGGCATTTTATCAACAGAAGATGACATTCGTTTGAGATTGTATGCAGATTAAATATGCAGGTAAATGTTAGAAACATTAGAATTTTTCTTAAGCCTGTGAATCTAACCTAATCAGGAACTATCGTTACAGCTCTTGCTTACATCTTTTGTTTAGGTTTGTTAATACTTCTTGGTCCATACACCCCCGAAGGTTCAAAGGTACTCAGTGATCCTGTCATCTAAGCTCTATTGAAATAAATATAATCCAAGGTTAGCATTATGACGCCAACTCCATATTTATCTGGCACCTTTTTTTCGTAGTGGCCACTATTAGTATTTTTTCTGTGGTAGTGTTGCGAAATAATGCATAAGTTTGACAGATTTACGTGGACTTTACTTACTTTCCGCGTTTAAGCATTGAATAAGATGTTGTTTAAGTCAGTTTGCAATAAAATATTTGTGTAATAGTCATGTAACATTGTATCTGTATCCTACAAAATTTTTAAGTTATAGGTATGGATGATTACTAACAAAATTAAAATTAGTTAGTTAATTTAAAAATCTTTTTAGACTGATGCTGCTCGGATTTAATTGTTGTTCAAAGCACTTCATGAAAAATTAAATCTAGCACTATCAATATATCCCTCCGTTGCCTGAACAAAATGTACAAAATGTCGTGAAAATGATTGCACCCGTTTGCGAGATTCCAATTTGTTGTATTATTCGTTGTTTGATGTTATTGTATGTTTTAAAGAAGTTAATTAAATAAATCCAAATAGCAATTTAATACCATTAATTTGATACATCCGTTGAGAGAGCGTAACCTGTCCTGATTAATTAAGAATTAAACGTACTGTAAGGATTTATAAGGTAGTTTACTTTATAACTAAGAGGCATTAAAAACCTACAAAATTATACTCGTTGTAGGTAAGCCGATTATGCCAATTTATAGTTTAACCGAACGGCACACTTTTGTTGCGCAAAAGTAGGAACAAAGTCGATTTTATTGGAATTATTAATAGATTATATAAATAAAACAGTGGGTAACCTATTTACTCCACTTCGTAACTTAGTGGCTGAAAAGTTATTGTAAATAATCCAGTTTCAAATTTACTAGTGTTTCTCTTTATTTATAGGTCTGATGGAAACGTTCTAAAAGTAATCAGTGCCTGTTTGTATTTGTCCTGTATCTGTTTTTGTGTTGATAAATCGAAATAAGTACTCTACTATTATTTAAGGTGTACAGACATTGAATATACTAGTGCGAACCCATTATTAAAATCAAATTCTCTGTTTTTGAATTAAACTAACTTGAGGTTTGACTAGTCGTTGCGGACTTTCTTTCGTACATGAAGTTGAATTACGACTTTTTAGAAATTCAACTCCTAGTCACCTCAACCACGACATACCATGGGGTACCAGTAATTTCACCGATTTCTGGTAAATTAAAACTTGCATAATACTAATTCTGATGTGCGCCCGACTATGTAATACTTGCCTCTTATGCTAACAGATTATCAGCACAGTTATCATGATGTAATTTAGATGCAGACCTGTTGAGATAATCGTTCGTGCTCTACCGCGAACCGTAATCAGAGGTGGGTAAGGTACTCATTAAGTAATGAGTAAAACTTCTTCTACAAATTTCTACTATGCATCAATAAACAGGCAACTAAGCAAGAAGTTGATAAAAGCCGAGTGAATATAAAGTAATATTGAAAGTTTATTTTAGGAATTCAAAGTTAATAGTCACCTTACAAATCGTAAAAGCTGCATTCCAAGACCTCACAAATCCAAGTCTAGAAGTAGACGCACTACAGACACATCATTGTTTTGTTTTTGGCTACCCCCAGAGGTACTCACATACAATTTACCGTTTACTAATGGGTTTTAGAGGTGGAATAGGTAACGACAAAGTAAACGTAATTATAACTTAATGCTATTACAGTCTATAGTTTAATTTTCTTAATCAGTGAATATCAAAAACTGACGTTGTAATCCTAGGATTAGTTTCAACGAACGCATTTCATTAATTAGGTAAGTTTGGTCTGATATTGTTCACGTTCATAATGATTTATATTCATTCCTGTTCCGTTCTACGTTTGGATATTATTTCAGTTCATTGATTAAAGGAACATTCGTTTAAGTGGCTTTCTTTCCACTTTATTGTACGTGCTCATTTACATTTCTACGTGTGCATCATAATAGTGCGTTTAGGTTACAATTTTTGACAGATATTTACGATTTAATGCGGATTCGTCCCGCGGCCAATTGAAATTCTTGAGATTTGTAAGTATCTTTCTTTAACATTTCTAGAGGTCTTACCTGCCAAATAGTATCACAAGTTAATCTCTGGTAGTCTGACAAAACGATCCTCCAAGGCTCCGCGACAATCCCAAGGAAGTTTCGCAGTGTGGTATTCTGGTTGAGCTTGCTCAATCGTCCACTCTATCTTTATCCTTAATCTACATCGTCCACTCTATCTCAACTTTATCCTAAATCTATCATTAATGAAAACTAAAGAGACGAACTTACATAGTAGTCGACGTGTTCATCATCGCTGATGTGGTGGTGCTCGAAGCCGAGCCGAGGCTGCGCGACTTGTCTCACGGTGTGCTTGTGGACGTGATGAGAGGGCGCCACTTGCGCGTCTATCGGCCGGAAGGACGTGTACAGACGTGCGTGTGCGCACGCCGCTAGCGCCAACACCAGGGTTATCACCTAAAAAGAAAAGAGCGAAGATTGAATACACTTTCATTCTTCTAAAATTTAAGACTCACTCTCTTGTTACACTGTTGTTAGTGGAACAATTTCTAAACTTCCCTATACTCCACCACCAGTGACTTAGCTGGGAGATCATCCTGACAGTTTTCGTTATACCGTAAAATAAATTAAACTTGAAGAGAGAGAGTCAAATAAAATCATTCTCCCTGTACCTATAGTGAAATCCCACCATATTATATTAAGGTTCCTATTTTGGCTTGTTTGAATATGACATCGAACATTTGTTATATCATATCGCACACTATCTATTATTCTGCATTGGACTCACGCAGTCGTGTGGAGACGTTTAGATATCTATTGGAGAACAGCGTCAAAACAAAATAATTATTGAAAAGAGAGTAATGGATGACTGATGATAGTGGAGTCAATGATCTTTAACGTTTTTGCATCAATTACATTATACCCTCATCAGCACATCAAAGCATTTGCGAACAAAAGCCGGTTTTTCAAACATTTCCCAAGACTTTCAGCCTGTTACAAAGCGTTACGTAGCGTTTCTTGCGTCGACGCATAACTCGGGTTTTCGCTTGAGTTAACAATGTTATTGTGATGTGACATTGGATTGTTTATGTGCGAACAACAGTTCAACGTGTTCCGACGTATCTTCGTTTGTAGTATGGGAATAAAGATAATTTAATTAAGACTTTTTTGGAGTCATCGACCTACGAGTTGAGTGTTGAGGGAATAGTTAATAAACAAGCGAATCCTTTTTTAATCAAAAACACACATACATACACAAATCACGCCTTTATTCATTGCATTGCAGGGTAAGGAGAGAGGAAGATTGTAAAATTACGGTCGTTATCACCACGTCTTACAAGTATTGAGGGCCCTTTCAGATGATTCGTGTACCACTGTAATGACAGGTTCTCAGCCTGTCGCCTAAAATTGTAATACACTTTGTCAAATACATATCTAAATAAAGAAGACTGCTTTGAATATGCCATCAAAGATGATCATAGGTACTTTGTTTTTCTTTGATATCAAGTTTTACCTACAATTTTATGCTCCCTTTCCTGCAATGATAAAATGCTCTATAAAAATACTTCCAGAGTGTAAAAATGTGAGAAAATCTTTAGGTATTTACTTAATTTCTTCATAGTTAAATCAAATTGGTTTTTCGCGTGAATACTATGTCATACAATTACATCAACTTTACACATAATTTTCAGAAAGCATGCAAAACATGAGCACTCAAGCGAAACAAAATAGTCTAAACAGGTGAATAACCAGCGATGATGTCAGACCAGTCAGGAAGTTGTGGGCATATGGCACCCAAATATATATTTCAAAAATTTACTAGTTCACACATAACACTACTAATAATAAGGTTTTTGACTTTTAATAAGTAACTTCGTTTTGTAGGTAGAGTCACTAACCACAATCTTACGATTTTCTCTTTTTTACAATGACTAATCCATACTGAGCCGCGTTTACACTAGGTTCATAACATTGTTAAAAAAGTTGTTGAAAAAGTTTGTCCTATATTTTCCTCTTTTTTACAATGACTAATTGTGACTATCAAAAAGTTAAATAAATAATTGAATTGAATATTATGATCTTATTATATCGTGCCGTGTGTCAAACAATTGTAATTAAAGTTATTCATCATTCTCCTAACCTTATCCCGTCCCTTTGTTGGGTCGGCTACCTACCTAGGGGAGTTGACATGGAACTAAGTTTTTATACACACAGAGCGACCCAAATCAATGAATGACCTCTGTAACCCAAAGCCTAACCTGGCCCGAATCCTAGCTTATGTCACATTCATATATCATCTGGATTCAAATATTATTTGAATGTGGGTTTCATCACGATGTTTTCCTTCGAATTTGATTAAAGTTATTATGAATAATTATAGATGTAGCTATTTTAAAATAGGCTAGTGACTATCAAAACTCTGCCGATTCAGCCAAATAACCTTAGTTTTCTAGCTGTAAAATGATCTATTATCATTGATCCAATCTAATCATGCGCGCTGTTAAGAAGTAAATTCGCTTATTACCAACCATATTTTTTACATATTTATGTCAAATCTTTTTACGTATAATGCAATTGTCTTTTTTACGATCGGAAATAAGAATAGGTACTCTATAAAATTGTAGCAAAACGTTTAAAAAGAAGGTTGTAATATTAGCATAGAACGATAGGGGTGTAGTGATCACTATGTGACAAAACCCGTTTTCTTCATAAAGATTAAAAAATAATAATTAGGTAAGTATACGAACAATGTTTAAAATGAAGTACTCGTATGTGTGCACAAGTATATTTTTAAAATTAAATTTTCGTTTAGCCACATAACGGCCACAAAACGAATACCTAATATAATTTTAATTTATTGAGATTTGACAAACAAATTATACTTAGTCTTACCTTACAGGCCATTGTTTACTTATATGTATTTTCGATCACAACTATTCAAGACACCACCACACTGAGCATATATCGATACGATAGCAAGACGAGCAGACGTGGAAAGGTTGTATGTCGAGTGAGGCGAGTGAAACTAGCCGACGTCTTTATACGCGGGGGCAGTTGGGCAGGGTGGGCGGAAATTCTGTAGGAGGGTAACATCTTCGGGATACTTCTGGGACACTTTAGTTCTGTAAGAAATGGTGGTGGTGGTGACTGTCCGCGCGAACGTGCGTTATATCCTATGAAAAGCTAAACGATCAAAAAAACATTATACGGTATTTTACAGTCAAACGAGATACTTTTTGAATCTTTATTTTGAATGGAAATGCAGAAATATAACATCGTCTATAGATAATAGTATAGTGTCAAAATAGACATTTTAAAATTGTAATTGAAATAAATATTAACAATACTAAGTTATGATTAAGTTTTTGTTGATGTTGTTAAGTTGTTTAACAATTATATCAGTGCATTATATGATAACATTGAGAACAGTAATATTTTTGTTCGATATCTTATTAGCGATCCAGAAAAACACCCTTTATTTTTGTGGGCTAAGATGCACTGTCAGGACTCCATAGTTACAACTTTAACTATACTCAAAGAATCATGCTATAAAATTCTGACTATAAAACATACAATAGCATTCACACAGAAAATTGATTATCATTATCCTACCAAGTATAGCAAATATCAATAATAATATATGCGCTTTTAAAGTCTCCTGTAATGTTCTAATGACCAATTCGCTTGTGCACTGGGTCATTAATAAAATACAAAAGTTGTACGCTTAAAGCTATTGTTCAAAAGTACTACGGGCGTCATTCATAATTTCTCAAAATATTCAAAGTTTGAATTAATAAACAGTAAAATTACTTTAATGTAAGTGTTCTGACGCCATCCAAAATGTACGATGCTACACATTGCTACTTTCATACAAAATACTGTTTTAGATAGTTTTAAAAAGTGCTCATTTGACCTGCTAGTCCACATCCCTATTATCTTCACTCGTCATTTTAGTTGTTGTTGTTGTACAATAAGTCCATACTTGTTCAGGAACCACAGGCCAGGCAACGTGGTTAGGTGTTACGAAATGTGGGCATTATTACATCTTATTACATCTAATAGGTAATGCAGTTATCGTCCGCATGCAACATTGAAGCTGCGAGCTGCGCGGGCGCAGCAGAGCGTGCAAATTGTTTACTTTTGTCTGTCAATTCATTGTATTGCAAATGCTGGACTCGCTTATTTCCTTGTGTCCTTTACTTCGAGTAGTAAAAAGAGTTGTTGAGTAACGGGATAAACAACAGCCCGGATATGAACCCGGATCGAAGATTTGTTACCATGTCTCTCAAGCAAGTGTCAGCAAGAAGCCTGGAGTCTAATTCATATTAAACATGTGCTCATTAACTGTTACCAAATTTACTAGTGCAAATATTTTAAGGGGTCAACCAGCCCATAAAACTTAACAACTTTCCCAAGGAACATAGGTCGATTCCTATGTGAGGTCCTAAACCAGTTGGGTTGTCTGAGGTTTTGCGCATTTAAAGTTACAGTTTATATAGTTAGTATTCTTTACTATTATTTAAAATCATAATCCGATAAACTTTTACCCCGTTTCCCAAACAAAGCTAACGGCACGCAGGCATTTCACCGTATGAACCACGTGATAAAATAAATCTAAAGGCTCATTTTCAATATTGGTGTTCAAGTAATTGGAACATTGCATTACTGCTCGCAACATGTCACAAACACACGAGATGTTGCGTACATTGCGTAGCGGGCGATCAGTAGCCTCACAGACCCACTTAGGCTCACTTTCTTTACGCACAATTATGTGACAAAATGTCTTACAATAATATAGCACGCGTAGATTGTCATAACTGTGCGACTAGCTAACCATGACGCGACAAAAATATTAGTATTTCTGCCTGACTTTTGGATTCAGCTACCATAGCTAGTTATGTGGTCCTTGCAGTATGGTGCTATAGCATCACCCTAGTTCTGCCTGTGGGTGTCGTAAGAGGTGACTAAGGGATAAATTCAGGGAATGGGCAGTAGCGTTCGCTGTGACTCACCTTCTACTGCGTTCGCCAATCCGCCTGCCAAGCGTGGTAAGTCTAGCAAATATCCCCAATAGGACAAAGCCCATGTGTAGCAGTGGAATTTTGTGGCTGTTCATTGTAGTAGTAGTTATAGTAGAATGTGAGTGTCTATTGTGATAATAGTTTGACAGGAGCATTCTAATACCTAATTATATGTGGTTGCGTACAGTATTATTTATCTGCACTTGTTTCATATTATTTATATTTTATTTTACGGAAAGTAATTCTCTCGAGAGTCATGTTCGGCGCCATGTCCATTATAAGTGACAGGTGGCGTGGAAATGTCTTCATCGTTGCCATTTTCTTGGTATTCCATTGTAAAATGTGGGATAAACCTAACTTTATCGAATGAAATAATGAAAACAAACAGTATTTTGCACAAAAGACCCGACTTAGCACGGATGACAAGTGTGGTAAAAAATGGCGGTATGTTTGAGTTTTGGCGAATATTATTGCATTACGCGAATCGTTACATCGGTTCATTTAGTCGAAGTCTAAATTTTAAAGTCAAGTTACCGGTTTTTAGTAACAAAGTACATTTTATAGGCACAACTTAATACAATTGTGATCGAATCTGTAATAGGAACATTAAGGAACGAGTGAGATAAAAGAATTTGATATTAATTTGTGCGTTCAAGTAATTTGATGGGGTTCTCTCTCGAAGCATACGCCAATATTTTGGAGTCAGAACGTATGTTTTCAATTCCGGGTCAGAACGAGACGTAAGACCGCGTTGTGTGAAGGTTTTCAATAATAATACATAAAATGACATAAATATTGTCTTTTTCTAAAATGTATTCTTCCACTAAAGGGTATAACAACATAACCTTATGTAATGCGCATCATTTAATTATCGTTCTGTTGCCCTTATTGTTCAATAGTTGAACATGTTATATGAGTACTTCATTGTTCGTGCTTCCGACAGATCTAGACACATTCATACAGTCATCATAGATTTACTTATAAAGACTGGTTTCGATATTGTTCACTGCGTTGGCATAATGCCGTGTGATGCCGGCTTAGAATAGCATCACCCCACATCCTTCCCGCGGGTGTCGTAAGAGGCGACTAAGGGACTCGAGGGTATTGGTGTATTACAATCTTTAGGCGACAGGCTGACAACCTGTCACTATAGTGATACACATGTTTTCTGGAACAATCTTGGAAAACAATCCTCAAAAATGTCAGACGTGGCGATAGCGACCGTATTTTTACGGCCGTTAGCGCTCTGCCTACCCCGCAACGGATAAAGGCGTGATATATATGTATGTTGGCATAATCACGGCATAATATATTTTAGTAAATGTGTTAATAAGTAGTATTTTATACTTGAATAAGTAATACAACAAAAAACACATGAAACATCCAACACAAATAACAAATAAGATTCATTTCAGAATAAAAAACTTTTTCAGTGGTTCTATTCAAGTCGAGTACAGAGACTTACCGACTTTACCATGAATACAAACTTTCATACTCGTACAAAATGTCAATCATATGCACTGACCTCGATAGTCTATTTTATGTCAATGATAAGGGATGTCATCAAACGACACGGGCGAAATCGCGGTAAAAAACACCATAAAATATAAAACTAGAGCTACGCAGAATCGACTCGACACTGGCAAAATCACAATTGAAAACGCCACTAAACAAGACATTGGATTGAATTTTCATACGCTGCTATATTCAAAGATTTTCTTAATTTGTTTAACGGTTTATTTTAGTGTAGGTAATCAACCTATTGTAGTTGCTTATTTTATTTATTTCTATCATTGGAGAAGTTTACGTTACCTACGTAAAACATTATAAGAATGTTGAAAAAGGTAAGTTGTGTTCAATACCTAGGTCTCTTTTTTAGCAATCTCAGATTTTTAATAACCAATCTTTAAAGATATATCTGCTCAATGGTGTGCCTATAAAATTGATTCCAAATAATGCATAAAATACGAAGCAGCAGAGTTCAAGCACTGAGCTGGACTGACTTAGCTAATTGCTAGACATTTACGGTGATGTCTGTACATAACATACCTACCTATAGGTATTTATTTATTTATTTTTTAGTTACCTTTAGTTACAGAACGCGCATAAAATTACGCAATATTTCGTATAATCACAGTTTTTTTTACTCCTGCAAATGCAACTACTAGGTACTATTCACACTCATGCATACAGGAGTAGCTATAAAGCACCTAAATAAACTTTACAAATCGGTTTTTGAATGGTCAATATGGTCAGGTTTCTTTACATTCAATAATATAATATCATTGGTCGTAGGTACCGATGTGATGTAAACTATGTCTATAATAACCGCTTGTTTAGTTATGTTCCTTACCTCACACACAGAGTTACGACTACCCTACTTCTACAGCCACAACAGTTCACTGCTAGATATGGGCCTCCCCCAGATTGTGGGGGTATTGGCGCATACTCATTTAACGACCGATGTGGCGCAGTGGTAGCGCGACTGCCTTTGACGCAGAAGGTCCCGGGTTCGATTCTCGGTGGGTCACTCACAAAAAGTTGATATTTATCACTTTGTGAATTTGCTCCCAGTCTGGTTAGGACATTGCGGGCTGAACCACCCGATTGTCCGTAAGTAAGATGGTTCCGTGTTTCGGATGGCACGTTAAGCCGTAGGTCCCGGTTGCTGTCTATGATCACTTAGATGGCGGTCGTTTCACAACCATGTCAGAAGCCTGCTACATGTAGAAGGCGGTTGAAAAATTCTGACACTAGGGTTCATCGGGTCGTTAGACGACTCCGTGTCCCACACGAAAAAGAAGAAGAAGGCGTACTCATGATAAATTCACACGCTGCTGCCCATTCCCTAGTTTCATCCCTTAGTTGCCTCTTACGACCTGCAGAAGTTGTGGTGATACTATTCTAATCCGGCACCACACGACTTACGACTACTATCTTACCTATTTTCTCGTTGAGTGGAACCCAGAGTTGATAAGTGGCCAGCCCATCTTTATCTCCAATTTCAATACCATATTTTTTTTTCAAATTTACCAGCGTGTTTTTCTGCGGAAAAAGTGTGAATTCAACGTACCTTTCTGTTTTACTAATTCGTTAGGTATTTGAAATTTTTATCTGTTGCAGACTCAAAAGTCACAAAATTTGGCCTCAACTACAAAAAACCCATCTGTAGGGTGTTCTCTATGCAAGAATTGCTCGCCTGCCACGGCATTTTACGTTTGCGATTCCGGCCACGTTTTATGCGAAAACTGCCAACAGTCGAGTAAGATTATTATTTTATGTTTATAATCATCTAGCATTTTATTTATACTATACACCATTTCAAATTCACTGCCTAAGTAACTTTAAGCCCTAACACAGTTCGGCGGCGTAAAAATTTAAACGAGTTATTGCAGATGAATCAGAAAAGAGAAAAGATAGTGGCGATTGTTTACCTGGGAAGACCCGTTCAAAGCATACCAAGAAACAAAAAAACTTACAGACGAAATCGTCCTGCAGTCTGAGCAAGGATTTAGCAAGTGGCGATCACGATAAACGCGACAAAACTACCAGTAAGTTACATAAAACCATTTTATTACCAGATAAAATAAAAATGTGAAAGTTTAACAATAATTTACTGGGCATATAACAATTAATGTTTGGTTACAGCTAAGGAAAAGAAATCGAAGAGCGAATGTAGAATTACCTTTTGCAAGGATCATGTCGACACCAAAAACACCGCGGAAAATGTAATATAAACTTAATAACCAAATATAAAAATAAGTATAACGTAAATGACAATCTTATTTTGATTATGAAATTGACTTTAGTACGTATATTATTACTTATGGCTGAGTTAAGAGTCTGTTTTATTTATTCAGAATATGTGGTATCTTAAGAGGAATGCCGTTTAGGCATATTTTTTAATATCTACTTTTACTAAAGACATAAGTATGTGTATGTTTTAGAAAACCGCACAAGAGGAAAAGTTGGAGACAATCATAGAGTATAAGAACTCCAACTATAAGGAAGATCATTCCAGCACCAGCAGTCTGGAGACTATCTCTTTGAACCAAGATATGGAGCTGATGAAAGAGCTCCCAAAGCTGCCGGACCACCATGTGTGCCCCAGGTGGTACAACTACTTAATTTTAGAATTTACTGGGTAATAGTATTTTACAATGTTTCGTACTTGTATCGAATTACAATGGAGGAGGCTGGACTGTCGTAGTTGTTAAAGCTGTTTGAACTCTATGTTGATTGCGATAAAGAGATAAATGTAAAAAATGCTGCTCAGGATATACCTTAAATAATAAATACAATAACAACTCATAAAACTTTAGAATCAGCGCATAGAAAAGGCTGTAAACAAATCAACTGCAAATATTTTAAGGGGTCGACCAGTCCATGAATTTGAACAGCTTGCTCCAAGGAATATAGGTTAAATTATTTTTAATACTTGACGTCCTATACCAAATGCATCAGATCTACTTACAAGCTGACCGAGTTATTTGTTTGGGAGGTACAATCATTTTTTCATATATCATGCTAGTTATGTTCCTTAGGGATAGTTGTACAGTTTCATGGGCTGATTCTAGCAAGTAGTTTTTTCTACGTTTTAATTTTTACAATCCGAACGAACTTCATTTGCAATAAAATATTTCCACTTACTAAACTTTATTTCCAGACCTGTGCAGTGTCCTGTTGAAGAATGTAAAAAAATTATAGCTTTGGATTCAGTAATGCTACATTTCTATTTTGACCACTCCAAAGTACCGCGCATGACCTTGAGCGGAAAAGCAGCTAGACGAATTTTCTTAAAATCTAGCAACTTCGCTTCGGAGGCTCAATGTTTGTGTATATTTTCACTGCAAGATGATACAGGGTAAGTTAATTTTTATCCTGTGTATATCCAAATCAGAAATATTGTACCTAGTGATTCACTGCCATCTTTATCTTATCAATAAAAAAATGTTTTCTACTAGGACCATCATGGTGGTATGGTATCTTCTCTTCACACATTTTAAGTAATTTTTACATGTATTTGATTTCCTTATATACATCTGACTGAAGGCACACATTTTTGAAGGTTCACATTTTTAAATCTTTCCATTAATCATATTCAAAGTGGCATCCGGAAGGTATATAACTAATATGAATACGACCTTTATCTCTTTCAGTGACACTCCGAAAGTTACCGCGGGAGATGTCCACGCAAAATGTAAATCTTTACTTTTAATGGGAGCAAAGATGCAAGTGGAAAAACTGAAACATCGTAACGGTTGTGCCATGCCGATGACAGTTAGAAATGTTGCAGCGCAAACCGAGTTGCATAGAAGTGATGCCGCTAAAACGGTTGTCCACATAGTGTTTGCCTTATAAAAACCTTTGTATTTAAAAAATGCCTTATAAAAACTCCTAGAACCTTTAAACAATATTGAAAGTCAAACTTAACACGCCAGACGTGCGCCAGACACAAAAATGGCCGGAATAGCGAAATAGAATGGTCAAGTATAACTTGTACTTGAATGTTAAGGATCCATCTATATTATATTTCGCTATAAGTAATTGAGCTAATTTATCTCTTTTACCAACAGGACTTTTAAGATACTAATTATATACCTTATTTTTTTAAACCTTGCTTATATTTTTGCAGAAAAGTTCTATTAGTATCAAGAAATGCGAGACTTACAGAGCAATAGCGCAGTTTGAATTTGATAATAATGAAACTCTATTGCTATGGCTTTGCAAACAGGATGACAGCACAAATTGTTATAGTGTATGTACCTACCTGATCTTTACGCTATGACTACGGATATTTACTTCGCGTATAGCTCCATCTGTCTTTTAGCCGTAAGAAATGTGCCAGTTTGCATACCAGATACAGCGAATACGAGGCCGACTACAGTGGCCATCGGCTTCGTTGAGAACTTAACAAGCTATACGCTTATCGAGTTCAGTCGCCCGCGTAGAGATGGCGATTTTTGACAAAAACAGATTCTCTGTAAAGTTATGAAACTTTGCTAAGTATTTGTTTTTGTCACGTAGACCAGTTACTGAGATTTTCAATAAAAACCAGCTTATAGTCGTATGGTTTAGTCCTACCCTTACCCTCTCTATCTCTCTTCGTATGGGACACCGAGTCGTCCAACGACCCAATGAACCCCCTGACTGTGGCTAAAGGATTAAGATGAATGGCAGTGGTAAATTTGTCGAGATATAAAAATAACCAACCCTAAAAACAAAGACGCCAGAGTATCCAACAAAACCCTCGAATGTGTTTTTGAATCCATAAATTAAAAAGGAGGAAATAGTTTTTTTGGTTCCATCAATGGAGCCACCCAATGGATCTAAGTGGACGAAGGGTAAATATTATGTGAATGCCTAAGTTCTTATTCAATTTCAGATTTCTGTCCTAAGCAGAGACAAAAGGCAAGGTTTCAGTTACATCGGTGAAGCGATCCACATCAGAATTGAGCAGTCCCCAGCAGACATGTTCGACCGAGCTGACTGCCTCATGGTACCTGGCACCGCCCTCAACAGGCTCCTGGATGAGGAGAACCATATTTGTATTGTAGTTAATGTTGTAGTATAGACGTATGACGTGTTTAGGAGGTTATTTTATTCAATAAAGTTTTTGAAAACAATTTTTGTGCTTAAAGTTTGTTTTGTGTTTTAGAATTTATAAACACTTCGCTTCTAAAGTATTCTTGCATAGATATGTAGCTGTTTTGCTTGCTATTTATCTTTGTTTTACTGAAAAGCGGCCCACCCAAAGGTTGTACCCACTGCTAAATATTTCCCCGTGGGAATAAAAGTTTTTCCGGCATATAACATACACACAAACTTTTAAATTCCAGTGTCTATTTTAAAAGACGCATCAACATCCGTCGAGTGGTTTCGGTGGGCGTAGCGGTTTCCAAGACCGACAGACGATAAAGCCATGAGAAAATACGACTTATTTTTTAAACTACTTATTGATAAATAATGGCATTTTAAACACTACTAAAAGTCGTGGGTTTCATTTACCAAAAAAACTACTACAATTACAAAATTGTACTGCCTGACAGATTAAAATACACTTATCTTGCCTAAGCTATTTATTTTTAAAATAAAGTTAGCAAGTACCTAGCTAGGTAATACAAAAATCACTTACATAAAAGCTATTACTAAAAAAGTACTCTCAAGTAAGTACTCTCAAAGTACAGTTCCTCTCAATAACAAAAATATACTATATATCACAAAACTCTCCTCCTCCTTCCGCCGCATCTTCCTCCACATCCACCAGAGCCTTCCTCGCCTTCTTCACGAAGTTGTAAACTTTCACCTTTTCATTATTAGGTCCACACTGCTGACTTTCCAAATCATTGTTAGCATATATTTCATAATCAGGACCCTTGTACTTTCTCTTTTGGTGAACAGGAGCCTCTTTTTTATGGAATGAATCTAAATTATTGGCATTAGTTTCGTATTTATTGCTAGTTTTTGGCTCAGGATATTTAAAGGTTGCAATGGTATCAAACAATTTGCTTTTAACAAGTGCGTCTGGCATGTTTTCTTTACCAATTATGGACAGGGACTTGTCATTTTCTTTTTTGCGTTGTAACTTATTTTCTTGCGTTGGTACTGACATTATAGGTTCTTCTTTTGGTTCTTCTTGATTCTCTTGCACTGTTTTGAAGCTGTTTAATTCAACTCTGTAAAAGGTATAAGAGTTTATTTCGTTATTTTCATGAAAACTATTTTAGTTGTCTTCAGTTCTTCACTAATTGTAGAGCTATAAATTTAAAATTTTACCCATAACTGGAGTCATCTGCGAAGTACTTCACTTGCACTTGGCTCCCATCTTTGTCCACATAAGCATATTGTCCTATCACAGTACCATTGGGGTAAAGTTTCTCTTCAGGTTGTATTGGCATTTCAGTACTGGTAGTTGGATAACCTGATGAATATTTTTTTAAATAAAACGTTAAATATATAGCGTATCTCTGACTTGTTTATGAAGAGTGATAAAAGAAGATAGAGCTAAATCCAGTGGATTAAACTTTAAAAATAATGACTGTCTTGAAAAATTTATATAAAATAAATCTACCTATATTGCAAAAATACCTATAATGAAAACGGATGAAGGGCTGGGGTCCCTGCCACAACCAATAAACTAATACACTCTTACCGAAGTAACATATAACTTACCTTTTGCCACTAGTAAAAATAAAGACATACATATCGAAAGTTTCACAAAATTATGAACTTTTACTGTTAATTCTTGCTTCATTTTACAAAATTAAAAAAGTTTGAAAAAATCCACAGTAAAAATCAAACACGAATATTGAAATCAAATTGGCATGTATGTTTTTTCCGCTGAAAGACATAAATTCTGCAAAGTGCACTGTCAGTTGTCAGTAATCAAATGTACAGTGCAATATGATATAAAAAGTATTAAATACTAAGGTTTTTGGTTGCATATGGTGCACATATTGGCTCACCGCTAGGTTAGTATTATGTTCCTTGCATATTAGGGTGTGCATGTGGCGTGTATTAATTTGCTTCTTTACATGTTTTTGTGTCAAATAAATATTTTGTAAATATCTTAGTAGGGAAGATCGACAAGTAAAATTATTTTTTTCTTTCTTTCCCCTGAATGAATTAATTTGGACGATTAACCAGCTTAAGTTTGATAGTTAAATTCGATTCTGTGACTCTTTCATTAATAAGTGGGATCAGTAAACTTAGATTGTATAATAAATAATACTTTATTAATACTTAATAATCTTTTATCCTATTTTGATATCACTTTCGATGTAATTTGTATTCCTCATTCTAGGGACTATTATTCTAATCTTCCGCATAAGAACTTGGGGGCCCGATGAAATTGTGTGTAGGTCTATTAACGTAATAGTTATTATTCGTGTTCTTGTTTGGTTTCTTAGGCCGAGACCAAGTCACAGAGGATGCAGCCTGATCAAAGGGTCTGGACGATGCTGGTGAATATGACTCTGAAGGTCTTAGTGGTTGAGCTGGATAGACTCCTGAAGGTTTTGATGGTGCAGCTGGGTAAAATTCAGAGGGCCTTAATTGTTCAGCTGGCGTTTGATATGATGGATACACTGATTGAGGAGGTGGATCTCTATAAGGTCTGTATGGAGGATCTCGCATTACTCTGAAAAAAAAACTTATCATGTGACCATTCCATCAAAATAGGCTAAATTCTAATACGAGGGGACCTAAACATAATGAAATTATATGTGTTGCCGCCTTCAACTGCTTGTGTTTTGAGCTATTCAATAAGAAGGATAAAAATTGGTATTGAAAGTAACCAGTGAAAAAAGGTATTCTATTCCTTACCTATAGCCTTTTGCATCGGCGACGTATCGGTACCGCTGCGGTCTACCCCAAGCATCTATGTATCCATAGCTCCCAACAACCGTGCCGTTTGGATACCTCTCTTCTGTTCGGAACTGGCTGTTACCAGTTGCTGGGTCTTTAACATCATATCCGAAGGAATACGTGCCAGGGTGACCTAGAACATGATTGAGAACCGTGATTTGAGTCAATGCTATCATGGTCTCTTGTCTTCAAACATGGTAAAAATACGTGAATAACAAACTTATAGCTATATGTCTTTATAGGTAAGGTATTATATATTTCATTGAATTATAGGTATAGCTTAATGTTTGGATGTTTACAAGGGACTAACCATCGATGTCATTATTGAAGTAGTATGGCATTGGCTCCGCTAAACTCAACCTGGCTTGCCTAGGCGAAGATATAAACCTCGCATGGCAAACCAGCAAGATTGAAAACTGAAACAAAAAATTAATTAGTTTTATAAGACTTAAACACCTCATATCTATTTGTGATGTGTTGAGTAAGAATAACCCTCTCTTTTCTTTTTTCACTATCGATAATCTATTAGGTTAACCACCTAGTTGTTCCACTTCACCGCAGCGTACTGTCGTATATATCACTTAAGGGTTACTTGTTTGTAAATCTTAGTGCAAATGCTAATTCTACCAGTATAAATATTTGCTATAAAGATACCACATTCAACCTGCTAGTACTTAAATATTACTAGCAATAATATGTATAACGATGGATTTTACTGTGAAGTACTGAGTACTGTGACATTGAGTTATGGAATCATTTTATCTCTGTCAAAATAAGATACTCATATAATAGAGAGCAAATAAAATATTTATATATTACATAAATTGTAAAGAAAATGGTCGTTGGTTTTATTAAAACTATCTACTAATTTTTAAATGAAATGCATGAGGGATACGATAGGAAGTAATTATATTTTACGAAAAAGCATGAAGTTGTTTCAAACGTTTCAAACTTAGATGAATTATAGTTCTCGCTAGCTTAGCGATACCTAACAATATTCAAATCAATAATTTAAGGTTTCAAGTTAGTATAGAAGGCAGCACCCAAGAACATAAAGAAAATCCATTAGTTACATTTACAAAATGTTTATGTTCCATCACCGTGTTACAATAAACGACTTTGAGTTTGAGTTCAGAGTTGTACGACGGTAACGTATTTTGCAAATTTTATTCCAATTTTTTCATTGAAAGTGTTCTGCTCAGTTACATAGCACGCCGTTTGTCTAAGTTAAGAGTGCCTGATTCTATCTAAAAGCAAGTGCACCAATATAATGGCAATTTTTTATATCATGCTCCACCACGTCTTTAATAATATGTAATTTGGTATACTCACTGTAAATGTAGCAACTATTTGAAAATCTCTCCACATTGTTAGGACCACCTTTCTTCGACACTATCTCCTGTGAACTGTCCACGGTCACTGTCTTCAAACGCCTGACTCCGCTCTTTATGGTTATTTCCTTTTGGTAGTGTTTTAGTAGGCACTTTAACGTATATCCAGAGGTTCTCAAAGAATTATTTTATAACAACAAACATGTTTGACTGGCATTTGAATTCATTTAGTTTTTCGTTAACTTGAAAGCGCTCTTGTAAAAAATACTTGATAACTAAAATAATTTTCAGATATATATTTTTTTCGTTACTGGATAATTTAAAATGATATTTTTTTTATTCCATTCTGAATTGTACTATCTTTTAAGTCAAGTCATACTATTTTTTAAGAAATAAAATGTTCAATCTGAACACATAGTTTATCAAATCAACGTCATTTTCTAACCATTGTTATATCAAGCACGCAATTCGAAACCAAGCCCATGTTCAGCAGTGGACTCTTGCGACTGTTAAGCTGAAGGTTAAGGTTGATCTAAACTTTGAGAACGTCTTAGTTAGTGGGTGAGGGCAATTTCGCCCATATCAGCATAGCTGACGTCATGCGGAAGGATAAGGCAGGTTGTGTTATCTGGGGCGACGAAAGCTCGAAGCCGTGATGAATGAAAACAAGCCTGCATATGGAGATAAGCTTTATTGATACTTTATAAGCTTTGGCACACCAAAGCTTTACGTTAAAATAATTTCATCGATTAATTTTATTTACATAAAACGGTTTACTAAATGGTCAACCAAATCTTTTTGTATCTCTCATTTATAACGAAAGTAAGCCAACGGACATGACTAAAACATTTGAAAAAAATAAGTGAGTACATATTACATAGTTAAATGAAGATCGGCCGAATCAGTTTCTGAAACATAAATGCGATTTCTATGCATATTTTTTTTTGTATACAAGTAGGGCTAGAATATAAGTATCTATTATATTTTATGTCATATTCACATAAATTATATCCCTCGAATATAACATTCTTAGCTTGCGGGACTTTTTATTGCATTTATTCAAGTATCAAAATATTCCATTGTGAACTTTAAATTATAAAGTAGTGAGTTAATAAAAATGCAGTTGGTGTCAGCGTTTTATTGGAAACAGACTAATTTGGCACTTTTATGACAACACTTACATACGATCGCCCACTGGTTTCCATTTCAAGAGTGTCTTTAAAAGTTAGCATAGGGCTTAGTTTAGAGATTTATCACACCAGCATTTTCATATGAGAAATACCATTTTAAAAGTTGTTTTGTTATAATATTGAGATACAAGAAATCGTGTTCTTAACTTTTTAATTAAGAAAGTAAATTTTCCTCGTATCAATTATATTGGATTTCTTAGGTAGGTAGGTACTTCTTCCGCCATTCACAAGGATTAGGAGTCAATACTAAAATGATTGACGATATAACGGCATTCAAACCTCTAAATAACCTCGATCAAGCCCACCCGTCCGCAAGTTCATATAAGGGATTTATTATATGGGCACATAAATTTCTGCGTCCTAACTGGTCGTATTCGAAATTGGATAGAGGGTTTTGATCTTTATAAATTTGATGTTTACTGGTGAATATTGAAACTGTTGTTACTTTTTAATGGATTCCATAGATATCACTATAGTATCAAGTTGTGAATGACCTAAGTACTTCGATTATCAACAGCACATCAATTTGTTTTCGTACAATTGCTAGGAATAACCAATGTTAATTGATCCCTTCAGTGGGTAAGTTGATATGCTGCTGGTGTACCTACATGCTGGTGTACCTACGTGTACCTGTTAAGCTATATAATTGTAATTGATTAAATAAATAAATAAATAATATGTAATGTGTAACGTACTACTCGTAATTTCTTCTCGTGGCTCTATTTTGCACGTTTTTTTATTTGGTCGTTTTTCTTACTTTTTTATTAAACTATCCAATTTATTTGATTCTATCGCATCAACATAACGGTTGGTGCCTATATCTCCCATCCAGTTGATATCCAACAATTTTTCACGTGAGCACAGCTACGCTCTCATTTATCTTGTTTTCTATTAAGGCCTGTGCTGCCTGCCACTCTATATTGCCGCGATTATTCTTTTCTGTAGATAACCGCTACATTGTTTTTATTCCCTAATGTTATATTATTATTATTATTTTCTCGGACATTATTTTTTATTGAATCAGTACCTAATATTAGGTAGATAAAATTAATTTTAATTCATTCATTTTTATGTTAAAAATAATATGTCATATCCTTCTTATCTACTATGTCTATGACAGGTGTTGAAGGTTCTAATATTCGGTGTATGTAAGTTTGACAAAAACTGAGTTAAAATTTCAATAATTTTAAATTTTTTATACCCCAGCAGAGTAACAGGACAAGGCAAGGAGAATGGTGATGATATGACGTTGTATCATAAAAAGACTTGTAAATGAATAATCATTTTATATTTAAATTTTAAACATTTTGGGATAAATATATTAAATAAAAAATAAATACAAAAGAAGAGAAAGGATATTGAGATCATAAAATAATGATAATGTATGAAATACACTTATAGATATTTAAAATAAAATAATTTTTTTTTATGTTTTTTATCTGTACAAATCGGTGTAACTCTATACAAGTTAAATACTTATTAGGTACAAAAGCAAGTCAACACATAGAGCTAAGAAAAATAATTAATATCTAATTGTACTTCAGATGCTTCAGTATTATTTAAATGGCATTTTGAGCACTTAATTCCTTCCATAACATACAATTCTTGGCATACCATACAAAACTAACACATTCTATCCTGAACCTATATTTGGCTGTTTTGCATTAAACAAATACTCTATAGACAGGATAAAGTTCTCTTGAATAGATATTTACAAGTTTAATAGAACAGAAAACTAAAGAAGGTAATTAGTATTTGAACAAAAAATCCAAATATTACCATTTCTAGATACTCCATTAACACAATACCAATCCTATCCCACCAAGTTTCCACCTTGCCTTAAGACAGTGCTTATTCTAAATTTAAAACTTATTGTTCGGTAACTAGGTTTGCACTAGCTAGGATCTTCTATCCATAATATGCTGGAGCAGGTGCGTAGTGGGCCACTGGTGCTACCGGGACCTGTATAACACACGTATAAAATCAGAGAATCACACTTCTGTTTTTCACAGAAAATTTGTAGGTTTTATTTCGGACTATGCAAAATTATTATTTCACGCGTAATTCATAATTTATTGCAGACAAGTTTGTCAAAGAACAAGTCAGACGCAGTTAGTCGTTTGGAAACTTTATCAACAATTGTTTGGCCAACCGATACAATTTCTCTAAATAATAAACTATTACAAATACATACTACCTACTTACTTCAACAAACAGGAAATTAATGATCTATTGTGTTTCGTACATATTATCAACATGTAATTTGAAAGTATATTATTATCGACATGTAATTTGAAAGTAAAATGAAATACAGTGATTTAAAAAAACAATCGTTGCTTACTTTTTGGTTTCGAAGTATGGGTGTTTCATAAATTATCCAGCAACTTTGTAGCTACATAGAGTTCAGTCAATAAACTTATATTGTGACTATGAATGAACGTACGAAGACTAAAGATTACCTACTGACATATTGACCTATTTATATTTACGCAGTGGACAAGTGATTCTTGGTTTTACTGTCGACGTTACATCAATTCATTCAATATGTAGGTAGGTACTAAGAGTAAGTACCAAATTATGTATTAGTATCTAGCCACTTGTATCTATCGATGAATACTTTGTTCGTTTATAGATTTGGAGTATAATCAATGTAAAAAAATCATTGTAATTCATTTTAGTCGTCTATCTGTTGCCGAGACATAATACTTAAATGCTTTTCTTAAAGATAAAGATATAAAGATAAAGATATTTTATTTGTCAAACATGGGTAATATAAAAATACAGTTGTTGGTGTCAAATAAATTACAGATCTCTATGTTTTGCCTTCCAGCATACAAATTACAAATTTATGTCTTAACAAACATGACTCACCACGGTTCAGTCAGATCACTAATAAAACTTGAACTTTTTCTGTCAAAGTATGTCCATGTCAAGGTGTTCTCATTCCTTAGCCAATAGCGGTGCCAAGAGTTCTAAGAAAAGTAGAGTCGCCTTATCAGGGAAATTTGGTAAAATATGTCGGCCAAGATTCACGGCTCGGCGTGTTTCCTTATAAGCGTATTCGCCATTAGGCTTGCGCAAGCGCCGGCGCGACTCGCAATCTACGGGAAATCCAGTTTGTGTAATGTTGTACTTAGCCTAACTAGACACCTGTACCTAGAATACCTAGTTTATAAAGTTGTAATTTTGTCTGTAATTACTTCAAAATCATTAAATGCGTAACCCGTATGAGGCGTAAGATTGAAAATTACTTGGTAATTATTATAACGGTAATAAACGCCTTAGAATTTATTATAATGGACTAGTGGCTAAAACGCTTAGAAGTGAACTTTTTTCATAATATTGACTTTGTGAAGTGTTTGGATAGATTTTATAAACGACGAGATGAATAAAAGTGTACCTAAATGTGTATTCGAAATGCAAATAAATAAATGTTAACTGCTGATAAAAGATGAATGGAAGAAGTTGACAAGTTGCGCTGACTTCAATTAAATTGGGATAAGGGCAAGTAGATGATTCACAAAAGTTGTAAAACCAGACGTCTATGTGGTTCTTACCGGATGTACAGCCCCAGTTTTGTGCACGACGGCATTGAATCCGTTGTGGTCGTCAGCCGCGTAGGACACCGTGCGAGTAGAACCATCAGGTTCCACTAATGAGTAGCTTCCTGAAAATAAATAGAATATATTGTAAAGAGTAAAATGGTTAACTTGAGTCAAGCAACGTACGACTTCCATTAGGTAATACGCATGCCCGAACCGTCACACGTAAACTAAGGGCTAACGTTGCATCGTGCGGATCGTACGCGCGGGTATTCGCGCGTATAACACACACTTCATTTGAAACTCGTGGACCACGCTGGGCTGACGCCATTTCTTGCTTTTACAGTAACTCGTGGTATTTCTCATCATTGAAACAACATATACATTTGGTTGATCATGGAACGAATCAAACTGCGAAAAAGACTTTTTAAGCGCTACAAGGTAAGGCGAAACGCACACTTAACGCACGACGGACCGCAAAAATATCGCAGCGTTCTGTCAGATCCATACTATACGTAGAATTAGAAATGTCAATCTCCATACAAAAACCGCACTCGACGGACGACACTGCGATAGCGCTGCATCGAGTGCGGTTGAGCGGATTTAGCATGGGGATTGACATTTCTAGTATGGATCTGACAGACCACTGTAATATTTTTGCGCTCCGTCGTGTATTCCTCGCCTCGCGCGCCAAGTGTATTCCTCGCCTTAGAAAACGTACCTTTGACGACGTCACCGTCCCTCTCCTCCTGCTGAGACTTGATGTCGCCGGTATGAGGGTCCTTTACACCGTAATTAAACGCGTACTTGGGGTAGGCCTGCGAAGAAACGAAAAACTTCAAACAAGTCAACTACCTAAAAATAATATACCCTGGGTACGTATGTGTACCAAGCAATCAACAACCGTTGAAGAATTTTCTGCAATTAATCGCACTCTGCTGCGGAAAACTTGCGATGACAACCGGTGAGTGTGCTATGGCAGGCAAATGTCGTGTGACAGGCGCGCGTGCGTACATTGCACCGTACTGCGGCAAGCTCACCGCACTGTGACGTTAGCAGTATTAACTAAGATAGTAGAAACACACTGACCACAGGTTCCGCGACGGCAACCGGTGCATGCGCAATGACAGGTGCATGCGCTATGACAGGCGCGTGTGCGTAGATCGCACCGTACTGCGGCAAGCTGACCGCGCTGCCGATGCATGCTAGTAGTATGAACGCCTAAGGAGAAAATACAAAGTTTTTAAAAAAGTGTAAATATGACTTACAAGTTATTTTTCATAACGAACCTGATCAATTCTATTGCCAGTTTTCTATTTTTCTTTTGCCCAACATTTCTGACAGGAATACTTTAATAAGTACAATCAAGTTTATGTGTTTAAGATGAAGTAAAAATACAGGGTTATTTTTTAATCAGTACGCAAACCTTGTAGGGTGAGTCTACTCATGATACTGAACAACTTTTATTATGGGGCCACATGCGAAATGACAAAAAAAAAATTGGGTGTTCCATAGAAAAATTCATACCTACTCGGCAAAAATGTATGGAGCACCCAAATTTTTTTTTGCGATTTCGCAGGTGACCCCATAGTGAAAGTTGTTCAGAATCATGAGTTGTAACACCCTGCAAAGTTTGCGTATTGACTAAAAAATAACAATGTATATTTTTTCTCTTTAGATTACATTAGTATCATTTAAATAGAAATGAAAAAGCAACCAAATAAGATGAAGGATAACTATCAATTAGAACATTTTATATGTGCGGCCTAATTTGTTTTATTTTGACCTATGTGTTTGTGAAGAAAGATTTTCAGATTCATTAGCTACTTCATTTCTATATTGTCTTATTGTTTTATGATATGACGTTCATGACGATGATGATGATGTATCTACACATGACATGGTCTTCATATTCGAAATTGCTCAGAGAGATCATAATCATCAATCTTCCTAATTTCAAAAGTATATACATACATATATCACGCCTTTATCCCTTGCGGGGAAGGCAGAGCGTTAAAAGTGCCTGATTGATAATATCGAAAATCAGAATGTTAAACACTCACCCACATGGTGGCTCCTGCTATTGCACTAGCATGGGATCCCGGCGGCGCGCGCGCAGCTTTTAAATACTCTCGGACCCCTCCATTAGCCTTGCACCTGCCTATGCACTAAGCCTAGACTATGCTCTATAGTATAGGGACCTAAAATCAAAATGTCCTATCAGCTGGGAGACAACTCAATATTATTTTTGATTTAAGCTCGCATTTATATATGTTCTTACTGATTGTTTTTTTTTCTGTAACTTTTAGGTATGTATGTACAACGGTGCCGTGTGATGCCGGCTTAGAATAGCATCACCCCACATCCTTCCCGCGGGAGTCGTAAGAGGCGACTAAGGGACTCGAGAGTATTGGTGTATTGAATTTTTTAGGCGACAGGCTGACAACCTGTCACTATAGTGATACACATGTTTTCTGAAACAACCTTGGAAAACAATCCTCAAAATTGTCAGACGTGGTGATAGCGGCCGCATTCTTATGGCCGTTAACGCTCTGCCTACCCCGCAAGGGATAAAGGCGTGATATATGTATGTATGTATGTATGTACAACGAAGAGTAATAATAATAAAAATAACAAATCCGCTAGATACGCTCTTGCCTTGACAAAGTTATAGAATCGGTCGTTTTATAATAAACTTTTGCAAAATGTGATCCTAAAATGCATTTGTTGGCTACCATAGTGCACAAATATAGTTTTTGCCAGTAGTTTATTTAATATATTTATTCTTCTTAATATCTACAAAGTTTAAATTATATATGTGTTATAAATACCTACATGTATTTTACACTAGTCGAACAAATAATATATCCTGCGTGTGCAAATTATAATTAGTATTTACCTACCTTTAAAATATTGTATACTGATTTCAATTATACCTAGTCGCAAAATTTGTAGTGCATTAAAAGTTTGTTTACTTTAGTTGTAAAATTAATTCATCTTCATTATTTCGAAGACACTCCAGGAAAATTAGCTCTTAATGGATCTACTTTGATTACATGTGAGCACTTACCTGTTTTATGTGCAACTCTTTTTAGTCGCTTAGTTGTCTGTAAGATATAGCTAAATCGTCAATATAAAACTGTCAAATATACAATTAAATGTATGCAATGTACTCGCGTATTTTTAGACAGTATGTTATGAGATATGACATGGAAAAAAAAATGATTTTGTATTTAAATTATCTAGCCTATTGATCCACGATTAGTCTCTATGCAGATGGGTTGCGTTGCGACGCATAGGTTTCATTTCCGCCAAATTGATCAATATGGGATCTAACAATTGCTGTGATATTACTTTCTAACTGTAGGCGTATGTACCAAAGGCTAGTCAATTGGACAGCTGCTGGTTGTTAGCAACGAATCTTGCGCAACGACAGTGACAGATTTATATCGGACACTATGTGGATCGGTTTGATATTATGGGATATTTTGCAATGTCCAGCTGCACAAATATTTTGTGGATTGAAATAGTTTGACTTTTGCGTTGGCTCTGCGTTGGTGATCGATCAAAACGTCAACACACCCATACGATACGTATTATGACATCAAATATTTCCGCAAATGTTGTCATATATAACAACTAACTGATTAGATAGAAAGTTCCGGGTGGATCCATAATACATGGGAGTTTAATATGTCAACTTGAGGGAAACACAGAGATTTGCAATATATCTTATAGTTCTATTAAACTTTAAGATCTTCATGTCTCTGATTGATTGTGGCTCATAAAATATCGATATTTCAGTAGGAAACTATTTATTATTTTGATAAAATAATCATATAAGCCACAATAATGTTTTATGTAACTGTTAACATACTTACATATTTAAAAATAAAAAAAATTAACGAGCCTTTAAAATAATTAAGTACAGTAAATTAATATCAGCCGACACAATTTACCAAATGCGCAAAAATGGACTTATTTCAAAGGTCTATTAGTTTAAAGATCTAATTTTATATTTATGGCTATAAAATGTGCAACCGGTTCACATAAAAATATTTTCTAAGTCTTTTATCGGTCTCGTTTGACAACGTTTTTACAAGTTAATGGAAATGAGTTAAATTTCTGAGAGATCATTATCAATAGATAATATTCTTAATTTTCACTCGGAGCGATAAGCACCGTTTTATTAAGCAAGCAGTTTTATTTCTGTGAAGTGTTTGTTTCTTCAATATGCAATGAAGTATTTTTACTAAGGAACAAACTTACTTTATATACTTATATTTTTTAATACATACATCATGCCTCAATCCCTTGCGGGGTAGGCAGAGCGATAACGACCGCAAGAACACAGCCACTATCGCCACGTCTGACATTTTTGAGGATTTTTTTCCAAGGTTGTTTCAGAAAACATGTGTATTACTATAGTGACAGGTTGTCAGCCCGTCGCCTATTTTTTAATACCTACTCAAAAATTCAAAATAGTAGTTAAGGTAGGATACGTATAGGTTTAAAACACAACATTTTGTTTAAATTATGCAACATTCTAATTTCCTCCACAAAACCGTGAGATATTAGCATCTATTACACAACATTACTACTGTTCATTGTACAATAGAATCCCATTCATCGATATAAGACAATACTGTTCGTCTGTTAACTCAGGTCAGGACTGGTTGGTGGGAGGTCACATCCATATAATAGTGTCCGCGTTAGTTTGTGAAAACTCTATAGAGAGTTTTTTTCACCTTTGTAGCACATATAGCATCTACCTATTGATGAATAGTGTTATAGTTTAAGTAGGTTTTGATTTAAATAATATGTAAGTCATAATTTAGTTTGATGAGCTTTAAAGTTTTAAGTTCCCTATTGTTAACTTTCTGAGGCTGCAGCATGTGGAAATGCCACATAAAATTAAAACTATTATTGTCATCTCTGTGTAACTACGTGCAAAACGTGTCTGTCTTGATTGTTATAAAATAAATTAATTTATCAGCTACAAGAGCTAGTTTTTATCCTTTGCAGTCCACTTATTCTTATTCTTCTTATATAATTAAGGATATAACGACAAATTTAGAAGAAAGAAAATATAGGCAAATAAAATTTAAAAACACATTATTGTTATTATTAATTAAAGAACATGTACACAACCATTACAGGCGTGATGTATTACAGGAAATCCCAAGGCGATTGCATATTAAGAAACAATATTACATATTTCAACTTATAAATTAAACTAATAATATTAAACGTGTCGGTAAGTAACAAATGAGATCAATTTAGATAGTTAATACTATAAAATCAAAAATATCATAAAAAATAACAAAATTACATAGGCTTCTATGTTGAAAAGTATCAAAACTAAAAGTATCAAAATTCCTTCGAATAAAGCACAGAAATACTATACTATAATATACTATAATTTGACAATAAATAAAACCGTTTGGCCGAAATATAGTTCTTTGATAAAAATGTGTAGCTACCTACTTTTTGTGTATGTTTACACACATTTTACCGACTACCTTAGCAGGTCTTAAATACCATAATAAATAAAGCACTAAAGGTTTCTTATGGTGCAAAGCTGCTTAATCTTGTCAAATGTCTCTTGCATAGGGCATTGCAACATCCATGTAGGATGTTATGTGGGTTTCATCTAATCTAATGTCAGTAATCTTCATTGCACTTTCAAATTAATATACCTAATATTAAAGTGACATCAATTTCTTACTGCTCTGCTCAATAAATTATTAAATTACTAGAATGGTAACCAGTTGATTTCATGTAGGTATGGGGATCACCTTTATTGCTTTTCAATAGGCTACACTATCGGTTTTCAATATTTTCCTTTAAAGTTCACTTATATGTCCTGCTGGAATTTTTTTCAAACTTTACCTCAACATAAAACGTTGCAGGAGGCTTATTATATAAATACTGAAAAGCATACAATATTCGGAAAACCTGCAACTTTTATGTGCATTTACATTCCTCTGATTTTCCTTAGTTGTGTATAAAAGACTTGTTTTGATCTGAGGCATTAATAAAGTAATGTAGGCACACAAAAGATAGAAAGTCTTGTGAACTGACATTTTTAGGGGATCTAAAAATAGCGCGATCTCGAAAAGCGGTAAACATCACACAAATCCGGCACAGATCAAAGATGACGATTATGCTGGTGGACATTGATCTTAGTTTGATACAACTCTAACCTATTTTGCATAGTACCAACACCGAGTTTATTTTACTCGATTATATACTTACTTCAAAAACTACCAATATACCTTGTAACTGTTTGTTTAAAGCTATTATGGCGTACATTTCAACTAACTCATACCCTTTTTACAGACATGATATGGCAAAGCGTATTTGTACACAAATGTACATCCACTAATTGGATAAGTTTTCTTTGTTCTTTTATTTCATACATAAACATACAATTATTTCGAAAACATCGAAAATGTATTCAATAAGAAACAGATTGATGAATCAATAAAATTTAAAACGGGTTCTGGCATTTTTATCTTAACATACAGGTTTATGATGCATTAAAAGTCGCCAATTATGATGATTCATTTCCATTTCATATATCCACTGAGCACGCAATTCGTTCACACACTCGTAGGTATCTATAGTTATATGAAGTACAGCAAATGGGTTCATCAATCTCTGGGTAGTTACCCTGAGATCTACTACATACATATACATACACAATTCACACCTTCATCCCCCGCGGGGTAGGCAAAGCGTTTACGACAATAAAATTATGTCGTCGTCGCCACGTCTGACAAATATTTAAGGGTCGTTTCAGATATTTCATTCTTCACTATAGAGACAGATTGTCAGCTTGTCGCCTAAAATTGTAATACTTATTTCTTTCTAAGACATCCATGATCAATATACGCCGCTTTAACAATGATCATGCGCAGGTGGCACTTACAGAGCATCTTATCAAAACAAACGCCTCAATATTCACTAAAGATATTTATTGTATAAACATCCTCGGGCAGATTAAGCTGGGCAGCAGCCCGCTAAAGCCGATTCCGAAATACCCAAATCTGACAATTTGGAGCACCGTTCCCGAGAGCGCCCGCGCCGAACACCGCGCCGGTATGACTGAAAGTGCGTTATTTATTCATTTTTACCACACAACCTGCCGCGCAGTACACCTTAGTATCAATATAGACTCCGGGAAGAGGCCCCGTAGCGTCCACCAGCTCGTGAACAGCTTTCGGCTCTCAGACCCAACCGTCTGATCGGTCAATGCAACGTCCATTACTCTCCACCCAACACATGGATTTCGGTTGCACCGACAAGGATTCTGGAGAAGTGGAGTGCTACCTCGAAATACGTAAATAATTTTTTCACTAAACCGTATTGACGACGACGTTAATTATTAGCTTTCGCATCATTGTTTCCAGCTATTGTGATTGATATTTTTAGGAATCGGTTTGTTTTTGGGTTGTGTAAACATTCGGGCTCTTCTGTCAGTAAGTTAGTCGGTATGTCAGCGCAGTCTGTGATTGTTGTTCGGGTAAAACAGCAGTTTTATTAGTTTCTGTTTTTATTTTGCTTTGGGGTTTAGTTTTGTCGAAAATGCGGACCGAGTTGCGCTCGGTAGCGACTAGGAGAGACAACATTCCAAGTCGTGAGTACACACACTGTAGAGTGCTTGGAATACGTAATTTGAAATTATTTGAGCTTTAATTTGTCATTTGAACATTTTAGATTGCGATACCGGCACATCTTGTCATATCACGATACAGATGCGTAAGTACTTTTTGACGTTAATAGGACTATTCGTAATTCATCCGTTTTATGCAAATAGGCGCGTTGTAGAGTTGTAATTCTATAACAATTTAACCTGCACCTTTTACATAGCAGGGTCAATACTAAACTTATTTAGGTACAAAGTGTAAAAGTTCATTGTTTTTTTGTTGTTATAAGATAAACTTTTTTTCAGCAAACCCTGACTCGGCGGGATGCGTGGAGAGGTTTGCTACGATCTTGTCATTTCTACTGGTCATCATCACATTTCCATTCTCACTATTTGAATGTTTCAAGGTAATAAATATATAAGTTTTTTTTATTAATTTCTCAAAATCAAGTATTTTATTTATTTCATTTTCTAACAGCCAAAGTTTTGATTATTAGTTTGATTTTTATCCCATTTCATTGCTCACATGAATGAATTCAGATAACAGGCAATCATCAATCCACCTGCCAAGTATGATGACTATGAAAAACACCCGTTAATAGGAATTCCCATGTCTAGCAGCTACTACGACAAATGATGATGAACATTCTTTCAGGTAGTGCAAGAGTTCGAGCGAGCAGTGATCTTCCGTCTCGGCCGGATGAGGAAGGGCGGAGCGAGAGGTCCAGGGCTGTTCTTCGTGCTTCCCTGCATTGACACCTACCGGAAGGTGGACTTGAGGACTGTGTCCTTTAATGTCCCTCCACAGGAGGTAACATTTTTTTTAATTATTTGTTAGTTTTTTTTTTCTATTTAGGCTTTTTTATTTATTCTGTTAGGAAAGTAACTAATGACCACCTGATAAACAACAATCTATTTATAACTAACTCTAAATAGATAACATTTTTGCAAGCAATCAGGTTGCATATTTTAGAAACAGTCGTAAACTAAATTTGCTTTTGTATGCGCAATCCTATGACGAGCGTTTCAACTTTCCAACCACTCGTATTATCACACTTAAAAGTTTTAACAATCATGTACAAATACTTTTGAGCAGAAGATCGCAAGATCTTACTTGTACTGATTCAGAAATACGCTTAGACTCGTTTCTATTTAGAGCATTTCTCTCTAGCAAATCTCTGAGTAAATACCTGAGTAGAGTTTAAAGCCGCGGTTTATTGACGGTGCTGATCAACGTCAATGTGCAGCGTTCAACAGCGGTTCAATACATAAACATTTCAACCGTAGATACACGTAGATAGTTCAGAACCACGCGGTATTGAAATCTGTAACCCAGTTGCATGCTAGACCTGGGAGTGTCCATGTTTTGTAAAATTTGTTCGATGAATAACATGCTATGCCGTGTGATGCCGGCTTAGAATAGCACCACCCCTTTTCTTTCCGCGGGTGTTGTAAAAGGCAACTATGGGACTCAAGGGTTTCATGTGTGTTACAATTTTAGGCGACAGGCTGACAACTTGTCACTACAGTGATACATGAATCATCTAAAAGGGCCCTCAATACTTGTAAGACGTGGCGATGAAGACCGTAATTTTACGATCTATAACGCTCTTCCTACCTCGTAAGGGACAAAGGCGTGATTTATGTATGTATGTATGTAATAACATGCTAGTAAGCGGGATAACAACTACGCTTTTCAATTCAATTTAATTCATTTATTTTCCTAAGCTAGATAAGTACTTATCTTTGTGCAAATTTGTTTTTTTTATATGTTTATACTTTGATACTAACTCATTAACTAGGTATAGCTTAAAGGACGAGGTGCATTACCTCTGGACTTGAATTCGTGAATCTGAAATATTTAAAATAATATGTCATATTTTTTTCTAATTTCTATGATCAATCACGCACTTTTACACTTGATGCACAATTTCTTTGACACTACATATCAGAATGACGAACTAAAAGTCGCGATTGTAAAAGAGAAGTTTACACAAACATGGCCACCCCACATCACCATTCAGCCGGTTTTACATTTAATTGATGAGGCCATAAACTATCAATCAGCGTTTTACGACAAATAAACAATAGTTTCTTGTAATCGCATTGTCTGGATCACCGACCCACTGAGAAGCGAGTATTTTTAGCACAACGAGCGAATGCGATGACTATTACTTCTGAACTTCAAAAACATTTTTTTTTTCTGTTTTTTTGATTTATTAGTACTGATTTTAACTGTGCTGTGCTGTGTACCTATGGAATTTGAAGAGGTCCTTTGATTTATCCAGGATTCCAATATTGAGACCCGGAACTAACTATGGGACCACAACGCTTTCAAACTAAATAGAAAACCAAATCGGCCTCTCCTACATTTAACGCACAACACAAAGCTAAAATAAGGCTGCGCTAAAATATGCATCAGTCAGATTCATACTAGAAACTTCACTTCATTCCCCATACTAAAACCACTTTCGACGCAGGTCCAACTTACGACTCTGCGCTAGCGCTGCGTCAACAGCAGCGGTTGTGCGTTGGGACCTGTTTCTAGTATGAAACTGACAGACGCATACGTTATCGCAGCGGTATTTTAGCGCTGAAGTATAGGAAATGCCATCGATCTAGACAGCGCTCAGTAATTGGTAAACACACGTTAAAAGTTGCAGTGAATTAAGGACGTTCCCCTTTCATTTCAATGTCGGTTAAAAATATTGTTCCACTTGAACCAATTGAGCACTGCCAGTCTGTGAATGAAAGCCGTCATGTTAGCATTTCAGATATGAGCCTCCTCTTCAATGGTAATCAAATTATTAAAGTGCTTTGATTTATTTGCTTTGTTTGTATTCTAAGAAGGATCCGTAAAATATAGGGTGTGAAAAAAGTGTTTGGCAATAATTTTATATTTATTCAGTTTTGATACGTGCTCGCTCTACTGCTACATTTCAGAATTTTTATGAAGTGTTTATGGGCAGAGAAGTAGGTACCTATGTACTATGACAAAATACTTAAAAGAATTAAAGTACTACGTATACTATTATGAGAATTAAGTACTTACTATACTAAGCGGTAATGGGTAAAACTTCTGGGCAAGTTTTTGATATCAATAACGAACTATGTTCAATAATTTGTTCATAAAATTAAAATTATTTAACTAACGTCTGCTACTATGGTCTACCTCACCTCAAGATTACGAAAGATTTAAACATACGAGCGATATGTTATGGAATTAAAAAAACTAAAAACAAAATGACAAGAATCCAAAACATATCTCTGTCTTTCCCTATATTCATTTAATAGGCAATATCATAATTTGTAGGTGAGCCGTGTTTATTTTGACATGTCTATCTAAATACCGCCGCAACGTCGGCGTCGACAGATATTGGACAGGGGAGATGGGGAGATGGAGCTTTATATATCCGGAGAGAGTTAGCTGACCTCATTGTGGGCTGCACTGGATTATTAGCATTTCAGACCGATGTCTACACACATACAGATATACACATCACGCCTTTATCTATTGCGTAGTAGGCAGAGGATCAATAACCGAAAAACACGTCTCACAAATACAGGGTGTTAGGGACCGCGTCCCGAATACTGATAGGCTGCAACTAGACCGAACGACAGATGAAACTGAACAACTTACCCCTAGGAACATATGTCAGTAAACGACAAAAAATTTCTCCCTCCCATGCAAAATCGCGATCAGCTGACTGCATTTACTGTGGGAAACCATCGAGGTAATATGTACTAGCGTACAGTACATATTACCTCGATGTGGGAAACCAAAAATTTTTTGACGTTTCCTGACACATGTTCCTAGGGAAATGTTGTCCAGTTTCATGATCTGCTTGCACCCTATCAGTATTCGGGACGGTGTCCCTTAAACCGCGTATATCGAGGACTGTTTCAGTGATTGTCATTTATCACTAAAGTAACCAGTTGTTGTACGGGTAGACGATGTACTAATTCACATAATAAGACATGTCCTTTATCCCTCATACATAGAATAGACGTGGCGAAAACCACAATTTTAGACCAGTCACGTCTCCTTTTCTAACAGGGTAAAAGTAATTGTAGTATCTGTATCCAAATGGTAAAATCATGGCACGATCATTTATCTCAAAAGCACTTAATAATAATTACGTGTCTAAATAATAAAGCTTTGGTGACATTCGCACATCTGGCTGGCCCACCTACGGCACCGTTTACTAACCGCGAGCGGGATGACATTATGCACGCAAATGTCGTGGGAAGCTGCGCCGAGGATGCGCTTGCGCACGTGACGTTGCTCGTTCATTCTCAATCTTGTACCGTCAATTAGACGCAACTGTTCGATGTTGGGGTGATACAAACGAACTTTGGATCACCTTTGAAATTAAAATTCACTTTGAATCACCTTGAGTAACATTACACTACATACAGTCCTCTTTTCGCCTGTCATCTCTCTTGTTCAATACAACCACTATTCACCATATTAAAAACTACAGGTGATAAGTTTAAGTACAGATAAAATTCTTAATATTTTGCATCGTGGATTTAAAATCCTCGTCTCATAATGACCCGCCAGCTACGCAACATTAATATAGAATTTTACTTGTACCTAAACTTAGAGCATGTGGTTTCGTAATATGGGACACTGGACGTTATCCACATCATCATTTATTAGTTGTGATTGTGAGTCGTCAACTTGAAATATTTACTAATTCCTGGGGCTATTTCATATACCGCCATTTTGGGTTGAATAAGGATGAGGTGATGGTATTCTACTATGACGGCACCCATTTCCCCCGTAAGGGTCGTAAGAAGCGATCGTGGGAGTAACCAGGCCAGGATCCTGGAGAATGATAACTCCACATATAAACCCGAAACGGGGTCTCCGTTAGGCGCGTGTCGTTTCTGTGGTGTCAATCAGGGACGCCGAGAGAGTGGCGCAGGTCCTGGGCAACCCTGCGTTTTCTATTATTACGTCCTAGGCAACGTAGTGTCTGCGCTCTTGTCTCAGACTGATTGAATCATCTGTCTCGGACGTATAAGGCCAGTAACATCAAACGACTATCCGTGACTCTGAAAGATCTACAAAGACATTCCCAAGCTGCACTCTCTAATTTCTATCCACTTATTATAATTTTAGGTGCTTACAAGGGATTCCGTGACTGTAGCTGTGGACGCAGTGGTCTACTACAGGATCAAGGAGCCCCTCAATGCAGTTGTTAGAGTAGCCGACTACAGGTAGTGTACCTAATCAAATCACTGTTTATCAAAAAGTTCACATCTCTATTTTTAGGCCTGTATACCTAGGTAGTAAAAGAACTGAAACTATAGAATATATAATACGTAAATTAATCTCGAACATTACATGTCAAAAAGCCGATGTCTTTATCTAACATTTATGTCAGATAAAAATTACACTCACAAAAACAAAAGTACAAAGTTTAGTTGTGGATTCTTTTATTTGTACGATATATGACAACTATTACGGAAATTCTCTAGAGTTTGGAAGACGCACTTATTCTGACATTAGATTGTTTGATTTCAAGAATACATATTTCTTTCAAAACAATTAAATTTTAAGCCTTTTACCACTTTTACCGTTCCAGTGAATCTACACGCCTGCTTGCAGCTACTACTCTTCGCAATGTCCTAGGAATGAGGGATTTGGCTCAACTACTATCAGATAGAGAAGCTATCAGCCATTTGATGCAAGCTAACCTTGACGAGGCTACTGAGCCCTGGGGTGTCGAAGTTGAGAGAGTCGAAATGTACGTGTGTTATACATATTACACTTCTTACTAAGCATATCCTAGGAATGGTGGTCTTGGATCAGCTGCTCTCAGGTAGTAAAGCTATAAACCTTTTCAAGTATGACCGTGACTACACTATTGAACCCTGGAGTGTTACAACTAGCTTGAAAAATGTTCAATCGAATCAATAATTCAGCATTCATTAGGGGAAAAATATATGAACGAAACAATTGGATCACAATTTCGCCGCCCGGGTTAGAGCCAACCGTGGTGTAACGGTTAACACATCTGACCCGGCTAGTCAGAAGATGTGGGTTCTAGTCCCATCGGTGGCGTGAATTTTTTCCGCTTGTTTCGTTTGTATTAGCTTTCTAACAAAAAGTTAATAATTCAGCTTCTAAACTAAATTAAAGACTAAATAAGGATAAGAAGAAGAAAGAGAATAGTCGCTTTAGAAAAACTTTTTCCTCAAGTGACGTACTCAAGTAACTTGAAGCAACAGGTAACGCGCCCTTAAGCAATCAAAATAATTGCTTGTGACCATTTTTAACTTACACTTGCAGCAAAGACGTCCGCTTGCCAGTACAGCTGCAAAGAGCAATGGCTGCCGAGGCAGAGGCAGACAGGGAGGCTCGAGCTAAGATCATTGCCGCTGAAGGAGAGATCAAAGCGTCGAGGGCCCTGAAGGAAGCTTCTCTTGTAATGATTGACAACCCTATGGCTTTGCAAGTAAGTTTTGACTAAAACCACTTCCCATAGGAAAACCCTCAATCGGCTAACACAAGTAATCATTTCGCCAATAAAGTTACAAAAGAAACTATTGCACCTGCTCTGATACTTTCCGTATGCCGTGAGGTACATTGGGAGAAAATAGATGCCTTTGGCGTGAAGCCCGCCCTCACTGTAGTTTTGCATAAAGTTAGATTTAATTAAGCAAATAAAATAAAGTTGTATGAGGGAATCAGATATTAGCCTAAGCTCTTCAAAAATATATATTCTGCGGCACGGGCTGGGTCATATTTTGAATATCTTCACCATGTTTAACACACTATTTTTCTTTCGTAGTTGCGCTACCTTCAAAGCCTGAGCACGATATCTGCGGAAAAGAACTCTACTATCATATTCCCGTTCCCGATGGACTTCCTGAAGACCTTCATGAGTTCAGGACCTCACCCTAGCACCAGCTGCTCACCTGTTTTACCTATCTAAGATCTAAGAAGAGATTTTTTCTATGAATGAACTTATGAAGCCGAAATATCTTGATTGCGGCCGGCTGACTGATTGTCTGTTTTAATGTGGCATTCAAACTAAGGCGGATCGCATACATAACGCACGACGGAGCGCTAAAATATCGCAGCGGTCTGTCAGATCCATACTAGAAACGTTACTCTCCATACTAAAACCGCACTCGACGGACGACGCTGCCATAGCGCTGCGTCGACAGCGGTTGAGCGGTTTTAGTATGGGGATTGAAATTTCTAGTATGGATCTGACAGACGCTGCGATGTTTAGCGCTCCGTCGTGCGTCAAGTGTGGGATCCGCCATACTTTTAAAAGTGTTTCTAGTCGGTAAATAATACACCTACCAACTTATACAGGAAGAAACATGAAAAAGTGTTTCATTGATGAGAAATGTAATTCACCTGTTTCTATTTTATTTTGCATTTTTTTTACTGAAGTTTTATACAAAAGACATCAACGCGTATTAACGATTTACTCGTACCAAAGTGTCTTTCTAAATAGGTAGTAGTAGCGTTCTTAGGCTGAATTTCATGTGTGCGAATATTAGTAAAAGCCAGCTTTCAATAGTAACATTTTTATTTGTAGAAAAGGCAACGTTAATAAATAATTAACAAGTTCTAGTTCTAACTAACGGACTAAAATCAGACTGCTTCAAATAACCCCACAGCAAATTCTTGATAGGAATTGTGTTCTTCTTTTACTATGTTTCAATGCTCAACAATTACATGCTCGCTTATTATGCAACTACACAAAATACGCCGTCATGAATTTGCTGATGTGTCATTACATTTTGTATCTTATATTAGCCACATAAGGGTTTAGCTGCTTATGACACACTATTTTTTTTACTATGTCTCTAGCTAGTATTCAATGTTCGAAAGGTTTCGTGACATTCTTTCAGCGTAATTCTATTAAGTACTTACCCCCATGTGCCTAAATTTTACTAGCTAGTTAGTTAAAAGATCAGTATTCTCGTCTACCATCGTTATCATGGTTACCATAGTGGTTCTGCTGCTGAGGAGCTTGTCCATTACCAGCGGGTTGCTTGGACACCGTAGCCTGTAATAAAAGAATAGAAATTCATAAAAGTGAGAGTCTGAAGATACGTACGTAGATTGATTTTTGCAAGCGCTTTACCAATCCTAAAAATATGCTGTAATCGAATACAACTGAAATAAATAACTATTTTTTTTAAAGAGAATCGAATTCAAAGGACGTATAAAAGTGTGAACCTACATTTTTTATGTCAGTCAATATGCTTGAAACCTTCTCCTAAATATGACAAATACTTTTCTGAAAACTACATCAAACCGGTTCATCCAAACGCGAGATAATCGCGGACAAACATACATACATACAGGTCAAACTGAGAACCTAACTTTTTTAAGTCGGTTAAAATTATACCTCTGAGAATTTCATCCATAATCGATACCATGAAACATAATAGTACTTGACGGACAAATATCTGGGCTAAGTATGTAAATTAATAAAAACTAGCATTCAAGCATCCCAACCTAACCAAACTCGATCACAGCTACGTGATGACCGCAAATACCTATTACATGATAAGGCGTCATACGTATCAACGTAACAGTTTAATTACAAATTAGTGTAACTAGTATAATACTAGGTCATACTACATCGTGTCTGCACGGAGCCAATGGAGCGTGTGACTACAAATAGATAGCTTCATTGATAAGGTTTATCCAGTTTTTCAATAGATTGTGATGTTGGACAATCATTTTTAGTTTCGTATGAAAAGAGAGTTTCTCAGCTTACGATAGTGTCAAAGATATTGGATACAAGAACAAATGGAGCAAGTTAACGTTCGCATCATTGTTTCGTATTTGTCTTTGAATATCTATCACGACGTCGAAAGTTATTTTACAGGATAAACGTAGGTAAATAAGATTGCACCAAAAAATAAGTTAGCTGCTTAATTTTTCTGCTCTCTTTGAATACACATTCAACTTTCTTTTTACGAAATATATTTCAAGATGTTACTCGTGGATCTACGAGTATGGTAGCCGGTGCTAGAGGCTCATCAATCTATAAATCAAAAATAGTATAAACCTAGAAAATGTTCCGCATGACATGACTGAACTTGATGGAAAGATAAAAGGGAGGCCTTTGCCTAGCTGTGTGATAGCGTATGCTAAATTAAAGAAGATAAGTAGAAGAACATACTTGGAATCCATTCTTCGGGTCAGCGGTGTATCTGACGAGACGCACTGAACCATCGGGCTCGACAAGAGAGTACTCTCCTTTCACGACGTCTCCATCACGGTGTTCCTTGTGGTTTTGCTGGTTGCCAGTGTGAGGGTCTTCCACACCGTACGCGTAGTGGTAGTCAGGTTTCGCCTATAACAACAGACACATGTTCAACAACGGCTACAACTCAACACCTGATAATCAAGTACAAAGAAGTAAATATTTGACTTCGGTTGTAGACTGGATCATTAATAATATATTAAAAGTTGTACGCTTTCATAATTTTTCAAAATATTTGAAGTTTTAATTAATAAACGGGAAAGTTACATAGAAGTAAGTGTTCTGACGCCATCCAAATTAGCAATATATGATGTCATATATGGCTATTTTCATAGAACACACTGTTTTAGATCGTTTTATAATAGTTCATTTGACCTGCCAGCGCACAACCACACTATATGTGGTGATCCAGATTCTTCAAAAACACTTACCACGTAGTCTACAGTCTTCAAATGCGCGTACTTCTGTGTCTCAGGATCAATCTGTCCTTTGTGGTGGTCATAACCATAGCTGGCGTGCTGTTGCTCTGCTATACCGTGAGCTGCTGGCACCTGGACTTCATGAATCTGACCGCTGACGGGACCACTGAAGCGGTTGTATGACCAGCCTCCTGGTCTACCAGCCAACGCCACTGACACGGCTGCTAAGAACGTGACAGTCTGGAAAGTGAAGACGATATTGTTATGAAAATGAAGGGCGTATAAATTTTTCAAAAGTGGGTAACTGCTGTGGACACTTCCGACCTTGTGTTTTATTAACTCTTCTAAACTCAACTGATAAAATCTAGGTAGCGCTTATACCAACCTTGTCCTGTTCAATCAAGGCCATGGCTAATGAAACCGTTGAAAATTTGCTCTATAATAATTTCGAAATGTAAAAAAAAACTGGACTGTTGGTAGGCCTTTGTAGTTTCCTCATAAGGTCAGCTAAAGGCAATACCGGAAAGGCTCTCGAAATCGTAGAGAAAATTATCAATAAAACAATTTCGTGATGCAAAACTGGTGGCTTCCACAAACCGCAAAAACTAGTGCGACCTTCACGGATGACTGCCGCTATCTCGATAGATTTTTTCTTGTTATTGATGTTACTCAATATCAATGACCGCGTGCGGACAATGGCAATGAAAATTTGCTATGGCGGCGGCAAAGAAGAAAGTGGTATAAGAATCTCTTATCTATATCTATCTCTCTAGGGTCTAAGGTCTAGAGTAGATTCTATCGGCAGTATAAGTCGGCAATATAATATCGGCAGCCGTGTGGTGTCGGCAGAGTAGAATCTCACCACCCCAAATATGCCCGTGGGTATCGTAAGAGGCGATAAAGGGTTTCCGGGAGGTGGGCAGCAGCGCCTCCCGTGTTGACAACATAGTCCACAAACGCACACTGCGGTCACCAACCCGCCTGCCCAGCGTGGTGACTATGGGCAAAACCCCCCATGCACAGGACAAGAAGAAACCGGCCCCTAGTTCCCGGCCGCCTTACTACCCCGGGCTACGGTAGCGGCCCGGGTAATGGTAGGGCAGGGGGTGCGAAGAATCCCCGGGCTACGGACTACGGCTGCCATAGACTGACCCTGGCGACGTACAACGGACGCAGTCTGCGGCTGGACGAAAGTCTCCAAATCCTTGAGGTAGAATTAGATAAGATACGGTGGCATGTTCTGGGATTGTCAGAAGTCCGAAGAGAGGGGGAGGACACGATAACCCTAGAATCAGGTCACCTATTCTACTTCAGGGAAGGGAGCGCACAATCCCAGGGTGGCGTAGGGTTCCTTGTCAATAAGGCTCTCTGTGACAACGTGATGGAGATCAGCAGCGTCTCGAACAGGGTAGCGTACCTCGTACTGAAGCTGACCGAGAGGTACTCTCTCAAGGTCGTACAGGTATATGCGCCGACTTCGAGCAGCTCAGATGAAGAGGTGGAGGCCCTATACGACGACGTGTCGAAAGCCATACACCAAACCACTAAGACCCACTTCACTGTTGTCATGGGGGACTTCAACGCTAAAGTGGGACAGGAGCGCGGTGAATCAAGCTTGGGACCACATGGCTACGGGAGCAGAAACCAGAGGGGCCAAATGCTAGTCAACTTCCTTAGCAGGCAAGGGCTGTTCTGTATGAACACCTTTTATCAGAAAAAGCCCCAACGGAAGTGGACCTGGAAGAGCCCTGACGGCAGGACGAAGAACGAGATCGACTTCATCATGACGGATAAACGGCATATATTTAGGGATGTCTCAGTGATCAATAGGTTCAATACCGGAAGTGATCACCGACTAGTAAGAGGCACCCTAAATATCAACTTCAAGCTAGAAAGAAACCGCATGGTGAAGCAAGTTCTCCGTCCCAATCTGCCCCAAGCCGGACATGAGGAGTTCCAACTTGAACTAAAAAATCGATTCGCTGCCCTGGAGACCCCGGCAAACGTTGACGAGGACCTAGAGAGCATAGTTGGGGCTATTCGCGAAGTGGGGACGAAGCATTTTCGTAAAAGGCGAACAGACAAGAAGTCCAAACTTTCAAGCGAGGCCCTGGAACTGATGCGAATTAGGCGGGAAACACCAGAGGATGCATTGCCAGATCCCCAGTTACTTAACAAAAAGATCCGAAGTACGGTAAGACGCGACCTCCGAAGCTACAACACTCGACTCGTAAAGGAGGCGATTGAGAAAAACCGAGGGTCGAAAGTTTTTACCAAGACACTGGGAAGGAGTCATCTGGCAAAGCTAACTACCTCGAATGGTGTAACTGTCACATCGGTTCCAGAGATTCTCGCTGAAATCGAGGACTTCTATGGAAATCTGTATGCCTCGCATGCGAAAAAGCCTCCACCTGATGCGACCCCAGACCCAAGAGCTCCTCTCTCCCGCCACTTTACAGAAGATCTCCCGGACGTAGATATAGACGAAATCGCGGCGGCTCTCAGACAGCTTAAGAATGGGAAGGCTCCCGGGGAAGACGGAGTGGCCTCTGAGCTACTTAAGGCCGGTGGAAAACCTGTCCTTGAGGAGCTGAAAAGGCTTTTTAACTCTGTAATAGCCAATGGGACAACCCCGAAGGCGTGGAGCAGAGGTGTAGTGGCATTGTTTTTCAAAAAAGGAGACAAAACGCTTCTCAAAAACTATAGGCCGATCACACTTCTGAGCCACGTCTATAAGCTGTTCTCGAGAGTCGTCACGAATCGTTTGGCATCAAGATTTGACGCCTTTCAGCCACCGGAACAGGCCGGGTTTCGCAAGGGTTTCAGTACCGTGGACCACATCCATACTGTAAGGCAGGTTATACAGAAGACAGAGGAGTACAACCAACCACTGTGTATGGCTTTTGTGGACTACGAAAAAGCCTTCGACTCTATCGAAACCTGGGCTGTTTTGGAGTCCTTGCAGCGCTGTCAAGTCGACTGGCGGTATGTGGAGGTGCTGAGAAGCCTCTATCAAATGGCTACGATGTCCGTTCAAGTACAAAACCATTATACAAGACCCATCCAACTGCTCCGTGGTGTAAGACAGGGTGACGTTATATCCCCGAAACTATTCACTAACGCATTGGAGGATGTCTTCAAAACTCTACAGTGGGATGGACTGGGCATCAACGTCAACGGCGAAAGTCTCACGCATCTCCGCTTTGCCGACGACATAGTCATAATGGCCGAATCGCTGCAGGACCTGCAAAAAATGCTATCTAGTCTTAACTCTGCCTCGAGACGTGTTGGACTTGGGATGAACTTGGATAAGACGAAGGTCATGTTCAATCAACACATAATCCCCGAGCCGGTCTCCGTCGAAGGTGTAGTCCTTGAAGTTGTCCAGAAATACGTGTACCTTGGGCAGACTTTGCAGATGGGAAGAGACAACTTTGAGGCTGAAATCACCAGAAGAGTGCAGCTTGGCTGGGTAGCATTTGGAAAGCTGCGTCACATCCTCGAATCATCTTTGCCACAATGCCTCAAGACCAAGGTGTTCGATCAATGCGTCCTACCAGTCATGACCTACGGAGCTGAGACGTGGAACTTGACAGTAAAACTGGCCCACCGGCTACATGTCACTCAGAGAGCTATGGAAAGGTCTATGCTTGGTATCTCTATAATGGATAAAGTCCGGAATGAGGCCATCCGAAAAAAGACCAAAGTGACGGACATAGTCTGGAAGTGTAGCAAGCTGAAGTGGCAGTGGGCTGGCCACATTTGTCGTAGAACCGACGGACGGTGGAGTAAGCGGGTTCTCGAGTGGAGACCACGCCTCGGCAAGCGTAGCGTTGGACGCCCTCCGGCCAGATGGACCGATGACTTGAAAAAGGCGGCTGGTAGCGACTGGATGGCAAAAACGGGAGATCGTGCCCTATGGCGTTCCTTGGGGGAGGCCTACGTCCAGCAGTGGACTGCAATAGGCTGAAATAGAATAGAATAGAATAAGTATTTTACTTAGGTACGGTTTTTCTATCGTCCAAATTGTCATATTCATACAATCAAAGTCCGAGTATGATATAAAAGATTTCCCTTTTAGTTGTCATATGCATGATATCAAGCAGCTATAAATCAATCTAAAATTCGTAGTAAAGGAGCCACTACTACATTATTGACTAAACTAATGCTATCATCGCTTAAGTAAATACCTAGTATTTATTACCGCGGATCTCTACGGACAGGTACATACAGGGAATATAGGCAGGTAGGTTCCTTGTCAATACTGCACTGCACTTGCCAACCCACCCTGATAATTATGGATAGGGAAAGCAAGTGGCTGGCAGTAGGCAGGGATGCTGCTATTTTGTAGGAAGATGTCTACCTAAGCTTTCAGTGTGGATGAGTTTTGCGGTTAGGTATCGAGATCTAATTCTTTGAACACACATCGCGCTTTTTCCCTCACGGGGTAGGCAGAGCGTTAAAAACTGTAAAATTGCGATTGTTATCGCCACGTTCGATAAATTAGTATTTACCTATAGAGTAAGACCTATAGATTATAAATACATACCTAGAGGACTGTTTCGGAAAAATCGTATATCACTTTAGTAATTAGGTTTTTAGCCTATCGTCTAAAATTGTAAAAGATCAACATGGTCAAAATAATAAAAAAAGAAGAGATTAACGAAACTTACAAATATAAAATGTGTCGTTGATAGTGAACTTTAACTACAACAGCCACAAGTGTCCACTGTTGGACATGGGCCTCCCTCAATCGATGAATTTTTGCCATACTTACCACTCTTGGCAAGCGGATTGGCGAGCGCAGTGCAAAGCGTTGTATTCAGAGGGAACGCTGCTGACCATTCCCTGGATTCCTCTCTTAGTCACCTATTACGACAGCAACTGGTAGCAATGGAGTGATGCTATTCTATGCCACCAGCACAGGACTATAATAAACCTACACTGACTTCTGGCTCCTGACTTGAGTTTGAGACCACCTGGGTAAGTAATAACACTGCACTCATAATAATTATCTAAATACGAGATAGTTAAATTTAATGTTAGTAACTTACACATACACAGACACACACACACACCTTACCTGTAAAAATGAACGAATCACGAATTTACAATACCTAATAGTTATTATTGGAATATTGTATGATGCCTTATATAAGGTGTAAAAATATTAGCTGCAAATATTTTAAGGGGTTAATCAGCCAATGAAACTGAACAACTTACCTCAAGGAACATAGGTCGAAATATGAAAGAAAATTTTGGACCTCCCATACTACAAATTGACTTGGTCGGTTGGTAATTTTGTATGGGAAGTCCAAAATTTTTTTCATATTTCGTCCTATGTTCCTTGGGAAAAGTTATTCAGTATCTTGGGCTGGTTCACCCCTTAAAATATTTGCAGCTATTTTTTTTTACACCCTGTATACGAATAATTGATTAGTCTTGACGCCATGATCTTATGTAAAGATAATGTCTATTTTTATTCGATTTTACTGAGAAGGATTTTAAAAAATCTTTAAATTTTTGCAAAATTATTTAAATCTCCTTATTTTGTTTGGGGCACTGAGTGGTTCGATGACCTGATGAACCTGTCAGTATTAAAATAAATAAAAACTGATTTCGTACCTTGAATGCAAAAGCCATATCGACAGTTGTGCTTGTACTCGACAAGATCCCGACGGAACTGGCTCGACTACCACTGTTCCAACGTTATATACCCGACTGGTATACAAACGAACCGCAACAGCCCTACGTAAAAAGTTGCGTAGAATATTTTAGTTTCAATTTCAGTGGCAGCGAACGGCGGTAGCGGCAATAGAGATGTTGTAAGTGAATCTACCAATATTTTTTATCACAGATAGACAGGTGAGTATGTTTTCCTTTTTTTTTTTTTTTTTTTTTTTTTTTTTTTCCTTTTTATATCGCACGTGAAACTGCGTTGTTTCCTTTTATTCCTTACTAGCGGTCCATTCAGCGGTTGCAATCGCATCTAATAGACTGATCAAACAAACTTACCTGTAAGTGATGTTCGATCACTATTATATGAAGACATCATCCTTCTATGATCACTATGTAGTAGCGCCCTCTGCGTACGGTAATTAGCACGAATTTTAAAGCGATAATGTAAAAACAAAATCGAGTTCGGTGCGAGATACGGTAGTACCTCTTACGAACCCTTGGTACCACACTTCCCGCTCATTTCATTTAGTTCAAAGCAAATTCAAATAATAAATATGACCCACAATATATGGGTTATTGGGAGCTTATGGGTGGGACTGATCATAGAAGGATGATGTCTTCATATAATAGTGATCGAACATCACTTACAGGTAAGTTTGTTTGATCAGTCTATTATATTTCATACATCATCCTTCTATGATCACTATGTAGGATGTTCAAAGTAAACATATTGTGGGGCATACAATATTTATTATGAATACCATACTAATAAGTTTATCAAATTAACATTAAATATCATATTTAACAGGTTCAACATTAATTGGTAGATGACATCAAATAGTTGACAAACAAAACAATAGACTGTTTTCTATTTCTAATTACAATTAGTAAAATCAACAATAAAATACTAACTTTATCAACATTAAAAATTTTTAATGGATCCACTCCTGCCACAGTATGTGCAAAATCTATATTAACAATAGGGCGGTTATAAAACAGAGCAAAAGGTTGATGAATTTATGGACCAACCTGCTGTTCTTCTGATGGTATCTATATCTAACCCTTTATTGAAAGCTGCAGAAGTGGATGCATGTCTAGTGCTGTGGGTAGAAAATACACTGGTGTTAATGCCACTATCTCTTAGAGTACCTTTAACCCAGCGACTTAGGGTCGACTTTGATGCTTTCTTGTAAGGAGGTTTTGAAGTAATAAACAAAAATTCAATACTTTTGCGGTATGATTGAGTTCTATTTATATAGTCTGATATCTGTGGTTTTATTGGAAATACCTTGTTTCAAAAATGCCTCCCTGATAATATCCCTGCAGCTAACTTGAGGCTCTTGTGTAATGGATGTGGGTTCCCCGCACCTGACGACAGTAGTGATCTATGAGGAGGTAGTATAACTAATTCTGAAATTAGTAATTTATTAAATAGTGGGTACCACGGCTGTCCTTCCCAAAGTGGCACAACCATAATGCCCACTGCTTTATCATTAATTATCTTCCTCAGTGATTTTAATAATGTTTAATGTTGAAAGGAGGGAAAGCATAAAAGAAAAAACTATCCCAAGGAATAGTAAATGCATCAATTTTCCAAGCATCAGGGTCTCTGTGCCAAGCAACATATTTGTAACATTTGTGATTTAATCGTGATGCAAATAAATCAACATCAGGTTTTCCTAAGACGATCGTAATTTTATCAAAAGCCGATTGTGACAGTTCCCATTCACTATCTGGGTCATGTACTCTTGATTCATGATCTGCTTCGTAATTATCAATTGAACTAATGTATGAAGCAAACAACCACAGTTTTCTCTCTTCGCACCACTGCCAAATGTCTCTAGCAATAGCATGTAAGAAAGAGGATTGTACTCCTCCCATTCTATTGATAAAGGCAATGGCTGTGGTGTTGTCAATTCTCAATAATATTTCTTTTTCTCTGAGGTCACGAGCAAAACATTTTAGTCCGAAAAAAGCCGCCATGAGTTCTTTTGCATTGATATGGAAAGATTTTTCTTCCTCTGTCCATATACCATTGGCTTTTTCAATTCCACAGCAAGCACCCCAACCTGAATTAGACGCGTCTGAGAATATTTCTAAAGAAAAACAATGTTGTCTGATAGGATTATATGCCAGCTCAATATTCTGTAACCACCACTGGAGATCTTCTTTACAATAAGAAGGTGTGGAAATTTTTGAATCAAAGTTATCATTAGAGTGTACTAATGACAGAAATTTGTGTCTTTCCAATTTTTTAGTATATAAAAATCCATATGCTATTGCTGGACATACAGAAGCCATTACTCCAAGAGCTTTGGCTAAAAAACGGATACTATATGGTTTATGCATCAAAAGAATCTTAACATATTCAATTAAAATATCCTTTTTCTTTTGTGGAAGTGTTAATGTCATAGAAGTAGTGTCAATATTAAAGCCTAAAAATGAACAAAATCTTGACGGGGACAGAACACATTTTTCAATGTTAAGGATAAAGCCTAGGTTTTCTAACATGTTTTTAGTTTCGACAATATTTTCTACGCATTGATTGTGATCTTCGGATATCAAAAGGAAATCGTCTAGGTATACTGTTGACATAAATCCTTTTTCCCTAAGTTTTAATAACACGGGTTTTAAAATTTTCGTGAAAACGAATGGGGCTGTTGATAAGCCAAAGGGTAAGACTGTGAATTGATAAATATTTTCATCATGACGGAATCTTAAATATTTTCTATCATCTTCATTTATTGATACCATGTAATATGCATCCTTTAAGTCAATTTTAGCTAAAAAGCAAGATTTTGTAATTAACTTACAAGCTGTGCGCATGTCTTCTAACTTAAAATGGTGAGTCTGTAGAAATTTATTCAACTTTTTTAAGTTTAAAATAAATCTGTGAGTACCATTAGGTTTTTTAATAACAAATGTATCAGAAAGGAATTGATCATCACATGTAGAGCACTTTTCGATTGCTCCTATTGATAAAAGCCTATTGACTTCACTGTTGGCAGCAGTCATTTCTTCAATGGACATTTTAACCATATTGGGTTCCACACATTGAAATGGTTTTTCAACGAAAGGGAGTTTATATCCGTTGACCCATGATAAAATAGTTTTGTCATAACCTGCAATATCAATCCAGTTATTAAAATAAAATTTTAACCTGCCAACTAATGGTGTGGTCCGGTCCTTCTGGAATGGCTCTGAGATTCTGGTTCTTGATGAGTTTTCATTTTTCGTTGAGTTCGGATGCTGTAGGTAGTATTTGGTTTTTTCTGGACTGGGGCCCGCCCCCGTGTCACATTGTTTTTTCCCTGATATTGATAATGGTGATTGTTGTTGCGGAGCGGGCCTTGTGAGTTTAAAGTGCGACCTTTATAAGATTTAATTTTTAAGTCTTGGGCTGCTTTAGCAACAGCTTTGGCCGTGCGAATGCTTTCTGATAAATTATCTCCAAATAGGAACTCTTCCGGTTGTCGCTGACGTAGAGATTGTCTCATCTCCTTGTTAAGACTTTCTAGAGCAAAGAACCTACGCGCTTTGTTGTCTTCACAAAATAAGTTGCATAGTATGCGACCAGCATCACTCACCCTTGTAATAATTTCCTTTTTCTCTATATTTTCGTTACTAGAGATGCATTTGGATAGTATACCTCCAAGAGCTGAAATTGCAACAGCAGCTTGTTTCTGTTTAGCACTGATGCTGTGATCTCTTTTCTTTGATTGATCGGACATTGCTGCTTCAGCTTCAGGGTTAAGTTTAGGGGTTACTAAACAGGGTACATTTTCTATAGGAGGATATTTATTCATAATAACAAGTTTTTCTTCCTTATCCAAACCTTTTTCCAAGACGTTAGTCCATCGCTTAGCCAATTCTTCATGGATATTAGGAGACTTTTCTTTATTATATTCTTTCTCCTTCCCCAAAAGGTTTAGAAGTTCTTCATCTAGCTCATCTTCGATTTTTACTTTTTCTATCTCTTCATCCATCAGTTCTTCTTCACAGTGTGCCCCCCCCTCTTGTTTTGCTTCTAACTCTTCATCACTGATGTCCAATGAATCTATAAAGAATCCAAGAAAATGACTTGAGAATTTAATCAATGTAAGCAAAATCTTTATTGTCTTTTCATGGTTGCAACCGGACTAAGAACATTCACATGGATGATTTCTCCTTCGTCAAGATAGTAGATGGGGTTTAAAATTAAAAATAGAATTTTGCCACCATCATCAACATAGTTAAGCTCTCAGGAGCTGGGTATAAATAGACAACGTACACAAAAAGAAAAAGAGAAAAATTACTCAATCATAAACATGGCTGACCCCTCGTGGATAACCAAACTGTGACAGCTCTTATGTTATGATAATCCATTGCCTGCCCCCTCGTGGTCGAAACCAACCGTGACAGGTCTCAGGATAGATATGGATATAAAAAGATAGTGTACTCGAAAAAGAAAATATCCCCTATCATTAACATGGCTGACCCCTCGTGGATAACCAAACCGTGACAGCTCTTATGTTATGATAATCCATTGCCTGCCCCCTCGTGGTCGAAACCAACCGTGACAGGTCTCAGGATGAGGATGTAAATAGATAGTGTACTTACTCGAAAAAGAAAATATCCTCTATCATTAACATGGCTGACCCCTCGTGGATAACCAAACCGTGACAGCTCTTATGTTATGATAATCCATTGCCTGCCCCCTCGTGGTTAGTGATGTGCCGTGGGGAATATTCCTATTTCCAGTATTTTACTACCGGGAATATTCCCAGTATTTTTCCAATGTGCCCGGGAATATTCCCTTAGCGGGAACATTCAGTATGTAAGATTGTTTTTTTTTAACTTTGAAATAAGACATCATTTCTATACCTGCACACATTCAACACTCTCTTTATTATATTACTAGCTGCCCGCCCCGCGGTTTCACCCGCGACTTAGTGAAGCTTCTAATAAATAAAGTAATGCTCTATTGGTAAAAAATGAGATTCACCAAACGAATAAGATAAATAAAAGGATTTAAATAGAAAAGTTGGTACGAAAAAAATCCTTGTCATTGTGGCGTTTGTTAGATTTTGACAATAAACGACGATTGGAAAGTAAAACAGGTCAAAAATTATAACACTTCCACAACAGATAAAATTTATTGGACCTTTCTTAGGATTCCCATTATTTTTATATTCCGTCGATGCTAGCTGTTTGTTTCAGTTTTTCTCTGAGGGGGTCAAGCCACACTCAATCCCCACGTCGGCACCGGGAAAGCTTCCGTAAATCCCTGTGTCGCGGGTTTTAGCTGGTGTCAATTTGCAATCAAATGTTTGCTCTCTCTTTTTCGCCCCCCTCAACCCCTCATGTCGACGCTGGGTAAGCTTCTTTAAACCCCCGTGTCGCCGGTCGCAGCTAAGTAAATCTGAACACGTGGGACACGCAAATTTTCAGCGGACAACGTTAGAAAAATCCACCCACAAACCATAGAATAACCTCATTCCTGTTCATAATACATTTTCGTCCAGTATTTTACTTATATTTATTTTGTGACCGGAAGTGGCTCGCTGGTTGTTAAAATATTACGTGTCTCAATTTTGGATAGATCGTGTTAAAACATCTTAACTTGCATGTCATATTTATATGAAAAATGTTTTAATATCTTTGTAAAATGAATTAAGTCAACATCTTGTTGAAATACATTTTATATGGAGTATGTATTGTGACTTGGTTGTCAAAATATTACTGTATAAATTTTTGATAATCTTGTTAACATCTTAACTGGGATGTCATCTTTATATGTAAAAGGTTTTAATTCAACATCTTGTTCAAACATTTTTATATGGATTATGGATATAACAAAAATTGTTTCTTAAAACGCGAATTGGCTCAATGGCGCCTTCATTTCAAAAATATTGGATAATGCGTGTTCCCGTGGGAATGAGACATTTTACCAAGGTAAAGAGTAGTCTATGTATGTCATATTCTGGGCATTTTCTCATCTTTGTATATACAAAGTATCATTTGAACCGATTCAGCTGTTTGAACGCCAAGTCCTAACAAACACAGACACAAACATCCGCCTTTATAATATTATTAGGATTAGGATTATTATGGTTCTTTAAACAGGTAACCGTCACAAAACGAAGGGCAGAAAAGCTTAGTATTCACGTAAACAACTTCAATTTTAATCGATTTAGCTTCAAAACGGATTGAGTTTCATAGGAACTTACTCCCCCTTTTTCACCCCCTCTAAGGCAGATCCTAATTGCGTCATTTTTAATTTCTAACCAAATAGCCAAATATAAATTTTAGTCGAATAAGCTTCAAATGCAGACAACAAACAGACAGACAAAATTTTTTTGAATCAAATTTTTGGCTTTTATTGGTTGTATGAAGATCCCCCATCTTAGTTTTTCTTTAATATCTTTGATGTACAGACATGAGGTTGTTACAATTTTATTATATGTATAGATTACTAAACTAAAATAATTCCATTTACATTGATTTTTATTTTTCTTTTAATTTTTTATTCAATACTAGGTAGTTACCCATTAAAAATACTGAAATCAAAGAATTAAAAAAACATTTTAACATTACCGGTAATATTCCTGGGAAAGTAAATGGGAATATTCCCGGTAAGTTTCCAGTAACTTTGGGAATTTATAAATCGCGTTAATTATTAACTGTGTTCATATAGTAGACTTGTTTTAAAGGCAAAAGCAATAAATTTAACAAAATATAATTTCTTTTAACAAAATTTTTGAGCAACTTTCCCAAATATTTCCACTTTTGGGAATGTGCCCGGGAACGCTACTGGGAATATTCCCACGCTAGGGAAACTTACCGGGAACGGCACATCAGTACTCGTGGTCGAAACCAACCGTGACAGGTCTCAGGATGAGGATGTAATACTTACTCGAAAAAGAAAATATCCTCTATCATTAACATGGCTGACCCCTCGTGGATAACCAAACCGTGACAGCTCTTATGTTATGATAATCCATTGCCTGCCCCCTCGTGGTCGAAACCAACCGTGACAGGTCTCAGGATGAGGATGTAAATAGACAGTGTACTCGAAAAAGAAAATATCTTCAATCATAAACATGGCTGACCCCTCGTGGTTAACCAAACCGTGACAGCTCTTATGTTATGATAATCCATTGCCTGCCCCCTCGTGGTCAATACCAAGCCGTGACAGGTCTCAGGATTTGAATAGAATATTTTCAGAGTACTTGTCAGTACCAACCATTTAGGTCCAAATATTCGACCGGCCATTGCTCTGGGTCGTTGGATGCCGACGATGATTCTTCACTTTCTTCTATTCTTCTCTTTCTTTTGTTCATAAAGTTCACGAGTTCTTCGAAAAGCTGTCTTTTCTTCTCCATATTTTCGGTATATTCTTGAAAACTAATATTTTTTAACATGGAAAATATGAAAACACGTGCTTACGTACCGTACACGAAAGAACGAATGAAATGAGCGGGAAGTGTGGTACCAAGGGTTCGTAAGAGGTACTACCGTATCTCGCACCGAACTCGATTTTGTTTTTACATTATCGCTTTAAAATTCGTGCTAATTACCGTACGCAGAGGGCGCTACTACATAGTGATCATAGAAGGATGATGTATGAAATATAATTGTTTTTCCGCCTTTTAGGTATTTGTATGTACTAGGTATAGGTATTAGGTACTATCATAGCCTTTTTTTTGGATCACTTTATCGACTTTATCTAATAAAATAATATCAAAATCTGATGAGTTGTTTTGGACGAGTTAGCAATGCCCACGACAGACAGACAGAGAAACGCACAAAGCGACTTCGTTTTATACTAAGTGATTAATTTTATTATTAATTTAATTAATTATTATATATAATTAATTAATTTAAAATTAATTTGATTAATTTATCCCTTCACTATTGGAGTTTTAGAAATCCTTTTGTTGCTGGATTAGAATCGCGGATCTGAAAACATTATGAAAAAAAATAAACTGCAAATATTTTAAAGGTTGAACCTACGTTAAACCAGTCCTTGAAACTGAACAACTTTTCCCAAGGAACATACGTCGAACGAAATATAGAAATAAGTTTTAGGAACTCCATACTAACTGACTTGGTCGGCTGGTAACTATGGGAGGTTCAAAAACATTTTTTATTATTTCGTCCTATGTTCCTTGAGGAAAGTTGTTCAGTTTCAAGGACTGGATCAACGTGGGCTCAACTTTTCAAATATTTGCAGTTTTTTTTAATGCTTTCTTTCAGAAACGACAAAGAGCGGACGAGAAAGAGCGGTGTTACAATCGTGAGACCCGAGTTTGGGTCCCGCCACGTACCAATTTATTTTTACTCACGTACATTTGCTAACTGCTTTTACGGTGAAGGAAGAATATCGTTATGAAACTTGTAAACAGTCAAATAAAATTAGAATATTATGATGATATTTATTTCAATGTGACTTAACCTAGGATTCGGGCTGGTTAGCCTTTGGGTTGCAGATAGATGGCAGTCGCTGTGTATAAAAACTTGATTCCACCTCAAATCTAGCTGACCCCGTCCGACAGAGAAGGGGATAAAGAGGCGAGGAGAATGATGATATTTTCATAAATGTATTATTTTTTTTTTCAAGTGTACTTTAGCGATAAAAACGATACTCGTGGGGGGAGAGTTATTGAGACGATCACTCCATGGTTAATGCACATTTATTGATCTTAAACTATGGCTTATATACTAATATTACAATGACGTAAATCACGTAGAGAGGTGATATCTGTAGCTAGCTCTCTACGTGACAAACGTGTAGGAATTGCTAATGTTGCTTCCGCAACAGTACTCCCCCCTTTTGAAAGAAAAACCCAAAATATTATGACTTTATAAGAAAATTAACATGAACCTTACGAAACTGTAAAAACAGAAATAACATGTAGGTAGGTACGTGCTGAATTGACTCGCTGCCGTCGTTGATTGGAAAACGTCGCTGATCAAGCAGATTTGCCGTGACTCCGTGTTTTGCCAACTTGCATTAATTTCTTGAAGTAGTAGTAGTAACATTGACCTTGCTGCATATTTCATCGTCATTATGGATGCGTCGCGTTGCTTAATAAAATGATACTGAGGGAAAGTTTCGTCCTCGTATCTTGGCGTGCTCCAGTCCGGACCGTGGACGAGCGAAAATACTCCAGCTCCTTTTCAATTAGGGCGAGTTAAATCTCAGCTGACTGTCCGCCTTTTGCTGTAGTAAACATGACTACGCAATTTCGAGTGGCGGCGGCGCTGTGTCAGGGAAGTGCGGTGCGCTTGCGACGATAATAATTTCTTCACAATTCTTCATAATTTGTAGCTTTTCGACGATATGTACATTCTGTGACGAGAGTGAGACGTAGCGATTGCAGCATGTGAATTGTACAGCGAGTGTGCGGCGCGGTATGTGACGACTATTGGTAAGCAGGCGATACCTTTCCTTCTTCTGTTGTTGTTGAGTAAGTAGATTCCTGTCTGAAGTGGTGCATTGGAGTGACAGTCGATGAAATAAAATCAGACAGGCGACATTGCGTAGTTCATTGTTGTGTCGTCATCGTGTTCATCGTGCGTCGTGCGGCTGGCAGTGAATGCAGGCGAGCAGACTTCGGTGCGCTGGAGCAGGGCGCGTAGCTGCTATTTCAACCGTGCAGAGTCCAAAACTTCGGGTGCGTCGACGAAGTGTTGTGGATCAGTAGCAGTGTGCCGCGTCGGTAGGCGAAGAAACAAACTTTCAGCTAAGGGCGGTGCGTATAAAATTGCTGCGATGAAACCGCGTCTTCAGCGTTGAAGGTTTTCTTGATCCCGCCGTAGCCCGTGACGTTGTGACGACTATGATGCGAACTGATGAGTATGTTGACTCCAAATTCTTGAGGTAGACAGCGCAGCAGCGTGGCCATCACTGAAGGCTGCCATGTTCCTTGCGGGGTTACCACTTTAGCGATAAAAACGATACTCGTGGGGGGAGAGTTATTGAGACGATCACTCCATGGTTAATGCACATTTATTGATCTTAAACTATGGCTTATATACTAATATTACAATGACGTAAATCACGTAGAGAGGTGATATCTGTAGCTAGCTCTCTACGTGACAAACGTGTAGGAATTGCTAATGTTGCTTCCGCAACATGTACCTTCATCCAAAAGCTGGCAATAACGCAGGCCGCCGGGAAATCCCGAACGATGGAAAAAATGGCTACCTATTTCCTCGGCTACACCAGAAGGAGGGTTTTGTTTTTTGAGAGTTCGTATAGGTATTTTTGTATATTTTTTTTATGCATGTAGGTAACTATTGTAAGTATGTGAACAAGTAATTTCTTTACACGGTCTACATAAGCCCGAAAAACCACCATTTTATCGTATTCTTATATCGTATTATCCTTGGTGTTGAAACGTTTAAGATTCAAAGGCGCAGGTGAAGACATCGTCTGTTAAGGTTTCTGAAATTCGAATTGGCCCTAATCTTCCCTCTCTCCGTCCTTAAATAAATAAATATATGTTATAAAAATATGTATAAAACATAATTATTGTAATGTATGACATGTTACACATTTTTTTATATAACTAAATTTTACCGACCAAATGCGAGCGAGAACCGCTCGCGTACACCGAGCCAGTATTTATTTTGTGCGTACACGTGTGCATAAGGATAGAAAATGTCTGTTTTTGGTACGGTCTAGCAAAATTGCTATTTTTTCATTATTACCGCAATTACCGCAGTCGGTATATTAAATATTTATCAAAAACAGCCCCCTTTTGAATATGCCCTTCCGTCCTTATCGTATTATGAGTATGAAATCGGCGAAACAATCTGGCAACACTGAAAATGTCATTGTGACGTACTCGCTGCTTCGCGTTAAAAATCCGCGAAACTTTTGCTTTTGTTTGGATTTCAATTTATTTTGCTTAAAATGATAACAGATCAAGATATCGGTAGCCCACGGAAGAAAAAGACGAAGATCGAAGATACAGGTCCTACCAATACGTTAAAACGGGAAGGTGTACCAGAGTCGGCATCGAAACGTGCCAAAGTCGAGAACACTTCCAATCAAGTGGATGTTCAAGCTCTCAAGAGGAAGAATTTCGTCACGGCCTGCGAACAAGTGTCCTACAAGGAATACTTCAACTTCGGCATGCGCTTCCAACTGGTGTATTTGCCCCCTTGCATGAATGCAGAGACCTGCAACCATCTAGATTCAGGGAAGATGGTAAGTAAGATCTTTGCTTTATAAGAGGCATTTTCAAAGCGTAGAAAGGCTTCACAAGAACATAATCCTTAACCCTATGAAGCAGCAAAATGAACAAATAATGAACACTTCCTTTAGACAAGTGTTCTAAATTGATAAAACATGCCTACTGTTTTCGCATACAAATTATAGCATTTTTAGAGTCATAGATCATGATATCTGAAGGTGATATCATATAAGGTGTCGTGTGATGCCGGTTTAGAATAGCATCACCCCACACCCCTCCCGCGGGTGTCGTAAGAGGCGACTAAGGGACTCGAGAGTATTGGTGTATTACAATTTTTAGACGACAGGCTGACCACCTGTCACTATAGTAATACACATGTTTTCTGAAACAACTTTGGAAAACAATCCTCAAAAATATCAGGCGTGGAGATAGTGGCTGTATTCTTACGGCTGTTAATGCTCTGCCTACCCCGCAAGGGATAAAAGTGTGATATATGTATGTATGTATATCAGATCATGATATCTCCAGTAATAATTAGGGTAGGTATTATAAATTGATTTGTCTATTTGTATTTTCTAGCTTAGCATAATGCCGATTCCAGATGTTGCAATGCAGTCAATAAAGATAGAAATGAACTCCTACACTTGGTGTGAAGCGCTAGAAATATGCCAGCTTTGCATAACTCCAGATCAATACCTGACTGCTGACATCCTTCAAGACATTGTAGAGATTATTTTGGTAGGTATACGCTCAAATCTTTTATTCGTTCTGATTATAAACCTGTTTTAGTCACAGTATACTTCTACAATTGGTAAATAGCTGCTTACCAAAGAATATAAGATGTAAAAATATTAGCTGCAAAATATTTTAAGGGGTGAATCAGCCCATAAAACTGAACAACTTTCTCCAAGACACAAAGTTTGAAATATGACAAAGTTTTTTGGACCTCACAAATTTACTTGGTCGATCGATAATTCTGTATGGGAGGCCCAAAAATTTTTTTTCTTATTTCAACCATTATGCTAGTAACAATATAATATCATTGTTTCGATCTGGACTGGACTATCTCTGAAAATTAAACAACAACACAGGAAGAATAGTATTCGACCAAACAAGTGGCTCATTGTTGTAAAACAGATTGCCACACTGCTGAAGAGAGAAAAAAAAATTGCTTCAATCCATGTTCCTTGGGGAAAGTTGTTCAGCTTTGTGGGCTAATTAACCCCTTAAAACATTTGCAGCAAATTATTTTACACCCTGTATAGTCAAATAAGGCGTAATAACTAATTAGACATGAGAATTACATTAACTTATTTTTTTAATGTTTTCCAGAATGCTCAAGAAGACAGTTTAGCAGATTATACAATATCATACTTGCTAGATAGATGCCAGCAAGTTCTCTCACAGAGTTTCAGCATGCATCCACCATGTGTGATGAAATCACTGAGAACCCTTTACAACAACTTCCTTATGGCACCAATGGATTTAAAAGAAAAGACTTACTCAAATAGAAAAGAGTTTGGCTGTGATAAAGGAATAGTCAAATACTGCCTTAACAGACTTGAGAATGAACTTAGTTTAGAAAGCAAAAATGAAGCAATAGTTGACAAAGATGAGTACATGCCGGAAGAAATGACTCGAAGTGTGAAAGGATTGCATTGGCAGAAAGAAAAGTTTGAAATATATGAAATCTTGGAAAGACCAGAAAGAATAAAGAGAATTATGATAGTTTTAGAGACCTTGGTTGAACTTCTGCAATTTGATTTGGCTATTTGGCACTCCAGGTAAATAAATAAAAATTTGTAATTCAGATGTTTTGTGATTTCTGTTTCAAAAGAGGCTTGTGATTTTAAATCTTCCAAATTTTAGATTTTTACCTAATTGGAGATTCACACTTTATATGTCCATTGAAATCAATTCTCTTTTTAAAAAAGTTATTAAACAAAATTATTAAACCTCTATAAAAAAAAAACTTGCAGGTACAAAAACAACCTAGGCAGCCATGTAATGAGATCCCACAAACCCCTAGTAGCGTTTGTCCTGTGGTCAAACAATGTGCTATTCACTGGAGTGGTCAACAACAACGTGCGACAAATTCTCAGACTGTTTGTCCACATGATTCACCTGCAGTATCCTGAGGAACATATCAAGATCATGTCTGTAAGCATCTACTAAAATGTTAAAGGTTACTGTTGGTAGCAAGGTTTGTCATTGTAGATGCTAGTCTAGATTTACCTGTAGGTCTTGTTCATAACAGAAGAAGATTTTACCTAATTTTGTAAATCATCTTCTTTTCAGACTTGGCTCACTGTGATCATTCAAATGTTTTACATTTGCGAGACACACTCCAACAGTGACTACCCCAATACAGGAAAATATTGTGGAGCTTTTGCAAGAGAATTCTATAAAGTTATAGCAGGTAACTTTTAAGTAGCAACTTACAAAACTATAAAGCATCAAAAAATCATCTTGTAACTTGTAACTCAAGCTGCTGACAACTCAAACAGGAACATTACGGACATTAAATTAATTTGAGTGGGTTCTTAAATATTCTAAGGTATTAAGTATTGGCTCAGCCTAAAAATCTTCTGGTTGCTCTAACTAACTATTTCTTTTTTCTAATTTCAGAGTTGCCACAAACCACAATAATAAGAGTATTAGAACAAATCTACCCAACATTCATGCAGCACCTCATTGCACTCATGCATATTCAAACACTGCTTTCATCAAAGGAAGACGACATTGTCAAGATTTTTATCAAGTTTGTAAAAGAATCACAATGGGAACTGTATCCGGAGAGCCTGAGTGAGATACAAATATCAAAAACCAACTTGATAAGACCAAAGAAAGTCAAAGATTTTATGAACTTTCTCCATAAAGTCTGCAAACTTGCAACTGATTTGGATGATACAAAAGATGTATATCCAAAACTAGATCCTAGTACCTTAATTGGAGATCCTGAAAACGAAATAGATAGAGCTCATGTGGTACACACTTTGTACATAGCAGTGGATGCTTACTTAGATGCATATAGTGTGCAAAGTGTTCAAGATACTTTGGATAATCTAAATGAACAAGTAGATGAGCATGGTGATGTGACCACGACATTTGTTCCTGAAAATTGTTCTTACTCTGTTACAGAACACTTTATCAAGAAATACAGGTCAATTTATAGAAATCTCACAGAGCTGATCTCTATTTTACAAAATTTGGACAAGAATGAAGTGCCTGAAATGAAAATATTTGAGAGGATAGGATTATTGTAATTGCTATGCCAGTGTTAAGTCTGTACTATGTGCCATTAGTGATTCATGGATCATTATCTAGTGTTATATTTTCCTTATAAGTACCACCTGTTTTTAGTATTTTTTACTAGATTGTCACCTCATATATTCTACTTTTACTTAATTAAAGACAGTTTCAATTAAACACTGTTACATAGTTCTAAGATTACATTATAGTAAGACCATCTGTGCCCTGAAACATCCAACTACTACAGGTAATATTCTTGGTATCCAAAATTTAAGGTAGTGATTTTGTGATACTGTTGCATTTTCAAGCAAAGATTACTTTTCTAGGTGCATAACATTTACTGAATGTGCATCATCATTTTTATCTGGCTTGCTTGTAACAATCACAAGAAAATCGAAACCTTAAACAATGAATTTGTCATGAGTTACAATCACTGACTATACAAATAAGGTCATAATGGCCATACATAATAATTTAACCTGTAAACTTACAGCCTATAGTTTGAAAATATTGAGCACTGCTAGTTCTCCATAACAATATTTTTGATAAATATTTTTATAAAGATGTTAACTTGTTAATTATCTTCCTGTGAAAATTGTGATTTTGTTTGTTTTTAAGTGACATTAATTAAAACAGGTTGAATGTTTATTTATCAGGTATTTTATTTACACCCTTATGTCTAATACTTCCTCATTGTCTGTGCAACATATAGATTTTGGGATGGAATTAATTATGCTATACACAACAAAAAATTGAAAATAAAACACTTATATTCTACTATAGATATTTTAAATAGTTTAATTCAATACTTTGGCATGAAATGCCCTCTCGCTTTCTTAGTGCGCATGGCTTTTTCGATATCAACATCAGGATATTGTTCCTTAACAGCCTCAAGGTCCAAGTTAGGGAAGCGCTTAAGTAAACCTTGGACATGGTTAAAGTCCCTGTTTTTGGCTTTACGCTTCTCATTATGCTGCTTTTCCTTGTAGTATCTGAGAAACCTTTTAACTGCAAAACTATTTATGAGGCCATGTTCTAGGTAAGGTTTCACCCAGCGGGTGTTCATGAATTTGGGTATGGCATGTTCTTTCTTTTCGTATTTCTCTGGTAAGCCCAAAACACTGACAACATCTTCCACAGGCCTCTCACCAGTCTCTCCCGTTTCTAGCTGGTAGTATGCTACATTGCGCTCTCTCACCACTGTCTCAATGTTATTCATAGACTCTTGTACTTTGTCAATTCTTTCAGGGTTTGGAAAAAGACGAACCATGTCTTTGCATTCTTGTTCCATCGTATAAAGCATGTTTCGTTCTTTTAATAACACGTACCACAGTTTATGCAAGTCTGTATTGGACTTTAATCGCAATTCATCCAATTTCCAAGCTCTCCCGACTCTAATATTGGTTTCTGACCAGTTTTTCTTTGCATCGAAGAATTCCATTAGGTCATGGTTTGAATTAGTCGTGTGAATTTGCCTTCCACCTGACGATACAGCGCAAATACTTGCTACATTTTGCGACCGAAAGCTCAAAGCAACAGCACCTCTGAATAAACTTCGAATCACCGGAAAATTCATAATGTAAAATAGAAAACTAACGATCGAAAAGAAAACAAATTCCAATTTTTAGGTTATCTCTTTTGAAAGATATTATAGTCTAGTGATGTGCCAGTGTAAAAATCAATATCGATGTTCAAGTTAAAAAGATCGTTAAGTGCGAGATAGAATCGCATAGCTTTATACGTAATAGCTTATAAGTAATACGAAAGCTTCCTTAAATACCTAATGGGGCTAATTCTGAGTGGCCGCTAAATATAATTTATCTATCCTAACACATCAATTTATTTCCTTCACTACTAATTTGGGAATTCTTTTCCAATAACGCGATCGTAGATTCTGACATCACTAATCGCATGTATCCGAGTATTGAGACAATTCCAATCTATTGCAATGCGTGTATCCGAGTTTATAAAACGTCACTGTGCGTTTCGTTAACAATTAATAAAGGTACAAAATTTTTATAATTTGTACCTTAAAATATTTCATAACTTTGAAGTTATGATTCCCAATATAATTAAAAATTGAACAAAGGCATATCAGTTCAAAAACTATTTTTTTTCTGTATTAAGCGCCATTTGAGCAAGAACAAGTTTGACATTATTGACATGTTGTGGGCAACTAACAACTAAACGCCGCAAGAATGTCTGTCGCCGACGAGTGGGTCCCAGTTGCTTTGGTTTTTGTTTGAACAAAAGTTGACGAAAACCTATTATTATTAGGAGTTAAAGTGGTTGTTCTTAGTTAGTTTGTGTTGCATAAAAGTTCAGTGTGTATAGTTTCTATTAAGTGAAGTTTTTATAGTGAGCAGTTTTGTTTTCTTCGAAACCTGTGGTCGGCTGGGACTCGCGTTGAAAGGTAAGCTTTCATACTATTTATATTTCCGCAAAAGTTTGTTGATTGTGCTGCCTACAGTAACAGAACATTCAATTTGTGTGGTGAACCTGGTAAAACATAGGTATTCAAATAAGAAAACCCCTTACATTGTTATTGGTACCAGTATTCAGCATGTTTACCTTTGACAGATAAACCAAAGCATAGCCTATTTTCTTAGGTTATTGATATCATAACTAGTGTGATGAAATAATCTTAGTATCATGTAGGTCAGTGTACACTAATTTAGAAAGCAATGAACCATTTCAAACCAGAATATTATAATTTCTAACCCATAAAATAAGCTTTGTCTTTGTTGTTTGTTGGTTGAGCTTCTATTACATTTTAAATATTTTTGTTATTTTACTTTTGTTTCCCATTGTTATCTATGACTATTGTTAAGTCACAATATAGGTATGAATACCTCAAAAAGAAATATTTGCTTTTTATGATTGGGTCCCGAACGGACCCGCACAGTTTTACATCAATTGATATCACAGTAGCTTTCTGCATTAGAGTTGTATAACTGGTTGTGTGTAGCTTCCTCGAGGTCCCTAAAACAACAACTACATTTAAAAATAAATAAGCAATTTATACTTAGATTTAAGAAAGGAAAGAAGATCCTGGTGTTTTTGTGTCCCAATTTCCAAAATTCTTAAAAAGAATTGTCCAAAAGTACCATCAACCCTGAGTAACATAATCTGTTTTTCTAAAATCCAAAAAAGGAGGTCCATTATTTAGGAAATACCTTTAAAAATATCTTTTTTTTTTCAAGAATATTAATTGTTTCAGAGATGCCTTGACCAATATGGAATATTCTTTCTGGTTTTAAAGGCAGATATCTGCTAGGGAGGTCCCATAGTCACTAGGTTGAAATCTGATGGTGTGATTGTAGAGAAATTTATTGATCTAATTAAATACAATAGCTACAGCACATTTGCCGTCAGTTTAACTTTCAACTAACTGCTGATAGAGATTAATGGAAGAAAAAAACATTTTGCGCTGACCCCAAATAAATTGGGATAAGGGCAGGCAGATGATGATTATTTGTAAGTCTAAAAAGATGATGGAGTTATCTAAGTGGCTTATTTTCTTCTTATCTTATTTCCTTGGTTTGACCAACAATTTAATAAAACAATGTATGTTTAATATACCTAATAATCAATGTATACTAACTAATATGATAGATTTTTATGAAGGAGTCCAGTGAATTCAACAGCTGGTTGGGTGGCTAGTTAAAAATAAATAATGTAAGATCAATAAAGCTGCTTTCTGTGTTCTTTGTCTCTTGGGTATACCCCTAACTGCTTCTAAACTAGGTAACGGATTTTGATGTGTTTTTTTTTTTTATTTAAGAGGAAGGTTGTATTTATGTAACATGCAAAGAAAACAATTAGAAGTGAGTACAACCGCTGGGCGGGCTGCTAGTTTCATGCATAAATTAGTTCAGTAACTTATTTGCACTTTACACGGTACCCAACCTAGGTAATGCAAGTAATTAAACCTCATGGGAGGCAGTTCTCATTTGTTACATGTAACGTGCATTAGGGGTGTTGCGCGTTCATTTCAGCGCCCGCTAAACAAGTTAATGTCTCAATTGGCGCCAGGGCCCACGGCAGCACTCCCTAAACATTTTACAAGGTGATATACGTTCATGACGCCAAGTGTACGTGCCTTCGCCACGATTACGAAACACCGCGCGCCAGAGGTTCCTTACTTTCTACTCGCGATAGAGCCGCGCCAAAGTAAACTGAAAGCTCTATCAAATAGAACCATTCAGAAGAGTCTTTGTTGAAACCGGGTCAGCCACGTGCTATCTGTTGATTCGTTTCTTGTTTGCTTTGAATTAGTCATCTACCGCAACGTAGGCGACTATCCGACTAGACAATATAGCACGGTGATGTCACGGAGGTACGTCGGTTATTGAATCTACATTTATTTATCGCACGTATCCATAAGTTATCGCCTCTATAAGCTTGGGATTAACGTCACGTCCCACTTGCTATATCTGTTCCTCGAGTGTGCTTACACTGGGCTCTTCTATAGAATCGTTGATTAAATCGGGCGCCGTCGCATTGTTTGAACGAGCCAGTATTATCCAGCCTGTCTGTCAGTCACACTCGACCCGTCTATGATGGCGAATGGCGGACATCTAGAGCCTCAGCACATACACATAAGCCCTGAACCGACAGGGTATGATTGTATTCCGCAACAATACCATTCAATATTGAAATAACATCCTCTCTGGGATATTGTTCCTACGTACAAATACATTAAAGTTTCCTGTCTACTGTATGTATGTTATGTCTGCAGTAGGAGATGAGTATCAGTTGTATTTTATTAAAATACGCTTGAAGACTTTCTTGATAATCGATACAAGGTATCTACGGGAAAACGATCTACAAAGCCAGGCTTTGCTGCTGGGACACTTGTATTTTCAAACTAAATCTGATCAGCGAATGAAATTGGCTTCTTGAAATCAGTTTCATGTAGTTTGAAACAGATAAAATAACTGAAGTTATACAGTTTACTTCTGATATCTAGATATCATTACCTATATCGCTTCAGATAAGTGTACCGTGCTAAAATAGTCCGTACCTTCGTGCATGATAAGCGCAAAGTTTTCCCTATTCAAGTTATGGTAGTTTGAAGGCTTATTATTCCGTGGATGTATTGAAGCCTGGATCGGATCGGACCATGCTTTGTCGTATCGGGGACGCGGTTTATCTTGCACGGCTGTCGCGCACACTCTCCCGCTCCGTAACGCTTGTCCGATCAACCGGATGCTTTTTTTCCGGTGAACCACCTGAATGTGCAAATACGGGTCATTCGAGTGGCAGTTATTGAGTTAGATCGTAATTTCTTATAAAGATGATTAATTTAATATAGGTGATACCACTCTCTTTTCGTGTGGAACACTGGGTCGACCAACGAATGCCACTGAGAACAGTCAATAAGTGATAGTCGAGGCGAAACTTTTTCTGAACTAGAAATTGGATTTGGTCAAGCCATACCTACCTACGTATGTCTATTTCTTGTCACTTTAACTACGGGAAATAGCTTACTTGTTGCTGAATTTGAGTCTGGCTTAGCATTAGGTAAGATAATGTTCCATAAAAAATACAAATTCATGATATTATAAAGCGGAGTCAGACGGGATTAATCCCATTCCCTCCACCTTACAAACCTTAAGAAGCGCTCTTCAAACGGCGGAAGATCAAAGTTGCTAAAACGAATAAAAATATATATTCCAGTTTATTCGCCTTAAAAGAGCTATTTTGTATTTCGATAATAATTTTGGATTTTCCAGTGATCCCAATGTAAACATGTTCCAATTAATTTTTGAGAAGTCTGTGTAGATTATTGAGCAGATCCTCCGAGGATTAGGGATCTTATCTTTGAAATGAAGGAGGTATATTTAATAGGGTATAAGAGGGTTGTTTTGTAGAGTCAATGCTCTGAGCTTACGATTATAGGATTATAGAAAATTATCTTTATTAACTATTGTATAAACAACACATTTTCCTCTGGTTATTCTGCCGCCGCCGCCCATCGCACCATCATTGCAAGCGTCTACCAAGTACTATAATTTAAATACAATTCTACGCTATCAGGTGTTATTTGTTTTGAATTGGAACTTAGGTAATACGTGCAGTGTTTACTTACAACGCTTCATACTATAATTTTAAAAAGCTCTTTCTAATGTTACTGCCAAATCGTAGTCTGAAATAAGATGCGACATTCAAAACATTGTTTTCGTGCTAATGCGTGCATTGTTCGACTTTATGGTCTACTGTTTATAAAACCTGTGTGTAAGTGATACGAACATCATTGTACGGTAATTGTTGGTGGAGCGCTTTATTCTAGTGAGGTCACACGTTATCTAAACCAGCTGTCGCGCGCACGCGGCCTACAATGGTCTCGTTTGTATCCGCGCCGCGTAATATTGTTTGTAATTTAAAATATCGGCGGCACGGGCGCGGGTTTATTTTCCAGCTCAATTGTGGAGATACCCGAGGTATATTGTTGCGTTGATTAGATCAGGCGAGCTTTGTTCCGAGCGCAGCTATGGTATCTTGTGTCGGCCGCAGCCGCACGCGACCGCACGGCCCGCTCGCTGCGGCCTTGCGGCTATACGCGCTACCTGTTTCAGCGAAGTTTCACGCCCAGCTTTTCCTTGCCGACCGCAACTGCATACATTAACGTGTATCCAGGGGTTATCTTCACTGCAGTGCCGAAAATTTACGATAGTAACGTTACACCGCGCAAGCCTCAGGTGCAGTTAATTTGCCTGAATATCACGGTACTTACGAACTAAATGAAACAGATAAGATACCTACCGAAAAATACAGGGTGTAAAAATATTCGCTACAATTATTGAAAGGAGTTAACCAGCCCGTGAAACTGAACAACTTTCCCCAAAAAACATAGGTCGAAATACAAAAAAAAATTTGTCCTCCCTTACAAAATCACCAACCGACCAAGTATGTTTATAGTATTTTTTTTTTCATATTTCGACCTATGTTTCTTGGGAAAAGTTGTTCAGTTTCATGGGCTGATTCACTCCTTAAAATATTTGCAGCTAATATTTTTACACCTTATACAATTTACTTTATTTAATAAACCATACAGTACTTATCTATGGACGTATTACACGTAGATAGGCGTAGGGACCATGTCAAGTAGTTTTTATTATCCGAAAGTATGTTGATGATACTCGATAAAATCCTGCCTGAAATGGAGGGCACGGTTGAAAAGACGCTAACAATACGCTAATGGCTTATGTTTGCCCCTCTCAGCCAACAATCTCTATCACAGCACAAGTAAAATAGAGCAGCATATCGGCTTCATAGATATATATAATACCTGAAACATGTCTTGATTTTGGTTTAGGTATCTACGCAACTCGAATACCCTTTCGGTGGACGACTCGATGTCCCACTCGAAAAGAGAGAGGGAGACATTGGTGCATAACATACTGTGTGGCTTATTTGTGGTTTTATCTATTCTAATTTCTAAGAACAACGCCGAAACGCCGCGCTTGTCATTACTTTGGCCGAACAAAACGTCTTTCCTACAACACAATACATATGCTATATCGTACCTACAAGAAATAGAAAAAATATTTTTTTCTACAAAAAAAAAAAAACACAAAGTAGGTACAACTCTGAGGCCTTATTGTTAACAATACCTACTTAAACTGTGGTCTTATCTTACTGTTCGATTATCTTTTACTAGGGCTCTTTTATCATGCTAGCCCTCGCGCTGAATTGGCTAAATGTTTTGTGCCCCTGAAAAGATTCGAGATGACGGTGAAATTGTTGAGAAAATTGATCGTTTCCACTTAGGCAACTCGGAGCCCTTATTTCGAAAAACCTTATCAGTTTTTGTTCACTTCCCAACAAAGTGAATGCTTGGCAAAGCAGGTTTAAATAATAAGGTTTTATCGTAACAAAAATAAATCGTATTCTACTGAGACGTTTCGCTGGGAAACGTAAAAGTCTGCCGTAGATTTCTGTAACTATTCCAATTCCAACATACAACTCGTTAACTATCTGATAGATAACCAATCAACTAGCTACATATAATTTGACAGACATAAAATAACAAAGTTTCCTATTATAAAGCGCGTTGCGTGTATGCATGTTAGTTGTTTACCCAATCGACTGTTTTGATGAGTCCAGTAATGTCCACAAAATGTCGAGTACCCTTCAACAAAATTGATATCGGTTTGCATGAAAACGTTCTCAAATGAACTGTGTTTCTAGGAACTGTGGGGTCGCATTGTGTGCACGGAGTGGGGCATACACGACACGTTGTTTCCGCAGTACTAGACCGTGTGAATTAATTGTACCAGCATGTTTCATCGTAATGGACATCGGTGACGCGAAGTGCGGTGCCTGGTGCCGGCGGCGACATAATAATATATCGCACTGCTACGAGAATATAGAGGCTTTTGTTGTTCTGCCTACATTTACTACAGAAGTTACAAATAGTGTTCGTTTGCTTATCCTTCCCTTTTCATCTTTGTGATTCGGAGAATATAATCATCCCTGACTTGCAATATGACTCTACTTCTCCGTAATAAAGTTTGGATGCTTTGTGTTAGAAAATAACGACTAGTGCTGGAGGAAGCCGTTACTGTGATTAAGTTTTATTCCTCCTTCATTCTGATCGCCGTGTCAAAGGTGGCGGCTGTCATTAATCGCTTTATGAGAAAGGAAGTGCAAAGTGGAGCGTGCGAGCACTTTCAAGCGCCCCTCAAGGAGCCTGAATTCATTATTGTCTCCCGGCCGAGGATGCGCTTCAAAGAAACTGCTGACTTTTCCCCCGACAACGCCAGTTCGACCGTTTATTGCGCTTCCGAGACCGGTTTATTGATATTGGCTTCGGTGACTTCCGAACCGATCGGAATTCGCAACTAACTTCGTTTATTTCAGGCATTTCGAGTAGCTCTATACAAATAAACAGATACAAGTTAACCTGTCGGTTAGTGCAACCTATCGAAATAGTTGCCCTCGAGGTTGGGATCGGAATGTTCCCGATGTCAATTATGTCGGTCTGTGTAAATAATGTAGCACTCGGAGCTGGTATCCCAACGCTGAGCTCTCGACCGAGACACGAACACCTCCGTTGAATTCAGCCCCTTCAATCATATTAATCTGTTTGTATTTACATACACCTAGTTTAGTTTAGTGTTATTACCGCGTGTTGTTGTACCATTAGCCGTGACTTGGCATCGGGGTAGCTTGCTAATGTGCAATCAAACAGCATCGGTGGCCGGTATATAGTAATTGATTGTAATTATACTCTACGAACCCAAATCAACGTTATAATATTGCGCACAAAAGCGCTCTGCTGTAAAGATCACAATATTATGAACTTTTGTGCTCGGGCAAAATATCTGGACGGAAAATTCTGACTTTACTCTACTTTTGCTGATTTTTACTTATCATTTACTGGATACCGAATTGGAAATAAAGGAACCAAGAAATAAGTACATATGGGTTAGTTTTTATCACTTTCCTGGTATAACTTTTTGTAAAGTTCTTAGTATTTCTATCTTGACACTCCGAATGGCATTCCAAGAAGGCTAACTAATTAAAATTATAAATTCAAAACAAAGGCTAGTGCTCATCAATCTGTATCCACCTACTGAACTAGCGAATTATTTTCCTTTTCAGCCAGATTTGGAACATTCAATAAATATATTTTTTAACCAGATTTACAAGACAAACTCTTGTCCGTTTTATTTAAAGATCCAATACAAAAAAGAACAGTAAGTAGGTACTAAAGGTAATTAGGATGTCACGAGGGATCAATTCGATTCCTTAATTGTTCCAATTTAAGGAATTACAACCTAAACTACCTACTCATTTATTTTTATGTTCAAGCGACTCGATTTAGTATAGAAAATACGTACCTAATTGTATTAATTCGTTTGAAACGTTCATCATACTTTAGATATGGTTTATTCCATAGTATAAACTGTTCTTAATCACAACACATTGTTTGACTATTTACCGCTATTTCGTACATACTTAATTAAATCTTCAAATAATTTATTCATGACATCGCTCTCAGGATTATAATAAGAAGACTGCTTGATGAATAGCAAACTCACAAAAGACGCAAGGTTAAACTAATAAAGGCATATATTGGTGAGGTACCTACTGATTAATGTGTGAAATATTTGAAGTAAGAAGTTCTAAGCTCGAAAATCGAAATGGCTATGAATCTAGATTATCGGAAACATTACAAGAATCTGTTCGAAAATTGTGAATCACTGTACTGACATGTTGTCAGCACACCACCAAAAGTACCCCGCAGGAAAAAATTGGCTGATAGTGTTCTCAGCCGGCATCACACGGCAAACTACACAAACTGGAACTGCTTCTATACTAGCCACATAAACTACAATGTTTTGTGGTTTGGTACTAAATTAATATTTCCTCAGCGTGTGGCTCGATTTTCATTAAAGAGCATCCACGGCAAGCGAATCGTTACACCAAGTTGGTGTTTTTTGGGCATTGTCTGTGTATTTTTTCATTAGCGACTTCCCTGTGTATATTTTTTACCCGACTTAGGTATAACAAAAATGAGAGTTTTTGTTGCTAGTCGTAAGGATATGTTTATGTGATTGTGCAAGTATGTTTTACTTTATCTGCATCTTTAAAATATGAAATTGAAAAATAATAACCTTTACCACTGTGAGAGCATAAATTCTAAAGCAGCATAATAGTAGGTAAGTATGTCCGCGCTCTGTTTTGCTTTGAACACTCAATATTGAACACTTTGTTATATTATTGCAGGAGCTTGGTAAAAGAAGATGTCGTTAATCTTAAAAGCATCGGAGGGAAGTAATTAAGCGACTTCCTGGGAAATGTCCGACCCATAAGATGAACTACTTAGTTAGAGCCTGTCTTCTCGTAATAAGTAGTATCTACCTATGTAGGAAACAAATTGGATCACAGGGTAGGATGGGCATACTGTACCGCCCAATAAGCCGATTTTGACAACTTTCAAACCGATACTAGAAGACATGTCAACAAAGAAAAATTGACTTTATGTTATAGTTTTACGGTTTTACCACGATTTTCATAGCTGCCAAATGTTTGTATATCACGCCTTTATCCCTAGCGGGGTAGGCAGTGATCGCCACGTCTGACAAATGGTTGAGGGTCGTTTCAGATAAATCGTGTATCACTATATTGACAGGTTGTCAGCCTGTCGCCTAAAATTGTAATACACATGAAACCCTCGAGTCCCTTAGTCGGTTTTTACGACACCCACGAGAAAGAAATGGGGTGATGCTATTCTAAGCCGGCATCAGGTGGCATAAAATATAATTATCTTGTTTTATTAGTATTCTAGGAAATCATTATTTTTTTCTAGGAAATCAGTTTCTTAGCCTACTAAAACCCCTCTAGTTTTTCAAATCTGTCTATCCTACGTAAGGGTTTTCTGAGTCCTTTGTCAGTGGTTAATTGGTGAGCAAAAATGCTCGGCAGGCAATTACAAGCAAGCTGCTCTCATTTCCTTCACCTCCAGTCTAGATCAGGGTGTTGAATATTGCGAGAACCGCTGTGTTTTATGTGTTCAATTAGCTCCATTCCCTACCTTATTCCAACATTTTCCCTGCTCGAGTTAGAAATTTCTTTCGGCATGTTTGTGGAACTACAGAAACCCGTACGTATAGCTCATGTCTATCATCCATTATTTTCCTCAACAGCCACAACAGTCCACTGTTGGACTTGTAACTTTTTCTCTTTATTTTTACTTTCCACGCTTGGCAGACGAGAGGTGCAAGGTATTACACAAGGAATGTTGTTGCTGAATCTCTTAATTTCATTTTATAACATCCACGGGTAGAAATGGTGTTACTATTCTAAGCCAGCTGTTTATAGGCGAAAATTAACCGCACTATGTTAATTTAAGTAAATTATTTGTCGTGCTAATTTAATACGCCTATAATGGCAGGATTTTGGTTCATTAGACGGCATAGTCGAGAAATTGGTGCGGTGCGGTGTTGTCAGGCGTGAATTTGATGCGACGAGATTATATTTTGAAGCCCGCCTTAATGGTTAGGTAAACAATAGTGGGGGATGAGGAGGGGGCTATTATGAGGCGAGACGCATTAATTCAGGAGGACAATTGCTACGGGCAGGTTCGTTAGACCGCTGCGCAGACGACACGTGTAATAAGATAAAGTAATGGCGGACGGGGCAGTGTGCTTTGCAACCAGCGCTGGAACCAAAGATCACAGATCCTGTTAGACGGCACACTAAGGGGGAATACTTTCTTGCATAAGTTTTATATTCCTCTTCGTGTTGTAAAATGCGCGCTTTGGTTATTTAGTGGTCATTTATGAGATGACGCGACCAATGACCAATCAGTATGCACTCACTCACACACGCGGAGCACGCTGCCTGCGTATGCAGCAAAGGTATGCAGCTCGTATGCGTGCAAGTGACCACGCGTATACCGGTTGTAAATTGTAATGTATGGGACTGTATGAGATACGATACAGTGTACCGCTTGCGCTGGGTTGCGTAGTTTACCTCTCGCCCATGATCCGAGCACCTCAGCTGGTTAACAAATATTTTTGCTAAGATAAATTAGCGCATCAGGCGTATATCAGGGCTTTGTGGTCGTTGGCTGGAACAAAGCTCTTTCTGTCGTCGCCGCCTCGAACAATGCCCACAGCGTGAGCACCGACTCCGCGCCTTCTAGCCGGCCTCCTTTGTGCCCACGTGCGTAATATTGCAGAAATATGGCGCCTGTGGAACGTGCAATATTGGTACAATATATTTAGACTATACTAGATACTGTAAATATACTCCGAAAGGTACTTAGTAATAAATTTTCTTTAAATTTTGAGTTTTATGTTTAAGGTAATTTATTAGATAGACAGTCTAAAATATAGACGAAAGTACCTCAACATTTCTTAGGTATTTTTGCACTATCTTGAATTGTACATTCTATCAAAAAGTTTAAAATTATACAGTGCTAAAGAAAATAATGTTTTACACTCATGCTAATGTAGTGCAGCTCATCACATATGCGCAAATAGATTCGCTATTCCAACCATACAATACGAATCAACATTTTAATATAAGCCACTATTTACAGCGTTTTATATTTATGATTTTTTTTACGAATTTTCTAAATTCTTAGTTCTCTAAAGCATCCGCCTCCCATAATTGGTATATTTTATTAGTCCAAGAGCTTGACAAGAAAATTAGAATCAATTGTTCTCTTATATCGTTTTCTTGAACCTCAAAAAAACAGAAGTGCTAACGTTTTAAATAAGAAAACTTTTTTAGACAAGCTCTCACATAACTTAGCAACTTTATGCATATAGTAACTATAAAAGACTAACCTCTAAGTACATCTAGGAGACTTTATTGTTCTTGTAAACTCCGACCTCTATTCTTGGATAAAGAAAAGACCTTCCGCTTTCTGTTATTAAGTTCAAAATCCTTTTACTGACTTGAAATCTAAAGCAGAGAATCTACGCTACGATGAAATAAATTTTCATATCTGACTCTTTCAAGATAGCAGGCCTTGGTTCATTTCATAACTGTACAAAGTTTTAAAAATCCCGATAGGCATGGAAGCTACGTTTTAGTAACGAGAATTAATTATTCATAAAAGTTCCCCGGAAAATCCGATATTGTTTAAAGTTTTTATTTGGTACGCATCTTCCCTTCATTACGTAGTCATAGCTGATTAAGTTTTGAGAAAATAAGCCTCGGTTTATGGATAAAAAAAATGTAACAGAAAGAGTATTGTCTTACCTTTCATCCTATTTTCATACACTTATAAAAATAGAATTCCGTGAAAGACCTGCGTCATAATTTGTCATTGCTGATCCCCGTGAATCCCGTGCGGAGGTGGCGAGGTATGATCTGCCGCTACCTATGACTGGGCTTAGCTCGGTTTATGGGTGTCAAACGATTACTGATGGATTGACGCTCTGAAGTAAGCACACCCTGTCTACGTATGCGCCGTCATTAGACAGATAACAAAGACGCCACAAAAATCAATTTACCAATCCAAACTAAAACTAATATTGACACATAATTTAGCATTTTTCGTCCACTTAGCGACACCACTCACAGGATGATTGATCAAATTGAACCGCATTAGCCCCTGATTTACCAATTGTAGTTGATTGGCGATGTTACAGTCCAATCTAAGGGTCGTAAACTCCACGGCGGTTTCCGGTAGAAGCAGACTGGCGTCGTCAATACTGGCCAAGATAAATTGATTTCCATTTTGACCGTGACTGTAACATGTTGCCATTTTTTACTAACATGCATAACCGAAGGCTTTTGAACCAGACACAGATCGGTAAACCAACAAAAATATTTTTTACGTTTTATTATAGTATTTTATAACCACGAGGTTATGAATTTTTATTTGTCGGTCACCCTTATATATTTTTTAAATATTGGAATTGCAATAAACGAAAGTAATGAAATATTTTATCCATTCGATGTTCGTGTTTGTTAGCACATAAACACTGCTGTGCATGTACAAAGTTTTATTGTCACCTTTATAATGTAGGTAGGTTAGGGTTTTAGGGTGAAGATGGGTACTTATTAGTAGATAAAGAAATTTTGTATGTAGTACTCTTACTTACTATTCCATTTTTATAACTGTAACCAATTTATTACAACTTCATCCTATATGTTTGTACATTACATGCAAGGAATACTCCGCTATTTGAGTTAGTCTTACAGAAAACAAAATAAGATGCCATCGATCCTTGCCGGAGGGGTTTCTCCTTCCGCGATGGAGCTATTCACCTTTCACATGTAGGCCATTAGTGTAAAGATAGGCTCGATATTGTAGCTCTTTTCGCTCCCCTTCTCTTCCCCAGCAGCAAAGATAAGCCGGGAACGTTAAATATGTGCCTCTTGTGGTTTGCAGGCCCCGATAGCGCGGCCTACTGAACTTGAATACAATATTCGCGCTTTGTTTGTTTTGTTGGACGATTTCACAAGATCGTTTAAAAAAGTCCGTATTTACACAAACGCTCGGTTTTTCTGTCGGAACCAATCTGGTCAACTTATATCTGAAACGAAAAAACAAAGCGAGCTATCTGCTACAACGAGTATTCACTCTTTCAGCTAAAGGGTGTCCCCCTTTCAAAAATCCTTGCACAATTCATTTTCCAATCACCTCTTTTAACTGCTGAGAAAGTCATCTTTGTTTTGCTGGAGGTTTCCGCACTTGCGTTTAATTCTCTCGGAAATGTTATTCTAGGCTCTACTTTAAGCCGTTTCGTATTTAGATAAGGATTTAAATTGGCTTACGACTGAGTGCTCTTCTTACTTCTTGTTTTTTTTAACTTGGCTATGTGTAGGTTCTGCAGTTATGTAGGTATATTTTGGTCGAGAAAATTATTTTCAGTACGAAAAAAGAAAATGGCCGGAAATAGAACTATTTGACCACATAAAACACGACGATTGTTTTATTATTCAACAGTTCAATATTACTTGCGCTGAAATGAAAACCAAAGAAGGAAAAAGCCCGTGGATAGGTTTATTTTCTTCAGCAGTGGCGGATATATCTTTTTTTTTTTTTTTGCATGTAAGTCAAAACTAAATAAGCTTAGACTAAAATAAATAAACATCCTGGACAATTCACACAGCGCCATGTGTAGCCCCAAAGTAAGCAAAGCTTGTATGTGCTATGGGAACTTCTCGTAAATAGCTGATACTAGTACTTATATACTTTTTTGTGTAAATAAATACATATTTTATTTATTCGTATGGCATATTAATCAAGTCAGAAATACATGTTATACATAGAAAATACCTAGACTCGACACAATTATTTGAAAACTTCACTAGGTACATAGTAAAAAGCAAAGTCGCTTTTCGTCTGTATGTATTTATGTATGTATGTTTGCTTAAATATTAAAAACTACCCAACGGATTTTGATGAAGGTTTTAATAGAGTGATTCAAGAGGAAGGTTTTTAACATTTTATTCCCTCGGCAAAATTAGGTGCAGCGGGCGCAGCCGCTGGGCGGGCAAAGTAACAAATATTTGTGTCAGGTGGGGACCGAACACACGACCTTCGGCGTAGAAGGCAGGGGTACTATCGGCTACGCCATCGGGTGAGTCAGATAGGGGTACTATCTTCTACGGAAATGTATAATACGTAACTTAATTTGACACAATAAATGTTGTGTTGTGCGTCCTATTTGTATGGTACTGTTGGAAATAATACCGATTTCATTAACTTTTTGCTCTCTCACATTTTGAAGTCAAAATTCTTAGCTTATCTAGTCTTATTTGATGTACATATATGTACACTCACATCTCAGACAAGTAAGTTAGGTAGGTATGATTTCAAATGGAGCTGCATTTAAATATTTTAAAAGCGAGCGAGTTCTTTTACAAACGCAACGGGAAGATGTTGAAAGGATACCACGACGTAAGCCTTTAGGCAAAATCTTGACAAAGCATTTCGGTGTTATCTTACTTTATTCATTTTAATGGAGCCGAGAAACCAACCCTCACTTGCAACGAAGCGTGGTAACACGTTATATCCGCACACGACGTCGTGGCTCTGGAAACTCTTGAATATAATGTACGACTTTGTATTACTTAGGTATATGTACTTGAAGTTGTTATATTGGTCTTCAAAAATATCTAAAAGTGCGATATCTAAAATCAGCCATATTAGAACAAAACTACATGTTAAGCAGCACTCTGTACCTATAGATTTCAAAGCTTCTGTAAAACTATTGAGATGCCATCATGGTTACTCCTATAAATGTGCATTTTTTGTATTAGATACTTGACCCTTGGTGTAACAAGGAGTACCGCGTACTACTGAGTCATACTTATACATATTATTTATTCTGTGGTCATACCCACATGTCATACCTAGCCTAAGTGGCTAGGCGGGTTCTATGGGTTCGAATAGGTCTATAATTCCTAGTGGTTTCCCAAGAGCAAAGAAAGTAAACAGATGCTCAAGTATGATTAAGTACGAAAACTGTAAAATCTTTCAAAGAACTGGTTTATACTTACTGTTGCATATCGCAAATAAATATGAAAAATCTAGCTACATAAAGAGTCAAGTTAAAAACGACGGCGATTAAAAGACGTACTTTCCTTTGAGATCATATCTTTCGAAATAGCCAGCTGAAGTTAAACGCCCGAGGAAAAATTAATCTAGCTAGTGTCCCGTCCAACAAATATTGTTGTTTGTGTGGCCAGTCTCGAGGCTATAAGTAATCTCGGCACGTTATGCACTCTGCCGGGCGGTTTATTGGAAACTGGAAGCCGTCGCCAGCGCCACGGAACTACTTAATGCTCGACAAATGTTTGTTGACGCGCTGTCGCTGGCTGGATATTTCACACCCCACTTGCATGGCGGCCCGTCTGTGACTTGGCGACTACAGAACTAATAGAACTACAATTTGTTCACCTCGGAAGATGGTTCCGTGTTTTAGGGGGGTAGGATAAATCTTCGGTTGTGGTTGCTGTAAATGATAACTTTGAAGACTGACGTTACACAACCACGCTAGAGAGACACCTAGGCGGTTGAAAAACTGATACCTGGGTTCATGGTCGTTCGTGAATTCGGTCTCCGACACGACTCAAGGAGACCAAAAAGTATTTACCAAAATTATGTTGGGTCGTGGCATATAAGAGGAAACCACCACGCTACATTCCCATGATAGTCTTAATAAAGGTGGTGCCCTCCAAGAATACACGAGAAAATTTAAAAAGAATGCAGTCGACACCGTAACATGCCATAAAATCCAGCAGTAACGACCACGACCACTCTGCCAGAAAAAAACAAACCTGCTTGCTTCGTTATAGAAGTAAATTAATTTCACTGTACTACCTGGTTGACTGAGTATTGCTTGGCATTTTTACTATCTCTCATCGTGTGGGACACTGAGTCGTCCAACGACCCAAGGACCTTTGGTGTAAGAATTTTTCAACCGCCTCTACAAGTAGCAGGCTTGCATTTTTTTTTTACTTAAAGTAATTTTTGAAAAATGAAACTATTTCTGAGATCATTGTCTATAACAGTAAAACTGGTATTTTCGTAGAGTCCGAAACCTATCGATGCTATTTTATGTGTATTGACATTTCTGTCGTCCGTGACGGTTTCTCAATTTTCATACCCGTTCGGTTCAGAAGCAAACAATTCATGCATGTAATGTTTTTAAACACTAAAATTTCAATAAGCCTTCCAGAAGATGTTTTACGATGTTGATGCTGCCCTTTGTATCGTCTATTGTATACTATTCGGGTAATGTATCTATTACAACCAATATTTCATACATTTCCTAAATGGCATCTGAATTATATACCAACATATCCTAGGAATTGTCTACAATTCCTGGATTTCACACATTTCCGGTAACACATACACTAATTATGGAGACGGCGCGCGGGGCGCCTGTACTGTAAATATTAGGTAGCTATTGATTACAAATTACTGCTTGAGAATATTTGTATTTGATTATGTAGCGGTAAAGTTGAGATTTAACTTTGTAGAACTGTGAGTAGGCAATTAAATGAATATTTGTCGTAGGATCGCATACATTCTGGGTCTGGTGGTGAGAGCAAGACATTCCCACCCTTTGAACAAAGTTTCTTCTTGTTTATATTTGCTCATTAAACATTATACAAGTAGAAATTCCGTCTAAATCTTGGGAAAACTTTTGCGTCACCTTGTGTATTCTAAAACTCGTAAAGCACGTAATGTTTACGTTCCTTCGCGTTTGCTCACGTGACTTGTTTTCTTTGTTATATGTGCCAATCATGGGCGTCATGTTGCAAATAGGAAATAATTTGTTGTAGGTAATTCGCAACCATAGAATTTCGCTACACTGTGCTACAAATTGCAATTACAGGCTGAATTAGAATTCATAGAGCGTGGGTATAATTAACTGGCGACCACCGATGCTGTTTGATTGCACATTAGCAAGCTAACTCGATGCCAAGTCACGGCTAATGGTACAACAACACGCGGTAATAGCCAACACTATCACTGCGCCGCAACACCACTGGTAACACTACAGTAGATACGTATATGTAAATACAAACAGAGTAGTATAATTGGAAGGCCTGAATTCAACGGAGGTGTTCGTGTCTCGGTCACGAGCTCAACGTTGGGATGCCAGCTCCGAGTGCTGCATTATTTACACAGACCGACATAATTCACATCGGCAACATTCCGATCTCAACCTCGAGGGCAACTATTTCGATAGGTTGCACTAACCGACAGGTTAACTTGTATCTGTTTATTTGTATAGAGCTACTCGAAATGCCTGAAATAAACGAAGTTAGTTGCGAATTCCGATCGGTTCGGAAGTCACCGAAGCCAATATCAATAAACCGGTCTCGGAAGCGCAATAAACGGTCGAACTGGCGTTGTCGGGGGAAAAGTCAGCAGTTTCTTTGAAGCGCATCCTCGGCCGGGAGACAATAATGAATTCAGGCTCCTTGAGGGGCGCTTGAAAGTGCTCGCACGCTCCACTTTGCACTTCCTTTCTCATAAAGCGATTAATGACAGTAGAGTGATTAGAAGAGGAAGAAAATAAAATGTGATGTGATCTGCGACACGGAATCGTTTAAAGAATTTCAAATTTTGGCTTTAGTGCCATTTCAGACTAGGAACTAATATAATTTAAATTTTTTTCGCACGTAGCCGAGAGAGTATAAATTACTATCCCAGGTCATTTAACTCATTAATCAAATAGGTATATAACTCAACGCGCACGCACATGTTACGCCTCTATCCCTTGCGGGCTTGCGGGGTAAGTAGGGCGTTAACGGTTGCTATCGCCACGTCCGAAAAATATTTGAGGGCTGTTTCAGAAAAAATATGTATTACTATAGTTATGCATGCATAGGAAAGATTAGAAACCCTTAGTCGCTCCTTATTACACCCTTGGGAAGGAAATTTGGGTGGTGCTATTCTAAGCCGGTATCACACGACAAAAATCTAATGCTTTTATCATATCTGACTAAAATTCGTAGGTATAATTAAAAAATATGTAAATAGAAATTGCTTTTCACATGTAAAAAAATTCAATCTGATTTTGAAGGCTGAATGCTTCGATGCTGAAGCCAATAGAGCTATAGATGCGGAACATTCAGCCAACGCAGAATTTCAGCCATCACGTCATGTCAGTTCGAAGCCCTGGAAAACACATTTCCTGTCTCATAAACGTATTCCTGGGAAGCGCTGACGTAACACAACAAGACGTAGCGAATCATGTTTTGATCGAAAACGTAAGTCTCCGTGTTTACGTAACTTTGTTTCAAACCGAACTGAAACTAGACTGTCGGTAAACATTGACAATTTCTTTGTTTTGTGTCCCGTACTCCTACATCCTTTGTTTATGGGAGTGATGGATCTGATTGAGCAAATTCTTAGTCTAAATCTCGGAAATATACTGTGTATGATGATGATAAAACCGATAGTCATGTCAAGGCACGGAGCTAAATAATAAATAACAAAGAATATAATAATACTTAATGGTTAATAAAAATTTGTACCTATTGAGCAAGGACTCATGACAACAATATACAAGATCAATATTCTTAATAACTCTTCAGCATATTTTCCTACTTTCAGATAGTTTTAGTATACGAGATATACTTTTGAATGAGTGGGCACTGTTTCTTAGACTTCCTCAAATTTTCAACTAAGAATTTGGATTTTGCTTTCCAAAGTTTAAAGTAGACTATCCCGCTCACTGAAATTATGCAAAAGATGTTTCACCGGGCTCTACTACTTATGTTGAAAACTTGCTCTCTAATGCTCTACTCATTCCATTCTTGAATTCTGATGCACGAACTTTCATTTTACTTTGAAACTTATTGCTTAATGAAGAGAAGAGATTTAATTTCCAAACAGGATAAAAACCGACGCCGCAGAAAAGTAAATAAAATGAAAAAGGTTGGTTTATGATTTCACTTTTCATGTCTGGCGAGTCAAGTGGCATTATTAAGCCGGCCCGTTTGTAATTCATTTTATTTTAGCTTCAACCAGCTCAACAACTCGAGATTTAAAGAATCTGAAATTCCTTTTAATGTTTAGTTGAGGAGAATAATAATGGAGGTGGACGTGCGTAGCGCTGAATGATCGCTCAATTGCGTGAAAATTATGACAATTTGTAGGACCGCTGGGAGTTTATGAGGAGCTTGGCCGGCAGGGGGCGGGCCGACGCCCGCTTGGCAGCCGCTGGACACTTGAGACGCTGGCTGCGGCCCAACGCGCTTTATCTTAATGCACTCGCTTGTCCTCTCCCCTCACTCGGACCATAGCTCGCTTTTTCACTTCGTAATTGTTTTACTTAAGGTTCTGCTAGATAAATTTCGTACATACATACATATATCACGCCTTTATCCCTGGCGGGGTAGGCAGGGCGTTAACGGCCGTAAGAATACGGTCGCTACCGCCACATCTGACATTTTTGAGGATTGTTTTCCAAGGTTGTTTCAGAAAACATGTGTATCACTATAGTGACAGGTTGTCAGCCTGTCGCCTAAAAATTGTAATAAACCAATACTCTCGAGTCCCTTAGTCACCTTTTACGACACCCGCGGGAAGGATGTGGGGTGATGCTATACTAAGCCGGCATCACACGGCACAATAAATTTCGTAACAGCATAAATTATGTATTGGCGGGTGTAATAGCTATTCTAAGAGACGTAGGTAGGGTTAATTAATCTACAGGATATCCGAAATACGGTACAAGCTTTAAAATAATAGTTCGAGCAAACCATAGGTTATTGGTTCAAAGCTTGTATTCAGCTTAGAACGCTTTGGTCTGTGCACAAATGCACACACAAAATACCAGAATAATATAGGTAGAGAAAGCGAAATAGGAAACGGTTTATAGCACCCTGGTAGTCAGTGCCAGTGGCGACGTATAATTGATCAATGTGCCTGGTCGGCTTTTTGCTTTGCCTAAATTCCTCTCGACCCGTCCTGAAAAAGTTATTTATCGCGATTGGGCGGAAGCGAGGACGAGTGGAACCTATAGGAATCTACTACCTCGTAATATGCGTATGATGGATGGTTACTGATTACGGATATTATCGCGTATTCTAACAAAAATACCTCGGAACACAAAGTTATTGTTGACATAGGTGCAGTGCAGATATGAAATCACCAAAAATTTACTGCAATTCGGAAACCGGACATGAGTTGACAAAGAGTTTGCAATTCCGCCATAACTCCCAAAGGACACCGTCACACAACTCAAATAAAACTTAGATGTAGTTACCCGTCCCGTAAGGGATCGAACTTCCGAAAATAACAACGTTTAAATAAAGAAAAACTTTTTAACTCCCATAAATCTGTGAAGGGGAGTGAAACGATGCAATCATTCTGAGCTGCTAAATGAGAAAACAAATTTGTGGCGATTATCACTCGTTACAAGTTGAAGTAAGTATCTTCTGTTGGTTGGTAGACACTTACAACCGAAAAAAAACTGATAACCGTCATAGTGAGCTTTTACGAAGTCCTGTAGATTTTCTACATTCTCACAGCACAGACAGACAAAATACCTTTTTAGCTAATGAATTTATATTATCAAAAGTAGGAAAAATTGAACGAATTTGAGACAGAAAGGCTTTGATAAGATCATCATCATCTCGCTACCCTAATCCCACTTCTTTCGTTAGAGGTCGGCACAGCATGGGCTTTTATAAGATGAGAAACATTAAGCGGGTGGTATAACCTGATGAAGGCAGCTTCTAATACTATGCAATATTATTGAATTAGACGTAATTCAATAATGCTTATTTAAAAAAGGATGTTGATGCTTAGCCTGTAGCCTTAGATGTTGTGACAGCGAGGCCATTAAAGCCTAACATAAATTCAAAACGGTTTAATGTGGGGCTTAAAACAACGTTTTCAAGTGACTCAAACAAAATGGCATTAGCTCTATCTAAGCAAAGACCTCAAAAGTTGAAAAAGGGTGATTGAAATCCAAACTCTCGAGGGTTTCAGTCCAAATATTTATTTAAATGACGTCCCCCCCCCGCCTTCCGCCATCAAAATGAAATATTACTCGTTCCTTCATTTCAATCTGAATCTTATCGTCAGGCTGATTTGACGCTTTTATGCTGTAGCGGATGCTATAATTAAGATTATGAATTTAAGTTACAAAAGCAATAGCGGCAGATTTTCAAATTACCCTTCCGGAATATCCACGCCTTCAAATTAGAACAATGAGCTGAGTTGAATACGTATTTTCTTACAGGAAATTGACTTGCTACAATTTATTTAAAGGGGAAGTGATCGGCTAATTTATTTCAACGATGAATATTAAACGCTGGTGCGCTAATTTCATAGTTGGGAGGTAGAACAACGAGTAAGTTATAATTGTTTGGTACAACCAACGACTCAAAATAAAATTTTATTTAGCCGTCGTGATCCCACTGTTGGGCCACTCAAAATATATATTTTAAATTTTTTGTACCTCCTTCTACTTTACCAAACCAGAGCAAGCCTTGAAAAGCACCAAAATGCCTTGTAAATGTATCTGCAGCAATTTTTGCACGATTCTGTGTATGTAAAAACTTTTCAAAATGTATTTTCATGAGTTTCTGACATCCTCTTCGCGTGCAGTGTATTACTAACTTTTCTTGTATCTCTACTATCTCGTCATCAGCTATGAGTGGCCGAATCACTGTAACAAACTTTTCTGAACTACACCATGGCTAAAAATACCGGTCAAGCTCGTAAAATTACCCAATAAATATTTAAAAAATGCAGAACAGCGCCAATAAAACCGTCCATTATTACTTAACTGTGGTGTCTATATAATAGTACCTACCTTTCCCTAGCAGCACCGACTTTGCTTTTATTAAAGTGCAGCAAAAAGCTACTCCAAGCGACTAGACCGAAATTTAGGCAAAGCAAAAAGCCGAACGCGCGCAGTGATCAATTATACGTCGCTGCCGGCCACTGGCCGCCACACTCTGCGTCACCAATGTCCATTACGATGAAACACGCTGGTCTAATTAATGAACACAGTCCATTATTACACGAAAACACAGAAGTGTCGTGAGTGTTCCACTGTGCATAAATTTCAGTCCTGCGGGTCACATAAACTGAACCGTCGTTGACGGGCGTTTAGGAGTGAATTTCTATTTTCTAAAACTGACTAGAGTTTATGTGCAAAAATGGGCAAAAAAACTCTAACTTCTTGCGCTATAGCGTTGCACGTAGTACTGATCGAATCGCACGTTCAGCCGCAGCAGTCGAAACCGTTTTATTGTAATGTGGAAACCGATTCATCTTATCCCAGGAACGTGAATGCACGGCGCGAAGTTGTATCCGACACAAAACTTGCAACAGAATTTACCGCTCGCTAGGATAAGGAGAAGAACGTTGTCATTTAGCTTGCAGCTATAAATCAGTTTCAAAACCTCTGTCGCTAACAATTTCGAATTTAAAAAACAGTATTCGAAGAATATTGCCATCGGACCGGATCTGCGGAGGAAGCCAATATTTTTTGGTAACCACAGTGCAGTTGTATAGTTCTAATAAATTATAACGAATGACACAGTTTAGTGGGGACACTTGCAAAAGCTTCAATAAACCTTGTAATCTCGCATGACATGCTCCGTGAACCGAGTGATTGAAGACGAGGGAAAGTTGCAGCAAGATGCATGGCGACTTGTTTCACATAATATATCTATCCCACTTCAGGGTCTGATGATAGTCGCCATCATCAAATGAGCAAAGGTCAAAACAAAATTATTGTTACAACATAGTCCTCAAATACCAACGTCAAGCCATGTAGCACCGTGGGTGCTTTGCAGAGCGTAAAAGAACAAATCCGTATGAAGGTGGCGAATTGGTAACTTGTCCTCTGATTACTGGGGTAGGTAGGAGAGCAAATTCTCTGGTAAATGGCGAGGAAGCTGACATCTGCGCCCATCACGAGACATCAAGGAAACAATGGTCAAAGCTAAACAGTTCGTCGTTACTTTCGACGACTTGGTATCGCACACGAAAAGAAGAAGAAGTACTTCATCCTCCAAGTACTAGGGTGTCATACTTCGCAGAGTAGTGTAGTAAATACAGCTTGTATCCAGCCAGCACCTGCGCCGCGACCGATACCCGATGACCGGCGACTCGGCGCCGCCTAATGGGCTGTCGCGCGTCCATTTCCGCGGTGAACTCGACATCAAGGAAACAATGGTCAAAGCAAAACAGTTCACCACTTCTTCATTCTCTGAGTACTAGGGTGTCATATGTTGCAAAGCGTAGTGTAGTAAATACGGCTTGTATCCAGCCAGCACCTGCGGCGCGACCGATGCCCGACGACCGGCGACTCGGCGCCGCCTAATGGGCTGTCGCGCGTCCATCCGCGCGGTGATTGATCGACACATCCGTGACGTGAGCACACATCGCCTACATCGCCGCCCCGATATCGCATGTAATCCATCACGTGAACCCAACACCGCTATGAAATCGCCTATGATAAGGGAACGGTGGTATTCATTTAATTAGGCCAACCAGTCATCGTACTCTACAGAACACTTACCTATCCACAAAAAGCTCTAAGCTATCTCTCCCTTCTATTAGCATTCTTATCTACAATAATTTCAGCTAATAAAATAAAATCATATCGCTCAATCCAGTAATTGCAATAAAAGCTATAGAATGTCTCCCGTTTAATTTTATTGCAGCACTAAACTGGCATTGGTATACATACATCTTTTAAAATAAGCTATTGTTCTAAAATAGCTAGGATAAAACTTATGGAGGATGACCTACAACACTTTACAAACGAAGTTTCTAAAGAAGCACCAATATAGCAGCGATGAAAGATTTTTTCTTAAAAAATCACCATCATCTTGGATCTTTTCAGAGCACAACACATTTAGCCAATTCAGTACACAATCAGCCGTGATAACAAAGCCTGTTGTTGAGAGGAGCAGTCATCCCAATATAGGCCATCAGTCTATTGTTGTTTTTTTTTTCAGCAGTAAGGGATTTTATCAAGGATCTGCCTAAAGTGCTCTTGAATCGCTGGAAGTAGTATCCTGAACCCATCCATCCAGACGTCATCAATCTTCTAAATATAAATGCGAGCTATATTAGTCGGAGTTAGTTATATTACGCGAAAGTACTATAATTTTGGAAAAAAAGCGCATACAAAAGATTGTCCTGTATTGAAGCATGTATTCTGCTAGGAAAATAAGTGGGAGGTTACTAAAACACAGCGCGCGGAAGACCACAACAAGCAAACTAGACTAGACCATATAGCGGTCGCGTACGGCCCACACGCGAAAGCACGAAGCCAGTGTTTCCCTGATCTAATCAACGCAATAATTATTATACCCGTCAGGTAGCTTCCTTCACAACCGAACCATTACAGTTAAAATCAAGCAAAAGACGGTTTTTTGATTTTCATAATTTATTTTATTTAAGAAAATATTACAAAAGCAACAAAATTCGACATTTGTGAAATTTTCTACTCTCACACCATTACGGTTTATGAGGTACATCTTGCCTGATGACAGACCGACAGACAGTGAAGTCTCAGTAAGTTCCGTTTGACCCTTAGGGTACGGAACCCTATAAAGTTTCAGGCATTTTATATATTTACACCAATCGCTCGCATGAAATCATACATCAAGTTTTGTATTCAAACGTAATAGCAACACGTGTGATGTGCATCGTAACCGTACCAAGAATCACAAGTTTCCGTCGCATCTCAATCGCATATTAGAGGTAGATTGCTCATGTCTGTCACATTCCTTGATACAGATAAAATAGAAATAAAAATGTTGTTTTTCTTTTTTTATTTATCACTACATCGTATAAAGCAAAGTCGCTTTTCGCGTCTATCTGTATGTACGCAGCCGCTGAGGCACGCCGCTAATTTAGGATATATAGATATTTATATAGTATTTTTTTTTTGTATTTGTTGTTATAGCGGCAACAGAACAACGATAGTATGAAAATAGCAACCCTCTAAATATCATGGTTTAAGAGATACATCCTGGTGACAGCCGGACAGACAGACACAGGCAGACCTCGTCCATACATATTGTTAATTTGTGAGACAGACACCTAAGTCTCAGTAATAGGGGTCCGCTTTGACCCTTTGAAACGAACAGACCGTTAAAATGTATTAGGCATTTTTTTACTATTTGCAACCATCGCTCGCATGAAACCATACATCAAGTTTTGTATTCGTACAATATAGCACGTGTGATCGTACATCATTACCCTACCAGCAATCGTGAATTCCCGTCGTATCTCAATCGCGCATTAGTGGTGGATGTTCGTGTCACATTGACTGTGTAAACGACGTGATTCCGTGCCTCGCTCGCTTGTCGAGTCCCTTTCATTACAATCATTATTTTTCTTCAAGTCTAGGCGCTGTCTCTACACACAAGATCACAAGAGACGCAAGACGTGACATAAACAATCGGCGGTGAGAAGCGCGTCTCACGGGCGAAGACGGCGTCTCTTCTGTTTCACGTCTCATCTCTTATGTTCCACATCGTCCTCTTTCCTACATCTCCCGTTTTAGAAGATAGCGCTTGAGGCTAAGGCCAATAACAGTTTGAAAAAATATCAAATAACTCAGCACTTAAAACTGTTGATTTCATACTTTTTGATCGCACCAAATCTTTGCCGCTTTATAAAATTGTCGACTGCGCTCAATATCACATTCTTTTCAATTCCAACAAAATTGAAACTTTTCAGTGCCACTTGACGTGAGGGGAAATCGTCGAGCAAATGTCGCACCATGTCACAACCCGTCAGTCGACGAGAGAACACTGGAATACGGGAATTAAATTCCAGTGCTTCAAAATGTGCCTACTTCCACAGAGAGTTGTAAAATCGCTACGAGGAATTCTCAAATTAGGTTGGTTATTTTGAATCAGAGGGATACTACCTAGGGCGTTAATTTTCGCTTTCGAGTGCATAGGTATTTTTATCTAGGTACTATTATTTGAAATTAACTAAGGGAGCTACTTAACTACTTTAGGTACCAGTCTGTAAAATAACGTACAAAATTCCTTTTTTATTTGCGTTGCGATTTCACGTTTATCAAAGTATGCGAAATTCAGTCAGGTTTCAGAATGTTAACTTGAAACAAAGTTTAAATACCCGCTGAGCTATCTCCCATCACAAGTTGATTTCCCACATCTCGTCAGGTTACGTCAGCGCTTCCCTGGCTTTATAAATCAGGAAATACATTTCCCGAGCCAACCTCGGATATAGACAGGCAGGTAAAAACCTATGTTATCGTTATAATATAATACCAATTATGGTATTTAAAGTACAAAGCTCAGGTGACCGCGCGATATTAGAGATTTAGTTCGGATTATTCCTCGACCGTATCGATTATTTTGTATTTTACTCTGTACTTAATCAGCAGTTCAAGCGCTTGGCTGTATCTCTTATTAATACTGACTTTGGTAACTTCCTAACCAATACAATTTGCAACTAACTTTCTTTGTTTCAAGCATTTCGTAACAACTTTACCTGCTGGACAGTGCAACATATCGCAATAGTTGCCTTCAGTGTTGGGATCGGAATGTTGCCGATGTCAATTATGTGTATCTGTGTAAATGATGCAGCTCTCGGAGCTGGCATCCCAACGTTGAGCTCGTAACCGAGACATGAACACCTCCGTTGAATTCAGGCCTTCCAATTATATTACTCTGTTTGTATTTACATATATGTACTAACTGTAGTGTTACTAGTGTTGTTGTCTGCGGCGCAGTGATAGTGTTGGCTATTACCGCGTGTTGTTGTACCATTAGCCGTGACTTGGCATCGAGTTAGCTTGCTAATGTGCAATCAAACAGCATCGGTGGTCGCCAGTTAATTATGCCCACGCTCTATGAATTCTAATCAACCTTGTAATTGCGCTTTGAAGCCCCATGTGGCGGAACTGAATGGTTGCGAATTACAACAAAGTGCTACCTAATTTTAAGGAAACTGGTGTGTACCAAAATAGCCTTAAACATTGAATTTACGTGGTGTTGCCTAAAATAAACCACGCTGTCAAAGGTGTTCAAAAACATGGCAAAGATATGTGAGCTGAAATGCTCGTAGGTTAAAGTTCCGCCAAGATTTAGACGTAATTTTCACTTATCCCAAGATAAACAAGAACTTGTTCAGAGGGTGGGAACGTCTGCGCTTAACCGCTGCGACCCGGATTTCGTGCCAAATATTTATTTTAATTACGTCTCGGCTCATTCAGAGTAAGTTAAATGTCTCAACTCAACAGCTTTCCACGACAATATTTACAGCAATATTTTATTCTAAACTTTATAATTAACTTAATAAATTTTGAGTATATGTTTATCTGTTTTAAATCAGTACATATTATAATTATAACGGTCCTTTGATGTTTATTAAACTTTTGACTGATGTTGACGCTTAAATTCCATGAAAATAGTTATTAAAATTACTTAATTTCCCTATAGAAACAGAATCCATATTAAACTAAGTAATTGTAATTATTCGTACTCTTAGTCCTAGACTACTCTCACCAATTTTTCAGGTCTCAATTTATTATGATAAGTAGCCTTCAAATAAGAATTTAATCATTCATCTAAAAAAACTCGAATATAAAATTGAATCGTTCACGACAATTAATGAAGAAGCGCTTCGATATCTCAGTCAGGAAGCCGAGGACAGGAATCCCCCAGGAAATGCGAAGTAGGTAATATAGCCAGCTCGTAATCAAGTTGAGACCTAGTTTCAGGCAGTGATAAAAAGTTAGAAACGCTCTTACTGTCGGAAATAACAGTCGGCCGCTGAGTTTATTAAAAACCATTGCTGTGTTCGGCGATATGAAAGTCAAGTTAATAAAATGGCTAAATTCATAGAGGCTATAATTACGGTTTTTAATTTCGTTTAAAGTACGTATAAAAAGGGAAAAGTCAAACATTCGCTCAATATTCAACTAGCAATCTTTCTAAATGTTATGTCAGAAAATATCACTGCGTCTAGCGTTGTACTTAGATGGCTTTGGATTCAGTTATTCGGTGGGAATAATTTTTCTTTGCCGAGTCTACGCAGAGAGGCAGAGTTAATCAAACCCATTAATGCACTCTCTAAGAGACAATAAACCAATGGACAGCCCCATAGTGCTGTCAACTGCAGTTCTCCTTCCGGATTAGCTCTCAACGAGCTCAGCTCTAGCGACCTAGTTAGCTTAATGTATTAGCTAAGATTTAAATGCTTTTCCACAAACTGGAGTAAAATAATTATGATCTTTTGTTACAGGTAAACTTCGTAGTCTCCGAGCTTTGCCTTACTCTTGGTAATTTATACTAAGCTTTGTATGAGAAACGTCTCGCTCCGAAAATCTTCATTGCTCAGCTCACTGCAGTTGTGTAAAGCTGCGGTTTACTTTTACTGTGAGTAAGCATGTGTTTGTTTTTGTTGGTAGATATTACGTCGTCATTTCTCTAACGAAAAGAAAAATCCTAGATAAACAAGATGAAGTCTAATTCGAGTTTTTTTAGACTGAACTAATATTATGAAAGGACAAGGGTATTATATTTTTATACGAAAGTTATTTCCTGTTACAGGTAGATAAGTATGTAATAGGATGATGAGATGGATTAGATAAGCTTTAAGTGTTAAATTAATTGTTTACGGTACTCGACAGTGAAGTACCTACAACAGGTTAATTAGAAGGGGATCCCAGCGGTCACCATCTGCTCGCGTCGCCGACGGATTCCTTACGTTGCAAGGGGCTAAGAAAATACAACTGCGCTTAAATTCAGAACACGTCCGACGATATAAATTTATAACGGAACGAGGCGACTGGCGGAGCGCTCGCCCAGTGCGAATTTATTAAATAAATTAATTTGTAAATTGATCCCACTCAAAATGAAACGACACAGTAGCTACCGACACATTTTCGATAGATACACATTATGCGTTGGACTTTTGCTGGGTTTGCAGAGCGTATCGCCACGTGTAACAAAAATTTGAAACTCGAGTCCCTTAGAAGCCTGTCACGGCATAGACATAGGAAAGAATTCAGGTGATATTATTCTAAAGTGATATCCTAAACTGATAATTCTGCTGTTTTACAAGTTCAAGACCTTTTGCGTATCTCTCACGTCCTCTGTCAGTTTTTTATTGTGTGCGACACCACAATGACACCGCCTTTAAAATTTTAGATACAAGTATCACAACTGGAAGAAACGCCAGACTTCGTGTCCGTTCTGTGCGAATTTATCAAATAAATTAATAACAAAACGTCACTATTTCAATATCTGACAACCTGAACCGTAATGTCACAACACATGACAGGGAAGTTTTGACAAGCACGATATATTACTTTGTGGATTATTTTGCTGGCTCGCTGCGTGAAAATAAAGCTTCGTCCACACAAAATCAACTTTTGTATGCTCAGTCTACTAGTATTGTCTGCCTTCCTACACTATGGTAAATTTCAACTGTTTTTTACTAAACTAGAAAAGCTTACCGTTGGACGCCCTCCGGCCAGATGAACTGATGACAAGGAGAGCGGCTGGTAGCGACTGGATGACGAAAGCGGCAGATCGTTCATTGTGGCATGCCCTGGGGGAGGCCTACGTCCAGCAGTAGACTGCTATAGGCTGTGATGTAATTTTTTTCAAATAGGTATTTGCCACCATTTGAAAAAAAGAACTCTTAACTAACTAAAAATTGCCTACCCTGCAAGGGAGAAAGGTGTGATATATATTTGTATGTATCTAAAAATAGCGCTCTCACTTTCATATATTTCAAGTTTTCAGAAAGCAGAGAACTATATTGAGATTTGTTTTAAAATGTCAGTTTTTTATCATAACAACGGAAAACAAACAACGGAATTCAGGATTCTCTTTACTAAGTAGAAAGTATTTCGTTTTCCTCATTTAAATATTAAAATGGTTACCCTGAACATATTTTCATTATTTTCCAGAATAATTACACGAGACAGCGGAGTTTCGAAAATTCCGCGTGAAAATGATTTGTTTTAATTACTCTGAGAGCAGTATTTATGTTTTTACGTTGTTGTTTCTATTGCCATGTTGTTTGATGTTTGATCTATATAATTTTACCTGATTACGCAACATAGCTTTTTTTAAAAAGTATTTTTTTAGTTTTTAGATTTTTGCAGTTGTTCACAACACAAAAAAAAAATTATTTGCATGCTCCATCGTGGTAACAAAAAACCTTCATTGCGGTTTAAATGCCGTTATAAATAAAATTTTTAGCATTTCATTAAATGTAAGGACACAAGGCAGGTCCTTGACAAATCTATTAGGTATAGGTATTTAATAACATTAAAAGTTGAAACAAGTCTAGCACCTACAATACCATCCTTATAGCTTCAATGTAGGTATCATAGCTTCAATGTGAGATCCTGACGGATCCACTTCGTAAATGCTGGAAATATGAGCAAGTCCTCATTTGCATGCATCACTTGGGAACGAAACCACGCAGTAAGAGTGAGCAGGAATTATTTCATGTTATATATTGAGACGACACCTATAGGTATTATGTATTTTGGTATTCTTACTTGCGAGTGTAAGTTATGTTTAGAGTAGATCTTATTTTATAAGAAGATCTACTATGATTCAACATAATAATATTACAGTCCTTAAATTATACCTGCTATTTGTCTTAAAATACTACCAAAAGCGAAGCTAACATCTCTTATAAGCTGGGCGGCATATAAACGACTAAGTAGTTGCCAGTGCAAAGGCTGCAGCTCATAAAGGGAAGAGCCAGGGCGATTAATTAGGCAGGCAGGTGCATCAAAGATGTGCCGTCTTAGCAGCAAAATGTCTGACTATATGAATAACTTGAATAATTTAACTTTGCTGGAGGAACGAGGAACGCCTCCTCGCGAGAGCTTCGACTGCTAATTGAATTTAGATAAAGTGTACGATATGACATTGATGCCTAATGATGTACTAGGTCTCTGCTTCTTGAAATCGCTTATGCTGTGTTTCTACTTCTGCTTTGTTGTAGTTTCTAATTCCAGTTTACTTTGAGTGCGGATACGTTATTCTTTGTATTTTTTTACTAATTACGCAACATTTGCCGTCTTTTATGGCTAATTCACATCAAAAGCGTAATAAGTATTTTATACTAAGAGTCAAACATTCGCTCAGGTACTACGTTTAGAAACTAACGCATTTTGAAAACAATATGGGATATTTTATCGTTCTGTTTATTAAATTATTGTTTCTTTGGCGAATAATGCTTTCAACAATTATAAAACGTGACGGTATGACATTCAAGTGACATTCAAGTGAAGTTGCTGACAGAGAATGTGAATGAATGGCTGTAAGAAAAGGACAACATTAATGTGGACGATTCTTATGTTCAAATACCGTCTAGCTATAACATCACGACCAAAAGTACTCCAAAATACTCTTTTATCATGTAGCTGAAGGTACTACGACAACGAAGAGCATCCGATAATGATTTTGATTAGAAGGAGTCGCTCGGCACCGGCTTTGAATCACGTCGGTTACAAAGCCAATGCGACACGAACATTCACCACAAACGTACGATTGAGATACGACGGAAATTTACGATTGTCGATACGGTAACGACGCACGGGTCACACGTGCTGTACCGCACGAGATTAACTGCAGTATCGCATATTGAAATGAAAGATGGCCGGCCGTTTGGTTAATGATTGTAATGCAGTATTGTTATATAGGGCGGAGCAACTGTGTTTGCATAATGGATCTTGATTATCGTTGTTTATTTGACGGCCTATAAAATACAGTACCTGGTTGACCGAGCATTTCTCGGCTTTTTCTGCCGTTCAGAGTAGTTTTTGGAAAAGAAAAACATGTTATAGCTAGATCGATATATCGCCCCCGAATCCTCCTATATACCAATTTTCATGAGAATCGTTGGAGCCGTTTCCGAGATACCGATTATATATAAAATTCTTGCTCGTTAAAAGGCATCAGAATAGACGTTTTCCCCCGATTTCGGTCCTTATTAGTCATTTCAATACCAGCTTCGTTTCAAGGTGTGACATTATTGGCAACAGGAAAGAATTATGAAGAACACCAGCTTTAGTAACCTTCAATATAATGGTAATCTTATCTGAAAAATCTATGACGACAACTTTTATCTTTCTGATTTATCTAATTCGTTCTGCTCCAAACGGAAACATCCTTTCCAATTTCAAAAACATGCCTTCCGCGAGCTCCTTCGAATTCTTTTACTGGCAAAGTTTAAGTCGTCCGAGTGAAACATCTATGTCACTCCTTTTCAATCTTTTCAAATTTTATTGGAGGAAAACGAGTCGCTTGATATTGCGAACAGACCTGTGATTTCTGTTTTTTTTATTAGGAAAAAAAACAGTCTTTAACAATACAAATAACAAAATTATACAATCATGCGTGTGTTGTAGACACTTGATTATTTCAGACATTTTAGATTCATTATTTTTGAACCGTGCACGATTTCACTTTTGCGTGTGTTCCGGGACATTAATCCGAATTTGTCGTCACGGCATGTCAATCATCCTTGTTATAGTAGCAGTTAACAAGATACTAACATTTGACAACTTGGCGTGCTTTCCTCGTTTTAAGTTGAATTGATCTTTTAATAACCTCGATGTTTTTATTTTTTATCACAGTGAAATTACCCATCCATTTGTAAGCTTAAATCGTTATCTACTTCACAATTAATACCATTAATCAAATAACTATTAGTGCGTTTTAATAACTGCCTGACTATCTTGCGCCGCATAGGTTTCGATAAATCATAAAGTTAGTTTGTGCGCCGCCATATCTCGGCAATCGATACGTCGAAGATATCTAAAATATCTCCAATGAAATTTATGTGTTTTCCTTGGGTATTAAGTACTTCTATTATTTATTGAGGATACTCCGTAGCCTTTAAACTGTGAAACGTTTGTATGTATTATTTTAGAATTAATGTTTCGTTAACTAATCACTAATAGTACCTACCTACCTAAGTTTGTGCCAATTTCTATGTAATCGTTCGATCCTGCAAAACTTTTTAGGAACTGTCCATGAAATGGTTTATGTATGATTTGCTTGTTTTTGGTTTTAAAAAGTCGTTACAAAATAACCGAATTAATTCTTGTTTCACCCGATTATGGCGTGTATCGATGCTATATAATATTGACAGTGGGGGCACGTTCCATTTCGCGGCGGATATGGGGCCCCGCGTTACGGGCCAATCCGGCGTCGCGCTGATGGGTCCGCGACGGGCACAGTTTCCGGATCGCACGCGCTTGTCTCACTTTATTCGCTGTATGTTATGGTTGTAGCGCGTATATCTGAACGGGAACAAAGTCTCAGTTCTGTGCTGCTATTCGCACGTTTATCGCAAAGCACATTTTTCCACATTTATTACGCGATTTTCTTTAGCTATATCTATCTACCTATCTATTGTAGCACTTTAAAATTGACTGGGCCAACAAAACTATCTCTCTTGTACTAGCCCACAGCTAGACATAATAAATAAGCTTCTCTTTATTGCGCGATCATCCACATACCTAGCCATGAAAGAAGATATTAATTTGGTTTCGTGAATGCCTGGTTGGTTGAAGCGCGCGCCTATAATATGAAATGGCACTGAAATCTGAACCAATATCTTGTGCTACAAACCCTAAGATGCGTGATATACCTTCGCCATCATCGAATATGTTTGTTTACTTAATCTTTCGTAAATTACTAAGGGTCTACAAGGTATTCCTTTTGGCAAGTTTTATGAGCTAAATGACAGCGTCGAATTTGATTTCCGTCTGAAACTTTAAGTAAAAGGGCCGAGGCTATTAGATTAAGCACAACAGCCACTTTATCTCTGGTGTCGATTACACTACGGATCAGGAAAGCGTCCAGTAAACAAGCTAAACGGTAACCCGAAACTGGTTAGAATGCCTCTTAAAATAAAAAATAGAAAGGGACGTACGTAAAAGCTCAACACGTTAGAGTAGCGGCTGGTCCACAAAGGCTGCGAGTAAACAAAAAGTAACGTTGAGTAAACATTAGGCTCCTGGGCGCTAATGCACGAGGATCTACAGAGTGACCGCGCCCTCCCCGGGACCTCGTTAAACACACTTTTTAAATGTGGAGTACGGAATTTACCTTCATGCAGAGTCGTGTTAACATGACGCTCGTTTATTTTCCAACATGCTGCGTCGTTTTTTAAGGATTCACTCTTAACCTTTTAAATGAAACACGTTTCATTTTCCTTCAACTTAAAAAACATGAGGCCTGTGGGTATGTTTCTCTAGTTACATCAAACTTTCATCATAGTTTGAGGAGCAAAAGGAAATATTTGTGTACCTATCGATAATTTCCGAAACTACTGAGCCCAATTTCAAAAAACTCTTCCGCTGTTAGAAAGGTACCCGTGTAACATTGACTACTTTTCCTCGGGGACACGCTTTATCCAAACGGGAAGACGAGTAGGAAAGTCAGACTTCTAGGTTCTTGCAAAATTGTAACCAAAACAAGACTTGACTATTGTTCTTTTGAATTGTGGAAGAAAACGTGAGTCTATTTGCGTCGGATTTACACTGAACGTTGTACAGTCTCGAATTCGTTTCGAACCATTTAACTGTTGATAACGTTCGGGTAAGCAAACTACTGCACACAAATTGCCCACTCACGCGATTATACTGCTTCTAGATAAATGCGGCAATCTGGTTGATCTTAAAAAATATTACTGGTAAAGCTGATCTCTTCACATTTACCTCCATAATTGTGAGCAAGCTTTCCATACAGGGTGTTAATTTAAGGCATACTCTAAAAGTCCGTTTTTAAAAATATTTTAAAAAGTCCCGAACAAATGTAACTTTGGACGTAGCCGGAGTTTAGTAGTTTTTTAAAGAAAATATTTAATTTGGGCATTCTTGTCATGTAGGTATTGAGTGCAATACAAGTAGATACTTTTTTGTAATCTATTTCAAGTTTTTAAGACGGATTTAGGCTCAGAGCTTGAAAAATTTGAGTTAATAGTATGATTTATTTTTTATTGTTACGGGATCTTTCAACTCTATTTTCTACTCTTTTCATGTGGGACACGGAGTTTTCCAATGACCTGACGAACCCTATATCTCGTATATACCTACTGGACCTTCCCTTAAGCTGTGGCACCTATTTAAATTGGAACTCTGTATGTTATACCTTCTCCCCACTAGCTGCTACGCTTGCAAAATGTTGCCTACGTTAAAATCACTACAGCGTGCATAAAGCCGCCGCAAGAATGTTTTGGTTTTAAACATTCCGTGGGAGGGCAACCCTGGTCACCTTTGTGATGAGGTCATCTTTAATTGGGCGGAAATACCCTAACGACATTTATTAAAGAAAATTAAATTCCTCAGACATAAAAGCTGCATTAGGTAAGTAAAAAGTTCTTAACATTAATTTCTCGCACATTCACTTTGCCGTGTGGTGCCGGCTCTCCGGCTTAGAAAGCATCACTCTAATTCTATCCGTGAGGCGTTTTCTGTGAATGTAACAACTTGCACTGCGCTCGCGTGATGAGTATGGCAATGCCCCCCGATGGGGTGAAACCTAAGTTCAGCGCAGTTGTGGCTGTTAATGTAATGTTAATCTTAATGTACATTTATTTTTAAATCCTACCGAGCACCTACGATCTTAATGATGCTGTTCAAGAAAATGGCAAGTGTAACTGAATACTCAGTCGTTCCCTACAATGAACAGATTTTCTAGTTTGTGATTCAGCGTGCGTCCGCGTGTCGGCCGAAGCGCGCGTCCGCCCGCCATGTGAAGGGCCTTATCCATACCGATGCGCGCGTAAAACGCGGAAAACGTACAATTCCTCTTTTATTATCGTGCCTTATCATTACATGTGATGGAGCCTCTCAATTTTACCTAAACGGCGCATGAAATTCTAAGTGTGCATTTCGCCGGAGTCGGTTTATAGCGGTTGTTTGCCGTATTTAACTGGAAATGTGTAGTTAAACGAACGATAAAAGTTTTTTGTGAACACACAGATAATGAAATTATTCTTTTATTCAGAGCATAGCGTTCAGGTTGTTCCGTTCCCTAAAATAAATTTAGGGATACATTGATAATTCCAAACTTGAAATACGATTTCCAACTTGGACAAAATTGTTTTACTTTTCCCCCTACAAAAAACGTTTTATTATAATTTCTTTGCGAGAGAGACATTTGAGTCAAGATGAAGACCCTAGAAATTAGCATAGAGAATGAGATTTGTCATCCCTCGTTCTGTTGTGGTCGACGCTGCCTCGAAACTGGAGCAAAATATCCAACTTATTTTTGACTCTCATTCAGTAGACTTGGAAAAATTTCATATTGTAAGCTTGTTTTCTAGAAAATAATATGCTATTTGCATTCGGCTGGCCTTATTTAGCTTTAGACTATTACTGATAAATATAGATTATTGCTGTTGTCTTGAGCAGCCACAGAGATATTTATGTTTTTCTATACCTACCTAATATGAAAAAAATCTCAAAGTGTACAACTAATACTATTATTTTAATTTTTAAATTGAAATGTATAGTTCTACATTTTTATGAATAAGGGCTGAGTCGACCAGGGATGTGCTTACTTGAACGTATCTTATTTACATTGCGCACGTGACGCAAAGTCTGAAAGGAGACGCAGCCGGCGCGCGACCGCTCGTTTGTCACTCCAAATTATATAATACCCGGCAAGAGAATTGAAATATTTAATAATCCACTTCAAACTTCGCCTTCTAAGCTAAACGATTGATGAAGCTCACGGTAATACTTTATGCCAAACCTAATTACGCCATTGGCGAAGCCTTGATGAGATTTCACGACTGCGACTCGTACTCACCATAATTTCGTATTATGAAATTATACGGGGCTGTTCCAAACACTTGTGTGTGAGCGAAAATTATACGACAAAAAGCACGTGACAATTTGGCCAAATTACTAGGATGAAACCTAATCATTACACACACAATACTTTCGGTGGAATGTCAACATGTGCTCAATGTGCTGTAATCAGGGCTGTCGCGATATGAGGGTCTCGCACCGAATTTTTCCATCTGTTTGTTCCGTGACAATTTCCACATTTCATTTCCGGCCTTAATTAAACCCGTCTGTGAAATCTGTGTTTTTTAATGAACGTAATCAGAGCCTGTGCGAAACGCTCACTGGGCTTTGTTTTCACTCGAAATATACCTATTGACAAAGTTCAAATATATTGTGCGGCATTGCAAATATAGGCAGTCGAATATCCTTCCTGTAACCCGTTCGTGCCCTATTTTTAATTAAATTCGACTTGCCATTTTTACTTTGAAGAATGAGCAGGAGTAATTTGGTGGCTTTTCCTATTTTATTTTGTTTTTAACGTGGGGGTGGAATGGATATCAGGGATAAAGACTAATTTGACGTCATGTATTTCTCCTGCAACTTGTTGGATTGTCGTAATTAACATGGGTTCTGTTTTGAAGCAGCACCATATATTAAAAGGTAGTCCGGTGTAAATAGGTTTTGGTGCGGGCGGGGTGCGGGCCCGAAAACCCATTACGTAGAGACATCGCGTCAGGCGCGTAAATTGGATCCGCGAGGGATGGACGGGCTGAAATAATGTGGCTTCGACGCCACGCTACACTCTTTTTAATTTGCGAGAAAATTTAGAATTGTGCGGAGTTACTCTTCGAGGACCTCGCCTGATTGAGATTACTCTGTGCAATATCTACTGAGTGTTTTCTTGTTATTCACCTATTATATATATTTTTTGTTTGGCAATTGTTTGCAATCGAGACACACCCACGCGGCGTGGGATTTGTGCTAGAGACGACAGAAAGTGCTAGAATCATCTAGACGCTGCTAGAGATCCTAAGGTTTGCATTGAAATAGCACCCCTCTAGAAGTAGTTTAGTCTAGCTCGGTACTGCGAGTCACTGGTTAGATATCCTAGGTAGGTATTGCTTACTTATCATATCATTATCCAGGTAGAATCATAGGTTTCTACGTATTGTTTCATACATCTGACAAATAACCACTATTATTAAGTAAATATGCGGGTCTATCGAATTCACTCCACGCGAACGGCATCGCGGGCAAGTCTTCTAATAAAATTGCAGAATTTCTCCACCGAATTATAATTTGATCTGAGCCTCAACTACCTATAAAAGTAATATTTTGAAGAGCTTATGAACCACATAATTTACTTCTCAAATCTAGATGGCTTTGTAATTATCTACATAAAGATGAATATTACCGATTCGCTCAAAGCTTTTATAATTTATATTGTCATAAATTTAAATATTAATTCTCTGATTGAACCATTAATTTTAATACAAGGGTGTCTTTAATGTGCCGACGGAGACCAAAATGAGTATATCGAAGATTTATAGTAACTGAATCGTTTGTAATTCTAAGAAAGCAACCAGCGACAATTTTGTAGCAAATTATTGAATTGCTACTATCATCAACGGTCTTTATTAGACCTACCACACTGCTGAGCCTGAATATGCATAAGTATGGCTCTTTGATAGCAGCTTCATTCCATTTTTCACCCATTCTGCGAAGATCTACGCTACGCGCTGTCTGATTTGAGGGCGTTCCCCTGTACATTTCCCGACGCGTGGTCTACCATAGTACTCTGCATATTTTATTCAATCTAGTAATTTTCGCGGCGTTTCCACTCCAACCGCCTACGCACCGTCTTGTCTCGTTATGGAAATCTATTCGTAGCTAACAAAGGGTGGTTCAGATTAAGCAGGACACGATAATCCGTTGGCAAACGTGTCAGTCGAATGGGTAGCTCAATTTCGACCCAGTAATTAAGGAGTCACCTGCGTGAACAACTCACTTCGCGTAATTAAAGCTTTCAACTCGGGTCGAGTTATGTCGACCCACTAGGGAGACTGCGGTTTGCGAGTCAAATTTCATGCAGATAATAGGGCCTCTAGAACTGCGTAACTTGCGAACTGAGCCACGATTTAATTGAAACCGAGAATAAACTAGCCAAGTTGAAGTTACCGTTCATTGTGGATATAATATTATACTCTAGTTTTAATCAGTTTCATGTTAGTTAATTAGCGAATAATGGTTGGAGTTTTAGGAATTATGGTTAGATGGAGCAATAGTTGCATTATGGGTTAGAGCCGGCGGCAGTGGGCGTAGCGCTAGCGCCGGCGCCCCGGGGGTCGCCATCTCCACTCCAACCCACTTGGAGCCCCGCCAACATCCACTGTTTGTTTATAACATTAAAACGTTTAATGTCGTCGAACCTCTTCTAGCCTCAACGCTCTGAATTCTTAACGCATGTAAAGAGTAGTCTACAATATAACTAACTTTTACGCCTTCTTCGTTGCGGATTTGGCACAAGAGTACACTGTATAATGTGATAAACGAGACATTGGATTTATGTTACGAGCTCGGTCTACTCAAGTAATTAAGTCGGATATGCACAAGTATACCCATGTACAAACATGTGAACATAGCAACACTTTAGAATACTTAATGCAACAGTAACAGGTAAAAACTCCATGATGCTCCACGATAATGACACAATAAATACCTAAAGACAAACATAAGAGTAAAAAATCATAATCGGGCAGCGTTTAATCATACTTTCCGCACAAATATCCATGTTTACATAGGACTGGGGAACATCTGGTTTTGATGAACTGAATTCTTCGCATTCAGGTTGCCGGCACTTGAAAGCGTGCCAGCTTATTTTAAGTGGCGACGTCTGTTCAAGATTTGTGCCTAATGCTCTATGCCGTGATATTTTATAGCTCATATCAACAGCAAACATTATGAACTTTCACGTCCCAAATTATTACGAGTAGAAAGCTTTATGGATCTAAAAACATCGTTTATTTGTTTCCTAGTTGAGTGTGAATATAACTTATTCTTTTCGTGGTTTGATTCAATTAGTAGGCTGAAATATGTATGAGGTTTTTACGTTATAATTTCACTTTCGAGACGTTGACTCTCACTAGGCGTGCACCGTTTCGCTACGCTGGCTTTAATAGCAAAATGATCCATCATAGCGTGTTACAATATCATTCTTATTACGCTCGATGTAACTTGACATATTTTTTTCTTTTCGTTAATTAAATTTCCGCGTCATTCTGAAAAACGCCTCCTTTTTAATTAATTCCTAAACAACAACAACAACAACAACAAATCACGCCTTTATCCCTAGCGGGGTAGGTAGAGCGTTAACAATCACAAAATTACGGTCGTTATCGCCACGTCTGACAAGTACTGAGGGCCTTTTTAGATGATTCCTAAACACTTAAAATAATTTTATAAATAATAAATGTCTCCTAATTTTATACAAATAAGTCACACATTTTCATAGCCACAGAAAGTACATAAATCCTTATTAATTTAAATTCATGACTAATCTATTATACAACACCTATAGGTACGTGAACTACTCTTGTGACATGAACTAAACATCACGTAGTGGCGGCGTTCCTGCTCTGAGATTATGAAATTAAATTCACCAATTCATAATCCATACATTTATTTATATCTCCCTACCTGATTTATTCAAGGTTTATTCCCGAGCGAGACCAAATTATTCCTAGCAATAGTATATGCCTACTTTAGTATATCGAGCTTCTACATTTTACGTCCTATAAATCGTGCGGGCGGTAACAAGCCCGATAACTCCTGGCGGATACAAAGTTTGATTTAGTTTAGACACGACAATGCCGCGTAGTTGTTACAACGAATCCAATTATAGGTAAAGAAGTAGGTTCCAATGCCTGATAGTGAAACCCGGGGGTTTAGATCAGAGGTCGTCCCGGCTTGTCCTGCCTGAGGGCTACATATTCTGTTTGATATGTGGGCTTTTGTATTAAAAAAATCCTAGAGTAAATATTTAGGAAAAAGGTCAGCTTTCAGATCATATTTTGTTACTTTTTATTAAAGAATGTAGGTCAGGCACATTGAAAATAGAAAGCTCGTTAGATAATTACTTAATAGATCTGATGTGTAAGAGTACCAATTCAGATAGGTTAGACAAGATAAAAATGCCTATCTTATTTGTTAAAATCATTTGTAAATAAAGTCCTGATAAATTAGATATAACTAACTACCATAGTTTGCGAACTTAAATCCCTCTCGTGTAACTTCAGTTGTACATATTCTCATGGTATTACCCTGTCACTTCTAAACTCATCCGTTTAACCATTTTATCCCGTGAACAGTGTACGTTACTCAATTACTGAAATGAGGTTTCTGTCATGTCATGTTTCCAGCATAGACTCGCCAGGGAATCGTTAAAATACAGCTGTCAAAACCGGTTCGGCACAGGTTCGGTCCAGTTGCGAATTAAACTTCAACAGAATGGAGAAGTTGGGGTCTGTTTCCCAGTAGTAGTCTTCCAGTAGTTATCCATCTATTCTACTATATCGCCAGTCAAGTGATAAAATCTCACAAGATATCCCCATTTTGTGGAGCGCATCTGCCAAAGTCCCGAGCAGAGAATCCTCGCCCCGAGCGAGTCGTCAGCTGTTCGCTCGCTCGCTCCGCACTCCGCGCGGTCCTTGCACATTTATGAAAAAACTTTTGTCGACATTCTTGCCATTGTCTTGTCGGCTCTGGTCAAATTTATTCCTCTTTCTACATAACTTCGTGTCGTTTCTACGAAACGAAATGCCTTTGATCTGAAAACGTGTGTGTAGAAAACAGTGTCCTGTTTTCATAGCTTAGACAGGAGTTAAAGACCAACGATCCTTGTCGACATTTTTAAATAGTCTTCGAATAAATGACAGCATCCAGAGGTCGTGTAATATCAATTTATATACAACAACTTTTATAACAACAGTGCAGTGTAAAACTCTCTATACAATAACTTAACTACTAGTTCAAACTGGAAAGTAGCCTTGGTTTAAACAGATCGTTTATCGATTTTATTGCAACGAGCCAACATGCAAATAAAGCGGTTATAAAAGTTAATAAGTAACCTCGATAACTGTGCACTTGCTCGCTGTTTCTTCGCAGCCGAGTGCCGCCTCGTACTTTTATGAAAAAAGTTTTACCCGTTGCACTCCACTTTAGCTTTGGAAATTTTAGCTCGAGACAAATTCGTATAGAATTCCTTATCCAATTTCCTTCGTCTATCTGCAAAATGACGTTATATCTTCAATATTGTGTGGATTGTATGTTTGGTTAGTCCCACGTTGGGCGCCACAATCTAGTGGAGTATGGCGGCCGGACGCCGGCGGAGCGACTGAGCCGCTTACTGGCCCACGGAACGCTCCGGCTTATACGCGCCGCTGCTGCCCGACTAGCCCGCTCTATCTATTTGCACAGAGACGAGGTTTATCCCACCCACCAAGTCCATGCAAAACAGTGTTATGTTTTTATTCCTTTGCCAGCACTTACGCGCACTTTGAGAAAGCTATGGTGAAAACTTTGATTTATTTTATTGGTGTAATTGCGTATTACACCACATACACTACTACTAACGCTATGAGGACCATTGTCCTCAATATTTCATGGTCATTGCCATGACTTCTAGCCCTTCATAAATATTGTTAAAGCAAACATGGTCTTAGGTCTAGAGCAAAACATAGATCATACATATTTCTTACTGGGAACGTAAATCTAAACGGACAGTGCCAAGTTTTCCCAACAAAGCGCAGATAAAGCAACAAATCCTTTCCACATGACGATAGAAAGCAGCTTATTGAATACTTGATTTATGTAAAGGCTCTTCAGGAGGCCGATTTGAATAGCGCTTCCCTTAGCCGTGTCGAACCTGAAAGCTTTTCATAAATGAAGCTGCTGCGGCTGCGGCGAGCGGTTCACCTCGCCGGCGAGCGAACCCTCGTTCAGGAACTTTACACTTTGTGACGGGGCCAGCTTAAGGTGCTCATTGTCTAACTTGCAACAGACATTAAGGTCACACCGCTGTATAGAAAACCCGTTGAATGGAACAGCCTGCCAGATAATTTAATCATCTCGGCCTGCACCTGTTCAGAAACTTGCAGTTCTATCAAAAGGACAGTTTCTGCCGTAACGAAGTGTTTTTCGAGTCTTTTCTTTCATGAATTTTAAAACTCTCGTGATTAATTTTCTCCTGCTGTCTGAAGTTATGACAAGTTACGACTTTTTTTATAAATTGTTCGCTTTAGATATTCATCCCGTACGTTGACGAACGTATTAAAATTCCCGGCATACTGCATTGTTTTTGCGGCGGGTGGGTGAGAAAGAGCGGGCGGCGGGCATTCGGGCGCTCGCATTACATCAGGTTGCGTGCCCGGAGCCCGTGCCGGCGAGATAGCGTGTACACGATACATGCGATCAACATGCCCCGGCCTGATACGATTATTCTACCGTTTACGGTTGCTTAAGCATCCATCACTTTCTTTGAAGTCATTACTCTTGTTGTCTTGCGTCAGCAAATTTATTTCTTCATTCACGTTTTATACTGCGGCCTCGGTTTGTTTAATGCAGTGCCCGGTGACTTAGGTGTGTTTAGAATTATCAAGTAAATTACATAAGGTGTAAGTAGGTAGCAAAACTGAAAATTTTATATAAAACTAAGCAAAGCTAAATACCACACCTATTATTACATGCCTACATTAAAAATTTGCGCACGTTTACGCCTATATCTCATCGGCCCTTCCCAATCCCGAGGGTCAGTAGTTTTGTATTTTATCACGTACCTCCAACCTTCGGCCATACATTAATTAATTAGGTCAGGATTATCCCTGTCACAGGCTCATATAGAAGGTGATCTGGCCAGCTCAGCGGCAAACTAATGTTCTCTGTAATCGACCTCTGACCATGCGAGGAACGTGACCTGGAAATCCTTCCAATCCTATTACGGAAGAAGCGGCGTCTGTGTACATTGAACGATTAGTTTTAATAACTTTGGTAGAGCAAGGGACTAGCTAGCACCAGGTCAAACTACAGTGAGTAGTGCAAGTAAGCTATTTTATTTTTTGTTACTTTATTCAGTTTCACCATTAGATCAAGGTTAATTTGAATTATGCATAAGTATAATTATTTGTTTTTGTATTAACTCAGGAATGAGTAGGGTTTTAAGACGATTTTCTATTGATCGATTCCGTACATTTTCTCGCGATGTCTGGTCTACGTTACATAGCGATATCTATCTATACCGTCTCGTAAGCTATAATTCGTTTTGAATCCTATAAGTCCAAAAACGTAATATGAACTAATATTAAGGTAAGTTATTGTTCCTTCCTACCACAATGCTGCATTTGACACATTTATTTCAATCTGTGTGTTAAAATGTATAGTTTAAATGGTATTATAATTTGAATTATGCTCGATTACAGCAGCTTAATGAATATTTCCTCTAATCAACCTCTCACTATTTGTGTATGACCTGCAGTGCAGACCCTCCGAATCCTATTAGAGGGATTCAATCATTCTGTTTAAAAGCCAACTTCCTCCCGGCGGGGATATTATGTCAGTGCGGCGCGGCCGAAATGACCAAACTTCCCAGAGTTAGTTCCCCAGTTGGGTGTACAATTTTACTTACGTAACTGTACGAAATGTCTAGCGACACGGGCCATCGTTTGTCAGCTGAGAAGTTGGATTATGAAAATAGGATTTTTAAAAATCTTATATCTGATCGATACGGTCGAAGATATACCTTAAACTTCTTGCATTTATACTCCTTGAAGTACCTTATGTAGAATTATTCTTCCCTGATCTTAAATACCTTTCATTTTGTAAATGCAAGACAAGGTATTATTATAATTCGGATTTCAATCAATATTCCCCCCGAACCCGCAACAACAGAACATCGTACAAAAAATCGCACCTGCTACATAATTGCGACCCTCGGGATTTGTCAGCCAGACGTAAGTGTGCCATTAATAAAATGAAACGAATCCTCCGTGAAGACAAAGAAGCCAGCATCAATATTTATTGGCGTGCTTAGTATTAATCGAGCGGGATCGGGCGCTGTATCGCGTCGGCGAATGGATGAACTGTCGCGGTCGTAGCGCGCCTAATTTTTCCTTTAGTGAATAATTTTTCAGCCTTCGTAGCGCGTATCAGTCGTAGCAGCCGCCCGCCTACGACGTCTGATAGCGCCTGTCAGTAGCTCGCCTCAGTATGCCCCCAGACGCCGAGCAGAGCGGTCGCGTCGCTCGCCCTCACATCTCCGACTCGCATACGAAATGTGTGACAATAAGTGTTGCTTCCTCTTTGTTAAGTAAAATTTTTACGTGTTTATAGAAAGATCCTGTTGATTAATCTAAGACTAATATAGACATAATTAAACTAATTGTGGTATTTATTAACTGTGTACAGTTTCGGATTTTGATAACAAGTCTCTGTGTGCACAGCATCTCTCACACAACGGGGTAAGAACTTGAAACTTTAAAGTAGAACTTTAGTTTTCTTACCTTTGTTAATTACTTTTGAAGTTTATCCTACTGTCGATTTGTTTGTCACTGCCATTGCCGCATAATGCACACTTGTTATTATAATGGGCTGACGTTGCCATTAAATGACTGTTTTCACGATAGGTTTTCCCCACGATTCCGATCGGGGTGGCGCGCTGGTTTGACACACGCGATACAATACATACAGAGCAGGTACACAAACCGAAGTGACTTTTCACAAACATTGATTGATGCGATGAGTCATCGGTCATCTAATCACCCCCTATCATACATAGGTATCCTACCTGACAAAATCATTTTATTGAAGGGAAAAAATATATAGTGTAAAATGTATTAAACTTTTAGTTCCACTAATGTTAATGTGACCGGTTTCGGAATTTCGTTACACCATCTTAGTTAAGGCAGTCCTTTTATTAAGTTAAAAACTTCTACACCCATCAACTTTTCGTCTTTCGCATCCAAAACAAAACAACTTTCGACGCTTGTCTTATCTCAAGTATTGCTTGATTAAACATTTTCCTCAAAGTGCTGGCAAGAAAAGGCCTGACAAACTTTTTATCGCCGATAAACAAACAGTCGTTCCATTCAAAGGAAAAACGTTATGTTGGCTTCAATAAACGCCTTCACATAGCAGTATTCAAATCGATTTTGTAGTTTTGTGCTAGTATTTACAGCAAACAAGAGAATGTTTATAAACACGCACAAAATTTTGTGGCTTTGACGTCAGCTTTTTCCCAAGCCAAGTTCGTGAATTCTCCGGTTAGCCGTTATTTACAGCCTCCACCATCGGTTCTCAGGCCGGCGAATATCAGGCCCATAAAACGCTGTCACAAAAAATTTGCCATTCTAACAATTTCGTAGTCTCTAACCCGTATTTGTTTTCAAGGGCTCCCTCGCCTTACACGTCAAACTTTTCCAAAATTTTGGGACATCTGGAGAAATTTGAATGTAATTTTGCTAAAATATTTCGTTGAAGCCCTTGGCGACACGAACTAGGTCACAACACTGGAATGTTGAATAGTAACAAAAGAGTCGCCTGACTTGGGATAAATACACGACCTTTATTTAATTTTTTTTTCTGAAAGAAAATGTTGTAGCTAAAAGAAATGTTAAATGAGAGTGTGGCCTTGCTGCCCTTGTCATATAGGATGAAAAATGGAGCATATTGCAGTACTTAATGGTAGCGACGAAGCGTTAAAAAATTTCTCCTTTTCCTCCTAATCTCTAAACGCTCTTTGTATCCCTACATACCAGTACGAATAGCTTGGAAATAAACGGTATTTTTATATCACTAGATCTTGGAAACTGCACAACGGGTTTTGAATTATTTTTCCAATAGATAGATGATTCAAGAGGAAGGTTTGCATGTATGATTCTTGCCGGGGAAGCAACATATTCCCACGGAAAAATAAATTTCAGCGGGTGCAACCGATGCGCGGACTGCTAGTATCTCTAAAAAAGAAAAAAAAGAATACAATAAAATATGCAACCTCCATTTTACTGAACATTAAAAGACGATTGTACTACGAGCAGATACTTTAAGGAAACTGCTCTTACTATTGTTTAACGTAGTGCCATTCAAGAGACACACTTAGCGGTGTTTAAGCTGACATACAAGTGAAGTAACATACGAGCATACGACAATGCTAGCGTAGTATAAAATCGTGTAGCTCCATTGCCGGTATCATACTTCTGACTCAAATATTCAGTATGAAGAATATGAAGTGACACAGAATATGAAAATAAAATAGTAGTCATCAGTTCATTTCACGCGAAATGCAGTTAGTGTGGTTTTAAAATGGTGAAAGCTTTTGTAAATAAAAATATATGTTGTATAAATTTAATATTGTGCACGATCATCAGCCTCACCTTATGCGATCTCTCTACCGTAGGACTGCTGGAAGAGATTTCTTCTTAGAAATAAGTAGTACCTGTTGTGTTTTTTATCTAAATGTTATTGTCCTGTCTTTTCTCTTGTGTGCAATAAACAGTTAAATAAATAAAGAAATATGTTTTAACTGTGGCTGGTAGGTACTTGAACCAGTAAGATTCCGGCGTTCCGGATTCAAGACCCGGTGGCCGCTAACGTTTATTCAATCTCTTATTTAAATTTGTAAGAATCATATAACAATATGAGTGCATGAATATTTTCGTTTAATCCTCTACATTCATGTTTATAATTTAGCTTCCTCTCAGTCACTCATTCAAAGTTGACTTTGTCTCGATAACTACTAAGTCATTGTAATCGCAACACAACGGAAGTTTATAAAAGTAACGTGATAAGTATAATGAGGGTACAAAATGTGTGAATGGTCTTCGTAATTATAATGGTCATGATAATGACTTCATTTAAAAAAATATCAATTTTATCTCTTAAATTGTAACACTGTTCTTAGCAAATGCAGAGACATAATAATCTCTGCGCAAAGACTGAAAAGAAAATGATAAACGACATAAAGAAGACGCATCTGTTATGGCAGGTTGTTGCATTATGTAGTGCCATCTAAGTGCTGCACTTAATGGTATTTAAAATGAGAAACGAGCGACAAACGGCGGCGCAGTTGCGACGGGCGCGGTGCGGCGCAAGATTGCGTTGCGGCATTATGCTTATGCACTGAATATTCATAGTCGCGCGTGCTGAGCTTTCTTTAATCAACTCCCTTCGCAAGTTTGCCACAGTAGAAAAAAGTAGAGTCACGACGTCTTTGCGAACTTCTTCTTCGTCCGTGTCGTCATTCTCCTTGCCTTGTCCCATTTCTCTGTCAGGATCGACTAACTAACCTAGGGGATTTGACGTGGACGTTTTACACAGAGCGACTCTGTAACCCGAAGGCTAACCTGGCCCGCATCCGGAATCCTAGCTTAAGTCACATTCAAATATCATCTAAATTCACACTTCATTTTGAATGTGGGTTTTATCACGTTTTTCCTTCACCGTAACAGTAGTTGGTAAATGTACCTGAGTAAAAACACATTGGTACATAGTCGAGATCGAACTCAAGTCTCACGATTGTAAAACCAGGGTCCTAACCACTTGGCCATCGACGCTTTTTCGTTCGTGTCAATGACTCAAATTAGTTGTTTTATATTACCATCTCGGGTGTTTGCGATCTGAAACCCCACAATCTTTTATTATTCTGGTTGCTATGGTGTAACACTATCAACCGATAACTCTTACGCTACAAGGTATATATACGTATAGTTGGGATAAATATCTGATTTATTACTAAGACATAGCAGCGGACTTTTTTCTTTACTGTGTCGCCAACCAAAAACTACCACTGCCTCTCCCAGCTTATTATTCCGACTGTCGTCACTTTGCTTTGAATAATAACGCGATGCTGAAGCTGCGTAGGTAAATGGAGAACTATTGAGAATATTGAGATGAAGTATTCAAATGTGACCAGAACATTAGACAGATTATTGAGGTCAGTGTACCAGAACAACGCGACTTAGCTTTTCATGAAGATTCGATTATTATTTACAAAAAAAAAAACTGTCCGCAGAGTAAACGATAACTTTTTAAAGCAACTCTCTGACAAATTGTGCCGCCGGGATAAAACGAAACTCGCCGTCATCGGAAGCCAGTGGACATCCGGATCTAAGAGCGAAATTACTCGAAAAATAGGCTCGCAGTAGATCCCTGCGGTAGCGTTATTGAAAAAAGGCCCGCGTGATTGATACTCGAACTTTTCACGGTGAAAATGCTGAAAATACCTACCACGCGTTTCGGTTTTCCGTCTCTGGTGAAATAAAGATTGACTCAATTTGTTCTTGTCCGTTGCGCAATAAACTCTGCGAGGGTATTTTTAACTACGGATTTATCTTTTGGAGAGTCTGTAATCGCCCTAATTTCGTCCGGTGAATTTAGAATGTTTAAATGGTAAATTAATGGGTTATGTAAATGTTGTGATTAAACCTGGTCCTCTTTTAATACCCTCCGTGACGGTTGTTGCAATTATAATTCACTATTCAAATTTGCAAGTTAAATAAAACCTTGATGTTGTACATCCAACCAAATTATTTATCGATTTACGAAATGTATTTGAGTGACAAAGATTTAATGGATTTTCCATTCCAAAACTAAAGCTGTAATGACGGATCCAATTCTAAGGTAAAATGTTTCCCATCTGCCCCCTCGGGAGTACCTTAGTTCTTAGCAAATGGGTTACGTGCATCCCTTCGTATCGTCGCCGGGTCACCTTCATAAAGTTAGGAAGCTCCGAGGAAATCGTGCGAAAGTTTTCCACAAATCCTTTTCCATTAATTCTATCGGATGTGTTCAAACAAAATATAATTACATCAAATACGATGCCCCGGAGATCCATTGTTATTCAAATAAAACGTCGTACGCATTGCTGACGACCGTCACGAGAGAGCTCACCATGATAGATGATATTCGAGAACAATTAATCTTGGCCAAAATATGCGGACGATTTGCGAGCGAGTGGTCGGGCCTAATGGTCGGGAGGATTATCAAGCGGCCGCGTCCCGAGCCCTCTCATCGTCATTAGCGTAAAGTTACCGTCTGCCACCTAACATGTAAACAAATTCTTTTTGCACATTCCTGCAGCTCGTGCGCTGATAAAGCAAAAATGAACGTTTTCGTGAAAGATGTTCCGGGCGGCAATAACGCTTGCACACGGCCGGGGCCGTATATCATAGTGAGGGGTTTCATAAAGGCGGCGGCAGCGCGGTGCCGCTCGGACACTGAAGGCGTTGTTATGCCACGCCGCTGTCCTCGGATAATGTCTTGCATAAATTTACTGTAATCGTGTAAATCCAGTGCCACTCGCATAATTTAATGCAAGCAGCGCTGCAGTTTATAATATTAAAAACGTCATAGACACACTGCATGCATATATCAAGTTCATCTTCATTCATTTGAAAGTCATATTTAATGCATTCGCGGTCTCCGTTTGGGATTGCATGAACACGTGCAACAGTAGTGTAATGCTGCAAAACGGTTGCTAATTGGAGATGCCTGTGTGCCACTAGGTGCAATTGGGGAGGAATCCGTTATTGCTCTTGCCTATATTGATGATTAATTTGATCGGCAAGGTCTGATTGCGCTTTGCTTTGATTGATCCTCACATGGAACACAGCGAAATCACTCTGATAGATCATAATTACATTGTTCAATGTGTGTAATGGGTATAGTAAGTATTCTTTGGTAAAAGCGTCAAACAATGATTTTTATCGCTAGTTGAATTATTTAATATTTGTTGATAATATAACGAACGCGTAGCCTCGCGTGACCTCGTGAATATGGTGTGGTAAAGGTGAAAACGTATTTTGTATCGTATCGTAATTTCAATCAAACTTTGTTGTCAACAGTAACGGCTAGTTATTTATGTATGTAGGTAGGTATGTATATTAGTTACATAAACTGTAAAGCGCGGGCGCGGCAGGCGCTGCTGTCTACGCGCCAATGCAAATGAGTGGAATCACAATTAGTGCTCGATTGTTGTTTCCCTGCAGCTGCATTTAGCAAATGAAACAACCAGGTAAGAGATTCAGCAAATAAATTATGAAACAGAATGCTCCCGTTTCCATTCCGAACCGCACCTTCTGTTGGTTCCCTGAAAATACCGATTCAATGTGCTCTCTCCACAATAAGATCTCTATTTTACGGCTCTGCATTTTCAACAAATGTAGTGCAATTAATAACGTGTTACAAGACGGATATGTGAGCTATTTGTACGGCAAACAAAATGCCCTCGGAATGTCCTCCGGGTTGACAGATGATGTTTAGGGGCAATTAATCTTGACCAAATATGCGGGTGGTTTGCGCTGCTCGTATCCTACTCTAATGACGATGTTACCCTGTCCCACCCGCCTACTTGTCAGCCTGCATACCCTCGTCGAAACAGAGTTATTTTTATGGCGCAATAATAGATGGTATAAATGTCAAAACGATAACCCGACCCTGATCATTGTCACCAAGACTTATTGACACGAGGAAGCCATTACAAGAGTCATCAAAGCGCCGTCCTTTGATTCATACTAGTCGAATATTTGAGAAGTGCGATCCTCACGTTATGTGAGTTTCATGTTAAAAGCGCCATTATTATGCGGGTTTCCGAATCGTCCCGTCACGGCGAGGTGTGGCGAACGAGCAAAGTTATAATAACTTGGTCGGTCCCTTCGTCTCTGCCGCGAGAACATTGTCTTTTGATCCCAAATAATGGAGGTGTACTGTACCTTAATACCTTTTCATAGATATTTGCTGCGGTAGCTTAGTTGTCGCCAGGCAATTAAGTTATTTTTGGGCCACGCGTCCATTAAAACAATTTGACTATGAGACTGTAATAACATTTCAGTAATTATTTCGCCGCTCTAATAACAACCATTTATGTACAAATACAGGGTTATTTTTAGACGCGAGCTTTGCTGCAGAATTATTCTACTCATGATTTTGATATGTTTTCACTACACAGGAAAAAAAACTTCTGTTCCATAAATTTTAATTGATTAGTTTTATAAGTAACGGTTGCTTTTTCCATTCCTGATGGTTTTCCTTATTTATTTATGTTATGGCTTCATTAGCCCCATAGTCTTAGAGCGTGTACCCTGTGGAGGTGGTAAACAGTCAATTACCGAACCATTTCTTCTGCCACTTTTTGCGGGAGGAGAGACAAACACGTACGGCTCACAACGATAATTTTACAACCACTTGACAATTTGACAACCACATACAAAATGGCAACTGTCAGTTTCATACAACGTGCTGTTCAAATGGGCAGTGACGACCGATGTGGCGCAGTGGTAGTGCAACTGCCTCTGACGCAGAAGGTTCCGGGTTCGATTCTCGGTGGGTCACTCACAAAGTTGATATTTATCACTTTGTGAATTTGTTCCCAGTCTGGTTAGGACATTGCGGGCTGAGCCACCCGATTGTCCGTAAGTAAGATGGTTCCGTGTTTCGGATGACACGTTAAGCCGTAGGTCCCGGTTGCTGTCTATGATCACTTAGACGGCGGTCGTTACACAACCATGTCAGAAGCCTGCTACGTGTAGTAGGCGGTTGAAAAATTCTGACACTAGGGTTCATCGGGTCGTTGGACGACTCGGTGTCCCACACGAAAAAGAAAGAAAGAATGGGCAGTGAATACTGGCAGAGGGGTAAGTTGAATGCTCTAAGCCCATAGTAAATCGGTCTGTAAAGTAAGTACGTACTGACTAAAAAGTAACCCTGTAAAGAGTTTTAAGTACACACGATCGTTATTGCTTTTTTTATCCTATCGTACAACGAAGCAAAGGAAACACTATAAATTAATTTGTTACTCGCATTTAAATACAGTGTAATTAGCATCGTATTGAGCCTTTATCCGTATCCTTAATCCGTCTGAGAGTCGTTTAGTTCAATCTAATACGATGAATAGCGCAGCCGTCGGATCGTTCGTATTTCGAACAAAATACCTGCTTACCAGAGAGACTGTTAGTTATATGGGCAGTTAACTTTGTTTTATTGTGCCCGACCTGCACTCGTATACGTCTTAAATGTGGCACCTTTATTTACAAGGACCAGCTGTTACGAAATATCACTCCTTTTATCGCGACACTTAATCGGAGTATAATTTAATATGAGTTTTTATTCATTCCATTGAAAAAGAGACTATTTTATTTTTTAATTAGTGTAGCAGCGATAGTGACCGTTATAAGCTCTATTGTGCGGCGAATCGAGTTGGACTCTGAAGCATCTCGAATCCGGACGCTCTTCCCAAGAGGACTTTATCTACTACACAGTAGCGAGAGCTAAAGCCACTTTCGGTGTCTTTTCCGTTTAATTAACAAACTCACTTTTCTCCCGTCTTCATTACACCGCAATCACTCTTTTTTTCAACAAAATTTATTGCTAACGAAGGGAAAAAATTCGGTCCTTTGGAGTTTTGGATCTATAGAGGAAATTCGTGCAGCGTAGGACCGGTGCACGTTTCGGCAGTAGTTTGAATTAACCCACCGGAGTCGGTGGATTCGCGGCGCGGTTACGAGCACCGGGTCATCTGCTAGTTAATATTCAAAGGGTCGCACGATCACGGATTCCGGGCGCGTTCCTCTTCCAGGACCGGCGGAACGAACTCTCCAAACCTCCCTTTTAGTTACGGAATTGACTACTGTTTGTCTGCATAAAATTACGGTCTTCCTGCCAGAATAAAAACACATCGTGCCTGAAATTATAAATATCAGTTCTACTAAGTACTTTTAATAACACGAATATCGCGTAGATAGATGATGTGTTTCGTATTACTAAGAACAAGGTAATTTGCATCGATAACTATTTTCTTTACAACTAGGTACTTACATAAGTAATAGAATACTAACCTCAAAGCAACATGATAATTTTGGCATATTGTTTCAGTATATAGGTACATATTTTTTTATCCCTTTGAGTATAAAAATGAATACATTAACGAAAAATAATACGTACCTACGTTAATGATGTCGTGGCATAATTAACAAACTAACGAAATATAAATCCTTCCCCCACTTCTTCATAACATCCATTCATCAGGTCAGCCGTCAAGACTTTTACGCCCTTACTAGATTGCTTCATTGAATATTAGGAGATCAAAATTAGAACAACTCCAATTGTTCTGTGAATCGGATTCGAATTCATTATTTAACTTTTTAATCAAATTATAAATTTTGAGGATCGCCCTCCCAATTTCACGGTTGAATTGATTTGTTTCGGGTCTGCAAAGAAGTGTTTCAATGTAAGCCTTCATTGAAATAACGCGAAGGTCGGATTTATACGGGCGGCCGGCCGTGTTATTCTCGACTCAACGAGTTCAGGGATCTTGAGGGATGAAATCGATATATTACCAAATGACAACATCATTTTTTACGAACTTTTTCTATCGTCTAGCCTGTCTAAATCTTAACCCCGGCCATAAGTGAGGACTAAGCTTCTAAATTATGATGACGTGCTTCGGATTTTCTTTTAAAAGTTTTTTTGCCCTTCTTCACTTTTTCTCTTCATTTCATTAATAGCACCTGAAGACCCCAGCAATAATCGTTATTTATAAGTGAATATTATATACCCTATAATTAAGTTTGTTTCTAGTCTTTTCACTGGTAAATTAGGAAAAGCAAATCAAGTAATGGCAAATATTGTTATAGGACTATTTTCTATTCTAGTGCATGTTTATTTACATTCTGAATAGATTATCGTCGAATTTATCCGTTTATCTATGCATTTGTCTGTCACCATTGTCAGTGGTTTTAACGCCACTAAAACGCTCGTAGTGACGTTGAAAATTTACCGTGATGTTGCATAGTAATTGATTATACAGATTGAATAGATAAACTGCGCCACCTCTACATTTACAGCGCCAGCATTTACATTAGTTTAGCGCCATTTAAATATTTATGGAGTTTTACTTAATGGAAGCCTATTTAATAGCTCTTTCGCTTAATTTGATTTGTTTACAATGTGATTCTTTCAACGATTTATTTGTGTGTATTGTTTTAACGTTAATTTGAGGCTTTTATTGAGGAAACCTCTGTTTATAAAAAGTGTCTTTTGTTTTCCCAAAAATAGATATGTAATAAATGTCTCTATTGTTACAGAAAGCACCGATGAGGCCGAGAGCGTTAGCCGGTGACGATAGTCGTCAGAATCGGATGCCGTGAGCTCTGCCCGAGGAGTGCTCGCCGTCGCCGTGATGAGCACAGCCCGCCAGCATGCGTCGGCGGCCATTTTAAACCGGGAACGAACGCGTTTGTCGGCTCGAGATGGCCGTCACCCCCGGCGCCTGCGCACCCAGCCGACCCGCGTACGCGCGCTCGCCCACCCCGCCGCAGCACTATGAGATGTGGAAACACGGCAAGTGGCGACAAAAAACGTCACCACCAAGGACAAACGCAGCCGTTAGGGTGCCCAGATAGAGGCGGTGTTTAGAGGCCTAAGTGTTACTGTTGTGTGTAAATATAGTGGTTAGGTATGACGGGCGAGGGTCGGAGCGCGCGGGTGCCCCTGCTGGAGGGCGGGGAGTACCAGTACACGCACAAGACGGCGGCGCCGCGCTGCTGCTATTGGCTGGCCAGCCACGTCAACGTCAGAAAATGCGTCGCCGGCGTCATGCTGCTATCCGTCCTCACCATATTCTTCTATACGTACTACGTCACCGTGCCGCTAACCAGGTTAGTCTCCGACCGAACTTCACATCTTGCTCATCCCAAGAGTACACATTGTGCAGCTATAAGCTTAAATTGAGTCAACTAGTTACCTGCCAGTTCCCACAAGGAACACAGTGAGGTGCAGTGTTACCGCAAGATGTCTAAAATTTGTAACTTGAGCGGATAAGCTATGCAAATGTATGCTTGGACTAATACCAACATATAAAGGACATGCATAAGTACTCCTTTTCGTGTGGGACACCAAGTCGTTCAATGACTCCATGAACTATACTATACTGTGAAGATTGTTTGAGACATTGGCTTTAGTTTGGCAAGTCAGAAATCTTACGAAATCTCATAGTTTTACCAAACGTCGTACCTTCTTACGAAACCTTTGTTCGTAGGGTTGACCCACATAACAATTCTCTTGCCACCATGATCTCGTCACACTATCGTTAACTTCATTATGACGAACTCCAGTAACACAGATGTTGTTATTAATTAATCTTTATTAAATTAAATTATGTCCCGAAACATGCCTGAACTTAATTAATTGCTCTAGCTGCTCGCAGTTGAAATACGCGCTATTCGCATTATAATGTTGCCAGGTCTGTCCAGCCACTTCACACACATTTATTTTTATGTTTCCATTGTTTATTAGTGTTAATGTTGTGGGCAAGTCATATACGATCTTTTCACACCATTATTATCAATTTTAACTCATTACCCATGGGTCATTTGATGTGTGATGTTTTTAATAATAAAATAAGGAAGAAAGAATAAAAGGGAATGAAATGCTTGCGTAAAATTTATAGACACGATAATATTTTCCTTCGTTTCGGACAAGTGTTCAAAAATACCTAACAGGGAGTATTTTAAAATTTAATATTCAAGTCAAACAACCTGCAATGTATGGTTATATCCACTCACCTGGCAATCTCAAAATTGGATTCAGCTATCGGACAAACACAGCATACGCAGAAAATGTTATTATGAAATTATCGCGTATGGTCAATTCGCAATATTAACAGTTCGGGATTAGCGAAACATTGGAAATGCATTCGCAGTGATTTAGCCAATTATTGTGTTATTTGATTTATTGTACACGTGTTGTCCAGCTTATGCAGATTTTAGAGGGAACATAAAATAAATCTAGCTTATTGCGTAAAACAATGAATAGACACTGAAACACATTAATCATTCATCATTAATAGTGACAAACAGCCACAGCTGGATAATAGGGGGGGGTTGTACGCGTTTGTGCGTAGGTAGTGGACTGTATGTTTTTTGCTGGGCTATTGTAGTGACGAGAAGTCTTGAATGGTGAACACTTTGGTAAGGGTTTGCACTTGTTTATTCATGAGTTTTACAGAGTTATGTTGAAGAGAGTATTTTAGTTGAAGTAAGAGTGAATGGAACAATTACAAAGGTGTTGCCATTAGAAATATACATCTGATGTTACCAACATATTGGGGGGCCACGGGAAAAGAATCAACATAAAACTTATGCCCATTAAAATTTAAATGTTACTGAAATTTTCAGCATGAAAACAACATAAACTTTATGTTTACAATAGCACTTAACTACATATTGCATGTCAATGACCCTTAAACTTACAATGAGATCATACCTTTTTTACTTATTTGACCTTAGGTATAAAATAAGACTTATAAATGATTAGGTATTGAACTCTTACACTAATGAGTAGGTAACTTGGTTTATTTTTTAATCACCATGTATACCTTGTATATAGATAGAGCCTTTATAATCAGACTCAAAACTTAAATCCAAATAATGCACCTGAGGTGTTTGTAGAGCTGTAAATGTAATCAGACTCAAAACTTAAATCTAAATAGTACACCTGAGGTGTTCTTGGCATCGCAATAAATTACACATCCTAAGATGGCCTACGAACATGTCTTACTAATCTTAAAGACTAATAAATTATTCATCTTTGTTAATTGGAAACAAACATATTTTTGTTATAGACCTTACATGTGTCTTTCTATTTGGAGTCATTACTTCGAATGCTCTCACTTTATTATCCGTTCCAGGAAAAAGTTTAGTGATGCGACCCATAGGCCACATGAGGGGAGGTACACCGTCATCACGGAGCAGAACTAGATCTCCTACTTTTACATTTTGCACTTCGTCCCTCCATTTAGGTCTAGACTGTAAAGTGTTCAGGTAATATTTGTGCCAAGTTTGCCAGAACGATTGTACAATTTTGTTTATGACATTCCACAGTTTAAGCCTAGATATTGGGATGTCGGTGAGATCACGATCAGGGTATGATACTATCGCTTTTCCAGTAATAAAATGTCCTGGAGTTAAGTATGCAAATTCGTCGCTGTCTGATGACAGAGGCACTAGGGGCCTTGAATTCAAAATTGCCTCTATTTGCGTAAGAACGGTATACATCTCCTCGAATGTAAGTAACGTGTTTCCTACTGCACGTTTTAGGTGATATTTGGTGCTTTTTACAGCTGCCTCCCAGAGCCCTCCGAAGACAGGCGAGTAACTCGGTATGAAGTGAAAACGAATTTGATCTTTTAATGCGTAATTAATCACCTGTGTCTGATGACTCTGAGAGTTGACCAGCTTGTATAAATCAGTTAATTGGTTTTTTGCGCCTTTGAAATTACTTGCGTTATCACAAAATACATCATGCGGGAAACCACGTCGCGAAGTAAAGCGTCTGAAACAGGCGAGAAATGATGCGGTCGTAAGGTCCGACACGAGTTCAATGTGAACTGCTTTGGTCGTGAAACATACAAAAATGCAAATATATCCTTTGCTAATAACAGACCGTCTTATCTTGGACTGTTTAATATCTATTGGACCGGCGTAGTCAATACCTACACGTTCAAAGCAGCCCGCAGTTTGAACTACTCTCTCTTCTGGCAGATTACCCATTAACTGATTTTGCGTTTCTTCTTAAGCCTAAAACATGTTACACATTTGTTTATTATTTTCTTTACATGTCTAGGACCGTTAATTAACCAATACCTTTCATTTAATACTGATAACAATAATTTTGGACCTGCGTGCATCAGTCTTTTATGTTCACTCTGAATAACCATATCCGTAATGCGTGAATCTTTTGGAAGTATAATGGGGTGTTTTTGCGAATACGGAATCGCAGCATTTTGCAGCCTACCAGTGACTCTCAACATGTTAAATTTGTCAAGATGTGGACACAAAGGTTTCAACGAGCTGTTTTTTATTTGTGTGTTATTTTGTAAAGAATTTATTTCTTTTGAAAAATATTTTTGTTGTTCGCGTTTTATTATAGACAATAACGAATTATTTAATTCTTTGGTTGTTAAAAAGGTAGTTTTTATTCTTTTGTTATTATCTTTTGTTTTACAATTGTAATAAAACCGCCATAAGTATGCAAATATTCTAGTCATTTTGTGAATATCAGAATACCTTTCGAATAGATCATCCGCCGCAATCACTGCCGGTATAGCCACATGACTGGAAATCGCCGCTTCGGCTTGTGCCTTCTTCATTTCAGGTAAGTTGGTAGGTAAGTCTACTTTGCTGTCATATTTATACTTATCGTTTTGCAGGAAGGAAGGTCCTGACCACCAGAGCGCGTTGTCATCAAGTTCCTGCGGGCTCACGCCACGAGTGATGAGGTCTGCGGGGTTGTTGCTGGTGGGGATGTAATGCCAAGTCCACCCGGCCGTCAACTGTGTCACCACCTGTACCCTGTTTGCCACATAAGCATTCAGCTGCGTCACTTGAGTCCCGATCCAAGCTAGGACTATTTTTGAGTCGCAGAACAAGCGCACGTAGTGCACAGCCATCTTAGTGCTGATAGCTTCATGTACTTTCACCATTAGTTTTGCAAGCAGCAGTGCAGCATTCAACTCCAATCGCGGCACAGTTAGTGGTTTTTTAAGCGGGTTCACACGGGACTTGGAGCAAAGTAAGTATAAGCTTGCCTTACCTTCATGAATCAGCCGTAGGTATATGCAACAGCCGTACGCTGTTGAGCTCGAAGCGTCAGCGAATCCAATAAGCTCGATTGTGTGCGCATGCGCAATAGGTACCGACCTTGTTATTGTGATTTGTGACATGTTATCTAAATTTTTTGCAAATTTCACCCATTTTTCTTTCAGGTCACCCGTCAAGGGAGAATCCCAATTTATATTAGCTGCCCACAGTGTCTGGATAAAACTTTTTGCAGTTATGATAATAGGAGATATGAAACCAAGGGGATCATAGAATTTTGTGACATAACTGAGAATTTCCCTTTTTGTAATTGCTTTGTCACCGAATTTCTCGGGACAAGAGACCGTGAAGCAGTCTTCTTTGACATTGTAGTTAATACCTAAGGCTCTCAAATTAAAATTTTGCTTCTCAAAGTCAATGGTATCAAAGTGTTGCTCATAGTGAGGAATATCATGTAACACTTGAGAAGAATTTGATGCCCATTTATGCGTCTGAAACCCACCCCTTTTTAGCAATTCTACTAATTGTTTTTTGGCCTCTATCATTTTGTCAATATCAGATTCTGCATACAAAATGTCATCTACGAATGTGCAGTTTTTTAGTATGAAAGAAGCTAGAGGGAGTTCTTCTTTGTAAATCGAAGCAAGCTCATCCAGACACCGTGTAGCGAGAAAGCTGGAACTTTTGAGCCCAAACTGGACGGTTGTGAGCTGTATGCATTTGATCTCGGTGTTGGGATTCTCTCTCCACAGGATGTTCTGTAACGAGGCATGCGACGGATTTAAATTTATGCATCTAAACATTTTTTTTATATCTGTAGTGAACATGTGTTCACCAAGCCGAAACAACAACAGTATGCCAAATAAGTCTCTCTGTACCACATCGCCATTGAGCAGCAAATCATTGAGTGATATTTTATTACTAGTTTTCATAGCTGCATCTAGTACTGATCTTAATTTTGTTGTCTTACTTTTTTCATTGATGACTGCCTGATGGGCAATAAAGCAAAGGGGATCCTTTTTAAAATCATACTGATTGATGTCTATGTAGCGGCCATGACCTAACTCAATGATTTCATCGATGAACCTTTTGTATTGCTGAAACAGCTGTTCATCTTTGTGCAGCTTTTTCTCTAAATTGACAAACCTGTTGAGAGCTAGATGAAATGAATCACCGAGATACTCATTCACCTGATCTAGAGGCACCTTTAATGGCAAATCTACTTGAAAACGCTGATCTTTTAGTTGCACAGATTTTTTAAAAATGTCTTCACATAGTTCAGACTCTGTGGCATTTTCATTAAATATTTGTGGGACCTCTTCCGTTTGCCAAAATTGTTTAATAGTTTTGCTGATACTCGAATCGCAAGTAGTACATAAAAGAGCTACCTGTTGTTGTGATGGGGTACTTATAGTTAAATCGCCTCCTAGGACGTCGCCGAATTGAGTGCTGATGATGCGCAGTGACGGCGGTAGTGCTGCGCCATCCCCTGCGAGCAGCTCATGTTGCGGTACGATTTTCAGGATACTCTGTAAAAATATATTGCCTGCTAAAATCATGTGTATGTCACTAGGTTCATTGTATGTGTTGTCCGCCAGTTTAATGTTGGCTGGCAGATTGAACCGAGGGAATTTTTGCTGTGGCAGCTTGCATGTAATTTCATCCACTACCTTACAGTTGACGCTCACTTTGTAATTTGAGTTGATAGAGTGGACCTCTAACGGTATGCTATACTTTGATCTGCTTGTGATATTACCTACTCCCACTATTTCAGTGTTGCAGTGCTTTGGTTTGAGCCCTAACTCTTGTATCACTTCAGAAGTGACCAGTGAAAAGACAGTGTTCAGAAGTTTACTGTTGGAAGCAAACTGAGATTATTCTTTTCATTTTGTGCCATCATTACCACTTGTGACTCCTCTTTCATGCACAAATTCACTGCTGGGGTGTCCTCATGCAGCAGTGTACTGTGTGAAGTCTTTTTGCAGGTCTGACACCTGAAGTGGTACTTACAGCGGCCTTTGTGTGTACCTAAGCAGAGTCTACATAATTTATTGTCATTTACAAACTGTATTCTTTGTTTAACAGGCGCTAACTTGAACTTGGGGCATGCAAATAACTTATGAAATTCTTTGTTGTACTTACAGAAAGGGCATTGACGTTGCTGAGCAGACTCTGCAATCGCCACATGCACTGAAGCTCTCATGGGCCGCTCTCCATTACCGTCCACAGACTCCATAGCCATTGCTTTCTTTTGTAGAAATTCTAAAAAATCAGTTAATTTTGGTGATTGATGCATATCCCTATCCATTTGGAACGCTTTTGCAGTGTAGGAATCCACTTTTCTTAACAAAATACACAACAAAATTGGATCCCAGCCTGAAACATTTGTGTCCAAATTAGCTAAAGCAGCAACATGCTGTTTTATTTGTGATATGAAGTCACGGATAGACAATGCTGAGTTCCTAACATTAGGCAAGTCCATTAACTGTGTGATATGGTCATTCATGATGAGCGTTCTGTTATCATACCTTTCATCTAAAATTGTAATTGCATTTTTGTAGCTATCAGCACTGAGAGGTAGGTTTTTTATTAAATCTAGGGGCTCGCCCTTTACAAAGTTTCGCAAATAATATAGCCTTTGGACGTTGTCCAACCTAGGGTTGTTATGAATTACCGATTTATAGATGTTCATGAATTGCATATATTCACTGTGTTTACCTGTAAATGTAGGAATTTCTATATTTGGCAATTTAGTATGTGCCGTAGGCGCACGCGAACCTTCCGAATCAGCGTCCTTTTTCTTCGCGTCAATCTCATCATTTAATCGCGCTAATGTCTCGCAATACTTGTCCTCCTGTTGTCCAATGTCCTCTTTATCGTCTGGCTTCAGCAATTGCAATTTTATGTTGTAATTTACGTACTCTTTGTACGCGGACAAAAGCATCTCCTTCTTAGCTTCAAGGACAGCGCATGACGCTTTTTTGAAATCGGGTGCGTCGATGAAATTATTCAAGCGCGTCAATTGTGCTTTTACATAGCCACGAGCACTAATTAAAGCAGATGAATCTGCCATTTTAACTTCCTACAGTACGTAATTTAATATACAAAATTGGAAAGAAATTACACAAATTTTTACGTCGTACATGAAACAAAACAAAATGTCGTCAAGTGAACGAATGAATGAATTACATCGTTTTTTTTATCGATTTCCGGTTAATGTCGATCCCTGTGTTGTCAACCGTAAAATTATGTTGCACCTCTGCCTGGATAGATGTCGCCCGCTGAACGTGTTGCTCTCTCGCTTTACTTATGTTGCGCGAAAGAGAGGGAAATATACCGCGGCGTGTTTGCGAAGCTGTTGTTGCTTGTCGCAAACTGTTGCGTCACGATGACCCGGAGAAGTTCTGCGGCCGAATGACAGATGGCGTGGTTGTGCAGTTGAAGTATGGAATCGCGCGAAACTCGAAATATTCTTTGCTGGCAATATGTCGGCCAGAAAAATTGCTGCTTGCTTTTGATGACGCTCAAAACCTAAATGGAATGCACACACGGTGAGGTATATGAACGTAAGCTCGCAGAGTATATTGTCCTGGAAAATGTCGCAGGAAATTTGCTCTTCAATCTGTAAAATGATGCGTGAATGTTGCAGCACGGGGTAATTGTTGCATGCCGAACGCGTGCAAAATGGCGTCTTGCAAAGTGTAAACCAAATCGAAGCCGCACCGGCGTAGTTGGCGTAGTAAGTGTTCACAGAAACCGTCAAGGAAATGTTTCTCGGCGATCACTGTAAAATGATGTTGCACTCACGTACTTTACAGCCTGATGTAGCTTGGGTTGACTTCTTTTATGCGTCGCTTACCGACCGCCGCCGTTTCTCGCCGGCCGATGAAAATCTTCTTAGGGTTGAAGGACCATGTACGCGTTTGTGCGTAGGTAGTGGACTGTATGTTTTTTGCTGGGCTATTGTAGTGACGAGAAGTCTTGAATGGTGAACACTTTGGTAAGGGTTTGCACTTATTTATTCATGAGTTTTACAGAGTTATGTTGAAGAGAGTATTTTAGTTGAAGTAAGAGTGAATGGAACAATTACAAAGGTGTTGCCATTAGAAATATACATCTGATGTTACCAACAGGGGTGACGCTTGCTACGTATTGTTAGTTAGTACTTTTTGGCCCTAAAACCTGTAGGGAGCTCTACACTGGCATTATTGTGCCTTTTTGGCAATGCCGAATTGATTGTAAAATATACTTCTTCTTCTTGCGGTTTCTGTGCATTGTACACGTTGTGTGATAATTGTAATAAAAATATTCTAATACAGTCCACTAGTTTTTCAATGAGTGTTCAAGGAACCACCCAACATTGTGGTCCATCTCACCGTGAAGTTCCCAGCAAATTGCATCAAGAAACACAACCGAGCTGTACCGAGAACGAGCCGCCATACTTTTACAAAGTATCGAGAGAAGAAGCGCAAGCTACCAGAACAGAGAAACCTAGTGCATAAAACTCTGGTCAGCGGTTGTTCTTTGCGTTCAAGCGCACGAAAAATAGCCGTTTCCAAGTTTTCGAAGCATTCGAGTTACATCAACAACGGGCTGCGACAACCATTTTTTCTTCGCTCCGTATGTAACATCCGGTTTCCATTTTTTCCTGGTTTGGTGGCAGAACAAGGAACGTGTTCCATCTCGTTCTATCTTCCTGTTTTTACATAGGAGCAAGCAAGACGTCAATAGTGCTCAACTTCGTCTTCTGTCATGATCTACGTGCAAGCGCCGTGACGTGACCAACACCGCCGTCAGTCGGGAGAAGCGGAAACAGCACCGAAACTTCGTCGAAGTCATCGAAAAACTTCAAAGAAGATTACGTCATCTTGAGTATTTTATTTCATGTCATATCATAGAGTTTTTTCTCATTGACTTTTACGAAACAATCGTCGTCTTTGAATTCAATTGACAAATTCAAATTTGACATTGATTTTGATTATTCAAAGCAAATTTTATATATATTACTTTATTTTAGAAATTTTTACGTTATAAATAATTGTTCAGTCTGTGTTCCCGTTTGGAACTCTTAAAAATGTCGCAAAAGAATACTGAAGTGGAGTCTCTCCGACAAAAGAGAGGCTACAAAAAGCAATGTCTGACAAAATTGTTTACAACTTTAGGCGATACCGATTTAAAAGCTCTTTCAGCAGAAGCCCTTGCCATTTACAAGGACAAACTCCAGGTTAGTTACGCAGGTTACGATGAGCTGAACGAACAGTTATTCATCTTAGGAGACGAAGATTGCGATACGAATGCCTATGAGGTCCCCTATATGAAGTATCTGATACAAATTTCTGAAACAATCGCATCGAAAAAATCACAGTCTTCGTCGATTAAGGAAAATTCTTGCACGAATGTAAAGCTGCCAACTATAGATATACCTGTGTACAATGGCAAGCTGACAAACTATAAATCTTTTATAGGGCTTTTTGAATCCTTAGTAGACAACGATAATAGGTTATCCGATATACAGAAACTCTACTATTTGCGAAATTTCCTTAGGGACGAGCCATATGATTTGATATGCAATTTGCCGTTAGTCGAAGACAGTTACGCGGAGTCGCTAACTATTCTTAAGGAGCGCTACGACAACAAATATCTCATCATATCAGAGCACATAAATACCTTGCTCGATTTGCAGCCTATAAGTAAATCGACTGCTTCTAGTATTCGCAACTTTGTTTGTACAGTCAAACAACAATTAGGTGCGTTGCGAAATTTATCATCCGACGTCGATAAGTGGGATCAAATTCTCATTTCTATCCTCACTAGAAAACTCGATGCATTTTCGAATAGGGACTATCAGTTTAGTAGAGATATAAAGAAAGAACCTACCGTTAAAGAACTGATCGATTTCTTAGAAAAAAAGGCCCTAGGCCTCGAGAATGCGGCGTCGGCGAGCAGCAGTGCCTCCTCATTTACTCCGGTGTTGCGAGCACAGCCGGTATCATGCAAGAAAAGCAACACTACATCGGCATGCAACGTAGCGGTCAAGAGCGCACCCTCCTGCAGCTACTGTAAGTCTTCTTTGCATAAGATTTTTTCCTGCGATAAGTTTAAGGCGCTATCTTCAACCGAGCGAGTTCAATATGTAGCGGAGAACAAATTGTGCCGAATTTGCCTCACTGCACATTCCAATAGAAAGTGCAAATTCTTTTTTAAGGGGCTGACACGAGCTAAAAACCGGTCCCTTACTGACAAATGTCAAACTGCGCGCGTGCGAACGGGACGGAATCTTGCCGATTCAATGATATTTTCGTATTTTCGATGATAACTCGGTCAAAAATAAGTAATTTGAAAATCAAAAACAATATGTCGATAGAGTATTGTAAGGCGCTCATTCTGATAATAAACACTTAATTATTGCGTGGGTTTTGTTCAAACAGTTTGCGATATAATAGATTTTTAGAGGTAACTTTACGATGTTTTTCTATCAAGCTAAATTACTAATATCATAATTTGGAAACAATAACACTAGAGCAAATATCCTGAAGATTATTACCTTTTTTTTTCGTCAGTTTTTCTGCATTTTATCTAGGGTAAAAATCACTTATAAAAGTAGCTTTTAGCTCTACTCAGCCCCTTAAGTGTGGAACCTGCCGAGGACAGCACAATACTCTGGTGCATGAAGAGCAGCCGGAACAGCCCTCAGTCGCAATGGTTACAGGTTCGATAGGCCAGGAGATGCTACTCCCTACTGTGCAGGTTAAATTGCGAGCTGCTGATGGAACTGAGGTTGTAGCCAGGGGTATGCTAGACAGCTGTTCCCAGAATTCATTTGTTACAGCAGGTTTGGTAAAGCAGCTGGGCCTTCAGCCCAAGACCATTAGAGCAAGTGTAGTTGGCATTGGAAATGTGTCAAAGAACATTAATCAAGGCGTTGACTTGGAAGTTCAGTCGCTAGTTACTTCATACAAGAGGTCGATATATTGCTATGTAACTGAAACCATAACTAGTCACCTCCCACACAACAAAATTGACCTTAGCTCGATTAAAGTACCTTCTCAACTGGCTGACACAACCTTCGACACTCCAGGTAATGTGCAGATTCTCATGGCAGCTGATGTGTTCTTTCAGGCGTTAATGTTACAGCCCGAGAAACATGATTACGGAACACCAAGCACTCCAGTTGATCCTGAGCATCAGTCTGTACATCCTAATTTGTATTTTATAAATACCAAGTTTGGTGTCATCGCCGCAGGTACGCCTCCCAACCTATGTCATTATCGACAAGCAGAAAGGCAAGTATCTCTATTTTGTCAAACTTGCGATAACAATATCAATGACACGATTCAAGGTTTTTGGAAGGCCGAAACTGTACCTGAAATTTTCCCAGAGAAGTCTACTGAATTTGAGCAAGCGGAACAAAATTTCCAAGAAACTGTTAAGCTGGAAAATAATAAATTCCAGGTTAGCCTTCCGCTTAAGGTTCCTCTTAGTCAAGTTCATGAAACTTTAGGTGATTCGTATCATCTTGCTTTAAAGAGATTCTATAACGTAGAAAAACGATTTGGTCGCGATGCCGATTTATACAAACAATACAAGGCTTTCATTGACGAATACGTTGCTCTTGGGCACGGTACGTATAATTGAGATTGATAAATACGACCTCACTAGTGCTGCGATTTATTTTTTGGCACATCATGCAGTCTTAAGACCTGACAAAAGGACTACAAAGTGTAGGGTAGTATTCGATGCATCAATGCTCACGAATTTGCGTAGGTCTTTGAATGATTTGTTACTAAATGGCCCAACAGTTCAAAATGAATTGTTCGATATTCTGGTGCTATTTCAATTAGGTGCTTATGTTTTTAGCGCAGATTTAACAAAAATGTTCAGGTCCATTATGTTAGATCCAAATCAGCGCTCGCTTCAACTGATTTTATGGCGTGATTCTTCTACATGGTCTTATGTAAGAACAGGAGACAATCCTGCAAATTGCCTAAGCCGCGGTGTGCAGCCAAATGAACTTGAACAAAACACGCTGTGGTAGAAGGGCCCCAGTTACCTGTGTAACAGTGAGTATTCTCCTTCTGCAGTTAAAATTGATTTACCGCAAGATTTGCCTGAACTGAAGACTGGCGTAGCGGATCTTCCTCTTTCGCTTGCTATGGTTAGTACAGAGGAGAGCGATAGGTTGAATTTAGATTTTCTAAATAAATTTTCTAGCATTACTAAAATGCAACGAGTACTTGCTTATGTGCGTCGTTTTTGCAAGAATTTGATTCCACTTGCGATGAAAATCAGGCTTGATTACGTTACTAGTGCCAAGCTAAATGAATCTTTATTATTGATAATTAGGCACGAGCAGTTAAAACACTTAACTGTTAGTGATTAAATTAAAATGATTAAGCAAAACAAACCTATGTCTGGCGGTTTAAAATCGCTCAATCCATTTATTTGCGGTATGGGTTTGCTAAGGACTGGTGGTCGTTTAGATTGTGCTACCATCCCTAACTTACAAAACTTACCCAGTAAGTCTAGAGTCACAGAACTGATTGTGAAGAACGAACAGTGAATGTTACTAAAGCTTGTTTACTTCCTATAGATTAATAAGTAAATTGTAATTTACATAAGTAAGCAAGCTTTCGGCCGGGAGCATGTAGGGAGCTCTACACTGGCATTATTGTGCCTTTTTGGCAATGCCGAATTGATTGTAAAATATACTTCTTCTTCTTGCGGTTTCTGTGCATTGTACACGTTGTGTGATAATTGTAATAAAAATATTCTAATACAGTCCACTAGTTTTTCAATGAGTGTTCAAGGAACCACCCAACAAAACCTATTTATCAACATTTGCAATATATCTAGGTATCGTCATCTGATTCCGCTGCGAATACGAGATTTATGTCAATACTAAGAAACCTTTTACTGTATTCTTCTCTGCTTTGTACTCACTGATCTACATAGGTTCTCGTGTGTAGTATCGACATAGTATTTCTACAAATAGCAAAGTCGGTTCTTAGCATTGAGATCGCTCCGGACTCGTTAATAATGCAGACGGACATGGTCGAGACGGGATGGGCTTGTGTCTCGTTGATGCTTGATGCTGAGTCTAGTTTATCGATCACATTACATGTTTTCTATGTAACATAAAGAAGAATATTACGGATGGAGAACAAATTAATAGGTATGCACGCATTCATGTACAGTAGTATGGTTATGATTCTTGACTTTCAAAATGTATGCCTAAGCGTTACTATCACAGAAAATATACACTAGGGACCATGTTGTATCTTCATAAGTTCAATGCCTTCACCATTCATAGTTTACCATTCTATGGCAGTAGGGACAAAATACGTACAAAATATTACACAAACTGGCAAATGGTACTTATCTTACTTTGCATGCCCAGCCACCGCCACCTCTTATAAGTATGAAAGAAGTTTCATCTGTTTACGTGAATCTTTGGTTTATAAGCCAGTTCTTCGAATTTTCACTGAACTTAAAGTGTATGTGATTTTTAGTTCCGAGTCGGGCCGTACTTAATAATGCAAGCAGACATGGACATGGTCGTCTGATGCAGATTCTATATTCTATCACTCTGATGCTTTATTCAAGAAGGATTTAGCTCAGACATGTAGACAAGTAGGACAGAATTGGTTCGACCTCTGACGCATCTTGATAAGTATGGAGTCGCTCAGCCTTCGTTAATAATGCAATTAGACATGGACGCGCTATTTTGTCGTACAATACAGCCCAGACTCTACGACATATATCACTGGTCTTTGTTCACCTAAAGTAGTATTATTTCACTTGAAACATAAACGAATAATCAGTTCTATCTAGTTTTGATTTGATACCTTGTCGATGTGTAAAAAACAGAAACAAACAGCAAAGATTACTACGTATTCTTCTTCGCGTCTACAGATCATTCATATTTTTGATTGCCAGTATGTATTTACAAAAGTAGGTTACTCTTATTTTCTTTGATACTTCCTTGTTTTTTCCAATAATGTAACCAAACAGAAACAAACACGACATTAGCCGTATGTTTTCTGCACTATCTTTGAGTCAGGAACCCGTGCTCCTTTGCAACCGCAACTTACGTCCGACTTTAGTTTACATAAACTCATACATTCTTATCTTCTTTGTGTTCCCGGAAGATACATCTAAACTTACGTCAGACGTCCTTTTCTCAGGTCTCATCCGGTCTAACGATATACATTTTTGGTTTGCTTTTCCTTTGTAATAATGCAAAAGGGTGGCAGTGCGTAAAATTGGCGGTTACTTAATACAGGAAATTGCTTCGTGGCGAGGAATTAGATGCGTTTAACTTGGTGCCAGGCATCCCTGTCGCCTTTGTTATAAGCAGCTCCCCGTTAAATGAAACGAGGTCGAGAACGCGAAAATTACTTTGCGAAATATTATTTCATAATTCACCAGCCAGGAGGTAATGTAAGTGGATAGGAAGAGAATATTTTATTTTATCGGCTTTAAATTACCCCGCGAAAAGGGGCGGCAAGTTGTGCGCCGCCGTTCAGTTGAATTTATAGCAAAACTTGTATTCTAGCTAATTAATGGAAGCTGCTCTGCTAACGCGTGCAGAACTCGTTGATTTAAAACCGTATTGTTTTATGACCATTGACTTACTCACCGACAAAGTTTTCGCTCCTCCCAGCGAGAGCGATCTTGCACATTCGTGAGATTGTGCAGTCATTTTCCCGCTCTTCTCGTGTAGTTCTTATGTAGTTCCACATCATTGCATGTAATATTCTAATCTGTCCTCATGAAATTTGGGCTGAAAATCTGCTCAAAAAATTATTCCACCTTGATAATAAATTGCCTTATTTATAGCAACATTGAGCGACTACTTGGCTAGTTAATAAGAGTTTCTCAGCTCAGTGTTTCTTTCAGTCCGTCGTTAAAGTTTCCCCGTCGATTCGGGCTTTCATTAAAGCAAAGAGGCCGCAAGTTTGAGCCGCGGCGCACGGGACCTGGGATAAATATTTCCACAAATTCCGCCTTTATTTATTTTACGCTACTTATTGAGATAAACGCTAATGGCGCTTTGATGTGGCTCAACTTTGAGAACGCCCTCCCGTTTTGGCAGCTTTTGATTGATTTTCTTCAAAATTTTGTCGCGGCAAGGTTACCAAGTAGTTAGCTGTGAGGATCTTAATTGCTTTCCTCCGAATTCTGAGAGAACAAGTACAAAGTAATTTATGGAAGGTGTTTGAATTAATGCTTTTCGCCCTGGAGAACACTCCTCCTAGCTAGACTTTAGCTTTTACAACTAAACGTAAAACAGCAAAGCATTTGTTTGGGAAACAAACAACGGGCTACTTTCCGAGCTCTTTGTTTAATCCAAATTCGCGTGTTGCACTCCCGATAGCTTCCGATACTTTGCCTCTCGTATTTCTGCTCTATTTTTAGTATTAAAACTTTTGCAGGGAAAGAAGTTTTGTGACTGCAATAAGGATTTTTCGTCACAAATACTTCGAGCTTTGCATAAACAGACAATATCTAGTCAGTCATCGATATAGAGATAGTCTAGCAAATACGTGCCTCATTTGACTTTAGCTTATTGAAGTGGATTTTCCAGTTAACTGGATGAGCTTCTGTGACTACGATATCTTCGTTGTATCCTTCAATACCTCCTATAATCAAAGAACGTCTTGCTCAACTCAACTCTAAAAATTGGTCATCATCATCATCATTCTCCTTGCCCTATCCCGTTCTCTGTCGGGGTCGGCTGTCGGGGTCGGTTTGGGGATTTGACGTGGAACCAAGTTTTACACAAGTGTGACTGCCATCTGATCTCTGCAACCCTAAGGCCAAACTGGCCCAAATCCTAAGTTAAATCTCATTAAAATATCTTCTGAATTCAAATTTTATTTGAATGTGAGTTTCCATTATAGTTCTACCTACCTTCAACTGTAAAAATTTGTATTTTTTTATTTAGCCTGGTGTGGCGCGACCGGGTCCCGCGGCCGCTGTCGCAATGCTCCCTGCTGGCGTCGCAGCAGCAGGCGGCGCGCGACCACCGCTCCGACGCGCGCCTGCGCATCGACTCCAAGGTGCTGGTCATCGTCGAGTCGGCCTACTCGCGCCTGGGACGAGACATCGCCGAGCTGCTTGTCGCCAACCGTATAAGGTAATTGTCTCAGGGTGGCAATGATAGCTACTAGCGCTCACATTTTGTTCCGACTCCTAAGTTAGAAAAATTCCGAAGTTCCTGAACAAAACAACATCGAAATACGAGTAGGTCCATAATTTCTTGATATGCGAGAACAAACATAGAGAATTAGTAGGTATATTTTATAAGTACGTAACACAGAGCAGATACGCTCTGTGGTATGTAACATACCTACTTCAAAGATCATACATACACTCTTGCTCGATACCTATATAAAAATATTTTCGAATGTTAGTTTATTGTTTACTTTCTCATTTTTTGTTAGTAAATTCATCAAGTCTGTCACACACCTTTCAAGAAAGTTCAAAATCTAATAATTTCAACACACATCGAGTGCTTACGGGAAAGTTTCTAAAAGTCGTTGATGGTATGTCAAACACGTCGAAGCCCGTCCAACTTTAATATTAGGGCTGCTTGTGTAAAGCTTCATATTGATATTCCTCAACTTACCCACATATTTTATACCTATAGCAGTTTGTTACAAAAATCGTTCAAAGCAAGTGTCTATTGTATGAAAAAAGTTGTTCAAATATTTACCATATCCTTCAGTTGATGAGCCGGGGTTACCCGCCTTTGTTTGCAGAGTTCGATCGAGGCAAGGTTCCGCGTGTTGACATTTAATAATATGGGAACGGGTTGACTGACATTCATTGGGCAGCAGGTCAATCTGCATACTTCCGGTTTCTATCAAAATTGAACTGTTTGGTTGGGTTATTTAGGTCCGTATTTATAAATCGCAGTCAACTGAGATCGATCGCTTCAAGAGCGATTTTGAAAAATGACAGTCAATACCACCAGCATCTCAAAGTCGCCGCACTCAAGATCGATCTCATAGTTGAGTGCTGTTTTTAATTAATGTAGTAAACAGAGTCCTTGTCAGTTAGACAAGGTTAATCTTCTGACCACATATCTTGGCTTTACCATGAAATGCGCGTGGTAACTTTCTCGAAAATATGTTTACCAGAGTAAATTGAATAAGGAAAACTCAATTTCACCAAAATTTTCTTAGAGTCTGCTTTCCTGCCTTTTTAAATCCGACTTCTTGTTCAGATTTTTTTTGCTTAGAACTCCAAACACATTTCTGTTTTCTCCCCGATCCCACCCGAATTCGCCCCCCCTATCAGATGGCACTTTTTGCTCGCACCGTCGCCCGTCGTCGACTCGATCGACTGAAATCGGTCGGTTTCCTAGTCAGCTTTCACGATCGACTACGTACCATACGAGACGATGTTTTTGATGTGTTTGACGTATCAGGAATTAGTTTTTCGTCAAAACTTTCTGTTATTGAACCTCTTCGTAAACTCGTAACTTATTTTGTTTCCTTCCAATCTTCTGAAATGTTGTTATCATTTCTTATTTATGGAACAATAGTTGTAGATAGACGTTTAGTTCCTAAAATACATAGATACGTAGAAATATAATATACCTTAATTTGCTCATTCCGGAAGCGCCGTTCAATTAATTAAGCGCTGACCCATTTCCTATTTATTGTTTACATTTTGGTTAAAGCTTCTAATTGGTTGATGGTTTGGTAAGGATGAGGTCGCATGCGTTAGAAGGAAACTTAATTAAATGTGTAGTAGAGGTGTAAGGTGACAGGCACGGGCGGTGCAGGCGTGGAACGCGGCGTTGGAGCGCCTTGCGACTCGCTTACGGCAACTCGTTGTGGCGACAGTTAGTTAGTTAGTAGTGCCATTAGAGACAACTCGCGACACCCCACACCCCTGCCCCGCCCCTTCCATTAGTGCCCGCTGGAGTCAAAACGACTTAATTACTTCGCAAAATTCACGACTCCAAAAACTTCCCAACACAAAATCATTTCCCCTTTTACCTTAAACATACTGAAACTTAACGACTTCTCGAACGCGGTTGGTTCTCTCCTCGTCCATCAGAAGGACTATAAAATAACCGCGCTAAAGTTTCACTGGAAACTTCTTTTGTGAAACTAAAAAATGTATCTCGAGATTGCAGTCTGAAACATAACGGATGAGCGAGAACATTTTAAATCACTCCTGTTTGTAAGTAGAACATTTTTACAGCGTCTTTTGTTATTCGCTTTATATTTTTTCTTCTATTTTAATCTTCTCAGAAATATTATTGTGGTGACTGTTTTTGTGCGAGTCCATGGCGATTACTTTGGCAAAAAGTACGTTGTTCGTTAACATTGATTGCGACCTCAAAGACCACTTGACCTTTTGCCACGAGTGTTGTGGGTTTGTGACGTTTGGCTTCATTTATTGCTCCCATGCGTCATAAACCCGTTTTATAGTACACAACAGAGCAAATAGCTTTTTTAATACAGCGTTAATGGATACTCCGCCCCAATACCCCGAGGGCATCCCTCAGATAGGCCCTTAACCATCCGCCGTTCGTTTGTTAAGGGTCGGCTATATGGCATCATATTCCTTTCACGTAGCTTCCTACGACACATAAGGAAACGTAAGATTTACAAGTAGGTGCTTAATAGGGAATGGGATCCGATACTCTCTTTTCATTACTCTGTCATAAACATAAAGGAAACATTTTGTTGGAGAACGTATCCTTAATTTGGCTGTGCAAGGAGGATGGCAGTTGCGGCGGTCGTTAGCTCTGTTAGTTACTACTGGTACGTCGCGGCGGCCATTAGAGCTCGACTCGCGGCCGCTTCTCTCCTTATCGTGACGTTTCGTGCACTCACTACTTCTTGTTTGTAGGAGTCCCAGATGCCGGCAACAAGAACCATTTTATTTAATCGCTCTATTTTGCCGGCTGTGACCTGTTAGCTCTATCTAGTTCGTTTTGACCTAGACTTCAATTACGTCGCCGTCTTATAGCGGTGTTATCAATTACTCAGACAACAGCCGACATGGTGCGGCACGACTGACCTTCGCATGCAAGCCGCGGTCGACGATATATTGATTTTAATTGCGCTTAAATTTCCAGCAGTATAGGCCGACGTGGTATTCGGCACGACACGGGGCGCAGTTTACGATTGCTGTTATCTGGGGTGGTAGGTCGCGGGGTCGAATATTTCGACACCGCCCCCTTTATCGAGTCACTTATTCGTCTCATTCCCTAATCGCGAATTAGCCCCTCGCAGTTCACGACTAAAATTGGCCGTTTTCCGCATTTTCATTTTAATCGGGTGCTCGTGTTAAATGGCGGAACACTAATTAAGGTAATTAGGAACATATAAGCTAAAGTAGTTTAACTAAGTAGCTTAATGGCCTGTTGGTCGACTTATGTAGAATAGGTAAAGTAGTAAAAACGAACAGAATAAATACGCTATCAATGAATGCGACATTTCCGCAGCCAATATACGTGCACACAAAGTTGCCAACGAGTAGATCGTACATTTGAGAGTGAAGCGGACCGGCACGAGTAGGTAAATGCTATTTGCAAGTTGCCGCTCGCCCTGGCTGCCTGGCCCGGCCTCTAGTGCTCTCCTGCTGCCAAATTGAAACGGGCCTTAACTGGAGCAAAATGAACGTTCGCTTCTCGATACTTTCATGCTACTTACTCCATCCGATACTATACATCTCGTCACAGCATTTTTCCACTTCCGCAGCCGAGCGACCTGCAAGACCTTCCGCGCCATATATTTCACCAATTTTCGTAAAATGGCTTCCTTTGATTCCAAAATCGAAAGGTTATCGTGAGAGTGAGCGTTTGAAACGGTTTGGACAATTTATCTTCAATTTCGCCAATATTTTGTTGCAGTCTGCGAAGTGACTGCTATTTAATACGAGTTTTAGCTATTATGATATTGCAAAACGGTATTGTTGTTGGATAAAATTTTATACGAAAGCTTTGCGCGAGGCTCCCGCAATTGCTCATTTCTAGGACAATGTAGCGCAAATGCAAGAAATGGAACGCTGTAAGAAAACAAAGAAATGGCATTTATTCGCCGCTACAAATCACAACTGCGTTACATTATAAGCGCAGCAGAAACACCAGACCGGAAGCTTGGATAACTGGCGAACATTAGCGAACATAATAGTTATAACTACTCCACACAAAGTTGGATGTAGGTGATGTTGCCAGGAGTTGGGTAACAGCTTTCTATGCGGGCGGTTTGCAAACACCATCTTAGTGAACTCCTAAGTAATTATTACAGTTGCGTGGGTTATTTACTACTCGAGTTGGAGTGCCTACCCTCCTTTTGAGGCGAGCTGGAGTAGTTGAATAGGAGCGCGCCTTTGTCGAACGAGCGCTATCACCGAGGCACAGTTACAGGACGGATTGGAAATTGAAGGCGAGATGTGTGAAGAGGCTGTATCCATTCGGTGCGGCTCAAGTCCCGGTATTGATCCCGTATAACGGGCGCACTCATCTGCCCACCGAATACACAATTCACCTCTGCAATCCCGTAGGTCGTCGTACCTATAACCGTAAATTTTCCTTGCTTCACCATTTATTGTTGTTTGCTATGCTGATAGACTACGTGAGCTTCATAATCCATTAAATTAGATTTAGTGCGCGGATGCAGCTGACAAATGTCGTTTTTATGGACTATTAAATCAAGGTAATTAAATGCGCAGGTTGTCCCCCGGTGCAATTATTTGTGCGTGCACGTTTTGCATAAGTCATTACAATTATTCTAATTCTGTGTCTGGAAAACAATAGAATTAATCATGTAGGTATTTGCAATCATTGCCTTACTACAATATTCCAAAGTAGGTACTGCGCGCATAATTCTTAAGCACAACATTATTCAAATGGAAACTCGAGAATAATATTCGTTGTTTTATCCTGAGATGCTGGTCTGGATTTAAATTCGCATAATTATTATAATGCGGCTTCTTAAAATAAATACTCTTCTAGAAAGCAGTAGCGCCTCGGCATGGCCGTCTTGCAAATTAAATATTTATGTTTACAATGCATAAACACGTTTATGCATAATTAAATTATACCAAGCTTCCATTATCCTTTCAAGAAAATAATGCATAATCCTTGTGAATAAGATAAATTATTTACCTTGGAGGCAGTGTACAACATCTCATTTTCCGTAGTAAGAATATAACCTATCAGATTAGACTTCGAAAGGGAAAGTTATATCCCGAGATAAAGATTTGTGCTTTCTACTTTATAAAGCAAGCTATACCCGAAAACAAAAAAAACTACATAATATCGGAGGTGTCTGCAAATTAGTGCCCAATCTTATATTATTCTCTTGTTGTCAGGTACAAAGTGGAAGTCGCCGGCAAGAGCTTGCCAGTGCTTACCACTTTGGACAAGGGCCGCTACGGCGTGATCGTGTTCGAGTCGCTGTCCAAATACGCCAACATGGACAAGTGGAACCGCGAGCTCCTGGACAAATACTGCCGCGAGTATTCCGTGGGAGTCGTGGGTTTCGCCACGCCGGGAGAGGAGACCCTGGTGGGGGCGCAGCTGAAGGGATTCCCGCTCTTCATGCATACCAATCTGAGACTGAAGGTGAGTGTCTTTACGCTCTGAGTTGTCTGATGTTTATGGACAAGTGGAACCGCGAGCTCTTGGACAAATACTGCCGCGAGTATTCCGTGGGGGTCGTGGGTTTCGCCACGCCGGGAGAGGAGACCCTGGTGGGGGCGCAGCTGCAGGGGTTCCCGCTCTTCATGCATACCAATCTGAGACTGAAGGTGAGTGTCTTTACGCTCTGAGTTGTCTGATGTTTATGGACAAGTGGAAGCGCGAGCTCTTGGACAAATACTGCCGCGAGTATTCCGCGGGAGTCGTGGGTTTCGCCACGCCGGGAGAGGAGACCCTGGTAGGGGCGCAGCTGAAGGGATTCCCGCTCTTCATGCATACCAATCTGAGACTGAAGGTGAGCGACTAGGCTCTTTCTTGAACCCGATGAGCCCTAGTGTCAGAATTTTTCAACCGCCTTCTACAAGTAGTAGGCTTCTGAAATGGTTGTGTACCGACCGCCGTCTAAGTGATCATAGCTCTTAGTTGTCTGATGTTCACGGACAAGTGGAACCGCGAGCTCTTGGACAAATGCTGGCGCGAGTGTTAGAGAATTAGAGACTCATACTCGTATGTACTGTACTTTGCAGTGAACGTAAGCTGGAATAGCCTTGTCGAAGCATGCGATAAATTGTAGACTGATGATTGGTGATAGTTAATACAAGATAAACTTAGAATTTCATATTCTCGAGTTCACTTTAAATTAAGATAAAGCACGCTTATTACTTGTTCACTTTGATTTATTGAAGAGTTGCGTACTAAGTTTTCGTAATAATTGAATACCTACCACTAACAATTTTGAATTATGATTTGATTATAAGCATAATAATTTAGGTTATATATTAAGTACCAGTGTACTTGATTTGAACTTTAGATAGAATAAAGTCAAAGGTTAGTTTTGTTATTCGTGTCGTATACATTAGCATACTGGAAATCGATTTTGTGAATGATGACAAATGGATTGGACCTTGGTATAAGATTTTAAGCCATTTATTTGTCTTAATACCGGAGAAAGGTTGATGATAGGTTTTTCTTGAATATTTAATGCGGACGTATCTAAACTAGAATTTTTATCCAGATAGACCAAACTGACAGCTAAGAACGGCCTTATCTTTTTTAAATGTTGCAAGCATAAGTCTAGTGTTGTGGTTTGACTCATTCATTTTATTCATTGAACTGTTGGGAGATGATTTCTCGATGTAGATATTTTTGTAAAAAAATATGCATAATAAGTACATTACCTTTTCAGCCAGATTTTTAAAAATGGGTAGGTAGGTCAAATAGAAGACTGTAACATTAACCCATATGGTAAACTAACTTTACAACTTACTCTGCTGCTGTGGTGAACCTGGTAAATAAATTGTATTCCTCTGGCGAAAACAACAAAAACGTATTGTTGTCTGGCCAGACAGGGAATAAATGTAAAGTTAGTTTGTTACAAACAAAGTAATCGTCTTTTAGGCCAATTTATTAATGGAAATTGAAATTAACTAAATAATTTTTCAAAAAGATTCAATCACTATCTATGAATCATATAGCTTGATCGTTCGGGGTACAACACTACTTTTTATTATTTTTAAATACAATAACGTGACAACCCACCAAATGTCAATTTAGTCTATCTGGATAAAAATTATAGTTTAGGAACTCATTACAAAGACAAGAAAAAGTAAGTACATTCAAACCCTACATTGATGCCTGATGGATGCCTCCAATCAGACGATGATAACCAGTCCGGAACTAACTAGTCTTTATATCTGGTTCACTCTTGGAACCAAAAAAAAAACTGACATTATTGTTTTCTCTCTAGGACGCAACTCTAAACCCTGCGTCGCCAGTGCTCCGCCTGGCTAGGGCTGGTGAGACGTCGTGGGGAGCCCTGCCAGGCGACCATTGGACGGTCTTCCGCGCCAACAGTTCCACCTACGAGCCCGTGGCGTGGGCATTACGGCAGAACGAATATGGCACTAGTGGTAAGCAGAATCTCTATTTATTTATTATTTTTTAAAACTTTTTGCACAAAAGTAGAAATGGCGGGTCTAATGCCACACAGCATTCTATACTTGCCAACTATAAGGGTTAACAGAGAGCTCAAAACAGGTGCACTAAACTGAATTATGGAAAGGGGATAAAATATGAAAGCTTACTTACTAAATCTGGAAATTATCAATAATAATATAAATATCAATAGATACTAATATGTAATATTAATACGAGTACATAGTAACACATACTAGAATAAATTTATAGAGCCTCTCTATTCATAGAACCAATGTTTTTTTAAAACGTTTTCAAATTTTCCTCAAAGGAAATGCTATTGGTCATTGGAACTTCAAATTAATTCTAAGAACAAAGCTGTTAAACTCATTGTAACGCTGATACGAAGAATACGTTATAATCTGCGGCTTCTTACCGGCTACGACAGCAATTCTACTAACCCGATTTTGTAACCGATTCCGATAAAGCGAATCGATACCGATACCGACCGCCTGTCTGCCTTATAGGGTTCGTACTTCGTACCCGATACTTTCGTTGGTTGGTGCTCTACGGAACTAAGTAGAGCTACCGTTGCTGTTGAAAGAACATTTCCATTATAGAACGTCAGTCTTTGAATAGGTATGGCATTGGAGAGGATTTGACGCCATTGTTATTCCAATCTTTTTTAGGACTAGTAGTTTAATTTTGCGTGCCTAGGTATGTGTACCGTGGTTACGTTTATTTTATTGAATGAAAACTCCAATAAATTTAATTTTAATATATCTATCTATTGGTTAAAGTTGTAAATGTCAGGCCAGTAATTTCAAAGATGGCTGACTGTAGCGGCACTTAGCCTCGCGATTCACACTTAATTTGTTCTCAGTACCCCTTCATTCATGGTAATCGTTTCTATACAAACGTTTGAGTATTGTGGTTCGGCGCTTCATTAAATTCATTTTGTGATCGGTCTCGTGCTAACAAATCTGTTTCCATTTACAGTACGTAAGCTTGTTTGAATAACAAAGTGGGACTCGAATCAATGACCTGCCGAGCATTCAAATAAGAATTCCTTTTGACTAGTGAGATAAAATGTAAACGGATTTTTCTGTTTTCTTCTTTTGAAATGATAGAAAAGGTTTGATTTTCCGAACATAATTTTTTCTTAGTATTGCGAAAAGATGGCACTCATTTTTAGGTTGTATTTACAGTTCAATGGATATGATTTTGGTTAAAGTGAAGGAATTTCTTCTTTGTTTCCTCTCTACCTACATATAAAACAAGTGTATATCCTTGGAATCTTTCTTGATATATGATTCAACAGACGCAAATTTTGGACTGCTTGATTTTTTATATATATTTCTTTGTGACAGAAGAGCGGGTGCCGTTAGCAACTGTGATCCAAGACCACGGGCGGTTGGACGGAGTCCATCGCGTCCTATTCGGCTCGGGTCTCCAATTCTGGTTACATCGGCTGCTATTCCTCGACGCACTGAGCTACCTCAGTCACGGCCAGCTTAGCTTGAGCCTGGAGAGGTGGATCTTGGTGGATATAGACGATATATTCGTCGGGGAGAGAGGTGAGTACCAACATGCCCACTCAGTACAATTTTTTTATTTGGGTCTCTAATTCTGGTTACATCGGCTGCTGTGTTTCGACGCAGTGAGCTACCTGACGCACGGCCAGCTTAGTTTGAGCCTCGAGAGGTGGATCTTAGTGGATATCGATGATACATTTGTTGGGGACAGAGGTGAGTTCCAACTTGACTGTCAGTGCAATCTTTCGATTGTGGCTCATTGAAATAAACCAATACTAGAGTGTGTAAGCGATACGCAAGATTGTTTTTTGAAATATGTGGTGTTTTCTGTTTTATCCTAGAAACATACCAGCTACGAAGCTTACTGTCTAAATTGATACTCGCACCTGTAATTTTATCCGACAAAATTGTATCTCTCAACAGCTTGCAACGGAGTTTTCTAGTTGCGTTCCCCGCGGGATACAACAACATTGATCGTTCGTGCAATTGCACTTACAAACATGTGCTCCTTAGAAATGCTCCTCCCCACAAGGAAAATTAAACGCGAAAAGAATTTTCTTTTAAAAAATATCTTCCGAGAAATGTTCGGAAATAACAGGAAAAAAACAAGGATTAATTCGAGATATTTTCATCTGCAAAATTACTTTGTTACATATTGTTTTTGCGTCTATAAATTATTAAATGTTTTGCTTTGGTTGTGTAAATATTGTTTGACGTCTCATTAGATTACACGTAATTAATTATATCTTATCGGACCTGTTCTACGAGCGCTTAAGGTCATGATTCCTTAGAACTGTAATTTAGGTAATTGGGCTTTATTTTGCTTAGTAATATTACATAACTTAAGTTGTAGTAATTTCGCGAAAATTTGGGTAAAAGTAAGCAACCCATCATTAAGATTATTAGAAAATATTGAGAACGTATTTTTCTTTTTTGAATCTGTAAATGGTAAAGAGTAGGGCAAAGGTACTGGAAGACAATGGTTTGTAGAACAAAGGTAATGAGTAGGTGTCAAGGTTCAGGAGTGAGGATCCTGACGTCATTGCTATGTAAAAATCGTAGTTTAGGAATGACGTCACTCGCTATTTCTACTGTCTATAGCTTCGTAATAATTTGTTCAGATGAAAGAAGAAAAAATCCGTAGGTATTCAATATTTTTTTATAGTCTAAAAGTAGGAGTAATTAGATTTTTCTAGTCATCTAGCCTATTCCATACATCGCAGTCACTTTTGTTACAGATTATATTGTCAAAATGTTATGAATCGTTTTTACTTTTTTTGTGGTTTCAAAACTCTGTTTGTTCCTTAGGTACTCGTCTCCACGAAGAAGACGTGCAAGCGCTGTTGGCATCCCAGGCCGCCTTACAAAGGCTGGTTCCCGGGTTCAGGTTCAACCTGGGCTACAGCGCCAAGTACTTCCACCACGGCACCGTGCTGGAGAACATGGGGGACGATGCCTTGCTGCGGAGCAGGGAACACTTCAACTGGTGAGTCAGCCGCCCAGCTGTATGACCAACGTTGCTGCTCCCAGGGTTCAGCGCCAAGTACTTCCACCACGGCACCGTGCTGGAAAACATGGGGGACGACGCCTTGCTGCGGAGCAGGGAACACTTCAACTGGTGAGTCAGCAACCCAGCTGTATGCTAGCCTTGCTGGTCCCAGGGTTCAGGTTCAACCTAGGCTACAGCGCCAAGTACTTCCACCACGGTACTGTGCTGGAGAACATGGGGGACGACGCCTTGCTGCGGAGCAGGGAACACTTCAACTGGTGAGTCAGCAACCCAGCTGTATGCTAGCCTTGCTGGTCCCAGGGTTCAGGTTCAACCTGGGCTACAGCGCCAAGTGCTTCCACCACGGCACTGTGCTGGAGAACATGGGGGACGACGCCTTGCTGCGGAGCAGGGAACACTTCACCTGGTGAGTCAGCAACCCAGCTGTATGCTAGCCTTGCTGGTCCCAGGGTTCAGGTTCAACCTGGGCTACAGCGCCTAGTGCTTCCACCACGGCACTGTGCTGGAGAACATGGGGGACGACGCCTTGCTGCGGAGCAGGGAACACTTCAACTGGTGAGTCAGCCGCCCAGCTATATGACTAGTCTTGCTGGTCCCAGGGTTCAGGGCCAACCTGTCCAAGTACTGCTATTCGACAGTCTACCTATGAGATTCAAAACCAAAGAAACAAAAATAATTCAAGACATTCATAGAACAGCGATTTCTCCGCTTTGTCGCATTCGGATTTATTGTCGTAATATCCACTTTCATAGACCATTCCATTGTGTCAGTCAGACGACAGACACAAATAACGGTTTTAAGTTAATTAACGGTTTCAAATTATAGGTACCTGTGTTAATTTCTTGTTTAGATGCTATATTCAAAGTCTATAAAACGTTTTTCATAACAATTTTCTAGCATTTTTACCTGAATAGGTAAAAGCTAATAAATATTTTCATATTTTATTCTATCATCTCGCACGCCATACAAGGCAACGCAGCGAGCGTGATGGGCACTTTCGGGGTGGGCTTTTTTAATACCTAGGTTTATTTATTAGGATTTAAGTTTTAGTTTTATGTTCATTCCTGAGGTTCATTCTGTAAATATTTATTTGTAAGTTTTGTAATTAAAAAGTTTATTCTTCTCATTCGTGCCAACAGTTTAAAATTGTCTGCGGATATTAAATTACACGTATACTTTACATATACTAGTAGAAATCCCGACTTAAAATTACTCGAGAATAGTAAAATTCAAAATAGCATTTCAAGTTCAAACGTAACACGTTGAAAGATGCTTGAAAGTTGTGTTCGCTCTGTGTTTGCATTTCGTTTTAGTGCGTTATACAAGTCAGAGCAAATTAGCATAGACACCTAAGCACTAAAATATTCACTGTTATTTCTGCGAATTTCTGTGTTTATCTGTGTATAGTATTATCTCACTTTTAGTTCTTGCGGGGTAGGCAGAACGTTAGCGACCGAAAAAAGACGGTCATTATTGCCACTACTAACAAATTTTTGAGGGACGAATCTGAACGAATACGGAACAAATCGTAGCGTATCACTATAGTGTCATGATCTCAGCCTGTCTCCTAAATTGTAGCTTGTAGCGTTTATTTGGTAATATTTTAAAAGCATAAAGTCATTCTAGTAGTTTTGTCAATTATCTATAAAGAAACGACAAGTCTGTCCACCTAATTTTAGAATTCTTTGAAATTAATTAGTGTAGATTGCGAGCTACGGCGTAGAGTTCGTAGCCATTCGTAACTCTTATTATTTTTTTCGCAGTAAACTCTACTCTTTTTGTAAATTGATTTCAGGAATTCTAAGCTAAAGCTTTAGGTATAAATTCTAAGAATAAAATTAAAGCTGACGCAAAATTTTACCCACTTCATTGTACTAGAAAACAATACAATATTTGTATTACTTCAGCAATTTCAATCATACGAGAAATGTAGTGAAGAGAAAATACGGCTGGACGTTGAATAAGCCGGACATCGGCCATTGCTAATGTAATTCTGTCCGTACATTGCTGCTCGGTAGGAGTAAACATTATGGAAATTGAATAACACTGCAACAATGTACGAGTGTGTATTTCAGAAATGTTACACTTCAGTAATTTAATTTGTTAGTGAAGCTGTAAAATTTATAGAGTGTGATGGAAGAAATTCCGCTAAAGTTTTAAATGATATTTAACCAGTTACAGAAACACTAAATTAGAATTGTGTGTATGTATCTGAAAAGCTACTGGACGGATTGTCATGAAACTTGTTGCGATGCGATGGGATATGCAAAATATACATACACACAAAACAATGTTAGGTGTACGGATCGAATACATTTAACATAATGTGTGACAATCAATCAACTACAAATTTGCTAAAACACGGTGCTACATCGAAAACAGGAATAAATATAAAAAGCCTTAGTAGAAAACATTTAGACGTGCTTTGAATGCGTTTTTAAATAATTCGGAAAAAAACCGCTACACAACTTTTTTGTGATAGGGCCCAAAATGTTTCGCTAATTACTAGCATGCAAAGCTTGTATAAAAATTTACATAATTTTCTTTTCCCCCTAGGTTTTGCCACATGTGGAATCACCAGCAACCTCACTTATACAGCAACGTGTCTCAGCTAGAAGCCGAGATGATGTTGAATAAGCAGTTCGCCATTGAGAACGGGATCCCGACCAACTCCAGCTATTCCGTCTCCCCGCATCATTCGGGGGTTTATCCAGTGCATGAACCCCTGTATGAAGCCTGGAGGAAGGTGTGGGATGTGAAGGTTACGAGCACTGAAGAGTATCCACATTTGAGGCCGGCCAGGTTAGTGATAAGCTATAGTCATTCATATAATAGAGAGGGAAATCCAGCTCTAGCTCTATGCTGTTGATACCATACTACGATAGGTAGATATAGCCGTCTGGCATGGTTTTATACGGAGATAGTTTTTAAACACCCTTTCAACTCGCGTCTTAAAATTTTTATGGTATCGCCGAATAGATTCACTTAGTGTACAGTGTGTACAGTGTTTAGATAAAGCACCTATACTATTCCCACCGATATACACTACTAGAGTACAGAGTTAGATAGTGCACAGAGACAGGCGGTTAGAAGTTAAGCAGCGGGATGTCGCGGCGCGGTCGCTGGCTCTGTGCTCTGTGGCGGCTGGCAGCGCCGTACCAACTTCGCCACAAACATAGTGGAGACATTTATTGCGCGAATCGGCTCTGTTCAACGCTTTGCATAACGATTCTAGTTCCCCAACTAACAGTATAAAACCAGGAATTCAATACCATCTGCACAACTTTTAGTGGTCTCGTTAGCACGTGTTTTTGACAATGATTTTTGTCGTCGAACAGTATTATTTATCCGAAGGTCCGGCGTTTTGGGTTGCCCAATTTCGTATGCATTGATATGATAATGGATAAACCCGTATTCTCGGACATTACACCAGATATAGCGTGAACAAAAATAGGAATAACAATATAGTTACTTTCAGATAAGAAAATAATAAGAAATTGCAACAGTAAAACAAAGATAAAGTTTTGTTTTTCAAACTCGTCTAAAGAGACTACATTACGTGTTTGACCGCAAAGTTTTACCTACCGCAGTGTTTCAAAGAAAGGAATGACAGTGCACTTCGCGTAAATGTTTGTGAATTACCATAACTTGTGGAATTTTGTTATAAATAGCTTTTCAAGGAATATTTTTACAGAACTTTATCAACCATAAAGAGCAAAATTGTTTCTGTTCTAGTATAAGTTTTGCGTTTACTTTATGATAAGAATGACAATTGACTATTCATGTTGTAGAATATTAAGAAAGATAGTTGCCTTTTTAGGAAAATGTCATCAATAGCGTTTGCATCAATAATTACGTATATACCATGCTTACCTTTTATAGAAAATGTCATCCACTTTACAAATAACTAAGTCTTGCACCTGCCTCCTGTAATTAATGGTATAGAAATGTTAAAATTCTTTGCAACTGACGGTGTGCCATACATGGAATAGTAATGCTATAAAACTAACATAGATATCTTCATTTTCAATTATTGCCAGCAGTGTAGATGCTTTGGCCACATAGTAGACTAGTGTCGACAGCTGTTGCATTGCAATGTTTCAATTTGTGATCCTCTCCACACTCGAGTCCAACATACTTGATTGACTGACCGATGGATACCAATCTCTGTTGACTGTGAAGTCTTTAACAATAACACTACGCAACTTGATAACCTGCCGTGTGATGCAGACTTAGAATAGCATCACCCCATATCTTTGCCGTGGGTATCGTAAGAGGCGACTAAGGGATTTGAGGCATGATGTGTATAGCAATTTCAGTGGACAAAAAGCTGACTGAAAACTGTCACTATAGCAATACAGTCTTCTGAAATTACCCTTGAGCTTTTATCAAACTTGTCGTAATTGTCCGTTTTTACGGCGGTCTACGCTCTGCCGCAAGGGATATAGGCGTGATTTATGTATGTATGTAACTATTGTATTTATTTGTATGTAACTTCATAAAAGATAGCTCGATTATTGAGGAATGTTTGCCGTGTAGTTGTAATGGCAGCACAAGATATCCGACAACTGCATTGCGATATTTCAATTGCTCTTTACCCGCATGTACGACCCGTGAAAGGTCGATTACAAAAACAATGGTGAAATTAAGCAGTCATTGCGACATAACAGCCCCAGCCCTATACTATTTATTTTCTTCCTGGTAGATAATCTAATTGTCTATGTAAGGTGTAAAAATATTAGCTGCAAATATTTTAAGTAGTGAATCAGCCCATGAAACTGAACAACTTTCTCCCAGAAACATAGGTCGAAATATGGAAAAATTTAGACCTCACATACAAATTGACTTGGTCGGTCGGTAATTAGTATGAGAGGTCAAATTTATTTTTTATATTTCGACCTATGTTCCTTGGGAAAAGTTGTCCAGTTTCATGGGCTGGTTCACCCCTTAAAATATTTGCAGATAAAATTTTTACGCCCTGTATTTGTGGATCCCATTTAAAGCCTGTGATCAAAATATAGTATATTCTTTCGAGATGTAGTGCTGAATAATATTCTGGACGGGACGCCATACCAATGAGTGTACCCTCGAAGAACTCAACCTAAAAAACTGGCTCTTCACCACCACCACAATATGCGTCCTCAAATTCTTTCGAAGTCATATCCCTAAGGCCCATGACTATATGAGATACGACAAAAAAGAAGGCAATCTGTATTCCTTTCCTTAGAATACCATACAAAACCAAAAAAACCATTACGAAAATATTACCATAGGAAGTCGTGTAAAAGCAAATGGAGCATCAAATTCTCCAAATAAACAAATAAGAAAGAAAGAGTAAACTAAGTGCAAATATGAGTTATGCAGTCGATATTATCTAAACGACCAATTTCGGCAACATGTGTGCCTACAATAACCGTTTCCTTTAAGGAAGTGTGTCGTGTGACGTATTCGCATTAGCTATAGTCTGTAAAATATAGGATGATCCTTGTGACGTTTGTGACCTTGGAGCAAATGCTATGACATAAGGTCCATTTTCCTTTGTTTACTAGGAAAATTGACCTTATGTCATAGCATTTACTCACAAACGTTACAGGGATCATCCTATATTATACAGACTATAGACTGTAGCCGCTACAGCGTCGTGGTTTACTCGACCGTCGCTCTTACATAGCCAAGATTTCTCCGATAATGGAATTACTTCTGACCATTGTAGTCTCCGATATTTGCTCTATAATAAACAGTTGGGGTTCGGAGCAATAAGTGTCCTCAGCGTTCAAGCTGGCATCGACCGCTATATACCCAGCTGCAGCTATAGATTGCGCTTAGTCGCTGCTGCATTTAATGCAATGCAATTATCAAATGAATTACATTTACTAGAAAACTGCATGCGACTCATATTGGAACGATTTTTAATCATACCTATTCCCTTACAAGACGGGCTGTTACTCGTATAAAATCTAAAATTAATGGCATTAATTTCAAACCGCACCCATCATTCAAACGAGTAAATTCGATTTACTTACACACCTGCCTGAATCTATTTAGAAATGAAAGGTTTCACTGATTTCACCCAATTAAATTTTAAACGATATAATTGCGAGATATAATCAGAAAATTGAAATAAAACCGCGAACTCATTTTGAAAATATACGAACCCGACTGCGGTTCATTCGACCGTGCGTCTTCGATACCGCCAATAATGCAATTATATCGTGGCATTGTTGGAGTATTGTGTACAGTACAATGCGGTACATTTTACCCCCTCCTCCCCTAAGGGCCTCGACAGTAGACGCTGTCGGTTCCTCGACATTGTTCGCCTGAAATGCTGAAGCTGAAATCCGATCACCACTACAAGACTGTTTATTTAATGGTACTTGCGCTTTTATTCTGCGTTGAATAGAGCTGAAAGGAATACACTTTTTGCCGTGGAAAAAGGTTATTTAAACAAGCGGTGAATTCCTGGTTATTTATGGGCATCATCAGAGGGAGTCAGTTGGGAATATGCTTTCGTTGAAATAAGCTCTGGTCGATATTTTAATATATTTTTATTTCCCAGCGGTAATCTAGTGAAATTGGCTGAAATAGGTGAAATAATTTTATTGTAAAGTCATTGAGTTTGTTTTGGTAGAATTCAGTAGGTAGAGTACTTTAGATGATCATCAATTAAAGTCAGAAAACATTCATATAAAGAAAGACCCTACTGCCTACCCATTTAACCTTTATTAATATTAGCTGAAAATATTTTAAGGGGTGAATCAGCCCATGAAACTGAACAACTTTCCCCAAGAAACATAGGTCGAAATATGAAAAAAATTTGATCTTCCCATACAAATTTAATTGGTCGGTAGGTCTTTTTGTATGGGAGGTCCAAATTTTTTTTCATATTTCAACATACATTTTAATGTTCCATGGGGAAAGCTGTTCAGTTTCATGGATTGGTTCACGCCTTAAAATATTTGCAGCAAAATTTTTTACATCCTGTATATTTCAAAAGACTTAATTTTCTGCCATAGATTACGTCGAGGCTTCCGTCACAGAGGCGTGATGGTGTTGCCGCGTCAAACATGCGGGTTGTTCACACACACGCTGCTGCTGGAGCGGTACCCCGGCGGCAGGCAGCGGCTCGACAGCTCCATACAGGGCGGCGAGCTGTTCCAGACTGTCATCAACAACCCCGTGAGTACCACACACACGCCGCGTCACACGTGCGGGCTGTTCACACACACGCTGCTGCTCGAGCGGTACCCCGGCGGCAGGCAGCGGCTCGACAGCTCCATACAGGGCGGCGAGCTCTTCCAGACTGTCATCAACAATCCCGTGAGTACCCCACACACGTCGCGTCACACGTGCGGGCTGTTCACACACTCGCTGCTGCTCGAGCGGTACCCCGGCGGCAGGCAGCGGCTCGACAGCTCCATACAGGGCGGCGAGCTCTTCCAGACTGTCATCAACAACCCCGTGAGTACCATACACACGCCGCGTCACACGTGCGGGTTGTTCACACACACGCTGCTGCTTGTAGCGACCTCTGGTGGCTACAACATGAAGCTCACTCAAGTGGTTCACATGCATACAAGACGCAACAGGAGTTCTCAACATATCGGAGAGATGGCGCCACGTGACAGAACAATGGGCCTGAAACGCGGTATCGAAGTTTTCACCGCGCAACGCATATATACAACTTCCAATCCAATCCAGGTGGACCCGTCGGTCCCCTGGCCACAACACCCGGCCAGGCGGGTAGCTACCCTTTTCCCGACACCACCTGGATTCCTCCTGTCACCCGCCATATTGGTGACCCCTACAATGGACTTCGCAGCCTTCAACCACGCATCAACCACTACAGCATGCAGCCAACTACTTCGTCATCAGCAACTATCACAGTCACAGCACAGGCGGCTTCACTGGTCTTCCTCATCATACCGACTCACCGTGGACATTGGAACCAGGACCGGCAGCTTCATTGGTCTTCCATCATCATCCCGACTCACCGTGGACATTTGGAACCAACACTGCTTCACCACGCCAGACTGCATCATCACGCTGCAATGACGTCATCAGCCCCACTACGATCGCTTACGGTATCGACCTCCGGTCTGGAGGGGGAGTACTGTAGCGACCTCTGGTGGCTACAACATGAAGCTCACTCAAGTGGTTCACATGCATACAAGACGCAACAGGAGTTCTCAACATATCGGAGAGATGGCGCCACGTGACAGAACAATGGGCTTGAAACGCGGTATACAACTTCCAATCCAGGTGGACCCGTCGGTCCCCTGGCCACAACACCCGGCCAGGCGGGTAGCTACCCTTTTCCCGACACCACCTGGATTCATCCTGTCACCCGCCATATGCTCAAGCGGTACCCCGGCGGCAGGCAGCGGCTCGACAGCTCCATACAGGGCGGCGATCTCTTCCAGACTGTCATCAACAACCCCGTGAGAACCACACACACGCCGCGTCACACGTGCGGGCTGTTCACACACACGCTGCTGCTCGAGCGGTACCCCGGCGGCAGGCAGCGGCTCGACAGCTCCATACAGGGCGGCGATCTCTTCCAGACTGTCATCAACAACCCCGTGAGAACCACACACACGCCGCGTCACACGTGCGGGCTGTTCACACACACGCTGCTGCTCGAGCGGTACCCCGGCGGCAGGCAGCGGCTCGACAGCTCCATACAGGGCGGTGAGCTCTTCCAGACTGTCATCAACAACCCCGTGAGTACCACACACACGCCGCGTCACACGTGCGGGTTGTTCACACACACACTGCTGCCGCATCAACAACCCCGTGAGTACCAGACCAAGTGTCTTCATGCCGAGTACCAAACCAGGTGTCTTCATGCCGAGTACCAGACCAGGTGTCTTCATGCCGAGTACCAGACCAGGTGTCTTCATGCCGAGTACCAGACCAGGTGTATTGATGCCGATACCGATGACAAAAGCCGATCGATCGTATCGAGAAATTGCGGCGCGACTTGAAGTGTCAAGATAACATCGCTATCAGTTTCAACCGTCAAAATGAAAACTATGATACCGATGAAAGTTAAATAATCACGGGGCTGTTGCTATATTATATATATTTTTACCTTATATGTTTTTACCTATTCATGTGACAACTTTAATTAGATAAGATTGAATTGGCTCTGACACGCCCGTATTTATAAACAGCACTCAGCTCTTGACATCAATCTTAGGTGCGACTTTGAGATGCTGTTAGTATCGACTGACATGCATGTCAAATTTGCTCATGAGATCGATCTCAGAGTTGAGTGCGATTTTTAAAGACGGACCTAAGATGACGAAGATTGAAGAAGATTTTGATCCCCTATCAATTCAATCATTTTCATTTCATACATATCTTAAGCCTACATATTATAAAATCATAAAGGAGCATCACGTTTTTATTTCTACGAAAACACCTTTAGTTCCTTGTTATAACTGTAAGACGCTCTTGTATCTAAATCAGAATCATACTAGAAAATACTGATCCAAATATCCCAACTAATGTCGACTTATCCATTTTATATGTTCCCAATAAAAATAATCCCACCATTTTGCGTAAGTTTAGACGTAAGCGGGAATAAATTGGAATCGAGCGCGGGTTTTTATGTTTGATTACAATTTACGAGTGTTTCTCTTTCAAACGCTTTTCACTTGCGGGATTCATTTATTTTCATAAAGCGTTTAATTTTTGTACAAAACGAAAACGGTCTCAATTCGTTTTATAATATTTTGCCTAAGAACTTAATACGAGATGTAATACGGGACGGTGTACAGAAAACTTTGCACGCATCCTTTGGACCATAGAGGCTATATTGGGAAAATAAATTCGGCCTCCAGTAAAAATTCCCGATCAGCTGATTGACTTTCTGTAAAAACTTGAAAAAAAAATTGTTTATACATTTTTACTAAAAGTTGTTCAGTTTCATGGTCCGCTCATGCCTGCAAAGTTTCTGGTACACCGTCCTTTACACCGTATTTCTCCATATATTCAACTTTTTTCACTTTTCAAGGGGCATTTAATTAAATATGTAGTTACTGTGCTCTAGTAGCTATTTCCCTGGTTCGATATTTTCCTTTTTCTTTAAACAAGGTATATTGATTTATTGGGATTTAATGCACTTTCTCATTCCGTCGTGCGTAAGATCGTCGCTTCGAGACGAGCATCAAGAGATTGATAAATTGACAAGGTCGACCGGTGCGTCGATAGCTCACTGGCAGAGCAGTGGAACGGTGCCCGGGTTCGATTCCCGGTCGACGCTCGTCGATTTTTTCAATTTCTTATTTTCATTTATAAGGTGTAGTGACATTAAAATTGCCATTTTATTTCGTCCACCAGATCAACGTATTCATGACCCACATGTCAAACTACGGCAACGACCGGCTGGCGCTTTACACGTTCGAGTCGGTCGTGAAGTTCCTGCGATGTTGGACCAACGTCCGGCTCGCTTCGGCGCCGCCTCTGGCTTTGGCCGAGAAGTACTTCCAACTGAGGCCTGACGAACTCAACCCGCTTTGGGGGGTAAGTCGGTATATAACTTTATGAGAACTTAACAGTATAAAAGTCAGGAGTATTACTGCGATCGAATTACTATATAAGGACGTATGATCGATAGTGAAATACCTGCGATGTTGGACCCGACAAGTAAGAACAACTTAATGTTGCTTCCAGATTTTTGAGCTTTGAACACATTATTATTGTCATCCTGTAAATCAAGTTCATCCAGAAATCGTCACTTAGTCATCAACAATATTATTTGAAATAAATGTTAACGAAATTCTAAATATAACCGAATTGGTGATCTGATCAACCAAAATTTCATCATGAAATTGAATGTAATTTTGTTCAAATACTTTTAAAAATAATTGGAATTTCAATCTAAAATTTTACGCTCTACCAAAATAGAATATCATCCAGTCACCAATAATTTGTAGAGTTTAAGCATTCATCACTCTAAACGTCCAAACAAACGTTCTGGGAATGTAATTATTTGTTCATTTAATTATGGTGAATGTAAATTGAGCTTTTTGAATAAGCCCTAGCGTATCTTGTAATTGAACCTAATAAGTAATTAAGTGTAGTTCAACAGTAATGAAGTTATGTAATTATATTAATTATAATAATTAATACATATTGAGTTTAGAGTAATTAAGATCACCTTACATAAGTTGGGATAATATCACGCGGTTATATTACGGGAAATTGACTACTGTTTTAATGACAATGATACATTTGGCTCTTTTGAGTTAATACCTTACATATCCCTGAAGTATATTTACACTTGAAGCATATTTGCCATGTGATGCCGGCTTAGAATTTGCCGTGTGATGCCAGCTTAGAATAGCATCATCCCACATCATTCCCGCGGGTGTCGTAAGAGGCGACTGAGGGACTTAAGAGTATTATTGGTGTAACACAATTTTTAGGCGACAGGCTGACAACCTGTCACTATAGTGATACACATGTTTTCTGAAACAACCTTTTAAAACAACAATCCTCAAAAATACCAGACGTGGCAATAGCGACCGTATTCTTACGGCTGTTAACGCTCTGCCTACCCCGCAAGGGATAAAGGCGTGATGTATGTATGTATGTATATTTACCCTTCTCCTACTTGTAGAAAGCTGTAATATAATATAAATGTACTGTATAAAATAGTCTTCCATCCATTGTCATTAATATTCCAAGTAGGTCCCGATTGCTGTCTGTGATAACTTAGACGGCGGTCGTTACACAACCATGTCAGAAGCCTGTAGAACTTGTAGAAGGCGGTTGAAAAATTCTGACACTAGGGTTTATTGGGTCGTTGGACGACTTGGTGTCCGTCACGAAAAGAGAGAGAGCTGATCCATGACCCGTTGACATGACAATGAAGAAGAAAATAGTCTTCGATCTTGTCATGCGAATAGTTTCCGAAAGGGCAAGTAAGCCACCACAAAGAATTATTTATTACGATAAAAACTTGTCCTAATGAACGTTAAAGTCGAATGAAAATTGTCAAAATTGTGATGTCATGTTTCGAGGGTTGCTATTTAGGTATTCGAAATAGGTCACATACAGAATAACATTTACTACAAAATATGTTATAAAGAAAAAAATATCTCAACTCGTCGAAAATCATTGAGTACCGCACAATGATTAAGACTTGACAAACAAAAACAAACACAAATCACGCCTTTATCCCTTGCGGGGTAGGCAGAGCGTTGTAAAATTACGGTCGTTATCGCCACGTCTGACAAGTATTGAGGGCACCTTCAGATGATTCGTGTATCACTGTAGTGACAGGTTGTCAGCCTGTCGCCTAGAGTTGTAATACGCGCTAACACACATGAAACCCTCGAGTCCCTTAGTTGGTTCTTACAACACCCACGGGAAGAATTGGGGTGATGCTATTCTATACCGGCATCACACGGCAAGACTTGACTAGAGTTGGATAACCTCTCTTTTAATAGGACACAAACCTAGTAGGTAAGCGTCCTTTTTAAAGTTAGACCTGCTACAGCTAACAAGCCTAATCCAGGCGACTGCCGCAAAAAGAAGTCCAGAGCTTCACAAAAGCGGATTTGCTTATTCCAAATACATTCGAAGTAGGTATTTTTCCAATGGAACGTCTGTATAGAACTATTCTATTCAATTTTGTTAGTTTTGCTTTTTTACTGATTAAGGCACTATTATCACGAAGCTGACTGAAACTAACTGCTGAAGACTAACTGCTGTGAAACTCTTACTGCTGTTGAGCTTAAAAACGAATCCAAAACTAGAGGTTTTGGATTCGGATTTGGAAACCTCGCCTTGTAATTTTCTGGTTTAAAAGAGACCTGGTGCTGCTAACGAGCCTAATCTATTGAACGAAGTCAAAACCACAGGTCGAAACCAAAAGAGAAGTGATTCATTCCAATTTAATTAGTCCGGCTTTTCTTTACGTCGAATAAGTAGAACGCTTGGATTGACTATTCTTTCTCATGCCTCATTTTGTTGATATTTTTATCAAACTGGTATTCAAATATTCAGAAGTAAGCAAGTACAGTCGAAATAACTCAGTATATTCGCTCTTTATTTTTTTATGTACTTTACGTACACAAAAAATTTAAGAGATTGGTTGCAAGCTCGAATTTGCTATTATCTACTACTACACAAAAAATAAAGAAATAAATATCCTGGACACACAGCGTCAACTAGCCCGAAATTAAGATACGATACGTACCTATATTAATACGTTACCTACTATTTAACCGATAACGTACTAGGTATATTTAAACTTCCTGCTTAACATTTTACACAAATATTTATATCAGACAACTTTATTACAAAATGCGTTAATTAATTAAATTACTACAGTATATCAAACACCTCCGTTGAAATTTTGTAACAATATCTGTTAAAATAGCTTTATAGGTATTCCAACCATAAACGGGAGAGAGAGGGCTGTATTTATATCCTCGAAGATGTTTTCATTGCTTCTATAAATTACGTCAGTCTGTTCCTACTAACGTAGTACCTTTTTTATTATATTAGATTGTTTTATAATAATTGTTATTCAATAGATGAATTTTTCGTATTAACCTTGCTAGTTTGGAAAATATAGTATAACCTTTTATAATATCTCAGGAATTCATGAATCCAAAATAGAATTTGGCTCGTATTTTCGGCAAGCTTGAAAAATTAATCCGCCAATCTATTGCGACTTTTATAAGTGCACGTATTGCTCGTCTGCTTTTACACAAACAATACGGGGAGAAAACGAATAAATTTATAACAGTTCCGTATACAATGTTCGATTGTCGAATTGGTCCTATTTTCCCCCGGCCGGCTGCGAGAGTACGCGTCACTGAATCAACATGTACGATGCAACTTTAAATATTTTATTGGCCCGTAAAATACGTGAAATATCATACGAATATGAAATGCAACTGTAAATACGGATCTCCGGGAGTTGAATCGCGGTTTCCTATTTTATATCTGTTATGTTATTGGGACCGTTGTGAGCGCGTAGGTTTTTATTTTGTATCGTAAATCGCACACCGAACCAAAACAAAATATTGTCAGCAATATTTTATAAAGACTTGTAATACCCTCGTATAATTCCAGCAGCGTCATCATCGTTCGCTTTGTGTCGAGAAAAGACGGATATAAACGGAAACCCATAGTCTCGTTTACGATTCTCATCCATAAACCGACAGTGGCACACCGAGGAGACCATTGGTTAAATTCAATGACGAAGTTTTATGTCGAAATATCTGATGCTTTATTCCAATACTGTACCGTTGACAAAGTGACTAAAACAATTCTGTTAGTTTTTGTTCCAAGCTCTGCTACCGTGAACGAAATATATTTCCATGAAAATATTCGAACGGCCCAACAAACGCATCGCTCAAAATTTAGGCGGAGTAGTTTTAGGCTTGACATTTTCATGCCGGCATCCACATTTTATTAGATTTTTGGTGACAGTTTAATCCAATCACTATTGTTGTAGTGCGCTCTGCATTAACCGAATTTGGAGTATAGTGGGCTTTTGTCATCCGGTATCAAACGTATGCCACTGTGTAACCGTTCCTAATATAGAACTTATTTATGTTACGAAATATTTTAGCATTTCATGAGTAATGGTGGACTTGTTAGATATAACTTTGAATTTCCGTTTCTTTCTTAAGTGGATATGTGAATATTCTGATAGAGTTTTAAGCAATCATTCTTAAACTAGGCATCAAATAGGAAATTGTAATTATTGCAAATATTTAGCATCGTGTTAGCGTCGTGTCGAGCGGGTAGCACGTGGCGCAAAAGTTATCACGTTTCTGTTGCTATATTAACTACGCAACACAACTCTTGTCATTAGACTAGGATCTCTGGTTTATTTGGTTTGATTCTACAAAAGGTAGACCTAAGCTAATGCTACACAGCTTTCTCTACCTGCCAACCAGAGGGTAAACACTCTGGTGTAAAATCTGTTAATGAAAAAGGTTTTTTTTTGTTTTAGAATCTACTTCGGCGTAATGCCAAATCATCTTACATTATCCTGTACGACATGACTAACTCACTTGACATAAATAGCAAAATACATCTCAATTCTCGATATGTGATGCCAGTGACAATGCTACATAAAAAAAGGTCTTGATCATGGCATTTATTTTTATTCTATAATGGTTCCTGTCTTAGTTAGGTCCAAGGGCTAATTTATAGTCTAAATTATAGTCCATTAAAACTAACCACCAATTTTGCTTCCCTAGAACCCCTGCGACGACATCCGCCACCGCCGCATCTGGGCGAAGAGCAAGTGGTGCGGCACGCTGCCCAAGGTCCTCGTCATAGGGCCACAGAAGACTGGCAGCACAGCGCTGTACACATTCCTGTCGATGCATCCCTCCCTGGTGCCCAACATGCCCAGCCCCAGCACTTACGAGGAGCTGCAGTTCTTCAACAACAACAACTACCTGAAGGGGCTCGATTGGTAAGTCATTGCTGTACAACCCCCTCGTCATAGGGCCGCAGAAGACTGGCAGCACAGCGCTGTACACATTCCTGTCGATGCATCCCTCCGTGGTGCCCAACATGCCCAGCCCCAGCACTTACGAGGAGCTGCAGTTCTTCAACAACAACAACAACTACCTGAAGGGGCTCGATTGGTAAGTCATTAGCTATAATATGAAGTTGTTAAAAGTACTTCACGAGAAAGTTAGCTTGTTTTGAAGCGCTGAGCGGGTCTATCAAGTTTCACGTAGAAACTATAACATAGAGAGCATAGAGTAACAAAAGTGTCCAATAAATTGAGGATTTCCTCCGATTATTTTGTCTGTTAAAAATGCTTAACCTTCACCGCTTATTCATACAGTTTTACAATATGAAAGTTATTCATTTCGACAGCAGTTTACCAGAGCAGACCGCACTATAGGCCACTAGAATATTTATGTTCAAACAAAATGAATAACATTCGCTGAACTTAATAAAATCAAAAATAACAGATCAGTTTTCACGATCATTTTATTGTAACGCAGTATTTATGAATTGCACGAAATTATACGATTGTTTTTATCATAAATCCCGGGCGCAGCTCAAGGCGTACTAGGTACATTTTTTTAAAAGATGTTTCTGTAGTACTTACCTACAGCCAATATTCGTTATGTTAGGGTAATAAAATACCCCTATTCACTCTGAAGATGTTCGACCTCAAAAATACATACTTTTTAAGACTCTTACAAAGTTAACTATAAATCTTACGCAATCTATCTTAATTCTATTACAAACTTTTTACATAGTTAGCTTTATTACTTTTATAATAAAGAATCACTACAAAGTTGCTCTTAAAGAACCAACTTTTTGCAGAATTTATTCTCAAGAAATATATTTTCGCAGACATTTACAGCATATAACTCACGTGCGAAAAACACCAAGTTTCGCCTCGTGCTCTTTGTTTTCACGGCTCTTTTGCAATCTCGGCGGGCTGTCACTTTGTCAGGTATCCCGCCCTTTGTCTTTTGTAAATAGATGTCCCTTGTGGATAAGACACTTTTGTCTCATCATTTAATGGGCTTTGTAAAATTTGTTTTATCAAAAGCATTTTCGAGACTTTTCTAACTGGCCAATGGAATTCTTCGCGATTCGGTGAACGAAACCCTTTCAGACTTCGTTACACGAGTTACACGAAATAAAAGTCTCGGTTACAACCACTTCGTGAAATCAGAAAACGTCAACGTTCGGCTTCGCACATTTACAACTTTTTGAAAACCTTTTACGAAACTCCATGCTCGCTGAAACTTCGTAAAGCATTTAACAAGGTTAAGAACGAACTGTGTATTTCACAACGTGCCTGCAAAGTTTAACACTCGGGTGTAAAAATACACATTGTTGATCCAGGGTGACCGTCACAAAATGGCAAATTTGGCTGAGACTTGCAAGTTCAAAGTGCTTATAATTTACCGTTACCTTTTCAGAAAACTAAAACGGGCAAAAAATTTCGATAATTTCGTTTCAATGTCACGATTAATTAAATTTATGATTAGCTGGTAGAATACCATCAAAATCTATTTTCTTGAAATGCAGCATATATTTGCTCTATCTTAATACACTTTCAATAATCAACGGCTATAAACTTTAATTAAATATTTATCATAACTAAATAACCTATCAAAATCGCAGAAATCGAACACAAGTGGCAACATTCTGACCGTTCCCGACCCGGGCTGCTCACTGTATCGGGTAGACGTAGACGGGTGTAGCGTAGAGGCTCCATCCCATCCAATGTGCAATTTCCAATTCTCGGTCCAATCAGTTACTGTGTGCGCTGCACCTACGTGATTTGTTTGCTCTGTTTTAGTGTGGTTTTAGTACATCATTTATTAAAGTTGCCGAGAAGCATTTTGTAGACAGACTGTACCGATGTTTAGCATATTTGACGAATCGTAGCGTATTACAGGGTACCTACTTAAAGTTATAAGGTTTATTAAAGTTAACCAAGACGCAGGCATTATGTAAACAGATCGCAGCAGTGTTTAGCATATTTGACGAAGCGTAGCGTAACACGAGTTACTTAAAGTTACTAGGTTTGTTAACATAACCGAATAGCATTTTGTAGAAAGATCGTAGCGGTATATCATATTTCGAAAAGCGCAGCGAAACAGATTGAAGGAATACCAAAACTTATCTATTCCTTGTTTAGTCATATTGACATGCTAAAACTATTTCTATCGCGATTAGATTTTCCCAGCGTAAATAAACAAAATTTGATATCGATAGATACTCGTTTGTATTTCGAAATATGCCAGCGAGTTCAAAATACTACTGCCAATCCAGCGGTAAATGGAATCATTGCCTATAAGTTAGTTAGCAAGAATATTTCTCCCAACAGTTATTACTCCATTAACTCACAGAACTAAGTTGTAGAATGACGTCAATCAAGTTTAGTGCTGTCGCAGCTGGGGTCGTTAAGCCAAGGAGGCGCCTGGGTGGCTCTGGAGCTTGAAATCACTTGACAGGTAGATGCCCGCCGGCCGCCAGCCGCAACCCGACTATGTTGCGAAGTCGTAAAGCCAGAACTTTCTTTTTATTGCGTCGCGTCATTTGAACCCCGCTGTGTTGTAAACACTAGTTTCGTATAGGGAAGAAAAATAAAATACTTGTATTGCCCGCGCTTGGTTTATGTTTAATATGGCTTAGAATTATGTTTTACTTTGTTCTAAGTTATTGTTCTTTGTTGTTTTAAGAAACTACGTGTTTTTATGTTGTAGCATGATTTTATGTCTTAAGTTACTAAAGTAACTATCCACTTTCTTATTCTGTCTGGTTATGGCGGTATTCGCTAGAGACTTGTTAGATGAAATTGAATCTATTTGAATTTTGATAGACTAGACTACTGTAGAATAGAAGCTGAACATAAATTCAGAATATCGCGTGATTTAACAGATTCTGGACAGACAGAGACACCTAATCATTCTATCCTTTTCCTACAGGTACCTAAACTTCTTCCCGCCGAGTTTAGGCAACTCCTCCCAGCTGACGTTTGAAAAGTCGGCGACGTACTTCGACGGCGACCTGGTGCCGAGGAGAGCTCACGCGCTGCTGCCCAACGCCAAGATCATCGCCATACTCATATCACCCTCCAAGAGGTCAGTAGTTCGTATTTACAGCTTTCCCTTAGAATGAAGCGAGAAAACCCACCAAATCATCACCCCATTTTCGCCCGTGGACATTTTCATAACAGACGACTAAGGAATGAATCCAGAGAACAGGCAGCAGCGTTCCTTGGGAATATCTACAATATTATCTTGCACTGCTCTCGCCAATCCGCCTGTCGAGCGTTGTGAGTATGCCAATATATTGGAGGAGGGCCATTTCAAGTGAATTGTTGTGGCTGTAGAAGTAGTATTAGAAGAAGCGATATAGTATTTACCATGTGCTCAAGTACCCGGGTAGTCTAGTGAGTCAAACCGTCCCATCGACGCAGTCAACAAGCTGGTACAAAAAAACCAGTAGTCTACATTAACTCGAACCCACGTTCGCAGCTGTGATACTGACTTATTCAAATTAAAACAGAATGAATACCATAAGAAAACTACACAACAACTTAACAATCAAACAAACGATTGACACTAATGCATGCAATCAGCATTAGTTGAAATATGCATTTTTATTAGATGTTCATGCAGGCACCTGGCACATGCTTCAAATTAGCACACGTATTTCCTCTCATCTCCAGGGGAATAGTTCTCAATAAACCTCATCTTTATTCACTTTAATCTCGAAACTTCATAAATTGAGAATGAGATCCAATTCGGGATCACCCGAGCGAGTGCCAAAAATTGTATTCCAAATTGAATGGCAATTCAATTAGCTCTAATTCAATCTAAAATTCAAATTGTGAGTATGAAATCAAGTTCCATATCAAAAGAGTTAAGTCACTTGACTTGTCTTCGGGAAAAGCTAAGTCATTTTATTCTTGTCGGTCTAAATAGAGATAAAAAATAGTTTAGGAATTTAATATAATTTGAGCCAGTTGACTATGAAACATCAAAATGTTTCATAGTCGAATTAGCTCACATTATATTTCCTAAACTATACTAACCATAGGCGAAAAAATAGATCCTATTTTTGCAAATGTCAGTATTTTCTGTATTATCTAACTCAAACCCTTGCCAACTGATCCATAATATCTGATTCGAGATGTTTCTACTCCATTTTACTTACCCTCTCAAAATATATCCCTGGGTCAGCTATCTTATTCATAATTTATGAAATCACTGCCAAGTAGGTAATTTAATTTACAATTTCCTTGTGCTGCTACGCCGTAGAGGGTTCTACGTCGTAGCTGACGATACGCATTTACGAAAAAAAAAACAGTTTTGAGACGATCTACAATAAAATATTTTTTATGACGTCTTCTCTTGATATTTTCTAGACTAGATTCCTAAGTAAAAGTGTGTACAAATAAATCGCTTCTCAGGACTCATTTCCATTTTAAATACCTACAGTCAGTGTTGTATTTTATCAAACTACAAGCCAAAAGTCTATTGGAAAACTTTGATGTTCAATTGTTCATTGCGGAGCCGGCCCCATTATTAAACCAGCTTTGTAATGTACTAAGATTTATACCTGTACACTTGTAGTCTATAGTTTGATAACATAGGCACTAGTTTGTTACATACATACATACATAAATCACGCCTTTATCCCTTACGGGGTAGGCAGAGCGTTAACAGCTGTAAAAATACGATCGCTATCGCCACGTCTGACAAATATAGAGGGCCATTTGAGATAATTTGTGTATCACTATAGTGACAGGTTGTCAGCCTGTCGCCTAAAAGTTGTTATACACCTGAAACCCTCAATTCCCTCAGTCGCCTCTTACGACACCCACTAGTTTGTTAAACTGTAAAATATTTGAAAGATCAAATAATACCTACTGTTAGTATTATATCCGTCTGACCGCGTGATCTGTTAAATGATCCGTGCAATTTTAACGAAGATGGATACCGCGGGAGCAACCCGGGTCATCTCACACCTAATCCGTTGGACCTTCCTGGTGTGCTGATTTTTACTCTCTTTATTCAGATAATTCCTTTTATTATCTTAAGTGAACATAACGTTTGACCTACCTTTAACCCTTCATTCCGTTGTGTGGTGCTGGCTTGGAATAGCATCACTTCTGAGCAGGTTTTTGGGTGGTTTTCCTGTCCGGCTGATTTACATGTCACATGTAAATATATTTTTTTAAATATTCACTTTAATAGCTACATGATAGTAAGTTACATGCTGTGTGGTCAGTGCCTTTTTTATCCTACTCGTGCCGCGTTTCTACTAGGAACATAAAATTGTTTATTTACAATGACTAATTTATTTTTTTGTTACCGTATTATATTGTAAATTCTTGACTTTTTGAAAGCATTCGTTGTGAATCTACTTGGAAATAAACGATTGAAATTCACCTCTATTCTACTCATAGGGGGAGGCCCACGTCCGCAACTTCTTCCTATGTGTCCAAGAGTCCCATTACCTACGCCATATATGTATTTTCTCAAACTTTTATATTAGGTACTCGTACCCGTATATTACCGAATTCTCAAATGTTGATTTGCCTTTGATTGTGTTATATTTTAGTTTGCATTCGTTTATCTCTACGATGATTTGTCTAAATAAATCGCCTATTTGTTTCGAAAATTTTGTCCCTAATAAATTCTACTAGATACAGATTCTAAGAAGTTTAGCAAGTCTGTGAACTAGTTAAGCTTACTTCATTAGTCTGTAGGAGGTAAGTAAGTACCTTGGCAATACTCCTACACAAGTACACAACTAGAGCGCGGGCGGGTGAGGTTCACTGTTCAAGACTTCTTATATCTTATTATTTCTTTACTCATTCATAGAAATGAAGATTCTTTTTAGATTTCTTGCCGAAGGGCTTGGATAATGAATTGGTATTCGAAGTAACTACTTTACTTTCGTATTTCCCCTGGCAGAGTCACTTACGCAGGATTTAGTGTAATTAATATATAGGGTACTGTGCCGGGGTATAATATGGGTAAATGTAGCTGGTAGACGTATGAAATAGTTTTTGTGAGTTATTGCAATAGATAGGTATTCGTCAAATAAATATTAGCATTATAAAATTAATAATAAATAGTAGCATTATAAAACTAAGTTTTTGTGAAACCAGCCGTGTGTGCGTACGCCCATTTCTGCTCATGTTGCCTAATTGGACTGTTCTAATTATGCATGTAATTTGTGATGCGAAATAAATAAATGTATTTGTATTTTGAGACGATGACATAGCTTTTGAGATGATGGGTTTGTGATGCGAAATAAATAAATGTATTTGTATTTTGAGACGATGACATAGCTTTTGAGATGATGGGTCATTGGCTAAAGACTTCATAAAATACCTATCAAGGCGTCTCATCGAGGCAACAGGTGACCCAAAAGCTGCAAGCTATTTAAGTCGAAGAACTGGCCACTCGAAAAGGCAATCTAGCCAGTCTTTTGGAAGCCTTGCCTCGGTGTGCTGTCCTTGGAGAAATATTAAATTTCGTAAATTAATATATAATCAGATTGTTAATATATGTTTAAAAATATATATTTGTATTTGTGTACAGGGCATATTCGTGGTACCAACATATCCGCTCGCACGGCGACCCGGTTGCGAACAACTACACGTTCCACACGGTCATCACGGCGAACGACTCCGTGCCCAAGCCTCTGAGAGATCTCAGGTAAGAAACTACTGATGCTGGCGATTCATTATGTGGTAACTCAAAATGTGTTAGAAGCGTGGCCAAGGGCCATGCCAACGACTTGAAGAAGGTGGATGGTTTAGTTGGCGTTTAGCGGTTTTGCACTGAGAGTTATAATCAAAAATTATATTGGAAAAAATACTAACTAATCTACAATAATTTAAAACGGGTTTCTTACTGCGATACAATTTTGATGAATAGTCCGATATTTCAACCTAGTTACATAGGCCATGAATCCAGTCTTAAATTATTGTGAGTCAGTATGTTTGACCGGGAAAGTTTGAAACATGTTAACAGCTTAGCAATGAGTGAGGTAATACCCCCCAATTGGCGGAGGCCCATGTCCAGCAGTAGACTGTTGTGCCTGTAGCTGTAGTATAAGAGATTAGACGTAATGAGCTTTCCAAATGGCTTGCATTTGAACAGCATTTCTGTGTTGAAACTCCTTAGTAAAACTTTATCTTTAATCGGGCTTGTTATACTATTTCCTTCTAGGTGTTTAAGTTCAAACGAGAAAATGTTATTTACGTAGCTCCCATTCTCATGCAGCGTAATTCCTTTTTCTAAGCTACTCGTAAACTTTAGGAAGTGAAAATGAAGTCGTAAAAGTAAGCAATTTTCGAAGGTCGAAATTCAAATTGTCTGGCGGATTTACCTTAGCTAAGTACAAACATTCTGTAATACCTATTTTACGTTCCTAAGCTATATTTGTATTAATATTTTATATATTATCAAGAGAAATATCACGACCGAGCATAAAATTGTATTGAGCCCTATTCAAACGTAAGCCAGAATAACGTTTGGCAATAATCATAAACCGTATGATATCATCTCTTCTTCATTAAGGCGGTCGTTTTGTTTAACTAGGTATCTGGTTTAAATTGAGAGCTTTGAGACGCAGTTGTTAACCCGCCACAGCGCCCTCCTTAAATAAAATAAGTGGAGCTTTTATGACAGAGATAAAAATATCTCATTTTCTCATGAAAACCTAATTTATTTACTTTGTAAGCAAGTGGAATAATTCTGTTTAACATAAAAAATAAGCGGTCACAAGTTTCTTACTGTGAAAAAATTATAAAACTCGTTTCATATTTCTTAGGGGTTCTTATTTGGTAGAGTGATGTTGTAAACAAAACAAATAAAAAGAAGTCTAAAAAGTCTGAAGTGCAATGGCCGGAAGGACTAGCCTCGATCCAGTATTTGACAGGCTTCATGAATTATCAAATACGAAACGTGTTGCCGGCAGACTATTCAGTGCGCATAAAGCACTCACTCTCCAGAAACTTCTTTGAAACGACCGTTACACTCGATAAAAAGCATTTTCGAAACGCATTTGAATAATACGATTCTTTAAACTAGAAAGCAAAATCTGCAGTAAAATTTACCTACTATGTAATTGGTTTCCAAGTAACGTAAAAGAGTTCCGTCGCCAGTGTTTTTATAACCTCGGAACGGTAATTTCGTTTTTATGACCCGGCAGCGATTTGAATAGCGCCAAATTATCTCTGAATTCTGAGCTTGGTACACAGATTTGCTCTTATGCAGCCCAATTATGCTCACCTTTTGACTGGAGCGAAAGTGGAAAGTAAAATAGAATAAATACGCTCTACTTTGAATGCTATTTCAATAGGTCATCGATTTACATCGATGTAAAATATTTTCATTTTAGCTAAATAAATAAGAGGGGTACAGGATGATGGAGCACATATACGTGAGGTATCGAACCATCAATCATATTCGAGTTTATGACATGTATGGAGATTATTTTGTGTACGTTATCATAGCCTCCGGAGTTGAGAGTTAAAATTTTGCTTACATTACCAACACCTGCGCATTTATTTCCGGTTAAGCGCCGAGATAGAATGTTGAAACTTAGGTTACTTGAGCTTTAAAAAGTGATTGATTATCAGGAAAATATTTTTTTAACTATTTTCTGAAATATTCTTAAAAGTCAATACTGTAGAGCATTGGCCATTTCTAGCATTGTATACATACGCATATATATATACACCACGCCTATATCCCTTAAAGGGTAAGCAGAGCGCAAATGACTGCAAAAACAGTAGTCACATCACATCTAACAAAGAGTGTCATTTAAGACAATTAACTAGCATTATACGCCAACTTTACCCAGACCCCTTTGAGAGTCATTTCTGTCTAGCGTTGAAGAAAATGTAAAATTCGTTTAGTTTCTCGATAATCCTACTAAATCAGTTCATTTGTCTGTAGGAACCGTTGCCTGAACCCCGGCAAGTACAGCCACTACCTGGAGCGGTGGCTGGCGGAGTACAGCAGCCACCAACTGCACATCATAGACGGGTCCTTGCTGCGCTCCGAGCCGGCCACCGTCATGAACACGCTGCAGAAGTTCCTCAAGCTGCCGCACCAGGACTACAACAAGCTGCTCAAGTGAGTGTGCAACCCTCTTCGCATCATCACATCAACCTATAGCAGTCTACTGCTGGACATAGGCCTCCCCAGGGTACGCCACAATGAACAATCTGCCGCCTTCGCCATCCAGTCGCTACCTACTACCAGCTCTTTAAGTCATCGGTCGATCTAACCGGAGGGTGTTCAACGGTACGCTTGCCGAGGTGATCTTCACTTGACACTGGCAAAATAACACACGAAGCAAAATAACAAGGGCTCTGAAACGGGACGACTGAGACATTACCATATCAATTTCTCTGAAATATCCGGGTGTAAATGTGTTCGAAATGAGCAAGCATCATTGTCTACTATCTATTCTAATTTATCAAATCTCGCCTTTTATATTCAATAATTTTAAATTTTCAAGACGTTATACTTGTAAAGTATAGGGATTTAATTTCCTTGCTTTCAAAGTTTGTTTCATCTTCTCGTCTGTTCAAGCTCAATATACTGCTAATACATTATAACCGATCAATTTCCACACACTAGGCACATTTTTCATTATGCATCGAAAGCTTTGTGGAATATGTTGAGATTAAACTCTGCATTATTACTTACCTAGTGTATAATATCCTGAAAATAGGTACGGCATTTCTGTTGCAGATTGTTACATTAGCATTTTTCTTTTCCAGATTCGACGCCAAGAAAGGCTTCTTCTGCCAAGCAATGAGCAACGAAAAAACGAAATGTCTCGGCAAATCGAAAGGGCGGGTGTATCCGCCTATGGAGGAGCGCTCAGCGAAGTTCCTGAAGAGGTATTACACGGTGCACAATACTGCGCTGTCCAAACTGCTGGTGCGGCTGGGCCGGCCCGTGCCGCACTGGCTCAAAGAGGACCTATCCTCGAACGGATAGCACCGCGCGCGCCCGCGGCACCACCGCGCACTCACGCGGGTGGTGCAAGTGTGCGTCATCACCCTGTCTTAAACCGGAGGATGGGTGACCGGTGATATTCGTTCCCATAAACTGTCGCGATACGCAACGTTGTTTTCGTGTTTCGATGTGAGAGTATCTTTGTTGAAAATTTCTTCGTCTGTCGATTTGTGTAATATAAAATTTAAAGAGTGATATTATCGATTGCGTTCTCATCCGAGATGAAAACTGTGTTTGGTTTCGGTGTATGGTGTTAATTGTAATCGTTGGTCCCGCGCGGCCGGTTATAGTTCGCGCTTGCCAGAATCCTGTTACTCTTTTAGTATTGAAACTGCGCAGAAGTGGCCGGCGAGGGTTCGCTGCCGTTGCCGGCTTATATAGGGTGCTATTTAATTCGTTACATTATGCATTGTTTGCATTACAATTTAATGTTTTGAAATCATTGATGAAATATCAACTGTATTTGTAATATACATAAATTTACATTACACTTATTAAAATGCAAAGCTTGCATAGGTATTATTTAAAGAAAATTATATCAACGACTTTTCGTTTATGCAAATTTTGACACGCTCATTCCACGAGTTACTTTTATATCAATTATGTAAGTACCTGAGGCAACTTATTGTACATTTTATAGTTAATTTTGTATCGAATAATAGAACAAACTGTTGTTTTTACAATTCTTGTCTTTCTGTGCCATATGAAATGAACTCATAAACTTCGAACGGCACTAAAGGAATTTCATTGTATTTTGAATACATTTGCACATTTGACAATAGAATAAAGCTAGTCACAATGTACTATCAAGATTGCAGCTACGATTTTTAGTTGTTTCATTATGTTACCGTTCCCTAGTAATAAGAAATTACATTGAAATTGATTGCTATTTTTCAATACTTAAATGAATGATATCATTGACGCGAGGTATAAATAAAATGAATGGATCATACATAAATGTATCGGGATATATTTTGATATGTATGGATTTTTTGTGAAGGTGACTTTTAGGATGGAAATATCGATTTTGTATGAAAGATCCGTAGTACAGTTTTTTACTCTGTTGTCATAGATGTCAGTACTTAAATTAAGTTTTCTTTACTGATGGAAATAGATAAGAAAGTACAGAAAAATATATTACGAAATTGATATTTGAATATAGATTAAAATATTAATGTTTTCATAGTGAATATTTACTAAGTATAATATTCTTTCGTCTATTATTATTTCAGATGTTTCTGAACTTAAAATTTATGTCTACACTTCCGTAATTTTGGATTATAATGTGGATGTTACTTAGAGATGGCCTGACGATGTTTAGAAGCAATCTATGGAAATTGTTTTGATGTGATACGTGGTGTTGCCAGATTGTAAACATGTGTTGAGCCCTGAAACACAGAGAACGGATCATTGAAGAACTTCATCCAGGTCACAAAACGTAAGATATTTTTTCGGAGGTACTTTTATTTACAGTTAGAGATTTATTCAATGTAAAAAGTGTTATATCATGTTTTGACCAAGTCTTTATTATAGTCACGTTGTCTGTGTATCAGTGTTTTGTTTTACTCATATTGCATCATTCTTATGCCGTTTTGTTTAAGGTTGTGTTTTCTTTGGTAATAAAAATATTTCTTTTCCAAAACCAGTGAATCGTTTAGCTTTTTTTTTATTTAGATAATTCTATTTTTATCTTTAATTATGTATAAATATTTTAATTAAGAAACCAGCAAAACGACTGCTCTTAAAATGTGTTCTTTATAAGAAATTAATACATTACTTATTTTAATAAATGATTTGAAACGAGTTTTTTATTTCATTTAATCATCTTTCACGGTCAAACTGACGACCGATGTGGCGCAATGGTAGTGCGACTGCCTTTGACGCAGAAGGTTCCGGGTTCGATTCTCGGTGGGTCACTCAGTTGATATTTATCACTTTGTGAATTTGTTCCCAGTCTGGTTAGGACATTGCGGGCTGAACCACCCGATTGTCCGTAAGTAAGATGGTTCCGTGTTTCGGATGGCACGTTAAGCCGTAGGTCCCGGTTGCTGTCTATGATCACTTAGACGGCGGTCGCTACACAACCACGTCAGAAGCCTGCTACTTGTAGAAGGCGGTTGAAAAATTCTGACACTAGGGTTCATCGGGTCGTTGGGCGACGTGGTGTCCCACACGAAAAGCAAAGCAAACGGTCAAACTTTGCTCGCAATCAATCGTCGATAAAACGTGAAGATCAACAGGATAATCTGCCTCTAAAAATATCTAACTAACACCGTTTTAGGTTTAGAGAAAGATAGGATATGAACGCCAATTAAATTATCCATGCAAGACATATACCGAACTGTCCCATATATTTCAAGGCCCTTTTATTTTGAGCAAAACTTGCGACTTGAATGTTGGTATCCGCAAACAATCACAGGGACAGATGGCTTGGATCTGTAAGTATAGTACGTGACATCCCCTTTCCAACTGGAAACAGCTTCCGGAACAATGCATACAACGTGATACTACGTAGCGACAAAGGAACGTGAACTCTGTGCGAGTGTGAAAATTGCAGGAATTGTATGGAATGGAACTATTCAGGAAACGGATCAACTTAAAGGTAGGAAATATTCATAGGTCGAAAAAAAATGTACAAAAATACTCTACTTCTGGTACTTACAACAGACAGCACACAGCACTTAGGCCCGTATAAATCACACTTAAGATCGATCTTGAGTGTGACTTTGACATGCTGTTAGTATTGATATTTGACAAAATTGCTCTTGAGATCGATCTCAAGAGTTGAGTGCGATTTATGAATACGGATCCTAAATGATAGGAAATATCCATGAAATATCTTAGTCATGTCATTTCTAGTAAAGTAGTCGCCATCTACTTAGTCCTCGCCTTTTTTTTGTCAGATAACAGTTTGCATGTATTTTTGACGGATAGATTTAGACTAGAATTTTTTCGTAGACTTCAAGCTGTGACTGCAAGTGCCACTTAAATATGTGTAGAAAAATATTTTACTATGTTACTAGCAGAGCAGATAGATAAATCATCTAACTAACATGAAAGTTAGAGGTAGTAAGAAAATTTTGTTACATCTTCGACTCGCAACGAAGAAGTAAACCACCATACAAACAACCGAATCAAGACGTATATTAATAATGCTGATCTCCCAGTCAACTTAATATATTAAATCAATACTGTCAAAACCAAATGTGAAGGATGCGGTGTCGAAGAGAGCAACGCATTACGGCTTTTATCTCAAAATTGGTGACAGTGATGGATGGCGGTTACGAAGGTAACTTCGTTTATCTACCTACGATAAAGGTCGAACCCATTCACACCGTATTCTAATTTCCCCGGGAACTCGTCCAAGTATAACACGTAGCTACCTACTGGTACAGGTACCGCTATCGCTGTTGAATAGATTTGTGTCATTAGCTATTATTTCAGTTATTTACCGCGGTAATTGCCTATGAAACAGATTACACCATTCTAGAATTTGTAGGCAAGCAGATCTAAGTACCTACCTATGAAACCTGGAAGTAGGTATCTAACTAGTAGTGCCATAGTATAAGCGGATGCTGAGTTTTGGAATTTTATCCAAATACTTGTAGAAGCCTCCGGCGACTTCGATTAAACTCTCGCTGGCTGCCTGACCCGGTCAGCGTGCTCAAGGAATCGCAAACAATTCAGAGCCAGATTCTATTCCCATAAATACGTAAAGCGCATGAACGATTGCTTGTTGAAATACTTTAAACGGCAGCTAGTGCACCCAATGTTCTAGAGGAAATTATGACGAAAGTAGAGAAGTTCCATGTCAAATAAATCTGCCAACATTTTATGTATAGTGTCCGTTAATTTGACTACGAATAAAATTACAATAAACCATCGCAGATATGAGAGTTTTCGAGGAACGGTAGGTAAGTATTAACTCTTTTCCGGCGTAATGAAACGTCGGGGAGTAGAGCACATTCGCCAATTATATGGATGGAGCCAGCGCAAGAAGCGCTGCGGTTTATGACACACCGTTGACTTTATTGCATATCACGGCAGTATCTCCGAAATGTGGCCATACTGATCCGTCGGAATATCCCCCGCCCTGAAGCCGGTAATATTCCTCGATACCTGCGCTTGAATACAGCTGTGCTCTGCTCATATTCTATATACTGCGGCAGCTACCTACCCGCCGCCGCCAGTGCAAACCTGATAACGTGATTTTGATGGGCACCCTGATCGACCCGATGACGTAGCATCCGCCCTGACTTTTCACTTTACTGTCTGATATTGCCGTCGAGTGTTTTAGAAGTCCCGCATATCGATTTAATACAGCTGAGTAAACTGCGAAAACGTGAAATCGTAATCTCGCAGAACCTTTCATTTGATTAGCCGCAAGCTCTTCCTATATTTGAAGGCAAAATGTTTTAGCTGAAAAGCTATAAACTGGAAAATGAAAATACGGAAATGTTCCGACTTCAAGTCATTTATTTAACAGTCGGCCTGGCTTTATAAAACTGATAAGGAAGAGAACAAGTGTTTTTCATCTGATCCACATTTCGCAAAGATGAGAGAAGTAACAAAAGATCACAGTGTGATATTATTTCCCCTGAGCGTCGCCGCTTTGAGGATTGCTTTAGTTTAACAATTATTGTGACGTGCCTCGGGGCTTTGGTAGACGGATGTCCAACAAACAATATCCAAGTTCGTGTCGCTTTGTCGTAATATTCGCAAGGCCGAAACCCTCCAGAGACGACTTTGGGCGACTTCTGAGGCTTATTACTATTTGTGTTTCAAAGTCTCATCTGAGACTGCCTCGCTGTTTCGGACCTTTGTTATTTTACGTCGATTGTCGACAAACTGAGCTGTGTTTTCATTTACTGTTTTCCCTTTTTATAAGCGCGTTCTTATTATTACCATCAATGAAGGGATCATTTTGTTGTCTTTGTACACTTTATAGGCGGCATTATTTCATTTTGTATGCAAAGTAGCGTGGTAATAGCGCGTGCACATCGTTCTCGGCGCCGGAGTGAACGGCATGTGTTCACGTCACACTAAGCAAGAATAATGGCTCTACATAAATCAGTATAGCAGTCTTCGCGTGTTTTTGAATACATTAGATGGCAGGTGCTTAAGGTAGGTTCTTTACTTTTGGCATTTCAGTTCGGTAGGTGAGGAGCTACTCGATAGTTTCTTATATCCATTTGTGGACATCTATGCATTGTTAGTTTTTGACAAATTTTCCACATTTTTGTGCAGGGACAGGATCATAGTTATCATAACCCTAGCCTCTTTTTCGTAAGTTATACAGTGTGTAAGCCCTCCGAATACTGATAGGTCATGCTGACTATAAAATTTTAAAACTGACCAACTTTCCCCTAAAAACACATGTCAGGCAACGACAAAAAAATCAACCTCTGATGCAAAATCACGTTTTGACTGCTTTTACTATGAAAAGCATTTGTTTTACTTTTCATGAAATATATAAGAATAGTCAGGTTTAAGGAATGTACCCTATTATTATTCGGATGGCTGTCTCTTACACTCCATTTGTTCCACTGTAATCCATTCAGCTATTAATCAGAACTTTAGGCTAGATACACGTCGTGGTCTCCGTTGGGCCGAAAAGCTCCTGCCAAAAAGTTGATGGAAGTTGTTATTGTAGTGCAGAAACTCCAAACAGCCCAGCTAGCGTTTATTGCGCGGAAAGCGAGTGACCACCCGCTGTAACGCCTCGTAGAGACACTTGCACTGCACTTGCAGCTTGACTTGTTGACGACAAGTCTGATTTTCATATGATACATTTACACATGCATAAATATCACGCCTTTATGCCGCAGGGTAGGCAGAGGGTCAACAGACGCAAAAATATGGCCGCCATCGCCACTTCTGAGAAATACTGAGGGCCCTTTCCACTGCCACTACAAGTTGTCATCCTGTCGCTTAAAATTTTAATACATATGAAACCCTCAAATCCCTTAGTCGCATCTTACGACACCCGGGGGTAGGAAATGCTATTCTAAGCCGGCAACACACGGCAATATAATACATAATACTTACCTATAACCATTTCGTATAGAATACAAATGGCCGATTAGTTTGCTTGATTTTTGTATAATACAAACAAGAACTTTAATTTACTTTTCAACTGTACTCCCGTGTGGCATGTTTTGCAATTCAAATGCGCCGTTTGGAAAAACCGCAATATCGCGCATTCCTTGAAGGGCGAGGCCGCTTATAAACATCGGCCCGGCAAACTGCTGGGGCCGTAATCTCCCGAAAACATAAAAGCGTATGAAAAGTTTAGTGTCCATAAATTTTGCCAATACAAGTGAAGCGATACAAAGCGCTACGGTGAGCGACGTGGCCTCCGCAGCCGCTGAAGCGGAGATTATACGCCCGCCCTTGCAAATCACTAAAGAAAAATAATGCAGGTCAGCCAGCAGTAATTTATGGGCTTTTATTTTTCGCTTTCGCTGCTAAAATTCTCTTAAATTTACATTCAGTGAGTGTATCGTGTACTTACGTAGAGAACCTACCTACACCCAATCGCCTATACATACATGAACGATGTCCGGCTTGACATGTGCCAACAAGCAATACAGAGGACAGACAGAATAGTCGAACCACAGCTTAATTAATAGCCTGTCTAATTAACTATACCAGGTCAAATCCTTTACCTACTCATCTGCAGACCATCTCGTTACATCAATCAACCAGTCCACCGAGACCTATTTGTATTTACAAATTCTCGGAACGAACACTCATGAATTTAGGTAATAAAATACCTATTGCAGAATACTTTTCTCGTTATTCTGAAAGCGAACACGCTCACATTCAAAGCGAGCTAACAGCTCTATGACTAACTATGAATACTATCTGTTCTGTAAAAAGTTATTTGCTACGGGCCTCTGAACTTCAATTACGTGCTCCGACCCACTTTTAAACTATTTCTGTTGAAAAGGCACTACGTTCCTATGCCGTATTTATAGATCAGTAGGTATCGGTTGCGGTTGTTTTGTCCCTTGTTACGTGAGAGATCCGTACCGTAGCCCGGCGAAGGGACAGGCACGTTCACAATTTGCGGCTGCGGATTGGCACGAATGGAGCGTGCGATAATCAGAGTTGCGGCCGCCATTGCCACCGCTGCTGTACCGTATCGAGAGCCGCTCAACACCCGGCGCGTCCGCTCTCGCAGACCAAGGCGACATTTGTAATTCAATGGTGACCAGCTACCGTCAGCGACCCTTTGCTGCTGACAGTACCTGCGTCTATTGCCCGCGCAATAAAATTCATGAGTCTCCTGTTACATTCATGAGAGGAATTGGGCGAAAATACCGTGTAAATAAACGTCAGCGCTCACAAGGGATGTAGATTTTATTAACTTAGTGCCTTCTCGACGAGCTCCCACACCGCGCGGCGACTTGCAGGATTTTCCTGTTATTTGTGCAAAGTTTCATTTGTTCCCGTTCATATGAGGAGCGTGTAAAGGAGTCAAGAGGTCGTGTCGTGCAAGACACAACAATCACGCGTTAAGTTATTAAACTTTCTTAACAACTCGGGTCTACAAATAATGGGATTTATGAAGAACTTCGGTAATGTATATTTTATTTTTCTTTAGGACTGACGTTGAAAATAATAATTGTTTGGTAATGTTTGGTAATATGATTACTATGCAGAGGTAACATAAGGCTCAATCACATAATCACGTTGGGTAAACGCCACATCGCAATTTCCAGTCAAAAATATGGTTGGTGGTATTTACGGCGGCGCAACCGCAAAATATGTAAATAGGTGTACCACACGTCGTTCGTTATTTGTGCGGTGACGCAAATTTTAACACATCGTCGATGCTACGCAGTTTTGTACTTCGGCTCTTAGATAAATGATAGCTTTCGCTAATTATACCAATTTTAATAGCTACGGATCTTAAATACTTAATAATATTTAGTTTCCCATCCTTTCGGCACCTCACCCTAATAGTCCAATTATTTTAATTTTTTTTCGTAGAATTAGTTTTAGTTATGCCGTGTGATGCCGGTTTAGAATAGCATCACCCCACATCCTTCCCGCGGGTGTCGTAAGAGGCGAATAAGGGACTCGAGAGTATTGGTGTATTACAATTTATAGGCGACAGGCTGACAACCTGTTACTATAGTGATACACATTTTTCTGAAACAACCCTGGAAAACAATCCTCAAAAATGTCAGACGTGGCGATAGCGACCGTATTCTTACGGCCGTTAAGGCTCTGCCTACCCCGCAAGGGATAAAGGCGTGATATATGTATGTATGTATGTATGTATGTAGTTTTAGTTGAATTTTTTCCGGAGATGAGGTCCTCCCAGTAAGCAATTTAAAAATGCTTGTGTTGGGAGTGCCACGCTGCTTCCCAGGGTAAAAAACTTATAAAATTGAGACAAGCCAAAAAAATAATAATGGATAAAATTTCAATTTCACAACAATGATTCCTAAATTGATGTTTTTCAATACTTACGTCTGTTGTCATTGAGTCATCTTTAAAATTTACAATTAATATAAATTGCACTTTGAATTATAACACAAAATGTCAACCCGTGACCACAACTGATGAAACTCAGCGGAAACGTAGGGTCCAAGGTAAATCGTTTATATTTACCTAACTATCGCGACCTGGTTAAATGTAATGAGTTTTTCATTTAATATGTAGGTAAGATATCTTTTTACCATTCGAGATTATGAAGTTACCTATAACGAGAAGAGTTTGTAAATATTACAGTAATAAAAGTGAAATGGGTTATTTATCGAGCGAAACGAGCAAACTTTGGCAGTTTGTGACAGCAAAAATTACATATTAAAGCAACTGTTGTACTGCCTACAGTCACCGGCCATTTCATATCAATTCTTCTTTAAAAACTTTACTCTAATAGGGTAACTTATACCACAATATTTTCTTACGAAGTCCTTATCTGTTGTGTTTGTATCTATTGATATTTTTCACTGAGTAAAAACAAATTTACTATTGATGTAGTAGATTGCTACGTGTGCTACGATATCGTAGTAATTTACTACGGTATGCATTGTCATATGCCAGAACACGTTTTTATTTATATCAATGAGTAGAACAACAACTACATACATAAAAAAATACTATACATAGCACAAAACACATGAGGGATAGGCGCGTGTGTGGTAGTTGGTAGTAAATGACATCCAAGATCTAGATCTAGAACATCCATTATAATATCACTAGCGGCCCGCCCAGTGGTTATACTAATCGGTTTTTCACAGAAATAGTTCGTTTTTCTGTTTACATGTTTCTATTGAACCACTTTATACATTAAAAAAATATCTTTTAGATTAGAATAAATCGCGTGGGTTTAGAAGAAGTTAACGGTTGCCATGATAGACAAACAGGGAGACGCAAAAATAGACTGCATGAACAATAGACCTGAAAAAAACTTATTATTTGTAATTCATAGCCACTTCCTGGAAAATCACAAAACCAATACAACATCTCAGGCCTATAAAAGCTAGGCGTCGCTGAGATACAATTTTTATCGTCGGAAAAGCCGTAAATAATGTAAGTTTAATAGGTGTTTATCGGCGGGACAATAAATAACACGTACGACAATAGAGTGAGGCCAGGTTGGCCACATATAAGAAAATAATTCCAAATCTTTACATAGGCGAGGAACACACTTGATGCACGACGGAGCGCAAAGATATCACAGCGGTCTGTCAGATCCATACTAGAAATGTCAATCTCCATACTAAAACCATGGACCAATAATCTAAAACCGCTCAACCGCTGTTGACGCAGCGCTATCGCAGTGTCATCCGTCGAGTGCGGTTTAAGTATGGGGAGTGACGTTTCTAGTATGGATCTGACAGACCGATGCGATATTTTTGCGCTCCGTCGTGCGTCAAGTGTGTTCCTCGCCATAGCTATAATTAATAAGTAAAATTTGCCCGGTTCGCCATAGCATTTAAGACTTCTAAAGCGCAGCTAGACAAATCAGAGCTCTGACGGACCGGGACATAAAAATCAAATTTCAATACACATTATTAATACTGGATTTGACAAAACGACAGAGATTGTGCGAATTTCGGGATATGGGAAACCGCAACGGAGTTCTATGATGTGAAAGAGTGAGAGAGAGAGATAGTAACAGAGTTTCATGTTCAGCAATGGACACTGCAAATTAGGAACTACGATTACCGCATAACAAGTGCAGGTGCACCGAATAGTTCAATGGCTGTGAATACTCCGCGTCAACATTTGGCTAATGCCCCACATGGGGGCTTCGTACACTCGCGAGCAAGCACCAGCCATGTTTCAGCGCGTAATCCCTACAGTCCGAGAACCGCGCTGTACACTGCCAGACATCCCAACTCAGAATAACACTGCAGCTCACTGTAAGCCCTTTATGACAATAAACAAAGAGTTAATAACGAAAAGTTGCCGCTATTTCAAACTAACTGCTTAATCCAGGATTGTTGCAATTCGAGTATCTGTTGAGTCACATTAGCTGGGTATAGTGCATTGGACTAGGTTTTTTACACCTCACGTCACATTTACTGCAGCAAAAATAGTTTTTTCTTTTGTAACTATACTGTAATAATGAAGTAACTCCGTATCCTTACTTGTTTTTTATTCTCTTGTCTTTACCCTGAGAATAATAACCTCATTTCGAATACCATCCTTTGGAGATAATTATAACTAGGAAAAGCAAGAAAAAGACTATGAGAAAAACCGGACGAGTTTACTGATTTAAATTTGATAGGTTGAGGGATATTTTTCAAACAAAACCTTATTCTCAAGGCATACTTACCTAGGTATATCATCAATAGTAGTTCGGTAGTCACCACCGCGCTAAACGTCGTCAAAAACTCGTTGTAACTCGACATCGGCGCTCGAAGCGAGGGGAGGAACTTGGGAGACAACAAACTGAATCTCATTTGGAAAGAAATCCCGCAGAGCCGCCGCCGTGGCACGTCTACGCAAATCGAATCACAATATTTGACCCGTTGTTCTTGACAAACTTGGCCCAGTATTTTGTTACATGACTGTTGAAACGGCTGGATTGGGACATTGTTTGGTGGATCGCACACTTGACGCACGACGGAGCGCAAAATTATCGCAGCGGTCTGTCAGATCCGTACTAGAAATGTCAATACACGAATTAAAACCGCTCAACCGCTGTCGACGCAGCGCTATCGCAGTTTCATCCGTCGAGTGCGGTTTTAGTATGAGGAGTGACGTTTCTAGTATGGATCTGACAGACCACTGCGATATTTTTGCGCTCCGTCGTGCGTGAAGTGTGCAATCCGCCTAAGATACAAATTGCCTGTCAAAGGATTCCCGCCTAGAATTGCGTAAGAACTGAAGTTGTTCTAATCGGTTTATTTATACTAACTAGGTACTTAATTACCTCCAGTTATTATTTTTTATTGTAAAACCGGAGTTTAAAGTTATTTACAAAAATAATACATAATCTATAAAAATAGATTTATCCAAATAACAATTAAAATATTACCGTTAATATTGTTTTCTTTGTTCATACACGCCGATACGGCTGCCTTGGCTACAGTTGTATAATGTACCGCTGTTATTATTATTATAATGTTTGAGTATTTTATAAATTTGCTCCTATTTGCGCATTTTACCCGGCAGCCTCATAAGAAGGTTTCGTTTTTCGAGAAAATATGTATGTATGTTGGAAATGTGAATTCTTTTGAAAGGGCTCCAACCCAAATGGCCGGGTGATCCACTCAGCATTAACTAATGAGGTATCGTTTGATTTTTTTCACCAGCACGACACTGGCTATTTAAATATTATACATTCTAAATGGCAATTTAAAATTGATACTAACGCATTCGGTGTTTTGTTTTTGAACAACTATGCTTGTTTGTTTAAATTTCGGAATGGCATTAACCGTTTTAGAAGAGTTATTTTCAGTCTATGTACCCGTCAGGCGTCAGCCTCCATCAGCGGACCGACGAGGGCAAATTGACTGTTGGTTTCAATTTTAATTAAACCGGGGTCTGAAATTCATAAATTTTCACGCCTACATCGAAAATCAATTCAGTTACTAATATTAATTGAATAAGTTTTGACGTATATTAAATACTAAATTAATATTTTATTATAATTCGTCTATAGTAATTAATATAATTCGATGCTAGTATCAAGTTCGTTTTAGTTTATTTCAATCAAAATTAATAAATGTGGTACAATTATACTTACACTGGTTTCATATACCTAATCGGTTTTTGTTATTTTTCTTCTATGGAATTCAATATGATTATACCCTGCATAATAATAAATTTTATTTAGTATAAATTATTTTGTAAATGAAACATTAAATATCTACCCTTTTCTATAGAGAGGTAGAATCTGTGTTATCCTTATACAAATACTATCCAATATCTTTGACATGTATTGTCTACGTTGGCTGATGTCAGTAATTTTCTATCAAAGGTTTAATAATCTATTCCGGTATTCATTTGGTAGGTACCTACAAATTTCTACTAACGGCTGATTAACATGTAATATGTACGTATTTTCTAGATATTGACTTTAATTTGAGTGGTGGCGGCGTAAGTTACATGCTGTTTAGTCAGCCTTGGCCAGCGCCGAGGGAGTGCCCTTTTTTATCCCACTTGTACTGCGTTTCTACTACGAACATAAAATTGTTATAAGAAAGAGAATCCGTTTATTCAGATAGTATTGTAACTAATATAGACATTCTAAAAGTATTCGTTGTGAAACTACTTGGAAATAAACGATTGAAATGTTGGAATCTTGAGACGAGCGACCCAATGATCCATAAACCTAAAATAAAAAAAATCCATTCAAAAGAGTTTTATTTTCACGTAAGCTGTCAGGGTGGAGAGCATGCATGTGAGTCAACACCCCATTGGCGTCGGGCGCGTATTTCCAAAAGCGTTTCATTGACAAAGCTTACGCCTGCGGTCGCTTAAACCCTTTGTGGCACTACCACTGCTGCATGGCTCAATGGGTCATGTTTGTGGACCGAATCGTTCTACAACTGCAGAATGTGCAGTAGTGGAATTTTCGGATTGTAGGGAATATGACAACTTTGGCAGAAAATAGTTGATGTCGGAGATATTAATGAAATCCTATATTCCACCAGAGATGATTAAAGTAGAATGGCTTCGTCACTGATATACAATTCTGAAGTACAAAGGTAGTCTTCTTCTTCGTCGTGGCAATGGATCATTATATTTTTGATTGCCAGTATTTGGCGATTGTAATGGCGTTCTCTGATGCTAGGATCAATTCCGCCCTACTGCAAGAGACGGGCAAAAGAGGACACCTAATAAGGTGCGCCATACAAAGGTAGTGTTCTCAGCAGGTTTTTTTAACCCAAGCAAATTTTTGTGTCTTTATTTCCTTTTTTTGTATAGAGAAGTCCTACACCGTCTCTGGTACTGCGAAACTTTGGTTATGAAAACGTGACTTTTACTACTCAGCGTTTTTATCCCGTTTCAATCTGCAGTAACTTTTCATTGTGGCACGTTTTGCGGCGTAAATGTAATGACCATTATTTCTTCGGAGATTATTCGCGTTGAAGGGTCAGGTCGGATACAATGGAAGGTTCATCTTGCAAAGTCGTCTGTAGGACATTAAATTTATTTAAGTACAGCAAAGATATTAAGAAATTGGGTGCGCCATCTTGAACTTGGATTGTATGAAATCATCGAAGATTTTTCGTTGATAGGTAGTCAACCCCGATAGAGAACAGAATAAGGCAAGGAGAATGGTGATATTTGATACTTTTACAAATTGTAATTTTTGTAGGCTTATGATACATAGTAGAGAGACTTATCTCGCGAACGAGTAGACTTCAGACGTGTCAAATCGTATGGGTTTTATCAAAACAAGTGAAGAATTTTGACAAAAGGGTATTGGGAAAATTGAAGTCACGGTGCGCATCATGACTGGGTAGGTAGCAGAAACTATGACTCTGAGCAGGTATTATTCTCATTTCTGTTCTACAGTACACAATAAGTCTAGAAAAAAATGAAATAAATTCATATTTCGCAGAAATATGTTGAACAAAAACTAATCACTGAAATTCTCTTTGTGAAACAATCATGTTACGTTTCTGACAGCTGTATTCACAGAATTCTGATTCTATTAGGCTGAGTAAATATCTAGTGCAAAAGTATTTTACATAAAATATCTTTCAAGTAGAAATAGCGTACCTACCGAGCGATAAAACATTTTAAAATCAACATGAAAGATACCTAGTTGATTATTCGAACAATATCTTTGATTAATTTTGCTAAAATTTCAATCACATCGGAAAAACTTAGTGAGCAGTAGGTAGATAAAGAGGTTAGTTATGCACTACAAAACTACTAGTATCGATTTCGTCACTAAAAGCACCCTAGCCAATGAAATGTTATTGGCTTATCACAATAAGTATACGAGGATCGGATTTGGTTGTATCGAGATTCAAGGCAGAACTGCCCTGCTCAATGTTCTGAGTAATCCAGGATAAGTCCTATTTTTGTAACGGACCCGATTTAGAAGACTTTCGTACAATTTAACTTTTCCCGCCCTAATAATATTATGTTAAAATTTAATAATGATTATTATTATTATTATGTACAAAGGTAACAAAACAATATAATATCATTGGTTCAAAGTCTTCAAACGCATTCGAAAGGACCTAAGTCAGGTGTATAACAACGATAATCATAGTTTATTATGATAGTCAACATTTGTCTAGCCGTTTAGACTGTAACAAATGAAACAGAGGTTATATGTGCACAATCCACATACATATTTAGCTGCTTACATACATTCTTACATAAATATCCTTAAAATAATACCTTCCTTCTAAGGCAGGCGGCGAGTAAATTAGGTTGAAAAATGTACAGGATAAAAAACAAACTAATAAAGCTCATAACTAACGCCAAAGTTCGACTTGAAAACGAGTATCCGAAAGTTAGCAAATATTTAATAATATGACTTTACAATGGGTATTATGTAAAGTGTCGAGTGCGAAACTAGAGCCTTTATGGAGCGTAAAACGAGCTCCGTCAAAACTACACCGAATACGAATTTCGTGTTTCACTTTTCGAGCGGGTTTTTGAGAGCTCGGAACACGAGTAACTATTAAACTAAACCTCTCACTGGAAATTACTTCAAATAATTTGTAGTATTATTCGGCTCGTGAGTAATTAAGTAGCCACAGAACGGACGATACCTGAAGCATTTCATTTAGGGCGGTTAAGCGAGGTCAACGGAACGGAAACGGACTTGTATGAGAGAGAATGACGCTACATTTGTATTCAGTGGTGGGGATTTTGTACACAGGCATTGCTGAGTGTAATTTTGTCCTAGTACTCACGGCTTTTCGATCAATTACTAGTAGTTCCATTATTGTGCCGCTTTTTCAACATTTGACTCCACTCCACTACTACGTAGCTAATTTGGTGATGTGATTAGTAAAAGAAAGATCATATAAATAACAAACTACAATCAAAATATTCCAATCATATACCAACCATTACTTTATGTCGTTAAACCGGACACTTGTTCCAGGGAGATGAATAATTTCATATAGATTTACATATAATTCCATAAATCTTGGTCCCCAAGGGCCCGGACGCTCGGCAACAAACTTACTGCTGCGAGAGAAACACGTGACTAGACGACTAACTACATACCTACATAGCTATCTTTCGCTAGAACTATTTTCCTACATAGTATAGTGAGATATAAACTCGACAATGGATAGTTTTGTACAATAAACTCAATTGTGTGTGTGACAGGGCAACTCCCGTATGAAAAGACTACGATTAATTTAGATGTTGAACAAACCTTTTCAATTCAGTACTTCATAATATATACACTGTGTTTCAGGGGAAATGCATTAAACTGGACACGTCGTTTAGGGTATCGTACTGACAACTTTCAGTATAGGACTAATGCTGGAACACGAGGAAAAAAATTTCGTACTCCCATACCAAATTCACGATCAGTACAGTTGACTCACTTTGTATGATGGGCGGCCAAATTTTTTTTTTCTCGTTTTCCAGCATTAGTCACATAATGGAAGTTGTTAAGTATGAAGCCTACTATTAAATGCATATCCTCTGAAATCCGGTGTAAATGATAGATACGAGCGAGACAGATAATACCTATGTATGACATAGCTTTCTTCACAACAATAGCAGTTCTGCCACCGACCTTCCAGCTTCCACCGACCGCGACACCTGGGGCGATCCACGTATTTTACAACAACAACGACAACTTAAAGGATTGAAGGAAATAAATCGCCGGAATGCTTACAGAAAACGTGAACTAAATTGTAAATTGAAGCGATAAATTCAATATTTTCATGGATTTAAATTTCTTAAAGATGGCTGTTTTATCTAAACCTCGCAACACACCTGCGTCTAGCTAGGTCGTGGATTTATAAACACTTTCAAAACTAAACTGTACCTATGACACCCATCTATCATATAGGTACCAAAGCGTGGAGCGAAACTCAACGCAGATTGAAAACTTCCTGCTTGTGAATATTTTAATGATCTCTCCTTCGCGTTTACTTCGTTACTGATGTTTAATCGTGAGCAATGCAATAAGGTTTTCTCGTACAATAGGACACCATTGTGTACTTACACGTAAAAGATATGTATAGAGTGGAGATGATAATAATGCTTAATACACTCATAAATTTTCCATTTCGCTACTTATTGTGCAAAAAAAAATTCTAAAATGATTAAAATTAAAAGTTTGTTGAAAGACTAGTTACCGAATAGTTAACTGTTTCATCGAAACCGGCAGCAGACAATCAAATCCGAAATATGGGCCACGCCAAAGCCAGCGCCGAAGCCGTGCCGTTCATAAATATAGGCGTTGCGTAAATCAGGAGCACATAAAAGGCGCATAACAGTCGGCAGCTGGAAACCAGCTGCAGCTCGTGAGGCCATCGATCAGCGAACTCCTGGCAGCGCCCTCTGCCGCCGCCCCGGGGCACTGCTCGGGGCGCGGCGCTGCTTGGCGCCTCTCCAGCGCCGCACAGACACTATCTCGCACTGTTTCATGAACATTGCAAAAATATGACGACACCGCTAACCTCCTGCATAAAAATTAAGCCATATGTTTCACGTCCAAGATTTTAGCGCATTTCTTTTGCTGAGGCAACAATCGCTCTAAATTCCTGGATGTTTTTTTGTCGTACGCGTAGCATGTGCCTACAAAAGATAAAGATGAATAGGTATTTCTTTCCGTTGTAAGACGACATATTTTCAAAGGTCGGCTAATTCCCAAAAGGGTTTCTTCAACAACGATTCTGCGATCGACTCTATCGACAAAGTTCAAAGGCGAATTTCGACTAGTAAATCCGAGCAAATATAATAAACTAAACATGAGCGTGACATCTAAACAAACAAAACAAAAATATACTTTTACGAGTAGAAATTTACGTCAAGACTTGAAGATGCTTTTCTTAGAATCGAATACCACTAGTAATAAGTTTATAGTCGTGTTCGTTCATATATGGAAGAGTGTGAAAGAGGCGAGTAGGTAGAGTCACTCGCGGAAAAACCTTTGACCTTATTACCGTGACTTTCCGACATTTATTGCTGAAGACAGTTGTGTGTGTTTTTAAAGTTACCAAGTTAAAGTTAAGCAAACAACCCAATAAATTAAGGAAACATCGAACAATTTTTAATAAAGTTCGTTTTACGATACGAATTTAGAATCGAATTTTGGAATATGAAAGAATTACGAGCGGATCCGAAGAAAATTACGGCTCTTTATGTTTTTATTAATACATAAAAAGAGCTATATCCGGTAAATTCATTACCCGGGGGCTATCATCCGCCTTTGATTGCAGATTCGGGGTTAGATCATAAAAGGACACAAATACGAAAATTACAGGTAAATTAATTTCCCTCCTTAGGTAATAAGGTATTTCCCTCCGTCATTGAATTTAGCTCGTGTAACCTTCTTATTGGATTAACCTATCAATAACACGGTTTTGTGTACAGTTAGTAATTAGAAGATAATAACCAGCGTAGGTTTGATACCTTATCTTACCTATCTTTTACATTAACTATCTTACTTGCCTATGGTTTATACAAAAGATGGTCAAATCTTGAAATTGTCAATCTAAGGATTTTTAATGCTAAGGTCTAATGGGTCTTTATAAAGAAATTACTAATTGCTCTAGGTTTGATACAGATATGCTGCTACTCTACTCTTATCTAATTTACATCAACTGGTATTAAAACTTGGTCTTACGTCTCACAGTTTATCAAACAAGTATGTCGTATCTGCTGTAAGTTCGTTCAAAGTTACATGTCAAGGAAATATAATGACAAATGACTCAGGTCGGATATGTCACTGTCGCGGCCGTAACTATGAGTATTATATTAAGGAGTTGTGTAAGCAGGATGTTCTTCCGTCAAACTTGGAAAGTTCCCTGTTACTTCGTCCGTTGTATATGGCTGGTAGCTACATGTATCCTGTCTTACTTCCTTTGCCGAGTTCCTAGTGTAAGTACTAACTATATGTGAGTAGGTAACCTTCGGAAACAAATATAAAACTTATCTGTGAAGCCCTCAATCAGGAAAAATATCCCTGGCTTAATATCCAATGCACCTGGAAATCAAAGCCGGTTTTCCTAGAAATAATAAATTATTTCTCCTGGGCTTTGAAACCCACCACTCCCAGGAATAGGCTTTGGTTCCGATTGCATTTCGCATTCAATCGGCAATATTAGTCCTAAATTGAATTGCCCTGGCGTATCATTTTAATCATTCAAACAACATACGACTAATTTCCAAACAAACACAAAAAACTTCGAGTACTTTTACTACGGCGTAGCAATCGGCTACGAATATTTTGAAATCGCTCAGAAAATCTTATATTTTGTGATCAGAGCGGTATTTTTAAATATTCAAGAGAAGAAAAAAAGTACGTCACAGATGTAAAAGACATTCTCATACAAGCACTGCGAATTATGCCAAAATAATTTCAGTAACGAACAATGATTGCTTTATAGTAAACAATTGTCAGGATAACCGCCATGACATGTTGAGTATTACAACCACCCGCAGCGAGTGCATGCGTTCTGATAACAATGTTTACTTCGAAGAATGTAGGTAGTATATGTCATTGTAGGTAGGGAAAAGGCTGGATGAATCAGTCTGTTGAAACCATGCAACTAATATAGCCAAATAGCTGTATGGGAACCGGGTCAATCCCCATACTAAAACCGCTGTCGACGCAGCGCTAGCGCATGCGGTTTTAGTATGGGAAATGACGTTTCTAGTATGTATTTGATAGACCACTGCGATATTTTAACGCACCGTCGTGCGTTAAGTGTGCGATCCGCCTTACAAAGAACGATAACACTATAGAACGCAGAATTTATAGCTAGTCTTGCAGTTACTTCACATATAAATCACATTGGCTGAGCCAACGCGCGAGCAAATTGAAAAATATGCTCAATAGAGATATCAAGCACTATCCTGCGGGTTTCCATTCACGCGTAAACGATATTGAATTTTCCTCGTTTTGTAAAGGGAACCATAACCTCCTGCTTTCATACTTCCATACACACTCGACTCGACGAGCCGACGATCCCATTTAAGAGCTCTTTATTTGCTATTCTCTGCTCTCCGAAATGCTGATGAACATGACTCGTTGAACAAAAATTTAAGAGAAATATGGGTATTCTGTTTACAGACTAAAACGGTTTGAAATGGAGATACCTATATGAAAATCTTTTGATGAAACGGTTTGGTCTCATCTCATTCTAAAAACTGCAATCCATTTTAGTAGGTCCAATACAAAACTACTAAATAATGTTTTCTCTCAAAATACGCATCAGTCGATCGCGAACTTGAATGACTTGTCTTTACACAAAGTATAACTAAACATATAATAATAAAATATCATTAGCTCTCAATTATCATCTATACGTTATGTCGTACATTCTTCTTGCGTCTGTCTAGGCAAGCCCTATTGCCCCTATAGCAATAATTTTCTAGCTAGGATTTCAGTCTAACTGTCAAATTTTTAAACTCTACCTTCGACAATAAAACGATCAATTCGCAATTCGAAGCTAATACTTAAGCGTTTTTTATTGAGCGTTTTTGCTTGAGTACAGTTTAAATGTAGATAAAACTGTTAATTACTTAGTCGCGAGATCTAGCTTCATTAACGTAGAGGCTAGCGTACAGCGAACGTTTATAAATTTCAGCGAGATTTGGTCGTTGTTTCACGGGACCATAGCTCATCCGGTGAATGCAACCGGCTCATTCCGGAGTAATCTAGATGATCCACTGCGCCGCAATACCCGCTTTGACGGGAACCAGACTATTTTTTGGAGCATAATGTGGGAACCGACCAAACTCAGATGTTCGCAGTTTTTCAGCGCTATATTTTCCATTTTTTTGAAGTGGAACAGCAATGGAATTGGCTTTTAGGCTTAATTCATTTTCAACTTATGATAAAATCGTTTAACTTTTCACTATTTAGGTAACAAATTAATTGCTAACTTGGCTATTGACGGCTGAAGGCACGATACCTCTATCGTTCTACCACACGATAGACCTCTGTCACACGCTGATTAAATCGTCTGTTCCAGACGTATCAGGCCAATGATGATGAATATTATTGATAGCAACGTATTTGCAAGATATGACATCAAAATTTATGATTAACTTGCTTTACAAGTTGCTAATCTACGGAAACCATTTATCATTTTCAGTGTATGCTAGAACGCAACGACCGCAAGTTTGGCAGAAAGACACACAATCTCCTTTCTTTTTCCAAACAGCTTCATCCGGTCAATGCCTGCATGTTGTGTTTGGCACACGAGCAACAAAGTGTGTGTTCCGGCGCGCTGCAGCGTCCACACTCCGGATACCAGCAAGTTTCTTTCCCTCGAACACAGTAAGTAAAGGAAAATGCCATAGGATGACCAGCAGAAGATCTCATAAACCTAACTACGGATTCTATATTCATTAGTGAAGCAATTTCAAATAAGACATATTCCAAACTGGACCAAAGAATCAAAGCTGCGCGACTGAACTCAATGTTTGCCGTTCATGATTGGCCTATTCTTTGATTGCATTGGTACCTAAATTAAATGTCCGAAAGCTAAAGAGTGCGACTTCAACCGCGACATTTTTTTTGAATACTTAAAGTAGTAGTAGTATATCTATAGTATAAAGTACTGTTTCTTACTTATGTATACCTACTGTGGTCCATCGACTTGCTCAAGCAAGTAACTACGTGACTGCATTTTGTTTAAGTTTGTGTTCCAATTAATACACATTCGATACTGCTAAGCAACTTGCAAGCAAACAATATTGAAGTAAATTTTGTTGTGAGAGAAACTTAAAATTTTCCAGAACTTTGGTCAAATCAGTTGATTGCAATCAAGCAAACTTTTTGAACTACCTGTTGCTATATTGCATTAGTTACTCGACTGCCTCAGAATCAGAAGGAGGGTCATGTTTCAAGAATATGTGTGTAGGCATTTACTATATATCTAGGGTATTTACGTATGAGGACAAGTAAATTTTTTTCATGGTCTACAGTCCAAACGGCTAGGCGGATGTTGTAAATGACGTGTCGTAAGATTCGTGTCAGGAACGCGAGTGACACTGGCTATATTAGAATCACATAAATTAAAAATGGCGGATTTGGAACGTTTCCTACAACTTTGAAGTTACCGCAGTCGGATTTTGGCTTGATAATAATTATGCTTGTTTATTATCTAAACTAGTGTGGTCTAACTACGGTGCATACATGCAAGTTGTTCCCGGTGCACCCTAATCAGGTGGTTCGTTACCAACTGCTGCAGGTTGCAATTGTATTGGAGCGGTGAACTCAAACATAGCGCGGTTCAGGGGTGGCTAATTACGTACCTATTAGTTCCAGCCAGTTGTCTACAGTGATGCATTTGCCTACCGACAGGATTGGTTAAGGTAAGTTAGGGTAAGACCAACACAGATGGAAAAAGTCCACATCATTCATAATGTAACAAAAACAACTCATAAACTAAAGAGTTTTTTTAGTTATATGGTCAACAGGTCAACATAATCACCAATTCTATTTTCGTGCATTGACAATACTGCCGTAAATGTATCGATTGATGTTATCGACGGTTCTTATTATATGAAAAGCTGATAAGTAGAGGCAATTTTACGATTCCTCAGAAAACTAAGAGAACATAATGAGACAATGTACTAATGAGACATTATCTGACCTAAACAAATTGACTCCAATTAACCTTTTTTGTCGTATTTAAATTTTGTCTGTGATATAAATAATTGTACCCCTGGTCTTGCCTACCCGGAGTGGGATAAAAGAGTGATTTGTACATGTATGTATGTATAAAAAAATACGTTGGTTTTCACAGTTACCTATGATTTATTAAGAGATATAAGATTAATCTGATTTTAAATAATTTCCATTTCATACCAAACGTTTTATAAGCAAGTACTTAATCAGGATTGTAATTTTTTTTTTTTTTTATTCTAAACCCTAACAAATAACTTCATGACTTCATTGCGCAGAACTCAGTTCAGCAGAGTTCAAAAGAGAAATTGGAGGAAAGTCCTCAAAGCTTTAAAGTTTGAAACTAGATCTGACTGAGCGTCGATACAGCGCGCTCTTAGCTGCGTGTAATTGGGTTAAAAGTGTCTATCACACTGCCCTGCTGACAGGACCCGATTTAGCATGCACATAGCTGAAATTATAAAACGGCATTGTCATTAAAATAAACTCAAGACAACAACAATGCGTGCGGAATCGGTGCCTAGGTAAGTCTAATTTAGCCGTTTGAATTCTGGGTCCTGCGCAAATTGATGGTCGGTGGCCACTTTCAAAAATTAACTTCCTTTTCTTCGCTATTTGGTCGACATGAGCGAGCTCCTTCCAATGCCTGATTAGCTTAGCTGCCCTTCGTGTCCCACAATATCTATCGGCACTTATTGCTGGATCACAAATCTACCGGACCTCAATTTACCGGACGATTTTACGGTTCGTGACAGTTACCAAACCAATGCCACCCTCGTACAACCGCAATTTGATGCGGCGATGATTGCGACGGTAGGTTTTGTATGTGACTTCATAAAGAACCTTCTAAAACCAATCCTAAATTAGCAAAGTCTTTATGAGTTTTGAAACAAAAATAAATTACCTGATCACAGATCTCAATCCAAGTTTCACGAAAGGGATTGTTTCTATTTGCGTGTACCTGGGAGTTTTCGTGTATGACATCCAAACGATAGTTTAAAAGACTTCATTATTATATTTGCAATGCAGGAAACATGCAATTTCTTCTAGGACGGTAGACCAAGTGAGCTCGGCAGGAAATCGGTTAAAATTCCGGGATATCGTATGGAAGCGCGTGCGGGCGACTCGGGGATGCCCCGTTACGTAAATAATGTCCCAACACCGCTTATTGCATTTCCAATCCACTCCCCATTGTTTTTCCTAGTAGCAGTTGTTATTTGTCCATCTCACACCTGGCACAATTAGAAGTACTAATACCTAGGTACCTCAGTACTACGTATTACTTGGTATAGCGGAGCGAATCTGAAGTAAAAAAATGCTATGATAGCTATTTAAATATCCTCAGTAGTTATAACTTTGGTTAAAATGCCAATGCTTCTTGAAATTAACATATTTTAAAAGTGGAAAATGGCTTTCATTTATGATTGTTTTATGGTTTTCTTTTATGAAATGTATTTCTTTTATATTTTCTATTTAATATATTTTAACTTAGTCATACTTATTGTAAATAAACTTATTATTAATTTCACAAACAATAAACAATATTCAATAATATAATGTCTGTTTTAACTGTAACTCAATTGCTTTGAAGTATTACCTATATAGGTATAACTTATGTGCTACAATCGTCGTACATATACCTTCCAAAGTTACAACAAAGTTATAAAAAAGATGTCCTTAACAATCTTGAAAACTTCATAATGATCTTCCATGTTCTTTCAACTTTCTAATGAAAGCCAGTTTTATCTTCAGTGCTTTGATTAATCGTCATAAAAAATTTAGGTATGAACAATTATATCACGATTCTAAAATAACTGACATCACATTATATGAAGGTGCTTGTAATGTTAATTTTAACTTGCAAAAGATTCTAGCGCAAGCATGAGCTGAACCTGCGACTTTTGCCACTTAGTAAATACGGCGGGCCACTTTCATAAAGGTTACCCCGGCTCAATCATTTCCTGCGAAATTATGCATGTGTATCCGGGCCAATAATGCGTGGCATGGCATAACTACTTGTAAATTACCTAATTAAAGTGTTAATAGACACCACCGCAGAATATAGTGTGTACATAACTTTGGTATCTGTAACGTGTATGCTGAATGTATACGGAAGTGTATAGATGTATACGGAAACAATCCGCTAAGTGCTAAGTAGAAAGCACTTAGAAACAGACAGTGCGGGTAATATCATAATATCAGGCGTATTGCTAAACTAGATAAAAATGCATGTAAAATTTTCAATATTCGATATGCATTGGATTCAATAAGAGCTACGTATTGTCCCACTCCGAGCCCGCAGCAGCAATACGTAGTCACTGTTTATGTGGAAAGTACATACATACATACATATATCACGCCTTTATCCCTTACGGGGTAGGCAGAGCGTCAACGGCCGTAAAAATCCGGTCGCTATCGCCACGTCTGACAAATATGGAGGGCCGTTTGAAATAATTTTTGTATCACTATAGTGACAGGTTGTCAGCCTGACGCCTAAAAGTTGTAATACACCTGAAACCCTCAAGTCCCTCAGTCGCCTCTTACGTCACCCACGGGTAGGAAATGGGGTGATGCTATTCTGAGCCGGCATCACACGGCTGTGGAAAGTATGAAGATAGATATAGTAGTAATTTAGCTCTTCTTATATTATTTTGCCTGCTTTTCCGTGTTTTATTAAATAATACTATATTTTTTAGTGTCGGCTCCAAAATAAGCAACTTTTACACTATCCATTAACTTAGGTCCAACTTTCAAAGTAGCCCTTGACTTGCAAGAAAGGAGCAAAACTTATTGGAAACTTTAAAGCCAAACCTATTAAAGAATGAAATTGGTTTTGTACATTCAACGATTCGCTACAATATAGGACAAACTATATTGTACCAAATTCAACTTTACTGTCTCGCTTTAACGTTGTTCAGACATCCACAACGAAAAGAAAGGGCAGATATACTATTCAATATCGTAACTTTGTGTTACCAGTATTGGTCTATGATTCAAAAGATAATCCAATGTTCGACTTGTACAAGTTACTCACGAATTAAAACTTGAAACATGAAGCCATCGAATGAGCATTATAAATATATACCTATTTATTTTCTGTGGATATATACTTTTAAGATATTCTTTTACGCAGCTACAACAAGGATAAAAATGTCACAATAGGAGAGAAACAATCAATACATTTTTTTATCCACTGGACTGTAAAATGTTTCTTTGTTTGTCTTGGCAAGTACAGGACGCTGGACAACTCGGTGGCCCACACTAAAAGAAGAAGAAGTAGGTAGATAACCAAACCTGTACTATTCAACTACCTTGAGAGCAAAACGCCGTCAGCGTCAGTATTTGAGCTGAAGCGAGGTGCGCCGTCAAACAGAAAACAGTTTCATTTCCTTTCGCACATATTCCCGCGCTGCGAACAATATCGCGCTGACAATGGCCGTAATTTGGAGACGATGGCGCCCGGGACAATACGTCAAGTGACTCATTATTGTGGAAAACTGCCCCGGGGGAAAGAATCGACCCCACTACCCCTCCTTGTGCGCCCCCGTGCGTTCCTGCAAACAATGTGACCCGTGCGTGTGAGTGGCGGAGACAACGTCGCAAAACGTTTGCAGACGTTCCAATGATTTACATTTCATTCGTCACTCTAAAACGAGGGCGTAAGGACTATAAAGCTCCATGTTTAGTTTTCTCGCGCCGTATTGTCAGAGGCGCATTGAAGAGGCAGGTCTTTTCTTTTTTCCCGCCGCGACCTTTTGTTCGGCTGCCTGTGCCCGCACTGTTATTCTAAGTAGCTTTTATTCGTGAAATATGCAATTAAATTGTGCCTTCTTCTTACTAAGTGACACTGGCATTCTGGCGACGTAAAGAATTCTTGAAAGAGCCAAATTCTGTTCTTTCGCATTTTGAGAATTAGAGAGGAAAATAGGGGTTTGCAATTATTATAGGAAATGAATCTACTTTCATCGAAATCTTGCAAAACCTTTCTTTTTAAATCTTATATCTGGTTATTTTCAAATAAGCGAAAACACTTACTTGTTCCACATTCTCTCTAAATCTGCTCCACCCGTCTGGAATCTTTTGATGTCTTAAAACCGTTCCGATTTACCTACTGAAAACAAAGACTCTCATTGCGTCACCATGAAGAAAAATACGTCTACGAATGTCGGTGTCTTAATATAAACTTTCTTCAAGTTTAATACGAAACGAAAACTTAACACGGCATCAGAAGTACGTAATTAAGAATAATTCCTTTTTTAAATCTTGTATTTTTTTTCCTCTTCAGCCCTACTTTTAGAGTCTAAATTCAACAGTAACGAAGTATTGCATTGCGGGTTGAAAACGTGTATTTGCGGTGGAATTAATAAATAAGCTTCTTGACGACAGTGTCGTCCTTGCGTGTTGTGTTGCGTTTGCCAACATATTGTGAGGATATAGAAAGCCTTATTTATTTCCAAATATTTGTTTGCTTTTCGGGATCATCCGGTAAAAGACCTCGCCTCGAGCCTCCTACATTTCAGGCTTACGATACAAAATTGTGTTTCTGAAATGCGAGTACCGCGTATCTTTGTACCACAATATTTAAAGTTTTGTTATCTCTCTCTCTTTTCTTGTGGGACAACGAGTCGTCCAACGACCCCGTGAACCCTAGAGTCCAAATTTTTCAACCACCTCCTACAGTTCTGTTAAAGATGTTATATTATATATGCTTTTGTGAAAGTATTATAATAAGTCTTATAGTTTGAAAAAAGATTGAGCTTTCGTTGAACTTAGTCGCTCAATAACCACTCACCCTTATATAGCCTTTTTACCAGTGAAACTATAAAAAAACATAGCAATAGTCGGTATTATCAGGGTTGGACGCTTCCTAAAACCAAGTTACGAGTGTATGACTTATGTATATGATCAATTCCAATATTACTTGCTTGAATACGAATATTATTATTATTATTGCTAAAATATTTATTTTATAAATTATTATAGGTATATTAGTATGTTGTACACGTCAACTGCCTCACTTTATGCCATCTCACTACCCTAGGTCTGCTGGAAGAGATTTCTTTTTAGAAATAACCTGACCTGTTGTGTATTGTTCTTAATGTTATGTCCTTTGTGTTATATTGTGTACAATAAATGATTAAATAAATTATCTTCTGGAAACCTGTGACTGCAAACTTTAATTAGTGTTTGAAATATCGCCGTGTTAGTGTATTCAATTAAGTTGTTTGCTAGTTGCCGGGGTTCCCGTGAAATAGCTGCGGTGAACACACGCGCTTTGTAAACGGACCGCGTTCTATACTACTACACCGTGCTGTATACCACACGCTATACTGCGATTCACGGTAAGGCCTTTCACACACTCCAGCGCAATAACGCTGCGCTAACGTATGCGCCTGTCAGATCCATGCTAGAAACGTCACTCCCCACACAAAAAACGCTCTTTATAAAATGACCTTATAATTAAACAGTTCAAAAGAAATAGTTGGTAACAACGGGAAAAATGAAATGTTATAGTACATTATTCACGCGGAAAGAAAGGAACCGATTGCTAACGGGGTGTAGTTTGAGGCCCGAAGGCCAAGAATAAAAAAGAGGAATACTGAAAAATACAAAGCAAATTCACGCGATACTGTATTTTTTTAAATAAAATCGTAAAAAGCAAAAGCAAAGAGTCCATTCAGCCAAGTCTTCTATTTTTATATCTAAAATATTAGATTCACGTTCCGTTTTACGTAAGTTTTGACAGTTGCATTTTTTCTTCTCTGGGGATTTTTGTCTCCCGCTAATTTGAAATGTGTACATGAATCACGTTCCTCTGTACACTTCATAAAGCAATAGGGAATTTTCTGTGTACATACATACATACATACATATATCACGCCATTATCCCTTGCGGGGTAGGCATAGCGTTAACGGCCGTAAGAATAGGGTTGCTATCGCCACGTATTCTATGTAGGTGTAATATAAGCTGAACTAAACTTCTCTTGGTATTTTGGTTGCACCTACTCGTATGCATTATGACGGAACTATGTTGGGGATTGGGCTACAATGTTCGTAGATTCGTAGCAATTCGTAGCAATCTACGTCAGCCGTAGCCTCTAATAAACAAAATCTGAGTAACCGTAAATCCACCAAAAGGGGTAAAAGGGTGATACATCATAAACGAGTTCAGTAAAGAACATTTTAAAAATCCAATCAGAAAACCATTAGGGAGCGCACACAAATAACAAGAGTGTAAATTGTGCCGGGCCAGGGCGGCAGGGCGGCCGGGTGGCAGGGCGGACCGCGGCTAGGGCTCTATTTTTGAAATTTCAACGACAATTTCATATGCGAAATGTACAGAGTGTTAGGATAAGTGCTAACTTCTTTCAAGGGATGAACTAGCCTATGAAACTGAACAACTTTCCCCAAGGAACATACGTCGAAATATGTAAATAAGTTTGGACTTCGCACACAAACTGACTCAGCCCGTTGGTACATTTTGTACGGCAGGTCAAAATTTATATTTCAAAAATTATTTCGACCTATGTTTCTTTTGGAAATATGTTCAGGCAGCTGGTTCATCCCTTAAAAGGAAAGCACTAGTTTTCCTAACATCCTGTATATTTTATTCAAAGATTATTTAAACCACGCATTGATCACACTTTTCTTGTTGACAACCATATAGTAGAAGGCAATGTAGATATTAGATCTGGGCCGTAGATTAAAGACGTTGTCCACTTTAATAGATATTATTTGGCGTTTCGTTATTATTTCCTTCCATAGCTCTCTCCATATGTGTTGTCGCGGGCCGTAATTTGACAACCACTGGTTCATAAACAAATTTGATAAGTCCTCTCATTGCAAACTTTTGCTAACGAAATGTGTTGTTTCAAAAATTAACCCCTTGGGCGACCGCGGCGTGCGGTTGTAAATTCTCACATCATTTGCGTGCGGTTCCGCGTTTTCAGTTCACCTTTATTTTGTGTATCACCATCCCTACTTGAAATAACAAAGTCAGATATGAGAAAGGGCTGGCGAGTGCAGCTACGCTTTCTACTCACGTACTTGACTATTTGAGGTGCCTATTCGATTCGAACCTTCGTAAATATGCTTCGTATTCCATGGAAACATAGTTACAAAGGTAGTACGTATCTTTTCAACTTTTTTTGATATTTTTGGAAATTTACTTTTTTTTCAAGATGTGTTAAGGTTTGGTTTGGAGTTGAACGTGTCCGCTATCAAAAATCAAATTACTTAAGGTAATGAGGAAGCAAAATAACCAACTTAGGCGGAGCGCAAACTTAAGACGCTGTTATGAAGGAAGGCCAACGAAAAGCGTTACTTTCGATTCATTTTTTAAGCCTGTTACTGATGCTACCAAGACTTCAAAAAAATATATGACATACTCGAAGATATTATCTAGTAGTAACACTATCGTATGACTCGATTGGTTTGACATATTTTAATAAAAAAAATCTCAAAAAGAGCATTAAAAATATTTTCAAACCAATTTTATCGTAATTTGGACTACTATTTTGATATAGTTTCTTGATGTAGAATATTCCTATTTCAATGTCCTATAAATTATGCCATTAGGTTTTAGTGAATGAACAGATTTTAATTCAACAAATCATTTTTTCCAAAAATTAGAACGGTTCTCGCCGACAAACCAACCTCCCGATGACATCCCGCACCGCCCGCTACCCCGCCAGTACCCAAATGGCTCTTGCCAGCGCCGGTACTGTGTCAAAATTTCCCGCAAAATTGACAAATATTTTTTCGTAATTATTACGTCGCTCATTTTACTTATGACGTTAGTGACATGGACAGATTGCTTGATAAAATACTTTATGGCTGACACCAAAAGGCGTAATTTAAGTATGCGCTTATTATTACGTCGGTTACGTCTTTTGGCGAGTCGAGCAAAAATTTATCGTAGCTGTCGCTTCAGCTAGCCTTGACGAGAGACGATATTTTATCTATATGATAATAAAAAGCAAAAGTCTAACCAAGCCTTTTTACTTATAATGAGAAAGGAATGATACATAAACATACCTAGTAATTCACTTTGAATATTTACAGTGTGTATTCTGAACATGAGTAACGTTTGTACAGTAGGTACCAAGTAATTTTTAATACCTATTATCTTTTCAAGATAACTTTTGGTTGATAGGTTATCTAAACAATTTTCCCCCAAGAACTTATTACAGAAACCGACACAGCGGTGCCAAATTAGATCCAGTCGGTGGTCATTCAACCACAGACCAGAGATGTCTTGTGCGCGCACGCAAATATATTGTTTTCTTTGTGCGTTAACTCTTCGGACGGAGCGAATAGTGATATTTTTTAAGTCTGAAGACGATATTGCTTACGTACGCCATGATCTAGCCACGTATATATAATCTGTGATACCCATACGCTGTTCTGTGGTCGGGATGGTATGGGATTCAGACATATAAACAAAACTACATCAGAGAGCAGTCTTACCAGCTTCTTCACAATTACAAAATTTTTGCGCTGCTCTTTGTCACGCTTTTGACACATCGCTGACTGCTGCTTACTCCGCTCGTACGACTCGTGGGTTGAACACGAGAATGAATGTTTATGAGAATGAACACGAGATGTCACTACACACACTACTCCAACACGAACACGAACTGCAAAAAACCTTAGTTTCGAAAATAAAGTAGTTTTACTTTCTTTGGTATAGTTGAATGTTTTGACGAATTCTTGATTTAAGGTGACAGCTGTGAAACTAAAACCTGAGTTATCTCGAAAACTATGCATGCCAGACTGTAAGTTTTTTAGGGTAATATGGCACTTTCTATGTAAGAGTAGTATAAAAAGTTTAATTAGATGGTGCGGTTTAGGAGCTGAGTATGAACTTTTATGTTAATACTGAAGCTTCCATCAAAGAGATAACATTATAGTAATACCCAGTATCCCGTTGCGCACCATCAATATTTCCTTAAAATAACGTGGCACTTGACATATTCTTCAGAACAAAATAAAAAGGTGGTCTGTGGCCCTAGAAAGTCCCTAATTGTGGGCTTGACGAGATATTTTTAGGGAATAAATGAGGAAGTTGACTAAATGTAAAAGTAGACCAAATGAAAATTTGGAACAAATGAGGTAGTGAAATAAATAACAAGAAAAGTAGGAATTCAATAAAGCGCATGTGAGTGAGGCTAGGCTTAGGACAATTGTGGAATAAATAGGGGCCCAATTTTAATTTTAATATTATCAAACAATTAGTCCTAAAATATGAGTACCGAAACTGAGTAATTTTTGCTCTACTTTGCACCGTTTTTGAGGTATTTTCACTTTTAGTTTGCATTCTTTTTAATTTTCGCAAAAGTTATTTTTTTGAAATGTTTAATGGCGTTTGCGAATGGCAATTATCTGTCACGTACTTTACTTATGTACGCTTATCTGTCACGTACGCGTACTTTTTTCCATTCTTTATTGCATCTTTTTGTTTTTTATCCGACCAGCTTGGAAAAAGGGTTATGTTTTATATGAGATGGGGCACTTATCTAAAGTCTTTTGTAAGCTTTTTAGTTTTATTTTCGCTGTAATAACATAGACCCATGTTATTACAGCGAAGTTTTAAGTTCTCTGTGGCTGTGGATGTAGAAGAAAGAATAAGTTAATTTTCGAATTTTCTTCAAATTACCCCGGGTTTTCTCGCCCGTGATCCTATTTAAAAAGTATTTGTTCACCATCTCTTTCATGCTCGTTTACTCACCTACATTGCTTTTCCGTTCTAGCATCATACTTCAGAAATTCATCTAACATCCGGCTTACGTTAAAAAATTATCGTTCAGTTGTCCATTCCTTTCATCTTACAGTTGTTCGTCTCATCTTACAAATCATCCCACATACATGATGTAAATTCTAGTATTTCACGGGGTACAGCCCAAGTCGACGGTTGTTGGCACTTAAGCTGGCGGCATAAACAGAAGAAAACAATGAAGTACCTACCTATAGCAAGAAGCAGGCGTGACTGAGGACTCCAATGCAAAACGCCATTTAACATTTTAGTTAAATATCATTTTCGAATATTAAAAACGAATGGAAACTAAAAGTGCATATATCTTGAGAACGGTACATCGTATAGCAAATATAACTGAAATTTCGTACTCAAATTTTTGGACTTGGGACATTTTCCGACTTTCGACCATTTTCTATCAAAATTGAAATAATTGTTTACACCGTTTGATTCATAATCATCTTTTTTACAATCTATTCGTACTTTTTTTAACTTTACAGAATCTGAATTGGGTCGGCTAGATTTTTTTTTCATATTTCGACCTATGTTCCAGGGGGAAAGTTGTTCAGTTTCAAGGACAGGTTCATAAAAGGAGCTTAGTACTTATCCTAACATCCTTTGTAATTAAATTTGTGTGTTTTAACTAGCCATTACGTTCTTTTAAGGCCTTCCTCCTCTTCTGCGTCCATCCATCTACCCACATTCATATTTCGTTTCGTCGCATTATCACAAAAAAATAATAATTCACGGGATCAAGCTCATGCATGCATGCAATAATCCATGGCCGGGATAAAGCTCAAATATATTTAAAAGGTGGTCGGACTGCGGTCATGTCCATAAGACACACGACGTACGGGTGCGTAGTGTGCGAGCGCCGGATGATGTGTCTGAGCGCGGGGAGCGCGGGCGGCCCCCCCGCCTCACCCCCTGAAATCGTGATTTGAGCAGCAACTCCTCGCCTTAACGCACGACGGAGCGCTAAAATATGTATCTCAGCGGTCTGTCAGGTCCGTACTAGAAACGTCACTCCCCATACTAAAACCGCACTCCTGATAGACCGCAGAGATATTTTAGCGCTCCGTCAGGTCCGTCGTCGGTCGGAACGTCGTCCATCGAGTCCGGTTTTAGTATGAGGAGTGACGTTTCTAGTATGGAACTGACAGACCGCTGCGATATTTTAGCGCTCTACCGTCCGTTAAGTGTGCGATGCGCCTTACAGTAAAATGCCGATTATTATGAAGTACATAGCTGTAGCTTGCTGCAAGGGTTAAGATTAGTGGCATGCAATCGATGCTAGTTCGGAGTTGAGTAACTTCTCGAAGCGCTCCAACTACGCCGGACGACACCGCCATCTACTTCCACTACTAGTTTTACTGATAAATAGCTTTAATATGTACGACGACGGGAAATACTTGAACCAATATAAGACAGTTAGTACGAAACTAGATAAATATAAAGAATAAAAATATTAGCTGCAAATATTTTAAAGGGTGAATAAGCCCATGGAACTGAATAACTTTCCGCAAGAAACATATGGACCTCCCATACAAATTGGCTTGGTCGGTTGGTCATTTTGCATGGAAGGTCCAAAATATTTTTTTTATATTTCGATCTAAGTATGTTCCTTAAGGAAAGTTGTTCAGTTTCACGTGCTGGTTCACCCCTTAAAATATTTGCAGATAATTTTTTACACCCTGTATATCTCTTAGATTAAATTCTTTATAAATAAGTAAGTCATGACTGTAAATAACTCTCCTAGATTCTTGTCGGTAAATCGCTAACACGCCGAACAATATTGCGGTCAGTGGCAGTACTGGCTGCCAAACAGTGAAAACCACAATTTAAAACGGCACCATGTACATGTACCATGGTTCTTGTATGTATTTCGGGATTTCGTAAACTTTTTTCTTGCGGAAAATAGTGCAGCATTATTTTAAAAACGCCCAAACGAAGAAGATTTTCTCGATATCTGCAATGCAAGGCATTCATCACATCATCACATCAGCCTATAGCAGTCCACTGCTGGACATAGGCCTCCCCCAGGGTACGCCACAATGAACGGTCTCCCCCTCCCGCTGTCGCCATCCAGTCGCCCTCTTTAAGTCATCGGTCCATCTTGCTGGAGGGCGTCCAACGGTGGTCTCCACCCGAGAATCCGCTTACTCTACCGTCCATCGCTTCTACGACAGATGTGACCGGCCCACTGCCACTTCAGCTTGCTAAACTTTTGTACTACATCTGTTACTTTGGTCTTCTGCAAGGCATTAAATACTAGAAAATGAATAGCTACTTTCGGTAGCTTACAGCAACTCTGGCAGCATTATCTGCATAAAGTGACCGTGGGCACAAAAAGAGCGAACATATTTTCACCGCTGCACTAAAGGTTGGAAATCAAAAAGCGAAGAACAAGCGCGGAGGCTTCACACCTGCCCCTCTCGGCGTATGCTTTGTTGCAACCAGGGCTGGCAAGAATTAAAATTAAATGGACATAAAATATTAAGCCTCAACTATTTTAAGGGGTATGTCAAGCCAATGAAACTGAACAACTTTCTTCAAGAAACTGCAAAAAGGGTTGGCAAGAATTAAAATTAAATGCAGGACATAAAATATCAAGCCTAAACAATTTTAAGGAGTGTGTACAAGGCGATGAAACTCAGAAACTTTCTTCAAGAAACTGCAAGCAGGGTTGCCAGCAATTCAAATTAAATGCAGGACATAAAATATCAAACCTAAACAATTTTAAGGAGTGTGTACAAGGCCATGAAACTGAACAACTTTCTTCAAGAAACATAGGTCCAATTAAAAAAAATGTTTGGACCCAAACAAACTGTGTTAACCGGCTGAATTTTACTGGTAAAACATTTTTGTTTGGAAACACCTGGTTAACTGAAATATATATAGGTACATTTAAGACCACCAATTGTTCAACATATTCTTATTTATGTGTATCTTCGTAATTATTAGTATTTTTTACAACAGATTATATTTTCTTTTTTATCTCTATAAATACTTGATAACCCTAGTTACAGCCATTCGAGCCATCCCAGCTAATGGCGCCTGCGTCGTAGTAATGGCGCGAAACATACCCGCCTGCCGGTCTGCCGCGGTTCTAAGCCTCGCATGATCCTAATTATCCTCGTACTTACCTGATAAATAGGCTTTCACTTCATACATTGCATGTGTATCTTAAAAAGTGTACCTATGTAAAAAGCTAACCACATTGTTTCTCTAGCTAAGAGAAGATATGTCAGCAAAATTGTGATCAATTGTCTGTCTTTATCTACAATGCAAGGTTTTTTTTGGAGTTTCTTGACATACATGTAAGAGACGATGTAACGAAAATTTTTCAGGCGTGATCAGACAATGAAACTGAAAAACTTTTACTATGGGGGCTATGGTGGGAAAAAAAATTTTTTCGAGTTCCCATAAAGTCAGTCGGATGATCGGGAATTTTGTATGGTAGGTCAAAAAAATTTTTTGATTTCCCAACATAGCTGCCATAGAAAATGTTGTTCAGTTTCATAGTCTGATCACGGCTGCAAAGTTTTCGTTACACCGTCCCTTACACTCTGTATATTCCCATGGGAAAGTTCTTCAGTTTCATTATCTTAATGCACCCCTTCAGCATTCAGAGGGCTATCCCTTAAACCCCGTATAGATATAGTGTTACTGATATCTTAAAGAGAGGAGCTCGCTATCTCACTTGCTCGGCAGAGCACGAAGCACGTCGCAAAGTGAAGCATGTTCTTATTACTGCCTGTCTCCTCGGCGCTGCAACTAATGCATTTATCACCTGCCCAGCCCGAGATGGCAAGAGAAGATCTGTCATGCAAAATTAATCAACTATTAAATTACCTATCTGCCTTTACCTTCTATGGGAAGTTTATTGCAGTTTCTAGAAAATATATTCCCACGGGAAAGTTGTTCAGTTTCATGATCTTAATACATCCAGGGGGCTGTCCCGTAGATCCCGTATTGATATCTTAAAGAGAGGAGCTCGCTATCTCACTGGCTCAGCTGAGCACGAAGCACGTCGCAAAGTGAAGCATGTTCTTATTACTGCCTGTCTCCTCGGCGTTGCAACTAATGCATTTATCACCTGCCCAGCCCGAGATGGCAAGAGAAGATCTGTCATGCAAAATTAATCAACTATTAAATTACCTATCTGCCTTTACCTTCTATGGGAAGTTTATTGCAGTTTCTTGACATATATTCCCACGGGAAAGTTGTTCAGGTTCATGATCTTAATACATCCAGGGGGCTGTCCCGTAGATCCCGTATTGATATCTTAAAGAGAGGAGCTCGCTATCTCACTGGCTCAGCTGAGCACGAAGCACGTCGCAAAGTAAAGCATGTTCTTATTACTGCCTGTCGCCTCGGCGTTGCAACTAATGCATTTATCACCTGCCCAGCCCGAGATGGCAAGAACCTCTATAGAAGGTGTGACGAAAAACAATTCCTCTTGATGATACTTCATAACATAAACGTTATATATACAAAATGTACCAACCAATAGAGTCAGGGTTTATTAGAGGTCCTATTTTTTTTTTTCATATTTCGATCTACGTTCCTTGGGGAAAGTTGTTTAGTTTCACGGACTGTTCAACCCTTGATGGGTGCGCAGCGCTAGCGCAGCGTCGCCCGCCGAGTGCAGTTTTAGTATGGGGAGTGACATTTCTAGTATGGATCTGCCAGACCGCTGCGATATTTTAGCGCTCCGTCGTGCGTTAGGTGTGCGAATCGCCTAAAAGTTACTAATACCCTGTGCGCTTTCTCGCTTCAAAGATAAGTTTTAAATACATATTTAAAAAGAAAGAAGAAAGAAATAAATTTTATTTGTAACGAAACCTATCCGATGTTTTCTCTTCATACTTATTATTTCCTACAGATATAAGAAGATAGGTACAAAGGAATTTGGCCCCTTCCCGAATTCTTTGCGTTGTTGGAATTCCTGTGTCGCTTAGCGAGAAGAAGGCCAAATTTAATTTCATATTTCACGAATAAATGCTACTTAGAGTAGCAGGGCCTACAAAAGGTCACTATAGGTACAATCACAACATGAAAATGCGAAAAAGTCTCCATATTTTTTTTGTTTTTGTACTTGTTCTACGCCTTCCTATGTTTTGAACATACATATATCACGCCTTTATCCCTTGCGGGGTAGGCAGAGCGTTAACAGCCGTAAGAATACGGTCGCTATCGCCACGTCTGACATTTTTGAGGATTGTATTCCATGGTAGTTTCAGAAAACATGTGTAACACTATTGTGACAGGTTTTCAGCCTGTCGCCTAAAAATTGTAATACACTAATACTCTCGAGTCACTTACTTAGTCGCCTCTTACGACACCTACGGGAATGATGTGGGGTGATGCTATCCTAAGCCGGCTTCACACGGTTTGTTTTTATACTTGTTCTATACCTTCCTCTGTTTGAAGGAAGAATATAAATGGGTTTTGATACGTTACCGCAGCTACTCACGCGCATGGGTCATATTGTTGCAGGTATGCACGGGGCAAGGTCGGCGAGGAATACACTTGACGCACGGCGGAGCGCAAAATTATCGCAGCGGTCTGTCAGATCCTTACTAGAAACGTCACTCCCCATACTAAAACCGCACTCGACGGATGACACTGCGACAGCGCTGCATCAACAGCGGTTGTGCGGTTTTAGCATGGGGGTTGACATTTCTACTATGGATCTGACAGACCTCTGCGATATTTTTGCGCTCCGTCGTGCGTCAAGTCTGCCCCTCGCCTAGTGGTACCTACTGCCCGGGGCAGTTTTCCACAATAATGAGTCACTTGACGTATTGTCCCGGGCGCCATCGTCTCCAAATTAAGGCCATTGTCAGCGCGATATTGTTCGCAGCGCGGGAATATGTGCGAAAGGAAATGAAACTGTTCTCTGTTTGACAGCGCACCTCGCTCCAGCTCAAATACTGACGCTGAGAGAATTCTGCGGTCACAAAGGTGACATTAATATGAGTCTTTAATATGGATATGAGGTGTACAGGAGGGAAATATGACTTTGGTACCGCTCAAAATGCTTTATAGCATCATGAGTGAAACGAACAGCCGCAATAGTGTACTACGAATTTTATTTTGTAGTAAAATGAAAACAAGCTACAGGAGTTCAGTAAAATATTAACACAAAATTACTTTATGTGCAAAGTACAGTCTCAGTAGTCTACAAAAAGTGAAGTTAGAAGTGAGGTGTGCGCGCGACACCCGCAGCAGCAGCGAGGCAAATTCAGTCGGCAAATTAAACAACTTTACCAATCTCACTCGCGCGGTAATCCCCGCGTGATCCCGGCGCTCCTACAACTGTCTCTTCTACTTTCCATACAACCTCGTATTGTCCCCCGCCCCTCCACCGCGCCCTGCACCGCACCTCTTATTGAACGCATATCGAATATTGAAAATTTTGCATTCATTTTTATTGAAACTGCTTCCAGTTAAGCTAAAGGCCCGATATTACCACGCTGCCTGTTTCTGAGTGCTTCCTACTTAGCGGATTGTTTGTCAACTGCAGCCACTATAAGACGGAAATGAGTTTCGAACGACTTCCTTACCGAGAATCTCGCATTCAGCACTCACGTTCACAGATTAAAACGAAAGTTACGTACACATTGTTACTCTGCGACGCCGGCAAACACTTTACACACACGTCACATACAGCTCGAACCAGCGAACAAAGAAACTCCGGCGGTTTCCTGCGTCTCAATAAATAATACCTGTCGAGAAATCTTCAAGGTACGAAAATAAACGTACGTGATAATAATTCCAAACGAGCGAACAATAAAAAACTTAGAATAAGTGGTTCATTGATTCGGCTGCGAAAAATCCTTTGGTCATATTCATAGTTATGATTTTGACGGGTTCCTTACCGATGATTTTATTTTGTTTTGAGTTTTCTATATTTTGACGCTGTTACAAGCGTCATCATGACTCATGATCACGGCTAAACTGTGCTAGGGGCAAACATATCTTCCACCCTCATTTTCCTTCGTTTTTGTAGAACACATTGGCCATACTTTTAGTGTTGTAAGTGTTCGAATTGAAACACGTGCATAAACCTATTCAAATATTCCTAGTTGGTAAATTTTACTTTTATTTCAGCGAACTATACAAGTAGGTCATATATCTGGCGGGTAATAAAATGTAAAGCAGGTGTATGCTGGCCGCGTGAACTGCAGTCAGACGAGCTACATTGCAGCTGTAAGTTGACACCATATAACTAAAGGATATGACAATTAATTTGATGCATGCTCCGTTCGAAAAGAACGACAAGTTTTAAGGACTAAATTAGTTACTAAGATCCCACGCTATGTACTACGCTTAGTCGCAATAAAGGATATTTGAACTTGAACTTGATTTTGAACTTGAACCACACCAAGTCCCCAATCACTCTAATTTCTAGGGACCCTTTTATTGGGAGTATACAATCATTAAACGAAAATACTATAATAAACACATCATAATATAATTTTATTACTCCTTACGGGACATTATTGTCTTAAGAATGGGCGTACTACTGTTAGGACGTAAATCTACCTGACAAGCGTGGAGATCAAAGCAAACAAAGCACTGAGATTAAAAATTATGGGAACATTTGTCATGTTCTCGTCTCTACCATATCGGCTAAATATTGAAATTGGCAAAATAACAGATTTGGATTACTCGAAACCGAAATCAATTATTAGTAATGATGTGGCCAATCTGAATTCGTAGTGCTCGAAGCTCGTCTATTTTCAGGTCGCGGTGGTGAGGCGGGTGTGTAGGGGGGAGGGGGGGACATTAGGCGAGTCCGCATCCGCATCCGCGGCTGATGCAGGGCGCATTTCGTCGCGCGGAATTATCGCGAGTTTCCGCATTCCCAATTACGTCACAATTTAACCTGGTTGACGGGAAAGGATCGCGGCCATTTTCCGGTATTTTGTCCCGAGTTAAATCATAAACTATTTTCGTATTTAAACGTAACTTTCAGTAACCTTTTTGCAGGTTGTTGTGCAACAAACTTTGAACTTCTCTCACCTAAATTTGAAAATATTAAAAATTGAGCCTCACCATAACTCTTTGCTCTAAACAAACTTGCCTAGTTTTTGTAAAGGTTTTTTTTCTTTTAAAATATCAACTTTTGACCAATACGGGCTTTTGGTTAAAAACAATACGATACAATAACAAACCTTTCAATTTGTACTAAACCGCAATAGTGCATGCAATAGAAGCAATACGTAGAGCTACATTATTTACGGGGCTTCCCCGAGTCGCCCGCACGCGCTCCCATTCGATATCCCGGAATTTTAACCGAATTCCTGCCGAGCTCACTTTGTCTACCGTCCTAGAAGAAATTGCATGTTTCCTGCAATAGAATTTCCTGCAAGTGAAAATCTTGTGAACGAAAATTTTAAATACAAAGCCAGAATTTTATTTTACTGACTTACCTAACATTTTTTTTCTCAAAACCATTTGAATACCATTTTAAGAAACTAGATAATTTTGTACCTTACAATACAATACAAATCTATTTATTTCCACATAATTATTACAATCATATAATAGGCATACAATTAGGTAGGTCTACAAAAATTGCATTTAGGTAGGTATTAGCGCAAATAGCTATATTATTCTTTGTTATTAGATGCGTTAGTGGAATAAAGGTGTGGGCACAGCACGGCTGATTTTAAGTCCACCCTATGTCAAAAGAGTGAAGATCATATCAGATAAAGTGTAAAATTAATTATTTTAATATAGTAAGATAATTCTATGATGATACAGCTTATTTTGTTATTACCTTACCTTTGCTGTAACGTACCCCTAAAGCTGTAATGGAAAAAATCATATCGACGTTTAGAGAGCGTGGTGTTGCTTTCTCACTATGATAACTGTTTTTACAGTGTTACTATATCCACTTTTCTACTTATAGACATGTAAGGTCGAAAAGCTAAAACCAAATGCTCACTTGTCGAAGTACAGACAGCCAAGCTAATAGGCGTTGGAAGGAGCTCGGTCCCCGCAAGTGGGCCAAATAGCAAAGACAAGGAAGTTCGTTGGTAAAGTGGCTGCCGACCGTCGAAGCCGGAATTTTAACCTAATTTCACGCTGCTAAAGCCCGCTGTATCGACACTCAGTCGGCAGATCTTGTTTCAAACTCTACAGCTTTAAGGATGTTCTTTTCAATTTCGATCTCAGAACTTCAATGACTGGGTCTTTTGTGCAGTAGTTAAAAGTTAGATCTTACAGAAACATGAAACAAAGTTCAATACAATGAATAGGTGTAATTTTGGCTTAATATAATATATTCATACATACATATACATATCACGCCTTTATCCCTTGCGGGGTAGGCAGAGCCATAACGGCCGTTAAAATACGGTCGCTATCGCCACGTTTGACAAGATATTGTGGACATTTCAGATGATTCATATATCATTGTAGTGACAGGTTGTCGCCTGTCGCCTAATAGATTCAAATTATCTAAATCTAAAAAACTGTTTATACAAAGTATCAACAGCTTACAACTCCAGTTGAACTCGTACTCAAAAACAAACACAAAAAATGCGCGTAGCATAAATTAATTTCCAGTGCAAATAACATTTTGTGACCATTTTGTGAGTACATCGTATTTGTCGAGTGCGGCGCGCCCGCAGCGAGCGACCGCCGGGACTGCCCCCTGTCGGCCGCACACCGCACCAACAAATAAAAGAATTGTTTCATCCCGTAAACACTACTATTTGTGGTACTCACAAAAACAAGGTGAATGTGACGTAGCAAAGTTAATTTTTAGAATTAAATGTTTACTGTACTTCAACGTAGCGAGCTATGGCGTAGCGTGCGTAGCGACGTGCTACGAACTCTCGAACTAAAGTCGCCTATACTAGAAACATTAAGGGTATCCGGGGTGTAATGGACAGCGTCCCGAATACTGATAGAGTGCAAGCAGACCATGAAACTGAACAACTTTTCCCTAGAAACATCTGTCAGGAAACGTGAAAAAATTTTTGGCTTTCCATAGTAAATGCAGTCAGCTGATCGCGATTTTGTATGGGAGGTCGGAAATTTTTTGTCATTTCCCGACATATGTTTCTAGGCGAAAGTTGTTCAGTTTCATGGTCTGCTTGCACCCAATCGGTATTCGGGACGCTGTCCCTAACACCCTGTATGTTTACATTCTTTAAAGTCAGTTTGGTCAGCTGTTCCCAACAGGACCTCCGCTATTAATACATATACTGCTATGATATTAATGTATGGCTGTTCCAGAACAAGCTGGCATATCATCTTCATTGAAGGAAATACTAGGTTCTAATTGGCAAGATTTTATAAGAGCATTTTAATGTTGTAAGGAATCCCCACGTGTCTGAGAGAACATGAGCACTGCACGTCGAGACCTCTTAGAGATCTCTAACCGAGTGCTCTTCGCGGGAACAGGCACGGACTCAGAAGTGCGTCCACAGACTCAACAATTCTTGTTTAATAGAATATCTACCTGAGCAGCTACATATTCTATTACGGTACAAAATACTAAAGTTTAAACCATCTCACATTGTATCCGGTCAACCTATTTCAAATCCATTGGTCAATCACGTACTGCATTTGTATTTTTTGAAGGAAGGGTAACTTGAACTCCCAACCTTTTTATAAAAGGGTCTTATGGCAATGCATCTGTTAGCACTTTCAATGCGACCTAGAGGTTAGAGCCAAAAGATTGCAAACTTCGCTAAAAAGAACATTACGTACTAAGACAGTGCCATTTCTATTCATAGCCATTACGGCTAATGACGATGATGGACTTAAATTGTTTAGAGAAATTTTGGCTTATAATGTTAAGAAGACAGTTTCCTAAATGCATCTCTGGCAAGTTGCTTCTGGTTGGAATTAATACTTAATTAGCCACCTCTGAACCGCGGCATGTTTGTGTGCACCGCTCCAATGCAATTGCAACCTGCAGGAGCTGGTAACGAACTACCTGATTTGGGGGTAACAACCCGAAAATGTATTTACTCCAAGTATTTGTTGCTCTAGTTAAAATATAGGGTGTTAGGAAAAGTACTAACTTTCTTTCAAGGGGTCAACCTGCCCATGAAACTGAACAACTTTCCCTAAGGAACATATGTCGGTATACGAAAAAAGGGGTTCAAGCTACGCTCACAGCAGGGTTACATCACGTGGTTCTTCAAACCTACAAGATTCCAAGTACTACTTTAGGTATATGCCTAGATAAAAGACATACCAATGACTGTTCAAAAATAGTTACATAACTTATATTTGTTGTTTAATTGTAGCAAATTTTGAGGTAATAGTGGAAAACTCAATTGCATGTGTTGTGGCTTTGGTAATCACGCGACAAAACCGAAATAATAAAACCGAACCGAACTGTCGACGCTTCCTATAAACGAATTGAAACCGTGGTCCAATAAACCAACCAAATTCGAAAAAAAGAGAAGAAACTAACCAAAAAAGGTGTTTCATATTTTTATACATTAGCAAATCTTTTTTATCGTCAATCACAATTCGTCCTTAGACAAGTCTGCCGAAAACTGCAAAAAAAATCAGATAGAGTGGGGTAAATAAAATAGAAATTTAAATCGCATAAACGAATTCCCTGGGAAGAAGGGAAAATACTCAATAGACATGAGATCTCTTTTTTATGATGATGATGATACGAATTTATAAAAACACAGTTCCATCGCTCAGTTGCCTTGCCACTCGGCCAGAAAAAGACTTGACCTCGTTTAAAACGTGAATTCGCTTCTCCATTGATTACCGGCGGCGTGCGGTTTTCACATTTTTCCAACCCTTTGCGTATTTACCTTGGCGCTGGGCGTTCTTTTAATTTACGAGCCAAGTTCTCGCATAAAGGGTGGATTGCGCCCGTGTACGCAAATTGTGGGCGCGCCAACTTTGCCGCTTATTTTCAACCGTCTAATGTCGTAATTCTAGGGATATGAGGCTGCTTTTAGCTTTTATGAGCCTCGGAGATACTCGTTACGGCGATAGGCCATATTTATGGTAATATTTTATGATACAAGTTCCTGTTTATGTTCTGTTATGCTAATCTGTAGGGCAAACAAACAAAAAAATTATTTTCTCGCAAACATTACACCTTTGTTTATAACTTAAACTTTTTTGATGTTGCTTTTGGTTCATAACGGTTATGGTCACTGTTAGTTTCGCTTTGTGCAATTTTTCAAAATATAAAAAAATTTACCCTTTGCACTTAACTCTTAAATTAATTCATGAACAAATCGAAATATGAGGTTGCTATTTTTTGAGACTCTCGCGTTGTATAGCAAAGTCAGGTTCTTTAAATGTACCACCGTTCACTAAATCATCATTTTTGCAACATAATTTTTGCCCGGCATATCTGTAATAATAGTAAAATCGACATCCTAATCTAATTATGCATGAGATACATTGATAGATTGTACATAAAGTATACTGCTCAAGTTATTTTTAGCAGAATATTCTGCACACAAGTCTAAATGTATATTAATTAGATCATGAAGTTATCCGCAGTGAAGTCACGTAGTTCATCAAGTCGCTGAAGCTCTCTTTCGCTCTGATACAAACTCAAATCCATTTTGCTTGGATGTCACATCCTTCCTAAACTTTTAAGTAGGCAGTCTCCATGAAATTTTCGATTGTACTTGTGTAATTTCACAAAAAATGTTGGATGTTATAATTCCACATACCTACCTACTTATTGCTACTAAAATTGGCTTATTCATGCGATGATACTTTAACCACACTTATGAGGAAAAGCTGCTCTAGACAATATGTGTTTAATCTAAATGCTGCATCAGTCCGGAACACACAATCGAGATTGTTTACACTCTCGAGTGCCAAATACAACATGACAATGTGTGCATGTACTGAGCTGATCAAGCTGTTTATAAAACACTCTGAGCTCTTTTCACAAGCAGCTGCAGCAATACGCACATAACTCAATGTCATACAAATCCTACTAATATTATAAATGTGGATGTTTGTATGTTTGTTTGTTAATCCTTCACGCTAAAACTACTGAACCGATTTTCATGAAATTTGGCACACAGATAGAAGGTAACTTGGATGTTAATCTTAGTTTATGTGTTAACATAGGACAGTTTTTATCCCGATAAAATGTTCCTGTGGGATACTACGGGATTAAAACCGACCTCCACGCGCCCACTAGTATAGAATATCTTTGTAAGCAACTATGTCCAAGTTAATCAGGGTTTTGGCAAGGAAATATATTCTTATTTATATAGATCTAATATTTACTTTATTAAAATATATTTATTTATATCTTCATACAATCGAACTTAATTTTAATAGTAAAAACCTACCTATTGTAGAAATTAGTAAAATAAGTACACTGATGTATTGTATAAAATAAGTGTATCCTGTAGAAGTATCTCTGATATGTTCAATTTGCATGTTACATTCGCTCGGATCCATTTCCTCTAATACCTATCAAAATTGCCGTAGCATGCTCTACTGCCATTTCAGTTCCACATACAATGACTTCAGTCCAATTTTGAGATCAATAATTAATTCCACGGCAGTCTTGTTTCCATTACCTCAAGTGTAATCGAACTACCCTCAAATAGGATTGAAGAGCCAGTCGCGTATAGTTGAGGGAGCAGCTTAATTTAATATTTCCTTTGAATGCGGAAACGACACCACTTTGCTGTATAGTTCATTCGTAAAATGGGAACCGGGCTGATTGTCTAACTCTGATCGGCATCGCAATCATCTTGAAGCTGATTGCGATGTCATCGCGATCGGCTTGATTGCGAGGAATTGTCTAACAGTTTTCGTCGTTATCGGTTTGGGAATGAATGAAACTAGACTTGTGATAGTCATTCTTCTTGCGTTTCGTTTCTACAAGTTTGGCCCAGTAAAACGAATATTTTATTTTTTATTTTTTTCTATAAATGGCTTTTATAATTACATATTTAATGTTCCTTATTATAGAAATCATATATGAAATTTTTAAATTGCATATTTGTTGTATTCCACACAAATAATTGTTTTTATAAAAATGGAACATCAAAACGCATTGGCGTATTGTTGCCAACTTAGTTAATTTTCCACCAAATCTGGGAGCTTAGGCTTCCCTTTTAGCGTACAAATATTGATTTCAGTGATTAGTGGACTTGTTTAGTGAAATGTATTATGGTTTGGCTTATGGTGAGTTTCATTATTTTTGTTACAATATGTGTAATATTAATGTTATTTCTCCAAAAAATGTGAGGGCAAAACATTTGAATAAAAAATTGGTGATTTTTATCTACGAAAATATTTTTTATATTTTTGTGCAGAGAGGCTTATTACATTTTTTTTTGTTTTGGGCAATTTTTGCCTAGGATACATCTAGGCCGAGATATAGACCCTTGAAGTTTTGGGCCTAGAACTTTGAGGGCCTGTATCTCGGCCTAGATGCGCCTTAGTGCAAAATTGCTGAGGACAAAAGGTGTCTATATTAGGCCTTTTTATATTTTTGTCGAGTAGAGGGGCCTAGGCCTAATATAAACACTTTTTGTCCTTGGCAGTTTGGCCTAAGACGCACCTAAGCCGCGATATTTCTCCTTAAAAGTTCTAGGCCATAAACTTCAAGGGTCTATATCTCGGCTTAGGTGCGTACTAGCCTAAAGTTGCTAGTTACAAAAAGTGTTTGTCTTAGCACTCTCTATACGATAAACTAAAAAAAAAAGATTTTAAACTAAAAGAAACATATTTTTGGCCAAAATGTTAATAAGTAAATTATGACAAAAAAAAAAAAGAATGTTTTCCCAAGACGATTCATAGGGCCCCCACGTATTATATACTTTACCAATTGCCCCTTACCGCCCCGAAAAGTATACTCTAACCATCGCTTGTGGTGGGCAGCTTGATTCTTCGTTGGCAACACTGGATGTCTGTTTCGTTTATTATGGCACGGGGAATTGTATTTGTTTTTATACTAAAAAACGCCTTTGTAATTGTAATTCCATGAAGAAGTAAATACACAAGTGGAAATAATGTTGATATGATGACGATACAACAACTATTTCATCATCGTGAAATCGTGTGATTGAAAACAATGCCAGCGAGGAAATTAGTATCAGAGCGCAAATGATGCGATTTAGCATTTTACGACACGACAACTTTATAAAGAACATTATTGAAGGGAAAGTAAAAGGAAGTAGAGGAACACTCCGACCTAAAAGCACTTACTTCACCCAAAGAAGAGGAAAAGTCAATGTTGTGTTGTGTTGTATCAAATGTGTTATGTAAAATCTCTGGCGGAGAGAAGGGAAGAATGGAAATTACTTCACTGACAAGAGTCCAACTCATAAGTTTGAAGAAGTGTGTTAAAGGTACTTATTTTTCTGTGTTTTGCCATAAATCTTATATGGTGTGGTTCTGCCCGCTGCTGTAGCTAATTTTCCTGTGGGAGTTTATTGTTTTTATACATATAAACTTGCCTTTTGAGTAACTCTATTTATTAGAAAACTGCATTGACATCCGTTGTGAAGTTAGATTTAAACATGCTTAAAGACAGAGTGAAAAGCAACTTTGCTATTTACTATGGCATGATTTTTTAAAAAATCCTTAGTGTATTTCATTTTCAATAATGTGGTTTTTTTTAAATTGCAGGCCACTCAAATTGCCCCAGAAGAGTGGAGATGAATATTACACGGCAGACAGAAAAATGTTCTTGTGGCATGCCATGCTACGGGATGATTTTTAAAACCGGCATCCACGCGCGCCGCGGAGCCGCTGGCACCTGCTAGTATTTAATAGTCCCAGACATTTATTCCCATCTGCCATGCTCCCATCATTATTGTACTAGTAGAATAAGCCTCCTAAGTGATGGCAGACATTGCAATCTGCCTCGGTGGTGGCCAATTGCAATGTCTGCCACCGCAGGGGCAGCCGTGATGGTAGTAGATGGAAACAAAGGTAGCACTTTGGTGAAATTATTAATGAAGTTATGTAAAGGATTGTAATGATAGGAAATAAAAACTACATGGATAGTAATAATTTTCTTTAATATTATTTTTAATTCAATTTAAATTGTTAAATTTCATTAATATTGTTGGAGCATATATTATGGCATAGATTTATACATAAAAGGTTCCATGTTATCTAATAAATGGTCTTGCTGTCTGTCTTTCTGATTTTTTAATGTGTTCAGCTCACTTTTGCCAATCATCTGCATTGATGGATTCAAATGTTTGTTCTAGCTTTGCACCTATATCTCGAATATTGCATTTCACATTTACACTCCTTACTTTCATTTTATTTCACATTGGAGTCATCATCCAATCCGTGTGGGTGTATATCCGGAGTCACCTGCAAAATAAAAATACTTACATTAAAACTTCCTAAGTATGACTGATGATACAAAAAAATTTAGTAATAAGAATGTGTGTATGTGATAAATGGTCTTGCTTACACTTATCATCTGTCCATTATCATTGGCAAGCCCCCTCCCTCTATAAGATTTCACCGGGCAATTTTAAAGCACATCATGTGCTTCATTGTGTCATGGCTCTTATTTATTGAGTGGTAATGTTTATGGTTGTAGTCAGCCTCTTCATACTCTGCTGGGCGAATGATGGCGACATGGATGCAGTCAATAGTCCAGGAAATCCGATCTACTGCATGAATCTATAACAAAATATAAATTTTAGTTAGTAAACCAACTATTAGTTCAAATGAATATCAACGCATCTACCATATTATTTTAATCTTATTTAAATACACAGCTCAATTTCCTGCGTGCACGCTAGCAAAGCCGCGGAGAACAGTAAGTTAGTCATAAATTAGACTGATCCAATGAGGTAGGTACTTACTTACTTTTGTCTCCGGACGCACACGGAGCGCTGTGCTGTTGGCAGGGAAGGTATAAAGCCCTCGCAGAGGACTTGAAACTTCGACCCTCGCAGCCGAAAATGACTTGTAAATAGTCGTGACAGAGGTCCTGTGTCCAGTCCTTAAATTCGCTAGTTCACTCTCAGCTGCCGTAGAAGGCACTGCTCTTTAGCAACCGCAAGCATAATAGCTTCTGCCCTAACTTCTAACTTGAAAAATTAGAGAATAATTTGATTTATACTTTGATTACGGTAACTCCAAGGCTGTCGGTTTCAAATGACATTAGCCAATTGATATCGTCTTCGTTTTTAGCTGTCATCGGCGATAGACAATACGAATTAACGTCAAATTACCCAGTTTCATTCGTTCGATTGGTTTCAAGTTTGATCGTTATCGTCTTCAAATTGCCAAGCCGATCGATCGCTTTCAAGTGTCAAAAATTACACAAAATGGCGGCCCGATTGGCTTTAACTGTCAAAATGAAGGCGAAAACGATACTGATCAGAGTTAGACAATCAGCCGTTTTTTTTATCGGAACAATTTGTAAAACATGTTAGGATTCTTATTGTGCAAAATCAGGTCATTATCACTCCATTTTGATTCGATTGTGGCTGTTTGATAACTGATAGGTCTCCTTCACACTCAACGTCCAATGCAGCGCAAAAATAACGCTGCACTAACGGATCTGTCTGTCAAATCCATATTAGAAACGTCACTTCCTATACAAAACCGCTCTCGACGGATGTCCCAACGCACAACCGCTGCTGCTGCGTCGTGCCTAACAACGTCATTTTGCCTGACATTTTGATCGTGCATCGTGCGCTGTCACTGCGTAGGTTCAGCGTTATTTTAGCCGGACGGACGTCAGAAATGCGCTGCGTTGGACGTTGAGTGTGAAAGAGGCCATAATCTATTCTCAATCCGCTTGGTAGCGTTTGCACAATACACCTTTAAATATTATTGTTGCATATCGGCTTGATACTGAATAAATAATTTGCTCGTAAGTGATTGAGTGAAGTAGCGGGCATGCAGTACTGCTCGGTATATATTTTTAATGCATACAAATATTTTTGCATACCTCTGTCACTGAAACGGCTACTATTTTGCAACCAACTTTTTATTTTATATAACGTACGAGTATATGTGCCATGCCTATTTGAAAAACCAACAAATGGTCGAAAGGTATAGCAAACATCACTATCTCTGATTTTTATGGACACCAAAACTTTATTTACTACCTGAATGGGCTTAGCTAACTTTAGAAAAAATATATGGTCCATCCCTACGGTCAACTTTTGAATGTTTACCATCGATAAAACTTGTAATAAAACCAGTCACGATGTCAACTTCTGTACCCATAAAGGGAAAAAAATACGGTCGCCGTAAACATCAAAGCTAGGCTTAGGTACTTAATTCTCTTTTTCTCGGAAAGATTCTGCCAGAACAGCTAAAATCTTCACATAATCTACTCCAACCGATTGGTCCTTTTTTCCTGTGGTAACAGCCTTTGAACGATTTTGCTGAAAAAATGTGTGTTGAATATAGACGTAATATGATCGGCAATATCTGAAACGTCAAGCCACTGAGAGAGCATGCGTGGCCCGGCGCTAGGCAAACAATAAGTTTTCTGGTTACAGTAGGTTAAGTAGGTATGTACTCACGTCGCGGCGAACATTTTTCGTAAACAAAATATGTAACTTCTTCGTATATAGTTTTGGATATTTTGGCGTCATTACCTATTTCCACCTTCACCTGTATAGCGTGCCGAAAGTTATGATGTGAGATAAAGCAAAAAAAACTTTCCGCGTAAGTATTTTTTTTTTGTATTTGTGTTCTCAATATAGTGACGTGATTAATCGGATTATTAAACTGGAAAACGGCAGCAAAAGAGTAAAAATACAACAAGATCTTCTCAAAACTAACTTGTATAATATTCGAATACCTCCCTGGCTGACGTGATATGAAAAGCTGGGACGGGAATGTGTTAGGAAATAGGTTCCCCGCAGATTGATGGAGGGGTTTTCTGTCACGACAACGTGCGGTGTAGATGAAACTTGAGCGCTTTTGATTTTTTCGATAACTCGTTGCGGCCCTGGTGACAGCTATGTTTGCATTCGACTGAAATGGTTTTTGTAAGGATCATTCAACAGAAATAACACTGATTTATAAACAGAGTGATTGCAGAATAATTGTTTGAATTCAAAATGTTAAGAAAATAAATTGTTTTACTTTTCTATTGTTGCCAAATATAATAAAAAAATATAAATAATAATAATAAATATAAATAAAATATAAATAATATATTTAACTAGCTGGTGCCCGCGAACTTCGTTTCGCCATATATCATCCATCATATCAGCTATATAAAGGAAGCTATATAAACATAGGCCTCCCCTATAGACTCTAAGAACCATAAAATAATATATTATAAGCTTATATTAAATTGTTGGTAAGTAGATAGGTACCCAAAAACTTTGTTTCGCCGACTATACAGTGTGTAAAAATATTAGCTGCAAATGTTTAAATGGGTGAATCAGTCCATGAAACTGAACAACTTTCCCGAAGCAACATAGGCCGAAATATGGAAAAAATTTTTGGACCTCCCATACAAAATGTAACAGCCGAGCAAGTCAACTGTATGGAAGGCCCAAACGTTTTATTCATATTTCGACCTATGTATTCCTGGGGAAAGTTGTTCAGATTCATGGTCTGATTCACCCCTTAAAATATTCGCAGCTATTTTTTTTACACTTTATATGTAATTTAAAAAAACTGTTAAATCCTAAATTTACAATTTCCACACGCAAAAAAGAATAAGAAAACGGTGGTTCTTTTATATATGTTTGGTCTTTTTGAATCCTGTAGGTTATATTTGCTGAATCAGGTTACAGATTAGTCACTCCCTGTGCCAAATCCTCGCTTTCCAGTTCATTTTAGCAGATTTTTTAAAACCGTGCGTTTACTTCCAAAGGTATCAATTCCGTGAAGTAGACTGATGCCACATTTCTTAACATTGTGATGGATGAATAAAGACCGAGTTCATGAGTGTGAATAAATAAAACATAAGCTTATTAAAAACTAAGTAATCTTACTACAGATGCTATCCTATCCTACTTCCAACTAATGTATTAATACAAAAGATTTGTTTGTTTGTTACTCCTTCACGCAAAAATTGCTGAACTGATTTTCATGAAATTGGGCACAGATGATGTGTGATGCCGGCTTAGAATAGCATCACCCCACATCCTTCCCGCAGGTGTCGTAAGAGGCGACTAAGGGACTCGAGGGTATTGGTGTATTACAATTTTTAGGCGACAGGCTGACAACCTGTCACTATAGTGATACACATGTTTTCTTGAACAACCTTGGAAAACAATTCTCAAAAATGTCAGACGTGGCGATAGCAACCGTATTCTTACGGCCGTTAACGCTCTTCCTACCCCGCAAGGGATAAAGGCGTGATATATGTATGTATGGGCACAGACATAAAAGGGGTAACTTGTACTAACACATAGGAAAGTTTTTATCGTAAAGTTCCTGTGCGATGCCACGGGATGACCGATTTCCATACGGGCGGAGCCGCGGCTAGGGTTACATTTAATTAAGTACCTAAAGCTATTTAATTAAGACCGTATGCTGCCGGTAGAGTAGAATAACTCCTCTTTTCCCGTGGGGGTCGCGTCGTAAGAATCAACCGAGGGAGAAACCCGACCCAAGTCCGGCCCTGGAGAAGAACAACAGAGTCTACGTTTAAACCCGAACGGGGTCTCTGTCAGCGCGTGTGACAGAGGTCTATCCTGCAGCCATCTTGGCTCCGCATGTATCGACTCGTCGTTCCTGTGGAGTCAGCCAAGGAGACCGAGAGAGTGGCCTTGTTTTGGGCAATCCGGCGTTTTCCAAATCGATTTATACCCACGAAAAGTCTTATCTGAGACACTGATTGGATCGTCTGGCACAGACGTATGAGGCTTTGAGACCGATGATAATGACTCATAAAACTGAACAACTTTCGTAAGGAAAATTTTACAGAACATATGGAAAAAAAATATCTTCCATAGAAAATGTACCAGGCGATCGAGTCAATTTGTATGAGTAGTCCAATTTTTATTCATATTTCGAATTAATGTTTCAGAAAAAAGTTTGCGCACCCTGAAAATAATGTTGATATTGTCGGCTATACATATAATAACAGTATGTAACAGACCAACATTGGCTAGTAACGTAGATATAAAGAATGGCCTTAAAATCAAAGCCAAAATTAGCAAGAAAAATTAAAAACAAAAAATTGTGGAACTTCGCTGGTCGACTTACATCATAAGCAGATCCACTTCCGCTGAGCCATTTTAACCATGGTTGGAGCGGCAAAAATAAGGATATCCCTTCACTCAAACTTTTGCTTTGAAGCTATTGCAATTTTCCCGCGGTAAATAGTAGATTACGCACCAAGAAAACGATCCATAAATAAAGATTGTATCGTCTGGTACGCAACTTACACGTCTTGTACCATGGAACTTTTGTTTTCGAGTGTAAAAAATATTGAATTATTAAAAGTTAAAATTATTCCAATATTAAAGAGGTGTTTTTGTAGTCGTAGACATATTCGTAGATTTTACTTTTCTTGTCGTAATATTGAGTAATAATTCGACAAACTCATTTATTGAGGTTATAAAAATATAGATTAAAAATATAAATACGGCCTCATGTTATTTTTCTTTCTGCGCGCTTATTCAAAGTGACACAATTCGTGCTGGCCAGTTCGAAATTTGAAATCAATCTCGGGTCCAATAAGCCCATACACATCCTTTTACTACGCCGCACTATGAAATTTACGTGATTTACAAACTTATTTTATGTGTAGCAGCAAACCCCCCTTTTAGGGGTATGTTTTTTTTAGCCTATAACCTGGTCGGTGATTAACTTGACATTTTGGTACAAATTGCATCAAAATCCGTTCGGTCGTTTTCGCGTGATGCTTCCGCATATCCACAAACAAACATACAAACATCTAAACATCTAAACATCTAAACATCCAAACAGACAAAAATTTTAAAAATTGCAGAAACGTGTTTTGTTATCAATATTAAGTGTCACGAAACAATATTTTTTTGGATATCTTGTATGTACAGACTTTCGGTCCTCTTGAGCTTTATTATATGTATAGATATAATGAGCATCTAACCCTCACCTATCTGAAATCCAAAAACATAAGCATATAATAAAGCATCATTCAATAAAATATGTGAACGATTCTACGTGGGTACTTAGGGAGTTCGTTCTGTTGGAATAGAAAAACCGTGAATGGCGCACATGAATGAGCAAAATCATATTGGGAATCCCGATTCGCTAACGAACGCTATTGGTGCGATTTGTATGATGCGTTTTGTGAACTAGTCCTGATCGCTCGTTTCCGTCATGTGTCGTATGCACGTCACAGCGCATGCGACGGCCGCCTGTGTGTGTGTCGTATATGGATGTGAAAGAGAAACGATTATGTTAAAAAAAAAAGATATTTGAGTGAAAGAATTTTACGCATTTTGCCAGTTTTTTGCCATTAATTTCCGCCACTTACTTATTCGCAACAATGATTGTTTTGTGCCTTGTGTTACATCTATTAAAATACGCAACACCGTATTTTAGGTCTCACTTACGTTTTGTTTGAGCGTATGAAATGTATTTCATACCTTTGTCCGTTAAACATATATTATTTTAAAAATTGCATGTTTTTTACATTTACTCCTATTGACTCCTAGAATTTATTTCGGTCTAGAAATAACCTATTAAGTATATAAAATCGATTTTGTTACTAAAATCGCATCCCTCAGTCGTGTGTGGACGACCTGGTGCGTGTGTGTAGACGGCATGTGCTGGTTACACGTCATTTATCATGACTCTGATGGCTGCGATCGGCTGCCGATGATAAATCCACGTTTATCTTGCTCAGATTTTGCCATTCAACTTTTTGTCGCGCGCGAGCTTCGCGAGTTTTGAACCAAGCACGATTTATTTGCTCACGTAGAGACAACTGCGGTGAGACAGAAATCTAAACTACGTAGAACATAGTAAGGAGTGGTTTTGATAAAGGGAAATATTTTATCATGATTGATTGATTAATCTAGATCCTTCTTTACAACAATCTTGCTCATAGACGGAAACAAAACTTACCTAAAGCAAATCTTAGATGCAAATATCTCAGATGTAACCATCAAGCTAAACCGAGTATGCACGGTTTGTACAAACATCCACGAACCTACCTACAAGCAACGAGCTGCAAAATTACTGTACGCTACTTTTTGAAGTCTTGGAAATAATAACCGGGATATTGTCTGTCTACCATTGTGCAAGAATGCATGCGTTGTCAGGCCATTGTTCCCACAGACTAATGAACATTTTTGGGCCATTCGTCAAACTTTACATTGTTATCAGAGCGGATGCACTCACAACGGGTGATTGCAACACTCAAAATATAATTTATAGTTTATTTTTCCATCGAATATAATATCTCCATGACAGAATAAACAGGTAATAAATCAGACGGAAGTCAATTTTGTGGCAGCAATTTTTGGGAGAGTGGCTCTATCCAGTAATTTTAATTAAAGCCCAATAAACTGGGCTACAGTGTAGCCATGATAACCAAAATAAAATGTTTGATTCGATGACATCTTGCTGATTTGGATTTCATTTTTCTATTTAGTTTATTGGTTTTCCTGGAAAGACTAAATATGGACAAATAAACAGACATACAGAAAAGCCTGAGAGTTGGAAAATAATGATTTTATTTGTTTGAAACATAGCTCATTTGTCGCATATCTCGACGAACCGATAACCGATGGAGAAGAAAGGTTCTCGAATGGCGGCAACGGGTCGAAAGATGTAGATTGGACGGCGTCCCACAAAGTGGACAGATGATCTGGTGAAGATCGCCGGACGCCAGTGGATACAAGTTGCGCAGGATCGTTCACTTTGGAAATCTTTGGGGAAGGCCTATGTTCAGCAGTGGACGCCTTCCGGCTGTAATTATGACGATGATTCGTTAGAATAGATGCCACAACATAAACAAATACAGCATCCCTATATCTTGGTAGTCAGCGGTAACTAGCGCTAAGTCGCGGTAATACTTAAAACTTTGTCAAAGGAGTGCCCGCGAGCGATGCGACTCACAACTTCCCCACTCTTTCATCTATAAACATAACACAAGTTTAATTAAAAACACTCCTTAATATCCCAGACTCAAAGCGGAGTATCCTAAACTTTTACGTTTATTTGAAAAAGTACATTCGCTCTAAATGTTTGTTGGGAAGTTAACAAGGAAGTTAACCGTTTATGTTTTGTTTGTCCGGATTTACTTCGCCTTTGAACTCTGTCGATGTCGATACAGTGTAGTTGATAACAACAACAGCCTTTATAGGGCTTAAAGGCCCCTCGTTACGAAAATATTTCTTTAGTTCCTTTTGGTGATATTGAAAGACATTTTTACGAACGCATTTCGGTTACAAACGTACCTATAGGGAGGGCTAATAGGCACCTAAAGTTTCTTACCTTTTTTGCGGCTTTTGTAAAAAAAATCTTAACGTTTTAAACAGACATATGGTAAATAAGGTAGTGGAAAATCTTGCTTTTTCCGAGCAGATGGTCACTTAAGTGATTTCCACATATAACGCACGATGCTGTGCATTGCCACATTTAACGCACACATCTGTCAGATGCAAATAAATTTTAAATTGTCCATCTTGTATTAAAAATTGGTCTAGTTGCGTTTAGCGATTCACCTAAGTTCTATGCTAAAAACAGACGTTGCCGCAGCAACAACGCTGAAACTTGCGTTGGCATGTGTCTCTGTTACACTTTCTATGGTAGATGTAATATACCTATTTCTTTTGTACCAGCTTCTGTCAAGTGTGGGAATCGCCTTAGGATGGATCTGACAGACCGCTGCGATATTTTAGCGCTCCGTTGTGCGTTAATTGTGTAAAGGCCTTATTAGGGTTGACCGAGCACATCATATTTTTGCAATGTTCATGAAACAGTGCGAGATAGTGTCTGTGCGGCGCTGGAGAGGCGCCAAGCAGCGCGCGTCCTGGAGCGGCGGCAGAGGGCGCTGCCAGGAGTTCGCTGATCGATGGCCTCACGAGCTGCAGCTGGTTTCCAGCTGCCGACTGTTATGCGCCTTTTATGTGCTCCTGATTTACGCAACGCCTATATGTGATGTGCGACTTTAAAATCTATTTTAAGGCACTTTTCCGATATTACCTATGAGATACCTATAAGATGCTGTAGTTTTTGCGTAACCAAATACTGTTGAACAAATAAATCTTGCGACCTTGGCACCCAGTTAGATATCAATTCTTTTGTCGGCGGACTTTCACATTTATGTTTTGGTGGGATTTAATTATACAAGAACCGAATGCTATAATCATTTTGATACTGCACTTCTGTGTGAATGAGTTTAATTTTATGAGTAACAAGACTAAATAAAATTAAACTGAAATTAATTTACGGTATAAATACTCAAACAGAAAATCAAAGCGGTAGCTAGTAAAATTTACAACTAACAAATTAATTGATAACAAATCCAAATACCAGCAGTCTAGTTATATTTTCCAGCAGCAGCGTTTATTATTACTGGCCACTCAAAACCCCTTTGGAAACTGAAACTCCAAATTTCAATCGAGTTTAGTTTTGGAAGCTCGTTTTCCACTCAATAAGGACTCCACTGCTCTCCGCACACCACTCCACGGTACCCATTGTGACTCATATTATTTCCAAAACTTTCAAATACTCATATTGAAACAGGAGTTTGCGGATTAATTTTAATGTTTCGTATTTTGCGGCTAAGCTTTTAATTTCAATTCGTGGTTTTCGACGACTAATTTATTAAACAATAGCAACAATTCGGTTTGAAACTCCACAACTGTTTGAGATTCAAGTACGAATATCAAAACTTTGATACCGTATCAAATAACGCAAAATTACTCACACACTTCAAGCATATTTGCAAGTCATAGATAGCGGATAAAATATTTGTGCCGCACAGATGCAAATTGTAGCGCTTCTCGTAGCAATTTGCTACGCCGTAGCACACGTAACAAAACAACCGAATTTCTAACATAGCGCGATGCAACTTCATACTATTCCATATCACATTTCAGCACTAATTTCTAGATTTTCTATTAATGGAAACATATCGACAATTCGGAGCGGTATTTTCGAGCAATTAATCCGCTAAATACTACACACGTCATTGTTTCTGCTTAAACCGACAGACTACGTAATTTGTGATGATTCAATCAGTGCCCGCATACGCGCACTATGATTTTAGCTGCACTCAATAATTCATGGCACGGTCTGTGATCCCAGCTTTGTTATATTATGCTCATTGTTATAGGCCGCGATTATTTCAACGAAATTGTACCGATGCTTTAAAGCCGTACGTCGTTCTTGCTATGGCTTCCTATAAGACAGTTGTCATATCACCCATCTATTTCAGTGTTTTTTCACCTGTATATGATATTTGAATGTGGCACAAGACGGAAGACCGTGTTGCTGTCTTGAAATGTAACATAGGAACATATAATGTGACATAGGCAGATCGCACACTTAACGATTCGTGCCAGGTTAGCCTTCGGGTTACAGAGGTCAGGCGACAGTCGCTCTGTGTAAAGACTTCGTTCCACGTCAAATCTCCTAGGTTAGGTAGCCGACCTCGGCAAAAAACGCGGCAAGCAGAATGATGTATTGTACATAAACCATCACTAAATTACTAAAGACCTAGGTAGAGAGACAAAGACAATGTATCTACAAGATACATACATACACATTTCACGCCTTTATCTCTTGCGGGGTAGGCAGAGCGTGAACGACAGTAAGAATATGGTCGCTAACACGACGTCTGATATTTTTGAGGATTGTTTTCCAAGGCTGTTTCAGAAAACATGTGTATCACTATAGTAACAGACAGACAGACCACAAAAACAAAAAGCGACTTCGTACTGTGTACGCTATCAATCACACAACTCTCAGGAACATAATGTCACCAGTAAATAGTTTAAACTGCCTAACTATATCAAACGTCTATCTTTCATCATGATTGGATCACATAGCCGAGTGCATGTATTACAAAAGTCAATTAATGCTGAGATGAGGAGCGAGCCGAGCGAGCATAGCGGGTAGAGTACCGAGCATAGCAAGTAGAGTAGCGAGCCTGAGGAGGTAAATCAGCTGGTAATGCAATAAGAGGGGTCGGGCATTTCGGAGGTGATGGGGACCTAAGGCATGTGTCTCACTTGAAGCTTGTTCCGCGCGATTCTATAGAACCACACGATATTACGTTCGACAAGTGTTCAAAAAGTAGCAAGTACAAGCAGTAGCCAAGAATTTTTTTATGTATTCATTAACAGACTTCGAGATATGAGTAAGTATGTATCGTATTTTATAAATATTTTACATCATTGTTATAGAAGAGCAGTACAAGAGATTGAAATTTATATACGCTCAAGATGTTGCGGTTTGGATGTGCTAGCTATCGAGATCCTGTTTACTAGATATAATATATCCAGACAGACAGACTGAAACATTTTATTGCTCACATTAAAACATTATACAAGAACAAAAACAAATACCATTATATAAGCAAAGGCGGTGTTATCGCTGTAAGCAATCTCATTTAGAGTACCTATCTGTTGCATCTTCTTCTTAGCGTGTCGATGGCAAATTTATATTTTATGTGCCCAAAATTCAGCCACCCGGACAGCATTTTCTGTGGCCTTCATGAGGTCATCAAGCGTGCAGGTGTCGTGGCACGCGGAGCAGGACAGGAGGTGTTCCATGGTCTGTGGAGTTACACCACATTCGCATATGTTACTAGAGCTATCGATGTAGCCCCACCGAGTCAGATTGTCTTTGCAGCGGCCGACCTGGTGCATGCAATTGTAGCATATAGTGGCTGTAATTAACTCGTTTTCAGATGATTGCCTTTGGTGTGTTCTCCTCTTGAATTTCATCTGAAATCGGCTTAGCTTATTATTACTTCGATAGTATACGTATAGTATCGCTTAGCTATCGCTTCGTCTGGTCACAGTCTCTAAGTAAAGTAATTAGCGAAGCTCTTTGGCCCGCTGATTGCTCCTGACGTGTTCCTCTCTCATGTCTTGTAATAAAGGATCACTTTTATATCGCATTAGCTAATTATTATATCGCCTTATTCACTACGCTTAATGGAATCACCGAAACTGGGTAATTGGTAATCATTTCTTAAGAAACTTTGCGCTTTCTGCTGGCTGACAGTCAAAGGTGTGTAATAAACTTAAAATTTAAGATAAAGAGAAAATTTTGACATTTACTAAAGAAGCTATGATTAAAAACAATACAAAGGACGATGGATTAAGCAGTTAGTCTGAAATAGCGGCAACTTTTCGTTATTAACTCCTTGTTTATTGCCATAAAAGGCTTACAGCGAGTTGCAGTTTATTTTGTGTTGGGATGTCCGGCAGTGTACAGCGCGGCTCTCGGACTGTAGGGATTACTCGCTGAAACATGGCTGGTGCTTGCTCGCGAGTGTACGCATCGCCCCATGTGGGGCATTAGCCAAATGTTAACGCGGAGTATTCGCAGCTATTGAACCATTCGGTGCACCAGTTGTACGGTAATCACACTTCTCGTTGCATGGCCAATATACCTACACGCTACGTTTGCAACATCAGTTGAGAAATATGATCTAGGATTTTGTTCTTTCATATGTTTATTGAGGGTTGAAATTGAGAAATTCGTATGAACACTAAGGAACACTGTAAATAAAGTATGCTTGTAAGCTATTATTTAGGTTAGCGGAATTATTTTGTGTCACAAGTGTATTTTGGTAAATAAACGTGTTTTTTATGTCTAAAAGTACGTCGCTCTTAATCCAGGATCCAGACGAAATCTCTAATACCTCTGCTAATAAGTAGGTCAATTAGTTTAATCCTAATACCTAGCAACTAGCAAAGTCAACTCGACGTCTTGTTTATCCGACCTAATTCCTAACAATTGTGTAAGCAATCTTGAAACATCAACGTCCAAAGTCCAAGTTTACAAACAGCCCAAGTTCCGGGCACTAATTTTCCAAACGATGTCTACAAATTACCATCGCCGGGCAGGCCAGGCCTCCGGCATAAATCCAACCTTTCCAAGTTAATAAAAATGATTTAAGTACGCATTAAAAGGATCTTTCTGCCACTGAGAACAGGGAATTTATAATGGTAATAATTTGGCCGATTGTCCCGTAATTGCATGGCGCAGGTAGCGAGCGTGCCGTAATACCCGGGGCGAGCCACGTTTCATATTTGTGGAGGTGAACTTGACGTTTTTTGTGAAATCATTGGGCAAGAGGGCGAATAAATGTAAAAGATGTTGTTTGAATTGCCTGCGGTTACTATTAAATGGCAGTAATACAGACAAATGAAAAGTATGACTATTATCCCATTAAGGTTCCATTTACCGATTTTTTGTGTGGTGCCGTGTGTTTAGAATAACGTCACCCTAATCTACCTGTGGGTGTATCCACTAAGAAAAATGGAGAGCAGCGTTCCCTTGAATGCAAAATCTTGCAATGCGCTCGCCAATCCGTCCGCCAAGCATGATGAGTATGACAATACTCCCCAATAGGCGAAGGCTTATGTACGACAGCAGACTGTTGTAGCTGTTAAAGTATGTGGGGAAAATATGACAATAACAAAGAAAAACAAACGTCCCCGCCAGCCTGTTTGTATTCCATTCTCAAGTTTTAATTCCACAGATTAATAAGGGAGTATAAAAGCAAACAATAGTGGCGGCAAGTGGAGCGGGACAGTAGCTGGCATACCAGTGCTGTCCCACTGTCCTCGTGTGAGATCCGCTCCCATTCACCTCGGATAAAAAACGTTTTCATTTATAAAGCTCTTTCTATTTCGATCGTCAATGAGGGTATTACGGGATTTTTTAACTTAATTTACTTTGTCATGCTGACAGCTATAAAATTTAAAAGCTCTTCACAGCAAGATGAAATAACTGCTATAGATTGGTAAAACCCTGTTACTATGACAGTAGTACACTTATAAATAAATAATGTCATTATCTAATATAATTGCTTAAATTATCAAGGTACATATCGGTTATCATTTTTTTATATATTTCGGCCTATGGTCCTTAGGGAAAGTTGTTTTTTTTAGTTTATTATTTTGTTAGTTTTTTAGTTTTAAGTCAGTTTTATAGGTTAGTTCATCCCTTGAAAGGAAGTTAGTAGTTTTTCTAACTCCCTGTATACAATTATTCCGAATTGTCAAGGAAAGGAGCATATTGGGAAGTCCCCAAGGTAGGAAACTATTGAAAAGTCTCGCCACGTAATTAATGTGTTGTTGGTTATCACGTACGCCGCCCGTCCTCCATATATTGTGGAGGAGCAAACTGTATTGCTGCACGTCTTATTTATTGTCCCGCCGATAAACACTTCCTAAAACTACTTGTATTATTTATGACCTTTACGGCGATAAAAAAGTGGGTATTCAATGAGACGTGCGCTTCATGAAAAACAATGTCGAAATTATTATATTGACAACTTAAATTTTTTTCGAAGTACAACACAAGTTAATCCTATTATGGATTGAATAAGTGATCAAGATCATAGCTGTAAAAGATATTTTACTAATTTAAAATAATTACATTTGAACTGTGTAGGTAACGTGTATTTTTAAAAGGGAAGACTTAGATTAAAAATTGATCTCGCTGGCATACTTTAAGTACGCCAAACATTTTAAGTATGCCCCTTGAGTCACGCCAATATGACAGCTTGAACTGCACACGTTAAATGATTGGGTTATACACGTGATTGCCAGATTTTATGGTGTCTTGTGACAGTGCGGAATCTCTTCAAGCACAGCGAGACCAATTTTAAATGCAGGGCAAGCAACGACGTGATAACTATTATTATTATATTGTGTAGGACACCGAGTCGTCCAACGACCCGATGACCCTGAACGACGTGATAACTAAAAATCCTTTTAGTTACATAGAATAAATCAACTGCGGTACTTACTATGGCTGAGTTTGCAGACTCTCATAGAACAGAAGCTCTATTTTTTAATTTTCGCATTCGAATATTTGTTATTAATTGTATTGTATCACACGTTCCACTACACGTGCATTCCGTCTTACCCTAATCAATTCACACTTATTTACCCCTGACACGAAAAAAACAAGAAGCTGATAGTGTTATATAAGGGGTTAGACGTTGCAGACTTTCGTATAATAATAGAATGTTTCTGTGTGTGGAAACTTGTTCTTTATAAAGTAAAAAATGTTTTTAAGGCTGTAAGCTACCGAAATAAAAATAATAACATCGCAAAGCAACGTTTTATAAATTGATCTCTTAGATTTAAGCTAAGTATTGCTATTGCGAAATATTTTGAAGCCGTAAATCCGGAAAGACATAAATCCTTCGTAATTAAAATGCGTTACGTGGCTATAAATTGTGCTGCCTTGACGCTCCAGTTGAGGAATAATAACCGACTAGGCAGGAGTACAACAGAAACATTATAAATCTCTTTCTTCATCACTACATAGTATAAAGCCAAGTCGCTTTCCGATGTCTGTCCGTATGTACAATGCATGCTTATCTTTAAAATTACACAACGGATTTATATGCACTTTTTTGTAATAGATATAGAGTAATTGAAGGGGAAAATATTCCTATATCACATGTATAAATGTCTTATTCCCACGGGAAAATGGTTAGCAGTGCTGGACGAGCCGCTAGTTGAATAACGATTCTAACTTGTAAATGTAGCTAAAGAAACAGTACCCCCCAGATAGTAGTTTACTAATTTAGTGCTTACTTAATATGGATAAGTGCACCGCATTATATAGTGTATGACCAAGAACAGGAACAGATCTTTTACGGGGCGAAATAACCCATGCAACTGAACAACTTTCCCAATGGAATATAAACCGATATATTTGGATAAAATTGTAACAGCACATTCTAAAAACGATATTCGTAAAAATATTTTCAGTCAGCGTAATGAATTTGACTACGATCGTCGCTGGTATCTAACTCAGTGCAGCTGCAACAGAAATGTTCGGCACGTCAACCCTTGTAGTACGGGAGCCCGTAGACGACTAAACCTGGACAAGGGTTACAATTTTCTTTAGGGAATTTCATTTAACGATATCGACTCCAACCCTTAGGCTTTTTTCACACTTAACTCACACTCAGCGCTAAAATAACGCATCCTTAACGCAGCGGTCTGTCAGATCCTTACTAGAAACGTCAATCCTGCGCTGCGTCTCGATAGAGGTTGAGCGGTTTTAGTATGCGGATTGACATTTCTAGTACGGATCTGACAGACCGCTGCGCTATTATAGTGCTGTGTTGTGCGGTAAGTATGAAAAAGACCTTAGATGGCGACACTCCTATGTTTGAGGCTTTATTTGTAGGCGATTTAAAACCATGGTTTACGCCAATAAGGGTTCATCCGGTAGATGGGTTTGGTAGGAGCTAGGGTAGGTTGTTGATACGAAGTTAGACGCGGTAGAAGAAGAGATAGATTTCGAGGAATGAAAAAGGCTGATTGTTGTATCCTGGATGAACTTTGGAACTGTCACGAAACAAACAGTAAAATAATCCAAAGTGAAATCTTCAGCAGCCTCCCGTACTAGTATCGAGCTATCGGCGTTGTGGGCGACGTGTGACGGTGATTGGAAACATGACACGTCACTCGCACGTCACACGTTGCACGTCGCGTTCCGCAGAGTGTATCACTCCAATATGCCAGAGTTGCCACGCTGTACGAAACATGCGCTAAATTGGAAATCCTTTATAAACCGGTTACTTATCTGGAGTGAAATAAAAATGCTGACCATATGAAGATAAATTTTGCCGTGTGATTCCAGCTTAGAATAGCATCAATCCATTCTTTTTCGTGGGTGTCGTAGAAACCGACTGAGGGAGTCGAGGGTTTCATGTGTATTGCAATTTTAGGCGACATGCTGACAAACTATCACTATAGTGATGCACGGCTTATCTGAAACGACCCTCAAACATTTGTCAGACGTGGCGATAATGACCGTAATTTTACGGTTGTTGACGTTGCCTACCCCGCCAGTGATATAGGCGTGGCATGTGTATATATATAAACTTGTAAAGGTGAAATGACTGTAAGCCCTGCTTCAGTTAGTTATTATAGCGGTCACGACGTCGTCGTTTACCGGAATGTCCCGTATCGTCCGTATTTGTATTGGAACAATTTATGGACACTAAATTTTTCATATTCCTAAATGGATGCTCCATTGTTTTTAAGAGACATTAAAAGGAATACGACAAAGTTTAATATACAAACAAAACAAGAGGAGAAAAAATCACGCCATCGATGATGATACTCTATGAAAAACGTATTCAAAAAGATTTTATTTTTGTGCTGCTAACTAAACTAAACGCACGTACATGACTCAGGTACAAGTGTACACTGTGGGCTAGACTTTAATAAAAATATAAAAATAATGTACCTATAAAAACAAAAACTTATCAAATCGGTTGACCAGTAAAATGATAAAGTTGTACAGTCCGATAATCGCGAGGTGTTACAGCAGAAACAGGAACTCGCTTTCCGCTAAATAAACGCTGGTCCGAGTTTGAGCCTACAGTAGGAACTTTCATCAACTTTTTGACAGGAGCTGCGTCCCGGGCCCGGCAGCGGCGAGGCTGAGTCCGACGTGAGGTTCTGATTAATTGCTGAATCGATCAAAACCAACGAAAGCTTTGCATTTGTTGTATGTTTGACAGAGTTCTAACAAATACTAAGGTTTGATGACTTGTAAGAAACTATGGATTCGATACCAACAACCTACCTTTGCTCTCATCTCTTGTGAATTCAAAAAGACGTGAAGACGCCACTGATTTATGTGCCGCCATTATTCTTGTTTAGTGTGACGTAAACACATGCCGCTGGGAAAATAAGACATGCACGCGTTATTACAAGCTGCTTTACATGCCGTTAGAAGCGAGACATGCTCTTAATGTCACTATAAAATCTGCATGATCACAAGAAGTACCACTCCAAACACAGTTTCTATTGAAATATATCTTTGCTAATTAAAGTCAGAACAACCCACTGACTTGCGTTACAGCGCGCTACGTCCAATTGTGACGAAAGAAGTCATGAGACGTACGTCTACTTCTCTCTGCGTCGCCTTCTAAAATGAAATTTCATCGTCACTTCACGAAGATACACTCTGTTGTGCGCCAGGCTACATACTGTAAACAATTTGCAACGCTGAAGATTGAGTGGTTAGAATATCTAGCCGTCATTTCAGCGCCGCAATTTATTTTCGCGCCGCCGGTTTGTCGTCAGTCTCAAGACGGTGCGGCGAGACTGGTCCTGCCCTTAATCGCAGATAAATGAATAACTCGCAGCCGCCATCCATCACTGTCACCAATTTTGAGATAAAAGCCATAATGCGCACAGGTTGCTCTCTTCGACGTCAGCCTCCTACTACAGATTCTCGTAAACAAGACTTTGGCGAGCGACCCGGAAAACCTGCTTCATTTTCTTGCGGAAAAGTAGCATGCATTGGCAGTAAATTGAAATTCCGAAACAAATGAAGTAGAGTAGAATAAGGCCTTGGAAAATAAAAGGCTTGTTGGGTTGGCTGGTGTTGGTGCTATAAAGTGAGGTCTCGCTGGCGTCACGTCGCGCGCTGATGGAGCCCGCGGTACGAGCCATTCTCCGCCCGACGTTATCGACGCTGCCAATTCAATTATATTCATTGAATGCAAATTCAAGCGAAAATTGACTTCCTTAGATTTTTAATTCAGGGGTGGCGCATAAATCTGCGCGACGACCAAACGTTCCATTGTTGCCATCTTGAATTTTTATAAGAGTGAAGTTTTTGGATTCGTTTTGCTTATGAAGCACTAAGAGGAGAGTGAATAGGTGGGTTACGTACGCTTACAGCACGACCCAAGCTCTCATCTCCGTCTGCGATATATTTACGTATGCAGCCATTGCAATGGGAAGTTATAAGTGCATGGGAATATTTCCCAAGGCGGAGGATCGACCGTGCGATGTAGAGTTCAATACATTTTCAAGACGTTCCGTGCTTACTTACTTGCATTGTTTGCCTCTCGTATTACAGCAAATATTGCCTCGAGAACACAAGTAAGATACGAAAAATTATTGTTACACTCGAAGAAAATATAATTACTAATAGCGTTGTAATTGAGAAGAGAACGAGTTTCCGTTCTTTTTGTTTTATTGACTTTATATAGGGAAACTTCGTAGATACAAGGATATATAGAGGTCTAATAAGGATTACCTAGTTAGGTACTAAATCCTTGTGCGAAATTACTCTTAAGCGAAAAAAGGAAGAAATCCTAATACCTAGCTTTTTCGAACAAAATATTATCGGCTAATGAAAGTTCTCTCATTTTATAGGTATATACATCCCTTAGCATCGCAGGTAGATGTCATGAGTGTAATAGGAAAGGAGGGTAATCTCCACGGCTGTGTAATAAGCCTCCCGGTGCTTTGTGCGACACAGGGTGCATCTCACCGTGACGTGCAACGACACTCATATTGCACAGAAAAAAAAGTTGTGTGCGGTTCGTAGATCCCCGCGTAGACGTCGGCTACGCGGCTACGAGTCACGTAGGCAATGCGTAGATGCGCAGTTGCATTTAAAACAAATATAAGTCAGATGAGAAAAAGAAGCTGGGTCATACACATTACATTTATGTATAAAGTCGATGTCAAATATAAATAATTAAATTATATTATAAGATTTTCTGCGCGAATTGTCATATTTCGTACTACATACCAAACGCAACAAAACTACTAAACTTCCGCGACTGACCTAGTAGGTGCCCCGCACCCATCTGTCTAAGTAGTGCCTATTGTGAGCCTAATTTGATATTTTAGTAACTAAAATATGCATACATAACCCAACTGTGTTATGGCTGTAGAAGAAGAAGAAGAACCCAAGCAGATTCGCCTAAAACGCAGTCATAATTTGCAAAAGTATTTCATTTTCACTTACACGTCTCAAACAGCGGTAGCCAATACGTAATCTAACCTAAGTCATCTAGGATAACCAAGTAGGTAAGTATTACTTGCATAATATCCAACAAACTTATGTCGTAGCTGTAGCTGTCGGTCGACTTAGTTAGAACACTCTAGTCTGCGGAGTTAGTGAACTGGGGAACTTGGTTCGATTGCATGCCACTAATCCGACACAAGTTCCGAATAATATTGCAACCGATTTACCCTTAATTAAGTTTCGTCAAGTTCCTGGATGATGGTTCATTTCGCCTGCTTACATAAATACTTTGCCGTGTGATGGCTTAGAATCCCATTTCTTTCCCGTAGGTATCGTAGAAGCCGACTAAGGGACGACTAAGGGTTTCATGTGTATTGCAACATGCGACAAGCTGACAACATGTCACCATAGTAATTATCCGTAGTGACTCTCAAATGTTTGTCAGAGGTGACGATAATTACCGCAATTTTACGGTCTTTAACGCTCTGTCTACCCCGCCAGGATATAGCCGTGATTTGTGTATGTATGTGTACATAAATACTCTATTATGTTAAAAAAAACTTTTATTGCACAGATATTATTTCAATCTACAAAATAAAATAAAAATGAAGTACTTTAGATAGATAGTAGATACTTTACGATACAATAATTTTCCTTGAAAGTTCGCATTTTTTCATGTCAAGGCTTGAGCCTACTTTGACTTGAGTCCTACGGGAAAAATTGTTTAATTTCTTGTTCTGATTCATCCTTTGAAATATTTACAATATTTTTGTCAGAGACAAAGATAAACATTTTATAGCATGTCTTTTGAAATGGTTAGATTCGTACTCGTATCTTTTCACGAAATTAGGTCACGTGATTTGTACCGTAAGCCATAAAATATATGCGGCTCGAGGCGAGGTCTCGTTCCAAATGATCTCGTTCAGTAAACAAATATTTGAAAATAAATAAGGCTTTGTATGTCCCCTCACAATATGCTCGGAGAACGCGAGACGCTTCGAGACGCCGACGTCAAGAGGCTGATTTATTTCAAGCCATTATTTTTCTCAGTCCAAAACAAACACACACTTTCAACATAAGCCGTAATAATATAGAGAGCTTATATAGGCTTGATTACAAGCTACAACCTGGAGTCGCTAACTTAAGGTATCACTGTCATTTTAAATCGAAAATGTTAGGAATGGAGTGGAGTGTTATCATCTAGTCTAATATCACGTCTTTTTGGTGATAATCTCTCTCTTTTCATGTGGAATACCGAGTCATATACCAAGTCGTCTAGCACCCGATGAACTCTGGTTTCAGAATTTTTCAACCGCCTTCTACAAGTAGTAGCAGGTAGGTGATAATATAAAACATGTTCGCACTTATGTATAGCCCACGAGGATTCCCTGCCTCACGCACAAAGAACACCCCACCCAAATCCATCAACAGATTTACGTAAATTCATCAATAAAGTACCTGCTCCAACCGAGAATTGAACCAAAAGCCTTTTTGCCGCAAGCAGTCACACAGTCACTGCGCCACGGTCGTCGTATGAAGTCAGTATTCCATATCCGGCTTAGAAAATTAATCGTGAAGATTTAGATGTGTAGGAAATCGTGCGTGAACGCGGAACAAAGTTGATTGCGTGCGTGGCATTTAGTTAAGATGCGTCGTAAAATGAATTTTCATTATGAAATTTGAGTAAGTATTTCATTCGCTATTTTGAGAATTCTCGCGAAACAAACTGGTGATTTTACAACTACACTACAGCATCGCCTACTCAAAGCATCAGCTAAATAATTCTGCACCGATCAGAGCAAGCTGATGTCGCGTAAGTACTTAATCATGTAGCTCGCACCTACACAGAGATAGATCAGCCGGTACATTGACACGTCAATATCGCCGAGTTCGGATGAGCTCGAGCGATGCTGAAGTTTCCTTCCGGACGGATAACTCCCCGACGTCAGCAGCTACCTACACCAGGCACGTTTAGCTACTCTTTCGACTATCGGGTGTAAGCAAATTGCTGCGATAAACCAGACATTTTTTGCAGTTAGTCCTTCCATTCATGTAAACACGTGAAAGTTTGCTGTACAAAATATTTCCACCTAAAATATTCATTTTGCCTTCGTTTAATATACGCACTCGAAAATTACAGTCGACGAATTTTGAAATGGCCCGATGAATGTTATCTACTTATTGATTTGTTTTCAACTCTTTCATAAAAATAGGGGAAAACACGGTGATTATCGTAACGTATATAATAACTACGAGTACTATGAGTAGGTGCCACCCGCCGGCTATTCTTTTGTTCTATTGTATTTGAAATATACAATGATACGAATTAGGTCGATTTATATTCAGTCTAGGTAGGAACTACACCTACATCTGCGACGTACCTACGTAACTTATTTTATGCGATCATTATCAAAACCTACTTATAACATCTTTCAGTAATGAAGGTAAGTTCATTACATAATACCTAAACCATTTCATATAGAAAGAAAGTAATAAAGTAATCGCAGCTCTTAGTGATACCCGTGTTCCAAGGAGAAAGCGGTCAAGAGCGGATTTGACCGAACTTGAGTGGCTCACTGTTGTACGTGGAACTTCGCCCAAGTTTCTTGCTAAGTAATTTCATATGTAGCCGTTCCTGAAAGAAGCACATAATAAGCTCCAGGGAACAACTTCTACCTAACTGAGTTTATTATTAAAAAGTTTCGAGAACGACCTTATTGGGTGGGTACATAAGTAAAGAAATGATAATGGTTCCTCTTTTTCTGACTTTCTGAGAGAACGTATTCAAATGAGTGTCCGATATTTCAGCTTAGCAACACGGAACTTCGAAGCGGAAGGATAGGAATCATCAGGAAGAAACCGTAGAATCTAAGGTAGCTATTATTATCTACATCCAGATGTGTTTTATTATTATCATCAGGATAACCCTATAAAAAGTGTTTAGTTATCTATCAACGAGCGGCCAGGAATGTTCCGGCAGCTGAGCGTTTTACCGTGGGAATAAAACGTTTTCCTAGCTTAAATAAAATTTCTTCTTAAATGTCTATAATATTAAATAATTCCTTATCAAAATAATTTTGCTCGTCTCCATTTTATCAGGTTGAAGACAAGGTGCAATAATCCTTTTAAACTCTCGCATTACCACAGATAGGTACCAGGAGTACAGAATGGCGCAAGAACACTAGGTAAATTATCAAGCCATTTAGCGGAGACGGTTGCAATTTCACGGGCGAGCAGCCTCCGGCTCCCGGAGGACGCATAACTGACTGACTGTATAGGCTGGCACAACTACTTTTCCTTATGCATTTTGCCCACATAACTATTAAAAGTTAATCGTCACAGATAGGTAGGTACCAGGAGAGCAGAATGGCGCAAGAACACTAGGTAAATTATCAAGCCATTTAGTGGAGACGGTCACAATTTCACGGGCGAGCAGCCCCGGCTCCCGGAGGACGCATGTAGGCCGGCAGGACTACATTAAACTTATGCATTTTGCCCAGATAACTATTATAAATTCTGTGTGGATGTGGTCTATTTATAACATATTCTCATCCAATATGACCACAATACGACAATATCACAAAAAAGTCTGCTTGGATTAATTATCAAATCCAAAAGTAGATAGGTATAGTCTACGCTGCGTTGCGTTCAATTGCTTGAAGTCAAAATATTCAGTTGTTCGTGTGTCAATCAACGTTATACTTACAAAAAAAAAAAACAGTTTTAACGTTCCGTAAGTACGTCTAATTATAAAATGATTTCGCAAGCCAAACCCATCCACAAAACGGACCATTTCACAATAGTCTGCTTTGAAAAGGTAGGTACAGCCCTCGGTCGTTTCAGCTCGACAAAACTTGTGGTGGGTTTTGTTCTACGAGGTTGATCTCCAGCAGTGCCTCCCAACCTATTGTGAAGTCCTCGCTTTGTCCACGAAAAAGTTCTGTTATCCAACACAAAGACGGGAAAAATTTTACGATCGCTTTCAGGCCATTCCGCAGATTAATTTACACCGATTTGGTTTAATTGAATTTGTTTTACTCGAAGACAATGCTTCTTTATTGAAAGTTTTAATAGAACACAAGTCTGGATTTGCCAAAGGGGGATGACACTTTTCTGGGTGTTTTTCGTGTTTGGTTTCTGGTTTGGCCAAGGTTTGGCTTCGTAATTAGGTATGCCTCATTATGATTATAGTGTACTGTGTGGTGTAGCAATGGTGTAGTTCCCACGAAAATAGGAATGGGCACCATAGAAATCGCTTTAGATGGACATATCGATGAGTGCCTAACTTTGGTGCCACAGCACATATCAAGATTTTAACGATTTTATTTTTTTGAAAGGGTTTTGTCTAAGTCTTTTTATTTAAGTAACAAATAATGTTAACAAATCACATGATCATCGTGCTAGGCCGCCCAAGGCCAACTATTGCAATTTCCATTATCTGTACCACAAAATCCTTAGTCAATACGTACTTAATTTGTGTGTGAACACAGCTTCTGAATAGATTGCTCTGTACCACAATATCAGCCACATCATTTTCCTTTGTATGGCCTACGCCTACGGTCTATCTACGCATTAACCAAACATCTTCGTTCTTAGTAAGACGGACGGTCCGACATCTCGACATCCCAGAGAAATGGGGTTAACATCGTTGGGCGTAATTTCTGAAGAGGGTCATCAGGAAGATATAATGCCATTTCTGTACCCTTGATGTCTTTTTAAGTGCGGACCCACTTAACCCTAACGCGCAGTGGAACCCACTCCTATTCGCTGTCGCCTCCACAAAACTAATGGAATTTAAAAAAACATTTGCAAAGCATTATTTTTCTTCCATTTGGACCTTATTTTCAGAGCCGTAAGGATGCTCAGTAGAAGAAACTTAAAAAAATTATAATACTTGCATAAATAACTAACTGTACATTGGTACATCGAAATATACTAGATTAGTACGATCAGCGTACCTAAACAAATTGCCTTAGATGCCTGGCGCGCTAATGCTTATAATGATAGTGAACCTGAGGTAGACCAGTAACAGTGCAGAGTTTAGGTCCATAGAGAAGACTATAGAGTTCAGTGGTGTAAGTATAGGAAGACAGCGGGGCGGCGGCGTGCGGGGTGTTTGTGATATTTAAAATTGGCGCCAGGATCCCGTAGTCAGTTTTCATTAGGCCTACTGTCAGATAGTTCCTACCGGAAATGCAAGTAGTGAAGTCAAGCTAAAATGTGCTTCTATAGATTCAGATTATCCAGTAGGTTGCAGATTCCACAGGCGAAATTTCAAAAATATAGAGCTCCAGAGCGGTACCCGCATGGCACGTAGGTAGCGTTCTGTGGATCAGAATACCGCTACCCACGTACCGCGCGGATACCGTTCTGGTTTGAACGGGGAAACTTAAATTAAAAGTTTAAAAAAAAAACACAGTTTTATACTTCGAACCCGCACGCATTGAGAACAATTTTTGCTATCAACTTATCGGAAGTCCCTTTCAATCGCGTGACGTGAGAGAGAATGAGTGAGAGTTCTGCCAGTCGCCGTGCCGCCGTGCCGAGCAACAGCGATTCAGCGCCAACCACGCCAACCAATACTGGTATCTGCCTAGTATCTAGTGTGTTATTTAAAAACCGATAATAGTCCAAAATATGGTAAGTAGTGATACAACACTACTACGGAAACTGCCGCAGTCAGTGTTGCCATGGTTTGATGCGCGGCGCGTCGGTTTCGGTTTTGATTTTGACAGTTCGCCGCGTCTCCAACAGCTGTTCGACCATTGCTGCGAGAGATTTGAAATCAGTTTACGGCACGTGTTCCTACTGTGCTTCCTATTAGTTAGAATAGAACAAAAGGATTTTCGATTTGTGTGTATATCATGGAAGAAGAAGCTGCTGTTAAAGGTAAGTGGTATTACTCGCTAATAAAACTACTTTCAATCTGAGACCACGCTGTTTTATCAATAGCCCTACTTGCGCGGTCCATGCAGCTTGCGTTTTTGTGTGAATTTTACGATATTTTCCTACGGCTCGTTACTGAATAATATAAGAGTTTTCTATAAAGTAATTCTATAACCAAATGCGTCGCGAATTCAACGGGTTTTTATCGTTTGTTGTATGAATTAATATTGAGCAACGCCGTTTCCATTTTAACCGCATTTTCCTAGGTCTAATCAGTTATCAGTTCTTCCAACTACTATTTTATGACTAATACTTTTTATCTATGCTGTTGGTCGAGTTCTACTGTATAGGATACTAATTTCGCTGTGTAAATTGAAGATGCGTCGTGACCTTGATATCGACTAAAGTATTGATAAAATGTATCTCAACGGATTTTATGTACGCGTTTATGTGGACAGATTTCAAAAATATGTAATTTTTTCAAATTATACAAGGTGTTTTATACCAAGGGACAATCAAATTCTTTGTGTCTAGTACAAAGTACAACAATAGCAATGCTTATTTCGCAGCAGCGCCAGTGACGCGGCTTCGTCGGCGTCTGTCTGTGGAGGCAGAGGAAACTAAGTCTCCTTCCACCTCAACTCCTTCGACCCCTACAAAGAAGAGGGCCACCCGCTTGGCTGCCAAACCACAACTGGAACTCATTGATGAACATGGTATGCAATACATTGTATTGATCAAGAAACATGATTAAACACTATGTTTAAAACTATACATTTACTTACAATTTATTTTGATTGTAGCAATTTCCCACAAATTATATTTGTCATCATTCTTCTTGCCTTATCCCGTTCTCTGTTGAGTTCGGCTACATACATACCTTCTCACAAATTAGATTAATTTCAATAATATGCATTTAAAAAATTCACAGCCCTTGACACAGATCAACCTCTACATATTAGTGACATACCCTACACATTTTTCAAAAACCTTTTCTCTATCTTTACAGCTGTGACTGAAAGCCCAAAAAGAGTCACAAGGAAATCCATATCCAGAGACATCGCTGAGCCCGAGGAGAGGTCAGTGACCCCGGCGCGCCGGAGCACTAGGACCAAGTCCAACACCAGCCTTGTATCTGAAGCTGACGAGAAACCTGCCACTCCGGCCAGACGCAGCACTAGGATCAAATCCAACACTAGCATAGTCTCAGAGACTGTTCAGAGTGTGGAGTCACCTAGGGCTAAGAGAGCCACTGCTAGGAGGAATTCTCAAGTTGGTATGTTCATTGCCTGTGTCTTCCACTATAACTTTTACTGGTAGAAACTTTGCAGCCTTTCCATTACTTCAATATAATAGCACAATAGCATTATTAACTATATCAATTTGTTTACAGTATTATTGTAACTTGTTAATTGCATTATTAGTATGACTATTAGGGGAAGTCCCCTGTTCAGCAGCAGACTAACAGTGGACAGTGGTTTCAATTGAGAGTCTCTAGCAACAATATTAAGCAACACTTATTATTTAATAGTTGCATAAATTAATTAGCAAATAAATTATTTTAAATAACTTGAATATCAATAGGTCCTTTCCACTGGCCGAACAGCCTCAGATGCTCACCGCCGCGCGCGCCATGCGTGCGATCCGCGGTCGGTGTGGACGTGTTTCGTGTGACATAGCTCAATTGCTCATGCTCGGGTGAAACACGTCTACATCGACCGCGGCGGTGAGCACCTGGGGCTGCTCGCCTGGTACAAATGCACCTAATCAAACTGAAATCATAACATGGTTTTGTATGCATATTTCAGGCAGTGATACTGAAGCCCCAATTACACCAGCAAGGACCAGGCGTACTAGAAAAGCTTCATCATCTAGCATTGACAAAGAAGGTAAAAAAGTACTACTGGCTTGCATTCAGTTCAATTTAATGGTGAACACCTATTTTTCTGAGATTCTTATCAGAAAAGTATTTGTCAGCCTTAGGTTAAAAAATTGTGGACCTTATGTAGGTTCTCTTTTTAAAAAATATTTTAACAAGAGCTTCTGTGAAATGATGAAAGCACAAGTAATTACATTCTCATTTAAATTCGAATTTGATTTGAATGTGGGTTTCATCACGATGTTTTTATCCTTCACTGTCAGAGCAGTTGGTGAATGTACGTGACTAAAAACACATGCTGTGTGATACCGGCTTAGAATAGCATCACCCCATTTCTTTCCCGTGGGTGTCGTAGAAACTGACTAAGGGGCTCAAGGGTTGTATTTTTATTGCAATTTCAGGCGACAGGCTGACAACCTGTCACTATAGTGATGCATGGCTTATCTGAAACGACCCTCAAACATTTGTCAGACGTGGCGATAACGACTAATTTTACGGTCGTTGACGCGCTGCCTACCCCGCCAGGGATATAGGCGTCAGGCGTGATATGCGTGTATGTAAAAATACATTGGTTCATGGCGGGGATCGAATTCAGGTCTCACAATTTTATTGTAAGACCGGTGGTGTCCACTAGGCCACCGACGCTCTTCAAAAAGCACAAGTAATTTTAAGTATTAGAAAATACAAAAAATAATTTAAGTATTAGAAAATTCAACTTATCTTGTCCAAATCATTTTGCCGTAAACCCGAATCGGTTCTAATGTACATTTTTTTTATATTTAACAAAAAAAGATAATGAAGGCAAATGAAATATTAATTTTCCTAATATAATATTTTCAGAAGTTCCAAGTATTACTGAAACTGCTGTGACACCAGGAAGGACAAGGAGAACCCGTAAAGGATCCACATCTAGTATTGACACACCAGGTACATAAATAATACAACCAAGATTACACTTACAATGCTTATAACTAAATAGAAAGTTAACAATTTCTTAGCAATTTTATGTAAACTGAAACAGCCTTTATATAAAAGATCAGTTATTATTTATATCTCATTCTTGGCATGTAAAAATATTGTATCTCTGACCTCTGTGCTGCATGATTTAGCCACATTAGACCTGTAAGTTTTTTTATGGTAGTAAGCAAATCCTATTGTGTACTTTTCTTACTGCCTGTCCTGTAAGTATCTGGATTTGGGTCTTCACACATAAGTGTTCACCTTTTTATACAGTCCTTAAATATAATTTTGCAGCTGAAGCAGCGCAAGCAGAGAAGCCATCACTGATTACTGAAGTTATTGCTGAGGAACCAGAAGAAAAACTGAGAAAGTCCACCTCTAATGACACAGCCATTGTCAATGACAACAAAGATGACTCGCCTACCCGAAAAAGCCCCCGACTTCTGGCCAAAAAGGGCAGAAAAAACAAATCTGAAGATGCAAACGAAACACCTGAACAGTCACAAGAGAATAGAGAACAGAATTTAAACCTGTCTACTGAACAATCTCATAAAAAAGATACTACTGAAGGCAATTCTAAGCATGACATTTCTGTAGCTAGCGCCGAACTTCTAAATGATTTAGACACGAAACTCAAGAAGAACATTTCTAACAAAAACAAAAGTCTGTCTGACGTAGAATACACAACAAATTCAAAGAAACGCGATCGAACAAAATCATGGACCACGTTATGTGCCTCACCACAAGCAGAAAGCAATTTCTATAGTGACAATGAAATTACTAAAAATAAAAAGAAGCTGAAGAAACATGGCAACACTTTAAAAGACAAGAGACTTAGTTTGCCTGCTGAGACTGGAAATGGTGATGGACCTAAGCAAACCGATTTAAACCATGTTGAAGAAGATCAAAACTTAAATTCATCTAAACAATCCAGAAAAAGTAAGAATAAATCGGCAAACTTAGAAAATTACATATTTGAAGATGCAAAAGCAGTAGACATTAGTAATGAAAGTAACAAGGAAAACCTCTTAGGTGTAGCACCTGTTGTCAAAGAAACCAGTGCCGAAAAACTTTTATTTGAAAGTGCGCCTAGTGCTGATGTCAAGTCTATGGTTTTTCTGGAAGATTCTGATTCAAACAATGACAATATAGAAACGCAAGGTAAGCAAATTAATAATGAAGATCAATGTGTCCCAGTTGTACTAGATCAATCTGATAAGACAAATGAACAGATAAACATATTTGCCATAAATAATCACAATAATGTCGACACAAATGACTATGATGTAGAACCAATGGACATAGATGAAACCATACCCGAAAATCTATCATTCACAGAGTTTTCTGAAGAAAATAAAAAGACCCGCAAATCGTCACAAAGCATACTTCTTGAAACAGATGATACAAACTTAAATAAGTCAAAGAGGAAATCTTTAAAGCCGGAAGTTAATGAAAATGTAGAGAATCAAGACAATGTAGATGAAAGTGTTTCAAGTACCAGAACTAGAAAAAATAAACATACACTAAAGCAATCACCAGATGATAGCGACAGTAAATCAGAAAAAATGGACCTTCCAGTGGAAGATCAAAATATTTCTACTAATAAAGATAAGAAATCTCGCAAATCTTCGATATCTGTAGCAATAGCTGACTCTACTAAAGAAGATAATGTCAAGGATGAAACTGAAAATGAAGATCAAAATATATCGAAAAATGAAAGTAAACGGTCACGCAAATCATCTCTAAAATCACAAGAATCTGATAGCAACAAGACTAAAAGAACATCAACTGTATCAAATTCGTATTCTGAAGACAAAAATGATTTTGTCGTTGATGACAACGACGATGGTGATAGTGAAAAAATACAAATAAAAACTAGAAAGTCGTCATTGTCTATACCGCAAAATAGTGATGAAAATAGTAAGTCTAAAAGAAAATCTTCTTTGTCAAATACGATAGATCACGATAAAACTGGGAGTGAAAATAAAAGCACGCTGGTTTTATCTCAAATAAAAGACATTTCAGCTGGTGAAAATAATGTTACAAAGTCGCCACGTAACACTAGTAAACTATCCAAATCAATAAACGTGGATGATACAAAGGAAGACATCATTGTTAACAAAAATCTGGCTCTAAATTACCTTACAAGTACTCCAGTGCAACAGAAAAATATGGATAAGTTGACTATGCCAATGAACACATCTGTTATCAGTCCCACTATTGAAAACAAAAGCGTTAGTAAATTGACCAAAACTACGCCAAAAAAGAACGTGTCCATAATTTCTAAAAGTTCAAATGATAATTCATCTGATGAAGACAGTGATGAGTCAGGTGAAGAATCTTCACAGGAAAAAAGTAACTTATTTGATGATCAGGCAGAAGACGCAGGCGAAGATTATGAATCAGGTGATAGTCAGGATGAGGATGAACGAGTATACGAGAGAGAAAATGAGATCATTGAAAGAGGTGAAACTTTAACTTCAGATGAAGAATTGTCAAATGATTCTGATTATGAGAAAGACTCGTTCATAGTCAGTTCTGACGAAGAAGATAATGAATTGCTTAGTGGCTCTGGAGATGATCTTGGTATGAGCGACAATGAACTTACTTTAAGTGCCAAATCTAAAAAGAAATATAATGAACGTAAGATGAAAGAACAAAAACAGGCGTCACGAGAAATGTTTGAAGCACGCCATGGTCATCAAAACAAATCAAACCAGAAAACTGAGTCCAAAACTAGTAATCGTAATCGTTTAGATTCCTCTCTTTTAAAATCTGATGAGGATATATTGCCGCCAAAGAAAAATAAGCGCATGCGATTGGAATCAACTATGGAATCAAGTCTAACTCAAACTGATACAGAAGATTCTAAATCTAACAAAGATATTAGCATCGCTTCAGACAAAGAAGAAATAGGTTATAAGAAAAAGAAGAGCAAGCGTTTATCAGAATCGGTATGTAATGGGAGCGCTATAAATGAGAAAGAAATCACTATTTGTAATCAAAGCACAACTGAAAGAGAAGATCCACTACTTCAAGTTAAAACAGAACCTAAAACACCTCTAAAAGATCTAGATATTTCAAGAGTTCAGGTCACTGATGATGTTGAACAAGTTCAAGTAGACGAAAACATGTCCATCATGAAGGCAAATGAAACCTCAGACCCATTGCAGTCTACAGTGCTACAGGAAGAAAATGACAGTGAGGATGATGATGATGATTCTATCAGTGAAAACGAAGAAATATCTAACAATTACGACAGTATTCTCAAAGATTTAAATAAAGACCACAAAAGACAAGTTAAGTCCCAAAACATTTCACTGAATTTCGAAAAAAAGGTTAAGAAGACTAAGGAACCCATAGTTGAAGAACTCAATCTTACGACAACCAAAGTGTCTAAGAAAGATACAAGTCTCCAGGCTAAAGAAAAGTCTGTGAAACGCGTTTTCAAGAAACTAGCTGATTCTGATGAATCTTCCGATTCCATTAACATGCAACTGCTTTTCTCTGAAGATAGTAATGGCAGTAAGGCATCCGGAGATGGGGCTGAAGAGAAAATCATACCATTGAAAAAATCTGATGCTAAAGTAGATATGCGAAAAAGCTTAGGTAAGATTCACATCACAAGTATTATTGATCTAACTAATAATTTGACGTAAAGTATGAATTGTATTGTAGATACTAATATTCTTGCTAATTTGTTTTTGGTTATTTACAGATGACGCAAATGATAACGAGGGGTCATTGAACTTTTTCATTGATACGAAAGGCGAGTTACCAGGTAAGCCCCATTAATGGTTATTAATTTATGTTAAATATGTATAGATTATGCCAAACAATAAACAAAACTTGGACTTTTTAAATTATCTCAAACAAGAAAAAAGTCGTTCTTTTTAAAGTTTTATAATCATTTACATTTATGAATATTGTTCTATTTAAAACTTTTCCAGATGCCAATGAATCCGACTCTAATGAGGCACCTGTTGAAATTTTGTACTCGAGTAACAAGAAAAAGAACAACTCAATACTTAAAACACCTACTAGTGAAAGGAAGAAGACAGTGTCTCAATCTGAAGATTTAGTCCCTGATGCTGAAAATAAAACACCCGCCAGTGGTAAGAAAAAGAAGTCAGCATCTGAATCTTTAAATATTGAACCAGTAGTAAACACACAAGACAGTACAAAAAAGAAAAAGTTGTCCATATCACAAGACTATAAAGAAGCCGCACTTCTGAAAACCCCTGGCAGTGATAAAAAAGCTAGAAAAGTATCTGAGTCAAAAGAAGACGTCACTAATGATGCTGAAAAAGAAAAGGTTACAGAAGAAACGGCTAGTAATGCCAAAAAACGCAAGAGAAAGTCATCAGCGAATAAGACCATTGACGATATTGAACCAGCAGGTAATAAATATGGTAATTTATGAATTCACCGAAAAATACAGGCTTGAAATTTCAGGGTACACATTCGTAATCTAGAAACCCTCGAGTCGTTTAGTCTAGAAAGAAATGGGGTGATGCTATTCTAAACCGACATCACATTTTCAGGGTAACAGGAATTTAAATTGATTTAGTTTTTTTCTTTTTATGTTTTAGGTACGAAAATGTTGGACTCTGCTCAAAAAATGAATGATTCTGTGGTTGGCAATAAAAATAAAAAGGTGAAACTTGCATCAAGTATAGACTATGTTGAAGAAAGTATTGCTACATTTGGAACAGAAAAACCAGTATCAGAACAAACCGATTCGAAAAAATCGAAGAAAAGCAAACACCCTCCCATAGAAATTGGTGAGTTTAATACCTTAGAGTATTGTTTCTCTATCGTGAGGTTTTTGTAAATTATTAGCCGCTATTTTCTATGTGATTTTTTAGTTTCAGAGCAAGTTACAAGGAAAAGCAAGAAAAGGAAAGAAAGGGATGAAGAACTTGAAACTACATCCAAGGTAAGGTTTAGTTACTGCTGTAGCCCCATGGATTTATGCTCAGCTATCACAAAATATACCTAACCTACACAAAATTTCCAATTACAGGTTTTCAAAGAAAACTCATTTGATAAGGTCAGTCACGTGCCTCGGCTCCCAGCTGGTATTATAGAACAACTAGAAGAAATACCCAAAAACCTACCCAAGAGGGACGTCACTGAAAAAAGCAAGGCAAAGAAAGTTGTATCAACAAGTAATTTTGTTGTAGAAGAGACACTCAAGCGAAAGAACAAGCCATCAGACTTTTTGGAGGAAACTGTGTATTTAAATGATGATGAAAGTGATGCAATTCCGAAGAAGTCCAACATTAAAAAACCAAAAGTGCTGCCGTTCCTTCCTACCGTGTCTACATCATACAGTGGATTTACGACTAACTTCCAAGTAAATGTAATATCACAGAAAATGGAGTTTGTCGCACGAAACAATGATGTTCCTAATTTCAAGAATGAATATCTGAACAACAAGAGAATCAAGAAATTACGCACATACGATCTCTATAAAAAACAACGGAATACTAAATTATCTAAGTACTAAACTTTTTTGTTTCATAAATTTCATATTCCGCCTGAATAATTATTTTATTATATTTGATTCATCAAAGTGCCTTAAAATCTACCTACCTATTGTAATGAGTGTGTGAAATAGTGCAGTGTTTTAGTGATAAATGTTAACTGGTCTGAGTTTAAACATAGAGTACAGTGTAGTAAAGTTCTATCAGGCAATTTCCAAACTCAAGTCAAATAACTGTGACAAACATTTTTTAAGATGTTGAACTTGTAACGCTGTTGAATCTGTTGATTGATGTCCTGTTTTAGATTAAGTTAGTAATTTAATAATTGTTTGTTTAATTTGAATTGTAGACATTTTGATGCATTTTAAATGTTAATGTTATGACGAAATATATTCAACTATACATTCGCTCTGATAGACAGATTTAAATTAAGTAATTGGTTAATTTTCTAAAGACTTCATTATGATTGTTTATTTTGTAATTGATGATGATTGTTAAATGTTATCAGCGAATGTTTGTTGAACATATTTTTCTTATTACTTTTTAATTCAACTTTTTTGTTTGGTTTCTGTTTTTAAGATTTGAAATACGCGCCATTTTTTAATATATTGCCGCGAGGTGGCGCTGGTGTCGCCAAAAGTGGTATTGCCTGAGTGCCGTTTGTTTTAGTTTTTGTATGATTAAGTTTTGACAATTTTACAAACTATATAATTAAATATATTCTTTAGAAAGAAAATATTATTTTTGTGTCAAAGTTGGTAAGTTTGTTAGCACATACACGACAAAAGTACTTCCCGCCTTATCATGCCGGTGTAAACAAACCGCCATGTTGTCGGAAGTGGACGAATCCATTGTAGCCGGTAAGTAGAACCAGTAAGTATTGGTAGCGATAAAATTAAAATTAGTATGCTTCTAAAAATAGAAGAAATATTTATTGTAGATGAAAAATATTATTTCATGTTGATAGAATACAGTTTCTACACAACAAAAAGCTTCAATGACTAGTGACGTCTATCCTTTGGACTGTATGAACCAATAGGAGCGAACCGGCTCTGGTCACGTGGGCTATGTCAACCAATAGAATTGAGAAACCATTCTTTGTGTACTTTTTCACGTAGTAGTAAAACTGATCGTGGTGTATATGGAGTGAGTGGTGTTTTATCTGTCAATCTCATGTCGATAAAAACGTAAATGTGTGAAATTCAGGATTATTCTATTGAGCATAAGGATATTTATTCCAATAAATATTCGGTAAGTAATTTTCCAAGCTAATATTTGTATCATAAGCTGCGTTTTGACAGCAAGGCGCGGACAATGGGAAAGTAACCGAGTTATCGTATCCCGCTCTTTTTAGTGTCATTTATTCCGTGTTTTTTGTTGTTCTCATTAGTAAAAACAAGTTTTCAAAACATGCTAAATCTTCGTAATATTCAATATTTTCATTAGGCCGAAATATATTGTTTATTTTGGTATGTTTCCCTGAAGTGGCGGGAAATCGTTACACAAATCATCAACATCTAATATTACAATAAGTAGTTAATATTGAATATTCTATTGCATGACAATATTAAATGGGATACTTGCTTTACTTAGTATTAAAGAAACAAATTATAAAATATGAGTAAATATAAAATTAATCCTCAAAACACGCGGCATAAAATAACGGTCGTCAATTTTATATTCTATCTCTTTCACTCGCTGTCACGTTCAGTAGGCCATGACAAGGATAGCATGATTATTATTATTATTTCAAGACATGTACACACAGACTGCCAGGCAGGCCACCACACACTATTTTGGTTTCTTTCATGATGTTTTTACGGATTATCTAAATTTAGACGAAAAAAAACGGAGTTTTATTATTTTAGTGTAAAGGACATACTTGAAGAAGCTTATTTCAAAATATTTGAAAGATTTGCAAAATAAATAATGTTCATAAAAAAGCCTTAGACAGTACAGCCAGCAAAAAAATACCATATATAAATTTATTTTTATGTACATATCTAACTAAATAATAAACGTATAGAGATAAATAAAACAAAATTCTGTTAAAAATACCTAGGTAGGTAAGTAGGTAAAATCATAAACTACATAAAAACCTCTTAATACTTTTAGGTATCTACCTACTTGTGGAGAATTAGATAGGTAGGTGCCTACGTAATCGTGCTTTTAAAAAGTTAAATTAAATAGTTTTATAATACGTAGTCCAAAATCCAGGTTCTTAATAAAGAGTTAAGTACAGCTTTCTTCCAAATCCTATTACCTACATTACCTATCCTCTCCTACGTAATATTTTATTCCCACGGCCCTAGTTTCGAGTGAGAATTTCAAAACGTTGAACAATGAGTGCACCATGTGCCTGTAGTAGTGTAAGTACATGCATGAGTGGCTGCATCGCGTCAATGTGTGCGTGCATTGCACTCAAACGAGACGGGTGGACGGAGCCAGCCACAGAACGGATGGCTGCTAGCTAAATGCAACTGCAACCTGCGCGTGTGTGTGTGCACTAGTAGTTTTTGTATACGGAGGTCTGCTACGCTGGCGCACACCTGTGTATCTCCATCGCCATGGATGGAACACGCGGAATTAAATACACTTTCATCAAACTTCATTGATGACGAGACGATGTTTGCATTAATCATTGCTGGAGTAATAAAATTTTAATCGTACCTACTTTGTGATCGTAAACCTCATTTTGATGCTGTACCACAGATTTAAAAAGTCACTTATATTGTAAATTATTGAGTACATACTTCATAGTAGTTACAGGAAGACGTTTACCATGCAATAGACAACGTTTGATATCACACTTCTATTCTATTTTGGGATTTAATTATTATTAACAGGAAGGACTTCAAGATATAGGTCGACCGCGACAGGTGTGCGGACGCCGTGCAACCTGCGTAACTTTTATTGCACGCCACAAGTGCATTTTTAATACTACTCAACCTTTTGCCTATATATTTATAATCTTGCAATGCGAGACCATCTGTCTTCATTCAAGAATAATAACAAGGAAAATAGACCTATGATAAATTCGCAAGGCATTGATAACGACGAGAAACTAATTGATGACAACTTAACTTAGTGCCGAAAATGAAACTATAAATAGTATCGAGTTACGATATGTTGTTTGTTGTGAAGAGATGAAGTTACAACTACATTGCCTGATTCTGTGCAATGCAATAGGCAAAGTTGTTTCTATTTTACCCAAGTAGGTACAAAATTTTAACTGGCAGCTAGGTCGACAAGTCAACACTACAACTGCAACTCCACTATTCTAACTTTTACCGATCTAACCTCAGGCCGGATCCCTCAGCCTCCATGGTTTTGTTTCTTTTGGAAATGTGGTGGCCCAACACAAAATTCAAAAGACTTAATTCCCACAAAGCCTATGTATCACAGCTAGCCTTGATACTACCAGACCTTTTACTCAAAGACTGCTTTTAGCAACCTCGAAAATTGAGGATTTGTGTTTATTCTTCGACAACTCCTACGCATTATTCATTGCTGGACCACGTGGGAGGTTGTTTCTTCCGCATCTAGGTAATTTGTAAACATAAGTACATTTCACTGAATCAAATCTGTTATGATCTGCCAAATATAGGTTACTTACGTCTTGGACCATTTTCGTATTTATGCTGAATGTGATCCGTTATCATTGTACACGAGAAAAGGAATTGCGTCTGATTTAGTGACTGACTGGGTACATAGACTTGACGGGTAGTTAACATAACTCAATCACCTTTTCTTCTGCATTTCCAAAGCACGCAGCCAACGACGCAAAGAACAAAATCTGCTAGAAAAAATAACAATACCAACTAGACAATATCACTATTAACAAAAGTTTTAAGTAATCGCCCCTGTCAGGCTTCTTATCTTTTCGGGGCGGCTATTTTGTCTTCGTGCTGTAGGAGTCCGCTAACGCTATTACTTCCTACGTCTATTTCCACGTCCAGAAGTCGTACAGAAGAGGCGCTAACCTTGGGTTTCCGGTTCCTTAACCAGGAGCTCCCTTACCGTCGTCAGGGAACTAATATAGAAATGACAGAAAGTAGACTTCCCAATCTGGCCCTGGTAAGAAGAGATAGATCATTCTATATGCGCACTGGCCGCATTTAAAAGTAAATTCACTAATGCATACTTACTGAGCTTCCGAAGGGAAACAACCCTAATCTCTTCGGTGCAAAAAAGAAGGACGTGCTCCTTCTGGAAGAGTTTGCTCTATCCATCCTAGATTGTCCATGTACGCACATACTGTGATGTAGCGTAACATTAGACTAGAGTTAAGAGCAAACCAATTTAAAACAATAATAAATTAAATCTCCATACTCAGTTGTGTGTGTACACTAGCATATTTCAACTTGATGTTATTATGACTAATTTCTCGGTCATCATCCCCATTGGGTGTATAAATCTTTGAGAAAAACTGCGCCATATTATTCGTAGCTCTCTGTAGGTAGAGGTGGATGGGTAGGTACATAGTTTACGCGAGGTTATTGACCTGAAGCGCCATCTGCTTTTGTAAAAGGTTGAATTTTTCGTTTCTTAAATTTTTAAATTTCGCTGTTGTTAATACCGTATAATATTAAGGCAACGTCGTCTTTCATATTTCATAAAATATATTTCGCAACAAAGATTATTCTTGAATAAATACTCTACCAACTAAAGTTTAACGTTAGAATTACCTTCGCTACTTCTACAAAATTCAAAGTTAGTGCATTATATCTAGATTCTAAGTTAACTTTCCTGTCTAGACGAGGGTAGGGTAGGTAGCAAACAAAGTATAAATAAAAGTCACAAGTAGAATATTTCAGTTTCCCTCCCTTCATTTGAAACAGGGAAGCGGGAAGATAGGAGGGGAATGCGCAGCGCCTCGCGCAAGTAATCAATACGGTTCCCCTCCCTGATCGGTGTCTATCCTGCGCGCGCAACTAACCTCTTAGGAAACCCTTTGACTTTTCGCGCCAAATGTAATTTATATTGCTTAATCCAATCTTTACTTTTGTTTAATATCTGTCGTCTTCGTTTTATTAAAATTACTTTCTATTGTTTTCAGGGACACGTATAATTTATATAATAAAATTATTTCATTAGGTGTCTGTGCAGTATACATGACCATAAATTACATAAACATTGTTATTGAACTTGGATTGCATAATTGCCTCCTAATGTAGCTTGTTTTTGTACTACACTTTACACATTCACATGGCTGTAGTGTTCGACGGCGGTCTTGCTTTTCCGAGACGTCGATTTTTCGCGGTTGCCTACCTACGCTCGTGCGTCGACCAGCGGCGCAAGAGCTGTCATGGGCGGGTTCAAGGCGACCGCGCGCGGTCAGGTTCGAGGACACGGCGGGGCCCCTCACGGCGCCTCCGCTGCAGTCTCCCTCGTCTTCACTGAAACCTTATAGAAAAAACTCTGCCGTCTACGGTTTTATACCTCCTACACGTAGAAAAGTATCAGACTCAGTCGCTAAGCTACAACTAATGCCTAGTATTTTTTATGATTAAGTAGGTACGATAAAATTTTATTGCGGTAATCTTTTTAAAAGCCTACTTGTTAAAAGCGGCAGCTTTTTCTGGGGATGCCAACATGAATGTTTTAATTTATGTAGCCTGTAAACACATAGATAGGCAACTAATGTTTTGTCTATGAAAGGCCTTTATCTGTAACAGTCACCAAAAGGTATGGTAAAACAAATTGCCGCATATTTTGCTGACTGTACGTACATGTGTGTTTATACTTAGCAGACAATAATTATGTGTTAAGATTTTTTTATGTACTATTAACGAACATTATTTACAAATATAAGAAAAACAGGACATTTTTTAAATTCCGTATTTTTTTGTCTGATTGATTGTAGAGGAATTATACTTGTACATATTGCACGTAACGCACGAGATGAACTCTAGTAGTAATAAAGAGCGAGTTCATGGCCCTCTCAGGCACGGCGCTCTACCTACCAGCCAGACTGATGGACAGTTCGGTCAGACCGTGAAATACCTACCTACCTACTCAGATGTTGGCTTCAATGAATATAAATAATAATAATAGAACTAATTTGGTTAATAGCTAGCTAGCGCTCTTTCATATTCAAACGCGCTGATATTAAGTACCTACTCAATTACTCATATTACGGATATAACTCTACCTTACCTACCTGCTCTCCTCTACTATTAAAAACTGTCACCTCGGAACAGTTTTTGTTGAGAATAGAATTAGTTAGCTAACAGGGTGCAAATTTTGGCTTAACTCTTAAGGGCGCCGCGTGTAGCGGCTGCAATGTCATTAGGGGTCGTTTCACCCTCTTTCGATCCCTTCTCTGTCTCTGTCACCCACCCCTACCCAGTCTATCTCTTTCGCACGCGACCGCAGATCAATTTTTAATGCTCCCCGTTTGGAGGGAAATTCAAAATTTCAGAGACTTATCCACAAATTCTAATTAATTATCATCTGTTACGGTTGAAATATTGACAGTACATAGAAATCTGGTTCCACATTGTAGTTTTTCTTAGGCGAAATCCTGGCAGGATATGGTAGAGAATACTAACCTATGTCATATCGTCAGGTAAATGTGGTTGTTCAGCTTAGTTATCATTATCACAAAACATTAACGATGTGCCCCGCGATGTCCGCGATAAGGTTTAGCAGATTGTAAATGAAATTTAGAAGTGGTAATGTTTGTTATTGGTTATGGCTATCAAGCTGACGTGCCCTCTTATCTGTCAATGCACCCATTCGTTCGTAAACTATTTTGGCGTTACATTCAAGAAAAAGAAACGTACAACATAATGGTTTGCCTTTTTAATAGTTCGGTGCTCTCACCTGCCATTGGTCACACATATTTTGACTTTATTGTGCAAAAAACGACTTCGTTTGAGGGTACAGACAGGCAGGTAGACAGCCACCACGCGAGCTGGTTTGGTATCAAGGGCATTTGAATGTTTATTTGAGTACCGACAATCGACATACCTATACTATACAGTATTGATTTAATTTATATTGGCAGTGTATCAAATTATGTATTTTGAAAATAGCTGCAAAGACTACACACTAATTTAAAATGGAAACTTTCCAGTAATCAGGCGGAAAAACTCTTCCGTTTCTAATCTACTGAATTACAGAACTCTACATCCGATCGGAAGAAGATGAAAGTAAATATTCTTACACACACTGTTAATGGGCCACCATACCAGAACAAGTTTATTTATAGGCACGGTACGGTAGAGTAAAAGCACCCACAAAAAACGTCGTCCTGAATCTTGGAAGCCTTTGGCTGGTTTCGACTGTAGTAACGTGTTTTTTATTCAAGCTAGTAAGCGATCCAGTCGGGCCCTCGTCAACCAATCACGGGTTGGTGTAGGTCTACGTTTTAAAAATTGAAACTATGTTTTACTGCCTGAAACGTGATATAACTGTTCTTTTATTGAAAATGTAGCCGGTACCAGGTACCTCTAGTAATCGCGGAATAAATAGAATTCTTTTTGTACTTGGGAGTGGAGAGGGGAGACTAAAACAGTATATAAGATAGTTAGGTAGGTAAGTTTATCAAATCGGTAAAATTTAATGTGGCATTGGCATGTATTACAAAACTCTACAAACAAAATACTTTTTCGATTTACCGACTTCTGCCACCAGATGGCGATATTTTATTTGTATTGCATGATACAGAACATTACTGCTGAATTAAAATAATTGTTGAACTTTTTTGCTGACGGTACTTGATGAATGTATGAAAGTTTTACAAAAGTTGCGTCGCTTATTTATTTTCATAAACGAAACGTAGATCGAAAATAACTTGTTCTTTGTCAGAATCATTTGGTCTTACTGAGAAAATTTCGAGATTGTGTGTGATAAATTGGAACTTATAGTACGAATTTATGGTTAACGCTCCAGCATTAATAATCTGCAATCCTACACCGGAATTCAAAACAAAAAAGTCATTCCAATCATCAGCAGTTCCTGAAATAAACCGCGTTTAAAAATGTGCTGTATTATGGTCGTTTTCAATGAGCGTAAACAAGATAGCGCTCATACAATTTACTCTTTCTCCGGCGGGCCGGGGTAGCGCATACCACAAGACAAAAACAGGTTTCTGTACTACTACATAGTGGTTTCATTGTACCGCCCTGCCCCTTCTTCCCCGTGCCCCGTGCCTTTGAGACCCACACCAGCCAGACTTTGTAAGACTTGTCAATAAAATTGGCGCGAAAAAGTTTTCGGCTAATGTATTTGAGATAGTTTTATGAATGGAGATCATCAATTAAATACGTTTACAATTAGTATGTTTTTCTGAGGTCAATAAGAAAAACATGTATGATTTTACAAAGTAAAGAAAATTATTTCAAATATTTGTTTGACTTGTTACAGGGGTGCTTAGACATGGATCTGTACATCACAGACTCCTTGCAGGACATGCTGGACATGGACATCAAAAATGAAATTGCTACAGACCTCAGTAGCATCAACGATTTTCCAGTAAGAACAACATTTTAATTGACAATAATAATAAAATACTTAAGGCGGCGACATTATGAAGTCCATGGCACAGTTTCATGAAAGGCAGAACTATTAAAATCCCTTTCGTGTTGAAAGTTGAATTACCATCTGACAATCTTTATTAAGACATTACAGCAAATCATTAATACAATTTTTATCTCAATTTCAGGATTCATTAGGATTAAATTTTTCCGATCTGCCGCCTTTATTAGACATGGATACAGATAATTCGGCCACGTGGCTCAACAACTCGTCGAGTTTCGTACACAACCTGGACTTGTACGGCTCTGAAGCGAATGCCGTCATGGTCAACCCCAACTCTGTGATGCCTTCCACATTCGCCGAAACTCCTGTGAAAAGTATTGTAAAAGAAGAGGCCTCGAATCTGTTGCTCACGTCGGCCGCGAGCAATGAACAAAACAGCACGTCGATGCCGAGTCCAAAAGAAGAAAAGAGCCATCTAACATTCTCACCAAGTACAATAAAAGTGAAGGTAGAGCCTGAAGAAACACCAGCACCCTCGCCCACTCCAGCACCCGCCGTCACAGTGAAAAAAGAACTAGAAGAAGCAACGCAAATGGTCATCTACGTGCGGAAACAAGATAAAACAGTGGTCAAAGATTTACTAAAAGACTTAGACTTGAACAAACCCAAAATAGTGAACACGCAACAAAACACCCCAACGATTAGGGTAAAACAATCGCAACATGAACTTATCAAAGTGAACGGCAAAAATTGTTCAATTTTAAATACGAGCCATAAAGTATCGCAACAGTTAGGCACTAAGACAATTATTTCTGGTAATATCCACATTTTGGACGCACAACAATCTAGGACAATATTAGCGAACAGCAACAAAAGTCAAGCAACGATCTTGATTGACAATTCCTCGTTAAATAATAATAGGATAATTAAAACTGCAGTGAGTGGCGCGTTTACAATGGACAGTAGTCAAACAAAGTATGTGAATGCGTCGAGTAAAACGCACGAGTTCCCCAAACCCGCGTATTCGTACTCGTGTCTCATCGCGATGGCGCTCAAAAACTCCCGGACGGGGAGCCTTCCGGTTTCAGAAATCTATAACTTTATGTGGTAAGTATCGAAAACTTTGCATCATGTCTTTTTTCATCACTTGAATTGTTCTCATTACTGTGTAATTTTTCAGTCAACACTTCCCCTACTTCAAAACCGCGCCAAATGGTTGGAAGAATTCAGTTCGGCACAATCTTAGTTTAAATAAATGTTTCGAGAAAATTGAGAAGCCCTCGACGAATGGAAGTCAAAGGAAAGGATGTTTATGGGCAATGAATCCATCGAAAGTCGGGAAAATGGATGAGGAGGTACAAAAGTGGTCGCGGAAAGATCCACAAGCAATCAAGAAGGCTATGGTTTGTCCAGGTAAATAAATGTATATTTCCGTTCAAGTTAAACTATTTATCGATTTACTCATTTTGAACCGAATTAATTAGGTAATCGATTTACATTAAATAACTAGATATCTTGTTTTGATTGCATATTTTAATTAGCTGTAGGTATAATTAAATTATTAACTTGGACAGTCGTTTAAACTGTCATTTCCCGATTTTTTGATGGAATCTTAAGGCGAGGAGTTGCTGCTCAAATCACGATTTCAGGGGGTGAGGCGGGGGGGGGGGGCCGCCCGCGCTCCCTGCGCTCAGACACATCATCTGGCGCTCGCACACTACGCACCCGTACGTCGTGTGTCTTATGGACATGACCGCAGTCCGACCACCTTTTAAATATATTTGAGCTTTATCCCGGCCCTGGAACTTTTACTTCTACCGTAAATTATTTTATTTTTGTGATAATGCGACGAAACGAAATATGAATGTGGGTAGATGGATGGACGCAGAAGAGGAGGAAGGCCTTAAAAGAACGTAATGGCTAGTTAAAACACACAAATTTAATTACGAAGGAAGGATGTTAGGAAAAGTACCTTTTATGGAGTAAGCTCCTTTTATGAACCTGTCCTTGAAACTGAACAACTTTCCCCCTGGAACATAGGTCGAAATATGAAAAAAAAATCTAGCCGACCCAATTCAGATTCTGTAAAGTTAAAAAAGTACGAATAGATTGTAAAAAAGATTATAATGAATCAAACGGTGTAAACAATTATTTCAATTTTGATAGAAAATGGTCGAAAGTTGGAAAATGTCCCAAGTCCAAAAATTTGAGTACGAAATTTCAGTTATATTTGCTATACGATGTATTGTTCTCAAGATATATGCACTTTTAGTTTCCATTCGTTTTTAATATTCAAAAATGATATTTAACTAAAATGTTAAATGGCGTTTTGCATTGGAGTCCTCAGTCACGCCTGCTTCTTGCTATAGGTAGGTACTTCGTTGTTTTCTTTTGTTAATGCCGCCGGCTTAAGTGCCAACAACCGTCGACTTGAGCTGTAGCCCGTGAAATACTAGAATTTACATCATGTATGTGGGATGATTTGTAAGATGAGACGAACAACGAATGGACAACTGAACGATAATTTTTTAACGTAAGCCGGATGTTAGATGAATTTCTGAAGTATGATGCTAGAACGGAAAAGCAATGTAGGTGAGTAAACGAGCGTGAAAGAGAGGGTGAACAGATACTTTTTAAATAGGATCACGGGCGAAAAAACCCGGGGTAATCTGAAGAAAATTCGAAAATTAACTTATTCTTTCTTCTACATCCACAGCCACAGAGAACTTAAAACTTCGCTGTAATAACATGGGTGTATGTTATTACAGCGAAAATAAAACTAAAAAGCTTACAAAAGACTTTAGTTAAGTGCCCCATCTCATATAAAACATAACCCTTTTTCCAAGCTGGTCGGATAAAAAACAAAAAGATGCAATAAAGAATAAAAAAAAGTACGCGTGACAGATAATTGCCATTCGCAAACGCCATTAAACATTTCAAAAAAATAACTTTTGCGTAAATTAAAAAGAATGCAAACTAAAAGTGAAAATACCTCAAAAATGGTGCAAAGTAGAGCAAAAATTACTCAGTTTCGGTACTCATATTTTAGGACTTGTTTGATAATATTAAAATTAAAATTGGGCCCCTATTTAGTCCGCAATTGTCCTAAGCCTAGCCTCACTCACATGCGCTTTATTGAATTCCTACTTTTCTTGTTATTTATTTCACTACCTCATTTGTTCCAAATTCTTATTTGGTCTACTTTTACATTTAGTCAACTTCCTCATTTATTCTATTCCCTAAAAATATCTCGTCAAGCCCACAATTAGGGACTTTCTAGGGCCACAGACCACCTTTTTATTTTGTTCTGAAGAATATGTCAAGTGCCACGTTATTTTAAGGAAATATAGATGGTGCGCAAGGGGATACTGGGTATTACTATAATGTTATCTCTTTGATGGAAGCTTCAGTATGAACATAAAGGTTCATACTCAGCTCCTAAACCGCACCATCTAATTAAACTTACTACTCTTACATAGAAAGTGCCATATTACCCTAAAAAACTTACAGTCTGGCATGCATAGTTTTCGAGATAACTCAGGTTTTAGTTTCACAGCTGTCACCTTAAATCAAGAATTCGACAAAACATTCAACTATACCAAAGAAAGTAAAACTACTTTATTTCCGAAACTAAGGTTTTTTGTAGTTCGTGTTCGTGTAGGAGTAGTGTGTGTAGTGACATCTCGTGTTCATTCTCATAAACATTCATTCTCGTGTTCAACCCACGAGTCGGACGAGCGGAGTAAGCAGCAGTCAGCGATGTGTCAAAAGCGTGACAAAGAGCAGCGCAAAAATTTTGTAATTGTGAAGAAGCTGGTAAGACTGCTCTCTGATGTAGTTTTGTTTGTATGTCTTTATCCCATACCATCCCGACCACAGAACAGCGTATGGGTATCACAGATTATATATACGTGGCTAGATCATGGCGTACGTAAGCAATATCGTCTTCAGACTTAAAAAATATCACTATTCGCTCCGTCCGAAGATTTAACGCACAAAGAAAACAATATATTTGCGTGCGCGCACAAGACATCTCTGGTCTGTGGTTGAATGACCACCGACTGGATCTAATTTGGCACCGCTGTGTCGGTTTCTGTAATAAGTTCTTGGGGGAAAATAGTTTAGATAACCTGTCAACCAAGAGTTATCTTGAAAAGATAATAGGTATTAAAAATTACTTGGTACTTACTGTACAAACGCTACTCATGTTCAGAATGCACCCTGTAAATATTTAAAGTGAATTACTAGTTATGTATCATTCCTTTCTTATTATAAGTAAAAAGGCTTGGTTAGACTTTTGCTTTTTATTATCTTATAGATGAAATATCGTCTCTCGTCAAGGCTAGCTGAAGCGACAGCTACGATAAATTTTTACTCGTCTCGCCAAAAGACGTAACCGACGTAATAATAAGCGCATACTTAAATTACGCCTTTTGGTGTCAGCCATAAAGTATTTTATCAAGCAATCTGTCCATGTCACTAACGTCATAAGTAAAATGAGCGACGTAATAATTACGAAAAAATATTTGTCAATTTTGCGGGAAATTTTGACACAGTACCGGCGCTGGCAAGAGCCATTTGGGTACTGGCGGGGTAGCGGGCGGTGCGGGATGTCATCGGGAGGTTGGTTTGTCGGCGAGAACCGTTCTAATTTTTGGAAAAAAATGATTTGTTGAATTAAAATCTGTTCATTCACTAAAACCTAATAGTATAATTTATAGGACATTGAAATAGGAATATTCTACATCAAGAAACTATATAAAAATAGTAGTCCAAATTACGATAAAATTGGTTTGAAAATATTTTTAATGCTCTTTTTGAGACTTTTTTATTAAAATATGTCAAACCAATCGAGTCATACGATAGTGTTACTAGTAGATAATATCTTCAAGTATGTCATATATTTTTTTTAGGTCTTGGTAGCATCAGTAACAGGCTTAAAAAATTAATCGAAAGTAACGCTTTTCGTTGGCCTTCCTTCATAACAGCGTCTTAATCAACCTAGCTCAATTCGAAAAATCGTTGGATAAAGTTGTATCGTACTTGTGTTCACATTTCTTCGTCTTGTTATTTTCTATTCCTAAATTCTTCTGAATTAATGACTATTTTATTCTTTCTCGAATCAGGTTTTGTACACGTTGTCTCTGTCACTTTTTGTAATGTCTCACTTCCGTAAGTGAGATACTAAAATATTTCAATACAGAAATAAGCTGTACTTGTTGTATCGTTATTCTTTATCTTCCACCCTTTAAATGTGTGTGCAATAAACTGTAACATAAATGTATTACAGAAAGTTTGGAAGCGCTAGAACGCGGCGAGATGAAATACAGCGGCGCGGGAGTAGACCCGGAGGGCGAGGACGACGCGGACGTGGAGGCCGACGCGGAGGTGGAGAGCGAGCTGGACGCCGACGTCGAGCTCGACCCCGACATCAAGGAGGAGGTGGACGAAGAAGACGGCATTATCGAACAGGTAGCTCACTCATTTGCACTTCGGATAGATTAGGATATAATCATGTGAAGAAACGATCTGTAAAGCATGAGAGCCTGAAATATGCAAGAGCTTCAGCGGGAGCAAGCATCACAATCGGCTACCATTTACAAATTCTTTAACCGGCCGGGTATACAGTCTCCTTCTTTTTTAGTCTAATTCGCTATACGACTGGGTTATTAACATAATACAAAAGTGGTCCGCTTAAAAGTGTGTTTTGACGCTATCCAATTTGACGACCGATGTGGCGCAGTGGTAGTGCGACTGCCTCTGACGCAGAAGGTTCCGGGTTCGATTCTCGGTGGGTCACTCACAAAGTTGATATTTATCACTTTGTGAATTTGTTCTCAGTCTGGTTAGGACATTGCGGGCTGAACCACCCGATTGTCCGTAAGTAAGATGGTTCCGTGTTTCGGATGACACGTTAAGCCGTAGGTCCCGGTTGCTGTCTATGATCACTTAGACGGCGGTCGTTACACAACCATGTCAGAAGCCTGCTACTTGTAGTAGGCGGTTGAAAAATTCTGACACTAGGGTTCATCGGGTCGTTGGACGACTCGGTGTCCCACACGAAAAGAAGAAGAAGACGCTATCCAAAATAGCAAATTACGGCCGTTAACGCTCTGCCTACCACGCAAGGGATAAAGGCGTGATATATGTATGTATGTAAATAGCAAAAATAGCGAGATAATATGACCATCTCTCAGTATTTTTACACAAAATATCGTTTTAAAAAGTAGGTAAATTAGTAAATTTGAATTGCTTGTCATCATGCCTATTTAAGTAGCAGAAAATACATGACGACGAAATACATGATAAGACTATTAGGAAGCGACGTGAAGACTTTAATAAAAGTTCGCAACGAATTGAGAAGCTCTTCCCTTTTTCTCGTCTGTTGAAAATCATTTTATACTTTACTCATTCAATAATAATTTAATTTATTATTTCATGGGTTTGTTTTCTTACGCGGACAATGCTTTTGTTGTACAATTTTTCTGAAAATGAAAACGGCAATTTTGATCAACAGATATGCACGCATGCTCTTTGAATTTTAATTTCAATCGTGTGATACAGAGTAGGACTTTCCTATGAACTCTTGTATATGAGTTTTTGTATGGTTAGAAATAGTTTCCCATGGAATGTCCTAAACATAACAATGTAATGTAATATCCACAGGAGCTGGAAGTGGAAGAGGTGGTGGAGGGCACGGGCATGGTGGGCGGCACGTACCGGCTGCTGGCCACCGGGCCCTCGCCGCTCGCCTCCTACATCACCGACCACGACTCCAGCGAGGAGCTCAGCGACATCGAGGTAAATAACATCCCTCTCAATTGTAGTTTTAAAATAACTTCCCGTATTAGGTAGGTATACTTCTCATCTAAAAATCCGGGAAACCTTGCTATGTTATTCAAAAAGTGTATTTAGTTTGGAATAAATGTCTGATATCGTGTAATAGTGGGTAAAATGAAGATTATAATTCTGAATGTTTACTTCAGTTATTTTCACAGCATTATGTCCTATGGAATTTTGCTGTGGGGCCGCGCAGCTGATATTGAAACAATATTTATTCTTCAGAAAAGGGCCATTAGAGCAATTTATAAACTTGGCAGTCGTGATTCTCTAAGAGAACTGTTTAAGGAAATTAATATTATGACTGTGCCATGTCAATATATTTATGAAAATATCATGTATGTAAGAAAGAATATTAATACTTTCATAAAAAATCATGAAAGACATAATCGTAATATAAGAAGTAAAAATAAATTAGATCAACCTAAGCATAGACTAGCTAAAGTTAGGACTTCATTTGAAGGTTTAAGTATACGATACTATAACAAAATACCGGAAGATATATTGAGTTTGTCTGAGAGTAAATTTAAATCTATTATTAAGAAAACATTATGTTATAAAGCCTATTATAAGTTAGATGATTACGTTAATGACAAAGAGGCATGGTCCTCTGAGATTCCAGCGCAGCACAAGAAACATGCAGTCATTTTTAATACCAAATCGGGACGTGCATGGAATTTAAAATTGACATAAATACTCGTAATAAGGAAGACTTTATAAGACGAAACAGATAGAATTATCTACTGTAGTACTTTTATTTTATTTAAGCATAGCCGTCTTTTGGGCTATTAATATATTTTAGAACTTAGCTAGGTTAGCTTAGGTCCTATGGTACAAATTGTTAATTGAGAATAGGAGCACTTTTGAGCAGGTTTTTGGGTGGTTTTCCTGTTCAGGGGGTCCGTAATATATTTTTTTTAAATATTCACTTTAATTGGTTGACTTCGTACATTGACGGTGGTGGCATAAGTTACATGCTGTGTGGTCAGCCTGGCCGGCCCCGAGGCAGTGCCTTTTTTATCCCACTCGTGCCGCGTTTCTACTAGGAACATAAAATTGTTATAAAAAAGAGAAGATTGTGTTTGACAATTATCTCTTTTTTACAATGACTAATTTATTTTTTAGTGACAGTATTGTATTGTAAATTTTTGACTTTCTGAAAGTATTCGTTGTGAATCTACTTGGAAATAAACGATTGAAATTTGAGCAAAATTTAATGAAAATATACTAAATTGGAAAAGTTTAAAAGTTTCGTTTCGAATCATAAAAACGGAAGTGTCTCGATTTTTCTGATGAGAATTGTATAATATTTTTAAAACACATGCAGAATTTTCCTCCGCTACAGACAGGATTTGAACCTGCGATTTAATTTCACTTCTTTTATCTGGCTTAGTCGATTCCTGGAATTCGTTGCAAAACTATCCCACGGGTTATTAGCCAAAATACAGTTGCATAATTTCGCAGGCTTCGATCGAGCTGCAGTAGCCCAGATGAAAGAGGCATCACCAGTGCTAAAACCGAAATCGTTTTTTTTATAATACACGGAACAAAATTTTTATTTTCTAGGTTTTGGATCATTCGTATGAGGAGATTGACATCGAAGTTGCAAAGCCCATGAAGCTGGATCTTTCACTCTCGGAAAATTATACAAGTAAGCATCTTGATCATGTTTTTCTAGTTTTAGATTACGACTGGAATGATCAAATACGATTAGGGAATAGGGAGCCGTGTGACCTGATTCAGATCTAGACTGCACATAACCAGTCAGTTGTGAATCGGTTTTGTGTGTTTAAATCAACTATTTGAATCGTTTGGGAAATATAATTTGAGCCGATTCGACTATGAAACGTCAAGGCGAATCGGCTTAAATTATATTTTCTAAAGTATAATTTGGTCTCGAACCTACGTCCTTCTGAGAACTATGCTAAATGTGATGTTACCTTGCAGTCCAGCCGGGCAAGCGCGCGCGCACCAGCTACATCTACCAGCCCGTGTCCGCGCAGCACGCACACACGCACGCGCACGCACACGCGCACGCACACACCAACCGCCGCAAGACGCCGCTCGTCAACCGCGTCGCGCTCATATAGACTTAACTATACTAACTACATAAGGGGTGAATAAAACTACTGAAAATATTTTAAGGTGTGAACCAGTCCATGAAAGATGAACTTCCTCAGGCAACATAGGTCAAAATATGAAAGAATAATTTGCATCTCCGATACAAATTCACACGGACGGTCGAGTGATACCGTGATACATTTTGTATGGGAGATACAATTTTCTTTTTCATATATCGACCTATATTCCTTGAGGGAAGTTATCCAATTTTATGGACTGGCTCAACTTTAAAATGTTTACAGTTGATTTTTTACATTTTGTATAGCCCGCGTAAAATCGTACTGGTGAATCGATCGCACGGCGTACAGTCTACCGCACCTCGACCCACCTGTGCCTCGTTTCTCGAAACTACAGGCTACAATGCTACAGGTGAAATTCGATGTACATTGCGTAGCGGGTCAAAAATTCTGGTTTTATAATGTCCCACCAGCTACGCAATATACATCTAATTTGACCTGTAGAATTGTTAGCCTGTAGTTTCGTTGCATTGGCCTCTGGCCGCCATGCGAGCGATTCTCCGCTACGCGCCGCAGCCTCCTAATCTATTGTGATCTTACGACACGCGGTCGAATAAGTGACAAATGACAAATATCGCCGCTCCAATAAGCCTAATAGTCAGCTAGCATTATTAAGATTTTGACAGTTTTCAAATATGGCTTATTTGAGCGGCGATACTTGTAGTCTCCAGTGAATGTTCCATTAATTTACTTTAAGCTAAGTAGGGTCGTGTAACCGTGTGTTTTCTACCGATTAGAATATCGCAAACGTGATAGTCTGTACCAGATAAGTGTATTTACATGTTTTTTTACGAAAGGGACACTCGTTACATATCTTTACACCGACGATGGTAGGATTTTTATTTGTTAACTATAACTAGATTCTGGGGCCCCAGAATTCGTTTCGGTATGATGACTTTGTATGAGTATAATTTAGTTTTTATGTATTCTAGATAAGTAGGTACCTAGTGTTTCCGATTAAAAGAACGCAGTTTTCTACGGTTGTTTTCAATCGTATTGCCAGTACAAATAATTTGCCACGATGTTGACTCATTTTCTCATTACCTAAAATATTGAATGAACTTCAGAGCGAAATGGCTCGACGTGGTGGCACGACCATAGCGGGTATATGAGTAATTTTCCCACCGCTGGTTTATGTACATATTTTTACTTATATGCTCGAGTATACTTAAACTTTGTTTCATTTTTACACTGGTAGCTATAACGGCATTGTCTCGGACAATATTTTGTTTAGAGGGTTCTTGAGAAAAGTCCCGTTTGATCAATGTGTATAGCGCAAATGTTCTTTCAGTTGTGGAAGTTGCCTGAAATTAGACAATTTGTTTCCTTGTTCTTAGTTTCCTAATCTTGATTCTGACATGATAGAAAATGCTGTTTTTCGTGTTACAGGGAACGGAACGTTTGAAATGACGACGGTATTAGAAATAACAAACTTAACACGTAAAAGCTGTCCTGATAACATTTGTTTAATAAATAGTCAATTCGATTTAAAAGTCGGCCTTTGTTAAACAGTTACAATGTGCAATTAACCCAAAATTTTGATAGTGATATGAGTACCATGTGTTTACTCATATCAATATTGACTAACTGGGTTCACTTTATGACTAATTTGAAATTATTAGGGTGTGCTAATAGGGTGCAATGAAAACGGCGAATATCTTAGGTAGTGGTTGTGATAATAGATCTCCGGTGTGTGAAATTGGAAAATGCGTAGAACTAAATTAGATTTAAAATATTGTGTATGTAACAAAACGAGCCACTTACGCCATCCAGTAGTCGTGAATAAAAGGATTGTGTAAGGCTTTAGGAAAACGACTTGTACCTTACAGCATTATCGCCTTGTTTACCTAGTGGTAATCGACTCGATTATGCTGTATCGTAAGCCTTAAAATAAACATCAAAATAATGTGTAAACTAATTAAATATCCTTCAATTTGCACCATAGACTCGCTTTCTAAAACTAGATTAGATTTTGAAACTGTGATATAATATTTGGTATAATTCGATCGAAGTATTATCATTATCACATTTCCTGAATGAAATTGGTCTCTTTGGTCCCGAAGATACATTTCGGATACTTAAATAAACAAGAGCGTGATACTGTGGCTGGAACCATTCAGCAATATAAAAACAAGCTTTATATTACTAATTTGTCAACCTATGGTTACAAAAAAATTATGAGGGATAGTAATTAAGATTGGTCAAGTTCCATTTTATGGCCAAATTACGTATAGTTTAATAGGAGTGAAATTGTGTAGTGAAATGATTGTATTGATGGTATGTTGAAACTGTCAGTGTAAGTTTTCAATGAACCAATAATAATATTATGTGGAAACTGATAGTTCAAAGTACTCCTATAATTTTGATGTCTAATTATAATAAATCTTAACAAAAGGCAACTCTAAATTAGGTGCTTTTTGTATACCAGTTTGTAATGAAACTATGTGCAATTTGTGTAAATAATCAATTTATGAGTACCTACGGTAGTAAATCATTTGAAATAGTTGCTTTTGTAATAATATGAGTAATATGTATAATGTATGTATGTTACTATAATAATAACAGTATGCTAGAAAATCTGATCGTGTTTATAAATATGAAACCTTTCACATAGCCGATGTTAACTAATATTCGTACATGTTGACAAAGTTTTATAACCAATTTACACATTCAAGTAGAAATTACTATTGTGAGTTGAGTACCAACCACAGCTTGTATTAATATAAATAATCACTACAGTAGATTTGATAAAGCAATGTTTACCTTTTAATAATGTCTTATGATATGAACCATAGAATCTTCCTAATAATTCCAGAATTCTATAGCGACAGGCTTGTAGCTATAATTTTGTACAATAATATAGGTAACATATTTTTCCACTGCCAGTATTTCAACATCCATGTAAAAATAAGAATTTAGTGAATAAGAGTAGATAATAGTTTTAGTTTGTTAGTGCTGATTAAAAACTAAGTTGAATGATTTTTAATAACATTTTGTAATAAAATTAAATGAATAATATGAATTTGTTTTATTTAGTAACCAGAGAAACACGTTACATTAGAATTATATGCAGCCAGCGCAAGATAGAATAGAAGGTGTTTCGAAGTGCGGGTGTAGATCATCACAATGTTCGGAAAAACGCTGTAAGGCTGGTTTCAGAGCGGCGCGTTCGCTGTGAAACGACATTCAGACGCGCGCGCTTCGTTGTGGTGTACGGTCGAGTGCAGAGAATCATTATGCCAGCAAACGTAATCACTATATTAGCTATATACGTTATATGGAAAAGAGTGCAACAGCGACGTCTTAAAAGATTGCAAGTCGACGCTACTGGCAATCGAAGGAGATCCGACCGCGGCGCGGCCGAGACGCGGCACAAGACGCGTCACTATGAAACGCTACATACAATCTAGTGTAATGCGAGGCGCGCGCGGCTGGGCAGCGCTGCCGAGACGCGTCGCTCTGAAACCAGCCTAATGGACATCTCTCTCTTTTCGTGTGGGACATGCATGGACAACTTCCTCGTGTGCGTCACTTTGGCATGTCCACCATGGAAAACCAAAACTTTGGTGGTGTGAACTAATTGACCAACAAGTAAAAATAATTGTCTCCCCACCGTTTTATAGATATTTCATGTTTTAGGTGGCCATTCCAAAATGACGTTTCTATGGCTGGGCCACCCCCCAAGCGTCCACACCCGTTCACGCCGCGAAGATTCTGGTAATACCAAAAATTGCCCATTTAATTGACTACCTCATACAAAATTTCATTAGTTCTCGATGAACCGTTTTAAAGCTCTGATGTCGGGATATCGGTCTGAGTCCTCTGGACTAGAGTCATTGTTATTTTTTAGGCTGGGGGGCACAACAATCGTTTACGATTACGAACACCTAAAATTACCCTATGTGACATTAGGGGGGCGGGTTACTTAGGGTGTGTTCTTCTTGAGCTGTTTACGGTAGAGTAAGCCATTGTACTTTCGACGATGCACATAATGCACATTAGATTTAAGCGGAAGACTGAAGGTCAGTGATTTAAGCCCATGTTAGATTTGAAATTAGCGCCTAAAATACTTTCTTTTATTGCGTTTTTATCAACGTCCATTTTAACTTTTTTAACATGGATCGAAACGTCTTGACACTGACGTCATTTCGAGTCCGACACTATAATACCCATTATGATATTGGCCGACATTGTATTAGCCACTCTATAGCAATGTAAAAGTTCTAGTCTTATTTACTATTTCTTCTAATGTGTGTTAGATAATTAGATTTGAAAAAGTTCTTTCTTCTTTTTCATTTTCAAAAACTTCTCATTTTCATGCAGGTCATAACCAGAAATGTCAAAATATCATTTGATTCCCAGTATTTTCATCCAGTCCATTTGTTATACAGTATGCACTTCGGAGTCACCACACCACACAACTTTAGCGGAGCAGCGCAGTCTATTTCATAGAATTATTTATATATGGCTTTTTCTATATATAGAGAGGAGCAAGCAAAACATGGTAAAAATTCTTCAACAAAAAAAATAACCTTCATTTCGAATCATCAGGCATGGAAGTGACCATACTACCTACAACCATTTAGAGTATAATAGAGTTCAGACTAACTCTAAAATTACACTACCGGCAGTAGAACTACAATAAAATGTATATAATAATTTCTGCTGAATTATTTTTTCGGTAAAACCTATGTTCGGCCCATCACTAATCGAAATACCAAGACTGATCTCATGTCGCGCATTATCTATCAAACAAAATGTGTCGTTCACTTCACTTTGCGTAGTCAAGCTCATCCACTTCTTTGTTTGTGTGATGGAAATTATTTCATTATTTTCGTTTTATATATGTGCTTTGAATGAAATGGTGGTAAATTAATAAATGAAACATCCAATATGTCCACCCGTGAAATCTTGACTCTTCAATTTGGTCACTACTCAAATTATGTTGGTGCACATTTTTGGAACCTTCAAGAATTAAGTTTTGACTACACTGGCACAGTAAATACAGAAGTAAATCATGATATACTGTATCGAGAAGGTCAAACATCTCAGGGAAGAGTTACCTACACTCCCAGATTGCTTATAGCTGATCTCAAAGGTTCCCTGAGAACATTGCCTGCTAGTGGTGGCCTACCAGAAGAAAGTGAGGCTTCTGAAGTATTTTGGGATAATGTTGAGAAAATTGAAGAACCGCCCGCAGAAAGAAACGAGTACCTTGCAGATATAGATGCTGAGGAACCTCCCAAAGAGCCAAAACAGTACAACTTGGAGGATGATGTGAAAACATGGACAGATTACTTCTATCCAAGACTGCATTCCAGAACTATAAATACTGTAAATGAATATCGTCATGGAGATGAGAATGTAGGCCTAGTTTTATTCATTTTATGTTCTATATTGTTATTGTATGGTTCATTCATTATTAATATTTCTTTGTTGTTTCAGGAATGTTTTGATGTTTTCAACCTTGGCCAAACTCTTTGGAAATCTGACTATGGGGAGACTTTCAGTGATAACATTAGAAGATATGTGGAGGAATGTGACAGCATGCAAGGGTTCCAGGTCAATTTTGACTGCACAGATGGTTTCTCTGGGTTAGCTCTAAGCTGCATTCAGCATTTGACTGACGAATACTCTAAGTCTATTTTAGTTCACCCCATAATACCATCACACTTTGCTGATAATGATCCTAGCACAGAAGAGGAAAGAGAAAAGTCCACATTAAAAGACTCTTACAGATTAGTCAACATTGGCCTTGCAATGGAACAATTATCTGAAAATGCTTCTCTGTTTGTGCCTCTTTGTACTGGTGAAAGAGGGTGGAGAAAGCCAGGCAGACCCAGGGAATTTGACTATCTGAATTATAACCCAAAACTGTACTACCACAGCTCAGCTTTACTTGCTTCAGCACTGGACACATTAAGCCAGAAATATAGGCACAAGAGTAATACCCACACTATGTCGGATATCTGTGCTGATATGACTGGCTATGGAAGGAAAATGGCTTCTGCATCTTTAGGAATGCCTTTTACATTACACGAATCAAACTACCTCATTGAGCATTTGAATAATAATACCAGGCCTATTTACTCCTGCATTACACCTAGTTGTAAGATTGCAACTGATAAAATATTCCAACTGGTAACAGTAAGAGGAGTACCAGAGGGTTATCTCAAAGCACCACTGAAGGAGGCGAAGGAACAAATGAATATACCTGCTTACCGCTGCAATAGTGTTAAAGAGATGTTCGAGCTCTACTTCCAAGCTCACAACTTTTTGTCTGCCACTAATGTTACAATTTGTGAAAAGCCTTTGGAGCTAAAAACTCCATTCCCTAAGATATTTTCTGAAGAATTGAACAAGTATGGTTTTGTCAAAAAGGACAATAGAGAAGAAGCTATAGAAAGTTGTGCAGTCATTGCCGGATATCACAATGGTACTTTCATATCTGATATGCTTGAGAAAATGCATAGAGAAGTCAGCAGAATAAAGTTTGCCAAGCTTCACAAGTTCAATGAAGCGGGTTTGGAAGAAGCAGAGTACAAAGAGAGTTTGGACAGATTGTCTGAATTCAAGGATAATTATGAAGATGACTTTGAATTGTAAACTGTTTCTATATTTTTAACAAATTGTTGTACTATTATATTTTTAACATCAATGTGCCTCATAAATAAAAATACGAAATAAAATTCATAAACTTTAATCTTGAAGAATGATTTAGATAAAATAAATCATATTTCAGCCACACAATCGCATATACACATGTACAATCAAACTGCTACAACAATCACGAAGAACGCTCCAATGCTCTTTCCTTCATTCTAGTTATAAATGCTGCACCTTTGTTCTTTCTGAAGTTTTCGTAAGGGTCGTTCAGATTCACACCAATACCTGCAACACAAACAACAATTTGTAGGCTTTGGTTCGGAAGAAGTGGAAGACCGCGGGGGGTAGGCTTTGCCCAGCATTGGGTGGGATCTAGTAGGCTGAATGTAATAAGTAGGTAATCAATTAAACATCCCAACATTTAACAAAACAGATTGATGCTTAGTTCATTCAGTGCTAAACTAAAAACCTTTGGTAGTAACTAATTTGCGAAAGTGACTTCGTGTGGGACACAAGGCCCATATTTATAAACTGCACTCTACTCTTGAGATCAATCTTGAATGCCACTTTGAGATGCTGTTAGTATTGACTGACATTTGTCAAAATAGCTCTTGAGATCGTTCTCAGAGTTGAATTCAATTTAAAGATATGGACTTAAGTTGGCCAACCCAACCCAACCCAACCGTAAAGATTAGTAACAGTAGCAGGCGTCTGACACGGTTATATAAAAACCGTCGCCTAATTTAAACGTTAGACGGTCTAAGTAATCATAGAGAGCAACCAGTGGCCTATGCAACGTAACTACATTCTACAGGTGAAATTTGATGTACATTGCGTAGCCGGTGGGACATTATAAAACCAGGATTTTTGACCCGCTACGCAATGTACATTGATATTCACCTGTAGAATTGTAGCCTGTAGTTTCGAAAAACAGGGCACAGGAACTACGGCTTAATGTGCCCTCCGAAACACGGACAATCCGGTGGTTCAGCGCGCAATGTCCAAACCAGACGGGAAACAAATTCACAAAATGATAAATATCAACTTTGCGATTTGCGAGTGACCAAATGAGAATGAAACCCGGAACCTTCTTCGTCGCAGGCAGTCGCACAATCACTGCGTCGCATCCGTCCTCCGCGATTTAGTTACAATATTACTTCGACATTATGCACTATCATACATAATTTCACGTAGGGAAATAAGGCCACAACACAAATGCAGCTTTGTAAACTAGTACTGGTAGTACATTTTTTTTATTTTTTTTTATCGTAGCCTGTTCGATGTCCCATTGCAGGGCAAAGGCCTCCCCTCTTTCGCGCCACCCGTCTCGGTCTTGGACCTCTAAATGCCAGTTCTGGAGGATGGCCGCAATATCGTCTCGCCATCTTCTCCTAGGCCGACCACGGCGACGACAACCATCTTGTGGTATCCATTTTGTGGTTATCAGGGCCTATCTGTCGGAATGCATGCGACATACATGTCCTGCCTAGTCCCACTTCAGCCGCGCGGACTTTTTTCCGACGTCTATGATGCCAGTTGTACTGGTAGTACATACAGGGTGTAAAAAAGTAGCTGCAAATATTTTAGGGGTGAACTAGTCCATGAAACTGAACAACTTTCCTCAAGAAACATAGGTCTAAAATTCTAAATATGAAAAAGAAGTTTGGACCACCATTACAAAATTACCAACCGACCAAGTCAAATTGTATTGGAGGTCCAAAATTTTTTTCTCTTATTTCGACCTATGTTTCTCGGGCTGATTAGCCCTTTAAAATATTTGCAGCTAATATTTTTACACCTTATATTTGTACTGCTACCGTTTATACCTTTGTACTGGTCCTGCTTGTCCCTGACGGCGCCCCCGCTGATGGGCTCGGCGATGCCCTGCCCCGCCGCCCCCAGCCCGCCCGCGCTCCATCCCATCTTCTGCAGCAGCTGGTGGCCCTTGTTGCTGGAGTCTATGCCGCCTGATGTACTTGGGAATGACGCGCCGCCCCTGGTGGGTCAAATGTTTTGTGTTGTTGTGTTATTTCACTTGTGAGGCTAGTAGCACTCTTTACAATCGGCAGCAAGATAACAAGTATTATACAAGTAATTTCACCGTTTGTCTAGCTAGTGGTATTCTTAAGTCAGCAGTACAATCACAAATGGATAGTATATCTATCCGTTTACTAAATACCGTTTACAATAGCTGTGTCTCCATTGAACGAGCACACGAGAACGAGCCTCAGATGCTCACTGCCGCGCAGCATGCAGCGCATTGCGCGGTCGGTGTGGATGTGTTTCGCCTGAGCAGCGCATGATAAAATTCTCGGGCGAACAACCGTCCACACCGACCGCACATTGCACCGCATGCTGCGCGCGGCAGTGAGCATCTGAGGCTGCTCGTTCAATGGAGACCTAGTTATTGGGTTATTCATTCATAAACATCATTGCGAACCTGTGACAAACAATTTCTGAGGCTAGAAGCTAACACTGGAGCGGTAATATATTTCTCATATTTTACGAAAAGAAAGTGGAAGTGATAATGATGATGTTTGGCTAGTTCAGACTAGTCACTAGTGTTTTTGTCACTCGCTTTCGAAATTTGATGATTTGAAAGTCAAAAGCAACCATGCCCCACTATAGGGTGTGTCTCCACTGAAGCGGGGCTGCGCAAAGCTGAGCATGAATTTACCAATCCAGTGTCTCCATTGAAGCGGGGCGGGGATTTTGAGGCTCACGATTGGTCAATACATCCCGCTTAGCTTAGCGCAGCCCCGCTTCAATGGAAACGCACCATTAGCCTTGTAAAATGGGGTGACTTACATAAAGCTAGGTGGGGTTGGTGATCGCTCGCGCTCCACGCGTCTGGAGCGCGGCGAGTCGCGGTCTCGAATGGAGTTGCCTCGCGGGGAATCCCGGGACGAGGCGCGCGCCTCGCGGTGCCTCTCGCGATCCCGGGACCGACTGCGGGACCGCGACCGTGACCTCGTACGGGATCTTCTTCGACCTGCGAACATTGCAAGTTAAGTATGTATATCCACTTTCCTAACCAATAACAACTCTGTAGAATGTAGTAAAGATTTTGATTTGTATGCATGTAGAATTTACGAGTAAATTTTGTACTAAACGCGTACCTACGCATGATTTTCTCAAGGTATTCATGTATAATTGATTGGAAGTAAGTAATCTTGGTACGTGATGACTATGACGAATAAAGTTCTTCTTTTTTTACTTAGAAAATTATTTTCTCGCACGTTCAGGATAATTTCACTGATCTGATATTATGATCTTTTTTTCCTAACTTCATTGTTTGTCATCTTCGATTTGTCTGACTAAATAGGAAATAACTAGTATAAATTCATACACAAAACACTTACTCTCTCTTTCCCTGGGCTCTCTGTCCCGCTCCCGCCTCCAAGACGAGGACTTCCGTCGTGGCGAGGGCGATCTGGATTTTGATTTCCTAGGGGGCGTTGTTTTTTCAGGCGTCGGACTTTTTGACCTATGTAAAGAATATAATTCGTCACAAATTGTGTTATTGTGATTCTAAGCCACTATTAACACATTTTGACCCACTAAAGAAATACTATATTACTATACTGATCTACAGAAAAAATAAAATATAAAAAAGGTTTTCTTAGATGTGGTGGTAAAACTAAAAAATAACAGTAAAATATAGCACAAGCATATTTTATTATTAAATTCATATTCCAATTTGCTTTTGGGTAACCTACATTAGTTTTTAGTGACTACGGACTAATGTCATCTTGCTTATCAATTTATACAATATACAAAATTTTCTATCTCATACCTGTATCTTCTGCCTGGTGGTTGTGGTTGCTTCTGTAAGTCTTTAGGTATGGGCGAGGGGGACTTTGAGCGCTCCCGCTTGCCCTGAGCGATCGCCTCTTCTTTGGCTTTTCTTGCCGCGTTCTTGGCCTTGTAGTATTCGTATAAACCTAGTTTCTCCCATCCCTCGCTGTAATAGAAGAAAACTGTTTAGTAGCGATTATCAATATGTGCGTGTATTTGCTTTGGCCAGAAATTGAGATTTTAATTTAGTAGTATCTTTGCTTATCTTTTAAAATTTGCAGGCGTAATTTGTACTATTTATACGTACTTATCTCTCGGTCGTTCGTGGTTGGGTGCTGCGTAGAACGCGTCGACAGCTGCCAACAACCGTTCGTTAGGTGGCGCGGGCGGCGGCAGGCGGATCGTCGCCGGATCTAGGGGCCTGTATCGGTCTTCTTCTAACTGAAAGTGGTAGTTAGAGTTAGAAAAGTGATAAACAAGTTTATTATATAAAAGCTTCGTCAGCGTCATCGTTACCCTCAAACTTTACAAGGTCATTCATCAAATCGTATCAGTTCGCTTTGGGCTGCCTACTAGCCCATATATCGCTGGCACGTCACTCTAAGTTATACTATACATGCATTTTATGATAATAACCTTGTATGAGAAATTAGAGAAAGTCTCACATATTTGCAACTAATGTATACGTTAACAACTTACCATTATAAGTGGAACCATCAGACCAGCAGGCAGCTCAAAGTAAGGTACTGAAGGCATCAGCTCTTCGTTGTTGACTTCAGGGAAGGCGGGGAAGCCTGGCGGGGGTTTCGTAAGATCAGGAAGACCGTTCTGGAATGCTAGTAATGCCGATTCCTCTTTCTTGGGGAACCCGGGCGGCGGTTGCGAGAAATTCACGTTCGGAAGAATGCTCGACAAATCTGGCTCTTCAAGCTCTTTTTTATTGCGCTCGTCAAATGTCTGACTGTCCAAACTGTTCTCATTCCCGCTGTTGGATGCGTAGTTATCCCCGCTTTCGCTACCGTAGTGCTGGTTGTTAGAGTTATAGCTCTGGTCGAAATGCCTCTGTTCATGTTGAAAGCTATCATTGAAATTGTTATTTTGAAATGAATTCTTCTGTACATTATTTTGTTGAGAGTCATCTTTGTTTTGATCTCGATCCTGTTGCTGCAGTTCCAGAGCCCGCTTTTGCAACTCCAGCTGCTGAATCTGTGCCATTGTGTGGGTCACAAATGCTTGGTGTTGGGTTTGGTAGCTGAAAAACATAATTTCGTTAATGATTCAGATCTAAAGGTACTCTAATGTGAAAACAACAATACATACTTTTCGAAGGTGGTTTTAGTTTGCTGCGTCAAATGCGAGACAGCATTAGAATGCTGCGCGATCAGATTGTTCTGATACTCTTGGTAGGAGCTGGTAGGGCTCTTCATTTTCTCAATGACTGCAGTCTCGAAATAGTTGGACTTGGACTCCCAAAGGCGCAGCAGCTTGTTAAGTTTAGCTTCCTGCTCTTCGGTCACCGCTGAAACAGCAAAACGATTAAACTGGTGTCGTACGAGCAGCTGAGGCCAAGCAAGTTACCTGACTGCGAAAACCACAGGCGATGATGTTCTAAAGATGCTAATAATTGAAGGTGAGAATGCACAAAAGAGACCTAGATCTCGAGGGCATTATTATAAATATGTTACCTATACTGGCATTGCAAAACATTGGAACCACCACATTTTCCAAATTTTTCTTGAGATCTTCTGCGTTTTTGCGTGCGCTGTAATTAGGAATAACAGTATCATAGACACCGAATTGTTCATGACAAGCAGGGTGGGACACACATAAGAAAACAAGTAATCAAGAAAAACAATTTCGGCACATTATAAGTTCACACATAGAAATTATACCACATACTTTAAAATCATCACACACTGACGAAAATTGAAAAGATTGAAATTGTGTTCAGAATTAAAATTAACCTGTATTTAAACAACCACAATAAAAAAATTGAGAATTGTATATTTCATAATCATCATAATTTACCAATTCTAAAACAAAACAGAATAGACCTAGATAAATGACAAACCAAAAAGACTTCACAGACTCAATATTCATAAGAAGCATTTCAAAGAAAGTTAGTGACTAATGATATGATGGAATGATGAAAGGCAGGGGAAGATGTTAGGAGGTGTCAAAGCATAGGCAGGTGCTACTAACCAGTGGTGTAGAACATCATTGACCAGGTAAATGATGTGCAGTTTCTGAGTGAAGGCGGCGCCGGCTTGTGTCACTTTCCTGAGCAGATGCTGAGAAATGACTTTCCCTGCATCATGAGATGTTGCATGCTGCAAGATCCAACCCTTGCCTGAAAAGTGTCAACTTTTGTGAGAAAAAAAGAAATATTAAACACTCTCGACTTTTCTAAAACACTCTCGACTGAATATACACTTTTTTCCTACACATGAGAACATATAAATACCTGTGGAAATGCTGTCTTTAGTACATGTGTCAATGATTGGTTGTAGAATGCTATCAAGCTCAGCTAGATTAATGTTGTTGTTTTCAGCCATTGTATGTATCATTTCAAGTTGAGCCTTGCTTACCAATTCATTGACTTTTACTTGCTGCTGCTGTATTAGCACCTAAAAATATTTAAAATACTGAGTACCATTTGTATCCTGCATTGATAATAAAACTTTTTGACACAAGTAAGCTTATTTTATAAAAGTTTGCAGAAGTTGCAATCTCTTAGATAAGAACATTGTAGAACCCCTAATTGATGCCTGTAAATAAATATTCCAACTGTTTTAAATGGTCATAGAATCACAATTAAATAAAAAAGTACAAGTAAATAACAAAAAGGCATGCAATCTTCTAAATGTGCTACTTCGTAGTGTGCTACTTAAGAGAAATTTCCCAATCAGAATAATACCCACATTAATTCAGTAGTTCTATAGTAAGCACAATTTATAAGCTAGATCCAGTTGACCAAATAGCTATTTCTGAAACAAATATTTAATCCTATTCTACCAAAAACACTGTAAAAATGATCAAAGTTGGAAATTACTTACCGTGTGTTGAGCATTTAGATTGTTTTCAGACTGTGTGATTTGCTCTTTTAGCAAGTTGATCTGTGTGTTGACATTTTCAATCTCAGGAGTGGTAGCAGCAGGAGCGGCGCTGGGCGGAGGTTGTGAGTTGGCCGCGAGCCACTGCTGCAGAGCCGGCGCAGCTGCCATAGACGCCGCCAGCCCCAACTGCGCGGGCGTCGCGCCGGCCTGTTGGGGCAGTACATATTGCCTGTTCTGAGCCATATAGGCCCCGGCAGGAGCGGGAGCGCCACCGGCCGATTGCTTTAGAACTATAAACAGCGGAGGGTCACTTGAGACGGTTATATCAATACGAGACCAGCGATCGGGCCGACCGCGGCAATAGGCGTTCTGCCAGCGTCATGTTATGCTTACTTGCTTGCTCTGTCGTCACTTTGTACTGGTAGTAGTTGAAGTACTCCCCGCCGTACAGGAAACTGAACTTCGGGTTGTTTTTCTGTTTGTTTTTCGTCATCTTCTCAAATTCGGGTCCATTTCTTGCGACAAACTGCGCGAGTTTGTCGATTATGTTGCGTAGGTCTTGGTCTGCGTAATAACAAGCCAATATAAATACAGATAAGTCTATTGTACATTATAAGCTTAAAAGCGTAGTAAATGCAAAAAAATGCTATCTCACCTGGCGGTGGTTGAGGAAGCTCCATTTTGCCACTTTTACTATTGAGGTTATGGGCAGATCTTTTTCTAACTGTTGGGGCGTTGTATCACTATTTTATTCATTATAACTACACAAACAATAGTCACGCCTACTATCATAAACACGTTTAACACTTATTAGACTCACAAATACACTGTAATCTCTGAGAAAATTAATATTTTACGAACGACAAAGATTTTATCTTACGTTCGGCCATTTGTATTTTTTTTCTTAAAAGTAGTGCTGTCCTGCCTGTTGTCATGATATTAGGTTACCGGTGTAAAATAAACCAAGTAAATAACAGTTTTCAAGATTTACGGTTTTTGTATCAGCTGTAAAATTATTTATTACAAATAGTAACACTCGCACGTCAAGTACCGCAGTTAGAGATGTAGTACGAAAGATTGAGTTGATTCACTTACGAGTCAACATTTTAAACAAGATTTTTAACGATTCTGTTAATTAAAGCATTTATCTCTAATTTTAAGTTGTATGCACAACATAAAACTTTCGTTAATTCTTGTTTAAGCTTCATGTACGATGACTAAAAAGAATATACCTTATTTTTACGCCCAATGACTTGAGTCTTTTGAGTACATCCATTCACTACCTGTACGTCTCTATTGTCTTGTATTGATCGTTTCTGACCAATGAGCACAATTTCAGCAAAAATAAATTCATTGCAGAGATTCGAGGAACGGCTATTTGATGTCATCCCGAGCAACGTGAATAAATAGTGTCAAACTCCCATAAATAAATACAGAAGCCCCGTAAACAATGGCTGGAATGGTGAGTCCTGCTTTCCACTTTATCCCGAATTTTCTCTCAGTGAAAGCCTTTCACAACACCTAACACCCCCTTGTAGTAAACTAGTCCAAGAAATAGATTTATTTTCCTCTCTTTTGGTGCTCAGGTGCCCAATAAGATTAAAGTTTTCATCAGAGTTACTCATCTATAAAAAATCTGCTTAGAATATGGTGTTGCAAATTATTATGATGTCATTCTTTTTGATGATGATTTACATGATTCATTATTTAAAACCGTTGGAGGATGATGATGAAGTCCTGAATGTCCTACATAAATACCCCAAGATATTTCTAGGGTTTAGAAAAGTGTACTCTGACCTTAATTCTTTCCAAATAAGTTCAATAGATATAGATTATTTATGCTACATTTATGCAGGATTAATCAGTTACTTTACTAATTCTTGATTTTTGATGTTTACTAAAACACTTCCTGTTCACGCATGCAGCGGATGAAAGCAGCGAAATGTCCATCGGACGAGCTGGCCATCACAAACTGTGCGCTCATCCATCCGGATGATTTCCCAAGCGACGTCAAGTATGTTTATCTTCTACCAAACTCCTTATGCACTTACATTGGTTTCCATTTCCACACAGCCTATGTCGACGACCATGAAAGTGGTCAAGTACCCTACGGACGAGCTGGTATACACAAACTGTGCCCTCATCAATCCAGATGACTTCCCCAGTGATGTTAAGTATGTTTGCTATTTGGGTAACTGTTTGTGTTTTTGTTCAGTGTTTCATGTATACAATTTAGGGCTCATTGAGTTCAAACTCTTTTTAATGACTTTAGAATTATACATTTCTACAGCTGTTTAACAAAAATAATAATTACTGTAAGACATTTTGCATGTGCAAAAATAAAATAAAAAAATCTTGGCTACTTGACTTTCCTTTACATTTTTTTGAATGGTGATGAGAATGAGTAGAACATATTAACCTATCTAAAATATTTAAATGTAACTATACTTTATACATACTTACATCTTAGAGTGTTTAACCAACTATACCAATGTGAACATACCTACCTAACACATGATTTCACTTGTAACGAAAAGTTACTCACATTTCTCTAACTTGTCATTGCAGGCATGTGGAAGTATCCACTGGTCCATCACAGCACTTTATATTCAGCATCAGATTCTACAACGGCATCGACCGCGGCACCGTCGGCTTCTCCGCGCCGCAGAGGAAATGGGCCACCCTGTCCATTGGCCAGGTTAGCTCTTTCAGATATTTTCATTCAACTACTTCTACAGCCACAACAGTCCACTGCTGGACATGGGCCTTCCCCAGATTAGGGATATTGCCATACTCAACACGCTTGGCAGGCGGATTGGTGAGCGCAGTGCAAGATATTGTACATAATAGGTATTTACATTGCTGCCCATTCCCTGGTTTCACCCCTTAGTCGCCTCTTACCACACCCGCGGGCAGAAATGTAGGTGATGTTATTCTAAGCTGGCACCCCACGAATCAGATAGAGATCCCTATATGAAAAACTGGACACAACTCGTATTCAAAATATCTGCTACAGCCTCCTGGCTGTATCCAAGCTAAGGTCTACTGCCCCAAACCACATTGGCCATCAAGTAAAGAATCATCCTTATCTTGTAACAATTTGTGTACTGATCAATCTAAATTCAATACAGATAATTCAACTTGAAAAGTTCTGGGTAACATTATGTAATAGGCTGTCTGATAGAGCAATAAATGAATTTATTTTCTCTACAGCCAATCGACGTAAAGCCCTTCAAGGCTCAAAGTGCAGAATGTCTCTGCAGCATTACCTTGGAAGCAGATTTCATGCTGAAGAAGACGTAAGTAGATAATCATATTAGAACACTTTTATATCGAACTGTATTGTAATCCTACTAATAAAACGCGAGAATGACGCTCGTAAACTGCGGGACAATACACTTTATACCTAATCATGTTAGGTTAGTCTACTACAGTTTTACTATCCTACAGACATATCTATGTACCTTTTTCCTAATTAATCGGGAGTTATTTGGCGACAGAATTTCCTTACACCTTACGACATTTAAAAACGATTTCTAATACAAAGTTTTTATCAATAAACTACACTCGGTCTCATTAACTGACATAAAAAAAGGAGGAAAGGAGATTCTCAGTTTGACCTGCATGTTATGTATGTATGCTTTTCCGCGATTATCTGGTGTTTGGTTGAACCGATTTTGATGCGGTTTTCAGAAAAGTATTTGTCAGACTTAGTAAAAAGTTTTAGGCATATTAACTAAAAAATGGAGATTAGCACTTTTACACATTCTTTGAAGGCGACATTTAAAAAAAAAGGTTATTTTAGTATTTATTTTAATTTTTACTTAGGATATGGTAGTTGTTAATCTTTTTCCTACCAACTATGACTTTCTCATCGTTTCCTGCCCATCATCGTAACGATAAAAAAACGAAATTCGAACAATTTATCAACAAGATTTCACAATGCACTTTTAGATCTTAAAATGACCTATACTATATTCAGGACTTCAAACGACCCGTACGATTCGGAGCAAATGGCGCGCGACTTCCTGATCCAGTTCTCGAACCAGATCTTCACGGTGGGCCAGCAGCTCGCCTTCTCCTTCCAGGACAAGAAGGTGCTAGGCCTAATCGTCAAAAATTTGGAAAGTAAGAATCAATTTAATTTTTTTCATACCATTTAATTATATACATCTTTTTATTCAAGAGTTATACTCTTGTCGGTGGAGTTATTTCCATTCTTCCCTCTTCTTGTTTTTATTAAGGTGAAAGTTTGTCTAAGTTGGTAATGGTAAATAATTATTTTTCATTTCCATTGGTTGTAAATTTTTTATGCCATATTATACTAATTTTGTTTTATAAGATGTAACATAATCAATTGCAAATTATTTAAGGGCTGAGCTAGTCAACTTTCCCCAGGGAACACAGGTCCAAATGAAAAAAATACCTCCTATGCAAATTGACTTGTTTGTCTGGCATATACCATACATGGTGTGTGCTTCTATTGATTTTATTAAATAATCTATCACTTGGTCGTATCAAAACAGTCATTACGGCACACCATATGCCGTATACCGCTCATTTGTTTGCTGGCACGCATAGACGATTACGTAGTTGATTGTCTAATAACTTATTTATGTATAAAGTGGTTACCGCGTGCTCTTTCATGTTATGTCGTTGCTAATCAAATTTCTTTTGTACAAAACTGAAGAAGAATTGCATAACATTACTTTATTCTTATGCAGAAAGCACTTGCATTCCCATTGAAGCAGTAAAAACAGCAAAAAATTAATAGTCCCCCTCATGTTATTCTTGACATTTCCTGACAGGTGTGGACGTGCAAGCCTTAGCTCGCGGCGAGAAGATGGTACCGCGCCGCGCCAGGGTGGGGCGCTTGCTGCCTGACGCCGCCGTGCAGTTCGACAAGGCTGAGAACTCCTCTCTCAACCTCGTCGGGAAGGCTAAAGGGTAAGAGATTGTCGTATACAGTTTCCAAGGGGCATGTCTAGGTGAGAGATTGTCGTATGCAGTTTCTAAGGGGCATTTCTAGGTCTTATTGCATTTAGTTGGACCTGCCATCACATGGTAATGGTAACCAAGCTCAAAAACTTTAGGTTAACCCTCTACCACATTTTACCACATTTTCGGATATATATATATATATATATATATATATATATATATATATATATATATACCCTATAACCTCATATAATCCTAGAGGAGCCCATCACTTAGAAACCTTACTTACTAACACTGGCGAAATCATAATCAAGAAATTGAATTAATAGAAACATGCCCTTATATATAATTATTTACTTAATTAATTATGGTGGCCTTCCATAGATTAGCTCAAGTATTAGTCCCAACTAGTCTAGAAGGTACTTACTAAAAATCTCTATTACGACAATTATTGCAACTAATTTTTGTCATTTTACAAGTAGCAAAATGTCAATCAAGCAAATAAACGTTAAACATTATTCATTAGGAAACAAACGCGGCAGTCCATCATCAATCCCGACTGGGACTTCGGCAAGATGGGCATCGGCGGTCTGGACCGGGAGTTCAACGCCATCTTCCGGCGAGCCTTCGCGTCAAGAGTGTTCCCGCCGGAGGTGGTCGAGCAACTCGGTAACTTGACGACTTTGCGGAATAAACACAGTTTACTTTTAAAATATTAGGCGTAGAAATACTTGCTGCAAATATTTTAAGGGGTGAATCAGACTATAATACTGAACAACTTTCTCCAAGAAACATAGGTCAAAATATGAGAAATTTTGTTGGACCTCCCATACAAATTGAGTTGTCGATCGGTAGTTTTGTATAGGAGGTCCAAATTTTTTTTCATATTTCAACCTATGTTCATTGGGGAAAGTTGTTCAGTTTCATGGGCTGGTTCACCCTTTAAAATATTTGCAGCTATTTTTTTTTTTTACATCCTGTATTTAGAAATGACAGAAGCTTCATATTTTTTGGACGTTTTGGGATGTTTCGAGACGGAAACATTTCAAGGAGGGATTGTTGAAGGAGAGAAGGGATTTTACGAAGGGGGTATTTTAAAAACCGGCACCTTTATAAGCACAGAGCCGTTTTGCGTCTGTAGGAACACAGATACACTTCTTATACAAAAATCAGGGACACCTTGCAAGTTCATGTTTTCTACAAATCACATTATTTAAAAAGTGTATATTTTGGAATAAATGTCTAATTATGGTGTAATAATAAGTAAAATGAGGTTAATCTTAATGAATCTTAATAAAGTTGACCTAAATTCGAAATAGCTTTTTTATACGTTCGTGTTTTATTAAATCATAAAAAGGAAAATGTCTTGCTTTTTCAGATGAGAAGTATATCTAGGAAATATACACAATTTTTTTCATAACCTTGCACTTGTTAGTTCGATCTTTAATAACTATCCATCCTTACACAGGTTGCAAGCACGTAAAGGGCATCTTGCTTTACGGGCCGCCGGGTACCGGTAAAACCCTCATGGCGCGACAGATCGGCAAGATGCTGAACGCGCGCGAGCCCAAGATCGTGAACGGGCCGCAGATCCTCGACAAGTACGTGGGCGAGAGTGAGGCCAACATCAGAAGACTGTTCGCCGACGCCGAGGAGGAAGAGAAGAGGGTAAGGGAGATAGGTATTTTGGTTGCTAATGAAGGTCAGAAGGTTGGAGTGAGGGTCAGATTCAGATCGGCAAGTAGCCGAACGCGCGCGAATCTAAGATTGTCGACGGGCCACAGATCCTAAACAAATATTTGGGCATGAGTAAACGCACATTAAAAGACAGATGCCGAGAAAGAAAAAAACGAGGGTAAGGGGGATGGTGATTGAGGGCAAGGGAAGGCCAATGAGATCGATGTATCAAGGACAGTATGGTTGATGTGTTTTCAATTTTTTATGTACTCGTATGTATCTAAGCTAAGTATTTATTAAAATTACCTAACCTTTACGACGGTTTGTCTTTACGAGGTTTATCAAAGGCACTGATATTTTTTATGCTTATGTATAAAGTATACATTGTATACTATGTCAAAATAAATAAAATTAAACAATGACTAAATACTATACTGCAGGCATCAATTTCAATTTTTTTTGTCAGTGCGGCCCAAACAGCGGTCTCCACATCATAATCTTCGACGAGATCGACGCCATCTGCAAGGCGCGAGGCTCTGTGGGCGGCAACAGCGGCGTGCATGACACCGTCGTCAACCAGCTGCTGTCCAAGATCGATGGTGCGTATGGGCTTGAGTGTGGTGATAAAAATTTTGACAGGACACTTGTCTAGCTATTTTTCGCTCGCTTGCATGCTCGCTGCTATATACCCCCCGGTATTGCCATACTCACCATGAATGCTCACTACGCTTGGCAGGCGGATTGGCGATTGCAGTCCAAGATGTTAAATTCACAGGAAACGCTGCTGCCCATTCCCTGGATAATTATACCTTAGTCGCTTTTTACGACACCCACGGCTTTCTTCTTCAGTAATAGTAGATTACGTACTGAGGTATGTAAGCTATCAATAACAACCGAGGTTTTTTAACGCCCGAGCGGAGCGAGGGCGGTACCTTTCCGAGGTTGTTATTGATGTTACATCCGTGGTACGTATACTGCTTTACATGTCGAATGAAAAAAGAGTAAAATAAAGCGATAAATACAAGAAAACGATCCATAAATGATGATTGTATCGTCTGCTATTCAAATTGCACCAATAAACTTTTTTTTCTATGATTGAAAAATATTGAATTAATATGAAAGAAAAGTATCCTAACATAAAGTAGACATTTTTCTGATCGTAGGGATATTAGTCATTTTTACTTTTGTTATTGTAATATTGAGTAATAATTCGACAAACTCATTTGTTGAGGTTATAAAAATACAGATTAAAAATATAATTCCTGCGTTCCAGCAACACAATTCATAGCGGCCAGTTCGAAATTTAAAATTTTTGATGCAGCTCCTATTAAAAATAAGAAGAAATTGATTTTAGCTTTTTAATTGTCGCGATTCTATTGGTTCTTTTTCTAGTTCCATATTTAAAATTACTTACAGGCTTAGTTTTAAAACCTCGCCTGTAAGTTGAACTTACAGGTCGTGTTTTTTGTCAGTAATGACCTACTGTCAGAGCATGAGATATGTAAAGTTATATAATATGTCATTATACATACGTATCTCTTTTGTGTCCCAATTTAAATGTCACTGTAGCATACAAAAGAAAATTCTAAAATGCAAAATTCTGATTTCGAAGGCTTGCATTCGAAGTCTTTTCACTAGCAAACCAATATAGGTTTGCTAGGATTGCAACCCGAGTTATTTTCTATTCAGTCTCAAGTTTTATCACAAACATTTTCCACCAGGTGTGGACCAGCTCAACAACATCCTTGTGATCGGTATGACGAACCGACGCGACATGATCGACGAGGCTCTGATGCGTCCCGGCCGTCTTGAGGTGCAGATGGAGATCGGTCTGCCTGATGAGAAGGGCAGGGTGCAGATCCTCAACATTCACACCAAGAGGATGAGGGAGTACAAGAAGATCGCTGAGGATGTTGATAACAAGGCAAGTAGTTAGAATAGGTGGACTAAACAGTTCTATTTCGCAATTTTCGGTTTTGTAATAAGTCGCTTGGCCTGCGATTTAGCTTAGGTTACATGTCATGTCTGGCGATAAACATTAGCTACTTATATTTCTATTACCTATGGGACAACAATAATTCTTAAAGCTACGGGTTGAAAAAGCCCTGTTTTCGTCTCTGTCTATGTCAATACTGCTTATTAAAGTAAGTAAGACGGTATGACGAACCGACGCGACATGATCGACGAGGCTCTGATGCGTCCCGGCCGCCTGGAGGTGCAGATGGAGATCGGTCTGCCTGATGAGAAGGGCAGGGTGCAGATCCTCAACATTCACACCAAGAGGATGAGGGAGTACAAGAAGATCGCTGAGGATGTTGATAACAAGGCAAGTAGTTAGAATAGGTAGACTAAACAGGCTGAAAAATTCTGAAAATAAAATTTCTGTTTTCTGCAATCCGAAGGCTAACTTCGCCGGAATCCTAGTAGGCGAACACTATGAATACATACATACATATATCACGCCTTTATCCCTTGCGGGGTAGGCAGAGCGTTAACGGCCGTAAGAATAGGGTCGCTATCGATACGTCTGACATTTTTGAGGGTTGTTTTCCAAGGTTGTTTCAGAAAACATGTGTAGTGTATCACTATAGTGACAGGTTGTCAGCCTGTCGCCTAAAAATTGTAATACGCCAATACCCTCAAGTCCCTTAGTCGCCTCTTACGACATCCGCGGGAAGGATGTGGGGTGATGCTATTCTAAGCCGGCATCACACGGCACATTATGAATATGATTCGTTATCTAATTTCATATTCTTCTATCAACAGGAGCTGGCGGCGATGACGAAGAACTTCTCCGGAGCTGAGCTGGAGGGTCTGGTCCGCGCCGCGCAGTCCACCGCCATGAACCGGCTGATCAAGGCCTCCAGCAAGGTGGAAGTGGACCCTGAAGCCATGGAGAAGCTGATGGTGGAACGTGGGGACTTCTTGCATGCGCTGGAGAACGATATCAAGCCGGTAGGCTACTGCTTTTAATACTACATGTACACACAAATCACGCTGAATATGCAGAGCGTTAACGACCGTAAAATTACTGTCGTTGTCGCCACGTCTGACAAAATGTTTGAGGGTCGTTTCCGAGAAGTCGTATATCACTATAGTGACAGGTTGTCAGGCTATCGCCTAAAAGTGCAATACACATGAAACCCTCGAGTCCCTTAGTCGGCTTCTATAACACGGGGAAGAAATGGGGTGATGCTATTCTAAGCCGGCATCACACGGCATACTGCTTTTAATACTTGTTCAATTTGGCAGTGGTTGTGACTGACGTCAATCTTGGACTTACTTCAATCAACTGCGTGAGAAATAGTGTCGTGAAGCACTAAACCTGTGATGTCCACGGCATTTCTTGCAACATACGAATAACCGTTATCTAATAATAGCTAGTCTCGCCGCTGGTAGATCAATATCTATTTTTGGTTAGAGCAAATTAAGTTTGCATGAACGGAGTCGATGCATTATGTTACGAAATAAAATCTTTTAACTATAATAGCCCCGACAATCCACCGCTGGACATGGGCACACCCTAACCTAACCTGTATGGTATAAGGTTAGAATTCTGACACGTTTATAGTTCTACTCATGGGTAAAAGGCGACTGAGAGGCAATAGAACTCCACTATTGCGCCAAACATGGTACACACTAAACTCAACAAGAACAAACCCATTATTGACCAGGTGCTAAACGGTTGTAGCGTTTATTGACTCCACATACTTTGTTACCTCCAGGCGTTCGGTACAGCGGCGGAGGCATTGGAGCACTTCCTGGCGCGCGGCATCATCAACTGGGGCTCGCCCGTCACCTCCGTGCTGGAGGACGGCCAGCTGTACATCCAGCAGGCGCGCGCCACAGAGACCAGCGGTAACATTGCTTCCAGCAGGGCTCGGTGCAGCGGCGGAGGCGCTGGAGCACTTCCTGGCGCGCGGCATCATCAACTGGGGCTCGCCCGTCACCTCCGTGCTGGAGGACGGCCAGCTGTACATCCAGCAGGCGCGCGCCACAGAGACCAGCGGTAACATTGCTTCCAGCAGGGCTCGGTGCAGCGGCGGAGGCGCTGGAGCACTTCCTGGCGCGCGGCATCATCAACTGGGGCTCGCCCGTCACCTCCGTGCTGGAGGACGGCCAGCTGTACATCCAGCAGGCGCGCGCCACAGAGACCAGCGGTAACATTGCTTCCAGCAGGGCTCGGTGCAGCGGCGGAGGCGCTGGAGCACTTCCTGGCGCGCGGCATCATCAACTGGGGCTCGCCCGTCACCTCCGTGCTGGAGGACGGCCAGCTGTACATCCAGCAGGCGCGCGCCACAGAGACCAGCGGTAACATTGCTTCCAGCAGGGCTCGGTGCAGCGGCGGAGGCGCTGGAGCACTTCCTGGCGCGCGGCATCATCAACTGGGGCTCGCCCGTCACCTCCGTGCTGGAGGACGGCCAGCTGTACATCCAGCAGGCGCGCGCCACAGAGACCAGCGGTAACATTGCTTCCTCTTTAACAGGATCCGAACCAAAACTACTGCAATAAAATAATAATACAGGGTGTTAGGAAAAGTACTAACTTCCTTTCAAGGAATGAACACCAGCCCATGAAACTGAAGGTAAAACATCAACCACATTTAAAAAATCAAGGTGTCATACCTTGAAACTCTGAACAACTTTCCCCGATGAATATAGGTTTAAATATAAAATAAAATGGACCCAGTAGAGGAGAGAAAGAGGCCGACCTAGAAACACTTACTTCACCTAAATAAGGGAAAAATCAATGTTATTTCGTATCAAGAGGTCAAATCACTGGCGGAGAGAAGGGAACAATGAAAATTACTCCACCGACAAAAGTCCAACTTTTCTTACTTAATAATAATAAGAAGAAGATTTTCTGGTACCTATGCTAGACGAATCTTTTTTCTAACCAGCAAAGACGTAAATAAAATTTAATATGTACTTGAATATCTCTTTATCGTATCGTACTTTCCCTCCCAGGTCTAGTGTCCGTGCTGCTGGAAGGGCCGCCCAACAGCGGTAAAACAGCTCTAGCAGCCCAGCTGGCCAAGCTGTCAGACTTCCCGTTCGTGAAGGTGTGCTCCCCTGAGGACATGATTGGGTACACAGAGTCCTCCAAGTGTCTGCAGATCAGAAAGGTAAGTTGCCAATTTTTACGAAGCATTCGTACACTTCACTTTGCGCTTTTATATATCATGCACATTTCACGCCTTCATCTCTTACGAGGAAGGCAGATCGTTACAGGCTGAAAAAGTATGGACCGATACGAGAAGGAGCGCCTTCTGACACCTTCTATGAAATTATTTGTCGCATAGAAAAAATCATACCTACTCGGCAAAAATGTATCAGCCATCTCACTGTGCTTTGGATCCCAGCCAAAAATCCCGTCGGAACAACCCTTGAATTACGAGCTTCCAGTCATAACGTTTCTTATTCCGCAGTACTTCGACGACGCATACCGTTCCTCTTTATCCTGCATCCTGGTTGACAACCTGGAGCGCCTGCTGGACTACAGCGCCATCGGCTCGCGCTACTCCAACCTGACGCTGCAAGCGCTGCTCGTGCTGCTCAAGAAGCAGCCGCCCAAGGGACGCAAGCTGCTCATCCTCTGCACCAGCAGCCGCAGGTGGGTATACAGCATCCTGCTGGACACCTGGAGCGCCTGCTGGACTACAGCGCTGCTCGTGCTGCTCGCCCAAGGGACGCAAGCTGCTTATCCTCTGCACCAGCAGCCGCAGGTGGCTGTACACCTGGAACTGGACAGCATGAACAATCAGCTGCTCACTCTAGCATTTGTTATAGTATTAGGGCTGTCTAATATCTCAAAGTTACCACAAAATTAAAAGTTTTGGAATAGTAAATAATAATATGAAAGTTTGCTAAGAAGTGGTTCTGAAATAAAGAAGTGCTATTAATGCGTGGTGGTTCTACTGCTACAACCACAAATTCCATTGATGGACACGGGCCTTACTCACCACACTTGGCAGGCGGATTGGCGAGCGCAGTGGAGATATTGTAGATATTCACAGGGAAAGCTGCTACCCGTTCCCTGGAATTATCCCTTAGTCGCCTTCTACGACACCCAGTGGTAGAAATGGGGTGCCGTTCAATTTTATTCTCAAACAATCTTTTCATAATTACAATTTCATTCACAGACAAGTGCTAGACGACATGGAGGTCCTATCGGCGTTCACTGGCGTCCTCCACGTGCCCAACCTGTCACAGCCCGAGAACGTGATGACAGTTCTGGAAGAAAGCGACGCCTTCTCCAAGAGCGACCTCGCCAAGATACAGAAGGAGCTGCGTGGAGCCAAGTTAGTATCAGCTTTGTAAAAGCGACATAGCACGGATGACAGGTGATTCCTGTGAAAAAATTACAATCTTCTTTCTACGTCGTCCAACAAACCAATGGGGAGGAAAACTCAAAGCTTATTGCAGATGGCAGCAGGCGCGACTGTGCTTAAACGCACCAATAAGAAATAACTGAACTTTGACATTGACACATTTTTGACCAGTCACATAAAAAGGCACAGTCGAGAGTGGCGCCATTAGTTCCTCAGTTTCCTACTTCATTAAACCCTGGTGTCAGAATCCGCCTACTACAAGTAGCTGGCGTCTGACTTGGTCTAAGTTATAATAGACAGCAACCATGACCAAAACTACAGTGTAAAAACCATAGAGCCTTGATGCCTTTGCTGTTCTTGGTCTTTAAACTACGATGAAAGTTTATCATCAATTTGGTCGAATTCTTTATCAGTTTTCATGTAAAAAAACTACTGTTTATTTACCATGAAGTGATTATTTATCTATTCATGGGATTTATCCTGCTGACACCCTATCCGTGCTATGTCGATTTTAGTATAGAATATAGAAGCATCTTGAGTTAATTTCGGTCATCAGAAGTGGGATAAACTGCAGCCAAGTGCCAAGGTAAGTTGTGTGTATGCATGTGTCTGTTTGTGTGAAATAAAAGTACTGAAAATTTTGAAAAGAAATGCAAGTTTATCACAGATGTTATTTATCATAATTTATAACGTATTTTAGCAAGCAATTGTTTTATTTATTCAATTAAATTCTTTTGGGAAAGGACTTAATTCCTCTGTGATATGCTGGCTAAAACATTTTATCTTAAAATCGGTCAAACTCCCGAAGCCTTCCCCAATTTATCGAAACAACACAAAGTGAGTATATAGTTCAGTTGTATAAGCCGTGCAGATAAGGAAATGATCCCTGAATGGCGGCCGGCGGTCATGCTATCTCGCTGGCACTGACTCTCTCACAAATACCAGGCGGTAATTCTTTCCTCTTCACACTTAGGTAACCTTCTGTCGTGGGTGTGGGACACGGATGAAACCTGGTGTCAGTTTTTCAACCACCTACTACTACCTATAAGGTCTCTGACAAGGTTGTGTAAAGATCGCCTTGTAAGTTATCCTATACAAATCTTTTCGGACGACAAAGTGGTACAGCCTGCAATGTCCTAACTAGATCGCAAACCGTCGCCATTTACATATCCTTTCTTTATCTGAACGAGTTGTACTGAATGTCATTCTGTCTCTGTCGTCAGAGGCGGAATGAAGGGCTGGTGGAAAGACACCTTCTCCAAGAACAACATGGAAAAGCTTGAGCAGGAAATGTCGAAAAATGAACCTAAGTAAGTGTCACTGCTTGTTTTCAATCACTTGTCCAAATTGGTATTTTAGAGCCCACGAAATAGTACAGTTTAGGTTATGAGAATCGCATCAATTCATTTAGGATATACCTACGAGAGCGATTGTTTGTTTTGGAAGGGTGTTTGGGGGAAGGGAAGGACCAAAAAACATTTGTGTTTCGGACATCTTTTTATCTTTGATTTGCATATTATTTTAGTTCTTAAAGTACTTTTGTTTTCGCGCTTGACGACTTTATTAGTGCCACAATTCTATTGCCAGAATTTGTGGCTCTGGCAGCTAGCTCTCTTTAATAATTACTCTGGATGTGTGCAAGTGAGAATCTCCTTTAGGACGGATGGAAGTCAGAAACTAACGACCCACTGAAGAAAATAAGTAGTTTTTCATTGGTCGACGTCCGCTTTAGTTAGTTCTTTGTGTTTATGACCTGATATATGAAATGCTCATTTGGAAAAAAAAAATTATTGCGACTTTATTTACTGGGACATATTTTGGTTTCGATTAATCCAAATGAGTATACAATCGATCAATTTTTCAGGATCTTCATCGGCATCAAAAAGCTCCTGGCGCTGATCGACATGGTGAAACAGACCGACGAGCAGTACCGAGTAGTCAAATTCCTCACGAAAATGCAGGAGGAAGGCTGCCTAGATCTCGGCACTACTATACAATAAGAATCATTGCAACCTTAGGGATTATATGCGCATACCACTCACACGCCCTCACCGGATCACACTAATGCACACAACACCTCATCATCTAAACCTCATAGCGCTAAAGTTACAGAATGCACGCCCTGTGCCTCCGACCTGAAGAGCTTCGAAATAGATTACGACGAAGTCAGCGAATGCACCGAGCCGATAGACAAAAAGATGAGAACGGCGAAAGGCAACGAACTGTCACCTGCGAAAATGCCTCTCATGAGAATTCGCAGCGTCGAAATCATTTTCGAAGACGAAATGTCGACTTGTACGGACACGGGCTTGCTCGATCGCAGCATCGAGCTGATCGACTCAGACAGCAGTGATGATTCGACTAAATGCGTGGACGATTTAGAAAATTTGCAGGTTGAAAATGACGACAACGATTCTGTTACGCTCAACGCGGAGGGTGACTTATCTGATGAAAATTCTCTTTCTTTAGCTAAGGAGGATATGATGACCGAAACTTCCAATACTTTTGCTAGGGATGAAGCGTCGACTTATAATTCCGTTACAATAACTAAAGACGAAACAGTAACTGATATCTCAATTTCCATCGCTAAAGATGAAGGGGCGACTGAAGCTTCAGCTACTATTGCTAAAGATGAAACGGTAACTGAAAATTCAGTCACTCTCGTCAAAGATGAAGTGATTACTGACAATTGCGTTTCTGATGGCAAAGATGAAGCGACAGCTGAAAAATCAGTAACTGATTTAAAAGATGAAGCTGTTACTCCAGAAGCTTTCAGCATCGACATCACGCAAAGTAGTTTAGAAGGAAGCACTCTATTACAAAACGAAATTACTTTAGTAGATGATACGACGCTATCGCTGAACATATCTGAAGTAGGCGATTCTGGACGCTTTACTGAAGAAGCTAGCTCATCGCATTTCGAAACTGTGCCCGTCACATATCAAGATGCTTTGCTTTCTCATTCGGTTGATGTTATAAACGTCGACGGTACAGCCAATGCATTATCTGCATATGAGCTATCCGATTATATCACTGACGAAAGTAAATCTAAACTGTACGAATATATCGACAGTAACAGTGATAGTTCTGATAATACAGCTGTTTGTGACATCGACCTATCTCGCATTGTTTCCCATGATAATTATTTATTGCCAATAAGTAATATCATCACAGTTTCGGATGAAGATCAAGTTTGCGATAGCTCGGATCTGCAGTATGACTCTTTCGTAGATATGGGAAAATTCTGAATATTTTAAACATTTTAACCCCCTTTTAAATATAACAAGCAATATAATATTATGCAATAAATAAATGTTATTTATGTATGCTTCTGTGTATATCAACACTAATAATAATAAAGGAATATCAATTTATATACATTTGTAAAATACAAGTTGCTGTATTTAAAAGTATATTTTGATGTTATAAATGTAATAAGGAAGTTATGAAAAGAGGATGCTGTGTTGATGGAAAAGTGTGTGGAACAAATACATTCCGACTTGTTATTTAAATACACTACATCCTGTTTTTGTATAGCAGTCTGTTTATGAGCTATTACATACACCCTTTATACCTTACACAGCTTATGCACAGAGGGGGCTCGGTGGTATGCGGCTCTCGTGACCATGTCATATTAGGACGGACCTCTAGACAATTTTGTATAGTGACCTGTGTAAATAAACTGTCTTTCCAAAATTAGACCTTTTGACCCTATGACATGGTTACCGAAATCCCAGGGTTGTACGTTACGTCTAGGCAATAGCTCAGTTTCTAGTGTATTATATTTTTTTAAAGAGCAATTTATTTATTTCAATTTATTAATGAAATGTGATTACAGCTTGATGCTGTTTTTTGTTTATAGGTATTTTGATGATTGTTTACTATTAAATAGTTGTATAAGAGAATGATGTCAATATTATAGAAAATATTATAATAGTATTATGAACCATTTGAATATTGTTGTTACATAGTAGAGGTAGAACCTTTACGAAGCTGCTTCATGCTGTTAGCATGGATGAGTACAAGCCATAGCTTCGGGAAGCTTTAGATGTTGTATTGATTGCACATCTAGTTGAGTCAGTCAGTCAATTACTGAGCACCATTATTTATTTTGAACACAAGTATTTACTTATTAAATAATATATTATTGGAAACTAATACCACGATAAAGTGCTAAAATTATATCAAATAAATTTAATCCTACAAAAATAATGTTAAATTGTGCTACTTACAAGGGAATGTTAGTATGACAAGATGAAATATTTTAAGGAACTTTTAAATATCGCATGTTTGTTTCTTATTAAATTAGACTCTATTAAATAGCCTATTGCATCTATTCTTCATTTAGTGTTTGGATTGATTCAATTACATATTAGGTATACATACTGGAAAATTAGCTAGGTTCATCGGTCGGTGCCGTACCGTACCATTGCATTTATAGTCAATGATTTATACAATGGTATAGTTGTGTCTTAGCTTTAATCCTGTGTGGCTTGTATGGTGACTCATAAAGAGGATCAGTGCCAAGGGTGCGACGCGAAGATACGTGCGAGACTTGGATTAGGTACTTAATAATCCATGTACAAGCCTAATGTTTACAGATGTACCTATCAAAAATCTGCAAAAATTTTCCAGTATTTCAACCAGAGCATTTAAACATTCCACATTTTTTCATGAAATCTCATTATCATTACTTATGTATTGGTGGAAATGTGTATTCTGTAAGAAATAAATTATGTTATACTTTTCTTCGATCAGCTTGTAGAATGTGAACTAGTAAAGTAGTTGTTAAAATCTTTAATATTACAAATAGGCTCAATACCTACTTTAAAATTTCTTCTCAGTGTATAGTAGTAAAATGATGTGGAAAGGAATTGAGGATGAGAAAAGTTCTGAAAGATTAGTGGCTAAGATTGTAAATTATATGATGCTGTTTATTCTTTATGAGCAGATACAATACTATATCTTATTTGGCATCTTGATCATTCTTTCTACATGATTACTATCTTGGTGTGAATAAAAACTAGTGCAATATCCTATGTATTAACCTGGCTAAGTCAGGATATGTTGTAGCTGAATTATTATGGTCTGTTAATTATCTTCATGGCTAACAATAGCCATTGCTAGCCTGTATATCTACTTGTTGAAGAATAAAAGTGATTGACACAATGTTGAGTTTTTATTTTGTATCTTTTAATTTTTTTTTAAAGTGGGTGGCAGCATGTGTGGTAGCGAAAATGCGTAGTGATATTCAACCGTTAAAAGCCTTGCTGCTGGCAAGTTACTCTTCTTCGAGTTGATGTGCAACTAACTTTAAATTTTTTTTAAACAGTATTTGGCAAGGATGGCTTTATTATTAGCTTCCAGGAGGTCTAGAACCAAGCATGAGCCATGGCAGATAAAACAAGAAACAAGGTGTTCCATTGTTCGTTACTTCAATTACACATACTAGTTATAAGTACTAGTAATTAAAATTGCAGTTGCCTACCTTGCCTGCAGTGTAATTCTCTAGAATCTTTTATTGAAGCAACTTAAAATGAAGCCAAGAAATTAGGTTAGACATGGTAAGACCAAAAAAGAAAGATGAAATCAAAATTTATTGTAAAGAGATTTTTAGAATGTATAAATTAGTTATAACCTAAAACTAAAAACTAATTAGCGTTTTCACAGGCATCCACCCAGTCATTATACACATCAATAGGTTCTGATAAAACATTGGTAGTAGTCTGAAAGTCTTCTAAGCATACTCTACATTGTATTCTTGCTGTATTCCTTCCTCGATCCCTAAAACAGAAATACATCATCAGATTTTGTATAAACAGAAGTGTGTAAATAAACTGATTTTTACATGTGTAAGGTAAGATACATACATTTTAACTTCACACGACTTTTCGTGGTTGCAAAATGGGCAGTTAAATTGTTGATCCAGAGCCTCAATAGCCTTCCGCTTTGGCGGAGGCTTTCTTTTTGATTTGCGACGTCCCATTGCTGAAACAAATAAGTAGGTAGGTATATGGCTATACAAGGGTAAGGAAAAGATAATGGAAACTTCGTAAATAATACTTACCTTACAAATTAGGATTCAATAAGCATAAAATTCTTTTACTTCCACGAACGAAAATGCTTTTTTTTAGTAAATAATAAATAGGCGCGCGTCGGCTGTAGTGTGTACGAAAAATTGACGTTTTGTTTTCGTTCAAAAATCTGGTCTTTAGGGTTGAAATCATTTTTAGTTTAGGTGATTCATATCGATTATTCTTCTTTTTGTAATCAATGAAAATCAGATTGTTTGGAGCAAAGGAAGAGAACAAGATTTTTTCACGAAACACTTGTGCAAGTCAAAAAGGCAAATACACTTACAAAATCTAGAATTATATTAAACTCACGTATTATCATTAGATTATGATATGATATGAGTTATGAGTCAGGTGGAGTCAGTGAGTCGGATCAAGTGAGCTGTGCAGCTGCTTTGACTTTCGTTCAATAATTTTCTACCGTTACACTATATGACATGGCAACACTTTTGACACAATGTCAAACTGCATCAAACAAACCGACTGAAATGTTGTTTCGTGCTTGAATTTTTAACTTTTTTTCCCTATTTTATCTCTTAAATACACTGCAAAAATGTTACCGAGTAAATATATTATTACTGTGATATCTCTCCTATTCATCGCAAGTGAGTACTATGAAATATTTCAATGTTTTAACTTAACTTTATGGTTATGAAGTGGTTACGCCCATTTGTAATGTTTCTGTTTTCCAGTTTCTTCAGTTTCCACTGAGTGTACTATTCCAATAGTTCTCCGAAACACTTGGTTTTCTTTCGAAAATGGCCAACAAACGATAACTGATATAAATGCAAGTGATATGACTGGAAGGTAAAAAAACTTCTTACAATACACAAAAAACGCTTTTTCATTGTCTTGTAATGCTATAAATTAATGCGTTCCTCTTTCAGGGGTGTATGCGTCAATATAAAAGCGGACTTTCATGTCAACTATACAATGGTGTTCAAATATACAAATTGTTACTATTGTGTAAAGCTGATTGTCCGCACTGTCAATGTGCTTGAGAAGATAGAGACTCCTTGTGTGGACCTGGCGCCGAATGAGGAGCCTACTGTGGAGCGTGTGTGCAGGGGGCTGAGACCAGACCAACATCTCATCACATTGTTTTCTGAAAATTCTGTTCCAGTAAGTTTCCTATCAGATCATCTTACAAAAAATAAAAATTCTTATTAGTCATTGTTCATCAGCTTGGATGAGTACTAAAGGTAAGGGAGAGGTCTAAATCTATTTAACGTCAAAGCAGATCACAAAAAAAGAACTGGAAGTTATTGTTCCAATAAAGTATCTGCTTAAAATATTAATTTTCATTAGATTCTATTTCGAAAAGAGAGTGTTACAAGTAATTTTTTTTAAGGTTACCCTGGATAATTTTTGCTTTTAATTTATGTTAAAAAAACTAGAAAACACAGTCTGCACCAATGTTAAAATTGATATTGTATGTTCCAGGTCAACTGCCGATCATCTTTGGAAGGCGTATGGCAGTTTGCATACCAGAACCGTTTCCGGTTCACAGGAGAGTGCAACCACCCCGATGCACAGATCAAGTCCTGCCAGACTGCTGGAACACAGTTTTTGATCACGAACCAGAAGTTCAATATCACATATAGAAAATGTCCAGGCATGTCTGGCACGTTTGATGGCACTGTTGAATACAGCTGTTTAGGTAACTGACATTGATATTAAATTGAATTTGTAAGATGCCCGTTCAGAATGGCATCACACCATTTCTTTCCCAAGCTGCAAAGTAACTAGTGGACAGCCTGGCCTGGCCTGGGTATAACTATAGTGACCACACTGTCACTATAGTTATACCAAATTTATTACACTACTTTTCTGAAACATTTCGAAATATTAAAATATTTGTTAGACATTTTTGAGATTGTTTCTCTCCTACAGTGCAAGGCATAAAGGCATGATATGTGTATATGTATACATTTTCTAACAGGTCACTGGTTCGTGGATAAAAACCACTTCTTTGCTGTGGCCAACACCAAAGAGTCTCGTAAAGACGAGAGGTACCGTTGCTTCCTCAAGAACAGAGATGATGACTTGTACATTGGCGCATCCATCACGCCTGAATGCAACACGCTGAAGACTGTTGAGAAATCTCCTGAAAGATACAGAGTTACTGCTGTAAAGGTAACGGAAAAAACTTCAAGCTATTGTACTTATGTACTACTTTAATAGGTACCTTTGCATGTGTAGTTTTCTTTTTTATTTAATACAGTAAATATTATTTATTTTATTTATTTGTACAGTAATTTAATTCATCTACAGCCTATACATCTACATTTTTCAATGAGAGTAATATATTTTAAGATAATATGAGAATCCTGCCTGCAGTGGAAAATATCGCAAGTTTTCCATAAAATGCAGACTTGTTGTTCATAGGTAATAAATAAATCCAGGCAACTTAGATACAGGAAACCTAAGAGTGAGGGATATTGTACCTTTTAAATTCGTCTAATCTAGCAGTTTGTCATTAGTGGCTCAACTGACACTTTATAATTTTGCAGGCAGAAGTAGTGGAGCCAGGGTGTAGACTGCCAAAGAACTTCTCCGGTGACTGGATCAATACTGCTAATATTGATGCGGACGTGTTCATCAATGAAACACACATCATCGAGACATACTACCCTGATGAGGGGAGATTTAGAAGGACCATTTATGTGTGCAGGTTACTATTTTACTTCTTATTCTTAGTATTTTACTATGTCCATAGTGTTTTATTGTAAGTTTTTAATAATTGAACATAGGTCGTAAAGCAAGCGGCGATACATTTTCGCATCGTTTCTCGAACCATATCTCAAAAGCTCACGAGAGGGAAAAAATTGTATTTTGCCAGATGAAGCAGTGGATTGTTTTGCACGACGCACAAGCAATTTTGTTGCTCAGCAACTCGCGGTAGTCTCGTTCTCTTCCACGTGAGTGCAAAGGACTTCCCATGAGCTGCCGGCAACAATCGCTTCAGTGTCTCACAGCATTTATGTAAACTGTCAGTGTCATGCAGTTCAAATGCAGAACCGCCTAGAACCGCCTAGGACACGATGTCCTGCGTGCCCCAACGCCTGCACGCAGGCCGATCTCATGTCAGTGCTGTCAGCGTGGCTAAGTTCTGGGCCGGGATCGTTATAGTGTCTGCCTTCGACACGCTAAGAAGAAAACAGCCAATTCAATTCAAATTATTTATTCAAAGTAGTAAATTTTACATTTAGCTTTTTGATGGTCAAGTATTAACAAGTGGTGCCGTGTGATGCCGGCTTAGAATAACATCTCCACACATGCTTCCCGCGGGTGTTGTAAGAGGCGACTAAGGGACTCGAGAGTGTTGGTGTATTACAATTTTTAGGCGACAGCCTGACAACCTGTCACTATAGTGATACACATGTTTTCTGAAACAACCTCAAGAATGTCAGACGTGGCGATAGTGGCCGTATTCTTACGGCCGTAAACGCTCTGCCTACCCCGCAAGGTAAAGGCGTGTTATATGTATGTATTAACATTTTTATGAACCTAATGTAAACGCGGCATTTACCTTATTCTGTATTTAAAAAATACAGCCATTGTGGTAGGAAGCGAACTTTCGCAGCTGGCTACAAGCTTGTAACCTGATGTGTATTATCCAGGGAACAGCGAGACAGCCGGGTGATGATGGCGCGGCTCACGGTGGACGGGTGTCAGAAGGATTACGTCTGCTTCGACTTCCTGCCCCAGCATCACAATGTCATACGGTAAGTACTAATTGACGTCACGGTTACGAACTCGATCGAGACTCATTTATTTAGGGTGATTAGACTAACACGTTGTTAACAAGTAAGTAAAAGAATACCAGTCATCCCATTATGCCTTATTTTGACGTGATGTTCTAAATATGTACAACATTTTGCACATTGACAACATTAGTTTTGAGTGAAATAGTGTAAAGCACAGATATGCGATAGGACCCGGACAGTGTGCTTCATTATAGAATCGCAAGGTGCATGACACCGGACCGATGATGGCTAACCCTGTGGGCTAATCTACTGTTAGATAATAAACAGGGTGTAAAAATATTAGCTGCAAATATTAAAAAAGGGTGAATCAGCCCATGAAACTGAACAACTTTCCCCAAGGAACATAGGTCGAAATATGAAAAAAATTTTTGGATCTCCCATACAAATTGACTCAGTTGGTAATTTTGTATGGAAGGTCCAAATTTTTTTTCATATTTCGACCTATGTTCCTTGGGGAAAGTTGTTCAGTTTCATGGGCTGATTCACCCTTTTTTAATATTTGCAGCTAATATTTTTACACCTTAAATAACGCGCCAGAATGGGACCAAAAAACCTTTTGCTCCATAGTGTTGCTCGAAGATAAAACATTTCATGGTGTTTTGTCAGAACCGAACCTCTTTCGCTTTAGATGCCGTGCCGTGAAGGTGATGCTTTTAACCCACAGACCTCAATAAGCTTCCTATATTTTTAACAAGCTGAAAGAAAGCAAAGAGCATATTTAAAAAATGTTTGACATCTGACAAGACATTCGGACATGAATAAAAATATTTTGGGCAGTATTATTTACGTTATTATAGAAAATAATATAATTTCATGGCTGCTTGCTGTGCGAAATGATAGAAATTGTTAGATAAACTAAAAATACGTTATAAGAGACACTCTGAAAGGTGCGCCTATATTTCGAATTATTTATTTAACAGATGAGTATGTTGATGGATAACATTATCAAGCTACTTTCATGTTATTACATATTGTATGAGAAAAACGCTGCTTATTGATAAGATAGCGATCTCTACCAGACAACTACCGTACCGGTACATAATTAATTCATTACCATAAACAAAATAAAAAAAGTGGAAATTAAAATTAACTGGTTACAAATATAGCAAAGATGCTTATATTTTTATGTGGGTTTTAGTTTTGTTTCCATTATATACTTAGTTTATTTTTAAGCATTGTAGATGGTTTAATATATTTGTTTTACCTTTTAAGTTTGTAAATTGTAAACATTATTTTTACAGTTAGAAAAAATGGAGCATGTAACAGGTAGGGAAGATGGCATCCAAATCACTCCATCTATTTTCCATTTAAATTGAAGGGTACATACTTACATAATTCTATTATTCCTTAGCTTAGATGTATTTTAACGTTTTTAAAGAAGATTGCAAGCTATTGATTGAAGATTGCAATAATGATAACTTAGACGGCGATCGTTACACAACCATGTCAGAGGTCTGATACTAGTTAGTAAGCGGTTGAAAAACTCTAACACCAGAGTTTATCAGGTTGTTACACTACTCGGTGTCCTACTCGAAAAGAAGAAGAAAAAGCTTACAAAACGAAAGCTGTTTTTATACCTATCTTGACTATCTATAGACATTGACTCTTTTGCAAAAAAATATATATTTGAAAATAATATACATCAACGATAATTATCTATTCCAGTGGGCAAAAAGCGAGATGCCATTTTGCGGAGAACGTGTGTCGACTATTCTATATATTGCAATTATGATGACGGCTTCCGTGTCTATCGCAGTCCTGATAGTCTACATTTACTTTTCAGAAGATATGACAAGATACTGATATGTGAAATGAGATTTAGGCGTGATTCTTTTCCAATTGAGTTTTCTGTCTGTATTTTTATTGTATTAAGATAGAGTAAGCATTTATAAACGAATTTGAAATGTTTTTTTTTTGTCATCTGTACTTTGTTATATCCAGTTATAATCACATAAAAATAAGAAACAATCAATAAGTGGTTACCTAAGTGTGAGGGGGAAAGCATGAACACTTGGTATATGTAAGAGCCTCGGTGGGATTGAGAAAGCATGACAAATGACCACCATTTACAGATCGTTTCTTTAATCGATCAGGTATGGTTCTTGATTTAAATAGTGTATGATATCGAAATCATAATTATGTTGATGTAAAGCAAGAGGAAGCAAGCTGTGATCTTTAAGAATAAAACGACTGGGTGCTAAAATTATTTACTGCTTATGATCAAATGTACATTAATTTTATAATACTTTAAGTAAGTTGTTTTTATTTTGTTATATTGTTGATAATAACGTGACATAATTTTAAACCTTATAGCACTGTAGTACTGTAGGTAGATCTCACACCTCTCATGATCTGTAATATAATATTGCAATTTTCAAATATGAAATGTTTTTTTTTTATTAACAGGTTGAATTTATAAACTACATTTACGGTCTAGTTTTAATTGTAAACATTGAAATGTGAATTTTATTTCAGATTCCGCAAAGGCCTCGCCATGATACAGGGTAACTTCCATACGGCATGTTCTTGGGTGCAGTTTCCAAATAAGCAGCAATGGCGATACGACATATTCCTTCGCAAGGACCCGACGCCGATCCGCTGCCCTGTCGCGGGAAAATTCAACTTCACACAAAAGGGTGATGTCAGATTCGAAACCAGAATACTTGGTGGTGTTACTCTCAGTCCTCGGCCGAATCTATACTGCAAACTGAACATAAGCGACTTCTCTGTATGCGATACGGACCAGAAGACTATACAAATCAAGGAGAACTATTGTCTGTCTGTAGATTACTTGGGTAGACCTGTGGATATTTACAGCGACCCCGATTACAAGATGAAATGCATTGGGTATTGGAAGGAGAACCTCAAGTCGTATTTGATTACGTATGACGAGTTGGATCCGTTCTCCAAGTACAGATGCTGGGTGTATCAAAGAGCTGATTTGAACAGGTACGGAAATGTTTTATTATTAGTTAGCCCACTTGATCCCACTGCTGGGCAAAGGCCTCCCCGCAATCTTCTACTCCTTGCGGAAATGTTAATAGTGCAAAAAAATATGTCATCTGCAAGGTGCAATTTCCATAAACCATGGTGTGTTCATAAAGCATGAACAGTTAATTTTTTAGGAAAAAATCCCTTGTTCAAAATTTCATTCTCAGAAAAAAGTTGTCTTGTGTGAGTCGCATTACGCATTATAGCAGATCCGTGTTAATTTCTTAATACCATCAAACTATGTAATTTAGAAATCATTTGCCCAATATCTTCAACAGTCTGTGTTAACTTGTAACTTTTATTATATAATTTTCCAGAGTCCTTATGTCGCAAGCTCTTGGGCCATACTGCGATTTGAAGCAAGACGTGACGTCATGGAACTACACCGAGGGCGCTGCGGTCGCCGTCGAAATGGAAGAGTACGAGCGGGAGCGCGACCAGTGCCCCATGCACTTCGACGATGGCAGCGACCCCTGGACCAACAAGGAGAACTACATCAAAATATTCAAGTTCAGCTACTCCTTCTGGAAGAGTAACGGTGCCTCCGTAATAGGTCTAAGCACCACAACACTTGGTTTAGCTATTCTAACAGCTATTTCGCAGTAGTGCCTTTACTGAGTTAAAATTTAGACTGAATTTGTGGCAGTATCATTTTAGACTTAACATTAATTTTAAGCATCACAAGTCTTTAGAACTAAGAATTTATAAGCCAGGTTCTAATAATGCATTATTAATCTCATAACTTTTTGTAATTTTAAATAACTGCATGAAATGTTTTTTCTACTTTTGTTGATATTTTTCATTTACACCAGTTGTATACCAGTTTTATTTTTGATATTATTTACTTTAATGTCCTGTGAAGTACCTCATATATTCTACTTTAGTGTAATTTAATCATTGATGTGTCTAATACTGTGCCTTATGATGAAGAATTTCATATTTTAAAGAATACAGTAGTTTGTAAGAGATAGATGTAAAACTCACTTAATTAGGAATACCTATCATTGCAATTTACTTTGTAGTTCCATGTAACTGTGGCCGTCCAATTTTTATATTTTTTACTGTGTTCATTCCATTTACAATTTAGTATTCATCAATGTGAATATAATGTAAATTATATTGAAAGTGTTTTAGTTTTGCTGAAGTCCATCATGAAGAAACAAATGTTCTGCATCCAATACTTATCCCCTCTGGTATTTATCTTATCAGGTCATGGGAAATTAAACTAAGATGTGACTTAGGTACATTAATTTACTCAATTTCTTATTTATAATCTTACACAATACAAATATTGCAAATGGCAAACAAATCTATTTAGTCCAAGAAACTTTAGGGATGTCAAAGTGTTCAGTTAGGCTGTCCAAGTGCTGGTTGAATTTTTCCACTCTCTGCTTGTGAGTCATCTCTGCCTTCTGCTGAATTCTCTGCTTTTTCTGTAAAAACAAATGTAATTACATTTTACACCTTTATTCCCATATACTACTGCCACACCTGCCTCGGCATTGGCAGACATTGCAATCGGCCATCGACAGGGCAGATTTACAGTCTACTTAAAATTTGAGAAATTATTTAGTTAAAAGCTTATTCCCAGGTTTATTTGTATGAATATGTTGTGAATTATGCAACAAAATAAATCTCAGGATTGTTTCACAAATTAGGAAGATGGTGATTGTAGTCCCTGTTTACAAATTGCACAATATAATGAAACAGAAAAAGTCCTAAAAAGTTCATTCATCTAATTACTGTAATGAATAAATTGGATAAACAAGTTATTGAACCAAATTATTCAATAGGCAGGCTTGTGCTAACATACATTTAGCGTGGCACTCAGCTAGCTAACAGGAAATAAGGGAAAAAAATACAGAATAGGTACAAAATTAGGATTATTCACTACAAATGCTAAAACTTGTTTATCAGCAACACAGCCTGTGGACTGTTGTCGCTGTGTATTGGGTAACCCATGGGAAAATAGAATGTCCAGGATTGCAGTAAGGTGTACCTGGATTGCCCCGCATGTATATCACACCTTGGTAGGAACCAAGCATAGTGATTGTGACATACACGATGCAATATGGAAAGAATCAAGCCCAACAGTTGTTATTGTCGTGGCCCACTTACCATTTTCTCCTGCATCCTCAAGAATGCTTTTTCAGCTTTCGTACGGTTGTCTACAGGTGCTTGTTGTTTAATTTGCTCCTTGATATCGCTCTCCATCAGTTTCTCCGTGTCTTTGTTATGCTTCTTCTTCTTTTTCTTTTTGATTCCAGAGTTATCTTTGATTTTTAGTTGGACTCTGTTGACACACGCATATTCGTCCTCTTCGCCCATCTTGCGGTTTACTAAATGTTTCAACTGTGGATTGATTTATGTTAGTTGTATATCACGGTGAGCTTGTTAATAAATCAAATTTTCTATTTGTGAATTGTGAAAATCATAAAACAAAATAAATATTGCGCATGAATCACAAAACCAACCACAGATAAATATAAACGTCAATGTCAATCTTCAAACGATGTTGCCAATGTAAAATAATCGCGTCTAGTGTTGTACTAGGCTATTCACAGTTCTTGATTCTTATGAATCACTCTTTCTACAAACGTTGCATCTTTTGCGTGCTTACAGTAAGATTGCATGGCTTTGGGGCGAACCTGATTATTTTAGGGTTCAAACTTTAGGGCGACCATCACCTTTACCCACTGACCATTGTTGCTACAATATTGGTGGCACTCATTGAAAATCGCCATTTTGGCGCTGGCAGTCAAGGAAAGCAAATCCGAAAGTACTCGGAACTAAATAATTTAGCTGCGAAGTCGCCACTGTGGCGATGGAAGTCAAGTAAAGCAAATACAAATACGCGGTACTTTCGTAGATGGCGCTTCAATTAGGGCCGCAAAACTAGCTGTCATTTGTATGGCGCAACCTATCCAGTGCATTTATAACTTCATATCAATGCCATTACCACGCTGGGCAGGTATTTGGACGTATGATTTTGGCCTCTGTCTGCGTAGCCCCTGGCCTCTGCTATGTTCGTTTACTGCTATGACCCTACTATTGCTATTACAGAACATGATACATCACACAGTGAAATAAAAATGAAGCAGTAGGTATAACACATTAGATAGCATAATTTTTACGGCTAGTGTAATTTTTTATAGATACCTAGTTATATAATAATTCGTACGAATAAAGAAAATGACCTATCAATGGTGGCCGATTGTCATGCGTTCTGTCAACCCTGGGGCTCTTTCATACACACCTACTTATATTCACCTATCAGGCGTTCTTGCTTCCTCCCTAGCAGTGAGGTAACAACGAAAGGTTTCATACGAAAATCTGCTAGTTATTATGCTTGTATCACACGTACTACTATACTCATCAAGTCCTACATACACTACCCTCAAAAATGTAGGTATCTATCTGCGAAAAGATGTCCTGTGATAATCAGCAACAACATTGCTCCTCCACTCTAATCTCAGTCAACATACCTTTAATAAACGTTTCTACTTCTCTTCACCAAGTATTAATTTACAAAGCTAGGTAGACCAACGCCTTGGATCGATATGGAAGGATCCCAAAACTTTGATTACCTATTCTAAATATGCTTAGTCGATTTTCATCGAGACTTCAGTGAACTCAAATGCGCATTAACCAAGACTTAGGCGAGGGTGACTTCTAGCAGGTTACTCGCAAATATCTTATATAAATATGTGATTGTTCGTAACAAAAGAGCGGGAATGAATGGCGTTTCTTGGCGTTATCGGTGCAGCGCACGCGCCTCGCCCGCCCACGCGTACAGTGCCGAGATTAGTTCGATTTGCCGCCACGTGGCGCCACGTGCGACAACTACCCTCCAAATAAGATTATCGGATTTGCACACTACAGATTGCACACGAATGGGCAGGAAACGCAGGAAGTGTAAAGTGAAACGCCGGTAATGAGATCGCATTGTGGAGTAACGGTCGCGTAATGAGATATGCCGCGAAAAAAGTTAGAAAAAAGAAACATCATCTTCTTCTACTTGGCACGAACTTACAGATCAGCAATTTTACCAGGCAATGATCACTACTTTGTATTATTTTATAATTTAGGAGTTTTTCCAGCTCCTCTTTCTGCCAGCTACAACCGAGACGGAGGAAAGGAGTGGTATGCGCGTGGCTGGTTTGCTGATAAGAACCCCTGAGTAATCGCAAGATTAACTAGCAGGGCATCAGATATGTTTGCGTTCGCAATGGCCTTGCCAACAGCGCCGCATTCCCTGCGTCACAAAATAAGTAGTTAGTTACTTAGGTACAGAATAACCTGTAGTAGGTACCTATTAACTTCAAACTTCAGTCACTCACATTACTAAGGTACCTATTTGTAGTTTAAAATATAACGTAGATACCTACAAATGAAAAAAAACACCCTTACCTTCTAATATTTCAGCCCATAAAGTCGAACACAACTTTCCCCAAGAAAAAAAAACATAATAAGCTATACCTACATAGGTACTTTACCTATAAGATGTCTTGTGTTCATCACAACTTAAACTAGAACACATGTTTTCCTTGCATAAGCGCTTTGTTTCATGTAACGGATATACAATGCTTCAGCTAGTCTGCGTCTCCTACAATAATCCCTTTGGTACGTTACGATGGCTCTCCTTTACGGGTTATGGTCGAACTAGCTTGATGTTGTTGGCATTGTTTTGTAGATCTAACCTTGTTAATATTTCAATTGGTTCATTTTATGGAATCAGTTATTAAAAGATATATTACAGAAAATAAAGTCAGTTGACCGTAGATAAGTAGACAACTATCTAACTACTTTTTTTTTAAATTCTACAAATAACAGAAAGGTTGGTTACAATCTGGCTGCCTTCACCGGGGTTCATCGGGTCGTTCCTGGACTCAGTATCCCGAGTGATATTTCCCAGTGAACCCGAGATAGTTTGTTGACGCATTCATACCAAGCTCACGTACCTACCGACTCTACATCCGTTCAGAACCATCATCGACATAAGCCAACTACTTGACTACGTAATGTGCGAAAGTCACCGGCTTATCCCGAGCCAAAACAGCAAATAAATCTGCTGGAATCGTGGCCAGGAACAATGGGCAAATGACATTAATACGGCATTAGCGTTAGGGCGGCGGCACACCGTCGGCGCGCGACGCACGGCGCCGCCGACAGCCGCGCGGGTGACGCCTTGTTTGGCAAACTGCCCTAATCCGCTATTTGTAAGGTAGGGTGACGATGCAGAGTGATAGTTTTAGAATAGTTATATTGTCGTCTCGGTAAATTACTTATGGAGATATTGAAACTGCCTCTTAACTGGGTCATTGATCAGACCATTACTTAACCATGTCGGAGGTCTGTTACTAGTAGGAGGTTGTTGAAAAACTCTGACACTAGGGTTCATCGAGTCTTTGGACGACTTGGTGTCCCACACGAAAAGAAAGATTGATCAGACATTAGGACAGAGAGCAGTTGAATTGCCATCGTTACCTTACCTATTATTGGGTAATAAGCTATTAATGTAAATGCGTTTGTATTAGGTATGCATGAAAAACCGCAAAGCTAATGCAATTTTTGGTAAATAAATATTTACATAATTTAGCTATATACCTTATACCAAATTATGATTGATGAAGAGCTGATGTAACGGAGTAGGTTAGTTTAATAAGTATCAAACTAAGTACCTATGAGTATTTTATATAGATAGTTTGAAACATGAGTATCTGGTGGTCACCCTACATTCGTAGTTCACCGCGTTGACTTTGGAGAGGAAATCCTTTTCCCACGAGCTTTATTCAAACATATGTAAAGCGTATGATGGATGACGCTCGCCCTCCGCCCTCGCCCTCCCCTCACTTAGCCGTTTAAATCACAATCATAAACACCCTCAGAGTATTTTTTCGCTGGTCACTGAACGACCACGTCGAAACAGTTTGAAATTTATAATGCGCCAGCTCATGAGCCAAAGAGTTGAACGGCACACGACTCGTTGATTGCGCTTTTTATTGTCGCAAACCCAGGGGTATAAAGTTACAAGTTACTTTATAATGGTTATGGGAATTATTCAATTTGTGTGCGTAACGTGAGTTAGTAAGTTTGGTAAATATGTCTTGGAAATAAGCAAAAATTTCAAGTTTCGCGGCAGGCAGGCAGGGGTGGCGCGAAGTTTTCCCATTACGCAGAGACAGGCATTAGCAGCCCTCTTGGGTTCATTAAAATTTGTCAGGCTGTCGTATAGGAGCAACTTCCAAATGGATGTGGAAACTTCTGTAAGTGAAACTCGGCTGACGTGAAAACTTTGTCGGATTTTGAGCGCGCGTTTTTTCGACGCCATCAATTTCTCAGCCCGTCAGGAAGATTATTCGCACTCGTAATGCGGAAAAAAGAGTAATTTAAGTTTTCCAGAAGAGTCGTTGGGTTGGAGTTATGATCTTTGTTCTCAACTTTGATTGATTTATGAAAGTTTTGTTTCTCTAACGGTTAGGGGACTTCCTGAAATAAAATAGGTAGTACCTACCAATTTATTTGCTCATGTATACAGTTCGATAAAAATGCATATACATATTTAATGATATGTGCTTTTTATCCATAAATCGATATTTTTTCTCTACTTTTTCTTTTTTCCAACATTTATGATTCATTCATTACATTCCTATTATTAATATCTGAGATTTTATCCAAATTATTTTAATTATATATGATGATGATGGAAGATGAGATGATACAAGTCATATATATGAATTTTACATACTACATATTTTGATATGATATTTATTACTTTTTAAAATAGGTACATACACATAGTTCATACACGACTGAACGTAACTGTACTATATTGATTTAATTAGCACTAGAATTATTTAATCTAATTATCTCCTATCTCCTAACTATAAAAATCAATGAATGCCTACCTATCATAAGTTACGGTAGGTAAGTATATCTAAAAACAAAGCAATTTTTATTCAAAACAAAACCATTTAAAGCAGCAGTCAATAAAGTCTAAGTAGCGCATTTCTACCTCGCCACTTTTAAAACAAAAGCGTCGCAAGTCGCGGTCCGCTACCAGCCAGTCATTGTTCCTACCGAGGGGGTTACATAGACCCCAGTGGGACTGAGGGGTGTCCCACTGTGGGGTCGCTAAACAGATGTAATTGTGCTCAAATGAAGGCACAGGCTGGAAAGAATGTTAGCGCAATTAACAGTGGGATCCAGACCATTATAGCCAGTTTTGGTTACGATTTAGTCGCAATGCAAATGTGCGATGACATGGAAAACATGTGCCCTATTATTTGGTCTACTTCCACTACAAAGTTTTTAATGATAAAGATTGAAATTAAAATAGAAAATATGTATACTTACTAAATATAAAAATAGTGATTAGCTATAAATATCTGCTAGATAGAATTGGGTAGTAAGTAGTTATTTTTGTTTCCAAGCGTAAGAAATGAGTTGTTAATGCGAATTTCTCCAAGAAGAAAATATGTATTTTTATTCTTTCATCTAAAATATTCAAAGTTTTCATTAATAATAAATACCTACTTCTTTCATCTATTTATACCTATCGGCTACAATAGAACAGTACGAAGTTACACATAAAGAAATCAATTTTAATAAAAAACAAAAATTTAATCTTTAACCCTGAGCTAGTAATTTGATTCCTCTAACCAAACATTTGATTATTATTAACGTTTTGATTAATAAGTATCGTGTCAGCTTAGTGGGGTGTGTGTAACTGGATTGTGACCGGGTAAGGGTGCCTGTTATACGGGGTGTTAGAAAGAGTATGAGAAAAACAAAAGGACCCTATGGTCCGTAATAATAATCCGCACTCAACTCTAAGATCGATCTCAAGACCAAAATAGACAAATGTCAGGCAGTCAGTACTAATGACATCTCAAAATTGCACTGAAGATCGATCTCAGAATGAGGATTTTTTGGACTGGTAGCTTCCTTGGGTGGAACTAGATGGCGCTCCTAAACTGAGGAAAAGCTGTCAATTGACAAAAAAAAAAACTACGGTATTATCTATGAGCCGAGACGCCCGTGACGTCAAAACAAAAACTTTGTTGTGTTGTGGTTTTGTTTGGTAACTTTCTTCCTAAAGTTATTCAATAGGTAATGATGAGTTCTCGGTAGGTAGTCAACGTTGTCAGGCTTACAGCAGTACGTAAAAACAATCTCGACTGATGGGCGGACAAGCGATGACTGAACTGAAGACAGACAGGAAGGAGAAGGACAGATAATAACCTTAATAATAACAACTTGCACCATCATGCATGAATACCATAAACAATAATGTTGCCGCTTTCTAAATCGCAAGTCCTTCAAAAGTAAGTTTACTGGCGTATATTTTCGATATGAGCTACGGAAAGTAAGCAGTTTTGTAAATTATGAGTTGATTATCCTAAATTAAAACATATGTCTACAAAATATTAAAATAAAATACAATTTTTAACGCAATTTCATTACCCCTACTTATGGGAAATCCATACTAAGCATTTCCCTCATCCCTGGGCGCCACCTATTAGGAAATTAACGAACAAAAAAAAAGTGGCCCATTGACTGCGGTTTATTAATTACCTACATGTTTTGTGGTAAATTACTAATTTGTGTTTGTACATACAGTTAATCAGCGTCGTAAAAACAAAAAAAAGAGTAGGTACGTCTGATAATATAACATAAGAAAAAAATTGTGGCATACATAACTGACCTTTTGCGTCTCCTATCTAAACAAAAGTCATTCTGATTAAGAGATTTTTGAATATTGTTAATGTCTAAGAACTGTTTCAATAAGCTGCTGAGCAAAAATATGGCTGTGAACTTTCAGAACTATATCATAGCTTAACAGCCTATTAACACCCTGTATACGGTAGTGTAACGGGAGCGGGGTATAAATCACAGATCAGTGTGGGGTACACTGCGTTGGGTAAACTTTACCAAACCGCTTGCTGGTGTACTCGAGTCTCCACTCGACTCGGATCTTGTAAACTAACAACTGCATTTCATTTTGATACAGCTCTCTCTCTAATACTCGTACTTTGTCTGACTACTGAGTTCTGATTTGAAATCGACTTCAAAAAAGGAGGCTGTAAATTCCAGCTCTATCTAAGTAGTAGCTCTATCTATCTAAGTAATAGTAACATTTTCCAATCAATTTATTTTTTGTTCGTCTTCGGACTATTATTTTTCTACACTGGTAATTAAGTAACTGATGCTCAATTGTCCATTTCTTATATAGGTAATTATAGTTTAACTGAGAAACGAAATAATCAAAATTGGTTCAGTATGTTTTCGCCTGTTTCACCAGTGTGAAGTCGGTTTAATTTTTGAAAAAAAAAAGCATCGTATGAGATCAATATGGTCCAGATGGTCCTTAGTTTATTATGCATTTAGTGCAAATATTTTCACATGTCTTGAATCGATTGATTAGGTAATTAGGTGTATATTATTTTAATTAGTTAGGTATCAAATTATCCCGTGGGTTCTTAAAAAAATAATATTTCATTCTTGTCTTGTGTGGGACACCGAGTCGTCCTGTTCCTTAATATCTTCAAAATGCCCTCAAACTTTTCATTTACATTGCCTTGATACAGTGGCAGGTAGGGTAACAGTAATATCAGATGTTATACGAACAAACATCTGTTATCAATTACTAGAAGACTACTCTGATGCTTGTACTGTGGTGTGGATGAAAATAACCTATTAAACATTCAACTTTTTGTGGCAATTAAGAAACTTGTATTGAGTAATTAGTCTATTTATGAATACAATTAATTAGACCACAAGATTAATGGTGGAATTATTCCAAAACGCGTAAATGTGGCGTTATACTAGTTTTACTTAAAGCCGCGGTTTCACAATCATAGAAATGGTAATATTTTGTGTAATTGGCACTCTCGAGGTTATATTTACCTTCAAATTATGGTTGAAGGTGCCTTGTCGGATTATAAATTACCTACGTTCAAGCATTTTGTGATATACCTCTGATAATCTACGAGTAACAAGCATATAGGTACACTTGGAAAGTGTAGGTAACTTTAACCAACTTTTCGCATAAATATTGCGCTCATTTTATCAAAATTCATACTTGTTGTAATCAAATTGCTCACCTGAACATTGTATTTCTATCGAACGACATGAAACCAAACAACAAGAACGATCTTTATGTATGTCACAATTTTTAAACCGATTTATATATTAAAACAACGGTGTTCTAACAAGCCGTCACCCGCCGTCAGAAGTGGGATGCGTCCCGCGCATGACGTCACACAATGGCTGCGCACGCGTCGCGTCAAATGTCCTAATAGGCACTTCCTATTTCGACCGCACACCGCGACACAAGCGCCCCCTAGCGAGATAACGCACGCCGAACGAATTGAGCAATCACGATAAAAATGTCGGCTGAAGGGTTTTCACGTTTGATTTTTTGCAAATACTCTTGCGATGACGGGTTCAAGTGTCATTTGTGACAGCAAATCACATCTTCCTTATCTGTTAAGAGTAGCTATTGAGATTACGCCGTTCGTGCGAATTTTTGATATGGAAAAGCAAGCGTAAACGATTGGAGAACTATACAAATAAACCCGATACCATTGCTTTCATATCCAGGGAAAAAATCATTAAGCAGCTGAAGTTAAATGGCTGTATTTCTTATATTGGCTTTAAAGTGACTCCCTAAAGTTGATGCAACATACTGCAATTCTATAATAAACACATGTGTTGACAGCAACAACATGCATTACACCAGGCGACCACATTAATTGCTCATACAGACCACCTATGGGGTATTGTACGAGCATTGTATCAGGGTAGTAGACAGGACAGTTGTTTTCTCTGTTGTGGTGACGATGTTCACACATGCTGGGATTGCTGGGGTACGATAATAGCTGATTAAATATGTAAACAAAGTAAAAACGGTAGTACGAATGTATCTGTCTGTACCTTTGCTTTAGATATCATTCTAAAGCCAAGATTCAGGTAGATACATTCGTAAATCAGAAAAATGATTGAAGCTGAAAAGAAAAACGTGCCTTTGTTTCATACTTTTAAACTTAACTTTACACATGATGAAATGCGCCAAATAAAACGATAATATTAAATCCATGGAACAAGGTATCCCATCCCAGATTTCCAGCAGAATGTGTGTTTCAGTAATTAGGCGACGCAACCACCCCCCCTCCCGCGCGCCGCCGGAACCGGAAGCTCGCCGGAGATGAAGGCGCGATACAATATCCGGCTCGGCGCCATTTCCGCCGCGAGACGACACACACACACACATACATGTGCCTCATATTACAGGTTTTCATAGTGGACCGCATTTTGTGGAAATTACTTAGGGAAGTTGGCCTGAAAGTTTGCTGGGGTAAATTAAGTTTCGGTTCAGTTTTCCGGGTTATTATAGTTTGGCAGCGGAATTGCGTAGGTTTTCGTTATATTTCATTGCGTAGAGTTTCATGGAATTATGTTATCTGTTATGAACTAAGTGTATCAAATCAATCAAGTTTTCGTTCAAAGGTCAAATAACTTTCTTTTCCACCTATACTGAATTCAACGGTTTATATCATGTAGAGTCGAGGAGATCAGCAAGTTCTATGGAACGAGAGCAGGGAACTGATCAACGATGTTCAGTTTAAGACCTACGTACCTAGGCCTTGTCTACAAGCCAAGATAGGTACTTATTGTATAGTAGGTACCTTTTAGTCCACACTCTGCACACAAAAAGTTTGCAGAGCCATCAATCCGCCGATCAAAATTAAAAAGCGTACGCACCGCTGAAGCGTCGTGCGATGACGCTGATAAGTCAGCCCGGTCCTCATTATGCCCTCAGGCTGCTGCTTGCCCTAGGAGGGCCCGGGCATTGTAACCCGAGTGCCGACTGAGTAGTCGAACCTCTCGGATTAAGCTTTTATGTGATTTTCGCGTCTAAGTGCGGATTAAGTGATCGCCATTGTGTTGGCGAGACGTCGACGCTTGGCAAACGTCTGAGTTGATACTTTGTGTGTTCAAAAAGGAACGAACAAATGATTCGGGAAGACTCAAAAGAAATTGTTGACGATTAAGCATGATCACTTTAATAAAAGGTTAAATTAATTGACGTGGATACTTTTGAGATATACATTTTTAGTAGGTGGCTGTTATTTTTTTTTTTGGTATATTGTATGAGATATGACAGCTTGCGAAATATTTGATGTCATATTCAAACTATCCTATTTTCCGGGATTGAAAAGTTTACAAGGTGTAAGGGACAGCTTTTTACAAGGTGTAAAAGACAGCTTTTCGAATACTGATAAAGTGAATTCAGTCCAGAAAACTGAACAACTTTGCATAAGAAAGATTTTTGTAGCTGATCGTGATTTTGTATGCGAGGTTGAACATCTTGTCTTTTCCTTACATAATATTCCTATGGGAAAGTTGTTCAGTTTAGTGGTCTAGACATGTTCTATCCCTGCAACCCGTATATTCGATATAAATTCACATAACTGAACTTTGAATTAAAACCAATGTGCTAAGAAACTGAATCTGTCCAACCAATAAGAAATATCATCGATAGCATCAAACCATGATTGAAATTCCATCGCCTGGTCCAGATATAGATGTACGGTACAATAATGTATATGTTGGTATAGGCAATAATAATTATTCGGCGGTGGCTGATAATACAGATTCAGATAGAACGGCGGAGAGATAACCCTTACATAGCTAGCACATAGCGCCTACCCGACCCACCGGTACCGCCTGCAAAACAACGCTGTATGCGGCGTTTCTTTAATTTAATTTCTTAGCTTTTCAGGAACATTCTGTCATTCTGTTGTCGCTATGTCATAATCGTATGGACGTACCTGAAATATGAAACGCCCAAACTATTCTTACACTACATCGACACACAACTGAAATATTGATCAAATGGCGGAATTTGGGCCCAGTATGAATACTGCTCACCGATTTGATACTAATTGCTTATAAATTGTAACGTCGCTACCTGTATTAATTATTGCAAATAAGAATGTGTTAGATAAATTAGGAACTACTTAATTGTCTTGTACAAAGTCAATAAACTTGTTGCAAAAATGTTGTTAATAGGTACTAAAATTATTTAGTCGTAATAAGGTATGCCGCTCATGTTCGGGTCGCTAATGCGCATTATACAAATTGGCAATATGATTAATTTTGGTATATATTAGTCCGGTAAATGTATAGTTATTATCATTCCCGCACCGTTTCCAGTCAAGGCAACACGAAACAAAAAATTACAATGAAAATCGTAAGTGTTACATGAAACGTTTTATATTTCTCTGTGACGTATATCTCCACCATTATTTTATAAATAAAAGTAATGTATATAATGTTCGTATCAGAAATGGTAATGGTTTTTCTTACTTTTCAGATAATCGTGTTGAGTTGCCTAGTGGCTGTGAGCATGGCTGCTTCCATCCCCAGCATTAGAATACTACCAGCCCTGAGGCATGAGGAGGTCCACGACGAGTTTGGGCAGTATGCCTTCAGATATATAACCGCAGAGAGTAAGTATATATAAAAAAATTTTTTGGAATTCCAAGTCCACTATTAATTCAAGTAGCTAGATATATTATGTGCTTGCCCACGTTGATAAGTAAGAAGAAAGACGTTTACTGGTGATGTATTCAATATCTAACATATCTTCTGGCAAGTAGGGTAGCAAAAGAAATCTTACAGCCATTTCAACGGATTCGAGTTATTCTGTAAACTCGATTGTCTATTGATATAAAACATTTATTTCGACTAAGACAGAGAGTGTCAAGATTATTATTGATTCACCTGTATCCGCTTCCTGGTTTCTTTTTACTAATGTCTTCTCTCTTCTCCAGACACGGTGGTATCAGAGCGCGGTCGGCTGGTGCCCAACGGCAAGGGTGGCTACGTAATGGAGATCGAGGGCCAGTACGAGTACGTCGGAGACGATGACCGCATCTACATCACCAAGTACAAGGGAGGCCCCGGCGGCTTCCAGGTCATCGGTGACCATCTACCTGTAAACGTGCCTATGCCTGGATTATAAATAAACTTGTGAAAATAACTTTGGTCTTTAGAATTTATAATATGTTTTAATTATTTTGGAGAATCCAGTGATCTCGAATTACGAGTTCAGTTTCTCTCTTGTCGTAAAGTTACAGCTGGTGTCTTCAATCATTTGTTCTTGTCACCTTCAACTAATCGTCTGCTCGTAGGCAGTCAATATTAAAATTACAACCCTTGAATTTGCGGACGGTACGGATTTCTGAAAGGATCTTCGGGAGGGTGGCGAGAGGCCTCGAGGATGCGGCGGCGGGGGGGCGGGGAGGGGGAGGCTGTGACGTCACGTCCTATCTCGGCGGCCATCTTGGATTATCTCGTCGCACCTGCGGGGGGCGGGGGGCATTATCGACCCGATGCCGTCCTGCACATTTTTCAGGGGAACCTGATAATGTCTATTTACTTCGGCCTCCGTCATTTCGGGGGTATTTAGAATTTTCTTTACGAGCGTCACTTCAAGGGTGGCAAAATATTAAATTCGCGTCTTCTATTAAAAGAGTCATACTCATTATGGAGTTGAATTCTATTTTTTTTAGGTGGAAACAATTTAATCTATTACTTATAAATAAAACAGAAACATGTCTCCTTATTTGAAGAAAAATTCTAACATGATAGTAATATGAGAAAAAAAAAATTAGCATGTACATACAGCTTACATAATAATATTGTGCTCATTAGCTAAATGGAAATTCAAACGCGTCAGTTCCTATCACAAACTAAAGTGGTTTGGATATGCTGATATGCTCATTACTCATATCTGTAGACAGGGAGGTATTTCGAAAGATTTAACTTAGCAAATACGTATTACAGAACACAAACTCAGGTTTCAGTTATTTACTTGTGTCTAAAAAAAACACTATCTGTGTCGCGGAACGAGTCACGATCACATCATGTAAGTATTTGTAGACAGGGAAAGATTTGGAAACTTTTAACTTCCCAAATACGTATTAGTATTAGAAAACACAAACTCAAGAGGTTTCTGTACCTGTGCTCAAAAAACTAGTATCTGTGACGCGAAACGGATCAAGATCACATCTATAAGGAATAAAAAGCTACGGTATATCCCTCTGTTTCAGTGGCCCAGAGCGTAGAGCTGTTTTGTAAGACTTCAAACGGACGTTCTGAGAGCCTCGCATAGAGCTATCGCGTTTTTACTCTATTTCGCGACCCACAAAGAGCGTGATTAGACCTTGTGTAGGTAATTGCTCTGAGTCTTGTGGGAGGGGTGTCAGGAGTTTACAGAACAGGAATGTAAAAAAAAACAGCCATTATTAGCCCATTAGCTATCGCCAAATACTGAATTTAAAACTGTGATCTGTTGGTTAGATGAAGAAGAAGCGGTGCCTTCAAATCATGATATCGTCATATATCAAAGATTATCAGCGCGTGTTGACATATTGTTCCATTTGAGCTGACTATTAATTACTTGACTGAACTATGGGGCCTCAAAAGGCCTTCGTAAAATAGGCTGAAGGCAGCTCTGACCACGTTCTGATCTGACACCGTGTACCGTTTGGTACCTATTTTATGCTTCTTCTTCTTCTTACAAATAGATGTTGGCGGATCGCACACTTGACGCACGACGGAGCGCAAAAATATTGCAGCGGTCTGTCAGATCCATACTAGAAACTTCACTCCCCATACAAAAACCGCACTCGACGGATGACACTGCGATGACAGCGGTTGAGCGGTTTTAGTATGGGCATTGATATTTTTAGTATGGATCTGACAGACCGCGCAGACGTGCGTCAAGTGTGCGATCCGCTTTATAGGTACGTAGCTATGAGCCACCTCGTCTACATCAAACTAGGCGACGATGTTTGTATCGTAGTGCTGTATAATGTGTTTGCACAAGTTAGACAAAGCTCTCCGTTATTTATGGTTCTTTTTAACTTCTGATTTACTGTTGGAGTTGTCTTTATTAGTGCGAATGCGGCGGAACTTCGCGCACCAAGTAGGGCTATAAGTAAACAGGAAAACGCTTATATTCGGGCAAAATAACATCGCAATGTAGTTGTGCTTGTTGATCGGTTTATGCGTTCTTCTGTTGTAGAGTCGTAAACAATTATATGTGTAAACAACAGTGGTTGGTTCTAATTCGACTCATCAGCAATCTTTTTGTTTAATAACGATTGCTTCAAGCTCGGCTATGTAAGGCGAGGAACACACTTGACGCACGACGGAGCGCAAAAATGTCGCAGCGGTCTGTCAGATCCATACTAGAAACGTCACTCTACATACTAAAACCGCTATATGTATATTTGATTTTACTATATGTATATTTTTTGATGGTAGATGGAGTTCGATACAGACCGTCAAAATGTAGAGTCATTATGAACTATAAAATAATGGCAAACAAATGCACCCTTATTTACTTTCTTCTTCCGAATCACAAAAGAGGGAGGAAAGTTGATGAAGTGGCAATCAATGGTAATATTGGACCACCGTATTGGCAGTGTATAAAACAATGCGTTGTTGTCGTGTCATTAAGAGCGCGTGCGGAACGCAGCTGCGCTTGCGCATGCCGCCGTACAAGGTGTTTCCAATCTCAGAAAAACGAGGGTACCTCGATTCTAAGGGATAATAAGGTAAGTAATTAGAATTGGGAGAAATAATGAATTGTACATGTTCGTGTCGCGTGGTAAGTAATTACGAAAAAGAATGAATTCTTATAAACAACGTGTATGTGTTGCTAAATTTTGGGGTCCATCGTGCGTTAGCTATAAAAAGTCAAGGAAATAAAAAGAGGTTATTGGGATTTTGATGCACTCACAGTTACATTATTCAGATTTTTTGAAGTTCTTATTTTCATGTAAACAAGAAAGTTATTTAATGTCTTTAGTAGATTTACCCAGTGCAATAAAAATTCCTCTATATTTTTTTATTCTGGTATATACTCCTACAAAAAGAAGAAAAAGCATCATGGACCTAGCTGGACGATTATATAACTAGGATTTGATCATCCTGTTGTCTTCTGTGGCCTTTGACCAGCTCATCAAGTCCTCGAGTGGAGGGTGCGTTCCGGTACTACCGGCATTGAGGGGTGTACGCACTAGGTAAATTCAGGCACGTGTGCCACCCGGTGGTCGGGCCACCCTAGTTGCACTAGACCTAGTAAGATATTTGAACTTATCTGCAATTTATAAAGATTCTTACTGGTTCTAAAACAGAATGAAAAATAAGCAGCTATTACACAAGCGTTTGATTTGCTTGGTTTAGCCAGCCATCGAATTTGAGATTTTTTCTAAATCGTGTCACATGGTCATATCGTAAACCTTCCACGACTAAAACTAGATACAAAAGTGGGTTGCGATTTGAAGCTACTGATTCAATGAAACTTCTACCTACGTATATATTGATGTCTACTATAATTTATAATATTGCTCAACAATTTTTTTTCACTTGAATCATCTCATACCGTGTACTTGAATTGCTTGAGGTTAAATATGAGTAGGTACTATCCGGTGTTACCAACTACGAATTGCAGCACGTGCTACGTGTGCCCGGTGGTCTCGCCGAGGTGGCAACATTGTCTACACTTGAGGGTCCTTATCGGTAACAAGTGCACTTGAAACTAATATGTTTTGTTTATTTTTGTCGAGTATCGAGTTCGTTTAGTACTGTTTTTATATTATCTTATTAGAAAAATAAAAAAAGTTTCGTAAAAAAACCATTTTATTTTATTAAGATTGGGTGATAAAGATAAATTTACATGTACTGTCAGTCATAAGTTTAGCAACAAGATGTTTTATATTAATAAAAAAATACATCGAATCTACTATCTGCGTACGTCAGAATCTTTAATCAAAATAATACGCCTAGAAAAAGTACGAATTTCGGTCTTTAGGCAACATGCTTACTCGTATTTGAATCAAATACAATTTTCGAATACGTTATTGTATTGACGTTCTAACAAGAACCTTTCCAGCTTGTATTTCTAGTGCTTAGGCCTGCTTAAAGGAATATAATATTTGTTTGGTAACAATATTAAATGTGTGTACGAAGGATATTGATGAGACCATTGAGCAGCTCGGACACACCAGCTGCCGGGGATCGTGGGGGGCTGGCAAAGATTAACTCGGTGTGCTGTACAGAAGTGACAATACTGGATGGCTACCGAAATCTTTAATTTTTTATAGGTACATTGTTTTGTTCTTTAGCTAGCAAAAGTGTCCCTATATAACACGCACACACACACACACACACGACGAGATACACATAAGGAAGGAATTTTGTGTATCTGGTGGTCACTTCTTATGATCGGCAATTATACCGACTACTAATGATAGCTGACTGATATGGAAAACCTTCCTTTCGCCACAGACTTCGAAGAAGAAAGAAGATGGCGAGATATGGAGCCTTTCTCTAAAACTAGCAGTCGTATGCTCAATGTAAAAAACCGGTGAGCTGGAGAGCTCAATTTTTGAAACGTAAATTTTCGATTCCGTGCACAAAAGTCCAAAGCAACTGGTCTAATCACACGTTTTTAAATTTCTTTTACTTGATGTATTTATAGTCAAAAATGTGTGTGAATTTTTGAGGGTATGTGGGAAACAATAAATAAAGTAGATCGTGAGATGCATTAACTAGCAGATTTTCGCATGAAACGAAAACGAACTTTTCAGAAATTTTGCTGCAGGCGGCCTGCAACGGAAAATTAAAAAAAAGGTAAAAAAGTTAAACTTATTATTTAATTAACCATAAAGCTTTACTATTCAATTTGATTCAAATGAAACTTTTTTTATTATTATTTCCAATGTCAACACAATTATTTTCTGATTGTTTGTATTGGTTAGTCTATGCGCGGGCGCAGCGCACAGGTAGCTGTGCTTGGCTGGTCCATTTGTTGGGCGCCATGTGAATTATTATGTTATTTATTGAGCACCGGCTTCCGAGCCGAGCCTCCTATTGAGTGGCCACGGCTTTCGAGGAAGTCATTTTGTCAAAGCAATAGTAATAATCAGTAACGTTATAACTTTTAGTTATATCTACTTCATTCTTAGAATAGATGAACTCAACTTTATTAAGCATATAATTTTACAGTCTCAAGTTAAAAAGTAAAGGGATTTACGATTTATCTTATTTATAGTTACCCTATTTGCGCTATGGCGTAGCAAATATATGACATCAAAGATTTTCCGTCTATGACATCTATTCCAAATATAGAAAATCCTAACCTAATAATACATTTCTTCTAGAAGCGGCTGAACTTAAATCTCAAGAGTTTGACTCTTTCTACTTCAGGAGAGTTAAATTGTTCTTTTTTTAAATAGCAGATTTATCATAGCTACACCAACGTGTATTTCTATTTAGAAGGTTCAAAGCTCTATTCTTTATGTACATTTCGTTACGTTTCAAATAAATATGACACTCTGAGGTTTGATCGACTCTCACATTTGCATATCAAAACAGTTCTGCTGATCGATGTTTTTGTGGCGTGTCTCAGGCTCAGGTGCTGATAAAACCAGGTCCATTATTTCATTACAAATAACAAGCGAAAAAACTAAGCACCCACACAATACCTGTTTGTGGTAATAAGATCTCTTTAGAAATAAATCGAATGTGAGTGCTATAAAAAGTGATTTTATTTGATGTGGGAATCAAAGGTGTGAACCGAAGGGTTTTGAGTGTCGTGTTTCAAAACACAGAACACGATATCTCAATTTTTCGCAAATTTTATCCTCGTGATGATGGCGATGGAATGTTTTTAATCGCATTTAGATACCAGAGCACAAAGCCCTTTGGGTATTTTGCAGTGTTGATGGCACTGTCCCTTGTGATATTTTATCCAAAATATATGTTGAATGTCGTGTATTTAAAAAATAATAATAGTATAGACGACACATAAGAAATACACAAAAATTCAAATTAATAATTCTTAGTAACGATGACCCCAAAGTGAATTTTATAATGTTTGTTCGAATTTTTTAGCTAAAGTTAAAAAACTGGGCCCAGAGTGATTGAAGGCTATAACTCGAAGCTGCGAGCACACGCGTCGAAAAAATAAATCAAATGTTCTCTCCACGACGCCCACTATTAATAAAACTCTTTAAAATATATTTAATAATGTCCACAAAAGCTGAGAGCACAATGCTCGCCCATAAAGGGGCAGCATTTATTATAGCGACAATATATCGAATACAAAAAGATAGTGTGACAAAGACGCGTACTTTTTAATAATATTGTCATTTCTCAGCAGCAGTGGACTCTTTCAAAAAGCCATAACGCAATAATTTATCTCTTTATAAGAGTTTTTTCTGGGTGGGAGCGCAGGAGATGCCAGGTGAGCGGGTTAGCTGATACGGTTAGGAGAGCCTTCTGTGCAGCCTTCATATGGACATTCATATTGTTTGCTATACATTTACACATAGTTATCCTTTTTAAAAGTGAAATTTGGTTTGTGTGGAGGCTTAATTGGTCTGATGCAAAACTATTTTGAGAGAACGGAAATAAGTAGATAGATAGATAGATAAACTCTTTATTGCTTACAACAAACACAATATTAAAATACAAAACGGTACAATAAACTATAACTAAAAGTAAGCAAAGGCGGCCTTATCGCTTGTAGCGATCTCTTCCAGGCAAACTCTACCCTTACAGAGACAGCTTAACAATTTGCAAGTAGCTGCAGAAGCAAAAGAAAGTTAAATTTTACAAAAATTACAATTAATACCTAATTAATATATCAATATATCTATAAGCATACATACATACATACAAGCATACATACATACATATATATGTACAATAAATAAGATAAATACTTAAATAAATATATATAAATACACAAGTTATAGGAAAATTAAATAACAACTGATTGCGAAAGGAGATAATTATGCAATTTTGATTTAAAAATTGACAGAGATTTAGAGTGACGAATGTCATACGGTAGTTCATTCCATAGATGTGACGCCCTTGAGACGAAAGATTCTCTAGAGTTAGGTAGGTTTTCCTTCTGATTTCAAAACAAATCGGCTTTCTTAGGCATATCAAATTTGCATCTAATTCACATTTACAAGTACACGCCCTCAGTCAAACCCAGTGGGGATAACCATAAAGTATAATAAAGGAGAAAAGTTTCAAAAACACCGATAATTCGGCGTGAAACGACATTTTGTTGGTAACATTGTGCAAAAAATTAACGACTGTCTTTATAGCCTGTCTAGGAGCCGGGTGACATCGGAGCCACAATAAAATCGATGAAATATTTAGAGGGGGGCAGTTACTCATCGTAGTAGCAAGGCGCACTATTGTGTCGTGTTTGCACAGGTAGTGGGCATTCACCCTAATCTAATGCTTGCTATTGCAATGGATGGATTGTGGATGTTTTGCATGTTGTTGACGAATATTTTGGAACGAATTGCTCCAGTTTTTGTTGTCATTTTTGGGATTCCCTTGCACACTACGACAGGGTAATCTAAAATAGGTACTAGAGGTACGCGATTAATGTCAGTAGGTACGAACGATTTAGGGTTAAGTAGATAAACGTGATTTTTTAGTGTCCCTACCTAAATTGATTTCTCTATTCTTTCTTGGCGCAAAAATCTCTTGAAGCCACACTTCACCAACTATAAGTTTAAGAAACAAAAACCTACAAGAAACAGGTAAAATTAATTAAGGGTGGTTGACATTCCACTTGGTGGCAGCGCATCGGACCGCCCGCGCGCTACCGGCGCGCCGCAGGGCGCATGCGCGTGACGACTTCATGCCACCAGCTTCCTAGAACACGCTGGACTCCTGTGGGACAAGACGTGACCCAGGGACTAGGGTTCAATGGTCTTCCATCTAAAGAAAAATATTGTAAGAAGGTCTCTGCGGAGTGCAGGCCGTGAAGAATAGCGGCTTTTAAAAATACGTACCTAGTTTTCATGTGAGACAAATATAGAGAATGGTTTAACCAATAGGGTTATATGATCTTCTTTCTGAATTCTTTCTCAAGCGGGACGACTTCATGCCACCAGCTTCCTAGAACACGCAGGACTCCTGCGGGACAAGACGTGGCCCAGCGACTAGGGTAAAGAGTTCGATGATCTTCTCTCTGCTGACTCTAAAGAGAATTCTTGAGAAGCCCAGCCAACCATGACTTCTATACTGTACAGTGCAGGCGCGCGCTAGTAATCTAATGCTAGGAGCCAGAATACGCATTAACTATTGGATGGATTCTGGATTTGGAAATATGCAGGCCGGTATAACCCAGGAAATAGGGCTAAATGACATTCTTTTGTCTTCAATTCAATTGTATTGAAAAAAAAAATACTTCTGTAAACAATAAGTTCAATATATGTTGTCGGTACGTAAGATAATTTCAATTCATAAGTTTTGTTTTCCGAACCAGTCAAACGCAACGATGATGAAACACATTTAGCCGCCATTACAACAGCAGCCGTCTAATGAGTAAGCTTAATTCCTCCATCACTCATTTGGCCTCTAATTATAATATTTCATATCGAATCCTTCCTCCGAGGTGGCTGAGATAACATCTTCTAAACTCTATGGCCGCTACTAATTAAACAGATTATTTTGGTTAAGGCCGGTAGCCCTATAAATAGCGAGATTGATAACCAACTTACATTTTCAATTTGTTTAAAAATTACTTACCTACTTGTGTTATGTCGTATCTAAAACCTCTGGTGTTACTAAAGTAAGCATCGTAATGAGACTTATCTCACTAGCGATGAACATTCAAACGTGTCAAATCATGGTCATACATCATTACATCATTATAAACATGCACAAACGCAAATCGAACCAGTTTTTATGTTCGTTTGTTAATATTGATGGTAATCCCTGGTTACTGAAATGCTTCCTCTTAGAATAGTAGGTAGAAGTTAGAAATTGAAGTAACGATTGAAAACAACACTGCCAAACAGTCATACTTATTGATTTTATTAAGATTATATACAAATACTACCTACGTTATGAAACTTCTTGCACTTAAGTGGATATCATATTTTAATTACCGGACGCAATAATATTTTGGTAGTTACGGATATGCCAAGAATGTCGTCATGATCATAACTGAAATTTATGGTTTAAAAACATGATTTGAATGTTTCGTGTCATCTATTGCGCATAAGCGGAATTATTTATAATCGATTAATTTGATAATTAGCAATAAATCTGGGCTTAAAAACAGATAGTAGGTACATACCTCTATAGGTACCTATGTACTTTCCATTAGGTGGGTAGGAACTCGCACTCTTGCGCTTCGATATGACGTCAATGATTGTCAGAGTGTCACATTACGTCCATTTATTGTGACTAGGATGAGCCGCCTTACTGCTCATAATATCTCTACAGACGCCTCTATAGATCAAGGGTGCATTGCAGGGCTGCCGTGTAGTAAGTCGATCGTAGGTAAACCTACTGCAGCTAATAGAGTAGGTATAGGTGCTTCGAAGCTGGGTCTATAAGTACGTAGGTTTGCATCAGATATCCTGTAGCCTTATAATGTGCAGCGTACAAAAGAATGTCTTGACGTGATTCCAGATGTGTCAAATTTTATAGATTTTATCAAATAATGTGAAGAACTTTGACATATAGGTGTAGACAAAATCATAGTCGCGGTAAACACGATAAGCCTCCAGGGCTTGCAAACTACAAACATTACTTTTTTCCTAATAAGAATATCATGTTGCGACCATTAGAAACGTTGCAATAATCTACAGACAAATCTGCATCTTTTAGTGTGTAATATCGAATCTTCCCGTGACTAGATAAGTCAAAAATATATGATAAAATCTTAGATAAAATCCATGACAATTTGTTCTAATAGTCCACCAATAGTTTAGTCACGTCCCATTACGGTAAATGAGAGAGACAGGAGTGAGCTTGCAATGTTCAGTACTACGCAAATCAGTACGGCTGGTGATTAGCTCCGGCCCATCAGATCGGATACGGTCGGGGGTAGCCAAATTACTCCACCGGTTGGGTAAGTGAGTATGAGATTGGGTATGTAATGTAAGTACTCCTATTAGTTTATAGATCTACTACTGCGAAGAATCTATAAATACATATATCACGTCTTTATCCTCTGCGGTAGACAGAGCGTTAACGGCCGTAAAAATACGTTCGCTATCGCCACGAAGAATCTATTCAGTGCTTGAAGTATCAAATCAAGCCACATATCCACCTTTTTGCTAGGATTATAAAGGGAATAACAAATACATATATGGGTAGCGTCTGATATAAAACAGAACTCGTAGTCAAAAGTATGTAAGTGTGGTGCCTCTTTATACAATTACACAGAATACTGCTCCTCTTGCGTGCATGATAAATATCCATTAATAAAGTACTAAAACAAATTTTGATTATTTGTGTTTTTTTATCAGTCAAAGATAAACTCTATCAAATATAAATCAAAGAATTAAGATAAGGGCATATGACCAATGTGGGGTACTTTGCCGATCCTAATTTATCGTGGAGCCTTATTTTGTGTGAAAACTTTTGGATTCGATCTTCGTTCTCGTTAACTTTATAGCGAAATAATCGTGCAAACTCATACGATTCTCACAATTAAATGTGTCGTAAAATTGAAATATCTGTCGCGACAACACGCCCGGCCTATTAGAAAGTGCACCGTCTTTGTCTACGAATTAAACTTTGACACGATTATCCGCCGAAGGGGATGCTTTCACATCGTTAAATTATTTTGTATTGCTATAAATATGTCCGCGTTTCGGTGTTTGGAAACAAGGCGAGCCATGTCGAATCGTACAACCCTCCGCTACTTGCTACTCCACAATTTCGTTCAGCAAGTTTTTACTCTATATTCCTTTACTTAAAGCTACTTTTCTTTTATAACTTTGTTAATAAGTGGTGTATCTGTGTGGTGCAGTGTGCAGTAATGGTAATAGAGCATGCAATGGGGTTGCTGGTTGCTGCCTGTGTGGCGCTGCCCGTCAATTTTTTTTACACGGAAATTGTTTCACTGTCAATTTTGCAAGAAATAATTGATTTATCTGTTTGTGTGTTTTTTGTGGTGCGGCCGGCGAAGTAAAAGTGTTTGAAGTTGTGCCTTCGAGAAAACAAAACCTTTTGCCTGCATTTCTTCATCGCCATGCAATGCAATGCAGATAAACGTTTGTTTAAAAAAAAATCTTTTTTTGTATAGACTTTTTTTATTTACATTTAAGATAGAGAGCGGTAGTGTGCCAACAATTTGTATTCCATAGGTACAACACAAATGTCTGAATCGAAGAAGTATACAATAAAATCATTTAGTTATATTGAAACTGTCAGACGTGGCGATAACGACCGTAATTTTGCGAACCTTATCGCTCTGCCTACCCCGTAAGGGATAAAGGCGTGATATGTGTGTTATATTCAAACTGTAATTTACCCGTACCAATAGGTAGGCATCCCAAACTTAATAAAGAAAAGGCATATTTATTTACAAATGTAATCATCAAATCAACGACAGCCACAACATATTAGGTACGATGTAGGTAGGTACGTACTTTATAATTTACGATCAGATTTTTTATGTATCTAAGTATGATTTTAGAAGTAGCTGAAGGACCTACCAGCTTCAAATTAAAAATAGAACTAAGTAAACGGAAAAGAAAACTGTTATAAATCACAACTCAACCAGAACAATATTTTTATCTGCATTAGGTATCTTCACACCCGCCATTTACAAACGCAGTGAGAGTGTGTAGTAACACTCCACGGTATTTCCATACCACGACTCTATCTGTAGCCATCGAACCATGTGGTATACTTGTTGGAGCTACCACAAACAGAAGGTACGCCGTCACCATTTTTCAACCAACAGCATACTAATACAATATATCTCTACCTACATACACCCTTATTTTTAGCTCGCCACTACTGTGTGTAGGTAGTAACTGAAAAGCGCGGTAGCTTTTCATATAGGTAATACAAAAAATAAGATTCATCCGTGAGCTCTTGAAGATAATACTTATTTTAATAGTTTTTATGATTTTGAACCTATCACTAACGCAGCGTTAGCGCAGTGTCGTGCGTTAGACCTGTGTCGAGAGCGTTTTTTGTATTAAACGTATTTTTTTTTATCTGACAGACGCTTACGACAGCACAGCTTTATTTTGCACTGAAGTGTGCGAAAGGCCTAAGTAGATATACTTTGTAGGTACTTTTTTATTGTACACCTATTCATTGATTCTAACAAGAAGACGCGTAAAAAATTAAACGAGTAGAATATAATCGGTCTTCGCCACAAAAAGAGATCACAGTCAAACTGCATATTTTTCCTCCACTGCACTCAAGTTGTCATACAATAAGTTTATATATTAGTAGTTTCATAGACTGTTTCTTGCATGTTTATATTACCTTCTAACTTGTCTATACAGTCCTATACAAACACAATATTCACACATGAACAATTAGCTACTTCTCACCTCAAGCTGTTTGCTAACAATGTTTGGGATTCTACAAAAATACGAGAGTCTCTTGAACATTGTACTAAACAAGTAAAATTTTCTATTATTGTTGATGTTGCCGAACATTTGTTGACCAGTGTTGCCAGGACCACAAAAGATAGCAATAAATTCTACTATAATGTGTGTCACCGCATTGGTTATGCAATTAATGGGAATCGAATAATATTTATGGTAACAAATAGGCGTGATGTGTGGGTTGTTGTGAGAATTATATTTATACTGAGTTTGACAAATCATCACTCCTAACTATAGTTTGTAAATACTATTATATGTTAGTCCCTAAACAAACGTTAGTCCTAGACTATACATTAGCGAACAATTGAATTATTAGATTATTATTATCAGCCTGAGTCCCACTGCAGGGCAAAGGCATCCCTCCCCTTTCTTCCAGTCTATAGTCTTGAGCCACCTCCATCGAGTTTTTGGCGTGACGTGGGCATCTAATTCGTCTCTCGAGCGTTAACAATTAAATTATATTTACTTAAGTAAGTTTTTATGTCACACATTTTATGTCATAATCCTTTTACAATTTTACTCTACAACTCAGTGAAAGTACACGAACGTACTACAAATATGACAATAGGTTACAATACGGCAAAAACTAAAACTGGTACGTCACAGCAGCTTTTAGCCGAAGATTAAGAGATCATTAGAGCATCGCCGACCGTACCTGCCTATTCATTATCTTGTCAAAATATTTCGCTGAACATCGAATGGAAAAAAGCGGTTTTTTGTGGAATATTTTCGTGAATTTGTCCAATTGTTGGTTTGAATGCTCGCCAGCGTGACATCTCAATATCACACACAATAGGAATCATTTGTCATTGTCCATTAGATGATATTGTTGGGTAAAGTATAAATTATCAACTCATTTTTGTTATCAAATTCAAATGTGTGTTTCATTGTATTTTAATACAGTCGAAAATTTTATTTGAAATTACTTAATCATTATAAGTACAAATATCACATTACTATAGACATTATCTTTACGGTTTTATACCTTGTACAAATAGTAGGTAATAACGTAGTTAATCGGAGTCACTACGCATAAACACTTCCTACGTACCTTCTTATCGTCGTATTTTCTGCCGTAGTGTTCAGGATAAAATAATTTCTTTACTACGATTTAAGTAAGTACTATAGAAGGTATGTGTGTTCAATACAATTCAAATTCAATAGGTAAAATCTAAAACAAAATGTTATGATAAGAAATAAAAGAAAAATCTATAAACTAGCAGATATTCCCAGCGTTGTTTACCTGTGTCACACAATAAATAACGTCCGCACAGCACATAGGAAACGAGTTTTCAGGAAAACATACATCGCGCCGCGCGGCGGATCGCATGAAATAAAAATCGCATTGTAATCCGGTATTGGCGCTGATAAGGAGCTGTGACAAGCCAAGAATTATGTGCTCCAGAGGGCAATTTTTCTTCCCCGGGATTTATTCCCGTAATTTATAGAGGATCCCTTGTATCTGGGCTAACCCGCCGTCCTAACGAGGCCCACAATAATTAAGACTTACCCCCGATACTAATTAAATCGCGCCAATCTGTAATATAATCAAACTACAGGATTGTTTGTCAAAAATATTTTTAGTTATCTCGACATGTAAGAGGAAATAGCTGTCTTGGCAAACTACCGGTCTCTATTTACATGAACCAAATATTAAACATAGTTTTATGGCCGTTAGCTCTCCAAACTTTATTGCTACTAGAGATTTATTCGCTAATAAATATAACCCGTAATTTAAGGGCCCTCCTGACACACGTTTACAGAGACATCATTCCGACCAAATCTGAGCATCAATCTAGTCTCGTCGTTTGATATTTGACACGCAAAATTCAGTAGGAGCGTGCCGCGGCCGCGACATGAATTGCTGACGACAAAAGTGTCTGCGGCGACGCGAGCCGGCTTAGTTCACCGCACACCGCACACCGCACGACGCAGCCGCTCAACCACCAACCACCCCCGACCACTCGTAAATTTAGGGCTTCATAAAACCAGATCCGAGATAAGACACAGTGCGGAGTGCGTCCCGGATCAAATGCGAACCACAACCATAGACAATAAAAATAACGCATCTGCACATACCATTCTAACATCGCAGACGAATTTGTCGTGTTTACATAAAATACGCGCGCGATAGCGATCGAGGATTCACCAGAAATTGTAAGAAAAATGTCACTTTCGTCCGCGATCGGGCCGAAACTACGAATTCGAAACCTTTGCTATAAAAAATCGAGTGAGCTGTCAAAAGGCCAACAAAAGCGCATTATGATTTTAACAGTTTCTGAATTGGTTCGCTATTATGGGGCGTGTATTATGCCTTTCAGCCAGTGTAAGGGTATTTGGGCGCTTTTGTGGCTCCGTATTGACAAATAAGTAAGATTTACTCCTAAAGCAAAAATAATGGAGGATTAGGCTGGCGGTGTAATTTTTTCCGATAATTCTGCGGAGACGGATGGCGCCACTGGCCCGATATTGCATTATCCGGCGGCCGGCGAGCGAGCGGCGCGCTGCTTTATGTAGTGTTACAGCAATATTGCAAATAGATCAACTGGAAAGCACAAAGCCATTCAGAGCTACAGAAAGTATTCTTCTTCTATTCACTACAATAAACAAACAGAGAAATAGAATAGGCTTAATTCTAATAGATTTTCTGCTTATGCAACAGATTCGTGAGCACGAATTGGAGTAAGCGGCCATTTGAATCGTACATCTATTTGATGTTCGCCTTTGTGCCAAGTTTGCGCAAGAAGCAAAATTTTAAAACCAATGGCCCGATAAGATAATGCTGAAAATTCTTTTACGAACTTCTTACAAAACGAATACGAAAGCTCCATATTTAACTCCGGAACGGGTTGTAGGCATCATAACTACGTGTCGGGGACATATATTTAAAGCTTCAGTAGATAGGGGTGCAATAATTTTGACAATGACTAGCAGCCTTACCCGGCGAGGCGTAGGCGCGGGCGGCGGGCCGCGGCGGGGGCGCGGGGGGCAATCTGCGCACTAAATCACGCTACGAATAAAATTTATGGCGCCGAGATAAAAACTCGCAGCTTTTCTCTTTTACGTTCCTTCGCCCCCCGCGCTCCTCGCCGCCCGCGGCTCCCGCGGAAAATCCATAGGGATTTTTCCAAGTGTTCGGGCGACGGCGTGTGTGTTATACGAAGCGATTTTGTTTTATGCTTATTGCCGCAGCGATGTTTTGTTTGCGGAGTTGCACTGATAAGAGGAGGCGAGGAGATTGTCTCTCAACTCCAAACTGGACTCGAGACGAAGGGACATTTTCCGTCGGTCCTAAGCGTCAAATGCATCTGATATGCAAATGTGATGATTGTGCATTTTTATTGTGATTTTTAGGAATACCCTTATCCTTGCTGGTATTGTAGTTACTGATGTTAAAGAGATTATTTTTCCAAACATACCCTTAACTCTAAAGACTTACTATGTACACCTGTCTACCTACCTACTAAATGAATTTTTAAGTATCAGAAAAGTAAAATTGTAGGTACTAAACTAAGCATTCCAACAGGCTGCTCATAGCACTTTCACTTACTTAGCCCTGTTTAAAGCCACGCAAGCTTTTTTATATGTTTCTCAATATATTTGCCCCTAATGGGGTATGAAGTAGAGTCGTTTGTATCAAGTAGCTATTATAATAGGTAAATATGTCATTTGTTTTACATACGAAGGTTAAGATCAAATAAGGCCATTTGAGAAAAAAAGGCCTTTGCTATAAATATTTTTCAATAAAATAAGCACGGAAACCAGATTATAACTCGACAGAGTATAAAACCACAAATTTAAACAAACACTTTTACGTGGCACTGACGTAATATATATACTTATTTTCATGTATTACCGCGTAGCGTAATCATTATCGACAAATCAAATGTTTTGTAAAGTAAAAGCAAGTTTTAGAAGCTACCATCTACGTATAATAGCATTTTGTATGGATACGATGAAGGTACAGTACCTACCTACACCCTACACTTATAATAACCTAATAAACGTACCTTCTTAGTTAAAATATACTTGCCTTATTACGCTAAGCTTGTTCGACTACAATCCAAACTCCCTTTAAAACAAAATTTTATTACTAGTGCGTGTTCAGAGGTAAGTAAGAAATGAAAATATTGGACAAGGTTAGTTATTATTGCCTGCGACACTGTAGAGGGCAGGGCATACGTTCTAAAATTAAATTTAACTTGAAACATCCGTAATAATTTTAAAGGAAAGTGTATCGTGCGGCTTATCAGCGGGCTTGCTTCGTGATCGGCGCGACGGTGCCTCGACGACGATATGGCCAGTTTACGGCTTAATTCGGCAAAAATTACCACCGTTCTGGTTTCGTGGTTTATTGGTGATGCCTTGGATTTCAAAGAAAGGTCATAAGTTGATTTTCTCGGATGGAATTTTATGACGTAATCTTCTAGGTTGATCCAAGTTTAGAACGATGTTGCATTGTGATATGCTAACTGCGACCATACTTCAGCATCGACTAACGCAGAGAATTTTTACGCTAAAGTCAGACCCCTGGCAAAGACAGTTCCAAATATTCTGTCGAACCCAGCCAGTGTTCGTTATATATACGTAGAATGCACTTACAAAGAAGACGCCTTCTGGAATCAATTTGCCTGATTGAACCGTCCATTGACGTATTTATCATTACCAAGAGTTCTTAGATTAGTTTCTACAATCCTTACAAAACAAGAAAATCAAGCCAAAGTGATGGAAGTAAAACCACTCCAAGTAGAAATGCTTGGCGTCCAGGATATTCATAAACATTGGTGTTTATTGCCTGTAAAATGGTCGTGAAACTTTGTGCTTTAGCTCTGCTTAAAGTGGCTACTGTTTAGCCTACTTACAATTTAATTTGTTTCGGTTTTTACGTCTTTGAATAAGTTGGTAATAATGTGTTTTAACTCTTTTTAGTGTAGGCTGTTCTTACTATGTTGACGATGTTTTTCCTCAGGACTTTCTCGAGGCCTTCCGTAGTAAGATATTGTTCAGGTCTATTTTTTAAATGTAAAGTCTGCATCAGCCAGCAGCCTTCTGTACATCTGCCATATTCTCGGTAACTCTAAGCTTCTAATACAAGGCTTCGATTCACACCGCAACAAAAGCCCGTGTCTAAAGGTTGTCTCCTATATGTCGATTGTCTTACTTATCTGTACTCAATCAGTGTTTACGTTATTGAGGCGGCGTGCTTCACGTCAAAATAATGTCCCTATTAGAGGACAAAGCCTTTCAGGGAACCAACAGCAAAAAATGTCTAAAATATCCACGTCGCAAGCAGAGATTACACGAAAGCAAGGCCATCTGTGGATATTGAGACCGTCTCACACGAGATAGTTTATCGGCCGATCTCGACTCAGATTTTGTGAAGAATCAGCGATAGAAAAGGCTTCTATTTATAGACGAAGCAGCGCGGACTCCGCGCGCCACAATCGCATTAGCTTGCCGCTCTTACCGGTGCGGCTGTCGAACGAAACGATGATTTGAATTTCCATTGTTTATGGTGGCAGACATGTGTCAAAGTTCGATTGGAATTTAAATTCGGCTCCTTTGTTATCTTTCTTTTTTTGTCGAGTTGTAAACACGGCGCAGTGATGTTCCAATTTGGTTACTAGCTCCGGAGGTTGTATCTATGACTTCTCTTGTAGCCGAGATGATATTTTTGACGTCGGTACGCTGTATGAATAATTACAAATCATGTTTCGAATTAGCGGCTTCTTTTTTTATTGTAGAGCCGTGCACAAAATTCCATAGGTAGGTACATATCTATAATGTCCCTAGCATTTTCCTACAGACGGAACATCAAAGCTGCAGAACATCTGCTAAATTAGGTACCAGAGTCCGCAGTAAAGGAGCGAGTACGGAGCGGACGGGGTCGGGGGCGCGCACAAAGCGACTACCATTTTGTTCCGACACTTTTCAAAATTGGAACGTGACGGTTGCAAGCGCTCCAGCCAGAGACAATGACATGAAAAGGAAAAATGTAAACGGCCCTATTCTAAATAGGAGTTTTGCGGGGACTAATATTTTATATCGCTCCCCGGGCGCACGCAAATGTTGTCGTCATCTAGTTTTATGACGTGCCGGTAGAGTCGGGAATTGCGTGCATTGTGGCGGTGAGTTATTGCGTTGTTGAATTCATGTGGGTTAATTTAAAAGTGAGTTCTTGAACCCTTTCAGAGGCATTGTATCTTTGTGCGCTTTGTACCGAGATGGTTTATCTGCGTCGCGGGGTACATGAGTGCTGTTTTTTCATTCCGTAATGCTTTTACATTTGAAAGGGGTTAAATGTTATTCAGACTGGCTGTCCGCTTAGAAAATGTGTGGGTGTCGAGGGGGGAGCGCTTTGGTTTCCAATTCTTTTTCGAATAAGTATTATGTGGATAGGTACTCCTCTATATTATCTTGTCTTGTGTATTTAAATAACTTTACAATGTTCTGTGCAACTGTATATTGTATACTTAGGTTTTACCTAATCTACGTCGTCATTTTGGTGAAACTCGTTTGTAATTTGACTTTACTGAAATATATGTAAATTAATAGGTATGTATGTAGTATCGGGTACTTAAGTTATTTATGTGATAAATCCACAATACTCATTACTACATTCATAAGCTACTAAAATTCGGGCAGACTGTCTATGAATTACAAACAGGCTGGCCCAGGTAACCAAACTTCTAACAATTACCTAGTAGAGAACCTGTCAAAAGTGTAGGTAGTCATATAGGTAGGTCCTGCTGCTGATATTGATTTACGTTATCATTAGGTACAAAATACTTTATTGCAAAAAGAACGAAAAAACAAAAAAAAAACAACAAAAAATTTACAAATGCAAAACACAATTTTGTACAGTTGTTGGTAATTATTTATAATACGACTGAACAACAAAATAGAGACAAGACATTTATCCCGGCGACGCGGAAACCTAGGCATTGAAATGAGGTCCAAACAGCCATTTAAATGATATCCCCTTATAAGGCCCTCGTTCTTGGCCTTACCAGCAATAGGCTAATGACTTCTAATCACTATGTTGGGCACGGCGGCACACTTTGAACAAATACTTAGCTCATACAAATATCTGAGACCAGAAAGGTCGAAATCATAGATAGGTACCTAGTATATTAGAAGATAGAATAGTGGTAGTAGTATTTGTATCCTGGGTCATTAATTAAATATAAAAATTGTATGCTTAAACCTATAGTCCAATAATACTACAGAATTCTGAACGAATGAATAGGAAAATAATATAAAAGTAGTTAAGTGTTTTGATGCCACCCTAATACTTACGGCGTGACATCATACTTTCAGTTTTTCATACGAAATATCATTATTTTAGATCGTTTTAAAAAGTAGCTCATTTGACTTGTCAGGAATGTAATACATGTTTTGAAGAAAACGAATTAAATACATAGATTGACAGAACGAAGAAAATTAATAAAATTGCATTTTGGCCTCACGTGGCCAGAATGTGGATTTGCCTTGAAGACCTGGCAGTTTTTCGAAACAAGGTAATACGTTTGTAAGACATTCCCGAAAACCCGGAGGGCCCCGATGTGCTGTCAATCATGTTTTTCAATACCGAGATAGAGTGATTCACAGTATAGGTGCATAACAGTACGAATAAACGTCTTATTTTCACGGGAAAACCATTAGCAGTGACTGCAGTCACTGGAAGGGCCTGCATTTTGAAAGAAATTGTGTGGTTAGAACTACAAAGGTAGGTATTACACTCTTAAAGCGTTTACAGCGCTATAGTCCCAACCGCTAGTGTTGCGTCATTAGCCATTAACGCGCACTAAAGCAGATAGTGCGCCCAGATTTACGACAGGCTCCGGGATATATCACACGGAGGGCTTCTAAGATATACGGGACATTGCACTGGGAGTCAGGAGTTCAGGATTTTAAATATAAAAATGCAAATATAAAAACAGTAAACAAATTTTGTTTTAGGTGTAGCTAGGTTGGTTAAAGTGCTTAAAGCGCTATATCCTCAACCGCTAGTATAAGGTATGTCATTAGTCATTAACGCGCACTAAAACAGATAGTGCGCGCAGATTTATGACAGGCTCTGGGATACCCCCCGGGGGGGTGAAGGGGAGAAGGGGGGGCGTTGTCTTAGGTGTACTAGACGTCTTAGACGTGCCGCGTTTCTACTAGGAACTTCTTTTTTTATCCCTCATTTACGCCTCATTTTGGCAATTACCGGCACGTACCGTGTACACTTAGTACGATCAGTTCTTCCCAGAACAACTCCTAAGCCCAGTCTCGCCCCAAGGGCGTGATTGGGCTAGTTGTTTGAACAACCAACCAAATATTTCTAGGTGAGCACGTGCTCCCCACCAAGCCGACAGGCGTAGTTTCGATGGCCCCGGGGCCGAAAACGTAGTGTCCAACAAAAAAAAAATATCTACTAAAAACATAATTTTTTTATAAAAAAGAGAAAATTGTGTCTGACAATTTATTATTGACTAATTTATTTTTAGTGACAGTATTGAATTGTAAATTCCTGACTCTCTGAAAGCATTCGTTGTGAATCTACTTGGAAATAAACGATTGAAATTTGAAAATTTGGACTGGTCATGGGACATTGCGCTGGGATTTAGAAGTTTCAAAATAAAATGTTACGCTATATGACTACGACAAGATGTAAAAAATAACTGCAATTAACTTAGTTACATATTTAAGGGATGTACCAGCCCATGACTCTCAAGGGAAATGGGTCGAAATATGACAAAAATTATTTCCACCTACGTGCCTTAGAGAAAGCAAGTAGGTACTTTAGTTTTATGGACTGGTTCACACTTAAATTTTTTTTCAGTATTATATTGTGTAGTTAGCTAAGGATATTCTGTGTGATGCCAGATTACAATTAAATTGCATTAACCTACCTACCGCTTAAACTCGCGGGTATTGCTTAATTTTTTTATTTACCTACTTATTTATTAAAATTGTATGCACCGACTCTATAAATTGTTTTACCTGACTGTTAATTTAGTTTAACACAGCGTTAATTTTTAATTTATATCAATTAATATTGATATGATATGTTATTTATGTTATGTTATGTTATTTATTAATTTAATTTGACAATTTACAATGTAATGTTAATATGGGTATCTTGCCTGAAATAAACGAATTTTAATTTAATTTAATTTAATTTATAAAAGGCATTTAGGTACCTACCTACATCTATTTATTGCAAGTTCTTAGACTATGAAGGTAGGTTAGTTGTTGGTGTTACAGTTATGTGAAAGATCTGTAAATTAATAAACCCAACAACACCAACCTCCGGTACTTAGATTTAACCAATTTACGCAAAGATGTTGGAATTGGGTCTTAAAACTATTCTTAAATCTACCATAAACAGTTCAATATTATACGGACAAAGAATTGTTTCCTATTTCAAGAACAAATTGCACCAGTTTATTACCGTTCTACCTAACACGTAGAAACTATACTGGAGGTAGGGTTGAGCAATTAATGTGTAACGATCATTGCAGAACATCCGTCGGCCTAGAAACTGTAGAAACATACGGCGCATAGCCCATGGCGCGGCAGCCTCCATTGTAGCGACGCGAGCCGCGCGCGCGACTGACGCACACCACCGCACTCGCCCGCCCAAAAAGAGAAAAAGAAAATTTGAAAAGAGAACACTCCCATCACAGCTCCGTCGCGATCCAAACCCCGCCCCTTCCCACCGCCTGCTCGCAGCCTCAGCCAATCGGCGCCCGGGAAATTCCGAAGGCGCGGAGCCGGCGCCGAGCGCGCCCGAACGCGGCCGAGCGCGCGCGATCACAACAAAAAGTCACACGACTGGTTTAGTGTCGGGTTGCGTCCCATCGACGCCGCATCACGTGCCGCGCTCTCACGCGCAAGCGCATATAAAATGAACTGTTTTTGTTAGCCTAATCCGATCTTAACCTAAACCTTATTTATTAACACTAGTATAACTTTGGAGCCCAGTTGTGACCTGTGATACGAGATATTATTGATTAAGAAAATGAACCGTCGAACGGAATGGAGCTCATGATTTCAGTGTGTTTACGTCCATCATCAGTGATTAGTGATAGTGATCGACATTTCAGTGATAAGCATCTGATAAGAACAATTTAAGGTATTTAGTTGTAATCAATTAATTTTTATTTTTTCGTTTGCTGCTAACGCGACAGAGGAGATAAGATTACATCAACAAAGTAAAGTTTCCAATTTGATTATTTTTGATTTGTTTGGTGTACAAATTCTATTCAATGGCTTATGAGACTTCAAATAAAGAGCAAAGCCAAAATTAGAACATAACAATAATCAAAATAAGTAAATGAATAAATATTTACGAGTATAAAAATAAAATATAACTTTTAACAGTTACAGTCTTTACACCTAGGGGTTGTTATTGTTCATTCGTTTGCTTATTTGCCTAAATATCTTATTGAACGTCAAAAGAATATCTGCAGAAAATAGTTAATTAATTATAAAAAAGAAATGTCGTTGTCTATTAGCCGTCATTTTTGTTATATTCTGTGGCTCTACCTCTCCGTCGGTAAAATGCGCGCGCACCGGCTAAAAACTAAAAAAGGAAACAAATAACTAAATTACTTAGTTATATTAGACTGGTTAAAAGTTTTAATTAAAATCAAGGTTGTGTAATAAGATTATTGTTTAAGAAAGTACCTACCTCATGAAGTAATTTACAAACTAAAAATGGTCTTCAAATCTAGGTAACAATGTTTTAAAATACTTACCGTTAAATTATAAGTAGTTTGAAGCTTATAAAATTTGAAATTCAACCTGTCACTATAGTAATACACATGTTTTCTGAAACAACCCTAGAAAACAATCCTCAAACATGTCAGACGTGGCGATAGTGGCTGTATTCTTACGGCCACTATCGCTCTGCCTACCCCGCAAGGGATAAAGGCGTGATATATGTATGTATGTATGTATGTAAATTTGAAATTAGGTTAAATAAAAAAAAAACGCCAGATTATGTCAAGTATTTTTTGTGCACACACAATATGCACCGGCGTACAAAAGACATCAACGCGTTCTGAAAAACTATAGCGTCCAAGAAATGGTTTGTATTGCTCAGAAAAAAAATTAAGGCTACCTACCTACTTACGAAACCAATTTATAATGTCTTAAGATTAATAAGAACCAGTACAAAAACTCCATACTAGCTTGTAAATACATGAATTAGTTACAGTAGCCAGATCTTATTCAGGCCTGGGCTTACCAAACTGTATTATGTCATTTACACTTAAGGACTAGTCATAAATTGACACCGTGGCAAGTGGGGCAGTTTTTATGGTCAGCCAGAGACATGTTTCTAAATAAAGACTAATTATGTGCCTCGAATCACCGCCTAGAAAGATGGAGATGGCTATCATTGCTAGGTCCTGATGTGGAATTGAGTACATATGAATAAGTAGGTATATCTAACACTTTGCTGGGCTTATCTAAGCCAACTTAATGAAATTAGAAGAAATAGTTGCTATAGGCCCTTAAATGAAGTCTCCATATAACCACTAAATAGGGTATCCAAATATGTCAAATATATCATAATATGTCCACTAAAAAGCACTCTAAGGCAAAGTAGAAAAAATAAACAAATGAAATTATAATGGGTATGAAGGTAGACAATGAGATTAATAAAAATCCAGTGGTGTATGATGAGATGACATTGATATAGTAACTTTACTTTTAATTGCTATCCTAGGTTAGTATAGAATAGAATGCAGGTGGTACTCATCGTTACAGCATGCATACTAAGTAATTCCAGATCAGCTATGATAAATCCATTGATCTAATGATCTAATCCATTGAATTTAAGTAGTTAGTTACATTAAGCTTCAACCGTTTATGTTGACCCAGGCTTGGGTATATATAAGCTTTTTAGAATTAGGTATAGATACCTAAAAAATATGTTTGTAGATGATACACTCACTAACCTACAAAGAATTTTAATTTCCCATGTAGGTATGTTTGATATTTTACTGGTATTTAAAAAGACAACTTTTTTATTAACAAAGCTTGTATGTACGATGTTATTACCAGGCTATTAATTCTCAGTTTCTGTCCTTATTTTATTGAAATTACAGTGCATGCGACGAGAAAAACCACTTTTGTAAATATTTCAATAATTTATAATACTCCTTTGGCTTCAGCAGCCGCCATTATTTTTGGAACTTCACCAACGCCATTCAATGTCAATGTCACCTGGCAATTTCGGCTCTGTGATTGGTCACCGCAAGACGGTTCGAAATTTGAATGCGGTTCAGATGCGCGCACGTCGATTAGCCATCGATAAGCTCGCTTGTGTGTGTTCCTTATGTAGTCGTTTCCGCCGGATTTACATACATGCCTATGTGCTTAGGTATGTACAAAAACGTTCATGTCAAAAATATGGTTTTGGTTGAGGACTTCTATAGACATGTCATGTACATGACATGTAGGCCCGATTCCCCCCACCACGATAATTCACGTTTTGAAGTTTCAATTCTAACTATGTTTTCTTTTATAAAATTAAAACCTCTCTTAAGTTGTGGGTAATGACATGTACCTAGCCTTGAAAAAATATATAACAATTTTTAATATATGCTGACTCTGCTCCTAGCAACCCGAATAAAATATATATATGTTTGCATATTTTTTGCCACAAGCTGTCTATACAGGTATAATATTGTGTATCCTGTCATTGAAATATTTAATTTAAATTAGCCAACTTAAACAAATTAATATTTAGCTTCAGGCCAATACGTTATGACATATGTAAATTATACAGCTCCCGGATTCATTTTGTTTCAATTTCTTTAAATATAATTAAAACCTTTTTTTGTAACATTCCCTACTTAATTTGATTACTTTTTATGTGTCATTTTTAAATACAGGAAAGAACCAGTAAAATAGTTAAATACATATTATATAAATAACAATTTTATTGTCTTAAAAATATGATCTCTCTAAGCGATTGAATATTAGTGATTATTAGAAGCTAATGACTATTTTCTCTACAAATAACAATAGACACAGCATGTTCATATACGATAATGAATATTTAAACGGTAGGTGAGTACCAATCATCAGCGGATTAAACGTTTTTCAATAAAAAAAAGAATAAATCAAGGCTCGATAAATTATTCAATCTGGTGTTCATTTTAAAAGGCATCGATCAAACCCCATTGGGAGCATGTCGTGGAAATAAACTAAAATAACACTCTCTAGGGCTGCCACTTTCTAAAAAAGTAATCGTTAATAAGTTATACACCACACCAATAACTTTCATAATTATAAAAAACAAGAAAGGTTTATTCCTTACTCATAGGTTTTTATTTTAGACCTGGACAAGCAAACATAAACTCTTTTTACATGCCTATTCCTTATTATATATTGCCTAAAAACGCTTACAATTATAAACTATAAGGCAAATACTTAAAAATCATATATATTATATTATGTACAGTTACTTATGTACATTATTATGTAACATAATATAGCACAGTAAATAAAATTGATTCTTCACTCCAGAATTTTAATAGAGTAACAGGCATTAATAAATTTGTATTTGTGTTTAATTTAAGATAAGATTTTAGGCACTGATTGGAATCAATGTTATTTAATTTGCTGAATACATAATATGGGAAACATCGCCTGGCCTTAGTCACCATCTACAGAATTATGACCGGTTCTTAGGTATGAATATTTAGTTTAAAATTTACACAAATTTGTATTTTCTATCTATGCAAACTTCTGTTAAGGAAACTTTTATTTCTGGGATTTTAGATAATAAATATTTTAAAAACCTATATGAAATTACTTTTACCAAAAGACCGTCTTTTAAATATAACTTCTTTTGTATCACTCAATTGTGTTTAGGCACACTAAATCAAGCTTTTGAATACAATTCCTTACAGATGGACATTTTGACAATTGTTTTTAATTATAATGTAATTTCACAGATATTGTAATAGTATTTGATTTTGGCAGCCCTATACGTCCAGGTTCAATCCTGTCAAAGATTAACTCTGAAGTGGTTACAAAGAATGTTTGTTTCTTTGTTTTGTGACTCGGCCGAGTGTAGTTTTAGGAGGTTTTAATGTAATCTCCACTGTTTGTACACTTATGTTTTGACTTGAAGCACTTACTTCACATTCACTTCCAAATAAAAGAAATCGAAGCACTTAATAATATTGTATGCGTATTCAGAAGCACATATCAAAAAAGCCCTCCAATGGTAGGTACTTAAAAATATTGTTTTTTTAACTCGTTACAATCAAGAGCAGCAAATGCTTGAGTCTTATACTTATGAGTATGTACGCAATAGTAGAGACGATATGCATGTACCTATTTTATAAAATAATTCCTAGAAAAAAAATATCTTCTCCTAGAAATAATCTAAGCTTATATACTTTTATCTTAATAAGTAAACTGCACATGTGTAAACCATTTTTGACGTTAAACGTGAAATCGTAAAATATCTTGTACGAAGTAAAACATCCGTTACTTTATTTACCTTTGTAGATTAAAATAAAAAATAAGACTTTTTTGAAATTAATGTATATTAAGAAACAAAATTTTATTCAATTAAACTTAAACATTATATTCAATCAAAACAAGTCAACTTCTTATATCTTAAGTTCTCGTCAACCTGATAAAGACCCCAGATAATCTTATTCTTTTTTATCCTTTATTCAGAGCTGCAACTAACCATATACTCATCCCTTTCTCTCAACATAAGAGTGAGCGAGACGGTTCAAGAGTTTCTCCTCTGTGGTCGACAAAAATCAATTATTTTAATTGGAAGTTTTCTAATCTGAAGATAGGTGGAGTATATGAGACGTGTTTTGTTAACGAGACCAAACAGCAATTTGTTTATCTTAAAAACTTGATAATAATAATGTTCAGGAGGTATTTTAGTTATCTGAGGCGAGATCTCGGGCGACGGCTTTAGACCTCAGTGCCTCCAGCCAGTCTGCCTGCCTACATGTTTTTTAAGTATCTTGAAACACTATTTATTTGTGTGTATAACACTTAGGTAAATAATTTTGATATTATCTACATAACTGTTGAAAGTATTAGATAAAATATAAACGGATAGATGAAATATCACCTTCATAAATGCTAAGTGAAAATCGTTCATGGAAGATTTCCTCTCAACTTAAATTTAGATATGTGTTCTTGGAAGTATTGTTAAAATATATGCAAGGCTCAGATTGCTATTTTATGGAACACTTTACATTGTACCAATCAGCCTACATGAATCCCACACCACTATCAGGGCACCGCAGTGGGTGTGAAGCGGCCTTATCACTGGCATCATAAGTCGGCGATGATTTATGGCCAGAGATCTGCTACTGCGCACGATAGATCTATAGATCTTTGAGTGATAGTAACCGCCGATCAATATTGGTCAAGAGTTGTAGTTTGACTTAGTACAATGAAGCCAATTCTTACTCGTGTCGTAAGAGACGATTTAGGGATGAAAAGGTTATAAAACTTTCAACGGTCAATGTTCAAGAGCAATTCCGATTGTATTGGAGTATATAACCTGTAAACTTTCTGCAGTAGCCTTAATAGAATTGACGAACTGACCCTCTTATTTTTTGTTCAATTTAATGGTACGTAATTACGTCATGTAGGGTGAAAATGAACTTGGGAGACCGAGACGCAGTCGAGGCAAAAACGGGTCAAGAAAAAAATATAGAATCTGTTCAAAATTTTAATTATAGTTAGATTTCGTTGAATGATTTTTAACGCCATGTTTTTCCTGAGAATAATAGATCTAAGCAGTGGTTAGTCTGAACGTTACGATTTAGGAAAACCAAATTTCATGAAGCAAATGTTGGAAAGAGTGTATCAATCCGTTAAAAAAAGTTGTGCTGCTCTGCTGCAGTGGAGTTGCAGCTGTTATTGTGCAGCATAAAACACCTCATTTACTATAAAAATTAGGCCATCGCCAAGCATATTCGAGAAAATTTACTTTTTACTACCTACGCATCCATTTCTTCTCATTGCAATACAGTACAAATGACTTTTACCAGTTTTTTAGCGCATCGATCATACTGCTTGTATCACTATTATTAAAGTCTGTGGTATTACGGATATAATGTAGATAGGTAGACATTCATATGCGTTAATAACAATATAATATTATTGTTCATATGTATGTGAATATTTAGATGTTGAGCTATTGCAAAAATGTTTGTTAACATTACTTCAGTACCATTCAGCTTGCATTTCCACAATTTTTTACATACTTAGGGTATGGAAATTAAAATTGTCATGATAAGTACATAAATATATCGAATGTTACGCTGAGTAGCGAAAATGGAATTACCGTTTTGGGTGGGAACCTAATCCATGATTTAAGCTAAGCCAGTGTTAGCCAATCATATGCAATGTAATACTGGATTGCGAAGTGTTATAACACACACTCCTATCTTCATTTTAATCCTCATAAAGAAGCCATTTTGTATTGCAACCAATTTACACCAATCATTTTAAAGTTAGTTATCGAAAGTATTACCTAGTAAATCGGGCAGATAATAATGCGTTAGCGTAATTTGCGATATATTTTGTTTTATTTTATTTTATGCTTTATCTGTGAAATGATTTTCAGTCGATGGGCAGATAGCGGCATGCTCGGTAGTGATACTCGGATAATACGTTAATACCTCATTGTCAGTATCGTCGATAGAACTGAACAGATTTCATCTTATCGCAGCTACCGTAAGTGAGATTTTGGCTACATTTGATTCCAGTTTTGATTTACATCTCAAGAGTGTGTGTGAATTGTGATTTCTATCAGGATTTTATCGTTTTGGAAAATCGTTACGTAATGACTGGTAGGCAGAGTGCAAACTTTTTTTTATGGTTGTTAACTATCAGTTAGATAACAATTTAAACTCAAATTAACTTTCAAACAGTTAACAAACAGTTAAATATCAAAATAGTATTTAAAGAAGTCAAGGATGTTTTGATAAAATTAAATCCTGTTGAAGATTTTTCTTTAAAAGATTCGACTCAGTACCTACCTACTCTTTGAAAAGATATTAAAATATAGCACTAAAAATAATATATGTACCTACCTAAATAATATCAAAAACTCAAAACTTATAGATAAAGAATCATAATGGTAGCAAAATTGAAAAGTCTGGGTATCAATAAAAATTGTAAAATCTACTTTTAACAAGAGCAATCTCAATAGTAACCAACCTGTGTTGTAAGCAAATAGGTATCAAAATTCAGTTGCAGTTAGCAACAGTTGTTACTATCTTGATTGAGATAGGTAATTAAACAAAAAAACCGTGGTTAAAAAGATTATTTAAAGGAAACAAATTAAAAATAAAGTCTATTAAATTTAAAATTGCTGAACTGGCAAATAAAAAAAAATAAAACTTAGTCTAAATCATTAAATTATGTGTAACACACTAAAACAATTCGGGCTTTCAAGATATTTTACATCGATTTTCACATTCTAATGAAACTAGCGACGGGCCAGACTTTTACCTACTGTTTTCCATTTTCATGCAGGAATGAATATAAGGTGCCAGATTTTTTTACCTAGTCATTCCAATAATTTCAACCACATAAAGTAGATTTTTTTCTTCATAATAATTATACCTTGTGGTAATAGTGTGATATCTACCCATAACTTCATTTACCTACCTTCTGGAAATTATGCTCTGTAGTTTAGGAAGAGAAAAAAAGATTGATTCTATGCCACCCAGGATCTATGCTTAGAATATCGCAAGGTACACCTTTGTGTCAAATTCTTTGATTGTTTTGTTAAAACACACATAATTTGACACGTGTCAAGTATACTCGCACGCGAGTTAAGTCTTTCTATGGGATACATCATAAGGTAAAAAGTAAAAAGGTCTTTCAAAGATACTTAATTGCAACTGCTGAATCCTACACCTATTACATAACATTTCTCGCATTCTGGGAATCTAGGATTAGGTACAGTCATTACCAAAAGTCTCTTAGTTATGGCTGACTTTTAATTATGGCTGTACCAATACCTAAAAAGAGAAAAATATACGGGTAGATACACTTACACCGGGGGTATACTCGACGGATGAGACTGCGATAGCGCTGCGTCAACATGTGGTCCATCAAGTGTGTTCCTCGCCTTAGTAACCAATCTAATAATCCCGAGTATGACGTTTTCCTACGCAGTATTAAAAAAAGTCACACGGTGGACACTGATGGATTCGATTTACAATATCTACGAACTTTGCTCCAGAGATTAACAGTTGATAAGACACTGCACTCAATACTCAAATCTGAGTAAGCCTTTTTGCGTCATACATAATATACATACCTACGTACCTTGATATGAAGGCATTGACGTAAAAGTAAAAGTTATATCTAGCTATATCTTTGACGCGACTACCGAAAAATGAATCATGCAAATAATTATAATTGGACACATACATTTTTTGGCGTAAATATTGTATAGAAATATTGTATAATACACTATAGATATTTGACAAAAAGTTGCTTGGGTAAAAAATTAAACATAAGTAGATAATTTTACCTGTATAATTATGTCGTGATAGCTACCATAAAACATCATTAAATTACTTTTCAATTTAGCTAACTTTAATATTTAATTAACTATAGCATCCAAAGATAAGAGATTTTATTATTAAAGTTAGCTTTATTCAAACAGGAAAGCTAAATGTGACTTACAAAGCGTTTCTATACCCCTTTGTATTGCGACTACTACTACCAAAATATAAAAGTAGAAAGGACGATAAAAATCTAATTAAAACTCTGATATTCGCTAAGCTGGGAAGCCAAGGTCTTAGAAAAAAATATATTGAAGAAAATTTCTAACGAATATATTTTATTCTACAACTCTTATATTTACAATTTTATACAAGGTTGAAGTGTACGTGAAAATAAGACTAGATTCGGTTGTAAGTTGTAACTAAGACACGTCCTAGACGGGAGAAATAAGAGAATGATCAATTCTTGTCAACACATTGAGTAACTAATCAAGCTGGGTGAGTTTACTGAAAAAAAAAGTATAAGGTGTGGGCATAGGTAATAAGGTACTAAACATTTTTTATCTTTTGATGGATGCATTGGATTTGTTGAAACTTTCTCCCGTACACAAGATAGATCACCCCCAGCTGCAATCAAATATTTGATATACAAATAGTAAATTTTAAAGGAATAAATCACAACATTTCCTGTGCCACGGCCGATTGATGTGTAATCGATATTATCATGGCTTAATTTTTGACAGCTCGTATCGTAATCATAATTAATGGTTTGATACGAGTAAATGCGATAGGTACCATTCTACAAACAAACTTATTTGTCGATTGGTGATAACGACACGTCTTATCTTCCGCTGCTCACCGTCGAATTGGTGATAAAGAAAAATCTGGCTATTAACTTAATCCTAGGGTTTACCTCTTTTTCAAAATGATTACCTAGGGGTTACCCCTCGTTGAACATGTTTGCCTAGTACTTGTCATCACAGTTTTATTTAAACCGGGTTTTTTCCCCAATGAGTTTGAGCCCACAAAGAAAAAACATGTTACAGGTAAAGCAAACGCGGGATGGTCGGTCGTTGACCCTACATATTTTTAAATATTTGTCTTGAAAATTACGTGAATATTTGAAACAAAAAGGTAGAACTTGAATAATTAAATATAATAGACAGAATTACAAGTAACATAAAAATTCTCGGCTACTTCTTTGCGTTCCAGTTTTTTATCCAGTTAATGTTGTTCTTAATATGTTAATCTATTTTGACCACTGACTGGATAAATACCGTATCTTGTAAAGAAATACTAGTTAATATATCAAATCTTGCGAATTCCTGGTTTTATACAGGTAAGTAGCTCATTACTGTGGGGAACAATATGGACAGAGATTCTGTTATAATTTTAGATGAATTTGTATTGTAAATGGCTGGATTTTAAATCTCTTTAGCACTTAAGATTTGAGTTATGTTGTGTGTTAAATTATATTTAAAATTATAACAAATTCCTAGAAATAGTATATTAGTTGGTTTTAGAAATAGTATTTAGATCGTGAAACGTTACAACTCATGACGCCCGTGTTACATAGACATACAATATGCAGATAGAGAGAGTCTGAGCCGTGAAGGGATTCTTTCGAAAAAGTTAACTAAAATTGTGCCAAATAATATACCTACATAATATGTAATTCCATGCAACGACTGATATTCTATAATATGATTCCCTTAGTGGCGCGGACTCTTATCTGCACAGTTTAGTGGCAATAAAAATCACGGTTCAGTTAGCTAACAGCGCTTAATGTCCGCTATCGCTTATCGGCGCGGTATCGAGTGTTGTTCGAGCGTTATCACTTAATCAAATTGGGAGCGTATCGATATCAGACGTCCGTCTCTAGATACCAAGCAAATATTATCTTAATTGATTGTTTTTTTTTTGACAAAACGAAGGATTGTCGCTCTTTGATGTTCCGCGTAGTGATAATGAACGACTTTGCTTTGAATAGGTATTTTTTTTTCAGATACGTGCAGCATGAGCTCGCGGTGAATAACGCAATGAGACTGACCCGTCGACTAAAGTGATCTGTAAGACTGAAATGCGGATAGGGGAGCGGACTCTTTAGTGCGTGTTTGAAAAAGCGATGCATGGTGTGTGAGGCCGGAGCTGCGATGGACATGAGCGGCGAGGGCGGCGGCGCGGTGCAGCAGCGCTGGTACGACGGGCGCGTCAACGGCAGCCCGGCGGCCGGCGCCGGCGACGCCGCCTCCGACGCCAACGGCGACGGCTTCTTCCACTCGCCGCTAGAGGGCGGACACCACTCGCGCGCGCGATATTACCACCAGCAGGTGCACCCTTCCTACTCGGCCGCCGTCTCGTCCCATGGTAAGTCACACTACTTTGACTATTTTAAGACCCGACTCCCTCAAAACGATAACTTTAACTGTAGGTATACATCAAATTTCTATGACAAATCTAGAATTTTATAATGATGTCAAATATTATTAACAATCTCAGTTGTCAGTTCCGAAACCTTAACCCATGTTTTGGAGGAATCGAGTCTCATTGGAAGCGTGAGATCCAAGATACGATATTGTCATGCGGCGGTGATAAAACCAGCTCCTGTTGCACTTTTACTGGGACGCCGTAATGTACACCATATTTTTCGGCGGCAGTCGTGCAAGACACGATTGTCATCTCTATTGGATTCCATAATTCTCATTTTTGAGCAGGTACATCAGAACTGGACGCCATAACAATTAAACACGTTAAACGACCCTCTAATTCCGCGAGCGAGCTGTCAGTATTTAAGCAAATTGCTCCCACGGCCGGTAGGCAGCCGTCCGTCGCGCCTTATCGCCCATCACACGATATCTCTCCGAAACTCCACAATTAATTCACCGGACCCGACCAGTCAAAATCGCCATTCTGTAAGGTGACAGCTTAGGTAAACACGATCTAAAATGGGTCTCGGCCGTAAAAGAAAAAATAATCCATGCTTTTTGTTTTTTTGAGGTTCAAATTTTATGGAGGCTATAAAGATTTTCGTGGGGACAGGTGGCTCTTCTTTATATTTAACTGCTCATTTGAGAGCGCGCGAGTTCTCCGGCCAGGTCGTTAGGGGCTAGATTGGCATGCGGCCGGGTCGGGATCGCTCACAATTTATTTAGCGGTGCGTCGGTAGTGATGCGACACTCGAGAAACTGTGTCACTTCTCGGAATCGGAACTGGGAATTGATTTCGTCGCGTTCACAGCAGTTATGTCGTGTAGTTTATGGATCTCGTAGAGCCGGGCCGGCCGGGTCGCTGCGGCGGCGGCGGCGGCTGCGCTGCGGTGTCGCATGGCGGCGTGCGCGCCGCTTCTTGTCGCTCTGATTACATCTGGTGAACATTTTGTCGACATACGGGGGCTCGATTAGGTACTCGCTTACATACGATATTACGAGATACGGTGATCTCCAAAACGAGATATGAGTGTTAATTAAATTTGTTACGTCTGGTTGTTTTTCTTAATATCGAACGTGGTTAATTAAAAGATTCTTATACTGCGTTTGGTCTTTGTTGGAGTTTAAATGTGTGTTTTATTGCATTAATATTTACAAAGTGGCGAGATGCAGGGGAGTTGTAAAGCGCATTATAAAGCGGTGGGGACGCGCATAAACTGCGCACGATGACAGAACGCATCGTTTTCACTTTGGCCTCCACGCTTTACGAGCGGACGTCAGTTTTTGCGCTGACCACTGAATTTTATAAAAATTTTATACTGTATATTTACGATGCAGTATTTGCTACAGCAATGTAGTTTTTTATGGGAGGGCTGGTGCATAAGAGGCTGAAATAACTAGGCACAGCAACTTAAGTGGGTATCTTCATGCATATCGCATTTAATTGGACATCTCACCTTGATGGCATCCGCAGTTATGGCGATTTCACACCACACAGATATCATTATTTTATGCTAACAAGCCAGGAAAATGTAAAATACATTTTCATTTAAGGTGCATCAAAGGCCCTTTGTCGAAACTTGTATAGAATGATCATGACTTATTTCAATTCTTTTTGTGTCTTGAAACTCGATCCAGCTTTTGTCATGATAGTAATTTATATCAACGTCGCGATTGATCATGAAACGAATATTATTTATTTCACTCCAAATACATTTAATAGTAATTTTTATTTCATCTAACGTGAAGACATCTAGCTGTAATTCAATACCAGCGTTAAGTTTTTATTTGAGAGAGCTTACATGTAAACTTTCAACTGTTTTTATGGGCAACTTTTATAGGGTGAGCTTTAATGTTAGTGGTTCTACAAAAAGGTAAATATAAGCTTGTTTTTAATTCATAATGAGAGCCGTCACGATAACATTTGCTAGGGAATATGAAAATTTAAGTAGTATGGCACCACTTTAATGTTAAGGTTTATAAAATTCAAACATCTCAACGACTGTAGGTACTTACTATACTACGATACTGCATTCGGTTAGGTTTTATACCTACTTTGACCGTGTAATAGAGCTACTCTGACGTACACTTTTTCTCTTTTTAGACCACACTTAAAAACAACGACGTTTAAAAACAAAAAGAGACAAAGAACAAGTACAATACAGAGTCATAGAAGAAAGAGCGTCTGTGATAAAAGAAATGGATTGAATGTGTGTATCAGAGGCTGAAAACAGACGCATTATTCTGTATGAGAGTATCGAATCATCGACAATTTCACAGCTATTGAGCAATCGCCACCTCGGCCGGACCGCTGCACTTCGCATTCTATTTTATACCCTCATGCAATGCAGTAGGATTAAGATTTCAATGCAGGACGGGGCGATGTCTGTTTTTTATCATTATCAAACTAGCCGAGGGAAGAAAGAACGGGTTAACCATCGTGACAGTAGATTTTTTATTCACAAAGTATGTAAGTAGAAAAATTGACATTTAATTCGGTACTTATACATAAAAAAATTACTATTAGAAAGAAGTGTAGGTACCTATTAGTAAGAATACGTACTGCTTGCTTTTCCCTAATAATAATTGTATAGACTACAATACATGATAGTAGAGTAGGATGAACCTATGTCCATCAGGATTCATTGACAAATAGCTAAATAATTGTAGTTGTCATAGTCATAAAAGTATAATAACCGCAGATTATACTTAATGTGGACATAGATAAGTTGTAAATTTTTGTGAATAGTGTAATAATATCCTCAATACCACAATAAATATTACAAATTACTGTACCTACAACTTGACTAGGAGTAGGTATTATGTGACGAATTACTCAAGAAGGTAACTTTTTACCTACTCAGGAGAAATGTTTGTTAATAAATAATGAGATGGAACTTGTATGCACATCTCATTTAATAACTAATGGAACTATGTATTTCGATAGCTATGAAACAATGTTTCTTTTTCACCGAGTCTCTACAAACAACTTAAAAATGTAAACATCAAAGTGAAACAGACTAGATGTGTGCAGTTGCAACAGTTTTATTTCCAACAGCTCGTTACAGACAAAGTAATGAGAATTTTTCAATTACCTTGCTGGTCGGGTGATATATCTCATTCGCTTACATAGTGTCGCGACAAGCGTAACTTGACCTCAATGCTCGATGCGGATGCAGGGCGCGTACTGACAGTTACGCTGGTCGTGACACTATGTAAGCGAATGAAGTTTACAGTGCCGAGTGTCATGGCGGTTGCTAATAGGCACCAGTAGTGAACCAATCAGCCCGCTGCAGAAATATCAAAAACTTGAAATTGTCATTCTGATTTTTGGACGTTTTCGTAGTAGCCTGCTACGAGAAAATGTAGAGCTGACAGATAAAGGCAACGGATGAAAAATAAAATAAGTAATTTTCAAGTTATTTGTTTATTTTATTTTTATTAATTCTGTAATTCTTATATATTGTAGGTAAACTCACAATGTAGGTTTAAAGCATTGCATCAAGTAGTAAAATGATCAACGTACTTTCATAAATCTAATTAGATGGTAATAATATAACTACGAACCAATCAACAAAAATAAAAAGAATACTAGTTAAAACTAAATCTAGGCGAGTTTAGTGCGCGCACGCATACCGGGCTTGTGCGTGTGTGCGTGCGGGGCGCAGATTGGCGCAATTAGCGGGGGGCGGGGCCAGCGGGGACATCCTCCCGCGGAACATGCGCGTGCGTTTACGCATCGTGCGTGCTTGCCACTACAACTACAGAACATCATCTAAATAAACTACAATGTTGAGTTGCGTAGGTAAAATTTTAATACAGGTATTTTTTTTTGTGAATACGAAATTTTATTCCTTCATAAAGTTTTCTAGATTCCATTTGAACTTGAATTCGTCTTACAAAGTTTCATAATTGTAGGCACAGTTTTACCGGGCACCGGTTTTGTCAAGTTAGGTATAGGTACTTATTTATAGGCAAAAATTATAGGTAGATACTTTCATTAGTAAAACTATAAAAACGTCTTATGTCGCTTATTATAGGCTGTCTCCTATTGGAGGGTAACGCGTATAATAAAAGCTAATTTGTTCTTATACCTACTAACCCAACACATATAACTACAAAAATATCGAAGATGTCATGCTCGTTTACATATTGTTTTTACAGAACTTAACTCTAATGTTTGGTAAATTAAGAAACTAAGATATTTTGAACTTTTGTTGAAAGACATTCTTCATTATGTAGATTAAGTAGATACCTACCTACTTTTTACTTGTTATGACTAGGTATAACTTGATATACAGGGTGTAAAAAAAATTGCTGCAAATATTTTAAGGAGTGAATCAGTCCATGAAACTGAATAACTTTCCCTAAGGAACATAGGTCAGAATATGAAAACAAAATTTGGACCTCCCATACAAAATTATAATATATAAAAATGATAAATTATAATAATTATAAAATATAAAAATTATAAAAAAAATTATAAATTATAATATAGAATTATAAAAATATAAAACATTAAAAAATATCTCATTTTTCGACCTATGTTTCTTGGGGAAAGTTGTTCAGTTTCATGGGCTGAATCACCCCTTAAAATATTTGCAACTAATATTTTTACATCTTATAAGGATAATAAGGTAGATACGGTCAGCGAGTTCAGACCAATAGGTTGTCTCATTATTGTCAAAGTGTACAATGTTACCTATACTCAATTTCGCGTTCAAAAACGCCAATTCACTCCGCCCTTATAAGGCGTTTGCTTATAACGATCGGTTATAATGTAATGCTATTTATTAGTGATGTGAATTTACTGTAAATATGTTTTTAATAATCGATTATTTCTAGTCAGTTAAAAAAGATTTAAAAAATGTTTTTTTTTTCTGAAAATGATATCATATCCTGTTTAAACTATTCGATTTTTGCGTATATTTATTACTTCATATTCACCGAACTGATTGCTGACAAAGGTGAAGTAGAAGTCGCTTCCAAATCAAAAGATTACACGAGACCAAAACTAAGCTGTTGGTACTGTATTTTGATTGATTCGTAGGCAGGAAAGACAAAAAAGTGGACAAATCGTAGGTAAAAAAAACAGTTTTTATATCAATTAACCAATTTCATAATCGATGTACCAGCGAAAAATACATATATTTTTTTTCTTTTTCATTTATTTAAGCCATAAATTACATTACAAGTACAGTTGTCAAAATATATCATTAGAATCAATGTAATTTTACCTAGTAGGTGTAGCTTACGATAGCCCTATCTGAATTCAATTTAACAATTATTATTCTAGTAATCGATTATTACTTTCACATCCCTGCTACTTATTTTCCGTGTTCCTGTACTCGGTAAGTACACCGGCAGGCGGCAGCCGCTGTGGGTGTACCGAGGCGGAAATCGAATACGGTTCAACTTTCCAGACGAGGCTTACGTGGAGTTTCAAATGCTTTCCCAATTTTAGCCAATTTGTATTTTAGCCGTAGCTACTTGGAGTGATATCAGTCCTTGTAAAGTATTGAACGGCGCTAAAGTATATACATATACATAGGTACCTCTTGGGTATCTAGGTACATTTTCCCACTTCACTCCTTCACTTAAGTTTGCGATTTTTCGGAGAGTTTTGCGTTTTCTAGCAATAATTATTATTTTTCTAAATGCAGCAAAATAAACTGAACGTGCATCATCATTTTCATCCGGCTTATTAGTAACGATCAAAAGAAAATACAAACCTTAAAAAAAAAAAAATTGTCATGAGTTACGTTGACCGTTTGTACCAACAGTTTAAAAGATTGTAATTTTGCTACATAAAAATAATCACCAAGCCAAAATCTGTCATTTGTAAAATAGATTCAATCACGTATTAAGACCTAGTTACGTTTGTCTAGACTATACATCAATCAATGCAACTTCGAATTAAGCTATAAAAATATCAGTATGATTACATCAACTATAATGTTTCAATACAAGTAATGTCAATTAAACTTTTTGTACTTAATGACTGTGAGAAGTGCAATGATAAACAATCACAACTATGAATAAGAAAATGTGGATATGAAACGTGATATTAACTAATCACCTGTCTACTGTCGACACTTAGGTAACTATTTGGTTCTCACAATATTTTACTGTCAAATCCATCATTGACTTCAGGTGAAGTTATATTTTTGAAAATCCTACCTAGTTATATCTTCGAGAAAAGTAGATTAGAGGTTGTTTGTACACATTAACTGACCCAGTTAAGGGAACAATTTATACTGGTTTCTTTTAGCATTTGTATGAAAAACCTAAATAAGTTGGTCGCTTAAACGGGTAGATTGCTGTGCTGGCGATAACATAGACTGCAGCCCGTCTACAGTTAACTGTCAATTTCACCAACATTCTTTTCGCGCATGTGTCATCCTGCACCCACGACAGCATGGATATTTTATTATTGTTAAGTACAAGTTCTAAAACTAACTTTTACTAATGTTTCACTGATTATAATTTTTAAGAGCCTGTATTGTGCCACTGCAAACTCAAGCTCAAACTCAAATCATTTATCCAAAGTAGTAAATTTTACATTTAACTTATTGATTGTCAGATATTATTAGTCATTGTAAAAAAGAGAAAAATGTAGGATGAGTACATTTTTCTATTTCTTACAGCAATTTCATGAACCTAGCGTAAACGCGGCTTAGGTGGACTAAAAACTTAAAAGTCCTTATGTGCATGCAGGGCAGAGTCCTTATGTGTCACATAATTTGATTCAAATCTATTGTAGGAAGTTTAGTAAGTCATCTGTCATACAGCGCCAATAAGCGCTTTTCATATAAAAATCGCAAATATAAACATTTAAAAATAGTCACTTTGTACTAGACGAGTACTTAGGTATCTAGCGCAAGTAATTTCAGAATCAGCAGAAGCTGTTCACGATTAATTAATCCACAGCCCGTTATTCATTAGACGTCGTTTATTAGCCGTCACAATACATTTAACTGCGGCTGCCATACACCAAAACATACAGTCATTCACATATTCATTGTATCCCAAAATAATCTTTACTACGTGGGAATAGAGGAGGGTAAGTCAGGTCGAATCAAATCTGACCAAACGAACCGTAAGGTTGACCTCGTGGTACATGGTTTGGTTGCTTTTGCCGACAAAGAAATTATACTGGTACTTAAATAGTATAGTTGTTTCTTACGAGTTTACCGACAAGGAAAATGTGTCATATGCTGTAATGTTTAAGAATGGAAATAAAAACTCTACAAAATAGTTATGGTAGGTATCTACTATCTACCTACGAGTACATTAAGTGACAAACTACCTACTACTAGGCTAGATACGTTTTATTACATCTTATTTCAGTAATGTATGCCTTTCAGTACATACCCAGACGATAAATTATAGAGGTTTTAAAACACCTATACCTATCTACCTAAAAACTTTAGACAAGATAGGAATTATATGTTTGATATGATTAGGTAATATTTTCCTGCACCGACAAAGGTTTTTCACAATAGCAGAAAGTTCTAAGAGTGCCTTTAAATAGCTTTCGTTTTAAAATGACAAGAACAAACACGATAGCGATTCGGAAAGCAAAGTAATTAGGTCAGACGGCTCCGGGATCGATCGTTGCTTACCGACCAAGTTTCCACTTCGGAACAATAAAACTAAACAGTATCCTGGATCCAGTAGTGTAGGTATCTTTTTGCCAGTGTTTGTTCCTATTGATTTTGTTCGACTGCAACACGAAAATGTAACTTAATTCGTTGGAGGAAGTTACGCCAGTCAATTTAATATGGGGTAGATGAATTTCAATATGTATTTGCTTCGGTCTGATTCTTGTTTCTGTTCTGCGTGTTCCTTCCTGTAGGTATAGGTATATCTATGCCACATCGGTACTGAAAATTCTAGTTGAGTATTGAGGACAGTCTTACTTATGACGTTTTCCTTTTCAAATCTGAAATCCAAAGTCTTGAACAGGCACCAAAATTACAAAATGGCTGATGAGTGATTAGCAGTCCGTAGGTAGGTCTTTAATCCTTTAATTTTCTAACTTTGCAGCCATTGGCTATTTCATTATCTTTCATGGGATTACCATTTCGTTGATTACCACGCCATCAGCCAATAAAATTTCAAATATCTTTATCATGTAAAAAGGTTTAGCGTAGCCAACCTGTAGCCAACATTTTATAATATTAAACTGTCTTTATTTGTTCCACATTATCCATGATAAGCTTATTTCCAATTTTTCAAGCTAATTAACGTTTAAATATGCTAACGTCACGACGATATTCTAATACAATGGGTACACAAGTTCCCATACTTTTTTCTAATAGGTCATTATTAGGCCCATTCTAAAAAAACGTCTGTACGGTCGAGTGGGCCCAACGCCGTTCACTATAGAACTTAATATATTCATTTTGCTTTTATATCTTTCGCGTGATTAACTTTGATTGATTGCATCCAAATATTGATATTTGATATTAGAATTTGACGGACAAGGATAGACGTATATTTTAGTAGCAGGATAGAATGGGAGAAGTGACAAAGTTTTGCATGGTAATGAGCAGTAATCGCTTTATGACATGGTGTTCGGAAGCGATCGAATAGACATTGCAAAAACTTACTTGAAAGGACAGCGAATGTTTGTTATTAGAAAAATTTGTTTCTGCTTCATTGGCTGCATAACACGATACACGATAATAGTTTTGCAATGGCTTTTTGCACTGCGGTTTCGGCACCTGAATGAAAATAATATTTAGATTTAGGTACTTTGATACAATATCAAAAAAGGTGGAATACCCTTTTTTATTTGAATTCATCTTTTACTTTTCTTTTTTCAAAGACATGTTGCCTGCGGTCGTTTAATTGTCTCTACCCAATTTAGAGGTATAGTTTCCGGTCCATTGCTGCCCTGAAGATCACGCGGATTGAACTTGATCGATGGAGGCAGCAATGGCATGCGAGAAGCGCATGGATTCCTCACCACACCAACTTACGCCTGCATCTAGCTTCTTATTGCATAAATCTTATGTCTTTGCAATAGAGCTGTAATTCAGTTGAGTTTTTAATTTATTAGCTGATACGATAACTTTGTAATGAGATTGACGTCCAACTTTTGTTTTACAGTTTGTGTTTTATCCTGTGAGCTCTTATCCATTACAATATAGACGCGATTCGAACAGACATTGTTTTAATCAAGTGTTTGTACAAGTTTGTATGAAGGTGGATGAGTCGGTGGTTTTGTCACGATTTGTCATACACCAAGCTGCGGTTGAGCATCTGAACTTCAGACGCAGAAGTTATGACAAAAATGCTGTGGGAACATACCTTGAACCAAGTTACTTTCGTTATAATGAATTGATTATAAGTTTATAACAATATTATATCGAATTTTGAATTGTCAAAAATGCCATTAAATGCATCCTACTAATATTATAAATGCGAAAGTTTGTATGTTTGATTGTTACTCCTTTACGCTAAAATTACTGAACCGATTTTCATGAAATTTGGCACGCAGATAGAGGGTAATCTGGATTAACACATAAGAAAAAATGTTGTTATGAAAAAATGTTCCTCTGGGATGCTACGGCATTAAAACCGACTGCCACGCACTTTAGAATAAGACGGAATTTGGAACTACATATTTTATAACTTTAAATGGAATTTAGAATCGAAGGTAGGTAAATGAATAATTTTTACATGTTAATTAGAGTCAAGAAAATAATGTTTTAATCATTCTAATAAAAATCTCTTTATAATGTCGTTAAGACGTTTTTGTAACAACTTAGTAACGAGGTCGCAAATCGCGTGTTCGAAGTAACTTACCTATATTTACCTACTTATTATATGTAGGCGGTTACCTACTTATTTTTATTTTGTATAGAAATTATAAATTACCGAGACGTTGACATTAAAGTAGGTCTACGAAATTATGAGGTCCATGAATTCGGATTAATCCATGTAAAAATAACATAAATGTTGGTGATAACGTGCTCTTATGGGGTCGTTCGTCAATTCAGTGTCCCACGCGACAAAATAGGGTAACTATTGAAAAAAGGAATTTACTACAGACCCAAACTAGCTACCAAGTCCTAACTTTCACCTTTTTTGTTGTCCCTAGTCCTCATAACCATTTTTATATTAGATTCGTTAGGCAACACATTCTATTTTTTAAATAACAAACTGAGGTTTAAAGCATTACAGCGGGCATAGAGAGTCGTTCATAGACTACGTGTCTCATACGATAAAAAAAGATTACTAGTCAAGAAAGAGATACTAAGTACCATCGAGAATTTTTATAGGGGTCCCTAATGTTCAATCTTATTTTTATTTTACTTATTTTTTAACATACCTACTTACTTATTTCGAAAATAACTAACCGCCACCGAGATTTATATTTTCATTAATGCAATAATTTGGTGCTTAAAGCATTACGGCGGCGTAGAGGGCGTTAGCGTCGCGGGTGGAAGTTGGAAGCCTATTTTCGCAGCACATTACCGAGGATGAATGATTTCCTGGCCAAGCGTGATTTAAACCCCTGTTTTGAACCAGCTACCAGTCGCCACAGACTAATAAACACGAAGACAACGCTATCATCATACAACGTTCGAACACGATTATCCACGAATGTAGTAGTCGGTTGAAGAGCGCCAGGTTCGTCGCATCTTGAAAAATGTGTAGATGTATTGAAATTATTTTCTGCTCTAAACTAGCTATGGTTACCAAGTGCTAATATATGAGGTCGATGATGGCGTAACAATAATGATAATGACTACATCAGTCTTTTTCTTCGCAGCACCTAATTTATACAAGCTGTTCTGAACCAGCTACCAGTAGTCACAGACTACCAAACACAAGGACGACGCTTGGTTATCTCTGCTTCTGTGTTCTGTCTAGTTACTAGTTATTATTCTGTGGTTCTGTATAGGGGAGAGTACACATAGCTGTATAGTTTGCTTTGTCTGACTGAAAGTGTTTTCAGAAAGCACATAACCTCGCAGTCCACGCTTGAGCACCCCACCATGCCACACTACAGTGTTCCCTACAACGAGCCAACAACCGGATACCACGGACTACGAAACACAAATACCACTCATAGGCACTGAGTTAAGTCTTTTCACCAGCCGTGCCACGGCCATAATTCATTGAACAGGGAGAGAAGTATGTAGGTAGGAACATGAATTTACAAAAGGTAAGAAAACACGTGGACCACGCTTACTAAAACGCCCTTAATTAAATGGAACCCCAATTTATTCTTTTCGTATAGTTTCCATTTCATGGTTCCCCGTGCGTTATCTAAGCTACTTTGGTCTACCTTACCTTACCTACCAACGACACAGACTTAACCTGTGCCTACTCGCGACAGAACGGACACTCATTCCAGATACCAAACAAACATATTCGTCGTCTTTTCATCGCATAGGTTCGACCATTACTGCCCTTTGATTTCAAACAAAATTCTATGGAATGATTTACTTCTCAATCAAGTAAATCATGTTCTATTAGAAAAAGTAAAATCTATATAATATCTGCATTTGAAATTTATAGAGTTCCCGTTAATGCTTTCGAGAATACTCATTGCGCTAATGCAGAATAATATTTATCTTTCCATTCCAAAAGTTTCATGTTTTTTGGTCATCCTATGAAGAAACATCAGAAAAGTATGTTTGTTGAAAAGGTGGTTCCATCACAGAAAAAAAAATATTTCATACCAAATCTAACTTTCACAAATATCGTTATAGAGGTTCAGAGTTCTGCCACTGAATGTTCTTACTTACACGTCACTTTGCCACTTAAATGTTGCCAAACAACTTTATTGCCCTAAAGTCTGGTATTGGTGCTTCTGATTTTATTTCGTAGCTGTTAATCTTTGTTGGTAACGTGAGTCGTCGCCACGGTCGCTTGCACACTATTTCTTTGGTGAGATCTTGTATTCAAATGGGTGGAATTAAAAGTAAAATTTAAACTGTTTCGTACATATTTTACTTTGGAGAGTAATTTGTCTTGCCGATGTTACAGGTGGAATATAAAACAGCTTACTGCATTGAGAGTTGCGTAAAATAAATGTGTAGTACTTTGTTTTATAACACTTTTACAAAGTTTTTGTACCAATTATCATTCGATGTCTAGGTAAGTATTCAGGATGAGATACCTCTGGTATTATGTATTTCCACCCAGACAATATAACTCGAACAATACCAATGTATGTACTTACTTGGCTATAGCTATAGTTGTACTATGTGCTTCTGACAATGGAATATATTAGCATACTAGCTGGTGCCCGCGAACTTCGTTTCGCCATATATCGTCCATCATATCAGCTATATAAAGGAAGCTCACTGATAAACATAAGCCTCCCCTATAGACTCTAAGGACCATAAAATAATATATTATAAGCTTATATTAAATTGTTGGTAGATAGGTACCCAAAAACTTGGTTTCGCCGACAATACAGTGTGTAAAAATATTAGCTACAAATATTTAAATGTGTGAATCAGTCCATGAAACTGAACAACTTCCCCAAGCAACATAGGTCGAAATATGGAAAAAATTTTTGGACCTCCCATACAAAATGTAGCAGCCGAGCAAGTCAGCTGTATGGGAGGCCTAAATGTTTTTTTCATAATTCGACCTATGTATTCCTTGGGGAAAGTTTTTCAGATTCATGGGCTGATTCACCCCTTAAAATATTTGCAGCTAATTTTTTTACACTTTATATGTAATTTAAAAAAACTGTTAAATCCTAAATTTACAATTCCCACATGCAAAAAAGAGTAAGAAAACGGTGGTTCTTATATACGTTTGGTCTTTTTGAATCCTGTAGGTTGAATTTGCTGAATCAGGTTACAGATTAGTCACTCCCTGTTCCAATTCCTCGCTTTCAAGTTCATTTTAGCAGATTTTTTAAAACCGTGCGCTTACTTCCAAAGGTATCAATTCCGTGAAGTAGACAGATGCCACATTTCTTTGCATTATGATGGATGAATAAAGACCGAGTTCATGAGTGTGAATAAATAAAACATAAGCTTATTAAAAACCAAGTAATCCTACTACAAATCCTATCCTATCCTACTTCCTACTAATATATTAATACAAAAGATTTGTTTGTTTGTAACTCCTTCACGCAAAAACTGCTGAACTGATTTTCATGAATTTGGGCACAGATGATGTGTGATGCCATCCTTCCCGCGGGTGTCGTAAGAGGCGACTAAGGGACTCGAGGGTATTGGTGTATTAAAATTTTTAGGCGACAGGCTGACAACCTGTCACTATAGTGATACACATGTTTTCTTGAACAACCTTGGAAAACAATCCTCAAAAATGTCACACGTGGCGATAGCAACCATATTCTTACGGCCGTTAACGCTCTGCCTACCCCGCAAGGGATAAAGGCCTGATATATGTATGTATGTATGGGCACAGACATAAAAGGGGTAACTTGTACTAACACATAGGAAAGTTTTTATCGTAAAAAAAGTTCCTGTGCGATGCCACGGGATGACCGATTTCCATACGGGCGGAGCCGCGGCTAGGGTTACATTTAATTAAGTACCTAAGGCTACTTAATTAAGACCGTATGGTGCCGGCAGAGTAGAATAACTCCTCTTTTCCCGTGGGGGTCGCGTCGTAAGAATCAACCGAGGGAAAAACCCGACCCAAGACCGGCCCTGGAGAAGGACATCAGAGTCTACATTCAAACCCGGAACGGGGTCTCTGTCAGGCGCGTGTGACAGAGGTCTATCCTGCAGCCAACTTGGCTCCGCATGTATCGACTCGTCGTTCCTGTGGAGTCAGCCAAGGAGACCGAGAGAGTGGCCTTGTTTTGGGCAATCCGGCGTTTTCCAAATCGATTTATACCTATCGCCACGAAAGGTCTTATCTGAGACACTGATCGGATCGTCTGGCACAGACGTATGAGGGTTTGAGACCGATGATAATGACTCATAAAACTTAACAACTTTCGTAAGGAAAATTTTACAGAACATATGGAAAAAAATTATCTCCCATATAAAATATACCAGCCGATCGAGTCAATTTGTATGAGTAGTCCAATTTTTATATTTCGAATATGTTTCAGAAAAAAGTTTGCGCACCCTGAAAATAATGTTGGTATTGTCGGCTAAACATATAATAACAGTATGTAACAACATAAAGGATAGCCTTAACAAAATTAGCAAGAAAAATTAAAAACTAAAAATACCGGAACTTCGCTGGTCGACTTGCACGATCATAAGCAGATCCAATTGCGCTAAGCCATTTTAAGCATGGTTGGAGCGGCAAAAATAAGGATATCCCTTCACACAAAATTTTGCTTTGAAGCTATTGCAATTTTCCCGCGGTAAATAGTAGATTACGCACCAAGAAAACGATCCATAAATAAAGATTGTATCGTCTGGTACGCAACTTACACGTCTTGTACCACGGAACTTTAGTTTTCGAGTGTAAAAAATATTGAATTATTAAAAGTTAAAATTATTCCAATATTAAAGAGATATTTTTGTAGTCGTAGGCATATACGTAGATTTTACTTTTCTTGTCGTAATATTGAGTAATAATTCGACAAACTCAATTATTGAGGTTATAAAAATATAGATTAAAAATATAAATACGGCCTCATGTTATTTTTCTTTCTGCGCGCTTCTTCTTCTTTTCGTGTGGGACACCGAGCCGTCCAACGACCCGATGAACCCTAGTGTCAGAATTTTATTCAAAGTGACACAATTCGTGCTGGCCAGTTCGAAATTTGAAATCAATCTCGGGTCCAATAAGCCAATACACATCTTTTTACTACGCGGCACATGAAATTTACGTGATTTACAAACTTATTTTATGTGTAGCAGCCAACCCCCCTTTTAGGAGTATGTTTTTTTTAGCCTGTAACCTGGTCGGTGATTTACTTGACATTTTGGTACAAATTGCATCAAAAACCGTTCGGTCGTTTTCGCGTGATGCTTCCGCATATCCACAAACAAACATTAAACATCTAAACATCTAAACATCTAAACATCCAAACAGACAAAAATTTAAAAAATTGCAGAAACGTGTTTTGTTGTCAATACTAAGTATCACGAAACAATTTTTTTTTGGATATCTTGTATGTACAGACTTTCGGTCTTCTTGAGCTTTATTATATGTATAGATATACGCACATACCTACTTCAAAAGGTATGTGTGAAATGTACCTATGTAGGTACCTACGCTTGTTTAATAGCTGTGCCTGTATGTAGTACAATAAATTTTCGACTGTACAATTTGATTACGTTAGCAGCAAAAACATTTTCAATAAAAATAAAAGCAGGAAATGAAATAAGTTAGAGCCCACGAATGCTCAAGTATCCGATATTTCAATACCTTTGTAAACCGTGAAATTATACTTGTTGATAATATTGAATTACAAACAAAATATTCTAAAAAAGACAAAAATAAAAAAGAAACAGAACTCACTAAAGCTAAAAATAGCTTAAGTAGAATTGAGTCAGCTGATCCAGTCCAGTATTGACTTACACAACCCAATGTGAGTGGTACGTTTTAATCAGTATTGCAGCAGTGACAGATCGTGACGACCGTTGTGGTACGAACCAGTTTCTTAGCCTTAAGATTTCAACGGTAAAGTACCAACCATTAGGTATGTTATTTTCCTTATTTATTCTACAGTGTTAATGCAGACTCAATAAAATTTGGTGCTTTTAGCAAAGAAAGATTCTTATTAACTACCTATAGCTACTCGCTCCAATATGCTTTCAGTATGAAGATAGACAGACAAATGATCTGAATAGATTTGGAGCATTATTTTTAATGAATCAATCATTACTACCGCGGGTGATAGTCTCGTATACCATCAAATTTCTTGTATAATAAATAACACGAGTAGGTATATGAACCAAGTGCATATCTGACAATCCGTCAATGTGGAATACTCAATTATTGGATACAAGAAATATAGACCAATTATTACTTGTCATATCTAAATTGGAAATAACAAATTACCTATCAACACAATTATAGTACCTAGATGTATCTTAATTTACTCTACTGTAGATATTATGCTTCGATAAAGTTGTGTAAACGACATCATCTGTCAGCAGCACGATAATGCTGGATTTATCGACACTATAATGCACAGGACAAAGTACAAATAACGGATTAAAGTAGCTCTTGTAATAATAAATTGGCAAGACTTGTTCGACGTTTTGATTCTACTTGATTCAACTAGAAAGCAAAAAAAAAAAATACTAGAACCGCAAATGAGTTCCACCAATAGTTTTCTGGGTCATTAATAAAAAAAAATGTACGCCAAAAATTGTACGTCAAAAATATCGTAAAACAATTGTACAAAAATACTACGGACGTCATTGAAAATTTTTTGAAAAATTCAAAGTTTGAATTAATAAACAGAAAAATAATATAAAACTAAGTGTTTTGACGCCACCCAAATACTTAAGGCGTGACGTCATACTTTCAGTTTTTCGTACAAAATGTCTATATAAAAGTCGCTCATTTTGACCTGTCAGGAATGTAGCCTATAACATTGATTACAGTTATGTCCAGGGCAATGAAAAAAGAAACATCTATCTATAAGACGTAGATACGCTTTATTCTCCTTGAACCCTAGCACAAAAACAAACAAGTCTGTTGTGCCATAATGCACGGATCCTGGTTTTCCGGCAACAATAGTTACCCTGGTAATGGGCCGCTGCGCGCGCGCACCAAATACCCGTCATCAGCCTGCGCAGGTGCATTCTCCGATGGCTCACAAATAGGTGCAGCATATTCCGGCTATGCATAGGTCCAGTATGCAATTTAGAATGAATCTTGTTACTAGGTGCTCCTACGTGGTTAGCAACCGTCGCCGATTTTTAACAAAATTTAATTTGCGTCAAAAGCATTGTGTAGCTCTATGTTGCCGACTTTTAGTCTAAGGTAGGCGGATCACACACTTAACGCAGCTAGCTAGCGCTGCGTTGACAGCGGTTGAGTGGTTTTAGTATGGGGATTGACATTTCTAGTATGGATCTGACATACCGCTGCGATGTTTTAGCGCTCCGTCGCGCGTTAAGTGTGCGATCCGTCGTGCCTATTTTAAAACATGGAAATATTTAACTACTTAATAAGAAATTCTTACCAAGATAAATACCTAAATGTATAGAGGGCACTACACGAATTTTATGTATTTTTTTACAACTTTGATTTTATAATTGAATTTAGCCCCTATCGGCTTGAGGCGTGGCTCCTTTCAAATATAAAGGTGTGGATACGACCTCTCAACCTTTCGTCCTTAACAAATGATTTAACACGTTGCTTCCAAGCAAGCCCTACCTTAAATAAATCACGGAATACTGAGAATAATTTTTCGTCTCCTTTTTTATTTTTGTCAGTAAACACGTTGAAATCTTTTGTATTAAGTATTAAAATACCCACAAAGACACAAAATTTTAAATAATATAGTATGAAAAATAATAATATCAAGTGGAAAGTTCAATGTCGAAATATATGGGAAAAGTAAAAAAAAAAGACACTGTTGCAATGATGATATTTTATTAAGTAAGTATGCATAAAGTAGTAGAATTGTAATATGAAACATTAAATTAGGTAGGATAAGCACTTATAATATTGATCGAAGGGGTAAACGACCTTTTTGTACACAGCCAACTTTTACAGCTGGAACGAATATGAATGTATACTAAACTAAGTCTCAAATAAGGCAATTGACTTGATAAAAACCAAATAAAAGGTAATTGCCATTGGAACGCCAATGAGGCAATGATTTTCTTTCTACGCCGGTTGCTCAAAGAAAATTGATTGACTGTAAACCTGATGCTCGTTTCTTTAATTACATCTACCCGCAAACAAAATAACAGTCCATATGAACCGTCACAATGCAAGACACATATCGCACACCATCGCTCCTTGCTCATGAAATCGTCTAAAGGTATTTTAGCAATGCGGCAATGTACGATGAACGCATACATCGAAGTTTTCATAACGAAAAAATGCTCACGATTCATTAGAGAAAAAGTGACTCAGTACTTTATACGAGATGATACTCCATTTTGCATTGGAATAGGATCTAGTGTGTTAATGAGGTATAAACAAAAACTCGTTCCATTGTTATGAAATAGTTTAAAGGTTGCTTGCTTATACCCAGAGAGGGATTAAGTTATAGGTTATTGACGATCCGTGTACGAACACTGCGTGCACAGGAACGTATCCAGTACTTTTTAATTGGTGTTATAGTAAATTGCTAGCGAAAGAAACTGGTGCTATTTCCGCGGAGTATTTAAATGTAATTAATCGAATTTTTCTCCTCGAGTGATCAAAGAGTTGCAATCCGCTCGCGTGTCGCTAGCCACTTTTTGTATTCGATTATTTATTGGTGAATCTACTGTTGTTTTCATTAAATTAATTTTACTATCTAACGTAAACTGCTGGTATTTATAGGACTTTGGATTATTACTACTATATTCGTATTTGGTATTCAATTGCTTTATTTTACGCCGCAATTATAATTAAAGCGCGTGATATGTGGTCACATTATTGCATGCTTGTAAATAATTTTGCATAACGTGCACTACGCAGAATTTATGACCGCATGTGATGGATTATACCTACAACTGTTTATAACAGCTATTTTAACGGGTTAAATATCTCAAATCTATAATTAAAACCTCTATTGGTTAGGACTTATGGAGGATTATGTTTTACTTTCCTTTGTTGTTATAATTTATCAATAAAATATTTTAGTTATGATTTCTGACTGTAGGTTCTGACAAGCTAAACACGTCCACAGCGACATGTAATTCTCCAAGAAATCTTTCTAAGACTGTCATCCCTGTGTTCATTCCTGTCGCCGGTCGCCAGTCACCACTTTTGGGTCGCAAACAGGCTGATTAGCCAGTCCGCCCCTGTGCACCGGGGCCTTATTTTTCTCCGATACCGTAATGCGCCAGTCACGAACGGTTATGTAAGCAGGCTGCCGGCCGTCATTATAGACATTACTGGCTCTACGCGCCCTCGTGGCCATTGTCAAGATTGTGGGGTCAGACCGACCCGGCCAACTTAACCAACTTGTAATTTCGCTATTCCTATAACCCAATAAATCGCTAGTAAAACAATTTGCTCGTCTCCCCGCGATCACGTCTAATGGTAGGCGAGCTCGTGACCGACGCACGGTTATTAATTATGGAAATTATTATGACGACTCATATTGCGCGCGTCGTGCCTAACGTTACTTTATGGGATGCGCTGTCATGTTTCCACTGTATTTGCATTCTGTTGCCAACTCGCGTAACTATGTCATGCGCTTCACATGTGGGATGAGGCATTGCCTACCTGTCTGTCTCCAGAATGCACTATGTGCTAGCTCCAAACACTCTGTCAAACATTCAAAGTTCTGAGCTTACGCAAAAACTTTTGAATCTGCTTCAAGAACAAAGTGAAACCTTGTTTATATTTCTGTTCATACTGTCTGCTTATTAGAAATCCCAGGCTCTATAGCGGGCTATCAGCTCCGCGAGCACACGACGGTAATCCATCAGGGGTTAACAAGAGACGTCATATCGTCTGCTGCTGCGTCTCGTATTCACTTAATACGGTCTTCTTCGCACTTTAAGCAGTGTGAGCAGAGGAAATTCATTTTAGAACAATGTAGGAACAGTTTGCGTAAGTTTACAGCATTGGCAGTATCATCTCATAGTGTTTAAAACTATAATCGTCTTCGATATAACTTGTAGCCTCGGTACGTGGTTAATTACTTTTTTTACTTTATTATGTAGTGAGTTTTGTCCTTATGAATAATGTTTTTCTCGCTAACAATTGTTATTCTATAATTGCCTACCTACGATTCACATGTAGGTATATTTTACTCTGAGCTCTGAGTCATTTACCTATTTACCTTCGATGATTTGCACTAGGTACCTGTGAATACTACATCACATCAACACATTGCATAGGACTTGTACACAAAACTGTGATATGAGGCGATGCGAATTTGCAATGCAGAAAGTTGCGATACGAAGTGCTGAGATGCGATTTCGTGCGGTGCCCATAATATGTGCCTGAGGGATAGGTACCTAATAGTTGTCATCTTAAAGATTGAAAATTGCAGAGTAGTATTGTTGATAAGTTCATTAAAAATAATTATCGAAATCATAGCATTGGTAATGTCCTTCAAACCTGCCTTCTACACGATACATGTAGCGCCATGCCATGAGATGAATAGAGATTACTAGTGTATTGCAAATTTACGACGAGGTTTCAGCAAAGTGTCAGTATTGCGAGAAGATAAAGACTTTAATACACATGGAGTGTCAATTTTACGAGTTTGATATCGTCGTGATCCCTTATCGGGACGTCGGCGACGTGATGACGGATGCTCTACATAGATTGCAGTTTTATTTGATGTGCTAGAAACTGATAACCGAGACTCCAGCTGAGAGTCATCTTGATTCGTCTTGACTATTACATCTAGCGCACTGTAACAAAAGAGAAAACACTAGATTCAGCTGTCATGATTATTAATCTATCTATCAGGCTGATTTTTGACTTAGTCCAGCATCTGGACTGTATATTCTTAGGTCATCATCATCATCCTACTTGCCTTATCCTGTTCTCTGTTGGGGTCGGCTACCTAACCTAGGGGATTTGACGTGGAACCAAGTTTTTGCACAGAGCGACTGCCATCTGACCTCTGAAACCCGAAGGCTAAACTGACCCGAAACCTAGGTTAAGTCACATTCATATATCATCTGAATTCTAATTTTATTTGAATGTGGGTTTCATCACGAGGTTTGTTCTTTACCGTAAGAGCAGTCAGCATATTCTTAGGTAGGTATTAAAAATACCTGACCCTCTTACCAACAACGCCACCTATATCGGCTTACCCAACTGGACAATCGAAGATTGAATTGTTCACTTTCCTAACTAGTCTATCAAGTATCAAGCGTCATGAGCTGTCAGGTCAGCCTGGTGGAATGGTGGAAGTTCAGATGGCAGCCGGCGGCAGCGGCGGCGGCGCGGCAAAGAGCCGGGACGGTGGCGGCACGTTTGATCTGCCGGGGCAAGTGTAGCGTGACATACTGTACTACAGTCGGTGGCCCTGCGGTCTGAGAGAGCAACCAACGGGATTCTTTTCACGGATCTATGAGTTCTTTTAAAGTATAGCACCAGTGGTTAGCTCGTATGTAGATTGGCTATTTGATTGTTTTTTGTTAGAACATGTAGTTAATTGTCTGCTTTTTATTATAGACTGAACAAGGCAACGTAAAGTAAAAACTAGTTGAGCTGTCAACATTATTATAAATAACGACGTGCTCTGTGTTCGTATGGAAATAAAATCAGCTTTGAATATTAATGCAAGAATATCCCAAATCAATTAACAATAACAAAACAGTAGCTTCCTTCCTCGATACTCGGAACAGACCCATTGACAGCTTCAAGAGAACAATGAAAATTTATTAAAACGCCATAACAATAAAATTCGTGTCCGGACATTATTTATGTTAAGTTATTCTCCAAACGCCATTTAATGAGAAGTGATGGGTTCGAAAGAAAATAAAAATACTGATTTTACAATCAAGCATTCAACACTGTTGTATATTTATCAAATTTCCTCAATGTAATTCCATCTGTAAGTCTAACAAGTACAGTCGAGTTGAGCGTAAAAGCTTCTTGTTGGCGGAGTGGTTCCTTGTGGCAGGTTGTACCGGGAGCGTCCAAGGCGGTTGCATCTCGTATGCAGGTCGCATGCGTTTGAAATTACATGTCCTGTATGCAAGAAGATGTACAAATTCCTTCCTCGGCGACATCGCCAGAAGAAATTGTCGTCTCATCTAGTTATTCCTTATCGCGCCATCTTGCGTGCAATGTAAACCTGTACGGGATTTCTGCAGGACGGATTCATATTTTGCGCTGTTTATGTTTTATTTTCATGCAAATAAAATTGTCTTGATTCTTGAGAACATGCTTCTGTAAGTGCTCCGACGGAGTGCAATGTGCCATTTCAAAGCTGAAGCCGACTGGGTAATAATTATTTTGCGAGTGTTAAATAAAATTGTTTGTATAAAATAAAGGCATAACTGCCTTGTCGTCAAGTTAAATGCATTCTTATAAAAATCCGATCTTTGTTTACTTGAGATTCTCGAAATACTTCGATAGGTAGGTAACTTTATCTCGTCGAGAACTTGTGTTAATTTATAGAATTACCGTTTGAAATGACCACCGTTGACTACTCGTAGCGATTCGATTAATTATTTTTATCGAGAAACGGACAATGTTTAGTAGCGATCGATGTTTGTGACTGCGAGACGCGGCACTCGACTATAAATCAGAAAGAGACACCCACGACGGTTTAATTTAAAGGCTAGATCACACCAAATGCGTGTGCGTAGCGTCTTTAGTACAGTAGGTACCTATAAAGTGTATGGCTACAAGAAGCTATACGAATAACTGGGTAGTTGACAATTTAGATTTTTATTTGGTTACATTGAAAGCCAAATAATGATAAATGATATACCTTATTTCAAATATCTATCTGGATTACTCAGGATACCTAGGTACTTACACATCAAGTTATACTCATAAGTGTCATAGGTACAGGGTGAGAAAGAACCGAGCTCTGCTAAGCGTTGACTTAACAACTTTTCCTAAGGAAAACAGGTCAAGATAAAATAATTTACCTCCCATAGAAAGTTGTTCGGTCAGCTGTTTTTTTTTGTATGGAAAGTCCATTTTTTAAAATATTTTGAAATTTCGTTGTTGGGGATAGATTTTCAGTTTAGCCCGTAGAACTCAGCGTTATGCGGAAAAGTCCATCATTTCGTATCACCTTGTATACGTATATTACAGCGACGCTGTCACACACACCGAGGCATATGCTGCACACTACACTTACGAGTATGGTGTGATCTAGTCTTAAAATTTAACTGTAGAAGTCAAACACTTCTGTAGAACTAAAAATCGATTAGAAATTGAATATCAAATTGAATACTTTGTTTCAGTAATATAAATTGGATTCCATTTGTCTATTTTGTTGAACACAACTTTCTATTCTTGGGTATGACAGGAAAGAGATAAACCTTTGCAAAGATAGATAAAGCTCTGCCAATTGGCACGAAGCATTGCTAGTGGTTGTAGAGATCGTTTTGTTAATGACTGAATCGTTAATTGACTTACAGACGTGAATGTGATAACCTGAAATGACATAAAACATACTGGTGTGTGACACAACAAAGGATTTTCAATTACAAAATAAATAGAAAATGTCATTAGCTGCACATTCTAACCCGGATTGAGGTTGTATCGACTGCCATCGGCCGGCTCTTCCGTCGCGTCTAGTTGTTATTCCCGACGTGCCTGTCACACGCCACTCGGTAGCACCCACCCGTAATAATAAGAATCGTAATATAAAAGCATTATAATCCAATCATAGAGCATCATGAAGTGCGCCCGCCTGTGAGCCCGATTTACCATTCGGCGCGCGACCGTGTCGATCGTAAAATATTTTTGGATGTACAACACTAAAAAGAATTAGAAGTGAAATAGGCAGTGAGACACACACGGCGATGCCATTGTTATTTATGTCATCGTTTCAATGGCACTGGAACTGGACGAATGTGAATATTTTGGCTGTGGAACTTTAGGATCGCCAGGTATCTTTGGCCAACGGCTCTACCTATATAAATAGATTGTAGTATATTGCGTAATAGGTATGCGATGAATTTTATAGGAAACTGAGGTTTCATGTTTACTGTACCTAAATGCTCAAACTGATATATAGTGCAATAAGGAAATGTAATTAATTAGTGTACGAATATCTGCATAACTAGGTATACGGCGCCGGTGGTCGTCACGGTCCGCTCATGCATGACATACTTAATTGCATTTAGATAGTCAAATTGCTCATCGGCATACGGCAGTTTTATCAACTAAGTAAGATTAGACACAATTTTCTTTGGAGGAGCTGATAAAATCTTTCGATCACTCTCAGCTATGGTTCCGTATTTCCTGCTACCAATCTTATTAAAACGAGCTAGCCTTGTCTCGCAGTATTGGCAAAGGGAAACAATTCGCGAGAGAGTCACGAGGCTGTAAATAAATACTTTTTAAAGCAAGACAGCTCGCTTGTACTGCAGCGTTAGTAGGCACCTAAAATACTCCGCGTCGATACCACGATCAATAAATTAAAATTAATTCGGCGTGCGAACGAAAGATCCGATGCGCGATACGGACGCCTACATTTATCATTCGCTAACACGTCGGACATTTCACAGAGCTCAATCGATGCAGCATTTTAGTCCGTATTCGGACCGCATAAAGATTTCGTCATACAACAATAAAGTGTGAAACAAGAGTAAAGGATAACACGTCTAAAGACAATGAGAGAAGGGATAAAGTCAGTATGTGATGTAAAGGCGTGATCACACGCACGCTGCCCGCATGCGGATGCGTGCGTTGATGTCACGCGGCGCGAGTATGCTGATAGCGCGCGCAGACTGGACGACGCGAGTGCGACCTTGGATGGCTGCGGGAAAGTTTGCGCGAAGCTTCCTGGTGGACAATAAAACACTGCTGTCAGACGTTATAATGTGGTGTTAAACGTACGCACCCAGAAGTTTCAAATTTATGTTTATGCCTTTACTTTCTTCAATGGCTTGAGAGAAATAAAACAGCTATTTAATTTATAATATTTTCAAGAGTAGGCAGTAACTCATTCGGCGAATAATTTTATTTTTACTGAGGGGTAAATAATTGTAACTATTACCGGAAGACATCCCGCTGGTAAGGGCATGCATTAGGGTTATTACGTTCGTACATACATACGCAGCAGTTAAAGAAAGGGGCAATTTCGCCGCGGGCCAAGGAATACGAAAAGGGAGCTCGTTTGTGTGGCCACGCCTTACCTTAGTGTACGAAGGGCGGTTAAATTGTGCTATTTTGCGTGTTATAAACCTTAATGATATTTAAGATAAAAGCGTATACAAATAAACGACGCAAATCTGAACAAATCTAAAGTCAAATAACTTGGAAATAGTTCGGCGTCTCTTTTTCCAGTTAATATAGCAACTGACATTATTATCACTCGGTTATTTGGAAAAGTGATGCTTCCAAGGATTGAATCACCTTGTCACAAAAATATAGAGATGATTCAAAGACAAATCTGAAAGGCAACAGCTGCATCTATCGCATTAATTTTGTCATCGGAAGAGAAGGGGTAAAAAAACCGTTACAGTGAGTAAACAAGACGGGTGTGTTGCATCGTCAATTTCACCAACACTTGCAAGCAAGACCTGATAAGATCTCTCGCTGCATCTGCCGGCCATGGGGGTTGGGGTCTCTGGTCTGGGGTCTGGGGTCTGCTTATTCCGGTGTTTTGTTTCGGCACCCGCTGTGGGAACCCACCATGATTGGTTTATGATTTGATTTCGTGTGTAGCTGCCTGGTTTATTGACTCGACAAATGTATGAAATCCTGCGTAACTTGTGTATGTTTATTTTGTTGTCACATCTGAGTGACAGTCGTGAGGATGTAACGGATTAATGAACGATATAGTTTGTTTGGTAGTTAATAAAGTTTAACCAGTCACAGTTTGTGGCTTTCATAAGTCTTCCTGTCTTTTTGAACAATGTAAAAAGGACGGCTGTTGTAGCCCGAAATAGATGCAGAGATAACCCGAAATCCTAATTCAATTTCCGCTCTGTTTTACTAAACTAGTTTTGTTTTCTAACAACTGAGAGTTGTATAACACAAAATCCCCAAACAATCACGGCTTAGTGGTACACAAGCAGCGTATCTAGCACAATGGCCGAAACTTCAGCCCTCTAATGAATAAAAAGCACCGGTGGCTACCCCGTACCATGATAATATTTAGCCATCGACACGGCGTCAGTTGTTGGAGGAAGTAATAAAAGCGTCGCATGAAAATCGCGTTATTCGGGCGTACGTAGTACCGGGCAGGTAGGGCATGTGGCGAGATGGCGCGATAACAGGAATTATTCATACGCGCGTTATCGGTCTGCCATCACGGGGCATTGTGAACGCGGCCTAACGCGCGAGGGGTGGCTCCCGTTGTCGCTGCTGTCAAAACGTTGTGTGTGCACCGCGCTTAATGTGACGCTAGCAGGATTGATTATTGTTTTATTCCGTGTCGTTTTCCGTAATTACCCCAACGATCGATCCTTGATTGCTCTACAAGTTCTATCGTATCGGAAATGCCGATAAACACTACCTACCAACTGCTTTGAAATTCAATTTGTTTTTCATTCATTCCGTAATTTAACCATGCATGAATGGTCAACATTTGCTTATTTATGATTCTACTAGCACTATTCTGAAGGTTGTCTTGTCAAGGCTGCACCATCCTTCCTTATTAGCGATCATTCACAAAGATTTTTACGACATATTCGTCACAAGTCCCCTCCATCGCTGCTGCGCTGGGCCGCGATGTACGGGTGCCCTTGTGATATGCATCGATAGATTATCTAAACTACGATCGGCACCGGGATCTACACGATGCGGGCTTTGTATCTATACTATATCACTATCAACATCATATCTATGTGTCTGCTAGTGTATTTTCGTCCATTGTTTTTACAAGTTCAAGGGCGAAATTAATAAAGCGGTTGTTTGATTTTAGATAGTTCCCGATCGTTATCTGAAAGTTCGATGGTCTCTGTTTGTTGTTGAAATGTAAAGTCTGGCAATGATACGGCGGTGTGTCATTTTGTGATTGTAAACTTGTTTAGTGTGTAGATCATTTGTAGAGCAAACTTTACATTTCGTTTTATCGATTTTAGTAATAATAGCCGTCTGTTTACACATAATTGTTTCGTATCAGTTTTACGATCGTAAATTATATTTGAAACATCAATATAACTCGAAAATTTTATAATGATTCCCATATTGTTGAGACAACTCAGTGCCCCACACAACAAGAAAGAAAGATTGCTTAGAAAGTTAGCTCCGTCTATGTAGTAAATACCTACCCTCTCAAATAGCAGCCGCCAGCCAGCACAAATGAAATGCAATTTCTAACTAAAAATCAAATAGAAATGAAACATATGTTTTACAGTAAGTGATCATTAGGGCCCGCAGCGCGCCGTAGGGAATCCCCATAGAACCATGGGATTGGGGAGCGCAGGGATGGGCCCGGCCTACCAATGGCAGCCACCATAGCCACCCTTCGCATATCCGCACTACATATGCTGCCTTTCACTTACTGGTGTAAATAATAATTGTGGAATACATTTGGTGAAATTGTAAAGGGGAGTGGGGTGGTTTTAGTTGGTTTTGCTGAGTAATATTTGGTTAGGCAATAATTATTTAGAATTCATAAATATTAATGATTGAAAACCCTTCAGTATTCTACTTACACTTAGTAATATTTATGTTTTTTCCTCAGACGCGTAATACACAATTCGCGAAATGTGAAAGTACTCATCGCAGAATGTCTCATTGTCACTATATTACTTGCGCAAAATGCAAACTTTGCAAAATGTCTCCTTTTGACGGCATCTTTCATAAGATTTTGCAAAGGATGCGTTTAGAAACCATAAGCCATCACAACAGATTAGAGCAGTGGGCAAACAAATGACCAGTGATCATCAGACGGTAAACTCACTCAGTAATTAATGTAATTTCCAACTGGCCTACAATTTTAATTGCCAGTTGTGACACAGTGATTTTGAAACCATTCGAAATTTGAAAACTTCCGAAAAGAGCGCCTTTGTGTGAACGCAACCATGGTGAACGCTGGAAACTATTATTTGTTTATCAAATACGCATTAAAGCTGAGAATATTCATGAGTAGCGTTACTGGTGATGGTGTTACGGACGCTTAGGTGAAAGGATGGTAGCTACTTTTAAATTTTCTTTGTTTTCTTACTTTTGATCTTCTTCGCTTTACTATGTCTTATTAGATCGAACGATATCCACACTATTTTTTAGAACAATACGCTACGAAAACATAATACTTGTATTCTAAACTTCCTGTACGTACAACCGCAAACAGCTTTCCCAAAGAATCTCAGAATGTTCACACCGTTAAAGATCCCCAATGAAGATGTCGTGTAAAAGAGCGGTTGTCAAAAACAAGCGATATTAATTTAGGTAATCGCGGTGTAACAAAACGCCTCCAAATCGCCCGACTAATGACCGCCGGTTATTCGGACTCGCGTTACAATGTCGTCTATGTATCTATCAGTAGATCTTCTAACTACGTGAACGATAATGGATACTTAAACGATCATAACTCTGAGAGCTTCGAGTACCTATCAAAACGCGGACGCTAATGCTTCCACAGTTATAGCTCCAGATACATAATTTATGCGCACTTTTATAGCCCAGTTTAGGAGTAAACTTCATTAGATGATACAGCAACAGAAGCTGGTTTTAATTTATTATGTTGTGTGAGAATGACTTTGTAGAAGCCGAAAAGGCTTTATTCTTTATGATTTTTTTGAAGTAACTTATGGACGTTTCTGTCTGTTCAGGTCGGACGTTAAGCGGCGGGAGCGGGCAGGTGTGCAGGCCGCACTTCCACACGCCGCTGCACCCCTGGCTGGAGTCGAAGGCGCTGAGCGGCGGCGCGTGGGGCAGCGGCTTCCAGCAGGATGCCGCGCCCAACGACAAGCCCCTCTCCCCCGCCCAGCACCACCATCCCCACCCCCTCTTCTCCTTCCCTCCCACGCCGCCGAAGGACTCGACGCCGGACTCGGTGGCGGCGGCGGCGCTCGGCCAGCAGGACTACCAGGCGGCCGTCGCGCACGCCACCGCGATGAGCGTCGCCTTCATGCAGCAGCAGCAGGAGCTGCCCCTGTGTGGCGACGTGAAGCCCATGATGGGCGCGCCGCCCTCCAAGCAGCGCGAAGGTGCGCAGACGGAGTGCGGGGGCACCCAGGAGTCGAGCCAGCCCTCCGGGGAATACAACGCGCAGTACAACGCCGCCGGCGGCGACTACTACAACTACCAGGGGAAAGGGTTTAGCGGGGCGCAGCAGCAGAGCAAGCCGCGGCCCAACAAGACGCGGACGAGCGCCGGTGAGTGCGCGGGGGTTTACCAACTGCACCGCTCGACATGCACACACTCACCGACTTAGTCTATCCGACCACGCGCCACAGTCAGCTTAAAAAAATTGAACATCAAAACCACATAGAATACGGGACAACCATAACTTCGATTCCCTTTCTTGGGTGTAGCTGTTGTTCTGCTTGAGTCTTGCAAAATTCCACGACTTGCCGCCATCGACAATGCAAAATCTCAGACTTATTATTATATCTGCGTGCAGCTTTCACTAACGAAACTCACGTTAAGCTAATCAGTTAATAAATCAAATACAAGCTCAAGGCTCGTTAATCGAGCCTTTACAAAATGGCTGCCACGATAGCAGCCAAGTAATTAGAATCTCAGAACAGATTGTCTCATCGACAATTGCGATTTATTAATTCGATAAAGAGATGCAGATTAATAGATAAATATAGGGTAGATTGGATAAACACCTAGATTATTACATAAAACAAAATTTTGTGTATCAAATATTATGTTGGAATTTTCTATCTTAAATATATTTTGTCAAAGAGTTACGAATCTGGCATCTAATTTAAATCTTGTGATTGTAATTTATACGCCATGTTAATACAATTCGTGGTGTTACGGTAGTGGTAGTGGCGCAATGTGGTCGGATAAGCTGGTATCTTGCACATTGGTTGTGGCGCCACGTTCATGTACCACGGGCTTCTAACTGGGATTAGGTCATCCGTGTACTAACGCTTCTGTGACTAATCATAATTAATTCGTGGTGGAGGTATCTAATAACTAACGCACTTTTTACAGCTCTATTTTTTCTAACTGGGTTTTCGCGATTACAATGATTTTCCTTCAAGAATTTCCTGGTTGTTTCTAGATAGGCCACAAGACTAGTGGTTTTATTACGGATCGGTTCCATGTACGGTCTTCAAAAAACTCAAATACTCATTGTGTTTCGAAGGAAATCCATTAAATTGGAAGTATAGTTTAGTGCAACGTACTGAACAATTTTCCCTGTGAAAAAATGAAAAGAAATTTGTCCTCTCATACAAAACTCATGATCACCGGGCTAACTTTGTATGGGACTTTTTTTCATTTTCCAGCACTGGTCCCATAGGGAAAGTTGTTCAGTATGGCGCCTTAAACTACGCATCCAATTTACCTAATGCATTTCCTCCGAAACACGGTGGAGAGAAGGTTGGTACTTGTCTCTACCTAGAGAAAAAAGTTCATGTAAAAACAAAAAAAAAACTTGCCGGTTTTTTTTTTACCTTAATAGTTCTATAGCATGTACTTACAAGTGTACCTGTCTAGCTAAACTTTCTTTAAGCTCTCCGATATTCTCAAGCATAATCACGCAATTCCAATTGTATTTTATGTGAAGCACTTCGCCTGGTGTTGACCAAACAAGCCAAGTCTCATTAACATGCCAAGTTCTCATTGGTTAATTGCGAGTTACCATTGTCTTACTTTCATAATTAAACAAACGCTCTTAAGTAGATTTCCATTACTTTTAGATACAATTTTATAAATTAACTACCTAATTGAAATAGCCGAGTCATCGTGTTACAATGAAATAAGGAGTGTGAGACAACTGTAAGGGGTATCAAAACAAGATAGGTTCTTATAAGTTGGATATTTACTGGGCCTATAGGACATTATAAATTTAGTGCTAATATTTATGGAGTGAGTTGATTTCTACTTGTGAAACTGAACAACTTTCCCCAAGGAACAAAGGAACGTGTTACTTTGTATTAGGCGTATTCCACTGATACGATGATAGGAAAAAGGATTTGTATTTGAATACTAAACTTTCTTTTCATTATTTGATCGAAAGTTTTTCAAAATGACCACATGTTCACGTATTTAGTGTGGGTGGACGGTTACTACTTTCTGTTAGGTTCTAACGTAACATGCTATCTTTCAGAGACCAGTATTGAAGGGACAAGTTACGTAGCAAACTTTGTTATTGCTACTATTCCTACATATCACCTGTAGTTATTCGACTTGCATAGGAACAATAACATTTTGTAACACAATTTTCATTGATATACGGCTCATTACCCACTAAATATCAATGTACTCAAATAATACCATTGTTAAGGCCCTTTCGACGCGACCTTTAAAATACCAAATCGAGTATTGTTCTAACAGACCGGTTGAGTTTTCGCAACCGCATTATAATAATTTTATAAAATAACAACAAAGAGTTACCCAACTGAATTAACACCACATAACGCGGTGTTTTTTATTCTATATTAAAAATGTAATTATAATGTTTCGTACAGTTAGTACAATGGACGGGAACCTATTGTTTTTAGCGTATAATGAATGTGACTACATTAGGTGTGATGACTCAAGCGTTAGCCGAAGTACTTGCAGACGAATCCGGTTAGACAGTTAGAAGTAGAAATTGATAACGCAAAATGAAGAGAGTGGTCATTTTAGCATTTTAGAAAATGCTGTCCGGGTGGCTGAATTTTAGGCACATAAAATCTAAATTTGCCATCGAGACGATAAGAAGAAGAAGAAGCAGTTTGGTCATTTCGCTACTTGGTCATTATAGCACTATAGCCATTTCAACATCTTGGTCATTACAACCCTGAAGGATTATAACTCCTTCTAAACAGTTTGCTTGTAGAGACGATGCATAAATAATACAACTACTACTACAGCCACAAAAGCTCACTGCTGACATGGACTTCCCCATATTGGAGGTATTAGCCATAATCACCTCGCTTGGCAGGCGGATAAGCGAGCGCAGTAAAAGAATTTGTAGATATTCTCAGGCAACGCTGCTGCCCATTCTCTGGATTCATCCCTTGTGGCCCTTTACGACACCCACGGATAGAAATGGGGAGGTGCTTTTCTAAACCGACATCACTTTAAACTCATTCAAATACTGCATTATTGCATCTAGTAAGTACTTGCTAAAACATTATTAATCTTGTGAAACTTTCTCAGGAGTCTTATTTATACTTATTTTAATGGGAGCTAAGTGAGATGTACATTTGACAGTATAATAGATACAGACAGATAATAAAATTAACAGTACCTACCTAGTTAGAATCTGTTGTAATTTCAATGAGATTCTCTATCTTTTTGACGAATTAAGATATTTTTATTATAAACGAAATTGCTGATTTAATTGTATAGATAATAAGACTAAAAAGTGAACGTACCTATGATGACTAGGTAGTTGAAATAATTTTCACTTATACTTTCAATGGACAGACAAATTGAAACAATAAATTAGTTTTATACATGTTACCCATGAATGTTTTGTAATCTCAAGCAGAGAATAAGATAGAAGTACAGAAAAATACTTATAGCTTTTTATAGCAATAATCTATAAAATAATACAGTTTAAAAACATACAGGCAATGCATGAGTGACGTCACATGACAAGACGCCATGCAATGCTATCGATCCGATGCGAACCAATTTACACAACATTACGCGTCGTTAACCGCTTTTTGTGCCCCACTGTCGACTCTAATTGTTGTAAAAAACGCAGTGTACACCAGCCGGTAATTGGAAATTGACTATTACCTCATTTATTTAATTAAAAGCGTATTGTGTTACGTAGTTTGTTAAGATTTAAACTATTTACGGGGATAATTAATCTTTCTATCACGTCGCGAGCGCTATATCGCGTTATCTGTGAGAAGTATCAGCTCAAGGTAATTCTATACAAGCTCTATGCTTTATATGTTTAAAGGTAGAGGCAGTGCTTCTTCAATTTCCATTTATCTATCTTCGTATTTTTTTTTCTTTAACACGTAGTTGTCGTCAACGTGAACAAAAGTTTCTACTGTTCCTAACCGGATTCGGGCAGTCTAGCATTCTAGACAAATTATTCGAATGTAGTCTACGTAAGTTATGGATTTAGCATGCTATATTTGCTAAATCGCTAAGCTATAGATATGTCTGTCAAGGCTGGTAACAGGGTAAACATTGTGATACCTTTAAAAAGGATTATTCATACACACACATATATATTATATCACGCCTTTATCCCTTGCGGGGTAAACAGCGCTTGAATCATTTTGGGACACTGCAGCACGAATTTATTCGAAAAGAAAAACTGTTACGATACCTAATAATACAATAACTACAGATAATTCCTAGTAATTTTATTTGTTTGATATTAAATTGGGCTGCAATTTACTTATTTGGTTCAAATTTAATGGCAAATGCTCATGAATGAATGTGTTTTGTCAAACGTTACAACATTTTTTTGTATACAAGTTAGGTACACTACATACATGATAGTACAAGTGAAGCGACAGATTTTAAAATAATGAGTTATGATTTCAAGAACCATATCACAGTTTGAATATGCGGCCTTTGAACTATCACTCTGGTGCCAAACATTAAGCACAAATTCATGAAACCCACCAACCCTGTATTGAGTACAAGTGTACCTACCTCATAGCCAGCTACAGCAATACCTACGCCAGCTAGCTAGCTATGTCGGGTGGCAGTTCCTTGGTGGAAGCAGTATTATGATAATGCAGTCCACCGGATGTGGCCTATTCCATTGTTGGCGATCGCCTGACCTCGCTGCCTCGGGCCTCGAGCGTTCCACAAACCGACTTCAAGAATTAAAGCCTTTTAGCTCTATTAGCAGCCCTCTAGGTCATTTGTTACACGCCAGCTTTGATAGATGAAACTCATTTTTATGAAAACTAGGGTTTAAGCGTTTCATTCAAGTAATGTAACAACAACCATTTGTTTTTGTGGAAGAGATAAATCAAAATCTTCAACTTTGACTTTCAAAACAGCTATTAAAGTCATCACTACTGTGATAAAAGTGAAGTCTTAATTTTTTTAAACAATGTATTTATTATTCGCAAACACTTCTGGCATAACTCAAATTTCTAACAATGTTGCAACACAAATTGACTTACAGTACAATGGGTAGCGCAGAATTCCTTACAGTGAATCTTTGTGCATGTAGATTGATTTTAATAAATATATGTAGCTACTTATGTTGGCGACTGTACCGAGCTACGGACGGCCGACCAAGAGGAATGAAGTGCGCTCCGCGCTCTTAATATGTTATTTTAGCTAAGGGAAACTTTATATGTGGGAGGCAGTAATTGTAACATCTTTGGCGTGATTTCTACATAAATTTCAGAACACCTAATTTAATAAATATTTATTACAGTCTATTTCTGACATTTGGGAAACGAGCGACTAATGATTATCTTCGTGTTTCGTAGTTATATTTATGTGCGGCCGTCACGGTCTGTCGGTATACAATGTAGGGTACAATTGCAGTCAAAATTTGCATTTTACGTTGGACAGTCGCGGAACTTCAGTGATTAATTTCATCATTAAAGCTGTTAGGGAACGATGACCTTGTCAAATTCGTATTTCATTAACTTTGTTTTTTTATATGCCTGTTCAGTGTCCCAAGAATGTCCCACTGAAAGGCAAAGGCCTGCCTTCTCAGGTTACGTCAAATGAATCATCTTTCATCAAACATATTTTATACTATTTCAAGATTTGACATTTTCAACTTGTGTCAAATACCTAATAAACGAACTGACATAGTATAAAAACTATTTTACGGTGTATGTTAGCAAATCTTCTAGTAGCCATAACATTGTGTAGTGTTGTATTGTAGGTAATCCTTGCAAGGAACGTAGCATGAGAGTCGGCCATTAATTTCCCAGCAAACTAGGCTGACAGCCGCGTAGCGCCTTATAATAGGACACACTCTATACACAGCCAATTGCCTATTTTTTCTACACCTAGTTGTAAACTTGCAACTTTTAATTATCCACCAGCTACTGTACGAGGTGAAGAACATGAGCAATTCATGCAAATCGATCTATCAACAAACTAATAAGAAAATGGCGGCACAAAAAAATAAGACAAAGTGTCTATTAGCGGTCGATATGAATGACCGGCGAGGGCGGCAAGTGCAGTAGAATGCAGTTGTAACGCGGTCGTGTGCAGTTGCAGTGACTGCCCGTCACACGCAATTATCTCGCTGTATGCTAATATTAAATGCAAATATGAGAGCTGCATTGTCGAGCCAGTCGTTGTGAAAAATGGCTTCATTCCTCGTTATAACAAAATCTGCTGATAAACATGTGAAACTCTACAGTGAGCGAGCACAATATTTCATTTCATTATGACTATAGGTTTTAGTTTTTACTTCTCGTCATGAGCTCACTAAAATATTTTTCAGTAACATGATGTACAGTCTCAAGCAGAGAAAACGGACCCCTCTCTTTATAAATGGAGCCAGACAACATCTCTGTTGCCTGGCGCCATCTGGCGTTAAGTTACTGCACCGCCGCCATCGTATCGTTTGTTTGTCACAAACTTGTTTTTCGAATTCATCCAAGCCTTGGGTATTGCTAGGATAAATAGATAGAATTCAAGAAACTTGGTGAAAAAACAATAAAATACGAAAAACACATTTTGGTCACAAGATTGGAACCTAGACTCTTACGTTCTCGAGCCTTACCGCTAAACCACTGCGCCACCGAGCTCTTGCTAAGAGTGGCGAAAATTCCCTTCTACTTCATATTGTGCATGACGTCACAGTAATCTTTCTTGATGTGTCGAACTCTTAGTAATTATATGAGGGTAGGCAAAATTTATAAAATGTTAAACTTAATGTCTGGTGTGACCAATCACCACTCACTGCTCGTGTTGTGATGTTTCCTACATGTTGCCATAGATGTCGTCACTGGGGGGGGTCCGTTTTCTCTGCATGCGACCGTACCTATATCAAACCTTTTATTTTAAACCTCTATGTTCGTTTTTTTCCGCTACATAGATTTAAATTTAAAGTGTTGGTCGGTATTGTTATCAAACGGTGAATAAAGAGCGATATTTATGTGTAGTGTTTCCTGACGTCAGAACAATGCTCAATAAAGGAGAGCCCCCGCGCGAGACCATCGGCTTCCATTAAAATTTTCTATTTGCATACAGGCATATAATTAAGGCGTAATAACAGCCTCTGTGGCGCAACAGAGAATAAGTTTTGAGCAATAATTTAATGGTTTGTATGCAAAATAGCCTCACCGTTACGTGTTGATGGGCCGATGCACTGGCCGGCGTCACGCTACACGGGACTGAATTAGTCCTTCATTTAAATTACATTACCCTACTGCACATTAGCGTAATACGTGACCATGTTCAGGTTTTTCATCTGTGGTTTTGTTCAGGAGTAACGGTGGTAGGGGCTGTCGGACTCATGTCGGACGCACGGCTGGCTAGGGTCAACATCACTCGAAGACTTCCGCGCGCTCAGCTAAATTGGGAGGTAGAGTTGAAGCGGTGTGTTTTCCCCACGCGGTGGATGGGGCGGCGGGGTCGCGTCGCGTCGAGCGCCGTGTGAAAACTCTGCGCGCACTCGACTCGCCCGAGAGCGCTAGCCTGGAGACCCTCGAAAAATAAAAACCGCCCACTCGGCTACGTAAATATGGCAGATGAAAATCTTTTATCGCGGTCACGTAGCACCGCCGCGTCACGACCGCGCGTCACTCCGGGCAATAAAGCCGAGCCGCATCCTAATTTAGAACAAACGCTGGAATTTTTCGCTCAAATTTCACATTACTTGCAGCCGTTCAGGATCATAGCGCGCAAAATGCGTACAGTTACGTACGCAGATTTATCTTACGGCTTGTCGAAATCACGTGCCGCACACTCGCTAATAGGCAAAGAGATCGCCTGATACCAACAAAAGACTCAAGGAAATAAAGAAATAACTCGCACGGTGTGAACATATTAAAACACAGTTATCGTTGCGATTGAACCGGATTGAACAATTATATCGAATAGTAATTAATCAGAAATACTATTCTCTTTAATAATACGTGTAATGTCGACGTATGAGAGGCACACGCTGTAAATCAGCCCGCGGCCGCTTTCACAAATGTTTTTATCAATAAAGACGTTACTATTGAACTAAATCAGTCCTAAACCGAGAGACACTATCATAAAACTCCGTGCGCCGAGTAATATCCTGTTATTTTTTCCTAATAATCGTTATTGGTGTTTATTTATTACAAACTTCGGAACAAATTACAGGCTTTATCGACGCAACAAAAAATAAAGGGTTAGTCCAAAAAGTGAGTCGTCGGTCCGATCGCAATAAGTTTTCGATAAGGTCCGGGCGATTTAATTGCCGGTTGTGATCTGGTTTTACATAAAAAAGATGAATGGCTGCATGGCCTTAAGCTCGTAAAACATTTTCGGTTCGTTTATCGTATTTTTTCTATCGCTCGTTGGGGCACTTTCACCTTCCTTTTTACGTCGGATCGTTTGCGTAGTTATTTATTCAGGCCGGCGGCCGCGGCCGCAGCCCGAGCCGGCCGTCGTCCGGCTGTCCGCCGGGACCTCGCTGATCACATCTAGATCCATATCATTAATACTCGTAGATACACACCGATACAACCCGATCGATATCACCAACGGACAATGAACCCATTCATGCTATACAAACAAAATTATTTCGCTGCTCTACAATCTTACGTAGTCAATTAACATATTCCCACGTTTATCGACAGCTATAACAGTGTATATCGAATCTATAAAGAGAGGATGCGAAGGTGTAACGAGATGAGTTCCTAAATTCGATCTCGGTAAATCATCGGTCGTGTAATCGAGTTTAGAGAGAGATTGTGGGCGGCGCGCGCGCATCCCATATGTGAACACATCCTCTCACTAACCATCGGCTGGTGAAATTGGCTTACTCTGCTACTAAATGAACCGAACATGCAAGTGAAACTACTATACCGACTGCCCCGGAGGACGGCTCATCCTGGGGTCTGAATTTACTATCATTGCATGACTAAATTATTCCAACTTTATCGCATGCCATTTCAACAATCGTAGATAATGTCGCTGTAATGTTGAATTCATTATGATACTTTTATAGTTTCTGAAATGTTATTACATATTTGCTTGAGTAGACATTTTGATTATTTACGTGTTAAGAGTAGAGCTTATCTATACCCCTTTTAGTAGTAAGATTAGTAATCCAACGTACTTCATGGATGAGATGTTGCAGCTTGCGTTGAAAATTGTTTTAGACGTACATACGAACAATTACATGTAGTGAAAATTAGCATGTAGGTAATACTTTACTTTATAGCTGGGTTCCGCTCTGGTTCGCGCTAGACGCTCTCCAACATTTTTGCAACAACCATTTATTTTTATAGCAACTCGCTTTTGTTGCTTCTGTCTAAACTGTAATAACGATGTCGAATTGTAATGGAATTTTGTTACTATTAATATTTACACGCGGATTGAGATTAGAGAGTGATTTGAATACAAAGATGCGTAGGATGAAGTAATTAAAAGTGAAGTAAGTGTTGGATGCGGTAGATGGCGGGGCGCGTGCCACTCTCGTGCGCAGAGCACCGCGCACCGAGCACCGCCGCCATTAGACGGTGACCTGAATGCCTGCTACTTGACCGATACATTTACATAAAACATACCGTGCACAAGCACCCGCCAGAGCGAGCCACTTGAAGGGCATTTTGCATGTGTAGGCTCCGGCTCTAATACCACCTGACTTACTGTTACTTTCTCCTAGTTTTCTTTGCGTGTTAAAAAAATCTTGATAATAATTTTTCCTCGAGTGAAACTCGCGCTTTCCCTGGTTAATTAAATATTTTACTATTTTCGTAGTAATTGCAATTATGTGGTAAAAGTTATGAGGGATGATGTAGAAATTTGTATTTGTAACGAGATATGTTTTGTTGATGTGTGCATGCTTCTAGTGAAATCCGATTGGTAATGTTTCTGAATGTGATCTTCTCTCATCTTCCCCAGCCTGCCAGGAGACAGGTAACTCATCCTCTAACCATCAATATTTACCATCACTGTGTGTTTCTTTCTGTTGAATTTGCTTACTTCTACGCTTGTTTTAACAAATTATTCTTACGTTTGATTGGTGTTGGTAAAGTGTTTTGTTTTTTTTTGCTTGATTTTGTATTGTTTTTTAATTGAGTTATTACTCTTACCTATATTATATTTAAGATAAACCTTGATTACAATAATTCTATTAAAATTTTCTAGTCAAATAATTTGCCTTCAGTCCCTTGCATATCCTTCGTAAAACTTTACACGTAAAAAATACAGTTTACTATTATCTTATTCACTAAACATTCCTAAACACAGCTTGAAACTTTTCAGTCGTACAATCGTTTAACCCTTGATTTGTCGTGCGCAGAGGGCCGGGAGTGCGTGAACTGCGGCGCGACGTCGACGCCGCTCTGGCGACGCGACGGCACGGGACACTACCTCTGCAACGCCTGCGGGCTCTACTACAAGATGAACGGACAGAACCGCCCGCTCATCAAGCCCAAACGAAGATTGGTGAGTGTAAGAATCCGACCAATTTGTGTATTCGTTCGCTTTGGTTATTCGTTGCAAAAGAACTTACATTTGAATAAGGACCTACAAGCTGAAATGGCGACACCATGGTTAATGGAACTTCCTTTGCCAGGTCTGTAAGTATTTTTTCGCATTTGTCTTTGCAGAAGCCGCTGATATTACTTAAGACAAAAATAAAATATCTCGTGCGTCCTTTAATTCGCCAGGTAGACGATAACATCAGAATGTGCCAGACCCTACATCATTGTTGCCCACATTATATCACAAGATTTTATGAAAGCTCTCATTTCTGTTGGCATGTCCACGAATATATTTCGGTGACATCAAGAATGGGTGTTGTTTACAGTTAGGGGCAGCAATAAAAAGGCGGAGCATGCACGCTCGGGCACGACACCGCATTAAGCGATCCCACAAATTGGGCTCTTAAGAAAGCTGAGCGTTTCGAGGAACGGCCCGACGGCCACTAAACTAGCCTCCATGACCGCCATAAATCTTCCAGTTAACATTTAATCTAAGGTCGGGTACGCATAAAACTAAAACAATGCGACATTGGGCTGCGGCCGTCACGTCAACCCGTATCGGCTACGGAGTAGCCCGTGCCCGCAATTGTACAATTTACCTTAATGCCGTCGCAATGACATAAACTAGCGGAATTGCTGGAATATTTGCCTTTTGTTGGCCAAATTACGTAATGTTTAACGTTATGGTTTCATTCGAATGTCCGGAGCCGGCAGCGTTGCACTATCACGCCTTATTAACGCCGATGCACACAGAGTTACTAAATATAATAAAATACATAAATATTTATATGAATTCTAATTGGAGTTGTTTCGTAAAACAATGCCGTGCTGGCTGGAGCCGGCTCGGACCCGGATGCTAGTCGTGTTTTAATAAAGTCGGTGTCTGAGATACCGTTAATGCGGCTTGGTAAGATTGAATTCTCACTTTTATTTTCGTTGTGGGAACCGGAGACAATGCTGGTTAATCCTGCTCACCGAGAGCCACCCAACGGTTATTCTCACTTCTTTATGTGTATGCTAAACAAAGGAAAATCACAGATCACGGTTCAAAGCGGTATAATGTTATAGGGGAAACTGACACTTGTCACGGAGCTTATAATACAAGCGATCTTCATGTACATGCTGTCAGAGTTTCACCGATCATGTTATATTTGCATTGTTTCTAGCGTAATCCGCTACAATGTTGCTACCTATCACGAGAGGATAATTTCTTTTCTCAGACAAAACAGCAAATTTCTAAGTTAAACTACAATTTGATAGGCAGGCGTAAAATAATCAGTCTTCGCCCATATATTTGAACCAATTTTTCATAACAATAATTGTACTATCAACAACAGTAAAAAACTACACGTTTACTTAATATCTGTTTATAATAATTAGACAAGTCAAATTATCCGCCCGCACTTGACATGGATTACAAAATATTCTCTACAAGTGGGAACATTTTGGACAATACTAATTGTGCTAATAATGTGTGGACAAAAACTTGGAAAATTGTTGGGCTAATAAATATAATCGGCCTTGTAAATTAGACAATAGGTTTGCGTTATTAAATTAATACAATTAGACCAAGGGTATTAGTACAATAAGCTGTTTAAAAGGTCATTGCAAATACTTATGCGATTTTTTCGCAAACATGGTTTGGGTTTTATTAAAAGTAGGTCGTCCAAGGCATATTATCAACACTTAAGCACTTTTGAGATAGGCAGACTAATTGTTCCCATTCTCCTAAATACATTTCACAATATAAAGTACATAGCTTCGGTATCTCATCCTACTTACAAGATATGGTCTGCTTTCCGTCGGTACTCTACTCTTCTCTTGTAAGTACAATAATTTATGTACATAGGTAACTTTTCCCTTACTGTAATTTTTGTAAACTACTGCCTAAATTTGAATAACGTAGAATTGTTAATGGAGTAATCATTATTCGGTAGCAACATTGTAATTAAATGCGCTTTGCCACCACATTTTGCCCGCGAGATGGCTCTACGATAAGTTTTTATACACCTACGAGTATGTAGTAGAGTAGTAGGTATATACCTATTTATAATTACAGCCAAATTTATTGGTAACGCTGACTGTTAAATATTTTGTAGCATTTTAATAATGAGAAATATGCAAATTTAATTACTTTATTAAAAGCATGTAATTGTGGAAATACGACATAAATAACTAGATTTGAATCAAATTAAATGTAGAGCTAAATAAATAAGCTACACTATAACAATCCGTTATTGTAATACATTCTTACTACTTATCTCTTTTGACTATTTTATAATAACAAGCAACTAGCCGCACCATAGTCCCGATATTAAATTCCGTCTTGAGCATAAATTGCGGAGATATCATGCAGAATTATGGAAACAAAAGAGGTAGGATCTCGCATCGGCGCAGGCGCACCTGTACGGCCCTACTGCTCCTAGGGAGATAAGGCCCCGGCCACAGGGACCACTCGTATCGCACTTGGCTATCTTACGTACAATATTATTAACTTCCCTTTAGATAAGCATATCGTTGGTTTTTGCAATTTGTTTAACAACCACCTTTTTGTAGCTACCCAAACATGGACTTTAAAAGTGCCTACGCTTAGTAGATAAAGTAATCGTTTGGATTAATACTAGCAAGTGGAGTGAACTTGCACTTAATTTTTTATTGTATAAGTAGCGATTATTTTTTTCTTGGACGTCACTAGATAAATAATATGGGAACTACTCGTAAACGAATGCTTTATATTTTCTTCTTCAAGCTTCATAACAGAGCGGAGAAAGCATCAAAAGGCATACGTTTAACAGTGGGAACAATTATGCTGAAAAGAAGAAGCTTCACTATAAACACAGTAAAGACTCCAATTTCCTCGTCCAGTGTGACCAGCACCCTTGGCAATAAACCCGCGCGCCGTCCAAGATGGGGCGAGGCAGTGTGTTACGAGTGATGGCGCGCAATATTTCGTGTGGCAACACTGCTACCTCGCGCGGGACTCTCGGGAGCGCACAACAAATGGACACGCGTGCGAACATGCGCACTGACCACCAGACGTGCTTTATGGCCTGACCTGAAGCGGGTGAAATGGAGATGTTACCAAAGACCGATGGGTAAAGAAAGGTATGCAATAAGGTCAGCAAAAATTGTGTCGGGTACTTGGATTTGTACTTTAGTGTCGGGATCAAAACCTACGGAAATGCTATCATCTTTATTTGACAGGGATCAATCTGGAAGTACGTCATCATATTCACAGGTTATAATGCGGCCTAATAGACGCATAAGTTTTAACGAAACATTCTGTTGTAAAAAAACGCTGCTGGGATGAATTTTGAAGTTTTAAATTGCCGTAAATATTGTCTTCTACTTAAACTCCATCCGATAAATCTAATCTAGGTAAAAAATATACAAAAGTCCACTCTTGGAAATCGGGAATTGAAAAATTTTGTATCAAATTCCTTTTGCGGTCAGATAAACCCACAAGTTCTTCTCTGATTTATGCTAAATGTGATGGATGGAATACTCAGAATTTCGTAGCCGAGAATTGGTAAAACGTTCCAAAGAACTAGCGGTCATAGAACTTTCCTATTTGGCATTCATACCGCCAAATATACTATTACAATGAGGTATGCCGGGCCGGTCCCACACTGTCTGCCTGATGTATCGTTGTGATGTCATCCTTTGATACCTCGCCTTTTCGAGCTCATGTATGCTAATCATAAAAAATAACCCTTCAAGAAAATAGAGCCAGTTTCAACTGATATTTGATACTTTCTCGACTGTCAGTAAAAATGCCGAATGATAAAGCTTTTATTTCCACGAATTTAAAATTAAAAACAAAAGGAGTTATTCGACCAGGGTGTCCAAATTAAAGTAAAAAATGCAACGGAAGTATTTAAAAATTTACTTGAAATATGCACTTGTAAATAAAATAATTGCACGTATTTTTCGAACAAAGAACGTTGGACGAGTTAATTAAATTCGAAATTTAAAATTTAGAGCGTGGTAAAATATTTTTGAATTTAGAACGGCAGCGGTGTCCGCGTTGTCTCGGTGGCCGGGACAAGCCTCGGCGGCCATCGATCACCGCGCGCCGGAGAATAAATTGTAGCCTTAGCGCTGGTGCAAGTCATGAGACCGAGGAAAAACAAATAAAATAAAACAAAAACGCTATATTTGTTGAACGGTATATAATTTTGATTGCGTGGTCAACAAGTATTGAACGAAGGGTGTTTTCTTTCATATAATTAATTATTCACATTTTATTTACGTGACTTTCAAACGACAGCAGTTGTTGAAATATCTTTGATGGCTTGCCACTTTCTTTTTGAACATTATGTGTCACACGCAAACCTGCTTATTTGGAACTGTGGCGATGGCGGTGACTCATTCATTATTGAGTAAATTTTGAGTTGGTAGTTAGTTACTTAAACAGTTCTCAAATGGTCATATTCAATGAAGATAAGGGCGTTTGACATACTGATCTTAGTCTTTATTACTCCTGATTTGAAAATTCACTTAAATATTTATATCGTTATGGGCAAAGACATAAATTTCCTGATAGGTATTTGCTGATAGAGACGTTAATTGCCTTCGATTGTTGCGGCGTAGATTGATTATCGCCAGATCTTTATCAATCCGTACTTTTTATGCCGATTGACTTTGTAACAGAAAGGTTGTTCGGAATATATAGAAAGAAATTCTGATAAGGTTTTCAATGTAATAGGTGAACGACTTTTGGTAATCATGAAATAGTGTACCGTACTGATAATTTTTACAAAAAAATACTTATAAGTTTGATTTTTATAAACTTATTTTTTGCTAAAACAAAACAAACTCACAATGGAGCGCACATAAAAGGAAGGAAGCCAATAAATAAGAACAATTCCCGCGAACCATAAACCCATGGTCACCGTGCGTCTTGAGTGAGTGACACACGGGCTATCCTCTCCGCGGGGTGCCCTCACATTTTTCCCATTCTCGCCCTCCTCACCACCAGACCGTACCTGCAGTGTCGTGTACGCATCAGGTGACTCCGGTGGGTGACAGTTCGATTCCCATGGTAGTCTCTGATGATGTATCGACGGGGATTATTTACGTCATCATTAGCTGAGACTCGTTTAGAGAACGTAGAGCTGCTGAAGCTGAAAGTGATAGGCTATTTGTCATAATTCGTTTAATTTTTGTTTAAATTTGCACAGTTTTAACAAGCTGCTTATAGAGGCAGTGAAACTATTATTATGGACTACGATACGATGCGCAGGCGCAAATCTTGCTTCGCTTTTATTGCATTTCCATAAACACGGACCCTTTTTTCATCGCACGGCGCATCCTCGACGCTGCTCGCTATGCGGCCACGAGAAAAAAACTCGCTTTTGTCAACGCCTTGATTGATACGGTAACCTTCCCTTGTTTTAGCAATAACCCAACTCCTCTGAGCGTTTTTTCTCATCGCCTCCTACATTTTTATTTGCCACGTCGAACAGGTTTGACATATCACTAAATTTTGTAAGAAAAATTACAATTCTCAGCAGTTTTATACCGGTGGCCGGGTAGCGGGAGGTGTTATAAATTATCGATTTTTTTCCCTTGAGTCACCGTTCATTGTTGGAAATTGAATGTTTTTGTGTATTTTTATAGTTCGGTGCTCTACCTGTGCTAGGCGCCAGTGGGCCAGAGGCTGTGACATTTATGGCCAGGATATTGGGACTGTATTAATGTCGATATTAATAACGAGGAAACAAGCCTAGTGGGAGATCATAAATTCAGATGATAGAGTGCGGGGGCTCGTTTTATTTTCTTGTCAAAATACAGTCTGACATTTTTTGTCCGGATCGCTACTTTCTCAGAAGGCGGTCTGTTGGTTGATTAGCTTTATTGGTGTGTCTAATAAGCGTGTGATACTTCAAATATTGAGTGGCGGTAGCTTCCTTTAATAGAATAGAGCTTGTATAAATGTAGAGGCGGGCGCTAATCGAATCAGGCGGGCGAGTAAACGGCGATCGATTCGAAATGAGAGCGCGCGCTCGATTTCACGCGGCGAGCGGGGAGAATCGATTCCTCGGCGACTCGACTCCTTCCAGCCCGCGAGCCTGCCAGCCGGCCGGTACGCGCTCCCATTCACGCCAGTTACGTCACATTCTTAACCCTTGTAAATACGTACTTACCAAAGCCTTTCTTTTCCTTTTTACGCTTCCGCAGTGCTGAATATAAGTGTTTCTGGCAAATAACTCAATGAAATGAGCCCCTCTGCACTTCAAAATGAAACATACCCTTGTTACACTAATCGTTTCGCACGGGCGTGCTGTTATTTATCGGTAGCTGTAGTGCCAACTGTGCGGACGCTCTCCTTGATTTAGAGCCTCAAATTGCATGGCTCGGAATTACTACGCCGGCAATCTTCTCGATTCAAGTTCACGTGCAATCAACACTTCTATATTTTTATGTGCCGCTTAGACCAGTGCACGCCGCAACTAGTTCTGTTCAATAAAAACTACGCAACTCAAATGCTTTTGCGCATACATTCCTGATTTGAATACAGAGAAGATTTTTGTTTTGTCTTTTTTTCATCGATCCGGGTCTCAACAATTAAAGGCATTAAGCAATCGGGTGAGAGCATTAGAGACAAGCAAACTACCGTATTACGTTATAATCTGGAGTAAGCCCCGACGAGACTGACAGTCGGGTAAGTGGCTCGCTACCGAACATGGTGCAATAAAACACAGCCAAAAGTCGATCTAATAAATAATGCGATGCGCTCGCGCTATGGACTTCCTCCCGGCAATTAACATAGAGGAAACGCGGGCTGTCATTAACCCGTCAGCGCTGAGCGGCAGACAACTGTTCCCGGCTACTACAGCTACTACAACAATCACGGTTCACACTCACCGATGTAATTAGGCCGCGAATGCTTTATAAATACAAATAAATAAAAGGAGCGGTGCGAGGTGGCAGCCCGCAATTTACCCGCACCCGTGGCCGCGCCGCGCGCTCAAATTGTCGGTTTGGCTGCGGTGTCTCCCTGACTAATGACGCAACTCCTGCACTACGGCACCACTGTTATAAGCATATTTAATCAGCTATTCTTAATAATTGATACGGGGAACATATGCCGCGGGATATCGAGGCGTTTGCATACCGATTTTATTCAAATGCAACGTTCGAGTTGGCATTTACACATGAGTGGTCAGTAGTGCGGCGCGCGCTCGTACATCATCGCGCCTCAATCGACTGTCGTCAGATAATTTTTTCCTTTTTCTCTTAGCATATCTGACGCAGTAAGTGTCGAGTATTGGATTAAATCTCCATTATTTTCCTCGTCGTGTCAGCTTTCGAATAGCGAAGAGTATGCTTTCGCACATAAATTTTTGGTCCAATTTGCGCGCGCTCGCCTCTGAATACTTTTGCGCGTGTATTCGCTATTTAACGGTGCTTTAAGTTAGTGCGGTGTTGGGTGTTATTTTGTCAATGGTGCTGTGTTAGCGGCCCACGCGCGGCCGGTACAAGCCACCGGGTTCGAGTCCCGGTCGAGCCACTTCCGTATTGCGAACCTTTAGTTAAATCTAACTGGCCAATTGGACCTTGGATATCCTATTGGAGGTTTCAATGTGAATGATACTGACTCATGAATGAGTAATGTGGATTCAACTCGTGGTGGTGTTGGGGCCGGTTTGTTTGAAGTCGCGAATATTGGTATTCATGACCAGTGTTACGCTGCTCGATAGAGCTTAGTTCAGTGTTATTAAATTATAATAACAGGATGTTACATTGAAATACTTAAATGTTAATACTACTGTAAACGTTTTAAATTTTAATTTTACATTACATTAGAACATTTGTCTTTGAAAAATTAGTAAGAATATTTACTTGCATTCAGTTTTACAAATTCAGAAATACGATACAAAAACCCTGAGTTCAATATTGGCGCAAAATTGCGCACCCGACTCCACATGTAAGCAAAACTTGTTTACTAAAAATAAAGGTGGTTGCACACAATACATTTGTATGTATCTCGCGATCGCACATCAGTCGCGTAATTGACGCAATCCGATATTATCCGCGACGCGAGATCACGCGGTGACTATCGCCCAGATAGCCTTATCCGACACTGCTATATTTACCTACGCCCAATGTTTAATGAGCTGCCAATTTAAATAATAGCTTTTATTCGAATGTATTCTCACTGAGAAATAGACTTATTTATGTGTGGTACTCTTTTCAAGCAATAAATAATAACCAGTCACAACTTTAGCAAACATTGTCATAAAAGGATTTTGTATTGAAATCCATAATTCTTTAGATGTCTCAGTAGCAAAAAATTCGGCAAAAAGTTGTTTGACAATATGACGCTCAATAATCTATCTCAACATTAATTTAAACTTACAAACATTTATCAAATATCGTAATAATAGCCATAAAATATTTCCAATAGATATTAATGTCGGCGAAACAGGTGTAGTAGTAGCTAATCTCTGATACAGGCAGTGTTCTTACCGACTGGAAAGATAAACGGCTACTATGTATAGAGTGATCACATTGTCCGAGCGTGTTAAAGACCGGTCGGACGAGACCCGTAACGAGCCTTTCGTATACAATAGACCTTTTAGCGTCATGCGGACGCGCGTCAATCGCGAAACCGAGCACCGTCAAGACTAGGACGACGTTTCGCAGTGTGTACACCCCCTTAGGCGTGATACGATTATGGTATAACTGGGGCATAACTAAAATAGACTAAAAGCCTGGGAGAAAACTTACCTGTTTCTCATTTTGAATGAAGCGCGTACTTTGCCTTACAGTTAGTTATTTTCAAAGTACTTTTTCATTAAAAAGTAAAATTCTTACTTAGTGTACTTAGTACTACTTACATCGTAAACCATAGGTGTCACCTTATAAAAAATATTAAAGTGGTCGTGTGGTCGGGGGCTCAGTTACAACAACTATGATAACAAAAAACGAGGCGACTGGCTGGTTCGATTCGTATGAAAATAAAACACATCGCGAGGGCTGACGTGCGTCCGGCGTCACTTAGCAGCGCTGGAATGATGTGACAGCCTTGCCGAAGCGAATTTCTTTTTTAATTTTAAAAATTTAAAATAAAACATTCTCCATGAATCTGTTCCATTGTGTTCACGTTTTGGAAAAATTCAAATGACCGAATGCTGGCCGCTTTTTTGAGGACCGGAATCTGGGATTCGGCGTTTAAATACATACGGTTTCGCGGGTTAGCGCCATGTTTTTTCCATTTTCTGTGCATTTCGGACGCGACGAGAGACTGATTTTGTACGATTAAACCGCGGAGGTCTGTGCGAATAAGTTGTTAGTGTTAACGATCTAGATTTTCGCACCTTTTGACGTGGCAAGTATAGTCAGCAATGTTAAGGTCTTGGATATAATGGAGGAGAGTCTTGCAATAGTAAATATTAACTTTATTATTTGGGTGAAAATTTGAAAACGGTTCTTCAGGTCCCTTTCCTGGCAAATTTGAAATTTTAGTTTTATGGTTATTTTATCATTGCATAATAATAAAGGCCTATTGAAAAGGTTATTTACGAAAAAACACCTAAATCGAACCACAGGTTTCGTCAAAATTCAATTTTGAAATTTGAGGTGCCAGTCAACGGGACATTTTACGCCAGTCATGGGACAAAGTAATTATTTTAACAAAATATATGAGTAAAAGCTGTTCATCTTTTGCTTTTAACTAAGTAGAATAGAAGTAAAAGTTGCCGCAGCCTACCAGACTAACGCCCTGAAGCCTCAGTCTGGTTAAGACACGACGCACCTAGTCACAGACAATTGCTCGTGTTAAAAACACGACACAGCTAGCCCGACATACGAAATGAAACAGCCACAGTGTTCGACAATCACAGTTGACAGGCGGGCGTACGTGATCTGTCGACCTCCGGAAGAAGGCTGTTCGTAAACAGCCGAAACGTAGACCCAATTCTCCACCAAAACAATAGTAACGTAAGTCGTTTAAACTTAGGCCATAATGAAACAGCTAACATGAGACAAGAAAAAGCCACCGCAAACATTATGACCTGACAATTAACTGTGTTGAGCCACTTAAGACATTTTGCGAATTGTACATTCTGCTACTGTACAGACGAAGATAACCTTAAAGATGACGCAATCAGCCTGAGACATGCATGACTCAGATAGCCTTAGACATCACTAGGCAAGCAACCTAACACACGACACTGTATACAGAAGACACGACGCAATCAGCTTAAGAGACGTCGAAATCAGCCTGACATAACGCCGCCACCTTGAGATTCAACGCACTCAGCTAAAGAGACGTTGCAACTGACCTAAAACATAACGCAGCCATCCTGAGATACAATACAGTCAGCTGAAGAGACGCCGCAATCAACCTTAGACATAACGCAGCCAACCTGAGATACAACGCAGTAGGTTAAGAGACGACGCAGTCAGCTTTAGAGAAGTCGAAGTCACCCTTAGTGAGACATAACGCAGCCGCCCTGAGATACAACGCAGTCTGCTTAAGAGACGTAAAAACAGCCTGACATAGCGCAGCCACCCTGAGATACAACGCAGTTACTTAAGAGACTTTGCATTATGACCCTGAGTGAGATAAAACGCAGCCAACCTGAGATACAACGCAGTAAGCTGAAGAGACGTAGCAAAGAGCCTAAGTGAGACATGACGCAGCCACCCTTATATACATCGCAGTCAGCTTAAGAGACGTCGCAGTCAGTTCAAGAGACGTCGAAATCAGTCTAAACAAGACATAACGCAGCCGCTCTGATATACAACGCAGTAGCTTAAGAGACGTCGCAATCAGTCTGAGACATTACGCAACCACCCTGAGTTACTACGCAGTCAGCTTAAGATCGTCGCAATTAACCTGAAACCTAACGCAGAGATCCTGATATACAACGCAGTCATCTTAAGATACGTCACAATGTGCCTGAGTGAGACGTATTGCAGCCAACCTGAGATACAACGCACTCAGCTTAAGAGACATCGCAGTCAGCCTAAGATTAAACGCAACCACCCTGAAATACACCGCAGTCAGCTTAAGATACATCGAAATTAACCTGAGACTTAACGCAGCCTCCCTTAGATACAACGCAGCCACACCTAGAGACATAAAGCAAGTGTTTTTAAACTATGTTATCTGCACGAAAAACAATGCTGTTCACCTCCTGGAAACCCGTTATCTAACTTACAGTACCCATGGGGAGACATGGGGTGGTGCTATTCTACTCTGCAGGCACACCTTTACACAAAAAAAAAAAATACAAAAACAATCATTAAAATAACATTACGTCACTTGACTGGCATAAAATGTCCCTTGACTGGGAAAAATGCCAGTCAAATGGAGCCAGTCAAGGGACAATTTTCTATGTTTTAAGTGATTTATTGGTAAACGCTTGAATGTAATCAAATTTTTTAAACGAATCTTAAATCTCGCTTTATTATGCGACATTATTTGTTCAGAACAAACCCTCTGTAATAACTCTTTCATGAATGAAACATGCACAGGAAAGGGACCTGGCGCGGGTGCAAAAATAGGATCAAAAAATTTAACAACCCCTATTTTATTCTAGAAGTGTCAAGGAGCTATATGCTCCCTCTCCAGGGATGAAGAAGCAATCCTGGCAGAAGGCAGAAACAAGACCTAGCTCATAGTTCTATTAGTTTCAGCGATTCAATCGTTTTAGACCACGTATTCAGAAAACACAAAAACGTGTGACCAACAAAAACTGTCGTTTTTATCGGTATACGCAGTTAAATATTGTCCAATTAATAATTTTCAATGAATCTACATGATATAAGGATTATTATGATGGGTGAAAAGTTATATGATGTCCAGCTAGATAAAACTTTATGCGTGTTTGAATTTCGCAATAGCTGAGTGTGACACGCGAAGAACGCGTGTTTTGGCCCCGATTTCAGGTTTCAGATTAAGTTTTAGTTAAACATATTTCATAATTTGTGGATGGAGTTTTAGTTTCTGAATAGTCAATTTAACATTATTTCGTGTGAAAGTTAGTAAAAACCTGTAAGTGTTATACTTTTGAAGAAATTAACGTGTGACCGCAATTTTTACCCTCTCCAGGAATCACCCATTTAAGGACTAGGAAGGTACACTCAGTCTTGGCACATTAAGTGCCTAATCATAGACTTTCTGGCGGTTCAAGTGGTGTTTAGAATCTTGAATTCGCAAAAAGGTTGTATATTTACCTTCCCTCGTTTATCAATATTTTTTGCACGGTTTGGCGACATTTTTATCGCTAATATTAGTATTGGCGATATCGCGGTTTTTTGCGTCGGTCGGCTCGCTTGGCGGTCGGCGGGCGAGCGGTAGAGCCGTGCAGTAGAATCGATCGGCGAGGTTTAGAGTGGCAATATGAATGTATTTATTCAGGGCTCAGGGCGGCCTCTAACAATGCTACGCTTGTCGTCGCCGACAGGGCTGTCCACTGGCTTACTAAAAATACTTGTATCTAACTAGCTAATTTCATCGAATAACCTATTCCATGTCATCATCATATCGTATGGCGTTTCTTCAAATCGCTGAATCCTTTTCCATCTAATACTTATTAGTGCATAATTTGATACAAATTGCATATTTAGCTTTTTAAAGAAATGATCCGACTTATCTGATATTTTAGACACTAATACCTACGAGTAGGTATACAAGCTTGTAAAATATATATTAGGTACCCTATCTGTGTCAAAGACACGATGTAAGTAATACTTTATGTAAGTACCTAAGTAGGTGTAGGTATGTCAAAATTGATGCCATCAAATATTTCAGGCTTACCTAATACAAAAAAAATACTGAATAGATCTGCCTAGTGACTAAAACTGTCAAATCAAGTTACATCAATTAACCTTGAACTATCTAAAAATAGTCTAGTAGCAACCCTAAATGTTAGGCAGTGAATCAGGGCTGGCACTGCCGCTGGTGGTCCGCGCGTCACCCGCGCGTGCGCCGCAACCAGTCCGCTTGTCCCCGCACACGCACCAACCACTGCCAATTTACATACCTCTGCCACTACCAACTAGAAGCTTCAGTAATAGGAAATTGGGGATCAAAACGATTGCTTGAAAAGTGAATGAAGTATTTATTGTAGATAAGGTATATCTACCTAGTAACGACAGTCTTGTAAAATCATCAGTATTTATACTTGTTAGAAAGGAAGGACGCAAGGCGCACTTAACATGAAAGCGTGCTACGGTAACTCCACGCAATTAGAGAACAGAATTTATTGAACCACCGGTACAACCAAATATGTACCTATTGTCTATGTTCACATTGAGCCCTCGTCATTACAATCGAAGCAAATATTTATCGTTTCTATTATAATCGTTATTGAAAACGTATCGTAAGGCTCGTAACTCACGCGCGTACGAGCAGACCCGACGGCGAGCTCCAGTTTTGCTCGTTTTGCCCACTTTGCTCATTCTGCTCATTTTGCGACGTTCGGCATTGTGTTTACCGCGTTTACCATTGTTCGGGGTTCAAATAAATTGGGCCTGCCTGCGTCGTTGGGCGGCTGGTGGCTTCGCCCGACGTCGTACGCCACTGACAGGTATATTTGACTCGTATTCTCTCGGTAATTAATCCGTATTGTGAACTGGATCGGCCCACCCTCGTTACGGCAACACACTGTTCTGCGGATCTTAATTTGTGACTAACGATTGTTAATCATTGCGTTTTTGTTGCGTAAAACAATATTGGAAGCGACATAGTAATAAGCCGATAGTTACAATAAACTGCCGCTTAATAGACATCACATTTCCATAACTAATTAATATCGATTCCATTGAATTAATAAAAATTGATTCATAAAGAGTCTATCAATAACCGTCTGTCGTTACAATAGTTCTTCAATTATACTAACGTATTCCTTCACACATAAAAGTTTATGAATAGCGACGCCTGCGCATGCGATATCAAACTTGCACCTATTAGCTGCGAGCGTATATTTCATTCGCTTACATTCGCTTACATTCGCGACCAGCATAACTGACAGTATGCGCCCGTACGTGTGTGTATGGAGCATTGAGGTCAAGTAACGCTGGTCACGACACTATCTAAGCGAATGAGCTATATCATCCTTCATACTTAACAAGAAGCAAAAACAGCGGAATGAACTAACGAGTAAACTTATTTGCTTGATGCATCACTCACGTGTCACATACGACAAAAAAGGCTTATGAACTAAGTTAAAAAGTTCTTTACAATGAATGTCATTTCATGGTTACTTAGGGTGTCAGCAAATTGTTAATTGGATACATAATACTGTAAATTGATGCAAAATAATTTTCTACTTAACACTTATATTGCACAATTTGTAATAGTTGCAAAGCTGCTATTCAGAAAACAACAACGTAAGTAGCACAATTTATTTAAAAACAAGTGGTAGCACCACATTAACCTACCCATTTAAGGGATCAAATTATATTGGATAACCTTAGTAACCTTATAATTACCACCAATATAAGTTGACCTATTACATGGGGAGGCTGATTTGCTACTGAGTATGTTTTGAGAAATATTTAAGCATTGTTTGCTTAAACAATAACGCAATTATAATGTTTCCTTATTTGCATAATACTTGAAATTTCGTTTAAAGGTGCCAACTAAATCAGGCTTAATCTCTAAAATCGCGGAATGAGTAATTTCATACTTAAATAAAAATAAATATTAAGAGCTAATTAGATAATCTGTATAATAAATACTGTCTTAGATAGATGTAGAGATTGCTTTAGTTTTGGTTGGCTCACATATTTTTTTACAATTTCACGTAGATAAGTCGACAACATAATTAACTAAGTACTTAGTTACATAAAACGTTTCAAGAATAGCTTCTGTTCTGCGTTCTTTACATATATTTATAACTTTTTAGACAGAGAACCGACTTCAACGGACGTTTAAAAGTGCGAACCCCTATTTTTTTGTCGGTTAGTATGCCTAAGACCTTCTCCTAAGTCTGACAACTACTTTTCTAAAAGTCGCAATAAAATCGGTTCATCTAATCGCGGACAAACATACGTATACATACATACACATAAACATACATATATAAAGGTAAAACTGAGAACCTCCTTTTTTTTGAAGTCGGTTAAAAAGCGCTTTTATTACGTTGTTGAACTTCTATTGTCATTTCTAACGTAATTTCTACTCCATAATGGGTTAACCCTCAAGCAAACTTTAATCCTTAGCCGTCACTTTTGGCGGATTGCACACTTGACGCACAACGGAGCGCTGCAATATTGCAGCAGTCTCTCAGATCCATATTCCATACTAGAAACGTCACTCCCCATACTAAAACCGCACTCAACGAACGACACTGCGATAGCGCTGCGTCGACAGCGATTGAGCGGTTTTAGTATGAGGAGTGACATTTTTAGTAAGGATCTGACAGACTGCTGCTAAGTTTTAGCGGTCCGTCGTGCGTCAAGTGTGCGATCCGCCTTAGTAGTTTTTATAGGTTATGTTTCAACGTGTGATAGTACAAATGCCATCCACCGCGCCCGACCCCGGGGTCCCGCACCTGCTAGTAACAATACGCGTGTTTTACATAGAATTGATTGTAAATTATAGAACAATAAAACGGAATAATCTAACCCACTTTTAGTACTAGAACGTGGAGGTTCAAGTTATAGTTTTCATGTTGTATGTTATTTTGTTGTATGTTTCATGTTGTATGTTTGTTGTATGTTTTCATGTTGTATGTTACTCGTATGTTATTTAGACAGCGGTCGTTACACAACCGTGTCAGAAGCCTGTTACTTGTAGAAGGTGGTTGAAAAAATTCTGACACTAGGGTACATTGGGTCGTAGAACGACCCGGTGGTCCACACGAAAAGAGAGAGAGAGAAAGAGAGTGCAATGAAGAGTTGTTTTTGCTAAAAGCGCAATTATAAAGTCTATTTTGAAGGAAAGTTTAACTTGTATTTAACTAGCGGCTCGTACTGCGGTTGCGCCCGCTGTTACTGATTTTCCTGTGGGAATAAGATGTTTACCTGCAAATGTTATACACGTAAACCTTCCTCTTGAACCACTGTATCCATTAAAAGAATCAAAATCCGTTGTGTAGTTTTTGAGATTGAAGCATGCATACATACAGACGCGAAAAACGACTTTGCTTTATTCTATGCCGTGATTGACAGTAGCTGCAATCTTTTTATTGTGATATGAATCTTCGAATATCAGGTGTAAAAATCATATATTGTTCTAAGTCTCGTAGCACTTGTAGTAGTTTTTTTTTAAATTAATATAAAAGACATCAACGCGCTACCTTTTTATACTTTTCCATCCAGTAGCTTTTTATTCTCCTGTTAGGTTAAAATTTGACTCGTAAAATTAAAATAACGTTCATATCCACAATATCTATTATAATTATAATTTATACAATCGAATACAAATAGCCAGTGCGGCACTTCTTTGCTGGCAATAATAATCATAAAAACGTGAACCAATCTCATTTTAACTTCCGTGGCTTAGCGGGCGGTCATGCGGCCGTACAGACAAACACTCATACAAGTCATACGACCATCTCAGAGAAAGGGAGTAGTTCAGAACACGTTCTATGAAACAAATTGAAGCTACGAAAAATTCAACGCGCGAGAAAAAAATATCTGTTTGTGAAACAGTACAAATGAAGTGTAGTCTAGAAGTATTTACAAACCTACCGACAGACATTTTATTTACCTAAGCTTTTCTCAAGGATAGGATGTTTTGTATTATATTGGGAGGTATGCATAATTTTTTGAGTTTTCACCTATTTTCCTTGAGAAAAGTTGTCCACGTACATAGATTGGTTTACCTATTGAATTATTCGCTGTTATTGTTTATACTCTGTGTAGCGTGTTTTTGTGCAATTAGTAGCAGTTAATAAGAATATATTAACTGACTGCGACGATTTTTTCGTGGCTTCAGTTTCTCTGTTCGTAGTACCCTCTAATACATTCCCTCTCACTGAGCCCATCGTACAGCCTTATGCCCGGTGCCTCCACTTACTACCTAATAGCAGACGATTAAAAACGCACCGCCACTCAACATTACGTCGGCTCGCATGAGGCCTGTCAGAGAACGACTCGGCCTGTGACTACTGTCTGACAGGCGCACTTTTTAATATGTACATAGCGGCCGCAGATGTGGAAAGATTTTTGACCTCAGCCCCGGGTCTACAAACTGTGTTTGACATGGTTTCTGGGTCCCTAAGCTTGGATTAATAAAGATGTTCTTTTTCTGCTAGATTATCTTATATTTCTGTATGAATAGGACATAATAAATATTTTCTTACTAATATGAAATCTACTTAACTACCGCACCTAGTCAAAACATTATACAGAGTGTAAGAGATAACCCTCCGAATACTGATTGGGTGTATGCAGACTGAACAACTTTCCCTCAGAAACTTATTCAGAAAACGATAAAAGAATTTTGGCCTCCCAATATGGTCTGAATGCACTGTATCAGTTTTTGGGGGGCTGTTCCTCACACCCTGTGTTTTATGCAAATTTTAGTATCATTGTTTAGACTCCAGATAGTATGTTATCCTTAACATTATGTAGGTAAAAACATATACATAAATGTCTTAGCAATATTTAGATCATGAATAAATTAAAAACGACTAACGAGTAGGTAAAACATTACTTTGAATTTTAATTAGTTTCGTACATCCCATCGTAAAGCAGGCTACTTTTGACAGTACACATCATGTCACGGTTTTTTATACGTCCACTATTAGAAAGATATCCGACATACGATGTCTGTGTCTAATGCTTGTCTACCGCGTAGTCGCTGGTCGCTCACACGAGACCCCAACGGAAGGAATCTCACCGGCCACATTCCTCCGATAACCTCATTACAATATCCTTCTCAGAATCACCCACTTATGTAAGACCGTTGACCGTTGCAATTAATTTGCGGGAAGAAAGGCCCGTTTAATGATATCGTCTCACCCTTCATCGAACCTTATCATTTCTCGTTAAAAAAATGATCCAATTAAAGAGGTCCCGCGAAGCCTCAATAAGTTACCGAAAGCGAGTTAAAATCTCGCGCACACCCATTGTAATAACGCATGCGCCCTCAATATTAAATTTTAACAAGGTATTAATTAAAAAAACTAAAGCGAAATATGTTTAAATTTTCTCAGGGCGCGCGGTCGCGGCCCCCTCGCGCTGTTTTATTTTTAATTCATTTTATTCGGCGCTGGGCGAGCGGCTCGGCACGCCCACCGGTGATTTAAAATTTTGATTTATCGACGCGCGCGCAGCCGAGCCAGCGAGCGCGGGAGAGTCGGCCCTCACTCACTACGGACACAGAGAGGACAAAGTACCTCACACTACTCCGAACGGCTATAAATCTGCCGTTTGATCTCGATGACTTGCGGATTTGGTAAAACGATGTCTCTCCGTGCTACCGCTGATCAGAATCTTCCATTTACTCTGACAAACGCATCGATATGGTGTCGCATCAGTGTCATGATTTCCATTTTGTAGAGTCCAGTATTTTCTGACTTCATTAGTAAGTGAAACTTGGTACTAGAGTCTCCTACAGCCGCATTATACATTGGTCCCCGCAAGTTGTCCGCCTCGCTAGTAATTATAAATATGACGCGGTGTTAAACTGCGCGGACTGACCTACGACCTCTGAGCTTCGCAATAGTTCGCACTCCCGCGCGCCTCCTATCCTCCCATACAATCTTACCAACTATTTATCTAGCTCCTCAGTATTACATGGGAAAATTCGAATTATTGATTGCGTACGAACCTGAGAAATTAGATAGTAAACCCAACAAGTGAGTAATTGCTAGGTTTGGTATTCGAGTCTAGCTTAAAGGATTTAATAAATGTCTACGCTGTGAATCATTACGTCTTACTATATCTAACTGGCAGAACGAAGAATTCGCTAGTGAATTCACGGCTGTAAAATTCGCACTTAAAGTCAGTTACAGGAAATTACGTGGACTTCTTTACGTCACACATTTACAAATGCAATTCCAATATAAATGGAATCAAAAGCTACAATTGCATATTAAGTGAGTAAAGGAGGCAGGTGGATAGTATTTACGACTTCCCCGTATGCTTTGTCCGTCCCGCGGCGTCGCTTGCACCTTGCACATGTTTGATTAATCGTGAACAATGGCTAGGACGTTTATATGTCGTTGCCATTAGCTAGCCTACTTGAAGTGATTAGCGGAATTGAGCTGTCTGTTTCTATACATTTTACATTCGGCTTGTTGTAGTAAGTAGATATGATCAATCTATTTAAGACTCTGTGGTCAATTATCCGAAATTTATGTCTGATAGATGCGAAAGACACATAATATATTATGCAGTATAATAGGTACCACAATTACAGTCCACGTGGGAAATAATATCCGCCTTGCCCTTTAGGTGGATCGCACACTTAACGCACGACGGATCGCTAAAATATCGCAGCGTTCTGTCAGATCCATTCTAGAAATGTCAATCCCCATACTAAAACCGCTCAACCGCTGTCAACGCAGCGCTATCGCAGCGTCGTCCGACGAGTGCGGTTTTAGTATAGGGAGTAGCGTTTCTAGTACGGGTCTGGCAGACCGGTGCAATATTCTAGCGGCGCGTCGTGCGTTAAGTGTGCGATGAAAATTTTTCGTCATCGCATAAAATAACATAAATTCAATTTTCGAAGAAAGATTCTCCATCATTACTCGCACCACGAATACACCCAGGCCACACAGTGTCGTGTGTCAGAAGGACACAGACGGCCGTGTCTCCGAATGCAAACCTCGCTGCACCCGCTACCCGCTACAGGGCAGCCTGTGTCCCCCGCCATTCAATGCAAATCCGCGCGTTATAAGAAGCGATCGGCTCCGAATTACCAACGTTTAGTCGCCTCCGGAACATAATTCCCAGTTGCTTTGTAATTTTATTATTTTACCGAACTCCTACCACGTTTTCGTAATTTAAAGATGTTTTAAAAGCAAGCTGGGCGGTGCACCTGTTCAGTATTTAGGTTGCTTTGTTTCGTTATTTGTTTCCTCGTAATTTCTATTCTACCGTGTAATAAAGTAGTAACATGTGAGAATTATAACCTTATTATGGGCAATTTTGCGAGACATGGGTATTATAGTCTTGGTACGCCGTTTTACTAGCACTCTTTTATATGACCTAGACTTTATAACGAAATTGCATAATATTAAGCTATTTTATTATCATTAGGTACTTATGCATATAATAGAGTTTATTGAATAGACTTCCATGAATAGAAAGGTATTGCCATCTTTTACCTACATAACTATTGAATTAAAATCTAGTCATTATTTTCGAATCGATATGCAACACATAGGTACTTCATTCGATTTTATTAGACTAATATTTAGTCACCCTGTTGAGTTTGTCTCTATAAGTCTTGAGTTGGGCTAGAGCAAGTTCTAGAGGGACAAATATAGAGGAGAAAAAATTAATAAAGGTAGGAATTTAGCACCTTCTATAAAGACATCAGAAATGCGATACCAATCCAATGTCACTTAGCGTGTTCGCATGAACCAATGAGCTTGCGATGATCTATGGGGCCTTCAGCGGCTGCAACTATGATGCATCACATGCTCCACGTATGCGCTTGCGCAGCTTACGGCTAGATCGATCGCCTCATGAGTACCTACCTGCCTATGAGTATCACGGTGATCAATTTACGAGAGCTTTTTTATTGTCACACAGTAAAATAGGATATCGTTGTGTTGCATTGAAAAATATCGGTCTTCGCAATGATATAGAAATTATCAGTATTAGATGGAAAACCGACAGTAATTCGTAATTAGCTTTATAAATGATATATTAAGTAGATATAGACAGCCCCGTACGTAGGCATCAACACACACTCACACAAAAATCACGCCTATATCTCTGGCGATGCGGTGATGTAGGGTAGGCATCAAAACATGCAAAAATCAGTAGAACATAAGTAGAACCAACCACTTTATGTTAATGCCTTGATAAGTTACGCATCATCATAATTTTATTGGTCTGTGATGGATCAAATTTTATTAATCTCGTAATGAATACAATTTTCACAGTTAATGTGCCCTGCATTTCTCGCTACTTTTCTTTCGAATAACTGATACAGTGGCGCCATCCATCAGAGCTCGAGAGAACTAAACTTATGACAAGTTGCTGTTACATCGGGAATACCCGATATTTACTGTACTAGGTGCTTCCAACTTCTTTGACATATAAGCAGATATAATCTCTTATTAATTCTATGATGATAGTGCCGGTAATATTTATATAATGAAATTATTTAATTCGATTTTGTGCATCGGTCATTTTATAGAGTCGTTCCGAACACAAAACTTGTCAATCACCTCTTGATAGACGAAACTGAATTCATTGGAATACGAATAGCATTCTTGAAGTCTTTTTATTGGTTAGAGTTTGGCAGCCGAATGGTCGGTCGTGCGTCGTCCGCAGCGCGGCGTCGATTACGGAGAGAATACACGATCGTAATCTGGTGCGCGACGGCCTGATGTGTCAATCTCGGTCCGTATCGCCCCATCGCTCGATACTTCGATAGCTCGATAGCTTCTATTGGGCAACCGCACCGCTTTGTTATCCTAACGGTCCGAAAACCACGGCTCGTAAAAGAAATCGACTGGACAATAACGTCAGTACTCAGAATCGTGTCTATTTACATAGCTTTCCGGATTTGGTTCGCCCACTTTCACCTACACTTTCAGGTGGAAGATAAGATCTGTCAAATGACTCGTTCAGGGGTGCTGCTATGTGCAACATTGTAATCAAAGTAGCCGAGGCGATGCGCACACAAACAAATTGTACTTAGAGTGAATTTTCCAACATGGCTCCCGTGACAGGAGGCGGGGACGCGGGAGGGGCTCGCTGCATCTTCGCGCGAAAATTTAAAAATTACGAGCATCAGTTTTATTTTACGATCGCTCCGAGAGTTCACCCCCGAGCGTCTCGATAACCTCGCAGAGTCGAGACACGATCGAACACGAGCCGCGGCGATACATAAACATTACAACCAGCTCGTTAACTTCCACTGAAATGTTTCCTCCAATTTCATGCAGCCAGTTCTGGATACTTTCTTGCTGTAAAGGGGAAAATTACCAACACTGTTTCAAGTTTTCCCTCAATGTCACTAGGTAATAGTTAAAAGCTTTTCCTGAACTTTTGTGTAAGAATTCTCTTTCAGAACCCTATGCTAAAGGATTCCCTCGTAACATAAATGTTCGCGTTATGAATAAATAAACTACGATAACGTTTTCAAAGGAGGCTACATACTACATCAAAGTTTTGTCGACCCTTGCTCTATTCCGAGAGCCCTCCGCTGCACGACATAGCTACGATACAGCTACGCCGCCGTGCAGCTGAAACTAGCGTGGTGTGAGTGAACACGATGAAAATCTTTATTTTCACGCTCTATCTCTCTTTATCTAATCGCTTCGGTCAGATAAGGACGGAGCGCCGGAAAAACCGGTGCGGGGCGAGGGGTAAAGGCTACATCGATTCCGCGCTTTCACTGCTAGGGGCCGTGTAAACCTTTAAAAACAGCGCTTTTGCCGTGCGATTTTCATCTCTAACCTTACACGGATAAGAGGGAAAATTCAGTACGGAGACAGGTCTAGTAAATGGATTGCCTCCCCCTCGGGGGTTCTCGCAGTGGGATCTAGATGGCGTAGATATGCTGATACGCGCCGCTGTGTGCGTGGCGCGCGTCGTCGCGACGCGACTGGCCGCGCGTCTGTGTGCGACATGGGTTTGTGTTTTCCGGCTACAAACTTGTGTAGGTATCTACCCATAGAGGGTTGTTTCCGGAGGTTAAATTTCGCTTGTGTTTGCAAATATATGAGGGGTTGTAGATGTAGGTAGGGCCTAGGGTATCCAATCCCGCTGGTTTTTTCCGATCTCGGTATTTGCGGGATCGAAGATTTCAATCCCGCGTGATCTCGGCATTTGCGGGATCCCGCAAGTATAACCTTACAAACTAAGCCCTGCAACCTGAGCTGCTTTTAAATGTTAAGGCTTGTATTTTATAAATCTCTCTCAACTCTGAGATCCATCTCAAGTGCGACATATGACATCTTAAACTTGTACTCAAGATCGATCTCGAGAGTTGAGAGCGATTTATAAATACGTACCGTGCCTAAGTCTATACTTAGGTTTGTAATGGTAATTAGTTAGGTAGTTAGTCGATAAAAATAATAACACGAACTTTTTAAAATTGAAATCAACTATTTCGCGCCTTCAGAAGGACATTTCTATGCTGCTTGCTAATCCCGCAAATCCCGCGGATCCCGCACTCGTAATCACGCACTGTGCGGGATCACTAAATGATGCGGGATCTCGGTATTTCGAGATCTCGGTATACCGAGATTGGATACCCTAGTAGGGCCATCCCTTTTTGTAATATAATTTTATGTTTGAGCGTAGATAGGTGGATGGACAGATTAGGGAAGATGGAGGCTGCGATTTGATTTGATTAGGAGGTGTTCGGAGGGTCGGGGGAGATAAGGCTGATTGGATCGCGGCCCTCGCCCGCTTTATGGAAATATGTTTTTAATGTGGGTGGTTTATTGAATTAGCGCCGCGAAGTGATGCGAGATTAATCCGTCTGGTGTGTACGCTGCCGATAATTAACTCGATGAACATCGGTTTATTAGCGCATTGTGCTATTGTTTTCTAATCTCATTTGGCTCTCGTTACCAAATGGCAGGGCTTTAATAACTAAATTTGGTGACGTAAATGACAATAACACTACACAGTAGTTAAACATAGTGAATGCGGCTTTGTATTTATTGGAGGCTCTATTCACATATTTGTCTGATGTTTTCTTTACAATGGCGCTAATAATTTGAATAGAAAATAGAATGAGACCCACGTAAACTGTCCACTTATTCGGTCAGCAAGAATCCATTATGAGCGCCGGTTCATGAGTACAACAAAGGGCTGTTTTTGTTCCTGGCGCGGCACAAAGGAGTCCCGATGTTGTCACAGCGCATGCTCTTTGAGTTTACACTACACTGAAAATCAAAGTACCACCATCACAATATACACTGAATTTTGTCTATCTGTTTGTGTGAAGCTTTTTATCTTTGTCGGCTTGTTTTCCGTCTGATCGTTGTTTTTTGTGAGCGTGCACGCCATCGATCGGGGAATGCTGTTGACAGTGAAATGGGTTTAACAATTAATAAAACTCTCTGGGAACTGTACGAGACAAGTGGCATTCTCATGGAATACTCCACATTTTATCGTCTATCTGGAATCGTAAAAGGATGATTTTAGGCTGCCGCTCTGACTGCAATAACGAATGACCCGAATAAAAAATAATCCTGGCCATAAATTTTACGAGTTTTTCCAGCCATTTCAGCGTTTGAGGAGCGAAAGTAATTCGCTCATAAAATTACGAGTAAACAGCCGTTTTTCCAGGGGAATAAAACCGCCCCAGTGTGGAGCGAGGGGTTCAGGGGGCCTCTAAGCGGCTTAGGGCCCCGATCCTGGTCCCCAGGGGACTGATGCACGCTCCCGTTATAACTTGATGAGAAATCTTATCTACAGATTATAAAATCGGTTTCGCGTAATTGAGTCGTAAAATGTCGCAGTTAATTTTTGAACTGTCCAGTGGAGTTATATTTGGACGATGTTCTGGCACACAATTACAAACTGATAAGAAATAAGTTTACCATATTTTTTTATTCAGTTTCTTTTCTTTTGTGCTGCAGAAAAATACACGGTGATTCCCAAGAGAGTCGATCTGAACCGAAGACCATATTTTGGCCTGTGAGGTGTATGTTTGTATGACAGGCCTAATCCCACAAAGGCTGGCATGACGGTGCGGTGTTCGCGCCGGGCCCGTATTTAGCCAGACCAATAATGTATTGGTACTGACACGTACAAAGCTGCCTTGTTTTGCCGCATCAAGCAAAGCTTTAGCTTAGTGAGAATTTGTGGTCGTTGAGCATCTAAAGTTGAAGGTATTTGCATTCTTTATTCAAAATAACTAAAAAAATTAATGAAACGTTGGATTTCACATCGTATAAATGCGTTTCAGAAAGAATTTAGCATATAAAAAATCTGCGCTAATTTAAAATTTCGCAACTGAATTTAAGTGGATTCCACTTTTTACACAACAAAGTTAATCGGAGTAAGTTTTAAAATTAAACATTTTCAAATTGACGATCAGTTTCAGAAACCTGCCTGTAAGACGGTTGAACCGAAAGTCTTGTGAACACAACAGTCCGGTCAAGAGAGCGAAGTCACTTACGATATTAAACCGGACAATACCGCATGATAATCTGTGTCGTTCGATTCTAGTTACCGTCTCGAAGCTGCGGCCTGAATACTCCAAGCACTCTCAACTCATACTTACAAGCCCAATACTTTTTGTCCGCCAAATGACATGACAAATTAATGGATTTATTATGAGTTGGATTGCGCGGCGTCGTTTCACTTCTTTTTATTTCGGGTTTAGGACGAATGCATTTTTAATTGAGTGAGGCACTTTTGTGGACTGTATAAAACGTGGCCACCGCATGCCAAGGATGTTTTTTGTTTGATTGACGGGTAGTAATGGGCAGGTGCGTAAGAGCCGATAGCTACCTCGCTTTCCGAACGTCAGAGTGCTCACTTTTTGTCTGCCTCGTTTTGCGACTCGATTTTGTCATATTTTATGTTGATTGTTTTAACGGACATGTTTCAAGTGGGGTCGTAAGTTGTAAATTTGCGTGTTTTTGCATTTCCTTCGACATGTTCGGAAGTAAGGTGATGCGGAGTCGTTTCGCCCGGGGAAGGTTTGATGATTCTGTTTTATGAGCCACTAATGACGTAACCCCATGGTCGCTGGTGGTGCTTGCAGGTGTGTTCCGTATTTATGGTTGCATAAAACTTATGTACAATAATAATTCGAGTCGGCAATAGCAGTCACTCACTGCTCGTTAAATGTACCATCTATAAGGTTCGTTACAGATAATAATGTCTGAAGGTCAAAATAATTGTACGAAACATGTGCAGTAGAGTCATAAAAGGTATTTATTTGCAAAGATTACTAACTTGACTTTACAAGAAATACAGCGATCTATAAATATAATCCAAGATCTACGTCAACAGTAGCCCTAGGTTATATTTATTTTTAAAGTCTGACTTAATTTTATTACACTGTGACTGATAAAAAATGTCCGTTTAGCCTCTACATTTTTAAGGAGAAGTAAAAGTATAAATTGTGGATGATTATTATCACTTGACATTCATTACTCTCTGTATCAAACCAAAGGCAAACAAATGTCTGAGCTTAAGTCCTGGGTGCCGTCTTAGACAATGATCAGGTCCATCCAATTTCGACTAGAGCCACGGGTGCCAGGGTAGAATGTCCTTCTACCAAGTGGATGGACGACCCCCTTATATCACGGTCTAGGAGGCATCTTATGGAGGCCGACATGTCCAGCAGTCGACACCTAACGACTGAAAATACCGAATTATACGAATTTTTAAAATAATTGTTTAGAAAACCTGCAGGACTTTCCACCGCAGCAGGTACGATTTAAAAGAACGACTTTTGCCATTAGTACTGCGACACCTCTTCTATCTGGGTTGCTGCGGCTCAATCGATGTCTGCAAAACTTTACGACTGTTGACGCTGAATAAGATGAGGACTTGTTTTACCCTGTTTTACAATTACATAACAATTGTTTCCCTTGTTGCAGTCGCTGCAGAGCGCGGCGCGGCGGGCGGGGACGTCGTGCGCCAACTGCAAGACGACCACAACGACGCTGTGGCGACGCAACCAGAACGGGGAGCCCGTCTGCAACGCCTGCGGGCTATACTACAAATTACATAATGTAAGTCCATATTTTATCCACAATCATTCGCATTCGGTTCCAGAAACGGTCCTTGTATTCAATGGTCCCGCTTTGAACAGCCATTTGAATACCTAGTATTTTCGAGTGAAGGTCATAATTCATTTGCGGCAGTATTTACTCACTCTCGGAATTTCAGATTGTAAAAAATATGACAACTTGCGCGAAAAGTCTTCGGTAGGTACTTATGCGCCTGAAAGTATGGAGTAGTATGCGTCAAATCTGGTAGTTCTGATTTGTTATTATTATTATTATATTATTTAAACAACGAACTAAATTCTAAATAGAAATCTCATCGAATACTTAGATATCACTAAGTTGCAATGCAACTCTTCTGATAACAACAAAAAAGGTACACAACAAAGGAATAACCCGATCCTTGGTCTACTAACCTGTGTTTTTAGCAGTAGTTGGGTAGTAAATACTTAAAAGCAGGCATGCAATCGTAGCGGTGTTTGTACTCATTTTGCCATATCGGCCCAGTAAGGATATTCGGTTTCAGTGACCAATAAAATGCTGGTCAGTCTACTACTTACTACTCAACTGCTAGGGTGGAGATACCAGTCCTGAACCAGGCTCAGTCCTGGACTAATGTCTGTTATTTTATAAATTACAACATCAAGCTGTTAAGTAAACAGGAACAGTTATGAGGGTTCAAAAAACGCGTGAAAAGTAAGTATTGAATTCGCGTTTCGGTTGGTTCATCTTGGCAAAGGCGCTACCGCACTTCAAAAACGCATTTAAGTTGTATAGGGTATCTTCCCCTTGTGGTGTGGCAAAGTAGGACAGTAGTTATGGCCAAATCTGAAGACTTTTACTTCAGCATGTTTGAATCACGTACTTATACGGTACTGCATGTATACGTAGGTAGTACCTATAGTATTATATTCTAGATTTTTCGTAATAATGTAGATTCACCAATTGTACATACCAGATATATAATCTCATAGATGATTAATTATATAACAGACTGTAATTCATCTGCAAATAAATTTATAGTGTCGCCGGGTCGGTATAGGTAAGTTATATATTTACGACTTAGGCCGTTATACCCAGCCTAATGCTCACTAAAGCATAGCATAAGACCCAGGGTTTACCTGCAATCACGGAAATATGTGACCTTACATGAGGTTTATGAACGAAACGACTATTTCACCCCGTAAATTATGTAATTTTCTTGAACAAGACCCGTGCAATTAATATGGGCCTTTTGCTATTCAAGGCAAGTTTTGAAATTACTTATTTTTGTGCTAAATGTGTACTTTCACGGTTCTATTGCAAGAAATTATTGCAAGTTGTATTTCCCTTCTACGTCAAACTACAAACGTACCTAGTTAAATTTCTGTTTTAAGCTGACGGTTTAAAATTTGGGGTAAATCGATTTGTGTACCTTGATGCATTATATATGACAGCAAGGACGGAAAACGTATTCCATATTATGTCAAATTCATATGAATGAAAAATCTTTCACTTCGTTTTTCATTAGCTGCGAGCAACAAACACCATCGATCATAAACATCAAAATTCAAATAGTATTAAAAGTAAATTCTTTTAAACGTTCTCAAGAACCCCTGTTATCCTGGTCCCCTCCGGACGGTTCCCCCGGGACGAGTTGACAGTATCTCGGTGACAGATAACCCGGGCCGACGGCTAATGTGTCATAAACCCCCAACATCGAGGTAATATGTACTAAAGTACTGGAGTAGCTATTCCCAATGAAAGCATTGCGCGCGACCTTGCGGCGGGGCCCGCGCGGGACGCGCGGGAGCCGCGGTGAAAGTCATAGATAACGAGTAATGCGCGCAGATGCGACAATTTGTGCAATTCGTCTACTTGACACTGTCAGTAGGAACTAATGATAGAGAAATTTTATTTAAAAAATTAGATCTTTTTGTATAAATTTAATCCACGCCTCTCTTTTTTCATGGCCCGGATGCGGAAACCTTTAAACAAGTTCAAAAAAAAATAAACAGCAAGAAGGTAAATATTTATTAAGTTGAACCTCATTTTCACTTTGCGTAGTCAGTTAAAAGTATAAATATTTACAATACTATACTACAATAACATTTCCTAGCAAATTGATTGTTTTTCATTAAAATGACTCATCTGAAGTGTCACGTCTGTACATACTGTAATGTTGTTAATCTATGATTTTCGCCGAAATATGGCCGCCGCTTCCGAGCGCGGTGATTTTTTACAAAATTATGAAAATAATATTCCGATGCATGGTTTACTGATAAAATTAGATAACTTACACATGAAATGTTACTCCTTGGGCTTTGCTTGTGGTTCTCGAACTGTTTGAGCAGTATCTTAGTACACAGCCAGGCATTTCGATACTAGCACTGACACGTGACGTCGCGGCAAGCGGTGGGCTCAAACTGAGCGAGCTAGAGAGCATGCTCTCTAACGCGTGTTACAAAAAGTGAAGTTGCGGTGCCTCCTCTAGTACGCTAGTACATATTACCTCGATGACCCCCAATGCGATTGTCTCAGATGAGTTACTGCCGCGATACCATCGCTAAATGCTAATAAAATAGGCGATTGAGCGGTCGCGAAAATGGTTACGTGTGTTTTTTGGTACCGGGTCGGGCGATAAAAAGAAAATTAAGTTTTATGTTTATTAGCATTCGGTAAATGTAATTTTAACTCAACAAACATGTTCTTTGTAAACTACTGTGGTATGAAACTGATTTGAAATATGAGCAGCATTTGCATGCAAGAATCTAGAACTACACCTACTTGTTTTCACTTTTACAAATAAAAATATTGATTACGTCTTGTTAAGTTGAAACAAACACGAAATCCCGAAACAGCAGTACCGCAAAACTTAATCTGTTTATAAGTTCAATATCGTGATGTAGAACAGCAATAAGTAGCGCATTCTCACAACTCTCACAGCCCTTACAGAACAATAAAACGAACAACTCACGCAACCATAGAATTTTAAAGGCACAAACATTGAACAATCACAAAAATTAACTGTCAAAGCGACCCTTCGAACACTCAAGATTCCTTTTTTGAAATGTATACTTTATTTTACTTTTGTGCCAGCAATGTTGTGGGTCTAATTATTCGGAAGGAGCGACAAAGGCGAATGGGAGTTGCTCTCGAGGAGTTGAAGGCATAATGACGGGAGCACAATACGGGAGCCGTGCTGGTACGAGTAGCAATGCAATGTCAACGCGGCACCGCCCTCTCATACATATTTATACAGTTACATCGTGTACCACTCGCTGCCGCTGCCGGTGTGCTGTGGCCTTAACCTTTCTTTACGAATATTTATCTCAATTCTAATTTAGTATCTTATTTTTTTTTGTAATTTTGTAGGTACTGAAACAAAAACATATCTGTAGCCTTGCGAAAATACTAATTTAAAACTAACTTAAACTACTCTGGCTCAGTGTATCTTGGCCCCCGAAACGAAAATTTTAACCTGCCACCTGTTTTTTATTACTTACATATTATTTTGTTTAATGTTGTGACATTAAAACTCAAAAGTCTAACTACTAAGCTTAAGTCTTGGCTGAAAAAGTAATAAAGTATTTATTCTTGATAATTCTTTTCAAAATAAATCACCGAATGCAAATCCCTATTCTCAAGTGTTGCGCACCGAAATTACCATCATCAAAGATCGAAAAGCACATTTAACAGTAACAATGTGTAAATAAATACACTATAATGCGTGGGGAGAGCCGGGCAGGCTGCAGGCGGGTACTCTGATCGATTTCACTCAAAAAAACGCGACCAGCACGGGCTATTGTGATATACCGACGTCACCCTTACCGTGAAGCATGCACCAGTTTGATACTTGGAGATCTTTATGTTAAATACTCATCTACCACCAAAGATTTAACATATAACTACCAAGTAACTTGTTTATGCCTGTACTACATATCTCCAATACTATCGCTTTTAGCTATGTATAGAGTTTTTACATTAATTCTTCATTTTTTATCCCTACTGCAGCTACTAATCTATCAGTCAGTAAAAGATCGTGATACTTGTAATTTCAAAAGACATACAACTTATATTTTTCTAGATATAACTAGTGTAGGAAGCAGGTGCTTAATAATTATTTTTATTTCATAATCATAACTTTAGCCAGTATTATTATATCAAATATCAAGCCCAGCCAACCACACTAGAAGATCTAACAATACTCAAGTATGTTTACTCAAAATAATATCCTCATACTCAAACGAAAATTGTGTGATACAAAATGTTCATAGTTTCTCTAATAGTCCTTATGGAAGTTGTTCAGCAGTCACAGTAATATTGTTTAGGGTTCGTAAGACTCCTGGTATTGTCTTGTAAGTGGCCATTGTTTTTAACTTTATATTTTATTTCATTGATACTGTTTGTTTTGATTTTGATTGATATGGGAACGTTTTTTGAAACAGCTCAGATTGTGTAAAGTTTCTTAAAGCATTAGCTGAGATCAGTAATATAATTTAAAAAATTAAACAAACTTTTTTTATATGTACTTTTGTAAGTTTTATATTTTGGTGAATAAATAACTGGGTATATTTTTCAAATGCATGAGACGACATTTTCAATCGTCTTGGGAATAACCGACTAAATCCAAATATCAATTGAATTCGATTTAAAATAAATTATTTATTCGGCTCCTCACAATGACCGGTTAATAGGATTATCGTGGCGTGGGTAGCGGGTTCGATTCTCGACGGTACCTGCGACCGCAATATAACAATCGTCCGTCTGTTGGTGTAACTTTTTTTTGTAAATTTGTTTATTTAATTTATCATGGTCGTTTATACGTTACTTCCTTTAAGTTATAGTCGATTAGGTTTTTGTGGTTTTTCGATCGGGTTTTTGTGTGAGCACTTTTATTGACTGTTTTTGTTTGTTTGAAAATGTACTACAAACAAATTGTTATAGGAAGAAAGATATTTACTTACGACGCAGCTTTGCCCCAATCATTTGAATATTTTTTAATAATTATGTATATTGAAATACCGATTATACGCGACAAGTTATATATATCTCAATTTTTATAGAAACGCATAACATTTTTATAGTCGAAACGCTCAAAATTGTTAAATCCAAGGACTTATACGACCGCTACGCCTACAACACAGTCATTACGACAACCACTAACAAAATCAAATCCTCTCATATAAATTCTCACCTATAAAACACTGTACAAATTACTACTAATAACACTTACTACGTTTTTCCACTGGGCCGTTTTGTTAAGTGCCTTTCATACAAAAGTATTGGATTACCAGCTTGTATAGCGCTAGAGAGAGCCCATAATAACAGCTCAAATGATACATTTCGAATACAATGGGCCGATCAATTCAATTTTTGAATCGAGAACGCTCTTCTAGTTTCCTTTTTTTTCGACTAACTAAAGTGCTGTTTTGTTCAGCCAGCATCCGAGAGAATTTGACAGTCACTGTTTTTTCTCGTGTTTTTCTTTTGCATGGGATTATAATGTGAGGTTATGGATACAAAAGCAAATCTTTTTTTATAACGCTCTATCGAACTGCATCCGCTGTGAGTAGATATGAAAAAAAAGCTTCAACACTGTTTCAAAGGTAATTTTGAAAAATGTACAATTGTCGTCGTTCAATAATCCTCATTAGGTTTGTTTGTAAGAGACAAGCGATACAGAAATCTAAACGGAGTCGCGTGGAAGGACTAGGCTAACATAAATAACAAAGCACGCGAGTTGGCAGTTGGAGCATTGCTTGTTCGAGAATTCGCTTCGAGTTACAAACAATCCGAAACATGGCCGCCGAACAGCAGGCTTTAACTCGCGTGCCAGATAAAAAGAAACAGTGTTTAATTCACTCATTACATTACAGTTCACATTACACATGCGACTGGCCACTAGCCAAACGGTCCGCATTTGCCCAATGTTATAATGACATCAATTTGAATATTCAACATCGAACAGCCAGCCTATTAACATAAGTTCGACCGTTGAATTTTACCGCGCAAAACCGCTTCCTGTTAATTGCAGTGCTCATTGTTTTAAGAAAAAAGCTTGCTATGCTCTTGTCATTGGCCGTTTTATGATCTCTTGCCCTGATAAATTATGGATGTCGCGATCTGTTTCATCTTATAGCCTGAAGGCCATCGATGAATTTTATTATCTTATTTGAATTGCGAATTTTATGGAATCTCACCATGTAAGTAGTGTATTTGTAGGTACGGTTCAGCCATTAAAAATTGTCAGCTGTTTAATCCGACTATAGTTTTCTGAAACACCATGTGAAAGAAGGTTTTTCTGCACCAAATATTAGGTATTTTCCCTGTTGTTTCCTAAAATGCATCTAATTTTGCCAAAATGTGATCGCATAAAATAAAAAAGAATAAAAGCGGGCGTCCGTGCAGTAGGGCGGAAAGATTTTATCTGTTGGCAATACAGAAAAAATGGCGCCCACCGGAAGTGTCCGAGCGCGGCACACGGCGCGTTACTATTTTTTCTTTTTTGTTTTAAATGGCTTTTTCCCGGCAGCGTTCGGCCGGAAATGCGTTTGCGTAGAGCTGCCCTCCATTGCCGAATAGTGATATATCCGATTGCGTTTATAAGCAAATTTGATTCTTGATACAGATACCGAGAGTTCACATCGCTACTGCGCAGTCAAACTGGAATTATTTCGGCGTAGCTGAAGACATGGCAACTGTAGCGCTAAATAGGTTGTTTTTATTCATGAGCTTAAGCTCCCATTTCTGTTTAGTGAGGGACTCCAAGCTGATTTATTTTTATATTTAGTAATAAATGTAATTTTGAAATGAAGGAGGATTTATCCATACCATTTTTATCTATTAAAAGATTTTCGATCCAGTTATTTCATGGAAGAAATGACACATTTCTATTAAATTTCGTGCTTCCATTTTTTATGTTAAAAAAGAAACAAAAATGGCAGCTGCACGTCAGCCAGCGATCGTTTGTTACGATAAGCGACTGTCCTTCTACAAAACAATTATAGCGCTTAGCCCAGCCCGAGCGAGATTTGCGCAATAGGCATTGTCGCAAGCTTTTGTCGCCACAACCGCGATTTGTATGTAACGATATCGATATTTTAACAATGACCGTCTTGAGGTATTTCATTTCGGGATTGCTGAGATCGAAATCTTTTGTGATTTACCGAGTTCGGTTAGCGACGCGGTGCCTGGCTCCGCTCCGTCCGAGTGATCCAGTAATTAGCCGATGCGACACCGCGGCGCAGATCACCGCTGATCTGGCGCACGGCCACGCTATCAGCGACATCTAGCGTGATCTACGGACTCAGAAATAATCTCTACATTCCCCGTGCAACTACTTATTAAATTTAATAAAAATCTAACGTATGTCTAGCAGCCGTTCGTAGCGGAAGAGAAGCTATTAGTAGCCGCTTTTAACGGTAATGTCTAGACAAAGCAGGTAATTAACTGAGAGTGTATCAAGCGCTCGGTTGATTGCGTCCACGAGAGAGTTTGGGCCGTTACCCCTCCGGTACATCTGTAAACATCTCCGAGATAAGCATCTGACGTTTGACACAAAGCGCGGTTGCGAGCGATACTATCTCAAAACTATCCGAGTGCCCCTCTCCCTACTTCCTCGACTCGTCTAATTATTTATTTAAGCTCGACTCTCGACTATCACACCATCGATGCGCTCCACTGCAAAACTGCGAGGACACGCCGCACATGAATTCAAATTTAGAATCAGAGACGTTCCGTTATCATCTAGGTGATCTCTGTGACAGTTTAGTACGAAATTAACGCAAGCACCACTCCGTTTTACTCAAAAGTGTCTATTTTAGGATCCTTTGTTTGGTGTTACTGCATGCTGTATCTACTTTCAAGAGCCTTTTGTGTAACATCTCTTTATGTTCATTGTCCCGCATCTTAATACAAAGGAACTTAATCCATAGCTACCAAAACTGCAATGTTAACAGAAAGTAACCTACAAGAACATTTTATCCGTGATTTAAATAAAAGCTGGAAGCTTTATTTAAAACATTATTATGTTCGTTCTCAAATTTAGAGAAGCACTGATAGCACTGATGAAACACCAACATATTTATATGATGTTTTGAGCAACTTCTTATACTGCATTGTAAGTACATAAGGAATAGCGCAGAAACTGAAAAAAACCTAGGAAAAATAGGAAGAAGGAATATAGGCGTGTGAACGAACTAGGATGTGAATTTTTTGAAAAAATATGCGTATAGCAACATAACCCCTACTGATCTGTTGGTCTGATCATGCTTGCAAAGTTTTCAGTACTTACATTTCCCTTACACTTTGCCACGCGTACAAGTTCGTACATAATACCTACTTTAAGTATAGCTCTGTATACTGAAGTATAATATAGTTCTAAAATATTTAAATTATAAATTCTATTTCGTATTTAACAAAGAATTGGGGTAGAATAATTGATAAATTTCCGTTTTACACCGTTGCCTTGACCAACGGTTGAACTAAAATTATGGGTAAGAAAAAAAGTTTATGACATCTTACTCTTACAAAGTGGCCGGCCAAGGTGTAATTTGATTGAAAGCACCAAAAAAGTCTTATAATCATGTAATAAGTGGTGGAATAATTAGTGGGGCTTAGAGCAGGTGCGTCGGAGTGGCCCGCCGCGCCGCCGCGCCGCTGCCCGTCGGCCGAGGTGCGCACGCGCCGCGCTACCCGCGTTTATTTCTCCAACCGAAAAAGACAATGATTGTGATGAATACAGGGCTGTACTTTATCATTTGACAGGCAATTTACAGACCCCATGCTATTATTTAAAAAGCCAACTCAAATGTTGTGTCTTTCTATCGATTGTTGCGCGCAGGTAGGTTTACTGTTTTAGTTTGTTTGTAGATATGTTACGGGATCTAGATTTTGTAAGACTGGATAAGAGACGGTAAATAAAAAATGCACAATTTTATTATTATCTTTATTATCTTATGATTTCAATAAACTTGGTTATGCCTAGTCTTATGTTAGTAAAGAAAAATAAAATACCTAGATGTCATTAGGTAGGTACTTAATACTGTCAAGAAACTGATGAATGGACTTGTAAATGTAGAAAATCAAAAATCCCGCATTAAACGTGTAGCAACAAGATTGGCAATTAAAGCTCAGATAACTGCCGCAATAGTGTTGTGGTGCAAATATGTCGATAATGGAGGAGCTGTTAGGCCGTGTGTCGACGTGGACAGCCACTGGCTCGGTCGGCGGCCGCGTATGATTAGTGTAGTCTGGTAGCTGGTAGCCACAGAGATTTACTACCGACCGACTCTAATTGGACCAGCTTCACAGCCACAGGCGCGAAACACTAATTTATTGTTCCCCATAATTGTTTTTGAGATCTGGACCCCGTGATGCACTGCCACGTATACTGCCACTTCTTTAAAACCTGCCACATATACCATCTTCATTACAAACATTTAATACCACAAGAGTGTTTCTTGAAATAGCAAACAGGTAGGATTCTTGTTAGCATTTTGCTATTTCATAGTTACTTGTGGGACAGCTCATTAAATTGCAAAGCAGCTAAAACAGTAGCAGAAGCTATCGGAAAGTGAGCAACATGCTTTAAGTTATTTGTTTTTGAGTACTATGTAAAGAAATTCTTTAACTGCGTTGTACTCAAATTGTAGTTTGAATCGGTCTGAGAGCTCAAAATGAAGTTATTAATTTTATTGATATCTACCAACACGGTGCTTTTGTTCGTACATCGAACGAATGAATATCGGCAGTTTATCAATACAATTGACTCACGCCCCGTCGGTATCCTCACTTTTTTATCTTAACGTGAGAACTAATTAATGTTTTGACGGACTTCGAAATCAAAACCAGACTAATCAAGATACGATGGTAACTTTTGAACAAAATGTTCATAGTAGGTAAGTAGCAAATCAAGATTTCTAAGAAATTGTCTCCTAGTTACATCAATAATGTTGCATTGATGATCGCTATTGACGGCAATTTAATTGGATAACTTCAATTAAAGAATGTAACGGGTTTCATTTAAGAACTGTAAACTAATAAATGAATGCGAGTGGGAGAGAAATGAAATGTTCCGATTATAAGTGGTGCGTAAGGCCGCGGCCGTCGCACTATAAATTGTCGATGTCGATAAATTTGGCGGGTGTATAAATCGTCGTTTCAATTATCCCCCGGAGTAGCAGCTGTCGGCGCGGGCGCAGGCGACTACTGCCCGGAGTATTTATTTTAATCACGCACACACATCAAACCACCGAGTCAGTTTATCGACATCTCAAACCGCACATCCTTAATTTATTATGAATTTTGCTCTTAGGCATCTTATTACTGTAATGATAACTCAACTTGTTCAAGTTTGTAGAGCAGACGTTATCTAGGGAGCTGGTTATGTTCGTCTGAGATTATATTCTTGGTGCAATAATGTGGACATGTGGCTATGTACAAGCTGATAGGCAATGTAGATACCTTGTTCTGTTCACAGGGTGATTGGATTGAGTCTAATAAACTGGACAACCTGATCCCCAAAAGACAAATTGAGAACAAAAAATATTTAATTGACTCTATCGAAGATTCTTTTCCCAATATTGTAGCCGTCCTTTGGGAGATTTCGGGTTGGTGCACCCTTTGAAAGGAATGTAGTCGTTTGCCTTAAATCCTGTATTCTAGTGCGCTGGTTGCAGGGCTCTGGAGCGGCGGAGGCGCGGTGGTTGCGCGTACGCAGCGCAGGCGCCTATGCCGGCGCGCGCTAACTACGCGGAACTAATTCCCGCCGTCGGAGAAACCGCTGTTTGTCATCGCACCCGTCAACAGAAACATATTTCTGATGTCGCCACGTTTTTTCCACTTTTTAAACCCCTTCTAGTAATACTCGGGTGGTTTTCAGTGGGGCGGATAGAAATGCTAATTTTTGGGTTCCTTTTGCGGCGACAGATGTTCGAACAAGAAATAGAACGGACAAAAAAGTTCAAAACTTCACGGTTTGCTAGTACGTAGTAAAGTAGTAGCTTTGCAAATTTTAAAATAGCGCATAGGTGAACACGTGGTTAGGTGTTCGAAATCGAAATAGATGTTGTAAATACTGCTGAAAAGATAGCAATCAGTAGAGATCCCTTATCCTGGCCATACTGTCGCAAGGCCGGGCCACATCGCCAGCGATTCTGCGTATCGTCGTGCGTGTGGCCGCCGCCGGTGTTGCCGTCGCGCCCAATTGCGGCTGATTCCTTCGTTTTGGCCGTTTTCGCCGCCCGGCCGGCCACGCCGCGTCTCCCCTCACCAATCCATCCCGGGTTTTAATTGCCACTTTCGACACTCTACTGTTTATTTTCACATCTGGGTTGTTACTTTTGGTTACTGAGAGAAATTAAAAGGACAGTGTGCTCTGGATGTTTGCTTTGTATCCATGTTATACTGCAAACGTTGATATTGTGATGAAGTTCACACTCTTAAATATGCGACCCAGAGAGTTATTACAAAAATCCTTGGCAAGCAAAATTATGTGCGTAGCAAAAGAAAGAAATCAGAATGATTTTACTGAGACCGTGAGAAATGTAAATAAAATTGCTTGGACGTTAAAGTAAACAGAGCGAGTGCCACAAACATTTTCATTTGAGGCGCCTCGTACATTCGCGGCGGACGTACAATTTGAATAATTGTAAAATATCCTCGCACAGACACTCCGGCCTGTCAAACAGTGGTCCTGTCATTGCATTCTGATGAGGAAAAATGCATGAGTACGAGAATTTGTGATTATAGCAAAAGAAGGTATACTCGACGAGATTAAAATAGAGCTTCCAATCTCAGATACATTTACGGTTCATACAATACCTACCACCAATCTGTACTGGAAGTTTAATGCAATAGGTAAAATATGATGCAATTCTATTTGAATGTCTGTCTTTCTCACATATTAACATGTCATTTCATACTTAACATAGGTATTGTACGTAAGCGATAAACGTAACCAAAACTAAATAGTACATTCGTGAAAATTATAAAGTAAATACGTTCACATCATTCAGATCCGTTCTAGATGTGATATAAATTAATAATCAGAATCGCTGTAGTAAAATTATAATTTATCAGCACAGCAGTTAGATTGACAAATTACACAATGATAGAGACAACCATTATAAAGTAATTCATGAATAAATTCATAGTAAAATATTCAGATTGTAAGGCCCAGTAACTTAATTGCTTGAAGCCCATTACTTTATCATTAAATGGTGACAAGTCACTCATTAAGTGAATATTAAATACCTTATATTCCAGCCAACATATGCAGTTTTTTATTGAATTGCACTTTCGTATGCAAAACGTGACATAGTTGCAGGGTTTTTATAAAGCCATTATGACATGTTTATGATCGTCCAGAACGGTTATTTATAAAATAGTTATTTACTTTCTATTTAAATCCATTAAAAAAGCTGAAAGGCTACCGATGCAATCTCTCTTTTCTTTCTTTCAAATGCCCCTTTCCTGTAATAAAATATAATGAACTTCATTAGGCTTAAACGAGTAGGCAGCCAGGAAGGCTCTACTAATAAACGTATTACCTATAAAAGTGCGCTATTACGCACAGCAATTGCGCAAAAACTTCCCCGCGCGTAAATTGCAATAGTTTAGGCAAATATTGACAGCGCATCACCGTGCCAGCAAAAACCAAACTCTCACATAATAATAACGCGATCGGTTTCAATAGAGTCATTTACCGTGCTTTTTGCCGGCTAATAGGTGTATCGCATTTTTTGCCGAGTAATTGGTTGCTAATTCTTAAGGTTTGTCGTGTACCGGAGCTCGCTTGTCTAATTTATCAGATCTTAATCTATTGATTTATACAATTTTCCGTTTAACGATGCAATTCTGTAATTGTCTTCTTATTGCATTTCACACACTTAATTTAATGTGGCTCAGCTATGATATTGCTTTTAATTTGGTTGTTATTGTGATGAATTTTTATGACTTTGGGAATTCTTCGTTGATTAGTTTCACATATTTCGAGTTATCATTTTCATCTGGATGATAATTGATTCACATGTCATTTGTGAGTAATGGCGGGCTGGCTGGCAATTTTCCTCGGCGCACAAAGCTTTCTAGCGGTTGGAAAAATGTGTGTTGCGCATTTTCCATGGCATTGTAGTGTGAGCCTGTTATTTTCCCATTTGGCTGGGTTTATGGTCGCCGATGCGCGCTGATAGCGAGCACTGCACTCTCCGATCTAGAAACGCGTAATTATTCGCACGCACAAACAAAACAACCTACTCTTCACTATTTTATATATTTTAGCTTCCATCGTAAAGTTGGTGCAATGGAAAATGATTTATTAATTTTACTAGGCATTGTACAGTAAATAGAGCTAGTAAGAATACTAAATAGCTCCTGTCTGTGTATGCTTTTGAAATTTCCCTTATCGTTTTGAACACATCGCTGCGTGTTCTCAAGAAAATTATCTGCATTTGTTAGGCGTGGTTTTCTATGCCTTTTTAGTAATTTACAATGAAATGTTCTATCGTGGTGATGCCGGCTGTCAGTAGTATCAACCCATTTCTTTACCGCGGGAGTTGTAACTTGTAAGGGGCGACTAAAGGAATGTTGAGTAGGTAATACTATTTTAGGCGACAGGCTGAGAGCTTGTCTTGTCACTGCAGTGGTACATGATTTTCCCAAAACAGCCTTCAAATATTTTACGACCAGTAACGCTCTGCCTACCCCGAATGGGATAAGGCCGTGATTTGTGAATGTATATGAACTCATAAGAAAGTAGTCTTTATGAGAAATACACTGTCACTAAATGCTTTTATTCGCTTTTACAAAGTAAAAGAATGTGGATGGCATGCTTGTACGAAATATCGTTTGCAAGGTAAATTCAGTCGGCACTACACCATACTTTAATGCCATTATGAAAGCCATTTCCAAATCTTTTCAATTTTACAAATGCAGCGAAAATTTCAAAGTTTCAGTAGAAAATATTCCAATGGTCGTATAAAGCAAGAACTTGTCCTAAAGTTCAGTTTTATGAACGTCGAAAGTTATAAGTTTATGAAAAAGTTTACAGTAGATATCTAGTTACATCTTTCTGGCCTGTAAAATATGGCAAAAGTTTTATATAACTTGTTGGGCTATAGGAGTAAAATGTTACTAGATAATTTTACTAGAATATGACTTTGGCTGAGGTAACAAATAAGTATTCAAATTTCTGTTAACAAAGTTGCAGGAGTTGTATTTTATAATACCGAATAAAGACACCATCTCATTAAAAGTAGCAGACAATAAACCGACAAAACCATTTACCCCGGAAGCAGTAGGTACCCTGAAACTAATCCCATACGCTCAGGTACCATTACTGTACCTAACAGTAGGTGAACTGAGTCCGTCGGAGTGGGAACAGCAATGTAATTAACCTGCATAATGGCCAGTTATTAAGCAATTTCTGCGCTAACATGGCGGATATGTCATGTAACTCAGGCTATACACCTACACTACATGCCTTCCGTATACACGATGAGCCTGGCTTGTGTGATTGTTATGCCTGACCACTTGTTCTATACAAATACTGAAAGGACTGTACGTTGTAGAGAAACATCTTTCAGCATCAAATACACTATACGTATAAAGCAATTTCAGACAGGATCTTTCCTGAAAGTTTGATTTTAAGTTACTTGCATGTTTTGTGTGGGAAATCGAGTCGGCAAACAACTCGATGAGCTCTCCATACATACATATAATCACGCCCCTGTCCTGGAGGGGTAGGCACAGACTACTTCCTTCCATTTGCTAAGATGAGCACTGGTGTCTTTTAATTAACCAAGTACTAGTCTTGTTCTTGTAGTACGAAAGCGCAAGGCTTCACATGACGTGACCCAATTCGAAAGAAATCCAGCGTTAACAGCTAATGCATTTTATATTGGTTCAATTGGCGCTGCGCCGGCGCGGTATGCGCTTGCGCATCAGTGTGGGCGATTCGCGGTAAGACATTAGGGCATTAGGGCCAGCACGCACTCATTTAGCACCATTGTGGAAATTAGATCTTGCACTTTGAACGACTGGCTTGTCTTGTCAGTCTGCTGCTCTATAAATAACTGTCTGGTCAAGTGATTGCGCATCTGTCATCGTCTACGTCAATAAATTGTGGGATGGCGTTGTTTGTTTACTTGTAAAACTTATTGTAAGTACTTTCGTTGCATCTAGTTCTATCCAAGTCCTACGGCGAAGCATAAGTACATTGCCGGAGGCATTTCGGAGTAGGTTGTATAATAATTGTTTAAACTTAGGATTGCATGCTGCAAAAAACGGCAAAACGCACAGTACAGGTCATGCGGCGGAGCGGAGTTCAGCGCAACCGTGCGTCGCGCGCACATGCCGCGAAGTTCCCTGAAACCGATGAATAACTCATTGTGTGCCCCTCTGTCCGTCTTTCCGTCGGTGTGTTCTGTCGGCGCCTCTGACACTCTGACGCACGCTCCAAAGCGCTTCGAGGAAAGCGCTGACCGAGATCCGACCCCAGAATTTGGCGGAGAAATTAATCGGAACCCGCCGCAGTTCCGAGACTGCAGTGCCAATTATTGCATTAATTGCTTTGGAATTTGTGTGTTGATTACTTTTGATTTTTTGAACAGTGCTGTACTCTATTCGTGTACCTGCGTACAGAAACACTGCTGGCTGCTGCATGTTACGGCACACGAAATATCAAGTATAAAAGAAAATATATTTAAATCTCTTACTCTTAAAATTATGCAGTTAGGTCCTACTCTAAAATGTTCAGAGAATCGAATACTCGTATTTATACGATAACTTTTTGGGTAGCATCTCTCAAGATTCAAGGTGACTGCTTATTAACGAGTTTCACCCTCTACGAATTTCTCTAAAGAGAAGTAGCCATGAACAGTGTCTGCATACGTTTTAAACTCTCTTTTAACTAGAAATGTCACCACAAAATACTTACTCCTCTGTCCTCGATTTCCACGAGCTCCATTTATTCACGTCACACTCTCTACGTGTAACTTTCGCGAGATTTAATTAAAATCTTGTTAAAATTAATCAATGACAGCCGCGACATTGACTCTTGAGGCATTTAGTGCAGTTACAGTCTAATTAAAAAGTAGCAGTTACCTTTCATTCTGGGGTGTTTTCCTGTGTTATTGAGGCTAATGATGATTTTGCTTAAAAGGTTTAACATAGGAAGGTATATAGTAGGTACTTGAGTATTTCACGCTACTCCTTTAAACTGCGAGACAGCTTTTTCCTATCAAAAGTGCAGAGCTGCGCTAAGCACAAGTTTCTTCGAAAATTGTGCGAAAACTTCCTCAAGGATGTGCAAAAGTAAGCACACTTTCAATGTCATCCAGGACCTTCACAAGCAAAGTAACGTCATCGTTCCCACAAAGTGCATCATTGCATTAATTAGGATGCACCTCTTGTCCGGCCGACATGTCGGCACCGCACCAAACGGAATATTCGCATACGACTATTGTCGTACCATTCGTACCATTTTATGGTTTCGGTTTCCTTTGTACCTCGTATTTAGCATTCTAAATTGGTGCCGCAGACGTTTTTTTCATTACTAAATGTCGTGTCAGAGCTATAAAGACGCGGTTTAGCAAAACTTGTGCGATCCAGAGTACAGTTTGTTTTATTATCCTCGTAAGAATTATGAGGCGGAATGTCGGATTCTGAATACATTTTCTAGTGACAGACTGTACCGGAAACTTGAGACCACTTTGTGTGATTTGTGTTGTTGTTATACAATGATAAAATGATTAGGTGTTTCATTCGTATCATACTTATTTCATTTGCAATCCTAGATTACAGTTAAGATAGTGTGGATTAGTGTTTTGCATAATGTTTTCAAATTCATGTTCCATGCAAATGCTAGGTTATGGCACGACTATATTGCAATCGATTTTTGCAGTCTCTCACCCTGTTTTTGGCCCCTTCCTTACACAATATAAATCTTATGAAAATCTAACCTCAAAATTTCCTTGTCAACAGGTAAATCGGCCTCTAACGATGAAGAAGGAAGGCATCCAGACGCGGAATCGCAAGCTCAGCAGTAAAAGTAAGAAGAAGAAGGGCGGCATGGGCATGGGCGGCGGTGCGTGCGCACTGGCGCTGGGCGGCGTCATGGGCGACATGATCAAACCTCTCGGAGACGCTACGAAAGGCTTCGGTGGAGGCGCTTTCCCTTCGGCCATGGATTTCGGTAAGACTTTTGAATGAACTAGAATGTTATAAAAGCAAGAAGAATAATGATTGGGCATGAGTTGCAGCGCCTTGGATCATGATCAAGCCTCTTAAAGCCGCTACGTAAGGCTTCGGAGGAGGAGCTTTCCCATCGGCTATGGATTTCGGTAAGATTTTTGAATGAACTAGAACGTTACAAAAACAAGAAGAAGGGGAACATCAGCGTGAATAACAGCGAGTTGAGCACATAATTAAAGCCACTTGAAGACGCTACGAAAGGCTTCGGTGGAGGCGCCTTCCCCTCTACATGGATTTCAGTAAGATATCTATTAATCAGGCAGCAGTTGAAGCAAAATGGAAGGAGGTGCATAAAGAACTACCGGTTTTAAGAGTAAGAAATAGCTATATACTTGAATGAACTTGAAACTTCTGTCAAGTAGGACTTTCTGACATTAATAGCTACTTAATATGAACATGTGATTTTTAATGTATGTTTCCGTTGTCTGCAGGCCAGCACCAAGTGGGGCTGGTGCACCCGGCGGCGGCGCACATGTCGCACTGGTACGGCGCCCCCCACCAGGGGTTCGCGCCGCCCCCCACCTCGCACAACCCCTACCACCACCACCACCTCGCGCAGCTCAACTCTATGGTAAGCATCACCCCATAAACAGTTCGAATGCATCTGCGTTTTAGCTCAGCTACCAAAAAAATTGGCATGTCAAAATACAGGGCGTAAAAAATATTTTAAGGAGTGAACCAGCCCATAAAATTGAACAACTTTCCCCAAGGAACATAGGTCGAAATATGAAAAAACAATTTGGACCTCCCATAAAAACTTACCAACCGACCAAGTCAACTGCTTTGAAATGTATGAGATATGACAACTCGCAAAAAATATTTGATGTCATATTGTGATTTAACATAATGAATGCGACAAAATGTCATATAGGTATAAAGTTCAGTCAGTGCTGGAATTTGAGATTGTATACGACAACTCCCAAACTTTTGCGACAAAAATTGCGAAATTGAGATTGCAACAACATTAATCACAAATTCACAATGATCGCTTGAAAAAGATCCCGGAAAGTAATGACTGATTTTGTTTGTTTACAGACCGGCTGGAGGAGTGAGTACACGTGATAAGTCTACCGAGCTCTGGAGCCTCCATCATGAAGAGAAGAGTCCTGCTATGGACAAGGATTGACAGGAAATCAGAGGCAACAACCAGCTGTGATTTCAACCCCGCTACCCGACCCGACCGCTCAAGGAGTCCTGCTTCATTGATCAATCTTCTTTGACACATCACATAATTTATAAGACTGTTGAACAGAATTGATGTTTGGAAGATTATACAAACTACCTAAAGGCTCAGTTGAATTGATCGAACATATCTGTTTGGAAAGTCATACAGGTCCCAGTTTGTTGCCCAGACTTTTATATTCCGATACAGATTCCTACAAGTATTAAAATAAGAGTGTTTTACAAGTAACTAGCGAAATTGTACAGTATTATATTATAGTTAAGGTTGATAACGAAGTCTAGATGATTTATACATGTAAGTATAGTTCAAAGATAATTTTCTGTGTATTTTGTACATATCTTATTAAGTTATATTTCGTTCCTGTATAAATTGTTTTACATTTCTTCTTGTATTTAATTTAAATAATTCGGTTCGCTGAGGGATTGTGATGTGTTCAGAGAGTTATTCCAGATTTATTTGTAAATTTTTATTTGTGTAGTTCGTATTGAATGAAATGCAATAGTAATTTATGTAATAGATATAAATCATGCGATTATGTAAATAATAGCTGTTTCAAATAGTGATATACTGACTTATTCAGAACTGAAAGTGGATATCAGCCCTCTTCATTGCAAGGGTCACGTCATTGGACATAGCTCATTGAAAATGTATTAGTTTGAGATTACCACTACAAACATTGTATGATAAAGAACATTTTGTGTTAAATGACCGTTGTTAAATTAAGATATTGAGTGGCCATAATGTTAAAGATGGGTGTTTGTAGATGCAGAAGGTACGAAAATATCAAAAATATCGTTGTGTTGAGAGATGAAAGTTATTTCTTAACAAGGCAAATTGATTCAACCGTAAATCTATCTTTTCAAAATAAACTGTAACAGTTTGTGTTCTATGCAAAAGTCCCTGTCTATAGAGAAAGAAAAGATTATGTAAGCTCAACACAAAATGCCTCTATCATTTCTAATCAAGCGTTTAGTTGTATTGAAAATTATCTTTCATTGATCTATTGACCGTCACACGTACAACTAAGTACTCTCTCTGTCTACAAACACCTTGATCAGACCCTAAAATATGTACATATTCAAATGTAAATTGGACCTGTAGAAAAAATAAACATTAATAAGGTTATCAAAAATAATGTAAATTAGCGATCACATCAGAACAGCCTATAACGATATCCCGTACCTAAAGTTTTTAGTTTATAAAACAAAACATTGTGAAGTTGTGTATTTTAAATAAAATTGTGAATAAATTATCAATATTGATATTAACCTCACGTTTCATTCTATATTAAACCTAACCTTTTTTACCTGTGGAAAGTTATATCGCGGAAATTCCATTTGTATAAAATAGGATGAAAAGGTTTTATTAATTCTTTATCCTTATCGTGTGGGACACCGAGTCATCCAACGACCCGATGAACCCTAGTGTCAGTTAATATTAATAATCAAACAGTTCGAAATTCTACGATTGAACTTTTCATAGGGATGTCTTGACTATTAAAGCTTAAAGCTAAATGGAAAACCGATTGACGAAATTGAATTGAACCAGCAATCAGATTAAGTAGACAGTCCCTTTAAATTAGAAAAGCAGATGAATTGACCATCCAATTACTCGTCTTACAACTCCGCCATAAGTCACGGGATCAATTTCGCCGGTCCGTAGAAAAAGTCGTCCAAAAGTCGCGTTTATCTCGTGGCAAATTGAAAATGCACCCGGCCGTGTGATTGTGAGCGGTGACGCAACGCCGCTGTCGCCGCCATCCGCCATACTGCCATACGGACCTATTCAATTTTAATCGCATTTCAGAAGAATGGACATCGGATAAAGGAGCCTATAAAACGGCCGGTCACGATAGACCTCACTTAATAAGCTGGTTTTATTTGCGGTTTATACAGACGAATTTTAAGGGTGTATTGTCAACAGAATCAATGTTTGCGATTGATCTTTTTAACGTTCTTTTGCCAATCTTGTTACTTTGCGCTTCACTGATTTGTGATTCTAGCTATTCCTTGTCGTTGTGGGTACGGTTCGGTTTCAAAAATAAGGACCTATAGTTCAAAATCACTGGTGTAGACTTCCGCAAGAAATTATCTATTTTGCCTACTCCCACAACAAAGGAGCAAACCGTGTTCGTTATTCGCAAAAACGGTGCGGTATTTCAAGCGAGGGACTTTCGAGACAGAGGGGTATAAGTCACCTCTGTACCGTGGTGATATATGCGCGGCTAGCGCGGGAAAAAATGTCGCGAGGCAAAAAGGTGGCATCAGTCTGCGTGAATTATTGCAGTTGGCTACACCAACACTGCGGAGTATTTGAGAGTGCTGGGTGTGACTGCGTGCGGGAGCAGTGCGGGTTGCGGTGTCCACTGCTGGTTGCCGAGGACACGTCTTGCATTTGTGCGACTGTAAGCTAGTATTGAAGGGTGATATATGTTTGGTGCAATACTGGTTTGGTTTGGATTGCGGCCGGCGGCGCGGGAATGCCTACCCCCCGAGGTGACGGAACTTCGCACCTCGCTAAATTACGACGGTAAACGCTGAACGGTATGCAAACAGCCGTGTTTTGGTGTATGTGAGTATCAAATTGCGGTATTTAAGAAAATATTAAAATAAAGGTCCTTCTATCATTTTTCTTAATGTTGCCCGTCGCTGATCATTGATATCTATCGCTCCATAAACAGCAGATAGCTTACGGTAAACGATCACCAAAATCAAACACCTTTACCCATCGCATCCCTCAAGTGTCCGAATCTCTCAAATCCTAAGATCAAGACCCACTCATAGAGCGCATTGAGTCGTGAGTAAAGGATCTTGCACACCCGAGCGACGCCGCCGCCCGCTGCCCGCCGCCCGCGCCCTGATCCGGGAATCAATCTCGGACTTACCCGCTTATCGCGCTGACCCCGCGCCAGACGAATGTCACGACACATTTGATTTGCTTTTGAATTTTATATCTAGAGCTGCAGTAAAAGCAGACAGCGTTTGATGTTCCTGAGTCTGAAGTTTTGACTGAATGTTTTATTAAGGACAATTCTGTGAAGGACACATTGTCTAGGAAAATAGATAGATTTGTCATTAGAAACTGCATAGAAACTTTCGAAATTTTCATATTCATTCAAAAAGTAAATATAAAATACCTACATATATACGTAGATAACATACAAACGGGTAGGGTTAAGTACTATACATAACTTTTTATTATAAGTGTTTTACCTAGGTACTTCTTTGGAACAGGGTTTAAGATTAAAGAGAACAATCAATTTCAGCCATAAATAAAAGTAATCTTCCTTTTACCCCTTTAGCTACAAAATCACCGTTTTTATTTAGGCCTATAAAAATAGGAAGGCAATCGTGTCCAGTGAGCCGCGCCGGATTGGTCGCTTGATCCGGTCATCACTCGTAGTCACTTCGCGATGACCGCCGAGTTGCGATGCGATCCGCAGCTGCTCAAGTGTGAACGGAGCTTTATCCCGTTTTTTACACAAATTGAATTTCGAATAGGTCTACAGAGATAAGTGGCATTACAGTAAGTAAACATTGGTCAGTAAAATTGGAAATGCTCTTAAACTTAGGGATATAAATGTAGAGTAGGGTAGCAAGTATCGAAAATATGTAACGGTGATACAATTATAATAGTAAATTACTCAGTAATTTTATTACGCTTGTAAATTGCTTAGTTTAAGTAATCTTTCACATCATCTCATAGTTTTTGTTAATATTTAAAAGATCATAATTCTATGAATATTACAGTGTTGGTCAAATGTGGCGGCAAATTGTAGACCCGAACTAGATAACATACTCGTACTTAATTAAAATTGCAGATCACCGAAAATTAAAGACAGCCATAAAATTAAAAACTCGTAAAATTATCTCCTTATCTCGAGACTTTGTGTTGCCAGTAGTATTGTTTACAGTTATTTTCGGAGTAGGCATTAAATTTTTAGTACTGTAAACTAAACTTGATCATTAAGGGGCTATAAATGGTCTAGTCCATACATTACACGACATCTGAAGTTGGATCGGGAGTTCAGTTCTCGGAACCCTCGGACTAATAGATAAGAGATCGAGCTTCGTTTAAATTAAACAGGTATCCGAATAGCAGCCATGATTTACTAATGAGAGTTCAAGAGAAAAGTATTTTGAATACAGGTTGTGAAATATTTTGTATAGCCGTATGGTGCCAGCCTTGAATAGCATCACCCCATATTTATCCGTGGGAGTCGTAAAAGGCGACTGAAGGATGAATCAATGGAACGGGCAGCAGCATTTCCTGTGAATATCCACAATATCTTGCACTGCGCTCGCTAATCCGCCTACCAAGCCCGGTGAGTATGGCAGTACGCCCTCCAATTTGAAGGAGGTCCATGTACAGCAGTGGATGGTTGTGGCTATAGAGGTAGATACAGGTTGTTATGGAGAGAAAATTCTTCCTTGACCCTATTGGAGATCATACTACATACTTTTTGTGCAGGTAGGTAAGCGTATACTTTTTCTATCTACGTTATTATTATTTAGACCTGTGTTATCCATGTTATCGAAGTACCCTTGTAGTTATGCTGCTGAGGTGCTTGTTGGGTCACATTATTTTATTTTTGTTGCATGTTTTTATAGTGATACACGGACTAATCTGAAACGACCCTCAAACATTTGTTAGACGTGGCGATAATGACCGTAACTTTACGGTCGTCAGCGCTCTGCCTACCCCGCTACGGATATAGGCGTGATTTGTATATGTATGTATGTATGTTTTAACTCTTGTATTTTTCGTGGAAGAAGTAAGTAGGTATATAAAAAATATCATTATCTGTCCTTTCCTTCACTACTTTTACTTATTAGTAAAGAAGGCAGCAGTAATGCATAAATTTGCGTTGTTTGACAGAAGTATCTGTCGATGCATGCGTTTCTCTCGCGTCAACTTCGGATTTTAGTTTGAAATTTCCTTGCATCTGACAGACACATTCGTAACGGATGCTCTAAAAATGCGCAGCGGCATGCGTTATACGTGGGGGCCGCCTAAGTAAGGATCTAAAAGCACGCAATTTTTTTATGTTATATCCCTACAATCTGAATTTCCGTAACCAAAAATAGTTACCTACGCGTCGAAATATAATTTGAATGTCGTTGTATTTTTTGTAGCTGTCAAAAAGTTATCGTCTTATAAGCTAAACTAAAGCCACCTTTCCAAAGCTACACACCCTGTATGTAATTTAAGAAGGCATAAAATTGATAGTTAACCCCCGAAATATACCGAGGCTTATACTTTATCCTTATTTACGTACGAGGAGTGCTACAAACATGGTATCATTTGGTATTGTGTGTCTGTCTGTAACTTAATAACGTTACACTCACACCTGCCGCGCGCCGGCGCATTTACATTATAATTTATACCAGAATCGGCCCGTTAATGCGTCCGACTGACGAACTGCTGTAATTATTATTTGGTGTAAACGTATTGAATGATAAAAAGGCCCGATTCTAATACCTACGAGAGTTATGATCTAAAGAGACATAGCATAAACAAAGGCAAGGGTAGGTACATTATTTGTTTCCTAATTTTTCGTTTTGAGTCACTTACCCAACGAAATTATTTTAATGGTTTTAGTTAGTTTTTCATTCATTTCCTTAATTCCGTTGTAAATTTCTAAAAAATTCATTCAGACTAGCTAGGTACTGCACAGTTGTATTATTTTAACTAAAGCTATTGTGATTTTCAAATTGTGTACTAAAAACTAATAAAACTAACTAACGTCTAACAAAAAATGGTTACATCCATAGACATATTATTAGACGCTGGTGGAAGTAAATTTATAAGTACCCTATGCATGCATGCTAATCATAAATTTTGACTAAAATTCGTTACCGCAAGGCGCAGCTTATATAGTTAATAACTTAAAAAATCATTACGTATTCTATTTTTTGAAAATGCTTTTATCTAAGTAGCAAATGTAAAAACAAAGCTTAATCTTGGTATCTTTATATCCTGGTATTGGAGTAGGTATACGTAGGCAGATTAACTCAAGAAATAAGCACAGTTCTGTAAACAAAACATATCTAGATATATCAAAGGGTCAACTCAGATCAATTGATGATCCAACAAAACAGCTAATTATACTAGTTACGACACGTGGCTGAACAGCGACCAAGTTCAAATCAGACCCGCACACGTAGAGTTCCGTACTGTACAAATAACTCATGCAAGGCAGCGAAGGAAAATCAGTACGAATACAAATAAAACCCTTTTAAACACCGAAAGTAAAGATTCGTCTCTAAAACAACGATTTTTTAAATTCCATAAACTATCTTTTTATAAAAGAGCCAAAGTTTGTAGAATAACATTTATCAGAAAAAAATTAAGCTTTTTAATGTTTAGGTATTCAAATTAGCTACGCAAATCTTAGAAATGCAAATCCGCGTAAAAGATTTTGAGGCAGATTAAAATCAATACCGAAATGTGAACTTGTACCTACCTACTTCTACTAGAAAAGCCTGCTATAGGATGCGTTTGGAACCACGCCAGTGTGGAACCCTGCAGACGCATGTAACCCTAGTCGGCAGCTGGATTCCTGGTTGTGACCACGAGTCCGCGACCGCAGGCATTTTCCACTTGGTTACTCGAAGACATGGACCTGACAGCGCCACGTTAGACGGACACCTGACTTTAAGGTTAATCTAGGATTATCTTGCTGTGTTTAGTTGGTGGAAGTAGGGAAAAAAATTCAAAATATATATATTTGAGTAGCGCAATTTGCATGACATTTACTTAAATAGACTCTAATTATTTGAGATACGTGTAGTTTACTTACCAAAGCCAAATGACCTAATAATACCTCTACAATCATCACCACAGCCATAGCAGTCCAGTTTTAAGCGTAGCCTTGTCAATTTAGGGGTCACCAATGTCACCATACCACTGCGCTTAAAAGACAGTAGGTAGGACGAGCGCAGTGAAAAGTCTTGTTTAAGCAAGAATATGGTGGTTATTATGCCAATACACCCTAATAGAGGGAAGGCCATGTCCAGCAGTGCACTATTGCGGCTGTTAAGATAAGGTAAGGTAGGTAAGAATCGCTGCAGCACTACACTGTCGCTTTACAACGCTTTTCTATCATTCAACAGTTTATTTTACATACTCGTATATACGACACGACAGATACAGCTTGTATATAAAAATTTGATCTGAAAGGAAAGAATAAAGAATAAAGGCTGAAATAGCATACATAGGTGATTTTAAAAAATAAAACCCGATTAAAAGTGGTATCCATCACCTCAACAAAGGTTTCTTACCCTGAATCCGTCCAGGCTCGTGGGGGGGGCGTGTAGTATCGAGGGCACCTGTAAGGAAAGGTGCCACGTTTATTGCCCCTGATTGCACCCCCTACTTCCGAACCGCTAACGGAAGTTTTGCCAACCACCTTGACGACACACGATGTAGTAAAACGCAGCGATATTTTGGTATTTCGTTCATATGTGATTGCGAACGACATGATATTGATTAATAGGCATTCAAACATGAGATGATTACGTATTTTATCACATTTGCATCAAAATGTTTTTAGTTTACCTAATTTTACTTAACCCTTTATTTACTAATTCGAGAGATAAAATAAGATCTGTGTAATAAATAACTTACAGTAATGTAATGACCATATTTGCAAATGTCTTTAGAATAAAAGAAGTACCTACGATTTTATTTCTGGATATTTATTTATTACCTACATACCACTCACAAACTAAAAAAGCTGAAAATTTTATTTTTTCCTTATGCCTTTTTCACACTTACTTAACGCATAACGCAGCGATCTGTCAGATCCATAAGACAAATGTCAATTCCCATACTACAACTTATTTTAGCGCTGCGTTGTGCGTTAAGTGTAAAAATTCCTTTACATTTACCTACATTGATTTGCAAAAAACGCGGCGTTTTCTTTACCAATGCTCGTACATTTAACGGATGTCTGCCACGCACCTTTTAGCGTTTCAATTTGTGCGGTTCTTGACCTGGTTAGGGCTTTGTTCAAAACAGACCCAATTAGAACAGGTTTTAAATCTAACGTCGTTTTATTTTAGTCAACGAAGGTGAATTATTGAATACCTAGGGTGACGCCCCGAATGTCCATAATAAGCAGTAACAACAACTGTTGTTCTTAAAAACTACTTGTAGCCGTAAATTTATTGGAACAAAAGTTTGGGTAGACAGCAAAAATCTGTTTGGGGTATCTAAAAATGAGACAAGTTTATCGCTTAGTATCTAGGAATTAAAAAATTAATATCTATTCCTATATTAATAATATACCTGGATCTTAGGTACTCAATTAGTTTTAAATTAATTGTTTATTAAATAATGACTAAAAATCATTTACCACCTTACTTAACATGTAGTAAAATGATAACTTAACCTGATGATTATTGTAGTGGTTACCAACAATAAAAAATACCTTATAACAATTTTATAGTTGGTAAGTACGCAGTTACGATATTAATTACTATTACGCCTTTTACAACGTAATCATTCAAGTTATTTATCATCGGCTTTTCCCTTGTATTAAAGTCCTTAGCAATTCTATCTTCGCGATTTATCTACGAAATTGATACATTAAAATACCTCTAAGGCGTTTAAGAGGAAATGGCCTCTATCAATCTTTTAGCAAATGGATGGCAACACTTGTAGTGTCAATCATAGAATACTAAGGTGTTTCTCACACCACACATGCCCGATCAATTTGCGTTATTTTGGCGATCCGGTGTTATGAAAGGAATTGTAAGAAATGTATGCAGAAGCACACACTGCCACACACCTGGTGGGACAACGGTTTGCCAAATATGCCATAATATAAACTGTCAAATACCGCAACATCTTGCGGTACGTGTGACAACTGCCTTAACGGGACATGAGCGATATACCTAGTTAATATAAAATATATTCATTTAAATGGTCTTACAGCTAGATGCTGTCTGCAAACTGCATTTCAAAGAATGTGTGCATTTCAAAGGAAAAGTAAAAGGTTTGCTATTGCTATGAAGGAAGAATGCGTGAAATTAAATTGTATGAAATAATGACAGCTCAATAGCAAATCTTTATGTCATATCCTGCGATTCAAAGTTCTGTCTCGTAATTTGACGCAGATATGACGTGTGTGTCTCGACCCTAAATTAATAATAGGTATTACTTATATCAAAATACATAATCTTACGCAGTAGTAAACTAGCACTTATGATAGTAAATATTACCATCAGCAGCATCTCAAGCTCTACAGATACCTACTGATTCCACTATTAAAAAGATACAACATCCCTAAACAGCGTAATCAAATAACCTCGGGAAAACTTCTTCTTTCCACAAGAAAACAGCTATGAGCGGGCGAAACCGGTGGGCTAGCATCTAACAAATTTAATAAAAAAGTAGCTCTAAATCCAATAGCAGGTATCCCTGTAATTTAGCACCTGACCCCCACTCGGAGAACGCTAATCATTATTCTATGGGCCCGAGGACAGTTACAGGAACACCTTGTTTAAACAAATACACACACCTGATCGATTTCGTTGCTCTGATGCACCTTGATCACTCTGACCCTCTTTTTACCTTTTGTTTTATTTCTTGTCCCTTTCTTTTAAGTAGCAAGTGGAAAAAGTTGCTGAGGGCCACGATTTTAATAGGATTAAAATAATATTTCAATAAGGTGTCTTATACTCTATTTTAACTACCTACACCCTACAATACCCAATGAAGTATATTTTGACAGTATGTTTTTAACCTGGATTCTTTGTTATCTTGTTTACAAGTATACTTTAAGATAATCAATAATAATTTTAACAATATTTAAATGTATATTTTAAATCAGATTTTGACTACACACCTAGGCTGGTGTAGGTTCTGTTGGCCTATCTTTATAGTGTTGTCAATCACCTATAAGCAAATGATCTATATCGATGGAAGTCGATGTTCTCCAGTGTAATTTATGACTTGGAATCATGAATTTGGATTTAAGTTAATTAAGAACGCATTTGAAATGAAAATTGTATCATTCTTGAACAATTTCGATTGTCGATTTAATTTCTAAACAAAGGCTGGTTTCGTCTTTACAGCCCCCCCTCCTATTCGCTACAACTAACGCGAAATGCTAGCGCACTTCATTCTGAACGATCGAATTAAACCTGCATTCATATTACCCTTTTACCACGCCGCCGCCATATTTCTATTATATTATCTCGGTACAGTTACAAAAATACTCAAAGTGAAATGCTCGTGCGTGCTTCGTAGTGACAGACGATACTTAAAACCTATGGATTTTCAAGTTCCTATGGATTGACCAAAAGTGAGGCATTCCAAATACTGTGCGGACGTTGCCAACGAGAAAAGTAAGATTGAACAGGTTCTTTCGCGGTACCAGTAGACAAGACACAGTAAGTAAGCTGCGCCCTGGACCAATTTAACCTCATTTGATAAAGTTATCGATATCGATAGTTTAGCTGCCCCACACTACGCTGTTATTGTCTCGAGGTGTGAAGACGCGTGCACTCGCTAAGAATGCGACAAGTCCCGAGACCGGGCCCGGGACCAGTCCGACCACATTTGCTAGCCTTTATGTCTCCAATTAAAATAATTCTCACATAAAACCGTATTGTTCCCTTTCATTGTTATCTGTTCTGGTTTTCAGTATTGGCTTAATCGTTTTCTCTGGTTTACTGTGCGAGTGATATTACAGTAGCAAACGTTTTTTAGACAATACGCTAACTTTTCAGGCTTGTTCTTTTACGTTTAACTCAGGATTATGAACAACTTTTACTATAGAACCACCTACGAATTTTAGACATAAATCAGCTGTTCTATACATAAGTAGGTACTATGTTATACCTACTGGGAAAAAAAATGGGAGAGTCAACTCTTTATAATAAAATTGACGCACAACCTCATTCATAATTTATCATTGATTGGCAGTGGTATTAAATAAAGTGTAAGTCTGAACGTTTAATTAATTGAGAAGTTTCAGTAGATGTGTGTAAAATTTGCATGAACACAACATTCGCTATCTCAAAACAGAACACGATTGGGCCGGGTGAGGGTAAATCGAGTAAAAAAATCGATTTAAGCGTCCGAGTTGGAGCGAGTGGAAGCAATTAAAGGGTTCCGAGAAACCATGCGCCTGCGCCGGGACGCCCGCACGAACACACGCCGCTGAAATATACGAGAATAATCCAGGGCAACTTTAGCTTTAGCATTTACTTATGAAAATATATTAAAATACTTCGTATACATCTAACGATGTATGACGTAGAATGGTTCTGAAATGGCAGTCAAGCGTAAAGATGTGTAGAGGGACAGCTTTTGTCTACCGCCTAATACAACGACGTTCAAGTAATGCGTTCAGCCATTCAGTACAGCAGTGGCAATGCTAAGCTGAGAACTATGTCCTCTATTAAAAAAAAACTTTACACGAGCGCTAACTTGTGCGCCTGTCAGATCCATACTAGAAACGTCACTCCCCATACAAAAACTGCTCTTGACAAAATCCCAATGTACGACGGTGCGCTAGCGCTGCGTTGGCGGTACTGGGTGTTGAGTCGAGAGCTTTTTAGTATAAAGGCAAAGACAGGGCACATGTTAGCGCAGCGTTATTTTTGGGCTGAAATGTGGGAAAGGCTTACGTCCAGCCCTGGCTGTAATGAGTGGAATACACATCTTTATAGGTACCTATTATTTCTAGAATATTTCTAGCTGTTTGTCCTTAACGCAGGTTATCAATGCTGTCAGTCGCAACATGGTTGATCTCTACCACGCCAGCCACGTTTGAAACCTTTAGGATTCACCGAGTAGTCGACTCGACGACTCCACTCAAAAGAGAGGGCAGTATAAGATTTCGTTCAAATTCCACGCATTATCTTCTCTCCTCTTGGCATGTGTGTTCCTGGTTTCTACTATCGCTGTATCGCCGATGGGCATCGCGCGTTTTCTAAAACACCTTATCGGTTATCATCTCCTGGGGTCGAATATTTTACACGCTACAAACAGGTTTATACTACGTCTTGCTAAATTGTAGTTTTGTATCAAAATGGTGGTAGCTGCGTGATAGATGATGTTATGATTCGCGCCTGTACCCTGTACTGTTTTTGTTATCAATTTAAAGCTTTTTATTGGCATCATTGTTAATGAGCGCAGTGATTGACACAATTGGTTTTCATAGATAGAAAACTATCACCGTAGCCGTATAGCAGCGATTAATCTACGACACCAGAGCCATAATTCACGACTCTACCTTTAAAACTCTTATCGGCCCTAGTTGTATGAAAAAACTAACTAACTAACTGACTCAGCGACCCAAAGAGGATCTTGGCCTCCGAAACTGCCAATTGCTGACTCGAAGACCGCGCAAGTCAACCTCAACTACGTCTCTTCACTGGCTGGACTGAAAAAAAAGTTCTACAATATTTTAAATTCAGCGTCGTACTAACCTCACTTATGCTCATCCTCCTGAGACTAAACAAGGTGTTTACGAGCAAGATTTCGATCTCAAAAGAACTCCTCAGCGAATAAATTATAAAGCTGGACTTGACTCTACCGAATCCTCGTACCATTGGGCCTGTGTCGCCTTAATTGGGCGTTGTAGCGAGCCCTCGGAAAAAACTTTACATTTGTTAGGTATTCTTGGAATTGTACACTTGTTGCTCTCGTGTGGTTAGTTTTGTTGTTGTTTAATAAGAGCTGGATGAAAATAAGTGGTCGTTGGTGCGGTCGTAGTAAGATACTCTGTTGAGTTCTTGGATCAATAGACATTACCATTTTTGAATAACATTGCAATATTCGTATGCGATTTCAGAACTAGTGAATGTACTATTTTTGTATGCAGTTTTCAATCTGTGCGAGAAGGCGGATCGCACACTTGACGCACGACGGAGCGCAAAAATATCGCAGCGGTCTGTCGGATCCATACTAGAAACGTCACTGCCCATACTTAAACCGCACTCGACGGACGACACTGCGATAGCGCGGCGTCAACAGCGGCTGAGCGGTTTTAGTATGGGGATTGACATTTCTAGTATGGATCTGACAGACCGCTGCGATATTTTTACGCTCTTTCGTGCGTCAAGTGTGCGATCCGCCGTAGTATCTATCTATAGTACGTACTATTCGAGGAAAAATTTGTTGTTTTGTAAAAATGTACTCTCGTGAAAAAAAAATCTGTCGGGCGGGGTAATGGCGCGCCGCGCGTGTCGCCGAACGCAAATTGTTTATTATTTTTTATGGAGTTTGATGCCAACGACATCTAGCTAATGTTTGTTTAGCACAGGTATTTTAAATCATAAAGGGTGTTGAAGTATAGGTAGAGGTTATAATATGAAAGAGGAACGTAACATTAGCTACTTAATTGAACATCTGATACTATTACTAATATAAAAAGGAAGACGCTTAAGTTCCATCCCAAGCAGGAGGCGATAAAAAGCTTAGTAATAGTACCATGAAGTACCTAGAATCTACATATCTTCACATTTTGTGGTACCTGCCTTTTTGGTTAAGTTAGTAATTTTTTTTTCGACATATAGTATACAAACACATAAATAATTAAAGATATTGAATGTAAACGTATTTCGGCACACATGCATTTAACAATTAATAAGACTTGCACCTCCATACTCTAATATTCTCCTCAAATTTATTCTTCTATCATGTCAGTTTTATGTACAGGTTAAATGCTGGTAATACAACCCCCATATTTCACACTTTCCCAACATCTCCTAAGGTGGATCGCTAAGCGGCTGATGCTTCAGGATGAGAAACGAGCGGAAGGGTGCGGCGGGGGATGTATTGTAAACACAATTACCCCCCCACGAGGAGGGGGGCAAATGGCGGCTAAACGACCCATTCGCCAGTGATTTGTTAGCAATATGCTTGAGATTCCGAACCAAGGAATGCTTTTTAAAATTTGCCGTTTGCTTTCTGGTTATGTTCGGTTTCCGTTCTGTGGTCCTATCTGTTATTGTTGGCACGGTTGTGTAACTGTCATGGATATTGATGCGATTAAGGCAAAGTTGCTTGGTCGAGCAGCATACTTGTGAAAAATCAATCTTAGGATAATAGGATTTTACTAATTCAGTCAGAGGCACAGCATTCACGTCATTTTTATTCGATCACATCATTTTGTCAGATGACAAAATTATCTAATTTTAGATTGCGTAGTACATAGTGCAATGAAAGACATGTAAAAGTACCTACCTTCCTTGTAAGTACGTAAAGTGACGAAATATCGTTCCGTTGAGTTTTCCACACGTGTTCTATACCTACGCTGGTTGAAACAACGTAAAAATCAGTTTATTAGCAATTCAGGCTTCAGCATCTATTCCAATACAAAACAAAATCAAAACCGATGTGTTCCAGAGTTCTCCCATGCCATAACTCCTTGAGCCGACGGCAGTAGGTGTGAAATATAATTTCTTTCTTCATCGACACTGGTACATTCGATCTGTATCGCTGTTATCCGCCGTGAGGTGCGTCCGCTTTAATAAAAGCGATAATTAAATGTTGTACCTGAGTTGTTTATACTCCAGCGGAGTGCCCCGCCCTCTAGCGCCGCGCTTGTTACGACCGTAAGGGATTAACAAGGGATAGAATATTGTGTGCAGCAAAACAATTGAATGGTGAACAGAGTGAATCGGGACAGGCATCTTGCGAAATATTTGTTCAGCGTAAACAACTTAAAAGAGCTGGGTAATCTGCCTTCCTATAACTAGGTACCACATTGAAGTGGCATTCCTGCCTGCTGTCATATAAGTTTGACGTCAAATACCCAATTGCAGCAGTACGATGAACTCAATTAATATCACCTCCATCTTTATTACACGACTGCCCCAACCAAAAAAAGGAGTGTAATGTTTTGTAATTCTCTCTCTTTTCGTGTGGGACACCGAGTCGTCTAACAACCCAAAGAGCCCTAGTGTCACAATTTTTCAACTACCTTCTACAAGTAGCAGGCTTCTGACATGGTTGTGTAACGACCGCCGTCTAAGTAATCATAGACAGCAACCGGAACTTACGGCCATCCAAAACACGGAACCATCTAAAAAAAAAAGGAAGAGCTATATGTACGGAAGTCTCAACGTTATGATATGGGTTTAGGTACTTAACCAACTTTAGCAGAAATTTTAGATTGCCGTTTAAATACCGACCATTTCCAAGGATTATCAGTGCATACGTTATTTTCGAATAAGCAGTACGCCTCCTCTTAAAAGAATAACGGTTGCTAAAGTTGTGGTGCTCTTGTAGGGACGTACCTATGTGTCATGTTTTATCACTGCTTCTCGCCTCGACTGCCAATGAGGCTCGAGAGAAAACACGACTAAAACACGCTAGAGGCCTTACGGCTAAAATTGTTGGCATGATCGTTTTTGGGGACGAAAAATAACTTACCAGTAGATGTGTCTGCTCTCAGTACTACATCTATGGGCCATGGATTGGTTTAAACAGAGTGTTAGGAAAAATACTAACTTTATTTCAAAGGGTGAACTACCCCATGAAACTAAACAACTTTCGCCAAGAAACATTTCTTTCATATTTCATCCTATGTTCCTTTGGGACAGTTGTTCAGTGTCATGAGCTGGTTCTCCCTTACATTCTAACACCTTGTATAATGATGTCTATTGTATTTATTCACTGCAGCTAGCACATGTGCTACGAAATTGTCGACCTCGAAAAGGATAGCTTATTTTTCGAGATGGAGAAATTATTAGTTTGTACGGAAAGAGAACCGTCGCGGGAAAAAGTGAACTACGTATTCATTTTTACGTAGAAACCTATAATCGACAAATGTCAAAGTCATAATAAGGCACAAAACAAAAGCGCCCCCAAATCCCATGCCAGTTTTCTTTCCGCACAGACAGTTGAACCCTAGAAGTATTTTGAGGCACTTCGTATTCCTACAAAAATAAAAGTTAAATATCAGAAATAAATTTCTATTAGCTCGTTTATCATCTAGGCACCTACGATTAAAAATTCAGTCCAGTCTTGTTATGGTTATGGTCTGCAGTGTGCAAAGCAGGGCACAGCCAGTGGCGCAGCGGCGCGGTCGGCGCGGGCGCAGCGGGCGCAGACACCACGCCTACACAGGGACGCACCTAGTATTCATCTGGACAAAGTAAGTTCTAAGTACTTAGGTACTCACTTACTAGAAGGCTCTTTGGTATGTTGTGGCAAAGCGGAAAAGTACCGCTTAATCGGGGCAGCAGCGCCACTGTCATTGCTGTCCGTTTTCCCGAATGATAAATGAATAGTGGTCATGGATTTCTGAAAAGGACTGCCTATGCAGGATGTAGGATTTACTTCTTGTCGCATAAACTTTGAAAGTTATTTTAAGCATCCACTTAACGCAGAAAATCATAACTGACACTACCTATATGAGTATAATCTATGTTGTCCCATTTTTTATTATTTTCACACATCTGAATACCATCCTGCGCCTAACAATACATAGAATGGAGGGCGCGTGAAATACTGAGCGATCTCATTGCGCGTGAGTGCGAGCGAAGCCGGCCGGGCGGCCCGCGAGCGCAATGGCGCAGGCGCAGGCCATAATAATGAGACGTTATTTATTAGACACCCCCTAACTAATCACTCCGGACACTGGCCAGATAACGCTGGCAGCCAAGAGAAAAAACCTATGTAACAATTTGTATTTGGAACAGTATGATTTGTGGCTCATTCATGCGTTAGTAGAGCGGTAATCGTCGGTATTGATCGGTTATAGCCATTGTTTGAGGAGTGTTTAGTCTCACCTCTTACTAAATTGATGAAGAATTGCTAAAGTGTTTCCCAAAAACTACTGATGCTGTAAGACCTACCAAAAAAGATCCATATTAATAATTTCCTGCTAGAGCTTAGAAGTTTTGTAGAGATGCAATTCATGTAAAAAATATACGTTGACTATTTTGGGATTGGAAAATATGAAAACTTTTACTGCGCTGTATTCAAGCTATGTTAAGTATAGTATAGGTCCTATACTATTGTACAAGTATCTGTATAATACAACTAATGAGATATAATAATTACAAAAACAACCATTTGCCTTGATAAAAAGTAATTTCACCATTTTTGATGCAGCCGCTTCAGTGTAATCAACACTTTTAAAATAAGTAACCCACAGCGAATATCTTCAGCAGCTCATTTTTCACATTTAACGAAGCAACTTACAATAGTTATTAATATTTATTGTATAAAAATCCAGTATACATTGATCCCTTAAATGTGTAAATCGAGTATAGACCTCGTGGGTACTTGGAGGCGCGAATACCGGCGCGCGCGCACGCCCACCGCAGATAGCGCTAACGAGACCCGTATCCGCGATCTGCGAAGCATTTAGTAATATTATTCATCGCTCTACACTCCGCCGCATTATATCCAGAGCAGTTGGTATTATGAATATTATTGGCGTGGAATGCAAATAGTTGTTGCCACGGTGGTTATTGGAAGAGTATTGATAGAATCCGACTACGGGGCCAGTTCAATTCTTTTTTATAATTATGTTTGTTTGGACCTTAGATTGAATCAGGCGCACAATATCTGAAAGTACGATTTTTGACCGTGCATGGCAACACCTGGTCTAAACATCCGTATCACACTTTCAATTTACTACTTACTCGAATATTTTGATGTTAAGGATATGTGGTAATTTATTGCGGCACAAGCACAATTAGTGGAAGACTTTCACGTTCGAAAATTCAAAATAGAGACCCATTTGGGGGAAATAAAAGACTGACCACAGATTCAAAGATAAGAAAGTAACAGAACACACTTGACGCACGACGGGGCGCAAAAATATCGCAGCGGTCTGTCAGATCCATTATAGAAATGTCAATTCGCATACTAAAACCTCTCAACCGCTGTTGACGCAGCGCTATCGCAGTGTCATCCGTCGAGTTTTAGTATGCGAATTGACATTTCTATTATGGATCTGACAGACCGCTGCGATATTTTTGCGCTCCGTCGTGCGTCAAGTGTGTTCTGCTACTTAGCTGAAGATTTCGAAGAGGGATTTGTATAAGTATGCCTACTAGAACAGAATTGGAGGTATCAAATTGTATTCAAATATATTTATCACTTTTGTGTGTTTTAGTATGTTTTAGTACTAAATATTATAAGTAAGTTCTGCCTCATTAAAACAGCCTTACGTGTTATTTCATTTTTATGTTCATACCTCTACACAAGGATCGTGATCGTGACACTGATGCGTTTGTCGGCCACATAGTTCCAGTTGTTCCTCTCAGCCAGCCTGGGAATCACCGACCAGCACTGAGGACGTGGCTGAATACAAATATGAACAATTACTGCTTCGTAGAACCCCAGACACAGCATGATGAGTCAGCGAACCACGGCGTAGTCTCCATACTAATCTCGAGACACGGCTGAGATGGGTTTGGATTGGACGACATGAGGAGGAAAAATCTTCTCTATGGTTTACTTTAGATCTTACATTCTTCAACTATTTTCTACAAATTCAAAATTGTATAATTCAGAATTCTACCTAAAAATAATAGGTTTGTGGCGGATGAGTTTTCATACTCCGTCGTTCGAGGTTTTGCGCCTAAGCGCTGTGATTGACACTGGCCGTGTGGCAATGTCACCAAACATCACAAAATTTTCGAACGAACAGAAGAAGTTCGTGGGTGTCTCGGTTATGTGTTTGTTGTGTTTAATTTTTATCTATTTATTATGGTACCAATATAATTTACATGTGCTATTTTTACAAACTCGATCTTTTATTTCACCGAAGTAAATGGGTCTATATAACACCCATAGTTTCATATTAGGCTCATTCATTGCAAGCAGCAGACTAATATATTTTAATCAGTCTGCGAAGTACTTTTAAGCACATAAGTGTTTTTTATATATCATGCGTTAAATTATTGTTGTAGGTACGCAATAATCAATGTCTACTAAGAACTTAAAGCGATCTTTGATTAAGAGGCCATTCAACTCTTAAAAACAGCAAATCAGAGCTACCTCAGTAAACAGCCGGTGTATAAGAATCGGAACACGGCAAGATGCGCTTGATTATCAATCTACAAGGTACGGATTCCCAAAAACCGTCGATACGATCGAACCACTTTTCGTGACTCGACTTCCACAAACAGAGGCTTTTAGGTGAATCGCACACGCACCGGATGATATTGCGGTTTGTGATGGACATATGGCAACCTGTCACAGTCGCAATTTTGATGCAATTTTGTGTGCCCTGGGCTCCGGCTTTTCTTTGCGATTTCATAAAATCCTTTTTTTTAACAACCGGATCTTACAAAACAACACAAAGACATGCCGTAGGTGTGAGAACCACTTTAATGTCGGGCCATAGGTACAGAAATGCCGCCGCGGAAAGTTCGGTGTCGTACCCATTAACCTTATATTTGAAAATGTTCAAAGGATCGTTCTCTAATAGAAAGGTATCTCAAATATGTAAATTTGACAAACAGTTTCCAGAGTCACAGAGAATACCGATGATGTGGCCTAACTGTAAGGACTCAGTCACGGCTACCAGTGAGTCGTATCCCACAAGAAACATCTGTACGGCGATATAGCACGATCCGAACTCGAGATTATGCTAAATCGTTGTCGAGACGTGTCGAACGAGCTATCTCGAATCGATATAAATCATCTTATTAACTATTGTTTCGGGAGGTGTGGTGTGAAGAGATCCTATCTGCTGATGTGTTTTAAATTAACATAATAGGTTTTGTGAATGGCCGTTGCCGTCCTGTGTTTGTTGTGAGAGTGGAATCGTGGTTATTGATGATATTATGATGAGAGGTGTCGATCGCTGATGTAAGGTTCTCGCTGCTGGTGTAGCGTAGTATGTATTTTGCATAGAACCAGTGATTTTTCATAGACCACTAGAGAATCTTTGCTATTTTTTCCTAGTGACAAACCAATTCGCATAGGTAAATAACTCGTCATCGCCACCGAGTCAACAAAAACTAAAATTAGTAGCATTTTTCACCAACAGTAGTAACGGTAGGTAAGTATCAAAAATGAACACAGAGTTTTGTTTCCATTTCAATTCACAGATTTTCTGATAAAACTGAGTCACAGACCACCACCAAACTTCTCACTAACCAAGCAGTACTGACGAGTTACCGCCCAATTCGGCAATCGAACTATTAACTCGGTGCCGCGTACCACCGTTGAGCCCGCAAGCCAGCCGCACCATGACGTTGGGTTTTCGTCCATCCTCTATCCGGGTTATTATAAAATAATGAAACTCTAGTGCCCCGCTGAGAGCCACAATTGGTCTCCTTAGCCGCCTCACCACCCGTTTAGCTGTTTTAATTTTTAGTTTGTCTACTAACGGTTTCGTAATATCGAAGCTATAGTTCTATAGAACACTGTGTCCGCCTACACGTGATTGCTGACCGCTGTGTTTTGTAAATTTAATTTGATAGTTGTACGATGTGAGTTGGTATTGTGTTGATCAAAGTTGGTTCTTGTATCAAGCAAAAAGCTGCTACTTCTTATGCTAACGTAAACTAAATTTGCACGTACCTACTACTACCAGTCTATATAAGGTGTAAAAATATTAGCTGCAAATATTTTAAGGGGTGAACCAGCCCATGAAACTGAACAACTTTCCTGAAGAAACATAGGTCGAAATATGAGAAAATTTTTTGGAACTCCCATACAAATTGATTTGGTCGGTTGGTAATTTTGTATGGGAGGTTTAATTTTTTTTTCATATTTCGACCTATGTTCCCTGGGGAAACTTGTTCAGTTTCATGGGCTGGTTCACCCTTTAAAATATTTGCTTATTTTTTTACACCCTGTATACGTACTATTTATAAGTACAATAAGCGAGCTCCAGGAGTGAGGTCCAATTTATCCTTCACATTTCAACTTGTGTTTCATTTTTATTATTATTTTTACGGGCTACTTAATTTATCAGTAAAGTATTGGTTTCAGTTTCAGCACGTAATTGTTGTCATCCAGTCCTTAATTTATGAATACGGTTGTCGTAACGCAGTGACTGACATGAGCACCTTTCTAGCCGAAACGACTCAGGAGGTATTAGGTCAATAAATGAAAAGAAGTAAATAAATAATCGTCATTTTATGTTTGTGGCCACAAAACCTAATTAGAAAACAGCTAAAACGCCACAGGTGTTGTTGTACTGATGTTGGTGCGTGAGTTTGGGCCACGGGGCCATGGGGCGCTGGGGCCATGTGTCGGGGCGGTTGGTGGTATCTGTGATCTTCACGCGTCGGCGCCGGCGCACCCCGCACCGCGCTGTGCTGGACACTGCTGTCAATTCTGCGTGCACGCGGTTTTGACCATACTGCTGCCATTTTGTTTAATAAATTACAAGCTAATGTAATTATTAACCTTAACATTAACAGCCACGACAGTCCACTGCTAGACATGAGTCTCGCCAAGTTGTGTGTATTGCCATAGTCACCGCGCTTGGCAGACAGATTGGCGAGCACAGTGTAAGATTTTACATTGACAGGGAACGCTGTTACCTACTCCTTGGATAATTTATTCGTCCCTTGATAGATTTTTCCCCCCTAGCAAAGGCAATACCCCCCCTAATTGGGGGAGGCCCATGTACAGTAGTGGACTCTTATATTGAGATAGATTTTTATAACACCTACGGTTAGAATTGGGTTGATGCTATTCTAAGCCGAAATCACACGCCATAATGTAATTATTAATTAGATTGTTTACACGACTTTTTATGAACACTCCTGTAAACTTAATTTACAAAATAACAAAATATTGCCAAATATTATTTCAAATTTAAAAACATTGCTCTCCTTTTTGGACTTACGTAGAGCGTGTTAAAACTATAGAACCGTAGTCCAAAGTTCTATGCTCTCTCATTTAAACTCATAATTTTGTGATCAAACGTTACTCAGACAATCTTGCAGTTCGGTTCACTACCTACTTCCTTCATACAAGAATAGCTACGATACTTACTAAATAAATAAATAAATAATGCATGTCAGAATCGCCACTACTGCGTACTGCTGCAATCGCCGCCAACATGCTGATTATGATACGAGGTCCTATTGTACAGTAATTACAAGTTATTTACGAGCAATATTCGTTTTACGGTTTGTTTTACCCCCTTTGTTGGCGGAAAGAACATTGCGAACCACTGGCTGTTTGAAATGCAACGGAAAATCATATTGTGGGTCCAAGAAGGTTCTAATTTGCCCCATTAAAGTAGAGTCTGGGCTAAAAAAAATTGTTGTCTGTAAAATCAGTTTTCTGCTGATAGTTGAATGTGACAACGTCTAAAGAAAATGCTGATGGAATCACGATGGAGTGGTTGCATTTTTCAAAAGAAAATTGCTAGGCTGCCAAACGCGTACGCTGATTGTGCCTCTTTGTCGGTTGTTCTACGCTCTCGCACTTCAAACCGTAAATGGAACGCCTCAGAGCGGGTAACGCTGCATGAGTTATGTTTTTGGGTGCGTGTAGTCACGTCAAAATCTTGAAACTCATAAATTCATTACATAGTCAGCATTTAAGCTGAAACTACGAGGTACCTGGTCCAGGTTGTTTCATCTTCATTTCGAATCATCAGGCATGTTCATTTCGAATCATAAATTTATAACCACACAAATAAGAATTTCACCTCTGAACTGTTTTGCAACGCAATACACCTATTAAAATAAGCGACACCTAACCAAATAAGTCTCCACCCACTGGTCAATATACATTCACATAAAAAACGTACTTTGCAGTATGTAATCTTTCATATAGTTACAATAATTACAACTGATGTTATTTGCGTTGAGCATTTCCTACGCGGATGGCACAGATCAACCTGTCCGGCGAACATTCGATCACCGCGCGCCGTAATCAATGAAGTCATGTCGGCGTCTTTGCGGTTTAACTAACCGAACTTTTTACTGAGACTACAAAAGCGTGGATATGCTAACTAAATGAATATAACATATGACTGTTGCATGGGTTGAAAAAGAGTTCTGAAAGAAACTTAAAAGTTAGGTCGAAAAAAATATTTTTTAAGAAAGAGAAATGCTAGGTGCTACGTCGTAGCACTCGTAGCAACACGTGTAGATACACAGCATCCGAAGCATTTCCCATCACAAAATCTAAAACTACCGAAAGAAAAATACAATTATGATACTGTGGTTACTTTCTGTCTCATGCATTTCGCGGTGGCCCATAATTGGGCCAAAACAGTCGAGATGATGCGATGATGTACTTTGACTTTTCGCGCATGCAAGCTAGGGTCGTTGTGTAAAGAAAAGGACTAGCTTGTTACAAATTTGGATCAAGGCTCGGGCCCCGACAAGTTTCAGTTATCAAGTTTGTGTTTTCTTTATATGAAGAGTTATACTTGTTCGTTTAGTAATAAAGCAAGGGTCGTGGCTATGATTGTGTTCAACTATTAGCCAAAATCTTGACGATGAATATTGCCACATCCACGAGCGACATCGCTATAGTACTGCCTTGTGCTCGTCACGAGGCATGTCCCACGAGAAAGCCGCTGACTCAGCGCCGCCTCTTTAACTCTTCCCCGATTGTTCCACGGGGCATTGTCTGTCAAAGTATGTCCCAGACAGGGCTGCCTAACACTTGAGGAAGAACTGAGCAATCGAGCGATTATGTTTCCATAATTGATAAATAATAATAAGTTAAACAAGCTTACTAGCTTAGTTTTGTTTACTTAGTACCGTGAAATCTAGAGATATAACTATCTATATCCAGCCAGGCTAACAATATACCCTACGCTTACCCTGATTAATGTGATGTTGTAAGAGCTAAATATCAATTGATAAGATTTGTTAGTTGTAGAGAGAATTTGTTTTATTTCCACGTAATTCATAAAGGTATTATATGTATATTTTTCTTTTTTATCCAGCTTATTCTTAAACAAAAATTTCCAAACTAAGATTTCTAACTTGAATTTTTTCAAATGATCTGTTTTTCTCTTTGAACATATATTTCTTCCTTTAAAGGGAAATATGTTTTCCGACAACCCTATGCCCCCCCCTTACCTCACCTCAAGCCCCTCGCACACCGTCCAGTTAATTAGTTTTCATTAGAATTAGACAATGACCACGTGTATTGTGCAATTTGTAATCGACTGTGTTTGGACGTAGGATGTTTTTGTTGTGACGTCAGTAGGAAGTTTGGGTTTCTGCAAGTCATAGTTATTCGTAACTCTACCAATGAGTACACTGTTCTGTTCATATAGTCATTAGTTTGAAAGCTATACACATAAAATATTTTACTTTTATTATATTATTCTGTCAATATCTTGAGTTCAAATTCGAAATTCACCTGTATAGTCAGTTGTGTGTGTATTTCATAAGGATAATATTATGACAGATTGATAGATATATTCAAATAATATAGCTGGATTTTATATTGGTCTCTATGTCATCATTTTCATTAATATATATATTTGCCAAACGCATGTTGCTGAAAGTACTTACTTGTAGATACATCTTGTTTCACCTTTGACAGAGCTTGTGATTTTTTTTCAACTGATTCATACAGTCAGCAAGAAAGAATTTACCCGTTTTTTGCTTAGTTTTTACAAAAAAGAAATCCTACTTTTGCTTAGTTTTTATACGTTAAATAACTCGATATACTAACGCACAAACCTTGCTCATAATATCTTCTTTACATACATATTGCATTAGCAACCGCTAGATACTATGTCCGTCCCCCAATCGTAAAACCAGACAATAATTTTACAGCACAAAAACCACATCCCCCAATAACGATTCTACACAAATTTACCAAAGGGTTTTTAGTATGTCACAGTCACAGTAAAGAAAAAGCAACAGCTGATCGTCTTGACAGTGGCTATATCTTTAAAACTGTTCTGTCGTTCGTCGACTCGGGATCCCACACGAAAAGCTAAGTGTCTTAAATACACACATATATCACGCCTTTACCTTATTAGTGGCAGGTAGAGCAGAGCGTTAAGGGCCGTAATAATACGATCCAGGTACTTTTCAGATGATTTGTATAAATAAAAATAAAGAAAGAAACGAGCTTATAGTATGTAAAATATAGAATGACCCCTGTGACGTTTGTGACCGTGAATTGCTCCAAGGTCATATACGTCAAAGGGATCATCCTATATTTAACAGACTATAGTGTTCAAAAGCATTGGTTAATTCGTACTTTTATGAGTACACCGCAGCACTGCAGTGTTTAGTTAGCCATTTTTCCCCTACTGTGACGTGGTGCAATTAAGTCCGGGCGGCGGATGGACGACCCGATTACTATGCAAATAGGGACGTGCAATGTGGTCCGCGCACGACCCGGTTACTCTACGGCGGCCATTTCACGGGCTTAAATAGCAGCCCTTTCTACTGACACCGAACTTCAAGATGATGAATAAGTACCTATAGGCTTGTGGGTGACGATGCTTCTGTTTCTTTCCCCTACTGTGACGTGGTGTAATTAAGTCCGGGCGGCGGACGGATGACCCGATTTTGACGACTGTAGGCTTCAAGGTGACAGTATAGGCTTGTAGGTGACAATGCTCAGTTTCTTTCCCCTACTGTGACGTGATGTAATTAAGTCCGGGCGGCGGACGGACGACCCGATTACTATGCAAATAGGTGCGTGTAATGTGGTCCGCGCACGACCCGGTTACTCTACAGCGGCCATTTCACGGGCTTAAATAGCAGCCCTTTCTACTGACACCGAACTTCAAGATGATGAATAAGTATTAAGTACCTATAGGCTTGTGGGTGACGATGCTTCTGTTTCTTTCCCCTACTGTGACGTGATGTAATTAAGTCCGGGCGGCGGACGGACGACCCGATTACTATGCAAATAGGGACGTGTAATGTGGTCCGCGCACGACCCGGTTACTCTACAGCGGCCATTGCACAGGCGAAAATAGCAACCCTTCCTACTGACAAGATGCTTAGCCTTACTTGCACACTGTTTGAAGATAAGTGGAAAGTTATTGATCCAGTTGAATGCGTGAATAAAGATTCTTGGCTTTGTTACATGGTAAAAGTATTTTTAAAATAAATTTTTGATCGGATCCCAGTATAGTTTTACAGCCACTTAAGTCCACTAGTGTATCAAAACTTATAGTAGTATCGGGATTGTATGCAATACTTAGAGTACTCAGCCTGTGTTTTTTTTTAAAACAAATGGCAATCCAAGATCTCAATTTACTATCTCTCAAAAAAAACATACTTTGTGCTCCACGGAGACGTCTTGGACGAATTTCAACTTCTTAATTTAAATCAGATGTTTTAACGTTTAACTAGTCAGATGCGCTACTTGTAGAAGGCTGTTGCAAAATTCTGACACTGAGGTTCATTGGGTCGTTAAACGACTCAGTCACCCCCAAAAAAGAAGAAGAACGTTAATTAAAGTTTTCATGTTTGTCAATTTTTACAATTAAAAAATATTTACGTCTGGCTACTTAGATAGCTTGGTTTCAGAATGGTAATATAAACTCTACTAGATATGCTCCTTGCAAAAGTCAACGTCTTGCTATGCGTTAGCCAATTCACTTGCCAAGCGTGGCGAGTATGGCAATACCATTGGCAATACCACCAATACGGGGAGGCCCATGTCCTACAGTGGACTGTTGTGGCCAACAAGTTCTACAATAAACGTCCCAATTCTCGGGCCGACGTACAGTCGTTATGTCACGCGACTATTTCTTCGTCCTCACTGTTGCGGCAGAACCGATTAATTAGACGCGACACGAGGTACAGGTAAACCACTCCTGCCGCCGACTGTACCGGGCCCTTGGTTTATACCGCCGGAAGACGGGAAATTGCAGGATGGGAGCTATATGGTTTGTCTACCACTTATTTCATGCTTGTTTATGTAGAGCAAGACCACAAGTTATGAGGTAACTTTATCGGTATCGACTTTACACTTGTTTTCTGTTTCCGAAACATCTGACTTCTATTTTAGAGCAGGGAATATTCATGTATTTTTTGTCCTTAATTAATAGTTTACTACTTTTTAACGTAGAAAAAAATATTAATGGGCTTCAAAATACTCTAGATATTTTTAAAATTGAAATTTAAAACTTTTAAAAAATTTAAGCAGTTCAAACGTCGCCATTTTGCGCGCGCTTTGCGTGACGTCACATGACACGTCCAGCGGGTGTTTACCGTAGTGTTTACTGTGGACTTTGAATACAATGTTGTCAGATGACGTCACATTTCGTTCGACATGTTTTGGAAGTTTGAATTTCGCTCCCTTATTTTGCACCTTTTGAATATTATTTTAGGGGTTTAAATAATAAGTAAATTTAAAAAATCCTTTTCTTTATAATATTACGATAATAAGTATTCAAGAAGAAATATTTTAGGCCATTTCATATTTTATGCATATTCCCTATTATAAGGCGCCACACCAGCGGCGTACTACGTGAAGGAATAAACTTCAATATTATAAGTTAAGCATCTATAACACACCTACCTGTTTTACTTACCTGCTGTGTGATGTCGGCTTAAAATACTATCACCTCATTTATTTTCCGAGGGTGTAGTCAGAGGTTTTACGTAGGTATATTTCAGTTTCGTGCGATAGACTTACAACCTATCACTACAATGAAACATAATTTTCTGACTGACCGTCTAAAGACTGTCATGTGAGGCATAAATGTTCATTTTCTATGAATTACTCCGCAAGGGATATGGGCGTGACGTATCTAACTAGGTATGTATTTTACTTCCGAATGAATCCATCGGGTCAAAAGCATACACACCGAACAGGTTGCAATGAAAATGTCAGCGATATAACTCGAATATTTTATAAAGTCTGTCAAAATCAACAAACAAACATTTATATTTTGTTTCCGATCAAAAATCCTTTTGGCGAATGTCAGGCGAAGTGACCCGACAGAGAACCCGACAGGGGGGTTGTGAACATTTCGTTTGTGGTTATTGTCGTCGAGCACCGGCCGTGAACAAAAGATAACCAAACAATATAAAAACCTCACAAACAATCACAACATTTGGGACGACAAAATAAACGAAATGTTTTGGTCACGGTACTTCTAACGCTTCATTATATTTTAATCAATTCAGTGCTTCAATTTTTAAGGTTGGTGTTTACTAGGTGTCTGTAGACAATTTTCATGGTGGAACACTGATTCTTACAAAGTAATGACAGTTGCAACTCAAGTATTGGAATTTAAGTTGTCTTTTAATTCGATTCAGTTAGAATTGCAAATTTAAAATCCACCTAACTGTTACCGTTGACAGAACGACTGAAAGACATCAACGCAATCTATTGTCTACAACTACGACTACGACTCAGCTACGTTTTTGCTACTACTCATACACTAAAAGGTTTCTTTTAAATATAATTAGTAAGTTACACAACCATGTCAGAAGCCTGCTACTTGTAGAAGGCGGTTGAAAAATTCTGACACTAGGGTTCATCGGGTCGTTAGACGACTCGGTGTCTTACATGAAAAGAAGAAGAAGTAAGTAATATTGACATGACAATACCTGCATTAAAAATTATCAAAGTTGATGAAATGAGACGTAGATACCACTCACTTATTTACCCGTACCTACTTAGCATTTTATTTTTGTCTTATACAGGGTGTTAGGGACAGCGTCCCGAATACTGATAGGGTTCAAGCAGACAATGAAACTGAACAACTTTCCCCTAGAAACATTTGTCAGGAAACGACAAAAAAATTTCAACCTCCCATACAAAATCGCGATCAGCTGACTGCATTTACTATGGGAAACCAAAAATTTTTTGAAGTTACCTGACATATGTTCCTAGGGGAAAGTTGTTCAGTTTCATGGTCTGCTTGCACCCTACCAGTATTCAGGATGCTGTCCCTTACACCCCGTAGATGATCGTAAACAAATCGTAATAATTGTTCTTTTTTTCAGCCAGTATTTTCCATTCTTTTTATCCACGAGTTCCAGGGGGGGTGGTTGGTATGAAAGGGGAGGGTTGTGAAAAATTCGCATTACGTTTGAAGATGTGAAGCGAGTCAGAAAGTCATTGTGCCGGCGATAGCGCATCGACTCTCCGCGCGCTCTCGCTTGTAAAATTATTATGGACGGGGAAAAATTGAGAACGGACCAGCTTTATATTACAAATCTTTTGTACCAGTTTATACCTAGTTCGGGTCGGAAATCACTTGGATTCAGTCACGAAAACTAAAGTCAGTTTTTAGAGTGCTTGGGAATATGACAGCTCACACAGGAAATCTACGAATCATATTCGAAATACCAAATGATATGACACATAATTATGACATTTGGGCCTTTCCTACACTCCAGCGCAAATATAGCGTCGTGCGTTAGACCTGCGTCGAGAGCGGTTTTTTTATGGGGAGTGACGTTTCTAGTATGGATCTCATAGGCGCATACGTTAGCTCAGCGTTATTTTTGCGCTGAACTCATAAAATACTTTTTAATTCTAGGTTAAGCCATGTAAGCTTCAGCTAAGAAGAGCCTCCTTTCTATCCCACGAGTGTCGTAAGAGCAACTAAGGAACACGAATGTCTCTCTTTTTTCTTTTTTCCTGTGGGACACCGAATAGTTTAACAACTCAAAGAGCCCTAGTGAGAACTCGAATGTTTCATGATGAGTATAACAATTTTAGGTGACAATATAGTATTTACTCCTGAAAAGCCTCTCATATATTATCAGGCGTGCCAATAACGACCGTATTTTCCGGCTATTGACGGTCTGTTTACCCCGTGAGGGATAAAGTCATGATATGCCTATGTTTGTGCCTGTAGTAGCCTACATGCACCGCTTGAACTTCGCAACATATTTGATCGATCGCCTCTGTCCTTGTAAACTTATCACGCCATACAATCTTTGCATGTTCCCGCATATAATATGCATAAACGCCACTAATTATAAAGTGCAACGTATAGTTTAAGAAATTTTACGGCTCAATGTCGTAAGGGGTTAAATGATTCTATAATTTTATATTACCGAGGTACTTACATATTTTATAACAGACGTCGTAGTAAACTAGGTTTATTTCAGAACCTAGACTTGAACTTTTAAAATTTCAAGCATAATAAGCTATGTACTTCATTGGTATTGCAGAAAACTTGAAATTTCAGTTTGCATACATTGAAACAAACTGCTGATTCATTGAAAATAACGTTGCGCTAACGTGTGCACCTGTCTGATCCATACTAGCTAGACGTCAGTTCCCATACTAAACCACTCTCGACGCACGACCCAGCGCCAACGTAGCGCTTGCGCAGCGTTGTGCGATGGACCTGCCTCGAGAGCGGTGTTTGTACGGGGTGTGACGTTTCTAGTATAGATCTGACAAGCGCATAAGTTAGCGCAGCGTTATTTTTACGCTAAAGTATGGGAAAAGCCTTAGAGGGTGTACGTAGGTATCTACTTTGTATGCACATGTGATAAATGAGCACAAAGTCGCACTTGAAATTGATCTACTAGACGTATTACTCTGCTGAAATCGTTTCTATTACCAAAGCAGCAGTGACTTACTATTGAGTAAGATTGATGTCTAGCCAGTATGCCACACGGACCAGGAGCTCAATTTCTCAATAGTCGTAATTTGATTCCGTGCACGAAGTCAGAAAATTGGACTCGATTAAAATTTATTTGACTCGATTAAAAAAAATCAACCCATAAATACAACAAAAAATTAACACATATTATGTGAATTATTATGGTATGTGTTAATCGACAAGTAAAATAGAGCGTGTGATGTGATAAAAGTAAAATTTGTAGCAGATTTCCGCATGCGAAAATTCAATAATAGAGCCACAGGAGCCGGCTGGTAGTTCCACGTGCGCACCCCCTCCTCCCCCTCCGCCCCCTCACCCCACACCTCTCCCGCTCGTTAATTGACTCCGACCAATTTCGCCAGTCATCCTCCTAGTTTTATATTTTTGGCGCCTATCGCCTATTCCCTCTAACAGCCCTCTATGTTTTTTACATGCCAGATCAATTATGATTTCGAATTGGTTTGATGAATCTGAATAAAATCCCATTGCTCTTGTTTAATTGCCTCGTTGCTCGTTTGAAAAATGAACCGATCGATACAACGCGCCATTGTTCCACTGACAGGCCAAACTTTCACACAAACTCGCAGAATTGAATTAAAAAGAGGAAACGAAAAAAGTTGAAAGGAAATTGTTGTTTCTGACACGCAATAATATTATTAAATTTTTCCTTAATTAAGCAGTGTGTAGCTATTTTGAATTCTAATTTAATTGGCCGTGCGTCGAGTGCGTGTACGGTTGCATACGCACACGAACTGCGGATGCGTAAAAAAATACAATTTCGATGCAAATTGGACGCAAAATTGCGCGAAACAAGCTCGTTTTTATCGGTTTTTAATTGTAGCTTATCTGGCTATCGATGTAAAAACTATTGTAGGTCTGTTGCATCCTTCAAAGGGGTTAGAGTTTCGATTTTGGGCGCGATAAGTGTCTCGCGTGGCGGGTAACAAATAGCTGCGTCGAAGCCTACACCGCGCGCAAATGCTGGGTGTCACGCGACTCGTCTCGCTATCCGCTAATCGTTCGCTCCAAACGATAGCAAGATAACACTAGAATAATAGCGTAATTAGGACTAGAATCGACCTTATTTCTGCGATTATTTTAGGCTGGCATAAAAGCAGAATTATTCACAGCACGAGCTCTGAAACAAACTGCTTGGAACATTGCTTTGAACAATTCTATTAGGTGATATTACGAGTCTATTCGCATTTTTTGTCACGCGACATTCTTTATAATATGCGAAAAACCGGAAGCAGGAATTTGTCTCACAGCGTGTGCTAGAATAAAGACGTAAATAAACTACATAATGGTTTCATATTAGCGTTGTCATGCGAGGTTCCTATGTAATTCATATTCCCATAATAAGGTGAGAGTGGAACATGCGAATTCATTAGTGTATGGAGTGTATGAGGCGGTGCGTCGAGTCGCGCGAGCAGACGATGCAATCGCCAGCCAGAAGCGACAGCAGAATGTCAGCCTTCTATATTAAATTAAATTTCACTAGAAAAATGTTGAACAGTAAGCTCTACAAAACAACACTAGTTAGGTACGTATTTATAAACCGCACTCAACACTGGGATCGATCTCAAGAGCGATTTTGACAAACGGCAGTCATTAGTATCTCAAAGTCGCACTCAAGATCGATCTCAGAGAATACCTCATTAGTATACTTTTTCAAAATACATACATAAATAACAAAATAAAAATAGTTTAAAAATGCAGCAATAATTGTTAAAAGCGTAATAAATTGAATATAAACTAGAGTTTAAGATTAGCAGTTTTCAAGAAATAAAATACTTAAAATGATAATAATTTTAATAAAGTATATTTTACGACAAAACACTACTTAACATTGCAAAATTCCGCGAAACTTAATAGAAAATTTACTGCTAAAATCAATTTCTAACCAACTTGATTCCAGAAAGTATCTTGGCAAAAATCATTAGATATGTACTTTTATCGAAAATAATTATGCTGTCCGTACATTTCTAGCGCAAAAAGCTCCACAAAGTCCGATGCTATCACCTGCATTGCATTCGTACTATAGGTTGATTAATTAAACTCAGCAATACATTTAATTGACGTCACTTATAGCACGCTTTCGATCATTTCGCAATAAAGGAACGATTGCCCTTGTAAAATGTCTATGGCGTGAAAAAAGTATAACATACATATAATATACTACAATATTACTTCATGTGTAACTTAATATTGCGGGTTTAAAGTTGTAAATGCAACGAAAGCTCTAGAAAAAGCTGTAATACAAAGTTGCCAACTGTCAAGTTCTAGACGGGCAGGTGCCGACACCTAACGACATTATCACGTACTCTGACAAGTAATTATTCGCAAAGTGACGTTATTTTCATGAAAAAAATAAAATTAGTAATTTAATAATTACTTACTATTAATTTTATACTAATAACAACGCTTGTCTTGTTGTGTACTTATACATAAGCATGCCTATAAATGTGAAAAAAAAAGTAATTTTAAACGAATCAAAAGATGAAGAGCACTGGGATTGGAAATTAAAAATTAGGACACTTCTGCGTTTTAATTTGCGTAAGTTCAAATTATATGGAATATGGCAATTGGTTTATGTTTGTATGCCATATCCAAACATTCCCGACACAGTTGATTTCAGCAAGGCATGTAAAAGGTAGGCTGGCAGCCATCTTTAGCAGTATTTTTAAACCAGAAATGGTCAGGATTTAGGGTAACGATGTTAGTTCCACAAATATTTACATACAAGACATTAAATTATAGAATGTATTTTTAATGCCAGGTGAAGCAGTAGAATTAAAGAGTCACTTTAAATTAAAGAGTCATTTCCGAAACAAATCGAATTCGACCGCATTAAATAAGTATTTTTGGATGACGGGTTGATTAGGAGCGCTGCCGACCACAAGCCCAGTGCCCTGTATGGCTACCAGCCAGCTATTTTGAAGGTGTATTTTTGAACAAGTGAAATCTGATTCTAGTACATATAATATAGGCACAACTAAGTGGATGTGGCCGCGTTGAAGTCGGTTTTAATCTCGTAGCATCCCACAGGAACATTTTTTCGGGATACCAACTATCCTATGTCTTAAATCAAGTTACCCTCTATCTGTGTATATATTTCATGTAAATAGATCTAGTAAAATTTTCTTGAAAAAGTAACAAACAAATAAACATACAAACATAAAGGATTATATGTGGGTAATATCTACTAATCGAATAATTACTCTCCGTCCGAATAGGTTCGAGTAGAAGACCGTGTGATTTGAGTAGGAGTAGTAAGACTATATGTCGCATGGGATAACAAAATTCTATTGATTAGAAAATACGGCTCGTAGGCCTGACCACAAGCCCATTGCCTCCCGGTGTTGCCAGCCCGAGGCGCGTTTGCGTGACCGGCTCACCAACCCTTGCGGTTTGCGCGCTTGGCGCTGCATGCCCTGCTGATTGGCAAAACCACCATCGTGGTTGGTGATGGCTTGGACACGTGCGCCTCATTTTGATAAACAATTCATATTAGCATAAAATCACGTCATCCCACACCCATCAACAAGAATATGAAGGCTGTATACCTGTACACAAGTTCAATGACTTATCCTTAGTAGGAAACTTGTAGGCAATTTACAAGAAAACCATTTTCAAACATGAACACAAGTAGAATTCCAACATTTATTACCTGAGATACCAGGAAAGCACTAACAAATGAATAGACATTACTAAATGGGTATCGTAATGACCAATTACAACCTTTCACCATTTGAATTAATGCCCATTTTATCTAATACGGAATACAATTAGAGATTCAGGCGCACGGTAAACATTTCTAGCGGGCGTATATTTCATTCCTTCACATTTCTCTCAGCCATAAATTGTACGAGTATTTCGATAACAGCATAAAACAGCACAAATTTAAATTTATGCTCGCGGAATGCATGTGAGGCGTGTAAAGGAGTCGAGCAAAAAACATGGCGCGCGGTGTGGAGCGAGCCTAATCTCACGTGATCGCGGTTCCTGGACTTCACCCCTCTCCCTTCAGGTTTCTTCAGACATCTGTTGCGGAGGTGAGATTTCCGTATTCATGTTACCTGATACAAGGCGACAGATGTATCACTTTCATGGGAAAATAGAAAAACATGAATGAGATGAATTTCTAGTTGATAACCCATTCAAAAATGGAGATACCCAAGCTCAACACAATAAGTAGTCCAAGAAACGCCAACAATGTGCTCCAATATTTCAAACTGCGCCACATGAATGATCAAGTCCATTCTGAGAGTGTCCCTGACATCCATCACGGCGTCACTAAACCCCGCATTAGTAGGCCGTGGCTGGCGCGGGCGCACGGACGGGACGCGGAACGCCCGAAAGCGCACGAGAGCGCCGATCTTGGAGATGCCTCGAGATTGTGCCCATTTTTCCTCCAAATTGCGCCCTTTGTTATGCAAAGCGCGCAAGCGCCGTGTGCGGGCGCACAATCGCTCGTTTGTGCCCCGCGCCCGTGTGACGCGGGCCTTATCGCGCGCCCATCGAGCCTCCGCGGTTTTTACAATGCGCCTAGTCTGATTAGAATATTTCATCAGCTCGCGCCTAGGCATAGCTCATTCTGATTTAATTGCTGAGGTTAATGCTCTCGCTGTGAGGTCTTTGACAGTCTTCACACGTACGCATTTGTCATCTAAATGGATCAGATTAAAACGATGACAAGCAGAAGGATATGTTTAAACGACAGTTGGGAAATGCTTGCAGCTTATTTATGTTATGTAAATGAAGTGGAATGCAAATAATCTTCATTTAACATGTATTCTGCAATCTATTAGTTGATTCGATATCAACAACCGGACACATTATCTATCACAAAGCTACGATCATTCATTGTACAAGCGGTAAGGTAGGTAATCTACCAAATGAGTCCTCAATGGTTTTCCTACTTTAAACATTGTGATAGTTTTACAAAAACCACTTTACGTTTTCAGTTTAGAATTGAAATTTGTCCTTTCATTGGTCGTTATGTCGATGGGCTTAAAGGCCAAAGTCTAGTTGGAAATGGTGGTTTTGTTGGTAAACTTTTAGTTATGGCTTTGGAGCTTTTCAGTGGACTATCTTGCATCGGGCCCATGCATCATATTTGTGGAGTGTTTCGTCATCGCATCGCATCGATCATGGATACATTTAATATCGGATTCCACCTGGCTTCTCTTACTTTTAATTACGATGGCATATTTGCAAAACTGATAAGCTAAGGTCGAACATGTTACCTACCTATTTGAGTAATTGGAACACAACATAATCTGATATAGGTAGGTACTTTATATGGGTAGTTAAGGTACCTGGTTAGGAATATTTTCATTTTATTAATTTCTTTATTACCTGCACAACACAGAGATAGTTTATTATGTGAACTTATCATTAGGCACTATACCTAGATATACCTACATGATTCAATTAGATTTTTCTAGGAGAGCCAAGCAAATTAAGTAACTATTTACGAGTTTACTGTCATAATTTAATTTTATTTACGTTTTATCTCAACAGAAAACAGAAATTGCATCAAAAAGATTTTCACGTCTTTTTTAATTTGCGATATCAGGAAATTGCATAGGTACCTTACTTTGTATTGTAAGTACCTGTTTGGATTTGAGTGCCTGCCGTTTTAGATAGATTTTCTTCCCTTCAATAAATATTTTTTCCTTATTCTTGACGATGCAGGGAATCGTGGACTTGTGAGTGTGGTAATTTATTTTATGTAGAGTTCGGTCTTGGACTGGAAATCGTCATTTCGTGTGCCATGTCCTACCACGCCGGTGGTTGTGAGGGCTCGCTATATGTGGGTGGCGGCTGTTATTCAGAACACGACCGCTCTAATACAGATTAAAGCACAGATATTATCTAGACTCTACATTTGTTATTCCACACCGGTACTGCACGACTCTATTTCACTAAATGAATAATTTTGGGAAGGTTACCGTACTTAATGGAGGAAAGTTTGGTGTTTTTAGATAACTACTGACCCCAAGTTTAACTATGGGAGTCCCATAAGCGTCTAAACAAATAAATGCCAGCAGTCTTTACAAATTGGTTTAAATTTCATAAAATTTCGAAATCAGTTTAATTTCATATCTGTATTTCCTATAAGTATATTGTGCTTGACTAACTGTCGTTCAATGAAACCACTCACTTATACTAAGTGACGATTACCATCTACCTACTTTTGCAACCCGTTATCTGGGTAGAAGCAATCGTAAAAAGAAACTTTAAATGAGTTATTGTCAAAGTTTAAATGCCCATTGTCAGTTGTAACAAGCTGATATCTAATGTTAATTAAAATGAGCGGTTTACAGGCTGCAGGCGTACTTCGTACAGATGTTGCGACACGGCTGCGTGTCCGTTTTTCATAACAATTGTTGGTTTTTACAAAATTTGCATGCGGCCACCGCAGAACAATACACGAGTCGCGATGTTAATATCATTGAGAATTAACCGGGAGTGGATTGTCGCGCTCCGAGCACAATAAACAATACAAAACGAATGCTCAGCAAAAACAAACTATAGAAACGGAGCCACAACAAGAAGAATAGGAAAATTGCTTTTGTTTAAAAAAATCTATTTGTTCGTGTCTCGAGATGAACGCGCCTACGGTGCGTCCGCGGCGGACCAATGGCGCGCGCGCGGCTTCCCGCCCCCGCCGCGCCGGCCAATGGCGCGAGCGCGCGCCGCCGCACCAGCAGTTTCCTTTTTTAAAAGTTTCGCCCTCAACTTCCATCCGATTTCCCGCCTCGACTTCTTAAGTTATGGACGATGAAAAAATACGTTGATTTATTTATTAAGACGCCACTTTTTGTGGAGTTAAATTATGATGTTGCCTGAAGACGCCCCTCACTGAATATTTTACAGTTTTTACGGGGTTCGCGTCGCAGCGGCCGAGAGGCTGCTGTATTAAAATTTCATTGGATTTTTATTGGTATTGATGTGGCCGCAATGAGAGAAGTATTACATTATAAGTGGTGAGAGATGATCTTGATGCTGCCACTTTCTTCAGCCAGTTCCCACGGCGAGGCTTCATCAGTAAGCAGGGCACACGTGGGCTGTACTCCGAACGTTTTATATCCTTCACTTTTCTCGAGCATCAATAACATTTTCTGTGTCTGAATATGACAGATTTATTAGCAATGCTGTATCAACAAAGTGAGCATGCATTTTATCATAGGTAGTTATTTATTCGTGAAATACCTACCTACACTTGACCATGATTCCTATCATAAGGAAATTTCTATTCGAAACAGAAAGGATACTACACCAATTGAAACCACCTGCTCAACACACACACACACACACACACACACACACACACACACACACACACACACACACACACACACATACAAATCACGCCTACATCCCTGACGGGGTAGGCAGAGCGTCAACGACCGTAAATTACGGTCGGTATCGCCACATCTGACAAATGTTTGAGGGTCGTTTCAGATAGGTCGTGTATTACTATAGCGACAGGTTGTCAGCCTGTCGCCTAAAATTGCAATACACAAGAAACCCTCGAGTCCCTTAGTTGGTTTTTACGACACCCACTCAAAAGAAATGGGATGATGCTATTCTAAGCCGGCACCACACCACCTGCTCAAAATACCCAATAACTACCAAAAGGCAGTCGTTTAATGCCTTAAAAAAAGTTATAGAAACTGTCGTGTTTTATAAATCTACTTAGGTATCATTAATTCCATGTTTCAGACGAATCAAATATCAGAATACAGGATCATTACAGGAGTAATTTCTTTTTACGAGCGTCAACGCCCTGCCTAACCCGCAAGACGAAAATACTACTTGGTTATGTATGTGTATGTTCATAAAATTAATACAGAAAGCATAAACATATTTACCGATTCGCTGACTTTCAGAATTTCCCCGATCATTGTCTAGGTATGCAACCAATAATTTCTATTGAGGTATTGCGTGCATTATATTTAAGATAAGTATTTGGATTAGGTAGGTACCTAAATAATATAGGATGACTATCTGGAAGAAATAGGTAGGTACCTATCTACAGATCGCACTTATCTATATAAAGGCAGAAAACCGAATGAAGTACCTATTCAGCTTACAAAATAAACAGTCAGTCCTTAAGTCGGTGCCCTACATGAAAATAAGAGGATAATGTCAAGTTAAGAGAATTTATTTGACTGCTGGTAAAACTCACTACGTGCCATTTCTATTATTCATACTTAGGTAATTTCTAGTCAATAGCTTCTTCCGAATGGTGATCGGAATCATAGGTTCAATTCCTACAGCGAACCAATTAAAATGTTGATGAACTAGGTAGTTTACTTAGGTAGATTAAGGCAGATCTCTTGCTTGTGCGGTAAGTTGTTGACCAGTTCAGTCCTGCACCAGCTACGGGGTGTAAGAGGTTGTTCAGTTTCATGGCCTGATCACGCCTGCAAAGTTTTTGTTACACCGTCTCTTACACCCTGTATGTAAGTATATCAGCGGTTTCATCGCGTTGAAGATATGCCAAACTAAAGAACAACGTGCCAACCCGTTTGCAGTTGAAAACCAAAAAACAACCCTCATAATGGTACCAATTTATTTACTTAATAGTATGGCAATAGTGAGTACATCAGGAAACATTAACCAGGGACCAACCCGGAAAATGGTAAAAAAAATCGACCTCTCATAAAAAGTTAGTTGATCGTGAATTTTCCATACAGCATACCTACCTCGATTACCTCATCAGATTTACGAAAAAATCCTTACTCAAAATATTGAATAGATGTTTGTCCAATATTTTAATCATATTTCTTTTGTGTCCGGTAACGGCTTGATAGTTGTCAAATAATTTGAAAGTAAGTAGTTACGTTCTTCTAAACACTCAATTCGATATCGTGGCCAAAAATTGTAAAGGCCAATGTTGAGAATTGGACATTATGCGCTGAGAGGGTTGTACCTCTGTAGCACCTATGAATTGTGGGATTGATATTAATATTATTTTTTTATAAGTAACTAAAAATTTGCATGCCATATATTTTGGTAAAACTATGTGAGACTAAACAAATACTGAACATCTAATTGTACCATAATTTCGAGCAAATAAATTTCTGTATTTCTTATATAATACAGCTTAAATCTTAGTACAGCTACTCAATAGAGAAAAACTATTACGTGATTTTTTATTTTAAAAGCCAAGTTAATGTTGTTCAAATTTACTCGATATAATTTATTTATTAATCTGTATGCACATCTGTACATTCGCGGACTTACGAGTAACACCAATGGCGATAAAGGCGATCTAATATCTTGGTCAAACATATTTGACTCGCATGTATTTTTTTATGCTATAAGTTTTTTGGGGATTCTGGAGATAGACGTGGACCCTGATTCAGCTACGCGATAGAAGATGTCACTTCAGTTTTTCTAGAAGGCGAATAGCCTCAGTGGCGCCACCTTTTTCAAAAATATTCGAAAATGCCTATTATCATGGGAATTAATAACGTAGCATATATGTTATTCTAGGTACTTAATAATACAAAATTTAATTAGGATTTAATTAGCCGTTTCAGCTCTATGATTTTAAATACTTATACATACACAAAGATCCACCTTTATATTATTAGTAGAATATGATTGAACTTATTTATTAATTTAACTTTTTATTGCAGAAAAGGTAAAACTAATTACAATTACATTTAAAAAAAACCAAGGTACGTATATAACCATACAACTACGGTCCAAGTCTTACAACTAAGTATGGTCCAAAATAATCCGGTACCTATCCTGTATTTTTTAAATAATGCTATGCTAGAATGTAGAACTTAGAAGGTGCAAGTGAAAAAGGCTATCCACTTAAATTACATCACAGAGAACCTATGTTTAGATTTTTTTATGGAGCATAGTCGCAATCCAGTCCAGGAATATTTAGTTGTATGTATATACCTAATTGTATGGTTTCATGGTAGTAATTATTTTAAAAACTATCCAGTCATCAGAATATAAACTTTTAAATTGTTTTTAATAATTATACCTAATGCTAACTATAATATAACCCTACCTACCCGATAGTTATGCTTAAAGCAAGAAAATGTTTTCCAATACCAAAGAGCAGTTATCTGATTCGAATCTTATCTGTTTTTTTTTTGGTAGCTAATGTTTTTATATTTGCTATAAAGGATTTACCTATCTAAGATCACAAAAATTACCGAAACCATTCTCCAAACACTCCATTAAAAATCAATCAATAATAGCAAACTCTATCGTACAAAGGATCGCGCGATCTTCTCGAAAACACATATCATTTGCCTAATTAGATTGGGCGTTAAATCGCCAAACAACCATTTATAATCTGTTCATTTAAAAATAATGCGGCATAAAAAACTCGTCAAAGATATTGTCAGGAGATACGGCACAGTCTGTTCGCAGGCTTCGTTCGAAAAAACTTAAAAAAAAGCCCTCTCGAGGCGATCCGTGACTCCTATTTTTTTGTTTTATTATTTTTAATTCATATTATCGTACGGCTATCCCCTTTAATTTTGTTTTTAAGTATGGCCCTCGGTATGCTGGCAGCTACATTTATGGATATTCAGAATTCCGTGGTGTATCGTCCACGGGGCGATTTCATTTTATGTAAATGCGCGCGGCGGCGGCGCGGGCGCAGGTGCGTGCGTCAATAATTGTGACAGATGTAACCGCTCCCACCACCAATTTAGTAGGCATGCCCCCCATATTATAAGAACCAAATCCTGGTAATGTTTGAGCTAAGTATAAATATTTAAGTATACTTACAGGATCCAGCGTTACACCGTAACAACAGGCTTTACTCTTTGTTCACTTTTATATTATGCACTTAATTTTTTGTCGCACTGCCTACGAGATGTAAGGGGCAGCCTTCTGAATATTGATGTAGTGCAGGTAGACCATGAAACTGAAAAACTTCCCCCTAGGAAAATGTGTCAGGAAAAGACAATAAAACCGACACCCCACACAAAATTACGATCAGCTAACTGCATTTACTATGAGAAGTCAAAATTGGGACGTTTCTTTATTATTGCAACATTTTGGTATGGGAGGTTTCCGGAACATCATAATTTGGGCCTTTTGATCCAAGGCAATTGTGATCAGGCATTTTTTAGGCAAGCTTGTTGCATCATCGTCTGCATCGTCACTAACCATCAGGTGAGATAGTAGACAATGCGGGCCTAAAAAGTATACATGTAATCAGCTTCATGGTCTACATGCACCCTATCAGTTTTAGCCGGATTGTTCCATATAACCTGTATAATAATACAAAGCATTGTATTGTAGAGCTTGATGTGATGGACAGGGGAGGCTTGCGCTGGGCATCGCCAAACACGAGCCCAACTCTTGCGCATCTCGAGCGCGATCGCCCCGCCTGCGCCTGCGCTGGCTGGTTGCAGTTGCAGGTGTACAGTCGGCCGATAAAAACACGCATATTATGCTTTCTCAAAACGTTCCAGGTTCCAGGTAGGGAGTAGATAGAAAACGAAGGAGCCAGCTCGGTTATGATACCATAGGGTACACTATGTCTATCTACCTCTACCTATGTAAATTACGAGCACAACATTCAGGATTTCCACATCAACACGCGGATAAAGTTATCTTCGTAAGATTATTTGTACTTAGCAGGTTATTAGACGGTAAAGTTTTTTTGTTATAGGAAATAGTAAATTCTCTAATACTTCCTCCGAATTCGATCGCTAGCCTGACGTATTGAAGTAACGTCGCGCAAACGTTTGATGGATAGTCTGAATCGTCTGAAGGATTGCCAATTCTGTATTTTGCTATGAGTCCAACTGTACCCATGTACTTCACAACATTAGCGCGTGATCAACCGTACCTCGTTGTGAAGATATATGAAGTGAGAACGTACAACGTGTTGCGCGAACAGATAGAGATTGCCTGAAGGATTGCCAATGCTGTTTATGCCGTATTGTAATTGTTATTGCGTTTATGATTGTTACTGCTAAGTGTGCACAAGTAATGATCGTGATTGAAAGGATTGGAGTTATATTTTAAATTTTAAAAAAAGTAATAGTAAGTTGGTCAAAAGTTATTTGGGCAAATTTCAGTTGTCGGATTTTCGAATGCAAATTATTAAACTTAAACAACTAACTTTTTAATCAACTAAATACATATATATATATATATATATATATATATATATTATAAAATAAACCTACGTCAAAAATATATGAAAACAGCGGGAGGTAATATGATGTTTTAATTCTGTTCAAACCATGGGTTCAAGCCATGTTACCTAACGTCATATTTATTCTATACTTACGTGTAATATTTTACCCTCATATTGGTAGGATTGGACGACGTAGAGAAAATCGTAACATTGATATCACAATATATAAGTTCTAGTGTAGACGTTTTTGTACTTTCTTAGAAACTATAGATGTAAAACTTTCATAGCTCTACCTTCTACCATTACCATAGATATCTAAACATTAGTTTAATGTAAGCGTTTTCCAGTATTACCGGTCGTATCTTAGGACTATGATCACAGTCAGTGCAACCCTCAAAATCCGCCCTCAACACATTTAGCATTAACAAGGCATAGAGCAGTGCGCGCGCGCCGCCGGGTACTGATGGGCCGGCAGATACTCCACATCGGCCGGTATGAAATTATTGCGAGATTCGTGCTCGATGCATCTGCTGAGGACTGGCTCTGTACACTGAGAAGAAAGGAGTAGAAACATGTTTGGAGACTGAGCATATCGTCGAACAGTATAGGCATTGGTAATCCTCGAAGTTCGTTACTAAGGGCGCTCCGGCAGTAAGGCAGATTGGGATTGAAATGCTTGCTCGATATTTTTGCTGTAACTGTTGCTGTTAATTTACCTACACCTTGGACCTACACAAGTGAGTTCCTAATACAGGAAATATACTTACAGAACTATTCACTCAATTTGATTACCTTTTCTGTATTAAACTGACGTACATATTTTTCAATCAGCTGGCATTATTTAATCAATCATAAACAACATTAAACAGTGAACTTACACAATCTAAAATCTTAATCTACAAAAACATGTTAATCAAAAGAATAATAGATATCTATATTTATAAGATGCAAAGCTTTCTCCTCTTAGGTTTCAGTCGCTGGCGAGGTTTTAAAGATAAATCTCCTCGATAGGGAAAACTCCAACTTGCATACAGTTACAGTTTGCTGGAAACTCGGACCATCTCTAACCATATTTTTTGTTTAACTACTCATGTATTTTAATCCATTTTATATTTCCATTATGGTTTCTGTTGAATAAATTTGGTGTATAATTACTTCCGGATTAAAATAAGCACGTAATTATAATTATGAATAATTATAAACGTTAACCATATGAACAAAGAGTTTACGACCACTCTTTTTCTTTATAGTAAGTAACAATTAAGGAATGTTCTACGTTGACGATTCGCGAATGCAAATCGGAATTCGATGTGAATTTGAATTTATGACGATAGCATGTAAAAATTGTTGTTGGTACAGCTTATAGGCCTAGTTGGATCGGTGTGGATGCATTTCTTGATGCACTTACGTTGTCCGTAACTCATTTTTCTCATTTTGATCACCTAGTCTTGCTTGGTGATTTTAATATAAATTTATTGAAACAGTCAGATCCTTCGACGATAAAATTTAAGCAGTTTCTAACGTACATGGGCCTTGAACAACATGTTGACAAACCGACGCACTTTACAGCCGAGACAGAGTCACTGATTGATGTTGTTTGCACAAACTCTCGAGTTCGCGAAGTCACGGTATCGAATATTAAAGGTTCCACTGGACACGCAATGATAAATGTAACTTTGATGATAAAAAAAAAGAAAATTCCACCTAGATTTGTGACATTTAGACCCATAAAAGATATGGACTTGACTAGTTTTAACAGTGATTTGGAGTCTCTGGATTGGGAATCAGTTTTGAACCTCCCTACTGTAGATGATATGGTGCACAGTTATAATAGTCACTTGTTAACACTTTTTGATAAATATGCGGCCGTAAAAACTATTAGAATTAAACACAATCATACCCTGCCCTGGATTACAGAAAATATAAAGCACATCACTGAGCTCAGAAACGAGGCTCACGAAAAATATCGAGGTACAAAATCGGATGAGGACAAAAAGACGTGGAAAGATTTGAGTAATTTTTTAGAGACTAGCATTTTTAACGAAAAACGAGCATTTTTCGACCATTTTGTTAATTCGAGGACTTGTGATGGTAAAGCATTTTGGAAGAATATTAAGGACAAGGTTTTGGTTGATCCCAAGCGTAACGAAAAACTACCCGATCAATTTAGTAACCCATGTGAAATAAATGAACACTTTTTATCGATTCCTATAAGCAATGATTTATCCCAAGAAAATTTTTCCTTTTTTAATTCAAGTTATTTTTGCAATAATTGTTTTACATTTAAACGAGTGACAGAAAAGGATATTTATAATTTTATCGTTGCTATTAAGTCAAATGCTATCGGTAGTGATCTCGTGAGTAGGGATATGGTTATTTTAAGTCTACCTCGTACGCTAAAAGTCATTACTGAAATAATAAACCACTCTTTATTCACGGGTACTGTCCCCTCACAGTGGAAAGCTGCACTGGTGACACCGCTTCCTAAAGTGGATGACCCAACAGAGCTGAAAGACCTTAGACCGATAAGCATCTTGCCTTATCTATCTAAGATATTGGAAAAGGCTGTCTATGTCCAATTGTCAAAATATGTCGAAGATAATAATATCTTGCCCAGTCGTCAGTCGGGATTTCGAAAGGGTCGGGGAACTGGCACAGCTTTGTCGGATGTTGTTGATAATATACTCGCTGCACAAGATGTTGGTCATGGTACAATACTCACTCTATTAGATTTCTCTAGGGCCTTTGATAGTATAAACATCTCTCTTCTCTTGGCAAAGTTAAAATACTACGGTCTGGATGATTTATCTATCAAATGGTTCGGAAGTTACTTTGATCAGCGTTTCCAATCAGTACGTCTTGCAAAGGAGGACGGAAAAGACATGGTATCCGGCGCTAGGCTTCTTTCTCGCGGTGTACCTCAGGGTTCAATTCTGGGTCCGCTCTTGTTTATTTTATACAGTGCGGACCTTGTTACAGTCATCAAACACTGTAAGTATCACTGTTACGCTGACGATCTCCAACTGTACATATCTGAAGACCCACGCAATATAAAATCTGCAATAGACAAAATGAACCAGGATCTAGAAAGAATAGGAGAGTGGTCTATCAAAAATAATCTGATGCTTAACCCAGTCAAATCCAAATTCATGGTGATCGGTTCAAAAATGCAAATTAGCAAAATTTTACACCAGAATCCACTAGTGATTGTACAAAATCAGAGTATTGAAAGAGTGGATGAGGCAAGGAACTTGGGAATTACCTTTGATAGTCTCCTGCGATTTGAAACACATGTAGTAAACCTAGTCAGAAGTTGCATGTACCGCCTCAAGGTCTTGTATCAAATCCGAAATCTACTAAGCGAAAATTCCCGTATCATTTTATGCGAGTCTCTGGTTCTGTCTAGATTAACTTACGGTGATGTCGTATACGGTCCTAGACTGCTATCTAGGACGAAACGGCTTTTGCAACGAGTCCAAAATGCGTGCTGCAGGTTTTGTTTCACTGTCCCACCGCGAAGCCATATTACTCCTTTTTTAAATAATGCAGGCATGCTTAGCATGGAGCACCGCAGAATTATGCACCTAGCTAGCTTAATGTTTGATGTTATGAAATTTGAACAGCCCGAATACTTGCGTGAAAAATTGAAATTGTCACAATTGCACGGTAGGTATGGAATCAGGAGTAATCGTGCTCCTCTTGAAGGCCATGTTCATCGGTCAGTGGCGTTTAGAGGCAGCTTCCGCTTCCTAGCAACAAAATGCTGGAACTCTTTACCTCCCCCTATCAGAAATGTATCCACCAAATACACATTTAAAATAAAATTAAAAGCTTACTTACTGGATTGTCAAAAAACAGGTAACCCCTCGCAACTTTTAGGTTAGCGGTTGCTGCCAAAAAGTGTTACTCAGTAACTTTGTTCATTTCAAAATTTTATATCTATTTAGTATTTATTTTTACACTCGATTTGCGAATAATTTACTTTTAACTTGATTTTACATATTATTCACACACACACACACACACAACACGATTTTATTTTACATAAAACTACATTACTTTCTCACACATGTTTTAGCAAACACTCGTAACGTTCACTCTGGGGTAATGGCTGAAAACCAGTGCTGCCCTCTTTTGGGCATTCTTTGCACTGAGCCTTGGCCCTTTGCATCGCTGCAGCACACATGTGCGTTCTATTACTGTGTTAGATTTTTCATTATTCTTTGTTTGTGCGTCTTTCCACTTTGAATGTATATGTGTGTTGTTGATTATGCAATAAACGTTTAATCTATCTATCTATCTATCTATCAAATATCGTAGCCATTTCTATGATTTTGAAATAAATTTAATCAAACCTAGTATCGAATTTATGGTGATAGCATGTAAAAGTTTCAGTACCTACATATTGTAGCCATGTTTTATGATGTTAAAATAAATCTATTCAAACCTAGCATCTAAATTTGAAAAAATAATATACCTTCACTGAACACTTTTTAGTAAGCCTATACGCTAATCTTAGATGAGGTCTAAAAGTGGATAGCACACTTAACGCACGACAGAGCGCTCAAAACGTCGCAGCGGTCTGTCAGATCCATACTAGAAATGTCAATACCCGTACTAAAACCGCTCAACCGCTGTCGACGCAGCGCTATCGCAGTATCGTCCGTCGAGTGCGGTTTTAGAATGGGGAGTGACGCTTCTAGTAGGTAATGGATCTGACAGACCGCTGCGATATTTTAGCACTCCGTCGTGCGTTAAGTGTGCGATCCGCCTTTCCTAGACAAATTTGTAAATTACAAAGATTTCAGCGATAATTCCTTACAGATTATCAACACTTAACTTATCATGCTCGGATCTTACGAAATCGTAACCAAAATACACAATCCCATCTTAAATTACTAATGCCCATATACCATCGAAAGGACGGAGTGTCGACGCCCGCGGCCCGGGCGGGGCGCGCCACCTGTACCTACTTCTTGGTACCAAACCGTTCCCGAAACTATATTTCATGTGGTCACTTCGAACTGTAATTATTGACTTCGGTTTCTGTGGACGACATCCTACGCTTGAGCAGTTATGTTCGTCTTTTGATGTGAAGTTACAAGTTTTCTTGTGCTACAAGCTCCTAAGATCAAACTATTGAAGTGTTTATCAAAGAAGGTACCTATCTATCTATTTTTTTTATATAAATAGCATGAAATAGGGAACATGTTAAAGTTCCATTTAATCACATGATTGAGGTAGATACTTTCCTATTAATAAAAAATCTTCAAAACTCAAACTAATCTTTAGAACCAAACATAGATACATAAATAAGCGAATGTTGATCTTTTAATTTCTAGTAGAGAATAGAAAGTGGTTATTTATAACAGTGGCCATTGGAGTCTAGACCCTGAGGAATTTGTGATAGCTTTGGAATGCATTCAGGGAATATCCGAAAATTATGAAAGTCGCATCGCATACAATAAACATGCTCGTAAATAAATAAATAAGGCCGAATTTAATAACAAGCCCCGGCTAAGTAATGGCCGCCAGGAGGCAGCGTTACATATTTTATAAACTCCCTCCATTTTGTAAACTTTTACACACATTTCTTAGCGATGTATTAAAACGTTTAAACACTATAATTTGGTGAGGACCGGGGCATTATACTTTTTTATAGGAATCGAATGATCGGACCACGCTTAGTCGATCTACAAAAAGACCAAAACGTGCTAGCCTGTCGAACATTTCATTTTAACATAAAAATGCACTTTTGTGAGCAAATATAGCGCTATAAGCTTATGTAAATTTATTGAAGAATTTTATACGTTTTGACACGAATGGAACTAAATACTTAGTTGCAGAACTTGTAAGCAAGTCAAAGCTGCTTTTGTGTAGTTCCTTACACACGACACGAAAACGGTCAGTTGTAATGTAACTGCCGATCAATTGGACAATTATGATTCCTGTCCAAAATAATGATGGTCGGTAATTATCGAAGAAAAAGCTCAAATTACTGAGCGCACGTCGTAAGTGCTGGATTCGACACTTTACACCACTTACAGCGCATAAGAACTGTAATTAACGTTCTTTTGAACAAACAATTAGTTGTAATTATGATTTTGGTGAAACATAATTACGATGAGAGCACAACCAGTTGACGAATGTCAAAAAAAGACATAATTTAATTCGCCAAATAGAACCAGGCAAAGAATATTAGCCTATCGCTAAAACCATAAATTCATTAAAAATAGACACGTGTGCTGGCAGACCAGTACTGAATAAAAAATAAGGCTCACGCATGAAAGTAAATAAAATGTTATTGGTATTTCACTAGGATGCCATCACGAGTGTCGGTGGGGTTGAATGGGAGGCATGCGTGGTGCGCGGGTGCGCGTCGCCGCGGTGAGGACTTTATCCATCGTCCACGTCTTTGGTGTGCAAACGCCGCGATCTAGATCCGCGGCGCCGGCGGCGGCGGTGTCGGCGCGATCCTATCGCAAGAGGTGTCCGCGCGACAATTGCTAACACCGGCGCCGTACAACAACGCGAATTATTCAGCCGATGAGGCATCCCGTGCGGTGTGCCTGTGCACGCCCTTGCGAGCGCGCGCTTGCATCTCAAACCGACACGCTCGCATTCCGACTTCCAATGGATTTATTATTGCGCACAATTCAACATACTACGAAATAGAATGCAAAATAGACTATGTTCATTTAATCATGCCATCTAGAAAGTAGATTTTCAGACAACAAACAAAATGTTTCTTCGGAATACCTGACTATAACAACCCCAAGATAAACTCATGCCTCAACGTCTCACGCGCATGACATGAACTTTGCTGGCTAGTAAAGACTCGGAGACACGTAGTGCGAAGCTGAGAAGATGGCTCGTTTCTGAGAAGGCAAAGGGACGCAAGGAGGATGAAGAAGGGCGGAGGAGGGAGGATTCCGTCACGTGCGCGAGCGCATCTGATAGCGGCGCCGACGCCGAACGCCGACGCAGCGAGAATGCCGCGTTCGCAACTCCGCAACACGCAAACCCAAACGAGATGCACGGAAAGGGTAAAAAAGTTGTGAAGAAATAATGCCTCTAATGCCTAGCCTAGTGCTAAGTATGCGTGCTGGTTCCGGAACGATGTCAGCTATTTTATAATGAGTGGTTTCTAGAATTGCAAGCGTAATATGCATCGTGACTAGTTATTGTATGTAAAAAACGTCTCTACCTCTACTGAGAACCGTAAGAAAATGATATTGCATTTTCCGGTAAGAAGATAATAAATAAAATAAAACCATGTCTGCACGGTATGAAATCGTAAAAAAATGGACACAACTCATAACAATAAAGTGTGTCGAAAGATTTTGACATTGGAAAAAGCGTCACGGCAACGCATGCGCGGCTGAGACCGCCGGGCGCGCCGAATCGCGAGCATTCCCGCCTTTTTGCTAAACTAAGAGGATGGATCCAGAGGTTCTGGATAATCCTAACTGAAAATCCAGAACTGAAAATCTACACACGTTTTCTGATCCTCCATATCAGTCGTTGCTATCCACCGATTTTCCCGTCTTTTCTTCTTTCGATGTGAGACACCAAGATGGCGACCAACACATTGGTTGGATATTTTCTATTCTATCCTGTAACAGTAATAAAACGGTATTGTAATTTATAAATCATAATACGCACAAATAAAGCAATTCTTCTGGTTTCGCGTATTAGTACGGAAAAAGCTCCCCTTCATCAGCTAAAATGATAATCGACCATTTTGCAGTTTATTGTGCATATAACAGTAACAGCACAGAAAGGTTATAGACAAAAAAAGAAACAAGAACACTTGTCAGGAAACAGCAGTACAGAAATATGACACAACCCGTCAACGAACTAAAACGTCTTTGATCCTGGGGCGTAAACTTTTGTTTTCAATAGTATTATAGATAATACTATATACTATAGGGCCGCCATTTCGCCTACAAACACTAATACAATTAAACCCGAAGTTTTATATTCCTCGTGAGCCTGACTCCATCCCTGCTCCATGCAGACGTATTTATTGCGACACTGATGGCCCGATGCCCGATGCTCGATGCTCGATGGCTGATGGCGGCCAGCAGATACCAGATTTTGACAACGATCCTCTCGGCTTTGATACCGAAACCCTATTGTATCAGCTTTTTGTGGCGCGAGGACGTTCCATTTTTATTCGCGCCAGCATTTCATAGTCGGTAGCTTCACTTGTCCAAATGCTGTGGCAAAATTCGAGAAGAGCACGAAGAAATAATTTTTCCTTTGTAAGCGACACATTAAGCACAAATAAGTATGTATCTACTTTCCACGTAGATTGTAGAGTTTACCTTTGGAGTCAAGCGAGTAAAAGTACCCAAACGTTGCATATTTTGAGATTACACGTCAAAAAGATAGGTACCTACCTACATAGTGATTGATAAGTACATAGGCTTACTTTATGAACATTTTACAGTCAGAAATACTCCGCAATCAATAATCAAAGAACGTAACTCGACAAGATAGATAAGTTTGTAAGCGAAAAGGATCCAAAGTTTAGAGTGGGTAATATAAAATTAGAACTTAGAGATTCCCTAAATGTAAGATAATTTTATCGAACTCGGATTCAGCTGGATGGCTCTCAAGTCATTCCCGACTGATCCAGCCAGCCACCATCAAAATGAATAAATTGCATAAATATTTATCGGCACGCATCGGCGACCGGCGTCTACTGGCCTGCGCAGGAGTGGACAAAACGCGGACAACATTCCCAAGGCATAATTGTTTTTTGTGATGACGAAACACGATTTGGTGCCGCTGGTGCCAGGTTTGAAGCGCACTCATTAGAGAGATAAGAATTAGTGATTCGATTATTGAAAGACACAGGGCATTTATAATTAAAAGCACAAATATTTCTGCTATGCGAAAAACGGACGCGGCGTTCAAAGCAGCAAGATAATAAAATCTTACTTGTTAGCGTAGGCTCGGAAAGACAAAACATAGATAGGCGTGCCTTTTTTGAAAAAGCGATTAGAAAACGTTCGTGCACAAAACAAATTTCCCTGGAGATTTACAATAGTGGCTGGAGTTGCACGCGCCCGTACTCCGACGGCATAAATACATGCGCCTGCGCCGAGCGGGTGCTGCTCGTAATATAACGAGGAGAGGGGGCCAATTTAACAGACTTATTGTCTCCGGGCCCGCCGAACTGGGGAACTTATTCTGCTGGTGTGGCAGGAGTTTTCAAGGTTTAAAGGTCAACCGAGATTTTAAGCTTTTCCTTAGGTTTTCGTTGTCTCCTTGCCATTGTCACATGTGCTTGTTTTATAGAAAATATCAGGAATGCTTTCTGTCATTCACGTAGCACTACACTGATAATCTTCTAGACCTAAGGCCACTCTTGGAAATCCATGCATGAGGAAGATGTTGTTGCGGCATAATGGCAAGCAGCTAATTTGTGTATCTGACTTTAGCTAGTAGCAGAATCAGTAGGTACCGGCTCTGTGAAAATACTCGATCACCACCAAACCACACGACTTGAATTACCAGAATCCCCATACTATACAATGCGAGACATCGAGACGCAAAACTCAGCAAAACGAGCACGAGAGTCCGCCCTGCCGATACAAAACAATGGTATTTAATCAGGGATGATAAATGCAACTTTGGACCACGTTTTTTAACGTCCCAGTGTATTGTTTGGCGGGAGCTTACCGTTGGATGGGCAGATAAGTCGCCGCTCAGAGTGGCTCAGCTGACAAATTGGAATAAAAGGAATATTTATTCGTGTAGGAGTCGTGCTGTCTTCGAGATGTAGGGAAACGTTTGTGGGTACTCAGATTACGAGTGGGCCGGGTAAGAGTAGCCACTCAGCCTGGAAGTCTTATCGCGATAAACGTAAAACCACTGAAAACTATCGATACTTTGCTTGAGTACCTATTATCGATGATAGTTTTCGTTTACCAGCGCGGCTGCCGTAATTTTTTTTTTAAAAAGATTTACACTTTTTGCTACAGCTAAGTCATCAGAAAAACTCTACAAGCTCTACATTTTTACATGCAATATATATTCTGTCATTTTGGATAATGCTAAAGTTAGTGCACGAAATCAAATCAATGATACATAAGTAGTAGAAAGCCAGTCGTCAGATACAGTATTTGCTAACAACAATATCCCTTCGTATCGGCGCATGTTTCCTTCGGCAGCAGCCATCAATACGTTCATAATTTTATTTATTGCTGAACATATCCCTTACTATAGAGGTAGTTTCGTTCGCTTTTGTATAAATCACGATATTTTGTTGAAATAACCTTACGAGCTCGAGTACGTTGAGTTCGCCTGTAGTCTGTTGATCGTAAATTTGCGGTCAGAACAGCAGGACGCCAATATGCCCAATGGGCTCACGACGGATAGGCAACTGTTTTGATTTATACAGACTTGCGATTCCGGGACAAGACCTTCCCTGTGTTCAGGATACGATGGGAGACGAACAACACTTTGTGGACCTATTGGATTTTGCATGAATTTTCGGGGAAAAGGAACAAAAACATCGTTACATCGTGCAGCTAGCAGTTAAATAGGAACGCTTAAAATCGATTGTCTTATATGACGGTATGTAATTCAGAATATTCGTATTTTTTGCTGTTAGCAGATAGGAGCGTTTATTTTAAATCCTGTTCTGATAAGAATCATTCTTTCATTCACACAATAATAACAACGAAACCAGCTTCTCAAGTTTCTGTCGCTCCTAGGCCATTCACACAAACTTTTCCCAAAAGCTCGAACAAGTCCGACGACACCCACGCGGTCTCATATCACGTACTGCAATTTCCACATCCAGATGTAGGAATCTTATAGTGGTTGTTCCAAGAATACCGGCCAATTCTGGGTACACAACTTGAAGCTAGAAGCAAGCAACGTGACGACATAAACTAGGTACTTAAACAATACGAGGTGTTTCCTGTTGTTATTACTGCAATTATACGCACCCCTATACGATACTTGAAGTTTTATTTTCCTGAGTCAAATGCAAAAGAGGTTATAAAATAGGAACAGTTTGATGTCTATCGTATTCGTTAGTCATATTTCATAATTAATAAGTTAAGAGCTATCATTATAAGCTTCAGGAAGATTGAAGTTAATAAATAGTACTTACCTAGTACTTAATAGCTCAATAATTAATTAGTTCAGTTAAATACCGAATCTTATGGACTTATGCACGAGCCAGAAAGTTTTTAAGCTTGAACTAAGGTTTTCTAGGGTTTTGTAACACCTCGTATACATATATGAAAGTTTGTAACGTCGAAAGAGGCGGTAAAATTTCAATGGACACAAGGATTGTTTCCAGTTTAGAGTTGCAAATTTTGTATTTCAACAATTTGAACATTTTGTAAAATATAACGATGAATGTAACTTACCTTTTTAAGATTAAAATCTTCAAGATTTTGACTAGGAATATTATTCTTATATTATGACGGAATTTCCCCATTAATTTCATAATTTTATTTTAGGAGAAAAAAACCTGAAGTATTTGTTAATGGAGATTGACGGCCGCATAATCTTTGCGAATGACAACCTGCTTACACACAAGAGTGTGGAATAGCTTTATAATATTAAACTCAGATATTATAACACAAACAGCAGATACTACATTACCGATGGCAATAGCATCCCTAAAAGAAAGGGATCTTATTAAGCATGAAAAGGTTTTGCTTATCTTAACGACTCGAACTTTTGGACTTAACTACTTTTTCTACAAGTAAGTAAGTACGAGTTTAATTACTGCGCAAACTAATAAGAAATATGACATAAATTACGTTTAACGAATGTGCTTAACGCGAGTTTGATTTAATCTTTAATTATGAAAGATTGTCATAACGTTGTCTTTAAATGGGTAGGTTGTAACATTATAATTTTCTTATATTAATTTCAAAAGTTTATTGAGACGAAGCTTTACATTGTACGTGACAAAAACGGGAATACATTGGCTATAAGAATATGCCCAGACAAATGCGACGAAGAAAAAACGGCTCGCTCGAGCGGGGTATAACATGGATAATTAATTTATTAATTAGTATCAATTAATCGTATGTGCAACTTGTGTGCAACCGGCCCCGCTGGACTCGCGCGACCAACTTTTCTTACAACCCCACGTATTAACTCCCCATTAAACCCCATTTCTATTCAATAGGCGTAACATTTAAGTGAATTCCTGCAATTGCCGACAAGTTTGCTATGATCGATGGAGTAAGCAAGAAAAACTCTTTGCGAAATGATACAATGAAGAAGTCGCGGGTTTCCTTTGATTTTCTTGTAGTTTCCGCGAATCTGAAGTTATGAACTGGAAAAATGGCATTGCTCACGCTAGATTGCAGTATCTTATTGGCATCTTAGCATCATTTGCTTACAATTTGCTTACATTAAATTATCATCGCTATTTCGAAAATATTGTAGGATAACTATTTTCGCTCTTTCTGTAAGTTAGATACCTATGGTTCTTTAGATATCCGTTTACTCTGAACTAATAAAATCAAAAGACAGATATAGTTCAAACAAAACACCAATCGTATAAAAATGTATTATAAATAATTGAAGCTCTTTTGAAGAGTATCATAGGTCATAAGAACTTCTTAAATCTGCGTCAAACGTTGCTATTACACGTACATATTAACTCTGTAAAAGTAATCATGTCCGTGCGGCTACGTCCGTTTGTACTCTGATTTGTGTACTCCACATACATAATATTCGTTTTTTGCATACATACTATAACCTGATCTGTACATGCACTGACTCATATAGACTGGCTGGACATAGATAGATAACTGACTGTCAGTGGATGTCTGCTGGAGAAATTTAAATTTGAATTCGGAACCGGAATGAATCACGCGCAGCTGATGCGAAGATATGCTACCTGTGTTGGTGATTAATGATTAGGATGATAGGTATGCTTTTTTTGTGGTACGGTTGCAAAACTTTAGGATCAAGCATACATAAATAAGTATGTGATGTAGGTCATAGAAATATATAAGGTGTAAAAATGTTAGCTGCAAATATTTTAAGGGATGAATCAGCCCATGAAAGTAAACAACTTTCCCCAAAAAACATAGATCGAAATATGAGAAAATTTTTGGACCTCCCATACAAATTGACTTGGTCGGTCGGTAGTTAGTTTTGTATGGCAGGTCCAAAATTTTTTGTCATATTTCGACCTATGGTCTTTGGGGAAAGTTGTTCAGTTTCATGGGCTGATTCGCCCCTTTAAATATTTGCACATAATATTTTTACACCTTATATATAGAATTACTTATTTGTCACCAAACTATCACTTTATCAGTAAGGAAGTTAAAGTTATACTTTACTTTTCATCTTATGAATGCAACTTATGTCCGTTATACATAGGAAATAAATGCCGAAAAGAATAATTTCTCGAAATATTGAAGCATTTGGAATTATCAAGCTCTTTTTTGGACGTTTTATCAAAGAAAACAGCTATTGTTTTTTGCCTTTACATTAATTATTGTGTCTCGTAGCGATTTGGCTACGAAGTTTTTCGGAGTCAGCATGTTTTTAAAAAAATTGGTCACAGGAGTAGCTATAGTTAGTATTTTTTAGTTACTGTAAGATCCGATAGATAGAGCAGTAATTCACAGGGTGCTCTCTAAACCAAGTTTATGGGTAGTTCGAGAACCATTCTAGATAAGGACCTGTCTTTAAAACCCAAGTGTTATATAGGGTGAGGTAATAAAATTGCCCGCCACATTGTAACAAAACGATGATTGTGTTTATTCAGGGATAATGTTGAAATTTTGATTAGTTTCGGCAATGGTATGTTTGTCTCCGTATAGTTATTTGTCAGTATAACTAGTTATTAGCCAATGATAGTTTTACTGCTTGACCGGAAATCATATTAATCGTAAAATTTATACATCTATCGGCGCATCGCACACTTAACATTTCTTGTATGGATTTGACAGAACGCTGCGATATTTTAGCGGTCCGTCGTGCTTTAAGTGTGCGATCCACCGTACCCTATAAAATGAAGGTAGATACCACAAATCCAGGTATTTATTTCTCAGTGACATCACATTTTAATAGCCTCTGAAGAAAATTCCTCGATCATTCTATAAATACAATACATCAATATGCAGTGGAATGGTGCTGAGACAGACTTGGCAAAGTTTGACGGTGAATTTAGTAGTCTAGATAAAGAAATCAAGTACAAAAAGCTTTTCATTTCTTTTGTCTGTCTCTCATGGACACCGCTTTTCTACATATTATTTTAATGCTTATGATTTAAGAGAAAGGTTTCACATGCCATAAAAACGACTTATTCCCTCGGGAAAATATTTAACAGTGGTAGCAACCACACGGCGGGCCGTTAGTCAAAACAAAAAATAAATCAAACAGGAAGATAAAAATTGTCTACGTCTCAGAATGTTCAGAAACAAGACTTGAAGTGTCTTAAATCGTAATTGTGTTCAAATGTAAATGATTAGGGTCGCGCAATAACCTCACAAGCTTACTGCACGTCAATCTCACACGAATGGAATTCAATAATGTAACTGGTAAATGTGAGTGACCGGCTACCTTCGTAATATACACAGGATTACAGAAGGATCACTTTTACAAGTTTTGTAACTAACAGTGTATTGTTACAGTATTTGCATTGAATTTTAAAATGAAGCAGGTAGAAATAAAGCTTAAACAGAATAGCTTATAACGCCATAAACTTGCAAAGTACCTACTTCATTATTAGTACTTCCTTCCTTCCTTTTCCTTTCTTATTGTACGGTCAGGGACAAAAGTGGAGTCACTTCTCAGAAAACTAGGTTTACTTTTTAAAAACACATTCGATTATATTATGTATGTGTGAGTAAGTTAAAATGATTGTGTATGCGATAATACACCCTCTTGACTGACCCCAATTCTGTCCATGACTGTACATTAAGAAAATCTCATAGTATGACTTGGTACCAAAAATAATGTACCTAAGCATTCAAAAATATATTTTTGTTGTATTCAGCTTCATAACAAAATACATTACAATTAAGTACATATAGAGACAATCCCTTGAAATCCTTTGAAACCACAACAGAGGTAGTGTACCTACCCTATGTGCTGCGTGAGCGAAATGGTCACCTACAGGTGAGATGGACCATCTGTGTTTATCCAATTTTCGTGCTACCGTGCCGTATCAGATTCGGTAGCAATCTCACTACCCATTACTCTATCATTCTTATCTCAAACCAGATGTATCTGTCGATGGTCAAATATGCTCAACGGTTTTAGGCAGTAAGTACTTTTACAGCCTGAGGCATTAAAAAAACAAAAAGTAAGCAGGGGTCCAAGTTTTTATGACAAAAAATATTTAATCGTATTTAACAGATATTAGAAAATGTTTAATTGAGAAACGGTTTTAGCAACCATTCATTTTTTTAATGTTATATTATAGTTTTATAATCTACAAGACAAATATAAAACTAACCAAATTATGTGTACAAATTATTATAGAAAAAAAAGCAAAAAAGTAACTCAACAAAATACGTGAGTACGTTAAGCAGCGTAAAATGTTTTGTCGAAATTAGAGAAATATAATTTCAGTATAATATATTTAGATTGGTCGCGAGAATTCAACAGAATGTCATTGTTTTTTGTTTATATATCAGTATAATTATTTTGATGGTTAAAAACAGTGTATCAGCCTCGTAACATAACGAACTTTGGTATTGGAGCTCCATTAGATTGAATCACATCTGAACAACCAGAAAATCAGGTTCTGACCAACTCGTTTTTATGAATACTTTTGTTTTGGGTTTTATTGAATATGTTCTTATAATTATAATGAAAGGATTTAGGATTAATTATGGTGGGCCATTAGGGCTTCAAGTGACGAGGCCACAGGGGGCCCAGCTACCGGGCCAGGGTCCCCCCAGGGGGCCTATCCCACGGGCCTTCTTAATCCTGGAATGCTACTTTTTGTGGCCCATCTTTTGTCTTTTAATCAAGATTGACGGAAGTAACATTTAAGATCGTTATCTCATTATTGTCTCCATGTTTTTATACAGATGTAATTTTGATTTTATATCCTGCTTGAGGTTTTATTGACAGCTCTTTTTAATTTATTACTTGACCGTTACAAAAAGAACCTGTAGGATATTTTGTCTTGACGGTGAGAAAACTGTGTGTACGTACGTATGTATGGTAAATCTAAACGTAGGTCATTACTTATTGGTGACTGAAGCAAATGGTCGTTTTAAACAGAAGCTTTGTTCTTTCCATATCTCATACTTATCTCAGCAACGACATAAAGCCCTGTGAGGGTTCTCGGAACTGCGCCAGTAACGACCGACTGCCAGTGCCAGTGCAGTGGGACACCATCATTCATACTCCACTTATAATGATGTTACAAACATTACCTAACAGCCAGCGTGTCCACCCATTGTACCAACAAAAAACCACTTTAAAAATGACTCCCAATTTATTTTAAACATAAATAATAAAATACAAAAACACATTTCCCATGACACCGAGCTGGGCGTTCTGTCCGTTTGTTTGTTAGAGGTAGTTCGAGCGCCATCCTTCTTTTTCCATCGTTTTTTATTTGAATCGCTTTGACATTTGGGACTTGGGTCACTTATTAAATTAGCCTTTGTATTTAAATGTACAATTAATTATGTTTTGTTGAAACGCTTCTGGTTATTTTTCAATACATGAGAGGATAGTGGAGTTCCGGTGATGGTATTTTGACTTCAGTGGCAACTAAAGTAGAAATCAAAAATCTTATTATCAAGTATAGGTATCTAATAATAAATTATAAAAACATTTTGGTATTCCAAACCAAAAAATAAAGTAAAATAAATTATTACATTTCATCTTTTGCATTATTCTTATGACAATTCATTTTTAAACCTTTATTTGACATTTGGGTAAAATTTGATTTTAAGTATTACCAAATAAATATGACATCCAATTTAAACGAACTCACGTAAATATTTGTTTTAGGCAAAACTACCAAACATTATGTTGGATTTTACTTACATCTAACTATTAAACAAATCTAAAATGCCTTGTTTTATCTTAATTGCGTAATGTAGAAGCCTGTGTTCTAATCAGTCATCAGAAATACCACTCGAATATTAAAAACCCATCTCGACAGTCTATTGAACTGGTATCAGATGTCTAACAGATTCCCATACTAAGTAGAAATGTATACAGACAAATGCATAACATTAAATCCGAATGGCTTAAACGTACTTCCTGATATGTATGTATGTAGGCATGTATAATCTTAAACGACGACGTTTAAAACAAAAAATGTTTCTACACTCGAACTTTCGCCTGGCTTCGCCTTCACTACGCAGAAGCACTTTGAGTTACAGGTATCTGCCTATAGCTGAGCTGTATCAGCTTATAACTATAGACTATAAGTATTGAAAACAAGTTAATGATGATACCTTAATAACTTGATTTTTAAAAGAAACGATCCCGAAAGGACAACATTATTTTTGACACCCTGTCATATATTTCGATAGAGAGACAAACAATAAGGTTGCCAAATCGGGATCGTTTCTATATCTGATCGAGATATAATAGTACTGGTGCCTGGTAGTACCTAATTGATCGCTTTCTCCACAGCTGTTCTAGTATACCTACATACAGAACAGGTTAGATTGGTTAAATCTTTCAAACTAAGCAACAAACATGACAACATAAGTAACAACAACTGTACGTGCTACCACGGTGTATGAACTTCGGCTGGACAAACAAACTTCTTTTCTTCTTTATTAGTGTGGATAGATAAACCCACAGTAAGGAGGCTCGTTTCGGTGTCCGTAAGGCATGCAATGAGTTGGAGTTCTAAGAACTTGGAAGCCGAGCCTCGGCATGTCATATCAAGACCGTAGGGATGGCTAAGTTATGCCAGGAATGTTGATATCGATAGTTATGCTGTGATCGGAAAAAAAACATCAAAAAGTTTACCGGACGTCGACGGTTCTGCAAATTGACGCGACATGGCAAACTAATTGAATTTGTTAATTTTGCATAATGAGATGGCATTTTTAAAGAAGTTACTAGATTGTGGTAAAAATATTTTCATTATGGGTAGGTACTGGTTACTTCGTTTGCTAACCAAGCAAGAAAATTGAGAATTCGATGTCAAAACGTATTAAACGCTATAAAATCTACGCATAAATAAGAAAATCAACGATCGATAACGGCGATATAGATCCCCATCACTTAGGCAGCGCAGGCGCAGGCACACGACAGATGATCACTCATGCGCGAGATGTTGCGCGATAAACCCGCGGTAGCCACTCATTAATCTACCCCCTCCCCCCTTCTTCCCCCACTTTCCAGTAAAGCTCCCCACATTCCCCTCTACCATCCAATGCACCAATTAACTAGACACAGAGACGAAGCTCTTCTTAGAATCCGTGTCACCCCAAATCTAGAGGCTACTGGCCTTTGAAAAGATGGCTTCTCTTTCAGTGACATTTTGAGAGATAAGGCAGGGTCGTAGCTACTGGTATGACAAAATATAATTTATGCATCAGTCTATGATCTAAATATCGTTTAGATGAATGATAAGATCCATAAATCGATTTTTAGACTGGCTATTGCGAAGGTACTATCTATTGCCAGCAAATCAACCTACCAATCAATCTACTTATATTGGATTTTCATACAAATAATTAGAGCCACTAGTATAAGTTGATACCTAAAATAGGTATGTTGATGTGCTGACGATTGTACCTCCTGGAACTGCCAGCAGCTACTTGTTGTAGAGTTTTGAAGATTGCTAACTAAATAACTATATAAGAACATACATTTAATGTTATGAATTCAATATTTTAATTACATTTTCTTCGGTATAAAAATCACTTAATTTGATATGGCCAGATTAACATAATCGTCTCGTGTGGCAAAAAAAACATGATAAAGATAAGGTTATCTTGTAGATGTGCTACTGTTTGTAAAGCTGATGTCAAATTAATATGGCATATTAATTACCTGTCAATTTAGATAACCAGATGTCATTTAATTACGGCGAACGGCTTCCCGAAGTGGAATGCATTAAAATGAATTTTATTTCATCAAAACTGGATGCGTAATATTTACATTTCGGTTGAAGATACTCCAATTTAGTGTAGGTATAGTAATAAATTCTTCAGTTAAGAGTCTCTTCACAATATCAAAAACGTCAGTTCGTTTGTTTCGCTCTTACGACAATAAACGTCAAAATGAGGGTAAAGAACGATAAACGATTGCTAATAGGTTGTTGAATTAGCTTTGTCAATAGATTAGATTAGTAGATTTATTTAAGTACTAACCTACGCTAGCGAGGCTGGCTAAAAATAGCTTTATGTGAATTATTTATTTTACAATCTTTACAGTGGTAGCTCATATTATCCATTAAACGTTATATCATAGAGTTCAAAGTAGGTAGATTTAAATATGATTTTAATATAAGCCAAGAAAATAAAACCAGCAGTTTAATGCACATTTTGCTACCGTTATTAATTCTTAGGTAGTAGTAGGTACGGTCAGCAAAGGAGTAAGGTGTACAGGGGTGCTCCAAACGAATTCAAATATTATTGCCCCAAATGAAAATATAAAAATTCTAGAAATCAATTCTCGTAAAGTAAGTCATTTTGTATTAAAAATTATTTGTAGAATATCAATATTTTACTTGAAATGAGAAATATTTCAATTCGTTTGGAGTACCCCTGCTAACCTATCTCCATTGCCGACTGTACCTACAGGTCTGCACCAGGAGCTTGCAAACAACTAAGGAGAGACAACTATATTTAAACTACGAGCTCTATTTTCGGCCTATACAGGGTCCACAGTACAAAAAAAAAACAAAATTTCGGGAGGAAATTCACTCCGGTAAATATTTGACCCTGGGCCACAAACTGTAACAATAAATCAAACAAGGATACAACATGGCAGTTGTAAAAATCATGTCTCTTTTGTTTTTTTTTTATATAAAGTAGACATACATTCGCTAAGGGAATGGTCGAACAGAATCGAGTCGAGTAAAGTAGCGCTGCGCACGAGTTTATCAATCAAGCGTGCAGTTTACGACCCCTGTCAGTTTAATGTTGCCGCTGTAAACCCCACTAAACCGTAATATGTGGTAATACCCGCTGTTTGCTTAAAGGACACGATACACTTGAATCCTTAAGGCGAATCGTATTTCGTACAAACGAAAAACTGTCAATCGACTTTATACACGGTGTCCTGTAAATAATGGGCGAAACGGCACTTGAGAGATACATACATATATCACGCCTGTATCCCTGGTGGGGTAGGCAGAGCCACGTCCAGCAAATATTGAGGGCCCTATCAGATCATTCGTGTATGACTGTAGTGACAGGTTGTCAGCATAACGCCTTAAGTTGTAATACACATGAAACCCTCGACTCCCTTCATCGCCTCTTACGACACCCGCGCGAAAGACATGGGGTGATGCTAGTCTAAACCGGCATCACACGTCATCATGTGAGAGGTAGCTGACATGAAAATATACCTCACACATGCCGTTGATCCATTATTTACGGGACACCCTATATATGAGTTACAATATTTTTTTTAGACAAGCGTATGGGAAATAAAAAAAATAAAGGCGCACTTTGCGAAAGATTATTTACGGTTTTAAAAGATAAAGTTACTATAGTCTGTAAAATATATAACTAATACTTATACTATGTAAAATATAGGATGATCCCTGTGACGTTTGTGACCCTGGAACAAATGCTATGACATAAGGGCCATCTTCCTACTAAACAAAGGAAAATGGACTTTATGTCATAGAATTTGCTCCAAGGTCCCAAACGACTCAGGGATCATCCTATATTTTACATAATATACGTATAGATTGATATGTGTAAATGTTGTGTACCCTTACTTTCAGCCCTTATCAGCAGTGTTGCAGTGTTTTTCTTTATAAGTATGTTACAATGTTACATACATCCATACATACACAAATCACGCCTCTTTCCCGTTGGGGTAGGCAGAGACTATTTCCTTCCACTTGCTACAATCCTGACGTACTTCTTTCGCTTCCTCTACTCGTACATTCATCAGTCTGTAAGTATGTTACGTACCTATTATGTCATCGCTTAGGGCAAATCATTTCAACGCTTCTACTTCAATATACACGTTTTCAAGTAAAAATAGTACTGCGTACTCGTTGACAGCGTTCCATACACAAAATAGCACCGATTCCTGGAACCTGGCGAGCATAACCCGGCCAGACTTTCTCTTACATTCAACTCCGCCATGTATAATTCATAAGCGTGCCAATGTACAATGGGAATGCCTGCAATTGTTACTGTACTATAAATCATGCGAGAAAAGCTACAAGCTTTTTTTGGATTAATTTCGGTTTTCAATTTGCATACAGGAATTCGGTAGCAAATTGCTGTGGCTTTTTTTGGTGTTGTGTGTTCAGTAGTAAGTGTTGGTTGTTGAATATCTTGACGTGCTTGAGCAAAATGGGTTTGTAGAAAATTTAATTAATTTTTAATTCTGTAAAAAATGGGCAATATGCACAAATAGGCAAATACCAACAAGTGGTTTTGATACTTGATCTGATAAAGTTTGAAATTTAAAAAGAATCTATAGTTTAGGACAGCACAATCAGAAACACAAAATATATTATAATGAATGGGTACAAATTAATCGAAATGTTGTTAAACGCAATGCAATTGGAACAGCTCCGAGTAACATTAGTCATTATAAAAGGGATCATGCACCGTACCAAGCCCTCCACCTCCACAGTACATCTGAGTGCCAGCAGTCCATCTCCACGTGATTACCTGCGGACGTACCGCGGACAGCTTATTAATATCGAGCACCGGTCAAAAGTTAATCGGGTCTAAGTCGCCCGCATCGCCCACGAAGATTCATCACAATCGTCATTATTCACACACAAATTATGTAATTTCAATAAATGGAGCTTATTGAATAGTGATGAGCCGCGGTAGGCTGGAGGACCCCTGCTGGGCAACCCTCACTGTGAAGACTACTATAATACTTCTTACGAGTTATATACGCTGTACATCGACTGTTTATCACCACATATTTTACCATTAACATCGACACCGAGCAATACGCACGTCAATACTCTAAAAAATGGTATCGTTTCACCGGTATCGTAGTAGATGGTATTCCCAATGAGCAGTTAGTTCGTTATTGTCTGGAATAAACGCATTTTGTTTGGACAAATCGAACTGCTTCAGACTGTGGTGTTAATGAAGCTCTACTTAATACGTGCTTAATATTAACATAAGTAACGAGCCGATGAATACGGAATATATTTGTAGCTTTTAGTCTTACCTACCGTATTAACATAAAGGAAATAAAAGTCAGTCTGTAGGTGAGGTAATTCAACCATTTGGCAAGTTTTTGGTTTCTGACCAATTACCTATTTTTCCGCTTGAATCACAAAATGCTTGCTCGCTTGTTCAAGTTGTTTACTAGGATACCCTGCACATGGGTTTCAGTGCATGCGAATTGAGGTTACCGAAATATAAACTCTGACAGCGGACCATGGGCCTGACCCCATCGAGCAGTTTACAGAGCTTCAAATTATGTTCAAATCAAACTCTACTTGCCTTTGCAGTTCTAAGGTGTTACTGCTTGTTACGACACTGGCACGCGTGCTATTCATCATTGCTGAGAAGAAAGGAGCACAATAATAGGGCGTTAAGCGGACTCCACACGAGGCCATAATTGATTTATAGGCAAATATTAAATCTGTTCTCACCAGCCGGTGACTAATGACCAGCCCACACTGACACAACTTTTGTTTTTTCACCCATTTATCCATCCACACACTTGTCAGACTATGATTGACGTTCATCACGCACTCTCCGCTACCCCGACCAGAAGTTAAGTAGGTGTTTTAAATGTAGACTAAGCTTACATAAACCGATCGGATTCCAACCGCTTGACCCGCTTATCGATCACTCTTGTACGGCGATTGTAAAACGTCAACAAAACGTCCGAGCGCGCAGCATCACACTTATCAAAACAATACAAAACGCGGGATGTTATCGATAATGATCGCGGGCACGACAACCCTCTGACTCCATTTTTTGTAGGTTGACATCGCGCTAATAATACTCATGAGAAAAATGCGCGCCGGACCCCCGTCATCCTCCTTTTGTTTTTAATTTCTACCTCAGTGGCACCGATTTAATTGGGCTCAACTCGAGCGAGCGCACCTTCGTATTTCACCTCGGCTCGCTTCATTTGAATATTTAAAGCATTTCGGGTCCCCGTCGCATTATTTTGTTTATTTACACAATATTTATATATTTATTTCAGGGCCGGCGTCATTTATTTGGTGACGTGACTTACCGATGTCGCGTCCTTCCCAGTATCGACATAGTTAACGCGGTGAATTCTCTCGCGTTCCATTTAAAAGTTTGGAGTTCTTTCTTTGGTTTGTCTTTTTTGTGTGGAGACACAGCTGCGGGCAGCGGGCAGGGTGCCGCGTGTGGCAAGCTCCACTCTTCGTTGTTTTCTCGCCAACTCTTATCTTGGACAAGATTGCTCGTTTTTAAATGAAGTTATATCGACCCGATTGAACACCGAGCTACGGAGGCGAGGCGAATTTTTAATTAGTTTCCGAAGATAGAGAATTTTAAGGAGGAATGCGGGAGTCGTGTTGCGCGTCCCTGCGGATTTCTTAATTGAGACGTGGCAGCGTCTCGAGCATCGAGAGGCGATTTGTTGCGCTCCGACAGATTAATTATGAATTAAAGACTTGAATCGATGACTGTAGCGTCGCGTCGGGCGAGAACTGCATTTTCTGGTATACGCTAATGAACAGTATTAATGGGGCGCAATATTTCAGAGTGACTTGAAACGTATCGCGTGACGCCTTCGTGGTAGCTTGTCACGTCATTGTTGTAAGCGATATTAGTTTGCTAAAAAGAAAATTCATTTTCTGGGACCAAAATTTAATTTGAAAGATCATAAAGGATCGATACAATAACAGGACATTTGTAAATTATTGGGCCTTGACGAGTGCGACGACGTTGAAGCCGAGATTGTCCGGCTCTCGCTCAATGAAGCCACGACACACTTTCGACGCATCTTCCAGCAGAGTTTCGGGAGTGGTGGGACCGTGAGACACTGGGAATGATTTGCGACCATCCAGCTCCAGCAGAGTTCCGTCCTTGTGGACGAAAGTTACGAAGTGATAATTAACAGTCTCTTCGTCATTCCCCTCCGAACTATCTCCACACGCTATTATCTCCTTGTAAGCATCCAGAAATGCCTTTGATTCTTCTAGAAGACGCCCTTTGCCTTCAGGATCGAGATTCTGAGCATCATCAATATACTTCTTCAACAGGCCATCTTTGTCGATGTCGATATTGTTCATATTATTAGCAACGCTGTGGACTAAAGCGATGGTTCCGCAAACGTTGCTGAGCACTTGCTTGAGATGGAATACGTCTTTCGGTTGAAGATGCCCTTTGCTTATGAGCTCCGTTTCTTCGTCTTTGCGGTATTTCTCGTAGGCATCAGACATGGGGAACAGGAGGACCACGGCCAGGACCGGCTTCGGGACGAAGGCTAGTGCTTCACTGTCCAGCCCCATGACGTCTACCATGCGCCATTTGTCGGATACCCCCAACTTAGAGAGATACTTGTTCATCGTCTCAGGGTTAGATTCCATTGGTATTGCGACCGCCATTGTTATATACCTCTATATATATTCGTAAAACGCGAAAAGCTTCAATTGAAATCAATTTCTTATTTTGGATTATGAATAACACTTGACAAGTTAACTTACTAGGTGTCAGTTGGTCAGTTGGTGTCAGATGTCAGAACAAAGAGAAGAGTAATATAGAGATTGTCAGAAAAGGTTTCAATGGTATACTCTCTTGGTCAACATAACACGGCCTTCCGTCATGAGTGTATTTTTTACGGAACTTCAAACTATTTACGCATTATTTATTTATAAAAAAGATTACTTTTCTGGTCTGTGTAAAAATACACGAATTTCAATTAAGTTTTATAGCTTTAATAAGAATATCTGTTATTCACAAAATAACGCCTACCTACAGTAGATAATTTTGTAATTACATGCATATAGGTAAATATGACCAACTACCTACTAACTAATACAATATACCGTAACTAGGTACTTAGGGTAACATTATTATCTTATTACGTAAAGAATAGTTCTTTCCCCTAAGTAGGTACGTAATACCAATGGATAATCAGTTAAACTAACAGGGTTCAGTAAGCATATCGATTTTATCTACCCTTTAACTTGTCCAAGTGTATGTAATTGTTGCTAATTCGAGCCTCCACGCACATGCACCTGTCCTATAGAATTATTGCAATATCCATTACCGCCGAAGTAATTTTTTGCGCTAAATATTATTAAGATGCAAGTAATGACGATTGGTATAAAAAAATATAGGTAAGTAGGTACCGAACTACTTAGCTTCTTCATTTTAATATACAAGACCAAAATACAGGGTGTAAGGGACGATGTACTGAAAACTATGCAAATATTCAAACTAGGACAACTTTTGTTCTCTCGCGAAAAGAGAGAACTTATAATATTAATAGATACTATGTACGTCGGGAAACGAAAAAAAAAATGTGGTTCTATTGGAACCTATTGAACTCACTGAATTTTGTATGTTTACCAACATAGACTCCATACAAAAAGTTGTTGAGTTTCATGGCTGGATGATGCCTACAAAGTATTCGGTAGAGCGTACTTAAACACCCTGTATCACTACATAGTATAAAGCAGTCACTTTCCGCGTCTGCAATCTGTATGTATGTAGGTATATGTTTGCTTAAATTTTTGAAACTGCACAACGGATTTTGATGCAAGCTTTTTCAGAAGATAGAGTAATTCAAGCGAAAGATTTTTTTGTATAATACTTGCCGGGAAAATATCTTGTTCCCACGGGAAAATGAGTTGCAGCGGGCGCAGATGCTGGGCGGATCGCTAGTTTCTATATCGACTAAATCCGATACTTTACCTTGTGTATAGTCATTCGTGGTTGCCGTTTATTTATTGTTGAGTTGCACTAGAACTATAGTGTAAGAGGCGCACACACTAGCGATGCCCACAGCCAAACTGGCGTCGATAGGAGCCATTCGGTATAAAGAGTACTTCGGAGGCCGCTGATCCAGGTAGTCCAACGTCACAGACATTATATATTCTGCATTTTTGTCTGAAATCATAAAGTGACTGGTATTAGTCAATGCTGATATTCATTATCGTTCAGGACAACTTTTATCCCATTACAATGGCATGCAGAAAGATGACAGATTTGAGACTGCCTGAACAAAGATAGCTAATTAAATCTAGAATTCTGGCTGTCTTAAATATCACTATCATCTCACTCATCACTACATAGTATAAACCAAAGTCGCGTCTGTATGTATGTATGTTTGCTTAAATCTTTTAAACTGCACAACGGATTTTGATGCACTTTTTTATAGATATAGTGATTCAAGAGGAAGGTTATGTGTAATACTTGCCGCGAAAACAACTTATTTTTGCGCAGGAAGATAGTTTTCTTTCAATTTTAGATAATACGGTACGGACGTAGGCACGTTATTTACCTTGATTTAAAATAATTTCCTTCGCCAACATGATTTTCAGTTCGTCGTATTCACTAGCCACTAGCTCCAACAAGATAGCTGGAGCCAGGTATGCTACCACAGAACATACATTTTCGTTGAACATCACCACAGTTGAGACCCAGTCACCTTCCTGCAATGTATTGACCTATATCTGAGGTACGTATTGAGAATGATCAACTTTTATCAAGGAACGAGAAACTAAAAAATTGGTTAGAGTTGATAATAGAATGATTGACATGATTATTGAGATTTATTTTTGAGTCTCATGCGCAGGTCTATACTTTTCCTAATAGGTAGATATGTAGGTACCCTTTATACCCTGCATGCAGAATGCGACTTCGACTCTCCATCTTGTCTGTTAAGGCGGCTCTCCCACTGCACCGCACTCCGTCGCGTAGCGCGGGAGCGCAGATTTTAAAGTTGTATGTAAGTACATCAGTACGTATCGAAAAACCGCCTAGTACAACACACCGACAAAGCGTCAACGCGCGGTGGCGCGTCGCGCGCGCAGAATCTGCTTATCGGCGCGGAGGCGCGGGGCGCTCCGCGGGGTATAACACACTAGCTCCGCAGTGCCGCTCAAACCACGGCGATCGATAGTGGAGTGAAGTCTTTGTTTGGCGCGGGGCCGTCGTACAACGCCCCTTCGCGCGGAGACGCGGAGCAAGCCGCGCGATGAAGCAGATCTGCTCCTCCGTCGCCGCGCGCGGGATCTGCCGCTCCGCGCTACGCGTCGGGGCGCGTTCCCAGTGTGTGAGGCGCCTAAGTAAGTGGTGTTATTCTTCCTACCATTTATCAAAAACCGTCAGCTTACCCCATACAGTAATAGAATAACAGCCCGGTAAGTAGCGAACATTATTTTCACAAACATAACTGGGACCTCCAAAAACATCTGCAAAAATAGTATTTTATTATACGTATTATACCTACCTAACCAGGATTGTTAGCATCTCGTCTAAAGACTACTGAGAATCGAAGAGGGAAGATGATTGGCCACTTGCTACGTTACGACAACAACTTATAAAGAACATTATTGAAGGAAAAGTAGAAGGAGAGAGAGAGGAGAGGACGACCTAGACGCACTTACTTCACCCAAATAAGGGAAAAAGTCAACGTCGTCTCTTATCAAGAGGTCAAATCACTACTGGCGGAGAGAAGGGAACAATAGAAATTACTCCATCGACAAGAGACTACCTCTTAAGTTTGAAGAAGATTATACCTACCATAAAAAAGTGGGTTAAAACTACTTTTACTTACAAGCAATTTAAACACGTCATTAGTCCGGGCCACGTTGTTCAACAGTTTTTTATAGGTGTCCAAAACTGTCTCCCAAAGTGTTACGGACAGCGAGCCCCGCCCACCAAGGACAAGGGAGACAGGGATAGCAATAGTATCTTGTAGGAGATTAACGATTCCCAATTAGCATAGTTTTAATCGAGAATGACTAGATTTATATTCCTATTGGTTTCTATTGTTATTTTTTATAAGTCTCTATTGTATTCAAATGAAAGTTTCTGATTGGTGATAATATAAGATAGTTGATTGGTAGCGAAATAATGTAAGCCTTGTGAATGGGTAGGTGTTTAAGCTGATTTTATATAAATTACCGTAGTAGTCCAGTACAAACCAGTTCAGTTCCCACCGTACTAGCGAATAGTAAGAAAAAGTGTAAATAAGTAGTGCAACCAGTGTAAAATAAAAAATACAGTCCATTGAATGAGGTTTTTATTCCTGGCCCTCAACAAGTTTTGGTCCATCGAGCGCCGGATTGCTGCCTACGCTGAGCATCGCTGCTGGTGCCCATCGGGATCGCCCAGACGTCGCCGACCCGGATTCCTGCCGCTGCGCCGACCTTTTGGCAAGTCACCGTCGCCGCCGCCGCCGCCGCCGCCGCCGCCGTCCAGTGCCAGCCTAGTGCCGACGCCGCTTCACCAAGCCGTCGGGACGGAAACCTGGGCTGCCGACACTACGGAGAGGCCTGCCGCTGCCGCTTGCGGGACGCCCTTGACTGCCAGCACAGCCGCAGCAAGCCGTCGGGACGCCGCCTGAGTCCGCCGCCGCCACGAAGATCGTGAAAACGCTGTCGACGCGACGCCCTTCACCGTCGTCGCCCAGCCCGGCCTGCCAACCTGCAGCGAGGTCCCCGGCGGCCCACTGCCGCAGCCCACACCCAGCGGACGCCCGGCTGCCTCACGCCGCAGCCCGCACCCCGCTGTCGCCCGGCTGCCCCCTGCCGCAGCCCGCACCCCGCTGTCGCCCGGCTGCCCCCCGCCGCAGCCCGCACCCCGCTGTCGCCCGGCTGCCCCCTGCCGCAGCCCGCACCCCGCTGTCGCCCGGCTGCCCCCCGCCGCAGCCCGCACCCCGCTGTCGCCCGGCTGCCCCCTGCCGCAGCCCGCACCCCGCTGTCGCCCGGCTGCCCCCCGCCGCAGCCCGCACCCCGCTGTCGCCCGGCTGCCCCCTGCCGCAGCCCGCACCCCGTGGACGCCCGGCTGCCCCCCGCCGCAGCCCGCACCGCACCATCGCCCTGCGCCACCGCATCGCAGCTTGACCCGCAACGCAGCCGCTTATCCAGCCGACGCCAACGCGCCGTTGGAGCCTTTGCGAGCCTGCCCACCGATCGCCGCCGCTGTCCGGAGCCAGCCTAGTGCCGACGACGCCGCTTCACCTAGCCGTCGGGACGGAAGCCTAGGACTGCCGACGCTACGGACAACGCCGCACTACCGGGCCACCTGCGATCTGCCGCCGCGACGCCGCTGCAACCGCGCCACGTATACCGCCGCACTGCACCTGCAAGCACTAGGCAGTGATCCCGCGGTCACTACTTACAAGGGGCCGCTGCTACAAGAAAGCAGCCGCCAGGGAACTGACTCACCGTTTCAAGCTCTTCGACAGGAACCGGCACAGTCAACGAGGATGGTGCTGACGCGCCAAGGCAAGGCGATCGCCGACACGCCGGCCTCACCGTCAACCATCGTGGCCAGAACCCCTGCGACAGGACGAGCCAACGAAACGGGCTACGCTACCCAAAGCGAAGCTGGAACCGCATTGCCGCGACCCACTGGCCGACTGACACCGCCGGTACGACCTGCAACGGCGCCTGCGGACACAAGCGTTCGTCGCCCTCCTCGCTCCAGCTCACCTAACGGATCGCTGCGCTCTACGCTTACAACAGAGAGCGCTAGGCAACGACGCCAGCAGATAGCAGCGCAAATCCGTCTCAACGAACTTGAAGCGGACAACATTAGGAAGCTTCAAGAACTGCAAGCGATTGATGAAGAAATCGCCAGTCAACACTCAAGCCAACGTTCGAGTCAACGGTCAAGACCCGAGCTAGCTGAAGAAGAGTTCCAAGCTTGGCTTACGGAGAGACGAAGAAAGCTGCTTGGCCCGCCCAAGGAACTCACCACCCCGGGACACAAGGGAGGTGTGCAAGCGGACCCACCAGCCATATCCAAGCGATTGGACTTCAGCCCCTTCTTTGACTCAAGACCGACACGTGGCGCCGAGTTAGAGCATCGACAAGTCCACAACGAAGACGTCGAACGTTACGTGACCACCCACTTCGGGGACAATGAGCGCCGTGACGCCGATCATCGCAACCGGGAGCGTGTCGAGGAAGGAGGCCGCCGAGACACATTGCCACCTCACGACGCCGAGCGCCGTGACGCCGATCGTCGCAACCGGGAGCGTGTCGAGGAAGGAGGCCGTCGAGAAATATCGCCACCTCACGACGCCGAGCGCCGCAACGCTGAGCGTCGCTACCCGAGCCGCGCCGATGAAGGGGACCGCCACAACGTGCCACTACCTCACGGCGCCGAGCGACGCTACAGTGGCGCAATCCCGAAGGACAGTGGCAGTGAAGGACGCCGGCGTAGAAGCCCTGACAAGCCCTACCGAGACGGCGACAGATACGACGACGACCGCGACTACCGACGACGCTCGCGCTCGCCAACGCCGTATCGCTCGAGGGAAAGAGGGATGGAGAGATTGGCCGAAGCAATGGTTATGCTGACTACGCATCGCCCGCCGCCACGTCAAGCACAAGAGCTACCTATATTCACCGGAGCGCCGGAGGAGTGGCTGCCGTTCAAAGCCGCCTACAGGGACTCTACTATCCTATACAAATATTCCCGGCCGGAGAATTTAGCACGACTGCGCTACAGCCTGCGAGGAGAGGCCCGCCAGGCTGTCTACTGCCTCATCTCAACAGCCAACGACCCGGAGGTGATTATGCGGACGCTGGAGCAACGATTCGGACGACCCGAATACATCATCGATCGAGCCCTGGAGGACCTAGCCAGCCTGCCACGCCTAGGCAACTCATCGCACGACCTAAACCTGTTTGCGATCAAACTTCAAAACATCGTGTGCGTGCTAACAACGATCGATGACCAGGGATATCTGCGCAACCCGAAGCTAGCCCGCGAAGTCACCGCTAAGCTCACCCCGCACCTGCAGAGCCGATGGTGCGACTACGCTGAAGAGAAAGCAGATCGCAACCGCTCGCAGATCGAAGTCCTGTCGGAATTCCTCATGCGTGAAGCCGATCGCGCAGTCCGACACACCTACGACGGCGTAAGAAACTTCGCTACCGCACCCAGGAGAGCCGAGCCAGCACCACCACGCATGCAGCCACCGCGCACTCAGCTACCGCGCGCCCAGCCGCCGCGGTACGAGCGTCGCCCGCGCAATTCTGTCTTCGTGGCAACAGAGAAGAAGGAAGCACCAAAGAGCAAAAAAGAAGACGCTACGTGCCTGTGCTGCGGGGGCCCTCACGACGTGCCTTCATGCGAAAAATATCGGCGCATGGATATCAACGCCAAATGGCAGTGGGTCCGGGATGAGCGCATCTGCTTTAACTGCGTCAACAAGAAACACAGGCGTTTCCTATGCAAAAAAGGGAAATGCGGAAAGGATGGCTGTGTCCGACACCACCACCCATCGCTGCATGTGGACCGACCGACTGCACCGCCACCACCACGAAATGACGACACGCCTCAGGAAGACGCCGACGCAACTGTCATGACAGCTACAAGGGCCAATGAGAGAATCCTCCTGAAAATCTGCAAAGTCATCGTCAAGGGACCCACGGGGAAGGAGGTGCAGACACACGCGCTCTTGGACGAAGGCGCGACCCTCACCCTGATCAACAAGGACCTGGCAAGGAGAGTGGAAGCCGACGGACCCAAGCGAGGACTTCGAATCCACGGGATCGGCTCCATGCAGTACCAAGCAGCAAGCAAGAATGTCACCGTATCTGTGAGAGGACTACAGATGATCGACGAGCACCAGATACGCGCGCGCACTATCGATGAACTATCAACGGGACGGCAGACCGTGTCAAAGGAGTGCCTGCTGTTCAATCATCTAAAGGTGCTACGCGAGGACGAGGTCTGTTTCGAAGACGCCGTGCCAGAGCTTCTCATCGGTTTGGACAACTGGCACTTAGTAGTCAGTCAACGACTACTAGAGGGAAAGCCATCCGAACCAATCGCCGGACTTACTCGCCTGGGCTGGGTCATCCACGGCAGGATACCCTCCCTCACCGCCAGCAACGACGACACGGTCCTGCATCTACGGACCCACAACGACTCGACGAGCATCGGGACTGCAAGGGACGTCGTGCTCCACGACAAGGTGAAGGCCCACTTCCAAATAGAGGCAATGGGAGTGACCACCAAGGAGCGGGTTCCGAAAGACGACGCGCGTGCAGTCAAAATATTCGAGTCAACCATCAAGCCCATCGGAAACCAGTACGAAGTCGGACTACCATGGAAGACGGACGACATCGAGATGCCCCCGAGTTTCGAGATGGCGCTAAGGCGATTGAAGTCAATCGAAAGAAAAATCACCAAGTGTCCTGAGTTTGGAGAGAGATACGCTGCCCAGATAGCTGCCTTGAAGAAGAAGGGCTACGCAGAGGAGTGCCAGGACAACGAATGGGAAAGCAAACGAGCTTGGTGGCTGCCACACTTTGCAGTCACAAACCCAAACAAACCCGGAAAGGAGCGCCTGGTGTTCGACGCGGCCGCTACAAGCCAAGGAATGAGCTTGAACGACGCTCTTCTGGACGGCCCCGACCTGCTGCAGTCCCTACCCGGCATCTTATACCGCTTCAGGGAGAAGAAAGTGGCCATAGCAGCGGACATACGAGAGATGTTCCTCCAAGTCAAGATAAGGAAAGAGGACCAGCCAGCCCAACTGTTCCTGTGGAGGGACACGCCGAGCGACCCACCAAAACGTTACAAGATGACATCAATGATCTTCGGCGCAAGGAGTTCACCATTTCTCGCCCATAGTGTGCGAAACCACAATGCCGAGCTCCATAAGGCAGAGTTTCCGCGAGCCCACTACGCCATCACGAAGAGCCATTACATGGATGACCTAGTGGACAGCTACGCGACACCTGAAGAGGCCCAAGCAGTCGTCGAGGAGGTGCGCAAGGTGCACAAGAGCGCCAACTTCACAATAGCTAGCTGGACGTCAAACTACGAAAAAGTACTGCAAGACGTACCGATGGAGCTGCGCGCTGATGCAAGCCGTCGTGACCTGGGAGCCGGCGCACACGAGTTTGAAAAGACACTGGGCCTACGGTGGCACTCAGCCACGGACGAGCTGAGCTTCAACACCAGTTTGCCGAGAGTAAAGGAGGAGGTGAAGAAGAGAGAACGACCACCTACCAAGAGAGAAGCCCTGAGCATGGTCATGTCGATATTCGACCCGCTCGGGCTATTAAGCTTCTTCACCATACGCGCTAAGATCCAGCTTCAACGTGTCTGGCGCCTGAAGGTGGACTGGGACGAGCCGCTACCAAACGAGATAGCCAAGGATTTCGGCGACTGGACGGAAGCCCTGGAGGACATCACCAGCCTGCGCCTCCAGAGGTGTTACAATACGGGGGGAGCCTTCAGAGATCGGCAGCTCCACGTATTTTGCGACGCCAGCACCGAGGCCTTCGCAGCAGTAGCTTACTGGCGCCTTGAGGAAGAAGACGGCACCGTGAGAGTCGTCCTAGTGGCAGCCAAAGCACGGGTGGCGCCTCTCCGCGCGCAGAGCGTCCCACGGATGGAGCTGCAAGCAGCGCTATTAGGAGCGCGCTTGGCCACCGCCATCACCACTGAACATCGCGAGAAGCCCAGCAAAACTATATACTGGAGCGACTCCAAGACCGCACTACAATGGATACGCAACGATAATGCGAAACACACCCCCTTCGTCGCCCACCGCGTCACCGAGATCGCCGAGCTGACTAATACACGCAACTGGCGATGGATCCCGACAGACCAGAACGTGGCAGACGACGCGACCCGACCGAGTCGTGAAATAAAGACTGCGACCGACAGATGGTTCACCGGACCCAGCTTCCTGCGACTGAACGAGGAACACTGGCCTGAAGAAATCCACGTGGACGAGCATCCAGAGGAGGCCTACGTGCAACATGCAAGACTCTGCATCTCAAACGCCCTGCCTGACATCACGCGTTTCTCAAAGTACGAGCGCCTGATTAGAGCAACTGCGTATGTCCTTCTGTTCATCGACGCCTGCCGCAAAAGGACTCGAAAACTGAAGGTGCGGCATCTACGGGAAGCTGAGAAACTGTGGATAAAGAAGTCCCAAGAAGACGCCTACCCAGAGGAGCTGGACCTGCTGAAGAAGAAAGGCACCATCAGCAAAACCAGCAAACTATTCAAACTGGCCCCGGCAATGGACGAAAAGGGCATCCTGAGGCTGCAAGGGAGGATCAACGCAGCCCCTAACATCTGCGAAGACATGAAGAGACCCATCATCCTGGACGGACGACATCCGTACACGCGACTACTGGTGGCACGAGAGCACGAGCGCGCCAATCACGCCAACAACGAGCGCGTGGTTAACGACTTGAGGCAGCGCTACTGGATCACCGGCCTGAGACCCACCGTACGAGCAGCAGCCAGAGAGTGCGGTCACTGTCGAGTCCGCAAGGCTGCACCCGTCGTCCCACCCCATGGCGACCTACCGATGGCTAGATTGCGGCCATTCACACGCGCCTTCACCTACACAGGCGTGGACTATTTCGGCCCCCTGATTGTCACAGTGGGTCGGAGACACGAAAAGCGCTGGGGAGCTATATTCACTTGCCTCTCCACACGCGCAATCCACATCGAGTTGGCCCACTCCTTATCGACCAACTCTGCAATACTGGCACTAAGACGGATGGCATCGAGAAGAGGATGGCCCAACACCATATGGAGCGACAACGCTACCAACTTCAAGGGCGCAGACGCCGAGCTACGCGCCGCCTACAAGCAATGGTTGCCAGCACTAAAGGACTACGCAGCCATCAAGAGGACAGAGTGGAAATTCATCGCTCCAGGAGCTCCAAACCAAGGGGGAGCATGGGAGCGCCTCATCCGCTCCATCAAGACGGCGCTCACTGCTATGCTTCACGAAAAATACCCGCGAGACGAGGTTCTCGCCACTCTGCTCTGCGAGGCCGAGCACACCATCAACGGGAGGCCGCTCACCCACGTTCCAGTATCCAAGGACGACCCAGAGGCGCTGACGCCGAACCACTTCCTCATCGGGTCATCAAGCGGTCTACCCATCACCGGCAACTGCGAGCACGCTGGACGACACACGTGGAGGGCAACAATGGCACTGGCAGACGAGTTCTGGCGCCGATGGATCGCCGAGTATCTGCCAACCCTGACACCGAGAGGCGCCAGCCACGACGACTCCCGCATCATGAAGCCCGGAGACCTGGTCGTCGTGGTCGACGCTAACCTGCCTCGCAACGTGTGGCCACGCGGAGAAGTCATCCACACCTACCCTGGACCTGACGGCAAGGTGCGCTGCGTGGACGTCCGTACCAAAGGAGGAGTCTTCCAGCGACCAGTACGCAAGCTCGCCGTCCTACCTGTCCAAGATGGCTCCGGAGACTTCGCCGGGGGGAGGATGTTACGGACAGCGAGCCCCGCCCACCAAGGACAAGGGAGACAGGGATAGCAATAGTATCTTGTAGGAGATTAACGATTCCCAATTAGCATAGTTTTAATCGAGAATGACTAGATTTATATTCCTATTGGTTTCTATTGTTATTTTTTATAAGTCTCTATTGTATTCAAATGAAAGTTTCTGATTGGTGATAATATAAGATAGTTGATTGGTAGCGAAATAATGTAAGCCTTGTGAATGGGTAGGTGTTTAAGCTGATTTTATATAAATTACCGTAGTAGTCCAGTACAAACCAGTTCAGTTCCCACCGTACTAGCGAATAGTAAGAAAAAGTGTAAATAAGTAGTGCAACCAGTGTAAAATAAAAAATACAGTCCATTGAATGAGGTTTTTATTCCTGGCCCTCAACACAAAGTTTACTCTTGTCCTTGTTAGAATCAAGAGCATCACAATTCTGTTCCACCCACTGCCGCAATAGACGCATCCTCTTCCAAAAGGATTCGAATATCACCATAATTGTTATACGTCCTAATACAGCGGACACAACAATAAAACAAATAACATGAGGTATCGGATCAAGAAAAATTTCATACCTATTTACGACAATTGCTACCAACGAGCTGGATGCAAATACTAAATGCAAAACAGTGGTCACATACGCAGTTACAGCGTCCTGAACCGGCTTAAACTGCATAGAAATATCGATTTCCCTTAGTACTGAGAGATATTCTAGAAAAAAACGTTCCCGTGTGAAAAGAGATACGAAAACGAAACTCAAATAATTAAAAACATCAGTCGTAAATAATATTATAAGGTGTTCAAAACCATTAGATGTTGTAGCTCTGTACATGGCATAGATACTAAGAGTAAAACTTAATAAAATACACCAAATCTTTGCTATAATATTTACTATCCTATCAGAGCTCCAATCTTGATATAGACCGCATATGAATTTGGAAATAAGTAGTACTTGTAGCCATCTGTTACTAGCTGTAGACATTTTACTAATAACTTCGATGCTCCCGGTAGGCAAATCTACTAACACATAATCCAATGTATCCGGTGCGTGTTTTAGGGCAAGTATCTACCTACTTAATGTTTCTGTTTGTCCTTCATGAAAACTATTAACTAATGGTCATACATATTTAATACCAAAATAATAATCAAATTAAATACCTATGGTGCCGGAATATATTTGATCATTGCTGGTAAACAGTTCGTTGCATATAGACCACTCTAGGTACTTTAGTACTGTAATACCCACCTAGGACGTGTCATACAACTTACTTTACCATCAAAAGACGAACAATTTACACATCTACTGATGTCTCTATCCACACACATCTGCCTCACCTGACTTTGCTCGTCACTTTCGCCCTACAATGAACATGTCGTAATATTGCAGGTCAGGCGAGCCCCCCTCATCATCTTGTCGAATTTTGTCAAACATGTCCGGACGTCCATTAATGGAGGCAGTAGGCGGGGCCATTGAAGAATTATCGGTGCTACACAAGCCACGATGACTTGAGGATGTATCTGAAAAGATCTAGAATATGACGTTGAAGTACCGTATACAACTATAGTCCTGGCTGGCAACTTTCGTCCTCAAGACAGATCTTTAAGATTTTTAAACGAAGAATACTGCTGCCAGGTGATTTTGCTGGCAATGGATATTTAGTAGCACCACGCAGTATCAAAATAATAAACTAAAAATTACAGGTTTGTTTAGACTGTAGTTGTAATGTTGAGGATTAGTAGTGTGGTTTTACAGTGAAGTTTTGTATACAAATTGCAAACAAATAAACTTTAAATAGCTTACCTTAAACCAAAACTGTATTTCATTTGTAATTTTATTACAGCATATACGAACAATTGGATCTGAATTTCACTATTCGATTAATGAGAATAAAGCCGTGAAACTAAACGCGAAACTTATTGTCATCGATCACTTCAATTATCAGGGGTTGAATTTTGAACGGAAGTGATATAAGTAGGTAATATGACTGTAGAAATAAAACGTGTGAGTGATATAAGCACAACCAGTAGCCGATTTCCGTAGCCAAAATTCAAAATTAGTTCTATGGCTACTGGTTAACAGGTTGATCATATTCTAAAAGTAAGTCAGTACCTACTTAGTTCCTCAATTTAATTCATAGACGAAACCGTAAAGCTATCTGCAGCTTCTCCCTCATGTGTAGCATTGTTGGGGCGTGTCCCGGCGTCGCGTTGACTACCTTCAATTACTGATCGAGAGTGCTCATTATTTAGAAATCCGCTGGTAAATACGATCATTGATTCGCATGACAGTGCGCCTGCGCCCGCGCACGCCGCGTGCTGCTGCTGTCTTGACTAATTATTGAGTCTATAAAGTCATCTATAAGTTGAGCATGTTACTATTTACCTCATTTTGCTACCTTCGCAGCAAGCAGACGTGTCTTTGAAATAATTGTATAAAATTGTGCATACAAATACTTGCCCTAGTTTTTAGTGAGCTGTGTAGTCACGTTCGACTATGATTTACATTGACGTTGTTTAATGTGGTTTTAGTTTAGTGTTTACTGAATGGGAAACTAGACATAAGGAAAAATGTCAGCGACTGGACAAGATAGTCCTTTTGGAAATCGCAGCAACCGTACGGCTCGAACTCCGCCGCCTACACCGCCTCGGCAGCCGCTAGATCCCCCAAAAGTGGTAAGCACTGATCAAATACATCATTGGTTGAATGCTACCGAAAATTTGATCAAGGAAATTACTACTATAACGGGAGAAAGCAAACTGAACACGGAGCAGAAGCTTAGAATTCAAAATCTCTGCCGTCAAATCTCAAACAATTCAGCCCAAGTTGCAGTGGCATATCAATCTGCTAAGCAATATGCTTTAATCAACTACCAAAACAATCAGGCCACTGTAGAAAATGCAGAAATAATTGTGGAAATCCAAAAATTAAAGGAATGTATCAAAGAGACTGCCCAGACCCAACCACAAACAAGTAAGACCTTCGCCGATGCCATCAAAACAGGTACTAAAAGTGTAGTTCGCCCTTCAAATATAAGCTCTGTTGCAATCTATCCAAATGATAAACTGAAGACCAGCGAGGAGACAAAAACTTTAGTCCAGAAGATCATCAAACCAGACGAGATGAAATTACACGTCAGAGGATTACGCAGGGTGAAAAATGGTGGCGTTATTATCAGCACAGACTCAAAAGAAGACATCGAGAAGCTAAAACGGTCAGTACAATTAAATTCCTGTGATGTCACTATCGACGAGCCCCACAAACGCAAGCCCAGAATCATAGTTATTGGATTACCATCGACAATGCCTGAAAAAGACGTCTATAAATGCATTTATGAGCAGAATCTAGCTGACAAACTCCAAGATTGGTCATGGGAAAAATTCCTGTCCTCAATTAAACTGAGTCATAAATCGGGCAAAAAAGACGCTGAAACCTGCAACTACATCATAGAAGTACCAGCAATCATACGAAAAGCCCTCATTAATCAGAACAGAGTTTTTGTTAACTGGTCGGCCTGCCCTGTACGTGACTTTACCATAGTCACGAGGTGTTTCAAATGTCAGCAATATGGTCATGCTGCTAAAACCTGCAGAAATCCAGCAGAAACATGTGCTCATTGTGGTGATGTCGGTCACTCGGCCAAGGACTGCGTGAAAAAAGCGGAAACTCCAAAATGTGCAACCTGCCGACTATTTAAAAAGCCGAGTAATCACAATACAGGTGATGATGAATGCCCCGCTAAAAAAATTGCCGTGCAAAGGTACATTAATTCCATTGACTATGAAGGCGCCTAAGAGCGCCGTCTTTTAGTAAGTAGTCTAGATCTATATTTTTAATAACCAGTTTTAGTTTCATTTATTCAATTAGTCATCATGACTAATATTTTAATGGATGACCTAGATGATTTCTCTGTTTACGAATCCAAATCCTGTGAAGTTGAAAACTGCAAACAATATTTTTCACGTTACCAAAATGCGCTGACAATACTAACACAAAATATTCGCAGTATTTATAAAAATATTGACAATTTCAGTACACTCCAACAGCGGTTAAATTTCAACTGTGACTTAATTATTTTAACGGAATGCTGGCTGACGAACCGTAGTAATCTTAACCTGCCTTCTATGGATGGCTACAGTTCATTTCATAGTAAATATAATTACTACCAAAATGATGGAGTAGTGTTATATGCTAAAAGCAGCTTAGACATACTTGTTGAGGAGCCTTTTTTAGCAGAATGTAACCGACTTTTGATAAAGATTGGCATGGATACGGCAATTATTGCGATATATAGATCTCCTTCTACTGTGAAAATTGACGACTTTTTGAAATCGTTAGATACACTTCTTATAAGTTTAGCTCAGTTTAGAAATATAATTCTAATTGGCGATATCAATATAAATATTGGCACAGTAGGAAGCGATAATGTTCCTGGTCAGGAATATCTCAATCTATGTTTATCTCACGGGCTTCTTCCTGCGCACACTCTTCCAACGTTTAAGACTGGTTCCTGTTTAGATCACGTCATGCTTAAAACGTGCCTACCATCACTCACGCTGGTTGCTAACTCATCTATAACCGATCATAATGCTGTTTTACTAACACTTAGTCTGAAGAAAATGAGGTCACGGCAAACTCGATTTGTCAATAAATTGAATATAAAGAAACTTGAAGAATATTTGTGCACGACTGACTTTAGTCGAGTCTACAATTTTGCTGATGCTAACACTGCATTATTGCACTTAATAAAAACTGTGCAACAAGGTATATTAGATAATACTATGACTGTGAAAATAAGTAGGAAATTATTTAATATTAAGCCATGGATCACTCCGGGACTGATTCGTTGTATGAAAAACAGGGATAAACTGCATAATAAGGCTAAAAAGAACTCTGAAAATGTAATTCTTCAAGTCACCTATAAAAGATACCGCAATTTTTGTAACGACTTATTAAAAAAAGTAAAAAGCAGTTATGATAGGAGTGAACTTGCTAAGGCTGGCAAGAATAATAAGGAAGTCTGGAAGCATGTTAAGAACTTAACTTACACGTCAAAACAACAAGAAACTTCATCAAAATTATTAAATTCGCATCGATCCGAAACAGAATCTGTTAATTATGCCAACGACTTCTTTGTTAATGTTGGCAAAAAACTGGCCGATAATCTTCAGAGCACCACCACTCACCTCCCATATACTAACACACAAACGTTGTCAAAGTCCTTTGTATTGCTAGACACGGATGAACAAGAGGTTGATAGAATTATAACAGGATTGAAAGAGGATTGTGCAGTAGGTTGGGATAATATCTCTACCAAAATATTGAAAAAATTTAAACACTTACTGGTCCAACCGCTAACACACATCTTTCAAAAATGTCTAGCTGATGGTCTTTTTCCTGATTGTCTAAAAAAAGCAGTCGTAGTACCCATTCACAAATCAGGTCCTAAAAATCTTGTTACTAATTACAGGCCTATATCCCTATTGACATCAATATCTAAAGTTTTGGAGAAAATTATAAATACTAGACTTACACAATATTTAGAAAAGAATTCTATTCTATCGGCTATGCAATTTGGATTTAGAGCCAAACTTTCAACCTCTGATGCAGTCCATCAACTAACCGATCATATTACGAGGGAACTTGATACAGGGAATAAAACTATAGGTATATTTCTTGATCTTGCTAAAGCTTTTGACACTGTTTCCACCCCAATCCTTTTACGTAAGCTTGAAAATATAGGTATAAGAGGTACGCAACTAAAACTATTCGAAAGTTATTTATCTAACAGGTGCCAATGCGTCAAAATAGGTAATGTTATAAGCTCTTTTCGATCAAATACATCCTTTGGGGTCCCACAGGGTAGTATTTTAGGTCCAACCCTATTTTTGATTTATATTAATGAACTTTGTAGCCTTGAATTGGACTGCGGCAGGATTATTTCTTATGCTGATGATACAGCCCTAATCTTTTCTGCCAAAACTGAAAAACAGGTTTTCGAATATGCACAGCGTGGATTTAATATCGTAAGCAATTGGCTGCGATACCATCAACTCACCCTGAATGCCGATAAAACAAGTTATGTAAAGTTTTCAAAGAGGAGCTATCCTTCAGCAAATCCCATTCCCAGTATTTATGCTCATCACTGTCATTCCCCAATGGACACTATTTGTGACTGTCCTGTGATTTCAGCCGCACACCAAATTAAATATTTAGGCATCATCATAGATGACTTGCTTTCATTTAGACCACATATTGAAGCCTTAAGCAGTAGAATCCGTAAGTTGATTTTTGTTTTCAAAAAATTACGTTCATTTGCGGACTCTAAGCTGATTACACAAATATACCTTGCGCTTTGTCAATCACTTCTTACATATTGTATTTCATCATGGGGGGGTTCATGTAAAACTGTCCTTCTGACACTTGAAAGAGCACAAAGAGCAGTTCTGAAGGTATCAAGTTTTCGTCCATTTTTGTACCCTACTAACCTATTGTATAAGTCCTGCAAAGTGCTAACAATTCGACAATTATTTATTTTGAGCACTGTACTAAAACAACACGCGGCTCTATCATATAGCACGGATGTAACTAACAAAAGACGAAAAGATATTGTCTGCACACATAAAACACAAACAAACTTCGCTTTCTCATCGAGATTTTTTGTGTTTTTGGGACCCCGGCTCTACAATCGACTAAATGCAACTTTGTCGATATACCCTTTATGTTACAATGAATGTAAAAGGGTACTGCAAGGAGCTTTGCAGTTGTTGTCCTATGAGGAAACAGAGGAATTATTAACGGTTCTCACCTAATATATTTTAGATGTATAACGATAGTTGTGTAATATTAATTATAAAAGTGAACTCTTAGTTAATAATTTTGTAATTTGTTTGCATAGATAATGAAAATGTAAATATTAATAATTTAATCATGCGAATATTTTATATAGTTTATAAAAATAGATGTATAATGTAACAATTAATCATGACCTTGTTTGCCTGAGATACAGGGTAATCCTAGTTCAGGCTAAATTGTAATATGTAAGTACTGTTATGTAATTAAACTTTATATGTAAATACTAGCATTAAGCATATTAATAAAATTATTCTTATTCTTATTCTTATTCTTACTATGGATATCAAATTAGGACATTTATGGCCACTAAAGTATCTACGTACGTATTATTCTTGATTCTATCTACAATTTTTTATTCTTAGCAAAGAAGCTCAACTCTGTGTCTGAATTCACAGAAAAACGCGTTCGCTCATGTAAGGATTTGGAAATGCTATAAAACTTCTAGTTTATTAAAACGACTAGGTATTTTTTTAACTCTCAAGTTTCCTTACTATTTTGTTTGTGTGTTATTCTGTGGGTATTTTATTACTTACTTCTTTTACTTTCTTGAAACAAGAATTACTATTTATATTTTGTTGTTTTGTGTAGCTTAGCTTGACACTAATTATAATAAAACATTGTAATTATGCTTCCATCTAAATATTTATTTCATCCTTTTACATACACATTTCGATGAGATGAGAATAACTTGACTACACATTTCTCTATGAACCTACTTCCTTTTATATCGTAACTCCTAGTTTTGTACTGGACAATTACATTTGGCGGTCGTCTAATCGATTATTTCCTAGACCTTAGCTGTTAGCAACCTCTGACAATCATAAACATTCAATATTTAATTAGTCATACGATAATCGCAAGTTTTTAATGGCCTAGTTTCGATTCGACCCGTTCTGTTTTGGTCTTTGTTAGTTTTATAGTGTGGAGTTGCATTGCAATTGGGATGAAAACTGGGCCGAGTCGAAACTAGGCCTTTATGAGATTTGGTAACAAACATTTAGGTTGTTTTTATGTGCGTTTCTTTATTTTAAATATATTTAGTATACCAGAAGGTAAGATTTGTTATCAACAGGACAACATAAAATGTTAATTAATTTAATTGTAATCGCAAAAAAAAATGTAAATTCATAATCTTGTTTGATAGCACTAATACAAAAATCACAAAATTTTGATGAGTAAATTTATTTAAAATATAAAATAGCCAAAGAGTTTTTGGTATATACGAATATTGTGTACTTTAAAACAATAACTTATCATTTCATTACTTACTCTAATGAGATATCGTAACATAACGTGTATAAATGAATACATGGATAATAAAATAATCATACACTCATGCTAATAAATTCAAATAATATAACATAACTAAAATATTATCAGTCAATGCATTCAAACTAAGGTAACTTAATACTCTTGTATTATCGCCAGCACATCAACTTACACATTTAAGGGACCAACTTATAATACAATTTCATACAAATAATAAGAACAAACCGTATAAGTTTGTCCCTTTTATGGCTAGCTAGTTTGCTGGCCCATAGTACATTTGGACAATATCAATACGCTTATCGTCTGAAATTAATCATTTAGATATTTAAATATTACTGTACTTTGATTGATAAAATTTAATTTTAAACTAAAAGCTACGCTAGTTAATCTATGGTTATAGTCATTCATGATCGCACGGATACACCCTTCATGCATAATTTGATATTTTTAAAGTTTATTATAAAAGCACATAAAAGTGAAGTGTAAGGCTTGGGAAATCATACTTGTTTCATGTATATAAAATTTTTGGTTTGTTATAAACGGTTTAGCTTTTTCCAATGGAATTAGTAAATCTTGGAAAAAACATTGATCAGGTGGAGGATTTGAATAAAGTCTCGTATCTGCCCGAAATTTAATATAAAGTTAAGTATGTCCACAGTACGCTCTACCAACCAAGTTATGGATAAAAATCGTAGCCCCACACTATCACCCTTTAATAAACAAAATAGTATCAGCTTAAAACTACGTCAACACTACGCAATAGTAGATGGTAGTAAAATACAAATGTAAACAAAAGTTTAGTAACCATTTCATTATTACTTGTAAGATTGAAAGACCTTTACCTTATTCCTTGGATAACTTGGTTAACAGTATAGTTAGAAAAATTGATTAAAAATACTACAACATTACTGGAAAATATCACTTTGTTATTGGAAAGACTTAAGAAAGACTTGTTTCATTATTATCTATTGGAGTGATTTGCTGCTTCCAGATAGAAATGTATGCCTCAACAGGAATCATTACAAATATTCATAAGTTACAGCAGTGTGTATTATAATCAAAACACTTTCTCTTAAAATGGCAGAGTTTTATTTTGAGACCACCTGAGATTGTGAGATTTTGTGCGCGTGGCATTTTGCATTTACATGTTGCTAACATATTCATTTTGTGTGAGATTTTCAGACAGTGTAACATTTTGAGTAAGCAACGTTATGCACACATGTTATGCATTGTTTGTATGAATGGAATAGGTTATAAAAAAGGACAATTACGTTATATATCTGTAAGAAGTTCTTAACATATAAAAGCGTCAAAAGACGAGATAGAAAAAGTAAATATAGAATAAAAAATTGTACCATATTGTATCGTGAAATTGTATTCAGTAGAGTAGGCTCTTCACAATAAATGAATTATCCCAATGTACAAACTCTGTATTACACATGGTTAAAATTATTATAAAAGCTGCCTCTTGAATTGTAACACCCGGTATTGTGCGTTTAGCCAGAAGATTATTTCTTTTCTAATCATTATTTTAAAATGAGCTAATTATTCAAAAGAGCCTTTGCTAGACAGAATCGTAATTAGACTTATTAATATTTACTGCTCCGCAAATAGTATTATTACTATAGAAAATTTTTGAGCACTGAAATTCCACTTATTTCAACAATCTATAGATTCAGCATAAATTGTCACCAGTAAAATACATAATACATATGCACCAGGTTTTTTGTGCGATATAAAAATACTTTTCCTAATGAAAACAAAGAATGTTTTAACGTTTAGTTTTATAGCTATAAAAATAAATTTTAATAAGACGTGTTTCCAAAATAATACTATCATAATAGGAAACGTTTCTATAAAATATATCTATCAATCACATACCAATTCATAAAATTAAATTTAGCTTTCAAGTAAAAATACTATATCAATTCCTACATCAAATCATAGGTTTTTTTTTGTGCTAAATTAAATATATTTGATTTTAATATAAATAAAAATAATATGGTATCTAAATGCATTTCATAGCACGCTTTATGTCACCATTTCACAGAAGTAAAACTCTATAAATGCCTAAAAAATAATATTATATCACCAGTTATAATGGCCCCGGTTTTACAAATAAAAAAATACAAACGTACGATACAAAAAATCTCGGAAACCACACGCTAAGCCTAATAATTTAATAATTGTAATAAAATAATGATATGCGCCTATCGAAATAACCTATATTTCGCTTACAATTTAAATAAAGTACTTATCATTTGCATTGGTTGGTTAGTTGAATATTTACTTGGAATAATATGATAGCAAAGATGTTTTAATTAGGAACGGGAATGCTATTCATATTCATTCAGGCGTTTTAGCTTAGATTGGAAGCTTGTGTACTATCTTGGCTTATATTTTTACTGCTTCTAGGTTAAAATATTTCGACACTTGGAGATTAAACTATGGTACTAATTACTTCACTTACCATTATCAGGTAGTTATACAATGTGTGGTCTACAACAGGGGCAAATTTTACAGGGATAAAATTACCTGACACCAAACAACTTTAAAATAAAAATTGGAGCGTCATACTCTTACTACACAGGTTGTAAAAATATTAGCTGCAAATATATTCAGGTGTGGCCCAGCCCATGAAACAGAACAACTATCCCCAAGCAACATAGGTCGAAATATGAAAAAAAAAATCGGACATCCCATAAAAATTATAAACCAAGCAAGTTCATGTGGAGATCCAAAAAAATCTCATACTTCGACCTATGGTTCTTCTTATGGGCTAATTCACCTTAAACAAGGTGTAACTTTAAATGCGCAAAACCTGAAAATAGTTTTTCCAGAATCACGAGACGGTTCGATTGAACCACTTCACCACAGGTAATTTAATTGTTGAAAAATACGTATTAAAAGCGTTGCCATCGCTATTTATTTGTGGTTGTCTATATTTATAAAATTTTCTGACCTATGTTGAAAGTTCTTTAGTTACATGAGTACATCCTGTAAAATATTACCCTCTGTAATGGGCCACTGTTTCGGTTGTTGGCATTCAGCACTGTGACTCCCCGTTCTCGTGGTGTCCGGAGTCGAAGCTGCTGAGGTGGCCGAGCCCCTTGGGGGGGATGGGGGGAGGGGTGTCGTCCTCGTCCACTCGCAGCGGCTCAGACATCATCGAGATGATCTCTTCGTAGCGTAAAGAGTCAACAGTGAGGTCCAGATCTAGAACAAGAGAGAACATTATAGCTTCAATAACATTGGTATACAATATTGGCTGTGGGCTTCAATAATATTGGCTGTGTTAAAAAAATGTTGTATGTAGCAGACTATTATTTATTCTGTGGTTGAGGCCTACTAGTTACATGATTACTACTAAAACAGCCACAACAATCCAGTGGGATATGGGCCTCCTTGTATTTAAGGAACTTGCCACACTTACCTCTTACCACACTTGGCAGACGAATCAGCGAGTGCAGTACAAGGTGTTGTAGATATTGACAAAGAACATTCCTTAGTCGCCTTCTACAACACCCACAAGTAGAAATGGGGTGATGCTATTTAAATCCAGCATCACACGGTTCTTGCGTGTTCTCTCTTTTTGTGTGATCGCGTCGTCCAACAACCCAATAAACCCTAGTGTTAGAATCGAATCGTGTTGATCCAAAGGGTCGTATGTTACCGTGGTGGCGGTGGTCGTCGGCGTTGGTGTAGCTGTGTTCCACACACACGCCGCTGTCGCACGCGTCCTCGCCGCGCCGCTCGTATGTGGGCGTATGTGATAGCTGGCGGTGTGGTTGTTTACCGTGGTGGCGGTGGTCGTCCGCGTTGGTGTAGCTGTGTTCCACACACACGCCGCTATCGCGCGCCTCCTCGCCGCGTCGCTCGTCCGTGGGCGTGTGTGATAGCTGGCGGTGTGGTTGTTTACCGTGGTGGCGGTGGTCGTCCGCGTTGGTGTAGCTGTGTTCCACACACACGCCGCTATCGCGCGCCTCCTCGCCGCGTCGCTCGTCCGTGGGCGTGTGTGATAACTGGCGGTGTGGTTGTTTACCGTGGTGGCGGTGGTCGTCCGCGTTGGTGTAGCTGTGTTCCACACACACGCCGCTGTCGCGCGCGTCCTCGCCGCGCCGCTCGTCCGTGGGCGTGTGTGATAACTGGCGGTGTGGTTGTTTACCGTGGTGGCGGTGGTCGTCCGCGTTGGTGTAGCTGTGTTCCACACACACGCCGCTGTCGCGCGCGTCCTCGCCGCGTCGCTCGTCCGTGGGCGTGTGTGATAACTGGCGGTGTGGTTGTTTACCGTGGTGGCGGTGGTCGTCCGCGTTGGTGTAGCTGTGTTCCACACACACGCCGCTGTCGCGCGCGTCCTCGCCGCGCCGCTCGTCCGTGGGCGTGTGTGATAACTGGCGGTGTGGTTGTTTACCGTGGTGGCGGTGGTCGTCCGCGTTGGTGTAGCTGTGTTCCACACACACGCCGCTGTCGCGCGCGTCCTCGCCGCGTCGCTCGTATGTGGGCGTATGTGATAGCTGGCGGTGTGTTTGTTTACCGTGGTGGCGGTGGTCGTCCGCGTTGGTGTAGCTGTGTTCCACACACACGCCGCTATCGCGCGCCTCCTCGCCGCGTCGCTCGTCCGTGGGCGTGTGTGATAGCTGGCGGTGTGGTTGTTTACCGTGGTGGCGGTGGTCGTCCGCGTTGGTGTAGCTGTGTTCCACACACACGCCGCTATCGCGCGCCTCCTCGCCGCGTCGCTCGTCCGTGGGCGTGTGTGATAACTGGCGGTGTGGTTGTTTACCGTGGTGGCGGTGGTCGTCCGCGTTGGTGTAGCTGTGTTCCACACACACGCCGCTGTCGCGCGCGTCCTCGCCGCGCCGCTCGTCCGTGGGCGTGTGTGATAACTGGCGGTGTGGTTGTTTACCGTGGTGGCGGTGGTCGTCCGCGTTGGTGTAGCTGTGTTCCACACACACGCCGCTGTCGCGCGCGTCCTCGCCGCGTCGCTCGTCCGTGGGCGTGTGTGATAACTGGCGGTGTGGTTGTTTACCGTGGTGGCGGTGGTCGTCCGCGTTGGTGTAGCTGTGTTCCACACACACGCCGCTGTCGCGCGCGTCCTCGCCGCGCCGCTCGTCCGTGGGCGTGTGTGATAACTGGCGGTGTGGTTGTTTACCGTGGTGGCGGTGGTCGTCCGCGTTGGTGTAGCTGTGTTCCACACACACGCCGCTGTCGCGCGCGTCCTCGCCGCGCCGCTCGTCCGTGGGCGTGTGTGATAACTGGCGGTGTGGTTGTTTACCGTGGTGGCGGTGGTCGTCCGCGTTGGTGTAGCTGTGTTCCACACACACGCCGCTATCGCGCGCGTCCTCGCCGCGTCGCTCGTCCGTGGGCGTGTGTGATAACTGGCGGTGTGGTTGTTTACCGTGGTGGCGGTGGTCGTCCGCGTTGGTGTAGCTGTGTTCCACACACACGCCGCTGTCGCGCGCGTCCTCGCCGCGTCGCTCGTCCGTGGGCGTGTGTGATAACTGGCGGTGTGGTTGTTTACCGTGGTGGCGGTGGTCGTCGGCGTTGGTGTAGCTGTGTTCCACACACACGCCGCTGTCGCGCGCGTCCTCGCCGCGTCGCTCGTCCGTGGGCGTGTGTGATAACTGGCGGTGTGGTTGTTTACCGTGGTGGCGGTGGTCGTCGGCGTTGGTGTAGCTGTGTTCCACACACACGCCGCTGTCGCGCGCGTCCTCGCTGCGCCGCTCGTCCGTGGGCGTGTCTAGATTGCGCGTGGCTCGCCGCGGCACGGCGGGCGGCGCGTCCGCCCAGCTGCGTTTGTCTCCTATGAAAACATACATCCAAATTGTAATCAACCTAGAGAATCGTTTGCCTCAAGGACTTCACATCTGTGGAATGAACTACCGTATGACATTCGAAACTCTAAATCTTTATAAATTTTTAAATCAAAATTGCATAGCTATCTCCTTCTAAAATCAGTTGTTATTTAATTTTCCTATAGCTTGTGTATTTATATATGTATTTGCTTTGTATGTATGTATACTTATAGATATATTATATTTGGGTATTTATTATAATTATTGTAAAATTTAACTTTCTTTTGCTTCTGCAGCTACTTGTAATTTTTTTAAGCTGTCTTTGTAGAGGTTTCCTGGAAGAGATCGCTACAAGCGATAAGGCTGCCTTTGCTTACTTTTAGTTATAGTTTTTTTGCCGTTTTGTGTTTTATTTTAATATTGTGTTTCTTTTAAGCAATAAAGAGTTTATCTATCTATCAACGGTATATTTGTTGGCAATTGATTATTTTAATTTGGCACCAGGCACAAATCAGACGTACGAGTTTAACGCAACACACACGGCCGATAGAAGATTATTTTTATTTATTTTATTTATTTATTTATTAAACTTTATGCACTAAATGTGTACATGGGCGGACTTAATGCCAATGGCATTATCTACCAGTCTACCTTAGGGCATGTGGAAATGTACGGCAGGTGCAAAGAAAAAAAAAAAAAAAAAAAACACAAAAAAAACACGAGACTAACACAAACAGAGAGAAAACACAAGATTGTCTCGCTATCTAATATCAAATACAATTTTCAACTGTAAAGTAGAGTAACTAGTCGTGCTATGTATGATCCTTAGCACAAGGCCTCACATTTTTATTTCACTAGTAAAAAAAAAACAGACAAAACAAATAAAAACCACAAGCGTGATTTCGCTCTAGACCTTCCAGCACTTGATCGAAACCAATCGATCCGTTTTACTTAGTCATCCAAGCTGAAATAACTAGTACCGACAAACCAAAGCCCATATACAGGCTTATTTCTTAGTCAGTATACAAACTTTGTAGGATGTTTCTACTCTTGACTCTAAACAACTTTCACTATGGGGCGACCTGCGAAATCGCAACAAATTTTTGGGTGTTCCATAGAAACATTCATACCTATTCGGCAAAAATGTATGGAACACCCTTTTTTGCGTTTTTAGGCCCCATAGTAAAATTTGTTCAGAATCATGACTAGAAACACCCTGAAAAGTATTGTACTGACAAAAAAATAACCCTGTACAGGTATTGTATCTTCGAGGAAGATTATTCAGTTATATTATGGAATGTACAAAAGACAGGTGTATTACTCGTACATATTACCCAAGTATGTGTGTTGACAGTAACCACAAAATATAAGTAACAGTTTGTGTATAAAATAAAGCCAAGTTACCAGAAACTCTCGGCGGCAATGGCGGCGCGTCGCCCGGTTCGCTCCACGAGGCGCGGCTGTGTCGGCGAGTCTCAATCACCTCCCCGTCCATAGAGTCTCTGCACAAAGGAAATAAATTAATTGTCAATAAAAATTAGTTTCCTTATATCACTCTAAACTCTTGTCGATGAAAACTTTCAATCATCCTTTTCTTTCCTAATGCCTTAACTTCCGGCCGAACCCGACATGACATTAGAATTTTTTCCTACTCGGTAACGGAATTTCGCCTAGCAGTTCAAAATAAAAATTAACTTGTAACTTATTCGGTAGAAAATAATTGAATAACACACTATTTCGAAATTTGGAGATAAATAGGACAGCCAGTACTAACTTGGCATGCAATGCAGTTTTTTATTACACGTGTTTTCCTTATCTGGCAGGATTAAAATAATATCAACATACTTCACCTACGGTATCGTAAAAGGTGACTTCAAGGAATTAGCAGCGTTTCTTATGACAGTAACATTTGCGGTACTTTTCATGCCTATGCCCCTATCTTCTGGGTATGTCAAGCAGCGGATTGTAGTGGTTTACTGGTTTTATTGTCGTGTGGGTAACAGAGTCGACGAACGACCCGATAAACTGGCTGCTAATGATGACGATGTTTGTACCTGTATCTATCGGCAGCGGGTCTGGTCGGACTGCGCGGGTCGGACTTGGGCCTGGCGGGGAGCGGGGGCGCGGACTTGATCATGGCGTCGTCTGTCACATCGCAACTGCTGCTACTGTACCTGTATCTATCGGCAGCGGGTTTGGTCGGACTGCGCGGGTCGGACTTGGGCCTGGCGGGCTGGGGGGGCGCGGACTTGATCATGGCGTCGTCTGTCACATCGCAACTGCTGCTACTGTACCTGTATCTATCGGCAGCGGGTCTGGTCGGACTGCGCGGGTCGGACTTGGGCCTGGCGGGGAGCGGGGGCGCGGACTTGATCATGGCGTCGTCTGTCACATCACAGGTGCTACCGATGGGTACGCTGTGGGACATTATGCTGCTTTGCTGGTCACATGTGTCTTCCACTGAATACTGGAATGAAGAAAGAAATTTTTACTAAGAATGTGTATCTATCTTTAAATAATATTGAGTCAAACCTTCGTTATATACCTAGCGTGATTTAAATTTGCCGTGTGATGCCGGCTTCGAATAGCACACCCCACTTTTCCCGTGGGTGTCTTTTTGACTTTTTGCTTCTTTGACTGACTTTCTTGTAAAACGTTTCTACGTTCTTACGTCAAAAGTTAAAGTTACACAGCACCTGCTGTAACTTCCACACAAAATTCTGGTAACTTCTAAAATACCGAAAACAGTACTTACGATAGGTTTATTGTAGAGATGACTGTCTTCATAATAGCTGTCGTTTTGTTGGGTGCTGTGAGATCGCTTGTCCATCATTGGTACCGGAGGTAGTGGTGTACTAAAAATATAAACAATGTTTTAGAAAGTATACTATAAGCGCAGATAAGAGCAAGAAAACTAATATCCTGGTGGTATACTTACTTCACTATACTTTCTGAAAGCTGCCGTCTAGCGCGAGCCAATCCAGGACCGAGATTCTGTCTCATTTGGTTGAACCTTTCCACTAATCGCCTGCAAAGAAAATATTTACGCGTTCAATAATACAATTATTAGTCTCATCATTTTCATTTTGATTCGCAATAAAGGGTTCCTCGTAAATTGGAAATATGCCTAGCTATTTATAGGTTAAGTGCATCTTCGGACGCTAAACTTGCAAAGTCAAACCAGTATACAACAGCCAACTGCGAAGCCATAAACTTAGCTGAAGCCGCTTCAATTGGAGACGCATTGCTTATTTCAACCGTTACTTTCGACAAAGAAAGTTTAGTCAAGACAATCTTACCTATGCAAAGGTTTCACATCTTCTGGGGCTAATCGTCCATGTAACGTCAATCCCGCATCTACAACAGCCAGTTGCGATGACACCAATCTCCTCAACTTCGCCGCGGCCGCCGCTTCTCTTGGAGAAGCATTCCTTGCAAATTCAGCAGTAAGGAAAGCTTGTTCGTATTTGGATATTCCGCCTTGTACGTTGGCGTCGATGGTTCCTTGTAGCCGCATGGAGAATGGGTTGATGTTGCGCGCGGGGTCGGCCGTGTACTGCGAGATGAGGCTGCGTAGCTCGCGTTCGGTCGCTTCCATTGTTTCGCACGCGAACTAGAGAATGAATGGATGCTAGGTTATTTGAAAGCTCATAACGAAAATAATTTTCCGTGTGATGCCTTAGAATAGCATCACACCATTACTTTTCTGCGGGTGTCGTAAGAGGCGACTAAGGGCCTACCCCGCAAGGGATAAAGGCGTGATCTATGTATGTGTGTATGTAAGAGATTGAAAAAGTTTACAAGCTTCTACCGACAAAACAAGATCATCGCTTCCAGACGAGCATTAAGCAAGAGATTGAGAAATTGACGAAGGTCGACTGGTGTGTCAGTGTAGCTCAGTAGCTCTGTGAGACGGTACCCTATATGCCCGGGTTTGATTCTCGGTCAACGCTTGTCAATTTTTCAATTTCTTATTTTCATTTATGAGAATAATATAGCACTGTGAGTGCATTAAATCCCAATAAATTGATTTGCTGTAAGTTTATCTGAAAGCTTTACGAATAAAATTTCGTGTATGAAAATTTTGAAACAATTTTCTTTACACATGGTATTTGAACACACGATAGTGGCATGGATTCAAATCCAACTTGTGTGAAAGTTTTAGTATCTACTTGTAGGTAAGGTTTACCTCAACCGGTGGTATTTCTTCGACAGATCTGGACACAACTTCAGACCACCGCAGGATGCCAGGCAGCGTGTTTTCTGTTATCAGTGTCGTGCGTTCGATCCACAAACTCTGCAACAATCATCAATACAATATAGTAAAAAATTAAGCCGCTTTTTACGGTTTTCTGTCACGGGCAGCTAACCTAACGCACCCTTAACGACGCAACGAATTTTCATGCGGCTTATTTCAATAGATTTGGTGATTTAAGACGAAGGATGTATAACCCATGCCCAAAAAACGTCGTACTTCCTAAGAAAAATGGCAACTGGCGGATGCAACCAGCCAGAGTATAGTATGATAATCGTTCGTATAGCAGAAAGTTTCTGTCCGTATTGAGACCAATATCCATCCAATCATTAATTTACCTTGAACTCATTATCCTTGTCGATGGGTGGTTTGTGTAGCGGTCTGTCACACAGGAAGGTGTTGACCTCGTTGCACGCGTAGAATCTCTTCACTTGTTCCGGAGTGCCCGATGGCCAGTTGCGCCGGGACGATACAGGCTTCACGTTGCAGATTTGGATATCTAAAAACATTTACATTGAAATTACTTAACCAGTTTTATTTAATTGTTCTACACTACACTACACTGTGCTGAACAAAGTAGGATTGATCATCATTCTCAGCCCACATCCATTCACTGCAGGGTATAGGCCTCTTCTCTACTACGCCAATCTTCACAGTTTTGTGCCAGCCTTATCCAGGGTTTATAATGGATCAGAATTAGGCCCATTGCTCAACCTCCTAACTCAATTCGAGTAATAAATATGTCTTCCGACTATAATTAGTCGAATCTATAAATAATGTATATTAGGAACAAAATGCGACCAATGAATCTGTCTTGCTGTAGTCCTTTAAAATTTTGTATCCAAACTTTTTCTAAAGACGTCTTTAGTGGGCTAGAGCTCAATTTCTGAAAAGTCATAATTCGATTACGTGCTACGAAATAGCTAGCTTTTGTCTACAGAAGGGACAAAAACAGCCGCTTTGGATCCAAAAAGAAAACCCGCATAATTTGCGAACACTGTCTAGGCATCTGAACTCTTAGTTTTACTAGCCGAGATAAGAAGTACTGTTGATATTATAATACTATCTGAGTGTTGGTTGAGTAAAGTCACCAACTTGCCGACGTTATTAGGATATACTTCATTTTCAACTACGTTGCATAAAAATCAAAGTGATGGTGTAGTTATTTACGTAAGAGCTGCTTTAGAATGTAGTGTTGAATACCCAGACTTTAAAGATGGTTCACTTTTAGTGTGTAAGTTTAAAAAAGATCTCGCTATTGTTGGTATTTATCGTTCCCCATCCTACGCCAATACTGAGGATTTCATCAATAGCTTGAATACAGTTATTAGTAACCTTTCTGAATATAAATCTGTTGCCATTCTTGGCGACATTAATATTGATATTATACCGACCAACAAATCTGGAGTTGCGGATGACTACCTGGATATGTTGGCATGCCAGGGGTACCTTTCTACACACTTTATTCCAACTCATGGCAAAACTTGCTACGATCACGTCATTTTAAAATCACAGTGTTGTTCAAAAACTGTGGTGCTTAGTTCCACCATTACGGACCACTTTGCTACCATTCTATGTTTGAAACAATCGCTACAAAGGCATACGTCAGCAACTAATGCAAAGCGAATAGATTTTGAATCAGCATTGACTGCTCTTAAGGAAGCAGAATTGGGCGAGTTTTACGAAATATCGGACCCCAATGTATTTGCGGACCTTCTTATTTCAAAGTTAATGAAAATAGTTGACGAAAATTCTATAACACGTAAAATCGCCCGAAGGAAAAGATCGATCAAACCCTGGATCACGCCAGGTCTTTTAAAATGTATGCGAAATCGCGATAATTTTCATCTAAAACTCAAAAAAGACCCGACTAATGAGGTATTAAAAATAACTTACACGCGGTATCGAAACTTTTGCCGAAAGTTATTACATAAGCTTAAACGTGAGTATGAACGTGATCGGTTTTCTAAGGCAAAAAACAGCCCTTACGCCACTTGGAATGTAGTAAAAAATGTTACATACTTATCGAAAAGGTCTGTTTCGTCAGTTGAGCTCCTGAGAATTGCCAATAATCCCATGGATTCCGTGAACTTAGTTAATAGCTATTTTGCAAATGTAGGACAGTTATTGGCCAATAATATTTCAGATAAAAATATACACGACTACCCAACAATGCAAGCTTTTCCTAAATCGTCTATTTCAAATTCACTTGTTTTACTTGAGGCAGACTGCATTGAAATTGATAGTATAATAAGGAATCTTAAAAACGACTGCGCTGCAGGGTGGGATGGAATTCCTGTTCTTTTGATAAAAAATTCAAGAGATAATTTGGTTCCTCTCATTACCCGATTGTGTAACTTTTGCATAGTAAATGGCATATTTCCAAGAGCTTTTAAAAAAGCACTTGTCCATCCCATTTACAAGTCCGGTGAAAAATCTGAAATTGGTAATTATCGTCCAATATCGGTTCTTAACATTCTGTCTAAGATCATGGAAAAAGTTTTAAACAAGAGGTTATTAGGTTTCCTTGAACGCGAAAATATTATTTCCACAAATCAGTATGGTTTTAGGAAAGGTGTCTCTACTGAGGATGCTGTATTAGCTATGACTGAAGCAGTTTCCAGGATATTAGACAAAAAGCATAAGTGTTTGGGAATTTTCCTTGACCTCAAAAAAGCATTTGATACTGTTTCGGTACCAACTTTACTAAACAAATTGCAAGATGTAGGTATCAGAGGTGTTGCACTTGATATTTTCACAGACTATGTAACTGACAGGACCCAATGTGTTAAAATAAACGATGTTGTTAGTCGTCCATCTTCTTTGTCTTTCGGTGTCCCTCAAGGAAGCGTTCTTGGTCCAACATTTTTTCTGATATATATAAATCAGTTAAGTCAATTTTGCTATCCGGGTTGCTCGGTGTTTGCCTATGCCGATGATACTACGTTACTCGTGGAAGGGATTGATTGGCCGGACGTTCAACAGAAGACGGAGGAGATCCTTCGACTTGTTACAAGTTGGCTCGATCACAACCTTCTCACCTTGAACGTCCTTAAAACAACTTACGTTGCCTTCTCTATTACTTGTGCCACTCAGCCGCCGCCCTCTTTCTCCATCAGGGTGCATGGTTGTGCGAGAGATACCGAACTGTGCATCTGTCCTCTACTTACGCGTTCAGCATATGTCAAATATTTGGGAGTCTTAGTAGATGAAAATCTTTCATGGCAGCACCAAGTAGAATCTGTCAAGACCCGTACTCGTAAATTAATGTACATTTTCAAATTGCTTCGCAGCTCGGCCGATGCTTCCATTATGAAAATGGTCTATTTTGCTCTCGTGCAGTCATTACTCTCATATTGCACTTCCGCGTGGGGAGGGGCGCCCAAAACAACTTTACTTCCACTTGAGAGAGCTCAAAGAGCAGTAATTAAAGTGATCAATAAACGGAATTTCCTTTACCCAACACACCGGCTCTATGCCGAGTACCGTGTCCTTACAGTCCGGCAGCTGTTCGTGTTTCATGCTATCCTTCGTTGCCATAAAAATCTGGAATACCTCTCAAGCCATGTTACTACATCCCGCAGGACAGACCTCGTATGCGGTAGGGTACGTCATAGAACAACCTTTGCATCCCGTCAGTGTTGGGTACTGGGTCCTAGACTGTACAATCGGGCGAGTGGTTACATTGACCTGTACCCACTCGTTCTGTTTGAATGCAAGAAAAAATTGACGTCTTGGCTCTTGCAGCTCAATTATGATGAGACAGAAGACTTGTTACAAATAACTGTCTAATAAGTATGTTTTCGCTACTCAAACTGCACAATAACTTCAGTACTCCTTGTCAATTCCTAATTACTATAATAGTCTAGTTCTAAGATTAACCATTTATTTTTTATAATAATATTAAGTTGTTCTTATTTTTAAGTGCAGCATACATTTCACATAGAAATAGTCTAACTGTGTTAGAATGGGGGCCTGGTGACCTATGATACAGGTTTCATACCGAAACCTAGTTTAGGCGCCAGTCTCACAAGTTGGCTCAAACTGTATTTATAAGTTTTTCATTTTAGTGTATTTTGTTCTTTTATGTGTTCTATGTACCTAATTCTAATTTGTGAGAAAATAAATGATTTTATTATTATTATTATTATGTTGGTATTCTTTTCGAATCACGGGCCCACAGGGACCCGGTCCTTTGACGCATGTGTGGGGCCAAAGCCAACAGCACAGAGGCCTTTTTATACCAAATAATCTAAGTGTGTGATGTGTACATCAAGCGCATACTCGCTCTGTCTGCACTACAGAGTACACCCAGAGCCAGCACACGCCTGATGCAAGGACTATTGCAGGTGAGGGTCGGATTACTAGGGCTATGGGGAGGAATTTGCTGGACCGGTTGCTGGGCTATTGTTGAGACAACGGGACGCCTGCCAAATCAAATGTCTCAACCTTGATAATCTCGGCAGACGGTGACTCGCCGCCCGCTAGGTGGGCCTCCACTAAAGGGCTTTTGCGCATGATGCGCGGTGCCCTGGGACGCAACACTGTTGCGGGCGACTGAGGGGTGTCGAGAGGTGTACACCGCTTTCTGCGCAGAGGTCCTGGACGAGGGCCAGAACATGCACCAACTCGCGACTTACGCATGTTTCACTTCCACCCCTCGAGTCCGAACACAGGCTCGAACTCTAGCGGCCCCACTTCGACCGGCCAACTAAGGCAAGCCAAAGGTGAGAGTCCTGGTCTTGGGGTCCACTCCGGCAAGCCGGAGACGGCCAGTCTGCACTCCCCGGGGTACTCGGGTCCGTGGGGTCGCTACTCCCCAACAGCTCGTCACAAGCTGCCCTACGGGTAGCTAAGGGTGTAGAGAGGTGTGCTGCGCTTTCAAGTTCAGGGATTTCTCCCCTCAGCATTACTCGCGGCTTTATGCCTTTAACACTTCCACCCTTCGAGTTGAAAAACTCTTGCGACTCCACTCTGCCCGGCCGGTTAAGGCAAGACAAAGGCGGGCCCCATTCCGGGGAACCCAGGAGTACTTCGGGTCCGTGGTGGCGCTACTCACCAACAGCTTGCCAAAGCTGCCCTGCGGGTTTATTATTATTATTATTATCTGCACTCTACAGGACCTAAAATCATGCAAATATGAATTTCTAAATTGTTTGACAAGACAGAGGAACAGGATATGAATACTCACACTGTCCATCGGAGGCTACGATGGAGTCGTCGGGCGGCGTGTTGCGCATCAGGATGGACGCGGAGCAGTACTCCGACTGCAGCCGCTGCGTGAACGCGCCGATACGCTCGTAGTCGTGCCCGCGGTACACGAATTGCTTGTTCTGAAAGACGAAGACCATAATAATATGTAGTTTTTTTAGGAATAAAACGAAATAAAACTTATTATTTTCCTCTTCGAGAACATTCAATGATAGAGCCGGTACTCCACATGTCTTGGGTTAGATCCCCGAGGCTTGACATTTTTGCATTTATGAAAAACGTTCTCAGACAGTGGTCTCCGAAGAGCGACTCCGCCCGCTGTAACTCATTTTCCCATGGGAATTATACACATAAACCTTCCTCTTCAATTACTTTATCTAATATAAATCTGTTGTGTAGTTCTTATGATTTAAGCATGCATACATACAGACGCGAAAAGCGACTTTGCTTTATACTATGTAGTGATAGAAATAACAGCATTAACAATTGAAAAACCAACTCACCCTCACAAACAAGGGGCAGCCCTTCCCGTAGAAGCCGACCCTGAAGTACTCGGGCTCGGGCCGCAGCTGCTGCAGCACCGAGTCCAGGAAGGTGGCGTGTGTGCGCAGGCAGTGCGCCAGGCGCGCGTAGTCGCACAACTTCACTTCGTACAGCGTGGCCAGTTCGCGGAGTAGCGGCAAACCCTTCTCCCAACACTGTGAAAAACATTGAAAGCAATATTATCATGTGCCGTGTGATACCGGCTTATAATAGCATAATTGCATTTATTCCTCCCCGGTGTCGGAGCTACGGACTCGAGGTCAAAGCTTGAGGGTTTCATATGTATTAGGCGACAGACTAACAGCAACATTGTATATGATGCTAGATTCTTCTGAAACTCGGACCTGAAATATTTCTCAAATACAGCGATAGTATCTTGTTAATGCTGTACCTACCCCCAAAGGATAAAGGTTTGTTATGTATAAGTCGAAATAAATCAAGTAACATTGCGAATCGAAACTTAAACGTAGCTTATATCGAATTATCATTCTTTATCAAAAATGTCTACGCTATACAAATCCAAATATGACGAAGACATCCACAACAGTCCACTGCTATACATGGGCTTAAGCCTAATCCTATTGAAGAGGGTATTTTTCATGCTTAGCAGGCAGAAAGGCGAGTGGAGTGCAAGATGTTGTATTCACAGGGAACGCTGCTGCCCATTCCTGGATTTATCCCTTAGTCAAGTAGGCACCTCGTCACAATTGTTAGAAATAGGTAAAAATAATTCTTGTTAATTTATGTGTTACCTTTCCCTTGTCAAAATACTGTAGTACTTGATTGTATATAGCCTCTTTTCGTTTCCATTCGGGAGTTTCAGGGTATTCTGGATCCACGCCGATTTGATCGCTGTCCCAGCTCAAAGTTTCTGCATAAAGCTGCAAAGGAATACAATTTAGGGTGAAAATTTACTATAATAGTAGCTTTACTATAGTAGGGCTGGTGATAAGGAACAGCTTTCGCTAAGAAACATAAGTGGAAATATTTTTAAAAAATGCACCTCCAAACACATCAGCTGACCTAGTCAATTAGTTTCACAGATCTAAATTTTTCTTTCATATTTCGACCTATGTTCCTAGAGTTATTCCTTGAGGTAATGGTATCAGTCACTAGTAATATTTGATATGACCGGTATGCTAGGTTTTACCATTAGATTACTTTTAGCTATTTCTACGTAGTTTAAGTATTTTTTTAAGTCCTAATATTTACTTCCTCAAAAGATGAACTTTTATTATTACATTACATGGGAAATAGCGTTTTTTTTAATGGAACGACATGTAATGTTCCATTCGCCTGTGATTTCGTAGAGCAGAAGAAGTTGATTGGTAGAATCATCTTCATCCTGAAAAGTTTGATTTTATATCTTTGTCAAAGTATGCAAAGCACTGGAAAAAATCACCGTGGCTAAGCAATGGAAAGAAATTATTACCATCGACTCGTTGAAGAAGATCAAACATGACAAAATATGCAAAATCATAAATAGTTCTTACCAAAAGAGTGCAACCGGCTTCAATAAAGTTGTCAGATGCAATGTGAAGATCGTGCAGTTTGTACACGTAGCGAAGGTACATCTCCTTACGGTCGATCTCGTTTTTGTAGAAGTTCTGTAAAAAGAAACAAAATTACAGTACTCCCAATCCGCCCAGGGCCATTAAAACAACATAAATACATACATATATTACGCCTTTATCCCTTGCAGGGTAGGCAGAGCGTTAACGGCCGTAAGAATACGGTCACTACCGCCACATCTGACATTTTTGAGGGTTGTTCTCCACGGTTGTTTCAGAAAACATGTGTAACACTATAATGACAGGTTATCAGCCTGTCGCCTAAAATTTGTAATACACCAATACTGTCGAGTCCCTTAGTCGCCTCATACGACACCCCCGGGAAGGATGTGGGGTGATGCTATTCTAAGCCGGCAGCACACGGCAAGTTTAATTAAGTTTAGTTTTCATTAAAACTACGCCGCCTCAATTATATTTACTAAACTATATCTATTCATAATAATTTGAATACTACGCCGGTTCAAATTATATTTCCAAAACTATATCTTATTTTCAAACTAGGTTGTATACTTGGTTAGGAATTGTCATTTGAGCAGGCGTAGTTTTAATGGCCTTCTGGCCTGTGGCCGTCAACGAATCCCCAACAACAAAAATTGTATACTTATTATTAAATGAATAATATTATGCATGTTGTTTATTTATCTTCCGAAAAACCAGCATGAGAGAGGTCATTTTTTTTTACATTTTACTCTGCATGATTGCTTGCTTGTGCAGATTCTTTTGGGAGACAAAACCATTCACCAAACACATTCGGTGATTAGTTTTGCCAACGTCCCCTAGATGTCGCTAGTGGTTGTTTAAAACGCGCTATCGTTGTGTTCACAAGATTTCTATATTAAAATGTTCCAAAGCTATAGCCTTTACAGACAAACAGACAAACAGAGTCTTATTATATGTATAGATAGTCTAGTTATAAGACTAGCTGTCTGCCCGTAACTTCGTTTTAAGTATTTTTGAGAGTCCGTCCGATACGGACTATAGTTTATAAATTATGACCGCACATTCTACGTACACTGTTCTGGCATGTAGAGCGTTAAGTAAAACTTCAGACTTCAAAAAAAGCGAAATTAGTTGTATCAATGGGGTGTATACCGTGTGATGACGACTTTGAATAGCATCACGCCATTTCTTACCCGTGAGTGTTGAAAAGGCGCCTGAGGGACTTGAGGGTTTCATGTGTATTACAACTTTGAGGCGACAGGCTGACAACCTGTTACAATATTGATACACGAATTATCTCAAACGCCCTCAATATTTGTTAGACGTGGCAATAGCAACCGTATTTTTGCAACCGTTACCGCTCTGCCTGCCCCGCAAGGGATAGAGGCGTGATGTGTGTATATATACATACATACGTATGAATAAGGTATCCACCCGATTGTTCTTAAGAAAGATAGTTCCATATTTCATATGGCACGTTAAGCCGTAGGCCTTAGTTACTGTCTATGATTACTTAGACGGCGGTTACACAACCATGTCAGAGGCCTGCTATTTGTAGAGGCGGTTGAAAAATTCTGACACTAGGGCTCATCGGGTCGTTGGACGACTTGGTGTCCCGCACGAAGAGAGAGTGAATGGGGGGTTACCAGCAAGTTGACGCACCAGCCTCTAGCTGCATGAGTGGGGGGGTTACCAGCAAGTTGACGCGCCAGCCTCTAGCTGCATGAGTGGGGGGTTACCAGCAAGTTGACGCGCCAGCCTCTAGCTGCATGAGTGGGGGGTTACCAGCAAGTTGACGCGCCAGCCTCTAGCTGCATGAGTGGGGGGTTACCAGCAAGTTGACGCGCCAGCCTCTAGCTGCATGAGTGGGGGGTTACCAGCAAGTTGACGCGCCAGCCTCTAGCTGCATGAGTGGGGGGTTACCAGCAAGTTGACGCGCCAGCCTCTAGCTGCATGAGTGGGGGGTTACCAGCAAGTTGACGCGCCAGCCTCTAGCTGCATGAGTGGGGGGTTACCAGCAAGTTGACGCGCCAGCCTCTAGCTGCATGAGTGGGGGGTTACCAGCGAGTGGACCCACCAGCCTCTAGCTGCATGAGTGGGGGGTTACCAGCAAGTTGACGCACCAGCCTCTAGCTGCATGAATGGGGGGTTACCAGCAAGTTGACGCACCAGCCTCTAGCTGCATGAGTGGGGGGTTACCAGCAAGTTGACGCACCAGCCTCTAGCTGCATGAGTGGGGGGTTACCAGCGAGTGGACCCACCAGCCTCTAGCTGCATGAGTGGGGGGTTACCAGCAAGTTGACGGTGGCCGCGCAGCGCTTGTCGCGGTGCTCCTGCGTCTGCATCACGGCGCGGTAGTCCAGCAGTCGCTCCAGCAGTCGCGTGACGCACCAGCCTCTAGCTGCATGAGTGGGGGGTTACCAGCAAGTTGACGGTGGCCGTGCAGCGCTTGTCGCGGTGCTCCTGCGTCTGCATCACGGCGCGGTAGTCCAGCAGTCGCTCCAGCAGTCGCGTGACGCACCAGCCTCTAGCTGCATGAGTGGGGGGTTACCAGCAAGTTGACGGTGGCCGCGCAGCGCTTGTCGCGGTGCTCCTGCGTCTGCATCACGGCGCGGTAGTCCAGCAGTCGCTCCAGCAGCCGCGTGACGCAGCCCACGAACGCGGCGCCCGCTTCCCGCCAGCCCTCGGTCGATACGCGTTCCATTAGCCTGGAATACACGTTTATTTTTCAAAAACTTAAGTGTAGGTGAAATTAGCGTTTCCAGGAGTGCGTTCGTGAACGTTCTCGATTTGGGAAATCTTCTCCAATGACAACTTAAACCCCCGTTCGAGAGCGTCAAAAGTAGAAAATTTCGGAATTACTTGTCATTATCACTCTCGAATGGGGGTTAAGAAACTGTCAATTGAGAAGATTTTCAGGAGTCCGGAGACATGTCTCGAATTGGTCTTAATCGGGACGCAGAATATTCCGATAAATCAACATTGCGCTTCACATCACTATTTCATAGACATCGACTTTCACGTTATGCGAATTCTGTTTAGGATCCTCGCTTATTTATAGCGTGAAATATCGTGGTCGCTTCGCTAGCAATGTATGTCGCTGTTGTATTGTAATCACGTCTAGTGCTTTAGCTTCTTGCGTTTCTTTATGTTTCTATTTTTATACTTACACTAAAGAAAGACGGTTCCGTGTTTCGAATGGCACGTTAAGCCGTAGGTTCAGGTTGCTGTCTATGATAACTTAGACAGCGGTCGTTACTCAATCATGTCACGAAACCTGCTACTGGGTTTAGCGGGTCGTTGCGCGACTCGGTGTCCCACACAAAAAGAAATGATACTTACACTGAACTTAGGTGCTCCCTGAGTTGCATGAACATGGTAAAATAATGTTAGAAGAGTCACAAACATACACATGCCCTTCATTTATGTCTTGACTTGACTAGAATAATCATTAGGAATGGATGATATCATCATCAGATAATTGATTAGTGATATTAGATTTAAATAAATAAATAAAATAAAAGGACACTTAGTTGCACAAAAATACAAATAGTCTAAACTGAAATAAACTTACACAGTGTCAAACAGCCTCCTGTAATGGTCGTCAGCCTTGTTATCAGCCACCAACGAGTCCAGTTTATCCACTAAAGCAGCCTCAGTCCTCCTAGCGGACCCTGTGGCGGCCCTCTCGCAAGCCATGAGGGACACGAGCGCCCCAAGTGCGGCCCTGCGTAACTCTGCTACGAGAGTGATTTCTAGTAGCGCCCCTACTGCGCCGGGGACTAAGTGCAGTTGGGCTGGCCCTGGAAAAAGCAGTGGATATTACGTTACTCGCAAATCATTGTTTCGTTTTAGTTTGTATGACAAAAAATATCATTTTTAACACTATTGATTGATTAAAAAAAAAAATTACACAAGAAGACACTTCTTGGCTTTTTCTGCCGTTCAGAGTGATTTCTGAACATAAAACCTAGCTAGATCAATTCATCGCCCCCGAATTTTCTTTAAAATCGTTGGAGCCGTTTCCAAATTTTCGTTTAAAGGTATTAGTTATAATCACTGACTAACATAGACTACGTTTTACCAGCTGAAAACCCCATGATCAAACATCGAAAAAACTCACACCTGGGGACCTGACTTACCAAGCCTGCTCCACACAGCTAGTACTTGCAGGCCGGCAGCAGCGCGCATGCCGGGGCGGTCGGGCCCGCGCCCCGTCCACCCCTCCCCCTGCAGCGCGGTAGACGTGACCAGCGCCACACCCAGCTCCATGTAGCCCGACCACAGCTGGAAACAACAATATTATACACTAGAATCTTTTGTTTTGCGTTCATTTGAGGTAGCAGCAAGTCAACTGCATGGCGAGAACACTATAACCGGTTTTGCACTCACAGTGCTATATTATTCTCATAAATGAATATAAGATATTGAAATTTTTACAAGCGTCGACCGGGAATCTAACTCAGGCACATGGGGTACCGACCTACTGCTCTGCCACTGAGCTATCGACGCACCGGTCGACCTTCAATCTTAGCGACTTCTAGTACCCTATGTGCCCGGGTTCGATTCCCGGTTGACGCTTGTAAATTTTTTAAATTCTTATTTTAATTTACGATAACCTATTACAACTCCTTTATCTAATGTATAAATTACTCATTATAGAGGTTTCAACTAAAAAGCAACCTTATAAAAGGTCAACTGTGGTAACTGCTGGCCAGCCATAGTAAAATAGGGTGAATTTATTTGAAGCGTCGCATAAACACTACACATATATTACGTACGTATCGCTGTAAATGGATAACAATAATGATTAAGTATTGTAACAATAACCAAACTAAAGCATGCGAAAAATTAAAGTAAATCTGTCTTGTCATGCGTAAATGTCGGTTTTTATCCAAATGTGAGGGAAAGCGCATGTACGCCTGGCATATGTAAGTGCCGCAGTGGGAGAAAGAAAGCATGACAGTCGGCCGCCATTTACAGGTCATATCTTTATTAGCAAGCTTTATACCATACAATAAATCAAAATAGTCCATACCTGAGAATCGAATTGCGGCGGTTCATCGCCCATGAATCTTTCGAGCAGCGGTTTGGCGAGGTCCTGCAGCGCCGACAGCAGCACCTTGCAGCTCTGCACCCGCAGCACCATCCAGTCAGACGGGAACACCTGGAACGAGATCAAAAAAAGTTTAAATTTGGAAATGCCGGCTTAGAATAGCTTCACGCTATTTCTTCCCGCGTGTGTCGTAAGAGGCGACTAAGGAACTCGGGGGTTTCATTTGTATTACAACTTTAGCCGACATGCTCACAACCTGTCACTATAGTAATACACAAATTATCTCAGACGGCCCTCATCATTTGTTAGACGTGGGTATAGAGACTGTATTTTTGCGATCATTAGCGCTCTGTCTGCCCTGCAAAGGATAGAGGCGTGATATGTGTATGTATGTAAATTTGGAAATGTTAATGAACATATACAAAACTAGACGAAGAAGTATTGCAAATGAAATTAATTTTCATAAGAGCTGTTGGATCAAAAGACCTTCTTCCACACACACAACAAACACTACTTCTACACAGTGGCCTCCCCTTGTTTTGAATTCTTACCAAGCTTGTCAGACGATTGCTAATGGCAATGTCTTCCCTGATCAGTTAGTCCTCTATTACGGCTGCCATGGCTATTCTAAGCCGGACTGACATATAAACGTTATTGGTTAAAACTTGAAATATTGGCTTTCTGATTTGTATTAATTGAAAGTAAGCCTTTATTTGTAGCTGTTGGTTTTCCTATATAAATAAATAAAAAATCAAAACAAAATAACTTAAAATTTAAATATGCCAACATATTTTGTATTGTATGGTAGGTCAAATTTTATTTTTTCATATTTTGACCTATGTTTCTTGGGGAAGTTGTTCAGTTTCATAGACTGGTTCGCCCCTTAAAATATTTACAATATAATTTGTATTCTATTTACGAAATAGCCTCAGTAGTTGTTGTAAACTTACATCCTGCTCGATCAAGTGGCGGAAGACGAGGAAAGCTCTCATCAGGAAGTCCTTGAGCGGCTTCCGGTCGTGCGGGTGCGGCGCCAGGTGGCTCCACAGCCGCTGGTAGTGTTCTGGCTTCAGCAGCTCCATGCAGCCCAGCAGACCAGCCACCATTGAACCCTGGAGTTTACAGGTCGTAAATTTAATCATGATTAAATGTGGTAAGATTGTGTGGCCAGAACACAACGGCCATGATTCGAGAAAACGATTCTCTAAACAAACTAAAAAATTCTGGACTTTTCCTCAATTGGTTCAGAAAAGGATATCTAAGTCATGTCATGCCGTGTGATGCCGGCTTAGAATAGCATCACTCCTTTTCTTCCCGCGGGTGTTGTAAAAGGCAACTATGGGACTCGAGGGTTTCATGTGTGTTACAATTTTAGGCGACAGGCTGACAACCTGTCACTATAGTGATACATGAATCATCTAAAAGGGCCCTCAATACTTGTCAGACGTGGCGATGAAGACCGTAATTTTACGATCGTTAACGCTCTGCCTACCCCGTAAGGGACAAAGCGTGATTTATGTATGTATGTCATGTCTTATGATTTGACGAAAATGCGTGTTATCTGTTGCGCGTTGTATGATAACTAGATTTCCGAGCATTTTTGCTAATGAACAAGTTTTAAAATGTTATCTACGCTTTCGCGTTACTTTCGCTTTCTTTCCACAAGTGAGTTTCATCCGTCTTTAGCAGAGTGAAAGTTTCAAATCATTTCAGAGCATTCAGCATTCATCTCAACTTACCAAAACAGGCGAATTTCCTCCAATCAAATGCAATACAGTTTCCACCAGTACATCCAACGTATTCAAGCACAACACATCGACATCTGGGTCAATTTCGTCCGGATCATTCGGTTCTTCTGGGTCTTCTTTCTTCCACAGTAAAGTGACTAATTCTCCTAGCATTTCCGCGCACTGAGCGAGCTCGTCGCGCCGCGCGAGATGGATGCGTAAGTGGTGGCACGCCGTGGTTAGGACTATGTTGCGTGCCTCTGTAACAAAATATTACTAGAAGTTATTACGAGTCTGTTTGCAAGGAGTTTTCTAGAGTGGCTATTTATAGTCTAGATGTTACAAAATTCATGGAGTTTTAAGGAGAGGCAGAAAGAAAATAAAGAATGCTAATGAAACCGTTTCCAAGCCGTCTGTTGAACATTTTGTTATGTGCCGCCATTGGGACCATCAAACTATCTCTATACGACCTCTGGAATTCATAAGCCATATTTTGTCGAAGTGGCCCCTTTACTATCTCCTTTAGCTACCTCCACTGGCCATAGATATCAGCCCAGCTTTAGCTGACCTATGGGGTCCTCTCATAAGCTGTATTTACCAGGGTCTTGTCCAAGTGGCTACCTCCACTGGTCGTCGATGTCAGCCCAGCTTTATCAGACCTTTAGTATCCTCTCATAAGCTGTATTTCCCGGGGTCCTGTCCAAGTGGTCCCTTGATAATCTCCGCGCTTTTGCCAGTGCGGTGGGGCGTTGGCTGCCGGCGCGTCCAACATGGCGGCTGTTACCTTGTGACATCTGCCCAGCATAACAGGACCTATGGGATCCTCTCATAAGCCATATTTACCGGGGTCCTGTCCAAGTGGTCCCTTGAGTATTTTTTTATTTTATTTTTTATTTATTTATTAAACTTTATGCACTAAATGTGTACATGGGCGGACTTAATGCCAATGGCATTATCTGCCAGTTTACCTTAGGGCATGTGGAAATGTACGGCAGGTGCAAAAAACAAAAACACTTACTTAAATACTAATATTCATGAAAGAATATATATAAATCCTATACATACACTTAAATAATACATAAATATTACTTATACTGAATATAATATATAGAATATAATACATCACACGGCACACATAACACATCATACACATACGGCACTATGAAAATGTAAAACGAATAAACTTCAGATCTACCTTCAAAGACAAGACAAGTGACAAATATACCTAACCAATACGGGTGTTCTATTTTGTTAAGATGACAGTAACGACCGCAAGTAATGCTCACGCAATTTGGTCTTGAAGACCTGTCGACTAGGGGCCTTCCTTAATTCGATGGGGATTTCGTTCCATAAAGAAACCGCCTGAGACGAGAAGGAGTCACCAAGAAAACCAGTTCGGTGTATTTTGGGCGCTAACAAGAGATAATGCGATGAGCGGGTTTGGCGTTCGTGAGTGTCACATAGATATTGGAAAAACTCCTTCAAATACGGAGGCGCATGGGGCTCATTGAGTATCGCGTAGAGAACACAAAGAAGCCGAGCATTCCGCCGCTGCCGTATTGGGAGCCACTTCAGCTTGTTACGGTACTCCGAAACATGGTCAAATTTGCGCAGACCAAACACATACCTAATACACCAATTCATCAGTCTATCCAATTTGTTTAGAAGATCTGCATTTAAGTCCGCATAACATACATCAGCATAGTCTATTATTGGAATAACAAGTGACTGGACCAGTAATATTTTAGTGCTATTTGGTAAGAAATTTTTAAGTCTAGACAATGAACGCAGCGACCATGTGACACGTTGGCTAACGCTTGCCATGTGTGGAATCCAGCTAAGAGAGGAATCCATGATAAGTCCTAGATTTCGAACACTCGGACTCAGAGGCACGATTTTGTCATCATAAATAATATCAGGCAAGTCAGTTTGGATAATACGTGCCAGGAGTCGAGAGCTTCCGATCAGAATCGCCTGACACTTTGTGGGATTTACCTCAATGCCAAATCTCCCTGACCAGACCTTGATTGCCTCGAGGTCCGTATTGACCTTTTCGATGGCCGTATCAACGCTGCCGACAACAGACTGCGCATAAATTGGAAGATCGTCAGCATAGAGATGATAGGAGCACCGAAGATCCGCAGTGATAAGATTGATAAAAATAGAGAAAAGCAAGGGAGAGAGTATCCCACCCTGCGGAACCCCGGCACTCACATCACACCAGTCCGACAACAGGTCCCCAATCCGCACAGCCTGACGCCGGCCACGCAGATAGGACGAAGGCCAACATAAACCGATCGGGCCAACTCTAAGATTATTGAGAATAGCTATCAGTATGTCGTGATCAACTGCGTTAAATGCGTTTGAAAAATCCACCAAACCCAAAACCGACACCTTAGTGGCATCCATTCCAGCTCTGATGTCTTCAGTTATTTTTAACAGGGCAGACATAGTGCTATGCCCACGACGGAAACCTGACTGGTAAGGGCTCAGCAGATTGTTCGGAAAGACATGACCAGCAAGTTGTTTGTGCACACATGCCTCCAAAACTTTGGACAGGAACGGTAATATGGAGATTGGCCGTAGATGTTTAAGAAGCGATGGCTCAGAGATTTTGGGAAGAGGTCGAACATATGCTTGACGCCAAAGAGTGGGAAAGTGACCTAAACGTAAAGAAAAATTTATGATATGAGTAAGCGGCTCGAGTATGAAATCGATTACAGAGACAATCATGTGCCGACTAATTTGGTCACATCCGGTGGCATGGGACTTGATACCAACTATCACCTTACGCACCTCTGCCTCAGCAACATCCTTAAAATGGAAAGTTTCAACTTTGGGAAGGTTAAGACCGGCAATGTGTTTTAGAGTACTGTCCTTGATAACAGTGTCCACTGTTGAGATCGATGAAAAGTGCCTATTAACATCATTGGGATTGAAAGTACTAGGGATGTTGACACTTCCGCGCACTTTACCTATACCCAAGGTTCCTAAAAACTTCCAAATATTTGCAGGCGAAGATAAGGCGATGTTGTCATGTATATGTTTCCGTTTGGCGGCCCGAACCCACATACTACAGCGGTTTCGCGCACGCTTGAAACTATCCCAATTCTCGCCAGTGCGATGTTTCTTATATATTCGGAACATTTTGTCTCTGCGTCTCATAGCCATGCGGATTCCATCAGTCATCCATGGGGCGCTCGGTCTTTTGATCCTCACACGACGAATTGGAGCGTGCTTATCATAGAGACTCAAAACGTTTTCATTAAAAATTCTGACTTTGTCGTCAACTGTTGTCGCACTTGTTAAGCAGCTCCAGTCAATGCTTGACGCATCACTCCGCAGCTGATCAACATTAACCCGCTTAAAGCTGCGCACGAACTTAATTTCAGGTTTGGGCTTAGGCACCTTCAGTATATATGATACATACAAAAGATCATGTTTGGAGAAACACGGTGCCGGATATTGGCCATAACCAGAAACCAAGTGAGGAGATGATGTGATAATGAGGTCAAGCCATGTATCTTCCGTATCTTTGTTATGATGGGTAGCTGACAGTGGCATAATATGAAGACTGGCTGACTCAATCATGTTACGTAGGCGACGTGCACGGGGGGTATCTACCAACAGGTCAGTATTCAAATCACCCATTATGATGTGATTGGTGCCGTCAGCAGCAAAACTCTCGAGCAACGCTTCAAAGTCTGAAAAGTAATCTATCGTAGGAGGACAGTATACTACACCAATAATTGCTCATGAGCCACACATTGTGATTTCCAAGACGATGTATTCGGCTGAGGCTGAGTATGCAGATCGAGACGAGGCAACCAATTTGTATGGTATATCGCTACGCAGATAAACAGCCACTCCACCACTACCCTTCTCCTCACGATCCTTACGAATTAGAACAAAGCCTGGTAACGTGTACTGGGCTGATTGAAGATGTGGCTTAAGCACCAGAACGACATGCACACAACACTTGGAGAAAGATTCTAATAAATCATCAATATGGCATGGGACGCACTGGGCATTAATGTGGCATACATTAAATCTATTACGATGGGATGGCAAAGTACGACATAGAAAATCGCTTATAGTATTCGACTCAGTACTGTCACTGTCACAAGAATAAAATGAGTCTTCGCTCGTGGAAAAATATCTTGGCCAGAGCTGGTGGGGCGTTGGCTGCCGGCGCGTCCAACATTACAGGACCTATAGGATCCTCTCATAAGCCATATTTACCAGGGTCCTGTCCAAGTGGTCCCTTGAGTATCTCCTGCGCGGCGGCGAGACGTGCCTTGGCCAGAGCTGGTGGGGCGTTGGCTGCCGGCGCGTCCAACATTACAGGACCTATAGGATCCTCTCATAAGCCATATTTACCAGGGTCCTGTCCAAGTGGTCCCTTGAGTATCTCTTGCGCGGCGGCGAGACGTGCCTTGGCCAGAGCTGGTGGGGCGTTGGCTGCCGGCGCGTCCAACATTACAGGACCTATAGGATCCTCTCATAAGCCATATTTACCAAGGTCCTGTCCAAGTGGTCCCTTGAGTATCTCCTGCGCGGCGGCGAGACGTGCCTTGGCCAGAGCTGGTGGGGCGTTGGCTGCCGGCGCGTCCAACATTACAGGACCTATATGATCCTCTCATAAGCCATATTTACCAGGGTCCTGTCCAAGTGGTCCCTTGAGTATCTCCTGCGCGGCGGCGAGACGTGCCTTGGCCAGAGCTGGTGGGGCGTTGGCTGCCGGCGCGTCCAACATTACAGGACCTATAGGATCCTCTCATAAGCCATATTTACCAGGGTCCTGTCCAAGTGGTCCCTTGAGTATCTCCTGCGCGGCGGCGAGACGTGCCTTGGCCAGAGCTGGTGGGGCGTTGGCTGCCGGCGCGTCCAACATGGCCGCTGTGACCCGCGCCGCTTCCACCGGGCCCAAAGCTGCGGCCACTTCCTTTGCCACGCTGGCCCAGGAAGTCATCAGGGCGACCTGTGTGAAAAGCCCACACATTTTACAATAAATAAAATAATTCTTAAAAATTGAACACAAAATGTATCCTACATTTCTACTCCTCTCAAATTACTACAAATAATATTCATCATGATCAGTTTTTGACTCAGAACTGTTTGACTTTTGTTAAAGAATCTCCAATCTGATTCTCTACAATGTGGAGATTTTAGTATTGATCTCACACATATTTTTTTTATTTCGAAAAAAAAAGCAAAATCAAAATTCTTTCAGTTAGACAAAACATTGTAGAAGCAGAGATGTTTACCTGAGCCGGTGCTAAATGCTCTCTATGCGGATGCTGGGCTAGCGCTTTCAAGGCATTCAGTGCGTTCCTGACGTCTCTCCTAAAGCTGTCTTCATATTGTCCACCAGTAGCTCTGGCAAATAACCTATAAAATACGTTAAGTAAATAATATACACGAACTCAAATGAAATAGGCTGAAACAACCAATCTCAGGCATAATTTTGGTGTGTTCCCGTTGGCCCCGTGCCCTTGCCCAGGTTTGGCAGGGTGGGCAGGGTGGGGCAAGATGGGGCAGGTGGAAAAAGTATTGGTAGAGCGTGGGGCAATATCTTAACATACTACACCTTGCCTCACCCTGTCCAACCTTGCTCTTCTCTCACCAGGAACACGGTCATCGGAGACAACACCCCGATATTTTTATAGGATAGATAAACTTTATTACTTACACATTAAAGAACATAAAAGAGTACAGAAAACTATAACTTAAAGAAAGCCAAGGCGGCCTTATCGCTTGTAGCGATCTCTTCCAGGGAACCCCTACCTTTATAGAATATTTGCAAGTAGTTACAGAAGCAAAGAAAACTATAAATCTTAAAATTAACAAAAATACCCAAGTAGTACTGTACAGGAAATATTACTGTTCAGTTTCGCAGGATACCGACCTTCTCGAGCGGACCGCTAGTCGGAAAACAGCGCCCAAAGAGCGCAGACACTTGCGGATGGGCTCCTGGCCTTCCGCGCCCGCCGCCCACTCCGCGCAGTGCTGGACGGATGAGAGAAGACCCCTAAAAAAAGGTGTAAAAAATGTAAGATGTAAAAATAACACAAGGTGTGAACCAGCCATGCAGCTGACCAATAAACATAGATATAGAGTATACACTTCTCATCAAAAAATCCGAGACACCTCGCCAGTTTATGTTTCGTACGAATCACACTATTTAAAAAGTGTTTTGGAAAAAAATCTTTGATACCAGTGTCATAGTGAATAAAATAGGGTTTATAAATCTTATGAAATATGTCCCAAATTCCAAATGTTTTTTTTATAATTTTGCTTTATAAAATCATAAAAACTAAAGTGTCGTGCTTTCTCTTCTGAGCAGTATATTTAAAAAGTTACACCTGTCTTATAAAGTTTGCTAGCCGAAAGATTCATTCTGATCGGTGAAACTTTTACAGTTTTTTCAAAACTTTGCCGCGTGATTGTATGTCAATTTTTGAATACTAACTTGTATACGAGCGCTGCGGAGAAGTGTTCCTCGATGTAGACGTCCAGCACCGGCTTGAAATGCTGGAAGCGGCTCTCGTCCAACAGGCTGCAGATCGATACTAGCACCAGGAATACTGTCCCGGAATGAGGAGTGCTGAAACAACATACATATATACATCACGCCTGTATCCCTTGCGGGGTAGGTACGCCAAGTCCTACAAAAGTTTGAGAGTTTTTCTGAAGACTGTGCTGAAACAAAATTTTGTGGAAAACAGTAACGTAAAGGAAGCGTTTATACATTTACATGCAAACCAAAGACTAGAATCGAAATGTTACTGAACATCGGAACATTATCAGAGTTTCTCTTATCTATGTTCCGATGCAATATTTTCTGTTTACATAAATTCTACATTCTATAATAATATAATTATTGCTTAAAAAATACTAATGACGAGTGTCAGCATAGCATCACCTCATTTCCCACCATGGAAATGCAACTAAGGGATGAGTCCAGGGAATCGGCAGCAACGTTCTCTGTGAATACCAGCACCTTGCACTACGCTGACCAATCCGCGGCCAAGCGTGATGGCAAATATCCTCCACACGGGCGAGGCACATGTCCAGCAGTGGACTGCTGTGACGTTGAAATGATAGCTTACATACATACCTAAATCACACCTATATCCCTGGCGGGGTAAGCACAGCGTTAACGGCCGTAAAATTACGGCCCTTATCGCCACGTCTGACAAATGTTTGAGGGTTGTTTCAGATAAGTCGTGTATAACTATAGTGACAGGTTGTCAGCCTGTCGCCTATAATTGTAATACACATGAAACCCTCGAGTCCCTTAGTCGGCTTCTACGATACGACGCCCACAGGAAAGAAATGGGATGATGCTATTTTAAGCTGGTATCATACGGCACGGCAAATGATAACTTCACGATACAAAAAGTAAAACGAATTCCTTACCTGTTGCCATCTTCCGTAGAAAACAAGGCGAACAAAGCGTCCAAGACGTCTCGCAGGAACTTGATGAGCTCTTCGCAGCTCAGCCCGTCGCCCAGCCGCAGCACGCGCAGTAACGTCTCTTGGACCTTCTCCGGGTGCGCGCGCCACTGCAATAGTGCTAGGAGATCCTCTGAAATAGACAGGATGATTTTCGGTTAATTTGAATCTATCACAAAGAAATTATCTCACCAAAAAAAACAGTATCTTTTACTTATGATCGATGGTTTATGCAACGCGACGATTTCTTAGATATTTCCAATTCAAAAGCCTGAACGCACACATTTCGATCAACCCAAAAGTACCCAATTATTTCAACGTTCTTCGTCGATTCGGTATACCCCACCTTATAAGAGAAGATAAAGAAGTTTGCGGGAAACCGCGTCTAAATTGATAGGTATTAGGCAAGGGTCAGTTGAGGCATCGCGTCGGTAGCTCAGTAGCAGAGCAGTGGGAATGAGACTTTAGTATTTTTTTCAATTTCTTATTTTTATTTATACCCGACACCTAGCTAAATACTTGGCAATCCCATGACTCCAAATGGAGATGCCAAGGGGCAGAAAGGTGATGATATGAGAGGAATATTACCGTTCTGCGTAAGTTTGGTAGAGCAGAGCAGCGTGTGTATGACGCAGTTTTCCTTGGAGCTCCTCTGGAAGGAAGGTAACACGCCGTTGGCGGGCGGCGGGCGCGCGGTGTCCACGCCGCAGGACGGTAGAGACAGGTAACTGGCATTCGCTAGTCTGTGGACAAGTTTTACAGTCATAGATATAGTTTAGGAAATATAATTTGAGCGGATTCGTCTTGACCTTCTAATAGTCGAATCGGCTCGTATTATATTTCCTAAACCCTACAATAACACACACATGTTCCTTCAGGGGGATAGGCAGATCGTAAATGGATGTAAAAAACGCCCGTTTTCATCACAGGTGACTTCAATTTGGACGACATTCAAATATTTGTTGTTTAGGATTTCACGTCCATTGTACTGATTTAGCTCTAAAGTTTGACTAGAATTTTGCCACCCGGATCGGAAAGCAATATTTTTGACATACGGAAGAAGTCTCGTGAGTGTATAGTTGTAGGGACATCCGGCGCAAGACATGAGATGGGCCATGATTCAGGGCATGCACCGCATTTGTACTAGGGCACAGGTTCACTTTACGGTGGCTGACTTAAATCGGCAGTCAATTCTTTTCAAATTGAATTGAGATTATGACAGTGTATAATCAAGTGACTTACTTGTTCGGATCATCACATTTGTACACGTAAAGTTCGTGCGCGCCGTCCCTTAGCGTGGCCCCACTCGCCTCCATGAGGCGCGCGAACGAAAACCCAAACAGCTTCCTTTCGTTCTTGTCTCGGGCTGAAATACAACAAGCACATATAAAATACAGTCCGTGGTTCCGCCCGCGTGGAAGTCGGTTTTAATCCCGTATCATCCAACAAGAACATTTTTTCGAGATAACAACTGTCGTATGTGTTAATCCAAGTTACCCTTTATCTGTGTGCCACATTGAATGAAAATCAATTCACTAGTTTTAGCGTGAAGGAGTAACAAGCAAACATACAATCTTTCGCATTTATTAGGAATATTCAAGACAACGCGTCAGAGGCATTGAATAATTACATTTGTTGTCACAAATCGCTTAAAGCGCTAAGGCCGCTTTTGTCTCTTTCTAATTTTGTGTCGTCGTCTACCTTGATCCCCAACACAAGATAAGAAATTTGCGTTTGCTCTATTTTGTATTGAGAGCAAAAGTTTGCGACTCAGGAAAATAGGATGGTGCCAATCTAGTAGGAGATTTGATATAATAATTTTTTTACAGTCATTACGGAAAATATACAATGTAGGTATACTTACTGGAGCAATGTCTAAATTCTATCCGCACATGCGCATTGGTGAACGTGTCCAAAGGGACGGTGAGTCGCAGTTGCTCGCCCCACGAGGGACTGTTGTTGTGATATAGGACTAGACTCTCATATGACGTGGAGCCAGTACTGCTGGCGCCCCATACGCATTCCTGAAAACAATTAAAAAGGACGAGTGCCAAACTGGATACATTGTTACTACAGTGGCAGCTCAAGAGGTAAAATCACTGGCGGAGAGAAGGGAAGAATGGAAATTACTCCACCGACAAAGTCAAATTGAAGAAGAAGAAGGCAGCTTATATTCTCATTGATTTCCTAAAATTTATGTTAAGGAAATATTTGGAACCTTCGGTCGGCCGCTGTTTTGCGGCACATGATAGTTTTTAGTATTTTTCATGCTTTCAGTAAAATTGTTCATTAGGCTCCTTCAAGTTTTACGATACTTCATAATCAAAAATACAAGTATGCTGCAAGGCTTAGTGGGATTTATCTGTATAACTTGCCCATTGCTATCATAGACACTAATAGTGGCCAGCACTTTCTCTTTCCTGCTCTTTCAAACTATTCTTTCTCGAAGATTAAAGATCATTGTATATTAATCGTAGTATGCTGCTATGCCTATTTACCTGTATAACATGTCCACTGCTATCATAAACACTAATAGTGGCCAGCACTTTCTCTCTCCTCCTCTTTCAAACCCTTTTTTCTCTAAGATTAAAGATCATTGGATATTAATCCTAGTATGGTGCTATCTTAGTGGGATTTACCTGTATAACTTGTCCACTGCTATCATAGACACTAATAGTGGCCAGCACGTTCTTGGCCGTGCTCTTTCCCCCTCGTTCAAACTCCGCTTTCTCCAATGTCAAGTAGAGGTCGTTCCTGACATCGCCCGGCATGATGACATCAGGGAAGCCTCGCTTGGCGGTGACGGTGGCGCCCGAGGCCACGGCTTCTGATATGCTGCCAGGGTTGGTCAGAAGACGGAGGGCTACTACGATTCCTGGATGATAAAAAAATCAAATGAGTTTACGAGTATTTTACATGTTCGAAACGAAAGCACATCTAGCATCTCCACTATAGTAATACTAAAAGAACGCTCTAATTTTCAATTAAATAAAATACAACAAATAATTTACAAATTAGCTTCTTTAGGTTGTCAGGTACCATTCCGATTTTAGAACAGATCAAAAAGTTTCAGATAGGAATCGAACCCGGGCGCCCGGTGCTTTGCGGAACGCAGAGGGACATTCTTAGGTGAATCCACATGACTCTCGGCCAGGTCCTCCCGAGTATACCGAAATAAAAAGTCTCTGCATCATGTGGTACGTACCATAGTTCGGTTGTCCTGGTAAAATGTTGCATTTGTTTGTCTGCTTCCTTATCAACATCTCATGCAACTGGTGGAAATCTTTCTCTTCACATTGGTAAACCTAAAACAAAGTGGGTAAGTTGAAATCACTGGATAGTACAAGTACTATCTACTAATCCATCAACAATAATAATCTGCCATTTAAACTTATTATTTGTATCACAATAATGCAGGATTTTCCTTTCTTTCCAAAAGTTTTATCTCCTAAATTGTTGCTCCTCTATTTATGGTAAACAAGAGTCTCCCGTGAGTCATTGAAAGTATTCCAAAGGCTATAACAGTTACTTCAACAGGAATAGGAATACGCTGCCGGCGTATCTCTTTCCGAAACATTACAACTAGGGCATTTTTAAGGCAAGAATGAATAGGCATTATCGAGGCAAGCATGTTCCATCATCGCCTGCATCGTCACTTCCATCAGGTCTGATAGTATATATTTTATCTTCTCGCCAGTGGAACAGCAGTGTCCGCCACTTTGGGTACCTGTGGTGCCGATTCACGGCAAGCCCACAGACAGGCATTTCAGACGCACGAGAGGCTAAATAAAAAACTTAACGAAAAAGAAAAAAACACCATACTACCGTCTTCATGCCCGGCCACCGTTGTCCCTACTAGCTTTGACTACAGCCAGAAATCCTCATTCATACCTATTTGTTCAAAGTATTGTTACCTTGAAAGTATACTCCTTCTCAGCAGTGCTCTGCAAGGGCTGCCTCAAGAACTCAGACAGCGGTAGTACACCAGCGCCCAAAGGTCTTCTAGCGACCGGTCCTCGTCTTTCCCCTGTGCCGCTGCCGCTGTGCCCCGCGCCTGACCATCTCCCCACTCGGACCACCCACGCAACCAGCCATAGCTCCCGCGTGAGGTCTGTTGTTGATAGGTCCTAGAATATTCAATGTAACTGAAAGATTTCGTCAACCTTTACAAATACATAATATATCAAATGGAATGAAAAATATAAAACAAGGCCGGCCAACGAATTTTCCAGGCGGGCAATATTGTTTTCTTAGAACTCGGACCATTTTTCCTTTTTTTTCTTGGACTTGTAATGTATAAAACAATGCTTATTGGCGAATTTCATAGTTCTAGGTTCATGGAAGGTATCCTGTGACTTTTGATTCACTTGAGAGGGGTCGATATCCGCATTTTTTTATTCGAACCGACTAATCAGACTAAATATGACCGAAGGCTGCGTCTGGCGGGCCAATTCAAATGCCTTCGTACCAAGTAAGGCGTCGCTTCGGGTGACTTCGTATTATTTCATTGCTCAAGTTTTTATTTCGTAAAGCATAAAGGTTGCTCTGACATATTGTAGAATTTAAGATTAGGTTCTCGTAAACATCATTTTGTTTAATTCTGGATAAAACATAACATGAAAAGTTCTCAATATTTTCGCAAAGGTTCTAAGTCGTTTAAAACTTACAAATACCTACAGTTTCTGGAAGCGACAGAGACAATTTATCAGATTAATTGGTTGGTCAGTGACCTGGGTATAAAAAAAATTGCTAAATACTGTTTTAAATAGCACTACGTTACATTTATATTTTAAGCAAAAGTGTTTATGTTTTAGAATGAAGTCTAAATAAGTACGTTAGATAACTTTTAGTAGAATTAAATAGAAAGGACAAGTGCCATTTTAGAAAGAAGCGTGTCACTTACTGCAAATAAAGTACTGTTGGCGTGTAACCGGTCCACATAGTTTGAGAAGCCATCCCTCGCTATCCTGACTCTAAACCTCTCTGACAGAGGTGTAGCTCTTCTAGCATCGTGTAACCATAGCAACAGCTCAGCTTCGTCGCCACCGGCCGTGTGCCTGAAGTCTCTCATACTGTACATCAGGATCTACTAATATTGAAAGAGGCAAAACATTTACTTACTGCAAATAAAGTACTGTTGGCGTGCAACCGGTCCACATAGTTTGAGAAGCCATCCCTCGCTATCCTGACTCTAAACCTCTCTGACAGTGGTGTCGCTCTTCTGGCGTCGTGTAACCATAGCAACAGCTCAGCTTCGTCTCCGCCGGCCGTGTGCCCGAAGTCTCTCATACTGCACATCAGGTGGTGGGATTGTACGGAAGTGGGGATAGGGGTGGGTCCGTTCGTCAGGGTGCCAGAGTTGAAGCTGCTGCCCGAGCCGCCTGCTCGACGGAGGGTGCCACGCCACTGGAAAAATTAAAGAGGTGGAATGGAATCATCACCATCATCATTGTTAAGATCCGTGATACCTCTCCTATTTGACATACAGCCATAGACTGATTTTGGCCTGACTGCAACCAATGGCTCCTTGTGTCTTTTATACGGTTAACTGTCTAGGTAGGAAGCCGTTTCAATTACAATTTTTATCTCATACAAATAAATAATATCTTGTCTTTGAAGAGGGTAACTAGCATGACAACAATACGAGATGTAGCAATGATTGTAAATTCATTGTAATGGTGTTTGTCGGTCGCAAACATTTGAATGAGCTCCACGTGTAACAATACAAGGCACATAAAATAATTCAGTTCATGGTGCCTATTAGAGATTTACGACCAATAAAATTCTGACATTTGTGTAATACAAACATTTGAAAAGTATAGCCAGCAGATGTACGAGGTGTAAGGGATAATTCTCCGAATACTGCTAGCATACAGGGAGCACGCATACGAAACTCAACAACTTTCCTCTAGGGGCATTCAGGAAAAGACAAAAACATTCAAACTTCCTTCCATACAAAATCACGACCAGCTGACTGCATTTACTGTAGAATGTAAAAAAAAAAAAAGATTACACGACGTTGTTAACTTTCATGATCTGAATGCACTCTATCGGTAGTCGGAGACTTATTCCTTACATCCTGTATAAAACTATATCAAACGTTGACAGTATATTGAAGCACCTGTACTGTATCATTTAGTTACCTTGCAAGAAAGTCTGTTAGCAACAAGACTGTCGCGTATTTTGAAATCCTATACAAGTGAACGCTGACATAGGACATAGGTCCATATTTGTTCAGTTATCTAGTAACCATGCCATGCCGTACATGGTAAGGCGTCGGACCATGAGATGTTGGTTTTGTAGGATTTCTAAATACGTGACCACTTCATTAGAGAACAGTTTCAACTTTAAACATTAGGTATATTTACTCGAATAACTACTTGACAGAACTGCTATTTTTTGCGTAAACTTTACAAGATATCTCTCAAGAAAAGAGCGCATAACTACATGAGGGCTTACTCAGCCCATAAAGAGAAACTGATGCACTTATTGTGTCTAAGACTTTAGAAATATTACATACATTGCTATTACATATCAAATGTTTATCAACGGCCTTATTCAAGAAAGCAAAAATTTCCCTAAAAAATAAGAATATTTTTATGGGTCAAGTTCAACGAGTTGTTAGACAACTCGATACACGGAAACAAGAAAGATGGGTCCAGTAAGTAGTAAACGCAAATGCACTGCATGGATAATATAATATTCAGTTTTGGCTGTTGATATTTGGAAACCTATACAATATTGAAACATTTTCTGGTTTAACTTACTGCTGCAGCCCTTTCAGCGCTTTCCACGTGCACTCTATAGAGCTCTACCAGACTGTTGTCTTCAGGCTCCACGGCTTCAGCTCCTCGTCTCGGTACCAGCTCTAGACCCAGTTTTCTGTAATGAACGAAATATAAAGTTGTTTATTTTTGAAATAACAATATACTACAGGTACCTAACGGCCTTTTCCGAGTATACGAGTATGATGGGCTGAGATGGCGGTATGTTTTTAGTAAATAATGATAGCCTAGTCACAGAATAAATAATAGTACTGTCTAGCTATAGAAAATTTTACTTAAACTTAAAGGTTTTTCAAAAGTTTTTTCTCTAACAAAGTAACTAAGTCCTAAAATATCCAGCCTTCGTAAAAATTCAAACCAATTATTTTTCTTTATGTGTTACTCAGCATGTCTGTTTGATACCTATTTGGTAGCCTCATAAAACCACAAAAGCTATAACGACAACAGGTTGAATTTCAATAGCGATTTCGAATTAATATATGCAAAAGAATGTTCGCCCGCATCGTGTGAACGTTCTGTTCTGAATCATAAAAGGATTCGGGGAACTTTACATAAAGGTGAAACCGCACTATGACTGCACCGCAGCGAGCGGAGCGGCGCGGAAACTGCAGTATTATCATATTTTGCAGATTTTTATCAGATAAATAACAGAACTTAGCAGATTTACACATGCACAAACACAAATCACGCCTATATCCCTGGCGGGGTAGACGTCAGATTAGCAGATTTAAAAGTACTATTATCTGATTCTGACATTTTTTTGCCATAAGTACGAGACTTGATTAGCCTCGACACGCAAAGAAGAAGAAGAGACTTTATTAATATCTAAAATCAGCAGAATCTGGTCACTTTGCATTTGAACCAGTTAAAATTCTGATAAATTCTTTAAATATGGCTACACTGCTGCAGTGCAATTGTCGCGCCACGCTGCACTGCAGGAATAGTGCGGTTTCGCCTTAAAGCAGATACTATGCAAAGCTGTGCCATCAAAGTGGACAAACCACAGGGAAACCGTTACGCTGCCTGCACTGAGTAGACTTCGTGCCCAAACATGTACAATACTGTATTACGTTTGAATTGCAAGCTGATCAAATAATTGACATGGATAAGAAATAATGATTCAGGTCATAGCTAACGTCACAGCATAAAGAGTCTTGTCAGCAGATGATCAACAGATAAAAGTACATGCTGAATAAACGGAATCAGAATGCATTGCAGTTACTCAAGAATACAACTATTTAAAAGCAACGTTCATATTTTTAAGGTAAGAAAACTGTTCATCTCAAATTTAGTTGAATCGAAACTAGAAACAGATGCGAAACTAATTCGCTGCAAATCGATAAACGCTCGTAATCATCCCGTCGATCCCGTGCCGAAACGCAAGGCGCCGAAGATTAACATTGCAAATAAATAATACGTTCAACAAAAACTATTCTAAAAGGCGATTTAGACGAGCGGATAATCGGTCACGTAACCATCGTCGCAGACGAAGCTTTCAATCAACTCACTTATAACTTGAGAAAGATGAGTTCGATTTTCTGCCTTACCACGCTGTAAGACGATACGAATAAGCTTTTATAAATCTGTAGAGATATTACTCAAGAGTTGCTTGAGAAAAATTGAATTCCTTTTGAGACTTTCGCACTGCATACCATCGAGAGAGGCAGATAGATAGCGGGCGCGCAAAAATGGAATTTTATCTGAAGAATGACCAAACGTTCACTTGGGTTACATAATTAATGGACTTGTTGACTCACGATTGAAAACAGAACCTTGTTTGTACCTTGACGTGGATCAAACCGCAAAAAATTACTCAGATGCTTTAGTGAATTCCCAAACCCAAGAAGCAGGCTTTGAGGAAAGCAAACCAGAACAACATTTTGATGCGCAGGAGGTAAGGAAGGATGTACATGAAAAAATGGACAAAACAATGACAAATGTTTCCGTGAATATGAGGAATATTAGGTCTCAGCATTTTCTTGTTTACAAATTATGTATCTGTTTTCATCTTGCCAATAACTGCTATTGTTGCAGAAATCACAGGATAAAACTACGACAAGTTCATAACGTTTTGTATAAGTAATTATTTAATTTATTAGAATGACTAACCGATTTAAAAAACATTATAATGAAGGGGAGTGTTTGTTAATAGGTACTCATTTAAGTACTATCGTCATCACATCACGTATTTAAGGGACTGCTTTTAATAGAAATACTAAGAAAAACACAATTAAAAAGTTGATCCCTTAAATGGGTAAGGTGCCGGTGGATGTACTGGCGGTAGCAATTAGCAGTAGGTACTCCTAAATGAGACTTCTAACTGCTGTTATTAGGTAATTCATTGAAATAGTTTTGTAATAGGTGAACACGCGGAAGGAAAAGGTTTACAAAAATAAGATGAATGAATAGGCTAAGTATTTTGTAAGACCTGTTGCTTACGTGCAAGAATGCCACTCAAATTGCAGAATGCAATGCGATTCCGCGTAATTCAAATTCTTGAATGAACTAATAAAAATACTGACTGTTGCCGCTGAAACCAGAATACAATTTCATGTGAAAACCAGTAATTTCTTGGTAACAATGACTTTAGCTGAATAATTTTTATGTTCTGATCTAAAAAGCTACGCATCTTTTGTATCGCAATCAGAGTCTGTTACAAAAATACAACGTGTAGTAAACTACTTGAAAAGAGAAGAATTTTGGGACCACAAACCCAAATATAAAGAGAATGACCTCTCAACAAACTGAATGGATATGGGAAACCATTGCATATATACTAATTTCATATTTAGAGTAATTTATGCTTCTTGGGAAAATACTTCATTATGTCCAGTTGAGTTTCATGAGCATTTAGTACATAGACGGTATGTTCATTAAATCACAACAAAAACAGTGACCAGCGGTAGGAGGTCGCGCCCAGACCTGACCAAGAGAGCCAACAGAGCAGTGTATGCAACGAAAAAGGTCGCCAAACCAGTTATTCGGGCGACAGTCCTGACGTGTGCTTGCTGCGAAGCTCCCAGTTGCCACCCAGTGAGTTTGAGCTAAGAGGACATCTAAGCTTTCAAGTTCAGTCTCAAAAAAACGAGGGGACTGTCTCACAACGTATCACTTTGCGAGGTTGTTATGGCCTGCTAGTTATGTTCCCCAGCAGGCATCTAAAAACCAGATACTTCGGGTCGTTTTTCGAGTCGGTATAACATTTAGTAGGTATAGTAACATAACAGAAATTCAATTGAACGAATATTACAACCGCTACTAAAGTGGCAAGTGCTCAAAGACTCAATCACTGCGACAGTTTCTTCAATTAATGTACGATCAGAAGTCATCGTTATGATGACTCTACGCCTACGCATAGTAGCTAGGCAGACAATGAATAGGCACAACACAACTCGGTCTTTTCAGTGTCTTTCAGAACACATCTTTATTTATCTATCTCGTTACATACTTTGGTACCTATTTTGCTTTTAAAGATTTTCATAATGTATAGAGTAGGTACTTTGTCTTTGTTTGGCTTAGAGTATAAGCCAAACAGTTACTAGCAACAAGCCATCATCTCGTTATTTTCAGCCTTTTGAGCAACACGGTGTTCCGTCCCGGAAAGAAAGGCCGTGTTGCTTGAAAATTTCTGCAAACATTTATGCAGTTCCCATGGCAATAAATGTATTCAACAAACATGCAACAATGAATTCTGGGACGAAAAAAATACGGTATATGTTCCTGCATTGGTTCGGTGGCGCTAAGAATTGCATCAGTGAGAAAACAACGTTAACGCTAATGTAGCTTCCACGAGGTCTTCAGTTCATGTCATGTTGTATATACTGGTACAACATAAATGATCAATATAACCATCGTGCGTTAAGTGTGCGATTATATTTAGAGGACCTCCAACAATAATTCAGTCACAATTCGGTCATGGAATTTTGACAACATGTTTTATGTAATGCGATCATGTGAAATTTCTTGATCTGTGATGTCATTTTCATATGTATACTTTGTAATTCTGCAACTGAACTGTCAAATTGATCATTCAAGTGTACAAGGTCCATTTTGCTTATTTTATTTTCTTCAACTGTCTAATCGAGCTTGTTAGGAAGACCTAAATATAACTAGTACCTACTACAGACGATTTGTTTAGTCGGGATGAGACTTAGTAAGTATAGGTACTTAGGTAAATCACTTCTATTACATAAAAACGATCGTCATGTTCAAACAACAATCTTGTGTAGGTATAATTCGGCAAAATCCATCTAATGGTTCCTACACAGAAATAGACAAGTCGTGCAGTTCTGGGAATTAAACCATTAGCTAGATTATGGGTAAATTCGCATTAGCATACTTTTGTCCTATTATCTATAGACGAGACAAATACGATGATTCTACAAAAGGATTGTAATATGAGGCACAAGATGATGAGGCCATCACACAAATTACAAGTTAATTTCTTAATTAACTAATTCTTTAGACTAAGACAAATAAGATAAAAATGAAGACAGGTATAAAAGCAGTAAAAATAATTTATGTCATCGATATGCAGTGATAGATGGGTAACTTAACCAAAACCGCAATCCTACATCGAAAAGTTTTCTAAGACTGGTTAGATAGCTTACAAAACATGGCAGACAGCAAAACTAGTAAATCCAGTTTTACGCAAATTTAGCGCATCGAACTCCGAACGTCTAAGCCAATCAGTGGCCTAAGCATCAAACGCAATCTCAATACTAATTTACCCCTGCGCTTTATGCGAAGATTCATATAGAATAGATAGGAATATATGAGCATAACTTTTTTCAGATAAGTCAACTACATAAATTGGTAACAATAAGTAAAGAAGTAATGAATGACAGTAAGGCCGAAGAAGGCAGACGCTTTTGTCATAGAAAAGACCATAGAATTACTTATATACAATGGAAAAGACACAACTATTTTATAATACGAAACACAGAAAGGCTTATCCTTGTAGAACAACCGAATCTGCAACATGTTGCAACAAGCACAGTACAGATGAGACAGGAAAACATAGGTCAATAGCATTAACTTCAACATCGAAAGCTCGGTTTATGCTAGATATTCAAGTTGATGGAGGTATCATGTTAATTCATGTTCCTTGTTTTAGTAGACGAGAAAAAAAACATGATGTTAATGTACTGTCAGTGGCAGCAAGATCAAGGGTAAACAAAGGAACCGTCACTTTAATGAAGGACCGGCCAAACATGGTTATCAGCGGAACATTAATTACCCCGTCCCATGTCGGACACGATACGCGCTAAGCCCCGGCATAATGACAGAAAAATAAAAACCGCCAATGCTGAAATTCGACTTGTTTGACACCATGAATTTAGAGTACCTTACTGGTATTTAATAAATACAACAACCCCACGCTATCTGCCTCAATACATATTAGAAAAAGATATTTCAATGACACACATAAAAGGATGCAAAAGAAGAACCTACCAATAGTTACTAATAGTTTTATAGAGCAAATTAAAAGTATGACGCAATAAAAGTATGATTTCATGATTAGTAGAGATAAAGTTTTTGGGAGTGAATTAAGTTCTCATAATCGAACTTTTCTACTACTATACTATGAGATAGGCTAACATGTATCCAGCATCCTCAGTTCTCTCCTATTATCAAAATGGGAAGAATAATGTGCTTTGTGTTTTCATTTTACCTGAAGTAGACGAAGTTACCGACAGGGTTGTTTTTTTACGACTTGATACATACGCACATACATATATCACGCCTTTATCCCTTGCGGGGTAGGCAGAGCGTTAACGGCCGTAAGAATACGGACACAATCGCCACGTCTGACATTTTTGAGGATTGTTTTCCAAGGTTGTTTCAAAAAACATGTGTATCACTATACTGACAGGTTGTCAGCCTGTCGCCTAAAATTTGTAATACACCCATACTCTCGAGTCCTTAGTCGCCTCTTACGACACTCGCGGTAAGGATGTGGGGTGATGCTATTCTAAGCCGGCATCACACGGATTTGATACACTGATTAATTTCACGTCAATCTATAGAAAATACTCATTATCCCACTTATTACAGAGCACTACCGTCCAAATAGGTGCTAGAAATTTATGTAAGAACAACGACGCACAAACTAAGCAGAACCTCAATAGCGAAGAATAAATCTCAACAAGGCTTGTGGTCTTTTTACTTGGTTATTCGTCGGGCAAAGGAACAGGTAGATGGCCCGCGTGCCTTTCCTATGACAGCGCCCGCGGCCAGCAGAATTCACCTCATTGGAATATCGAGACCTTTAATTTGCCCTCCTTACTGTTTATGTGAATTATTGAGCAGTGGGATGGCATAATGCTCACAGATTGAGTGAAAATTGAGGGCGTTATAGAAGCTTCCAAATGTGTATTTTATTTAACATGTTGAGTATAAAACCGTGAAAGTATGTTCAGTGTAGTATTCCTACCTACATAGTGGAATTGAATATGCATTACTTTGCTTTGTTGTTTTTATATTGAGGTCAATTATCGCTGATGTAATTTAAAAGCAATCTATAACATTTAATACGAAAGTATTAATCTCAGCGTGTAACTAAATTAAGCAGTCGACAATGTGTTAATTATCCGCCGCCAGCAATTTTGGCTCGTTAAAACCAGTAATCATAATCTCGTCTAAAAAAATGGCATACGAAACTTTTAAAGTATTGCCCACGGAGAAAACGCGAGACGAAGTCAAGACCCACGACAGAACTCGTTCACCGATGGATCTCTCGGCTACTGACTACTGTGCACTCACTGCCTCGCGAGGGAGACGGCAGATGATCGATGTAGGGTGGTGGAAAGAGACAAGAATAGCTGCGCACACGCCGCAAGTTCGGTAGTGAACACACGCGGCGGCGGCGGCGAGCGAGCGCTGCGCTTTCCAGTTTGTGTTTCCGACCCATGAGCAGCTGGTGTGTCGTGCGCTGCCGGCACCAGTTGCCACTCGTTTTACCCCAATCATTTGCTTCTATTTTATGACATATCAACAATATCATGACGTAAACTAATGCTAGTATGTGCTTTTAGTAATAGTGAGGCTGTGTTCGATGTGTTGTGTAAAGACAAACTGTGTGATCGTAAAGTTTTGAGAAAACGGAGGCGCTGGATAAATAACAGTTAGGTTTAAAAAGGTAAGTTGTGTCACAAAAGCTTAGCGGAATGGATCGAGACGCGCTTAGCTTAAAACTCCTATCGACGACGCGAGGAATGCTGTTTGACAGCATACATATGGGCATGTGCGGGAACAAAAGCCTTGTGCATAGTCATCCCAGTTCTTTTTATTCTGCTCGCTTTCTTGCGAGCCAGGAACGGTGTGCGGGTAATGAGGAGACAAAAGATGAATCAAAGCGGCCAATAGCAGATGGTAACAATGTTATGAATCGACGCGATAAGAGGTGTTAGGATGTAGTTCCCAGTTCCCACAGGTAGCGCTGTGGACCCCATTTACCTGTGCGCCGGCCAGGGGAAGGGACGCGATGCCATTTGAATAGAATGGACAAAAGCTACAAAAGGTTAAACGTATGGACGCCGAATATCACCACGGCTAGTACAAGTTTCTATTGCAAAATACTGGTAAAGCAATTGGCATTTGTATCAAGTAAAATAACTATTGAGTGATATTGGCATTACTGAATACTGACACACATTTGGGATGTAACAATGAGGAAACAAACAAACTACGAATTTGTGCTCACACGTGATATTTTCACGGTCCACGGACCTTCATTGAAGATGTTTCGGCCAAGGACACAGCGTAATGGACAAAAGGCATAAGCTTTGCTACCTGGTTAATTTATAGGAGTACAACCCGGATATTGCTACTGAATACTGACTAAACACAGCTTACAATGAAATGATACTGTTGAAAATTATTTCCTTCTTCATCAGCTGACACACTCAACTCAATTTGTGTCAATGTCTTTTGTGTTTATAATAGACTTCATCAAGCTAGTTAATTACTTATATTGCCGTAATAAAAAGCCTAATCATACATATCATACCGAAGTGGGGTATTTACTCTGGGATTTATTTCATGGTTCAGATAAATGTCGACGAATATGAAGAGCACTCTTGCGCAACATGAGCACAATTATAATGGAAGTCAAAAAAAGTAGCAATGAGATGATTTAAATTTCAAACATGGAACTGAAGTGGGAAAATATGCTGTTCCCAGAGCTAAGTAAGCGGTGTGGGAGGAGTGAAAAGGGGTTTGTTAAGAGGACAGAGTCACGGCATTCGATTCCTGTCACGGGCGAACGCGACGCCACCTGCATCGCCGATGCGCTTGGCGCCGATAACCTCTGCACCTTGTCACTACCACGTGACCTGCTTTTAACTATCCCGATACTGGCTATAACTTGAAACAGATTATTTTAGTCTATTTACAATGTGAAGTGACCTTATGTTGCGAATGAAGTTATCCAAGACTTTGTCATAGTAAATCTTCTAGCCGATAACAAGGTTTGACCGCTTGACCTACCCCTTCAAAACCATGCTTCGAGCGTATGACAGTTGTATTGAGGGCCATGTTTCCAAAGAAGATTTCTACCAAAAAATTAAAAATTATATCCCAGACATTTTGCAAGAGACTACCATGTCTGTATAGTGCAGAATAATGGTAGATTCATATCTCAAAAATAGGCACGATTGTCGTTGTATTACGTACGCAACTCACGCGCGTGTAGTAATTAGCCCACATCAGTAGTATTTGTTTTAAATAATGCTCATTTTAATTTATTTGCTCTTTCTTATCACTGACCTTATAAAGACGTGACGAAAACTTGTCGTCGGGTGTAAAAACCTCGCAATTTTGTCACTGATTCAATTTTTATCAGAGCGTGAAGAATAGAAGCTGTCAGCAGAGAAACCAACATGAAATCTGAACTGTTTAGAACGCTGGAGCAACCACAGTGTTACATCAAGCGCATTTCCGCCTGATATTTATCGATGACGAAAAACAGACATAGTCACCACGGATGCGATGACCAACCAGGCGGCGTATCATTCCAAAGACCATAGATAAATGTGTTACTGAGTTGAGTGCGATGATTTGTGAGTTGGCTGAACGAGCTTCCGCAGTTCCCATCGTTTCAGAAGTAAACAATGTGGGAGGAGCGATAAAGTATAGGCAGCCGCAGTCAATGGAAGTCAATTATGTTAGACACGAGGATACGTCATCGGCCCCCCTGGCTGGCGGGCTGACGCCGCGGGCGCTATCCAAGTTACACGTAAATTACCACAGACGCGACAACTTGCCATTCACTCGCGCGCAACTTACCAAACCAGAGCGGCCGTTTCGTGTCATTAGACACGCTTTTACTGGTGGTGATTAACTTCGGGCTATTGTCCGAAAGGTATCGATACGAGATTCTTTTCCCACGAACGGGTTGTCGGCTTTATGTGAGTCTTTAGGCGTGTGATGCTCAGACGAACGCGCCTCTCGTCCACCGCAATTAGTGTCCATTCAGACACAAGTCGACGCGTGCCGTCCGGCTTAAATAAGTAAGCCTCTATCGTTCTACTACCATCACAGCAGCTTCTTATGGCGTCATTTTCACATACTGTGTTAATATAAATCATTAACTTGAGTAAATTAGTTGTCAGAAAGTATTTAAGTCACGTAAATGCATTTCAAGATTGCTATCATTCACCAAAACTGCGATACATGATACGAATAATCGTGACCAACTTAATGCAAATGCGACCAGTACTTTTCTGGAAAGGAAACTGAAATTCAACGTGAATCTTGCATCATTTGCGAAAGCACACGGTCATTGTAATGCTACTCAAGTACTTCGTTGGCCAAGCAACATACCTACAATCTTTAAGACCACAGAATGGTAATTGAAAGTCGCAAGTATTCAAAAGCTTCTCTTTTTGTAAATGGTTCGGGACCACGCAGAAGAAACAAGTGCATACAGTCAAAAAGCGGCGTAAAAGGTTCAGGGCCAGATCCCACCACAGTCTGCGCCTGTCATAAACGCTGGAATGTACTCATGCACCCCACCTCGTCCCTCTTGCGTGCCCTACTATCAGTCACTACGTAAGCAAATAACATTCACCTCATGTGCGTCCTCTTTTCGGGAATCGGTATCTCATTGACGACAATTGAGCCGTTGTTAAAATTGTGTAACGCGGCAGTCTATATGCTGAGCGACATTCAGTATGCACAAGCAATTCCAAACCAATTTTCCAATTGATGGAATAGCTTCATCGAAGAACAGCTTCACAAGAATTTAACAAGGATGAATTGCAAAGGAGCTTTGGCGTCCAAAACTAATTGATCGCCGGAATAGCGACGTGCAAAGCGGCACCGATTGTCGTCGCGCAAACTGGTTTCCGCGTAAAATTCGCGTTGCCAGCGATGCATCAGCACAGGGTCGGGGAGCAGGCAGCCGAGCGGGGCGAGGAGCGGGGGCGGTTGGAAACGCAGGAGGCGCACGAGCACCGGCCGGTCGACGACCTGCGCATGCCCTGTGCTCACCATTTGCCTCCACCGCCGCCGCCGATAGGAACATGATTACGAGATTATATTAGCAAATTAACAAAAATACAACCTTCATAACTCGAAAGATATTCGATTCATCACTTGCTCCAATTGAAACTGATTTATTCAAATGTAGAGGAATTTAAACTCGGTCCATAATAGGGTATAAAAACAAGCGTTCCTCAATAAATTGTCCTATTAGAGAAGTGCCACAATGGCATTGGCGTATTAATCTTTTGGCCCCTAGTAGCGACCTGAATGCCACAAGTCGGACACGCGATACGGCGTAGAAACAGGATCAAGAAGTCCTCAAGGCTGGATCCATTTGTGATGAATTGTCTCCTACACTATATAACGCATACGTACGCCGCGGGCAGACGTAGGCACAGAGCAATAAATTCATAACTGGGCATAAAAGATGCCTCATGTTTCCTTCCTATACCGCAAGTTGTAAGTGGTCAGTCAGTCGGAGAAGAAAAAATGTAAGTAAAAAGTTACGGCTTGTTCCTAATGCGGGGCGTGGGCGAGAAGTAGCACGTCGTTAAATTATGCGTTGAGGTCATTGATTGAGAAGACATGGCCCTCGTACTTGAATCTATGCATGCTAGTTCCCTGCCTAACGGTTCATTATCGGTAACGATATGCGTTCCTAATACAAGAAGTTGGGAAACTCCCCGTGATTGTAAAGCAATATTATAGATACAGATCACGACTTAACATCGAAGCGTCGTTTATTTGGAAGTAAGACATCAAATCTAAACTAGGAGCCAGCACAGCTGTTACACACATTGGAATCAAAACTGAATGCAATAAAGTTTACCGTTTACGTTCTAATTTGGTATTAGTAGCGCATGGCACTTGTCACTGCTGCAGTGCTATGGGCTGTGTATACTTATTTATAGCAACACCGGTGGTACACCCTATTCCTATTGTGGTGTTTGTTTATAGTATTCTACTTGATCATTTGTACGTTGCCAGTTTTATTAATTAGTTTTATTTTGTTTCCAGATAGTGAAAAGACAACAAATTCAAAATGGCCGTGTTTGGTATGGTGTCAGCGGTGGCGGGCTTCGTCAAAGTCCGCTACCTGATCGACAAGGCTGTCATCGACAACATGGTCTTCCGGATGCACTACCGCATCACATCAGCGATACTGTTCCTGTGCTGCATCCTTGTTACCGCCAATAACCTTATTGGTAAGTCTTGCACCAAATTCATCCATCTTTCTTGCGCTAGCATACGTAAAATGTTGTCCATAATAGGCATGCTTTTGATTCATGTCTATTTTATTTTATTTGGGACAATAAATATTTGTACAATAGATTAACGCTAAGCAGTAGGTAATACATAAAGACGTAACTTAATGTACAACCAATCAGTATAGTCTTCTCACTTTAGTCTAAGTCCAATAATATCATAACTCCTTCAGCTTGAGACAATATCGAGGACAGAGCGAGCTTACTCAGAAGACATATGACCACATTATGAAAATCCCATATACCAGGAAATTTATTTCCTTTTCGGCAATATCCCTATAGAACTTATGAGTCACATAAATGCCTAATAAAAATATGCAAAACTTGGTTCAAGATATTAAACAACAACCTTAACGGTGCAAATATTATCCTTATGTGTGGCCTAGGTAAAGCCTTTGTATAGGACAGGTGAATTATGTCATTATGTCCTTCTATCTATGATACTTATTGAAGAAATAAATCTTTAATATTTATGTTTTGGTTAATAATATTGTAAAGGTTTCATCAACATGTTCAAGAGAACATTAATGCCAGCAAGAATTGGCCGTAAAGAATTATTTACATAATGTATTCATTCATTGTGGTAAACTTAATGCCCTATGTAGAAACAATGGGCTATTAAGTATAAACTTGTATATAAGATTCATTATAATTATGAAATATAAAAATCGCGAACCAAAAAGAAGCGAAAGTTGACCAAGTTTTCAAAATTAACACAACCGCGTTACCATTCATGAAAAGACTTCTGATCTGACCCGATTGACTACTAAATAACTAACCTAACCTAGACATAAACAAAGGGAGTATACAGAGATAACAGTGATCGCGTAACTACCGTAAAGTGAGTCATTTTCAGGTCATTGTTCAATGCGAATGTGTTCCAACGTCCATCCGTGTAACAGTTACCCAAATCGAGACGTCATGAACAAAATGGTTGTACAAACAAATACACGCCTGCGTATACGTGATAAGATTGAAATTGTTCAAGCGTGACGGGTCAGTGAACTGCATTTGTAAAGATTTTGACGTGTCTTGTATAGTAAGTGCACTATGACAAGTGCGATTCGGTGTCACTATGCATTTGAATTGGTTTTTCCTAGTTAGGACTAGAAAAGCCTAATCCTTTTACGAGACTTGTAGAACAAGTTCCTTTATGGCCCAGTTGTAACCATTATTTTATTCACTAACGTGTTCTAATACATTGGACGCAGTTAAAGTTCTTGGCTTCGCAGAAGTTTCTTAAAGTCTTTTGTTGGCCTTGGATGAGCAAATTTTTAATAGCTGTGAATACAGGGTAGTAATGAAGTAACTACCATGATTAATCATATAATCAGAGGCACTTTGCGCAGCGAATATCCGGCCATCTTGAGAAGTACCGAAGAAACAATTCAAGTGTTGATGTCAATCTTGTTCTTCCACTTATTGTTTTTCCTTTAGTAGACTGAAACTAGATCATATTGTTGAACCAGTATTAAGAATGGTTCTTAACCTCCCCTACTTGATTTTTCAGTTTTTTATCATCGAACACGTACATTGGAATTCGGGTTTTAATAATGGGAAAGTATGTACAAAATTTTAAAAAACCTCATCAAAAGTATACAGAATCATCAATTAGCACTGTTGATTTGGCATTCCTAGCAGATTGTGAAATCATAATTCCAATCGTCTCGTTCCTTTTTTGTCTGCTGATGAGGAAGAGACACAAATTGTCTAAATAGTTTTTAGTGGCCAAAGTCAAGTGGTTATCAGGAGAATCCCGCACACATGGGCTTTGATTCTAACAGTACATTTCCTTATGTTATTCTTAGACTGCAAGATTAAAAGAAGATGCATAATTTTAAGCTGACTTTTGATTCCTTAGTGTCCAGGTTTGTTATTTACATTTTCGAAATTGCACCACGTTCATCATATCATTTTACCGTACAAAATTATCTTTCTGGCACGCAAATGAAAGCTGTAGATCATACAGGGTTTAAGGGATGGTGTAACTAAAACTTTACAGACGTGATCAGACCATGAAACTTTTACTATAAAGTTGTTCATTTTCATGGTCTGAGCATGCCTGCAAAGTTTTTGTTACACCGTCTCTTCCATCACGTAAAAGAAGATAAAGATATCATAGAATAATATATATCATGGATAAACCTTTTCAAGAATATCTATGATATGAATTATCAAAGAATTCGCCAAAGAACTGTCCTTTCAGAATCGGGATCATTGTTATCGCGTGCCCGCATTTGAGCTCACACTTCGTACCTACTTAATAACCACTTCAACACCACTCTACAACTAATAACAAAGCGATAAAAAATGGCCATTTAAAAATCAATAACTCCTTTGAAGATCTGCTCTTATGGTCTGTTCTCTTTTTATTAGAAACTGGCAAAGCAAACCGCAGTATTGCGTTCACCTACATTGATGATTTTTGTAGGTGATCTTTTTTCCAAGAAACTAGGCTAACAGGGTCTAGGTATGAGATCTGGTTTACTCAGTACAGGCTAGAAAGGTTCTGGATTGTTCTAGTGTGTTCTTGGCGGTCAATATTAGGAAACAATATAATACGCCGATTACTAATCACTTCTTCCTATCGTTGTTGTAAATTACTTAGAAAAGGTCATTAGGATGCACCGTGTTGTTACTTTCCGTTGCTTTCTTGTAATTTATACATAACCTACATTCTTTAAAAATGGTTTTGTCGAGGGCCTTACTATTTCTCAGTCACCAGTCACATCATAGGCCAATTACGCTTTTAATGGATTTTTGTTTCCATAATTGGAACTATTGTTTTGGGAAGGGTACATCACCTTTACTTAAATTGGTAACTACAAATCTACAAATCCAAGGAAGTGAATAGGTACTTTAATTCCTACTCTTATCTGGTTAAATTTATACCTTGATGTTTGAGTTAGGTCACGTCCCATCTGCACTTTGCTTCCTACTTGCATTTGGTCAGCACCACGATAGCAACGTTGCATTTCGTGCTCAGTGCAAGTGCTGTATCGTAAACAATCGATAGCAAATTAGCAACTGTGCAGGTGTTTGATACCATACATGATGCGGGTTGAGGGTTACGTCATCTGTTGCTATAGAGGAGGCTGCGAGACATGGTGTGATTGGGGTGCACTTAGTTTGCTAAGTGATAGACTTATGGGATGCAATGCTGATTTACAACGTAGATGGTAGATGGACATCGACGTAAAACAAATCGGTAAAATGATCCTCAAACCTCAAAATTTAAAAGTTTGCTCACCCTACATTTTGCGATGTCTGTTACATGGTTCTATAAACCCAATGTGAGAGAATTCGGAAATGTTTCCATATTTTGGGATATACATCAATCAAAACTACAATTTTATTCATCATAATTTATAAACTTTTAATAACTTTACTAAACAAGTGAGAAATTTGAGACCGTGAAACAATTCATGAGAATGAATGCCTTGTATATGGATACAATTTCATGATTTCACAATAAAAATGTTTCCCCATGAACCCGCAATCTAAAATTGAAAGTCGAAGAAACATTTAGATAAAATTAAAGCCTCAAAAGAACTGAAATATCTTTTTGAATGTTTAGAATAGTTTTTTAAGGGGGAGATGGCACAATAGTTACAAACATAGATGAAATTTACTATTCTTTAAGCTAGTTTAGTTTGAACAAAACAGCGAATTTTCAATTCTCTAGTCTAGATACATGCTCCGTTTGTCCGTATTTTGTTCGAATGTATTTATAAACAAATCACGATACTATAAAAACAAGAACAATTATCATTGTGTAAACGTAGGTAACTATAGCGTTTAAGTAAATGATTAATTATAATAATGATAATGTCCATAGTCGTGATCATCAACAACGATTTAAATCTCATTAGAGCTAAGATTCACTGACTGCAGGTTTTAATAAGTTGGTATATCTGTACCTTAATGAATGTACCTTACTACGTAGATGATATATAAAAAAAAGTAAGAAGCAATAAAATTAAATTATTCTACTGTAAGTATTTACTACTTAGGTACTTACTTACTTACATTCATTAAAGAGCAGTTTGACAAATAAAACTGTACTTAGGTAATCCTGAATTTCCACAGGTACCTAGCCACAATATTTATAAAAGTATAATTTCCAATTTTAGTTCCAGTTATAATTTCGGCTATTTGCTTAGGTATTTATAACTACGACTTTTGAATAACGCCTCTTTAGTCGTTTCATAATTTCGATTTTTTTGAAAGTTGTTTTTTACCATAAATCAGGATTTAAGTTCAAACTAACCTGTCCCTTACACTCGTATAAAACCGTATTTATCAATCCAACTAGTAAAGTTCATAATGTTCATATGCCGTTTGCCCTGACCCACTATTGAGGCATGTCCGTTGCAAGCAATATAAGACGTCGTGTAGCCAAGTCGAGTAGCCCGAAGCAATAATCGATACAATTCCAGCCTTATCATTATCACATGTGCCTATGCTGTTCAATTGCGCTCTAACTGCACGAATTACCATAACAAGAATAACCTGATTCGATTTCTACATATACTAGGCTCTGGGAATATTCGTTTAGATGCTAAATGTTGCGTAGCTTTGATTGAATTAGGTCGTTGGCGATAAGTGATTAAGTAAGTAACACTTTATATACATTGAATTGTTTAGATGCATTCCATATTACGTTACAGACACCAAATAAATCTAAATGTTTTGTAGTTTATAGCTTAGTACTAACTAAACTATAATACTATTTGTAGCTGTTTGGGACTTATGTGTTTTGGCTATTTTGCCGCGGCAAAAAGCTTCCTGTGATGCATGTTTGTTTGTACCTAATTTCATCAAAATCAGTCCAGTGGATAATGCGTGAAAATAGAGTTATTTCAAAATTAATCATATCGGTATTGATTAAGAAAGTAACAGTAGCCATTATCTCAATAATGTGGTCTTAAAGATCATTTCGCTGTTTCACAAAAACAATCACTTGAAACCCCAAGGTCGTGTCGTTCCCATCATATCAAAGTAAACCAGAAAAAAATTACACGTTAGGTACCGACGTTCATTAGTCATTATTACGATATTTGATTTGTTCTCTTTTTTGTGGGAGGTTTCTCATGATGTCTGTTCCGCGTATGTTAGTAGTCAGCCCATGTGTTCTAAATGAGAAATGTACTAATGATCATAATTGCTAGTTGAGAAGTATTAAAAGTGATTAACTAGCGCACGAATGGTGGAAATGACACCTTCGCGAGAGGTGGTGACTGGTGACTCAAGATGTAACGGTAAATAGCTTCTCAGCGAAATATTGCGAAATATACGAGCTCGAAATCGATGTATTAGTCATTGCAGTTTCTCACAAAACCAGACCCTGTCCATTTTCCCTGTATTTTTTGCACCTTACATGTAACTTTTTTCATAAATACACATTATTTGCTTTAGATACCTACCGTATCTATAAAATGTTAGCTTTTTAAGAATGCCCGATAAAATCATAAGTGTACGTATGCTTCTAAACCCTAGCTAGGGTAATAAAAAATAATACCTACTTACTTAGTTAACTAGATTTTATATCGGAATACCAAAACGGAATTGCTACTTAGTTATAGTTGACTCATCAATCTTATCAATAGTTATTTCCGTGTAGATGAATAAATGCATTGTCTATTAAAAAATAGGTTTATATTAGTTTGATAGACCTCGATTGTTTGTCTCTCAAAGTACAACCAAACCCGGATTTCGTAACATTGGACGATTTGGCCGATTTATTACGGTATGTAGAACCGTACTTAGTTTGTACTGACCAACGTTCTATTCAAACCAATGGCATTCATTCGGGATAGTGAATGAAAAAATGCGCAACTTACTGGTTACTATTAGGTATCACATCAATGACATCACGAGGCTATCTAGGTACTGTAGCATATTTCGTCTTTATAAACCAAGTGTAAAGACTACGTCATCCATAGAACATCTTGCAAGTAGCTAAAGCGGAGGGACTTTACAAAAACTAAAAGATTACGCAATATGTTGATGTCTAGTGGAGGTCTCTCAAGTACGGAGCAAAGAGCAAAATTGCGCGTGACGAAAACCCTCGCTATTATGGGATAGAGATGTATTTATAAATGCAGATATAAATATAGCCGAGTGCAATAAAGTATGCGGACCCTCGCAGCGGACAAGGTCGATCGAGTCACGGCAATCGCAGGTGGGGTAGCTGCAACTATTAGTGGCATATTGCTGCCATCCGCTCAATGCAATGTCGAGGACACATACAATACACTACACAGTAATAAATAATACGCATTTCTTTTATCCGTCTGAGTGCAAAATGATCGTAAATGCAGTTTAAAGTCTGCAATAGAACCTATGATGTGATGACGATTGAATTGACTTGTAACGCAGTAATTATTATCTGCTGACTCATTCGGTCATTGTTCTCTTTAACAAATCGACTTCGCCCAATACTTCCTCAAATCTCAAATTACTTACGTTTTTTATTCACAAATACAATAAACACCAATAGTGAAAATCACAGATACAATTTATTTTGTGTCCTCAAGGGTTGTGTTGCAATGTTTCTGATTATTTCCATGGCATGGTTTGTAATTTAGGACAGCTCATACAATTTTACTAACTCCCTTTTTATGCCATATTCCAGGTGATCCGATCTCATGCATCAACGACGGTGCGGTCCCGCCTCATGTCCTGAACACTTACTGCTGGATCACGTATACCTTCACGCTGCCCTACTCCAACACGCAAGGCATCGCCCATCCAGGGCTGGGAAACGACTACGAGGAGGAAAAGCGCATACATGCCTACTATCAGTGGGTCCCCTTCATGCTTTTCTTCCAGGTAAGCAGCAATGAACAAAAACATACTAATTCTGGAGAGTCGTATTATGAACAACCTTGAACACAAGAATGCACACATTGTAGTCGCTGGGAATTTAGTAACTCGAGCCAGTCCAGTAATTTGTCTAGATGCCCACTCGTGACACTAATGAGGAATCGCTTAATGAATGACATGAACCACTATCATATGACACATAACGTCTTTAGAACCACGTGCTTTCAGTATCACAGGAACGTTCTGAAATCCCTTCTGCTGCTTAAGAATTTGTTGCTATTTTGTTCACAGGGGCTCCTGTTTTATTTGCCTCATTGGATATGGAAGAACTGGGAAGAGGGAAAAGTCCGCATGATCTCAGACGGCATTCGTGGTGCGACCGCCACCATAGCTGACGACAAAACCAATCGCCAGGTATAAAACTTCTAAAATAATTCAATGAACTGTCGTTGCATGATTTTACCAATCAAGATGTAATTGACGATCGTCTTGTTCTACACGAGTTGTGCTAATTTCGTGAATATAATCCGTCTGATCCAATTGAGATAGCATTTAGCTAATGAAACATGATAGACGTTTCTAATGAGAATGAACAACATGTATTAATTAGAACGGCAGAACTTACGCAATTAAGGACATAGTTTCATCTCAAGTTATTGGATTATACAGCACCCTGTTTTGTGTATTAATTCTGAAGTTACTATGTGGTTTTAGATGAATAATAAATGATGTGTTTGCTTCCAGAGCCGTCTTGTCCAGTACCTACTTGACACACTTCACATGCACAACACCTATTCCTTCGGATATTTCTTCTGCGAAGTCCTGAACTTTGCCAATGTTGTAAGTACTCAATCATTCATTCACATATCACACCTTTATCCCTTGCGGGGTAGGCAGATCGTCAACGGTTGCAAAAATATGGTCGCCATCGCCACGTCTGACAAATATTAAGGGCCGTTTAAGATGATTCATGTATCACAGGTTGCCAGACTGTCGCCTAAAGTTGTAATACACATGAAACCCCCGAATTCCTTAGTCGCCTCTTACGACACTCGTGGTAAAGAAATGTGGTGGAGCTATTTATATCTACTAAGCTGTCTTTAGAAAGTATTAGATTGTAAAATTGTGTTTTATTCTTCAAGGTGGGCAACATCTTCTTCTTGGACACATTCCTAGGTGGCGCCTTCTTGACATACGGAACAGATGTTGTCAAATTCTCCAACATGAACCAGGAACAACGTACTGACCCTATGGTAAATGGAACATTTGATTTTGATCCTTTGAACCTACTGTTTAAAAAATGAAGAGACAATGTTGTACGATCAAATAATATGCAAAATACTTTTCAAAAACTAACCAGAAAATTTTGATTTTTCAGATTGAAGTATTTCCAAGAATTACAAAATGTACGTTCCACAAATTTGGTGCTTCCGGAACGATTCAGAAACACGACGCCCTCTGTGTTCTTGCCCTGAACATCCTAAACGAAAAAATCTTCATCTTCTTATGGTTCTGGTAAGTTCACTTGAAAATATTATTATTAAATGTATTTATTTATCTTGTTTGCCTTTGTTACATTTAATTATTCCCCAATTAGCTCCCCATGTACATTTCTGCCATTCGGGCCTATATGTGTGAATTCCTCATTCACACTTTTGTTTTGCGTAAAAGTAGTCTTTTTAATCTAATCCTTACTCTTCCTCTTCTACATGCATTCACATTAAATTTAAATTTAATCTTACGGGAATATCCTTCTTTACTTCTCATCCTTCCTCATATGATCATTACACCATGACATCTTGAAGGCTTTAATCTACGTGTTAATCATAATTGGGGAATGATGATGTTGTATCATTCAATTTCGTACCTAACCTAACTTAACCTATTCTTTCTTTCGCAGGTTCATCATCCTGTCTGTAGTTTCGGGACTGGCTCTGGTTTACTCTGCAGCAGTGATCCTTCTACCGAGCACCCGCGAGACAATCCTCAAGCGACGATTCCGCTTCGGCACCCCTAACGGCGTTGAAGCCCTTGTCAGAAAGACCCAGGTACGTATTAAAACATTAGCAATAGACCTGCACAGACAGGTTGCAGCGCAGTGGCTGTTGGGACCATCCCCTATAAATTAAATTGGCAGTAATGGTCTGACAAAATCTCGACGGTATCTCAATGGAGGATCTTGGTGCCATGTAGAAAAGGCCTATACAGAGGCAAGACATGGGGAACTGACTATTACCACCAGTACCAATCAATACACAGGGTATTTTTGTGAAAAACGAAACGATTGAACAAATTTTAAGTTAATAAAAAACTGGAATGATGCTCTTCAGTTACTCATAGATATGAATGATTTTTCAGGTTGGTGACTTCCTGCTCTTGCACCTGCTAGGCCAGAACATGTCTCTTCGTGTATTTGGAGAAGTTCTCGACGAGCTCTCGCGGAGACTCCACCTTGGATCCAATGCGCCTTCAGCACCCTCCACCCTCGAAATGGCCCCCATATACCCAGTTATCGACAACTACTCTAAGGAGACCGAAACGTAAGCGAATCGATCCGAGCAATACCTAACTAACACAAGCGAAAATTATAGATATCGACTGCCTTTGTCCTAATTATATCTTTTGAGAAGCTATTCAATTTTTATGACTACACCTAACGAACTTTAGTTTTCTCAATTCATGTAATTGGGACGTTATTTAGGATTGTTAGAACTCAGTATTTAGTTAATGTATTGCTCTAATTTGATTGAACTTCTATTGTACTTCAAAATTAGAAGTTTATATTTGGAAACTGTACCCAATTTTGCTTTTTCATCTTTCAGATACCTATGGTATAAGTAATTTACAATAGTCGTATTGATAGTATCTTTAATACTGCAATTGTAGACTGATTCAAAAATTCCATTTATATGCAATTATACAACGTCTCATGACATTCCTTCTTTATGTTATTTAGGCAAAATACTAACGAGTTTGAGCCACAAATTGCCGTTTAATAGCGGGAGCTTTAAATCTAGGTCTCAATAAAATTAGTGTAAAAATTATTTGAAGCATGAATATTTAGATGAAAGGTTTGTGAATAATAAAAATAGTGAATAAAATCGGATTCGATGATGGTGGTAGAGTAAATAGGAGTTTAAAATGTAATGATTGAATAATTGAATTTATTGTTATTGCGAGTTTGATGAAGACTGTTGTCAAGGGATGTATTTTTTGGATAATTTTTATTGTCTGTTGAATGGAATTACTAACATTTGCGGATAATATGGTTATTAATGAATTATATAGGTATAAGTACCGATTTTGACATTGACATTACTTGCGCAGGGTAAATTTTAAATAACAATTGGTTTTACATATTTAATTTTTGTAATTTGTGTGGTGTACACTGCGTACGTTCTATTTTATTGAGAAGATATTATCTTAAGATTGATTTTATGACGATATAACGATAAAAGACATATCACCCACTCAAGACATTGAAAGCATTTTCAATAGTTTAATATTTTTAACTAGACTTTATATTCCATTTTAGAGTTTGGATGAAGCATGATAAATAGTTTGTACTTGAGTATTTTTAATTTTATTCAATGAGTATAAAATTAATAGGTATCCATTTAAATGCAATGAAACCAGTACAAACTGCTTGTTATGTCAAAATCATCTATTTCAAATGAACCTTTAGATTTAGGTTAGGATTTGGTGCAAGCTATGTGGTGTACGTGTAAAAATATTTCATACTCATGTGTTATTTACTCGAAATATTGTGCCATGGTAGGGAACACTTCAGACAATACCGATACAAACGCGACGCCAGACTGCATTTCCCTTCTTCCTATAAAAACATGCCAATACGAATAAGGACCAATATTTCTTTGTAAACAGTAGTTTAGAAATAAGGTAATGTTCAGTCATTTTAGCCATATTCATAATGATAGTAGATAGAACTTATTTCAGCACTTCCTAGAATCTCGATGTTTCCATATAATAACTAGCATAATTCAGTTACTTTTTCAGATAACGCAGTAATTCTGTGACATTGAGTATTTTGTAATAATCTCTAGTGTAAGACATATTTTTATTATTGACATTATATCATTCCTACAATAGATTATAATATTCAATAGTTATGAATACGTACAATTAGGAAGACTGCTATTGTGACAATAATTCACATTATTTTCTCTGTAATTTGTTTAGAATATTGTCTTGGAATTAAACAAATTTAAATTTAAGTTATGGTTGTTTTATTTTCCATACGTATAACCGATTGCGTAAACACTTAGCAAACCAGGTAAACTTTACAGACGATGGATTACGATATTAAAGTCCTTTATCACGGAGAAAAAAGACAGGGCTAACTTTTATTCAAAACTGACATACCTATAAAGCTAAAATGGAAATAATCTACGTCAGGTTGTGTGTATCGGCGGGAGAATTAAATGATCATAGGTTATTCATTGCTATAAGTTGAAATTATTCCACTTACCGATAGATTTCTTCAGTGCAGCTTTGTCACCAGCTTTATACATACATACATTCATCACGCCTGTTACCCTTGCGGGGTAGACAAGAAGATCAATCAAAATTTCCCCTGGCGAAATACTGCGGGCTGTGTCAAGAACTAAATACGATTGGATATCCGTTCTTCTTTTCATGTAGGACACCGAGTCATCCAACGACCCGATTAGTTTTTCAACCGCTAGTAAACTAGTAGCTGGCCCAAAGGCCAAAAAAAAATGATATTGTAAAGTCCGCCATCTAAGTTATCACAGATCTGTTTATAAGTCTATATACCATTGTCCTCAGTTATTCTAATGATAGAAAAGACTCACCAATTCCCCCAGTACAGCTTAACTACAAGCTTCAGCTGCAGTGCCCAGTGCCCCGTTTTTCGAAACTACAAGCTACAAGTTTACAGGTGAAATTCGATGTACATTGCGTAGCGGGTCAAAAATCCTGATTTTATAATGTCCCACCCGCTATGCAATGTACATCGAATTTCACCTGTAGACTTGTAGCCTGTAGTTTTGTTGCATGGGGCACTGGTCTGGTCCTGTGTGAGTGTGCCAGCAAGCAATGCTCTGTAGCATAGCACCTACCGTAACATCACCTCTTCGCCTCCACTCCCTATTTATCCTTTCAAATCCGTCATCCATCACATTTTCGAATTTCATCCGCTGTCGTTCTACATCACGTCACTCCTTTCGTTATTCCTTCAATCATCCTCGTGTATAGAAGCTGCTAGGGCCAGCTGAACTTCCGAACAGGTAGAAAATATCTAACTTCCGATTGCCCAGTAGTCCACCAGTTCCACACAGCATTTATTAGGCTAATTTTGGACCTTTTAAGGTAATTGTGCAACTATTCATCCCTACTTGTACATACCGATCCCACTGTTCAATCATTCTCATTTGTAAATAAGTCATCATCGTAATCAGAACGCCTGTGTTGCCATTTCCACCTCTCACGTTTTACAGACTGCTGCAACTGAGTAGACTGCAGCTCTTCACCCACTGCGCTCTCTAGGCACAAAAGAGTCCACTCACCTGTTCCCCCAGTCCAGCTTGGCAACCAGCTTCAGTCGCAGCGCCCTTGTCTGGTCCTGCGTCAGCGTGCCAGCCAGCAAAGCTCTTCGTCCGCTCAGGAGCTCTCTCATAACTTTTGCTACGGCGCTGAAGCGGTACGTCTCTCGCTCCTGCCAAAAAAAACAGATAAAGTTAATGCTGTCTTTTGATTGAGCAGTTTTGCGTGGTATGGGTATGCTAGCGTGTCAAAAACAAGCACAGTAATAGTAAGAGTGTAATGTTTCGATTTCACAAATCACGTCTTTATCTCTTGCGGGCTAACGTTAACGGTCGTAAAATTACGGTCTTTATCGGCACGACTGAGAAGTATTGAGGGTCCCTTCAGATGATTCGTGTGTCAGTGTAGTGATGTCAGCCAGTCGCCTAGAATTTTAATACACATGAATGAAACCCTCAGTGCCTTAGTCGCCTTTTACAAAACCCGCGGAAAGAAATGGGGTGATGCTATTCTATTTCGTCACATGCGAAACTTAGTACCTACCTACATAATACAAGTTATTTTACCTTGATTGTGGTCAACAAAGGGTAAACATAATATTCACACAGGTGTGTTTATAGAGGAAATCCATGTAGGTTATAATGATGATGACGGTGACTAACACATCAACAATATCCGGTCAAAGAGCTATGAGTTCAATGACTAAACACAAATCATACATACATACACAAATCACGCTTTTATCCCTTGCGGAGTAGGCAGAGCGTATACGATCGTAAAATTACGGTCGTTATCGCCACGTCTGACAAGTATTGAGGGCCCTTTTAGATTATTCTTGTATCACTAGTGACAGGTTGTCAGCCTGTCGCCTAAAATTGTAATATACATGAAACCCTCGAGTCCCTTAGTTGCCTTTTACAACAACCGCGGGAAGAAATGGGTGATGCTATTCTAAGCCGGCATCTCAATTCAATGACTAAAAAAGTGCCCATGTAATCTGTGATATATGTACTGCTATGTATTTTCTTTTTATAAATTTTAGAACTGGAGCTAATGCTACTGATTTCAAAAGGACGTTTACTTTAAATGACTTGTTTCTTGTCTCTTTCTCAGGTTTGCAAATAATTGCAAAAGAAAAGGTCGTAGGCCATCTCTTTCATCCAATCATACCAATATTTGCATGCTAATAAGGTTTTAAGATTCATAAGCATTAGAGAGATATTTTGACGACCAATGTGGCTCAGTGGTAGTGCGACTGCCTGCCACGCAAAGATTCCGAGTTCGATTCTCGGTAGGGCACTCATAAACCTGAATCTCTTTCCACCTCCTTTTGAATCTTTTTCTAGACATTGCAGAGTGAACTACCTGATAGTCTGTAAGAAAGATGATTTCGTGTTTCGGAGGACATGTTAAGCCGTAGGTCTTAGTTCTATGACAACTTAGACGGCGGTCGTTGCTCAACCATGTCCAAAGCCTGCTACTAGTTAGTAGGCGGGTAGGCGGTTGAAAAACTGACACCAGGGTTCATCAGGTCGTTGGACGACACAGTTTCCCGCAGGAAAAAAAGACGTCACTTTCCTTTTTTCACTAGGCCTAAGCAACTACCAGTTACAAGTGAGTTTTTACTTTGGCTAATCATTAATAAATAATGAGTCATAAACAAACATACCATCTTAGATGACAAACTGTACAAAAAATTTGTCAACTTACTCATTAATATTACGAACGTTAAGTACGTTCGTACACAAACATATTTGACAATAGAGATAAGGAAAACTACTCACGAAAATTCGGAGAAACTTTAGAGTAAAGATTTTTCTAAAGAGCTGATGTTTGTGACAGCAAAGGCGTCTTTCACATAGTATGACCAGCAGCAACAGATAATTATGGACCTGGTTTCTATACTCAATACAAATGTTGAAACAAAGCTTTACTTGTCTCTAAAAAAATCAAGAAATATTGAGGTGAGACAGAGCTATTACAATTTAAGGTCCGGCGCACACTACTGCTACAGGAATAAGACAGAACTTATCACATCGAGCTTTTTTCTGAACAAAACAGACTATGTCATAGAACAGACGCTATTTCCAGAACCACTGGGCCATCCTTCACCTTGCACATCACAGTGGCTCTTGATCCCTTCACTTTACAGGTTTTGATGCAGGAAATAAAAACACAACTTACAACATGGAGCTTCTTCCAAAGGCGCGCCCATTCTCTCAGCACACAGGCTATTTCCCGGACCAGTGGGTCATCCTTCAGCTCGCATATAGGCGAGGCTCCCGATCCCTTCACTGTGCAAGGTCTGATGTATAGGACTGCTACAGGGTATACACAACTTACCACATAGAGTTTCTTCCAAAGGCGCGCCCATTCTCTCAACACACAGGCTATTTCTATTTCCCGGACCAGAAGGCCAGCCTTCAGCTCGCATATGGCGGTAGCTCCCGACCCCTTCACTGTGGAAAGTCTGACGTATAGGACTGCTACAGGGAATACACACTTACCACATAGAGCTTCTTCCAAAGGCGCGCCCATTCTCTCAACACACAGGCTATTTCCCGGACCAGAAGGTCAGCCTTCAGCTCGCATATGGCGGTAGCTCCCGACCCCTTCACTGTGGAAAGTCTGACGTATAGGACTGCTACAGGGAATACACACTTACCACATAGAGCTTCTTCCAAAGGCGCGCCCATTCTCTCAGCACACAGGCTATTTCCCTGACCAGTGGATCATCCTTCAGCTCGCATATAGCGGAGGCTCCAGACCCCTTTACTGTGCAAGGTCTGATGCAAAGAACTGCTGCAGGGAATATGCCCCATGTCGAGCGATTTTTGGTACTGAAGCCGCGATACCAGCCTGAAATTAAATTGAAGTTTATACTCTGTAATAATTATTAAGATAATAGACAACAAACAAATTCCAGAACAGAAAAAAATGTTACCTCCATTTTCTTCCAATATCTGCACTGTCTCTCCGATTTCCAATGGTAATCCAGATCTTACATCACCTTTCCAATTGAATACAGCTGAAACAAATAAAAATAGAAAATTAACTTTGGTACATTTGTATAATATCACGTCTGTCTGAAAATTGTTATTAAACAAACAAAAATATTTACTAATTTAGATGATCATTTGGCTAGTACCTTTTTTTAGCCTGAGATACAGGTTTATCCTATTTCAGGCACATGATACACTTAGTCTTAATAATGTTCTAATTTAGTAAACTACATGTGTGAAATAAGTCTTTAATAAATCATTTTACTTATTTTTATTTTATTATTTTTTTAGTACCTCTAAAGAACATCATAAGATTTGTAAAACATTTTATTTTCTACTGGCGGCACTAAGCCTCTAGTCTAATGAGTGATCTAATGTCCATTTGATCTTATGACCTGAGTATTCATGTCAGTTCATTTAGGCATAATGTGACCAATAAATATATGCTTGTAGTACCTACTTATTAAGATGAATTTAGATATTACAAAAATGCCTGTATAAGTATAATAAGTATATAAGATGAAATTATACCAATCAAAATCTATTATACCTTTTAAATTTTCAAAATCTACTTTGCCAAAATTTTGCATAATATAATAAAAAGAAACAGTTCAGGGCAAGAAGAATTTTAGAAAGTTTATTATGTTGACAGGTTTAAACAAGATGACCTTAATTTCTACTGTGATGAAAAAACCTTGCTGGCAAGAAAATCATTCTCTTATTTCATAGTTTGCAAGACATTATAAATATCTATACAATTAAAAAAAAACTCCTTACAACATGAACATATTTATTTAATGCAATGGAACAAAGTTCACTATTCTGGTGTTACTAATTGGCTAAGCAGTGAAATTCATAATTGTTAAGTGTTTTTTTTTTAAGATCATGCTCAATACTTTCCAAATCTAGGCTTTATAAGGCCTTCTTAGATCAAACTCTGGCAACACAGAGTGCTTGCATTTAAGAGCAGTAAACTGCTGAAATTGCAAAAAAGTTGGTTAAAAGTGGTGTTGAAATATGAATGCAAATAAACACTAGACTTGTATCACATTGCATGTTTGCCACTAAAGATATGTATTTATTGTCTAAATCTTCTATAATACAATAATGTGCACCCTGACGAAGAATGTGCTACGCTGACAATGTAAACTACCTACTTTGTTAGCATCCTACAATCAGCAACAAATTAATTCATGTCCACTTTTTTTAGTACAGTTTATCAAATACAATAAGAGCCGTTTCTACTATGTTGGGTAAATAGGCTCAAATTATATTCCCTAAACTAGGTATAACAATGACTATATTTTATCTAGAATTGAATTATGGAATAGGTACACCACCATCCTAGCAGAATCTTATGGGATTAATTAAAATGCCAGGCAATTAAATCATTGTTTACATTTTTCCAAGGATATTGGAACCAAATAGACTAATAATTACTTAAATTGTTTCCAGCAAACAGCCACACAGCATTTTTTTTTAATTAGAATTACTGATTTGAATTCTGGATTGTTTAGTATATTAGTTACACTTTATGAAAGTTTCTGTATGTGTTGATTGCTTTAGAAACTTTTAAATACAGGTCATCCTGGTGTCAGAGTGTGCATGTGATTGCGTTTCCTGTTCACAGCGACAACAATCCACTGCTGGACATGGTCCTCCCTCTTCCAGGATGTATTGCATTTAATAAATTACTAAAAAAAATGTAACAGTTTATAATATAAAAATATGAATCAAATTCATTGTTTATTAAACTTTTTTCTAACTCTTATCATTATAAATAAGTAATTTATCATGTTTTTCCCTGTATACGGGCAGGTGAGAGGTAAAAGTATTTTTGTGAACTAAAAATTATTAAATAGGAGCTCTTGAAATGATTACTTTTCATTGTTTCATTCATGAATATGGCTTATCAAACAATAACACAGTCCCATGTGCTTCGAGCCTAACATACCTACTACAGACGGGTGGGTCATGTAAATGCACAAAGGGAACTTTCGATAAGTACAGATTTATTTAGAATTCACATCATGCAATCACATTTCCGCCGCTCTCAGCGGATGCAAAGCGGCAGGACATTCGATTGGAAAACGTCAACTTACCGACGGCTAACTTAGGTGACTTCGACGGCACCCACATCTCCGGGCCTTTGTATAATCCCCTAAGTATTTCTCACGCACTTCACAATCACTGAATCATCGTAAATTAATTTGTTTTTACCGAGAAAACAACAAAACTCCGAATAAAAAACAGAACCAGTTGATTGATTGTCAAGCTGGACCATAGACTAAAGTTAAAGGATAGATTATAACAAAAGGCAGAAAAACATAAAGACAACAATCATCTGCGCAACAGCGTTGCCATCTACTGTTTTTCTACAAAAAGGCTTTTTTCGTTTCTTTAGTTCCCACTAGATGGCGCTAGAAGTGAATTATACGGTGCAATTTCCCATAGATAGGGGTGATAAATTAACTTACAGTCGAGCAAAAAAGAGTAGACAAAAAATGAGGGCGCCACTTTCTTAGTAAGCTGTCAAATCTGACAGATAACGTTTAAATATGGCAACAACATAATTTTTAGTTCCATTTGATTTAATATCTACTATTTTATGCTGCACTGTACGACCTTGTATAAAATCTTATATTTATTTATGAAAATTAGAAAGCACTGAACGCATGAAAAACCCAGTAATAGTTTTTATTGGGCCCTAAACTAAACTTGACAATTCCTTAACCTGAAATAGCATCACCTAGTTCGGACAAGTGTTGCTCTAAAAAATCATGAGCTTATATGTAGAAACTTAACTTTTTTGATTTTATGATCTGATAATCCAGTGCATCTTCCATAGGTATTATCGGGTCCTTTAGTTGCCTCTTACAATACCCCTGGGCGGAAATGGGGTGATGCTATTCTACGCCGGCATCACACAACAAAATTTCTGTAATTAACTGCAATCACTTAATAAAGTTCTTAAAATATCAAAAGCATTCAGTGCTAATGCACCTTCATGCCACCAGTGCCTCATTTTTCGAAACTACAGGTTAGAATTGTACTGTAATTTAACCTGTTAAATTCGATATACATTGCGTAGCGGGTCAAAAATCCTGGTTTTATAATGTCCCACCGGCTACACAATGTACGTCGAATTCCACCTATAGAATTGTAGCCTGTAGTTTCGTTACATAGGGCACTGGCCAGTTAGTTGTGCCGGTGAGTGTATATTGTATTTCTTTGATCTTTTATCAATCAAACACTATGCCAGTGTCGCCCTCTAATGTTAAATGGATGCTGATCTAGTACTATTCGTTCACAGGTTCACAGAGGTGACAACTTAAATCTCTTTTTTTAAAGGTCGTCTATAAGTCTATGGAAATGAAATGTCAAAGTGGTACCATGAACATTTTTATTGATTCCTAAAAAAAGAGATGCAAGATAGGCAAACATATAGCGGCATCTCTTTTTCTCTGTTACAAATCAAAAATATAGGTACGCGAGAATTTTGTGTGTTCTCTCCCCAAGTTTTCCCTAGCGCACGCGCGTGTATCCGAACACAAATATTTTGATTATTGTTGGTTGACAGTTGACATTTCTTTTATCCGTCACAAAAATGGCTGCGCTTAGGGTTTTTAGCCGTAATTTACCATATTTACGACAACAATTCGCAGCTTTATTAGGAAACACATCGCCCTCTGTGAAATTTATATGTGTGGTTGTAGTAATTGGATATATATTATCATTTTCTGAAAATGTGGTGAACGTTCTAAGTGTTACTCCAGGGTATTTGTTGCCACCTTCTTTCCAACTGTGGTCTACTTTCACGTTCTGGTTTCTAGAGATCCACTTGTGGGAGGTGGTGATTGATATAGTGACTGTGGGGCTATGTGGGAAGCTGATAGAGCCGCTATGGGGGCAGATGGAGATGATGAAGTTTTTCCTGTTGACGAACGTTGGCGTAGCGTTCTTGACAACATTTTACTATTTGGTGATATTCTACATCACTGGCAATACGTCCTACCTTTTCGACATTCACGTGCATGGCTTGGCGGGCTACCTGGCTGCCGTGAGCGTCGCTGTGAAGCAGATTATGCCAGATCATCTCCTCATAAAGACACCACTAGGTTTGTGACTCATTTATTAGTACACATGTTTCCAAATTTTCATCATTATATAGATTATGAATCCAACATTGTTACCTATACTGTACTATTACTGTTTATAAGATCTGATCCAAGCAGGGATAGCCATTGCTATGATGATGATGACTATAAATATAAAATAGTAAAGAAGTTTCTATAACACCAGGTACATTATACTTTCTCAGTGTGAATAAATTGATCCACAACAATAAATGCATATATTTTCAGGAAAACTCACAAACCGCTCTCTTCCACTGCTCATCTTGATTGTGGCAATAATCTTCTGGGCAGTTGGTGCCTTGGAAGGCACATACCCTTGCATGTGGGGTAGTGGCACCATCCTGTCCTGGATGTACCTGAGGTTCTGGCAGCGACACAGCAGCGGGACCAAGGGAGACATGGCGGATAATTTTAGTTTTGATAAGTAAGTCAGGTCCATGATTAAATTCAGATCATCTGTCATATCATACTATCCTTTAGCAGTCCACAGGGCTGTGATGTCATTATGAATAGCCATTTGCTGCCAGCTACAAAATATACTTGTAGTAATGCGAATAAAATGCTATGAGTACACTTATCCTGGCAGCCAACCTATCTGGATATGATTTGTGACAAACAATCATAGTATTTAAATATTTTTTTACAAACTGTTTTGTAGTTTCACAGTTTTGTCTAATGTCTATATAATTTGCCAATGATTCCTTTGCTGATTGATTTGTATTCAATTTTTTTCTTTCAGCTTCTTCCCAACAGTCCTGCAGCCTGTAGTGAGGGGTATACTGGGTCCACCGCACCGGTGTTTAGTCCGTATGGGCCTGTGCTCGCCCAGCCAGCGCCGGGTGCACCTAGCACTGTCCCCTCGAGGCGTCACCATATCCATGCCGGGCGTGGAGCCACAGGATATGGAGCGTAGGAGGTAAAACAATTGGTGACCACATTATTTATGAATGCTATCAGTTTTAGTATAGAATACAATTAGAGCAAAACTATTTGTTAATAGCACTATTAGTAATCAAATTACAGTTCTGGTTAATGATAAAGTGATTATGATTGCACACTCATTCAGAACAGGGCTGGCATACATGGCTCTAATTTTGTTATTTTAGATAGATACTAAAAATCAAAAAGATACTAAGTAAAATCACAAAAAAAAATATTTTAAAGAAAATATCACTCTATTAACAGGTACTATAGAAATCATCAACCAGTAACCAATAAAATAATAAGAGTGTGTAAAACAATTTTGATTTGGTAATGGATTTCACCTTGTCTAATTTCTCATGTATGAACAATAAATTGAAATACCTATGTGGGTATGTATATTATTTGCTACTAAATCAACTTCTTAGAGTAGAGCCACTCATGTATAACTTTTTCAAGTACCAACAAAGCACTTTACAGCTAAAGTCCTTTAAAAATGGTCATGGGCATCTAGTGACATAAATTCAAAATTACAGAGTTCAGAAGTTCAGACCTCTTTACCTGGGTGTAATATATTATATTTTTAATTTTCAGACAAATCGCGCTCAAAGCATTGAGCGAACGACTATCCAAAACATCCGAGCAGACACGACAGAAGAACCTGTCGACTAAAGTAAACATGGACGCGGTGAGGAAGGCGCAGTCCCACGTCATCCCGCAGTTCCCCGCGGAGCCCGACCTGCCCCCCGCGCCCCCCGCCGAGGCCACCCTCGTCGACCTAGGGGAACCCGCCCCCACGGACACAAAACACTCATGATGCGAAGAATAGTTAAGGATGGTAAATAATACTACTGTATGGGAAAAGTAAAGACTGCTGTACAAGATTTGCATTGGTGCCAGGCTTATCTAGCGCCTTTTGACGCGTGAGTTTTCAATGGCAAATATTGGTCAGATAAAATTGAATTTGTTTCGACACGCAAAGAAGAAGAAGTAGCAATCAAAATGTCAACAGTATTAGAAATTTGACATTGTCGACCACTGGGTCCACTCTCCATTGCTGCGGCATGATGAGCCACCGGTATAGCAGTAAGGTACCGCGATAATGCGGATGCGCATATACACTAACACCGACCCTGAGTTTATTGACTGCAAGGATTTGCTTTGTATTAGGTTTATGTGAGCTGTGGATGATGATTATTATGAGCACTGGCATAAACATGATATTGACTGGGATAAGCAGGCGTCCGCGCGAACCGTTCTGCCGAAAGCAATATACATGTCTCATTCATAAGCTATGATCATAATGAAGACGTAGAAAGTAATGAATTCGACTTGCGTCAAAAGGCACTATATTTGCTGCGTCCGTAGTTCCGAAGATATATTGTCTGTTTCAATATAATACAAGAGAAATGTAAAAAATAAATTCATGTCAAAATATTGAGATAGTAATGGGCCAAAGATTTGTGTGTATAGAAGTCATTTGGATGTGGAATAATCTTCATGATATTGAAATGGAAAATAATGCAATGAAAACTAATGGTGTTCAGTTCATATAAAGGTAGAAGAAATTAAATAAATAAATAGTCAATACAAAAATTGCCGAAACGAAAACAAAGAGGAACTAGCATAGGGTAGTATTATTTATTATTCTTGTGAACCAAGGCTGGTCGTGACGCCAATTTAGGGATAGAAGAAGTGTTAGGGTTGGCGCACATAAACCGAAATGTAAGATATCACCTCGGATTTTCATACAAATACAAACATTATTAACATTATGAATGATAGGTATGAAATATGATATAAAAATACTAATGATATAGATAGCAGACAGTAATACCTAAAACGAATTTGAGTTGTTTCGGAAAACACAAGGATGCCCCGGTTTTTGTTTTTTGCAGATTTTGCAACTTCTCTACCATGAGTTACTATTTTTGATGCTGTCTGTGTATTTGCATTATCATTTAACATTTTTATCTCATTTCTGTAAAATAATGCTGGATAATTACTTCGTTTATTTCAATACCAGAGTTTTTTGTACTAATGGATGACACTTACTGCTACGGCCTATAGATCCTTGGGTTTTTCCAAAACTACCCAAATTAGATTTGGATATTCTTCTCAGCTATATAGCTCTCACATGGCGTTGATCCATTAGTAACGGGACACCCTGTATGCTATCGCCATTAATATCAGTATCCAAAGTTTTTGGTTTTTTTATATGTCAGTATGGAATAATCTGAAAGATGAGAAATTACCATTTTGAGACTACCAGTCAACTAAATATTTTGAATGCTGTATTAATTTACGTTTTTTTTATTTATGCATTTAGATTTGTTTATATTAACAATTCTGCTAAACTTTTTTGTATAAAATGTCCAATAGTATTTCGTCAATGCAGGTTGCAGTCGTAATGTGTACCGAAAAAAGGTAAAATATTTTTGAGATGAATGATTAAATTGTTATAAGTAATGATGTTGTGCATGTTGAATGAATGGGTGAAGTGAGACTTTGTAAATATAATTGATATTAATTAGTGGTAATAAATGATAAATCACTTACTTGTATTTTTTGTATCCAACATCCCGGTTACTTTACGTAATTTATTGAAAAGACGTACTTTTCGATGTCCGACGTGGGTGAACTAAGTTGTACCATATACGGTGACGACAAAATGGTAGAAAAACAGACCAAAGAAGTCATGCTCTGACGCGCATTACCTCTGAGGCTTTTTTGGTCTTTGTGGGAAAATGTCATATCAAAACGCCAAATCCAATGTACTATTACTGTAGTTCAGTGTACTTTAAACCTTATTAATTAAACATAGTTTTCAATTATTTATTATTTTATTACAATATTTGAGACTTATTACGTCACAGAGATTACATTTACTACCTATTAATAACTATTTACAATAAAACCCACTAAGACGCAAGTAATCATCATACATTGTCTGAACATCTTTAATAAAATGCATTTCATACTTTTCAACAAAACAAATCGATAGCTTTATAAAACCAGTTGGGAGGCTCGATAGTAAAAAAACAAAAAAAGCTTTTGTATAGGCAGAATCCTATCCTAGAATCCTGTTCCTTGTTATAATGTTATTTTTCCTATACAATTTCATAAACCCAAAAACTCTTCAATCATAATCACTTACTAGTTCATTTTCAAAATTCAGTTATCTTGTATCCACTCACTTACACATTTCACTCATTCTAAAACCATCATTGTCTGCCATAATGCTACCTGTAACAAATAGTAATTTGTATTGGTTTTTAGTCGCATTTTTTGATTTATAAGAAAAAAAAATGTTACGATCATGTAGTTAACAGAGCGTCGGTGGCCAAATTGTTATTTAGGACATCGGTCTTACAATCGTGAGACCCGAGTTCACGTACATTTACCGACTGCTCTTACGGTGAAGGAAAACATCGTTGTGAAACCCACATTCAAATAAAATTTGAATTCTAATTATATTTGAATGTGACTTAACCTGGGATTCGGGCCAGATTGGCCTTCGGGTTGAAGTGGTTAGATGGCAGTCGCTATGTGTAAAAACTTGGTTCCACGTCAAACCCCCTAGGTAGGTAGCCGACCCCGACAGAGAACGGGATAATGCAAGGAGAATGATGATGTAGTTAACAGGATCATGCAGTGATATTTCTATCAAATGTATATAGTTACCTACCTATAGTAATGGTGTTGTTGCTGAGGCCACTGCGCGGGCGGCGTGTACGTGTCGGGGTAGACGGGGGGCGCCAGCGGGGGCGCTATGGGGGGCGCCACGCCGGCCACGTTTGTCGTCATGCTGGTTGCTAGGTAAAAAGATAAAAATCGTAAGGAATTATCCTGTGAATTTATACAGGGTGTAAAAAAAATTGTTTCAAAAATGAGCCCATGAAACTGAACAACTTTTCCCAAGAAACATAGGTCGAAATATGAAAAAAAATATTGTACCCCCCCATACAGTTGAGTCACTCGGCTGCTACATTTTGTCCAAAAATGTATTTCATATTTCGACCTATGTGAAGGTGTTTAGTTTCATGGACTAGTTCACTCCGTTAAATATTTGCAGCTAATATTTTTACACCTTATGTATTTTTAATAATCAAAAGACAGGATGTTTGCCTAGCAATGGAACAGAACAGATTATATTGTTTATTCGTCACGATCAATCAAGTTGTCAACGAGCTCTTGAATTTTACTTTCTAATCTCTCACATACGGACAATCGGGTGGTTCAGCTCGCATGTCCTAGCCAGATTAGGAGTAAATTCACAAAGTGATAAAATATCAACTTTGTGAGTGACCCACCGAGAATCGAACCCAGAACCTTCTGCGCTGCGTCGGCAATCACACTACCAATGCGCCACATCGGTCGTCAAAGTGAGTGGGAATGTAAATGTTACCGGGTTGCGTGTAGTGGGCGGGCGGCTGCGCGTAGGGCGGCGCGGTGTAGTAGGGCGGGGGCGGCGGCACGCTCATCGTGTGCGGCAGCACCTGCACCGACGACACCGCCACCGGGGGCACCGGCTGCGGCGGCTGGGAATACAACACAACAGTAATTAGTACTAATAAATACTACATGATACTACCATAGGGACGTGGACTGGCAGGTCAAATGAGCAACTTTTTTTAAAGCGGTATTTTGTAAAAAAATGCTATTTTCATAAAAAAGACGTCATCATCATCATTAACAGCCTATTGTAGTCCACTGCTGGACATAGGCCTCTCCTAAAGCACGCCACTGAACCCGGTCTTCGGCTTTACTTCTCCAGACCCGGTCTTCGGCTTTACTTCTCCAGTCACTGCCCGCAGCTTTGCGTATGTCGTCGCTCCACCTTGCCACAGGGCGTCCTACGCTACGTTTGCCGATACGCGGTCTCCACTCAAGGACCAGCTTACCCCAGCGGTTATCGGTCCTTCGGCTGATATGACAGCCCACTGCCACTTCAGCTTGCTAATACGTTGAGCTATGTCGGTCACTCGAATTACTTCGTTTCGGATACGATCCCTTAGAGAAACCCCGAGCATAGCTCTCTCCATAGCTCGCTGAGCAACTTTCAGTTGGTGGACCAGTCGTACCGTGAGTGTCCACGTTTCGGCTCCGTATGTCATAACAGGTAGGACGCACTGGTTGAAGACTTTCGTCTTAAGGCATTGCGGTATTGGCGACGAAAAGACTCGACAGAGTTTTCCGAATGCTGCCCAACCTAGCTGTATTCTTCTCTGGACTTCCTTCTCAAGGTTGTTTCTACCTAGTTGGAGCGTTTGCCCTAGGTAGACATACTGTTGAACAACTTCGAGTTGGATTCCATTTACGGCAATCGGTTCCGGATCAACGTGTTCGTTGCACATGACTTTGGTTTTATCCAAATTCATCCGAAGACCGATGCGGCGAGAAGAATCAGCTAGGTCATCCACCATTCGTTGTAGGAAGGTTGTAGGTCTTGCAGCGCTTCTGCCATAATGACGATGTCGTCTGCAAATCGTAAGTGAGAGATGTACTTGCCGTTTATATTAATACCACGACCTTTCCAGTCCAGCGTCTTAAACATATCCTCCAGAGCGTTAGTGAACAGTTTCGGGGATATGACGTCCCCCTGTCTCACTCCTCGATGGAGATGGATAGGTTTAGTCCGCTGGTCCTGTACTTGTACGGTCATTGTGGCGGCTTCATACAGACATCTCATCACTTCGATGAAAAAGACATCATTAAATGCTATTTTGGATGGCATCGGAACACTTAAATGTAATTTTTCTGTTTATTAAATCAAACTTTGAATATTTTGGAAAATTATGAATGATGTCCGTAGTATTTTTGAAGAATAGTTTTAAACATACAACTTTTATATTTTATTAATGACCCAGGAAACTAGAAAATTGTAGAGGATACTTTCTTAGCTAATCTCTATAGAAAACAAACTGCCATAGGAAGCAAAAGCCACTTGTTTTCTAAAGTGACATTTGCCTGCTTAGTTTATGCATTTCTTTAGGATTTTAGACGAAGGAGGGGTCGCTGGCGAGTGAGAGTGAGACCTCCTTTTCAAGCAAGTTTATAACATTATACTTTCTATTTAAAATATAGTTACAGACTGTATTATCTTACAGTAGGTGACAGCCTGAATCGTGGCCAATTCTACGATACAATGTATAAAATGGGGGCTCGATTCTTAGTCGCACTAAAGAGGTGCTACCATTGGATACTTACAGGATAATAATTATAATAGTTGTGAGTCTCCGGCTGGTCTTGTATGGGGACTGTGATGAGGTTGGTCCTGGCGGGGCGCCGCTCCCCCCCTCCCACGACTCCCCCTCCCCCTCCCCCGCCACCGCCGCCGCTGCCGGCCGAGTGCAGGTGTGCGCGGGGGTCGTTGGCTGAAGGCGGCATCTACAAATTAACAACACTTGTGAAGCTATAATGACGTTTCAGATACATTTACGTCAAAAAATCACCGCTTTTTGTCATCTTATTCATCTTTGATGCGAAACATATGAACTTTGTTATCAAATGTCATGAAATAATAAAATGTCATGACATATCCATCCCATACCAGTGGAAGTTGTATAAGCAGATAACTTTTATTATTTCAGAAAAAAAGTAGAAGACAGGTTCATCCCTTGATTTCTACCATCAAAAACAACTTACAGAAATGGGTTTGACAATAGGCACTGAAGTGGCGGGTGCCTCGGGCTCGGGTTTATTCTCTCCTCCGGAGGATACGTGTCTGTGGTTGATGTGCGCTTGAAGATCCCTCTGAAATTTATCAAAGATTGTATGGAATTACTATTATACATACGGCAAATAAACAGCAAGTAGCAATAGTCTCTGGAAAGATGTTCTGCATTGCTGCAGATCTAGTGAAGAACCAAGATTGTGAAGAGATGATGAAGAAGAAGCAGAATAGTAATAGAAGTAGCACAGTAGTTATTATTAAGATAAAATAACTGAAACCAGTCTGGTGTCAGTATTTTAAAGCATTGTTGTAGTCAGCTTTAAGTAAATTATGAAACAATATGAATGGTTTTATAATAAAATGAAATCTACCTGAGAAAGGTAAGTTCTCCTGCAGCCTGTGTTGCCGTATCTGGTGCCGGAATGTGTGCACATAAACACTGTACCGAGGCCTGTTTGTTCCACTCTAAGTACCTGTGAAAATAACAATGGCCCCTTTAGAATAAAGTAACAAGTACATCGATCACAACACAGCATAAAACAATAATTCTGATAGTGTTTTAAGCAGCAAACTATTCTGGAAGTAAACATTAAACAGGAAATCATAATTAAAGCATATATTTGGTATCATGTAATAGTGACAAGCGGCCACCACTGTAGATGTGATACCATCAATCAAATAATACCACTGTCAGTGTGATACCATCAATCAAATAATAAGTCTCTTTCTGTGTCTGCCTGTCTATGTTTGCATAGATCTTCAAAGGATTTTGATGCAGTTTTTTTAATAGATACAATTAATTCAAAAGCAAGTTTTCTGCATTAATAGTGCAGGACTAGAAGATTTATTTCCATGGGAAAGCAGCGGGTGAAACAGCTGGGTGGGCATCAGATAAATAACAGGAACATACCTTTTCCCTGCATCTTGGACAGTGTGTGTGGTCAGCCCTTGCACAGGACAAGCAGAACACATGTTTGCAGGGTATCTGAAACAGAGTGTCTTTTAGTACTATAGTCTGTAAGTTTAGGTACTTATCTTTCTGTAAACAAACTTTGTATGAAAGTGACACTTCAGAACTGTCAGTTTAATACAAAGTTTGTTTACAAAAAGATAAGTACCTAAACTTACAGACTACGTATAGGAGATTTTTTATTTTATTTGGGTATTCTACATTCCAAAAACTTTCCAATTACAAGCTTCCAAATCCTTTATTCCATATCCCTTTTTTAAATTATTCTTACACTCTACTCTCTGGGAAATAGGGCTTCCCTAAATCAAAAAAACATCAAGCTTTTTGGCATAGTTCTGCAGTAGAAAGATAGTCAAAAGACAACTGCTGCTGTTGCTGTTAGATGCTGTAATATTAATCATTTATTTATAATTGCTCAGATTTTTCTGCCATTCAGAGTGATTAGGGAAAGTTGTTCAGTTTCATACGCTGATTCGCCCCTTAATATATTTTCAGCAAATTTTTTTACACTTTATATACAATTCTTGCTTATTTAAAGGTATTGCATAATATAAAAGAATTGATGATGATGATGGGCACCACACCCAGCCAGGAGCAAGCCTGACCCGGACAAGCCGGATAAACCAGGGGGCGCAATATGTTGAGGAGAGACACGCTCGAGAGAAGAGGAGAGGAGATCGATGAACCGCGATTCAGTCGATCAGATCCAGCCCAGCGTCCGCCGTAGCTAGAATCGGACAGAAGGTGTGAAGGGAAATTTGATGAAGGAGTGAGCGTTGATGATCTTCGTGCCATCATGGATGTCGAAGCGGGTTGTCTTTCAGTAATCAGCGGATGAGAAAATTTGTTCTGTAATTCTTCTAGTTAAAGTAACATGATTTAGCTGCTCCTTGGTTTGCAACTTATGTGGATGCTCGCAGATGGGTGGCGAGCGGCTGTTTTTGTTCAGGCTGTTTTTTATGTAGTTTGCGTCATTTGGCTCCATTACATTTTTCTATCCGCCGCCGTTGCCTTTATTGCTTGCAGATGGTGGCTCCATTGTGTTGCAGCGTTGCTTTTGTCTATTGTCTTAACATAACTTTGTCCGCCTTGTTTCTTGGTTTTCCTAGGATATGGTCATAAGTCCATTTATTGAATGAGTATTTATAGGATCAGTATTGTCATTGCTTTGTAGGTATTGTATTGTCCGAGAAGGTTTGTTTTTATTGTCCGATGTTTTCGGACCTCAGTTATTGCGATGGGCTGTTAAATTTCCGCTAAATGTTTTGTTGAAATGCTTCTGTTCCTGCACCAAATATGTGTGGCTACACTCTGACCGCGACGCGCAATGATAAGTAAACTATTCCGAACAATAGACACATCACACACTACACACACTCATACACAGAGATTGTTATTTTTACAATTTCAAAATATAAAAAATATAGGTAGGACAAGATTCAATCCAATCACTGAAAATACGTAGAACAAAAACTGAACTCAAACCGTTTACTCAACACCTTACGTTAAAATCACATTAATTCACAATTAAATTAGTAGGTAGTATGATAGCTACGCATTTCACGCTTAGAAAAACTTTTTGCAGTATTTGGCGAGATTTTTCCATTACACGTTTCTGGTATTTTGTTGTGTTCTCTGAAGTCTTCCAAGTGCAAATACATCCCATATTTATTAGATTTTGACCGATTGACACTTTTCTTAAAAGTAGGGTCAAGTTTTTTTTGTTATAATATTCAGGTCTTTCCATGCTCTTCCAGAGAACTATGTCATTCGTGTCGCTCGCCTATCTCTCTAGTTTGAGCATGATACCAATAATATTGAATACTTGTAAATATGTTGCTTTGAAAGCCATGCAGTTTTGGCGTTATTTAGGACCGATCTCACCCATTTTCTGCTGGCTGGGAGCATTAGTGCTTCTTCTCGTAGTCTACGGCGGCACTAGCTTACACGAAAATACTTAACACACATTTGTGGAGACGTACAAAGAACACTAATCACATAACACCGACACTTTCACTGGTTTTAGAACAAAATTGATAGATACAAGCAAAGCGCGCGCGAGTCATTGAAAGGCCGGGGGTTGAAAGAAAAAAAAAAAGGATGGAGCACGTGCTGTGGACACGTCCGTCCTCGGCGACGGTCAACTAACAACCCCAGGTATTGCAGAATATAAAAGAATTAATCAAAAACTACATATTTTAAAATTCTAACAATTACCATTCTCCCATAGATCAAGATGGGTTTTGAGCAAGTATCACAGCAGTAGATCATAGGATTGAGCACTTTCTCCCCAATGAGGGTAGCTCGGTGACTCCAGTCCAGACGCAACATCGGCTCCGGAGGCCCTCGCTGCAGGGTGGTGAACACTGGAGCCTCCAACTGGGAAATATCAGATGGAACCTCCACTGGAAAAAGGTTCAACATATCAATTTATACACTAGTGATATATTAGAATTGTTCCTGTACAACAGTCATTATTTAAATGAAATAATACTAACATTCTATGGAATGTTGATAAAGTTTTATGGAAAATAAGCAATCAGTACTTGAACTCATAAAACTTACATTTCGGAGGCTCCTCCGGCTCGGGTTCTTCTTTCGGTTCCTCAACGGGCACTTCTTCTGGCTCTTGAGACGTCTCTTCTACGGAACATTCTTCCTCATCAGACGACATCACTTTGGGGACCTTCTTGCCGCGCCCTCGGCCTCTGCCCCGACCACGGCCGCGACCGCGTCCGCGGCCACGACCCCGAGCTGTCCTCTTTTCACCGTTCATTTAGGAAACTGTCCAGTCAGTCTCTACTACAAATACGCAAACCTAACCTAACCTCACTGTACACGTAGAGGTTTCACTACTATTTCAACTGAGGTCTGTTATTCCTAGGTACAACTGTTATTATAAATTACCTAAAAATGTACAGTAAATAGCTGAAAAAACACTTGAACTTGCTAAAATCGACAAAAATCGGTCCGCTAGCGTCTAAAACTGTCAAAAGTAGTGATGTGATTTCATCGTTGGGGAACCATGACGAACCGATCGACCAACAAGAAAAATCAATTCATAATCTATTTAACTGAAAATTATAAGTTTCACACATCACGCCTTTGGGGTATCCATCCAGAAGGGGTAGGCACGTCACTGGTATTAATATTTTGATAAATATTTTTAAGGCATAAACAGACTGCCATCGCCCAACGAAACCCACACATGTTATCGCCGCTAGAATTATAGGCCATATCATATTTAGCAGTTTTTCTTTATGAATATGTCCTTTAGTATGGATTTGAAAGCTGTTAAATATGGCCTACTCATACGGCGGTTCTTTAACATTCTGTGCTGACAGGTTCGTTAACATTTTTTAACATTCTGTACATAGTTTACTTTGTTTTGTTTACTACTAAGTTTAGTGTACAAACTTTACTGAAATAATAGTGTGATAGGCTTATTACAATTACAACTTTCGGCGACAGGCTGACAACCTTTCACTACCAGTGATACACAAATCATCTGAAAGGGCCCTCAATACTTGTCAGACGTGGCGACAACGACCGTAATTTGACGATCGTGATGGCTCTGCCTACCCCGCGATGGATAAAGGCGTGATTTGTGTATGTGTATGTATGTATAAATCAATCGATTGCAAAATATAGAAAAATCTCCTGTACATCACTAATTTTCCATTTTACGTAAGTTGCGTGTTTTGTGCTGCAATTTAATTAAGACGTATTTTCGAAGAGAAAACTAACAAATATAACTAAAAATATACATTTTTATTACCAATTTAAAATATTGTTTCATAATATTATAATATATTTCGTTTGCTTTGTCATATTTTATAAAGTTTTACAAACATTATAATAGTTGAATTGGAACGTACTGATGCGGTAAAAATATTTTGTCAACAATTTTCTGAATTCGGGTTTTTTCGGCGGGAAACGTTCGAACCGTAAAGGCGCGCTTTAAGAAAATATTTTTGAAAATTGTATAAAAATTGTAAATTATCATAGTTTCTGTAGAGTTTTTGTAAATATTTCTTGTACATAGTTAGGTGTGTACATAAAGACTGAAGATGGGGCGGAAGGATAAGCCCAAAAAAAGAAAAAAAGATCCGACTGATCCAGGAGGGAATTCCGATCCTGAGGAGGACTCCGATATGGAGCAGGAGGCAGATAAGTACCGGCCCTACAAGGTAAAAGAATATAGTAGGAAATATCCGGAAACGTCTGACCGTAAGGACTTTGTGGTTTTTTTAAAACACCAAGTCGACCAAAGGCCGTTCTCTGACAATGACAAAGTCGCCTTGTCTCAGGCACTCAGGAAGCATGCTGTGTCTGGTGTGCTACATTTGAGACCGGTCAATAGGTATAAAGTGGCCATTACATTCGACTTGTCGAACAATGCGAACATGTTTCTAAGCAGCAAAATTTTAGATGAGTTGACATTGTATGCGTCAATCCCCGCTTCAGGAACAGAAATAACCGGCGTTGTTAAGTCAGTCCCGGTTAACTTATCGAACAAAAAAATATTTTCTCTGATTGGAAGCTCACGTAATGTCGTTCAAGTGAGGCGTTTTATGCGCAGGCGAGTCGAGGGAGGTCAGGTTACATATATTCCCACTCAAACTGTTGCAGTAACTTTTGCATCAACCCAACTTCCAGAACACGTCTTTCTCGATTCCTGGAGACATGAGGTGTCACAATATGTTCCACCTGTAAAGCAGTGCCTAAAATGCTTACAGTTTGAACATATTGCTAGCTACTGTAAAAACAATGATGTTTGTTCAATTTGTTCGGGACCACACAACTTCAAACAATGTAATGCCGACAAAAGCAAAACCCCCATTTGTGTGAACTGTAAAGGCGACCACGTGGCAATTTCGGCGGCGTGTCCAATAAAAAAGGCCAAAATTGAACAAAATAAAATTAAGTCTCATTCAGCTACATATTCGGCACTTTTTGACGAAAAATCGTTTCCGCATTTGGCGGCAAGAAACTCAAATCAATATTTACAAAACATTATCAAAAGTCAAACATTTATGAACATGATTACACAAGTTATCGTAAAATTGATCTCCAACAAAACAAATGATGATACCCCAATTAACACTGAAACCATACGTGCTGCGTTTCAGAACACGATCAGTGAGGGAGCCCATTCAACCAAATAATGGACTGTCTCAATGTCGTGCAATGGAATGCACAAAGCTTAATACATAACAAACATCAATTTACACAATTTTTATACGACAATGATATTCATATCGCAATCATATGCGAAACCTGGTTGAAGCCGCATCATAGGCTGAATATTCGAGGTTACAATATAGAGCGAAATGATTGCGGTAACAATCATAATGGTGTATGTATTTTAATTCATAATAGCATAAATTACAATAAAATAGACATCTATTTTGATAACTCTTTACAGAATATCTGCATACAAGTAACAATAAACGGCAAAAAAATTACTTTTGTAAGCTTTTATAGTCCAACGAACTGCAATCCTGCATTTGATAAAGTGAAATTTGATAATTTAGTCAAGTCTATTCCTGGTCCATTTATTCTTGCTGGTGATTTTAATGCGCATCATACTGTGTGGGGCTGTGGTTCTGTCACACCTCGTGGTAGAGCTGTCTTGGAAGTTGTTGACGATAATAGTTTAGTTATATTAAATGATGGTCAGCTCACTACAATGGGTACTTTAACTTGGCGTCCGAATGCTTTGGATTTAACTATTGTGTCTCCTTCTTTGGCTCTCTGTTGCAGTTGGTCTGTCCATGACGATCCTCTTGGAAGTTATCATCTTCCTGTATTAACTAAAATAGTTTTAAACAATGGTTCTGATAATAATAATAGTAACAGTGGTGTGCATATGCCCATCCAACCCAACTTTAGGGACGTGGATTGGCAAATGTACACCAAAAAAGTGGAACACTTGCTGTCTGATTTCCAGTTGGATTCATTTTCACCTTTAGAAACTTATTGTTTGTTTATTAAAGTATTGTTCTGTGCTATATCTCAATCAATTTCGAATACTAGTGGGCATGCTGTTGGCAGTCCTCGCAATCCCGATCGGTCAAGATCGGGAGTGGGTGGACGTAAACGCAGGCCTACTCTCCCTTGGTGGAATAATAAATGCTCTATAGCTGTACGGGATTCTAAGGAAGCGTACACACGTTTTAAACACAATCCTAATTTAGAAAACTATTTAGAATTTAAAAGATTACAAGCTGTGAAAAAACTTATTCTCAAAACAGAGAGAAAAAGCTCGTGGGTCGCGTTATGTTCTTCTTTTAATCGTTGTACTCCCTTATCAATAATTTGGCGCTTCATGCGTAAATATAACAAATCATATGTCCCTCAAAGTTCAGATGACAATATAGATTGGATTTTTAGTTTTCTTCACAAATTTACTCCAGATTTCGTGGAAAATAAATTTATATCCTCTGATACTACCTCAAATAACAATTCTCAAAACAGTTTTATCACTGAACCCTTCACCATGCAGGAATTAAGAGCCGCTATTTTTTCTCGTCGTGATACTTCATGTGGGCTAGATTGTATTCCATACTTAATGTTCAAAAAGCTATCGCAAAATAGTTTGTTAGTGTTCTTAGACATTTTTAACGCGTTATGGTCTAATAATGACATTCCGCCGGAATGGAAAATTGATTGTATTATACCTATCCTAAAACCTGATAAACCTAAACTTCATCCTGACTCATATCGTCCTATAACCTTAACTTCTTGTGTAGGTAAAATATTTGAGCAGCTTCTTAAGCAACGTCTTGAATATTACATAGAGCATAATAGACTGTTGCCAGTAAATCAGTTTGGTTTTCGTAGAGGCCGTTCGGCTCGTGAAAGTATGAGTCTATTACATTTAGATATTTTAAAAAGCACTGACAGTAACAACAAACTCATAAGTGTGTTTTTTGATATTGCCGGTGCTTTTAACAATGTAAATATAGATATTTTATGTACAGAGTTATTGTATATACATATTCCATTGAAACTTGTTCAGTGGATTCGAGCTTTTTTGCTTAACAGGAAAGTGTATGTCAAGTATAATGGTGGACTATTTGGTCCTCGTTTGTCTTCTGTTGGAGTATGTCAGGGTGGAATCTTATCTCCGTTGATATTTATTTTGTATATACGTCGATTAAACTTAATATTAGGACCCAATATCAAAAATTTACAGTTTGCAGATGATCTTGTAGTATATTTGTCAGGCAACAATTCAAATGATATTATAAATAACATTAATTTGGCTTTAACTAACCTTCATAAATATCTTTCATATTTAAATCTTGAAGTTAATCCACAAAAATCCAAGGTTGTTGTTTTTGGCAAACACAGCAATATCAATTTGAGTCCAGTTTATTACAATAATATTGCTTTACCAGTTTCTATGGATACAAAATTTTTGGGTGTTGTATTTTGTCGTAACTTGTCCTGGAAAAAGTATACAGATAACTTGATAGTCAAGGCTAATAAGGCTTGCAATGTCTTGAAATCACTTTGTGGTACTAGTTGGGGAGCGGACCCAAAAGTTCTGCTTATGCTATACAAATCAATTGTAAGGTCGCATTTTGAATATGGGTTCTTATGCTATGCGGGAGACTCCAAACTCGTTGATATTCTTAATAAAATACAAAACAAATGCATGCGGATAGTCACCGGAGCTTTCAGGACCACTCCAATTGTTTCTTTGCAAGTGGAGTGTAATCTGCCTCCTCTGGCTATCCGTCTCGCTTATCTGAAAGAAAGATTTATTCTTAAACTCTACTCTGAAAAAAATAACAATCTTATAGCTGAGCTAACCCATTCAAGTATTTCTACAATTCGAAAACCGTGTTACATTTTGCAGGGCTTTTCTGAATTTAATGGATGCTTACAAAACATTCCTATCTTTCAAAACAATAATTATCTACCATGTTATGATGGACCCTATAAAAGTAAATTCAGTCCAATGAATATAGTAATTGAGAATAATCTTTCTAAGAAGGAGGAAGTTTATGAAAGATTATCCCTTTGGAATGGATACAGATTTTTATACACTGATGGCGCAAAAAACGAGTCAAATGTATCTTTTGCAATATATGACCCTGCTACTAAAATAGGTATTGGATATAAAATAGACAAAAAATCCAGCATATTTACTGCGGAAGCAGTCGCTATACTTGGTGCGCTAAAGCACATACTAAATCGTAACTGTGGTTTTCATAGGTGGGTCATAGTTAGTGATAGCATGAGTGTTTTGAAGGCATTGCAAAATAATAAAATGAATGCAAATACGAATTATCTCATATACAATATAAAGGATCTTTGGTTTGATCTTCACGATAATCATCAAATAACAGTTGAGTTCATGTGGACTCCATCTCATATAGGAGTATCCGGTAACGAAAAAGCAGACTATTTGGCTCGTTCAATTTCAAATTCTCAAAATTTTGGTAATGATTTGAATTTATTACTACCATATACTGATATAGTTGCTGTTCTGAAACAAAGAATGTATGATAAGTGGAAGGAACATTGGGATCACATAGTACAAATAGAAAACAAAGGTTCTTGGTATGCTGCTTTGAATGTTAATTTGAAATCCGTTTCTTGGTTCCGTACCGGCAATGTATACCGTTGTAAGAAGTTTTACTCCACAATAAGCCGTTTGAGGTTTGGACACTGTCGTCTTAATCATCACCTGTTTCGTATGAAAATTGTGAATAATCCGCATTGCGATCATTGTCAGTCACAAGAGGATCAAACCATTGATCATTTGTTCTTTTCATGCTCGTCTTTCGGTATTCAGCGCCTTTTGCTGATGGACGAGTTAATCCGTATTTACGGAGAACCACATCTGGTCCCGCAATCTGTACAAACATTACTACAAAATAATTCCACATACGTACCATTGTATAATTTTGTAATATCTACTGTACAGGAAATTTAGGTATAGCGAATGTATATAAATTTAATGTGAAATTATTGTATATAAAAATTAAATTTAAAAAATATGAAGAAGATGTAAACACAACAAACACATTTTATATGGACATGACCTTTAACGAAAGTTGAACTAAAGACGATTTTATTGTAAAAATACTGAAGACGTACGATATATAAAAATACATGGAATTGACAAAATACTGAAGACGTATAATTTATAAAAACACTCAAGAAGAATAAACTAACTGAAGACGTATAAAATAAGAAAATACAGAAGAAGAACAACACACTGAATGGACAAAATACTGAAGACGTATTATTGATGAAAATACACAAGAAAAGGACTCACTGAAGACGTACAATCTATAAATATTTAAGAATAAGTAACCACTGAAGACGAGGCTGTATGGTCTTAAGACCCTTGCCTGTCCAGAATGGACAAAAGGAAAAAAAAAAAAAAAATTTCTGAATTCGGTCTGCCCGCCGGTATTTTTTTCTAAAAACAGCCCGCTTGGAGCTCATCTCCAAGCCCTCATTCCCAAGGATGTCCGACGATGGGTGAAGCTTGTCCTGGAGTCCAGAACGTGAGTAAATCGATATCTTATTTGCTATCATAGTTCCAATTGGACTCTTGTTTTTCCCGTTTCAAAATAAAATTTGAATCGTTTTGTTGTTTGTTATGTCAACAAAAAGGGTGGATTGGACTTTGTCTTAGCCCTATTGACTACAGACTTGTTAACAAAAGCGTTCTCGGCGTAGTTCTCCGGTCGTTACTTCAAGGTCATTGTTTCGGCGTGCTCAGCTGCTCAGTCCTGGGTTTGGGTTATAGCACCTATAATAGGTAGGTACGTACCTACCAGTACCAACCCTTTGGATCTACTAGGCTACCCCATCATTTACGTGAATGTTTCTTTTATCGAGTTGAGGTGCCTAATTCACAAAAACACTTTATGTCCTAAGAATTTTTGGTCAGAGTATACTTTTCGAGGCGGTAGCACCTTCTATCTATGTCGAGAGTCCCACAAAGTCTAGATCAAAAACTTAAAGGGCCTATTTCTCAGTGTAGGTATTATAAAAACCATTAATTTATTTACCAATTTTTAAAATATTTCTTGTAAAGAAACTCCATACACACACATCCACAAACACACACACACTGCACCAACATGGTATTTGTATTTAGATGGTATTAAGACATTTGCCTGTATATCTTGATACATTTTTATAACATCCTTTATTTTTCTGGACTTTTAACATTCTACCTCAATATTCCGAATACATATTCTATTACCCACCGAAAAATTTTATGTTTATCCTGAACTTATCCACTATTCATAAGGTCAATGTTAACAGCCCCTAAAATTTAAGCTTCAAGTATAAATCATCATAAAATATCTTTTCTTGAAGTTTGAAATTGATTTATTGAATTGTAAGGCACATAATTTTTTGTTTTGATAGTAAGTTTTTAAACTTTTAATGTCAATGACCTGGAGTTCTTTTTGGAAACAATACTTTTTTGATTTTGATTCCCCTCTTGGCTTCTTCTTGTACTTTGAGGCCACTGTCACTGTTAAGGTGATCTCTTCCACCAAAAAATACTAATTTTAACTGCTATGTTGGACAACTTGACGTCCCACACGAAAAGAGAAGAGATCTATGGGACACTTTAGGAACAACAGTCCTAAAGAAAAAAGCGAAATGAATAGTACTAATGAAGTGAAGGTGCCCAAAAAATATTTTAAGAACCTTTTTTCCCATTTATTAATTTGCGGTCTAACTTTGTACCAAAAACTTGTCACTAGGTGCAAGAGTTGATAAGGGTTTCTTTGGTAGACTATAAAACCCTAAATTAAAAACCCCCGCTGTAAATTGTAATAAATTTATTTACACACTTTTCTAAAGTTCATTATTCACCCGCTAGATGTCGCTACGAGGCGCGCGAATGAGAATGTTTCAGAATCTATCAACAACATTGACTCCACATCGACAAATCGTCCACGTTTATTGACGTGGAAGAAACCAACACATCGTAACATGTATCTTGAATTGAATAAAAATGATTATTCAATCCACATTATCATCGGTCGATACCGAACAGATACAAATATTTGTACGCATTAATTCAGCTATAAATACGCTATAAAATTGAAAACACTTGACGGGCGTAAACTGAAGCTAAACAGTTTTAAATTGATCAGTATGTAGTAAGATAGGTGTGTTGTGTATCTATTTGTTCAGACTAAAAATATTTACATTCATATTTACGGTCATTGCTATTTTACTCAAGAAAAATTTTAGGAAGGCTAATTTGTATTTTTCATCGGATTTTTTGTTAAGCCATAATATGAGCGTATCTGCGTAGCGTAGTGGCGGAACTCAATTGTTTGTCAATTTTTCCAGCGAGTATAATAATTATGTAAATAAAATACAATTCATTTTGGTGTTGCAATCCAAGTTTGAATAGGGCCTTACATAGCGTAACAATTCTTATTCAACTTCTAATGAAACTAAAGTCGTAAAAATATGCTTTATGGCATCGTAAGAAACTTAATAAATTGGAAAAAGCCGTTTAAAACCAGTCACTCATTAACTGATAATAGGGTGAAAGGTAATTCTACACATTCCTTGGAAAAGAGGAAATTTTTAGCCGTGTGATGCCGGTACAGCATCACCCCATTTTATCTCGTGGGTGTCGTAAGAAGCGACCAAGGGACTTGAGGCTTTCGTGTGTATCACGACTTTAAGCGACAGGCTGACAACTTGTCACTACAGGACACATGAATCATATGGAAGGGCGCCTTAATATTTGTCAGACGTTGCTATAGCGATCGTATTTTTAAGGCTGTTAACGCTCTGCCTACCCCGCAAGGGATGAAGGCGTATATGCGTGTGTATGTTTAAAATATTGCTTACATAAATTACAGAATAGGTGCTGTTGCACTTATTTATAAACAAAGCTCAGCTACTTAATTATAACCAGATAATCGATTTATTATAATTATAATTATATCTAAGCACGTCTAAGCCAATAATCGACAAACGATTTAATTTATCTGCTATCATTGTTTTACTACCTATTTGTTTACTGTTTTTATAGTATCATTGCATTATTTTACCCGTATTATTTGAAAAGTATTAGCAATTTGTGTAATTACTCCATAGTAATAATTGTAAAAAAACCTCTGATTTGGATCTAAATTACTATCAATTTAGAACGATCAATCGTTACGATAAATTTGTTTTATTAGTTCAATGCAATGCCTGAAAAACTACGGAGGTAGGTACAAGGTAGTTTAATTAAGGTTGTCATAGGTGTTTTATGTAGTTTGTATGTAGATACAAATTAAATGGGTTATAAAAGCATAGTGTTGACCTGAACTCTCGTATCTATCTACTTATATAACCCATATGTACCTATAGTATCTTAGTAGGTATAGGCTTCTTCACTTCTACGCCAACTTCGGTCGAATTAAAGTCGGTTCTAAAAGGACCTTCAAGGAAATACGAAACAATAATAAAGCCTACCTACGCATCAAAGAGAAGCAAAAATGAAACTTTTTAGTACATTTCGCTTATTTATTCCACTTTTGGTCGTTAAAGTTGTTCCGACTCGCCGCCCCGCGTGGGCGGGCTGAAAGCTTAAAAACGTGGGCGAGGGGCGGAATGGATTGATCACGTAAAAGCGCACGGCTATTTTTAGATTTGGTGGAGTTTTAAATTGTCAGAAACGTGAATTCTTTTAAATTAATGTTCCGTTTTCCCCTTTGCTATATTCTGTTAGGCCAGATAAGGCCGAGACAAAGTCAAAAGTGAAGAGAGCTCTTGAAAATAGCACTGGTGTTTAATTCACACACAACGACAGAACTGTTTTAGGTACTAGATTTTGTCTGTATCGTATGTGAGACTGATATGACGCCTGCATAAGCTGGAGGTCTAATTCTGAACAAACCTATTTCTCATTTTGTATACTTATCTTGAGTGAGGGTTTGAATTGCCTCCAATTTGTCTTCAAGTTTAAAGATAGTTACAGAAACAAACAAGTTCCAGCATTATACATGTATGACATACCAATCAACAATAAATAAATAGTAAATGAAACGTGATCTAGCACCATAAGCTGCATAACTGCAACAGATAGGGTTGTCCAACTTTCAAGTTTGTTTACAGTTGACTCTTAATTTTCCCTCTTCGTGTGGGACGAGCGTCCTGATGAACCCTGGCAATATGAAGTTTTTAAATAGCCTTCTAATTTACAAACTAACTATTACGGCTCTATTGTCACGACTGCTCATGGGAAATCCTGCTTCAAAGACAACCACCGAGACCGACTGCTAACGTACCGTACCCAAACACCCTACCATTTTTCTAACCATCAATCTAGCGGTTCAGTTTGCAATGTCCTTCAAACTGAAAGCACAATGTTAGATCCTAAAAACAAACACGGACCACAGAGGTTACAAAAATAAGTAACAATGCTCCTAAACGGGTTTACTTAGAAGAAACTACCTATAAAAGAAGACAAGAGGTCAAAGAGTTCTAAGGTTCCGAAATAGGATCACAGATGCAAAAATCATTGTGACAGTGCACCGAAGATTTTTACAAGAAATAAGTGGTGTTTCACGGGTTCTATGAGTAAATACCTATGGAACCGAACCAAAACCGGAGATGGTAAAAACCATTGTGATAGTGCACCGAAAATTTTTACAAGAAATAGCCGGAGTTTTGACGAGTTCTATGAGTAAATAGCAAAGGAACCGAAACAGGAGCGGAGATGGTGTAACCATGTTGTGGTGACCCTATGCTGCTGAAGCGGCGCGCGAGGCCGGCGGCGCAACGCGGTCACGGCCGGTTGACGCTCCCATCCGCAGTACTTAGAGGTAGAATAGAATCTAAATGGAAATTCATAGCGTTTGCTCTAGCTAAAGGCAAGTGCATTTTTAATACCGCGATGCTTGGGTCTAATTAGGAAACTTGGGAAAGTCTTATCCCACAGGTAAGCTCCTAACTAGCAGTTGTCGGTTATCTGGGTTCGATGAATTGAAACTGAGATAGGAGAACTTCGCTGTCGGAGCGTCGGTGGCCAAGTAGATAGGACACCACTCTCGCAATCGTGAGACCCGAGTTCGATCCCCGCCATGTACCAATGTGTTTTTACTCACGTACATTTTATCGAATGCTCTTGCGGTGAATAAAACACATCGTGATGAATCCCACATTCAAATAAAATTTGAATTCAGATGATATTTGAATGTGACTTAACCTAGGATTTGGGCCAGGTTAGCCTTCGGGTTGCAGAGGTCAGATGGCAGTCGCTCTGTGTAAAAACTTGGTTCCACGTCAAATCCCCAAGGTTAGGTAGCCAACCCCGACAGAGTAACGGGATAAGGCAAAGAGAACGACGATAGGAACTCCAAACACAGATAACCACTACTTTGACTACCGTTTGTACGTAACTATTGTACGTTCCGTCATATAATTTAAAAATAGTATTAACTATAATAATGTAATAACTATTTTGCGTTCGTTGTAAGATTACTGCTTTAAGACACGAAAACTACAAATTATGTAGTAGGTACTATGTAGGCAGGTACTTGAAAAATCCTCAAAAACTTCTAAATCGCAGATACCGTATTCACTTGGTATTAAAATTATCTCCAACAGGTTCGCAAACATTCGTATTAATTCCTAGAGTGGCCAATATAAAGAATGGGCGGCCCTTATGGCCAATTACTTCTGTATCCAGAGAAATACGATGTTATTCGCTTTATGGTATGGTCATATAACGGGTTCTACGACTTGTAGCGTTTGTGCAAATCCAGTCTTTATGGGTACCACACCTTTTACTACTGGCAAAGAATACTAACTATAGCTAGTAGCAACCAAATTAATACAATCTGTGGCCTACCTGATAGAATTTTGTGTTTTTTTTGTTATATTGACAATATTCTATATTTTAATATTCTAAATTCTATAATCCGGCAGTTCACTGTTCCCGGTTATGATCACATTTCCAGCAAAAACAACAAATAAAAATTAGGCAAGTGGGAGTCAAACTCGCGCACGTTGCTTTTGTGCAAAAACCACTAATGGCATTTCATTTATATGTAAAAAAATGCTTATATTGCAAAAACTGTATAATTGAATTACATCATGTAAGCTCCCTTTTTAGTATTAATTAAAGCGATAATAAGTAATATGTTCTGTGAAAATAGACGCCCTTTAGTTTTAATTCTATTCATACTTCTATTTGTTATAACGTCAACTAAAATATGGCATCTGTGATTTCTAAAAAACTATCACAATTTTTAAAATATAGCCTGATGATGGATGAACAGATCTAGCGAACCCTTTGGGTACGAAACCCTAAAAATGTACGTAATCGGTCACACGGTAACTGATAAAAGTTCAACAATTTCCTAGAACATAAAAAAACTGCTTTGGCAGCTGAAGCGTGTCTTACTCAGGGCCTAATGCGACACTTGAGTACGCCTTTGTTGGCAGACAATATGGCACTTGTCAGCAGAATCAGGGAAAATGACTCTTGGAGACCTGAGAAAAAATACTTTAGTATAGAGGGAGCCGATTGAATACAGTGAAGGTATAACTAGTTTATTTGTCATGTAAGTACTCATACACACACTCATATCCCTAATATGCTTTGTACTTGACCTTTTAATATCAGTGACTTTCGAGTACTTACTTAGGTGGCGTGGGATGGAACTGACATATTTTATGAAAATTACGTTTCTTGCATTTTATGTCTCTGTGAGGTGAGGTGAGCAAATGGTAATCCAATGATATCGTCTGATTTAAAATTCTAGGCGCATTAGAAAAGATGTCTTATCCCAACGGTGGTCACAGGCGGATTAACAAAGATCTCTTCCTTTTCGTGACACCGAGACGTCCAGTCTCCCAATGAAAGAAAAAAAATTAAAGATGACACTTGTCGTTGTAGCTTCACAGGGCTCACTCTATTTTTTGCTTTACTCTTAAGTAAGAGAACGTTTCTCATTAAAACGAGTGCCGAAGCGTTTATTATTGCATCGCGTTTTTGTACATAAAAGTGACAAATTGGCATCTTTTGATGTTGAATTTAGTGCTTTTATCGTTTGCCAATTGTAGGTACTTATACTTACAAAAGAACGTGTCACTATTTTTGCAAGAAATATTAAAAAGAATCGGTATTTGCTAAAATAGGCAGATCTCTAGGTACATCTAGGTTTTCTACATTGACATCGTAACGGTGGCTTTGCTAATAGTTGCCTACCATTAGGTTCTAATAACAGCTTCTGTACAGTGCTGGATATGAGCCCCATAGGGAATATTCGTCATATTCATAGCATTGCAGCGATATGTCGCTTGACAGGTGGGTAACTGGGTAGGCGAACACTGTAAATAGGCTTGTTTCTGCTTCTTCTTTTCGTGTGGGACACCGAGTCGTCCAACGACCCGATGAACCCTAGTGTCAGAATTTTTCAACCGCCTTCTACCAGTAGCATGCTTCTGACATGGTTGTGTAACGACCGCCATCTAAGTGATCATAGACAGCAACCGGGACCTACGGCTTAACGTGCCATCCGAAACACGGAACCATCTTACTTACGGACAATCGGGTGGTTCAGCCCGCAATGTCCTAACCAGACTGGGAACAAATTCAGAAAGTGATAAATATCAACTTTGTGAGTTGACCCACCGAGAATCGAACCCGGAACCTTCTGCGTCAAAGGCAGTCGCACTACCACTGCGCCACATCGGTCGTCATTGTTTCTGCTGACAGGTCAAATGAGCTACTTTTTAACACGATCTGAAACAGTAGTTAGTTTGAAGAATTAGAAGTATGACGTCACGCCGTAAGTATTTGGATGGCGTCAAAACACATACTTTTATATTATTTTTCTGTTTATTAATTCAAACTTTGAATATTTCGAAAAATTATAAATGAAGTCCTTAGTAGTTTTGGACAATAGTTTTAAGCGTACAACGGTTATATTTTTTAATGACCAGCTAATTCTATATACCTCTATCCTCTTTACTCTACTCTCTTATTCTCGGCTATAACAGTAAAATTGCACATAATACTCGTAGAGAAATGTTATCAAAATCAATTAGATTTACCATAATTCGATTTACCTACATTACATCTCTGATTTTACGTGTTCTGTTCTAATTCGTCCACGTATCCCTCAAACCTACTAATACTTATTTTCCAATAAAAGTCATGCTTTTTGAGAGTATGTACCTATGTAGGTAGGTATGGGGACAAGTAAATTCTGTATCACGGTCTACATCCCTTACGGCTATGGCGAGGCAAAATAATTGGAGGTCCAATTTTTCTATACTTTGACCTTTGATCCTTGGGAAAAAATGTTCAGTTTGATCTGTTAAACCTAGCGTTATCAGGAAAGGCGGGGCGGTTCGGTAGATCCTGGAATATATCTATCAATTAATTAACTTATCACTTCACCCAGCTGGCTATCATACTTTATCATTATCATCTGTCCTTATCACGACCAAGTAGCTTACCGATATGAACAAGCTATGAATAAATATATATCTTACCTGATAAACTAGTTAAAATAAACTTCAAAGCATATTTACGTACTAAAGACGCTACCTATCACTTGAAGCGTCCATTCTTGTAGAAATGAGGTAATCATTTCTAAGATTTAATCAATATAGTAACTAAAGAGAAGAACTATTGACATTGCTTAAAATATTTCATTCACGTGCACATCTCACGCCTTTATCCCTTGCTGGGTATGCAGAACGTTAAGGGCCATAAAAATATGGTCCCCAATCGCCACGTCCGACAAATATTGCGGGCTCTTTCAGATAATTCGTATATCACTGTAGCTTGGACGAAATAACCACTGGACGCGAAACGATGTCATTTCACCCTTTACCCCTCTAGCCACAAACCCTGAAATTTTGCCAAAGTTATCTAACCGCAACCGTCAGTGTCGCTTCAGTGCTACGAGAGAAAACATCGCTTTAAAAACGGTGAAATGTGCTGTATTGCTTTGTAAAAACTATAGCCATCGTACAAGCAATATTTCTTTTCACTCATAAGTATATTTTTGTCCTGTATTTTGTGTTATTTACGTAGAAAATTAATAAAATATGCAAGACTGGATCGTATAATACGACACAATAAAAAAGGTCATATTTTATAGAACATTTCAACCAATATTTGATCGTACTCTAATTAGTCGGTTATTATCAGTCATTTTTTCATTCGTTCAACAATTACATTCAGTCTAGTGCTATTCAACTTACGATGAAGGATATCGATAAAAATAATAGTAAAGTCTATTTTATTTAAAAGTGACCTAAATTGTAAACAAACCATTTGCTATAACCTCGTCGATAGATTTTGCCTTATTTCATTGAAACCTCACGTTATAACTGTGTTGCAAGTATGTAGGTACACATTTCGCTTTCTTATGGGTGTTCATAATAAAAAGAAATATATATAGCTTACCATCATCGACGCGTTCTCTCGCTTAGATTTCTGATACGCAGAATCAAGCGCCTTATGTACCTATCCTACTGCTGGCGACAGATCCAAACACTAGACGAAGAAAATTGTTTGAAATATTTAAGGCCAGGATCTGGTGCTCAAATCACAATTTCAGGGGGTGAGGTGGGGGGGGCCGCCCGCGCTCCCCGCGCTCTGAGACATCATCTGGCGCTCGCACACTACGCACTCGCACCTCGCGTGTTTTATGGACATGACCGCAGTCCGACCACCTTTTAAGTATTTTTTAGCTTTATCCCGGCCGTGGAACTTTTACTTCTACTCGGGAATTATTATTTTTTGTGATAATGTAACGAAATTAATATGAATGTGGGTAGATGGATAGACGCAGAAGAGGAGGAAGACCTAAAAAGACTTTAATAGCTAGTTAAAACACACAAATTTAATTCTATTTTCTATTTCAGCCTATTGCAGTCCACTGCTGGACGTAGGCCTCCCCCAAGGAACGCCATAGGGCACGATCTCCCGTTTTTGCCATCCAGTCGCTACCAGCCGCCTTTTTCAAGTCATCGGTCCATCTGGCCGGAGGGCGTCCAACGCTACGCTTGCCGAGGCGTGGTCTCCACTCGAGAACCCGCTTACTCCACCGTCCGTCGGTTCTACGACAAATGTGGCCAGCCCACTGCCACTTCAGCTTGCTACACTTCCAGACTATGTCCGTCACTTTGGTCTTTTTTCGGATGGCCTCATTCCGGACTTTATCCATTATAGAGATACCAAGCATAGACCTTTCCATAGCTCTCTGAGTGACATGTAGCCGGTGGGCCAGTTTTACTGTCAAGTTCCACGTCTCAGCTCCGTAGGTCATGACAAATTTAATTACAAAGAATATAAGTATAAGTACTAAGTTCCTCCTATGAGCCTGTCTTTGAAACTGAACAACTTCCCCAAGGAACATAGGTTGAAATATGTTTAAAAATCTAGCCGACGTGACTCAGATTCTATGTGGTTAAAAAAAGTTTGAATAGATTGTACAAAAGATGATTATGACTTATAAAGGTATAAACAAAGATTTCAATGATAATAAAAAATGGTCCAAAGTCGGAAAATGTGCTAAAAAATGAGTAAATACGAAAATTTAGTTACATTTGCTCTACGATTTACCGTTCTCAAGATATATACACTTTTAGTTTGCATTCCTTTTTAATATTCAAAAATGATATTCTACTAAAATTTTAAATGGCGTTTTGCGCTGGAGCCCTCTGTCACGCTTGCTTTTTGCTATAGGTAGGTACTTCATTGCTTTTTTTTTGTTTATGCCGCCGGCTCAAGTGCCAACATCCGTAGACTTGGGCTGTAGCCCGTGAAATACTAGAATTTACATCATGTATGTGGAATGATTTGTAAGATGAGACGAGCAACTGTATAATGAAACGAATGGACAACTGAACGATAATTTTTGAACGTGAGCCAGATGTTAGATGAATTTCTGAACTATGATGCTAGAACGGAATAGCAATATAGGTGAGTAAATGAGTGTGAAACAGAGAGTGAACAGACACTTTTCAAGTACTCAAACTCAAATTATTTATTCAAAGTAGTAAATTTTACATTTAGCTTTTTGATGGTCAAGTATTAAAAATTTTAACAATAACAATTTTATGAACCAAGTGTACGATACGATGGCGGGCGAAAAACCCGGGGTTCTCTGTCTAAAATCCGAAAATTAGGTTATTCCTTCTTCTACTTCCATAGCCACATGGAGCAGGACATGGGTCTTTGTATTTATAGCGAATATAAAACTAAGAAGCTTACAAATGACTTTAATTAAGTGCCACATCCCATAAAAAACATAATCTTTTTTCCAAGCCGATCGGATAAAAAAAAAATAATAATAATAAAGAATAGAAAAAAGTACGCGTAAAGGTAACTGGAACGCAAACGCCATTAAATATTTTAGAAAAGTAACTGTTTTGAAAATTAAAAAATAATGCAAACTATAAGTGCAATTACCTCAAAAAAGTGCATAGTAGTGCAAAAGTAACTGAATTTCGGTACTCATATTTTAGAACTTGTTTCAATATCTTAAAATTAAAATCAGGCCCCTATTTAGTCCACAATTGCCCTAGGCGTAGCCTCACTCATAATTATGCGCTTTATTGAAGGCCTACTTTTCTAGTTTTTTCTTTTTAATATTTATTTCACTACCTCTTTTGTTCCAATTTACCAATTGGTCTACATTTACTGAAATTTATTTATTGAAAGTATAAAAATATCTCATCAAGCCCTACAATTCTAGGGCCACAGACCACTTAAATATTTTGTTCTGAAGAATATGTCAAGAACCACGTTATATTAAGGAAATATAGATGGCGCGCAACGGGATACTGGGTACTATACGTACTATTACTATATTGTTATTTCTTTGATGGAAGCGTCAGTATGAACATAAAAGTTCATATCTAGCTCCTAAACCACGCCATCTATTTTCACTTTTATACTACTCCTACATAGAAAGTGCCATATTACCCTAAAAACTTAGTTTTAGTTTGACAGCTGTCACCTTAAATCAAGAATTCGCCAAAAAATACAACTATACCAAAGAAAGTAAAACTACTTTATATCCGGAACGTTTTAAGGTCTTTTAAAGTTCGTGTAGTGTAGTGTGTGCGTAGTGACATCTCGTGTTTATTCTCATGCCCATTTTCACGCCAATGCTAATTTTAATGCTTATGCTCAATATGTTCATGTTGATTTTATTGTCCATGATTTCTAATACACATGCTCATTTTCATGGTCATAATCATATGCATGAATTTTTTCATGCTATTTCCATTTCATTTAAATTGTCTTAAAAATGAACACAGGGTTCATAAATAAAACCGAGATTTCAACCCACGAGCCAGACGAGTGGAGTAAGCAGCTGTCAAAAGCGTGACAAAGAGCAACATAAAAAAATTGTAATTGTGTAGAAGCTGGTAAGACTGCTCTCTGCATAGATTTGTTTGTACGTCTAAATCCTATACCAACCCGACCACAGAACAGCGTATGGGTATCACAGACTATTCAGGTGGCAAGATCTTGGCGTACGTAAGTAACATCGTCTTCAGACTTAAAAAATATCACTACTCGCTCCGTCCGATGCGTTAAACGCACAAAGAAAAAAATATTTTTGCGTGCGCGCACATGATATCTCTGGTCTGTGGTAGAATGACCACCCACTGGATCTAATTACGCACCGCTGTGTCGGTTTCTGTAATAAGTTATCGGGGGAAAATTGTTCAGATGAAGCAAAGAGTTATCTCGGAAAAAATTTATTAAAAATTACTTGGTACCTACTGTAAAAACGTTAGTCATGTTCAGAATGCACCCTGTAAATATTTAAAGTGAATTACTAGTTATGTATCACTCCTTTCTTATTATAAGTAAAAAGACTCAGTTAGACTTTTGCTTTTCATTATCTAATAGATAAAATATCGTCTATCGTCAAGGCTAGCTGAAGCGACAGCTATGATAAAATTGTTGCTCGTCTCGCCAAAAGACGTAACCGACGTAATAATAAGCGCAAACTTAAACTACGCCTTCTGGTGTCAGCCATAAAGTATTTTATCAATCAATCTGTCCATGTCACAAACGTCATAAGTAAAATGAGCGACGTAATAATTACGAAAAAATATTTGTAAATTTTGTGGGAAATTTTGACACAGTACCGACGCTGGCAAGAGCCATTTGGGTACTGGCAGGGTAGCGGGCGGTGCGGGATGTCATTGGGAGGTTGGTTTGTCGGCGAGAACCGTTCAAATTTTTGGAAAAAATTGATTTGTTGAATTAAAATCTGTTCATCCACTAAAACCTGATAGTGTTATTTTTAGGGCATTAAAAGAGGAATATTCTACATCAAGAAACTATATCAAAATAGTAGTCCAAGTAACGATAAAATTGGTTTGAAAATATTTTTAATGCTCTTTTTGAGATTTTTTTTATTGAAATATATCTAACCAATCGAGTCATACGATAGTGTTACTACTAGACAATATCTTTGAGTATGTCATATATTTTTTTGAGGTCTTGTTAGCATCAATAACAGGCTTAAAAACTGGATCGAAAGTAACGCTTTTCATCGGCCTTACTTCAACAGAGCGCCTTAAAAACACGCGTAAATGTATTTGTTTACGCACTACATTTTTGAGTAAGTGCAATTTTGTGACGTGGTGGCCACTTTCCAGGCGCATTTCAAAAGTCTTTTCACATTCTACAGAAACAGAACACTAGATACAGTGTATCGTTCCATTTTAAACAATAAATATCACGCACAAATTATTTATTAATATTTATTAGTACGAAAAACCGCGAAAACTCTCAGAGCCGGCCGGCGCGGCGGCGAGATTACACTTGTTTGCTAACATAAGAACGGCAACATCGCATCATCTGAATTCTGACACTAAGGTTCATTGGGTCGTTGGACGACTCGGTGACCCACACGAAGAAAGAAAGAAACTTGGGAAGGCCTTGACTTCGTCTCATCCTTCCAATATTACTCGACCAGAAATTGATCCATTTTTGTCTATTGTCATAACGTACTATTTTATCCGGCATAAAAGTGTTTCTATTTTAAACTGACATCACAGTATTAAAGGTCCATTTTTTTAACACTTAACGTTTTACATGTACTTACCTGTTATATGTTTTTTTAGGAATAAGTTGATCAAAAACTTCATTCAATCATTCATTCGTTGTCGATTATCGACTATGGTACAACACTGTCTTTGACTTACTTCATAAACCGGAAAAAATCAAAACTGTCAGAAGTAAAGAGATGATGATGTAATACGTGTACATTTCAATTTGGAAGAATAATATTTGTCCTTTCCTCCCTCCCCCCCAATATTGGTTGAATGAGTTTTCAAACAAATTCGATACGTTTCGCGTCCAGTGGTTATTTCGTCCAAGCACTGTAGTGACGGGTTGTTAGCCTATCGCCTAAAGATGATCATAAAACTACACATGAAACACTCTAGTCCCTTAGTAACTTCTTACGACACCTGCGGGAAGAAATAGGCTGATGCTATAGTAAGCCGGCATCACACGGCAAGCACGGCTTAAAATAGATTTTGCCGAAAACCACTTTACACTACTTACCTAATCGCTTTATTTCTTGGAATAGGTAATGAAACTAAAGCAGTGAAAATAATATTTGGCAAACATAAGCGTCTCTTCCCAGAACTAATGTTTTGTGAGAAATTTACTACCACACTTTTCTCTATGACGCGATTATTTCTTGTTTTCCTTGAACTAGACGCGAAATATTAGTTCCGCGTACTGATTTGCGGAGACGAGTGAAATATTTCGCACTTTTGCTTTTGATAGTTGTAAGAAAAAGGTGACCGATATTTTTATAGCCCACACTGCGATTTAAATATGTTACTCTCGTTTATTTATTCGTATAATGGTGGCGACATAGGCGAGAGGCGCTTACTGTTATGGGAAAGGAAACCTGTGTCTCATTTTACCAATAAAAGAGCATCTTTGTTATACAAATTTCCGAATTGTAAATATCTGAAATAATTTGTTTTTTCAGTGTCATCAGTTCTATCATATGTCATCTTTCTATATTTGTGTCAAAATTTAGTAACACTTCACTTAGAACAGACAGTACTTGGGCATCTAAAATCATTGATGCGGATTGTCGCAGACCTATTCGGAGCAGAACGACGACACTGTCTGTCGGTTCTGTCTATAAGTATACATTCGTCCGCTAGAACAGATTCTGTTCCTAGAACTTTTCTATAGCCATTCAATTCATAGACAAAATAACTTAAAATATTTTATTGTTTTGAGACAGACACTTTGAGCTAACTAATATAAATTGTGATAAGGCCAGTCAAACCATGACTGTGGTGATGATAATGACGATTTGCTAAACTATCTCCAGAACTTGACCTACTTCACCATCTTACAGTGGCTCAAGTTTCACATTGAAAAATTTGTCCTGTCGTGAAATTGACACCAAATGTTATGATAAAAGAACGCATCATTAATTTATTGTGCACGTTTGAGTCATAAAAAGATCTCCACCTATCACGACTAAGCCATCAATTCCAATAAACCGTATCCATCTATACGTATTGAAATTGGAGTAAGGACAATTAATGAATAGATTTACCATAAAACTGGATCACCAACATTGTAAAACTAAAAACCTTCAACCACTGCCTGTACCTCAACTATACTCGTAGATTATGCTTTCAGCTATTACTGTCCGACTGACGATTTACTATTCAATAGCGATCAGATAAAATATGCTGCAGCTGGATCTAGGAGACCTTTCGTCTTAGGCAGTGCCGGATTAAGCCCATGCATCACCCGCAATTGTGTACCGGGGGCCCTAGATCTAATCAGACACAAAACACTTGCCAAATCAATCGTTTATAATTTTCTACTATAAAAACTTAAGGAGCTTGTAGTACAAAGAACAAACAATCATTCGTGATAAAATTCACATAAGGAATGTCGTATCTCGAAAACAGCTAACTGCTCTTACAAGCCTAGACAAAAGTGGTCAAATAATCTAGAAGCTCGTTTTGCAATAAATATTTTCAGGGGCTTTGGACTTTTGGATTGCTATTTATTGCAACTTGAAAAGTTCTGACACCAGGGTCGTTGTACGATTCGGAGTCCCACACAAAAAGAGATAAAAATACTTATTTTGTTTTATAGTCTTCTTGGCCAAGTTGCCCTAGAATTGAGCGAGTCCTATGATGTGCATGATCTGGCACTGGTGTTGGGTAGTGGAACGGTGCAGTGCCCTCCTTTCACCTTCGGCCGCGCGCCGGCTTGTCTCCGGAGCCCTGAACTCGCGGCGACCTGCGTGCACGCCCATATCTGCACTGCAGCATAACTGTAACGAATAAAAAGTTTTTATTTTTCACTTGAAATGACTGCATGAAAGTATGGAGACCTATATTACAATGAAACTCTGTGGGCCTACAACTTTAGTAAACAAACAATTTTCAGTGACCTTAACACGTGAAATCTCAGTAGATTGGAGCGCCTTATTGTACTTTCCTAAACGATTTCAATTTTAATATTCGATCGGTGTTTTAAATGAACGCTACGAGTTGTTTTTCCGACGCTCAAGTGGATTCCCACCGACTAAATGTATGCGGATCACGTGAACAGTCTCTGACTGGATGTCGTTTTATGGACAAGTTGAAGACTTAAAGTGGCTATTTTTGTCGGAGGCTAGAGTAGAAGAATTGGTAGGTAAATAAAGTATGAGCCAGCTGTAATCGTACTTTAAAGTTATTGGTCATTTTACCTAAGAATAGGTAAAATTCGCACCCATGACTACCAAATACCTAGTTTTTGGTAGATAATAGATCTCGTTCAATTCTCCATCTTTATTGTTACTTACTACGCTGGCTCAGCGACCCGAAGTGGCCTCCAACTTTATGATTCTTTATTTTTCCCAAACAAGTCATTTAAAGTTATGCAAAAAGCATAAATCATGATAATCTGAACATTTCATTGTTCTTTACTTACTGCAGCGTCAACCTTTTCAATCTCTCACGAACTGGGTTACAGATTACAAGCGAAATGGAAACGGATAGGTCACAAGATACTTCGGCGAAACAATGAGATAACGTTTGGTTTATTTATTTACATTCTCAATCAATATTGCTACGGAAATTCGAATTATTGTAAGGTAAGCAACGAACAGGCAGGAAACAGACAATGAAAATTGCTCCACCGACAAGAGCACGGCTCTTAAGTTTGATGATGATGAAGCAACGAGCACAATAAATGTTTCATACATTGTAGCCGTTTTCCAACTGTAAAAGGTTGGCCTTTAATGAAAGTCTTCACTTTCATCCCATCTGATTACCCCTCATCAGCGTTCCTTCCGCAGCTGCCCACTCCCCTCTGCGCTGCTAAAGCCACAGCAATTCACTGCTGGAGATGGGCCTCGCCTTCCTATTGTCATACTCACCACACGGCAGGCAGATTGGCGAGCAGTACAAGACGTCGTAGATATTCACAGGGAACGCTGCTGCCCATTTCTTGGATTCATCCCCTAATTGCCTTGTACGACACCCACGTGTAGAAATAGAGTGGCGCTGCTAACTGCTTCTTATTCTTACCTTTTTTTAAGCGTGGATCCTAGTATAAACTATAATTTGGCCTTATTTTACCAATAAAATTCCAGAAATGGTTGAATGAATAAGATTTTCTACTTACTCAGCCGACAATAATCACTACGAATTAACTAACAAAATGTCTGAATTGCAAGCTGTGTTTTGTTTTTGTTTATCCACAAAACACGTGATCTTAATGGTGAAAACCTCGAAAACCGTGTAATTATCGACCTTGTTTGAACTGTGAGTTACCTTTGTTGTATCCATTATTGAAGTTTGTCTATTGTTCAACTCATTAGCCAAAAGCTAAAGCAACAATCAATATGGTGCCTTGATCTGTGAACTGTGTATAAAGGGTTGTTCATAAATTACGTGATGTGATTGGAAGCGGGAGTGGAAGGTAAATCGCAATTGAATAGCAGAATTGAACATACCATTTAAAAAAACAGTGTTAGGTAATAAGAGAGGTACTTTCCGTATTATGATTTCGTTCATTTTATTTATATTCTTTCTTCTGCTTGAATTGCATGGTAACCATTGTCGAAAAGCAAATTTTTTTATTTCAACCTAATCCAGCTGAAGTTTACGTATCAATTAACCTACAACAAATTGCCTATGAAATATCATATACCAACAAACAGATTAAATGAAACAAACAGGAAAAGGAGATTTCTAAAGCAAATCTCACAGTGTAGTCGACCGATTATCTACTCAGACTCACGTAGTGAATAGACGGCCCATAACCGGCGCCGAGTCTATGGTGCTAAAGTCAATATTGTCTACCCATTATAATGCGTTGTTTGATCACATCTTGAGGCATTAAAACTGCGTAGGTACGTGGTAGGTACATCATCTCGACCGACCACAATATTCACTTAAATTCTTCCATAGTTATTTACGACCAGAGCCTACGAAATAAGGCGTATTCGCGCCATCTTCTTTGAGTTGATAACAACAACTATATTTTATTGGACCAATATTTGGCCACATTGATCGCCTGACTGTTAGCCTCCAGCAAGTCCTGCATACTACAAAAGCTAGGGCAGTTTGGGCAAGAAAGAAGGTGATCCATTGTTTGCTCTACTCCGCAATCACACAGACCATAGTCGGAGAACCCCATTTTACTCTGTTTTCTGGGCACCTTTCGTTCGACACCAGCCCGGAGTCTGTTAAGAGACTTCCACACTGCCCAGGGAAGATCTGCCCCCGGTGGTAATTTCTCTGCCAGTGGAAGGTGAAGTGATATAGGCGAGTGTGCCTTTGCCCACTGCCCTAGTCTTATCGTGAACGCTTCCTTGCTGTCTGGTGGAGGTTTGCTAAAAAAACTACGGCTCTTGAGACAGTAGACATCCCGCGGTGAAAATGAAAACTAGCCTCTAGAATCAGAATACCGTATCAGTAAATTATTTATCGATAACATACAACCAAAAACGTAAATGATTGCTCATTGTGGTTGTTTGTAACGTTTCTAAGTAATAATCTATTCTACCAAGATGTGCGAAAGAAGTATCTCATCCTAAACTTTCAATATTATTTATCATAAGTAGGTAGCATGTAGATAATTCAAGAAAATACTGTTTGCTTTAGGTGTGGCAAAGTTTGTTCAATTGTAAATCACGTGTACGAAATGCACACAATGATGATCCTATCTCTCTCTCGTTAATCATTTTTAAATTATGCTAGATAAAGACAAAAGTATTTGATCACCTGACTTGGAACAGATTTCTCGTTGAAACTGGTTTGAACCGCTTTTGCACTCTGGCTACAGGAGTATGACTAAAGGCAAACGTTGACATAACACAGTAAATAGTTCATTTGTCGGATTCAATCGCTAACTTGGCCAATTCATACTCCAATTTATGTGGTTCACTAACTCTCCAAGGGGTAACTATAACTACTCAATACACTATCTGCAAAGGTACTCGGCGATAAACAAGCAAAGTCTACCTAATAAATACGTATTAACTTATCTGGAGGCACGGTCTTGCCCCCGCCAAGACGAGCCAAGCGAAGCGCAAAGGCACTACCTACTTTTTTCCGAAGTACTGCGTCGTTTTTCGATTCCTTTAGTTTCCAGTATTCTAGACATGGCAAACTAGAATATAGATTAAATTCGTCGGAAAGAAGCCGCACAATTTTACGAGAGATGTAATAGGAGTATTGGTCATGTAGCTCAGAATTATTGGATTCAGATATCTACTTTAAAAAGTGCCATTTTTTAAAGAAAGTCATTTGCCCTTATCTCACTACACTTTACATGAAATATGTGGTTTATTTTACAGCAAACCAAACCGAAACTGTCAATTTTTGATCATGTACATTATGAAAAAAATTGTGACCAAAAAAGTGCCACAGTTGCATAATTATCGAAATTCTTGATCGATTAATAGATTACGAGTATATTCTCAATAACTCCAGTTCGTTGCATTAGCAGCAATATTATTCCCGGTTAGATATCACGTCAAGTTAGCTGATTCTCCTGATGATGCTCGACATCGGACATCGTATTGGATGGAGCTGGCATACTCACCACGTTTGCTTAACAGATGGGTTCTCTTGTTGAACTTATCATAAGAGAATCACACGGCATCTGATTGTCAGTATTGTCAGTCTGGACATCATGACCCCAACGTGTGCGGTATAGATAGACTTTCGAAGGTTACGAGACTGAAAATATCGACCTCAGAATTGCGCAATGACTGATGCAATCTCTACTAGAATTTTCATCATCTTTATAAAACGACAACAAATCAACACAAAACTTCTATACCTACCTACAGGAGGTGAGAAAGTAGTTTTTCTCATATTTCGACCGATATTCAGAAAGTTGTTGTCTCTTTTCATGGGCTTCTTACTCATTTTTTTTTACTATATTTTTACAGTGTGGTATACAAGTGCCGTTAATTGTTCAGAGTTGCTTTCACCCCAAGGGGATCGTGACAAATAACCAATAACCTTGTATAACATTTTACCTAGGTAACCCATTTCAAACGGCCGGTAATTTTATTTCAGTTGTACTGTCTCGCTTGGAAACGGTAAATATGGCTTCTAGTTATTTGATTAGAGGAACGTTATGGTTATTTTTCATATCGACGTTTGTATGGTTTGAGGGCCTTGATCCACTTTGAGTTCAGTTACATTTGCTTTATCATTGTCATTCGCTTACTTATTTTTTTTAATTGTTTTGTTTTCTTATTGTTCATCGTTATGTACTATCATTAGTAGTAACTTCACTTACCGTAATTACAGAAAATACAAAATAATAGGTCCAAGCTAGATGTTATTTTATTTATTTGTCTTTAGTACTCTAAGGTAACAGTCAATTAGTAAGTTTATTTGCGCAGGAAAGGAACTCAATTGAGACCTTCATAATTTCATCCGAAAGTTTACCGTGTCCGATTATTATTAATGAAATGGCAATTATATCAATTATGTTATAACACGTCTGTGTTCAGATTAGCATTCGGGTTGCAGAGGTCAGATAGCAGTCGCTCTGTGTAAAATCTTGGTTCCATGTCAAATCCCCTGGGTTAGGTAGCCCAACCCTGACAAAGGAATGGGATAAGGCAAGAATAATGATGATGGTAGTAAGCACTCCATCGCATTTAATGTGTAATTGCTCGAATGATAAACATTTGACTGCCATCCACCGTGGTTTAGCGGTCTGTATGATGTATATGATATCCGAAAAATCATATCCATATCGGAACGCTGGCCGTTTGTCGCAGTTCCTTGATGCCTATGACTACATAGTTACACGATAACGCCAGTGGTCTACTGCCCTTTACCTAGAATTTAGGCAGTACAAAAATCTGGTCAGTCTACGGTTCATAGGATCGTTCTTCACAAAAGACCTACGATTGTAAAAACTCCAGCGCAAGTGGATTATGTTTTAAGCCTCAACGAAATGCTATAAGATTCGGCATTGACCCACTCTTCAGTCTAAATTTTAATACCGTCTTATCTGCACCTTGTCTGCTGTTTTAATGTTATTCAGCTGCTGTCGATCAGTTTTATCGGCGATTTTCCTTAAGCTTAGACAGATACTGATATACTTTTTATCAGTTTTCATTTTAAAATTTAGGCAAGATAAATATTTGAGGTAATCTTTTCGACTTTTCGCGAACTATTTTTAGCGGCTTCAAATCAAAACTAAGAGCCTCTCGGAGCACAAGTATAGTCTCTTATCACAACTTCACAATTTTTTAAAAATGCAATGAATCGAAAATCCACTGGATCAAATTACAGCTTGAACTGAAACTTAATGACAAAATCTCCATGTTCCAACATTTTATTCGAGGTGAGCCCAATTTTAACCGGATCACCTTATAAATGGACGCAATACATGTGTGTAAATATTTACCGAAAATAGTAAGGCCAGATAAGGAAGTCAAAGATCGTACACATTAATCTGGTTTACAAGATTATGCAATCAGTTCATGAGGAAAGTAATATACCTGCGTGCGCCGAAAATACGATAGGTAAATTTATCTCTTGAACTATATAAGAAACTATTCTTTGTGTGTTCAGATTGGCCGTGTAGTGCCAGCTTATGATAACATAACCCCAATGAAGGGAAGGAGTCCCGGTGAGTATCGTAAAAGACGACTGCTCTAACCTCTAGGGCTGGGAATTGTGACGAGAGAAACAGATTAGAAGGATAAAATATGGACGTATTTTCTATTTCTTAGTTATGAATTCGCTGAATTCCCATTAAGTGGCCCAACTATTAGCACTTGATTGCACTCATGCCAAGATAGTAATGTTACCAAATAATTTTTATTTAGTCTTTAAATTACCAGGAACGTCCACCTGGATTACATACTGCAAACTCTCAAACTCACATCAGAAGAACACAAATTTACAACATAACCCGATTAAGACGCTTCATGGTAGTTTATACCTACGTCATGGAAGAAACTCAGGAGACGAGTTTCACGTCTCCGCGAGCGAGACAGCTTTTCCCCTGTCATTGTCCGAATCCAATTTACAGTAACTAACTTTAAACTTCATTGTAAAGTATGATCCCCCGGTCACAAAGTTGCTTGAATTGCAATGACTCCTGTAAGATAGTCATATGGAAATATTTCACCTATCCCTTGTATAAATATTTAATACGAAACAGCTGCCCTTCCGTAATGAAGCTAGGGTGTCATTTTCTTCGTACTGAAAGCTCGTTGACCTTAAAAATATTTTCTTTACTGAATAAAATTTCATTGTCATACATTTTTAATGGATTCTTAGCAAGTTGTCGAGATTTAGTTTTAAAATGTTGTTTTGACGGACGACAGATGCGCCGGATACGTCAGGTCAATCACTCGGTCACGTGTAATATCGCATTAGAATCACATTTTTCCATCGCGACTGTCGTAAAACTTTACTAACAGGCGGAGTTCTATGTATTACAAATAGGCGATGATCATGAGGCTGACAATCTTTCATTCCGTCTTGAAGCACTCGGTGCAAATTGCTTTCGTTCATTTTGAGCTTGCTTTGCCCTTGCCATGAATACGTCGACCTAATGACATGCGGCAGCAAAAATCTACATAACTATTAAAATGGCCTCGTAATTTATCGTGCTACGGATGCTGCGGTCTGCTTGCCCTACCACGATCGACACCGCCACAGTCGCCTGCTGCTGCGAGCGGTCAAGATACTGCCAATTTAGAAATTAATACATGTTTTATTTACCTATCTATACTTAAACGTGAGAATGTAACCAAAAGTCGATGAGGTGGTTTATACAACTTCCGGTCACTCGTCTATCAACTTTTTGCCATTTTTCTAATGAGTTTCGGTTCGATTAGTTGGCCATAGTTTTAATTTTTTTCTCGTAAATCTTGTGTAATCCTTGACCCAGTGCGATGTTTGTGTGTGGGTGTGTGATCGAACAACCGCCAAACTCTGTTTAACAACTTCTCATTGGCATGTTTATGATACGAACTCTTCTCTCGCTGAAACTGTTAAACACTGGTGAAAAATATCACTCAATTGTACTTCATTAGCATGAAAATAGAGAACTGGAATGACGCAAACGGGCTGGCAATCTGCTGTGCATGGCAATGCGTGTAAAATCTCTTGAACCAATTTTAAACTCGTCAACATCTTCTCTTTACATGTATTCAAGCTTGATAATGTTATTAACTACGCCACTATACAGTTGTTGTGTTAGGGAAAGTACTAACTTCGTTTCAAGGGATGAACCGGCCCATTAAACGGAACAACTTTCCCTAAGGAACATAGGTCGAAATATGAAAGAAAGAAATTTGGACCTCAACCTCACGTACAAAGATACTAACTGACTCAGTCGGTTGGTACATTTTGTATGGAAGATGCAAAAACGTTTCATATTTCGAGTCTCGACCTATGTTTCTTGTGGAAAGTTGTTCGGTTTCATGGGCTGGTTCATGCCTTAAATTGAAAAAAAGTTCGTACTTTTCCTAACACACTGTATACAAAATTTCACAGAAATCAATCTTTCCTGAGACTACCTAAATGTTTTGTATTTTGACTGTGTAGATTTACCATATCGATAATGAAAACAGATGACTCACGTAACCAATCGATTTCTTTGGTAAAGTCTGTTTATCTGCAGTGTAAGTAGTAAATATTATTTGTAACATACGTCTACAATTGCGTGTTAATCCATTTTGAAAAATGTTTTAACATTCACTCGCTAAATAGCTCCTGCGTAACACATCGCAAAAAAAACTGGTTAGTTTTAGAATATGGCCGGTGGTAATAAATTAAGACAACGTATGCGAATTTGGGCTCATTAATTCAGTTGCGTGGACAATTATGGTTTCCGGCGCGCCTCTACGGGTTTCGTGTTAGCTTATTTTTATTTCGATTCAAATTAGCCATCTGACCATTATGTTCTGTTCTGGTCTCTTTTCATGGAAATTAGAATTACGTCAGCCACAGTAAGCCACCCTTTTCTCCAACCAATCAAAAAAGTTATATTGTCTTCTGTAAAAAATATCTGTGTACTGTAGCCGTGTATGCTTTGTTTATAAATATTAACGATTATCATACATTAAGTAAGACTTGAAGTTTTAACGGGTTCTGAGCCCTGGCTGACCGATTCTAATTAAAAAGTAGCTAGCCATGGTAGCTAGAGATTTAGCTAAATCTCTAGCTACCATGGTAAATTGGTAACAAAACTTTCCTCCTCCTATTGTTTCGTCTATTATCGATTGAAGTTTAGAGACTGTTGTGTACTTTCTGTTTAAGTAAAACTATCAATTCCCACCACCACACAAACCACGTGGATAAAAAGAAACAAACTCACTACGCGGAAACATACTCGCGAATTTTTCGCAAACATAAATGTGCGCTGTTCGTGAGTTGAAAATTTATTGTTAATGGTTTTTTGCTACTCTGTTCAAGGTAACATCAATGTGTAGCTAAATGTGTGAATTCACATTAACTAAGAGATTTACAGCCGAAATTGTGCGCAAAAACAAATTCGAAAGAAGAGCACTTGTGTAATAAGTAGGCCGAAGATACCATTAAAAATATCAAAATGTCTGATCGGCTTACTCAGCTGAGTAACGTATAATTTTTAACCTAGCTAGCGGAATAGTACTCGTATATCTCTAATACGTATTGAAACATTTTTATACCAATGTCAATTGTGCCAATTTAATATGAAATTAGAAGACTTATCTTCTATTAGTCTAGAATCCTATCATCAGACCCTGGACTGTTGAATATAGCTTTTTGTTAAAGTAGCGGTTAGTTTTAGTTAATACTTTCAAAGTATATCCCCGACCCTTTTCTATTGTATGTTGCTTTGCTTGAGCTTTTAACTCCAAATAACTAATATAAAAAATAAGTCTCCAAATAACTAAGCAATGGCCGACATTGAACTAGGATTACGACAACAATGATGCATCCGACTCGTCTCGAGAGTTCTGGAGAAATAATTTAACTAAAGATCAGCAACAGAGGACTTACTAATACAGGGTATCACGTGCTCTGCATGTAAATAGAATAAACGATACCACAGCCCGCCGAGATTTATGTCTTAAAAATGATTTTTGTATAAAAACAATTGTAGGCGCAGTTAGCCTACAATTTTGAGATATTGCATGCGTTCGTGTGACAGAGAACTGAAGAGATTGGCGTAATAAAGCAGTGGTCTTGTATAGGCCTAAATATCTATTGTTGTTACACCTTGTGTATTAGCTAAGTAGCAAATGGCATCTCCTCATAGACAGCATCCTGTCTGGAGGCCAAATTCGCACGTAGGGGCTTAATAAATATAATAATAGCACTTCACGCGTCATAGGTTACAGTTGTGCTGACTGAACCATATTATAGTTATCTATCATTGCTGATTGTAGCTAGTTTGAACTGTTTCGTGTTTGTGCGTATGCACAGTTTGACGTTACGTGTTACTATAAAATGTAAAGGACGTATGAAGGGTCGATGTACCAAATGTACGCAAGGGATAAAGGCGTGATATATGTATGTATGTATGTATGTACCAAATCAATCTTGTTTCGTTTCTCAGCATAATGTTCAGCGTAGAATGTGATGTAACGCCCCTTTCTGTCCTCAGATCCATAAACTAGCCTGGACGTGCCTTTGGAAGTACAAAACCACATACTTACAACCGTTGCCTACCTGTCAAAGAGTGACGCTCAGCATTTATGTTCGAAATGCAGTTTGTTTGTAGTTTGTTTGTTTGTAAAGAGTGGAATTCCCTGCCGGCGGATCTTTTTCCGGAACAATATAACTTGGGCCTTTTTAAGGCAAGAGTGAATAGGCATTATCTAGGCAAGCATGTACCATCTTCGTCTGCATCTCCACTTACCACCAGGTGAGATGGCAGACAAATGCGGGCCTATTAATAATAATAAAAAAAAAAAGTATGAAAAGCGTTACGTAGATTTATATGAAACCAAACAACCTAAACACATACTCAACACAACTTACATAAAATTGCGCTGGCTTCACCTCACACAGCAGCAGTATTGGAAGCCTGGAACAAGTTCTTCAATGTACGAACATTTATATTTATTTAATCGCCAGGAAACTTCAGTGAATAAGCTGCCAGAGCAAATATTGCATCGTTTATCTTTAGCTAGACCCATTATTCGGTACGTGGGACTATCATGGCCTGGATTTATAGATGTGTCCGTTCAGTACTAAGATTTGAGCTAGTTCGAAATCATTCATGCGTTACAGTGATATTAGTTTGTCATCGCCTAGACAAAGGATATTAAATTTAGCCTAGACTAGTTGTTAGTCTGATCGAAAATCTGTGCTATTTGAGAGGTTATTTTGAGAAGTTGACTCCGTCTAAAACATTCTAATACTTATTTTTAAAAACCTTTGATTTCTTTGGAAATTTCATATGTACAGTTCTCGCCCCTTTTTATTATTCTATACCAGATAGCGTCATGTTAAGTTGAAATATTGACATTAGTGTTATATTGATAGCGCCATCTATGTACACAATACAATATTATACAAATACGCTTACACCTGAAGATTAGCTAGAAATTTCCCATTATGGTTAGTTTTTACCGCAGCAAAACTGCTTACCTATACCTACAAAATAATATATAGTAGAAAACGCTGTCTCAAAATATGAGTCAATTGTAATCAAAATTCGGGAAAGCTAACTGCTTCTTGTGCCCGACTTTTCTTATTTCTTCCAACAAATTTCTTGTAGACAGTTTCGACGCGGAAACCACAAGGACGCCCTCTATTTCCTGGCCATTACGATGAGAAAATAAGTTCCGTCGTGCGAAGAATTCAGTTTTTTAATTCTCTCTTCCTTATCATCTGTATTTATGAGTCCCAGTAAACGTCTCCTGCGCAGGCTTGTAATATTGAGCGATGTGACATCTTTACGATGGGAAGTAGGGTTTCCTTAAATGCTGTTTCCTTATGTGGAACTGATAATTATTCATTTGCTTAAATTGCACTTGCAAAAGTCAGTTTTACTTACTGGTATGCTAATGTATATATGTGTATGCTTGAAATACGCTAAGGTAGTGTCGTTGAATTGACTCTTTTGCACAAGAAGTTGGTAAAATGCGATGCAATAGGACGATACCTAATACCAGTAATACTACGCTAGGCTAGTTGGTACTGTTATTTATTCTGTCGTAATACGCATGGCTGTAACGTAGAGACGTCCAGTTTTCTCCATCACATATTTATTTCTAACTGAATTTCGACTCTACAATTTGGGACGGTGATCCCTGGATTTTTCTAATCTTCCAGCGGCCTATTGACCTACCGTCGCCTTAGCGTTGAGATGCAACTTGCCAATAGTTAATCCACCCGGGGTTGTCCGCATTTTTGCCCAGTGTAAACAGATTGTCGACCTAGTTTCCAGCATTGTTCGGCCCACAGCGAGCCAGGCGCTTAGCCAAGTCTATTTTGACTTTTATCTACGTGTCAGCGCACGCGCAGCACAAAACAAAGATGTTTACAGAAGGTTCACTATCGCCATTCTCCGAACTAGGTATGTATCAAAATTTTAAGATTGGTACTATGTTCATTTTAACTTACGATGTAATAGTCCGTTCATTTTAACTTACGATCCGTGCGCCGAATAGTCTCACTTATGGGTTTTTTCTTTTCTTGATTCCTGTTTAAAGTAGGTGTAGGTAGTATCAAGTGTATCATCTGAATTGGAGCGCCGTACGTAGTGCGTGCGTGCCGTCTGCCTCGTTTCAATTTTTGCAATGTTTACAGTTCCTACTATCCCGACCCTGGCTAAATCTGTATTGGCATAAACAGTGTTAATGGCGGTAATTTATTAGATCAATCTCCGTAGTTTTTTGCGAACTTCTCCGCAGTGATACCTCAGTCGCAATATTTACGAAAGTTTAAAGTGAACTCGCGCAGCTGAAAGCAAGTAACCACGTGTTCTTATAATTTGAAAACAGATGAATGGAGTTTAAGATTGAATATAAAAGGATTTTGCGACCGATTCAGTTCTAGATTTAGAACGTAGATATTTTCTTTGGATCAGTTTAAGATACCTGGAATATGCCGTACGTACCTACACTTATGCAGTAAAATTTTTCGTAATGATCTAATTCAAAGCAGATAGAAATCAGGAAAGTAAATCTTTCGCAAGTTTTACTCTTAATATTTACTAATAGGTGTTCTACGAAAGTCTTCTTACGTACTTAACACGATTAAATCTCTAGCGAGAGTGGATTCGTTTGAGGAAGCCTTAAGCAGTTCAGTGACAGGATTTATCAGATTAGAACCTCTTTCAAGTAACATGAGTGAAAAGTGTTCAAAATGGGCTTAACGTTGTTAAGTTAGTATTAGGTAAGAATACAATTTCTCTTGGGAGACGAATTTCGTGTTTTACATCATTATCAACAGCCATAGGTAACACTCCTCTACTGGTCATAGCTTTTATGGAATAACTAGTGGGCGCCCGCTGCTCCGCCCGCGAAGAAGTGGTTTTAATCGCGTAGCATCCCACAGTGCCAAATTTCATGGAAATTGGTTCAGTAGTTTTAGCGTGAAGGAGTAACCAATAAACTAACATAAAACTTTTAAGATTATTTGCTGTTGTTCATCACATCCTGCATGGCAAGTGTCTTGATAGTGCAACGCAAGATGTTGCATTTGACAGTGCCTATTCCGTGGATTTATCAGTTAATCTCTTTTTGCAACAACCCCTGGGAAAAATGCAAGTGATGCTATCTAATGCACTGCAAGACTTTTAACTGATAACGCGAAGACCAAATGGTTACACCACGTGCTTGCGTGCGTATGCAATTTTTTTAACCACGTGTATCCAAAATTTGGCGATATTCCACGGAGGTGTGGTCATCATCACATTTTACACGAGACCGTGAGTGGCACTTGACTTTAAAAATGCTGCCAGATGTATTTTAAAGTATGAAGTTAACATACCCTAAGCAACTGTGGCTCAAACGAGATTGACGCAAATTTTAAAGGAAATTGGGCAGCGGTCCAAGCGCACGAAAATCGCCTCATCGAAACGAGCCGGGTATTGTTCAAAAGTATAACCGAGTAACCAGAATGACGCCAAAAAAAACTCGTCGCAACCAGATTGGGCTTCCGCTAAAAGACTACTAACTACAACAATAACACAACAGCCTCAACGATCCATATTGCTGACATGATGAGATTTGACATTCTCACCACTTCTGGCATATACAGTCTAAAGGGGCATGATATTTGCAATTGCAATGAACGCTGCTGTCTTTTATTCTTGACTAAAATACCTATTTTGTATATCTGTGCATTTACATTTTTCAACATGCTTTCTAAGTCTAATTGCGACGAGTTTTTGCAGGAATTCATTCTTATTATTCGTTCGTTGGATTCCCTTCCCTCTGAATCATTCCATCCCAGAGATCTGAAACTAAACGCAGTCTTTAAAGTTGTCTCATCATCCATTGCTGCTTTTCTTTGCCCTGCTTACCTAGAATTCAGCAGCAATGGTCATTGAAATGCAAACTGTGGAATCATAGATTAGATATTGTGCTATCTTCATGTTTGATGGAATTGCGTTTCTGTATCTAAAGTGAATCTATTAATAACTTCCTAATTATTATTGTAACGAGAGAGAGATTTCTCAATTTCCTTTTCCTATGCAATTACTTTGGATTGCGTAAACACAAGTTATTTCATTTGCTTACGCGTAATTACCGGAACTGCAGATTTTACAACAGATGCGTTTAAACAGATAAGGAGTATCTAATTTGCGTATCAACATCATACATACATATATCACGCCATTATAGCTTGCGGGGTAGGTAGAGCGTTAACAGCCGTAAGAATACAGTCGCTATCGCCACCTCTGATATTATTGAGGATTGTTTTCAGAAAACACGTGTATCACTATAGTGACAGGTTGTCAGCCTGTTGTCTAAAAATTGTAATACACCAATACTCTCGAGTCCCTTAGTCGCCTCTTACGACACCCGCGGGAAGAATGTGGTAGAGAGAGCTTGTAATGGGCGGTGTACCAAAATCTTTACAGACATAATCTGGCTACAAAGCTGAGCAACCCTCCCCCAATAATAAACATAAGTGGGTGGGAAACGATTAAAGAAAATTCAAAGTGCCACAGAAAGTCGGTCAAAAGTTTTAGTTAGACAATATTGCACAGCTCTTCTCTTACCATAGTAAACTAAGTAAACTTTTTGTTGCAGGTGAATAAATCTGGCCAGACTCGCCAGATCCCGTGTATGCGCGATACTTCTTCGAATCAGCCTGCGTTTGCGCAAGCTGCGGTTATCAGCCGGATATCAAGGTATGTGAAAAACTTGAGTGTTGCAGCAATCCTGTATCATAACATAACTGTAAAGTCGTTGGACGACTCGGTGTCCCCACACGAAAAGAGAGACTGTAAAAACTTTCTTCAAAATACAGGGTGTAAAAAATAGCTGCAAATACTTTGAACCAGCCCATGAAACTGAACAACTTTTTCCAAGGAACATAATAGGTCGAAATATGAAAAAATATTTGGCCCTCCCATACACTTCTTTTTTCATATTTCAACATATGTTTCTTGGGGAAAGTTGTTCAGTTTCACCGGCTGATTCACACCTTAAAATATTTGCAGCTAATATTTTTACATCTTATATTTTGAGCATCCGCATGACGCTGCTGCTGGAACATCTCTCACAACCTCAACTCTTGCAAAGGGAAATAAACGCTTTAGGAAAATCCTCTATCAGCGCTGCCGCCGTATTAGTTAACCAGGTACAATTTTGGACGACTGGGAATTTTTTTTCATATTTCTTTTTTCATTTCAAGAAGCATGATTTGATTTTCTCAACTATTCTGATTCATGTCAGCCTACGCTATAATTTCGCCGTCGGGTTTCCCCGTGCAGAGACGGCGTGGATCGCCCGCGAATTTTTAACCCGCCTAAATATACGCTATAGTTATAGAACTTTCTGGATCATTCGGTACCGCGTGGTAGATTGGCACAGTGACCTAGAACTGGGAAGTGCGAGGTGTTAAAAAAGTTTATATTTGCCTACATATCTCAATCGTTTAGATCGCTTTCTGTAAGTATTTTATTTTTTATTAATACAATTACAAATAGACGACGCACTAAGACGTAGTAACTGCCATGAACGAAGTGCAGTTAAAATAAGTTTCGACGCCATTATAGCTTACCATAAATTCATAAAATTTGCTTAAATAGTAAATGACAGCTAATGATGAAAGGTTTATAGGTATCGAGGACCGTAATATATAATTATTTTAGTAATAACAAGGCTTAAAACAAATGAAAATAAGTATTATTATAAAATCATATTGTGTTTGTTCTGCCGTGTGATGCCGGCTTAGAATAGCATCACCCCACATCCTTCCCGCGGGTGTCGTAAGAGGCGACTAAGGGACTCGAGAGTATTGGTGTATTACAATTTTTAGGCGACAGGCTGACAACCTGTCACTATAGTGATACACATGTTTTCTGAAACTACCTTGGAAAACAATCCTCAACAATGTCAGACGTGGCTATAGCGACCGTATTCTTACGGCCGTTAACGCTCTGCCTAACCCGCAAGGGATACAGGCGTGATATATGTATGTATGTATGTATGTATGTTTGTCGTGACAAGTTGAAAGAACTACCTACACGTTACAAGTCACGGCGCCATACGGCGCGCTCCATTAAATTCTGACGTCATTTTGTATCGCTCTGTTAATATTCATTTGGATACTTAATTCTTGAATATCTTAGATGGATATAAATAAAACCACTTGTGATAAGAATTAACAATCCACTGTTATTCTCCTTGAAGCACGCCTTATCTATAAGATCAACCTAACGTCACAAAAACCTAGAACGGCGATCAATAAAATATCCAAGTTCCATTGACAGATAAACCCGTGAGTCGTGAGTGAACCTCATCGACTTAGTATAGAGAAAAGATGTTTTCTTTAGAGGGAACCATACAAACGAGACCAACAACTAAAGTGAACCATCATGACAAATGTGCCTCTCGATCTTATAGAGCGTTTAAAATCTGTTCAGACTATACTGATTATACGCGACTGCTTGTTATGTGTATGTTTTAAGTCAACATCAAATCTGATTATCATCGGCTTCAGGCTGGCACTAACTAGGGAACTTTCCCTCTAATATATTTTCTCTGAAGACTTGCCTAGCTTTGGCACTATTCCTAGAAGCCATCAGTGGCTAGCAGAAGTTGGCTGGCCTATAATGAGTGGCCCATGACGTTTACCATGCAGATTACTCGCTGGATGAATGCCAGAAGGTTCATTTGCCTGGTCGTTGACGTGTCTTTGGCTAGTTCCTGTTGGTAGGAACTTTAAAAATTATTTTCCAGTAAAGACATTACTGGATGCTTCGTATGTGGCCGGTTGGTAGATAATTTATGAAACGTCTTCTAGATGATTTACTGTACAGATCGTTTGTTCAGATTTTCAGAAATTAGTTTCGGTTACCCACACTACTAGTGACTGGTTATGGTTATTTATAATAGTATCGTTAATGTTGCCCTGCTTCGTGGCACAGAATAAACAATTCCGTTACGTGGTATTATCTGGAGCACTTCATCCTACTAATTTAAAAAATCAATTTATGCTAGTCTTTCTTAATAAATAAATGACTAACCATAATTGCTAGTCTCTTAAATTGAAACTGGATGTGCCGCTAATAGTACAGATGGTTGTGATGTACACTAGCTACCAATTGCAATGACCCACAGAATAACAAAACCTACTTTTGTCTCTTTCCGATAAATTTTGCCCCTGCACCTGACCACAAATCATAGGTACCTTCATAGGGCTAGGTAGCAACTGGTTCAAGTACCACTTCGATCACCAGAGTACGGTAGGTCTAGCTAGATTGAGATTGTAATCAGTTCACGGGTATAATTTTGTTCGTTAGGCTGCGCACCGGCTTACATTTACATACCCGCTAGATATCTAGTGATTGGTAGTGCCACAGAATAAGTAATAGTACCAGGAGAGCCAACCTTGGGCGGGCTGATTCAAATACTTACATTGAAGAAGTGACAGAATTAATTCACGTTTTATTTGTTTTGCTTATTTCGGTTGTGTTTGTATACTCCATTGCCCTTGCTTTGTCGTCGGGAACAGAAATATGACAAAAATATCACAAGAAAAGGTCCTAGAATAAATTAAAGAAATTATAATTCTATTTGAAATGTCTGCGAAATAAACGCAACCAAGCGCAGGATCTGCCCAGCAGGTGTACTGTATCTGTGCCACAATGATTGAAGAAAGTTCATGTTATGGAAGTCCAGAACAGTAAATGTCATGATGATAATCTATCAGGAACAAGTATCACTCATTATGTAAGTTTAAACGTCTAAAACAACGTAAGTCGTTTAAACTTACATACTCGTATTCTATCAGGACAAAAGAAGCAACCAAATTCAAATCCAACGGCCTGATTTGGTCAATCATGGAGTTGCAAGGATAGTAGGTCTTATATGGAACAAATTACTCAAGACACGTCTATCCAGTGAACTCTTTGGCATGCTGGGAGAATCAAACGCGTTCTTGTGGCTTCTAAACGGTTTCCAGTAATCGGTCATTCTATGCGTAAACTAATGTCCAGACCACACCGCGATTGTAATTAGTAAGAATAATATTGAACGTTCATGAAAAGCAAATTCATGCTGAATTTCAAACCGCGAAGTAGCTACTTCTATTCAGATTCACATAATTTATTTCTTAATACAATTTTCACATCACAGTAATAGAATTAAATTTAATGAAGTAAAATAATTTATAAAGATCATGACGACGATGAAAAACAGTATCACTATAACTAAATGATAATATTTCAATTTAAATTACAATGGTAACATGCCGTACTCTTTTTACGTTACGCCTGCGTACGTAATTAAGGCCAGGATCCACTGCTCAAATCACGATTTCAGGGGGTGAGGTGTGGGGGGCCGCCCGCGCTCCCCGAGCTCTGAGACATCATCTGGCGCTTGCACAATACGCACTCGCACCTCGTGTGATTTATGGACATGACCGCAGTCCGACCACGTTTCTGTATATTTCAGCTTTGTCTCGTCTGGGCTGTTGACTGTTTTACGTCTACTTGTGAAACTGTTTTTTTTTTGCCGTAAAAAGAAAATATTGTACGTTCGGGTTTTTTGTAAACTAGCACAAAACCGAACAATTTAACCGTCGGAACAAGTATAAAACGTGTACAAGTACAAGATAGCCCACTCGTACAAGTTGACTCGGTTGGCAAATTGATATTTCACATTCTGACCTATCCTATATCCTTAGGTAAAGTTTTTCAATTTTGTGAACTGGTTCAACAAGATTGATTTTTATGTAATGAAGAAAAATAGGGAACGGTAGGGAAAATTTTACCATCGATCCTACACTACTCTAGTTATGTGATAGGTATAGTTGGTTTCAAACTCGCATGACAAATTCAACTTTTAAAGATTCGATTTTTTGTGAACGTAAGCGACAACCACGAAAAAATGATGTTGTACCTACTATACAGTACCTAAAGATCACTTGCATGAAGAAAAGTAATAAATGAAATTATTGCTGTAAAACGCGATAGTCTGAAAAAAATTACAACCTTATGAATTTATAATTATAAATTTGCATGTTTTTGTAAACCGACTGTACTAGTGTGAAAGTAATAACAAAAAGAAAATGGCGGCTTAAGATATTTAACCAACTATTTATTTTGATTGATCAGATTTTGAAAATCGTATAATTTACTTTTCATATATTATAGTTGAGGAGCAGGTTTTTATGGTCGGTTAATACTCGTTATAATCTAAGAACTTGTACTGAAGCTGCGTTGATGTGTCATAATTTTCTTCATGCTGATATAGTTGAATTTTTCGGTAAAGGGATTGGTTGGGTTGATGAGCGGTTTGGTTCGGTGAGTGAAGTATTTGGTTAGTAAATTGAAGGGTTTGGTTCGTTGATTGAAGTGTTTGGTAGGTTCGTTGAAGAGTTTGGTCGATTTGTTGAAGTGTTTGGTAAGTTGGTTGGATACTTAGGTCGATTTGTTGAAGTGTTTGATAGGTTGGTTGGATAGTTTGGTCAATTTCTTGAAGTGTTTGGTAGGTTGGTTGGAGAGATTGGTCGATTTGTTGAAGTGTTTGGTAAGTTGGTTGGAGAGTTTGGTCGATTTGTTGAAGTGTTTGGTAAGTTGGTTGGAGAGTTTGGTCGATTTTTTGAAGTGTTTGGTAAGTTGGTTGGAGAGTTTGGTCGATTTGTTGAAGTGTTTGGTAAGTTGGTTGGATACTTAGGTCGATTTGTTGAAGTGTTTGATAGGTTGGTTGGATAGTTTGGTCAATTTCTTGAAGTGTTTGGTAGGTTGGCTGGAGAGATTGGTCGATTTGTTGAAGTGTTTGGTAAGTTGGTTGGAGAGTTTGGTCGATTTGTTGAAGTGTTTGGTAAGTTGGTTGGAGAGTTTGGTCGATTTTTTGAAGTGTTTGGTAAGTTGGTTGGAGAGTTTGGTCGATTTGTTGAAGTGTTTGGTAAGTTGGTTGGAGAGTTTGGTCGATTTGTTGAAGTGTTTGGTAAGTTGGTTGGAGAGTTTGGTCGATTTGTTGAAGTGTTTGGTAAGTTGGTTGGAGAGTTTGGTCGATTTGTTGAAGTGTTTGGTAGGTTAGTTGGTGAGTGTGATTGACTGGTTGGATTGGTTGGTAAATTGGTTGTAAAGTTGGGTATGTTTGTTGAGCTATTTGATTAGTCGATTGTAGGTTTTGGTTGATTGCATGGAACGTTCTATTGGTTGTTTGGATTGTATGGTTGATTGGTTCAAGTATTAGACTTGGCGTGGTTGGTGGCGGAGTGGTTGGCTTGCATGGTTGGTTGGTCGGAAGGTTAGAGTAAGTTTTGTTAGTTACAGGGTTTTGTTCATCGATTGGATAGTTTGGATGTTTAGTTAGACTGTCTAGTTTAGCAGATAGGCTAGTTTTGCTGGTCGATTTAGATTTAATTGATATATTTTGATTGTCGCTTAAGGTCAAATTTCTTATGTTCATTCCACGTTTATGTCTTGGGTCAACAAGTTCTGGTAATAAACATTTCATGTAAAAGTTCACAATTTTCTTCTCCATCTTCACTTTCCAAAATTCGTCATCTTTATAAATTCTCTCAATTATGAGTGGTTCATTCTCTCCAGACCAAATTCCAAAAATGCACTCATTTCTTCCTGTAACATGGAGTTGCCCTTGCACCTGATAATACCAGTTGCTGTTTTTGTTGATCGTTCTCGTATTGGTTTTTTTGTCGAACTTGTACAATTGTATTTTGTTTGTTCTTATTGCAGTATCAATGCCATTTTTGAAAGCAGTTATGGGGCATTTGATTTCAACTATACTGTCATTACCAACTAAACCATCCGGAGTAGCACCTGTAAAATAAAAAATATCTAAGAAATTTGATTTTTACAAGTACTGGACTAGTAAAATCATTAAAATCTATATTTTAAAAAGTTAAGTGATTGTGTATCTACAAATTTACCTATGAAATCATGTTCTCTGTCGATAAAAAGTCCACATGGTTCAATTTTAATGGACTCCTGCAGCTCCATTTGTTGAATTGCTTGTTTTTCATGCTCCACGCCGTGTGCCACTGATCTCACGTGAACTAAACTTTTTTTGTATAGTAAGCTTTTAACTAATGGTGCAGTGCTTCTGGTATTATTCCGCTTACAAATTGGACCAAAATTCGAAGCTGTAACTAGACTTTTCCTTATTTCCATCCAGTCACTGCTATCTCTTTGTAAAATGGTGCTCCGTTCAATTTGAATTTTATCGGCAGTAAGGCTTTTTAGGTTTCTGAGGAAGTCTTCTTTCGCCGCAACTAGTTCATCGGTCGGCATGTCGGGTGCCAAACTTTTTGTGCCATAGTCATGCTGTTGCTGCGCAGTAGATGCATCATACATTTTTCGGACTTTTTTGTTTGGATGTTCTATGTTCCATTTCCTTTTTTGAGCTCGCCTTCTTTCTATGACATTGACCATTCCTGTTGGACTTCTCCCCAAGATTGATTTTTGTACGGTTGAAATGGCTGATTGGTTATTAAATGCTACAACTGCTGCAGAACACCTTCCCTGGTAACCCCTCCTCAAGGAAAAATTTATGCGTTTCCCTCCCACAAACTTGGCAATTACACTATTGTAACGTTCCACTACGTTTGTGTCCACATCTTCAATGAGACTGCGAGCTTTGTTTGCTGCAGTGGCAATAATAGCTTTGACCCTGAACAAAAACGTTGAGTTTTCTACTAGCTTGATTGTAGATCTAGTTGGTTTTCTCTTCGTTGTTGGGCAATTATATTCACTGCAAAAGCTGTGGTCACCATAAGCATGTGCTATTGAGTTAGTGATATCATTGTGCAGTAATGTTATGGAAATATTTTTCGAGGTATTATCTGAACTTTTGTGGTATTTAATGGATCTTGTAATCGCTCTGCGCATGCTTAAAATTCTTTCCGGCGTTAACGTTTTTCGGTGAGCCAGTAAATATTTTGTCTCTTTAGTGACAGCTCGAAGCTTGTTGCAAAAGTTACGCAAGATATGATTCCGGCATTCAATTTTTTCTACTATGTGATTCTCGTACGGATTATCACGTAAAATTTTTGCGTACGTTGACGAGTCTCCATCGCCAATCATTCTTGCGTATATGATGCCGTACATTTCTTTGGAAGATTTAAATCCTTCGCAAATAATATCAGCCTCCATCGCACTTGAAGATCCATTAAAATTTTTGTAACACTTATGTTGTTTGGCATTAACCTTTTGTTTCTCGGCCCGGGCACAAATTAAACAATATTTATTTCTCACAGCCATGAACAGAACTTCTCCAAATCGCCTTCCTATTATGGCTGCAGTTCCCGAATTAGCCCGAAAATTGCTCCCGTAAGATCTAGAAGACCAGGCTCCATCAAGATAGACGTCGACAAGAGCTAATCCATCTTTTGTTCGACCTTCAGCAAATGCTGCTTCTCTTTCACGATTTGCGGCTGCTTCCATCGTTTCAGCTGCAGTTTTTTCCCATTCATTGTAAACGAGATCTTGTAGATGGGTGTAGGTGCTTGCCGAAAATACAGGGACATCCATAGCTGAAAAAATTTCTTCAAATTGAGAAAACCCAATTCCAGCTGCCACTATTCCAGTTGTTGCTGCGATGTTGACGTTTATAATTTTATGATTGTCTGGTTTTTCGGAAGAAATGATGATAATTTTTTGGCAGAGATTGCATTGCATTTTAAAATTTGAAATCAGCCCGTTTCTCTTTTCCCCAATTATTTTATAGTAAGCTGATTTACAATCAAATAGTTCACTATGCTGGGCCTTTTCTTGCAGTTGGGACATCAAATAATTTATATCTACAATTCTTCGGCCACTGACTGGTTGGTTGCCCTCTTCATTTTTCGATTCTACAATCAGTGCATGATCGTCTATTGCCTTCTGTTTTCTAAAACATAAAATTGCTAGTTATTGGGATATGCTTGTGAAAGTTTTTGTTATAAACATACAAAAAGTTAATAAACAAAAGGTTACATTTTCGAGTTGCGTGATGCTAGCTTAGAATAGCATTTCTCAGTTTTTACTTGTGGCAGTCCTAAAAAGTAACTAAGAAATGAATTGACGAGCTGCGGACGTAAATACCTAATTTGCATTCGCTTGTTTCATTTTGTCATATTATTCTAGGCTATTTTTCATCATGTAGGCATTTCATATGGCCACAGGTCCAACTTCCGTCAAAAATTATAAATATGCCACTTGCTTTATTTCATTTACTAAAGTAAAAAAAAAAAAATTGACTTGTTCACTAATTCATACTTACTTGCTAACATTAATTTCATCATAATCATCATAATTTGCTCCAAGTTCAGAACATATGGTTGGACTGTCTAAAGACGCATCAGTATGTACAGTAGGTTGCAATTCATCAGAAACGTTCAAACTGACAAAAAAGTATATTTAAACAAATTAATATGTAATATATTTCAATTTATTGCAATAAGTATATTTTTTATCAAAAATATCAAAATTAACATTAAAATTTGAATTTGAAAAAAAAAATTGCTATCGCTTACACATTACTTACTGGTTCATTAATTCATACTTACTTGCTAAAATTAATTTCATCGGCATCATCATAATTTACTCCAAGTTCAGAACATATGGCTGGACTGTCTGAAGACACATCAGTATGTACAGTAGGTTGCAATTCATCAGAAACGTTCAAACTGACAAAAAAGTATATTTAAACAAATTAATATGTAATATTTTTCAATTTATTGCAATAAGTATATTTTTTATCAAAAATATCAAAATTAACATTATTATAACTTAGCTTACCCATTAGTTACTGGTACATTAACTTGTCGCTTTACAATTATGGGGACGTTAATATTTAAAACTGTCTGTTTTTGGCGCTGCTCCTGTAAACTGCATTTTTTTTTCATTATATGCATAGAAATAATAGTATTGTAAAGTTTGTAAAATTGTTCAGTGCATGTTGACTGGAATTATGGTTATCATGGCGCAAACATAACAATAAATGTTTGAAAATCTTATTAAAATATATAATGAGTCTAGATGTTTTATATGTGTTGTGCCTATGTATTTTATTAAAGAGAAGTATTTAAGTAGTAATTTTTAACTATCTAGTTGCCATATTGCAAACTTTCCCTCGCTCATGTTTCAATTCCTTCGTTCCGCTCGTGATTCAAAATAACTCCCTCGCTTTAAATATATCACTTTCGTTCCTTGTCATAAAACCTAATAATATATTTCCACTATAATCAATTACCTAAACCGAAAGTAGTTAGTTTGGTCGCATATCTGTCACACGGATGTGGGATTTGATGTTTTTTTTAGTAGATGTTATAATAATTTTACTTCTTCTTTTTCGTGTAGGACACCGAGTCGTCCAAATACCTGTTAAACCTTAGTGTTAGATTTTTACTTACTTGTTGTCATTGTTTTCATCAGGAACAAAATCATTTGTAGCAAGTGCAGCACTTTTGACTGGCTCGTTCAAAGACGTATCATTATGTACTAGTAGAGTACTAGGTGGTAATTCAACAACAGTATTCTCGATCAAGCTAAAACAGCATGTTTATGGGCAAATTATTTATATTTTTTGTTTTGGATCATTATTCGGCAGATAAAATTAATTATATTAATATTCGACAAGAAATTATGGTCTGTGGCCGTGAATTCAGTTTTTGCTACACTTTTACTTACAACATAAAAGTTTCACTGTATAATTTTTTATAGTAAAAATTATGTAATGGGTATAATCTTTTTTTTACCTACCTATCTGTCGCTGAGTTGTTGAAATTGGAAGGTTGTACTTTCATCAATGGAAGGCTGTCATTAGAAATTTTCTTCTGTGATTGTTGCTTTAACCTGGGTATGGAAAGATTATAATATACTCGTAACTTGTTGGAAAAGATCGATCTGCTTAGTATGAAAATGTATCACATTTTTATTTGATGCTATTTCTTTATTCAAAATGTATGTGGTAAAATCAAGACCACTTTTCCCTTACCTACCCTCCTGCTTAGTATGACTTTGTTTCACATTTTTATGTGATGCTATTGCTTTATTCAAAATGTGGGTGGTAAAATCAAGCCCACTTTTCCTTAACCTACTCTAATAAAATAGCATTTATCCTGAAAAAATTCAAAGAGTTTCAACTAGTCAATCAAACTAAAGAACTTTAGCCAAAGCATCATAGCTCAAAAGATGAAAAAAATTGCAGCACCCGTACAATTAATTCTTGAGATGGAGCTTCCCATTTATTATCATATTTATACCAATGTTCCTCGGATCAAGTTGTTTACTTTTATGGACACCTTGAAATATTTGCAGCTTATTGCATGACAGAATAGCAGAAATTACTACTTTGACAGTCAGACTATTATTAGTTAAATCAAACTCCTTATCAAAACTCATCATATAAATTTCGCCTATAACTCGTCTGAACAGTATGGCACTTCTTTGTAGGAGTAGTATAAAAGTGAATATAGATGGCGCTGTTCATGAGCTAGGTATGTACTTTATGTTCATAAAGACGCTCCGATCTCTGAGATATCATTATAGTAATACCAAGTATCCCGTTGCGCGCCATCTATATTTTCTTAAAATAACGCGGCACTGATCTGTGGCTCTAGTATGTCCCTGATTCCGCAGGTAAAATCTTATATTTATAGTCTGTAAAATATTGGATGATCTCTGTGACGTTTGTGGCCATAGAGCAAATGACATAAGGTCCATTTTTCTAGTAAACAAAGGAAAATGGACCTTTTGTCAAAGCATTTGTTCCAAAGTCACAAACGTCACAGGGATCATCCTATATTTTACAAACTATAATGTAATGATCCAAACCCCTGACTGTGACTAATGTTGAATAAATTTAAGAAAAGTTGAATAACTTTAGGATAAGATAAAACTACTGATACTACATAGAACATACCTTTTTAAAAAGTTTTCTTTTCCTATTTTTCTTATAACTAAAGCAGATTTCTTCTTCTTTATGTTATTTTTATTACCCATTTTATTTATTGAAAATAAATAATTCACAAATAATAATGTGTTGGCGCTATCACAACTCAAAGAGGAAGCCTGAAGCCAGAAGTAAAAAGACAAATGAAAAATGACAGACAGTATCATATATTTTTCTTTACAAGTTGTGGCAATAGAATTTCTTTATGCCAATGTCAAGTTTGTTATAAATAATAAAGCTAAGGAAACTTTTCGCGAATATTACATTAAACTATGCACATTAAAGTAAGTAAAGATTAGGATAGTCTGAATACATAAATTATAGTTTAACACTATTTTCAAATATAGAACTATAGAATAAATACAAATATAGAACTAGCGAGCTTGCTAGCCCCAGTGGCCAAGGTTTGGCCTACGTCAGGAATATCGTCTCTTTAGACTTAAAAAATATTACTACTCACTCCGGTGACTTCAATTGGCACATTTGTGTCGGTTTCTGTGGAAGGGAAAATCCATAAAGACCGACAAATCTTTACGTTATTGGGTAATCAAAATTTAAAAAAAAGTTCCATATTGTTTAATTTACGAATTCGGTTCCATATTGGTTTAATTGTGGTATCAACACGAAGTTCAAACTAAACAACTTATCCTAGGGGTCATAGTATAAAATAATCTCCGAGCAATTTTCTATGAGAGGTAATAATTTTTCATGATGACCTGTCGAGCTGATTGTTATTTTGAAAAAAGAATGTTATTACGTGGTACTGAAAAGAGTTACTCATTTTCAGAATGCACCCTGTCAATATTTAAAGTGTAAATAGTTTTCTATCATCCCTTTCTTATTAGAAAAATATTTATGTATAAATTTGCTTTTCATTATCTTATAGACAGCATATAGATAGGTAAATATCTTCTCTCGCCAAGCAAGGCCGAGCTGAAGTGACAACAACGAGAAATTGTTACTCGAATATCGCTAAAAGACATAACTAACATAATAATAAGTGCAAACTTAAATAATGTCTTATGGTGTCAGCCATAAAGTACTTTATCAATCAACCTGTCCATGTCACTGACGTCATAAGTAAAATGAGCGACGTAATAATTACGAAAAAATATTTGTCAATTTTGTGGGAACTTTTGACACAGTACCGGCGCTGGCAAGAGCCATTTGGGTACTGGCGGGGTAGCGGGCGGTGCGGGATGTCATCGGGAGGCTGGTTTGTCGGCGAGAACCGTTATAATTTTTGGAAAAAATTGATTTGTTGAATTAAAATCTGTTCATCCACTAAAACCTGATAGTGTTATTTCTAGGGCATTAAAAGAGGAATATTATACATCAAGAAACTATATCAAAATAGCAGTCCAAATTACGATAAAATTGGTTTGAAAATATTTTTAATGCTCTTTTTGATATTTTTTTTATTAAAATATATCAAACCAATCGAGTCATACGATAGTGTTACTACTAGACAATATCTTTGAGTATGTCATATATTTTTTTGAGGTCTTGTTAGCATCAATAACAGGCTTAAAAACTGGATCGAAAGTAACGTTTTTCTTCAGCAGAGCGCCTTAAAGTAAAAATTGTTATTTTCGTTACGTCGTCGTGTGTCTGTCATATACGCTACCTACACGTTACTTTACGTACCTAACCTGTTCCATAAATTAACGTAACAAAAGTTCACATTGTATACTACTATTTAATCGAAAAGTCAAAAGAGAAAGTAGCAAATACAAGGGCTAGTCGCAAAACTTTAATATACTGGGTCTGCGTGCATTTTCTCCAGAGTCGGGTCTTCCGTTACAGCCTGGAGCGGTGGCGGAGGGCCCCACCTGCCAGACTGGTTCCTCCAGTCCTCCTACAATACCAGATGCTATCCCAGAGTAAAGGCATGTTTCACAGGGAATCGAAGGCAGGCGTAACCAGAATTAATAAATACAAAAAAAAATCACAGTCAAAAGTCAAAAAATAAGTCACAAGTCTAGACATCACGCATTTGCCACGCTTAGGAGGTGGATAAGCGAGCGTAGTGCATCGTGTTATATTTACAGGGCGCTGCTACCTATTCCTAAGATTTATCCGTTAGTCGTAGGGTTATGCTATTTCACGCCATCACCAAGCGGCAGACAGGCCTGATATGGGCATTATTTTCAGTTTCGTTTCAATCAAGTACAAAAAACCTAGAACAAAACACGCTAGAATATTGTATAAAATTAAAATCACTGTTATTTTGTTATTCGTCGTGTTTTGTTAAACGCCAAGAGTGATTGATAGAGACAAGTTTCTCATAACTTCATTCACATTGTTCGTAATGTTCCCTCTGAAATCTTGTGCTCTGAGTCCAGTGCTCCTACAATACCAGTTACTGGCGCGTAATCTAATAAGGGATATTAAAATATTCATCATAGTTGTGGAACTGGCCCTTCTGATCGGTGGGAGTAGTTGTAGTAGTTGTGATGTTAGAATTATGAGAGTTTAAATTATCTCGTTTTAATCGTTTGGTTGGGGACTTATTAGCAGCTTAAAGATATTATTGCACATCCTGTGCCTGAGCTATGTTATTTTATTACAAACTAATAATTACTTTGACTTTTTGCTATAGATTTAATGGAGAAAAGTCGTTCCTTTTCACACTTTCAATGCTTACACAGCTTAAGTTACAGAAAACGAACACAAAGTCACAACATTAAGTATATAGTTTTGAAGCATTGGTAGCTCAAAATAATACAATTTGTAAAAACACTTTTATTTTGAATCAAAAGTATCAATAAGGAACCATATGTTGTTGTTTATTTGTTACATACGATACAAAATACCTTTTTACAATTACATTCTAATTCACTATCACTATCAACAATACAAACAGCGCAGTATTACCAGGCTTGCATATTCATGTAGAGTAAGCAACGAGAGCTCGCCCCAGTTTTTTGCAAAGCGTTTGACTCCAGCCCAACGGCCGCACTGAATGCAGTTGATTGCAAGCCTGGGGTGAATAATGAAAAGGGCAGCGCGACGGTTTTACGCGTTTTAGGTTAGACACTGTGTCATTTTATTCAGGACTTGCTATTCATGTCTCAATTGCTTGTTTATTACCACAATTAAAATAGCAACAACACATTCCGTTCCCGCGGATGTCGTAATAGCCGACTAAGGGACTCGAGGCTTTCTTGTGTATTTACAGTTTAAGACGAACAGCCTGTGACTATGGTAATTTAATTTAATTTATTTAATTTATTTTATTAGGTTCACCAACAGGTAAATACATATCAACTTAACCTAGATATCTACATAGTGCTTATAATAATTTATGACTATATGTACACCCAATAATAGGTAAACTCAACCTGCGTTGTATTCTTTCTAATAATTAATAATAAGCATAATTGTAATACACATAATGCTCTGCCACAAGGGATTATACGTGTGTAAGTCTATGTATGTGTAGATATACCTACAAGAGCGTCCTGAGTTTCACTATGTAAAGTATATACCTACATACTTACCCTCGAACAATTTAAGACTAGTATATACTTCATTGTACTTAATGTTTTCCATGTAGTAGGTAAATAAACAGTTGCAAAGAGTTGAACCTATTGGTACCTACATATTCTAATCAAGACTGCAAATGGGCCATACAAACAAACACACCGGGGAAAACATTTTACGAGCACTTTATGATAAAATTAATAGTTTAGTTATTTTAAATCCTGAAATAGAGAGGAGCTTTGACCGGTCGTGTGCGTCAGCGGTTTCCAGCTCTTGCACGGAAATAGAGCTCCCTGTGAGTGAATCTTTGGCAGTGGCTCCCATTGCGGGAGATGTGCTCTAATGTTATTTATTATTTCCTTGAGTTGCATAGTCAACGAACGATCCGATGAACCCCGATGTCAGGTTTCAGGCATTTTCCTGAATCGGGAATGGCAAGACTGATGTTAGAGACAAAAAAGCTGTGTCGACAAAGTAGGAATTATCTTGTCAAAGAAAATCGTCTAGTGTAGGTACCTAGATGAACAAGCCCGCATTATCGTAACCTTCAATATACAACGATAACTTTAGCGTGGGTATTCGTCAGACATGCCGCACGTTATTTGACAGTTTATATGGCGTATTCGGCAAATAACTTTTGGCAGAAACACCGGTCTGAATTGGGTTGGGACCGAATACTATAACTACAAAAACCAAAGCCGTCAACTGCTAGACATAGCCAGATGGACTTGACCGAACAAATACCGTAAAATCGTGTGGCACGTGGAATAACTATCGTAGGTCCTAAGTTCATCACTACCACAACCGGTGGTGGTGTGTACCCGCGTACGTCAGCGGTTTTCTGGAGTTGCACAGAAATAGCGCTCCGTGTGAAATTTTGGCAATGACCACCATCGCGGGAGGCGAGCTACTGCGTTGTAATAAATCACACCAGACTAAAATTTATTGAAGCTTTTAAGACTTACTAACCAACACGAGCCAGGTTTTTTCATACAATCGCTCATACTCGATATCTGCGGCGCTCCATCGTTGTCGGAATAGGACGTCGCATTTCAATCATAATTTGTGATATTTTAATACATTTTTCGCTACTGTTGTGCTTCTATAATTGCGTCGATGGCGCAAAGCAGGCAGGATAATGAAATGCAATATGTTTCGGCGGCCGCAGCAGTGGCCAAACCAATATTGACTTCATTTTTTAGTACAATTTCAATTTACTACTACGGCTCTCGACAAATGGTAGTTCTACACTCGAAAGTTTATATTTACCTTTCATAATATTGTTACGAAAACGAATACGCAAATTGATAGGAATTGGATACCTAATAGAAGAAAGTAGGCACTATGACGTAAGTTCTATTTGCAAGTATAGTAGCTTAAAGGAAGTCAGCCATTACTCTAGCTTAGCATAACTCCTGACTGTTGGTTCCAACTTGTATAATACATGTGTAACAATAGTAATAAGATTTGTGACTAATCCACTTACATTATGTGTTGTCACGAAAGTGTTTAACATAAGTCATCTACATAAATAACAATGTTTATGTATGTTTTACGTAATAAAGTAGACTAGCGAAGTGAACTCTGTGACCCTTAGAAGCCTGCCAAAATCAGAACAAAACAACATGCTTAATACAGAATGAAATTAGCGACTAGGTGTGAATAGAGACACTATTGGACTGGGCTATGAAGAGACAGGAAGACGAACTAGAAAGTGCTTCTCCAGCATAAGTATAAAAGATAAAATAGCGTTACTCAAAACAATACACAATAGAAGGGGAACATGATAAGACACCAGATACACAGTTGTTCAACAAAACTATTATTTCAAGGTCAAAGGTTGATGCGAGTAAGCAGGTGCTTCTCTAAATTTAACAGACTTGTTTGGGGAGCGAAATTCAAGGCATTTACAAAAAAGCTTTCGTATATTCCGTAGATTTATCACTTGGTAACTTTTTGCGAATCATTAGAAGAAATGTGGTGGTAGTTGTACTAGCCTGACACCACAGCATCAATTAACAATTTTATCAGCTGAAGCATTGCACACAAGTAAATCGGGTGCACTTGCACGACAATTGCACTTGCAAGACAATATCTTCTTCTTTATCTTTGTGAATCAATGGTAATCTCGTCAAATTTTGCTTGCCTAGAATTCGGCCGCCTTAATAGCTTCTGTGGTAGCGTAAAACAGGCATATTCGTCGATAGAAAAGCACAGTGTTTTAATCTAGTCGTCCGCAGTATCTTTGCAGAAGCTACCCATTTGGTAGACGTCCGTCGGTGAAGAAGGTTATGCCGGTTTTCCTCACTACATCACAATTCGCTTTATAGACGACGCTTTATAAGACGATATAACTCTACATAATCAAAAGTTTGTTTACTTTGTTCGTACACGGTGGCGTATATTTAGACGATGCAATGTCAGACCATTTTGCTGCGCAGTATTTTATTTTGGTTGAAAAACATCTGATATACCTATGGTAACGGTTTAGTCGCTCCATGTCGAAATATCTTTGTCAAAAATGGGTCGTAACCACTTGGCCCGTAGATTTTTGTATGAACCAAATCCGTATAGAAAGGACATAACCTTCACATACAGTTGACGTCAGAAATTAAGATTTTTAATACAGAATTTGAAGCTGATTCGACCCTTCGGAAGCTCTAATTTTCAGTGTGTTTCAGTTTCTCCAATCTACTTAATAAAAATGCGCTAGGAATTGTTTTAGGTGCGTATTTAAAACATTTCGTTTCTATGTTTGGATATAATTAATATGTAGTCTTTTAATTTTTTGATGCAATCCAACAATAAGCGCCTGGCCATTGTGTTGTAATTTGTTTTTATTTTTGCATCATTATTTCACTTTTGATAATAAAGTTTATGTTTAATTCCTTAAACAGACCTTTACCAATACATATTTTACCGGTACCTACGGTAACTGAGTATTACTCTGCTGATAATTTTAATTAAGTATTAAATTGTTATAATCGGTAAACAATAAATAATCTACCTAGACTTTTTTTATTGAACTTGTAAATTAATATTGTTATCAATATTACTTAGTCACGTGTGGCAATATGACATCTACTACCGGAAACATATTCTAAAGCCACCCATAAGATCTATTCATCTTATATCCCACCAGCTGGAAAACATCACGAGTGCACCCCATACCTAAAACAAAAGATATTTCTCATGCCGAAAATTATCGTCCAATAGCCATTCTCTCTAGTCTAGCGAAAGTATTCGAGTCTATTATCCACTCAAAATTAACTTCCCAAATAAGTCCTTTTATTACTAATTCTCAACATGGTTTCCGCAGACGACGTTCTGTTACTACCAATTTATTAACAATAGTTGACAAAATTTCACAGTATTTAGATAAAGGTTTCCAAGTAGACGTTATTTACTTCGATTTTAAAAAGGCATTTGACCAAGTAGAAAATGACATACTCTTAAACAAACTAGCAGTATTCGGTTTCACTCCTCGCCTAGTCCAATTATTTGCAGATTATCTCAGGGACCGCCAACAGTTTGTGAGACATGGGTGTTACGTGTCTGACTCATACCATACCAGATCTGGCGTAAGCCAGGGTTCCATACTCGGGCCCCTCCTTTTTACCTTGATGGTGAATGACCTTGAAAGTGTAATTCATTTTTCCGATTGTCTTTTGTACGCGGATGACCTTAAAATTATTCGTTGTATTGTTGACCCTACAGACTGCATTCAATTACAGAAGGATATTGATGCGTTGTTTAAATGGAGCACCGAAAATAAATTATACTTTAATCCATCTAAGTGCAGAACAATGACATTTACTAGACGAAGAATTCCAATCCAAACTACATATCACCTTGAAAACAGCCCAATAGAACATGTAAATACCATCAAAGACCTCGGTGTAACTTTTGACTCGCAACTCGCCTTTAATAAACACATATTATCCGTCGCAAAGGAAAGTTTTAGAAGACTAGGTTTTATTATGAGAAATGCAAAAGAATTTCAAAACCCAAGAGTAGTCAAATTACTGTACACTTCATTAGTAAGGAGTAAGCTTGACTCATCGTCTATTGTGGTGAGTCCTCATGAAGAGTCTTATATCCTCCTTTTGGAGAAAGTACAAAAGGCTTTCATACGTTTTTTATACAAGAAAGAGTATGGATACTACCCTTTCTTGTATCCCTCTAAATTTATTTTGGGTATGTTGGGGATGAATTCCTTGGAGGTTAGGCGCAATTTTGAGAAGTTGTGCACAGCATGTCACTCATTGCGAGGGGAATCCGACTGCCCGGAACTGGTCTCCAGGGAGTGCACTCTCAGTGTCCCAGATAGATATCTGCGAGGTCGCAGCCATCGGCTGCTTGCCGAGGAGGTGGTACGCACGGAGGCGCACAGGGCATCTCCACTTGTAAGCGCGCGCACTCAGCTCAACCAGCTTCTCTCTGTGGCACCGAACTGTGACCTTTTTAACAAACTGCGGAGCATTATTTTACAATTTTGTGAAACTTCAGACAATCGTTTAAGTTCTGTTATTTAGTTACTAATTAAGTTAAGTTTGTCAGCGCCTTGGCGTAATACTGCTGTAATGCTGTCAAATTATGTTTATGAAAATAAAATAAAAAAAATCATCCATGAAATCCATACGGAAGATCTATTTTGGTATAAAATAATACCCACAGTTGAGCCAATTAAAATGACCGATCTAACACATTTTAAATACACAATAATATTTTAGCAATGTAGTCCATTGAATAAAAAGTTCTAGAGTGCGAGAGTTGGTAACGTAAGATGTTTCTTCGGAAACATGTCAAGAGTCCCTAGGTAATAAACATACTAAAACCCCCGGACACTAGGAGGAGCCCCGGAGTGGGGGGAGGGGGGGAAAGGGTCCATTTTTTCATTTTTCGCTTAAATATCAAAAACGGTACAAGTTAGAGAAAAACGTTCAAGGAAAAGTTGAAAGGCCATAAAATTATCTACAAGTTATATCTAAATCACTTTTTCCTATATCCTACCGTTTCTGAGTTACACGCATTAAAAAATGATTTTGGCTCAAACAATTTTCCCATACTACATACCCATGTTTATCACATCAATCGATCAAAAAATATTTCTTTCTTCCATAAAACTCAAATGTGCAACTTGTGACCGGTACTGATAGATTGATCTTGATTAGGTCTATCATTGGTAAAATAAACACATTCCTCCATGGAAGCCTTTAGGAGGAATCGATTGTCAAAAAATTATATTAGGGTAGTTTTAGTTACTGAACTTGATCTATTTATTTTTTTCTTCCAAAAAAACTCAAAAGTGCAACTTGTGACCGGTACCGATAGATTGCTCATAATTAGGTCTATCATTGATAAAAATACTAGATTCCACCATGGAGGCGTTTAGGGGAAATTGAACTTTATAAGGGTAATTACGATACCTGAACATTTTATTTTTTTTCTTCCAAAAAGCTCAAAAGTGCAACTTGTGACCGGTACTGATAGATTGCTCTTAATTATGTCTATCATTGGTAAAAAAAACACATTCCTCCATGGAAGCCTTTAGGAGGAATTGATTGTCAAAATATTATATTAGGGTAGTTACGCAACTTGACCTTTTTATTTTTTTTCTTCCAAAAAGCTCAAAAGTGCAACTTGTGACCGGTACTGATAGATTGCTCTTAATTAGGTCTGTAATTGGTAAAAAAAACACATTCCTCCATAGAAGCCTTTACGAGGAATCGATTGTCAAAATATTATATTAAGGTAGTTTGAGTTACTGAACTTGAACTATTTATTTTTTTCCTTCCAAAAAACTCAAAAGTGCAACTTGTGACCGGTACCGATAGATTGCTCATAACTAGGTCTATCACTGATAAAAAAACCAGATTCCACCATGTAGGCGTTTAGGGGGAATTGAATTTTATTAGAGTAGTTATGATACCAGAACTTTTTATTTTTTCTTCTAAAATGCTCAAATGTGCAACTTGTGACCGGTACTGATAGATTGCTCTTAATTAGGTCTATCATTGGTAAAAAAAACACATTCCTCCATGGAAGCCTTTAGGAGAAATTGATTGTCAAAATATTATATTAGGGTAGTTTGAGTTACTGAACTTGAACTATTTATTTTTTTCCTTCCAAAAAACTCAAAAGTGCAACTTGTGACCGGTACCGATAGATTGCTCATAACTAGGTCTATCACTGATAAAATTGAATTTTATTAGAGTAGTTATGATACCAGAACTTTTTATTTTTTCTTCTAAAATGCTCAAATGTGCTCAAACTAACTCAAACTACCTTAATATAATATTTTGACAATCGATTCCTCGTAAAGGCTTCTATGGAGGAATGTGTTTTTTTTTTACCAATTACAGACCTAATTAAGAGCAATCTATCAGTACCGGTCACAAGTTGCACTTTTGAGCTTTTTGGAAGAAAAAAAATAAAAAGGTCAAGTTGCGTAACTACCCTAATATAATATTTTGACAATCAATTCCTCCTAAAGGCTTCCATGGAGGAATGTGTTTTTTTTACCAATGATAGACATAATTAAGAGCAATCTATCAGTACCGGTCACAAGTTGCACTTTTGAGCTTTTTGGAAAAAATAAAATAAAATGTTCAGGTATCGTAATTACCCTTATAAAGTTCAATTTCCCCTAAACGCCTCCATGGTGGAATCTAGTATTTTTATCAATGATAGACCTAATTATGAGCAAACTATCGGTACCGGTCACAAGTTGCACTTTTGAGTTTTTTTGGAAGAAAAAAATAAATAGATCAAGTTCAGTAACTAAAACTACCCTAATATAATTTTTTGACAATCGATTCCTCCTAAAGGCTTCCATGGAGGAATGTGTTTATTTTACCAATGATAGACCTAATCAAGATCAATCTATCAGTACCGGTCACAAGTTGCACATTTGAGTTTTATGGAAGAAAGAAATATTTTTTGATCGATTGATGTGATAAACATGGGTATGTAGTATGGGAAAATTGTTTGAGCCAAAATCATTTTTTAATGCGTGTAACTCAGAAACGGTAGGATATAGGAAAAAGTGATTTAGGTATAACTTGTAGATAATTTTATGGCCTTTCAACTTTTCCTTAAACGTTTTTATCTAACATGTACCGTTTTTGAGATTTAAGCGAAAAATGAAAAAATGGACCCTTTCCCCCCCTCCCCCCACTCCGGGGCTCCTCCTAGTGTCCGGGGGTTTTAGTATGTTTATTACCTAGGGACTCTTGACATGTTTCCGAAGAAACATCTTACGTTACCAACTCTCGCACTCTAGACCCCCTTTGGAGGCACTCATTCAATGGACTAATGGCTATGGCACAATATTTACTGTCACATCCGGCTTGTTAGGGTGGCCTAATAATTACTTTAATAGGTGCACTGTCGCAGAAAGATTCAACGATCATAAAGAACTTAGACTGAAAATTTTTGTAATCTTAATCGCGCTGGTTTGTTTATAAATTGTGACAAAGTCATCATCATCGTACACTCATGCAGCGCTGGTAGTTTAACTAGTCACTCTTTAGTCAACCAGTCATTTATCGCGTAGTGTGCCAAGAAACGATGACTGCAGTTCAGGTTAAAAGTTAATCAGAACTATTTTGGTTCCATTCGTCAGCTATCGGGATGACTTTGGAAAGTTCTTGCGATACATCGGGCCACATATTATGCATTGGGCCGATCGTATTTCGGCAGATTCAGATGTTCGCGCCGCGCTTGAACGCGTATTCGTACAGAGTTTAGCCAGGAATCCTAGCGCTCTGTCCGCGTTGTTCTCATGCTAACCAGCGCATGGGGGCTACGCGGATGGTTGGCGTGATCTGCTCCCATGAATTTAGTACTAGGAAGACTAAACTACTCGTAAATGTCTAAAACAATTGCGCAGTAGACTTTTCACCAACTTTCCTCGGAAGATAATGACGTGCATCATTTAACAAATTACATGTTGGTTGTCGTAGTAGAGTTATTCATCAAGTACTGGATAGCCGGGACTAACCTAGGCTTGGCGTACACTACGAAGTATAGAACTAATAATTGCAAAATAAAACAGTTTGCGTCAGTTAATAGGGATCATGACCTGGCGAAAGCACCTGGAAGGTTGCCAATTTTCTCTATGATTCGCTACCACCCACTCTTCTTGCATCATTGTAATTAATTCGTTTCATTACATTATTTTCATAATGTAAGGGATGACCTGCACATGAAACTGAATAACTTTCCCCAAAGAAAATACCTAAGTCAGAATATGAGAAAAAGCTATATGTGTCGGCAATAAAGTAAATTAAGTACCTAAAATCTAAATGTTTCTTAGAGGCCATACATGCGAAATATATTTTTTTTTCGTCTTTTATATTGATTAGGGTATCGTTACTGTTATTAATTCTGTGGTATCGCTGCATAGATTTATTTGGAATAAAATCATTTAAGTTTTTGACACGAGATATTTGCTTCTAAAGGGGGCGTATTTCAGCCTACATTACACTAGACCTGAAACATCATGTAGCAGGATCCCTACGAAAAAAAAAGAACTATAGGGCATTGAAATAATTATTAAATAATTCATAGGGTTTTTATGTTCTTCCTCATTGTGCTAATTGCTGTTTCAAAAGACACGATGTGTGGGTATATTTGATCGTGTTGTTTTTAGATTTCCTATTTTTATACAGTTTTATAAATATCTCGCCTACTACTGTAATTAGGTCAGCGAACTTTGCTATGGCAGACCCAACGACCAATAGTTGCTAACAATCTTATTGATCTAAATCTTAATCCTAAATGGTTCTTTCATCTACGTAATAAACCTGATTTTTTAGATGACTTGACGAAGAACCTGATTTATCAGAACTGGACTGGGCCTAATTTTATTTACCTGTTTTGGAGCAAGTAAGAAAAAAATACCTAGCTGACATATGACATTAGACTCCAAATCCTGAATTCCCTTACTCCAAATGACATCACATTGAAAATGACAACAATCTGGATTTCCGACATTTCCCTTACGCACGTGCGTGTGACGCCAACAGCCAAGAGTTGCGTAAAATTGTATCAAATTGACCACGTTTACAACGTTCTGATATTGAGGCGGATAGTTTCATAACCCACGCGTTTCCCGGTTGGAAAATGGTGTAGTGGGGAAACCTTGTTTTCTAGTAGTGTACCCAGTTGAATCCTATGCACGTTTATTCAAGAAATCATGGGTCTCTTCTAGGCGTGAGTATCTGTGTGCAAAAAAATCACTTTCACAACACCCCAGCTTACCAAAAAATGAGCTAAAATGGAAATAATCCCCGCAGTAGTACCGAGGTGTCTGGTTCAAGAGATAACCTTATGCGCGTGAGCAGAGCACGTGACGTTCGCCGTTTACTTAGTTCGCGGTTGACGAAGAAAGTCTGACAATGTAACCTGATTGATGTTTTATTTCCCTGATAGCCTGTGGCACATCCAACGACTCATAAAGTTAGGCACGATAGGTGCACCGAAAGAAGTGGTATTGGTCGACTTGGTGCCCGGTCGTGCGAAATTAGATTAGCACTTAAAGTGTCAGAAGTGTTTCTGTATAAATTCCTATTCCTGTTGGGATAGTTTTGTTTTAAGGTGGTTTTATATGATACCTTTCCGAATTGAGTTCTGCTGATACATTTCATGTCATGTCTGTAATTTATGACATTTACTTGAATCCTTAACATGATTAATACATTGTCTATTTAGTGGATCGTGACTGAAAGTCTTTAAAGAGGCTCTGAATTCAGGTTGTCTGGAACCAAGACAATCTTGCCAGGTGTGTGTATTTTTCATTCAAATCGTCGACGGGACAACTGTAGAGTGGACCTACAAACCATAGTCAATTTCTTCACTTGCCCTACTGGTCAGACCACCAGTGAGAGCAACTAATGCTGGCGACCGTCAAAGCCGGGAGGGTGACCGAAAAACTGACCTAATGACGTTTGAGGTCTGGGCAATAATGGGTTTGCCATCGAATCGATAGAAGAAGACTCGTGACTCACCTGAGATAATTATGTGTTATGTCCTGTAGTTTTCAGACTTTTAGAATAACAATGATGTCACCTGTAGTAAGGTCAAAAAGCTATGCGTACGTGAAAGAATGCCCAGTTTTTCTCATAGCATTAAACTTTACTTTGACTCACTGTACTGTAAACATAGTTTAACCTTAGTCTGCTGAATGTTTTAGGTAGCAAATTTCTGTGGAAATGACTTTTACATGGATGTTAACACAGTTGATATGAACTTAACACTTGTTACAGTGAACGTGAAAATTTGTATCTCAACAAACCTTCCTTCGTTATTTGTTACATTTTTAATAAAAAGTAAATCAAATCCTTGTTCCTACCGTAGTAGATTTAAATTGCCACACCTAAAATGCAGATTTCAAATAAGAAGCACCCTTTGTTTTCCGTAAGAGTCACAATCAATGGAATAGGCCTGACAATGAAACATATTGTGCCAATTCGTCTTTTTGACGTGGGGAGTATTGCAAGTATTCTTTAAGAGGCTGACACGAGCTAAAAACCGGTCCCTTTCTGACAAATGTCAAACTGCGCGCGTGCGAACGGGACGGAATCTTGCCGATTCAATGATATTTTCGTATTTTCGATGTTAACTCGGTCAAAAATAAGTAATTTGAAAATCAAAAACAATATGTCGATAGAGTATTGTAAGGCGCTCATTCTGATAATAAACACTTAATTATTGCGTGGGTTTTGTTCATACAGTTTGCGATATAATAGATTTTTAGAGGTAACTTTACGATGTTTTTCTATCAAGCTAAATTACTAATATCATGTTTTGGAAACAATAACACTACAGCAAATATCCTGAAGATTATTACCTTTTTTTTCGTCAGTTTTTCTGCATTTTATCTAGGGTAGAAATCACTTATAAAAGTAGCTTTTAGCTCTACTCAGCCCCTTAATAAGGGTCTAAGTCGAACGGGCATAATATGGGCCTGTACGGTACCTGTATAACATATAACATAAGTATACTAAATTTGCATAGCACTGACCTTTTTCCCACAAAAAAAGTATTGTCTTGATCTTGAGCGAATAAAACATACATCACGACGGCAAGTCTATAATTTTATGTCTCCAAATACATACTATCAAATTATTACCTGAGGACTATATCTAGAAATACCTGTTCCACACAACTTAGTCATACATAGTAAAGTTAAACAATGGCATTTTTCACAGCATGATTCATAATTTCATGCTGAAAATAGTAACATATTTTTAATTTTCGTGAATACTAAGGAGATGATGAAATAGATAAAAAAGTTATACGATAAGTAATGTTGCATCATACTGTTTGTAGGAGTTTTTTATTTGGTTGCTTTGGTAGCTTTTTTTAATTTCAACGTCCTGCGATATAGCTACTAGTAAACCACTGACTTTGTTGTGTAACGACCGACGTCTTAATTATCATAAACAGCAATCGGGATCAACGAACGTGTCAAAGGCCCACTAACCAACGAAACCATCCTACTTACTGACATTCAGGTGTTTCAGCCAGAAATGATTTAACCGAACTAGGAACATTATATACTTCAACTTTCTGCCCCTGAGATCGACCCAGGGATTTTCTCGGGTGCTTTGGACCACTCGAACCATTAGGCAACAGAAACAAATATTTGCATCAGAGTCCACATCAAAATACGCTCCCTTTTTACTAATTAGTTGAAACTTTCCGTTAGTAATTCGTTCGATTATTTTCATACCTATAGTCTTCCCACGAGCCACTTGCTACAGCCAGTATCTAGACCGATAGCTATATGCGCAAACGCCTGCGTCACACTTATTCTCATTGAACGTTAGTCTGTATGTCTGTCCGTGTAAAGTATGTACCATTACTAACAGCTCAAGTTAATAATCATGGAATCATTTTATACCTACTGGTTACCCTTAATAATTTTATTACATAGGATGTGTGTTGAGTTAATCCCTATTTGATATACCTAACTGGAGGTGTTACAGATTGTACACTTGGTGTTCTCTTAAAATTTTGTTTATTGGAAGGATCAAATTGGCCCATTTTTATCTTATATTTATTGTGGGAAAAGTAAAGTAGAGCTTTGCGCTCGTTAAACGTAAATAACTGTTAAGTAAATTAAACATGCTGATTGGGTATAATGTGATATACGACTACGTTTTCCTCCTGAAAGTGAGTAAATAGGACGATTATCATGCTGTACTTTTTTATTTTGATGATTCACTCGTATTTTCTATTACAAGATCGTATAACTAATTATGACCCTATATCGAGACTTGCTAACAATGAACTGGTAGGTAATTAGTGCCAAATAAAGAGTATGGTCCAAACAACGGCGGCAACAGTATTGAAACGATTAGGTAGCTACTTAAACTGACAGTCTAACACCCTTGACAGGAATGTTATGTAACCGTTGAAATATTTACGCAGTTGTTAAGAATATCTTATATTACTATAATAATCAATAAGATAAGAGAAGATTACCATTCATCACTTGCCAACTATTGCTTATCGCTATTTCTACAGTCTAGTTATGTTGTGTGAACGTTGTTGTTGGTCCCAGACCAATGGTCTCCAATATGGACGTACCCCACGTATGGTGTTTACGCCCACTAACTCAGTACCTACATACCTACTGCCTAGTATATATAAATTGCACTGAACTCTGAGATCGATCTTGACAGCGATGTTGACAAATCTCAGCACTCTAACGACACTTTGTTATCACACTCAAGATCGATCTCAGAGTTAAGTGCGTTTTATTAATACGGGCCTAAGTTTGGAACTTCTGATACCAAGGTTCATCACAATGGTCATCGACTTAAATGTCCTGAATGATCGCTGTGTCGAAAGGCTAATAGCGATCGTATGATGATGTACGTCAGCCAACTATTTATACGATGATAACATTGTATAACTGGACGTAGTTATGCCAAAACGTTCCAGTCCACACCTGGTTGAAGTTGAGAAAAATGCATTTTTGTGTTTTTTTTTATTTACTTTTTTACCTTAATTAATACAGCCAAACTTTCTTGGAGATAATATAGAAAACGAGTTTGGCTATGCTCTGTTTTGACAGTTTCTGTCTTATTATATCATAGATACACTCTTTTTTACTATTTTCGTTTTGGAACGTTATGAGAAAATTGATTTTTGTATGGAATGAAGTAAAACACAATTTTGCCATAATGTTTCAAGTGCAGCAATACAAAGTTTTTACAAAATTTGTGACAAAGGTAAGCTCTCAAAGGTTTGGTAAGATAAGATAAGGTAGGTATGGTAAGGTAAGATTAGGTAAGACAAGGTAAGGTAAGGTAAGGTGAGGTAATATAAGGTAGGTGTCAGTATAAGGAGGTAATATGGTGTAGTGTATAGGTGTGTGTTTTGTATTTTATGTCATTGTGTACATTAATGTGTTTTGTATTTGTGTTATTGTAAGGTAAGGTAAGTAAGTACTAAGTAAAGTTTGTATCATATTCTAGATTTATTTTATAGTATTACAATAAAAAATGTCTCGTCTTTCTGTATTATTGTTTATAGATGTTTAATCTGAAAAAAATGTTTTTTTTTTTAATTTTATTTGTTTTGTTTATTCCATGTAAGGTAAGATAAGGAAAGTAAGCAAGGTGAGGTAAGTAAGGTAAGTTAGTACTTTTCTGTATTTTATGACCTTGTAACCAATAAAATATTTGAATTATAAGGTAAGGTTAAGGTAAGTAGGTAATAAAACCCAAGAAAATTCAGAAAAATGAAATTATAATGGTAAAGTAAAGTAAGCTTCTTCATACTACACTTTTTAGTCCTCCATATCATCTATTTCAAGGTCTGGCTGTCCACCATATCCATCAACATCATCAGAAATTTGATCAGAAGCCTTCAGCTCTTTGTAGAAATCAATACAATCGTTTGGAATAAGATGGTATATGGATTCTAAGTCAGCCAATTTTGCAGGAGCTATTGGTTTTCCATTAGGCCACAATAGATTCATGTCAGCTTTTTGTATAGGACGTAGTTCTCCTTTAATTTTTTTCTCAATTCTTAACTCCTTGTACTCTGTTTCTTCCATGGAGGTTCTCATGTAAATTGAGTAAAGCTCATCTTTTTTATTAAAATCTCTTTGGTTTGCAACCAGTTTACTTTGGTTTTGTCTGTAATTTTTTTCCTGTTGACTATGTTTCAAAGTAACTTACAATGTTCATACACCAACAGTCATGATATTTTTTTAAAGTACTTATACCTATATGATACCAAAACATTTTTGTATGGGGACTGACATTATTAGTATGGATCTGACAGACGGATGCGTCACGCAGCGATTTATTCACGCACAACGCAGCGTTAAGTGTGAGAACCACCGAAAAGCCCACAACGGCCAAAATAGACCTAATTCAACGGAAACATTTGAACAAAATTCATTACATGAAATCCTATTATACGTTACAATGTGTCAAACAGGTTTGTTTCATTTTAAACAATATTCAAAATCACAACTTGTAATGCGCTAAAAAGTTACATGTGTATTGTAACAACTACGATTTGTAATTTAAATTTTTCCATAATGTTTCAACCACGGTTGGAACGTTTTTCAATTTTGTAGTGCGCTACATTAATTTCTCATAAATGTTTCACGTGAGTTTGTCACATTATGGCAGATTGGAAATGTTTTTCAAATATGTCTCACATATACTTGTAATATTGTTGCATATAAGTTTTGCAGAAAATGATAAGAATGTGGGATGGAACGTTTGGGAAAAATATATAGGGATGGCATAATCTTTTTGGTGTCTTTGCTATATGGTAGAGAAGCTTAAAATTAGTAGTTTGGTGTAAATAACTCATTTTTGGTCACTTTGTGGGTTGGAACGTTATGGCATAACTACGTCCAACTATGATACAGCTTAAGAATATAATCATGTTTAGGTCGCAGGATATACCTATCTATGTAAATGTGTGAAAGTAATTCGAATACTACCAAAGATCTAGTAATGTGCCTATAAGAGCAAAGATTAAAGTTAAGGCAGTTCTAATCAAAGTGAAAAACAATAATTTGGCCAAGTACGAGTTCGGTAGAGCATTCCAGATAAAATCGAGAAAATAGATTCATTTTTCATGTGAGAGTCTTCTTAATTCCAATTTTCAGTATTTGTTGTTATACCTGCAAATATTACTTTCAGAGCTCTCCTCAACACAAACAAACGTATTTTCATCTGGAAATGTAGGTCGTAACCCTCTCCTGATTATCTCTTTAACGTATGAAGGAGCTGTATCCAAAATGGACAAATTCCCGACATATACAGAGAATAACTTCCAAATGTGTTGCCACGATTTCACGCTTGATAGAATGTTGTTTTGGATGCCGTTGCCAAAACATTTGAGAAAGTATTGACTAAATTTAGACACCATCTGTTACATGTTTATGGTTTTAAAGCCACGTTTTTAATGGTCTGTAACGACGGTACGTATGGAAATCTATGTTGCTCGCACTTCTTAGAATTTGAACTTTGGATGCTAGAATTGAAGCTACTGGGTTTATAGAAAGTTATTCTCCGATATTTTCTCGAATCGAGATAAACAGGGTGTGAGGGACAGCCCTCAGTATACTGAAATGATGCATGGGAGCATAAGTCAGGAAATGACAAAAAAAAATTGGAATCCCATACTACAAATATGCCAGCAGTGGGAAGTAATATCTTTTGACGTTTCCGAAATATACTTACTCCAAACCCGTTTACACCCCGTATAAATTATGCTTTCCTTGGGCACGTTTACGTGGATATTTTAATTCATCCACCGTCGGATATCTGTCAACACGCTTACCTACATCTATTTATATATACTTACTTACTGGTAAATCTGTTTCATGGCCGTGTATAAGTAAATTTAAATATTTATTGATAACACTGTCTCCGACCGTCTATGAGTAGGTTTACAATCAATGACAAAATGAACGTAATGTTTTCAACAACGATAAAACATAATAATATTGAATTCAGTTCTGTAAATCTTTTGTTATGAAATTGGTACAGTAGGTTCAGGTGCAGCCTATTTCCTTTGATGTTAGGTATATTCATTTATAATTGTCATTGAAGAAGTAGGTTTTGGTTGGTTTGCCTACTCATTTTCTTTGCTAGGCTTTTATCCAAAAAACTTGTTGAAATGTAAGGTTTCTGCCTATGACATTTTTAGTTTACTTAGACTCTCCTATTTGATATGTGCACAATGCAATTCTATATTTAGACGACACATATGTGCGTGTGTGTGTGTTATCTATCAGGCAGTCATCGGCCTAAAAAAGTGGTTATCATCACATTATCAGCGCTTCTATAATTGTTCCTATTTACGGTGTTTCGGATATTTAGCTAGGCATTAAAACGCTGAAAAACATATTCTGCCAAAAGCAATTTGGCATTCAAGTGCCATATAAATTGCTGAAAAGCACTTTATCCTGTTCGTTTCCGTTAGTTGCTATTTCTTTATCAGCAGTCATAATAGTCAGGCGAAAAAAAGTGTTTTGAGGTTCAATATTTCAGGATTTTTAGCTGTTTAGAAAATTCCTACAAGCATCTTTAATAATAACTTCGCTATCACGCGAAGGTATATTTCTACCTGACCTGGTTAACACGCTAGTAGCTAACTAATACCCGTCGGTCAACATCAACACAGCACGAGATTTTTCCTCAAACACACGCTAAAATAACTCAATAAGCAGCCAGGAGGTCGTCAATATACGGTTCAACAAGGCCGTGTGCGTACGTGATCCCTGCACCGTTTGTCGTCCTAAATGATGCCATCTTAGTTGAATCCGGCTAAGCTTATTAAATGTTGGCAATAATATTTGCAACGATGGCGAGGTTGGAAAATACCTAATTCAAAACACTCCCATTTTGTGCACTCTGCACCGCCTGGCAAAGGCCTCAAAGATTGCTGCACAGGGCGGTACCGAACGATGGAATTTCCGGAAAACTCTATTTCCAAACATAGTCTTTTCCACAAAGCGTCCAAATCACCCGACCAGAATTTGTCCGACTCCCAAATTCTGTTTATTTAAAAATCAAATTATTTCATACTGATTGATCTGGCAATCTTTTTATACTTGTTTACATGCTCGTAATCATGGGGCATCCACGACCTTATTTCGGTCAATTGATAATACACTAATTATTTAATGAAAAAGGCTAATCTGTTCTGTCCGCCGTCTAATTTAAAAATAACTAACAACTGATACTACTATAAAAAGAAATATGTTTGTTTGTTTTTTGTATGCATGTAATCGATTTTGGAAACTACAGGACCGTTATGAAAATCTTTCACCATTAGAAAGCTACAGCACCCCTAAGTAATGTACGTACCTACTATTTACCTTAGGAAAATGTCTTTCTCTCGGGAAAACAACAGGCAGCGGGTGAAACATTCCACATACCTTTTTCTTGATACCTTGTTCAACTGTTACAAATAATCCTCCACCACGTCCCCGTACAAATTACCTACCTACTTATGCAAGAGAAATCGCTGTTAAACTAAATATATTGCTAAATTATAAATACTATGTGAAAAAGAAAAGATATGAATTCTTGCCTACAATAATAACAAACGTAAACAGGTGTCCTTCGTAACGTTTGCACTAGCTTAGAGGTGTGTGCATTTCTTTTTCTTGGAAGTCATTACATTATCATTAGTAAACACAGTAGAATTAGTTTCCTTCCTATTTATAATTCTTTTGTTATTGAATTTTGTTTAACTGTTGCGTAAGTCTCGTGACCCTAAAAGCTATTTGTTTTGTTGACGATTGTTTGTGCATCGGTAAAGTGTATTTCTAATTAGTTTTTTCATTAGTGTTTGTTTAGCGAGAAAGTGTTACAAACTCTCACACGCGTGTATTAATTTTATTGTCCTTGATCCGCCTAATCATTTTATTTAGAAGTGTGCATGATTTAATCCCAAACCAGTTATAGACCGTTCTTGCTTAAATCATATATTTAGGTAATTAATACATAAGACACACACAAACACATTTTTAATATTCTTGCTAGATACCTACTAACATTTCCATTTTTAAGTGTTTCCATACGTATTTTAGGCTTTTTCAAAAAATATGGCTATGATTTGCTCAATATATATAACTGGTTAAACACTGTTGTTGGCAAAATACAAAATTATTGAACGGTTTTGTATGTCAGTCAAGTAGATAATCCAGCTTCCCACCCTCAACCCACCTGTCCCAATGGGAGGGTGAGACGAGGGTCGTTGCCCCCGTGGCCTCGAGGGCATTGCCCTCGTCAGCTGTTGCACACCACAGTTATAGGCATCTCGCGTTTGACCTACATTTGCACACATTGATAGTCGCTAGTCGCTACTGCTCGCTGTGACAACTGAATATACAAATTTTCCATTAAATAATCGTGTTTCTAACTATTTGAACCTTGTAGCCCTTCTAGAAGTTATTTTGTTTACCTACAATTATTATAGGATTACGAAACGTATTTCGAACTGCCCGGTATTTAATGCCCGATTCCTATTTAATTTACATTCAGGTAAGGTCTTAAATACCACTGACTGATTTTAACAAAAATCAATGTTAACAAAACAGACAGAATAGATACCAGCAGTCTATCTTCTTGTAAGGCTTTTAGGAGAAGTCATGGATGATGAGGCTAGTTGGCCGAGTGGTGACGGAGAAGGGAAAAGGTTAGCTACCCGCCTAGTCGGCAAAAGTTAGCAAAAATTTGGAATTTAATCTTAAAAAAGCATCTTCTTTCTGGAACATACTCCCTCGCCAATCCTAGTATTTAATGACTTTGCAGTCTTGACGAACAAAACCAACCTTTAAAATACGGCCATCTCTTCCAGACTAAACCTGTACACGATTATACCTAACTGGTACCAATTCCATTACATAACACAGGTATCTAAATTAGTATGTCGGTCACGTGTAGATCAATTAATTAACACCAAGAACATTAACGGAAACCAATCGGCGCAGGAGTCTTGTAAACATGGTATATGATCGCGTTTGGCTTCTATGGCAGTCTGCGTTGGTGGTCTCATGGTTGTGATATGTGTCGGGTCTGTTGGATATGTGAAGCGTACCTTGGATATCCATCGGCGAACTTGTTATATTATTTCATCTAGTTTTGTTGGTATCATGATGGACAGCTGTAGACCTGAAAAAAGCGCTGCATTTGCTGACGAATCCATGCAATTTTTTTTCGGTTTTAATACTTTCGTTACTCTGACGGTTTTTTGGTTTTATCAAAGAAAACTAATGGTATTATTGAAGGTTATTATCACAATGTTCTTAAGATCATTCACGCCTTCTGTTTTACTTTGTAATGTAAACAAGATGATTGATCATCAGTGAAATCATAATCACCTGACGAAATTAAGGTTAAGTGATTAGGCGACTAAAGCAGATAGGCGTTCGTTGCCTCTAGAAATTAGCGTTGCTTACGTGTAAGTATGCATGCTTATGCATATAATCACGTCTTTAACCCTTATGGAGTAGGCAGAGCGTTAACGTTATCCAGTATATTTATATTGAATGTAAAGCACTAAGCCCAAAACCCTCAAGTAAGGTGAAAACACAATTTTCTGTAATTTCAGAACCTTGAAAACCATGTCCGTTACTCGTGAGTTTTTGAATTTTTCTACAATACCTACTTACTTAAAGATTACAATTAATTCACAATAATTGTTGCGGTCTGCTTTGCGTCTTTCTTCTATATTTTTTGACCTACGTATCGTTTTTTAGGGTCTATCTACCTTTCGAACGAAAAACTGTGTATGAAATGTCAATTTGATATTTTATTGCCTTTGATCTAGTCATAATCGTACTCTTTAATAAAGAAAGTTAAACACGTAACAACTGCTCCACTTTACGACATTCGGAAATCCATCGTCGAGTTTTAGTATTATTTATGGTTGTTATGTGTACCTACACGAAATATTGGTTATTGTAAACGTAGATATAGGAAAATACAGAATTATAGGCGAGAAAAAACTAGTAATGCTGTCAGAGGATTTACTCGGCCCCACAGATCATTTTTCATCTGTTAATTCTGTAATCAAGATTTAAGACAAAGAAACCTAAAATGGAAACGATAGGTAAAAACGCAAATCTCTGCTTAAACAGATAATTAATTGTATTAATGCTTAAGATATTTGTGTCGTGTAAGCGTCGATGTATTTACAATCACCAAGCAGGGAGGGTGGCACTGTCCGCCAACACGGACAAAGCCATTTCTACCGGCTAAGTAGATCAATATCTCCGCTGCTTTGCAAATATCTAAGACCAGTTGCGGCGGATGTGGCCAGAAGATTTTTCATACTCCATGTTTATGACTGTTTGTTTTTTTCTTCACTTCCCGTGTAGTTGCCAGTATCCTGCGCGCACGCATATCAGCTTAATGAGCATGCGCAAGGGGCGACATTAATGGCGGCCATATCTTATGCCATCGTAAGTTCAAAATAGACACCTTGAACGTCTTTTACTGCGTTATAAACAGGAACTTGAAAGATGAGTTTCACGGTTGCTCCTAGAACTCTTTTGCTCACTGTGTTTTTTTTCTTTTCTACGAGTGAGGATCTGATCTTTACCAGAACCGCTGCTATAAGTAGAGTATACTTACGTATTTGTATTCGCGCCTTAAGTGTTTTATTAACTACAAGCCTAAAGAGGCTTTTCAAAACCTAGTAAGCCAACTCACACAGTTTTGTATTTCTTTACTAATAGTTTATTATTTTTTATTGTGTTTGATGTAGACTAGCGTCGACGAATTTCCAAAGGAATCCTGGCTTTCTACAGAGTTTGTGCTTTCTTGATCATTTGTTAATCTTTGCTATGCCTATGTCTTTTTAATAGTCATGATGATTATTTGAAGGCACGGGGTATTGAAACGGTAATATATTTATACTCGTTGTGTTATTCTCGGAATTAATCGTGAAATTACTAGTGCTAGTCATTTAATCATTGCATTGTATTCGCAGAGTGAGAAATGTTTCCAACGCACGCAAACCGGTGAGAAATGAAGTAGAAAGAACATAATCGTTATAATAATAGACAATTTAAAATGAAAATTTCATTGTAGTTCTTGTCTGTATAGGTCTCCAATTCAGGTCCATGTCATGTCAGTAACGCTTATCACAAAAAATACTAAGACATAGGTATATTTTCCTAGGGCTAGGCAGTCATTTTTACCGGCACCATACCGAATTTTTTCAAACCGTAAATGAGATATTCGTGGTGATTGAAGTTGATGATACACCTTACATCTCCATTGCCATGCAGTTTCCCTTTTCACGAGTGCGTCATCCTTGCCTATCTTAATTCCATCTGATCAACAGAAAAAAACAAGTTAACAATTCTAAAAATAACAATTTTCAGAACAAGTCCTAGTCCCATCCTCCGCCCAAAGAATGTGAAAAGGCGGGTTGTTTAACGAACCAAAAGCTACCTACCTCCGATTGAGCCCTAGGTACCTACAGAATGGTCAGGTGCTGGTTTAGAGGCACTATCTAAAACCGTAACTTCAATCTCCAGCCTTTTCTACTTTCAAGAAAACTGGTAGATTTTTCTCGTAACTATGTTGCTATGCACTACAAAACTGGCACTGTTTTTCCGCGGCCCCTTTATCATTTGTTTACATTTTCGCAAACTGCGGAGTAGACTTATCTTATCGTTCGCAAACTGTTTTGCACACTAATCGGCCTAATCACTCCATGTTGTTTTCAATTCAGCCATTTTTACATTGTTACGTAACGTGTTGATTAAAAATATTTGTTTTTTCAAGGTTGTGCTTGTTTTGACTGGGTGGGACTGAATAACTGTTAGGTGCAAATCTCTCACAACAGTGGTCACTGGGTCGGTGGTGAGATGGGTAGTTCGTGGACGCAATGAATTTACAGGACCCATTATAATGAGTAAATGAAAAATATTTTCCGGTAATGTTCGATTTTTACTCCCCAATTTGTTATTGATTGGCTATTTGCAATTTACTTATTGTCTCGTATTTTATGCTGCTATTTATGACTGTTATACAACTTAGTTCACCTTGGCGCAAAGACATAACTATGAATTAAGCACGTAGGACAACAAATAAATCTTAAAATGTATAGGTTTACTTTACAGTTACCTACAGAAATTCTTACATTGTTTCAATTTACTATGTACATTTTAACTCTCTTTACTAGTAATACTTGTAATGTTCACAAGTACGCAATAATTTATGTGGTAGTTCTGTAAACATTACATAAACACAACTGTGCACTTACTTACTCATCTTTTACTTCTTTCTTCTTGGCAATTAGCGATCCCATTGTATTCACAGGGAACGCTGCTGCCCAACCCTGTTACATCACTTACGTAAGAAAATGGCATGTTGGTTTTTCTAAAACGGAACGACCCCGGCCGTATCAACCGCGATTTTAAACCGAGTGAGTACATTCAACTTTCAGATGTATCCGAAGTGTGAAGAAAAACAAATACATACTCGTAATTACAATATTATTATTAATTCAGCCTCTCACACTTTATTGGTGATCTATGAACTGCGTGTATACCAACTTTGTACGGATAAGCAGGTCAGGGATGGAAAACAACATGGACATAGTTGCTGTAGGTATGCAGTGCAACATTGCATATTGCACACTTAGTTGCACCGCATGATATACGCACGCAAACTGCATTTATTATGTAGATTGGACAGTGTATGAGGAAATAGTAATGCCATGTTCAAATCAAGTGAATACATTTGACCGTTCGCAACCTTTGCTATGTTGGTGATACCATGTGAATAAATAATGATTAGACATACCAGTAAGTCTCGTTGAGATTATTCTTCTTAAACAACTTACAAAGAAGTGGCGTTTGAAGTTATTTATCACATAAAAAGAAACAATATCGTGACACAAACCATAACCATCAACCGATCGACGACCTTCTAATGTAAGGGTTTAGGTTTGGTCACGGACAGCCCTCTGATGTAGTTAAGGCAAACAAAATCTACGGAGAGGTCTGTGTCTAGTACTGGCTCAGCACAGCTGTCGAAAATGAACTATAAATAACTAATAAGTAGTACACAGATGCCTTTAACTTCAATTTCAACAGCCACCAATAATCCACCAATGGACGTGGGCAGAGTTGTATTCACAAAGAACGCTGCGGCTCATTCACTGGACGGACACATGCCTTTGCCACCTTTTACGATGCCCACGAGTAAAAAGGAAAGATACTATTTTTAAGTTTTACCACGAGGCAACCATCCTGACACTACAGAGGCCTAAAAACTAACTAATAAACAATAAAACTATTTTAGGCGATTTTGTTGACTGAGAGGTATGCCAGTAACCAGTCAGTTAAGTAATTCAATATTGACAATATTAGTAGACATTATTAATATTGACAATATAAGGGACAACGAAGGGGACAACATAACCTAGTATAGCTTTCTAGGTCAGGTCAAGCAAGCTATTTCTAGACAAGGGCCATTCTTGGAACTTGTACCGGCTCATTTCACCCCAATCTACTAATCCAGTTGAAGGTACATCTAACTAAATGAATTCTCTTATAACACTTTGGTTAGCTCGAAGACATGTCTTCTTTGGAGATAAGCACGCCCTTGCAACATTATATAACTAAATATTTTTTCATACGGAGCACTATTATCTTCCGGAAAATACACGTTTGGTGAGTATGTCCTGCAAGAATTCGAATTTTTTTCGTAGTTTTTCCATCTTATTATGCTCCTTGAAGAAATTCGTTAAGTTTTATGGACCAATCAATACGATCATAACTGGAAAGTTTTCGTAGTGTACCTACCTACCCTAGATCACTCAACTTACTATCTGTCTATCTTAATGCTATGCTTTGACACTTTCTAAGTATATAAATAAGTATTACTGCATGTTACGGACCGGACAGACTTTAGACGCATCTCCGTCACTTAATCAACTAAACTGTTCTGGCTGGCTATCAAGGACGCATTTTAAACATAATTAAAGGCGAAGATAGAGACTTTTTATGAGCTGCAGAGAACACCGTATGAATGGGCTGGAAAGATCATGTAAACAGAATTTTAGGAGCATTTGGTGAAGAGAGATTTTGTGCAGACTATAACTAATTCATATTGACGTAGGTTCTTTCATAGAAAATCTTATACGCCGGAATTCTTCTTTTGTCCTGTGGAATATTTACCTAGTTGACGAAGGATTTAACAGAAAACTCATGAAGTTGATAATTATTTTCGAAATTATTGCTACCAGTTTGTTTAGAATATTGCCGTAGGTACCAGTACCACCTGGTTAAAATGAGTTTTAACAACGCTTAGTTTTTCACTTTCTTAGAAAGATTCTCCATAACATCTGTTACCAATTATATATTTCCTAAAATCAATTCTTATCGGGAAACATAACAAAGACACAATTATAACTACAGGCACAATCAATTTGCGAAGCCATGTTCTAGTGAGAAACCTTGCGTATTGTATCAGCGGCCCAATTTTCAAACCAGTCATTATTGGCATGGTTTGGCGTAGGAGTTGCTAATTACCTTCCTGAGTTGAGGACCTTCTGAATTCCGAGGGCGGGAACATAATTTTGCTATAGTTGGTTGTTTCCTTGGTTTCTTGTTTTATTACTGTGTTACTTCATTCAATTAACTGCGTGCGGATGCGAATACTTATTATCCAATCCAACCTTTTTCGTTTCATTTTTAGCAGGGATATTGTAAAAGTATTTACGATGGATGTGCCGTGTGATGCCGGCTTAGAGTGCCGTGTGATGCCGGCTTAGAATAGCATCACCCCAAATCCTTCCCGCGGGTGTCGTAAGAGGCGACTAAGGGACTCGAGAGTATTGGTGTATTACAATTTTTAGGCGACAGGCTGACAACTTGTCACTATAGTGATACACATGTTTTCTGGAACAACCTTGGAAAACAATCCTCAAAAATGTCAGACGTGGCGATAGCGACCGTATTCTTGCGGCCGTTAACGCTCTGCCTACCCCGCAAGGGATAAAGGCGTGATATATGTATGTATGTATGTATTTACGATGGACCGTAGGGTTCTGCACCATCTTGTACTGCTTTTAGTTACCTTTCGGGCCCTGTGTATCCCAGTTTTTTTGCGGGTGATTTTTCCTAAATTCCGGTACTCAATAAATCTGCAGACCTATATTGTGTTTAAGGATATTTCAAATTCTGTAAGGTGTAATCGGTTATCGCAATGTTATGCATGATAGGTTGCATTGTTTTTATGATTCCGTCCTTGATACTGATAGCGAATTTGTTATTCTAGAAATGCTTTGTTTCTTTACATATTGTGTCTTGCGACTTTTTATGTCACATAAATCGGGTAATTACAGACTACACCTGAATCCGCATTTGATTTATCCCTTCCGAATGGTAGGTAGAGCCCAGACTAATTAGATACCAGACAGGATTATCTAATATGTTATCTACGGTATCATACTAAAAGTTCATGCATCACAATATCACACTGTGATCACACCCAATATTTACTTCCTGGCTCTTGGGTAGGTAGTACGTGTGAACTTTTATCTGTTGTTTAATTTACATTGATAACGCTATTTCTGTGTTGTATAACCGTATGTTTGTTTTCATCAAAATCGCTATCATCGGTGTGCGTAAGCTTCAGGTTATCAAAGCCATCACTCTCTTTGGACGTATGAGATTATGCTCAGCACCTATATTTTTATCTTCTCTATACTACGCATTTGCTTGTTCTTTATTTATACTATTTGCATGAAATCGAAAGATTGATATTATTATTCTTGGCAAGAATTATTATGGTTTACCTTATCAATGTAAGTTTAATAAAAAAATATAAGCCCAGAATCATAATCGTAAGTACTGTAATCCATGATTTTATCACTGTTATTCAATTATAAAGATAACGCAAAGCATTAGAATTGGTAGGTATCAAAATTTGGTTGTTTTATTCAACAAGAATAATTTTAGCCTTGACCGAAATTGAAACGTGATCGTGTTTTTGCAAAACTCGTACAAAAAAACTTGTTTTTTTTGTTGCTACTAATACAAAAAAGACTAAGATGTTTTTCTCTGATTAACACTGGTTTCCGAAATATTTCTGTTTACAATTAAAAGTTGAAGTAGTTTGCTGAGATTCATTTAAATTTAGTCTCTGTTAGGATGGAACTTTCCGATCATAGAATTAATTTGTATGAGGATCATTGTTTTCGTCTGAACACAGTCTATTATGGTAAGTAAGTAGTAGTGTATGGTGGCGATATACAGAGTGTTGAAGTTTTAACAAAAAACTATGCATATAAAATGATATCTTTAAGTCAATCATCAAAGCTATCATCAAAGTTCGTATCTCCATGGTATCCATTCTCTTAAAAAAATACAAAAAGTATTAATTGAATTATTTACATGATATAATATGTTTTCATGTCAGTCAGACCGCGGCTTTAAAGTTCTCAAGTATGAAACCCACACCCTTCTGCTACTTAACACTCAGTATGTATGTTGACGATGACATCATGGCTGTAGATACTGGTCAAACTTGTTTGCTGGTTTGGTTAATACATGCCAGCACCAACACGAATTGTGGAGTTTTTTGTTACTCTACTCAGGTGAGATGGAATGAAATTTATGCATGTTGAATGTAAAGAGAACTTGGTTAACAAAAACAAAAGCTGTTTATTCCAAAGATGGAGAAGTGCACAAACTTCACCTATCAACAAAAGTTATTAAGTTCCAAGGAAAATGTACTTATTGGACAGATAATTAATCCTGATCGTTGTTTCCCGAAAACCTTTAATCACGCCCCGCGCCCTGTAAAAATATTAACTGCAAATATTTTAAGGGGACCATCCACACAAAATTACCATCCCATATTTCTATGGGAGGTCCAAAATTTTTTCTGTCATATTTCAACCTATGTTTCTTGGGGAAAGTTGTACAGTTGCATGGCGTATTCGCCCCTTAAAATATTTGCAGCTAATATTTTTTTACGCCTTATATTGTGGTATAGTATACCTATAATTCATCTAGTATCTAGTAAGATTCTAGTGGGAATGACAATGATAATGTCAAAGTGTCTTTTACTCAAAACAGAAGCCCCACATCATCCACGCTAAAAACAGATTTTGTCCGAGAAGTTGACACCCAAAACGTAACTACCGCAGGTGTCGTATTTCCTGAGTCCATCGAACTCAAAGTATTCTTCCAGATCAGATTACAATCATAGTTTATTCTTAGTTCCAAACATCATAAGCAATCGATCGAACTGTTTCAGGGTACAGGATTTGACTACCGATGTGGCGCAGTGGTAGTGCGACTGCCTTAGACGCCGAAGGTTCCGGGTTCGATTCACTTTGTGAATTTGTTCCCAGTCTGGTTAGGACATTGCGGGCTGAACCACCCGATTGTCCGTAAGTAAGATGGTTCCGTGTTTCGGATGGCACGTTAAGCCGTAGGTCCCGGTTGCTGTCTATGATCACTTAGACGGCGGTCGTTACGCAACCATGTCAGAAGCCTGCTACTCGTAGAAGGCGGTTGAAAAATTCTGAACCCTAGGGTTCATCGGGTCGTTGGACGACTTGGTGTCCCACACGAAAAGAAAAGAAGAGGGTACAGGATCACCTTTGTTGTAAAATTCGTTTTTTTCTGCATTGCTCCAAAACTAAGATTCCATATCCATTAGCATAGCTGCAGGAATAGATCGCCTACCAAAATCGGTCGACAACGGCTAGTTTTTATGCAATGAGAAGCGTAGATTTGGAACTAGTCTCAGCAAATAAACTAAACAGAACCTCAATCCCATTTATGCTAAAAACAGATTCCCAGGCCACCGTATCGCCTACGAGAGTGCGTCGAACTCGGGGTGTTTTTGTCTGCGTAAAATAGAAATGCTGATTTTTGGACATCTGAATTTCCGATCTGATGGTTTGACTGTCCTTGACCGCGGTCGACACAGGGAAGACGCAGGCGCAGGTGAAAAGAAGGAAGTGATCAATTGACATACTTTGCAATTCTGAACATCCGAAGTTGAAACTTCAAGAATATTTGACGACGGCCAACACGTGGCGAAAAGGTTCCAAGTTCGGTTTCTATGGGGCACTCACAAAGTTGATATTTATCACTTTGTGGATTTGTTTCTTGTTTGGTTAGGACATTTTGGGCTGAAACACTTGATTGTCTGTGAGAAAGATTTTTCCGCGTTTCGGAGGGCTCGTTAAGCCATAGTAGGTCTCGATTGCTGTCTCCGATAATATGGGCGGCGATCGTTATACTACCATGTCAGAGGCCTGCTACTAGTTAATAGGCGGTTGAAAAACTCTGACAGCAGGTTTCATCGGGTCGTGGGAGGACTCGTTGTCCCATACGAGAACAAACATTTTACAATCATTTTTTTATCATTCATTTGTTGTTTTGTCAATAAACGGGTCGTGGTGGTAGCGATCACAGCAGCTACGCAAACTAAGTCAACCAGGTCATACCTAGGTGACCTATTGCGGTAAAACAACTGGGTTGGGTTAGCGTTTACATCGCTGCAGAATCGGAAGACCCTATAAACAATGGTTCTTCAACACACTTGTTAAATACAAGTAGATACATAACTTTAGATGAGGCATCAAAACGCCAATGAGTTATTTTGAAAGCTTATTGAGCCGTTTTTAGGAGTGATATCTTAGAATTCTGATTTCTGGTTTGTCATTTCCAAATGCTATTCCTACCTAACCTTGATATCAGGATCTTTGACTGATATTATTCTGCCTCGAGCCTATTACATTGGTTATGTCAACATGTTGTAATTCTAAATCATTTATGAACCAACTCTCATAGCTGTTCTTAAATATGCGCCATGCTCATTGGTATTAAACATTAGTATGATGTGATGTGACACAATATGATACAATCGTCGGCAATACTTTTAGGCCTATCGAAGGTAGATAGGGAGTTGTATCAAAAAGACCAGTGGTAGTCTCATCATCATCACTTATTATGTGCCATTGGGTATACCAAAAGCCCGTTAGCATTCCAATGGCATCGTCAAGTTCACGGGATTTTAATCGATGAGACGGGCATGGGACCGCGAGAAATTTGTAAATATTTTTGCTTTTGGTATTGATGTCATGTACTACTAAATTTTGCACTTTGAACTAGCCACAAAATTTTGTTTTTAAGCAATAAAAACTCGTTTATGTTAAAATTCTGCAAATTGTAAATTGTTGTGTTACTTGCGTTATCCTTATCATTTCACTACTTTTCTTTAGGACTGTACCGGGTGAAGGTGTATACCATAGTGTATACAAATGTACAGCTAGCATAATACAATCTGCAACGTGACTATTTACCATTCGGTGTCAAGTGACCGTACTCAGAGCCTTACAATCACATGAACTACTTGCCATGTTTTATGTTAGTTGTTCTACCTACCTACCTAGTTGTATTTACGTGTTCTTCTATGATAGTAAAAACTTAAAGTAACAATGCCTTATCGCTGAAAGCGATCTCTACTAGTCTGAGGCGTGCTCCAAAAGATCTGTTTATTTCGTGATGAAGCTGATAGTTTGAACATTCATACATACATACATACGTATATCACGACTATATCCCTTGCGGGATGGTTAGCTTAAAACTAGCACATATCATATTTTTGAATTAGTGCTATGTTAATGCGAAGCAAATACTTGTAAATAAACCTTTTCTACAAGTCCGTAGTTAGTTCCCGGCTAATTCAACCTACGGCATTAAGATAAAATAGCGAAGTCGTGTTCACCACATCAAGTAGGTAATTTAGTTTAATTTAGCTTGTACAGTCTTTTACAGAACAATCGTAACTGGGTCATCAATCTAGGTGACTCTTGAAACTTACTTAGTAGTATTTTATTTTGCACTAAGTCGTTAATTTATAATATAATAAGTAGTTATCAATCGGTTTATTTATTTGCAAGTGTTTTCCCAATGGTTTGGACATTTAAGAACAATGATGTTTCTGGTTCATGGTTAAACCTTCTTATAATTCTCATTTTCAGATAGCACGCGGTAGTGCAATGGAATAATATTATGTTGATATAAGAGGTCTAATTCAGCTAGTTGGCAGTTTTTTTAAACTGGGATACTACGGTTCATCAAATCGTTCGTCAGCTTGGTGTTCCACAAGCCTCTTCAACTGAGGTCTATTTTCTTCGAAAATAAATATCAAATTTGAATGTTATGAGGTACCGAACCGACACACACCAACAGAACCGCGAGCCGTTTAGAGTAGACCTACAGAATATCCATACTGTGTGTAAAGGGGAGCCCTCGAATACGGAGAGGGTGCATTCTGACTATGAAATAGAACAAGTTACCAAACAAGTTAGAAAAAGTCAAAAACATTTTGATTTCGACTACCCATACCAACCTATAGTAAACTGATCGTGATTTTGTATGGGAGGTCGACATTTTTTGTCGTTTCTGGATATAATATGTTCCTAGAGGAAAGTTGTTAATTTTAATGGTCTGTGTCCCCTCGGCGTCGCCTACACCCTGTACCTGTAGGGTACTAGACCACAAGTAATTCCGTTACCAGTAGTCGACTGTACATGCAAACGGTTTATTGATAATGTTTGCGGTAAGCCGCTGTGCACACGACCTAATTAATATAATTGATTGTCGCTAGTGTAAATATAGCCCCATAATATATGTAACAGGGGGCAGACTAGGTAGTGTGTACATGTGGAAACATTGGCTTGTATTTAATTTCACATAAGGTAGGTACAATTGATTGTAGGATGCTGATCATGATCTTGTAGATAGAAATGATAAAAAAAAATGAATTGTATGATGAATTGTATATCGAAATATGAGTTGCGACGCACTTATAAAATATAGATGATGATGATGATGATCAATGATGATAATCAAAACTAACAAACTATCTTTCATTTAGGTACTTAAATACATGCTTATTGTCACTTGTAAGTAGACCATCCGAAATGTTATTAGGTAATGTTTCTGAAGTTCCAGTGTATCTCTGTAAATTATGAAAACGAATTAGGTGATTTTCATTTAGGTAAGTAAATCATTCACAAATCTGTCTGTCCCCAAGTTCACTTTTTTCTTTCTCGAGCGGGGTTGTCGACTTTGTTTCACCGCAGAGGCCTCACATGTATAAAACATGGGTGCCTGCCTGGTGCCAAGCTAACCGCGCAAAAACTCCACATCAGCAATGCAAATACTCCGCCATAACCTTGGAACGGGTGACCGGTAGCTTCCAACGTGATCTTTAGCGAATCGAGGGGATCTATGCTCTATATTGATCTATTAGTAGAGTTTAGTCTCTATTGATTTATTAGTAGAGTTTATGTTGATCTTCTTTTTTCCGTGTTGTTCAACCAACCGAACCGAAGAACCCTGGTGTCAGAGTTCTTCAACAGCCCACTACAAGTAGCAGGATTGTTGATGTAGGTAATTTGTATCGTTTGAAATATGCCATTATTTTATTTAAGTATTCGTAATAGTACGAATAAATAAAAATTGGGATATTAGCACGGGATAAATAGCAGATCAACTAGGTTTAAATCATTAGCAAATTACAAACCACAACGATTACCGTTCGTGTGGCAAGTTATTGGGCAGACGAAGTTTAATTCGCTGCGACACGCTAAGAAGAGGACTACAGATATTGTGGCTCTCGATGCTCTGGATCTCGAACAGATGATGCAAAGATTTCTAACTTTCCATCCTAATCAGACGGATACCACTTATTATAAATGGATCCATTTTAGGTGTTCTATGTTTCATGCAACTTTAGAGTTCTCAGATTTATCGTTCAAATAAAACCAGCATAGCATGTGATCGGTTTTCTGTTTTGCATTCATAAAGTTCATATTCCATTTTATAAGTTTGTCAACTATGTCTGTCTGTCTTTTCGTCCGTATGCCTCGCTGTCTTGAAATTTTTGCTTGGCTCCAAACTGTTCTCTAGCAAAAATCACTTGAGGAAGAAACACTTCTCGAAATTTCTACCAAGCTTCTTACACTCACTGGTTTATAATAATACAATCAAGTTTTTTCTATTCACTACTACGTCTTGGGTTTAGTCAACAAAAAATGTAAACCTCAATCATATGTTCAACAAAAACAAAATTCTGTATGCCGTCAGGTGCAGCTGTCACATCGACGAGCATACGTGCCTTGAACGAATAGATGCACCCAAAAAATTTTAACAAAGAAAGACAAAAAACTTCATCTCGGGAATACCGTGGTGCACTACTATGCCCCTATCTGGAATATAGACCCCTTATCACTTAAAATTCAGCTCTAAAACCTGAGTATAAAGTAAAATTTTCATTGACGAACCTTGAGTGGGGGCCTTGTTATAAATTTTCAATGAATAGGTTTACAGCTATATGGGCAGCTATAAACGCTCCTGTGGGAAGAGTGGAGAATTTCTGTTACGTAATTGCGTTATTTGGAGAAAATTATTCGCTAAGAAATAGATTTACCTAAAGTTGTTTCATAAATTACACGCAGATAGAAGATGCTCTAAGTGTAAAAAATATCGAAAAACACACAATCAATGTCAGTTCTGAATACAGTTTAATAAACTAATATATCATGCTACAAATAATATCGAAAGTTATTAAATTCAATTCCAACTTCCAGCAACATCTCGAGATTCTCATAGATATAATATTAGATTGATCAATATAAAGAGAAAATATTGTTCTTGTTTCAGGACATCTTCGAAATGGATGACGATGAGGACATCAACGCTATCGTTCGCAGTGTTTTGAGCAAAGGTAATTCTCATTGATTAGTGCACGTTATAAAATTATTAACAAGTACATTTTGCAAATCATGAGATGATGAGATTATATTGATATAATTGGAATTTGGAGCCGCCTTAATGGAAACTGCTGTAACATTGAATTCTTATGCAAATACAAACAGCACCATTCAAACAAACAAGGACCTGATCATCGGTACAATGATAATTTGCAAATTATTAACAATACTGTCGAACTTCGCTATAAGGTACGTACCTACCTACCTTATGATAGTCAAAGATTTATGTTGTTTGTGAGAAGCTCGGTAATAGGCGACTTATTCTTGAATGAAATCGTAAAAGCTCCTCACGTCTGAAACTAAAATAGAAGGCGTAAATCCAAACAATGTGTTTACAAATTTCATTGTATTACTTGCTAAATCGACTTGCTTGCTAAAGCTGGAAGCTATAAAAAGCTTCAGTCAAAATTATTCAGCCAAGATTTAACGGACAGAGAACAAAGGGAATGAAACCAAAACGGAACTGTAGGCTCCTCTGCTCCTAGGATTGCTCCCAAACGAACCCACACAGATGCAGATACTACCTGACTTCGCCCCTACGCTACTTAACGGGCCCCTCCTCGTAACGATTCTTGGAAACTACGCATTTACGTTTGTTTTGGTCTTCGAAAATCGAAAGTGTCAGAAAACCCTCCCCTTTGCGCAATATTCGCATATGCCATTCAAAGCCGTCTGCTAAAAAGGGACAATATAATGATGTAATATTTATTGATTAGAGATAAAAACTTGGATGAAAACACTAAAGTAAACGAAGGTGACTCAAATGTTGACAGTGATTTCTTCTTGGAAAATCATAAAGATTATCTATCACCTGATTTTGTTTTCGGTGAAGAGTCTAACACGAACTAACAATGTACGCAAAGCACTATCATCACTTGATATCATGTTATGATCTAACCATCTCAAAATATCGAAGCAAAATACTAAATCTAATACAAGTAATACGTAACTATATCTAGCTAGATACTTGTACATATATCCTACTGTTCCTACTAAAGTATGCTAATAAATAGACAAAATTTTAAGGCAGCAATATCATCATCATGAACACAGATCATGAAGCTTGATTGCTACTTTGTTAAAACGTAATAATACTCAAACATTCGCAAATAGCATATGTTTTGCTACCATTCTGTTTTGTAAGGGTTATGTTATTGTTGTTGTTGGTCACGTAGGCTCCGAGAGAGACAGAGTATGTGCGAGTAGGACGGGTGTAGTTTAAAGTGTTGGTGCGAAGATTGGCGAGGGGGTCAGAGGGGGGGAGAGGTGGCGTGACAACAAAGATGGCGGCGACCGGTCGCCGGTAGGACCGGTTGGCTCGTACCACGTGCGGCGTACTGTGCAGTCGCTCCCGTCTTGTTTGTCAACAAATGTCCTGCCAAGGTCATCCTTTCCCAGGGTTAGGAAGACAAAGGAGTCCTGATTGCATAACACGGCATAGCAACAAAGAATGAAAGCTAGAGAGTAACTGCTAATGCGAGACCGTTAGACAATCCCCAAATGGTTACATTTTGTTGATGTAACAATAGCTTTGTGGGGTAACTCTTAGACGTTACTTTTTATTGGTTTTATTTTGTATTTTCACTAAGGGTAAAAAGCAATCTATAAGAATAAAATTGACGAATGTACCTATTGTAAAATTTTAATATTAGATATTAATATTCCATGCACCATAAGAATTTCGAAGGTAATACGTATGTATGTATAGCACGTATTGTCTTCTAGTGCGGATGTTTACGTGTGGTGTGTCTAATCTTTATATCAAAGCAATGATTGTAGGTAAGTAGGTATATGAGGCATCATTAGCAGGATGATGCAATATTCAGTCTACAGTACTATAACCCTTGGCAAAGTTTATGCGGAGTTGCTAAGTGAACAGTGACGAAATTATGAGCACATAGTGGAAATTCAGGCTCAGTGCAAAGCTAAACAATATTCCCATAGTTTTAATGATGTAGCCTGTGGTGTGAATAACATGGTTCACAGGAAACATCTGGATTCAAGATAGGAACCTATTTGCGTGGAAGAGAAGCTACACCTATATATATCTAAGCATATACAGCACTAAAAATAACGACAAAAAATATAAACACGTCAGCAGCGGTGTGGAGTGTGAGTGAGCGAGCGCGCATGCGCGTCGAGAAGAGGCCGGCGGGGAGCGGAGCGCGGGGCGCGGGGAGGCGGCGCTGGGTGCCGGCTGCGGCTCAACCGGAGACTCTCCAGTTGGATTTCAGAACATCGGACGGGCAGGCGTGTACAGAATGGATCGCTAACGACACCAAGCAGTTTTTTTCATTCCGCCTTCTAGCAGTGTTTGTTTATTACCTTCCGGCACACTTTCCGTAAAATCCTTCTCGATCGTGGTGCTTCAAATTGTTTTTCGTTTCGTTTTGGCGTTTTATTTTCTATCTTGTCCTAAAACGCCTTTCCGATTTCACGTCGAGAAGGCGGCCGTACAGTTTTGAAAGCGGCTTCAAGAGTAGAATATCTGCTCGTTGTACTTTAAATCAGCATCAAACAATTATCAGAATGGTGAAGAAGATCTCAGAAGAGAGTGTAGACAGTGGTGAGTTGAAATTTTATTAATTTGTTAAACATCAGTCAGCGATGGTTGTTCGTTCTTTTCATACGCGTATTGTTGGTGATTTGTCTTAATACTTATCACCTGATTCTTCGGACCGGCTTTTTGTACTGCGTAGGCTTCGAGATGTGGGTAGTGGGTGTGAACACCAATTTATGGCAATATCAGCACATGCAAGTACCGGCTTGCCATTCCCACTGCTATTGACAACCATGGCTGACTTATACGAAACTAATATAGCTGATATGTTTTTCTGATTTGACTTCGCTTCTAATCCAATTGCTTCAATCATCCTCGGCTTTTTAGTTAGTTTAATAAGAAGCGCCTTTTCCAGATTGAGATTAAAATTCAGGTCATATTGAGCTCTCAGTTAGAAAACGTGGTATCTTCATACCGCAAAATTTCAAGAGATAACCAAGACAAGGCCTTGCAGTTGTTTGTTTAATTTGACGAGCAATGAAGGTGAAATGTCAATATCCAGAATGGCATTGCTTCTACAGAATCACAAATTCACAACCAACGCCTTGTAATATTTAGAATTTTATTAAATGTGCGTCACGTTTTATCTTCGCGTTTATTGACGTTCTTTTAGGCTCTTCAGAATAATCCAATACTTTTTGTTATTGAGCCAGCAGAGCCTGTTAGTAGAAGAAGCGCACAATATGTGAAATTGACCGGAAACAAACACATGAATGAACGTTGTCGATGAGCTTTTGCTGCACGTCTTATAGAACAAAAATAAAATATAAGTACAGAGCAGCACTGACCATTCACAACTATTGCGTTGCATTCAATCTAGGGTTTACGACAGGTGACGTGGCCGACGACTTGTTCCGTTTACGAGCGGATTTAGTTTTATTGTTTTGTTTGCAATTGCAACTGCAAGGGTTGTTTCAAGGATGTAATTTATTGTTTGACATTGTGTGAGCAATGGATAACTGGATCGGACGTTACGAAACCACAACAATCGCTTTGCAAGCATCTTAAATGCCAATTCGATATGGATAGTATTAAATGTCAAAGTTCATATTCCGCAGAACATTGACCGCACTCGGTATATTGCAGCTTTTGCACTTCATGTTTTCACTGTACCTACGTAAACGGGTCTTGAGAGAAATTTTGCTGTGTAGGTATGGTTCTGTGGCAAGCAAAAAATATTGCAAAGACATATACGAGTACTAGTTACTTCTGTAATCTATAGGGACGAAGACAGAGCCTTTTAGAAGTTTGAAGTGGACACCTAATTTCCCCTCCCATTTGTAAGGTTCTTTAGAAAATCTACAATTAAATTGTTTCCGAAATAATGAAATTGTTTTGTGTCAAGTTATTTGGCCTTACTATTGTAGTATATTTTTTACAATATGTGTATATTGGAGGATTAGGGAGGAGCAAGTACTGCCTTTATTTTTTGTTTTGTTAGTAAGTGCTGTAAAAATATAATATATGTGAAGTGGGTGCATTTTCTTGTCGGTATATTATGTTTGACTACTCGTATAAACAAGCCTATCTAAGTATCCTCCAAATCAAACTAGTGTATGGTAATATTGTAAGAAGATGGTCTTGCATGACTAACTCTAACAACGTTATGAAATTACGTTTTGCTGTTTTAATAACAAGTTGTTTTCCACACAAAGCAGGCTTTTTGTAGGCTTATTCGTTAGGTTGTAACTTGTAAGTAAAATAATGTGTTATTATTTTTTCTGATTCTTCTATGTGAAACTTCTCAATAAATAGATAAGTATCATACTAGGATGCAAAATCTTCTCTTGTTTCCTATTACTAAATATTTTTATCACGAGAAATTCTTTTTTATGATCTTGTTGACATGACTTAACATTTCATCAATTAAGCTCAATTGAAACTCTGGCTGTAAATTGAGCTCTCGTACATAAATATCCTGTTTATCAAGACTCGTATGTGACTAGAATTTCGAATTATAAAGGAATGCGCGTTGATGAAGAACGCCATTTTCCCATTCTCAACGGTTTAAAACATGGCCGCTGAAGCGCGACGCCCCAACGTTCATTGCCAAGGTCACCCACAAACAAAACTGCGTAGTAATTTCATTATACCGGCTTGGATAATTTACTTGCCTTTTACCACACCTATTGTTTTATGAGATAGTCGCTAATCTTGTCTAGGTGTTCGTAAATAAGCCACAAAAGTCTTTGCCTTTATTCAACCACAGTTCGTTGTCGTCTTCTGTTCGACTTATTAAAGTATTATGTGTCCCATTGTTTTTTCTTCTCCCGTAAACATAAGAGGGATGTACGGATGTCAATAAGAATTAAAATATTTCTGACTTTTTAGAATGCTTCTAGAATTAAGTAAGAATTAGTTTTTCTAGGTACTTTATTTGTATTAATCACATACGGTAACCAAAGCAAAGCAGAGTGACCTTGACCGTACCGGAGCTGCCAGGTCTGCTGCGTAATAACAAACCCCGACCCCTTGCCCCGCAACGGGTGGCGTCCCTGCCATCGATTTTCAGCTTGCACACTCTGCACAGCGCCCGCGGTGGCCCGTATTCTCTACCCCCCCTTTCTCCCATTCATAGTCAGTATTATATCCCAATTTAACTACACACTTACCTTTCTAATATATTTTTCTCGATCAGGCTTAGAGGCGCGCCTACAGATCATTTACCTTGATCAATGGTCTATTGTAAGCGATATTTGCTTACAAAATGATTACTGTACCATCTTGTATTCCTGTACCGTCGACATAGTCTTGCCCTGGTCTCTTTATTAACTCTTACTTTAGCCGACGTTTGCAATACTCATTGTATTTCTTTTTATTGTCTACTGCAGCATATCTTTCTGTATTCACATATCGTCCTATCTACGGCGGATTTATGAACATCAGTATAATTTTGATACAGTTACCCTATCGAAAACGCTCCGACCAGGCTACTTCTCAAGGCGTTACGACTGTCTAAATTAACATTATCTTCATTAAGTACAAGGGCTTAATCAGTGAAAGTGTGTACTGTACCTAGCTATAGGAACGTACGTAGGAACGCCCTCATCGAAGTTTCACCGAGATACTATCTGGTTTAGTGCCAGACCCACTTGGCAGTTTACTCTACTATAATGTCTAAATTATCTAACCGGGCAGACTTTGCTCCGCTGAGATAATTATCGGTGACTTCAGTTTCAGGGATGGGTACAAGGAGTTAATTAAAATCAAATAAGTTTATATCGAGTCTTCTACACTAGGGTAGAGTGTCTCCAGACAGACAAGAACTTTTCTAAGGATCTTTAACTTAAGAAGGTGAACCCATCACCATACCAAAAATACTTTGAAAAATCTGAAATAATGTCCAAAGTGGCGGAAAATTTTGTGAAGTACAGTAGTGTGACGGCACCACAGTAAGCCCATTCATTTGCATCCAATTAGAAAGTGACTTGTTTCTCGGCTTAGGGGTTTGCAACAAAAGTATAATAGGCCTACGATCGGCAACTGGCAAACTTAGAGAGCGCATTCGTGGCCAAGCGTAAATGCCATGCAGCCGCCCGCCAGCTAGATTAGAAAGTAGAAACCTCTGAGGGCACCAATGTTGCGACAGTTTCAGTGTTAGAACACAAACAAAAAAGCAGAATACCAGACTATAATAATAAATTAAAAATCGTGCGATTTGGCATGACGTGGCTGAATTATAAATCTACATACATTTACATAGCAAATCTATTAATTTACGTAACTAAGCGTTTGTGTGAGTCAGTATCGGATATGAAGTGTTTGTAGAACGCAATAGCGTGCTTGAAATTGTACAAATCGTTAGTTTACTTGATGGTGTTTCAATGTAGATTTTGTCGGCACAAAGATAATTCGGGTCAATTTAATTTTAGTAGCTGCCACTAGACCACTATGGTGATTTAAGATACCAACCGTAATAAAATTTGTTGGTACAACCAATATACTTTTACAAGTTGATCTTTTCGATATTTCTGAGGCGGTATCGAGCTCGTTTCTTGCATTTGTCCGTGTCGCTAAGCGGCACTGCGGGGCGGCAAGTCTTTATGTAACCACACCACCACGTTGCAAGCCGGGTGCTCCACAGCCACGAGGTTACACCTCACGCTGCGGACATGCGACTTCTTCAATTACAATTCCTGAATTTTAATAAGAGATTATAACAGTGTGAACCAAATCCTTTGTCCTGAATTTACTTACAAGATATCTAATACAGAGCGATACAAATCCCTTGTCCTGAATTTAGTTACAAAATACCTCAAACCCCAAAAACGAGTGTGTGAGTTGTACTCGATGACTCATTTAGGACCGTGAGGTTGAATGCTACATTACGTGAAGCTTTTTGTTATGCGTTTCGCTTCCTGTGTTTCCCTACATCGTAAAGTAGCGAAATTAAAACAAGAATGTCTACAGTATACCTAGTTGGGTAGCATAATTTGAGCGCAAAAGCAGGAAGCCCGAATCGCTGGATTGCGTCCGTGGGTGTGTCGATTGTACGAACCTACTTAGTATTTGTAGCAACGATCTCTCTACTGCGCATTTGACTGGTTGCTAGGTAGACCGCTCTAAGTGTGAGGTCATCGCGTGCAATTAATAGCAGAGTTTCGCTTTTATCACTACTACAGAGTTAGTGTTTTAGAATAAACACGCAACGCGTTCTTCTCTAGCCTACGAATAGCAGCAGTACCTCCGTGGTTAGCAGTCTTTCTTGCTTGAGCCGCAGTATGACGATGGAGGGCGATAGTTCGATTCCTATGTGGCTTACGATCCGAGGGATCTAGATTTGGTACCTTATGCAAATTAATTATTTTTCAATAACATTCAGATTGCCTGATATGTGATAACTGAAAAGAGAAAGTTTGACGATTTCGTGCTATGAATGGCACGTTGTTTCAGGTTTGATTTATAAAAAAAACATAAACAGTTAGTAATTCGTCATTACAATAACTTAACCTACAAATTTGTAGGTAAAATAATCCGTAGGTAGGTAGTTTGTATCAGTACGTAAATATAGACTAGTAAATAATGTAAACAGAAGTCAGAAGCCTTCATGCGGAAGGACCTCTTTGTGAGTCATCAACTCGTGTGTACGGAACTAGGTACCTAGTATTGTTTCTCATCGTTTCCTCCACGTCAATGCACTATATCGCCACTGATTACTACTCGGCTTAAGCTGTAGGTAATAATGCGAGTTGTGTTTACGCCTTAACGCTGTTACTGGCTTCAGGGATTAACAGAATTATCTCGTAAAATGCCGAGCGGTAATCCTTAATACGGTCGAAAAGATTACACCGTGATAAGCCTGCAACGTAAGCAGTTTATGAAGCAATTTTTGTGAAACAAAGTATTCATAAAAGAGCCAGAACGATCCTTTGTTCAAAACGGTGAGTGGGTCATAATTGCCCCCTTTCCCATGGTCATTCAAAAGTCCCCTGGGGTTTTAACGCACCCCCATCCGTTGAGATTTGAATAGACATTTGAAATCTAACTGAAAGGGTGGTTGTGGATGCTTGGAATACATTTGAAGTCATGTAGAATGTCCACAGCAGCAATCCGATCCGATGTGCTTAATTATTACTTAATCCCAAAGGAACTTTGACTGTAGATTGGGTTTGGATTCACATCAGGGTTTGTTTAAAGGTCTTAGGTTACAGAGATTGCTGCGTGCAAATACGTTGTTGCTGTCTAAAGATGTAAAGACGGAACAGTGCTCGCGTAACATTGGCTGGTGTGCGTGGACGCAGCGCAGCGGTTGCGTTGCCGCACCCAGCCCGCTGTGGCAGGTCGATGAACCGCCTTTGTTTGCCAACTCAGCGCCACGGCCCGCTCGCGCACTTCAGATTATTATTATCGCTGACAAGCTTATGGCTGCTGTGATACGCTACGATATCCCGATGTTTTTCCAGGTTTCACGATAAAAAGAAGTTTTTGTAGGTACGATTAAAATTCCGGGTTTCAAATAATCACTTCTTTCAGAAGAGGTTGTCTGCAATTTTGATGAAATCCCCGTTTAAAGGTTTTCTATTAAAAGAAACGTTTCATGTGTACTAAATCTAATATGCTAACGTCAGAACGATCTATTCAGTAACTACACGAAATGAACTAGATTTCGTATCAGTTTTTGCATAATGCCTTTTATTATTATAGCGTCTCGTCGACTGACAAAGGATCCAGCTGCATCGAATTGGAAATCACAAAGATAACTAAATTAGAATCCTCTTTGACATGAACCGCCTTGGCTCTCACAAGTCAGTCGAAAATAAACGGCCTTTAACGTCAGCTGATCCGAACCAAACGTATTTACGAACGAGCTTGCGGCACAAAGAGTTTTCCAAAGGGCAAACTGTATGCAAAATGAGCGTTGTTTTAACGCCAAACACGGTGAAACGTTTCAACAATAGGCTGGCACCAAAAGCGAAGAGAGAGCAGCAACAGCGGCTTATTGTATTGTACACGCATGCGTAATGGTTTGCGTTATTCATGTGCTGACAAAACGGGTGTTGTATGTCGTGGACTGCTGAACCCGCCTGTTATGGGCCTCCAGTATTATGATCGGCTGTTGACTCGTTTCAACAGTTGCATTGCAATTCAACGCAGCCGCCGCGCTCGGCAGATGAAAAGCGAATTCATAATGCAGCCGAGGCACTGATATTTTGTCTTTTATCTTTGCATTATATCGGTGATTGATCGGAAAGCTTTTGAGGATTGAGGAGCGTCGTTCAATTAGACGATTCAAACTTCAGCTGTAACTGATTGCGCCTTTGTTCGATACGATTTGTGTTCTTCAGTTATTGTTTGATAAATTATAATGAGGCGTTCTGTTCCCCTTTCATATTCATCTTCAATATCTCAAAGAAAATGGTTCCCATTTGTAATAAAGTTGCCTACTTTGTAAAGGCTTTGTAATTTGAAGGATTCACCTGTCCCCAAACAAGCCCCAAACTTAAAAGGATGCCCTACTTCGATACAATCCGTAAATCAGACAGGAGTGCTCACTCACGCTTATGCGTTTTATCATAATTAAACGATAATTATCTTCGTAAATTCGGCAGTCATGTCCAGTGCCCAAAAGGGTAGCATAGCATTTAATATTTGGAAAGGTGTTGCGTGCACATTGGACGTATGGCTCCAAATTATGAAAGGTGCGTTCTGAAAACATCTTTGTGAAAGCTGTAATGACTGTCGTACGAAAAGATAACAGAATGGGTAGTATTTATTAAATGGAAAGATGTTATCTGGACAGAATTTAGAACTATACTTCTGAGCTGTTTCTGTAGTTACATTTACCATTTTCACTGTTTCGGGATACCCTACTTATCAGAAAGCTTGCATTGTCGTGTTAAAGTATCTACCTTATGCAGATTGCCTCTTAATTTGGAAGTTATGCTAACCAGTGTTTCGTTTTGTTGTAGGTGTGGGCCGCTGCAGCAGCCAGTCAGGCAGCGAGCGGTCTGGAGACGAAGGCACGCGGGTGTGCAGCACGACGCGCGTGGCTGAGCCGAGCGCGCCCGTGCCCATCCCCGACAGCGACGAGCTGGCCAGGCGCAAGGAGGAGGCGCGCAGGAAGCGCAGGAGGAAGAAGCGCTCCGGCAGCTCAGTCGTCACATCTTGCTTCAATGGTGAGGGCTCTTTCTCCTTCTAGAAGATTTTTTAAGCAGGACACGTGAAGCAGCACTTACGCCTGAAGACTTGATAACCCAGAAAAGAGGCAAAGCAAAGGCTATGATACTTTCTTCTTTGTAACGTTGAACCATGTACATAATCTATAATTGACTCTAGAAACATTACAGTCAGAATACTTTACTGAGTTGACAACGCGTATGATCCTTTAGTATTAGGATTTCAGTTTTCTAAGAATGTTCGCCTCTCCTAATTATTTTTGAACGTGTGCGTAACCATCCTGAGTATCTTAATAGCCTTACCCAGAATTCTGCAAAGATTTACGCTAGGATCTTTTTAGCGTCAGCAAAACCAGGAAGAGCCGACCTGATTTTCACGTGCTGTCGTGGGTTGGATTTCAATATTGGCAAACTCCTAGGGAAGCCGTTTTCACGATCTAGTAGGCGGAACTTGCGAATACAATAAAATATCGTAAATGAATCTGTCCTACATTCAGTATGTTGACTTGTCGGAGACCTTGACCTGCAAGTCACCTTCAGAATAAGCATCAACGTAATTATCACTCGGGTGTCGTATAATCTCTTTTATTGTATGACTTGGTGTGTTATGTTTGGAACAGACCAGAATGCTCAGAAAGTTATGTAATTTAGAGCCTACTGTATTTTTGTGCTATGTAAAAGTAAACGATTAGTTGATTTCGCTGAGGGCTAATTTCTTTATAACGATGTCGAGACTAAAAACTATCTGGTGCTAGGTTAAGCCTAGCATGAAAAAGACTTTCCACGTTGGATGCTTAGATATTATATTGCCAATTTAACTGAATGGTTTAGTTTATGACCTATTATTTCCACCAGATCTCTACAAGCTGACGGGCGAGGTGCTCGGAGAGGGCGCGTACGCTTCGGTCCAGACCTGCGTGAACATCTACACGGCGCAAGAGTTTGCAGTGAAGATCATTGACAAAGTGCCAGGGCACGCGCGCGCCCGGGTCTTCCGCGAGGTGGAGACCTTCCACTACTGCCAGGGGCATCCGAACATAATCCAGCTCATTGAATTCTTCGAGGACACTGACAAGTTCTATCTTGTCTTCGAAAAGGTGAGTCTCTTTTGCCTTTCCGAAGATGCAGTCCTGAAAATCGGTAGCGCAAAAACGTAAGAGTTTCAATGAATCTTGCTATATATTAGGCGGTAAGGAAAATGAGAAAGTTTTTTTTTTAATATGTTTGTATACCTACCTGAAATTTTGATTCAACTTGAAAAACATTATTTTTCTTAAACGAATATGAAGTTAATTTCGCATTTTTTTTATCAGCTAAATGACATTGAACGTTATCGTAGCGAGCGCAAATTATGCACGTTGATTATTTCTTCTGAAAACAGTAAAATCATTAAAACGAAAAGTTAAATAATGAACTGGAAATATCCTTACGTACAATTCGAATTATTTTACATAACACGTGCTTTTTATTTTTAAATACACGAGCGTGTTTTAAAATAAAACCTTGACTTGAAAACCGGCACCTTATTACTTAAATACTGTAGGTATATCAGCCAGAAGTAGATACGAGTAATATGAGTTATGCTAGAGAGAATTTCGAGATTATTTCTGTGTTGAGGAATGCTACGCACGTTTTCTCAGAAGTTCATACCATTTCTTTCTGATAAGCGATTGGATCTGAATTAGTATCAAGTTCAAGTTCAGGTATGTTCGCAATTATAAAAATCCATGAATGCCATGAATGTAGTAGGTACCTACTTGGCCTTCAGATCTACTGTTATAGTGCAAAATTTTACTGTAGTTATAAATGTTTTAGTCGTACTGCTGGGACACGTGCTTCTATGGAATTTTTGAAGAATGTTGATAATTTCAAGATTTTCCGCGACTGAAATTGCATTTCACGTGCTAGGTTGTATAACGTTCGAACCATGACATTGATCGCCATCGGTCACACACACCACGAGCAGTTTGTTTTCACCATATCTCAATGTCAATTGGCTTGTTCGATTTTCTGATTGTTCCGGTTCTCATTTTCACCGCATTCTACGAAGATTGCTATCGACTTTAACAAATCACTTTTCACTCCTGCGTTGTTTTTACAATTCAATTTTAGCTTTTTACTGAAACTTAAAAAATGTTTTACTCTGTTAGGTATTCTAGAAAGATTTCTGCTTCAAATTTTATACCTACTTGGTAATTACTGTGGACGTAAAATATGCGCACTTAAAATAAGTCTGTTGTGTGTGTAGCCCACATTTTTAACAATAAAACTTTAAATGTATTTAACCACCTATTCGAATATTTACATAGAATGAGGTGAGTGGGCGTGTCTTTCTACATAATACTATGTACTTGTATGACGGCGTGGCACATGATAGGAAACAATAAACAGTAAAGGTATTTACAAAACAAACATTACTCATGGTATATGCGCATTTAATTTTATTAACGGCAAGTAATAAAATTATTTTCTTCCACACCTATCGACCGAGGAAAACGGAAAACAAATGCGGTCTGCGAAACAATGCGGTTTGAAGTTTTTGTTTAGGCACAGTATTTACCTACTACCTACTTAAACATTAGGAGCTCGCGCATAATAAAGACCATTTTGCATTGTGCCGCTTCCAGTAGCAGGTTCTTAATAAGCTTAGCCTGGCAATAACCTTTACAAGGGGTGGCTGATCTCCACCAGTGGACTGTTGTGGATGTTAATGTTGGCTAGGCTAAGCAATAGGCTCCGGCGTCCACTTGAACCATTCTACGACCACCTTGAGTAAAAGTAAGTGTTACTAAGAGTTTTCTTTTGCTTTTCATTTAATAAAACTGTATAGACTCAAACAATAAAAAATATGAAAACATGTTTTTCATAAAACCGGGTTCAATGCAACGGTATTAATAAACAACTTGTCTAACAATGCAAACCGGCCGGTAAACGAAACCGCGAAACTAAACTAGGCCAAATATCAACAATCGTAGCTTTACTGTGAACTGTATGTGGGATTTAGGCACACGGCCAGATGTACGGCGTTTGGAGGCCTTCTTAAATGGGTCAGTGCACCTCTTTTTGACGTCACTTAAAAACTGCATGATTATGGCTACCCCTTTATGATACTTATATCGCGGGCGAGAAGACTTCACAAGTGTCAAATCGTATGGATTTTATCAAAACATATGAATAAGTTTGTCTACAAGTGTAGAGAAAATAAAAGTCGCGGTTGCGCATCATAACTAGAGGTAGGTAGATAATAAAAGTTAGGCTACCCGAACAAGTCCCATTTTTCAGATACATGGCAAAAAGTTCAGAAAACAGATCTTGGATCATAGAATTATTATATGCTTGACCCTAGTGGCTGTCAATTCAAAGATTTATATTGACTCAACTGTAGCGTCCTTATGACGACTGACGTTATTTATGCTGTGACCAGACTAAACTGCCTGGTTCTAGATTTGATCACTAGATATTTTATTAACCTTGGCCACAATGTATGTAGGTATACGTACATAAATCAATCTTTCCCAGCGGGGTATCAGAGATTACGTCCTTCTACTTTAATAATGTACTTTCATACTGTATTCGCTCCCTATTGATTCTTGCCTTTTTTTATTCTTGCGTGTTTTCCAGTCGGTTAAAACAGGGTCCTGTTTTAAACATTCTACAGATTGTTTCCTATTAGAACCCGTTTTTTTTTAAAAACTATCCAAAAGAAGGATTTTTAAAAGACCATTGAAGTCATCAAGTATCGTAGGTCATATCGCACTATTCTTCTGCAGTAGAATAACAACACAATGTAGGAGCTATAGGTATCATGATAATAATGCTATCTGTAGTTCATACTTCTGTGTCGATACAATGTAGGCTTTAGTGCTATAATACGTCTGGCTCGTATCAGTTCATGTAGGTTACTAGATAAACTCTTGAACTAAATAATTTATACTTTTAAAGTTGTTTATCTTTTCAAATAATATATTCCATTCAATTTTAGTCGGTCACGTTTTGTTTATGATATTTATTTGGATATTGCGTCAAATATCATGTTTGTTCTGCAAAGTTGTTTATTTGAGCAATCACATCGCTTTAATAGTATTTGAATATTGTGATAATATTTCAAGCCTTTTTATAACTTGCTGTCGCCTGTTTTTTTTTGCCTATCAAAACTATATTAGGTATTAGGTACATGGTAATTTCATGAAACTAAAATGAAAGTTAATCATTTTATTGCCTTAGTCTAAATCTCCACATCAATCTAAGAAGGTATGTATGGTAGTAAAGAACGCTAATTTTGCTTAGACTACATAGGTACTTATATAGTTTCAGTTCAGATTCTTTACTTTATCATAATCTCACCATGCTAACGCAACTGATTTTGACTATGTATTTTGATGAAAAAGGGAAGATATTTTTTTCTAAACGCTAAGAGCCAAAGTTAGTCCCAGTATTTTATTAGAAACTGCCTGCAATCAAATAAAGCTAGTAATTAAGTATTTAAGATCTTCTTAGATTAAACCAATTATTTGATGTAGATTGCGAAGTCACGCGGCAAGAAAATGACTTCATAATGCGTTGTTTAGGAATTCGCAATAGAAAACGTTTACATACATGCACATACCAAACAGGCGCCTAAGATATGTTTACATTAGGTCAACACTGAGCAAAAACAGTTCTCACATAGGAGCCTGAACTAATTCTAGTGAAGCTTTTTCCACACTACAGGTTCAACGCTATTTGAACCCGGCATCGTGGAATACCGTTCACCGCATTGCCAATTAAGCTTCGGTTATGCCATAATCTCTCAAATTATGTATAGATCAGACGCTTTAAGTATCAACCGGGCCTAGCGCGATATATTTATTGTGCAAGAGTGACTGTTGGGTACTTCCAACATAAGAAATACTTCATGTTTTGATCTTTTTAGTAAAGAGACTAACAGTCTTTTGTTACCAGCGAATATTAATCTCTTTAAATTCTCAAGAAGTTTTTCTATCATATACCTATGCTCGACCCAGCCACCTATCAACACAAAGTATATTGTATCTGCTGCACCGCGGTGAGCAACAGCGTTCTGTACCTAAAACCTGTATTGGTTGTTCCAGATAAACGGCGGCCAGCTGCTCTCACGCATCCAAGAGCACCACTACTTCTCGGAGCCGCAGGCCGCGGAGATAGTGCGGGAGCTGGCGAACGCGCTGCACTTCCTGCACGGCAAGGGGGTGGCGCACCGCGACCTCAAACCGGAGAACATCCTGTGCGTGCACCGCGACCGCCTGTGCCCCGTCAAGATCTGCGACTTCGACCTCGGCAGCGGCATCAGCTTCACCTCTACGCTGCACTCGCCGCTCGCCACGCCGCAGCTCATGACCCCTGTAAGTTGTGCCTTTCAGTCCTCAATTTGTTTTATTCTTATCTTATCTAGCCATGGGGATCTCACTGCTGGGCAAAGGCCTCCCTCCCTTTTTTCCAAATTGTTTTGCTTGCTGAATTTAGGTCCGTATTTATAAATAGCACTCAACTCTGTGGTTGATCTCAAGACCGATTTTGACAAATGTCAGTCAAAAATAACAGCATCTCAAAGTCGCACTCAAGATCGATCTTATAATTGAGAACGGTTTATAAATACGGGCCTTAGAGGCTGACTTATCAATAACTAAACATTGGGCTTTTTTATGTAGCCTGTTCAATGTCCCACTGTTCAAAGACCCCCTCCCTTTCCCGCTACACATCTCAGTCTTGGGTTTCCGATGTCATAAAATTTTAGATAACATTAAATATCTGCTCACCAAAATGTTATGAAAACTAAAATAACTGGAGCAATCATGATACCGTTGAATAACCTCGTTGAAAAAACTTTCGCGACACATGAAACTGTTGATAAAATTTAATAACACAACTTATCTATATATAAAACATAAAATTGCGAATGATATCTTTCTGCTATCGCAATATACATATATAAATAACACTTTTATGCATCATCAATAAAGAAATAAAGTTTTTCTTATTGTTATATACCTACGTAGGTGAGTCGAATAAATCGGTAAACAGCGGATTTTCCATAAAAACAATATTTCCATTCAAGTATTATTATGATATTTTGCCATTCAAGAATTGTATAGTGTATACCAGAGCAAATATACAAGTATTCATGACACAATTATGCAAACAAACTTGCTAGAAGTTTTCTCTAGACATAACAATTTATTATGATTATTAAAAAAAAATATTTGCCGTGCGATTTTCATTGGTATTTACACGAATAATTTTATAATGTTTGAGTCACCTTCATATCGAGTAATACGAAAAAAAATCGTAAAACAACTGCTGTAGTTTCTACTGGTGTGTATAAGAACACACGAGTCAAAAGAAATATCCTGGAGATGGCATAAGTCAGTTACAAAGACAAAACAATGTTTCTGCCAAAAGAGCTGTGCCACCTAGCCTAAGCCTATTTTTTACATAAGTTCATTAAAGTAAGTTTAGGCGTGTTTAAAAGCTAAACTACAACAAATTATACACAAACATATCACACCCTCATCCTTTGCGGGGTAGGCAAAGCGGTAATAATCAACGATCTTATTCTAAATTGGAATTCCCAATTGTTACAGGTGGGTAGCGCGGAATTCATGGCGCCTGAAGTGGTGTCCCTGTTCGCGGGGTCTGCAGCAACGCACTATGACAAGCGTTGCGATCTGTGGTCGCTCGGGGTGATAGCGTACATTCTCCTGTGCGGATATCCGCCGTTCCGCGCGGACTGCGGCGCGGATTGCGGCTGGGAGCGCGGCGAGAACTGCCGCGACTGTCAGAGCCTGCTCTTCCGATCCATACAGGTAATTTAGGTGTTCTTGTCTACTTCTGGGGTGACTTTGTTGTATTTTGGGGTGTGACTTTGTTGTATTTTGGGGGAACTTTGTTGTATTTAGGGGTAACTTTGTTGTTTTTCGGGGTGACTTTTGGGTATTTCGGGTTGACATTTTTGATTTTCGGAGTTTTATTGTGGAGTGAATAAGTGATATTTGGGGTGAGCTGTGGTCTTGGGAAGCCTTAGTCTGGTCTTATTTTAGCATTATAACTTCCTAACATACAGCAATGACAACATCTACAACGTGTCTTCCCGTTGTCCTCAGGAGGGCAGATACTCGTTCCCGGAGGAGGAGTGGTCCCACATCAGCTCGGAGGCCAAGGACCTGATCCGGCAGCTGCTGGTGCGGGAGGCCTCCAACCGCTTGTCGGCTGAGCGCGTGCTGCAGCACCCCTGGCTGCGCATCGCCGACGCCAGGGCGCGGTACCCGGCCCTGTCCACGCCTATGAACATCAAGCGGTAAGTTTCATATAAAAGCAGTTCATATAGTCCTTTTTGAATTCAGTTTTTATTTTGAGGTTTCAACCGAACATAAATTAACGGAAAATATTGTTTTCTCATAAGACTACATTTCATCAGAACCATAAACCGACTTAAAAACCATGTACTTAATCGAAATGCTTAGTAAAAAAATAATTCTTACGAAGCATTTCCAATCATCGAGGTACTTATTTAGCTAGCTGGCGCAGTCAGTAGGATCATTATAGGTTTTTCTACACATGTGATTTTATATATTATTATTTCAATCTGGCTTAGTCCTTGTCTAGTTAACAATCTCTTGACTAAACGTGTCGAAAGGGACATACATACACATATAAATCACGGATCTTTCTCGGAGATGTAGGCAAAGACTACCTCCTTCCACTCACTAGGAGCCTTGCACACTTTTATTTTTTTACTGTTAGACTTATCGTGTACGAATTCCCCAGCAACATGTCAGCGCGCAACCTGTCCAACTTCGCGGAGTCGGCGATGGCGGTGAACCGCGTGATCCAGCAGCACTTCTCCATGAACTACTCGTACATGGAGCGCCCGCCGCCCCCCCCGCCCGCCGCGCGCGCCACCAAGTCCTGCTACCCCTCCGCCTCCCCGCCAGCCGACGCCATCGGCCAGGGGGAGGTCAACCGCATTTCCGAGTCGGACGAGGTAGGTGAACCCTGAAAGTCAGCTTGAGTATTAAACGGGTGTTTCAGTTCTCGAAACTGAAAAAAAAACTCTAAATACATATCAGAAACACACACATCACGCCTTCACCCTTTAACGGGCAGAGCATGTCAAATTTTTTCATTCGTTTTGAAATCTATTGCCGGTAGTTGAAGTTCAATTTTAGGTGGTAACATTCTTCCGATGGCCTTCCCATGGCCGTAAAAAATACGGTCGCTATCGCCTAATTCATGTATCACTATAGTAACAGGTTGTCAGCCTGTCGCTTAAAATTGAAATACAATGGAACCCTCGAGTCTTTTAGTCGCCTCATACGACACCCGCGGGAAAAACATGGCGTGCTATTCTAAGCCGGCCTCACACGGCGGTAAAGCCTTACATGTTTCAGTTACCATTCTAAAAAAATGTTGTCATGTTTGCAGGTAGAGAAGGCTGCTTGCGGCATCGCGCTGCTGCGCTGCTCGGCGGAGTGCGGGCCGCTGGGGCTGTCCCCGCCCACCGAGTCGCAGCTCATGCGCCGCCGCCTGCAGCAGCAGGACAAGCCGCTTCCCGTCCACTAGACGCCCACCGATACCTCCCCCCGCGCCCCGACTGGACCCCCCAGCGAGACTCACCATCCACTAAACTGTTGAAGACGGACCAACTGAGGTGATGCACTTTATTCCTCAGTGTGGTCAAAGGACGAACCGAAGTCATGCACATGCATAAGTCGTTTCTGGTACTATGAAACGCGTGCGATAAGCGATAGCTATCGTTCTTGGTAGAGATTGCGACAATTTAGCGACAATCGCTAACGTTTGTCAATCTCATGGTAGGTAGTTATAAAATACTTCGACCGTTAAACATTTTCGTGGGTAGTTGTAAAATCTCGCTGGACCAGTGAAGTCATCGTTTCAGTGAGGCTGTCTTGGATGTTCGGTTGCTTTGAATTTGTTATTTTGTTTGTATTTAAAAATGCAGAGATAAAATCGATAATTTAAAAGACAAGAACGGAAAGTAGAACTATGCCGTTATTGCTCTTAAAACATAATAATTTTTTCAATCGATTTAAAGATGCTTGTTTTTTGTAAACAAACTGAAAGCAACCGAGCAGCCAAATTTGTGCCGAAATATTAAATCCTATTCGGCCGTTGAATGCAGAACTGTCCGTACAAACTGTTAAACAGAGTTGGCTAATAATAGTCTGATGATACCTGTGATGATGATGAAGATTGGAAGTTGGGTGGGCGGGGGCGAGAGCCGCACATTCCGGCCCTGCACTCCAGTCTAACATTTCCTTACTAACCGAACTATGAGAGAGTCTGCCAAAAAAGTACCTTCGCTCTTTGAAACGCATTTGGTAAAATCAGACCCCAATTCAGACGTTGTTAAAAAAGATATTCAAATTCAAGCCTAGGCGATGGCGGCCATTCTGTGCACTTGCCCCATAACATAATGCAGTATGGCATACCTCGTGGAACGGAGTAAGGGAATGTTGTTCTGGCGAGTGCCCACAGCCCGTGCCAATGGAGTAATTCCACCAGTGATATCGATCCGATCGCAACGTGTGAACGGTACTTATAGACCTGTAACGGTTTTATTTGAGCCTTTTAAAGATATATTTTTATGAATAAATAAAAAACGACTGAATAGATATGTAGAGTATTTGTGAATTTATGTTGAGACCCTCGAGGTCGATCAAATCGTATTATACTGAGATAGTTGTGCCGATCTACATACTTATCGATTACAGATTATTATTTTTTGGATTTATAAAATCCGCATTGAAATTGAGCTTATTTGTATTGTATAAATCGCCTTTTGTTCGTGGCCTATCCGTTTTGCAATAAATTTAAATTTTGTTATTTTCTAATAGCGTTTTCGGATATGTACTAGTCTGTTATGTGATTGTTTTTGCATTTTTACCAACGATGGAAAAACCACATCTCATTAAATAATAAGAATGAAACAAGCTATACATTTAAGAGAGTTGTGTCATTATTTCTGAGAGGTGCAAGTGTTATTATTGTAGTTGCGATTGTGAACTGTATGTACTTGTACAGTGGGATTGCATTGCAAAAGCAACGGTACCCGCAGTGACACCTACTGCGCTCTACGGACTATCACATCGTAGATTGTTTTAAATTACAATGGCTTTTTCAAAACTTTAACTGTATTATTTAGAAAAAATGCAATTAATACACGAAAGAAAAATATTCCGTTCCTATACCAATTATACCAGTTGATCTGTTTGTATAGGAATAGAAATAGAGTGGCTATATGTTTAAATAGTTAACAGTTCAAACCTAAAGTTTTGAAGAAGTCATTGTATAGTCTACATAGTTGAAAAGCTGTATGGAATCGAATAAGATAATTTAAGTCTAAATTTTTAGATTAGAATTGTATCGTAGCGCTTTCTAGGTCCTTAGGTAACTAGGCAATGCTACAAGCAATCTCCGTGTGATAGTCCGCGGTGGGCAAGCTGCGTGGCGAGTTGGTGGGGCTCACACGCCCCTAACAATGTGATCAGTTTGAATACTTTTATATTGCTGAGAGTAAAGAGTTATTTGTAAGTGTAGACCTGCTAGACTGTAACCTGCGTACAAGTTGATTGGAAAAAGAACAAAGAATACCTACCAAGTATCATGGCCATCTCCCTAAATATATGCAATAATTCGTATTTAAGTAATTATTATTCTTTATTTTCTCCTTTTATTTTGATGTGATCTGGTGGCTTTATCCAATCAAACCTTAACTTCACTTACGCAGAAATTTGTTTAAATTTTGTTTTCGACTAAATCATTGATTTGAAATGTCATTGAATACAGATGTTTGAATTTTTATTTATAATTATGATTTTTTTATTTAATACCCGCCTACCTATCCCTTCCACAAAAAAATAACTTGAGGGTAAAATCTGAGTCAAACAGACCCCTTTATATGCGAGAAATTCACTTAGCTGTGTGGCTCTCCCTGTCTGTGGAAAGCCACGACTTTGAGTTTGTGGAATAATTTGTCGAAATGAGTCGAACAAAAAACAGAATCAGTAGGGAGAAAGAGAATTTGTCGACTTCAAGATAATTGCATATAGTACTTATTTCAATTTGTACCTATAGAACAGGAGCTAACTCGTGTTAACAATAACCCTACCATAACCTTTTGCGACACTTATAAACCTCCGAAACTACTAAACATATAAAAATCTAGGCTCTCTCCTCGTAATGGTACCTCTGGGATGTAACTCAGCCCATCATCCCAGCCCAGCCTAGTCTATCTGCCCGCAGCTACAGGCACAAAGTACTTTTACATATCTCATTGCTCTGAAAGTAGGTCATTACTGGCAAAAAACACGACCTGTAAGTTAAACTTACAGGCGAGGTTTTAAAACTAAGCCTGTAAGTAATTTTAAATATGGAACTAGAAAAAGAACCAATAGAATCGCGGCAATTAAAAAGTTAAAATCAATTTCTTCTTATTTTTAATAGGAGTCGCATCCAATTAGTTGTATACGATTTTAAATTTCGAACTGGCCGCTACGAATTGTGTTGCTTGAAGGCAGGAATTATATTTTTAATCTGTATTTTTATAACCTCAATAAATGAGTTTGTCGAATTATTACTCAATATTACAATGACAAAAGTAAAAATGACTAATATCCCTACGATCAGAAAAATGTCTACTTTATGTTAGGATACTTTTCTTTCATATTAATTCAATATTTTTCAATCATAGAAAAAAAAGTTTAGTGGTGCAATTTGAATACCAGACGATACAATCATCATTTATGGATCGTTTTCTTGTATTTATCGCTTTATTTTACTCTTTTTTCATTCGATATGTAAAGCAGTATACGTACCACGGATGTAACATCAATAACAACCTCGGAAAGGTACCGCCCTCGCTCCGCTCGGGCGTTAAAAAACCTCGGTTGTTATTGATAGCTTACATACCTCAGTACGTAATCTACTATAATATATATGCTACAGGTCATTATGGACACGCAAGAGAAAATCTCGGTAAATTTTGCACTACTACTGCCATCTATAAATGTCAAAGAAACTAAGCAGACGTAGAAGCGCCATCTTTAAGCGAATCACCTAGAACAAACAAATTAAAGCTCATCGCTAGATGGCAGCATCAATACAGCGATGATCATACGAAGGCGATTATGACTTCAATACGAAGTGATTTTGTATACTCTTTGACTTCAATGATTTCACGATGAAACTAACGTACCGTTGCGTTTCGATATCTAGTTTTCGCCCTTCTCTAACATATACAATCTCGTCTTTGTTAGAAAGAGATAAAAAACTGCGTTTCGTTCGAAACGTTAGTAAAGTTGACGTGACATGTCAAATAATCAATCTGTAGAGGGCGCTGTAAATTGCTCAGCCACGTAAGTCAGGGTCGTATTTTTCTGTAAATTATATCGAAAATCACAATATTTCGAGACCAAGATGAAAGTATGAGGATGGTTCAAGAATCTAAAAAGTGTGTGCAAGATTGTTAGTGAATTTACATCGTCCTGACTACGGTAAGTCGCTTTGTGTTTCGCCCATCCGTCATATTTAGGACCAATGAATTAGCATGTTTAATTGAATATTCTCGTAGTTATCATTATAGTTATCAAAAAATAAACAAAGCTGAGTGTATTGTACTCGATAGCTCATCCCTGCGCATTACAAATTACGTATAATTGCGTGACATTGAAATCTTGTTTCCAGAATGACAAGCCATGTCTAATTTACCTCCAAATCCTTACAACATCACAAGTCAGCCTCAAATGAACGCTAATCCCGGACCCCAGTTCAACCATGGCGCGCCGATGAGTCACCTGCCGCCAAGCCAGTTGCCTCCGGGCTTTAGCGGCGTCAAACCAGATGCTAACTCAAATAGCCCTCTACCACCGTCTTCTACGCCTCAAAACATGATGAATCAAGTGAACAACTACAGTCAAAGTGCCAGCAATTCACCAGCCTTCAATCATCCAGGAATGATGCCACCCATAGGAACACAGTCATCTCCAATAAGGCCTGTTAATAAACCATTGATGGCCCCATTTTCGAATCAAAGCCCATTGCCTCCAAATGTCCAACCGCCCTTAGCTAGACAAGGACCAACAGCCACCTCATCTCCCCTGCCTTATCCACCTAACAACTATCAGCATAAACAAATAAATGACAATGCACCTCCTCTCATTCCAACTAGTCATAGTCAATCACTAATGAATGGGCCTCCTATGGCTGGCCCACCATCTCAATTTCCTGTATCTTCAAGTGGTAATGCCCCTCCAATGGGTAGGCCCCCTGTTAGTGCTCCTAGCTTTGGTCCAGGGTCAATGAATCCACCTTTTGGCCAACCTCAGGGTCCACCACAACAAGGACCTCCTACTTCAAAACCTCCAGGCTCTGGTCCAATGACAAGTCAACCAAACATACCCTTTTCAGGTCCGCCTATGTCGGGACCATCTAGAAATAGTCCGTTAGTGCCTGGTCCACCTATGAGTGGGCCCCCTACCTCTGGACCTCCAATGAGTTTATCTGGCCCTCCTGTTTCTTCTGGTCCCATGCCAGGACAAACTAATGGGCCTCCTTTAGGCCCTCCAAGACCAATGGGAATAAATGGCCCAAGTCCAAATGGGCCACCCATGCAACATATGCCTCCAATGGGACCTCCTAAAGGTTCTATAATGCCACCTGGGCCTAATGCAAGGCCTCCAATGGGACCTATGACTGGTCCACCTACAGGACCACCCACGAACGGCCCGCCAATGGGACCTCAAATGAATAGACCACCATCAGGCCCACCCTTAAATGGGCCACCAACAAGTCAGCCATATGGGATACAAAGAAACGCTCCACCTGGGCCTCCTATGTCAACACAATCAATGCCTGGGCCACAAAGTCAGCCAACGGGGCAGCCACCGATGCCACAAAACATGCCTCCCATGAGTCATCAAATGGGTCCCTCCATGACCGCACCACCTTCAAGTGGGCCAAGTGGACCACCAAGCAACATGCAAGGAAGATATCCTCCAATGCCACAAGCCAACTATGCGAATCACCAGCAAATGCATCCCCATCCTGGCAAACAATACCCTCAGCAAACACAGCAGTATGCCCAAGGACTGACACAACAGATGGGGCAACTAAGTGTGACGAAGCAAGGGTTCGATCAGCTCTGGGGTCACCAGCAAGTGGACCTGATGGCTTGCAGACATATTCTGCCTGAATACCCTGAGGATCCGCCGGAAATACGCCTTCAGCATCAGTTTGCTGATGCACCCAATTGCAGCCCTGAGTAAGTATTTTTTTTATCATACTATTACAAGTAGATTCCTAATACCAAATTGATGATAAAAACCTGCTGAATAGATGTAAAAAAAACTTTCATGAGATTGCATCATAAAGCAGCTACATATACTGGAAAGTAGTTGTTGTTGAAAGTTTTTGTACTGCTGACGCCTTACTGTTACAAATCTACAAGAAGATAGTATTTTTTATACATGAAATGGAATTCATGATTTACTAAGTTGTACTCTCTTTTCTAAACACAATAATATCTTAATATTTCGTTGATTTGCACGAGTATTGCATTGCATTATATACATTAAATGCAGACTACATGGGCTCATGATGTAAACTTCCTGAAATGTAGGAAATCAGTTGTAATTGTTATTTTCTGAGAAATAATGGTACCAATGTCAATCTTCCTAACCAAAATATATTTTTATAAATGGGTGTACTTGTCTGAGACTATGATTTTCTTATCACCAAGCAGATAGATAAATCTAATACGAGAGTTAATATCACATATCAAACATTTTAAGGTCATTCTATTTCCTACCAAGATGAACTACCAGTTGATTTGTACCTTTAATAATTTAATATAGTGTCATCATTTATTGCCATGTGATGCTGGCTTAGAATAGCATCACCTCATTTATTTCCTGTGGGTGTTGTAGAAACCGACTAAGGGACTCAAGGCTTTCATGTGATTGCAATTTTAGGCGTCAGGCTGACAACCTGTCACTATAAAGATTAATGACTTATCTGAAACTACCCTGAAACATTTGTCAGACTTGGCGATAATGACCGGAATTTTACGGTCGTTAACGCTCTGCCTACCCCACCAGGGATATAGGCGAGATTTTTGTATTCATTACCAATAAAGTCATTAGATTTATTGGGTCATTCATCAACTCCGTGTCCCAAATTATATAAATACTTGAATTAATTAGTTATACAAATACAAGTTTGGTTTGATCAATGAAGATAACTGAAGCATGTTGTGTTGCCAATTGTGTTTAGTTCAAAGTCCTGTAGGTGAGTCATTCTTGTTTACTAAGTCCTTTGAGGCATTGCATTGTAAGTGCCTATGCTTAGAGGTAGCACAGTGCACATTTGTTGATACAAGTAGTGTAGATTTATTCATGGATAGTATTTAAATTATATTAGTGTGACCCTGTTGCCTTTTTAAACCACCAGTTTGGCCTCATACTTTTTGTTAATATACTTTGAGTATCTTTTCTTAGGACTTTTTTTTAACATTCAGTATTTATAACGGTTTTAATAAACATTCATTTTATGTAATGTATATTTGATTAAAATTAAAACATGGAATTAATGATCATGTTATGAATGTTGTGAAATAATATTTAACTATGTAAGTTTGGTGACAATAGATATTAAATTATACACACCAAATAACCTTAACTCAACCACATCAAAGACCTTGGTTACTTTGAATTGAAATTACGTTTTCCCTGAGCTAAAAATAAGAAGCCTGTTTTACAATAGTACATTGATCACGTGGTGAGAAAGGAAGCGCAGCTACTGAGGCCATCAATACACACGAGTTTACAAACTGCCTTTCTTCTGAGTGATACATAGTGATTTATACTACATCTGCAAGAATAAAAAAACGGGAATTTTAATAGAAGAACAGTTCAATAAATAAACAATTGAATCCGCCCGGTAATGTTTTTTACTTATAATTTCGTACAGAGCAAAACCAAAGGGTTCATTTAGCCATGTCTTCTATTTATCCTGCAAGACTATATTAAATTTACGCTCCGTTTTACGTAACTTAGACATCTTTTCTCCCCTAGGGAGGAAAGTGATTTGTATGGAGTTTTGTCCCCACGTAAACAATGACTCAAGTTCCTCTCTACGTTTAGCTATAGGGCATTTTATATGCAGGATTGCAGGTATAGTATAAAAGTGTTGCACAGCCTAAAACTAAAAATGAGTGAATAAAATTTTGATAATTAATTTTTACATAGTAAACGTAATTAACTGTGCAATATGATAATTTGTGTGTTTTTTGCAAGTATTTTAATAGATGTTTGTTTTTCCACAGCATATTCAGATGTACAATCAACAAGATCCCAGACACAAATAGCTTATTGCAGAAATCTAGACTACCTTTAGGAATATTAATTCACCCATTCAAGGATCTCAATGTGAGTATATCTTTTCCTGTACACTTTGTGACTTGATTCAATGGGGCTTTGGGTGTTTATTATAACCCGTGGTAGGTATACGCGAGATAAAAATGTTGCAAATATTTCAAGGGGTCAACCATGAAACTGAACAACTTTCTCTTGGAAACATAGATCTAAAAGGTCGCCCTTACAAATTGACTCCGTTAGCGAACACATGCAGGTATTGATTGTATGGAAGGTTATTTTTTTTTTCTTAGTTGGTCAGTTGACTTGTTCACCTCTAAAAATATTTGCAATTTGGGATATTTGTATATATGTAATGTATGTAACATACCTTTTTATGATATCAATGACATACATACATATATCACGCCTTTATCCCTTGCGGGGTAGGCAGAGTGTTAATGGCCGTAAGAATATGGTCGCTATCGCCACGTCTGACATTTTTGAGGATTGTTTTCCAAGGTTGCTTCAATATTCAATATCAATGACAATGCATTATTATGTAAAGTGATATGCATGTAATCCTTTCTTATCTTCTAGTCTACCAATTATTTAACAATAGAAGCGGCGCTATTGTAATCAATTTAGTTTATCAAAATAGGATTTGATTTATGATTATTAGATTGGTTAGTGACATTCATTATCGCATTAACAAAACAAAGTGGTGTAACTACCACAATAGTATGCTATATAATTTGAAACTAGTGGCCCGCCCAGCGTTTGCATCTGCTATAACTCATTTTCCTGTTCGAATAAGCTGTATTCCCGGCAGGTATTATTCGTATACTATCTATTATAAAAACGGAAACAAAATCCGTTTCGTGTTGTTTTAAAGATCTAAGTATACACAACAGAGAAACGCGGCATGCGACTTAGCTTTATATTATGTAGAGAAAACACATACACCTTTAATCGTTTATTTCCAAGTAGATTCCTATCGGGTGCAATATATCAATGAATAAATGGATTAGCCATTGTAAAAAAGAGAAGATTGTAAAAAACAATTTTCTTTTTTTTATAACAATTTTATGTTTCTAGTAGAAACGCGGCACGACGGGTGGAATAAAATAAAATCAAAATAAAGGCACTGCCTATGGGCTGGCCAGGCCACACAGCATATTGTGATAGGAATAGTTGAAGAACTCTCGTCCTAGACGTACTGCCTTAGTCAAATAGATTTCAAACTTGCGCGTCTCTTTAATATCCATGGCACTCGCAGACAAAATAAAGACGGAAAATTTACCCTTATGACTGCACACAGTCGATGCATGTTTGTCTTATGAATATTTGCCCCAGCCGCGACCGCCACGTGCAGCTTGCTCTGTTATTTATAAAGCTATGCAAATAGTATGTTCTTGTCTGTCCCTTATGGCGCAGTGATAATGCAACTATATGCGGGGGAAAGTCTCGGGTTCGATTCACAAGCGGGCACAAGCAGATATTTTGATGATGAATTTACTTACATATCTGTTTTTCTGTCTGGGTGTTATTTTGTGTGTTTCTGTATATGACTAAATAAAAATGCTCCAAGCACAGTGCACAGTGGGTTCGAATCCCGCACCTGTTAAAGTTCTTGATTTCCATGTTTTCTTTCTGGTGTGTTGTCCCACATGAAGCTTAAGCTTTGTTTGTAAAGCTATGTAAATATTGTGTCGTCGGTTTGTTGTGTGCCGCCTTATTGCGACAGGTAGCGGACGTAGTGTGTGTAGCCGGGTCACATTTTGCACCTGATTTAAATTCACAAGATATATTCAAAGTTTCAAGGTTTAGCCAAGGCTTTTGTAGTTTTCAAGGTGTTTTCAAGGTAATGCAAAAGTTGTTAAACCTAATGTTTCTTGGATAAGCAACCCTTTGTCAAGCGCTGTGAAAGATATTATCTAATTTAACCTTTCATATTTTATATTCTAAATTCTTGACGTACGGCTACTTTATAAAGACTACCTACTAGGCTTTTTCTAATCACTACATAGTATCAAACAAAAGCTTAAATCTTTTAAACTATACAACATATTTTAATGCAATTTTAAATAGAGTGATTTAAGAGGAAGGTTTATATGTGTAACACTTGCCGGGGAAACAACTTAGAGCGAGCACAGCCGCTAGATATTTTTATTTCGTTCCTGATCCCCATACTTATCGGAATTTTACCATTTCAGCATCTACCGGTGATCCAGTGCACGACGATAGTAAGATGCCGAGCGTGCCGCACCTACATCAACCCCTTTGTCTACTTCGTCGACGCCAAGCGGTGGAAGTGCAACCTGTGCTATCGAGTCAATGATTGTAAGTATACCACGCCAAAAAGCTTCGTGGAAAAAATAATCGTATAGGGATAGATTATATTATTTCTTTCAAATCTTACACTATAGGTACTATGGGAGCGTAGCTCTGGTGGAGACATCACAAATTAAAACAATTATTTGTATATTTTTTTTATTATAAAAATAAATAAAATGATCACATGAACATGCAGCTTGTCTGACTTTCATAATAAAGAATTGTCAATCCTAAAAAATTTTTGCTTTGCCATGACGGCTGGTCTGCTCAGCCAAACCGCAAGGAGTAACCAGCATAGCATCGGCATATGTTGTGATCGCTACAGTGCTCAAAATTCTTATACATACATACACAAATCACGCCTGTATCCCTGGCAGGGTAGGCAGAGCATCAACGACTGTAAAACGTCTGACAAATGTTTTAGGGTCGTTTCAGATAAGTAGTGTAACACTTTAGTGATAGGTTGTCAGCCTATGGCCTAAAATTGCAATACACATGAAACCCTCGAGTCCCTCAAAGTCAAAATTTGTATTCTTAGTTAAAAATTCGCATACGCATTCGCAAATTTTTTTTCTTCAATTTAAAACGCTAGCGAGATCTAATTTGTGATCTTTTACGACGTTAACCAACCAATTAAAACCAACGAATTAATTTGTTCTTCACTGCTGCTTATACCTAATGTTCTCAGACGCAGTCTAGCAGTAGTAATGGATGCGTAATCATTCTATAAATAAAATGATATTTGTTTAAATTGTATTCATAAGGATACCCGTATCTCACAAACATTTATTCGTTCTAAAAAGGTTATCAGTAAGCCCATACATGAAAAATTGGTAGTAGGTAGATAGAAGCAGTAGTAATTCAAATTGTGTGTGCTAGAAATGGCTGGAAGTACAAACCATTCAGATAACTTGATATATTTTTCTACTACGGAATGCATGTAAACTTTTAGAGATGTAGAAATAATTTTATCTATACGATTGCTTACTGTTATATAAGTAGCATAACTGAAAGGAATACAGCACTGTAACTTTTAAATTCCAATTGATATAAGTAGCGTAAAGTTTCATAACTATTTTATAACAGTTTCATAATGCTCGGGTATTCAATGCTAATCAAGATAGCGTAGTTAGAAAATTTATAAACAGACTACGTTGAATCTTAGTGAGAACTTTGAGCTATGAGTGTGCTTCTAATTGTTCGGCGTTTTTCCATTCTAGATCTAGAACTCGTATTGTCTGAGGTCTTACAAAGATTTATATGACTTGGATCGAGAATATTGACGTATATTACGTAGTCGGTCCCAAAGTTCTGTCACTGGCATATTATTTTTGAATTTAGAACACGGATTTGGAAAAGTTTTATTGCATTCCGTTTTTGAATGTTTAACAATTATTTTAAAACAATAAATAATCATTTGGCGCGATTTTTCACGATGGAGTGGACTTTGAAAGAAAACCGAATAGCAGTTTTGGCGTTGCATCGCTGTGGGCACTCGCCGAGTACCATTTTCAAGTTGCTCAAAAAATTGAAAATAACGCTTAGGTTTGGGTATCGTACTATAACTAGGTACACTGAAGTCTCTAGTGTTGAGGACAAGAAAAGAACTGGCCGGCCTCGCTCCGCCAGAACACCAGCAGTGATCAAAGCGATCAAGGAGCGCATACGAAGAAATCCTGTCCGAAAACAGAAACTTATGGCTTTGCAGATGAAGGTTAGTAGAAAAACAGTCAAAAAGGTTTTAAACGAAGACCTTAAGCTGCGAGCATACAAAAAAAAGAGTGGGCACTTACTTAATGCCCGTTTAAAAGAAATTAGACTCAAAAGATCTCGGGTGTTGTTAAAACGGTACGCGAAAAACCGGCACCGCGATATACTTTTTACAGACGAAAAAATTTTTGATATAGAAGAAAAGTATAATAAACAAAACGATAGAGTGTACGCTACCAGCTCTGAAGAAGCAGGAAACAAAGTTCCGCGGGTGCAACATGGGCATCATCCCTCTTCAGTCATGGTCTGGTTAGGAGTCTCCTACTATGGGCCAACTGAGGTTCATTTTTGCGAAAAGGGGGTCAAAACCAGCGCAAAAGTGTACCAAGAGACGGTTTTGGATCGGTACGTCAAAGACCTGCCCAACACACTATTTTCAGGACATCACTTTGTATTCCAGCAGGATTCTGCGCCCGCTCACAAAGCCAGGACCACTCAAGCCTGGTTTGAACGTCAAAACATTGAGTTTATAAGACACGAAGATTGGCCTTCCTCCAGTCCGGACCTTAATCCTCTGGACTATAAAATTTGGCAGGTCTTAGAGAGCAAGGTCTGTGCTAAGCCCCATAAAAATTTGGAGAGTCTGAAGTCAGCATGGATATGGTGCGTGCTGCGATAGACGACGGGCCGCCGCGGTTGAAGGCCGTTGTTAAAAGCAAGGGAGGTCATTTCGAATAGTTTTATGTTATTTTGATTCTTCGATGGTTGTATTTTTAATTGATATATAAATTTTTAAAAACGGATTCGTACTTTTTATTTTATCAGTATTTTCATATATGACAGAACTTTGGGACCGACTACGTATTCTTTTAAGACTTATTTTAATAAGTGAGTAAGAGCACGGTTCTCTTGCCATTGCGAGATGTTTCGCTTAGGCATTCTCCATGCATAATTCACAGGGAACGCTGCTGTCCATTTCCTGGGTTTTACGTATTTTACGACACCCATGCGTAGGTGAAAATGGGGTGTCTTTTAGTGTGGCCAAATGTCCAATTTTCTTCCAATGACCCAAAGAGAATTTTTCAACCGCCTTCAATTTGTCAGTATTACAATGGGGTGATCCTACTCTAAGCTGGCATCACAAGGCCCAAGTATTCTCTCTAAACTCCTGTTTGCAAGTTGCGTGTCAGACGGAAGTAGACCGATGACCTCGATAACATGATACTTAATTGTCAGTCATAACGAGAAGAATTCACACCTACATACAGGTTTTTTTAGGTTAATTGTTATGAACGTTAAACATACCCTTTCTGTTGTCGTGTATAGAGTAAAATAGTACAGAGCGTAAGGACGCAATACCTAGTAAAATTGTGAACGCTTTGGCGCCATGGAATCGTGTTTGCTTGATTAATCAGACGCCCCACGTTTGATTCTTGGTTGGGACAGATATTTAAATGATGAACTTACATATCAGATCTTGGGTCTAGGAATCCTTTTTACGTCTGCGCGAAAAAATTTTGATTTTCTTTTTTTTAACCGGAAAATAGCTCCAAACCATAATAAAACTAGCCAAACCCTCGCAATACTATAACAAAAATAACCAAAATTAATTCCTAATCCAACTGCGTAAAAAAGAAACAATATGTAATAGATAACTGTGTTTTCTGTAATAAGTACTTACATCCTTATCGTAGAATGTTAATGGCTTCACCTTATTCTAGACAACATCGTCATTCTTTGTCTTTAAAAATCGCGTAAATTGTCTAACTTGTATAAATCGTATTTAGTTAAAACGTTGTAAGTCTATACAATCTATCAGAAATGAAAATAATAATTGAAAAATTGACAAGCGTCGACCGGGAATCGAATCTGGGTTGCGTGGGGTACCGGCCCACTGCTCTGCCACTGAGCTATCGACGCACCGATAGAGAATCCCAATAAATACCATTTATGTTTTTAATTTTTTTGCTATTTTTTTCATATTTCAGTACCAGAAGAATTCCAGTATGACCCGGTCAGCAAATCGTACGGCGACCCATCGCGCCGGCCAGAGATCAAATCCGCAACCATTGAGTTCATCGCTCCTGGCGAGTACATGCTGCGCCCTCCACAGCCAGCAGTGTATCTGTTCCTCATGGATGTCTCGCAGATGGCGCGGGAATCGGGGTATCTGCAGGTTAGTGAACTGAAGATGCAGTCTGCAAAGTAGAGGCACTCTCACAAAGTGCTAATTGACAAACTAGGGAATAAAATCAGCGCTCATGAGACCACATTTCAGACCACGGAGAATTAACATGAGGAAGAAACACAAACTTGTTCAGTTTTCTCAATGTGTTCTTTGTTTATAATCACAGTAAATGGCTGATGACTCGTATTCGATAATAATTAACTATAAAGGGTAGTAAATATTGTTTATTGCGAACATAAGTTGTGAAAAACTAAAGGAAAAGGAAATGTTCCTTTATTCTGTTTGTAATCTTAATTAGTTAGACTCATGACACTTGATCTTATTGATTCGCTTATCTCGAACAAAAATACCAAAAAATTCACCAAGTGACACTCAGTATATCAGGATTGTGCATGTCTATATCACCCAGAATAAGTTTAAGTAAGGGACTGGAGTTTGGTCCTGTTTAATATGTATACTTTTACTCCGTTTCAGATCCTTTGCGACACGCTAAAGGCCAATCTAGACCAGTTGCCCGGCGACGCGCGCACGCAAGTGGGGTTCATATGTTACGACGCGCACATACACTACTACCTGATGAGCGATGGGCTCACCAGGCCTAAGGAGATGACTGTGCTTGACATCGATGGTAGGTTTTCAATTCTTCGTCCTTAAATGTCATTCTATTGTTCAGCTACTTAGTCCATTGAATAAAAAGTTCTAGAGTGCGAGAGTTAGTAACGTAAGATGTTTCTTCGGAAACATGTCAAGAGTCCCTAGGGAATAAACATACTAAAACCCCGGGGCACTAGGAGGAGCCCCGGAGTGGGGGGAGGGGGGGAAAGGGTCCATTTTTTCATTTTTCGCTTAAATCTCAAAAAGGTACATGTTAGAGAAAAACGTTCAAGGAAAAGTTGAAAGGCCATAAAATTATCTACAAGTTATACCTAAATCACTTTTTCCTATATCCTACCGTTTCTGAGTTACACGCATTAAAAAACGATTTTGGCTCAAATAATTTTCCCGTACTACATACCCATGTTTATCACATCAATCGATCAAAAAATATTTCTTTCTTCCATAAAACTCAAATGTGCAACTTGTAACCGGTACTGATAGATTGCTCTTGATTAGGTCTATCATTGGTAAAATAAAAACATTCCTCCATGGAAGCCTTTAGGAGGAATCGATTGTCAAAATATTATATTAGGGTAGTTTTAGTTACTGAATTTGAACAATTTATTTTTTTCTTCCAAAAAAACTCAAAAGTGCAACTTGTGACCAGTACCGATAGATTGCTCATAATTAGGTCTATCATTGATAAAAATACTAGATTTCACCATGGAGGCGTTTAGGGGAAATTGAATTTTATAAGGGTAGTTACGATACCTGAACATTTTATTTTTTTTCTTCCAAAAAGCTCAAAAGTGCAACTTGTGACCGGTACTGATACATTGCTCTTAATTAGGTCTATCATTGGTAAAAAAAACACATTCCTCCATGGAAGCCTTTACGAGGAATCGATTGTCAAATTATTTTATTAGGCTAGTTACTCCACTTGACCTACGTAACGTACATTAGTTCTAGTGGGTGGCAACAATTCAGTGCACAGGTACCTCCGCAGGTATGTAGAGTGACTCCCAAGGTGCCTCTCATATGACATCAATGTCCCAACATTATCCGTTGTTCCGATTTTTTCGATGAAGGTTCACACGTAGCATGGGAAGGGGTCCGCCCTCGTTAAGCTCGATTCCTCCTAAAGGCTTTGAGAAAAATTTATTTGCTATGGTTCTTTTAAATTGATTTGTTTCGGTTGGGTTCGTCGATTATTCAATTCGAGTTATTTCGCTCGTACATCCCACAGAATTCTAAAAAACAATAATTGTAACTTGCAGACGTGTTCCTGCCGTCCCCGGAGTCGCTGCTGGTGAACCTGGGCGAGCGCAAGGAGCTGGTGAAGGAGCTCCTCACCGTGCTGCCGCAGCGCTACTCCGCACACGGCGCGCCCGCCGCGCCCGCCTCCGCGCTCGGCGCCGCGCTGCAGGCCGCCTACAAACTCATGGTGAACAAACACGCTTGTTATACAAGCATATAGTAAAAAGAGCTGTAGTCATTTCAAGCTCATAGTAAAAACATTTCTTTGCGGTAGACAACAATAGTAAACGGTTTTCGAGAATTTGGTTATAAATATTCGTAAAAAGATAAGATGTGATTTTTTATTGTGAATTGTCTTGTCTGCATTGATAAGTAAAATAAATAATTCAGTGTGTCAAAAATATTGGTCTTCAAACTTTTCTCCCTAGCTTGTTAGGATTATTTTGATATTTCTATTGGCTATACGAATATTGATGCGTACTAACGTATTCTTTTATCTGTTCCAGTCGCCGACAGGGGGTCGAATAACGGTGTTCCAGACGTGTTTGCCAAACGCGGGACCAGGCGCGTTACAACCTAGGTAAAAGGCTACTTTATAATACTCGCTCACTTTAATTTTTGTAGGCCTCAAAACGCTAAAAGACTTTCATCTCAAATGAAATGCAATCAAAATTAAAAATTAAGAAAATAACAAGCGGTGGCCAGGAATCGAACCTAATCTTCCAGTTCCTTATTTTCATTTATGGGAATAATATAGCACTGTTTTTCTTTCATTGAATTTTTTTTTAATTTAAATTTCTTGTTATTGACTTCATAGTTTCGCCGCTTGATTTACCTGGCTGTGGATCCTGCTGTAGTAGAAATCTTTTTTTTTGAAGTACCTAGTTTAATTATATTTAACTTTTTCAGAGAGGACCCGAACGCTCGGTCGTCAGCGGACGTGCAGCACTTGAACCCCGCCACGGACTTCTACAAGCGGCTCGCGCTGGACTGCAGCGGCGCGCAAGTAGCAGTCGACCTGTTCCTGCTGAACCAGCAGTATGCTGACCTGGCCACGCTAAGTGAGTGTTGCTAGTTCGGTGCTCGGCAGCTGATGGCAGCACTTGAACCCCGCCACGGACTTCTACAAGCGGCTCGCGCTGGACTGCAGCGGCGCGCAAGTAGCAGTCGACCTGTTCCTGCTGAACCAGCAGTATGCTGACCTGGCCACGCTAAGTGAGTGTTGCTAGTTCGGTGCTCGGCAGCTGATGGCAGCACTTGAACCCCGCCACGGACTTCTACAAGCGGCTCGCGCTGGACTGCAGCGGCGCGCAAGTAGCAGTCGACCTGTTCCTGCTGAACCAGCAGTATGCTGACCTGGCCACGCTAAGTGAGTGTTGCTAGTTCGGTGCTCGGCAGCTGATGGCAGCACTTGAACCCCGCCACGGACTTCTACAAGCGGCTCGCGCTGGACTGCAGCGGCGCGCAAGTAGCAGTCGACCTGTTCCTGCTGAACCAGCAGTATGCTGACCTGGCCACGCTAAGTGAGTGTTGCTAGTTCGGTGCTCGGCAGCTGATGGCAGCACTTGAACCCCGCCACGGACTTCTACAAGCGGCTCGCGCTGGACTGCAGCGGCGCGCAAGTAGCAGTCGACCTGTTCCTGCTGAACCAGCAGTATGCTGACCTGGCCACGCTAAGTGAGTGTTGCTAGTTCGGTGCTCGGCAGCTGATGGCAGCACTTGAACCCCGCCACGGACTTCTACAAGCGGCTCGCGCTGGACTGCAGCGGCGCGCAAGTAGCAGTCGACCTGTTCCTGCTGAACCAGCAGTATGCTGACCTGGCCACGCTAAGTGAGTGTTGCTAGTTCGGTGCTCGGCAGCTGATGGCAGCACTTGAACCCCGCCACGGACTTCTACAAGCGGCTCGCGCTGGACTGCAGCGGCGCGCAAGTAGCAGTCGACCTGTTCCTGCTGAACCAGCAGTATGCTGACCTGGCCACGCTAAGTGAGTGTTGCTAGTTCGGTGCTCGGCAGCTGATGGCAGCACTTGAACCCCGCCACGGACTTCTACAAGCGGCTCGCGCTGGACTGCAGCGGCGCGCAAGTAGCAGTCGACCTGTTCCTGCTGAACCAGCAGTATGCTGACCTGGCCACGCTAAGTGAGTGTTGCTAGTTCGGTGCTCGGCAGCTGATGGCAGCACTTGAACCCCGCCACGGACTTCTACAAGCGGCTCGCGCTGGACTGCAGCGGCGCGCAAGTAGCAGTCGACCTGTTCCTGCTGAACCAGCAGTATGCTGACCTGGCCACGCTAAGTGAGTGTTGCTAGTTCGGTGCTCGGCAGCTGATGGCAGCACTTGAACCCCGCCACGGACTTCTACAAGCGGCTGTGGAATGTAGAATCTGTTATAAGGCGTTATACAATGCATCTGACCAACATCCTTAAAGCGTCTTCACGTTGTGTTGCAGTTCTATTCATACTAAAGATACAACCTTCTTCTTCTTCTCCTTAGCCTTATCCCATCATCTGGGGTCGGCTCTCCTTGTCTGTCTTTTGATACAACCGATTTTTGTCTGTCTTTTGATACAACCGATTTATTATTATTAACCGATTATTTGAGATCTATTAGGAGCGTTTGTCAACACGTCTGACCCGGCAAGTCAGAAAACGTGGGTTCAAATCTCATCGGTGGCGTAATTTTTTTTCCACTTATTTCGTTTGAATTGACTTTCTTACAAAATATTTACTTATTATTAATTCAAACTACAATTTGAAAATTTCCTAAATCTATAAATGTAGTCTACATAAATATAGTTAACTTTTGTATTTTATTAATGACCCATTCATCTAGCAAACTACTAGCTACCAAACTATTTTTTGAATAAAATCTTCCTCTTCCGCACGATGAAAACGTGATTCCTCTTCACCAGGTGGCATGAGTAAGTTCTTGAAAATGTGATTTCTCTTCCAGGTGGCATGAGTAAGTTCAGCGCTGGTACGGTGTACCACATCCCGCTGTTCAAGGCGTCGCGCGGCTGGCAGGCGGAGCAGCTGCAGAGAACGCTCACCAGGTACCTCACCAGGAAGATCGGCTTCGAGGCCGTCATGAGGGTGCGCTGTACCAGGTAAACCCATTCTTTGTTTACATACATACATACATATATCACGCCTATATTCCTTGTGGGGTAGGCAGAGCGTTACCGGCGTTAAGAATACGGTCGCTATCGCCGCGTCTGACATTTTCGAGGATTGTTTTCCAAGGTTGTTCCAGAAAACATGTGTATCACTATAGTGGCAGGTTGTCAGCCTGTCGCCTAAAAATTGTAATACACCAATACGCTCGGGTCCCTTAGTCGCCTCTTACGACACCCGCGGGAAGGATGTGGGGTGATGCTATTCTAAGCCGGCATTACACGGCATTGCTTTATTTAAAAACACTTTATTACTCATCATCATAATCTGCCTGCCCTTATCCCAGTTCATTTGGGGTTGCCGCAACATGTTTTCTTCTTCCATATATCTCTATCAGCAGTCATTTATGCCCTTTTTGTTCATGTCGTCTTTTACACAATCAAATACTTTATTACTCATAGCTAGAAAACTGTTATAATAGGCTACATTCCTAACAGGTCAAATGAGCTAATTTTTAAAACGATCTATAACGGTACTTTGTATGAAAAACTGAAAGTATGACGTCACGCCGTAAGTATTTAGGAGGCATCAGAACACTTACTTTTATGGCATATTTTTGTTTATTAATTCAAACTTAAATATTTTTTAAAATGATGGTGAAGTCCGTAGTATAGTTGGACAATAGTTTTCAGCGTACGATTTATATATTTTATTAATGACCAACCAACCAAATTGCCAGACGTGACGAAAACGACCGTAACTGTCGTCAACTCTCTTCCTACCCCGGCAGGGATATGGGCGTGATTTCTTTATGTATGTGTGTTTACTCATAGCTAAACTTACAAGATAACAGTTATAATTGTGACACATAAATTGATCTATACATTAAAGAAAAAGAAAGCAAACTACCACTGTGCTCGTACAGACAGCGATATATCGTTTACCTCAGTACATGTATACGATGTGATCAGTGGCGTGCCGTCCATAAAGGCACAAATGCACTGCCTACCCTGTTAATTTTATCCAACGAACACGTAACAAAAACATACAAAATTGATAAATTCAAATAAATCAGTATTAACAGATACCCATTGTCCCATTCGTGAAATGGAACGTAATAATACGTACTCGAAACTTTTTCGCACCACTACCATATTCGAACATCATCATTATCAATCACAATTTCCGACTCGCAACAGGTCGACTTGCATGGCTGCCTGCTGGCATTCTTTGAAATTTCATTTAATACATACATAAAATCTCCAGGTAGCGCTAGTAGCGCTAGTAAAGCCCTAACAAGCGCTGAATGGCGCCAAAAGCACAGCCTCCTGGTGGTTTTACTTTTTACTGCAAGGCAAAGAATTCGCGCGCTGTGGTCTTTACAATCGTGCCTCTCACTCTCTTTCATGCGGGAGAAAGAGACCTCCGACTGTCACGACATTAAAATCGCGCCAAAAATCGTGTAAACAAACCCGAAAAAAAAAGAAATAACCGCGGTGCCGCGGATTGAGGTGCGGGGGAGGAGCGTGCCGATCGCACGTATAATCCGGCTAATTAGCAATAATTATTCTTGACACCTTATTAATAATTATTGACACCTTTTTTTCAAACATTTTGCATACTAATGGGGTGCATTATTGATTGACAGTATTTTAATTTAGATTTATGAAATTAGAAATTGCAAATTAGCCTCCATTGTTGTTTTATCTTGATGTGTAGCGTCACGGCGTTTAATAAATTCTCATTTTTTTTTATGACGAAGTCTTACAGAATTACTTGAGAAAAGATAGGCGCGTAGATTTAATTTACAAGTGAGTGGAGTAGTGTAGACTAGTGCAACAATATAACTCTTTCGTCGCATTTTATTTGTCTTTGAGTGTGAAAGTGCTTGCATCAAGAAAAAATAACGTCCAAGGCCTTTTAAGGCCGCTTTGGGTATTTTCTAAGTGACTTTTTAATAAAATACATCAATGACTTAGTGAATACTTGAGGTGGTCAAACTCTAACCAACCGCACGCAGCATGTGAACTAACCCAATCCTTGTCTGTGTCCTGTCCCTGTCCTGCTAGCAAAATCGGTTCCTGGTGAGTTTAAACTAATATTTGATTTTTACCTTTTTCTTTTCATGTTTATGTGTGTGTATGATCATATTTTTATAAACAATCTTGCTAACTAACAACAAAAAATCTTTTCATGGGGCAAAAATGGGTCATATTTTTTTTGCTCATACTGCCTACCCTGTCCTCAAATCCTGTGCACGCCACTGGATGTGATTATCGCTAGAGAACAGGGATATAAGCCAAAGAGGTTTAGAATAATTTGGTTTGATTGCAGGGGCATATCGATCCACACGTTCCACGGCAACTTCTTCGTGCGCTCGACCGACTTGCTCTCCTTGCCCAACGTGTCCCCCGACGCCGGGTTCGGCATGCAGCTCACCATAGAGGAGTCCCTGTCAGACCTGCAGCAAGTCTGCTTCCAGGCAGCCCTGCTCTACACTAGCAGTAAAGGTATAATCATATTAAAATAGGCTACAAAAAGGCTACAAGCTATCGTAACAAGTTTTCAACATTTACGTTTACTCTTAGCAATATCGACGTCGAATTCTATTAATCATCGTTCCCCTTGCCTTATCCCGTTTCTCTGTCGGGGTCGGCTACCTAACCTAGGGGATATGACGTGGAACCAAGCTTTACACAGAGCGACTGCCATCTGATCTCTACAATCCGAAGGCTAACCTGGCCCGAATCCCAGGTTAAGTCACATTCAAATATCATCTGAATATTTTTTTATTTGAATGTGGGTTTCAACACGATGTTTTTCGACAAAGACAATTTTGTTGGACAAATTTAAATATATAAATAAATCGATTATTCACATGATAGTTGCAGTAATACACATTTTACAGTCCGCCAAACTGTATAACAGTTTGTTGGCAGAAAAAAAGCTCCCCTTAGCATGTAACTGTATCATTACAATTATTTATAGTAAGTTGAGAAAGTAGTAAGTAAATTGTATTGAAAGAAAACATGCCATTATCATTTTTTATGACGTTATTATAAAGGTAAATTAATAAAATCAATTCGATTTTTTGACGTCTCTGAATGAATCCGCGCCTTTAAGGAGTATGTTTGTTGCAGGCGAAAGACGGATACGAGTGCACACGATGGCGCTGCCGGTGGCCACGAGTCTCACGGACGTGCTGCACTCCGCCGACACGCAGTGCATCATAGGATTACTTAGTAAAATGGGTGAGTTCATGGTTTTTCCTCATCATATTGGCAATTTGTAAAAAATATCTCATAATACGATTTACTCTGCATCAGATTTTTACGTTTTTGAAGTTAGAGATTACATGACTTTTCTTTAATTTGTTTGTAAATGAAAGAACAGTAAAAGGAACCAAGGAAAGAGCACCCAAACCAAACACGACAATAATTAATTCCATACTGCTTTGGTTCTTAAACTTCACACGTCGTGAAATAAGGTCTTTATGGTACACAGTAATGTTTGAAGTTTAAAGGCGAATGCGATTTTCTCCCGATTTCTTTTTATAAAATTAAACGTTGCTAACTCCGACGCATGCTGCTTTGCTTGCGTATTTCGAAATTTATCTATTTGATTAAAATGTGGATTTGTTAATATAACAATTCAGTTTATATGCTTTGACGTTTACTCCCATTCCTAAAAGACCACAGACTAAAAGATTAGTGACTAGCTGACTATATTTCCAGCCGTGGACCGGTGCGCGACGGCGTCGATGCCCGAGGCGCGCGAGGCTCTCATGAACGTGGCAGTCGACGCGTTATCAGCGCACCGGCTGGCCGCCAACCTGCCGAACACCTCGGCTACCGCGGCGCTGCTCGCGCCCGCGTCGCTGCGCCTGCTGCCGCTGTATCTACTGGCGCTGCTCAAGCGGGTGAGTGTGGCAGTGGACGCGTTATCAGCGCACCGGCTCAACCTGCCTAACACCTCGGCTACCGCGGCGCTAATTACTCAGCAGGGTGTGGCACAATTTTGAAAGCATTTTCATCTAGTAACGCCTCAGGAGCATTTGTTTTGCGACAACTTCAAGAGTGTTTCATGTTATCGCAAAATTTATCGTGATACATGCCTTTTTTTAAATGAAAACATGGCTTAAGTTCAGTTCATCTTTTAGTTATTGATTATGCATACTTATTTAAACATTTACATAACATTAGCAGCCACGATGTCCACTGCTTGCTTAGACTGCTTGAGATTGTGTATTTATGTGTTTTACATATCTCATGCTCTGAAAGTAGGTCATTACTGACTAAAAACACGACCAGTAAGTTCACATTACAGGCGAGGTTTTAAAACTAAGCCTGTAAGTAATTTTAAATATAGAACTAGAAAAAGAACCAATAGAATCGCGACAATTAAAAAGTTAATAGTAGATTACGTACTGAGGTGTAACCTATCAATAACAACCGAGGTTTTTTAACGCCCGAGCGGAGCGAAGGCGGTAACTTTCCGAGGTTGTTACTGATGTTACATCCGCGGTACGTATACTGCTTTACATATCGAATGAAAAGTGAGTAAAACAAAGCGATAAATACAAGAAAACGATCCATAAATGATGATTGTATCGCCTGGTATTCAGATTGCACCACAAAACTTTTTTTTCTATGATTGAAAAATATCCTAACATAAAGTAGAAAGGTTAAAAAACCTCGGTTGTTATTGATGGTTACATACCTAAGTACGTAATCTACTATTACTATAACTTTTAAATTCACATGACATGGACATCCCGCTTATACAGGTTGTAAAAAAAATTGCTGCAAATATTTTAACGGGTGAATCAGCCCATGAAAGTGAACAACTTTCCCTAAGTCGAAATATGATAAAATTTTTAAACCTCCCACACAAACTCCCGTACTTTGTCAGTTGGTAATTTTGTATGGGATTTCCAAAACTTTTTTTCATATTTCGACCTATGTTTCTTGGGGAAAGTTTTTCAGTTTCATGGGCTGATTCACTCCTTAAAACTTTTGCAGCTAAGATTTTTGCGCCTTATATGTCATATTATGTATATTCGTAGAGAGAAAATCAATAATATTGCCAATTCGGGATCCTTTAAAAGTTATAATGTATTTTTTATCTGTTTCGATTCCAGAAAGCGTTCAGAACGGGCACGTCGACCCGACTCGACGACCGCGTGGCGGACATGTGCGACATGAAGACGTTCCCGCTGTACCAGGTGGTGCGGCGCGTGTACCCCGACCTGTACCCGGTGCACTGCCTGCAGGAGTACCTGCCCGCGCCGGAGGAGGGCGCCCCGAGCGACCAGGAGCCCGACGCGCCCGACCCGCCCAGGCTGCATCTGTCTGCTGAGAGGTTTGTCCCAATTTTTGTTTTTGTAAATAGGTGCGTATACCCCAGCCACAGATGATCACTGCCGCGCGCAGCATGCGGCGCAATGCGCGGTCGGTGTGGACGGTTTTCCGCCCGAGCATGAGAATTTTAACATGCGCTGCTCAGGCGAAACACGTCCACACCGACCGCGCATTGCGCCGCATGCTGCGCGCGGCAGTGATCATCTGAGGCTGCTCGGCCGATGTGTACGCAGTACGCACCCAATTACTAGCGGCCCGCCCAGCACCTGCAACTTATTTTCCCGTCGAGATAAGATGTATTTCTATTATACCTAAAAACTTTTCTCTTAAATCACTCTATCTATTGAAAAAACTTGCATCAAAATCCGTTGTGTTATTTTAAAGATTTATGCAAACACATATAGTTGCGTAAAGCGACTTTGCTTTACATTATGTAGTGATTTCATTGATTTGGCACTTCTATAAATAAGTTCCATCTATCCCTATCGAATTCTCGCTGATCAAAACCTTCCTAATGCAAAACGTACAAAAATTCCGTCGTTGTAAATTGACAAAAATTCAATATTCCGCTGTTGTTAATGAAGTAATAATCACCATTATATCAAGCATTGGCTGAACTATTTTTATTCTGGTAAAACTATTCTTTCTTACAACATCGTGTATTATTTAATAGTAACTTGATTTTTCTATTGTTAAGTAGTTTTTTTTAATATATATTTATCCACTTAAATTATTAGTATTAACGGGATTATCACCACGATTATGTTTGGTTTTACCTTGATATTTCGAAGCGGTTACACGCTCCATGGTCACGAGTAGACTGTTTTGGCGAATGTTGTCATCTACGTCGACTACGATCTGGTCGGTTACTATTGTCACTCACTAATGTTGTGAACAATCGCGAAAATCTCAAAACATATATATAATATATCCATATTTTTCTTTACAGAATAAACTCGAACGGCGCGTACCTACTAGACGACGGCGACACGATGATCCTGTACATCTGCCACGCGGCCACGCCCGCCTTCCTGTCGGACACCTTCGGAGTGGCCGCCTTCAGCCAGCTGCCTGACGAAGCCAGGAGCCTGCCCAGGATCGACACCGAGGGGAACGCGCTGCTGCACCAGTTCATTGACAAGCTGAACGATGACCGGCCTTATGCGTCTAATATTCTGCTTTTGAAGTAAGCTTGAGTGTTTTTTTTTCGTAGAATATTATACAGGGTGTAAGGAAACGTACTAACTTCCTTTCAAGGGATGACACATCCCATGAAACTTTCCCTAAGTAACATAGGTCGAAATATGAAAAAAAAAAAACAGTATACAAAATATACTGAGTCAGTTTGTATGTGAGGTCCAAAAATGTTTTTTCATATTTCGACCTATGTTTCTTGGGGAAAGTTGAGTTTCATGGGCTGGTTCATCCCTTAAAAGGAAGTTAGTACTTTTCCTAACACCCTGTATAACGTGTAAAAATATTAGCTGCAAATATTTTAAGGGGTGAATCAACCCATGAAACTCAACAACTTTACCCAAGGGACAAATGTCGAAAAATGAAACAATATTTGGACCTCCCATACAAAATTAAATAGCTGAGTTAGTTTGAATAGAGGGATTTTTTTTAAACATTTTGATTTATGGTTCCCCCTTCAAATATTTGCAGCTAATTTTAACACCCTATATTTGTTATTCAGAGACACATCACCGAACAAAACGTTATTCACGGAGCGGCTGGTGGACGACCGCGTGGAGAACTCCTTCGCCTACTACGAGTTCCTGCAACACATCAAGGCGCAGGTGAAATGAGGACCCCGTTCCACCACCACCGTACCCCGCGCCCGCGCCGGGTAGGTTGTGCTACGTAGCCACTCGGTTTGACTCTTGTCGGTACTCTGTACTTACAATAAAGTCCACTGCTGGACGTGGAACTCTCCACTAAAAAGGAGGTATTACTGTACTCACTAAGTGAATTGGCCAGCGCAATTTTGGAATTAAATTTTTACAGCGAAGGCTTCCACCTATTCCTTGGATTTATTCTTAGTCGCTTTCTACTATTTTCGCGTTTTGATAAGAATCCAAAGCTCTTTTTCTAACAGTAATGAGTGTTAGCTATTATGAAAGATTGCCAATACTTATAAAGTACTATTATACAGAAAATATAGACTACCTACTAAATTATCCCATACGACATAATGTTATCAGCTGATACAGATGGCGATATTGGGAGGTGATCTATTTTATTCAATGAGTTTACGAATAAGATTTTCGCTTAATCATTACGTTCTGATTTTCGCCCTTAATCTGGGATCAGTCCAGGGGTGTAAATCAATCCAAACTAATCAAACGAAATTACCTTCGATTTTTTACCTGGGTAAACTTCAATAAAATATCATCAATACTTGCATATTTGCCTTCGTACATCAAGAGTCAAATCGAGGATAAATTGGCGTAAATTAAATAATCGTGCTACATAGTAAAAACCTCTCTCTCCTCGGTTGAAAGTGACGCTAGTACTAGTGACTGGTATATTATAAGGACTGGTTATATATAACGACACTGCCCTAGCTCCTTGAAAAAAAAGCAATAGTAATTAAATTGATACCTAAGTAGAAGTCACTCTGTGAATAGAAATTCTTCTAGATAGCCTAACGTTAAGCTTGTTATATTATGAAATTGTGGAATATGTAAGTAATAAAGGATTTCCAATGTTATAAAATTTGAGCCGTCGAGCGAACCGTCGTCTAAAAATAACTTATAATTAGATATGCAGCCTTTCAGCCTTACCAGTCAGGGTGTCGGTACACACATATGCATAGTTCAGTACCGGAATTTCGGATTGTTTGAATATGACAGCAAAGATATTTCGACAATTTGCCGCAAGCTAATACAATCTATGATTTTGCGTCTGGACTATACGCGTAAGTACCGATATTAATGTATATAACAAGGGGAAAGTACACGGATATGGAGATAATTTCAAATGTTTCAGTGTATGTATGTATACTGTACAGCTTTTTCGTTACAATTTACAACCTGTATATTGGTGACAATAGATTTACAGATTTACTGTAGTGTCGTTTGTTGGAGCGGGATAGAGAATGAATGACGTATAACGTCGCGTCGGTTTGAATGCTGAATGTATTTCGTTTATAAAAATGACCAGTGATGAGTATGAGATAAATTGTTGTTGAAGAACATTTTCTGTGCTGCGTAGTAATAACCTTTTTTAATATGAATTTGTTACTCGAAGCAAAAAGTTTTGAATAAGCGAAGTACGCAATTATAACAGGCTGTTTAGAATATATTATGCGTTTATATTTACGTAGGTATTTACTATAATCACGCAAGTTCGACGAATCATGCGAAATAAAATATAGGAGTCCAAATCCAAATTATTTAAACTTATTTTTGTATTTTTAGTCAAATATAGTCTTATTTTAACTATTGTTCCTATATTTTGTTTCGTATATTATGCTCGTTTAGTTGACTTGTGTCAGCAAATATGGAATGTTTTTTATCGGTGTAGATTCTTGCGTACGCATTCCATAAACAATTTTTAAGCGTTTTTTCTCATTTGGGAATAGAACTAATCTGCTTGAATATAAAATTTGCTGAATCCGTACGCCAGAATCATCCTTATTTTATTGTCGTCTATTAAGTCGGTTTTAAATGTTATATTATTATGGTAGCCAAAGTCTAGGGCGCATTCGACTTTAGTCTGATTTAATATCATTTTATTGTTTTTCCATTATGCAATTAAAGTGTTATATTATGTGCTGAATAGGAAACACAGTCTATGACAGTGGCAGAGGTTTAAAATAATATTGCTTACCTTTAATCAGTATGAAATAAAATGGCATCAATCTACACTCGATATTCCCATTTACTGTATGGAAAACTAGTAAATATGTATCATTTATACAGAGTGTAAAAAACTACAGTTGACTTGCTCGGCTGCTACATATTGTATGGAAGATCCAAAAATTTTGTTCATATCTCGACCTATGTTCCTGGGGAAAGTAGTTCAGTTTCATGGGCTGATTCACCCATTTAAATATTTGCAGCAATTTTTTTTACACCCTGTAGATTGTACCTACATTCAAAATTGTATGCCATCATTACATGAAATTGGCTATGGGCCCTCTAAGACTCTTGGACTTCTCTGCACGACTATTTTTTTTTATTGTAAATCGGTATTAGGGATATCATGTAAATTATTTTAATCCTTGTATTTATCCTTATTCGATATTACTTCGATTGTAAATTTGAATAGATGTATTTATGGAATAGATAGACGGATTTTTACTGCAACGAGCTGGGTCGAATATTATAATTTAGCATACACAGTATGTTACATTTGAGGCTGATCATGTAGGCAGCCGTTGATTTCAATATGACAGAGCGAGATTAAATTATATGAAGGAAATCAAGTCTATGCATTTTGAAATATACCCTTTTCCGTCATGAAATTACCGCCCCGCATGCTATAGTTGCAAGTGTTGCAACTGCTGCTAGTCGTTTTACGGGCATGCTTTATACATACAGGGTGTCCCAAAACTCTACATCAAGCCGAAACAGGGTGACACGATTGATTGTCTAAGAAAAATATATTAAAAAAAAAATGTTTTCCCATAAAGTTTGAAAATTATAGGCATTGAAGAAAAACCTGGTAGCTTGGTCAAACTTTAACGATTTTTCGGTTATTGTGGTGATCTTTTTTTATTCTGTGCATTTAAACTAACACTAAATAAAAGAGTTTTTTTTAGATAGATTTAATTTCTTTTAACTTTTTTATATAAAAAAATTAAGATAGATTTCTTAGAACTGTTACCTACCTTATAGATTTTAAAAATAGATTTTTGACTTTTATTTCAGATTATTTTTTCCTTTTCTCGTGATAGTTACAATCAATCTTGTCATCCTTATCACCTTGTCCAAAACATGACAGACAGACAGAGAAACGCAAATAGCGAATACTTTTATAACATGTATTTATTATGTACTTTTGAAATCGGTTTTGCCTCATATAGGTGCGATTTTTATTTTTTTTAATTGTTTTTGTAAACGCAACTGATTTCAATCGTCACGGATACACCAAGTATGACCAATGGCCAAATAAATAAATAATAATATTACAAAAAACAATACATATAATCTACATGCACAATATTTTATTTATTAACATTTTTGAATCGCGTAAAAATACAAAAGTTTAGGTACCCGAAATGGACCCATGAAAAAATCGTTTGAAATTGGTCCACTAGAATTTGGAATTGGTTGAGTTTATCTTTTACTAGAAACAAACAAACACATTTTTCCTTTATATTTACTACGTGCATGTACTTGACGTAATGTACAAGGAAATAAATAAGGAAGGGGTAAACGAAATAAATTGTGTGCATAAAACTGATTCACTTAAACCTACAAGGAAATGTGAACATAATTATTTTAAATGGTAAGTTAACAATTACGAAATAACGCCAGTTAGCCAGCATACACCCTATCGGCATTCAGAGGGCTGTCCCATACACCCTGTATATTGAATGTATGTAAATAAACATAATAGAACATAGCATCCCTAGGAAGGTAAGATCTAAAGTAAATCTCTACTTAATAAGTATCTAAAGTAAATCGAAATAACTAATACAATAACAAAACTGACTCAAAAAGTAATTATTCACCATAGTAGTGTGACCATTAAAGTTCATTAACAGCAATTATATAACAGATGATAATACCAAACTAGTTGACTAATATAATGCATTATTACAAGAACATTTGCTGGTTACCACAGTTATTATTTAAAACTATATTGAACCACAGAATTAACATATTTTAAATTACATCTTTATCTGTCTAAAATTAAGCAATTTTATTTTGATATCACTATCAAAACAAGATAACAAATAGTCTATATTATAGTATGTACTCGTAGTAGTAGGCTGAAGTAGATAAAGCAACAAAGTAACAAATAGGAATACCAATTACAATTACAACATTGTAAGATCATTCTGTTTCTATGTACAAACAATACAGATACCTAATAATAACGTTAATAGTCAAACTCTACCAAATATGAAACTGGTAAGTCTATAAAACCTTATAAATAGTAGACACTGTAACTGATTATGACTATTGTATACCGGGTGTAAAGGACGGTGCACCGAAAACTGCAGACATGCATGATCAGACTATGAAACTTAAAAACTTTGATAAGGGTCTTATATTGGTAAACGAGATAAAAACGTCCCATACAAAATTCCGCGTCAGCTGACTTGACTTTCGATGACAACTTGAATAACTTTTTCAACTAAAGCAAGGGGAATGTGTGTGAATTTTCGTAGTCTGTCATGTCTGAAAAGTTTTCCGTATCGTTCACCCCGTATCCTGTGGTGTGACTCAACATGCTAAGGTATATCTACTTTGGTCAACGCATTTATCGTGGGCAATGCATACAAAAGAGAATATTTTAAACTCGCGGTATGAAGCGCAAAGGCAGACCGCCTTCAACACTCTGTACTACGTTGGAAGTATGTTTCACGGTTATTTCTCTGACCGTTTTCTCAGCCGGCTCCACCGTAAACTTCTGCAAGATGGCCGCTAGACCCGCCAGCGACTGCATGTGGCCCAGGCGAGCACCTGGAAATAGATAGAAAACTAGTTTAATATGCAGTCATAAATATGAGTCTTAAAGTCTCCATATATACGGAATGTTTCAAAAGTAGTAGGAGTTCTGTACGTGTGTATTGTATTATGATGGGGTGTAAAAGAATTAGCTGCAAATATTTTAAGGGGTGAATCAGCCCATGAAACTGAACAACTTTTTGGGGAGAAACATAGGCCTAAACTAGAAAAAAAAAATTGGACCTCCCATACAAAATGTAGTAGCTGAGCGAGTCGATTGTATGGGAAGTCTAAATTTTTTTTTCATATTTCGACCTACGACATTTTCGTATGTTCCTTGGGGATAGTTGTCCAGTTTCATAGGCTGATTCACCCCTTAAAATATTTGCAGCTAATTTTTTTACACCCTGTATGTTAAATTCTTTGCCCTTGTTATTTAAAATAGCGCTCTCGGTAGTATATTATTATTTTATGTCGTTATCATACTTACTATCACTTGCGGAGAGCATACATCAATGTTGTAAATTGATATCAATGTACTAGTTAGTATCTGTAGATTACCGCATGTTTACCTTTTTTCACTTTAAGCGCTAGTGTTTAGCGGTATTTATAAAGTAAAAATTATCAACGTTAAGCTCATAGTTTATAATAGCAAATTATACAAGTTGTCAGACATGGTGATGGCGATATCTAAGGACTATTTTGCGGCTTTATAATATGTATAAAGGTAAGGTATGTGGATGTCAACATACCTACCCCGCAAGGGATGTAGGTAGGTAGGGGTAAAATATTTGTATCTAATTAAATATTATTTGAGTCGATTTGCCTCAAGGAACATAATACTAACCTAGCGGTGAGATTTGCCTTGACATTTCTCGAATCAGCTCATAGAATCAGCCCAAATTATATTTCTTGAACTATACTATTTTACTTTATAAAATTTAGTTTGATAACTGTGACGTTTGTCAGTTTCAGGTAAATGCAATTTTTAATGGTAAGACAGTAAGGTAGTGTAGATAAGACAGTAAGGTAGTAGTAATAGTACGACACATTTCTGTGAAGGATTTTCCTGAGGAAGTTTTTCTATGGTTTGTAAAATGGTAAGTCCCAGGCCCCAAATGTATTTGTATCCTCCTTCCAAGATATTTTTATATAATAATGTAAGTGATGTTGTTTGAAATTAATAATTTGTTTTTCGCTACAGATACCGGATGTTGTAACATTCACATTGTACCATTAAACTTTAACATTGTAACTTACATATCCGATCGCCTGTAATTTTAAAAGTAAGACAATAGACTACGCTAGTGGTATACCTTTAACTTGCACCTGCAAGTTTTCGATTTCAGCGGTTAATTCCACTGTGTAGAATCAGGTAGAATCCATAGGAAGTAAAACTACTAAATTAAATATTTTATTGGTGGTCCACGAAACTAAACAACTTTTCCATGTACTTAGTAGGTCGAAATATGTTAAAAACAATATAACAATCTCCTTAAAAGTTAGAAACTAAATTCATGCTCCATATCATCAGAAAAGCTAGGTACGCCATTGATGAGTTTCTCAGGCTACCTGAGTTTACCACGAGAAAATATGTTTATTTCCACAAGAAAACGGTTAGAACCAGGTGAAACCGCTAGGCTAGCCACTAGAACTCAGTAGTAGGTAACCTATATTATAGGTGTAACTGACTGTATAAGAATTCCATTCTCGGAAACCCTTCTATGCAAGACGACAGCAAAACCAAAGCGCCAAATCAAAGCTAAGCTGTAGAATTTCACTAACAGCAAATAATTATCTAAGATTTGATCCACCACGTGTAAGTAATAGCTGGTGTGCAGGTATTAGGCACATTGGGTCGGACGACTCAGTGTCCAATATGAAAAAAAAGAGAGATAACGACCCTACGGTTATTTTGTGATTGTTGTATCTCAAGTTATTACCTTTGGCCGGATATCAAGTTGCAGATAAGAGAATTGAATACGAAAATAGCTTTGTTTGCTCTCTAGATACCTATTTAAAACATGACACATGCTCACCTATGCATCCTCTAGGTCCGTCACCAAAGGGTAAGTAAGCGAAATTATGTCTCTCTTTAACAGCTTTCGGAGCAAACCTTTCAGGCCTGAACTCCGTCGGGTTGTCGTAATACTTCTCGTCCATATGGATCGCTTGCACCGGAATCAATATCCTCACTCCAGGGTCCAACGTGATGTCCAACTCGGGAATCTTGTACTTTCTCGTACACACTCGATTCAAACAACCAAGAGATGGGAACATCCTCATAGCTTCCTTGAAAGTCATGTCTAACAGTGTCATCTCAGATATGCCTTCATAGCACAAAGCGTTATTATGTTTCAATAGAACGTCGTCGATCTCTTTCTGAATTCGATTTTGTATTTCTGGATGGAAAGCAAGCATGTGCAGGGCAAAGCTAGTCGCTGACGACGAGGTCTCAAACCCAGCAGCAAAAAATATAAAAACTTGTGCAGCCTGACATTTCAAGTCCATCTCCATCTCAGCTTCAGCTGGCGTTCCATCGCTATTGAGTTTCTCAATGGACTGCCCAACAATCTTTCCCTTTTTTTCTAATTCCAACAACATATCTATGAAATCGTTACGTCCAATGGGTTGGTAATTTCTCTGTTTACGGATTTGCTCAACGATTGCCATCATGCTCTGTTCTAAGTCTGTATTATCGATTCTTAAGAATTTCCTTACTTCTGGGAAATTCTGCCAAATAGGCAAAATAATTCGATTGCGTAGGCTGCGGGAAAATATCACTTTCCCTAGCTCTCTAAATTGGGAGCGTTTAGTATTGATACTGTCCATTTCTACGCCAAACCCACAGGCACCAATGAATTCTGTTGTGAATCGGGCCATAATTTCTCTAGCGTCGTAATATTCTTCTTGCTTTGAGATTTCGCTTACCATTTCTTGAAGTCTTTCAGCACACCGTATGATCAACGGAAACATTGCTTTAAGTTTGGCAGTGGTGAAGGCTGGAGTCAATCTTTGCCGAACTAACCTCCATTGGTCACCCTCTGCGTGAAACAGATTCGAGAAGAGCCACTCCAATTTGGGATTACGTCCAAGTCCACGTTCGTAGAAGTGTGGAAAGTCTGCTACCAAAGTTTGCCTTACCAAATCCAAGTCCTTGATCATTAACTCTGGAGTGGTCCCAAAATAGTACCCGATCACTTTCTCTCCTGGATATTTTTTATAGAGTTCCACAGATATTTCCGTAGTACTTTTCAAACCTAGTTGGTTTCGGAGGTGGTTACCAAATAGCGGTATCGGCGGATCATGTTTTACATTTCGATTTTCCCAGTAGTTGTAGTTTTTTGTCGCGTAAACATAAATTGCAATTATGAGGACAACGACCAGTAGGAGAAACATGTTCTTTCTCTGCGCGCGCGGTAATAACTGATGGTCACATGTAATATAACCGAACGTTATGTTTTGAGCGCCTTGGACTTTGTAGTAGGCAGTAGCGGAAAACTCGTTTAGGAGATGGATGTCAATAGCGTGAGATAGTTATTGTTTTTGAGCGCGGCACTAGAAAAATTAAAACACGGGCTAGGGAGTCAATTTCTGTAATGTTGTTATTATAGGTTCCGCACGCGGAAAGCCGCAACGATTGGTCTAACCATAGGTGGGTACGTATTTAAACTTGTTAGTTACTCCATGTTTTTATGGTCAAAGGTATAGAGTACCTATGTGTAGGTAGGTAGATAAGTTTAGTAGAACTTGTAATAATTACAAGGGCAATTAGTAGCAGATTTTCGCGTACGAACTATTTATTATTGTGCCTTTTCGACAGTATCACAAAAGTACCTACATTTTTTGTAGATCACCGATGTGGTGCAGTGGTAGTGCGACTACCTTTGATACAGAAGATTCCGGGTTCGATTCTCGGTGAGTCACTCACAAAGTTGATATTTATCACTCTGTGAATTTGTTCCCAGTCTGGCTAGGATATTACGTTACACAACCAGGTCAGAAGCCTGCTACTTGTAAAGGGCGGTTGGAAAATTCTGACACTACTTCTGGCTTACTTGGTCGTTGGATGACTTTGTATCCCACATCTGTAAAGTCGCCGCTACTGAACGCAAGAGCGAGCACGATTTTGTTTCCCGCACCAGCAGCGTCAAGTCATGCATAAAAACCCCTTGAATTTTTTAGACGGCAGTTAAGGCGGTGAACGTTCTAAGAAGATAACTAACCAAATTATTTTAATATACAGTAGTAAATTGGTACCTACAAAACTACTTACTCACCTATGCATTCTCTAGGGCCTTCTCCAAAGGGTAAGTAAGCGAAATTATGTCTTTCTTTCACAGCTTCTGGAACAAACCTTTCAGGCCTGAACTCTGTCGGGTTGTCGTAATACTTCTCGTCCATATGGATCGCTTGCACTGGAATCGATATCTTCACTCCAGGGTCCAACGTGATGTCCAACTCGGGAATCTTGTACTTTCTCGTACAGACTCGATTTAAGCAACCAATAGATGGGAACATCCTCATAGCTTCCTTGAAAGTCATGTCTAACAGTGTCATTTCGGCTATGCCTTCATAGCACAGAGCGTTGTTATGTTTCAACAGCACGTCGTCGATCTCTTTCTGAATTCGTTTTTGTATTTCTGGGTGAAAAGCAAGAATGTGCAGTGCAAAGCTCGTTGCTGAAGAAGAGGTTTCGAACCCAGCAGCAAAGAATACTAACACTTGTGCAGTCTGACATTTCAAGTCCATCTCCATCTCAGCTTGAGCAGGCGTTCCATCGCTATTGACTTTCTCAATAGACTGCCCAACTATCTTTCCCTTTTTTTCTAATTCCAACAACATATCTATGAAATCGTTACGTCCGATGGGTTGGTAATTTCTCTGTTTACGGATTTGTTCAACTATTGCCGTCATGGCCTGCTCTAAGTCAGTGTTGTCAATTCTTAAGAATTTCCTTACTTCTGGGAATATCTGCCAAATAGGTACAACAATTCGGCTTCTTAGAGTTCGTGAAAAGATCAGTTTTCCTAGTTCTCTAAATTGGGAGCGTCTAGTATTAATACTGTCCATTTCGATTCCAAAACCACAGGCACCAATAAACTCTGTTGTGAATCGGGCCATGATTTCTCTGGCGTCGTAATGTTTTGCTTGCTTTGAGATTTCACTTACCATTTCTTGGAGTCTTTCAGCACAACGTATGACCAACGGAAACATTGCTTTAAGCTTGGCAGTGGTGAAGGCTGGAGTCAATCTTTGTCGGGCTAATCTCCATTGGTCACCCTCTGCGTGAAACAGATTCGAGAAGAGCCACTCCAACTTTGGGTTTCGTCCAAGTCCTCGTTCGTAAAAGTATGGGAAGTCTGTTACCAAAACTTGCCTCACCAAATCCAAGTCTTTGATCATCAACTCTGGAGTGGTTCCAATGTAATATCCGATCACTTTCTCTCCTGGATATTTTTTGTAGAGTTCAACGGATATTTCTGTTGTACTTTTCAACCCCAGATGGTTCCGGAGGTGGTTACCAAATAACGGCATCGGCGGGTCATGTCTGACGTTTCTTTTTTCCCAGTAGTTGTGGTTTTTTGTCGCGTAGAAATAAAATGCAATTAAAAACACAAAGGAGAGTAAGAGAAACATGTTGTACTTTCGCGCACTCGTCAATGACTAGAAGGTTTATAAACCGAGCGTTCATATTTTCCGCGACTTAGACTTTGCACTAGATAGTAAAATGGTTTAATGCAGTTTAGTGCCTCTTGATTGCAAGGGATATTGATATCATTATCTTCAAACGCGGCACCAGGAGCGCATAAAAGATATGGCTACAAAAGTGCAATAAACTCCGAGATTTTTTTGTCATACCGAAATGTTTACATTAGGTAGTTAGGTATCTTTTTATGCTGGTGAGTATGGCAATTGCCCCCGAAAGGTCGAAGCCCATGTAAAGTTGTATATTATGATACAAAGTAATTAACAGATATAGGAATTATTTTGGTATAACTACTTACACTAATAGATCTTAAATAACCGGAAGTACTTGGTATAAGTACGGATGTAAGTAAGTAAAGATGACCATCACATTGCAAGTGTACAGGTACTACCGGTGATTTTAAGACAGACAGACCTATGTTAGAGCTACATTTTGCCAAAACTTCTCCGACCTGCTGCCGTGGGTCTCACTTAGGTGTTATGTGACGTAGGTTAATCATGGATCAGCCCAAGTACTATAAAGAGTTTACGTTGGTACGTATATTGATTTTTTAATTAAGTACATTGCACATTTTTCATCAAGTATGGTTTGTCTAGGGTTCTTTTCTTTTTCTATTGAGCAGGACATGGAGCCCTTTTGATGTCTACATTTTCGCACTCGAAAGATAGAATTAAAAGAAGAAGCACCTTGTTAACATATATACTTAAAGAATTTTTACACTTACCTATGCATGCTCTTGGGCCATCACCAAAGGGTAAGTAAGCGAAATTATGTCTCTCCTTAACAGCTTCCGGAGCAAACCTTTCAGGCCTGAACTCCGTCGGGTTGTCGTAATACTTCTCGTCCATATGGATCGCTTGCACCGGAATCAATATCTTCACTCCAGGGTCCAACGTGATGTCCAACTCGGGAATCTTGTACTTTCTCGTACAGACTCGATCCAAACAACCAAGAGATGGGAACATCCTCATAGCTTCCTTGAAAGTCATGTCTAACAGTGTCATCTCTGATATGCCTTCATAGCACAAAGCGTTGTTATGTTTCAACAGAACGTCGTCGATCTCTTTCTGAATTCGTTTTTGTATTTCTGGATGGAAAGCAAGCATGTGGAGGGCAAAGCTAGTCGCTGATGACGAGGTCTCAAACCCAGCAGCAAAAAATATAAAAACCTGTGCAGCCTGACATTTCAAGTCCATCTCCATCTCAGCTGGAGCCGGCGTTCCATCGCTATCAACATTCTCGATAGACTGTCCGACAATCTTCCCTTTTGCCTCTAATTCCAATAGGATATCGATGAAATCATTGCGTCCGATTGGTTTATTATCTCTCTGTTCACGTATTTGCTGCAGAATTGTCATCATGTTCTCCGCTATTTCAGTGCCATTTACATTTAAAAACTTTCTCACTTCCGGAAATATTTCCCAAATAGGCAATAGAATTCGATGGCGTAGAGTGCGTGTAAAGATTAGTTTTCCAAGTTCCCTGAATTGAGAGCGTTTAGTATTTAAACTGTCCATTTCGATGCCAAATCCACAGGCGCCTATGAACTCTGTAGTAAAGCGCGCCATGATTTCTCTGGCGTCGCAATATTTTTCTTGCTTAGAGATATCGCTTACCATGCCATGGAGTCTCTCAGCACAGCGTATGATCAACGGAAACATTGCCTTAAGTTTAGCGGTGGTGAAGGCTGGGGTCAATCGCTGCCGCAGTAACTTCCATCGGTCACCCTCTACTTGAAACAGATTCAAGAAGAGCCACTCCAAATCAGGGTTACGTCCTAGTCCACGTTCGTAAAAATGTGGAAAGTCCGCTGTCAAAATCTGCCTCACCAAATCCAAATCTTTAACAACCAATTGTGGGGTGGTTCCAATGTAGTACCCGACCACTTTCTCGCCTGGGTATTTTTTGTACAATTCAACGGATATTTCTGTTGTACTTTTCGATCCCAGTTGGTTCCGAAGGTGGTTACCGAAGAGCGGCATTGGTGGGTCATGTTTGACGTTTCGATTTGCCCAATAGTTGTGATTTCTGGTGGCGTAGAAATAAATCGCAATGAGGAGCAGAATAACGATAAGGAGAAACATGGTGTTACTCTGCGCGCGCGCCGATAACTGTTTGTACCACGTACCTAGCTTGAAGTTGTGCGAGCAACCGGTTGTATGTTTTGCGAGATTGTACTTTGCACCTATCTACTATAATAGTATAGTACTGGTTACGCGCCTCTTAATCACCTTATTAGGTAGAGTCCACTTAATTTCCACACTTTTTTTAAAGCACAGGCATGTTTAATAAAAAAACAAATCCCCGACTACGGTAATTTCAAAATTATATATTATATCGTTTAAAATCCGCCATTCTGTATTCATGAAATTTTAGCCAATGGTGCTGTAGCAATCGTGCTGTTAAGACGAATGGATGTCAATATCCGCAAAGCAGTTTGGGCAAAATTGTAGCTGGGAAAAATATTTTCTATATAAATAGGTAGGTGTACATCATAAACATTACTCACTCGCTGTGTCTGTAGACCGTAAAAAGAACTTACGCTTCGACATAGGTAGATACCTACCTACATACCTATACATAGATAAGTACTCTCGAAACATGTAGGTAACTCTCCTTCAGCGCCTTCTTCTACAAATACAGCCTGGTGACAGCAAGGGACAGACAGCAAAGTCACAGTAATAACTAAAGTGTGATGCCAGCTTAGAATAGCATCACCCCACATCCTTCCCGCGGGTGTCGTAAAAGGCGACTAAGGGACTCGATAGTAGTGGTGTATTACAATTTTTAGGCGACAGGCTGACCACCTGTCACTATAGTAATACACATGTTTCAAAAACAATCCTCAAAAATGTCAGACGTGGCGTTAGCGACCGTAATCTTACGGTCGTTAACGCTCTGCCTACCCCACAAGGGATAAAGGTGTGATATATGTATGTATGTAATAAAATAACAAAGGTTTAGTTTCGACCCTCTCAGAAGCTCCCTATACGTGCCTATTTATACAGACCTGCATTATATATAAAACTTCACCACATAAGTGGTTGTCACGTCTTTATCATTCAACTATCAGTCAACTCGAATATATAGGGTGACCGGTAAATTGATGCATTCCTTTCAAGGGCTGAACCAGCTCATGAAACTGAACAACTTTCCCCATGGAACATAGGTCGAAAAATTAAAAAAAATGTTGGTCCTCCCATACAAATTGACTTAGTCAGTCGGTAATTTTGTATGGGTGGGCCAACATTTTTTTCCTTTTTCGACCCATGTTCCATGGGGAAAGTTGTTCAGTTTCATGAGCTGGTTCATCCCTTGAAAGGAATGCATCAATTTACCGGTCACCCTGTATATCTAGAGGAGCAGGTACTTTTTGCGCAATACAGGGTGTAAAAAAATTGCTGCAAATATTTTAAAGGGTTAATCACAGCCCATGAAACTGAACAACTTTCCTTACCCAAGAATCATAGGTCAAAATATGAAAAAAAAATTTGCTCCTCCCATACAAAATGTAGCAGCCGAGCGAGTCAAGGAGTCAACCTGTACGGGAGGTCCAAATTTTTTTTTCATATTTCATTCGACCTATGTTTCTTGGAGAAAGTTGTTCAGTTTCATGGACTGATTAACCCCTTAAAATACTTGCAGCTAATATTTTTACACCTTGTATAACTTATAATATCTTGCATAGAATTTTGTTTAATGATGGATGTGTGTAGTGTACATAAGCGTTTGTGTTAGTTCGTCTGTCTCTGTATCTCCGGCCCAGCATAAATCTTTTGCTTATCTTAATTAGCCTACATCATCCCAGCATAAATAATTTAAAAAAAAATACCTTGTGGTGCTGATTTAGAATAGCACTACCTACCCGGTTTCTATCCGTAGGGATAAATCCAGGGAGTGGGCAGCAGCGTTCCCTGTGAATAAAACACCTTGTACTGCGCTCGCTAATCAGCCTGCCAAGCGTGGTGAGGGTGAGTATGGCAAATACCACCGAAATAAGGGAGTCCCATGTCCAACAGCGGACTGTTGAAGCTATTATAGTAGTTTGCAAATTTTTGTAGCTGTTTAATAAATAACTGAAATTTTTTTAATTACTTCAGTAAGAGTAATAAACGTAAGAAACACAAAAAATACTAAAAAGTAGATAAAAGTACGCAATCAATTAAGAATCTCCGTTTTTTATGATCGTCTGTTAAAAAAATAAAAATTAAGGAGGCCCCATACAAAAAACGTGTTTTCTTTGCTCGATTTTATAAATAATGGCCATTGACTTCTATATAATGGATCAGGTCACAGACCAGGGATGTCATGCGCGCGCAGGCGCTTTGTGAACACATCTACCACGACCGACACTACCAACAAATACCGGTTTTTGTTTTTAGTTGCCACAAGAAGGGCCCAAGTGGTCTAGAGCGACGCAAATGTCATTTTTTTTTTGACGAGTAGTTTATTCGTCCAAGGCCGTATCTCATGAACGCGCAAGATAAAAATATCAAAAAAGAAAAGGTGTATGAAAAACACCCTGATCCCAGTACATGTAGTCCTGCTGATAGTAGGTACCTACCTATCACAAACCAAAGGTACCTATTAAATCTATATTGGAATAAACTAAGTAAACAAAATAATGACGAATGACATCACAGAACTAAAAAACGCTATAATCGAGTGTTTTTTTATCTATAAGCAGCTTTTAAAGAAACTAATTGATTTATTAAGGGAAAGCGGCAAGAAAGAAATCCTTCTGCATACTTCACTTCAAATCTCTGTTATTCTCACCAAAAACAGTAGCGGTCGCATTGTAAACAAACTCGGCGTCACTGTGAGACCAAAATAGCTTTGGAATGCCGGATACTGCAGCGCTCCTCGGTATATTGTGTTGTGGCCGAAGTGTCGCTACGTGGGCCGACCGGGCACGCAGGTACCAAGCCCTGAAAACCAGGGTGACCGTTCGGGGCAAATTTCGGCGTTTTTAGTAGTTTTGCCGTATTGTCAGTTTATTTTGATGATATGATGGTGGCCGTGAGAACTACAAAGCATTTTAATTACAGATTATGATTTTTTGGGATTGATAACACATTTAATTCAATTACCTTATTAAATTTATTATGACAACGATATAAGTAGTACGTACTATAACTTTTTAAGCACTCTTAATGAAACTGTGTTTAAACGTCGGATCATAGGTAAAATTATATTTACAGGAATTTATAATATTTACGCCCATGACTGGATGGAGGCGGCCCAGTATAGGGAAAAGTGAACGAAAGAGAGGGAGGCCTTTGCTGCAGTGGGACATGTCTGGCTCAAAATAAATAAATAAATAATACAGGAATATCATCGCGATGGACTCAGTTTATTATACATGTATACAGTACATAGTAGGTACATTATGTTCCTCTACTCAATACTCTTAGGCATATTCGCTTGAGCAAATTGTGGTCTATAATTCTTAATTGCCTCCTTTTGATAATACTTGAGGTGTAGCTAGACTTTGACTATTGTGCCAGAATTGGGCAATACTTCAAAACACTTTCGCAAATTTTGATTTAATCAAAAGTTATCAAGTTGGTCACCCTGCTGAAAATTGAAAACAGTGATTCACACGACTCGCTCGCGATCCTGGGGAACGCTACGGTCACTACGGCTACGGCCAGTCGGGCTAGCCAGCCAGTTCGCTGCTGAGACTCACTCGCGACGCACCGCGCGCCTGCATCGAAATAAACCCCGTTATCGATATTATAGACGATCAATCCCTTTCAAACTTTTGAATTTGGAATCTTTAAATATTCCTGCCAGTGAAGTGAAAGGATTATAAACTTTAGAGGAATTTCAAGTGTAGTGGCTACCATGAAGGTTCTGGTTAGCGAGAAAATTGTGTGTGTAGGGGAGAATGAACCAACGGTAGAAGCAGAATCACCCAAGTTGACGAAAGAAGAACTTAACAGGTAGGTGGCGTCTTCAAGTAGTTGTAAATTTTCAGAACAAAATTTTGAGGAATAGGAGAAAGGATTTGAAGAAAAGTGTTAGGTACAAACTCGACGGAAAATCTTTCATGACATACGGTTTCTTACTATGAATTCGACCCTAGTGAATGTCGACGAAAAACTCAATAACGAACAATGTAAACGTAAACAAGAATACAGAACAGTCGACCGGTCGTTTGCGAAGAACCTAGAACAATCACCGATCGATATTTTCGTGAACTTGGAGTAGAATTTGCATATTCAAGGAAATTTATGTCGGCTGTTCATGTTTGGGTACTATTTCTATGCACCGCCTTCGAAATGTCAGACACTCGTAAGAGTAAATTTTTGATGTTGGTTTTTCCGAAAAGCTTTGAAAGAAATAGCACTACCAAAGTGCAGTATTCTCTATGGCTAGCTGATTAGTTAGAGCAAAATTACTTTACTCATGAAATAGAAAAATTGCAGGTAAATAAAAGTGGTGTAAAGTTAACAAGAAAAATGAATCTGCATGAGTAGTAAGCAAAACTTTATACAGGTACCTAGAAAATATCTAGGCTTATATGTAGGTATGGTAGGTAGGTAATATCTATGTATATACCTAGATATATCGCATCGAAAAATTGAAGAATCGAAAAGCATCGAAAAGAGAAGCTGCACCATCATTATTTTCACAAGTTGATCTTAAGTTTTCTTCGGGCAAGCTACATTATCATGTCACATCTGTGATGACATCAATGAAGCATTGTTTGTAAACAGTGACTACTTATGTAATAAGTGCTGTAATAATCACTTAAAGCCTTTTCATTATTTAACTTGTGGGAACATCAACAAACCCGGCGCTAGGTCAGCTCCTATTGGCTGAATGCCAAACTGACACAGTCCAATAGGAATTCAGGAATGCGCCCGCGCCGAAGTTTACGCGAAGTGTTGTTGTCGTGGCGGCGAATGGAATGTTGAGCTTTTACAAAATAAATGACAAAAATACGACGGAATTCGTCATCCATTGACGGTTGGTTGCGAGCAAGTTTAGTTTGCGCTCCTAGTTTGCCAGTCATTTACAACCTACCGCAATTTTAGTCGCCGTTCGCAATTTTCGCACGCTGATATTTTCAATCAAGAGATAGAATGTGTCAGCTGTGTACAGCTGTTGCTCTTAGGTCCTAAAGTACTTAACATACATTAGAGGGAGATTCTTTCACAACTGTCACAAACATGTTTTTGCCCTATCACGGTGGCCGGGTAACAAATGCATGGGTGTCCCGTTCCCGTCCAAATTTCTTCAGCATTGTTTTTAAAACCTCATCTTGAAGATGTTATTCATTTCTTGTTACGAGCAATATTTATGCTTCAATTTATATTACAGCTTCCGTTCGAACACCACATTTGTTTACGGAAGCTTCGAACATCTATCTTATTCAGCCTTCGACACTAATTATCTACAATAAGTGTTTTGATCTTTTTATTCGCTCGAATTCTTGATCTAGTTTCTGATAGTATTCTGGAGATTGTTGTTGTCTGACCTTCGAAGTGCACGTGCTTTGAGTAGTCGTGAGCTACTACAATATCTCACTGCATACAATGCACAACTAACACAATATTAGCGGAGCCAATATGGCCTAGTATCCCTATTATGGACTAGAATATTAGGCCTTTGTGAAAGATTTTCCTCGTAATGTTTGGTAAAGGGTGATACATCTGCCAAAATCCAAACTCCTTAAATAGTGACATATGGGCTGAAGTACGATATAAAGAATAGGTACTTGCTATTGAAAATTGAGCTAACATCGAGGAAAGTTTTTTGTAATTATGAAGACCGTGGTTTCCCTTTGTGTACTTATATAGATAAAGTAAATTATTCAAAATTCTGTTTTATTATAAATAATCATTGAATCAGAATCTTTGATGCTTTTACATTCTTCTTCATGTTTTCTAATAGTCCAATATTCTTCTCCAGAGGCTGCCCCCTTGGTGTTTCCCGGGTGACGAAGTCATTGTTCGTTTGTGGGGCCCACGCCTTACCAGGAGCTGTCAAAGCGTTGCGCCCCGGTCTCGTGGTGAATGCCGCCCCAGAGTTGCCGCCTCCACCAGAAGACTGCGCCCCTCGACATTACGTCCCACTGCTGGACACGCCCAACTCAGACATTTACCCGTTCATGGACAGAGTTGCTGACCTGATCAATGAGGTGAGAATGAGAACTCTTCGTAAACGGAAATAAAGTCACTGTTTTTACGTTTCATCTATTGGAGCTCGATGCCAAAAGTCTTTTTATTAAATGGATCTATACAAAACAGATTTAACGGGATATACAGTTGAACCATCTTGAAAGAGAAAGTTTTGAACTATGTACTCTTTTTATCTTGGCTAAGATTTTTACCTACCAATATTAACTAGGTCCATGTTTCCAGGTGGTCACGAGTGGAGAGTCTGTGCTGGTCCATTGTGTAGCTGGCGTGTCCAGATCCGTCACCCTGTGCCTGGCATACCTGATCAAATACCAGAAAATGACCTTACGGGACGCATACCACCATATGAAGCTAAGACGGTAAGTTTACAACGAGATACTTGACATACGTATGAAATCTTTTAAAAGAGTAAGAGAGGTACTCATTGGTATAGAATTATAACACAGATTTTAGTGGCCTTCTAAGAACATTCCAATTTCATGCACTTTTAAGTACTATGTTTCATTAATTACAATACCTATACTCAAGTTACCAATATCTGATGCTTAAATTTTCTTTCCGCAGTCCTCAAATTCGACCGAACACCGGCTTTTTCAAACAACTGATTAAGTACGAAGAAAGGTTATTCGGAGAGGCTTCAGTCAAGATGGTCTACTGCGAAGCGATTGACAAGGAGATCCCTGACGTCTACGAACCTGACTACAGAGGGATGATGTGGTTCAGACAACGGTACGGGCCCATTGAGAAGAGCTGAAGTTCTCGATCCTGCCTGTTGATAGACTGATTGATTGATGAAAATGCTGACCCAGATATATGAAACTGATTAATTATGTTTAACTGCACTGTAGTACGCTGAATGATGATAATCTAAATGTTTGTGGAATAGAATTGGGTCAAACTGTAGATTTAAGTGAATGATCTAGGTGAAGATAGGTAGTTAATTAATTTAAGACTGAGTGAATGAATGAAAGATGATATTTATGATGAGATGATGACTGTAAAATTTTGTGAGATGTATGATGTTTCTTCCAATCGGAATTGTAATTTAGGAATCGAAAAATGTATCTTGAATTATCTAGATAGAAATGTGATAATCATCTTTGTAACCAAAGTTAATCATAATGTACACCTACTTATCGTTATACTACGTTAAATGTTGTTGGGACCAAAATAAATAAGATATCTTTAATTTTACTCTATTGTTTCATTACTATCTTTCTTTTTTCTTAGCATCATAATACTTGCCAAGTCATCATTTAAATGATAATATGTTTTCATGAAGCGAAAAACATATTTGCACACGATTGTTTTAAAGATATTGCTAAATCGTCTGCCAACACTTCTAAAAATTAAAAATATCCTCAACAAAAATATTTTCACAAGTCAGTGACAATCATGATCCGAGGGGATTTCTTGGATGAAATAAAATAGTTGCTAGAAAGTGGTGTTCTAAAATGAGGAGCAGCTCTTAGTGTCTAAAACGATATAGGCATTGCATACTCCAAAGGGTCCTGGTATGGCTGATAATCATAGAAGTAACTAAGTCTCACAGGGCACTGACATAAAATAAAATGACAGAAACAAGAAACTTAAAATAATGTAAAAATGTAGTTGAAAAAAAAAACAATAATATCTGTACAGATGAATATAAACGCAAACTAAAAACAACTTTTAACAAACTAAAACTAAGATAAAAACTAATAGGTTACAAAAATAAATAGAAAACGAAACTCCTAACAAATAGCAGAGTAATGAGTAATCTCATTGAAGCGAAGTTGTTGGCCTCGTGGCATTGAGCTGGCAGCGACACCAAAAATACGTAGGAGAGACGAAGGGGGGAATAGCAATGCCGGGAGAAGCAGCGGAGGAGGGGGGACTTCGACAATCAGCAAGGTGCTCTACTCTTCCTCATTCTAGAGGCTGATGTAACCGGTGCCAAACATCTGATGGATTACAGACTTGAAATGGATTCAAGTGGCTTATTATCGGAGGGAAGTGCGTAGCGATGTGTTTTTCTTCCTAATGGGCTCTACGTTTTCGGCCATCAAAAGTACGCCTGTAGGCTGTAGGCCTGTAGGCCATGTGGAAAACCTTTTAGTTATTTGCTGAAATCTGTTATATAATATCTTAAAAAGGTTTCACCTAAAGGACCTTTATTTTTCAAGGATTGTATACGAAGTGTTTTTGTAGCTTTGTCAAAAGGACTAGCAAATAAAAAAGGACTGTGCTGTTTTTGAACACTCGGGATTCAAAGAGATTCTTTTAACAAAAAAAGTTGTTTGTTCTTCCATCTGCACAGGTTAAACTCCAATAATACTGCTCTTGGTTTTGTGCCAGCATTGGAATTCTTCACGTCTGCATTTTGACGGCTTGTGAAAACAGACATTCTTTAAACTAAGAACGCGCTTGCTTATTGGTATTTGCTAGACTTTAACCGATAGTTCATAAGGTGCTGATTCGCGGAGAAAGTCAGACTTTCTGCAAAAATAGCGAGATAGGCAACACCTGAATGTCAGAGTGGGAATAGACGAGTAGTCAAGTTCAATGTTTTGCTAATTACGCCACCCACACAACTCAATTTTTGGACACACTTGCCGTTTTTTATGTGCAGATGGGTCCACAGATGTTTTTAACTTCAAAGACAATGTCACTCACGTGACTGACTGTCTGTGGCCACTGGCCATTTTTGATGATGAGGTAGGTACTGTCTGCTTCCTGAATCCAAAATAAATTCATAAGAACTTTGAACCCATAAAATGCCAGATGTATAATCCGGAGTGAATGTCCAAAGCATTCTTTGTTACATCTGCCTTCTTTTTGTATTGACTAATTAACATAAACGGTCATGGAAACTCCAATCTAATGATTAAATGCATGATGTCATTTACAGTAAGTACCTGTACGGTTGACCCTGGCGCTGCTGTATAATGAATGTCATGGGACATTATTAGATTAAACCCTGTTTGCAATGGTCTAACTATAAGACTAATATATTTTCTACCACTTATTAAGTTTTGTGTTTTCCTTTATTTTTTTATTGTTTGTTTACACTGAATAAACTATCCTTACTACGTTGCCCGGAAGATATTGCTATTGTAGCAATAAAGCCAATTGTACCAATCTGTTCTTTTGTTGTACTTCTTTATATTTGTTTTGTTGTGCAATAAAGTATATCTGATTTGATTTTAATTAGTTGAGTTAGTTCCGTCAAAGCAAATAATTCGACATACATTAGCTTTCTGCGTTGAGTTATAGAAGTTAGGTGGACTTTAGTATACTATTTAATTCAGATGTCGTTCGCAGCTCGAGTTCAATTTAACTGCTTGATGCAGATCTAAATCTAAGGCATACCTTTCCGTCCAAGTATTCACAGATGTTTGACTTTACAGACTTGGCAAATGGTTTCTTGGCGTAACTAGGGCGAGTGCATTAAATGACATTTGGATTGTTCCCGAACGTCGTTCAGCAGTTTTAGCCTTGTTGGTTTGTATTTGTGTATCGGCCATCCGGTCATATTGCCAAAATAACCATTTGCCAGTAACGTGCACTTGAGTTTCAAAAATTCTTGATGAACCTACTTATATTTAGAATTGAAAAGAAGTACTGCACTACTCACATTGTAACTAAGTACCTACTTTGCTGTTTTCAACATGTTTTACTTTATTCTCAGATAGTAATTAATCTTTGTCTCACTGTATTTATTTTAGGTACTTCCACTTCGCATTAGTTCGTGTCTGTTGTTTATACCTGTGGATTCTTCAAATTCTTTCGCGTGCAATGAGAATGTAGGTACCAGCCAAGGTCTTCACTATTAATACTTAAAAATTTCTGGCAAAATTATGCGGCCTCCACTTCGCATTCTTTCTCCCATTCCTGACTATTTTTGCTGCTCATAACATAATGCGAAGGAGAAGTGTCAGCCTCGCTAATATTATTAATGTATGTTTGTTTGGTTGCTACTTCATAATATTTCAAGATATTTCTGTCTGCTGCTTATTATCTCGTTTGGGACCTGGGCCTTTTGCCTTGGTGTTTTTGTCTAAATCATATTAGTTACTTTGGTAACTAAGTTTCCTTTTGTGACAACGTTGCTTAAGTAAGTATAGGTAGGTTCTATGTGATTTGCTAAGTCTTTACTAAAAGTGCCGTAGACGTAGGAAATAAAACTACTTTGTGTTTGAAATCCGATTGTGGCATTATGAAAATTCTTATTAATTTAAAACCCAAAAGTATCTAAATATAGTTAATTTACAAACAAAGCAGAGTGCAAAAAACTTCATCATACAAATTTTATTTATTAGACGTTTACGATTCATCCTAGACAAGGCCGATATTGTGTTACTGTTTCATAAATTGATCATCGTATCATAAATTCACGACACAGTCTCGAAAACAAACCGTTAGAATTCCTTGTTTTTCTGGGATTCGTATTCCGGTTTCAAAATAGATATAGTTACTTATAGCTCAAAAATTTTTTTTTCGTCCAAGTCCCAAAGTTTCACCAAGCGTAGGCGCTTGGGGGCGACCTAACGCGATTTCTTTTAGAAATGGATGATCATGATTATATCATGATGATGAATCATAGATGCTGAACTTCCATAGTTGACTAGCTCCGTTTTTTTTTACTTTATTGTTCAATAAGAAAAAGAAAAACAATTTTTAATAGTAAGACACTTATCTAAAACCTAAATGGGATTATGATTTTTGTTTAGGTTTTAGTTCTCTACATCTGTTGTCTGATATTTAATTAAGTCAAGAACTCAAGACACATACACTCACAGTAACGCCGCGCCGGGGCGCTAACACTTCGGTTTAAAATTATAAAAAGATCGGTATGTGAAGCATCTGGGCGACTCTCTATTTTGGAATGTACTGGAGAGAGTATTTTTGTTGCTCAAGCGAACAACAAATAAACATGTCTATTCGGTTAAGATACGTGCACAGATTTATTGAACGAAGAAACGTAAATACAGACTACGTTAGTGAGTCACGCGGAATTCAAGATTTTATTGAGAAATTAAAACTTTATGTAAGGTAATTTGGAATAAAAACAATTTGTGCATTCATTGCATGCATTTGTTTAAAGCATGGCAAACCCCTGATTGGGGGAGGCCCATATCCAGTAGTGGACTTTTGTGGTTGTAGTATCTACAACTACTAGTAGATAGGTAACTCATTTAAATGCCTGTGCTAATGTGACTGGGTTTAATATTCAGTTCCAGTACTGTAACTATTTCTGTGCCGTTTCTGATGCGATTCGACATGCTAATTGGTTTTCATCGTTTTGCTCGCTGACTCACTCACTACTTGGGAACTTGTGTTGCGAAATCTTAGATTGTTCCATAGCTATGTGAGTTTCCAGCAAATTAGATTCACACCTTTGTAATTTATGAGGCAGGTACTGTAAATGGAACAATTAGTCGGAAAAGTTGCTAATTTACCTAAAAACGAGTAACGGCAATACTTCATCGATGCTCTTAGGAAAATGGATGATGATGGCCAAGTTTTTTTTGCAGCATAAGTTAACCGATATGATTCAAAAATCGCCAATAAACTTTATGTGAATAAAACCTACATGTACTTAACAAATTCTGATACTAGAAATGCTCATTAGTCACGAGGAAAGCCGTTGGCATGCCATTCCCGATCATAAACTGAGGTTGTAAATGATCTGGTGCTCTGGTATGATTCATGGCGACCAGCTCGCTTCCTGGCGATAAGGTCACACTTCAAAGAATGCTTATAATTCTTACAGCAACATTGTAGCTGGTGCTTATTCGAGACATTTGTATCATACAGATTAAATTGGACAGGATGCGTGCAGATCAAATCTTAGTGGGCTAAGGACAAAGTGAGGAATTCATGGGGATATTGGCTTCTAAACTTAAGTAAGGCGATAGATTCCTTTAGGGAATTAAGAATTGTGGCATTCTTCTTTTTCTGACGAACGATCCCGGATTCATCCGAGGTAAGACAGATATAATGAGTAGGATCAATGTATCAGGTGAGTGGATGCTACTAATTCATAGTACAGAGAATCACAAGAATATTCTTAGTTACCAATAGGTCATCGCCAACAATTGTTATTCATTTTTACCCCCAACGAACAAACCGGAGGAGTGTTTTTGAAGACATTTTACAGTTTACAAATAAAATTACATCTATCATGATAAACATAAAGGCCTGCTTACACCTGGCGACAGCCCTGCCGCGTTTGGCCGGAGTCCAGTGTGCGTGGAATGCGCCCGACCGCGCGGTTATTCTGACGGCGGTGGCGAAATGCGACATTCCTTGAGACGCAGGTGAGGCGACTGGAATTGGTCCACATTAAGTTCTATATTTTTCAGATTCATTAATCAAATTAAAATGACCTACAAATAATTTTTAAACAGCTTGCCTTTTGCCATTATTCCAGAACTATTTGCAGTAAGTACACAATATCAAATTCCTATCCATGTATGTCAAAATATTTCCTTCTGTGTAATCTGCACTGCGTTTCAAACATTGTATTTGAAGGTGTATTTCGACGAAGTTTTGACGTAGGCACGCAGTTTGGTCAGGTCAAGAAGCTTAAATACTACTTCTTTAAGCTTCTTGGGTCAGGTTCACGGTTCACTCCACAGATCAGGGTGAGAGCGGCCTCAGTGAAGTCATGCGCGCGCACCCCTCATATCTTCTTCTTGGTCTGTGCTTCATCGAATTCCTATTTTTCCCGCCTTCCTCACAATATTTGCTACGTTATGTCAAGCATGCATGAGTCACTTTTAAGAACTGTGTGTTATTTTTAATTTTATAAAAACTTTGTTTGTCGTTGGCGTTGACATATAAAATACACAGGAATTTTGTTTACGAAGCAATTTTTATTCAATATAGTTATCTCAAAAACATCTTGGTGAATAAAAATTATTATTAGCCGAAGGTTAGTCTTATTTTTCGGAAATGACCTCGTCGTATCTGAATAATTCAAGTATAATAATAACACGAGTGATTTGCAAAACTGGAAGGTTGTAGGGAGCGATTTACACACATTTGCAATTTTCAGTTGATTTCTGTATTGTCATTAAAGCTAAGTTGGATCGTCAATATCAATGAAATTTGTATGTAGATATAAGTTTCGCGGAGCCAACCAATTATCGGTACTTAGCACTACCAATTTCGACCATCATCTACCTACTGGCGTAACATAAATTGTTACTGAGACACTTATTTTATAGCCACGAGTGTTTTTCGTTCTTCTACTGTAGATGCTTGACATTGGTGTGGACAAATGTTTAAATAAACAAACATTCATTGCATACTTACCTAACGGCTTACTCAGAAGTTTCATGAAATCAGCATATTATTACAATCGAATTGACACCCGCCTTTCTTGAAGCCGATTAGTTATTTGTAGGATACTTAAATGTATTCTGTTATCATAGTCATTTGCTTGTTTTCGTCCTAATTTAAGAGGAATTTCTTTACTCTGGTATTTTTCATGAGCATGCGACCTTATTTCCCAAATTCTTCTCCAGTTTTAAAATAATTCATGGTTCTGCAATCGACACAGCATTCCAGACGACATGGGATTTAGGTCACCATTTCTACACTGGAGATCAGCTCGGGTTAAAGACTGGCCTTCGTACCGTTCTTACATAATCATAAGATAGTTGGTATGCCTACAATGAATTGAATGGAAGTGGGCTGGACACATCATCGTAGGTCGTAGGCCGATGTACGACGCCCTTGGGCAACATGGAACGATATGAATTTAAGAGTTGAACCTGAAGAGAAACAGTACAATGTAATAAAGGGTGGCGAAGTGGCACTTACAACACATGCTCCCTTTCACGCTATTAAATAAATATTATTTGAAATAGTTATGAAAATGACATACATCTATATAAAACTCCGTGGAATGTATCCAGCGGTTGGAATTCCCGAATTCCTGTCTGGATGTGGCGACGACGATGCGATGCGCCGGCGCCGATTTCCCGAACCAAATGTATCTCGCTTGGCGCCACCAGATGTAAACAAACATGTCAAATTGAGTTAAGGTGTGTTTAGATTTGGTTGACGTGTCTGCCAACATAGGAACTGATTTTGTTAGATTTTTAAACCAGCGTCATAAGCGGAGGAGGTTCTTTCCGGCCACAGGTTTTTATGTAGGCATCGCTAGTATTCCTAAGAGTTTGGCCTGGTTTAGATGGTTTTCATTTCAAACAGAATGAGTATACTGCCGTTGTTGCTCCACGGTCAACATGGCACACATCCGGATGAAGAGATCCTGGAAACTGCCCAGGAAACTGAACAACATTTCCAATAACTCATACAATTAAGCGGCCAACTGAGTCCTTTCATAAGAGATGGCCATTATTTCATATTTTCATCTCTATATTTTTGGAAAAGTGATTCTTGCAAGCAGATGGGCCTGAAATATTTTCAGCATATTATATGACAAGTTTATATCTGTTTCAGTGTATGTGCATTCAGCTTTACTATGATTGTAACCAGGCAATGATTGAGCAATGGCATTGCGATTGGCTCGTGTTTATTTTTTGCATGATTCACGGCTAATTTCAGTACTGCCAGATGCAAGAGAGAACAAAAGGGATTCATAATGAAGTGATGCGTTATTTTATTTTAGGCGCTAAGTAATTTTGAAAAACATACAATATATTTCAAGCGATGTGAAGTACATCCGAATAAACCATATTTATAATTCTTATCATCCAGCTATTGTAATAAATAGGAAATATTTGATTTTATGGCCGTACTGTACTCTGAAACTATCGTTGTGATTTTAAAAGCTGTTTAATTAGGAAACTACACTATGATTGACTAACAAATTATCCCGGGTCCCGGAGTACCTACATTCCAGCACAAAATTAACATTTATACAGCTAAAAAAGCGATGTGAAGGTGAGGGTGGTTCATGAACTTTGTTCCGTGGTTGAGATTGAAGATGGTCTCATGTTTTTGAAAGCACGTTAAGCCATAGATCCCGGTTGTTGTCTGTTATTACTTAGACGGCGGTCGTTACACAACCATGCCAGAAGCCTGCTACTTGTAGAAAGCGGTTGAAAACTTTTGACACTAGGGTTCATTAAGTCAATGACTGACTGATGACTCGGTGTCCCACACGAAAAAAGAAAGATGTACTTTGTATTTTTCAATGCGCCACCGCTGCACAGGCGTTGTGTTCTTCAAATAATAATATAGCCTGATTTTGCGATGTTTTGGAGCAAGGTCGATTGGCAGTGGGTAGAGATATATTACTTCATTACCACGGGTCCTTGAAAGACATCAAAATGTTCAGTTTTGGTTTTGGCTTCATGTGGGATGTTGCTGATCGACACATGGCTACGACGCATTTCGTAGGTTATGTACCTACCTATACAAAGCATGATTATAAATTCTATGAAATTTTGTCATCATTTATTTAAGGGCATTGCCCTTATCGGTGGAGTATCCGCCAGCTTTCTCTGTCTTCTGCCTTCTCCTTGACTCCTCTGTATGAAATTTTGTCAGGCATTGTTAAATAGACAAATAAACTTAGCGCTACAGCCACAATAGTTCAATGCCTGGCAAGGGTCTTCTCCACAGACCTGTCAGATGTCATGCGTGCGCAGACGCAAATGTCATTTTGTGTTCTTCTCCGATGTGGGGGTATTGTCAAATGGGTTTGAGTTTGACATTGCTGTCTTTTTCTTTTTTTGAACCAGCCTGTACAATCACGTGTGTGCAAAAGCTTCAGCTGCCAAAATTCTGCGGCTTATTTAGCTTTTTGGCAAAGATCGTAAATATCTTTGCGCTTTCCGACCCGCAGTTCCTTTCAAGGAAGGACGTTACTAGTCTCTTTTAACCGACTTCAATAAAAAATGAGGTTCTCAGTTTGACCTGAAGGTATGTCTGTATGTACCAATGTATGTATGTATGTTTTGTTCGCAATTATCTTGCGTTTGGCTGGTTCTCAACAAAGTATTTGTCAGATTTAGGAGAAGGTTTAAGGAATATTAACTAACAATAAAAATGGAGGATCGCACTTTTACACGTTCTTTGGAGGCGGTTCCTTTTTTAAAAAGTTATCCACAACATGTTTACTGTTTATTTTTTTGTCTATGAATCTAGAGTCAAGATTTTATAGAGCCTGGTGAAATAATCAGCCTGGCTAACATGCGTGCCACGACACATTTTGTCGTTTCATATGCGCACAATGTCACTACGGAAGAATGCGTAACTTATTCGCAGTGAAATTAGCCGCAGAAGACATATTGCGGTGACAAAATTTTATCGTAGCACGCATGTTAGCCATGCTGGAACGTACTTATTAGAGAATTTTGTAAAAAAATATAACGACATGTTCAAAAAGTGTTTGTCTATGGTTTGATCTGACATTCTGCCACTGGAATACTAAATGTGTTTTACGAGGCGCAAGATTGGAATAACATCTTATCAGACTGACACGTGTGCTCGCAGCCTTTTGTCCAAAAGATAAGTTTAGGTCATTATGCGTTTAGGACATTTTTAGGATTTAGGACATTATGCATCGGGAAGAATCAGATGCACAGATCACTATAATATATCAGATGCACAATGCTGGCAGCCTTAGACCCATGTGTCGACCTAGTTAGTAAAATGTACACATTTGTACAAGAAACCAGACGTCGCCAAAGCTGCTGAGCTTATGAATCAACCCATTCATGTCACAGCCATGGCCTAAATTTCAATGCAAAATAACTACGCAATAATAACGAAATAAGAACAGTTTTATTTATTAAGTCTGATTAAATCAGGTTATTGTTCAGGCAGATTATAGAAATATCTGCGTGTATTTATAAAATTCGTCGTTAGTGTCGACCTAGAATTCGGTAATAAATGCTGGTACAGAAAAAGAATAGAAAATTAACGATCAGCGGGCTGATTGCAATGATATTATTTTGTTGTATATGAATTTCATAGACATGACAAAAGCCGGTCGGACAGTAGACAACTACTCGTCGCTATCCTGTCAAAATATCGCCTTCAACTGTCAATCTGAACACAGTGAATAGTCAGTGGCGATGGCCATGAATTCTGTTAGTGATTCTGATTCAATTTGAATGTCTGATCTCCACCATTGTAATTTTTATTCCGTTTTTATTTCGGTGGTTTAGTTTGTACCGCTTGTTTACCCTTTGTTTGTTGTACCCATGAAAATTATTACATTTTTATTTGTAACTAGATATTTGTAGGTAACCGAACCAGGGGTCTTCGGGTACTGAGAACAACCCACAGACTATTAGATCACAATCATGCTTCTACGCCAGCGATCGCATCAATAATAACTCAGTGTACCTTTGAACCCAGCCTGAAGAATTTTTATAACGCGCGTTTATTTTAGCGCAGTCCAGGCATTTAGACATACCATGCTATGACTAACGCCGATATTTGTATCTATCGCTAATGGCGCCAGATATAGACCCGAATGCCAATGCCGTTGACCTTTGTGCGAAAGCTTGTGATATAATCTGGGTATGATGCGCACGCGCAGTAGTTTTGGGGGCGGGGTTACGACTTTCGACTTTCCAGCATATTTTGACATCTATTTTAGGGCACTCTGTGCGCCCCTGACAGGTATTGTTTCTTCTTATGGCTTAACTTTGAGTTCCTTATACGAAGTGGCCATCTTCATCTCCTTTATTTAATCTAAAATAGCTTCTTTTTGTCATGCTCTTCGTCAACTTTCATCAATCTTGCGTTCAGCGATTAATTTAAATTCATCGGGTCGCTGGACGACCCGGTGTCCTACAAAAAAAGAAGCAGATTGGTCATGGCACTTATCAGGTCCTTATCATATTTCCCCTCTTCGACTATCCAACTTTATTGACTGTGAATTCGTGGCAGTGTGCGATAAGATAAATTAAGCGATAAGAAGTTCGATCTCAGAATCAAATAATAATATGCAAACGTAGATGCAAACCTATCAGGCGGGATTTCGAAATTTCTCAAAAGATCGAACTTTGTGCTTGAATGACAACATGAAAGTTATAGATGCACCAAATGGTGGTTGTTAATCTTATCTTTCAAGTTTTTTTTGTTTCATGAGGTCAAACAGATACATCCTAAATATTAAGATGTCAGGTGGCGCCACTGTCGCTAGCATTGAATTTAAAACTCTCTCGTTATTTTATTATTAATTTATCCAAATAGTTATAAATCTGACTTATTTTTGACATTAAATAATGAAGACATATTATATTAATAAATTGTGACATAAAACTACAAAGAAATGGCACCAAGGAAAACAAAAACTGTTGGAGATATAGAACTGGACAGGTTAGTGGACGTTATTTCAAATCTGCAAACGATTGTTATAGAAATGAAATGCAAACTTGAGAGTTGTCATGAAATGATAACCTCACAAAAAAGTCTAATAAATATGCAAAAGGAAGACATTTACAACCTAAAGACATTGTTTATGAAACATTATGACATACCTGAAAATTCCACTCCAAAGTTCTACTCCACTGCACTAAAGATTCCTCTTCGTTTTCAATCGTCTACGAACACTCCACTGAACAAATCGGGCCCCCGGGGACTGGCATACTATCGAGACGACGACGTTTCCGACAACGTTTCCGATGACGACACAATCGTTGGTGATAAGAATTCACTCACTGTGAGAGCTCAAACTCCACAATTGTCCAAACCAACTGGCCCACCGATGCAATCACAGTCCAGTGTATCCCGAAAGGAGTCACCATCTGCAGCAGCGCCAGCTCATGCTACACAAGCAGACCTCAGCCCCTCGCAACGAAACCGCCGCCGTCGCCAGGCTGCGAAGAGATCCCGATCGGCCGGCGCCGATAACGACGTTGGTGGTGGAAATTCCCGCAGCGGCCAGCCATCTGTACCCCTACGGTCGCAGCCCCTTCGGCCACATCAGCCTGCGCAAGAACGTGGACTTCAGGCTGCGTCTCCACATCTGGTCAGCCTACACGTATTCAACCTGAGCGAGAACACCACAGCACAGCAAGTCATCGAACACGTCAATGACATGGGCATCCAGGGCGCAAAGTGTGAGAAGCTCGTAGTGACCAGAGGCAAATACTCCTCTTTCCGACTTGATGTTCCAGGTAGCCAAGTTCGCGTAGCACGTGATGCAAAACGTTGGCCTGAAGGAGTTTCCGTCCGAAGATTTAACGTTGTCCAGCCAAAAAACTCGCCACCACGTGCGCCAGAAACCAGGTTACGTTAGAACCGAAACAAACTCCACGATTCACATTTAAAGTTATCCACCAAAACGTTCGATCAATATTAAGTAAAACTGCGTTACTAGATTTATTATTATGTAGTGAGAAACCCGACGTCTTGGCTTGCAGCGAGTTATGGTGCAAACAAACCGAGATAAAAAAAGTTAGGTTAAGTAACTACGAGCTCGCGAATAGCTACTGTCGCACGCGCATGGGCGCTCACGGAGGAGTAGCTTTGTTTGTCCGCGACGGGGTACAGTATAGACAACGCAATGATTTGCAGAAAAATGTTAGTGTTCAATATCAAATAGAAATATGTGCCATTGAAATATGTAAATTAAATTTAATAATAATCGCATTGTACAGAACAGGACTAGGAGATTTTGACATATTTTTAAATAACTTTGAATTATTACTCGGTAGGTTAATTGACGAAAACAAAAGGTTTCTTTTGGTTGGCGATCAAAACGTGCATTATGAGTATGAAAATTCTCAGAAAAACCAGCTCGACGATGTACTGAAAAGTTACGGATGCGAAAATATTGTTGACTTCACAACTCGCATCACTGCAGACGGTGCGTCGTCTATAGACTGCGGTGTAACGGTCTGTGGGCACGGTGACGTCACCGCTGCACCGCTCGACACTGCAATATCTGACCACGGCGCACAAGTCTACACGTTAACTACGGAACAGCCACATTTGGGGAAAGAGTAAATCGTTTTATTGAACGTCGATTATTTACGGACCAATCCATCTTGGCATTCTATATTGACATTGAAAATTATAATTTTAGTTTTATTCAAAATATTTCTATTGACATAAATGAGAAATTCAATAAATTGATCCATATTCTGACATATTATATTGACATTCATTTCCCATTAAAAACAATATTATTAAATAAAAATTCCACTGTTCCCTGGTTGACGGATACATTGAGCGAATATTTAAATAAATACAATGATCTCACAAACTTTAGGCGGCAGTATCCAAATGAAAAACTTATCTCTGGTTGTATTGATTATTACTGCACATTAATCAAAAAGGAATCCTTGGATGCAAAACGGAACCACATAGAGAGTCGCTTATGTGCATCCAAGAATCCAACCAAAGAAATATGGCGCGTAGTAAACGAGGAGATTACTCCATACACAGGGAGAAATGAAATCCGTTTAACTGACGAAAATTCAGCAGATATCAAACGTGAGAATATACCTAACTACATAAACTCCCGTTTTATAGAAGTAGGTACAAAATTCAAAACACACATCGACCTTGAGAAATCTGACAAATACCTTAAGAGCTTCCTGCGTACTATTGAAGTGCCTATTTTTACTTTGCCAACTGTGACGCGTTCGGATCTTGACAAAACTTTAAAATCAATGCTTAAAACGCGAAACACACTGGATGTCTACGATATATCGATCAACATACTGTTGTGCATTTGGCCGGTTGTCGCAGATATTCTAGTCCAGTTAATAAATGAAATGTTTAACACAGGGATGTTTCCAGATGCCTTAAAGTGCACAAGGGTATGTCCCGTGTACAAGGGTAAAGGAGAGAAGTACAAAATTGACAACTACAGACCGATTACAATTGTACCAAATTTATCAAAACTTATTGAGTCAATTTTATCCGCCAGCATTATGAATCACCTAGAGACAAATGACATACTTACAGACAAACAATTCGCTTACCGCAAAAGCATGTCCACGTCCACTGCCGCACATCAAATTCTAGATTGCGTAATTACTGCAATTGATGAAAAATACAAAGTTGCTGGAATATTTTGTGATCTTTCCAAAGCGTTCGACGTGATTGATTACAAATTGTTACTAAATAAATTGAACGGTTATGGAATACAGAACAATGCTCAAAAACTGCTGAACTCATTTCTGAATGACAGAAACCAAACCGTTCAGGTCACTGCCGGCGGTAAGGTAATGAAGTCTGAGGCGCGTGGGATTGATGTAGGTATTCCTCAAGGATCCTCCCTTGGAAACACTCTTTTTTTGGTTTTTGTCAACGATCTGCCGCACACAGTCACAGACGGATTGATGGTGCAGTTCGCTGATGACACCACTGTAGTTGTGACCGCAAAAACATATGAGCAACTCAACGACAAAATCTGTACTGTATGTGAGCAGCTACAGAGGTGGTTCTCGGCGAATGGCCTCATTCTGAATGTGGCAAAGTCAAATGTCATGCTATTTTCAGGGCGAAAAGTAGTGATTCCTTCATCTATTCGGAGCCCCATGCCGATCCGTGAAGAGTGTAAATTCTTGGGTTTTATGCTGGATGATCATGTCAACTGGAAGCTGCATGTAGACTCGCTATGTGATAAGCTGAGCAGTGCGGTGTTTGCTCTGCGAAAGCTGAAACCGCTGATCTCCAGTGACGCCCTCCGGCAAATGTACTTCGCTTATTTTCACTCCGTCATGTCATATGGCTCAATCCTGTGGGGAAACTCAACGGATTCTGACAGAGTGTTAATAATGCAGAAACGTGCACTCCGGACAATGGCTGGCGTAAAGCCAAAACACTCATGTAGGAAGCTTTTTACGGAATACAAGATCTTGACACACTAATCTCAGTTTTTATTTGACATAATTATATATACTCGACAAAACATCCATAACTTCAAACGCGTTGACATACCTGGACGAATATTACGTAGGACTGGATGCCTTAGATCCGTTCCGCGACGTACAGCACTAGCTGCGACGAACCCGCGTGTAATCGGTCCTACGTACTATGAGAAACTACCGCCCGAACTAAAAAATGAAACATCTGACAACACGTTTCGAAGCCAACTAAAAAACTTTTTGTTAGATAAATCATTTTACTCTGTAAAAGAGTATTTAGATTTTTAATTTTAATGTTTGTATATTTTTTTATTTTTTACAATTTGACATTATTTCTGTTATTGCTTTTACTTTTTATTTTTGAAATTATTTTTTGCAAATTATTATTTTATATTATTATTATTATATTGACGAGCACTATGCGAATTCTTATATCGGACATTTTGTAACAATATAATGTAATTTCCATTGTGTGATAAATAAATCAAATCAAATCAAATCAAATATTTAGCTACTCTTTAATACAACATTTATCTCTGCAATATAAGTCTAGAGCATCTTCTTCTTCATCAGCATGGCTTTGCCCACAGTTGGGCATATGGCTCTCCTAATCTAAGTCTAGAGCGCTATGCTACCATATATACCATGATTTTTATCCAGATAGACTAAATTGACATTTGGTGGGTTGCCACGTTATTGTATTTAAAAGTAATAAAAAAATAGTGTTGTGCCCTGAATGATCAAGTTATACGATTCAAAGATTATGATTGAATCTTTTTGAAAATAAATTAGGTTAATTTAAATTTCCATTAATAAATTGGTCAGTTTCCGTCCGTCGATCGTCCTCTTGGTCAAGTCAAGTCAATGTCTGTCTCGTCTGTCTGTCAAGGTTCACACCAACCGGCCAGTAGAAAGAAGTCGCAGAAAAGAGTGCAACACAACGCAACAAGAAAATATAACAGAAATTGGATTTATAAGCGCAAGGAATATTCGTACAACCACCAATGCCAATTTATTCAACATTACATTTTAAATTACTTACAATATTATTCATTGTTGATTTCTTTAAATTAAACTTGTTGCGTATAAACGTAAAGTAACGTATACTATTTTACGTGACCGAAAGTCAAGTATTTATTATGCATATTTATTTAAAAATAACTACATCCAGAATTCGTCTCACAACAGTTCAATGAATAAAATAAATGAGTCAAACCACAACACTAGACTTATGATGACAACATTTTAAAACAAAAAAGGCATTCTTAGCTGTCAGTTTAGTCTATCTGTATAAAAATTATGGTTTAGAAGATTGCTCTTCAGTTATCGACGAAGCGCCTTCGTAATCGTTACCTTAGTCATCTGGCCGAATTGCATTCATTCCACTTGGCTAACATCCAATACTAGGATCGCAATATCGGGTATGCCAAGTATGCTGGACTCGGCACAAATCAATTCTGAGCCTGAAGCCAAAGATTTAATGAGATTATGGTAGACTTTTTCCATTGATTGATTCATAATTTTATTACCAAGAAAATGGTAAAAGTAGAAGATAATAGGCTTATAAAATAAAACAGTAGTAAAAAATTTCAGACAGGCTGACTCATTGAATGACCCGTAATGTTGTAAACGTGTCATGTACTTTTAGGTACCATGGTCTATCGTTCCGTTCCGACCCGGCCTTGTTGCTCGAAGTCGTGTACAAACCTAATGCTTTAATTTTAGATGAATTTCCAAAACACAAAAAGAAATGGCCGACGTCACAAACCCCGTGCAAAACAGTGAGGGCAAAGATTTTTAAGTAGCAAAAGCATAAAATCTAAAGGTTTTGCTTTTTCCAAAATACAAAATGTTATTGCATTTATCTGTTTTCTGTGTGGTCTGACTGATGTAGATAGTACACTTTGCCTTTCAATATTTCATGTAGGTATGCCTGTGGCTACCTTGTCTTTTGATGTTTAATGGTGACAGTAATAAATAGATATTGAGTATTGAGGCTGAGGGATCATAAATAATGCACGAGCAGCTTTTGTGGTTGGCCTGCATACACAAACTTTGATGTGGCCGATGTCAATATTTCAACGTTATTTTTAGGCAACTGCATATGAACCAATAGAGCAATTCACATAGAAGCAGCAGGAAAACGTCTATTACGGTAGGTAGTTGGTACACAGCACTTCGTTCTACCCGTTTTAATAGAACAAAATACCATTCTCTGAAGTAGGTACTCATTATTTATACAATTACTAAAAGAAATTGTGTTACAATTACTTACTAAACATGTAACCAGTATTACTTTGACCGGCTAGCTGACCGACGACTTTGTAAGATTGTAAGACGCAGGCGGGGGAGGCGTACGTCCAGCGGTAGACGTCTCACAGCTGATGATGATGGATAATACCTAGGGGTGCAGCTCTCAAAATAACACTAGTTATTAGTCATTGGAAGTACACCTGGTCTAGATGAGTCAGAGAATAACGCAGCATTCCACAACTCGTGGCGCGTGCACTTCTATTTTGGATCCGGAGGTGAGATTGGTATGCGGATCGTGCCTGGGAACTGACATTTCAAAGGAATTTAGCTGTGAAGCTGCAAGAGTCGATGGAGCGAGCTCGGTGGAATAAGGCCCGGCGCACATATTAAGCTGGGTGTATAATCGTTTCCCTTCCGTTATCTTAATTAATTTAGGCGCAACATGTTTGGAATACCACATTAAAATGAAAAAGGATTAACTTAATTTTACATACGACCAGCCAGCAGCAGTGACAGTGGCAGCCAATTGACATGTGAGGCAGATATTCAGTCGTCAAAGACTATATCCTCTTCAAATCAGCTGCAGTGTAGGTAGGTGTAGAGGCACGACACGTGTAGATCTCTCATCTTCGAGCAACACGGTCTTCCGTCGCATTCCCTACAATACAAGTAAAATAAATTAACCTAGTTAAAAAAAACACAAAACCTTCATGTCAATAAAACAAAGGAAATGTTGATCTGCTTCTTGCTAAACATACTAATCAATGAAATCTAATCCTCTACATTATTTTGTTACGACATATGTGTGGTATTGGTAATTTTATATACAGTTGTACGTTGTATGTAGAGTTAGTTCACGTAAGTATCACGTACAGTGGCTGTTACTTGTGAGAAAAGTAAGGAAAAGATACCTATCTCGTTTCAAAATAAAACTTTAAAATCACGCATCTATACCAACTCACTATAATTAATAATATGTACAATCGTGCTCATAAATCCATGTTCGCGAATGTTTGAAAATCGCATTTGGGTCACAACATTAATCCAAAAACATACACAAACACCCTGTAGGTATGTCTGTCTGTCAATGAAAAGACGCACATACCGCGACCAAACTGGCGCGGTTCAGACGTACCGCACGACGTTGCGGTATTTTGCCGGTCCGATTGACGACGACTAAGGGACTCGAGGGTGTATTACAATTTTTAGGCGACAGGCTGACCTGTCACTATAGTGATACACATGACGTGGCGATAGCGACCGTATTCTTACGGCCGTTTACGCTCTGCCTACCCCGCAAGGGATAAAGGCGTGATATATGTATGTATGTATGTATTGACGACGAGATGAAAGAAGTTGTATGTGTGTGTGTAGACTCTTCTACTACTCTAATGCCAATACTAAAAAAAAACAGCATTTTGCTACCCTGTCAAACTTTTAGTCTAGCATTGTAATTACTACTTACTACGCTGGTACGCTACGATACAACTGTACGTACACCATTGTTCGCTGTTCTGCTATTAATTATCATTGTAATTTTTTGGTAACGCAACTTTTTTCCTTTGTTTTCTTAAACCCGTCATACGGATGTCATTTGCTTCACGACAGTCAGGCAGTGTATGTGTGCTTCTGCCTCTGGTTTCATAGAACTCCTTTTGTCATTTGTTTACGTCGATTCCGGAGAGAAAATACCGCAACAAAACGCGGCATGTCTGAACGCCATCTTAATCTTGAACCCGAAAATAAAGTGACGAATTCCTGAAATGCTCACGTTTGACGTAGGAGGACCTGATGAGCCCAAAATATAATTATATGTGGCGTTGTTAAGAGCTTTCCAAGGGCTGGCGAGTTTGCTGAGGTTAGTGACTTGGCATCTTCAGGCGGAAGATTTCTGAAACAATATTACAAGGTACTAGAGAAGTATTGTAAGTTAATTTATTTGTAAAATTGTGTTTATGCACGTCCAGGTTAGAACACCGGGTATATTAATTTAAAATAGTTAAGTACCTACCTAAATATCTCTATAAGGTGTAAAATATTAGCTGCAAATATTTGAAGGGGTGAATCAGTCCATGTAGCTGAACAACTTTCCCCAAGGAACGTAGGTCGACATATGAAAAAAAAATAACGCCCACCATACAAACTGACTTGGTGGGCCGGTACATTTTGTACTTGGTAGGAAAAGTTGTTCAGTTTCATGGACTGGTTCATCCATTAAAATATTTTTAGCTAATTTTTTACACCCTGCATAGTATTTTTATGTCAATACGAAATAAAATTATCCCCATAGTCCCAAAAATATTTTTTATGTTTTCAATAGGTAACTAAGATGACGTCGTGGAATTTTCAGAGAGGAATTCTGCAGCTCTTGTAAGACTCTACAACGTAAAGGTAAGTCCTTCAGCAAAAAAGCTCTTGTAAAACTGTTTTTATTTTATGAAATAATAGGACATCAAGGCCCATGGGCTCAAATTATAGTTCCTGAACTATACTACCTTTGCGCTGCAACACTTTATTATTGTTAATTATCAAGGCCATTTTGTCAGACGTGGCGAAAGCGACCGTATTTTACGCGGCCGTTAACGCTCTGCCTACCCCGTAAGGGATAAAGGCGTGATATGTGTGTATGTGTATGTATCAAGGTCACCAAATTTCGCTAACGTTAAACATACGTAACATTCCTAGCAGAAAAAGATTTTGCGCGTTTGGCTCGGTCGATCAGGGAGGTAGAAAGAATTCGGTAAACAAACTATCACGTGGTAAGTTTTATGTTGCTTTCAAACACATTCGAGAAGAGAAGGTTGTCCTTGTTACGGCTGTAAAAAACGGCATTGTATTTTACACACATGTATTAGGATCATCTATTTTGATTTTGCAGTCAGTGTATTTCTTCAAAAGAGTTTTCGAAGTTTTTTTTAGACTAAATATTCTAAAAAAGCGAGCGAAGACGAGATGCATCACATCTTTTGGGGGTTGTATAGCTTGACGTCATGGTCAAGGTAGATAAAAAATAAGGGCGCCACTGTCTTCGCGATCTGTCAGATAACGCTTAACTATGGCAACAATTTTTCATTCAATTTTTATTGTTACATTTTGTTTATTTACTCTTTCTGGCTAAGCTATAAAATGACGCCGAATGTCATAAAAGTATCCAACGGTGGTATAGTCTGTAAGTTTAGGTACTTATCTTTTTGTAAACACACTTTGTATGAAAGTGACACTTCAGAACTGTCAGTTTAATACAAAGTTTATTTACAAAAAGATATGTACCTAAACTTACAGACTGTAGGTCTTGGACGAAATAACCACTGGACGCGAAACGATGTCATTTCACCCTTTACCCCTCTAGCCACAAACCCTGAAATTTTGCCAAAGTTATCTAACCGCAACCGTCAGTGTCGCTTCAGTGCTACGAGAGAAAACATCGCTTTAAAAACGGTGAAATGTGCTGTATTGCTTTGTAAAAACTATAGCCATCGTACAAGCAATATTTCTTTTCACTCATAAGTATATTTTTGTCCTGTATTTTGTGTTATTTACGTAGAAAATTAATAAAATATGCAAGACTGGATCGTATAATACGACACAATAAAAAAGGTCATATTTTATAGAACATTTCAACCAATATTTGATCGTACTCTAATTAGTCGGTTATTATCAGTCATTTTTTCATTCGTTCAACAATTACATTCAGTCTAGTGCTATTCAACTTACGATGAAGGATATCGATAAAAATAATAGTAAAGTCTATTTTATTTAAAAGTGACCTAAATTGTAAACAAACCATTTGCTATAACCTCGTCGATAGATTTTGCCTTATTTCATTGAAACCTCACGTTATAACTGTGTTGCAAGTATGTAGGTACACATTTCGCTTTCTTATGGGTGTTCATAATAAAAAGAAATATATATAGCTTACCATCATCGACGCGTTCTCTCGCTTAGATTTCTGATACGCAGAATCAAGCGCCTTATGTACCTATCCTACTGCTGGCGACAGATCCAAACACTAGACGAAGAAAATTGTTTGAAATATTTAAGGCCAGGATCTGGTGCTCAAATCACAATTTCAGGGGGTGAGGTGGGGGGGGCCGCCCGCGCTCCCCGCGCTCTGAGACATCATCTGGCGCTCGCACACTACGCACTCGCACCTCGCGTGTTTTATGGACATGACCGCAGTCCGACCACCTTTTAAGTATTTTTTAGCTTTATCCCGGCCGTGGAACTTTTACTTCTACTCGGGAATTATTATTTTTTGTGATAATGTAACGAAATTAATATGAATGTGGGTAGATGGATAGACGCAGAAGAGGAGGAAGACCTAAAAAGACTTTAATAGCTAGTTAAAACACACAAATTTAATTACAAAGAATATAAGTATAAGTACTAAGTTCCTCCTATGAGCCTGTCTTTGAAACTGAACAACTTCCCCAAGGAACATAGGTTGAAATATGTTTAAAAATCTAGCCGACGTGACTCAGATTCTATGTGGTTAAAAAAAGTTTGAATAGATTGTACAAAAGATGATTATGACTTATAAAGGTATAAACAAAGATTTCAATGATAATAAAAAATGGTCCAAAGTCGGAAAATGTGCTAAAAAATGAGTAAATACGAAAATTTAGTTACATTTGCTCTACGATTTACCGTTCTCAAGATATATACACTTTTAGTTTGCATTCCTTTTTAATATTCAAAAATGATATTCTACTAAAATTTTAAATGGCGTTTTGCGCTGGAGCCCTCTGTCACGCTTGCTTTTTGCTATAGGTAGGTACTTCATTGCTTTTTTTTTGTTTATGCCGCCGGCTCAAGTGCCAACATCCGTAGACTTGGGCTGTAGCCCGTGAAATACTAGAATTTACATCATGTATGTGGAATGATTTGTAAGATGAGACGAGCAACTGTATAATGAAACGAATGGACAACTGAACGATAATTTTTGAACGTGAGCCAGATGTTAGATGAATTTCTGAACTATGATGCTAGAACGGAATAGCAATATAGGTGAGTAAATGAGTGTGAAACAGAGAGTGAACAGACACTTTTCAAGTACTCAAACTCAAATTATTTATTCAAAGTAGTAAATTTTACATTTAGCTTTTTGATGGTCAAGTATTAAAAATTTTAACAATAACAATTTTATGAACCAAGTGTACGATACGATGGCGGGCGAAAAACCCGGGGTTCTCTGTCTAAAATCCGAAAATTAGGTTATTCCTTCTTCTACTTCCATAGCCACATGGAGCAGGACATGGGTCTTTGTATTTATAGCGAATATAAAACTAAGAAGCTTACAAATGACTTTAATTAAGTGCCACATCCCATAAAAAACATAATCTTTTTTCCAAGCCGATCGGATAAAAAAAAAATAATAATAATAAAGAATAGAAAAAAGTACGCGTAAAGGTAACTGGAACGCAAACGCCATTAAATATTTTAGAAAAGTAACTGTTTTGAAAATTAAAAAATAATGCAAACTATAAGTGCAATTACCTCAAAAAAGTGCATAGTAGTGCAAAAGTAACTGAATTTCGGTACTCATATTTTAGAACTTGTTTCAATATCTTAAAATTAAAATCAGGCCCCTATTTAGTCCACAATTGCCCTAGGCGTAGCCTCACTCATAATTATGCGCTTTATTGAAGGCCTACTTTTCTAGTTTTTTCTTTTTAATATTTATTTCACTACCTCTTTTGTTCCAATTTACCAATTGGTCTACATTTACTGAAATTTATTTATTGAAAGTATAAAAATATCTCATCAAGCCCTACAATTCTAGGGCCACAGACCACTTAAATATTTTGTTCTGAAGAATATGTCAAGAACCACGTTATATTAAGGAAATATAGATGGCGCGCAACGGGATACTGGGTACTATACGTACTATTACTATATTGTTATTTCTTTGATGGAAGCGTCAGTATGAACATAAAAGTTCATATCTAGCTCCTAAACCACGCCATCTATTTTCACTTTTATACTACTCCTACATAGAAAGTGCCATATTACCCTAAAAACTTAGTTTTAGTTTGACAGCTGTCACCTTAAATCAAGAATTCGCCAAAAAATACAACTATACCAAAGAAAGTAAAACTACTTTATATCCGGAACGTTTTAAGGTCTTTTAAAGTTCGTGTAGTGTAGTGTGTGCGTAGTGACATCTCGTGTTTATTCTCATGCCCATTTTCACGCCAATGCTAATTTTAATGCTTATGCTCAATATGTTCATGTTGATTTTATTGTCCATGATTTCTAATACACATGCTCATTTTCATGGTCATAATCATATGCATGAATTTTTTCATGCTATTTCCATTTCATTTAAATTGTCTTAAAAATGAACACAGGGTTCATAAATAAAACCGAGATTTCAACCCACGAGCCAGACGAGTGGAGTAAGCAGCTGTCAAAAGCGTGACAAAGAGCAACATAAAAAAATTGTAATTGTGTAGAAGCTGGTAAGACTGCTCTCTGCATAGATTTGTTTGTACGTCTAAATCCTATACCAACCCGACCACAGAACAGCGTATGGGTATCACAGACTATTCAGGTGGCAAGATCTTGGCGTACGTAAGTAACATCGTCTTCAGACTTAAAAAATATCACTACTCGCTCCGTCCGATGCGTTAAACGCACAAAGAAAAAAATATTTTTGCGTGCGCGCACATGATATCTCTGGTCTGTGGTAGAATGACCACCCACTGGATCTAATTACGCACCGCTGTGTCGGTTTCTGTAATAAGTTATCGGGGGAAAATTGTTCAGATGAAGCAAAGAGTTATCTCGGAAAAAATTTATTAAAAATTACTTGGTACCTACTGTAAAAACGTTAGTCATGTTCAGAATGCACCCTGTAAATATTTAAAGTGAATTACTAGTTATGTATCACTCCTTTCTTATTATAAGTAAAAAGACTCAGTTAGACTTTTGCTTTTCATTATCTAATAGATAAAATATCGTCTATCGTCAAGGCTAGCTGAAGCGACAGCTATGATAAAATTGTTGCTCGTCTCGCCAAAAGACGTAACCGACGTAATAATAAGCGCAAACTTAAACTACGCCTTCTGGTGTCAGCCATAAAGTATTTTATCAATCAATCTGTCCATGTCACAAACGTCATAAGTAAAATGAGCGACGTAATAATTACGAAAAAATATTTGTAAATTTTGTGGGAAATTTTGACACAGTACCGACGCTGGCAAGAGCCATTTGGGTACTGGCAGGGTAGCGGGCGGTGCGGGATGTCATTGGGAGGTTGGTTTGTCGGCGAGAACCGTTCAAATTTTTGGAAAAAATTGATTTGTTGAATTAAAATCTGTTCATCCACTAAAACCTGATAGTGTTATTTTTAGGGCATTAAAAGAGGAATATTCTACATCAAGAAACTATATCAAAATAGTAGTCCAAGTAACGATAAAATTGGTTTGAAAATATTTTTAATGCTCTTTTTGAGATTTTTTTTATTGAAATATATCTAACCAATCGAGTCATACGATAGTGTTACTACTAGACAATATCTTTGAGTATGTCATATATTTTTTTGAGGTCTTGTTAGCATCAATAACAGGCTTAAAAACTGGATCGAAAGTAACGCTTTTCATCGGCCTTACTTCAACAGAGCGCCTTAAAAACACGCGTAAATGTATTTGTTTACGCACTACATTTTTGAGTAAGTGCAATTTTGTGACGTGGTGGCCACTTTCCAGGCGCATTTCAAAAGTCTTTTCACATTCTACAGAAACAGAACACTAGATACAGTGTATCGTTCCATTTTAAACAATAAATATCACGCACAAATTATTTATTAATATTTATTAGTACGAAAAACCGCGAAAACTCTCAGAGCCGGCCGGCGCGGCGGCGAGATTACACTTGTTTGCTAACATAAGAACGGCAACATCGCATCATCTGAATTCTGACACTAAGGTTCATTGGGTCGTTGGACGACTCGGTGACCCACACGAAGAAAGAAAGAAACTTGGGAAGGCCTTGACTTCGTCTCATCCTTCCAATATTACTCGACCAGAAATTGATCCATTTTTGTCTATTGTCATAACGTACTATTTTATCCGGCATAAAAGTGTTTCTATTTTAAACTGACATCACAGTATTAAAGGTCCATTTTTTTAACACTTAACGTTTTACATGTACTTACCTGTTATATGTTTTTTTAGGAATAAGTTGATCAAAAACTTCATTCAATCATTCATTCGTTGTCGATTATCGACTATGGTACAACACTGTCTTTGACTTACTTCATAAACCGGAAAAAATCAAAACTGTCAGAAGTAAAGAGATGATGATGTAATACGTGTACATTTCAATTTGGAAGAATAATATTTGTCCTTTCCTCCCTCCCCCCCAATATTGGTTGAATGAGTTTTCAAACAAATTCGATACGTTTCGCGTCCAGTGGTTATTTCGTCCAAGCTGTAGGTACGTGCGTCCATCACAGACAACAGATGTCATGCGTAGCGAGTGACGGAAATGTATTTTTTTTTCTGTGGTTGGTGCGTTGGTGTATAATTTCCTGTATTTTTCTTAATTTCTTGCTACGGAGGGCACGTTAACCCGTCGTTCCCAGTTGGTGGCTACGATTACTTAAACGCGGTCGTAACACAACCTGGCTAATTTCATGTTGTAGAAAAAAACATGTAAACAACAAGATATTAAATATGTTACACACTCTGACACCAGAGTTCATCGGGTCGTTGGACGACTTGGTGTCCTGCTCGTTAAGGAAGGAACATTTATTTATACTGGGTGTAAAAAAAATTGCTGCAAATATTTAAAGGGGTGAATCCGCCCATGAAACTGAACAACTTTCCCCAAGAAACATAGGTCGAAATATGAGAAAAAAAAATTTGGACCTGCTTTACTAATTAACTTGGTCGGTCGGTAATTTTGTAATATTAATACATACATACATATATCACGCCTTTATCCCTTGCGGGGTAGGCAGAGCGTTATCGGCCATAAGAATGCGGCCGCTATCACCACGTCTGACATTTTTGAGGATTGTTTTCCAAGGTTGTTTCAGAAAACATGTGTATCACTATAGTGACAGGTTGCCAGCCTGTCGCCTAAAAAATGCAATACACCAGTACTCTCAAGTCCCTTAGTCGCCTCTTACGACACCCGCGGGAAGGATGTGGGGTGATGCTATTCTAAGCCGGCATCACACGGCACGTAATATTAATAAAAGGTAATTTTTAATACCTATGTTTCTTGAGGAAAGTTGTTCAGTTTCATGGACTGGTTTTACCTCTTAAAATATTTGCAGCTAATATTTTTATTTACACCTTATATATTTTATACTTATTTGAAAATAATTTTTACAGTATTACAGCCTAGTTCTAAGTACTGTAAAACTAAATAATTAATAACAACATCAGATAAAGATAAAGTACTTAGAAATAAAATAACGTTCCCTATAATAAAGATTTTCAGCAGAACTAAGTCACTCTTTATTGAGCTTCGCAATAGAGGGTGCAAACAAGTGTAACCTATTCTCTTCTACACCATGTACGCATACATGTCTGACGTGCGAAGACACCTGGCTAATTACATGTTGTCTCCAATGAGCTATTTTCGACATTTCAACATATTTCGCAGCCAAAACTCAATACTCATTAAAAAATACTTACACCAAAAGCAGGGCAAAGAAACGTGTAACAAGCGTTTTACTTACATTTATTTTGCATTTTGAATTGTACCTTGTAAGAATAGAATTTAAAAAAAAGTGATAAGGATAAGTTGATGATAGACAGAACGATGAATAAGAAAATAAATTTAACATTTAAGTTAATTATATAATAAGAGCTATTCAAGAATAGCTCATGCTAAATAACAAATTTTGCTGAAACGCCGAAGTATTTTAGACTCGCCACACTGAAAACCTGTCCTTTGTTGATCCGTCCAAAATATTTTTCGTAGGTAAATATGTATTTTTAAACGGTTTTTTACAAATGTTTCGGTGTTTGTATTTGTATGGTTAACTCGCCATTTGAAAAAATGACACACCACAAAAATATATTTAAAAAATGCATTTTACATATTCAACAGGTTCATCGGGTCGTTGGACGACTCGGTGTCCCACACGAAAAGAAGAAGAAGTAAGGTATAATAAAATAAGAATCAGCAGTGTGGTCTTTTGATAGCCAATTAGTTCGCCAAGATTCCTCAGCACAATAAAATTTTCTCGTGAATCGTAAACGTCACCTTCATTTATCCGTGAAGCAAAAACTAATAAAACAAGATACGAAATAGGTACCTAACATTTAAGTGGAAATAGTGGAATACTCGTGGGAGAAGGTCGTAACATTGAAAAAGTCTTGCCGCTTTTAAAAGCTCTTTTTAACAGTTGTCAATTCCTTGCTAGACGATGTCAATAAAGAAAAATGAAGTATTTGCCATAGCTTTTTAAAAAACTGTAAAATTAAATGACCCGGCGCGGCCGTTTGTATTGCTATGCGACTTGCGGTCAAATTCTGTCAACATTTGGTGTCATAAAATGTAATGGAATTGGAAATGTTAATTTCATAAAATATACCACAGATTAGTACATAATATGGGAATTGTATGCATCAGACCATTTTGCCAACAAATCAGATTTGGATATTGTAAAATTCTTGTCGCAAAAAACCGAAAAATCATGATTTGTTGGGTGAAATATACATTGGTTCACTAGTTTTACTTGTCATTCAACATGATCACTGTATGTATGTACGCTCAAAGTTGTAGGTGTGAATTTAAATCATGTTTCTGTAAATTTTCGGACGTTATTGCCTTTATTTTCTCTGCCAAAGAAATGCAGTGAATGCACCAGATTGGCACTGGTTGGAGGTGACTGACTCATATCAATACACAGCTTCAACCACTGGAATGCTTTCAATGAAGCATTGAATGTATGAAATAAGATCTTTGCGTGCGCTCAGCTGACTAGTTTTACGAACATATTTAGCGTTTGATGGCAGGCAATAAAGATCGTCATAACAAAACATGGCGTCACGGGACTGGAACTATTAAAACAAGCAAGACAGGAGGCAAATTTTTGAAATATTCGTGTCGTCGATTCAAGTTTCAACAGCGGAAATCAATCGCTGCTCGTGAGAACACATTTATTATTGTTCTCGTGTCTACACGCTTCTTTGTTGTTGCTGTGTTGCCTTTTATTTTAATTCCTTTTTTCTCGCTGTTAGCCGAAATATTTATTTTCCAATACCGCCATAAAAACCGCTTTACAGAAGCAAAACAAACTTCCTTTCTTAATTTGAAATTATTTTTTGTAGTTTCAGAATTTTGAACTTCGAAAATAACTACTGATTTTGGGGTTGTGCGCGATCTTGATATTTCGTGCGGAAGTTAAATTCACATGGAATCAAGAATGAGTGTTTGTTTTTATGTGTTTTGCTATGTTTTGCGTCACGTTTGCTGACGGACTGGTGCCACCTACATCGTCACATGATTGCGGTGATGCTGTAAAGAATTATCTACAATGTTGAAGATTGAAAGTGAAAATAGCACTGTTTGTTTGTCGACGTTATCCTATACGAAAAAATAAGAAATATAGGTGAAAATATTTTGTGCTCTCCTACCTTTTACATAGTTATTTTCTATAATTATTGCAAAAAAAAAACAGGACAAGTACCTAGAAACAGCAATAGGACACACCAGGTACTTAGTGCTTATTCCTAGAAAGAGATCCTTTTTTGACTTTCTCTAAGTACAAGGTAGCGTCAACTCTATACTCAAATAGAAAATAATATGAGTGACCCATTTTATGCTGATGATATTACATAAATTATTATCCTGCTTATTTACCTACCTATTTATTTAATTTCGTGTTTAATTAATGCTGTGATGAATGTGTACACGCCCTTATCCGCGTCGTAAAACTGAGGCCTACGTAGTACACTGGTATGCGAGTGACTGTCGAAAACATTTTTACGCGCGTGAAAATAGTCTAAAGCGAGATGTGCTACGCAGCAGCCCATCTTGTAGCCATACGTAGCTGCGCGTAGCCCGCGTAGGCAGCTTTATTGTGCTACGACGTATTAAAAAAATGTTGCATAAGCGATCTATGATCCAGTAGTTTCGGAGATAAAGAGACTAACAGACAAACGGAAAACAGACAAGCGGACAAACAGACAAACGGATCCACAGAGAAACGGACAAACAGACAAACGGATAAAATGACAACCGTATAAATAGACAATCGGACAATCATACAGACAAAATAAATAACTTTCAAGGAAATGTGTTCTAAGACTAAGTATTTAACATCATCCCAGATTAGTTTTGTACAAACTTATTGTTCAATGTACAGACAGACACACGGGTTTTACAGTTTTATTACAGGTATGTATAGCAATAGGGTTTAGATTATATTTCGACAAGATGGGAGTTCGTCAGTTTGAAAAAAAAAATCCTAATCGATATTGGACTTAAAACCGCTATGAGCACAAGTTTTTTTTTTTGGTTTTTACATAATCTAAACAGCAGCTGTTTTCATGACTCACTTTACAGCTCTATTCCTGAAATACTGGAGCTATTATTCTTTCTGGCAAATATCGTAGGTAAGACAAAAATAGTTTGGCAAAGTCCATTCATGTTTATTACAAACCCACGTAAGAAACAGAATTTAGATGATCCATGACATCATATAATGCGAATTGATTGTACCTACTTACGGGAAAGAGGAGGTGTGTCGTGCGTGACGTGCGTAGCGTTAAAATAAATTATAACCCAGTTAAATTATTAAAAAAACAACTTGTATTTCCATATGCAATGTGCTGCCCCTCGCAAAAAATACATTATACAGGGTGTAAAAAAAATTGCTGCAATTATTTTAAAGGGTGAACTAGCCCACGAAACTGAACAACTTTCCCCAAGGAACATAGGTCGAAATATGGAAAAAAAATTTGGACCTCCCATACAAAACTACCGACCGACCAAGACAATTAGTATGGGAGGAGGTTCAAAAAATTTTCTCATATTTCGACCTATGTTCTTTGGGGAAAGTTGTTCAGTGTCACGGACGGGTTCACCCCTTAAAATATTTAGCAGCTAACTTTTGTACACCCTATATACCGAAAATCCGCTAGCCGAGATTGAAATATAGGAGTTTCTGAACAACAAATTCACGCATACCCTTGACCATAAAATCATTGAGTAATACTTTTCAAACTGTGTGGTTACAGCAATCGTTCTGGACATCCGTGCACGAAATCAAATAACGACGTTTTAAAAATAAAGCTCTAGATACTGAAAATGAATGGGTGAAAGCAGTGCCCTTACAGGGTTTCGTGTGTGTTTTATGTAATTATACTTAATATAAGATCTGTATTTACCACATGAAAGCTAATAAAGTTTATGATAATGATAATGATTATGATAAAGGGATTTTGTAGTAAATTTATAAAAATGGGCCGGATGTATGTTCCATATTTGCCATATTCAGCAGATTTGTCGAATATTCGTAAATAGCCGAATAGTCGCTCAAACCTATACGGCCTCATGCGTATGATACTGGCCAATTTCGTTTTATTGACGCTTTTTAAAGCAAAATTGTAATTTAAATATTTATTGCAGAAACTTTTTAATTTCATAAAGCGCCCTCTATGATATTCTCCTAGTAAAACAGTAAGATGTACCTAACTGAAACCCGTGACGAAACCTCACTGAAATGACTCGTAGTAGTTTAGGAAAACGCTACAAGATGGCGCTTATTCAAATACCAACTTCGTACGATGCGTTAACGATTCTATGTTATATGAGGCCTATTGAAATAATAAAAAAACTTTATTTTGAAGTTTTTACCTAGGTTATTTATTTTATTATTTTTATTATAATTTTAACATAGCTAATTTTTAAATTGTGAAAATATAAAGTTAGAGACTGTATCATGGATCATAATAACTTGGATCAATGCTGATAGGTACCTAATATTCTAACACATTAAGGCGTGCCTGATTGCACCGGGTTGCCTTTTCATACAAACGTATTTCCCTATTTATTCCCTAGTAATGCCTCCTGCTAGAGTATATTTTTTATTTTATTTTTTATTACACTATAGCCTGTTAAAGTCATGCCCCTTTTATTTTCTTTTTTTCAAGAAATAAGAAATGGAAAAAAAGCAATTTCAGTTTTCTATAGAAAATAAAAATTACTCATAATTTTCTCCACGTAGTTATTTTTCTAAAAAAGAAAATAATAGAGGCATGCCCTTTAGCCCCTTAGTAATAATAATTAGAATTATTGGGTACTCTAGAAGTATTACTCGGGAAGAACACAGGGTAATGCGTTTGTATGAAACTCCGACACTAGGAAACATTCTTAAGTTCAAAAATACACGATAATATAATAGTAATGATGAAGCAATGTAACAAATTACAACAAGCATTCAGAGTAACCCAAGCGAGCGGTAAAAATCTGCATAATCGCGCCTCCTCCCGCGGGAATTCATTATGTTGTCTGCATAAATAAATGTATATTTATGTAGCCCTATACAGGGTTTTAAGACGGTAATAAGACGCATAAATATTGCCAAAACACAACACTTTAGGCCTCGGTTAGGCGTAACTACGTAGTTCTTTGAATTTATAAAAAAAAGTGTAACTATCTATTTACATCGTTCGCACTATTTCACTTAAAAATTAAGTAATATACATACATAAAGAACTAACAAACATCCACTTTCTTTCTAGTGTGTATTGTAGCTATAACCTATATAACCTTATTTTACCTAGGTTAGTAGAATATAGGTCTATCCTGTCCCAAAAGTGTTTTAAACGTACTTCGCATATATATCGATCCCTAAATGTATAACAAAATACTTTACACCTATTGTCAACATGTTGCGGCCCCTGTATATATCGGTGTATTCTGGGTAACCCGCCACCGGCCACTAACAATGGACAATTTATTATTTAGATTCCCGCTTTTGGAGGGAAAATGCTGGATTTTTATGCAAATTCCTGGAGTTTCCTTTTGCTGCGGCGTCGTTGATTAATTTTTGCTACAGCAGATAATTGTTTTGTGCTCACGAAAAATGGCGTAGTTTGGGAGGAAACTATTTCAAGCATTTTCGCTTTGAACCTGTTTTAAAAGGGATTTTGTTTAGCGTTGGAGCAAATTTCGTTGTGTTGTGGTTACTTTCTACGGAATGTTGTTAAATATAAAAGAGTATTCGTCGGTGTTAGAGAAAAAGTTGTAGAGAAGAGGTTAAAAAGCTAAGATTACAGGCAATAAATGATCAAGACAATTTCTCTTTATCAGCTTTCTTTTCCTTCTAATTTAATTAGATTAAAGGCAGGCTGCTAGTGAAGTTGATCTAAAAAGACAAATAAGACTATATTAAAACAAATCGTTGGATTTTTATAGCCTCGATTCGTAAAAACCTCAGGCTTTCTATTTCTATATTGGATGTGTTTGTTAGATTCGCACAGATGATATCGCCGATTTAGGATCAATATTGCATAATATTGGCAAAAACTTGCAATATTAATCGCATTGTGGTGAGTGAGATATACAGGATGTAATATATCAGCTGCAAATATTTGAAGGGGTGAACCAGTTCATGAATCTGAACAACTTTTTCTCAGTAACATAGGTCGAAATAAGAAAAAAACATTTTGGACCTCCTATACATAATGTACCAGCCGACCAAGTCAATTTGTATGGGGGTTTTTTCTGTCTATGTGCTTTGTGAAAGTTATTTAGTGTCATGGCCTGATTCATCCGTTAAAATATTTACAGCTAACATTTTTACACCTTATATTTAATAGGTAGGTTACCTATTTTGCATTTACTTCAGTACCTACACAAACAAACTTCTAAGATATACAGCACAAAGAACATATCCATACATCAACGGCTGCAAGAACACGAGCGAAGGAACATTTCCGAAGTGAGGAGCAAGCACCTCCCACACCTGCACACGGACACTCGTTAACTCCAAGACACACAGCGTAGAGTCACAGGTGCACAGAAGTGGCTGATCAAAATGAAATAATTTTAACATAGCTAATTTTTTAATGAAAAAGAGCTGTTTTTGATATTTTTAGAAAACGTACAAATCTACCGCAGGCAGGATATGAACATAACTACGATTTTGGCCATTAATACTGACGATGCTTCTTTTCTTCGGCTACCACAGCTCCATGGTTGCCTGCGAAATTATGCAGGCCGGTGTGATTCGACTGATAATGCGTGGCATGGCTCTATCTGCAAACTTAAATTTGAGATATCATTACTGCCAGCCCACACCCACCCATAGAAGGGTATAGACTCGCTCATCCATTTGAGATGATGATTACCGCACTGGTGGTCTGCCCACCGGTCTTTTTGCTGGCCTTGGCCTTGGTCTCTTTTTGTGAGATATACAATCTTTTGTCACGTAGGACACCCACTCGACGAGAAGGCCATAACCCTGGCGACAGAGGTTTTCAACCACCTAATAGATTGTTAGCCTCTGAACGGCGCATAACGCAATGTGAAATTGGATCATAAATAGCAACAGAAGCACCTTACTATCTTTTTGGCACCCCAATCAACACCACCTATTCCACCGCATCTGTATTTACTACTGACCGGCTCTGTACTCTACGAAGCTCTACCTGAGGAGTATGGGATGCTATTTGTCTGAGCGCAGATTAGTGTAAAGTGTCTGAGCTTGTATCGCACCTGTGGCTACACAGCGCAGGAAAGTGAAACTCCGGACGAAACACTCTACTGGCTGAAAGGGAAAACGTATCTTTGCTACCGTGTAATTGGGTATGTGGATGGATGACTGTTTATATCCAAGACAAATACTTTGCAGCAAACGACAAGATTTAGAATAGCATCACCCCATTTCTACCCGTGGGTGTCCTAAAAGGCGCCTAAGGAAATATCCATATCCGTAAGAACGGGCAGCAGCGTGCCCTATGAATATTTACTATATTTTGCAATCCGCTTGCCAAGCGTAGTGAGTATGACAATACCTCGCAATTATGTGAAACCCATGTTCAGCGTTGGACTGATGTGGATTTAGAAGGTAGTAGAATTGCCGTGTGATGCCGGCTGAGAATAGCATCACCCCATATCCTTCGCGCGGGTGTCGTAAAAGACGACTAAGGGACTCGAGAGTATTAGTGGATTACAATTTTTAGGCGACAGGCTGACAACCTGTCACTATAGTGATATACATGTTTTATGAAACAAACTTGGAAAACAAGCCTCAAAAATGTCAGACGTGGCGATAGTGGCCGTATTTTTACGGCCGTTAACGCTCTGCCTATCCCGCAAGGGATAAAGGCGTGATATATGTATGTAGTAGAAACGACAATTACCTCTTACAATTTTTTGGGTTACTTGGAAGAGAATGCCTAATAGCAGTGAGCTACCTAACTGTATAAAAGTATTTAATGTAAAGAATTTAAAGCTGGCTCAAATCTCTGAAAACCATCTTATAAAAAAGGCAAGTAGAGTATGAAATTATGACAAATACTGTATCCACATCATCTCTACCTACCCATTTAAAGGACAAGTAGACAACTATAATGTTAATACCATAACTGTCGCAATTACAACATAATTAAAGGGCTCTCCACAAAGGGCCGGGTACTGCGGGTAGTGTACAAAGGCCTGCTGGGTTGGAGGTATGTCTGCTGGAATGTTGATCAAGTAATTAGCGGGCTTCTAAACAGTTCGCGGCCTCCGACGACGTGGATGTGAGAATGTGGGACGAAATTGATGGTGTACTTTATCAGAATACGTTCAGAATTTTCTTTTTTACTTAGATTTTGGGTGAACCGTCTCAGTAAAATTTCAGATTGAGCTCTTGTACCATTCAGGCAAACATACTCTACATGTATTTTAGATACCTCTTTAATGTGTTCTAACACTTTATTGCACAACACAAACGTTGGTGTTGTAGGTTTAGGTCTTGGAACATACAAGGTGTTGGGCTTGCAAGGCAGGTAACCAAACGAAATAAAAGGCATTCTACAACACTAACAATGCTGACAGGATCCCTGTCAGCATTGTTAGTAGTCTTTTCTTACATAATTAATAAATAAACAGTTTAAATGACACGAAATCAAGATCCGAATGATCTTTTATCATTGTCTCAAGACACCGTATCCATCCAGAGGTTACATCTTATTCGACGAAGTAACATTCCCACAAGGCGAAGTAATAAATCTGTGCGCAAGTTTTCATTGAGCAGTGCTCGTGGGCCAGGCGACTTAGCTAATGGAATGTTCTGGATTGTTCCAGAACTTTCCGAACGTGCTCTAGATGATGTATGAGCCGAGTGGTTAATGGCCTACGAGAACTGGTACAAACTTCAAACGTGTGAGAATACCGATGTGGAATGCTTGTTGAAGTTTTAGTGTTGCACTGTTTCAATCGTATTTTTGGTGTTCTTATATTTTTGCTTTTTTGCGCCACTTTCTTCGCGATGTGTCAAATCTGACAGATAACGCTATGGCAACAATTTTTCGATACAAAATGTTTAGTTCCATTTATATTTAATTTCTACTCTTTCTGGTCAAGCTATATTTGTGTAGATTCTCCCAAAACAAAAGTGATATCTTCCTTACTTTTTAAGTCGTATTCGATCTTTTTAGAATAAGTAGTTGTCATGTCATCGGGCCGTTGGACAACTCGGTGTCCCTCATGAAAAAGCAGAAGTCTGGCTATAGGTACCTGTTTAATTCGGTTAAAGTGGCCCACAGATATATCGAACGCTTATAGAGGAAATAATGTGACCATTTGGTAAAAATCTATTTCCTACCGATAAATTATCCGTTATAGGATTTCTAACCCCCTTCAAACGCAACAGCGCGTAGTGTGCCATACAGGGTGTTATTTTACAAAATATAATTGACTGAAATAAATAAAAACTATACATATTTATCCGTTATCAACAACACTAACAACATGTATGTTCTTGTTCTATAATGGCTGGCATCTAACTGAAACGAGCCTCAATATTTTATCAGACGTGGTGATAATGACCGCATTTTACGGTTGTTAACGCTTTGCCTACCCCCTAACGGCGTGATTTGTGTGTTTGTGTATTATGTCTGTCTTAAGAATCTTGCGTTTGTTTCTTGCGATTTTCGATATTGATTGCGATAGCGATTCAAGACCAAGGTTACATAAGTAACAAAATCCCACGAAACCGTCTGTTTGATGATAAAACAATAATCCACTTCATAACAGCCTGTATGCGTCGAGTGCGCTACCTGCCCGCGACACTAGGTCATAAATCCTGGCAGTGTCGCCAGCCTCAATATAGGATTTATACAGCAGGAAATTAATTCTGTCGCTCGTGTATGGTTATGTTGCTACGCGGTGCTACGGGCGGCTACGGGGGCCTACGCGGTGCTACGGGGGGCTACGAGACCCTTCAACGTGTGGAATCCATGGGGCTCCTACCTTTATTGTTGAGGTGATGTATTTGAGGTTATTCGATGGGTTATTTATGAGATTTGAGGCGCGATTGATGATGGATGGGCGAAAAAGGTGAAAATCAAGGGTTTTGAGTGTATGTTATGTGAATTTGATCCACACAATAGAAGAAGAAGTATATCATGGGATATATAAAGCTACAAAAGATTACTGGATCTAATAGGTCTCGTACTACTACTGGTGTACCAGAGATGGTTCAATGAAAAAAGTTGTTTCCAATCATTGTCAAAAATCTTGCACTGATCAAAAAACAGTACTAAATAGATACCTATCTATGGATACCTATCTATTGATACCTATCTATTTATTTAAAACTATCCAATTTTGGACACAAAATTGTGGACACCCTACATAACAATGCTAAACGAAATTGATTTTTCCCATAAGCCGCTTAGATAGTACATTCAAGTGAAATAATGTCTGTAATATTATTGTTCCCGCGGTATTTAGATTGCTGAGCGGATTCCTTGAGTCTCCCAAATTGGATTGACCAATATGTCGCATGGTTGCCGTGTGATGCCGGCTTGGAATAGCTTCACCCCACATCCTTCCCACGGGTGTCGTAAGAGGCGACTAAGGGACTCGAGAGTATTGGTGTATTACAATTTTTAGGCGACAGGCTGACAACCTGTCACTATAGTGATACACATGCTTTATAAAACCACCTTGGAAAACAATCCTCGAAAATGTCAGACGTGGCGATAGCGACCGTATTCTAACGGTCGTTAACGCTCTGCCTACCCCGGAAGGGATAAAGGCGTGATATATGTATGTATGTCGCATGGTTCATTCGTAGGTAGAGGTTTACTTGAGGCGGTTTTCCATGATTTTCCAATTATTGCCGGTTCCGATTTATGAAGGAAAGATCTTGCAAAATTCTATAAAACACGTCATTTAAAAGGTGTAAAAATATTAGCTTTATGGGGTGAATTAGCCCATGAAACTGAAGAACTTTCCCTAAGTTTTTTATTACACCCTGCATTAGAACAATATTTAACAAATTTTTAGTTATTCCCTTGTACATATCACTGCTGTAAAAGTACACTTTCTTTGTTACGCGACAGTTTTGCTTGAGGTCTTGCTTGAAGTTTTTAGTCAGAGAGCTAGCAACACCTATAATAGTTATGGGATTAGCTCAACAGTTACCACGACGTAAACTAGTTGCCTTATAAGAAATAACTTTGTTTCATCCACTTTAAATTCGCTTGAAGCTTGTAAAAGATGGATCTGACAGACCGCTTCGTTACGGATGCATTATTTTAGCGCTGCATTGTACGTTAATTGTAATGTGAAATTGAAATCATATTATTGTAGGATAATTGTGCGGTAAGAAGTTTAAATTGCAATAGAATATTTAACTGTTGGACCATAGAGCTGCTCCATTGTGCGACAATTATGCGATAAGAATTGAGAATCACTATAGAATACCTGACTCTTAGACCACAGGACTGCTCCGAAGTATTCTCATAGCAACTCGTGGCATATTTTAACTAGTAGCTGTTCTACGTGTACCTTGGTGCTCGAGACTGGAGTAATTCTGGAGTGCAGCCATCCTTGTAAGGAGTTTGTGCTCACAGCTACAAAGCTGTGGTCATTAGTACAAGACTAGTATGAGACACATCTTGTCTTTACTTGACGGATTCTTGCTGAGTAGAGCGGTATTTTTCTCTTTTTGCGTGTTTAGGAAGGGTAAAGATAAAGGTAAGGTTTATTCACAAGCATACACGGTACATTAAAGATCTTAAAAAAAGGTAATAAATGTCATTACATTAATTCGCACATGCGTGATGCGCCAGTATTTGCCATGCAAAATTACAGCGGTGATGGAGACACAACAATTATTGGGGATTTGGGATTTACCGCACTCACCGGAAAATATAGTACATGGAATGCAAAAAAAAGTAACACAATAGTAACTTTAGCTCAAAATCTTAATATTTCTTTCTACTCATTCTGTCGAGTGTCAAAGTTTTTCAACCCCCTGCTAAGCAACCAGTAGATCTCTGACATTCTTCTGGTAGGTAGTCACAGATAGCAACTGGGACCAACGGCTAAACGTGCAATTCGAAGCACGGAACCATCCTTTCTCGCGTCCATTAAAACATTACAGATAGTTTACAATTTGAATAACATTTTATCATTCTGAACAATCAGCATAAATTCGATTTACACATAGAGATCTTCTTATACTGGTTTCCAATATCGTCGTCGTCGTCTCAGCCGATAGACGTCCACTGCAGGACATAGGCCTCCCCCAAGGATCTCCACGATGATCGGTCCAGCGCCACCCGCATCCAGCGGCTTCCCGCGACCTTCACCAGATCGTCGGTCCACCTTGTGGGAGGCCTACCTACGCTGCGTCTACCGGTCCGTGGCCGCCACTCGAGAACTTTCCGGCCCCAGCGGCCATCGTTTCCAATATACCGTTGTTAAAAACAACCAGCACACGTAGATCTCTCATATGGGAAATTCGAGTTTCTGCCAACAGTACGGTTAGCGCGTACAGCCGTCAATATATTCCGAATAGTACGGCAGTGAACCCCGCCTATTACCTGTTCTAGGTATCGGTACTACTATACATAGGCAGATATTACCACATTACATTGTAGGTATACCAACTACCAACTATACATCGTGGTTTGGTCATATTATGTATTTTTTACATGTTTATTCCTTCAGATTTTAACATGATTGGAATGTCGACCATTGCCCCTAGAATCTCACCGTAATCATTAAAAAAATAAGTGAATAATATCTACGTACAATTTGTTTCAATGTAAATTTTCGTAGAAATTGGTTTCCATGTCTACAGTTTCATGTAACCACAATAAGTAGGCATCTAAAAAATAAGTTTTTGGTTGAAGATCAAATTCTAAAAAGGCAAGTTACTGGTATCGTCGTCTTTTGTGAGATGAGCGACTAGTATGATTCTAGAGCAATAGTGCTTCCGTCTGCTGAATCTGAACATCACGTCTCATTCAATAAATTCCTCCTCCATAGTTCGAAGCTACCAGTAAAAGTCAGTTTCATATTCCCGTTAGCTCCGAAATTTCAATTAAAATACTGTGAATAATTATTAGTACGTTAGTATATTAGTTTTTCTCTGTGTTAGTACCTACCATTATTGTTTATGGGTAAAAATATTATAGAACAAACACATAACACACCTTTATCCCTTGCAAGTTAGGCAGAGCATTAACGGCCTTATACGGTCAGTATTGCCACGTGTGACAAATATTTAAGGGCCGGTTCCGAAATATCGTGTAGGTATCATGTGGGTTGTTATAGGATAGGCCTATCGCCTAAAATTGTAATACACTTGAAACTAACGAATCTCTTACTCGCTTCTTACGACTCCCACGGGAAAGAAATGGTACGAGTACTATTATTTATTCTGTGGTACGGTGTTATTGTAGACCGGAATCCCATGGCCCACAGTTTCTACTACTTCTTCTTCTTCTTTATTTAAGAGTCATGCCCTTGTCGATGGAGCAACCGCCATTCGCTTCTTTTCTCCGCCACTGACTTCACCCCCTGATACGACTCAACATTCACTTTCTCTTTCAGCCGTTGAAAGTAGTTTCTTCTAGGTCGTCTTCTTCCTCTTTTCCTCTTCCTTCTAGTTTATACGTACCTACATAATTTATTATTTGACGATTTGGCATAAACGGGAATAGCCGAACTTATCCCTAAGCTACGTTTCGGGAACAATTTAGCTACAATTTAGCCAGAATCACGTCTTCCAAAGCATATCGGTGAAGTTTGCGAGCAGAGGGCCCCATTCAACGGAGGGAAATATCAATCGCTGCAAAATTGTCCCCTGCGGGGCTGGCAGGGGGAAGAGGGGAGGGACCTTGAATGCCAAACTCACAACTTGTCTAATGATGCATTACGCTGATTCACTTGGCCTGTAGATGCGGGAAACTCTCGATTATAGGAAATATTTGAGACGTGTTAGGAATGGCGATTTTTTAATGTCTTATGTTATGACATGTGCTCTTATAAACTGTACTGTCAATAAAAAATGCTACATTTAGATAATTTTATATGCAGTTGTTAGTGTAGTAAATGGAAAGCAATGGCAATATCTACCGCTTTAATTAAAAGTCGACACAAATGAAATGATCGAATATACGTTTAAATATACGTTTTTTTCGTTTTATCTCGTCAGACGTGGATTGAAATTCCAAACGTGTGAAAATTTGGTAGGTTTGGCATTTGAGTGTTTTTGAATAAATGTAGTTGATTTTTGAATGAAATAACAAAGTAAGCATTGATCTTATTGCGTCATGCAGGTATTAATAACCTGGCGAGTACATTATAGCTATCGCAAGACGAATGACTTCAATTTTCTTTAATTCAATGCTGGAACACACTCATAAAAGCCACTTCCAATTCATTTGTTCGATTTAGAGCAGTCTGTCTAGGAGAATAAAGACTATTTTGGATTGAAGCCAGTAATGGTTTTATAGCTTCACATTCCCATTAGAAGACTGTTGTGGAGTTATCTATAACTTTTGAATAGTTGGTGCCCTTATCTATCCAAATAGTCTTGCTTGTATTTAGAAAGCTATGACTAGGATTGACACGTAGGTAGTTTGTTTAAAATGTCATTCAAAAAAACATGTAAGTACTTAGTGTAGGTATTTGGTAACTACCTGTCCTCCAGTATAATGTCTTGGTTGAGTAAACTTTGAAAATACAGTACTGAATATTTTTTGCATACTTCCCGTTCTCAACATGGAAAACAAGGCCACCTAGAAAGTTCCTTGCCAAAGAAAAACCCTAACAAACACTAATATGGTCCCGAAAAAAAAGCACTAAGCAGTGGACTAACAATAGCTGCCATGTAGAGTAGAAAACCATTAATGCGCCACTAACTACACGTGGAACACATTAAAGGCAATGAATGAGGCATAAAACACTCAGGAATTGCAGTTTGGACCTACTTTGGCGAGTAGGATTGTTAGGGTGAGGATTTAGAAACAGAAAGCTAAGCTTGTAAAAAAAGACACCATTCGCAAGTGAAAAGGTATTCTTCAAATAGGTAGCGAAAATAAAGTGGTGTGTGGCATGGGCACAGGACCGCAGAGTACATGCGTACTTATGTGTATTTGCAGTTCATCATCATTCTCCTTGCCTTATCCCGTTCTTTGTCGGGGTCGGCTACCTAACCTAGGGGATCTGACGTGGAACCAAGTTTTAACACAGAGCGACTGCCATCAGACCTCTGCAACCCGAAGGCTAACCTGGCCCGAATCCTAGGTCACATTCAAATATCATCTGAGTAATGAAGGTGTATTTTCGCTTCATGACGTTATTTTATTTTGGACGCTTGCAGTGCACTTTTGGAACCTTTCTAAATTTTTTGGTAAATGGTTCCAAAGAGTGCTCTGCGGACGTCCCACTCTGAAGAAGAAGAAGGTCTGCTTCATGATTACCATTAATAACGATGAGGTTTCATAATTTTCGATCAAGCATGTAACAGTTCTTAGTTTTTAATAATAATAGTTTCAAAGTAATCTCAATGGACGGAGCAATGCCACGCTTAGTGATTTTAAAGCAGATAGGAAGGTACCTAATAAGTACTGTATCAGCATTCGGATAATAGAAAATGCGGGTTGATAACGTTTGTAACAGATTCGAATCCTGCCGCTTCTTATAGTAAGTAATCACTAAATTATTAAGATTTCTGTTAAAATAAATACTTTTAAAAGTATTTATTATCCACCATGAGCTGAACCTTAGCGCATAGTCTCCCCACCGCGAGATGGCGCTGCGATACACGGGGTGCTACGCCTCGCATTGCTTACATGCTACCACTACCAGTAAATCTTTTGCAATCGCTACTGCTACTCGGCTACTGAAGTCCGCCTCATGATACGAGTAGGTATTAATTTACACGCACCAATTTATTGTAGACCTTCAGTAGTTTAGTGATGGAACAATAGTCAGATACGTTGAACTCATTGCTTGTTACAAAAAACAAAAGTAATATCAGAGACACCTTACAAAAGTACCTTACCTTACGCCATTATGTTGGATCTGACAGACCGCTGCAATATTTTAGCGCTCCGTCGTGCGTGAAGTGTGCGATCGGATTTCTTCAATTTCTTCTCCTGTAAATTCTGCAATCTTCTTGTTTATAGTTCTACCTACACGTGGAACATTTCCAATTTGACTAAAATCTAAATGGTTTCAAATTCTTGCGACATTTCTCAACAAATCCGACAAAATCCTCACCAACAAGAATAACTTCGTCTAACTGTTTGTAACTGGATTGTCGAATTGTTACAAACTCGATCGACGCAATTTTAATCTAATGTGAAACACAATTTCCAACAAACAAATGTTTGTCTAACTCTGATGAGTTTACAAAGAAAGACCTCTAGATTGTATATTACATACTTACACTTTTTTCTTACAACCATTGTGAGGATTGAACAGTTTTGCAGCAGGGAAACAGGACTTTGATAGGACGTAGAACAAACAAATGTTTGTCTAACTCTGATGAGTTTACAAAGAAAGCCCTTTACCTACTACATGCTTCTTTTTTTACAAACATTGTATGGATTCGACAGTTTTGCAGCTGTAGGACTCTGACAGACCGCAGCGATTTTTAAGCGCTCCGTCGTGCGTTAAGTGAAGTGTGAATTTTACTGAATACTACCTACTTATAGTGCTAAGTGCTAATCTGTTTACCTGTTGTCAGGTTTACCAGCAACTATACCTTTGTACCTGCTTTGTAAGTTCTCCATAAGTACTCACTCAGTCTCTTTCAGCATCTTTTATACCACAATACCTATAACTACCTATAAAACCATAATCCCTATGCAAATGACACCACACAAAATGTCACCCATTGACAACCTCCGACATTCCGACGGATGGAGGGCTGAGCAGCAAACATCGTCAAAGGGCTAAGGGCTGAGGGCGGCAATCGCGGCCCTTGATTGGGCACGTCCCGTGAACACACCTGTGTCGCGATGCTAAGTGCACCGGCAAACAAAGGGCTTCTGGAGATGGTTCAAGGGATAGAAGTGAGCGGGCTGCAGTTCAAGGCATGAAGATGTACCAAAGTCAAGTCTCAGGTATCTTATTTGGACCCCTACTTGGTAAATACTAAGTGAGGGCTTTTCTCAGGGATGATACGGCATAGATCTACCTAAGACAAAGGACTGTACAGACAAAAGCGATGTCGCCGTCGTGATGGTGACGAATGAACGCCGATATTCTAACCTCAACAGTTTGCAAAGAATTGTATTGTAACTCAATACAATTCTTTCTCAAATCAACTCAACAGAAAAAAATATAATAGATAGTTCGGAAGCGTGGAAATATTGAGCACGAGTTTACTTTCATCATCATTGTTAACTAGTCGACTGTATTTTCCGTATTTTTCTTGGCTTTTTCATACGACGACATACCAATAAGCCAAAAAAACTTTTGTATCCACTTGTATCGCGGTACCGGCACTCAGCAGCAGGACAAATCAATCGCATAGTGCGTTCCCAGCTTTATGATAGTTTTAATTTTGTATCATCTTGTACCACAGTGCCGGCAGCAGGTGTGTGCGATTGTCGGAGCGGCACTTGAATGCTTGATGCGGGGCAGCTTTCAGCACACTGCGACAGACTGCGCCCACCCCGGACTAATCGCACAGTGCGCTCCCAGCTTTATGATAGTTATATATAATTTTGTATCCACTTGTACCACAGCCGGCAGCAGGTGCGTGCGATTGTCGGAGCGGCACTTGAATGCTTGATGCGGGGCAGCCTTCAGCACGCTGCGACAGTCTGCGCCCGGCTCAGGAGTAATGGCACAGTGCGCTCCCAGCTTTATGCTAGTTTTAATTTTGTATCCACTTGTACCACAGCCAGCAGCAGGTGCGTGCGATTGTCGGAGCGGCACTTGAATGCTTGATGCGGGGCAGCTTTCAGCACGCTGCGACAGTCTGCGCCCGGCCCCGGAGTAATCGCACAGTGCGCTCCCAGCTTTATGATAGTTTTAATTTTTACAGCCGTCGTTGTAGACACCGCTCTGGTGGTTGTTATTCAAAATTGGGGACTTTTATTACGAAAATAAAATGTTAATGAATGTTTTTAGTTGTTAAATTATAAATAATAGGTAGGGATAATGCTTTGAATTGTTAAGTTTAGTTTACACATACCTAAAATTTGGTTTATTTTTCCTTGTTTTTTCCGGCCTTTTTTCAAGACGACGACGATGATGATGATGAGTCTTTCCAGCAAGTAGGTTACATAAACAACAAGATTACATAAACAAAACGTACCATCATCATCGCCATTGTACCTTGCGGGCTAGACAGATCGGTATAACCTATGTACGTGTGGTAAGCATTAAGGGTACTGTTGCTATTCTATGATAAAAACAACGTGGCTGGTGGCACTATACTAAATGTTTTAATGGTAATTGTTCAGACTATTGGCACTGCAGCCACATGGTTTGCATTTTTTGTCTATAAAAACCGACTATTACTGTCGTTTATATGAAAAAATCTCTCCAAAAAAATACACTCTATTTCCTGACTGTGATGGCTTCACAAACACGACACGACAAAAAAGGCGATAAAATTGCTCTGTACGGGCAACGTTATCAAAAAGTTAATGGGTTATCTTGCCATGTAATTAATTTTTAGATGAGACTAGATTTTGATGAAAGGGGTGACTGGTAAAAATCAACGTATAAACAAGCTACAGGAAAAATGGAACTTATAAACAATGATAAATAGCCTGATACTATCTAGGTGATAGTCTTTCTGTGGATATAGGATAGATAAACACAAATTATGAAAAAATAATAACGTTTTTATTTTTTATGTTGAAAACAAACAACATGCTTCGATCTGTATTTTATTTTAAGATATCCAGAACGGACTTTCGTTGTATTTTTATCGCGATTTTTTGTACTGTGGTTGAGAAATTGTGATTTTGCGAACTGGAGCTTGACACTTGAAAGTGTGTATTTAGGTGGATAATGTTCAGCAACAATGTTCTTCAAACTTAGAGTCGACTCTTGTCGGTGGAATAATTTCCATTCTTATCTTCTCTCCGCCACTGATTTTACCTCTTGGTACGACACCTTTTTGACTTTTTCCATTATATGGGTAAAGTAACATTACCCACCCAAAAGAGGGCAGCACATAGCCCTAGGGAGCCGCTAAATACACACCTTCAAGAACTCTTAAGAAGATTTTCTTTGCCAGCGAAGGGGAAAATAATCTCGATCGGATAAAGAGGTAGTCTCACTTTAATTAACTTTCCTCTCACATTTTTGGAGTTAAATATGTGTGTAAGAGATCGTAAGTGAGGATAACAAGTTTGCTTGCTAAGGTTTTCTTGTTTCGGTAGGTACGTTTACTTTGAGAACGTTATCTTTGAAAGAACACCTTGTAGCGTGCTCTAATCTCTAGAATCTGTAAGATAAAATAGCTTTTACCAGTTAAAAATATGGGAAAAAAGTGATAGCACGAAACTAATTAAAAAAAGAATATTATTTCCACAAGCCAACAATCAATAGAGGCTTTTTGGTTTTGGAATTAAAATGCGGGTTAAGGTTGTCTTTCATACGTCAAACAGACGATTCCGGTTGCCATCTACCCATCTATTATAGATGGCATCTAGGTATGCAGATTTAGATTGTAGCTATGAAAAATTCTTGTCCCAATCTTCCCCAAAGATACCAAGTTAAAAAAAAACGCTAGCCCACTGATTACAAAAATCTGTCTATTTAGTATTTTTTCTTCGTATCCACCGTGACTACGGATTCTACTACCAAAGCCAAAAGCCCCCAAACACCAAAGCAATAAGGTAAAGACGTCAGTACTTTGTGGTGCTAGACGCATAAATCACGACTCGTCGAAGCTCCTATCACACTTCTATTCTATTACGCGATTCGAATTTGCGTCTTGCTGTACATTGCTGGTTGATGAGTGGTGCAAGCTTAGAACATCCATAAAATAGCCTGAACTAAGGTTGTTACAGGGTGTAAAAATATTAGCTGCAAATATTTTAAGAGGTGAATCAGCCCATGAAACTGAACAACTTTCCCCAAGGAACATGGGTCGAATTATGAAATAAAATTCGGACCTGCCATACAAAAAGTAGCAGCCGGGCGAGTCAACTGTATGGGAAGTTCAAAATTTTTTTTTTCATATTTCGACCTATGTTCCTTGGAGAAAGTTGTTCAGTTTCATGGGATGGTTCACCCCTTAAAACATTTGCAGCAATTTTTTTTACACCCTGTATAAGTGACTATTCAGGGAATGCATTGAAATCGTGAGTTTAATACGAAACCTTAAACAACGTTCGCTAATCTATCTATCAAGCCTAAGACAAAACAACCCGTATTAGAAGAATGTTGCTGTGCATGTGAATGTAGGTACTCTTTCCTGGATTTATCTCTAAAGTGAGTAAGAACTCGCTTTTTACTGTCACAGCAATGAACATCTAACAATGGTGAAAGTGCTCGTCGCATAGGGTAAACGCGCCTTGTAGACGCACTGTGTGCCGTCAATGTGCGTGTTACCCTACAAATGTGAGAACATCGGAACTCACTTGCAATTTCTGCGTCTCCATTGTACGCAGTTATTTACACGGGCCCTTTGATAAGAGAAGTGCTCTCTAAGATTTATTTGCTTACTGAATGTCTGTAGGTTTTGTGTGATTGGGCAAAATGAGCGTGCATAGAAATGTATTACTACATAAGCCTTATTGTTTTCTTTACCAAAGCCATTTTTTGTGTGATTACTATACCTATGATACAGCATTTTCTACATAATAATATTGTTATGTTATATTTTAACTAACAGCGAATACTATCGAAATAGCACATATCTGCGTATAGTATCTGAACTAGATTGTTCTTCTTATTGTAATATCCAAGATTTTCCGCAATTGTCATATTTCATACAATTTAAAATATACTATCTATACTATACGTAACGCAAATATACGCCAAAAAACGGATAAAAACGTCTCGTGTGACTTTTATGGCTACAAAATATAATATGAACTTGGTAATGGAAACACGACCGTCTCTCCCAAGGTAATACTTTCAGCAAATATTCCTTCACCAATGACTGCAGACGTACCCCATACTTCCAACACATCAGGGTGGCTTACACACTCATAAACTGCCTTACTAAAGACTTCAAGCCTCCATATATTACTCCACATATCACCAACAACCATTTACATACATCAACATCTTTACGCCGTTTTAAATACGGCTCATATTTGGTTAACAAAGGTGATGTTCAGAATTTTGTCAGGCAACGAAATAAACAAAATATATGCATATAACAGGACCTTATTATTATAGAGTTAGAGTTCAGTTTGTGAATGAACATTCTAGTTGGTGCCTTAGTGAAATATGATAATCGCGAATGTTCATAGTTGAAGGTGTAAGGAAAGAAGGAAGCCATAGGATTAACGGGTTTCATATGACGGGGTTGAGGCATGTAATGGATACAGTATTTTGCGCTAAGTTGCACTTCCTTTGATTAGTAAATATTGACGCCTTATGCACCTACTCATAGGACTATAGTGCTTAAAATATAGCTTGATACCTGTGACGTTTGACAGATCCATATCCTAAAAGAGAAGTAAACAAAGGAAAATGGACCTTGTGTCATAGCATTTTCCTGAAACTGACAGACGTCACAGGTATCAAGCAAAATTTTATGAAGTACAAAATAGCATCACTACAAAATAGCATCACACCAGCAGCGCCGCGTTTCTCCTTGTGTAACAATCAAGGTAACAATTTGATGTTTGAATTGAGAGTTGATTTTTACTGCGCACCTACTGCTTGCTATACTTGATTCCTAAAAACATATAAGGTGTAAAAAATCAATTGCAATATTTAAAGGGGCGAACCAGTGTATGAAATTGAGTAACTTTACCCCTTTCTTATAATAATATTGCATTTGATTTTTTTTGTATTCTGGGAATATTAAGGAATCGACAAGACAATCATACAACCATCATACAACCGTAGGTAGTTTTCTTCTTCTTGAAGTCGATAATAACAACTACATTTTATTGGACCAATATTTGGCCACATTGATAGCATGACTGTTCGCCTCCAGTAGGTCCTGCATACTATTTGTATCCATGTTTCATATTACCCAGAGGAGCCCCATAAATTGAAATGCTGTATAAAATTGCACATAATTCCTGTACTCCGTGCCCCTGCTGCATATTTTACCAGATAATTTCCATGCTTTCCGGGGCACCAGGTTTTCCGGCAGTCCGGAAATATTTAACAGATTCGGGGAAGTCCAAGTCGTAATCCGTCACATGTAATCGGATTGTGGCTCACGAAAAATACGTTTGAAGTCGGTTACATTGATTGCATAGGGTTGATTGCGCCTACCTGGGTTACTGTTTACGTGCACCACACTTACCTACAAGTATTTAAAAATACAAGTATACAAGTACTACAAGTATTTATAACTTTTGAACTATTTTAAATTTTCGAATCAAACAAAAACAGTTGTATTTCGTATCACCTATGCACCATTCCTGAGAAGTTTCAAGTGATTCTGCGAACCTACTAATTTTGTTCATTATTGAAAATTCCTGAAAATCCTAAGTTTGAATGATGCTGGTGGGTAAATTCTGTTGATTTATCAAATTTATTGTACTTAGCTCGAAACAACTGCAAGTTTTGGGGCATGTCGATAGAATTTGGGGACAGATACGATCAGTCAGTGAAAATACGCTGGTTTCTTCCGACCCTTATTTTGATCCTCAATAACAGATACCAATCTGCTATTTGCTCCCTAACCAAATGTGGATTTGCAAGTAGTAAAGCAACCTCGGCTCCTAAGAATCGTCCTAAGCCATAATTCAATTACAGACTTGTTTTAAGCTTAAAGCCCCTTACTGGAAGGAGGTAAACCATATTTCTAGACGACTTTTTACGGCTTCAGCTCGGGTGAAAAGAAACTAAATCTTTTAGAAGTCCCCTTTAGGTATCAATACTTACTCAATACATACATACATACACGCCTTTATCCCTTGCGGGGTAGGCATAGCGTTAACGGCTGTAAAAATACGATCGCTATCGCGACTTCTGTCATTTTTAAGGATTGTTTTCCAAGGTTATTTCAGAAAACAAGTGTATTACTATAGTAACAGGTTGTCAGTCTGTCGCCTAAAATTGTAATACACCAATACTCTCGAGTCACTTAGTCGCCTCTTACGACACCTGCGGGAAGGATGTGGAGTGATGCTATTCTAAGCCGGCATCACACGGCAATACTCGGTAGACATCTGGTAGGTACGTAATCTGTTTATGTAATGTTTGGGTACAAACCACGGTACAAACTTATACATTTAGGAACCTTTCGTGAGAGAGTTAGAATTTAAAATCAGAACATGCATTCACTTTGACAGCAACACAGCAGCACGAGTGAATGGCTATGGCGATGGCCACTATCCAGCCAGCTACCATATGAAATGCTTTCTTTATTTAAAGTTGCATTTGAATTCAGAACTCTCTGCACACAGCATTACTAACGTATGATTAGAGGTAGCGGCCCGGGCGACGGTGGGCACTGTATGTGGGTACAGTGTGTATTATCTATCTGCGCTGGCAGTACAAAGGGAAAGTTGTTCCGTGTTCCAAGCATTGTTTATGTGGACGCCGGGTATCCAAGGATCAACGCACTGGATGTGCTGGCAGCAGTCATCACTAAAATAATTTTAAAAAGTTATAATGAAGCCGATTGTAATTAATAAAACTTGAAATAAAAGTCTGAAAGAAAATACATGAGTAAGTAGTACTTTGGTAGGCGTAATAAATGCTGTATACCTAAGTATTTAGTACGTAACGTGTTGAATGAGCAACACGAGCGACATTCCAAAGGACTTGATTTTTTTCAGCGATTACTATTATTTTGCCCCACCACAATGCAGACATCGCCTCATTGGCCTTCCCACCAACTTCAGGGCATAATCGTCTATTACATCTCGCCAGCAGTGTTATTCTTTTCCCTCTACAAGTCGCTAATTTACTGCCCTTCCTTTATTCTTAAAATTGACCCATTAAGGATTTTTTTAACGGGACACTAATATTTCGATTCATGCGGCGTACTCCAACATTGTAAACCTTCACCCAGAGGATGCCGATTCCAGTATCTCTACATCCCCGCGCGCGTGTTTTGGGCGTGCGATAAATTCACCGCTTTGTCCTCTTCCAGTCCGCTGTGGTTTTTATACATTCTTTGCGTCCCAGCCTCCGCTCAGGTACCGCTACCGCAGGTATTTCAAGCGTTGTCGTGTTTTTGTGCACCGTACATTAAAGTTGTTCTGGCGGTGACGTATGCCTCCATCGTTTACAGTTTTATGCTGCATCGAAAAACTGCAGTGCGCGGTGAAGTGGCTGCATCTTTTGCTAAGAATTTTGAGTGAGATTGAACTGTCTATGGTTATTACAATGATGGGCGTATCGATCAATTATTTATTAACTGACAATCAATAATACAGTAGAATCTATAGCCTTAAGATTTTATTTTAACAAAGAAGGGTAGGGTGTTGTTGATAGTAGGCAATTTATATCAATGAAAATATTCAAGAATGGTTGATTGCTGCGTTAAATTCTGTTTTAAAGTCATATTTTATTTTTTTGATCCATCAATCTATTATTGTAGGTCTCTCTAGGTAGGATCTATTGTTGTAATATATTATAAACCTAGGTGTCAAATATATAAATGAATGCTTGGTGAACATTTAATGGACAGGGTATATTTGAGAAGGTTAGATTCAAAAACTTTTACACATTGTGTTTTTCTCCCATTTCGTAACGCAAGGTTTTTAACGAAAACTTTAAATTTTTCTACTAGTTGAGATTAGGTCTAGAATAAAGGTAAGAGTGCGTGTATGGGTAAAACATACAGGAAATCATAAGTTCAAATCCTGTTAGTAGATGCATATTTCAGTAAGGTTAGAACTCGGTGTTTCAACTATTCTCTTCTATCCATAGACAATTGTTACTGTAGATCTCGGTAGATAGTTGCGCGCTCACGACGCTCGTCTTGCCTACATAAGATATGCATTTGTCTAGCGATCCCACTGCGCTCTCAAACTTCGTCTATACTAGACTGTTCTGCAGGTTAGTTCGTAGCTCAAAGTTATTATTAGGTACAAAAACGAACAAAGAGATAACAATCACAAAACTATTTACTGGTAGAAGAAGTAGGAATGCTAGGTAAGTTCATAAGAAAACACAATTTAAATTATCATCAGCTCATGCTTTGAGCCCATGAAAACCAATGACTACAGAAATTTTACTTGGTGGAGTGTAGCGTCATAATCTAAAGTAGGAGCCGTAGGTAAGTATACTTGCTCATTTCACAAATCAGAGAGATTACCAAAGGGTTCAATAACGAATTTCACTTACTAGGTTTAGATTTTAAACCTAGGTCTCTCTACTTTCATACAAACAAATTCCAATACATTCAGATATACTCGCTCGATCTCAGTGGAGAGATAGGCATCAATCTTTGACACGTCTAAGCTCTACAAAAGTGCAGCGAGCATTGTTATGCAGCTGGCAGCTCTATAGAGGTTCTGTAAAATGCACTCCGCGAGAGGGAAGGTCCAGAGTCGATCCTGAGAGTTAGCAGATAGAAGTAATGAACAAGTCATCATAGTCAGATTTGGTAAGTGATTTGTTCGAATACTATACTAAAATTTTATAGTCATCATTATAATCAATTTTATATCATTTACAAAATAAAACTTGTTTTGAATTGTATTTCAGTGTATTTTATCTTATCTTTCAATAACAACATTATGTTTTTACATATTTGTTGAAAACTTTAAGTTAATTATATTAACTACTTGTTACACAATCTGATTGCTACCTTTCCTTGGCTTCAATCTGGTAGTTCTTCTATCGTATGGAACACCGAGTCGAATGGCCTGATGTCCCTAGTGTTAAAGATTTTAAGCCTCCTACTATTACCACTTGTCGGCCTATACTTATGATGGTTGCAGGATTGATTACCTTTGATCATAACTATGCTCTGAGAAGATCCGCTGTCGAGCGAGTGCTTCAAGCGGAGTCGCGAGGAATATTTGATAAATTGAGTTCCCTCGATCACGTACGGATTTGCAATGGCAGATAGAGACGATAAGAAAATTTGGAATATACTAGGCAAAAAGTATTTATAAATATCTTCTAAACATGCTACAGAAATCAGCTAACTGCGTGTTGTTGTTATTTCGAACAGCTGTACTTAATGTGTTTGTTGTATTATAATAAAGTTGCACAGGCTAAAAAAACGCAAACGTCGTAAAAGATAAATAAAAACTTTTATAACTTGTTCATTGGATCGGATTGGAGCAATTTAGAGTTGTAAATATGCGATTGCAGTAAAGTGTACTAACAAACCAACCTGTTGTTTTACTCGCGTGATCGCATTTTTGTTGCTTTGTTCTACTTGGGAACAAAAAAGTTCCTGCCACGAGTCACGATTGGCATCATTGACTCTCATTTAATCACTTTAGTATAGAAACAAGGTGATGCTATTCCCGATTATATCCCGCAGAAAGTGAATAACGCGCCATCTGTTGGCTTCCATTTGCAGCCAGCGCCACCTACTACGGACTAAACAAACTCATTTTCTTATGTTCACTGTACATCATGACAGTTTACTAAACGCGTAGGTGGCCAACCGCTGCATAAGGCTAAATGCGCGAGTTGGCCCAGAGCGAATTGGCGAATCGCGCCGGTCGGCAAAAGGCGCAAGTTGGCGCATACTCCGAACTTTTTATGAACTTTACACTCACGCCAGCTTAGATATGGGCACATCAGATGCTCGGCTATTAATACATAATAATAGTAATATTTTAAACACGACACTTGTACTTATTTTATAATATGTTTTTTTTTCTAATTTATGTGGAATGCGACTGGTTTAATTTTACTTTTTTCTTTCGTAGCATAGCCGTAGCATCGTAGCAAAGCACGAAACGTAGCGCAGACTACGCAACTGCAATAGCTACAACATACATACATAAATCACGCTTCTTTCCCGTTGAAGTAGGCAGAAATTATTTCCTTATACTTGCTACGATCCTGGCATACTTCTTTCGCTTCTTCTTCATTCATCAGTCTTTTCATGCACGCTCCGACGAGTCCCTCCCTTAACCGACGTGAGGGTATAACTACAATAACAACAACCACTATAGCTACCATTACTGTTACAATAGCCACAATATAGCTGATCCACGTGTATTCTCCAAGAAATGTGAGTTACGAACGCTGCCCCAATCGGAACTATCGCAGGGTTGTCACGCCACAACATTTTTCACCGCGATTTACGAGTGGATGGCTTTATTGGGTTATTCGGTTACAGCCGCCGGCCGCCGGCTGCCCGCAGCGCCGCGAACACCAATTACTGAACGGCTGACGTTTTAATCAAACTACTTTGTGGCCACGAACGTGCTGTGTACCAACCTTAAGGTACCGTCCAAGGGATCAACTTAAACTGGTGGGATCAACATTAAAGGTTGATTTGTTATGAATGTACGGTCTACAAACATAGACTTACAATTTAAAGATAACTTTTACAGGTCTAAGCTCAATTTAGCTTGTGGTTTTTTTAGGTCTTTGGTCAAGATATAGGTAAATCCCAAATCTAACGTACGCCGCTGCGCATTTTAGCGCATCCGTAACGCATGCGTCTACCAGATGTAAGAAATTTCAAATTACCCATCCCTACTTAAACTTTTTTGACGCAGCACCAACGGATGAAATTGCATCGTTTGACAGATACGTTGACGTAGGTTCAGACCTGCGTCGACGTCAGTTATAGTATGGAAAAAAATTGTTTCCATGCGTCTGACAGACGCACGCGTTACACATGCGCTAAACTAGAGCTTCGTTGTGCGCTACTTGTGGGAGCCCCAGATTGGTGTCAGAAGTGGTGCTAACGATGTCCAGTAAAGTATCATCATTTTTCTTACAAAGTAGATAGTACAAAGCAAATATACTTAAGTACTGATTGATCGATGCTCATATTTTTTAATTATCTTTGTCGAACAAAATTATAAAGTCCCCGGCCGCTAGGAGTTACGATATAAAAAGCTACGACGCCACCCTTTGAAGTTATTTCCAAACTTTATTAAACTTATCAAACGCTTATAAACAAATCAACTTGCTGACGGGGAAATTTTGAAAATCCGTCAAAAGGCTAAAACGGAAGTTAGAGGCGACGAAGCGTCCGAGAATCAGACGCGTCTCTTAAGAGGCAGTAATCCCTTAAAGTGCTCAAAGTGAGGAAATAAGGGTTAAGTTTTAAAAGCACTTCGTCTGGAGCTGTTGTATGGTACAATACATGAAAGACTCTAAAGGACAAGGTGTACTCGTAAACGTCAATTGAGATCATCATCCCATTGGGAACAAAGTCGAATAAAACAGCTTACCCTCTCGTTTAAGTACTTGCTTGCGTTTGCTGAATAGTTAAAAAAGATTTTTTTTTGTATTCTGTACATATATAGGTAGTTAAGCCGATGCCGGCATCTATTTTCCGCAGTGAAAAGTAGGCAGTTGATAAATTCTGACACTATTGTTCACTGGGTCGTTGGACAACTCGGTGTCCCACACGAAAAGAGAGTGAAAAGTACCTAGTCTCTTAATCAGGAAAACCATTTTTTTTTTCGTATTTTTCCAAGTGTAACCTTAGTTTTCAAGTCATTTCAAACATATGTGTTAGGTAAAACATAACATACATACATAAATAACGCCCCTTTCCCGTTTAGGTAGGCAGTGACTATTTCTTCCACTCAACAAACATAAAAACATTGAAAATAAATAGTTATTTTGATGATTTTTATTTCTACTGGAGACATACATTCTTAGCGCTAACTTGTACCACTCTCCTACAGTACATACGACAATCGGATCTGGTTTTAAATAAATAATGAGGGAACCCTAGCAAGTGGTGGGCGGAGCATTCCCGTAGCTCAAACCTCCTAATAACGTACTACGGAACCCTGTAATGCTACGGTATTTTCAGCGTGAAGTGTTTGGTATTAAATGACTCTATATTAGTTATTAGTTTTAGAAGTCATGTGGGTTAAGTTGAAAGTGTGGGGTAAATTTCTTTAACTAGGTTTTGGGTATTGGTGTGTTTATAATAATTAAAAGGCACGTTTTTAAACGTTCGGTGGTCAAAAAACGCTATGTTTTTATAAGGTATTCGCTTTTTATTTTATCCTTCTATAGCATCTTCAATTGAATTTTATAAAAAACAACTCTCTTTCATCTACTGTTTAACATCCAGTCTATTAGTCAATTTGATTAGTAAATTAGTAAAGGTATTATAAAATGTTTTCAACAAAATGTTTGCACGTTAAAATAATAACTACAAATTATTTCTCTTTGTGAATTTATTATTAGCTTTACAAAATATGTTAAGGACACATTTTCTAAGGACGATTGACGTATTGAAGTCATTTCATTATTAGTTTTGCATCTGACAGGTATATATTTTCATTTCCTATTATCCTACGGTCTACAGCACATTGTGTTTGACGTTAATTATACCATTTCAAACATTTCCTGGTGGTATATTAGAAGCCAAACGTGATTGCACCATCTTAGGTATGCAAAAAGCAAATTAATTTAATAGTACATCGTGAGAATGGCACAAATGTTCCTTAGGCGGATTGCACACTTTACGACCGCTAAAATGTCGCAGCGTTCTGTCAAATCCATACTAGAAATATCAATCCCCGTACTAAAACCGCTCAACCGCTGTTGACGCAGCGTCGTCCGTCGAGTGCGGTTTTAGTATGGGAAGTGACGTTTCTATGCAAAAAGCAAATTCTTTTAATAGTGCATCGTGGGAATGGCACAAATGTTCCTTAGGCGGATCGCACACTTAACGCACGACGGGACGTTAAAATATCGCAGCGTTCTGTCAGATCCATACTAGAGACGTCACTCCCCATACTAAAACCGCACTCGACAGACGACGCTGCGATAGCGCTTTGTCAACAGCGGTTGAGCAGTTTTAGTATGAGGATTGACATTTCTAGTATGAACCTGCCAGAACGCTGCGATCTTTTAGCGCTCCGTCGTGCGTTAAGTGTGCGATCCGCCTTCGTCTCTACTTGGCAATTAGAATATTTACTGAAGACTTTGTTGAAGCACTGGGATTTCCGAAAGAAAACCCAGTTTTTATGTCTACCTTGAATAAAAATTAAAAAAAAGGCACTGCATTACAATTTTACATGCAAGATTCTGATGGGAACATGTTAAGTCATTCATACATATCATTCGGACTGGATGAACTTCAGTGTAAAAGTTTTTAAAAAGACATTTACTTTGAATAAATTACTTAAAAACTACGTCCGACAAAATTTCGAGGGTAATTTCAGAAGACTGTGTATTACCGTCCTGACGGGTTGTCAGCCAAATGCTAGGTTACCACAAATAGATTTTTTTACATAATACAACTAAAGTATCCACATGAAACAAATTTATAATATTTTTTCGCAAATCACCACACAGTGTGACCCGCTGTCACCGCAAGCTGTTCCCGCGTCAACTATCCTGAGATAAAAAAAAAATAGAGACTGGACCTAGCTCATAATAAACTGACGCCAGTAGAAAGGTACACCTACCTCCTCATTATTACGGAAGTCCGACCCAAAATCCCCAAGCCAAGTATCATCTAAATTTTCTATCATATTAGGAGCTCAATTTTATACAACAACTCCCTTGAGTTGCTAGAAAGCGGATGGTAGAAACATGCAGGTTACACGCAATGTTTTAGCTGTAGTTTGACACAAGCGATAACAGTCAATAGGCAATAAAAATAGCAAGTTTTTAATCGGTTTTTAATAAAACAGTATAAAGTACCCCATGAGGGAAAGGCGTGAAATACGGGGTGTGGGACAGCCCTCCGAATACTGATAGGGTGCATGCTGAGTGCTGAGTGCTGACCATGAAACTGAACAACTTTTTTCAAGGAATATATGTCAGGAAACGATAAAAAAAAACCACCTCCCACACAAAATCACGATAATTTTGGAAAGGATCACTAACGAAAGTCGAACATTTTTTTACGTTTTCTGAAATACATTCTTATGGGAAGTTGTTCAGTTTCATAGTCTGAATGCACCCTATTCGGAAGGCTGTCGTCTATTACAAATTGTATATAAAATATATATATATATACGTATTCACAGCAGCTGTGGCGGCGGGGTGGAATTGTATTCAAGTGCGAGTATTGCCTGGCTCTGTGTTCGTTTTTATTTGGTCCAAGGTTTCACCTTATAACAAATGGTGGACATTTTCCATCGGAAAGAACACTTGTAAACAGAAATATGTAAAACCTCACGGGTGTCGACACCCATCAATTTTCGGGTAGCTACACGGTGCTTTTGAACACGCATTTATAGTTATAGGGTCACCCTCTCGTCGCAAATCATGAAAATGTACAATTAAGTAAGTCTTAATAATATATTGCGCGAGGGACAAGATATTTTCTGATTAGCAACCCTCAAAATATCACAAAAATATTTTTCAGTATTGCAAATTACTTGCCATGCCTACCAACACACGGTTTGTAATCCGCTACTTAGCTCTGCATTTCAGCTACACACACACACACACACACACACACACACACACACACACACACACATAAATCTCGCCTTTATCCCTTGCGGGGTAGGCAAATAAATAACTCAATAACTAATGTGCGACAGCCCCAGCTTGGTTTTCAATTCTTCACTTCAGAGATAGCGCACCATCGTCTCACTGAAATCGGTTAAAGTGATGATTTTAAGTCGGAATAAAAAAATGGTTATACAAAACGTTGAAACATGGACCCATAGCGACTTCAGATTCAATTGTTTGTTTCAGGACGCATGTTAGCGGTTTTGAAATTCGACGAAAAGTGTTGCACATCGACACTTTAACCCAATATTGTGGTCGCAGGTTGTGTTGCGCTTATTCATAATACCAAAAACAGCTACTGCTTTTAAAATATTAAGTTTAAATTATTTGGAAGATAATGTCCATATTATTGTACGATACATAGAAACATAGCCCGCCTTGCGGATGCGCTCGCTGTAACTCAAGATGTTGTAAGACGCCCGACAAGTATTATACACTATAAACCTTTCTGTTGAATTACTCTACGTATTAAGAAAATCCGTTGTGTAGTTTAAATTTTTTTAGCATACATACATACAGACGCTAAAAGCGACTTTGCTTTATACTACGTAGTGATAATCTCTATTAAATTAATCCCTAGTAAAACTCTTTACTAAATTAAGAATTTCCAATATTAGGTAACTCGAAAAATAAACGCAACTTTTCGAAGCGCAGCGGTTGTAACACAAACGGAACAACATCTCGAACAAACAATTCGCACGCTTTATTAGCTTCATAATGAACTCATTAAAATTATTTCAAGCACTTTACAATCCCGCGTCTATTTTCCCACTGGAACCCGCTGGAAATTTGCGGAAAGATAATTTACGTATTTTAATAGGGTGAGTCGGGGTTGCGGAGGGTAATGGAGAAATCGCTGATCGTTGTTACATTGTTTCGCAGGTGTTTTGGTTGCTAGGTAGGTGCGGTTTAATGACCCCTCATGCAAACTGATAAACATCTTGACGTGAGAGGACAGATCAATTAGACGAGTGTCAATGTTGCAACGCAACGACTACAGTTGTTGTAGTCAGAATGAACGTATCTAAAGTCAATAGAATTAATTTTCTCTACATGAAGTTTTCCAGCAAAGTTTTTAATCTCTTCCAAAGTTATGATCAAATGAAAGATTTCATTTTTTCCATATTTGGTTCAGTTGTCGGGTTTAGCGGCACTCTAGTGTTCTAATAAGGCGGGTCGTACACTTAACGCACGACGGAGCGCTAAAATATCGCAGCGGTCCGCCAGATCTATACTAGAAACGTCACTCCCCATACTAAAACCACACTCATCGGACGACGCTGCGATAGCGCTGCGTCGACAGCGGTTGAATGGTTTTAGTATGGGGATTGACATTTCTAATATGGGTCTGACAGTCCGCTGTGATATTTTAGCGCTCCGTCGTGAGTGAAGTGTGCGATCCGCTTAAGTAAAGCAATTTGCTTAACGTTAGATAGAACTCAAGTGAATTTATATATTATTAGACTGATTCTCAGCAACCCTTGTCGTAGACGAATAGCAACATAACAGAACATTACACTTACCAAAATCTGGGGGTGCGAAAATTTGCAGATTCTAATGAGGCGAGGAGGGCGGGGTAATCCGGCAAAGAGACATCAGATCGGCAGAACGGCAGATCTGGTGTTTGCCGAGTGCCGAGGGCCCGGCGGACCCCGCCGACGCAAATATTGACACTCCTGTTTTAATGCCGACGTCAAACAATCGACGATTTTTCACGCACTCGCGGTAAGGATGTTGACATCACTACTTACCTTATTCCGAAAAAAAAAAATGTTGACTGTTTAGCATCTACTGTACACAAATTAAGGAAAATGTAAATTGGTGTCGTGTGACAAGATCAAGCCGCCGGCGTAGAAGACAGAAGATTGGAAATTGTTCCACCTACAAGAGTGACTCCTAATTTTGAAGAAGAAGGACATTTCTTGTTAAACTTGGTGGAGAAGTAAAATTGCAATATTACGTTGCAAACCACATATTTACAAACACAAATTTTCTATGATACGTCAGTTTCTTAAAAAGGTACCTTCCTGCCTCCATTTATCATCTCAGAAACCATCCCACATACTAAATGAATTCTTGAAAATCGTTGAGCTCTTTCTGAAAAGACAAGTTCTCCCATTAAGAGGTTTCAAAGGCCAAATCAGATTATTGGTAAGCAAATGATTATATTTATAACTAGTGGCCCGCTTAAACATACTTATAGACAGACGCGAAAAGCGACTTTGCTTTATACTATGTAGTGAAGAGATATCCAATCCAGTATCCTTACCGGGCACTCCCACTCGTCTGATGGAGCGATAGCGCACACCGCAAACAGGAGGGCGCATTGTCCTCACCTTTTTTGCGCGCTCGCTTTTTGCGCGTTCTAATTCCGCGCACAATTCGCGCTAATACCCTCTTCTATTTGTTTTGTCGCAGACGTCTCCACTCATAGGGGATCTAAAAGGGAGCGAGATGAATTTTTGATACTTATAAATACTTAGCTTGAAACGTAGGGTGTTAATGCGACTTACGAACCTGCAAAGATGTCGCTTTTTGTTAAATCTTTATTCTAACTCCCATTTTCAATAAAACGTCTATTGCAGTAGACTAGTAGAGTGTGTTCAGTGGTAATCACATCAGCCTATAGCACTCCACTGCTGGACATAGGCCTACCCCAAGGTACGCAAGAATGAACGATCTCCCGCTTTCGCCATCCAGTCGCCACCAGCCGCGCGTCCAACGGTACGCTTGCCGAGGCGTAGTCTCCACTCGAAAACCGCGCCCTCCACCGGCCATCTGTTCTACGACAGATGTGACCAGCCCACTGCCACTTCAGTTTGCTTCACTTTTCGACTACTTTGGTCTTTTTTTTTGGTCTTTCAGTGGTATGTATTATTTCGAGCATTCAACATCATTTTTAGATCGAAACCAGGTGTAGTATCTGCTGTAGTATCACGAAATAAAAAATACTTGTAATACTTGATAACTTGAATTCTTGTGTCTTGAAAACTTGTGTCCGTATTACTTTCGTTTGGAAAAAGCATCTAGGTACCAAGTTACCTAAATACAAAAAGCATCTGAATACCTTGCTGTATAGATAAAGTTTGAAACTCAATAATGTTTGATATCAAAAGGCGCTCGTTCTCTACATTTGATATTTATTTATGCTAACTGAATAACAGTGTTGGGGTGCAGCGGGCAAAAATTATGCAAATCCAGCCCTTCACCCAATACAATTAGAGGCGATTATTGTACGGAATTCAATTGCACAGTTGCGGATTCAATTTTTGATTCTCTAGAGGAAGTAGGTGACTTTAGAATTCAAATACTTTTACAACTACCTATGTGTTACTTGTGTTCGATTTGGTTGCCGAATCGCGCCGGTCGGCGAAGGGAGCAAGTTGGCTTACCGCGCATATTCCTCTTCATCACTACATAGTATAAAGCAAAGTCGCTATTCGCTTCTGTCTGTGTGTATGTTTGCTTAAATCTTTAAAACTACACAACGGATTTTGAATCAGGATTTTTTAATAGGTAGAGTGATTCAAGAGGAAGGTTTTTATGTATAATACTTGCCGGGAAAAATCCTTGTTCCCACGGGAAAATGAGTTGCAGCGGGCGCTGTCGATGGGGGAAGCCGCTAGTAAAGCATATTTTAATGCTAGTGAATAAAACTAGAAAACATTCAATACGTTTCGTTTGCGCTCAATACTCAGTTTAGTTACGAAATTATGATTGTTGGAATATGATATCAAAGAACGAAAGGAGATGTCAAATGTCACAGTATGAAATATAACTCTTGCAAAAGATCTTTTAAACACAATTCCTATTGAACTTTACGCAGATATATGTTTCACATAACTTTTCCACCGGAACCTAAAGTCTGGAGCACCAAATTGCTGTGCCTGGTCTGAAGTTACGTAACGTAAACGTAGGTAGCTACGTAACGTAAACGTAGGTAGCTACGTCAATCGTCACGGTGCCTGTTAAACTGTCGGCAGTGAGAGCTTTAATGAAAACAAATGGAACGACGGACAAACAAACGAATGGGTGGTGTTAGGCTGTTGTTACACCAGCGGGACTCCGGTATTGTAAAAAGAATACGCAAAGGCATCAAAATACAGATGACAGAAAAAAAATCTAAATATCAAAAGAATAAGTCTAAATATCAATTTATTTTAATTAAATCTAAGTAATTTTTTAATGTTGAGAACTTAAATTATAACTATTCATCGACATTTGAATCCTTTTAATACGTATTTACTATAATAACTCCATTATTCATAAAATCAAATATTTCGGAGTATCTACCTACCACCAGTTTTCCCTTAATTTCGTAGACGGCGGAACATAGTTTAAAAATATTGTGTCAAAATAGTCTTCCCTTTGTTAATAATTTCTATGCATCAGATCAAGCTATGCGGTGGTTTCAATACAGGCGCGACGTTAGTCAGGGTTCGCATAGCAACAGGCTAGGCACCTTTTAGTGCACCGCTCGTGTGTCCGCACCTTTACCGGCATCGGCTGTGTGCGCCGAGGCGACACCTCCGAGTTTTGACTCTCGACAAATTAAATCAATTAAGGCCCAGCCTCCGTTTTTTGCGCCCAAATTCCCCCCATTTGTTAGTATTAAGCCGGTTTTTTTCATTTGTAGCTATTTTTATTTACGCCTTTGTGAGATGTTTTAACCCAATGGCGTTTTTGTGTTTCCCTTGCTTGGGAGATTATTTGGAAGATTTTGTGTAATTGATATTGATGGCAGTCGTTAAGCTTCAAAGGCTTGCTAATAAAAATGTCGCAGTCAAGTCAATTTATTGTTTGAATGTCAGGTCCCAAACAAAATAAATTGGTGAATATCTAGATAACATTACAAAAATAATGGACGATGCTGAAATTATTGAAATCATTTTCCATACCATTTGATGATGTTGAAACACTTGAACTATCGTAAGTCATGCATGCGGCATAAGAGGAGTCCAAAGTTCAACCAAACTGCCTATCCCAAATCCCAGCCTAATAATAAAATAATTCCTATGTTTTTGTTTCGAAGTACTTAGCTACGAATATACGTAGAAAAAGCTACTAATACAGGTAACACATTTCATGAATAGTGTTTTTATTTTAGCTTAAGTAAATTACTACAAATTATTTACACACTGCCAGTAACAAAAATCGGAATACAGCCTGTTTTTCGTTATTCAAATCGAACGCTGAAAAAGACTTTTAGCGCGCCCCAAATAAAAATAATGCAAATGAAATAGACAATGTAAAAAAAGACAACAAAAATAAAGCATCAATCGTGAGGCGTGACAGATGCCTCTTCCCGGGAGGCTTTCAGAGTGTATAAGAATAAATAAGTACAATCGATAGCATTTAAAGAAAGAACTTAAGGCGATTCGCACACTTAACGCACAACGGAGCGCTAAAATTTCGAAGTGGCCTGTCAGATCCATACTAGAAACGTCATTCTCCATAGTAAAATCACACTCGACGGATGACGCTGCGCTAGCAGTGCATCGACAGCTGTTGAGCGATTTTAGGATGGGGTTTGACATTTCTCGTATGGATCTGATAGACAGCTGCGATGTGTTAGCGCTCCGTCGTGCGTTAAGTGTACGATCCGCCTAATGTAAGGCATTGTAGGGAGCTTAGAACGTTTTTTTAAAGCAAAGTAAATCTTTATGAAAATTTTTGCACAGATTTAAATTATATGCTCTTTATAATTTGAAATCTATTATTTTATACATTTTAAGTACGACTCGTACCTAACCACAACACATTAGACAGTGTTGAAACATAGATGTCATACCTACTACTAATTTTATGTTTGTTTGTTATTCCTTTACAAAAAAAATACCGAACCGTTTTGCATGAAATTTAGCACTCGGGAGCCTTGGATTAACACATAAGTCAGTTAGTATTTCGAAAAAATGTTCCTGTGAGATGCTACAAGATTGAAACCGCCTTCAACGCGGGCGGAGCCACGGGTACCCACTAATTATTAATACGTACGTTAGGCCAGGAACACACTTGATGCACGGCGGAGCGCAAAATACGGTCGTCAGATCCATACTAGAAATGTCAAACCCCATACTAAAACCGCTCAACAGTTGTTGACGCAGCGCTATCGCAGTGTCATCCGTCGAGTGCGGTTTTAGTATGGGAAGTGACGTTTCTAGTATGGATCTGACAGACCGCTGCGATATTTTCGCGCTCCCTCGTGCGTCAAGTGTTGTTGTTTTGTTCCTCGCCTAATAATCGCGATAGACCCGGTATTCTACAGCAGAACTTTATGCTGGCGCATTTTGCTTTCAACCGCAAACGAGTATAACAACTACACAAAACAGACGTGGCCTCACAAAACTCCGCATTTCTTGTGGTAGAGAACATTACATTGAAACACAAAGCGTATTTATAACTAAACACCCACTTTGAGGTCTTCCGGACAATACCGCAGTCCAAAATTGTCTCTTGAATGTTTTTGCTAATACTGTTAAAAATAACCAAAAAACAAAAAACTCTCAGTGTGAGTGTATTGTGAGGCCAGCCACGCGGTATTATTTTTGTACTTTTGAAATTAAAATATAGAGGCTCTGAAAGGTCTTTGAATATCTTTTATTTTTGTTCTTTTTATTTATAAGGATAAAACAATCAGTACCGCACAAGCAGATAAATGGAAACTCTAGATCTTTTTCTGGTTTAGAAGCACTAGACTTTTAACAGGTTATCATAATTATGTTAAATATGGATTTAGGTGTGCAACATCGGTAAATATAAAATTTACAGAAAAATGGTCGCTGATTTGAATAAAGTAGTAGTTAAGCGACTTTGCCTTTCTACTGTAATAAGTATAGAATTTCACTAATTAGTGTAGCGCACAAAATGGGATGAAACTATATGTGCCTAGAAAATTAGCTTGAAGTCTTAAATTGGTTAGATCATCATTGGCCTCGTACGTCTGTTAGAGACGATTTGATCAGTGTCTGAGGCAAGACTTTTCGTGGCTATTTAAGCCGATGCGGGAGCGGCATAACTTTCCGCATATACTAAGAAGTACCTTTTAAACATTGAACGGATCTACACGCGGAAACCAAACATACCCTATTCTTTATTTCTTAAGACTTTTAAGATCGGAAAACAACGCGAATGAAAGCAAAGCATGTCATGGCCTGTAATCTCATTAATCTTTTGCTGACAACATAATTCAGTGGAGGAAAGATAAGGAGCGAGAAAAATAGAGCAAAGCCGGGGTCGCAGACTAGTCGACAACCGGCGCCGGGTTGACGACGATTGTAGGTATGGTGTAAAATGGAAGCTTCTGGTGACAACCATCACATGAATGGAGTTTGTTTGTACTACGATTTTCGTACTACATAACTACCATGCGGACGCTCAATCGTTTCTTTGAAATTTAAATTTCTCAAGAACTTCTTATCCTCAATCAACTCACACTTCTTTAGGTCTGCTGGAAGAAATTTCTTTAGAAATAAGCCGTGTCTGTTGTACCATTTCTCCTTACGTGTTTGTGAATTTTCTTGTGTACAACATACATACATACATACATATATCACGCCTTTATCCCTTGCGGGGTAGGCAGAGCGTTAACGGCCGCAAGAATACGGTCGCTATCGCCACGTCTGACATTTTTGAGGATTGTTTTCCAAGGTTGTTCCAGAAAACATGTGTATCACTATAGTGACAGGTTGTCAGCCTGTCGCCTAAAAATTGTAATACACCAATACTCTCGAGTCCCTTAGTCGCCTCTTACGACACCCGCGGGAAGGATTTGGGGTGATGCTATTCTAAGCCGGCATCACACGGCACAGCCGGCATCACACGGCACCTTCTTGTGTACAATAAATTGTTAAATAAACGAATAAAAAAAACTCCGGTTCAGAAGAAGCTTATTATAGTTTAAGCAATAATAATTTAGGCCAAAATCAATATGTCAAGGCGAATCGGGAGAAACTATATTTCCTAAACTATACCAGCGGTTCAGTTTTTAATATAGACAGACATTTTCCAAATTATTATCGTGACTTCTAGTTTATATGTTGTTGATAAGATCAATCTGTTTCCGTTAATTTAGACCACACATACGTCGATATCTTATTCATTCGTCTTTGGAAAGGCTTCTACAATATTGTCATTTGCTTCCGATACCATTTATAAGACCGAAAAAACACTGTTAATGTAATAGTTATATGATTTTTGACGATTCTCGCTTTTTGATGGACGTCATCCATCAAACCATAGCATTTTGGCCTGACGACATTCACCGAGCTGTTTAATGACGAAAGATATTTTTTATCAAACAAAACCAATCCCATACGCAATATACCTATTTATTAGCATACTTTTATTGATAAAAAATATCTTTCATCCAATAGACATCTCGGTGAAGGTCGTTGTATGGCGGAATCTAAGACCATTTTTTAAATTATTTCCTTTTCATGTCATATTTTGACAACACAACCTATTTATTTCCAAATTTGACGGGTATCGAAACAAAATATTTTTTTCCAATAATATTTTGGTAAAATCTGTAAAAAGGGAAAATAAAGTCCACTCCAGTTTGATTACTTTTCATCAAAGAGCGCCATCTTTATTTCCTGCTCAAACGTTTTGTCCTTATTTTGTAAGACACTTCACTTAGTTACGGCGAGTTATGCTTTAAAACTAACGCCACTTTCCGAAAAAAAAAACAAGTTATCATGAAAAAAGTATGCCCTAATTTGACATAAATAGGTACCTACTAAACTTAATAAAGACTGTCATAATACCAATTGGGTTGTTGGCTCGTTGTCCTTACATACACTACAATTAACGCCTAACATGGAGAGGTAATTTTTCAGTTTTTATAAAAAGACGTTCTAGTAGTAGTGAGCGGTCTGAAAACCCTGATACCAGTGTTCATCGGATCGCTGGCGAATAAGGTTTCATTGAAATTGCGCTAGTTTCGCAGTACTACTCACTCGCTCTAAACGGAATTTGCTATACAAGGCTTCCTTTAAGAATTACCTACTTTTATTGCCTTTAACGCGCTGTAAGCGACTCGCAAACGACGGACAAGACTTCAAAGCCGGAGTTAATCCAATAAGCAGCCACTTGAATAAAAATACTGCAGTTATGTGAGTAAAATATAGGATGTCTCCTTATAAATGGGTCCAAAGAAAAAATAGCTAGATTCTGGACACCTTCAGCTACCAATCTAGAATCTTGATTTTTTTTATATTAGAAGAAAATTGACGTCCCATACACATAATGCTGACTCTCTCTGTCGTCCAAATTATTTTTTCGATTAATAGAAAACAATATACCGAATTGGTATATCCAGATATAAGGGTATTCACAATCTAAACTTTTCCTTGGCACCAACACCCCGTAGATTGTGAAAACGATAATTTAGGCCACGGGATTTATAGAAACACTCAATTCTTCTAGCTAGCGGGTAATATTTTAGAAGATTAGATGCGATGCGGGCAACAATTTTGTTTTGAATTTGATCACTCTCGTTGCCCACGGGTGTCAATATCACAAAAAGAGAAGAGAACGAAAAGTACAGTAAATTGTTGACAAACCAGTGGAAACCAAATTGAAATTAATCGGTAATTGTCAATTATGCATCAGACTTAACTGGTAGCGTATCCATTTTTTTTCTCTAAGTTCTGCAAGATACTGACTGCCCCTTGCAGTGCCTACTCGGATCATTTTCAGAGCACCCCTCCTTAATCAACGGAGGAAGAAGAAAAGACCTTTTTGTATACGTCGGGTAATAATAAAAAAAAGGTCTTCTGATGAATTAGGTGGGCGGATCAAAAGTTTCAGGAAAACGGACAGGATGGCAATATGCCTTTTCTGAAATATTTCATTCATTTGGTGAAAAAATTAAAATACACTTGAATTTTGAACTGACAAGGAATATGATCATCAAAACATATTATTTCCGCGGAAAAACGTATTAATCCCGAGGGAAATCGATCAGCAGAGGATTCTAACCTGATATAGAGTAAATAATAGCAATCATTATCCGTGATGGATTGGACAGCTAATCAGGCCAGTTTGTATGCGACTAATAACGGAACCCACAGATCCCGTGCGATCGTTACAATGGCATATGGTTGGCATACGGATGATTAGCAAAAACCATAGGCCATGTCCAGGGCATGCCCATGGTTCGATACAGATCTGAAGTGTGTCTATATTTTAGTTTATTTCAGGGATTTACGAGGGATTTTCGGTTGCAAGTTACCCAAAGAACGTTATCTAAAAAAAATCATTAAAGACATCAACATATCACAAAAAAGGTGTAGGTATTATGACAGATGCTTACGTGAGGACTGCTGCTCTCCGTTGAGGGAGAGGGCCAGTCTACCCTCGCCTAATGCTGCGTCCAACGTTATGCATACCTTCTTGGATAGCGAGAAGTTGGTGGTATGTGTGGTGACGCTGTGTGTGTGCCAATTTCAGCGACGATCTAAAAGATATACACGCAATTATTTCTACTAAATAATGAAGAAAGTCAATCATAATCATTTACAGAATAAAGATAAGAAAGGAAATCACTCCAAGTCAAACGCAAGTTTGAAGATGACCCCAGTGGAAGACGATCTTACTAGTAAAATGTGTGATTGTTCGGACTAAAAAAATATGCTTTCTAAAATGTCAACCTTGATCAATCGTGTACCCTATTCGTACGTTTGCTACTTATGTCGATTGGCGGAAAATTGTGAAGAACCTTCCAAAACTTGGACGACATACTCGTACATTGCTACATTTGTTCTAAAGATTTAAGCAAATTTAATCACCAAGCTTCAATGGATGTGGTAACGTGTAGAAAGCTTGTTATTATGTAGAGCTACTGGCCACTGGACGTGATGTAGCCGTGTAGGTAGATACTAGAGCGCTGTTTTGCACCAAACAGATTTGTATTTGCCATTATCTGCGCAAACGTATCGCCTGTTTGTTGTACCCGATCCGCTGTAAATTGTTTTGTTATCTCTGTGCATTGATCTTTCGTTTACGTACCTACAATTTGTATGCTGTACCCATAATATTCTTTGTTTTAAAAACGTACTAGCAATACGGAAACATGTGTTACCTGATTGAAAATATATTTCTGAATCGTACAAACCTAAAAAAAACATGCTGTATACTGATCTTTCATGATTCTTTGGAAAATAAATCCGAAAAAAAGGGGTACCCTTTTTCACCATATCGATTACAATATTTATGATTGATGTAATTTTAAAATTGGTCCTAATAGACAGTACCTCGCTATATTCTTGCATTAATGAATCCTACTTTGGTTTCTCATCTTGTTATATCCTACGTAGCTACTTATTATTTTACGTCAGTTTTTGAATTCCATTGATCACAATGTTAAATTGTTGGCCGCGACGCACGCGCCGCATTAGCATACTAAACTACATCAGTACTAATTGCGATCGAGATACGCCTGCTACCTATTAGACTTGTTATTGTTAGGGTTGCCAGAAATGCAAACTTTAGGCCCTCTAGAGAGTAGGGTGTGTAAATCTCTAGGGTAGTGTAAAAATCAAACATAAAATAAATAAATGCGGCCAGAAAATACCTATTAGCCACTCACCTGTAGTCTGTAAAATATAGGATGATCCCTGTGACGTTTGTGATCTTGAATGCTATAACAAAAGGTCCATTTTCCTAGTAAACAAAGGAAAATAAACTTCATGTCGTGGCATTTTGCTCCAAGGTCACAAACGTCACAGAGATCACCTATATATTAATCGCATAACTCTATTTTACAGACTATAAAACTAAAAATGTCGGATTCCTGTTGCAAAAATGTTAATAAATTGAAGTAGTCTTTAAAAAATACTCAAAGTACTATTTAGGATTGCAACGTTATCTATGTTTATCACCCCGTCCATGGGGTGTCGTTGATTAGTCACACGACCCCGCAGTAGTAAAGGGGTAAAAGAATGGGGTTGGTGCAATTTGGACTATACCAATACTATGACTCTAACTACAGATGTCCTAATCTCTTTTAGATATATACATACATACATACATATATCACGCCTTTATCCCTTAAGGGGTAGACAGACCGCTAACGGCCGCAAAAATACGGTCGATGTCGCCACGCCGTTGGAGATAATTTTGTGTATCACTATAGTGACAGGAGGTCAGCCTCTCGCCTAAAAGTTGTAATATACCTGAAACCCTCAAGTCCCTCAGTCGCCTCTTACAACACCCACGGGTAGGAAATGGGGTGATGCTATTCTAAGCCGGCATTACACGGCATATTAGATGTATGGCTGTAGAATATAAATTACATAGTGTTATTGAGCAAAAGAATGTTTTTCAAATATGGACCTTTACCCTAAAGTTACCTTTAGATGTTTAAAGTAGGAGGGGCTTATAAATTGCGTACTGTAATCCTTACTCGTGTTGTTGACAGACTAGTAATTCGGATATATTGCGAAATACCTAGGCTTTGTTTATTATTTCTCAAAAATTCAACAAGACTTTATTCAAAATCACACACACACGGAAAGTTCAAAAATCAATTGTTTCTAAGCTGAAATCTTTCTAAATAGTCTGTCATTTTAAATAGCAACAACAGGCCACTTCTGGTCATGGGCTTCCCTATCGGGAAATATTGCCATGCTCACCACGTTTGGCCGACGGATTGGCGAGCGCAGTTGAGAATGTTGCATTACACGGAACGCTGCTGCTCATTCAGTCAATTATCCTTTAGTCGCTTTATGGGTGGAATTCGGGTAGTTATTTTAGCTCCATAAAGTGTACTAGTTTCTACTTAATATGGGCGGGCATGTCAAAGTCTGCCTAAACCTAGCACCAAACGACGACATCGTAGTCTGGGCATCGCGCGCGCATAATTCCAGTAATTTTCAGGACCATTGGTGGGGAAAATATGAATTTGCCGCGATAGTTCAAAGAGCTTAGACAAATTAACAGATTGACGAGTTTGTATTTCTGTGAAGGTAGGTATGATATTCAAGTACACTCAGCCTCAAATTGAGTATCACTCATTCAACGCTTTTCAGAGGTGTTTCATAAATTACTCCATTGGTTAAAAACTAGTGTAGCGATTATACCACTCTTCTCTTCTTACTGTCTCTTTTCGCGTGGGACACTGATTCATCCAACGAACCGATAAACCCTGGTGTCTGAGTTTTCAACCACCTACTACTAGTAGCAGGCCTCTAACATGGTTGAGTAACGAGTAATTATACCACTTAATAAGATTTATAAAAAATATATTCTGTAAATAAGAATCCACTTGAGTCAATCTGATCCAACGGATTTTCAATAAATTACGTTTTTACGAGGCAGCACATAATAGTATGTTTCATGAGTTCCGAGGCCTCGAATCAAGGAACAGATCAAGGCCTTTCATTTTACTTCGTAAATAATAAAGAATGAAAAGAGAAAATTAACACAAAGTTTTTTTTTTATCTGAACAGCTTTTTTTTCTCTAATCAATCACCAGCCAAAACATCTTCAATATCGATAAGAACCTTTTGTGCGATTGAAAATCTGACACAGAAATCCATCAAAAGTCTTCCAATTAGGGCTGAAAGACGAGCGGTGGTTGTGAATTTTTCGCACAATGAAATCCGGTGGCCTTTTCAAAGCACTTTCGGTCGACTGGCAGAATCGGCCGTTGATGATGCACGCCCGAATGCCTTTCTATAGGACAATACTGACGAAGACTTTTGACAGAATGGTGTCAGCAGGAATTGGTTTTATCTACTCCAAGTTCAGTTTAATTTTTACAGAGGATTTATTTTACAATAAAGTAACTCTTACATGCCTGGTGGGTACATAGAATTCACATTAATGGTGATGTAGTTTTTTATTTATTATTATGAGCCTGAAGTGTCCCACTGCAGGGCAAAGGCCTCCCTCCCCTTCTTCCATTTATCCCTGTCTTGAGCCACCTCCATCCAGTTTTTGGCGTGGGCATCTAGTTCGTCTCTCCATCGTTTCCGTGGTCGACCGCGAGCCCGTTTCGCGTTAGGAGGGACCCAAGTGCTGGTAATATTTGCCCATAGTGAGTTTGGCATTCTAGCTGTATGTCCAGCCCAATCCCATTTAAGGTATGCTGACTTCTGACCCACATCAATAATTTGCGTTCGAGCCCTAAGCGTTGTATTTCTGACTCGGTCAATCAACTTGACTCCGAGTATGCTGCGCTCCATATTACGCTGGCAAACCTTGAGTTTGGACTTTTGAATGTCTGTCAATGACCAAGTTTGAGCTCCGTAGGTAAGAATGGGGAGAATGCACATGTCCATGAGTTTCCGCTTAAGTGTCAGTGGAAGGTTACCCTTCATAAGCTCTTTCATGGACCAATAGCTCCTCCAGGCATTTTCAACCCGTCTTTCGACCTCTTTGTCTTGTCGTGCCTGGAAAGAGACTATTTGGCCCAAGTAGATGTACTCGTTGACATATGTGATTCTCTGCCCATTCACTTCTACCTTATACTCAGGACGATTGGTCATAAGCTTGGTCTTCGACATATTCATTTGCAGTCCAACCTCAAGGCTTGCGCTGCTCAGATCTTCAAGCATTATTTGTAAGTCAGAAGCAGTTGAGGAAAACAAGATAATATCGTCCGCGAAGCGAAGGTTTGTCAGCTTCGCTTCGCCAACGGCAATACCCTTGCTTTCCCATTTCGGGTTCAGAACCCTAAATACCTCCTCAAGTGCGGATGTGAAAAGCTTAGGAGACAACGGGTCACCTTGCTTCACGCCTCTCTGTATGGCAAATGTGGGTCCGGGACTTTGTAACTTTACTGCTGCAGTACTACTTTTATATATATTTTTGATGAGACTTATGTATGTAGGATGGATGTTCTGGTTTTTTAAGGCTTGAAACATGGAAGTATGGTTTAAACTGTCAAATGCTTTTGAATAATCTACGAATGCTAAATATAGTGGCAACTGAAATTCCTGATGTTTTTCTATTAATTGGTTGAGGGCGTGAAGATGGTCCGTAGTAGATAGACCGGGGCGAAATCCGGCTTGCTCCGGTGGTTGGGCTAAATCGAGTAGGCCAGATATGCGGCGTTCTATAACTTTAATAAACGCCTTGTAAAGGTGGGATACAAGGCTTATAGGCCGGTAATTTCCTACATCTGACTTATCGCCCTTTTTGTGCAGAAGGATGATCTCAGAATGACACATCCGCTCTGGGATTTGACCGGTTTGTAAGATGGAATTAAAGAGTTTTGCTATATATGGAAGAAGGATCGGTTCGCCTATTTTTAATGTTTCGGTAGAAATACTGTCTGGTCCTGGACTTTTATTGTATTTTAATTTCCGGAGAGCGCAGTGAACTTCATGTTCAGTTATTGGGTGGATATCTTCAAGACATTCATGTGAAGCGCCCGGCTCTGAAAATTGCGTACTGGGACAGGAGTAAAGTTGTTTATAGAAGTCTGTGCTGATATCTGTGATCTTTTTTCTGTCTCTATGCTTTACTCCTTCTTTGTCTTTCAGAGCAGTTATCCACGCCTTGCCTCTTGAGATCCCTTTGCGAGTAATTTTTAGTGACCGGTTGGTTTCTAAGGCTACTTGAACGAGTTTAGTATTATGTTGCCTTAAATCCTTCCTGATATTTCTTTTAACTGTTCTATCTAAGATTTTGTACTGTTCAGTAGTATTATTGTTTCTGTGCTCCTGTCTAATTTCAATTAATTTTAGTGTTTGATTTGATAGTTTTTTGAGTTTAGGTTTTGTTGATGTAGTAGTAGTTTTAAATTGAATTATGAATTTGAAGTGATCATAGCAGCACCTAGCAAGAGACGTCTATAACCTTAGCAATTACAATCAATATTTTTTGGGCTGTATGTATGGGCTGCCTTAGAGTGCCCGAAATTCAATACAGTTCTCCGACGACCGATGTGGCGCAGTGGTAGTGCGACTGCCTTTGACGCAGAAGGTCCCGGGTTCGATTCTCGGTGGGTCACTCACAAAGTTGATATTTGTCTCTTTGTGAATTTGTTCCCAGTCTGGTTAGGACATTGCGGGCTGAACCACCCGATTGTCCGTAAGTAAGATGGTTCCGTGTTTCGGATGGCACGTTAAGCCGTAGGTCGCGGTTGCTGTCTATGATCACTTAGACGGCGGTCGTTACACAACCATGTCAGAAGCCTGCTACTTGTAGAAGGCGGTTGAAAAATTCTGACACTAGGGTTCATCGGGTCGTTGGACGATTCGGTGTCCCACACGAAAAGAAGAAGAATACAGTTCTCGTAATCACAAAAAATCATGGTCTAAACTAGTGACTGGCCACGTGTCGCCCACGCGAGAGTGAATGACGCACGATAATGAGTGAGCGGTGACCGGGAACGAATGAGTGACTTCACGCGGCGGCTGGCCGCAGTGGGGTGCCAATTTGTGACCACCCGCCATTTTGCTGTCGCAGTTTTTTTTAGTTCAGCAGTGCAAATCACATGCAAGGAAAGTACAATTTTAATTAAAAGGTAGGGTTTAGTATCTATTAGCATTTTCGGTTTAGTATTTCAGACAGTAGAAGTTGTCATTTCCACGCTAAATACAATTAATTTTCTTTCCTGCCTCTTTTACCAATGAAAGTTTCCTGCCTGCATCACTTATTAGGGCAATCCAGGACCTAAAGAGCTGAAAAAGGGTAAACATCAAAGCTTTCAGTACCTTCATTTCATTCTGCTCTATTATTACGTCATAATTTAGTCTTTTGACATTCTATCGTCGACTTCATCATTATCTGCATCACTATGATCACAGGCGTCGTTAGCGCGGCGCGTGCGACACACGCGCACGTCATCGGGTCGTGTGACGTCACGAGAGTGGTGACGTCATAAGTGGTCTAATTGGTGATAATTTCAGCCCCAATTTGGACCCGGTTTGTTTGAATTTTTGTCGTAGCGAGAATTATGTTGTAATTGCTGTTTGAGTGTAATTTTGTAGTTTGATTGCTTTTGTTAGTAAGTATTGTGTTTTAATGATCTTTTGTGTGGTTTATGCGAGGGGTTGTAAGTAACTAAGATTGTTCTATTCGTGTCATAAGAATTTATAATTGCGATAAATGATTCAGGTTTGTGTGAATCATATTGAAAAAGTGAACTCTTAGATTAGGATTGATATGAATCACGCCTGTAATATGCTTTGGTTAATAAAAAATTGTTTTTGCTTGCTTACCTACTTAAAATTTCTCCTGTAATTCATTACATAGGTAATCTAAAGGGTTTTGAAACGAAGCTCCTAACTAAATAGCTGATATCAAATCAAAGCACAACTTCATAAAATGTCACGGACAGGCCGGGATGTAAGATTGTTTGAATATGACATCAAAGATGTCAAGATTATTTAAATAAATATAATCTCATAAAGATTCAAAAAGATTAGATGAGAAGGTATTTTTTGAGTGAAATAAGTACAGTTAAATACTCGAACTGCTAATAAAAAAGTAATATTAATATGCAGGTAGCATAATAGGGTGGTCCAAAGTCTCACCTTGACTTTGACTGTACTGTACCCACGTAGATACAGGCACGTCCGAGGTAGGAATTCAACCACGAAACAATATAAATCTGACCCCTTGTTTCACATAAGTCTATTCACTTCATAGCTTCGTATATTCGTAATGCCGACGCTGTATCGTATAAGAAGACGATGCATTATGTATCGGGGCCGGTAAGCCGGTTTCCAGACTTGAAAAAGAAGGTCCAAGCGGGAAAAGTGGGACGAAATGGGATTTTCGCCCGCGACGCGCAAATCTGACCGGCCATCTGTGCCCCTACTCTTGGGAGTGATACACACGGGCGTGAAGAGTAATGAGCTCCTGAAAAAAATCGTTATCGTAAAAAAGTAACGTACTTAGAAGAACCCAGCACAAATATTTCGCACATATTTCAAGTAATTACATGAATAAAATCCAGCTTAGAAACAAAGTTTTTTGAACCGTACCACAATTTCTAGAGGCGGTCACCATTATCCACATATTATCTTATTTGTGAGCTCACTATACCTAATTAGCATAATCGGTATTAATTTTATATTTTCTGATTCATAGTGATCTAGTAAATTTAATTGGTTATTCGATTGCATTTTAAGTACAAACCCATAATTATCGCGAGTTTTAGTAATCCCAATTGTTTGCCGATTATCCTGACTCTGAGTCTCACCAGTATTCCATCGTTAAAATTCAATTGTTGCTCCCCGCGGTGTATTACCGAGTCCTCAACATCTCTACCACCCTATTGATGTAATAACCCCATTGAGCCCGGTAATTGCAAATCATTTGCGGCTTTTTTTCACTATAGCAGACCCCAAACTTCTTTATGGGGCCTAAACTTCATTATAGAGCCCCAGATGGTGAACATGCAAATTTTGGACTGTAATGGGAATTTTTTAAGAGAATTTCGCAATTATTGTAATCTAGAACCGTTTATGGGGATTGGTGGTGTTGTATCGCATTAAAAAGTCTATCCAGGCGCTTATTTTACCCCATAAACGAATTACTTAGTTTTATGATGTGACTTGTCCAACTTACAACTTTACAACTTTTTTTCCACATACCGTGTAGCACGTAGGTAATATTTCGTAGTGCGTAGCACCTAATACTTTCGTAGCGCTTCCGTAGCACGCACTGTACTGTAGTGACATAAAATACGTAGCCTTCTCGGAACAATGACGTCATAGTGTTCTAGAAAGCGATGAGTCATCCATCGGTTATTTATCGTATGTGTCTATAGATGTAGGCATCACATGTGTTAATAATGAAGTCGTCAACTGGAGATCGAGTTTTATAGAGAACGTGGAAAAAATTAAGATCGAACATAATAATAAGGAATAAGAAATTAGTGACCAATCAAAAATTTCTTTCTACAACATTACTGTTCTCGTTTTGTGTGTCGCTTTAAGTGTGTGCAAAAATACTACATTAAAATATTGTCGATGCCGTGTGATGCCGGCTTAAAATAGCATCTCCCCACATCGTTCCCGCGGGTGATGTATGAGGCGACTACAGTAATACACCAATACTCGACAGTATTGGTGTATTACGATTTTTAGGCGACAGGCTGACAACCTGTCACCATAGTGATACACATGTTTTCTAAAACAACCTTGTAAAACAATCCTCAAAAATGACAGATGTGGCGATAGCGGCCGTATTCTCACGGCCGTTATCGCTCTGCCTACCCCGCAAGGGATAAAGCCGTGATACATGTATGTATGTAATATTGTCAGTAACTTTTCACCCTCGTCATAAAGAAAATAAAGTAATTATTTTTATCACAATATCTCCTCAAAGTCCTGTGCCCAAATAAGACGAAAATCTTCTCCACGCGTCTGATAAGCTGACTATAATCCTTATAAGCTGTTAAACAAACCGGACTAATACGAGAGTTGGCCACCCCTGTGTTATTAGAGGAAGGGGATCGCGTTTCTGCTAATTTGGCAGCATTTTAGTACTATGTAAGTATTTTGTAGTTAAAAAACTTGCACAGAGATCCTTAAATTTAACTATAAATTGACAATATTACTTTTTAAAAGCTTTGGTAACGATTTATTGGGATTTGCCGCACTCACAGTGCTATATTATTCTCATAAATGAAAATAAGAAGTAGAAAAGTTAACGAAAGCCAACCGGTGCGTCGATAGCTCAGTGGTAGAGCAGTGGGACGGTACCCCTCGCGGCCCCGGTTCGATTCTGGGTCGACGCTTGTACATTTTTCAATTTCTTACTTTCGAAAAGAGTTGAAATTGTACCGAAATATATAAATGAGAAGTCATATTTCATCATTTTGGTTGGCGTTATGTGACAATTTGTTATGTTGAATAAAGTCTGTAGTATTTTTGGAAAATTATATTAATCTACGACTTTTGTAATTCATTATAATGACCCAGTCAAGTACCAAATTGTAGAATCATGGTTTTTTTTCTTTTTTTTTACTTATGCTGTACAATTACCTACCTTCTATAGTTTTTATCATGTTTTTATTGTTATAGAATGCTTCAAAGAATTAAGGCAAACGCGAAACGTCATACAAATGTGACATATGGTCCGGTGCGCCTTTTCAAGGTGCGTTTTCGTGTCTGTATAGGCGGATCGCACACTTGACGCATGACGGAGCACCGACGCACTCGACGGACGATACTGCGATAGCGCTCCGTCGATAGCGGTTGAGCGGTGTTTTATAGTCTGTAAGTTTAGGTACTTATCTTTTTGTAAACAAACTTTGTATGAAAGTGACACTTCTGAACTGTCAATTGATTGGAATGGATCTGACTGACCGCTGCGATGTTTTAGCGCTCCGTCGTGCGCCAAGTGTGCGATCCGCCATAGCAATACCTACCAAAAAAGCCATGATTCTGGTTTCCATAATTACTTTGATATGCATTATATAAAATATGCATTGAATGTAGTTAATCAGTGTTTGGGCAGACATCGTTATCAGTCGGGCATCGCGGCCAATTACGACGCCGGCTCGCGCGCCCTCTAGCGACCGATCAGATAAACTGACTGCTCATAGACTTGGCTAGGGGTAGACGGAAGGAAGACAGAAGTGAATTGGTAAAACGTGAATAAAGGGGTGGACTCGGGCGTGCGTGTCGCACGCGTATGAAGCGCGAGGTCAGCGCGTGTAGCGCTGTATCATGACAAGTACAAAATTAATATGTGGATTGTGGTCAACACGCGTAGAGCCAACGTCTGAATCTGCTCATAGAAATGCCAGTTCAAATGATTATGAGAAAGTATTTATTATTGCAGTGTGATAGTAATTTCCACAAAAGCTAGTCTGGGAGTGGTTTTTTTCGCCGCCGTTTCGATTAAATACCGAGCCGAGGCCCCTTATTTCAGTTGAAGTACTTACCTTAGCAGAAAACAGACAAGAATGGAAATTGCTCCACCGAAAAGAGCATGTCTCTTTAGTTAAAAAAAAATAAAAATAAAATGTTTTTATTTTCTTTTACAATAATGCACCTTAAATAATAATCGTGGCCGGAGACTCCTTTTAAGCGTGAATTGCCTGTGTCAGGAGACCCCGTTCCTCCCAAGAATCGGTTAACACAGTTAAGGTAGTACTTAGGAATAAAAATAAAAGAAAAAGCAAGAAAAAAAATAAAAATAATGAGGTTCGTATTTAAGGCTAACCTAAATTAAATTGGAATACAAAATATAAAGCAAACCCTAACCTAAATTTGAAAATAAGTTATAAAATAATTACAATTTTAAGGTGTGTGCGTTTGTGTTTGTATGTGTGTGTGTGTGTGTGTGTGTGTGTGTGTGTGCGTGCGTGTGTGTGTGTGTGTGTGTGTGTGTGTGTGCGTGTGTATGTGTGCGTGTGTGTGTGTTTGTGTGTGTATGTCTGTGAGTGTGTTTGTGTATGTGTGTGTGTGTGTCTGACATGTTTAGTTTAAGTTTATGTTATTTGGTCTAGAATCTCCTCAATGTCGTCATAGCTCTTTTCCTGTAGCCAATTTCTAATTAGTTTTTTGCTTTCGTAGTATTTTTTATTATAAATATTAAGTTCTCTATTAATTATGTTAAATAAATGTGCCGAGCGTTTGCAGAGTTGCCTAGTGGCAAATGTAGTTCGAGTTCTAGGTACTAGCGCTATTCTGTCGGTCTTTCTATTTTTATTGTACTTGTTATTAAAAGGCAAGTGTTTATATTATTTTAATACAGTTTGGAGAACGTAGAGTTTTCGAACAGAAAGTAACTTACTCAATTTATATAGACTGTCAGTGGAGAATCTCATTCTTTTAAAATGCATGACTTTTATAAGACCACGTTGGGCACGCTCTATGTCAAGAAATCGTGTTTTTGCTGCACCTCCCCAAACAGGTATGCAGTAAACTATGATAGATTCCACCAGCGAAGTGTAAACCTCTTTCAAAAGGTCCCTATCAGTGTCTCGTAGACCACTGATTTAGGTATAATATATCTTAAGGTCTTGAACATCCACATTAATTTTCTAATGCGTTGAATTACGTATTCAAGATGTGGATACCAAGATAGACGTTGATCTACAATAATTCCTAAATATTTAGTTTGTGATACTTTTTCAATAAAGGGGCAGCCACAAAGATCTCTTGCTGGTAAACTACTGTCACAGCTATGTATTTTTATACTAAATTGATTGGGTTGTGAGTCGTTGTTTATGCCGAAGCAGATAAATTTGTTTTTGATGTGTTCAGGGCAAGTTTATTATATCGTAGCCATTTGTCTATTTTTCCTAAACCTAGCTCTGCACTCGCTTTAACAGCGTCCCACGATTCAGCAGTAAAGACTATAGCTGTGTCATCGGCGTAAGAAAAGATCTTACCATGTTCGATTAGCATGTTACACAAATCATTTATGTACACAAGAAACAGTGTTGGTCCAAGAACACTGCCCTGTGGAACGCCATATGACACTTCTGCATCTTCACTGACGCAGGAATCAAGTTTGACTCTTTGCTGTCTATTAGACAAATAGTCTTGAAATAAGGATAGTGGGGTACCTCGTATACCAAGTTTTTCCAGTTTGTGAACAAGGATGGGAACAGAGTTTGATGTTGAGTTTGATGATGATGATACATACCTACGATGACACAGAGTGTCGTGTTACCTAGATTCTGAGAGGCACCAGCACTCAGGGAACCGAGGTAACCGCAGGTGAATACTTAGCTGCTAGGTATATGTAGAGTGGTCTGACGAACACGAGTAGATGTGATCCCAGAGGGTGTGGGTGACTAGGTGCATCGTAATGCTACAACAGGAGGGGTTATCTTTCTAGCAAGGTCGGGCAGGCATGCCATAACATAAAGCCTGCGTAACAAAGTCCCAATCTACTTAAACTACCAAAGAAACACTGTAATACCTCTTCCACCTATACGCAAGTTAGTCTGTGGATTGTCATGGTCAACAGCGATTCCACGTCAGATTTACTAGCCACTAATTGACAGTGTTTGGCGGGCAGCCTCCGACCGAACCTCCATTCGTGTAATCAGAGATCTTATCTGATGTTGTGCCCAACGTCTTCGGTTGTATGTATCCCTTACTCTCTCAGCTGGTCGATATTTGAGGAAATGTTTTTGATAGAAAACACTGGCCAAGTACAATAATACAGGTACTCGGTACTATAAGGTAAATACTTTTTAATAAACTATTTAAACTGGCATCACCCGATTTGATTTAATAAAGTGATAGGTGAAGGTATTTTTGAAGTCTGTAAATAAGTTGATGATATAAAACGCTTTCTTTATATTACTGTTCAAGTTGTTTGTAATATGTGATGTTAAAAATTAAATCATTCGGTCGTTGGACGACTCGGTATTCCACACGAAAAAACATGTCTATGTATTTATTTTGGAAGTTTTGTACTTTTTCTTTCTTTTTTCGTGTGGGACACCGAGTCATCCAACGACCCAGTGAACCCTTGTGTCAGAATTTTTCAACAGCCTTCTACAAGTAGCAGGCTTCTGACATGGTTGTGTAACGACCGCCGTCTAAATGATCATAGACAGCAACCGGGACTTACTAATGTCCTAACCAGATTGGGAACAAATTCACAAAGTGACAAATATCAACTTTGTGAGTGACCCACCGGGAATCGAACCCGGGACCTTCTGCGTCAAAGGCAGTCGCACTACCACCGCGCCACATCGGTCGTCAAGTCTGAGTTTTGTACTATTTAGGCCAGATATAGGATTACCTACACAAAAACTGCTCCACTATACGCTCCACTGTAAGTAAACAATTTTGTTTAGACTAATGACGTCACGATGACATGGCCTGTAATTATGGTATCTGGTAATTTGGTACGCCGAGTACAGGGAGCTTTTTGCTCGTTAGATGTTTAGGTGGAGGCTGTCTTGCAGCGAGCTAACACATTCAGCTTTCCATATTAGCCTTATATGTTTGTGATAGAACGATTTAATCAGTGCCTGAAGCAAGAGCACAGACACTACGTTGCCTTATTATGGACAACCCAGGGTTGCCCAGGATCTGCGCTACTCTCTCGGCCTCCCGCTGCTGGCTGATTCTAGGGCTGATACCCCAGCTTTGATTCAACGTTCCACGTGTTTATGTATTGAGTGGTCATCAACTATCCACTGTTGGATATCGGTATCCTCTTTTGTCGAGGTATTTGTCATATTACGCCGCGAAAGGCGGTCTGAGCAAGATGTTATTTTTAAAAGGAACGCTGCTGCTGCCTATTTTCTGTTTGAAATGGCAGAAATCTATTACTTTATTTGACACCATACTGTGAATGATTTGCATTTGTAGGCACGGCAGGTGTTTTTTGACCTTTAATGTAATTTTTCTGCTAACACTGGCACCATACACGCTGGTTCATTGAGCGAGTAAGCGCGATGTCATCGCACTGAGATTGCGCTTAATGTGAAGCTGCACCAGTAGCGTTTTACGCGACGGAAAATTTCGTTCCTTGTAAATATGGAGAAACAATCACATCACCGGCCTCATACGTGAGATGACGATATCTGAGGAAAGACTTTTCCGCATGAATCATTTTATAATAATGATAGGGTAGGTCACTTATTCATGTGGTAATCTGAGAGCCAGATGAGCTTAAGACAGAAACAAAGATAGAGTTCATCTAAAAAGAACTGAATACAGCCAGCTGTGTGTTGCTGGATAAAGAAGGGCGGCCCATTTCTATCCAACATTCCATCACGAATATAGTGTATCTAAGAGACATAGCTAGGAAAGTCAGTAAGCTTTAATGGCAATAGACAGGCCACATTGCTCGAAGGACCGATAACCGGTGGAGCAGAAGATTTCTCGAGCGGAGACCACGTTACCAGGCGCAGCGTAGAACGGCCCCTTGAGTGCCTGAGATGGACAGACGATCTGGTCAAGTCCGCGGGAAAATGCTGGATGCAGGCCGTTTCTCATCAGACAAGGTGGAAATCTTTAAGGCCAATGTTTAGCAGTGGACGTCTTATAGCTGAAATGATGATATATCCCATAGGCACTATTATTAAAAAATCCGCGATCGATATAGCACAGGTGAGTTCCGACCTTAAGCTCAGGAAATATACGCTCGTCAGCGACAGCGACGTGGCTCATATAAAGGATACAATATACGAGTAGAGTTTTCAGGACGCAGGAACTGGAACGCTCCTTTTGTTCTTACTTTTCTGCTGAAGTTGACGTGCACAGGTAATCACGATATTTTTAATATAAAATAGACCTCAGATGAACTCTAGAATGCATATCTGCGAGGCATCGGCCTCATGAGTGTCTTGCGACAACTTTTGTGAGGTTCGTTTTCTATGAGCCGCTTGTACCCAATCAGGGTTATCCTCGAATACTCAGTCAGCATTTAAGCTGATGCATGGGCACTTCCATGCCTGACGATTCGAAATGAAGATGAAACAACCTGGACCTTTTGTCTTCAGTATTTCGGTATTCATTGTTTCAGCTTAAATGCTGACTAAATATTAATAATACATTTAAAAAAGGACGGTCTTGATTCTAGCACAAGACTTTTGAAGTATTTTACTTGTGTAGTTTGTCGACGTAGGTATATCTGAAATCGGCTTAAACAGCTTACTTAATAACAGACGTTCAATCTTTGTGTCTCAGCAGCTGGGGTTAGATAGACCAACGGTTTTTAGGCACCGCATGATATTTTCATGACCCGTAAACGTAGAAAGATTGTGGTACGTGACAATGCGCTGACGTGCGGCTGTCATACGCTTCATTGGCCTGATGTTTGGTAAAAATGGCAATATCGCGCGTCCCGTGTGCGATTCTTGAAATTTATTCTGTAGCAAAAGTGTGAATAACCGTTGCGATGTTTTAGCGCTCCGTCGTGCGTCAAGTGTGCGATCCGCTTACCACTCCATTTAAAAAATATATATTTAAAGCCACGTGAAAAATCTAGCTCGTGTAAAGTATTGCATCCCAACCAACAAACTTTTATCTGATTTTGAAGCAAGTGTGCCTATGTCAATTTTGAATTTAATTAAAAACGTCGCAATAGTTTCCCAATCATGCGTTTGGTAAACCGCTCGTGTACCCAACCCCATTATAGAACCAGTGTCTCGACCTACCATCAACAAATATCCACCGTCATTTGCACACTTCCCGGTGAAAAAACACCCCGTGGAGGAATGAAAAATGGTCCCAACACAATACACCCTGAACACCATTGAGGCTAAATAATAACTTGATTCAAAATAAGCACTGATTTGGAAAAGAGTAATGATAAGTATACCGTTTGGAATGTAAAAGTAGAAAATGGAGCCGTCCTCTAAATGCCGTACAAAATGATATAATGTAATAGAAAGACTCGTCATTTGCCGAAAGAGCCAGTAATTTAGCCAAAGTAATGTGACTTGGAAATTGTAGAGCTTCATTTGATTTATGAATTAATTGTATTTGTATGGTTAAACAAACTCAGTTTGATGACTGTGAGGAATAAAAATAAAGAGATTTACTTACTTTTAAAAAGTTTCGGTTCAAGACTTAGAGTATAGTTTTGGTATGGCGCGAGCCAGTATTTATTTTGTGGTTTTGGGTCGAAAAATATTCGCGTAGCTAAACATTATACACAATGTAAGAAAAAAACAAGTCGGCAACACATAAGAAAGAAATGAAAATATAACTTTACAACATGTACCTACCTACATACTAAAAATTTCAAAGTAGGTTAGAATAACGATTATAATAACTCGAACCTCCAATGGTGAAAGAATTAATTGGACTCTCCATAACTTTCCAAATTGTCGAAGCACCCATAATAAAATGATAATAACTGTTCGTAATTAAATTCGGCCTTTCCAAAACCCATCAAAATTTACGATAAGTCATAAATTGAATCGCAAAATTTAGCACCATCTTATAACTCAGCCGCGCAGTGAGACGTGAATGCTCCCCTACCATGGGTGTAAGATGAATAGGATTCGAAGGCGGATCGCACACTTAACGTACGATGGAACGCAAAAACATCGCAGCGGTTTGTCAGATCCATAATAGAAACGTCACTCCCCAATACTAAAACCGCAACCGACGGGCGACACTGCGATAGCGCTGCAATGTCAGCGGTTGAGCGGTTTTAGTATGGGGATTGATATGTCTAGTATGGATCTGACAGACCGCTGCGATATTTTTGCGCTCCGTCGTGCGTAAAGTGTGCAATCCGCCATCTGTGCGTAGTTCAGATTGAAATTCGTCGTACTGTAAACCTTCGCACGGCGTCTACTCTGACACGCTCGAGGGTACAGTTAGTATAAATTAGCCTATGGGAGTGAGTGATTAACCTAGGAAAAGTAGTGACATGAAAGTGTCGTAATACGCAAGTGAACGAGTAATATACCTACTACAAACGAAATAACTATACGAGTATGTAGGCAGATTTTTACCCAAACTGAAAATCGTTGCAGTTTTGTTTCATGTAAATGGACACCCGCTGGTTGTTTTTCCGTCTTTCTTTTTAAGGAAAATGAGGTCTTTTCAGCAGCATTCGTCCAAGATGGTGGGCAATCTCCAACTCACTAGTTTCTCGCTTTCAACCCACTCCTCCGGTAGCGGTAGACAAAAGGCGAGGCATAGAAGTGTATTTATGCGTCTGAGAAGGCGAGGCCACAGGCATACATAAATAACGGGCAATGGTACGAAACTGTCCGAGTGTTCGGCAGAGAACCGGCCAAGTTCAATAACACACGGACGGTACTTTTGATTTTATGATGCAATGTACCGTTTCCGGGAAAATGAAAAATTGTTTTTAAAGTTTCAGGTTATAGAGTAACACCTCGAATGATATAACTAATAGGAGAGCTACATTTAGTATTATTTGGTAATAGTGATACACCATCGTCTAAAATGCCCCTGAATTTTTTTACGTTCTTGCAGTAATTTCTGATCTGCTTACCGCGCATTAAATTAAGGCGTGATGTGTCTCAGATTCCAGAAATGCCCCGCAATTATTTTTCACAGTCTTGCTTAATCTTGTACATACATATGAACATACATATATCACGCCTTTATTCCTTGCGGCGTAGGCAGAGCGCTAACGGCCGTAAGAATACGGTCGCTATCGCCACGTATGATATTTTTAAAGATAGTTTTCCAAGGTTGTTTCAGAAAACATGTGTATCACTATAGTGACAGGTTGTCAGCCTGTTGCCTAAAAATAGTAATACCACCAATCCTCTCGAGTCCCTTAGTCGCCTCTTACGACATCCGCGGGAAGGTTGTGGGGTGATGCTATTCTAAGCCGGCATCACACTCTTCTCAAAAATCGGAAAGCCAATGTGAACTTAGTCCATGTTTACATTTTGTGATGCACGGTGGACAATTCATGACGTAAGCACCGCGAATAGAACACCCCTTATGTGAATGCAGTCAAGGATTATCATGTCGCCATCGGTTTATGGCGTTTATGGCTAGTGTTTCACTTGCACACATTCCATACATACATACATACATATATCACGCCTTTATCCCTTGCGGGGTAGGCAGAGCTATAACGGCCGTAAGAATACGGTCGCCATTGCCACGTCCGACATTTTTGAGGATTGTTTTCCAAGGTTGTTCCAGAAAACATGTGTATTACTATAGTGACAGGTTGTCAGCCTGTCGCCTAAAAACTGTAATACGTCAATACCCTCGAGTCCCTTAGTCGCCTCTTACGACACCCGCGGGAAGGATGTGGGGTGATGCTATTCTAAGCCGGCATCACACGGCACACATTCCGACTTAATAATAACAAAATAAATAAACGATTGAATCTTGAATCTTGTTCTTCCAGTAAAAGCTGATACGTTAGGATTCAGAGACATGAAAGTTGCACGTTATGCCCTGCCGTAAAAAGGATCGCGGTAGTAGCTTTTGAATGTAATTTCGATGTTGTAGGTATGTAAATTTATATCTCTATCGGATGTCCGTTTTTATGTTTCTACTCCAGATTAGCCAAAAATATGTGAGGCCAGAGTATCACTGGAAATAGCTAAGTGTTGGTAAATTAACATACAGACTCTGGACTAATTACAAAGAATTCGTGTAGGTACAGTTTTTTTTTTAAATGTACTTCTTCACTTCAGTATTCCATGTGTCATGACTAGTTCTTTAATAACCCAACTAATCGATAGAAACAAAATTTTAGGGCAAGAAATAAAATTGAGCATCATCTACAAAACTTTTCCATTAGGAAACAAAAGAACGCAGCCCGGAACTACCTCCATCCGGGACGTCTGTCAAACATCGACGGAACAAAACGCGGGTAGACCGGGGGGAAATAGCTAGTCAAGCGATATTAGCGGGTGAGCCGGGGATGGAATGGCGCTGTCATGTCTCGAGACTTGTGGGGAAGTCTGCCTGGGCACACCAAGAAAGCTTATTGGCATGAATATTTTAATGGATGTATTGTTGGTGATGGTTGATATCTTTCCGACATGAAAGTAGACAGACACAATCTCTATCAGCACAATACAAGCAATTCGTAATCATGGTATGGAAAACTAGAACATTGTGTCGAATCTTTAAATGGGCCACTTAAAGTGTCACTGTCACACACGTTGAAAGGCGGCGGTTGGCCCCGTATTCTTCAGTCGCTGAATTTCAGCTTGTATATGACATTATGACAGACGACGTAAGCGTGGAATGTATTTGATGTTATAATTATTGCCGTGTGATGCCGCCTTAGAATAGCATCACCCCACATCTCTCCCGCGGATGTCGTAAGAGGCGACTAAGGGACTCGAGCGTATTGGTGTATTACAATTTTTAGGCAACAGGCTGACAACCTGTCACTATAGTGATAAACATGTTTTCTGAAACAATCTTGGAAAATAATTCTCAAAAATGTCACACGTGGCGATAGCGACCGTACTGTTACGGCCGTTAACGCTCTGCCTACCCCGTAAGGGATAAAGGAGTGATATATGTATGTTTGTATGTATAATTAGATATACTTAGGTATTTATCATCATCATCATATTAGCCCACACCACATCTATCCACTGCTGAGTATAGGCCTCTTTTTCTCGCCGTCCTGTGCCTCCCGCATCCACTGTCTGCCAGCAATGGTCACTAGACCGTCCGTCCATCTAGAAATAGAAATTGACAATTGAAAGAATTGACTTCAAATTTTTTCATTACACTTCTATAACATTGATCATATAACGTGAAAATAATATAATATCTCTTAACACTTTATATTTACATTTTCCCAAATAATAATAACACATTTTTTTCATAACTGAATATAGCTTCTCCTATAACTTGGAGTAGCAAACTTCATTCATGTATTAAAGAATCGTTCGTTGGATAACTTTACGAGGGGGAGAGTTCAAGGAGTTCGAAAGAATGCAGCTATAAATATTTTATTGAACATAATTAATCTTGAATCGATTTGTGCAGACGTTACGATTCCTTGTTCCGTGGTAGAATTAATCATAACATTGATAGAGCATTTAGGGAGAGAAAACTATTGATTGGCTCTTTGGATCTTCGAAATGTTTTCTTTTGCGTTTCCAAATAAAGTATTATTATTTTATCAACTACGAAACTGCTACGAGACGAAGTCGTAGTCACTCCGTAGTCCGTCCGTAGCACATTGATTTTGACTCTAGCGGACAGCAGTCGCAGAGTACTCGATCTTTTTCAAATATGGTACCGATATGATCAAAAAGTACCTTGAATACCTATGTCATAGACGCAGACAAGAGACGTAATGTGCGCGCCGGCAAGCGACACAAAATTATTTTTAATTTCTTTATAATTTTTGCTCTGTGGTCATAGATGTGTTCATAGTCATAAATAAGAAATTACAGAAATATATATTCCGAAAACTTACGTGCCAGCAACTGTACCAAATATATAAGTTAGTATTTGTTGGGGATGATATCAGCAGTAGGTACTTCGTCTTATTCATTCTTTAATGTTAATTCTACGCATATCTTTTAAATAAATTTAAATAACACTTTAATGAATGATATATGTTATAAAGGTGTATAAAATTTAAATCATTATAGTGTAATAATGTGTATTAATAACACTTTAATTATATAAATTTTATAGGTGTTTAAAATTTATAAAATTAAAGTGTTATTATTATTTTGAAAGAAAGCCGGTGTCCAGTAGCCATATCTAGTTTTCAAAGTAACATACCGATATCGTGTTTTAGAAAGCTAACAGCGACATCTATTGTTATCGATCAAAAACCGTTTAGTGTTTTATAGTTCACGCCAATTTCCAAAACTACTGGACGGATTTGAATGTTTTTTTTTGTGATGTATAGCCACTAGCACTGGTCAATATCAAAGTTACTTTTTACCCGAGGAAAATTACTCATTCCTATGGAAAATGCGATTAAACTAGCGGCATGTAATCAGAACTGCATGTCTTTCTGTCTGTGGGTTTGTCTAGACTAATCTCCGAAAGTACTGGAGGGATTTAAATGAAACTTTTTATTATCTATAGCTAATAAGCGAACTTAACATATAGGATATATTTTTTGCGACAAAACTGCTTTTTCCTACGGAAAAAGTGCGTATTTTGGCCAATAGAAGCCTCATAACTGGAAAGTATACGGAAATGTGTAAGTAACAAATGATTTTTGTTGGCTACAGGCTGTTAGTTTTAAATAAAAACACGATACGCAATTTTCTGAAACGGCGCTCAAGCATTTCTGTAACGTAGCAATAATGATTGTATTTTCACGACCCCGTCTCTCTGCTTATATCCCGTATGGGATAGAGTCGTGATGCATGTGGATGCTGGTAGTACGGGACCGTCGTCACGGCGACACGCGTTCTTATAAAGCGGCGACACAAAAACCAGCCGCCATTGAAACGCTTCTTATCACTATAGACAGGACGTGATTGATATTAATGACGGTCCGTGTGCACGCGCCCTTATCGTCTCTTTGTCGTCCGTTTGAACACAGCTTTTTGTACGATTTTGCCCATATAAGAAAAACCTATATGTATGTACAGTAGTTCTATACAGGGTGTAAGGGACGGTGTAACGAAAACTTTGCAGGCGTGGTCAGACCATGAAAGTGAAGAACTTTTACTGTGGGGGCTATGGTGGAAAACCAAAAACGAGTTCCCATACAAAGTCAGTCAGCTGATCGGGAATTTTGTATAGGAGGTCGAAAAAATTTTCACGTTTCCCAACATAGCCCCATTAGCCCCTATAGAAAAAGTTGTTCAGTTTCATGGTCTGATCACGCCTTCAAAGTTTTTGTTACACCGCCTTGCACCCTGTATTTACTATTTGAGATTTCTTCTTCTACAGCCACCACTGTCCACTGCTGGCCATGGGCCTCCCCCAGATTGGAGCGTATTGCCATACTCACCACGCTTGGTAGGCCGATCGGAAAGTGCAGTGCAAGATATTATAGATATTTACAGGAACCGCTGCTGCTGCCCGTGCCCTGGTTTTATCTCCTGGTCGCCTTTTATGATACCCGCGTAAAGAATTGCGTGGGTGGATGCTATTCTAAGCTGGGACCACACGGCAAAAATTTCATTTAGTGGAACGGATTTTTATTATAATCCCTACAGGATTCTGGAGAAAATGCGAGATATCTTTTATATGCGTATCTATAAACAGCCCCCTGAAAAAATACAAAACCCGGACAAAATCACAATTCCGACAATCAGTAAACAGAATATCGTTTTTTTTTACCGCAGCCAAGACTCGAACTCTGTACCATAGCGTACCCACTGATCTGCCAACTGATTTATCGGAGCCATGCATGACCACTGCCAGAAAATAGTGCGACAATAGCGATATCTATTAGCTAAAACTAACACCCTGTCAATAAACAACAGCTACATACATATATCACGCCTTTATCCCTTGCAGGGTAGGCAGAGCGTTAACGGCCGTAAGAATACGGTTGCTATCGCCACGTCTGACATTTTTGAGGATCGTTTTCCAAGGTTTTTTCAGAAAACATGTGTTTCACTATATGTAACAGGTTGTCAGCCTGTCGCCTAAAAGTTGTAATACACCAATACCCTCAAGTCCCTTAGTCGCCTCTTACGACACCCGCGGGAAGGATGTGGGGTGATGCTATTCTAAGCCGGCATCACACGGCGTGGCGTGTGTTCATCACACCAACAACAGCTACTTGGTTTGTAAAGAAAACATCGTAACAAGATTCTGTGAAACTTTAAGGTTATTTGAATAATCCTTTCTTTACTTAATGTTAGTTTTATTTAGCTTGTCTGAACTTTAAGTTTGCGAACTGTTACTTTGATACTTTGGTTGGATTGTTGGCCCTCCATTTTATTTTCTACTTAATCCAGCAGGCTAGAGTGAACTAAAGGGAATTTTTTGAAAGTTTTGAATAATGCTGTTGGCACTATTTTACGTGTGGGACATAATGATTATGTATCAATGATTAAAATCTTCTTTATAACCTGCTAGCAAAGCTCAGTTACTCCCCTTCGGGTTGTGACTGACGATATGCGGATATGAATAGCAATAAAACTCTAAAACCCAAGATCGGAACTTTGAAGTAGCAAATAATCTCTGACTTTGCATAAATAAGGTGTAAAAATATTAGCTGCAAATACTTTAAGGGGTGAATCAGGCCATGATACTGAACAACTTTCCCCAAGAAACATAGGTCCAAATATGATAAATTTTTTGAACCTCCCATACAAATTGACTCGGTCGGTCGGTAATTTTTTCTCAAGAGTTCCAAACTTTTTTTTCATATTTCGACCTATGTTGCTTGGGAAAACTTGTTCAGTTTCATGGGCTGGTTCACTCCTTAAACTATTTGCAGCTAATATTTTTACACCCTGTATATCTACTTAGTAACCCTGCTGTCAAAAGTCATTATTCCACTGCACGCAGCAGATAGGTATTCCTATTAGATCGTATCTGAGTTTCCAATACAGCGCACAGCACAGTCTTACATCCAGGATCTCGTAGAACTATACCACGTGTTACAAAATTTATCGCAAAACCTATCAGTGAAATATCATGTTAACGCATGTTCTCTCTCTTCTTTTCGTATGGGACGCCAAGTCGTTCAGTAACCCCATAACAGGGTTTATCGGAAATCATCGATAAACTCTGGTGCCAGAATTAACCTAGTTTATACCACGTTATACGCACGTTTCTACGGTTTAAAGACTATTACCACCAACTGGATCGGTTCTCTATATGATTTGACCTACACTTCAATCAACCAGACTCAGCCTGCAAATAAATGTATAGTTAAAAGATTTAATTAGTTTCAGGAAATTGAACCCATGATATCTGGATCGAAAGCTTATACAAGTAAAACTTTCTCTCTCCTGTATGGGACACTAAGGCTGGAGAAATATCCCAGGAAAGGTTCGGTGAAGCTCATATATGAGGTGTAATAATATTAGCTCCCACATAAAATATCCCATACAAAACTACCGACTGACCAACCCAATTTGTATGGGAGGTCCAAATTTTTTTTCATATTTTGACCTATGTTCTTTAGGGAAAGTTGTTCAGTTTCTTAGACTGATTCACCCGTTAAAGTATTTGCAGCTAATTTAATACCCAGTATATGTACAGGGTGTCGGTACACTCTGTATACCAGCCAACACGGAACCAGCAAACATTACATTTGGTTGGATCTGTAATTTATCGTCGTGTATCGGAAGCTGCTCCCAGGAATATATTACTATTACCAAGAATATACTGGGAATATTACGAAGAAGAGAAACTTGCAAGATTTTGGCAAGATTTGAGCCAAAATGTTTAAGTTGGGTTTTTAACCTGCGATATCGTTTCATCGCGTAATTCTTGTATGTGACAAGACAATGTCTTTAAACAAGCCAAAAAATTGTTAGCGATATTATGAAAAATAAAGCGAAAAACCTTTGATCTATCTATTCCAACAGTAAGTACCTATTAGCTCCTATTAGCTAAGCACCTCGATTTGCTTATTTCGACTTAAACTGGTTCTCTACGCTAAGGATAACAAATTTACGGAGCTCCTACAAATAATTCAAATTTTATAAAACTTCTTCTTATTCTTCGTTACTTCATTACTGAAGGTAGTGTCTGCATACTATTTTCTTCCAGGTTTTGAGAATATTCTTCCATGTGTCTCTGTTTTGGGCATGTTTTAGGCTGTGTTTTCCCTGCGACATGTCATTTCATAGAAACCGACAAACTGGCGCCAAGATTCGTGATTCTGCTTTACCCGTCGATACGTAGCCGTCTCGAGGCAAAACTCAGCTGAAGCGATTTCTATAGGTTTACCGCATGCGGAGTTCAAATTATGCTAAATGTGTGGTCATCATGGAAATGAATGAGGGAAAATAAAACCAATATAGAGAGTATTCGGATTCGGTGGGTACCAAGCTGCTGTAAGTTTCGTATCTACATACAAAGTAACCATGAATACATGACAAATACCCTGGACATCTTTGACATTTTATTCATACAAGATGACGTGTTTCGTCATGACTTTTAAACGAATAAAGACAAAATCTAGAGGAGCCTTTTAGGTTTTTTTTAACTATGTATGATTATTAGTACAATATCGAATTTGTGTCCAGTAGATTGAGTAATTAGTGTTAAGCAAATCCAGCAAAACTTCCACATCATTACTCCGGTGTTACTGCTAATTACGGTCCAAACACCACCTTACCCCAACTCTTAACTAGTACCGAACATGAGCCATTTAGACCACGCATTGTATGTCACTAAATTAAATAATATCGAACTTTAAAAATGCGATTGTAATGTCTCATAATTATAAAAGTAAAAACATTAATAAGGTAAATAAAAATGTACCTAACTTACTAACCCTGCATTGGTCGCCTGCATTTAGTCCTTCAAATGGAATTTTTTGTTGATTGCTTAAGTTCTTTTGTGCCCGATTAATCTAGGGTTAATATAAAAAAACGAGATTAGTAGCTATCTTCCAACACGGAGTTTTGCAGCATGGTTCCTCAGTCGCTCGCTACTCCAATTGATTTTCTAATGATTTTCAAGAACACCAAAACAATTTCTACAAGGTCTTTAGAAATGACCAATCAGTGGTGCCAATCCGAACCCCCTAGTATTCGCACTCAATTAGCTGACCATACAATTTTGGTAGTACCCGAGTATTCAAGGAGGAAAAGATCTCTGACCAATGACTCGTGTAACGTCTACTACGGCTTCTACTTTTACAGTTACAACAGTCCACTGCTGGACATGGGCCTCCCCTAATTGGGGAGTATTGCCATACTCACCACGCTTGGCAGGCGGATTGGTGAAATATTTGCCTTTTCTTTAATGTTATTGCCTATTCAATTTCCACAGATTTTCTAAAACATGTTAATACACCATACAATATTAAATTCCCTGGGCTCTTTTTTTGTTTGAATGTTTCTTCATTAAGGTCCATTTTTTGTTTTATAGGTTACCTCCACCCTTCTCTTTTACTACATCCTCTAAAACATCGAATCTATTTTCATTTTCCCTCAAATCAAGCAAAAGCCCATTACAGGCGTAACGAAATGCAGTAATCGGATTGCATCTTTCCTTCGACAGTAAAGTCCGGCACATATCTAGCCACATGTGGCGCCAACTGGTCTAAGAAGCGAAATTTGAAATGTAGTCGAAATTAAAACGATGTTGATGAGGGCCCAAATGCTCTCGCTGTAATCAAGTAGATTGTTGCATTCCGCGGAAAGTTTGAGTCACAGTGTGTCATCGTGACAGAACGGCACGGAAGTTTGAGTTTTTCTGGGCTTCTAATGTCCAAAAAATAAGAAAATCATGACCCTAGTCCCGAAACAGGTCGCACGGACGCAGACGCCATAGTTATTTTCGGATCCTTAAAATAATATTGCGACACAGTTCACTTGCAATTGCAACTCAATGCGCTTTTGCAAAATGGTTTTAGATGTGCGTCGGCCCGAAGGCGGCCATGTTTCAATTAGATTTGGTGTTATCTTGACCACATCTCGCACCAGCTAGGGGTGGGTCTTCTGCGATCACTCACAAGATAATGGTACATGGGGATGGGGCGTCTGCTTTCGGTTTGGATATTATAATCTGTGGGCTGTGTTTGTATGTATGTGTCAGAGGTGCGCTCAAATAAAGTAATATTTTTGGTAGCTTTTTGTTTGTACACCTACCTACGTCATGTATGCATATTTCAAGAACAATGTGGTCCGTCGTACCATAAAATAGTGTTCGATTTTATTCCAGGAAAGGATTCAGAAATAAAATGTATGATTTAAAAAATCAACTCCATTTTTTTAAGGGGTAAGGCGAGGAACACACTTGACGCACGACGAAGCGCAAAAATATCGTAGCAGTCTTTCAGATCCATACTGCAAACGTCACTCCTCATACTAAAACCGCACTCGACGGATGACACTGCGATAGCGCTGCGTCAACAGTGGTTGAGTGGTTTTAGTATGGGGATTTTAATTTCTAGTATGGATCTGACAGACATACATACATACATACATATATCACGCCTTTCTTTCATCTGACAGACAGCTGCGATACTTTTGCGCTTTGTCGTGCGTCAAGTGTGTTCCTCGCCTAAACCAGCCCATGAAACTGAATTTCGTATCGTATGTAATATAATATCTATGAATAGAATACATTAAGAAAATAAGAATCATGTAGAAAATAAGCAGATAATTTATGTGAGTAAATGATACGTCTGCGGTAGCTTAGTCGGTAGAGCGACAGAACAGTTTTGGGTTCAAGTCCCTGTCATAGTTAAAATGTTTCTACAACTTATTTTATTTTATGGTACGTATGTAAAAAGACTCTTCTGAAATGCGATAAAGATTGTCGCGTAAATAAAATGTATGTCTCAAAGACTGCGACAAGGGTAGGCGAAGATTGCTTGCTCCAACGAAGGTATTTGAACATTCTTTGGCATTGCTTGCACCACTGCGTACCATCTACACAGTAAATGTGAAAATCAGCAGACCTGCTCGTTTAATGTTCTCATACTAGCCAGAGATAATTTAACCAAACTTAGCATAAAGTCTCAAAAAGAGTTAAAAATTGCAACTTTTTCTAATCTCTCTTTTCGTGTGGGACACCGAGTCATTCAACGACCCGATGAACCTTAGTGTCAGAATTTTTCAACCGCCTTCTACTAGTAGCAGGCTTCTGACATGGTTGTGTAACGACCGCCGTCTAAGGGATCATAGACAGCAACGGGACGGGATGGGACCTACGGCTTAACGTGCTATCCGAAACACGGAACCATCTTACTTACGGACAATCAGGTGGTTCAGCCCGCAGTGTCCTAACCAGACTGGGAACAAAGTGATAAATATCAACTTTGTGAGTGACCCACCGAGAATCAAACCCGGGACCGTCTGCGTCAAAGGCAGTCGCACTACCACTGCGCCACATCGGTCGTCAAATTCTTTTTCTAATTCCAACAGAGAATCAATCTATGGATCGTGAAGCGAATATTTAGACAAATAGACTACGGACAGAGTGACGTTACCTACAAATGAAACAGGCATTCTATCCCCTCCTCCTGGTATGCAGTACTCATCCACACTTGCAAAGACCTGTAAGAGTGCTTAAGCTACGCTGGTAGAAAGACCTCTTACCTACTGTGTGCTTCTTTCTTTACTGGGCCATCAGTATGCCTTTGAACGCAAGTAGAGACTTTTATCATACCTAGCTGAGTGACTCCGTAAAGAGTAAAATCTCTTTGGTGACTGATTTCTCTTTCGTAACATAAAATTCAATGTTATAAACATTATAAGCATTTTTATGCTAACTGGAAACCAAATCACACGCCCTTCGCTGAAAACTGATTAGATAGGTACATCATTTTGATAATTATGGTGTTTTAGCAATGCCATGCATTGCCATGAACCTACTACCGATACCGACATTTGGTCTTATTTAAAAAAACTATGAAGTTATGTTTGAAACCAAGTTGTAATCCATCCGTAACAAATGTTTTGCATGACAAAGCCTTTAGGTACTTATTTCGTTAGCTATTGAAAGAAAACGGACTTCTACTTGGTTTCATGTATATTGTATACCTACCAACTATTAGTTAGAGACGAACAATGAAGCCATAGTTATTTCAATCAGTAGATATTCCAGCTTGCAGAGCTTGCTAGACGTTCCGCTCAGATCGAATCAAAATTGAATGAGCATTCACTAGAATGGGTTCATTGATGATTAGTAATGGAAAACTCCAGACTTGGATCAAAGAGTATCAGCTAAATTAGTTTCTTCATCAGCCAGACCCAGCCGCTCAAGCTCTTTGGCTGGATAAAATATATCTATTTAGCTCCTTTCAAAAAACTACTCCTATGCTATGGAATATGTATGTAGTACAGAAATAGAAAGGGGAAGTTTTCGAGAGTCGTAAATGCATGAACACCTTTCCAAACCGGATTCTCTACAATAACGGGCCAAAAGGAGCGCGAATTAATTTAATGCATTATTAAATATCCAGCCGCTTTAACAGTGCACAGACATTTTTGCTTTCATATCACATCACAACTTTCTGAAACAGCCAGCGTAGCTATGTCGCTTTATGTAGAATACGTAAACACGTTGTTTGATGCGAAATTGTTTTACACAAATACTTTGTTACCTACTGCAACATGTTTATATGAAAAAGATCTCCTTGTGAATTGTGATATCGGTAAAATGGTTACTTACTGAAATGGTTGTTACCATATACCCACGTCGACTTTCACTTATCTCGCATTTGTCCATAGAAAATACAATAAAAATTACAAAAAAACGAAAATATAGAATGGAGAATAAATAAAATTAGATTATTTCTGACAGGTAATTTATGGACTCTCTATGATACGCTATGATATCTACATACATTGGCAGGTGGAAGATCCACGTTCAGTCTTTTAGGTAGATAAGTTAGATAGGTATAGGAAAGCTGGGTGATGGCAGCTTAGAATAACATCACCTCGTTTCTTTCCCGTGGGTGTCGTAAAAGACAACTAAGGGACTCGAGGATTTCATGTGTATTGCAATTTTAGGCATCAGGCTGACAACCTGTCACTATAGTGATACACGACTTATGTGAAACGACCCTCAATCATTTTTCAAGCGACGTGGCGATCACGACCGTAATATTTTGGTCGTTAGCGCTCTGCTTACCCCGTCAGGGATAAAGGCGTGATTTGTGTGTGTGTGTGGTATAGGGAAGCCATATTTGTCCAATTGTGCAATCAACTAATCCTGTTTCTGTAATGGACGTCGCGACTCGCGATGCATCATGTCGCAGTGTCGCGCGTCAGTGCGACACGATCAATCTGATGCTGCCACGATGCCATTACTCAATTAGGGGAAATATGATCGATCACGAAACTGTTTATTTGGAAATCTGTTCGGCATTTAGCGTTTTGTTTGTTCTATGTTCAGGATTACAAGGCTCGGACCTTTGTCAATATACAGTTTCTGCTGAAATGAACTATAAGGTAAAAATTTATGTGAATGAAATTAATAAATGATTTTTATTTACTTGCATATGATTCTGGGCAAATACACCAAATTTGATAAAAACAAAAGTATTATATCATCCATACAAAATCTACATTATAGCCTGCAAATGTAATACAGTTGTTCGAAGATAACTTAAAAAGTTGTTGCTGTATTTGTTATTTACTCCAGTTTGGTTCCGTGTTTCGGATGGCACGTTAAGCCGTAGGTCCCGATTGCTGTCTATGATCAGTAAGACGGCGGTCGTTACAAAACCATGTCAGAAGCCTGCTACTTGTAGAAGGCGGTTGAAAAATTCTGACACTAGGGTTCATCGGGTCGTTGGACGACTCGGTGTCCCACACAGAAAGAAGAAGACTCCAGTTAAAAACGTTTTCAGCCTTGATTAATAATATATTTAGTATTCTTTGGCCTTGCCAAGGATATTTATAATGTAATTAATGATCCACCTCGATTTTGCTGTGCTACTAATTTACAAAACACATTATATTCTACTTATATTTTTCCTAGCCATCTTTTACGAAAGCCGTACATCTTAGGTATATTTCACACTTATAGTTGCTCCAACATACACACTACTGCCTACCTTCGTAACTGGTTGTAACCGGCTGCAAAGAGGACGGAATGTCGGCAAAGTAAATATTTGGCCGTGTAATTAGCGACGGAAGGAGTTCCCAGCCGGGTGGTTCAGTTTCGTTCCAAACTACTGTTCCTTTAGTCTATTCATTTAATAATAATCAAATAAATGTCAACAAAAATTTAAAAAAAGTACAATATGGTCAACTCAATAACTACTTAAACTTAACCTAATCAAACAGCCCGCCTCTTATCGATCCGGTTGCAAAGGTTCCCATAACAATCGCTGCTTTACCGCGTTGAATTGCTATGGCCAACCTTTGCACCAAGAAAAAACCGGCCCGGGGGTCACCTCCTCTGTTCCGGATTCTACTACCCAGTTCAGCGACAAAACACCTTGCTTCCTTGAACCAGCATCCAGTCGTTTCCACACCAAAAGGAAAAAGTCATAATTTGTCAAAAGTGCTGCATACTTCTGCCGTTTTTTGGCAACCACAGTTTCAGTGGCGGCCCCTTAGTCTATTGGAAGTGGTCACGCCTTCATTAGTCGTGATGTGCCAAGAAACTCAATCGCTTAACTGCCTGCGTTCCTTCACTTTCGTAATGTGTAGCTGTAGGTACATGGCCTACAGATGAGCTAAGAGCTAACTGCATAATATCTAACGCCATTTAGCGCCAGATATTTTCAGTAGCAAATTATTTGTTGCGTGTTCAGGTACTTCAATTACTTACATTACCTACTGGTTATCACATGACATGTGAAATGACTGAGACTAAACTCATTTAAAATTTATTAAAAGATCAATATAAATTCAAACAGACTGACTACCTAATCCGCAATAAGCATCGTAAGCTAAGATTTGTATTGTATCATCTTATGATACAATACAAATCTGCGCCAGGCATCGTCAAATTAAATATAATAATAACAGTAATAACTTTCTGCATCATGCTTCGTCAAAAACAGAAAATAAAAAGACTGAGATGAAGAATGATTATATTGTTTTTGTTGTTACGGGTATTAAAATTCGCAAGTGATAAGATCGTAGAGACACTCTGTCAGTAGGGGAAAAACTACGAGCCTAAAACCTGATAAATAAATTAATTTCAAGTTATTATTTGGAGCAGAGTGCAATAAGCCTTTTCTTAGAGGGCATAGACAAAGCTGGCGGTCCCGTCCCGAGTCCCCTGTGTTCGACAAACGCCAGCAAAAACGCTGTGTGTCTTTGCTCAAAGAAGAACAAATAGCTGTGAAAACTGGAGCAGTTGTTTCTTGGAAAGTTTAAGGCTTGTAACATGTAACGCACACATACGGCTGTACGGCTCAGTAGGTTTTATGAGATCTAGTGGACGCCCGCGGCTCCGCCCGCGTTGATGTCGAGTTTGATGCCGTAGGATCCCCCAGGAATTTTCGGGGTAACAACTGTCCTATGTGTTAGTCCAAGTTAACCTCTATCTGTGAGCCAAATTTCATTAAAATCGGTTTAGTATTTTTTGCGTGAAGGAGGAAGGAACAAACATACAATCTTTCACATTTATAATATTTGTAGGATAGGATAGGATGACAACTAGCCCGGAAAATATTTGATGTCTTTATTCAAATACTCTTCAACCTTCTGTGGTTAAGTGAAATACCTCCTACCGCCCACACATACGGCACGACAGAAGAAGAAATTACCTACTATCGACTACATGCCGAACACTTTTACAGCAAATACCACTTGTGTTTTTGTGGTACGTTTAAGTATAACAAAATAAGTCTAAAGATACTGAAATAAACTGACGTGAGAAAGTTTATTCTCAACGTTTAGGTAGAAGACTTTCAACTGTAAAGTTTTGAAGTAAGAGACGCTGCTGTAAGATGTTGTACAGACATAATGGGTATCAATGAACAGAAGTATTTCAAGGCTAATTTGAGAGGATCGATAGATAGAGTGCTCAGTGGCAGTTATTTAGTAGGTAGAAGTTTCATTTTGATTTGGCGATAAATAGCGCCGTGTTTCGTATATTATTTAGTCATAGGTATTATTTTACTTCCGTTCGCTTTTGAAGTGAAGTTTACCGTGTGATGCCGGCTTAGAATAGCACCACCCCATATCTTTCCCATGGGTGTCGTAAGAGGCGACTAGGGGCTTTATGTGTATTGCAATTTTAGGCGACAGGCTTCCAACCTGTCACTATGGTGATACACAGTCTTCTGTTACCCTCTGTTATGCTCTGCCTACCCCGCAAGGGATATAGGCGTGATATATGTATGTATGAAGTGATGAGGTTGAAAATTATTCACTTTGAAGTAAGCATCGTACAAGAGTATTTTAGCGACAATGTTCATCGACTCATTTATCGACTTTGTTGGACCCCACACGATTAACAAGAGCTAGCCGAGTCTGTACAGAGCCTGTCTCCTGCTGCCCCGACAAACATTCGATCAGGCAGACAAAAGGAGTTCTGATTGGTCCAATTTGCAGCAGTCACGTCGAGCCCTCCACGCTTGTTGTCGTTATTATTATGTTATTATTGTGATAGGAAACGGTGGGCTTTGTAGGATGTGGATAATCGGTGTGCGAAATGGAAGGTAATTGGTTTATGACGATTTTATATTTATGGTACTAACTGGAAAAGAAGGAAGGCACTTAAAATTCTTTGATTTCGCTATTCTTCCAAAGATTTCTAGATATAGAAACATGTTTGTCTGAAATTGAGTTTGAGATTATGGCAAATAACTGCGACTATTTTTAGATTCACAAGTTTTTATACGATTTTTATAACTTGTTTACTTTTAACGTCGTCGTAGGAATGCGGTAGTTATTGCGGTGCTGACAGTGCTTGTGTCAAATGAGTTCAAAAGAACATAAAGCAAGTTTTTACGACACTGTACGACACTCTTGTATGTTAGTTTTGTGGACTTTTATTGTCGCTTAAATTCAAAAAAGTAAACATTTTTATCGCGCTCTCTAGCATTTGACGGTTAGTACAATTTTTAGCGTTGTGATTGCACCCATTTCTTCCCCGTGGGTGTCATAAGAGGCGACTAAGGGACTCGAGGGTTCACGTGTATTATAACTCTTAGGCGACAGGCTAACAACCTGTCACTATTAGTGATACACAAATTATCTTAACCGGCCGTATTTTTGCGGCTATTAACGCTCTGCGTATTACCCCTCAAAGGATGAAGGCGTGATATATGTATGTATGTATGTGATTGCACCTTCGAGTGCACCTCTACTGCGGCCTCTAGCTGCCTTTATTTAATAAACAGCTGGAAAAAAAGAGTCGGATCGGATAACACCTGCGTCAAATAAAAAAAAAAAAATAAAAAATAATAATAATAATAATAATAATCCAGTCGCAGATTCAATGCGCTGAATTTGGGATTGTTTGATCAAGCTGTCTTAATTTCTGCTCTGATTGTCATATTTTATGCTTTCTTACAAACTATGTAACGTTGTAGTTATATAAGGTGTAATAATATTAGCTGCAAATATTTTAAAGGGTGAATCAGACCATGAAACTGAACAACTTTCCCCTAGGAACATAGGTCGAAATATGCAAAAATAATTTTTTGGGCTCCCAATACAAATTGACTTAGTCGGCGGTTACATTTTGTATGGGAGGTCCAAAATTTTTTTTCATATTACAACCTATGTTTTTTAGGAAAAGTTGTTCAGTTTCATGGACTGGTTCACCCCTTAAATTAAAATATTTACAGCGATTTTTTTTACACCCTGTATTTTTTTTAATGTACTATGTAACATTGTAGTTATATTGTTAACAAAATTTAAAATATGAAACCAAAATATATTTCTAGGAAATGTTGTTACTCGCAACACAAAAGCCACGCGCGTGCCAACCCGCCAGACCTCGTAACTCAATTATTCTGGCGCTCGCAGTAAACTGCAGAAAAATACAAGTTGTCTCCACACCCCGTTACACACGCTATAAAGTACGTGGACTGTATACTAGCATACAAAAAACATAAATATACAGGAACATTGTACACACAATTTTAATTTGAATGGAAAGAAAAAATAAGGTCATCAAGAGATTTGTACTTTTGTGTGTTCAATCACACTTAAGGCGCACCGCACACTTGACGCACAGAGCGCTAAAATATTGCAGTAGAAATGTCAATCCCCATAAAAACCCGCTCAACTGCTGTTGACGCAGCGCTATCGCAGTGTCATCCGACAAGTGCGTTTTTAGTATGGGGAGTGACGTTTCTAGTATGGATCTAACAGACCGTTGCGATATTTTAGCGCTCCGTCGTGCGTCAAGTGTGCGATCCGACTAATCGCTGCTGCGAATTTGGCTGGACTTCCACTTTCAGCTCACCTGACAAGCAATAAAGCCGAAGAAGTATAAGCTACCAGTGACTACTTACCTATACCGAATAGCAAGCATCTGTCAATTGAGGAAGCCCACTTTCCGCAACAGTTGATGCGAAATCCTGTAGTTATTTCTTTTTTATCCAAAGAAGTAGGTACCTACTATGATTATATATTATTGTAAAATATGATCCAATTCAATCTGCAGGTTTTGTAATAAATTGTACACCTACGTATTTGTACAGGCTTCCTGTAAAAAAAGTAATCTCGAGAACTTCCGATATCGTCAAAGTACAAACGACGTAGAATGACGATAGAACACGTAGGAACAAAAAATGAATTGAATGAAATTTCAATGAAAACCCAATTTATAAGAACTGTACGAGGGTTTAGTCTCCCTACAATCGTGTGAAGTACTTTCTCCCCTAAATGCCCTTAGCGTTAAAAAAGTTAATATCAGGTTTAAATGTGCCAGTAATTCGTTTAGCGAGGACTTTGATCCGAAGGTAATCAAGTCCAAGATTTTCAACTCGGGTCCAAAACACTGGCTTTAGAAAACTACAGACGTCCCAGTCCGTAAATTGAAAATCTGAAAGACATTCTACTAAATTCTTTAGGCCAAGGTCCGTAGCGCAGTCGTATCGTAGAGCTCAGTGTACAGTCGTAGAGTTTTTAATAGAATGGGTGGGATATGACAACTCGTGCAGAAATTATCTTGATCTCCTATTGGAACAATCAAAGATTCTCACACACACAAACAAATCGCGCCTATATCCCTGGCGGGGTAGGCAGAGGCGTAAAATTACGGTCTTTATCGCCACATCTGAGAATATTTAAGGGTCATTTTAGATGAGTAATATATCACTATAGTGACAAGTTGTCAGCCTGTCGCCTAAAATGACACATGAATGAAACCCTCGAGTCCCTTAGTCGGCTTCTACGACACCCACGGGAATGAAATGGGATGATGCTATTCTAAGCCGGTATCACACGGCATCAGAGAATCGTGACTAAAATATACTGAGTATTTGGATGCGGTTCCTTAAAGAAATTAGATGTGTGTTTTTAAAGCTCATTACATCTATTAGTTTTCCCATTATTAAAGATCCTCAAGACCAAGACGTATTTTAAGGAATTTAATTAGAGCGAGGAGAAAAAAAATGAAAATCTTAAGCGAAAACAAAAGCCTGTTGACTGTCTAGATGAGAACTTCAAAGGACTAGAGATAATTCAATTCCCTGTGAGCAGAGTTAATTATGATGTAAGATAAATCTAGTGAGAAAAAGAACAATGATTATAAAAGGAAAGGAAGGCATTATACTATTGCGCCGCGAAGAAGCTACCTGAATCAAATCGGGGACGTTTTGAAGAAAGTTCAGGTCAGAAGTACCCTAAACCGACGAGCGTGCATGAGAAGACCGATGAATGTAGAAGAAGCGAAAGAAGTATGCCAGGATCGTAGCAAGTGGAAGGAAATAGTCTCTGCCTACTCCAACGGGAAGTAGACGTGGTTTATGTATGTTTATGAAGTATCGAATAAAAAATCCATTGTATGTATTCTTTATTGTGTACAATTACAATTCAATGTGAACTTAGAAACTAGATTACAATAGGTGAACTTATCTCTTTAAAGAGATCTCTTCCAGTCAACCTGGTGGTGTATTAGCCACATTCAGCAGCCACAACAGTGTACCTAATGCTGAAAATGGGCCTCCGCTATGGGCAGTGTATTTGAAATACTTGCCATGCTTGGGTCATTGGCTGGTGGACTTGCGAGCGCAGTCGGCTTGTACGATACCCCCACTACTACTCTAAGCCGGCAACTCTTTGAAACAGATGATTTCTATGACGAATACGCAGGTAGCCCCTTTAAAAAAATTTTATTTGTTTGTGTAACGAATCACTAAGTAAGCATGCGATATTTGCGTGCTCCCAAAAGTTGCCTTTTATAAACAGATGTCCTAGCTTTCCTACCTCATATCGAGGAACGAACGAATATGTTTTAATTAAGGCCCTTTATTTAAAAACTGGAATACATTTGGAACCCAACATTGCGTCTCGCAAATTAGAACCCCAAACAAAACCGTCGACCCTTTCAAAATCAAATATCTTAATGGGAAGAAAAATGGCTTTGAACGGGAATTTCATACTTCACGGCGGTAACGGTCGGATCGCTTGCAAATTGATACGTCTGAGGCCCGCGCGGAAACAATTAGAGATTTGGGGGTAGGCAGCACGAAGAGGGTAGGAATGTCAGATCAGCTACTTATGGTCTGATTTTGTAAGGGTAAAAATAGAAGTTGGTACGTTACATTGTTATTTCTACTAATTATGAAGTAGTATGAGATTTTTCTGCTAAAAGCTTGTAGAGATTATTTTACTTCAAAATTATAGCGGCCTCTATCATACATTCATACCTAGATTTTTAAATTTGTCGTAATCAAGCAAATTTGTTCTTTATTGCGAGCAGACCGACCAAAAATGGTTACTGATCTTGTAAAATATTAAACTTTTACTTTCTTGCAGATAGCTACATGTTATTGATCTTCCTTCTGACATGATTTTCTTCTGTGTATTGATTTTGAAAGGGGAACATAATGATAGCATCCGGGTACGATCCGACCTCTGACCGGTTTCGGAGGGTGGTTGCAAAGAATGCTATGTGTCTTTTGTTGCGAATGTTGCCGTTTTATGTACAGGATGTCCGTTTGCTGGTGAATTGTAGCCAGGATGCCAATTAAATAGTGGTGATATACGCAACTGTACTTTAATACATACTTACTATTTGGACCAATAGATAGACCGATGACTTAAAGAGAGGGGCTGGTAGCGACTGGATGGCGAAAGCGGGAGATCGTTCATTGTGGCGTACCCTGGGGGAAGGCCTACGTTCACTGTGGACAGTGAACAGTGGACTGCTATAGGTGATGTGATGATGATTTATTCAGGGCTGAAGAAAAAACCGCACTGTATTTCTTAAATGTTTGTAATGTGAAATATAAAAAAAATAGTGCAAATGGGTTTCTCAATATTATCATTGCCCTGGCCTTGTCGATTGTATGATTACTTCACATGACTGGCCTGCGGATTTTCTGATTTGTATTAATATGATCGGCGAGATTTTTATTATGTCATATTTATTCATACAACCCAGAATTTCGCTAATAAAATTAAACCATTGCTCTTTTGTGATTTGAACATACAAAATAAATACTTTAATTTTATATAAAGGTAGCTAAGTCATGACACGTTATTTCACAACTTTATGTTGTTTTCAAAAAAGAAATGCTTGGACAAAAAAAACACGGGTAACATTTTCCTTGCACCCCAATATTATGCACCCTGCGGTGCATTGTCACGCGCCCTCCCCTTCACCCCCGGTCCCCCCCCCCCCCCACTGCGAGCGGGAAATGACAACCGAGGAAAGCGGAGGGAGACGAACAATCTAGGAAAAGAAACAATGTGAGATATACAACAACCTCAAATCCTAAATAATTATCAAACACTTAAAATATCCTACACTGATATATATATATTTTTCATTTATTGCTACTTTCCTTTACTAAATTTAGCACTACCATTGTCATTTACAATTATCTAAATAATAAATTTATAATTTGTAATCGATATTTGATATGAAATACCCTACGTTACAGTATCCGTCTGTGGTCAAGTATAGATTCAAGATTAATTCATTAACATTAATTCTCAAATTGAGAAGAAGCCTTGTATCAGGCAACCCATTTCTAGACGGGATATCTTAGGCAAAAAAAATATATGTGGTGATTAGTACGTTACTTCTATTCTGATATGAACAAAATGGGTTTTTAAAGTGTCAATATTTAAAAGTCAAATATAGGCCGTCATGTGTCATCCATATAGGTATGTACCTACGTACATCTGGCTCTGCCTCTGAGCATGTTAGCATATTTATATTAAAGTATTTTAGGACATTTGCACAATACAAAATATTTTCGCATTTCTCTGAGACAATCGGAAAAGTAACAAATGACACGTTTCCCGCCACTTTTGCCTGAAATGGAGCGTTCCAACTCGGAACACATTCTTCTCAAAGGCAGGAAAAAGGGGATTTTTCAAAGTTGTCACTTCCTCTGCTGATTGTATGCAACCAGCCAGATGTACTCTGACGTCAGAGGAAATAGATGAAAATCTGCGAGAACGCGATGTAGTGGAAATAGCGATGTTATGTCAACAAAATACTACTTATGTGTTTTTTGTGCCATTCCATGTGAAATTTATTTTTAAGTAGGTATCCCAAACTAAAAGGGGAAGAATCTCAAAACGAAATAACGTAATTTGTTTCTCCAACTCAACAAGGCGTAAATACATCACTACAAGGCATTCAGACACCATACATGGGGTTTACTGGTTTTTCTCTATACTACCACACCATACGTAAACAGTGTAGGTAGGTACCTAAAACAGTTGTTTAGCTGCGTGCTAGGTGTTTTATGAACATACGTACATACATATTATCACGCCTTTCTCCCTTTAGGGGTAGGCAGAGCTTCAATAAACGCAAAAATAAAATTTGGCCGCTATTGCCACGTCTGACATTTTTTAAGGATTGTTTTCTAAAATTTTTTGACACTTCAGTGACAGTTTGTCAGCATGTTGCCTAAAATTTGTGGTACAGTAATACCCTCGAGTCCCTTAGTCGCCTCCTACGACACTCGCGGGAAAGAAATGGGGTGATGCTATTCTAAGAGGGCATCACACGGCTGTTTTATGAAAAGATACTGATTTTACTGGTACCGTGTTAGATGTTTTTGCCCTCGCCATTTTCTTGTTGCTTCAAAATGCCAAAGTTCAAGCGGGAGTTAGCTATGCACCCCGTCACATAATACGCTGGATCAATCCCGCTGACAAGTTAACGGATTATAAAGAAAACATCCCAGGGGGACCTTAAGACACTGCTCTCAAGACGTTTAGGTGCTGAATTATGTAATAATCTCATCTGCAATAAATGTAATGACTGACTTACAAAATATAAAGTGTAAAAATATTAGCTGCAAATATTTTAAGGGGGGAATCAGCCAACTTTCCCCAAGGAACATAGGTCGAAATATGAGAAAAGTTTTTGGACCTCCTATACAAATTGACTCAGTCGGTTGGTAATTCTGTATGGGAGTACCAAATTTTTTTTCATATTTCGACCTATGTTCCTTGGGGAAAGTTGTTCAGTTTCATGGGCTGATTCGCCCCTAAAATTATTTGCAGCTAATATTTTTGCACCCCGTATACTGTAATGATTCCAAAGGGTACCCACAAGAAATCGAAAAAGGTTTCTTAAGAAACATAGTTGGAAACAACATTTAAGAAGAAAATTGGTCGAATGGCGACTTTTCACAGACACATAACTTACGAGTACTGTTAAAGATCTATTTTCGCCTGTTGAAAAGCAATACCACTAAAATCCGCCAACAGTTGTTTACATCAGAAGCGACATTACGTAGAAAGGATACTGCGCCAAAAACCAGCGTGATAGATTAAAGTTGAGGTTTCCTTTTTACCCGACTACGGCAAAAGGACGTTATTGAGGTTTAATCTGTTTTCCAATGCAGTCTTGTCGGCGCCGCGTCCTCGTTCTAATCGTTAAAATATCTCTAACAATTCTTTCACAATTTATCGATGCAGTAGGTGAAACCGTGGTGAAGCTAAAAATGTTATTCATCGTATACTTACCGATAAGTAAATTGTAGTAAACTATAGTCAAAACTACTTTTGCGTGTGATGATGCGAATATTTATACTACATTATTGCTACGGCGTAGCAGTTTTCCTTCCTAAAAAAATAACAGTTCTGTATAATCAAAACATACACTTATTTTTGTTTTCTCTAGAAAATAACGTGGATCAGTAACTTTCCCTCATTTGGAACCTTTGATGGGAACCTCCTTCAACCCTCACCAGACTAACATATCCATTTATTATGTATGTAGCTTAGGGCTGATCAGTGGGGATGAAATTCAAATGACTTAAATAAAAATTTACTGCTCGTTTGATGTGTTTCCCAAAACATAGAGGGAGTCGTATAATATTTTGTTGGTCCTAAGTAGTTGTTGAAGTGTGCGTATCAAAGTTTATGGAATGGCTTTGGTCGGACAGTAAGTATGTTCTCCATAAGGTACTGCTAGATCGTAGAATACATTCAAATATTTTATTAAGGTATTGGATTTATCATACTCATAGGCGGGTCGCACACTTGATGTACGACGGATCGCTAAAATATCGCAGCGGTCTGTTAGATCCATACTGAAACGTCACTCCCCATACTAAAACCGTACTCGCCGGACGACACTGCGATAGCGCTGCGTCGACAGCGGTTGAGCGGTTTTAGTATGGGGATTGACATTTCTAGTATGGATCTGACAGACCGCTGCGATGTTTTAGCGTTCAAACACATATAAAGAACACTCAGAGCCATGAACACATCATTCAATTACTGAAATAATGTTATTAGAGTTCTGTATGAGTATGAACTTAATATATATTTATAAACTAGCCTATATGCTTCGACCAATATAAGTAGATATGGACGGGACGTACCGAGCAAGTGATTTGATCCGCTCCAAGTAAGTGCAAGTGTGTGCAACCTTGAAAACATCAGTCGGTCTTCGCGCCGGCTACAAGAAACACGTGCGACACGTCGTCTACAATTCGCAAAACTTTCATCAGAACGTCGTCTTGTGCTTTGTTAAAGTGTGTCAACAATTCAACAAACATAAATAAAGCATCAGGAATTACTTATTAGATAAAGAGTTATAAAATACATATAAATACTTATCTTATGAAATTATTAGGCTGGTTTCAGAGCGACGCGTCTCGGCAGCGCTGCACAGCCGCGCGCGCCTCGCATTACACTAGATTGTATGTAGCGTTTCATAGTGACGCGTCTTGCCTGTCTTGTCTTGCGTCTCGGCCGCGCCGCGGTCGGATCTCCTTCAATTGCCAGTAGCATTTCAGAGCAATCTTTTAAGACGTCGTTGTTGCACTCTTTTCCATATAACGTATATAGCTAATATAGTGATTACGTTTGCTGGCATAATGATTCTCTGCACTCGACCGTACACCACAACGAATTACGAAGCGCGCGCGTCTGAATGTCGTTTCACAACGAACGCGCGCGCCTGGGCAGCGCTGCCGAGACGCGTCGCTCTGAAACCAGCCTTACTTTTATTTTTAGAGTTCGAAGGATGGTTTTACAGCAACGCGGTTAAATCACACGCTTCATGCTAGGTTGCGCTCTTCGTATGCGACCGCTGGATGGATTTGCATACGAAACGCGCAAGCTGGCGTGAAGTGCGCGATTGAAACGAGTTGCTGTAAAAGGGCGCGAACGTAAAGAGCGAAAGTCACTGACATATTGCTATCACGTTCGCACTACAGTGCAAGGACGTCTCCCTGTCTCTGTCTTTGATCGTATATTCACATGATTAGAGCGTGTGTAGCTGTGCGCGCGTGTTTATACGTTATGTAGTTATGTCTTGGCACATTTTTAAAGACCTTTTTATATGCGCAAGGCATGTCCATAACTACTTATATTGGTCGAAGCCTATATGGGCCTGTGTATGTTAAGTCCCAAATAAAATGGGAAACCGATGCAGAAATAATAATAAAAAACCTTTTATTCGCAGCTTTCATGACAGCTTACTAACCGCGTAGGTGGCGAATCGCTGAAGTAGGCTAAACACGCGAGTAGGCGCAGAGCGAGTTGGCGAATCATACTCCTCATGTTCAAGCAATTCTGTGACCTAACTATACGCGCACAAACACACACACAAATCACGCCTATATCCTTGGCGGGGTAAGCAGAGCGTTAAGGACCGTAAAATTAGGGGCGTAATAGCCACGTCTGACAAATGTTTGGTTATCGTTTCAGATTAGTCGTGTATCACTTTAGTGACAGATTGTCAGCCTGTCATCTAAAATTGCAAAACACATGAAACCCTCAAGTCCCTCAGTCGGCTTCTACGAAACCCACGGGAAAAAAATGAGGTGATGCTATTCGAAGCCGGCATCACACGGCAACTATACGCAGGTGTGTTTAAATCAATTTCACATAACGCTTGATTGAGCGCACCCACCCTCCCTACTAAAATATTCAAACAATGTAATTTAGTATTAATTTCTCTTGTCTTAACTGTAACGGCCTTCCGATCCAGTGAGTTATCAATGATCGACGAGACTGTTGGCCGGAGTTGGTCGGAGTTCGGCCAACTTGGCTCGCATTAACATAAAACATCACAACTCGCATTAAAGTGTCCGAATTCCAGCACCCTCCCCGACGTGGAGCACAATTCTGATATACATAAGATCATGTTTCTTTCCCGCGGGTGTCGTAAGAGGCGACTAAGGGACTCGAGGGTTTCATGTGTATTACAAATTTAGTCGACAGGCTGGCAACCTGTCACTACGTGATACACAAATCATGTCAAAAGGCTCTCAATATTTTTTAGATGTGGCGATTGCGACCGTATTTTTACGGACGTTAATGCTCTGCTTACCCCTCAAGGGATAACGGCGTGATATGTGTGTGTATGTTCTTAATCCAGACGCTATACTATACTATATTCCGTAGACCCAACTAGTTTGAACCTTCACTATCACTACATAGAATAAAGCAAAGTTGCTTTTCGCGTCTGTCTGTATGTAGACTATCTTTAAAACTATTTAACGGATTTTAATAACTTTTTTTAATATATAGAGTGATTCAAGGGTAAGGTTTTTATGTATAATAATTGTCGGGAAAACATCTTATGCCCACGGGAAAATAAGTTGCAGCGGACGCAGCTGCTGGACGGCCGCTAGTTCAAAATAAAAGATAGAATAGGAGTGAATATCTTTCATGTCTTTATTTAGATCTTACTAGATTCTGAAGTATTTTTTAAAAATTTTTGCTCGACTAGTATAATCCATAGTAGTACGATATTACAAACATCAAAATTTACTGATTTTTGATACAGTTATTATGAATATCCAGCGTAGGTATCTGTGTTCGTGTTACCTGTTATTATTATAATAAACAGAACATGAACAATACTATTATTTCTGATCCGGATCTACTAAGTTACTTTGGTATAGTTCACAGCGAAGGTCAAATTAATAATTAATTTGATACACGTGTTTCAACTAGTAGAATACGAGGCTTGTCCCCGAATATCTCTGTCTTGTCTGTGACTCAGTAGAGCGGCACGAGGGTACAGTGTGGTGTAAGTCACGTGCTTCGGAGGGCACGTTAAGGTTACTTTGTTAAAGTAGGGCGATACTAGACAACGGTAAAAAAGTAAAAAAAAACATTTGCATCATAATCAATCATGCATAAAATAGATGCTGCAACTGAAGTAGATCATGCGTGATCATGCCTACATAAAGTAGACGTGCGTTGAAAATATTGTCACATACTGATGATGTTTCGACGGTGTAACTTCATATTTTATTGTCGTATAAATGTAAGCTAAAATTCCAATCCTGAACTGTACAAAAATGTGTTTTAATAGTAACACTAAACGCTCTATCACATACTATAATAATTATTATTAATTAACAAAATGTGGATTATTTAGACCTTTTTCACACTTTACGCACAACGCAGCGCTAAAAGAACGCATGCATAGGTACGTAATGCAGCAGCGGTCTGATTCATACTAGAAACGTCAATCCCATACTAATACCGCTCAACCGCTGTCGACGCAGAATATGGATCTGACAGACCGCAGCGTTATTTTCTCGCTACGTTGTGCGTTAAGTGTGAAAAAGATCTTAACTGCGAAAAATTAAATTGTATATTTAAAAACTATTATATCTAAGTCGTTTCAACATAACTTTCCATTTCTCCCTTCCTTTAGACAGTCTTGTTACGCCGTTATATTTTATTCAGCTACATCGAAATACTTGAACAATAAAATAATTATCGTTAGATTTTATGTTGTGGAAGAAATGGAGGGAAAAACTCGCTAAGTTTATGAAATATTGCTATTTTGTTTCCATTTTAAAGCCAGCGGTAAGTATTTGGTTGACTAAGTTTAGAACAAAGATAATAAATTGTTGTTTCCTCACAAGTTTTACATTTTTGTCACTGTGGACTTTTTAATCTATTGTTGGATACATACAATTTTAAAACTGAACATTTGAATTGATTTATGGGTTTTATTTTATGTATTTTTTAACTGTAAATAGGCTTTTCATGACTCATTTAAATAAAATCTTTAGTGGGGACGTTTAATAGATCCAAAGTCTATGACTCATAGAGCACAATCATATCGTTACAGATAGGTTAGCTTTAATCTATTTATTCCTATTTATTATTACAGTACAATAATCACTTTCTTTTACAGACAATTGCAGTGCAATGCGAATTCGCATTTAAGTGCAAGAATTCTTGCCCTCTATGTAAATGTAAATATATAACTAGTAACAAAGTAATATAACTAGTAATAATTGAACACTTAAATTTTGTCATATATTTTTGACGCCCATCTAGCTTGAATGTTCGCGTTGTTGGGGCTCGGTCTTAATACTTTGTGTCTCTGTGACAGTAAAATAAATCACGCAAAAGGGCGAGGACAGCTCGACTAGGCGAGACGAATGTGCATTTAGTAGGAAACTCTCATTCACGACTTCACGTGTGACTGAGCTCCCTCGTAGCTTTCGTAGATCCGAAGAGTTTATTCGTAGCGTCGTAGGTACTCTCGTAGCTTCGTAGAACTGACTAGGACAAGAAATATGAGCCTACAATATGAATGGATAACATGCATGCATGCACTATCACGCCTTTATTCCTTGCGAGGTAGGCAGAGCGTTAACGACCGACAAAATACGTCTGACAAATACTGAGAGTCGGTTGAGGTAATTTGTGTATCACTATAGTGACAGGTTGTCAGCCTGTCGCCTAAAAGTTGTAATACACGTGCAACCTTTAAGTCCATTAGTCCTCTTACGACACCTACGGGGAAGAAATGGGGTGATGCTATTCGAAGCCGGCGTCACACAGCAAATGGATGACGTCATGATATTATTTACTGCTACGATACAATGTACTCATTCACTTGGGTGGCCTCTCGTAAGCAGTTTTGGTAACACGCTTCATTATTAATTGACAAATATTTGTATTGTCTATCAAATACTTTACAAATAAAACTCGCTATAAACTTGTTCCATTTTCAAGATTATCCCAGTCTAAACTTCAAACACCTTGAAAAAAAATTCAATCCACATAATATTGTCAGCAGTTATATATGATTTTAAAACTTAAGAATTTGCTCGCAAGTGAAAGTGTTTGTGAATTTTGGTGACTGTTTTAATTTACCAAATTCGTAGCATACCTGCTTTTGTCCCGAAAAATATCTCGATAAAAATCAGTAACAGAATGTTTTATTGTGACCAACCACACTTATTTATTAGGACCTTGTATTCTCTCACCCTATTCATCCGGATGTGCACATTCGTCACGGTAGCCATGTCACAAGGCGGGAATCGAACTGGCGTCCCGTTGTCTCGAGGTATCTGAGGGGAACCAGTCACTCGTGAACATACAAATATGACATACATACATATATCACGCCTTTATCCCTTGCGAGGTAGGCAGAGCGTTAACAGCCGCTATCGCCATGTATGATATTTTTGAGGATTGTTTTCCAGAAAACAGGTGTATCACCATAGTGACAGGTTGTCAGCCTGTCGCCTAAAAATTGCAATACACCAATACCCTCGAGTCCCTTAGTCGCCTCTTACGACACCCGCGGAAAGGATGTGGGGTGATGCTATTCTAAGCCGGCATCACACGGCACAAATATGACGCATAGAGAAATAATATAAAGCCACTCGTGTTATTAGACTGAATAATTTTTAACAAACCAATTTTAGTAAAATTTTCATCTGGCTGCAAAATATCTTTAAAGAAGATAAAAATTGGATATATTTGCTACAAGCATATTTATACAATTCTCTTTTTCATTTAAATTAGTCATGAAGTGTTCTCTATTTGTGGCTGTAGTAGTAGTAGTTAACTAAAAGAAGAAACTTGCCTCAACTTTCAGATTTCAAAATATGTTTTTACAGCTACAAACAAGGCCTCCCTCTTTTAAATCGCAGGATTTTCTTTTCGAACTAGAATTACATAATAGGGTTTCTTGGGGAAAGTTGTACAGTTTCATAGGCCGGCTCACCCCTTAAAATATTTGACGCAGTTTTTTTTTTACATCCTGTATATTATTGACACGAAAATGCGTCTTATATCGTGGTAAGTATATACCTCTTTTTTCCTTCTTTTCCCTGACAAACTATTGTCTATCTATACAAAGAAAATCGGGCTCTTCGGACACTTGAGACCGCAAACCGTGAATCGCGGTTAATGGCGACTAATGAGTCATTCACGAGGTTCCTTCTGCGTAAGATCGCAATCAGGCGATCATTATCAGACTTAACAGACTAATAGGTAGGAAAATATATATATATACATGGGTGCTCCGAATTTTCTGAGGGTTTGTGGTGCCCTTTATATAAAACTAGTGGGTGTCAGCGGCTTCGCCCGCGTGGAAGTCGGTTTTAATGTTTTAATCCTGTAGCATCTCACAATATATTTTTTTCGGTATATCAACTGTTCTATCTGTTAATAAAAGTTATCCTCTATCTGTGTCCCAAATTTCATGAAAATCGGTTCAGCAGTTTTAGCGGGAAGGAGTAACAAACAAACAAACAAACATACAAACTTTCACTTACAAGCAACTTACAAGCATTTATAATATCAGTAGGATTTATAACATTAGTAGGATTGTTAGCTGCAAATATTTTAAGGGGTGAACCAGCCCATGAAACTAAACAACTTTCCCCAAGGAACACAGGCCGAAATAGGACAAAAAATTTTGGACCTCCCATACAAAATTACCTACCGACCAAGTCAATTTGTATGGGAAGTCCAAAAAAAATTTTCATATTTCGAACTATGTTTCTTGGGGAAAGTTGTTCAGGTTCATGGTCTGATCAGATATTTTTACACCTTATATTTGGACTGTACGCAAGTCAATTACTACTTTGCAAAAGCTTTTTATATCAAAAGATCTCTATATTTATTAGTATAGCCATTACCATTCTACAACACCCTAAATACGCAATGAACTTTACGTCACCCTTACCCTTCGGTTTTGTACTGACAAACTGACAACCGCATCATTTATCATCTGTCACTTCACTACTCGCCTTTTGTATCGGTGTCAGTATCAAACGTCTTGTTTTAGCGCGCTTTGTTGGTGCTATTCAGGACATGAATAATGAACCAACTGTCTTATTAAAAAGAAAATCACTTGTAAGCATAAAAAGTTGGCTACTTTAAAATACCTAGTATGGTAAACTTTAACAACCCAAGATCATACGATTCAACGATTAGTTTCTGTAATATTGTTGGTTTAGTTTCGTGAATTTAATATCTATTTCACAATACAGTTTATACATAGTTGTTATTTCAACGTGACTATACAAAACTAGCCCGCAATAATGCTGTACCGAGCGTGTTCCTCAATAAAAACAACTGAAAACCATGAACATCTTTTAAATTCTACGAAATGGCCATTTCACTTCAGTTCTACTCCACCTAAATGACCCTTCAAACCATGCACCGCGTAATAGTTCAAACCTCAAGTGCCCATTGTCAACTATCGAAGGCAGGGTGAACCGAAGTTTTTGTCCCTAAGTGTACATTGTGTTTTATGTAGCAGGTTTTGTGTTGGCTAAATATCGACGGTTATAGGAATCAGTGGGGTATTTAAAGTGCGAAGTCATGTTCGACGCTAGGAAACCAGCTGTTAACAAAAGTAGAGTCAATATTTTGTTTCCATATAAGTAGGTATGTATGGCCGATGTGGCGCAGTGGTAGTGCGACTGCATGCGACGCTGTGGTTCTGGGTTTGATTTCCGATGGGGCACTCAATAAGTAAGTAATAATAATAAGCTTGAACTGCCTGATGGTCTGAAAAGAAAGACGATTCCGTATGTTGAGTAGTCGGTCACGGTTGCTTTCTATGATTTTGATTACTTGACGGTCGTCACAATAACCCTATCAGAGACCTACTAGTAGTATTAGGCGGTTTCAAAAACGGTGTTCCACAAGAAAGAAGGTTAAGATTTGAGTTTGTAGGTGCAGAATTTCAGCAATATTTAATCGACTGTCCACTGACAAAATAACTGCCCACGTTAAGACGGTAACAGTTCGAAAATACTTAAAAGAAACTCTGTAATAGATCGACCCTCAAAACTTTTTACTTATTAAAAGATCCCAATCGGGTAAGCGAGGCACTTACTTAGATTAAAGAAAAAATATATTGACGGCGTAAATACCTTAGAGAAAGTAAAGTTTTCGGCACCCACTAGACTGGAAGAGGTTTTTAAATTTATTCACCCCCTGATATCGGGGGTTCGGAGGAAGGAAGTTGGCCGTTAAAGACCAGAGCGGCAAGTTAAGGGTTAAAATTTGCATAATGTTGTCTGAAGTTGTCTGAAGATCTATTGGCTACTAGCTTTCCGCATTACTTGTGTAACTAGAAATTGTATAGTTTTTTAATGTTTCTTTTACCAAATCAACTTGTGGTTTAAAAACCGTGCGGTTACCTCCTCGACCGCATCCGGATTCCGGAACTGCGTCCGGTGTCAGTGTGAATTTGGTTTGGCGTTTTGCAAAATCTAATTTTTGAATACTTACATTTAAAACGAGGCTGACACGAGTGACACGAGCTAAAAACCAGCCAGTCCCTTTCTGACAAATGTCAAATTTGGAAACAAAGATTAAGTTTAAGATAAGAATAAGCAAATATCCTGAAAATTACTACCAATTTTTTTTTGGCAGGTTTATCGAGTTTTATCTAGGGTGGAGTCCCTTATTAAAGTCACTTTTAGGTATACTGAGCCCCAGATTTTAGTATTACATTAAAAAGCGTTTTTAGGCGATAACAAAATTGCCACCCACACGGTCTGCTTTCCGTGACGGGATACCACCATCTAGGTGAAATCAAAGAACCATTCTTTTTGCATTTCAGTGTCTGTCTGTCTGTCACGGATACCGACAATTGATCTTCTTTTAAAATAATTCAAAAGGAAGTTTTATAAAATAATAAATTTCATATATACAGGGTGTAAAAAATTTGCTGCAAATAGTTTAAGGAGTGGCCCATGAAACTTAGCAACCCTAACGACCTTAGATTGACATATGAAAAAAAAGATTTTGAACCTCCCATACAAGTCTATTAGAGGTCCGAAAAATTTTCTCATATTTGTTTTTTGGGCAAAATTGTGCAGTTTCATGGGCTGATTCACCCCTTAAAATATTTGCAGCTTATATTTTTATACCTTACGTCTATAAAATGCCGAGACAGCAGTTGTTGTAATTGCTGGTGCTGTTATATCAAAGTCAAATACGATCCACTGTTATTTGAAAAGGTTTTGATAGGTGTTTTTTCTATACCAATTTTAATAATAGGTTTCTTCAAACTCATTTGGTTCGAAGTTACGATAATACTTCACCTCTTTCCCGCAATTCTCGCTCCACTGCCTTGATGTGCCGTATCAATCAAAGTACATTCGGAAAAATAAATACAGAGTGTAGAAAAATTTCTGCAAATATTTTAAGGGGTGAATCAGCCCATGGAACTGAACAACTTTCCCTAAAAACACTGGTCGAAATATGAATATTTTTTTGGACCTCTCGTACAAATTGTTTTGGTCTGTTGATAATTTTGTATGGGAGGCTCAAGTTTCATGGGCTGATTTACAACTTATTTGCTGCTAATATTTTTTCATTTTATATTAGCGCAATGATTTTATTAGTAAACATACGAGTATATACTGTGCATATGCGTATAAGTACATAGAAGGTATCCTGGTTAATATTAAAACATACAAAAGCTGTTATCCTGATAAAATGTTCCTATGGGATGCTACGGGATTAAAACCGATATCCTAGCAGGCGGAGCCGCGGGCGCCCACTTATAAAATATAAAACATGCCGGCAAAATATGTTATTACCACAGGAAAACGGTAAGCAGCGGGTGCAAACGCTTGGTGGGACACATTCAAAAAGTTGATTTATATGTATTAAGAAAATTATTGTAAAGTATACTGAAATAATCATTAGGTAGATTAGACTTAGTTTTTTTTATTGATGGAGATACAGATGACGTAATTTATTCTACTACAAATAATAAAAACTCCTCTAAACATCACGCAGGTGACTGTACAAGAACTTCCAGAAACAAAAGCATACACTGTTTAATAGACACTCTTCGCGATGGAACGTGTGTTAAGGCGAGGAGTTGCTGCTCAAAGCACGATTTCAGGGGGTGAGGTGTGGGGGGCCGCCCGCGCTCCCCGCGCTCAGACACATCATCTGGCGCTCGCACATTACGCACCCGTACGTCGTGTGTCTTATGGACATGACCGCAGTCCGACCACCTTTTAAATATATTTGAGCTTTATCCCGGCCATGGAACTTTTACTTCTACCGTGAATTATTATTTTTTTGTGATAATGCGACGAAACGAAATATGAATGTGGATAGATGGATGGACGCAGAAGAGAAGGAAGGCCTTAAAAGAACGTAATGGCTAGTTAAAACACACAAATTTAATTACAAAGTATGTTAGGATAAGTACTAAGCTCCTTTTATGAACTTGTCCTTGAAACTGAACAACTTTCCCCCTGGAACATAGGTCGAAATATGAAAAAAAAATCTAGCCGACCCAATTCAGATTCTGTAAAGTTAAAAAAAGTACGAATAGATTGTAAAAAAAGATGATTATGAATCAAACGGTGTAAACAATTATTTCAATTTTGATAGAAAATGGTCGAAAGTCGGAAAATGTCCCAAGTCCAAAAATTTGAGTACGAAATTTCAGTTATGTTTGCTATACGATGTACTGTTCTCAAGATATATGCACTTTTAGTTTCCATTCGTTTTTAATATTCAAAAATGATATTTAACTAAAATGTTAAATGGCGTTTTGCATTGGAGTCCTCAGTCACGCCTGCTTCTTGCTATAGGTAGGTACTTCATTGTTTTCTTTTGTTTATGCCGCCGGCTTAAGTGCCAACAACCGTCGACTTGGGCTGCACCCCGTGAAATACTAGAATTTACATCATGTATGTGGGATGATTTGTAAGATGAGACGAACAACTGTAAGATGAAACGAATGGACAACTGAACGATAATTTTTTAACGTAAGCCGGATGTTAGATGAATTTCGGAAGTATGATGCTAGAACGGAAAAGCAATGTAGGTGAGTAAACGAGCGTGAAAGAGAGGGTGAACAGATACTTTTTAAATAGGATCACGGGCGAAAAAACCCGGGGTAATCTGAAGAAAATTCGAAAATTAACTTATTCTTTCTTCTACATCCACAGCCACAGAGAACTTAAAACTTCGCTGTAATAACATGGGTCTATGTTATTACAGCGAAAATAAAACTAAAAAGCATACAAAAGACTTTAGTTAAGTGCTCCATCTCATATAAAACATAACCCTTTTTCCAAGCTGGTCGGATAAAAAACAAAAAGATGCAATAAAGAACAGAAAAAAGTACGCGTGACAGATAATTGCCATTCGCAAACGCCATTAAACATATCAAAAAAATTACTTTTGCGAAAATTAAAAAGAATGCAAACTAAAAGTGAAAAAACCTCAAAAACGGTGCAAAGTAGAGCAAAAATTACTCAGTTTCGGTACTCATATTTTCGGACTTGTTTGATAATATTGAAATTAAAATTGGGCCCCTATTTAGTCCACAATTGTCTTAAGCCTAGCCTCACTCGCATGCGCTTTATTGAATTCCTACTTTTTTTGTTATTTATTTCACTACCTCATTTGTTCCAAATTCTCATTTGGTCTACTTTTACATTTAGTCAACTTCCTCATTTATTCTATTTCCTAAAAATATCTCGTCAAGCCCACAATTAGGGACTTTCTAGGGCCACAGACCACCTTTTTATTTTGTTCTGAAGAATATGTCAAGTGCCACGTTATTTTAAGGAAATATAGATAGTGCGCAACGGGATACTGGGTATTACTATAATGTTATCTCTTTGATGGAAGCGTCAGTATGAACATGAAAGTTCATACTCAGCTCCTAAACCGCACCATCTAATTAAACTTTTTATACTACTCTTACATAGAAAGTGCCATATTACCCTAAAAAACTTACAGTCTGGCATGCATAGTTTTCGAGATAACTCAGGTTTTAGTTTCACAGCTGTCACCTTAAATCAAGAATTCGTCAAAACATTCAACTATACCAAAGAAAGTAAAACTAATTTATTTCCGAAACTAAGGTTTTTTGTAGTTCGTGTTCGTGTAGGAGTAGTGTGTGTAGTGACATCTCGTGTTCATTCTCATAAACATTCATTCTCGTGTTCAACCCACGAGTCGTACGAGCGGAGTAAGCAGCAGTCAGCGATGTGTCAAAAGCGTGACAAAGAGCAGCGCAAAAATTTTGTAATTGTGAAGAAGCTGGTAAGACTGCTCTCTGATGTAGTTTTGTTTGTATGTCTGAATCCCATACCATCCCGACCACAGAACAGCGTATGGGTATCACAGATTATATATACGTGGCTAGATCATGGCGTACGTAAGCAATATCGTCTTCAGACTTAAAAAATATCACTATTCGCTCCGTCCGAAGAGTTAACGCACAAAGAAAACAATATTTTGTTTTTGGTTGAATGACCACCGACTGGATCTAATTTGGCACCGCTGTGTCGGTTTCTGTAATAAGTTCTTGGGGGAAAATTGTTTAGATAACCTGTCAACCAAGAGTTATCTTGAAAAGATAATAGGTATTAAAAATTACTTGGTACCTACTGTAAAAACTTTACTCACGCTCAGAATGCACCCTGTAAATATTTAAAGTGAATTACTAGTTATGTATCACTCCTTTCTTATTATAAGTAAAAAGACTTAGTTAGGCTTTTGCTTTTCATTATATTATAAATAAAATATCGTCTATCGTCAAGGCTAGCTGAAGCGACAGTTATGATAAAATTGTTGCTCGTCTCGCCAAAAGACGTAACCGACGTAATAATAAGCGCATACTTAAATTACGCCTTTTGGTGTCAGCCATAAAGTATTTTATCAAGCAATCTGTCCATGTCACTAACGTCATAAGTAAAATGACCGACGTAATAATTACGAAAAAATATTTGTCAATTTTGCGGGAAATTTTGACACAGTACCGGCGCTGGCAAGAGCCATTTGGGTACTGGCGGGGTAGCGGGCGGTGCGGGATGTCATCGGGAGGTTGGTTTGTCGGCGAGAACCGTTCTAATTTTTGGAAAAAAATGATTTGTTGAATTAAAATCTGTTCATTCACTAAAACCTAATAGTATAATTTATAAGACATTGAAATAGGAATATTCTACATCAAGAAACTATATCAAAATAGTAGTCCAAATTACGATAAAATTGGTTTGAAAATATTTTTAATGCTCTTTTTGAGATTTTTTTTATTAAAATATGTCAAACCAATCGAGTCATACGATAGTGTTACTACTAGATAATATCTTCGAGTATGTCATATATTTTTTTGAGGTCTTGGTAGCATCAGTAACAGGCTTAAAAAATGAATCGAAAGTAACGCTTTTCGTTGGCCTTCCTTCATAACAGCGTCTTAAAAGCACAATTTGTTATCTTTTGTGTTCGCCGCCGTAATGTTCGCAGTCTATCTTCTGAGAGACCGGCAGAAGATAGAGGTACTTACGTGGAGTATAGGAAATGATTGTGATAATAGCAAAAATGTGAATGGTTGAATGGGTATGGATATGGAGTAAATGAGGCGTAGCTAGTGTGTAGTTTGGTGCTACGGAGCGTAGCAGTCGTAGCTAAGTACTACAATATATCGTCACATCCTGTATGAATGTCTAAGCTTTTACTTGTTTAGTAGAGTTCATATCTCAACGACATACTCCTTACTCATTTTAACGCCATCGAAACTCAACTGTCATTCAGTTGCCATTGTGATCTTTCTATACCTCAAACTGTTTGCAGACTTTAAAATGACAGAAATCATCTAAGTCAGATCCAATCGACATCCAACTGAAACGATTTTAATTTAGCAGACTTAGGGCCCTGGTTGGAAACCAAAAATCTTGTTCCTATTTCAACTGCAGATTGTTTATCTGTTTTGAAAAGTGACACGAATATCTACGAACACAAACAAAATACAAAGAAGACTAGCCCTGCGCAATTAGGCCGTGACGTCACAGATTCTTTTTCAATTACTTCTCGCTATTGGTTGGCGGTGCTCTCCTCACCCCCGCGCGCTAGCTTCGCCCGATTTCTTATAGAAAACGTCTCAAAACGTCATACATACATACATACTTACATATAACACGCCTTGATCCCTTGAGGGGTAGGCAGAGCGTTAACGGCAGTAAGAATACGATCGCTATCGCCACGTCTGACATTTTTTGAGGACTGTTTTCCAAGGTTGTATCAGAAAAGAAGTGTATCACTATAGTGACAAGTTGTCAGTCTGTCGCCTATAAACTGTAATACACCAATACTCTCGAGTCCCTTAGTCGCCTCTTACGCCATCCGCGGGAATGATGTGTGGTGGTGCTAGTCTAAGCCGGCATCACACGGCACTATTCTAAGCTGGCATCACACCTCACCTTCCGGCCCATAAGAACTGAATCCGTATGTGCTTGTGGGTAGTGCCGTACCAGATTCGAGGCCAATAATTTCTTATCTTTCGGCCTTTCGCACGAAACCGTGACACTCCTCAGGCCGGGCCCTTGAGAGACAGCCTCCACAAGACAGATTGGAGTGGCTGAAGGGCTCGTGAAGTAAGCGCCCTCCAATTAGTCCTGCAGTGCTTACAGACTTCACTGGAACGTTTTATGAACAGTGTCTATTAGGGTTTTTAAATGGAGTTTCTTTTTCTGCTCTCGGATACATGGGTGCGTTTAAGAGTTTAGACTCACATCTGAATATACAGGGTGTAAGGGACGGTGTAACGAAAACGTTGCAGGCGGGCGCAGACCATGAAACTGAACAACTTTTCATATGGGGACTATGTTGGGAAGCGAGAAAAATTTTTCGACATTCCGTACAAAATTACCAATCAGCTGAGTGACTTTGTACGGGAACTCGAAAAATTTTTTTCGTTTCCCAACATAGCCCCCAAAGAAAAAGTTGTTCAGTTTCATGGTTTGATCACGCCTGCAAAGTTTTTGTTACACCGTCCTTTACATCCTGTATATTCAGGGCGTTAGGGACAGCCCTCCGAATACTGATGGGGTGCATTCAGCCCATGAAACTGAACCACTTTCTCCTAGGAACATATATCAAGAAACGTCGAATAATTTTTGGTTTGCCGTAATAAATGCAGTTAGTTGATCGCGATTTTGTGCAGGAGGTCGAAAATTTTTGTCGTTTCCTGACATATTATGTTTAGTTTGAAGATTTTGGGTTTCATAATATGCATGTACCCTATCAGTATTCGGAGGGACAGCCCTCCGAATTATCTAAAACGGCTTAGTAACTATCTAAGAGACAGCCCTTACGCCAAATCACGCCTTCATCCCCCGCGGGATAGGCAGAGCGTTAATGATAGTAAAATTACGGTCTCTATCGCGACGTCTGGTAAATATCTTAGGGTCGTTTTAGGTAAGTCGTGTATCACTATAGTGACAGCTTGTCAGCCTGTTGCCTAAAATTGCTATACACTTCTACTATAAGTACATTATTAGTTATTACAGATGGTTCCGTGTTTCGGCACGTTAAGCTGTAGGTCCCGGTTGCTGTCTATGATCACTAGACTGCGGTCGTTACACAACCATGTCAGAAGCCTGCTACATGTAGAAAGCATTTGAAAAGTTCTGACACTAGGGTTCATCGGGTCGTTGGACGACTCGGTGTCCTACCCGAAAATAAAGAAAGAAAGATTAGTCATTGCAGATTGCAGTATACTATTACAGATCTGACTTTCAGTCGGCAGTTTACTTTGAGGTCAAAATTAAATAGTCCACCAGGCTTTAGAAGCGGACCAATAAAGAGTAAAACTTGACAAAGCAAATAGCAGAAGAATGGGACTTCCTTTTAATTATAAAGAGCTTGTTCAAAGAGTGGTACGAAGAAACAGTTCCACCATGCTCCAAAAAAAGATCTCGAAAAAACAGACGATTAAGAAAAACTTACCATTTATCGAGTTTTACGAAACGAGTGGAACAGGGTAGATACAATGACAATGAATATTTTGATGACTAGCTAGGTAAGACATGATTTTACTGTGGTGTTCATAAAGTATGTCAATGACTACAAACGTACCCCCAGTTAAGAAGGCCCAAGTCAAGCAGTGGACTGTTGTGGCTGGTGAGGTTACAAGTAAATTTTATTGTAAAACTCAAAGGTCTAAATGCTTGTTTTGAAGATCCGTACTTAAAGAAGATATAAATTCAGGCACTAGGGTACATTGGGTCGTTGGACGACCCGGTGTTCCACACGAAAACAGAGAGAGAGAGATAGAGATAAGAACCGCACTTATCAAGAAAAGCGCACCAGGCAAAATTCTCTTAGTAAACTTCTTGAATACCAACCACTAGTAAAAATATGCGGTGTTTTTCAGAACGCGATGGTACCACTCCCTCACAGAATGGTACAAAGCCAGTGAGTCTGTCAAAGGTCTCATTCCCAACCGGAAATCGAGCTGAGTTTTGGCGGATCAAAGAATTGGGTTATTACCAAATATGAAAAAAGAGTTTAGATGAATAAAAATATTAGGCTGTACTTGACATTTTGTCATTAAAGGACAGTTACTAAGGGCGTTCTCACTCTACGCAAACGCTGCGACAACAGGGGTTGTGCGTTGGACCTGCGGTTTATTATGATCTGACAGACGCAAACGTTACGCAGCGTTATTTTAGCACTGCGTTGTACTTATCATTTGAAGGTATACAGTGTCTTTTCCACCTGCGTCAAAATAAAACAGTCGTGTCTCGTGTCATGTCGTTCAATAAATTAAGAACAGACGCAGAAGCCATAGGTATGACAACCAATCCAAATGTTAGAGCTCTATCACACTTCAGCGCAAAATTAACGCGCGCCAACGTATGCGCCTGTCAGATCCATACTAGAAACGTCTCTCCCCATACAGAAACTGCTCTTTACGCAGTTCCAAAGCATGACGCTGCGCTAACGTCGAGACGATTGACGTTTCTAGTATGTATCTGACAGTTGCTTACTTTAGCGCAGCGTTATTTTTGCGCTGAAGTGTATGAAATGCGTTTTTCGAATTTTATGTGTCACATTTATTGCAAATGTATCCAGTAATATGTCTTCAAAAATTTCCTAGGCATATTGTCAAATTTCATACAGACTGCAGATTCTGCGAAAACTTTTCGACAGGGATGTCGAACTCCAATAACTTGTTTTTACCTATACGTGGTGTTTTGTTCCATGTGAAGAAGGTGGGGCTATGTTTCTTACCTAAAAGTATTATACAACTGTAACTTTATTACACACATGAAACTACGGGATGGGCACCTACAAGGGTTTCTTTAATAAACGAAAAGAAACCTCCACGAATTGTAAAGTGAAACCCAAGGTATAAGCTTTAGCGGGACTTGCTGCGACAACCAAAATTTCGCCGTGAGATGGTAGCTTAGAATAGCATCACTTCGTATCTTCGTGTCGTGAGAGGCGACTAAGGGATTTGAGGCTTAGTAATTCAAATTCAAATTTTGCAATTCTTGGTGACAGGCTGACAACCTGTCACGACAATAATAAACAGCCTTCTGTAATTACCCTTGCACTTTTGTCGGACGTGGCGTTAGTGCCCGTTTTACGGCAGTGTGCGCTCTGCCTACCCCGCAAGGGATATAGGCGTGATTTATGTATGTATCAATATTTTAAATAAGCATTAAGATTATTGAATTCCGATAAAATATAGATGATGAACACAGGCTTCCTTGATACTGACCTGTAGGTTTGTTCGTTCTAGTGTAGCAAATAGTAGAGAGCTGTTGCAGTACGAGACTGCCAATAAAAAGTTACAGAAATCAGTCCTCTTTACTTGGACCACAAATTTTACAGCACATCCAACGCGGGCCGTCCATTATTAAACAAAGCAATCGCACGGTACAACCCTAGCGTTAATACTTGAGCACCTTATGTAGGTCAGACCAGCGTGGGAACTGAGCGAAGAAATAATTCAGGGCTACCACGGTACCTCTTATTCTGTCGAGTTATTGAGCCGGGTGTCGGTCGGAAACGGTATTTTGTATGAAAAACTAAAAGTATGACGCCACGCCGTAAGTATTTGGATGGCGTTAAACCACTTACTTTTATATTATTTTTCTGTTTATTAATTCAAGCTATGAATATTTCTAAAAATTATGAATTAAGTCCGTAGTATTTTTGGATAGTTGTACTACACGTACAACTTTTATATTTTATGAATGACCCAGGAAGCTAGAGAATTATTAGCCTTGTACAAATTACTTACAATAAAATATTAAATATTCTGCCATCTTGATTCTCAGATCAATCAATCAATCTTCTGCCTTATGGTTTTCTGATGTAAATAGTTCCCTAACAAGCATACGTTTACGATAATCTAACATTGTGGGATTGAATCCGTTTTCTTCTATTATATCTCAAGGTTCACACTGTCAGACCACAGAGGCCATATTTATAATTCAGAGGCACAGTGCTTCTGCGGGACTGGCATTCAGCCGTGACTCGAATTCTTGTAAGAGTCTGGTTAATTTATCAGCTGTAGTGCAAGATATTATTTGGTAGAAATTATGGCCTAGAATAGCGTGTCGTGTGATGCCGGTTTAATATAGCATTACCCCATTTCTACCCAATGGTGTCGTAAAAGGCAGAAACGTTCCCTGAAAATATCTACAACACCTTGCACTGCGCTCGCCAATCCGCCTGCCAAGCGTGGTGGGCGTGGCAAATAGCCCCAATAAGGAGAGGCCTGTGTCCAGCAGTGGATTTTTGTGACTGTTGTACTTGAATAGCCTCCTTATAGAAGAAGATCTTGATCAATGTAACGATATAGAAAAAAAACTTTTTTTATTTGACTTCATCCGCTGCCGATGATAGGTAGTACAAAAATAAAACAAACCCAATCTTCAGTTTAAAAATGTTTAATCAAAACTTTAAATTCACTACAAGTGTTTGTTCATTCCTTAATCTATTCTAAACTATGTCTATTTAATTCATAATATTTACAATAGTGTTTCAAAAACATAATTATGTTCGCTATTCTACAGGTATAAGTATCTATAATCTCGAATAATACTGACACAAGTGGGTTAACTATAAATAAAGATCCTATCGGTTAAAATTATTGTATAAGTAGATAAATACTCTACGTAATTATATACCTAATTACCCATTCCTCATCAATATAGAGTTAACAATAAAAATAGAGCATCAAAATCGAAAATCGAAACTACACTTTTAGGTAAAGAAACAAGATTGTTACATATTTTGTTTACGCTTCTAAAAGTGTCACAAGGGGCTAAAATAAAAACCTCAGTGCATCAAATTTTTCAATTAGGAAAGCATCGTCTTTCTACCACAGTAGCACAATCTATTCTAGACATCTCCCTGAAAATCCTCGACAAATTGACCAGCATATTAACATTATTGTGTCTACACATCCACAGATTCAAAATGTTCTCTGTCGGTGAACAAGTGTTTGAGAAATAATAGTAGTAAGACGCCACCTTCAATTTTTCCGCCAGCAACCTCCAATCATTACCTTTCGATGTCTGAGCGTCCAATAACTTACACAATATAACCCGATCAGATTTCGTCAACACATTACTTCGGTAGTTATTGTCTGCACTAAAATTACTCCTGTAACTAGTATTCTTATACACAAAATCGTAGCGTCCCTCCTTTTTAGACAACGATGAATAATTAAACGGATTCTCCAAAATGTTTACGTTATGTGTGTCGCTACAACTACTAAATCGCTTATTAATGAAATTAGAATTTAAATCGTTGGTCTTAAGGTTGAAATTGACTGAGTTAGATTGCTTTTGTTTCTGATAAATAGACAAATTCAGCTCGAAACAGTTGATTGAATCGGTTTGTTTCAAAACGAACACGCAACTCGAAGAACGGTTCATGTTCCACAAATGGGAATAAGAGAGCTCTTGGTACTTCCCACCCGAATGTATTTTCCATCCTTTTCCAATTTCCCTAATATTGAAACATAAGTCTGAACAATTTTCTTGAAACGATATCGTTTTCGGATCACAGAGCAAAACATTGCTTAACCGCTTTTCAATTTCCAGGCATTCGTACAAAGCGAACGGTGTATCGTTGAAGACGTGGATTTTCAGGCTGTAGTACCCACAATCGCCGTCCTCTATTCTTTTTGAAACAAACAAAGCCAACTTGAACAACTTAGCGTCTAGACCGCTGAAACTTTTTCCAACTAAAACAAAGTCGCTTAGGAATTCACACACGAGGTACACTTTGCTAGGGTCGACTTGTGCAAATATTGGGGTGCCGGGCGTTTCTTGGCCGAGAGTCAGGACTTTTCTCCATTCCCTGGTGTTGATGTCGTCGGGCTTCTGGTGGACGGAGAGACTCCAGCTGTGGTTCTTTAAAGATGCGCAGTGCGGGAAAGAGAGGACGACTCCTTTTCGGAAATGGAAGTTTTTCGGGCCGCACCGGATGACTGGACTCAACTGCGTTTCACCTGTTAGGTTCAAAATTTTTGTTCTGAGAACAGTCATACTCACTCATTAGTTTAACTCGTAGAGAGGAAACTTCAAGAATTTCACCTAATAAAACAATAAAAAATTATAAAATACTATTTACAAAAGGTATTCATAGAACGTCTAGCTTCTAAGTGGGGCATAAAGCGTCTATTGTAAGTTATACCACCCGGATAGGATTAGAACCTGTGACCCGACCTGGTTCTCAAATGTCAGCCGACCGCTCAGGTAAATTGGGCCTGGCTATGTTCGTCTGGCTGGAGGTATTGTGAAATTGATTTTTACACCTGAATCTGACCTCTTTCTTGTTCTATTTTTACACTACATTTATTAATTTACTTTGCAGATTTTTTTGATACACAATGACGGTTTGGTTAGGAACGTTTAAGAATGTATCAAGTTTTAAACATCACCTGGGCCACTCTATGGCACTCTTTGACTACAATCTCCTGTTGTCCATTAATTATTGTTTCTTCAGTTTATATTGCACTTCACCTAATAAATTATATTATTTATACACAAGAAATATTTACAAAAGTGATGGTGATCATTCGTTCATATAATTTGTAAGAAAATTGAGACTCTATGTTAGATGACCATTGCTTTGCTTGCCGTAAATGGCACTAAAAGAACAATAAAATTTGATACATTTATTTTTATTTTAAAATTTTGGTATAAATGAAGTAAATACTAGGTGTTAAGTACTCAATAAAATAAAAGGTACTAGGTAGTATTACAGAAAAACTTTTCCCATCGTTTGTAAAATTACCTTTCATTGGGTAAAAACATTCATATGCCAAATTCAAATCTCATTTTCCCATATATAAAAGATACTCTGTGCTAATTTTTACCCTCCGGGTTAAAATGAATTTTTTTTGCACATATGAAGTTTCACGTAGTTTTTTGAATAGAGGAGATGAACAAGATTTTCTTACCTTCGGATAGAACAGGCCGGTTCCATTCTTCATCCGTAACTTCAACAGAGAACAGCTCCTCACCCTTATCAATGACTCCATCAGGCACAAACAGATTCACTCCACATTTGTCCAATCGTAACCAGTCGCCATCAGAACCAACTATCCTGGATGTGGCCGTTTCCAGTTGGGGCTGCTGCTTGGAGTCGACAGACGCGTTGTTCTTCAGTGACGGTGACATTTCTACACTTTCATTGCCGTACGACGAACCCGCTGAAATATTGAGACACACTAAAGAAGATATCACATGAAAAAATATTAAGAAATCGCTTAAAAGACGAGAAAAGAATATGATAGGCAAAATAAAAACAAAAAAAACAGGGATTACAAGAAAAACCATATGAAAATATAAAAAAGTGGTGATCTTCTGCAAGACTGCTGATAAGTGCTGATGTATCTGATCTGAAAGTTACATTAGACAGAAAGGATGAAGTAGAAAGCAGACAAGACAGCGAAGCAAGTAAACTCACAGCTCAAAAAGCAACTGGAATCAGAGCGGTCTGAGCCGTCCTTGCAAGCGGTGCTGCGCGCGCTGCTGCGGTCCAGCCTTACCTCATGGTCTATTGGTGCCATGTAGCTGAAACAAGATGACCAGGTCAAAATTAGAATTGGTTTCTTTATTAACCATATGGTGAATATTGACCGGTCAAATGGGGGAAAATGAGACTAGTAGGAACTTCGGACATGGTCGACACCAGCATCTATGACCTAGCTTTAACATTGTAACTGGTTGAAAACTTTGGACTCTACGTTTATTAACCAGTTATAACGCTAAAGGCTTATAGCCGGTTGATAGATGCTGGTGTCGACCATGTCCCAAGCATTTTCCCCCATTTGACTGTACATATTTGCAATAGGTAAGCCTCCATTCTCATTTTATTTGGTGTGGGTGTGATGCTCTTCTTTGTATACGCACCTGTTAGCAAGCTGTGGAACTTCATACAAATGTTCGTGTCTAGCGGTGGAGGTGCTCATGTGTCGGGTTCGTCTAGAGTCTAGTGTGTGGAACTCCTCATGTATCGTTAAATCTGGTTGGTTCGTCAACGTTCTCTTTATCACTTTCCCAAAATAGTTCGAGCCTAAAAAATTTTTTTTTTACATGTAGCTTTGACAAACAAGAAAAATATCTTTCAACCTTGTGTTATACTCGTACAACTTACCTGAAGGTGGTTTTGCATACGGAGAGGTTTCTGCCATTTTTATTTTCATGTATTTAATTACCAAGACTGCAACAACTATGAATACCAGAAATGCAATGGATAATGCTATAAACAGCGGCCAGTACGAAGATCCTAAAAAGAAATGATAAATTATGTTTTTTGTATATAGTGTCTTTATATCTATCCACATACGTCAACAGCCAGGTCTTTTATTCTGCTATTGATCAAAAATGGTTGCTTATTTTCGACTATTGTCGCCAGCACATCAGCCTACCGATTCAAGGAACCAACTTAAACTAGTTCTCATACAAATACTAAGAAAAATCAGAATAAGTTGATCTCTTAAAAGGGTAGGTTCATGTGCTGGCAAGACTACCGTCAGAAGAACACCGACAAGATATGACCTGGCTATCTTCTCACCTACCATCATTGACCATGTTAGACTTGGAAGTCCGAATGCACAGCAGACATTGTGCCACCTGATAGTCTTTTCCAGGACAGTCGCTCATGATATTGCTGAGGCACCTTCTTCTCCTGGACTGAAGACAGTCGGAGTCACAAGGAGACCAGTCCGACCATTGAGACCAGCGAGTCCGTGGTATACCACCGACGAGGATGTCAGAGGAGTCGGCTGCCAGTTCGTCTATACTGTCGTAGAGATCTGGAAAAATACTTGAACTTTAGATCTGTACGTCGGCATCACTCATATTTATTCGTAGCTGTCGTAAACGGGATGGCATATAAATTTTACTTTGAACTGCGCCCACCAACTCGCCCGCCAAGCCCATTTACAGATGTCCAACAGTGTACAGCTGAGGCTGTTCAGGTGGTTTGACATGGAACTCTTCAAGACAAAATTAGAGTGATCAAATTCTTCCACTCGCAGCTTTGGTAATTGCCTTTCATCAGACGGGCCGTATCTTACGCCTTTTCAACATATATTCTGCATAATACTTACCCAAATCACAATCAACGCAGTCCGGGCTCTTTTGCACACTAGGCCCCACACAGGGCTGTCCCCCGTTCAGGGGGCGAGGGACCGTGCATGTCCTCTCTCTTTTCCTACCATTTCGTTCCCGACTGTGACTGGCGCAGTAGCAATCTGTCCATGGAGACCAGTTTGACCAGCCTCCGTTTACTGCAAATTTTCCACTCAATGTGATTCAATTGTATTTAATAGCATAGGAACACACATGTGATGACACATTAAGGGGCTGACACGAGCTAAAAACCGGTCCCTTTCTGACAAATGTCAAACTGCGCGCGTGCGAACGGGACGGAATCTTGCCGATTCAATGACATTTTCGTATTTTCGATGATAACTCGGTCAAAAATAAGTAATTTGAAAATCAAAAACAATATGTCGATAGAGTATTGTAAGGCGCTCATTCTGATAATAAACACTTAATTATTGCGTGGGTTTTGTTCATACAGTTTGCCATATAATAGATTTTTAGAGGTAACTTTACGATGTTTTTCTATCAAGCTAAATTACTAATATCATGTTTTGGAAACAATAACACTACAGCAAATATCCTGAAGATTATTACCTTTTTTTTTCGTCAGTTTTTCTGCATTTTATCTAGGGTAGAAATCACTTATAAAAGTAGCTTTTAGCTCTACTCAGCCCCTTAACCAAACTTTTAAAGCTATACTGGTTCCTCTTATAAACCGTATGAGAAACCAGTTTTAAGTTTATCCCTATGCTGCTTGTATAGACAATGTAAGATATCGTAGATATAGTTTTAATATGACATGAACTATTTTTCACGCAAGTCAGAACCTTACGTAGGCAAAGTTGATTCTAACAATTAACCACCGCTTATTTCCCAGTCTAGTTAATTTTTACTTTTGTACAAAATGAAAATAGGCGTCGCGGCGCGTGTCAACTTTACTAAGGTGGATCTATACGGGATCAGAATATAAATTGTAAGTATCTTGACAAAGATTTTTCCTTGTCATATGATATTCCCGAAAATCGGATGCAGATTATAAAACTCACCAAAAACTGTCAGTAATGCTGGATCAGATATTCGTTTTCCTGCTAAATTCTCAGCTACACACGTATAGTTGGCCATATCCTGAAAGAATTAAGTCTAACTGAATACATGATCATTAAAATTTATTTATAAGACAGTACTAAGCGACAATGTTTAAGTGGTTTTTCTTACCAAAAGAGAAACCTGCTTGATGACAAGATCTGCTTCCTTAGTAATCTGCACATTGTCATCGACGACGACTGGGGCGCCATTCTTCAGCCAGTACTGTTGCGCGAAGGGGGCGGCAGGGGGCGGCTGGCAACGAAATGTGACAGGGGACCCGAGTTTCACAAGTTGCGACTGGGGGGCGGTTGTGAAGTGCTTCTTTATGTCTAAAAGTAAGAGTCAGTGTGCACTATGTGAAATAATGATAACTCACAAAAATCTGACAAACACAAAAGATCTGTCATTTTGGCAATAAGCTTTTACGTAGTATGAGGTAGAACCCGACCCTAAAAGCATCTGCTAGTTTAGGCAGTTGGTGGCGGGGACGTTATAGTATGTATAAACGCAATTGGCATATTTTCATTTCAATAACGTTTAAAATTAATAACAAAAAAAATAACATTAAAAATATTTTTTTTAAGTTAAAATGCTTGATTAGCATAATAATTTTTTGATATAATAATAACTGTATTACGTTAAGATGATCTAACTTTAATTTTTTATATACAGAGTGTAACAGAATTAGCTGCAAATATTTCAAGGGATGAGATCCATGCCCCATGAAACTGAACAACTTTTCCAATGTTACTCGTATACCTTTGGTATTGTATATTATATGAATTTTATATGCCTTGTTTTGTTTGTTTATTTGTGACAATATTATGCTGTTCAAGTTAATTTCAAAAGTTTATTATATCATTTAATCGTTATTCGAAATAAAATTATGTAAAACGTTGGTATTTCTTTGAAATGCTTTTTTTAAATATTTTACCAATATTAATACCCGATGAGGACAGTAAAAATCTCAAAAATCACACATTTAGCGTCTTCTCTTCGTCCTTTTAGGTACTTACACGCAAGTTCAATGGTAGCAGGCTGGCTTTTGATATGCCCTGGACTAGTCCATGCCACGCAATAGCATTGGTATTTATCACTGCCGAAGTATTCCTCCACTTGTTCTCTTGTAACCTTGTACTCTCCTTCAATGATGCGGACCCCAGTTTGAGGGTCGACAAATTCAAAATTTAAGGCTTGTGTTTTGATTCCATTGCATTTGAAGTATACCTAAAATTATTGATCTCTGTAAATGTTATGTGAAGGTAAACCAAAATGTGCGAAGAGTAAGGATTTATAAAAATAATCTAATCATTACTTTTTAAGGATCTGCCGTATAACCTACGCTGCTATCTTAACATTTTTGTGGCATTTTAAAGGCCATTCTTAAATCTATTTGAGCCATTAGAGGAATTAGTGGTCTACCAAAACTTTAGTTTTCAGTAAACCCCACACTTATCAAACAATACGTTAGTACTTACTTCTAAAGCATTAGCAGCACGACATTTTAAAGTCGCCGGTTTGTTTTTTACAACGTACGTATTCTCAGGCTCCAATAGAAACATCGGCAAGTTATCTTTCGCAGTGTGAATAGGTATTTTATCATTGTTTAACAAAGTTTTGGCTGAAGGGTCTGGTGAGTCCTTATAATTCTCCCTTTCATAATCATAATCTCCATATCCTTCGTCATCTTCATCATCTTCTTCATTTTCCTGAGGTGTATAAACAGGCGGCAAAAAGTAGTCTTTTGCTTCGTTTGAATTTTTCAAAAACTCCAGCGGTTGGGTGTCTTTGGGTTCCTTCTTTGCAGTGTCATCTAGATTGTGATGGAAGCCTACAATAAGGTGGATTAGTAGCAATAAACGAGTATGTAAATTATGTAAGCTATATCCCAATTTTAGCGAATAATTAGTACTAAGGTGAATCGCACACGCACCGGGCAATATAGCGGATTATGACTGCCAGTGTACAAATAACAACATTTGACAACCGCCATATAATAATTGGACGGTGCTATCATACTCGTGTATGCCGGTTTTGAATTAGATTACACTTCTTTCGCGTCCAACAAACTCCAGAAAATTACACGGTGCGTGGGAGAGCCACTAAAGTCATCGATTCTAATTCTCGAATTGACGTAACTCGGTTTGACGTAGCTAAATAGATATTTAATAAAAGTAATTTGAGGAAAAACAAACTTACAAGTACTACTCGTAATATCAAAGATTACTGACAAAAGTTTGAATGATTTAATAATATCTTTGTAAGTTTTGGCCATGTCCGATAATTTTCTAATTATTCTGCAACACATTAAATTTTATACGAGTATCTGCACAAGCGGTAAAAATGACGTGAAAAATGCTGTGAATTAATACAAAATTAGAAGGTGACCAAAACTTACGCGAATGAAAAATCGCTGTTCAGATCAGTCCTGAATATTGTGATAAAAAAAATTGTATGACCTTTGCCGACGTGAAAAGATTTTAATTAAGTTGGTAGGTAAGTAACTAAGCTTAGTTTTGTGTAAAAAATCACTCGCACTAGGAACTAAAGTAACTAGCCATGTAAGATATTGGAAAAATTGGTAATATGGATGTTCTTCTTTTCTTTTGGATATGGATCAAATTATATTATTTATTAACCCCAAAAAAGAGGTAAATACTTACTTTTCGCGACATCCTCTCCTTTTATATATACTGAAAAGTGCACTAAAAACAAACACGTCCAAAACTTCACTTCCATTTATAACTTGTTCTTGAAAATCATTCAAAAACTCAAGCAAGTCGTCATGGGGTTCCATCACTGATATTCACAATTACATACTCAGTCTTCGTTTTCTTATTAGTTTAAAAAATATTGAAAAGTCATTCACATTAAACATGATAGTTCAAGAGAAAATGGCAAAACCACTTGTCACAATTTCTCTAAGCTTCACGTACTCAATCAAGGAGAGGCACACATAAAGAAGTGATATCACGACCGCTAAATAGCTTTCCAGGCTTTTACTATTAAATTGCCGAGGTAGTGAGTGAAGAAGTCGTCAGTCGTAAAAGTTTACGACATGTCGTAAGAGAAGGGACGAGACTTGTCCCTTTCGCGTCTAAAACACAACTGAGTCGCGGAACTGGGGGATGAATAAAGAACATCACAGCGACCCCTTTGTCGCTACCACACTACTGCGCATGTGTAGTGTAGAAGTTTTTTTTTTGTTTTCTAGACGCTTTTCAAGTTAGATTATGAATCAGTTAATATAATTTTAACGGTTTAAAATTACATTTGATATCTATAAGCGACCAAGAATTTGGTTTTCGGAAATGGTTACAACGATTTTTATGAAAATTCGTATAGCGGGAGATACGGGGGCGATAAATCGATCTAGCTATGTTTTATTTTCTCAAAATCACTTTTAACGGAAGAAAAAGCTGGGAAAAACTCGGTCAACCAGGAACTTTATATTATAACAATATAGTATACCTATGGGAGTTAGGGTGATTTCAATATATAAAGGGTAATAGTTATTATACAGTAGAACTATATTTTACAGCCAAATTCATAGTTAAAGCAACATAGGGATCAAATGATATTGAATACTTATTATAAACAATACAAATTAATTTTGCATTACTCGTACGTGCACCCAATTTAAAAATCACATTAATAAAAATACCTTGTTTATATATTTGTAAAGTTCCGAGCTTCTGTTTTTTATGTATGTAATAAGTATTACATTTATGGGATTTGTTATAGGTATGTGGTGCTTTGTGATAATAATAAATAAATAAATAAAAAATCCGTTCACGTTGATATTATAATTCCAAACAATTATTGACCTAAGGCTAAAGCCGGGTGGGTCCATTTCGTAAATCATATTGTATTTTTTTATTAAATGAGAACTTTGAGAAATAGTCAAGAAGCGAAATACGGCTGATGTATAGAATATAACAGGATCCACGGACACTGCTGAATATACTTAATTACTTATCTTTTTTCATTACTGATAGCAGCTGTGTATGTAGATATCAAGTTCTTTTTTCTCCAACGAAAGTACCACCAAACAGTGGCTGTTTCTTTGCAATAATCAAAAAAAGAAATGGATGATCAGCTTTGAAAGGCACGGACTTCTCTACCGCCATCGACATCCCGACACCCATTACAACTGAAATCAATATTGTAAATGGTAGGTAAACACAATAATAAAAGAATAATAATAATCTCTCTGAGCGAATCTACCGGCTACCGGCGAAAGCCGGCTACAGCGACTGCTGGACAGGCTCAGCAGCTGGCGCCTCGTTGGTCCGCGCGATCGTGTGCTCGCATGTGGCTGCAATAGCCAATTTTGGCCTTAAAGGTCTTTGAGCACTTTTGACAAGTGAGTACGCCGCTTCTATAGTGGTATATTACAGCCGTCAATGGTCTGCTTTTTAACTCGTCTCTTTTAGCGTCGAGTTCGTCTTGGCGCGATTTTTCAAAGGCATCGATATTTTGCCTTACAAGACGTCTCCTTTCCGGGCGTTTTACAGCTGTTGATTCCCACGTTTGGGAATCCTTTCGATTCTTGTAGATAAGTTGGGGACGCAGCTAAAAAGCATAAGTCATCTTCATACATGATCTCGGTGATCGTTTTCTTTAGTGTGGGCCTTCAGCCTGGCTAGTTTGAAAAGCATACCATCAGTTCGGAAGCGAATTTGAAAACACAATATATAAGGTGTAAAAATATTAGCTGCAAATATTTTATGGGGTGAATCAGCACATGAAACTGAACAACTTTCCCCCAGAAACATAGGTCGGACGAAATATGAAAATAATTTTTGAACCTCCCATACACTTTGACTTGGTCGGTAGGTCATTTTGTATGGGAGGTCCAATTTTTTTTTCATATTTCGACCTGTGCTCCTTTGGGAAAGTTGTTCAGTTTCCTGGGCTGATTCACCCCTTAAAATATTTGCAGCTAATTTATTTACACCCTATATATTTACTATCAACAAGTTAGACTAATAATAGAAATACTTACCAGACGCTGCAGCAGCAACAGTGCCGTCTCTTGTCACTTCTATGAAAGTTTTCTGAATACCGCCGTTAATAAATACTGTAGTATCCGTTGCCACGTCGTGCAATCCACGCCCTCCAGGAAATATTTCAGTGATTCCAACCTATAAATAACATAATGAAACACACACCACACACCAGGCATCCACTTTCTATAGTTTTATTAATGTGTATAGAAACAGATATAGATAGAAGATTGATTGATTGAAGATCGTTTGCGCAGCGCTTGGGTGGCGTTCGAGAACGTGATGCATGCGCCACGCTTACGCCGCGTCGCGCTCGTGCTGCGTTCGAGAACGTGATGCATGCGCTACGCTTACGCCGCATCGCACTCGTGTGGCGTTCGATAACGTGATGCATGCGCCACGCTTACGCCGCGTCGCGTTCGTGCTGCGTTCGATAACGTGATGCATGCACCACGCTTACGCCGCGTCGCGCTAGTGCTGCGTTCGAGAACGTGATGCATGCGCTACGCTTACGCCGCATCGCACTCGTGTGGCGTTCGATAACGTGATGCATGCGCCACGCTTACGCCGCGTCGCGCTCGTGTGGCGTTCGAGAACGTGATGCATGCGCCACGCTTACGCCGCGTCGCGCTCGTGCTGCGTTCGAGAACGTGATGCTTGCGCTACGCTTACGCCGCATCGCACTCGTGTGGCGTTCGATAACGTGATGCTTGCGCTACGCTTACGCCGCATCGCACTCGTGTGGCGTTCGATAACGTGATGCATGCGCCACGCTTACGCCGCGTCGCGCTCGTGTGGCGTTCGATAACGTGTTGCATGCGCCACGCTTACGCCGCGTCGCGCTCGTGTAGCGTTCGATAACTTGGTGCATGCGCCACGCTTACGCCGCGTCGGGCTCGTGTGGCGTTCGAGAACGTGATGCATGCGCCACGCTTATGCCGCGTCGCGCTCGTGCTGCGTTCGAGAACGTGATGCATGCGTTACGCTTACGCCGCATCGCACTCCTGTGGCGTTCGATAACTTGATGCATGCGCCACGCTTACGCCGCGTCGCGCTCGTGTGGCGTTCGATAACGTGTTGCATGCGCCACGCTTACGCCGCGTCGCGCTCGTGTAGTGTTCGATAACGCTGATGCATGCGCCACGCTTACGCCGCGTTGACGCTGGCAGTACGCTGAGGAAACGCGTACTTAGCAAACGCCTAATGTGAGAGAAGCCTTAAACTTACCTTTTCGTACAAGCGCTTCAAGTCTAAAGTTGTCTCAATTTTGAAGGTAGGCAGCTTGAGATCCACGCGAATCACAGTCATGGTAATTGTATTTATAAGATCTGGAGACTGTTTTAACTTTAGTAAAAGAGATTGTAGTCCATCTCTTGCATGAGGTAGCAAAACCAGCATCGCAGCATCTTCGTTTTGGTATGGTATCAGGATGGCCTAAAATATACTCTCGTTATAGTGTCTGTCAAGCGAATCTATAGTCAAGACGGTTATTATTAACGGATTGTCAAACGTTCTTTTATAACTTCGTTATTTGCCGCCTTTTTTAATGGGCCATTTTAGATTTTAGACTCTATACCTACAGGGTGTATGGGACAGCCCACCGAATACTAATTTATAGAGTTCATAAAAAATATTAAAATTGAACTATTACGAAAAATACAAGCTAATCAATTCTACTTCTATGCTAGAATTATTAGGGTAATGTACTGAAAAATATAAAAAAATATGTTTTACTTCCCGTTGTCCACCGAATTATGTTTTACCGTTTTAAAACTCGTTAACTATGCATGCTACTACACCACTAGTTTCTTTTAGGTAGTTGTAGGTCTTTATGAGATCTACATTTTAAGTGACAGCTGTCAGACTTTATAGTCGTTTATCTCGTTAACTAGAGTTCGCGCCGCGAAAGAAGTCACTGATTTACATTCTTGTTCCATATAAAATGTATGAAATAGTAGAGATGCCGTTTAAACGTGTGAGACGTTCATCTCATCGAATTTGTCTCACGTGTGTAGTGTAGATAGTGCCTATGATCGAATATATGATTACACGACTCTCAACGTCGCATGGTCTTCGATAAATATAAGTAGCGAGGGGTTACTGCTTTTCAAAATCTTCATCTTGTATTGTAACTCTCTGACATTCTAAAAGTATTAATTGTGAATCTACTTGGAAATAAACGATTGAATCTAGAACCATTTCACAACATTCATATGCCTGAAAACCGCTGCTTATTCATCCCAGGGAATATTCTTTGTACCCAATTACATTGTGGTTGTTTAGGAGACTGTAAAAAAAATAAGGAAGAAAATACAGGAATACCAACATACCTGTGCGCCAAGAGCACTACTTGTACCGTATTCATAAAAACCTTCTTTTCCCATCATATTCACTTTTACTTGACCATTCACTCCATAGAACACATCTTCCTGAGGCGTGTTGAATCGAACCTTCCAATTTGCCTGTAAAAATCGTTTGCATCATCATTTCATGTTTGTAATACAAATGCTCTCCGTTGAACACAGCGTTAAAATATAATATTTATTCCGACGTCGTATGGGTGAGGTACCCTCAGATTTATTGACCTTATTAGGTTTAAGTCAAAGTACATAATGAAAAATCCCCGGCTAAGGATGACCTTTGCCATTTGAAACAGCTTATACTCCATTTTAATACATACAAGGATACATCAAACATATTATAAAATATTGGCAAGATACCTAAGTCATGGCTTTATCTATATGATATTAGAACCCAAGGTAGAGCCAAGTTTCCAAACCTGCACGTCTAAAATTGGACTGTAGTCTTTCCATTATCCATCGCCTCAATGTACCTACAAATTTTGTTCTACTCTAATATCTACTCACCGAAAAATATACAGAATTCGCCACCAACGTCACCGTGGCAGGACTGATATCTGAGGGTTTAAGGATTCCATCGATTTTTCCCATTGTGTTTTTTCGTATCTGGTTATCAAGATAGAATAAAGAATATTTATTTAAATGTTAGATACTTTAGATTACAATCATTTCTGACTCAGAGGAAGAAATGCTTTTTATAGTGCCCAGTCCTGAAACTAATATTATAATAACCTTTTTCATATTACTATTAACTTTTTGGAAAAATAGGAAAATAACCTTTTTTATACCTACTTTTATGACGGCTTAGAATATGAACGAAATCAAAATAATTACATTGTAATTTTAATCTGAATGCGAATAAGAAACTAATTTTATAAAAATAGCCTAATTTAAGATTAGTACCTGGTTAACTGAGCTTAACTCGGGTTTATCGCCCCTAAAAACTTATTTTAGTTTAAAGTCCTAATATAAATATTGTTACCGTACCTAAAGCAGTGAATTACTATGGTGAACGAACTAGAAAGGATATGATTCGAAATATTGTTAATAATATACCTGTAGAATTGAAAGATAAGTCAGTTAGCAAGATAGATTAACACTCAAAACTTACCTACTAAAACTAAATTTAGATAAATATCTACAAAGTTAGATGTTATGTTAGATAGGGTTCCCTATCTATTTGCATAAAAATATTAGGCATAATATAGGTTGGCACAATGTACATCGAACTAAAGATACTTACGCATAAAAATAGTAGGCATAACACGTTAAGCATAATTTATTAACCTAACCTAACCTAATGTCTATAAAAATAGTAACCTAACCTAACCTAATGTCTATAAAAAGTTGTTAGACATAAATAAACTGTATTATGCCAAGATAAATATTATGCGAAAAAATGTTTATGACAAAGATATAAAAGGGGAAAAAGAATTATGAGAAACATGTTATGCTAAAACATATTAGTGGAAAAAACATTATGCTAACGAAAGGGATCCCGTTAGATAGATTAAGATTATTCATACCGACTTATAAAAACGTACTAAACTAGCTACAAATTGATAAAGTTTAATACCTACCTATACCTCATACTCCTAAGATAAATATATGTACTACTAGCTGGTGCCTGCGAAATAAGACTCGTGATTGATGGTCTTTTATGACCTATATACCTACAAAGCTAGAGCAACCACGAGCTACTGCCGATTTGTTATAAGTGAAGTTGTAAGTCAACTTAATTTCCTTGTGTCGCAGTAATCACTTTAGTTGCTCTTAATCATTTTTCTGTGATTTTTGTAACGAAGAAGTTTGCCCTACTTCTACTTCTACAGCTACAACAGTCCATCCAAGATTGCCCTATCTATGGTTAATGCTGGGCACATTGTGAGAAAAGAACTGATGTTTTACTCTAATTTCAGTGATTTTTGTTAGCCCTGCGATACCTGTGTAGTCCAATGCTGGAAATGAGCCATGGACATTCACAGGGGCCGCCGCTGCTGCCCGTTCCATTGTTTCATTACTAGTTGCCTTTTACAGCACGCCAGATAGAAACTACGTTATGCTAGCTGACACCACACGCCAGACACAATCGTTATTATGTTTACCTCCTCAAAATAGCTCAAAATTATGCTGATGCTGGTACTTATTATAGGCCTGAAAATTCGATTGTATCAAACGACATTTGTATGCTCTGATCTTAACCAAACTCAAACGATGCAGAATCAATCGCTGATTCCTGTTATGTATAAAATACTATAATCGCAAAAAATGGCTGTTGATGCAAATAGCCTTGGACCCGTCGATATGAACTCACCTCATCATTTACGCTTTGAGCAACTTTATCCGCCTCTTTCATATTGACGGAGTATACTCTTGAATGTAAAATTTCTTTAGCTTTGTGATAGAAGTCCTTATTTAGGTGCACTGTGTCGCTGATGTAGATGAAATTAACTATTTTTACAAGCAAATTGGGAAAGCCCGATTGAATGCTATCGATGCTAGTTATGAGGTCCATGATATATTTTTTTGCCTGCAACAATATTCAAGTTCTTAGTTAACTCGTCTTTGCCAGACTCTTTTATCTTTTTTTATTAACATAAAACAGATGGAAGGTCACGTCTTGGTCACGTCTTGCTACTTGTTTGACATACATTTAACTTTAGCATTTTTTTCGGTAAAGAAAATTCACGAAATACAAGCAAAAGCTTTCGAGTAAGCAGCTACTCAAGTTCATTTATTGGTAGGTACTAGTTTGTTCTCTACGAAAATACATCCTGTGTCTCGTTTTTCGAAACCACAGGCTACTACTCCACAGGTGAAATTCGATGTACATTGCGTAGCAGATCAAAAATCCTGGTTTTATAATGACCAACCGGCTACGCAATGTACATCGAATTTCACCTGTAGAATTGTAGCTTGTAGCTTCGTTGCTTAGACCACTGGTTGGTTAAGGTTACCCACCATTTTGAGAGAAAAGAGATTTTGAGACAGAACGAAGTTGATACCTACCGATGTTTTGCCATTGATGCCAAGTGCGTCCCTGAGGTTTTTATCAGTTTTTTCGTAGCCTGCCCCAAGTACCAACACTCCTAAAGGCATCATAGCCGAAAACGGAGAACACACTGCGCTATTCAGGTGTTTATTATTTGATGTTACGGTCTGAAATTAACAAAATTTTGTTTTTGGTTTTAGATTGTCTAGCAATTTCCAACCGTATCATACGAGTAGGTGTTTGCGTCAGGTTTTCGGCTGCTTAAATTTCAAGCTGTTAAAGGCATTTTATTATTAGAGTTCGAGTCCCGGCTAATGTTATAATGCTTATAGCCTCAAACGGATTTCATTTAAATCTATTGTCACATTGTTTGAACTGTTTATTACTGTTCTGGCGTCCAGCTGCCAGTTGTTTGGGCTGTTATAGACAGCAGCCCATTCCCCTTAGGAGGCTCTCATTCAGTGTGAGAGAATATACTGTTGTACTGCCTAAAGTATAGGTTACATTACAACTTAAATACTCTTCGGGGTATACCGTACTGTGTAGTACTTGAATTGGTATAATAAATAGTTACATAAAGAAATCTCTCTCGAATTGTGCCATCTAAATCCAACAGTAATGAAGTTGTTCTGTGAAGCCGCTTCCTCAAATTATTCGCAGTCGAGTTGACACAGCCGTATGTATGGTTTATTTTTCTAAGTTCAGCACTGGCCAGTGCAAGTGTAACTGAAATATGACTGAAAAATAAATATGTTATACAGGATGTTAAGAAAAGTACTAATTTCCTGTTTTTAAATGAACCAGCCCATGAAACTGAACAACTTTAAAATACCAAAACATTTTTTGAACTTCACATACAACCTGACTCGGTTGGTCTAAGCTTGTCTGACTAGCTATAGGACCACCTACATTGTACCCCTTGTTTTCTTTTTGTAATGTCCATTTCTTATTTTATGTGCAACTAGCTAGTGCCCGCGAACTTCGTCCTGCCAAGGGATGTTTATGTGCCAACAGAAACCGACTTTTTGTTTCTTGTTCCTACTATACAACGTGATACAACAGTCACAGCTTATTAATAGTTTTATTATAGATGCTTATCATGCCTATTTTTTGAGCCTACGTTTCGGGTCGCTGATGAGGCAGAGAAGTTAGTTTAGTTACCTTTATATCTTTATGCGTCATACAACGAAAAGTTTTAATGTATAGGTACTAGCGGTGTCCAGTAGCCAATGTAGGTATAGTTTTCGAAAGAACATACCGATAGCATGTTTTAGAAAACTAACAGCGACATCTATTGTTATATAAGAGCAACCGTTTTGTGGTTTTTTTTTACGCTAATCTCCTAAACTAAACGACATATTTAAATGAAACCTTTTGTAATGTATAGCTACCGGCCTGTTCAACAACTAGGTTACTTTTTAGTATAGGAAAATCACTCATTCCTACGCGAAAATACGATCGAACTAGCGGCATATACAACCAGAACTGTACGTCGTTCTGTCTGTGGGTTTGTCCACGCTATCTCCGAAACTACTGGATGGATTTGAATGAATGATTTATTGTGTATGGCAAATAAGCCAACTTAACATATAGTATATAGTATATCGACAGACTTTCACACTGTCATGACTCATAATAATAAAATTATCCTCTTCCTTTTTTAGTGCGAAATCTAATCATGGCGTTTTTGCAACATTAAAGTCTTAGACTATAAATTCCTCATGAAGACGCAAAGACTATAGCAAAATTACATTTGACATTGGCATACATATGAGATTCGACATCACATTTGACTACACGTTTCTAAATTTATCCTTTGCAGCATTTCTCCCAGCCACACACTTTTTATTTTTTATTTACTGATTTGTCTACTTCTTTCTTTTCTTTTTCATGTTGAACACCGTCCTACGACCCAATTGTCCCTATACATTATACTTTTTCAACCGCCTTCTACAAGAAGCCGGCTTCTAACATGGTTGTGTAAGGATCGCCGACTGATTAGTAGAAAATGTGTTTCATAAAAATATATTTTGAAGGTTTAGTTGAAACATTGGTGCCTTCAAAATTTTGATGGTGAATAATGGATAAGACGAAATAAAGAAACCCGAATGTAATAAAAATAACAATATGCTGAATATACGTACGTATAAATTGTATTATCATCTTGCTTTCGAGGTCGGCTGTAGATAAATGTACCTAGGTATTGCACGGTTTCATTAAAAAAAGTTAATCGAAATCGAAGTATCTTTTGTGCATGATTGAAAATACAGAAGTTTTGACAAAGTTAATTTGATCTATGTTGCATGCAAACTATGCGATATTTGTATTTTGTAAAGTATGAATGTTGCTGATAGTAACTTTTCTGCCTAGACTACAGTAGTACACTAGTAGTGAGTGCCTAGTAACTTCTACAGCCACTACAATCTACTGCTGGACATGGGCCTCCCCCAAATTGGGGGGTATTGCCATACTTCCACGCTTGGCAGGTGGATTGGCGAGCGCAGAGCAAGATATTGTAGATATTCATAGAGGACGCTGCTGCCCGTTCCATAGATTCATCCCTTAGTCGCCTTTTATGACACCCGCAGGTAGAAATGGGGTGATGCTATTCTAAGCCGGGACCATACGGCATAGACTTCTTTCAAACTGTCAGACACAATTTGCTCTTTTTTATAAACAATTTTATGTTCCTAATTGAAACGCGGCATGAATGGGATAAAAAATAAAGGTACTGCCTCGGGGCTGGGCATGCTGACCACACAGCATATAACTTACGACAATCGGGTAGTTCAGCCCGCAATTCGTTCGTTTTCGTGTGGGACACCGAGTCGTTTAACGACTCGATGAACCCTAGTGTCAGAATTTTTCAACCGCCTTCTACAAGTAGCAGGCTTCTGACATGGTTGTGTAACGACCGCCGCTAAGTGATCATAGACAGCAACCGGGACCTACGGCTTAACGTGCCATCCGAAACACGGAACCATCTTACTTACGGACAATCGGGTGGTTCAGCCCACAATGACCTAACCAGACTGGGAACAAATTCCCAAAGTGATAAACATCAACCTTGAACCCGGGACCTTCTGCGTCAAAGGCAGTCGCACTACCACTGCGCCACATCAGTTGTCGACAAGGTATGATAAATCAATTAAACTCAGAGTATAATCAATTTTACGAATAGCAATTTTTTCAACTATGCATAGTCCATAAATGTTTCTCGTCTCATATGGTTTATGTGTGGTTTATAAATTCGAAAACCTGCTTTAAGACTTCCTTCTCTACAAATTACTTTCTCTTAATCATACATCATCATCATCATTCTCCTTGCCTTATCCCGTTCTCTGTCGGGGTCGGCTACCTAACCTAGGGGATTTGACGTGGAACCAAGTTTTTACACAGAGCGACTGCCATCTGACCTCTGCAACCCAAAGGCTAACCTGGCCCGAATCCTAGGTTAAGTCACATTCAAATAATTTTTATTTGAATATGGGTTTCATCACGATGTTTTCCTTCACCGTAAGAGCAGTCGGTAAATGTACATGAGTAAAAACACATTGGTACATGGCGGGGATCGAACTCGGGTCTCCCGATTGTAAGACCGGTGTCCTGACCACTTGGCCACCGACGCTCTTAATCATACATAACAATATAGAAAACTACGAATTATTTCAGCTTAAAATTTTATCCTGACAACCTGTCACTGTCACTATAGTGATACACGAAGTATTTGAAACATCATGGAAACAACCCTCAAACATTTGTCAGACGTGGCAATAATGACCGTTACTTTACGGTAATTTAAGCTCTGCCTACACCGCCAGGGAGATAAAAATTGAATAATCGTGATTTTATTAATGTTTTTTTTTTAAATTAAGTTTTGGTGAGCGTCAGGATGGCACATGTAGGTATACAGATTTTAAGGAAATAACTATAACATTTTAAGAAATGTACCTAATTTGTACCTACCACATACTTAACCAAGAGCTAAAAACCGGTCCCTTTCTGACAAATGTCAAACTGCGCGCGTGCGATCGGGACGGAATCTTGCCGATTCAATGATATTTTCGTATTTTCGATGATAACTCGGTCTAAAATAAGTAATTTGAAAATCAAAAACAATATGTCGATAGACGCTCATTCTGATAATAAACACTTAATTATTGCGTGGGTTTTGTTCGTACAGTTTGCGATATAATAGATTTTTAGAAGTAACTTTACGATGTTTTTCTATCAAGCTAAATTACTAATATCATGTTTTGGAAACAATAGCACTACAGCAAATTTCCTGAAGATTATTACCTTTTTTTTTCGTCAGTTTTTCTGCAATTTATCTAGGGTAGAAATCACTTATAAAAGTAGCTTTTAGCTCTACTCAGCCCCTTAATACTTTGACTACAATTTTAAAATCTTTATACACCGGCGGCGGTTCTGACGTCAGTCAGGCTGGCCGGTGAAATGTTAATGAAGATTGTTATTATTAACTAGCTGGTGCCCGCGAACTTCGTTTCGCCATATATCATCCATCATATAAGCTATATAAAGGAAGCTCACTGATAAACATGGGCCTCCCCCATAGACTCTAAGAACCATAAAATAATATATTATAAGCTTATATTAAATTGTTGGTAGATAGGTACCCAAAAACTTGGTTTCGCCGACTATACAGTGTGTAAAAATATTAGCTGCAAATATTTAAATGGGTGAATCAGTCCATGAAACTGTACAACTTTCCCCAAGCAACATAGGTCGAAATATGGAAAAAATTTTTGGACCTCCCATACATAATGTAGCAGCCGAGCAAGTCAACTGTATGGGAGGCCCAAATGTTTTTTTCATATTTCGACCTATGTATTCCTTGGGGAAAGTTGTTCAGATTCATGGGCTGATTCACCCCTTAAAATATTTGCAGCTAATTTTTTTACACTTTATATGTAATTTAAAAAAACTGTTGAATCCTAAATTTACAATTTCCACATGCAAAAAAGAGTAAGAAAACGGTGATTCTTTTATATATGTTTGGTCTTTTTGATTCCTGTAGGTTGAATTTGCTGAATCAGGTTACAGATTAGTCACTCCCTGTTCCAAATCCTCGCTTTCCAGTTCATTTTAGCAATTTTTTTAAAATCGTGCGTTTACTTCCAAAGGTATCAATTCCGTGAAGTAGACTGATGCCACATTTCTTAACATTGTGATGGATGAATAAAGACCGAGTTCATGAGTGTGAATAAATAAAACATAAGCTTATTAAAAACCAAGTAATCCCACTACAAATCCTATCCTATCCTACTTCCTACTAATATATTAATACAAAAGATTTGTTTGTTTGTTACTCCTTCACGCAAAAATTGCTGAACTGATTTTCATGAAATTGGGCACAGATGATGTGTGATGCCGGCTTAGAATAGCATCACCCCACATCCTTCCCGCGGGTGTCGTAAGAGGCGACTAAGGGACTCGACGGTATTGGTGTATTACAATTTGTCGGCTAAACATATAATAACAGTATGTAACAGAACAACATTGGCTAGTAACGTAGATATAAAGAATAGCCTTAACAAAATTAGCAAGAAAAATTAAAAACAAAAAATTGTGGTACTTCGCTGGCCGACTTACATCATAAGCAGATCCATTTCCGCTGAGCCATTTTAACCATGGTTGGAGCGGCAAAAATAAGGATAGGTATCCCTTCACACAAACTTTTGCTTTGTAGCTATTGCAATTTTCCCGCGGTAAATAGTAGATTACGCACCAAGAAAACGATCCATAAATAAAGATTGTCTCGTCTGGTACGCAACTTACACGTCTTGTACCACGGAACTTTTGTTTCCGAGTGTAAAAAATATTGAATTATTAAAAGTTAAAATTATTCCAATATTAAAGAGATATTTTTGTAGTCGTAGACATATTCGTAGATTTTACTTTTCTCATTTATATTTGGAGGTTATAAAAATATAGATTAAAAATAATAAATACGGCCTCTTGTTATTTTTCTTTCTGCGCGCTTATTCAAAGTGACACAGTTCGTGCTGGCCAGTTCGAAATTTGAAATCAATCTCGGGTCCAATAAGCCCATACACATCTTTTTACTACGCGGCACTATGAAATTGACGTGATCTACAAACTTATTTTATGCGTAGCAGCCAACCCCCCTTTTAGGGGTATGTTTTTTTTTAGCCTATAACCTGGTCGGTGATTTACTTGACATTTTGGTACAAATTGCATCAAAATCCGCTCGGTCGTTTTCGCGTGATGCTTCCGCATATCCACAAACAAACACACAAACATCTAAACATCTAAACATCTAAACAACCAAACAGACAAAAATTTAAAAAATTGCAGAAACGTGTTTTGTTATCAATATTAAGTATCACGAAACAATTTTTTTTTGGATATCTTGTATGTACAGACTTTCGGTCCTCTTGAGCTTTATTATATGTATAGATTATAATGGCTTCAGCTATTATTCTAAAACCTACACCAATCTTTACCTAAATTTACCTACGAAAACACGCTATCACTACATAGTATAAAGCAAAGTCGCTTTTCGCGTCTGTATGTACGTATGTTGGCTTAAATCATTTTGATGCAGGATTTTTAAATATTTATGTTTTTATAACAGAAGAAGTTTTTATGTATGATACTTGCCGGGAAAACATCTTATTCCCACGGGAAAATGAGATGCACCGGGCGCAGCCGCTGGGCGGGCCGGGAGTTAGTTATTAAAATATTACTGGCTTAAATCTCAAAACAAAATTTTTGTTTTTGTAATTAACTGGACACACTGACTGCGAATACCACTCGTATGTGTGCCCCTGATCGCGCTCGTACCTGTTGTAATGTCTAATTGTTGCACAGGGCAAGCAAGCCGTGTGCCGTCTTTCATACAGCCCTTATGGGTCGATTACACCTAACGAGTACAGTGGTGAGTCAGTAAATAAGCTCTCAGCCGAGAGAGTTCCCGAACCGAGTGGGTGTTTACACGTATTTACACCAGTGGCGAGTCAGTTCAGTTTTGATCACGACGTCTGCAATGGATCGAAAAAAAAAAGGATTTAAACGGATTTTAAATCGGCTGTTACCCGATTATTAACGAATTGTGGGATTTATTAGATGAGGAAGATAAACGAATTTAGACCAGTGCCTCGTTTTTCGAAACTACAGGCTACAATTCTACAGGTGAAATTCGATGTACATTGCGTAGCGGGTAAAAATCCTGGTTTTATAATGTCCCACCGGCTACGCAATGTACATCGAATTTCACCTGTAGACTTGTAGCCTGTAGCTTCGTTGCATAGGCCACAGAAAATGGATTTTAAGGCGGAATGCCCTTGGAGCAACAAATAACATTTTTAATTTAATTGTAGTTAGAAGATCCCAAGGAGTTCAAAGAACTTTTGAGAATTACTGTAGAACGCTTTGAGACATTGCTGGAGAACATAACTCTATATACAAAGACAAGAGTGGCGAGTGACAAGCGAGTGCGTGTTTATACGTGCCGAGCGGGATAGCGAGTCACTGCGGGGGCAGAAGAATGAAGCGGGGAGGTGGGTACTCGGCCTAGTAAACAAATTGGGATTCTAGTGACTCTCTCGCCTCTCTTCTCGACCGAGTACTCGGCCGAGCACTCGTTAAAGTGTTTATACCAACCGAGCACTCGGCCGAGGACACTGACTCGCCACTGTACTCGTTAGGTGTAATCGACCCATGACATTACAACAGGCACGTGCGTGATCACCTGCAGCCTATTCAATAAAGCTCAATAGGTAAAAACTAATTATAATTGTCACTTTATGACAAATTATCTCGGATAATTATGTCACAACGAGTTCCGTTTAATAAACACAACTAATATATCCAAAACCGCAGGTAAAAACTTACACAATTTTCACCAATCAAACCAAATGTTTTACTTTTAAATCGGAAACTAATTAACGTATCGAAGTAATTCTTTCACTAGTATTTTTTTTATTTTTGACAAAGAATATGGACTGCTAATAATTAAAATAAGTTAACAAAATTAATTGAGAAGAAGACTAAGTGGAGTAAGCGGCGGGCGGATACCTGTCGCGTTCGATAATAACAACCATAGACATACGGCAAGAATATCGTCTATGAGGAGAGGATTACAGTACAGACAGACAGACAGGCCTTAGACATATAATATAAGTGATCTGTGCAGACAGGCCACTGGTGGCAGATTAGGGGATTTCCCCCAAATTGGGGTGTTTTTAAAACTGTGGGGGGGAATTTGGCGGGGGAAATATTTGTGGGGGGAAAAAACTGAGATGGGGATTTTAGGGGGTTTACACTTTCGAACTGGCCAGCTGCGAACACGGCGTGAAACGGAACGAAATAAAAAAAAAACTGGTGTGCGTTCGGCTTATCCTTAATGGTGCGCTTTTGTTGCATAGGCCACTGGTATCGATACTGTTCTTTTCGTGTGGGACACCGAGTCGCCCAACGACCCGATGGACCCTAGAGTCAGAATTTTTCAACCGCCTTCTACAAGTAGCAGGCTTCTGACAAATGTATACAACAATCGATACTGTTGTATATATTTGACTCACTCACTCCAACATACGCTCTATACCAAGCTCAAGTTCGATCTTGCATGGAGTATTGCTGCCACCTTTGGGATGGATCTGCCAAATACCAACTGGCCGCCTTAGACTCCATTGAAAAACGCGCCAAGAAGCTCATAGCAGACGAAGCACTGGTTGAGATGAGACTAAGTTGCAGAGCCTTGAGCACCGTCGTAAAGTAGCATGCATGTCGGTATTCTATAGGATACATTTCGGAGAGTGTGCTCAATCACTCCACGACCTGATACCCCCTTCCCCATTCCATCTCCGGGGATCGAGGCGCCGACTGGGGTTCCACCCTTATGTTGTAGATATACCTCTGATCCGCACTAAGCGTTTCGCTTCAACTTTTATCATGCGTACGGCTAAAGAGTGGAATTCCCTGCCGGCGGATCTTTTTCCGGAACAATATAACTTGGGCCTTTTTAAGGCAAGAGTGAATAGGCATTATCTAGGCAAGCATGTACCATCTTCGTCTGCATCTCCACTTACCACCAGGTGAGATGGCAGACAAATGCGGGCCTATTACTTATTAAAAAAAAAAAAAAAAAAAATACGCGCGTGAGAAGATGTGTGATTTCCGTTCCACGTTCGTTCGTCACTGCTAGTTTCAGGTAGAACAAACCACAGACAAACTGGTTTTTAAAATTTACCGCCAATATCACCCATCATGTAATGTCTTGTCCACTAGGTATTTATCTTACATGTTTTTTGTCGTGTTTGCTTACTTGTTTTGTTTGTTTTGTTTATGATTAATAAAGACTAGAAATCGTTATTTTTAGTGTTGTTTAGCGCTGAGAAAATGTTTTCGAAGCCAAATCGCACAAGAAGGGATAGAAAGGCCCGGGAAAATAAAGTATTGAAAAAATAATTCAATGTATTTTAATGTAATTTCATGCTTCTTTTTTTTTTAAAACCGTATTTTTTTGGGCGGGATTTTGGGGACGACTTGGAAGGAAATTGAAAAATGGATCTGGCAACACTAAGACAGGCCGTGCCGTGTCGCCATGTGAACCAAAGTGTAAACAATGAATTTGAGCGAGCGATAATTTGTAAAATTATTTAATAAAATAGTTTTTTGTGGTTCTAAACTGGTGAAAACTGAATAAAACGTGCCTGACTTCGAGACACGTTGGCACGTCATCGATTAGCACGCACAAGACGAACTTTTCATTCATTGTTGGTATTATCGATCCAGCCTCTTCGAGATGATTCCGAGTGAAATTTTTGCTGAGGACTTGATGAGTACGGTGATACGCTACGGGCTTTACATTGGCGCTGCTTTCCAACTGGTTTGCCTGCTGGCTTGCGTCACGCTCACTGACGAACAGAGCGAACCTCATCCCTATGAAAAGGTGGGTCTCAAAAAGCTTTTGTCTTCTCGTTTTCACTTACCTAAATGGTTCAAGAACAGAATATCTCGATTCTTGACCACCGGTTCTTTGACCCCATAAATTATTTTAGGTTTATATAGAAAATTAGGCTGGGGCGCACTTTGAGGGACTGGGTGCTTGCGCCTACAACCCAGCCCAGCACTCAAAATCTAGTTTATGATAGTTTCCAGTTAGGTGCTATATTATGAGAAGTCACTTCTATTGTAGTATACCTATGCATGAAAACCCAGAAAATAAAAGTAAAGCTTTGTCCCCACTGCCTCACTCAGGTGCTCCCGCAATGCACGGCATACCGCGGCCGGCGTAGACATGATTCGCCTGAGGCAGCGAATGCTCATGCGCGCGCAGAAGTAGTGTAATGGTCTCAAATTTGCCTCACCCAAGCATGCACTGTTTTCTGCGCGGCAGTGAGCATTTAAGCCTGCTCGGGGGTGTGTAAATTCTTCCAACCTTTCCAAATTACTACTGCATCAAATGAAAGTTTAAATATACCTACATTTAAATCTTATGTGACATTATTTGATTTTGTTTCAGAGTTACACAGATAGTGATGAATGTAGCTCGGAGCAGTCATCCCCTGGTCACCGAGCAGCCATGTCTCGAACCCGACGGCATGACAAGAAGAAACGCCGTTAGGTTTAAGACTATGAGGTGATTTTCATTTTATTATTTTCTTTAAGCTCATATTTTATTGCAGATAGTTCTGAATATGTTTTCGTAATTTGAAAATCATCTGGTCATCACCTATAAGAAAACACATATTACCTATATGTATTGTTATGTTTTATTATGGTTAGTCTTCAATGAGACTAACAGATAGATAGTAAACAAAAAAAATAATATAAGCACAATTTAATAAATATTATTAAAATATTTTTAACCCAATGAGACCTACTAATAGATAAACAAACTTATATATTTTTCAAAACATGCGAAAAAGCAGCTATTAAGTATTGAAATACCTGGCAAATCTAATATGACCCTGTCTGATGTAGACAGGTTCTTTAAAATGCAAAATAAATCCTTGTTCTTTGACTTTTTCATAAAAATAGCAGAAAACTTCATTGTTTAGAATAATTTGTTGGTACTGTTTATTAGTTTGCATAACTTATTATCTCAATTTATTCATAGCAAAAGTATCAATAGTGGTACTTACTTATTTTCAGTTTCTAATTATTATGTACATGTAAGATGATAGATATATAATAAAAATAAGTTTTTTTTAAATGTAGTAACACCAAAATGGTATCTCAAAATTTTTAAATAAAATATAATTTTCAAAAGCATTTATTTGTTACAATGACTAGAAAATCTTACTGCATATTTTCCTATAGCTCGCAAATACATTTCATCAATTTAAAATTACTCAACATTTTGTACATTTTAAGCACAGTATAATAAGTACACATACAATAACAACATTTAAGGCACACAATTCATATTTAGCACCACAATTTCATATTTAAATAAAAGCTATTATGGCACCTATTAAATAACATGTAAAAATATAATTCAATAAATACCTATCTATTTAATGTTGTTCTATGTATATTAATTGACATTTTATGGATATTTTTTGTAAACAAGAAAAGTATAATTTTAATAAATATCAAATAAAATTCACCACACCAACCACATCAATATCTTCGTATATAAACATTCAAAGATAACTAATAAGTTATCAACACAAACAAAACAAACTGCTTACTTTAAAAAAATAAAAATTGCTACCAAAGATAATGCTTGGTACTTAATGCGTGATATTAAATGCAATAATTTTAAAAGCAACTAACTACAATGTAGTGGTTAAATTAAAGTTGTGTGATTTTAATGCTTGAAGTAAATCATTGTCTGTTAAAAAGTGTTTAAAAGCATCCAACTTTTTGACGCATACTGTAACACAACAGGGTTTGGTTTCTGTTGTATGATTTTGCTCGGCATTTGAACAGCATTTACTGGAATTCTGTGTAATACCACAGCAGTTTTTATCAGGGCCCACACCGCAAGAACATTTTAAACTTTCAATGACTGAATTGTCGTCTTCCTGCGTATAGACGCCTAGATCTTCTAAGTTGCAATTCTTATGTCTGCGATGGTAATGTAAGAATGTATTGTGATTGTTGTCAGTAGCCTTGCCACAACCGATGGCGCATGTCATAGTTGAATGATCGCATTTGCATTCAACACAAGTGCATGTATCATCTGTGCATTCTTTAGGAGCTTTTTGAACATCTTTATGAGGGCAATTTCTACATTCACCATCAATTGAATCACATGTACATTCTGCACAAGCACAGATTCCAGCATCAGCAGCTAACTGTTTCAAGGCATTCCTTTTAGCGATTTCTTTTCCAAATATATTCTCTGTCCTCACAACGTACATATCTGAAGGTGGCTCATTGTCAAACAGCAAAGTATCTTCTAAAGCTAAATCAGTATTGAACATAACTGAGTTTGCGGGATTTATCTCAATCTTCTGTTGAACTTTAGTCAGAGATGGCTTTGAGATTGATGGTATATTGTTAACTTCAATTTCAATTTCTGGTGTCTGCAAAAAATTACCCATATTGCTACCACCGACTACAGGTGTCTTCAGAAAGCTGTCTGTCAATAAGATCTCTTCGCCAGGCATACTGATTTCAGAAGTTTCTTTTAAGTGACATAAAGGATCAGCAACGTTTTCATTAGGATCAGGAGTATTCAGGTCAAAAAGCGATGATTTTGTCTTATTATCTAGCTTTCCAGGTGGAGGAGTATTTAAGAATCTATCCTGAGAATCGCTCTTGAATAGGCTATGAACCTCGTGATGTTGCCTAAGGTTACAATTTGTGACAAGTTCACTATCATTAAATACTTTATCATCTACGTCTATTATTGTTGGCGTATTAAAATCGAAAGAATTTTGTGATATAAGATTTGCGGTCGGCGCGAGTTCTTGGTTAAGATCTATGTAGCTTTGCATATGAGTTGGCACAAATGTTGCTAATGTAAAAATACTTTCTGGTGTTTTCTCTTTGATACAAACAGGAGTTTCTGATATTGACGCAGCTAATGCACTTACATCTACCCAAGGAGCCTGAAGTTCTACTTCACTTGCAAGAGCTAGTTCCATTGCTCTAGATTCACCTTCCATTCTTTCAATGGGCTGTGATGTTATCTCTTGTAGTTCATTCACGTCTACCCAAGAATTTTCATTCGAATTATTTTTTGTTTTATCAACAACAAATGGAGTGATATCTAGATTTGTTATATTATAATCAACAGGCAAGTTTTCAGTGTTAGACTTCGTGGCGTTAGTAGCGTTATCAAAAAGCAGTTCTGTAATATCTACGGTGTCATTGTTCAGATCGACGTTAGTAATGTCTTCTAAGCTGCCATCAGTGGAATTTGATTCTGTAGTAATCTTTCCGAAAGATTCTAAAAGACTATCCCAGTTTGTCCCATCGCCGGTTGTCTTTGATGCATTCGGAGGTGTCGGTAGTTGTATGTTTGGCATTTCAGCTTCCATCTGAAAATTAAACGGAACGTTAGTTCCCAATACTGCCTAAAATGTTATTAATTTATAAAACTAAAGCTAAGATAAATCAAAGTACTTCATTCATTTCATTGGATGACAGATGAATACCTCGTGTTTCTTGACGTGTGCTCTTAGACTGGTAGGTGTAGAGAAAACCCTTCCACACCCTGGAGAGGCGCAAGCATGAGGTCGGGAACCTGTGTGTGTGCGTGAATGGGCTTTTAGATGATGCGATGCTGTAAAGGACTTTCCACACCCATCTGACTTGCATCTGAAACAAACACCATACATACAAAAAAGGGTAAATCATTTTCTGTTCCTCGAGTGATAAAGTAAAGATGACTCATCACTTGAAAGATTTGAAATGGCTCATCACTTTGGATGGCTGCCAGAATTTCAACACTATAAGTATTGGTAAACACGGGTTATTCGTCAGAGAAGTCTAGTAAAAAGATATAAAGTTCTTACTTATATGGTCTTTCTTGCGTATGAGTTCGGATGTGTTTCTTCAAATCGCTCAAAGTTGTAAAGAACTTTGAGCAACCATCTGATTGGCAGTTGAATGTGTCCCCGCTGTGGAGTCTTTGGTGCGCTCTTAGTCTGAAATGCATTTATGTGTGTCTTAATTTGAATGCGCCGTACTGTGATTGTATAGTAAATCTTGATAATAGTAGAAATAAAAATATTTACTGGTCATAATGATTTATTTCTGAACGAAAATAGATAGGTGTTATTTTTGCCTTTTGTTAGCGAGATCAGAGAACCAAGCATCGTCGTGCGTGACTCTTACAGCCATCAAATACACGCTTTTGCCATTCGTCTCGATCCTCATCGACATGCTTTGATGGTCGAATGTCAAACGCAGCCATATCGCGTTTGTTGGCGCAATTTAGATAATATTAAACATAATGTATACATAATACATGTAATAAATATTTAAAGTGTGAAAAATAAAGACTTGCTCTTGGCACTGAATACTCCAAGATACAATCTTCAGCTTAACGATTTCTAACAGGCGGTCAAGAAGTCCTCCCACATACATAGCTACCGAATGTGTTATAAATACTAATTATAATGTATGCTGCACATGTCAGGTCTCAAATATCAACATTAATGGTGTCAACAACATCTCTGAAAAACTATCCCGATACAAACGGTTCGGTATTTGGTTTTCTAATTTACTGAATGTAAATAAAACCAACTGTATACAATATATGGTTTGGCAGAATTCCAAAACCACATATATCAGCACGAGTTTTTGTAAATACTAAATCTTATGAACATCACAATGATATAAAAAAAAAACAAATGGAAGAATCATTTTGTCATACATATTTATTTATACATATACATAGTACAAGTTACCAAAAAGTAAAGCGAATAAATAATTGTGCATCTTTTTCTGAAATAGTTTTATTGGCCATAAAACTGTTTTAACACGGTAGAGGAAACAATTAAATTAGAAGATGTGCAAAAGTGTTAAAAATTGCTGGAAAAATTGGTCGATGAAACAGACTAAAAGCTGTAAGAGATGAAAAAAATGCTTCCCTAGGAGTTCGACTCGTGAATCAGAGTATAAGTGAATATTAAATTAGAGGTGCTAACTGCTAAGACATATTATGTATAAACAAAGCTCTGTAAAAACAGTGATTGTCGATAAAGAAGAATCTACCCTTATAAGTGCTAATATGAAAGAAGTTTTGATTTAGGCGACAAAAGGCAAATTCTCAAAATGGCACACGAGTCTTAAAATGGCTAATTATTGTAAAGGCAAATTAGTATAATGGCAAATTATTATAATGGCAAATTAGTAAAATGGAAAATTATTGTAATGGCAAATTAGAAAAATGGCAGATTATCAAAATGGCAAAATATCAAAATGGCAAATTAGCAAAATGGCACATCAACAAAAAAAAACAGACATCTTAATCTGTGATTAGAAAATTACAACGTGTTCGCAATTTGTTTTGTTACAATAGTACACTATTTTTTTGTTCAGTTATTGGTCTAGAATATCTTAGTTTCACGTATCATATTCTCATTATGTTGAGGAATATTCATCGTGTTTATACTGTGCTTTTTGCAAAAATGGTTATAATAATACTAAAAAAACTCTACTTCCAATATTTAAAAAAATATGTCACTTTTGTTTTATATTACGTGTTGCTACATCATAATTATTGTGATTATTCTTATTGGTATAAGATTTAAATAGTTCATAATTTAACGTAAATCAACGTATTACAAATTTATGTAAAAAGACCCTTTTTGTTTTATTTATTATTCTTATCTAAACTTAATTAGCCATCTGGATCCTACTGCTGGGCAAAGGCCTCCCTCCCCTTCTTATTTATTATTATATTGTTATTATTTAATTTGAACTTAGTAATAGTTATTTTTTTTAAATAAACGTCCATATTTTCTTTTAAGTGTCACCATGAATGAATTTGGTTGAAATCTGTTTTTTTTTGTTGATGTGCCATTTTGCTAATTTGCCATTTTGATATTTTGCCATTTTGATAATCTGCCATTTTTCTAATTTGCCATTACAATAATTTGCCATTTTACTAATTTGCCATTATAATAATTTGCCATTATACTAATTCGCCTTTACAATAATTAGCCATTTTAAGACTCGTGTGCCATTTTGAGAATTTGCCTTTTGTCGCCTAAATCGAAGTTTTCAATACCATTAGGTATTCACCAACTTACCTATAAAGAGTATTGAAGGCTTTCCTACACCCTGACATGGTACAGACGAAGGGTTTTGACTTGGTGTGTGCTCGGACGTGGATCTTCAGACTGTACGACGTAAGGAACGCCTTGTTGCATGACTGCATCGGACATTTAAACCTGTATTCTCCTGGAAAAATTTCAAAAAATATTGTAAGTATAAATCCCTATTTTATTTTGAAGTTTAAGGTAAGTATTCGCAAAACCTTGTTCAAGAATATAAAATATCCTAGGAACTCCCACTCTCTTTGATAGTTTATCAGTGAACTGCAAGTACCTATGTCATATTAAAGTTTCGGGTTTCTTTCCTAACTATCGCAAGAAAGTCAATCATAGTCACCAACAATCAATGTTTTAAGAAGGTCATGGACGAGATAATGATATTGACGCAAGATACTGCTTAAGGCGCTCTGCTGAAGTAAGGCCGATGAAAAGCGTTACTTTCGATCCAGTTTTTAAGCCTGTTATTGATGCTAACAAGACCTCAAAAAAATATATGACATACTCAAAGATATTGTCTAGTAGTAACACTATCGTATGACTCGATTGGTTAGATATATTTTAATGAAAAAAATCTCAAAAAGAGCATTAAAAATATTTTCAAACCAATTTTATCGTTACTTGGACTACTATTTTGATATAGTTTCTTGATGTAGAATATTCCTCTTTTAATGCCCTATAAATAACACTATCAGGTTTTAGTGGATGAACAGATTTTAATTCAACAAATCAATTTTTTCCAAAAATTAGAACGGTTCTCGCCGACAAACCAACCTCCCAATGACATCCCGCACCGCCCGCTACCCCGCCAGTACCCAAATGGCTCTTGCCAGCGTCGGTACTGTGTCAAAATTTCCCACAAAATTTACAAATATTTTTTCGTAATTATTACGTCGCTCATTTTACTTATGACGTTTGTGACATGGACAGATTGATTGATAAAATACTTTATGGCTGACACCAGAAGGCGTAGTTTAAGTTTGCGCTTATTATTACGTCGGTTATGTCTTTTGGCGAGACGAGCAACAATTTTATCATAGCTGTCGCTTCAGCTAGCCTTGACGATAGACGATATTTTATCTATAAGATAATGAAAAGCAAAAGTCTAACTGAGTCTTTTTACTTATAATAAGAAAGGAGTGATACATAACTAGTAATTCACTTTAAATATTTACAGGGTGCCTTCTGAACATGAGTAACGTTTTTACAGTAGGTACCAAGTATTTTTTAGTAAAATTTTTTCGAGATAACTATTTGCTTCATCTGAACAATTTTGCCCCGATAACTTATTACAGAAACCGACACAGCGGTGCGTAATTAGAACTAGTGGGTGGTCATTCTACCACAGACCAGAGATATCATGTGCGCGCACGCAAATATATTTTTTTCTTTGTGCGTTTAACGCATCGGACGGAGCGAGTAGTGATATTTTTTAAGTCTGAAGACGATGTTACTTACGTACGCCAAGATCTTGCCACCTGAATAGTCTGTGATACCGATACGCTGTTCTGTGGTCGGGTTGGTATGGGATTTAGACGTACAAACAAATCTATGCAGAGAGCAGTCTTACCAGCTTCTACACAATTACAATTTTTTTATGTTGCTCTTACGCTTTTGACAGCTGCGCACTCCGCTCGTCTGGCTCGTGGGTTGAAATCTCGGTTTTATTTATGACCCCTGTGTTCATTTTTAAGACAATTTAAATGAAATGGAAATAGCATGAAAAAATTCATGCATATGAGTATGACCATGAAATTGAGCATGTGTATTAGAAATCATGGACAATAAAATCAACATGAACATATTAAGCATAAGCATTAAAATTAGCATTGGCGTGAAAATGGGCATGAGAATAAACACGAGATGTCACTACGCACACATTACACGAACTTTAAAAGACCTTAAAACGTTTCGGATATAAAGTAGTTTTACTTTCTTTGGTATAGTTGTATTTTTTGGCGAATTCTTGATTTAAGGTGACAGCTGTCAAACTAAAACTATAAGTTTTTTGGGTAATATGGCACTTTCTATGTAGGAGTAGTATAAAAGTGAAAATAGAAGGCGTGGTTTAGGAGCTAGAAATGAACTTTTATTTTCATACTGACTAGGGCTTGCATTCGAATATTCGAATATTCGAATAATTCGAATAGTAAACCAGTTCGAATATTCGAAAACAAATTGGGAAAATTCGAATATTCGACCATAATCATAAACCTGTAATTATTTACAAAAAAACTAAGCGGCATGGTATCAACACCCTTGCCGCTCCTTAACGGCAAATGTCTCTGTAATAAAAAAAAATTACTTTCTCTGCGCGGTAACAAAATTTTGTTGAGTTTGTGAGTGTTTCAGTGTTTTTACGGGGTCATTTCACTATTTAGAAAATAAACGTATGCTGTACTGCTGCTGCTTTATGCTTTTAGTGTAAGTAACACAATTTTACAAACCTTAAACTATAATTTACTGACTTTTTCTTTTCATTCACGGATTCTAACCTAACCTCAAATAAAGAAACTTGTTTGTCGTCTATTTAGCTATAAATGCTATAATGTTTTAATGCTACTGTTTTTTTAATATGAAACTATAATGCTAGTTATAATAGAAACAATGAATATTAACTGCACAATGCACATACATATTTTATCAAAACTGGCGCGCGGATGAGCTCAAGTTAGGATGGTCGTCATACAAACAACATAATGTTGACCAGTTAACTTGACCTCTCGTGCCAGATTTGCGCTACACGTGATGAACATGGCAGTGAGTACTGAGTAGCTTTATCTTTAAGCTTACTATGCTTACTAGTGTGTGTGAGAGAGAATGTTTTTATAAATCACCTAATACCTATAACACATACATGGTGGAAAAAAATAACTCTATACTTCGATGATTGTAATAGTTTATCTTAATTACTGCTGTTGCTACTGCAAAGATACAGGCATACAGACATTCTTTCGTAGTCCACACTTTTAATTAAAATTAAAATTAGCATTAAAATACTATTCAATAAATTATTATGGATATTATGTTTCGTTTTTAAATTTGATTTTGTTTTGCTATTACGCAAAAACAAATAAAAACATAAAATCAATAATAATTGTGACAGCAGTGAAATCAAACATCAAAAATTTGAAATAACCATCAAACTAAAAGTAATATCAAGAAACTGATAGTTATGAGATTTAGATGACAATTCTGGTAACAGTGATTTGAAATCTAATCACTAAAATGGTAATTAAATGATCAAATTCTTATTAAATAAGTCGTACCTTATTGCTTTTTTTTTCATTTCATTAAAAAATTATGTCTTTTATCTATCAGCCTCTTGATATTTCTTTTGGTTTGATGTTTATTTCGAATTTCCGATGTTTGATTTCACTGCTGTCATAATTATTATTGATTTTATGTTTTATATTTGTTTTTGTGTTATTATTAAAGTTTAAGAGTTTATTTTAGATTTTAAATACTCAAAACTATAGGTGATAGTCTCCTATTCATTTTTAAGCATATTTTTCGTGAAAATAAAGCAAATTTCTATTTAAATAACAAGCTTTTTTGTCTTTTCGAAATATTCGAATATTATTCGAATAATTCGAATAATCCCGAAAAAAAAATCGAATATTCGAATAGAGAAATTTTCGAATATTTGCAAGCCCTAATACTGACGCTGCCATCAAAGAGATAACAATATAGGTAGTAATAGTAGTACCCAGTATCCCGTTGCGCGCCATCTATATTTCCTTAATATAACGTGGTACTTGACATATTCTTCAGAACAAAATATTTAAGTGGTCTGTGGCCCTAGAAAGTCCCTAATTGTAGGGCTTGACGAGATATTTTTATACTTTCAATAAATAAATTTCAGTAAATGTAGACCAATTGGTAAATTGGAACAAAAGAGGTAGTGAAATAAATATTAAAAAGAAAAAACTAGAAAAGTAGGCCTTCAATAAAGCGCATAATTATGAGTGAGGCTACGCCTAGGGCTATTGTGGACTAAATAGGGGCCTGATTTTAATTTTAGGATATTGAAACAAGTTCTAAAATATGAGTACCGAAATTCAGTTACTTTTGCACTACTATGCACTTTTTTGAGGTAATTGCACTTATAGTTTGCATTATTTTTTAACTTTCAAAACAGTTATTTTTCTAAAATATTTAATGGCGTTTGCGTTCCAGTTACCTTTACGCGTACTTTTTTCTATTCTTTATTATTATTATTTTTTTATCCGACCGGCTTGGAAAAAAGATTATGTTTTTTATGGGATGTGGCACTTAATTAAAGTCATTTGTAAGCTTCTTATTTTTATATTCGCTATAATAACAAAGACCCATATCCTGCTCCCTGTGGCTATGGAAGTAGAAGAAGGAATAACTTAATTTTCGGATTTTAGACAGAGAACCCCGGGTTTTTCGCCCACCATCGTATCGTACACTTGGTTCATAAAATTGTTATTGTTAAAATTGTTAATACTTGACCATCAAAAAGCTAAATGTAAAATTTACTACTTTGAATAAATAATTTGAGTTTGAGTACTTGAAAAGTGTCTGTTCACTCTCTGTTTCACACTCATATACTCACCTATATTGCTATTCCGTTCTAGCATCATAGTTTAGAAATTCATCTAACATCTGGCTCACGTTCAAAAATTATCGTTCAGTTGTCCATTCGTTTCATTATACAGTTGCTCGTCTCATCTTACAAATCATTCCACATACATGATGTAAATTCTAGTATTTCACGGGCTACAGCCCAAGTCTACGGATGTTGGCACTTGAGCCGGCGGCATAAACAAAAAAAAACAATGAAGTACCTACCTATAGCAAAAAGCAAGCGTGACAGAGGGCTCCAGCGCAAAACGCCATTTAAAATTTTAGTAGAATTTCATTTTTGAATATTAAAAAGGAATGCAAACTAAAAGTGCATATATCTTGAGAACGGTAAATCGTAGAGCAAATGTAACAAAATTTTCGTACTTACTCAACTTTTAGCACATTTTCTGACTTTGGACCATTTTTTATTATCATTGAAATCTTTGTTTACACCTTTATGAGTCATAATCATCTTTTGTAAAATCTATTCAAACTTTTTTTAACTACATAGAATCTGAGTCGCGGCGGCTAGATTTTTAAACATATTTCAACCTATGTTCCTTGGGGAAGTTGTTCAGTTTCAAAGACTGGCTCATAGAAGGAACTTAGTACTTATACTTATATCCTTTGTAATTAAATTTGTGTGTTTTAACTAGCTATTAAAGTATTTTTAGGCCTTCCTCCTCTTCTGCGTCTATCCATCTACCCACATTCATATTAATTTCGTTACATTATCACAAAAAATAATAATTCACGAGTAGAAGTAAAAGTTCCACGGCCGGGATAAAGCTAAAAAATACTTAAAAGGTGGTCAGACTGCGGTCATGTCCATAAAACACGCGAGGTGCGAGTGCGTAGTGTGCGAGCGCCAGATGATGTCTCAGAGCGCGGGGAGCGCGGGCGGCCCCCCACACCTCACCCCCTGAAATCGTGATTTGAGCACCAGATCCTGGCCTTAATCCATAGATATAATGAGCTACTTTTCAAAATGATGTTTTCTATGAAAATACTGATAGATGACGTCATATCTCGCTATTTTGTAAGGCGTTGTTATCATTTAATTTAATATTTTTCTGTTTATTAACTCAATGTTAAAATATTTCGAAATACTTTAAATGGAGTCTGCAGTATTTTTCGACTCTAGTTACAACTTTAGCATACAACTTTTGTATTTTATCAATTCATTAGCGAATTAATGACGGTAAACGGTCGGTATTAGTACATTCTAACCAAAAAATTCTAGGTGTCAGTGTTAATCACTTTTTGGTTTTTTTAAGGATACCAGATGTTAATACGGAATGGAGTGATTCTTATGTCTAGTTCATAATTATCAGCTTCGTCTATACCAGTGCTAGGAATAGTCTTGATAATACCTGAAACTCCAGCTATTCTGCGAAAATTATCGCTTCTCTAATCCACGGTTCTTATCTACCTATGGATGCTTTCACTGATTATTTGTTAGTTCTACACAAACATATTCAGCTCATTGCTTCAAATCAGTAGCCTTTGTCGAACTTTTAGTTAACATATGCTTACCTTTATGTGTTTTCATGTGTGTTCTTAAGTTTCCCACGGTACTGTATGTTCTTTCGCAGCCATCAAACTCGCATCTATATCGTGGGCCGTTTTCGTCGAATTTTCTCTTGTTTGAATCCATTCTTTTGATGACGTCACCAGAAATGGTCTCTGAAGATTGGTCATTGTTACTGAAATTAAAAACGGTATGTTCTAGAAGCTGACCCTACGAGAATTTGCGAGATCGATCAAGTAAGAACTTTTATCGTTTTGTAAAGTAATCCTGTTCGTCCAATGATGTATAAAATGATGTTAATACAATCAACATACCTGTGATAACAGTTTTAATGAACACAACAGGAACTTCAAGATAAACAGTTGTAATAAAATAAATATCTTTACCTACTATGACAATGAGAAGTGTTCCCTAGTAGTTATAATTTGTAGGGGCAAAGAAAAACATCTTCTCTTCTGTTAAGAATAAATGTCAAGCAAAATCATAGAGGTAGGATATTCACATCATGCGTGATGGTAATGTACCAAAATAGAATGCCCAAAACTGAAACTTGACGAAACATACCACTTTTATACTATGTACCTAACATTCGCATAAGTGCGAAAGAGACAGCTGGTATGTTGACAAACAGCTGACTGAATAATGACCGAGAAGGGGGCGAAAAGGGCGGCAACATGCCCGGTGTCATAACCAATTTCTTAATTTAAATACTAATAATTACGCAACATAAACAAAACTTACTGTAATATGCCGCCGTGTTTATCTGCTACGCTGTCCTTGGGCGCTGATTCGTTTTCAGACGTCACCTCACTAACAACTATTTTCTTTTGCAAACCCAGTCCAAATTTACCGAAGATCCTTTCCAAACTCCCGTATTCTGTATCTGCGTCGTCGTTTGTGTATATTTTTCCAGTCTGTACTGCTGCTAAATTGTTTTGTGTCGGAGTTTCGGAGCCGCTGTCACCGAGCCATGCGGCCATGTTCGATAATAAATAGTGCTGCTCCAGTGACAGCTACGGCGATATCGGTAAACAAAACGACGTCCATGTAACTTGAGAAGCTTCATGATAGTTCCAGCGGCGTCGTATAGATGGCGTATATTTGATTTTTGTTTGGAGAGAGCGGGTGATTCGAATGATGAAGTAGGCACTGGTGGCGCTGGTGCTCCCGGCCGAACTCCCGTTATAATGAACACCGCACTTGTTGTCTGCGCGGGCAGTGCGCCGACCGCACGCCCTTCCACGCACGCGAATGCTCCATTCTCACATTCGGACAAAATTTCGCATATAAAAGTGTGCCGCAACAATTACATCCTTACTATATTTAGTGCAATCAACATTAATAAAAAAATACAAAATGTGTTCAAGAAGTTTAGCAGTCTTTTTCTGTTTGGTAAGTTTTTATAATAAACATTATCCTTATAACTTGTGTCCAAAACTTTGAAATTTTAGGAGTATTGAGGGCAGATAACTGACCTCAACAAGTTAGGCTTTCTACTTGCGTTCTTATAGGTTCCCAATTAGGGAAGGAGCTTTCTCATACAGTATATTATCGAATCACAATGTTGTTCCCATTTACTTATCATTATCACGGATTGTATATGAATTGTAACTTCCACGCACCTGTAAGTTGCCTGCTGAATAAATTGATAACTGCTTTTAAAGTTTTCTAAATAAATCGCTAAACACCAATTATGCGGGACAATTTGGCAATATTTTGGTACTTAGGTTTTCCATTTAAAGTGAGGTAGTGTAGGTATTAATTTCAGAAAAGTAAACTTGATGTTATTGGTTTAATTCTATTCCTTGACCTGTAAGGACAGACTTTTTGTTACCAGCGAATATATCACATTCATATTCTCAAGAAGTGTTTCCATCATCTAGCTGGTCACGAACCAGCCCCTACACAAATAAACATTATGTCTGCTGCACCCCTGCAGCAAAATTAGGATGAAACTCATATCAAAGTATTTTTGCATCGGCCGCATAATGCTATTGCTAGACGCTTTTCAAAAATCCTTACAAAAATCTTCATTTGGAGCATTCCATGTAGGTAAATGTCCAGTGCAAGGTATCATAAGTTTAGTATTTCTTTAAAAGACACTAAATGTTCTACTCAGAGCTTTGTATCTTTCGCGTAAGTTGGAAGTAGATGCGACTCATACTGTCTTGAGCCGGACACCTGGTTACTGTTTTCGTGGACTGTTCCAATTAAACCATTCAATACATATTTGTGGTTAGTTTATTTTTATCCGTGCAAATTTTTACTTAGATTTCTAAACTTGTTAGCAGTTTTCTTGTTCCGTTTCATTGGGTTACAAGAAAACTATTTGTCTTAACAACAATCATCTAAATCTTATTTAGCGGAGTAATTACAGCCGTTTAACTATCTATTATAATATCTTACTTTTCGATGGATGAGATATTTAGTCTCATCTTTAGACAAGGAAGAGCTAATATTACAATCTGTGTCTTATCTTGGAACTTTGAAAGTAATCATTACTTCATACAAGTCCAGATTTAAATGAAACGGGATAACTAGCAGCTCAACTCTCACGGTTGACTGACTCATCGCCTATGCATTTGGAGCGACCGAACCGTTGAGGGAGATAGGTAAAAAAGGCATGAAATGAAACAGTGGGTGATGCTTTATCTTGTTTTACTGTTACCCGACTGCGGCACCTAGCGCCGGCTCCATTATCGTGTCATTAGTTGAAGGTTGCTGACCGACTGTGCCATACAAACAAGGAACTGCCAACATGAAAGTTGACAGTGACAACTGTTTGTCGTAAAATTGTCTTGTGCTGCTTGTGCTTAGTTTCCTGTTTTAAGCCTGCTTGACCTATTTTACGATCAATATCGATGGTAAGTATAGCTTGTCAGGAAAGAACCAAATAATTAACAATAACATTATCACAAATAATGTTTCTTCCATTTGCTCGTAAATGGCTGAATGTGATTTACCCAGTAAATTTATTGAACGTTGCTAACTCCAACGTCATGCTGCTTGCGTGTTTCAAAATTTATCTCCTTTAAAATGTAGATTTGTTATGTTTCCTCGCAAATAGAAATCATCAAAATCAGTATTCTAGTCTCAGCCAAAATGTCTCGTTCACTCGATTAAACATCGGTCTATTTTAGCTACTTCCATGTAATGTAATATTTATTATCTGTGTGTATCTTATGAATTTGTTTGCATTTGAGATATTTGGGATCGTTCCGTTCTATTTTGGAACCGGTTTCTTTCGTAGATATACGGGAAAGATTATTAATCTCCTCGCGTATCTCTACCTGATCGTTGTTAGACAGGCCTGTTTACGGTGTTTCCCAGTCGTTGCGAATTTCCTCAACCATGACCATCATCGTGTTGTTGACTTCAGATCTTCGTGCGATAAGTTATCTCTAAACGCTTTGCAGATTTGTGATGCAGCTACAAGAATCTGATGAGTCATAGAACATGAAAGAGCCGAGAAAAGCATTCCCATTTGTGTTTTGTATTATTTTAAATTAAGTACTTACCTTATTTGCAATCTTGCTTAAAGGCCCCAGCACCCCCACGCATTAGGTACCTAAGTTTGGATACCTATCCATATATTTCGTATTTGGGCAATAAAAAAATATGACAACAAAACCAAACTTTCGGGGCATTTAGGTACATCGTACGTAACATTTTGTCCTTTAAATAAATGTATAAGGTTGCTCTTTCACTCTTAAAATCTTGTTGCGGTTAATATCACATGAGTTTTGAGATTTTGCCAACATATAGTGAAATTCTGCATACAGCTTTCGCTACAAAATGTTTGGACGCGCTGTGCATGATCAGGCGGAAATCGAGCAGCAAAGAGCCTCTTCAAACGTGCTACCCATACAATAGACACCACCACCGGGGACATTACGCCACTTTCGCTGGTTTTTCTTCATACAAATTTCACTTTTGTATCGATTACAGTCCAGTGAGACCTAATGTAATCCATCCCAGGAGATCGGGTTGCGTCAAAACTATCGTAATTATTTATTACTTGTGGAAAGTCGCATACATAATCCTTCTGGGTATTGAGTGTCTGTTTGTTTATGTTTGCTTACGTAATACGCTTAATAGGTAAGAACTTACTGATGCTTATTTTCTATTAATTCTTGTTTTCAAATTAGCGATGGGTTCTGCCTACGCCTTTTCAAAACATTATACATAAGTACCTAATCAATTTTGACTTCCTTGCAGAAGAGTCATTTCGATAGTGTTACGAGTAGGTCTAAACATCAATGATTTCATCTGGAAAAACTACGTAAGTGTAACGTACATAACAAGTGTAACATCTTCGCACAGACGAAGAAATGCTTAGCGAATTCCGTCAAGCAGTCATTAGACAAATTCTAAACAGAGTTCATTGCTCTCTTAGACTTTAAATGCGGTTTTAAGACTTTGAACAAATAAATGACCAGATAACCGGTAAAAGAAATAATAGTGTATCAGTTATAACGGCTTTTAATAAAAACAGTTCCGGTGCTGATTCATTTTATAAAAGCGTAATCTGTTGCTCCTAGAGATCGTTAAGATAGTATTTTTTATTTCCTCGGTTTTCATAAAGATTCACATACTTAAGTTAGTTTGTGTGATGATTTTGGGTTCTCATTTTGTATAGTTTGCTGAGGTATAAAATATTTGTGTTCAGTTTTTGCGGTCCGTCGGGTCATTTCGTAAGGGGTTGTAAATTAAATAAATGGCAGATGATGACGAAATTATAGATGTGAACTTTCATTATCAATCGTGGTGTACCTCAGCAAGTGCAAAAATATATTGCCTGTTTAACAGTCCTGCTCTGATGATGGTTCTTCAAAGATCATTACTTATAAATTAACTAGATATTGGAGAATAAAAAGAACACAGTGATATCTTTAATATTGAAGAGCTGACAATATTTGTAACTGCGAAAGGCTGCTGACTCATCATAATGCTATGGATCCCTACAGCGCTCTTATTCTGCAAGAAACTATAAGCCCGCCAATGGGTACATCAAATTTCTTACCTTTTGGTTTTACCTATTAGTTTGCACATCATGGAAGAGCCATTGGGGAAGGCCCATGTCTAGACCTGAACTGTTCTGACTGTAGAAGTAGTAGTATCGAATTCTAGAAGTAAAAGTAACTACAACAGGTACATTTAGCTGCGGTTTAGTGAAAAGGGCCATTGCCTTCGTGTATCTACATGTACACATCAGATAGACACCTGACTCCGGTTTAAGTGTCACACAACAGTGCAACGACATGTCATACATGAATGACCCAGAAATCTGACACTGACACTTTCTTCTCTTGCTGTTTATTTTCTGCTTTTGACAAGGCCTTCCGGAGAAATGATGCAGGATTGCATCGCTTAATCATTAATCACGTACCATCCTCTAAATGGGTCTTGGGTATTTCATGTTGAGTTGAGCATCAAATACCTCGAAAGCTTCTTTTCCAATGTCGTAAAGTCGGATTAGAAAATTTACAGCCAATTCACGGTAAAGATAAATTACTCCGTGAGTAACTTTTTATGGACTTTCATCCGGAGGAACAACAATGAGACTTACCAACTGTTAGCTTTTTATCTAAAAGGCTTTATTTATGTTTAGTCACGCTCGGCGCTGGCCGGCTCTTTTCGTTGCTTGTTTGCTTTGTAGGCTAGCCGTATTGGTTCTTTTCGGGCAAGCAATGGTTGCTGAGGGAAAAGGCTCGGGCTATTTGATGGCCTACGGTGGTCAACGGAAGTGTGTCATGACACCATGACATACAATATGAAGCACGCGCCGCCTATCTATACAGCTGATCGTTTGTAATGTTTATGGTATCGACAACTGATATGAAATCGTCCTAATTTGCGCGTCATTTGGTTTATGTCTAATAGTTTAAAGACATATATCATCTGGAACCTAGATTCAAATGATCGGTCGTTATAAATGAGTAAAGCATCCTGTCTAGTTTCACTGTTTCATATTATAATTTTGTCATTAGTTTAATGATAATCATGGCATATGTAATGTAGAGTTTGCTAATGATACTCTTGACGTGCTTTCCGGTTATATCATTAAGAAAGTTTACAGGAATAGTACCTATCTTAAGCGGTGTCATTTATAAAGGCATTTATGTTAATATAATTGTCAATGAAAATTGATAGGTACCTATCTATCTTACCATGTTCTTTACTGGTATACCAAAACCGTCGTCTTTAAGATATCGTTATACCGATTTACGAAACACATGGTCTATAGTGAATTTGTTGCGCTAAAAATGAATACAAAATATGTTACGTCAGTAACACCACCTTATACTTGTAAAATTCCAGGCACTAGCAGCGAGCTCAGTGATAGCAGACTGCGGACCAAGACTGAAATACGCGTGGGGCGATGCTTTACAAGGAACAGACTGTCCAGGCCCTGATGGCTCCCCGTACCCTAGGTAAGCTGTACTAGTAGTAGATACTAATATAGCATAGTGTGTGTATTTAGTAAATATGCTCTATAAATGTAGGTATGTAAGTACCTATTGTACATGATTAGGTAGTAGGTATTGTGTACGTCATATCCGTGTATCTTTGAATGCGATTCACTTCGTATTCACTGCTGTAAATATTTTTCTTATGAAAAATTGTTTGCTGCAATGTGGGCAAATCATGGTTCAAGCTCGGGCCTAATATTAGATTAGATTTTGCATCGTGTTTATACGCACACCACACCAGTAACTATTATTAATTTAACTTCTACCTGCGGTAATATCTGGCAACTAGGAATACCGCATATTAACACCATTTAAGTATTGTAATCCGTCTGAGTTGTGGTAAACTCGCATTTAATCCATAGACGTTTGCTTCTCTCCTGTTTGGTTAAATCTAGTCAGACCACTTTTCGCCGGTCAATACTGGTAAAAGCGAGTGAGCGAGAAAGGTATCGTTTGTCCCGCACGACGGTTTTGTCCGGAAATATCCGATTCAGTTCGACTGGATTCGGTACGCCGCCGTATAGACAGAGAGATACTATGCGAGAGAGCCCACACGGTTTGACGACGAACAAAAATACAAAACTGCCGATTTTAAATACCTATTAGGCATTGCCTGACGGGCTTGATAGACGAACTACCTACTGATTGTCTATCATGTCAGGTATAATGTAGTTATGAAAGTTCGTTAATTAATACAGTCATGGCAGTTTCGTTTCTCATCAAATCGTATGCCCACTGAAACTACCAACTCTCCGGCTAATGGTTTAAGTTGATATCACTCCCCGCGTTTCTTACCTTCCCCGGTCAGTTCGTATTCGCCTCCAAACCCAGCCGGTTTGATGCTTGTTTTTTTCAAACTGAACACAACCTTTTTGGCCAAAGTTATCGGCGAAAGATGGAGATAGAAGATAAAGAAGGCGTGAATCCCGAAGAATTCTACGAGAAATTGACAAAAATATCAACCAGCAAACGATTGAATAGTTTTCTAGTGACACGGGAGAGGTATAACCGCTTGATAGAACAAGTAAAAACAGCGAAGTCAAAAGTGTCCAAAACTCCGATCGACTTTCGCAGAGCGAAGAGGTATGATGTTGTCAACACGTCTGAAGGAGAGAAGCTTTACATGGCGTTAACACCTGGTCAATCACCGGACACTGAGAGACAAGAATTCTTGCCTATTGAGGAAATGTATGAAGTCATCAAAGAATATCACCTCAAACTCAATCACGGCGGTAGATCCCGTTTGATGATTGATCTGAAGAAAAAATATAAAAACATTACAACTGAAAGTGTCAATTTGTACCTATCATTGTGTAAAGGGTGCAAAGACAGACCTAACAAACGCAAGCATTTTGAACAATGCGATAACGGTGAAGTGAGTCGACCTTCGTCAGCAAAAAAATTCGTTCCTGGAAATTGGTCCGCGTCAGCAAAAAAAGGATCGATAATAAAAGAAAAAGTACAGGATAATTCATCGTCAACTTCAGTTTTAATAGAACCAGAAAACGGGTCTAATTCTATAGATGAACCTGTAGAAGAACCACCACTTGAAATCACCAAACACTATCCCGAACTTTTCTCTAAAGGTCAAATTGACGTCCTGATAGTCGCGCCCGAAGAAGAATTCAAATACATGATGGTGTACAGAGATTATGTATCAAAATTCATACACTTGAAGCCGCTAAGAGAAACTAGCGTTGAAGCCACAGTCGATGCTCTACTGGAAATATTTCTAGTGTTTGGAGCGCCAAATATTCTGCAGTCCAAGAATGGTATGCTTGTGGCTAATACTGTATGTAGGCGTGTCTCGAAGCTATGTCCGGACATTAAAATAGTTGCAGGTGAAGCGGATACCTGGGAATTTGAATTTTCTGGGAAATCTAACGAGGACATCCTGAAAATGCTGAACGAATGGCTTGCGGCGAACAGCAACTTAAAATGGCACCAAGGGTTAAAATTCGTCCAGCACGAATTGAACACAGCATTTAGCCCTGTGATTTGCCGAACGGCGAGCGAAAATGTTTTCGGTGTAAACCCTAGGAAAGGTTTGGCCACCGACCTTTCTTCGACAGAATACGAAAGTTTGATGACCGCAGATGACTTGAAATCTCATTTAGAAAAAAAGCGTCAAGGCTCTGCTTTAGAAACAGTTCTGACTTTGCAGGAGTCACTTATTATGCCCTGCAATTTTATCAAGACTGAGGATCAAAATTACAATGATGAAGGTGACATTTTTAAAGATATTAAACCATCATAATAAAAATATTAATATCATAGTATGCTTCTTCCAATAGTCATTGCTGATTAGTCTGAAACATACCTCAAATAAAACCGTCTAAGTATTTTAAAGACTATTTTTTTTGGCTCACCTAATCTTTTGCTTTTTGAATTTTCTGTGTATAACTTCTAATGCTTACTTACCTACTTACTTAAGTTTGACTGACTACTGACTTCAAAAAAAGAAGGACGTTCTCAGTCTGACCTGTATGTATATGTATGTTTGTCCGCGAATTATTTCGCGTTTAGCTGAACCGATTTTGATGTGGGTTTCACCAAAGTATTTGGCAGACTTAGGAGAAGGTTTGAGCCATATCAACCAACAAAAAAGGTTTTAGCCATATCAACCGAAAAAAAATGAGGTTCGCACTTTAACACGTTCTTTGAAGGCGGTTTCGTCTGTAAAAGAGTTATTTTATTCCAATAAGTTCGCTATGTAAAATGTCTTATACATGTATATCTAGGTACTCGTACTGAGTGTAAGTACTTCCTTAGATATTTAGGCCCGTATTTATAAACCGCACTCAACTCTGAGATCGACTTTAGTGCGACTTTGAGATGCTGTTAGTATTGACTGACATTTGTCAAAATAGCTTTAGAGATCGATCTCAGAGTTGAGTGCGCTTAATAAATACCTTCTTGACTTCGACCCGCCGCGGTAATTCAAACGATTACGGACAAATATTCAGATTATTGTACCTACATCAGTCAGTATATTACAGACCTCTTGATGGCAACATTAGCGCGGTTTGTAATGCAAATCCTATTTTATAGCGCGAATCATGCCACCCGGCTCTCACAGGTACCGTTACTCACGTTCAGTTGATCTTGATACTTGGGACCAGGCCTTTCGTGAGAATCTTCCCACAGCCCCCGACAACCTCACTACTCACGAGCCGCAATTCCTACACATTACGGAATTAAATTATCGCCATTATCTTCTTCCCAGCCGACTGTAAGAATTTGTCTAGAGGGAACCGTACGATAAAACATAATGAAGCTAGAAACAACTATATATAAACCTATGAGGTTACACTCTCGCTCGCTCTCACATATAAACTAGAAATTACACATTAAAATTAAGATTTGTTTGACTCCTGAGGGTTTAACATCTTTATTTTTCTTTTTACATTTTGAACAAATTAGGCTTATACATTTTTAACGTGCGTACAAGTAAATGTAATCACAGTAATTCACCTATGACTATTTTATGCGATCAGAAAAAGAAATAAGTAACATGGTATTCGTCGTTCCGAGCAGGTAGGTGCCTACCTGCATGCCCTATGGAGAATTACTGTCCTTGGGATCGGTATAAGCAGCCACATGCTGATATAACAGCTGACAGGCGTAATTTTGATGGCCCAGGGGTCAAAAACGTAGAGACCATCACAAAAAACGCGTATACAGGGTGTAACGGAAAGGGGGTATCAAGCCGAAGTGAAAATTAACTATACCTTTCGTAGATCAGTTATGCAAAATTTCAATCCAATATACCCAACTTTGTAACACATTGAAAAAAAAATCCAGCATACGATTTTAAAGTATTTGCAAGTAAACAAATGTGGCACAACACTATTGAGGTCACTGATCTTTATTTCATTCCCATAGCACTATCACTAGCACCGCCCATTACACTTTCTACGCGTCCTGGGCGCCTGGTACCTGACGCTCGCACTTTATTCGCATTATAGCACTGCGCGGGAGGCGCGGGGAAGCGCGGGTCGCGGGCCGCGGCGGCATCTTCAAAGGTGTCGGCGCGGCGGCGGCGGCGGCGCACAAAGTGATCTTCGAAGTGCTCCAGTACGGCTTCTTCAAAATTCGGATCTCGGGTCGTAGTGCGGCCAGACGCAGTTGTCGCGTGAAACGAACCCGTCGAATACAGACGATTCACCATGCGCCTTAAGCACCGCAATAAAGGCAGATGCCTTGCTTCAGCAGCTCGTCTTCCTTCAAAGAATCGCTCACGCTCACGAGAGAGCTCCCGTGCTGCACTCAAGTTGCCGTGAGTGGCACCGACGCACAGAATCATCTCATAATATTCTGCATTACTCAAAGACGTCACGCACGACACAGATTATTTTAACTTTACAATTAGGTACACTAGTTTACGCCGCAGCAGATGAACTAAAGAAACTTAAGGACCTAGGTGTTGCCAGAACGGTCTAGACGATTTAAAAAAATAGTTTGTCATTTTCACCTATTTTATTTCACATATTTTTTTACCTATTTAATATTAACTGTATTACAACGGCCGCAAACGCTCTGACTACCCCGCAAGGTCGTGATATGTGTATGTGTATGTATGGTAATTTTATCGAAATTCACATACCTAAACACCATTAAGTACATACGCCACACAAAATTTTTGTTCTGCCATATGTCACAGAATTAGACAACAATTATGAACAAAAAAAATTACGCATTTTGCTCCAATACTAAAGTACTGGCAACTCATTTGGTCCTGCCTACCAGCCCCCACCAACTAGTCCCGAAAGAAAGCGACCGCAGGGATTCCCGCTCCCGGTAGGGCTGTCACATTTACTGATACTTGCAAAATAAATCAAAAGTTACGTGATTCATTTTAGAATAACCTTTAATGATTATTAATATGTCAGTCTCTCTCTTCGTGTGGGACACCAAGTCGTCCAACAACCCAATAAACTCTAGTATCAGAATTTTTCAACTGCCTTCTACAAGTAGCAGACTTCTAACGTGGTGGTTGTGTAAGGACTGCCGTCTAAGTAATCATAGATAGCAACCGAGACCTACACGGTTTAGGCCCAAAACTCGCTCACGCGCGAGCGGCGAATTCGACAAACCGCGGCGCGGGCACGTGCCTGTTTACCCGTACGTACACGATGACACCCTTGCCATATTACAGCTACTATGCGCCTTATAAATTCGGACTGATAATAAAGGGGGGGCTGTCAAACCGCCGCGCGGGAATCCGCGTAAGGGAGCGTTTAGCCTTAACTTGCCATCCAAAACACGGACCCATCTTTCTTACGGAAAATCGAGTAGTTCTAATCGCAATGTCCTAAACTGAGAACAAATTCACAAAGTGATAATTGAACCCGAAGCTTGCTGCGTCACAGGCAGTCGTGCTAAGTACCATTGCACCACATCGGTCAACGAACACTTCAGTAAAATAGTTGGCATTTATTCAAAACGTTTGGCGTAAAAATTACGCTGGATCCCGAGTTTATCAAAGATGCAAAGATCTTTGAACAACTACCCATCGAATATCCAATATCTAAAATAATACATAGGTACTTTGTTAGTCATTGTGGGATATTATTGTGTGATACACATGTTTTCTGAAACAACCTTGGAAAACAATCCTCAAAAATGTCAGACGTGGCCGTTAACGCTCTGCCTACCCCGCAAGGGATAAAGGCGTGATATGTGTATGTATGTATGATAAGGGCAAAATAGGCTGGATAATATGATTTTTTTAAATTATTGGAATCCGTGCTTCGGAAGACACGTTAATGATTGCAATCTACTATCTGACAAGTAGTACGTATCGAGTTAAATGCCTGAGGATAGTCAAAGAAGTGCGTTTCGAAACAAAAAATTATCATAATTTGCGCGGGCAATCAGATTCTTTCCGTGCCTGTAATATCGAACTACCTAGTTTGCTTTACCTAAGGAACACACTGGTTATTGAATCCTTATCCTTCCCATCAAGAAAGAACCAAGCGTTGTGATGATAAAAAATAAAATACCCATCATTATTTTAAGGAAAATCATTAAACGCTATCGTTTAGGTTTTTTGACACCCCTAGCCCCTACCTAAGGGATGGTACCACTATGGTCGGCCATTTTAGTGGTTGATCCTTATTGGTTATTGATTTGATGTTATTATTATTATTGGACAACGGGCGGGACCAATAAATTAGGGTTAAATTTTGAAATTGATACATGACACAGCTTTGACCTCTTTCATACTTATGTACTCCTGGTACTGCCAATCGGATTTTCAGTCTAATAATTTATTTCCTAGGGGTATTTGTGTAGAAATCGACCGTGGAATGGAATAATGCGTGCCGAATTTTATTTCAAGTGATGTAGTGTATTATTAAATTTATGCGTGCACGCATTCATCTATCGATTATGAAACCCGTGAGTTTTGATACTTACGAGCGCGAACGATTTAAAAAATACGATTTTCGGTAGCGTTGAATAATATTCAAGTAAGGATCACGGATTCAATCCCTTAGGCCTCAGTCTCGAATTTTGCGGGCAGCAGCGGGGCGGCAGCGGCAGAATCTTTTGCATACATTCAAATGGACCGGTACGGAAACAACAGCGGCGCGGGAGTGGGCAATGAGCGGCGCACTCCCTAGAAAAAAAAGCGACCCGAGAGGCCGCTGCCCGCAATATCCGAGACCGGGGCCTTAGACGGTTGGACAATGGCCCCCTTATCAGGAGCGTTTGCCATATTCACCGGGCTTGAAAAGTGGGTTGGCAAGCGCATCACAATTACATTTACCGGTCACGCTGCTGTCGTTTTCCTGAACGCTCAGTCTTATTGCACTCTATGGGTAATTCTAATCCGGAACCATTTCTATGAAATACAAATACGCACTTGTAGGATAACTAGACCACGCCCTTTTAGGGTTCATTTTGTTGCAGACAATTTGAAGAAATCTACAGTTACTTTCTTTTAAAAAATTCATGATTTATTGAAAAAAAAAATGTAAATGATATTGTTTCTCGATTATCGCGTGAGGCAGCGTAATTTTTTATTATCTGTCACGACATTTCCCCTTCAAATACAAAATAAAACAATAGGCCGAGTTGGTATCCGGAACCAAATGTGATTTATTAGATTACCAGGAGCACAGGTCGAAGAAAAGGAGGTGGGAACTATTTCGAAAGAGGTGATCTGAGGTGGTTGACCCCAAAACAGCTGATAGCTCACTAGTGTTGTGCAAAGTCAAATTTTGTAACATCTGGACCTGGATTTCAATAAGGTTTTGTTCATTAAAACGTCAACTTAGAAGTTTAAGATTTTGCTATTTTGTTCTTAGTCAATACCAGAGTTGGTGCACTTCGGCTTGATACCCCCTTTCCGTTACACGCTGTATAAAAAGCTACCTATAAATTCTTATAGTTAGTAGTTGTGTGAATAATAGGTTCATTCACATTATGTACAGCGTCTTTCAATGGGCTAATTAGTTTCCCTTCCATGTAGTTCGTAGTAATCTATTTTGTAAGTACGTGTGTAAAGATAGTGTACATGTTTTTATCTGCTTATTAAACACAGAGTGAAGTAAGAAGTGAGTAGTTTTTTCAGGCTTCACCAATCGTGCACATGTTTCTTTCCAAATACATTCTTATCTCTGAGTGCGAGATCAACAAAGCGGGACACTGGAATGCGGTAGGGCGCGCTTGTAATGAACGCCATCTGTTGTTGTGCAGCGTAATTACGTGCGAGGCAGATTGGTGACGTGATAATGCGAGTTTAAGTACCTATGGTATTAAGATGGTACTGATTTCGGTGATTGTCAGCAGATGGCACGATTTTTTGTAATTTTTGGGACTAACAAGTGGCAATCTCTGCAGTTTTTACAAATTTCATTATCATCATCACGTCTAGGTACATTTATAAACCCCTCTGACAATGTATGATTGTGGTTTTAATACGTACTTTGATATCGCTACGCTATACAATATCTGAAAGTTTATTATATACGGGGTGTAAGGGACAGCGTACCGAATACTGATAAGGTCCAAGCAGACCATGAAACTGAACAATTTTCCCCTAGAAACATATGTCAGGAAACGTCAAAAATGTTTATTGCCCATAGTAAATGCAGTTAGCTGATCGCGATTTTGTACGCGGTTTTGAGGTCGAAAATTTTTTGTCGTTTCCTGACATATGTTCCTAGGGGAAAGTTGTTCAGTTTCATGGACGGGTTGCACCCTTTCAGTATTCGGGACGCTGTTCCTAACACCCTGTATAACATAGGTTTATTCCTCCAATAAAATTTTAAAGTACGAAAGAAACTTATTTAGTAACCACCTACTCAATATACACCGTTTTATCTTTTTCAGGCACCTAATAAACCGGGCCCTGAAGTCCGGTCCTTGGGGCCAGTCGTCTCGCCAGGGGAGGGCATCACGGACAGTGGACCCTGCCATCGTGCGAAGGGCCCTACTAGACGCACACACAGCCAGAACTGATAGCACAAGTATTACTACGGGAAATAGGAGCGGTAAGGGAACTTTTATTACTCGGTCTTGAAATCTGGTTCATGGGGCCCTAAAATCTGGTCAACGAGACACAACATTGAAAAACGTCACTAAACTCTAAAAGGTCTCTCATCAGATATCCCATTGTAACATATTTCCTCGTAAAATAGGGTGTAAGAGACGGTGTAACGAAAACTTTGCAGGCGTGATCAGACCATAAAACTGAACAACTTTTGCTATGGGGCTATGTTGGGAAACGAGAATTTTTTTTCGAGTTTCCATACAAAGTCAGTGGGCTGATCGGGAATTTTGGATGGAAGGCGGATTTTTTTTTATGTCCACCAACATCTTATCCCTTAGTAAAAGTTGTTCAGTTTCATGGTCTGATCACGCCTGCAAAGTTTGCGTTACACCGTCTCTTACGCCCTGTATACCAACCATCGGTCCTAGGACCGAAGACTGCTAAATAAAAGTCGTTTCAATTGCGACTCGATAGGATTTAAGTTGGATAGTCTTAGTAGGTTTTGGTGGTTTCGTAGTATGCTAACTAACAGTTTGAGGTATCAAAGGCGTTACAATGACAAAAAGGTAAGACAATCGGGCCCTCGTTATTGTCTGTGATGATAACTTGGACGTCGGGCGTTACCATACAAAACTAAGTCAGAAGCCTTACTGTTGAAAGCGCTGGATTAGGGTTCATCGGGTCGTTCTTCGACTCGGTGTCCCACACCATAGAAAAAAACGAAAAACTAGAAGTTATCATTGGCCTCATACGTTTGTGACAGACGATTTAATCAGCGTCTGAGGCAAGACTTCTCCACATACACTGCGTTGCATGGCACGTAATTTTATAAAACACAGGGTTGATATAATGATGAAGTACCAAACGTTACCCAATAAATAGTAGTTTTTATGACAAGGGACTAAAGTGATATTTTTAAAGCAAGGGCGTTATTTTGAATCACGAGCGGAACGAAGAAATTTAAAGTAGAATCCTGAGTAAAGCGCGGGATTCAATATACGTCGCCTGACGATAAATAACTTCTGGCCCGAGTTATACATACTACTTTTCATCCCTCTCTATGAGAAAAACAAAAAATACCTTGCTGTAGTACATCTCAGTTTATTTCACACTTACCTAATAAATTGCGTTATAGACATCCAATATATACAGAAAACATATTATACATTTAATTTCAACAAATCGATCTTTATTTTTTTTTTATTTTTTATTCTGGCGTCACATCTCATGGGTGGAGACGTATTTTGCCAATGTCAAAGTAGTCAGGTCGTCGGTAAGGTTAGAGTGATGTAAAGTTAAGTGGCATTACGCCGAGGGAGAGTCCACAACACAGTGATCCTAGTCTGACGACTAGGGGCTGTGTTGCGCAAAATTATGTAGTACAAAAAACTCGATAGTAAAATTTTCTGCACCACGTGGAGACCGCTCGTCACTATTGCACAATGCCGAATATATGCATTAATTACAATTTCCTATTTAATGAACACTTTCAGAATAGTTTGTTGCGTAACACACTATCAGAATTATTCAGCAAACACTCAAATGAACAAGAAATATCAAATTATAACCAATACACGACCCGCCATGATGGAATACCAACGAGCGACCCCCAAATTGATCTTTCAACAAAAATAAAATTTGACAAATTCCTTTTTAAAAATTTTTTAGTAGAATTGAGGTAAATATTAGGTGTTAAATACTTAATAAAATAGCAGAAAATGGCGCCAAAAGAAAAATAAATTTTGTCAAATTCCTTTTATAAATTTTTTAGTAGAAATTAGGTAAATATTAGGTGTTAAATACTCAATAAAATAGCAGATACTAGTTAGTATTACTGAAAAAAGTTACGCATCCCTAGTAAAATTGTGTTTCCTTGTGTGCAAACATTCATGTTCTAAATGCCAAATCTCATTATTACCCGGAGGGTTCAAATGACCTATTTTAGGCGCTCTTAAGCAGAGTGTTTTGAATATAGGGGATGAAAAGTAAATAAAGTCATTTTACAGCTATAATAACTTTGTATTCAATTCCTCCTTCCAGGCCGAGCCAGTACTCTTCCAGGTCTATCACCGATGTCAAATAACGCATGCGGCGGATCGAGACTGTGTCGCACGAGATACAACACTACGGCCCCTATGTACGGCGTGTCACTCACATCGGGACAACCTGTCACAATAGTGCAAAAGTTCCCTGATCTACTACAGCAAGTCGTTTTCGAGGTTTGCGAGTGAGTATGCGATTACGCCGTGCTTTTAAAAGCACGTTAAAACTATGTCGTACGAGATACACCACTACGGCCCCTATGTATGAAGTGTCACTAACTTCGGGACAACCTGTCACTATCGTCCAAAAGTTCCCTGATCTACTACAGCAAGTCGTTTTCGAGGTTTGCGAGTGAGTATTTGATTACACCGTGCTTCTAAAAGCACTTTAAGTCTATGTCGTATGATTTAAATAAATAAATAAAATAGTAATAAATAACTTAGACCTATTTTTGGGACTCTCTTTATGGCCGATAAGCGCAGTTCAATATTGATGTCAATCCAGTAATTTTATTTGTGATCATCTCCTATCTTTTCCTAAACTTTTTGACAGAAAGTGACTACGCTAAGAAAAAGAAAGTTTGAAGACTGAAGAAAGATTGATTGATTGTTTTATTTAAGATAAATTATCGAATTGACACCATTTTTACCCGGCACACACGGCAAAGCCGCCGTTGCCTTGTGACCCTGGCTAAGAATAGCATAACCCCACCCAATTCTACTTGTAAGTGTCTATAAAAGCGACTAAGGGATAATTATCCAGGGAATGGGCAACAGTGTTCCTTGTAAATTAAACATCTTGCACTGTGCTTGCTAATCCGCCCCTGTCAAGTGAGGTGAGGATGGCAATACCGCCATAAAGGGAGGCCCATGCCCAGTAGTGGACTGCTGATGTTAAGGTCACCCGTAGTAAATTATTGGCAATGTTACACATATATAAATCACGCTTTTATCCCTTGCGGCAGAGCGATAACGATGGTAAAATTACGGTCGTTATCGCCACGTCTGACAAATGTTTGAGGGTCGTTTCAGATAAGTCGTGAATCACTATAGTGACAGGTTGTCAGCCTGTCGTCTAAAATTGCAATACACATGAAAGCTTCGAGTCCCTTAGTCGGCTTCTACGACACCCACAGGAAGGAAATGGGGTGATCCTATTCTAAACCGGCATCACACGGCAAATTCTAAACCGGCATCACACAGCAAAATGTTACACATAATATCACGCCTTTATCCCTTGCTGGGTAGGCAGAGCGCCAACGGCCGTAAGAATACGGTCGCTATCGCCACATCTGTCATTTTTGAGGATTGATTTCCAAGGTTGTTTTAGAAAACATGTGTATCACCATAGTGACAGGTTGTCAGCCTGTCGCCTAAAAATTGTAATACACCAATACTCTCGAGTCCCTGAGTCGCCTCTTACGACACCCACAGGAAAGAAATGGGGTGATGCTATTCTAAACCGGCATCACACGGCAAAATGTTACAACCGTTTGGTAAAATGTTTTCGTATCACCTTTTTCAGATCAAGCGAGTGTTCAGTAGTGCGCGGCACTTGCACGCAGACCTACGTTCCATATCTGTTCCTGGTGTTACCTCTGGGCCCGGTCACGCTCACTGGACAGGACTATGTACTAGTGGAATCCGGTTGCGTCTGCCGGACCGAGGGGACGCCATAGACAATGTTATGTAAGTATTCATAGACAATGTAGATCCTGAACCTCTGGGCCCGGTCACGCTCACTGGACAGGACTATGTACTAGTGGAATCCGGTTGCGTCTGCCGGACCGAGGGGACGCCATAGACAATGTTATGTAAGTATTCATAGACAATGTAGATCCTGAACCTCTGGGCCCGGTCACGCTCACTGGACAGGACTATGTACTAGTGGAATCCGGTTGCGTCTGCCGGACCGAGGGGACGCCATAGACAATGTTATGTAAGTATTCATAGACAATGTAGATCCTGAACCTCTGGGCCCGGTCACGCTCATTGGACAGGACTATGTGCTAGTGGAATCCGGGTGCGTCTGCCGGACCGAGGGGACGCCATAGACAATGTTATGTAAGTATTCATAGACAATGTAGATCCTGAACCTCTGGGCCCGGTCACGCTCACTGGACAGGACTATGTGCTAGTGGAATCCGGGTGCGTCTGCCGGACCGAGGGGACGCCATAGACAATGTTATGTAAGTATTCATAGACCATGTAGATCCTGAACCTCTGGGCCCGGTCACGCTCACTGGACAGGACTATGTGCTAGTGGAATCCGGGTGCGTCTGCCGGACCGAGGGGACGCCATAGACAATGTTATGTAAGTATCCATAGACAATGTAGATCCTGAACCTCTGGGCCCGGTCACGCTCACTGGACAGGACTATGTACTAGTGGAATCCGGTTGCGTCTGTCGGACCGAGGGGACGCCATAGACAATGTTATGTAAGTAGTCATAGACAATGCAAGTCCTGCCTGGTGCTACCTCTGGGCCCGATCATAAAATTTTGAAAAGCACTTAAAGTGTTTTATTTCGGTTTTATATATAAGGTGTAAGAATATTAGCTGCAAACATTTTAAGGGGTGCATCATTCCTTAAAACTGAACAGCTTTCCCCAAGAAACATATGTCCATACATGAAAAAAAATTTTGGGCCTCCCATAAGAATTGACTTGGTCGGTCGGTAATTTTGTATGGTCCAAAATTTTTTTTTTTATATTTCGACCTATGTTCCTTGGGGACAGTTGTTTAGTTTCATGGGCTCGTTCACCCCTTAAAATATTTGCAGCTAATATTTTTACGCATTATATTTTTTGCGAATTACACATGAGACGTATTTTAGTGAGATAGTTGACAGTGTGGTGTAACTAGCAAGCCACCTAATAGTCCATGATCGTTGCGTAGCTCAGAGGACATGTAAAGCCGTCAGTCCCGCTTCTTACATGATTAACTAGCTGGCAGCCCTAACACCTTGTCATAGGCCTACTTAATAGAGCAGCTAGTTAAAAAAAAACTAGTCTTACTGCCTGGTTGCTTGGAATTGTAGCTATAAGGCCGCCAATGGACCAATCTGTTCTTCTTTTGTACAACATATATTGATATTGATTTGATTTTATTTGAAAACTGAAATCAGGTTTTAGTAACTCGCTATCGCACACACATAACTATCGTCTATTGTTCCCATTTTCTCACAATTTGTTACTTATCTGTTATTTTCAGAACTGTAGAAAATGCTGAGAATCCGCTTCATCAGACCTCATCAAGACATCAGTAAATAGTATAACTTCCTTCGTAAGTTTAAATCGCATTTTTTATTTTAATTGGAGATCTGAATTTTAAAAAAATGGTGCACTATGTAAGAGAAAAATTTTGTGTTCCAAACGTATAACATTCCGTCAATTTAAGTTTAATAGGTTGTTGTCCAAGACTACAAAAAATATTGCATTTATTTATTTTTAGTAAAGCCGCTTGTGTGTAAATTGCTTTTAAAATTTTAACTTGAGCCATAAATAAGTATTTAGATGCATTTATAAGTAAAGTATTATTGGTTAATTTATGCAAAAGAGTCGAAAAATTACGATGAATCCTAACAATTTTCTCGGCTGTTTTGCAAATGAAAATTATTAAATTCTATATAGACTGAATTCTATTACTGTTAATTTATTTTATAGATATTTATATACTTCAATTCTGTTACAACGATAAATATTTATGTTGTAGAATAGTTTATTTGTAAATTATAATCATTCGTCGATAAAATTGTTCCATAGTTACGCTCAAATTTAGAGTTATTCTAATTTTATGAACAACGAATTTAAGTATCAAAGATAAATAAAGCCCTAATTATTTATTTTGATGTTTTATATTAATTCATTCATCTGTATCATTATTATCCTTTTACTGTACATTGCTACCTGTAATGTGATATACCTGTACATACTAGATTTCGATGAAACTAAGTAAATATTTTACATTAGTCTTTGCTGCATGAGTATTTTTTGAATCGTCATGAAAAAAATATTAAGGAGGTTCGCTACACACCATTTAAAAAATCTGAGTGCAAATCTAGATAAATGACTTTGATAATGTTGTACGTTATAGAGATTAGCTTGTTATTGTTGATTTTACCATGGCTAGAGATAAAGTTGAGTTAAATACTATGTCCAGGCAAGACTGTCTCTTTCTGGCTCATGTAAACATCTCACTTGTAGGTTCGGTAAAATACTGACATTATTGACTACAAAGTTTAGGTTACAACTTGAAATTATATATGATTTTTTTCTCGATTGCTACGACAGGAGGTCTCAGATAGACCGCTGTTATTTCCAACTTTCAAAAATGGATATCTGCTAATAGAAAATTAGCAGATATCCATTAGCTTTATATCATCATCATTGAAAGGTAAAAAAGATAAATAATTAACACATGTCACTTTATTTTATTTTTCGTTTATTTACAAGTTACAAGAACTTCTATTCGACTTTGATACCTTATTTAGTATACCTACTAATATAATTATCTAGAAATCTAGATTTTCTTGTCCATATCACATAAAGACGATCACCCATTGGTGCTACAATGCTACAAGATTAGACTGAATTTTATTACTACCTAGTTTAAATAGGTAACACATTAAAAACTTAAGGCATAATAATTCATACAAAATTGCAATAATAGTGTCCACAATAAATTAAGATTTCTAAGACTAGGATACTTAACAAGAATAAAAAGAATTGTAGAAAAGGAAAATTGTGAAGAAAAGATAAAACGACAGCTTGCATTACAGACACGACTACTGCGTTCACTTTAGAGTAAGATATCGAATAGATTTAGACTTGTTTGTTGTTAAAACTTTTTGCAGTATTCACAATAGCTCAAAACTTTTTTAATATCCCACGGAAATTACTACCTACACAAAAATGGTGTTTTCCACCTTTGGGATCAGGGAATATTGACAGCTTTTTTTTTCAATACAATCAAGATCTAAAACATTCGAAATCTAATTTCAAAAGTTCCCACTTTACACCTAGTTTAGTTATCGTAGTAGTACTGCGACGATTGTTGCTGCGGCTGGTGCTGCTGAGGCCTTGGCTGGGTGTGTAGGGGCTGGTGGACGATTGGCTGATGGGAGATCGGTTGGTTCAGCTGCGGCTTGGGGGTGGGGATCTTGACTTTGATGTCTGTAGGTTGGCGGGAGACCTGCAAAGAAGAGTTTGTTATTATCCGTCGTTTCCGTATCCTTTTTCTTTTGCGTACCCGTTTTGTCTTGTGACGTAGCAAGCACATCGTGTTGGTACATCTATGGTGTTGTGTTAAGTTTGTCAGAGTCCAATAGCATGGTGTGATGTGTGTGAGGCACTACCACACGTGCAGTATTGGCACAATATCTCAGTCTGACTATACGAGTTAGAAAAGTCAGCGAGACAAAAGTTTGGCAAACTGAGTCTACAGAAAAGAATCAATATGTTAATGTATCACAAACTGAAGTGGCAATGGGCTAGTCACATCTGTCGTAGAACCGATGGCTGATGGAGTAAGCGGGTTTTCGAGTGGAGACCACATCTTGGAAAGCTAACCGTTGGAAGCCCTCCAGCCAGATGAACCGATGATTTCAAGAGAGCGGCTGGTAGCGACTGGATGGCGAAAGCGGGAGATCTTTTATTGTGGCGTACCCTGGGGGAGTCCTATGTCCAGCAGTGGACTGGTATGGGCTGATAATATAATGATGATGATGATGATGAGTTATAATATATATTTATTGTTATTTATATCTGTAGTTGTATGTAATATTTTAGTTATATTTCGTATGTATTGCCTGTTATTATCTGTAAATATAAATCATCTCGTATTCATAGTTATTGTGCACGTCTCATCCGCCTTTCGCCAAATGCCATTTCTCTCCTGTAGGTCTGCTGTAAGAAATTTCTTTTTTAGAGATATGCAGTGCCTGTTGTGTCCATTTTATTTATGTTTTGTCCTGTAAAATTTCTTGTGTACAATAAATGGTAAATAAATAAATAAAATGATTATGATGATCATAGTGTAGAGCCGCTAGCCTATTGTTAGTAGTAAATTCTACCTCGGCCCTGAACCCTTCCTTAGGGTCGGCGATGTAGTTGACGGTCCTGATGAAGCCGTCGCTGTCGACAACGGAGTACGAGCCCTTGATGACGTCACCCTCGCGTTGCTCCTTCCGGTTCTGGTAGTTGGTGTACTGGTCGTCGTTCACGTCGAAACCGAACTGGTACGAAGGGTTGGGCTGGGAACAATAATTGGAGTTTTACCTATAGGCTACAGGTTATCTTATTATTCTATATTGGATCGTTATTTTCGAGGAAAGCTTATATATATAGTATCTATATTGATTGGGGCGTTACTCTCTAAGAATATTTTTTCCCCTGAGCCGCTGTGAGCATAACGCATCAAAAGCTTCTTCTAAATTGTGTAGGTAGATATACCTACTATCTGTCAAAGTTAGTTTGAAAGCCTCGATATAGGCAGATATCCCGCCTTTTTCCCGATTTGACTGTCCCGATGGCGTAGCGGATAGTATGCCTGCCTTCTACGCCGAGGGTCGTGGGTTCGATCCCCACCGGACACAAATATTTGTTAAGTCAATTTTCAAATATTTGTGTTGAGTCTGGGTGTTTTCTATCTATAATATGTATTTATTTAAAAAAAAGAAGTATATATGTATTAGTATCAGCTATCTAGTTACCATAGTACAAGCTTTGCTTAGTTTGGGGCTAGATGGCGCTGTGTGAATTGTCAAGGATATTTATTTATTTTATTTATTTATATATTTATCTGATCCAAGCGGGGATTTTTTACATAATGATTGGACTAAATTCGTCACATTTTTTTCAATTTGTTTCTTCGGTGGTTTGTTGGTCATTTTTCTTACGAATTTCAACGCGCGCGACTATTTACCCTCTTAGATCTAGATTAGGTAGACACTTGCCGTAGGTACATTAATGGTCAAACTGGAACAGCTAAGAGTGAAAATCTAAAACTAAAACTAAGGTTTCTCTATCGTTAGCATATAATAGAGGCCTCCCCATATGCGCAGTAAATATTATGATCATTATGATATAGAAACAGGTAGCTCTCTATTATTTAAGTATAAGGAATTGATATTCTGATGAGTCTATAAATTCTTCCAACTACGTAATTGCCAAGTCAACGACACAAGGAAGCGCCAGCTACTTGATTTCGCTATTTGATATTTGCATTTAGTTAGATATTACTACTATCTAGAAGTCTACAGATAGGTAAGTATTACCTATACCTATTAGGTTGTGTAGATCTAACCTACCAATAGTATAAAGTAGGGTAAATTGTGCATCGAAACTAGTAGGTCTAGGTAGGTACAAATCAAAATTTTGTAGGTAGGTATAGTATAGTACTCGTAATTGTAGGTATGTGACTATATTAATTGAGATTATTGGTCAAATATTTGACGCTATACAAAGTTCAATAGGTAATGGATTTTCTGCGCCTTTTAATCAAGTTATATATGAAAAGAAAATCGCTGTTGATAAATCACTTGAAACTGAAAAAACAGGTTCTTGTAGCCCTAGGTTAGGTATCAAGTATAGAATAGGTAATTGAACTATGCTAACGCTATCAAGTTTGCAACTTTCACTAGAAGGTACGGGTTAGCTGTAAACTGATCAGAAAGTTGCGCCGTGGGTCCGTGAATCATGGAGGTATCAAAGACAATAAGCTCCATATTTATAAATCGCACTCAACTCAGATCGATCTTAAGAACGGTTTTGACAAATGTCACTCAATACTAACAGCATCTCAACGTCGCACTCAAGATCGATCTCGGAGCTGAGTGCGGTTTAAAAAATACGGGCCTAATACTCTAAGCAAAGACCCTATCTTCCTCGTACTGTTTATAGAACCTGACAGGACCGTAAAGATTGGCATAGCGGAGAAAAAGATTGTAGATGTAGACGATGATCACTGAGGGTGAGACTGATACGATCTGCTGGTTTTCACTTACGTCATAGTCTTCCTGGGGTCGCGCGTCTATTCCTCTGGTCTATACTGTTGAGGTACAGGCCTGTTCTGAAGTTTAGGCTGTTGTTATTAGAATTTAGCTTACGTCATAGTCTTCCTGGGGGTCGCGCTTCTCTTCCTGAGGTCGGTACTGTTGTGGTGCGGGCCTGTATTGCGGTTGAGGTTGAGGCGCGGGCCTATATTGAGGTTGAGGTTGGGGTTGTTGGTACTGGTCTTCGCTGTGGACGGCATATGGCTGGGGAAGAAGAGATATTCGATAACAAAATATGTGCTTGGGTCCAGTCTTTGGTTTTTCTAGCCTAGCTTTCTGTTTAATTGCTGATGAGGGTATTGCCTGCATCACTTCAGTTGTAAAGAAAGAGTCAAAAGCTACTTGTTGAATTTGTAATATTTTAGTTTGTCGTCACCAATTCACACATACTAGCTATGGTTTAGTCGATTGAGAATGTGCACACGATAGCTCATTCTATACCGGCATGTTTCGTTGCAAATCGTGGGTTCAAATTGCGGTCATATTAATCGTATTTGGTTTCTAAAGTAGGCACGATCTTACCAGGCGGGCGGGGGCTGGCGCTGGCGCGTAGTGCTGTGGCCTCTGCAGGATCTGCTGGGCTTGAGCCTGCTGCTGCTGGCCGATGTACTGCCTCAGGAGGTGTGGGGGAACCTCCTGCTGAAAAGAGAAAAGTTGTATAAGAGGCTTTGAACTAAAAGTAGAGGACGAGCGCACTGACTCGCCCACTCTACTGACCATGATCTAACTAAAACTATAATAAATTAATATAGATGAAAGGCATAAAATTATGTGAAAGGCGCCTAGTACCTATGTGATTTTATAAAAGTTTGTACTAAATGGTTTTCAAAAATAAAGTTCTTTATCTGAAGCGCAACAGCGGAATGCGACAGCGTGTGAGAGACAACATAGTTTACTTACTAATTAAAATTCCAATGTTTACTCAAGCCACTGTTCTAGTTTAGTATAATGCCTCATCGCTTGCAATACCAGGTCACCGAGAAACAATTACAATGTTACGTCAACTGAACCGGTCTGAAGGCCTAGGCGTTATGAAATTGGGGTTTGAAGCTTCACACCAATCGAGGTTTAATGGAGCATTCGTTTTAATGTGTTTTTATATTTTGTTGCTTAAACCAAAAACAATAAACGACCGAGGCTCATGAAATCTTTCGAAGCGTTTGAAAATGACATTTCATTATGATTTCTTTGGCGCGAAATATTTGCTTTGTTAAATAAACAGAAATAAATAAATGTTAAATTGTTTCATATCCTTAACTAGGTACTCGCTAATCCACGTTTCTATCCGCTATTGTAAAATATAAAATGTCGTCCAAATAGGCATTACTAGCGCATACACCCGTGACTTGTTACCTATCAAGCAATAGCATGTTGCGGATAAAGAGTTTACCGGTCAACGAGCAAAACGAGCGACAATTATGTTGCGTCAGAGCGAATGACGCAAGTGCGACCGTTACAGTTACTAGTTGACGGGCATTGGCATAAGACATGCTCCAAAATCTATATGTTGAGGGCTGGTTGCTCCGGCGGTATATACAACGTTGAAATTCGGTTTGAATTTGAGGACTCAGTCAGGGACAGTCAAAATTACGACTTTATTGTAGCAACGTGTCGTAGCTTATGCATTTGTCGGAACAGTTTATTCCTCAAGTGGACATGACATGGCTGAAAAGCGAAAGCATAAAATAGTATCATGTTACGACCTTGGCTTCCACATAACCGGGTGTTATCTCTGGCAGAGATAACCATACTAAAGTAAAACAAAAAATAAATAAACGAAAAGGTCTACTATAGTCTGTAAGTTTAGGTACTTATCTTTTTGTAAACACACTTTGTATGAAAGTGACACTTCAGAACTGTCAGTTTAATACAAAGTTTGTTTACAAAAAGATAAGTACCTAAACTTACAGACTATAGGTGTCAATCAAATATAGAGTTCTGCTCATAGATATCACATCAGCCTACAGCATTCCTTTGCTGGGTACAGGCCTACCCCAGCCAGGGTAAGTCATAAGGTACAATCTCTCGATCTACTATTACCTTGACAATGAAGACAAAGTTATAAAAAAAGAATTATAAAACTTGCTACTTGTGCCTACTCGTACCTACTTACTACATTGAAAGCAGGCAAGTTATGCAAAGTGTCTTGTTGAGCAATTTTCCGGCTCATTTCCTTAAATAATGGACCGTTGACTACTGTTCAACGTTACCTTACAACATTGGGTTAATTGGTCTGATCACTCCAATGATAGAATGTATCAGTTTCTTTCGATTTGCGACATGTAAGGTGTAACACTTTCGTCAATCTGGTCAAAGTAGCGCGTAATAAAATTAGTAGCAGGCAGCGTGTGCTATTCATCCACTGCGACATCTTTGAAAACATGTTTTCAATAAATGACACTACATATCAAGTTGAAAGATCTTCAGGATTCTTTTCTGTTCTATCAATCTTATCCTATTCGTACTTTTGTTCAATCTAAAAATTAGTATCATTTGTATTTTAGGCATGGACGGACGACCTCATTTATTCATAGATATTCGAAAAAGTATTGTAAGAATTATTTTTAAAATTCTCCATACAAAAAACCATTTTCAGGTTTTGGTGGAATGGCCCTAGCTCTGTCTGAATCAATGAATCAAATAATTGACTCATTGGTCACTGCTTGCTACATTGTTCGACTTTCGGCGCCAGCGCATGTGGATAACTAGATCAATGAGTTTTGCAACTAATCCAGCTTTGGTAGATGGATAAAATTATAACAAGTTTTTGGAAAGTAGATATCTGCCTTTTTGCATTTACCTACCGGCGCTTTTGGCGAAACTACAAGTTTATTATCGAGTAAAACACTTGAATCAATGTAAATTAAATGAGATCTCATAGCAAGTAAGTACCTACTTAAACTGTGCAAATGTTTTTACTCAAAACCGTCGGTAAATTCATTTTTAAGTTTAAAGTAAAAGTCAAAAACAAAATCTGTTTGCTAAGTATAAGACGATAACTGATTAATGCATCCTGGATTAACGGATCTAGTTTACTTTCCACTACCTGTTTATTTACAAATATTTACCTACCTATCTTATCTTTGTACTTAGGTATGCCTGTATGCGTACTAAAATAACTACACTTAGGTAAATACCTACTAATAACTACACTGGTCCCAGTATCCACCAGTAATGATTATGTAACTGTGATCGCATTTCTCACGCTTAATTTACTGGAATAATCGATTACTGAGACATTTTTACAAACTCGATGCTATGGAATTATTTTATTTCAAAATGGGTTAAATTTTTGATCCTTGAGGATATACGTTGACGCCTTCTGATCGCTTTCCTCTCGACGCATAATATCCTACCTGGCTAACATGCGCGCCACGACATATTTTGTCGTTTCATATGAGCACAATATCACTACGGAAGAATGCGTAACTTATTCGCAGTGAAGTTAGCCGCAAAAGACATATTGCGGTGACAAAATTTTATGGTGGCACGCATGTTAGCCATGCTGAACGCGTAATGACCTAAACGCATTATGACCTAATCGCATAATGTCCTAAACGCTCAATGCCCTGCCTGTGGGTCTCTGACAAGCCCAAGGGGGGCTTAATCTGCGATGTTACACCGGCTTGTAGGCAACACGAAGGTTTTGCTATATCTTAGTAATTTACGACTTTTCCTTCTTTCCGAATTAACTCGTTCTTTGCATAATCTCATCTTCTCGATCGACGATCATCAAAATCGACTCCCATACAAATTGTATTGGTACGCTTGCGAATTCTGTATTTTTGTATGGGAGGTCTAGATTTTTTTTATCCTTAATACATGCGTTTTTGTGTGTATGTATAATCTTTGCTTTTGTTTTTTTTACATCCGGTATACATTTTACCATTTTACTATTGAACGTCAAAAACAGTCACAATAGTTTTGTTAATTTGTCGAAATTTATAGACACTATTTTGCGCCACTTCAATAAACTAGCAGCATGCTCATTTACCGTATGTGTACATTGTACCTATTTTTTAGTCACGAAATGACTTCCAGGCATGAAAATTACTTTATTCATCAAATTCACACTTCCACTAGTAATTACTACCACGCAAATAGTTTCATAATTTACCGATTATGATTATGTATGAGCTTCGTTGACAACGTTGCGTGTTCCATCCATAGTCATTGTCTTTATTCCATTGTGACTGAGTTTGTTACACTTTTCAGGAACAACGCCTAGCAAGTAAAAAATCTGAATAACTATTGTGATTTTTTCACTTTCAATGGCCTTTCTATATGAAACTACCCTTAAAATCGTACATTAAGGTATCATTTCGTGAATTATATACATAGTACTTACCTAGTTTGGAAGAGAAGATAATAATTACAAAAATAAAAAGCAAATCTTATATCCAATTTATAAAGGAAACTTATACCCTAAATAGTAGGTGGATGTGTTCTAATGATGATGATTTATGAAAACAGTGAAGTCAAAATACCAAGTAGTTCATTTGGTGGTGTAGAGTTTGCCTGCGTCAATTTTCTCTAAGTAGGTACTTCACTTTGAATTTTTTTTGTATCGTACCGACTGACCCTATTCATTGATATTTTATTAATGTTTTTTGAACCCATCATAATTTAATTAATTAACTAACCTGTTGCTGGTACTGATGTTGCGGGAACGCCACCGCACACCCGATTACCGCCAAAACTACACACTGCCTCAACATGGCTGCCACTCACAAAACTTAAAAAAAAGTAAATTAAAAAGTTAATCTACTTTTTATTTTGTTTTTCTTTACGGCCAGTCACAGCACACGCGCGGATATGAACACGTATAGATTACGCGTGTGCGCTACTCTCACTTTATATAGACACCCCTTCTTTGCCATAGCCTGGCGGGGGTGGTTGAACCAGTTCGATTTTTAAAATTAGAACACCTGTGACGTCATGGGTTTCAATTTCATAAATAAAAGTATTAACATGAAAAGTTGATACATATGCTATAAAGTTACTTGCTATGGATCTTCAAAATAGAGAAACCTTTTATCTGGCAATAAAACTAAAAACCCGAGGGTCTTTACTGGCTATTTGTGATTTAGTGTCGCTACTACTTTAAGGACCTATCTACCTACCTAGGAAAATACCTTACGAAACACATATCAATTTCCACATGAATAATTACCTATACCTACCTACCTACCGTTATTTTGTTGATCACTTAAACTTTGCGTCACGAATGTCAAGCAAAATCGATCAATCGATCACAAAATGTCAAAACGATTTTTTTATCAGCCAGACGAAAAGCATTTGCATATTCAGCCTATGCACGTATTGCGAAATTCGCATTGTATTCAAATATATTTAATGCATCTTGAATGGTAAGCTCTTTTGTCCTTGCGCTTTTAATGTCGTTGAACGCATCTTAGCTCTCTGCACAAAATAAAGAGGTTTACAGAAGGCTCACTCTAAGGTCTAAACTAACAGCTTCAGGGTTGTCACTGTATAGTCTGTAAACAAAGGAAAATGGACCTTATGTCATAGCATTTGCGCTCCAAGGTCACAAACGTCACAGGGATCATCCTTTATTTTACATACTAATCGTCGTCGTCTCAGCCGATAGACGTCCACTGCAGGACATAGGCCTCCCCCAAGGATCTCCACGATGATCGGTCCAGCGCCATCCGCATCCAGCGGCTTCCCGCGACCTTCACCAGATCGTCGGTCCACCTTGTGGGAGGCCTACCTACGCTGCGTCTACCGGTCCGTGGCCGCCACTCGAGAACTTTCCGGCCCCAGCGGCCATCGGTCCTACGAGCAATATGCCCCGCCCACTGCCACTTAAGTTGCGCAATCCTTCGAGCTATGTCGGTGGCTTTGGTTCTTCTCCGGATTTCCTCATTTCTGATTCGATCGCGGAGAGAAACTCCGAGCATAGCCCTTTCCATCGCCCTTTGAGTGACCTTGAGCCTTCTTATGAGGCCAATTGTTAGCGGCCACGTCTCAACTCCGTAAGTCATCACTGGCAACACGCACTGATCCCAGACTTTTGTCTTGAGGCACTGCGGTAGTTGTTGAGAAGAGAAGATGTTACGTAGCTTCCCGAACGCTGCCCAGCCGAGTTGGATTCGACGATTGACCTCTTTCTGAAAGTTGGACCTACCCAGCTGGACTATTTGTCCCAGGTAGACATACTCGTCGACAACTTCCAGAGTAGAGCCCCCAACTGTCAGAGTAATGGGTGCAACAAGAGAGTTTGACATAACCTTGGTCTTGTCCATGTTCATTTTTAGACCCACTTGTTGGGAGGCTCTATTGAGGTCATCGAGCATTGTACCGAGGTCCTCCAGGGTTTCCGCCATGACCACGATATCGTCGGCAAAACGAAGGTGAGTCAGATACTCGCCGTTGATGTTGATGCCAAGTCCTCTCCAGTCCAAAAGCTTGAAGACGTCTTCCAGTGCTGCTGTGAACAGTTTCGGTGATATTACATCTCCCTGTCTCACTCCTCGCTGCAACTGGATAGGTTTCGAGTCCTGGTCCTGAAGTCGAACTGACATGGTGGCGCTTTCGTACAAGGACTTCAACACTTCGATATACCGATAGTCAGCTTGGCACCGCTGAAGAGACTGAAGTACGGCCCATGTTTCGATCGAATCGAAGGCTTTTTCGTAGTCCACAAACGCGAGGCAGAGTGGTTGGTTATACTCTTCAGTCTTTTGTATAACTTGCCTCAGCGTATGAATGTGATCCACGGTGCTAAAGCCTTTTCGGAAGTCGGCTTGTTCGGGAGGCTGGAAGTCGTCGAGCCTGCGTGCGAGACGATTCGTTATGACTCTTGAGAACAGCTTGTAGACATGGCTCAGAAGCGTGATGGGTCTGTAGTTCTTCAGCAAAGACTTATCGCCCTTTTTGAAGAACAGCATCACCACGCCTCTGTGCCATGCCTGTGGCGTTTTGCCCTCGAGTATGACAGAGTTAAACAATTTCTGCAGTGCTTTAAGTATCGGTTTACCACCGGCTTTCAGAAGCTCTGCCGTAACTCCATCATCACCCGGCGCCTTGCTGTTTTTTAGCTGTTTCAGAGCCATACTAATCTCGTACAAGCTGACGTCCGGGATGTCTTCTGTGTAGTGCCGGGTTAATCGAGCTCTTGGATCTGCGACCCGATTATTGACAGGTGTGCATGTTGTCGCGTATAACTGTCCGTAGAACTTCTCGACCTCTTCCAATAGCTCGGGCTTGGACGATACGATTCTGCCATCGTCGGTCTTTAGCTTCGCTAGTTGGCTTTGGCCTATCGACAGATCTCTAGCAAACACCTTGGAGCCTTTGTTGCGCTCAATTGCCTCTTCAATACGGTCAGTATTAAATTGGCGTATGTCGCGGGTCAAAGACTTAGAGATCTGCCTATTGAGCTGCCGATATTGGGAAGTATCCTCCGACGACTGCAGAATCATCTCGCGTCGTTCCTCCATGAGCCTCGAAGTATGGTCTGAGATTTTTTTGGTTCTGTTCGTACGATTGGGTTTGAAGAACTTAGAGCCAACCGTAAGGACAGTTTCCACGACCCTGTCGTTATAGTCGTCCACGTCGATACACTCACCCAGGCAATCGAAGCGGTTTTGCAGGTGGAGCTGAAAGCTCTCAGGGTTTTGGATTTGGGCAGGTGCTGGTCGGAGCGTAGACTTCATCAGACGTGATCTCTCGGCTTTTACATTAAGATTCAACGTGCCTCTTACCATTCGGTGATCGCTACCCGTTTTGAACGAATTGATCACAGAGACATCGTTGAATATCCGTTTTTCTTTTTAACAGGTTTATTTATCAAAGAAAATTATTACAAATATTAATCCGCAACAAGCATCGTCAAACAATCCGTTTTTTGTCTGTCATGATGAAGTCTATCTCATTTTTGGTAACACCGTCGGGGCTCTTCCAGGTCCATTTTCGATGCGGCCGTTTCCTGAAGAACGAGTTCATCATAAAGAGTCCCTCCTTCTCCATGAAGTCGACCAGCATTTGACCTCGGCTGTTCCTCACCCCAATACCAAATGGCCCAACTCTCAGTTCGTCACTGCAACGATTGCCCAGCTTAGCGTTGAAATCCCCCATGACCACCGTGTAATGAGTCCTGGAGGTATGTATGGCTTTGGATATGTCCTCATACATTGCCTCCACGTCCTCGTCGGGGTACTTCGAAGTTGGGGCGTATGCCTGTATGACCTTCAGCGAATAACGTTTAGTTATTCTGAGTATAAGGAATGCCACCCTATTTGAAATACTCCCGACCTGTACTACGTTGTTCACGAGGGACTTGTGGACGATGAACCCGACACCACCTTGGGACAGATGGTCGCCCTCCCGGAAGTAGAGCAGGTTACCTGACTTCAGGGCTATCGTGTCCTCCCCCTCTCTTCGGACTTCGGACAGTCCCACTATGTCCCACCGTAACCTGCTCAGTTCTTCCTCGAGTTCCACTAACTTCTCTTCCGTCCGCAGTGTGCACGCGTTATATGTTGCCAGGGCCAAGGTCGTTCGGCGAGGGATCCACGCCGCCCGGGGATTCCTAGCACCCCTGGTCTCGGAGCCGGGTCGATTTTCGCCTGAATCTGCCCGGCCACCGGGGCCGCCGGGCACTTGGGGCCGATTTCTGTTTGTAGAATCCATAAGGGGGTACGGGCCGTCACCCACCACGCTGGCCCAGTGCGGGTTGGTGGGTACATACTAATAGTGTAGTCATTTTAAGCTATAATACAATTGTATTTACCAAGTATTTTTGAATGCTTAGAGACGTGCAACAGTCTTATTGGTTTGGTATTTCAAAGTAGTTTTTTTTATTAGGTGAAAATCAATTTGCTATCTTCCACAATTACAAAGGTCAAAATTAGATCTCTCAATATAATGTTTCTTTTTTTGAAACAATTTTATGTTCTACTTTTAAATCTCTAATAGACCACTTCGCTTGGGACAGATTTCAGATCGGCCTCAACAGTACACACTGCTGGATGCCGATTGTTTGCATAGATATTATGTTACCTATGTAACTATTGAGTTCACTAATACTGAAACTCATCACCGGTTAATATACTCATTTCTCCTATGGAAACTCCTTTACACATAGTGTGAACCATCTGTACATAGATACTGAAGGTACGTAATTCGTTCTTAGTATTTAACCGCATAACCTAGGCTAATATAGTAGACTTGGAGCTAAAGCTGTGATTACATGTATAGTAGGTAAATGTTATGGTGTTAATGGTTGATTTCTGAGAAAACCATTTAGATTTTAGACATGCTCGTTTGATTCATGTTTGTAATATAACTATTAACTATTTACTATTTACTATTATAGTAATAGTAGACTTGTTGATTAAACTTGGTTAACTATCTCAAAAATAATAAAAATATATAATTTTGAAAATCACTTAATTAAACTAGTTACGATGGGTTTTATATATTTTATTTTCGACATTTTGTTAATTGTTCTTGTATTAAATATACATGTGATCCAACATTGATATTATTTAAATAAATATTGACGACCGATGTGGCGCAGTGGTAGTGCGACTGCCTTTGACGCAGAAGGTTCCGGGTTCGATTCTCGGTGGGTCACTCACAAAGTTGATATTTATCACTTTGTAAATTTGTTCCCAGTCTGGTTAGGACATTGCGGGCTGAACCGATTGTCCGTAAGAAAGATGGTTTCGTGTTTCGGATGGCACGTTAAGCCGTGGGTCCCTGTTGCTGTCTATGATCACTTAGACGGCGGTCGTTACACGACGTCGTTGGACGACTGAATATCCCACGAAAAGTGAGAGAGAAGAGAGAATAAATAGTCAAAAAGTTACAAATAATTTAAGACTCTGTCAAATCATTCAAACTTATCTTTAGTTTATTAGCGTAATATACGTAGCAATCTCTTTAGGGCATCTCGCGCCCGCTAATACATAATTTGTGTCTGTCCATTGTTGGGGAAATATAAATAAAAACGCTAAGTGCTGTTCTAAGCTATTATACGAAAGGTTCCGTACAAAAGCATTACACAAGATCAGCCAATTAATTATACTTGTTGATTTACAGTTTCATTGTCAATACAATTTTAAAAAGTGTATCTGGCATATGTGATTAGGTATTGAATTTTCGAAAATTAGGTTTTTTATCTGTGACCCGTGTAATATAGTCAATGTGTGTCATACTTTTTGTCAAATGTCAACAACAACGAGGCGCCTAAGGGAATCGAGAGTATGGGTGTATTACAATTTTTAGGCGACAGGCTGACAACCTGTCACTATAGTGATACACATGTTTTCTGAAACAACCTTGGAAAACAATCCTCAAAAATGTCAGAAGTAGCGACAGCGACCGTATTCTTACGGCCGTTAACGCTCTGTCTACCCCGCAAGGGATAAAGGCGTGATATATGTGTGTGTGTATGTATGTCAACAACAGCAAATCACAGCTCCACTGGAAATTATCGGCCTCACGGTCCTCAGTCTGCTTCTTTTTCGTGTGGGACATCGAGTCGTCCAACGATCTGATGAACCCTAGTGTCAGAATTTTTCAACCGCTTTGAACGGTCCTCAGTAAGAGCTCTAAACTATTTTTTATTTTCGTAGTAACATTAGTTTTATAGAGCAATAAACTTTTGAGGTCTATGGTCCTTCATTCTGTTGAGACCTTTTCATTACGGATCACCGAATTTATTTATATTTTATTATAACGAAAAGTAGTCTGTAGATTAGTTATTTAGATAGCGTATGTATAGAGATGTAGTCAATCAGCTAGAGTGAAGAAATCAAATGCAAAAGTATACCATTATTATTACGTAGGTGTAGGTAATTAATGACGTCACAAAATAGACCATTTGTTCACTATATGCCATTTTGGTGACATATTTTTGAAATAGTAGGTACTAATCCAATTGGTAGGGAAATTAGCGAGCGCAATGCAAGACTTAGAACTAGAGATGGGCCGAATATTCGATTTATGTTTGGTATTCGGCATGTTCAGAGCTTTTTTTTAAAGTTGAAAATTAGTATGTCAGAAATAAGAGTAAGTAAAGCATGTTTTTACTGTAATCAACGTACCTTCTTCTTCTTTTCGTGTGGGACACTGGGTCGTCCTAATTTTATGTAACGTTGAGGGGTAGCGGGTGAAGAGGTGCGGTGCTAATTTGCAATCTTAGCGACACAGGTAACGGCTTCTACCTGTTTTGGTTTGATATGAATTCTTACCAAAGTTTGGCAAACTTTTTAACGAATACTCGCCCGAACATTCGGTTTCGGTGAAACTTATGTACGGCCCATCACTACTTGGAACTATTCCATTGATAGAAATGGCGGTGTAAGTAAAGTTATTCTAAACAGGCACCACGCGAACCTATGGTTTATTTACTTACAATAAATACATACATACATATATTACGCCTATATCCCTGACAGGATAGGCAGAGCGTTAACGACTGTAAAATTACAGTCGTTATCGCCACGTCTGACAAATGTCTGAGGGTCGTATCAGATAAATCGTGTATCGCTATAGGGACAGGTCGTCAGCCTATCACCTAAAATTGCAATACACATGAAACCCTCAAATCCCTTCTTCTACGACACCCACGGGAAAGAACTGTGGTGATACTATTCTAAGCCGGCATCGCACGGCAGATATAATCAAATAATAATAATAAAAACTATGATCGTATTACCTGCACTAACATTTTAGTCATACCAAGTGCATCTCAGGTCTCTATCAGCCATCACTGACAGTAATTAGCAAATATTGCGACGGAATAAACAAAATTGTGAGAAGTAGAACAACACACCAGTACAATAGCGTTCATAATGAAAAAGTCACAAATATTTTAATTTCTCAACCAGCCTATGAAACTGCAAAACTTACTGTAAAATTATCTTAATGTGTAATGTAATGTGTGTAATAATTGTGTCATTTGAATAATATGAATACTTACTCTACTAGAATAAAAACAATGTTTAGGACAGCACCATGGTTCGATTTTGGACTTGGTCGTTAATAATATAAGATCTACGCTTTAAACTATTGTCCAAAAATACTACTGACTTCTAGAATATTTTTTAAAAATTTTCGAAGTTTGGATTAATAAACAGAAAATTTATGTAAAAGTAAGTGCTCTGACGCCATCCATAATGGCAACGTGGAACGTCATACAATCCTATTTTCATACAAAATACCATTTTAGATAGTTTCATAAATTTGCTCATTGACCTGTCACTCTATATCCTTAATATGAAGATTCGCTAGAAAGTTTCCCATTTGCTCATTGAAAAGACATAAACGCAAGCTATTTCGATTTAAACTTTTTGGTGTTTATAAAATAGCCACAGAAAAGTTCTGCTATTAGAAGCACCGACAGGCACCCCTAAAGCAACTTTAGTCTGTAAAATATAGGATGATCTCTGTGACGTTAGTGACTTTGGGGCAAATGCTATGAAATAAGGTTCATTTTCCTAGTAAAGAAAGGAAAATGGATCTTATGTCATAGCATTATTGTACAGACTATAGTCTGTAAAAGTATCCTATAGGATGTACGTAAGTAACTAGTGACCATCTTACACAGATGTTTGCCAGTCTGATTAATTGAAGATGAATTTTGTTTGCGCATTTTCTGCCCAATCTTGCAATGAGATTTTTTTGGGCTGATGGCAACACTTGTCCGAACTAGATGGCGCTGTTTACGCTATTTCAGATGTAGGGGTCATCTGTCAAGTTCAGTGAAAAAAAAATATTTGTCCATGGAAAATAGCTGCTAATCCTTCCCATTATTCGCACGAGCGCCACTTTATTCTTATTCTTCTTCTTCTTCGTGTCAATGACCGAACTATATCTTTTCCTGCCAGTACTTGGCGACGGCTATGGCATTATCAGACGCCAAGTTCAGCTCTTCTTTACTACATGTGACCGGCAACAGAGGGTAAGCCAGTAAATGTGCCATGGTTTGGGATGGGGCTCCGCAGTCGCAGTGCGTCTGTGTACTGTCAGCGAAGCCCCATTTCACCATATTTTCTCTGCACCGGCCAACTTGAGTCCGCAATCGGTTGAGCGATTTCCAAGTTTGCCACGGTATTTTATGTCCCCGTGGCAGGGTCTCGGACGGAGGGATAAACCCGGATGGAGTTGGGTAACGGCTATTCCATAACTGCTCCCTGGCCTGTTGCGGGACACTGTCTGTAGCTGCTGTACACCTTAAAAAGCTTCTCCTGCTTTTCAGGCGACCGGGAGGTAATGAGTAGCCGTGCAGTGAGTGCCGAGGGTCAGTTTCCTGTTTGAATTTCTCTACTGCACAGGCTACTTCTCGCCGGACATCCGGTGGAGCAATACCTGCCAGAGGATACAGCATGCTAAGTGGTGTCGGTTTCAGGCAGCCTGTTATAATACGGCACGTCTCATTAAGTGCGACGTCGACATGCTTCGCGTGGGCAGAACGGTGCCATACTGGACTTTCGTATTCACCAGCTGAGTAAGATAGTGAAAGCCCTGTCGTTTTTAGAACATGAGGAGCTGCTCCCCAGGCTGATGATGTCAGGCGCTGCAGTAAATTATTTCTTGCGCCAACTTTTTTCTTCGTATTAATGCAATGTGCCTTGTAGGTTAAAGCCCTATCAAGGGTGATACCCAGATATCGTGGGTTAGGGCAGTGCTCTATATCGACGCCACGCCAGGAAACTTTTAGAGCTCTTCTCGCCTCACGATTACGCAGGTGGAAGGCACATGACTGAGTTTTGGACGGGTTTGGCCTTAGTGCAATGGTTCGAACGAGCGCCACCAACTAAGAACTTAGCAAAGAGATTAAAAATTTCCTTTTTTTTCAGTGTTACCGACACCACATCTTTCAATTACGAATCGTAGGAAAATCATCGTGAAGCATTAAATTAGATACTTATTTATTTTGTATAGGTACTATACTAGTAGTATTTTGCAGATTATTACAACCGGTTATTTTGTCACAGTAGCCCAGATAGCACGATATATGATAACACATGCGCTCGTATTTGATTGGTAGTGAATGTCTGGTCTAGTTGCTAGGTCCTGTACTGGGTCAATGAGGTACTGTGCACATATGGACAACCTTTGACGCAAGCCGTTACTAGACACAAAGTAAAATACGAACTAAATTTTGTCTGAAATAGACTCTACATTTGGCGATCCAAACGCTTCTGAAGTTTGCTCGTGGCACCATATCATTTAAAATTTGGTTGAAACTTACGTCAAAAGTTGCTAGATATTCGTCGGACCTTATAATTTTGTATGAGGAGAACTTAATTGAAAAGTAGGCCGTCTATGCCTTATAGCCTATGCCCAAATACCTACGTCTTTTAGTGCTCAGAAATATGTGTAAGGTGTGTGAATTTCTGGAACTTGTCTCTAATTTTTACAAAAAATATTGCTAGTTAAACAAGTTATGTATATTTTTGCACACCTTTGATGAAATTTGCGCTAAGTGTAATATAAACGAACGTGCACAAGGTGTCTGTTTTTAACGTGCACAAGGTGTCTGTTTTTTTTAGTGATGGTCTAATCGTTTTTGGCCCCGGGGCCATCAAAACTACGCCTGTCGGCTTGGTGGGCAGCAAGGGCTCACCCGGAAATAATCACGCCCTTGGGAGTTGTTCTGGGAAGAACGGATCGGACTGAAAATACCCGGTACATATGCCGTATCTGTCAGTGGTCAAAATAAGAAATGTGATCTGTTCGTTTATTTCGTAGTAGATGGCACTCTTGCGAATAATATAAAAGCTCGTTAGTGATATCCCATAGGCAAGAGTAGCAGTATTTTTTATTGTGCACTGAACTTGATAGATTATCCCTCAACGTAAAGAAAACGTAAACAGCGTTACCTAGTTAGGACGAGTTGCTGTGAGTAAAAAAAATATTATTATCGTGTCCATGAAATTGCTAAATACATAATGAGCTCTGATCAAGCATGTGACAGAAGTGGTGCATGTCGCAACATTCGCAACGCATGCGCATGCGCAGGTGGGTGGTAGCATTGGTCTCATGCACAGAATGGGTAAACGAGCATAACCGACCCATAGGATAAGGTACGCTATGATTATTAGCAGCATATTTGAAGTAGCTACCTACTCCCTCATCTACTACAGGCGAGCACTCCACTGCTCTCCCATGGAGACTCCGCCCCTTTCCCACATTGAGGCTTCCGCGTGCCGCATAGGCATGACGGGACACCAACCCATCACATTGGTGTCGGTATATCTGCCCCCAAGCAGAACAAATGTGCAAAAGCCACTTCTTAAAAGTGAGCTCGAGTCCTTGCTAAATCTCAGCAGCTCAGTCCTCATAGCAGGTGACTTGAATGCCAAGCACCTGTCATGGAACTGCGCAGCCACCAACCCCAGGGGCAATCGTCTCTTTTCTTGGCAGGAAGAACTGTCCTTCGACTTGGTCGCGCCGACCGAACCAACCCACTTCCCCCGCATCGAAAATCATCAACCCGATGTTCTTGACATAGCCCTGCTAAAGAACATAAGCCTTCGCTTAAGTTCTATTGTAGTGTGTCATGAACTTGACTCCGACCACAGGCCTGTAATCCTGCAACTAGACCCCCGAACTGACTTCCCCGGCCCTTCAGGTCTGTGTGGTCCGACCAAAACCATTGTAGACTGGACGAGATTAGGCGAAGCCCTTAAGGCTCCCAGCTCTATCCACCTTGACCAAGTACCGGAAAGGCTCGACACCATAACCAAAATCGAGCAAGCCGTCTCCTCAGTTACAAATCACATCAGAAGCGCTGTGGACAGCTGTTCTAGGACAGTCGAAATTACGGACGACTGTAAATTTAGTCCTCCAAGCGACCTTCGTGATCTGATAACTGAGAAAAACGCCGCGGTTCGCGCGTTTGACGCCTTCCCATCAGATGCCAACAGACAATTCATGCGCGCTTTACAGATGGAGGTAAAGCAACGTGCAGCTGAATGGCGTGACACAGGGTGGGACCAGCACCTCGAGGAGCTGGAGCCGTCCCACCTTGCGTTCTGGAAGCTACAACGCTCACTCAAACAGGACACCGTCACCGAAATACCGGTACTTAACAGACCCGACCAGACCAAAGCCTTTGACGACGACGAGAAGTCCGAATGTCTGGCTGCCAGTCTCGAAGCCCAATGCACCCCAAGCGCCCTCCCTTGTGACTTATCTTTTCTGTCGACAGTCGACTCCGAAGTCGAACGTCTAGTCTCCCTCCCGCCTTCTAGCCCTCCGCTCAGAGCCATTACTGAGATGGAAGTGCGCAATGCCTTAAAGGCGCTCAAGCCCAGAAAGGCTCCAGGACCGGACGGCATCACCAACCGAGTCCTGAAGATCCTGCCCGATCACCTGATCAACATGCTCACCCTCATTCTGAATGCCGCCATGGCCCACTGCACCTTTCCAGCATGCTGGAAAGAGGCCACGGTCATCGGCATCCACAAACCAGGGAAGCCGGCCAACCAGCCCACTTCCTACCGCCCGATCAGTCTCTTGAACCCCCTCGCAAAACTTTACGAACGCATGATCTACGCTCGGCTGCGTGACCATGCGGAGAACAATAACCTCATCCCCGCGGAGCAATTTGGCTTTCGGCACCGACATTCTTGTGTTCAACAAGTGCATCGCATTGTCGAACACGCTCTTAACAAGCTAAATGCTTCGTGCAAACAGACCCCCACAGGAGCAGTCTTCCTCGATGTAGCGAAAGCTTTCGACAAGGTCTGGCACAACGGGCTGATATACAAGCTATACCAGCTCGGTGTGCCTGATCGTCTCGTACTTCTAGTACGAAACTTTCTGTCGAATCGCAGTTTTCGCTATAGAGTTGAAGGCACTCTGTCGTCCCCTCACCACATACAGGCAGGAGTACCTCAGGGCTCCGTCCTGTCCCCGCTTCTTTTCACGCTGTACACCAGCGATATCCCAAAATCACCTGGATCTCAGCTTGCAATGTTCGCTGATGATACCGCCATTTACGCATCCAACCGTAACCATGTCAAGTTAGTCGACACTCTCCAGAGCGCGCTAGACTCCCTCGGGAGCTGGTTCCGCAAATGGAGAATCGAGGTCAACCCTGAAAAAAGCGCAGCAGTGCACTTTCGTAGGGGCTCTAACCGGCTGGACGTCCCCGCTGTAAAGCTCTTCGGCCGACCCATCCCCTGGGTAAAAGAGACAAAATACCTAGGAGTCACCCTCGACTCCAGGTTAAACTTCCGTAGTCACATAAAGACGGTCCGCAACCGCGCGGCGTTCGTTTTGGGCAGATTACATCCGATGTTGAACAAACGGAGTCGACTCTCCCTTAGGAATAAGGTGAGAATCTACACTACCTGCGTAAGGCCAATCATGACCTACGCTAGCGTAGTCTTTGCTCACACATTTAAGTCGCATCTCAATATGCTGCAGGTCATCCAAAACCGATTTATGCGCAGGGCAACAGGGGCTCCCCTGTACCTGCGGAACGCCAACCTCCACATCGACTTAGGTCTCCCCACCATTAAAGATTACATGAAACAAGCGTCCCGTCGCTTCTTCGACAACGCTCCCCATCATAAAAATCCCCTAATAGTTGCCGCGTCCAACTACTACCCCTATCCAACCTCGCGTTTCAAACGCCGTCCCAGACACGTCCTTTCGGATGATGATGACAAAATCACCCAAGCCGCCACTGCAGCCATTACGAGTAGATCACACTCCACAAGCTCTTCAAGCAACCGACGTCCCCGCCGGCGGGGTCGCGGAGGTCCCTCATTTACGCCTCACTTTGGCAATTACCGGCATGTACCGGGTAGATTCAGTCCGATCAGTTCTTCCCAGAACAACTCCTAAGCCCAGTCTCGCCCCAAGGGCGTGATTGGGCTGGTTGTTTGAACAACCAATAAAATATTTCCGGGTGAGCACGTGCTCCCCACCAAGCCGACAGGCGTAGTTTTGATGGCCCCGGGGCCGTAAACGTATAGTCCAACAAAAAAAAAAAAAAAAAAAAAAAAAAAAAAAAAAAAAAAAAAAAAAAAAAAAAAAAGCTACCTACTACCTACTAATTATGGGTAAGTCCCCAGTTATTGGGTATTTCTCCCCAGCAAACAACTCTTTACTATACCTACCGCAAAAACACGGGTCGGAAGACGTAGTCTTGGACGGCGTCCCACAAGGTGGACAAATGATCTGGTGAAGATCGCTGGACGCCAGTGGAAGTTGCGCAGGATCGTTCACTTTGGAAATCTTTGGGGGAGGCCTAGGTTCAGCAACGACTTCCGGATTAAATGATGATGATGACCGCAAAAATCCTGAAACAGATCCTAACGAAACAGTCTGGCCACACTATCTGCGGGTGCGCCGCGCGCCGGTGCGAAACATAGGGCGTAATAATTATCTATGTTACATAGTAATATGTGGCCCGTACTTCGATAATTTCCAGCTATTATCAAGAAAACATAATCGATGACTGAATAATGCAATGACGGCATATCATCAGGGATTTGGTTGATTAACATGCGTAAGTAGAGCGCCTCCGTCAGTAGGTTTAATCATTTGTTATATCATCTACGCTGTCATACAATTATCTACTTTCAATACTTCTGTGTATACAGAGGAGGCAGTGTTCATGCAGTGTGCCAATGGCGAATAGCCTAAATTACAAGGAATGTTTACACTACTTATCTATAGAAAATTGGTAAGTTATCAACGCTTGCAATCAGTCAGTCCAACTAATTTGGTAGATATTACATGTGACTATAGTCTGTAAAATATGATATGAATTCATATGATATTTGAATGTGACTTAACCTAGGATTCGGGCCCCCCTTCTGAAGCTATTCACACTTTACTTGATGACATAGTGGTGAATATTAATGCAAAGCTAAGGGTAGCCGGGCTCTTTCTTGATTTAAGCACCGCTTTCGATATGGTAAAGCATGACATACTTATGGTCAAACTAGAGCATTATGGTATGAGAGGTAAAATTCTTGATTTATTTCATTCTTATCTACATAATCGACATCAGTATGTTGAAATAAATGCTGTAGAGGGTAATTTGGAGAAAGAAGTTCATTCTAGGATGGTGAAAATAACAAGAGGTGTACCTCAGGGCTGTCCTGGGTCCAGTACTTTTCATCATATATACAAATGATCTGGTCAACTTTATCCTCAAGTGTGCTCCTGGTGTCTCTATGGTTATGTTCGCTGACGATACGAATGCGGTGGTTGCGGGAACCTCAATAGGAGAGTTGAACGTCAAACTGAATCGTGTTATGGGCTGTTTTCAGCTGTGGTTTTCATTGAATGCCTTGAAGCTTAATGCCAATAAAACAAACACTCTGCTATTTAAAGCAACTTCGCGATACGCGGATAGCTTGACAGTTGAGACTGATAATGGTACTGTTTCTAGAGTAGACTCGATTAAATTTTTGGGTGTGCATTTGGATTCATTACTAAACTGGAAGCAAGAACTAGCCGCCTTAAAGTCATCCATAAGTTTGGCATGCTATGCTATAAAAAGTTTGAGAGAAGAAGTAAATATCACTCAGCTAAAAATGGTATATCATTCGCTCGTAGAATCGAAACTTAGGTATAGCATAGCATGTTGGGGTAACAGTTATGAGTACAACCTCAATGATGCATTTATTATACAGAAAAGAGCTATTAGAACAATAGTAAGAGTCCCCCAAATAGCTTCATGCAACGAGCATTTTAAAAGACTAAGGATACTAACTGTTCCTTGCTTGTACATTCTGGTTATACTAAGCAATTTGGCTAAACATCATTCTAAAGTTGAAACTGAAGAAGAAAATCTGGCCAGGATAAAAACGAGGAGAAAAGATCTTCCAAATAGTATAAAACCAAAACTCATTGTTGTCAAACACAGTGCACGTTATCAGACAATTAGATTATTTAATAAACTACCTGCAGATTCAAAGATCTTGCTTGACAGACCAAAGATTTTCAAAAGAAAACTAAAGGCTTTTTTATTGGAAAAATGTTATTATTGTATAAATGATTTTATTACTGACAAATTTTAGGTATTTGCGCAATTTATTTATTGACATAATTAGTGACATGAAAAATTGATTTTAATGTGTGTTTTAATTGATTGTTGTATTTATTTTTTCATTAATGCATGTATAATTTTTTTTCTTTTACTTCTTAATTATGTTAATTTCTATACAATGTACTATTGTTTTGAAATAAATTGAATTGAATTGGTTAGCCTTCGATTTGCAGAGGTCAGATAGCAGTCGCTCGGTGTAAAAACTTGGTTTCACGTCAAATCCCCTAGATTAGGTAGCCGACCCCGACAGAGAACGGGATAAGGCAAGAAGGATGTGTATAGTCTGTAAAAACGTATTTTCTTTCTTTCTAAAACATAGGATGATCCCTGTGTAGGTATTTTACAGACTATATGTAGTAGTTAGGTTGATATGTTTTACTTCGGTATGTATTGGCATCGGTGGGGTTCGCACTTCTTTTTGTATTGTGTGGTAGCGTCTAAAAATACTGATATTCACAGGGGCAGGAAAATTATGTCAGCCAATCCCTTTTGTTCATTTCTTTCGTTAAAATTAACAGATCGCTATATTCACACTGTTCGTATTTCAGTTCATTATGAAAATAAAACAATCATGTACCTACTATCAAACTTAACAATCTATATTTGGTATAAAAACTTACAACGAATCCGTAATAAGGTACACAATTAACTCTAAAATTACGACCAAATAAATAACAAAGAAGTAACGTCCCATAGAATCTTTATGACGCGAATTTATTTCCAACATGGTGTCTGACTCCCCATTTATAGTTGGCGTTTTTGTCTGTTTTGACAAAAGTGTGGACCGGCCCAGTTACTCCCCTGTGGTCACGGTCGTAGTGGTCATGATCGTGATTCACATCGAAGTCGTGTCCACGTTTGGCACGCTGCCTTTGCGGTTCGTCGCTCGGCTCACGCACTGAAAATGAAAGTGGGGTTTTTAGGTTATTGTTGTAGGGTTTTTGTACTTGACTGATAAACTTTTTATCGTTGATTCTTTGTTATCGATGGTAAAAAGTTAGATTCTTGAGGTCATGGTTGGCGTCTTCATTAGTGCAATGCAGATTCGAAACTATTATAAACACTGCCTTTAGCCTTAGCCAGACCCTACCCAGCGAAGGTAATGATATCGCCCGTTCCCTTTTATTCCAACATGGAACAACACAATGGAACAGACAGGAGCGCACTTGTCTGAAGTGTCTTTTGAATCTGCGCGGTGATATAAATGTGTTCTCTAAAGCACTGAGACTCACCTGGCGCAGGAATTGGAATCCTATGTGGCCGTAGCAGAGGCTGCAGGGGCACCTGTTTGATTTGTCTGACGTGTCGTATGAATCTATGTGGAGATCTGTGTGGGTAGTATGGGGCTGACCAAGCGTAGCAGCATACTAGCAGGCAGGAGAGGATTAGCTGGAATAGAAGAAAATTATTGACGTTGCATTTTTTGTAGTAGGTACTTGGAGTCATTCAGAAAACTGATGTACGAAATAGGTAAGAATGATGATGACAATAATAATGGTTTATCCTCGTTATTTTATAATTGAAAGAAATTGTAGTTTCTTTTCGTTATAAACGATCATGAGTTTTTAAATGAATTAAATCGGGCGCAGGCAGGCTAGCTAGCTAGTTTTATATACGAATCACTCTATAGGAAAGAAAGGGATTTAAATATATTTTTTAAAACTTATATCATTTTGACGTTCTTAGAATTTTGTTGCTGGCAAAATCTCGAGAAAAATATTAATTTAATAGCCATAAAAAACAAAAAAGAGGGCTTATTTTTCATGACATATCAGTTAGTGGCCAGTTATTTGTTAAAAGTAATACACTTCCAATATTTACAGTAGTATATTTTTTTTATTTTATGAGTACAGTTGGTGATACATTAAACTTTAGTGATATGATTATATTCAAAGTTCACGTCATGAAATGTAACACAGTGACCGAAAAACTTTTGCTCTCGTAAACTTAATAAGTAGGACATTCGAAAGCTGGTACTCGGAACATATTACAATACGACCGGTCTTATTTAGTTGAGATTATTGTTACATATCATTACATTGCCAATTTGTACCCGTTACCCATATCATTACGCAATTTATAACAATGCACTTTTCGTAATTTAGCTTACTTAAATTATCGTCACAATTTTTGATCGAATTTATCTATCTATATATTTATCTACCTAATACCTTTAAAAGACCAAGAATTGTATATACATATTTGAGATCTCGAATACGGCTCCAACAATTTCATAAAAATTCGTATATGGCGGTTTTGGAGGCGATAAATCGATTTATTCGGGTTTTATTTTTCAAAAACTACTCTGAACGGCAGATAGAGCCGAGCAGTGTTCGGTCAACCAGGTTATTTATTGCTAGTGCGTTCAGCTGCACCATTTATGGGATCAACATAAATCTCGTTTTTTCATACAGTTACGTATACGCATTAACCTGTACAGGTTAGAAGCTCTATGTAACCTTAGTATCAACCTAACTCTGGAGCAAAAGCGAATCAAGAGAAAGTTAGAAGTGGGCTCGCTGCCTTACGATAGCCTGTTATAGCATTACCGGAACACAGCTTATCAATAAATTGATATTGGAAACGGGGTTCGTAATAAATCGAGCTGGACTTGGTAACTTTTTTCTGTAATTTATTTTTACATAGGTACTCAAAAAATAAATTAATCAAACTATACGTAGGAACAAAAGATAAACCGGTTCACACATCTTCGTCAGGTAGTAAATAAATAAATAAAATACTCACCAGTAAATTTAAATGTTCCATATTCAAAAACTACTGTTCTATATTGGTCTGTCAAAATCAATGGCGGTTGGCGCGAATGACCGCCTCTTATAAGTTAGGAAGAAAACGAATCGTATCGAGACACTTTCGCGCGATTTTCCGGTTGACTGCGCAACAGTGGAATCATAGACAAAATTGGATAGGCAGTACAGAGCAAGGGACAGTTTTCCGTGTTTTGGAAGGTACGATAATAGATGTCTGTTACAGCAACATATGTAAGTCCCTACTGGAGGTAAGAAAGATCAGTTCTATCCGCTTTGTTAGTCCGATTTATTCTTCAGTCCGATCCGTTCTTCCAAGAACAACCTCTTAAGCAAAGTAGAGATACTTTTCTGTACCAGTTTACTCTACTTATTTTGACCAGGGCGTGATTGGTCTGGAATAAAAGAAAAATACTGAATGTAAGAGATGACGCGATGTACCGAAAACACCTTTGCCTCTAGCTAGACTCCAGAGTCTGGAGACAATAATGAGAATCGAAAAACATTTTTTGGCGTCTTATTCAAAATGTATGGTCATCCAACCGAAAACTACTTATAGAAACCAAACTTAGCTATGCTATATTTTGTTCCTTCAATGGACAAAACTTCACAGGTCAGAAATCAAATCGGTAATCGTTTAATACGAAGTTAGTGATTTAGGAATATGTGACTTTATGGTTTTAAGTGTCTCCTCTGTAATCTATCCTACCCACTGCTGTTCTGTTAAACGCCACTACGTATAGAGTCCACTGCTCGGACATCGGCCTCCTTAACTATCAGGGGTATTGCCATCACACTTGATAAGCGGATTGGCAAGAGGAGTAGAAGGTGCTCCTATTCCTACTCACGTAAATCAATCACTAAGAATGTTATTTCATGACAAAAAACGGCGTCAAATTACCTCTTTCGCACATCTTTAAAATTGGGCTCGTTCAATCAGAATCAGACATATAATTTAACGATAATTTGAAATTGTAAGCACTATTTTACATTCAGGTAACAAGATAGTAGGTAGTCATAAAGTGAGTTCATTAACATTTATCGCAGATACAAATGTTGTAATTGGGGCGAATAATTCTGTGTTTTTATGTAGATTCGCCGTATTAGTTCCGAGTGGAAGCCTCGATGTCGAAAATGACTGAGTGATTACTTTTGTGGTACACCGAGATATGGATTTAAAAAATACGAAAAAAACCTAACGTTAGTTCAGGTGATAAGTTTTGTACCAATTCTTTTTTATTGTATTTGATTTGGAAATGCTCATTTAGTTGCTTATGTGTTATTCTTAGGTAAGTGTCTCATTCCATTGCCATTTTCTTTACTTTTAACTACTAAACTATCAAAATCATCCAACCGTCATGCAACTGAAACGATTTTATTTAGCCGACTTAGGCCCCTGGTAGTACTATAAACGTTTATTGAAACACACAAAAAGAACTCCTGGACCGAAGAACAAACGTTTTAATTCATAATTTTTTTTTTGCTCTGCCCAGGCCGGGAAAAGAGCCAGGGGGCGATGCACTTCTACTGCACTTCATCAGTTTTTATATCAAACTGTTCCTCTAAGTGTATCCCTGGCTGGACGATTTAGATGTAACAATTACGTTTAGTTATACAACTAGTAATTACTTGGCTTTGTCTCGACACGATTCGCTCGGCGGCCATTATTCAACCTGCGGTCAGATTGGCCCACGATTGGCCATTGACCAAGATGGTCAATATCCGGTTCACTAATTATTTGACCCACTTTTCTGAGACTAAATTAGGATGTATTCTGTGCTAGATTTGTTGTGATTGGAAATACCTTAGATCATAATATAAAATACCTAGGTAGCACACTAGGTTTGATTTTCCAACAAGATTAGATATATTCTTCGGGATTATTCCTATGATTTTTAGCTACTCCAAAGGCGTTGTTAAAAAGCAAGTTTCGGAGCCCCCTAAAATAAGACATGCTGAGAAGAATATCGTTTTTCATAATGGTGCAAGATACAATATGTTATACTTACATTGAGTTGCCTATAGCTACCTTGTAATCATCAGATTCAGAACCTACCCTACCTAATGGCTAAATTCTTTTTTCAGAAAATCTCATAGTCTCTGTCTCAGCTTTATTTTCGAAATTTTCTGTAATAGTGGCCAGCCAGTGTATTGTGAAAGATCGATACACTCTCATAAAAAAATAAATTAGTTCTGATCCTACGGACAGAACACGTGTAAATTATAGCAGTTTTGTTATTGGACTACAGTTCAGAATTTGTACTGGAAATATACCTAGTACATAAGTTAAGTGTGTATGACCGAGAGTTTCAAATGTTTGTATGTTTTACGTGACCTATCATCATCATCTGCCTGCCCTTATCCCAATTTATTTGGGGTCGGCACAACATGTCTTCCCCTTCCATTCATCTCTATCTTTTTGCGTGACCTATTACATAGAAATTCAATACCAAACTAAGTACCTAAGTATCGAATTCTAATTATTCATTTAGGAAGTTTGGGAACAAATAAACGTTATAGTTGGGTGATCGCGGCCGATCAAAGTTGTAACTGTTAGTTTAGTATAAATGAAAAATGGCGGCCACCGCTCTCTTACAGTCATTGTCAGTCTCAAGATGTCACCACGTCTAGTTGACAACACGGTATTATTATTTGTTTACATTTAAAATAATTATCATATCAACAAAAACGACATCGAACGTTTTTTTAAAATTGTGTGTCACTTTTTTTTTAGTGAAGTGAAGTTTTAGTGATAAGATGACTAAGCGTGATATGATAACCCTATAGGAATTTTAACTTTTAAATAGAAAATATAGAACGTTATATAGAAGTTTGGAAAAAGTGGTAGTGCTGTCTTTCAACGCACATTATAATAGATTCTATCTATTAATTAATAACTTACCATCTAAAAACTAACAACAAATAGCAAGCAAGCTTTTCTAGTGTCATCAAGTTCCTATTCCTATCAGGAGACCAGTGCAATAGTGAGTCGAAGTAATAAGGATAAATCTGGCTGGATGGAAAACTTAGAAACTAGATTGACATAAATAAATAAAAGCTTGAGAAAATGCTTTGTCCAACACCAGTCACGAAGGAAACGAGAGCGAACGTGAAGAAAGTGGCGATATACATAGCAAAAAACTTAGATCTAATTCGAAATGTTTTCTCCAGAAATGGCTGTGGTGTCTCTTGGCGCTGTTTCCTGGCTCCTGGAGCCCGGTTGGATCCATTACCGTGAAGAATCCACCGAAAACGCCCGCTACAGTAGAAGCTCAAGCTAAATTCTTCCAGTGAGTATCATTACTGCTTCTTAGTTACGTCAATATCTATGCTTTACCCAGAACTCGGAAGATCTTATAGTTTATACTACAAGAAACGATGGAACTCTCTGTTCCTTAGAATAATCCCTATTAATCCCTTCCTTTTTCAACTTTTGTGTAAATTAAAACCCGTCTCACACACTAAAGACCATTGATATGTCAACATCAGATGTTGACATATCAATGGTCTTTAGTGTGTGATTTAGTGAGTGATCAGATTCTGGTCCAACCAAGGCCAGCTGATGCGATTTCTATGTTGACAATACATGAAATTAATGCTGTTAATGTTAATTGGGTTTTATATTAACAATTTTCATAATCAAAAACACGTCTAGAAAATAATATAACCGTACGTAAGCCATTTAGGACAGTCTATTTTGTTATCAAAATTTAACCTGTTTACTTCCTACAAAATTTATTATTTCCGTCTTATAGGGATTTTTTCTCAGTGCAGTTGAGCCCTTACAAGATGGAGTTCGGGCATGTCTGTGAAGACCCTGATACTTGGGAACAGCGATACGAAAAGAAGGACTTCAAAAACCACCGCGATATGGGCAAAGTAAAGACCTTCATTGTCAACTTTGCTTTATTCTTCTTTCTTTTTTGGCTTAGCCTTTTGGTGTTTCCTAACAGCAGTCTCTTTACGCTTCCTCTTATTTCTACTCATTTAACATTTGCCAGTTAACTTTCCTTTCGAGATTCATATAATATAATCACAATGTCATCTACATAGGGGCAAATAATAATCGAAATCTTTCTAATGGCAGGTTTATGTCTCTGTGTTTGCAAGTTGTTACTAAAACCTTATCTTTACAGTCATTTCTTAAGAGTTTTGGTTTAATACTGGATATTATCAGCCTAGTTTCCTAAGCTAATTCTCAATTAAGCTATTCTTAACTTTATATTACTAACATCTTCTTCTTCTTCTTTTTCTTTCGCTTCGCTAACTCAGGTACAGACACTTGCCGACTCATGAGGACTTCGATCAAGGTCACAGGCAGGGCAGCGAGCGGCACTTTACTGAGCGGCATGAGCGCTCACGGCCTAGTGAAGGACTGTACTCTGCTAAAGTATGCTTTGCTTCTTTTTTTACCGTTTTACTTCTATAAGCTCACCTTTATGCGTATCTTCTTTTTTCAACTCTACCGCTGTATTAACTTTATTTTAATTATCGTATCATGGTACCTACTTATGTATTCTATGTTCTTCTTAAAACTTATTAAAATCAACAGAACAATAATCTAACAAGTTTATTTTCATTAGGTACGTTGGGGTGACAAACAAGGAGGCTACGGTGAACATTACTGGGATCTGAACCATGCCGGTCATGCGGATAACCATGGTGATGATGGCGATGATGGTTCCTACAGTGTACACGATCACGAGGATCCTTACGATGAACCTAGTGAACAGCAGTCAACATACAATGACGATTATGATCCTGAAGAAGCTGCTAAGTACGAAGAAACCAACAGGGCTAAAAGACATCACAAAGTTAAAGCTGAAAAGAAAGCTGAGGGAGAAGATGTCAAAACTTTGAGGCGGAAGGTTACAGATGAAAATAAAAGAAAAGCGCAAGTTTCCGATGTCCAAAAAGGGGAATACCAAAAGTACAAACCAGGAAAGTTGGGGGATGCAAATAAAAAGAGACAAGATCCTGTTGAAAATGAGGAAGAATATCAAAATTTCAACCCCGCGAAATTAGGTTACAAACCAAAAGAAGTAAATTACGATGACGAGGACCAGCAGAATCCAAACTATCCTGTAACTCCCGAACAACCTCAACCTGAGAGTACGGCAAGGCCATACGTACCCTACGAAGGTGGTGCTGGAGTGAGACAGCATCAGCCAGCTGAGGTGACTGCAGCATCAGCTCCCAGGCTGTTTTTAGAACCTTCCACTGGACATGTCGTTGACAGAGCTACTGGGCAAGCCTATGTATTGCAGCCTATACCTGCGAATTATCAATAGTTATGTCATAGTTTTACAATAGACCTTAAGTGTTGTTATTTTAATGACTTATTTATTTTTAGATTAAAAGTTCGTGTTATGATTTCATGATTGTTTTTAATTATTGAAGAGGTGTATTTCCTTCCTGTCTTGAAGACTCTATAAAATCCTTACTTGTCTTCGGAAAATAAGAATAAATAACATGTTTTGTAAAATTAAATATGCTTTAACTATCTAGTAATGAATATTTCCATGTTATTGCCTCGTTACTGCGAAAAAAATGAAATAGACTAGTGCGTTTAGCTGAGTAGGTAAGTACTTTTGATTACTGAAGTACTACCTTGTATGGGGTTGCTACATTATAATTAAAAAACAATGGGAGGTTTGAACTTTGAAATTATACCAATGGCCAATGCATTTGGTCAAAGCAACGGACAAGGCTGTGCGTGTAGCTGAGTATACTCGTATGTCCGAAGAAAATTTTAAGCGTCAGAGTCGATTCGCTAAGAAGCGATAGCTCATTTGACCTGCCCTGCCAGTCCACATCCCTATTGGTACATAGTTTTCAAACGGTTTAAAGTTATGATCGATTTTGATATTTTCGGCAAAAATAATAATAATAATAACGCCGTGTAATGCCGGCTTAGAATAGCATCATCCCATTTCTTTCCCGAGGGTGTCGTAAGAGGCGACTAAGGGACTCGAGAGTTTCATATGTATTACAATTTTAGGCGACGGGCTGACAACCTGTCACTACAGTGATACGTGTATCATCGAAAAGGGCCCTCAATACTTGTCAGACGTGGCGATAACGACCGTAATTTTGAGATTGTTAACGCTCTGCCTTCCCCGGAAGGGATAAAGGCGTGATTTGTGTATAATAATAAAATTACATGTTCACCGCATACAAAAATAACCAAATACGAAACCCAACCCAATCGTAAATTCTTACCGTATTTCAAAAATAAAAACATCATAGGGGCAGTGTATGGGCATTGTTAGACCTAGATAACGCATAGGTACCGACTACATGTCAGTGTGGGTATGTAAAAGAAGGGTCAATTCTACTACAACTTCTTCCCACGAGTAACCGGCCAGGAACAAGTTCAGTACAAAGGAACCGGAAGAACATTGTTTCTTCAGCAACTGTCACTATCGCCGTGATGTGCCGTTAGATGCGGGTTTGTTATCTTGCAGTCTAATCGCTGTTGGTACAGACCACGTACAGACTCTAACGTAAATTCCACCGACAAAAATTGAGTTTCCTAATATACGCGCGCATAATTTGAAAAAAGAAATCTTTAAATTTCTTGAAGTGTATTCGTTTTTACAAGACACTGGTCAATATTTAAAATAAATCTTATTTTTATTTTATCGAATCAAAAGGCGTTTCATAGAATATTTTTGTAACAACCAGCCTGTATTATTTTATAAGTTATCAAAACAAAACTCCTTGTAAGTACAAAAAGGATGGGGGTCCTTTGCAGATGCATTTGGCGCGTGTCGAAGATGAAAAATGTAGAGGGGCTTCGATTGTGATGTGTTCGGTACGATGTGAGTAAAACGCTTTGAAATCATTCAAGAGATGGGAGAGATTTGTTCAAAATTGTGATGCGTTTCATTTTCATCACCTCCATTATAATGTAGGCACAATATAGGTTTAAGAAAGTAAGGTAGGTACCTAAGTTATCTCGAAGTTTCGATAAAAAAATGCTTTGACGTGTGCTTAGTTTACGAATAGTTCATTCAGGATATTTCTGTACCTACCTAAAGGGTCAAACGGGACCTGTTAGTGAGACTTCTGACACTAGGATTCATCGGGACGTTGAACGACTCGGTGTCCCCGTGAAAAGAGAAAGAGAGAGTGAGTTTCGCTTCGCTGTCTCTCTGTCACCCACCAGGCTCTGATAAGTAGGTAGGTAACCTATCGTATTTCTGTTGCTGCAATGCAAAAAATATGTAAAAATGCAATTGAAAAAGTTAAGAGGCTCCCATGCCAAAAATACGCATTATTTGCTCGATTTTGTCTGAAATCATGAACGATAATTAGATTGTTGAAATTTTACTATTCTCGAACAAGTAGGTACTATTGCCGCTATACCAGGAAATAAATAAGGAGTAAAAAAAGGAAGTGGACAATTTTGGACCAACCAAGTCAATTTGTATGGGAGGCCCAAAAATTTCATATTTCGACCTATGTTCCTTGCGGAAAGTTGTCCAGTTTCAAAGGCTAATTCACCACTTAAAATGTTTGCAGCTAATATTTTTACACCTTATATTTGCAGCGCGACACTAAAAAGAAAGAAATGGAGTACTACCGTTGCTACACGGCCTATTCATAATTATAATAGTACGATAGTAGACCATCAATAGAGTTCGCATCGTCGCACAAATCCTTGCAAAACGCCAACAGTCACGCATATGCACGCACTTTCCCAACACTCGCAACTGGCCTGACCAGTTTGCTGTGTGGGAACCTGCTTGCCCACTGTCCCTGCGCTGTCCCATTGTATAGGGCTTTGAAGGGTCACCTGTAACTTGGAGAAAGGGTGAAGGGTTGTTGTTACTTTGCTGAGCTCTTCCTTGTGTGACACACGGATGGAAAGATTTAAGTACTGAGTATTTAGGTATTAATAACGGGAAAATGATTTTCTACTTCAATAATTGTTTTAAGAAATCATGTAGTAAGGTAGGTAAGAAATCTAGTGATTTTTTTATGTTATCTACTGTGTTTCTTAGGTAGGTAGGAACTTGATCTTCAAATAAATATTTTTGTTTGTTTTAATGGAATTTTGTGTATGAATTTAGACCCCCTCTTTTTTTCGTGGATTAAAAATAGTCTACCTACGCAGCTGCATTATAATTACCTGAGAATGAGAATGCTCGTGTCAAACTATCAATATTAAAAAGACCCGCCTTCTGATTTCTAATGCCCGCACTATACTTTTTACTGTTGCAAAAACTACTATCAAACCTTATCTACATCCTTGACGGTCGTATGTCACGTTCACGTCACATGCAAATAAAGGGTCATTCTCTGTCCTTTCCCACACACGGAAGCGGTCAAACAGGTTTGCGGATGCACCCTTAGCGCGGTTAGCCCTTAGCCCTTACAAGGCGAAGGACAAGCGATGTCTTCCGCGTCCTTTGTCCAAAACCCGTTTGACCAGTTCGGGGTCATGAGAAAATTTTGCAAAGATAATAGATAAAGGCAAAAGGGTCATTTTATTTTACGATGTCACTGGTTTTCTTGCCGTTTTGGAACAGGTTTTGGACAATGAAATGAACGGGATATTAGTTTTTTTGTTTTATAAGCAACTGTGGACCAGTCGAAGTAAGCCGGTGAGATGATGTGCAGTGTGCATGCAGGTAAGCAAGTGAGAATGCGGGTCTCGTTTATCTTCCTACCATCTTATGAGTTATAATTATGCTTATATTTAGGTATAAGACAAATTGCATGCATAGGTAGGTACAATACTTACCTACATTGCATCGCAAAATTTTGAGTCTGGGAGCCGTAATATTTACTATCAACTAACTTTTTTATTTCACATAGGTACTGACTACAACTCTCCATTGAATTTTTCTGTGGAAACGTATTTTTTTAACAGAGATTATCTTTCGTATACAAAAACTCTTATTAGGACGTCGCAAATCAGGTCAAAATTATTCAACACTGGACCTTACTTAAAATTATGGTAATATCTTTTCATTCTCATCCCTTCATCTTTCAATGCTGGTTCTATTCTGATGCAAATTCTGGCGCGTGTCAGGATAAAAAATGTAAGGGTTGGAGCCTTAGACGGTCCAAGAAGGAGACAGATCACAGGGAGAATTTGTTTGTTTAAATTTTTACTACGTATTAACACCCCTTTACAAAACCGTGACTGTAACTAAAAGACTTCGATTGGGTTTAAAGACCAGCTTTAAAGAGAATATTACAATAAGATCTAACTGATTTACGTACGTGAATTTATAGTTATTTGCGTAATTTAGAAATTCCGATTTTAACTGTCAAGATATTTCTATTTATAATGGTTGTTATAATAAGTATATATTTAGATAAATTTGGTGCTCTCTATTTACAACTACAGACAACAAGAATAAAAGTACAGTCACGCACAGACTAGGCAATTTAGACTTTAGACCGTACCTAGTTATACCTATAATGTCCAAAGTCTGCGTCTTACATTATCGGTGCAAGTGCGAAACCGGACGTGAGAGGTACATAGGTCCAAAGGATTATCGATGTGTTTTTACGCTCCCTTGCAACTTTAAAATAACTTAGGCTCGTTAAGCAAATTTATAAATTACAACAACGTTAGTAAATGTTTTTTTTAAAGAGTTCACGACTTGTTGACGAACGAACAGAAATACCTTACCCCAAGAAAGCACCTTACTAAAACACTATTGCAAATATCATGACCGGACTGGATTGTTATGGATCAAAGGATATTGTCTTCCTAGATATTGCGCAATTTTCTCATGACCTCGAACTGGTCAAACGGGTTTTGGACTAAGGAAAGGACGCAAAAGACACCGCTTGTCCTTCGCATTGAAAAGGGCTAAGGGCTAGCAAAACTAAGGGTGCATCCGCAAACCTGTTTGGCCACTTCCGTTTCCGTGTGTGTGGGAAAGGACAGAGAATGACCCTTTATTTGCATGCGATGTGACATACGACCGCAAAGGATGTAGATATGGTTTGATAGTTCTGTAAATTATATTAGGTATGTGTATTAAAACAATTTTGTTTTCATGGTTCTTGTCCTAGAAATTGTTTTGTTTCAGAGTTCTATCATAATCTGCGTCTGCTCGGCTCGATAGCGCACTACTAGTTATCCCTATATAGTTTGTGGCACTACTCAATACCACAGAATAATAACTAGACAGTAACTAGCGTTACTGATACCTCCACAGATCCACTGAAGAATGAGGGTACCTACCTACCATTTACCTACGTACCTACTGCCTAAAAATAGGAAGGAATATAAAGTGTCTGCCTGCATATGCGTTACTGCGGACCACTGACCTATTGAATGACTTATCTAATGTAGATCAATGCTGCTGACGTTTTGCAAGGATTTCAGTAACGAAATACAAGCGAACTGTGTAGGCGTAGATAGATACAAAGTGTTTGGAAAATAGTGCAAGACTTCATGTGAGTTTACTCAACAAGTAAACCACATGGGTAAACCATAGAAGAGTTAGGTAACGGAAGTAGAAATTTTAGATATCTAATTTACCTACTTTACCTCAGGTGGGTAGGTTAGGTATTAAATAAAAATCTTTAATAATTACAAAAGAAAATGTGGTTATACAAGGGTTATTCATACAAAGTATTGTATGAAACCAAAATGTTGAACGACTCGAGACAATATGCACGAAAATCTACGTTTAGGTACATGATTTTCTTTCCCGCCAAAAAGTTTTTATTTCACACTTCCTGTCCGTCGTGTAATCGGTCAGCATGTTTACGAAGACAGCCCGCAGATATTTTTTTAGATGAGCTTTTTGAGCAAGGAGGTGAGGAGGTGCAATGTGAAAAAAATAGGGCGGGGAATCAACCCCTTTTAATAATGTTAAATCGAGAACACAATACGTATGCAAATAATTTCGTGACTTTATTCCATCTTTAGGACGACGTCAGTACCTTGCAAGACGTTCTTGAGTATACTTCGGGTAATAGAGTTTAACATAGTGAGATAATTTAATAGTGATTAAAACAAAAGTTCCTGGTGATATTTTTATATTTAAAATAAACTTTAAGGGTAGTTAAGTGCATAATATAATATTTAAGTTAGAATTTTTGATATTATAAAATAATCCATCTATCTATCCTAATTTGAATTTTAGATAAAGTAAGTATATTTTAAATTAAGTTATTTTAACTGAAATATTTTTAAGTAAAATAATGAGCATATTAGAAATTTTTGCACTAAAAATTTTTGAAATGTAAATAAACAATAGAAAGGTACGTGAAAGGAAATAGAAGTAACTGGAATAAATTAAGAATAAAAATCGATTAAAAAGATTATTCAAAATAAATATAAATAGTTACATGGTTCTTTCTCTTGCTTGTTATTTTTTTTTGAAAATTTTGTTTTATGTTTTTCTCTTTTTTTATTTAGGTTTTTTATTTATTTATTCGGGTTCATTCATTCTGAGACGGGCAAAGTCCTCAAACACGATGTTGTCTTCCTCTTCGTTGGCGTATAGCGAGTTCTCATAGCGGTGTCGTTCAATTGACTGCATCTTCTTCATGGCGTTGAAACGCTGGCGTTCGACAGACCCTGGAATTCAGGTGAATTAGTGACGGCATTTATAAATCGTAATTTTCCATCATTCCTGAATTATTTGACATAATAGACGTTTCTTTATAAAGTGACATTATTGTTCACCCATCATTGTTCGTTTTCATTACATTATCCACTTAGCAGTAGCCACGTAATATACGTAGGTACCTACCTAATACGCAAATTAAATTATGTACCTGCTATGGCCTTGCGATTGGATTACATGGATTAGGGCTTCTTACAAATGAATAGGTCTTGTTACACGAACTTTTAAAAGTAGAAAATCTTTCTAAATTTTCTTTTTATTTAATTTTGGAAGATGACTTACCTTCAGCTGGGTGCAATAGCTTAAATGGTACATCAGTGACCAGCTCTCCTCCAAGAGTTCCACAGTTAAGCTTGACACGGACGGAGTATGACACCACAATACCAATTGCGTCGGCTGGGCACTTTCCTTCAGACACAAGGGTGGAGCTGGCCAAATTGACATCATCCTCCTTCAAGTGGCCATCAAGAGCCACACCTATATTTCACCATAAATAATTAGTTTCGAATTATAATAATTACTGCAATACACTTACTATATATACCGCTACGAATGACAAGCATTATTTTTACAGTAAACAATGTAAGCAATATTTTCTACCCTTACCGCGAATATCCTTGTTGCTGCGAGCCAATGGCACCAAGTAGAAGGTCTTCGATAGGCTAGCCCCAGGAGTAACTGGGCAGCCTTCACGGCTCTCCAGAGATGCAACATGGCGACTGAACTGCGAGTTTATCATCGTAATCTCTACATGCTGCACAACCATCGCTCGGATGCTGCGTACAGCCTTTCGTGAGTTGTTGGATACAATGATGTTGGCAGCGACCTTTTCGCCATGGTAATAGATCTCTTTGTCAAGGGTCACTTCTAGATTGATCTTGCCGTTGCTAAAAGTAAAACCCTTGCTTACAAGAGAACTTGGAAGACGACGTCCGCGAGAAGTTGGAGCATGTTGCAACTGCAAAACAAACGACCATGTTCACGATGTTTGTATTTTTTTCCGAAAGGTCAGTCTATACTTTATAAAAACGTACCTTCTTGATGGCCAAAGTAACTGAGCTCCGTTTGTGGCTCTTCTGATCTTCAGTTTCAGCAACGTAAGTTCGCACACAGTAGTCCACGCCCATTGGCTTACCCTGGTCTTCCTCCGCTGGTTGCAGAGTAACCTGTTCGAATTTCATTATTAGGGTATTGGTACCGCGATAACTCAATTATAATTTTTACTTCTTTATCTTACCGAGCTAGGAGCCATCTCAGGGAAGTTGAAGGTGAAAGGGTACGCATTAGGGCCAAGCTTCTTTAGGAGCTTTTCCTGAACAGGGGTCAGCTCCATTTTTGAATTAACCATCGGCACAACCTGATCTTGACCAATCACCATCTCCTTGGAGAACTTCACTCCCATCACCTCATCTTCCTCTCTACCATACCGGTAGGTAGTCACCAGCTGAGCAAGAAACGCATTTTGTTAGTCCATTATAAACACAACACTGAAGTTTATGGATATTCACAAAATAACACTGCACTTTTGTACCTGACTAAAAACTTTTCTGCCTTTCAGGTACTCGGTATCAACAACCACCACTCCATCGACAGGGTCGCAGTAATCGACGTGATCAATGAAGTCGCGTTTGCCAAGGTAAACCGTGAGTTTTCCATTTGGAGTAGTTTTCTTGAAAACCTTTACAGCAACCACAAAAGCAAGAGAAAGGTAGTCAAGCATTTTGCTTGATTTTAGGATTTGTTAACCAAAAATAAACTTAGGAAGCACAGGGAAGTTGTTAAATATTTTATGAGGAAACGTGGAATGTGAAAGTTTTGAGACGTTCACCAGAAATGTCCACTGCCGGGAAACATTGCTTTTATATAAGGCCACCTGTTAGGTTTCTTGAATAGAATAACGGCGTAATAGGATTTAGTTCGTAGGCGTGTTAATAAGATTAAAATCGCATGACAGTGACGCATCGATTGCATACTCGCACTTGAATCGATTTGAATGAACATCACTACTCCCAAAAACGGGAGAGCGTTTGCGAATATAGCTTTGCATGATTTTTGACGTTTTTGACGTTTTGTCATATTGTACCTATTCGCATTATTCGCAAAAGGGTTGATCAAAATATTTGGAATATTTATTGATCTATTGTATTCTACAGCTATTTGAATAAATGTAGGATAATTAGATTCTAGTTAGCATAGATTTATAGGTTTTCCAGTGATTAATTGAACAGTTTCGTACGTAATTCTTTGATGAAATGTAATCTGTTGGATTTTGTAAGTATTTTATTTTCTCATAGGTATAGTTCGTATCTTATTGCGCTGTGGTTATCTTTCTGCTGGTTTTAAATATCATTTCTAGTAATTTATCAAAGAATGTATAAGTATAATCAGGTAATCTAATTACAGTACCTAATTACCTACTAGGTAGGTATGCTTATTTGCCTAGATAACCTCCTGTGTGTTCTTATTAGTTTTTTATTGTTCGTAAGAGTTTTATCTACACTATAATAATCTCAATGAACATACCTATCTTGTGACAAAACTAAAATTATGAAAAAAGTTATCTATATTCTTATCCCTAATAGTTTCTACAAAGCATGAATTTCTTAAAACAATAAAAGTACTTACATACATTATTAGGTTATAACCAGGTTTAACAAAAGAATGGTGTTTAGTATCAAGAAATCCATACAAGAAATCAAGCTGAGATCTGTAGCCCAAGCAACAAATATACAGGCTACAAGTCTAGAGGTTAAATTCGATCTACTTTGCATTGCCGATGGGACATTATAAAACCAGGATATTTGAGCCCCTACGCAATGTACATTGAACTTCAACTGTAGACTTGTAGCCTATTATAGATTCAAAAAATGTGGCAGAGGTGTGAATATCAAATGTTCATACCAACTAACAGCTATTCCTACAGTGTAATACCACATTATGAAACTGGTTCACTTTCTATTATTCCAGTTACACAATTGCAATGCCGACGTTCCTGACCCCAGGTCGTCACGGCTACAGTGTCCGTTTCTCCAGGACCCGGCCGGATGCCCTGGCAGTGGCCACCAGTCAGTACTATGGGCTGGCTGGAGGAGGAACACTGTTCTTCTTAGAATTGGCTCCCGATGGAACCACTCTAGTTGAGGTTCAGAAGCAGGAGTGGAGTGATGGGTTGTTTGATGTGGTAAGTGTTATTTCTTCATTTAGATCTAGGTAGGTAGTCTTTTTTAAAATAAATTAATGAACTTCTATATTTGTTTGAGAAAACTTAGCAATGTCGCCAACATCAAAGAAACCAAAATTAAATTATTTTTTATATTTTTATATTTTATTAGGCAGGCAGTGTAGGTACATCAAATTTAGTGAGTTTTATATTTTGTAATATAATTTACTCCTTTAGCAGTAATTAAGTTTTTTCCATAGACATTATTTTGGTTTTCAAAATTCTCATTTGGCCATGTGCCTATAAGAATTTGACAATTGATTCCAAGTAGAAAATTTTTAGTTTCCTAAAATATGCCACAGTAGTAAGAACCTAAGAACAATGATATCCTTGAACTAGTAATTTCATGGCCAATATCATGTCACAGCCTTGACCAGCCTTCTACACTATGTTTCGTAGGGAAAGCATTAAATAGAGACATTGTTTAGGGCATTGTACTGTCCAATTCTTATAATTGGGCCAATACATAAATATGTAAAAAAAAAACTTTCCTTACATAATTCACAATCAGCGTACAACTTTGTACAGAACTCCATTTTTCTTTGCTTTCCAGCTTTTCTCAGAGGAAAAGTTGTTCAGTATGATGCCCTAAATAATGTCAAAAACATGTATTTTCCTGTACAAAATAACACAGCTCCATATGTCCTTCAATATTTCAAATACCAATTTAAAACTGACCTATATCAATGCCTATAGCTGGAAAAAGTATCATGTTATTTTTTCACATTATCTCATTGTATTAGTAATCATACTCAGGAGGCACGTTGACTCAATCCACCGTACCATATTAAGGAAGCCCTATATTCACTTACGTTTTGCACTTGCAAGGCTGCTTGGTTGCTTTTTATACACGATTGACTTAAGTGCTAAACAATGTATTTTTGTTTACATGATTTTGGGTGAAGCGTGTTTTGGATTATATATTGAAAGCTGATTTGTAATGTTGTTGTTGGGACTGAGAAATAGATTTGTTTAAAAAACTATGTATTTATGGTTCTTCACATGTACTCTAATTACCTTTTCCTGGCGAGATGATTGTCCCAATTTGACATATTTGGATACTAATACTTACTACTGCATTGCCTAAAGTTGTGAACTCTTTTTCCACATATGGTTTGACATATACAATCCATTATGAATCAGAAATAACCAAACTAGCTTCTTTTAGAAGTACAGAAGTTAAGACATTCATGGGCTCCCCAGAAAGGCCCCAATGTAACTTTAGATTTGGCGATACAATCACTCTTTGAGTGTTACTTCCTTTTATTATCTGCAATTCGATTTCAGGACTTCTTATTGATTCGCATAAAAGCCCTTGGGGTGCAGTTGTTGTAATTATTGTATTCTTTGTCCTTCAGATTGGTTTTCTGCATTGGTTTTCTGTTATACTTAGTACTAATAAGAATGGTGTCCTTATAAGAAATTTAAGTACGTATTGTATTTTAACCTTTAGGTGTTCGAATCTAAAGGACCTGTGAGAAGGACCTAGTCTATAATGAGTCTTGAGTATTTTATATTTCCTGAGATTCTTTCACTCATGCCTCTGTCTACATATTTGCGCAATCATTTATGACTCGTAATTTGTAGGAAGAAAACTGATGTATATTTTAAAGAACTTGAGTTCTGGCGTATCATAATTTTAGCCCACGCGTTGAGCTCTACCTACCTCCACTACAGAATGTAACGTAAAATTTACGAAATAACCGCCAAATATTCGTCAAACATACATGCCGCAAAAACGCAGAATACATAATATCGCTCATCAGATCGTTAGACGACTTGGGGTACCACACGATAAGAAAAAAAGACGGTCTTTATCGATTCACCTCATCTTATATTTTAAAAATAGTGCAAGTAATACATTTTATAGAAATTTATTAACTCTTTCAGACATGGTCAGGCAGCACAGATGGCGCGGCGGCGTGCGGCGCGGGTGACGGCGCGGTCATAATATGGCGGACGGGGTGTGCCGCCCCCGTTAGGGTCTTGAGGGCACATTCCAGTGAAGTCTGCTCCGTAGACTGGCCGAGGAGACACTTGCTTAGTGCTAGCTGGGATACCACAGTCAGATTGGTACGTAACTACAGTATAACAATAAAATTGACATAATGAAAGTAACTGCAAGTCAGAGGTAGGTTTTTATTTATGCAACTTCTATGTTTTTTTTTCTGCTATAAAGCAGAGGAATATAATTTTTGTGTTGTAATTTACATGATGTGGAAGTCTGAAAATTTTCCTTTGCGTAAATGTTGTATGCTTCTGAAATTCATTGGTAACGGTTTTGTCGGTTTGCCGCTTCTTATAGTAAGTAATCACTAAATTATTTGACGACCGATGTGGCGCAGTGGTAGTGCGACTGCCTTAGACGCAGAAGGTTCCGGGTTCGATTCTCGGTGGGTCGCTCACAAAGTTGATATTTATCACTTTGTGAATTTGTTCCCAGTCTGGTTAGGACATTGCGGGCTGAACCACCCGATTGTCCGTAAGTAAGATGGTTCCGTGTTTCGGATGACACGTTAAGCCGTAGGTCCCGGTTGCTGTCTATGATCACTTAGACGGCGGTCGTTACACAACCATGTCAGAAGCCTGCTACTTGTAGAAGGCAGGTTGAAAAATTCTGACACTAGGGTTCATCGGGTCGTTGGACGGCTCGGTGTCCCACACGAAAAGAGAGAGGGGGGTGGTTTTGTTAAACAAATCTATGTATGTTTCCATACCTTACTGAAACAGTTAATGAGTGGACATTTGACCATCGAATGTGCTTCATGTGAAGAAAAGTTGTAACTTATAGCTTGGGCAGTCTAGCTAGCAGGACCCCATATGAGGGACTTATAGAGTAATAAATAATAGCTTAGATCGTGTTGCAGAGTTTTATTAATTAGCTAGGCGATCAACTAGGCCTACACAAGCAGTCAGGATCATCAGAAGAATCGAGCGGACAGGATCCGCAGCGGAACCTCAGATGGTAAATCTTTATCCTCTTTCCAGTGGGACCCGGAATCGGAAGCGTGTCTAAACACGTTCGCCGGGCACTCCCAGTTGGTGTACACTGCCATGTTCTCCCCGCACGGGACGGGCACGTTCGCGTCGGTATCCGGCGATGGACACCTCAAGCTGTGGAGCTGCGAATCCCCGCGACCAGCTGCCAGCGTGAAAGCCCACGATGCCGAGGTCAGATATAGCCGCCCATATACATGAAAATATATTTACCGACTGAATCGACCCAACCAACCTGACCGACCCGGCTGAGCCGAACCAACCGACCCGAGCGACCCAAACGACCCAATCGAGCCGAGCGACCCAACTAACCTGACCAACCAGAGCGACCCAACCAACCCCACAAATCCAAGCTAATCAACCGACCTGACCGACCTAACCGACCCAACCAACCCAACTGTCGTCTGTGCGGTATCTCTTGCTATTGAAGAGGGTCTTTCGTCGACTGTGTCCCCCATACGGCAGTTGGTGTACACCGGCCTGTTCTCCCCGCAAGAAACGGGCACGTTTGCATCAGTATCCGGTGACGGACACCTCAAGCTCTTTAACTGCGAGTCGCCGCGACCAGCAGCCAGCGTCAAAGCGCACGACGCCGAGGTAGTAGATAATACAGATACAGGCACACTGACACACAGACAGACAAGCAGACACGCTTGGTACAGACTTTTTTCTTGTTCTTCCTCAATATATCTGTCGCTACCGATGCAACCAACCGATACATCCAACACAACCAACCTTTTAAACCGGCCGACCAAACTAACCCAATCAACCAAGCCAGTCAACCGACCCATCCAACCAACGAACCGACCGACCCAACCAACCAACCCAGCCCAACAAAGATTAAAGATCCAATCGTTTATTTCCATTCCAAGTAGATTCACAACAAATACTTTTAGAATGTCAATAGTACTCGTAGTTACAATACTATAACTAAATAAATGGATCATACATTGGATTGGATGGATAACAATATTATATACCAAGTAGAATCGCGGTACGATTGGGGTAAAGAAATAAAAATAAAGGCACTGCCTCGGGGCTAGCCAACCAACCAACCATCCCATAACAACCACCCCAATCAACCCAACTAACCGATGCAATCAATCAACTGATCCAACTGTACTGGATAACCTAATCAAAGAATCCAACCTACCCATAGAACCTACCCAACCGCAGCTTATTTCATCAAACCCAAAGAACCTACAAGTCCATGCGACGTGAAATGTAATTAATACATATAATATTTAAAAAAAATGTCGTACACAAAATAGGCAATTATCATTAATTATTTTTTCTCTTTAACATTCAGGTGCTATCATGTGATTGGAGCCGAGCGGAGTCCCACGCAATAGCTACGGCGGGCTCTGATGGGCTGGTCCGCGGGTGGGACTTACGGAGACTCACGGCCCCGATGTTTACACTCAAAGGTAGTTTAATATGCAGGTGCTATCATGTGATTGGAGCCGAGCGGAGTCTCACGCAATAGCCACGGCGGGCTCTGATGGGCTGGTCCGCGGGTGGGACTTACAAAGGCTCGCGGCCCCGATGTTTGCACTCAAAAGTAGTTTAATATTTAGGTGCTATCATGTGATTGGAGCCGGGCGGAGTCCCACGCAATAGCTAGGGTGGACTGCCTTTGACGCAGAAGGTCCCGGGTTTGATTCTCGGTGGGTCACTCGCAAAGTTGATATTTATCACTTTGTGAATTTGTTACCAGTCTGGTTAGGACATTGCGGGCTAAACCACCCGATTGTCCGTAAGAAGGTTCCGTGTTTCGGATGGCACGTTAAGCCGTACATCCCGGTTGCTGTCTATGACGTAGACGGCGGTTGTTACACAACCATGTCAGAAGCCTGCTACTCGTAGAAGGCGGTTGAAAAATTCTGACACTAGGGTTCGTCGGGTCGTTGGGCGACTCGGTGTCCCACACGAAAAGAGAAGAGAAGTAGCAGGTGCCCGCGCCTCCGCCTGCGTGGAAATCGGTCATCCCGTGGCATCCCACAGGAACATTTTATTCGGTATAAAAATTATCCTACGTGTTAATCAAAGTGCCAAATTTCATGATAATCAGTACAACAGTTGTTGTGTGAAGGAGTAACAAATAACATGCATACTTTCGTATTTATAATATTAGTAGGATATTAGGGGGATGGCAACAATAATGCTGCCATTTCGGGATCCCTTCTTTATCTAAACGTGTTGTACAATAAAACATAAAATTATAAATTCGAATGCATACGTGCGTGTAACGAAAAAATTACATTTGCATCGCGCGCGCCGTTTTATGCTCTTTCTGGCCAAGATGTAGGACGATTCTTATTTTGTACTAGCTGGTACCCGCGACTTCGTTTCGCTGACTTAGTATTTTAGATGATAAAATAACCTTGTTTCCTTCACTAACGTCCTAAATTATTCATGCTAATCTGGGCTCCTATTAGTGCTCCTTGTGGACTATGTCAGGAACACCAAACCTTATAAGTCTATATGCCAGCAGAAACTACCCATCAAGCAGAACAACTTTTGCTTTCGTGCCATATCTTTATCTCGTATAGTTTAGGTGGGCTCCTGGTTGTGCACCTGGTGGTCTACATCAGGTACTCCAAACCTTCAAAGTCTATATGCCACCAGAAGCTACCCATCAAGTTAAACATTTTTTGCTTGGTGCCATGTCTGTATCTCCTATAGTTTAGGCGGACTCCTGGTGGTGTACCTGGTGGTCTACTGAAGGTACTTCAGACCCTCGAGTGGTGAAAAAAAGTAGCCTATGTCCGTTCTCGGTATCTTACTAATCTCTGTGTGGAATTTCATGATGATCGGTTTAGTGGTTTGGCCGTGAAAGCGTAGCAGACAGACAGAGTTACTTTCGAATTTATAATATTAGTATGGATAGTATGGATTTCTTACGGACAATTAGATATTCACACGATGCGGTGTATAAAGCTAATAAGTAAACATTATCTAAAATAAAAATAATAGTACGACAGTAAATCAAAAATCCCAATCAAATAATGGCAGAGACATCTTTAGCCCACTTTTAGACTACTGTTATATCAACAAGTAACCCGTAAAATGTAAATCAAGACGCATCTTGTAAAAAGCGCCATCTATGTTAATGGCAAAGAAGCCAGACTAAAAAGTGGAAAACTTTCAGCAAGATATTCTCGTATTTGCTTCTTACTGTTTTTGTTAGATGGCGCTGTGTGCATCATTTCTTGTCGTCAGTGCCTTTTGTAGTTTTTTCGCTTATTATTACTTCGATTACCGTGTGAAGCGAATTTAGTTCAGCATCACCCTATTAATAAAAGTGGGCCACAACCGGGATAAATCCAATACATAAAATGCAAGTCCTTGCACTGCCCTCGCTAGCTCGCAGGTGTATTGAGGTTGGTAAAAACTCCTGATTAATATTGGATAACCATTTTGTATCACATGATTAACCTTTTAAACGCCAGAGTCATCCAGTCGTGACAACCAATAAAAAGTGTGACACGCCAGAGTCATATAGTCGTAATAGGAATATAGATGACCAACATTACAATAGGGTTGTGGATAGGTCAAATGAGCTACTTTTTAAAACAATCTGAAACGGTATTTTGTATGAAAATAGGAATGTATGACATTAAACATTCCTATTTTGGATGGCGTCAGAACACTTACTTTTATGTAATTTTTCTGTTTATTAATTCAAACTTCGATTTTGAAAAATTATGAATAAAGTCCGAAGTATTTTTGGCCAATAGTTTTAGCGTACAAGTTTTATATTTTATTAATAACCCAGTCTACAAACGAATTATAATTTTATTTATGTTACTCTTACTGATTCAAGCAATATTTGTCATTTCAGGCTGCGAATGTGCGGTGCGAAGGGTGCAGTTTTCCCCGCACGTCCCTTCAGTGATAGCCGCCGTGTCGTATGATTTTACTACCAGGTACATACTAACAGTGACTTATATGCACAGAAATCACGCCTTTATATCCTTTAAGGAGTAGATCGTGGATTGGTTATTGCCACGTTTGACTGTCGAGAAATTCGCAGGTCAAACCTGGGCCCTAAGACTGCTAAATGAAAATGATTTCCTTTAAGCACATAAAGCCCCCCCTTAGTATTTTCGTAGTCTGCTAACAGTTTGAAGTATAGAAAATCACAATCACACCAGGGTTCATCGGGTCGTTGCACGACTCTGTGTCCCACACAAAAAGAAGAAAACTAATCAGTTTCTCTCGTTTTAAATGTTTTATGTGCTTTGCCAACGCAATGGCATATTTCTCGCAGTAATAAGTTTAGATTCAATCACATTCTACAGCCATGTCTATGAATCGACTGCAAGAGTTAGAGGAGATCGTGCCTTATGGCTTTCATAGGAGAACTAATCCAGTAAAGACCCCCATGAAGACCGCAATATGCTGATGTGATGCGATGTATATTTTTTTATCAGAACTTAGATGATAGAAGCCCTACGAGGTGGTATTTGAAGAGAAACGAAGATTACTGCAATTATTGTTTTGAAAAACAACGCGCTCGTATATTTGCAGTTAAAAAAACAAGGGACGATCGAGGCGTGTAGCGTACCTACCTTCAGTCTGCATTAACACATTGACATGTGAAAAACGTAGGAAGGTCTAAACTCGTTGGACGACTCGGTGTCTCACACGAAAAGAGAGAGTGCTTTATAATATAACCGAACTTATGGTATGATCTATCTCTCTGTTCTGTTTTTCAGGATATGGGACCTGAAACGCGGCTGCGACCCGATAGAAACAATCAGGCACCATTCTGAGTTCACGTATGGTTTAGACTGGAACAGCTCCAGACCGCATCAGATAGCGGACTGCGGGTGGGACTCGCTCGTGCACGTGTTCACGCCCAGGAGCCTCGTCTGACACGTGAGTTCTACCCACAGCTGGACACAATCAGGCACCATTCTGAGTTCACGTATGGTTTAGACTGCAAAAGCTCCAGACCGCATCAGATAGCGGACTGCGGGTGGGACTCGCTTGTACACGTGTTCACGCCCAGGAGCCTCGTCTGACACGTGAGTTCTACCCACAGCTGGACACAATCAGGCACCATTCTGAGTTCACGTATGGTTTAGACTGCAAAAGCTCCAGACCGCATCAGATAGCGGACTGCGGGTGGGACTCGCTTGTACACGTGTTCACGCCCAGGAGCCTCGTCTGACACGTGAGTTCTACCCACAGCTGGACACAATCAGGCACCATTCTGAGTTCACGTATGGTTTAGACTGGAACAGCTCCAGACCGCATCAGATAGCGGACTATAACCTGCTAGGACTATTACCTGCTAGGACTATTACCTGCTAGGACTAATACCTGCTAGGACTATAACCTATAAAAACAGATAGTAAAGTCCACTGTTGGACATGGGTCTCCTTCTTTTTTTATTATTAGAGGGTATTTGCCATACTCACCAGGCTTGTGTGCAAGGTGTTGTAGATATTTACAGGAAACGCTGCTGCTCATACCCTGAATTCATCCCTTACGTCACCTTTTACGACAACCACGGGAAAAATAGGGTGATGTTATTCTAAGCCGGTACCACACAGGCTAAGCTACAGCTAGAAATCTCATCAAAATCAAAACACGAGATTAGCTTTCACTCTACAAATCTCTCTCAGGAAGAAAAAAGGTTTTTGCAGGTACATGCCCAAATAAAGTTATTGAAATTTGACATTCACAACACATGCTCGACCAATAACAGAAAAAAAAACACTTTCAAGTGTGGCGCTATTAGTTCCAGTTTGATACCTTATTTAAAGAAACTTAGATTTTAGATATCCTTCACTGTTTATTAGTGGTTATATTTTAAACCATAATGTTTTATTTAAATCCTGTCCTTAGCTTGGTTTAAGAATAAAAATAACAGAATAAAATGAAATGATGAAGCATGAAATACAAAAAAATGTAAATAATGTTCCTCTATTACAGGTATAACGTGAGCGCTGTGAAACGGCTGTGTAAAGATTTCGTTCGTGCCAAGTTAGCACAGAGTGCCAAATAGTGTGGAATAGGTGCATCTATATTATGCTTGAAATTTGTTATCATAAAAAATAAAGGATTATTTATCTTCTACATAAATATACATAAAGTAAAGTTTCTAACGAGGGGTAATTGACCCTGTCTCCGAAGGTAGCTCCGAAGTAACAAAGCACATGAATATGGATACCCGAATCTTGCATTTATCACTTTAACATTCTGAGACCTAAGACTTTTCTATATTTTGACTACAAAATATTTAAATTTTTTTTTTATTTTTTGCTAAATATAGTCACTTCTGAACTTTGGATGCATCTATACTACAAATGTATGAAAATAAATGTAAGTGAATGTAGGTAGGTGGTGGAATTATGGATAAAACAGGGATATTGGATACTCAGGTATTGAAATTGGAGGAGGGTTAGTATTAGGCCGACATATGGGACAACTTTTTATCAGTACGCAACTGCTGGGTGATTCTACGCATGATTTTCAAAGTTTAGCACTACCCATAACAAAAGTTTTTACAATCGTAAGTCTGCTTACTAACAAAAAGACCCTTTATAAAATTATGGATATCTATCTATCTCATTTTGATAAATACTATTGTTGCTGATAAAATTCTGATGTGTGTTAATTTAAAGTCAATATTTTAACACTTTTGTTAATAAGATTATTTTATACTCTGTTACTTTAATGTTAAGCTTATTTTGTAAAAGTCACTTGTTTATATACATTCCAAATTAATCCAATGAGAAGTACCTAAGTAAGTAGCTATAAAATATTTATCGATTGTTTAGTTTAACAGAAACTTGCCATGGAAATATTGTTCTTTGTAAATAATTTTTGACCTCTTACAGACTACAACTAGATTGCAACTACCAATTATTTATTTGTAAAAAATCGTTACTTATATCTATGTGTGTAAATGTTCTGAAGACTTAATTACTTTATTTTAAAATATTATGTAAATTACATATCCATTGGAATAAACAGAAAAAATATATTGTTTTGTTTTATTTAAGAATACGGTGAACGTGTCATTTTGCGCTCAGTGTAATTTTGAAATCCACGACATTTTGCCACAATACGACATTTCGCACTAATTATTTCTAAGCCACTTTCACAGATTGATACCACATAACGTAGTAAAGTAAGTATACAATAATGAAAAAACAAATCTTATTGTTAGTTTTATTTGCACGCAACTATTCGAGATGTAATTGAAACAAGTACAATATAACAAAATAACAAAAGTAATACCTATTGCACACAAATATCTCCGGAAGACACCAATACCGTAAAATAACATAGCCACCTTTGATGAATGATAGGTCTCGCCATAGCCACCTTCTTAGAAAACTTACTTTTCAGGGAGACCTAAAAAAATGATAAATTGTAATAGAGTTGGTAAATAGGTAGGTAGGTACCTAAGTCAATTAAAAATTACGATAGCCAGCAAAGCAATGATATGAAAGTAAAACCAACATTTTTCATGAGTGCGATTTGAAATTAAAACCCACGCCTTCCAGCGTCTAGTGCCGAAGCTATAACCATATTTTTGCCGTTTTAGCAACTATTTATGCAAAAAACCTACCTAGGGGTACTCTCATGTAAACGTAAACGAGCTTTTTGCTCGTTTTTATTGATAAGTGATTGATAAATAAGACTGTAGGTAGGTACCTATTTCATTAAGGATACCAGGGTTGATAGGGTCGTTGGACTTCTCGGTACCCCACACGAAAAGAGTAAGATTCCACACATGTAGGTATTGACTGGTTCAAATGCCAATTAGAAAGCAGGATTTGACATAGCATAATCAATGATTTTGCTACGAAGCTTATTTTGATAAAGCTTATTTTCTTATGTATATATTTCTACTATACTTATCAAATAGGGCTTCTTTTAATGGCCTAAATACCCTCCGGACGACTTTGACACTTTCTTAAGCTTGGCCCTTTTTAAACTTGGCACTTTCCTAACTCGTCTCTTTTTTAACTCGCCATTTTTCTTACTCAGATTCGCCATTTTCTTAACTTGGTACTTTCCTAACTCGTCTCTTTTTCAACTCGGCATTTCTAATTGTCTAATTCGCATTGAAACGAAAACAGGTCGTTCTCCGATAAGTCGCAGAATGTCCCCGGACATATTGCGAACGGGAGATTTTTTTCCCGCGTGGAAAAAACGTTTCGCGAATGGGACATTCTGCGACTAATCTTCGTTCTCAGGAATAAATTAACTAGAGATAAGTTTTCTAACACACAATTCGTAGGGTTCCATAGCCAAAATGGTAAAAAACGGAACCCTTATAATTTTATTTATTATTTTGTATCATCATCAGCGTCTTTTGACGTCCACTGCAGGACATACATTTTTTTTTATTTTAAGAAAATGGCGAGTTAAAAAAGAGACGAGTAAGGAAAGATTCAAGATAAGGAAAGAGACGAGTTAGGAAAGTGCCAAGTTTAAAAAGGGCCAAGCTTAAGAAAGTGTCAAAGTAGGAAAGTGCCAAGTTTAAAAAGGGCCAAGCTTAAGAAAGTGTCAAAGTCGTCCGGAGGGCCTAAATATAGCAAGTAATTACGTGGTAAGATGGCGTGGAATCACCAATGCAAATCACTCAGGCAGGTGGCTTCTGAACCTGCGTATTCGGCCTTCTATCGCTGCCAAAGTGTAGTAGACATGGTTCAGGTTCTTCTTGTCATCCCCGCATATGTCCAAGGTGCTAAGGAAAATATAAAATTAGTTTAGCATGCGTAAGTAGGTTATACTGGCTTAGAATAGCATCACCCTTCCCCGTTTGTTTCCCGCGTGTAGCGTAGCTAAGACTCGGGTGACTAAGCTCGAATTTCTCAATGTACCTATTACAATTTCAAACGACAGGCTGACAACCTGTGACTATATAGTGATGCAAGGATTTTTGAAAAGATCCTCAAATATGTGTAAGTCGTAGGGTTACCGACCGCACTTAAACTTTGCATGGGATAAAGGCGTGTTGTGTATGTAAGTTATATTATATGAGGGGTATGAAAGCAAAGGCGAATTAGTCCACTCATTAACTTTTTTGAGTTAGGTATGGAAATGTACTCAAATTAGTCTAAGGAAACCATTTTCAATGAGTTTCAGAAGTTAAAACTTTTACTTTTCCTGAAAATCGTGATTCAAAATTGGGCTTGGAAGCAAAATCGAACAGGTCCACGACTGTTTAGAAGCAAAACCAAATTAGTCCATATTAGCCAATCACAGTCCTGCGTTTTGGTAATACCCTAATGTCAGTTATGTCTAATTGCCGACTTGTAAGCTCCAAAAGTGAACAAGTCCAGGTAATTTCGTAGCAAAAGCGAATTAGCCCATCGGTTAGAAGCAAACTCACCCAAGTCCATATTACAAAATTAAAAATTAAATGAAATACATATTGAAACATTCTCTTTTGCTTGATTAGATATAAATTGGCTATTATAGGTAAGCTGGCTAGTATTTTATCTGGAATAAACACAGCTCCGAGAGAATGCTATTAAACTTTTGCCGTTTCCCAACATTTCAACTTCATGGACTTGTTCGCCTTTGCTTTTATACCCCTCATATGTAGAAAGGTACCTCCAGGTGGATGCCGTCTTGTGGGACGCACCAGGTACCGCTGGAGAGACGTGGTAGAGGCTGACCTGCGCGATCTTTGTGTCAGTAATTGGCAGGAGATCGCGCTAGACAGAGATCAGTGGAAAGAGCTCGTTTCGGAGGCCAAGGTCGTCTTTGGCTCGCTGAGCCAGCGGAGCTAGTTTTTGTTCGTTACCTACCTGCCATTAGCCAAAGCCTGAATATTTAGCCAGGGTCATAGGATGGCCTACTGATAGTTTCTTACTGGACAGAATCCTCTTCAATTGCACGTCAACAAATCTTTTTTTGAGAGCGGCTGGTAGCGACTAGATGGCGAAAGCGGGAGATCGTACTTCGTGGGGTAGCCTACGTTCAGCAGTCGACTGCTATAGGCTGATCATGTGATGTGAATTTTTTACCTGACAACAGACGATATATTGCAGGAAGGTCCACTCTTTAAGCAGGGGAGGCGACGGGCGGACTGTCTCGCATTTATGGCGCTGCTCATTACAGAGAGGTTCATATCGAAATACGTCCTATCGCTCCGGGTTGCCATTTGATGCCTTACTGAAAACAAAATAATAATGTTTTTATCACATTACACTATATTTATGTTATTACCATATCAGCTAAGTATGATGAACATGTTTTACGTTATGAGTTTATGTCTAGTCCGAAGAGTTTTGAGCAAAGTTATTATATCGTAACTAAAAGAATATTCTGTACAATCACAATATAATGGATAGGATAGGCATCCAAAGAATAATAGAATAGAGTAGGTAACTATATCATTTTTGTCAATAAATTAGGTGCCCGAGATCAAAATTCCTTGAACGGCCATTTCTGCTTTAGCTTACCTACCAAATAAAATAACTCTTCTTAGGCAGATTGAATACTATTATTATGATTCAAAAATAAATAATACATGATTATAAAATGTGAATTACGTACAGCAATCTCTTATGTAACCAATAGGACGATTGAGTGCATTGTAGTGCCATCCGAGCACATCTTCCTCGGCTAGGCTTGACTTTGAACGCTGTTTTTGAGAACCTGTCTAACGAAAACACCAATACTTATATCTATTGAAGTTACGAAGCAGTTCATAGCTATTGCCATGTGTTGCCGGATTAGAATAGGACCAACCCAATTCTACCGTGGGTGTCGTACAAAATCAGCTAAAGGATAGGTAAATAATTTATCCAGGATATAGCAGCAGCCTTTCCTATGCAACATCTACCACTAGCTCGATAATCCGCCAACCGAGCGTTGTGAGTATGGGCATAGGTGTACGGCAGATCAAGAAAACCAAGGTAGGAAACGATAGAACGAAAGGTAGAATTGATGAGGGTAATACAAACTTACTTACCGCACCCCTTGTCGACTCCACGAAACGAGTGGGCGTCTAACGCTTTGGTAGAGTATTTCGAATTACTATACTGTGTTGTGCCATCAGCAGCCATTTTACAAGCTGGAAAGAAGGTATGATTTCAAAAACTAATAGTTTTTTGTCGGAGAAGAGGGAGAGGAAGCCGTACCTATGGTATTAGGCCTGGTCGCCTGGTCGCCTGGTCGCACACACGACCGTGCCTGGACGCGTACATACAAACCCGACTATAGCACAGACACCTATACCCAGTGGATTTTGCAGTAATAATTACAATTTGAAATATATTAATAATAATTAAATTATCATTATCACATCATCACCATTAGTTATATAGTCGTTAAAATACCAATAATCACAAAAAAAAAAAACATTAACTTGGCAACAGTTATTCACAGCAGATAGGCTTTGGATGTCTGTGTTGTAAGTCGCCTTGGTAGCGATGTTTATCGGACGTACCCGTGGTACCCAGCTACAGCACAGACAGGCTCCTGTCTGTGTGTGGCTCTGTGCTTTAGTCGGGTTTATATTGAAGCCGCCTGCGGTCAGGTGTTGCTGTTTGATGGAACAGGAAGTGGTATGGGGTCCGCCGTACTCTGTTCAATTTGTATTTAGAACTTCCTCACGATTGCTTTGTTTGTGAGAGCTTAAAGTAGTTAAAGGTTGCTACACTATTCGGTGTAACAGACGTCATACGTCTACGAGTTATCGTCAAAACTGATAATGTATAGGTAGGTAAGTATTACAGAATACTCCATATAAAAAGAATGCTTAGGTACATGGTTGCGCATAGTTTTCAAACTTGACTGGTGCTTTTATTAGCTGGGTCGTAGTTGTGGGTGTAGTTGCCGTTGAAATAGACTCCGATTCTGTAACAAATATGATGGTTTGAGGCAAATTTTGAATCTCAAATCTCAATCAATCTTCGATACGAGAGATTCACAGACTCTTTGATGACAATGGAAATTTAAATAATACAGACAGCATTATTATTCTATTGCATGTCGCATACTTATTTGTTTTATTTATTGGTGATCATGTATTTATATATCCTTACATACACATATTGTAGGAATAAACCTCCATAGAGGGAGAAAGGAGCGTCGAACGCCCTCCGGCCAGGACAGGTGGACCGGTGACTTAAAGAAGGCGGCTGGTAGCGTAGAAATTTGAGGATAAAACGGGAAATTGTGCCTTATGACGTACCCTGGGGAAATCCTTTGCCCACTGCTGATAAAAAGAAAAACCAAGAAAATAATGCCACTGTTGCCATCGATTTGATCAAGAAGGAGAAGAAAATATAAATAATAATTATATCAAAAAGCGATACTTACCCTGATAGTTAAAAGCTCGTTCATTTTTATAGAATCTTGAAGTCAGAACGGCCTCTGATATTTGCTGCGGACTATGAAGTTGCGTTGATAAATTGGAAGTAGTACATCTATCAGCTAAAACAGTCAATAGATAAGTTCTTAGTTTAGGGTTTGATGACCAAAGCAATTTAGAGGACCATAATATAATACTAACTGGTAGAAACAGCTGCATCTGAGTAATTACCGCACGTTAGTAACTTTGAAGCCTCGTACAAAGCCTTGAACACTGAAACAAAACACTTTTGTATTATATCACTGGCCTTATATGTCCGTGAAGCATAGACACTACGTTGCCTAGGACGCCGTTCTGAGTTTAGAAGAGAAGAGAGCGGAAGAGAAGGGAAGAGAGAGGGTGGTGCTATTATGCACTGCTGAATATCGTCTGTGTTTCGGGCACAAGCGAGACTTCCAAACAAACAAAATAAGGATACGACAATCTAGATTCCAAATATGTAAGTACTTCAGTTACCTGACCACAACAGGCAGCCAAGTACTTTTTAACCTACCTCAAAAACTGCTACGGACTATATTGAAATGACGTACTTTTAGGAGACATCTCCAATGCCTTCTTCAGTGCATCCATGGACGGGTCGCTAACGTTACTGATGGCATCACGCTGTCGCTCACTGAACTCGCGCGGTTTATTTTCATGTATAAATTGCATATGTCCTATGGGGTATGAAGAAAGTCGTGTAGGCACGTCTGTCGGCCCGCCTCTCTGTATGTTTTTGCTATAGGCGTAACTGGCCGAAGGGATATAGGCGTTTGAGCCGACGTATTCGTCCACTGCATGTTCTTTGCAGGTTTCTAATTCTGTAAAGTAAAATTATTTATAGTAAATGAGTAACTACAAAGTGGCAAGGCGGGGTGGCGCGTCGGAGCCTTCCAATTCAGGGTATTCAACACTCATAAACCCTGGTTTTCGACAAAGGAGAGTTTTAAAAAGTATGGTTACTGCGGTATATTTTTAAGTTGGGCCCTTGATACTTGTTTGCCCCAGGATCTTTGGTAGCCTAGCTACGCCACTGCTTATTCAGCTCTATTACTAAAACTAGAGTCCAAGCGCTTGCTAAGGGCCCTAACGATGCTATGTTGAGAATGACTTGATGAAAAATGAAACACGTTTTCATATCACGTTATCGACGTTCGGATCGTTATCTCAAGTTTGAAAGTAAGAGACCGTAATGACGATAGAGCTAGCTCACATAAAAGACTACTGATATTTGGTATTCGTGATGACTCCTTTAAAAACAACGCATAGCAGAAAGAATAATAGAGAGCCCGACTCAGATTATTTAGCTGCTCCGTCCTCCGTTATGTCAAAATTTCTGACCGCTAGCAGGCGACATTAGGCAACATTAAGGTACTTTAAGGATGCGCAGTATGAAGCCAGCGACAGTTTTTATCTACTTCTGAGGGTTACATCTTTTTAGGGTGTTCCCATTGTTTCCGGTAACCGTGTTCCACCCTGCCAAACCTTGTTCCACTTTCAACGGGGACAACGGGAACACACCTAAATTACGAACAACTTACGGACATTGCGATTGGAGGGGTAAATCTGCATTGAAGCATCAGTGAGTGAACGGTGGTGTATCAGGCATTTGGGACTCTCGTACACGAACACACATTCTGTGTAAAAACGTAGTTTCAATTATCGAAAAATCATTATTTCATAAAATATAGGAAATAAGAAATTAAAAAATTGACAAGCGTCGATCGGGAGTCGAACCCGGGCCGTGTGAAGTACCGGCCCGCTCCTCTGCCACTGAGCTATCGACGCACCGGTTGGCCTCGTCAATTTCACGATCTCATGATCATCTAGTAGTAATACTTTAGCACCTACTTACTAGTTACCTGGTTAGTACCCATTACAGTAAGATTCCAAGCTATTTCAACCAACCAAAACCAAGCTATACTTATATCAATTTATTGGGATTTACCGCACTAACAGTTCTATAATATTACATGATATTACTCTAACAAGTTTCCTCAAGGATCGAAACGTGAAAAAAAAAATTGGACCTCTTACAGGATACAGTTGATTCGCTCGGCTGTTACACTTTGTATGGGAGGTCCGAAAATGTCTTTCATATTTCAACCTATGTTTCTTGGGGAAAGTTGTTCAGATTCATGAACTGGTTCACCTCTTAAAATATTTGCAGCTAATATTTTTACACCTAATATGCTGCAAAAATCGTACCACCACCGTTTTTTGGACAGCGATCCCTGCAAGTGCACGGAGGCAAAACCACTCGCGATGTCAGTGCACTGGCCGACTTGGTGTCCCGTACTTCTACCGGACTTAACGGAGTACAGTCAGTGCCTGAAATCATAATATATACATACATACATCCATACATATATCACGCCTTTATCCCTTGCGGGGCAGGCAGAGCGTTAACAGCCGTAAGAATACGGTCGCTATCGCCACTTCTGTCATTTTTGAGGGTTTTCCAAGGTTGTTTCCGAAAACATGTGTATCACTATAGTGACAGTTTGTCAACCTGTCGCCTAAAAATTGTAATTCACTAATACTCTCTAGTACCTTTGTCGCCTCTTACAACACCCACGGGAAGGATGTGGGGTGATGCTATTCTAAGCCGTCATATACCAGCTTAGAATAGCGTCACCCTTTTTATACCGTGATTATCTACTTATCTTCAAGGATACTAAGCGACTTGAGGGTGTGTGTTTCATTACAATTTGTCACTATAGTGATAGGAACTCGATTTTACTGAATCAGCCCTGAAATATTTGGGGGTGTTAGCGACTGTATTTTACGGAAGTTGTTTAAATATATATGTGTGTATGTGGAAGAATATTCGCACTATTTAGAATAGGAGCACTTCTGGGCAGGTTTCTGGGTGGTTTACTGTCCAGGGGGTCCGGCTAACCATACGCATGTAACACAACATTTTCTCTTGGCATGAACTGGGATGTTATTTTATTTACCGCCTAACGTTACATGTTGTTTGGTTAGCTTGGCCAGCCCCGAGGCAGTGCTTTAGGGGCTAGTTTTAAGTTTTTAGTCCACCTGAGCCGCGTTTACACTAGGTTCATAAAATTGTTATTGTTAAAATTGTTAATTACTGACCATCAAAAAGATAAATGTAAAATTTACTACTTTGAATAAATAATTTGAGTTGAGTTGAATTTACCTACCTAGATATTTAAATGGTTAAAAATAATATAGTTACCTGCATCACAAGAATCGGGCTTAACTTGTAGCTGCATTTCCTTTGAATCTTCTTTGTTCTTGTTATCTACGAAAGATTTTATTAAATGGTTACCATAATGAATATAGTTTTTAGGCTATCGTTGTCTACAACAAACTCTAATCGATTCACCAACTGTAAATCTTTATGATGGTCGATTTTTCATTGTTTTTCTATTTTTAGATTTACATATTCACTTCAGCTGAAATGCCATACCTACCTAAAAAAGCGCTATATTTTTAAAACCGTATTTCGATGTTTGTTTATTTAATACTCAACACAATAGAATTCATTCAGAAAAATATTTAATTATATTTGTAACGATGTCAGACTTATGCGTAGTACAACTAAAACAGACAGTTTCTACTTCAAGAGAGTACAAGAGTTACGTCGATACAAGTTTGGACAGAATTCGTAAAGATGACTAGGTATGTAATTATCTCGCATGTAAGTTATTTACCTGATTTTTGCGCGCTATCAAAAACAAGAGAAACTTCATTTGGCGAATGATATAAGAGGCTGCCACTATCCATAGATTTTTGATGCTCACGCTCAGGTAAAACTAGAAACAGGACCATGAATATCGCATTAACTAGCAACTCATCCTACACATCTTTCTTTCTTTTCTACACATTATAATATACTTAAAAATTATATCTCAGTGTTGCATAGATTGATATCTTAAGAGTGACATGGTTTGTATTTGTTACAAACAATAGGTTGTATGACTATCAGACAGGTTTGGGCTACCTTTTTGTGTTTAATGATTTTTTATTTGATATGGGCCCGTGTATGATCCTATGTGGTTGTGCGTATTCAGCTACTTATGATATTTAATGTGGACTTTATACATTTTATGCATATAATGTTTTCTAGCTAGACATGTGTCGGTATTAAATGAAACGACAACCGATGTGGCGCAGTGGTAGTGCGACTGCCTTTGACGCAGAAGGTTCCGGGTTCAATTCTCGGTGGGTCATTCACAAAGTTGATATTTATCACTATGTGAAATTGTTCCCAGTCTGGTTAGGATATTGCGGTCTGAACCACCTCTGATTGTCTGTAAGTAAGATGGTTCCGTGTTTTGGATGGCAGGTTAAGCTGTAGGTCCCGGTTGTTGTCTATGATCAGTGATCACTTAGACGGCGGTCGTTACACAACCATGTCAGAAGCCTGCTACTTATAGAAGGCGGTTGAAAAATTGACACTAGGGTTCATCGGGTCGTTGGACGACTCGGTGTCCCACACGAAAAAAAAAAGATTGGAATTATAAAAAGGTGTTGCTACTATACTGTTCCTTAAAAACGAGCTTCTTAGGATCTGACTGCAAGGGGGCGTGACTTCCATAGAATCCGTGTTGAAAACTGGTGGAACGGATGTAAGTTTGGGTGTGAAAGTGGCAGGGAAAGGCCTTGGCTGTACGATAGGAGCTCGAAGAAAGGCCTTGGTTTCGTCGATTGAAACTTGTGGAGATTTTGACCTTTGTGGCGAGTCTGAGCTTTTTAGCATCGCTTTACGGAAGCGACCCAGTAACTCCATTTGTTCTTCTGTGAAAAATCAAGAAGGACAATATTAGTAAGATTATGGAAAGTAAAATAATTTGACTTTATTTACTGGAACGCTAGAAATGTGAAACAATGAACTTTTGTATTATGAGTAAAAAGATTGGATCTAACTTAAAGAAAAATATTTGAGGAGCAGTCAAAAAGACTGGCAAATATTCCACCGATAACGACAATGCCCTTACATAGACGATGAAGTTAAACATTCTATTGACACTCATAAGCCACCATTTTTATATTCCTGAATAAATCTCACGCACCTTTATATGCTTCGTTATCTGAAGGAACACCTAAGGGTAGACCACATCTCCTAATCCACTTGACAGCATTCAGGCTGCTGGATTCAGCATTACATATACTGCTACTAGCTGCATCATTATGATTTGATGGGCTCATCCATTGAGGGTAAAATAGTGATTCTGTTCTGCCTGTAAAAAGCATCATAATGTTGACATACAGGGTGTAAGAGACGGTGTAACGAAAACTTTGCAGGCGTGACCAGACCATGAAACTGAACAACTTTTTCTATGGGGACTATGTTCGGAAACGAAAAAATTTTTTCGGCCTCCCATAGAAAATTCCCGATCAGCTGACTGACTTTGTATGGAAATTTGGAAAAAAAATTCGCTTCCCAACATAGCCACCATAGTAAAAATTGTTCAGTTTCATGGTTTGATCACGCCTGCAAAGTTTTCGTTACATCGTCTCTTACACCCTGTATAGGTAAGCAAGGCTCAGGTATTAAGGATTTTTTTGCTGTGCGAAAAGTGAGATGTCAACCTAATGACTTGGTCTTTGGAAGCAACGTGGCTATTTCCGGGGATAGTATTATACGTATATATACAAACCATCATAACACGTACTCCGCAAACTTGACCGGGTTCTCGGCGCATGAGTGTCTCTAGACAATGTCTTGTACAGTGAGCGATGTTTGGTGTGATCCAAACCGTCATGTGTGCTTGGTAGACCTGCTGAAAGAATACGACATAATGTCCAGGTTCAATTTATTGGGATTATGCACGCATCGTGCTATACAAAAATAAGAAATTGAAAAATCGTCGCTTCGAGACCAGCATCATGGAGATTGAAAATTTGACGATATTGACCGGTGCATCGATAGCTGAGTGGCAGAACGTGCCTGGGTTCGAATCCCGGTCAACACTTGTAATTTTTTCAATTTCTTATTTTCGTCAGTCATTTATATCCAGGTATACAAATAATGTGTGTGTGTGTGGTCAGTGGTTTCTAAAAAGTTATACTAAAAACTCGGATTACAATTTACCTGCTTAGGCGTGTGCACATGTAAAATCATTGCCATACCAAACCAAACCAATGGAAATCACTCAAACAAAAGCTTATTTAACCTTCATCTGAAAACTCTAATCTAAGTCAAAAATGTTTTTAAAATATTAAAAGACTTACAATTGAATGCATAGTTTTCTCCTTGTACGGCCTGAAACACCGTAGATTTTGTTATATCATCACCCAACGCCTTCTCAGATATTTTCCCCACATCATCATTCGTAGGCTCATCATCATGATGAGGTTCTGAAAGTTAAATCAATCAGCCAATGAAATCTTTAAAAGGTTTTCGGTAGAGGTCAATAATTTTTCGTGTAACTATTGCTCTACCCACACTTACGCGTTCTACGGTAAGTGCGTTACGGTATAGATTCTTACCGTCATAGCATATCCTTTCACAAGATTTGGAATATTGCGTGGCTACTTCTCTATTCGAGCAGCACAGTGTAAATACGGACATCAGCTGACTTCTGCCGATCTTAGTAGATCTTAGCGAACCTGAATATAACGAAAATGTGAGTAGCTTCAAAGCAAATGTGTTATTGTAATGTTAATGAAAATTCTCAGTCTTTAATAACCATGTATCATGGGCGTTCTCTAAGTTAAGGTATATAGCAAACCAATAGTTCTGTTAATGTGCTTATTGTATTAATTTTTTTGGGACTTTAAGAAAATAATATCATGGCTTGAAATATATGTTTCGTAAACTTACTATTTGTCTGCATCGGACATGCACTGCATTGAACTGTAGCATTTGCTAAACGTTTGTTATATCTAGACTGTGTCATGCAGTCGGCACTTGTCATTGTTCCAAATGAACTCTTCAGGTTCGCGTCTGTCAGCATGCCAGTTGATACGCATCCACGACTGTCTTAAGAAGAAATAACAACAATGCATCAACAAAACTACGAACTCCAGATATAAGACTATCACAGAGTGAAAAAGGTACCGTAATATCAGTAAAGAAAAAATCTTTTAACCTATCACATTTGATCACAAGAAGGGTTTAACCGATTGGACGACGCACTGTCACAAACGAAAATAAAAAGAACAATACTGTACAAAAATAAAAAAATAAAAAGCTCAAAAAATTAGAATTTAAAAAATAACTTGAAAAGCTCTAGTCAGCGGAATGTAGTTCGCATTAGCTAGTCCTTACAAGTTCTCTAATTAAACCATAATCATAAAGCATTACTGACTTCGTGAGTTGTGTCGACTGTATTGGACTTGAGCACATCTTCGACTCACTGCAGGTCTGATATCAATTGCGGATAGAGCTTCGGAAACCCTTCCGACCAGATGAGGGCACGTAGCGGCATTCTTCGTTCGTTTAGGTGCAGCTTCTATAAACAAAACTGGCTTGTGTTTGAAGTTCAACGGAAAAATTTAACCATGGTTTTGTGACAACAATTTGCTGTTTGGTGATCTCAATGTCGACCAAGGCTTGCACCAGTATAGCTAGGCTTAAACGTTGAATTGTCAAGATTTCATGAAACATTTATATTGTTAATTTTTGTACTGTTCGTGGTTTTGTGATTTTTTATTTATATTTCGCACTATTCTATATTTAAGTAAAAAATTAGATTTTAAATATAAACGATTTGTATTTGTATCTTCTACTAAATGTCCCTTTCTCTAGAAACACACTACTGACACGCCACCCGTCTTGTTAGCAGTGTGTTTCTAGCCATTGAAAATGTGTGGGCCAGATTGGCTTAACACGCGTGTCGTCGGGTAGCGTGTCAGCAATGTGTTTCTACCTTAAGTCCCTATAAGTATGTTTATTTCGAGTAGTCCTTCTGGCAGTTCCTTTTCGGGGACTTTTCGGGCGTTTTTGTACCACTAGTCCCTTAGAAATGGATCACTGGGACATAATATTGTCTCCTTAACATTGGATATCAGCTGGTAAAAGTTTTATAATACCTACACCAGTGCCCCATGCATTGAAACTACAGGCTACAAGTCTACAGGTGAAATTCGATCTACTTTGCGTAGCCGATGGGACATTGTAAAATCAGTATTTTTGACCCTTTTCAAAAAACGGGGCACTGTTTAGTACAATCACATTTCTTTTTAGCGCCATATATTCGGGTAAATTATTTATAGTATGGATATGTAGGTATAGCAAATACTATTAGGAGCTGGTACGCAATTCTACCAGTTTTGCAAGTATGCAAATTTATTCCTCAATAGTTAAGATTAGGTTAGAGTTAGATTGGCACTTTTTGTAAACGGGATGTTTTAAGATGGGGACATTTTGGAAAGGGAGAGGAATTTTATAATAATGGCATGGTTTATAAGTGACGTTTTCACTTCACTACTCGCGTTCACTTTTCGCAAAATGTGGTGGACCAGCAGTATGTGAACTTGATAAGTTATGAGTGTTATGAGGTGATTGATCAAGGAGAAAGCAATAGATACCTACCGTATATTTCTGGTTCAGTCATTTTAAAATAATTAGCCGAGGTTGCTACATTAACATTACTATAAAATGTGGCATCACAAATATTATTTCTCCTTATGCTAGAGCTTGAGGTACATGTTTCTTCATCAAAGTTCGATATTGATCTTGAGCAAGTTTCTATTTTTATTTGTGGGTTGGAAATTGACTGAGTTTTAGTTTTAGCTTGTTTTTCATGTAGAAAATAATCAAGAATCATTATTTCTGGATTAACATGAGCAGCAACTTCATGAGTTTCTATATTTATTGAAGTAACCTGAGATATTGTTCTGGTATGAAAATATTTCGACGTTGTTGGTTTATATGTATCAAAATAAACTGGTGTTTTAGAATTACTGTCCGAAGCCGCTTCTTTGAGGTAATTTGACCCAGATGTCGGTTTTGATTCAGGCTTAGAACCAATAATTTGATGTTCCATTATTGTCAATACATTTCTAAAAGAAGTTGTTCTTTCTTTTTTTAGTATTCTGTCCGATGTTGCTTTAGTTGCAGGAAATTTATCTATAAATAGCATAGTTGGTAAATATAAATGTTGCAGTAATACTGTTGGAATATCAGGATTCTTTGAAGTGCTACTGTAGTTAACAACATTAACTCCTGAAATGTATCCTTGAAAATTATGAAGTAACAAGAAAGGCAATAAAATAAATCACTACAATCATACATAGGTAAGTATGAATATTTAAGAAATTTTAAAATATAAGACAAATTATGAGCCGACGTGGCGCAGTGGTAGTGCGTCACAAAGGTTATGAGTTTGATCTTCTGTGGGGTACTCAGAAAGTTAATACTTATTTATTACTTTGTGAATTAGTTTCTGGTCTGATTAGGACGTTGCAGGCTGAACCACCTGATTGTCCGTAAGAAAGACGGTTCCGTGGGTGGTTCGAAGGGCACGTTAAGCCGTAGCGTAGGTCCCGACTGCTGTCTATTATGGATTAGACGGCGGTCGTTGCTCAACCATATCAGAGGCCTGCTGAAGTAGACAGTTAAAAAACTCTGACGCAAGGGTTCATCGTATCGTTCCACGACTTGGTGTCTCACACGAAGGAGTCTATAAAAAACTACCTATTTGAAATTAATAATAAAAATACAGACCACTAGTAGTGCGTACAGTGTTACTTGTACTTGTACCTGAATAAACCGTGCTATTGTCCTTAGATAATACTTTTGCTGCCTCTGAAAATTTTACATATATTTTAGGAGTTTAACATTTTTCACAGAGGTTCTGTCAAAGCCGTGTTTATCGTAATGATACTAGTAAATTGTGCCTACTGTTATAACTGTTTTGTTTCAGTGACATTATATTAACTGTGTACCGTGTTATAACTTCACAGATATGTGTCATTTATAAGAAACCAGTTTTGTAAAAAAACCTACGTTACTAAAAATAAACGTAATTGACTTGTTAATAATAACCTAATAGTGCTTCCCTGTTGAAGTTGCTTAAAATGATTACATCCACAGCGTTATGGTATTTCCCTGCTTCTGTGTTGACAGCAGTTGATCTCAGTTCAGCTGAAAGTTTTCGTAGATCGCTTATCAAGTTTATTCTAAGGTCTCAAGGGTGTAAGGGACGGTATAACGAAAACTTTGCAGGCGAGATCAGACCATGAAACTGAACAACTTTTACTATAGGGGCTATGGTGGGAAACGAAAAAATTTTTGAGTTCCCATACAAAGTCAGTTATTCGGATAGTTGTTTTTATTTTTGGCCGGAAATTTTGTATTGGAGTTCGAAAAAAAATTCACTTTACCCACCATAGCGACCATAGTAAAAGTTGTTTATTTTTACAATCTGATCACGCCTGCAAAGTTTTGGTTACACCGTTCATTACACCCTGTATAAGTAAAAAAACCTGGCCAAAGAACTTACTCATATTCGGTTGACTGTATTGTGAGGAGTTTTCTTGTTTGAAAACATTGACGGGAATGCAGCCAACGTTAGCATCTTCGAACGATAGTAAAGGGACGTCAGCTAAATGTGGCGCATGGGTTTTGCTTCTAATACTCCGATTACAGTTTATTTGATCTGTGCCCGTCGCGGTAGACCTCATGTTAGCTACATTTGGTGCTTTGCTATATGTTATGCATCCAATACTGCGATTACAGCTTTTTTCAACTGTACTGATTGCGGCAGATCTCAAAGAGGGGCTAAATTCTGTAAACGCATCGCGATTAAAAAAAAGTCTGTCTAAAGATGGATGAAAAGGAATGATACTGGATCTAATGGAAAAAGTATATGGAGAGACAGATGTCTCAGAAAAAAGATGACTTACTGTGAGGCGTTTGCGTCGATTGAGTGTTTCTACAAGTTCCAACATCACAATCTGTTAAGGTGTTATATACAAATCCTCTTCGCACAGGACTGGTGGTTCTTGTAATGCTCTTCAAATAGGATTTTATGGAAGAGGTGAAGTTCGATTTTGTAATAGCATTCATTGATGCATTATTTTCACAATCAGCTGAAAACACGCACATAATTAATTATCTTAAGTTTTTCCATGCCACATGAGACTAAACTTATTTATCCTCGGGCGACGTACATTGAATCCCTTGTTTCAATCAGATTCTACTCTAAAATCTTTATCGTGATTCAAAATAACACCCTCGCTTCAAATATATCACTTTAGTCCCTTGTCATAAAAACTACTAATGTCAGTTTGTATATTTTGTTTAATGAAGCATGTGGGAGGATATTTCAGATTTTTTCTATTAGCAGCTGCAGTTTCAAGTATTTAACACAAAAAAGATTAAGTATGAAAGGATTTTGCAAAACTTACTTTTGCTGCAGCTGGCTTCAGAGGACATGCAAGGTTTGTATAGGCCCGTTTTAGGGTCATAGTTGGTACGAAAATTTTCTACATCCTCTGCATCTGGACAGCTAATTATAGATTGAACCGTGCAGTAGCCTGTATCTAGGATTAGGACATGAATGTTAAAAATCAATAATTATGTATTATTTTTAGGCAATAAATTTAAAATTCAGCGAAGACATTCAAAAGTTAACAACTTATTCGTTCGAGTTGTTCCAATTTTCCGAAAAAATGCTAGTAGAGTCACCTAAAACGTTCTTTTCCATCCAGAAGCAGGTTTTTAGGGGGTGCACGTGGAATCCTTCGCAATCGGGTACTTGGCTACATTCTAGGTCTACGGGTACTTTGCCACATTTAAGGTCTAAAGTTTTTGTTGAACTATCTGTAAAATTATAATCTAGGTTAATCAATTAGTCATAATTCTTTTTAACCCTCGAGGAACAAACGGAGGGGTTTTGTATGTAATGCGAATTTAGCCGAATATATCTGGACCCTTTAAGATAAGCATGCAATACCATAATTCGTACACTAGCTATAACCCGCGGCTTTGCCCGCGTACTCATAAGTAATTTAAAATGACCTGTGTATTCTTATGTGTGATTTGTAGCACCTAAATATACAGCTCTCATCCCCTTTTATACCAATTTTTAAGGTTGAATATTGGTAAAGGCTAAAACATGTTATTTTTATTCTTTTATTTATTATTATTATTCGTTATACCAAGTTCACGCCCGCTCCCACCAGGGAGCTCCCCCCTTCGTTCACCACTCCCTCTTTCTTCATCTCTCTTTATCCCTTATATATCCCTTTGTATAACTATTATAAGTTGTTTTAAATTTCTTTTACTTAAGTTGAAAAAAGTAAAGTCAAAGTGATAAAATCTTTCATATTAACTTTCAATTCAACCCATGTTTATTCCCTTTAGGGGTTGAATGTTGAATAATTATTTCTCAGTAGATGTTAACCTTGCTTAAATAATAGGTTTCAAGATTTTATCTCCAAGTGTTTGCCGTTTGTGACAATCCATAACTTTCATCCCCCTTTTTGCCTCTTAAGGAGTTGAAAATTTAAAAATGCTGAAATACGTTAGTAATGATTTCTGAAGTTCTTCCGCAATGAAAAGTTTGAAGTAAAAGTATCAAAGGAATAAAAACTCCTGTTTTAGGGGCTGAATTTCAAAAAATAGTTTCTTAGCGGATGCCTACATCATAGTAACTAATGCCAAATTACAGCCAGTAGTCCGTTGATAGATCAGTCAGTCACCTTTGCGTTTTATATATTTAGATAAGCAATCATATAGATTCGCGTGAGGGTAAACTCACTGTGATATCAAATGTGGTACAAATTGGTCTTGTTTACATGGAGCAAGGATTTTAAAGCAGTACCTAACCTTCACAAAACTGATCCATCATTGTGAAAACTTCTTTTACGACAATTTTATCTGTCTGCTTTCCGCAGGAAATAAAGCTTGGTTTTTTGCACCCTGGATTGCTATGAAATAGCCTCAGGGGATTCCCGGGTGAACCAGCAACTGCTGACCTCGTTTGCTGTGTAGTCGTGCCGAGTTGAAAAATTTGGAAATGATCTAGAAAATACGTGTTTATGTTGGTATAATTATCCTATCAAGCCTTCAGGATCCCAATGCTGGGCAAAGGCCTCCCTCCCCTTCTTCCAATGATCGCGATCTTGAGAATCCGAATGCCACTTTTTGGAAAATCTACCCAGTACGTCTCGCCATCATTATCTCAGCCTCCCGCGATGACATCGGTCTGTGGCTTCAGATTAGTGGTGGTCTTAGCGTCAGGCGTGTGGTTGTGGCTGTGTGTGGTAATACCCCCAAAAGGGAGAGGCCCATGTCCAGCTGTGGACTCTCGCGACTGTATAAGTAGTCGTAGACAAGTAGTAGCAATTGGTTCTTGAATCTCGTTCTACTTACCCGGTGTACAGTGCTAAAGTCAAAAGAATTATAATAATTTATTATAATGAACATATATTTACTGTTGTTAGGCATGAGGAAAATGGATGCGCTCCTGCTTTTGTACTCTTGTTGTATATTTTTCATATTCTCGTTAATTTTCTTTATATCTGAATCTGTAACCGTGTTATAATTATAATCAAGAATAATGCCCTAATCACAGAGCAAAGATATCATCCTTACTGCGACATCTATGCTCCGTGTACCTTATACAGAATTGCTGAGAATGATACGTTACCCGTGTGTAATTTGTTGTAAGATGCCAGCCAAGATTGAAGGCGAAGGGAAGTCATTATCGCCATAGATTCCTGATCTTTTATCGTCGCCGTGCCTAAAAAAATTGTCGACTACCGTAATACGCAGATAAATTAAGATAAACAGAAAGCTGTAAAGCATAATGGTATCCTTTTCATTCTGTAAATATTGTCAAAAAGTGTGATCTTGGTTTTGAGATGAACAGCAGAATGAGTGCCGTAGCTGCAGCATTTTCGAAAGCTGCGTTACAAAGTTTTTTGAATTAGCCCCAGAATGATTTTAAGGTTCCGTGGTTATTAACACTAAAACTATAAGACATTATTACGGGTTTTAACTCACGGTAGGGATATATCGAGCACCCAATATTTCGCCGGGTAACCCGTGATCATGGCGATTGCAACATCGCCGAAATATTGGGTGCTCGATATATCCCTACCGTGAGTTAAAACCCGTAATAATGTCTTATAGTTTTAGCCCCAGAATGGTTTATTTTTTCTGGTGAAATCATACTTCACTTTATTTTGTAGTCATTTTGTGTCGAGCGTATGGTTAACTAAATAAATGATATGATAAAATTACCTGTATCTCTAAAGGAGAGAATCTTTGTTTGAACATCAATATTTTCTAGTAACATCGTGCGTTTTATCAATGAAATAGTGCAATCTGAAAAACGCCGACATCCAACTGGATGCCACCATCAAGTCGTTTTATTATGCAGAAGAATTTATTAATACAAGGTATGGGACAGCGTCCCAAATACTGATAGGGTGCAAGCAGGCCATGAAACTGAACAACTTTCCCCTAGGAATATATGTCAGGAAACGTCAAAAAATTTTCGGCTTTCCGTAGTAAATGCAGTCAGCTGATCGCGATTTTGTATGGGAGGTCGAAAATTTTTTGTCGTTTCCTGACATAATTGTTCAGTTTCATGGTTTGCTTGCACCCTATCAGTATTCGAGACACTGTCTCGAACACCCTCTATAGTTACAAAGAATCGAGTAAGATTCTCCATCATTCGTAGCTCTATCTGATAATGATACAAATGTAAAAACGTTAAAAATCCTTTCTTAGTGAATAATTTTGAGGTAAAATGAACCTATTGCCTAAACTTTGTAGTTTAGCACTGCGTTGATGAATCAATGAGTCAGTCAGTGAATGAATGAACAAGTGAAACTTAAAATATTTTCAGATATTTTTTTTACACCCTGTAGAAGAAGATAACATACAACCGTTAGGCAGGCCGCTTGTTATACAATATTTTTTACATATCTCATGCTGAAAGTAGGTCATTACTGACAAAAAACACGACCTGTAAGTTCAACTTACAGGCGAGGTTTTAAAACTAAGCCTGTAAGTAATTTTAAATATGGAACTAGAAAAAGAACCAATAGAATCGCGGCAATTAAAAAGTTAAAATCAATTTCTTCTTTTTTTAATAGGAGTTGCATCAATTAGTTGTATACTATTTTAAATTTCGAACTGGCCGCTACGAATTGTGTTGCTTGAACGCAGGAATTATATTTTTAATCTGTATTTTTATAACCTCAATTAATGAGTTTGTCGAATTATTACTCAATATTACAATAACAAAAGTAAAAATGACTAATATCCCTACGATCAAAAAAAATCGCTCCGCTCGGGCGTTAAAAAACCTCGGTTGTTATTGATGGCTTACATGCCTAAGTACGTAATCTACTATTAATGAGACCTACATTGAGACTCATAATTATACTCGGGATTTGTTTGTCGTGATATCTAGGCTTATATCCTAAATCTACTCTTGATTGAATTCTTTGCAAAATATCAGTAATAATTAATATTTACTTCAAAATACGACTGTTATTTCTAAATTCTTACGTTTGAATCGCGTTTTTCGGAACACTATCCATCGATTGAGAGCCGTTTTTTTAGCATTCTTCCACTTGCGGCGACAGTGGTCAACGAACTGATCAATAAGAGTGGGCTTCCTGTTGCGAGAAGAGTATTCTGAAAAAAAATATATATAACAGAAATAAGCAAAATAGCACTGTATTAGATACATTAAATTGTGAAGAATGAAATTCGTCTAGAAAGAAAGGCGCTTAAAATGAAGGAAACTTACTCAGCAAGAGCCAAGTGCTATTGGAAAGTGCAAGCGCCTTTGGGTAATCATGCTACAAAACATCGTGAAAAAAATGACTTTGTGATGAAAAAGCATTTAAAAACTTTGTATATCCACAAAAAGCACACGTTGCAATGATATTTATTACAGTATTTGTTGCAGTTAGCCTATTTGATTCCACTGCTGGATAAAGGCCTTCTAACCTTCTTCACTTAACTTTTTGGGGTCTAGAACTACCGTCCTCCACTCCTGCAGGTATTTGTCAAGTGAAGATCATCATCGTCAATATTTTGGAGGTCTACCTCACGTCTATATAAGAAAATAGTAAAATATCTTACCTCGATACACGACCTGTCGACTCTTCTTATGACTGACATGATCTGTTGAAAGATAAGGCATGTACTTTAGCACCAAACGAGTATAAGTTGAGTTACGTTTGCAACAAGAACGTCTTTTATAATTTTATAAACGTAATTTCCATGATTATCTGATAAAATCAAAGAGTATTCTCTTTATATATTAACTACTTTTGTATTGATTCATAATACTGGGAAAACAATCCTATTGACATATACCAAAACATGGAAAATAAACCTATTGATAATATACTTTAATTTTCATATTCGGTGTTCTTAAAAGCGTCTATGTACCCCACCCCACCTACGATTCTCTCCTCAAACCTATTCATGTAAGAATTTACACTAAAATCTCATCCATACCACGTGAGTGGCATTAATATGAGAAAAGTCGTCGTAGCCCAGTGGCAGGATCACAAATTCTGCCTGCCTTATGAAACTTTTAAGAAGATTTAAGAAAACATTTAAACTAAAAACCTAAAAACTTTTAAAACTTAAGAAACTTTTAAACTGCCTCAAGAAGATTTTCTGAAATCCCTTGCATTGTCAACGCTTTTGTCTAACATGTAGTAAACTGTAATGTAAGCAATTGAATAAAAGGCTTTAAAATATACGTAATACGAAAAAAAATAATAAAAAAAACTGAACAGTACAGGTAAGTAGGTATCGTTTTAAAGAAAATTGTTCTAAAGAAGTTTGTCGTTTCGCCTAGTCCTACAACTTAATTAATGTCGTTAGATTCAGCACCTTAAGTCGAGTAAATAGGTCTTACACGGAATACAGAACAAATTACCATGTCGAGCAGTTCCAGTGACATCGTAAATTCTGTAATCCCAGGTATCAATAAAATTGGCATCAGATATGGTATTTACAAAGGTATGTCTACTGTTAGAGAGAAAAGACGTGTTTGTAAAGTGATATTCAGATTCATCATCCAAAAAGGACTTTTCATCGCCTTGACTTGCATCCATCATGTTGTAGTGACTCAACTGATCCATGACCTCCGCTTCGTTAGAGTTGTGTAAAGATGAAGTCAGCACTATAAAAAAAAATGCAATATACTATGACTCAAGGTCATGCAAAATAAAACCTTGAGTCAGCCAAAAGTAAATATTAATTTATTGGGATTTACCGCACTCACAGAGCTATATTATTCTCATAACTGAAAGTCAGAAATCGAAAAATTTACAAGCGTCGACTGGGAATCAAGCAGTGGGCCGGTACCCCACGCGACCCGGGTTCGATTCCCGGTCGGCGCATGTAAATTTTTCGATTTTTATTTTCAGTAGATATTAGGTATTAAGGTTCCTTTATAAATTGAAAAACATACCAGCAGATTCTAAGTTAGTGGTCTTCTGCAAGACTTCTGATGGACAATCGACGTAAGATGGTGGAATGTGGTAGGTATATTCATTGGAGTTTATATCTTTTGATGGATATTGGCAATTCTTACTGACTCCATTTACTAAGACGAAACAAAAAAATATAATCTTGTAAATAACATGAATGAATAAAGTAAAGACAAACTTTCACTTAGCTCATGTATGACTTAAAATGAACATTGGCATCCTTGAAAAGAGACGCTTGTCAATTTTTCCATTTCTTATTTTCACGAAAGAGAGCTCTACTGGAGCTCTTTTTTGAATTTGGATGCGAATGTCTAATATATGTTCTTGTATCACACTTTTTGGTGCAATTTCAATTTACGTTCAATTTCTGGTCAATCCTTTCTCATATTCTTCGACGACTTTGACATCAAAATGCGAGTTGTAATTGTATGCACTTCCTTATGGGGAAACGGTCCCTGTCTGTCGGAATCGCACAAGTCAACATTGCTTTGCTACCAGCAGTACCTACCTGAGGGTACTTAGTAGAATCTAGCGATTATCTAGTATCTAGTGACAAAATGATTCAATTTTTAAAGATTTGTGTATGCGTTTTTTCAAAAAATTTTGCGTCTAAATCTTTGTTTCTACTATTTACCTTTAAAGCTGTTCCCGGTGGCAATTTCTTGGTTAGCAGCTGTCTTTGTTTTCTCATTTTTATTTGCTAATTTAGGGTTTAGATTATTGCATATTACGGTGGGTTTTTTCAGGAATATATCCGTAGCTGAAATGTTATTTTCTATCACTACACAGGAAATAATATTTTTATAGATCAACCAAAAGTTTTACTATCGGAATAGCTTCATCAATGGACTACTGGTATGTTAGCTATTAAGAGGTAACTGAAGTCTAAAAGAAACACAAACCAGAAAAGGATTTCAGTTTTGAAGCCTCCAGTTCCCCATTAGCTACAGTATTTAAGGCCTGTTTGATATTAAAATTCGTACCAGGGCCTGTTTTAATAGTGTCTTCAATAAAATTCAAAGTTTTAACTTCAGGGCTCGTTGAACGATACCCTGAAATCACAAACATTATTTGCCTATTTGCAACACATTTTATTAAATCTAATACCTTTAATCGAGTGATTATTGTAGATACGAGTACAGTATGTTACTGCTGGCATTTATTCAAACGGTTTAGCACATAAATTTACATTATTTTTTATTTATTTAGTTGTATAAAAACATACCTGATTCACTGTCAGTAGCATTCAACGCTTTACTAGTAAAAAAAAAATTAGCTTCTTCATCGAGGTTTCTACAAAAGTCTTTCGTAGAATTTATATTTATAGTATTGGGGTTTTCCATGATTGTTGCATCTTCAGGATTGTTCACGTCTGGTAGTAATTCTGAAAATGGATTAATTATACTGAAGAGTAAGGGACAGCTCCCGAATATTGATAGGGTGCATGTAGGGCATTGATATTTATTCCCCAAGAAACAAAGAAATATAGACATTTCGTACATTATTTGACGACTCCTTATATGTTTTATTTTAGGAAGTTGTTTAGTTTTATGGTCTGAATGCACTCTATCAACAATCTGAATGCTCTGTGCCGTGCACATTCTAGGTATATATTAAGGTAGGTTAAGATAGGTTTCGGTACTATGAGGGACTTTATCATAGTTTTGACATTGTTAATATCATTTAGCTTATTTGTTAAGAAACATAATATTTAATCATATTTTTACACATAATTGTAATTCTTTTTATATAACTTCCTTTATAAACTTAAGTCTTATACTAATAGAATAGCTATCTTCACAGTATCAAAACGCATCAGCATTACTGCGTAATCTTTGTATACATTTCATATATTGCGTTTTGATACGATTCATTTTTTAAATATACTTTGACGGTTCAAAAAGGTCACCTTGACTTTTCAAAATTTTAACAATCATCATTTTTCTGCTTTGTGAACCAGAGTCTTTGTTCTGATTAAATCAGCATATTTACAGTTCATACGAATTTCATTCAGTAATTTAGTTATCCCTACCGTTGAAGAGCTAGGGCACTAGATAATTAACATTATTCTTATAATAAAAATTATAAAATTTTGGTGCTTTATCACCTCCGCTTTTATTTGAAGTGGTAGGTTTGTTGGCATATTCTATAGTTGTAGTTTGTTTTGATAATGTATCACAAATATTGAAGCTCAATTCAGTATCAAGAGGAGTTGTTGCCAGGTAATCTTCCGCAGAATTTGTTATCCAATCTGTGAATAATAAAGAAATATAAGAAATCTAAACACCTACGCTACGAATAAAATGGTATATCTAGATTCTAGATACATTTGTTTTTAATTCCAATGCCAATTGATTATCTACCAACTTTACCTTATTTGTATTAAATATTAACCTCCACCATAGGTATATTACAAGTACGTCTATAAAAACTTTTGATAAAAAACGAATTCGGTCTCTTCTATCAGTGGCATTAGCACTTGATTTTTAAATCTGGTCTGGATGGTACTTACCACACAAACAACTGCATCTTTTGAACATGGTCGCTAAATCTGGGATAGGTTTCGCTGCGGCCAACGAACCTGTCGGCTCGTTATTAACCTTACCAGTGAAATCTGCACAAACTTTCATATAATGAATCAATCACAATGGGGAGGAAAACTTAAAAGCTTATTGCAGGTGGCAGCACCACTGTGCCTGAACGCACGTATAAAAAGACCCAGGCCTTTTTTACATTGGTCAATTTGACCAATCACAGAAAAAAAGCAAAGTCGAGAGTTCGCACCATTACTTGAGTTTAGCTCCATTAGGCCGTGTGTTGCTGGCTTAGAATAGCATTACCCCAAATCTACCAATGAATGTCCTAAAAACCGACTAAGGCATAATCATCAGTGGACTGTTGTGGCTGTTATCTAATGTTAAGGTTAAGATTGCTCTCTCATTCTTATTTTTACGTTGCAGTTACTCTATAAAACTCTTGAAATAAGGATGTGTGGACCGGCAATATTTTTTGAGGAACCGAATCAAAATTTTAATGAAGAGCAAAAACAATTGATTTTTTTTTTCCAAAAAAACTTTCACTTGGTTCAACAACTTGGGAACTATCTATCTTTACTTATACCTTATGTTCATATCTCTAGGTACAAAATTAACGAAGTTATCAAAGCTTAACCTTACAGACGGACAGACAGAGTTGACAAATTTATAAGATTATGTAGTAGACTATTTTACCCCAAAATGGTCTGTTGTACCTGGGCCAATATTGAAAATGTGAACTCGCTGAACGTTCTTGTTCTCGATTGTTTCATGGTACACCTCTTTCTCATCATTCCTTTTCTGAGTATTGTTCTTACTTTGCTTAAATTTCATCAGCTCAATACCTGTGAAGTGGGTGTTATGATGAGGATATTCTACCTAATCATTACTTATTTTAAAATAATGACTATGAGATAGATAAAATTGTATATTGCTTACGTAATTTGTCTTTTCCACGATCTGGTGTATTACTTTTTGCAAGCTGAGAGCTAACTGCAATGTGAGGAATTTAGATTTTTATTTTATAACCAAAATCTTTAAAACAGTTCAAGATTAAACTGGATTAAACGTTTGCCTTTGAAAAATTTCAAACAAAAAAAGGTTTATAAAAAAACAATAAATTAAGGCTATACTAACTTGCAACCTCTCGATCTCCACGTGACTTCAAAACCCCTTTCCATGAATTTAGTGTTGATTTAATACTAATGGGCACCTTACTCTTAGTCGGCTTCTTCCTTTTGGTGGATTCTGAATTAAGGCAAGGAGTTTCATAATATAAACCAATCTATACATAATAATAATACATACATACCTAATATAAAGAAAGTGGGGAGGCCTTTGCCCTGCAGTGGGACATCGAACAGGCAAAAAAAATAAAGAAAGAAAATAAACAACTGGACAAGTGCGAATAACTAGTTCACTGGGGACTTCGTAATAATATTATGCATAACAAGTCCTGTTACTCGTATGTTATGAAACTACCTATTTTACTTGAGCTAGAACCTTTAGTAATTAAGATTTTTAGCCATCTTGACCATATTTTAAAATAAAATTTCGTGCCAATTTGTAGCCTAGGGTCAAAACAAAAACCCTATGAATTTTTATTCCCAATACAAGGGTCAAATCAAACATAAACGGCCTATATTTGAACGTCAATTTTAGTAAGTAGGTATTTTAACATTTTTGATACAATAATATTCTTGCACTTTCCCGAGAAAAATTAAACTGTACGAAACTCAAAAATTTTAAGTCGAAAGACGAACTGCGACTGACGAAATTCCTACGTAAGAGAAGAGTACGAGAGATTAAACCTAAAATTTTAATTATCTGACAGCGTGCAAAATGTAAGTAAGTGCGTAGCTTAGGTGCGTAGTAGCGACGTCCGTCTTTTTCTATTTTCATTTACCTATATGTCATCTTGTTTAACAAAAACCCTAAAATAAAAACCGAGTGCGAGTCAGGGTATGTCATAACAGACACAATAACCATTTGGCTATGTAACCGTTTCCAGCAACAATTTCCAACAAGCCATTTGCTATCAGGATACTCGCACTTGAACTAGGGAACAAAGATGGGTGAACCATTTACAGAATGGTAATAGCGAAAATATTTTTCACAAGGATTTGGACGGGAAAACATAACATTCAGAACTTTAATAATTTTGCATGATAAAGTACATTTTCAAAACTACAAAATGTGATCTGTATATTTCATTTGATCTGCCGCCTGTGGCCTTATAATTTATAATCTAAGTCGATCAGGAAGGAGATCTCTAGTTGGATACTTGGAATACTGACCCAGACAATTCAGATTTTCTTATTCATTCCTCTTCTTTTCGTGTGGGACACCAAGTCGTCAAACGACCCGATGAACCCTAGTGTCAGAATTTTTCAACCGCCTTCTACAAATAGCTGGCTTCTGACATGGTTGTGTAACGACCCCCGTCTAAGTGATCATAGACGGCAACGGCCTACTGCTTAACGTGCCATCCGAAACACGGAACCATCTTACTTACGGACAATCGGGTGGTTCAGCCCGCAATACCCTAACCAGACTGGGGAAAAATCCACTAAGTGATAAAATATCAACTTTGTGAGTGACCCACCGAGAATTGAATCCGGCATCTTCTGTGTCACAGGCAGTCGCACTGCCACTGCACCACATCGGTCACCGTTTATCATTCATATCATCGTTCTTATTCATTGCTTACCGTTACAGTTTTTACTTTAGTTAGAAGTTGCTACTGAAAAGCCTGATGTTCCGTTACAAAGATGGTAACTACCTTGTTTCGAAAGGAATATCTAAGGCGAACATCACCATAGAAAAAAAATGCAGGGCCCTAAGTCTACTAAATGAAAATCGTTTCAGTTGGATGTCGATTGGATCTCAGTTGAATGATTTTAGTAGTTTCGTAGTCTACTAATAGTTGGGAGTAAAAAAAACACAATAAGCAATGGAATGACAGTTGTGTTTCGATGGCGTTACAATGACAAAAAATAGCAGACTTGGGGAGAGAATAGCAGAATTTCTGTCCTTTACAAAGTAAGTAATAATGATTGACGTCATAGAAATGTGTAAATTTGTAACTATTATAAAAAGGGTCGTACCGTTGGCGTTGGTCTTCTTTTTCATAACCAAATTGTGGTTATAAGTAGCTGCGTATGCTTCCAAAGGTGTTTCTAAGTCTTTAGAAACGGCTGGCGGCGTTTCGGCGGCAACGTCCATAGGCCTTGCACCCGACACAATTGAGGAGGTTTACGTAACTTGTAGGATTGTTCGTTTAAGTGTTGTTGTAGATCTGAAAAAACCGACCAAGTGCGAATCGGAGTCGCGTACGATGTGTTCCGTACAAATGCTTAGGTTATGGGTAATGGGTTACTGTTTGGTTAGTACGCAAAATTCTCAGGGTTCAGGGCCGGGAATACCGACAGATGGACAAATAGAGTTGACAAAATGATAAATGCTCAAAAAAACTATTTATATTATATATATTATATTAACTATATTAATTAACTATTTATATTATATTATGCCGTGTGATGCCGGCTTAGAATAGCATCACCCCACATCCTTCCCGTGGGTGTCGTAAGAGGCGACTAAGGGACTTGAGAGTATTGGTGTATTACAATTTTTAGGCGACAGGCTGACAACCTGTCACTATAGTGATACACATGTTTTCCGAAACAACCTTAGAAAACAATACACAAAAATGTCAGACGTGGCGATTGCGACCGTATTCTTACGGCTGTTAACGCTCTGCCTACCCCGCAAGGGATAAAGGCGTGATATATGTATGTATGTATGTATGTATTATATATAATAATAAAAAAATATAATATACCCACCCACGGTATTGCACCCACGAAGCTCACACCCATGGTATTGAGATTGTAACTCAACCCTAACTAATTTCACTAAGAATACCACGCAGTTAGTACATCATAGTTATTTTAAATAGGGATTTCAAGTTAAACTTAGGTAGATAAAAGTATATTCAAAATTCAAAAAGTTGTGGAATAAGAAAAGGTGAGTAAACAGTATGATATAGTTCTAAAGAACTGAGAGAATTTAAAAGCATTAGCCTTTTCTCTGACCATAATGGTATTTCTTCAAAACACACCGACCATAGCAGCATACGTCCCTACTATAACACCTATCGGGATTCAATAACGAGTGATAACTACCTATTTTGAAATAGGTAGAACTCAATCTGATCCAATCATTGTTTACGATTGATTGTTTTGTCTAAATTTTTTTTTTTTTGCTGGAATAAGATGTTGTTCAGTCTCTCAACCCATGATGAACAGGAAAATTTTTAGGGTTTTTTTTGTTATCGTTATCAAAAAGTTGGACAAAAATTATGATGTACAATTCAGTAAATGTAAATGTTGTAATTCAATATTACAATATTGTAAAATGCTACAGTCTAAAGAACGGTAACTTTAAATTTTCAATTATTCATGAGTCAAGCAAAATGCATCCAAATTTAATAGAGAAAAAGGTCCTTGGAGACCTACATTTTAAAGTAGTAAAGGACATTATTTCATTAAATTTGTTTGCACCTATGTATGGTTCTATTGGTCCTTGTACAGTTCCAACTTCTACTTTGATGGATGAAACATATCTGCTGACTAGTTTTGCCCAATAGTATAGGATTCACTCCTTTTTCTATAAATTCTTCGTTTATAGCAGTTTCTTTGAAATTCTTTTGCGAATGATTTTCCGACGGGTATTTTTGAAGAGTTTAGCTATTCTAGATTGTCCTGAAATTTTACACCCCAGGCACAGGTTGTCTGAATATAGGTAAAGTTTATTCAATCGGAACATAACGTTTGAGGTTCGATAGTCAAAGATGTTGGTTTCTGTGCATTTGATATGGCAGAAATCAGAAACTAAAAATTACGCATCCTTATTGCAGTTTTTCTTGGAATGCCCAATATAGCGTAGGTTGTAGGTTGATTTTTGGTTCTTTTTGGTGTAAACTACACCAAAGGAAAGTGTAGATACATTACAGTAAAAATATGTTTAATATTTACCTTGCAATAATTTTATATTCTTAGTCGTGGCGCCTATATATCTTCAGATTGTTTGAGCTGTTTAACTGCTTCACCATTTCCTCGTAAGTTTTACAGTCATATTGTTTGCCTTGCACTGCAGAAGGCGAATACGTAATTTTATCCTTCCCAATACTGAAAAACAGGTTATTAATATTATTACGATAATTCGTTAACCTATAATTTTAAGGCTAGAAACGCAACGAAACTAAAAATATATGTACTTACTTTTGGTTAAAAAATGTTAAAAGTAATTGACTACATGGGGAATACTTTAATAAAAAATATGGACCGTTGTATGGTGAAAAAGAAACATAAAATTTTATTTAAATCACAAATCCAGACATTTTACTTGGCAAACTACGTCTGTCAGATGCTGTCAGACGATCTCCTGTCTTCTTAGACGAGGGATAAAAGCTTTATGGATAAAAAAACTCCATTGCATGAAAGGAGTTTGGTGGCCAGATGGTAAGAGATGAAGAGTAAAGAAGTGTGTCTTGTCTAGTCGTCAACTGAAATCGAGAGATCGTCGAGATTATCTAATTCTGCTCGTTTTTCTGCGTCTCGAGTGAAGATGTCTGCCATCTGTTTTCTTTGTTCAGATTGTAGTTCTTCTAGTTTCTTGATCAAATCTTCCTCCACGCTATTCACAATTTCTTTCAGGTTTTTAGCTAAAACGGTAAGGAAATGGTTTAATCACAGGGTAGGTAGTGATTGCTCAATAAAATGTTATTTCTCGATAGGGACATGCTAATTCGTACCTGTTTTTTGATTAAATTCTTCTGCAATCAGCGCTATCTTCTTGAGTGTTTGAACATACTTGGCTATCTCATTGGCCACATCATGGTCTTCACCTGTGTTGACAGCTACTTCATGCATCGACCCTGTTATCCTTTGCTTGGGTTTCATCATGTCACTGCTTATTACTGGCATTCTAGGTATTTTACATCCTGAAACAAACAGAACTAGAAAAGTCCCGAAACATGAGAAAATCTCAGTCAGAAAATCATGGAGGTAGGTAGCGCCTATGGCTAACACAGAGCAAAGTCATTTCGCTCATTTGCGGCGCTACGTATCTCCATGAATGAAAAGTGGTGTAGTGATCTTTGAGTGATCTGACATCTTTAAACTGATAATTACTATTTGTTAGCTTTCATCGTTCAATGCCGGGAGACACCGAGTCTATGAAAGATCCAGTGCTGCCTTAATGAATATAGTAGTGGTGTTAGACTAGAGTACTGGTAGTAAACTACGTTGCTAACGAACCTTGTTTCAAAGTATCGTCCTCAAAAACAATTTCACTGACGTCATTAACAATAAATTCCTGGTTCTGAGCGTTATTTTGTATTTCTGATATATTTGGTATGTCTATGACGTCTCTAGGACATAGTTCCGGAGCTAAAGTTTGCAGCTGTTCTATATTTACTGGAGTGGTTTCAGGTTTCTCGTTTACTGGTTTCTTGGAGGTAACTGTTATTGTTACACTTTCGATTGCATCTATTATATTCTCTATAAATATAAAAAGTATAATAAATTATTTTTTCTCTTCAAGTCACCATTTATATATGAAGCCAAGTGTAATCTTTCAATGATAGCGGCTGCTAACAACTGGGTGGCGAAAGCGGGAGATCATTCATTGTGGCGTACCCTGGGGGAGGTCTATGTCCAGCAGTGAATTGCTGTAGGCTGATGTGTGATTTGATGAATAGCTCGTCTAACCTCAGCAATATCAAGCTTCATATGATCCTGTTTACACGATTCATACATAGCCACTTACGCACAATATTACTGATAATAGCCTCATTCTCTTCATGTTTTCTTTTCATCTGTAGTTTTCGAGTTAGATCGGCAAGAAACTCTTTGCAAGTTCCACCTGGGAAGTAAGATGGATCATTTAAAACAACGGAAAAAACATTGTCGACGTTAACTAGCAGTACTTAATTTTAATCTTACCCTCGCATATTTTCTTATCTTTATCTTTTTTCTTTTGCGTTTTGGTCTTATTGACGGTTTTTTTTCCTTTATTTTTATGATGACCTTTAAGCTCTTCCATTACTAAACTGAAATATAGAAATAGTTCTTCTGCAATAAATTCCTTAGGTAAAGGGCTAATATTAATATGAAGTAAAATAGTGCCTTTTAATATTGTTATTTTTTTTTATTGTCAACACACGCTGCCTTGTAGATTAGATTATACACGACACGATTGTAATGAAAAATTAAATTAAATGAAAAATAAATTTATTTCACATAAAAAATCATACAAATTGTGTCTATGTAAGGTATTCCGCCATAGAATGACCGTCATAGGATAAATCAACCCACGCTCGAAGATTTTTAATACCTTTAGCGTTAAATTTATTGAATTGGAAAAACATGTTTGTGATTTTATTTATTTCAGACCCATGAAACTGAACAACTTTTCCAGGAACATAGGTTGAAATATGAAAAAAATTTTGAACCACTTTGCTATGAATTTCTACCTTGATGACTGTCATGTCGATTTTGTCGAAGCGTAGTTTATTGATTTTTTATATTCTGATGAGCATTGAAAAACTGCTTTACCGTATAGGACACCGAGTCCTCTCACGATCAGATGAGTCCAGGTACGACCGGCCTTGAGTTAATAATTCACTGAGTATGGCCATATCAATATCATTACCTGATCAATGGAAGAAACTAATTTGTTTTTGGATAGAACCATGTTTAAGCTTAGCTACATACTTACGGTGAATGATGGTTTGGTATTTTAACTTGAGTGTTGGTCTCAGGAAGTCCCGAAGCGTCGGGACTCCCGATTTATTGATTTACACAACAAAATTTCGCTTTCTGTTCCTCTCCCTTGATTTTGACCAACGACAATAGCACAGATCACTAATATGACAATAGTCAACAACGCAAAATAAAATGACAAAAAGAAATGTCAAAGGCTAAAAGGAGTTTTAAGCATAGGAAAGTAATAAGAAGCATAAGAAAGTAAGAAATAATTACGAACGTGGAATATTAAGAATTAGGAATAGGTCGTCGACATGGTAGGCGAAAGCTCTAAGGGGTAGGCATATTTGTACTGGTCATAGAATTACTTAAATACTTGTGCTTATACACGTCCACTGGACCCACCAGGGACACAAAGACTATGCCCACATGCCATTCCATTTCCATCCATTATAAGAAGGTAATTTCTTTGGGCCATGCCAAGACCCAATGCACTTGCACAACCCCGTGTGCCCAACATAGTGACACAGACTTCGAGCAACACGAGAAAACCGTCCATCCATACCGTTCCGACCCCCACATAATAAGAACGAGATGGCCTTAGGCACAGAACTAGAAAACCTGGGCCTCAGGTACTGAAAAAACTTAGGCGTAAATGGCAGCTGTCTGTGGTCGTTGGGCGTTGACCAGTCTATAATAGACCGATCCTTGTTCTACGGTTGTACACGGTAGACGACCAGCTTTGGGCCATCTTATTTATACTCGGCTGTTGTGCCCTAGGTTAGTATAATGTTCCTTGGTTGTGCCTATTTTCGAGCCCTTTTTGATCACGGATACAAAAATACACTATATACCTCTGATTATTACCATTGGCATTGAAAGTAAAGACGTTATAATTATAATATAATAAATATAATTATAATATCATATTATAATAACAAGCTATTAAAAAACGTTAATAGGAAGTGACGATTTTAAGGATTGCAATTTGTGTGTATTGAATTGTTGTATCTTAGTCCTCACTGCTGCGTTGGTTTCTGTAACAAAGATTTACATTTATTTACTTATTTAGTTTTTAGCGAAAAGTTCAGAGGTAAAATATAAGCAGGCATATTTTCTTTTAAAAGTACTTAGAACAGAAAATACGTGTCCTTAGTATAAATAAAAGTATAAGGTAAAATTTCTTATTCTTAAAATAACCGTTGAAGCGTTAATTTCCAAGCCATTCAATCCAGATAATGGAACTGACCGTTCTGAGACCGGAAAATCCGTAAATAAGTACCTACCATCAACCCCTATTACTAAGGGATTTTTCATCCTGCCTAATGTTATGGATGTAATTACTATAAAACAAATTTATATAGCCCCTGGTCAACTATTGGCTAAAATGGCAATAAGAAAAAGATATTCAAAAAACATTACAAAAAAAAAAAACTGCAGTGGTATATTACTTCGTCAGATTATGCATAACCTACCTTTTTCTTACCACCTGTATCAATGTACAAAATAATTACGAAGATAAATACTTTTATTTTACATTAACTTTATAGCCGAAATTAAAGAAACTAGCTGCATAGTAACTTTATTAAAATTAGGCGCTCGGTGACTAAATCACTAAACTACCAAATGTATTGAAATTCAAATGTTACGAAAGATTACTGCTACCCGACACCTCCCTTTATCAAAGTCCAAAGAAACACCAAAGATCACAAAAAACTCAAAATGGAAAGTCTCACATAGGTAGCTATTAATGATACTTTTCAAACTTACGTGTATAGGAGTCTTGGTAGGAGGTTTGACTGTAGCAGCTTTGCCTGCAGTATGCGTTTTATTAGTTTCAGCCTGCTCTGCGCTATTAATCGCCACTTCATTGGGAGCCACAGGCGTCGCCACCACTGATGAATGAGGAGTCTCTCTTATGATTGGTGATAAAAAGGGCTTCGTCACCGGAGATTTCTTTAAAGCCCCAGGTTTTTCTAAATCGTTCCGGTTGGCCAATCCAGCAGGTACTCTCTCTGATTGATACGGGCTTTCTTTAAACGTTGGCGATACGATCGACTTCAACGGAGGCGCATTGCATCTATGTGCATTTAGATTTGCAGCTAAAATAGTAAAAGGGTAAATAAGTATTTAAAAATAAAGATAAATTAACTGTACTGTAGTCGTTAAAAATATCAAGCTTCATATCAAGCAAGCATATTAAACAAATAGTTGGACAGAACATTTCTTTGTCAAAATTACATGCGAAAAAAATGCACCTCGTTTGTCCACTTTAAGAAGTTTATTTGTACTAACGAGTAATTCTAACAAGTAGGCATAGAAAAAGAAACCACCCAAAATTTAGTGTAATTTTTAAATAATAGTATTTTTTTTACCTATGCGTTACCGACGTATACAATAACACCCCTCCGGTTTTTCGTTGGAGGTAAAAAAACTAAAATCAATACTTTCAGTACAAATAGATATAGATACAGAAGTGTAGAAGATAGGAATGAAAATAAATAAGATAACAAGGCTTAAGGAGACTTCTTTCTCACTACCACTAAACGAGAATAGCACACCAACTTACTCGTAATCCCATGATAGCTTCCACGGGCATCATAGAACTCGTCTCTGGTAGAGTCACTCCGTGGACACAAGGAAGCTTCAGACGGACTACTTGAAGATGCGTGTCTCTTTGCTTCTTTGTACTTTTTCTTCTTCTTCCTTAGCTTCTTTCTGGTGGCGTCAGTCGCAGATGCTGGGGCTGGTGCTGGGTTTGGTGCTGGGGCAAGTGCTGTTACTCGGATTGCCGCTGGGACTGGAGGCTTGGTTCTTGTTATATCATGTAGTTCTAAAATTAATGGTTTATTGCCTCCGAAATTCAACTTAGATTCTTCAGGAGATGCTAGCGACGCGTTTCCAGAAGTTTCTTCTGATGTTGTGGATGAATCATAGAGTTCATCTTGTTCTTGATCTGGAAAATAGATTACAGTTAATTTCAATCCCATTTTCAGTGGGATAGTTTAGAATTGCATTAATTTCTGTATTTGCTTTCAAAGGTCAAGAACTTCAAAGTTTTGAAAGAACACTTACGTCGTAAACTTCTTAAATTTTTGATAGCTAGTAGGTTGATTTTACCGAAGCTCCTTTCTATCGAGCTGGAGGAATCACTTGAAAGCGAAACCTATTCGGAATGAAGAAAGTATCTTACGTTTAGGTAGGCAGTGTACCAAAAAGTAATCTAAACAATGATAAATTTGAGCATATAAATGTAAAATGGGCAATATTTATGTAATGCCTAATTTTCTATTCAAGAGCTATACCTACATAATATTTAGGAACAACACTGGGACATGACCAAATATGCAAGGTATAGGTAGTCCTAGCTACTTGGGAGAGTATGCTAAATCCAAAAAAGTGAAAGTGACTCGTTTTACATACTAATGATAATATGACGCTGTATCCCGTACAACGTAAACGAGTATGTAAGCGTACCGTGTATCTTTGGTAGTAACACTAATATTTGATGGATTGTCTAGCCATATCGCCTAAAACTATAACAAACAGAAATCCTCCAGTCTCTATTCGCCTCTTACGACACCCGTGGATATGTAGGTAGTAAACAAACATTAATTCACACTAACCATTGCTGCCATCGTCCATGTTTATTTTCAATTTCAAGTAAACTTTGTCTTGTTGAGAAAGACTCAAAGCTTAGAGGTGTTTGGGTTATTCTTTCAATGTCATTTCATTTTAACATATATTTGTTATTACATTTTTATTATTTTATGTTCTTTTTTATACATTTGGGTTTGTTTTGATAAATAGTTTTCAGACCTTGTTTTGTGGATCCATTACTTATTTTACGACATATTTAGTTTTAATCACATTGGCGGCGTACGTCAGTTATGTCAAATGTTTTATTTTTATTTGAAAATAAGATTGAAACTTTTATGAATAGTAGGAGGGTTTTACCAATAGAGATTATAGAGCGTAGATATAGTGGTTAGTAGTCGGGCAATTTCAAAAAAAATTGTACACTTTCGAAAAAGTGGTCGACATAATTTATGTTGATATAATGTAATTTTTTTTTGAAAAATAGAATCTGCAATTAATAATGTTTCTAAATATAATATTTGTTTTGTAATTTATTCAGTATTTTAAGAGATATTCAGTAAAATAGGAATACAGGTCATTATGGTCAATCAGTTTTGTTACCACCTTTGAAGCATGTTATGTCACAAAATAAAATTAAACCTAGTTATTTTATATGTTTTTCGATTACTTTGTTAATTCAACTATCTTAAAAAATTGTAAAATGGTCCAAAAGAATTTTTTTTTTTTCAGTAAAGCAATAAATAGGTCCGTTTGGTTACCCTGGTCACCAAACCAGATCATATTTTCTTTTTTTTACAACAATGCGTTATAAAATTGTAACAAATATTATTTAAACTGATAAATTTACATTACAGTTTTATAAAATAATACGGAAAACAATTAAAATCGTACTAAAAATATCAAAAATACGCCAATACCTGTAACCAAAGTATCAAAATGGACAGTCACAAAATTGTAAGGGTAGGGTTACACGCCGCATACTTATTGGGAATAAACTAGTATAACGTACCATTGAATTCATATTGAGTATTTGTTACTGGTTTTAGGTAGAATTAACCACAAAAATTGTAATAATATAATTAATTTGAAAATTCTTTACGTTTTGATTTTATTTTATAAATGAATGAGATTTATCTTATTATTTCTCTTATGTTATATTTTATTTATGTTTGTAATACATATTGTTATTTTAAAAACTAACGTTTGTCGAGTTAATCAATACATATCTTTATGAGCTTTTACCGAACAATTATTTTAATTTGGCACTGAAAGTCCATATATATATTTAAAAAGATCACTTAAAACGAGAACTGGAACAAAGCTAAACAAAAAAAACTACAATAAAACAGTTACAAGCCTTTATCTAAAATATCTTTTTTTTATTATCGAGCACTTAAAATAAACAAAATAATATATATTATTTACAATTGGCACCATGTAAACTCAGCTTTACGCTGTCAGTTTTGTTACTTTGCCTGTCAGCGTATAGGTTACCAACAAAATGGGTAACAATAATAATAATAATAATAATAATCCTTTTATTTCAGGCTACTAAGGCCCATAGAATAAAATAATATGATACAATATAACTTAAAAATCTATAAACATACTATAAATACACTACAATAAATAAAACTATGTTGGCACTTTTCGTGACGGCGACTCACGTTGCACGTTGGGGTCGATAGCGCCTGAATACGACACCCTGTGGCCAGAAATCTTCTCGCAGGAACCCGCACACATGTTTCTGGGGAACCGACAGAACAAAAGACTTAAAATTGGTAGAAATTTTAGAGTCTAGCTGTCGGATTTCCACCATCAATCCGGTGGGGATCCGTAGAAGATCCCGGTGATGCTTGCACATCTGCTGCACATGCTGCATGATGTCCTCCGCTGTCGTATTGCAGTCCAAGCGGGAGACATACAGCTGCGCGATGGGTTCTGCAGCCTTGAGCGTTGTACAGACTGCGGTGACGGTGCCGCGTTTATTGCGGTTGCGACGAAGTCGATGTTTCCTTGTTTCTACAAGTGTAAAGCCATCTCCGTCAACAATCGGTTTAGACGCAGCATGATATTCCTTAGCCGCAGGGCATCCCTTTTGCTTCCCATTTTGTGTGACAGGATGGAGGTAACAAAATGGAGGTAACATCGGGCTCCGAATTTGGATTAAAATATCAGTAAAAATCGACAAAAACACATTTAGTTTATCAAATTTTCAACACTTAATCTTTATAATTTATTGAAAATTTAAAACACGCGCTCAATAGCATGCCATAAAGTGATCAAGAACTACAGTGGTAACTAACCTGACAAATTTTCTGAATCTTCCGTACGCACCTCGACTTGCACGTCTCACGATCCCGTTGTAAATGGCAGAGCCACATTAAAGTGGCCTATGGCTAGACGATTAAATAATGTTACTATTTTTTAAGAAAATCTACCAACATCTTTAATATTTTTATTGTAAATCAAGGTAACAAAACTGACGTTTCGTGACTGGACAAAATTGGGGACAATATTCAAAAATTATTATAAATTCTATTTCAACATATTTAAAGTTTAAAATCCCTTATTCCGGAAGCATAAAGCATTGCCATTCTAAAAAATATAAAATGTGTGGGGGTCTTCTTGGAAGAATATAATTAAATTCAACCGTCTTTTTCGCTAACTGTGGTGGGGACAGCCAAAATACTGGTTCGTCCTGTGGTATATTATTTAATATAAATTAAACTATAAATGATAGCACGAAATGTTTAATGTTAAATAGCAGACTTTAAACTATATTTTTGGGGAAAAATAAATAAAAAGTACAAACAATTAAGATAACACCTTTAAAAAAATACGCAATGTGGGGGACAGGTAAAAATCTGGAGGTACAATTTTTTTTGAAATTGCCCAGTCACAGGATTTCACATGGTTTTACTTTACCATAGGGTTTTACCACCGTTCACCACCTTGTAACCACTAACCACTGACCAGAGATGTCAATCATGCGCGCGCAGCGACGCAAGTAGGTATAATTTTTCTCTGTGAGGGTTACCATCACTCCATCATCATTCCCAGACACCTTTTTTATATGGCTTCTAGGTCAGTAGTGCATTATACATATCATATCGTTAGCATATGGTTAGCATAGGTCGTGTCGGAGTGTGTCTGTAAACGAATTATCATGTGACCCCTGAAAGAAGTAATATCAGGAATATCAGAGTCTTAATTATTAAAATGATTAAAAACTTCGCACAGAAATAGTATGTACACTCTTGGTAAAGTAATTACGAAGTTAATATTATAAATCAGGAGGTAGTGTCACGCACGACATGATTTTTCTGTTGATACAAGGTTTAGGTTTGTTTCCTTCGATCAAGGCTTTCGATGGAACAATTTTTGGGTCAGAAACCTCGTTTTACTTATCTTTATGATCAGCTGCCCTCAAAAGGTCAGTGGTGATAGTGTCGTAAAAGTTGCGGGTAGTTTTGGGTATATGTGTCTATTGTAGGCCGTGTAGTGCGGCGTGGGACAAAGAGCAAGACCCGTCCTGTTTTTATAGGCAATATAAAAATGGCCACTTCATTCGGCTTGTCGTTAGTGACCAGGATAGATGCGATCCAGAGCTGTAGCTAGATCTATTTAAAATAATAATTTTCCTCTTTATTAGGTATGTAGAGAGACTTTTCGTCGTCCGGCTCTCGAGTGGAGTGGTCGTGTGCCTGTGGCGAATTTTGCGTCTAATATTTTAAATCACATTTTTAAATCAGTTTATCCTGCTAACTTTGGTGTGTATCGGTGGCTCCTGTTTCATCTTGGGTGCTTTGCCGTAAGGGGTGGCGGCCATATTGCTTTGTGTCGGACTTCTCTCTCATCGACGTCGTGTGAGTACCTACCCATCAATCATTGAACATCTTTGTCCATCCTGTGGCGAGGATATTCAAGCGACCGCCGGGCGGGATCGATCCAGCGTCTTCGAGTTTTTGCTCCGACTGCGTTAACCGCTGCGCTACAGTACGTGCTCGCAGCGCTGCGAAATTACCGACCGCTTACTGCTACCGCTGACGTCACTCACCGCGCTTCTAACCGGCCTAGCTTAACGCCTGCTAATAACACCATTGCAAATATGCCTATTTGTGGCTCTTGTCAGGAACCAATCGTTTATTCAGGCGAATCTCTACCATGCAAGAAGTGCAGAGTAATTTATCATCATAACTGCTTGAATATTACGTCTGCTGAGTTTAGGGAGAAGCGACATGTATTGCTGACTACATATATATGTGACCAGTGCAACTATATTGACCCAAAGCAGAGCGAAAATGAGAAGCAATCCGTGAATGATCCTACGGTATTTAAGTCTCCGTTAAATGATAAAGATGATTCTCTCATGTCATGCGACGGTTCCGGCCGCGATGATGCCAATTTCAACGTCAACCTGGCTCCTCGTAATAGGGATAATATTATGGCTGGGAAAAATCGCGGTGATAGTATCAGTGAAAGTCTTGACCTTGAGCCTATCGGACGAAGCAGTCCTCATCTCAATAAGAAGTCGGATGAAAAAACGGAGAGCGTCCCTACTGATTTTTCGTCGCCAGCTATGTTAAAAATACAAGAGATGTTTTCATCCCTAACGAGCAGCTTGACCTCGTTAAAGGATTCTGTCATAGCATGTCATGAGGAAATTACAGCTGTGCGCACGGAATTGACTGCCTTAAAACACGATGTAAATAACCGTTTCGAGAAAAACGAGGAGGACATACAACAGTTACATCATGAGATTATGACTCTACGCTCTGAGATTGATCACCGTGATCGTATGCATCAATTAAACAACATTGAGATTTCGGGAGTTACAGAGAACAGTGGCGAAAACCTCAACCAAATAGTTACACTTCTGGCCACCAAACTAGGAGTAAGTCTTGACCCAAGGGACGTGGACTACGTCGTGCGTGCTGGCAAACGCCGTCCAGTTGAAGAAGACCTACCCGCGCGACCCCGTTCAATTATCGTTCGCTTCACTCGCCGCGCGCCACGCGACGAGTTGCTTCGTGCTGCGAGAACTCGCCGAAACCTCTCGACAGATCTCATTGAAATACCTGGTGAACGAAAATCGATATACGTTAACGAGCATCTGATTAAGTCTGATCGTCAGCTCTACGGAAAGGCACGTAGTCTAGCACGCGAGCTAAATTTCAAGTATGTTTGGAAAAAAAATGGTCGCATTCTGATAAAAAAAACTGACCATGGCGAAACTTACCATATCAGGTCTGAAAATGATTTATTTCAATTTCAAAAGTAATCTAGCTTTGTGTTATTATCGCATAATATTTGCTTCTATCTTTTTCTTTTTGATTCCGACCGTTAACCACTCTACAAAAAACAATAACTTATTGATGTACTTAATCTTGGATTTAATTCAATCTACAATAAACCCCTATTTAAATAATTTGAGACGTACTGTATACGTAATGTTAATGAAAAATAAGCTCTACAGCACAGGTTTTGCGTCCTGGGGCACAATAATGAACAGGTCACAGTTACATTCAACCCTATTTACCTCTATATTCTGTTTCAGCCCCTGTACGCTTAATATTATGTATTTCAATATTTATTTATTTACTTTGTGTAATAATATTACTATTTATAGTATTAACATAATATGTGGTGTGATGATATTATACATTAAAATAATGTAATGATGACTAAAAAGAGTATGTTTACAGTCAGTCTTTATAATGCCCAATCACTTAATACATGTGGTGATGATCTAATACTAGCGGTGGAAAATCATAAACCTGATATTCTGGCCATCAATGAGTCGTGGTTATCAGAAGGTCGAGAAGCTCTTGCTCCTGTCATACCGTCGTATAAGTTCAAGATGCAGCCTCGCCCACTTAATGTGAAAAACGGGTGGGGAGGTGGACTAGCTTTTTATACTCGAGAAGAGTTGAAACCACGAATAACCAAACATCCAACTTCACGTGTAGAGCAGTTATGGCTCCGCATTAACGTGAATGGTGTTCGATTAGCCATTGGTACTGCCTATCGCCCACCATGGCAGGCTGTGGATGTATTCCTTGAAGCATTAGCAGAATCAGTTAATTATTTTACTCATCTTGATAAGATAATATTATTAGGCGATTTTAACATCGACTTGGATGATTTTGTTCGTCACGGTCCTAAAATCCATAAATTTAATTCCTTTCTGCAAAGTACTGGTTTAACGCAGGTAGTAAATGAAAAAACGCACTTTACCGATCATTCTGCTACTCGAATTGACGTTGTATGCACAGACTGCGGAGTAAGTAAAGTAGAACTCACAAATGTTACCGGTAGTACTCTAGGGCAATGGTCACTGTTACTCTTAATATAAAGAAAGAGAAGTATAAACCTAGATTTATTACCTACAGGCCAATAAAAGATGTGGATATATCCTTATTTAATAAGGATCTATTTGTTTTTGATTGGAAATACTTACTTTGTTTGGACTCGGTTAATGATATGGTCAATGCCTTTTCTGGATTTATATTAGGTTTGTTTGATTGCCATGCGCCCATCAAAACCATATTCTTAAAACGTAAAGGTACTCCTTGGATAACCAGCAATACTAAACTTGTTATTGATCTCTGTAATGAAGCTCTTGCTCGGTATAGACGGACTCATCTAGATTCTCATAAGAACTACTTTAAGGAGCTCAGGAAGCAGGTTGATGTATCTATGATATCTGAAAAACGTGCTTATTTCAATCAACGCATAAATTTTAATGCTAATGACCCTAAGCAGCTATGGAAAAACTTAAAGGAGGATGTACTCACAGATAATAATATTCCTGACACACTATCGCGGCACATTAGCAATCCTGATGAAATAAATAACCACTTCTTGACACTGCCTTGTCCAGAATCAGTTCCTAACACAGAATTTGCCTTCTTTGAAGAGAATAAACACAATGACAAAGTGTTTAGCTTGAGTACAGTCTCAGAAGCGGAAGTAAGTAGAGCCATCCTTTCTGTTAAGTCGAATGCTCAAGGCGTTGATGGTATCAATTTTGATATGGTCTTACTGACACTGCCACACACATTACCGTACATAACTGCTATTATCAATAAATCTATTCTAACTTCTGTTTTTCCGCTTGCGTGGAAAACGGCAATAGTCGTTCCGATTCCCAAAATCAGTTCCCCCATGCAATATAAAGATCTGAGACCAATCAGCTTACTACCATATCTGTCAAAACTGCTTGAACGGATAGTATTCTGGCAATTAACTAAATACCTAGAAGTAAATAATATCCTCCCGGAAGTACAGTCAGGTTTTAGAAAAGGTGTTAGTACGTCGACTGCTCTCGCTGAAGTCATAGATAATATTTTAAATGCTCAGGATAAAGGAATGTCGACCATATTGAGCTTGCTTGATTTTTCACGAGCTTTTGATTCAATAAGCATTCCTTTATTGCTTGCTAAGCTATCTTACTATGGCTTTGATACACCCACACTCTTATGGTTTGAGAGCTATTTGACGAATCGAACCCAGGTAACTCAAGTACGAGAATCAGATGGTCATATATCTAGATCTTCCGTTAAAGAAGTCAGTAGAGGGGTGCCTCAGGGGTCAATTTTGGGTCCTATTCTTTTTATTTTATATTCGGCAGACATCGTAAAACAAATTCATCACTGTAAATTTCATCTTTATGCTGACGATGTCCAACTTTACATCCACACTAATCCAAAAGATCCACAGATAGATGTTGCTAAGCTCAATTCTGATCTCGATTCTATATCCGATTGGTCTAGTCGAAATGCACTGATTCTAAATCCATCAAAGTCAAAGTTTATGGTATTGGGCTCGAAGAAACAGGTGGAAAAAACGCTATCTCATGACCTCTCCGTCAGCATCCTAGGGTCACCTATCGAATTCGTTACTGAAGCCAGGAATTTGGGCATAGTGATGGACAGCAAACTACGATTTGAAAGTCATGTGGAAAGTATTGCCAGATCTTGCCTTTATAGACTCAAGGTATTATATAAAATTAGGAGCATGCTTAATGCAGACGTTAGATTACAAGTGTGTGAATCGCTTGTTTTATCTAAACTTAATTATGCTGACGTTGTTATTGGACCATGTTTACTTGCGAGTTCTAAACGCATCATTCAACGAGTGCAAAATGCCTGCACCAGGTTTTGTTTTAAAGTTCCACCCCGAACCCATATAACGCCAGTGCTTAACAAAAACGGTATCTTAAATATGGACTCAAGACGCGCTTTACATTTTGCTAATCTTATTCACTCCATCATAAAATTTAAAAGTCCACCTTACCTCTACAATAAATTAGAATGGGCTACTTATTCGTATAACTCGCGAAGGGCAAATAGTTTTTTACTCGTCACACCCTTTCACAAAACTAGAGCGTTTGAAGGTAGCTTCCGGTATCAAGCAACTAAATGTTGGAACAACCTACCGCCTCCTCTACGGAAGGGCGTTTCTAAACTTGTTTTTAAAAAACAAGTTAAAAATATACTTTTATCAAAACAGCAAATGTTGCTGTGATACCGGATAGTTAAACGGGAATTTAATGTCATCATAATTTATTAAAATTAAATTAATTTTATGATCCTATATATATATATATAAATATTTATATACAAGTTCTTAATAACTTAAAATTTTATGTCTCATTTCTTTATTTTTTGCTATACTCGCATGCATTTAATTATTTATTTGTTTTTACTACTACTGCTACTTTTTAATTTAAAGTATTTATTATACTATCGTATACCCATCTATTTTTAAGTATATTCGCCGCACCGAAGCTCCTCTTGGGATCCGTTCGACGACAAATTAGGCGCGACTGAAAAACAGCGTCTATCACTACTGCTGTGATAGACATTATGCTGAGGCGTGACCTATTCATTGTTGTGTTGCATTGCACACTGGAATGTAATTAATGTGTTGTTTTTCTTGCCTGTTAACTAGATAATCATTGTTATGTATTATATTTTAGTGTGTAAGGTAACACAATGGTTTGAATAAACTTATTTTCTTTCTTTCTTTCTTTCTTTCTAGAGCTGCCATTGGGACGTTGGACGTCTTGTAACAACATAAAAAGATTGAGAGAGAAAGTAAAACCACATGGCTACAATAAAAAGACGCGGCATGTTTAGGTCCGTATTTATTAATGCACCCAACTCTGAGATTAATGTCAAAACCGATTTTGACAAATTTCAGTCAATACTAACATCATCTCCAAGTCGCACTCGAGATCGATCTCAAAGTTGACTTTTTTTTAGTTTAGTGGGCCCTAAAATTATGGTAACAGTTTTTAAAGCCAAACAGATGTAATATTATTATTCATTAATTTATTTACAATGTTTATGTAATTATTATCTTACTTTTACAGCAATTTTCTAATGTAATTCAAGGTATTTCCCCCTTATTACAGCCGGCTGCGTAGGTATAATTCTGTTCTTATCCATTTACGGGTCTCCGGGCCATATCGGAAGCTACTACATTTAACGTCCTCTCCTTACCTACAAAGGCTAAGTACAAAGGATATTAACCCAGAACTTCGTTGATACTTTGCTGCCTAAGAAAAATTACTTAGGTAAGTAGCTGTATAGTTATTACCTATTATTTAGTAGGTATCTTTTAACTACTAAAGCCTTTTATAAAACCAGTAATGAAAATACGTGAGTAGTGATTTCTGAAACTCGTGAGTCTAATGCGAATTGCATAGGTACATATTCTTCTATGTCGGCTATGTTGCAGATCCTAGAGTTACAATCAAACGTCATTCATAACTAGTTATGCTGAGTGCCAGCTTAGAATAACATCACCCCATTTCTAATGATATGTGTCATAAAATGTGACTAATGGATCCACGGAATGGGCAGCAGCGTTCCTTGTGCACATTGCGCTGCGCTTGCCTATCCGTTTGCCAAGCGTGGTGTGAGTATAGGAAATACCCCAATTAGAGGAAGCCCATATGTAAAAGTTGCTGTATGTGAAGTAGTATCTGAAAAAATAATAGAACACCAAGTTTTTCACATGGCTAAAATACAATCTATGGAATTAAAATGAGAAATGGTAGACGTCTTCCATCCATACCTTCTCGTAGACGATAAGTCTAGCCCCTGAAAAATTTTAATAGCAAGCAGATTGCATACTAATGTAAAACGACGAAGACTTTCAGGATTTGATAAAATTTTACATCCTATCTGTAAGTACACAGTAACGCAAGAAGTTTATCAGTTTCATGGGTTAATGTTTAAATATACTTATTTATGTACAATGTTTCAATACAAAACACTTATGTATGTCTTATTTCCACGGAAAAAACTTGCCGCTAGAGACAATAAGACTGTCTAAGGAACCTAAAAAGTACCATTTGAAGGGGATTTCGACCGTGAAACGCCGAAGCCTACATACAATGTGACAATGAACTACGTGATACAGAACTGTAATGTGTCACGTCTTGACTTAGTATCTACCTTGTTTCAGCTTGTTCTCAGTTTTTAGGCTACATAATACGTAAAACACAGTATGAATTTACGAGAAGTTAGGTAAAATAAGTTGGTAGAAAGAGATATCCCCACAGATAATCTGCCCATAGATAGATAATAAGATAAACTAGTAAATACGTTTATTAAGATTTATTGCTAGCACTGAAACTATGTGCTAGATTAAAATGGTGGTAAGAGAACAAATTAGTAAACAAATATTAAATCCCTTTTAGATATTAGTTTTCGTGGGTACGGTATTTCAGCAATTTCCAACTAGTCACAGAACAAAACTAATATGAATTCCTCTATATTTTATCTTATAAATTGCTCTATATTTGGGGTTATGGTCGCTACTTTCCTTTTATAAAAGTGATTCGTCTTTTTTTAAACCCCCATACCTTTAGTTTTCAATGTACAAAATTGATAAAATTCTCATAGTAAACTGTAAAATTATTGATGCAAAAAGTTTTATTTAAATGGCTTTGTTAGTTTCGGTTTTATTGATACCTAAAAAACGTCGATTTCGTCACTCAGTCACTGACACACCGATAATCATCAATATAGGGTGTTTCTGAAGTGCTTGAAAGCTAAAGTTAGGTATGTAGACTAAGTTTAAGTTTACAAAAACAAAAAAAATTGAACCCCCTTAGAAAATTAGATAACTGGTGATATTCTTCATAGGGTGAGCCCTATGTTCTCTCATTTTGAAAATAATGTAAATGTTTTAGTGGGATATTCACTTAACTGATCGAATAAGAACCTACTTATAAATTATTAATTTAATTTTCATGCGTTGCTCGGATAACGAATATTTTAATTCAAAACTTACAAATGTATGGTAGGTAACTTTTTTTAATTTTCTTGCCTTGCTGGAAAGTCTGATGAAAAAGGCAACTGTCACTTTTCAAAGAAAAAAAACCTTTTGGGCACCTCACGTACCACTCAAGAAACGTGATGGAAGGTGATATCGTGGATTACCAAGTCAGAAGGTGACGTAAGGTAGGGATGTTTGAGAGCTCTTCTCAGAAGCCTACCTACATCTTACTTTGAATACCAAAGTTTGTGTAAGTTGATACTAAATTTAGATTACAAAATCAGTCAGTAGTAACGTAAAACAACAAACATTACCAGTCAAGTATATATTTTTTATGTCAATACTTAGAGAAACCGCTGCCTATCCTCTGAAATTTCTCCCACTTCTTATTTCCATGTGATTTATTTTTCGTAAATAAAATGAGTTCTTTCGAGACGGCGTGTTCAGTGAAACTGTTAGCCAGAAGCATTGTATAAGATCTTGTCTCCTGTAGCCTGTAGCTGTATAAACTGATGACCAGGGCCAAATCCAGGCAAACCCTAAATTATTTGGATGATATAATAAAAAAATGATGATATGCCGTGTGATGCCGGCTTAGAATAGCATCACCCCACATCTTTCCCGCGGGTATCGTAAGAACCGACACAGGGACTCGAGAGTATTGGTGTATTGCAATTTATAGGCGATAGGCTGACAACCTGTAACTATAGTGATACACATGATTTCTGAAACAACCTTAGAAAACATACCTCAAAAATGTCAGACGTGGCGATAGCGACAGTATTCTTACGGCCGTTAACGCTCTGCTTACCCCACAAGGGACAAAGGCGTGATATATATATGTATGTATAATGAAAAGTAAAAATAAATATAATTTTTATCGATAGAGGTAAAGCTTCTACTAGCTCATACTGTCATTAACGCCAGTCAGCTAATTACATTCTGTTCGTTAATCTTGGTGGATACGTTTTATTTATTTTTATTTACGCTCATTAACTTGACTATTTTGTAACGAAGAATAATTATTTTAATTAAATATAACTAAAACTTTTTATGTGATTGTGTCTGCTTATTGTGCGTATATAAAATACAAGGGGTTAAAGAAGTCAGAAACGTATAAAAGAACTGGCTTTTTATTTCAGAGTTTCTCTCTTTATCAATAACAATCCGATTTCTATAGTGATTTGTATTAGTCACTCAATTAAAAGATAACTTTTTTTCTGAATTCTTTTATATATTTTCTTGTTGGAAAACTTAGTCCAACCCCTGTCAAATCAGTCCTATCGTTTTATTGTTTCGTATTTTCTATTTTTACGTCTCGTCTATCTATTGAGATTGTTCTTGTAACCGCAAGAGGTTTGGTATTCTCATGTGAGGGGTTTTGTGAACCAGAGAAAAATGTATTGTTCGATCAGGTTGAGTCAATACTAGACATTGTCAAGGACATACTCCTCTACAAGACAGCAGAATTTTGTTTTTATTCCTGTCGTAAAAACAAAGTACTCGTAGGTATATTAAAGGTAGCATAAGTATACAGGGTGCAAAAAAAATTGCTGCAAATATTTCAAGGGTCGCATCAGCCTGTGAAACTCTACCACTTTCCCCAAGAAACATAGGTCGAAATATGAAAAAAAATTTGGACCTCCCATACAGTTAATTCGTTCGGCTGCTACATTTTGTATGGGAGGCCCAAAAATTTCTTTCATATTTCGACATATGTTTCTTGGGGAAAGTTGTTCAGTTTCATGGGCTGATTCACCTATTAAATTATTTGCAGCTAATATTTTTACACCTTATATTTTAAACGTGTGCAAAAATATCGAGTAGCCTGGTACTAACCTATCAAGCAAGCATAAGGTGTAAAAATATTAGCTGCAAATATTTTCAATGAGCTACCGTCCAAGTCAATTTGTATGGGAGGTCCAAATTTTTTTTCATATTTCGACCTATGTTTCTTGGGGAAACTTGTTCAGTTTCATGTTAAAATATTTGCAGCTAATATTTTTACAGCTTGTGTATTAACGGAATAAGAAGTTCTTAAAATATAATCAATCATAATACATTATTGATTATATTTCGTTTGCTTAATTAATTTTAATAGTTATATAACAACAAAAAGGTTTGCGTTTTTTCATTTTTTCTTTAGAGATTTGAGATTTGATTTCGCAGTTCAAATCTGCGGGTACCTCCTCTGGGCTTCTTCGCTGTCCAACCAGCAATGGAAAACCGGGTATGGGGCAGTCGACTGTGGTGGGAGTTCTGCGCCATTCACGGTCCATTGCGGCCCATTACGGGAACGCTAGTCGCGGGACAACCTCCTTCTACGGCCGGTCCTTCACAGACACGAACGCCTTCATGGGAGAGCCTGTAAGGAGAAGTAGGATTGGGAATGTTGATAGGAGTAGGTTAGGTACCAGATCACATCGATTGACCACTAATCTCACATGGAGTTCATTATTGTCTTTCGATGAAAATCTGGAAGGAATTTTGCTATGGACGCCCGTGCTTGCACAAGGACCCATCGATCAGATGAGCACCGAGAACAGGCCGCGACTAGGGAGTCGGCACGCAGAAGAAGCCCAAAGGGGGACCGACAGTATAAATTCGGAACTTATATTTATGCAGACTGCCAGAAAAACTTCAATACCGCGTTTCAGGACTAGAACTTAAAATAGCCGATATCTTTTAAATTAAGGCAAATATTTGCATGAAACTTTGCCAGTTCTTACAACAACACGTAATCATTACAATTCCGGAAATTTTGATTGGTATTTTATTCATGAAATAAGATTTTGATGAGATATTCTAAACATAAACTTGCAATATCGTACGGCACTGTGATTGGCTGGTCATCACACACAGTCACACACTGTATGACGTATTACATGGGGCGTGCGTGACTCAACTTAGCCATATCTACTACTCGGAGGAAACGTGATCAAGGGGAACCCTGCAAACATCCTAAGTGAAGGCACTTAAAACACATCTCACTCATGTTGCATGATCAAACAAGTTAAATTTAATTTCCCAAAATATAAAAAAAAATGTTGGTACTAGTAGATAGGCTACCTACTGAACAGTAAGTACCAATTCCTGATATTTTATAGTTATCTCCAAATCAAAAATTAATTGATTCTGATTACCTACTGTTTTTTTGTCTATTCCCTTATATACTTTTTATTGTGCTGTTAGTTTTATTTACGTTTTATCACACTGGATATTGGTTATCTCTGAACATTTATTTTCTCCGAGAGCTACTACCACAAAGTAGTTGCATATACGTAGATTGTAGAGTGGTATATTTTTATCATTTCGTCGAATGGTCCCTTCCGCTACAAACTAATTACAAAGTTGTATTATAGTTACTTAGTTGTATTGTTGTGTTAGTTATCGGGGACGTTGTAAAAAAAGGTCAGAAGGAGAGTAATCTAAACCGACAAGCATTTATGAAAAGGCTGATAAATTTTGAGGACGCGAAAGAGGTGTATCAGGATCGTACAAGTGGAAGGATGTAGTCTCTGCCTACCCCTTCGGGAAAGAGACGTGATTATATACGTATGTATGTATGTATTATAGTTACTATTGACCGGCAGTACCACATATGAATGTACTACAGTCCTCATCTTGCTGTTTCGGTAGACTGCCTGAAAAATCTTAGTACACAATTTGAGACTTTTGATTGTTCTGGTTCCTTTACAGGGTGTTAGGGACAGCGTCCCGAATACAGATAGGGTGCAAGCAGACCATGAAACTGAACAATTTTCCCCTAGGAACATATGTCAGGAAACGAGAAAAAAAATTCGACCTCCCATACAAAATCCGATCAGCTGACTGCATTTACTATGGGAAACCAAAAAGTTTTTGACGTTTTCTCACATATGTTCCTAGGGGTTCAGTTTCATGGTCTGCTTGCACCCTATCAGTATTCGGGACGCTGTCCCTTACACCCCGTATATTCAAATATTGTAACTTGTCTACTACACATACTCGTATGTTCTAAGCCTTTAGTTTTCTTACAGTAGTTTACACTAATTTATAGACTAATTTTCTTATCAAATCTATAATATTTACACGTCTATTGGACCGTTAGATTTAATATCATGAGTTAGACAAAATTGCTGGTTGCCCTTAGGTCACAAGTCGTCATAATAGTTGTTTTTCAAAATTATAAGATTCTCCATTTCAGTTCCCCCTACAAGACGAAGTCTAAAACCGCAGGCTGAATGTGGTTTTCAACTATACTGCAGATATTTCCTGTACATTAAAGTTTGAAACAATTCAACTTTAGTCGTAATTTACCATCTTATATGATGATTTGTAAAGTAAAATCATGCATAACAGATGGATGGAATGTTGGTTCGAACCGTCAGCTTCAGAAACAGGGTTACCTATGTTTTGTACTTGCTGGAAGTGATTGTACTCTCTTGTGCGACGAATGAAGCCTGATGGCTAAGTTTATTTTACAGCTGGTATGCCTAGGTCGCTGACAATTTAACGCTTTTTAATGTATTTCCTATTATATAAAAAAAACAGTCAAATGAGGTAATGATAGAGCGTTCCGGAGAATGTGTCAAATGAACAAGAAACATTTGAAAATTATGTAACATTTTAATAGAAAACATAAAAAGGAGAGACTGACCTCTTCTGCATTCTGTGCCGAATTCCCCAAAATAATTTTACGAATTTCTATCTAACCTGGACGTGTGCCAAATCTCTTCTATATTTTAGCGTGATTACTTTCAGATCAGCCATATTTCTGTATTTATGTCCAATAAACTTACTCTCTCACACTGATTTGTCGTAGGTAGGTATTTAAGTTACTCTATAGAAAGTTATTTTCTTTTTGATGTCAAATAAGTACTGTACGTGTGATAAACTGGAATCCAAAGAATTCTGGGAACCTTTATTTTATCACAGTCTTTGACATTCAAGGCTTTTGAAAATAATTAGTTCCAAATAATTTATTTTATGTAAAAGAAATGGCGTTTGATGCCGGCTTAGAATAGCCCTATTTCTTACCTGCGCGAGTCGTAAGAGGCGCCTATGTTTCATGTGTTATTTTATTATAATATAACATTAGGCGCCAGGCTAACAACCTGACACTACATTGATACATAAGTCATCAGAAAACGCCATCAAAATTTGTCAGACGTGGTGGATTGCGGCTGTGTCTTTATAGCCGTTAAAACTCTTCCTACCCCGCAACCGGTAAAGGCGTGGTTTGTATGTAATGTATGAGTGAAATGGCGTTGCAGGCTAAGAAAGATTAGATAATTTTTAGTTACTATGTAAAAACCCATATTACTAGATCCCTCGTAAGCAACTTTTGGTGCTGCTGATAGTACTGTTCAATAGGTCATTGACTTTGGTCCGTGCCCGAAAATTATGAATCATGTGACGTCATTCTTACCACGTCGTCACGTCGTCCTGACAAAGAAAAACTCTCAAACAGCCATTATAGAGACTGCAATAAGAAAGGAGAAAAAAAGGCACTTACTAAAATTATTCTTAGGTTATGTTTACCCGTGTTGACTGACTGCACAACGTTATTTCGAATAATGGCCTTTCCCATACTTCAGTGCAAAAGTAATGCTGCGCTAAAGTATGCGCTTCTCCGATCCATACTAGAAACGTCACCCATACAAAAACCGCTCTCGACGCAGGTCCAACGCACGGCGCTGCGCTATGGCGCTATGGATCTGACAGGCGCAAACGTTAGCGCAGCGTTATTTTGCGCTGAAGTATGATAGAGGCCTTAATTTAAAAGCCCAACTAAACTCGGAGTTCATACTTCATATAAAAGTATTAAGTCGGATCGCACACTTAACGCACGACGGACCGCTAAAATATCGCAGCGGTCTATCAGATCCTTACTAGAAATGTCAATCGCTATACTAAAACCGCATCGTCCTTCAAGTGCGGTTTTAGTATAAGGATTGACATTTCTAGTATAGATCTGACAGACCGCTGCGATATGATAGCAATCCGTCGTGCGTTAAGTGTGCGATCCGCGTTAACTGCTTTGAATAAACAAAGTATTTGCGCATTTCCACACCATTCTATAAAAAGTATCTAATAAAATGAATAAGCCTTTTTCGAGGAGACAAAGGGTGCGTGAAAAATGTTTTCCTGAGTCAATAGATAGTCGCCGTTATTATTGCCTAAGTTGCCAAACTCGCTAAAGTGATACCGACGGGCTGTGTGATATTTTGGTACGCATCCAAATGAAAAAGTATTGGTATTGTTTAGTAACACTTTGCCTGCTAGTGTTAGCAAAAAAGAAACAAAAAATAGTGTCACTACATAGTATAAAGCAAAGTCGCTTTTCGAGTCTGTATGTATGTTTGCTGAAATCTTTAAAACTACACAACGGATTTTGATGCAATGGAAAAGGTTTTTTTAACTAGATAGCGTGATTCAAGAGGAAGGTTTTTATGTATAATACTTGCCGGGAAAAATCTTTATTCCCACGGGAAAATGAGTTGCAGCGGGTGCAACCTGTTTCGTTGGAAATAAATTTCGAGGATATTGAGGGCCCTTTCAGATGATCTCGTGTAGCTATCAGTTTGTGACAGATGGTCAGCCTATCACCTAAAGGTCATGACTCTCAATACGAGTATATTTGTCAGATCAGACGTGGTGATAGCGACCGTTTCTACGGCCGTTAACGCTCTGCCTACCCTGGAAGTGCCTATACTGAGAAAGACGTAATATGTGTGTGGGAGTTTATGATCATTTAATTTCCATTTTAGCCACGGCGGCGACGGCACACTGCAAGCTTGACTCTCTTTTTTGAGCTCAGAACGGTTCGCCGAAAAACCTTTCAACGATATCACTGTCTTACGAAAGCATAATTCGTCGATATCATGGTTTGCCGATAGCATTGTTTGCCGTATCATAGTTTGCCGACTGCACGGTTCACCGAAACAATTATTCACCGTTAACACTATTGGCCTTTCTCCGATTTGCCGAGTGTATAGTTTGCCGATGACATGATTTGCCGACGGCTCGATTCCATACATGCATACTAGTATTAAAAATGCGAAGGTTTTTGTCACCACTCGAGGGTCTGGAGTAGGTACATGAAGTAGACCACCAGGAGTGCTACCAGGAGCCCACCTAAACTATACGAAATACTAATATGGCACCAAAGCAAAAGTAGTTCAGCTTGATGGGTAGCTTCTGCTGGCATATACATTTCGAAGGTTTGGAGTACCTGATGTAGACCGCCAGGTGCTGGTGCACTAAAACAGAAGCCCACCTAGACTATTGAAATTACAGATATGGCACCAAAGCAAAAGTTGTTCAGCTTGATAGGTAGTTTCTGCTGGCATATACACTTCGAAGGTTTGGAGTACCTAATGTAGATCATCAGGTGTACCACTAGATGCCCACCTAAACTATTGGAGAAGCAGACATAGCACCAAAGCAAAAATTGTTCAGCTTGATGGGTAGCTTCTCCAATAGTTTACGTGTCTTCTGGTGGTGCGCCTACTGTTCTACATCGGGTACTCCAAACCTTCGAAATGTATTATGTGACCCAGCTACCCATCAAGCTGAACAACTTTTGCTTTGGTGCTATATCTGTATTTCCACTAAACTAGGTGAGCTCCTGATGGTGTACATCAGGTACTGCAAACCTTTGAAGTGTATATGCCAGCAGGAACTACTCATCAAGCTGAACAACTTTTGCTTTGGTGCCATATCTGTACCTCCAATAGTCTAGGTGGGCTCCTGGTGGTGTACCTGGTGGTCTACATCAGGTACTCCAAACCTTCGAAATTTATATGCCAGCAGAAGCTACCCATCAAGCTGAACTACTTTTGCTTTGGTGCCATATTAGTATTTCGTATAGTTTAGGTGGGCTCCTGGTAGCACTCCTGGTGGTCTACTTCAGGTACCTACTCCAGACCCTCGAGTGGTGACAAAAACCTTCGCATTTTTAATACTAGTATGCATGTATGGAATCGAGCCGTCGGCAAATCATGTCATCGGCAAACTATACACTCGGCAAATCGGAGAAAGGCCAATAGTGTTAACGGTGAATAATTGTTTCGGTGAACCGTGCAGTCGGCAAACTATGATACGGCAAACAATGCTATCGGCAAACCATGATATCGACGAATTATGCTTTCGTAAGACAGTGACATCGTTGAAAGGTTTTTCGGCGAACCGTTCTGAGCTCCTCTTTTTTATTATATTTTCGAAATTTTTCCCAAAGACTAAAAGAACGAAATACAATTCTTTTAGTCTTTGGGACTCCTTTCAGCATTCTTTTCCGAGTGTCTTCTCCATGTGACTATTTAGGATTTTTTTTCTCATTAGCATTGCTGACCGTTTTTAAAGTATAAAATTGCAGTGAATGTGTTAAGGCCAACAGTTTTGGGTAGAATTTCCTAATGTCGTTTTGCCAAATACCAGTCGTATCTTTTTGCTATAAAAAATATTTATAGGAGAATAAAAAATATTTAAGACACTGTACATACATACATATATCACGCCTTTATCCCTTGCGGGGTAGGCAGAGCGTTAACGACCGTAAGAATACGGTTGCTATCGCCTCGTCTGACATTTTTGAGAATTGTTTTCTAAGGTTGTTTCAGAAAACATGTGTATCACTATAGTGACAGGTTGTCAGCCTGTCGCCTAAAAATTGACAAAGACACTGTAAAGACTTAATATTTTTTGAGCTCTACCATTCGAAAGGTGCATCTTTGGTGCATATCATTGACCTTAACTATATAATTAGTAGGTAAGAACCTATTCATTGAAAAATAAGTACTATCTAAAAAATAATATAATGCGTACTTCTACTGTACGAGTAAGTAATTGCATCTTATGTGGGTACGCGTGTATAAAAAGCGGTTAAAGAAATTCATGCTATGCAGCTGATTCATTTGGCAATCCTCCAATTTTTTTACGAGCTGAAAAATGTATTAAACAAAAGGAATGGTTTTAACTTCCTAACCTCGTGCTTTTTGGCAACACATTAACAGCTTAAAGTCTTCTGGTGGGTTTGAACCACGAATCACGTACAAGGGTATCTGCTTTGAGGGAACAGAATTAGCTAATGCCTTTGCTGATTTCTTTTCAAGCGTTTTTCTTCCTAACTCCCCGGTACTGGATTCAAGCCAAATAATTAAAAATAGCACAAATTTATCATCAAACCTCATTCACATCGACACAATAACAGATTCAGATATATATATTGCCCTAAATAAATTAAAACCACGTAGTGCTGTTGGCCCCGATTGCGTTCCCGCATACATCCTTAAAGCCTGTAAAAATCTGTTGATTGTTCCTATTAAGCACATGTTTAACTTCGCTCTCAAAACATGCCAATACCCTGCTATCTGGAAAACAACTAGAGTCAGCCCGATACCCAAAACAAAAGACAATTCATGTGTAGAAAATTATAGACCCGTAGCTATTCTGTCTGCTCTTCCTAAACTTTTCGAAGCTATTATTCATTTCAAAATATCCAAACAAGTAGCACCTTATCTCTCTGATTCTCAGCACGGATTCAGACATGGGCGATCTGTAAATACTAATCTTCTCACGCTTACTGATACTGTTTCGGGTCACTTAGATAAAGGTTCACAAGTGGACGTCATTTATTTTGATTTTAAGAAAGCCTTCGACCGCGTTGATAACGATATCTTACTTAGCAAAATGTGCGACATTGGATTTAGCCCCGCCTTACTCAATTTTTTTGCGGATTACCTAAAAGATCGTCAACAGTTTGTTAAGTATGGTTCATTCGTTTCCCAAACATACCACACGAGGTCTGGGGTTAGTCAAGGGTCGATCTTGGGTCCTTTATTATTTATATTAATGATTAATGACCTTGAAAACACTGTTCAACATTCTGACTGTCTTCTCTATGCTGACGACCTCAAATTAATTCGTGTCGTCACTCGAGAGGAAGACACAAAGCTGTTGCAGGACGATATCGATAAAGTCTACCTGTGGAGTGTTCAAAACAAATTATTCTTTAATACCAGTAAATGTAACGTCCTAACCTTCACTCGTAGTTTAAAACCTTTATCTGTAACGTATACTTTGGGTAACGAAACTATCTCTCGCGTTGATAATATGAAGGACTTGGGCGTTGTTTTCGATGGTAAGCTTACTTTCAACGATCATATACGGTTGCTAGCGGTAGAAAGTTATAGTAGACTTGGATTCGTGCTGAGAAACTGCCGAGATTTCAAAGATCCTAAAGCAATTATATTACTTTATACAGCTTTAGTGCGTAGCAAGTTAGAATCAGCAGCAATCATCTGGAGTCCGCATGAAAACAGCTACTGCCTATTGCTAGAAAAAATTCAAAAAGCTTTTCTAAGATTTGTCTATAAGAAAATGTATGGATACTATCCATTCTTATATCCTTCCCTTTTTCTTCTGGGTGTGTTAGGGCTAAACTCTCTACAAACTAGACGAACGTACGTGTTACTTACGATCGCATGCCGCCTGCTACGGGGTGACTTGGTGTGTCCAACTCTGGTTACACGAGTGTGTCGCCTGTTTGTGCCTAATAACTACTTGCGCGGCCGCAATCATCGCCTCCTGGCCGTACCATCAATGCGCACAAATCACCATTGTCACTCTCCGTTGGTGCTTGCACTAAGCCTACTTAACTCGCTCTTGGATATGTCGCCACAAATAGATTTGTTTGCAGACTCAATTGTGAAGCTTAATAAAGAATGTCTTAGTTTTGCTGAAAATGTTTGATATGTTGATTGTTATTTAATTTTTAAGTTTTTATGATGTTGTTGTTAATTATTTAGTTTTACAGTGCATAGGCTTAGGCTGTAATGCTGTGAAATTTATTTTCAAATAAATATAAATAAATATAAATATAACTGTGTGTAAAATGGATGTTTACGACTCGTGAATGTAAAGACGCCGTTCCGTTTTTAACGTCTACGCCGCAACAGATGTCGTGAGCGTGGAGATGGTTTTTCACTGGTTTCCACCTCTGACCACAGATACTCTAATAAACACTGTGCATCATCATCTCATGTATCATGACGCTGCGCATTTTTGACGCGTTCGTAACGCATGCGTGTCATTTGCAAGGATATTTCAAATATCTTAGACAAACCGACGTTGACGCAGGAAATATGCAGAAACTAGCGTTGGCCACACGCATAACGCATGCTTCTGTTATAGCTTGACCATAAAGAGTAGATAAAAAATGAGGGTGCCACTTTCTTTGCGGTCTGTCAAATCTGACAGATGACGCTTAACTATGGCAATACTTTTTCATACAAAATTTTTAGTTCCATTTTATTAAATTTCTACACTTTCTGGCCAAGCTATACACTCTTGGTTATTATAATTATTATGATACCTGTCTCTTTTGCACCAGCTTCCCTCAAATGTGGATTCACCTAAGTGTAAGAAGTCCCTTATTCGTAGTATAATACCTTACGACAGCCTCCATCTATATTAGATCTATATCTACACTTTATAAAAAGTATAAAGTTGGTTGTTGTTTCGTATTGAAGCAATCGATAAACACGGACTCTACTGGATTGATTTCAAAATTCTTACACCTTTAGAAAGCAATACGATCAGGCTGCTACCTACCACAAGAAAATAGGAAAGCCGTAACCAGCGGCTGAATTTGTGGGGCCGCTCTCTACTAAAATATAATGTCATTGATCAAACCTATCAAAAGTCGCTGGGACTCACGTATGCTTAATCGCGTCGTTGTAAAATTTTGTCGTACCTATGTATATTCAATTGCTTACTGGGGATATGCAAAGTCAAACTTGTGATTTGAAAAATTATTATGCCATAGTAGTTTTGGCTTTATAAGTGCTATGAGATTAATTGCGAGGTGTTTATGGTGTTGAAATGTTTTATGAGATTATGAATCTACCATCATCAAACTGAACAGATTGATGAGAAATATTTATATACTGCTCAAACACGTCATTAATAACTCATAATGAAATTCAATAAATAGCCATTATGACACAAAATCAAAGACATAAAGAAACATATTTTAATATTTTTACTATCTATAGTATAAAACTTTAAACTATTTTTTACCTTAAACTTGTAAGTAGTAATAAACATTTGGCTAGAAAATTAATCAACGTTATCGGTCGTAACTTGGTAAAGAACTCTGGCTCTTACGATGGATCACTTCTGTAAAGAAAACGTGTAAGTAATATAATAATATTTTTTACTCTGATTACCTGGTTTGTGATAGACATGTTTTATTCTTATTTAAATGATAAACTTACCAGGGAGATATTCCCAAAATTCCCATTTTGCAAAACAAACGCAAATACATAAATAAATTACTGGTCTACTAGAGGGAGTAAAGTTTTTTTATTCCTTAACTTACTTACTGTTTATATAAATTTTAGCCTAACAAAAAACCAAAAATAAAATTAAAACTAGGCAAATAAAAATTGTGTTAGGTATAACTTATTAGTTTCATATAACAACGTCTTATTTTATTTATTTTTTCGATTGCATGTTGCCATAATCTAAGCTTATACAGAGTTAGACGGTTTTATCACCACACCGTGCCGCCGTCGTCGTGCACCGCAGGGCTGCTAAACATTTTCGCCTAATTGCAGGAAATGAGCGAAATTTTTATAGTCTCGTAAAACCAGCGTAAATACCGGCGGAGTTCATCGCCCAGTAATTTGTTCAGATTTTTATGGACGCCCTAGTCAAGTTGATTAACGCCAAATTTACAAGAATTTTGAGACGTAAAAGATATAAAGGTTTTTGAAGAAACTACAGTTTCACTATTTTCACGGTTTCACTTAGGAGCTCAATAAAGCTTGGTTACTAAAAACACAATTACAATTACTTTTCTTTTACTTCGATAAAAAATAGATGCTAGCTTCAAAGGGAAAATACCGACGCTACACAACCATGTCAGAAGCCTGCTACTTGTAGAAGGCGGTTGAAATTTTTTTACACTAGATTCATAGGGCCGTTGGACGACTCGGTGTCCCATACGAAAAGAGAGAGAGAACACAAGAAGACGAGGTATTACCAATGGAATAAGTCAGAGCAAGCTTCCATTCGAATTCCATAGCTTCATTTCCAATGTTAGCAGTTTCATTGCTTCTTTCATACCTTGGTAATTTGGTATATTTGACCATACTAAAATTGCGAAAAATAGAAAAGCAAATACAAACACCATCACTAAGAGCCCATCCGTCATCAGATTGGACACACCCTCGCTAGCTTTTGTTTTATTTACCCTGTAGAGAAGAGAGGCATTTTTATTCACCCTGTAGACGTAGAATTAGTGATGAACAGGATCACAGGCTTGCATTCATGATCGCCGCCCATACAATAACTCTGTATTCAAGTTGTTTGGCAATTCAAGACCGTTTTTACTCACATGAATATGACATAAAATATTTCGTGCAACACTTGCACATAATATATATTTTTTTAATCTAAAATTTAAAAATTATTTAAGAATACAGTTAATACTTTTGTTGATTATCCCTGACATACCAAGATTACCAAGTGTAACTTAAGTTGATTTTTTTAATTAATTTTACTCATCATATGCAACAGAGCTTCGCTTTTTCCACTCGTTCATACTCGTATAATGACATGACATCGATTATTGTGTTTTTGGTACATTCTTCTGATAATCTAATTTTGTCCCATTTTATAACATCTTCCGATACAAAGAATAATAAGTACTCGTATTTCCACTACAGGTGTAGAGACAGTGGCAGAGGCCAGTAATAAAATAATACTTTCGTTTCGGAGTGCGGAGAGCTGGCCCAAACCCTAGCCCACATTGTGAATGATTGCCCACTGTATCGCCTACCTGGCGGCATGACCGAGCTGCACCGTCTTACACCAGCGGCCGAAGACTGGCTCAAAAACCTAAAAATTGACATATAGGATCCTGCGCAGAGAAATGCCATACCACATGATGATGATGATGACTTTCGTTTCACAGTCTTATATATTTTTTATAGCAATAATAGAGAAACGCATGTTAAGTATTATTATCCTGACCCGATCCTGACCTAAATGCAGAGTGACATGTAATTTGGCTTAAGCTAAGCTAAGTAATCAACGTATAATCCTTGGGATCCTACGACTCATAAGAAACAATATTATTTATTGAATTGTTGTTTTCGTGTCTTCAGACGTTATTAAAATGTACGAGTACTGTAGGAGTCACAAGTCACAAAACAAAAATGATCTATTTTGGTCACACGGAGCACTTGTAACATACTTATCTTACAATAGGGTTTTTCAACTTTACTGAGATTACACCAAAGCGTCTTGAAAACTGTCCGTACCGTCTTTTAATTTTGTTATTTTCTAGTAAATTATTGAACCTGTAAATAAGGTACCAGAAGTATTTGTTAAGGCTTTTCTCAAAACTCTTGGAACAACTTTCAGTAGGTAACAACTTCTTGGAAAAAAGTTTTTTGTCGTCGCTCGCTTTAGATTGTTTTTATCAGCTCCGGAGTCCGAGGAGCTATCAAAAAGAGTCTCCTTAAGCCGGACAATAAACGTAAAATTCAGTCGTAAACCTGTTGGTGGGTCCAAGCACGAGCGTTCAAGGGCGAACAAGGTCAAAGCCATCCCCTTGAATGAAAACTTTGAAAGTGATTGGAATTTGAGAAATAAAAAGCTGTCTACCAAAAAGGATTAAAGATTTATAATACAGTTGGTATTGGTTACTACCGAAAGATGAGTGCCAAAACCAAACCATGTAGAGTGCCAATTTAAACCAATGGTGATATTAGCTTTTTTAGATTTACAATAGGTTTTTGAAATTATAGTTTAGGTGTGGATACTCACATTTTTTAAAATTCCTATCTATCTAGCCCATTTATATTTGACTGTCCCGATGGCGTAGCAGATAGTATGCCTGCCTTCTACGCCGAGGGTCGTGGTTTCGATCCCCACCGGACTCAAATATTTGTTAAGTCAATTTTCAAATATTTGTGTTGAGTCTGGGTGTTTTCTATGTATAATATGTATTTATTTACAACTAAAAAAAGTATATATGTATTAGTATCAGCTATCTAGTTCCCATAGTACAAGCTTTGCTTAGTTTGGGGCTAGATCGCGCTGTGTGATTTGTCCAGAATATTTATTTTTATTATTTTATTTTTTGTTATTGCATTTCACCTATCTCTAAAATTACTACTATCAAAAGCTTTGTAGTTTGCTACGTAAATGGGTTCCTCATTCAATGTCAATATGCAACCCAGTTCAAGATCAAACAAGGCAACCTTTCCCTTGAACAATTCAAATGGGATGTTCGCATACAATTTTATTTTATTTGATACTTCGTTCAATGGCTGCGGAAGCGTAGAGTTCAAATAGCAGCGGTTGTTTAGTAAATTTCCGGCTAAAGATACTTTGAATCCACAGTTTGAATCTCTTGAGGTTCCGGAAGAAAATATGAACAGACATCTAAAAAAAATATTACAAAGCACTGCTTTGCTTGAAAATTTCAAATTCAAAACTTGCTAGAATTTAAACCAATATTTATATTTTGAAGAAAGATTGCATTTACAAAAGTTGTAGCATATTAACTAGTTCTGTGTATTTGCTGTGTAGGGCTGGTTAGAATAGCATCACCTCAATACCAGCCGTGGGTATCGTAAACGACGCATTAGGGATTCCCTGTGAGGCTATACCCCAGAAAGAGGAAGACGAGCTGAGCATTGGACAGTTGTTACTGTTAAGGTAAGGTTAAGAGTTGTTGCAATCGCAGAATGCTGCGAATATTATGACAACTTGACGAAAAATCAATTCAGAATTCCTGAAGAAATAACGTAGGTAACTAGCATGCAAACCGAATATTTGTTGAATAGTTTTTGTTGCCTGTTTTCAAAACCAACCGAAAGAGGTAGCCACGTCAAGCTAATATGATAATCTTTATTATTATTAAAGATAAGTTGTTCTCCCCGTTAATTCTGAATGGACAGAATCATAAGTAGTATCTGAGTAGTAATAAATAGCAGTTTCCCTGTCGAAAAACAATTTTATCACTCCGTTTAAGGGTTGCTGGGGGTATTGACCTCATCGTAAAGCCTATAAAAAATTATGACGAATGTGGGAGGAGAAGGAAAACATCTTATTTTGTTATCCTCTGTTCAGTACAGTATATAGAATGACACAGCGTCGACGCGACGGGGACGCAACGTGCTGTGTGAATGAGCCTTAAGAAAATAGAAAAGATCGGGTTGAAACCAATCAACTTTATGAGAAAATGTTATTCATCATTTCACTAGCTTGCATTTTGTTTTAGCAAACGTTGATATATTTGAACAATGTAAATGTTTTCAATGTAATTTATTGTCTCTGTACTATGCAAAGACAAAAAAAAATATTGTGTTCAGTTTTCATAAAAACAGTTTTCTGAGCTTTTGGAAGATTATTCTTTTCTCAGACCTATTTTAGATAGATTACTTGTGATTTGAAGTCATAATTAATCTTGTACCTAGGTGGTACCTACCCGTAATCGCGAAGTCAGTCACGCCTTTTAAATAACTTCTTAGGTAGGCGCATCGCACACTTAACGCACGACGGACCGCTAAAATATCGCAGCGGTCTGTCAGATCCATACTAAAACCGCACTCGGCGGACGACGCTGCGATAGCGCTGCGTCGAGTGCAGCTGAGCGGTTTTTGTATGGGGATTGACATTTTTAGTATGGATCTCACAGAACGCTGCGATATTTCAGCGGTCCGTCGTGCGTTAAGTGTGCGATGCGCCTACCTAAGAAGTTATTTAAAAGGCGTGTGCGATCCACCATAAAAAGAAAAAAGTTTAGTTTTATAGGCCTAACACACCGAAATATTTGTACCTACTTAATTAAATGTAACCCCATATACAGGGCGACTAGCCATACTACATACAAGACGTATTCGTCTCGTTCTGCCCAAGGCCCAGCTGTTGTAATATCTGTGATATTACACCCTGTATAACCAGTTTCAATCATGATGTATTGCCCTGCGTCGCCCTGATGGCCCTTCGTGTACCCTTCAAAGTGTCAGCGGTACTTTCAGGGTTCAAAGCCAAAGGGATTCACGTCAAAATGTTAGATTTGTGGTCGACTTGGTTCTAGATTCAAATAACTTCGCTAGAAGCGAGAGCTATCAAGAAAGTCAAAAGGAAATTAAGCTTTTGATAATTTGTTAAGTCTTTGAAATAATGCTCACTTCTTGCTTCAATGCCAATTTGTTATTACATTACCTAATTCCTTTAAAAAGCCTCTATGGTATGTGAAATAATGCGATTGAAGATATAGATTTACTAAGCAAGTACCTTGTTCTTAATAATAATATTCTGTCCAATTTTTCTTTCAACTTTCAATTAATATTTTTATGAACCAAATAATCTTGGAGGTAGGTACATATTACATATATAGGGAGAGGAGCAGTTCTACTCGCTGATACCTATCCGTTTTCCTATGGCTATGAGGTACTTTTCTACGGATATAAATAGGCGGCTTAATACTACTATACTACGTTAGTTATTTTTAATTTTATCCCAACACAACAAGAAACTAAGTAAGAAAGAAACTAAAGTAAAACGTTTGGTTTAATTAAAAGTCCAATTTCAGCCTTTTTTAGGCAATAATGTCGTTTATTATCCAGCTGACCATCAGGCATGGTACAGTCAGACTTCAGGGACATAATTAATTTCCTGCTGGGCTAGCGTTTTTGTGGTGACGCTACTACAGAGATAGATTACCTTATAAAATCACCAAAGAAAGACGCTTTCGTGGTTTTTACACAAGGTTTTTTAGGCAAGTTAATTAAAGAATTATTTTTCTGTTAGATTAAAAGTTTAGATTGATGTTGAAACTTTTTGCTAAATCGTTTGTAATGCTAGATTTTTCCTTGCGAATTTTTGTAAGAACCAAATTTAATAAATTATTTACTCACGTCGACAGTCCTACTAAATCAAACATACGTACATATCTTCTGACTTGTAGTACTTTTCTTAGCACCCTGTTTATGACATCAACTGATACTGTTTTTTTTCATTACATACAATCTAGTAAAATTGGCGCCATTAATATGGTTGAGGTGCTATATTGAGGTGTGTATTTATAAATCGCACTCTACTCTGAGATCGATCTCAAGAACGATTTTGACAAATGTCAGTCAATATTAGCAGCATCTCAAAGTCGCACTCAAGATCGATCTCAAAATTGAGATGGATTTTTAAATATGGACATGAGTTCTCTAATAAAGACCCTGCCTCCATCGCCGATCTGATTGGCCAATGGCGTTGAAATAACTGATTGAACTGAACGGTATCTGGCTGAGTGAGTCCATATTTCATCGTTTCCAAATAAATCAGAGTTTTACTGCCGCGGACAGTGAGAACGAAAACAGCTTTATCGGTGCCATTTTTACTTTTCCCTCGGGAGACATAACCAACCTAAGGGCATTGAACTTGACAGTATCACATTGACTATATCGCTACAAGGTAAATATGAAATTAAAAGTACCTGACTAGAAAAGGTGCAAAAGATAGCCCTGGTAGTACTGATAGGGTGTATGGAGACTAAGAAGCTGAACAACTTTTGCCTCACGAAAACATGTCAAGAAACGCCAAAGAAATATCGATATCCCCCTTTCTCTTACGAAATCAGGTTCCGTTGACTAGGTGAAGTCAAGCTACAACAAATTAAAAAGATATTATTACATACATATATCACGCCTTTATCCCTTGCGGGGTAGGCGTTAACGACCGTAACAATACGATCGCTATTGCCACATCTGACATTTTTGAGGATTCTTTTCCAAGGTTGTTTCGGAAAATATGTGTATCACTATAGTGACAGGTTGTCAGCCTGTCGCCTAAAAATTGTAATACACCAATACTCTTGAATACTCTCGAAAAAAATATATTATTAAGTGTACGTTTTGCATTCTGGTAAGTAGCGGTATTTTCCCCACCATGTAGAGCAAGGGCAATGGTCAGCGGAGTGTTAAAGGGTAGTGCTAACTGCCATTTTATAGTTCACTACAAATGCCACTTGAATAGTAATGCGGGATAGTTCTGAAGTGGGGCCGCTTCACGACGCCAGTTCTGATAGATATTTTCCTGGCCTTATCCCGTTCTCTGTCGGAGGATTAGACGGAACCAAGTTTTTACACAGTTCTGATAAATATTCAGACCAAATTTTCTAACGACTTTTCTTCCATCTTCTTAAAAGACGAACCTAGATCCTTAATTCTCGTGGGAACTAGGCACATGTGTGAGTTTAACCCTTTTTTCACAGCCATGTGAGATGCTTCATAGAAACAATTTTTTATCTAAGTTGAAGTTAGACTAATTTTGATTACCTACTTAATTAAAGGATCGACCAATATTTTATATATATGTAATCAGTTAGTTATCAAGTAAAATAAATAACGATACGAGCAAAAAAAAATAATTAGGTAAGAATTTGAAAAAGTTTCAAAGTATTTCTATCATACTACTTCACATAAGTCACAATTTGTGAAAGTTTCCATACTTAGGGCTAATACCTATCATACATCGTTCAATCTTGCTCCTCATCAGTCAAATGCCATCGATCACATCCTAGGGTCTACGTTCGCCAAACAACGAGGGTAATACTCAACCCTTCCTTATCAGTTAAAAAACAAATCTCGTTCACACTTTGAATGGGGGTAGTTAAGGGTGATGGTGCATAGAGAGATTGGTTTATATAAATCTAGTTCGTTATTGGTCTCTTTATTTTCGTGTGGGACACCGAGTCGCCCAACGACCCGATGAACCCTAGTGTCAGAATTTTTCAACCGCCTTCTACAAATAGCAGGCTTCTGACATGGTTGTGTGTGTTACAACGACCGCCGTCCAAGTAAGCGATCATGGACAGCAACTGGGACCTACGGCTTCACGTGCCATCCGAAAAAAACTGTAAAAAATCTTATTCCATTTTTCCCAACGCAACAGTAAAAGCTTAATTTCTTACCTACATAATTATATAAAGAATTACAAGACGTACAAACGTAGATGAAAAGATGTAAACAAAAAAAAAAATGCTTCAAGGTGTAATCAATCAGCCTATAAAACTAAAACCAAACTAAGAATTTAAGAGGAAATTATAAAAACAATACAGAGAAGTTTTCAGTTTTGTTGTATTTTTTGGAGAACGAGTTGTTCACGATTGCAAAGTCCTCGGTATACCGGCCTCAACACCGCATTTCGTTATTTATTACAGGAAAAACATTGAATATCATGATTCTTTCCCACACCTTCGCAGAACCTACCTACCTACAACTTGTATCTTTCGTACTCCTAACGTTCGTCCCAAAAAGAAATACGATATCCCTCACCGCACATAACGGACTTCTTTACTAAGCCCGCATAATAAGCATTGTATGAAAAAACGTTTTACGTAAAACTGTGTGCAGCCGCCGGAAAAATGTTACTGGCATACAGTCCCTTCCCCTTGTGTGCCCACAGCCTTACAAGGGCATTGTCAAGGTCGTACAAGGGGAAGGTTTACAAGTTTTGAAGGATTCGACAGATTGTGTGCCTAACTTTTAGAGGTTTTTCGGCTAATATTTGACGACAAAAGGCGTCTTTACGGTAATAAAGTTTGTGGAACTGGTTTGAGGCTTTAAGGTAAGTGCTAATATTAGGCGTTTTTGTACTCTGCTTTATATTCTGTGAATGCACCACGATGTGGTATTTTTGTGTGGGACAACGAGTTCTTCAACAACCTGACGAACCCGGGTGAACGTTGTGGTTGATGATTGTAAAGATTCAGCGTAAGAGCTATGTATCTGCCTAGCCAATGAAAACAAAATTAACGCAATGTGTTGTAAAGTTCTGGTGAGAGTCAGGAAATATTATCAACACGATGAAAAATTACAAGACTACTACCTAAATAGTTCATGGTGTCCCAAACGATGAAACAACAAAAATATTTAGTTTACCTACATTAGTTCATATTTCAGTTCTTGGCAAAGAATGAAGGATTGTTCAAATATCATTATTTTTATCTCCATAAAATATTTTTTACGTGTGTGACAGCAATACTTATCTGAAATTACACACCTCATGCGGATAAATTGTGAATCTCTAATCGTGATGATCGAATTACTTATCTACCTACAGCAAAAAAAACAACATGCCAGAACCCTGAAAACATCAATTTGTCTTCCGAACACAACATTTCTCATGGCAGTCGTCTAATTTTCCCTATTACCCTTCATGCCGGAAGAAAATGTACCCGTTTACTTCTGCCGTTTTCCCCGGGACCTCATTGCCAAGGTCAGCTGAAGGGCGTTGCATGACCGGGAAAGGGAGGCCAGAGGGATGATAAAAGTTATCGTTACAAGGAGACATCTTCCCCGAAGACAGCAGTTTATCTTATCTTGTATTTTGGCGTGATTTATCTTTGTTCTTGCTACTGGTTTTTGATTTATTTGTGGTTTAGAAAGGAATTGTTTAGTCGTTATTATTTAGGTGTACTTATTATTATTTCTTTGTCGCGAAGATTACAGCCGCAATCAATGACTTCAAAGCAAATAGATGGCACGGTGTGGTGCAAAACTTTCTGGGAATATCATGTTCCTGATGGAACTTTTGCTTTTGTGAAAAAAAATGGCGCTTTTGTTAGTTTATTGGTCAACCAATTATTATAGCACTCCCCACCCCCGACCCTGATAGATTTTTTGACAGATTTTTCGACCAGTCCGAAACTGACAGACCGAGCTGTTGACATTTTTTTTGGATGGAATTTTGTTGGATGGAGTTGGACACAAAGGATCTATCTATTCTATCAAAGGTCATGATTTTAGATTGATATCTTCAAATATAGATATATTTAAATGCATCATCGAACAATCAACAACTTGCTTTTATTTACTTACCTGATCGCACCTCAGCCCAGTAGATAAAAAAATCGTAACAGATTTAAAGAAATATGACAAATACCTTTTTAAAAGATATATTATTAAAATGTGACCTATTTTGTTTGATCTGCAAGATTAAACATATCAAAAGGACGTCGTAAAAGTGTAAACATGAAGAATTCAAAGTTTATTGACAATAAAAATCGAATAAATTTAATAAAACCCACTGAGTCGACGTATATCATGTCATATCATCTCATGAAATACACATGAAAATCGTGTTTATAGCACATTTTGTAGTTAGTTAGGTAGAAAATTATTACATACTTCTTTTGTTTGGAGAAAAATATACCTCTACAGCCAATAAACTCATAAAAAAAATTGAACCCGAACTAAACAGCTAAGATTGACGACCAAGTTTTCGTAAAAAACTGTTTGTTGCTGAACTACTGAACTTTACTATAAAAACTATCCATACTAATATTATAAATGCGAAAGTAAGTAAGTATATTGACGACCGATGTGGCGCAGTGGTAGTGCGACTGCCTTTGACGCAGAAGGTTCCGGGTTCGATTCTCGGTGGGTCACCCACAAAGTTGATATTTATCACTTTGTGAGTTTGTTCCCAGTCTGGTTAGGACATTGCGGGCTGAACCACCCGATTGTCCGTAAGTAAGATGGTTCCGTGTTTCGGATGGCACGTTAAGCCGTAGGTCCCGGTTGCTGTCTATGATCACTTAGACGGCGGTCGTTACACAACCACGTCAGAAGCCTGCTACTTGTAGTAGGCGGTTGAACAATTCTGACACTAGGGTTCATCGGGTCGTTGGACGACTCGGTGTCCCACACGAAAAGAAGAAGAAGAAGTAAGTATAAGTGGCGGCACATTCTACAAAATAACATATAAGTTCCTAACTGTAATATAATCTTCTTCTGCTACAGTATAAAATATAGTACTCTGCCTTATAAGAAAATCCATAGAACAACTTTATCAATATCTTCCATTAATTTAAATTGATCGTCTTTGAAATGAAGCCCTTCCAAAGCCTTAGTTATTGTTTGTTCATTAAATTACCGCAAGAGGTCACGGTTTAATACCCGATCATAAAGTGTACAGCTACCCTCTTACAAGGAGACAAATGCTTTTACAGGGAAATAAAGCATCGCAAACGCCGGAGAAAATTATGTTTAACTTTAGACAAGACATTGAATATCGAGTCGATGAACGACTCTTTGAACCAAGGTATAAAATTTTTTGAAACACCTACTACAAGGAATTTTACGGCTTTGCCTACCCCGCATGGGATAAAGGCGTGATTTGTATATGTATCTATACGAGGATAGGGTTAACTACTTATGAATTTTCGTACTAAACGGATATCATTGGTTATGACATGATAATCATGACCACAACTACCGCCAAAAAGCATCTAATCATGGACAGCAATCGTAGCCGAGGGTTTAATGTATTATTAAAAGCATCTCTTATTAAGCGGAGTCCGAGTTAACTGATGGCTTTTGTACGGAGGACAAAAAGTTTCGCTTCCGAGCATTGATCCAGTGAAAATTATTCAGACTGATGCCCTGCATAAAGTCTCCAATTTCATGCATTTCCTCCAAAACTCTTTTGTACTGTTTCGGACGTAAGGTATGATATACACCAATACTACCTCCTCATTGTTCGCGCAAAAGTCGAAGAATTTTCCCAAATAAAAAAATCCTCGCAAAAACTGCAAAGGAAAACCAACTGTACGTGTAAAAGCCTGTAATATTCCGGTTTACTGGCGTTTAACTTTGACTTTAACTTTATAAGTTCGTTGGCCGGCATTAAACGCTTCCGTTTACACTTCCGTGGCTTTCAGACTTGAGAGATGCCAAGTGATTCAGAATTAGGCGATAACGAATTAGCGAGTTTGGGTTGCTTGTTGACTCGATGACACAGCGTAGATCTTGGAAAGTATGAGATGGAACCTCTCAGTGGTCGGTGAAGAAGCTTTTTGATTCGCAACGCACTTGATGATTCATCATCATCACATCAGCCTATAGCAACCCACTGCTGGACATAGGCCTCCCCCAGGGTACGCCACAATGAACGATCTCCTGCTTTTGCCATCCAGTCGCTACCAGCCGCCCTCTTTAAGTCATCGGTCTATCTGGTCGAAGGGCGTCCAACGGTACGCTTGACGAAGCGTGGTCTCCACTCGAGAACCCACTTACTCCACCGGCCATCGGTTCTACGACAGATGCGACCAGCCCATGACGTGACTTGATAATTGAGGAATTTATATTCTCTCTCTCTCTTCCTCTCTCTCTTTTCGTGTGGGGCACCGAGTCGTCCAACGATCCGATGAACCCTAGTGTCAGTGGAATTTGTATTGTTATATGATAAGCGCAAATTGTATTACAGTAAAAGCCAGTATGCCGTGTGATGCCGGCTTAGAATAGCATCTCCCCGTATCCTTCCCGCGGGTGTCGTAAGAGGCAACTAAGGGACTCGAGAGTATTGGTGTATTACAATTTTTAGGCGACAGGCTGACAACCTGTTACTATAGTGATACACATGTTTTCTGATGCAACCTCGGAAAACAATCCTCAAAAATGTCAGACGTGGCGATAGCGACCGTATTCTTACGGCCGTTAACGCTCTGCCTACCCCGTAAGGGATAAAGGCGTGATTTGTGATTAAAAGCCAATTTTGACCGAACGGCTTTTGTAGATCATTGTGTGCGCGCTCCTTTAAAATTTTGCGGAGTGAACTTACTCTCCAAAAGAACACACACACACATATATCAAGCCTTTAACCCTTGCGGGGTAGGCAGAGCGTTAACGGCCGTAAGAATACGGTCGCTATCGCCACGTCTGACTTTTCAAAAGCGAAGCTTTTAGTTTACTACAAAAATCGGGATCCCTTTCGTTAGCATAATGTTTTTTCCACTAATATGTTTTGGCATAACATGTTACGCATAATTTTTTTCCCCTATTATATCTTTGTCATAAACATTTTTTCGCATAATATTTATCTTGGCATTATCAGTTTATTTAGGTCTAACAATTTGATTATAGAGGTTAGGTTAGGTTAGTATTTTTATAGACATTAGGTTAGGTTAGGTTAGATTAGGTTAGGTTATTAAATTATGCTTAACGTGTTATGCCTACAATTTTTATGCGTAAGTATCATTAGTTCAACGTATATTGTGTCAACCTATGTTATGCCTAATATTTTTATGCAAATATATAGGGAACCACAAAAATCACGTAGGTTACCGCGCATACTGCTGTATATTGACACTAACCATAAACTTGGCAAATAAAGGTGCCTCTGCTACCACAAAACCCAAACACATCACACTGCCTTTGGCAGATTGCTTTTGGTTACCATTTGGATCCGAGCCAACGGCATCACCCCATAATGTCATACAGAATGTGTCTTGCCGTTGTTTGGCTACGAAATTTCCTAAAGATATTTTTGGCATAATCGTTTATTTTTATCTGTAGGCTGTTGTGGTGGTTTAATGAGGTCGTATGGTACTACCTATACTTAGTTGTGACATTTTAGAAAATGCAACGATAACGGATCGATACAAACTGAAAAATCATAGATACCTAAGTTATATTTCACCTAAGTATTTGTAGTATCAAAAATATTCAACACTATACAGGGCGTAAGGGACGGTGTAAAGATATCTTTGCAGGCGTAATCAGACCATGAAACTGAACAACTTTTTCTATGGGGGCTATGTTGGGAAAAAAAAAATTTTTTTGAGTACCCATCCCATACATAGTCACTCAGGTGATCGAGAATTTATTTTGTATGGAAAAAAATGTTTTCGTTTACCAACATAGCCCCCATATAAAAAAGTTGTTTAGTTTTATGGTCTGAGCACGCCTGTAAAGTTTTTGTTACACCGTCTCTTACACCCGGTATATTATCATGCCATAGTCATGCACACTAACTACTTATTAATTAAATTATCTCGTGACGTGATGCCTTATATTTCATTTATCAAAGTTTGTTGCCAAGTACAGTCCTCTATTACCTACTCCACAGTTTCCGTAGTTTGACCTAAAATTTTAATTAAAAATTCCTTCTGAAATTGAGTATTAATTTTATAATACAAAGTTAGTTATTGTGTCTAGACGCTGGGCAACGTTGTATCGAAATGATTGAAGGGATTAAAGCGAAGAAAGAGGTCAAAAGGAATATTAAAGGTCATTTTACACCCTATATTTTAGTTGCGAGAGAGTGTTAAGTTGAAGTGTATTTGTAGGTACTTATCTACCAATTTAATCTAAGTTTCAGAGGATAAAATACTGCCAAAATATAATATTTGTACTAGCTTAGCAACTTACTTTCGGCTAAGTATACAAAGTTGCCCTAGAAAAAACATCAAAATAGCCTTCTTACACGTATCTCTAAGAAATGCCTCTTTCCCGTTCTTCGTACTGCTTTTGTCTTTTAAACTCCCTAGATCTAGACGAACGTAACTAGATCAAATCGGAGACTCTCTAAAGAAAGATTAGGTCAAAAGTTCCCTAAACAGACGAGCATGTATGAAAAATGCGTATGTATGAGCTGATGAATGTTGAGGAAGCGAAAGAGGTATGTCAGGATCGTAGCAAGTGGAAGGATGCTCTGCCTACCCCTCCGGTAAATAGGCGTGATTATGTGTATGTATGTATGTTTGTAAGTTAAATGGGTAACCCGAGGTATTTCATACAAGTACAAGTAGACTGAACCGCAGTAGTCCTGAAGGCGACATCATTATGCGGTTCAGACGTGACCATCGCTTAGTGAATAGTGCTCCTGAAATAGGTCTTGTGTCGGGCTATGAAACAGTTGAATTCCGTTGTACATAGATGGAACTTTTTCCTGTAATCCTTATAACACAAGTTCCGAAATTTGGGGCCAACCTCTTGCTGCTTTGGAGTATATAGTACTACTGGTAGAAAGTAAGCAGAATTAGTATGCGGAATTGTGCTTTTTTGTATGATTTATTTTGTATTTTTTATAACTCTTTTTGTACTACAAGATGTTGTTTTTTTGACTCAGTGTCAATATACTTGTGAAAGGAATAAGTTGGTTTTATTATTTCACCAAAAATCAGGCTGCAACTGATACAGCAGCCAGCGGGCCATATCGGCACAATTAGCGGGAGGCAAAATAAGCCGTCATTCACTTTTGGCCCATAGTTTAAAAGAACCTCGTCTCCATACTTTGTTTCCGTTATAATCGTTTCCCGCTACCCTCAGAGCCCACATTTCGTATCAAGTACCCACTACATTTTACGGCCAGTTATAAATTGTCGAGCCTACCTCTGAAGGCAGCCATTTCTCTTGCGCTAACAGGTGGTTGCCCGTGGTCTTGAATATATATTTGTCGTTTTTGCAGTACCTAATAATTTCTTTTGACGAGTCAGTCAAACAGATCGGGACACTCATAAATAGAGGTTAACTTGGATTAACACATAGGACAGTTTTTATCCCGAAAAAATGTTCCAGTGGGATGGTACGGGATAAAAACCGTCTTCCACGCGGATAGAGCCTACTAGTCAAAAATCTATTAGAAATCCCTAAAAAGGAACATCTAGTAAAAACAAGAACCTATAAATTGACAAAGGTCAAAGGTAAACCAACCAATACGAATTTGAATTGGTAAAATGTTAACAAAATAAAATTATTTTCCTGTAAGTAATAGATCTCTGTGGTAGATTTGTTCAAGCGAAGATAAGATCTCGAAGTAGTCGGAAATATTTACATGAGAAAAGCTTTTGTGAGTTTATCTCTGTCGGTGGCGGCTTTCTTAGTATTTTTTCTAACGTTCTGGTTTCAGTACAGTTCACTTAATATAAAAGTAATATTTTAGATAATGTATAAACTGTAGTATAAACTCTTTTATTATCACGTGGGCCACTGAGCCAACGAACGACTCAATGAAGCCTGGGTCGAGTCATGATCAGTGATACAGCTCAAAATATAAAATAAATCTATGGTATAAAAAATCGAAATAAATTATAAGGATGAACCGGTTCGGGAACTTAAAAATCTTTCCGAGGATTAAGCATAAATTGGAATGTTATACAATACAGGTTTTGAGCTCACGATTACAACGTGTGGTTTTCTATCCATTTTGAAAAAATATAGAATTTATTGATATAATATAATATCTATATCTAGTCTATCTATGTTGTCTTGTTGAGTTTCAGGTTCTTTGTCATGAATTTCTCGTGCCGACTGTACCACAGCAAAAGTTACCATTTTCCAAGAAAAAGAATTACTTTTCCTTCTTTTCTGAAATTTTCTACACCAACACTTTTTTTTTGTGAATACACATTTTACATATATATTTAGTTCAATTTATATCGAATCTTTAGATGAGTTAACTTCTACGTTTAAATAGTGTATGGTAGGGCCGTTTATGCTCTGCCTATCCCGCATAGGATACAGGCGTGATGCGTATATGTATCATTTTGTTGTTTTTGGGCTTAAGGCTCCATCTCTCTGAAAAGCCCATCAAAGGAGGGTCATCATCAAGGAGCTATTATTCCCTAATTTCTGCCGGCTATTACCTCATTCATCATTATTGACAGTTTCATCCGTTCTATATCCGCATCCGCCACATTAATAATACTGGGTGTTTGAAAAACTGTTTACACAGACGAATTATTGCTTATGAAACTGAAAGATGTTTGTTAAAGAATAAGAAGGTCGAAAATCTAAAATTTGAGGTTAATTTTTATCCGTTACTTTAAGTTTTTACATGTAATATGGCAAATACGCCATAGGCCAAAATTTTCGTATTTAAATACGAGTAGGAACCATTACCGTAAATCGCAAGTAAAGCGAATCCAACGCTTAACGGATGCTAGCGCAAAAGAGCTAGGTATATTGCGTCTACCATAATAAAGTGTAACATAGCTACATGCTAATGCAAACTTCTGCGTTGTTTGTTGTTTTTCGTATGGAAAATTTGAAAATCCCTTGCATCTGACAGACGTTTGCGATACAGAGACGCTAAACATGCGCAGCGTCGTGCGGTAGATGTGAGAACTTAAAAGTCTTTTAAGATTTGGTGATATTATTGTGACGCTTCATTATTAGTAATGTGCCCTCTAAAGCAATAAATAATAAAAAGAAGTCCAAAAACTAAAACCCGACTACTGAGATTTCGCGCTCTAAAAAGTAAGAAACAAGAAATCTGAAATAATAACTACTCACGATTGAATGTGTTTTTCGTCTCCAAAATTCATACAAAGTTAACAGCTATTATAATTTATTTTCATGACAGTTTTATATAAAGTTCATCGTGGTTTTCAGGTGATAGCTGTGGTCGTTTGCCACGTTGCATTATTTATTTTATAAACTAGATAGTACTGGAACACGTGGCAAACGACCACAGCTATCACCTAAAAACCACGATGAACTTTATATTAAACTGTCATGAAAATAAATTATAATAGCTGTTAACTTTGTATGAATTTTGGAGACGAAAAACACATTCAATCGTGAGTAGTTATTATTTCAGATTTCTTGTTTCTTACTTTTTAGAGCGCGAAATCTCAGTAGTCGGGTTTTAGTTTTTGGACTTCTTTTTATTTTAATTATTTTGGGGTTGTAAACTAAAATTTTTACGATTGTTTGTTGGAAGATGTAGGTAGGTACTAGTTTAAACTGTAGTATGATTTTGTTAGGTATATATAAAATATGCTAGTAACCCCCCGTGTTATTTCTTTACCAAAACAGGTATTTCATTTTCTTTGTTCTGTGAGGGGGGCAAGCCCCCCTCAACCCCCCGGTATCGATGCTTGCTGCTGGTTTCATTACCAAAAAAGATGTCTCCGTTTCTTTTTCTGCGAGGAGGGAAAGCCCCCTCAACCTCCTCAACCTCCCGTGTCGATGTTTGCTGCTGGTTTCATTAATAAAAGAGATGTCTCTATTACTTTTTCTGTGAGGGGAGAAAGCCCCCCTCAACCTTCCGTGTCGATGCTTGCTGTTAGTGTCATTACCAAAACAGATGTTTTGATTTATTATTTAGCTACGTATAAAATTTAATATGAATATATGAAGCGTTATAACGCCAAGTTCTGAGAAAAATTCACAAATATCTGCTTTTAGAATATTAATAGTAGAATCTCTTACGTTCTTAAGCTATCTATCTATACATACATATAAACACATATCACTCCTTTATCCCGCTTTCGCTCTGCCTACCTATCTATCTACGCGTTAAATTCATTTAAATGTGATAATTCGCGGTACCTTCAACTTGGATCCCATTAAATGAGATGAAAAATATGACAGTTCGTTTGATACCTAACACGAGTTACAGCTGGTGTCGATTTCCAATCAGATGTTTGCTTTTTTTCTCTCTGAGGGGTTTAGCCCCCTCAACCCCCCGTGTCAGCGATGGGAGCTGGTGTCGATTTGCAAAACTATTTTTACTTTCCTCTTTGCTATACTGCGTTGGCAGCTGATTTAAAATATACCATAAAATAACGTCATCCTTGTTCAGAGTACATTTTTGTCCAGTATTTTACTCATATTCATTTCGTGACCAAAAACGGCTTGCTGGTTGTCAAAATATTACTTTTGTCAATACTCGATAGGTCTTGTTAAAAAATCTTAACTACCATGACATATTAATATGCAAAATGTTTTGATATCTTTGTTACAAGCAATTATTCAACATCTTGTTCAAACATATTTTATATGCACAAGCTACTGCTTACGTACTCGTATTGTGACTTAAACGTCAATTTAGGTGCAGCTACTCAACTGAGTAATTCAAAAGTCTCAGACAACAGATGTCGCTGTCAGTTTTTCTAAAACGCGAATTGGCTCAATAACACTACCTTTTTCAAAAATGTTGGATAATATTTAACCGCGGTAAAGAGCAACCTATGTCCTATTCTAGAAATTATTTCATCTTAGAACAAAGTATCATTTGAATCTATTCAGCCGTTATAGCGCCAAGTCCTAACAAACACACATCCGCCTTTATAATATTATTTATGGAATTAGGATAAGGATTAGTATGATCTCTTATGTGCCTACCTATCTACGCGTTAAATTAATTTAAATGCGATAATATTCGAGGTACTTTTCTACTTGGATCCTACTAAATATGATGAAAAATATGTCACATCTGAGCCTTAGGAGCAGCTCTTTCTTACCATAGCTTATACAAAGATATTTAGCGTATGTAGTGCTATGAGTATCAGATCTTGTCTGCCTTTCGTTTCTATCATCAAATCAGCTCCACGTGTATGACACATACCGACACCACACCGATACCGATACGGATGTAACTGCTACTTGTAGAAGGTGGTTGAAAAATTCTGACATAAGGGCTCATTGACGACCGATGTGGCGCAGTGGTAGTGCGACTGCCTTTGACGCAGAAGGTTCCGGGTTCGATTCTCGGTGGGTCACTCACACATACATACACACACACACACACACATATCACGCCTTTATCCCTTGCGGGGTAGGCAGAGCGTTAACGATCGCAAAATTACGGTCGTTATCGCCACGTCTAACAAGTATTGAGCCCTTGCAGATGATTCGTGTATCACTGTAGTGACAGGTTGTCAGCCTGTCGCCTAAAATTGTAATACACATAAAACCCTCGAGTCCCTTAGTTGCCTTTTACAACACCCGCGGGAAGAAATGGGCTGATGCTATTCTAAGCCGGCATCACACGGCGTTGATACTTGATATTTATCACTTTGTGAATTTATTCCCAGTCTGGTTAGGACATTGCAGGCTGAACCACCCGATTGTCCGTAAGTAAGATGGTTCCGTGTTTCGGATGGCACGTTAAGCTGTAGGTCCCGGTTGCTGTCTATGATCACTTGAACGGCGGTCGTTACAGAACCATGTCAGAAGCCTGCTACTTGCAGAGGGCGGTTGGAAAATTCTGACACTAGGGTTCATCGGGTTGTTGGACAACTCGGTGTCCCACACGAAAAAAGAAATTGAGTCGTTAGACCACTCGGTGTCCTACACGAAAAGAGAAAGAGAGAAACCGATGTACCAATTTCATACTAAATTGACATTGCGTAAATGCAAGAAAGTTTTAAACTTTCACATACATTATATATATTTTTGAAATGTGCTATTTAAGCCCTTTTGTTTGGTACCCAACACGATACCGCTAGAAGAAAAAAAAATTTTGTTCGTATCTTTATGCACGCTAGAGGGCGCTATGCTCACTTTATTGTGACATGACATAGCCTATAACCATCGGACTATTCAGACGCTTCTATTGACACCTCATTTGTCAAATTCTGACAAGTAGATACGGAGCTAGGAGGGAACAAAGGAATTATTGCCACATACATACATACATACACACATACATACATACATACCGGTCAAAATCATAACCCTCCTTTTTGCTTTGCTGTAGTCGGGTAAAAAATAAGGTATTTGTCCCATTTTAATCGAACCTAAGCACTTTAAATAAGAAGTCCTTAGCTATTACCACTGGATATAAGAGGCAAGGTTACCGAAATAGTCTCTTCCACGATTGTGATCGCAAGATTTATGATTACGGTAGCTTTCTCTGACAGGTTAATCAGCCATTGGTGATTGCAAGGGTTCCTTGACATTGGGAATCCGGGAATCAATACATGGTATAAAAATAAAGTCGCTTTCGTCGGTACTTTGTCGTGTGGTGCCGAATTAGATCACCCCATTTCTACCCGTGGTGGGTTTCGTAAAAGGCGACTAAATGAATCTGAGCAACAATTTGCAGAGTTTCTCTGTGAATATCTTCAATATCTTGCACTGCGCTTGTCAATCCGCCTGCCAAGCGTGGTGAGTATGGCAATACCTCGCCAATCTGGGGGAGGTCCATGTCCAGCAGTGGACTGTTGTGGCTATAGAAGAAGTAGTTTTGCGAAACTCTACCTGTCTGTCTGTCATGGACATCGTTAACTCCATCTAAACTAAACGCAACGAATTTTAATGTTTTTTTTAAAAAGATTTAGTGGTTCAAAAGAAAGATTCATTATTTAATCTCAAACCTAAAAACGTCTTCTACCCACGAGAAAATTATTAGCAGCAGGTACATTCGCTGGGCTAGCCGCTAGTTTACAAATAAATACTACCTACTACAAGTGGGTAGCTACATATTTTTATTTTTACTTATTTCAAAAAGGTACAAAATCAGTAGAGTACAGAAATTTCCAAATTCTAACCATGAGTCCTGTAAAAGGCAATTTAGGGAAAATCTACCTAGAGAATGGTTGGTTTGGTGTTGGTGGTTGTTTGGTTGGTTGGAGTTGGTTGGTTTGGTTTGGTGGTTAGGGGTCGGTTAGGGTTTGGTTCTAGGGGTTGGTTTGGTGGTGCCTTTCATTGCGCTCACCAACCCGCCTATTAAGCTTGAACCTTTTACGTTGCAGCTTGTGTAAAATTAAATAAGACTTACTATGATCATCTATCCTAAGCTGTAATAAAATTTAAACTTGCGTGAACCCTGATCCTTGAATTTCCCTCACCCCTAATCACAGTCCATAAACTTCAGAGGTAAACAACTTTATCCCTCTAATTTTAAATTAATTGAAAAGCTTCATGATGTTTCAATGGCGAGCGGTTAACCTTTCTCATTTAAATAAATTGAAAAATTGAATTGCCTGTTAATTGGGGACCATGAGCTCTGTTTTTGGAATTACCAGAATTACCATCTGTTTTTGAATTTTTGTAAGCGAAAGTGTGCTATCATAGAATTAAGAAGTATATTATAAGTCTATGTCTGCTACTAATTTTACTAATCCATTAATACCTACATAGCACTGGCAGAAAGTAATGTATGATTTAATCTAGCCCTTGTTTTAATACGAGCGTGTCAAGTGATTTGCTTGTATTTATCAAGAATTTTATTATGATCTACGAGTATTAAGCGCTTAATAAGATCAGTCATGTGATTGTTTTCTTTTACTAAGATACTTAGCTGCAGAAAACAATTTACTTGATGTGCTCGTATTAAAACAAGCGCATAATTGGAACATTCTTTTTTTTAGTGTAAATACCCTTATCAACCCCTGACATAAACAAATCCAGTAGTAGAAGTTGTGATGCTAGTGGTCAAATCAATCATGGCGGACTTCCTTGCACGATTTTAGAAATTACGCTTCCAAAAATTGAGCTCTATGTCTCATGGGAACGCAGTGGAGGACCTCGTTAAGCACGAAGGAGCGCTAAAATACCGCAGCGGTCTGTCAGATCCATAATACAAAATGTCACTTTGACATTTCTAGTTCGAATCTGAGAGACCGCTGCGATATTTTTAGCGCTCCGTCGTGCGTCAAGTAAGCGATGCACCTATTTCTTGTTTATTTACTTACAGTATTTAATTTACCTACTTATTCACACATACGTATATTTCAGTTATGAAATTTCAAGTTAAGCACAGATTAATATCAAAGATTTCTCACGCAAGTTGTAACGTGAGTTACGTGCATCTAATTAATAGTGTTGATTGGATACCTACGCTGATAAGAAAACAACTTTTCTCAAGAGATATAGGTGACCTACCGAAATAGAACGCTAAAAATAAAAAGTTATTAGGTCCATAATAATTACCTGCACATACTTGAATTTCTTATCCTTAGGAGACGAACTGTTGTTAATTATGACTAAAGATCGGGTTTCATTTGCGTAGGTACATAGACCGTATGTCAAAATAAATTTAAATATGCAACATATATTTATCATCTCATAAATTATACTTTACCTAATCTTCTTAATTTAAAAGTTATTTGGCAGGTAACCGCATAACGCATATACCATCATAGATTTGACGCACGGGTTTTCGTAACTACTTAACTTACAAATCGAAAATATGCCTAAATTACTATGTATTTTTAATAATTTCATAGTATGTTATTACTTAAAGTATTTCATCTCAACTGTAAGAAGCTCTACACCGTAGCAATTATACGGTATCTAGACGTAGTAGCTACGAACACCATCGAAATTTTGCTCCCAAAATCTGAGCGCAGTTCTTAGTTCGAACGTAGCGTTGTTTCATACGGACCGTAGCAGCGAACGCACGGCTCTGTATTCGCGCGGACTTTCCGAACACGCGAGTTTTCACACTGCGGCCTGCGGTTTCACATTACTGTGACTGAAAATCTTGAAACAGCTTGAAGTACAATAAATCGAGTTATCCAGGTGCGAAAATACTGAACAGAAGCATATTTTAGAAGAACATACTTACGAAGTTAGTCAAGTTTTTGTTTTAACATAATTAATGAGATTATCCCATGATTAGAAAGTTACAAAAGTTTCTTTTTGTACAAAATAAAAACATTGAAAACTTTGTCAAAGAAAATAAGTTTTGTTTGAACTTTGGTGTTTGTTTGTGACAAGAAAAATGTGGAAGTGAGCCGAACTTTCAACAAATTTCCAGATAATGAAGCTCAATCTTTTTATGTTGGTGAGTTCTCTTGTTTTATTAATTACTCTAAAAGTAGATAATTTTGAGCTGTCTACAAAGAAAATGTATCAATTTGATTTTGAATCAAATAGTTCAACCAGTATGGTCTTTCAAATGGATACTAGGTCCACGACCAATTAATAAACGAGTCAAATTTTGCTATTGACATAGGCTGTGAAAAAAAAATTACTTCCCATACAAAAATTACCGCCCGACCAAGTCAATTTGTATGGGAGGCCCGATTTTTTTTTCATTTTTTGACCTATGTTCCTTGGAGAAAATTGTTCAGGTTCATGGGCTGGTTAACCCCTTAAAATATTTGCAGCTAACATTTTTACATATACAGAAGATAACAACATTGATCTAAATCGAATAACTGATTTTCAAGTCAAGATGTTTCTCTGTGAAGCGATTTATAATCACGGCTTGTTTGGTAATTTTTTTTTATACCTAGATAATCAATTTAATATTGACTTTCTTCATGATTCAGTAACAACAGTTCTTCATTAATGTCATGGTTAGGGATAGCAACCCGGTCCGGCCCGATCTCTTTTTGCCTCCCTTACTATATCCGGTGAAATTTGGGATCCAGCACTGAATCCGGAAAATGTATAATCCATTGGGTTAATAGATTTGATTTGACGTTTTCATCGGTTTGTAATGCAAGCAACGTCTGCTGCGAGCAAGCGTGATGAAATGAGTCATCGTTTAGTCAAAAATTACCCGCTATCATCTCGCGTTTAGCGAAACTCTCCGATTTGTTAGTCGTACCGTATTGTTATGATTTGCTTTTAGTAGCTTTAATTATCAAAAAATCTGCTGGTGAATTCACAAAACACTATTACTGGTATTTAGTTAAAAAAGTATGCATAGAAAATGCATGTTTTTACTATACCCGGCGCCAATCCGGTCCGGTCTAGCCGGCTGCAGCCGGATTGGTGTCAATCCGGTAAAATCAGACCGGATTGAAACCCCTAGTCATGGCGTTCAAAGATCCTATTTCCCCCTAACCCGAAGGGTGGAAATGAACAGGCAAGGCCCATCTTGACAAGGGTAGGTACCACCTACCGGAATATTATGGGAAACTGTTTATAAATGCAACTGTTTCAAGACGTGATAAAAATCATAATACTAACTAACTTTTACTGTAACGTAGAAAAAACTGAAATAAAAATTGCCAATAGCGTTACGTATTTTCTAAGTTCATTTTTTAGGATATTTCAGATGCAATCTAAGTAAGCACATTCTTATTTTGAACCGTACACTAACGGACAATGTTGCGGCTAATGACATCCGTCATACAAAGGACAACATCTAACCTTACCTCTAACAAAATTGAAATAAAATATATCTATAGGCACAATTTAATACCTAACTATTCTTTGTCAAGTTTGTTTGTTCCTTTTGTCAAGTTTCAAAACCGGTACAACACCGAGTCAGAGTAATTTACTATATGTGTATAGTAGTAATTCTGTACATTTCAGGGTTGTTTCCTAAAAAATAAAAGGAAGGAAGCCCAAGTTACCCTACTTGAAAGTTTTGTGACTGTCTGGAAGAATAACAATAATCGTATACCGTAGTGTGACATTTTATAGACATGATACAACTTTGACCTGGATTTAGCCCCACAGAGAAAAACTATGTTAACATGTTACTAATCTACGACATTAAAAACGTATGTATACCATTTGTATAATCACAGGTTACATTTGATGCAGGGAACTAATAGCCATATCATGATAATTTCTAAGGCAGAATTTCAAATTTAAGAAATTGCTACCTTACCGACTAGCCACACAAACTATAATATATCTACCACAATTCCTGAAAGTAAAATGATAAAGCAAATATAGCGTAAAACAAAGAATACCGTTTACATAGAAGCTATCTGAGACTTGTGTAGAGTAAGCTTGCCCTACTAACACAAATACAGAATCAAGTTAACGTAATCCAGCAGCTTGCCTTGGTATCACTCCGCTGGACAGGGACCAAGGGACAAAGGAACACAATTTATTTCAAATTAACATGATAAAAAACTGGAATGCTTCCAAGGGTACCAGACCATAATTTCAAACAACGTCATCCAAAGTTCAGAAGTGAAAATTGTTTAGTTATAAGGGTCGCTTCACCCTTTAAAATTTTTCAGATACTTACACATAAAAATAAACGATGTTTTTTTCAGCCATCAGTGGTTGTACTAATTTATATAATTTGCTGTCAAATATCGTACTAATCTAATTATCGAACGTCGAAGAACCCATTTAAGGACATTTATTGACTTGCATATTGGATTCCATTCTTAACCAGTATAGGTTAGTCTTCGAAATACTAGTCATAATACTCATTTAGCTATACTATTATACCTTACACGTTATGTGACACAATACCTTATTTAATTTGTATCATTCATAGTGTAGGATTGAATTTCAGATGGTATAATATTCTTGAGATCTATTTCTTAACGAATCAATACTATTCATTGAATAGAAATACTCAATAAAATAAGAGATAAATATATCTTTGAATATTAAAAATAAAAACAGCATGATCACTACTCTTCAACCTGATTGCACCTAGAGAGTACAGGAGTGAACCCCATCTTCTTTGAAATTTACGATCGTTCTTTTTCGCTTCACGAGTTGTGAAGCGTCTTTGGCATCATTCGGACAACTAAAGCAAAGAAAATACAAAAAAATATCGACTATAACTTTTTCTTACTTAGCGATAAATGACTTTGTTGTAGTGGAGTCTGTAATTTGATTTTATTCATGGAATTAAAATACCTGTTTGTTTTATTTTAGGAATTGAATCATCTGAATAACTTTGATGTTTCGTCTTAAAAACACAAAGAATAGCCTTAACTGCGCAGCGGAATCAGGCCTCCCCCACACTTAAGGCCAGGATCTGGTGCTCAAATCACGATTTCAGGGGGTGAGGTGTGGGGGGCCGCCCGTGCTCCCCGCGCTCTGAGACATCATCTGGCGCTCGCACACTACGCACTCGCACCTCGCGTGTTTTATGGACATGACCGCAGTCCGACCACCTTTTAAGTATTTTTTAGCTTTATCCCGGCCGTGGAACTTTTACTTCTACTCGTGAATTATTATTTTTTGTGATAATGTAACGAAATTAATATGAATGTGGGTAGATGGATAGACGCAAAAGAGGAGGAAGGCCTAAAAAGACTTTAATAGCTAGTTAAAACACACAAATTTAATTACAAAGGATATAAGTATAAGTACTAAGTTCCTTCTATGAGCCTGTCTTTGAAACTGAACAACTTCCCCAAGGAACGTAGGTTGAAATATGTTTAAAAATCTAGCCGACGCGACTCAAATTCTATGTAGTTAAAAAAAGTTTGAATAGATTATACAAAAGATGATTATGACTCATAAAGGTGTAAACAAAGATTTCAATGATAATAAAAAATGGTCCAAAGTCGGAAAATGTGCTAAAAGTTGAGTAAGTACGAAAATTTTGTTACATTTGCTCTACGATTTACCGTTCTCAAGATATATGCACTTTTAGTTTGCATTCCTTTTTAATATTCAAAAATGATATTCTACTAAAATTTTAAATGGCGTTTTGCGCTGGAGCCCTCTGTCACGCTTGCTTTTTGCTATAGGTAGGTACTTCATTGTTTTTTTTTTGTTTATGCCGCCGGCTCAAGTGCCAACATCCGTAGACTTGGGCTGTAGCCCGTGAAATACTAGAATTTACATCATGTATGTGGAATGATTTGTAAGATGAGACGAGCAACTGTATAATGAAACGAATGGACAACTGAACGATAATTTTTGAACGTGAGCCAGATGTTAGATGAATTTCTGAACTATGATGCTAGAACGGAATAGCAATATAGGTGAGTAAATGAGTGTGAAACAGAGAGTGAACAGACACTTTTCAAGTACTCAAACTCAAATTATTTATTCAAAGTAGTAAATTTTACATTTAGCTATTTGATGGTCAAGTATTAACAATTTTAACAACAACAATTTTATGAACCAAGTGTACGATACGATGGTGGGCGAAAAACCCGGGGTTCTATGTCTAAAATCCGAAAATTAGGTTATTCCTTCTTCTACTTCCATAGCCACAGGGAGCAGGACATGGGTCTTTGTTATTTTAGCGAATATAAAACTAAGAAGCTTACAAATGACTTTAATTAAGTGTCACATCCCATAAAAAACATAATCTTTTTTCCAAGCCGGTCGGATAAAAATAAAAAAATAATAATAAAGAATAGAAAAAAGTACGCGTAAAGGTAACTGGAACGCAAACGCCATTGAATATTTTAGAAAAATAACTGTTTTGAAAATTAAAAAATAATGCAAACTATAAGTGCAATTACCTCAAAAAAGTGCATAGTAGTGCAAAAGTAACTGAATTTCGGGACTCATTCGTTTCAATATCTTAAAATTAAAATCAGGCCCCTATCTAGTCCACAATTGCCCTAGGCGTAGCCTCACTCAAAATTATGCGCTTTATTGAAGGCCTACTTTTCTAGTTTTTTCTTTTTAATATTTATTTCACTACCTCTTTTGTTCCAATTTACCAATTGGTCTACATTTACTGAAATTTATTTATTGAAAGTATAAAAATATCTCGTCAAGCCCTACAATTAGGGACTTTCTAGGGCCACAGACCACTTAAAAAATATTTTGTTCTGAAGAATATGTCAAGTACCACGTTATATTAAGGAAATATAGATGGCGCGCAACGGGATACTGGGTATTACTATTACTATATTGTTATCTCTTTGATGGAAGCGTCAGTATGAACATAAAAGTTCATATCTAGCTCCTAAACCACGCCATCTATTTTCACTTTTATACTACTCCTACATAGAAAGTGCCATATTACACTAAAAACTTATAGTTTTAGTTTGACAGCTGTCACCTTAAATCAAGAATTTGCCAAAAAATACAACTATACCAAAGAAAGTAAAACTACTTTATATCCGAAACGTTTTAAGGTCTTTTAAAGTTCGTGTAGTGTGTGCGTAGAGACATCTCGTGTTTATTCTCATGCCCATTTTCACGCCAATGCTAATTTTAATGCTGTAATATGTTCATGTTGATTTTATTGTCCATGATTTCTAATACACATGCTCATTTTCATGGTCATACTCATATGCATGAATTTTTTCATGCTATTTCCATTTCATTTAAATTGTCTTAAAAATGAACACAGGGGTCATAAATAAAACCGAGATTTCAACCCACGAGCCAGACGAGCGGAGTGAGCAGCTGTCAAAAGCGTGACAAAGAGCAACATAAAAAAATTGTAATTGTGTAGAAGCTGGTAAGACTGCTCTCTGCATAGATTTGTTTGTACGTCAAAATCCCATACCAACCCGACCACAGAACAGCGTATGGGTATCACAGACTATTCAGGTGGCATGATCTTGGCGTACGTAAGTAACATCGTCTTCAGACTTAAAAAATATCACTGCTCGCTCCGTCCGATGCGTTAAACGCACAAAGGAAAAAAATAAATTTGCGTGCGCGCACATGATATCTCTGGTCTGTGGTAGAATGACCACCCACTGGATCTAATTACGCACCGCTGTGTCGGTTTCTGTAATAAGTTATCGGGGGAAAATTGTTCAGATGAAGCAAAGAGTTATCTCGAAAAAAATTTATTAAAAATTACTTGGTACCTACTGTAAAAACGTTACTCATGTTCAGAATGCACCCTGTAAATATTTAAAGTGAATTACTAGTTATGTATCACTCCTTTCTTATTATAAGTAAAAAAACTCAGTTAGACTTTTGCTTTTCATTATCTTATAGATAAAATATCGTCTATCGTCAAGGCTAGCTGAAGCGACAGCTATGATAAAATTTTGCTCGTCTCGCCAAAAGACATAACCGACGTAATAATAAGCGCAAACTTAAACTACGCCTTCTGGTGTCAGCCATAAAGTATTTTATCAATCAATCTGTCCATGTCACAAACGCGTAAGTAAATTGAGCGACGTAATAATTACGAAAAAATATTTGTAAATTTTGTGGGAAATTTTGACACAGTACCGACGCTGGCAAGAGCCATTTGGGTACTGGCGGGGTAGCGGGCGGTGCGGGATGTCATTGGGAGGTTGGTTTGTCGGCGAGAACCGTTCTAATTTTTGGAAAAAATTGATTTGTTGAATTAAAATCTGTTCATCCACTAAAACCTGATAGTGTTATTTTTAGGGCATTAAAAGAGGAATATTCTACATCAAGAAACTATATCAAAATAGTAGTCCAAGTAACGATAAAATTGGTTTGAAAATATTTTTAATGCTCTTTTTGAGATTTTTTTCATTAAAATATATCTAACCAATCGAGTCATACGATAGTGTTACTACTAGACAATATCTTTGAGTATGTCATATATTTTTTTGAGGTCTTGTTAGCATCAATAACAGGCTTAAAAACTGGATCGAAAGTAACGCTTTTCATCGGCCTTACTTCAGCAGAGCGCCTTAACGCACGCAGTGCTAAAATAACGCATCCGTAATGCAGAGGTTTGTCAGATCCATACTAGATCCCCATACTAAAACCGCTCAACCACTCTTGACGCAGCTGAGTCTAATTAACGCAAATGCATCAAAATAATGAAATGCGTCAAAAAAACGTATTTTAGTATGGGGGTTGACATTTCTAACATGGATCTGACAGGCGTTATTTTAGCACTGCGTTGTGCATTTTGTGAAAAAGTTCAAGCTACAGATATGCGATGCCACATAATTTATGAAAAAATACCCAACTATATAGACAATATATTCTTTGTTGTAGAACAAACTTCACTATGGCATGCGAGCCCCCCATACTCCGCCATCGCGCTGTTAATCGCCAAGTCAACCGACTCCGTATTGCTTGTTTATGGGGATGGCTGTAAAAATAATAGTTTTTATTGTCGCTGCTACTGTAACGGCTGTCATTATGGGAACTGATATGACAAGTTATTACTGGTCGGGTAGAGGTGTGTTTGTGATAACAAACTTTTCGCTACGGATTTAGGTCGAGTTGTGAAAACAAAGTTGACAAACCCTTCTATCACACAAAATAATGTTTCTTTATGTGCTAGCAGGAATAACTTGACACGTCCAAACCCAATTTAGTCTTTTTGAAATATTAACCTAATGCTAAAGGAAATATACTTAGCAAAAATTTTATCATTAATATAGAAAACCACCAAGTGGTGCTGCGCATTAGATATCACGTGATATTGAGCAGATTTCCAATGTAAAAATAGTTGATCTTACACAAAGATCATTGTATTTTTAAGAAAAAAAAAATCTTTCAGTATGAAGTAAAACATGCAAAATAGAACCAACCAAAACAATATCCTTTTTTACGCCTATTTGAAGCAGTACGTAACGTTATTTTCTATCATAATAGTTATTCTGTAAATTAGATGTAAGTAGGTACTCAGCAGTTTGCAACTAAACAAGAGTCAAGTAAGTAAAATGCAACGTAAAACCTTCACTCAAGATGCACATTTCATGATGTATTAAAGTCTTGTGCACATGATGTGGCGTTTCAGCTTTAAGTCCGTCTGTGTAAACTTGTTTACGTCTTCTTGTAGAGATTTCAGTGAACAAAATAAATTGGTGGCTCTGTAAAGGGCAACATTTCTACATGGAAAAATCTTTGATGTGAAATGAAAGAATCCAAAATTAGATGACAGTGCAATACGCGGAGAATCCGACTCTTATGTAAATTTTTGAAAGAAATACTTAAGGGAAAATGAAGGAAATTATTTCCTCATTTTATGATTAAAAACGAGCCAAGATTTTTTTGGTGTAGCGCCATAATATTACCTACGAAAGCAGGTAACGTATGGGACGAAAAATGCGATTTTATTTCGTATCTACTCGTAGTTGCAAGTTCCTACAACTTGGAAGACTTACATCAGTTTTGATGCAGTTTATATGGTGCATTAAACTCGACTGCAGAAGCGTATTAGGTTGCTCTCAGTGAAGTATTTTAGTACGTAAACAAGTAGTAACTTTTTAAAACTAAACCGACTTTTCAGTAAACAATCAGTCGATTTAAAGCTTTTGCGACTCATAAGTAAGATGATAACTAGCACTACATAGTATAAAGCAAAGTCGCTTTTCGCGTCTGTCTGTATGTATGTTTGCTTAAATCTTTAAAACTACTCAACTGATTTTGATGCAGGTTTTATTAATAGATAGAATAATCGAAGAGGAAGGATTTTATGTATAATACTTATTGGGAACACTCTTTATTCCCACGGGAAAATGAGTTGCAGCGGGAGCAGCCGCTGGGAAGGCCGCTAGTAAGCTACTAAAAAGAGGAAAAGAATTGAATCTAAGTCGTATGTTTGTTTGTAGTAATTACCAACAATAGAGGTAGTAGTATTTATATCATATTAAAAAAAGAGACTAAGGGAGTCTCTTTTTATACAACCTATTGAATAGCATTATGACGATGCCATTCCAAGCCTTATTCACATAGCCAAATATACTAATGCAGCGGGTAGCTATAGGTTAGTATTCTTTGCTAATGCTGAAATTCCACAAACAAACAGATCTTATTGAGGGTTTTCTTTATGTCGGCTAAATAGTATGAATAGGAGCCGCACTTTCAGTCTGTTTGTCACGACTTGACCCAGTAAACGTGTCTGACGCACGCAGGGTTACCAGCTATTGGATTGCTGGAAGAGAAAAGATAATCTTGTTGGTACATATACAGGATGTTAAAAAATTAGCTGCAAATATTTTAAGGGGTGGATCAGCCCGTAAAACTGAACACCTTCCCCAAAAAGACATGGGTTGTAATATGAAAAAAAAATTGACCTCCCATACAAATTGCCTTGGTCGATTGGTAATTTTGTATGGGAGTTTTTTTTTCATATTTCGACCTATATTCCTAGGAGGAAGTTGTTCAGTTTAATGGGCTGGTTCGCCCCTTAAAGTATTTGCAGCTAATATTTTTACAGCTTATATAATACCTACCTACGTTAGTAACAAGAGATATTGGGGTTTCTCCTAAGGCCTGCTGAAATAAGCATCACGTCTGCTGCTCACTCTTTTGTTTTTGTGTCTGATGATGTCTTATATTCAGCTGAAGATTGCATTTGAAATTTTAAATAGTATATGCGGCTGTGTCTGATGGGGTAAGAGTTGTATCTACTGCCTATTTAGCTGATATAGGTACAAAGGGTCATACGCGAGACTTTTCATCTAAAATATAGGTAGGTACATACAGCTCACAAAATTTGTGTTTGTATTTTTAAATTTTCAGAGATTTTCAGATCAAAATTGGCCGTCATGGTCTCACATGCATTCTATCCGCCAACAAAATTATAGACAGATATAGATATCGTCCTTAGATTATTGTCATTGTGTCAATTAGTTAGCTGAAGTATTGTTACTCCTTTTACAAAACTTTCCGACATCATTAGGGTCAGTTCACACCGAGACGCGACGCGGCGCGACGCTGCGCGCACATTTTTCATAGAGCGACTCAGAATATACTTTATTCACTACACAAAAAGACACACATTACATTGTGAGAATTCAGATTACAATGCACCACGCAGCACTGCGCCTCGAGGTGCCTCGCGGCGTAGCGCGGCGTATCGTGACGCAGCGGTGCATCGCCGGTACAGCGAGGCGTCGTCCTGCTACGATTTTAAGATGCGCCTCGCGACGTTGCGATGCGTCTCGCGACGACGCGCGGCGTAGCGCGAAATCATTGGCCTCTTTGAGTATCGTCGCGTCGCGTCGCGTCTCGGTGTGAATTGACCCTAAAGGGCGCGTAATGATATAGTAAGAGGTGTTAACCTCATTAACGCTCAAATTCAGAGCTTTAACCCTTTTGGGCACTATAATTATCTGTTTTGTGCTTTCGTCCCTTTACCAACTTTTAGTGGGCGCTTTTCCTTGAGTGTCGCCGGCGGTTTTAATTACCGCTAGTTTCAGTAAACATCGCAATGAAATGAAAGCATTTTGGCTCAAGCTTCATCTTTGGTTCTATCTTTGGTTGCGAAATTGGTAAAATACGAATTAATGTAAATTACACCACGAAAGAAAGGGAGACGTCTCACATAATTAATAATAATAAATATCCTGGACAATTTACACAGCCAAACTAAACAAAGCTTGTACTATGGGAACTAGATAGCTGATACTAATTCATATATTATTTTGGTCACTTTCTCCTTATTTTGGTTACTGGTTTGAAGATGCCTTCATATACCAATGCATTTGTCACTTTAATATATATTTAGATCGAGCGTCGCCGTTTAGCGCATGTAAAATTAAAATTCTACTGATATAAAAGTACCTACTGCAGTTACAATAGTTGAGACTCGTAATCCTAGAATTTAATTTCCCTAGGTGTTTGGGATTGGCTCGCAGAGGTGCGATCACGTGAGAGATAGGCTATCTTATAACATCTTCAGTTACGGTGTCTCTGAATTCCTGTTGGAACCCGATGAGCCCCGATGAGCCGAGTTTATTAGACTACCCACTAGGAAACTCGTTGATCTCGGATGTGGTTTAAATAGCAACCACCATTAGAACCAAGAATAAAAGAATGACTTGCTCGTAAAGAAAATGAGACTTCCTATGAAGGAAGCAGAGCTACTTATATCGAGAGTGACTTTCCTTTCGAACATATTTCAAAGTAGGGTCCAATCTGCAACAATAGGCTTACTATTTTAGTTTGAATAGTTAGTAGTTAGTTACTTATTTATAGCTAGTTTACACTAGGTTCATATAATTGTTATAAGAAATAGAAAAATGTATCCTACATTTTTTCTCAATTTTACTTGACCATCAAAAAGCTAAATGTAAAATTTACTACTTTGACAAAATAATTTGACTTTGACTTTGAATTACCTAAGTACTACCAATACTGCAATAACAAAATAGCAAAAAAAAACTCGTAACTCGTAGCATTACAAAAAAACAAATAAAAGTGCAAGAAAATAAAAACTACATGAACGTGTGCCAGTTAAAACAAATAAAGGCATACTTGTGTCATTTATACTGCTACTTAATGCCGGCTCCGTGTTAAAATATTCGCATGGCGTGAAACCGAAAATATTCAAACAAACACGAAATATTTTCCAGCCAATAAAAACTACTCGAGCAAATTATTATTGAATTGAGAAGTCATGCATTATTTTATTATGTCATTCAAAGCATGCATACAACTAAAGAATAGTTTCACACAAACAGGAAATGGTTGCCTTAAATTAAAATTCACCTAATTCATAAAAGCTGCACGTGAAAACGGCGTTTATTCACTGACTGTTTGCTCATTCAAATTTCAATCTAAGATAAAAAATAATTATGAACGTAGCACGTGAATAATAAAGGATTTGAAATGGGAAAATTAACTTGTTTGAAATTTGACAGGCAAAAACCTTTGACATCATAATCTTCATACCCTAATCAAATAGCGCCATTAGGGCCGCTGCACACCATCGAACGTTCGTCCCAGGAAGCTTTCATAATTTAAGTGGATATAGACTACTATGACAAAAAATTTCCTTCGGCCAACCGTTTATCATCTAGCCAGACAAATATCATGTATATTTTATTCATTATTTTTACTGCTGAAAATGTCTGAGAACAAACGTTCAGCGTTGTACAGGTAGGTACCTCTCTGTAATCCTTTTCACATGTGCGGACGGGTTAGGGATAAGCCGCAAGCGATGTAATTTTTGTATGACATATTACTTGGTGAAAACTTAATATTATTTAAAAAAACATACTTTTTTGAATGTTGTATTCAGTTCAAGAGTGCTTATAGTTTTAGAATTATCTTGGCGAATTTGCCCAAAGGCAGCGCTTTATTGAGAATCACGATAGTTCAGTTCCATTTAGAATCCATTTCCTCCATCTACGTTATTTTCGGATCGAATTGAAACTTTATCACACGTCAAGTTATGTCGACTTGAAAATGCACTCACGCGATACTGCGAACTTTGTTCGTATAGCATGAAGGATAGGGTATTAAAAGTTTGTGTTAGGAATAAAGCTATTTGACTAATCGCTGTGAAATGTGACAGTGTACATAGCGTACAACATTGGGTAGAAACTAGGTGGATAAAGATTTAAAAAATACTTACAGTAGGCGACAGTAAAAAATACTTAAAGTATTACCCGGAATTAGGTTTTCTGAAAGATGAAGCTAGGATTACCACGTTGTCCGTGTGTCTGTCTGTCAAAATCTTTTATTAGTACGTGTAGACTTATAGAGATGAAAAAAAATGTTAGTCTACAATCCCCTTGAAATTGTAAAAAATCAGTCAATCAATATGTTCGTAATGTTTATTTCTATTTGTCAAATAAATTTTAAGTTATTTGACAATTTCGTGTAAATAGTTGTTTTTCAGACCAAGGCTTCCGTACAATATGTTTCTTTTTCAAATTCCTTTTTTTTTCAGAGCTTATTTGCACAGAGATTATTATCATGGGCCAAAATCATCACATGGGACAAAATAAGCAATGTAACATAACTTTGTTCTTTTATTTTTGTGATAAGCCTTTGTGGTCACATCAAAACTAAGTTAAGGCGATCACATTTCATCTAAGTAGAAGCTCAGACCAAACAAAACTTTTGTAAAGAAAAATCGACGTTATCTTTCTCGCCTCAGATGAGTGAATCCTAACAAAGATGATTCAATGAGTGAATCATTTGAAAAGTAAATAGGCCTCTGAAGAAAGATATCTGAGAGGATCGTGGAATACTGATGAACTTGAACCTACTAAACACAAAGCGAAAATAAGAAAATGTTTGTCTTAGTTTTAACTTGTGTGAATTAAGCAATTACTTACTGAAATTTTAATAAATAACAAAAGTACACTTTAGCCTATTTTTCTTAGTAATATTTTTTACAATTTAAGGGTTGGAATACGCGCGAGTAGGAGTACGTCGTTCAGTCAGTTCAGTCGCGTAATATTCGAATGTACTCATGAAATTATGACAACTCACTTGGAAAATTAATACATGGCCTATGAATAAGGTTCAGATGGAATATTGAATGGGAATAAGGACATATGACATTATTAGTTTTGGATATGTAGAGCCACTCCACATTTTTTTTGTCACTACAATGATACACGAATCATATGAAAGGACCTTCAATACTTGTCAGAAGTGGCGATAACGACCGTTATTCTACGATCATGTGTATAATATTTAACATACCTAGTAACCAGCCCTTTGACTTCTATTTGAAGGACAAAATCATGTTTTCGTAATTAGCGGGTACTATATTTTATTTAGTGTTTGACTCTTTTTTGATACTTTTTTAAAAAAGGCAATTAGTCAAAACATTTTCACACTGTAGATATTTTGCGGCGGCAAAATGGCGGCGGTATTACACGTAGAGTAGTTTCGATGCGGACACGACTCCGCTTTCCACCTGTGACGAGAATAATATTGGCTCAAGAGCTGGGAAGAAACGGTCACCGAGGCAGACAGTGACAAACAGCATTGCCCTACAAAAACATCAAGTTTTCCCCTGAAAAAAAAATCTCTTCAGTCGTACAAACCCCTTACTTACCCTTTACGGGGTGTAAGAGACAGCGTCCCGAATACTGATAGGGTGCACATGAAACTGAACAACTTTTTCCTAGGAACATATGTCAGGAAACGATAAAAAATTTTGGACCTCCCATACAAAATCGCGATCAGCTGACTGCACTTACTATGGGAATCCTGCTGCATTTACATTTACAATTTTTTGTCGTTTCGTGACATATGTTCCTAGGGGAAAGTTGTTCAATTTTATGTTCTGCTCGCACCCTATCAGTATTCGGGACGCTGTCCCTAACACCTTGTATAAAAATAATGAGAGCAATCACGTTTATCCCTTTATTTGTAAGTGTTCGCAGGTTAGAGTTTTACTTGCGTATAACTTTTTGTAAGTTTAAATTAATTCAGACAAAGTTACTGATTTAATAGTTTAATAAACGCTCAGCATTCCAGAAATAAGGCGGATCGCACACTTGACGCACGACGAAGCGCTCAATTTAGTATGGGGATTGACATTTCCAGTATAGATCTGACGGAACGCTGCGATATTTTAGCGGTCCGTCGTGCGTTGAGCGTGCGATTCGCCGTACCATGCCATGCCGTGTAAGTAATTGCATTAAAATTCACCTAAGCCATGTTAAAATTAAACTAAGTCCTCAAAGGACATTAATCCTCCGCAAAACCTGATCATTGAGCAAAGTTGAATGAAAATGTGGTCGCAAAAGAAAAGCTCCGTTTTACGTCCGATTTTCAGCAGGGATGAGTTTCAGGAACGAAATGGGGATTCAAAGAAACTTTTGAAGCTCAAAAGCATTAAACGGGTTGTCAATTTTATGTGCGCCATAACTTAAGGGTAAATTCAGTATTAATAAATGAACCGGTAAAAATATTACCACTATACTTTTTTTACTTTACATGCATACATAAATCACGCCTCTTTCCCATTGGGGTAGGCAGAGACTATTTCCGTCCACTTGCTATGACCCTGGCATACTTCTTTCGCTTCTTCTACATTCATCAGTCTTTTCATGCACGCTCGTCGGTTTAGGGTACTTCTCATCTGACCTTTCTTTTTTTCCTCTAAGTATGAGAATAATAGGTACATTCTTTATAGGTGGGTTACTCCTTTCTTAATATAGCTACACGAAGTTAAATTTGCCAGATTTTCAGGGCATTAAATTAGATTTTACCGTCGTGCACAGCATACCACGCTTAGCTATTTACATTAGTAAAATTATGTTCGGTGCTAGGATTTTCACCCATGCAAGGTTTTCACGTTTAAGTCTACTACGATGTATTTCGATTACGTATACCTATATATGCAACCTGAAGGATACTTATATATTGCATTTTCTCTTTTTCTTACTTACTTATTCTTTCCACTTCACTCCCGTAATGCTATATGAAAATAATGCCACTTACCCATTATTTTCTTTCCTATATTTATGATCAGAGTTCTTTAGGTTCTAAAGACTCACATATGGATAAATTGTCTTATATTGAAGTAAGTAATCTACGATATGTTTGCTGATGCTATTATCAGCTATAGCATTGGCCATACCTAACCCGATTGAACTGTACGTTTATAATAATTATGAAGAACTTTTCGCTTATTCCTATGTTTTACAATCTGAAAGTTTCGGTGTAAACAGCCTTTCACCTTAATAAATGCCTTGAAAGGTCTCAAAATTAGGGTTATCTCTGCTTTCCGGCAAGTTACAATGGTTTTTATAAGGGTTGAGGTTAGATTAAACGAAACGAGGGTTTGGGACTAAAAAGTGAAGCCCTCGAAGTAAAATATCGTCTAAAAGAAACTTCGCATATGGCCGCTCAATAAATAAATAACAAAAAATATTTTGATGTAATTGTATTACCTATACCTACTCATATTTGGTGCATAAAAGTACGTGCGAATTAACTCTCATAACCTAGGGGAAACCGAAGTTTCGACATAAAATCCATACAATTTGATGCCATACTCAATTACTCATTATTGTTATAATTTTAACGGGTTCTTATCGAAGAATTCATTTTATTGAGTTCCTGGTATTACGAAACTGTTGCAAGCGTCATGTTTACGGGTAAACTCGAGTATCTGCGGGTGGCTGCTATGAGCAGACATATCTGTCAATAAAATGAATTTCTCAATAAGAACCCGTTAAAATTATAACTATGAATACATACATATAACACGCCTTTATCCCTTGCGGGGTAGGCAGAGCGTTAACGGCCGTAAGAATACGGCCACTATCGCCACGTCTGACATTTTAGAGGATTGTTTTCTAAGGTTGTTTCAGAAAACGTGTATCACTATAGTGACAGGTTGTCAGCCTGTCGCCTAAAAATTGTAATACACCAACACTCTCGAGTCCCTTAGTCGCCTCTTACGACACCCGCGGGAAGGATGTGGGGTGATGCTATTCTAAGCCGGCATCACACGGCAAATATAACTATGAATAGTGTAAACAACTGCGATAGTACTCCTACCAGGTTTAACATTTTGTCTGCAGCTATTTCTCGTAGTCGAGATATAATTATTATTCCGTAGACGACATCTTCACTACTTACCGGCTGAAAGTTTCCTTTGTATGTATGCGGCGACGCCACACGTGAGGGTCCTAAGTCTAGATAAAGATTCTTTATAGCAGTGTTCAGATATACACAGCTATCATACGAGTACATAGATGCTATCAACAGCACGTCTCATTCAATCAAGACAGAAATACTTAATTTATGCTCACGAGAACAACATAAGAGGCGACTAAGGGACTCGAGAGTATTAGTGTATTACAATTATTAGGCGACAAGCTGACAACCTGTCACTATAGTATCACATGTTTTCTGAAACAACCTTGGAAAACAATCCTCAAAAATCTCAGGCGTGGCAAAAGTGGCTGTAATCTTGCAGCCACTTTCGCTCTGCCTACCCCGCAAGGGATAAAGGCGTGATTTATGTATGTATGTAGAACAACTTAATCATATTGATTAAGAATGAGTAGGTGAGTTTCTTAAAAAATATATTATCTGTAGACAAGTTTATACGAGTATAATTGATATATTATGTACCTATTTTTTTATGATGCTGATAAGACAAACATTAGGAAGATTTTGTAAGTAATATCAGAGAGTCCATTTTGAAGCCATAGTTGGGAAGGGGCTATTTTGCAAGTTGGTGGCTAAAATTGTGTAAATTTATCTATATGAATAAAAAAATCTGAAAAAAATGTCTAATGTACCTACATGATTTCAATCTTATGAAAATATAATAATACTAGCTTTTGCCCGCGACTTCGTTCGCGTGGACTTCAGGTTCGTCCCGTCTTCGTAAGTAAGTCCGTAAGCGCAAAAAATGTGTTTTTTTTACGACCTCACATTAAAAACCTCAAAAATTGTAGCCTATGTGTTATTGTGATGTATAAGCTATATTGTGGTAAAGTTTCATTCAAATCCATTCAGTAGTTTTTACGTGAAAGAGTAACAAACATCCATACATCCATACTTACAAACTTTCGCCTTTATAATAGTAGTAGGATTAACAAAGAAGGCACGAGAAGTTCCGTGACGCTAAGTAGGTAATTCAAGTTTACGAGATCTTATAAATATTTATCATGTCGTACAACTTTTATTGGAATTAGGTACCCTCGCAAGTAATTAGGTTCATAATTTAGCAGTAGCTCAATCTACTCCCTTTTATTTCAAATCAACCTATAGGTACCTTCTACTGGGTAAGTCTTGAGAAACTGAAAGGTAAATCGCACAATGTTGCAATTCTTGACAATCCGTAATACCAATGACAAAAACAATACATGTCTTCTTTTATTCGTGTGAGTCGTCCAACGACCCAAAACATGAGACAACTTCGTTTTAGTGTAAAAAAAATCTGCAAATATTTTAAGGGGTGACTCAGTCCATGAAACTGAACAACTTTCCCTAAGGAACATAGGTCGAAATATAAAAAAAAAATTTGGACCTCCTATACAAAGTTACCGACCGACCAAGACAATTTGTATGGAAGGTTAAAAAAAAACTCATATTTGGACCTATGTTTCTTAGGGAAAGTTGTTCAGTCTCACGGGCTAGTTCACTTCTTAAAATATTTGCAGCTAATATTTTTACACCTTAAATTTCGTTTCTGAGAGATTTTGCAGATTTTTTGAGGTCCGGTAAAACATTGGAAAATCATGCGGCAAGTAACCGCCTTAACGAACAAGTAAAAGTTGTCGAGGTTAACACACAAGGGTGATCGTGCTGGTTCTAGAAGTTTCCTCAAGATTTTCCCAAAACCACCGAATCTTGGAAACCAAATTAGGATTGCCGGCACTTGTAAACGCAATTCCCAAAGTTTTCCAAGACGGTTGAGTTTCAAAGATGTCGCATTTAAGAGCCCTCTGGAGACCCAACGGGGATTAGTATTAGACGCGATTCCACATGACTGACTAAATGACTAACTAAAAATGTTAGTATCTGTTAAATATACAGGGTGTTAATGACAGTGTCCCGAATACTGACAGGGTGCAAGCAGACCACGAAACTGAACAACTTTCCCCTTGGAACATTATGTCAGGAAACGACAAAAAATTTTTGGTTTCCCATAGTAAATGCAGATCGCGATTTTGTATGGGAGGTCGAAAATTTGTTTACGTTTCCTGACTATGTACCTAGGGGAAAGTTGTTCAGTTTCATGGTCTGCTTGCACCTTATCAGTATGCGCGATGCTGTCCCTAGCACCCTGTAGCACGACGGGATAGGAGATAGTCCAAGATCGCCTATTATCCTTAGGGATAAAACCTATATTACGGCATTATCTTTCTTAAGCTGCGACATTTAAGGTAAGTACCGCATAAGATGCGTAAAACCATAAACAATTTCAATCACGATTATCTTCTACCCTAGTCCAAAAATAGACAGCGCCATTTAAAGATAGCTATTTAAGCGGCAATGTAGAATCAAGTCTTTTATTTGTCTAATTAATTAACAATGTTTTTGCAAATGAATTTCGTCGGGAAGATATGGCCGGGAATTGACCAAACTGTCTGAATATTTTTAGGTTAAGTATTTGCTTGCTTAAGTAAAGAATTGGATAAATTTCCCTGTAGAATAGAAGTAGGTACACGCCGTGTGATGCCGGCTTAGAAAAGCATCATCCCATTTCTTTCCTCGGGTGGCGTAAGAGGCGACTAAGGGACTTGAAGATTCCATGTGTATTTCACTTACTGACAACCTGTCACTATAGTGATACGCGAATTATCTAAAATGGCTCCCAATAATTTTCTAACTTTGCTATAGCTATACGTAATGTTGATAAAGCCGGAATAAGAAAGAATCTATATGAGGTTACATTAATTAAATAAGTAAATATTTTCAGGTTGTATTTTCTAAAAAACAAGGTAACTTTTGTTTGAATCATTTATTCGAAATATGACGATAAAAAAAATGAACTTCCCGTACAAAGTGATTTGGTTGGCTGATACATTTTGTATAGTAGATCCAAACAAATTTTTCATATTCCAGCAAAATGTTCCTTGCGAAAGTTGTTTAGTTTAAAGAGTAGAACACACCCTGAAAATATTAATTGTATTAATTTAAATGCAACCCTATATTTTATCCTCTGAAGAAAAGCCTAGTGATTTAAAGTCAGTTACTGTAACTGAGGAGACTGTTGGCTCATTTTGTCTCCTCGAGGCGGAGACCACATCGATCAACGCCAGGTCTTAGCTGAGCCTAAAAAAAACTGTGTCTTTCAGCATTGTGTAGACTTCTAATACATTTTTTTTGACGAAAATGCTTTGCAAAGGACGCTAAGCTTTCCGTAAGCTATCGTTTGATTTCCACCTGTCTTATAGGTGCTACATAAATATAGAGTGCCACGTGTGATAAACTCCTTATTTAGAAAACGGAACTTTCTGTTCCCATTTAGTTTGCCATGTGCTATGCTATTATTAAAGTTTATGATTGAACTACCCGTCTTAATCCTCAAATAAATAAAAATTTGCCGTGTGATGCCGGCTTAGGAAAGCATCACCCCATTTCCTACCCGTGGGTGTCGTAAGAGGCGACTGAGGGATTTGAGGGTTTCAGGTGTATTACAACTTTTAGGCGACAGGCTGACAACCTGTACACCTGTAGTGATACACAAATTATCTCAAACAGCCCTGTATATTTGTCAGACGTGGCGATAGCGATCGTATTTTTACGGCCGTTAACGCTCTGTCTACCCCGTAAGGGATAAAGGCATGATTTATGTATGTATGTATATAAAAATTTATCAGCTTTCAAAACGACTCTGTTAGATTTGCTAAATGTCTGCACCTTCTCGTCAATTTGTTTACCAGTTTTTAGAATTCAATCAGACTAAAATTGGAACCAATTTCCGTTGGAATCTAGTCAAAGCCTAGCGATTTGAAAATCAGTCAGCGTGCGGACCTCTTTACGTCTCTCACAGCTGGAGACCACATCCATCACTGTCAGGCCTACGTGGGCTGAACGAGACAAAAAGCGTTTGCCTGGAAGATCATGAACTTGACTTTCAACTGAAAAACGATGTTGACATAGGCCCTGGCAATATTGATTGGTTGCTGTCGAGGTTTAGTGTTTCAAACCGGAGCGTTCCCCTCGGAATATGGAGGTCCCTGATTCGATTCTCAGAGTTGAGATCTGTTCATCACCTTGTGAATCCAGTTTGGATAAAAAATTGCAGAAATGACCATCTGATTGTCCGCAAAAGATATTGAGAAATTAACACCAGGGTAAATCCGGTCGCTCATCTACTCGACCGATGTGGCGCAGAGGTAGTGCGACTGCCTTTGACGCAGAAGGTTCCGGGTTCGATTCTTTGTGAATTTGTCCCAGTCTGGTTAGGACATTGCGGGCTGAACCACCCGATTATCCGTAAGTAAGATGGATCCTCGTTTCGGATGGCACGTTTAGCTGTAGGTCCCGGTTCCTGTCTATGATCACTTAGACGGCGGTCGTTACACAACCATGTCAGAAGCTTGCTACTTGTAGAAGGCGGTTGAAAAATTCTGACACTAGGGTTCATCGGGTCGTTGGACGACTCGGTTTCCCATACGAAAAGAAGAAGAACATCTACTCGATATCCTAAACGACACAAGAAAAAGATTGGTTAGTGACTTTAAGCCATTGACCCAAGGTCATTTTGACCACGGGTGGCAAACTATGTCTATTGGAGAATTTGTCATTGAACTTGCAATTTGACTTGCAAAATGTCTTACCTATGTATCCAAATCCCAATGCACACAATAATTAGGTATCAACTCGTTTACTGATGAGATTACGCCGAGAGGCGAATGACCGTAATCATGAAAATAAGGGCATCAACCTAAGAAGAGCACTAATTACTAGCTATTGCTTAGCCAAGTACTCTCACCTGATTTGATAGCTCCCTAGCGACATAACTCAATTCAGGTGCCTATTTTTTATTTCTACATTTTGAACTCTGCAGAGCTCGTGGTCGGTCAAGAAAGCCAGGTGTAAGTGTGAGGCGTCACGATTTAGAATCTAATTATGATTACAAAAAATCTAATTAATATTAGACACAACATTTTATTGTGTTTTATAGTAGCAAGTAATACAAATTAGTTAATTATCCATTTTACTGCAACTGTGTCACTCTTTAAACATGAGATTCATGAGTATCTGGCAAATAAGGCACATCGGTTTTGGTTTAGGACTAGTATTAATTGTAAGATCACTTGAAACCTATTATTAATTTGTTTTGAAAATGTCATTTGCAGGCTGTCCTTCATTAGTATCTGCCTAATGAACTGGAGAACGAAACTTATTTGAGGCAGTTTGATTAATAGTACATTTTGAAATCTTGTTAACGGCACAGAGTTTCGTTTAACTATTCGAAGAATTTTGTTAGTCACTTTCAGTCATATTAATTTAATTAGTTATTAGGCGGATCGCACACTTGACGCACGGCGGAGTGCAAAAATATCGCAGCGGTTTGTCAGACTTGAAATGTCAATCCCCATTTTTAAACCGCTCAACCGCTGTCAACGCAGCGCTATCGCAGTGTCGTCCGCCGAGTGCGGTTTTATTGTGGGGAGTGACGTTTCTAGTATGGATCTGACAGACCGCTGCGATATTTTTGCGCTCCGTCGTCCGTCAAGTGTGCGATCCTCCTTACTAGTTTAATGCGATACTGTCATTTTTGCTCGTTTGTGACCCAATTATATCGCTTATACCAATAAAACTACTCAACAATGATTTCATAGTAACTGACAAGATTCATGATTAATGGGATCCTGGAGAAGGTCTGAAAGAAGTAATTAAAAAGTAAGTAGGTATAGATAGAAGAAGTCAATTTTTTATTATTATTACATCTCTTTTGAAAAGATAAAAGAAATCGCGTAGGTACACGTACATAGATACGTAAGTACAAGTATAAAGAGTGAAATCCAAGCTTTGATATCATTATGGTTGTATTTAAGAGGACACGTGCTGACTTCAAAATAAGTTCAACAAAATAGAAAATACAAACATAATACCTACTCTGTTGTAGGTAGGTACCTCAAAGACACGTGGAAAAAGTTGAATACAAAAATTGAAACGGATAAAAGGTAGAAGTTAGCTTTAGAATAAGTTTCACTTTAGATCGATACCGTCGAAAGGCGACACACACCAATATGAATTTGACATCAAAGTTCCTCTACGCAAATTGTGCTAGGTATATCATGCAATGGAACATTATATTTAATGTAGGTGAAATGAACAAAAATAAACTTTTATAACTAAAATTAGTATTATAATTTAAAGTCATAATAGTGCAATATAAAATGTTACAACTGGACAATAGGACGAATCGTGGCATGCAATAAATTTAAAAAATACTTAAAGACGAGTCGTAACGTTGGAAGAGTTTAGATCATGCTAACTTTGAAATTTTAGATTCTTTGATGTCTTTATGTTACAAATATTCAGAAATTCTACGAACTTTACGGTTTGCACACATACCTACTATACGAGTGTATGAAAAAAAGGTTCTTGTCACTGAGTGTGACATTATTTAAATTGAAACCCGTAATCCTGTGCGGAAGGCAATAAGATGCTACCCTGAGGGTAGATGTATAAATAGCAATAAGCACCTATACATCGCCACGCGGACGGAACTGTGCTTAGCATATGAAAGACGTCAGCGAAAATATTAAAATATATAGCGAGCGTTGACCCTATGATAACCGTGTCAGATGAAAAGGGCATGTTCGTGTAAGAAATCAGTGTTGCTTAACAAGATGATTCAATTTAGGTAGTTCTTTCAAGACACGTGCGCGCCTTAATAATTTCTTTAACCCTTAATAAGTGGGTGCTATAATGAGATCTTGAGCTACTTTTTAAAGGAGTAGAACTCACTTTAATTTTTCATGCAATCTCAACCTCTCCAGTCGTCTGCTGTAGCGTATTATTTTAATAAAGTTAGGTAAAGAGGAAAATTAAAAGATATTTGTTTTACGGTGTCTAAGCAAGTGCAAAATTTATATTTTTTATATTAAATCACAGACAATGTATGTAAGTTTATTAATACCCAATAATAAGGTCCTTGATATAATGTAAATTTAGCTCGATTTTTATTATTTTATATTACAAATTCATTCGTTAAGATATTCATCATTAATAATTTCTTATTATACTCTTCTTAGCTATTTATAAATATTTATCCATGATACAAAATGAAAACCCTTATCCTAGTTTAATTATTCAGAAGATGTGATTTGTAATAAATTGGCAAGTGAGGTCACGAGTCGGTTTGTTAAGAACCCGCCCAAGTACCGTATCGAGGTGTATTATTGGATTTCGGTGAATTTATAAGGGATAGGCCTCATTTATTTCTTCTATTGAAAAAAACACAGATCACGTAAGTTAAAGATCGAGTAATCTCAAGATGTTAAATATATTCTCTTTTTGGCACCACACACTACTGGCCCACACAACTCCAAGTGCACATATTCAGGCATAATTTCTGGAATGTCAAGTCATAAAACATCATCGTAGGCCTCGAAGGCATTCGCCTGTCACTATGCTCTGATACAAGATATGCCATGCTTTTTGAACAGTTGAAATATGACACAAAGAAAAAATGACATTATTGAATGAAACAATCCAAAGTCCCTGTGTGCGCGGTTAATATTGCTACTAGTTCCGAGGAAAGTATGGCCTCATGACCAGTGCACTAAAAACAATTGTGACAAAGAAATGAGACGCCTAAAATACTATTTGGTAAAACATGGGGTTTAGGAAATAAATCAATCCGGAAGAGAATAAAAAAATATTTACTTCATTTTAAACAAGGTTACGCTGGCCCACACGGCTGTGACTTTTTCAATGTACGGAAAGCAGCTTCTGCAGTTGTTAAAAGGTCTTTGGCAAATCCAGACAAATTGTTTGTAACGTGTACGGAAAATTGGTGAAAGTGGAAAAAAGCGCGGGAAATTGCGCAATTTCTGTACCCACGTAAAAGCATAATTTGTGGCTTTTACTGGTGAAAGGTTTGTCTAAATAAATATTCGACGGCAATAAAAATATTTTGGCAACCCATTTATTTGCGTTGCTTTTTTAAAACATTTGCTTTTTGCTGAACCAGTTGTATGTAGATCCACAAGAGAGAATAGACCCAAGTACCTAACTACTTATTTACTTACACTTTTGCTTTTTCAATAAATATGATTTTTTATTTCACATAGGTAGAGTAAAATTGCAGCTGAAAGCTCGAGTCAAAATTATATAAATAAATTATTCGAAAGTGTTTTGTGAACATAGTTTTACTCAAATAAGGTAGGTTTAGGAGCAATATCTCAACTATAAGAAAAGTTTTAAAGTAAATATATGTACGAAAGTACATTTATCTTTCAGATTTACACCCTTTATAACAAACAAGAATGCGGAGCGATCAACTAACTAGCGCAGTATCGCTTTCGGTATTCGATTCTACCGATAGAGAGTCGTTTATCAGACAATCGTTTTATTAGGAGCCATCTATTTCAGGAAATTCCAGTATTGTTCTGGGTTCTGTAGGTGTGGGTGGAAACTATGTAGATATTGCCAAGGGCGAGTTGCGTCGCATCGCATTGTAGGTAATCTACTGGTTCTAGGAAAAGAAGAAAGAAAAGGGTAGCGTTGGACGTCCTCTGGCCACATAGACAGTATTGAAAAAATACCTAATGTAATTTAAGACGAATGGTAGTGACTAGATGGGAACATCGTACCTTGTGTCGTATCCTAGGGAAGCCGATGATAGATAGTAATGGCTAATTTGGTGTGATGTGAAGGAAAAGAAGAAACTTTCAGTGTTAAAGCGATTTGACAGTAAAGACTGGTTAATCACACTACATTGCGATACTTGACAGTCACCATAATAACCTGTGCCAGCCCCAGGTTTAATACGATTGCGTGTGTCATGTCGTGCAATTCGGTTTTTATCGGTTTTTTTTACAAGTGAATCCGGAAATATCCTCGATATACATGTGGTTGGGTCTGAGAACCAGTTCTGGGTCCTAAGTCTGCTAAATGAAAATCGTTTCAGCTGGATGTTGATCTCAGTTGGATGATTTCGGTCATTTCGTAGTCTGCTAACAGTTGAAAGTATACAAAAATCACGATGGCAATTGAATTACAGTTGAGTTTCGATGGCGTTACAATGACAAAAAATAGCAGACTTGGGGCCCTGGTTGTTAACCACGTTTGCTAAATGACAAAGACAAAGACAAAAACTACAAATGGTTTGCGTTGCACAAAATATAGTTACCGGGAGCTTTTAATTTTTTTTACATGCCTGCAGTAATTCCGCTTGTATAACACTTTCTACAAATTTTTTTATTTACACATAATATCTACCTACTCCAATAAATGAGCAATTATACCTTTCGTAGAAAATGTGATACGAGTGTTTAGGCCAGACGTAGTAGACTTCCACGTGCGGCTTTGGAATTACACCCTTAGAAATAGAGCTCCTGCAAATTGGATTTATTTTTAGACTGACTGAGATACCAGAAAAATTGGGAAAGAGACTACCTATTATAACATAAAGGCAATAGCAATTTTCATTCGAAATCACTTTGAAATAGATCTATTATTTGCTGAATAGGGAACTGGGACACACAAGACTCTTCTCTTAGTCTACTGAAACCTTCCGTCATATACAATGAGACTACAATGCTACAATTCAATTCCTCGAATACGAATCTGAATCTAATTTCTAAAATGTAGGTCTTCGCTTGTTTATCGCTAAGTTACAGAAAGTATAGCACATCAAGTAACCTTTACTGGTTTTCCACGCAGTGCATTTTGGAATCCGATTCAGCTTTAAGACGAGCGTCAAGAGATCAAGAAATTGACGACCGGTGCGTCGATAGCTCAGTGATAGAGCAGTGGACCGGGTCCTATTCCCGGTCAACGCTTGTCAATTTTTCGATTTCTTATTTTCTTTTACAGGTACCTAAGTCACTCATTTAATAGAATCTGGTGGGATAGTCCTATTAAGGGCTATTTAATACAGCAAACAAATAAGCTGTATACTTACGTGCATTTACTCGTATTTCTCTACTCACACCTACTTTTAGTAGTACATACCTACTCGTAGCAAAACTACGCAATTATGAAAAAACGTAAGTAAGTATATTTTGCACTGAATCAAAGGAAAACGACGAATAGCTGAAACTTATTATTAAGCAATCGTCGACTACTTAAAGACGTAAACCTTGATTAATCTAATAAAACGGGGATTTATTTTAAACGTAAGCTCTTCATCATTTCGTTTTAGCAGTCCAGTAAACCTTCCTTTCCTGGACTTCATTGAAATATCGTTAAATAAAACAGATGGCCACCCTGGTAAGGATACCTGGTAAACTTACCAGGGTATAACTTCTTAGTTGACATATTTTTTAATATAAAAACCATTCGGTGTGATGAGAAGATTCACATAAAATAATTTTGCATCATCAATTATTTGTTTAGCTTTAAAATTCATTGATCAAACGATAAATTATAAAAACAAACTTAAATCGGCCATATCTCAAATCACCATTTTGAAACATACAGTTTATTGCTTTTGTACGTCAGACCACTTCAAGTGAATTAAGAGGCTACCAGATGCTCAGCAGTGCCACCATAATCCTTGTTGATGTTATTTGATGCATAATTAATCGTGTTGATAGAAACGACCTTAAACTTTACAAGATAAGTTAGATAAAGAAATTCAATAAAGAAAGAAGTGCGCCAAGATGTAGAGATTTAGCAAGTTGATTAAGCATAATGAAAGATGTAGTATCCGCCAGTAGAGATACGTGTTAGATGAAGAGTGGTTTATGAATGAGTTTTAATTCAAATACTTAGGGTGTATAACATATAGCACCACTAATGTTTTTGAGGGGCGGTGTATAAAAAGTAAGATATAATAGACTTTCAAAAGTAAGTACGTCTAGGAATCTTTAATCAGAATCACGATTACCTTCACATAATGTTCACATAACTTACTCAATAACTTCTTTTATTTTCAATGCCAGCTTCACTGAGCGCGCAGTAGCTAGGTTTTTAATTCGCAAGAGGGTTGCAGACATTTTCCTTTGCAAACAATATCATTTGCTTAGCTCCCATTGTTTAGTCAGGTGACTGAGTATGGGTCACTGTCCTTTATAAGAGTATCAATACTCTATCTGAGATATGCCAATAGAGAGACAAAATTTTCGACATACAGTAAGGCGGATCACACATTTAATTCACGACGCATCGCTAAAACATCGCAGCGGACTGTCAGATCCATTCAGGTGACTGAATGTGGGTCACTGTCTTTTATAAGAGTATCAACCCTACATTCCACTTCATCTGGTATAACAATTCATTGCTGGACAGGGGCATCCCCTTTTTTCTCTTCATGCTTGACAAGATGTTTGGCGAGCGCAGAACAAGCTGTCGTATATCTAAATGGAACGTAAAAATAACACCGTATATTTTATCAAAATCAAGCGCTTGGTTTTGTGTGTCGTATGCTGCTGTACATAACCACAGATGTTTGACTAGACCTAGACAGTAAAAACTTTCAGCACATAGTACGTAACTTATGACTCAATATATTATAACGCAAAATTTTACGCGATCCGAAGCCAGATAATTAGCGAAACCCTCTCGTTTTCCTCATCCAGGCCACCGCCGAGTGCAAAAACGGGTAATCTAAAAAATCTGCTAAATGGCTGATATCCCACGATTTATGACGGTGCACATTTGTCAAATGAAACTTTGAACCACCACCACACGAAATTTCACGCTAGATGTAATTGGGTCATCGATTATTGCTACATGAGCTCTATGTCATCTATGTGTGTAACTGAGGACTCATCTTCAGATATAAGACACCGGACGTCAGGGTGTACCAAAAACTTTGCAGACGCAGACCATGAAGCCAATAATAGTGTGAAACGAGAATGTTTTTGAACTTGAAATACAAAATTCTTAATCAGCTGACTGACTCAGTATGAGAAGTCTTTTTTATGCATTTCCATGTAATATTAATGTTCGCTAGAGAAAGTTGTTCATTGTCTTTTTTTTATGCAATATTAATGTTTTGTTGTCTGATAACGCCTGTAAAATCTTCGATACACCGTTCCTTATACTTTGTATACTTGTATACATAAATACAACGAGAAAGATAAAATTGTTGCTGTAACACAATACATTAATGGTTGTTGCCTTTGCATGCTGTATTTCCCTAGGTACAATTCTAAGAATAGTACAATATAAGTTTGAATTGAACCGCTGAATGGAATGAAACCGTACATCAAATTGTATATACATACATAATATATAAATCACACCTATATCTAAAAACGGTCATATACGCCGCGTCCGACAAAAGTTTGATTGTCAGCCTGTCGCCAAAAATAGCAATACATATCAAGCATCAACTTGTAAGTTTATTTTATCCACTGGTAATGAAAAGATTTGAGCATGACCATCGGCAGCCATTTACAGGTTTGAGTCGTTTGTCGACCAGGGAGTCTATTTCTAAAACGTCGTAAGTAAATTCGATTCCGTACACGGATATATTTAATACATCTGGCGTGCGCTGCCAAGTGCGCTGAATCGAATTTCGACAGTTTAAAAATACGCTCCCAGGTATTCCAAGCAATTGCAACTTTATTCAGCAAATTAATAATGGTTGAAATTCGGTTTAATACTTTTCATTCAACATAGTCAATTAATTTTGTAAAGCCAATCGTTTTCACACAGACTAGCGGGTCCATATACCCAGACAAATGAATGACCGTTTAAAATCCAGATGAATGGGTAAAACCTATTGAAAGTCGATCTAGTAAGTAATGTCCTATAATAAATCAAGAGGGTAAACGCACCTGTTCTCGACTCGTGGCTAAAATTTATAAAGTAGAATCACTTTGTCAATTTGTTGTCTGGATGATTGATTACCGGTGGAAGAGGGTAGCGGGTGAAAAAGTACTACGATACGGAGAAGATTTTTATAAGAAAGTAGGATTCGACTTTCCTGCATTTCTCTATACGAAATAATATCCATTATGTTTGGATATTAACTGGTTCATTTTATTGAACTTATTTGAATTAAGTATAGCTAATTAATCACCAAAAATATTGTGGAATGTTATCAATGTTCTTATATCCTGTGGCACATCTGAAGTTCATTCACTTCTTTTGCACCTCTAAAAGTAGGCGGATCACTCACTTAACGTACGAAAGAGCGCTAAAACATCGTAGCGGTCTGTCAAACTCATACTATAAATATCAATCCCCATACTAAAACCGCTCAACCGCCGTCGAATGCGGTTTTAGTATGGGGAGTGCCGTTTCTAGTATGGATCTGACGTCACACGATCACGCGATCCGTCGTGCGTTAAGTGTGCGATCCGCCGCCGTAAACCAAATGCATGACACAGTCTTCGCCTTCATATTGTTATGTGAAGCGCATGTAAATGTCAAAGGCACACGTTATAGGCAGTCGTAGCAGACTAAATGCTACGCCGTAGCAAGTTACTACAACATATAAAATTATATTATGTAAGCAATTATATCTGCATAAAAAAAATAAAGAGTAATTGAAATGAGTTCTTATAAATGAATAACACAAAAATGATTTTTTAACTTATTTTCGAGAGCTGTCAGCCAAATGCATTAAAATAACGAGCATCAATTTTCACGCTTTTGATGCAGCTAGCGACATTAAGCAGACTGTAACGTTATAATAAGCGGTCGTTAAGAACCTCACTCACCCCATTAGATACTGCACATTATAAACAAGAAAATGTGGAAAATGAACGTCGTTAATGTGGCAGAGATAAACAAAATTAAGTAGGCAACAGTGTGATACCTTTGAGCGTCTTTGAGACCGCTTCGTGTTTAAAAGCTACTAACAATATTTTATCAAAACACGTTTGAAATAAGTAAAATTGTTGAATTCAAATTTCCAACTAAGATTGTTCTTGAAAGAAAAAAAAGATTGTTGGTAATGGCAACCATGAAAGAATAAAGAGCTGATAAATGACTAACATTTGGACCCATAGTAAAAATAACATACATATATCACGCCTTTATCCCTTGCGGGTTAGGCAGAACGTTAACGGCCGTAAGAATACCGTCGCTATCGCCACGTCTGACACTTTTGAGGATTGTTTTCCAAAGTTGTTCCATAAAACATGTGTATCACTATAGTGACAGGTTGTCAGCCTGTGGCCTAAAAATTATAATACACCAATACCCTCGAGTCCCTTAGTCGCCTCTTACGACACCCGTGGGAAGGATGTGTGGTGATGCTATTCTAAGCCGGCATGACACGGCTAACAATATATAAATAATATAATAGTTTATTTCTGTCACAAAATAAACCTACATAAAAGACACTTCAGAAAATAAACTGCAGGTGAGAGACTGGTGTCTGTTATAAGCGTGAGCCTGTGTTACAGATCACAAAACAAAGATGTTTGCATCTTTATTTTGCAAGAGTCCTACCTATTTGTAAGCTGATATCGTATTTTAAAAATGATTTAAATTTCTATTCTCATCACGCTTTTCAACTCTGCGTCAACGTGCGTCTACCAAAATACCCCAAGTCACGGTATCCAAATGAAATCCCTTTTGAACGTAATGCAGAATGGAACATTGAAGGCTTTCGAAGGGCACAAGTCGTTTGTCATTCCGTTCCTCGTCTTGTGACCTTCCAAGCCTTTAGATAACGACATTTCAGAGTTTCAGGTGAGAGATAAATGGCTTAGGCTTAAAATATGAATCAAATGGATGGGCTTGGCAATGGCAATGGAAAGAAATTAGGCGACGTTATCGCAAATTATGAAATACGTATTTTGTTACCTAATAAAACCAAGATATTAATAGAACATCAACAACTGAGTATTTATGCAACGATTTTATCGAATGTCACTATTACTGCTTGCGTCGCTTTTACCATTTCGGCTACTACGACTCAATCGTTGCTTACATTACTAGTAGCGAAAGTTGCACGCTTAATCAAATCCTGCGTGCGCCTACGGTCGATTTTGTAAGTTTTGTATGATTTTTCAGAGATAAAGGATTACAGTTAAAGTAGATAGGTATAGATATTCCAGTTATAAATTGCTAGATAGTTATATCATGTTTTACCGCAATTCATAAATCTCTTAATGAATGCCCTGTGATGCTTCTTTTATGCCGTGTGATGCCGGCTTAGAATAGCATCACCCCAGTTCCTTGCTGCGGGTGTCGTAAGAGGCTACAAAGGGACTAGAGAGTATCGGTGTATTACAATTTTTAGGCGACAGGCTGACAACCTGTCACTATAACAATACACATATTTTCTGAAACAACCTTGGAAAATGTATGCATAAATCTCTGGAATAGTTAATCTTTGACGGCGGAAACTAATTACTTACCTATCTAATATGTATCTATGCCACTATTACTACCGATATACCTACAGCAGATAAATAACTATCGACGTAGCTACAGGAACTCCGCACTGAAGACATATGACAACGCGGTTATGCTTTTAGCCTCTATGGCAGTGTAGTCATATTTCAGCATTTGGGAAATGGTCGACATTTCTATTGAGTTGTACGTGAATTGCACACACACCATACTGTATCATGGTTCTTGACAGCCACTAATGATAACCAGTTATAGCCGCAATTTAATGCGATAACGTCTCTTTCCGCGAGTGTCGTGACAGGCAACTAAGGGCCTTCAGTTTATTGCAACTTTCGGCGACTGGCTTACAACCTTTCAGAGATACAGGCGTGATATGTATACATATGTGTATTTCAAAAAATACTATCATAAAAAAACGAATGTGGATTCAGCAAATCATGAGATGCGTGTGCTAAGTGCCGTATCCCTATGCTTCAGTGCAAGTTTTTTAGCTACTTGCAATTTTGTATGTGTTGCAGAGAATAGGAATATTTCCGTTTATATTGTTTGGTTATTGCAATTTTTCGTGTCCACCGTATTGATTTAACATTATTGTTTTAGTTTTTAGAATACCGTATTTAAAAAACAAATATATCGAAACCCTTTGAGTATTTTTGTTAACCTTAAAATAGTCTCTTTAGTTTATCATTTGCGGTGCAGTAGTTTCAGTGGTTTTAATTTAAACAACTCAAAATTCAATGTTTTAATGAAAAGTTATGATTATGACTCATATTAATAACTTTAATCATAATAAATGAGATACACTTTCACAAACATATTTAGACCGTTGCTTTTTCTTCTTTACCAGCTTATATTATTATTTTTTACCAAAATAGTTTTTGAGAGTAGCTTAGATTGTAAGCTATTTGTTATTTTTACTATTTCCGTTATTAAAAGCCGTTACTCTTAGTGAAATACCAATAAACTGCACTGAGTCCGCAGACCGCAACAATCTACGACTATCATATTTCATTAAATTGGGCACCAAAATAGATTTTAGGACATAAAACAACCATTTTCCAGAAGTAATAGCGATTTTCTAAGTAAACTCGTAAAATAACAGTCGATTCATCTTTTCGAAATACAGAGTTGCCTAATCGAAGTTTTCGGTTTTATGCTTGGAAAATGCAAAATTTTGCGCTTTGGAACTAACCAGCTGCAAAGAGCATTAAAATATATTCAAAACTTTTCAAGTTCGACTGATTTATTTACCAAATTTCTGCAATATGCGTAGTTTTAAATATAATTTTAAATTGAATAAAGATCACTTTAAGATTTTGTGACACTTTCTGGTTAAAATAACCCATAAAGAATTGGAATTATTTTTACGGAACCATGCCTCACATCACATCACGTGTGGCAGCGTCTGCTACGTAAAAGTCCTGGGTAAGATTATTTCCAAGGCTTTCATATCAATGAATACTAGGCTTGGTGTTCATTGTATATGTTACAATACAGTAGAACAGAGTTTAGTGTCGAGATTATCGAGAGCCAAGAGATACAATATTAAATATCATTTGATTGGCTAATAAATCCATCAAAACGTTCGTTCCCCGAAGGTTTATTTCTTGGAACCTGAAGGCACGATTTGTATCTCTCAGAATTTAATAAAAGTGTGTTCAGATTGTAGAGTATAGGTGTCGTCAGCAAATTATAGGTAAAAGATAAAATATAAGTCCAACTTTTACATGGTTTACAAATTTCTTGCTTTTGTCGTGAGGCACTAAGTCGATGAAAAACCCGATGAACATGAAACTTGATCCAAATATAGATGAAATATGAATATTGCCTAGGTAAGATACCAAGAATTTAACTGCCCCGATGACGTAGCGAATAGTACCCCTGCCTTCTACGCCGAGGGTCCGATCCCAGAAATATTTTGATAAGTCAATTTTAAAAAATTGAGTCGAGTCTGGGTGTTTTCTATGTATAAAATGCATTTATTTACAAAAATGTATATAAGTACAGCTATCTAGTTCCCATAATACAAGCTTTGCTTAGTTTGGGGCTAGATGTCGTTGTGTGAATTGTCCACAATATTTATTCATTAATTTATTTAATTACAGGTAATTTTTTACAATTTTTGGTGATTACTCGAAAATGTTATAATATGTAGATGGTACGAAATTGTTGCTTTCAGGCCGAAATTCACGCAAACGTTTTTGTTACCGTCGAATACATTTTTTATTGCTGACTGTACTTATATTAGATACTGGTAACCTTTTGATATTTACCTTAGATATTGAAAAAAAAAAATCTTGAAATAACTGGGGTGTACCGAAGTAACGGTATTAGATTTTATTGCATGCTTGATTGAATTATGAAACCCTCCAAAATATTTTGATATTTTTGCGACATTTAAATCAAAGCCTACTTATTTTTAGATATTGAAAAGGAGGGTCACAAATTGATAAAAATAAAGTGAAGCTTATGTTGATGATATTTTCGTACCTAAAATTCAAAACCTCTCTGTAAGTAAGTACGGTACAAATATAAATTTGAAAGATAAAACGTGTAATGTTTTATGCTAACTTTGTATACAAAAACACAGTTCACACGCCGAAAGCAATTTCATTTTTAAACAGCACTGTTGATAGTAGTTCCATATTTACTTTGTCTCTTGGCATGCTAACCATGCAAATGTAAGGAAATATCTATCTATAGATAAAAACAATATGCAAACGCACCACTCCACTCAGGACAAGATTCTAGAACATAACCAAGACAGCATAAGGCGTTGGAAAATACTTATAGACAAAGAGTAAGCCACGGAAAAACATGTACAACTTGACAATGAAATTTTTTTCTTAGGTTAAGTGGTGTAAAATGATCCTTAAAACTATAATTTTATGCAAGATTGGAAACATACTACTGTCGAACTTAAAGAGCGTACGTGCCTAAGTTATAGATATTATGACAGATGTCATAAGGCGAAGATCAAAAATAGACAAGAAAAATCCACCGATAAGAGAATAAATGAGATGAAGTAACAGTTATCACAAAATGGAAGCCTTTTGTTGTAGGATGCAAAACAAAATGGCATAGACAAATGCAGAGGAACAATACAACAATTTTGGTAATATTTTTTTGTATGATGTAAGAACATATTCTATTCAATCAAAAGCTTTTCGTACATCGCCTAAATTAAACTATGTACGTACTAGACATGGGAAAAATCACTCACTTAGATGAGCAGAGCGATTTGAATCTTTTGCGTCTGCGGAGTTGAATCACTCACTTAGTTCAGTAGTTCACTTAGTTCACTTCTTCATTACGGCTCCTACGAGTCCTACGGCTCATGAGTGAGCGATGAAGCGAGCGAGCGGTTACGGAGTTTAGTTCAAATGAACTAAAGTGTTATTGAATTGTTTACGTAGTGTTGTAGTTCGCGTCTTTATAGCCTTTTTATTGGAAATATAGTTCGTGCATCAATTTAATGTACTTAAATGTAAGGAAGGATTTAACGAAGTAATATGTGAATTCTTAATTTGACGTTATATTTTATTTTCTGTCTTTAATAAATGTGTTTCTATCTTTAATTCGCCGTGTGATGCCGACTTAGAATAGCATCACCCCACATCCTTCCCGCGGGTGTCGTAAGAGGCGACTAAGGGACTCGAGAGTATTGGTGTATTACAATTTTTAGGCGACAGACTGACAACCTGTCACTATAGTGATACATATGTTTTCTAAAATAACCTTGGAAAACAATCCTCAAAAATGTTAGACGTGGCCATAGTGACCGTATTCTTATAGCCATTAACGCTCTGCCTGCCCCGCGAGGGATAAAGGCGTGACATATGTATGTATGTAATAGGTAAATATGCTTGATTGTAAAACAAAATGATGCAAAACTATCCCGATTTATCAAACAAAAATGTACTCTATTGTCTTACATTTTACGCTACTTTTTGCTTCACGTATCCATACCCGATGGACGCGTGATTTAGATAGCCAAGATTTAGAAAAACATAGCGTCCCCACTCTTTTCTACGGAATTCGATTCCTTTGTCTCTATCTTACGCGAGTGTGTGTTGTGTGTGCGGCTGTGTGCGTCGTGCGACGCGAGCCGCGAGCCGAGCGGGCGCCCGCGAACGCGCGCGCCGCCGCCGCGCCGGCCGTTCGCGCCGAGGTCATGGCTCGCGAGAGCCGCTTGCGTGAAGTGAGCCGGTGAGTTGTGAACTAAAGCTATGTCAGATGAACTACGGAACGACTGAGTTGTAAGAGCGGACTTAGTTCTTTTAAGCCAATCGTTCATGAGTTACCCACGACTAGTACGTACCTATTAAATAAAAAATCGGTTACGTTTTTTTTTAATAACATAAGAAGAACTAAAATGTTTTACTCATCATCGTTCTTAGCTACAACTTTTTACACTGTTAGCTCTTTGTCCTTAACCAACTTTACATACGGCTACTAAAGACATGAAGCGAGCGTTGACATCATCTAATAGACATGTTTTGCTTCTAAGAACGTATACTTATGGGGTAGAAGTCTGTAGAACATGGCGAAACTAGATTGCTCTATCTTGCTAGAGTAGAGGAGCGATTATAACATTCGTTACTATACTAACACTATTATTTGGGACCAACAGGAATAATTCAAACATTCTAAAATTAGGTGAATAGTTTACCTCTGTACTATAGTATATTTTCACTCTAAATGCCAAAATTGTAGCAGTGTGTAATCTTCAGATAGGTATGGTACCTTTTTTGGACTATTATTGACAAAAGGAATTTCAGGAAAATACAGGGGGTAAACAAATACCTGCAAAAATTTTAAGGCGTGAACCAGCTTAAGAAACTAAACAACTTTCTTGTAGGAACATTGGTCGAAATATGAAAATATTACCAACCGACCAAGTCAATTTGTATAGGAGGTCCAAAATAATTTCACGTTTCGACCTATGTTTCTTGGGAAAAGTTGTTCAGTTTCATGGGCTGATTCACCCCTTAAAGTATTTCCAGCTAATATTTTTACACCTTCTTTGTATACATACGTATAATCATACGCAACACCGCACTTCCAGACAGCATAATAAACTGTCAAACTCCACAAAATTATGCGGCACGAGTAAATTCAACCTACACATTCAACTAAGTAGAATATTTTACTTGGAAATGTGTCTTAATTTTTTAAATACGGGCTCCTTATTAAAATTTTCCATCCTCTAAGATGAAAGTAGTGGTTTAAAGTAGTACAGTTTATACCTTCTTGGACAAAGGTTTCGACCTTAGGGACGCAGAAAGGGACATTTTACTGAGCTGGTACTGAAGACGACCATTCCACCGTCTGATGGCATTCAGGGATGATGGACGGGATGTAGGTGGCTTTATTTTCACACTGATTGTTCAGGGTGAGTGAAACACATTTCATTCTAATTTGAAAATCGTCAAGATACGAAGTCAATCGCTTGCGTTGCGTTTCTTAGTCTAATTTTTTTAAACGATTTAAGACTAATTAAGGAACGGAAGATGGTTAATATTTTCCATCTTTTCAGTATGCAAATTTATCAACTTTCGAAAAGGAGGATTTACAATTCTGGTTTTGATAAAGATAAAATCGTATGAAATTTTATATCTTGTTCTTGTTTTCATGAGGCCACCGAGTCGGACGGTTTAGTCTGGTGCCAGAGTTTTTTAAACGCCCACAACAATTACTTTAACTTGGTTGTGTAACGACCGCCGCCGTCTAAATTATCCTAAAAACCAACTTGGAGGTTAAATGGTCTGACAGCTTTTAATTTAGAATTAAATAATATATTGGAAAAATCGACGAACCTTTATATTTTTTTAAACTAAGAAGTCAGCTTAGCACTTAACAGTTCAGCTTACAATAATACAACTTATTCTTGTACTTACACATATAAATAGCTACCTTCTTACCCATCTGTATTCTTTAACCGGTCTGTCTCACTGAATTTCTATCAATTTATATTCAACGATGGTCTTTATAGCGTTCGGAACTAGCCGTCTGCGATTTGTGTACCTAAATGGCACTTTTTAGAAAGCGTTTGATTTAAGAATGAAGAGGTCCTTGCCACTTACGTTTTTTATACATTTTCTTTAGGGTTAAGTATATAGTATAGTAGCTAATAAGTACCTATTTTTGGAAGACATATATTCTTTGGTAAGTATTTGAAAATAATAATTACCTGGTTATGATTATGAGTTTGTGACTCGTTTCCAATATGTTTTCGGCGTACAAGCTTCGCTTAGTTGAAAAGCTTGATGATTCTCAATATCACTTTCTAAGCACTCGCGATTACTTTCACCCATTTTTATTGTTTAAATGATGCCCCGGGCACTCGCGATAGTTTCTAGGTAAATATAAACTATTTACCATGGACTCGATGTTTAAGCGCAGATTAATAATATGATTTATGTTGGGTTTTGTCAGCTATGGGCGCGGGTGTGTCTACTAAAGTACCAGCAACTCATTGTCAGATGACAATGATGGGCAGTGGGCGACTAGATCTTCTGCTACCCACATATTTGTGTTAATAATTTTGATTGTTTGTAAACATTATACACTAGACCAGCACACAACATTCACGATGTCCGACGATCTGTCTGTTATTAAATCGCGCGTTTTTAAACTATCGCGAATGACTGGTCAGAATATTCTAAAAAGTTATCGTTGTAGGACTATTTCAAACTTAACGCACAACAGAGCGCTAAATAATGCAACCGCTGTTGACGCAGCAGGTAACAACGCGCAACCGCTGTTGATGCAACACTAACGCAGCGTAGTGCGTTGGACCTGAATCAACAGCGGTTTTAGTATGGGTATTGACATTTCTAGTATGGTTCTTACAGAGCACAGCGTTACGGATTCGTTATTTTAACGCTGCGTTGTGCTTTGAATGTGAAAAAGGCCATATGTACCTCCAAGTTACTAGTACTTATTTAAAATACCTACAAAAAGATTCAACTACGGTTGTTCCATGATTTTCCGAATCGTTCTGATAGATTTCAAAGGGCTTTTGGTTATCTACATCAACACGTCTCATACTCATTGACCTAGTTTGGATAAGGTGGTTGATTGATACACGCCCCATAATATTTTATAGATTATTTACGATCAAAGATGGCTTGGCTATCAATTAATCCATGGATTAAGTGTGTTAATTTCATATTACTTACTCAGGAAAGGAGCACACTCCTATACTCGTACTATGTGAGGAAATATAGGTACCTACACAAACTTTAAAGATTTCAAATCAAATCCAATTTCGTCAAATTGATCAAACTAAGACGAGACACACAAGATAATTCATTTCAGGATATCAAACGGTCATTCGTCAAAGTGACATATGATTAACCGTTTGTTCATTCGAACACCAGTTCTACGTTCAAGAGACTTTAGGAAAAATGTACGTGTTTTAATCTGAAAGGGCCCTCAATATTGGTCAGACGTGGCGATAGCGACCGTTTCTTATGGCCGTTAACGCTCTGCCTACCCCGCAAGGGATATGTGTATGACGTACATATGTGTAAGACAAGACTAAAGAAACGTTATTCTTTACAGCTGACTGAAGACAAGATGTGAACCAGCAAAATGGAGGAATGTCCTGACTGCGTGTTGTACGCAGCTGTCAACGACAGTCTTGACAGCCTGGACGTCAATTCTACCAATGCCACCTTCATCAACAAATTCTTCTTTTATCAGGTAAGATTTTTGTTTCACCAAATAGACTGTATTCGTAATACGAGGGCTGCTACGTACATATTGGAATGGTGTACTTACAGAAAAATAAAAAATAAACTTAATTATAAAAAAATACGACTCATTCTTATGAGACTCATTAAATAAGACTAATTCTTATGAGACTCATTCAAATGAAAGACAGGGGGGGGGGGTGTAGTAAGCCTTCTCGAAGAGCGATACCTGTGCTCGGGCCCTCCCCGTGAGTAGCGGCAGATGCCGTGAAACTAGTTACTACACCACGATGGCAAACACCAATGCTTCCCCTAGTCCAGCCCTAAAGCCAGCTTTGTGCGTAGTCTCGATCAACATCGAAGGTTTCTCACAGGCCAAGTCAGAAATCGTTTCTGAGCTCAGCCGCACTACACACTGTGATATTATGTGTGTACAAGAAACCCATCGAGATGAAACACAAAGCCGGCCACACATTCCTGGACTCACGCTTATCGCCGAGACCTACCATCCGAAACACGGTAACGCAGTGTTTGCTGCTCCCGGCGTGAGCATAACATCTGCTGAATGTACGACCCAGAACGGCATTGAAATCATAACCGTCAACCTTGGTTACTGCACTGTCACCTTTATTTATAAACCCCCTGGTATCCCTTTCCAGTTTGAGGCTCCCGGAAATTTTGACGATCATCCAGTCAAAATAGTGACCGGCGACTTCAATAGTCACAGTACAAGTTGGGGATACAGCAACACGGATCCATGTGGTCAGGCTGTCGAGGCATGGGCTGAGGCCAATGAGTTAGGTCTGATTCATAATGCCAAACTACCGGCTTCTTTTAATAGTGGCCGGTGGAGACGCGGCTACAATCCAGACCTTATCTTCGTCAGCGAAACTATCAGTCCCCAGAGCGTGAAAACCGTATGTCCTCCTATACCTCGCACCCAACATAGACCGATCATGTGCACAGTCCAACCTGTAGTCCGCCCCGTAAGTGTACCACCGAAGCGCCGGTTCTACAATGAGAAGGCAAACTGGGAGCAGTCCTCGCAGACCATTGATCAGGCCCTGTTGAATGTTCCGCCAGTACCCGAAAACTATAAAAAGTTTGTTGACCTAGTTGCAACAACTTCGCGTTGTTGTTCAAAATTCTTTATTTAACATAATATTTCATACAAAGTACATATTTAAACAAAATGACTTAATCTACTGGTTCTTCAATTTTTACTTTATCAGGCTAACACCTACGAAAGTTTACAAGTAGTAAGTTAAATGGGTGCACACAAGGAGTTTTAACTAACAAATATAACATTAGATTGTACATTTCGACGTAAAATTGTATTGCAATTTTACTTACTGCCTAAACATTTTATTATTATTATTATTATGATTTTTTTACATGTTTATGTTATGGTGTTTGCTAAGATGACCCTAGCAAATCCATAGTACAATAATCAAAATTATACATCAATAATTTTTAAATATTATAATGTAGAGGGTATTTATTTATTTTTCGCATGGGCTATACTTGTGGTCTGAGCACTCACAGAAACCAGTGATCAGTCTGCGAGAGACCCACCGCTTCACCCCGCGCTAGCTCGCGGGCTAGCGCGGCGGGGGGATCGCTGTGACCAGCGTAAGGGGTCAACTGACTGGTCGACCGACGATTCGGTTCGTCATTCACAGGGAACAAAAGATAGTGTTGTGGTAAACGAAACGTTCCATATCTATCGACATAATTTAGGTGGACATTCAGTTTACCGATTTGAGAAATGAGAATATTATCATGTGTTGAGTTTTTGTTGTAGAATAATTTTGTGAGTTTAATTATAAATTGTTTAATTAAAAACAACTTCGCGTAAATTCATACCGAGGGGCTGCCGGACCTCCTACATCCCAGGGCTGTCAAAGGAGTCTGCAGAGCTGCTGAAAGAGTACGAGTCCCATTATAGCCAAGATCCTTTCTCCGAGGATACCGCATTGGCTGGCGAGGAACTGCTGTCACAGATTGGCGTAACTCGACAGGAAAGGTGGATCAGCACTGTTACCAACTTAGGCGCCTCACACACAGGAACCGCGCCCCGACGCGCAGCGCGGAGCGGCAGATCCCGCACGCGGCGACGGAGGAGCAGATCTGTTTCATCGCGCGGCTTGCTCCGTGTCTCCGGAAATCAAATGGCAAATCAGTGGGTCGCCTTGAGAGGGTTCCTACAACAGACAAATCTGTGAGCACGAACCATCTGATTAGTCAGCCATTTAACCTACTTGACATCACTACTGCTATCAAGCATCTTAAATGCGGTAAAGCCTCTGGAGTGGACAATATTGATGTAGAGCAGCTAAAACAACTTGGCCCTGTTGCCGTGTCCTGGTTGCTGCAAATGTTTAACCACTGCCTGGAATCCGCTTCGATCCCCCGTGTCTGGAGAAAATCAATAGCCATTCCAAAGCCCGAAAAACCAACAGACAGTCCCAAAAACTTCAGGCCTATCTCACTCTTGTGCCACACTTATAAACTTTTTGAGAGACTGCTGTTGTCCCGCTTAACAGGCTTCATTGACCCCAAATTGATCCCAGAACAAGCGGGGTTCAGACCGGCCAAGTCTTGCAGCAGTCAGACACTGAAACTCACGCAACACATCGAGGATGGTTTTGAACTGAGGAGGGTAACCGGTGCTGTATTCGTAGATCTGTCCGCAGCCTACGATACAGTAAATCTTAAGCGACTATTGTGGAAAGTGGAGACGATGACAGGTGATCTTAAATTCGTCTCAATTCTTCGAGAACTTCTCCATAACCGCCGTTTTCAGGTGCAGGTTTCTTCTTCAGGACAAAAGTCGTTGGAGGTCGCAAAAGAACGGACTGCCTCAAGGCAGCGTTCTTGCCCCGTTGCTCTTCAACATATACACTAACTTCCTGTCCCAACACATGCCGCTTTCTATACGCCGACGACCTTGCACTGACTTCCCAGGCGACCAGTTTTGAGGAGGTTGAGGTGAACTTATCTGACGCTTTGAAGGACTTAAGCAAACACTATAGAGAAAAATTCACTGAAACCCAACTCATCAAAAACTGAGTCCTGCGTTTTCCATCTCCGCAACAGTCAAGCAGATCGTAGGCTCAATATTGAGTGGCAAGGTGTGCCTGTAGCTCACAATAAACATCCAAGATATCTGGGCATTACTCTGGATAGGTCACTTACCTTCAGTAAGAACTGCCAAAATATAAAAATGAAGGTATTCGCTCGGAATAACCTTTTACAGCGCCTTACTTCTACTGGATGGGGAGCAACACTTCATGTTCTGCGAACTACTGGGCTGGCGTTATCTTTTTCTGCAGGTGAGTACGCAAGCCCCGTGTGGAGTCGTTCAGCCCATGCAAAGCTAGTAGATACAGCCTTAAATGAGACTTGCCGGATCATAACTGGTTGCTTGAAACCGACCCCGGTTAGCCAGCTATACCCAATGGCAGGTATAGCACCCCCAGCTGTTCGCAGGACTGTGGCTAGCTCCCTTGAAAGAGCAAAGATGGAGTCAGATGCACAGCACCCTTTACACGACCACATCCCAGTGCCACAACGGTTGAAAAGTCGCAATAATTTTGTAAAGTGCGTGTCTCCTCTTTGCATCGACCCCAAACAAGCGAGGTGCAAACTTTGGCAGGAAAAGGTAACCCTACCAGCTCCTTTCGTCCCTATCGCTGAAAGCTTGCCGCCTGGTCATGGATTACCTTGGCCAGTTTGGAAGTCCCTGAATAGACTTCGGACCCAAACTGGCCGGAGCAAGGAAAACATGGCCAAGTGGGGCTTCTTGGAGGGTGCCGACGTAAGCTGTTTTGTGTGGTGCAGTCCAAACGATGCACCACCTAATATCGTGTCCGGCGTGCCCCAACACCTGCACAAAGGACGACCTTATGACAGCGTCTGCCAGCGCTGTTAATGTGGCCAAGTTCTGGGCTACGACGGTGTAGTGTCTGCCATCGACACGCTAAGAAGATGAGACTCATTTAATAAGACTCATTATTACTAGTATATATGTAGGATAGATAGATCATGTAAGTCAACTCCACTGCCTACTGTGCCACATTAATCAAAATCTACTAAGATCTTTTTCTAGAGAATACCTACCTAGTATTTTTTGTGTAGAGAATTTAAAATGAACAACTCAGATGCTTAAGAAGAAATCAGATGTTGATACAATCATAATGCTCCTCTTTTTCGAAATTAGGGTCAGTGCAGAAATATTTTTTACGATTTGTTTGCTTTTAAACACGAAATCATGCGTGTTTACGATATCACGCAAATGATTCATACAACTTGGCATAATTTGACTGCATAGTATTTGTGTAAATACCTACCAATTAGGTATTTACATACATAGTATTTTCATACATTTTCATAGTAAGAGTTGTTCAGGTTTGATATACCTATATCAAAAACGCGGTTTCATGGAATTATTGGGAAATTGTATAAGATGAGAGACGGGTACTGGCGTAGAAAATATTATTGACGTTATCAAGAAATCTGAATTTCACGCTCAAGCTGATTCTACCTGCTTTGAAAATTTTTCTCAACATTTTCCAAATGTCGAATTTCAACTCCAAAGCTCCTACCTACCTATGCGACATAGTCTAGGAAAGTCAACCATCGATGACTACTCCTGGTTATGCTCGCCTCACATAACAAAGAGTGTGCGTAATTGTGTGAAAGAATCACAGTTGAAGTATGGGGCTAGACTACATTCTGGACGCGTTTTTCGGTGGTATGCGACGTAAGTCACAAACGCACAGCTATTTTCAGCGACAGTGTTACCAGCGAACGTTTATAAACTTGAAATTTGTTTGAGTAGGGCATTACAGATTATCTCTCTCCCTCTCTTTTTGTGTCGAACACCGAATCGTCCAACGACTCAATGAAACCCTGGTGGCATAATTTTTCAACCGCCTACTACAAGTAGCAGGCTTCTGACAGTAGAAGATTATCTGACTGATATTGATGGTTTTGCTATTGAACTTTACGCAAGTGAATAGTCTACATCAGTCAAAATTTTGCTATTCACATTATTATATCGCAGTTGCTAAAGTTGCATGAGTTAGAGAGTGTATTCAGATAGCTTTTTTCAGAATCACAAAGCAAGAAAATATTATTTTATCTAATAAGACCATACACCCATTACCATTCGGTTATTTAAATTCCTAAGTCTGCTGTGAGTCTTTACGGTCCTCATTTAAAAGGATTGTCCAATAAATATCACTTTAAGTGCCGGCACTGTCGTTTTTGGCATGAGAAGTATATTATTATACATGTCACAACATACATTAGGGATCATCTAGCTGCTGATGGGCTATGGCGACAACATACTAAGTAAAGCTTACATTGTTATCACGAACTATATGGGTAGTGAAACACACCTGCATATTTTATTTGTTCAGTAGTGCAATTTGAGCGCCAGGATCGATTCGCTAAGAAGTAGTAGTGCAATTTTAATTTTTTAATATAATTATATCTTTTTCTTTCGCGTAGTCCAATTTAAATTAAAAATATATTATGTAGTACCTATTACATTTTACGATGGATCTATAAAAATTTTGAAATTACCAATTGTAAAAATTTGAAAGGGAAGATTTGTATTTGTGTGTTAATAATAATGTGACATCACCAGTCAATGGAATTCCGTGAGAGAATCTAAAACATACTTATTGTTTTATTTCATGTAATCTTGCTTAAATCTTCATTTAAACCTGCTTTACATGAGGATTCATGACTAGACATGCCTAAAACGTATAATAATGAACGTTATGCTTACTCAGAGCTTCGAAGGGCACGGAAATTTCTCAGGGTTCGTGGGCAAGTCAAAACACAATTTTGTGTACTTATTACACGACTAGCTATTCACCAAGCTGTGTAATTTTCTACCTACTCTACTAGATTTTTGTGGAAACTAAATACTTTCTTGAAATAAAAATTACCACGCAAAGAAAAATTGAAGTTTACTTTTAGTTTGACTGACTTAGTCCTACATAGCCAGCCAACTTTATTAATAACCTGTCGAAATTGAAGTTGATAATTAAAAAAAAATTCTACAGGGTGCTCAACTAGCAGTATTATGGATCATGCTGGTAGCCATCGTGGCTGGCAACGCTACAGTGGTGCTAGCCCTACTCCTCAACAAGACCAGGAAGAGTCGGATGAACTTCTTCATCATGCAATTAGCTATAGCAGGTAAGGAAGATTCCGAATTGATTAAGTTCAGTGCTAAGGCATGGGTTTGTTATTTTGGGATCACTGTTTAAGCTCTAAATCAATCAAATGAAACCAATTCTTATCATACTGTTAAATTTAAAACGAATACCTAGTAATTATTGTATAATGTTTAAAAAGTTCAAAGTAATGCTTAAAATTTCATTATTGTGAATCCTTTTAACTTTTAGGTATTAGAATTTATGACAAATTATAGATAGATGGAGATATCTATAGTAAAGAAAAGATAAGAGCTAAAGTAAAAAAAAATACTCACACAAAAAGTGTGAGCTTAGGCGACCAATGCGTTTTGGAAGCTAGCAAATACATATAAAAATTTATTCTTGTAATAAAATAAAACAGTTTCGGTCGTAGAGATACATCATTTCTAAGAAACAGCCGAAGAACAGGATATATCATGATTTTATATTGCCACTTACCGTGGAAAAGATCACAGGAAAAAGATCAAGGCGAAGAAACAAACGAAAATTCCAGCCAATAGATGATTATCACCACAAAGACAAGACAGGAACGAAAACTAGAACGAGCATTGCCTTGGAAACGAAAATGTTATTTCCTCAAACGATTTAGAACGCTGATAATTAAATGATTTTTTATTTTATTTACAAAAGAAGTAGAACGGAAATTTCAAAAGCAGCGGTCTGAAAACCGTAATTCTATTAACATTTTTGTGTTTTTTGGCCCTGTGTAACTGTAAAGCATTCTACAGTGCAACATAGATACATAGATAAAAATAAAGCCTTATTTGTGACAACTGATAAGCATTTTATTCCAGAAGTAGAGCACTTTCGTGTTGGTAGTGTTGGTACCTCGTAATTTTAAAGAAAGAAAAAATGCTGGAGTTCAACTCCGGAGTTTTGTTTCCAATATCTTATAACATCTTGGAATTTTATAGATGTTATTCTATAATAATGTTGATAGTAGTACTGAATTGAACCATCACACAACTTTTCTTTCACAGATCTATTAGTGGGGCTTATAAGTGTACTGCCAGATCTAATACATCGAATAACAATCTCATGGTTTGCGGATGGCATAACCTGCAAAGTTGTGAAATATTTACAGGTCAGTATTTAAGTCTAAGATGAAGTAAGACAACATACAGAAATTTGTGTATGGAGCAGGTACTTCAACACGGAGTATTGGAATTAAATAGAATAGCTTAGGTAATCGCTGAGATATTCAGAGATATACTTTTTTTAACGTAAAAGATTTTTCACCTTTTATCTCCTCATCTATTTCTGGGTCTGTGGCAAATACAAAACTTCTAATAATATTAGTTATCACGTCTATTGTTATGTTACGACTCATTTGTGAAGTAAGCTCAAAAGCAAAACCACGCCAAAAGGATATTATGAGCCTTACTTACAAGTACTTATTGAAAATAATATTAGAGCGTCGAGTTTATTGGCTTTCAGCCTTGAAATTGCATAAAACATTTTCAACATTGTTAATACTTTAAATATAATATTTTGTACAAAATTTTGATCGCTTGAAGAAGGATTTATTTTATTGATTTGAGATTAGGAACCAAATAGCGAATACTGTAGGGAATAAACCAGTAATATAATTCCAGTTGTAACTATCCCCTAAAATACTTGTTGTACTCGTTGTTACGAGTAGGTTAGACTTTCTGAATCTTATCACTAACTTATAAAATTATATTTAGTTAGTTAACTCAAAATATTTTATGAGTATTTAAAAACTATCCCTTCAGCTTTATTTTGATTTTGAGCTAGATAATAAACCTACTCCATCAAGTTGTTTGTGCAAAAACTAGTCTATCGTCTATTATGATGTTTTTGAGGTCTTGATAGAAATAAAACCGAATGGGTAATGAATAGCAATGAGATGGTACATAATACCACAGAAATAGGCTGCTTACTGGTATTTGGTTCTTTTTAGTGTTTAGGTCGTCCGTCAACAGACCTAGATGGTTACGAGTAATATTCCAAGTGTAAGATTTTCTCTTTTTGGGATACCTAATAGTCTGTTAACATAATAACATGCCTATTTATGTTTAAATTGATTTGCACCTTTCCAGATCCTACTTGCTTATTCCATTTAGGTTTTTGAAAGCCTTGAAAATCTAATACATTTTTTGACTTGCTATGTTCTACAAACTGTGGTAGTAGATGTTGCTTGGTGCAAATGTGTTTGATAGTGTAATTGACACGAGTAGAATCCGTGATTTCACCAATTGCGCTAGAACACTTGATTGCTCTGTGGTGAGAGCCACAGAATAGTTGGAGCGTATGAAGTAGCTAATTATTGAAGCCCATTGAGTTAAAATTTTGGACCGTACGAAGTGGAGAATTTGAATGAATCCTATTATTATGATGTCAAAAATATCGCAGCGGTCTGTCAGATCCATACTAGAAATGTCAATCCCCATACTAAAACCGCTATCACAGTGTCGTCCGTCGAGTGCGGTTTTAGTATGGGGAGTGATGTGTCCGCCTAATGTGCTTATTGTTTTCTTTTTCTACTACAATATACTGTTTCCTTTTATTGTTGCGATGGACAAGTTGGCAGCGTTTGTTAAATATTACAATTGTTTCAGGGTGTAGTTACATATTCGTCGACGTACGTCCTTGTGGCATTAAGTGTGGACAGGTGCGATGCGATCACACATCCTATGAACTTCACCGGAAGTTGTAAGTAAATCAACATAATTTTTGTTAGGGCATATAAAACTGACATCGACTGTAAAACATATCGTTAGTTTCCGTTATATTTTTATTCCTCTCTGATTTTACTGAATATTTTATTTAGCTGTTACTCATGAAATATTTAAGACTGTTTTCAAAACCAAATCTTTCTGTCTCTCTTTTCGTGCGGGACACCAAGTCGTGCCGCACAAAATGAGAAACGATTGTTATCTGAACTCGCAAACCAATCTAAGATTATTCTGCATCCATGTCAGTAAAACAAAAAAGTAGTAACGTAAAAAATTTAAAACAATGTTTGGGTGTTTTTAGAAACCCTTTTCGTACAGACATAAAAAGTATTTTTAAAAGCGGGGACGGCAGAATGAGTAATATTTTGTTGTTATAATGGGTTTGTGAGACACATGTTTTCCTTTAATAAATTTTGCGCTTTAATTTTCAACCCATATTAACCCTGAGCGTAATATTTTGCTGTAAGTTATCTTTAAATGTCGCCATATGTAATTGTAGTTAGGATGAAAGGTGGATAAAAGTAAAATACAAGTTAAACCACGAAAAAACTAATTGAAAGAAATATCTACACTTGTCCATCCACTCATATATGTTACCCTTCTTGAAAAAAGGCAATAATTTAATACGAGTAAATTTAATGGCGATTGACATGTTTTATGGTCGATCGCACACTTAGCGCACAACGGAGCGCTAAAATATCGCAGCGGTCCGTTATACCGCTATAAAATACCGCTCAACTGCTGTCGACGCAGCGCTAGCGACCGCTATCTGACCGCTAAGACAGACCGCTGCGATATTGTAGCGCTCCGTTGTGCGTTAAGTGCAGGAAAGGCGTAAGTATCATACCAAACCATAAAGTAATGTTATAATACAAAATTAGACAATTAATATTAAGAGCAGTACCACTAAAGCGTATGTAACTTTCAGGGAGAAGAGCGAGAGCCCTCATAGTGGCAGCGTGGTTCATCAGCTTCCTGTTCTGTGTACCAATGCTCATATTATTTGACAAGCAGGAAGTAGAAGGTAAAAATAAAATGACTACTGATAAGTAAAAATAAAATAAGTGGTAAATAACTGTGATATGATGATATCACAGTTTGGAGTAGCCAAGCATTTTACGGCCACTTATTTTACATACATACATACATCACGCTTTTGCGGGGTAAGCAGAGCGTGAACTATCTATCGCCACGTTTAAGAAATATTGAAGGCCGATAATTAGTCGTCAGCCGGTGGCCTAAAATTGTAATACACATGTGACCCTCGAATCCCTTCGTCGCCTCTGACGCCACTTGCGGGAAAGAAATAGGGTGATGCTATTCTAAGCCGGCATCACACGACATACTACAATATAGAGCTAGGACCAATTGTTACACCTTGTTGTGTGTCAGACACGCTTGACTTGACTCCCGATAATTCGGTAAATTAATTATTAGCGGTATCTACGTACGTACAGTCAAGCTCACGTCCGGTTGAACACTCATTTCACCAATCGGTCTTATGTTTGCGGCGTAAGAATAGTCCAATGTCTAAACTGTCTAACCCAGGCCTGAGCTTGACTGTATCTATCCATATCATGTCTCACGTACGTGACACGTCGTTCGTAATGTTTTGTACACGCTACAAATCCTACAAGTATATGCGAAAGTTTGTATATTTGTTTGTTTATTTGTGATTTACTCTTCCATGAAAAAACTGCTAAACCGATTATCATGAAATTTGGCGCACGGATAGAAGACACTTGGACATAGGTTAGTTGTTATCCAGGAAAAATGATCCTGTGTGATGCTAGCTACACTGAAAGAAAATAATGTATGTTTCAATGAAGCGCTTGTTTAAATATGAGCGCTTCAAGTGATTTGTTTGTATTTACAAAAATCTATCAAGATCCGACAAGTGATTGTATTCTTTTACTAAGATACTTAGCTGCAGCAAGAATAATCGTGATGCGATTGTATTAAAACAAGCGCTTAATTGAATCAAACATACATTTTTAGAGCGTACTGGATCAAACCCAAATTGCCGCGGGCACCCACTAAAAACAATATTTTTTTATTCAGCCGCCCCTGGCACCAACCTAACGCAATGCTGGGCGCGTCTCTCAAACCTGGAGTGGCGGTTGTGGATGACCAGCATCTTCGTGTCGCTGTTCGTGGTACCAGCTGTCACCATCTCGGCCTGCTACGGCGTCATCGTGCTCACTATCAGGCAGAAGAGCCGGAGGGTGCTTGGCAAGAGGACCACGGCTAGTAGGCAATGTGAGTACTTTACGATATTTTTTACTGATTTGTTGTGCTGTTTTCTTTGCTTATGTTTTTTCTATTACATACATACATTCATTCACAAATCACGCCTTTATCCCTTGTTGGGTAGGCAGAGCGTTAACGCTCGTAAAATTACGGTATTGAGGACCCCTTCAGATGATTCGTGTTTTCTACTGTTTTCCAATTTTATGCAGTAAAGAATTTTGTTATGTTATGTCATATTTTGATTAAATACGAATCTTATTTTATGTTATTTTGTTATGTTATGCTATATTTTAATAATACCTTAGCCGAGGGCCACCAGTGAGTGGCGCGTATCATACTGAAGCGATTTTTGTCGAAAGCGATGTGAAAGATAAAGAATTCAAATAAAAAAGAAAACTATTCAGAATTCAATTTTTCAAAAAAGGTTATTAAAAAGAACTTTAAATAAACGATTTTTAGTAACCGCTTGCCCATGCTACTTGTAGAAGGCAGTTGAAAAATTCTGACACTAGGGTTCATCAGGTCGTTGGACGACTTGGTGTCCCACACGAAAAGAAAAAGAAGAAGCTTACCCATGCTCCAACTATTCTATATCAAAATTCAAAAACTTTTAGCACGAAAAATTATATTTTCGGGGACCTGACCACAAAGGAATTATTTCGGGTCTTACAAAACACCTTGTAACATTTTGTTTCAAAATAAAGTAAAAGTTATGCAAAAAACGATAAAAGTAGTAAAGTAAAAGTTATGAATAAAAAATAAATGTACATACCGAAGTTACATCTATAGCCAACTTGAGAAGGTATGACCGAAGCATGCACTCAACCAATTTAGAATCTGTTGTAGGTAGCTACGTGTGAGGGGTAGTGACTTGGCCTTCGTTCAAGTTTTCTCATTTCTCAAGCTTCCGACAGCTAGAAGTTTTTCAATTTCTTAAGCCTAGGTTTACCAACGCTCCGACTTGACCTAACCACCAAACTGGCTTTGAAAGGTTCTTTTCAATTAAAAGAGATACGTACAGTTACGTGTACTCGTGATATGTTGTCTTATAATGATTTTAAAAGTTCTATAGTGAGTCTCAGTCAGATAGATTCTGCTATGTCTCTCATAACATGGACTTCTGTGAATGCCTCACTGACACGAAACATAACATGGACGTCTATTTAATATCCAACAAATAAACCATAAACTGACATGAGCCATTAATCTCTCGGTTACTGCAAGCCCGGGAAAATGCAATGGGAAGCTCACCGCGGTGATAATTTGATCGATCACAGGCATTTAAGCTGTGTGTGTGACTCTGTTTGTGAATGTGTATGAGTCCATTTCGTGCCAATAGGGTAACTAACTACCAAAAAACTTTATTTAAGGAGGGCCAGGGACAAAGAGGTGTTTTTTTCATATAATATCATTATATAAGGTGTAAAAATATTAGCTGCATATATTTTAAGGGGAGAATCAGCCCATGAAACTGAACAACATTCCCCTAAAAACATAGGTCAAAATATGTGAATTTTTTTTGCACCTCCCATACAAATTGACTTGGTCGGACGGTAAAAAGTAAAAACCTCCCGTACAAGGTCCAATTTTTTTTTCATATTTCGGTCTAGTTCCTTGGAGAAATTTGTTCAGTTTCATGTACAGATTTGCTCCTTAAAATATTTGCAGCTAATATTTTTACACCTTGTATGAATCAGGATAGGGTATATCTTTTCATAGCAGGCTTTTTTCCTAGAGTTTCCCATAAATATATGTCCAGCAGTGAACGTTGATGATGTATTGATCCATTAAAAAGGTGAAAATTAACACAGTGTGGTTGAGTCGAGCTCAGTTCATCTTTCCGCGTAATCTGTCACATCTGTTTAATTTAATGCGTGTACTGTGACCGTAGACAACCGCGCTTTATGAGAAAATATTGCTTGAGGACATTAAAAAAGTTGTTTAATGTTCGCGGGTTGAATTTGTTTTTTGTACAGTAAACTTACTTTTTGTTTTTAATCCAAAAAAATGACAGTTTTTCCAAAACTCTCGGTTTTTTTGAGATTTCTAGGCATTTAAATCGATTTTAGGTTTTTATAGATCTATAAATTATGATGATGAAAAAGAAAAAAAAGACTCAGAGAAAAGACTAAAAAAAAAGACTCACTTTTGCCGATTTTGTGCCATGGCTAAAAAGTTTTTTCAGTAATACAAAATCTTTCTCAACTGATCGCCTCACCTTATTTTTCCCTAGGCTTTCCACGTTAAACCAGTTAGTTTGGAAATATGTTTGTCTGAGTTCCGCAAAACACGTCAAATCTAGCGCCATTTAATTGCCGTGGAAACAATTAATTACAATTATTGACTAAAATCGCATGAGCTGGGCTGTAGATGACCTAAATAATGATGCATCCGACGTAAAAGTAGCAGTAGGCGGTTTAAGAACTCTGACACGAACCAGTATAGACCAGGATTCTTCGAGCCGTTTGTCAACTCAGTTTACAAGAAAAGAAGAAGAACAAAAAAAACGGTTTACACACACACACATACATACAAATCACTCCTGTATCCCTGGCGGGGTAGGCAGAGCGTTAACGATCACTAAATTACGGTCGTTATCGCCACGTCCAACAAATGTTTCAGATAAGTCGTGTATCACTATAGTGACAGGTTGTCAGCCGGTCGCCTAAAATTGCAACACACATAAAAACCTCAAGTCCCTTAGTCGGCTCCTACGACACCCACGGGAAAGAAATGGGGTGATGCTACTCTAAGCCGGCATCACACGGCAATAAACGGTTTATTATCATAGTTCAATACCACAGAAAATAGTGTTTTTACAACCTCGAGGCATGGCCTACTTACATACAATATTTTTGTTGTTACAGACAGCGACGACATGGAAGGCCGCCGGGCCAGCAGCCGAGGCATCATTCCCAAAGCCAAGATCAAGACTGTTAAGATGACTTTTGTCATCGTTTTTGGTAAGTAAAGTTCAAGACTCACTCATCTGTGCAGTCGCGGAATCTCAAATTACTTGTGGTAGGCAATAGATGAAGAAAAGCTATTCTGCCATATTTCTTCAAGTAGTAATATGAATTCTATAGGTATGTACGTACCCACGCACCAGTATTTAAATTTTGTGAAATCTGTAATCTATTAAATTCCCCTAGAAAACCTACAACGATTTGTTATGAAAATACCAGGGTGGAAAGAAGCACTCAGAGAAATCAAAACAAATACATTTGTAAATTTCAACCATTTCGCCAAACATTCCGTGCTGACAGTACAGCAAATATTTTGACAGCCCTTATTCTTCTAGCCATTTGCTTGCTATACAGACAGACTGACCGTACTTTACTCACTGAAAATAGACAGACAGCAGACATTAGTCAACGATATCGGATTTCCGTGTTATTGTAAACATTTGTATTGGAATAGCAAAAGCAACTCTAAAATGTTGACGTTACTTATGTGAAATTCTTGAAAGTATTTGGTGTATATTAGTATTGTAGGGTAGGCATGAAAGACCAGTCTTACAATAAACGTTTGTCCGAACACACGCCTGTTATTTATCACTGGCGAACGAGTTTGGTTTTTAATTTATCTTTATCGAAAAGTCGCAAGTACTTGTGTAAAATGGGGATCGGGAAGTTGCAGGAGTTTGACATTAAGTCGGGAAATTGGACTGTGTATAGTGAGAGGCTGGATATGTACTTTCTTGTCAACGATGTGAAGGACGCGTCTAAAGTACCTACCTTAATAGCAGTGATGGGTGAAGAAGCTTACCTACTTTTATCAACGTTGGCAAGTCCTAAGAAGCCGAAAGATTTGACCTATACTGATGCCGTGACCTTGATGCAAAACCACTTACAACCTAAACCGTCAATATTAGCAGAACGTTACAAATTCCGGCAACGGCGGCAGGTAGAAGGAGAATCAATCGCAGACTACGTGGCGGAACTGAAAAAACTAGCCCAATCCTGTGATTTTAAAACTAACCTGGAAGAAAATCTGCGGGACCAAATGGTTTGTGGCATAATAAGTGAGTCAACGCGTCAAAGATTATTCGCAGAAGACGACACGGTCACCTACGCTAAAGCGTTCAAGTTAGCTACGACACTGGAAGCGGCGGAGAAAAACGCAGGTGTGGTCGAACGCAATAATGATAACACGATTCCGGTTAATAAGATGCAAAATAATCTCAAGTGTATGGCTTGCGGAGATGACTTTCATAAGACGGAAAATTGCGTCTATAAGGACTACGAGTGCAGCTTCTGTCGGTCCCTAGGCCACCTAAGAAGAATGTGTCCAAGTAAGACTGTAAGACTCGGAATGGCGGGAACAGCCGGTAATAACGCACGTGAGTCACGTGGTAGAAGCGGCGGCGGAGGTCGTGGAGGCAGGCGCGGACGCGGGGGTCGAGCAGGCTACGGCGGCGGCAGCAGCCGAGCGGCTGGCGGCGGGGCGCGCGGGCGGGGCGCCTGGCGCGCGGGGCCCGGGAGCAGCGCGCACAACTATTGTCTGCAGGAAGACAGACTTACGGACGGTCAACAGCTGATTCATGGAAACAACGGCAATGATCTCGAAACTGATGACTACGATGAACCTGTGTATCAAATGTCATTAACTAATTACAGACCGGTATGTATGGATCTGTTTGTACATAATCAGATTTTAAAGATGGAAGTAGACACGGGATCGGCTTTGTCATGTATTAGTAGTAGTACCTACTATAAATGTTATAGTGATTTACCTTTAAAACCTTGTCGATTGAAGTTAAAGTTTTATGATGGTTCAGTGATACGACCCTTAGGTTATTTACAAGTTACTGTGCATTACAAGCACAATGTAAAAATATTAGAACTATATGTGATTGATAACGGTACGACTACTTTGTTAGGCCGGCAGTGGATCGCGGAGTTAGATATAGATATACCTAAAATTACTATATATAATCTGTCACCAAGTGTGAAAACTGATTCCATACACGATATTATTTCCAGGCATGAGGCGCTGTTCGACGGCACACTGGGTCGGTACAATGGAGCCCCAATTAAGTTGCACATTCGGGAGGGGGCTCAGCCGATCTTTTACCGCGCACGACCGGTACCGTACGCGTTGCGCCCGCGCGTGGACGCCGAGTTAGATGCTATGCTGCGCGCCGGCGTCATCGAGCCGGTGGAGCGCTCGGACTGGGCTACTCCTCTGGTGATTGCGAGTAAGGCGGACGGGGGTATACGTATTTGTGCGGACTACAAGGTAACCCTTAATCGTGTCTTAATGGTCGACAGGTACCCGGTTCCTAGGATGGATGATCTGTTTAGTAATTTGTGTGGTAATAATTATTTCACAAAGTTAGACTTGTCACAAGCGTACAATCAGTTAGTACTGGATCAGTCATCTAGAGCATTTACAGTTATCAACACACATAGGGGTTTATTTAAATATAATAGATTAGTTTATGGCCTGGCTTCGAGCCCCGGAATTTTTCAAAAATTTATGGAAAACTTGTTTAAGGACGTGTCAGATGTAATCGTATTTTATGATGATATTTTAATTAAGAGTAAGCATCTTAGTAGTCATTTAAAATCGGTTGAACAAGTTTTGGATATATTGGAAAGGAGTGGTTTGAAAATAAATAAGAATAAATGTGAGTTCTTTTCGGAAAAGGTGGAGTATTTAGGATTTGTAGTGAGCGCCAACGGATTGAGTGTAAATCCTGAAAAAATTAAGCCAATAGTGGACATGCCCCCACCACAAAATGCTTCCAAATTAAAATCATTTCTCGGTATGGTTAATTTCTATGGGAAATTTGTTAAAAATTTATCGAGTTATTTGGTACCACTTTATGAATTGCTCAAGAAAGGGAAGCACTATATTTGGGGAAAAGAACAACATGATTCTTTTTTGCAAGTTAAAAAAGTGTTATGTGGTGCGGACGTGTTGGTACACTATGACACGTCGAGACGGACGGTGGTGACCTGTGATGCCAGCGCGAACGGTCTGGGAGCCGTGCTGGCGCAGTGCGAGCCCGACGGCACGGAGCGGGTGGTTTCGTATGCGTCACGCGCGCTCACTACGGCGGAGAGGAACTACAGCCAGATACATAAGGAAGCCTTAGCAATAATATTTGCCATAGATAAATTTCACCAGTATTTGTATGGAAGGAAGTTTGTTTTACGTACCGACCACAAGCCTTTAGTGAGTATTTTTGGTCCAAATACAGGGATACCTACGACGGCCGCAAGTCGTCTTCAAAGATGGGCAATTAAGCTTTCAGCATATGATTTTAAAATCGAGTATATTAATACGGACAAAAATACCGCAGATGCTCTTTCGCGTATGATACAAACTCACAAAGGGCTTGTGGCCGCCGAGGAGCAGTTACCAGAACAGACATACTTACATTTTGCAACTGAAGCGCTATTGTTAGATTACAAAATTATTAAAAAAGAAACCGCGTCAGATCCTCTACTGAGTCGAGTGCTGAGTTATATAACAGATGGTTGGCCGGCAGACATAGAAATTAAAGAACTAAAGCCGTACTTTAACAGGAAAAATGAATTATATTGTGAGCTGGGATGCGTTTTATGGGGACACCGAGTAGTCATACCAGCAGCATGTAGGTCGGAGGTCATCAGCGAGTTACATGAGACACATATGGGCATAGTTAAAACTAAAGCGTTAGCCAGAAGTTATGTGTGGTGGCCGGGAATCGACGAGACGCTGGAGGCAGCGTGCCGCGCGTGCGAGGTGTGCGCGAGCGTGGCGGATGCGCCGCCCGCCCATGTGCCAAGTCCATGGCCCTGGACTGATCGAGCCTGGTCCAGGTTACACCTGGATTTTCTAGGACCCTTGTTAGGTACGACATATTTCATTGTAGTTGATTCATGCTCTAAGTGGATAGAGGCCATTAAAATGAAAACTACCACAGCCGGTTCAGTGATCGCGGTGCTGCGAGACATGTGGGCAAGATTTGGTTTGCCAAAGCAAGTTGTCAGTGACAATGGTCCTCCGTTCACTAGTGCAGAGTTTGAAAACTTTTTGAGTAGTAACGGAATTGTTCATTTATTCTCTTCTCCATACCATCCAGCATCAAATGGGGCGGCAGAAAACGCTGTGAAAATTTGTAAACGGGCCATAAATAAAGCAGTTAAGCAAAAATTAGACATAGATACAGCTTTAAATCGTTTTTTGTTAGCTTATAGAAATACTGAACATTACACTACGGGTGACAGTCCAGCTAAAATCTTACAAGGCAGAAATTTACGAATGCGCTTGGACAGAATTAAACCGGATCGCAGTAGTAGGGTCACTGAGCGCCAGCTGATCGGCGACGGCGAAGTGAGTGCGGTGAGACTGCGGCAGTTTGATACTGGTGAAGATGTATGGTGCCGTGATTTTCGGTCGCGGGACAAATGGGTTCCTGCTAAGATTTTAGAAAGGATAGGAAATACTGATTATAAGGTTGAGTATGACAATGGAACCGAGGTACATAGGCATGTTGATCAATTAAGACGTAGGGTGGCACGTAATTCTGATGGTATAAATACCACACGTTGTAAAAAAAAGTCCAGTCCGTTGGTTCTGCCGGTGGGAGTGAATGATCACCCAGAGGAGTGTGCGCAGTCGGCTGAGGGAACGGTACAACCCAGTGTGTCGGATAACAGACCCGATACGTTAACAGATAGGGTAAAGAGATTGCTTAAACCTCCTGTACGTTTTGGTTATGATGAATATTTTTGAATTATAGCATTACATACTTATTCGTTTAAAAAAATAATACTGTATTAAGTTATAAAGTGTTATGTTGTTAATTAAGGGTGGAGGTATTGGTGTATATTAGTATTGTAGGGTAGGCATGAAAGACCAGTCTTACAATAAACGTTTGTCCGAACACACGCCTGTTATTTATCAGTATTTACGTTGTGTCTGGCGGAGACAGATATCACTTTCACAGAAAAATATTATTGTTTTTCGGTTTCTTAGTCTTACGTAGCCAAAAAATTTATTCTCAGAAATGGAGTTTAATTTTAAATACTATTTTTAGTATAGACTAACGATATTCTATAAGAGATGCTTGAATTCAGTTTTAGACTGCTTTTAGAATTAAAACATGGGAATCACTGAGAGTAGGTTAACAACTTTCTAATCAAGTGCTAATTTCCCCTTTGTGTGTCATGTGGGACACCGAGTCCACAAAAGACACGATGAATCCCTACCTACTTGTTTTGAAGTACAGGCTTAAGAACCTACTGTTACGCGTGATATTCTACTTTAATTTTCCTTCCACTATGAACGAATTCCAAAAAAACGAGTACCTAGGTATAACTACGTATACATATAAATTTGTAGAGTAGATTTTAGTAGCTTCTGTGGACGGATTGTTGGTTACTTACCAATTTATTTTATTAAATAACTTTTTCCTTCCAGTATGCTCGTTAGTAAGGTGCTAGTGACGTTATACGTTTAACGATGTAACATTTTACAGGCTATAGAGAACAAAATTGTAATTTCTTCACCCCCAGCGGGTTTACTTTGGACTTAAATCAATTACTTAGGGAATAAAATCGATTATGTGGAAAATTGAGGTAAATTATGAGCTTGTAAAAGAAAATGACGCCCGAAATATTCACAAAAAGAGAATGAAACATTAATTAATTTTTAACATGAAAGACTGTTGTAAGTTAAGTGATTAACATTTTTTTCTTTTTGGGGCAATTTAGTATGTTTTGTTTATAATTTTCATTTTAGAATATAAATCACGTGGCGAAAATATGCTTAGATGAAAATCAAAAAGATTTTTAAAATATGAGAATGAAAATGATGTTGAAGAGAAAAAGATTTGTTTTCTTACGTAAAACATAATGTATGTCATTCAAATCATTGAATTTCTGTCTTCGTGTTTCTAGAACCAACTTGAAATTGAAGATGCTAAACTGATTTCATTAATTAAATATTTAGAAACTGTGAAAATTTAAGATGATTCATGCTTTTTTTAAAGTTAAATATTTAGTAGACTATTTTCTTAGTAAAATAGAATTTATTATCAAACCAACTTGCATCAAATTATTTCGTCTCGGGCTTAGTAAATATCATTCTTGCTTGGTTGCTTCTATAAATACCTACTATTTATTTATATAAGAAAATTGGACGACTTTATAGAATGTATTTGTTTTCAAAGTAACTCTCCTATTTCATTTTATTTTGTTTGCATTTATTTGCATTGTTTTAAATTGCTTGACTACACAGTTGAAATTTTATTGTAAAAGAGCACAGTTTTGAAAGCACTGCTAGTTTTTAACCTATTCTTAATATCCAATGAGTTATGTATGAGTTAAATCTCAAAGATATATCTATCTGACGTTAATCAAATCCTAAGCAAATACTAAGATATTCTGATGTCAATTTTGTACATAATCGCCGTCGTGGCGGCATCGCATCGTCACCGAGCTAGCGATGCTAAAAAAATTGCACCGGCCCTCTAGCGGGATGCTGCTGAAAACTAAGTGTGTGAAAGTGGTAGGTACCTTACCTAGCTATAAAAAGCGCCACGTGCACGGTATATAATTAATTGTTTTAAAAACAAATGGAAGGCAGAAACCGGGAAAGCAAACCATTTATGATACGCTAGGGGACGATACCAATTTCCTGAAGCCGAAAACCGCTTGCTAGCTAAATATTTTTGACGCATTTACTAGGATTACATTTTTATGCAACCAGCCCCAAGTGAAGTACTATATCCAGCCTACCACACCCACCTACCCAAATGACCAACTGACTACCCAAAGGACCGACTAATTTCATTGGTACCAATTTTGTCCACAGTGTTCGTCCTATGCTGGTCTCCATACATGATCTTCGACCTGCTGCAAGTCTACCAGTACATTCCCCAGTCGCAATCAAACATCGCGATCGCAACCCTGATCCAGAGCCTGGCTCCACTCAACTCAGCTGCCAACCCTGTCATCTATTTTATATTCTCCAATAGGATATTTATAAGCCTAAGGTGAGTGTATGGTTATGATTACAAATTCATTTGATTTTAGGCCTTAATAAGTAGAACGTTTTCTGTGATTGTGTTAACGGAACGTTACTGCGTAAAATAACAGTTTTTCAGAATGTCCGATTAAGCTGCTATCGAATTATACATATTATTTTTTATACTACTTTTCTATTTTTTTATTTATTTTTTATCCTCTAAATTATTAGCTGTCTTCATAGAAACCGCATCAACCGCAATCTTTATCTTACATTTCTTAATAAAACATCATTATAATCACACCATAAGTTTTATAATTTCCTATCTTATATTTTTCAACACTGTTCTACAAACAAACTCGCCATTAAGTGTAATTTAGAGAAAATTTAAAAGAAGAATAGTATAAAAGCCAGTTCTTAATGAGAAATTGTTTACTAAGTCCTTGGTCTGATTAAATTCTGAAGTCAGTCCGCCTGGTCAAGAGGGCGTTCTATTGGAAAACTTTTAACTTTTCAATGTGGTTTAAGCCCAAGGATGCTACAGATAGAAAATATTAAGCTAGTAGCTTTTAGATCAACGCTTCTTATAAATTTTTAATGAAAATATGAAATTGAATACTGTGCCTGGGAGTTGAACCTAGAAAAAATATTTGCTGGAAATGAAAAATCTCACACGCTACTATTTTCTACCCGAAAAATTAATATTCTTGTAAAAGTCTCATACAGACAAAAAAATATCCAAACTTTATTAATATTAAATGCTACCGCTACCGGTAGATTTAATTACGAATAACTCGTTTAATTACTTACATACGAACTTTAGTTATTGTTGGTCTAAATTAAACGTGAAATTTTAATTAATATCTAAACTTTGCCTTTGTCGCTGAGCCATATCTTTACAATACGGGAATAATTTGATTAATTCTTGAATTCCCTAGTCAATCTAGAGCGTACTACCTATATTTAGAATTAAATGCCTATACAACTATCTTGGAGTTATTAAATAACTGTAAAAATGAAGTTGTAGCTGTCACTATTTCTAAGGAATGGAATATATGAAACACTAGAGATGTGCCAAAAATATACGGCCGACCACCTTTTCATTGTACGATTTTACTTGGCCATAAAATTTTTACAAATCTTTCTTGCAATAGATAGGTTTATTTCAATTTCTTTTTTAACAGGAACGTTCCGCCTTACAAATGGTTGTGGTGTTGGATGAGGAGAGGTGACAATCTCCATGGAAACGAATCTAGGGCCCATACTGAGCTGCTGACGTCTTCCCATCGGAGGACCAGGCATGAGTTAACTGTCAGGGTAAGTATATACGGGTAAATTCTTCTAGGACTACACTAGCATACTCAAGGATAGTGTTACTAGATCCAGAACAAAAGTCTAAAGGCACGTGTACAAAGTATAGCGAGGCGGCAATGGTGTCATGGCAGCGCGGCGCTTATGGAAATGCTACCGCTATTCAGAGCCATACCAATCTGGACAGCGGTTGGAATTCGTTATGTCATTCCGGATTTGAACAGTGTCTATAATCTACCACTACACAGAACTATAACACGATTTGAACTATTTTTACGACTATACTAATCTTTTATGGTATACCTAAAAAAAAAAAACAGTGAAACCCCGAGTACAGTGCGTATGTGACTTGTATTAGAAGCTGATTTCTCAAAGTGGTACCTGCCTAAGATACAATTATTAACATGTTAAAACGATCGAGTATGTAGATATGCAAGTACCCACCTACAGGACTTACTAAAGTGTACAACTAGGTATCTTGCAAAAAATATAGCGCATTGTACGCAGACGTGCAGACGCGTTGTTTCTAACGCAATAAATATAGTACTTTTGATCTTAGCAAGGTGTAATCAGTCCTGCCAGTCGGTTTAAGCACAGCATCCGATTGGCATGGCTCATAGCATTCTTTCAACTGCTAAATGAGTAATCAATGTCTTGTTACCCTTTGTATGTGTCCAAAGCTGATTGCTCGTCGTCTCTGTGCCCTAGACCACCAGCTAGCAATTCTCAAACTAAATTGCCCTTACAGAATAGCATACTAGAAGTAATTAGTGATGCAACAACTTTTGACGTACAACAATATGAGCTTTTCCTATTTCCCTATTATTACGTTTATGTGCATCCATTGTACTGAACATTAATAAACTTGTAAACTTCATCCGAACTTTGACCGCATTGGGACAGTTAACAAATAAACCAACGAAGACAAAGTAACCCGTGGACGTAAGTGGTCACGTACGTGGCACAATTTTGGCACATTTCCTGTTGTAGTGGCCCAATTTGTAACTTGGGCTGCATCAAGAGTTAGGAACTAGGGTTGACACACTCCATCGGCAATACCTCACACAGGTGTTCACGACTAATAGACGCTCTAAAATAAAAATCTTACGCTATCGAAAGTGAACTTACAAATGCTGTTTTTATGTAGTCTTTTTTGTGATCCATGCCGATATTTTATCCTATGACAATTCCTTATAATAAAAAAACTGAACGTTTGAAATCACTATCTGCATGCACTTTATATTATTCGTTGGGTTAACCTCCCTATTGAATTTACTAACTGCTAAAACGATTCTAACGACACCTCGTTTGTGCTGTAGCCCCTGATAAAAAGTCAAGGTACAATATGTATGTTACATACTATTAAAAAACGTAACACTCTTTCTGAGGCAGTCGTGTCAAAAACAAAAATAGACAAAAGTTGTTTGACAAACGATGTAAAAGTTAGAACAAACAAAAAGTTCTAGATGGATGATGTTTATTATGCTTGTCTAGCCACTGCAGTTCGAAAACCAAATCAATCCAAGGGAAAGAAAATTATTTTATGACTTTATTGTTCGCAAATTTCGCGATATAATAGCAACTGTTTTATGGATTTTTTACTTTGTGGAACTATTTATCGGAATCGAAGCTACAAAAGGATACATATTGTTGTCCATTCGAAGCAAATATTTTTTATTGGTTGACTAAAAGAAACGTTACAATTCTATAATCGACTGCGATCTAAGTAACATAAGCAACTAGGATAAACAACATGTTTTCTTAACCTTCTATTGAATTGATATTGTATGATTTTCGATTTTAATGCTTTCTTCTTTCTTTTTGTGTGGGAAACCTTGTTGTCCAACGACCCGATGAAACCTAATATCAGATTTTTTCAACCGTCTTCTACAAGTAGTACGACCGCCGTCTAAGATTCTATCTGGGATCTAAAAATAGCTTTAAAAGAATATTAACTTTTTTGTTACAAGGAACCCTTCGTTTTCGTACCCCAACAATATCCAAGATAAACCCATATTAACTGGAATTGGCACGCTCAAAAACATAACAAAATGCACACCACAAGTTTGGTTTACGGAAAGCATTAACAAAATATACCGTGTTTAAGCGCATTCGTGTTATGTTAGTGCAAGCTAAGTCTAATGTCGAGTATTTTTTCATTGCCTCATTTTGTCCCCGCTTCGTTTCTTTCCTTAGAGAAGTAGATTTATGTTTGTTGGAAAAAATATATTTGTACTTTTACAATGGAACAACTGGTTATAGATACGGTTAACGAAAATTTCCGATCATTATTTTGAAGTTTACAACATTTCTTTCACCAGGTAAAAGAAGACAGCCTGAAGTTCCCAAAACAGCGTGCCCAAACCAACAGCACCAACTCCAAGAAAGTCCGTCTCCACCTTCCAGAAGACCAAGTAGACCACCACATCAACAACAACTGCCAAAACCCTCAAACGAGAGAAGACACTTTCTTGTAAACGCAATGCGGCCAAACAAATAGTCAAGACCAAGAATCGCTTACTGCCAAGCTTTTCTGAAGTAGGTAGACACTTTATTTTAAACTCAGCGGGGCCTGACAACTTCAGATCTAAGGAAAAACGTTTTTGTTCAGCTACACTCGTCAAAGTTCGTTTAAAGTATTTTCAGTATATTTTATAAAGAAATTGATATTATACCCATATCGTACTTTTTTTAACGTTGTGTAAAGTTATAAAAAATACTTTAAGTTTGTTTTATGCGATGAATCATTCTACGTATTCTTACTATAAATAATTAGATACCTAAGTATGAATATTTAAATGAAGTAAGACCTGTTTTAACTTCTCACCTAGAGTTTGACTGAGCATTCTTCTAGTCTTTCAGTGTAAGAACTGGACTTTCAGAAATATTTTATAAATAAGTTAGGTACGTTTAATGATGAACAGATTTCCTACCACAGACTTTACCTACGTAACTCATAATTGTTACAATGAGTATGATTTACTCTAATAATCGATTGCCCTACATTTTATGTCCATGTTATCTATTGATGTGTTATAGGAGCTAGAATGATGGTTGTCATTTTTGTTTCCATAAAAATACCTGTTGAAGCGCTCTTCTAGAGATCAAATGCAAATAAATTCCTTACCATTACCAAACCGCTATAATTTTCAACCGTCATGTGCATATAGGCAGGTTCAGTAATTCAAAATGGTCCTCGTTAGTAACCTGAGACTCCTATTCAAAGTATTCACCTTCAATTGTACACGTCTACGTGGCTATAATTTTGAACCCCCTTAAGGTTCGTCTAATTGTCTTATTCTGGTTGGCGAAATAGAATTATTTAATTCAATGGAAATGTTGATGACATCTGTTAATTATTAGTTATATTATATTCAACCATTTTGTACCAAGCGCTGTGTTGAATGGAGTATAATTTAACTAGATTAGGTACGTAAACTGGTTCTCAAACGCACCGCAAAATTTTGCGTTTTCGGGCCGCGGTATTTATTAACAAAAGTGGTGGTACAAAGTTTTATAGAAATACCACAAAATTTTATCGTGGCATTGATTATTCGTCACAACATCCGATCGATACATCGATCCCGCTAAGGGGTGAATCAACTCATGAAACTGAAAAACTTTAATAACGATTAAAAAAAGGGAAAAATAAATAAATAGTAATATACTTTTAAGTATTTTTTAACTTTTGAGTTCTTTGAATACCTATAAGCTTTAAATAATTCAAATATTTATTATAAAAAATCGACTTCCCATACAAAATGTACCGATGCATTGTATGTAATGTATACGTGTTTTTGGGGTTATAAGTCAATATCTAGGGTAGATTTTTTAAAGGAAGTTGTTTTGTTTTGTCAGCTGGTTTACCCCGTAACAAACCGTGTCGAATAACCAATCGTCCTCTGTATTAGAATAGTGTGAGATTCACATTATGATATTGTATGCAATGACATAAAAATTAATAACTAAGTATAAAAGTTACATGATACTTAAAGATACTCAAGTTAAGATATTTGTACATTAGTTAAGAAGTAGTTAATTGTTGTAAAATAATTGTCTTGTCTATAAACATTATAAACAAACTACAGGGACTTAGTAACGACTATTTTTTCCAATTTGTCTACAAGTTTTGTACGACGAAGAGACGATCTCTTACCTTGAAGCTTATAATAAAATAAAATAAACATTAGCTTGCCTTTCCTTAATGTAATAAATTATTGAGGATAAATAGCTATATACCTACAATATTTTCTGACCCATCTCTAAAAAACACTATCCGAGCAGAATGAACTACCAAAAAAATTACCGGGGAGGCCTTTGCCCAGAAGTGGGATCCTTAAGGCTAATTATAATATAATAATTATTAAATATATATTGATCCTTCTAAGTTTGTTTGCGGACCGAAAAAAAAAACTAATAAAACAAACGTTTTCACTTTTACTTTTGTAGTTACCTCAGTAGTACATTTTTCATACAACACCTGAACCATGTAAAATAAAATATCCATATGTACCATATAAATCACTTTCTGGTAGAGTCATTTTGCCACGGCTTCGACTACGACTTTTGCTGCTCGTAAAATAAAAATCTACGAGATATATTAACAACTACCTGTATTTTAAAACCGGAAATGATGACCGATTCAATTTAAAAAAACATGAAAACAATAATTTAATTGAAATTTGGTGTAATGAGGGCATCATTATAGGTTGTAATTATTAATTTTAAATGTGCCAAAGCATGTAAGAGTCAAACTCTGCATTATTCGTCATCTAATTATAATATATGTGTCTCTGTAAAATAATAAAATGATAGAAAATACAATTTGGACAGTTTCATACTTTGTTTTATTTACGTTTCTCATGGGTCTGTAAATAAAGTCAAGAAATAAAGCCTTTGAAAAAACGACTAGTTAAGTAATAAATAAAACACTCTTCGAAATGCTTAGGTTCAATACTATACTATTCGCCTAGCAAGCGTGGTGCGTATTGTAGGTACGGCAGACAAATCTTCAATAAAAAAAGAAAGAGACCCATTAGGTGGATCGCACACCTTAACGACGGACGGTTAAATATCGCAGCGTTCTGTCAGATCCATACTAAAAATGTCAATCCCCATACTAAAACCGCTCAACCACTGTCGACGCAGCGCTATCGCACCGTCGTCCATCAAGTGCGGTTTTAGTATGGGGAGTGACGTTTTTTGTATGGATCTGACAGACCGCTGCGATATTTTAGCAGTCCGTCGAGCGTTAAGTGCGCGATGCGCCTAACTGTTCTGATTTTTTTTGATAGCAATGACGAACGGCTGGTTTTTGTCGATTGGTATTCCACCAAGAAAAACAGAATATGACTTACAGACAACTGCCTTACTACAAAAATTTGAGTGGAAAAAACTAGAGTGACAGTGGAACAGTTTGGCAACACAAGGATTAATCTATATTTTCTCTTTTTACCCAACTACAGCAAGGCAAAAAGGAGTGTTATTTTAAAAGAGCCTTTTTCCCTACTTGAATTAATATCAAACATGTTTTGCATTGCAAACAACAACCAACTTTCCCGACAGCACTAGCAGCACTTTGAGTGTTACTTATCGTAAACTAGCCGTGACGGACTTGACCAGTCATACAGGATGCAAATATTCCATGAAACTGAACAATATTGTCCCCAAAAACATAAGGTCGATGTATGTAAAAGTTTCTTGCACCTCACATACAAACTGACTCAGTGGATTGGTACATTTTGTAGTCTAATTTTTTTTTCATATTTCTACCTATGATGTTACTTGAGGAAAGTTGTTCAGTTTCATGGCCCTTTTTACCCCTTAAAAGGAAGTCAGTATTTACTTCCTAACCCCCTGTATATATAAAACAATACATTACAGCGCGTTTTCTATATACAAACAGTATATAGAAAACGCGCTGTGACTGCTAGACGGCTCGAATTTTTTAAACATGTTTGTCCTATCACACTAGGTATCATTCATGTACCTGTCTACTACGTTCATTCCTAAATAATAAAATAACATGTCGTACTGGCATCACGCCCTACTGGACTCCCTATAAGTCATAGTGACGTCAGCGCCGTTCCCCTTCTCCAATTTTCACTTGTGCAGAATGATTTTCCGTCGCGGGAGTCAGCCGTGTAATTATAGGGTCGCTTTCAATTCGCTTGACAGCCTTTCGAAGTGGAAACAGTGTAGTACTAACGTTATAAATTTTTTGAAGAATGTGCCTTAATTCTTAAACAGACCTACTGAAGGACAAAACTGCAAAACTCGAAGTAACCTGCTAGACCTTCATCCCTCATGATTACCTATATTATGATGATCATCATGAATGAACCAAGACGTGGATGAAGACCATAGGAATCCCATCAGCTGAATCAACAGACCTGGGGCGGACGAGACGGCTGCATATCGAAGATGGGGATATATCGTGTGGCTTTATGGCTGCTCTCACGCCCCACACGTGTCGGACGACGCGACGATTAGCAGTTTCTAATGGCCGGATCGCACACTTAACGCACGACGGAGCGCTAAAATATGGCACTGGTCTGCCAGGTCTCTACTAGAAACGTCACTATCCATACTAAAACCGCACTCGACGGACGACGCTGCAATAGCACTACGCCGACAGCGGTTGATTGGTTTTAGTATGGAGATTGACATTTCTAGTATAGATCTGACAGATCTGCGATATTTTAGCGCTCCGTCGTGCGTTAAGTGTGTGATCCACCTATCTGGAAAATAGGTTCTCTAAGGATCATGCCCTTTTCCCACAGGTTCGTTTACCAGCAAAACCGAACGGGCAAAAATACGGCAAAAATTTCATCGTCCGCACGCCATATAAGTCGCTACTGGCACACAATTTTCTACAGCGGCAATAGTTTCGCGCTGCAAATCCGTTAAGCCTCCAAACACATAGAGGGTGTTGTTTTGATAGTGCATAGTATGGTGACCCGGCAAAATCGGGTCAAAGCCACCTCTAATTCGCACAGCCTGTATTGATCCCTACTTTAATTTACACCAGGCTTTGTTCTTGCAACTCTTTTGTTTCGAGCGAGGCGTATTTTTGAATCGACAGAATTTAATTTGTTTGAAAGAAGGTGAGTTTTTTTGGCATAAAATACATAATGAAGCAAAATAAAAAAGTGTAGTTAGAATTTGTAGTAATTCTTTATTGACTTTTTATTTTCAGCATTGATGTTACTTTTTGTCAAATTTTTATGAACGAAGTAGGTTGGTACACGAAAACTTTTAGTAAATGACGTCTTCACCGTTTTCACATTTTTTCCCTTGCCCCTAAGGTTAATAAACGCTATGATTTGAAGCCATAAGTTAGGACATTTGTCGCCTATATGACCTTAAGGAAAATCGAGACCCTTTGGTGATTTAGTAACCTTTCTGTACCAGATTGAGCTCTCAAAAAAGTGCTCTGTTTTTCTTTTGCCTAAAATACAATACGGGAGTATTGTATTTTTTCATGCAATTTCGTTATATAACGTTTATTAAATAATTATTAATACAAATTGTAAAAAGTCATTAATATTAACACCTTTATCATTTTTATTGAGGTCGGAGTTAGTAATACTTATTCATAATTACTTATTTATGACAGTGTGATTCAATTCGATCAAAACGATTTACCTACCCATTTCAAATATTTTTCTTGTGAGTATGCGTGAAATAACAACATAAATATGCAAATATGGGAACCGAACCCCGATCTTAATTAAACATAAACACCACCAGTTGGTTGGCACAGTCTGCGAGCTCAGGAAGCGGGTAATCGCATATTCATACACAAAATGGATCAGAACATTACGGCAATTCATTTAAATACGAATACGTTTCCTTCCACCTAACATGCCGATTCCTGCCTACCTATAAAATGAGCGGTAGTAACAAAAACTAAAGAAGTTTTGTAAATAATATGTATAATATTTTTAAAATCCGGGCTTAATATAGGCTATTTGGGTAAAAGTTTGGCAGCTGCTCCCTGTTTTGTTAAAATGCAGATATGCCGCCGATGTTGCGAAAATTTTATATAACTACCTATTGTGCCAGACATTAGGTTTTTTATAAAAAAACACCTAGAAATATTACCACATTCGTACCTTGTTGCCTTGAAATACACATTTACCTAAGTAGTTCTTTCTAACTTGATAACGGCCGTTAGATAACCATGTCAGAAGGCTCTACTACTATTAGTAGGTAGTTAAGGAAATCTTATACCAGAGTCATAGGGTCGCTAGACGACTTGGTGTCCTACATAAAAAAAAGACTAAAAGTAAAGCGAAACCACACATAATTCGGATTTGCTTGCACTTCAAGCCCGTAGACCACCCACCCAACTAGTATATTTTAAGGGAAACCAAGTTCGTAAGAAAAACACCATGAAAGAATTCCAATTCAATTTTCTCGCCACGGCAAAGTGGCCTAATTTACTGATAGGAAGAATGCCATGGAATTTTTATTAAAGTTTTGGTTTCGGCACACCCTGCCTGCCACCGCTTTGCGATGCCAAGAATTCATGCCATTTGGTTCCTATAGATGTGATGTTCCTATAGACGTAGTGATGGCCGTTTGTCCGAGAATTATTTTAGCTTGATTTAAGGCGGTTTGCCAAGCTAGGTGGCTGCCCTCATCACTTTGATATTCATAACTAGATGAATAAGTAATTTATCGAAAATTCGCGGGTCGAGATTTGTATACCTGCTGAACCGTTATATATCGAATGCCGTTTTTAATATTAAATGTAGTTACTGACAGTAAAATTGATTTATATAAGTTCCCCCTTTTAGCACTGAACAATATTTTTCAAATAATCTACAGTAACCAGCATATATTTGATAATTACAAGTTCAGTTTTCTTTTTACTCATTAAACTACAATGAAGCCACAATAATTTTAAAATACCTCAAGACAAGCATTATCAGAAATAAACAACTTTTTAAACTAAGTAATAATCAAGCCGATAATCTAATCGAAAAGTTAGTCGATGTTAAAACCTAATAAAAGAATAACACGCGGTAAGTAAAAGAATTTATTATTTCGTAAGGAAAGCTCGAATATTAAATGAAAAGATAATCTACTTTTCTTTGATAATATTTGTTGATTTGGTTGTATTTTCTTAGATGTTATCCAGCATCAAAAGGTGTGTAAAATGGATTTTTATTAAAATCTCAAACTCAATTTGGCTTTTGCCGAATGAACTTGGAATAAAACGTATTTAATTTGATGTTTTATTTTATAAGTCCACAAAATTGCTACTAAAGTGTACGAAAAAAAAAACTTGGAGGAAAATTCTTAGAACTAATTCCCTACAGGCAATCAGAAGTTAGATAGAAGTAGGTAATAAACTAATGATAAATTATCTCGGAAAGTATTTTGCAGACTTATTGGGAATACGGGGATACGGATATTAATGAAACAAAAACTTAATAGTGATACACGACTTATCTGTAATGACCCACAAACAATTGCCAGACGCGGCGATAACGACCGTAATTTTACTGTCGTTAACGCTCTGCCTATCCCGTCAGGGGTTTAGGCGTGAATTGTGTATGTATGAATGATGTGTGTAAAACTTAATATCAATCTGATAGGTAGGCACTTTTGTGAATGTTGCGGCTACGTAGTTGCGGAAGTTTTGATATTGTAGTTACGAACTATGAAAACTTTTAGTAATTAATACATTAATTTTATATACCTATCTATCACCGAGGTTCGAACCAAAAATAACCTCGAACTATGTAACCAATTTCTAAAAATGTGATTTCTGAAATCGTGCACGTTATTCCGCAACGACTGGTCTAACCACTCGTATCACAATTTCTACTAATCAATTGATTTGAGTAGTACAACGTGGGAAAAGCACGTTTAGTAGCAAACTGTCGCATGCAAAATTCTAAAAATAGAGTTTGTGATTCGAACCGCTACGTCATAGAAGCACGTGTCGAAACTCGTAATTCCTTATTAGATTATGTATCATGTTTTCCACTGATACAAGTAAACATTAGGGACGTCTGTTTATTGTTCTCGGGATGATCAAATACTTGAGCCATTGCCTCATATTCACTTGAGTAAATTCAGGAACAACCACAAGTTCCCTCTATTTCCTGTCTATTTTAGTAAAGCATCATTTCACAAATCTAAAATTGACCCTATATTTACTAAAGTTGGTCGTGTTTATTTTTGGATTCCGTATACTGACTGCTACATAATAGTAGTTAAGTATTATTCTATGATAACGGTCTTCCTACTTATTGTCCGTGAAGCAACCAAAAACAAATTAGAGTAATATTAGATAGCAGGTAGATACGTACCTATAGGTACACACAGTTCTTCACAGAATTTTCAACTGCATAGCGGTAAATACGAAAAAAGACTGGTTCGATCTGCTAGCTTCTCTCGCCAGAAATTTCTGATTTCCTAAGTAAATACCTACCTTTCAATCCAAACTCCCTAATGAGGATAGATCTCTATCCTCATCCTCAATCTATTCCGCATTATAGAAGTTCTACCCTCCGAAATGCAATTTTGAAAATCTTCATTTCACGCTTGTAACTTTTACTGCCACGGATGCGTACCAGTACCTAAACTCGACAGAGAATTTATTCGTAAAGTGTCAGCAGGTACTTATTTCGGATTACTTAGGGCAGGATGTAATATCACATTACTCACGATATAAAATTAACATATATCACGCCTTTTCTCTTGCGGAGTAGGCAGAGCAATCACCTCCGCAAATATACGGTCGTTTTCGTTAAGTTACAAAGATATATCAAGCCTTTTCTCATGCGGAGTAGGCAAAGGAATAACATCCGCAAAGATACGGTTGTTATCGCCACTACTGACTAATATTGCAGGCCGTTTCAAATATTTTTAATATCACTGCCTAGAGGTACACACTATATAGATATACTGACAAGATGTCAGCCTCTCGCCTAAAAATTGTAATACCTACACATAAAACCCTCAAGCCCTTAGTCGCTTCTTACAACACCTCCTGGAAAGAAATGGGGTAATGATTCTTGTTATTAATAAAAAAAACATTATATGGTAAATTGAATAATTAGGTCATGAACAGGTTGGCTTATGTAAGGGTAAGCCTTGTAAGTTATGCCAACTCAGTGAGTCAACTCGACTGCGTAAGCCTGGTGGATTATATCTGCTTAGTTCAAGGAACTTTCATGGATTTCCTCCACTTTACCTGGAATAAGTTTGATTAGTAATTCAGTCTTATCATGACATTCATAATAATTTGCTGGGAAAGTACTTATACAAGTACTAAAAGCTCATATCGCATACATTTGAGGAATAGCCTCAGGTATACGGGCTTTTCTTATCACGGGTTTATCATTATAGAAAACTTTCAATAATTTTCCGTCGCATGCAGGATTTGAACCTGCGAGTACTAGCGACGCCCCTACAATCGTTGCTTATGAAAGAATATCTAGACCAATAACGCGTGGCATGGCCTCATCTACGGGAAAGTTTTGCATAGGTATCTGTAAAGAACCCGTATTTGGTAAGAAGCGGTATAGAAAGATGTAACACTCTTCTAAATAACTACCACGTCTCGGTGTCCCACACGAAAAGAGAAAGAGAGAAATAACTAGTTACGAAATTGGGAGCGAACGCGACCGGAGGGGATGATGATACATTTAAGTACCTACCATATTAATAACTAGTAACGACAGGCAACCGGTACCGCAAAGCAGAAGTTTTGGCACGCTACATGATTCCTGGTACATACACATACCACGCTTTTAACCCTTGCAGGGTAGGTGTGATATTATTATGCGTATCTATGGAGCATGAATAATTCGTGGTAATGGTAAGTATAATATTATTACCTCCCATCTACTACTCGTTTTGTTTTTTTTTTAATATTTCAAAGCAAATTTTTCAATAACCATAATATTTAACTTGTATAAGATACTACGCTAGTACCTATTATTTATTCAGTGACGGTTCTACCTGCAGGTATTTTATTAGACAATAGAGAGAATTAAACTAACTCTATTTTATTGTACTACAACAATGTCATATTATCAATGAAGACGCTGGGATATTGTGGACTGCGGATAAAGTAAAGCCATAATAGCATGCCGAATTTGTCAGTGTTAGATACATGCTAATTTCGACCTAAAATGGTCCCAATTTCTTTGAAAAAAAGGTTATCAATTTAAAACTTTAAGAAATTGAAAGTTTGTATAACATTTTTGAGGAAACTGGTATTAATAATATTATCATACCTACGCAATTTTACAGAAGTTTTTATTGTAGGTAGAACAAATAATAATATATTTTGTGGTATGGTAAAGTAGGTAGGTACATCATATCTGTTCTCGAATATCTTAATATCTATGTGATTGTAAAGCTTATACAAAATCGGTATACAATATTTAAAAGACAGGCTACTTATAACCTACCGCTTGTTTTTGTTAACGTATATTCTAGTGAGGATTTGTCAAATCGGACTGGGTAAAATGAACTTAGTTTAGAAACCTCTGTGGCCCGCTCCGCTAAAATGTGGTTGAACTTTAAGTTTATGCCATCGTAAACTGCAGGTTATGCGGTGAATATTATGTGCAAACCCTGGAGGGGAGTTCAGGTTATGAAGTTTGCTGTCATATTTTCTTAAATAATATTGAATTTGAAAGGCTAGTACGGGATTTTTGTTGCACACAAAAGTATTATGTTTCCCATTTATGGTATGGTCGATAACAACGGCCAAAAGTTCGTACAACACGTCTTATTTAAAAAATGTGCATTATTTCCAGTTGAAATATCAACATTTTCAGTTCTGTGAGATTCCGCACTTAAAACTCGTACAAAAACTGGATATGATAGCACACGTCGCCGCTTCCAATAGCGGCTACAAGTTGTTAACTGTTACAAACCGCATTATTGTTCGACGCGTGTGCAAAACCAACACTGCTGTTTCAAATGGGTACATAGTATCTACTATACTAGATACTGATCGGGGGGAATGCATAGGCACGTGTGCAATTTAATGCATATCTAAGTAAGATGGTCAAACTTGCTGCAAGTCTGTCGTCTCCATAATATGATTGGAATTTATTAGCATGTTAACAAGACGTCCAGTCTAGATTAGGAACAACTATCAGGATCTGGATCAGGAGTCCAGGTATGTCGGCTTTCATAGACAGCTGTCATTTAGATTTGCCTTATTCCATAGGGTACATACGGATCGTAGTTAAAAGTACTCGTATCTTCCAAGTTATTCCAAAAATCCTTCAACCGTCTTCAGACGCAGTTTTCCTGTCATCAAGTAAAAGATGGGAATAACTTTTATTTACTCATTCGTGCTGTAGAGGGCACGAAAATCCAATTTAAGTATACCGGAAATTGTGTATAAGACCAATAGGTTGAATAATGCGGTTACCTACCTTGAAAGCTTGAAGGATGCCCTGTGCGTTCAGAAAGAAAATAATATCATACGTTTCCATGAGAACGGGAATTTATCGAACTCTGTGGTTATATTTAGATAAGTAAACAACAATTTGCAACGCAGGAAATAGGTTTTATCAGTGAACGGTGGAGTGTTTTGGATCTGATTTTATGATTTTTTTATCTAATTCCTCGTGCACAACTTGCGGCTATCATCTGCTTGTTGTCTGGCTGGATCACACGCACATATTATGTGGTAAAAAAAAATTACCGTGCTGTGTTTCGTTTGTAATATAAAATAAAACGTAATTATAGAACGTTTAAACAATACGTATATATAGGTGACGGCGGCCGCGTCAAAATTATAAACCTTACATTTGTGAAGTCGTACCTACAACAGCTAGATGTGAACGTTGTCATGAGTCATGAGGAAGAGGTTTTTGTGTTTCGTAAGGTACAGTAAGGTCTCGGTGTTGATTGCTGGCTAGAAAACTTCACACCTTGATGGCAGTATTGACACATCCACATCAATGATTTATGTTGATAGGTTGAACAAAGGTTCTGGGTTCAGTTCCCGGTGAGGCACTTATAAAGTTGAATCACTTTTTTGAATTTGTTCCTAGTCTGATAAGGACATTGCTGGCTGTCCTAAAAGAAATATAGTTCCGTGCTTTGGAGAACACGTAAAGCCGCTGGTCCTGGTTGCTGTCTATGATAAATTAAGTCTGTCATTTGAAATACTAGTGATCGATTTGGTATTGCGTGCGCTTATAAAACATACAAATAAAGGAAATAACAAGTAATACCAAGAAAAGAGTAGGCGCTATTTCTGACCGCAAGACTCATTTTAATGAAAAACTAATAGTAGCGACATCTGTTGACACCGAGCTGAACCTACTTATACTCCAGTCTACAACGGATGAAAGGAAAGGGAACGGTGGTATCGTTCTCGTAGCAAACAGCTACGCTTTTAGTTCACCACGTCTAAAACGACGTGTAGCGCCCTGTTTTCAAGGCGAAAGATTACGTTTTTTTTTTTGTTTTATACCTGAGGTTACCGATCAGGAGATCAATTTCTGAATTTTTTTCTCTTTAAGTTTCGTGCACGAAAGTCCCATACGACTGGTATAACCGACTGGACTGTACATGTTTCAAATTTCTTTTACTTGATGTTTTTATAGTAAAAATAAGTGAGAATTGACAAGTAAAGTAGAACGTGAGATACGAGGATAAATAAGTAGGATATTTTCGCATGAAACAAAAACGAACATTTCTGAAATTGAGCTTCAGAAGGAGGTAAATAGAGGAAGGGACAATATTTACCTACGTGTAAAATAGAAATAAAACATAATACACACAATACATGTAATAATCGCCAATAATATAAATTAAAATTAGTTACATTGCATCTTATATACAGTTCAATTATAATTAGACATTTCTAGTACAAAAATAATTATTTGTATATATCATAAATATAGGAAATAAGTACTTTGCCATCTACTTTGCTAATTTCAACTTGACATAATGCATGTGCGATTCAAAGGAGTTATTAGTACAAGGTATTACTTTGTTATGAAACATCACCTTCTGGTTAAACGTCAAAGTAGTGGCGCCCCCAAACAGGAAGATAATCCCTGGCTAAATGCACACGCGGGTCATCTGGAAACCAAGGTATCACATAGCGCCAATAACCAACTACAAAGATTATTTCAAATTAACAAAATGGACAGTAATTGGTATGTATAGTATATGTTATGTAAGTCGATAATACATAGGAATTCATAAATAAAGCGCAATTTTTTTACAAGGTATCATTGATTTCATAAAATCTTTGTGACTAGTCTATAATTTACTTCCCCAATCTATTGTGTAGATATTCAGACAATTTTTTTCTCTGACTGGAGCTAGTGTTGCTACAAATTATGATACAGAATCGGGGAAGTACAGTCCAGCTCAGGATAGGATAGGCAGTTTTGGATTCTGGCCCATTCTTATACCGCGCCCATAAGAATAAGACTTACTTTGACGGTTTGAGGGGCCTAACCGGATGTGAGCTTAACTGTACACGTTTAATGTCGGGTTCCGGCTTCGAATAGCATCACCCCATTTCTACTACTGTACATAAATACTTCGATTCATAATAGTCAAAATATAAAATTACTTGCTAATAATACTAGTTTAGGATATTTGCATAAATTTATATTCATTTTTTAATTAATATCTATACATATAATAAAGCTCAAGAGGACCCAAAGTCTGTACATACAAGATATAAAAAAAAAAATTGTTTCGTGATACTTAATATTGATAACAAAACACGTTACTGCATTTTTTTTAATTTTTGTCTGTTTGGATGTTTAGATGTTTATATGTTTAGATGTTTGTGTGTTTGTTTGTGGATATGCGGAAGCATCACGCGAAAACGACCGAACGGTTTTTGATGCAATTTGTACCAAAATGTCAAGTAAATCACCGACCAGGTTATAGGCTAAAAAAAACATACCCCTAAAATAAGGCTGGCTGCTACACATAAAATAAGTTTGTAAATCACGTAAATTTCATAGTGCCGCGTAGTAAAAAGATGTGTATGGGCTTATTGGACCCGAGATTGATTTCAAATTTCGAACTGGCCAGCACGAATTGTGCCACTTTGAATAAGCGCGCAGAAAGAAAAATAACATGAGGCCGTACTTATATTTTTAATCTATATTTTTATAACCTCAATAAATGAGTTTGTCGAATTATTACCCAATATTACGACAAGAAAAGTAAAGTCTACGAATATGTCTACGACTACAAAAATATCTCTTTAATATTGGAATAATTTTAACTTTTAATAATTCAATATTTTTTACACTCGAAAACAAAAGTTCCGTGGTACAAGACGTGTAAGTTGCGTACCAGACGATACAATCTTTATTTATGGATCGTTTTCTTGGTGCGTAATTTACTATTTACCGCGGGAAAATTGCAATAGCTTCAAAGCAAAAGTTTGTGTGAAGGGATATCCTTATTTTTACCGCTCCAACCGTGGTTAAAATGGCTCAGCGGAAGTGGATCTGCTTATGATGTAAGTCGACCAGCGAAGTTCCACAATTTTTTGTTTTTAATTTTTCTTGCTAATTTTGATAAGGCTATTCTTTATATCTACGTTACTAGCCAATGTTGGTCTGTAACATACTGTTATTATATGTTTAGCCGACAATACCAACATTATTTTCAGGGTGCACAAACTTTTTTCTGAAACATTAATTCGAAATATGAATAAAAATTGGACTACTCATACAAATTGGCTCGATCGGCTGGTACATTTTCTATGGAAGATATTTTTTTTCCATATGTTCTGTAAAGTTTTCCTTACGAAAGTTGTTCAGTTTTATGAGTCATTATCATCGGCCTCAAAGCCTCATATGTCTGTGCCAGACGATCCAATCAGTGTCTCAGATAAGACTTTTCGTGGCTATAGGTATAAATCGATTTGGAAAACGCCGGATTGCCCAAAACAAGGCCACTCTCTCGGTCTCCTTGGCTACCTCCACAGGAACGACGAGTCGATACATGAGGAGCCAAGTTGGCTGCAGGATAGAGCTCTGTCACACGCGCCTGACAGAGACCCCTTTCCGGGTTTGAATGTAGACTCTGTTGTCCTTCTCCAGGGCCGGTCTTGGGTCGGGTTTCTCCCTCGGTTGATTCTTACGCCGCGACCCCCACGGGAAAAGAGGAATTATTCTACTCTGCCGGCAGCACACGGTCTTAATTAAATAGCCTTAGGTACTTAATTAAATGTAACCCTAGCCGCGGCTCCGCCCGTATGGAAATCGGTTATCCCGTGGCATCGCACAGAAACTTTTATTACGATAAAAACTTTCCTATGTGTTAGTACAAGTTACCCCTTATAAGTCTGTTCCCATACATACATCCATACATATATCACGCCTTTATCCCTTGCGGGGTAGGCAGAGCGTTAACGGCCGTAAGAATACGGTTGCTATCGCCACGTCTGACATTTTTGAGGATTGTTCTCCAAGGTTGTTCAAGAAAACATGTGTATCACTATAGTGACAGGTTGTCAGCCTGTCGCCTAAAAATTGTAATACACCAATACCCTCGAGTCCCTTAGTCGCCTCTTACGACACCCGCGGGAAGGATGTGGGGTGATGCTATTCTAAGCCGGCATCACACATCATCTGTGCCCAATTTCATGAAAATCAGTTCAGCAATTTTTGCGTGAAGGAGTAACAAACAAACAAATCTTTTGTATTAATTTATTAGAAGGAAGTAGGATAGGATAGGATTTGTAGTAGGATTACTTGGTTTTTAATAAGCTTATGTTTTATTTATTCAGACTCATGAACTCGGTCTTTATTCATCCATCACAATGTTAAGAAATGTGGCATCAGTCTACTTCACGGAATCGATACCTTTGGAAGTAAACGCACGGTTTTAAAAAATCTGCTAAAATGAACTGGAAAGCCAGGATTTGGAACAGGGCGTGACTAATCTGTAACCTGATTCAACCTACAGGATTCAAAAAGACCAAACATATATAAAAGAACCACCGTTTTCTTACTCTTTTTTGCATGTGGAAATCGTAAATTTAGGATTTAACAGTTTTTTTAAATTACATATAAAGTGTAAAAAAATTAGCTGCAAATTTTTGGACCTCCCATACAAAATGTAGCAGCCGAGCAAGTCAACTGTATGGGAGGCCCAAATGTTTTTTTCATATTTCGACCTATGTTGCTTGGGGAAAGTTGTTCAGTTTCATGGACTGATTCACCCATTTAAATATTTGCAGCTAATATTTTTACACACTGTATAGTCGGCGAAACCAAGTTTTGGGTACCTATCTACCAACAATTTAATATAAGCTTATAATATATTATTTTATGGTTCTTAGAGTCTATGGGGGGGCCTATGTTTATCAGTGAGCTTCCTTTATATAGCTGATAGGATGGATGATATATGGCGAAACGAAGTTCGCGGGCACCAGCTAGTTACTAATTAAAACTAGACATCGAATACAACTTAATTAAACGGGTACTAATTTCTGAATATAATTATTATTTTACACAGGCTTACTTTAGTACTTATTCATTTATATTATTTTCTCTTAAAGTAAATACTCATCTTAATCTTATTTATCATAGTCTTTGGTAATTATAAAAATGCATACTTTCATCCTCTAGTTCTTATTTTCTCGTTACATACCTATAATACACATTTTTCAAATCTACATCATCACATTTCATGTAATATGTACCAAATTATACAAAACCAAAAAATTCAAGAGTAAGAATGAATTGATTGATTGTCAAGACAACCAAAAAACACATAGGTGGTAAGAAACATAAAAAGGAAAACAAGCTTTCTGATAGAACGATATCTTTGTTGGAGCAGCGAAGAAACCTAACCATACATACACAAATAGACCACAGTAAATTACTATCATTAAATAAATCCATCAACAAGGCAATAAGAGCAGACTTAAGAAAACACAACTTGAAAATAATAGAAAACACAATTAAGCAGAACAGGGGACCGAAAGTTTTCCAAAGAAAGATAAACAAAAATAAACAGGAGATTAGTAAACTAAAAGACAAATTCGGAAACATCGTGACTGACCGCAATAAAATTCTGAAAATTGTCGAGGAGTTCTACCAGGAATTATATACATCTAAGTCAGCAGAACCTGATACACCAGAACCTTCAGATCCAAGAGCGCCTCCAACAGAGAAAATAGATGAGGATTTGCTGCCGCCAATCATAGCGCGAGAAATTGAATTTGCTCTGAATCAGATGAAAAAGGAAAAGGCTTCTGGTGAGGACGGTATCACTACGGAGATGCTGATGGCAGGAGGAGAACCCGTGCTAAAAGTCCTGGGGAAACTCTTCAACAAGGTTTTAGAAAAAAGCATAACACCAAAGGCCTGGAAGAGTGCGGTGGTAAAAATCTTGCCCAAAAAGGGAGACAAAAGTTTAGTGCAGAACTACCGACCTATCAGCTTGCTCTCCCAGGTATACAAACTTTTTGCAAAAGTCCTGTGCAATAGATTAACCCGGACACTAGACGAGTATCAGCCAGTTGAGCAAGCGGGGTTCCGGAGTGGATACTCTACGGTTGACCACATACACACGATTAGGCAATTGATGGAGAGATGCAGGGAGTACAACCGACCCTTATGTTTTGCCTTTGTTGATTACGAAAAGGCTTTCGACAGTGTAGAACATTGGGCCGTGTTACATTCTCTTCATCGTTGCGGGGTAGACAGTAGGTACGTAAGTGTTCTCCGAGACCTGTACAGCTCAGCGACAATGCGTGTGCAATTGCACGAACTTACTAGCCATGTGAAGCTAGGCCGGGGTGTGCGCCAAGGAGACACTCTTTCTCCTAAGCTCTTCACAAATGTCCTTGAAGACGCATTGAAGACTTTGAATTGGAAGGAGAGGGGAGTCAACATCAATGGCGCTAAGCTAACGCACCTACGTTTTGCCGATGATCTGGTACTCATAGCTGAAAAAGTGAGCGACCTCAAAAACATGCTAGAAGAGCTGCACACTGCATCACTTAAAGTCGGCCTTAGGATGAACTTGTCCAAGACCAAAATTATGTTGAGCAACTCAACTGTACCGAACATAATTGTCGGTAATAGCCCTATTGAGGCAGTTAAAGACTACATATATCTTGGACACAGTTTATCCTTTGGTCCGCAGTCACAGGTGAAGGAGGTTGACAGGCGTATTCAGCTAGGTTGGGCCGCCTTTGGTAAACTTAAAGACGTCTTTAAATCCAAGATCCCACAAAACCTAAAGACCAGAGTTTTTAACCAATGTGTCTTGCCCACGCTCACTTACGGTACCGAAACATGGACGCTCACAAGGGAGAGCTTGCACAAAGTGAAGGTTGCACAAAGAGCCATGGAGCGTTCCATGTTAGGTATCAAGCTTCAGGATCGTGTTCGCAACGAGGAGATAAGACGCCGAACAAGAGTCGTTGATGTCGGGAAGCGAATCACGAGACTGAAGTGGGGGTGGGCAGGACACTTGGCTCGTAGGGAAGATGGACGGTGGACCAAGGCGGTAACAGAGTGGCAGTCGAGAACAAAAAAGCGTCCAGTTGGCAGACCACCCGCTAGATGGACGGATGACTTAGCCACCGTTGCTGGTAGACAGTGGATGCGGGAGGCACAGGACCGGCGCAGATGGCGAGAAAAAGAAGAGGCCTATACTCAGCAGTGGGTAGATGTGGGCTGATATGATGATGATGATGATGATGAAGAATGAATTGAATGCATTAAAAAGGCAATACATGTTTGTCGATTTATGATTGGAAATTTTAGATTTTATTTTCGTGGAAGACTTAATAAAGATTTTTACAAGTAAATGGTACTTATATATACAGTCCTATTTACCCCTCTAAGATTTCGGTTAAAAATCAACTTAAAAAAAGGTTTTTTTTAAAGTTCAAAAGAAATCTAATTGTTTATGATAGCCACAACCTGTACGTTTAGAAGCAAGATACAGAAAAATACCTACCTATATTTTGTATATATACACCATTTCTTTGTAACTTTATAAAACGCTTTAGAACGAAAGTCCTCATTTTAATCGTAGCGTGGCTGCGCGTACGCTCGTGGCATGTGGCATGCGCACGGGACTGGTCGTCGCTAGAGCATCACGTCACGGGCCGGCTCGCTGATTGGTCGCTGTCAGTCACGTGACGAGATGAGGACCAATAGCTGCGTTCGGCGAGGGTCCTGCTTGCTCGACACGCTGTTACTTTGCGTGCGGTTCAGGACCTAGAATTAGAAAGGCTGATTTACAGATAAAATTGTTTCTTTGAACATTGAATTCATTAGTATGTAACGAGTGATGACTTTTGAATTTGTTACTGAGTTAAAAACTCAAATATTATATCAGCTCGCGTTAAGTTTTGCAAGTCCTCAAGACTAAATTATAGTTATTTTTTTAATAAATTAATGGTCATCATCCGTTTCACAATCTGTAAGTAATTCCACGGTCTACTTTACTTCAGTAGAAACATTACACACATTCACATAACAAGGCAAAGCTGTAAGATCTACCAAAAAAGTTCAAATCTTATTTGTATTTCATCTTTACGATTAATTTTCGCGACTTCAAAAGCTATTGGTAAAAATAGGGTGTTATTTCTTTTGAAAACTGAAATTTGGAAAATTTACCTAATTTTTACACCTGGGTCTGAGCTATGGTCGGCCCCTGACTTCGCCTGAATATAAAATTCTTGAATGTGTGTAGAGCCTGGGATATATAAATGTCAGGTTTAGTGTAGTGAAAATCGTGTTATGTTATCTAACTACTTAAAATAAAATTACCAGAAATTCTATTAGAAATATGATTTATCTTATTTCGACAGCCTAAAAAATTGCTGATGTTAGTAAATAAAAATAAAGTGGTAAGTATGATGGTGTGTTTTTTAGATATTATGTTCAATGATTGTCGTAGCTCTCGAATCTAGTATTTGTATTTACCTACCTACCAATATAATTAGGTTTATAGTGTCTTTTGCAACCCTAAATATATATTTATTCGTAGTAGTAGATAAATACTAAAAAAGAAACTTCCTAAATAATCAAGAATCTATTAGATGGGTGGATAAAAAGAAAAGGAACGACACCTTTTATTTTGTTCTTGTAGCAAACCACATTTAATTCGGTCTTGGGGTTTAGATTTCCATTACCTAGTCTTAAATCATCAACTATTACTAATGACAGGGAAAAAAAATTATCTTGCAAAATTATTGTTTTGTAGTCATCGTTTGCGCATAAAGTCTAAGTAAATTGTGACGCCCTTCTTCAGTCTCCTGTAAATTTTTGGTACTCACAGTGCAAGGGCAACAGAAAACGACTTCCTGATAGTGAGCAGCCTGAGAGTCAGCACAGGTTGGTAAAGTTACGAAGAAGACATTAATTACTGTTACTCTATGTGTATGTGTGTGTAGACTATGAAGTCGCAGGAACATTCGATCTTATCGTAGTTGGTAGACAAAAGCTGCAGGCAGAGAATGGTAAGAGTAGGGCATTCTTAACATTTAATTCATTGCCAAAGGGGCTTCAATTTGTCCTAAAGTATCTCATACTTATTGGGTAATGGTACAAAGGACAGTAGGGGCTCTCTAATCTCTCTATTGTGTAGAGGCTCTCAAAAGCAGTAACACTCACAGTGGCAACAGAATGCGACCTCTTCGCGTGCGTGGAGCTCAGCAGGTCCGAGTTGGCAGTGGACTCGGAGCGGGAACGCAGCGTGCCGCGGCCGGTGCGCCTGCGCCGCCGGCCCCACCACAGCCAGCGGTAGGGGGGCACCCGTCTGGAAACAAAACACCACGATGAATCATTACCTACTGCCTCAATTTAAGTAGCGAGTAGAGTCGGTGGCGAATCAGTGCACTTGTACAAGTTGTTGTATGAAAACTTTGGTGCACTGACGCGCCTTCTCTACTCGCTACGTGTGATCAAGCCTTGAATATGCACAAACAGACGCGTTTCAATGAAACACCGATAGCATATTTTTTTTGTTGACGCAGAAGTTTCCAGGCTCGATTCTCAGTGGGTCACTCACTCACAAAGTTAATATTTATCGCTTTGTGAGTTTGTTCCCAGTCTGAGTATGACATTGCAGGATAAACCAACTGATTGTCTCTAAGAAAGATGGTTCCGTGTTTCGGAGGGCAGGTTAAGGCGTAGGTCCGGATGCTGTCTATGATTAATGAGACGGCGGGCGTTAAAGCTCTGCCATTCTGGCACTAGGGTTTAATTGGGTCGTTGGACGCCTCGGTGTCTCACACGAAAAAAAAAAGTAAAATAACCTTCTCCCCATAGCCCTAAAGTTTACCCCGTATTATTAAATATACCTGAGGCTTGCGTAGATGTGGGGCGAGAACATGCAGCATATGAGGGGGTTGGCAGCGGAGTTGAGGGGCGCCAGGCTCTGGATCAGGGTCGCGATGGCCAGGGTTGTCTGCGTGTGCGGCAGCTGGTCGTACACTTGCAGCAGGTCGAACACGATGTACGGGGACCAGCAGAGGATGAATACTGGAAAATACAAAACGTAAAAAATGCTTTAGGTAGTTACTTGTATCATTATTTTGTAGATGGTTGTAAAGGAGGAAAAAAAATTGCAGAAAATATTTTAAGGAGTGAACCAGTCCATTAAACTGAACAACTTTCCCCAAGGAACACAGGTCGAAATATTAAAAAAACTGGACCTTGTATGGGGCAAAATTACCAACTGACCAAGTCAATTTGTATGGGAGGTCCAAGAAAAATTCAAATATTTCGACCTATATTTCTTGAGGAAAGTTGTTGAGTTTCATGGGCTGATTCGCCCTTAAAAATATTTGCAATATTTTTCACACCATATTGTAGCCAATTTTAGCAGTAAAATCCTTTGCACAGTGATGTAGCTATGTAGTAGACACGTGAGTTTACCTTACCACAGACGTTATTCTAGTTAAAGGCAACGGGAGAACAAGGCCCGCTCGTGTTTATCACCAAAACACAGTCCAAATCTGCTATACGCATGGAGTCGCAGTGGTTCCTATTAGCAGATCGGTCGAAGAAAGTATCCTCACCTTTCTTTACATTATTATGCATCGTCCATTAAATTTAACATAATCAAAAGCCATGTCACGTGAAACCTTACTTCCTTCAGTATGATTAAATTTGAATTTTTGATTGATTATAAATTCGGAATTCGGTGAGAATGTAACTCATCGATCACTTTAGCAAGTAACCAGATTATTAATGTAACGTAAAGTCACGGAAACTGCCAAATCAAATGAAGCATGAATCTGATGATAGCTTAAGCCTGCTGATATGGAAATTATACGAGTCTATTGAAGGTTTATCAGTAAGAACATTACAGGTACTACTGCTGATGCTATTTCCTAATGGCTATGTAGTTTGTCTGACTTTCATATTAGATTAAAAATTATAGTCGAATGAACCAATTTCGTTCCGTAAGTGACTAAGGTCCATATTTATAAATTTGCTCTCAACTCTGAGATCGATCTCAAGTCTGATTTTGACAAATGTCCGTCAATACTAACAGCATCTCAAAGTCGCACTCAAGATCGAGATTCGGTTTACAATTAAGAGCCTTAGTTCCAGTGAGTGAGTGAAAGCAATACTCAGGTGAATATGTACCTATGCGAAAACTTACCAAAAACTATGACAAAAGTCATTTTAACGCTTTTTATTTTCGCTCTCGGTATCAACCCTCGAGAGCTGGCCCGTCGTGAGTCTGGATCACATTCCATTTGACCTGGAATAAGCATAGTAAAAATTAAAATTAAATCTGTAGAATAACTGTAAATTGATTGTAGAGTAAAATTTATTGTGTACAATAAAATAAATAAGTAGGTAATAAATATTGTATTAGAACATTGTAATTGTATTGTATTTGTTGTTATACAGGCTGTAAAAATATTAGCTGCAAATATTTTAAGGGCTGAATCAGCCCATGAAACTGAACAATTCTCCGCAAGGAATATAGGTCGATATATGAAAAAAAAATTGGACCATATAGAAAATTACCCACCGACAAAGTCCATTTGTATGGAAGGTCCAAAAATTTCGCATATTTTGACCTAAGTTTCCTTAGGAAAGTTGTTCAGTTTCATGTGCTGACTCAGTCCTTAAAATATTTTTACACCTTATAGATAGGTAGGTTAGGGGAGCGCCGGCGACAGTGACCGTAATGTCTGTAATAATAAACATTACTCCTGATTATAAACTAACAAAAACAAAAATAATAGCTTAGGATAGTCTGACCCTTTCAAAAATTTACAGCATTATGGAGCTTTAGATAATTGTGGGTACTTCTTGCTCCCAAACCTGACACGGACTGTCTTAACGAGCCGCTTTGAGATTCAGATACCGGTCATTAAGAATTCCTTTGCGAAATCTATTCCAATTTCAGCAAAAACGATCATTACGGTCATCATACAAAAGAGGTCCATGCTACCTCGCCTAAGGTAAGGTAGTCCAAATTTCTCAAAGATCTTTAGTAGCATATTAAATTGTAGGCTGAGGTAACTTTAAAATAGACGAAACAGTGGTCTATGGGAAATTGTAAGCTTAGGTCTTGGGTTTTGCGGGTAGCGGCGCAGCAGCGGCAGGATCTTTTGCATACATTCAAATGGACCGGTTGTCGGAAACAGCAGCGGTGCGGGAGCGGACAACGAGCGCCGCGCCCCCTAAAAAAAGAAAGCCGAGCGCGCTGCCGCCGCTGCTGCCCCGCTTCCCGCAAAACCCGAGACCGAGGCCTAAGTCCAGCAGTAATGTCTCATTTCATAAATAAAAAGTACCAACCATTTCTCATAGTTTTGGTCCTCCTAGAGTTGACCGTCGGACTCATGACCACCGCCTTGCTTTTAGTCCAGATGGTGAGTACTATGACGGCATAGCATGCGGCGATGGTGACCGCTGGCAGCACGAAGATCATGAAGGAGACCAGGGTCATCCAGATCTGCCATCGGCGGGGTGTGCCTAAGTCTATCCAGCACTGCATTTGGCCTGAAACCGAGAAGATTGATTCTAAATCAATGTCACGATTGGCACCCACCCGCGTGACAGGCCTGGCCTAGTGTGAAGTGCACGAAAAATCGTCTACCTGCATGTTACATAAACAATTATTTAAGAGCTCTCTGAGAAGGCATTTAGGTAGGAGGACAATATTACTATCCAGCGTCAGCGAAAGCATAATAACGTATTAGGGTTTAGGGCTTTAGTCTAAAATACCAACATATTTGTCAAACATGGCGATATTGGCTGTTTATGCTCTGCTTATCAAGCTAAGGATACACGAATTAAGTTTGCATGTGTAATTTTCGCAAACTTTCGTAATTTATGAGAGTAAGTAATATCATCAGAATATACTTTAAGTTTAACCGCTGAAATGAACATAAATACCTAATTTAATACCAACTTGGATTTCAAATCAGATAACTCGAACTACGACGCAAAGTTACAGTACAGATGAAGAATACCGACTATTAAGAGTAGCAAATTTTAATTTCAATATACCTACTTAAATGTTTTAAAAAGAAAGTAAGCAGAGAGAAAATTTTTATTCCGTTCATAAAGTTAAATCTATTCTTGCTTTATTGGATTAGTAGCTTACAAGTATACTTTCTTGCTACATGAATCATGCCGGCTTATTATCATATCACCTTTGTTTAGAGCTGAAGACGGTTTTTTTACTAGTACTTACGTAAGTATCCTTTTAATATATAAATTATGGGCACCACAAAAAAGTTGGACGCGAGTCGAACGCTACAAAAAAAATCCTAGAGACGCGTTCAACTTGCGTCTAATTTTTTGTGGTAAGGTCCTATGTGTTTTACATTGAACTTTTTATTTCTGCTGTGCATGTTGTACAAAATATTATTTTAAAATAGTAAAGATACATATATGCGCTACAGCGTCTCCTAAGACATTTTACTGTTCTTTATAATCTACTGTGGCATGACTGAAACTTTGTTTGAAGTAGGTATTTTTAGTATCAAAGTGAATAAGTATGTGAAGACATCGTATTTCATCCTTCCTTCATAAGGACTTGGAGTATTAAATTTCACAGATTGACTGACAGCATAGCATGTGTTTGGTATTGGTAGGTAGTGATAGTGCACTATGCAGCGCAGTTTGTATAATTATTTTAATTAATTTGTGTAAAGAGGGGTCTTAAGAAACTTACTAGGTACTTACTTTACTAAGTAAGTAATAGTCGTTATTTTAAATGTCTATAAAAATTGCAGAAAATATATAATGCAAAACCTTTTTTTACATAGTCACATTTTAAACTATTGAGCGCATCATATCATATCGTACAGTCAAGTTTAGCTAAATGCTCGTCCCAAAAATATTCATATCGCGTATGATTCGTAACAAACTATTTCCATTTTGCCTTAAATAGGCAAGTAATTACAAAGATTTTTTGTCACAAAAACCTTTATGTCTAGTCTAGATAATGAAATGTTTTATAGTATGTAAGTAACAAAGGAAACTTTTACCTTGGACCTCTTTTACTTCATAGAAAATGAGAAGTGGAATGGAGAATATGAAACTGATGAACCATGCAGCCACAATCAGACATCGAGCACGATTCCCTGAAAAATAAAAAAACAATACAGGGTATAAGTAGGTAGTACATGACATTTGGTGCCGCTTAGAATAGCATCACCTTAACTCTACCCGTAGGTGTCGTAAAAAGCGACTATTGGATGATCATCAAGGAAATGGGCAGCAGCTTTCACTGTGAATTGAATTTTACACTGCGCTCGCCAATCAGCCTGCTAAGCGATAAGTATGGCGGATCATCATCATCACCCAATAGGAATAGACCCATTTCAGCCATGGACTCTTGTGGCTGTTAAGATAAATACAATACAAAGACCTATTTCATTCTGAAATTGTCTGCTTTTCCAATTTATTTTTGGTTTGCAGTAGCTATGTACACATTAAATGTACCTATGTAGGTACGCGTGATATTAATTAGACCAGTATGTATCTACAAACTGGTAGATATTCTAAATTATTTTTGAATATCGGTTATATGATATGATAGAATTTAGCCAAAAATATATTTTCTGTTAAAGATTTGTTCTTTTTTAAAAAAATTTAAGTTTATTTCAGCAAGTTTTTCAAATCTTCTTTCGATCAAAGTGTTTCAAAGGGACCTTAGTAACTGTCTTAGCCTTTTTCACGTTAAATAGCAACAAAATCACCATTTGATTGAAGTATAAATTTTACTGTCCGTTCTGTTCGTTTTACTGCGAATAGAAAAAGATTTTTAAGCTGTGTTTTTCACAAAGAATTTGAATTTCGCGCTCATGAAATTGCTACGTGGAATTAAGAATTGAATGAATAAAACAGAAGCAGATTTGTTTTCAAATCCATTAACTTTAGGACAGATCTTTGCTGAAGGTCAGAATTAACTGACTTTAAAAAGTACTAAGTATAGCTAATCACTGTTATCTCTGTATTTGATACTAAGGTTTTATTCAGTGACAGTATAGCTAGCTGATTTGGGTTTTTGTTTTCTCGTGGGACACCGAGTCAAAAGATCTGATGAACCCAGTAGGCTTTTGATGCGTCCCGTGCGTGTGAGAGACATATCTCACGCGCGAGCAGACTTCAAGGCAGGTGAAGACTTTTGATACAAAGGCGTAGAGAAAATCGATGTCGCGGTACGCATCATAAGTAAGTATACAGGTGTAAGAGTCGGTTTGAGTTGGTTTCTCGATAGGTTGTTTCCAATCACAAGAAAAATGTGAATATACTTACTCGTAGATATGACTTAAACTGTCGCGGGGTTTAATACAGCTAGCGCGAACAATGGGCATATTCCAACAATCCGAATTTTAATAAGTCATTTAGCACGTTCTCAATAAAAATCGAAAGTCGAATTCCATCTGACTTTGTAAAGTACGGTCCCCAGATTTTCGGAAGGATGGAAGGATCATACGATTGTTTTCAAAAAGTTCAAACGCCATTGGCGTAAAACAAAACTATCTTAGCTGTGGTAAAACTTCAGAGAGTTGACGCTGGTAAGCTCATCAAATACTTTCTACGACTGATATTTCCGCAGGTTAGTTTTAACCTGGGACAGAAAGGGACGGAAGACTGTGTTTCTCGTTGACTTCAAACCTTTGAGCCTTTATCACATAAATGTGGTGGCTTAGTCGCAAAGTAAGTATTACTCAGTCCACTGCTGGATTTGGATCTCTAGCTAGAGGGATATTGAAATACTCACTACGCCTCGCAGGCGGATTGGCGAGCGCAGTAGAAGATGTTGTATTCACAAGAAACGCTGCTGCCCATTTCCAGGATTTCTATTATGACACGCACGGGTAGAATTGGGATGATGCTATTCTAAGCCACGGCATGTGGCAAGTACCACATGTTTTTGATTGCATCGATTTACCTAAGAAAACACCGACATCGCATCGTATTTCTGATAAAATCTTTAAGGTTCTATAAAGCTAGAGTTCGTGCTCAATAGACGAAGTGTTTGATTACATCGAAGTATCGAAGGACTAAATGAGACAACAAAATCAAATCAACATAGTTCAAGCACAAGTATGTTTATGATGGCTATCGCGACATAGAAAGTATATGTAGCCTACACATTAATTTTGTATCAAAACTCTTCACTGTGTCTTGATAAAACCCTTACGAATAAGTCTACTTGCGTGCAAGATAAGTCTTTCTACGGGACACATCATAAGCCTAAAAGTCGAATGCTAACGATCAATCCAGTTGAATGGTCAAAACACATGCCGCCAGGTTTACCTACATTGCTAGTATGCAGGTGCGTGAACGTGAAACTGAACAACTTTACCCATGGAACATTTTTTGGTTAACAAAAAAAATGTTTTCAACATTTTATACAAACTCAGTTAGGCCATCGTGGGTGCTGTCTGGTAAATTGATTACTTTTTCTTGTTGCTCCATACGCAAAACTGTTCAGTTTCTTCGTCTGTCCACGCCAGCTAAGTTTTTGTACACTGTAAGGGACAAAAACTTTGCCGGCGTTGACACTTCTATAGGAAAAGAATACTTACAACTGCCAGAGAAGTTCATCGGGTTGGTAATTGCGTCACACCGGTCTATGCTGAGGGCCACTAGTACGTAAGTGGAAGCGTACATCGTCACTGCCTGCAAAATGAATAATCACAGGTCACAACCAACAACAACACTGGAACACAACAGTTTATCACTTAATCACCTTCAACTTCAGTGCCGTGTGATGCCGGCTTAGAATAGCATCACCCTACATCCTTCCTGCGGGTGTCGTAAGAGGCGACTAAGGGACTCAAGAGTATTGGTGTATTACAATTTTTAGGCGACAGGCTGACAACCTGTCACTATAGTGATACACATGTTTTCTGAAAACCTTCGAAAACAACATTTCTCAAAAATGACAGACGTGGCGATAGCGTCCGCATTCTTACGGCCGTTAACGCTCTGCCTGCCCCGCAAGGGATAAAGGCGTGATATATGTATGTATGTTCAACTTTATAGCAGCTACAACCATATACTGCTGAACATGGGCACAACTGGAAGATATTTGCCACAATCACCATGCTTTGCCACGGATTGGCGAGCATAGTGCAAGGAGTCGCATTCACAGGAAACGCTGCTGCCCAGTACCCATTTCCTGGATTCATCGCTTGGTGGCCTTTTACGACCCCCACTTGTAAAACTTTTTAAAAAAGAGAACCGATTTAAAAGGAACTGCGAACCTCCATTTTTTGTCCATTAATATGCCTTAAACCTTCTGACAGATACTTTTTTGAAAACCGCATCAAAATCTGTTCATCCAAACGCGAGAAAATGGTCGACGAGCATACATACATACAGGTCAATCTGAGAACCTCCTTTTTTTAAGGAAGGTGACACTGGTTTACGCCCGCAACTTTCAAGAATAATTGTATGCGTATGGGTTTCGACTGCCTGCTAGGTAAATATTTTTTTTGTTGACCCATGTCCTATGAGGAAAGATTATACAGTATTTAATTGACGGCTGGCTCACATAATACCCCTCTTAAGGATCCTTACACAGTAAATAAGGAAAGATGCAACATTTAGCAGCCATTATGGTGAACCAGGTCGCTTCAGGTCAAGATTGGGACGCTGAACGACCATTCAAGGAAATCAGACCATTAAATAAATTGGGGACACTACCAAAGCCCCTGCACGCAGGATTTAGTATACGAAATCCAAATAAGATTTTTATTCAAACTGACTTCATTTAAATATACCTACATATTAGATCATATAAATAAGGTATATTGTAAAAAAATATGATCCCTGAACGTTTCTAGGAATGAAAAAGTTACAGCGGCAACGAGCGGAAATGTATTCGTAATATCTAGAATAACAATATTTATGTCATATCCAAACAATGAAAAATTCTACGAAAGTAGGCAAATAACAAATATTAGGTAAGTAAATAAATTGAAGTAAGCTCAATATAAGTTTTATGCAAACACAATGCAAACTCTATGCGGCGCTTGTTTTTCATTTTGTCAACCCTCCATTGAACAATAAAATATATCCGTAGCCGTATAAATTGTACCCAGCTGTGGTATAATATTGGCTTTTACGTATTAATTTATTCAATACGTTCATTTAACTGAAATAAACTCTCGGTGCCTATTTTGTTATCAATGACAAACAATAATTGAATTGGTACCTAATCAAATTTTGAAAATAAATAGGTACGATTGCAATTGAGAATCGTATCGTTCTCATGGTCTGATCAATGAGTATGGCCATGGCCATGTTTAATAAAAATAAAGTACTACTTAGCATGGTTTTAGCTTTTGATGAGTTAGTTTTGATTATAGTAAAATAATAAAGCCGTTGGTGAAGGGAACGTTAGACTATTCCAAAGAATAAATGAAAGAGATGTCAGGGGCGTTTTTTGAAGAAACTAAGCTAAAATAACATTATTTGCTACCGTAAACTTTGATGACTTAGTAACTAAACTTTATTTGCTATGATGTACAGCGCCTTCTTCGGATTAGTTCAAAATACGCCCATTGGCGGTGAATAAAAAACAATTACCTGCAGAAATCTGACAAGTTTGCACATGACCTCGCCAGCATACCACGCAATGGTGATGCGCTGTATGATGTCCACAAACACCATGATCAAGCCGACGAAGAGATCTGGAACAAGAAGAATAATTTTCAAAGTTTATATCAACCGGGAGATGTTTCTGTTTTTTATTGGACTGGTTTCCATATTCATTATTAAAGTTTCATCATAAAAAACATAAATAATCTACAGAAGGAGAAAGACAGCTCAAAGATGAAAGACATTATTTTATCGTTGACAAAATATTACTTGGTCCAATACATATTGTACATACTGGTATACAAACACACTACCTACCTAATATTTCCACAACTGAAATAGTTCATAAAACTGAACAACTTTTCCCAAAAACCTCCCATACAAATAAGCTCGATCGGCTGGTACGTTGGTACATTTTGTATGGGAGATCTAATAATTCCTTGGGGAAAAGAGTTCAGTTTTATAAGTAATTTCACTTCCTAAAATATTTGCCCCTGTTGTGGGCACACCACACACTAACAGAAACTGTTTTATAGCAACCCATTATTCCAGTATGTACCTACTTAGTTTATTTACATCGCTTCCATCATCAACTGTTCTGGTTGAGAATGTATAAGAACTGACAGATTACACCTCATAAATTTTTCATCGAATTGGTACAAAGATAAACGGTCTATGTTTAGGAGACTGTTTGTTTGTACTTCTTCAGATTTTAGCAAGCATACACTGAAATAAAAGAAAATGAGAGATCTAAACTAGAAGAAAACATGGATTCGAAATATCTTACCTAACGCTAAAGTATTATAAAAAGTATTCTTCTAGTCAATAAAACACTTTTTTACACTAGTTCCAGTATTTTAATAATTAAATTGCTATTAAAGCAACCGGGTTCGTAACTTCATAGTCAGGTAGGTAGGCTTATTTACTGTTGTTTTATTGACTAGAATACTATGGAGTTCCATAAAAAACAACACAAAATGTAAATCAGCTGAAGTATTCGTAACCTTTGGTTACGAAATATGCTATCGCCGACATTGTCAACGCATTTCTTTCTGAAAATGTTGTGCTTTTTATTTGTCATGTTTCAGAATCGGCTTACTCTGGAATCCCAACAACTTATTCCAACTCAAGACACACGATATTCAGTGTTTTCACCATTTTTTTGTAATCTCTAGTCTTTTTCATCCCGCCGATTTAGAGACTTTGATCTATAGATAGCTGCTATACTTCCCTGTTTTTGTTAAAGAGTATTTTCTATCTTTTGTTTAAGCAAACAGATTGGTCGATGAAATTCAACTATAGTTTTAACAGATTAGTAACGTACAATCGGAACCAGCTCGAGCAAGTCATGTATGAAGATCTCCGATTCTTGTTTTTATACTGAATTGATATGTCTAAAATAGATCAGCTGCCACAAGTACCATCCAAATATCTTACGACGGAACATCATTCGGGGATCAACAGCTACTGTCATCTTTACAATTATAAAGTGCAGTATACAGGGTATAAAAAATTTGAACAACTTTCCTCAAGGATATGGGTAAAATATGAAAAAAGCAATTTGTTCCTCCAATACAAAATTACCAACCGACCATGTCAATTTGTATGAGAGGTCGTAAAAATTTCCTCTTATTTCGACCCAGGGAAAGTATACAGTTTCATTGCCTGATTCAAAATATTTGTAGCTAATATTTTTACACCATTTTTATATTTTGAGTAGTCAAATGACTAGGCAGATCAACTTGCTGAAGATTGTACTTCTACGCCAAAATATAATATTGAAGGTCACTAATGTTTATCGGAAAAATGTTTGAAGTGTTTTGTTGAAGTTAGCAAGCACTCCCTATTTCTGGAAGTGCTTTTAGGTTTATCATGATGAAACAAACTGCGTCAGACGATTGCAGCTTTCAGTTTCGAACATGAAAATGTTGTACAAATAAATACACAGCTACATATAGTTTTGCGTAGCTATCATTGTCTGTACTAGAATCAGCATGCAAATTTCCCAAATTACATAAATACACACTCGCACGCACGCACATACCTACACATAATCACCAAAAAGTTTACAGAATTTTGCTGCAAATGGAAGTACGTTTTTCTATTCAGTGAAAGTACTAAAAATTTCTGATGATCAGTGAAATTACAAAAATCCAAACGGTTTGACGTTGTCTTGTAAGAAGAGTCGTGTTTTCTGCATTTGTTCTTTTTTTTTTCTAAAGTGATTTTGATACTTATAATAGTGTAGGTAGTTATAAACCGATTTTAAATCTCTCTTCTTACCTAGCCCACACATTTATATGTTTACCTAATAAGTAATGCTAATTTCAAGTTTCTCTACCGTAGAGCCATTTCCTCTTTCGTTCCAAAACTTGGTTTTCTGCCAAAACCACGACGACAAAGCTTTTAGCTGGTGCTAATTTAGTAATAGCGAAATAACGAATTTTAATCCGGAATATACAATTTGTGTTAAAATTTCAGGTTTTAGGTTTAGAATTTAGACAATGGAGAATCCTTTACAATAATCACTAAAGGTTGTCTGCCTGTCATCGAGAATCGTAATATACATGAAATCCTTGAGTCCTTTGATCACCTCTTACACTTGGACACCCGGAGGAAAAATATGAGGTGATGCTATTCTCAACCGGTATACACAGCACAAAAGTATAATACAGCAATACCAATCACATTCGACACATATTTACTAGCAAAAGTTCAAATCTTCAACACAATTGTGCATCAAAATCATGTAAACAACTCTCCTATAAATAAATGGTTTTCGTAAGTGTTGTTTCGATGTATCGATTCAAGCTATCGATATAAACAACAACAAAGAGGATTCCATACTACACTCTACACGGTTATTTTTAGTCAGCAAGCTTTGCAGAGTGATTCTACTCATGATTATAGTTAGCCGATTTTTTGTATGAGACGCCCAAATTTTTGTAGACTTTGATGTTCTAGGATGGCGAGATGCCTATTGCTATGTCGTTTCCTTGGGTAGATAAGGGGTACAATGGTCTGCCCGTCAACTCAACCCATCAAATCGTATGGATGAATTATTTGAACAGTTTCTAGACCAGCTGTTGTTTTTTTATCGTAACGCGAATGTAAGTCATGCAATTGTTATTATGGCATACAACTGCAGTTTAGGTGACAGTAAGTAGAACAAACTTTGACGATTTTATTAGACAAGGAACACACTTGACGCGCGACGGAGCGCAAAAATTTAGCAGCGGTCTGTCAGATCCATACTAGAAATGTCAATCCCCATACTAAAACCGCTCAGCCGCTGTTGTCGCAACCGCAACGCTATCGTAGTGTCATCCGTCGAGTGCGGTTTAAGTATGAGGATTGACGTTTCTAGTATGGATCTGACAGACCGCTGCGATATTTTTGTGCACCGTCGTGCGTCAAGTGTGTTCCTGGCCTTATACTATCGATTTGTTTATCGATAATCTAGCAATAGCAACGCTACTTTGTTCGAAACAACTTTGCCAAGTGTTTTGTGTGCACTGACCTGAGCTGACCTTTTGTCCGGTTTGCAAGAAGTGCAATTTGGCACAAACATCTTTTTGCAAGCTACTGAAATGTCAGGAGGTTGGATTTGTGGCCGAAAATAGCGAATTTTCTGATTTATGACTTCTCGGTGAAATAAATTTCTGAAATCTTATTTTCATGATAGAGTTCATTATTCAATAACCAAAGTGGCTGTGAATGTGCTACTATTATGAAAGCCTATTTTTATCTGCGTTCAAATATCACAAAAGATAAATGCGTGATATTCAAGTTTTTATATTATGTATTATTCAAGTAGACTAAAAACAAAAATCTGAGAAACGGCGCACGGCGGTGAGAATGCGCTAAAGTACGACAAGAAAATGTAATAGCCGTCCTGCAGACCACGTATTACTTGATAGGTACCTACGACTATTAATCAGCATAAGTTTATTTTTTAACTAACTTTGATAGTACAAGAAATCCGGAAATGAGGGTGTAAGAATTTGCAATCTTTCCGGTCCAAGAAATTGGGACGTCGGAACATTAGTCTGCAATGTCAACTCAATTTGAGACGAGACCCCGGAACAAGGGTACGACACCGATCGATTTACCCCTTTTGAAAACCATTTATTTTTAACCGACTTAGAAAAAAGCAAACGTTCTCAATACGCAGATACAGTTTTCTATTAAGTTCACTAAGAAAAGGGTAGAAAAAGTTCACAATCGTTATCTTTCCCATCACTCAAAATTATGACTTTTGGTCTGACATACTAGTCCAAACAAGGTGGCCGTAGGTAGTTAGCACTTATTCAGACTGAGGGATTTATCTGTCAAGCTCAGTGCAAGATAATAAGAAAAACTACCTGAGCTAAAAAATTTCCATTCCTACATGAATTGAATTTCTTTTTTTTATACTAGTCCGGTGGTCTCATAAAAAGCTTTAAGTATTATCACAGAGTCGGTATTTTTTAATTATTTTTTATATTTTAAGACGCATCTGTTTTAGGCCATTGTCATCATGACCTCCATTTTTAACACGAACATGAAAGTTCTCCTGAAAGTTTGTGATAGAAATAAAGAAAGTTGAACATGTCATCAATCAACAAGCGAAGAAAAATGACATGTTTTCTATTAAGTTCACCAAGAAAAGGGTAGAAAAAGTTCATAAAAAACTATCTTGCTTTCGTTATTCTATCTATCAAATTTTATCTTTGTTAATTTAGTGTAGGTACCTTATGTTTCAGCTTAGGAAGATTTCAATGTTTATACTCTGACGTCACTTCTCACCGTGTCAGAGGTAATGACGTCATTGTTCTAAACTTTTGTCATTTAGCGCCCTAATGCACGCACACTGCCTCAATTATGAGGGGGTCTTTGAATGTAAACGTGAGATGTGTGGTAGTATTCATAGCGATTTATTTTAATTTAAATAGTTCCTTCAAATATATGCCTTTTTCACAATGACCTTTAAAAGATTTTAGTAGATGACAAGTTATGCAGGCAGGAATGAAGAAAACCTGGGCCCCAAGTCTGCTATTTTTTGTCATTGTACGCCATCGAAACTCAACTGTCATTGAACTGCCATTGTGATTTTTCTATACTTTAAACTGTTAGCAGAATACGAAATGACCGAAATCATACAACTGAGATCCAATCGACATCCAACTGAAACGGTTTTCATTTAGCAGACTTAGGGCCCAGAATTATGAGTTTATGTATTACCCATCTTTTAATATTTCATTAAAACATTCAAATATAAGTCAGTGTCACAAAAAAGCGAGATGGAGTGGGATCAGTGTTTTCTCATACAAGGTTCCTGAGACGGTGACTTTTTTTTTATTGAATAGTTTTTTAAATCAAATAGTATTTTAAATAGAATCCTGATAGATATTATAATATGTTGTATATTTGTATGCGTTGTTGCTACCTACAATATTTATATCGACCACCACGTGTCGGTATATGTTTTACATTATTTTTAAAATACCCCACGACACGAGGCACTCCTTGTCACAGTACTAAGGTTTCTACAAATTTACTTACGGAAGCCTGAGTTAATTAATTCTGTAAAATTTAAGTCGACACTGAAATAAACCTTGCGTCACCATTGGGGACCTACGCTACGTGGGTCCAAAATAATGAAAATATTTTTTTACTTTTTATTTTAGCAATATTTTGGTAGCTTTTTAACGAATGAAGAGACTTTAATTTAAATTGAATCAGGTTGCCCTACCCATGAGTGTACAATGGTCTGATTTGGTTCTGTTTAATCCTGAATTAATTGAGTTTTAAATAAAAGTGCGATTCGTAAGGTTTTGAACCTTTAACAATAAAGCAATATCGAAAAATTTTACTGAGATGAAAAGTGCGAATAAATAAAAAAATAAATGAAGAATAGAACTTAATGCATAAAATATTTATGACATGCAAAATGTTTAACATCTGAAATTTAATGCTGTACATATTTGATTATTGTGATTCGATTTCGATAAAATGGAATATAGTACATACCTAGGTTCATTGTTCAAATTATCATTTGATGTAAATAACGAAATTAGTAAGGGATTAGCATGAAGAAGTAGCTACTGCATCTCGATAAAGCCCTATCTATAGGCAAATCAAATAAATAAATATACTGGACAATTCCCACAGCGCCATCTAGCCCCAAACTAAGCAAAGCTTGTACTATGGGAACTAGATAGCTGATACTAATACATATATACTTTTTTTTGTAAATAGATACATATTATACATAGAAAACACCCAGACTCGACACAAATATTTAAAAATTGACTTAACAAATATTTGTGTCCGGTGGGGATCGAACCCATGAGTCTCGGCGTAGAAGGCAGGCATACTATCCGCTACGCCATCGGGACAGTCATAATCAGCTGCACAGCACCACTTTAGGATCAATCTTTATACGTCCTGTGAAGAACTCGAATAATTTATGCTGATTTCATAAGGGCCAATTCAGATATAAGCGTCGCCGGCTGAATGCGTGGGCTCCGCGTGTTGAGCGCGTCTTACTCAAGTCATACACGCACGCAGCCTACTGGTCCACTTCGCGTGATGAGGCTAAAACGCGTACAGCACGCGTATAAGTCAGAATCCGCCTAATATGTGAAACTCGAGGCGTTGCTGATAGGTTAGTTACTTACTTGTATGAATTCCCTCGTCTATTTTATCTTTTTTGTTGTTTTCACAACACTTCGCTTAGAATTCAGACTACAGACAACAGATGTCAAGCGTGCGACGCGCAAATGTCGTTTTTGCTCTGTGATTCAGAGAAAGTTCCCAAGGCTAAAACGCGCTTATCTATATGTTAACAACTTTATGTAAAATTCATTACAAAGTTTTGGATTTCATAAAGACTTTGAGAGGTGTTTATTGTACTAAGTTCATGATTTACAAATAACTAGGTTGTCAGAGTAATTTACTTTAGTAAGTAAGTATTATTATTGATAAACTTTTGCTTCTGTAAAATAAGTACCGTTACTGCGGGTTACTTTATCCCTATGGGGGTAACTTTGGCCCAATTCGGGAAAAAGGTACGATTACTCATCATTCCCAAACCGTCATTCATTCATTAGCTTATTCTACCATCATAACATTTTCAGGTAGAACTAACCTGTGTTCAAGGACGGTTTGGGAATGATTAGAAATCTAATTTTGGGCAAAGTTTACCCCCTAGGGCTAAAGTAACCCGCAGCAACTTAACTACTTTTACATACATACATATATCACGCCTTTATCCCTTGCGGGGTAGGCAGAGCGTTCACGGCCGTAAGAATACGGCCACTATCGCCACGTCTGACATTTTTGAGAATTGTTTTCCAAGGTTGTTTCAGAAAACATGTGTATCATTATAGTGACAGATTGCCAGCCTGTCACCTAAAAACTGTAATACACCTATACTCTCGAATCACTTAGTCGCCTCCTACGACACGTTTTTGTATAGGGATTGACATTTCTAGTATGGATCTGACAGACCGCTGCGATATTTTTGCACTCCGTAGTGTGTCAACTATGTTCCTCGCCAGGTATATTGCGTGTTGAAAGTTTTCGTCTAGTATAGTACACACTTAATTAGTCAGCATAATCAATTTTCGATTACTGCAAAATTCAATCTTCATGTCCATTAAATGTGTCGAAGGGTAACTAGTTCTAGGTCCTTTGCAGTCAATTATAATAATACGCCTTGTCATCTATAAAAGCTATGCATAGATAATTATCGCCTTGATGCTATTCTACAGGATGTTTGGCAGAGGAGTGTGAATATTGGAACTGAACCATTTTTCTTGGTTACTTATATTTCTTTCACATAAGAAGAAACTGGGATCCCTCATACATCATCATTCTCCTTGCCTTGTCCCGTTCTCTGTCCGAGTCAACCTAACGAGTACTAATTCTTTTTTTCATATTTCAACAAACAGTGAAACAGTTTTCTTCTGTCGTGTGGCAGTCGCATTAATCCATCTGATGAATTCTGGTATCAGTGGTAGTGTGACTGCCTCTGACGCAGAAGGTTCCGGGTTCGATTCTCGGTGGGTCACTCACAAAGTTGATATTATTTATCACTTTGTGAATTTGTTCCCAGTCTGGTTAGGACATTGCGGGCTGAACCACCCGATTGTCCGTAAGTAAGATGGTTCCGTGTTTCGGATGGCACGTTAAGCCGTAGGTCCCGGTTGCTGTCTGTGATAACTTAGACGGCGGTCGTTACACAACCATGTCAGAAGCCTGCTACTTGTAGAAGGCGGTTGAAAAATTCTGACACTAGGGTTCATCGGGTCGTTAGACGACTCGGTGTCCCACACGAAAAGAAGAAGAAGAAGCAGTTTTTATTTCAAACTTTAGTATTAAGCACCTTCACTAATTCGTTATTTTTGGTCTGTGCTGTGCTTACGCGAACTCCGTAACTTTATATGGATATACGGTAGAATTACCGTCAACATATTTATAGATAATTGATGGTTCAGACACACCAACAATCTGGTAAATGAGTATTGCGTTGTAGTTCAAGTATAGGAATAGATCTATCTATGGTTTACGGTTCCTCAGTCTCACAAGCTTACTGCTGTAATCTGGAATCGCAAACAGCCCAAAACTAGGATTTGTCAAAACATAAATACAACTGCACTGCAAGTACTGAAATATAAAACTTAAAAAAAAACTTAAATACTCTACTACTACATACAGTTAGTCTGTAGTGTACCGACCTTAGGACGCACAGTTATGGTAATGACCCTTTAAGTTCCAGTCTAGGCAGTATGAGCAATTTTATGGATGGCGCCCATATTACAACAATACCTTCTTGGTGCAACTTTATGAATCTGGACATACAATCTTCTATTTCAGGGTCGTTGGTTCTAAATATTGTTAATGATGATGCTTGTATGGTTATCTAGGTCTAGTTAATGGTTTAGGTCTAGAAAAGTCATGACTGCATTTAATATACCTACTAACAACAATATAATCATTGTCATGTGAATCGCACTACTTTTAAGTCTTAAATATAAACAAAAACGGTTCATTTTCGTAGTTCGAGTACCTAACTTCTCTATAATATCTTCTCTTTCTAATGTCTTGATAGTTTTTAGCATTATTTCCCTAACTACTGTGCTACTGCGACGGCCACAACAGTTCACTGCTGGACATGGGGCTGCCCCGATTGGGGGTATTGCCATACTCACCACCACGCTTGGAAGGCGGATTTTGTAGATATTCACAGAAAACGCTGCTGCCCGTTCACTATATAAGGTGTAAAAATATTAGCTGCAAATATTTTAAGGGGTGAATCAGGCTATGAAACTGAACAACTTTCTCCAAAGAACGTAATATGAGAAAATTTTTGGACCTCCCATACCAATTGACTTGGTCGGTCGGTAGTTTTGTAAGGGAGGTCCAAATTTTTTTTTAATTTTTGACTTATGTTCCTTGGGGAAAGTGGTTCAATTTCATGGCTTGGTTCACCCCTTAAAATATTTGCAGCTATTTTTTTTACACACTGTGTCATCCCTTAGTCAAGTGGCCTTTTACGACACCCACGGACAGAAATGGCGGTGATTGATGCTATTCTAAACCGGCACCACACGGTACATTTCTCTAACACGCAATCAATCGTAAATAGGTAGGTACTCACCAGCTATAGCCAGTTGCATGATGAAAAAGTTCATCCGACTTTTCCTGGCGTTGGTGCAGAGCAGTGCCGCTATCACGGAAGAATTCAGCACCACAATCAGCACAAACAGCACCCACATCACCGTGAACTGGATCCACTGAAAAAAAACCTTAGCTAGCATAAAACAATATTTAATTAGTACTAAAAGCTGTAAAGGGTATTTTGTGGTCTATATGAAGCCACTGCTTGACATGTGAATTTGACTATGCAATAAAGAACTTGAACTTGAACTTTCAGACAGGGGGTTAAGATATGCTGTAGCTCTTTTTTTTAGTTGCTTAGGGGAAAACTAAAAACGCAAGAAATCGAGTTCGGTGAACTGTAAGTAGGTATATCAAAATTTATATCTAGGCGCACGTAGGTACATACACCATTAGGTACCATGCAAGTCCTGCGTCATACCATTAATAGGTAGTATCGGTGAGGTGACAAAGATAAATACCTGATGGTATCCATTACGCGATGAAACTTTCCATCATTTACGAGCTTGGATAATTCAGGTGTCGGGTTGAAGTGGTGGGTGTGGTGCACCCACGTGTTACCAGTGGGTTTGACGTGATTTAGATTATTTTGAAGGTATCAGGTGTAAGGAACAGTGTACAGAAAACATGGTTGTAAATAGATTTTTTTATAGATATATTTAAGTCTTGGCATGAGGAGGCACACGATCGAGATCAGTGGAAAAAAGGGAGGGAGGCCTTTGCCCAGCTGTGGGATCCCGATGGCTAGATAAGATAATATAATACTTAAAACTTGAGAGGAGTTTGTGTAGTTTGAGTTTATGGTTCCATTTTTGGGTGGTTTTCCTGTTCAGGGGGTCTGGCTGATTAGCATATAACACGATTTTTTTTATTGTCTTTAATTTAATTGATTTCACATATTGGTGGTGGTGACGTAAGTTACATGCTGTGTGGTCAGCCTGGCCAGCCCCGAGGCAGTACCTTTATTTTTTTATTTTTTCTCCCACTCGTGCCGCGATTCTATTAGGAACATAAAATTGTTATTGTTTACAATGACTAATTATTATTTATTGAGTATTGTAATGTAACTCTCTGACATTTTAAAAGCATTCATGATGAATCTACTTGGAAAGAAACGATTAAATCTTGAAAAATCTGGATTCTTGAAAAACCTAGACTCTTATTGAGATCTGATATGTTTTTCACAAGTTAACCCATAATGTTCTAGTGTTGGCGATATTTTTACATGAAAATAATATTGGTGGGATACAATAATGTATGCAGTATATCCACAAATAACGGACGGAAGATGATTTCTGCGCACATAGCTTCCCAACATACACAAATCTTCCCTTTATAATAACATTAGTAAGTTGGATACCATCAGCAAACAATGCAGCGACGTATAACATACGGTGAAACACGCACCATACCGCGTTTGTGAATATAATATACCTACACAATCACTCCACATTCACACCTTGATTGTAGTGGGACACCTTCCTAGCTAAATTATTATTATTTTCTCATAGTTTCATCGTTTCAAATAAGTGGAAAAAGGAGACAGGATTTTTTCTACAGTCATTAGTTCTCATAGTGACTTTTGAATTGTACCATTAACCACAATAGACTAAAGGCTTTCTAATTTTGGAACTATTAACGAATTAATATTATCAACTCGCAGTAAAATTACCGAACTACTGATTGAGACTGACTCATCATGACCGTCTTTTTTTTTAATTGACATAGTATACATAAACATAAGATTTTTTCAATGCCTTCATTAAACCTCGTTAAGGTTTGTCTCGAAGACAATTTTATGAAGTTCTTAGGTAGGTACATTGATAACAAGCTAAGAATAGAAGAAGGGGTAAAATCTTTGTATGCCTTGGCAAGTTTCATAACGGTTGTCATATTTTTCTAATAGGTACTTAAAAAATAATAACGGACATTAATTGTCTTTGTAACTATTATTACCCGGCGCGAAAAAAGTTTCATAAAAAATTATGCTTACCAACACAAAGGTTACCAACGCATTCCAAGATTTTGTCCTTTTGCCTAGCTTAGGAAAGGCCTTGTTAGAATCAGACCGTTTATTTAGACCGTTTTCGTATTGTCTACATTCATGACAGAATTATACCGTCATGAGAATATTATTTGGCGACAACCTCCTTCCACGAAACAAGAAGCAAAGGCTCAAGTAAACGTTAATCCCTAAAGACAAAGGTAGGCACATATTTGTACTGTACGGCAAATATACCAATTCAATAAAATTACTGTCACATCAGGTAAACCCCTGTTGCGAAGAAGGTGGCTCACACCCGTACTTCTCTACTTACCTTCATGATACGAATCTAGTTTTCAGACGGAAAGAATTTACAAAATCCCTTACAAAAACGAAGTAATGTTAGCATAATTAGGTGGGTCGCACACTCAACGCAAAACGGAGCGCTAAAATAACGCATCCGTAACGCAGCGGCCTTTCAAACCTACTAGAAACGTCAATCCTCATTCCGTAACGCATCTGTCAAAATAACGCAGCCAAAACGCATCCGGTTGAGCGTTTCTAGTATTGACGTTTTTGTAAGGATCTGACAGACTGCTGCGTTGTGCGGCGATCTAATTACGGTATAACAATGTGATATCTTTCCTTTCCTGAAAAAGTTTAATTTTACCTCCGTTTGGTTAGCTTTTAGCACTACTCTTTATGAGACATGCTAAAATGTAGCACTCCTAAAAACGATATTATTCAGAATAGTTGGAAAACGATGATACCTCCTACAATTGAACTAACGGCTCGGTCCCACTTCAAGAATTCTATAGCAAATTGTAGGTATTAAGGGAAGAACGTGTACGTGATCGATTCTTAACGAGGGTGTATGTACTTAAAGGCCCGAAACGTATATTAAGGGCTTTGCTTCGTAAAGTTCACCAGAGATGAAAAAACGAAATAAAAATAAAATAAGAATTATTTATCCTCGAAGTAAACGCTTCATCGCACATGCTTTTTTGTGATTTCGAAGAGAAGTAAAAATCTATAAAGCCTTTCCGCACTTAACGCACAACGGAGCGCTAGTGCAGCGTCGTGCATCTAGAGCGGTTTTAGCAAAAAGGATTGACATTTCTAGTATGGATCTAACAGACCGCTGCGATGTTTAACGCTCTGTTGTGCATTAAGTGTGCGACCGCCTAAGTTCTTACTATGTACCGCGCAAATTTTATACGCATACAAAACCAACACTTCTATAAATAACATACAAGTGACCAGTAACATGATGCGATGTGGATATTAATTTTTTACAGATAAAATTCAGGAATGTACAACATTACAAAAACAGAAAAAACAAGAAAGTACTACATACATACACACACAAATCACGCCTTTATCCCCTGCGGGGTAGGCAGAGCGCCAACGATCGTAAAATTACGGTCGCCATCGCCACGTCTGACAAGTATTGAGGGCCCTTTTCAATGATACATGTATCACTGTAGTAACAGGTTGACAGCCTGTCGCCTAAAATTGTAATACACATGAAACCCTCGAGTCCCTTAGTTGCCTTTTACAACACCCACGGGAAGAAATGGGGTGATGCTATTCTAAGCCGGCATCACACGGTACTTTAGAAAGTACTCACATCATAAAAATAATAGTAGTTGAGATCATTTCGAGTGCCGTTGCCGGTGGAATTCTGGTAAGTGAAGTTGAAGATTTCCTCAGGGTAGATGGTTGTGGTCTGAGGAACCATCAGGTCCTCGACGATATCATCAGGCTCCATGGTGCTGAAAGGAAAATAAATATTATGTTTCAGAAATATTAAAGTGAAGATTACATTCTCAAATAAAATTATTTATAGAATAAATCCAAGGAAAGACGTTAGAAACTGTTTGTTATTACATACATACATATATCACGCCTTTATCCCTTGCGGGGTAGGCAGAGCGTTAACTGCCATAAGAATATGGTCGCTATCGCCACGTCTGACATTTTTGAGTATTGTTTTCAAAGGGTGTTTCAGAAAACATGTGTATCACTATAGTGACAGGTTGTTAGCATGTCGCCTAAAAATTGTAATACACCAATACTCTCGAGTCCCTTAGTCGCCTCTTACGACAGCCCACGGGAAGGACGTAGGGTGATGCTATTCTAAGCCGGCATCACACGGCATGTTTGTTACTGATTTATTTATTTTCTATGTTCATGTTTAGAAAGAAGAGACCATGAAAATTTTACGTATACACATAGTCGCATACATATGTATGTCAAACATTGTATCTACATAGGTTATGCTCTACTGTTGACCGATGAGATAAAGGCGTAAATTTTGTGTGTGTTCATTAGAGAACTTTCAAAAAGCATTGGTTTCTTTGACTCTGCAAGTGGCTTCCCATTTCTTTCTCGCCTTTAAGATAGAACATTTTATAGGAGTTTTCCTGCTGCACGATTTCCGGTGGCTGCAATATTTGCAACCCGTTCCTTCATTTAGGTCTCCTGCACTAATCACTTATTAGGTGCCTTTAGTTGACGCATATTGTACCCTTTTTTATATATGCGATTAAGAGGGCAAGGCAAGTAAGTTTGAGAAACCTTCGACGGATATTGTAAAATAATAGTTCAAAGTTCTAGAAACAAACCATAGGATTTAAAAATACTACTAAGATACAACTGAATATCGACATTAGTTTAGTACCTATTAAAATCTAGCTTCACAAAATTCTTACCACCCGCTTAGCAGTACAGCATTCAATGGTATAGTTACGATAATTAATTATGTATGCACTGTGGTACAATTTTTATTCGGTAATCAATATACGGTACATGAAACTGGAACCTAGAAACTAGGTATCTCTTTAAATTGCAAATATGAACTTGCAATTCATATTTTATTCCTGGTATATAGGGCTCTATAAAGGCAAATTTGAATTTCAGGAAGATACTGACTTGACTTATAAATCGTAACAATTTATGCCAAACAGTAAGTATACGCGCTAAAATATCGAAAGTAACGAATAGAAATATGTAGTATTTTTTGCGTTAAACTGCGTAAAATGCGTTTAAAGCTTTGGAACATTCAACAAACACCTCTCAAATTTTGTAGATACTTTAATGATTTTAGCTAAAATACAGTTTTAGAAATATTTTGCACGATACAATACATAATCAACTTTTTATTGTACTTAGTCGGTTTAAAAGACCGAATGAATCATAGTAATCCATCAACAACTATCGCTTTCCAGTCATAAATCTCATACAACATGTACATAATATTCAAAACATGTGGAAGAATGAGAAGTCAGCAAAACATACTTCCAAAAATAACTTCATATCCTATCATCTATAAAGAATGAGGATTTTAATTTTCAAGGCGCCGCTGAAATGTCGAATATACTAGTCAAGACCGAGTCAGATTTTGCATTTAATAGGGTATTTTAGTGATAAGAAATATGTACCAAGGTAGAGCGGTAGCGATGTGGCAACTAGTCTGTAGCAAAAGATAGGTTAGTAAGGCACAAAACGCCTAAACCGGACTTTTTAGAATATAAAAACGTTGCGTAGCTTACTCCTTTTCTTTTCGAGTGAGACACCGAGTCGTCCAACGACCCGATGAACTGTAGTTGCATTGCTGTAGCGATATATAAGGCGTAAAAATATTGGCATCAATTATTTTAAGGGGCAATGCATGAAACTGAACAACTTTACCCAAGAAAAATAGGTCGAAATAAAAAAAAAATACCTCCTCCCGCTCCCATACCTACAAACTGCCTCGGTCGGCAGATATTATTTTGTATTTCGACCTATCTTCCTTGGATAACAAAAGATGTTCATGTGTTGGATCTATTCTATTTCTATTCTATTTCAGCCTATTGCAGTCCACTGCTGGACGTAGGCCTCCCCCAGGGAACGCCATAAGGCACAATCTCCCGTTTTTGCCATCCAGTCGCTACCAGCCGCCTTTTTCAAGTCATCGGTCCATCTCCCGGAGGGCGTCCAACGCTACGCTTGCCGAGGCGTGGTCTCCACTCGAGAACCCGCTTACTCCACCGTCCGTCGGTTCTACGACAAATGTGGCCAGCCCACTGCCACTGCCACTTTTGTTGGATCACTCCTTAAAATATTTGCAGTACTTTTTTTACTATACTATACATAGAAATATTCTCTAACACGTATGTTATTGAATTTTGCGGTATTTTTCCGGACAGTTGGTAAAATAATTGCATAAAACCATATTCAAAAGCACACACGACTACGCCGCCGGGCGCTGTCACAGACTGTCAAGTGTTTACTGGCTGGCAAATACCGCAGTACGATGCGACGGCTTGTAGACGAATAAGTTAACGTAAGGTGGGTAGTTTAGTATTCTGTGCCTTTCTCACTACATACACCAAACAAGTTTACCGACCCCTAATTCTGAGCTAGATAGGTACTTACGAATACTAGCGAACACTACTCCGATGCTTAGGTATTCTCCGATTCCTCTTTGTTAGGAAATAATCCTACTCCATTTCTATGAACTGCTCCGAAATGCTGAGAAGCTATCTGGCTCTCACACCTTTGAAGACGTATTTTTGAAACAGTAAAAACTTACTTTCACATGCGCCACAAGCTTGATTTGCAATTGCGGTAGGATAGTTCCCGTATCATTACACTGGAGAGAAATTAATTAGGTACAATCTTTTTAAGCGTAAAACTCTTGTATTTTAATCAGCCGGCGAATCGGCACGACACTAGCTACATGGAATGATAAACAGTGGACGACGGTGAAAAAGGAAGGGCGGCTAAAATCATCTAAACGGCCAGTAGGCTGATTATGATAAAAGTGTAGGTACCTAATTTGATTCGAGTAGGTCAAAGTTGTAGTTTTATCCGAGCGGTTAGACATGTCGTTGCAAAATTTAATTTCTACTGAGTCAATAATAATCCCTGGCCATCGATTCAAAATAGACGAAATATTTCAGTTGGTATTCTATTGCCTCCGTTCATCGCTTGGATTGTATTTTAGTGTAGTAATGCAAAGTTGATTTTCACTTTCAATATAATCACTGAATTAAGTTTCATTATATTTCCTAAAACAATTTGTACAAAAAAAAAAACCGCTGTCACCGTCCGTACGTGATAGTTTTTCTACTGCTCAGTAGATGGCGTTATTCTTAAACAGAATACCGATCGAGGCTCGGTCAACAAAGGCACTTAATTGTAATAAATAGGTAAACAAACCACAAAAGCTGATCACAACCTCTTTTGGGTAGCATGTAAAACCAAGAGAAATTGGCTTATTTTAATGTTGTTAATTATTACTTTATATTTCGTAGTACAAATATACATACATATAACACGCCTTTATCCCTTGCGGGGTAGGCAGAGCGTTAACAGCCGTAAGAATACGGTCGCTATCGCCACGTCTGACATTTTTGAGGATTGTTTTCCCAGGTTGTTTCAGAAAACATGTGTATCACTATAGTGACAGGTTGTCAGCTTGTCGCCTAAAAATTGTAATACACCAATACTCATGAGTCCCTCAGTCGCCTCTTACGACACCCACGGGAAGGATGTGGGTGGGGTGATGCTATTTAAGGCAAGAGTGAATAGGCATTATCTAGGCAAGCATGTACCATCTTCGTCTGCATTTCCACTTACCACCAGGTGAGATGGCAGACAATGCGGGCCTATTACATATAAAAAAAAAATAAAAAAAAATATATGCCGGCATCACACGACATAAAACGGCACGGTAGTACAAAACATGTTACAAAAAGTGTTTGCGATGAGAAAAAACAAAGCTGGAAACGTCTTAAAAATGAAACAATTTAGGATACCGCAGTAAATCAAGACGAGAACGCGCGAACCGTGAATTTGTTACATTGCGATCCCAAATTAATCTGCATTTCTTGACAGCTCGCATTTGACTTCCAATTATTTTACGGCTTTTTATTCCGATCCAACGAATTCCATTTAATAGATTTGAAGTCATCTGGCATTGGTCGTAGAGTTGGGTCATTGAATTCTATTTTGCGTAATAATTTAGTCATGAAATACTATTTATTTGAATATGATATCAATTGCATTGAATTATGTTTTGCGTAATAATTTAGTCGCAAAATACTACTTATTTGAATATCATTGATATCAATTGCTTTCCGGGCAAGTTTTATTTGTTTTAAAATCTGTATTTCTAGATATAATCTTGTTACTTGCCTCGATATACAATAAACATTTAGCCGAAAAAGAATTGGCAGCAACTTGAGTCGAAGGATTAACATACGCGGGCAATTTTTAAAATCCATAAGCAAAACCGTTACAGCGATGATCCCACTGACTACTGGTACATAATGTTTCCGGGACCGTAAATCTTCAGATTAAACTGTCCACAATTGACAATCCTGGACGCAAATTGTTCCGTTTTCGGACCACTACTGTAGGTTAAATGGGCCAAAAGCAGAATCTTGAATAGAGAAAAATTCTATAAATTTTCGGTCATTTTCTTTTTTACCTATCATGTACAGTTTAATTAGTTGTACCTTATGTCATACCTCAAGTAAACAGAAATAGCCCTAAAGCGGAACAAAAATACTAAATACTCGTAGTTCTACAGAACGTAGCATTTTTTTTTATTTTTCAGTAAAAATAAGAATTTGTAGATAAAACTGAAAATAATATGGATTTTTCAGTGAAAACCTGTTAAATTATAAGCATGAGTAGTATACACAACTGCAAAAGCTTACATTTTTTGTGAATATACTAATATATTTAATAATAATTCGGTCCGTTTGGGCCGAAACGAAGTGGCCCGAAAGTGGAACATCTCGTGGTCTCAAGGAAGAACGAAAATACACTTTATGATGATTTAAATTTAGTAGCCGGTGCCGGCACTTCGTTCTGTTTGTGTTTCAACAAGCACGTTACTACTATCAGTATACCTATTTAATAAGTCATCTTACACCGGTTATGATCCTACTTACTGTTATCACGGAATTTACCTAGCTTATTGCCCCAAAAGCAAAAAATCTCCTTGATCATTAAAGTTTTAAAGGCAAAGATTTATACACTGAAGTGAACACATTTATCAGTAGTGGTTGGCGTTTCCATTCCGGCTTACCCAAAGTTTGCCAAAAAAAATCTACTGATATAGAAACTTTTTTGACATAAAAATATTTCATTCCCGGTTTTCTCTAGACGGTTTTGGTGGGATTCTGATTCATTTTATGCACGGCTTTTTTCTGGGCTGAAAAGCTTAGGTTTGGTACATTCACGATAAAAACTTACGAATGGGATCAACTTATGTTGTTTTTTTATACAATAACAAAGAAAATAATTATAACTCAAACTCAAATCATTTATTCAAGGTAGTAAATTTGACATTTGTCTTTTTGATGGCCAAGTATTTGTCATTGTAAAAAAAGAGAAAAATATTGATACGTTAAACGGGTGCGTTCATGTCAAACTGGTGGTGATTTGGTGATGACATTTCATTAGAAATAAACATTACCTCTTGTAGCACTTTTCCGAAATTGTCTGTGTTTGTACATTTTCTTGTATACATGTAAATTGTAAGATAAATTGTATACATTAAAGATGTGACAACTCACACGTATATTTGATTTCATATAGGAACAAGAAACCGAAATACCGAGCCTACCTACGCATTTTCATACACGCAATATTTTTTCCTTACACGGCTGTCAATAACATGCATGCATATCGAGAAAAATATTGTGTAGGTTGCGACATTTACATTGCATCTTAAATACGATTAGAAATTATGTAGAATATAACTATTTGTTAAGTAGCACGTTGTGATTTATTCATGAAATTTCCCGTTGAAATGTATCAGAACTAGAGCTTAAAATTTGTCTAAGTTCTAATCTAACCAGTCGTGAAAATATATGAAGTCTAGACCATATAAATCCTAATAAAATAAACTCTATTCAAAACTCCGTATTACCTGCAAGATCATTAAAATAGTCTTCAGCAACTAAATCAAAAAGTTCCTTTCGGAGATCATAACTCACCGTAACTAATAGTCTATTTGCCTAAAAGGAAAATCCCATTTCTTGAATATTATTCCTGAGTGCGTCCAGTTGGGGTCGGGATCGGCAGGTTTGGAGTCAGGTCAGAAAAAAGTAACCAAACTTATGACAACGTAAGTTTCGTGTTCGGAATCTATTCTGTCTCTAGCAAAATCCTTTTTTGGCTATTTTGTTTGATCCACTACTAGCCGTTTATGAGCCATTATAGGATATTTAATATTTATAATAGTTTAGGTTAGGTTTTTAATAGAGTTTTCAAAATGCGATTAGTAGGTAGGGGCTTGAGCCCATTTATTATAAACTTTGAAATAATGAAGTTAATTATTTGAGGCGTGGGTAAGAGATAGTTTATAAAAAGGTTCGCAAGCATGATTAAACTATTGTAGCCCATTTCGTAAGCGGAAAAAGATTTCGAAGATAAGATCAGTTGACCGATTTTCTGTGGAAAGTTTTTCAGTATCATACCTAGGTACATCCTTTATATCCCTATACACTGTCCTTTAAATCCCGTAAAGAACATAATATTATTACATTGATCGTACAAGTACGAGTATATATGCAGTAATAATAATAAAATATTTATGAAGATTGAACTCAAGCCTGAAATTGTGCATAGATCTTTTTAAACAGATGATATAAAATGATAGATTACGTTTTACGATTTCTCACGTTTTTTATAACCCCACCATCTGTCGATTTACGAGCAAGCGCCGAAAGTCTAGTTTTGATATTATTTATAGCCTTAGCAATAAATGAAAAGAAATATTATTTGGAGTGATTGAAATCTAAATATTTTTACGATTACAATGTCCTCGTCAGTTTGGTTCAGTTATGGCCATTGGGTCGTTTGTAGATAAAGAAGTAAGAACTTTGATATATCGGCTGATGCGATGTAATGGGACCAACTTACAAATATGTACCTAACCTACTAACTATTTAAACAAAACTGGATATTGTCTTTACTTTGTTGTTGTATTCCTATATAAATAAAAATAACTTGACAAAAACATCTACGATCTGATTGCAATCCTGGGTTGCCTACAGAAGTAAATAAAGTAGGAAAGTAGGTTATTACCTGTCCTTTCATAAAAACTACACAACAGGACTCCTTGATAGTTGTTGTCCAAAGCAATCTTCGAATACGATTGTCGTCTTGTGGTGATATAATGGAGTTGCCAACGGTTTACGGTGAGAATTGACGTGTGGTTCTACCCGTGAGTGTCGTAAAAGACGTCAGCAGAGTTTCCTGTGAATACCTACACTTTGCACTGCGCTCACCAGTCCGCCTGCCAAGCGTGGTGAGTATGTTAACCTCCTAAAACAGCAATTGATCAGCAATTACCCTATGAAGGGGGACCTATGTCCAGCAATGGATTGTTTTAGCTGTTCAAGTAGTTTCTATGGCCCCATAATACTTAGGTATCCAAATCGTTATAAAGTTTAAGGTAACATATATAATGGATAACATTACGTTTCTATATAACACGTGCTCAGTTTTCCTTTGTTGAACAAAGATATTTTTTCTTAAACAATACTTTATTTCCCTACCAAAAATAAACACAAAACGGAAAACTAATTACTAAACTTTCTTCAAATAAACAAAAGTTTTCAATAGCTAGCTTCGGCAAGAAATTAGGAACATAATATTATTACAGTTAACTTACTCTTTTGGTCTCTCATTGAAAGTTTAAGGCGCTCTGCTGAAGTAAGGCCGACGAAAAGCGTTACTTTCGATCCAGTTTTTAAGCCTGTTATTGATGCTAACAAGACCTCAAAAAAATATATGACATACTCAAAGATATTGTCTAGTAGTAACACTATCGTATGACTCGATTGGTTAGATATATTTTAATGAAAAAAATCTCAAAAAGAGCATTAAAAATATTTTCAAACCAATTTTATCGTTACTTGGACTACTATTTTGATATAGTTTCTTGAAGTAGAATATTCCTCTTTTAATGCCCTAAAAATAACACTATCAGGTTTTAGTGGATGAACAGATTTTAATTCAACAAATCAATTTTTTCCAAAAATTAGAACGGTTCTCGCCGACAAACCAACCTCCCAATGACATCCCGCACCGCCCGCTACCCCGCCAGTACCCAAATGGCTCTTGCCAGCGTCGGTACTGTGTCAAAATTTCCCACAAAATTTACAAATATTTTTTCGTAATTATTACGTCGCTCATTTTACTTATGACGTTTGTGACATGGACAGATTGATTGATAAAATACTTTATGGCTGACACCAGAAGGCGTAGTTTAAGTTTGCGCTTATTATTACGTCGGTTACGTCTTTTGGCGAGACGACCAACAATTTCATCATAGCTGTCGCTTCAGCTAGCCTTGACGATAGACGATATTTTATCTATAAGATAATGAAAAGCAAAAGTCTAACTGAGTCTTTTTACTTATAATAAGAAAGGAGTGATACATAACTAGTAATTCACTTTAAATATTTACAGGGTGCCTTCTGAACATGAGTAACGTTTTTACAGTAGGTACCAAGTATTTTTTAATAAATTTTTTTCGAGATAACTCTTTGCTTCATCTGACCAATTTTGCCCCGATAACTTATTACAAAAACCGACACAGCGGTGCGTAATTAGATCCAGTGGGTGGTCATTCTACCACAGACCAGAGATATCATGTGCGCGCACGCAAATATATTTTTTTCTTTGTGCGTTTAACGCATCGGACGGAGCGAGTAGTGATATTTTTTAAGTCTGAAGACGATGTTACGCCAAGATCTTGCCACCTGAATAGTCTGTGATACCCATACGCTATTCTGTGGTCGGGTTGGTATGGGATTTAGACGTACAAACAAATCTATGCAGAGAGCAGTCTTACCAGCTTCTACACAATTACAATTTTTTTATGTTGCTCTTACGCTTTTGACAGCTGCTCACTCCGCTCGTCTGGCTCGTGGGTTGAAATCTCGGTTTTATTTATGACCCCTGTGTTCATTTTTAAGACAATTTAAATGGAATGGAAATAGCATGAAAAAATTCATGCATATGAGTATGACCATGAAATTGAGCATGTGTATTAGAAATCATGGACAATAAAATCAACATGAACATATTAAGCATAAGCATTAAAATTAGCATTGGCGTGAAAATGGGCATGAGAATAAACACGAGATGTCACTACGCACACACTACACGAACTTTAAAAGACCTTAAAACGTTTCGGATATAAAGTAGTTTTACTTTCTTTGGTATAGTTGTATTTTTTGGCGAATTCTTGATTTAAGGTGACAGCTGTCAAACTAAAACTAAGTTTTTAGGGTAATATGGCACTTTCTATGTAGGAGTAGTATAAAAGTGAAAATAGAAGGCGTGGTTTAGGAGCTAGATATGAACTTTTATGTTCATACTGACGCTGCCATCAAAGAGATAACAATATAGTAATAGTAGTACCCAGTATCCCGTTGCGCGCCATCTTTATTTCCTTAATATAACGTGGTACTTGACATATTCTTCAGAACAAAATATTTAAGTGGTCTGTGGCCCTAGAAAGTCCCTAATTGTAGGGCTTGACGAGATATTTTTATACTTTCAATAAATACATATCAGTAAATGTAGACCAATTGGTAAATTGGAACAAAAGAGGTAGTGAAATAAATATTAAAAAGAAAAAACTAGAAAAGAAGGCCTTCAATAAAGCGCATAATTATGAGTGAGGCTACGCCTAGGGCTATTGTGGACTAAATAGGGGCCTGATTTTAATTTTAAGATATTGAAACAAGTTCTAAAATATGAGTACCGAAATTCAGTTACTTTTGCACTACTATGCACTTTTTTTAAGGTAATTGCACTTATAGTTTGCATTATTTTTTAACTTTCAAAACAGTTATTTTTCTAAAATATTTAATGGCGTTTGCGTTCCAGTTACCTTTACGCGTACTGTTTTCTAATCTTTATTATTATTATTTTTTTATCCGACCGGCTTGGAAAAAAGATTATGTTTTTTATGGGATGTGGCACTTAATTAAAGTCATTTGTAAGCTTCTTATTTTTATATTCGCTATAATAACAAAGATCCATGTCCTGCTCCCTGTGGCTATGGAAGTAGAAGAAGGAATAACTTAATTTTCGGATTTTAGACAGAGAACCCCGGGTTTTTCGCCCACCATCGTATCGTACACTTGGTTCATAAAATTGTTATTGTTAAAATTGTTAATACTTGACCATCAAAAAGCTAAATGTAAAATTTACTACTTTGAATAAATAATTTGAGTTTGAGTACTTGAAAAGTGTCTGTTCACTCTCTGTTTCACACTCATATACTCACCTATATTGCTATTCCGTTCTAGCATCATAGTTCAGAAATTCATCTAACATCTGGCTCACGTTCAAAAATTATCGTTCAGTTGTCCATTCGTTTCATTATACAGTTGCTCGTCTCATCTTACAAATCATTCCACATACATGATGTAAATTCTAGTATTTCACGGGCTACAGCCCAAGTCTACGGATGTTGGCACTTGAGGCGGCGGCATAAACAAAAAAAAAAACCAATGAAGTACCTACCTATAGCAAAAAGCAAGCGTGACAGAGGGCTCCAGCGCAAAACGCCATTTAAAATTTTAGTAGAATATCATTTTTAAATATTAAAAAGGAATGCAAACTAAAAGTGCATATATCTTGAGAACGGTAAATCGTAGAGCAAATGTAACAACATTTTCGTACTTACTCAACTTTTAGCACATTTTCCGACTTTGGACCATTTTTTATTATCATTGAAATCTTTGTTTACACCTTTATGAGTCATAATCATTTTTTGTACAATCTATTCAAACTTTTTTTAACTACATAGAATCTGAGTCGCGTCGGCTAGATTTTTAAACATATTTCAACCTATGTTCCTTGGGGAAGTTGTTCAGTTTCAAAGACAGGCTCATAGAAGGAACTTAGTACTTATACTTATATCCTTTGTAATTAAATTTGTGTGTTCTAACTAGCTATTAAAGTCTTTTTAGGCCTTCCTCCTCTTCTATTCATCTACCCACATTCATATTAATTTCGTTACATTATCACAAAAAATAATAATTCACGAGTAGAAGTAAAAGTTCCACGGCCGGGATAAAGCTAAAAAATACTTAAAAGGTGGTCAGACTGCGGTCATGTCCATAAAACACGCGAGGTGCGAGTGCGTAGTGTGCGAGCGCTAGATGATGTCTCAGAGCGCGGGGAGCGCGGGCGGCCCCCCACACCTCACCCCCTGAAATCGTGATTTGAGCACCAGATCCTGGCCTTAAGTTATTTCAATGTTTTATTATTCATAAAGGTCATAACTCGTTTACAATCAAATTGTGAACTTCTTTAAAGTAAATTTAACCTAAAGCCCCAGAAAATTAATTTGTTCATAAGATCCGTTTAAGTCCACTTTTTTTTTAAACAATAGATTAATATTTAAAGCTTTAATACTGTTTAAAAACTTCTGCCCATGAAAAAAACATCTTATGACTGTGAATTGAATAACGAAGAGTATCGAACACCAATTGAAAACGCGTTTTAGAAAACACCAATACATCACAAATTCTGCAGCTAATAAATGCGCTGATGAATCTACCTTTAAAATAGTAGAGCTTCGTCTTATTTGAATCTCAGCCTAAGTATTATTGCGTAGAGGATATTATACATACCTAATGCAGCATAGTATAATAATAATATTATCTTTTTCACTCACATTTACTACTTTATGCTAATTTCCCCACACCTTTAGGTGCAATTAACTACATTAACTTAATGCCGCGTCCAGTTTAAATTGCCTAATATGTTTAGGGTTTGTGAAAGATTCCACACGCGTGCCCTCGCCGCACGATAGGTAGTCAAAGGTATTGTGGATCGCACACTTGACGCACAAAGGACCGCGAAAATATCGCAGCATTCTGTCAGATCCATGCTAGAAATGTCAATCCCCATACTAAAACCACTCAACCGCTGTTAACGCAACGCTATCGCAGCGTCGTCCGTCGAGTGCGGTTTTATTATGGGGAGTGAAGTTTCTAGTATGGATCTGACAGAACGCTGCGATATTTTAGCGTTCCGTTGTGCGTTAAGTGTGCAATGCGCCTTACAGTCAGCTTACTAGCTTCGAATTTACAGTATGTAACATCCGCATGGTAACCGCAACTTTTTACGGTAGCCAATAAAACCAGACAACAAATTATTTAACATAATAAAATTCTTTATTACACAAAATTGAAACAGCAGAAGAAAAACACAAACAATGAAAACTACAAAAAGGCGGCCTTAACGCTCAGATATCGTAAGAAAACAACGTCAAGATCGCAGAAATAACTATGAATTAAAGTATATTAGCTCTGGCTTTTCAAGCAGACGTCTTAAAGCGAAAATAATACTCCAAGTCTGGTCCTTTGTAATGCAACGTAAGTTCAAAAAAGTTGGGACAACGTGACAAGAAAGCGAGTGGCTCAGGCGAGACGAAGAGAAATAACAATGGTTTTATTTACACGTAAATGTAAAGAGCCTGCCGCTTTCGGACCACAAATTTTCAGTGGGCCGAAAGTGGATTACGAATAAAATATTCGTACGCGCGATCAACATTCGGCCCACATTTTGCTCATTATATTCTTATGTTCATTGAAAAAAGTAACTTCAATTCAGTATGAAAAGTATACTTTAGATGTTTTAAATCACATTATACAAATTTTGATTTTTTTTATTCTACGAAAGAATATTCAGAATTGAAAAAAGATGATTCAAATTCGATTCGAAAATATTGTTTTGCTTGAAATTCGGCATTCGAAATTAAATTGGTCCAAAAGCAGAATTGGACTCAAATTCAATTGCAAGAAAATTACATTTGAAAGGTTTACGCGTGAGGTGTAAGACAAACGGTTTTCAAACTTTGTTTCGAACTCGGCGTCGAACTTTTACATTGTCCCTTGTGATTACGGCGGATCGCACACTTAACGCAGGATGGAGCGCCAAAATATTGCAGTGGCCTTTCAGATCTTTACTAAAAACGTCACTTCCCATACTAAAACCGCTCTCGACGGACTGCGGTTCTGCTGTTTTAGAATGGGGATTGACATTTCTAGTACGTATCTGACAGACCGTTGCGATGTTTTAGCGGTCTGTCGTGCGCTGTGTCGCACTTTTGATTGTTTTAAAATTAATTCCTTCTCGAGTTAACTTTTTATCGATTATCAAGTTGAATGCACAAAAATTTTGAACTAACTTTGAATAGACTTTTAAATTTGCCATACATTAATCAAATCTCTGCAAATAGAATAAATAATGTTATATTGTATCATATTCAAAATCACTACTATGCTTGTTGAAAAAAAAACCTAAATTCCTAAATGGTTCTGGCCGATAATAAATACCTTAGCTAAACGATCCTAAGCATCGATATGAAAACGTAGCTATTTTTAAATTATAGATGAGTATCAACACGCAGATGAAAGAAAATAGAAACTTTACAACAGAAACAGAAAGAGGCAGAAACTTATTGCTTATAAGAAGTTAGACATAGTTTCTGCCTTTTATAAAATTTTAAGCCGCTGACCTATTTCTCCCGATAATAAGTCCCCAAGACAGTATCTTCCTGTTCCCATAAGTTCTTTATTGCATTTTGTAAGTGTGTGGATCCAGACAGAGGCGACCCAAAGGGTCACATAGGCCTTTTACATTTATTTTGTCGTAAATGAAAATAAGAAATTGGTTTTTTACTGAACTGTGAAGTAAGTATGTATAGTCATGAGCTGTCATCTTCGACCAATATAACTGTCATGAAACTTAACCAATTCTTGCAAGAAATTGATTATACTCGATAACCTAAAAGACTCTGATTTGATTAAAAACCGTGCGAAACATACTGACAGTATTGTCATATCATACATACCTACTAGATACTTGTATCGAAAATATGCTAACATTAAATATTTCACTATTTCGAATTCTGCAACCGACTTCGAACCCAGTAGACCGTTGGTACTTAACTACCAATCACCATTCAATCAAAGTGGTAAGTATCACAGTATTCGATCCTGGATTCGGCCCTGGTTCACGCAGTTTTTGTCCCGTGACCTACATACTCTTATATCAAGTTCCACATTTAGCCGGTTGTAAGGAAGAATGGGTTTGAGAGGTCACGTATGGGAAGTTTGGGGCACTTTACATGGGCTGGTATGTTTTATGGAGTTGCTTTGTTCGTAGGAGACGACCGTTGACGGGGATGTTTTATACGTTCAAACAGACAGACCGTTTACATGCTAAGGGCTAAGGCTAATGCAACTTTTTGAACAATACAATAGGCGGATCGCACACTTAACGCACGACGGATACTAAAATATCGCAGCGGTCTGTCACATCCATACTAGAAACGTCACTCCACGATGCGCTAGCGCTACGTCGACAGAATGGGGTTTGACATTTCTAGTATGGATCTGACAGACCACTGCGACGTTCTAGCACTCCGTCGTGCGTTAAGTGTGCGATCCGCTTCTACAAAATGTCAGTCGATCAAGTATATTTTTTATGGTAGGTTCAAATATTCTTTCATATTTCGACCTGCGTTCCTTGGGCAAAGTTATTATTTATCACCAGTTCTTTTTGAGGTGACTAGCAAAACTTCATTCTATACCGGAACTTTGCTAAACAAGGCAAGGAAATGGGTCAAAAAGTCAAGCGAATCTATTGATGACTGTTTGTTTGCATCCTCACGCAGTTAAAATGAAAATTCAGGCCAAGATTATGATATTCTACTTTAAATTTAGTATGTAATTTTATGACTGCGCGAAACTCTCTAATACCATCGTTAATATTTTTACGTTACCGATCTATTTGTAATGAAGGATTTATTACTAAGTCTTCTTCAACGCATAGTTTCATGAGCTCTAAAATTAAACATAGCGGAAGCCGCTATACTTCCAGTTTCTTTTTTATATGTTTTAGGCGGATCGCACACTTCGGCACGGGCTGTCAGATACTAGAAACGTACTAAAATAAAACTAAAACCGCACTCCGCGGATGACACTGCGATAGCGCTGCGATGACAGCGGTAGAGCGGTTTTAGTATGTGATTCACATTTTAGTATGGATCGACAGACCGCTGCGATATTTTTGCGGTCCGTCGTGCGTCAAGTGTGCGATTCGCCTTAAGGTATTTTGAGTATGAAGATGTTTATATAGTCAGCGTTTTTATTGTTTCGTACCTAAAACTGAACTTTTGTAACATAATTTCTACTATAATGTCTACAGTCGCTTGTAGAAATAAACTCAACTAATTTTGAATAGGTACCTAGGTATTTCAATCTGCCTGGAGAAAGTATTTATTTTCTGGAAGATTAATACCAACGTCTGTGCAAACGTGAAAGAAGGGTAGTAATGCTTTTGTTTGCCTGTTGAACACAAAGGGGGTTTTGTGCTAACTTTGTACCGACTTTTTACTTAGACACATTCTTTGTCCAACTAGTAGAAAAAAAGATAAATTTTGTAGAGCACTTGAAATAATTAACTATCTGGAAATTTATTTATTTTTTCTATCTGGAATTGTATATACATTTTACCGTGTAATTAGATACCCAGTTCAAATTAACAACAATGTTTTTGATAATAATGTTCTTAATGTCAAAGGCAGAGACATCGTAACTGGTATTTATTTCACATTTTACTCACTACGGTTTTCTGGAACGGCTCTCAAACATTCGTCAGACTCTGTCGCTCTGCCTACTCCGCAAGGGATAAAGGCGGAAAGGCAGTCACTACTATGGTTGGGGTCGCCTCTGTGTCTTATAAACAACCGCTGCGGACTCCTTACTAGTAGGGATTAGTTGCAATACTTAACATGGAAGTTATCGTTTGAAGTCGGCCTCGACACGAGTACTGTGCTAACCTCCCTTTGCTTTTGAAATATTTAATTATTTATATTTGAAAAATATTTTTGTACACACACAGATGAAAACTTAATCTATATACATAATAAAACTTAAAAACTACTTACAAATAAAAAATACCGTCTAACGCGTCCCCGCGAGGCAAGGTACCCAAAAGGCTGGCAGCATTCCCTCTTTGTATGGCAATGCTCAACCTTTGAGCAAGGTAGCTGCCTGACCTTGGATCGCCCGAAACCTCACGGAGACGCGCAGAGATCTCACCGAAAAAGGTTTTGGCTTCAGAGCCCCATGGACCTAAAGTCTCGACTGCGAAGGGCACGAAAACATAATTAGTTAGCAGGTCTGTATATTTTCGACGCTTGAGCCCCTCCGCCGCCGCTGCGGCCGCTCCAGCACAACGCGATGTCAGAGGCAAATGAGTGGGGGCCAGGGTATCGACACACGTGGCATCCCAAACCACACACTTACCCAACTTCCAAGGAACCATGGACATTCCATCGGGTCTTTTGCCGTCCGCACGAAACAAACCATTAGGTTCCAGTACTGCTGGTACTTGTGCAGAAATAAGTGCTCTTCGGATAATATCGTTTAAACTGGCATGTCGTGACGGACGACCAGCACTCCTTTGGCATGACAGCCCATGGTGCCCCAAATCGTTCACCTCCGCACCGCAAACGCATTTATGTGGTTCATTTATTTTAATGCCCAGGCGCAAACCAACAATCAGCGATAACGAACAGTTGTCCAGTAAAGTTCCCAAGTTTGCAGAAGGGAGAGCTTGCAACCATAATCCCGATTCTTTCTCGGACACAGCCAAAATCCTCGCACGAACCACTGAGTTAGGGCTATTAGACAGCAAATTCTGTAAAACAAGTTTACAAAGAGGTTCGTCCCACTGTCTTTGGGAGTGTAACGCAGCCGGCATTTTATCACAGCTCTCCCGCCACAACTCCACCGCCTCAGCCAATCCCGCAATCTCCACGGAACCCAAAGATGGGCTTAGAATTTTACCGCAAAGGAGATTAGCGGAATGAGCCGACGACAGAAAAGCCGGCAGAGAAACAGATGTCGCCTTCCTAATGCCTAACCCTCCCAAGCGTACAGGTAGTGATGCTTGGATCCAAGCCGCGTCGTCGAGAGCGCAATTAAGTACGGCACTAAGGGTTTTTTTAATGGTGTCATCCAGTCCCTGCAACAAACCCTGAAACCTCCAAAACTGTGTACAGCGCAGGACATAAATAAACTTGGGCACGAACAAGCAATAGCGTATTATAAAAAGTGCCATATGTGCATTTATTTTAAATAGTCGGTCCGAGGAGGCGTGAAAAATGTTGACCTGCTCTTCAACATAAGATGGCAAGCCTTCCTCCAAGATAGGAGCTCCAAGCAGTCGAAGCGAATCGTTCGATAATGAAATTTTGAAATTAGAAGCTACCGCAGTCCGATCTCGGGTTCCGTGGGTCTAGCACATTGGCCTAAGGATCTCTCGTTAAAGCTCGTTGGACCCCAGCCTAACGAAATCGATATTTATTATTTCTCAGAAAGACAATATGAAATCCCTAATTATTTAAGCTTGTTTACATCCAACCCAAATTCTATCAATTGTTTATTGGGTGGAAAATACTGGAAATTCAAATAAAACCCCGGACTGTTAAGCCGAAGGTCCTGACCCTGACTTTGTTAAACGATTTATTGGGATCGAGACTTGAATTTGAATTTATATTAGAGGCAAAGGTAAATAACGAAAGGCTTCTTGAAATTTAAAGGATATAAATATTTTAACCGCTTTTCAGTGAATGCGGCATTAAACTGATAACAAACTTTTAAAGTCTTATTTCGCTGTGCCTTGTCGATAAATGGCAACCTCACAGGCAGATGGATTCCACGATCGCATCTAGGTAGGTCGAATTAACTATGTATTTTTTCAAGTGTTATTTTTATGCAATCTTTCAATCTTCTAGATGTCTAGAACATAATTGCTACATAAAATAGTTACTTGAACTTTTATGCCTTTCTAGCAAGCCATAGTACCGCGCGTGCAATGCGGTGTATGTGGGTAGATATATCACCCAGCGTTTTATTAGCAGAAATAGCTTGGATAAAGCGCTATCTTTGGATTTGGTTGCCATTTTCGACCAATAGGATATAAATAGGTAATTCTATTCTATTGCATAAAGCCCACCTGAAAATGCCCGAAGAGTTTTTTATTAACCGATGCATCTGAACTCGCTTTGCCTGTGTTGCCGCAAATATTTCAACTGTAGCATTCGGCCAACCTTATCAAGTTTCCTATTGTAAGCAACAGTATGCCAGAATAGTTTTGCTCTGTAGTTAGATGCGTGCATAAGATCATAGTAATATAATTTTACCCGTTTTAAATTTCGAGAAAGTTATTTTAGTCACAGAACTAAAATCGTTTGAATTCTATTGCACTTATAATGTGAGCGGTCTAGTCAGTGACTGGTTCTGCAGCAAAATTTTCTTCATGAAAACAGGCTCAAAATCATAATGACGCAACTAAGGACGTTTCTAACAGCATTACCTACATGGCGACGGGCATGTGATAACTCCTACCTGCCAGGCATCATTATATATTCGTTGACCCGGTGTCCCACAAGATACAAGTGAATCATAAAATATTTATGAAATTACAATAATATGGTATCTCGAAACGTCGGGTCACATTAGTGCCTCAGGGACGTTGACTTGACTTCAGAAGTCTTGCATTTTAAAACATCCTATTCCGTCTGGGTTTCTTTTGCGAATGCGAAATTGTGTGAAATTTATGAGTTCTCGGAACGCTGAAATAAAACATGTGATGTTATGGAATAAAAGATAATTATATTATCTACTCTTCTTCACACTGTATGTATATCGGCCTCGCAAAAAATTGGTATGCGATTTCGCAAATATTTTTCATTATTTATATCGTTCAACCGTAGTTCAAAACGCTATCACAGCGTGTCGTTAGTAGTCGTAAATTGTAAAAAGTACAGATGGCCCGTTACATATGATCTCAAATAGACATTCTCAAAGGATCTGAAACGAAATAAATGTGAAATTATTCCGCATATGTATAAATGTATATGTACCTATTTGATAGAATATTGTGTACGGTATTGTATGTCAATTTAGCTTGTACTTTTTGGATGGGCATAGGCAATATGCGGATTAACATATAGGAACGTACATACCAATTTTATGATGATATGAGTTAGATGTACCTATAGGCATAACGTACAATAATAATGTCATAATCCTAAAGAAAAATTAAATCGTGAATTTTTTACGTGTGCATTAATATTATAATATAGCCCCCCGCCCGAGTCAGCGCATTTTGTAACAGGATAAAAAATAGGCGCCGAGTCTTTTGACGGCGTTGAGATGAAAAACAAATAAAATATGAATATCCTCGTTTTTCGCATCACATAACAATTGAACTTTTTGTCATTGTTAATAATTGATTGTTATCCACATGCTTATTCTTTTATAAAACGGGAAAAATTTGCGAATTTTTTTATGTTTGCATATTATAACTATCAAAACTACCTATATAAAGTTTGGAACCATAGCGGTTGTTTACACTATTCATGCCTAGTTATTATTTTAACCACCCGCAGATACCTCCAGTTTATCATTGATAGCGCTTGCAACAGCGTCGAAATATAGGCAATACAAAACAAAATAAATTCGTTGGTAAGAACCCATTAAAATCATAACTATAGATAGTGTAAACTACATGAAATAAACAGATAATGCTGTACATTTGACATTCGTGCATTTATAAATGGTTTTTCAATGAATATTGAGACTACTAGATACATACATACTATTACAACTATCAAACTTTAGAGGGATTCGTACTATCTATTTATTATTCATTTTGTGTCTTTACTTAGTATTGAAATAAGGCCTATGTAGCGCAGTGGAAGTGAAGTGCAATTATCTGCGGCGCAAACGTTCCGGTGGTTCCGGGTTCGATAAAGTTAAAATTGTTGTTTCTTTTTATAACGGCAAGTATTAATCTGTCATGTGGGTGAGGTAACTTGATTACATTATTGTGTCACGATGTCCCATTCACCTGGCGCCAAGGAAAAGAGAACGTATTTGTATTAAATTAGGTACCCACACCTGAGTCAGTGCAGGTATTTTCCGGCTCGTAGGTGGAATCCAATTTGCAGTCCCTACCGGAGCGGTAACTGTGTTACAGGATTGAAATGCAACTCGAGTAGACACTATTTGCGGCCTGCAGCTATTGTGTGTGGGGTGGGCTAGGGTAGGATACTCTTGTCGAGGTCATCCAGTTTCCTCTGTAAAATACTAGTTTGTTTTCAGAACACAACCTCAGGATGATTCTACTAATAATTCTGTACAACTTTAATCTGCGAAATCGTGCGCAAATTTTCGATGCTGATTTGTTCTAACGATAATTTCCATAAATTTTGTTTAATAGAGTTGATTTTTCTGTATCAGAATTAAATTATCCTTCGATCTTAAATCACTTTAACTCATAATGATGATAATCAGTACAAATAAATATCTTAAAGGTACTCACTCAATAACGGCTAAGAATGAGTATTTTTTTCTCATCTTGAACACTTAAAAATCATTACACCGATCTGGAAAGTGACTACTTACATTAGTGCCTGGAAGAGATCACTTAGAGTGATAAGGCCGCCTTTGCGTATAATATTGTTAATAATTGTATAATAAATGCCAATAAAGTGTTTCTGATTTTCTGCTTGCGTTTAGACAGTAGGTAGTGAAAAAAATGCGTTGTTTTTCTCGATGCAAGTTATGATAATATAGATTTTCATCCTTATCTAAAAAAATATGTTCGCCATCCAACCATGCGAAACTAAAACAAATAAGTCGGTAGATTTGAAAGGCTAGCAAACAATTACTAACAATATTAGCTTCTGGCGGTGCGTGAAAATTTGATGAGGGTTTTTCAGCGGGTTTTCCGGATTCAGAATCAAACATCACACAAAGGGATTGCTTACAATGCGTTTTGATGAAAAGGTTGCTCAATCCCATCTTTGGGCGTGAATGACAGGAGGTCAATAAAGGTTGAAATTGAGAACGTACCACACGTCGCCGCAGCAAACAACTTTTTAAATGGATGACTTCACTTAACACCTGCGTTCGAATATACAAAGATTGAATTAAAAATAACTAAATGATACCATTTTTTTTCTTAGTTGGGGCGCCGAGTAGACATCGAGTCGTCCAACGATCCGATGAATCCTGGTGTCAAAGTTTGTCATTGGTTCATTCATTGGATTAAATATATTTTGAGACCTAAGGCATTCAAAAATTTAACAGCGTGAGGCACAATAACACAGATGCGATTAGCTTGAATGGTATGAAAAACAATAAAACTCGGCAATACGTCGTCACTTACGTTCCTACATGTAAAAGGTAGTAGCGATGTGTCGTATGTTCCAGCGACGTGTGGTCCGAAGATAATTCGTACCTTAACAGTTTATCCACAGTTGGACACTCACCCGGTATAGCCGACGGAGTGTCAGGATCACAGAGAAAAAATACATTTTCGTCCCGCGCATGTCATCATCAGATCTCTGGTCTGTGGTCAGGTTATTATTTTTTATTACCTTGTTACCAAGGTAATGAAAACCTCTTCATATCATTGGCATGTTCATTGCTTTTTGTCTCTCGTTGTTATATTTAAACGATCTACATTAATAATAATAACGATCGTTATTATAATCGGCAAATGATTGTCCCTTGTTGTTCGTTTAATTAAAAATAAAAGTATCTTCTACCGCAAAACTAAACTATGTGTAAATTTATGTGCTGAATTAACATGACGCTAAGTAGATGTGTTATGGTGATAAAATTTATGTTTTTGGTGTTCATTTTAGCTAATTGCTATTTTTTCAAAATAAACAATTTCGGGTGTTGTTTCTAATTAAAGAGGGCTGTTGTGTCAATTTACATAAAAGGTTTAACGTTATCCTCGCCCGAGTTACTTTTAGGGTTGATTTGGTCCCAAGAGATACAATTTGGGCGCGAGGTGTTTAGTTTCAACGGACAGGTAGAAACCTAAAACAACCATTATTGAATTTAATTATCTGCTGTTTTATCCGTAAAGAAACTTATAACACCCCTCCGGTTTTCCGTCAACGGTTAAAAATGTCCTTTCTGCGCTCCAGCCTCTTAACCAACTAATAACAATTAACCCATAAAATCGTTCTATTGCTACGGACAAAAGAACAATAAAACTTACTATATAGATCGGCTTCACTTCTATTTAGAAACACATTTGCCTATATAGATATACAACGCTGTTATTGCAAATAAATAAAAAAACAAAAATCCATTATCTTATCACAAGCGTAATATATACGGGATATAAGGGACAGCGTCCCGAATACTGATAGGGTGCAAGCAGACCATGAAACTGATCAACTTTCCCTTAGGAGCATATGTCAGGAAACGTCAAACAATTTTTGGACTCCCATAGTAAATACAGTCGGCTGATCGCGATTTTGTATGCGAGGTCGAAATTTTTTGTCGTTTCCTGGCATATGTTCCTAGGGGAAAGTTGTTCAGTTTCATGTTCTGTTTGCACCCTATCAGTATTCGGGACGCTGTCCCTGATACCCTGTATAATACATACTCTACAAATATTTAGGCTCAACTAAACAACGTAGACATTAGTTAGGCGCCTACGCTGCTTTGTAGCAAAGACCACTGTAAATATCTCTACGAATTCTCGAGTAATATTAACAGAGATTGTCTATTACTCGTCTGAGATCAGCAGCGCCTCGATTTACCCACTTCTGAAATCAACCTTTACTGGTTTTGCTTTTAAGATGTATGTGAAACCATTATAAGAAGATCCCTTAATGGGTTAACCTCAATTGCTGTTGAAAGTACTTTCTGCCTATGTAAAGCATGTTAGCCCGAGGGAACCAGAGATCATCTTTATCGGCTCAGTGAGTATTTTGTGCTGCCGTATTTCTGGAAGGGGTTGGTTGAGTTCAATAAAAAGCGATGTTATATTCAAACTCAATTTGTGTTTTTTCCCTAAATCTTGTGAACTAACATGGAGATTCCGAATATATTTCACTCCAATAAATCTGAAACTGAAAGCACGCGTTTTTGGGCATACCCGAATACTTCTTTTTGTAATGAAATTGTGGCGAAAAATCTTTTTCACACATTATTTTTAAAAAACATACTGTTATTGAAAATTTCTTGAATATTTACACAAGTCTTTACTTATGTGAAATCGTTTCAACAGCTACGGTCAAATGGGGGAAAATGAGATTAGCGGATAACTTGGTACATTGTCGACACCAGTACCCATGAACCAGCTTTAACGTTGTAACTGGTTGAAAACTTTGGACTCTACATTTATCAACCGGTTATAACATTGTAGGCTTATAGCTGGTTCATAGATGCTGGTGTCGACCATGTCCCAAGCTACCCGCTAGCCTCATTATCCCCCATTTGACTGTACCTACGGCGGATCGCACACTTGAGCACGACGGAGCGCTAAAACATCGCAGCGGTCTGTCAGATCCGTACTAGAAAGGTCAATCCCCATACTAAAACCGATCAAACGCTGTCGAAGCAGCGCTGTCGCAATGTCGTCCGTCGAGTGCGGTTTTTACTAGTACGGATCTGACAGACAGCTGCTATATTTTTGCACGTCGTGCGTTAAATAATGCGATCAGCCTACCGTTCGCTGCCAATCTACGTTGACCCTATAGTTTCCATCGAGGCTAGGTATCAGCTGCATTTCGGAGATTTGACAAGCAGATGGCCTGCCAGATTCAGATACATTGCTATTCATGAATAAATACAGAGTTTTATATACCGAGCATTTTTTTAAAACATGGTCAAACTTGTATTAGAAAATGTAAAAACCTGAAATTTTACATGAGTCTGTTTCAAACCAATACGTAACTTCTGTACCGTTTATTGATAAAAATCAGTCCTGCCCAAGAAAAGATTTATTACCTGCTTATAAATCTTATTAAATTCAATTCATGACTGAAATATCTGCCTGATCGGGAACCGATCTCGGGACCCTCTTCTCGTGAAATAGATACATTACCACTGTGCCGCCGTCAACCCACTATTCACCAGATTCGAAACATTGTTCCTCATGAATAAAATATAAGGTCCTATCAGAGCTCTGCAGCGCGCAATACTTAAGTTCCTGAGAAGATCCTGTTATAAATACCGTAGATACCGCTTTATTTTACAATATATATTATCCTATGAATATGATTCAGTTTATTGACACATACATACACACATACACAAATCACGCCTCTATCCCTTCCGAGGTAGTGCGTTAACAATCGTAAAATTACTGTCGTTATCGCCACGTCTGACAAGTATTGGGGGCCCTTTTTGATGATACATGTATCACTGTAGTGACAGGCTGTCAGCCTGTCGCCTAAAATTGTAATACACATGAAACCCTCGAGTCCCTTAGTTGCCTTTTACATTACAACACTCACGGGCAGAAATGGGGTGATGCTATTCTATGCCGGCATCACACGGCAATTGACACATCATCATGAAAATTACAAGAATTTAAATAATTTTACTTAAAAGAAATACATAATAATTCTTTTAAATAGTAATTACCGACCACCAGAAAATAATACCTAAAGAAAGACTAGATATTTCAAAAACTTTTTATTTTTTGGCCGTTTTATCTTATAAACAGAATCCGCCAATTGAAATTTTAACAAATTATGTAAAGTGCTGTTGCCTAAACACAAATATAAAAAAAATATTTAAGGTGTCTCCCATACAACAAACGTGATTGATATGGCATTTTTTATATTCTCAAGTACTTGGCCGTTTTTTGAGGTTTCGCATTTCAAAATATTCCACTTCACACATAAGATCCCTTTCAAGACTGCCATTCAAAATCGACTACTGTGCACTAAGGAAGTCGTCGTGATAAAAACAGAAAAGGCACCTATCCTAATAAGTTTACTATTGTGATTGTCTGTCTTATGATTTGGTTGTTCAGTATCATAATCATCACTCTCCATCATACCTCTTTATGTTAACTGCGGGGTAAGTATTTATAACTAAGCGCCTCGGAAGACACAATTTTCCGTAGCTTCCTGAAAAAAAATCACTGTTCCTTGAAGCGCCGTATTTTATTCTCTACCTACGTTTGGTTGGTCACAAAGACACACAGATAATTGGAATATCCGTGTTTATTGAAAGTTTTATGGTTTTTCTTTCTCGCAATGAATCAACCACATTCACGTATTAGCAGAATTGTCTCCGTGAAATCTGCCATCAGAATTCTCGACCACATTCTTCGCTCTTGCACCCTGTATAATAGTCACATTAGCGCCGAATGTAGGCCACAGACATAAAAACACCCCGTTGATATAATCCGTAAGTGAAGGGTCGGGCTATACCCAGGGAATATCCATCGCGAAACGTTTGGTTCATAACACTGTGGTTCATAACAACGTCTGCACTTGATATAAAAATATTGTATAAAAATCTAAATATTAACAGTATACAGACGGCCGTTTAGACTTTATTTATTCTTTATATTTATAAAATTTTGCAATCCTCTCTGAAGAGCCAAAAATTATAAATGTTTTTCTTTTGGTAATTTTAAACGGTACAAAAAGGTGTAAAATTTAAAGCAATGTTTTAATACACCTTATAATATGATGCGAAACATTTCTTTGTTGTGGCGTTGTAAGCCAGTAGTGTGGCTTGACACTAACTAAGAGGTCACAAGATTGCAATCTTCATTCTTTGGTGCTTAAATCCTTGCACGAATCGGTGTCCCCATGAAGAAAAGAATACTTAGCAATCGATGGTTTTCAAAAAGATATTTTAAAGACACAATTACTTACACACATGGACGACACTATGACTGAAACTGCTTTAAATACGGAGTGTTGAGTTAAAATACTCAACAAAAATGGCCAATTCTAAACTCCTAGAACTACGAAAGATTAATAAATGTTCACTTCTGGCCCATGTTTTCGCCACGCGGTTAGCATGTTCAAGTATGTTTTATCAAAATATTCAGTAGGAAGTAAATAACAATTTATTTATCACCAATTTTTTACGGTCCCCTTACACTCTTGTTGCCGCCATTAATCTACTATGAATACAATACCCCCCACAGGGACCGGCAAACGAAACTTTCCACTGTAACGGGAAATAGCTTCATCTATTTGGTATGAGTCGCAGGTTTTTTATAAAATCAGGTTTTTGATCAAACACCGGCAGATGTTCAAATAGGAACCTACAATTTTATCAAAAACTTGAGCTAAGTTTAATTTTATCATACACCTAACTCCTTAGTTCAGGTTTTTGGTAAAAAATCTTAGGTTTGTGGATTGTTTGTGATATCATTTCCAAAAACATTGTCTTACTTAGTTTCAAAGTTTTTTTCTGTAACTCATGCGTCTGTCAGATGTACCTAAGAAAATTTCAGATTCCCATAGGTAGGTACTAAAAATTGATGTTCACGCAGCTCCATTGATGAACATGCGTTGTTTGACAGACGCATCCTTTGTCAATGCGGGTGATCAGTATGGAAAATTGGAAGTTTCCTTGCATATGACAGACACATGTGTTACGGTTGCGTTAAAATAGCGCTCTGTTGTGCGTTAATTATGAAAACCACCTAAGGACGCTGTTTGTGCTTTTTTTCTGTACTTGATCGAAAATGTGTTAAAGTTAAGTTTTTTGTTCTTAGATGTACCCCACGATATACCTACCTAGTCGGGCTTGCAGCCATCTGCTTGAAGTTCTTCTACCCATTAACAATAACTCCCAGGGATGCTTTAGATTTCTTTTGCAACACTCACGCGTATAAAAAAACTTGTGAAGCCAGCTGCATCGTACTCGTATTAACCTATAATACTGTATGAACCTCAATTAGATAAGTTTCTACTTTATAAGAAACCACTCCTGTAATAATCAGCTCAAAGTGTTGCTTACAGTACGTAATTCCAATGAACAATGGTATAGTATAGAATATATCAAGTTAAATCGGGATTAGAGATCTATTTTCAACAAGCACTTTAGAGAGATTTCTGAATCTAAATTCTCACAAGCGGATCTGGAATTATTTCCGCATATTTGAAAAGTACCCAACAGAGTATGGAATGGAATATGTTTGAAATTGTTATGAAATACCACACCACACCATATAACTACAAGTGTGACATGGTGTATCATGGTCTATCTATGGTGTGCCGTGTGATGCCGGCTTAGAATAGCATCACCCCATTTCTTTCCCGTGGGTGTCGTAAAAACCTAAAGCGCCTTTGGCGACAGGCTGACAACCTGTCACTATAGTGATACACGACTTATCTGAAACGACCCTCAAACATTTGTCAGACGTGGCGATCACGACCGTAATATTACGGTCGTTAACGCTTTGCCTACCCCGCCAGGGATAAGGGCGTGATTTGTGTGTGTGTGCGTGTGTGTGTCTATCATTGTGATATTTTAGTTGTTGCGAAAATCTCGTATCAGTGGTCGTTGAACCTGCAGATACGCAAGTTGAACCTCTTCCCCATAAGAACGGTATTCAGTTACATAAATCCTTTTAGATAGGTAGTTATTTTTATAATGATATTTGATGAATCGCACACACACCGGGCGATAGTGCGGTACGCGACAGCCATCACACGAATGACAACCTGTGACAGCTACAATCCGATGCGACGTCTTGCCATGATATGGTTTCGGTAAGTGATTTTCTGAATTATTTTTAAAAGACTATCTTCACATGAGAGACAAGATGTGAGACTTATTCGCCAAATGTGAGCAATCGCGGTGCTCGAAACCTTTTCCATTTAAAAAGAAACAGAAGAGACGCGATGTACACCTGTAAGACGTGCGTCTCATCATCGATTACTTGTCTGGCATCTGTCGTCTCACGCCTTACGGTTGCGCCCAAATTTCCGGATCCGGAAAATATAACGGAAAATCATACGGAATGCGTGAGAGCTGCCTCAGTTCGGACATTAGTGGTGAATGACGGTATCGATACGAGTAATGGACTCGAGTGGTTTCTTGATAACCAGCATTTTTGCTGCTATCTGAAATTGATTTGCGAACAAAGCGTAGGCGGGTTTTGTACCGTGTTACGCATTTTGGGTACATGAGTAATAGTCTCAATTCCGACAGGAACATTCCTTAACTAATTCTTGAAATTTCGAAATTGAGACTAGAAATTGGTAGTTCTAGAAAATTTACTTTTTAGGATGTTTGATTCATATTATTTACGCATGTAAACAAAGTCCGTCAATGTCAAATCAGGCATCAAATGTCAATTTAGTACGTGAAAGATCACAGGGCAAAAATGACATTTGTGTTGTCAGCGGCTGTGCGCGCATGACATCTCTGGTCTGTGCGAAAGAAATATTCTTTCTCTTTTTTTATCATGCCAAGATTATATTATGCTAGAATTGAGTGCTAAGAGTTTTCTTAAGAGTAGCCTGATGAACTAGTCTATCCGTTACGAGATGAGTTATGGTTCATGATGAATATGATCTAATGAAGATGGAAATTAAACTAATCACAGCTTATTCATACTTACATATTTTTAAAATGTATTTAAAAAATTAGAAAAAATGAGATTCATTATGAGCTTTATCAAATAAAATACCTTCCTAATACATTGTTTGTTGGAAAAAAATGTTTATTTTATATTATTATTATTATTTTGACGAGCACTATGCAAATTCTTGTATCGGACATTTTGTAACAATATAATGTAATTTCCATTGTGTGATAAATAAATCAAATCAAATCATACCCATTAAAAAGTTTCTAATAAGTACCAACAGGCGGATCGCACAATAAACGCACGACGGAGCGCAAAAATATCGATCTGACAGATCAGATCCTTACGCGAAACGTGGATCTATACAGAAACGCTGTCGCTGCGCTAGCGCTGCGTCGTCCATCGAGTGCGGTTTTAATATGGGGATTGACATTTCTAGTATGGATCTGACAGACCCCTGCGATATTTTAGCGCTCCGTCGTGCTTTAAGTGTGCGATCCGCCAGACAACAGACCTTCTTTAACCAAACATGAGCACGATTTATAAACAGATTCTATTTGCAACTAATAAACGGTTTGTATAATTATGTAACTGAAGATATATAACAAACCGAAAGTGGAATAACGCAATAGTTGGTATTTTTTTAAACAAGCGTGGTTTTGAATCTGTAATTCATTTGTTTAAAAAGTAACATATTAAAGATACCAGTTCCCTCAACTAGTATGTATTTACATAACCTACCTTTCTCGAAAGTTGATCTCACTACCCGCACCAACACATAATTCGATTTTTGAAATTTTGCGTTTTCCGGTGTCGTTTTGTACTACATCCCAAAGGATCCACACCACCTGTTCGTTCTGGCATTTTCCTTGCAGTAACAACCTGAACCACCCGATTTTCCGTAAGAAAGATGGTTCCGTGTTTCGGATGGCACGTTAAGACGTAGGTCCCATTTGTTATCTATGATAAATTTAGACGGGTGGTCGTTACACAACCATGTCAAAAGCCTGCTTCTTGTAGAAGGCAGTTGAAAAAATTTTACACTTCAGCGACCGCTATAGCGGTCATTGGGTCGTCGGACAACTCGGCGTCTCACGCCAAAAAAAATATAACAGGATGTTCTTTAATTTAATTTCATATTTTTTCCTGAATTTAGCGAAATTGCTTTTTGGTTGATTAAAACCCAAATACTTTTTCAGGAAATCAAACGACTTATGAAATTATTTTTTCTCATTTGGTGAAACTTTCTATCTCCAATCAACTTGAAAATTAAATAAGTAAACCAAGAAAGTAAAACCATTTCTAAAGACATTTCCCAAATCTGCAGTCAGATAAATTCACTGAGATTAGTAGACCCTGGACAAAATGGCGGATCACAGTGAAGCGGATAAAAACCAATTTGACTAAGGAAACGTCCCTACACCCCTACTCGTTGCTAATAATAATATTCAGAGTGATAGTAGCATACACATTACATTGTCTCACCTTTAGGTATTCTTACAGAAACAGGTGACAATCAAAAGTGTACATTGATGATCGCCTTGAATTTTTCGGAGGCGGGGGGGTTTAGAATGTTAGTTCCCGTCATCCATTATAAGAATTATTCTCAGAGGTTGTATTGGATATTATACAGTGATTCAGACATGGTACAGTCAAGCTCACGTCCGGTTTGACGTTCGAAATGCCAATGTGACTTTTATGCGCATGGCATAGTACCTGCATATGCGCGTTGCATCAAACTGTCCAACCCATCCCATACATAAGAGTTCAGAAAGGCACTGGTTATCACTTCCACTACATAGTATAAAGCAAAGTCGCTTTTCGCGTCTGTATGTATTCTACGTATTCTTAAATCTTTAAAACTACATAACGGAATTGATGCATTTTTTTTAGATAGAGTGATTCCAGAGGAAGGTTTCTATACATAATACTTGCCGGGAAAACATCTAGTTCCCTCGGGAAAACGAGTTGCAGCAAACGCAGCCGCTGAGTAAGGCCACTAGTTCTTTATGAAAGTATGAACAACAATTTTGTGATAGTCTCCATAATAAGTCATTTTATATGCTGTTCATTATTCGGTGCATGATACGATGCATCATTAACATGCACTTAGTTACTGACTTTATGTAAAAAAGTTGAGGTGTAAAACTCCTATGTACTCTCCCAGTTTTTAGTGCTTTTGCAGAATATGCATACTACATCTGTTTAAGTTTTGTATCGTATAAAGTAATCAATGAAAAGAAATATAATATGCATTATGATTATATTTTAATCATAAAACATATATCTATATCGTAAGCCACCAAGCACATTTGGAAGCACAAGCACAAGTGGAATTCCAAATCATATGAATTTATCATCTTAGATTTTCCACGTACCTAAGTCTTTTCATCTCATACCTAGGATCCTAACTAAATACACCTTAACTACATATGCAAGTCAGTTTACCCAAAATTATGATTGTTACATAAATAAAATATTACAGCTATTCATTAAATTTTAACCCTTGAAAGGGTGACCAAATTAATACTCAAGTGAAAGGATTAAATTAGGAAACTTTTCTCATAAAAATACTTACGCTTCAGAACAGTAACTACCTTCCTACAAATTAGGGAGTAAATTCCTGTTTACGTTCAGGTTTACACCAATGTTGTCACATAGAAATCTGTTAAAACCAGATCGAAATCTATAAAGTTTATTAAATTAATAACGGTAGGTATAATTAATTCGAGTAACTAGTCTAATAAAATATTAGTATGAACATGTTATTCACCTATAGGTAATATAGACATTTAGACACACACACACACACAAATCACGCCTTTATCCTTGGCGGGGTAGGCAGAGCGCTAACGACGTGTCGTGTGACGCGTAATATTACGGTCGTGATCACCACGTTTGACAAATGTTTGAGGGTCTTTCAAATAAGTCGTGTATCACTATAGTGACAGGTAGTCAGCCTGTCGCCTAAAATTGCAATACACATGAAACCCTCGAGCCCCTTAGTCGGCTTTTACGACACCCACGGGAAAGAAATGGGGTGATGCTATTCTAAGCCGGCATCACACGGCACTAATAAGTTAATAAATATAATAAAATAGATAAGTTTTAAGACCTAATATAATAAATAAGTTTTAAGACCTAACCTAGTCTGCATAGCGTTAAGCGGAATTAATGTTCAATGTAAATACCTGTTCAATAATTATTGCAGGTGCTCCTCATAATGCCGTTACCTGGAACAAAAAAATAATAAAATACTTAAACGAAAATCTAAATAAGATGCCAAATCTGAAGTCACAATCTGTTGTCTGCATGGTCGTCAGTTAGATTTTCAAGAATATTTAATATTTCTTTAATAGTATCCTTTTTACGGGTAGTTAGTTAGTTTTTACGTGCCGTGTGATGCCGGCTTAGAATAGCATCACCCCACATCCTTCCCACGGGGCGGGTGTCGTAAGAGGCGAGTAAGGGACTCGAAAGAATTGGTGTATTACATTTTTTTATGCGACAGGCTGACAACCTGTCACTATAGTAATACACATGTTTTCTGAAACAACCTTGGAAAACAATCCTCAAAAATGTCAGACGTGGCGATAGTGGCTGTTTTCTTACGGCCACTATCGCTCTGCCTACCCCGCAAGGGATAAAGGCGTGATATATGTATGGATGTATGTTAGTTAGTTATTAAATAGTTCCTTTGATTTCTCCGCCTAAACCTCCTGGTACGACACAACATTCACCACGTGAAAATATTGCAAATATTTAAAAAAAATGGTAAGTATTCAACATTCACCACGATATGGAAAATCTAAATATCAATGTTAGTTCTTATAAACCAGGTTACCATTATCAATACGATGAAGAAGCAGCGAAATTCTGACAATTTAAAAAAAACTACCGCAGGTGTGTTTCACCCCTCATTTCAGCTACCTTCGTAAATATTGTGTAGCATTTTGGTTAAATTGCCGCGTTTCACAGGTTTTTTTTACAATTAAAACAACATGGCGACCATTTGGCGCGAAAAAGAGCAGTTAGCCAAAGCTGGCGAGAATTTGTCTGAAAATATACGATTGTAACAATTACTTTTCATTGTGTTAACTTTGTGCAATGGGCAACAATGCCTTAATTGCGAAAAACTTTTATAATAATTGTAAATTAATACCTGTTGTTTAGGTGGATTGCACACTTAACGCACGAAGGACCGCTAAAATATCGTAGCGTTCTGTCAGATCCATACTAGAAATGTCAATCCCCATACTAAAACCGCTCAACCGCTGTCGACGCAGCGCTATCGCAGCGTCGTCTATCGAGTGCGGTTTTAGTGTGGGGAGTGACGTATGAGACAGTTTTTTTTTTACTGTAAGTTCTGTTTTAGTATATCCGACATATATATTTTCTAAAACAATTAAGTATCGAGTTCTTGACAACAAAAAAAGTTGTGTATTCTGGGTAACATGAATTGGCAGTTTGGAGAAGTAGAATATAATGAATGAAGTACGTACTTCACTCACTATGAGGTCCTATTAGATGAAAAGGAAAGAAGTGTATCGTACTCGGCAACTTTCTCCATAAAAGTCATTTAAGGTAAAAGTTCGCCACATTACAGTTAACTAGTATATTTACTTTTTTTTGGTAAAAGGGATCAGTGCAATGCAATTAAAACAATAAACTTACTTTTATATTTACACCTACACTGATTTTTTAACAATTTGCGACCAGTATTCTGTCATAAATTATGGGAGTGGTTGAACTTTTGAACCCAATTAAAAAAAAAATAGATTCTCAGTTTGACCAGTATGTATGTTTGTCCGCGATTATCTCGCTTTTCAATGAACCGATTTTGGTGCGGTTTTCAAAAAGCATTTTTCAGACTTAGGAGAAGTTTTATTATTAAACAACACTTTTTACGTCCGTTGAAGTCGATTCTCATTTTTTTTTAAATTGTATCAGCGGACCGGCCTAGAAGTCGCTATCGCCACGTCTGACACCCTGATCCCTGGTTAAAGTCCTGGTGGTAATATGATTATACCTACTGTTCATATACGTTATATAATTAATTTCTTGCATATTTCATTTTACTAACCATAAGTTATAAATAGACATTGATTCTGATTCAAATTCAAACAGACAGGTGACAGGTAATTTTCACTTACTTGACATGTACCTACGCAAATACCTGATATTATGTAGGCAAAGGTATGCATACGTGTATCTGTATAGACTAGGAAGTATAATTTGAGCCGATGAATGTTATGTATAATCGATTGTCTTCTATAAGTATTTTGTTCTATTCGGCTCACATAAAGAAGTCGTTAAGTGGAATCGGCTCAAATTATACAGGGTGTTTCGAATACTGGTAGGGTGCAAGCAGACCATGAAACTGAACAACTTTCCCCTAGAAACATATTTCAGGAAACGACAAAAAAATTTCGACCTCCCATACAAAATCGCGATCAACTGACTGCATTTACTATGGAAAACCAAAAATTTATTGGCGACATATGTTCCTATGGGAAAGTTGTTCAGTTTCATGGTCTGCTTGTACCCTGTCAGTATTCGGGACGCTGTCCCTTACTCCCCGTATTTCTCAGACTATACCTACTAAAGATCTAGATCCGCCAGCAAATCTCAATCGTAAAACAGTGCTCGAGTATTCAAGCCATTATGAGTGCGTTTCCCTTTAACCATGAACTCAAAGCTTCAAACAGACAAACAAAGGGCGTGGATTTATTTGTATGCACTGGAGCTTTGTTTGTTCCACACTCGTGACTTTGAGCCAATAGACCCAATTCCAGTCGATACACAGTCTATATCAGGTTTTTTTCTAGCTTTTAGGAGTCATAGTACGTATAGAGTCGAATATAACCTGCGTATACTCAAGTAGTTTCGTCGCGTTAGGTTCATCGGGTCGCTGGACGCTCGGTGCACCAGTCGAAAAAGAAGAAGTCGCGGAATTTCCGAGCATTTATAAACTGGTAATTTATGAAAACTCTCGTAAAAAAATTTTGATGCCAAGTTATTCAATCCAATTCGAAAATAATCCGTGAATGTTCAATTTACGAATTATACTCAGTTGTCTCGAAGACCCTAGAGACATTTTCAGTCGTGTTATTGATACTTATTATATTTTCCTTCTTTTGAGATACCTAGTTATTTATCCAGGTATTTTATATTAAATTTGTTATAGCTCCAGACGTTATATTTTTAGTACTGTAATATCTGTTTCAGTCCTGAAGAACACCGTAAGTTTTGTTATTGTTTTTCTATATTTGTAAAGTCACTGGTCTGCCAAAATTGGATCTTCCAAAACAGTGGATTAACTTAAATAGTGATTGTTGAGCTAATATTAGCAGGTTTTTCGTTTGTGAAAGTAATAGTTCATTAAAATAATAAGGTTGAACGAGTTGAACTGAACCATAAATATTATATTAAAATTTAATTAAGAGTCAGACTAGCACTGACTTTCAAAATGCTGCAAGTTCAGAAATTTTACATTTTGTACGAAATTGACTGATTCATTTGATCAAATTGATTGATTGTATATCATCCATTTCATTAATCCAAGTAATAAGTAAATAACTATGTTACGAGTAAGTATTTATTCATGTACTAAAATAAAATTTAAAAAACTAAGCAATTAAAATTGATATACCTATTGTTAGTTATCTTAAAAGATACGTATAATAATTTATAAGTAGTTTTTTCAAAATCTCCTCAACTTTTATTGCCCATAGGATGTCAAAGAAATACTAAAACATAGGAGGAACAAATGACATCATACAGAAAAACATATTCAATTCAATAGTCTAGCTCTTTTCTCACAATAAAAAGCAGTTCAAAAACTAACACCCGACTACAGAACAGAGTTATCGCGCTCTAAAAAGGAAGAAACAAGGAATTATAACTAACTTCTTATAACGCAAATATTTCTAAACTACGAAATCAAACAAAAAAACACAAGAGATAAGTATATGAATTAATATTAAATATAAATTTATAGTGATATTTAGATTATAGCCGTGGTCGTATTTCACTGTTATGTTCGACAGTCAGTTGGTGACATACGACCACGGCTATAACCTAAATATCACTATACTAAATTTATATTTAATATTAATTCATATACTTATCTTTTGTGTTTTTTTCCTCCTCTCAGGTCCATATTTATAAATTGCACTCAACTCTAAGATCGATCACAAGAGCCACTTTGACAAATGTCAGTCAATACTAACAGCTTCTTAAAGTCGCACTCAAGATCGATCTCAGAGTTGAGTGCGGTTTATAAATGCGGGCCTTAATTATGTTGTATCTAACCATTTAAGTCACTAAATAAAGGTTAATTATCCTCATTATTGAATAGTTTGACAGTGCACGCTAGTGCACAGGTTTTTTGTTTGAACTTTGTATAAAACTTGAAATTAGGGTACACATTGAAAAGCTTATCTCTCTTTTCGTGTGGGACACTGAGTCGTCCAACGACCCGATGAGCCCTAGTGTCAGAATTTTTCAACCGCCTTTTACAAGTAGTAGGCTTCTCACATGGTTATGTACCTAACGACCGCCGTCTATGTGATGATAGACAGCAACTAGGACCTACGGCTTAACGTGTTATCCGAAACACGGAACCATTTTACTTACAGAGGACCGGGTGGTTCAGCCCACAATGTCCTAACCAGACTGGGAAACCATTCACGAAGTGATAAATATCAACTTTGTGAGTAACCATCCGAGAATCGAACCCGGAACCTTCTGCGTCATATCGGTCGTCAATATTATATAAGTGAAAAATATTAGCTACAAATTTTTAAGGGGTGAATCAGCCCATGAAACAGAACAATTTTCCGCAAGGAACATAGGTCGAAATATGAGCTCCCTGAATTTTTTGGACCTCCCATACAAATTAACTTGGTGGGTCTGTAATTTTGTATGGGTGGTCCAAATTTTTTTTTCATATTTCGATCTATGTTTCTTGGGGAAGGTTGTTCAGTTTCATGGGCTGGTTAACTCCCTAAAATATTTGCAGCAAATTTTTTTACACCCTGTATTATATTAGCCTAAACTATCCCACTGCTGGTCAAAGGCCTCCCCTCCCTCTTTCTGGGCTTTCCGATCTGCGGCTGTTTCGGACCAGTTCGGATCATATTCGACCAACTCATCCTGCTAGCGTCTCCTCTGCGGCGACGTTCTTCTGGAGTAAAATCGGTGGCTATTTTGGTCCATCTTTCCTAGTGCATCCGGTATACATGTCCAGCCCAATCCCACTTGAGCCTAGCGGCTCTCTAGTCTAGCGGCCTATGCAAGGAAATGCTTATGAACTTAGATTTTTAGGAGGAGTGATGGATGAGGAGGCCAGTAGGCCATGTGACGACGGAGAAGGGAAAAAGGTAGCCCGCTTAGAAAGACGTAGCGACCAGGGGACCGACTGCTCCTACCGGACATATTTAGAGGTTGTATAGCGGGAGCGATCGGCGGAAGCACTTCGATACCGTGTTCCAGGACTTTTAAGTGTAATCACCGCTCCACATATTATGCCGTGTGATGCCGGCTTAGAATAGCATCACCCCATTTCCTAACCGTGGGTGTTGTAAGAGGCGACTAAGGGATTTTAGGGTTGCGGGTGTATTACAACTTTTAGGCGACAGGCTGACAACCTGTCACTATAGTGTTACACAGAATTATCTCAAACGGCCCTCTATATTTGTCAGACGTGGCGATAGCGACCGTATTATTGCGGCCGTTAGCGCTCTGCCTACCCCGTAAGGGATAAAGGCGTGATATATGTATGTGTATGTGTACATATTATGTGGAGCGCATGCGCGGTGATTATTAACTGAAATTGTGAGTGACAAAATTTGACATTTTATTGGTAGTAAGCCAAAAGTGTAGAAAAAATTGGAACTATTCTCAACGTTTCTAGTTCTTCAAGGGATTTCGCATCATGAGGATTTTTGAGCAATTTATTTGTATCCAAGAAACAAATAAATAGACCATCATAAGTTCTCAACCTGCTAGAGGCGACGTAGGTTTGTCTCTTAAATTGTTTTTTTAAGATCTAAAACAGCTCTGTCTAGAATACACTCTTATAGTTTGTAAACCATCACCGCGCTTGAGAAATTCCGTAAAGCCCCCGTGTCGCCGGTTGCAGATGATTTCTTTTTTTTTCTCTGAGTAGGGCAAGCCCCCCTGAACTCCCCGTATCTGCGCTAGGCAAGCTACCTTAACCTTTCGTGTCGCAGGTTGCAGCTGGTGCAGATTTACAATCAGATGTTTGCTTTCTTTTTTTGTCCTCTGAGGGGGCAACCCATGTCGGCGCTGAACAAGTTACCATGAACCTTTTGTGTCACCAGATTGTACCTTTCCGTTTCCTGTACTTCGTTGGCTGTTGATTTATGACATACCATAAAAAAACTTATTTTTTCTCAGAATAAGTTTTCATCCGGTATTTTACTCATATTTATTTTGTGACCATAAACGTCTCGCTGGTTGTCAAAATATTACATGTATCAACACTCGATAGATCTTGTTAAAATATCTTAAGTGGTATGTCATATTTATACGCAGAAAGTTTTTGTGTCATATATCTGTCAAATGCATTAATTCAACATCTTGTTCAAACATATTTTCATTTAACTCTATAGATCTTGGTAAAACATCTTAATTGGTACGTCATATTTATATGCGGAAAGTATGATATCTTTGTGAAATGCATTAATTCAACATCTTGTTCAAGCATTATTGACAGGCATGTCATATTAATATGCCATATGTATTACGTCAATCTTGGTGCTGCCACTCAAGCTACTCAATTCAGTAAGTCAGATTTCTCAGTCAACAGATGTCACTGTTAGTTTTCCTATTAGTTACTCTTTATATGCGCTCTAGAGGGCGCCATATTCAATTGATAGTGACATGACACAGCCTATAACCACCGCACTGTTGAGACGTTTCTAATGATACCTCATTTGTCAAGTTACGATAAGTAGTTTAGGAGTTAGGAGGGAACAGACGAAATGAATGCCACATACTCACATACATACATAGCGGTCAAAATCATAACCCTCCTTTTTGCTTTGCCGTAGTCGGGTAAAAATATTAGCTTTTGGCAATATAATAGCAAACAGTAACTAAACACTACACCGAATGGCAATCCCCAGCGAAATGCAACTGGCGCCATACTTCAGTCCCAAGTTGTTCTGAGTTGCTGCCAAACCGCTTATTGAACTAGCATTAGTTACAAGTGGGGTTTCACATCTATCTACTTACGTCAGTAATGCTAAATTACCACATACCACTAAAAAGATTGTGCTATAGGCACTTTTAACGATCACTAAAAACAGTACTGTCACTTTTACTTGAACAGATTTAAATGAGGAGGGATATTGAAGCAAATCTTAATTTTTAAAAGAATGCTTCACGCAAGGTTAATTAAAATAAAATAATTGACTCAATGTCCAAGAAACCAGACCAGTGCCTCCTAGAAAATGATAAAAAGATAAATTATCTTGATGAGCAGAATTCCTTTAATAAAACAGAAACCCTGGAAAATTATGAATAAATTGACCTTTACGAAATTTCTGCTAGTTTGCTTTAAAGTTCGAAATTAATACTAAAATAATTATAGTTTATTTCTATTGAGGAATACTGCCTACCTACACGCTTACTGTGTAGGTAGTGCTAATTGAATTACTATGGGTTATCTTATTAAAGTGAACTTTCGATGGCCAACCATTACGTGTACTAGAATACAAAGATGCTACAGAATTACTGGTGGCTCCTTATACTTTTTCAGTCTGTATACCTAAATAATAAACAAACCAGAAAATTATTTGAAAGGTATTATCAAATTAAATAAGTATATTCTTCTTCTAACATTTATTTAGTCTGTATATCTAAAAAAATATACATATTATTTAGGTATCAGTTATCATTAAGAAATTACATTATTAATATTTAAACCTGTTTCGTCTTGTAACCCTTTAACCACATATTTGATAAGCAATTTCTACAGAGTAAAGTTGCGCGTATACAAAAGTGCCCGAAGACACCCAAAGTTGTGGTACAAGTTTAAGGATATCTTGTTTGTTTCTTCTACTTTATAACCCCAGGGATACTCAAATTCAGCATGATTTCATGGAATTGGATAAGGAAATTAATATGACCCTATCTGCGTAACAACAATTTGCACGAAGTTCCTAAGTGTACAGGTTTATTTATGCATACATTTTACTGTTATATTTTATTCAACTAATGGGTACTTGTTTGAGAGGTCGAAAATATTATTGTTTCCCAATATTCTTCAAAAATGTTATGACCAGTTTTATAGGCTAATCATGCCTGTAGTTTTCAGGACACCAACCAAAATCTTTAAACCTAAGTACTTGTCGAAAATAGTAAAATCTCCGGCTATAGAATGCAGTAAAGAATGGCAGTGCCGTGTGATGCCGGCTTAGAATAGCATCACCCCTTTTCTTCCCGCGGGTGTTGTAAAAGGCAACTATGGGACTCGAGGGTTTCATGTGTGTTACAATTTTAGGCGACAGGCTGACAACCTGTCACTACAGTGATACATGAATCATCTAAAAAGGCCCTCAATACTTGTCAGACGTGGCGATGAAGACCGTAATTTTACGATCGTTAACGCTCTGCCTAAGGGACAAAGGCGTGATTTATGTATGTATGTATGCAGGCTATAGAATAATTTTATTATCTACAATCATTATCACTACTATCAATCTTTTATTTATCAACTTTTTCATTATTTTGATACGGTAATTCACAATTTTATCAAGGTATTTGACAGAACTAACCTAACTGTGGCGACTGTTAATTTACCAACTCTCTACTTCTACGGAGATGTGCAAACTCAATAACTATATAAGAATATGTTTTAGCGGCCTGCCCCAGCGGCTGCGCCCGCTGCAACTCATTTTCCCGTGGGTATTAGCATTTTTCCCGGCAAGTATTTTACATAAAAAACCTTCCTCTTGAATCACTCTACCTATTAAAAAAAACTGCACCAAAATGCGTTGTGTAGTTATAAATATTTAAGCAAACATACATACAGACAGAAGCAAAAAGCGACTTTGCTTTATACTATGTAGTGATATTTAACAGAATTAACTGCGGCGACCGTTAATTTCTAAACTCTTATTTGATCTACAAAACAATATTAAAACTCTTAATTTGTTTTCTTTTCTTTTTCCCATCAACCCTCGTGGGCAATTCCATTGCATTACAGTTACAACGTAAGAGGTCCATTAGATACTGGAAGGGCGAGGGCATGGAGGTCATTACGCGCAAATTACTATAGCGACTGTACTGAGTATTTTGTATGTATATGTCTCGCGAAATCTTAATGTAGTAGATTTGTTATACCTACTTATTTCATACCAATTAAAATACCCGAAAAATGCTCAGGGTTTCGGAAACGGGTCTAACGACTTTCACAAAATTTCTATGTTTGATTTTACAAATCATTATTTGATCCGTTTTTATGAGTGTCAAAGAATAGTTTTGAACCAACTTAGTCTAGTTTAAGGTACATTCAATCCGGGATCCATTTTGAACTATATTTTGTAAAATTTTACGGGCTGATGATTATAAAATTGTCCGTCAAAATATGAATGACAGATTTATATTTTTCGGCTTCAGAACTTTGCTTACGTGTTGATAAGATGACAACAAAAATAAGTCATACTTTATTTACTTGTTCGTTATGCAAAAGCAATATAATATTGTTACTACCGTAACTGCAAAAGCACCTAAAAATATTTTTAACTTTTAGTACGACTAACCAGAAGGCGATTTATCTTAACTTTCAAACTAGGAAGATGTTAATCTTTTATATAGACATACCTAAGTAAACAAGCTTATAATGTTATTCTATCTAGCTAAAGCTTTAACCTATATAAATATGAAATTGAATGAATGAGGAACGCATTGAAAGGGAAATTAATACTTATCATAACTAAGTGAATCAATGCTAATGATAAGCTTTTTTGAAGGCCAAACACCAAAGGACTCCAAACGTCTTTTTGTTGATTTATTCAAAAGTTGTTCCTAAAATTTGTAGGTATAGCTACGCCTACTTAATGAGTAGGAAGCGAACTGAAATTTAATTACTGGAAAAAATCTTATTAAACAGAACAAAGGAACGGAAACAAAAGTTTGTCAGAATCACTTCGAGACTGATCCCTGAAATAATAAAGATCATTCATTTCTATTACTCTACCAAATAACGCTTTATGCTTTTTTAGACTGGAGTCATCATTTTCGTGGGTGCTTATTTCTATATCCTTTTAGAGATATTCAGTGTCCATTCCGAATATTTTATTACTTTTACGAGTTGGTAAATGGCACGAAACAAGAATGATAACTCCCAATATTCAGCCTAAGTTCATTCTTTTTGCTTAGCGCGTCTCATTTGACCGAAAAACTTTTGCCATAACAAACGAATGTTATCGTGAGAGAAACTGCGTCCCAAAACTGGTCAGGCAGTAAGTTTTACTACTTTTAGCTCTTATTTCGGCTCCATTTTGTATTTCAGTGGTTTTTGGTGGGACTCGGCCTTTTAAGACTGAATGAATTTAGTCTACAATGTGGCTAAAAGGGTTCACTCAATGTCCTTTTTCAAAAAAGTTTCGACTTTTGGTTAAGCCTTAAATAAATCAGGTATAGAATTGGACAAAGTACAAGGGAAGGTAAATAAATCAGTGTTATGAATTGCTTAGCGCGTAGGATGGACTTGCCTGTACCTACTTAATCTTTACTCATGCTATACGCGTGTTGTGCGCGTGCTATACGTTTATTCAACGTTTGCACGAACAATGACGTCATAAAAAAACCTGTTGATTTTCATCGACATATTTTGACTCACACCGGTAGCAACACTCCGTTTAATAATATCAGTTAGAGACGTTTCAAGCATCGTATCATGAACCCATTACCTACACAGCGATAAACAGTGAAGAGCTTTTAACGAACAAACACTTCCGCCAGTGACTGCTATTAGTAGATGCCAAGTTCGACGTGTTGCAATACGTACACCAAAATGGATCAAATCATTAACATTTTCCACACAAACACTAACAAAGACTACCCCTACTAGTATAAATTGGTCCATTTTATGTTTACTAGGAAACTGCAAGTGCCGGGTACCTGCCTTTACAGAATGTAAAAACTCAACGGGGACAACTTTCACAAAGAAAAATAGAGCTAAATATAACTAAAATAAAATTTTGGACCACACAAAATTTACCAGCGAAACAAGTGAATTTGTATTGAGAGATCAAATTTAAAATATTCGCTTTTATACGCTTATGCATTTATTACCCATTTATGAAAATTTCTACTTCTTTTCAGGTACTGGGTATGTGAGTGCGTGTGTGTGTGTGTGTGTGTGTGTGTGTGTGTGTGTGTGTGTGTGTGTGTGTGTGTGTGTGTATAGGTACTAAAAACTGACGTAGACGCACGACGCAGCACCAACGGATAAACTTGCGTTGTTTGGCAGACGCATTAGTAATTAGATGGACGCATGGATTACACATGCGCTAAAATAGCGTTCCGTTGTGCGTCAAGTGTGATAACCACCTAGCTCTTACGTTGTGGCCAAGAAAATTGGAGGTAGTCAAGCGGTATTTCTAGTTAAATTTAAAGTGAAGCATCTTTTGCGAAGTATTCACTTTGAGCTGTTTTTAGAGATTCAAAATCTTTCTGCATTTTACCTTGAAGCTTTTGAGTTACGTTATTAAACCAGGTTAGGAATATATATTTACTCAAGGTAAAGATTTCGTACCGACCTATTCAAGTAGAAATAAAGATATTGATAAATTACGTTGTCGTTTTTTTTTTTCAGTTAAAGCGGAGACAGAGTCAAGCATGCTCCGAACTGATTTTTTTGTTCTGAGTTTTTACTTCACAATGGAAAACCATCCGCCAAAACAAATTATAGTCGTAGGTCCAACAGCGTTGCTACAAATTCGATCATTTCCAAAAACGGATTGTCTGGTGTATCAATCAAACATTTCATACCTATCTACTACGAGGCATAGCATTGAATTTTATAGTATTTTATTTCTTTCGCGGTTAAAATTCACAAGCTTGCTTGTTTCCACGAATTTTTTTTCTCTGACTTCATCCTACAGACAACAGACAAAACTCTTTCGGTTGTAGTACTATAACCAGATGAAAGCAAAAATTTTAAGTGTTTCTTAAATGTTTTCCGTACCGGCGTCCTTCACTTGCTCTGAAAACCGGACAAAACATGAATACACCTACTGCGGATCGTTTTTCGACCAAATATTCTTTATTGCTGTGTGATGCCGGCTTAGAGTAGCATCACTCCATTTCTTCCGGCGGGTGTCGTACGAGGCGACTAAGGGACTCGAGGCTTTCATGTGTTTTACAACTTTAGGCGACAGGCTGACAACCTGTCACTATAGTGATAAAGGAATCACCTGAAAGAGCCCGCAATATTTGTTAGACGTGGTGATAGCGACCGTATTTATACGGCCGATAACGCAATGCCTACCCCGCAAGGGAAAAAAGGCGTGATATGTGTGTTTATGTACGTATGGATTCTTTATGTTCGCAAAAGACAGAGGAACTTACAAACACACAAATATTCTAAAGACTCTTGGAACGTTGTGGTAAGCAATCCTCAGCAATCTTTTCCCATTGTCTTTTGACCTCTTTAGCTTTAAGTACAACATTTTAATGTCATGACGCGTACTGATAAGATAATTAACAATTGAAGTGTACATAACGAGTTAGAACTACGTTCTTAAAAACGGCCTAAGTTAAAGGCAGGTCACGAGAATAAAGTTGTTTTTCAGCATGTTTTCTTTTCACTGAGCTGCACCTAAATTTTGTAACGTAAAACTTGCGCTTTCAAGATAAAACAATTCATTCTTGAAATGCGCACGCGCGTTGATTGCATCCGTTCGGGGAATGTCTCGCCATTACGGTCTTGTGAAGAAAATGCGTAAGTGACGGTCGTGTCATACCTACTGGAATGCTGTCGCGGCGCATTCAGCTCGTCTTTCGTGTGTTCATTAGACACGACGGATCTGTCCGCATTTGTGCAATAAAGCCTGTGGCAGAAGTAACTTTGAAATCAAAGTTTACAGTCCTGAAAGCAATACCTAACATAGCAATACTTAACATTTTCACCAGTCACTAAATTTCTACTATTTGTTTGAAGCTCTACCTAATTTATTTACCTTATCTGCTTTTTCGAGGATTGTTACAAAGAGTTCCCTTATTGGGTCAACTTCGTATTTACACGTTTGTCGTAATTTTTTTTTTCAATTCTTCAGTGGGTTGATACATAAAACTAGTTAGGTACAGGCAGGTCTTACCAGCGGTAAGCAGGAAGATGCGTTATGTCGCGGATTATTCTGGCTGTGTGATGTGAACATTTTTTATAATTTCTTAAATTATACAGATGTTTTATATGAGCTAAAAGTGTTCCGTAAGTGGACTCGACGAACGTTTAATTAATTACATTATAATTTACAAGACATTTTTATTTACGAAATGAAATTCCTTTTGAAAAAGTACAGAGATGCGATGTTTTTGGTGCCGCAAAGGATATAATAAAATGTGACATTTTATTATGACAAAAACATAAAAATTTAAGTGTTATCACTACCGTATATAGGTAAGTATATAGGTAATAAATAAATGCTATCGTGGTGTCAAAATAAATCTGAACGTTGGATCCGGAGATTCCTGATTCGATTTGGGGGTCCTAACCGCGTCAGAGTTATGGTTGGCTATTTAATAATAAATAGTTGGCTAAATAATTCTTACATAAAGAGTTATTGGTTTAAACGTGAAGTCGATGCCTCACACGATGAAAAAAAATTTCTTCCTTTACATACACACACACACAAACCACGCCTCAACCCCTTTACATAACTTAATTAAAATGAACCTTTTACCAACATATCAGACATATCAAACGAAAACTTCGCCAACCAACATTATTAATTCATGCTCGTGTACCACCCTACTTCAAACGTAGGTAAAACCGTTTAATTCATTGACAGCTGTCCAAAACAACGACTCTCTAAATAATTCTGTCAGTCAAGTGAGAATGAATGGATACCTAATTCTTTCATTCACAAATCGTGAACAAACGAACCAATGAAATCTGGTGTCTATTTTTAAACCGCCACGTCACTGATGTCTGTATTGTGTTTCTAAATTTTATAGTTGCTCAGTTTTATGAGAACACACCCCGAAAATATATGTTGTAATCTTATACAATTATAAGAAAATTAAGATGCAGAACACCTATTATTGTTGTACAGGTAGAAACTATTTTATCAATGTTACCTCAAAAGCCCAGTGCCATAGTTATACATTGGAAACCCGCCAAGTCATGCTCGGGTCCGATCACTACATTTTTCAGCTCTCAGTCTGACATTTTCCTTATTTTGCATCTCCAAACAAAAGTATTTACAAAACAAGATATGCACTCCGAAACACGCAATTCATCACTTTAATCCTCAATGCTTTTACTCTTTCGGATGCTTATCGTGCCAAAGATGCTTTTTATCTTAACGTTTATGTATTTATAACATTACGACGCCGTAAAAATGTGGATGTTTCACAAAATGACCGTTTTATACGCTCTTACATTCTTAATGTTGTATTTGGCCGTGATAAGACAGTGATCATCGTTTTAATGGAATATCACTCTTCGAAAGCAATATTAATGTTTCGTACTTATAGGTACGTAACACGTAAGTATACACGTAAGTATACACGTGACATCTTTATTTCTTACCTGCATAGGCAGAAATACTTAATACATGGCCAACCCGTTTCCGCTGAAAAGATGATCCGGCAAGCTAGGGACTAAAAACGTACCCAAATCCCCAGGCTTCATTCCTAACGATCTCAAACGGTATAATGTATGAGAAACTAAAAGTAAAACGTCACACCGTGCTATTTTGTATGGCGCCAAAACACTTACTTTTATATATTTTTTCTATTTATTAGTCCTAACTATGAATACTTTGATAAATTGTAAATGAAGTGCGTAGTATTTTCAGACAATAGTTTATATTTTATTAATGATCCAGGAAACTAGCGATTCAGCCTCATATTCTGATGGTGCCTGCAAATTTTCGGCACACCGTATGTTACATACATCCCATATAGGTTAATTAATCGTTCAGTACGATGTCATGAAGGTAGTGAATAAATGATTATATCTTAACGTCACGGAAAGCATTAACTTAACGATAAGTATCTACCTATGTATTAAGTGTTAGCTTATGGGCGATTAATATATGAAGCCGTTAAGTCTATTAATATATGATGGTTCTCATATTTCATTCTATATAAACTGGTATTGCTCGTTGGCTACCGATTTAACAATAAAATTGTATAGATACATTTTTTCGTTTTGTGTGCAAAGAAAGTATTTTTATCTTATCTAATTGAAAATGGTTATATGTAAAGTTTTCGAAGATCACTTGTAGAAATTCTGAATTCTATTCCTTAGTTAAAATATATTTTATTATTAAGATAAGTAATAGTATAAGTGAGAAAATTAACTTATTGTTCTACTTATTTAATGTATGAATAATGCAAATTTTCGAAAAGGCATAGTCGTGTCTTTGATATTCAAATTATCATATTAGGTTAGCATTCATTTAGGTATCAAATATTTGAGAAATCTTCAATATAATTACATTACGCTGTTTTCGCGTAAGAACTTGCATATTTTTCAAAAGACTGCCCCTGTTTCTGTCAAAATTACGATTTAACCTGTTATCAAACAAAGGTAATTTTATGAGATATTAGATTTTTTAAATGAAACCTTGCTAAACAGATCTGCTACAAAAATATTTTTTGATGAAAATCGTTGGAGCAATTTCCGACGTCAAATAAATATACCAGAATTAGGAAAATGACAAGCCATGCGTACATCAATATATTCGGTTTGATTAATGGATATACGTAGGTTCTTACTACCAATATATTTCATTGTTTTTTGACCGTGGTTTGTTTTCGCTGGTAGCTGAATAACGCAATCATCACATCACGTCTCAGTAGAAGGAAAGATTCAGAGGAATCTGTTCATAAAAGTAGAATGAGCCTTATAAAGCTGTCGAAACCATTTAAGCGTTACTACAGCTAAATACAAAGTTACACTCAATACTTACTATATATAAAAAACGTTTAAGATTCAATGGAGAATTGTCAGGTGTTTGTTTATGGATGAAAAGAATGCTCATATTGCGATTAAAGGAACAAATAGACAAAAAATTCCTGCCCAGATATAATTAAAATGTTTTGCCGACCCATTCGCAAAGATATAATACTTTCATCTCTCAACATTATGAGTGCAAGGGTTGAACCTTTCTTTCTTTCTTTTCGTGTTTTTTCGTTTCGTTTTTCGTTTTCTTCCAACGCACCGCACTGAAGCAAAGTACCCAATAGGCTGGCTTTCCTAGAGTTCTCTCTCAAAGGTTCCTCACTCTGATCATCACACACGGTCGTTGCCCTGCCATTCACCCAATGTTTGTTGATCCTTGTTGTCGATATCACCAGCTTTTCTGATCGCATGTGTAATCCCTAAGTAGCCAGAAAACTTCCGGAGAAGAAGGAAAGTTGTGTGTATTTTGGTCAGGTCTAATCTGGGATGATTAAGAAATTAGCTTTTATATTGGGGACAAACTTCGGAGAATCAGTAATTAGGTGTTTTCTGATTCTCTGGTTAATTATTATTGTGGCATTTTCTTCTTTCCGAAAATGGTGGTATCTTTATGCTCCGTCCGGACAGTGATTTTATTTAGGTACGTGTGTTTTATTGTTTGGAAGATGACATTTTTCTGCGCAATTTTCTAATCGTGTGTGCGGACTGCGGATACTTGCACAAGATTTAATGGCACGGCGATCAAAAACATGTTTTCTGGTCTTTCGCCGACTCCCTTCGTTAAAAAAATTCCACACAAAAACCAAGTTTATGAAATAAGGCATGCAAACCTACGAGTAGACCAGATAATAACGAGTTCTTATAGTCAGACTACGGAATCCTAAAATGAACTATAAATTTAGTTCCAAGTGACTCTAATCTAAACTGAATATGAGGCAGTAAGTGCTCAACACGTACGTAGCAGTTCAAGTTTAACTTGTAGTTAGGAGAACAGCTGCGGTTAAGTTCACTGGTTGAACTAAAGCAAGTTTCAGTCAAGTAGGTAGATCAAGTTTTGAGTCATTGTGTAACAATTGAATGAAAGCTTCTTTTAAAATGAAGTCGTCGTAAACATTAAGTATAAGATTTAATTTTTTATATGTTTTATATTTTACACATACACATACACATGCACAAATCACGCCTTTATCCCTTGCGGGGTAGGCAAAGCGTCAACGATCGCAAAATTAGGGTCTTTATCGCCACGTCAGACAAGATAGATTTGTCTATTTTATATTTAAGGCACAAAATATTGTTCTACAAATACCTCTGTAAGGCCTTTTTCACACTTTATTTTATTTACACTTAAAGCACGTGGCCTTTTTCACACTAAACGCACAACACAATGCAGCGCTAAAATAAAGCATCCGTAACGCAGCTGTCTGTCAGATCAATACTAGGAACGTCAATCCCCATACAAAAACTGTTCAACCGCTGTCAAAGCAGCTGCGTTATTTTGACGCGACTGCGTTATTTTAACGCAGCTGCGTCGATAGCGGTTGAGCGAAATTATCATTTCTAGTATGGGTCTGACAGCGTTATTTTAGAGCTGCCTTGTGCGTTAAGAGTGAAAAAGACCTAAATGATTACCACAATTTCAAATATAAAAAAAGCTTTTTGCAATAGTTTTGGAAACATCTCTCAATCAAGCAAGGGACATTTTGCAGTGGACTGCTGAGAACTTTCTCAATCTTTTACCCTACTTATTGTATCCTCAGAATTTTATATACACGTTGGGCTAATCAATCTAACACCATTAAGTTGAAAGTGACATTTTCATTTTAATCGTACAATGGAAGTGATGTAAGTAAGACGAGAGACAAGCTTTTTTATTGAAATACTTACTAGGAAAAAAATAAAAAACGAAAGTACATTATATAATATACCAATATTGGATCCAATATTTTACCTATATTTCAGCCCGAATGCGTAGTAATATTGTCCTCAATACATAAAAAGTTTCCAGTCTGGATACCTTATATGAAATGAAATACAATATAGAGACTTGTGTCGCATATTTTTTTGTAACAGTCGTGTAAAATATTTCAATATTAACAAGAACGGTTAGAAAAAAAAGTTACTATAATGTAGAATTTCAGAATTAAATTATGCCAATGTTTTCTAAATTATGTCTAACAAGTAAGTCATACAGATATTATTGAGGGAATCTTTACACATATTAGTATGGTACAATACACATAAATACATACACATATCACGCCTTACCCCTTGCGGGGTAGGCAGTGCGCTAGCGACCGTGAAAATACAGTTGCAATTGCCACGTCTGACAAATATTGAGGGCTCTTTCAGATGAAATGTGTATCACCGTAGTGACGAGTTGTCAGCCTTTTGCCTAAAATTGCAACAGTTTCTCATAAAACCCTCCAGTCCTTTAGTCGTCTCTTACTTAAAGAAATGAGGTGATGCTATTCTAAGCCGGCATCACAAAACTATAGGGTACAATTTCTCAAATTAACTCGGTAACAATTCGAAATTAATTGTTGTGATAATTTTGAGACTGTCACGTTTCAGCAATAATTATAACTATTCTAGATTCAGACATTTATTTTCTAAATTGTATACAACTTTTGCCGAGTGCCGGCTTAAAATAGCATCACCCCATTTCTTTTCCGCGGGTGTTTCTCGGGGCTCGAGAGTTTCATGTGTAATACAATTTTTAGGCGACAGTCTGACAACCTGCCACTATAGTGATACTCGAATCAATCGATAACTTCTTTGCGTGTGGGACACCAAGTCGTCCCATTGAGTAACTGCACTACTATTATATTCAGTGGCTTAGCTAAGTACCTACACTAAGCTTAATTTATCATAGGGTAGATGTACTAAATTGGTATACAATACACTGAAACTGTAAACCGGCTACACCAAACTAATTGTCTAGGTCTAGCCGCTGGTCTAGCCACACTAATTAGCTTTCTAACCACTCTTACCATTTATCTGATTTGATTACGATCCATACATATAAACTAGCGGTTTTTCATTAGGAATCAAAATTATTCGCTAGTTTCCTGAGTCATTAATAAAATATAAAAGTTTTACGGTTACAACCAGGTATTGTCCAAAAATATTACGGCCTTATTCATAATTTTTCGAAATATTCAATGTTTGAATTAATAATGCCGTGTGATGCCGGCTTAGAATAGCATCACCCCACATCCTTCCCGCGGGTGTCGTAAGAGGCGACTAAGGGACTTGAGGGTATTGGTGTATCACAATTTTTTAGGCGACAGGCTGACAAAATGTCACTATGGTGATTCACATGTTTTCTGAAACAACCTTGGAAAACAATCCTCAAAAATGTCAGACGTGGCGATAGCGACCGTATTCTTACGGCCGTTAACGCTCTGCCTACCCCGCAAGGGAAATAGGCGTGATATATGTGTGTGTGTGAATTAATAAACAGAAAAATTATAAAAGTAAGTGTTTTCACGCCATCCAAATACTGACGTCATACTTTCAGTTTTTCATACAAAATACCGTTTAAGATCGTTTTAAAAAGTAGCTCATTTGACCTGTCTGGAATGTAGCCTATTCTTTTGTAAAACATTTCTATGTAAGCGAGTAGTTAGTTTCATGTAGGTAGTAATTTCAACAAACGAATTTTTCGACTCAATAATGCGTAGCTTCTTAGATATAGGTACAGTCAAGCTCTTGTTACTTAGTCATCGTATCGCCAAAGTAAACCTTATGCGCACGGCGTAAGAACTGTGTGATGCCGACTTAGAATAGCATCACCCCATTACTTTCCGCCGGTGTTGTAAAAGGCAACTAATGACTCGCGGGTTTCATGTGTATTACAATTTTATGCGACAGGCTAACAACCTGTCACTACAATGATACACGTATCATCTAAAAGGGCCCTCAATACTTGTCAGGCGTGGCGATAACGATCGTATTTTCACGATCGTTAACGCTCTGCCCACCCCGCAAGGGATAAAGGCGTGATTTGTGTGAGTGTGTCTGTGTGTGTGTGTGCGTGTGCGTGTGTGTGTGTTTGTAAGAACTGTCCAAAGTCCAAACTGTCTGGCCCATCCTAGAGATATTGATTAATACCATAGTTTGATTGGTGACCATTTTGAACGGGACATGGAAAGTACTTTTGATAAGTGAAAAAGAGATAAGATAAATACTGACAAAATGTTAGGAAGGTATTGTCACGTCCTCGATGATATTTTTTATAGCATGGACAAAAATCTGCAAAAACCCACAGTAACCTATCTATTAACATTTTGGACTATGCTTATTTATGCCTTTTTATGTCGTAGGCTATAGGTACTTACGCTTTGAAATAACTTAAAAAAATATGTACCCTGGCTCCTATGTTTTGGTCTTTGGAGAAAGTTGTTCAGTGTTGTTTCAGAAAAGCTAGTTATTTGGTACGACCCTGTATGCTTAACCTTTAAGTTTTCGATAGCACGAAAGGTGTCCTTCCATTGAACCTATTACCTAAAGCTTCACAAACGGTTTAACCTATATGACGCTAAACGATGAACCCTCATTTTACTCTCTATACCCGAAACCACTTAATCGACTATCGACCAAACTCAACCAAAGGATCAAACACTCAGATCCATTGTGTGTGGAATTTAATTTCTAATCAGACCTCAGAATTGAAGACAGTATTCTATTAGCAACACTGCAATATTAGATTATCGTATCGATTAAAATTTTAAACATGAAACTGCCAGCGCTGTTAATGTGGCCAGGTTCTGGGCTACGACGGTGTAGTGTCTGCCATCGACACGCTAAGAAGAACATGAAACGATAAAACGATTAAAAGATTTTTTAGACAACAGGTATGGGATTTACATAAAAGTTTTAATAATATCTCCAAAAGTTTTGATACCTATATTTTCTGATTATATTAGATATAGATACCTTCTTCTACGAAGTTGATTCCCAGGTCCGAATTCATCCCTCTCACCAAAACAAGATGAAAATGAATTACTTCATTTCCGCTCAGATTACATAATTGAGTCGTGAAATTTATCGCCTGCTAACCAACTAATTGGACTAATAAAATGGCGGCTGTCAGCATCTTTACGGCTGTTTCATGACGTGGTCAGATAAACGTGGTATCCGAAACACAGAAGTAGGTATACAGCTTGTTAGGGCCGGGTCATATTTAGCGCGACACACTTAGTTGAAACACTCGCTAGCACAAGCGCTAATATTCCTGTGGTAGCAATTTGAACACGCACGAACAAACTGCTTCTGTGGTCGTGCGAGCCTTTTCGAAATTTAATCAAAAGTACGTAGTATTCAAAGTTCCAATCCCGCTCGCGTGACAAATATTGGTTTCCGTTTAGGAATACTTAATTGGCACTGGCGAATTCTAGTTCATTGTCACTAGGTATTATTTCGGAATTTCAAAATTGGGTAGAGATACAAACCATCAGTAAATTTTCTATTTTTGCAACATGGCTCGCGCCAAACGACTCTCCGTGTGTGCCGGTCCTAAGGATACACCGAAATAAAAAGCGTTCGTTTGGGTGTAATAAAGTTCGGAAAGGTGTTTTCGCGTTAGGAGACTCAAGAGAAATATCCTACCTAAAATTTTATTAATAATATTTTTATTTTCTTAGGTATGGAAGTCCATGAAAAATAAATACCTGGAAAATCAACAGAGTAATTTTATACTACGTAGTTTTCTTTTAAATTAAAAAGCAATACGTTACTCCCACAGGATAGTTGCTAGAAACGGCACTGGATCGGTCTCTTGTAAAGAAATAAATTAAAGGATTTTCAAGCTACTCGTACATAGACAAGACGGCAAGTGTAATTTATATATAACAGCCCGTAGCTACCATTTCCATACATACATTTTGATGTTGAGCAGAACATTAATTAGATATTCAGTATAAGTCTTAGTTTATGAACATATATGTACACACTTACCTACCTTATTATTCTGTACTGTCATTACAATTCAATACAAAGTCATTATATTTGACTTAAAGGAAATAACTTTCGCATTGCGAAATGGATGAAATAAAAAAATGTAACGAGATGTTTGATGCATTGCATGCATATTTCAAAATAATTTTGACTACCGTTCTAATATTAGTTTATTTTTTAAACGTAACGTGTAAACATTTCGTCAGGAACAACATAGCAAGATAAATTACTTTGACTTTCAAAAGGTATCACAAAATAGTAGCTGCGGTAAGTAAGTCAAAGAGTGATAGCCATTTGTATGTCTTTGACAACTCGCGCGGAAAATTTTTCGTGTCACATTTAAGTAAATATTCAGACAATATTCTTATATTTTGATAGAGAGACAAACAATAATGTTGCCAATTCGGGATCGTTTCTTTCGATCGAGATCTATATATGCTTGTAATGCGTACCGCGAGAAATCACGATCAGCAATTTTAACATACCATTTACATATAGTCAAGCATTGTCCTCAGTATCAAGCAGTAAAACTATACAATAAACTTCCCTTATATTTGAAAAGCATTAATGATCTTAAAAAATTTAAAGTAGAACTTAAAGCATATCTTTTGAAGAAGTGTTACTACACAGTAGATGAATTTCATAAGGACAAATTGAGATGACAATATAATGATAATAATGATAATATTGTATTAGTAATAACAGTTTAATGTGACATCTTTAAATTGAATTATCCTTTCAACTTTGACATTGTGAATTTTATGCTAAGAATTGTATTTTTAAAATGTATTTTCTTACCTAAATAATATCATTACTTATTAGATATTATAAATTGTATGATAATAATTTTTTATGTCAGATGTAGAGTTGTTATGTTTTTATGCAATCATGTAATATTGTCATGTAATATTTAATTATAATTAAGTCAGAGTAGTGTATAATATCGAACACAATGTAAAAATTGTTAATGATTAAATAAATAATAAAATAAATAATAATAACGTTTCCATTCATAGGGAAACTAGTTCATCACTTGATCTGAATGCACCCATCAGTATTCTGAACGAGTATGTTTTGTGTACCTACCTACTAACTATAAAAATTTGTGATTCATCAACTCGTTGGAACTTGGTCCGTATTTTCAAAGCGAAATGGAAAACTTGCGTCGCGATACAAGAAAACTTCCAGACTGGTTAACTTCTTGGGTAATTTTTAAGTGACCTAGTCGTGCTACAAGTTGCGAAACAGGTGACTGAACTTTTTAATGTTGCACCAATCTGTCGATTTATTTACAGACTGCAAAAGACAGAAAAGCAGCATTAAGAACTAGGGAAAACTATTAATTTTGTATACAATTCTGTGGCTCTGGGAGGATCTTAGCCTCCGACATCAGAATTTTCCATCTGCAGTAATGCAGTGATGATTTTTATTGGTAAATTTCGGATGTTATCGTAACAGTGACGCTTCTATCACACTTCAGCGCTAAAATAACGCTGCGCAGGGATCTGTCAGGGGCCTGCGCAGGGATCTGTCAGGCGCGGTTAGCGCAGCGTTATTCTTGCGCTGAAGTGTGGGAGAAGCCTTAGTAGTGATGTTTTTTATCACGAGAAACCATGAGTAATAATATCATCAAATCTTTCCTTGCCTTATCCCGTTCTCTGTCGAGGTCGACTAATCTAACCTAACCTAGGGGATTTGACCATGATTCACGAATAAATGGGTAACATGACTGAAAGTTTCTCGCAGGTTTGATAAATTCTATTCACATTAAACTATCCTTGTTCACAAACTAAATTACTCTCAGCGTTATATTTAGAACCGACATAATCCAAAAACAGATTATCTACTTATGGAGTGACTTAGTGACAGGTAGGATTATAAAGTTATATCCGGGTAGCAAACCATTTTAAGCTAACAGCGTTAGGTACCGGCCGCAGCTTCAGTTACGTTTAAAAGACGAATATTAGCTAGTTTTTCATACAACGTAGGCGAGGAACACACTTGACGCACGAAGGAGCGCAAAAATATAGCAGCGGTCTTTCAGACCCATACTATAAATGTCAATCCCCATACTAAAACCGCTCAACCGATGTTGGCGCAGCGCTTTCGCAGTGTCATCCGTCGAGTGCGGTTTTAGTATGGGAAGTGACGTTTCTAGTATGGATCTGACAGACTGCTGCGATATTTTTGCGCTCCGTCGTGCGTCAAGTGTGTTCCTCGCCATAGTTGAACGTATAACCATTTAGAAATTCTCAATGACATCATTTTCAATGCCATCTCGCTCAGGTTCCTCTTTAAACTGCAAATTGGGACTGAATTCTTTCAAAGACAGGCAGTCTTTGAACCCTAGGACGGAAGATCTACTAGGGCCGACTTTGCGCTTTGCGATCTCATTGATTATCGGTTTACGACATGTGTATACTTTTTCCCTCTCAAAATCCAAAAATCATTCTCAACTAAACCTTCAGTATAAAAACTAAAATAGAATTTCAATTTCAGTAATTTATAAATCAAGTGCAATGAAGATAACCTAGTCTAGCAACATCAGCTGTTGAATCTATTTCATCGTATGCAGCTCTTAAAGTTTTTCACAGTTTATATTTTGAACCAAGGCGTGTTTCAAATAGTAGGTATTTATTTTTAGTATGAGTGTTTAGGTTATAATTTTAGAAGTTAGAGTACCTAATATCAAAAATTCTGTGAGAAAGTTTAGTCGCTATAATCATTTTCGGTTTCTATGAACTAAAATTGCCCTAATTTAGTATTCATTCAGTGCTTATTTTAAAAATAAGTGATGTTGTTACTTACTAACCTTTTTTAGTTTACTCCATTGGAAAACATTCTGAGGGAGCCATGTACCTGCAAAACAAAATTAAGTATTTTTGTTATTTTCTTTAGTGAAATATAAGTGTCGATGTAGAAGAGACTTTGAATACTAAATATAGCAACCGTAGTATAGGACTCTAAATAAGACTCATTACTTAACTTTCCAACGTGTTCTTAGCTAAATTTCCTTAGATTAGCATACCTAATCGGCCATTCCAACGGTTTTGGATCATCACATTAGCATGCTACAAGTACTCCGTATCTGTATGGTGATTAGGACATTACAGTGCCTAACGTTCTCCACCTACTAAGGCACTTCGATTTGAACGATTCAAATGGACATAGCAATAACAATTTAGATGTTTAGGGTCATACCACAAAATAGACGCGAATCGAACGCGTGCAAAAAAAACGCTAGACACGCGTTCAAAGTTTAACTTTTATGGGATAAGGCTCTTAATATTTTTTTTAAACTTAATTTCGAAGCAAATAGGAAACGAAGTAAAATAAAATTCAAAACGACCGAGTGACGTGAAAAAAATAAACATTTTGTGAACTAAAAATTTCATTTAAAATTTTATTTTTATTGCGCCTTCACTATTCTTAGACTTGTTTTACAATGAGTAGTTTTTAGGATGTCCGTCAGAATGACTGCCCAAAGTTGTGTTTACAAGTTTAGATATTATCATAATTTAGTACCTATTTGGTACTATTTGGTACCTATGCTTAAATATTTAGTACCTACGTAATTAAAAAGATATTGAAATAATAAAGTGGCTAGGCATTCTGACGTCAGAATGACTGCCCACATTTTTATTTTCATTATTAAGGCTGTATTTTATGTTTTTACCTGTGCATTATTTAGTACCTATTTAGTACCTGCACATATATTATTTTCAGATTTTTCAAGCAAACCAAACAGATTTTATAAGCAATATTTTTTTTGCATGGGCATATTCATGACGGTCTGGCAATCGTTACTTCGTCGTTCTTTTGTCCTAACGGCACGTCTAGTTAAGATGTTTGTTTGTTCAAGAATCGTTCTTTCGTACAACTTTTGTTCGATGACACTTCGTGAAACCACGTCCTTGCACACCCGTCATACTTTCGTCGCTGTCATTGAACAACAGAGCGACGAAGGAACGATTGCCAGACCGTCATGAACGTGCCCATAATAACTCATGCAAAAAAAAAACACTTATAAAATCTGTTTGGTTTGATTGAAAAATCTGAAAATGGTATATGTTCAGGTACTAAATAGGTACTAAATAATGCACAGGTAAAAACATAAAATACAGCCCTAATAATGGAAATAAAAAATGTGGGCAGTCATTCTGACGTCAGAATGACAGGCCACTTTATTATTTCAATATCTTTTTAATTACGTAGGTACTAAATATTTAAGCATAGGTACCAAATAGGTACTAAATTATGATAATATCTAAACTTGTAAACACAACTTTGGGCAGTCATTCTGACGGACATGTTTTTAGGCTGATAGCAACACTTGTCCAAATTAGGTTGCGCTTTTTCGCATTGTCCAGTTCAGTTTAGTACCCAATAAAAACTGTTACTCCTATCTGATAGGATTTTAATGCGTTCAGTGCTTTATTATTATCATATATCAAAATAAGATATTTTACAATATCATAGGTTAATATCTAACCCCTATCGATGGAATATTGCATCGTATATTTCTCTAGAGAGAAATACAATTGCGCTGCAACTGTTTCGGGGCTCAGAGCGACATCAACTAGGAACTAAACGAACAAATTAAACTCTTAATGAGGCTTCAATTATCTGATCTATACGTACTTTTAAAAATCCCTTTACTAAAACTTAGTTCGTTGTTGTTGCCAGTGAGTTGCGACCGATAATGACTACGCTTTTACGGAATAATGAAACTTAAAATCTATTAACTACTTTTTAAACTATAATCGTAAAAGAAACAATTATTTTGTAGCTGTATAATAGACTGAATGATACTCCTTTGTCCGGTAAACCAAAGAACCATTTAGATAACAAATTGATTCGTATTCATGCTATCACAGATAGTAGTGATAGATAGATTGTTCTGGAAACACAGTCTGATGGGTTTTAGACCCCGAAAGTGATTAGTTACTGTGAATAGTTTCACGGACTTCGGGCAAATCGCTACCTACCCTTAAGATGTTTTAGTCACTACATAGTCCAAAGCAATTTCGCTTCCTGCGTCTGTATGTATGTAGTATTAGTATTATATGCTTAGATATTAAAACTACTCACCGGATTTAGAAGCAGTTTTTTTAAATAAATAGAATGATTCAAGAGCAAGGTTTTGTATATATGAATGCATGCCGGGAAAATATCTTGTTCCCACGGGAAAATGACTAGCAGCGGGTGCAACCACTAGGCGGGCCGCTAGTAGTTTCATAATAAGTAGAATCTTTCTACTAGACCAATAAGTGGAGAATGCGCGGTAAGCCAACTTCCGCCTCTCGCCATTCGCCAACTCGCTCTGTGCCTAATAGATAGGTTTTGGAAGTCACTCGTAGCGCATAAATTATTTGTGGTTTGACGCCTTTTGACTGTTTTATCGAGTTTTATGGTTTCGGAAAAATTATTTCTAGTCATGGTATAACAGTAGAAAAAGATCGTTGTTTGTCTGCGTTTCCGAAAATAGTTATAAATACAACAAATAGGCTAATATTTTGATAATTTGATATAGTGATAATATAAGAACTGACGCGTAAAATATTATGTTGTCACATTCAAATAATTGGAAGCGAATGGAGGAGATGTTTTAGTACCTATTTCACGAATAATTTCTCTTTGAATTTGTATATTATTTTAATGCGAATGCAAACTCTTTATTTTGCTGTAATTTACGTGACAATGACAAAAGTAAACGCCAATTTAATCCATTGAAAGTTGACATTTGTTATATATTTTATAAATCGGTTTTAAATTTTAAGTCCGGGTAGTAGGGTTCAAAATCGATGCCTCTCGAGGGAGCCAGTGAGAGTCAAAGGGTATTTACACGTCCATTTGAATGCCTTTTAGTAAGCTCACTTCAAATTAAAATTGAGTGAAATAGGTGGTACCTATCAGTAGCACTTCAGCGTACTCAAACGAGGATTAGTACGCAGTTTGATTCCTTGTCTGCCGTCTTCATCATTGTATAATTTACAAAAATATAGCTAAGAACTATATCACTACATACGCTTTCATATAGAAGGAACCGCATTGAAATCAGTTCACCCGACACACCGACATATTTACCTCTGAAACTTATATCACTTCTCCGATTTGTCGTCAGGGGCTAAAAAAACGTTCGTATCAAATACCCTTCAATTGAAAGAGGATACTCGTATTATTTTCAAAGGCTTTTTGTTACATCCCGTAGGTGTACAAAATTTTCGAATTACATTCAAATTTTCCAATAAATCGCCTTCGTCACGATACAATAGGATCACATTAACTTTAATCTTTTTATACATCCCCAGATTCGGGACAATTCAAATCTCCTTTTCAATTTATTATATTGTCATCAACATTGGAAAATATTTTTATCTTAAGATGTGACTTATTAGATTTTGTTGAATATTCTGCTTATGTACAGCTTTAACGATTTTTTAGTTTTATACCTACTATGACCAACTCACCACCAACAACCATGACTTCTTATTTTTTTTAGTAAGACACCAGGGTTCATCGGGTCGTTGGACAACTCAGTATCCCACACGAAAAGAGAGAGAGTTGGCAAAGGTTTACGGCTATTTAAGTGTCCTGTAGAGAACATTGAAGTAACTATCGGTAATAACTTTTTTTTTACGGAACCCAATCAAACTAATAGGTATGCGATAGGTTTTCTTCTTAGTAGAGTCTATCATGGTAATATCATAATAAAAGACCTTGATTGCGATACTAAGGTGATGACCCAGAATTGTCAATTTGAAATTCCCCATTGAAACTGAAATGTAGCAAATTACGAACCAACCGTGTTACCTTCCAATTTCAAAACAAAGGAAACCAAATTATACCTAATGGATTGTAAGTTGTACACAAATAAATTAATTTATTATATCCTACCTTGACAAACCTACCGAATCTTAAAATAAAGGATGAAACTAGAAGCTTTTTTTTTTAAATCTGTGATGGGCTTACTCTTGACCCCAATCTTACCCTAGAGCAGAGATGGGATCTACGGTGGAGCGAGCTTGCCCAGAAGATGCCTATTCACTCTAGACTTAAAGAGATTCAGGTTATATGCACTCGGAAATACAGACGCAGACAGGGAATTCCATTCTTTAGCCGTGCGCATAATAAAAGATGATTTGAAGCGCTTAGTGCGTAATGTGGGTATTTCAACTAAGAACGGATGGTAGCCGGCCGTGCGTCTGGATGTCCGATGGAAGAAAGGAGACGGTGGTATCAGCTCATGCAGCTCACGCGCACACTCTCCGAAGTACAATCTATAGAAGACCGATAGGCAAGCAACCTTACGGCGGTGAGCCAGGCTGTGAAGCTGGCAGGTGAAAGTAAAGCCCTTTCATTGAACCCTATTCACAGGTTGAAAAGACAGAATAAAAATCCCTATGATTTTCAGACAAAGCAATGAATCAGAAATAAAGGAGATTATTGCGTTTAGACTTTTCTAGTAACACATGTATGGAGTATAAAAAGAAATTCTTTTTTATTAACAATGTATTTTTTGAAAACAAGTCTATGTGAATTGCGACACTAAAATGTTAAATCGTCTCTTGAAAATGCGCGAAATGTTGCCGTAATATTGATTTCTAGTTTACTACGACATATCCATAAAGTAAAGAATTTTCTGTGTTTTATTTACAGCTTCTAAGTTAAGGATTTAATATGATTTAGTGGAATCAAGTCTATCACGTTGCTTAGGTAAATTAACAGCATGAGTCCGACGAACCAATAAATTAGATTAAGAACAGGACTAGATTGCTGAATAGAGTTAATTTCAGGAAATGTACGTCTCGCCTATGTACGGTTTTTACATAACGGTTAGGCCTCCCCACTCCTAAACTTTGATACTCATTATCTTTGTATTATTTACAGATTTTTAAAAACAAGAAATACGTTTCAAATATTTTCCGATACAATGTAAATTTATGATGGATTTACTTATTTTTTACCCTGTCCGGTCAGCTACCCGATTTTAAACTGTACAGTTCAACATGCAGAGTCGCGGTTGCAGGCTTCATTGGTTTTTAAAAACCATCGACCGAAAATGCGCATTTGATCTTGAATATCTCATTTATTTTTGAAATATGAACCACAGATATGAGCATTGTTGCCGACCGACACTGGCCACTAAGGCTATATTTATTTTCATAATTTAAAAATCATGACCATGTTCTATTCCTTGTTTGGTTCTATTCAGTCTTCAATGAAGAAGTAAAGTTGGCTTTTCAAAAATGGTGAATATTATAAGAAAAACTCGCAACTTAGTAATATATTCTATACTGGCCACGGCTTGGCTTTTACATCATTTGCCCATATATCTGCGTAGACACTGAGTAGATACCTACTTTAGAATGTGGCTGTGACGATATCCCGTACAGAGATCTACTGCGAAGACGTGGAATGACTTAACTTATACTATTGTATTTTTATTTAGTAGACATTCTTATGAATGACACGATAAATTGTAAATTATTTACTTACTCGTACTAATAAAAATATACAAATGTTAAAAAATCTATCGCATTTATTGTAAGACTTGACCAATTTCCTCAAGGAACATAGTTTCCTCGAAGTAAAAATAAATTGGTTTCTTCCATACAAAATGTACCAGCCGAGCAAATCAATTTGTTTTGGGGATCCAAAATATTTTTTCATAGATATTACAAAATATGTTCCTTGGAGAAAGTTGTTTAAATTCTTGGACTGATTCACTCCTTGTAATATTTTCAGCTAATATTTTATACCTTATAAACGGGGTGTTAGAAAAAGTACTAATATTCTTTAAAGTGATGAACAAGCCCATGAAATTGAACAACTTTATCCAAGGAAGTTAGGTTAAGTTCAGACATGAAAAAAAATTTGGACCTTACATAAAGACTGATTAAGGCAGTTGGTACATTTTGTACGAATATAAAAGCGATTTTAAAGATTGCAGGAATATAACAGTTAATATTTACCGCTCAAACTGGAATCGATCACAAGTTCCGCTTTCACCAGTAACATGCAGCAACTAATCTTTTCGGCATCAACACCATAATTTATTTTAGCAAGTAAGTGCTAAACGTAGAATTAATATTGTTCCAAAGAGCTTTTGACTATAAATCTTATGAATGCTGCTGTGAACGTGCAATATTGTTTTACACAGAACCGGAGTCAGTCACTCGAATAAGTATTAGAAATCAGAATCATGCATGGTAATTTAACAGACATTTTAGTTTTGGTTATTTCATTTTTGACTAACTAAAAAGAAGGCGGCGTATCTGACACGTTCTTTAGCCGGTTATTAGGTAAATAGTCTACCAAAAATGTTGCTGAGCCCATCTTAGTGGCAACTCAATGCAAACATTAGAATTATTTAACCAAATTATCGCTATGATGACCAATGTGTGAGGTTTCGAGTGCTGTAAATGATTACTTTTTACCATGGTCGTTACAAAGTTTAGCTAGTAGGTACTCTACTACTTCTATCATACCATTTTGTTCATTTTTAATTATATTTTTCGTATCGGGTTTGATTCTGTGTCGACTAACATTCTCAAAACTTTCGACGTGAAAACAACCTTTTACCTTTGACGTGTAATGAATTTTTACCAATAAATAATGTCTAATGTCTAATGTCAACATATTATTATTATTCTGTTGTGATTACCGAAACCTAACTAACCATTTTAATATCACTTTTACATACATACATGCATATATCGCCTTTATCCCTTGCGGGGTAGGCAGAGCGTTAACGGCCGTAAGAATACGGTCACTATCGCCACATCTGACATTTTTGAGGATTGTTTTCCAAGGTTGTTTCAGAAAACATGTTCAATCACTTTTAGATTACAAGAAATCATCCCAATCACAAAAAATCAATTTCGTGGTTGTGAAGTAAACCGTCATCAATGAATGACGTTATCGTAAAGTTTGGAAATCGGTTCAAGGATGAAGAAAAAAGTTTAGGAAATCACTTAAAGTTGTCAAACAGTCGATTAAATTACTTGTTAATAGAGCTACATCGACACAACCCAAAACCCAGCCTTGGAATCTACCCTTGGATATATTTTATTTTTATGTTGTACTTACAGTTTGTAGGGTAAAATTATTAATTAACAATAATTGGGAAAGTTGCTGCTCAAATTGAGTAAAGTAAATTTGGTCACATTTCTAAATTAATTTTCTCAACAAAATCTCATCGGTCATGCTTTGCCAAGACCAGCCAAGCGAAGCGCAAAGACCTAACTTTTCTCGAAGTGGTTTGTCGTTTTTTTAAACCCTCATAACTTTTTCACAAAGAAATATAAGAAGTTTTGTCAATTAACAGCTTACGTATTTTTAAATCATTAAAACTGTAGGCTCGAAACACGAACAATAAACAAGTTTAGGTGCTCCAAATCTATTATCCCAGATAGGTCTGCTCAGGTTTTACATAGTTTCGTCTTATTGAAATCCACACAAAGGTGTTTATGTATTCATTGAACCGTACATACCTACATCTTACCTGAGCGTGTCAAAGGAACCACCGACACAAATACAGCCTGGGTACACACCTTAAATTGAAATTGCCACCTAGCTGGGTAGTAATCAGTAACACCCATACCTACCTACCCGCATTTGTGTGGCAGTAACGACTGAGTGGAAATTTGAAATGCTAGTAATGACACAGAATAAATAATAGTAATGGTAACTGTATTGGAAACGTACATGGTTCCAGATTGATTGGGACATTAACATTAAAGCTCTTGCAGTCCACTGCTGGACACGGGCGTACTTCTATAATGGTCAGATATTGTAAGTTAAACCCCCTTTGTTGGCTACTGTAACAAAGATGGTTTTGTGCTTCTGATTGCTTCTTTCTTTTCGTGTGAGACACCGAGTCGTTTAACGACCCAACGAACCCTGATTGCTAAGATGGCAGTTTATGTTATACCTTAACAGAGCCACATCATGCTAAGTAAAGTGGGTAATAAATAAGCTATAGTAATATTCTTTGGTAATAATGAGGGTGTCTGAAAAGTCACCCCAGGGTTCACCAAGTTTTTTGTTGATTCGACGTCCTACGGTTTTGCTGTTCGCTACAGTCCCATACAAATGTCAACCTGTGACACCCGCAATTACGAGCGGCGACGCGTGCCTTATATTTGTTTACCTATTCTTCTTCTTTTCGTGTGGGACACCAAGTCGTCCAACGACCTATTATGATTACGAGTGGATTAGTATAATGAATTTTTGCATGGGTATTTCGTAAACAATTTACCGACTTTTATCAAAAAGCCTATTCCCATTCGGCCAAAACATGGGAAAGTTATGCAGTGCAAAACAACGTAAAAGTTCATCCAGTAAAACACCTGAGTTGAAATACCTACTTCAATTCAGAGGCAAATAAACTTGTTCCAATATTTGTTCCGTCAGAGACCACGTTTGTATGCATAGTTTTCAGTCTGTTAAATAAATATGTACTGAATTTTATGCAGTTGAGATGTAGAATCCTTTGAAACTGCTTTGCGGATTATTGCTTGTGTGTGTCGTTACTTACCATAGACTAGGCGAAACTAGTTGCGACTGATTTCGAGAGATTTTTGAGTAACGGATACAAAAAAATAGTTTATTAGCCTAGCCTAATAACAGCACAATAAAAGTACTTTTAAAAATAACAGAACAGTAGGTTTATTAACGTCCTAATTTGCTCTCTTCTAGTCTGTCCGAGCTTTTTACTCGTATTATTATTATGCTTAGCTGAGTATGTAGCTGTCGTAAGAGACAACTAAAGGACTCGAGAGTATTGTTACTACAATTTTCAGGCGACAGGCTGACAACCTGTCACAATATTGATACACGTGTTTTCTGAAACAACCTTAGAAAACAATCCTCAAAAATGTCAGACGTGGCGAGTGGCCGGTATTCTTACGGCCGTCAACGCTCTGCCTGCCCCGCAAGGGATAAAGACGTGATATATGTATGTATATGAGTATGTGGACTAACCAGTACAATATTCATTTGAGTCACGGAAATTAAAGGTAAGTAAAGTTTCAAAATCCGAATTTTTAGAATCACAACCATAATAACTAACCTATCGGTTTAAAAAAAGATTGAAACATAAATTCGTCTGATCACATTATGAATGATCACATACTTTTATTACTAAGATTTACCATTCCTACGCAATACGCTTGAGCTTTCCTGATAATTTTATCATCATCTCAATTTGGGTTAGGCAGTAAAACATTAGTAGGTAGGCAACCTACATTTATTTCCTCTTGTGAATAACAACCAGTAAGTGTATCAAGACAGGCTCGTTTGCACCTACCCACAGCGCGTATTTGGTACGAATTTTACGACTTTGCAGATTGAGATAGAAGGTATCACGAAAGTATTGAAATTCCACAGTCGCTGCTGCTCTTAAATGAGATCTACGTTTTCTTTCTTGTTGACAACGAACGACCCGATGAGACTTGGTGTCCAAAGTAATTTTCCCAACGTAGTAGGTTCCATAATTGCTCCGTCCGTAATTCATTTCAAACGCTTCTTCACGCCTGCAAAGTTTTCGATGCCTACAATAGGCATGATGGATGAGTAGCAGGTCAAATGAGATCCTTTTCAAAATGATATTTTGTATGAAAATACGAATAGATGACGTCATATCTCGCTATTCTGGATAATGTCAAAACAATCAGCAACTTTTTTTTAACTTGGATGTAATGTAAATCAGGTACCTATATGTATACAATACAGGTAACAAAGTGAAAAGGAAGGGAATGCCCTTCGAATACTGATAAGGTGCATTCAGAATTTCAGACCATTAGATCATAGCCGTTCGGTTACCAGCGGCCTTAAAAGTTTGCTGAAAGAACATTTCCTTGGTCTGTAACATTTATTTGAAATGCAAGCCTTTTACGAGCCATTCATATTCCTTCGTTGTTTTTATCTATGACAGTCAGAACCGCAAAAACAGTGTTAATCCCTACCGTGAGATAAATCTCGCATTACTCTGGCCATTGCCTCTCCAACGAATTTCCTCGAGAAATCTGTGCTCGCTTTTTGTTATAGCACCCTTCATGTTATTACAGAAAATAAAAGGTAGCTTCATTCTCATATGTTTTATTCTTTTTATTATTAACTAGCTGGTGCCCGCGAACTTCGTTTCGCTGACTTATTATTTTTATGTTGGTAGGTATCTATGTCTATGTACCTACTTTAGACAGACCTTTGACCTTAGGTCTGAATTCATTTTGATTAAAGCAAAATTAGAGGCAAGAGTTTACAAAATGAAATATACCTACCTAACACATTTTATTTACACTTTACTTTACAGGCATGTTGCAGCTATTTCTACAAATAATATTATTAATTCTACATTTTATTATTTTACATTTTATTGTCCCTGTGACTTATTTATTGTCAGTAGCCACAGGAATTGTGTGCGCTTGAACTGAAATGGGAAATTATTGGGGATGAGTGGTATACGCGGTATAAATACAGATTCACTCACAATTTCTCACAATTCCTCTGTAAAGCACGCACTTTTAGTCGGGTTCCGTTGCATAATTTCAGTGCGGTGAGATTCCGAAGAAGCATTATTGGAACACCGACTTTAAGCTTGATCTCGTGAGCTGGTAGACCACTTGCCGAAAGTGAATTTAGAAATTCGATTGGGTAATTTGTCGCGTCGTCCTGGTCAACAACATTGTTAAAAGATGTGTATACCACTTCATCTCCAATAATTTGCGCTAAGATTTTGTCATTAATGGCAGCCACTTGCTCATTCTTTGGGGTCAGCATGGCGCGTTCACATAACCAAGAATTTTCATGGTCTAATATGGTTTGAAGTTGGCCAAATACAGACTGTATTAGTTCCTCTTCTGAGGCTACAACTGTACCCAGTAACTCAAGAAGTCTTATCTGGCCTAGCCAAGGTTAGTTAGTCGGTACAATTTCAAATCTAAATTCAAAACCAATCAGTAAGCAAAATCGAAGTCCGTAAAGAATAGCAGATGTTTGTTATAATAATTCATTCAATAAATTCAATATTATCTCAATTAAAAAAAAAAAATCTTTGAGGTTAACGCCGCCTGCCAGTGGCTCTTTATATAGTTTTGCAGGAAACATTCCGTTAGCGCGTTTCACAAAACTAACAGCGACATCTATGATTTTTTTTTTGTAAACAATCTGGTTCTACTATTTTTGACAATGAATGGAATTATTTATGATTGGTGGTTTTTTATGTATGATTATTATTATTATAATGAACCAAGTGAGATAGTTGCCTGTGTAAATGAAAAACAACCTGTAGCAACTCCGGACTGCCACCGATTTGTAAATCATTCATTTGTTAGGTGCGAAGCCATTTCGACGCTTGGGTGGGACTCGGGTTCAACTCGCAACTTTTTGCTAAACTATAATTAATTGGTTTATTCACTGTTATTTTATTATAGTATTATAGTATACACTTCGTACGCGGCATCTATAAAATTATTTCGGAACAAATTTGTATCTCGCTTCGCCGAACCAGTAATGGTGTTTTCCTGTGGGAATGAGATATTTTCCCGAAGTAAAAAGTATCCTAAATGTTGACCCGAGTAATAAGCTACCATTGTACAAAATTTGGTAGAAATCTGTCCAGTGGTTTTTACGTGAAACGCTAACAAACATACATACAAACAGACAGACAAACAGACAAAAAAAATTGTAACTATCGTTTTGTGATCTATAACTTAAAACTGAATTAGAAACAAAAAACCTTTTTTAAACTATTCAATGTACAGAATTGGTTCAGTTACTGTTTTATTATATGTATAGATACTCAAGTAGGTGCAGTTAAAATCAAGATGGGCCAGACAGTTTGGACTTCGGACATAAGACTTAATTTGGCGGTTCGAGTGACCACACGTAACTGTACAGTTTTTTAGCAAATTATAATATTTACGGACGACATTAAAGGAAGATATGTCTGCGTTGTTGCATGTAGATACATTTTACACTTTTGTAGAAGTTCTGAGAAATTACTCTGTTTTATTGTCTAGTTTGGTATCTAATGTCATCAATGTTTTCGATGTAAATATCTGAAAGACCGTTTTTGTCATTAATCTTGACGGGGTGCTCCAACATACGTGTATTCTTAAGTGGATCGCACACTTAACGCACGACGGACCGCTAAAATATCGCAGTGTTCTGTCAGATCCATGCAAGAAATGTCAATCCCCATCTAAAACCGCTCAACCTCTGTTGACGCAGCGCTGTCGCAGCGCCGTCCGTTTAGTGCGGTTTTAGTATGGGGACTGACGTTTCTAGTATAGGTCTGACAGACCTCTGCGATATTTTAGCGGTCCCTCGTCTGTTAAGTGTGCGATGCACCTTATATTATTGTTATTGAGAAAACTTGTATAGTTGAAGATACTCAAATTAATCTTAATCACAGATCACTAATATATGTATAATTATGTCCTAAAGGTCCTTAATCAATTCATACAACCAAATAGTCTTACCCAGGTCTGTCTCTTGAGACCTGTGATGTAACTATTTTCTATTCAACAGGATTTCAACCCCAATTATTTCCTTTATTAAGTAGATACCCAATTCCCATTCCCCAGGCAGTTTATTATTCTGATAGATAACACCTTAACCGTAACATAGAGACTGAAGAGGAATTGAAATATTTTTGTACACATAGAAATTGTCCTTAGAAATCAAAATAAGTTTCTTGGGGAAAGTTTTCCAGTTTTACGAGTTAAAACTTTAAAACTTATCCGTAAATATCTGCACTGAATCTATAATGATCGGTCGTATAACTTGTAGATAATATTTACTCGTGTGAGATATGCTAACTCGTGGGGAAAATCTTTGATATAATTTCCAAAACTTCACTTTGATATGTAAATTGATTCTCGATGTATGGTGGTTAAAAGATTTTAAATTATCTAATGTAAACTCCAATCTCTGTCGACGTAGGACAATTTCTGCAAGTTTTATCTAAGTTGGAGAGTAGGTACACATATATCTTCGTTTTGACATTTTGAACTGCTTGTAAATTTTAAATTTCGGCGGATTGTAAAAATGTGATAATATTTGACGGTTGATAACTCAATCCCAACATGCCTACACCTTTACATTCCTAAGTACCTAAAAAGATAGTTAATATTACGTATTAAATTAATCTATAAAAAGCAAAAACTGTATGAAAAGTAGGAAGAAAACATAAATATAGCCAAGGGAATTTTATGACACAGTAAAGTTTATGTAGGATCCAATGGCCTTGTTGATAAAAAAGAAAGGATGTGCTGTTATCACATGTAAAGCTACTCGGGATTTACCCGGCTGCATTCTTGTGAACAAAAACAAATCATGCCCAGTTTGTTAGCCGACTGCCCCAAAAAGAGGGTTATCATTTTGGAGCATATGTACGAGTATATTGTAGACAAGTAAATTTTTCAGTATTTCGTAAGCGGTAGCTGACATGATTATGACGTGTTGTTTGTTAGATTTGTCTCATTTCGGCGCCAGTGGCGAGTGATATTCGCTGGATATACGAAAATTTAATAAATTCAACATAGTGAATTTTGAACGCAAAATATACCTATAGATAACTTTGAAATTATCGCAGTCACGTTCTTATTTTTAACAACTTTGGTTGTTTTACGGGCATTTGTCACAAAGATGGCAAAGATGTAGGTAGGTATCTTTTATAAGAAGAAAAGTGCAGACACTACTCGCACTTACTTATTATGTTAGAAATCACATGCGAAAAGTTAAAGATCTTTTAGTTAAGACAAAGAGAAACACTTTACTGCTCCATTCACTCTTACAAAAGATGGAACATTAAATTCATAAGTTGATACCACTAAAGTAGACATATTTTATTCAAATAAAATTTTCCTGTAATCAAAGGAGCGGAAAGGAACAAAATATCGCTTTTTACACGGTTATTTATTTTTTGGGTTGCTAGAGACACTTTACGACGCTCAAAAAACCTTTCTTTACTCTACTGTTTTAGTCGTTTTTCTTGTAATGTAAAGCTTATTTAAATTATTATCATCACGACCAGCATTCTTCTTTTAACTAAAACACGCCTACAGGGAAACAAATTACTCAAAACAAGAGAAACTAAAACTATTTCATATAGTTCAGCGAACTATCACTTCCGAATTTTGGGGGAAACTCCAAAAGTTTTGACAAGTTATGTAATGCTGCAATGCTACGGCCCATCGACTAACTGTCATAGGGCCAACTTTGTATAGAGAACTGTACTATTCTCCAAAGTACTTTGGACAGGGGAGCCAAAGATTAATGAACTTTGATCTAGAACTAAAAGATAGTGACAAGGGTCTGTCCAAAGACTACGAGAATATTAGGATTAACTCTCAAAATTATCAATTTTGTGCGTTTGATACTAAGGACAAGTGACTTATTTCATACCACCTCAAAGAGATGCGGTGTCAGTGTGTGGTAAGTACTATGCGGATTTTTTATGCAAATCCAGATTTTATGACTAAAGTTTAAGGCCGCACGCACGATCACCGCACACCGGAACGGGTTGCGGAGCAATGTGAAACTCGCTCTCTTAACGCTGCGCCAACCTATGCGCCTGTCATATCCATACGCGAGTCGAGAGCGGTTTTTGTAAGGGGAGTGACGTTTCTAGTATGGATCTGGCGCATGCGTTAGCGCAGCGTTATTTTAGCACTGAAGTGTGATAAAGGTCTAAGCTCCTTCCGCTCAAAATAGTTTTACCCGTACATACGATATTATGAACTAGCAGAGGTTTAGGTAGGTATATCCATAATTAATCTATTTGGCTTTAAAGCTAGTTCACTCGTACACTTCGCGTAGAGTTGGCTCTTATCTTATCTAGCCATCGAGAGTTGGCTCAAATGACATAAAATTTATTTATGTAAAGAGACATATATTTTCTCTGTCATCGCAACTCTATTATTTCTTTCTTAAAGCACTTGCTCATAATAATAAATGATTGATGACTTAATGAAAAAATGAGAAGACAGTGATGACGCATTGGGTAATGAAATGAGAAAGCGAGTAAAGATAAGGAGCGAAGTGAATTGCAATGTACCACAGTTCATGAAACAAAAAAGAAACTGTATGTGCGGTCCAAAATTTTTTTTTGTGTTTGGACTAATGTTCCTTGGGGAAAGTTGTTCAGTTTCATGGGCTGGTTCATCCCTTGAAAGGAAGTTAATTCTTTTCCTGACAGCCTGTATAAGTCTTTTCTATAGGTCAAGGCAATGTGTTATCCTTGATATGAAATGCCTCATAAAATTCCAAGCTCCTTAAAAAGGCATTTGCGTAAAATTTTCTCGCATATGTGCTTAAATTGTTCAGTTACGACTTTCTCACAAATCGCTTTGAAATAAATCCATAAGATTATTATTCATAACTTTTACTTACCTACACAATTGGGGGACGGGTCGGACTTATTATGCGTACCTAGTATTCTCAAAATGCATCCTTTTTTACAATTTCAGTTTATGAAAAAAAAAGGAAAACTATGCGCTAAAAGCGGTTTTCATCTGCATAAGATGACTTTACGATGTTTTACTGTTTTATTTACAAAAAGAGCACTTTAGAAATAGCATATTTCGGAATTTTGTATGGATGGTCGAATCATTCTTGTTTCTCAACGTAATTATGACGCGTAGGGAATGTTCTTCAGTTTATAGTCTAATCATGCTCGCAAAGTTTTTGGTAGATGAGCATTTCTACGGCAGGAGTAAATTTTTCTCACCTCCGTGTGCAATTTTACTCTTAACATTTTATTGACTTTATTATACTGAAAAAATAGGAAAAAAAAATAGAAATATATTTAATTTTATTTGCCATCATTTGCTTCAGTAGATTCTGAAATAATTCAATTTTAATTTCGAGTGTTCACGGAGTTGAGAGTGCACGTTTGTTTTAAGGTTTTCATGCACTCATTCAAAGTGATTTATTGTTTTTTAAATGAATAAACAAAATAAGATAAATTTCTCCCCATTTCCTCTTGCAGATTCTGAAATAATCGAACTTGAATTTTGACTGTTCACGGAGTTTAGAAATTACAAGAGTTAATCGTCGTTAATCATCTCTCGAGCTAGTTTCTTAGTCGCCTCTTACGACACCTACAGGTGGAATTGGAGTGATGTTATTCTACGCCGGTACCACACGACATCATTCTAATCACAGTTTTATAAAAAAAACTCAACTCCGTGAACAAAATTCTCAACTCCGTGAACAAATGCACACGGAGTTCAGATTCCCGGAGTTGAGAAAAAGCTGGTTTCTTTGAAATTTCTCTCTCACAGTATAACTTTGTGCAAATTCAATTTTACCTACGTATTGGTATACTATCGAGGCACAAATTACACAAAGTTACAACCTTTTAGCTCTTATAGTTTAAAAAATATTCATGATCCGGAGTTGAGAAATTACCCTGCACCAAAGACGAAGTAAAATTTCTTATCTTTGAAAATGGTAAATCCCGGCAGCATGTCACAGGTTCACTGCACTCGCCTACTCGGACGCAACTGGCAGTTTATGTGAATCGGAAAAAGATGTGCAAATCGCGCGTATTTACAGATGTGCGTAAGAATTTGTGAGTGATACCGAATTAAGTCATAAGCTCGGGACAAATATTTAAAGTTACATAAGTGGTACAAAATAAAACATTATAGCCATCTTGGTAATAAATAAACCTTTGTCATACATGTATATACATGTGAACATAGGAACATTATTATAAATTCCGGAAATTTTCGAATTATGGACCAATTTAGATTCAATTCCGCCAAAGGGACAGGCCTAAATCAGGTAAATTTGGTGTTTTTTTTCAATTCGGTATTTTTTTCAGAAGAAAGTATTATTAAATTAGTCATAATAATTATGCTCTCCAAATAGTACATACATTAAGGATTATGTGTAATTTTTTTGAGATTTTAGTTTATATGTTTAACACGATTTCTGGACCAGGACAAAAAAAACGGCGTCTCTGTAGAAATGCCCAGATACGCTGTTCCCATATACTGCTTAACCTTCGAAACTTTAGTGCTAGTTAGAAACAGACTCAGCCATAAGCATAAATAAATGTGTAATTTTATTGCAAAATGCAAGCATACTGTTCAAACATTACCAAGTTATAAAAAATCTTTTATAGAAAGGGTTTTATAGACTCCTTGCCCCTGATCGTCTCATATAAAATTGGAACGGCTGATTCCATACTGATCGAACGTATTTGTTCCACTTTTTTCGTAATTTCGGCTCGGGATAAATGTCTCTAGGTTTGTAGCCCTCAGGGTTGAACTAAGCTAACCTGCGTAGGTACCAGTTACTGCGGGTAACTTTATCCCTTGGGGCGTGTCTTTGGCCCAAATCGGGAAAATATTTAATTACGCACCATTCCCAATCCATGATTCATTTACTAGCTTATACTATTCATCTAACATTTTCAGGTAGAACTAACCAGTGTTTTCGGACCGTTTTGAATTTATATAATAGCATAGAATTTTAGATACTAGTGACGAATCGTAATCATACTTGCGTGCGACGAATCATGCGGTTACATTTTTGATCACTATTAGATACAAATTTTCGAATCAATCGAGGAACTTTTCATATCGAAAACTTCACGTAAGTTGTCATCAGTAGTACCTAGGGTCCTAGGTACCTATCTAAAATTAATTGTACAACAATAAATAAACATATTAGCTTATTACATAGTTTATGTTCTTTAACAAAAAGCCCTAAGAATCAGAAGTTTATGCAGGGACTACCCAGAATGACTCATTGTATCTAGCTGATCCGTTTTATGAGTTTGGTCTAACAAAAACTTAGTGAAACTGTCTGCTTGGCATTTTCGCATACTTACATACATACATAAATCACGCTTCTTTCTTGTTGGGGTAGGCCGAGACTATTTCCTTCCACCTGCTACGATCCTGGCATACTTCTTTTGCTTCTACAATCATCTGTCTTTTCATGCACGCTCGTTACTTTAGGGTACTTCTGACCTGACCTTTCTTCAAAACGTCCCCGATTTGGTCCAGATAGGTACCCACTTGGCAGCCATACTTGCGGCCATTTATTCACTTAATTGTTTTGTTAATATGCATTTTCCTACTTAATATTTATTGAACTACGACTTTTCGACCGATTTAACAATAAAGGACACACATTGTTAATAAAGGCAACACTATGCCAAATTAATTGTGATAAGAATGGATATCCTATGTCGTTCTCACACGTGTCCTAAAAACTTGCGGCATTTTCCCAATCAAGTAACATAATAACAAACGAAAAAAAGATGTAGGTTCATGTTCTGAAACCGCGTGACAACGCATATTGTCTTCGTGCGCCTAACATTTGCCGGCTGGAAAAAAACGCAGTACCGTTCGGTACGTGTGCGAATAGATATAGCCTTAACACAGAACACGCAGCGTGTTGATTCATTGACATAACGTGTAGGCGCCGGCGCAGAAGATAAATATGCGTAATTGGTGTAAATGGCATTCAACAGTTCGATAACAGAGAATTTATAAGTAAGATATCATTAAAAAGTATACAACCGAGGGAAAGGCTTTTGTTGTTATTTCTTTTTTTTTTTAAAGGCAAGAGAGGGGTTAAAGACAAGGAGTTTGGGTCAAGCTTATATTGGTTTCGGTTTATTATACAGTTAATCATAATAACCAATGTAAGTTGATCCCTAACTAAAATAAGATTGATGTGGTGACGGATCAGTGCTGGTAGGTACTTACCTATTTAGTACGACACTACATCTATGGCCATTATAAAATTTAACGCACAACGCAGCGCATGCTATGCATTGGGCTTGCGTTAACAGTGGTGTTAGTACGTGGAATGACGTGACAGCTTTTCAGCATATTGCTCTCGAAACACCTTCTTAAATAGAATCATGGAGCGGGTACCTAATATAGTTATGTACTCGTAGTATTCTTTGAACCTCTTTTTCCTTCTTTATGTGTCAGACAGTGAGTCGTCCAACGACCATGTCATTGAATTGAATATTAATATAAGATTTTCTAGAATGACTTGTAGGTCCTGTTGTAGATAACATCTGATGTAGTGTTGTGAGAGAATATCGATTCTACGCGTATCCAATATCGATGTGATATTAGTGACAGGAACATGAATATTAAACAGGACACAACCCTTTCTTATAAACTTCACCTTATAAGATAAATTTTAAAAATCCGGAATATTAAGAAGACGTACTTAATCATAACATATTAGTCATCAGGTCGTTGGATGATTTGGTGTCCTACACGAAAAGAGAGAGAGATTTGAATGTGGGTTTTATGGAAAGTATTTTTAGGGGTGAATCAGCCAGCAACTTTTTCCAAGAAACATGAGAACATTTTTGAAACTCCCATACAAAGGCTGACTCGGTAATTTTGTATGAGAGGCCCAATTTTTTTTTCAAATTTCAACCTATGTTCCTTGGGGAAAGTTGTTCAGTTTCATGGGCTGGTTCACCCCTTAAAATATTTGCAGCAATTTTTTTATGCGAAGTTTTTTATATTTTTTTTTTATTTTCTTTTATGCGAAGTCCAACTTGCAATTGAATTTTTTTTGTTAAGATGTTCTGTTTAATTCTTACAAATTAATGTTGATTATTCTTTAAATAGGTACTTTAAATAACTAAGGTGAGTCAACTTCAATTAGCTGGGTAGTTCAACCCAAATGTTCTGACCTGGAAAATAAGGTTTCATTTGTGTGATGAATATTTAAATATAGGATTGTGTGTTTAAAGTTGAGATTTATTTTGGTACTTTCTAATTACCATCTTTAACTTAGGTATATCTAATTTATGTTATTGACTGGGCCATTAATAAGATACAAAATTTGTACCTACGCTCAAAACTATTGTCCATTTATAGATTTTCGAAATATTCAAAGTTTGAATTAATAAACAGATAAATAATATAAAAGTAAGTGCCGTGTGATGCCGGCTTAAAATAACATCACCCCACATCCTTCCCGCGGGTGTCGTAAGAGGCGGCTAAGGGACTCAATAGTATTGGTGTATTAAAATTTTTAGGCGACAGGCTGACAATTTGTCACTATAATGAAACACATGTTTTCTGAAACAACCTTGGAAAACTATCCTCAAAAAATGTCAGACGTGGCGATAGCGACCGTATCCTTACGGCCGTTAACGCTCTGCCTACCCCGCAAGGGATAAAGGCGTGATATATGTATGTATGTATGTAAGTAAGTGTTTTGACGCCATCAAAACTAGAGAGACATGACGTCATCTATTCCTATTTTCATAGAAAATATGGTTTTAAAAAGTAGGTCATTTGACCTGCCAGTCATCATTGAAAAACGCGCCAAGAAGCTCACAGCAGACGAAGCACTGGTTGAGACTAAGTTGCAGAGCCTTGAACACCGTCGTAAAGTAGCATGCATGTCGGTATTCTATAGGATACATTTCGGAGAGTGTGCTCAATCACTCCACGACCTGATACCCCCTTCCCCATTCCATCTCCGGGGATCGAGGCGCCGACTGGGGTTCCACCCTTATGTTGTAGATATACCTCTGATCCGCACTAAGCGTTTCGCTTCAACTTTTATCATGCGTACGGCTAAAGAGTGGAATTCCCTGCCGGCGGATCTTTGTCCGGAACAATATAACTTGGGCCTTTTTAAGGCAAAAGTGAATAGGCATTATCTAGGCAAGCATGTACCATCTTCGTCTGCATCTCCACTTACCACCAGGTGAGATGGCAGACAAATGCGGGCCTATTACATATAAAAAAAAAAATGTCCATTGGTACTACCGCCAGCACATTAACCTTCCTATTTAAGAGACCATTTTAAGAAAAACCAATTTACCTAACTTGATCCCTTAATTTGGCAGGTCTATACTCGTATGCCGGCGAAGGCGGTACAAAGAAGGCGAATGATGTTCAGAAGATCATACCGACGAATAAAAATAAGCAAGTAATTTATCAACTTATTTATAATACCTACATACAATAATGTCATGTCGTGATCTCGTGAACTACATGACCTGCAATCAGCTGAGTCTAATTTAGGTTGATTGTTATTTATCTAAGGCCACATGTAGTGAAAGAAACAAGTTCTACTTAGTGCAAAAAATGCACGAATTAATCATATCTAACAATACTATGCATTTTTCAAGAGGAAAATTAATTTGGGATAACTTCTTTTATAGCGTATTTAACTTTATACTTGTAACCAGTACAAAACCAAAATTATATAGACGACAGATTTTGCATAAAGTTGTTTTAATAAAAATATACAATGCAAAAGTAGTATTTTCTTTAAAATATATGATGTGATTGATTATTTATTCCGTGGTATTTTACTATTCTCTCTCTTTACGTGTAGGACATTGAGTCATCCAACGACCCAATGAACCCTGGTGTCAGAGTTTTTCAACCGCCTTGTTTAAGCGACATAGTGCTTGACTATCACAGCTGGCGGGCTGGCGTATGTGATTTTTTGACCTCCATAAAAGTTGCCCAATAATTTACTAAATCATAATGTTATATTTCCAAGTAGATTCCCAAGAACGCTTTTAGAAATTCACGTACAATATTTTCACTAGATAAATGGATTTCTCTTTTTTACAACAATTTTAAAGTGCTGCTAGTAGAAAACGCGGTAGGTACGAGTGGGATAAAAGAATAAAAATAAAGGCACTGACTCGGGGCTGGCCAGGCTGCCTACACAGCATGTAACATACACCAACACCTCCAGTATATGAAATAAAATTAAACTCAAAATTAAAAAAGATAATGTTACATTATAATCAGCCGGACCCCCTGGCCAGGAAAAATCACCCAAAACCCGAAAAAAAGTAAGTAGCGTACACCTAATTACGTGGTATTGTTACTAAATTTATCATCGAAATATTGGAAATTAAAACTGTATGTAGGTACAAAGTTTTTCGTGACGCCGCGGCTAGTTTGTTTTATATTAAAATAAATAAATAAATATCCTGGACAATTCACACAGCGCCATCTAGCCCCAAACTAAGCAAAGCTTGTTCGATGGGAACTAGATAGCTGATACTAATACATATATACTTTTTTTTGTAAATAAATACATATTATACATAGAAAACACCCAGACTCAACACAAATATTTGAAAATTGACTTAACAAACATTTGTGTTCGGTGGGGATCGAACCCACGACCCTCGGCGTAGAAGGCAGGCATACTATCCGCTACGCCATCGGGACAGTCGTATATTGCCTTTTGAATCAGTATTCATCGTTATTTATCGCTTAATTTGATGCGACCAATATTCTGAAAATTGGCGAAATAATCTCAAATATTTCGAAGAATATCTCTGTCTGGTGAGAGAAGGAATTTGCCTGAATAACTAAACTTTTACAAAACAATTCCAGAGATTTTTTTATACTGGCTTAAAAACATTTTAGGCCTTACCACAAAAAGTTAGATGCGTGTCTAGCATAAAAATCATTTTAGTCGGGAGGCAGATACGATATAGAGGGTGTGAGGGACAGCCCTCCGCACATTTAACGCACAACCCAGCGATAATAAAACGCTAACATAACGCAACAGTCCAGATCCATGCTAAAAATGTCAATCCCCATACTAAAATCGCTAAACCGCTGTCGACAAAGCTGCGTCAAAATAACGCAGATGCGTTAAAATAACGCGGTTGTGTCGACAGCTGTGGGGTGGTTTTAATATGGGGATTGACGTTTCCGGTATGGACCTGACAGACCGCTGCATTACAGATGCGTTATTTTAGCGCTGCGTTGTGCGTTAAGTGAGAAGAAGGCATTTGAATATTGATAGGGTGCTTGCAGCAGACCATGAAACTGAACAACTTTCCCCTAGGAATATGCTTACGTCAGAAAACGACAAAAAATGTTCGACCTCTTATACAAAATCGCAATCAGCTGACTGCATTTACTATGGAAAACCAAAAAAAAATTATGACGTTTCCTGAATTATTATTTTTTGGGAATTTTTCACAGTTTTATGGGCTGTACTCGGAGGGCTGTCCCTAACACCCCGCATACCTAAACCTTTTAAATTATTAACAACAGGAGCTGAATTTCTGAAACGCAGTAATTCCATTCCGTGCATGGAAGTCGCAACGACTAGTCTAACCACACATATCTAAATTTCTACTACTCGATTTTGGTTTTAGCAGGGGTACCTATGTGTGAATTTATTAGGGTATGTATGAATCAATAATTAAGGTAATAAACGTGTGATACACACACACACACACAAATCACGCCTTTATAGCGGGGTAGGCAGACCGTAAACGATCGTAATATTACAGTCGTATTCACCACGTCTCATAAAATGAGTGTCGTTTCAGATAAGTCGTGTATCACTAATAGAGACACGTTGTCAGCCTATCGCCGAAATTGTAATACTCATGAAACCCTCAACTTAGTCGGTTTTTACGACATCCACGGCAAAGAAATGGGGTGATGCTATTCTAAGCCGGCATCACACGGCAATCACGTGTGATATAAGCTCATAGCACAGTTCCGCTCGAATCACGACTTTTCAGACAGATTAACAACCATTTTTACATATCTCATGCTCTGAAAGTAGATCATTACTGACAAAAAACACGCCCTGTAAGTTCAACTTACAGGCGAGGTTTTAAAACTAAGCCTGTAAGTAATTTTAAATATGGAACTAGAAAAAGAATCAATAGAATCGCGGCAATTAAAAAGTTAAAATCAATTTCTTCTTCTTTTCAATAGGAGTTGCATCCAATTAGTTGTATACGATTTTAAATTTCGAACCGGCCGCTACGAATTATGTTGCTTGAACGCAGGAATTATATTTTTAATCTGTATTTTTATAACCTCAATAAATGAGTTTGTCAAATTATTACTCAATATTACAATGACAAAAGTAAAAATGACTAATATCCCTACGATCAGAAAAATGTCTACTTTATGTTAGTATACTTTTCTTTCATATTAATTCAATATTTTTCAATCATATAAAAAAAAAGTTTAGTGGTGCAATTTGAATAGCAGACACAATCATCATTTATGGATCGTTTTCTCGTATTTATTGCTTTATTTTACTCTTTTTTCATTCGATATGTAAAGCAGTATACGTACCACGGATGTAACATCAATAACAACCTCGGAAAGGTACCGCCCTCGCTCCGCTCGGGCGTTAAAAAACCTCGGTTGTTATTGATAGCTTACATACCTCAGTACGTAATCTACTATTATATAGGTCGGTAGTAAGTACATTCACATACAAAATCTTTTTTACACTCTTTTTGATCGAAAACCTACTTTTGCATCGTGAAATCGTTCATTAAAAATCAGGGCAAATCCAATATCTATACCAGATCAAAGAGCTTTTGCGTATCAAACCGGAATCGAGTTGACAATTGTTTCGCAACCGGTTTTTCATTAACGGATCAGGGGGAAAGAAAAGCTACCATCCGTTTAAGGGTTAAAGCACACCTATCGTACAGTATTATTAGCCGTGTGATGCCGGCTTAGAATAGCATCACCCCATATCCTTCCCGCGGGAGTCGTAAGAGGCGAATAAGGGACACGAGGGTATTGGTGTATTACAATTTTAGGCGACAGGCTGACAACCTGTCACTATAGTGATACACATGTTTTCTGAAACAACCTTAGAAAACAATTCTCAAAAACGTCAGACGTGGCGATAGTGGCCGTATTCTTACGGCCATTAACGCTCTGCCTACCCCGCAAGGGATAAAGGCGTGATATATGTATGTATGTATGTATTATTGCGGAATTTCGTTGAAAAATCTAAGCAGTACTTAATAATAACATTTCAGTTATTATAGAGCTAACTGTTTATGAAATGCCATTTATGTATTTATCCAAGCCGGTGTATAGCTTATCGAAAGCCATACACCGAACGAAAAAAACCCACTTCACTGTTGTCATGGGAAACTTCAACGCTGAAGTGGGAAATGAGTGCGGCGAATCAGGTCTGAAACCACATGGCCACGGGAGCAGAAACCAGAGGGGCCAAATGCTGGTCAACTTTTTCAGCAGACAAGGGCTGTTCTGTATGAACACCTTTTTCCAGGGAACCGCCTGCCCACAAACTACTTAATCTGCATTTTTTTTTGGAGAGACCACGGTGTTTGAAATGTGAACATTACTTGCATTCATTCTTTTGTTCCACTTTGGTTCTACCGGAGAAATGTACTACCAATAATCAAACGTCAATAAATTGATTTGTGTTGCCGCCGCTACTTACAGTGTCTGCTTTTGCACTTCACCTTTTAGTGTGCTGGGTTGTCTGAAAGAGATCGCTTACAGCGATAAGGCCGCCTTTGCTTATGTAATGGTATTTGTTTTTGTTCCTGTATAATGTTATGTTTTACTGCGAGCAATAAAGTCTTTCTGTCTGTCTGTCAACCGGCGCGCACGTTTCTTAGTCGCTAAAGCCCGTATTTATAAACCGTACTCAACTCTGAGATCGATCTTGAGTGCGACTTTGGGATGCTGTTAGTATTAAAAGACTTTTGTCAAGATCGCTCTTGAGATTGACTCCAGAGTTAAGTGCTCTTTATAAATATTGACCTAGTGTGCGTTTACCCTAACCAGTGAGAATCACTTTGCGGCCACTGGATCCGTTAAAAGTCGTTTTTCAGGTCACCGGACCGAGTAAGCGCTGTGCGAATCATACTCGATACCAGACGTCCGATCAAATGGGCATTTGATTCATTAGATGAAAAATGCCGGGAATTGAAAAAGGGGGAGCTAAATTTTTGAGTGATTTCTGACTCGAATCAAACTTTTTACTCGTTTATCGCAATACCTAGAATGTGTGGAATCGTCTTGGGTATGTGTAAATGAATTCGAATATAAGAGCGTGCGGCACAAGCACAATAAGATTAGTGGCAGACTTTTACATGTGAAGAATCAAAAATCAAGCTCCGTATACCGAATGGTCATCGTGTTTTGATTCAGATCTTCGTATTTTTTAAACATTGTACCTACTTCGGTTAAAAGTGCTTTTTTCGTCGCTAGTATTTTTTTTTGTTTTCATCATCATCATCACCATTCAGCATCTATTTAAGGGCGGTGCCCTTTTTGTTTATCGTGACTGAAGAAAGATCAACAACATTGTGTTGTAAAAAAAACGCTTTGTTTGCCTTTGAGTCACATTCTGTTTTGATAACTAAAATCATACACGTGAATGCTTTTAAAGCGAAATTATAATCGTTATTTTATTTGTTTCGTGACACAAAGTGTAATAATAATGTTTTGATTACCGTAGCGTGATGATATTTCAACATGCTATCAAATCTAATATCTTTTAATGAGCAAAAAATGAATTTACACGGGGTGTAAAGTACAGCCTAGCGGCTTAACAATGCTCGATCAACAAATCAAGTACCTATTATTACATTATCAGAACATAAAATCATAGGGTAAATCATAATATAGCTTGTCCATTATGTAGAGTCATAGCTGCAGCACACACGCACACATTTATCACGCTTTCATCCCATGTGGGGTAGACAGAGCATTAACTGCCGTAAAAATACGGTCATTCCCGCCATGCCGGTGCCTGGCAATACACCATGGAAACACTTGATTCCTTTTGTCTTACGGGAAACTACTAGCGGGAAAAAAATAGGGTAACTTGCTTCTAGGCCAGTATCTAACTGACTTGCCGTGTGATGCCTGCTTAGAAAAGCATCACTCCATGTCTTACCCGTGGGTGTCCTAAAAGCCGACTGAGGGACTTAGGGTTTCAGGTGTATTACCAACTTTTAGGCGACAGGCTGACATATGATACATAAATTATCTCAAACAGCCCTAAATATTTGTCAGATGTGGCGATAACGACCGTATTTTTACGGTCGTCGACGCTCTACCTACCCCACCAAGGATATAGGCGTGATATGTGTATGTATGTATGTATCTAACTGACTTTTGGGTAAAAATTGCGTTGACTTAAAAAAAATGGAATTATTGAAATACCCATCTGAATCTAAACTATAGACTCAAACGGTATCTGATGGGAAACTATTTCCTATGTCTTATTAAGGGTTTAGGCATCTAGGTAGCAACCTCATCATCATGACTTTTGTTTACGAAAGTCGTTTATATTAATATGAATTTGAATGAAATAAGTTTTCAGGGTCCTTAATTTTATGCTACCGTTTTGATGCCTGAAAGTTCGTCTTAAGTTCTTTAATTACAAGGTCTTTATGAATTTGACAAATGGAAGAAGTTTAAAATTAAGGATCCTAAGTCTTGTTCAATAAGATTTAATTTTAATATCTCACTGTATCACGATTTAAACCATTATAATATAATATAAAACTACAAGTTACAGGTTTGTAAAGTTTTCTAAAATAGCTTACTAATTAACGAGTTTATCTATTGTAATATTTTTTTATATTTTGCAAGTTTCAGTAAAACCTTTTTAGCAACTACTTATTTATTTATTATTTCAACCTATAGTCTATAAGTTTGTTTAAGAAGTTTTTAGTGAGTAATATCACTAAAGGTAGATTATTTTTCAGAGCAACTATCGAAGTTTTATAAGATATTCTGATCTAAAGCCGTAAACTTTTATAAGTCTAATTATATCCCATAAAACCAATAAGCTATCTATTCTAGTATAATATTTCAAGGAGTTCAAGTGGTTATGCCATGATTTATGCATAGAATATCGGTCATATTGTAACAAGCAACCTCTACCACCATTGCATTTAGTAAGAACAGGCTTATACTATGCTATTAAAACGTTATGCTACATTTAAAGTAATTACACTTACGACAAAGTCCTTGACTTAAACAGCTGACGGCCGAGTCTTAACACTTTTTAAGTATTCGTAGTAGAAAAAACAAAACATAGCGCCAAAGAATTACACTCAAAACTTTCTAATTTCAAACTGTTTACTTCCAAGAAGTTTTATAAGTCACCGAAAAAAAGTTTGTAACTGGCCACTACGTTATTTTTCCCTTTTCGAACATTTTCAACTTTTTTGAATTTCGCGTGTTTCGGTGGAGGACGGCGCGAACGGGCGGCGCGGCGGGCGCGCGCGGCTGCCGTTGATAAACGAATGAGCGCCAAAAGGGAGTACCAGTAGCAACAGTAACCACTGTTCACTCAATTTCGAACACCATCCTGAGGATTGGCAATCGCGTCATAGCTGTTACGAAGTGCACTTTATTCTTATATCTATTTCATACCACTCAGTTTGTATGGAAGGTCTATTTCTTTTTTAATATTTCGGCCTATATATTACATAGGGAAATTTGTTCAGTCTCATGAGTACTTAATTTCGCCTTGTAAAATATTCGCACCTGTTTTCGGTCACACACTGAAGTACCTACCTAATAGTGTTCAAAAGCAATATCTTTGACACTTCTCAAGGCCTTGTCTCTCCGGGGCTTAAATGGAGTGCCTTAATATAATAAATCTTAAAACACTGCGACATTTTAGGCCTATTTTCACTCTCGCTCTGAATTACTTGCAAATGTCTCAAACATTAACTTGGAAGGTACTCATGAAGAAACTTCTGCCGAAGTTTTTGAAGAAATAATGCAAACATCAGGGTCAGCGCATATCTTAGTGCAAATATCTTAATCAGAGAATTGAATATTTACTGTGCTTTACAAAGCCCCAATTAAAACTTGTATCTATAAAAGAACACATGAAAAATACAACAAATATCCTGGGCAAAAATTTTCCTTTTATAGAATTTTTCGAATGCCTTTACAGGGTGTAAGAGACGGTGTAACGAAAACTTTGCAGGCGTGCCAAGGTGGAACCAAACTCAAAAATTTATATGAGCCATAATCTTTCAAAGACCTCGACACGATAAAAATTGTAAAAATAAATATTAACAAAAAATATTTTGCCTAAATCAATTTTTTTTATTGTTAATGCAACTTGTATACCTTTGGTCGTTGATATAGGGGTTAACTGCGATTTTGTAAGGATCGTGCTCAAGTCATGGCAAACATTTGAACACATGATTTCAAAGTGCCAAATAGTGCTAGATGTACGCCGACCTTAAACTAAGGTCTTTAATTGTCTATAAAATTGTGACTCCAACGCTTGCAAATTCCAGTTCTTACAACTAAGTAAAATGAAAGCAGAATTTGCATTTTGTTGCATAATTTTCATGCTATCGTACCGTCCTTGCGATATCAAAAGGACGACGTCGTCGACAAACAAAAGAAAATGGCACTATTAGCACGTTTATTTCGCACATCTACCTCTGTTTTAAGGGACCAACTTATTCTGATTTTTGAGCACAAATAAATTAAATAGTAAATAGTTTAAATTGTTTATACTTAAGTGAGTTATGACTGTAAATAACTATAATGTTCCAGATCACTCATTTGTCATGTCTGTGTGTTTGCGCGACGACGTTTCGAACTACCAGTCGAAAACGGCGACCGCGGCGTGGACGTATAGGCACGCGCGACTCTCCGCCCGACGAAAAACCACCGATTGGTTCGAAACGTCGCGGAAACATACAAAAATGACAAGTGAATGATCTTGAACATTAGTAGATAATTAACCCAATTTAGTAAGCAATTTACCCTTGCAGTCATGTCATATCACTGCCAAGCCTGCCTGAACTGTCCGATAGTGTCAAGTGTCAACAAAGTTTCAGCCCTTCAAAATATTCCACATAATCCGTTTGTTGGTTGTTGATTGAATTGAAAGGGTCATAACCTCAGCTGATTTAACAGCTTAACTCAGTTCGGTGACTGAGAGTTCAAATTGATGGCCACGATTCAGGAAAACATTTTATTTAACCTAACTTAAAATAAAAAAGTTATGGGGTCATAAAACCGAAGAAGCACTTCGGGAAAAAGTAAGTAAGTAGTGCCCTCGTGATTCGCGTGGCTCGTCCAGATATAGAAAAAGAGAAGACATTATGTAAGTAATGTCAATTTTTGAAATGTCAAAAGGTTCTTCGCTACTTGTAGTAAATTTTGTCGCCCTCGTTTATGTCGCCTTATTTTGATAGATAACCTGTATTATGTGTCAAATTTTAAAACAAGCTGTGACTTACGTCAACCTACGTATATACATGTCTAAACTTATTGGACATTTTAAGTTACGTTAAAGAATGGTTTTTCCTAATCGCAGCCGATGAATGTTTTACTGCACTATGATGGTAACAGTATGATGACATTGGTTTATTTGTAAGCTTGCATTCTAATTCCTAACTTGTAAAAACTGTTGGTGGTCCAATAAAAAATTATTTAAAATTAAAAAATTAATGACTGACAAGTGTCAACTGTGGTCAGATTCCTCCTCCTCCTCGCGTCGTAATCCTCATTACTGAGGGTCGTGATTCTACGTGATTATATTTCGCCAACTTCTTCGACGACCGATGTGGCGCAGTGGTAGTGCGACTGCCTTTGACGCAGAAGGTTCCGAGTTCGATTCTCGGTGGGTCACTCACAAAGTTGATATTTATCTTAACACTTTGTGAATTTGTGTCCAATCTGGTGCGGGCTGAACCACCCGATAGTCCGTAAGTAAGAAGGTTCCGCGTTTCGGATGGCACGTTAAGGCGTAGGTCCCGGTTGCTGTCTATGATTACTTAGAGGGCGGTCGTTACACAACCATGACAGAAGCCTGCTACTTGTAGAAGTCGATTGAAAAATTCTGACACTAGGGTTCACTTGATCGTTGGACGACTCGGTGACCTACACGAAAAGAGAGAGCGCCAACTTCCTCTATCCTTGGCTATGTGAAGCGCATTGTAGAGATTGCTTTCGAGAAAAGAACTAATTTGATCGGACCATCTCTTGGGACTACGGCCTCTTGCTCGCTTAAGTAAAGTCGCTTAAGGTGGTCAGATAAGAGCCATTAAACGTTCCGTTTCTACGTTCGATTACACGAAAGTCGTATTTATAAGCCTAATCTGCATCTCTTTGTAAAACTAAAAAAAAATTGCTGCCACTAGAAGTCGTAGGTAGAGACTTAATAGTAGGCGGTTGATAACCTCTGACACCAGGGTTCATCAGGCCGTACCTACTTAAGTCTCACTAATTCGAATTCTAGTAATTACGCATATGCAGGTATTTATCTAGCCAACCAATTAATTGGATCGCGCGTGGGATTACAGGTTAATAACGCCATTCCAAATAAAGTTCTCTTTAATCTCGAATCCTTAGCCTTTTAAGTGTAGGTGAATTTCTAGCGCAGGCAAAGCATTACACTCTTTAATAATAATAAAAAAAGCCGACAGCGTTATTATTGAGTGTTAAATATGTATAAGCATTAGATTAAAGAGATTTGTACCGGAAGCTTACTCTTAAGTTAAATCTACTTGCTAAATTTCCGGTGGTATAAACCGGAAGTGGGCTGGATTTAGTAGTTGCTATGGGAGTATTCGTGTAATTTTCATAATGTACTCGTAAATAGTATATTGTCTCGAACTAACAATACAGCGGTATTCCAAAACTTTTATCCGACAGTTAAATCTACGTCATCGAATCATATTGTATTAAGTTACAATGCATTTTCGAAAAGTTTTGGTAACGTTAAACGTCAACTTAAAAAGCAAGATTAGAAAAAAATATTTTTTACAAAATACTCCAACGTTTGCGAAACTTTGGAAATCTTCGTTCATAAAGAGAACGGCTGGTAGCGACTGGATGGCGAACACAAGAGATCAGTGCCTTATGGTGTACCCTGGGGTATCCCTACCTCAACAGAGGACTGTTATAGGCTGATATGATGTGATGAGTGCCAAGACACTTCAAAGTGTATGTGCGACATTGACAGCCAGCAGGATACCTACCTGCGTTATTTTTTTTATATAAAAGGTGTACTAATATTAGCTGCAAATATTTTAAGAGGTGAATCAGCCCATGAAACTGAACAACTTTTCCCAAGAAACATAGGTCGAATTATGAAAAAAATTTTGGACCTCCCATACAAATTGACTTGGTCGGTTGGTAACTTTGTATTCCAATTTTTTTTCATATTTTGACTTTTGTTCCTTGGAAAAAGTTGTTCAGTTTCATGGGCCGGTTCACCCCTTAAAATATTCGCAACTAATATTTTTAAACCCTGTATAACAGAAACGCATAAGGAATAGAATTTAATACGGAAGATGTCAATACTACACAGCGTTCATTAACTCAGTGTCTTACCACAAATTAAATAATAGAACTAGCATACAACACGATATAAAGGAACAGTAGTAAACCTTATTTTCTTTTGCGTAGTTAGCTCAGCTCGTACGTAAGTTAGATAAGTGGTGTAAGGATTGCACGGGTTCACTGAATCCACTTATCTACACATCAGCATTGAATTAACATTTGGTTAAACAGCGTACTGATTAAATAGTCAAAATGTTTAATTGACAATTAGCGACCAGCGATTCTACCCACTTCTAGTAGTTGGAATAAAAAATTCCCTTCCTGTGGGAATAAAAAAGGGTTTCCGTCATGTATTAGGTTAGAACCTGATCTATTAGAAAAACCCGCATTATAATCCGTTGTTTGGCTTACAAGGAGTTATAGATGATTATCCATGACAGACATAAAGAAAAGCGCATGAAGCGACTTTATTTCTCTTTTCGTGTGGGATACCGGCTTAGATTGCCGTTTGATACCGGCTTAGAATAGCATCACCCCATTTCTTCCCGCGCGTGTTGTAAAAGGCAACTAACGAACTCGATGGTTTCATGTGAATAAAATTTTAGGCGACAGGCTGACAACCTTTCACTACAATGATACCTGAATCATCTGAAAGGGACCTCAATACTTGTCAGACGTGACGATAACGACCGTAATTTTACAATTGTTAACGCTTACTGCCTACCCCGGAAAGGATAAAGGCGTGATTTGTGTATGTGTGGGATACCGGGTCTGGTAGTTCAAGTAACTGCGACGAAGGATATCAAGGGTTTTCAGGTCTAAAAAATAATACGCTTACAATCTGCTAATGTAGGGATCAGATAGTGATTCATGATTTTTCTGAAAGGACCCTCAATTATTTGTTAGGCGTGCCGATAACATCTCTGTCTTTTCAGGCGTTAACATTCTGCTTACGACGCAAAATATAAAGGCGTGATGAGCATGTGTACACGTTTTATAACCTAACAGCTTTCCCAGTATTTCTTCCGTAGAAAGGGAGATTGGAAAACACTGATTCTAGATGAAACCAACATAGTTTGACGCTGTGACTTGTTGAATTTAATATCAAGAGAGTAATAACACCAAGCACATGATTAGTCTACACAAAGCCGCAAAGGAAATACCTGTTTCTGACATGTTCAAATTCAAAGGCATGGGTTCTTGATAATAATTGATAAAATAAACACTTTTAATATTTGTAAATAGACCCGAAAATAAGTTTTATGACATGAGCATAGGTATTTATTTGATACTAATTGAAGCTATTTTCGTTGATTATGCGCGTAGGTAAGTAGTTATGCAATAATTTAAGGCAATGTTTTACCCCATTTATTCGTCATATCATCTTAGAAACCGAATTAATGAGGGATCCAGTGATTGATTTGCATGTTCAGAGATTGGACTGATAAACTGATTTACATCCTAGGAATCGAACCAGGTACAGTCCAGCTTTGACTTTGTTAGACAGTTTGAACTTAAGACCGTTCTTACGTCGCGCTCATAAAACTTGTATTGGGATGGGGTGGTGTTCGGTTCGGTACCTACAACCGAACACGTGTCGTGACGTCAGAGTCACGCACCTAATTGCCCCGGCTTAGCATTTCCTTATTTAGTGCATTTTACGGTATCGCCGCAACCGGGTGCATTCCTTAACATCTATAACATTATATCGGAAAAACATTATAATTATACATTTGAGCTAATATAGACATTTATTGTTACTTTTTAAGTGAAGTGCAATAAACTATTTAATATTTTTCTCTAAACAAACTTTTATCATTTACTAAAACATTCAGGAGCAATCCCTACACCCTTCAGGTGGTTTCAGTATCTCGACACAGACGTGAGCTTGATTGTACCTGACTAATCTTGGGAATCAAGGATTTATGAATCATTTAAGACAGGATTCTTACCGCGATACAATTTTGATGAATTGTCCCATATGAGACATATTGTTATATTGTTGTTGTGGACCAGTATGTGTGACCACGAAAGTTAGAAACAGTTTAAGGATTTATGATTTTGTTCTTCAGTTTTCTAAAAAAACAGTCACTATTTTTCCACCCGCAATTCCGCGAATTTTTCTACCGGCCCGTGTTTTCCTGAATTTTCTTTTGTGGATACATAAACCCGGATTCTTATGTATGCTGGAGCAATGTGGCAACAAGATTATTTGTAATATTACGAGAATTTTCGAGTAGGCATTCACAAATTCCGAACTTCCTTGAGGAATTTATCCCTTGGGTCATAAATATCTTCCACTTCTGCCCATCCAATAATTAATTCGGCAATAACAATATATCACACATTACTTACCTAGATACGTCTGACTTACTAGTTTATATAGAATAGAACAATGTTTTTTTTTTACTCTATTTACCTCTATGTAAGGTATCGATTTATCTTCACGAATTTCATACCCACCCACTGTCGATGAGCGACCACGCTACAGATACAGGATGTTGATTTTAAATGCATGCCATAGCTCTATCTCTTAGTGTGTGACACTGATACGTCCAACGATAATAATATTAAAGCAGGTAAAAAATATTTGACTATAAGATTACGTATATTGCCAAATAATACTGCTGAGAAAAAAGGTTGAAAATTTTAAATAATAATATTATTTATTTAACTTTATGCACAACTGTACATTGGCGGACTTTACCACGCCACAAGCGTTATCTCCAGTCTACCTGAGGGTATGTGGAAAGAACAGAATATTATGTATAGTAATTCCTATTATCAAGTATTTAATAAGTTACAAGCACTTTCTATATCAAGTTTTGAAGATAATGAATGACACCTTATGTGGACGATCTGCTATACAAACGGCACAAGTCACCCGTTTTTAAAATAAAATGTATTTGTATTTTCTTCTTTCAATATCTCCCATCGCGTTTATTTATCTACTTATTCAATTGGTATTCTTTCAATATTTCACGTATTCCTTTTCATATTGAGGTCTTGATTAATGTTACCTACATTATTGCCTGCGGTTAACTGTGTATATTTCCACTAGGCTTTATTTCCCAAATGTACGGAGGCTAACCTGACCATGAATAACATATGCCTTACTATTGTTCTCATTCTCTTAGGTACTGAAATTAAGATTCATGTGGTGCGGAATCTTGATAGCCAGGAGTAAAAAAAGAGATAGTTTGACCGCAAATACATAAACCTACCCACGTGTAGTCTTGTAACTGGAGAAGAACTACATAAAAATAAAACTGAGGAGAAAAAACACAACTTTCATTAAATTCAAGCATTTCATGAAAATTACTCATCTATAATGTAATATACTCAAGATTATCCGAGAACAATCTTGAAAAAGTTATCAAGAAGTTTCAAGAACAAGTGAAAGTGGCTCATAGTGTTCTTGCGTGGGTATACGAAGCGAAAACAAGTACATAAGTAGATAAATATTCTGTTTTCTTTGTGCCTAGGGACTAGATAGAGTATCCAGCGATATCAGAATAGTATCATGAGTTTATTGTTGTTTTGGCAATACGGGCTGACCATCTAAACTTACATAAGAAAGACAAGAAGTGATTCGTTCTTGTAATTTTGTGTTTGGCATTTTTACCTTTACCTAATAGCTATTTGTTTAGTATTCTGTCACTTTGACCACAACAGCTCACTGCCGGACATGGGCTATCCACTTTCGGACGCTTGGCAGGAGGATTAGCGAGCGCAAACGGTGTCACAACACCCACGAACACAGTTGGTGTGATGTTATACTAAGCCATCACACAGTACAATGGTAGATTTACATACAGACAGGGTATGATTATATTGACTGCGGCCATGTTTTGAAAATGGGATTTGATTATTCCTCACAACTAGGTACGTAAAAATTATATTAAAACTTGATTTGCGCCAAATATTTTTTATCTGGTATACACCCTGTGTAAGCGTTGTATTTACAAACGAAGGCATGTTACGATCCGCCCCATGTACATTTCCGGGTCAAGTCCCAAAGCTTTGATTGTTGCCGTGGATCAGTAAGCAAGTATCTTATTAAAATCAGCTCGCGGCTGAGTCCAACCAAGTATTTTTTTAATTTGCATTACTGGCCACCCCAATATTGGTTAATTTCGCTTGAGTAAGTGCCTACTGACTTACGCTGAGTTACTTTTTAACGCAACTTGAGAGTCATGCCTGGTCTGCTGCGGCATAATGCAAGTTCACATCCAACGGCAAGAACAAAATTTTGTATGCTCAGAATTCAGCCACCAATACCTTTACTTTCAATAATCTGATCTTGGCACTGCACTGAGCTTGGTATCAGTATTGTAACTCGAGATTTATTGTCTTAAAACAGTTACCCATGACCCTCCTCTCTCTCTCTCGGCTCTGGACTAGACTAGTGACTGGACACCATAGACTTAGAATATACTAGCGTGTACTCGACACTTACCTGCCCTATGTGCAAGTAATTTTTATAAACCTTAATTTTACAACTGGCCATTTCTTTCAGAAAATAGGAAGGTTACATGTCACTATCGAAATGCCAACATTTTTACAAATACCTGTCATTTAAACCAAATTGAAATAATCAAGTTTAAGTGCCATTCGTGCCATTCCATTTTTATATAATAATTTATTTTCCAAGAATACCAAAGAAATGTTGCGACGCGTTTTAGATAAATCCCTTAGAAGGTTGAAATGCAGGTCATCTTTAGGTTACGCTTGCAGGTATTCTTCGACCCTGGATAAGGTGAACCCTCAGATCAACCCTCAAGAAGCTAGTGAGGACAAGGTGTCAGAAGAATTTGAGGAACCAGGAGAACCGACACCTCCGACACCAACTAAGGAGGAGTCGGAAAGGCTGTCAAAATTCAGAAACAAGTTGAAAGAGGATTTAGCTGCAATGGAAATGAGCAGGTTTGAACATTTTGTCAGAAAATCTCTATTCTCTCTCGTATAAGGATATCGAGTCTACAAACTTTAGTAATAAACTATGATTTAACAAACCACCAGGCTGAAAGATATTCTAAAGGTATAACGTTACTTAGTTTAACAGTTTTCTAAAGTAGTGACTGAGTAAATAACTTGAGGATTGACTGATTAATATGCATAACTTCTGTACATAAAAATGGTAATGTAGCATCGTCATTTACAGGGCGATTGTAAATAGTATAATTATGGCCTATGTCTATTTCTTCCTCAAGGTATAACCTGATGGTCCCGAAGGAAAACGATCCCCTGCCACCATGGCCGAACAACGTGAACCCTCACACTGGAGAGATCGGAGGACCGAGAGGACCAGAACCGACCAGATACGGCGACTGGGAGAGGAAGGGCATCTGTATCGATTTCTGATCTTCGAGTTGCATGGTTACACTAGGAACATAACCCTCTCTCTACCTACAATGTTAAAAGATGATTCGTTTGATGTGTTTGAAAATAACAAATTGACAAATACCAAATTGAAATAATTGTTGCGTTTGATTGATATCAATACAACGATTAACAATGAATGAAGTGTTGCTATATTATTTTCTTTAGGAACTTCATTTCAATTTAAGGTACACGATAGAGCAAAGAGTTGTTTGAATAAAATTACATTAGCTTGGTATCCTCTCAAAGGTTAGGCGCTACTTTGCACCAGAACAGCTTCTACAACTATATCAAGCTCAAGTTCGATCTTGCATGGAGTATTGCTGCCACCTTTGGGATGGATCTGCCAAATACCAACTGGCCGCCTTAGACTCCATTGAAAAACGCGCCAAGAAGCTCATAGCAGACGAAGCACTGGTTGAGACTAAGTTGCAGAGCCTTGAGCACCGTCGTAAAGTAGCATGCATGTCGGTATTCTATAGGATACATTTCGGAGAGTGTGCTCAATCACTCCACGACCTGATACCCCCTTCCCCATTCCATCTCCGGGGATCGAGGCGCCGACTGGGGTTCCACCCTTATGTTGTAGATATACTTCTGATCCGCACTAAGCGTTTCGCTTCAACTTTTATCATGCGTACGGCTAAAGAGTGGAATTCCCTGCCGGCGGATCTTTTTCCGGAACAATATAACTTGGGCCTTTTTAAGGCAAGAGTGAATAGGCATTATCTAGGCAAGCATGTACCATCTTCGTCTGCATCTCCACTTACCACCAGGTGAGATGGCAGACAAATGCGGGCCTATTACATATAAAAAAAAAAAAAAAAAAAAAAAAACATTAGTCTACAAAATTATCACCTGTTATAATAACAACAGTCCATTACTTCATTCAAACGATATTAGGCACCTATTTTGTTATATCCTGCGTGTGATAGATGGGAGGTGTTAGACATTGAATGTACCCCAATTTGTGGGTTGTTTGCGAGCGCATTGTTAGTTGTGTATTTCACATAGTTATAAGGCTGCAGTACTTTACTGCGCCCATTCCACTAAATTATCCTTAAGTCGCCTTTCACGACATCCCCAAGTTTGTACGTATTTGTATGCGGTGATTCTCTTCAAAGCTGATACCTCACGGCGAAGAAACTCATACGAACATGCATTCTAAATAAAGTATACAACTAGCAGTTGAGCAGTGCAGACAAAAGCAGGTTGAATTTTTGTGCTTTTCACATTTAGCAGTGCACGCATCGATGATCCGCTATTTTTAGAAGGTAAACAAATCTCGATACATCGGTTTCATTTACTATCGTGAGTCAGTGTACAGTTTGAGGTGAAATGTATAGGTAGGTACAGCAGTTTTTGCTTGCTTTGGGAAGCAATAACGCTGGTTGTTTTTCTACTGTAATGTTTATAAAATATCTGGATAGAGCATAGATTGCCCTTAGATATTTCCAACTTTATTGGACCCTTACAAATACTTCATCTAATGGGCTTAAAAGGACGCTGAATAATATTGCGGTTCTTTTATTAAAGGATGTAAAACATTGTGACTTTCATAAAAATCCACCCTTTAAAAGAATGACAGTTTTACTTTAGGACTCTTGTACTAAAGATAAGGTCCTACTTTTGTGATGGTCTTAAAAGAGTGTACCTGTAAATGTACTGATAAAAGTTAATTGCAATAGTTTCGGTGCAAGTTAGAAAACTATTCCAAATAAAAGGAACAAAATAAGTTTCATACTTTGTTCACTTGAACATTGGTTCTGGTCTCGAAGTGCAAGACGACGACTGCATTCACCCGAAATGCTGCTGCTCATCCCTCTATACGCTTTAACCGACTTTTAGAGCACTAACGGGCAAAAATGGGATGATGGCATTCTAAGATGTTGTGGGCAGTAGGCTCCGGGCTCTATAAATTGTCTTTTTTATGAAAGGCATGCCTTTTTATTTTTAAGCTTCTTGATGCCGACTCTTGTTTTGAGAGTAAATACAAGCAAAAACCTATCTTGGTAAAAAATATTGTAAAACAACTCAATTTAAGATAAAAAAAAAGGTTGAAGTCTCTCAGATTCACATGACTTGTGGATTTTCCGCGTTAAGGGCGCGAACAATCACACTTTACTCCCGTTCACGCATGTGCGCGCAGAACGCGAAGATACGTGGGAACCGGCGACTGTAAGTGTTTTCTATACTGATTCATACAAATAGATATAAAGTTCCTTTGTGAGTTGAAGTGTAAGGATAGTTCTGACGCTCTTAAATCCTTTATTCCTGTAGGTATGGTCAAAGAAATTTAGGATTTGTGATTAGTAGGTAGTTATAAGTACGACCGTCTGCAAAAAACCTCATAAAATGATAGATTTTACCTCTAAATTAACAAATTCTCTGAAAACAAAAATTAACTCACCTATTTGTTATCAAGTAGATAACCAATCATGAGCCGAATACTCTACAAAATTATTCTATGTATATAATCAAATTAGAAATTCATTAATCTTTCGATGGTCGTATACAGATACAGACCACCAATGGAAGTGAATCCTCCCATGGGTCAACTTTAACCCTTCTTTATCGTATACCTAACAATAATTTATTGCATGCGTAGGTACCTATATTATGCCCAACAAATAGCTTAAAATCCCATGTTTAACCTACCTACGCATACAGAAAACACGAGAATCAAATAAACTGCGAGAGGCATTGTTTTCATACAAACGTTTTTCCTAACTATTTTTCGGAAAAAATAATATAATAGGGCATGTCCTTAGCAGGCTTTAATAAAAAAAAAAGAATTACAGCTCTAAAGGTATTATTCGGGAAGAAAACAGGGCAATACGTTTGTACGATATGGCTGAAAAATCCGGACCACTCAGGAATGCTGTAAAGGACTTTGGAAACTTTATTTTACATTTAGTATATGTATTAAAAGTACAAAAAAAAAAAACACTTCATGAAACTCATATTTTTATTTACAGACTTCTGAATATTTAAATCTCCTACTCACCGTCACCCACTTAGGTATATCGAAGGGATAAAGATTAATTACTTCCCTGTTAAGTCAGTTTTCTCAACTTCATATCCCTTACGATAAATCCCCTTAATAAAAAAGAAATTCTTGTCACTACACAAAAGTATTTTTCAACTCAAGTTCATAAATAAAACATGAAACTATTGATATCCCGTGTTCAATATAGATTCCTGACGTTACAAGAACCTACTAACCAAGATTTTCCATTATTTGTGTCAGCGCCAAATCCCGTGTCATAGTGATCGGAGCGTGCTTGGAATGCGACCAGTGTCGGACCGCAAAATTAGATTTATGCATCCAGATATCTCGGTTAAGTTATACGGGGTGTAAGGAACAACCATCTGAACACTGATTGGGTGCATGCAGATCAAGAAACTGAACAACTACGAATAAGATTGTGTAATGTACTGACACTAATTGTATCTATTTGAGGCGATTTTAAATACAGTGCAAAACTTTATGGCTGAGTTCTACTAATAAAGCTGAACATTTTTCCCCAAGGAACATAGGTCGAAATTTAAAAAGAAAATTCAACTTCCCACACAAACATTTTCATAAAATTAGTAACTTAGTACAGAAGAAGGGTCAAATTAATTACATTTTTATTTTCCGACCTATATTATTGGAGGAAAGTTGTTCAGCTTCACAAGTAGTCATAGTCATCCTAAAAAATATTTGCACTGCAAAATTACCAGAAGCTGTTTTTATCATAATGGATCTTTCGTAAAAAAGGAAAGAGCGTGTTTACCCACGTGAACTGTTTTTTTGGCGTTATTTTAATTATATCATAGGTACGTACAGTCAAGCTCATGTCCAGTTAGATACTCGAACCAGCAACTGACTACAAAAAAGTACTGAGTGTAAAAAAAATAGCTGCAAATATTTTAAGGGGTGAATCAGCCCATGAAACTGAACAACTTTCCCAAACTAACAAAGGTCGAAATATGAAAAAAATTTTGGACCTCTCATACAGTTTGACTCGCTCGGCTGCTACATTTTGTATGGGAGGTTCAAAAATTTCTTTCATATTTTGATCTATGTTCCTTGGGGAAAATTGTTCCGTTTTATGGGCTGATTCACCCCTTAAAATATTTGCAGCGAATATTTTTACACCTTATATAATAATAGGGTCCAAAATCCATACGGCCTAACACATCCTCAGCTTGACTGTACAATAATAGGCACATAATAGCTATTTCATTGATACAAAACCGCATTGACCTTAGTAACTAAGTAACTAACTAGGTTAAGTATATCGAAATTATTTGTGTTTGTAAGTATGTTGAGTTACTTGCTGACCTAAGACGTGTATGTTGTAAATAAGAAGAGTTTCCTTTATTTTTTTAAGTACCTATATATATTTATTTACTTACATGTGCTCGTAAATGGCGTCTTTAAGTCGTCGGGTTTGTAGAGACACGCAAACACGACAACAATGAAATTCCGTACTACTTTCTGTCCTGCCCCAAAAAAAGGTTCTTATACTTCACATTTCGTGAAATTAGGTTTTTTATGGTACTTACCTACACAATATGTTTAAATTTGAAAGCCTGAATAAAATAAAATCAGGAATGAACCCGCGGACTTACAGTAGTATTCCATAATTTTTTTTATTATAAAAATGTCTGGGTTATATAGGGTGTTAGAAAAAGTACATACGCTTAAGCGTGTTAAAAAAATATAATTATGAAATATTTATAATTAAATATTATTTTTTGTAAACTTTCCAATAAATTATGACATTAGTCAGTCATTGAATGGTGAAGTCAGTTGCGATATGAGTTGTTACAGTCAAGTACAGTCGGACGACCTTGTTCTGTTCCTGAGACACGCGCAATAAGATCTAAAATGGTGCAACCGCAACTGAACATGACCGTGCGCTCTAAGTAGCGTTCTAATATTGAACAATTTATTTTGAAAAATATAAAATATATTTTATATCCCTCATCATTCCTCATCATCCTTGCCTTATCCCGAACAATTTATACCACAAACACATCACGAGTATAAATTTTTTAAACACGTTTAATATACACTTTGCTTTGATAGAAATACCTATGAATGCACGGTTTAAAGTAAGACAGTACTTTTTTAACATTCTGTATAAAGCCTGTTCCTTTGTAGATAACGTTTTTTTTAAACGTACGGAATTGTATGAGGTTGTTTGGATTAATTAAACAGTCGTGTCTTTGAATTGGATGTGCATGGTTCTATCTACGTGAAGGGGTGGAAAATATTTTGATATTGGTAAGGCAATACATAATTTCATTAAAATTTAACGACGGTCGACGACCATGGCAATCCGCGCGATCCAAGCATTACTTTTAGCATTTACAATTATATACGGGTTCATTTTAATTAAGAACAAATAATTTTTAGGATGTATTCTACTTATAAAACTGAACAGTTTTTGTCTGAAACATTTTACATAAGATGCAAAAAAAATGTTGATGAACCATACAAAGTGACTGGTAGGCTGAAACATTGCGAGCTTCAAATCCTTTTTTCATATGTCCAACAAAATGTTCCTAACGAAAGTTGTTCAGCAGCGAGTAATCAAACGTACTAAACAAATAAAATTTTTGGGATATGTTGTCCATAATATATTTTTTTAACCCCCATGAGTTTCAATTTTACAGCTTTGATACTTCTGATTTTATTGATATCTAAAGTTTATTATGTTCGAGGTTTCTGACGTGGCAGTTACGCCTTTTGCTTGCTTTATTTTTTGTAGTCAGTACGCAGATATTTAGATTACGCTTACGATTATACCTCATTAATCATCTATAAAAAGGTTTTTTAAGAGTCTTAGTACATATTAGTTTTTAGACCAATGTTCAAACTTTAAATAACCTGTTTTCCTGCTCTTTTTCTAGCATCCAAACTAAACCAACTACCATGGACGCTATTTTAGCACTATCATCAGTTCTGATTAGTGGAAGTACCAGTGCACAAAATTCAAGCATAGCTTCTCTAGACTTCAACGAGTGGTGGGGCCCTAAAACACTACAAGTATATGAAGATACCAATGTCAGACCAGCCCAGATATATTTTGATGATGAGGTGGGTATCTTAAATCAATAATGTCATTAAATATATTGGATAGTCAATCCAAGATTTTGTATATTTTGTATAGATTTGATTTGTTTGTGTAGGCCGGCCAGTTCATTTGGAAAGGAGACATTATTTTCACCTATTTTAGAGCCAGGGTCGCATTACTACAATAAAGATTTTCAAAATTCTTTACATATTTTTCGCTTGTATTGCGGCCTGTGTTTCCCTTTAAAATTTCGTTCTGTTCAGATTTAATGTAGTATATTAAGTGGAAAGAAACATCATATTCCCTAATTTTATACTACCTATATTTACAGATGATAAAAGACCTCCAAGATCGACTCCGCAACCATGTCCCATTCCAAGCTCCTCTCGAGGATTCAGCCTTCACATATGGATTTAACAGTGATTCTTTAGAATCCTGGCTCTACTACTGGGCTGAAGAGTACCCCTTCAAGGAGAGGGAGGCATACCTCAACCAGTTCCCGCAGTTTAAGACTAATATCCAGGGTTTGGACATACATTTCATAAGGGTCAAACCACAGGTTAGTTTTAAATAATGCATCTACTGCAAAATTGGCGCGAATTTCTGAGAAATCGGATGAAACATATTTCTTGTACTTGTATTAATATAATATATTTGGCCTGTAATGTATGCCTTATAACACAAAAATATACCAACTAACAGATTTTTAATCTATCAGGTGACAGGCGACAAAGAAGTGATTCCTTTGCTTCTCCTCCACGGCTGGCCAGGGTCTATCAGGGAATTTTACGATGCAATCCCGATCCTCACAGCTGAGAGCGAGAATAGAGACTTTGTTGTGGAATTGATAGTGCCCTGCTTGCCGGGATTTGGATTTTCTGATGTGAGTTTTTTTTACTCTATATGTGACGATACTTCTAAATGTTTTTTTTTAATTCAAGGACGTGTGGATAGAAATTAAATGGGGTTAGTTAAATCTGGCACCCCAGAATGAACACCACGGAGTGATTGACACAGCAGATTTTCCAGGATGATTTTTGTTCAAACGGTCACTGCCACCCGCGGGTATCCGATATAGGGTGTTAAATTGAACTAACCCGTAAAATAAGTAATTTTATTAAATTTGTGAATTGTTTGCAGCCAACACTTCGCAAAGGTCTTGGTTCAGCTCATATCGCAATCATCATGAGGAACTTGATGCATAGACTTGGCTTCCAACGCTTCTACGTCCAAGGTGGCGATTGGGGCGGTTTCATCGGTAGCAACATCGCCACTATCTTCCCAGAAGTAAGTTATATCGTCATCATCATCAACGCTAAGTAACAGTAAAACAGTTTAATGCTCGTTATAAGCTTCCCCCTATTGGAAGTGCTGCCACACTGACCACATTATATTCTAAGGGCGGATTCAGATTTGTATGCTGTGTGCGTACTCGTACTAAAATCAGACAAAGTAAGTACAGACAAATTTTATTATTAAACGAACAAGTATGACTCATTATGTGACGAATTAAAACTTACTTACTTATGTTAAGAATCAAAACTAGTAAGTTGTAATTCTTCACATAATATGTACAGACAGCCTACGCGTTCTCTACGTTTTGTGTTGTACTAAATATGCTGTGAAATCTTCGCAGTCCACGCGTTTAGCCGGCGCCGTGGCGAGCTCAAATAGTTTATAGTATAGAATAGTTTTATAGTGCTGATAAAAAAAGCCTTTTACTTTTGGGACTAGACCGTTTTATTTAGCAGAAGTTAAGAGTCCGTACCGTACCGTGATAATGCTAAAATGTAGTATAATGTTATTTTTTCAGGAAGTTCTTGGCTTTCACACTAACTGGGCTATAGTGTTGTCTTCACCGGAAGCACTGATGAGTTTACAACCAAGGATGCCAATTATAATAGAAGAAACTGGTTACCTCCATATAGCTGCTACAAAACCCGAAACTATCGGTTAGTTTGTTATAAATTAATTGTGTAGTTTTTTGTAATAACTAAAATTCATAGAGTCACTTTTTTGATAATTTTATGATTTTCAGGAATTGCGCTAACGGATTCACCAGCTGGCCTACTGGCCTTCATTTTGGAGAAATTTTCAACTGGTATGTCTAATAATCCTGTATGTTATCTATGTTGAGGATAGCATTATTCTATTTCGTCCCGTGAGTGTCGTAAGAAGCGACGAAAGGAAATGGGCAGCAGCGTATATATTATGCACACGCATATTATATCATGACTTTATCCCTGTAAATATCCTCAACATGCTGAAATATTTACATGTCCGCCATCCAAGCGTGGTGAGTATGTATGAAAATACCCCTATTTGGGAAGGCTCATGTCTAACAATGGCCTGTTGCTACAGTAAGTTGCCTATAGTAAGTGAGGTCAGTGACGTAGAATGCCGTTAGAAGCCCAGAAAATTTAACCAATTTGGAAAAGTTGTTTACGTTTTCAGGTCTGGTTCACTCCATGACGAGAAGGTGAACGTGACATACAGGTGTAAAAAAAATTGCTGCAAATATTTTAAGGGGTAAACCAGCCCATGAAACTGAACAACTTTCCTTAAAAATCCAAAATGTACCCGCTGACCGAGTCAATTTGTACGGAACGGAGGGCTCAATTTTTTACGCATATTTCGACCTATGTTCCTTGGGGAAAGTTGTTTAATTTCACGGGCTGATTCACTCGTTGAAATATTTGCCGCTAATATTTTTACACCTTATATAACCCTGTATAATTTTTCCATTAATTGCATACAGGTGTGACGCCTTCAAATCGTCAATTAGACGATGGTGGCCTGAACAACACTTTTGCTCGGGAAACATTGATAGATGATGTGATGTTCTACTGGACCACCAGTAGTATGGCGACTTCCCTGAGGATATACGCAGAGACGTTTAATAAAAAGTATCAAGCTATGGGAATTGAAAGGTATGGTGCTTTTTTACATCAAAAGATATTGTTGGAAAACTTGTGAAAAATTCCACAGTAGGCTGTATTTGAACTAGCGATTTTCGCCACTAGTACCTACGGGTGACTAATTTCCAACAGGGCTACCACAGCTCACAACGTACCAAAGTCCAAATATGAAGCCTGGACCAAAGTTACTTTGTATACGGTGTCCACTTTTTATTCATATTTGAGTTTGTGATCCTTTGAGAAACTTGGAATCGTAAGTTCTTGAAATACTATATTTTAATAGTGTTTCTAGAGAATTTTTGTCATTGAAGATTTTTTTTTTCAGTAATCCGACCACTGTGCCTACCTGGGTGACACAAGGAAAGTTTGAGCTCAGCGAACAGCCTGCAGAAATCCTGAAGACCAAGTATCAAAACCTGTTAAACGCCAGTTCCCTGGACTTTGGTGGTCACTTTTTGGCTATGGAGCATCCGAAAGAGTTTTCTGAGAATGTGCTCATTGCTCTGAAGGCTTTTAGAGTTTGGCATAAGACACAGCATGCGGAATCTGTAAAATCCTCTGTCGATTAAAAAGTTTACTTTTACAGAAGAAATACAATAAAGATGACAGAATTATAATACAGTTTTATTTTAAGGTTAAATAATTAGGGCACCCTCAAACAACTATAATGAATTAAGATTTCAGACAGCACAGACAGGTGACATTAATCACCATAACCATAACAGTCACAGTTCACTGTTGGACAAGGACCTCTCTCTTCCGGTGGCATTGTCATACTCTCCGCGCTTAACAGGCGGATGGGCGAGCACAGTGCAAGATGTTGCATTCACAGGGAACGCTGGTGGCCATCCCTTTGATGATAACCTTTAATGCGGGTTTTATGACACCCATGAGTAGATTTGGGGTGAAGCTATTCTGAGCCGGCACTAAACGAGATATTTCTTACATGCTGATCTTAGGCGGATCGCACACTTGACGCACGACGGAGCGTTAAAATATCGTAGCGGTCTGTGGACCTGCCATACTAGAAACGTCTCCGCATACTAAAACCGCACTCGACGGACGACACTGCGATAGCGCTGCGTCGACAGCGGTTAAGCGGTTCTAGTATGGGGATTGACATTTTCTAGTTTGGAACTCACAGATCGCTGCGAATTTTTCGCGCTCCGTCGTGCGTCAAGTGTGCGATCCGCCTTAACAAGGCAGGCGAAGTTCGAGGTTTGAGAAAAAAAACAACAAAATAACCTTCCATTCCAATCTTTTTCTGATCGCATACAATAGTCATACGTGAATACCTATAATTGGTTTACTAGTAAGCACATTAAAAATGTATAAGCCTAATTTGTACAAACTGTTTGTGTTCCAAATAAAAATTTATTTTGACAAAAATATTATTGCCTCGCCTCAGTACAAATTTTTGAGGTCTGGTTACTGACTAGTCTGGGTCTGGTTATTTTTGTGGAACTCAATGAAAGCCTTGAGAGCAGCCATCACATTGTCAGTGAACACTTGGGGAAGCTCGAGGGCGAGGAAATGGTTTCCAACGTCCAGAGAAGCAGCGTGCAGCAGGTTGTCGTACTTGGTCTTCAGGATTTCTGGAGTCTGCTTGGTGAACTCGGCCTTTCCTTGCGTCACGTAGACTGGCACGGGAGAGCGGGCACTGAAAAAAAAGTTAATATTTGTATGTTTTTTTGTTAATAACATAACTCATTTCTAAGGCGTATTGCCGCACACTTTACGCACAACGGACGGATCTATTACTAGAAACGTCACTCCCCATACTAAAACCACACTCGACAGACGACGCTGCGAAAGCGCTGCGTCAAGAGCGGTTGAGAGGTTTTCATATCCCCATATTATTGACATTTCTAGTATGGAACTGACAAAACTCTGCGATATTTTAGCGGTCCGTCTTGCGTTATGCGTGCGATCCACCTAACTGTAAACTGCCTTCTACACACATCAAAAAAAGTTTGTGATCAGTAGCAAAAGCAGGTGTATTTTATGAAATATAAATTATTTATAGAAAGTGTTTATATTTTATGTTTTTATAATGAAAATGCACTAAGTAAATAAAAAAAAACATAATTCATTATTCAACATTATTCAAAAGGACACCGATTTCCCGCCCTGCTTAACGGTTCCAGTGGCAGTTCTCTGCCTTTCAGAGTCGCCTGGTCTTCTCCAGACACGGACACGTCGGTTATCTGGATGCGTACTAATCCGCGTTTCGTCAACAAAGAGGCAGTTCTGCCAAATGCTTTCGTCCTCAATTTCTTCATTTTGACGGAGCCTAGCCCATCGCAATCTGCGCCGTTTCCGTTGCTGTGAGTTCAGAGGTGCTCGCCAGGATCTCCTTGCTCGTAATCCAGCTTGGTGTAAGCAATTTCTAATTGTTTGGGTGCTAACTTCGCGACCGGTGGCAGCTCGCAGTTCTGCTTTTATTTTAGTAGCGTTCATTGTTGGGTCACGGGCAGCCAGTAATCTGTTATAGCGCTTCTGAATTGCAGTAAGCACAGTTGGGCGACCACTGCGAGGTCGGTCAGCTAAATCTTCCATGCCCCGATACCTCTGCAACGTGGTCACCACGCAGGCTTGGGATACATTAACTCTGCGTGATATTTCCCTCGTCGAATAGCCTTCTCTACTTAAAGTTAGGATTCTGGCTCGTAAAACTTCTGTTAATCCTCTCGGCATCGTTACCAACTAAAATTGTTGTGAATACATTGAAAATATCGTAATTTGCGACTAAGTCAGATTTCTGAATGGTAGCAAGCAAGGGTTGATAGTCTTTTTATATGAAAAAAACATTTGAATTACGAAATTGTTTATATTTAAATTTCATATTTTTAAATAAGGAATCAAAAAATAAAAAGTGATTGAGTTTTATTCTTTCACAATAAAAAATATTACCACTTTTCCAAGTGATCACAAACTTTTTTTGATGTGTGTAGTTTGTTTAGTGAAGGTAGTTAGCTATAAATGTAAGTTCTTGTAATAGACATGTGAACAAAACTTACGCGTCAATTCCCAAGGCTCGCGTCTTCTTGTTGAACGTCTCCGCGTAGAGTCTCAAAGTGTTGGTGATTTTCCTTTCAGTCCAGTAGAACATCAAGTCATCGATCAGAGACACCGAAGGGAAGGTATTGAGGAGACCACCATCAGCTAGGTCATTGTTTGCGTTAGTCACGGCTAAAAAAGTAATATATACGTTTTTACTAGAACCAACTAACTTAAACTTCTTTCGCTAGCGACTCTAAATGTATTTTGACCTTCAATACGAGCTATCGTTACTGATCCCTATCCCGTTTCTTCTCCCCTAATTGCCACTTCATAAAGGGAATTTAAATAAAGTTAAGGTCTACTAACCTCCACTGAATTTCTCCAAAATGAAAGCAAGAAGGCCGGTAGGTGAATCCGTAAGGGCCATACCTGGAAAAAAAGAAATCTTTAATCGCTAATCGCCAAATATCATAAAAGTTTAAAAACGTCAAATGCCTTAAGTATACATATTATTAATATTATGCTCAACACAGCGTTTGGCGTTAGTGCCTAGTAATGAAAAGTCATGTTTCAAATAAATGGATTCTTAGAACAAAAGAATGTAAACCTTACCAACAGTATCAGGTTTTGTAGCAGCCAGATGGAGGTAACCACCTTTAAGCAAGATAACCTCTGCTTGCGGTTTCAAACTTTCGAGTCCTACCGAAGACAGAACGACACCCCAGTTGGCGTGGAAACCTAAGTTTTCCTGGAAAGTAAAAAGGACAATGTTACGTACTTTTTCGTTACGGGATAGCAGATCGTCGAAAACTGAAAGAATTGTCGTACTAATTCGCCATTTAGGTCATTTTATTGTATCATCATAGTCACTTGTGCTAGAGACAGGAGACATTACTGATTAATGTCATTGTTTATGTACGTATATAATCAAGAATCCTTTTCAAATTGACGCAGAATCTAAAGGGGTCATCCAAACCTAGCTTACTCCTCCTTATGTATTTATCCACATTCCAAAGTAAGATAAGTATCGAAATAGTTTTCATAACTCACTTCTGGGAAGATGGTAGCAATGTAGCTACCGATGATGCCACCCCAATCTCCACCCTGGGTGTAGAACTGTTTGTGGCCAAGTCTGTGCATCAAGTTCCTCATCATGACTGCCATTTGAACTCCGCCAAGACCAATGCGACTTGTGGCCTGAAAAACATTTACCACATCTATTATCCACGGCTTTTGTCTATCGTAGAATAATTTATATAAATTTTAAATTGCACATGGGTTCTTCATGTGCCTTTAGTCACCATTTCCTCTAAGATGCGGAGTGATTGGCACACTGCGGATACTCCTGTTTATCCATACCGTCATCATTATGTTACAATCGCACAGCTCGGTATACATAATCTTGAAGGTAATCATGAAATTGCGAAGAGAGGTACTCTCAAAAGGTCCTTCATCCAAAGCTGTAAATAAGAAAATTAAACTCACTTCCGAAAATCCAAATCCAGGCAGACATGGCACCACGACCTCAACAACGAAGTCTCTGTCCGGGCTATCAGCGGTCAGAAGGGGGATGGCTCCGTAGAACTCTCTGATGGATCCTGGCCATCCGTGAAGGATCAGCAAGGGGAGCACTGGCTTGTTGTTCGGATTCTGAAGTACAATGTACATGCACAGTCAGTCACATTCCAATACTCTGTATTGAATATTTTACACTAGTTTATTTGAGTGTAATTTTTGTATGCAGTATTTGTTGTTGTGGGGCTTGGTGAGATCTCAGGTTCCAATATTTAAAAAAGTCGGTTTGATGCGATAAGACGTATGAAACTTATAAAAAGTCGTCAAAGTGCAGAAAGTCCGCATAGCGATTAAACCATTGTTCCGAATCATCTTGATCAAACATTTTTCTATATGTATTGTAAGATAGACGTCAATATTAGTTCAGCAACTTGATGGGAAATGTCGGCGTTTGTTTTCCTCAAAGGCGTAAGTATTATAAAGGCACATATTATTACCAGGAAGTGGAATAGAATATCAAAATTAAACTCACGTTTGGCTTAACATGGATGAAGTGTATATCTAACCCTTGGATATTGGTCTTAAACTGCGGAAACTGATTGAGGAACGCCTCCCTTTCTTCGAAGGGGTACTCTTCAGACCAGTATTTGACCCAATAGTCCATAGCGCCACTGTTGAAGCCGTAGTTGAAACCTGAATCTTCTAGTGGGGGCTGGAAGGGAACATGTTGCCGGAGTCGCTCTTTCAGGTCCCTAACCATCTGTGAAGAAGGTGGTCATTAATGTTGGTACAGTGTGGCAAAGGAATAAGGTGTACGGCGTTTCTCCAAGCGAATCGAAATATTATTGTCCCAGTTGAAAATGTAAAAATTATGGAAATCAGTTCTTGTAAAGTATGTCATTTTGTGTTCAAAAAATTATTTGCAGAATATCAATATTTTACTTGAAAATATAAATATTTCAATTCGTTTGGAGTACCCCTGCTCACCTATCTCCGCTACCGACTATACAAAAGTAGAGACTTAGGTACATATAGGTAGGTAAAAAAATATTAGCTAGCACTACTAGCTAGCACCTCAAATTAATCTAATTCAATATTTCAAAAATATAACAGACCAGAGAAGAGATGTCATGCGCGGGTAGGCGAACGATGCAAATGTAATTTTTGCTCTGTGACTAATACCAATGCGTAAAACCTACCGATTTACTAAAGTGGATCTGGGCTGATCTGATGCTAGTGTCTTCTTTTCCCTGCAAGTCCTTAGGACCCCACCACTCGTTGAGGTCAATAGCAGAGCGGTTGAAGACAGCTGTCTCGTTGGCGATCAGCACCGATGACAAAATCGGAAGAATTGCGTCCATATTGCTTGGTCTCCTATAAAAATGTTTAAGAGATGGTTCATCAGAAAGAAGCTATTATGACAGTGGTAATAGGTAAGTAAGTAAAAGTCGATAATAATACAATTACGCCTCCAAGAAAACGCCAAGAATAATTACGCCTTAAAGATAAAAAAATTAATAAAAAAATAACGCTTTTCGTAATAAGAGAAAAAGTAAAGCTTACGTTACAACGGGTACACAGTAGGTAAGCCCGCGACGAGATCCGAGCAAAAGGTAAAGTACACTACGATTCTAACGTCTTAAATACCCTACCTGTATTGGGTGGGCCTCAGCCATTTCTTGAGAGCCAATATAAAAACAAAGAAATAAGTTAGATACGCCTAGATTAGACAGCTTATTCTTTTCATTGCCTACCAAATGAGGCCTTTGGTTGAATTTAGTAATCAGGGTTCCGTACATGAAAAATATTTGCGTCTACTTACACTGATTTAAACATTTATGCCTCAATAAGTTTAGGTACTTTTCTTCTCAAAACATCATCACACATGATGTTTCATAATACTTTTAATTTTAAAGAAACAAAACTAATTTAAAGCGCCTATGTAAAAACAATTACCTATGATACACATATCTCTTGTTAATCCAGCAAAATATGATCTAGATTACCAAGACTAGTGCCCCTAATTACAGAGGTATATTTATGTCAATCGTAGCAAATTTACCCCTAAAACCAGAAAAATAAGTAGATATACTTACTTCAATACAACTAATTGTTAAATAAAGCGCTTCCATGCAAACATATTAGACGATTAGATGAGGTTGAGGCTAAATATCTTGTTTGTTACGCTATTGTTCACAGTACAATTTAAAATATGCTTGCTAAAACGGCTACCGTTTACCATATCTGAAGATTGGCCACATCATTCTCCTTACCTTATCCCGTTCTCTGTCGGGGTCGGCTACCTAACTTAGGGGATTTGACGAGGAACCAAGTTTTTACATCGAACGACTGCAACCCGAAGGCTAATCTGGCCCGAATCCTAGGCTAAGTCACATTAAAATATCGCACACTTAACGCACGAAGGACCGCTTAAATATCGCAGCGGTCTGTCAGATCCATACTAGAAATGTCACTCTCCATACTAAAACCGCACTCGACGGACGAGGCTGCGATAGCGCTGGCATTTCTAGTATGGATCTGACAGATCTCTGCGACGTTTAGCGCCCTGTCGTGCGTTGAGGGTGCGATCGGCCTTGTCCGTTTACTTCCGTTACTTGCGTTCCGTTTACTTGTTCACAATAGCGAAGAAGAGCTTCCTACATGCACATATCATACCTTTGTCCCTCTACGGGCAGGCAGAGTGCTCACAAAGGAAAATAATTAGCCATCAATGGGTTAGGGATTTTTGGCTTTCACTTTGCTATACATTTTTTTTTATGTTAAGGGGTTGGTTTCCCATTGTAAAATGTGTCTTATCTAAATAATTTGTTTCATATAATACGTCCAAATCCTGACGTTTAGGATTTAACGATATGATCATTGATCAAGTGTGGTGAGTATTGCAATATTCCTAACTGCAGAAGGCCAATGTCCAGCACTGGGCCATTGGAGTTCAAGGTAACATAGGGATACGGGCTGACTACTATTACATACTAATAAACAAGCCAGTTTTTTCAAAATATTTTCCTTTTTTTACAAATAACAAAGAAAATTTCTTTGAATACTAAACGCGAAACAAATCCAATTTAGTATACTTACTTCACAGCTTACTCGTGTAAGTTAGCGGTATAATTGATGTTGCAATGCAACGTTTATTCTTCTCTAATTTTTTTACTTAAGACGGAAGCTAGACCGTGACATAAAGGAAAAGTTAAAACAACGTGACATAAACATCAAAACGTGACCCAAGAATGTGATACGCATGCTTACTACCCGGACTAAAAATGCTAAAAATGCTGAAAGTCGAGAGAGTGATTTGACTTAAAAACAGACGTCTCTAACAGTGAAAATTGTTGAATTTGTATATTCTTCACTCTTTTATTAGTGTGGCAACACTTTTTCTGAGCATAGAGTATAGTCGTTCTATTTCCCGTTCTATCTTGTCTCTGATTCGACAATCTCTGTTACATTTCGTGTGTTTCGTAAAGCCCATTATGTATTGTGCATCCTTGTTATAAATATGCTGAAAGTCGAGAGAGTGATTTAACTTTGACCATAGATAGCCTAGAGAAAAGCTGCCGGACCGTATCAAAAAGAACAGTTGAGTTCTTCGTCTCTTTTTGCAGCCAACGTACCTCAGTCTATTTCTCTAGAATCGGATGTCTCTGATCATTGTGCTTCAGAAATAATTCAGCTTGGAGATCCAATAAACAATACCCACTTTTTGGAGGTCACGTTTTATGACCTCGTTTACAGATCCCGACACTACTTTATTTTATTTATACTATTTTGATAATAGATTTAAGTAGTTTCTTTATCAACTGCAATTTCAGCAGTGCGAAATTGGTAACCCACAAATTACTCTCTCAATTTTACGAACGTACTAAAAATTCTATTAGAGCAGCAAGAGCAGTAGGCCTGGCTGATGCTAGCCACCGTCGCTTAAGTCGGATGCTTCGTTATCCTCTAACAATAACACAAGACGATATATATTTTTTTATTTATATATTAAACTTTATCCACTAAATGTGTACATGGGCGGACTTAATGCCAATGGCATTATCAGCCAGTCATTAAACTATTTTATAAGACTTCTACACTTGAAAGCCTGGGCAAGGACGAAATCGATGTACTTCGGCTAGGGATAACCGTTTTGTCATAAGTAAAGTTCTAAGAAAGCGATTCATTTTGAAATTTGTGACGTTAGTGTAAGTGAGAAAAGAAGTGGAAGATAAATAAAAGCTGAAAATGAGTTCTTTAATTCACTATTTTTAACTTACATTCAGGTTTTTAAAATTCAAAAATATTCTATCGTCGTCGTCGTCGTCGTCGTCGTCGTCGTCTCAGCCGATAGACGTCCACTGCAGGTTATAGGCCTCCCCCAAGGATCTCCACGATGATCGGTCCAGCGCTACCCGCATCCAGCGGCTTCCCGCGACCTTCACCAGATCGTCGGTCCACCTTGTGGGAGGCCTACCTACGCTGCGTCTACCGGTCCGTGGCCGCCACTCGAGAACTTTCCGGCCCCAGCGGCCATCGGTCCTACGAGCAATATGCCCCGCCCACTGCCACTTAAGTTGCGCAATCCTTCGAGCTATGTCGGTGGCTTTGGTTCTTCTCCGGATTTCCTCATTTCTGATTCGATCGCGGAGAGAAACTCCGAGCATAGCCCTTTCCATTGCCCTTTGAGTGACCTTGAGCCTTCTTATGAGGCCCATTGTTAGCGGCCACGTCTCAACTCCGTAAGTCATCACTGGCAACACGCACTGATCCCAGACTTTTGTCTTGAGGCACTGCGGTAGTTGTTGAGAAGAGAAGATGTTACGTAGCTTCCCGAACGCTGCCCAGCCGAGTTGGATTCGACGATTGACCTCTTTCTGGAAGTTGGACCTACCCAGCTGGACTATTTGTCCCAGGTAGACATACTCGTCGACAACTTCCAGAGTAGAGCCCCCAACTGTCAGAGTAATGGGTGCAACAAGAGAGTTTGACATAACCTTGGTCTTGTCCATGTTCATTTTTAGACCCACTTGTTGGGAGGCTCTATTGAGGTCATCGAGCATTGTACCGAGGTCCTCCAGGGTTTCCGCCATGACCACGATATCGTCGGCAAAACGAAGGTGAGTCAGATACTCGCCGTTGATGTTGATGCCAAGTCCTCTCCAGTCCAAAAGCTTGAAGACGTCTTCCAGTGCTGCTGTGAACAGTTTCGGTGATATTACATCTCCCTGTCTCACTCCTCGCTGCAACTGGATAGGTTTCGAGTCCTGGTCCTGAAGTCGAACTGACATGGTGGCGCTTTCGTACAAGGACTTCAACACTTCGATATACCGATAGTCAGCTTGGCACCGCTGAAGAGACTGAAGTACGGCCCATGTTTCGATCGAATCGAAGGCTTTTTCGTAGTCCACAAACGCGAGGCTAAAGCCTTTTCGGAAGCCGGCTTGTTCGGGAGGCTGGAAGTCGTCGAGCCTGCGTGCGAGACGATTCGTTATGACTCTTGAGAACAGCTTGTAGACATGGCTCAGAAGCGTGATGGGTCTGTAGTTCTTCAGCAAAGACTTATCGCCCTTTTTGAAGAACAACATCACCACGCCTCTGTGCCATGCCTGTGGCGTTTTGCCCTCGTGTATGACAGAGTTAAACAATTTCTGCAGTGCTTTAAGTATCGGTTTACCACCGGCTTTCAGAAGCTCTGCCGTAACTCCATCATCACCCGGCGCCTTGCTGTTTTTTAGCTGTTTCAGAGCCATACTAATCTCGTACAAGCTGACGTCCGGGATGTCTTCTGTGTAGTGCCGGGTTAATCGAGCTCTTGGATATGCGACCCGATTATTGACAGGTGTGCATGTTGTCGCGTATAACTGTCCGTAGAACTTCTCGACCTCTTCCAATAGCTCGGGCTTGGACGATACGATTCTGCCATCGTCGGTCTTTAGCTTCGCTAGTTGGCTCTCGCCTATTGACAGATCTCTAGCAAACACCTTGGAGCCTTTGTTGCGCTCAATTGCCTCTTTAATACGGTCAGTATTAAATTGGCGTATGTCGCGGGTCAAAGACTTAGAGATCTGCCTATTGAGCTGCCGATATTGGGAAGTATCCTCCGACGACTGCAGAATCATCTCGCGTCGTTCCTCCATGAGCCTCGAAGTATGGTCTGAGATTTTTTTGGTTCTGTTCGTACGATTGGGTTTGAAGAACTTAGAGCCAACCGTAAGGACCGTTTCCACGACCCTGTCGTTATAGTCGTCCACGTCGATACACTCACCCAGGCAATCGAAGCGGTTTTGCAGGTGGAGCTGAAAGCTCTCAGGGTTTTGGATTTGGGCAGGTGCTGGTCGGAGCGTAGGCTTCATCAGACGTGATCTCTCGGCTTTTACATTAAGATTCAACGTGCCTCTTACCATTCGGTGATCGCTACCCGTTTTGAACGAATTGATCACAGAGACATCGTTGAATATCCGTTTTTTGTCTGTCATGATGAAGTCTATCTCATTTTTGGTAACACCGTCGGGGCTCTTCCAGGTCCATTTTCGATGCGGCCGTTTCCTGAAGAACGAGTTCATCATAAAGAGTCCCTCCTTCTCCATGAAGTCGACCAGCATTTGAGCTCGGCTGTTCCTCACCCCAATACCAAATGGCCCAACTCTCAGTTCGTCACCGCAACGATTGCCCAGCTTAGCGTTGAAATCCCCCATGACCACCGTGTAATGAGTCCTGGAGGTATGTATGGCTTTGGATATGTCCTCATACATTGCCTCCACGTCCTCGTCGGGGTACTTCGAAGTTGGGGCGTATGCCTGTATGACCTTCAGCGAATAACGTTAAGTTATTCTGAGTATAAGGAATGCCACCCTATTTGAAATACTCCCGACCTGTACTACGTTGTTCACGAGGGACTTGTGGACGATGAACCCGACACCACCTTGGGACAGATGGTCACCCTCCCGGAAGTAGAGCAGGTTACCTGACTTCAGGGCTATCGTGTCCTCCCCCTCTCTTTGGACTTCGGACAGTCCCACTATGTCCCACCGTAACCTGCTCAGTTCTTCCTCGAGTTCCACTAACTTCTCTTCCGTCCGCAGTGTGCACGCGTTATATGTTGCCAGGGCAAAGGTCGTTCGGCGAGGGATCCACGCCGCCCGGGGATTCCTAGCACCCCTGGTCTCGGAGCCGGGTCGATTTTCGCCTGAATCTGCCCGGCCACCGGGGCCGCCGGGCACTTGGGGCCGATTTCTGTTTGTAGAATCCATAAGGGGGTACGGGCCGTCACCCACCACGCTGGCCCAGTGCGGGTTGGTGGGGATTTGGTTGCCAGAGCCTCGTTAGTAGTCCAGCAGGGTGCACCGCGAGCAGGAGAGGTTGGCTTGGGGCCCGAGAGATGTAATTTGGGCCCCCTTACACCCCCTATTCTTCTAAAATATTCTATGCTAATGCAGAAATAAAGAAACAATTCTTACACAATACACGCAGTGCGGTAGATACCAACAAGAATTGACTGTCTAATCTAGCCGTATCTAACTTAGTATTTGTCTATAGACGGTTCTAAAGATGTCACTGCTGGTTGCATTGTAAGTGGTACTACTTAAGGCATCAGATTCGCAGCAAATTTTACATTTTGCTCGGATCTCGTCGCGGGCTCATCTACTGTGTACCCGTTATAACGTAAGCTATACTTATTTGTTTCTTTATTATATATATATATATGTCTTTACTTATTTTGTGATTATAAAGTGCAATATTCTTAATAGAAATCTTTTATACATGCACAGCTGTATTAAGTTTAGGAACTTTTGATGCACCATCTCATTAATATTTTTATAGGAGACCAAGCAATATGGACGCAATTCTTCCGATTTTGTCATCGGTGCTGATCGCCAACGAGACAGCGGTCTTCAACCGCTCTGCTATTGACCTCAACGAGTGGTGGGGTCCTAAGGACTTGCAAGGAAAAGAAGACACTAGCATCAGATCAGCCCAGATCCACTTCAGTAAATCGGTAGGTACGATAAGGGAAAAAATGCTAATATTAAAACACAAATATGTATTTTCGCACCTACTTTAAAGACAAACTTATTCACAGATGGTCAGAGATCTGAAACAACGACTCCGGCAACACGTTCCTTTCCAACCCCCACTAGAAGGTTCCGGTTTTAACTACGGCTTCAACAGCGGTGCTATGGACTACTGGGTCAAATACTGGTCTGAGGAGTACCCCTTCGAAGAAAGGGAAACATTCCTCAACCAGTTCCCACAGTTCAAGACCAATATCCAAGGTTTGGATATACACTTCATCCACGTTAAGCCCAATGTGAGTTTTATTTTGTCTTCAATATTCATAGTACCTACTTAAGATCATAAAATCAGGCACTTTTCTTAAGATATATATATTTGACACAGAATTATTCATATTCTACACAAAATCTATATACCTATGTAATTACGTAAGAACATTGTAATTGTAAACGGTGCCACTTTTTCACATATATTATATACCTTACATTACATTATGTTACTGACTGTGATTTCTAGGTAACAAATAACTAACCGTAAAACAAACGCCGACATCTTCTATCAAGTAGCTAAACTAAAATAGACGCCTATTTCACAATAAATATTCAAAAATGACGTATCAGTCAAAAATGTTTCACCAAGATGATTCGGAACAATGGTTTAATCGGTATGCAGACTTTCTCCACTTTGACGACTTTTTAAAAGTTTCATACGTCTTATCCCATTAAACCGACTTTTTTAAATATTGGAACCTGAGATCTCACCAAGCCGACAAATGCTGCATATTAAAATTACACTCAAATAAACTAGAGTAAAAAAATTGCACAATATAGTGTATTAGAATGTGACTGACTGTGCATGTGCATTGTACTTCAGAATCCGAACAACAAGCCAGTGCTCCCCTTGCTGATCCTCCACGGATGGCCAGGATCCATCAGAGAGTTCTACGGAGCCATCCCTCTTCTGACCGCTGATAGCCCGGACAGGGACTTCGTTGTTGAAGTCGTAGTGCCATGTCTGCCTGGTTTTGGATTTTCGCAAGTGAGTTTCATTATCTTACGATGTACGTTTTCAGAATAACTTTTCCCGATGTCAATTTTGTCTTCAAACCTAAGTCACACGAGATAACTATGCTGGGACGTCTTTTAATACGGTGATTTTTTTTACGAATAATTCAAAATAACTGTATGAAATAAGTTCTGAATGTTTTTTAGGCTACAAGCCGCATTGGTCTTGGTGGAGTTCAAATGGCAGTTATGATGAGGAACTTGATGCACAGACTTGGCCACACACAGTTCTACACCCAGGGTGGAGATTGGGGTGGCATCATCGGTAGCTACATTGCTACTATCTTCCCAGAAGTGAGTTACGAAAAAGATTTTAATACCTACCTGTTTTACTCATGAAGTTTGGATGAATACAGAAGGGTAGGTTTGGATGAGACTCCGGTCTCAACCAGAGCTCAATATTATGGTAGGTACACATTTTACTGACCTCATGACAAAAACGACAATTATAACAGCTGCTGTAACAGATTAAGTGACAATGCGACTTTTACTTTCAGGAAAACTTAGGTTTCCACGCCAACTGGGGTGTGGTTCTGTCTTCAGTCGGACTCGAAAGTTTGAAACCGCAAGCGGAAATTGTTTTGCTTAAAGGTGGCTACCTCCATCTGGCCGCTACAAAACCTGATACTGTTGGTAAGATTTAAATATGTTATTTCCTATTACCAGAACCAGAAAGTACTAACGTCAATGTTGTGCCTAGAATAGAGAGCAATCAGCACTTGTAACGCTTTTGGATTTTTTGTGATAAGCGACTAAAGATTTCTTTTTTTCTAGGTATGGCGCTCACTGATTCACCTACTGGTCTTCTTGCCTTCCTTTTGGAGAAATTCAGCGGAGGTAAATCACCGTATAATTTCGTTACCCTTCCATCTTATCTTCATTTTTTAAATTCAAGACAGCCAGAAGAAGAACCACTTATCTATCATTCCTGTAATTTCTTTTTAGCTGTAACAAACGCTAACAATGATCTGGATGATGGTGGTCTCAAAAACACCTTCCCCGCGGTGGCTCTCATTGATGACCTGATGTTCTACTGGACCGAAAGGAAAATCACCAACACTTTGAGACTCTACGCGGAGACGTTCAACAAGAAGACGCGTGCTTTAGGAATTGACGCGTAAGTTCTCTATTTAGCCTTTAAATTGTATGGTTTTATGATAATGATGACTTTCACACATAGAAAAATATACACCAACCTATTTTTTTAGGGCCCGGTCCCCTGTGCCAATCTACGTGACACAAGGAAAGGCTGAGTTCACCAAGCAGACTCCAGAAATCCTGAAGACCAAGTACGACAACCTGCTGCACGCTGCTTCTCTGGACGTTGGAAACCATTTCCTCGCCCTCGAGCTTCCCCAAGTGTTCACTGACAACGTGATGGCTGCTCTCAAGGCCTTCATTGAGTTCCACAAAAATAACCAGACTCAAACCAGTCAGTAAACATACTTCAATAAATTGCCAAAATTGCTACTGAAGTGATGGTAATAAAATAACATAGAAAACTAAGATGGGTGTTATTTTATTGTATCCTACTAAAACCGATATTTGCCTGTCTTGTTAAGATCAGCATGTAACAGATATTTCTCAGCTAGCGTATAACATCATTCTTTCATCCAACATTCTAAATGTTCAAGTTCTTCAAATTCCAATCATTGTGCCCTATACCTACCTATTCACCGTATCCAAAATAGATAATTAGTTTTCTTCAGGCATTTTGAAAGAAGTAAAAAAGAAAATAGTACGACAAATTATAGATCAGTTATTTATACACAAACACGTTTGGATTCGTACTTTAAGGGGCTGAGTAGAGCTAAAAGCTACTTTTATAAGTGATTTCTACCCTAGATAAAATGCAGAAAAACTGTCGCAAAAAAAAGGTAATCTTCAGGATATTTGCTGTAGTGTTATTGTTTCCAAAACATGATATTAGTAATTTAGCTTGATAGAAAAACATCGTAAAGTTACCTCTAAAAATCTATTATATCGCAAAGTGTACGAACAAAACCCACGCAATAATTAAGCGTTTATTATCAGAATGAGCGCCTTACAATACTCTATCGACATATTGTTTTTGATTTTCAAATTACTTATTTTTGACCGAGTTATCATCGAAAATACGAAAATATCATTGAATCGGCAAGATTCCGTCCCGTTCGCACGCGCGCAGTTTGACATTTGTCAGAAAGGGACCGGTTTTTAGCTCGTGTCAGCCTCTTAAGGATATTTTTTGCCGTGTGATGCATCATCCCGTTTTTACTGGTAGGTGAAGTGAAAGGCGACAATCCGCCTGCTGCCTGGTGAGTATGGAAATAGTCCACAATAGCGGGAGGTCCATTGTCTAGCTGTGGACTTTTCTGGCTGTTGTAGTGGTAGGTTGTAGTTTTAGCCGGTTGTCGGCCAAACATGCGAACTTTTGTTTGACTTGAAGATAATATTGTTTGAATTAAAATAGGCAGAGGCTATAATTTAATTACTTTGAGATCAGCAGGTGCTGTAGTTTTTGCACAGAAAAGTTATTCTACTATAAACTGTACCACTAATAAAAATATGTAAATATGCAAAATAGCTATTCAGGGGTTGTCGGCCATATCATTTAGTTTCCGGCCGTTAAAGTTTCCACTTCCCAGCTGCTAAAAAATTACCCTCAATTTGATTGTTTATTTGTGACGCACGACCCAGCGCAAGCGCAGCGTTGTGTGTTGGATTTGAGTCGTAAGCAGTTTTTGTATAGGGAGTAAAGTTTCTAGTCGGATGGATCTGACAGGCGCATACGTTAGTGCAGCGTTATTTTTGCGCTGAAGTGGGATAGATTTTTGGAGTGGGACAGGCCTTTGATTCTATTCTTACACACATACATTCATACATATATCACGCCTTTATCTCTTGAGGGGTAGGCAGAGCGGTAACGGCTGTAAGAATGCGGTCCCTATCGCCACGTCGTCTGACATTTTTTGAGGATTGTTTTCCAAGGTTGTTTCGTTTCAAAACATGTATACTTATCACTGTGTACTTGTAACAAGTTGTCAGCCTATCGCCCAAAAATTGTAATACACCAATACTCTCGAGTCCCTTGGTCGCATCTTACGACACCCGCGGGAAGGATGTGGGATGATGCTATTCTAAGCCGGCATCACACGGTGATTCTATTCTTCGATCATAATATATCATGTGGACACCAGGTCGAGGAACGACATAAGTAGGTAACGTACTCAAAGCGTAACATTGCTACAAATACCCTAGCTTTCGTGATTATGGTCACCAATCTGTGCGGTCTTGTAATTTTAGAAAGCTTAAACGCCATCGTAGTTTGAGGATGTTTTTATTTAACCTAGGGAATTAGTCATCGTTGTCGTCGTCATTGGCCTCATACGTCTGTGACGGATGATTTAATCAGTGTCTGAGGCAAGACTTTCCTTGGCTACATAAGCTGCTTCAGACACTGCGTTGCCTGGGACGCAATTTACGACGAACAAGAATAATTAATAGCAGATTTTCGTATGAAAATTTGATCTCCAGGTTTGTTTAAGCCAAAGCAAATTTAAGAAAATAAAACTGAAATAATCAGTCATCCTTATTGTATTCCTTTCTACTTAAAAGCCTTTTGAAAGGAAATTATTTTCAAATATATAAACATAAATAATAATAACGTTCTTTATTGCACTTAAAAATAGTATTATAGAAAAACAACAATAACAAGGTAGTACAACAGCAATCAGTCAGGTAGGTTAGTTTCTTCTGTCAGGCCTTTCCCACAATTAACGCACTACAACGGAGCGCTAAAATAACGCATCTGTAACGCAGCGGTCTGTCAGATCTATCCTAGAAACGTCAATCCCATACTAAAACCGCTCGACCGCTGTTATTTTGACGGTTACGGATGCGTCAACAGCGGTTGAGCGGTTTTAGTAAGGGAATTGACGTTTCTAGTATGGACCTGACAGACCGCTGCGTTACGGATGCGTTTATTTTATCGCTCCGTTGTGCGTTAAATGTGCGATCCGCCTAAAAGTACATAGTAAATTTTTAATTGACATTAGATTTGGCAGATCCCGCTTGCGTCTTGTGCCACTCTCTGAAAGCCTTCAGAGCAATGAGCACATTCTCAGAAAACACTTTCGGTTGCTCCATAGCCAACAAATGGCCGCCAAAGTCCAGGAAAGTGGCGTTCAACAGGTTTTGGAACTTGGTCTTCAGGACTTCTGCAGGCTGTTGGCTGAGCTCGTATTTTCCCTGAGTCACCCAGGCTGGCACAGTGGTCGGAGTGCTAAAAAAACGGGTATCCACATTATAAAAACAACTTTTTTAATAAATAATAGAATTACTGTACAAATTACTTCATTTACTAGTAACTCAATAATTTTCCCAATGGATTGTTCAAATTTAATAAATAAGACACGCTAAGAAGAAGAGAACATGACTTTGCTACAGGCTTCATTTTTGAACTATGGGTAGGTATTTTACTGTCGTTAATTCTGTAGGCCCCTCCAGGGCTATAGGCGTGTAACATATTGTCATACAACATTGACACAGATCTATGATCCTAAATATGTGATAAATGTAATATGCATTCACTTATGGCGGATCGCATACTTAACGCACAACTGAGCGCTAAAACATCGCAGCGGTCTGTGAGATCTATACTAGAAATCTCAATCTAAAACCGCTCATCCGCTGTCGAGTGCGGTTTTAGTATGGGGAGTGATGTTTCTAATATGGATCTGACAGAGCGCTGCGATATTTTAGCGCCGCGTCGTGCTTTAAGTGCGCGATCCGCCTGTGTAAGACCTTTGTTTAGGTATAACTAAAAATGTTAAAAAGCATACCCTTCAATTTTCATAGCCTGGTACTTTTTATTTAACGTCTCTGCGTATAACCTCATAGAAGTCGCCATGCTCCTAGTGGTCCAGTAGAACATCACATCATCTATTAACTTTTCTGGGCTAAAGGTGTTTTTCAGACCACCATCAGCTAGTTGACGATTTGAATACGACACACCTGTATGGAATTAATGAATAAAATAAATAAACAGGGTAAATTTATAAAATTTTACGGTCAAGCAGAATCTCATTAAGAGGTGAAGCTTATAATACTGAATATATTTTTATTTATTTTTATTTTGTATGATAAATCGTAAAAGATGGGAAAAATCTGTCGGCACGGTGTATCGAAAATTTTGCAGGCCCGGTCAGACCCTGAGCTCAAATCGTTTATTCAAAGTAAATTTTACGTTTATACAATTTCAACTGAACAACTTTTTCCATACGGACTTATATTGGTAAACTAGAAAAAAATGTTGCTAAGCGAGAAAATTTTCGACCTCGCATGGAACTTTCTCGATTAATCGGCTAACTTTCTTTGAGAACTCAAAATATAAGTTTATATATAGGTTTCAAAGTAAAAATTTATAATTTTCCTGGTCAGACTTTGCCTGCAAAGTTTTCAAGTTTGCCTGTTAGTTTTAATATAAGATAATTGATCATACCAGTTGAGAATTTCTCCAACATGAAGGCCAGTAGGCCAGCTGGTGAATCCGTTAAGGCAATACCTAAAAATCAATTAAAATAGCACGTAAGTACATACACTCTTGGAATTTTAGTTGTCTAAAAGAAAACATTATTTTACTTTCATTATAGTCACATATAATTTTATTTTGGCAACAAAACACTTATCGGTAAGACCTTTTTACATTTAACGCACAACGCAGCGCTAATCAACGCACCTGTAATGCATAGGTCTGTCAGATCCATATTAGAAACGTTAATCCCCATACCTACTAAAACCACTCAACCGCTGTCGACGCAGCTGTGTTGTTTTGCCGCAGCAGAATACTTACCAATACTGTCTGGTCTCGTCGCAGCTAAATGGAGGTAACCAGTTTCTTCCATTATAAGCGGTGCACCTGCTTGTAAACTCCTCACTGCTGGCGCCGAAGACAGCACGAAAGCCCAGTTGGTGTGGAAGCCAAGAACTTCCTGAAAAGAAGTACATTATGCTGGATATCTTTTGCTATTATAACCGTGCGGTACGGACCCTCTAGTTGAGTTCCAGTAGTCTGTGAAACTAAAGTCCCAATTAAAACTTTTTAAAGGGTTCTACTTTCGGCTTTCGGCACTATGAACCATAATATAAGGTTTCTACTGCTACTCTTAGTGCAGCTTCATAAGTACGCGCTGCGCGGGTTGACTGAGACCATTATTATTTAGGACAACACGTAGGCTACCTGTATGACTTTAGTACGAGCACGCGAATCAGTATCTGTTATCCGCCATTAGAATATTTGTGGTCAGTATGGCAGTATCCTCACCCAATAGGGTGAGCCTCACTATCAGCATTAGACTGTTGTAACTTTATACTTTGCGCTGGTGATGATAACGATATAACTTACTTCGGGGAAGATAGTGGCGATGTTGCTACCGATAAAACCGCCCCAATCTCCGCCTTGGACGTAGAAGCGTTTGAAGCCAAGTCTATGCATCAGATTCCTCATGATGATTGCGATGTGAGCTGAACCCAGACCTATGCGCCTTGCTGGCTGCAAATAAATTCGGAGTTATCATAAAAGTACGAAAATTACTTTGAACTACACGTTATTGTACATAATGCAGCATAAATATATATTAATTTAAAAGGTGACCTTAGGCACTAAATTACAAAAGGTGTACCAAATCACTACATGGTATAAAGCAAAGTTGCGTTTGCGTCTGTCTGTATGTATGCTTAAATCTACACAACGGATTTTGATGCAAGTTATTTTAATAGATAGAGTGATTCAAGGGAAAGGTTTTTATGTAAAATACAGGGACCATTCCTTATTCCCACGGGAAAATTTGTTGCAGCGGGCGCAACCGCTGGGGCAGGCCGCTAGTGAATATAATAAAACAATAAACGAATACATGTATGAAAATATACGTGTTATACAACTTTAAAACTCACATCAGAAAATCCAAAGCCTGGCAAGCAGGGCACTATCAATTCCACAACAAAGTCTCTATCCTCGCTATCAGCTGTGAGGAGTGGGATTGCATCGTAGAACTCCCTGATCGACCCTGGCCAGCCGTGGAGGATAAGCATAGGGATCACTTCCTTTTTGGATTTCACCTGATAGATAGTAATATTGATAAGTCACGAAAATATTTTGATGGGTTTAAAAATTATCATTATTTTTTATGTTGTCTGGTGTTCCGGCACTTCTGCACTACTTACTGCATATTATTATGTAGCATGGACTAATAATACTTTGGTCCATGATATGTAGATACTTAAAACTTAAATTATACATCTCTCTTTTTCATTGAAATATGTATGTTATTTATTAAATAATAGATATACGCAAGCGCGTTGCGCTGTTGGACCTACGTCAACAGCGATTTTAGTATGGGGACCACGTTTCTAGTATGGATCTGAAAGACGCATGCATTACGCAGCGTTATTTTAGCGCTGCTTTGAACGTTAAGTGTGAGAAAGCCTTAGTATGGATCTAACAGACGCATGCGTTACAGGGTGCGTTATTTTAGCGCTGCGTTATGCGGATTTCTTATTTCTTAAAACAAGGAAGTAGTACCTGTCCAAAACTCACCTGTGGTTTGATCCTTGCGAAGTGTATATTCAAACCCTGGATATTAGTCTTAAATTGGGGGAACTGATTGAGGTACGCCTCCCTCTTTTTGAAGGGGTACTCTTCAGCCCAGTAGTGGATCCAGGATTCTATAGCATCACTATTGAATCCATATGTGAAGCCGGCATTCTCGAGAGGGGCTTGGAATGGGACATGCTTGCGAAGTCGCTTTTGGAGGTCTTTTATCATCTGAAATTGTAAGTATGTAATGTATGTTGGGTAGGCACGTACCGTCATTCAAAGCTAGGAAGAAAAAATAATCAAAATCTCTCGAACTTTTGAGCTTGATACGTGTGACATTTGTCGGGAAAACGCTATGACATAAGGTCCATTTGCCTTTGTTTACTTATCTTTTAGTATGGACCTGTCAAGCGTCACAGGAATCAAGCAAAATTTTACGGAGAAATAGGTTCAGGCCACAGCAGCGTTCCAAACACAGATCCTCAACTAGTCATTGTACTGGTATTGATGCCACTGTAATAAATATTTTTTGTTTTTCATGGTACCAACCTTATCATCAAAATGTATTTTGTCTGGTCTGATACTGGTGTCATTATGTACCTCCTTCGGGCCCACCATTCGTTAAAATCTAAAGAGGCTATGTTTGGATTTTGTGCGCTAGTGCTGGCACAGATGATCAGAACAGTAGAAAGTGCGAAAATCGCGTCCATGGTAGATAAGGCTCACCGTCGGGGCTCCTGTTAAAAAGAACAGGTAAATAAAAACAGCAAAAAAATACTAAGAATATCTTGACCCTATTTTTAAGCAGATGAAAACGAATATGCTCTTAGTCTCAATCCCAAAGTAATCCCCTATTGAACCCGTTAATATAATAAGCTATCATTATATAAAATTTGGTAGAAATCCGCCCAGTAGTTTTTGCGTTAAGGAAGAGCAAATAAACAGACGGGCCGACAAACAGTCATTTTTTTAAATTGTTTTTATAGGTTTATTTTTAACACAATCAGAAGTAAAACCCTTTTTCAAATCTATTTCCTGTACAGATTCTATTTTTGTTTATGTTTTCTTATATTATATGTATGTACAATATATCATACCTATAGATTTTTAAAAACAAAACTATTTTTTTATGACCAGATTATAAAAAATGTATTATTAAAATAATAAATAAAAATATAAAAAATATTGTAGCTTACCCCGATAAGCCCGCGACGATAGACGAGCAAAATGTAAAGGTTTTCTTAGATTCCAACAGCTTAAATATCCTTCAATCAGCTACTTCAGACAACCAAAAAAGTAGGTTAGATACGGCTGGATATGAGGATTAGTATGAAACAATTTGGTGGAATTAAGTAATCAGGGTTCTGTACATAGATACACTACAAAATATTTTTATCTACTTACACTCATTTGAACATTATAAGCATTCTGCCTTTACCTGCCTGCAGTTTACTTTTGTTCTTAAAACCTGCATCTTACTTACTTTTAGTTTTGAGGAAATAAAACCAATTTTGTGCCTATTTGTTCATGCCAATGAAAAAATCATAATTTTATATTGGCATACACACCACACATCTCATGTATATCCAGGGTATATTTTTATACTGACAAAAACGAAAATGCATTTATATCTCAAAATCATCCCCTATTGAACCCGGTAGTATAATAAGAAATCACAATATAAAATTTGATAGAAATCCGTCCAGTAGTTTGTTTATGGGTATGCACTGTATTACCGAGATTAGAGCCCCCAATTACAGTGTCATACATACATACATACATATATCATGCCTTCATCCCTCACGGGGTAGGCAGAGCGTTAACGGCCGTAAGAATACTGCCACTATCACCACGTCTGACATTTTTGAGGATTGTTTTCCAAGGTTGTTTCAGAAAACATGTGTATCACCATAGTGACAGGTTGTCAGCCTGTCGCCTAGAAATTGCAATACACCAATACTCTCGAGTCCCCTAGTCGCCCCTTAGGACACCCGCGGGAAAGATGTGGGGTGATGCTATTCTAAGCCGGCATCACACGGCAAACAGTGTCCCCAGTGTATTTATGTCCAGCAGTGGTCAGCAGTCTCAACTTGATATCTCTCGTACGTAGCGAACGTAACCCTAAAATCAGAAAAAAAGTTGATACACTTACGTCAATGCACCTTATTGCTAAACAAAGCACTTTCACGGTAACAAATGAGACAATTTAATAAGGTTGAGACTATGTGTGTTCGTGGTTACGCTATTAGTCACAGTAAAATTTAAAATATGATTTTTGTTACGGCAAATCTCACGTGAATATCACGTGCTAATAAACCAATCAGTTTTTAAAATGTTTTTTATTTTTACTCATACAAAAAACAGAGTTTATAAAAAAATACAATTTAGAGTTAAACAATATTACCAAGCGTGGTGAGTATTGCAGTACCCCAACAGGAAAAGGCTCATGTTCAGCACTGAACTGTTCAAGCTAAAGTTGTCTGTCTTGCATAGAGATAAGACGCATGCTAATAAATGAACCAGACTTTTAAAAGTTTTACTTTTCTTTCAAACAAGAGCAAAGAGAATACAATACTAAATGCGAATTAAATCAAAGACGAGTGACCATTTGCGGGCCTCATTTTATTTTACACCGTGTGATGCCGGCTTAAAATAGCATCACCCCATTTATTTCCCGTGGGTGTCGTAAAAGACGACTGAGGGACTCGAGGGTTTTAAGTGTATTGCAATTTTAGGCGATATGCTGACAAGTGACAGGCATCTAGTAGGTAGTGATACACAACTTATCTGCAAAGAAAGACCCTCAAATATTGTCCGACGCGGCGATAACGACCGTAATTTTGCAATCGTTATCGCTCTGCCTACATCGCGAGGGATAAAGGCGTGATTTATGTATGTATATAATTTTATACTAAAGAGAATCCCGACCGTGTCCAAAATGACAAACGTGATCTAATAAGGCGAATCGCATACTTACCAGCCGGACTATATTGCGGTTAGAGACAACCATACAAAGTACAATCTTTGACAACCGCAATCCTGATACGGCGACGTCATTGATTGCAGTTTGTGACACCCATAAAAACATATAAATACAATACAATACAATACAATAATTTATTCATAAATAAAATTTACATGTCAAATTTAAATGACAACCTTTGACATGAAAGCCGCAATGTTGATGCAGCGGCGTATGCCATCGTATCATGGGGTTTCGTAATTTTGTTTTGCCTGACAAACGGACACGGAAGAACACCGGATTAACATGCGGTGAAAGAACCGGTCGAAAAGAAAGCAAAAGCAGAAGAAAGAGTTCCTAACCTTATAAATATGATTTAAGTCAATGGAAAATCTACCTAAATGCAGAATAAATTGGAGTCAATTCAAAGATATTATGTCAAGAACCTGGAAGGCAATTCCAATTTCAAAATTACTGTCAGCCGTCATACTTTTCACACAATACTCTGGTCTATATCCAGATGTTTCCTCATGATTTTCTTGGCTGGTCTTTTAGTAAATTTAATCTCTGCATTGTACTTTGTCTTCAGCAACTACCTCATTAGTTGCAACTTCTTTTTTATCGTTCTGGAGTTCTTCAGTCACGCCTGCGCCTTTTCTTGCTTTTTTACAAAAAGTTCTTTTTACTACAGTATAAATGGTTATTTGGTTGTTCCATCCCCTACTGAACCAACATTCTCTTCTGTCGCTTTTATCTTGTGATGAGATTTTGATTCTGGCTCAATCATATTTACATCCGGACTGATCAGTTGGGGATGAATGGGATTATATACTCTATATCTCTATTATAGAGTCTCGTAGGAAGCAGGGAGGCTCCAAATAATGTGATCTGCTGGGCGCTCAGACGAGATACTTGTAAGTACAGCCGGTCACACCTATTCTATTGATGGCTTCTATTTATAAAAGAGACAGTACTTCGTAACGAAACAAATATTACATATATACATACAAACACAAATCACGCCTTCATCCCTTGTGGGGTTGAGCAGAGCGTTAACGATCGTAAAATTCGGTATCGCCACATCTGACAAGTATTGATTCATTGGGCCCCTTCAAATGATTCGTGTATCACTGTAGTGACAGGTTGTCAGCCTGTTGCCTAAAGTTGTGAGTTGTAAGTCTGAAAAAATATTAGAATACTTATTTTAAAGCCAAATGTACAGAACCCTCATTTCTTAAACAATATGGACAATACGCAAGAAATGGTATACAGCCATTTCTTGCTGGTATCTACCTATTGTGCGTATTTTATAACCTAGCCGTATCTAACTTAGTATTTGTCTATAACAGATGTCACTGCTGGCTGGTGTGTAGGTGCCAGTATTTAAGGCGCTAGATTCGTAGGACTCTTCACATTTTGCTCGGATCTCGTCGCGGGCTCACCTAATTGTGTACCCGTTTAACGTAAGCTACACTTATTTTCATTTTACTTTCTTTCTTATTTCCTGACTGCTTGATGACTATTCTTTTTATAAAATTCTTTGATATATGCACAGCATTCTTTGGAGAAGTATTGTGAATTAGTTAAGGTACTTTTGATGAACTATCTCGCATTTTTATAGGTGACCAAGCAATATGGACGCAATTCTTCCGATTTTGTCATCGGTGCTGATCGCCAACGAGACAGCGGTCTTCAACCGGTCTGCTATTGACCTAAATGAGTGGTGGGGTCCTAAGGACTTGCAAGGAAATGAAGACACTAGCATCAGATCAGCCAAGATACACTTCAGTAAATCGGTAGGTATCACAAGGTTTAAGAAATAGGGATAAGGTTCAATTTTGATTTTCATGATAGGGCTAGCCATTTATGGACCTATTCAAGTAATAGATATGTGGTTTTAGACCTACATTGAAACAATCTTATTCACAGATGGTTAGAGACCTGAAACAAAGACTGAAGCAGCACGTTCCCTTCCAACCCCCACTAGAAGATTCCGGTTTCAATTATGGATTCAACAGTGGAGCTATGGACTATTGGGTCAAATACTGGTCTGAAGAGTACCCCTTCGAAGAAAGGGAGAAGTTCCTTAATCAGTTCCCGCAGTTCAAGACCAATATCCAAGGGTTAGATATACACTTCATCCATGTTAAGCCCAACGTGAGTTTAATTTTGATATTTTATCCCACTTCCTGCTAATTATATGCGCCTTTATAATACTTACTGTGAATTTCCTTATAAATCAGAATCCGAACAACAAGCCAGTACTCCCCTTGCTGATCCTCCACGGATGGCCAGGATCAATCAGAGAGTTCTACGGAGCCATTCCCCTTCTGACCGCTGATAGCCCGGACAGGGACTTCGTTGTTGAGGTCGTAGTGCCATGTCTGCCTGGTTTTGGATTTTCGCAAGTGAGTTATATTTTCTTATTTACAGCTGGATGAAGGGCCTTCTTTCTTTGAAGAGGTGGTGAAGGGCTCATGTGCAATTTATAGTCATACTTGTTCAACGACACATTTAAAATATTTGTAGAAAATGAGTGATAATTTTTTTTCAGGCTACAAGTCGCATTGGTCTTGGTGGAGTTCAAATGGCAGTAATACTGAGAAACTTGATGCACAGACTTGGCCACAAACAGTTCTACACCCAGGGAGGAGATTGGGGAGGCATCATCGGTAGCTACATTGCCACTATCTTCCCAGAAGTGAGTTACGAAAAAGATTTTAATATCTACCTTACTCATGTGAATAAATACAGTAGGAGAAGTAGGCTAGGGTTGGATGAGTCTACGGTCTCTACCAAAGACACCTATTATGCTACACACTACACAAGTAGACCTATAATGACAAAATCGTTAATTTTTACAGCAGCTGTCGATGGTCTGCCTGCTTCGAATGGATTAAGTGACATTGCGATTTTTACTTTTCAGGAAAACTTAGGTTTCCACGCAAACTGGGGTGTGGTTCTGTCTTCGGTAGGGCTCGCAAGTTTGAAACCGCAAGCAGAGGTTATCTTGCTTAAAGGTGGTTACCTCCATCTGGCTGCCACAAAACCTGATACTGTCGGTAAGATTTAGATTTGTTATGTCCTAAGAAAAAACCAACACCAATGCTATGCCGAGCATAGAGAGACGTGTAACGCTTTTGGAAAAATTTACGATTAGCGACTAAATATTTGCTTGTTTCCAGGAATGGCGCTCACGGATTCACCTACTGGTCTTCTTGCCTTCATTTTGGAAAAATTCAGCGGAGGTAAATAATTGCATAACTAAGTTACCTTTATTATTTCTTTTTTTAAACTTCAAGACCGTCAGAAGAGGAACTATTTGTCTTTCTTTCCTGGATTCTAAAAGCGTGAATATCTTTTTTTCAGCCGTGACTAACGCTAACAATGATCTGGCTGATGGTGGTCTTAAAAACACCTTCCCCGCGGTCGCTCTGATAGATGACCTGATGTTCTACTGGACTGAAAGGAAAATCACCAACACTTTGAGACTCTACGCGGAGACGTTCAACAAGAAGACCCGAGCCTTGGGAATTGACGCGTAAGTTCTATTCTTACATTTAAAATTGTAAATCCATACCTATAAAAGAGAAAGTAAAATTTATGACAACCTGTTTTTTTCAGGGCCCGATCCCCCGTGCCCATCTACGTGACACAAGGAAAGGCTGAGTTCACCAAGCAGACTCCAGAAATCCTGAAGACCAAGTACGACAACCTGCTGCACGCTGCTTCTCTGGACGTCGGGAACCATTTCCTCGCCCTTGAGCTTCCTCAAGTGTTCACTGACAATGTGATGGCTGCTCTCAAGGCTTTCATTGAGTTCCACAAAAATAATCAAACCCAGACCAGTCAGTAACCAGAATAAAAATTATTGAAAAAAATTACCACTAAAACTAAATTAAATTTCTAAAGTGATGATAATAAAAAATATACAAATATGGGCGATTTGTTATTTTATAGTATACCATGAGTACTAGTCAACCCTCTGTGTTTGCCTGCCGTGTTAAGATTAGCATAGAAAGATACCTTGGCCAGAAGACAAGACAAAGACAGGATTGTTCGAGTATTTTGGTAGAAAAAAAATACGAAAAATCGCATAGGTAGACATCGTTTAGACAACATCTCCATACAAAAATTATATGCCAGTTAAAAATATATTGAAGAAACACTCTCACATTTTACACTCACATTGCATTATACAGGAACAAAAACGAATACCATAGTACAAGCAAAGGCGGCCTTATCGCAAAAACAAAAAAATAATCGCAGTAAGCGATCTCTTTCAGGCAACTCAGCAAACTAAAAGGAAAACCAAGACCAAGACACCATGACCAAGATATTACTTCAATTAGATTGAATCAATAAGATTAAGTTGCATGCAAAAATTGCACGAAAATCTCAAATATTTGACCAAGATATTGCAAGGTACATACAAAAATGACACACCTAATGATATGGTTTTAATCAGCATCATCATTCTCCTTGCCTTATCCCTTTCTCTGTCGGGGTCGGCTACCTAACTAAGGGGATTTGACGTGGAACCAAGTTTTTACACCGAGTGACTGTCATCTGACCTCTGCAACCCAAAAGCTAGCCTGGCCCGAATCCTAGGTTAAGTCACATTGAAATATCCTCTGAAATCAAACTTTATTTGAATGTGGATTTCATCACGATGTTTTTCCTTCACCGTAAGAGCAGTCGGTAAATGTACTTGAGTAAAAACACATTCGCACATGGCGGGGATCGAACTCGGGTCTCACGGTTGTAAGACCAGTGTCCTAACCACTTAGCCACCGACACTCTTGGTTGGTTGGATGGTTTTAATCAGCAGTCAGTGACAAATTAACACAGAAAAATAAAAGACACTATCTGTTATAGAATGGCGCGGTTGAGGGAGACTTATGCCTATTAGTCCATAACAGAAAAAAAGAAGAGCAACGATCTGTTATAAGAAGGAGAGATTGATGGGGGCTTGCCCATTTACCCTCCCAGAAAAAAAGAAAGTTAGCATCTGTTTTAGAAATAAAACGTAGAAAAAACCGGTTTAGTCGCTCTATGCCGACTTTCTGCACTTTGACGACTCCTAAAAAGCTTCATACATTTTATCGCATCAAGCCGACTTTTTTTAATCTAGAAACATGAGATCGCACCAATCCGACAATCAAATCAGGCAGCATCAAGCCGACAATTTATTTGTTTGCTAGTACTGATAGCATCATGCCACTTATTCAAAATTTGCGTTGACGGAGTAGCAGCATCATGACGAATAAAAGTACAATAAAGTACACAAGTGTAAATGAATTTTGAGGACGAAATTTGACTGCAAAAGACAAATATAAACAAACTCAAAAATACCCAGCTCTCGGACCTCCCGATGCATAATGTCCAAAATTCTAAAAATGTCCTTTACTCATAATGACCTACCTAAACACATAACGTCGGCGTACTGTGATAACCACGTATGTACTTTAAGCACAATTTTACAGGACAAGCAAAAAACCTCCTGGTGAAAAATTTTGTACTAAACTTTTTTAAACACCTGACTGTATTATGTTTATGTGTGCAATAAGCATTGATTGTGTTTACTATTTTTAAATATTCCTGTCCAAGAAGTGCATAATGTGACTTGAGAGGTTTTCTCGAAAAACATAGTACTTTTTGTAAAAGTTTACAAGGTTTTCAATAAAAGAACAATGCCTTTAATCAGAATTATCATTTTTATTTAAACTTTACTCACTACAAAGTAATCAGCCTTTTTAATTGTTCTTAAACCTATAGTCAGAACATAACTAAATTATTGTGATTTACTTTATGATCTGTCAGCAATATACAGAAAAACAATGTAAATGTCATCGGCGATGTAAATAAAGTTAATACAAAATGGCTTGTATTTTTTTGGAGTACGTTATTAATAAGCATAATACTGAGAAACGAATCACAAATCAGTCTGAAATGTGACTTCTTACGTAATTTAAGGATCAAAATCTAACGATCAAAATCAAAACAGAACATTGAGGAAGTAGGTACTTATTACGCCAAAAGCAATCAGCCTTTCATACTTAACCATTAACACATAACCAGGAATTCTACTAATATTAAAGTTGCTTATTGAATAATACGCAAGTCACCCGCGTCATGCGTGGCGCTCACTGTTGGACTGACCATCGACTAATTGTCACTAAGCTACGACTCCGCCTCCGTCGACCTCGCAGATCCACAGTGAAGAAGCCTGCGTGTTTAAACGTGGATAGGCTGAAAGATCGCGAGGTTAGGGTGAAATATGCAGAAGCCTTAACTGAAAAGCCGTCGCCAATAACTGAAACAGGTGATGTCAGTGCTGCTTGGGGAGCTTTGTCATGTCATCTCATAGAAACCGCTTCTGCTACTTTGGGTACTAAAGACCGGCATAGTGAAGACTGGTTTGATGACAATAGCGAGGCTCTTAAAGCAGCATTCGACAAACATTGACAGCTCCTGCGACAGCATAATCGAAGAGGTGGAAGTGTTGCGGTGGTCAAAGAGAGTGACCAAGAATTACGCAGGCTGTCTCGACAAATAAAAGACAAGTCGTGGCAGGACAAGGCTTGTCAAGTGCAGTGGCTCGCCGATACAGACCAGCTTGGTGAGTTTTACAGTGAAGTGCGTAAGCAGATTGGTGCGTCCTACCGTACAAAAGTACCCTTAAGGTCTTTAGACGGTATGCACCTCCTGACCAGCAAGGAGGTTGTACTTAAACGCGTGGCTGAGCATTTTCACAACTTGTTCAACGTAGATCGATCAGCTGATCTGCATAATATCAGTTTATTGCCTCAACTCCCGTTAGCCACGGAGTTGGACGAGCCCCTGTCATGTGACGAGGTTGTTACTGCCATCAGACAGTAGCATAATAACCGGGCGGTTGGTATTGACCTTATACCGGGTGAACTACTTAAATATGGTGGTACGGAGTTGCACACATCGGTATGGAAACTTTTCGTTCGAATGTGGGAGGAGGAGAGGGTGAGGACTTCAAAGTGTCTCGCATTTGTGCCCTGTAAAAGAACAAGGGTGACCGTTCTGACTGTAACTCTTATCGCGGTATTTCATTGCTGTCAGTCCCTGGAAAAGTATTTGCCAGAGTCTTACAGAACCGCCTCAAAGACGGTGAACAGTCTGATTTCTTCCCCGTCACCTGTGGGGTGAAACAAGGATGTGTTCTAGCGCCCACTGTTCGCCTTGTACTTTGCAGTTGTAGTCAAAGAAGTCCTAAATACTGTTTCCCAAGGAGTCCGCATCCGATTCCGCACAGATGGCAGTCTTTTTAACCTGGCTTATATGCATTAACGAGCTTTTCCAAAGCAAATCTTTCATTTGAATACCTTGCGAATGCGGATACAAGTTTCTCACAAAAAAATGGCGGTCTCGTCATCCGCACGAGGTTTTCATAAAACACAATTGATGGCGCTAGGAGTGTTGTATTTAAAATTGGACTAATGTCAAACGACGCGTTCCGAGGTTTTCTAGCCATAACGTAGATAAAAAAATATTTGGGTTTTTTGTACTTCCGAGGTTTTCACAGTACGCCGACGATAATGACCTGAACGTAAAATGTCTTCAATATAATTCTTCACCTAACCAGGTGACTTTCCACACTTTTCCTGTTATCAGTCTACGAAATATGGTAAATGTAGCCTACCATATGCGGTCAATAAGGCTGTAAATTGCTTGCACCACTTCATTCTCTTTGTAGACGATAGCGGAGTCCAAAAATATGGTGCACACAATTTTCGACCTTATTGACACTTTGTCAAATTTGAATACAAACGGTCGTATTAAAACATTTATTCGAGAATTTCAAAAATCCAAGGCATTCTGAAAACTGTCATTAAGGTCGAAAATCGCTTGAACCACTTCATTCGCTTTGTAGTCTATAGTGAAGTCAAAAAATATGGTGCACACAATTTTCGACCTTATTGACGCTTATTTAAATTTAAATTCACACGGAGGTATTAACGTATTTATTTGAGAATTTAAAAAGTCCAAGGCGTTCTGAAAACTGTCAAAAAGGTCGAAAATCACTTGTTTGGCAGCTGTCACTGGGAACAAAGGAAAAGTCGTAATTACTGCTTAGCAAAACCTTCGTGTTGCCTTCAGGCCGGTGTAACATCCCAGATTTTTAAAAATCACGCTTTAATTTGAGGGGGCTTGGCAGAGACCCACAGGGACTCACAGGCAAGAGATTAAGCGTTTAGGACATTTTGCGATTAGGTCGTCATCATTACGCGTTTAGGTCATTATGAGTTTAGGACATTTTTAGAAGTTAGGACATTATGCGTCGGGAGGTACGAGTGCTCGGTATTTTTTTTGTTTCTTAAGTCATAACATTAAACTGTACACCTACCTCTACTCTAAAAATACAAAAGTTAATATTTTTACAAAATATTTTATCACTTTTCTATTTGTGAGTACAAGAGTCGGCATCTATACATATAATAAGACAGTAACAAGTCAGTGTTCAGTGACCCTATATAATAGTTTTGAGAAAACACAACGATAGCGCGTTTTAAAAGACGTGTGCCGACATCTATGAATGAGTTTTGTACGATGTTTGTGTTTGTTTGTGTATATGCGGAAGCATCACGCGAAAACGACCGAACGGATTTTGAATCAAATTGTACCAAAATGTCAAGTAATTCACCGACCAGGTTATAGGCTAAAAAAAAACATACCCCTAAAAGGGGGGTTGGCTGCTACACATAAAATAAGTTTGTAGGTCATGTGAATTTCATAGTGGCGCGTAGTAAAAGGATGTGTATGGGCTAATTGGACCTGAGATTGATTTCAAGTTTCGAACTGGCCAGCACGTATTGTGTCGCTTTGAATAAGCGCACAGGAAGAAAAAAAAAACATGAGGCCGTATTTATATTTTTAATCTGTATTTTTATAACCTCAACAAATGAGTTTGTCGAATTATTGCTCATGATTACGACAAGGAAACTAAAATCTATGAATATGTCGACGACTACAAAAATATCTCTTTAATATTGGAATAATTTTCACTTTTAATAATTCAATAATAATTCCCTATTTCCGTGATGGTTATGCCAGCAGAGTCCTCCACAGACCAGGTCTTGGGTTTAAACTGTCGGGTCAAGTATCGTACTTTATCATGAAGATCCTTAGTTTGATGTTTGTCCGAGTGTTCTTCCAGTTCCTTGCAAACCTTTGCCAGGTCACTATTACGGTCTTTTCTACATGCTGCCTGTATTGTAGCACTTAAAGTATTCAGCTGTTGGTTATTTGCTCCACGGACTTTAATGTTGCGTCGTTTTTCCACTAAGTCCCATGTATCCATGGACATCCAGTGTTGTCGCTTTGGCTTGGAAGGCTTGGATTGTGTTTCTGCTGGCATAACCATCACGGAAATAGGGAATATTGTGAAAGTCTGGAAGGACTACTGCAAAAACCTCTTTTGCGATAGCAGGGGGTCGCCTGTCGTTAGTTGTACCGCAGCCGATATGATTGAGCTGGAGCCAACTATTTTACGAGACGAAGTTCGCGCAGCCATTAAACATCTAAAGCGCAACAAAGCCGTCGGAGTAGATGAAATACCCATCGAAATATTCAAGGCAATGGGAGAGGCAGGAGTTGATATCCTACATAAAATCTGCTGTAGAGTTTGGGAGACGGGATGTTGGCCAAAGGACTGGTCTCATTCCTTATTCATACCGCTGCACAAGAAAGGGTCAACAAAGAAGTGTAACAACTACCGACTGATATCTCTTATCTCCCATGCTAGCAAGGTGTTACTTCACATCCTCAACACTAGACTCCAATCGTACCTGTCTCGTCAAATATCTCAAGAGCAAGCTGGTTTCGTGAAAGGAAAAGGTACACGAGAACAAATCCTAGTACTGCGCCAGATCATAGAGAAATCCAGAGAATTTAACACCCCACTCTATATTTGTTTCGTCGACTTTAGAAAAGCTTTCGACACTGTTAAATGGGACAAACTTTGGCCAGTACTAATTGATATGGGAGTACCTCAACACCTTGTATACCTCGTACAGAGGTTGTATATAGAGGGTACAGCGGCTGTCCGAATAGATGGAGTCAACTCAGAAAACTTCAAAACCGAGGCTGGCGTCCGGCAGGGGTGTATTCTCTCACCACTGTTATTCAACATTTATACAGAGTATATCATGCGAATTGTTCTTGACGACTGGAATAAGGGCGTGTCTATTGGAGGTCGGCTGATAAGTAACCTTAGATATGCTGACGACACAACACTACTCGCAAGGACAAAAGAAGATATTGAGGACTTGCTAACGCGGCTAGAAGTCAGAAGTCTTGAATTTGGCCTAGCCATCAACAGAGACAAGACGAAAATGATGATTGTGGATCGAGCGGAACAAAATAAGACAGACATCTCTCACATTGCTAACTGTGATGTTGTTCAGAACTACATTTACCACGGTTCCAATATATCCAATAGTGGTGGATGCGAACAAGAAATCAAAAGACGATGCGCTATTACACGATCTGCGGTTGAAAAGCTCAATAAGATTTGGAATGATAGGAGAATAACCAAAAATACTAAGGCTCGACTCATGAAATGCCTTGTCTTTCCAATCTTTCTCTACGGAGCCGAAACCTGGTCTCTGCGCTTACAGGACCGCCGAAAAATCGACGCGCTGGAGATGTGGTGCTGGAGGCGTATGTTGAAGATCCCTTGGACCGCTTTTCGCACTAACAGCTCAATCCTGAAGGAGCTCAAAGTCAAAGAACGACTTTCGTCAACTGTGCAACTACGAATACTCAAATTCTTTGGCCACATATCCAGGAACGAGCACTCGAACGAAAGACTGGTAGTCCAGGGCCATGTAGAAGGCAAAAGATCAAGAGGACGATCACCTACCCGATGGACAGACTTGATAAAATCAACCACGCAAACCTCTATGACAGAATGCTCTCGCAACGCAGCCAACCGCCGGAAATGGAGAGATATTGCCAGGAGAGCAGTTCAGGATCAGAAGACTGATGACAACGAAACATGCGTACCTTCTACCTCGTGCGCCGTTGGAGCAACCACGACCACTCTGCCAAGAGTGTACGACTGAGAAGAATAATTACCCTCGAAAACAAAAGTTCCGTGGTGCAAGACGTGCAAGTTGCGTGGCCAGACGATACAAACTTCATATAGGAATCGTTTTCTTTGTGCGTAATCTACGCGGGAAAATTGCAATAACTTTTTTGTTTTTAAATTTTCTCGCTAATTTGGTTAAGGCTATTTAGCCAATGTTTGTCTGGTACATGCAGTATGTTATAGGTTTTGCCGACAATACAGCTACATTATTTTCAGGGTGCGACAACTTTTTTCTGAAATATTCTTTGGAAATACTAATAAAAATTGGACTTCCCACACAAAGTGACTCAATCGGCTGGTACATTTTATATAGAAGATACATTTTTCCATATATCTGTAAAATTTTCCTGACGAAAGTTATATTTTATACGTTTGTGCCAGACGATCAAATCAGTATCTGAGATAAGACTTTTCGTGGCTATAGGTATAAGCCGATTTTCCACAGACAACGTTTTTTGGAAAACGCAGGGTTGCTCAAGACCTGCGCCACTCTCTCGGGCTCCCTGACTGACACCACAGGAACTGCGAGTCGATACGTGCGGAGCCAAATTGACTGCAGGATAGACCTCTGTCACACGCGTCTAACAAAGACTCCGTTCCGGGTTTAAATGTAGATTCTGTTGTCCTTCTCCAGGGCCGCCGGTCTTGGTCAGGTTTCTCCCTCGGTTGATTCTTACGACTCCCACGGGAAGAGAGGTGCTATTCTACTTTGCCGGCAGCACACGACCTTAATTAAATAGCCTTAGGTACTTAATTAAACGTAACCCTAGCCGCGGCTCCGCCCGTGTGGAAATCGGTCATGGCATCACACAGGAACCATTTTTTCGCGAAGAAAACTTTCCTATGCGTTAATCCAAGTTACCTCCTTTATGTCTGTGTTCAATATCATGAATATCAGTTAAACAGTTTTTGCGTGAAGGAGTAACAAACAAACATATAAACTTTTGCATTTATATTATTAGTAGGAAGTAGGATAGGATAGGATTAGTAGTATGATTACTTGCTTTTGATTTTATTTATTCACACTCATGAACTCGGTCTTCAGTCTTCCATCACAATGTCAAGAAATGTGGCATCAGTCTACTTCACGGAATTAATACTCTTGGAAGTAAATATTGCACGGTTTTAAAAAATCTGCTAAAAATGGCATAAGAGGCGGAAAGTTGAAGATATAGGGAAGAGAACTGGAAAGCTTAAAAATCGTAGCAGGGAAAGACGACTTCAAGGAACTGAACCTTTAGGGATTCTAAAAGACTAAACACTATAAACCAACCACCGTTTTCTTACTCTTTCTTGCATGTGGAAATTGAAATTTTACGATTTAACAGTTTTTTTAAATTACTTACATATAATCTGAGAAACCAAGTTTTCTGGTACCTACCTACCAACAATTTAATATTGGCTAATATTATTTTATGGTTCTTAGAAGCCTTATGTTTAGCAGTGGTCGTCCTATATATAGCTGATAAATGACGGAAGATATATTATGGCGAAACGAAGTTCGCGGGCACCAGCTAGTTCAGATATAAATAGAACAGATTTTCCAAAAAGTCGGCTTTCTGATACTAAATATATGTTAATAATCAAAAGTATCCCTGGTGCGATCTCATGTTCCTGTATTTAAAAAAGTCGGCTTGGTGCGATAAATTGTATGAAAAATTTTCAGAGTTGTCAAAGTGTAGAGAGTCGGCATACAGCGACTACATCGAAAAAAATAGAGATAGATAGATAGATAACCTCTTTATTACAACAAACATAACATTAAAACACAAAACGGTACAATATTCTATAACTAAAAGTAAGCAAAGGCAGCCTTATCGCTTGTAGCTTGTAGTTGTAATAGAGGTTGAGGAGGTGTGTGTGTCAACTTCACCCCTTGTATGTGTGTGTGTGTGTGTTTGCACATGAATTACTTAATTACAAAAACAATATCATTTAAAGTTAGTATGCGCAAAGGCGGCCTTATCGCGAAAAGCGATATCTTCCAAACAACCTTCGGGTGTTAGGGTTCGGGTTTTTAAAATATGGGCGCTTTTTAACTTCAGCAGCCCCAGCAGTTCACGGCTGGGCATGTGCCCCCCAAATTGGAGGCTATGTAACCGACTCAAAAAAGGATGTTCTCAGTTTGACCTGTATGTTTGTCTGCAAATATATCGTGTTTGGATGAACTGATTTAATGCTGTTTTCAGTAAAGTATTTGTCAGACTTAGGAGATGGTTTGAAAAATATTCACTGACAAAAAAATGGTGAATCGTACTTTTTTAAAGTTCTTTGGAGTCAGTTGTCTTTTAAAATACATGTGTGAGTATGCACACATGTATTTTTTGCATGGAACGGGCCATTCCAAGCTATTGACTCTATTGTATAGTATTGTCCGTCGTAGCTATTCACCCTAAAGGTAGCGCAAATGACAGTTGAATTGCAGCTTATTTATTTCTGAATTTGGACCAGAGTTAGAATCGAAAACAGGAAAATATTTACTGACGTCTGAAAACCTGCCTATGGTCTTTTTCCTCGTCCACATTTCTTATACGTTAGTATTATTCTATTATCTAAGGTAGGTGTTACTAGCGTAACCAATAGCGTAACGAATAGCATTTTTCTAATCTCTAATGACTTGCAGATTTATACAAATTCAAAACAACACACAAAAAGGTATTGCTAATATCCTCCTATTCACCGAAATTTCTTACGTGTGCTCATCATTCAGGTAGAATTTTCTTCAATTAAAATTTTCATGCATTTTGTTTCGGTAGACACCGTAACGAAACAAACACTTAAAAAAGCATTACAACTGGAACTAAATTTTTCGTCTCAATGGTAGTGTGACTGCCTTTGACGCAGAAGGTTCCGGGTTCAATTCTTGATGAGTCAATCACAGAGTTGATATTTATCACTTTGTGAATTTGATCCCAGTCTGGTTAGGACATTGCGGGCTGAACCACCCGATAGTCCTTAAGAAAGATGGTCCCGTGTTTTGGATGACACGTAGTAGGTCCCGATTGCTGTCAATGATTACTTAGACGGCGGTCGTTATACAACCATGTCAGAAGCCTGCCTACTTGTAGCAGACGGTTGAAAACTTTTGACACTAGGGTCGGACATTGCGGCGTTGGACGAAACGGTGTCCCACACGAAAAAAGAGGACTTCATTTTTTAATAAGTACTTATTAGTTACTTACGCCTGTTGATAGTTTTGGCGATTTCGACGAAGCATACCTACTTAAATGTTACTAGGTTATTATGTTTTTTCCAGGTTTATCATGATATAAAATGCATTTGATGAGCAAAGCTTAATTTTTTCTCCCTTTATATTCCCTGCTTATTATTACCTATTTAATTTTAGTACCTGAGTGAGTGCAGTACCTGAGGTCACTTAACACGTAGTATTTTGAAAAGAAAGAAGAATGAAAATTCTTAGTTTTCAATTTAATTCAATTCAATTTCTTTATTGCAATATAAAATGGTCTTAAATATAGTACAAAAGTATCGTACAATAACCCTACTAAGGGTGTAACTCAACTAGCTACTGATTCAACTTAATTATCCTATTTGAATCCGCAATCGGCCAATTTCTCTGTTTGTCTAATTTTCAGAAATCAGAAACAAAAACTTTAGTTTTCAGTTCATTAGTCACTGAGACTTATTGCATATTATTATATATTTTTCCTGTAAATGTGGCTTTGTTTTCAATCGTTTTTTTCTAAGTAGATTCACAACGAAAACTTTGAATATTAATCTTAAATTCATCATCATCAAATGGATTAGTCATTGTAAAAAATAATCTTAGACACAATTTTCTCTTACACCGTAGGTATGATCCTTTGTATTACAATTTTATTTTTATTCAAGTTTTGATTACATAGTCGGCACAATGCATATAAAGCATTTCTATAGTATATAAATCTCGGTCGTTGACGCTCTGCCTACCCAGCAAGGGATAAAGGCGTGATATGTCTGTGTGTGTGAGAACTGTTTTCAAAGCAATCTGAATCCGAACATTATTAGATGAGTGTGGATAAAATAGGTACCTATTATGTTTATTTTAATTTATTTTCTTTTCATAATCCGTTTCGTATGCGGCTCGTTCACGGTTCGCATTGTTAGATCTGTCATGATTTGGTGCCAGATGAAATATAAGGCGGCAGAATCGTAGCAGACTACTGCTTTTTGCTTGGGTCTCGTCACCAGGCACACTGATTGTGTACCTGCAGTTTCGTAAGTATTTTTTATTAGGTATTTTTATTATATTGTTATTTATTTACTTCTTCTTCTTATTTATTTATTTTGCGGCCCGCCTAGCTGCTAATAATTTTTCCAAGGAAATTTGAATTTTCCGGGCATGCAGTTACACATAAACCTTCTTCTTGAATCTATTAAAAAGAAATGCAAGAGTGGTTTAGGAGGAGTTAGCGGTGTCCATGACAGAGAGACAGAAACGCAAAAAGCGACTTTATTTTTACACTATTGTAATTAATGTTTTGTAGGTAAAATTATCTGCTATCATACAGTATATCTTTAGTCAGACGTTTCCAAATATTTTTTTCATAGGAGCCAAGCACAATGGCGGAAGTAATTATTCCGGTCCTGACATCTTTGCTGATCAAAGATAACATCAGCACATTCGATCCGGCATCTCTTGACCTTCAGGAGTGGTGGGGTCCCAAGTCGCTGCAAGGCAATGCAGACACTAGCATCAAACCAGACCCGATTCGCTTTGAAGATGGGGTATGTGTACCTAATAATAAGTAATTTTTTTCAATCCCCATCTATATTCTGTATTTGAAAATTGGGCGGATCGCACACTTAACGCACGACGGAGCGCTAAAATATTGCAGCGGTCAGTCAGATCCAAACTAGAAACACCACCTCCCCATACTAAAAGCGCACTCGACGGACGACGCTGCGATAGCGCTGCGTCGAGTGCGGTTGAGCGGTTTTAGTACGGGGATTGACATTTCTAGTATGGAATGCGATGTTTTAGCGCTCCGTCATGCGTCAAGTGTGCGATCCGCCATACTCTTAGATGAATAGTGTATAAGATGAATTTGACGTTAGTCGCATTTGGTCGCTACTATAATCTGAACACAACCAATGGCCCCGTACGATTGGATTGAACTTAGGAAGAACACTGGTACATGACACAGGCCATTCGCAGTCCAAACCTGAAAATTATACGACAAGAATTTGAAAAATCATATACAAAACAATGGCTCATGACAGCAGCGCGTCAAAATTGTGGCTATCAATGGTTGTTATTTTGTAAGGCGGCTGATGTTGTCAAATCATCCAATGCGTGCGCGACTCAAAAAACATGTTTTTGAGTCAGTCAGCCGAAGTGAATCGGACATTATTAGTCATTTCTATTACTTTGTTCATTATTATCAGTATAATGAGTAGTTTTTTTTATCACACCACCTGCCATGGAATTAACAAAATCTTGCAAATGTATCCATTGTTTCTACCAGCTAGCCTACTGAATGCCATTTTTCTTTTACATGGCTTAGAGTAACATTTCCTTACATTTTTCCGTTCACAGATGATCAAGGACCTGAAACATCGACTCGGCAATCACGTTAAATTCCAACCCCCACTAGAAAACGCAGCTTTCACTTACGGTTTCAACAGCAATGCTCTGCTATTCTTCATCAACTACTGGGCTAAAGAGTACCCCTTCAAGGAAAGGGAGGCCTACCTTAACAAGTTCCCGCAGTTCAAGACCAATATCCAAGGTTTGGATATACACTTCATTCATGTCAAGCCCAATGTGAGTAATATTTTGTCTTCGACATTCATATAAGATTATGAACGTTTCATAAGACACGCATATTTGACACACGATTCTTTTAAATTATTCATATTGTACACAGAACCTCATACTTTTTATTTTATCCTCGATATATAAAGTAAAATGGAAAAGTAAAATATAAAAAGAAAAACCTCCCAAAGTTATGCACAACACAGTTCTTATTATTTCAGGCACCAGCTAACAAAAAAGTGGTACCCCTACTGATACTCCACGGCTGGCCAGGATCTATCAGAGAGTTCTACGATGCGATCCCGCTCCTCACAGCTGATAGTCCGGACAGAGACTTTGTTGTTGAAGTTGTCGTACCTTGCCTGCCAGGTTTCGGATTTTCGGACGTGAGTTTTACACAATTGAAAAAAAACTAATGAATTGCTCTAAATTACGCACCAGCCCCACCCTTTTTCTTTTTACACATGTGATCACAAAAAATATAGAAGTTATATATTTTTGCAGGCGACGACTCGACAGGGTTTCGGTGCGATGCAAAAGGCTGTCGTCTTAAGGAACTTAATGCATAGACTTGGCCACGAACAGTTCTACCTCCAGGGTGGAGATTGGGGTGGCATCATCGGCAGTTACATGACCACCATCTTCCCCAAAGTAAGTAGTTAACGTTTTATAGAGATCCAATCAGCAGGAGAGTAGGTATACATTACTCCAGATAGCTAAAAATGCTGCCTGCGCTTTTAAGGTCTTCTGAAGTAAAAAGACGTGTTTCGCTGACCTTTATAATTGATTACCTACCTACAGGACTATCGATAAAATATGGGTATGAGGTTGATATGATTGAAGTATGAAATCAAAATGAATTTAAACAATGAAAATTTTCGTTTATTTTTCAGGAAGTTTTAGGTTTCCATGCCAACTGGGGTGTAGTGCTGTCTGCAATCGGCCTCAGAAGTTTAATACCATTCGGAGAGAACATATTAGCAAAAACTGGCTACCTTCATTTGGCTGCAACTAAACCTGATACGTACGGTGAGATTCAATTTTATTTCTTAACAGTGAGGAGAGTCATAAATAAATATTGTTTTTTTTTCTTATGCGACACCTAGTTGTGTCTATCACACACAACTATACTGAAGATGAAAACAAATTTACTGAAGCCTAAAGACTTATTTATTTTCCAGGTATGGCGTTCTCTGACTCACCTGCCGGCACTCTAACCTTCGTTCTGGACGGATTCTCGTCGGGTACGTAGTTTTTACAATATAAATCGACGAATAGGGTACAAATTATTGACGTTAAAATCTTTTTGGAATCGATGTCAAAGAATTTAAAGAGTTTTATAAGCATTCCCCTGATTCCATCACGATTTTATGGGTGGATATTTGAAAACGGTTCTTCAGGTTCCTTTCCTGGCAAATTTAAAATTTTAGTTTTATGGTTATTTTATCATTGCATAATAATAAATGCCTATTGAAAAGGTTGTTTACGAAAAAACACTTAAATCGAACCACAGGTTTCGTCAAAATTCAATTTTGAAATTTGAGGTGCCAGTCAAGGGGACATTTTGCGCCAGTCAAGGGACAAAGTAATTATTTTAACAAAATACTTGAATAAAAGCTGTTTATTTTTTGCTTTTAACTAAGTAGAATAGAAGTAAAAGTTGCCGCAGCCTACCAGAGTGACGCCCTGAAGCCTCAGTCTGGTTAAGACACGACGCACCTAGTCACAGACAATTTGCTCGTGCTTGAAACACGACAAAGCTAGCCCGACATATGAAATGAAACAGCCACAGTGTTCGACAATCACAGTTGACAGGCGGGCATATGTGAACTGTCGACCTCCGGAAGAAGGCTGTTCGTAAACAGTCGAAACGTATACCCAATTCTCCACCAAAACAATAGTAACGTAAGTCGTTTAAAGTTAGGCCATAATGAAACAGCTAGACTAGAGAGAGCTATTAGACAAGAAGAAACCATCGAAGACATGACCTAAGAATTAACTGTGTTGTACATTCTGCTACTGAACAGACGAAGATAACCTTAAAGATTATGCAATCAGCCTGAGACATGTATGACTCAGATAGCCTAAGACATCACTAGGCAAGTAAACTAACACACGCCGCTGTATACATGAGACACGACGCAATCAGCTTAAGAGACATTGCCATCAGACTGAGAAATAACGTAACTAACCTGAGACACGACGTAGTCACCTAAGAAACGACGTAATCAGCCTGAGTCACGATGTACTCAGCTAAAAAGACTCCGACATACAATGCAATCAGCTTAAGAGATGTCGCAACCAACCTGAGACATAACACAGCCATGTTGAGATACAATGCAGACAGCTGAAGAGACGGCGCAATCAACCTCAGACAACGCAGTAGGCTAAGAGACGTCGCAGTCAGCTTTAGAGATGTCGAGGTCACCCTTAGTGAGACATAACGCAGCCGCCCTGAGATACAACGCAGTCTTCTTAAGAGACGTCAAAATCAGCCTGACATAGCGCAGCCACCCTGAGATACAACGCAGTTGCTTAAGGGACTTTGCTTAATGACCCTGAGTGAGATAAAACGCAGCCAACCTAAGATGCAACGCAGTAAGCTGAAGAGACGTCGCAATCATTCTGTGACATGACACAGCCACCCTGAGATACAACGCAGTCAGCTTAAGAGACGTCGCAATGAGCCTGAGTGAGACATGACGCAGCCGCCCTTAGATACATCGGAGTCAGCTTAAGAGACGTCACAATGAGCCTGAGTGAGACATGACGCAGCCACCCTTAGATACTCGTACATCGCAGTCAGCTTCAGAGACGTCGCAGTCAGTTCAAAAGACGTCGAAATCAGTCAAAACGAGACATAACGCAGCCGCCCTGATATACAACGCAGTAACTTAAGAGACGTCGCAATCAGTCTGAGACATTACGCAACCACCCTGAGATACTACGCAGTCAGTTTAAGATCGTCGCAATTAACCTGAAATCTAACGCTTAAGAGACGTCGCAACCAGTCTGAGACATTACGCAACCACCCTGAGGTACAACGCAGTTAGCTTCAGATACGTCGCAATGTGCCTGAGTGAGACGTATCGCAGCCAACCTGAGATACAACGCACTCAGCTTAAGAGATGTCGCAGTCAGCCTAAGACATAACGCAACCACCCTGAAATACACCGCAGTCAGCTTAAGATACGTCGAAATTGACCTGAGACTTAACGCAGCCTTCCTGAGATACAACGCAGTAGCTTAAGAGACGTCTATCAATCGCGCAGCTACCCCGAGGCCTAACGCAGCCAGCCACACCTAGAGACATAAAGCAAGTGTTTTTAAACTATGTTATCTGCACGAAAAACAATGCTGTTCACCAACTGGAAACCCTTAATCTAACTTACTGTACCCATGGGCAGACATGGGGTGGTGCGATTCTACTCTGCAGGCGCATCTTTACACAAAAAAATTGCAAAAACAATCATTAAAATAACATTAGCCACTTGACTGGCATAAAATGTCCCTTGACTGGGAAAAATGCCAGTCAAATGAAGCCAGTCAAGGGACAACTTTCTATGTTTTTAGTGATTTATTGGTAAACGCTTGTATGCAATCAAAATTTTTAAACGAGTCTTAAATCTCGCTTTATTATGCGACATTATTTGTTCAGAACAAATCCTCTGTAATAACTCTTTCACGAAGAAAACATGCACAGGAAAGGGACCTAGCGCAGGTGCAAAAATAGGACCTAAAAATTTAACAACTGCTATTTTATTCTAGAAGTGCCAAGGAGCTACATGCTCCCTCTCCAGGGATGAAGAAGTAATCCTGGCATAAGGCAGAAACAAGACCAAGCTCATAGTTCTATTAGTTTCAGCGATTCAGTCGTTTTAGACCACGTATTCAGAAAACACAAAAACGTGTGACCAACACAAACTGTCATTTTTATCGGTATACGCAGTTAAATATTGTCCAATTAATCATTTTCTATAAATCTACATGATATAAGGATTATTATGATGGGTGAAAAGTTATATGATGTCCACCTAGATAAAACTTTATACGTGTTTGAATTTCGCAATAGCTGAGTGTGACACGCGAAGAACGCGTGTTTTGGCCCCGATTTCAGGTTTCAAATTAAGTTTTAGTTAAACATATTTCATAATTTGTGGATGGAGTTTTACTTTCCAAATAGTCAATTAAACATTCTTTCGTGTGAATGATACTTAAAATCTGTAAGTGTTGTATACTTGAAGAAATTTACGTGTGACCGCAATTTTTTACTGCGCAAATTTCCACCCTTATCATCACTTGACATTGTGACTTCGAAGTTGAGGTTTAGACTCCTTCCTAAAAATAATCGCTTGAAAATAAGTAAAGAAAATTCAAAGCATAAAGTATATATCCAGGCACCGCTTAGTATTAAAAGTACATACAAAACCGATCTCGTAGCTTTCGAACAGGACGAAAGATCGTGTTCTTTAAAGCTCGTGGCAGTACTACGGTCTCACTCACGTATGATACCACCCATTCAGCAAAGAATTCTAATACCGTGTTTCAAAAGTCTACTGGCGACATCTGTTGTCGATGCGCCGTTAACAGGCTCCATAATTTGATTTCGCGCCATTATTTTCTAGGAACGACTCCAGACAATGCCAACAAAGAAGACGGTGGTCTTCACGACACCTTCCCTCCAGAAGCGCTGATCGATGACGTGATGTTCTACTGGGCCAAGAGGAAGGTCACCACTGCCATGAGACTGTACTCGGAAACGTTTAATAAGAAGACACAAAACTCTGGTATTGACGGGTAAGTTACATAGTACTTCTTGCAAGAGATGACAATACCTGTATTATCCTTCGTATCCTCCAATTTGCCCGTGAGATTACACCGATATGAGTGATCTGTTAAAAAAGACGTGTAAAATTATGGTTTCCGCTTAGTTTAGGACTAAAATTACTCATTTTTTTCCCAAACTACTTTTACGTGGTCTAGAGAAATGAAGAAAGCTCATTCCTTATCCGATAGTGAATGAGATTTCTCAAAATCTTTACACGGTTTGTTTAAATTTTTTAATAAAAAATATAAAATCATTTCAGCACGCGTTCTCCTGTACCAGTCTGGGTGACACAAGGTCGATATGAGTTCACCAAGATGGGTCCGGAAATCCTGAAGACCAAGTATGACAACCTGTTGAACATCAGTTCCCTGGACATCGGCGGGCATTTCCTTGCCATGCAGCTTCCTCAAGTGTATACTGACAATGTGCTCACTGCCATTAAGGCTTTCATCGATTGGCATCTGTCAAATAAGGCATAGAAGTTGATGCCTACTTTACCTAATTGTCAGTCCACTGTCTAAACATCAGTTTCTAATGTGATACCTAATATTTAAGTAACGATCACTGCATTAGGTATATACAATAAATAAATATTAAAACTACATTTTCTGGTTCTTATTTTCAAGCGTTCTAATAGCGACGTATGAAATTATCCGCAATTTGTCATTTTGCTACTTTATTATTTTGCCATAGAGGGGTTTCTCAAGTTGACGCCTCGAGCGTTGGACGTCTTCCAGCCAGGCCAGTCCAATTTACCGCTGATGCTTTATGGCTTAGTTAGGTGCTCTGGGAGAGAATCCGATGATGAAATTAATGACAACAGGTTTTCAATCATTATCATAATTAATTAGCCCCTGAAATTATATTCACCGTGTAGAATTCAGATAATATAATACTACGTAATCCTACTAGTGGTTTGTGATGCGCACCGCGCACGCTACGCCCCCGTTCTTGATTTACTGCTATTGCATTTTACTCACGATATTTATTGCACAGAGCCCGCCAGAGATGGATTTGGTATGTTTTAAGTCATAGCCTTAACTTGTCCTAATCAATATCGTAAAATCTCTTACCATTTCATTTGTCTTAGAATTATTGCTGCCAGAGGAGGGATTTCGTTTGTTTCAAGTCATAATTTTGGTTTAGTTAGATTGATAGTGGGTCTTATTCGAGTATCTATGTTTCTATTAATATGCTGGCGCTCCCGTCAGTGTTTAGGTACTCATTCCTATTAAGACTATAGAACATACAGATACGTAATTCCGATTGAATACTATGTTTTATTCGGTTTTTTATGGATAATTATAATGACTAAACTAAAGCCTAAAACATGTCCTCACCCTTGCCTTATGACTTGACTTATGCTTTGACTTAGACTTGCACTATACAATGCTTTCCTAAAAATAAACAGTGAAGTGAAAAATCAATTCCGTAAGAACATGTACGGTAAATCAATGGTGGCTCGACTTCTCAAGCACATAGCAATTCTCTGGAGGATCAATCACAATAAGAGGACAGTTTTCCCTCTGAATTTAGGTCACACTCAGAGCAAACAAATTGTTAGAAGGAATCCCCATAAACCAAGATAAATTACGAGTAAAGTGCACGAAAACGCTATTCGAACATTAATAAAAAATATTTATAACCATACTCATGTAATAAATGGAAAAGTGTAGTTGTTTGTTTGTCCTTCTTTCCTGTCACGATTCAACGGAACCGGAGCGATAAAATTGTGCATTTTATGTGCGCAGTTAGTTAAGAAGCTAAAGAATACGAGTAGAAAAAAATATAAATTTACTGCGTTATATGTCTTATTTCCACTGAGAAACAGCAAGCAAAGAGTCAAACAGCTGGGGTAACTTTTAATGCTATTTACTATTTTTAATAGTGCTTGATATTCTTTGAATTTTTCTGCGTTTATAGCGCATGGGTAAGATGAGATTTTCCTGGCGTCAATCTGGTTGTTCGTAGAGTTCTTTCTAAACTATTACCTTGGTCTGATGGGTCACAGGGATGAGAGGTTCCATGTGGCATTCGCTTTTTGTTTACATTTAGGCTAACGTGGCGTCATTCATTGTAACGTGGTATTCGCATGCATGCATGATATAAGTAGGTAGGTGGTTTTTTTATAGCATTGTTAGCTGAAAATAGACAAAACTACCTACAATATTTAAAACAGCTTTTATTTAGCATTAATTTACTTTATTCTTATTTGAAAACATTTTCATTTCAATCAGACTGAACACGTTTTTGAAAATATCATGATATTTGATATCTAGGACGTACACTCATTATTAAAATGCTTGAACGAAATAAAGACAAAGTAGCTTTGATGTATTTGAACGTTGTCATAAATGTATAAGGTATATTACATCGTTCCGACACGCTTTTAAGTAGGTAACAGATATGTAATAGTCGCATAATTTATTGTAGAAACAAATCGAAATAATTATTAATATTATGCAATATAGGAGAATCGAAAAAAACCTAAGTGCTGCCCCAAAGCTGGCATATGGAAATAGCTTTCCGAGATAAACGCATTTGTCTGGTGCATTTGCGGGATCAATGTGTCATGCGCTTCGCTGGATAGCATGTGGTTTGTTACAACAATCCTAATTTTGGGAGTTTGATTAGGGATAAATACATGTATTGTTATCATTGAATTTATCGCTGCCCGCGTCTGTCCTTAAGTCTTGTATATTACTGTCCTGTTTAATAAATAATAATAATTATAAATTATATTTAAATTGTTCTAATCTAGATCTTTAAAACCACACAATGGATTTTGATTCAGTTTTTTTAATAGATAGAGTGGTAAGAGTAGGCGAATCGCACACTCGTACGACGGAGCGCTAAAACATCGCAGCGGTATGTCAGATCCATACTAGAAAATGTCAATCCCCAAACTAAAACCGCTGTCGACGCAGCGCTAGCGCAGTGCCGTCCGTCGAGTGCGGTTTTAGTATGGGGAGTGACGTTTCTTGACATTTTAGCGCTCCGTCGTGCGTTAAGTGTGCAATTCGCCGAAAGTTTTAGTCAACTAGCAGTACTGATTCTGAACTAGCAGGCCATGATTTTGAACTGACCTTATTTTAAACCTAAAAAAGGTAATTAGTTAAATTTTCCTTCTCCTTGCATCGACGTTAACTGCTTCTTCCATAGTGTCTGGCAAATCGGCCCCAAGGGTTTCAGGAGTAAAGAACCCGAGGGTTCCCGATATAAATGCCATCGTAGCAAACAGGACAAATGGAAGGTGTACCCAAATCTCCGCACTCTGAAACGTTAAAACAAACATTTGTGAAAATACAGGTAGCTAAAATACCTAAGTATAACTGGTATGATAATCTTATGATCACAAAGGTTATGATGATTTTGGTTATGAACAGGTGATTGTTGTTATTTATGATCAAAAAGTATTGGGTTCTCTAGTAGGTCGCCATGGAGTTTTATCATTAACAATGTTTTCCCGGGAGAATAAGGCGTTTAAAAGACATGTTTTTTTATAACTATTAGTTAGCCCACTTGATCCCACTGCTGGGCAAAGGCCTCCCCCGCAATTTTCCACTCCTTGCGGTCTAATGCCTGGTGTTTGAGAACTCTTGCATTTTTGTTGTCCAAATTATAGAGTTAATTTCGTTTAGGTATCATGTCATGGCAATGTGAATATCAGCAAAAAGCTTATACTGGCCTCTAATGGATAACTCGAACTATTTTCAATGTTACTTACAAAGGCAGGCATGAGCGGCGCAATAATTTGTCCAAAACGGCCTATCATTGTACAAAATGCGAACAGGCTATGTCTGTACTTCGTAGGATATAGTTCGACGACGTACACGTAGACTCCCAGTACCACTATACAAATACTGAACTTGCCGAGGAGATATAGACCCAAATACAGCACATTATATATATCTTAAACAAAAAAAGAGAATATCAAAACCAGGTGAAGAAATATTTTTCACGTTATAATGCGATTTAAGTGCATAACAGAGTCTGAGTCAAGTTGTATGTGAGACCCAAATTTTTTTTTCCTTATTTCGACCTTTCTTTGGGTAAAGTTGTTCGCTTTCATGGGTTGGTTCTATAACTAGTCGGGCATATTAAGGCATGCAGATGTTTTACTCTTTTTATACAAATGTCTATATTTTATTTACCTTTAGTAATAAATATGGAGCCGACCATACAGGCAGCACACACCCAATATCCTACAATCAGGACCGGCTTCCTGCCAAACTTATTCAGCAAAATCAAAGACATCGCGTAGCCGGGAATCTCCACAAAGCTCACCAACATATAGTTCTCGTAGGAATTTCCTGCTAAATGTACGGCATTTATGGATAAACCATAGAATATTAACGTTGCTGTTATGTACCAAATCGATGACGCTATACACGCAATCAAAACAGGCGGGTGCTTGAAAACCAAACTGATCAGCCACGGCTCCTTTTCATTTCTCTGCTTCTTCTGCTGCTGTTGGAGTATGCTTTCTTCTGCAGCGACTTTCAGAGCCTTCTTTGACTCTTCTGATAATTCTTTTCTATTCGTCTTAGCAGCATTTGTCAATACTCTTTCGGCATCTTCGTACCTACCTTTGCTCAAATACCATCTGTGATTTTCAGGCATTATCCATATGCATACAACTCCTAAGAATTGTGGCACGTATATTGCTAAGGTCATGTGTCTCCAATTTGGTAAGATCCAAGCAATGGATGCCAACAGAATCTGTCCAACTGTGTTGGCACTAGTTATAGAAGCTCCGGCTACTTCTCGATATTTCGTTCCAACGATTTCAATGGCTACAAAATGTTTAAAAAAATAATTAATCTCAAATTGTGTGGCTCCCAATAACAAAAAATTAAGTTGAGTTGCTTACACATAACATAGGCGCACTGAAACGCTCCATACCCGATGGCTTCAAAGAGCTGGGATAAGATGAAGCCGATGTAAGTCCGAGTGAAGATTCTGATGGTGCCGACGAGAGCAGAGTAGATGAGAAGAATGACCATTCCAGTCCGGCGTCCGAAACGATCAGAGATATAGCCAGTGATGGGCAAGCCGATGAGGGTTCCGACTATCCTCAAAGAACCAATAAAAGTGCGACGCCATTCGTCGCAAGCGAGATCGAACTTGAAAAATAGGTTAGTTTTTAGAAAAACATTCATACGATAAATGTAAATACAAAATCTAAAAATAGACATAAGTATCTGCCCATCATTACCTGCATTTAGGTATATACATATATTTAGAATATATCCACGCGTAAAATAAGTTTTTAGGTGATTTTTAATGTAATTATAATAACGCATTAGAGATTTAGAAAGACATTTCCAAAAGTGCTATATTTCTAATCAATTGATTTTAGTTTTATCCAGACCAAACACTTACATCGTAAACAACTGTATCAGTATTTTCATACACATAGGTGTTGCAAGGAATTACTGTATCGTTGTCAAACAGCTCTGCTGAACAACTATCGTCAACAGAACTGTTGTTGATTTTCTTCAGAAACATATTACAGTTATCGAAAGATTCGCTTTTCTGAGGAATAGCATTTTCAAGCCAAGGTGGGTAAAACGTAATGTTACCAGGTATATCGCAATCCTGTACAAGACACCTGAAAATAAATAGATTATATGAATGCCACACTGAGCGTTGTTGCTAACGCTGCTGAACCTTATCTGATATTAAAATAAAGACATTAAATATGGGATAAGATAAAAAAATGTATTAATGTTATCTGAAGTAGTGATACAACTCTTTTGAGTGCATCAATATGTATTAAGATAAAGGAGATGTAAGTAAATGTAGAACATGATAGATAGATTTTCGTCAATTTCGGATTACAAATAGTATGGCCATGGAATGGATTACTAGATCACAAATTATAAACTAGGGAACGCGCAATGATGCTCCAAGGAAAGAAGAAGAAATACTATACCTACATCAATTTATAATTAAAATACCAAAGCGAATATCTAGCGATAATAATTAATCATAACTTTTCAAATAAACAAATCTTAGAATACAGAAGATAATATTTCAAAACAAAACGAACTAATAACATAAACTCACCTAGTGTTTATCCTTGCAGCAGTGAACAAATACTGATTATTATTAAACCCTATAAAAATGGTAACAATTGCAGCAATAATAATAACTCGACACTGGTATAAGCCGAATGCTCCTATATCTTTGGTCAAAGTCATTATTAAGTCTATTCTTGGTTTATCTTCTATTTTATCATTGCTGTTTGTTTCTAGTTTAGCATCTCTTTTATGGTCATTTTCTTCCATTTTGGAAAGATCAATTTAAATCTGTAAAGTATTTGCACACTTTTAATTCTGCGGTTATTTACGTGGTTTTTATTATTCGCGATCATTTCCTCACGATTTTTTCAAACTTCTCATGTTTTGATGATCTCAAAAGCACCCCGCGCACGTGCGCTAATGAATACTATTAGTTGGAAATATTCGTGAAAATATAATTTATTATTACTCAAAAAACACCGGTTACAATACTATAAGTTTGATTCCGATATCAGAGGTGCTCAAATTCAATTATTAGCCACGCCGAACGTCACGTCATCCAATAATGTACATTCAAAAGTCTTCACGACAGTAAAAAAGTTCAAGAAAACAAGGTTTATGTAAAAATCACCCACTCACCCTTGTAATCAAAATAAAACACTTTTTAACTACAACTAAGTAGTTTTGAATATTTTATAATAAAATGAAACTACTCGCGATACACTCACGATATCAGAGTCTGCAAAATATCTGGCCGGGAGAAAGACGTAATCTGTAACGTCTAAACTAAATAAGCTTTTATTGATGTTGATAACACAAAATATAGATAGAATGAATAAAAGAACCGCTCGTGCATTTTTTCATTCTTCATACCTACACTGCTAGATATGCTACTTTTTCCCACCTGATGATCTGATATATTAAATTGGCGTAGGTACTAATATTTAACTTAGTTATAATGTAAGTAGGTATAATGATTACACCACAAAGTTATTGCGAAAAGAAAAACGCAAATTTATTATTTATTTCTATGGGTCCACTTGATAAACTACGAAACTTCTAGCCTGATTTAAAAACATTTAAGCAATGTACATCTGAGGAGCAAAGATAACTTCACAGGCACACGAGTGGACTGATTAGAAATAATGGATAACTCACAAAATCACCTGTCGCGGAACGAAAACCGTTCAAAACATTTTGAGACAGTTGGTATGTGTCGTGTGACCGCGAATAAGATAGGTATGCTATATTTTTATCTCACTTATTTATCTTGAAACAAAAATATAAGATTTTATAACTATGAATAAAATGTTTTGTCTATTATTATGTCAGTTTATTGTGTTAAATACACAGAGAAAAGATGAGATTTGCCTGCGCACGAATGACATCTCTGGTCTGAGCTATAATTTGATGATGAATAATTTCAGATTAATTGTGCATGTAATATAACAACTTGCGTAAATACACAAAATAAATACTTGGTAAATATATGTCATCAAAAAATATGACAATTGAATGACAAGACTGAATCTGAAATGACCGATACATAGAAAGTATTTTTGCGATCAAAGAGTTCGCTTCGTTTTTATTTCGTCCTCTCTGCAGCCAATTCGGTTTTGAGTGACAGCTCTCTCATACTCAAAGAATAGACGTGTCAAGTGAATTGAAGTTCATCAACTGAGGTGGACGCTCGAATCGAACACGTCATTCGATTGACTTTGAATGAATCAAAGCGTAGAACTGTAGTGGCTCTTGAGCTTCAGGAGCTAGGAAGCTACGCATTTTGTTCACTTAATTAAATGCACCGGTAGTTGGTAACAGTGCAGACATTATGAATAACCTTGTTTTGTAATAATAAAATTGAAATACATATAATATAACATTTTAAGCACCCTCGATTACTTTCACTCATTTTAGGTACCTACTTAATTAGCTTTCCGCGATAGTTTTTAGGTAAAGACGGGTGCTGGTTACATACTCTTCAAAGCAATTCTTGTGAGTCTTATAACTCGTTCATTGATAAATTTGTAAACTTTATTTAATTTCCCTCAGTTAATTTTCTTGTTCTCGCTGTAAATATTGTAGTCACAAGTAGTTGTTAAAGTGTGTAGTGACGAAAGGAACAACACAATTTTATTATAATTAAAATAAATAGGTATTTTATTTACCTAGATAAAATTTTTGTCCAACAGTAAAAAAGGCCTTAGCATAATATTTAACTCTCGTAAACAATTTTTATGGGTATTCGTGATGAGTTAACATCAGTAAAATTCATTTCTTTCGTTTTCTGCCAATGTCGACGGCTTGTTCCATGGTATCTGGCAGATTGGCACCCAGGGTCTCCGGAGTGAGGAAGACCAATGCTCCTGATACTAGAGCCAGGACAGCAAATAAAGCGTATGGCAGGTTCACCCAAATTTCTTCGCTCTGAAATGTAGAGTAATAAAACTGGGTAAAGGTGACATAGCATTGAAAACTTACAGCCAGAATTTCATATAAGAAACAGTAACCCCTCAAAAAGCTAAGAAGGCAGTTCTCTTCTCGTTAACGCGAAATTGGATGCAAGCCAACACGCGAGCGTCTAAATCAGTTTAGCTGAACTGAAATGCAGCTAATGCTGCTGCATTAACGTCTAGCACTGAGATTCAGAAAACAAGTAAAGACTATAAATGGTCATTAAGTAATTTCAGTGCATATATTTATAACAAATTTGAAGCTGATCAAAAAATATTTTAGCATCAAATCGTAGAAGCATAGAATATGTCAGAATCCTGATACTTGCAGAGGCGGTAGAAAATTAAGTAATCCTGACACTATTCTGTCTTGTATCTGTTCATTGCTTTGCTTAGTTTGGGGCTAGATGGCGCTGTGTGAATTGTCCAAGATACTTATTTATTTATTTCTTGGGTCGTTGGACGAGGTAGTATACCACCCGAAGTGAGAGATACAAGGTGGAAGACAACGTCTCACAACCTGTTAGTGATGGATGACGATGATAACAATGATGACATGATACTTACAAAAGCGGGCGTCAAAGGTGCCACGATGTGCCCCAGTCGACCCATCATCGACGAAAACGCGAACAGACTGTGTCTATGCTTGGTCGGGTACAACTCCGCTGTGTAGAGATGGATCGACACCATTACCGTGGAGATGCTACACTTTCCGACTAGGTACAACGTAAGGTAGAGTCCAGTGGAATCTGAAATCATCCAGTTTTTGTTGCTTACTAAAATTCACAAACAAATGTCATTCTCATTACAGGTTGTCGGAAGTTTGTATGTTGGAAGTTGAACGTATAGTTCAGCCACACATGTTAGAATATGACATAGTTTCATGGGATATTGGGGCAAGTTGGTATAAAACCTAACAACTTTCTCCAAGAAACATATCTTTGAGGAAATTGAAAATCTGGGTCTACCATATAAAACTCAATCAAAAAATTTTGGTACTTAGGTTATACGGGATATTTTATACGAGAGCTCCAGAGTACATAAAATCTTTCTTTTAGTATTTTCGTCACAAAAGTCGACTTTCGCTATTGTCTCTATATTTGTCTTCGCCACTCAAACATATTTATTCTATAAGCTCTATAAAGTGAATCTGTGAATAGGACTCATGCAGGTATCTAATATTTACTTTGGAACTATTCCTGAACCGCTTCTAAGCCGCCAGCACGGTAGTTTATTTGTTTAGATCTTGTGTGTTGCGAAGTTTCCAAAGTAATCCTTGTTCATTCAGGTTCAATCCCAATGGTTTATCTACTACAAACATGTTGGATTGTCGGATCAATTCTACTGTTGTTGCTTAAATATGTAATTGGGTATGCTCATTTTATCTTTAATGGTTTGATTGAAATTATCTATAAGCGTTTGTATCGACTTATGTAAATAAGAAATTTTTATATTCCCCATATAAGTATCTTATCTTTACGAGATATACGAGGTATCTTTGCGAGAGCCTTATTTCCAAATGTGGATAACAGTAGATACCCATGGTGTTTTACAAAATTATGTTTTTTTTTAAATATTGCACATATTGTACATAAATTAAAAACATATCTTACCTGTAGACACAAAAATCGAGCTAATCATGCAGGCAGCACACACCCAAAACCCTCCAATCAAGACTGGCCTTCTTCCGATCCTATTCATCAGTACCACTGCCAGCCAGAACCCTGGAATCTCCACTGCAGCTACCAACATGAAGTTCTGGTACGAGTTTCCCGCTAAATGTACCGCATTGATCGTCAGACCATAGTACACTGCCATGGTAGATATCCACCAAATTGGAGATGCTATACATCTTATCAAAATCGGCTTGTATTTAAAGACTAGCACCACCAGCCAAGGCTCTTTTTCGTTACTCTGCATTTTATGTCTGTTCTCTTCTGCCACGTTTCTTAAAGCCATCCATGACGAATCTGATATGACTTTCTTATTCACTCTTGCAGCATCTTGCAAAACTTTTTCTGCATCCTCATACCTGCCCTTGCTCAGGTACCATCGGTAGTTCTCAGGCATGAGCCACAAGTATGAGATTATTATGAACTGGGGCAGGTACAAAGCTAAGGTCAAGTGTTTCCAGTATGGAAGACCCCACGCAATGGCTGCCAAAGTTACTTGACCTATCGCGAATGAAGAACTCATGCTTGCTGCGGCAGCCACCCGAAACCTTGTTCCAACTATTTCCATGGCTGGAAAATAACATAAACCATGAGGAACTAAAATACATGCAGAAGAGGGACATATAGAACTGATGCACGACGGAGCGCTAAAATATCGCAGCGGTATGTCAGATGCGTGTCAGAACTTAATCTACTTTTATACAGGATGTAAAAAAAATTGCTGCAAATATTTTAAGGGTGAATCAGCCTATGAAACTGAACAACTTTCCCCAAGAAATATAGGTCAAAATATGAAAAAAATTTGGGCCTCCCATACAAAATTACCAACCGACTAAGCCAATTTATACGAGAGATCAAAAAAAAATTCTCATATTTCGGCCTATGTTTCTTTGGGAAAGTTGTTCAGTTTCATGGGCTGATTTACCCCTTAAAATATTTGCAGCTAATATTTTTACACCTTACATATAACAACACGCCCAAATCTAATCAGCATGATTGGAATTTCAAGCAGATTAGTAGCTTGGTACCTATTGAAATTGGATTTCTAATTGTATTCGTATTGTGTATGCAATTTAAATTTGCTGAATGTGATCCATCGATTAAAGTGAAGAGTTCGGGCGCTCACTGATTACATACCTACATTAACCTAATGTATATAGTTTATTCAGACTTGCGATGATTTCACGAATAGAAAATAACACAGAACAGAAAATTTTCTTTATACAAGGTGTCAATCCGTCTCCTCTCTCTTACTTCGTCAATTATCCCATGAAACTAAACAACTTTCCCCAAGAAACATAGGTCGAAATGTGAGAAAAATATTTCTACCTCCCATACTAATTGACTTGGTCGGTCGGTAATTTTGTATGGGAGGCCAAATTTTTTTTTAATAATTTGAACCATGTTTCTTGGGGAAAGTTGTTCAGTTTCCTGGGCTCATTAAGGGGGTGTCTGAAGTTTTGCGCATTTAAAGTTACACCTTGTATATACTGATACTTAACCAGATAGAATACATACTCTTGGTATGGAACTTTTTAACTTAGCTCTGCTCTGCGCCGTCTATGTATTCTTGAAGATTGGCTAGAGTTACTATGTGAAAAGGTGCTAAAACACACCGTCTTTCTAATTTGTTGTAGTAGGCTATCATCAAACTCTAATAGAAGTCAAATGTGTGTGGGTGTGTGCGTAAGACGAATATACTTTACATATCATACGACTCCATCAGCTATAATATTATTGTTGGCTATTCGGTGGGGTCTAGAGTTTTGATACTTAAGAAGAATAAGACTAATACCACTAATATTATAATACTCACACATAATATAGGCACAAGACAGTGCTCCGAACCCGAAAGCCTCAAAGAATTGAGATATGACAAATCCGACGTAAGTATAAGCGAAGACCCTGAGTGTCCCGACGAATGCAGCAATAATGACGTGGATGACCATGGCAGTCCTTCGACCCCATCGATCGGAGATGTAGCCAGTGATTGGTAAGGCAAATAGGGTTCCAACCGTACGTATGGTTCCGATGAGTGTACGCCGCCACTCGTCACAAGCGAGATCGTACTGTAAGGGAGAAACGTACAGTCAAGATCGGTCATTTAAATTAACCGATGTTTTTTTTTTCGTGTCATTCACCGAGTCATCCGACGACTCGATGAACCTATGTTGGTTATTAGGATATTTACGAAACCGGTTTTCAGGATAAGTATAAATAGGAAAAAATACCGAAAAATATAATGAGGTAAAAACTTGTGGATGTAGATTTAAATATCATAAGTGATTTCCCATTTCTCCATGATGTATTAATTTGGATTTGAAATGGCCAGTACGGTAGAACGGCAATTTCATAGGAAAGGCACCTATTATATAGGCACCTTTTGAGCCACCTTTAATAAGTACTTACTTACATCGTACACAACAGTGTCTTTATTTTCATAAACATGTGTTTCACATTGAATTGTAGTTCCTCTGTCAAAAAGCGCAGCTGGACAGGTATCACTTGTAACATTTGTATTATTGACTTGAAGGAACTTATTGCACATATCGAAAGCATCATTATCTTCATTCCTTGGTATAGCGTTGTCAATCCATGGAGGAATAAACTCTTCCTGACCAGGCACATCGCAGTTCTGCACAAAGCATCTGCAAATTAAGATGTTCTCATTCTTCTTCTGTTACACCTAATCAACAACGACCTAATAAACTCTAGTATCAGAGATTTTTTAACCTGGCTCACACTTAACTAGGTGATTCAGTATCATCTACTAATATACTCAATGTATCATGTTTCCAATAAGCCTACATTATTGCTTTAAAAGCCTTCATCATCATAATCACATCAGCCTATAGCAGTCCACTGCTGGACACAGGCTTCCCCTAGGGTACGCCACAATGAACGATCTCCCACTTTCGCTATCCAGTCGCTACCAGCCGCCCTCTTTAAGTCATCGGTTCATCTGGCCGGGGGGCGTCCAACGGTACGCTTTCCAAGGAGTGGTCTCCACTCGAGAACCCGCCCGTTTAAAAGCCTTACCTTGTATTGATCCTTGCAGCAGTAAATAAAAACTGATTAGTGCTCCACGCCACAAATATGCCTACAAGTGCAGCTAAAGCTATAAACCTCAACTGGTACAGTCCGAATTCTCCGATTTCTTTAGTCAGAACCATTACCAAGTCCATTTTCGGCATCTTTTCTTTTTCATCTTGAGTGTTGGAAGATTCTACCTCCGAGTCTTTCTTGTAGGGTTGGTCTGTCATGTTCGTTTTCTGAGATTTTGGTGATTTAAAAAGTACTTTTAAGCGTTCTCTTGATGACTCAATCACAGCACATGCCAGGAGCTTTTCCTTCTTTTTAATGTATTCTGGAAAAATAAATAGAACCGAACATAACGACAATATACCTACCATTTTGCGGGCACGCTCTGGCACCAACAAAAATACTTAGCCCATAATATCTGTCCGCGCAAAAATAGCCCATAATAAATGGGAGAGGAGAACTTAAAATTCATCATTTCTCGGCGTCAAATGTCTTGTAAAATGTTTTTCAATGGTCCTATGATGCCTGTCGAGTTTTCGGTACACCGTTTTTAGTATCGTTTCTTACACCAAAGTATGGTACTACTAGTATTCTTTAAAATATTATTTCGTGTAAGAGCGAAAATCCAAATCGAAGATCCTACTTTTTCGTTACAATATTAATTTAATTATAATAAAATGTACTTACAGGTTTTATACGTTTTATGCGAGAATTACACCACACAACCACGATAACAATAATATTTTTTACAACGTTGAACTATGACAACTACCTACTCATTTCATTAATTATTTTTATTAAATTGAAGTTGTTAGCAAACAGCATACTATTTTATAGCTAAGTAAATAAATCCTTAGATTAAAACTAGTTTTGTGTCCAAGGTTTGCTTGTAATTACTGCAGCGTCTCAATTTGCACTTTTATTAGATCAATGCTCAATGATCAATGAAGCTAAATAACTTGTTGAAAATAAACCCTATTGGAAACATACAATAATTTTGAATCTACCAAAGGAAGCCTAACTTGTAAGTACCTCAGAGAGGTAAGTTTCACTGTGTAAACAACGTAGTAGCTTCCCTTTTCTTTCTTTCTTTACGCGTGGGACACCGAGTCGTCCAACGTCAATCAAAACTAACCGATTCAAGACGAAGGTTTATATGTGAAATACAAAAAGGCTCTATTCCCACAGGGAAATAGTAGCAGCAGCTTTTAAACAGCTCGTCAGGCCGAAAATGAAAAATAACATGACATATGTTATTAAATATTAATATGGCTATAGGAAAAAAAATAGAAGCTCGTTGCTCTGATATTAATGTGCAATTAGCCAACAATCAGATTTTTATATCTTTTTTAATTTTTATATTAGTATTTTTAACTATGGAATTTGACCGGTGTATTTGTAACTGACCAATTAATTCTAATACAGTTAAAGTTAATACTTGAGTATGGACTACTGGGCAAAAGCATTCCCCTTTCTCCTTAGACACATGTATATCAGACCATGTGATGATCATGCCGTGTGATGCCGGCTTAGAATAGCATCACCCCACATCCTTCCCGTGGGTGTCGTAGGAGGCGACTAAGGGACTCGAGAGTATTAGTGTATTACAATTTTTAGGCGACAGGCCACGGAGGAGAGTAACCAGTGGAGAACGCGTCGGTACGATTTTGTTCAAAACCAAGCTCACTGGTTTTTCCGGGGGGAGAGGTAATTATCGCTAGACGCAATTGGCTTTCGCAATGACCGCATATTTTGTAGAGATGGGAAAAATAAATATGTAAAATTATATCGATATTTTATATCACCGTTTAATAAGTTTACTCATATTATGTGTAAGAAAATTTATTGAAACATGTGCATGCTAATATTAATATAGCGATATATGTGTAAAAAAAAAATAAGTTCCTACTTACATTGTAATTTTAGGGTATGTATTGAAATAATTGTACTGAATTGGAAACGACCTGTTACGATCATTTTGGATGGTAGGGCTGGTTGGCGAGACAGACAGACGGACATGACAAGATGATATATTGACCTACCTATTGATATTTTGTTCTGATTTCATAATAAATGAAATAGTTACAAATTGACTCGAGAGTGTTGGTGTATTTTTAGGCGATAGGCTGACAACCTGTCACTATAGTGATGTGATGCACATATTTTCTGAAACAACCTTAGAAAACAAACATCAAAAATGTTATACGCGGCGATAGTGGCCGTATTCTTACCATTGGCCATTAACGCTCTGCCTACCCCGCAAGGGATAAAGGCGTGATATATGTATGTATGTATGTTACAAATTGATATTCGACTAGCGCAATATCTTTTATTTATAATAATGAAACACGAAATTTTGGCGCGGGGGGAATGCGTCCGCGCCACTCCATATACCCCGAATGCATTCATTCATATAATATACATTGTAGGTAAGTTGTTAAGTACGTACATTAACATAATTCTTTTATGACGATCCCAGAATTATCGATAAAATCATTCTATACTTCTGAGAACAGTGGTATAGCACTAATACGAAGAAAGAGCCAGCCTACGTATGGACACACCCGTGCGTTAGAAAGGGATAGCAATGAAAGACATCAACGGAGCGCATCAGAAATTATAAATATGGAATTATTTTTTATTAAAATGAAATTTGGAAAGAATCAAGCATAAAAATGTTTACCTATAAAATGTTATCCCGTCTTTTGCGGAACTTGATGTTGTACTACACTTTCCACAACATTTCACTGCACAGGAAGGCATTCTTGTTTACGTTTATACGCCAAAAAACGAAGCGCGGAACGTCCGTTCTTTCGCACAGTCTCAACCCGACTAATCAAAATTTTGATGCGTCAGCTTTATAAAGCATACATCAAGTGAGTGCGGTCGCCCCCGCATGCGTTCTCCACTGGTTACTGTCCTCCGTGCGACAGGCTGACAACCTGTCACTATAGTGATACACATGTTTTCTGAAACAACCTTGGAAAATCATCCTCAAAAATGTCAGACGTGGCGATGGCGACCGTATTCTAACGGCTGTTAACGCTCTGCCTACCCCGTAAGGGATAAAGGCGTGAAATATGTATGTATGTATGTATATCAGACCAGACCAGACCAGATCAGTCTTCAAGACCAGGTCCAAATCGAAGTTCATCCAGCAACCTTTTCAATAAATAAATATTACTCTTAATCGGTGAACAGACTAACAAATATTTCTTATTTTATATTAATAGTAAGTGTTGCATATTAAGTATTCCATATCAGTAAAGTTTCAGCCAAGCGTAACTAATAAAATAAGTACCTGTGATAATAGAGTTTCATGATATATTTGCGTTATGTTTTATTTAATTTACTTTACCTAATGTACTACTACGGATAGTTCCGGCTCATTTCATGTTAGAATATTACATGGATTAGAATAATAATGACCGAATAACACGTATAATATTGAAATAACATCTAGGTTGCGTACTTAGTAACTATTAATAATACATACATACATATGCGTTAACGGCCGTACAAATACGGTCGCTATCGCCACGTGTCTGACAAATTTTGAGTTCCGTTTGAGACTATTTATAATGATGTAGGTAATTATCTATTTACATTCACGATAAACGACGCCGTGTGATGCCGGCTTAGAATAGCATCACCTCACATCCCTCGCACGCATGTCGCGTTAGAAACGACTAAGGGACTAGAGGGCATTCGTGTACATATTACAAACTTTAGTTGTGTATTATAAGCTAGTCATGCGTAATTTTTTTTGCGTTAAGTGTGAGAACGACTTCATCGAAGTGTAATTGATAAACTATTCATATTGCTATATTTTAATTTTTAGGCGTAATATGGCGCGTTACACAAATGTTCGGTACCTACTGAATTCTGAAAATATCACTTCTCGTTCTAAAGAAAAATATTAGGGTCAAAATATAAACTAAAACCACTATACTCAAAGTCAGCTGATCTCAAGTCCAATCAACTACTGAGGGGTTCTTTTTCTACCTATAATCTGCGAAAGTTGTTATATTCCTTATTACTAGACCGTCTTTCCAAAAAAATAATATTTTAGCAAATTTTATTTTATAGTCTCTCTCGTCTCAATTCATTCAATATTAAAAGCTTCATATCACCTTAAAAGAGCAATAGCTATGCATATATTAAGACATCTCCCATTTTATGATTAATCGTTTTATCTTGCTATGCTAGTGGTGGACGATTTACTTATCGATAATATCGGGCAAAAAAAAGACGATTACCAAACTATTTACAAAAAAAGTAAAATATACTCTGTACTTAAATATATTGAATAATGACATTATTATCACTTAAAAAAGTTAAAACGAACTTATGGCCTAGCTAAAACTAGTCGAGGACTGTAATGGGTTTTAACAACCACCATCAAAAAACTGATAGGTGTATGCAGAACCTGAAACTAAAAAAAAAATCACTAGGAAAGTCAGTAAACAACAGATAATACAAAATCTCCCATACAAAATGACGATCAGCTGAGCTGACTGTCTTCATGACATAATGTCATGAACTAATGGCAATATGTCTTTATTGTACCCGTCACATCTATGGAAAGTCACTAATTTTTCGACGTCCGCTGAAAAATATGCCTCTGGGAAGATATATATTTAGTTTCACGATACAAATGCGGTAGAATGGGAGCGCTGTCCCTTACACCCTGTATAATCACAGCTGATAATATTCCACTGTGATAAAAGTAGCGATAACACGTTTTTATCAATTTCGTTGTACCATCACTATCCTTCGCAAAATTCTTTCATAAATGGTTCCTGACTTTTATCATCACTTTGCGGTGAAGGTTATTGCTTTGATACAGCTTCCGTCTGTTCACCCCTTTACCGATATTGTCTGATGGTGCATAATGCCGTGACCTTGCAGCCGTTTGATCAGGGTTTTTATAAATTGGGGTAGAAACAATTTTCGATAGGCCTCTGGCGTAAAATGTATTTCTTTCCTCCTATTTTAGGAGTGAGGAAATCTGTGTCACTAAAATTTAAATTCATAGTACTACCTACTTATAGGAAGACACCTCGCGAGAAGAAATAGTTTTTGTCTCCTTCATACAATCCGAAATTGCTTAACACATGTCACAAAAACTTTACACTTGTCAGTTCTGATGTAGTTTCGGAACCTATATGAAATGTGATTATGATTGATTAGAAAGACTAACAATTCAGAATAAGCCGGTTCTGGATTAGGTAGGGTTATCTTGATTGACTATTTGAGAACGAGTAGATCAGAGCGTTTTCTCAAAGTAGTGTTTAAATGAAGGAGTTATAATAATTTCAGCAGTTTATAGCGGTACCTAATTATCGGTTGAAAGTCTAAAAATAAATAGAAATGATTTTTATGAAATTTTAACTCAGAGATCAAATAAGATTTTACAAATATGTACCTACACTAGTACAGTATGCAATTTATATAATAAAACTAAACTTCAATCTCAGCCCAACTTAGTACCCAGAGCAACGTTAGCCGGATCGTTAGCGGTTTGTCTGATCCATAATAGAAACGTCACTACCCATACTAAAACAAAATTGGATCCCACAGACCGCTGCGATGTTTTAGTGCTCCGTCATGCGTCAAGTGTGCGATTCGCCTTAGGTGTGTCTATAATTGTATATAATTTGTATAGCGTCGACTTTTGTTAGCACAATGTAACTAAATACTCACTTTAGCAATACAGCAATCCTGTTTACGTTAGCAAAAGCCTTCACGTAAAAGCTTTTACTGACGCTTGAACGTTTCATTACAATAATAAACACTTGCGAAACATACAGGTTTGGGTTTCATGTAGGGGGAGGGACGAATAAGTATCTTGAATACCAGTGAGGTACCTACGTATAATTTTTTTGGAGATGGAGCCAGGTATCGAAAATGTTTTTGTAGATGGAGCCCTACCAAGCGTTATTGGCCAAGATACACTTGCTTTTTCTTTTCTATTTCGAGTGGGACACCGAGTCGTCCAACGACCCGATGAACCATGGTGTCAGAGATTTTTAACCACGTCACAGTCCTCTATCGTGGTACTCTTGCACTATGCCGCGGGCTGTGAGGGTGTCCTATGAATCTTCGTCAATTAGTCAACTCCCGATTCTGGAAGAAGGTTGACGTCGCAACGCATCAGCCTAAAATTCACTCATATTCACGAAATTTTAGATTGTATAAGACATCTGTGCGAAAACTCCCGAGAATAGGTATATGTATTTTTCAAACGTTTTCATTTATCAGGAGGCACATAGTAGTGCTCCGCGCGCCATCTCCATTATTTTGAGGTTGTAGAATTTGTAGGTATGTAATGAATGACAGATGCGAATGAATTAGGCACTTATACGTTTCGAATATCACACATAAACGATGATTGAATACGTGAAAGGTGATAGGTGAACCCTGGAGAACCTAATATTTCTCAGATGAATGAGGCTCTTATTAAATGACAGAAACGGGCTGTTGATGGATGGATCTCCTAGATAAACGATGGAATAGGTTGAGTGAACCTGGACTGGACACGACTATGAAAATGATTTTCGTATTTAATGTGACTTTGGGACCACTCACAGCAGCCCATTAGAGTAAGCGCCATGAAAGGATAATTAATAAAAGTAACTAATAATAATAATATAAGTAATATATATAGCCTTCTTGCGTAATTGGATCACTATAAATTAAATAGGTAGCTTGCGTGAGCCGTTGCTTAGAGTAGGTACAATGCCACGAAAAAAGTCCTGCAGAAAAAAACGACCACCTAAAAGTACCTAAAGAGATTATGCCAAGCCATTTCTCACTTTGGACTTTGGATCAAAGCAAGGATCCAAAGTTAGGACACAGAATATATATTATTACTAATAGTAGATTACGTACTTAGGCATGTAACCTATCAACAACAACTGAGGTTTTTTAACGCCCGAGCGGAGCGAGGGCGGTACCTTTCCGAGGTTGTTATTGATGTTACATCCGTGGTACGTATACTGTTTTACATATCGAATGAAAAAGTGAGTAAAATAAAGCGATAAATACAAGAAAACGATCCTTAAATGATGATTGTATCATCTGGTATTCAAATTGCACCACTAAACTTTTTTTTCTATGATTGAAAATATTGAAATAATATGAAAGAAAAGTATCCTAACATAAAGTAGATTTTTTTTATCGTAGGGATAATAGTAATTTTTACTTTTGTTATTGTAATATTGAGTAATAATTCGACAAACTCATTTCGACAAAATCAATTTCTTCTTATTTTTAAAAGGAGTTGTATCAATTTTGAACTGGCCGCTACGAATTGTGTTGCTTGAACGCAGGAATTATATTTTTAGTCTGTATTTTTATAACCTCAATAAATGAGTTTGTCGAATTATTACTCAATATTACAATGACAAAAGTAAATACTACTAATATCCCTACGATCAGAAAAATGTCTACTTTATGTTAGGATACTTTTCTTTCATATTAATTCAATATTTTTCAATCATAGAAAACAAAGTTTAGTGGTGCAATTTGAATACCAGACGATACAATCATCATTTACTTATGGATCGTTTTTGCGTATTTATCGCTTTATTTTACTCACTTCCATTCGATATGTAAAGCAGTATACGTACCATGGATGTAACATCAATAACAACCTCGGAAGGGTACCGCCCTCGCTCCGCTCGGGCGTTAAAAAACCTCGGTTGTTATTGATGGTTACATACCTAAGTACGTAATCTACTATGAATGACAGGCACCGCGTCTTCTGGACTTTTGCATGGCACAGACATCCACTTCCCATATCCGTTAACTGAGGTTCATGGTTGTTTTAACGAAGTGCCCTTCCGAAACAGCCTTATCTGGCTTAAACAACTGGTTATTGAATGTGCTTTCTTATAATAAACTCAAGATAACCAGCAATAGGTAGAATTCTTATTTGTTTCGACCCATGTTCCTTAGGGAATATTGTTCAGTTTCATGATTCCCCTTCTATTGCAGTTTCTTTTTCACCTTGTTTATGTCAAAACGAGCAGGGTAGTGCAATAGCCGTTTTTCTGAGGGCTTTGATCTATAATTAAGACTTTGTAACGCAAATGCCCAGCCGGGCCTCCCATGGGTGATCAGTTGATTACAAAGAAACTCACACTAAATCCTAAGCATATAGTTAGTATTTTTTTCCCTAAGGTACCTTTAACTGTAGCTCTGAGTGCGAATCAATTTGATTGTGTCTTGATTAGCGTTTCAATGGTTCTCTGATTCCAGAGTTCATCGTGTCGTTCACAGCTTTTAGTTAATGAAACTAAAACTAAACTAAACTTTAATCTAATTATGCTTGTATAGAAAATAGAGCTAACAATTTGCTGTGTAATTATGTTTTCGCATGTTGCATTGGCAGTCGTTCAGTTTCGAGTACCTATAGCGTAAATAAACCTAGAAAGCTTGCACAATTCAAAAAAACACCTGCAAGTTTTAAGTATGTTTCGCAACTCTCACATGCCTTAGATAGTATGTATAATCATAACAAAGATAAAGAGCACACAAATCCCCGTAATAATATGGGACAATCGCGTCCTTTAGTCGTGAGTGAAAATGCAAAGTACGTCATTTACCGCGAACAACCGCAACCCATTTAGAACTGTCTTTGTAAGTATATTTACCTACGTACAGTAAGTACGAATGTATCTACTTTTTTATCATGCTTTTTCTTTGCTATTGCCTCAACTAAAAATTGAATACCTTGTACCTTATGGCTGATCGCACACTTAACGCACGACGGAGCGCTAAAATATCGCAGCGGTCTGTCATATCCATATTAGAAACGTCACTCCCTCCCCATACTAAAACCGCACTCGACGGGCGACGCTGACGCTACGCCAGCGCTGCGTCGACAGCGGTTGAACTGTTTTAGTATGGGGATTGTCATTTTTTTGTATGGATCTGATCTGACAGACCGCTGGTAGCTTTAGCGCTCCGTCGTACCCAATTTATTTTTATACAATTAAGTATACTCGACTATATTATTAGAAACATTGCTCGTTCATTCGTACCATGAAATATATTTAATCGTTATTTTTAGACATTCTGTATGTATAGAAAGTAACAGCTTTAATAAAAAATACTAGTGTTCATCGAGTCGTTACAGACGATTCGGTTCCTATACGAAAGAAGGAGGAGGAATATAAAAACTCCGAGTAATATTACACTCATGTAATTTTCTGTTCTTATTGGAAAAGGAACACACTTTGAGGTCATTGCAATAAAGAGAACATGACCTGCCTTTAGCCTATATCTGTGGATCCTCCACTCCAAGGCCCAAATCCTGAACAATCCTCAGAAATAGTTCATAAGGCTGAAGAAAATCAGATTGCTCTAGATCAGCTATAAGCCACGCGGCTTCTTGAAAGATGCGATGTTATTTACTTCAAAGAGGACTACCTTCATTTTAAAAAATGTATGTGACATACCTAGAATTTTAAAATATTTTGAAATATTTAGGCATTGACCAGCTACAATGATAACATACATAGATGTTTGTAAATCGTACTCGCAAATCTCAACAACCACTAAACACACGATTCATTTTCATTCGCCTTGCCTTATCCCGCTCTCTGTCGGGGTCGACTACATAATCGTGGATTTGACGTGGAACCAAGCTATTACACAGAGCGACTGCCATCTGACCTCTGCAAAGCAAATGCTAACCTGGCCCGAATCCTAGGTTAAGTCACATTCAAATATCTGGATTCAAATTTTATTTGAATGTGGGTTTCATCGCGATGTTTTGTCTTCGCCGTATTTTTTTTTGGAGTCGGTAAATGTGCCTGAGTGAAAACACATTGGTAGATGGCGGGGATCGAACTCGGGTCTCACGATTGTAAGACCTAACCACTGGGCCACCGACGCTCGAAACAAATTTCTTTCATAAAATAATATTTTATCGATATCAGTTTAGTACCTACTTTTCCAGGCTGTAACAGATTGTTTCAGATTTTTTTGTTAAATTACTTACTAATTAATAGGTTCATTAAAAATACTGCAAAGTTGCTTGCTCCACAAAATTTTAATGATAACAGCAAACACTGGGGAATCAACTTCGAAATGCTTTCCAAGTTTGATAAATTGCTCTTCATTATTGCGATTAAAACCTTTTCAATTTTTTGCTCATTCATACAAATTATTATACTTAATCTCTTAAAAACCCCATCGGTAAAAACGACCATCAGCAATAATCTGTTGATATAAAATCTGAAATTAACTTCAAATAAATGGGAAATATTAATAACAAAAATTAATGGGAGGATTGTACAAATTAAAATATATAAAACGAACGACCGACTATTCCGAAAACGCTAAACTCAAATCCTACGAATGACTGAACTGAACACGTAAAACTAAACAAGAAAATATAATAATTTCATAATAATCTTCTTTTCTTCATATCTTTAAATAAAATATCGAATAAAAATAAAAAATCGATGAGTATTCCGCATCAAACCCCTGCTACTATTGCTCTGATTTTTAGCAGTGGAGTGGGTCAAATTAAACGCCAAAAAATAAGGTGATGCGATTCTTAGCCAGTACAACATGGCACGCTACATGGATTTTGAAAAAGCCTCTGGCCGCGGCTCGCAAAATTCCAATTTTCACAACATTTAATAATTAATTTAACGAAACTGGTTCATTAGGCGCCAAAAAGTAATCTAGAAAATTCTTGACTCTACTGGAATTCCGAGAAGGAACACGTTTTCGGCACCAAACTGATGGAATAAATTGTGCCAGCGTCAAATTTCCCTAATTTGTTTGATGAGAGTTTTTGCAAACACGCCCTTACGAGTTTATTTTTTATTTTTAGTCTACAAAATGAAATGAATACAAAATTAATCAAAATATGAATGATGTTACTCTCCCACCACGTAGAAGACGTAAAATGTCAAAATAAAGTGCAGTTACACGTAAACGCGTAAAATAAAAACAACCTGTTCGCACATCTTTATTAAAAGACATGCGACGATAAACGAGTTTTTATGTTAGGATAACCTTGTACAGTCAAGCTCAGACTGAGTTAGACAGTTTGGACTTCAGATCGTTCTTATGCCGCGCACATTAGAATCATTGGCGGTTCGGGTGTCTAACCGAACGTGAGCTTCACTGAATTACATACACATTTATGTGGTCAATACAATACCGTATTTAGGAATCAATTTAGAACCTTAATTCGAGGTTAGCTAATTTTATCAGCAGCATAGCACCAACCCACCCCAGCAAGAGACGGTTAAATGTTATCTATGTAGTTTATGAGAGACTATGACAGGTTGATCCCTCAATGTGACTGGTCGATGTGCTGCTAAAAGTACTCAACATATACAAGAAAAGTTATGAACTCCGTAAAAGCCTGCCATTGGGGCACCTTGAGGCTTGATTGACAAACATGGGATGAGATTCTGAATTCTGTCTCTGAAATGCGGGAAACATTAAAGATGTTCTTGCGAGTTTCTTGTTGCCTACCCTAACATTCAGATTTTACAACAAATGGTGCCTGTCTATTAGATAAACCATAGAAGCTATGAGTTGATACAAGATGAGCTGTAACCAAGGCTTTAAGCATGACTCTGATGGTCTGACCATTACACCGCGTAAGTACTCGTAGTAGGATGCATTGTTGAATTCGGGCAAAGAAGCTCTAAACCTTGTAGTCGATATAGATACGACTTTACCTACTTAACGAATAACCCTATAAAGCCCGTCATCAGACTACTTACACTTCACAAGTTTATTTCACGTTTTAAAGGGTCCGAAAAAAAGAAAATGCTCCACTCATTTGAGTAACTGACAATAGAAAAAGTAGTATTCCCATGTCATGTGTGACCGTGGAAAAGGGGAAGGTTTTCATTTTTCACTAGTCAAGGAAAAATGTTGGGACGAATTGCTTTGTCCCGCATTTGTAAAGATTTGCAAAAGTTCTTTTGTTGTGTAAACAGACATTCATGAGACATGGTGCTTTTTATATTTGTGTTTCTTTTTCCAGACTTTCGTAGGAAATTAAGTTACAAAACATCGTATAAGAAATAACCCTTATTTTTTCCAAAGGTATTAGAGAACTTAGGCATGAGTGGATCGCATAGTTATTACTAAATTCTTCTGGGATTTATTAGATTCTTCGTATCTAATATTCTCGTCAGCCCACTATGAAGTAAAACTATTTTTAATCATTGATTTTGTTATTTGGTCTTACCGACTGAACAGAAGACAAATACTATACTTACACAGGATCAAAACATTCAAACAAACTTGCACAGTATAGTCGGTGATCGTAACTCATGACAAATTTAGTTTTAAGGTTTCGATTTACTTGTGATTGTTACCAACAAGCTGAATAAAAATGATGATGCAAGTTCAGTAAATGTTAATGCACGAAAAGTAATAATTATTGTTAGAGAACGCAAAAGTCTCCAAAACTTCTCAACCTTAAATATTTGGACTGTTCATGAGACGCAGAGAGACTGTACATTCATAATCTTAGGGCAGATATTCAAGCATTAATTAATGCTAAACCTTAGGTACATTAGTGCTACCAGATAGGTACTCATAGACAGGTGGGGTGCCTCTCAGAGATTTACTCTAGGAGCTTGCTTTGGGCAATGATGCCACACTGACTTGTAATGCACAAAACATCTGCTGAATATTTATAGGATCACACTGGACTAAGCTGGTACAGGACCGTGAGGATTGACGCTGTAGAGAAGAGGCCTATACCCTGCAGTGGGCGGATGAGGGCTGAGAATAGTGATGATAATTATTTATAGGTTCACTTCTTACTTAACTGCGATGACCATTTTTGACGACCTTCCGCATTCATTTATGTAAAGTACCTTCATAAAGGTACTAACATAGATTTTTAACTATATCTATAAAAGCTAATGGCGACTTCAAACATGCACACGAGTAATACAAAATAACCCGCGCATCCCACGCGTGCTTGCTCGTAGAGCCCACAACGCGTAGATCTGAACCTGTGACTTGTAGAAAATACATTCATAATGAGATACATGAAATGCCAAAATAACACTAGTATTGGAAAAGTTTTTCAAGTTTCGCTTGTTGGCTTAGGTGGAAAACTTCTCTAAAGCTTGAAAGAATACTCGAAAAATTTGGCTAAAGCCTATGCTTGTACCCATGTAAAGTCAGAATATGAGTCAGAAGGTATGGTACTTCACAAACTTACGTTTTATGTTTTGTGAAATTATTTCACCTACCCACCTAGTGAAAATTACCTAAGTAAGCAGGTAGTACCTACCTAGATATTTAATTTACCTACTAAAGTACATAACTCTAATATCCAGTAGAACGTGTTACATAAGTGCAATAAGTAGGAGATTTCCGCATGCGAAAATTCTAAAATAGAGCTAAGTAAATGTCAATTTCTTTTGGCACATTCACCTGCGGGCCTACAACAAAGCAAGAGGCTCAAGAGCCTAAATAAAAATCTTGGAACAAAAGGAAAATCCTAGAAGGTTTACTTACCTACCTATCAGTGCTAGCAGCGTTAACGCTCAGAGAAAGGAAACTTTTAATAGGAAATCCTACGTAAGTATTTCGGCACCTTTCTTCTTGACGAAAGGTCAGGTCAGAAGTACCCTAAACATAATAATAACTAGTAACTAGCGTTACCTAAACCGACGAGCGTGCATGAAAAGACTGATGAATGTAGCATTCTTAGTTTCCGAGATATTTGCTATTTTTCCCATGACCCTAATTCATCGCTCTCGAGTGTAGAAGAAGCGAATGAAGTATGCAAGGATCGAAGCAAGTGGAAGAAAATAGTCTCTGCCTACCCCAACGAAAAGTGGCATGATTTCTGCATTTCGGCGCGCATTAAAACACAAGTGAATTTGCAAATAATCCGATATAGTACACCAGATTACTCACAATCCTAACCCAGCCGTACTTACTTACCTACTAAGGAAAAAATATTCAGTAGGTAAGAAAATTACAACTTTTAAAATTTTATTTAAAAACCTGCTTTCGATTTTGAATCATGGTTTTCCGAAACAGCCCCTAATTTTTATCGACAACGACCGTCCTTTTATGGCCTTTAACTGTGCTTTAACGCTCTGCCTACCCCGCAAGGGAAAAGAGCGTATGTGGAATACGCTCAATTCAATTGTTTATTTAAACTTAAGAAAAATCCTTTTAATGCTTAAATGGGTTTTTCTTGGCTACACTCCGATTGTGCAAGGGATTCCCTCTGGAATATTGCCTCGTCCTGAGAGCAGCCTCAACATACCACTCTCCCTTGAGATTGATGATCCAATGATATAGGGGGCGGAACACTTTGATTGCCTCTTAGATGGATGACCCAATAATCGAGTTCAACCTTTCAAGCCTAAAAGCAATAAAACGAAATAAACCTCTACATTACGAAATTCACTGAAATAGCAAACGTATGAAAATTCTTAAATGATATGGATACAGATACAGATTCTTTATTGATAACAGTTGTAACATGTCAAATTTCAAATGCATAAAATTATTATAATATAAAAGTGTATAAATTATTAATTCATTAAATAATGCCAATCACAATAGTAAAAAATGAAATAAAAATGATTATATATAAAACAATTACAAAATGTAGTCCAATATGCTACATTACTTAACTAGCATCTACTGGACGCACTGGTTTGCCTAGGAGCTCGTCAACGTCGTAGAATTGCTCCTCAAGAAGCCACGTTCTGAGGTGATTCTTAAAGGCAGGTAGGGAAGTCGCACTTGTTGCCTGCTCCGGTAGACGGTTGTAAATAGACGGACCTAGCACGTACACAGAGTTTGCTGACTTGGCTAATCTGTGGGGAATCGAACGCAACCTACTACTGTACCTCGTTACGCGAGTCCGGCCGTCGCCTATCCTCCCAAATATATTCAAGTTTTCGTGCGTAAATACTGCAACCTGATAAATAAGTATACTCGGTAGTGTTAGTATTTTAAATTGGGTGAAATATGGCCTGGCAGACTCATCGTCCGGGACTCGAGCCATTGCCCGCACAGCTCGCTTCTGCATTACGAATGCTCTTTCCCTATCGGCAGCACGTGCCCAGAGCTCGGTTCCGTATGTCAGAAGCGAGTGTACGGTCGCGAAATAGCAGGCCTTCACAGCATCCACACTCACAATAGCTGCTAGCCGACGTAGTGCATAGAATGTGGTACTTACTTACAAATGTATTGAATAGAAAGAAAAAATATTTTTATTTTTAGGATTCCATACTCAAAGGGTTTAAACGGGAACCTATTACTGTACACTTCGCTGTCTCTATTTGTATATTACGAGTACGATGAAATATCGCTCTATTATTTTTTCTCATGTGGAAATCTATTACTAATGTGTTCGTATTACTTACACGTTTTTCTACTTACACTTAACACATACCTACCCAAATCAATTCACATGCACCTGCGTTACCCTTACGTTGAAATCCAGTAGAAGTCATCATAGAATTACATAAATAATGTAGTCATAAGACAGAGGTGAGACCAGTGTACGATTTTAGAAATCACCGTTACAGAAATTAGACTCCAGGACTACATAACTAATTAGATTTTTTAAGGGAACGTGAAAATGCATTTGTAAAGTAGAACTTGTGATACAAGCACAGAATAGGAGCAGACTTTCACATGCGAAAAGTCAAAAATAGAGCTCCAGCTAGGTGCCCACCGCCCACCTCATGTAGGTACCTACCATGCTGTGTGGTGCCGGCTCAAAACAGCATCACCTCATTGGGCAGTAGCATTCCTGATGAATGATGAACACTACTGGTTTGGTTCAATCAAAGGTTATTTTAAGTTAAATACTGAAAACGCCTAAACAATATTTCAGAGCAAACCACAAATGCGCAAACGATAAGGAAAGCGGCAACAATCATTTTTTAACAGTAGCCAATTTGACCGAGTGATGATGATGATGACTGAAGAGAAAGAGTCCAACCTTCGAGCAATGAAGCCTATCAAAGAAAGGAACTAAAGATCGTGTAGGTAGCTCGCAGACCAACGATGATCGCCTGGAAGACTTTGCTTACACGTTTCAATCTCCTAAAACTGATACGATACAGCTGATCCGACGACTGATCGTGCATCTCCACTGACCATCTTCCATCGCTCCCATCTCACACTCAAACGGACAAAGAAACGGAAAATTCGACAGGGCTGAATTTTTGAAGCCCTTCTTTGCCTGCAAACCAATAAAAAACTAAACTGTCAATGTCAAAACAAGCAGTGTTGCCACTAACATAATTTTTTCACATTGGCGCAGAATTCGAGCCATGGCCATGTGCAGATTTTGTGTTGGATTTTATTTGTAGTTTTTTACGGTATGAACGTTATATTTGTCTAGTCCTAGTAGAATTTTATATCAACGCACCATTTCAGATACGACAGACCCCACAGAAATCATATTTTCTTACAAAAAAATAGTTTTATCTCAAAATGTAGCTACACTTTTCTTTGATTGATCTTTTTTGAGGAGGATAGCGGCAACATCGTTGTCATGTCGTCAAACAAAACACTATGTGCGCGGTGTTTTTTTTCTTTTCGATACATTTAAATTAAAAAATGCATTGTTTTGAATAATAATTATGTGTAAAGATGGTGAAAAGTAAAGACTATCTGTACGAGTACTCGCCGCTGTGGTCTGGAAATGGGTAAGTGTTTGATTAAGTATCGAAATAACTTAGCTCTTTTTTCTATCTTTATGGTTTTTAAGTATCACAGTACCTACCTATTTACCTGTATTGTACAAAATGTTTTTACCATATTAATAATAATTAAAGAGTGAACTCTAAATAAAATAGATATTCAAATTTTGTTCAGAGTGAGGAAATTCCTAATCGACGAGAGCATAGCTCTAATGAAGACATAGCAATAATGAAGAAGATACACGCACAATAATAACCTACTTTTCCTCTAGTTTTTCGTAGTGCCGTAGTAAGAATCATTTTGGCTTAATTTTCATGTAGTAGCCCAAGTGCACTCTGCACAAGTACAAGTTAACTCCTCAATTGTTTCAAACTAGGTTAATTAATGTTAGTCCAAGGGTTAACTTGGGGTTCTTTGGATAAAATAAAAAGCAATAGTAAATAAAGACACATGCAGTACCATTTCCCTGCATCTCAGTATTTTGTCTTGAAGCAAGAAGTATGGGACTTAGCAGACATTGATTTTGTTACAATCTCATATGCAGTGAGAACTTCAGGATTCCTCTCATTTCTGCTATAGTCTGTAAGTTTAGGTACTTATCTTTTTGTAAACAAACTTTGTATGAAACTGACAGTTCAGAAGTGTCACTTTTGTACAAAGTTTGTATACAAAAAGATAAGTACCTAAACTTACAGACTATAATAGTTTTAGGTTTATAGCTCCTTTTATTAGCACTTGCAAAAGGATTCAACTAAGGAGTTGTGTTGTGAACCAAACAGGTTTACATGGATATCATATTTATAGATGTGCCGTGCCCGGGCAGGTTCCCAGGAACGGCACATCCATAATCATATTACAATACATTTGTGATACTTTACTTCAATCACTTATTATTACCAACTGTTCATACTCAGGTTAAAAATTGGTCTAGTTACAAGCAGCAGGACCCATCATTCATCTAAGTATTCATACTTTAACTAAGTAGTTATTGAGGTGTGACATATCAAAGCAGAGTGATCCGCACAATTACGACATCCCGGTTTTCTGATCACAACACATTTCTTTATTTGTTTTATTTGGCACATTCTCACCAAAAGGGAAAGTAGAATTGAATCTAGGCTGTTTAACACCTGTGTGCATTTTGGTGGAAGTAACGGTGGAGTAAGTTAGTGTTGTTAGCACAGATGCATATCTAGAACAGTTGTACTTGTAGCCATCTGATAATAGTTTGTTTCCAGTGTACTTCTACCACAAATTAGAACTTCTACTGTTTTCGATTCACAACTAGTAATCTTATAAAAAAATATAATGGAAATTATTCAACTTCTAGAATTGCCTCATGATTGGAATTTAATATGAATCCTCATGTACTAATTTTATTTAAAAGAATGAATTTTATTGTATGTGCATGATTTTTACAATTAACCAAATAACTACTCTACCTATTTAAATAAAATATTCTATTGGTTACACTGCTTATTTCTTACAAATGTAGTCTAGTTTTCACATCAGGAAAGTATCTCACTATCGCAGGTAAAATTGGTTACCTATGGTCAGAACTGCTAAGCTGATCTGGTAGTTGACTAGGTAGATAGGTAATAATGTAAAGTGCAGTTGAATATTCATTCAGATAAAGAAAATTACTCTAAGAATGGTGAATTAATTGGAAACAAATACTTTAAGTAGGTATGCTTTTTACACCTCTTGTTTTTTGACAGCACTTATCATTATTAGAAAACTTGCAATTTTTTCTACTGCAAGCATAACTTGGAATTGTGACTTGCGCTATTAGTCCTAGCATAGCGACGACTACACCCTGGGGTACTGTGACTAAATCGTTCAAGATAAACCCTTGCATAATTTCGCAGGCAACGATTGACCGCGGCAGCCCAAATGGTAGAAACTCCAATCGAAAGTCGCAGGTTCAAATCCCGCCTATTATATCTAATACCGACCTAACACAAATGTTTTAAAATAGTGGTATCTCATCACTCTATTTTTATCACGTAACACAGAATCGAAGAAAGTAATTTAGATAGCACCATTCGCCGTATCGTGTCCAACAGAGCAAACTTAGAGAGGGGCGCCATACAGCTGTTGTACTCGTTAGCAACCGTCAAGCGCCCACCGGTCTTCAGTATACTAGGCGCGAGCGTCGAGGCATCGCGTCCACGCCTCAGCGTACACAAACCGCATATTACAACCGCAAAACCAACCGCGAAATACCAAACAAATAACATACTCTGTGACGTGTTACCAGTGCAATGAGTGAAGAGAGTGTTAGTGATGATTTGAAACGGCAAGCGGCTATGTTCTACAATTCCACTGAGAGGTTCGTTTTCTTATGAAACTGTAACATGCCTTTGTTTTGCTTTAATCCACGGTTCAATAAGCACCTACTTACTGCTAGTTAGAGTAAGTAACCTATTAATTAAACCTAGTCGTAATCTTTATAAAAATTGTGCGGAGAATACGTATGTATGTATGCCGGTTTGAAGGAAAAGGTACATGCGCAAGACGTGATTTTGAGAACGTTCACCTTCCAACCCCCACTCCTTTCTTCATTCAGGCATTAAGTTCGCTAGACTCTAGACCTCGGCAAAATAACCCGACAAAAGTAGCCACCTATAGGTGGCAGCTCACGTGGCGCAATATACTGGTTTTCTAAACATTTATTACGAACTACCAAAAAAGTTAATCCCACGATAGTACTTACTTTATTATTACTCCCTCTTTTCGTGTTGGAGACCGAGTCGTCTAATGAACCGATGAAGCCTGGTGTCAGAATTTTCCATTTGTTACTTATTTAAAGTTTTACTTTAAGTGTATATGTCTTCCGTCTGTCCTTCCGAATATGGAGATTTCTACTTTCACAAGGTATTTCCGTGAGTGACTGACAGCTATACGTATAGCTAGCAGTATTTTGAAAGAATTCAAAACAATCGCTTATACGAAACCTTCACACATCGAACGCATTATTCAGCCATGTTGAGCATGAAATTACAGAAGTACTGTCGACAGCACCTAAAGTTAATATTCACTAATACAAACACACTGGAGCTCAATTTTTGAAACGCCGTAAATAGATTCTGTACACGGAAGTCTGGAACGACTGGTCTAACTTCTCGTATGACACTTTCTACTAGGTACTCGATTATTTCACACATACCTATCCTAATAAATTTGCACAAAACTCTGATATTTAAAAAAAACGAGTATTAGATTTGAATACGTGTGGTTAGCCCAGTCTACAAGACTTCCGTATACTGAATCGTATTACGTCTTTATTTTTTCAGAAATGGAGCTTCTGGTCTTTTATAGTGCATCTGTGGTTGTACTGATAGTGTCTACATCTAGCATATCTGAAAAAAATCATGTAGGTGTATGAATACAGCTATCCTTTAGAAAGGTGCCACATTTAGGGTCACAAAAAATACATTAGCACAAGCTTTTGACCTCAACCATGCTATAGACCGGCATTCACTATACATATCTAGTACTTACTTGCCACCACGCTTACAGCCTGGAAGCAATTTTTCAACCAGTAGAAATCCGGTTTCGCATGCGTAAAAAAGGCGATGAGTAGCCTCCCAATCGTATCAAATCAGACGTCTTACTCAAAGTCATTCATGTCACATTTACCATCTATTGTTATAATTTAACAGCTTCTTACCAGCAAATCTTTGTTATGTGAAAGATATTTTCGAATGGAGACGGAGTACATGGGAAAACTATTCTACCGATTCAAAATTACATCTCCTGACCTCACTCGTTCGTTTCCTGCAATTATATTTTAGTTTTGATTACAAATTCCACTGCCATTATTAGTGTAGCCGGTTTTAAGATTAATTACCAAATTAAAATTCGCTTATTAAAATCTTATAACCGCTAGCATTACGCATACCTCTTACTAGTACTAACGTAGAAGTAAGTATTTAGGGGTTCTGCTTATACTAGTTAGCCCTATGGGTTCTTTGAAAAAATTATATATGTTGACCTGCTAACTAGTTAACTCAAATTGCTACTGATTATATCTTCCTAAGTAGCCATTCAGTTTACTGTATTTTCTCATGGTTAGTTTATATACAACTTCCTATTGTATTATACATTGTAGTTATAAGTCACATACCTACAATGATCAACCATGCTAGGTCAATAATTATAAAACTACTAATCAGTTTATACCGACCTACTTATCAAACTTTTTCCTTTTTTGGATTTGGGCTTTAAAACTTTGCAATTATTACCAGCCAGCCATATCGGTATGTTTCAGAATACTTACAAATGTAAGAAATAATACAAGAAGTAAAGACATAATAAAAGTATACTACTACTTCTACAGCCACAACAGCCCACTGCTGGACGTGAGCCTCCTCCAATTGCTATACTGACCTGACCACGCTTGGCCGGCGAATTGGCGAGCGCAGTGCAAGATGTTGTAGATATTTACAGGGAGCGCTACTGCCCGTTGCCTGGATTCATCCCCTAGTCGCATTTTACGACACCCACAGGCAGAAATGGGGTGATGCCGTGATTGTATTTTAGGTCGATTTTCACCAAAAGTAGACTATCATCAATCAATACATAATGGTAGTAGGTAGGTCGTATTAAGTCGCTTTTTGCGTTTCTCTAACTCTTCCTAAAACACGCATTTTACCTAATATATTTTTTTCATTCAATAGGAAAGTTTAAGCCGGGAGTCGTCGTTTTCTGCGAGAATACGATTAGCAGAAGGTGCTAATTTGTTAGACACTCGAGATTGCCGATATATTATTATATTCTTTGGGAATGACATAGGTGCTCATACTCGGCTTTGTGTATTGAGAGGGTATTTTTATCTCTCGTTATCACTCAAATTACTCCCACCCACACGATCCCAAAAGATACCCATATCGACGTTCATCGGAGTGACGTAAATCAGACATTGGCGTAGGTTTTCCAAACGATCCCCATTTTCGTACGTTCGCAAACCACGGCTCCTGTTGTATTTAAAATGTCTCTGTTATTGGTAAGATATGTATACTAATGATAAGATTGTAAAAGGTTGCTACAAAAAAATTGTTTCATGAAATTTAATTTTCCACAAATCGAGTAAGATGTCCTAAGTAAGATGATACCTAAGTGGACGGTGACACTACACATTCCAGCCTTACCTTACCTAGCAACCTATGTCATCATCATCATCTGCCTGCCCTTATCCCAATTCATTTGGGGTCGGCGCAACATGTTTTCTTCTTCCATTCATCTCTATCAGCAGTCAAATCCTCATTTATGCCCTTTTTGTTCATGTCGTCTTTTACACAATCCATCCAAACCTTTTTGGGCCGTCCTCTCCTCCTGCATCCATCCACATTCATGTTCATTACTTTCTTTAGCAAATGCTCCTCATTTTCGTACCTATGTATAAGTAATAAATAATATAAGTACTACTAATCACTTTTGAATCACCTACTGTAACTGGTCTATAATAGGTGTCTAATTGGCTTAACCTTTGCATTCCGTGTAGCTATTTTACTATTTCTCCATTTATTGCACACAAAAACAGACACAAAACAAATACAAAAAGAAAAAGCACACAGTAGATTCTGCTTATTTCTAAAAGTTTCTAAGTTACTAATTAGTTGTTCTTAGTGTCTACTTTTGTTTGTTTACGCCTTTGATCCCGATTGCTATCTATGGTTTGATTACTTAGACGGTGGCACCCCTACTGTAGTGGCGTAGAACAAAAATAACACTTTTTTTATTCTTAAGAGTGTCCGTTAGAGCCACAGACACTTGAGCTTGAGACCTTCTAGTTACTTATTTGACGAGTATGTATGAGTCTTCTTGATTTTCGTGTTGGCCACCGAGACATCCGATTCAGTATGTATAAGTAAAAGTTGTAAGATGCAACTTGTTCTTATTTATTTATTTAACTTTTTATTGCACACAAGATAAAACACAGGATAATCACATTAAGTTCTTATTCAATTCAGTACCACAAGTTGACCAAGAAGCTACCTGATAAGGTTAGATAATCCACTAGACTGTAATGACTAGAGGTTTCGCTGGTTTGGCGCTATTTCCCTAACAAGTTTCAAGTCAAGACTTGCATGCATACCGTTAGTAGATCCATAGAAAATACAGTCAAACTTAAAGTCAAGGCTAGGTCAAGTCGGAGCCCAAAGGTCACTTGAACTTCGCACGCGATATTCTAATAAGCATATTATGCGAACGCAAGTAATTGCTACTTCTAAGTAGAATTTCCTTTGGATCGGTTATTTGGAGGGGTAAGTATGTATAGGTTTCCTATGACCTCCCTCTTTAATAAATATTCAGACTGTATTCGCAGTAAAGAACGTATTTCCTTTTTTGCTACCTTTCGCATGTTTGTGATGTACAGCGGTTTTGTACTTTTCTGTAAAAGGCTGCCTATATTGCAAAGTATAAAAAGTAATTTAGCGTCTCTATCTGTAAATGCGGTATGTACCAATACAGAGTATTTAATAAGGCCATAAGTGATGATACATATCCATTCGTCCACTGACAGACTAATAAATCAATACCAAGAAACATGGGCATCAAACAAATTCTAAAATCATCAAAACCCTTTTAGATCAAGTTGAGCTTATGCTCTACCAATCTTGTTGAATTTTTATCAAATAATCGATATGCGGCATAAATAAAGCCTGGAGCATTGTTCAAATTAATTTCACAGTTATCGTCCGATCAGAGCACCTCTATACGCTCATAATAACTTGCGATACTATCTTTCCTAGTTCCAACCGACATAATAAATATTTACTTTTCTATATGAACTAGAGTTCATTAAATTTTACCTCCGTTGTTTCCAGTAGTAAGGTAAATACATATAGATTTATCATTTTTATCATCATTTTTAATCATGCTGCGGTGTACTACAGTATGATACTAAAGGTAATGTCTCTCTGCCTTTTTTGATGTAGGTAAGTAGTAAGTAACTTTAGTTATCTCATTTTTTGATAAAGCTTTGAATACACATACGATGAGAGTTTGCAGGTGTGGCCGCGCCTGCAAACTCGTAAATTTAGGTCAAATGCTATTGCAACATAAAATCAGTGTGGACTAGTAACACTACAAATAAAGTTAAATAATAAAATCAGATAACTGTAACTAATGTGACGGATCACTCACTTGTCTTGTTTGTGTGTTTCCGCGACGTTTCCAACCAATCGGTGGTTTTTTGTCGGGCGGAGCGTCGCGTCGTGCGTGCCTACACGACAAGACGAGTGATCTGTCACATTAGTTGCCATGCCATGCATGAACTATGACTCAATTAAGTATAAAAAAAATTAAGTGTTAAGATATCCAATTTTGTACGTAGCATATTAAAAAATAACATTTTATTGCCTTTTAGAGATTTTCTATAATTTCTTTCATAAGAGTTGTTCACTTCCTTGTAAATACTGCGGTACCTAGGTAAATGATAACAAACATGGCGTCACTCGTCTTATATTGCGTGATGGCGGGGAAATGGTCCATTGTGCGATGATGGCGATCCAACATGGCGGATGTAAATTAATATGGTCGCCCGAGATCGTATCTTCGTTATGTAATTGCTAGATTTTATAGCCGTGTAATAAACAGAATGAGAGAGGGTGGGACAGAATAGCGGATATTTCTGAAAAACAACAATCACAGTGTTAAAAAATGCTGTTTCTACGAATATTGCAGATTCATTGTTGCATGCTTCTAGCAATTCGGTTTTTTCAATTGACTGTTATAGTTATTAGTCGAACCTAAAATATGCTTTTAAGAAACGATCTGCCAAAAGCTCGAATAACAAAATATTTGAACGAAATGTAATGGTTGCCGCTGTATTAATTTATTTTTTGTAGGTAACTCTATTGATTAAAACTAAACAATAAAAAGGCACGAATAATCTAATAATAATAATTTTAATGATGCTTATCAGAAAATTAATTGATTTGAACAGGATATTATAAAAAAACATAACATTTTTATTACCATCGATTATGAAAAGTCGTTGCCGAGCTTTTCCGGCATTCATCAGCGCCACGTCCAAACAAAAAAGGAAATAAAACAACAAACTGTTATCCTACTTCAAAATCAAAGACAATAACAAGTTCCTATTTTGTAGTGGGTGGAATCATTGTGTGGTCAATTTGTTACTGGGGAACGTGGGTACGGAAATGCCAGAAATTGGAATCAAACGACATGTCGCGAAATCTAAACATACGAAATTTGTCCTGATAGACTCAAAGAATGTCGTTTCTTTTATCTTCTGAAACCCCGCTTAACTAGTATACAAGGAAAATTAATGTCAAAATGTCGTCTAAATAACACTTTAGTGTGACCAAATTTTCTTCATGTAAGAAAACCTGTTGTTGCGTTACAACCGAAAAGAAGCTTGCAAATCTGGGAACTTATAATGGAGCAAACTTATCCGAATGATAGGTCTCGCTAGCGACCAATTTCTTATCTAAGAATCCCGATTTGATAACTGCCAGACTCATGCCACGTTAAGGCAGAGCCCATTTTTACCTGGCTAACTCAGAGGGTTATGTTTATTGAGAGTTTGTATGTATGTGGACATTTTAATTCTTTTTCACGGACTGCAGCCGAAACAGTTTGCTACTCTCTCAAAAATATGAGGCTAAAAGTGAATTACAAATTCAGTCCTCATCTTCTTATTATCTGACCTAGACAAAATCTCTGCAAGAAACGTTTTAAAATTTTCTTCTGTATGCTCTTCTTCTCAAGGTACTAAAATTTTATCTCTTACGCAAATATTATTTCTAACTTTGTGTATCTTTCCTCCGAGTTTTCTTATCAATTATGTATTCATACTACTAGCATTTTGCCCAGTGGTTTCACCCCCTGCTTACCTGTTTTCCTTTGGGAACAAGATCTCACGCTTAAAAACTTGTGCTTTGAAGACATTTGCGTACCTATCTCGTTCAGTGTATCCAAGCTACTGGTGATCCACGTCAATTACTACAGACCTTTGATGTTCATATTATGCTAGCAGAAGCTACACATCATGCAGAAAGCTATTGAGAATTTTCGAATCTTTTATATTTTAGGTAAGATAAGATATTTATTGAATAAACTTAATTACGAATAGATACAATGATACAAAGTAATTATGACAGGATCCTCTCGTGGTTATCATCCAGTACTTCTCCAGACCCTCGTATGCTGACATAAATTAAGGGACCAGGTGCTCTATAAACGATATTTAACGATCGTAAAATTACGGTCGTTTTCGCCACGTCTGACAAGTATTGAGGGCCTCTTCAGATGGTTCTTGTATCACTGTAGTGACAGGTTGTCAGCCTGTCACCTAAAGTTGTAATACGAGGTAATACATATGAAACCCTCGAGTCCCTTAGTTGCCAAGACGCAACACCCGCGGGAAATTGGGGTGATGCTATTCTACGCCGGCATCACACGGCACAAACAAAAACGAACGTTTCAGAAATTGAGCTCCAGTGCCAAGATTCACGACCGCAACAGAGTAATATTATCTATACATATAATAAAACAGTAACTGAACCAATTCTGTACATTGAATAGTTTAAAAAAAGTTTTTTGTTTCTAATTCAGTTTAAGTTATAGATCACAAAACGATAGTTAAATTTTTTTTTGTCTGTTTGTCTGTCTGTTTGTATGTATGTTTGTTAGCGTTTCACGTAAAAACCACTGGACATATTTCTACCAAATTTTGTACAATGGTAGCTTATTACTCGGGTCAACATTTAGGATACTTTTTACTTCGGGAAAATATCTCATTCCCACAGGAAAACACCATTACTGGTTCGGCGAAGCGAGATACAAATTTGTTCCGAAATAATTTTATAGATGCCGCGTACGAAGTGTATACTATAATACTATAATAAAATAACAGTGAATAAACCAATTAATTATAGTCTAGCAAAAAGTTGCGAGTTGAACCCGAGTCCCACCCAAGCGTCGAAATGGCTTCGCACCTAACAAATGAATGATTTACAAATCGGTGGCAGTCCGGAGTTGCTACAGGTTGTTTTCCATTTACACAGGCAACTATCTCACTTGGTTCATAATAATAATAATAATCATACATAAAAGACCACCAATCATAAATAATTCCATTCATTGTCAAAAATAGTAAAACCAGATTGTTTACAAAAAAAATCATAGATGTCGCTGTTAGTTTTGTGAAACGCGCTAACGGAATGTTTCCTGCAAAACTATATAAAGAGCCACTGGCAGGCGGCGTTAACCTTAAAGATTTTTTTTTTTTAAATTGAGATAATATTGAATTTATTGAATTATTATAACAAACATCTGCTATTCTTTACGGACTTCGATTTTGCTTACTGATTGGTTTTGAATTTAGATTTGAAATTGTACCGACTAACTAACCTTGGCTAGGCCAGATAAGACTTCCTGAGTTACTGGGTACAGTTGTAGCCTCAGAAGAGGAACTAATACAGTCTGTATTTGGCCAACTTCAAACCATATTAGACCATGAAAATTCTTGGTTATGTGAACGCGCCATACTGACCCCAAAGAATGAGCAAGTGGCTGGCATTAATGACAAAATCTTAGCGCAAATTATTGGAGATGAAGTGGTATACACATCTTTTAACAATGTTGTTGACCAGGACAAATTACCCAATCGAATTTCTAAATTTACTTTCGGCAAGTGGTCTACCAGCTCACGAGATCAAGCTTAAAGTCGGTGTTCCAATAATGCTTCTTCGGAATCTCACCCCACTGAAATTATGCAACGGAACCCGACTAAAAGTGCGTGCTTTACAGAGGAATTGTGAGAAATTGTGAGTGAATCTGTATTTATACCGCGTATACCACTCATCCCCAATAATTTCCCATTTCAGTTCAAGCGCACACAATTCCCTGTGGCTACTTGCTTTGCTATGACAATAAATAAGTCACAGGGACAATAAAATGTAAAATAATAAAATGTAGAATTAATAATATTATTTGTAGAAATAGCTGCAACATGCCTGTAAAGTAAAGTGTAAATAAAAATTCTAATTTTGCTTTAATCAAAATGAATTCAGATCTAAGGTCAAAGGTCTGTCTAAAGTAGGTACATAGACATAGACACCTACCAACATAAAAATAATAAGTCAGCGAAACGAAGTTCGCGGGCACCAGCTAGTAATTTATAACGCCGCTTTTAATGGTTTTCCCTTGCTAAAAAGTAGGCTATGTTACTCGAGTGCATTATAGGTTTTTTAAATGTTCCAGTTGTCTCGGATTTTATCGATTACATACAAACAAAAAACAAACCTTTTCTCATTTTAATATTCATGTAAATGATACTTGTTTCCTAATGTTTTTGTTCAACAATTAAATTCGTAAATAATGACTCATTGAGTTTTGTTTTCAAGAGTTTTCTCTGTGTTAATTAATTCATTGTGTTATGTAAACTGTTTTGTTAGTAGCTAGTATTATAACAGTCTTAGAATTAAGAGCCTATAAAACAGCAGCTGTGTAAATTTCAATTTCAATATAAATTAGTAGCCTTGAATTTATTTTGAATTTTCGTGTAAAATACCTAGGTAGTACAACCAATTGTAGGTTACTAATGATTACTATTTTAAATCTAGTTATGTAAATTTTATTTTAAATGTAGTTATCTAGTTATGTTTGAATTTAAATGTTTAAGAAAGTACCAGGTACCTACGTATATATATTACAAAATGTATGTCCCCTATTACTTTTTCTTCCAACCATGCTCTCTGTAAATCGTGACTATGAATAGTGTAATCAACCGCGATAGTTTAAAAATAAGAAAATGTGTTACAAGTCTGGTAACTCCTAATCCTAAAACGATTTAAAACTAATAGGAATAGCACCGATAGGTAGATAGAAAAACTTAAGGTCTATTTTCATGTAAAGCCAGCCTAAGTATAGCCTAGATTAAGCCTATAACTTCAAACTTCTAGGCCCTAGAAGTTTGAAGTTGCTTTATGTTTTGTATAAGGAAATTGAATACTACTTTAAACTCAAATATTACTTATTATTTATATTGTGCGTTGAGATAAAAAGCTTAAACCTTTGGAATCTTTCTGCATAACTCCGCTTATCTCTCTGAGTGAATTAGGACAAATGCTCCTCAGTAAATCTTAAGATTGTTGAGCTCTTCTCATCAAATTATTATGAGAAATTGAGTTTTGCGCGGCCATTTTCTGGGGATTTGGGAATATAAAGAAGGATTCCGTTTTGATTCGTTTCTTGCCATATTTATTTATCATGGAGCTTAGATGGTGGTTCATGCTCATTTATTTTCATTCCGTCCGAATTTATTTGCTACAAGCGGCCTGCTCAATACCTGCACCCTTTTCTAACCATTTTACCGTGGGAAAACGACACTTCCCCGTAGTCAAAAGTAGTTAATATGTCACTCAATATGTTGTAGCTTTCTAATCGTAAAAAAAATTTAATTCAGTCCCGGAGTTTCGGAGTTTATCGATTACATACACATAAAAATAGCATAGATGATAAAAGGCATGCTAAAATCATTATTACGTTCAGCTTGAGTAAAGTTGAACTTTATACAATGTACCGAACCTTTGTAACCTATTGCCAAATGAGTCAAAAGTTCACAATGCTCATCTATCCACCTTAAATCCTGTCCAAATTAATAATATGTAGAGTTAGGTTAGCAATAATTTTAATAGGTACTTTTATTTTTCACTAGCTTTTGCCCGCGACTTCGTTCGCGTGGACTTCAGGTTCGTCCCGTCTTCGTATAAGCTATAGCCTATGTGTTATTCTGATGTATAAGCTATATTGTGGTAAAGTTTCATTCAAATCCATTCAGTAGTTTTTACGTGAAAGAGTAACAAACATCCATACATCCATACTTACAAACTTTCGCCTTTATAATAGTAGTAGGATAGGATATGTTCGTACTTCTTTCTTTTCGAAGGGACACCGAGTCGTACAAAGACACAATGAACCCTAGTGTCAGAATTCTTCAACCGCCTTTTACAAATAGCAGGCTTCTCTGCTTAGGCGTAATACAGCAAAAAGGACTGAATCTGAATGTGTTTTGAACAACTGCTAAATGTAAAAAACAGTTAAAACTTTGCAACATAGGTGTCATTCTTCATCCATATTCGATGTGTAGGTACATGATCTTATACGCTAACCAGAAAGGTCAAACTATGTGACAGCCATACATTCACACCCAGCTGCAGTTGGCTTTACTATTGCTACGAAATAAATTATTTTTTAAGTCCAAAGTGTTACTTTATCCGATTGACTGTACTTTCAGCAGCATAAGAAGCTACCATTTAAGAGATCAACTTTAAGTGGTTCTTTATACAGTTACTAATAGTTACCAGTATAAATTGACCCCTTAATAAAATTGTAGGTTGATGTGCCGCGGATTGTACGGTCACAGTATATTACTGGTTTGAAAGCGAGCCGAACGATCACAATTCACAATGCCATACGATACGCCTCGACAGTAGGTACTGTTGTGTGTTATGTATGTAAGTTAGTATACAGGTTTTGTAGCTACATTATGGCCGTTCGAATAGGCCATATTTGACAGCTGTCAAACCCTAAAGGACATGTCAATTTAATTTCTTTATTTAATGACTTCCATTATGATTTCGCCAGTGTCAGTAAGTAAGGTTTCCAGCACAGCTGGGCCGGTACGGCTACTTACAAATAAAAATTGTTTACATAAGCTGGTAGAGAAGTAGTACGCTAGTACTATTAGTTATTCTGTGGTAGTACTGCATGAAATTAGATAATCTCTGGTAATGATATCAATGATACTCTTAGGGAAAGATATTTAGTTTCATGGGCTACAGCTACTTATAATATGCTGTTCCCGTAAAATGAGTTCGATCGAAGTGCTGTTCTCAGTACTTAAACCTTCAACAGTCTTCACACGTCTATGAGAAGTGGATAGATACATTTAACGCGTAATTAAATGTGTACCAACCTTGTAAATGTCTACCGAATGTCGTAGGATCGTGCTTTACAATATCTCACTTACGTCCTATTGTATGTCTTACTTAAGTCATATTCATTCATCAGACCTACGGATTTTAGTGTAAGTACTTTGGCAAGAGGGAAACCCCGAGGGGAAACCACTACTTTCCCTAATAAAGGAGTATTTATGACAGAGAAAGCTGGCGGATACTCCACCGACAAGGGCAATGAATGATGATGATGAAGTACTTTGCAAATGTGGTTAAAGTGCTGATAAAATTACCTAAATATCATATAACAAACCAGATGGGCATCAACAGATTGAAAAATTTTGAGTGTTAGTCGACCTGCCGGACAATTCAGGTTGGCAGACTGACGGTATCTCACATTTCCCGGGTTCAAAATCTGTCAATTTCTTATTTTCATTGAGTTGTGAGAATAATATAGCACAGTGTGAGCATCAAAATCCCAATACATCATAAAACAAGTATTCCGATATAAGAAAGTAAAATTGTTTATTTTTATTGTTTTTTTTTAGTAGTAAGTTAAAATAGAGATTACTTACATTCCAGTTTTTTACCATTTGTTACTTACATACATACATACATACATACATAAATCACGCCTTCATCCCTTACGGGGTAGGCAGAGCGTTAACGGCCGTAAAAAATACGATCGCTATCGCCACGTCTGACAAATATAAAGGGCCGTTTGAGATAATTTGTGTATCACAATAGTTGTCAGCCTGTCGCCTAAAAGTTGTAATACACCTGAAACCCTCAAGTCCCTCAGTCGCCTCTTACGACACCCACGGGTAGGAAATGGGGTGATGCTATTCTAATCCGGCATCACACGGCAAATTGTTACTTACTTCAAACAACTAGACCTTGTACTCACCAATAAAGTTTCTAAATTATCTCTTTGTTTACTGAGGTACTTACTACCTTTACTTTGTTGAATGGTATGGTAGTGTTTAGTTTAAAAACGATAGACACATTGGAGGCACATGATAAATGAGACCAACAAAGTAAAGTGTCTTCGAGTCTGCTTCGTCTTTTGCTTATTAGAGAAAGTGGCCAGAATCACAGAATAAATCTTGTGTACAATAAATGGTAAATAAATAAATAATAGTACTAGCGCAAAGTAGCTAAAATCTGCTGAGGAAACTTCCTATTTGAATCAAGAGCATTGTGCAACCTGTTTAGCAGATCATGGTTACTGTTGCAAGTCATTTTTCAAAATAATGTTACATTCAGAAATACGAGATAGAACTATTTTCGGTTCGGTACTCACCCAAAAAGATTTACACTTGTAAAATTCTGTAATATTTTTTTTATGGTTAGAGCAGATTTCCTAGTTTAATAGCGACTTGCAAATACTGTAAAATACTAGACAAACTTGCTATGTCACGCATTGAAAATAGAACCAGACAAGAACGTTTATTTATTGCGATGCCATTATAAGTGGCTGCAAATATTTTAAGGCTCTCAATGTTTAGTTTCAATTCTTAGGGGTTCGTAGATTTTCAGCTATGATCTTTAAATGTCAGTTGATTAATTTATTACCCAAGCCAAACGATATACCGTCATTCTACGATAAGAGAGCAAAGAGCTAAGTTCTTGGTTTTTAATTAGATGTTTCTACTGTATAATTATGGTGTCAAATTGTATCTCGAAATGTTGAGGACCGCAGATACTTACGTAGTCGGTCCCAAAGTTCTGTCACTGGCATATTATTTTTGAATTTAGAACACGGATTTGGAAAAGTTTTATTGCATTCCGTTTTTGAATGTTTAACAATTATTTTAAAACAATAAATAATCATTTGGCGCGATTTTTCACGATGGAGTGGACTTTGAAAGAAAACCGAATAGCAGTTTTGGCGTTGCGTCGCTGTGGGCACTCGCCGAGTACCATTTTCAAGTTGCTCAAAAAATTGAAAATAACGCTTAGGTTTGGGTATCGTACTATAACTAGGTACACTGAAGTCTCTAGTGTTGAGGACAAGAAAAGAACTGGCCGGCCTCGCTCCGCCAGAACACCAGCAGTGATCAAAGCGATCAAGGAGCGCATACGAAGAAATCCTGTCCGAAAACAGAATCTTATGGCTTTGCAGATGAAGGTTAGTAGAAAAACAGTCAAAAAGGTTTTAAACGAAGACCTTAAGCTGCGAGCATACAAAAAAAAGAGTGGGCACTTACTTAATGCCCGTTAAAAAGAAATGAGACTCAAAAGATGTCGGGTGTTGTTAAAACGGTACGCGAAAAACCGGCACCGCGATATACTTTTTACAGACGAAAAAATTTTTGATATAGAAGAAAAGTATAATAAACAAAACGATAGAGTGTACGCTACCAGCTCTGAAGAAGCAGGAAACAAAGTTCCGCGGGTGCAACATGGGCATCATCCCTCTTCAGTCATGGTCTGGTTAGGAGTCTCCTACTATGGGCCAACTGAGGTTCATTTTTGCGAAAAGGGGGTCAAAACCAGCGCAAAAGTGTACCAAGAGACGGTTTTGGATCGGTACGTCAAAGACCTGCCCAACACACTATTTTCAGGACATCACTTTGTATTCCAGCAGGATTCTGCGCCCGCTCACAAAGCCAGGACCACTCAAGCCTGGTTTGAACGTCAAAACATTGAGTTTATAAGACACGAAGATTGGCCTTCCTCCAGTCCGGACCTTAATCCTCTGGACTATAAAATTTGGCAGGTCTTAGAGAGCAAGGTCTGTGCTAAGCCCCATAAAAATTTGGAGAGTCTGAAGTCAGCCATAGTTAAAGCAGTCGCTGAAATCGACATGGATATGGTGCGTGCTGCGATAGACGACTGGCCGCCGCGGTTGAAGGCCGTTGTTAAAAGCAAGGGAGGTCATTTCGAATAGTTTTATGTTATTTTGATTCTTCGATGATTGTATTTTTAATTGATATATAAATTTTTAAAAACGGATTGGTACTTTTTATTTTATCAGTATTTTCATATATGACAGAACTTTAGGACCGACTACGTATTTTAGATCTTTTTTACAAAACACCTTTAGCCAACTAACGTCCTTAATTTTTTTACGGCATGAATTTTGTGAAATATACTTACGTATCTACTTACCTATATCGTACCCGCTGCATCCGTATAGCTTCTTTATGGTTGTGTACCAGTTCTATTTTGTTATGAGTTCTCAAAGTGTTATTTAGTAGGTACCTATATACGTTTATATTGCGTTTTAACCTTGCTTGTGAAAGGCATGTAAGTGTTGCTTTATATTAATTATTTCCTACATGCATTAAGATTGATACTGTAGTTAGTTACAAATATTTTAAGGGGTAAATCAGTCTATGAAACTGAACTACTTGCACCAAGGAACATAGGTCGAAATATGAAAAAAAGTTTTGATCACACATACAAATTGGTCGATTGGTACATTTTGTACGGGAAGTCCAAAATCTTTTTTCATATTTCGACCTATGTTCCTTGGGAAAAGTTGTTCAGGTTCATGGGCTGTTTCACCCCTTAAAATATTTGCAGCTAATATTTTTCAACCTGTACTAGTAATGTACTAGTTAACAAAAGTTTTAATTAACAGAACCGGCTTCAGCTCCTCGTATTTAGTTGAGTCGAAGTTAGTTGGAAATGGATAACGGGAGATTTTGCTTTTAATACGCAACTTCCCTATCGTAGCCTATAAATATTAAAAAAACAATTTCATTAAAAAAGGCCCTATCGGCATCCCTCAAGACATTTAAACAGTATTACAACCGCGCGATAATCGCTTAAATCAAGCGATCAGCCGACGTCAGTGTGACCAGATAATGAAAAAACTCCCAAATTCTGTCAAAATTAAAAAATAAACGTAGTCTTATGCCCGTATTTATAAATCGCACTCAACTCAGATCGATCTTGAGTGCAACTTTGAGATGCTGTTAGTATTGACTGACATTTAACAAAATCGCTCTTGAGATCGACTTCAGAGTTAAGTGCGATTTAAAATACTGACCTTAATTTTGTGATAACTCGGTAAGTTCACGTCGCAAAGATACAGCCTATTCGGGGAGTCATGCATAGTAAAAGAGATTCTGGCCACCCTGGCCAATAATATAAATTCTGGACACCAAAATCAAAATATGACAATTAAAATGAGACCTACTTACCAAGGTTGCTGAATAATCAAATATTAGTTATTTTTTGTTACAAAGTCGCTAATAGTAGCAAAGTAGGTAATTTTATTCCTTCGGGCAAATTGTTCACTATAATAATGTCAATGTAATTGTCTATACCATGATTTTTATCCAGATAGACTAAATTGACACTTAGTGGGTTGCCACGTTATTGTATTTAAAAATAATAAAAAAATAGTGTTGTGCCCTGAATGATCAAGTTATATGATTCAAAGATTATGATTGAATCTTTTTGAAAATAAATTAGGTTAATTTAATTTTCCATTAATAAATTGGTCAGTTTCCGTCCGTCGATCGTCCTCTTGGTCAAGTCAAGTCAATGTCTGTCTCGTCTGTCTGTCAAGGTCCACACCAACCGGCCAGTAGAAAGAAGTCGCAGAAAAGAGTGCAACACAACGCAACAAGAAAAGATAACAGAAATTGGATTTATAAGCGCAAGGAATATTCAACCACCAATGCCAATTTATTCAACATTACATTTTAAATTACTTACAATATTATTCATTGTTGGTTTCTTTAAACTAAACGACAAGTTTACGTATAAACGTAAAGTAACGTATACTATTTACGTGACCGAAAGTCAAGTATTTATTATGCATATTTATCTAAAAATAACTACACCCAGAATTCATCTCACAACAGTTCAATGAATAAAATAAATGAGTCAAACCACAACACTAGACTTGTGATGACAACATTTTAAAACAAAAAGGGCATTCTTAGCTGTCAGTTTAGTCTATCTGGATAAAAATCATGGTTTAGTTCCTTGAGAGGAACGCACTAAAGAACTTAATCTGGCAACACTGATTTAAATTCGCAATTGGGTCACAATGTAATTAGGTCGGGAGACGATGTCACCATGGTGGAGTCATCCCGTGGTTCCCCATCACGTTAATGACACCCGGGGGTTTTGCTACGGGCTTAGAGAGCTTTTTTATTGGGCTGAATAATGTCTTTGCTTATAAATAATCTGTTCCTTTTTCTTGCTCAAGGCTGTGTAAAGACTGGTACCTACCTACTATATGCTTCCAGGACAAAAATCAGCTTTACACTTTATAGTATAGAGAATAGTCCTGTCCTTTGCAGAAAAATAAGTTTAGGATAGAAAATATAGTAGACTGTTTTGAGTGAAATTGTTAATAATTTGAGCATATTTCCTCTTCGTTTTAGCCTCTGCTTTATTAGTTATAGCATAAAATATGTAAAATCATCACATCACATTTTAGTCATGAAGTACTTACTATTTGACTGAACTTGACAACGCTATTTTTAGTTACACTGAGTAAACATAAGTAAAAAAGTATAAAAACAGTTTCTTTGAAATTTAACCGCCTAATAAAATAAAGTTAGTCGTACTCGTACCTATTGATTACGCATGTTTTGGTGCATTTTTAGAATTCTAAAAATCCATTTTGAAAAGTGTGTGTATTTTTACGTACCTACGGTGATCGTTTTAACCTGATTTTTACCTTACAATTTCGGTGACTGTTTTTTATATGTCAAGAATTGTCTTACGTAGAAGTCGCAACATTTCGAAATTTTTTAACGGTTTTTTAGGATACCACTGTGTACACTGTGTAGTCAGTTAAATTTGTGTTAAATTACGACTTGTTTCTTAGCTCACGTTCCGGTCGACGCATTCGCTTTTTACATTCTTCATCGTTTACTTTTTTGGGTGAAAAGAAAAATGTCTTTGGTTGTTGTTAATTGTCTCCGTTCATTGTTTTTTTAGACTCGCAAAGAAACAAGAAAATAATCTACGTATATAAAATCTTGACGAAAATTTAACATAGTAACTATAAATAAAATCAAAATTAACTTTATATCATAGATATTTTTAAAATAGCTACATACCTAATATTTCAATTTCAACAGTTTGTAAGACGTCAAATAAAATGGAATGGATTTTAATCAAGGAAGTTTTAAAATACACATTTTACGCAGTTTAAATCTGAAATAAAGCCATAACTTATCCACGCTTTTAACTGTTAAACTTTTAATCACAAAATTCTCTGCAGAAGGAAGATTCAACATTGTTTATTTCTGAACAGAACCTTTTCAGCCGCTAATATAATTTAATATTCTAAGCTAAGTTTAGGAGTAGAATAGGAAACTGCTTTATCAAATTTAAATTAGACTAAGCCATTATTAGCAGCCGTTTTGCCGTGTGATGCCGGCTTAGAATAACATCACCCAATTTACCCGTGGGTGTTGTAGATAGCGACTAAGGGATAATTCGCCCAAAAAATAGGCAGCAGCGTCCCCTTGCACTGCGCTCGCCAATCCGTTTGGCAAGTGCGGTACGCATGGAAATACCCCATTAGAGGGGAACCTATGTCCAGCAGTGGACTGTTCTTGTATTTAATATTAACAGCCGCTCTGGTACCGGGTCAATTGTAGGAATTTGTCGAAGGAATGAACTTGAATTTACCGTGAACGTAAGATATTGTTCTCAGAGCAGGTAAGTACATTTTCCCGATAACGGCTAACAATTTGTTACGCCGCTTGAGTAATGCGACGTATATTTCACATTGGGTTATTTCAAACCTATTTTAACCATTTAAATTGTTTAGAATCTTAAAATGCCTAAAACTTAATAAGGACTAAATTTTGTAATTATGATTATTTGCCGTGCACTATGAACGTCGTGTGATGCCGGCGTAGAATGCATCAGAACATTTCTACCTGAGGGTGTCAAAAGCGCCTAAGGCATAAATCCAAAATGGACAGCAGGGTTTCCTCCCTGTGGACTGTTTTGCTTGTTGATGTGATGATATGATTGATAATTAATAAATAAAAATATCTACTATTTTTCGTTTTCTCATGAATATCCAAACCAGAATGGGTACCTATATTTTACTTCCGTAAAAAGATCTCCATTCTCACTATTTTCTCGTGGAATTAGTATGTTTGTTTTTCCGTGGTAAAAGTAGATTTTGTTTCTCCGGGATGTTTCCGCTTTTTATCGGTGCTAAAAGATTTTTTAAATTGGTCATACAAACGGACAAACAAAACTCTATAAGTAATTTACAATTTGAACTCTGGAATTGCCCGAAGATGATGTTCGAAACCGGTCGCAGTTAGTTTAATTATCATCATTAAACAAATATACATAGTGGAACTAGTGAAAAAATGTTTTATTAATAAAATAAATCGATACACTTTATTTTTAAAAAGGCCATTTGATAATTGATTATGATATCTTAAAAGGTTACGACCTCTCAAATCAAATCACACTATTCATATTCTAAACTATTTTTTTTTTGTTTTATACCCAGCTTTATTTTGGGAAATCAATTTATTTAGATTTTACTGGACTGTTAATATTAATCTACTTTCCAATTTGGAGATGTATTGTTTAAGCATTCATAATTATTATTTTAACGTGTTTAAGAACACGTTAAAATAATAACTATGAATACTTAATTTATTTTGTTATGAGCTCCCGATATTTCGATATAATACTGTTGGAGCGTCATGATTACTGGTAAAGAGAAGTATCTGCGGGTGGCTGTTAGGGGAACAACATTATGAATTGTGTAATCAACCGCGGTAGTTTAAAATTTTGATACAACAATAGAAGCAAATTTCATTTTACTATATATCCTTATAGTGGTTAAGTGGTTGTTATAACTAACATTCATGAAACACCACCCTTTTGACCCATGACCAAAATTAGGTCAATGCAATTTTGCGGTAAAACTGACACTTTTAACCTTCCCTAAACTAAAATGACTTCGCTCCCTGTCATACAATATTATATTAAACATGGTCTTTTGAGAAATACACACGCAATTTAATTTGGTTTTCTTTCTCATGCCGCCTTAGAATAGCATCGCCACATTTCATTCCCATGGCTGTTATAGCTAGTAAGGGACACGAACGAGGGTTTCATGAGCTGGTAGTCTGACAATCGTGTCCATCAGGATGGCGGGTGTATAATATCGAAATAAATCAATAATAAATGTGTTAAATGTACACTAAATGTACGTATTTGTACTTAAGTATCCACGTCGTACATTTATTAGTTTATTAGAAATAACGATTTCAAAGTGAGCAGCCATTCTGACGCCAGGATGGCGGGTGTATTAAACGGATGAACCAAACCTGACTATTCATGTATCACATAAATGTACGAGAAATGTACGCATCGCCTCACATAACAAACACTATTTTACTATCAAATTAAGGTCCTTAAATAGGTATCAAAAGTTAAATCTGCATGGCTAACATGCGTGCCACGACATATTTTGTCGTTTCATATGCGCACAATGTCACTACGGAAGAATGCGTAACTAATTCGCAGTGAAGTTAGCTGCAGAATAATCTATCTAAAATTATTATTATAACTTTGATAAATAAAAAATTATGGATCTTTGAATTAAATACTTACTGAGTATGTGAAATTAGAAACAGTATGGTACCTACTTTGGTTTATTTAATTAAATTATTAGTGATAATGATAAATTAAATCAAATACTTAGAATTTTGTGACATTTAAAGAATTTGATAATCAAATTATATATATTACTAGCTGGTACCCGCGACTTCGTTTCGCTGACTTAGTATTTTGGATGATAAAATAACCTTGTTTCCTTCACTAACGTCCTAAATTATACATGCTAATCTGGGCCCCTATTAGTGCTCCTTGTGGACTACGTCAGGAACACCAAACCTTCGAAGTCTATATGCCAGCAGAAACTACCCATCAAGCAGAACAACTTTTGCTTTCGTGCCATATCTTTATCTCGTATAGTTTAGGTGGGCTCCTGGTTGTGCACCTGGTGGTCTACATCAGGTACTCCAAAGTCTATATGCCACCAGAAGCTACCCATCAAGTTAAACATTTTTTGCTTGGTGCCATGTCTGTATCTCCTATAGTTTAGGCGGGCTCCTGGTGGTGTACCTGGTGGTCTACTGAAGGTACTTCAGACCCTCGAGTGGTGAAAAAAAGTAGCCTATGTCCGTTCTCGGTATCTTACTAATCTCTGTGTGAAATTTCATGATGATCGGTTTAGTGGTTTGGCCGTGAAAGCGTAGCAGACAGACAGAGTTACTTTCGAATTTATAATATTAGTATGGAAGTATGGATAATTACGGAAGATATTTATGAGTGATTTCTATAGATCAGAGTTCTGATTTAACTTTTGATACCTATTTAAAGGCCTTATTTTGATAGTAAAATAGTGTTTTTTTTATGTGAGGCGATGCGTACATTTCTCGTACATTTATTTGATACATGAACAGTCAGGTTTGGTTCATCCGTTTAAAATACACCCGCCATCCTGGCGTCAGAATGGCTGCTCACTTTGAAATCGATATTTCTAATAAACCAATGAATGTACGACGCGAATACTTAAGTACAAATACGTACATTTAGTGTACATTTAACTCATTAATTATTGATTTATTTCGATATTATACACCCGCCATTCTGATGGACACTGACAATCTGTCAATATTATATCGTCACTTAGGCCCGTATTACTGCACTCAGCTCTGAGATGTCATTTAGTACTGCCTGGCATTTGTCAATAGTTCAATACCGCTCTTCAGATCGATCTCGAGAGTTGAGAGCGGTTTTTTAATACGGGCCTTAGTCCCTTACAAAACATGAAATGCAAACTGATAGACAGTCATCTTAATTAGAATGGGAGATCCAATTTTTTTTTGTATATGGGGTGTAAGGGACAGCGTCCAGAATACTGATAGGGTGCAAGCAGACCATGAAACTGAACAACTTTCCCCTCGCAACATATGTCAGGAAACGTAAAAAAATGTTTGGCTTCCCATAGTAAATGCAATGAGCTGATCGCGATTTCGTATGGGAGGTCGAAAATTTTTTGTTATGTCAGGAAACGACAAAAAATTTTCCCCTAGGAACATAATATGTTCCTAGGGGAAAGTTGTTCAGTTTCATGGTCTGCTTGCACCCTATCAGTATTCGGGACGCTGTCCCTAACACCTGTATATTTGATTTCTTTTCCGCTACATGAACAGCTTGGTATAACAACAAGATTTTTTCTGGACCACTTTAATTTCGAAAACCTGTCTATTGAACTTTTTCAAACAACTTTATATTGTATTCAGTAAAATAATTCACCCATCCTTTCCAGAGAGCAGTCAAAAGACCTGCAATCGACATGGTGTTTCTGGCGGCGGAGGCGGCTGGTGGTGGCGCTTCTGGCGTTCTTCGGCTTCTTCAACGTGTACGCTCTGAGGGTCAACCTGTCTGTGGCCGTTGTCGCTATGACGGAACCGCAGGAAGTCAAACTGGAGAACGGCACTGTGGTCATGGTGAGTATTTGAATCATCATCATCATACGTCTGTGACAGACGATTTAAGCCTCAGGCAAGGGCACAGACACAGCGTTGCTTGGGGCGCAATTATGGAAAACGCTAGGTTACCTAGGAACTGCGCCACCCCCTCGGCCTCCCTGGCTGACTCCACAGGAACAAACAGTCGATACGTGCGGAGAGACAAAGAAACTTTCTTTTCCTCACGACATTGTGTTACTGTCTCATAACAGTTTATTATGAATCTTTTCATAAACATACAAGATTCAAGCATCGCTGAAACCGGGTTAGACCTCTATAAATTTATATTGACATGCCTTAGAAAACCGGGTTAAAGTCGACCTTATGTTAAAAGATTATGGACAACACTTGACCTATTTTATTTTGTTTGGCGTCAGTAAATTTTGAGATAAATTGCAAAGTAGACTTTGCCACATAAAATCTACTAGCTACTCAGATTTTGTAAAGAAAGGCATTTTTAACGGCAATATTAAGTTAGTAGTTTTATAAACTTGCAAAGATAACTTTGCCGTTCCTTTCTCTAGTTACTATTTACTAGTATACTTGAAAGCTAGGCACTACGAACGGCAAACATAAGTTAGTCACTTAGCTCTACTTGTATAGGGCGTATAAAAGAATACTTACGGTCGATTTGAAAGGACCTACGAAATGATCGTATTACTTTCTTGGTCTGGTAGTTTATGTACCTATTCGAGCAAATATTACTCTTGCCCGGTCATAAAATTCAGACAATGTTACGTAAACACTTGTTTATAAGAAATAGGTATTGTTATATCCTGAACGTGCCTGCATTTACAAAGATAAACAAATGAGTAGTTAGTTTTATGTCATCAGCAAAGCATCCGTGGCGACTTCACTACATAGTATAAAGCAAAGTCGCTTTTCGCGTCTGTATTGTCTTTAAAACTACACAACGGATGTTGATGCATTTTTTTTTAAATAGATAGAGTGATTCAAGAGGAAGGTTTGTACTTAGGTATAATACTTGCCTGAAAAACAACTTATTCCTACGGGAAAATGAGTTACAGCGGGCGGAGCCGCTAGTTGTTTATAGAAGGTTTTTTTCAGAAAATTTCTTACTCCTCCGGTTCTCGTCAACTGTTCCAAAGTTCTACAGGCTATCCATTATGTGTATGTACATCAAAATAAATAATAGTATTTTTATTCTTTCAGATGCCGGAATTCGACTGGAGCTCGCAGACCAAAGGCTTAGTACTGAGCTCATTCTTCTACGGATATATGGTGACGCAGCTGCCGGGCGGCTGGCTGGCAGCTAAAATAGGAGGTAACAGGTTTGTTCCTCGACCTCAGAACACCATTATGAAACCACTGTTAGACCTTTATCTTACGCAACCAAGCATTGTCGTCAATAGTTAGCAAGATTTTGTCACAAAGGGTCCACTCCTGTGGTCCTCGAATATAACTCATTCTCCTTGCCTTATCCCGTTCTGTCTCTGATTTGACGTAGAACCAAGTTTTTTACACACTCCGCCATTATGTAATTTGTGCTTTATGGTGCACTATTTCTTACGAATCATTCATTTGCCATTATTTGTTTCTAAAATACGAAGTGTCTAGGACTTGTGTTGAGCAGAAGTTGAAGCTAAAAATAGGCATAAAACATGTTTCTTTTTGAAATCTTGACCGCTCAACACCGTAAACACTGCGGAAATCTCAAAAAATGTATATCAGTTGGAGCTCTTAGTATACCTTCAAGCTTTCGCATAAAATTGCATGTTAAAATATAGTCGATCGTGCGTTGCATAGACCGATTACCCCTCGAAGTTTCAATATTTATACAAACTGCTGCAACAAGTGCTTTATTTTTACTTGTTTTCATTCTAATCACCGTGCAAATAAGTAAATAGGTACTGGCATTACAATAACCGAGTATTTTTGTATTATTTCAGGGTGTTTGCAATCGGCATCGGCGCTACGTCTCTGCTCACTTTGTTCACGCCGCCGCTCGCACACATCAGCACCGGACTGCTGATCGCCGTTAGAGTCGTCGAGGGACTCTTTGAGGTAGGTTTTACACACACACACACACATCTCTTTATGTCGGTGTGTTTGTTGTCTGCATCGGCGCTACGTCTCTGCTCACTTTGTTCACGCCGCCGCTCGCACACATCAGCACCGGCCTGCTGATCGCCGTTAGAGTCGTCGAGGGACTCTTTGAGGTAGGTTTTACACACACATCTCTTATGTCAGTGTGTTTGTCTGCACCGGCGCGACGTCTCTGCTCACGTTGTTCACGCCGCCGCTCGCACACATCAGCACCGGCCTGCTGATCGCCGTTAGAGTCGTCGAGGGACTCTTTGAGTGACTATCTGATTAAGGAAAGAATCCAGGAAGTGGGTAGCAGCTTCCGCCTGGCAAGCGTGGTGAGAATGGGGAAGGCCCATGTCCAGCAGTGGACTGTTGTCGCTGTAGAAGTAGTAGTAGATCGTCTTCTAGACGAATGTCCCGGTGACATTTTTTTAATGTAATTACCTTTCAAGGTCCACCAGCCGGCCAGTAGAAAAAGCTGGAGAAAAGAGTCTACAACATCCTCTCCCTCAGTATTGGAAACCAATACCCAAGGTCTGGCGCCGACAGACATGTTTATTGAATCACGAAACCGCCTTACTTATTCAACACCACCACTGAAAAAAAATCATATCTTAAAGTCGAATGACATCTAAATTCTCCAAATTAATCGATTTTCGTTTTAAAATGTAGTAAATGTTCATGCAGACATTCAAATCCCTATTTGCTATGATTTTCCAGGGAGTGACATATCCGTGCATCCACGCGGTGTGGTCCCGCTGGGCGCCGCGCGAGGAGCGCGCGCGGCTGGCCACGTTCGCGTTCAGCGGCTCCTACGCCGGCACCGTCGCCTCCATGCCGCTGTGCTCCATGCTGGCTCATTACACCGGCTGGCCGGGGATATTCTATGTGTTTGGTAAGACTTGGTTTGCTCCAATTAGGATCTTTCTTGGGCCACAGATCACTTATATATTTGTTCTGGAGTATACCTTAAATGCCACGTTATTTTAAGAAAATATAGATGGCGCGCAACAGGATACTGGGTATTACTATAATGTTATCTCTTTGATCGGAGCGTCAGTACGAACAAAAAAGTTCATACCTAGCTCCTAAACCGCGCCATCTATATTCACTTTTATACTACTCCTAGATAGAAAGTGCCATATTGGACTAGAATCGAGGACTAAATACGTTGAAAAAGAAATGAGACGTCACAGGCTTATCCAGAATTCCCATACAACGACTGTTCATAGGTTTCTAATTTACTGCGGGCTGTAATATTGTCGTATAACTGACGGACTATGAAGAAAATAGTTATGAGAATAATGACAATATATTGAAAACCTTTCGGTTGCAGAGGTCAAATGGCAGTCGCTGTGTAAAAACTTGGTTCGAAGTCAAATCCCCTAGGTTAGGTAGCCTAGCCGACCCCGACAGAGAACGGGATAAGGCAAGGAAAATGCTAGCAAAAACTTTTCGGCTGCGATCTTACCATAAAATTGAACAGCTTTTTCTATGGACCAACGATGCGAAACGAGTATTTATTTACTTTGTATAAGAAGTCTCTTACACTTCTGTCTTGAAACATTAATACAATGTGAACACCAAATATATTAGGGGTATACCAGCCCTTAAAACTGATCAATTTTCCTTAAGAAGGTCATGTTAACATCCCGTGGAAATTACGCTAGCTTCGATACGTTTTGCGTGAGTGGTCTAAATATCTAAACAAATCCAACCCGCAAATGATTACAGGCATATGCGGGCTGGTGTGGACGACGATATGGTGGATCGTGGTGAAAGAATCTCCCGAGAATGACCCGCACATCACACCGGCTGAACTCAAATACATACAGGTGATTCAGCAGATTCTACAATAAATTGATTTTTTTATACTTAAGGGGATGTATTACTCGTAGGTCCTACGGCGCAATTTAGGTATCCGATTATCCGATCAGTGGTCATGAGTTCTCCGCCCGACGAAGAACCACCGATTGGTTGAAAACGTCGCAGAACGTCGCGGAAATACGTAACGTAAAACATGACAAACGAGTGATCCGGTCAAAATATTTATTTAGATTTTAGACTGTTAATAATTATAGCTTTATTCATTGCGATTACAAAAGCCTGCATAATTTCCCATTTGTTTGTCGTGTATAGATACCGAGTTACAGTGTTATTATATGATGATAAAACAAAATCAGAAAGTTGTGAACTAGACAGTGGTAACGTAAAATAATACGAATAAATGCGGCCTCCCCGTTTCAAACTTTCCAACTTAAATGCGGATGCCCTTACAAATGCTTTAAAATTTCTATACTAGCCTCGAACAACATAACAATTTATTGTCTCAAGTCAAAGGGCCCGAAGTTTTTTTTCCTGTGCACTAAAATGTACTATGATCGTTCCAGGATTCCCGCGGTACAACAGTGGAAGGCTCCAAGATCCGGCACCCGTGGCGCGCCATGCTGAAGTCCGGGCCGGTGTGGGCCATCGTCATGGCGCACTTCAGCGAAAACTGGGGGTTCTATACTCTGTTGACGTTCCTGCCCACTTTCATGCAAGGTTCGATGCATTTAATTAGTAATAGTAAATTTATAATCTTATCTTTTCTCCGTCGGACTTCTTTCGTGGCGTGGACTCTTCTCTCAGGGTAAAGATCTGACCACATTAACTGCTTCATAATTGTTTTCTTTCTATTCTGCCTACGGTAAAACGCAGCGTGACTTACGCAACGGAAGCGGTGTACCATGTCCCATACAATCCCATACATTACAACCGGAACGTGCGTGTACACGTGCACGCATACGAGTTGCACACGCAGGCGACCCTTTAAAAAATCAAGTTTTCTTAAACGTCAAGTCCGCAGGGAAATGCGTGATTCGATCGCTTATAATCGTACAAGGTGTATATCTTTAGGGGAGGTTTATGTTCGATGATAAAGGCGTGATTTGTGTATAATATAACGAAAAAGTATTTTTTTCTTTTTGTAATTAATTTGCTATTCACGTTTTATCATTATCAAAATTGCAGATGTGTTCAACTTTACGACGTCAGCGACGGGTTGGCTGAGCGCGATCCCGTACCTCGCGATGGCGCTAGTGCTGCAGGTGGCGGGACACTTCGCCGACTGGCTGCACGCGCGAGGCACATTCAGCCTCACCAACATTCGCAAGCTGTTCAACTGCGGCGCGTTTCTAGCACAGGTAGGAAGATACCACGAAAACAGAGTCAAGTGGGGTTTCTCGGCGGATTGCGGTTGCGGTGCTGTCCAAACTATGGCACACTTACTATCCTGCCCCAACTTCGCAGACTTAAGCATACTTCAAGACCTGCAGAAAGCAAACCCTAGAGGCATTTCCGTGGCCAAGCACTGATCAAAGATTGTTAAACTTGTTACCGTCGACCCGATGAACAATAAGCACAGGTATTGCTTTTAATATTAACTTGACAACGTCATCGACGGGTTGGCTGAGCCCGATCCCGTACTTCGCGATGGCGCTACTAAGTGCTAGTGCTGCAGGTGGCGGGACACTTCGCCGACTGGCTGCACGCGCGAGGCACATTCAGCCTCATCAACATTCGGAAGCTGTTCAATTGTGGCGCTATTTTAGCACAGGTACAACTTTCAACTCATTTCTTCTATTAATACGAAAAACAATGTGATTACGGGAGAATATTACAAACCACGGCAAAGACCAGAAGTACCTATAGCTTTCCGAGGCAAAGTAGGGCTTATAAGCTTAGCAAATGATTTAACTATTTGTATATCCTTTCAGACAATATTCATGGTGTGTGCGGCGTACTCCACCACGGTGACGAGTTGTGTGGTGTTCCTGACCATCGCGGTGGGGCTCGGCGGGTTCGCTTGGTCTGGATTCAGGTATGTAAAGCCTCATACTTGTACAATATCTGTAGCTTAGCTTAGGATCGCCGCAGCCGTAGGCCCCGGTTGCTGTCTATGATTACTTAGACGGTGGTCGATACACAACAATGTCAGAAGCCTGCTGCTACTTGTAGAAGGCGGTTGAAATATTCTGACACTAGACGTTGGACGACTCGGTGACCCACATGAAAAGAGAGAGAGATACCTTTGGATCTGTATCTTTGGACTTTGTTATCATGTGTGGCATAATCCACTACAGTGACAGGTTGTCATAGCAGTGGGAATCGGCTGGTTCGCTGGGTTCGTATTTAGCCTCTATGCTTGTATGTCTTAATAGCATGGGACTTCGGATTCAAGTAAAACCTTGTACTTGTATATTCCGGATTCAAGTGTAAAGCCTCACACTTGTTTATTAGTATGCAAAGCCTTATACTTGTATCATCATGATATGAACAGCCTTGAGACGTTCAGTTGTAATACCCCTGAGCGCCTCTATAGACTTCATTGTTCGGGTGTTGATTTAGGGTGAAAATAAAAAATACGAAAGAAGTATGCACACAGATCCCTCCGGAAAAGAAGCATGATTGATAAGATAATGGTTAATTGTTTATTTATTTTTACAAATTAGTAAATTTTACATTTAGCTTTCTGTAAGTCGCAATAAGTCATTGTAAAAAAAAGAAAAATGTTCACTTTTTTTCACTTTTCACAAATGTTCACAATTTTTCACTTTTTGTTTGTACACTTTTTTATTTCTTATAACAATTGTATGAACGCAGCGCAGATGGCGGTAAATGTTTATTTATAATAATTAGGTAGAGATCTCTTGAACTGTAAAACTTTATATTCATGAATGTTATCTCGTGCGTTTCCAGTGTAAACCATCTGGACATAGCACCACCCCATGCCAGCGTCCTTATGGGTTTGTCCAACACCATCGCCACTCTACCCGGCATCGTCAGCCCACCGCTGGCCGGAGCCATCGTTACTCACAAGGTAATATTATTCTACTATAGTCTGGCCACTTTAAAAGTCCACTTTGAATGCTTGCTTGCCAAATGCTAGTTGCGGTAGTTGGTTAGAGGTGCCTCTTAGTGTTGACAATGAAAATTGCAGGTTGAAATACAGCCTACGCTAAAATACTAGTTTTCAAAACCATACCTACTTTTTTTCAAGAGAAGTGTTATTATGTGTTTTCGAGAGAATGTACTTATGTTTGTCTTCTCCTATTTAGAGCCATTGTCCTTTTCGGTTGAGTATTTATATATGTGGACAAGTAAATTATTTTTCACGGGCTACAACCCAAACGGCTAGGCAGATGTTGACATTTATGAGGTGTAGTCATATTCTTATCAGCAGCGTGAGTTACACTGGACAAATCCTAATTTCATAAATTCAAAATTACGAACCTTGAACACAAAATAGAAATTTGAAATTATCGCAGTCGAGTTAAAAAAATAATAATAATTTAAATCAAATCAAATTATACTTTTACTTCCTCTTCAGACGGCAGAAGAATGGCGTATGGTGTTTTTCATATCGAGCGCCATCTACCTGGTGGGCGCGGTAGTGTACGGCGTGTTCGCGTCCGCCGAGAAGCAGCCCTGGGTCGTGGAGTTGGAGCCCGAAGTCAGCTTCGACACCGAGACCGCCTCCGTCACTACCGCCAGGGGGTACGACGGTAACAGCCCCAGTAGCGGGTACGAGAATAAAGCTATGGACAATTCCGAAATGTAGAAAAAAAGAATAAAAGTTTCAATGGCTGAACCTGTTCCAATACAATGAGAATAAAGCTATAGATAATTCGGAAATGTAAAAAAAATGTCTGAAAGACTATATTCAATGCAACAAGCTATTTGGATATCTTAAGGGCTGAAACTGAATAATTTTGTCCGAATGTATATCGTAAGAAACAGCCAACAGTCATTTTGGTTTGCGAGATTATATTTACTTAGGAAAATTAATAACAAAATAGGGTTTATTTAAATATTTCAAATATTTTCGCATCGAGCGCTTGTAAATTCTATTATTTTAAGACAAAATGTCACATAAGTAATGTATCTAGTGAAATTGTATTGAAGTACCAACTAAGAAAGAGGGCGCCACTGTAGTGTTCCTTTATTCTTTATACAGTGGCGACAGTATATAATAGCTTTCATGTTTAACCTCTTTATCTTCGCAAAATCTGCAAAAATAACATTCGCTCATATTTTGTTATTTTATAATAGAAATTGGTTGGTCTTAATTTTATAGGTTAAGTTAAAAAAAAATATTGTATAGCCTCGTAAGGCCCAGAGCAAGATATCTTGCATACTCATTGTATCCCATGGTCCCTCCCATGGTACTTAATTTTTATAGTAGTTCAGGCCCAGCGCTTGAATTAGAGATATTTCACTCAATGTTTATTTTATTGTAATATTGGTTTAAGGGTACATTGTTTATGGTACTTGATGGTCTCTAAGTGTATTTTTCTTCAAATTCATTAAATAAATAATACGAAATATTTAGCTGTCAATTTCCATAAGCGGCAAATTTGAAATCACTACGACGCAAAAATGAATAAGTACCGCAGGCGCCACCTTGGGTTTCTATGAGTTCTTAATGTTAACTTGTGCTGGGCCTGAATGACTATATTAAAAAGTACCACCGGTGACCCCTTGGGCCTTACGAGGTTATTACAGGGTACAAAATATTACAGTATCATGCAGTATTCCTTAATTTGTAATTTGTTGTAACAGTTTAAATTTGTTTCCATATGGTATTTCTAAATATTTTTACCTGAAACGTACTAAGAACTCATATGGAATTACTTTTTTTCGTTGACATCTATTTTTTGTTTTGTTTGGCACGAAAGTGTCCAGATAGACTGCTAACGCCAATCTGCGAGGCATCGATCTCTTAAGTGTCTTATCTTAGCGACAACACGTTAAGAGTATCATTCACAGACATGGCGCGCACAAAATGCGTCTTTCAAATTTTATGTGCCGTCTCGACGCCCGCGCGGCAAGCACCCTAATGCGCGATAGGGACAGGTAGCAGGCTTCCTGAGAAACCGCCTCGAAAACAGAGTAAAATCGAGGTGCGGGCGTTAACGTTTCCCTACCCCTAAATTTCAACCAAATTCTATAATTTTGGTCTTGATCGCTTAGGTATAAGCTAAACTAGGTTTATACGTTTCGTTTTTGACCAAATTTTGTACAGTTTTGTAAGTAACCTCACTCAAACATGAAGATTTTTCAGTATCAAAAAAGTGTATTTTTGTTCCTCATTATTTCTGAAACTATAATATATATCAAAAAAATAAAAACGCATAAACTTAGTTTTTGTGAATTTAAATAAAATACCTATAAATCAAAACGATTGGTTACCGGTAAGTATGATAAAAACGTTAACGCTTTTTGTATGAAAATTTTCAGCTGCACGATCCTCTTAAGGGTTTAAATAGGTATATCGGCAGCCCCTTAAGGTGAGCCTTAATTTGCACTGGTTTTTTATCCTGTATAAATTGGACTTTTAAATGGATTCCTCGAGGAGCAAAAATGACTTATCATAGAAGACGATACCTGAAATATTTGTTCTCGAGACATAAGAGATCGGTGCCTTGCAAAATAGTAACATCAGTCCCTCTGGTTAATCCATAACCAATTTTACTTCTAAATGAAAGATCTGCTTTGACTAGTATTATTGTGATAATAATAAGTCAAGCATCAAGAAATCTGGCAATAAATCTATAGTCTTATTCAATTTGAAGATTCGATTTCGGTTCACTCACGAAATTGAGACTTAATGGTTGTCTCAAAATATAAAAACATTATGTGAGTATTAGTCTTATATCTTATAATATAAGGTTAATAAAAATAATAAATAGTGAACTACAATAGATCCCATTCTCTTAATACTTTACTTTCAATATGTTTAATTGTTTTGTGATGATTTCTTGATTCTTGATGGTTTTAGCTTTAAGTATATTTTTCTGTATATAATGATGATCTTATATTAAATGCAGGGTGTAAGGGACGGTGTAACGAAAACTTTGGAACTGAACTTTTTCTATGGGTGGTACCTTAATAAACGCGAATTTTTTTTTCGACCTTCCATACAAAAATCCCGATCAGGTGACTGACGTATTGGATTTTTTTTCGTTTACCATCACAGCCGTCCTAGAAAAACTTGTTCAGTTTCATGGTCTGATCCCGCCTAAAGTTTTCATTACACCGTCCCTTACACGCCATATATGTTCGTGCTGTATAAAAATTCGTCCTATAAAATTATGTAAATGTTTGTTGTAATATCTGCAATGAGTGTGATATGATGATATGTTAAAGAAGACTATGTATACAGTATACCTACTACTATTACGAAATAAATGTATTGAATCATAAGGGATAAAAACTACTTTGTGTGAAAACTAAACCTATCCTATCGAATTTATGTCCTATCCCATACCGCAAAGCCAGTATCAAATTCACTGTCCGTAACGCCATCTGATTTAAGTTATATGAAGCTGAATTCCTTAGGTAGGAAATAAAAACTTTCATGCTCCTACTCATCATAGGTGTGATGCTAAAGTAGGGGCACTAATTTATTACTCATCAGATATCTATTTTTTAAATTGCTATGTGTGTGTGACTCTCCCTGGCAAATGGGATAATTTTCGATAATTTGTAGAAATTAATTGCACAAAATCCGGAATTTTTCGGGACCCAGTTTAGAAGAGTGGTAAGGAAAAGAACTTGCTTGAACTTGAAAGGGGCAGATCCTCGCTGCAGCACGGCCCAACATAGATGTCAGACAAATTGTACGTTTTTCTACCTTTCAAACATCATAAACTAATATAATACATAATTTAGCATGCACGGGGAAAAGAAAATTAGCTAACAGTATCAGCGCCATCTATTGTATGTTTTGTGAAACATAAAAGGAACCATGTCACATAAAAACAATCAAATGGAAATTTTTAAATAAATGAGACGTTTGATTAGTCAATGCCACCAAATATGTTTATGTGTAACTACGCAAAGTATAAGAATTAATGCAAAAATATATTAACTGAAAAACTAGTTCCGGGTGTCCAAAAATCGACACCCTTTTTTGTCTCTTTACTTTCAAGGTCGGCCAATCACGATTCGTAACTCACTTCAGATTTGTTTGCTTTTAAAACTTTTTATCACTATATTTGCCGATTTCTTTTTGCTGATCTGCTGATTATTTCTTAGTTCTATTTATTTAATTATTTTTCATTTATTTCAAAAGTTATTTTATGTGCAAACAATTAGGCAAACTAAAAAGTTGCAAAAACAGTCCCAAGTCCCACCGCCGGTTACGAACGCACTGTGACGTCACAACCGCCGCAAAATCTTTGTCGGCAAAGTATAAAGGGAACCGCCACTTTGAGGCGCCGCTTTTTCCGAAACAATCTGCAAGTGTCGTGCGAGCCGCTCATATCGAAGAAATGGCTTCGGAACAAGTTACCAACGCAAATGTCCTGACGTACAAACTCCTGGACCTCATGGAGAGAACAGGATACCCCATCGTCCAGCAAAATGGCCAAAGGAAGTTCGGCCCGCCTCCAGACTGGACTGGCCCGCCACCCCAAAAAGGCTGCGAAGTTTTCATAGGGAAACTCCCTCGAGAAATCTTCGAAGACGAGCTGGTACCAATCTTCGCTAAGATCGGGAAGATTTACGAAATGCGCCTCATGATGGACTTCTCTGGTTCCAACCGAGGGTACGCCTTCGTCACCTACACCAACAGGTCGGATGCCTTCAAAGCCGTAAAAGAGCTCAACGGTTTCGAAGTTCGCCCTGGCAGGCACATTGGCGTCGTGAAGTCCGTAGACAACTGTCGCCTGTTCGTCGGCAGTATTCCTAAAACGAAGACCAAGGAAGAAATCTACGAGGAATTGTCAAAAAGAGTATCGGGGATCGTGGACGTGATACTCTACAAGAACTGCTTCGATAGGAAGCTGAACCGAGGGTTTGCGTTCGTTGAGTTCGCTTCGCACCGCGCGGCGGCCATGGCTCGCAGGGCGCTGGTGCCTGGGTGCGTCAAGCTGTGGGACCAGGAGGTGATGGTGGACTGGGCAGAGCCTGAACCAGACGTGGACGACGATCAGATGAAGAGGGTAAGTTGCTATGCGATATTTTCTTGGCTGGTGCGTTTTTCTGCTATGCGTAATTTATTCCTTGTCGTGACATCGCCCAAGAATTGGTGCTAGGGTCCGGTCCGCGTACTATTCGGTCAGAGTAGACTTTAACGGTATAGTCCCAAACTGAAAATTAATGAAATATTCTTTGTTCATAATGATGCCTACTAAACTATCCTTCGGCTTTTTTTGGTCGGTAGGTACCTAGGTATTAGGAATTGTAGGGAACTATCCCGTGAAACTGTACAACTTTCCCCAAGGAATATAGGTCGAATTTAATATTTTCTACAAAATCGTGGCTGGCATGGTAATTTTTTTTTTCTGACCGATTTAAAAAAAAATTACTACTCCAGTAATTTCTGTGCCAGTACTCTGTAGTTTGTTTTATTCTATGCCTAATTTGTAAAGCAATGGCAACAACTGTAAACAGCAGCGATTGTTTATAAAAGTTACCCATCTGTATTTACATCTATCATGTTACCTACCACAACCATAGGTATTGTTAGCAAACAAAACTTGAGCATCTTGTTTCTTGAAATATATTTTAGTCAAGTACCTACCAAATTAAGATTAGATTTCATTTTGTTATTCTGTTGGTAGGTGGCATAAGTATCCAAAAACTAGAACATTTTAAATTACTTGCAGGTAAAAGTGCTGTATGCACGAAACTTCCAAATTGGAACAACACCTGACACAATACAGTCTGTATTTGAAACTGCAATTGACGCCAAACTTGAACGGGTCAAAAAGATTTATGATTATGCTTTTATACACTTTTTCACCCGAGAACATGCTGAGCTTGCAATGAAAACAATGCAAAATGCAGAGGTTGATGGCAGTGTTATTGAGATTAGATGGGCCAAGCCTGTAGAAAGAGAATTGTACAGAATCCAAAAGCTGAGGCGTGGCAATGCGAAGTTTAATAACAGTCTTGACTTGTCTCAAACACTCTTACTTTACAAACAGCACCTTGAGAAGAAGGAATATGCGAGTTCCCCGAAGGAGGATGAGGGAATTGGATCAGCATGTGGTTCACCAACTGACAGCAAGTCCACATTTGCATACAGCCCCCCTAAAGAGAACTACTACACATTGGCTCCTGCTAAACTTGATTCAATGTGCAAAAGGTGGGTTTTAATTTTGAAAATGTTGTTAATTTTTCATTTCTTGCAGACATTGTACAACATTTATTTGCTTTAGGTACATGTGGGCGCCACCTATGTATGACTACAACAAGTACATGGATGGATCTGGGGCAGAAGTGTGGGTTGGCCGAGTGGAACTTCCACAAGTGAGTGTATACCTATGATACCTACTGATATTAAATTTTTGAGCACATAAGAACATGGTTTGAAATATGAGATTTTTTGGACCTCTCATACAAATTGACTTGGTTAGTCTGCAATGTTGTATAGGAGGTCCAAATATATTTTCATATTACGACCCCAGTTGGGGGAGGCCTCCACGTAGGGGAGTATTAGTATTCCTTGGGGGAGGCCCATGTCTGGCAGTGGACTGTTTTTACTTTATTAGCTTTTTTTTTACCGGACCTGCACTGAAACTTGGTCTGCAGATTACCAATTTAGCCAGTGTCAAGTTGTACACTTGTATAACTTCCAATATTTGCAGGTGGGTATGCCGCTGCTGAGCACGCCGCGCCGCATCGGGCCGCTGGCGACGCGGCCGTGCCTCTCCATGCAGCAGGCGCACGTGGAGGCTGCCGAGAATGCGCTGCACTGCATCAAGGTTAGCTATTGTGCGAAAGGGACGTTTTGCGATGAGTAGACATTTTGCGAAAGGGAGACAGTTTTGCGTCAGAAGGATGTGGGTTCTGCAGGTCTCTATACATCTCTTCTCAAAATGTTAACTTTTCATGGCATCGCCCTATTTCTAGCTATCGGAGTCGTTAAAAGGCTGCTAAGGGATTACTATTGGGCAGCAGTACTCCTTGTGAATATCTATTTACAATACCTTGCATTGCTTTCGCCAATCTGCCGAACGTTGAGTATAGCAAAAAATGGGCCTCATTAGAGGTCTTATGTCCAGCAGTGGACAGTTGTGGCTGGCTATAAAATAGTACTAGTAGTATGGACCTATCGTAGCGGTATCGTATCGCATATTTATAGCAATTTTCAATTGTATGTGTTACAGATTTACTTGTGTGTGTTGTGAAATACCTACAGTATAGGTAATTATTGAATTTTAATTACAGATCCTCCGCCAAGACCTGATCCAGCGTTCGTCCCCTGCGCTCGCCAGCCCGCTGTATCCAGCGGTGGTGCAGCCGGTGTACGAGTACCCCACAATGTTCGCCCGCCCGCCGCCCTCCATACCCGTCTCTATGCCTACAGTGATGCCAACTGTTTGGCGCGCCATTTGAAGCTAGTATGTATTTTTTAGGTTAAGATAACTGATAAGTGTCTGTCATCCCGCACTCGTCTTTGGACTTCTGATGCCATATTCTATCGCTCAGAACCACCATTTTCTCGAGGCAGGTAGTGTTAACCATCACGCTTTCTTGCTCTACTAAGTATCTGTTCTGTGCGATAGATGTGCGCATGGGAAAAGCCAAATCTGTATTGGCGAGGTATAGGCAGTTGGGGCCCAAGCCCAAATCCTAGAGTTAAGAATAGGTACCGGTACCTAATGTAGAAAAGTTCCTTACCCACTGATAATTTAGCTGATAGTTAAGACAGTACCATACTTAGCAGGTACGCAAATTTACGGCCATTGTGGCAAAGTTTCCTTTCATGTATTAGAATAGATTTTTATGTAAGTATTAGAACTTTCAGAATGCAATGTAGATTCAAGTTTGAAAGTTGAACTTTCTTAACTAAGTAAATCTAAACATTTTGTATTTTGAAAGTTCTAATTTCTTTATTTTAAAACTTTATTAATTAAAAATCTTGTTCTGTTTTTGAAAAATGGTTATAAGATTGTTACTTTAGACTTTTGTTTTGAGAGTTTTTATGGATTGTTGTAGAAGGAAATGCTTACTCTATTTTATGATAAAATAGAAAGTGTTTCAGTTTGAATGAGATTTATGAAATGTTATAAGTAGATAAGTATAGAATTTATTAGTGTTAGTATAATTGTATTTTTGCCATTTGTTTCGAACAAAACTTGCAGAAGTTTTAACGACTTTTTGAAGTTTCATAAAGTTTATTTTAGTGACCATCTTTTTAGACGCCTAATCGCAGTGTTTCCATTGTATTTTGTTTGATTTGGGCTTGCTTATTGACATGTTTTTCTAATTACTTTTCTCATCACAATATTTGTTTTTTGTAGTTAATTATTTTTTTTGACTAGGCACTATTTACTCGTGTAAAGCCGCCTAAGCAGTGCTTACTTGTGCTTATTTAAGTATAAACAGAGATAATGCACTGTGTCGTACATAATGTGTAATTCTAATATACTTCCGACAATATTTTTTACTAAGAAATAAATACACTGAACTTATTTATTCGCTTTTATTTGATAGTACTAGTTCTCCTTTCCGGTAACACTGCCTGCATGATAGCACCTTCGGATCTGCAATCTGGATAGGCTACGTAGAAAACTCCATCTCTAAAAAAATTTAAATTGAGTTCATTAAATGGTAAATGTCATGGAAGCAAAATGTCGATCTGTATGAAAATGACATGCACTAGTCAGTTTGCGACCTCGCAGCATGCAAATTAGAATGCGGAAGATCTGAAATAGGCCAATGTGTTGTAGTGGCCCGAGGGAAACTAGTAGGGAAGTGAAATAGGTCGTGTAGGTTTCAGCTTTCCGCTACCAAAAGAAAGTTTAGAAAGGTCGAGTGAAGAAGATCCAGTCCAAAAGGTAAAGTGATGGAGATCCAGTCCACCATCACTACTGACCTAAAGAACCACCACCAACCAGCGCTGCCGTCGCCGCAGCCTGTCGGTGCAGGTGCAGGAGTTGCCTGAGCTGCTGTAATTGCATTGTGTATCTTGATAAACTTTGCTATACTGGTTTTTACAGGCGTCACTTGATTCCTATTCTATTTAGGGCTGCTTTTCCACCAGAGCAGTATGAGCTAAAAAGGTGTACGAAGAAAAAATCCACCAATACAATCACTTCATCTTCCTAGCCTCGCTCAGCCCAGCTCTGGTGGAAAAGAGTTTATTGAAACGAGGTCATTCGTGTCCATCAGAATGGCGGGTGTATAATATCGAAATAAATCAATAATTAATGAGTTAAATGTACACTATATGTACGTATTTGTACTTAAGTATTCGCGTCGTACATTCATTGGTTTCTTAGAAATATCGATTTCAAAGTGAGCAGCCATTCTGACGCCAGGATGGCGGGTGTATTTTAAACGGATGAACCAGACCTGACTATTCATGTATCACATAAATGTACGAGAAATGTACGCATCGCCTCACATAACAAACACTATTTTACTATCAAATTAAGGTCCTAAAAGAGGTATCAAAAGTTAAATCTGCATGGCTAACATGCGTGCCACGCACGACATATTTTGTCGTTTACCTTTTGATACCTATTTAAAGGCCTTATTTTAGGTATTTTTAAAGTAGGTACCATACTGTTTCTAATTTCACATACTCAGTAAGTATTTAATTCAAAGATCCATAATTTTTTATTTATCAAAGTTATAATAATAATTTTAGATAGATTATTCTGCAGCTAACTTCACTGCGAATTAGTTACACATTCTTCCGTAGTGACATTGTGCGCATATGAAACGACAAAATACGTCGTGCGTGGCACGCATGTTAGCCATGCAGATTTAACTTTTGATACCTATTTAAGGACCTTAATTTGATAGTAAAATAGTGTTTGTTATGTGAGGCGATGCGTACATTTCTCGTACATTTATGTGATACATGAATAGTCAGGTTTGGTTCATCCGTTTTAAATACACCCGCCATCCTGGCGTCAGAATGGCTGCTCACTTTGAAATCGATATTTCTAATAAACTAATAAATGTACGACGTGGATACTTAAGTACAAATACGTACATTTAGTGTACATTTAACACATTTATTATTGATTTATTTCGATATTATACACCCGCCATCCTGATGGACACGGTCATTCTACCTACAAAATAAGCGAAAAATGCGTGCGAGGGTGCTACGACGGATGTGTTGCGAGGAATGCTAGAAATGTGCTGCGCATTCCCTCTAGCACATTTCACAGCTTCGCCACGCATCCTCGCACCGCACATTTAATCATTCTTGCGCATTTGGACAGCTCTGGTACGCATCCTCGTACGAGACATTTACCTCGCATAGCTCGGGTGGAAAAGCAGCCTAAGGGTCAGTTCACACCGAGACGCGACGCTGCGCGCACATTTTTCAGAGAGCGACTCAGAATATACTTTATTCACTACACGAAAAGATACACATTACATTGTGAAAAATTCAGGTTACGTTGCTCCACGCAGCACTGCGCCTCGAGGTGCCTCGCGGCGTAGCGCGACGTATCGTGACGCAGCGGTGCATCGCCGGTACGCGAGGCGTCGTCCTGCTACGATTTTAAGATGCGCCTCGCAACGTTGCGATGCGTCTCGCGACGACGCGCGGCGTAGCGCGAAATCATTGGCCTCTTTGAGTATCGTCGCGTCTCTGTGTGAATTGATCAATTGACCCTAAATCTACTTAGTCAAACTAAGTGGACCTGGTTTTAGAAAGTAGAAAAGTATTTCAACTTACAGCATCGATTAATAGGAACGCAAACTTTTTTCGCGTTCCTTGCATAACCGTCTTTACAGTAACACTTCTGATTGCAGACAATGTTCTGTATCGGACAGTTAGTGCGATTTTGCGTCTTTATTGTACTACATTCGTTGTCACATTCGGGTCCGCAATCCCAAAATTCATTAGGGCCTTTACAGGAATCTGAAACAAGTCGTATTGCTAGTTAAGAACAGTCTGGTTAGGTTAGGTAGGACATTGCAGGCTGAACTACATGGTTTCGCGATTCGTAGGGATTGAGGGAAACCAGGGTTCATCAGATCGTTGGACAACTCGGTGTTTCAAATGAAAAGAGGAATATAATTTTATTATGGGTTAAATATAATGTTTATTACCGCATATAGTGTCTGGAATACATTCATTGACATTGTTTCTTATGAATCCTCGCTGGCAAACGCAGCTTTCTCTACATTGCGGGAGTGGGGCAGCGCATCTGAATGCAATGCCACGATTGCGACAATTTCTCTCAGGTGGGCAATCACCGCACCGCGCTATTTGGTTCGCTCCGCATGTTATACCTAAATGAAAAGAATTAGTAAGTACTATTCATTAAATGAATACAATGCAGTCAAAGAAGTGCGTTCCTTTCAAGGGATGAACCAGGCTGGTTCAAACTGAACAAGGTACATTTCCCCAAGATAGATACATACGAAAAAAAATTTAGCCCTTACATACAACCTGACTCGATTGTCTGGTACCTACATTTTGTATGGGAGGTCCTAAAATGGGAAAAGTTGTTCAGTTTCAAGGCTAGGTTAGATGAACCGTTAAGCAGAATTTAATAACACTGTATGTATACGCGCTGGCTAAACACGTGGGTTGCGTGTGTTGAACGAGTACAACGAACGACTATCCACGAAGCTTAGGCGTGGTAAACGCGTGCGATGCGTGAGAGACTGTAGTAAAGTAAATCTGTATTAAAGTAGTAAAGTAAAGTAAAGCTGTATTAGTAACACAACACGCATGCAGCACCCGTATGCGTCTGAATCATAGTCTTTACGGTCCAGTTTTGGTATTTGATTGTGAATGGGAGGATTTCAGTTTTTTTCTCTACATTGGCAACATTGAAGTTCAAATGTCAAAGTCACGTCAAATCAAGATGGCAAGTGCGTTTTTTGTAAACAAAGTGTTTTTATAATCCAGATTTTCCACTTATTTCATGATAAAAAGTAAAAAAAATAACTACAGAAAAGTGCTATTTATTACACTGATTAGCAGCGGTAAAGTTTTGAAGCTGAATTACTTTCTCGGAGTTATATTCTAACAGAAATTAAATTGCCTTACAATGTGGCGTAATTTGATGTTTTTACGAAGAAATGCTGCATTTAATTCTATTCAAACCCAACTAACAAACTCTAAGAAGAACAGTTTATCTAAATGTAAGCTAAATACTGCGGACTATCATTGTTTGTCGCGATTCCAAAACATAACCTGCAGCTTCCATAGAGAACCTTTTACAAAGAAACTACAACATACAAAACAACATGAACTGGATGTTGCATCATCGGAACAGGATTCCAATTCATTTACATACAGGACGCACACATGTGGTGAGCTCAGAGCCGAAAATGAAGGACAAAAAGTGATCCTCTGCGGTTGGTTGCAGTGGGTCCGATTTACTAAATTCTTGCTCCTACGAGACGCTTACGGGCTCACCCAGTGCGTTGTTGGTGAAACAAATATAGATCTGAATTTTCCTCTGGATACTGTTCTTAAAGTAGAAGGCACTGTCAGGTCAAGGCCCAAGAATATGATCAATCCAAAAATGGTAACTGGAGAGATAGAAGTAGTCATGGATAAAGTAGAAGTTTTAAATACAGCTGAAGACTTACCATTTAATGTAAGAGACTACCAGAAAGCTAAAGAGCAATTGAGACTTCAGCACCGTTATGTTGATTTGCGATTTCCAGAAATGCAGAATATATTGAGACAGAGATCGAGTATGTTACACAATATGAGAAAATTTCTAGTCCAAAAACACAATTTTGTTGAAGTTGAAACTCCCACCCTGTTTTGTAGGACACCAGGTGGAGCAAGAGAATTTGTAGTTCCAACACATCATGCCGGATTATTTTATTCTCTAGTACAAAGCCCTCAACAATTTAAACAAATGCTGATGGCTGGTGGTGTTGACCGGTACTTCCAGATAGCCCGTTGTTACAGAGATGAGTCTACAAGACCAGACAGACAACCAGAATTTACTCAACTTGATATAGAACTGTCTTTTACTAATTTGGATGGAGTTTTGACGCTGATAGAACAGTTACTCTATGAAACATATCCTAAATCTATTCCCAACTTACCATTTAAAAGAATGACCTATAAATATGCTCTAGAAAACTATGGAACTGATAAACCAAATCTGGCTTTTGATTTTGAACTCAAAAACATTAAACACATGTTCTTGAGAAAGAAAGATGATCCTAACTTCCATGCCTATGTTCTACCATTCCCTAAAGCCATTGGGAAAACAAATCCCTTTATAGAGGCGAAAATTATAGAGCTAGCAGTAAAATATGTCACAAAAATAATTCTGCCTGAGAATGTACCAAAGAAACTAGGTGCATTCTTCCAGGAGAAGCTTGAAGAAATTATTGGGAGAGAAAATAATGGTATCATTGCATTGGGAAACACTTATGAAGATGCCTGTTTGACCTTGGGTGAGCTACGTGAAATGGTTGCCACAATATTAAAAACCAAGCGCTTGCTGACGTTGAGAGAAAATGTTGAACCACTTTGGATTGTCGACTTTCCATTGTTTGTGAAAGGCAAAAATGGCTTAGAGACCTGTCACCATCCTTTTACTGCTCCACATCCCGAAGATGTTCACTTGTTAGACACAGAGCCCTTAAAGGTCAGATCTTTAGCTTATGATCTGGTTCTAAATGGGAATGAAGTTGGAGGTGGATCAGTCAGAGTGCATGACGTGGAATTACAGAAGAAGCTTCTTAAGATGTTGAATATTGATGCAAGTTCAATGAGTCACTTTTTAAATGCTTTAAAGAGTGGTTGCCCACCCCATGCAGGCATAGCTCTTGGCATAGATAGACTTGTAGGCATAGCGTGTAATGCAGAATCAATAAGGGATGTCATTGCCTTTCCTAAGTCTCATGATGGGAGAGATCCTCTTTCTGGAGCCCCTAATAGAATAAGTGAAGACGACAAAAAGTATTATCATATAGCAACAGTAGAAAATAAGTAATTTTATGACAAAATATTGTTTATTTAATAAATTATGAATTGTTTACTATATTCTGCTTTTATTTTTATTTTAACAGTACTAGTTTTACTCACCTTCACACAAGTAAACTGTTGATGACAGGAAAATAATAAATGTAATTAATATGACCCTCATGTTGCTTGTTTGACGATCCAACTGGTTATGATGATATCATGGTAGGTGTGTTTGTTTTATATACGAATCTGGTTATTAGTTCGACTTTTCTAGATAGGTAAGTAAATAACAAAAGACCGGATTATACGCAAAATAAAAAGGCTGATATTTATGCATGAAAAACATTGAAGTATATTGCACTAAAGTAGAAATGCCTAAAATATGCATAAAAACAGACAAATATGCTAGTTTTGGCATGTAAATATGATATGTGATTAAATAAAAAACTATGTAGCGATTATTCAGCTAGACCCTATTATAGTCTAGACATAGGTATTATGCTACCGGCTGGCACAGAATCTGTTTTAGTACTAATTATCGAGTCATTATTGTAACTAACACTCAAACTAACTCCAAAAATAAAAACACAGGTAAACGATCGGAATATTTCGGCTTTATTGATAAGCTCATTTTAGGTACTAACTAAAAGAGACTAGTTCTCTTTTCTAAACGCACACTGAAATTATCCACATCTTTCAGGATGAAATCGAACTTTAGTCTAGGATCGGGAGAAGCATTGATGTCTGTTCGTGAAGGCAGCACCCGGTATCTTAGCAACAACGTAGCTAGAGCACTCTTTATTGATAGCGTCGCGAATTGGTAACCTGTTGACCAAAAAAAATTGTATCAATTTTTAAATATTTAGATTCCATTAAGGTCCTGATCCCTGGCGGCCATGGGGTGTTTTTACGTTTCTATCTGTTGCAAAGTAAAACAAGCTTATAGCACTTTTAAAATTGGCGAACTACGCGTCTTTAAGGTCGGCGTTTTCCGGGTTTTTGGCGGTTCAATACAAATATATTCTTCTGTTTTGTTCCAGAGTAAAGCCACCTATAATAATTCATTGCTCTCAAGGAGTTTTTCATTCCTCTGACAGAAATGCTTAAAACTTACGCAACAAATATTAGAAAGTACAATTTTGTTAACCTATACAGCTCCTAGGGCCATAGCTGAATGGCATATACTGCGCTGGGTGTTTCAAGGACGCATGGAATCTCTCTGGTCGGAACTGGTCGGCGTCAGGTCCCCAGTAGGCAGGGTTGCGATGGAGCGCCCAGATATGGACCACGCAGCCACAGCCGGCTGGTATGGTGACTTCTGGCGATGTGGCTGTATATAAAAGAAAGGTTATGGCAAAAGACAGTTGTAAAGGCTATTGAGAAGTAAAAATACATGCATAAATCTAACTCAAGGATTTTTTTTTGTGATTATCTATACGTTTTTGCCCCGGGGCCATCTAAACTACGCGGTAGCATAAACTGAAATCCATGAAGCATAAATTGATTGAAACAAAAATTACTTTTGAATCGCCCATACATCAATGTTTATAACTTCTAGTCCACTGCTGGACTAGAATTGGCGGCAGTCGCCATACTCACTCACTATAGTTGGAGGGCGTATTGGCGAGCGCAGCGCATTGTGAGACCTACGGTACGAATAGGGTGACGCTATTCTAAGCCGGGTGCCACACGGTAATAATAATATGGAAGAATCTTTTTATCGATATAAATGTTAAATATCACGATTTGGTAAGTATCATATTTTCAAGTAAGTAAGTTTTTTTCATGTTTAAATAACACTATTTAAACAAATGTTTGAATATAAAGCAATTTACAACCCGGCAAACATTTGCCAAACGGCTGTACCAATAAACGATTTACTTATGTAAATAAATAACTATGAGTTTTTTGGTTTTTATAAAATATTTTATTACGAGTAAATTATTCACAATAATTATTATTGCTTTTGAAAAATATTGCGATAAGCAAACAGTAACACTTGTGCCCCATGTTATGAAACTACAGGCTACACGTGTTCTGATGCCATCCAAAATAGCTACGTGTGACGTCATACCACATTCCTATTTTCGTACAAAATATCGTTAAGAACGTTTTAAAAAGTAGCTCAAAAAAGTAGCTTTGACATGCCAGTCCACATCCCTATTAATGAAGCCCATACAATAGCCAGCAATGTGTGGCAAATCGGGCCTAGTCGACAAGGTACTGTAATGAATGTAATGCTAGCTTATATACACACAGAGGCTACTAGAGTACGTCGTTCAAAAATTCTGATACCAGAGCTCATCGGATCGTTGGACGACTCTGTATCACACGCACGAAAAGAGAGGAAGAGAGAGAGAGGCAATACTTACGCAAAGTAACATCCTTGTCTATTTTCCTTAACACAACGACTCCCGGGGCATAAAGCCTCATGGTTTCCTTGATGACCACATCTAAGTACTTCAAGTGGAGTAAGACGTCAGATGAAACAGGCTCACATGTGCCGATCACTGCTTTTAACCTGGAAGAGAAATGAAAGCAAAATAGGTGAATGTTAGCGAATTACTACAAAACGGGAATAAATTAGACACTTGAAATTGAAAGTTCCTTAATATTCGTCAGACGTGGCGATAAGGGCCGTATTTTTTGGCCGTTAACGCACTGCCACTCCACAAGGGGCAAAGGCGTGATAGTATATATATGTATGCAATTAGACAGCAAAGTCGAAAGGGAAAATGGAGGAGAAATATTATAAGTATTTATACGGCCGATAATGCTCTACGTACCCCGCAAGGGATTGAGACGTGATATGTGTGTGTAAATGTTTGTAAATTTGGTCCATTAGTGGTGGACCTTTCAATCTTATACCAGGCCAAGGTATAAGATTGAAAGGTCCACCAAACGTACTCATCATAAACTTTCTCTTGGACTTGAGGATATTTCGCCAGCATAAGCAGAGTGAAGCCGATGGTTACAGCATTCGTCTCAGTACCAGCTACGAAGAATGTCAACATCTCATCCACGAGCTCGGAGATTGAGAGATTGTGACAGTTTGACAGTTCTGACAGCATATCCAAAAGGCTTCTGTGGGTAGTTGAAGATGGTTTGTTGGATTGTTTTGATTTTGAGATTATAATCTGAAATAGGAGAAAAAATATGCTGAAATGATATAGTTGACACGTCGCATCGCCAGTGGCGCCCCAAATTATATAGCTAACCCTGGCGAAATGTGAAGATAGATCACACTTAGTCATAGGCCTACTAGTTAACTCACAAGGCGGGTATGAACTCTGATTGATGTCAGGCTTCATCAAAACTTTTATTAGTTACCCACAACAAAATTGATCCTCTAGAATTTAAAAAGGGTCTCTAAATGGCGGCCGCTTCTTCCAGTAATGGCAGCAAAGTATATTTTGAAGTTTAAACACTTCAGATAACTTTGGCCCGCTCACGAGAATCTATATTTTTCTTTCAATTTTTAACATCGAACAGCAGTTTTCTTCATTGAAACGTCAACCTTCTTCTTTCGTGTCGATGACTCAAATATATTTTGACCAAAAGTTTGCCACGGCTACGTCAACCACTTCCAACAAACAACACGCCAACCACAACAAAACAGTTTTTTTTCTTGCTGTGCCGCGGTGTGCGGTGCGAGTATATAGACCAATTATATATTAGAGCAGGAGAAAAGAAAATCCTTTCGCCATTTAGATCCTTTTTTCAATAAATTAGACAATAACTTACATATATCACGCCTTTATCACTTAATGTAATACGGTCGCTATCGCACCGTCTAAAAAATCGAAAAATAGAGGGAGGGAGGGAGAGGAAAAATTTGAGATAATTTGTGTATCACTATAGTGACAGGTTGTTAGCCTGTAATACACCTGAAACCCTCAAATCCCTCAGTCGCCTCTTACGACACCCACGAGTAGGAAATGGGCTGATGCTATTCTTAGCCGGCACCACACAGCAGTAATACTAATAACTTACATCCTCAATGAAATTCCTTGAACAATCCACAGCTCTCCTAAACCTCTTGTAGCTTGGCAGTCGTTTGTAGATCAGGTCGCTATGCATCCAGGGTTGGCAGGTCCTAGCCGCAATCAGTTTGGTTCCTTCAGACAGCTCTGACATGAATGGATGGCTGTGGTTCTTCTGCATGTGTAACTCTACACCCAGTGCAGTTTCTGTAACGTGATTTGTAAAATTATATAATATGATTTATCCGTGATTCACGTTAAGCCGTCGGTCTCGGTTATTGCTTACTTTCTTACAGGGCGTTCGTTATACAACCATGGCAGAGGCTAATAATACCTAACAGTAGACAGTGGAAAAACTCTGTATTTTAACTCTTGGTGTTTATAAGGAATCTAACTATTCATAGGTTGACTCGGTATCCGAGATAAAGAAAGAAGGAGTTATTCGCTTCGCATCTTGGCAGATATGCTGTATCAATTTATAATATAAAATTTAGTCAGTTTTTGTGTTTTTTCTAAACTACGCAATGGATTTTGATGCGTTTTTTAATACCACACAGGTAGAATGATTCAAGAGTAAAGTTTATATGTGAATACAAACGGGAATATGAGTGTACCAAAGGTTTATATGTGAATTTAAGAGAGATTGTAGTAGTTTTAACCGTATAGTGCCGACTTAGAAAACCATGACTCAATTATTACCCGTGGGTGTCGTAAAAGGCGATTAAGGGATGAATCCAGGAAACGGACAGCAGCGTTCACTGTGAATATCTACAATAACTTGCATTGCGCTCGCCAATCCGCCTGCCAAGCGTGGTGAGTATGACAATTGGGACAGGCCCATGTCTAGAAGTGGAGTGTTAGAAGTAGAGGCAGTAGTTTTTACCAGAAACAGAATCAGACGCGTACGCAAGCAGATAGTTCCACATTGCAATACTCTCATTTTCAGGCGTATTTTCTAACTGTTTCACCAATATTTCACTCTGTTTCGCGAAAACTTTCACATAACTTGACAAGTTTTTGGGACTGAAGATCGTCATAAGAGCTTTGCGACGAGCACGCCATATTGACACTAAAAAAGAAAAAAAGATATCATCATCTTCTACCCTAGGTCTGCTGGAAGAAATTTCCTTTTTAGAAATAAGTAGGCCTGTTTTGTTCTGTTTTTATGATGTCCTTTGTCTTTTATAGTGTAGAATAAACGATTAAAAAAGATTTTGAGATGGGTACAAATCCACAAGATCAAGATTTGTGGAGAATTGAGACACCGTATACGGGGGGTGATTTAATTGTTTTAAAATTTTTAGTATTTTGAACATAGATGTAGGCCTACCTACTTGAATAAAATTGTTAATTTGTTGATCATTTTTATGGACGGATTTTGATACGGGTTTTTTCAATAGTTAGTGATTCTCTTGAATTCCTCTTGTTTGAACATTCCTCTTGAAAGATTTTATTAATACATGCCGGAAAACGTCTTATATCCACGGGAATACTATAAGCAGCGGGCGCAAACGCTGGGCGGGCATCTACGTAGTTATCTATTATACCTAATAAGATTAACCAAATTACCTGGTGCAAAGATAGAGCCAGTGCCTGATGCGTATCTTGTAAATTTTGTGATGTCGTCTTTCTCGAGGCAGGTCTTTAAAACTACTTCTGCTAACACAGGGTCGGCTATCGCTGTAAGTAAAGAAAAATACTTATGTAATGTAATATCTTCGTAAAATATCCGTAGATAGGCAGGTCGTATATCGATAGAGCGATTCAAGAGGAACGTATATAATATAATACGTGTCGAGACAAATAGATCATAGGGTGAAATTGTAAGGTCGGAAGGGGATACATACATACATACACATCACGCCATTATCCCTTGCGGGGTAGGCAGAGCAATAACGGCCGTTATAATACGGTCGGTATTGCCACGTCTGACATTTTTGAGGATTGTTTTCCAAGGCTGTTTCAGAAACCATGTGTATCACTATAGTGACAGGTTGTCAGCCTGTCGCCTAAAAATTGTAATACACCAATACTCTCGAGTCCCTAAGTCGCCTCTTACGACACCCGCGGGAAGGAGGTGGGTTGATGCTATTCTAAGCCGGCTTCACACGGCACCGGAAGGGGATAAGGATGAGTAAAACACACCTTCACCTCATTGATCTCAGATGTCTTCTGTTTTTATAAAAAGAAATCTTTACTCTAATGTTAGACAACTTACAGATATAAAGATGTGGTCCAAACCAGCCTGCAATGATCCCACCTTGTTTGATGGTCTCCTTGCCAATCGTTTGGATTGCTCTCATATGAACTGGAAACAGAACCAAAAATGTAATGTTATAAAAATATAATAGAAGGTAGTTACCAAAGAAAAAGCAACCGTCTTAAAAATTTTACCTTACCGTTTACATAACCCAGAAACTGTGATTGTTCCAAAACTAAAACAGTTCAAACTTTTATGTGACACACATGCCTACATATAACGCCTTTATCCCTTGCGGGGTAAACAGAACGTTAACAGCCGTAAAAATGCGGTCGCAATCTCCACCTCTTGACAAATATTGAGCCCTTTCAAATGCTTCGTGTATCAAATTAAAATGATTAAAATTAAATAAAAAATGCTTAAATAGTTTTTAGCTTTTACTCACCTTCACTATTCCCAAAAAATAGATACGATATGCCCAAAAACGGATAACTTTTTATACCATGATGAAGTTTACTTGATACTTGAATAAGTTTTCTGTATTTCCACAAAAATACTGCAATGGCAGCGAGTAAACCGACCGCGACGGTTACAAGCATTTTTATGAGAACTTGTTACAAGATGAAATAAATAGTTCGTGTGAAAAGACGCAAATAGAGAAACAACTAAACTCGTGCGAATCAAATTCGTACTCTTGGGGTTCCATACAATACTTAATCATGAGTAATATTTTTTGTGTTTCAACGTCTATTTACAAATAATGTAAATACAGTCTTGTGTATTCTTTTCATACTGTGCTTTTAACTGTATGAAAAGTATAAATATATGATATTTACTGATACTTAACTTAATCGATAGGGTACTATAGCATAGTATAAAAAGGGGGATGCTACTTATTTTTGTTTCTTTAAAATTTTGCAGGGAAACAAGTACCTAACTTGTTGAATCTTTTGACCGTGTTCGTTTAAAAGTTTATTATCAATTCTGCTTTTTACGCAACGTAAAAGAAGTGTTAACTTATAACATAGTATTTATAAAAAACAAAACTCCAAGTTAAAGTAAAGTAGACGTATGACGAGCAGAAACTGGTATACAGAGTAAAATTAATATACTATTAATTCAAAGATTATAATTAGGTTCCCAGGCTTTAATTAATCGGCATTGTATGTTTTATTTTTTGCGTGAAGCATACCAAACTAACTACAAAGTACCTTTTCTAACCCGAAATAGTTGTTATTAAGCTAATATGAATAATATTACATTATACGCATAAGTGCCTAATCTCTAGGTTTTAAGGGCGCAAGAAGATACAAAAATAACACTTCAAAATGTTTATATTCTTATTTACAAAATAATAAATTAAATAACGCTTCCTACAACATTGTATTGTTACGAGTAATTTTTCAAGCATTTCCTTGTGAATCACTCAATTTAAATATCTCAAACTGCACCGAATGCATCGACCCTCAAATTCATTGTAGGTATTAGGGGGTATTTCTAGTCTAACTCTAGCAGTGAAATCTGTGGCTATAGGTAGCTTTTCCTTCATTTATATCGCGTTGGGCATATTATGGAGTGTGATGGCAGGGTTTCCCTATAATTTGGCTAGTTCGGCTATTCTACTATGTCGCTGATTTTCTTTCCAACCACGCCCATTTCTTCTAAAGCAGCGTCGTGGCTTTTCGTTAAATCGTCGTTTTTTATTTCGCATGCGTTTTCCATTGCTTGGTTTAATTGTTCTACCCTGTAAATAATAAAACATAGGATAAGAACAGTATTGCCAAGTCATGATTGAAGTAATACCCTGACATGACAAGCTCTGCCAAAATATAAGGTGTAAAAATATTTTAAGGGGTGAATCAGCCCATGAAACTGAATAACTTTCCCCAAGAAACATAGGTCGAAATATGAAAAAAAAATTTTGGATGTCCCATACAAAATTACCAAACCAAGCAAGTCAATTTGTATGGGAGGTCCAAAAAATTTCTCATATTTCGACCTATGTTCCTTGGGGAAAGTTGTTCCGTTTCATGGGCTGGTTCAGCCCTTGCAATATTTGCAGCAAATTTTTTTACACCCTGTATAACAACTTTGACGGCTACGTGACTTCCGTGGCACAAGATAATCTTGTTTCACGCAATATTTGGACATCTTGGAAATATTTTTACCAGCTTTGGTACCTAAACCTACACACCTTATCATTCATTAGTACACACACAGAAATCACGCCTTTATCTCTTGCGGGGTAGGCAGAGCGTTAACTATCGTAAAATTACGGTCGTTATCACCACGTCTGACAAGTTTGAGGGCCCCTTCAGATGATTCATGTATTACTGTAGTGTGACAGGTTGTCAGACACATGCAACCCTCGAGTCCCTTAGTTGCCTCTTACAACACCCGCGGCATTCATTAGTAATCGAAGTTTTATATAGTTTCAGTCCAGACTTACCTAGCTTCTTTCAACTTATATAATGCTGCTCTTATATCATCCATTGAAACTCCAGTAACTTTGAGAATAGCCAGCACAGCAGTGCCAGCCACTAAACTTAATGTAGCACCTGAAAAAAAAAATTTTTTGGGGCTCATTTTGTAGTTGCGTTTATCTTTGTCGTGACAAGCGAACAAAGATAAAGAGTGATTAAATTATGAAAATGAAATTAAATGCATGTTGAAAATAATCAAATTTTATAATTAGAAATATTACTTCTTTGAGTAAAGGTTAATTGAATTGAATTATCTATAAGATGTATAAATTAACTGCAAATATTTTAAGGGTGAACCAGCCCGTGAAACTGTGCAACTTTCACCAAGGGACATAGGTCGAAATATGAAAAAAAAATCGGGCACCTCTTACGAATTGACTCTGTCATCGGTAGGTCTTTTCTATGGAAGTTTTTTCATGGAAGATTCTTCCACTTATGTTTCGACCTAAGTTCCTTACCGAAAGTTGTTAATTTTATGAAGCCATTCATATGGCACACCTTCGAATATATTTAGTATTTTATTTTGCATCTTGAACATTATAAACATTAATAATTATCCATCAACTACCCAGCCATCTACAGCTGGACATAGGCTTCCCCTATTGGGGTTATTGTACTCATTTGTTTGCACCATTTGTAAGCAGAATAGCCAGTGCAATTCAAAATGCGATGCTTTTTGATTCCTAGGGTTCTCTTATTCCCAAGATTCACATCTAAAGGCCTGTATCCACTTTGATTAGTGCAAGTGCGAGTGATATATAATGTATAGGGAGCTACTCGCAGTTCACTCACAAAAAATAGAACTCACTTCTATTGCTCTTACTTCGCAGCCTACTAAACACTTGCACTAATCACCTGCATATGCACTAATCAAAGTGGATACAGATCTTTAGTCGCTTTAATGACAATCACTATTAAACAGAACAGCTGGTTGATAATTATACCTAATCCAGCTCCAACGACAGTGGCTGCCAACCCCAGGTTACAGCGGTAAGCGGCCCCGGTGAGAGTGCCTGCTGCCACATACTCTACAAGCGAGGTGTCACCTCGGTACACTGATATTGTTGTCGCTGTCAGACTGGAATTGAAACAGAGTCTAGCATTATTGCAGTTATATGGTCGCACTGGTCTTCTCAGGACCAAACCCTACTTTACCTAATAGTAATAATAATTAAGTCGCTTTATGTTTCTCTGTTGGTTACGGAAACCGCTACCACTTCCCGAACTACGCAACAGATTTTCATAAAATATTTTTAATATTTTTGACTCAAGACGGTTAAGATTAGTTTAAGTGTGGGAATGAGTTGCAGATGGTAAAGCAACTGAAGGGAAATTACACAAAATTTACACAGTGTTAATACAAAAAAAATAAGACATGGTTTAAGTCCTTGGACAATATCAAATTATATGGAAAAATAAATTCCACGCAGTCTACTTTTTGTAATCATCACACAAACAGGGCTTGAATTTCCATTTCCACAGTGGCTAAAAACTTCTTTAACATTTTGATAAAGCAGCGGTATTTCTAAGGGTATGATGAACTTACATACATACCTAAATAATCCTGTGAAAGTAGCGAGTCGCCATCCCCATCTTACAGCTCCTTTTGCAAATGCTACCAACACATAATCCTGCAATTTTTTCTGAAACAATAACAAATAATATTTTGTTTGCGTGTACACAATATTTTTATTTGCAATCAAGTGGAAGGTATACATGCAGATATACATCACAGATGCCAGAAAAATATCTTATTCCCACATGTGGAAGTTTGCTAGAATAATTTAAAGTAGAAAACATCTTACTTGGGCATCTCTTGTTGAGTTAAAAATAGTGGCTTGATTGTTTTCTATGAAGTACAAATATGCTTGTCTGGACAAAGTAAACCCTCCCATACAAGCTCCAATGAAAGCCCCCATCAGGGATGATTGGATGACTGTGTGTAGTTCTACCGATGTTTCATCAAATTCACTGGAATAAAAAAGAATTTGATATAATACCTACTAGCTATCTTCTCAAAATCATGTAAAACTCTTATTCTGGGGTATTTGGTACTTATCCTTTTGATCTTGCAGCAGCAAGTAGGTAACTACATATAACTAATACAAAACTAGCTTGTATCTTATCTACAATCAGTTTTAGAGTGAGTCTTATTACATTTTGGATAATCTATCTACCTACATAAAACTGCGTTCTTTCGGGAGAAAAAACAAAAGTAATATAACAAAGGTTTTCAATTAGTACTATACTCAGATACCAGCTATTTTATAATTCAAGATTTCGAGGACCCACAAAAGACCATCAACAGTTATGGCAAAGTGAGATTATAATGTAAAAAATCCACAGAAACTAAAACTGAAATCTAGCTTGTTAACAATGCATTACATCAGTTCAGTTTGTTCATAATACTGTGGTAATGGTTATAAATACGATCATGAGAAGTTATCATCGTCGTAGAGTAATAAAATGAATAAAATAGTACTTTGAGGTTATATTACTTACGTTATTTTTATGGTTAGTTTCATGACTTACTTTCTAGTATACATCTTTTTAACTCGTTCCCAGCCAGTCTCCGGTTGTTTAAGCCTCTTCGTGTTAATATAATCAACATCGTTTCCAGTTCTGTCCTCAAATAGCGGGAAAATAAAGCTTGGGCTCAACCTTCCAACAGTGCGTAACATTACGGAGAAATAACAACGAATTAATATTATTTAATTTATTAAATAATAAGATTAAATGAACATCGCGTTTCTTCTCTGTGATTCTCTTATTTTCTAAGCCCAGGCAAAAAAAAATCAGAACGAAGAGAGTGGAATCCCAAACAATGCGAATGATCAGCTCAAAGAGAATATAATAAAACTAGCGTTTTAAGAGTTGGGTCTTACGTATAACGTTTTTTTTTCAAGTTCACGCTAAAATCTCTAGCCAATATAAGCATTCTAACAATATTGTAACAATGCTAACAACATGACAGAAAAATAGAGATGTGGTATGCCCTGGTATGATAAATATATCGATATCGATATTTAAAAAAAACAGCGTTGGAATATCCTAGACTGTTTTCAATGGGCGTTTTTCAAAGGAGCAGTTTCGCAATATGGCGGAGTACACCACCATCTTGCGGAATTGCTCCTTTGAAAAAGATTAGGTGTATGAGAAACAAACTCAATTTTCTTAATTTATAGGTTTATTTATTTTTCCTATACCTGGGTCGGTATGACATAGACTAGATCGTACAATGTACAAAATATCGTATCGACTAAATATCAGTCCTTATCTCAAAACAGCCAAATCATATATTTCCAATGTATTATAGTGCAATGTCTATTAAAAAACATGATAAAAGTTTATAATTTTTTTTATCAAGGAAACTTTTTTTACCTGACAGATACAATAATTGCTACTTGCTGTTATTGGTAAATGTTGATTTGTGCAATAGTCTATTTAGTTGCTGTATGTGGTCTTCTGATCAGAAATGTTGGCTACTCTGCAACTGCAAATAAGGAAGTTCATTACTCAGGCTAGTACCTCACTACACCTACGTCGTTTTTTCGCGGTTTTCGATTAAACTCAGTTTTATTCAATTCAGCAAGTAGCAGTAGTACCTTAACCATGTAAACTGCATTTCTTGGGTTTTGCTCTCGAATAAGATTGCTTGTGTAGATCAGCCCAGATCACGTCCGCTAAACAGTTTGGTTTAGCTGAAGGTTTTAACCTAGATAACTTCCTATTGAAGTCTTTTTTGGTAAAATGATTTCCACATAAATACTTCAAAGAATGTAACTTTTCTATAGGCACATATGCCAAATCTTCTTTACCAGTCAATTTTACCCATTGTCTGCATCTGAAACAGTATAGTACATTATTAGAAAGTGTACAACACAAAAAAAAATTGCATTATAGTGCATAAAATACAATTAAAAACTCTAAGGGGTTCGCAAATTCGCATGAATCATTTTTTTTATTGGACCTAAGATGAAGAAGAATGTGAGTTTTTATTTTATTCAAAAAGTTAAAACCATCAATTTTTTTCAGAAGACAACAGAACACAATTAGAAGAAATGAGGTTTTGCAGTTGTCAAATGCATTGTTATAAAAAAGGCCTTATTGGAAAAGTATACTCTGACCCGTAAATAAACTATCGATAATTTTATCGATACAACCCTAACCCATCTCTATGGTAAATTTGCAAGGATAGCCCAGATATAAAATACGTAAAATAAATGACAGAAAGTCTTTCGAAATCACTTAGAATTGATAAAATGATAACCAAAATAACTTACCGCCTTTCAAATAATGGGAACTGAGCCAAAAATACTCGCTTTTCTCCCGATTGTCGACCGGCTTTCAATCCACAAATTTCACACTTTTTATAGTGCATCTTGAGATGCAATCGTAATTAATTTATTACCACAATGTAAATTATTTGTAAATGTTAAAGTTTCGTCACCAATATTTCACGTTATTCACTGAAAACTTTTAATTAATCATGCTGCGATATCAACAAATTTGACAAGAACCGCCATATTGTTTAGTGGTGTGACAGCCTGACAGCGCTAGACAAAGAAGCAGGATAAAAGGAAAGAGACAATAAACGACGCCATTAATTTTAGCGTGAACTCTTTGAGTTTTTTTTTAATATGAAGTTTCGTCAGGCTGGATCAGCTGTTCCTTTTTTTTTTTTTTTTTTTTTTCTTGTTCGTCCGTTCTGGACAGGCAAAGGTCTTATGACCATTCAGCCTCGTCTTTAGTCGGTACCTCATTCATTAGTATTTATAGATTGTTCGTCTTCAGTGAGGTTAAAGGTATTTCTTTTCTTGTGTTTTCTCATAAATATTCGTCTTCAGTATTTTGTCCACTCAGTGTATATTTCTTCATAAGTATTTTTTCGTTTTGTTCGTCTTCAGTATTTTTTCAATTCAGTGTATTTGTATATTTTGCACATCTTCAGTACTTTGTCCATTCGGTGTATATTTCTTCATAAGTATTTTTTCGTTTTGTATGTCTTCAGTATTTATGACCATTCCGAGTATTTTTACATTAAAATCGTCTTTAGTTAAAAAACTTTCATGAAATATCATCTTTTTTTTTTATATACAATAATTTTACATTTAATAATATACAATCGTTTAAACTATATTTCATTTACAGTAGATATTACAAAATTATACAATGGTATGTACAATTATTTTGAAGTAACGTCTGTACAGAGTGCGGGACCAGGTGAGGTTCTCCGTAAATACGGATTAACTCGTCCATCAGCAAAAGGCGCTGGATACCGAAAGACGAGCATGAAAAGAACAAATGATCAATGGTTTGATCCTCTTGTGACTGACAATGATCGCAATGTGGATTATTTACAATTTTCATTCGAAACAGGTGATGGTTAAGACGACAGTGTCCTAACCGCAAGCGACATATTGTGGAGTAAAACTTCTTACAACGATATGTATTACCCGTACGGAACCAAGAAACAGATTTTAAATTTACATTTACTGCAGCATACCAAGAACCTTTGTTTTCTATTTGTACTATGTGATCCCAATGCGCCTTCCACTTATCATACATTCTTTGTTTCAAAACAGCAACTACATCAGTAAATGGTAATAATAAATTCAAATCATTGCCAACAGTTTGAGAATTTAAAATTGAACGTGCCAAATAGTCTGCCTTTTCATTACCGGATACCCCTATATGCGATGGAGTCCACATGAAGTCAATTTGATGATTCCGATGAAGATCAAACCATAGGTTTTTTATAGAATATACAAGATAGCTGGTATTTGCACTCATTTTATTGTTTTGCAATGCCTTCAAAACACTCATGCTATCACTAACTATCACCCACCTATGAAAACCACAATCACTACTTTGTATGTGTTGTAGCGCACCAAGTATCGCCATTGCTTCTGCGGTAAAAATACTGGAGTGTTTGTCTATTTTATAACCAATACCTATTTTATTAGCAGGATCGTATATTGCAAAAGATACATTTGACTCATTCTTAGCTCCATCGGTGTACAAAAATCTGTATCCACTCCAAAGAGATAATCTTTCATAAATTTCCTCCTTACTAGAAAGATTATTTTCAATAATTATATTCATTGGACTGAATTTACTTTCATAGGGTCCATCATAACATGGTAGATAATTATTATTTTGAGAGATAGGAAGGTTTCGTAAACATCCCATATATTCATAAAAGCCTTGCAAGATATAACATGGTTTTTGAATTGTTGAAATACTGGGATGGAGAAGCTCAGCTATGAGAATGTTATTTTCTGAGTACAGTTTGAGAATAAACCTTTCTTTTAGATAGGCGAGGCGAATAGACAAAGGAGGCAGGTTACACTCCACTTGTAAAGAAACAATTGGAGTGGTCCTGAAAGCTCCTGTGACTATCCGCATGCATTTATTTTGTATTTTATCAAAAATGTCAATGAGCTTGGAGTCTCCGGCATAGCATAAGAATCCATATTCAAAATGTGATCTTACTATTGACTTGTATAGCATGAGCAAAACTTTTGGGTCTGCTCCCCAGCTTGTACCACAAAGTGATTTCAAGACATTGCAAGCCCTATGAGCTTTGACTATCAAGTTGTCTGTATACTTTTTCCAGGACAAATTACGACAAAATACAACACCCAAAAATTTTGTATCTAAAGAAACAGGCAAAGCAATATTATTGTAATAAACTGGGGTCAGATTGACATTATTATTCTTGCTAAAAACAACAACCTTGGACTTTTGTGGGTTAACTTCAAGATTTAAATATGAGAGATATTTATGAAGGTTATTTAAAGCTAAATTAATGCTATTTATAATATCTTTACAATTGTTTCCTGACAAATAAACTGCAAGGTCATCTGCAAATTGCAGATTTTTGACGTTAGGTCCTAATATTAGGTTCAATCGACGTATGTACAAAATAAATATCAGTGGAGATAAGATACCCCCCTGACATACTCCAACAGAAGACAAACGAGGACCAAATAGTCTACCACCATACTTGACATACACTTTTCTATTAAGCAAAAAACCACGAATCCACTGAACAAGTTTCAGTGGAATACAAATGTTTAATAATTCTGTACATAATATATCTATATTTACATTGTTAAAAGCGCCAGCAACATCAAAAAACACACTTACGAGTTTCTTGTTGGTGCCAATGCTTTTTAAAATATCTAAATGTAATAAACCAATACTTTCACGAGCCGAACGGCCTCTACGAAATCCAAACTGGTTTACTGGCAACAATCCATTATGTTCTATATAATATTCAAGACGTTGTTTTAGAAGTTGCTCAAATACTTTTCCTGCACAGGAAGTCAACGTTATAGGACGATATGAGTCTGGATCAAATTTAGGTTTATCAGGTTTTTGGATGGGTATTATACAATCTATTTTCCATTCATGAGGAATGTCATTATTGGACCATAATGCGTTAAAAATGTCTAACAATACCAACAGACTACTTTGTGATAGCTTTTTGAACATCAAATATGGAATACAATCTAGCCCAAATGAAGTGTCTCGACGTGAAAATATGGCAGCTCTTAATTCTTGAATAGTGAAGGGTTGAGTAATAAAACTATTTTGAGAATTGTGAGCAGAATTTGGGTTAGAAGATACAAGTTTATTTTCCACAAAATCTGGAGTATATTTCTGAAGAAAAGTAAAAATCCAATCATTGCTGTCATCTGTACTCTGAGGAATAAATGTTTTGTTATATTTACGCATAAAGCGCCAAATGGTTGTTAAGGGAGTACACCGATTAAAAGAAGAACATAACGTAACCCACGAATTTTTTCTCTCTATTTTAAGAATAAGTTTTTTCGTAGCTTGTAATCTTTTAAATTCTAGGTAATTTTCCAAACTTGGATTATGTTTAAAATGTATGTAAGCTTCTTTAGAATTGCGAACAGCAATAGTGCATTTACTATTCCACCAAGGGAGAGTAGGCCTGCGTTTACGTCCACCCACTCCCGATCTTGGCCGATCGGGGTTGCGAGGACTGTTATGATCATGCCCACTAGAATTCGGAATTGATTGAGTTATAGCGCAAAACAAAGTTTTAATAAATAAACTATAAGCCTCTATAGGTGAAAACGAATCCAACTGAAAACCAGACAGCAAATGCTCCACCCTTTCAGAGTACATTTGCCAATCCACACTCCTAAAATTGGGTTGAATGGGCATATGCACACCACCGTTTGAATTGTTATTGCATGAAGCGTCATTAAAAACTATTTTGGTTAATACAGGAAGATGATAGCTTCCAAGGGGATCATCATGAACAGACCAACTGCAACAAAGAGCCAAAGAAGGAGAAACAATTGTTAAATCTAATGGATTCGGACGCCTAGTTAAAGTACCCACTGTAGTGGGCTGACCATCATTCAAAATAACTAAATTATTGTCGTCAATAACTTCTAAAACAGCTCTCCCGCGAGGTGTGATAGAACCACAACCCCATACAGTGTGATGCGCATTAAAATCACCAGCTAAAACAAATGGACCAGGGATAGACTTGACAAAATTATCAAATTTTACTTTATCAAATACAGGATTGCAGTTTGTTGGGCTATAAAAGCTGACAAAACTAATTTGTTTTCTGTTTACTGTTATTTGAATGCAGATATTTTGTAAAGAATCATCAAAATAAATATTAATATTGTTGTAATTTATGCTATTATGAATAAAAATACATACACCATTATGATTGTTACCGCAATCATTGCGTTCTATATTGTAACCTCGAATATTCAGCCTCTGATGAGGCTTCAACCAGGTTTCGCATATGATTGCGATATGTATACTATTATCATATAAAAATTGTGTAAATTGATGTTTATTATGAGATATACTTTGTGCGTTCCATTGCACGACATTGAGAAAATCCATTACTTGTTCGTATGGGCTCCCTCACTGATCGTGTCCTGAAACGCAGCGCGTATGGTTTCAGTATTTATTGGGGTTTCGTCACTGTTTTTATTTGCGATCAATTTTACTATAACTTGTGTAACTGTGTTTATAAAAGTTTGGCTTTTAATTAAATTTTGCAAATATTTGCCTGAATTTTTTGCCGCCAAAAGCGGAAACGATTGTTCGTCAAATAGTGCTGAGTATGATACAGAATGTGATTTGATTTTATTTTCTTCTATTTTTGCCTTTTTTATTGGACACGATGCCGAGATCGCTACATGTTCGCCCTTGCAGTTAGCACAAGTAGGTTTCTTGTTTTTGTCAGCATCACATACTTTAAAATTATGAGGACCTGAACAAACGGAACAGACGTCATTGTTCTTGCAGTAGCTAGCAATATGTTCAAACTGTAAACATTTTAGGCACTGCTTTACAGGTGGAACATACTGTGCTACCTCATGCCTCCAGGAATCGAGAAAGACGTGTTCTGGAAGTTGGGTTGAAGCGAATGTCACTGCAACAGTTTGTGTGGGGGTGTAAGAAACTTGGCCTCCCTCTACTCGCCTGCGCATGAAACGCCGTACTTGGACAACATTACGTGAACTGCCAATTAAAGAAAAAATTTTTTTGTTCGACAGGTTAACTGGTACCGACTTGACGACACCAGTTATCTCCGTCCCTGAAGCGGGAATCGATGCGTATAATGACAAATCATCCAAGATTTTACTGTTTAAAAACATATTGGCATTGTTAGACAGGTCAAACGTAACAGCTACCTTAAACCTGTTAACAGGTCTCAAGTGCAGCACGCCGGACACAGCATGTTTTCTGAGTGCCTGAGATAAGGCGACTTTGTCGTTGTCTGAAAACGGCTTTTGGTCAACTTGGTGTTTTAGGAAAACAACAAATTCCTTGCGGTCAGATGTTTCCGGATATTTTCTGCAATATTGTTTTACCTTATAGGGCCGGTACTTATCTGCCTCCATCTCCACATCGGAGTCCTCTGTCTCCGAATTCGCTCTTGGATCAGCCGGATCTTTTTTCCGTTTTTTGGGCTTATCCCGCCTCCCCATCTTCAATGTTTTTGTACACACCTAACTATGTACAAGAAATATTTACAAAACTACTAAAGAAACTATGAATATTTACAATTTATAAACAATTTTCAAAAAATATTTTCTCGAAGCGCGCCTTTACGGTTCGAACGTTTCCCGCCCGATCAGCTGTTCCATTTAGATTTGACAGTTTCTTTTTGTAAGATTTTCTAGCCTGGATACTAGTCTTTTTGGCTAGATATGACAGTTTGAGTTTGTATTGCCAGAACTGCCTTGCCCTGCATTAACGCAAAATCAATAAAATACACTTCACATTTGGCACTAGCGTATGATTTGAGCGAGACGCCCCGATTTTTAAGGGCCTGGGGACACGTCCCGATTTACCCTTTATCAGAACGCCAAATGTCTCGATAAGTCAACATTGCGCTTCACATCACTATTTCAAAGACATCGACTTTCGTGTTTTTTCTTGTTTCACTCGTTTATCGCGTGAAATGTCGTTCTCGCTGCGCTCGCAATATATGTCACATCTGTCCCAATTTATCACAAATCCGACCTGCATGGCTAACATGAGTGCCACGATAAAATTTTGACACCGCAATATGTCTTCTGCGACTAACTTCACTGCGAATTAGTTATACATTCTTCCGTAGTGACATTGTGCGCACATGAAACGACAAAATATGCCGTGGCACGCATGTTAGCCAGGCTGGAAGCACTATTAGGGACACTCACATTTTCTCACTCATTTTCTATACGGGTTCTTTCAAAGTTGTACAGTCTGGCCAAAAAGTGTTTGGAACGAAATAAAATTGAACTAAAAATTTCGTATGAAAAATTGTTGCCGTACTTACGCGTGATCTGTCAGATTTGACAGATCACGAAGAAAGTGGCGCCCTCATTTTCTCTCTACTCTTTTTTGCCGAACTGTACCTAAAAAACCTGCTTTATGTATTCAATAACCAAATGTAATATAAAATAATTACATATTTAATAATAATTTATCTTCGTTAGTGGAATGCTTTAATATAACTTATAGATATCGTTTTATATGTCCATATTTTATTGTAAAACTATTGTTTTTTCTTTTGTCTTGTCCTTCATCTGGCGCTACGGAAGACCAGCGTTACATGCAGCTCACCACTGCTTGTAACTTATGCTGAGTAGTGTAGTGACGCTTTTTAGTTACATAAGTACGCACACAAAAACTATGTATTTTAAAAATGTCAGACGTGGCGATAGTGGCCGTATTCTTACGGCCGTTAATGCACTGCCTACCCCGCAAGGGATAAAGGCGTGATATGTGTGTGTGTGTGTGTGTTAATTTTATAAACTTTTTTAAAGTGTAACTAAAATAAACGTATTTTCTTTCTTTCTTTCTAAATGAAAAAACAAATGTGACTTGGATCATGACTTCGATGTTTGTTTCATGGAATTTAATTGTAGAGTGCTCTGGCAACTTTCATATAATGTTTCTGACATCGAAAATGTGACCAGTTAATTAATGTAAATCCTACCAATTTGTCATCACTCAGCGCAGGGTAGAAAGAAATATTATATATTATCGTGTGAGGATTAGATTGGTGTGATGTCTCTAGTCTGCAATTAATAGCTGTGTGCAGCATTGGTCTTTTACCAGAATAGGTAATCTTGACTAAAATTGTTTATGATTCTACTTACTCGTAAGTAACTAAGTATATATTACGGAAGTAACTGTTTAAGATACCTACTTAGGTACTTATATAAACATATGTTCATATATTTATAAAAGTTTTTTGAAATTTAAACTTTAGCAGTAATAGGTAGTAGATTACGTACCTAAGTATGTAACCTATCAATAGCAACCGAGGTTATCGAGGTTGCTATTGATGTTACATCCGCGGTACGTATACTGCTTTACATATTGAATGTTTCAAAACCTTGCCTGTAAGTTGAACTTACTTTGGTCAGTATTGACCTACTTTGAGCATGAGAGCATGAGATATGTAAATTAATTTAACAGAATAAATCCAGCGAAAATACAACATGTCACGGTAATTACCTACTTGATTACAAGTTCTTATTTAAGTAGTAGGTACCTATAGTCTGTAAAATATAGGTACCTGATCCCTGTGACGTTTGTAACCTTGGAGCAAATGCTATGACATAAGGTCCATTTTCCTTTGTTTACTATATTTTACAGACTATCGTGGAAGATTTTTCTTTACTTTTATCCTTATACGTATTTATTTGTTTGTTTGGGTTGGTTCGGGTCGGTAGAATTGAAACAAAAAGTCCATTTTCAACTATATTTTATATAAAATGACAAAGAATAAATCTAGAGTTCAATAGGGTAGTCACTTGTGTAATTGTGTATGATAGCAATGTATGGAAACCACTTAACTGTAGGTATGAATTGTCTGTAAATACTGTACGAAGGGCCCATGAGGTCCGACCATCAAAAAGTCACAAACCATCACCAAAATACTTTTACTTCTGAAATGCTTTTTAAAGCTTTTATCTCTTTACAGGAAGATGATAAAGTCGAGTCGAAAGGAAAAGTATAGATCCCTGTTATTTTGTCCCAATAATTTGGTCTTTGGCATATTTGATATTAGACTAAAAATATTGACATAGTTCCAATTGCTTCTGTAAAGGTAAAACACTAAGATAGCAAACGGAATACAGATGTGCTTTTAAAATGAGATTAATTTTCCGTTACTTGAACGATTGTTTACATCTATTAAACTATTTTAACTTTACACACAACCCTTTAATTTGCACACCATTAATTCTGAAACAACTTAGAACCATCACGAAAGACCACGAATGAACAAAGGAAGGTATTTAATATTCTCTAAGAAGATTAAAGTATCAACTATAGAGCGACTGACTACTGAAAATTAGGATAGGATATTTTAACTAGTAAATCTTAGATTAATGATTATGTTAATTTTACTATAGATCCTATAGGTAAATTTAATTTGTTATTATTAACATAGTCATGTATAATAAGTATTTACAATTGCAAGTTTATAATAATAATAACACAAGCATAGCTGCCAATTCTAGGTTATCAAGATATCGCTCGTTAGCTTTTACATTACCATACTGTTTTCAAATGGTGTTAATATTTCCCTATAAATTGGCAGCAATGCATAAAAAATTCGCTAATTCAACGTTTCAAAATACGGAATGGTTCAGTTCTTCCTCGCAGTAGGAATAAGGGACGTGGCACGGACATACATCGCCAACCCCGAGGGGCGGTTATAATATTTTCACATTTTACCCTGTGTAAAATTATGTTGCTTTTGACAATATAAAACATTATATCATTGTCAATATTTTAAAGTCCCTTACTCCATTTACAAATTTAACTAAATTGTAAGTTTGCTTAAATTCATGCGCGAATCGAAGGCGAAATGAAAAGATAGACAGGTATACTTATTCACAATCACAAGATGCGTCTTTAAAGCACAGATAGAATATACCTTTAAAATACAGTTTAGATACGCGTCAGGATAGTTAAGATCTATGTATATATAAGTACGAATATGTCTTAGAGTACCAATTGTGTACAAACGTACATCTTTTTCATTATATTGATCCCCTTTAAAATTTATAGTTTTTATTTACAAATATTAATCTCTTTGAATGTTTTAAAATAAACCGTCACGTTATTAAATAATGGGGTTTATGAAAGGAAGGTAGTTTTTCGTGTGTAAAGCAACATAAATAAATAGGAAAAGATAATTTATTTATTGATATATAAATTCGTATTTTCGTACGGGTTAAAACATAAGGGCAAAGGGTGTTGAAAATAAAAAGAACTAAGAATATCAATGAACATAATAGTTTAATTATGAAATTAAAAATAAGGATGAAATTAAACCACACAAGACTTAACATTAAAATAAGAGAATAGAGACGACGACACCTTAAAACTGACATTAATGATTTAACAACATTGAAATTCAAATAAACGCTTCTGTCATTGAAATGACGATTACTTACAGCTGATCATCATGGAGCTGAAGGTTTTATATTTATTTGCGCCTTAGCAAGTTTTCTATTTATTGATATGTTGGCCTTTATTCATTATAATAATAACATGAAACACTTATATTGAGTACAGCTAATGTTATAAGAGATATAAAGCGCAATAAAAATAAAAGCATCAGAGTGATATGCGTATGCGCAGATATGTTTGTTATGAAACGTAAGAAGAACGAGCGAAGTTAGAAACTGCCGCTTAGCATCGACACTGACAGATGTTATACAAAAGACGCTGGATCAATTAAAACATTCGAAAACAACTCTCACATTCTATGTTCAACGCATAACTTTAACTAACAAATTGAAACAATGTTCACTTACAATGAATAAAATTGCGTATATTGCGCTTAATAAAACTCTCAAATATAATTTAACTGTAACATTTTCATCAACTTTTCAATAAATGTTAAGTTTACCTCAATTACCATTTACCTAAAATAATGTGTATTGACTTTAAATTTGGCATCTCGTTCTAAACACTGATCTATTTATTTTTAATAATATTACCATATTATCTAAATATTTAAAATACTTCTCTAAACACATAAATCCCTATAATTATCTATTAGTCAATACCATATTACTGAGAAAACCTTAGGCCAGAAACGCTACACACATTTTATCATTATCATCATGTACGAACGAATTGAGCAGAAGCAAAACTTGACTAATATCGACGAGCAAAGTATTGAATACGGGAGCGACATGTCACTAATAGACTAAAGGAACCGCGGCATGTGTGTAGCGTCACACTCTAAATACAGCGGATATGTAATCTCCTCTTTGTGATTTTGATATAATTAAATAAGTAATAATATAATTTTAAAATTACAATGCGATTACCGCCGATCTCTCCTCACAAGACCTCCACCAGTCGCGTCCACTCCTCATTCCAAACACAGGCACAGACTGCTGCACCTTAGAGTAAAACATTTTCAAAAACGTGCAAAATATCACCACACCCTGGTCACCTAACATTATCTAAACCAAATAACTACATTTACGTCTCTTATCGTAGATAGGTACTGATTAATACAATTTTGTATGATTATTTTTCATCTATTAAGACTTACATCGTAATGACAATCTATTTTTTTTTTCAATTTTAATCATCTTACTAAGCTCTATTTTTTTATATTCTTATTTACGATACGTGATGTATATTATACATTTTATAATAGTGTAAATATGTGATTTTATAATGACTGCACAATGCTTTATAAAATAAAAATTCAAAAATTATTTTTGTGACATTACAAAAGGATATGTTGAAAGTTAAGATTGATAAAAATATATTTGGCTGTAGTACATGTTACTGCTGGCATAAAATCACTGAAATATGCCATATAGATAAAGACTTAAAAGAAAAAATATTTTTGCCCAGTAGGTAATACCTGCCATAACTCGTGTCCAACTGTTAAAATATTTCGTCATATTCATATCCGAGTTCATATAGGGACCAAACGTTTATTTATGTTCTGGATAATATAAATCCAAACATTGCCAATGCCAAATATGGCTAACGATATGTATTTGCGCCTCGTAATTTAGAAATAACGATACTCTGTAACTGGCATCGTGTAACTACTTGTCATAATATGTCAGGTATCTGTTTCACGCATGCTTTGCCTAATCACATGAATTGGACGTTGAACTGAACACTTTAAAACTGGTCCTAACATTAGAGCATAGTTATCGGGCAACACTCTTTGACCAATCCCGGTTCAATAAATAACTCCATAACTCTCAAAGACTTTCTTTCCAGAGTTCAGATATTTCATTGAGACATGAGTTTTCCACAACGTAAATCACTTATACCACAAGCTTAATCTCTTTTGCATTGGACTAGACGCATTTCAAATTAATTTAAGAAGGCAAAGATGTGTGAAAACTAATCGAGAATCAGGTAAAGTGTGAAAAGTTTAAGTCGTCGAAGTTGGAGCGGGTTTATATACAAAATTAAATATCAAGGAGAGCTAATCAACTAAAATACTGTTCATAGTGAAGTTGTTGTGACGTAGTATAAATACTGCTGATTACATTTAAAGTGCAAATCAGATCTCGCTAATACTTAGACCGTCGCCGTTCATCGGTCAGTGTGGCAATATCCTAGGAATATATTGAAAATTATTCTAAAAAATACGTTATCGTAATATTGGCCACACCGCGCGATGCAGTGTTCCCCGACCAGAGGCAAATAAATAATTATTATACCTAAAAATAACTGCTTAGTGATACTAATGCACGAGCATTCATCGTATGTTGTGGCTATCATTAATATAAATTAACATCGAAATAAATGCATCATGTCACTTTATGTCACTGAACGTAACGTTTACTATTGATAAATATCAACTAGATGCTTAGCGTAGAGTTGTGATTACACTAACTAATCAAGAAACTATGATGAATAAAATAAAAATATTATTCTAACGAATGAAACGAGAATGGAAGCATAAGACGTAGCGATAGAGGCCGGAGCAAACCGGATACAAAAAGACTGTTGTTACATCTAAAATATATTATTAAAATAATCTTTACAACTAATATTGCACACACATACACATTTCTTAATAACATCCCAGAATTAATAAAACAAGGAAAATGTGTATGCGTACAAAATTATACCTATGAAGAATTGCAATATTATTAAATTGTGCATATTAAAATAGGGGATAAAATATATTTATAAAATATAATAGTAATAACTGCAAATTATATTGTGACAAATTAATCCTCCGTAACAGTGCATCATCTATTGTTTTATATTTTATTTTATACTTAATGGGATTTTTATATAGCATGCCACTCAAACAACCACCAAAACGGAAGCAATGTTTTACATTGCAAACGTGCATAATTAAAACTGCCCAATGAAAAATAATCTAGCGCAATCTAATTGCTGAACATATACGTTTTGATATTTAGTTTATAATATGAAAATAAATATTTTAAAATCACTGGAAATAATGATAACCGTTTATAAAAATAAAATTATATGATCAATAAAATATGGAATGAATATCACACAAATTAGTAATCCTTCCTCTCTGATTTTAATGAGTAGAAGATAAAATCCAGATTCCGAAATAAGAAAGTAATTAGTAAAGCATTTAGCTGCCATTGAAAATGATGATGACAAGTATCTTAGATTTAAGGATGTACAGTAACAGTAAAACGTACGTATTTATTAAGAAAATAGAGTAGCACTTAGTCTAGACTGATCCGAGTAAGCGTAATACAGATTTATATTATAATTTTCAGTCGAGTGAAATTCTCGATTTGTGTGAGAGGTATGGTCGCGGCAGTCGCGATTGGCTGTATGCGCCTGAACCTTCACCTTGGCGTCTTAAAAAAAAATAACGTTTTAAATTTTCTACTGTGCAAGTCGTACAAGTTCGACGTCCGCGGGTCGAAGGGCGGCGCGGACGACTGCCGGATGTGTGATATTCCGAAGACTGGTCGCTTAGATACTCGACTTGGAGAAGGACACTCGGAGGTGATTGGATTCGGACAACTGGTAGTTGTGCATCTTGATGAGCGCCGCCACCGCGTCGTCGATCGACGGCAGCTGCACCAGAGCCATCTTGCGGTCTTTCCTGCAATCGCATCCAAGTCATAGTAAATAACAAGTCTAATCTGTAATGCAGATTTCCTGGATGAAATATATATGTAAAACAAATATTGAAATTTTAATTGTGTTATACTTACGGGAAGAACTTGAAAGCCTTGATAGTAAATCCCCTCTTTGTGAACGCTTCCTTGATATCATCCTCAGACACAGTGGCTCTGGAATCATACGAATAACAAAAAATGCTTATTGTACCTATTAAGTATCTACAAATGAATAAAATAAAATTCGTAGGTATTTTTTTACTGATGAGAGTACAGTACCTAATCAATACCTTTAGCACAGTCGGAGTAGGAAACTGATAAATTATGAAGTTTTGAAGGTAAGTAGTGTTTTTTTTTTCTGACTGTGTGTGTTACACAAAAATAATATTCTTATTACGCATACATTTTTTACTGATCAGTGAAACGTTATTTTTATTCGGATTGTTCCTCGAAATCACATTAAAATCATGCTCTCATGCATGAGTTTCTTACTACAGTGACCACATGACTGTACGATTTTAACGATGTTGCCATTTTAAAATATTTTTCAAATTGGTAGAATTTGAATTCAGAGTGTAACTTACGGAATGTTCGACAGATGAAGGGTAGCGCTCGGTGGGTAGATATTCTGATAATTTTTGCTGCCGGGCTTCTTGAATCTGTGCAGCGGGCTCTGAGAGTAGTCCCTGGAAAATTCGGGTAAAATAACTCTGTAGTAAGAAAACATATTTGAAGAAAAAGTGACGAACATAATAATGTATTGCACTATTGCACGCACTGGATTTTACGTCTGCGAAATTACCACAGACCAGAAATGTCATGCGCGCGAGGTACGGAAATGTAATATTTTCTCTGAGTTGAGCCATACCTCCCTACAGATCCAAGTTTAGAATTTCACTTTGAGCACCTTGATGAATATTTTATAAGACTTTCGGACTTTGTACCTTAACATTATTTTTTAGTGATTGACAGGTAAATAGGTACAAAAAACTAAGGTCATAAAGTAATTCAGCTTCACGTCACTTGCAGTAAAGAATAGCTGAATTTGGCGACTAAAATAATGCTATCGCTGTCGCCAAGTACTACTGGCAGGAAAAGATATAGGAGGCCATTGACACGAAGAAGAAGAAGCTTCACGTCAACAACATGCCCTGCGACCGGGCACACTGTAGGTACCCAATACCTATTGTAAAAAAATTGTGCTTACCTGGTCAATCCGGCATCGGGCTGGCCCTCCTTCGGCAGCTGCACGGTCTGGTGCTTGCTGAGCATGACGCGCATCGCCTTGCCGAACACGCGCAGTTTGTCCATGTGGGTCATGGCTGCAATAAGAAATAAGGTTCCTTCTTAGATATCTATACTCACTTGCTGATATCAAAAATACGCGTATGACCAAGTCTGGGCTAACGCTGCGTGCCGCGTTTTGGTTGGCTGCGCAGGGACGTTCCACGCGTGGTTCATTTCAATTCAAGCGGTTCAGATGACGTGAGTGAAGTACGAGCGGGTTCACTATTTGTGCACCCGCGCGGAAAACGCGCGATGCAGCGTTCGCCCTAAGTTCCATATGACATTCATTGTTGGTTTTCCAAAATCTTATGACAGACAACGCGCATTTTGCGTCAGATTAAAGTATTTTAGCGAATCTTCGCGATAATTTCCTACGCTTTTCTAAACCGATTTGGCGGAGTGTGACATCGTTTTCCCGGATCGCCTTATCGCGGCCGTACTTACTTACTTTGATACCTAAAAGATTATGTAGGTGCCTATGTTACTAAGTAAGATATTTTCACCAAAAATTGATTTAGGATTATTTGATAGACATCAAAGGCTTTAAATAAAATTTGAGTTGAGCAATCGGCGTTGTTAAATGTTTGAAATAGTTGATTCAAAAGTACAGAATAGGCTGGCTATTAATAAAACCTAAACCCGTTTCACTAAGCCCCAAATGTTTACACATAATATACTTTCGGTCAGTTGTTTTGTTCTAAATTTATTTACGGGTAGAGCGTTTCAATTCGCTCGCCTGTTTCCATCAGACTGAAAACTCAATCAGTATTTTAGCAACTTTTCGGATTGTTACAAAAGTTTCCGTGTAATACGGGACCACTTGACTCGATAATTAGCGGGTTTGATGTACGGGAAATGTACTCACGAGGACCCACAAGATCCTTGTCAGTCCTAAGTAAATAGTTCGAGGTGTTCCACCGCGTTCCGAAAGAGATACTGAAGCGCTAAAATCGCGGCGGCGCTAGTTATCGAATTCTACAATAAGTCGGTATCGAAGTAAAGAAATGCCTATGATAAGTATTTTTCTTACGAAACCTCAGCTTCATCACTGTCCCCTTTCAAAGTTTACTTAGCATTTTTCAGATACTGTCTATGCCTGAATAATTCCTTCACTACATTACTTCGTATAACCCAAATTCACCTCCCGCATCTGTCCTTACGTCTGTATAGCATGTATGTAGGTATGCTTAGATCTTTAAAACTACACAATTCGGTGCAGTTTTTTTTAATAAGTAGATAGGAGTGATTCAAGTGGAAGGTTTATATGTATACTTTCCGGGAAATTGAGTTACAACCGCGGGTGCAACCGCTGACCGGGCTGCTAGTTATAATTATAACTATAACTAAATTTTCGGAGTGGACTTGAAGTGGACATTCTCGAATATTAACCACTTATTATGATGCTAAATGTTATTGGTCTTGAAAAAAGTCAGTCTAATGAAGTATATGCTTACACAAATAGGTATAATTCCGTCACGCTGTAAAAAATAATTTTATTTGTTTGAAATGCATTTTATCTTTACGCGTGAGTGATCAATAGTTGTATTTTTGGACCTAAGTGGAAATGTCTGTCAAATACTCCAGCACTGATTTTATACGTTACGGGGCCTTATTGCCATGGTGTAAGGTTGATTTTTGCTTCTTACCTAGGTGTGCCTGATGGGGTTCAGCCATTTGGATGAGAGCAGAGTCCTTCTTGTTGTAGAGAATCTTCACCCGTTGCACGTCACCATAAACGCCTATATTGTGAGAAATAAATTATAAATTGTGTTCTTTTTGGTATAAGTCCTATGTATTATCTGTTTTTAAAGTGTTAGGAAAATAAAAGCCCGTGGTTCGTTTGAGTTCGACTCTTCACAAAGGCACTCGGTTTCGGCGGAGCTGCCCCATAATGTAATACTTTTCTAACACTTTTGTTACAGGTATGTTATACTATTGTCACTAGACTATTTAAGTAGTTACATAATATAATGTTGCCGTCTCAACTGTATGTAGGTAAGTATGTGTTATATAATGAGTGTTATTAATAATTAGCGTAAACTAGACGCAACTTAATTAGAAAAATTTAACTCATAAATTCATAATAAGTAATCATTAGCTCTTTGAGTCACCTTTAAAGGGATCAACAAGGTACTGATAACTTGATTCCTTAAAAGGTATTTCTCCAGGTACAGCAAATACATAGTACAACAAAATTGAGACTGCCAACGATCTAGAGTAGCCTAAAGATAGAGTCTAAGCTAGGGTTACTACACTTAACACACAATACTTTTACAACAATATACGATATACCTACAGGAGGAAATCAAAGGCACTTAACAGCAGATATTCATAAAAGAACAATTTTCTCTTATATACTACATTATAATGAGTACAATATCGTGGGTGAGCATGTTAAAATTGACCTTACAAATACTAGTGCCGTCTGGTTATCGAAGCTACGACCCTCGGTGTAGCAGGCAGGGTTGCTATAGTATAACCAAGCCAGTTTTCAGTTGATTCCTGTTTAAGAAACTAGTTCTAATACAAGGTCGAAAGTTTTGGTGGTAGCTTAGTTGATTAGTATTTGTCAAATGTATTTTACATTGACAACACGTACGTCGTACACAAAGATTCACCCACGATGTTTTATTCTTTGTGAAAATCTGCATACAGTAAACTTTTGATTTCACCTGTACTGTAGTTTTATTCGTAATACATATTAATACTTCGTGAAACTGGACAGTCGAGAAATGATACAGGCAGAAAACTTTTCTAAGCTCTAAAGTTGGTCACGGAAAGCTGTAGCGGTTAACAGCGAGCTAGCCTGGTCAACCGGCTGTTTTAAGCAAGATTATTACTACATAAAACAAAATTAAAATATATTTTTTTCATATTGATTTCTCAAAGTTTTCAAATCCATTTTGAACTTGGAGTTATTGCTATATTACAGCTATTATTGACATATATTGTCCACTGGTGTTCTAGAGCAGATTTTTTACTAGCTTGGAACACAAAAAACAAAAAAGAAATTACACTGGGTAGACATACTAACCTAGCTACGACTATACGCGTCTGAAACACAAATTGTCACACGAGTTAATAAGCAGATTTGATAGAGTTATGAAGCAAAGCGTCGACACAATCAGAATGCGGTTACTAGACAGAAATTGAGAATGTTAGCTGACAATTTGTCTTTCAGGCGACAGGAGAATATTAATGTTTTAATATAAAATACGGAATATGTGCACACGTACCGAAAAGGGTAAAGAGAGCGTCAGGCGTGACCATCTAAAACAATAGGAGAGAGAAAGAGACAGTATTATAAATAGTCGTAAAAGATATCGACATCATATCTATAAATAAATTAGCAACTTATATTTTTAAGGAGTTTGAGTAGAGTATATAAGTGTAATAGCCCGTAACGCCCCTCTTATTAGTGGATGCATTAGTGGGTGTAGAGTGGCCTATGTCGGTCCCAAACTCAGTTCGAGCAAACGTTACCGGCTATTTTATTAGCGTAATGAATAAATTTGCCAATAAACGTGAAGCTACAAGTCGGAACGTAGCGAAGTTTTGATTGAAATTTTCACGTTGAACACTCGGCTACTTGAATTTTAATTGTTGGTAAGTTTCATGAAATGATCTCTAACTGTTCCTGTCATAAAGTTTTAACTATAGGTAACCATGACATGACATAAACCTCTACGGTTTATATTTCAAGGTATTAAATATAACATTCTTAGGATGGGTTTCACAAGACGTGTTTTATACATGACAAAAGAGCGGGGTCTAATACGGATAAGAGTTGATGTCTTCTGAGACAGTCACACAGTGGATAGTAATGAGAGTTATTGTAGGTGGTGTGGTACTAACCTCCTCGTTGAGATTGGAGACCAGGAGGACGGTGGCGAGCGGCAGCGGGGGCGCGGCCAGGGCGCGCAGGGCGGGCGACGCGGGGGTCAGCGTCAGCGCTCCGAAGGCAGGCAGGCCTACGCCCCCCACGCCCACGCCGTACGGCGAAGCCAGGCCAGACCCCAGCCCAAGGAACGGCGGGGCCAGCACTCCTCCGCCTGCTGTTGAACATTCGCAACTTGACAAAAAACAGCTCCTCAAAAATGCGACTCGTTCCAGAGTAAAATGATCATTCATCTAAAATAATTACAGTATTATTCAGGTTCTTTAACAAAAGCCTCGCAGACGTAATACCCAGCCAACATTTACTTAATAAATTCGTTACGCAAAACTACGCATAAATCCATTAACAAAACAAGTGTATATTATTTAAAAAACACAAAACCCGACTGCGTTTTTTAATTTCAGCTACAGCTGAAAATGAAATTTCAAATTTATACTTTTAAAACCCACCATTTTAAGTTTGTTTTACTTAGGTAGTGTCACTTGCTTTGTTGAGACAAATCTAATGACCCTTTATATGTCAACGTCCGTCTATCCGTTTGGGCAGTGGCCGATGAAAAAGAATTGACTTTTCTGCATCCATACACATAAAAACATAACATACATACATATATCACGCCTTTATCCCTTGCGGGGTAGGCAGAGCGTCAACGGCCGTAAGAATACGGCCCCTATCGCCACGTCTGACATTTATGAGGATTTGTTTTCGAAGGTTGTTTCAGAAAACATGTGTATTATTATAGTGACAGGTTGTCAGCCCGTCGCCTAAAAGTTGTAATACACCAATACTCTCGAGTCCCTCAGTCGCCTCTTACGACACCCGCAGGAAGGATGTGGGGTGATGCTATTCTAAGCCGGCCTCACACGGCACTCATAATATAACTCTACTTTTAATGCAGTCGGGTAATAACACACAGCAACAAAAGTAAGGAATCCGCACCGTCACAACGAAACCCCATATTATGTACAATCCTCCACGGTGCAATACGGATTTATGAGAAGTTATTAGTCACAGCGGGAATATTTAGCATTGAATTATGAATGGGAAACAAGAAAGAGCTAACATGGAATACCAAATGTAATTTAGGAATGTTGCTCTTGTGTGATTCGGTGCTGGAGATTTATTTCGCTTACTCGGCTGCGGTGTGCTCACAACTCAAAGAATAAAATCGCCGTGAGCAAAACAAAAAATATAAAAGCGAAAATGTCATTCGGGAAGCTTTTTGAATGCTCAATGTAAGTAATAATAAAATATAAAATAAACGTTTCAGAGTATAGACCAGGATGAGATGTCAGATGAAGATTTTAAACAAAGTGGTTAAATTAGCAATAAAATAGCTACAATATAACTTAATTAAAAATTGTTCTAGGTGCTGAGGAAGACTTCCGCCCTGGGCATAGAATTGCCATTGGAAAAAAATGCATGCCTAACAAAAGAGAACACTAAACTGCCGAGCGCTTCAGGTAGAAGGAAAAAGGTTTATTCCACATAGTACTAACCAGGCAGTCCCAAGTAGTGGGGAATCGACGGGTTCCGCCACTGATTCCACTGATCACCTACGGCTTCTGAATTCAGAAAAAGTGAGATCAGGGACAGTTGGAAGCAAGATATTCACATTGACATTGATTCACATGAACTTACAAATTAGTCCGAGTACTTCCTAGTCTTAGTTTTAATTTGCTAGCAGTTTTGAAACCATTTTCTACGGTTTATTTCGCATTTAGATTCACATATCCCATACTTTGACGCAAATGTGATTCACTGTGATTTTGGCAACATCATCGGCGCGTTCATAAATAACGTGAGATTTGACTTTAAAATTCTGCAAAGCCGTCTCCCCACCGTGGGGTCGCACCCGGTGAGCGATGTGGAATAAACCGGAGAGCGTCTGTGCAAAGACTGAGCGGTGCTTTCCGTGCTCGGAGTATCATTGGACTAACTCATCCTGTTCAGTGTGAGGGCGAGACGGGCCCGAAGCAACTCACTGGTCATCAGCTGATGCGCGTCGCCGTCTCCGGACGGCAGGGTGGGGTTGGTGTAGTCGCGCGACTTGTCGTTGTTGTATTTGACGTTCAGACACGTCATCTTTGAGTAGTCGATGCGGAGGGTGCAGCAGCCGTTGTAGATGTTCTGCCCGTCTAGAGCCTGCGGACAATTAAATGGGATCATAACTTTCGTGTACGTAGAAACAAACCATTTACCTACTTTGTCACAACAAAAAATTAAGATGTAGGTAGATGGTATAGTAATTTTGGTAACTATTTTTTTAATAATGTTTCTTTGCGTGTACGACGTTTGTCATTCTGATCTACCTAAATAGAACAGGGTTTCCTAAATTTCTGTTACAAATAAATAAATTGTATCTGTGCGTTGTGGTGCAATCTCATTGTTCCTAGATTTAAAAAAGTCGGGATTGTGTAATTAAGATTTTCAAAAGGAACATATATAGTAGGATAAATTGACTATTCGATCGACAGCCGTTTTGTTAAATAATCTAAAATAATATTCTGAAAAGTTCTGTTTTTTAGTTTAATTAGGTAGGTTATTTCAGTAAAATAGGAATTTGATAAAGAATATTGAATTGAAAAGAATTGTTTTTTATAAAACATGAAAGATTCAAAGATGTTCTTAATAAAAGGTTAGTCTTAGCTTCTTTGTTACTATTTCCAAGACATTTGATAAAAAATACTTTGACGATCGCAAAAATCTAATAGCCAGTTGAGCGCTATTCTTCGAAAAGAGTTTATGCAGAAAAGTTTTCGTTCTTACAGCATAATATTAGATATTAATATTAGCTTACCACACTACCCGCAGCAAAGAAAAATCAGTATAGGATAGGGGGTGGTGTCAAAACGGTTACGAGCGCGAGCAACAGTTATTTTGTTTGTCCGCCGCGCCTGGGGGCGGCTGATAACGCCTCATCGCGATAGAAAAGAGAATTAATTAAAATGCAACAGCACTCAACCCATTGCTGGCAACACTGGCAACTTTATGCTCCTGGCTCACCGCCACCGCAGTGTACACGTTGTTTTTATAATGAAAGTGCGGTGCAACACGTTTTTATGGCTCAAATGAAAATGAAGGGATGAAAGCACAACTGTGCTCGGTAACTAGATGTTTTTAGATATTTGTTGTATTCCTCAAGGTCGTTCATTTGTGGGGGCTTGAAGAGCTTTAGAGGTTGGATTGATATGTATAGCTGTAATAGGGGTGGTTCACAAAGGCAAACCATCGCGGTAGTTATTCAAACGGAGCAAGTTTCTCGCGGGCGCGTCTGCCAAGGCGTTTCATTACGACCGTCAACTTCGCCCGCGGCCAACTCCCTCTGAATCGAAATTATTAATTCAACCAATTAACAACACTGTTTTCTCGAACAATGAAAGTATTTTCTAAGAATCAAAGAGCTTTACGAATCATATTAAACGATTTGTCTTGATTTAGGGGGATTCTGGGTTATGCAAATGTATAGCTACGTTAAAATTCAAAGAAAACAAACCGAGTCTATTCTTCAGGATTAAAAAGAAACAAAGCCCCGCAGGGAGATTAGTATTGAGGATAAAGAATTAAGACCATGAATTACTTAATTTCTGAGAAGTAAATGAAGAGTCCTTTTTGAAAAACGTCGTCTGTCAAATGAATTGTGACATTTTGCGCGGGGCCATTAGCCAAATAAAACGTTTTAAGTTTTTAATGACTGAAAATTATCATGAAAAGTGGCAGTTATACTCGGTAGAGCCGGTAGCTAGGTCGAGTAACAATCCAATTGCAGGAGGGCGTCGGGAGGGAGGCCGCGCACTTCCAACCTACTTTTTAAAGTATGCAAATGGGTGGGAAATAAATCACGCCCTTCCAATTTGTAGGTGGTTACGTTAGACCTCTTTTACAATCCAATAAAAATATCAAGAGACGAAGAAGCAAAGTTCGATGTCGGCCCGTTGGATATTGGCTGTAGATTTAATAAATTTCTGTTCTATATGCAAATGCGCCCCCTGATGTGTAGACGTGAATAGATTGGCTCGTTTAAAGCTCAACTTATATGGAAATGCGAAAGGCACGTAAGAAAGCGAGGAAGAAGATCGCGCCGCTACGTAATTAGTTTTGTAGGCCGTTGAGGGCTCGCGGGCCTAGCGAGATCGAACCGTCATCGAACCACCAGTAATTAATTTAAAATTCTAATGTCTATGTCCCTTAATGCATTGGTATCGTTAGATAAGATTTTAGAAAGTCAAATGAGAGTATAATCGGCTACGCTAGCAGATTAAGTTGTGAGCTCAAAAAGAAGGGACCAAATCGTCCAATTTGGAAAATTACGCAAAATTTATTCAGCCGAAATGCAGACATTCAATTAATTATGCAATCATAATTTAAGTGTTTCGCAAACAATATAATGTTTTGATTCAATATTTTATCAAAATTCTGTCAGCTATTGATTTCCATAGAAATGTAGGTCAGAAAACAATTAGTTAAAAGTAAAAGCATTGAATCTGAGTGATGAAAATCTCAAGATAAAGAAAAAAATATACGTTGACTGGGAAGCAGAAGAAACTTTGAATTGCAGATTAATTTCTTTACTTTTTATAAGCTTTTTCAGAGGCACTTTGAATTTAAGTCAGTCGTTATTTTAAGGACGCATAAATCTGAGAAGTCACAAGTAATTTGCGAAGAAGTCTTGCTACGTCTTCATACAGTTCCGCGCAGTTTATGTTATCAGAGGTAGGACCTACGTACCTAAGTGGTACAATTTGCTGGGTAGTAATCTAAGACACGAAAACATGTAAATTAGATACATTTACACAATTATTAGTAAAAATTTGTATTGTCCTTTTTAATTGAATTGTTTTAATATAAATACTTATTTTATTTTATTCGGGAACTAACAGTTTTTTACATTGTTCACTGTAACTATGAATTTGATAATGTGAAATAAATGAATCTATTTATCATTACTTAGTATAGACCAATATATAACGTCAAACTAATATCAAACCACCTACGAGTATAGTAATCTCTACCATTTTTTTTCAATATTCAAATGCGCTGGTTTTTTATCTTTTGAAATAGCTATTCGCTTTTGTAGGGTTCCGTAATTGAGGTAGAAGAAAGTATTAGGCGTTAGGTGATAAAACGACAAGCGCCTCCATCAAGGGCTGATATTGGATTCTTTACAGCGTTCTAGGGACAATCCGAAATGATTGTGAGAGAATACTTTATTTTTAAATTGTGAATTTTATCAAAACTTAGCAAGTCAAAATGTAGTAGAAAATTTAAATATTATTACGAAACACGAAACCTTCGATATAACTATCACTAAAAATATGTGTGTGAGAGTAAATAATATTTTAGATAACATGCATGTCCCACGTCAGTAAAAAGTCGCAAAGCCAAATAATGTAAAAAAAAACTCTGCTACGATTCGTAGAAGATGCTACGGTAGCTGAATAGTGCTACAACGTAGCTGTTGCGTAGCGTAACTCAGTTTATTACTACGTCAATTTCATATGTGCCTACGAAGCGTAGCGCAATTACTTGCTACGACTAAGAATTAGCTCTTTGATGATGTAGAGCTTTCTAAAAGTAATTTGAGAATTTAGTTTTTTGTTAAAAAAATTAACAAAAGGTACCGCCAATTAAGGTATTCCCAGTAAAGACATTGGTGTTCAGTTTCATAGATAAAATAGTTTTCGAAAGCAGAAAATTTTAACAGCAAGTAAAAATCGCAAATCAAAGATCCCGCCAAAGCGCCCGGCATCAAGACGTAACAAGTGTCCTCCGTATCTCTTAATCACGTCTCAGTAATTGTTTTATCTTTAGCTCGTTAGAACTCGTTTAAGCAAAGCCTTCTTAGTGAAGGATTAAGTGCGGTCCGCCTTAATCCACCCCCACTGCTAATTCTGGGGGTTTTTCCACTGGGACCAGATTAATGGGTCCGCGGTGTTTAATATTTATGCCAGGCCACCGGTGGGCTCGCGCGCGTGGGGCACGGATTAAGGACGCGGTTGCATTCGGTTTTTGTGGCGACGCGACGAACGAATGGTAACGAAAACATTTCCAAGGTTTTAGCCGTTGTTTAGCTCCTGCTGTTTTCAGGTTTTGTTGGACTTTATCTAAACATTTCTGTTTCTGGAGAGTGCTATTTTATACGTACTTGAGTCAACAGTATTAATATTACTTTATAAGGCAAAAAGTATCTCGTCTGGAAAAGGATATCATTGCTTTGTTACCGATAGGGTTTTCTTTTTTTTGTGTTTGACTCTACGTTTTTGGGCTCGAGGCCATCAAAACTACGCCTGTAAGCCGACGTAAATATGGTCTTTACTATGAAGTAGGCTGTTGCTCAAAATAAATGAACTACTAAATAGTACTATTTTATAATCACGTTTAAATACTTAAGCATTTTCGAACTTGGCTTAAAAACCACAAAGTTATTACAAATATATACGCGTACGTTTACCAAAAACCAAAAACACATGCAGTCAGGGAATGGTTCACCAAAACTACAGAATAGAAACAATCAGGTGGCATACAAAAATATGTTTGTAGACAGATAAGCAGGCCGATAGTCCAGTTAATTGATCTGTGAGCGTCGGCGGGTCGCTCCATTAGTCACGGAATTCACGGATAAAGGAACACTCATCCGCTGCACTCAAAACAAACACCGCTAAGTGAACGAGCTTTTAACTATAAATGGAAAAAGACCAAAACAGATTCGTTAGGAAATTGCTCTCCCATCGTTTCCTGCGAAATTGAAATGCGAAATATCAATCGCCATAAAAATACTTAATGCATTTCAATTGAGTTTTTTTGTACGCGAGCAAATGTCCGGAAAGGCTTTCATTATTTGGCACGTATGTTTTTTTCGGCATTTCATTCGAGATTTATTGAATTGTAAAAGTCACAACTATACGCCATTGCGTCAAATATTATTATTATTTGTTTAAAATAGTATATGTCGTGATTATAAAAAAACAGTGTAATTTAAACAATGACTAGGTTGCCTACTAGAACATGCTAAAGCCGCATCTTCTGCACGGGTGTTTTTTTTTAATTGGATGAAAGTATTGCTATCCATCAATACCCCCCTATTGGGGTGGCCCATGTCCAGCAGTGGACTGTTTTGGCTGTAGAAGTAGTATTAGTATTGCTAACCATCGGTCCTGGTAAACACATAATAGAGCCATTGCATAGAGAAGAGGCCATATACATTTACATGGCCACTTCTCAATGTACAGATGTTTCTGGCATTAAAATGCATTTTATTCATCAAGTCTTGCAATATCTTCGAAGAAGTACATACAAAATGTTTCGCAGGTTGCTGTTATAACAACTAAATAACTATTATAGAGTAAGGTCCCGACCTAGGATAAGACAATCACTGGGAGAGACTATCAGAGTGTAATGAGTCGATAAACTGATAGTTTTACCCCACCTCAGTCATAACATAATACTAACCTAACTAGATTCCCCAATACACTTGACAATTGCCTTATTACGGCGAAAAAGAATGTAATATCACATCAAATGCCACAAGGGCGGCCGTCACAATTAGGGTGTGTACACATTAGTGCTAGTCATCACAAACGCGCCATTAGACGATGTAATTAATACTTGTAGGTTACCCCTAATTGCGCGAGACAGTGACGGGTGACGGCTAAAACCGAACCGTTCAAAAACCGCACCCAATCACAGCACTTTACACGACTAATCTAGTTACGCACATTGTTATTGGTGTCGATTCCATAATTCTATAGACTAAAATGGCGATGTCAGTTTCAGTTGCATTCTTTGCTTAGGCTTGGACCAGGCAAGAATGCAGGATAGGATATCATCGCGAATAAAATTGTCTATAATTTTATATATATAACGCACAGTCTGTCAAAATTAAGCGACGGTTAAAGAGACGGAGACTAGAAGGATATTTGCGAAATAAACCACGACTCGTATAGGTACCTATTTAAAAATGACAATGCCATATCTACAATAGTCTAAGAATATGATATGTCTTATCTATTTCTAAACAAATTAACTGCAAAATGGCAGCGCTATTTTTGGTAATGAGATATTATCTAATCGCCACCATTGTCTATTAGTATCAAAAATAGAGTATAGATTATTCATTTATTTTTCATCTTGTTTCTGTAACAGCATTGACGATTCATCTTTTTTGGCATAGTTATTATGTTGTAATACAAACTTAAGTTATGTTACTGCGCATAGACGATTGCCATGGCCGGATTGGCTAGGCAATAAACAACGTACTGACATTACAATGTAATATCATTCTATTTTTGATTATTATATTTTCTTCCCCAAAATTCTTGCAAACGTGTTGTTGCAGAATTCCAATACCTTTGTTTGTTATCCCTTTCATGTTCCAATGTTTATTTAGGTAAGTATATTCACATTTCCCTCCCCGTCCCGAAAACATATCGGAATTCCTGGTGTGTTCCTTCAACTGTAATCTATGGTGTACGATACGACAGCCACCCTACCATTCACAAATGATCCGCTATTACAAAATGGAGCCATGAATAATGAACATGACTTTTGTTACATAGAAAGTCCTTAGAGCGGAAAATAAGGTAGAAGGAGACATGGGAAATAAATATATACATTGGACGTAATGTACGCTAACATATTTGACAATCTCTAGTTTTATTTCAGCTTTTATCCAACTTGCTAGCTACATCTAGTTATCTATCTTGCTAACTTGGGTGCTTGCTAATCTGTACCGCTACTATGATTTTCTTTACAACGTTAAATCCTAAATTCTTTACTAGTTTTTATTAAAAACACGTACAAGATAAGTGTCCCCACTGTAAACATTATAAGACATTTGCCCTACACTAGATAGGTTCTTATTTAACCCAGGCATTTCTGAACAATGGCAAGGTCGAAAGTAGTAGTAACTTCTGCCTAAATCTGACTTTTAATCATATTCTATGGGTTAATGACTTAGAGACTGTATTTAAGCACAGCAACAAACTCTATCTAACTATAATGGCGTATCGAGAATGTGCAGCAATTGTATTGTGACGATTAAAGGATCTTTCATCGGTCCAGTGTCCCACAGGATTTGATGACATAATTTAGATTTAAATGACCCATCTATCTTATTACTTACTCTGAGAAAAGGAAAGTCTGAATCGTTATTGTCTCAAACAATATTTATTGTGTTTGAGACATAATGGAATTGTGCCATTTGTGCCATTTTGTTTGCACAATGCTAAACATGTGGAAACTTGAGACACTTGCGGAGAAGTTATTCGATAATTTTAAAGTGGATTCAAAGTTATGTTGCCATTTTGCAAAGTACTGTCAGGATCCGAAAACGTTGCAACGTTAAACTCAAAGTTTTACAAGAGTAAAAGCTCATCCGTAGTCGGAATAACAATAGAGACAATATAGCGTGAGCTGTCAACAATGATAGCATAGAACGCATTAAGAAAATGTTTTTCTAAAAACAATAATCGCGTTGTGAATGGACTAAAACTTTGAACTTTTCGCGTTTGTTTACAAACTGGGCTCAATCTAGTTATAGTTGGAAGGAACAATCAATTTCGAGCGCCTCCGCCGCTTGTAGCATCATCTTCGGTATCAAATTCTGGAACGCTTCCCGTGTACACGAGTTTTAGAGCGTTCCCGTAAGCCTGTATAATGTCACCTGCGCGGTGAATGCACTCAGGACTTGGTGCAGAAAGCCTGATTGTCGCGCCGTCGCGCCGCGCCGTGGAGATAGCCGGAGAGCTGGGGACGTATTACGCTATCGGAAAAGAGTCTCAGCTGTGATTCAATCTATTCCCAGACCCTGACCCTGATTTTGGATAACTTAATATTGTTAAATAAAACTTCTTATATAAGCTAGTAAGTCTCATAAAAGGCGACTAAGGGATGAAACCGGGGAACAGGCAGCAGCGTTCCCTGTGAATACATCACCTTGCACTGGACTCGCCAATCCGCCTGCCAAGCGTAGTATGTCATATACCCCCCAAACAGGGCAGGCCCATATCCAGCAGTGGGCTGTTGTGGATGTTGTAGCAGTAGTACTACTTATATTATCTGTTTAGGTTCATCTAAATTATGAAACGAAATTTAACACTCATCATCCTAACCCTTTTCGCGTTTTTGCTTTAATCTTTGTGGTTTCTACATTACATAAATTACATATTTAAATATTGTTAAAAAATATATCATTTAATATGTACGTAAACAATACCCAACAAGCACAAGGCGCCTCGCGCCGTCTATATAATTTGGGATAACACTCACTACTAATCAAATTTCGTTGACCGAAAACGTACTCCATGCGTACACCTTCTCTCGTAGCCGGCTCTGCGTCTATGACGTGCCGACGTGATTACAGCAAGCAAACTGGCCACAAACACTAACAAAACAACAGCTAAACAATGTTTGACGCGTAACTAGGTGATGCAGTGTAGTGCAGCTCAAGGTGTGTTGACAAACCCGACAGGAATCTAAACACAGGGTGATGGGACGTGCAATTTTAAACGGGACTCGCTCTTCGGTAACCGCTGGTGCTTTACAGAGTAAAGGCATCAAAATATTGTGTACAGACGGGTCAGTTATAAAAATATGCGCGAATGGAACTTCCTTCTTTGTAAGACCATGGTTTCAAGACTTTTTTTTAAGCTTTGACATACTTAGTTATGTATCTTATTACTGGCTTTCCTATCTTACGGTGTATTATGTCAATAAAGGACTCTATGCACCCTGATGTTAGAGGCTTTCAGGACCTCAATTTCTGACACGTTCGTTTTCGTTATCCGAAAATCTGCTATTTATCATGCTTGTATCTCACGTTCTACTTTACTTATCGATTCCCACATGCCCTTAAAAAATTCACACATATTTTTAACTATAACAAAATTACACAAAAGAAATTAAAAAACGTGTGGTTAGACCAGTCGTGCACGGAACCGAAAACCAACGTTTCAGAAATTGCTCCTGCTCCTATCTGAAAAACAGCGGAAAAATACCAGAAAAAATAGAAATTTTGAACTGAGAAATAGTTCCCATTATTTTTATAAAAGAAAATAAATATCTAGTATGATTATGACTTAAAGTAGCGGCTGGTGCCGACTGGGTGGCGAAAGCGGGAGATCGTTCATTGTGGCGTACCCTGGGGGAGGCCTACGTTCAGCAGTGGAATGCTATAGGCTGATGTGATGATGTGATGATAATGATTATGACTAGCCTGTTATGTCCCACTGCTGGGCAAAGGCCTCCCTCCCTATCTTCCATTCTTTTCTATTTTGAGACATCCACTTGTGTGAATATCTAGCACATCGTACAGTACGAAGCACTCTGTTCGCAAGCTATCATTGTTTGATAGGTTTAAATTTAGATGAGGTTGACCGTCACCGCGCACTAACGAGACGTTTGTTGGTTTATTCCAAACTTTGCTTTTGTAATTTCATGTGGCAAAGGGCAAGCACTTTTAGTTGCCAGACTTGAAACTATTAATTTATTATACTTACCTCAGACAGAGGTTCATTTGCTGTAATAATTAATAGCATACGTTACTACGAGTACGTGCTCTTGACGATGAGAAAATAATTATTCATACTTGTAGCAAGCAAACATGTAAATATTATATTATACAATTTCTGTGCATTCGTCTCGTCCAAATAATATACCTGTTCATAAGGACGGGAATTCGTCTGTTAAGTAAGTTCAGTAATGGAATTTTTAATTTGTATGAAATATGACAACTCTTGTCATATTCAAACCGACTTTAAATGGATGTACTTTATACTACGCCGTAGCGATCGTAGACATTGGTAAGTAAAGAAATAAAATCGTAACGCAAAAGGTGTTCATTATTACACATGATAATTTTATAGAAATCATAAAATCACGAGAAGTTTCTATACCTACATTCGAAACATAAATAATTTTCAATTCTAAGTTACTATTTTCCGAGAAATACCTCCTTCTGCTCACATTTGCGTGAAAAATACTGAGTCTTGGCTCTAGGAATTCCTAGGAGAGCAATTAGATAATTAGCAGTGTAAGAGGAACCCAAGAACAACTTGATGCTCAGACACAGAATCAGCCTAGTGCGATTTAATTAAAATGTTAGAAATTGTAAGTGGACCTATCTTTGACGTAATTCATTAGGTAGGACATCTACCATTCAAAAACTCGCTTATTCAAACAACATTTAACTATTAGCCATATGCCATAAGAACTTTTTGCAGTTCATTCGATACGAACAAAGACAAATCCAGTTTCAGGAAAAACTTACAACGTCTCAAACACGCCAACATTTGCTATGCAAATGAAGTGAAAAAGACGAGATTATTGTTCGTCTCGCAGTTTCAATAAGGCGAAATCCGAGATAGCGTTTATGGAGTAAGGTGCGGGCTTTGTTTACAGTTTGAAATTGCACTTTACACTGCGGCGGCCGCGCCCGCGCCGCGTCAAGCGAGGGCAAACAGAGTAATAGTCAAAAATGTTACTTGTATCTCCGCCCTGAGACGTCGACGTCTCACCACGTTTTATGCCACGACGCGACGTCTTCAGCAAACAGATCAGTTTTTGTTCAACAGTCTAAATATTTGCTGCAATCTCTGAAATTCTCCATGTTTCGATAGTGTAAAACTTGAAAAGTGGTTTATCTATTTGGGTAAGTTGATAACTTACTTTTCTTCTGTTTGGTCGGAAATGGCGTCGTTACTATTTTATAAAAATATTGCAAATTGCTCATTCAAGCCGATAACATTGCAGAGGCATGTAGACGACAATAATAGATTGTGACAACTTATGGGTTTTGTTTACTTGTGTCAATATCACTTGACCACAAATTGGTCTCTTTTTACCAATGCACTAATGTACAGATCGACATCGACACCCAGAATTGTACGTACGTAACACAAACTGAACTTCGGGAGTAATTAGTGAATGGTAGTATTAACCAAAGGCTCCTCCATCAATAAGTTACGAGTATGATGGATGTGTGTGATTCGGACCCCCCAAACCCCCCAGACCCCCCGATTCCCCTCGCCGGGCCATCCATAACATTGTCTCTGCGATCACTCATCGCGATGGTATTCAAGGTGCTACATAATGGCATTCATTTGACTTTTATTTGATTTGATTGGATGGCTTGTGTGTTTTTAATTATTCAGAAGCAGAACATGGATTACTTAGGATAATCAAATTGCTATATAGACGCGACAAAAGAATGGTCATTTGCTAATAAAAAGGAAACTTAAACGTAGTGGTGTTGGGGCAGAGTATAGTGGAGGGAATTACGGATCGCTCCCATACTAAACCCATTTTTTTTTTGTGGAGCAATGAGCTTCATCTAATATGTTCCTTGAGTAATTCTAAGCTTTTCTAGTCCGGGAGACAATAAAAAGTTTAGTCTGGTCGAGGAGAGGGGGGGTACAAAGATGGCCGCCACCCGTCATCTTAAAAAAAAGTCTTTTTTCGTTCCGGTGGCTACTATGGCAAGATTGGTATCATTTTCGTATAAACCAAAGACGTAGAATTCATTTCTGATATAAGGATTTTAAAATTCCATAGTAATATACAAATAAAACGTAAAAAGGTGAAAATTTAGGTTGCAGATTTTTGCTTTGAGAGCTAATAACTTTTGTATTGTAACAAAAAAAATCCTAATAAAAAATACTATAATAAAGCGTAATTCATGCAGATTTTATAAATATATAGTTAATGCTACATCTTCATACAAAAAGATGCTGAAAAAAATTATAACCGCAGTGGTGTATGCGCGCGTACTGATGTCGCATTCGCGGAGGGAATTACGGATTTAACAAATATTTTTTTTTGGCGCTATGAATTTCATCTTATATGTTCCTTGAGTAATTCTAAACATTTCTAGTCCGGGAAATAATAAAAAAGTTCAGTCTGGTCAGGTAGAGGGGGGTACCAAGATGGCCGACACCCGTCATCTTAAAAAAAAATCTTTACTTGTCTTGTTGGCTACTAGGGCAAGATTGGTATCATTTTCGTATAATCCAAAGACAAAATTCATTTCTGATATTAGGTTTTTAAAATTCCATAGTAATATTATCAATAAAACGTAAAAAGGGTTCTTAATTATTTAGGTTGCAGATTTTTGCTTTGACAGCTCATAACTTTTGTATAGTGACAAAAATGTCCAAATAAAAAATACTGTAATAATGCATAGTTTATGCAGATTTCGAGAATATTCACATGTAATAATGTTCTATTGTAAAAATATTGTGAAATAAATAAATTACTGCAACCCAGAAGGGTAACTTTACTTGCGTTAGGCGGAATTTATCTTGCAAAATGGTCGAGTAGTTTCATAATACTCGTGTATCTTATGTTAAAGTGATGATGATGATGATGATGATGATGATGATGATCTCTTCGACCGATTCCGGTCATGGCGACCACTTTGACTCCTAATCAGATCGGCGCTGCTGCGCCCGGAGATGGCTATTGTAGCCAATTTTGGCAGTACACTCCCGTGCACAGTGTGGACACATGAGTTTGCCACTTACATAATTATAGTTAATGGCGACGGGGGGACGGGCCTTCAGCTCATCGCGCTTAGCGTCGAGGTCTGCTTTACGCCGTTCCTCAAACTCGCGGTCTTGCCTCTTAACCATCCCGCGCCATTCGGGGCGCTGTACTGCCAGACCCTCCCATTGAGTGGGCTCAATGTTGCATCTATTCATGTGTCGTTTCTGAACATCTTTATATCTGAGGAGTTGTCCGCTATGCTTTCGCTTGCCCTCCTCTAGCTCAGAGTAAAAGATGCGCTTCGCCACTCTCTCCTCCGACATCCGGGATACATGACCGCACCACCGAAGCTGACGACGCATTAGATAGGCCTCAATGCCACCAACATTGGCTCGTCTCAGAACTTCGGTATTGCGCACTCGGTCGGACCATCTGATCTTCATGATGGTGCGAATGCATTTTAGGTGGAAGCGATCCAGAGTGCGTATGTGGTGACGATACATACACCAAGTCTCGGAGGAGTGTAGAAGGTTTGGCAGCACAATCGCCATATATACAGAGATTTTTGTGGCTAGCTTTAGGTCGTGCGAGCAGAAAACCTTGGAACACAACTTCCCAAATGCTGCAGCTGCAGCACTGATTCTGCTGTTGATCTCAGCATCAAGGTTACACTTAGATGTTATAGTGTTCCCCAGATAACGAAACTTATCAACCTGTTTCATTCAGCATATCCTCATTAAGCATAATCACCAGTGTCTCGCGACCATGCGAGCCTAAGGACATCACTTCTGTCTTTTTGACATTGATCTTCAGGCCGAATTTACAGCATGCTTGGTGAAAAACGGACATTAGCTGTTGCAGGCCGTCTGGGGATTCTGCAAGAAAGCACAAGTCATCAGCATAGATGATCTCAGTAATCAATGCAAACGAGACTTTAGTGCGCGCCTTAAGTCTAGCCAGGTTAAAAAGACTGCCATCTGATGAAACGGATGCGGACTCCTTGGGAAACAGTATTTAGGACTTCTTTGACTACAACTGCAAAGTATAAGGCGAACAGTGTGGGCGCTAGAACACACCATTGTTTCACCCCACAGGTGACGGGGAAGAAACCAGACTGTTCACCGTCTACGGAGACGCAGCACTGCCAGTCGTCATGAAAATTAAAGAAAATTAAAGTGCACAGAATTGTGCCTGTGTGCCGGAAACTGCGCTCATTAAATTAAATTATAATAATGTATAGAAAGTGTTTTACTTGCCATCATCAAATGAATTATTAAGTAAGTAATACTTAAACATAGATACACGAGTATTATGAACCTACTCGACCATTTTGCAAGATAAATTCCACCTAACGCAAGTAAAGTTACCCTTCTGGGTTGCAGTAATTTATTTATTTCACAATATTTTTACAATAGAACATTATTACATGTGAATATTCTCGAAATCTGCATAAACTACGCATTATTACAGTATTTTTTTATGGACATTTTTGTCACTATACAAAAGTTATGATCTCTCAAAGCAAAAATCTGCAACCTAAATTTTTACCTTTTTTACGTTTTATTAATAATATTACTATGGAATTTTAAAAACCTAATATCAGAAATGAATTTTGTCTTTGGATTATACGAAAATGATACCAATCTTGCCCTAGTAGCCAACAAGACGAGTAGAGATTTTTTTTAAAGATGACGGGTGTCGGCCATCTTGGTACCCCCCCCTACCCGACCAGACTGAACTTTTTTATTGTCTCCCGGACTAGAAATATTTAGAATTACTCAAGGAACATTATAAGATGAAATTCATAGCGCCAAAAAAAAAAAGTTAAATCCGTAATTCCCTCCGCGAATGCGACATGAGTACGCGCGCATACACCACTGCGGTCATAATTTTTTTTAGCATCTTTTTGTATGAAGATGTAGCATAAACTATATATTTATATAGTCTGCATGAGTTACGCTTTATTCTAATATTTTTTATTAGGAGTTTTTTGTTACTATACAAAAGTTATTAGCTCTCAAAGCAAAAATCTGCAACCTAAATTTTCACGTTTTTACGTTTTATTTGTAATATTACTATGGAATTTTAAAATCCTTATATCAGAAATGAATTCTACGTCTTTGGTTTATACGAAAATGATACCAATCTTGCCACAGTAGCCACCGGAACGAAAAAAGATTTTTTTTAAAGATGACGGGTGGCGGTCATCTTTGTACCCCCCCCTCCCCGACCAGACTGAACTTTTTTATTGTCTCCCGGACTAGAAATGCTTAGAATTACTCAAGGAACATATAAGATGAAGCTCATTGCTCCACAAAAAATTTTTTAGTTAAATCCGTAATTCCCTCCACTAGTATGCCTAGTGTTTTCGACACGTTTATTTTATACGGCGCACCCATAGACAGACGTAATTTTACAGAACTTGTACGAATAGATGGAGCAGAAAAACCGGCTTTAAAATAAAAAATAGGCGTTTTATTGAAAAGAACAGTATAACCACCGTTCAGGAAATCGTGTACCGATTTAAGCCGGAGATTTCGTTCAAGATCAGTGTTTTCCTTTCAGCAAACTGAGCGTTTACGACGTAGTATCGTCGAGTACGCCGCGTAGAATTGAGCGCATTAACAGAGTACGGTCATGTCTCCGAGTGTAAGCCGCCCTCTGAAAAGATTTGACGGCGAGGTTAGAGATTTATGTCAAGGATCATAGAGCGGGATCGGGGGATTTCAGCTCTCCTAACATCCAACTGTGCCCTTTGTGCTTGGAGCACTATCCGGCTTCACTTGACTTTGTACCGCCACTTACCTTACGTTTTAATTTTCGAGAAAATCATGCAGCTGGGATATTGTTGTCGAAAATATCGTCATGCAGTTTAGGCAGACAATTTTTTTTAAATTGGTTTTGATGGCAATGCTAAGGGCAGTTTCGGTTTGATAGCTTGATAATGATCCAACACGAACCAAAGTTTTATATTTTCTAATATAACGGGTAATATTCACCCGGTATATAAAGTGTAAAAATATTAGCTTCAAATATTTTACGGGGTGAATCAGCCCGCATTTTCTTACACCCTGTGTTGCATAGAAAAGAGAAAAAATGATGTAAGCACTTGCCATACAAACAATATCTGTCGTCAGCTCAAACATTGGACCCGGTAGGTATACTTTGTTTTTTCATAGAATTAAAAGGACAGTCAAGAGTGTGCTTAGCTCACAATTTTAGCTTAAGGCGCTCTGCTGAAGAAAAGCGTTACTTTCGATCCAGTTTTTAAGCCTGTTATTGATACTAACAAGACCTCAAAAAAATATATGACATACTCAAAGATATTGTCTAGTAGTAACACTATCGTATGACTCGATTGGTTAGATATATTTTAATAAAAAAAATCTCAAAAAGAGCATTAAAAATATTTTCAAACCAATTTTATCGTTACTTGGACTACTATTTTGATATAGTTTCTTGATGTAGAATATTCCTCTTTTAATGCCCTAAAAATGACACTATCAGGTTTTAGTGGATGAACAGATTTTAATTTAACAAATCATTTTTTTCCAAAAATTAGAACGGTTCTCGCCGACAAACCAACCTCCCAATGACATCCCGCACCGCCCGCTACCCCGCCAGTACCCAAATGGCTCTTGCCAGCGCCGGTACTGTGTCAAAATTTTCCACAAAAATTACAAATATTTTTTCGTAATTATTACGTCGCTCATTTTACTTATGACGTTTGTGACATGGACAGATTGATTGATAAAATACTTTATGGCTGACACCAGAAGGCGTAGTTTAAGTATGCTCTTATTATTACGTCGGTTACGTCTTTTGGCGAGACGACCAACAATTTCATCATAGCTGTCGCTTCAGCTAGCCTTGACGATAGACGATATTTTATCTATAAGATAATGAAAAGCAAAAGTCTAACTGAGTCTTTTTACTTATAATAAGAAAGGAGTGATACGTAACTAGTAATTCACTTTAAATATTTACAGGGTGCATTCTGAACATGAGTAACGTTTTTACAGTAGGTACCAAGTAATTTTTAATATTTTTTTTTCAAGATAAATCTTTGCTTGACAGGTCATCTGAACAATTTTCCCCCGATTTAACTTATTAACTTATTACAGAAACCGACACAGCGGTGCGAAATTAGATCCAGTCGGTGGTCATTCTACCACAGACTAGAGATATCATGTACGCGCACGCAAATATATTTTTTCTTTGTGCGTTTAACGCATCGGACGGAGCGAGTAGTGATATTTTTAAGTCTGAAGACGATGTTACTTACGTACGCCAAGTCGCCAAGATCTTGCCACCTGAATAGTCTGTGACACCCATACGCTGTTCTGTGGTCGGGTTGGTATGGGATTCAGACGTACAAACAAATCTATGCAGCCTTACCAGCTTCTACACAATTACAATTTTTTTATGTTGCTCTTTGCCACGCTTTTGACAGCTGCTCACTCCGCTTGTCTGGCTCGTGGGTTGAAATCTCAGTTTTATTTATGTGCTCATTTTTAAGACCATTTAAATGAAATGGAAATAGCATGAAAAAATTCATGCATATGAGTATGACCATGAAAATGAGCATGTGTATTAGAAATCATGGACAATAAAATCAACATGAACATATTGAGCATAAGCATTAAAATTAGCATTGGCGTGAAAATGGGCATGAGAATAAACACGAGATGTCACTACGCACACACTACACGAACTACTAAAACTGTAAGTTTTTAGGGTAATATGGCACTTTTTATCTAGGAGTAGTATAAAAGTGAAAATAGATGGCGTGGTTTAGGAGCTAGATATGAACTTTTATGTTCATACTGACGCTTCTATGAAAGAGATAACAATATAGTAATAGTAGTACCCAGTATCCCGTTGCGCGCCATCTATATTTCCTTAATATAACGTGGTACTTGACATTTTCTTCAGAACAAAATATTTAAGTGGTCTGTGGCCCTAGAAAGTCCCTAATTGTAGGGTTTGACGAGATATTTTTATACTTTCAATAAATAAATTTCGGTAAATGTAGACCAATTGGTAAATTGGTACAACAGAGGTAGTGAAATAAATATTAAAAAGAAAAAACTAGAAAAGTAGGCCTTCAATAATTATGAGTGAGGCTACGCCTAGGGCAATTGTGGACTAAATAGGGGCCTGATTTTAATTTTAAGATATTGAAACAAGTGCTAAAATATGAGTACCGAAATTCAGTTGCTTTCGCACTACTATGCACTTTTTTGAGGTAATTGCACTTATAGTTTGCATTATTTTTTAATTTTCAAAACAGTTATTTTTCTAAAATATTCAATAGCGTTTGCGTTCCAGTTACCTTTACGCGTACTTTTTTCTATTCTTTATTATTATTTTTTTTTTTTTATCCGACCGGCTTGGAAAAAAGATTATGTTTTTTATGGGATGTGGCACTTAATTAAAGTCATTTGTAAGCTTCTTAGTTTTATATTCGCTATAATAACAAAGACCCATGTCCTGCTCCCTGTGGCTATGGAAGTAGAAGAAGGAATAACCTAATTTTCGGAAATTAGACAGAGAACCCCGGGTTTTTCACCCACCATCGTATCGTACACTTGGTTCATAAAATTGTTAATACTTGACCATCAAAAAGCTAAATGTAAAATTTACTACTTTGAATACATAATTTGAGTTTGAGTACTTGAAAAGTGCCTGTTCACTCTCTGTTTCACACTCATTTACTTACCTATATTGCTATTCCGTTCTAGCATCATAGTTCAGAAATTCATCTAACATCTGGCTCACGTTCTAAAATTATCGTTCAGTTGTCCATTCGTTTCATTATACAGTTGCTCGTCTCATCTTACTAATCATTCCACATACATGATGTAAATTCTAGTATTTCACGGGCTACAGCCCAAGTCTACGGATGTTGGCACTTGAGCCGGCGGCATAAACAAAAAAAAACAATGAAGTACCTACCTATAGCAAAAAGCAAGCGTGACAGAGGGCTCCAGCGCAAAACGCCATTTAAAATTTTAGTAGAATTTAATTTTTGAATATTAAAAAGGAATACAAACTAAAAGTGCATATATCTTGAGAACGGTACATCGTAGAGCAAATGTAACAAAATTTTCGTACTTACTCAACTTTTAGCACATTTTCCGACTTTGGACCACTTTTTATTATCATTGAAATCTTTGTTTACACCTTTATGAGTCATAATCATCTTTTGTACAATCTATTCAAACTTTTTTTAACTCTATAGAATCTGAGTCGCGTCGGCTAGATTTTTAAACATATTTCAACCTATGTTCCTTGGAGAAGTTGTTCAGTTTCAAAGACAGGCTCATAAAAGGAACTTAGTACTTATACTTATATCCTTTGTAATTAAATTTGTGTGTTTTAACTAGCTATTAAAGTTTTTTTAGGCCTTCCTCCTCTTCTGCGTCTATCCATCTACCCACATTCATATTAATTTCGTTACATTATCACAAAAAATAATAATTCACGAGTAAAAGTTCCACGGCCGGGATAATGCTAAAAAATACTTAAAAGGTGGTCGGACTGCGGTCATGTCCATAAAACACGCGAGGTGCGAGTGCGTAGTGTGCGAGCGCCAGATGATGTCTCAGAGAGCAAGGAGCGCGGGCGGCCCCCCACACCTCACCCCCTGAAATCGTGATTTGAGCAGCAGATCCTGGCCTTAATCAAGTCCTTGCGCGGAGACAATAAACAAGGTGGCAGTAAAATGGCAGGTGACATTGTATGCTCGCTAGTTAGAGTCGTTTGCAGCAGTGCGATCCGGTAACGGGTTCCGACTTATTACCGTCTCCACTATTCCACTCCTAATGCCTTGTTATTACGCCATCAATACGCCCTTGCACCGCGTGCACAACGGCGTGAGTGTAGCATAAGAAAATGATGGAAATACAAACTAATTCGCTTCATATACTTAATTGCATTGAACACTGATGAAGTTTATTTTCAGAAATCATATTTATCGACGCGTTGAAAGCTGATTATGAAATAATTTAGTAAACGCGGAAAATTTATAATCATTTTACACGAGATGATTTTAACATTGTTTGGGGTTGCCAGCGACATTTAGTGGTTGACGCGTCGTCGAATGAGTGTACTGGCTACAATGTACGACACTCCAGAGAACACTAATTTGCTACATCTTACTGTCAACAAAATTTACTGCCGCCACTGTCCCCGGTTACAACGGAAGTAAAAGTAAAAAGAATTGCCGGAACTAAAGTGACATTTCGACAAAATGGCTTGCTCGCCATTCTAGATAACTGGATTGTAGGGTGCATTTCTCTATTGTAAGCAACGAATGAAGTAAATATCCGGCTAAATTCGGTGCAGCGAATGAAAATTTACTCGGAGCTAACTGACCGAAACCAACAAGCAATAATCGCCTTGCTTCTACAACCGGTGCGGGTAGCCAATAATGCGCTTACCGGCCAACAGTTTTGAGGTCTTAAATCCTTCCTGTTAAGGCTTCCCAAAATATCAGCTAGTTGCGGTGGTCTGCGTCCCAGCGGTCCGCTGCGGCCCGCCCGCCGGCCGCACCCGCCGGCGCTCGCCGGCACTAATCACCGTCGAGCGTTGCTAAGATTTCACCATTCGGCCTCGCCATTTTACGCCCTGATATCTCAATTCCAAGAGGTTTCGCTTGAGGGTATTAATTTCAGCCGAGAGCATAAACTACGAGAGATGGGAAAAACAGCGTTCACTTTTCAAATTATAAATGTAATGATATTTCATTTCTATTTAGAATTTCGCATCTAATTTCCGTGCTCGATTTTGGTTTCCGCTTCAAGTTGGTGGCTTGCGCCGAGGGTATGAAGCTCCACAGGAATTGGGCGTAAAGAGCAACTAATTAGGCCGGATAGTCGACTCGCTATTGTAGAATTCATTAGCAAATTGTGCGCCGCGACAGAGGTATTACGCGGAAATTTCACTAAATGAATAGAGCTCGCAGATTGAGTGCCACATTTAATACTTAGTAGCATTGTACAGAAAGTTGAACAACTACAATTATTTTCCACAATATTACGGTACCCACCTTACTACGGAAAATCGACACACGAAATTGTTAATTTATTTATGGCTGTGCAAAAACGAATCAACAAACACAATCCAGATTCCCATCGGCACGAAACAAAGTTATCTGCCGCGATTCATAACACGGTCGGCGACGAAAATAAAAACAATGAAAAACTCAATAATTATACTCGTAAAGCGAGTTTGCGGAAGCCGCAAAACGAAATTTAATTTGCCCTGAACGCTGCATCAGAAATAAAGTTAAAACAGTCGCCGCTGCACGCCCAACTTCTAACGCAAATGAATAGCAAATGGGAAAAGTTGGTGGAGAAAAATGATGTGCCATTCGGAGTATTGTCGCGGCTGGCTCGTCGCGAGCCCACGGCCCACTGCTGCGCGCAGGTCTGCCCTTTCAAACCGTTCCTTTGAACCATCCGTCCTCCATATCCATCATCGTGTAGATGATGATTTTAGTCTAGCGTCTGTGCACAAATGTACATGGAGTTCTTCGTACTATTTGTCCAACGTGGGTGGTGATACGTACGTTAGTCTATGCAGTCTCAAGACCTTTATATTATAACATTATCATCATTCTGTTTCGCCATATTAGGATTTCCGCCGGCGCAATGGAAAGTCAATGTGCATGAGTATGAATTTTTCTTTGTTACCATTTATTATTCTTTGCCTAATTTACAAGTAGGTTCATATTTTTACAAAGGCCTTTGCCGACTACCATTGCTATTTGTAGTTGCACAGTAGCAGCTATATTTAGTATTCTTTGAAAGTAGCTTTGTAACGTAGTGGAATAACCCACAAGCCTGTGTTCGTATTGCGTCTGCCATTGTTATTAAATGATGCAAATGCAACGTTGCGTTGTTAGCACTTCACTAATGGCAGGGTATATTAACATTTTACGACTCAGCAAATCATTTGTTTTCATAGAGTAGTTATTTTGATCCGTTACCTAGTTGGTTATTTTAAATGAGTTTGCTGGTAATATTTTACTGAAATAAATGCTTCTTTTTGAATCTAGTAATAGGATATTCAGTAACTTAGCAAGTTGTATTTACTTTTTTTACGTAGTAGAGTCTATCTAGCACACAGAGCCTATTTTTTCACTAATGTCATTTGAATTACCGGCTTATAGCAATAATTTCCTATTTATGGTATAAGTATTACAACAGAGTACAGATAGCCACTAAACTTTCAGTATTCAAGATTTTATTTACAATCGATGTAAATTAAATCTGTTTTTCTGAATCAACAACCCTAGACATTACACCACAGATGCAGTTCATAAGTACAACTGAACGAGTGGATAAGGCTCTCTCCATTCCGGATAGTTCATTCGTTCGGTCATTAAAGTGAATGAAACGTGGTGCAATACCAACTTTGTTTTATGGCTTTACTTGGAGAACGGTTAAATAAAAACACAAGTTTGAACAACTCACCGTTTTCGCCGTCTGCGCCGATACAGTGTCTGGGTACTGGATGAGCGCTTGGAATGAATCTGCAAATAAAGGAAAAGAATAAGTACAAATAATATTAATACTAATATTACTACAACTAATCCAGGTAAAGGCCTCGTTCCCTTTCTTGTTCAGGATAAATTCAAGATTTAATTTAAGACCAAGAAGTGATGCAAATCATCATACCTTATAATGTAAATAATCTTATAAAGTAGAATCAAAATCAAAGTTATTTATTCTTGCAAAGCAATTTCAAAGTAAGCTCATAACTGAAAATTCCCTAAAAGTCAAATATCATCTCAGTTTGGAAAGTTGCCGTGACCGCAGACGAAATACGCGCCGGCAAACTTTCAAAGGAGGCTTCAGTTACAAATAAATGCCTAAGCGGTGTAAGTAGACTAACGTTTTCGTTAAGCACATCAAGCGTCGATGTTGGCAATCTTGACAAGTAATATCTTGTTCGCAAGAAGTTGAACAAGGTGAAATTGGCGGGCGCAACGTGATCCCGCTTCTGAAGGACTTGGCGCCGTCTCAGGTGCACCCCACCCAGCTATTTTATCATCCACAACACTTCAGCAAATATGCGAGTAAACAAGTTTCATGCCTATTTTACTTTCGTTATAAACTCGAACGCTGCAATTTACAGCCCCAGCCGAGCTTGCTCGTTGACAACGCTCGTGATTTTGATGGAAGCTGATTCTAAGCTCGACGGTGTCAACCAATTCTATTTGCAATAAAATGTGAATTCCGAACATTATTTTTGTTTATTAAAAGTCTATAAACTCGACTTGATATTCATAAAACATTTTAAAATTCAGTACGCGCGCGAAGATGGTTACCCGTCTCAAGATTTTTCAATAACCGCTCTCGGTGCAAATCCTGGCGGTAGTGGGCAATAAAAGTAGGTGCGGGCAAGTGTTGTCAAAACCCGCATTAACGTGTAAGACAGCCATAAACAATCGGGGGAACGAGGGGAGGAGGCCGAGTGGACGGCTGTTATACAGTTCGTCGTCGAGTCTATTTACTGGCGGAGGATGAACGGTAAACCCCCTAATTTAAGGCAGAGCCGGGCGATCATTGCCGTCCGCTGGGCGAGGGCATAAATTCACATTTTTAGGAAACATCCCGGATATAGCGACACCTGCTGCGATGCCGCGTGACTCACCATTACCGCTACTTTTGTTAAGGCACTCTCGTGTCGAGCTGGCAACACTTATCTTATTTTAGCCTCTATCCCACCGCTGGACAAAGTGTAATATTTTAAGAGTAAATTTTACTTTACAGCGAATTTTTTCATCCTTGTATAAAGAAAGAAGATGCCAATGTAGTTCGAAACACATAAATACATACTCTTAAACAACTTTAAATAACTTGAATTGAAATTGAACACGTATACAAATAACTTTCCAAAGTTAAACAATTATAAAACATACCTAACGAAGTTTATATTACCTACGTAGGATTTAGTCACATTTTAGATGTCTGAATTTCTCTACTTACCTACAAAATTGGATTACAAATCATGAATTCAGGACTATAATTTTCAAGTAGCAGATTAAGTATCTCTAGTCTGTTGCTAGCTTCCTGCTCCTACAACTCCCTTAACAATATTGCTGCCTATAAAATATATAAAGTAGAGCCACTCAGGGAAAGAAAACGTCGGTGTAAATTAAAAGTTACGCGCTGTCTCCTTCATACATAGTTAAAATGCTCTTAAAGACCCCATATTTTCTTTGGGCCAGCCATTTGGGAACGTTAAAATGGAATGCATAAAAGGCTTACCGCAAATTGGAGTTTTTATGTAATTACATGTTGAATAAGTAAACGAAAAGTGTTTTATGGCGGTAAGACGGCGGCAAGTCGGAATTGAAAGAAGAATTGCCGACCGGAGCCCATCGGAGATACGTTTTCCACTGCGGTTGCAAGCAATAAGCTAGTAAATACATCCATATAGGTGAACCTACACGTGATACCCTCCTTGGCAAACGTTATTGAATAGAATATCCTTTATTGCTCATAAAAGATATGGATATGACAGTCTGACAATAAAATGTGTGTTATACAAGAAATACGTACTCTGTATTTCAATAGGATAAAAGAGTGCAGAAATCACCTTCGTTTTTAGTAAAAATATGATATTAAATATAAAAACAATAATATGAGGAAGTATGAACCTCCAGGATTTGTCCAGTATGGAAACATGACACGAACGTTTATGCCCGCGGGGATAAACAACCTTTTTGTTACTCCTTTCAAGGATGTAAAAGCTTCAAGCATTGCTATCATCCTTGAAAAGCTTTTCATATTTCTGTGTACGTTTGTCTACCCTGATCTTTGAGAAAAACATCGAAACCTAATGCGGGTTTGATAGTTTTCTTTGAATTTATGTTTAGGAAAATATGTTATCAATCTACAAGAGGACTTTGCTGTGTTTTCGGAATATTTGGCAAAATGTTGATACTTGATTTTATAACGTCTACTATATGTTACGTGCGTAATATTTCTTTTTATAAAACATGTAGATACAGTCTGCGGAAGATTTACTTTTAGGTCTAACACCGGAAAACATTTCTACATTCTTACATTCAGGTAGATCGAACGTGTACAAAAAACACAGTCATTACCTACGTAATTTCGTTCCAAAATAATTTTCCAATAAAAGACCAACAATGCGACAACAATGAGCGCCGGTTTATTTGTCTAGGAAATATTCGAATGTTAATCAAATAACACTGCTCGGCTCCGACCGAATGTCCGCAAGAAATTCAAATCCCCAATCAATCCTTCCGTCCCGTAATGCTCTATTAAAAATTCAACCAGATTTCGCAATTACTTTATGGAATATTTAAACGTCAATGTCTGCGTAAACAGAAGATGGAAGTTGCGGCTTTAAATTAAAATTCCGTAATCCGCATTTCGCTGTGTAGCAAAGAGGTTGCTTCCGCTATGTTAATATTTAGCGGGGAGCGTCCGCCAGGCCACCGATTACTGTATAATTTGATATCTTAAATCTCTGTCTGCCGGAGCCCTGTCAGTCCTGAATGTGCTCGCAATTTGCGTGCCCTTTCAGCGGACCTGTGCTGGCGCTCGGCGCCCGCCGGATCTTTCGACGACACTCAGACTCTACTTGCAAATGCTAAATACTTGAACAGTTCCGGCATTAGCGCCGCGTTCCGCCCCGACGCACACGCGCCACCGCTCACCTACAGCTACACGAATAAGACGCAGTGAAGATGATATCCTACGAATCCAATCCTTAATTACGGAGATCCAAGCGACATAGACACGACACCTACCGCAAACAGGGGACGCATAATAATTGTAGCGGTCTGCTACACCTTAATAAAGCCAATCGTGAGGGCGCGGGGGGTCGGGAAGCGGTCGAGGGGGCAGGGGGTGGGATTACGGCGACTCCGCGCTCTTCATTGAGATTTGTTTCGGGATTAGGAACGCGTTTGATGGCAACCTCGTCGTCAGGCTGCGGGACGTACACGACCGAATTATCTTCCATCATCGCTCCATACACCGACATACTCAAACGATAAAGCCGAGTATAACTTCAGTAAACTTTCTTTGAGAGAAACTCACGCAGAAACATCAGAGGTTGGGCTTCACAAACTTGTAAATGATTAAAGTTGTGTTTGCGTGCGCGACGTTTTCTGTGCAAATAGCGGCAGTAGGCACGAGCGAGCTAAATGTGGCAAAATATGAAATCTGCAAATGAGGGAAGCCGCCGTGTTTATTTGCAGCCGCGATTGATAACGGTTGAAAGGACACGTACCTGCCACAAGCAATTGCCATGTAAATACGTTTGCGGTCTCAGAAAGGGAAACGAGGGTAATCTTGGGATAACGAAAAACAAGGGAAATATCATATTGAAACTAGTGAAAAAGGCGGATCTGTTACAACAGATTTCTACAAAAACGACATGAGCATTTTTCTCAGTAAGAAGGAACAACCTATGGAAAACTGGTTAATCTTTTGTAGTAAACAACAACAAAAGGTACAAGGCATCATTATAATGCTGGCTAAGGTTAAGTGAGGTACGTAACCGGGGATATAGAATTTGAGATGGGAACGAAATATGTGGTTTATTTGCCTCCCTCGAGACAGGATAATTGAAGCAAGGATTTATACGTTTCGGATCTCCTATCTACTTGGCTACGTATTCGGTTTTGGGGGACGACATCGACGGCGGATTTGCAAGCGGCCGTATATTGAATATTTGGGGAAAACGACGAGTTCCAAAACTCATAATTGCTCGATAATTAAATTCGTACAGTTACTTCAATGATCTTTAAAACGAAATTTGGCATGCCTAGACATAATATCAAATAATATCATTTATCGAGGTAAAGCTATAGGTATCTGAGACACAATTTTTTTAGCTTTTGATGAAAAGAGATCTAACACCATGTTTTTATGAGCACATAGAAAAAGAAAGGTATATGGATGAAAGTGCGGTAGGGAACACCGTTCATTTAAGGAGGCTAATGAAAACCCTGATCTGCCAAAGAAAAATATCTAATTGTTGATGCTAAGTCGCCGGGCAGTCCAGCATTGCCATTGAAATTCAGAATGTGGGATTGCCGGAAATCAGAAAACATTGCTTCATCACTACTCATCAGGCTTGTATAATTCCTACATCATCTCAGCGTTCATGTTAACCTAGTGGGTTAGATAGTTTGCTCAGTCGCTGGGCAGCTAGCACGGCATTTGCCAACGGAAATAGAGGAATGTCGCGATACTGGAAAGTTATGGTTATGGTTCAGATCTCCGTCAAAGATTTACTTATAACGTATGGCCAATTATGCCACTTTTTGCACGAGAGAAAAACTTTGGAAGTATTTTTCTAAATTCCACTGAAATGTACTAGTTTTCAATAAATTATTAAATGTTTATACAACACCCCCGATTTTGATTTTTTTCTTTAGGTACTTAATAATCCGAATTTCTATTTTTCTGCCGACCTATCCGCTAAAATTGCGCATTGACGGTATAACGCCGACATTCGTTGTGTACTAGTCACCCAAAATTTTGAAAGTCTCATATAAATCCCATACATCGCATAATGAAATGACAGCTATTGATTTTAGATTTCAATAATTGCCTTTGTAACTGGAAAAAGTGGAAAAGCGTCTCAAAGTTAGCTTAGGGACGCGTACACCTGAATCGGTGATTAAGAATGGCAATACGCTTCATTAGCTTTGGGTATAAGTGCGATGCGGTAAACATGCAATGGCAGCCATAATCAATTTAACGGTCCCATGGGGTCGTCCCCATTGGTTTACTAAAGCGGCTATTTCACTTACAAAACCCTGACAACCAATTTGGCATAGATTGCTGGTTATCTTGAGTTTATTGTAAAGACGCCCATACCATAACCAGTCATGTATGCCAAATCAGGCCCTGTCGAGGGGTGAAATAGCCACTTAATAGAGATATTATCTACTATGTCCCACAAACTTTGACTAAAGTACAGGTATCATCAAATAGTCAACTCATGTGACTGTGTGGTGTAGATAGACCGCTTTGCGGGGTGCGGTTGTAATATGTACCGACCTAAGAGTTTCAATTTGGTCGCCCTCTAGTTTCTGCGTATAAAAAATTAAAAGTTTCAGAAATTTGGTGATGGTGATTTGTAACATTAGTAAGTAGCTAGTTTTTATTTGGTCACCCCCAGACTTTCTCCGTAATAAAAAATAAATCAGGAATTTGGTGATTGTAATTTCTAACATAAGTAAGAAGAAACTACAACGAAAACTCAAATCATTCTTGATAGACGATTTTATAGAACTTCTAATAACTTCTACTGTGCCTACATAAAACTCTCCTAATTTAGCATTCCAATAAAAAGAACGTAAACATTACAAGTACTTGTTCAAACATAGGTAGAGGTAGATAGACCTACATCATTTTGTGATGAAAATTTTTCCACGTAATAAAGCTGAGGCTCGAGGCTGGTTTTAAATAGAGTTGATTTGAGGTTCCCAACTAGGTATATAATTAGCCCGAGTGAGCGGCGCACCTCGAGGGCTTATCAAATATGTACCTACCGGGTAGGTAGCAGGTTCGTGTGCCGGCGGATTTATTTAGGATATGCATGAGGGTACGATTTAAATTTTAAACGGATTGCGCCCTTGGATTTCAGACCTGTGTTATGTTTGGTAAATCTATCACTATTATAACAAGCCCGGATTTAATTTTAAAGCCGGCAACAGGTTCGGTTATTAAAATCGGTTTACTAACAGCACGACAAATTGCTGATAAAAGCTCATCACATCAAATACAAAATGGATACAAAACATTGACATCATTAAGCGATGTACGGGGTGTTCAAAAAAGAACGGAGTTCATTATAGTAATGCGGCGCGAACCTACTTATGAAACTTAAAAAAGTTCCCTAAAAAAATAATCGACAGTTAATAGAAGACCAACATTTTTTTTATATTTTACTAAAGCACTTTAGCTGTGGGCCTGAAAACAGCCTCCTAGGTCTAGTGACCTGAGCGTATGCTGCATTTTTTGAGCCTCCTGTAATAGTTCCTACATTATAGCAGTAGCCGCCAAAAATGGACCAATTTTAGGTCGAGTAACATTAGAAGGACGAGACGAAGTTTGAGTGAACAAGACCAGAAACTGGCGTTTAGGCTGAGGCTAGTATAATGATTTTCTTTCATATAAATCAAACATCACAAATCCCCATTTTAATCGTGATAAATTTTGAAATACGCAATCAGCATGCGTTGGATTTGCTTACGTTCAATTGAATAAAAACAAAGAATGCGCGTCAAAATCACATTCAGCCTTTAAAATGTTAAATTATGTACCATAAAACACCTAATCACGAAGTGTGATGTTTAACAACTTTTTCTTCTGGACAAGGAGCGAAATGTATGTATGGAATTTGCAAACGGAAGAAAAATTATTATTATCTGTTTAAAACAACCTGTAGGAACAGAAAATAGCCGGAAAATTAATTTGCCGAATTTAATAACTGTGTTATCATTATTATCAAAATAATTATCTACCTGATCGAATTAATGTTTTTGTTTAGAAACAATTTTCATAATACAAATATTTGTATTAGGAAAATAGTGATTGCATTAAGTATGGGATATTCGCTCTAAAATGGCAAAATAACGAGATAAAAGTGGGTATTTTGTCCCTTGCCCGGCTTTCAGAAAAGGTTCAAGCGGAACGATAGTGACTTGACATGAAGTTTATTTTGTGTTTACATAGACAGGCAATTTTCAATCACGGAGGTACAAGCAACTATCGCAGATAGAAATGCTTTAAGGATAGAAAAGACAATATAAGTACCTATATAAACTTTTTAATCAAAAATTTCACACGACTTTATTATATTTTGTAACACAAGGCACTCTAATTACCCTACCTATTTAAACCCTATTGACTGATATAGTGACAAAAAGGAAAACTGTACTTACTATTTTTTGTAAATGTGACGATCTTGAGCACCTTTCCGTATCGCTGGAATATTGAGTAGAGGACGTCCAGGACTATCGGGTACAACATGTGCTCTATGATCACACGCAGTACTGTGTTTGGGCCACCCTGTAGACAAAGAAGATTACCATTGATGAGCCAGTTGCAATTTGCAGCAGAAAATGTTTCGCTGCCAAAGAGTAAAGTGCTTACTTCTGTCGTCTCTTGTGTATGAGACGCATAATGTTCTTTTACTACATTGGCAACAGAACTACTTACATGAATACTATAGTTAAGTAGAGAATTGACTATTTGTAAAACGGCAACAATTTTATATGCTACTGGAGAACGGAATACGTTATTAATCGTTTTGTGGTTTTCGTCAAAAGCAACTAAAGATCAATACATGATAGTGTGTACTAATTGTAGGCAATGGCGATACCTACATATTTATTAGCTGACCTTGACCCCCCAATTATTTTTAGAGGTGGCATAACACGCCTTATTATCAGGCTATTAACACGCTAGGTACGCGGCAAAGGAATTCGCGTGACATTATACACCTATCAATGTATCATTTCTCAATCCTGTATAACTAGCTAATACAACTCCAGAGCTTAAGTTTGTTGTTCCTCGCAATACAGGGGGATCTGAACAGCGCGGCTGACGGCTTGATAATCCATTTGGAACGAAGCAAAGAGATCAACCTGTATATCTTGCGGAATCTCATCTATCTGAGGTTTAAGAAGACCTCGTCCTATTACAAGGTAATGGAGCGGAGCAACTTAAATTTAAAAAGACTGATCCAATCTGAGTCAAAGAAGTTAGATGTCGTTACGTTTAATTTGAGGATTAAATGTATTTGTCATTTCTAAAATACGTATACATTTTAGTTTGTCATGATTATCATTAAAATGATGAATACTCTAAGGGCAACCAATTGGGAATATTATGTCATATTTTATTTATTCCATTTAATGAAACTGATTCCTATTAATTTCTTGTGCAGAAAAGATTCCTTAGGTAATGAATCTGCTAAAATACCTGGACATTCAGAGATTTTCCGCAGATTAACCCCAATATCACAAAAACGGTGCGTTCTAGAGAAAACATCTACAGGACTAAATAAAAGTCTTTAAAATATGCTAATCGTACCTAGGAACATGCTTGACAATTGCTGTTTTTGCTGTTAGCTGATGTAAAATTTTCGTGACATTGTAGATAGACATGTCGTAACGGATAAATTTTGGAGCTGAGCTGTCATATAAAATAGTGTCTATGTATATGGAAGAACTCTACACATCTGATCTGACAAAGTGGCGATCGAATGAAAATAAAAACCGGCCAAAAGTGAGTCGGACTCGTCTAATAATAGGGTTCCGTAGTCATCATATAAATTAAACCTCATTTCAATGTCATCATCATCACGATTTGAATTAACTTTCTTGATTCGGAACCTAAACAGAGACTAATTACTTCTAAGATAACACATCAATCTGGGTAAAGCCTTGTATGCACTGTAGACAAGCCCAATGTGCTCCAGGGAGTACGTCTGATTCTTGTCTGTAATATTTAAGACACCCGTAATCAGCTTTGCTTTACTGTAAGCTGTGCTTAGTGGTTTGCTCTACAAAGCATTAATATCAGACGGATTTCAAAACTAAGTCTGAGGTTGCGACTACTTCATGTTTAATTGATGAAGGTAGCTTTGAAATAAATTTGGTGAACGATTTTTGAATTTATCCATACATATCTCTGTAGCAGGCTGATTAATTATTTGAAACGTTCTATAAATTTACCCGCATTTCTAAAGCAGAGTATATTCTTAATTAAAACATTTTATGATTTTACCTGCATTTCTGTGGCAAAGTGTATTTGTTGAAACACTCGATGCAGCAGAATGAATTTTATTTATTGAAACGCTTTATGAGTTTACCTGCATTTCTGAAGCAGAGTGTACTCTTAATTAAAACATTTTATGATTTTACCTGTATTTCTGAGGCTAAGTGTACTTGTATCAGAATGAACTCTAAGAATGAATGACTTCTATTCAGCAGAATAAATGTTATTTATTGAAACGCTCTATTAATTTACCTGTACTTCTAAAGTAGAGTGTATTCTTAAATAAAACATTCTATGATTTTACCTGTTTTTCTGGGGCAAAGTATCAGAATGAACTCTAAAAATGAATGAACTCTAATGAAATGAATGAACTATATGCAGCAGAAAAGAATGAACTTTATTTATTGAAACGCTCTATGAATTTACCTGTATTTCAGTGCCGCCGTTGGCCGGCTGCAGTGCGGCGCCCGCGCCCGCCACTAGCGCCGCGCCTGCGCTGTTCGAGATCGCTTGCGCAGCCTGGAGCGCCGCCTGCGCTGACGCCGACTGCAACCAAAATTTCAAACTTAGCATCTACAGGTTCAGCCACACGCGGGACGCGGGACGTGAAATGGGAGCGTCTACAACCTCTACTACGTCGCGGTCGCAGTGCCATAGGGAAACACTGACAGTGTCCGCAGCGCGTCTCACGTTCCCGCTTCGCAGTTGCTTTGGTCGTTCAAGTTTGGCCGAAGCTTTAAAAATGGACATGATGACTGACAGGTCAAATGAGCTACTTTTTAAAACGATAATTTGTATGAAACTACGAAAAGATGACGTCATGTCTCTAGTTTGGATGGCGCCAAAACACTTACTTTCATATTATTTTTCTGTTTATTAATTAAAACTCTGAATATTATGCAAAACTACCATTAAATGGAGTATGAAGTATTTTTGGACAATAGTTATAAGCGTACTTTAGTATTATTAATGATCCAATCATCTAGCGAATTCAACCTAAAACCCAAGGAACCCAAAGTAAGCGAATTCGGTTTTTTGTGAGTTCGAGTCATGAGTATTCTGATACGATTCCTACACTGTGCCACCATCGAACAAGCACAGTAAGTGACTGGTGGGTGAAAACTACTTTGTTTAGGCCAATTTATTTTGACCAGTTATTATTTACAAAACGCTGAAATATATTTTTAGGTGTAAAAGTTTACCGCTAACCTTTTTCCACGGCGAATTTCGAAACCAAACATTACTACATACCTACCTAAGCAGTTCTTTGGTAACACGGTACTTAATATAAGTGAAAGTATTATTTCCCTGTTCAAAATCCTTTGACGAAATTAAACAAACCTCTGGGAGTAGGTAATTTCAGTAAACACAAACCACACAGCGTCACAATTATAGCAACTAGCGGATATAAACACACGTTTACGGTCACATAAAGAAAATAAACATGTTCGTCCACTAATCTCTCATAACTCGGAGCAATAAACAGTAATACGGAGAAAGGAGCAATATGCAAGGTTTCTGACATCAGGGTTTAACGGGTCGTTCGTTGACTCGGTTTCCAACACGATCGAAGAGCATTCAAGAGTGGATGGTCAATATGTACATGAAAACAATGATACAAAAGCGCTGATCAGTTCCCTAGTTTCTTTCTCATCTCCTTTTTTTTGTGAAAAGATTTTAGCTTCTCAGCACATTTACGAGTATATTCTCAACTAATTACTTTACTTTCTCAATGCGCATATAAATGTGTATTTTTTAATTTATAGGTACATATGTACAGGTATACGTCTACCGTGTTATTTTACATTTTACTTTTTTCACAAATGAATGGGAGTGAAAATATGAAATATCTCTTTATCGAGATTAATATTAACCGCATTAAACAAAGGAAAGGACCGCGGCAGCACATAAACTTATCGTGTAGACTGTAGGTAGGTACCTATCTACGCGGGGGTCATGTATGTATGCTACTGATAAACAGATAAGTTAATATTTTCATAAAATACTCTTAAAGATATTTTTTAATTGGTAATTAGGTTTAGTATCTTCCTTCAAGTGTAAAGTGTGTCCATATATTTTTGGAAATTTTGAAGAATTGAAATTAGAGTGACATAAAAGCCTTTTATTTTAAAAGAGTGTAAAAACAAAAGTAATCAAACACGTAAAAAAGTATTACATATGCATTTGACTACAACAATTATTTGCGTTCTAAGTTTTTTTTTATAAATGTCTACTTCCTATAAAATAATTTTTATCACCTGTGCTATGGCTTAAACTGAGTTAGGTTGGTTACCGTATACGGGCGCCATTGTCGTAGCGTATAAGATAAGGAAATTAAAAAATTGCTGGCGTGTTATATGAGCTGCGAGGGTCTCACGTAAACAACGTACACGTAATGGTGTTGAGGGGCAACACACCGGTTTTATGTCGGTTAATATCGACTTCCTACGGACCCCTAAAACGTAAAGGACCCTTATTAATGGTCGACATTATTATAGGACTGAAATAATAAACATTGCTTTGCAACTTTTCGCGGCAAATAGGGTCATAAAAAGTACGGTCAAATTACGGCAAGGGTTTGATAACACTACAATAGTTTAATACTAAAAGATTACACGATTGCATGTACGAGTAGCAGAAACTCAAGTTACACGATCCAGACTAGAGTGATATATTCAGATTTTTGATGCAGTTATTACAAATACCTAAAAGTTTTAGTTGAACCCTAATATGTACAACTTGAAATGTTGTTGATAGCACAGGTGAATCTGAAGCATGAGAATGAACGAACTACTGTTGTAAATGGTAATACAAAAACAATTACATTTCTTCAAATATCTTTATAGTAGATACAATAGCGACCTATAAGTAACTATTTTTCAGTCAACTAAGAAGTTAGAGGCGACTAAGGGACTCGGGAGTATTAGTGTATTACAATTTTTAGGCGACAGGCTGACAACCTGTCACTATAGTGATACACTTGTTTTCTGAAACAACCTTAGAAAACAATCCTCAAAAATGTCAGACGTGGCGATAGCGACCGTATTCTTACGGCTGTTAACGCTCTGCCTACCACGCAAGGGATAAAGGCGTGATATGTGTATGTATGTATTTTTCAGTCAATTAAGAAATTCGAAGAACGTTATAAAATGGCGCTCCTTTGCAACAAAATAAGCTGTTGTTGGCGGCACGTGCAAAGGCCAGCTCCCAGTGTGCCGCGCGCTGAAAAGGATTGGGGCATACGAAGAGGTGTGAACAGCAAAACAATGCGAAACACTCGCTGAAGGGACCGATCGTACACAGGTACACTTTGATCCTATATTTTCACATGGCTTTGTGTCGTCGGCTGACAAGCGGGCGAGCCAGACGCAAAAATAAGGCTTTAACCGTGTCACGGTAAGCCTGCCGCCGACGGCAAAGGCTCTGGTACAAATTCGCATTGACTTGCCCCTTCCCCCTTCTTTCCCGTGTCACATATTCCACGGTATATCTAATGCGACAAGGATATTTGTGGTCCATAAAAATTCTATTGCGTTATTTTCCAAATCATAGAACACGCCGCGTATTCGGTACAAGTGCTTATTCCCATTAGTCATATTTGAGGTTCTTTTATTAAGCGATTAACATGCGATTGTTTCCTTAAGTCCCTAGAAATGTTATATAAAAAAAATAGCGAATAATTTGATCAAATTACAAAAATACAACAAAATGGTTAGACGAATGAAGACAATTTATTAATATGAAGCTGTGGTCATGTGTTACACGAATTCATGATGGTTTTGATTTTACACTCTAATAATAAAATTTTACTACCTAAGTAACTCGTCATCTTGTCAACCTAGCTCTAACTAAAGCATTTTTACCTTACATAGAACTAATATTATTTGCCTACTGAAATGTTCTACACACTACAGTATTATCAAACTTATTTGCTACAGTTAAATAACAGAAAAGAAAATGGAAGCCAGTTTTCCTATTAGTTCTAAATCGCTTCTTAAACTACTCTATCGTTCAGGCTGAGTACTTTGTAAGAAACTCTTGTGTCTGAAAGGGCATCGTTAACTCCTTGATAATGGCAACAAGGCACGTCGTTAGAACTACAGTTGAACCGGGAAAGAGAAATGTCAAAGGGTTTTAATCGTTAGATATGATGAAACTAGATGAAATTTGAGAAACCAGTCTCGTTTAACAATAGTCATTTATTATTGCACCCGCTGCTAATCGTTTTACCCGGGGAAATTAGATGATATCCCAGCATGTATTTTACATAATTCTCCTTATCTATTAAAAAACCAAATAAAACATCATTGTAATAGTAGCGGTGTGTTAGACAGACAGACGCAAAAAGCTACTTCATTTTATACTATGCACCTATTGATGGTGTAGCGTGACTGAATGGTGACAAAATGTTATATTGAGAATATCAATGCGGAAGACTTAATTTCAATTAGCCTCTCCATAGCAGAATGATAAATCTGAAAAATTTAAATACAAAAACTGTGCCGAAAATACATACGAAAGTAAAATAACACCAAAACGTGAACTGCAATACGTCTATATTTTTAGCTGCAAACTTCGTCTATTTCGAGACTTCAAAATTTCAAACAAAGCGTACAAAACATTTTTGGTTATACAAGAAGACGAAGAAAATTAAACTATAATAGAAACAAATAATAAATCACTTCGTTTACCCACACATGTAAGTAAGTTGGACAAGATTGTTAGCTTCTTAATCGAGCCGAGAGTTCCTCGCCATTACAACTATTTGACCAAGGAAAGGGACGGCTGAGAGAGAAAATTGGCTACTTATTACCCTCCAGTGATGATAAGGAAAGCGGTGCATCCGTTCCTGATCTTCTATTACCTCTAATAGTCTTCCTGGTCGACCAATTATAGGCATAATCACACGCCACGGCGGGAAGCTAAATATTAACTCCGGAGACACTTTTAGCTAAAGACACATGGTGTACCTATATTGGTATACATGCCTCTCAGCGAATTTCAAATTGAATATTTTTTTTTGTTTCATTGCGCGAATATAAATTTTTAGCGTGCGTAGTCGTATATAACAAAATTGACAATTGTGTGGGATGTTTCTGTAGGTATGTACGTAAGGTCCAAGCCTAAGCGTTAGGTAAAAAACTAAATAGATCAAAAAAGCTACACTGGGATAGCAAAATCTCAAGTTCTTTATAGGATGAGAAGTTTTTGGTAAGTATATTCTCCTCTTTACAACTCAGTTGTCGATAGATAAATGTCTCCTTATTCTCTGTACGGATTCGTGCTTTCGTAGTAAATTTGGCGTCTCTTTGTATTGTGCACTATTAAAACTTATAATGAGGGAAGGGCGCACGAATAGGCAGAGACAGCTTTGTTATTGAGAATCACTTGAAATATTACCGCCTACTTCAATGTAAACATTTCAGAAATACTTACCTATATGACACATCACTCTGTTAATTAAATTTAGAGATTAATTAAAACGGTTTACCCAAACCGAAAATTGATTGGCATGACCGACTTTAATCTGATTGAAAACAAGAGAAGTTTCAACCGAAACACTGCCAGCTATTTGACAAAAAACGGAATATTGCTGACTTTTTATTTTTACCGATCTCTACGTAATTGGCGCTGAGGTTTTGGCAGTTTACGTCCGGTACGGCGCAAAAAATGCATATGAAAGTCGATCGATCTCCTCGTTATTTCTATGACGACTTTTTGAATTTTTCTTCCACCTGCATTTAGATTTAAAGGACGCTGGTGCTTGAAAGCAGAACTTTGATCAATCATGCGACGGGAAAGGTTTTGTGGCTGGTGAATGGAACTTGACTGGACGGAGTTATTTTGTCGCGTCGTCTGCGCGCTCTGAAAGATTGTGCCTTCCGAATACCTTTTAAATAACTCCATAGTTCGGCGTCGAAGTGGTTAGGAAATAGATGGAATACCGCTTCGTAGGATGACTCTATCAGGTCTCAGAAGAATTTGTTTATAGAATTTACTGAATCTTTATTCAATCTATTCGAGTATTTTATTCAATGCAACTTCTAAATATGCGGGTGATACTATAATCTAAGAAGTTTATCTTTTCCGTAGAATATTATAACCGTATTGCAATAATCCATCCATATCAAAGAAATTCACGGTATTTTCACCGTAGAAAAACAGAGTAAGTACACAGTTTTGAAAGTTAGTGAATGAAATCGTCCATCTATCTTCTCAAGAACTACGAAGGAAACCACTATTGGAGTCCTACAAACTTCTCGACTCCGACTTTAAAGGAATTGACGAGTAAGTTTTTGAAACGCAAGTTTAGCGAGTTCTATTCTTGACGTCTGTTATTAACCAAATGGCCTGAAAGACAAACGAGATGCTAAAATATAACTAAGAATAACTTGTGAATGTAGGAAGAAGAGAGGATCATGTCCAGCTGCAGCAGTGGAATTGCTAACGGACCCATTGTGTTTGGCATGTTATTATTTTTAAGTATTATACGTAAAAACATTCCTCTTAAATAATTCTACTTATTAAAAAATTGCATTAAAATCCGTTGTGTAGTTTTTAAGAATAAATCAAACATACATACAGTCGCGAATAGCAACTTTGCTATATACTATGTAGCGACTACCAGTTTGATACTAAGTTCTACGCACGCATTATTTCATTATAGACTTGAACTTTATTTTGATTGAAAAATTTCCAGTATCTTTTACCTAAAGAACTAAGCTGTCAAAAATTAATTTATCCAAAAATTTTATGAATTTTATACTCTGGAATAAATAATGCTTCTCATATACTTTTATCTTCATCCTAAGACAGTTTTAAAAGTAAATTGTTTACTTTATACTGTAGGTACTTATTAAATTTACTTAATATCACCTATTTAAGGAAACAACCTCTTTAACAGATTTTTCATAAACCTGTATCGTTTTGTATGTGATTGTAGAACAGTGTTCCGACTGTATCAGTTTAGAGTTTAATCTACACATTGATTAGCCTTGCTGTTGACTGACACGCTGTTTGCCTATTGACAATTAGCAGCAAACAAGCTATTATAGCATTAATTAATAAACAATGTATGGTATTCTCCTCTTATATAATTATGAATCTTGACTTGTGTTATCTACGTATTTGATATTTGTTAGCTACCTGTATGTGTAACGTATTGTTGGGATGAGTGTTTGCACTATGAGTTTGAACCGAAAGGTTGGAATAAGTTCAAAGAAGATGGAAAACTCATATCCTTCGTGAGCGAAAAATGAAACCTAAGTAGTTGGCAGATATCATCTCTATCCAAAGATATGGTTTAGATAAGTATCAAGGTTCCTACCTAACCTTTTAATTGTTTGAGACAATAGAGGTACAAAATAAGGTGCTTTAGATAAATTACGTACATATCTTTCGTAAGTGATAAAATAACCATAATAGCTTTCAGTTAATCTGCATATTTCACAGGTATATTGTTTACCTTACCCGCTTTTTAAGGTCTTTTTAAATTTAAAAGGATATACCGTCCAATCTAGTGAAGTAAGTTCCCTTTTCTCGCGTTTGTAACAACGGAGAATATCACAAAAACATCATTTCAAAATACCTACTTCCGTCTGTCAGTTACGGGTCTGTCCGTTACACCCGTTAATTGCGTAAATTATTCCCCGCTTAGCGGCGGATCCGTCATTCGATATTATCAGTTATCAAAATGCTCAACAGAAAGGGTTTGTTTTTGATAGATTTCTTGGGTAAACGAAACTAATTAAGCGTTTTAATTAATCCTCCGTTTGCGGGTTTTGTTACGGAATATATTGATTTTGTTCTCCTGCCTTCTGTAATGGAGCGGTTAACAGTATTAGGTGACTGGTGCCGGGATGGAGTAGCATAACAACAATATACCTATCTATAAACCCGGGTATAGTTAAAGCTTTTTATATTTTTTATTGCTTTGATTTTGTGTTTGTTGTAAGCAATAAAGTGTTTATTTATCTATCTATCTATAGTAAAAGCATTTAAATTCCTCTGATTTGTCTCTACAAAGCATATGCTTTGATAGCAGCAGGCAAATGTTGAAATAATATTTAATATTTAGATTCTTTCTTTTCTAGATCTGTTATATAATCAAAACAAAAATTTACGTTTAGTTTTCAGTTACAAGACAAACTTGTTTGTCAGGGTATACTCATAGTAGCAAAGAAAACTAACTATAGCTACTCGCTAACGTTGTCTATCTCTCACAAAATAAGTCAATTAACTCTTAGACGCCTATTTACATTAAAACTACGACGACGTATAAATCATTAATAAATAATTTATGTATTTTTCAGCCAACCCACCAAAGTTTATCTAATAAATGATTTTATACGCACCCATAAAATAGATCGTGTCGTTAATAAATTAAAGTGGACGCTCCACCTGAGTAACTTTAAGAGCTGAGCAATAAAACTAAAATAAATTAGCCGAAGCATCAAGGGACAGCACTAAATGGGTTAAGCATATTTTTTTAGTGCCAGAGACGACGACGATGACAGAGGACTTTAATTTTATACAGCCTTTTGCGCTAGCTGCAAAACGTAAGCTTAAAAGTTGGAATAAAAAACAGTTTAAACATAACTTATTTTCAAAACGAATATTGAGAAAGTTTTGACATGAAACTTTAATTTATGTTTGTTGAATTAGTCTATGACGGAGGACTATTTCAGCCGTTTCCTTGCGAGCTTTCTGGGAATAAAAGTTTATAATGCGGGTAGGTAGATTATTTTATTTGTTCAATCCGTTTTCATGGATTTGCGTATGAACCTACCGATGTATTTGTTACCTATACGAATAGTGATTGATACGAAATTACGAAGTCAATTATTAGGCGGACTAAGTAAATTAAAGTAATATAAAGACTTAGGAATTACAAAAATAAAGCTAGGCTGAAGGAAGGAAAGCAGCCATCCGGAATTTCGCGACTGGACAATACACATTTCCGTTTCGACACTAAGAGAGGACCTGCCTACGCTCTACAGAAGTTACGGTCATGAAGTCTTTCGACTTGGTATCATCTCATACTATAGAAGAACACCGAATAAGCTCGGCAAGTTTGTATAGTTTATTTTACATATGTAATTCACTCAAAACTATACATCTCGTAGCCATGCTATGAACAAATTCGATTTCACGCAGTCGTAGCACGCTGGGGTGGGTATCGGCCTGGTATCAGGTCGGTGGCAGACGGGGTTGCGGCATATCAGAAGAGATGGCTACGTCATAAGGCGTACGATTTGATCAGCAATGACATTTAAAGTGGAAGAGACTTTTTTCACGAACAGACCGATTTTTATGACACGTATTCTCATGATAGAGCAGGAGCAGGGTGTTAAAAAAAGAAAGAGACGGGAAGATTAGAAAGATTTGAAACGCTCGAAAAACTTCTGATGAATTTTAGACCGAATAAACTCATACCGTCCTCAGTACAATGGGCATGCATGAACAATAAAAAATATGTCAACATCCCGTAAAAATTAATTTATTTGCATAGATACTGACATACCTAAACACTCGTAAATACTCTCGAAAAACATGACTCTCCTTCTGAGACAGTTGGGCAAATAAGTATAAACTACGCCGCGCCGACTCCACCACACTCCAAAATTACTAGGTACTAGGTACCCTACTAATATGTAGACCCACGCCTCTGAAATCAGATGTCTATTTTTCGATCAGTTGTAGTAATTTAAGTTGCACCACATTATTATAATTGGTTAATTTGCAGCTCAACAAATAGACCAAGTTGCACACTCTGACGTAGCTCTTCGGCTAGAAGTTCCCTAAGTAAATCAAATCTGAACAACGTTTAGGTTCCGCGTTATGCGGGCTTATTGAATATTGTTATCCTACGAGGTAACATCCCATGATAATACTAGTTTTATAACCCCAAATTTCTTTTAGTCGCGTTGCTAGTTGGTTTATAAACCAAAAGCTGATCTAGGTTTTGGCCCGCCATGTGGCGTAATATTGCGACATGACTTTATAAAGTTTTGAAATTACCTACATTAAAAACTTCCGTTATGGTTTAGGGTTCCTTATTAGTTTATTACTTTTACCTTGGGTCGTTGGAAAAAGTCACATGAAAAGAAGAATAAGACTGAAGTACCTTGGTTTCTACAGGAAGTTGAGTAAATTTTTGGGGCTTTTATAAAAGAGGCCGCCGCTTCAGAACCATAAGAAATTAAGGACTCAAAATTACAAGGTTTTCATGGCCTGGGAACTAAAATACTTCCTTTCTCGTTACAAATACGAAGGACACAAAGTTATCCCAGCTAAACTTGCTGTGGCCGACAATGTTTAGCAAACACTAACCAATCTGCCAACACAAGTGACCACATTGGTGGCTAAACCAATGTTACGCTCCATTAGGGAGGTCAACGCATCGGTTTTGGCCCAAAACGGACCCGCGAACTTGTGGTTTGGACTAAGAAGTAATAACAGCACCTACCGTGTGCTTAGAGCATTCATTCTAAGGAATGGCAAAGCTGAGCTTAACCCTCTGACAGAATTCACTGCCCATTTGACCGCCATATTATGAAACTGACTTTTGTATGTGGTTGGCAAGTTGTTGTTGTAAAATTATACTTGTGTGCTGTACGTGTTCACCTCTCCTCCCGCAAAAAGTGTTTACCATCTCTATAGGTTGAATGCTTTAAGACCATGTGGTGCCGGCATCGTCACCCTTATGACACCAATTTTACCCGTGAATGTTATAAAATGCAACTAAGGGATATTATCAAGGGAATCGAAAGCAGCGTAAATTACAATTCCTGTAAAAGAATACCTTTTCCTACGCTCGCCAATGTGCTTGGCTTGCCATGTCCAGCAGTGAATTTTATGTCTATAAAGGTTAAAGTTTTTATGCATTTTTTGTGGGCGGGGACAATAAAGTTTTTGAAACAAATCAGTTGACTAGACTATATATTTAGAAAGATTCAGGGGTCTATACGAGAAAACAATAATATAATTACGGTTTCAAAAACACATTCAAACTATTATCGAAAGTGAATATTCCATTAAAATGCAGTAACATTAATTAAAGCCCGGTAATGATCACAGACCGATATTACACTAATGATTTCGTAACACAACTGTTATCCGAAATGAATTCGGAATCGCCGCAGCTTCATCCACTAATACTGTAATACTCGATTTGGTAAAATCGGTGTTACACGGTCTATACAGGATGTAGCCAAAGTACTTTTGTTTTTAATTAGCTACGGTCCTGCTGGAGACACAGATATACAATGTCGAAAAGCCGGACCACCCACCTGGTTCGAAAAGAACAGATTCAAAGAAAATTACTAAAAGGTTTTTTTTTTCTCTAGGCTGATTTCGGCCATGGCGACCACTTCGACTTGTAATTAGAGCGGTGTTATTAATGCGTTCGGAGATGGCTAACTATTTCTATTACAGTCAACTTTTGCGTACACTCTCGTGCGCAATGTGGGCCGGTCATATTGCTGCTCTGATCTCAGATTCGGGGATTTGCTTTTTTACCAACCCGCGCCATTCCATTCGAAGAGCTGAACAGTAACTATAGATAGGTGCTGAAAACTATACAGGGAAGATAAACCTTTGAAAAGTTCTGTACTTGTACTCGTAGAACAAAACTGTAAGTTGTTTAAAGGTTGTTACGTATAGGCTTCTTTCGACTAAACACCTACGTATTTTCTCGTCACACTACACGAGTGAGAAATCAATTCATAACAATCAGGCAAAATCCACCAACTGTATATTCTGACTACATACCACATCCTGATCCTCCACAACGTAACGATAGTTCAATTAGCCTCATTACAATAACAAGAGGATTATCATACAATATGCGCTCAAGCATTAAAGCCATTCTACGTACTGGCATATTTCATCACTAAGCTGCCAGCCAATCTGATAATATTATTGAAATTCATTTCTGTAAATATATTGATTTTGACTATACGAATTAAAACGATTTTAATTCAAAAAGTGTTTGAAGAGCGGTTGAGTGCTGATCGTGCATGTAGGTAGATCAAGATTTCGGTACTTTTACTAGATGAGGGTACTCGGAAAAGGACTAGGGAGTCAATAAGTGACGTAGCAACCAGGAAGTCCGGCTGATTATAAGCATGTAACAGATTAATATTTATTATTATTTTTTATCTCGACTTGAACTCGATTTCATATAGTGGTGGTGCTTTTATTCTCATAACAAAAAATTGCTATATTATTCTTATAATTCAAAATTTGGGAAGGGGTCGAAGCGTCGGTAGTTCAGTGGCAGACAATAGGACGGTAATCACTTGGTCACAGGTTCGGGCCCGTTCGATTTTTTTCAATTATTTAATGTTATTTATAAAGCAAAATTAATTGAATACGCCCTTAGAACTAAAATTTCTCCATATGAAGATACCATTTATTTAGCATCCAAATTATCCTAAAAGCGTACGCTTTTTGAGGGAGGTTTTGGATGAAACTTCTTCCATTTTAATAAAGCTTGTTTTCGCGTAAAGGGTTCCAAACGAGGGTAAGATTTAAGGAAGTGTTTATCAGTAGGGCCATCTCTTGTTGAGTTGTCGGGGGTAGGTAAAGGAACATCTCAATTATTGGAAAAGGGTTTTCTATTTATAGGCTAAGTATTTCTACTTACAACAACCAAACGTATATACGAGTAAACGTATGTATGATGGGATTCTAAAAAAACAAGTTGCACGCCGAGTCGTCAAATTAAAAGTGCTAGGCTTGCATTGTGCTTTACACTTGGCAGTCAGAAGAATTTGATTTCCATACTTTTAAACGCGCTCAAAATTTCAACCCAAATGCATGGATTATATATGGTCACAAGGCTGTCACTCACTACCCGCCGAAAGGTTGCAACCGCTGCTAATAATTTTCCCGGTATGTATCAGTATCATACCTTCCTCTTGAATTACTTGTAAGTACATAATATATTTAAAAAAGATGCGTGGTTTAGCCGTCCATGAAAAACAAACATAGAAACGCAAAAAGCGACTAAATTTTATACTGAATATTTATGTTACTTACAGCGTTACTGTGTGTCTGGTCAGTTTTGAGCTCCTTGTGGTTGGAGAACTGCACGTAGACGGCGCGCCCGCGCAGCTGCGCCACGCACCCGCCGAAGTAGGCCACCATCGCCACTGCTGATATCTCCTCCGCCATCTCGAGGAAAGCCTGAACAACAAACATGAATAAATTGTTTATATTTAAGTGATTCATGACCATGACTAATGAGACGGATCGCTGGAGCGCAGTCGAAAACGCGGCGTCGACGTATAGGTTCGCACGACTCTTCGCCCGACGAAGAACCACCGATTAGTTCGAAATGTCGCGGAAACACAAACATGACAAGCGAGTGATCCGTCTCATTAGTTATCTTATAAACAGGAGTGAAATAAGGAAGAAATGATATTCATAAGAAGTTTAAACAAATCTTGATCAGTCCAGCACTAGTATTTATGGGAGAATATGGTGAAGTGCAGTGTAACCTACAGAGTAACCAAGAAAGCAGCTATATAATTTCGTATTTTATACCAAGGCGAGTAATTTAATTTAATAGGAAACATTTAAATTTTTAAGTAAGTAGGTTACTGTGATATTTTTTAAAATTATTACTCTCTTTTTTCTAACGTTTCCGTCACACATAATCAATCACGAATGATGGACCTTCTAGTTCTTCTTTACAAAAAAGGCAGATAAAACTCGTTATCCTGTCAACTAACTGTAAATTAATAATTTTTATAAATTCTCGTCTCAGCCAATTCTAAATGAACTCATCCCCTGAAATAAAGATTGATGACTTCTTCACGACTAAAAAAAATATGTTCTGAATCTAGTTTTATCAGACCTATGCTAGCTATTACCACCGCTAAAGTAATAAAGATATGTACAGTATAAATGTACCTAGTCAAATACCGCAAATTCAATCAACAATCGCAACGTTTAAAGTTCAATTAGTCCTCTCAACAACAGCTCTTAATCCCTAAGCAAAACTGAATTCGTCCGCAGACAGCATCGATTTCTGAACGCGCAATTTCAGCGTGTATTTTCCAGGTAAATTCGGCAAATATCTCCAAAATAGTGTCCTATTTCATGCAGAGCCACTGCCGACCGCAGGATCCTGCTTTTGGCATTTGAACACGGCTGACCAACGGACGAAATTCGCCGCTATACACGTAAGCCGCAAATTAAACAGAATATTTACCTGATGCTAATTATAAAACACATACTCCGGTGAAAAGCGCGCGGAACAGACGGGCAAACCAAACAGACCGGACTATCCATCTTTTCAGCACAGTTCTCGGTATATTTATTCTATGCGCACTACAGACGTAACTGCTGCAACGCTAAATATTTGCACGTAACCACTGAGCTATCTGCATGTTTACATTTTTCTCTTTTTATCCACCTATATTTCCTAGCTTCCGATTTTCAAAGCAGTATCAGAATTTTTAAAATTTTGTTTTGGTTTATCTTAGCGGTTTTATATTCAGCTCTTTCTCGTACTGTGTTATGTATGAATATGAAGCCTTCATTGCTGAAACGAACTCGTGTATTGATTGTCATGAACAAAATATTTTGAGAATATTCATAATGCGCTATTATCCTACTTGTCAAACGAGCTACTTTTAAAAATGTAGTTGTTTCTAAAGACTCTTTTGTTTGAAAATGTTGGCATATGACATAATAGAACTGTTTAAAAGATGCATGGCGTAAAAATAGAAACTAAAATTAATTATTATTGAGATTAAAGATTCCATCAATTCATCTTTTGAATAACACTGAATGAGAAATAGTTATATTGTGGAATATAATTTTAAACAAAGACATTGGTGTTTTATTAGCTACCAAGGACAACCCATTTGCACCTCGGGTTACTACCGAAAGCAAATTTCAATCTGATCCCTGCATATTTTATGGAAATAGTGTTACTACACAATGCCATCAACTAGATCAAGATTCAAAGAGCCAATGTATTTGATCAAGCCAATCGGCGGCACGGCAAAGCCGTATTCCGTATCACGATTAAATCGACGCGGTGACACCCCGAGCGGCAACGTCAACGCCTTTTTCGTTTTAATCACGGGAGTGGACAGCATTGTCCGCACCCATTCGCTCCGTTTACCAACCTCTCACCCTTTGAAACCGGACCGAGGTTCCAGTTACCATCAACTAACTACACTTTTCATCATACCAGCCCAGCTCATCAAATCGTGTCGAGTGCAGGCCCTCGAATGACATGCCATGTAGCTTTGCTACTGAATATTCTGTGACAACGTGCTAGAAATTCTGTATAGACTGAAACTTTGTGTATCTGAAACTCACCAATACATGCTCACCAAAGTATGCATTACAAAGTGCCCCAAATAAATGTTGCACAGGTTTAAGCTTGCAACAAGTCAAGTGAATTTTTGTAGCAATTTAAATCTTTCAAGCGGAGCCGAAGGATAAAAACTTATGAAACATTTTCCAGTGCCCTGCATCTCGGGCGTGACATGAAAAAGATGCGGAATATTTTATGACAAAAAAGCAAGCGCGGAGACTGCGACCGTTCTTAAAAAGGGATTCGACTTGTTTCTCTTGGTACAGAGAGATTGTTTTCCTTCAGGAGGCGATGTGTGGGGTGGATGTCATACGGGCTATTTATTAGACGGGATAACATTGTCGCGGCGGCCTCGCCTCGCGTAATAGGATTTTCTTTTTATTATTTTATTTCTCGGTTGTAAACTAACTCATTTTTAATTTGTCAGCCGTAAATTTCGCATTGCACGTGGGAGCTGTCGGAGGCGGCGACGTAAAATGCGCAGTAAACCGTCTGATGTCGCCTTATGACCGTCGGATGTAGGTACTTCACACTTGTGAGTCGGCGATACGACCACGGCGACACACTGACGGCGACGCAAGTCCTTTACATATTTTCACGTATATTACGCGTACTTGTTGCTGAACACGCGAAGCTAAGAACTAAGTTTCCATCGCAATTTCCCATCATTCGAACGAAAATAGAGTTCGTTTTGAACCGCGGAAAACGGAATGATAAACAAACAACCCGTGGGTTCAGATCTGCCGATACGCATCTCGTCTACACTCATTCATTGAGTCCTTCGCGACCCAAATTGAAATAAATTTTAGACGGTCCGAGTCCCTTAATTTCCGCTAAATATGATTTTAGATGCAATCTCCAGTTTGGGTTCAATTCGTAATATTTAACAGATTTTTGTTAAATAAAAATGTGAAAACCTGAAATTGAGTACGTGTGTGGTTTTTTAGTAAAATGAACAAGCTTGTTTTATGTGGACGAAGCTTGACTGTTTTTGTCTTACTTATTGAATGTGTAAGTTATTAGGGTCGTTGGACGACTCGGTGTCCTACACATATAGAGAGATCATATTTTTCGCCAATAGGCACTTTAAATGTAGAGAATCTAAAGTTTTTTTTAGGATTTTTAAGGTTGAACAAGACTAGTATATACGTATATACGTACTACACATCTATAACAATAAGTACATTTGTTTTCTAACACACCTCGTGTCTTCTTTCATCGACAATTTGCTTGAAGAGTCTCAAGACTAGAGGGCACAGCCTGTAGAATATAGGCTTGCTTGTGTCTATATGCCAGCAATTCTCAAACTTAGAATATTTCAATCTTTTGTTGGAATGGGACGAAAACTAAAATGTACACTGTAGATACCTTAGGTAAAGGGGTAACGTGTTTAAACAACACGACCCGGTTATTTGTTTCATAAACTTCAAGGGTCTATAGAGAACCTGGTACATCAGGAGTAAACTATACGAATATGTTGTAGACAGGTGTTTGTTTATATTCAGCATGTCGCATCCACTGGTATTTTAAACATAAAGGCCCTCGAGTAAGGACAAAATGACAGGAACCTACTCCGAAGAAAAACATCGTATTCAATTATGATCAATAATCACCCTGAAACGTTGTCCGTCAATAGCTTTTGTTCGGTTAAAATGTAAATTTTATTAATAACTGGAGTAAAACTGAATTAGCTTCGTAAACTTTAATCAATAATAAAGAACAAGAGTCCAACTTATATACATAACACGTTGTTTAGAATACAAGGTGATTCCTTTCATAGATTGAGAAATGTGGTAATAATTGAAATAAAAGCTACAGACAAGTAGGTCTCGCGAAGCTTGGCAGCGTTACAATAGCTTACGGCCTATTTGCACGGCCACCCACTTGTTGTACTTCCTGCGACGTCAGCATTGTACAAAACTAACCTAGACTTTAACCTAGATGTTCACTATTAACCGGCAGAAAGAAACACACACGGTTAGTAATATAAAAAAGTCATTTGTTGTCCTTACGCGCGAAAAGGTTTACTACAAAAATGCTACTTTGAAATGTTACGAAAATATATTTTTCAATCTGGAATTCACCACGATTGATTACTTAGATTGATATTGGTTCGAGATACGAGTATTTCCAAGCGAAGGAAGCTGATGGTTTCATGTGTATCGATTTGAAACGATAGGTATTCCAGCACATTTTCTGAATGAGCCTCAAATTTTTGCGTTACATGGCGGAAACCGCCATTTTTACTACCGTTGCAAGAAGTATGCCAGGATCGTAGAAAGTGGAAGGAAATAGTCTCTGCCTACCCCAACGGGAAAGAGGCGTGATCTATGTGTGTATGTTCACGGTGTGTTTGACCGCAAGGATCAAGGTGTGATTGCATGTTTGTCATACTTAACCAGATAGTCTGAATAGAAGGCGCAGTATCAATGGATTGATTTTGGTTTGGGAGGTTTCTCATGTAGGAAAGTTTGAGAAATGGCGGTATAGGTGAAATAAAAGCGGCGGCACAAGGCTGGCGGCCTATTTGCGCCCCCAGGCAGCCACTTGTTGTGCTTCCTGTGACGTCGCTATTGTAGGAACCTTTTACGTCACTCAGTTCATTTTGTTTTACGATAATGTGGGTTAATGAATTATGAAAAACATGCTCTAAGTGAGACAAACTATTTAGAGTTCCAGAATTTAATCAGAGAAATGCAAAGTAAGGTACAAATAAAACGAAATACACAAAGATTATTTAGTTTGTTTTGTACAAAGAAGTATGTTTTATGACATCGTAAGTTTAGTCGTGGCGTGGAATTTTGTGATCAATGTTTGTATATGAGATGAAAAGGTTCCAAAAATATTTATTTAAATAAATATTTATTTTGCTAGTAGAGCAGTTACGATAATACAAACAAACTTAGCGAATAAGAAACTACCCGTATAATTCAAACATTACAAGTAAAACAAAGCGAAGGCGGTTTTCTAGACAGACGGACAAATGTAAACGACTCGAGATTCTCATTAGATAATTGTAGAGAAGAGCTTTTATTGATATTGTTTGAAGAAAAGGAATAAAAAGAGGTTTTTTCCCTACAGGCTTCAGTAAAATGAGTAAAGACGATGAAAAATTTAAAATGATGATGGCTATTTGCTAAAATTGATTTTATTTCAGAAGTTTTGCTTGTGTTAGAGTCTACTGTAGGTCACTGGTACTCATAGAGGTAAGGGATATAGAAATGTATTATATTGGGACAATATATATAGTGTCAAATGCTTAGGCTTTAGGGACCAAGCAGCAAAAAAACTAGTGTATAAACATTGGTACTAAATCAAATCAATTTAATAAATTGACCTTAACTGTCCGAAATGTAGGCAAGTTTAGTGCTTCTGAGGGAACGTCAAACCGTCGGTCTCGGTTGCTGTCTATGATTACTTAGTTTGGCCATCATTGCGTCTGATACGAATATCGTTAGAAGTCAGGGCGTTACACACAAAATAATGGATTGATCGATAAGACATAAAATGACAGAGAATATTTTCAATGTTGTCTCACACACATATCACACCTTTACCCCTTGCGGGGTAGGCGTTAATGTTTTTTATAGGTAATAATGAGTACCGACCTGATTCTTTCCTTTGAGCACGAGCACGTTGGTGACTCGTCCGAAGGGCAAGCCCAGCTGTATGATCTCTGCTTCTGTGGTTTCATTCGGTATGTTCCGTATGTGGATGACCCTCGACGGCTTGCCCACATTCTGTTCCAGTTTCACCTGGGGACAAATTAATACACATTGTAAGTAATTTATAACTTAAAAAAAAACAAAAGTGAGTAGCAGAACATGTCGTCAACCACCACCGCATAAATGCCAAAGGTGCTGGTACATAGAACCAACTAAAGAGAAGTGAAATCAAATGGTTGATAGATGACTTTCACGTAAAGTTCTTGTTAAAGAGTTCTATGCAACATGTGCGATTCCAGCTAATTGTTTAGCATCTCAAGGTACATATACTCATAATCATATCTGGATTACGTAATCTACGTAATCCAGACTACTAATGACTATCCCGATTGCTGTCCAATCACACAAAACACACGATTCCTAGCTAACGATCGTTGACATGCATATCCGATTAAAACAAAATGGAGTGCCAGCTAAACGCCACCAAAATGACCGCTCTAATATACGTAAATAAAGCGGGCATTGTTGGCGGGAAGAGCCGGTTGGATAATTGAAAAGTCGATGTAGTATAATTGTCGAGGCTTATCGGGCCGACCCCGATGTGGGCGCCATTGTTCCCCTGAGAGCCTTTTGATTACAGCAGCCCGAACCAGCCTCCGAATATATTGTAGCTTTGTATGACACTTCACTTTCTATTGAAGTGAAAAGAGCGAGCCGAGTGGCAATTTTTGCAATTATTCATGAGCTGGCTTTTTGCGTGCACGTGTGTGACGCAATCCTTTCGTTAAACGCCTTTGAAGTTAGAGGCTTATGGTTCGACTTATTGTTTTCTTTACCCTAGTTAAAAGGAACGATTCAACTTCGTGTTTTTGATGCTTGTCCTTTAGGTGAAGTATTTACAGACATGTCTATAAAGTATTAGATGACATACATACATAAATCACGCCTCTTTCCCGTTGGGGTAGGCAGAGACTATTTCCTTCCACTTACTACGATCTTGGCATACTTCTTTTGTTTCTTCTACAGTATTAGATGATGTTTTCTTTACTTGAGATGTAGTAAGGCTGGACAACAGAGTACAGGTTTGGGTGGCCCAACTGTCTGCCCCCCTTTCCACGTCCGTCTTTGGCGGGCGGCGAAGCGTGGAGGTGTAACAAATGAGTCTAATGCCTATTAGTTCGACATTGTTAAGTTCAGACAAAGTGAGCAGCTCCAAGAAAAAGGGCAAAAGTCGAAACAGTCACGAACTATTCTTAATGCGGTCTCGTAATGTTTGAAAATGAGCTTCTTATTAATTAATGTGTAACTTATTACCGAGGAAATTATTTTAACAGACGCTTCCATTCAGCAAACCGAGCAGCCCTACGTGAGCATCTAAAAGCAACGCGATACTTTTAATTAAGAAATTTCCTCGAAATATTACCCTCATCTTTTATCTTTATGACCATTTCTCGCTATTTCCGAAACTCCATTTGTGGTGTTAGGTTATTTTTTTTCTATTCTTCAAAGTTCTTTGTGGGTGGGTACATTGGAGCGTACAAATGAACAAACATTTTCAAAGAAATTTCTGTTATGATTTAACAAACCGCTAACTAAAAGGAAACGTGCATATACATGACATTTTCGAATAATCCGAACCCCGTTACAATCGACATCAAAAGAACCAAACCTCCGTAAGTAAACAAATAAAAATATTTTTCCGAACTGCCTCAAAAGGGAGGAAGATATAAATCGTGGAGCACACGCGCCCACCTTGAGGGCACATTCGGCCCGCCAGCCTCTTTGCGGGTATTTTCTCTCTTAGAGGAGAAAACAACTGGCACGTAAAACGTACAGAAGGACATTGCTATCGCTGGGTCAGAAAATCTGCGAGAAACGATTTCCACATCAGGCACTTTGAATTATCCGCTCGGTCTCACATTTCATCCATAAATATTAACCGTCGGCACGGTTGTTGGGATAGAAAAAGAGATATCATATGACATTTTCGCAAGGATTTCCCGGAATCGGTCAATTTTCCCGGTGATCGCGTGGGGCGTGTTTATTGAAACACTATTTCTCAGTTGGGCGCGCCCCGTCATTAACCATGTCACCGGCCGCCCGTTAATGACCCAGCCTCCTCCGACGCCTCATAATAGAAAACAAAAAGTATTCATCATAATAAGTTGTCGTCTTTACAATCGCGGCGTGATATAAAACTTTACAAATTAAAAGCCCACTGTTTTGTCTAGCGGTTGATAAAGTGCTCTTGCAAATTGCAATTTTGACGCAAGTTTCTTAATCACTGTAGCTTATTGTTTATCAAGTGCGCAAAGTCAAGGAGGTTGTAATATAGATTCTACAAACCAACGTACCAAACTATTTCGCAATTTACTCACTGCGACGCTCGGAACGAGCAGCTAAAATATCCACAGAGCAAGCGGAAAATTCTGTTTAACGCTAAGAAAAACGAGTACAATCTTTAAGTTAGAGTGGAGCTTTAACAGACAATTTCCTTTTAAGTGAAGCGTGGCTGGAGGTGTGTTGACACCCTGTTTACGCGAGTTGTTGAGTTGCGAACAGAGCCGCGGGAGGTATGGTAGTATCGCGCTTACGATCTTGACAAAATACGGGCGTCGTCAGCGAGGACCGTAATCCGCTTGCGGTCGCAGGTCAGGCACGGAGCCGCAGCGCGCAGCCACGGGGGCTTATTCCCAGCGACGACCATAGGGAGATGCCCCATTTTCAGAAGGTACCTGAAGATTATGTCATCGCAGACATGTTTTTATGTATAAATCCTATTTGGGAATTGAAATTTGGTTGCGACGCAAAATGGTTGGGTGAGCTTAGGGACGAAGCTGTCTAGTTTGCAGAATGTAGGCATAATTTTATTTCGTTTTCAGTTGACATTGCTAGAAAGGGACAAGATTGAAAAGACGGATATGATGTTTAACGAACCATCACCCATGATAAAAACGGAAATAGCCACCAACACGTCTAATTAAGGCTAATCCCAGGACAGATATGCAAAAGAAAACAAGTTCAGTTTCATGTAGACCATTTTGTAGGAAAAGAAGAGGGGATACAAAAAATAATGAAATTAATTCAATGATACATTTTATCTGAACAAATATAAAAACTACTGAACTCGAGTGCAGCGATTAAGTCTTCAGCATTTCGAACTAATAACAATAACTTTTGCGATTTACTCGAGCATTTGCCTAGTGCAGGAATATCAGCGAAGTTTGACGAACTCCCGAGTAGTGGTACAAATTGCAAAACATGAGCGAAATATAATACATGTTTACCTCTCAGGTGATGTAAGAGTCGGTAAAAATTAGTCTTGGCAAACGCAGTATGTCCTAAGCTCCTCGAGCAGATCTCTCCTAGAGGTTGAAATACTTGTATGAAACGCGGAGGGGATATAATCCTGATCGTTCAGAGCAGACGGAGTTAAAAAAAGGATGACTTTTAAGCCGATCTTTGCACCGAGCTTCGTTGAATCGGCAGTTAAAATTTCAAGAGCATTATTACACCAGGAATCGGAGTAGCGGGCTCAGAACTTTTAATTGGCTACCCAAGAGACTGTTGTCGGAATGCCCAGCATCATTGATACAGTATTGAAATTTATTGGCCATTATTGGATGTTATTGCAGCTACGGCTGAGTAGTCCTCAAATTGATTAGGTTCCTTTAGAGCTAAAAGCGTGATTCCGTATTTTTTCCTTTGCCTATTCTGATCTTCATTTAGAAAAATAAAAGATTAGTAAGTAAAGCCACATGTTTGAATATTGATGTAGTCTGTTAACCCAATAACCCAACCTAAATGTACACCTTCTTGCAAAATAGACCCAAAAAAGCAGTAGGTAAAACCTTTAATTCGGTCCCTTTACCTACATTTAGATACGAATCTGGGAACTCAGAATTACCAAAGCAAAAAGGCAATCTTCTGTCTCATTAAGAAGTTACTTACGGAGCTAATGCGAACAAATAAATAATCAAATAGGAGTCTCTTCGTAAATAAATTAAACGACGAGAAAGAGTACTCACGGGACATACAAGGGAGTACTCTGGTGATTACATTTTACGCATTGGAATGAAATAAAGGTTACGCTTGCTTTTCACAATTTAATCATTACCAGACAAGGAAAATATAACGTTCGTCTATATACTTCTCGTATAATGAATTAAGGATAAAACCAAAGGAATGTTGTCATTAGGGCAACAAATAATGATGTGGCAGAAATTGACAGAAAAGTGAAAAGAAGCTACCAATTAGTGGATAAAAAAGAAGACTAAGGAAACTTGGCAAAACTTTAGTAATGTGTAATGTAGTTTAGATGTTTTCATACTTGTATGTATGTAATAACTATGAAGAAGAAGGAGTTTAAAGAAGAAAAAGTTTTAATAACGCATCTTGAACGCGTCATTATGCGCTTCGTAATACCAGCTGATGTTACTCATTAAATATGTTTATGCGCCATATAGTTTTAACAATGGCTTTTAATATGGCTGTCTTATATATTGCAAAGTGCTACATTGTATTATTGTTTAAAGCCGAAGATTTATCAAATGACATCTTAGATATAATCCTAGTCACAAATGCTTCAAATAAATAAAAATTACTACTGTTAATTGCACCTTCATACTGTACCAAAGCTACTAACACCCTGTCAAATTTGTACTAGAAAAGGGATGTCATCACATCAAACATCCCCAATTTATGAAAATAGCATTAACTTGCATCTGATAGCTGTCAAATATAGCTTTTAAAAGAGTAGCTTGTATTTTAACTTAATACAAGTATGACAAACCATTTGAATAAACAATAAAGTATATTTTCTCGCGATATTGATAAAGTACATTCAAGTGAAACCTCACTCTTCACGTCTTAAGAACAATGTTCTAAATCACTTGTTTAATACAAGTTTTGTTCGAGCCAGTCGTTTGTACGTCCACGGCAGAATCGTAAAAGGAGACGGCCAAATGGTTTTAGTGTCCCTAAAACTAGCAGTAAAATAGTAAGTGCTCCAGCAATGAAATATCTTTATGGCATCATTTGATTGATTACCAAATTCTCTGGAAGATCGATAACGTAATGATAGTTTATTGCTTTCATAAATGCTTACATGAATGTTCATAATAATTCACGATAGGACAATGAAAATGATAAAAGGAAAAAGGAAAATTGAGTACGTTCCCTAGTGATATAAAAGCGGAAACAAGTTATGTATGTAGAGGTATTAGATAATACTTCCTGTTTCTAACCTATCATCGGAACTGATCATAACTCAAAAGTAACGAAGGAGACAATTGGCAATCATCGTTAAGTTCAAGAAACGTCCAGCAAACCATAAAATATCTTAAATAAAATACAACAAATATATTTCAATGGTTCCGGAAGAACAACGGCCTGTCTGGTGCAGCAAAGTCGTAACTTGTCGAGACAGGCTCGTAAATGCTTAAGGAGTGGTAAACTCAGGGCCCTTAAGCAGCGTTCCCTGATTTGATTGATCTCTAGAACCACCCTCCGCGTTTTTACAGAAGGAGACGTCAGGAAAATGAGGGAAAAAACGGGGAACATAATTAATTACTTTATTTGGACATTAATGACCCGGTCAAGTAGGATGAGGGTTGATTAGTGTGTTTTGCACAGACGTGTTCCGTCTAGTATTGGAGTGTGGCGAAAATAGTCCACATTCGCTAACAGATTCTGCTCTATTTTTATCGCTTCGGTCGCAAATCAATCTACGCGGAGACCCGTTGTTTATGTTTTAGTCGTTTAACGAGTGATACAACCCGTAAAACATTTCTTTTGTAAACAGCTGGCTTGTTTTCCTTCAATATTGTGACAGCGTCACTGCGCGAGGTGTACTGACAAAGGGGAGACCGTAAAAAAATACTTTTAAAAACGACTCGCCATTCCGCCGATGGTTTTTAAATGAATATTCAGGACAACAAAGAAGAAGGGGTGTAGCCAAACTCGCAAAAAAGGCAAAGTGAATTTTCACGGCAAAAAAAGGGCAAATCTCAAAACCATAAAATAGCAAATAAATAAGAGACACAGGGACACGTCACTGTTTAATTATGAATTAGGGGCGGGCTGTAACGAGATCACAATATAATTAAGATTACTGCAGGAAGGTTTTTTAGGCGGCGCCCCTAGCAAGTGAGGATAAATGGCCGGTAAAAGAAAACTACATTGGATTTTGTTTCTCTCAGTTTAGGCCTCTTTATCTTCCTGAGGGCTGATATTTTTAGAATTTAGCATAGAATAAAAAGACCGACCTGCTGTCGGAAATATTTTCAAATGAAGTATGAAGAGACTCCATTTTTGGAATCATTCGCTAAATACATTTTTTTTTTATTTATTTATTTAGCTTCCTCTTATGATAGTTTATGGGGTGGATTTTCGCAAATTGATGCCTGGTACTATTAGTTACCTACTGGAAATTATTTTTTAATGTATTACTCCCATTCGTTTTCCTTAGAGCCAGCGTGACGGACGCTGACAGCCGCAGCTTGCGACCTACACCAAGACAACTGTGCCTTTTCGGCGATAGTCATCGTTTTCGCATTTTATTTCACGTAAACAAGGCCCTGGGTTATACATATATACTAATAGGTTATACAATTTTGTTTATGTCAAATTAATGGGTTTCCGTTAGTTCTACATTCTTTCTTAGCATTAATTCTATTTAAAATTGCTAATTCAAAAGTGCCTACTGACTTTATCAACAACAAATAAAAAACACTATACAATAGAACCTAGCCCAGGGATTTCAAATTTTATATCCTTATCTATTTGAGTGTCTATTTTTAGAAATACAAATTTTAATGCAGGCCTGTTGTAATTTTTGTTTAAGAATAATTAGGTCTTTTTCAGATTTCAAGCTTAGAAAGAGGTCATAGGCAAAAGAACACCTATGCTAAGTTTTTAAATCTGGAGAAGCTCTTATGCAGTCATTTCTTAAATGGCCCTGAGCAGAGAACGAAATAACATGATTGAAAAACACAATTTCAAAACGCACAACTCACCACGATACCATTGATCATCAAACAACCTTTTGTGCACTAACAAAAATATTTGTTTTTTATTACGAATATGAACCTTCGGCGTCCATTAATAAAAATAAAACTAGCCGAAACAAGCAAGCCGACGGTGCAAATGAAATGGCTTTTTTTTCAATAGCAAAGTGCAACGTGGCAACAATTTTCGAGTAATACATCAATAGCGTCAATAGTGATCATGCAATCCATTTGGCGGTGCGGGAGTGGAACTGACAAACATGACTGTTTTGTTTGCACGTGCCAGGGTTGTAAACAAATATTTGTGACGAATGTGGATTGGTCTCTTGCAGGTGCTCGATGATTAGCGATGACAAGAAAAGAGTGCGAGGTACTTATGCGAAGAGTGCGCTATAGGTACTATACTGCACTCAAATTTGTGCCATAGCTTATGTAGGTCACAGAACACAGACAATCATTCACATTGGGAGTGGGAAATGGAGAGTTAGGAAATAGACTAAATCAACGTGAAGAGTTTTAGCTTTAGCTACGTTTGTCGCTGCGGTATTTACAAATAAGGAAGAGATATACATAATTGTATGCAGACTGGACTTAAAATGGTACAAAAGGTCAGATTAGGAGTACAATTAACATCTAAACTGTAACAGCCACCGTGCATAGCAGGTCCTGATCTGGGTCATTCAAATAAGGAAAACCAATTCGCTAGATGACCAGTCATTAATAAAATACAAAAATTGTACACTTAAAACTATTATCCAAAAATATTACATACTCCATATATATTTTTTCGAAATACTCAAAGTTTGAATTAATAAACAGAAAAATAATATAAAAGTAAGTGTTTTGACACCATCCAAATTAGAGAGACATGACGTCATCTATTCGTATTTTATACAAAATACCGTTTAAAATAGTAGCTCATTTGATCTGCCAGTCATCATACTTATTTGCCATACTCGTGTCGTATAAACTGAAATAACTTCAAATTTAGAAAACGTTGCTCATTCTCTGTACTCACTTTTCCCACGACAAATATACAGGTGGTATTTTGAGCACACGAGATTTTCAATACAGTCAATGCAATCCATTAGGCGGGGCGGCAACGGAATGTACAAACAAACTAACAACTCTTTTGTTTGCCGCCGAGGCTCGGGGTTGCCGGCACAGTTACCAGCTAAATAAGTAAACAGTTTCTGCAACTCCACGCCGGATTTTTCAACACTTTGGTTACACGGGGAATTCCTACTTCCTAGTTAGCTTAGTGTGTAAAAAAGAATAACCCAGCCCGAATACGACTTTCTGTACATAACACGGAAACACGCGAAAAATCACTCGTGTTCAAAGAACAGCAATACTTAGCCGTGAATCAAACCTGGACCCTTTGCGCAGCAGACACTCAACCTAGGCGTCTCTTTGACCATTAGATAGATACTACAATACAGTTCTTTATTTTTCAGTTTTTTAATATACGAGTATGTTTTGTATAGTATATAGGCTTTTGCCCTGCAGTGAGACAAAATAGGCTCGTAAAAAAAACATTTGTATATTTCTTTAATGCCGCATCTAATCAGACAAGATGGAAATCTTTAGGTGAGTCCTATGTTCAGCAGTGGACGTCCTAAGGCTGAAAATATGATGACTATGATGATGATTTTTTTCACTTGCTAATTGAGTTCACCCCTTGTTCACTGTAACTTTCATTTGTGCAAAATATTATAATATGACTGCAAAGTCTACCGAAATAATAATTGCATCCTAGTCACTTGATAGCACACACAACCCTAACCAACTCGCACTAGCCGCGGTGTTTATGTAAATACGCGATGAAATAACTGTGCTACGGGAAAGATGCGAACTTTGTTATTTTTGCATGAAACTGTTCCGGTTTGTGCGCCCCTGTGTGTATTTTATTGATTAAATTGCCTCTACTTGACCGTATTTTCTTTTTTAACAGGACATATTTTGAAACTACATTTTTTCCTCGCAATAAAAGAAGCTAATTAAAGTTGTAAAGTAAAAGGAAGTTTCTCTTTTAAAGAGAAAATTATCAAGAAACTATAAAGTTAGACTGGGATCTGATAAAATCCGCATACAATCCCCGTAGCTACGGCGGCGTAGCGCGTGTAGAAAACTTATAATTGCTACGAGCCGCTACGGGGTGCTACGGCGTAGCAAAGATGTAGACATGGTCAAGCAACACAGCACAAAATGAATGTGACTATTTAATTTAACTTTTGTTTATTTAACTATTTATTGCACACAAAAACAGATACAGGGCACTAATTGCACGAAGAAAATGGACACAACAGGCACTGCTTTTTTTGTCTATTTGACCTTTGTATTTTTGAAAGACTTTTAACGGCAGCGATAAAATACAAAGACACAGGAAGCACAAACTTCTTTTTAAGTTATAGAGCATAACAAATTTAGAGTTTTTGATTCAAGACACAAAATAATCAGGGTGTATTTCGATGACTACGCTTACAAAGTTACGGCGCATACAATTTGTACATTACGGTCATTATATCTAATACTATAATGTTTTATTAAACCCTCAAACAACTTTGAAAAGCTCAAAGATAAACGTAGATTGCGAACGTAATTAGTTTAAATTTTAATTAAGCTTTCTTGTTTCATGGCAAACTGCATTAAAGAGGAGAAATAGTTTGTTTAATGTGCTTTGATTTAGAGCCGCGTGCACTCTGATGAGAAATTCAAATGCTTTTTAAATGTAATTACATATTTTAATTTTATGTCCTTAGGCATATCTTATGGTAACTAAATGGAAATGTACAGAGAGAAAAAAAATGAACTGCAAATATTTTGAGGGGTGAACCAGCCTATGAAACTGAACAACTTTCCCCAAGGAACATGGGTCGAAATATGAAAAAAAATAATGTAGGCCTCCCATACAAAATTACCGACCGACCAAGTTAATTTGTAAAGGAGGTCCGAAATTTTTTCTTATATGTCGACCTAATTTTCTTGGGAAAAGTTATTCAGTTTCATGGGCTCATCCACGGAGGACAGAAACCATAGGTAATATACTTTCTCTTGATCAATATTTGCCGTGTGATGCCGGCTTAGAATAGCATCACCCCACATCCTTCCCGCGGGTGTCGTAAGAGGCGACTAAGGGACTCGAGGGTATTGGTGTATTACAATTTTTAGGCGACAGGCTGACAACCCGTCACTATAGTGATACACATGTTTTCTGGAACAACCTTATAAAACAATCCTCAAAAATGTCAGACGTGGCGATAGCGACCGTATTCTTACGGCCGTTAACGCTCTGCCTACCCCGCAAGGGATAAAGGCGTGATATGTGTTGATCACTATTTTTTTTTTAATCACTATTAGCTGGTCCATGACAACAGAGAAACGCAAGAAGCTACTTTATTATATACTTTATATTTAATATTTTATTCACTTTTATTTTGTATTGTATGTATATTATTAAAATGCTATGTAACACAATTTTAATTAACTTATTGCAACAAAAAAGCAGTGTCACAATCGCAATATACAATCATCGGTCACGGACACGTTTGAGTGCACAAATCGTTCATTCTTTCATTGGATTCATTTGGCGAAAATTATGAATTCAATTTCCATTCAATACGAAGGCCCTTCCGGAGTCAGATTAATAAAAATTTGGCCCCTAGCCTTCGGGGTTGTCCCTTTACGGCACGTTGCCCTTTTATGGGGCCCTTTTTATTTTCATACTTATTTAGGTTTCGCGATTTCGTTGATTTATCGGTTTTCGGATAATTACACCTTGGAGATGTTACGATGATGGGTTTATATATTTTAAACACAAACACACACATGTTATGTTACAAGCAGGTCTGTTCTTCTTTTCGTGTGGGACACCGAGTCGACCAACGTCCCGATGGACGCTGGTGTCAGAGTTTTTCAACCGCCTTTTACTTGTACTTGTAGCGGACCTCTAGATGTGTAACCACCACCGTCTCAGCAGTCATAGACAGTAACAGTGACCAACAGCATAACGAACCGTCTTTCTTTTCACAAACAAATTCACAAAGTGAAAATTAAGAACTACCAAAGTCAGTCGCACTACCACTGCGCTACATCGGTATTTACTCCAGCAAGAAACTACGTGAAAAAGCTAGATACCTTACATGTCAACCGAAATAAAAAGCTATTTTTCCTTGATGTGCGTGTACTACGAAGATTGATGAAGCCAGCCTAACAAAACTATGATAGAATGGCTAAATATATCTACTCTGTCAAGTCACGTGTGTACGCTGTGTTCAAGGATTAGTGTCAGTACACACCTGAGTATAGATCAGTCAGATCTATCTAATGCCTTGAATAACACGATCTTGGAAACGTCTCCAATGATTTTCATGTTTTTGAAGGGAGTTTTTCAAAAAATATTGTTTTATCCGTTTTTGCGAGTTCTTTTTGAAGAACAGCTATCCTATTAAGCCATAAAATGCTATATAACCCTTGTTCGGTCCAACCAGGTGTAAGTGTAAAACGCCCAGTAACCAGCCGACGACGGACATTGTGAACATTGTCGGGGAGAATGCAGTAGGTACAGGCCAGAAGTTTCCGTTAAAAAAACAGACGTGAGTGATGTAGATATTTAAAAAAGAAAAACATAGGCACCCAGAATTAGTACTACTTTTAGCCACTAGAAGCGCTGCTGCTGCGCTGCCGTACTACGATTTACGCACTGACGAGCAGCCTATAGACATGGGCTGATTAAGATAAGTAATATAGGAAGATCTGCGAGATCTCAGCGTGCCCAATGAGACCACCAGCGACCGGAGAGCTGGCAGCTTCCTCGGCTAACGCTTAACTTTGGCCATACAAAGGGGAAACGCTGTCAGCGTTTTGGGTACCGTGTCTCATGGGGGCGCCCTGGACGACTATTTCCTAGTTTAAGTTAGTTAAATTTTTTCATCTAAGTTATTAGGTAATTTTTTTATAAGATACAGGAAGAAGAAGGTCGGTATATAGTAAGTGTTACCTTTTTCGCGGCGGAGTCTTGGTTGTTATTGTCTGCGTGGTGCGGAGCGGCGGGCGCCATGACGGTCACGCCACTCTGCGACAGAAGCTCGTCCGAGCCTCTCTGTAACAATGGAGAAAACATTTAATAATGGTTATAATGGAAAACGATCGCAGCAGGTACAGGTTGTATTTATGCAGAGAGGCGGCTGTAGCTTCAGTGGGTTTGTTTCTTTACCTACATACTTTCTTTACTTACATTTACATTTAGAGATTGTTGCAGCTTTTTATATGAGAGCACATAGCGACAAACTATAGAGAATCAATTTACAAAACAATAAAAAAAGCGTTGCAAATTCTTATATCAACGCACAGTCAAAATGTTACTAGAACGCAAGTAGGTACCAACAGATCAACAGACAACAGAGGTAATATCACGTCCGAAAATCCAATAGAAAACTAGCAGCGACATTATCCCAACCACACGACCTCGCTCCACGCAAATGCGCACATTTTCTTCAAATAACAAAACAAAAACAATTTTGGGCACACGTCAGAGAGTGTCGAGATCAATCTCAATTTAAGGCGGCGGCATGACAGACCTGAGCAGTTAAACGCACCGGGCCTGGGCATAAATCACGCCTGTAATAAAGCAAATGTACAAATGACTGAGATTGGGCCGCGAGACTGACGGGACGTTTCCTTTGCTCATATTATGCGACATATTCTTAGGGCTAATTTGTTGCGAAAGGCTTTTTAACGAGGCGGAGTAAGTCAAATGGTGCTGGCAGGCTTGATATTAAAAGTTGACAGCAATCACATACATAGGCAGCATCACAGACAACAGATGTCATGCGTGTGCGTAGCGAGTAAAGCAAATGTCATTTTTGCTCTATGGGCAGTATAATTAGACAAAACGTATGGCATTTATAAAAACAGAGTCTGGTGCTTTATTAATGCAGTATGAACATCCGACTGTAGACCCATTTTTTCGGACTTTTCTGGCGAGGTATTAAACTACAAAATTCAAGATAAAATAGAGGAAAAACAAAGATGTGTACGATGAGTGATAACTGTATCTCCGTACCACCGTAGTAGATCAATCACAGCCGTTCGGCAATACCTGAAGCTGGTAAATCGGTATGCGGGTATGTTTTGGAGAAAAAAAATACATACAAGCATGCACTTACCCCTCCATGCAACCCTGCATAAAGGCATAATGCCATATAATTTAACTTCACCATCGCATTCTTCGTCTGCCGCATCTGTAATGCTTATGACAGAACTTATAACGCCGATCGCGCGTCATTCTTGCCGCAGCAGCGGTAATCGGCATACAGTATGCGGCGAGTCCCATAAGATGATCGACAATCACAAGTTAAAGAGATTTTTCTTAGAGACCATATTCAGACCATGTCAATAACCAACAGTGGTCTTTTCTTGCATGCTTTTTTTCCATCGAACTAACCGTCTGCCGACCTACCTAGGATTATTTACGCTACACAAGACTTTATTTAATTATTATTGGCGAAATATCAAATAAACTGGCAAGATAAGCCCTATTTATAAATGCACAATATAATAAAAGACAGATTACGTTAACAGCGGGAATCTCATTTAGCGGCATAAAGCGTTCATTGTAGAAAAAAGAACCTTTCCCTCGGAAATAAAACCAACATTCGCGGCTCCTATTCCTTAGAGTAATTTCGCAGAGCGCATGTAATAATTGCCCGAAATTAAATAACATTTTTCACAACAAAGAAGCCTTGTTTCTTTGGATGGAAATTTTGAAGTGGAATACCGGATTGTGTTGGGAAACAACGCAGTTTTCGTTTCCATAATAATTTTTCAGCTTAATGGAGAATGATGTTGGAGTTGGAAGATGAGAAGGCAGGGTGTCGCCTTGACGCGGCCTCGCGTGTTCATATAAATGTTATAAGCAGCTTTTAGCTTCATGTTAAGACAAGACAAGTCTGATGTAGAGTAAAGTAACGTGTAGTAGGTAAAATTATTCTGTAGGTACCTTTCCTGTCGTCAGTGGGTAACACATTTCAAAAAAATAAAATCTAGTTAAAACGCAAAAAAACCTACTATTCCATCAAAAATAAATAGAGAATATGTACTTCGAAAGAGATATAATGTTTAAATGGGACTATCGCAAAATCAATCCCTTACATTGGCTCTTCGCGAAACGTATTTGGTTTTACTCTCGAAAGAAAACTGTGGATCTTTTCCCGATCAGAACATACTAAAAACGTCTCTCCAATATGTCATTTGAATGAACGTGATACAAGGGCCTCTCATATCAGAATATCTCAAATAAAATATACATGAAAGGTTTACTTAGATCAGAGAGGCGGGCAGGGTCTTTTACAGATAGTGGCCCCGGAATGATATGTTTACATGGTCAAAGAAGTATTCTATTGTTACAAACGAAACCTACCGATAATCTATTAAAGATATTAAAATGGACCGCAGTAGTACCAAGAATGATGGACCGCAGAGATATTGTTATTTCTGGAGAGGTTTAATTTTACAGATTGCTTGAGTTGATATTATCATTTTGGCCGTATTCTCTCGACGGTTATAGGCCGACAGATAGCGCTAGATTTCCAGTCATTATCAGTCACTTCTATTGCAAAAGTTGATCGGAGGCTCAGGGCACATTGTTTTAGAAAAGTACTTGAAATTTAAACATTATATAAATGACGCGGGTTTAGCATTAACAATACCAATGATTCGAACAATTTTCTGTTTACATCTTGTTTTCTTCTATGCGTTTATAAACTGCTGGCACACTGAGCACTTGCTTTATCTTAATTTTTCTATCTTGGTGATATGACAGAATTTGGGTAAAAAAGGGAAAAGATCGATCCAGCTCTATCGCTCAGTCTATTTGTAAAAACACTGAATCGCAAATTCGTGAAGATTCGCGGCGTTGCGATAGCTGTGACTGATCTCGCAGTTGTGCCTCACTTCGCTCGATCTGTTTGCTTTCTGACTTTGCTTAGTTTACATTCAGGTAAGCAGACGCTTAGCTGAATGAACATTAGCATAATAAAATAAACAGAATAAAATCAAGCATTTTATAGAAACGGTGTCGGATATGATGAATTTATCTTTAATAAAACTATTCTATCAAACGCGAGGCCTCTCCATTTTTACGATAGCTATAAACATGGCTGATAATCAGCTATCGATGTCGTATGAAATACTGAAGTGCCCAAAACTCTATTCGAAATCAATGTGAAGGATTCTGAACCGAACCGAGTAAGTGTATTGAGCCATTTTTATAATATAGGGGCTCGATTTCGTATGCCACTAAAATGTTGAATATAAAATGATGGAGGTAGTTGACTGTGTAGTGTAGACATTGGGGGTTCAGTTTTCCAGTTAGTATGGGTAGGTACCAAGAGCAAAAGTTTCTTAAAATGACAGATTTTAACGATGTCACATCACATGCCAATTCGATTGAGTTTTTCCGAATATCAAATTACGCAATCAAAATATGCAATCAAAGAGGTCTGCGTCCGATTCAATGATAATCCCAATTTAACCGATACGCATCAATGACGCGGTCGAGGTGGGGCTGTAAAAAATAATGACAAATTCATACGCAGGGCTGTTGTTGTTTTGTTGCCAGTGTTGCCATAATATGGCCCTATCATTACTCGTGCGTGCTGGGTTCAATTAAACCCTGAGGCCTGCTACTATAACTAGGCGGTTAAATAATTCTTGACTCCAGGGTTCACCTTGGATTAGACGAAAAAAAAGAAGAAGCAAGGGTGTAACTCAATGGACTAAGACATTTATTTGCAGAGCAAAACTGAAAATAAGTTCAACGAAAGTGTCGACATACTTGACACTTTCGACCTTAATTCAATCTTCGTAGAAATGAAAATCGTCCTAAAGTTTACACGCAGTACGTGCTTTCGCCGTATACTAACATTTACTGCCTGAATGAGAAATCACTTCGCCATTTATGACGTCATTGTTCTTCAACTCTAATATGAAAACGAATAAAACAGGGGGAAACGGAAAAGCTCGTCATCTAATAATTTTTATTTGGTGTTTCACGGCACACGGTCTGATTTAAGTCGGCGTGTGTAAATTATGATTTAATTTAATAACCTACGTTAAAAACGAGCGTAAAATGTTTTTATATGCGATAATATACTTTTCATTAAGAGTCGTATGTTATTCAAGCAAATGTATTTCAAGTTTAACGATGTTGAGTTATGACTTAGATTTAAACGTTAACAAAAATATGAGGATTCGTACGGCACAATTTTACTCTTACAAATGACTTAAGCTATTGAAAAGTTGGTGTAGGTAAAAAGTTTTTGTATTGTGGAAACTTATAGCGTAGCATGAGAAGTACATTTCCGACCTATTAATAATCAACTTATACTGGCAACATTCATAGCTATGGCTTAAGTAAATTTACTTTTTATAAACTTAGTATTTTACATTATAAACACTAAACCCCGTTTTATGAACTTAATATATATCATACTTTAGATATAAAAAATAACCATGAAGAAATAAATAAACTACCAACAAAGAACTATATAGCCTCAAAACATGAAATACTACATAACCCTGACTCACTTTTCCTTTGTTGTAATTATTTCTTTAGAAAGTTCAGCAGCCCCACACTAACTAAAAGAACATTATTAGATTCATTACAAAAACTTTACAAAGCTAGAACTTTAGAGAGGAAACCTATGGAAGTGGTCCGAAACGCTTCGGCTGTATGTTTGTTGCGCCTTTGATACGTGAGTATAATAAGTATGGCAAAAATGTAAAGTATATTAAACTTCTTAAAAGATGTTGTGTTCATTCATCCGTTGTAAATCAAGATCCGAATTAACCGTCTGTCTGTTAGGTACATGAGTTATTTATTTCATAATACGCGCGTGGTGCTGCGGCAAATCCATCAGCGCACTAATATCTGAACTCGCAGTAAGATGTCAAAATAAACGATCTTGATAATACTTGCCGTCTCGGCGCCCCGCCGCCCCCGCCCCACCCGGCCCGCCAGTAATTAATTGCACCAATTTGTTCTGCGCTCATAACAGGCATTTGTCAAGCGCCCACCCGCTCCCGATGATTTTCGCACTAACTTCATAATCGATAATCCCAAGTATCGATTAACAGCCAAACTCTTTGGCCCAACTCGTATATTAAGATCTCTCGGAGTCATTAATTACGACCTAACGACCCCTGTTTTCTACGAGAACGATTAAGCAATTCCGATTAAAGATAAAGTTATTCGGTTGTTGAAACGTTAAAAATTCAGGGCAGTTTCGTGGACAGATCGAGCAAACACGCAGCGATGTGAAAGTTAACAATTCTCATCTCAACTAAGAAGGCAAACCTCTTAGCCCCAGAACAATATAAGGAGACATTACTCGCTGTCACAACTCTACTTTATAGGGAAAGTAGGAGTAGGGAGTTTGCGCCGACTAAGTTGCAGGGTGCTGGTTACGTCACTGGTTACTCGGTAATGAATGGAGACGTCAGCCGTAAACCGCCACTCGGGCGCAGCTCGCATACCGCTCCAAGTTGTGCGGAACTATGCGGCGATACAGACTCTGTTATCATCATAGCAAATTAAAATTATTCCTCGAGTTACGAAGCCGCTTCTGAATTATGCGAAAGTCGTAAAGCAGATCGCATCGTTACAGCAAGTTGGACTTAATGGACGCTCAATTTACGATATTGTTAGAGTAAAACTAATCTAGACTGAGGAAAAAGTTGGGCGATAAAAGTGAATAGGAACGGAGCGGGAGAAACAAAGAGCAGCATTTAGAGGCGACGCTCATTTGCATACGAGACGATTTGAATAAATATCATGCGGTGGGCAGCGCCCCTTGCTTTATGAGTATCATTATTTCATAAGGAAATGTCAGTTGAGAATAGCAGCGACATTTGCCAATGTTAGAATTACATTGTGCAAATAAAAGATACATAATAAAAACAACAGTTACATTTTAAAATTTAAATATAAAACCATATCAAATGACACGCTTTTTTGTCGTTTTAATTTTTATTTATAAATTACTACCAACTTTACGTTGATATTTAGCTAGAGGCGAACTACGAGCTACGGACTTCCTGTATGAACATCCGTTTCAATATAAAGAGGTGCGTGAATATGTCGATGTTTTCATAATAACTGCAATAAAACGAATCCGGCCCGCACTCGGTTTTGTTCCGGTGAGATTGAGTTACTCCCCCAGATCCAATAAAGCCTAATGTCACTATAAGAAACGTGTTAATGGTCGCTATTTATCGCGCGCCGGTAGAACTACGCGTGAGAATAAATGCAGGCCCGGCGCATAAAATAAAAGGCCAAGAGCGTGTCGGCCACGAGTGTCGCAGTATTCCTTGCAGGCAATTATTAGTAACTTCTCCATTGAGTTATTTCATCATGCTTATAAAGCTGGTCAGGCTAACACAGTAGTGATATACATGTTTTCTGGAACAACCTTGGAAAACAGTCCTCAAAAATGTCGGACATGGCGATAGCGACCGCATTCTTACGGCTTTTAACGCTCTGCCTACCCCGCAGGGGATGGAGGCGTGATGTATGTATATAAAGCAGGTCAAAAATTTTACATAAAAACAAGGGTTTAGAAATACATGGCTCTTAAAAAAACTCAGGGAACTCCCCAAACCCCAAGCACATAGACATTGGTTATATACAAAACTTTACAGTTTTTTTACGTAAAGAACCCTAAGTGCTCTATCGTTTGTAGCCCGGTCCACGTCTGTCTCAAATACTTTATTTGATGTTGAAGCTCTCATTGTATTTACTAGAAAAACTTTGCAAATGAGGTCGATTTAACTCCTGTGTGCTTTTGTAGCTGTTCCATCCACAGTAGAATGCACTGGACATTTGTCTCAGAGGTTTTGTGAGTCTAGTTCTTCGGATTTACCTGCCTGTGGTTTTTGAAAGATTTTTTTTACGTAACGTAGGTACCAAAGTGGTAAATACTATCAGAATCAATAGCTATAGGTCGCTCTCTATGTAGAAAAACGTCCCGAGGTAATTTTCGAGTAATTAGGTAGATTAAATTAAGGCTAAAATGTACCAGTTAACTTCTGGTGTCGTAGGCAAAGGTTTTCTTTGGGCGTTACTGGCAGTAGGTGAGTTAATTTAGCAATCTGAATGTGGTATTAAATATTTGTTACTTTTTTAGAATCAATGCACTAAATCTCAAAGAAGATTTGAAATAAAATAAAAGGTACCTACTTACAAACAAGAAGTCAAAATAGTTTAACAAGTTGACCGTATTTGGTAGTTGTTAGATGCCCAGACTAATACATTATTCATGTCATGCCACGTGAATTCAATATTTTTATTTAGTAACGTACAACCTATCCTACCAAATAAAACATGACTAGAGTAAGTATAAATCCCCAAAAGCATAGTTTGAACCTCATTACGTTACAAAGTAGTTGGCACTTTAAACGTTGTTCAAACTTTTCATTGCAGTGTCGTTGTTTAAGAGCAGCTAGTGTACTCAATATTAATAGTGTGGCAATTTTGGATGAATTAAACATAAACAGTAGTAATAAAAAATTACGGTGAAGGACAAACATCGTGATGAAACCCACATTCAAATAAAATTTATTTGAATATGACTTAACCTAGGTTCGGGCCAGGTTAGCCTTCGGGTTGCAGAGGTCAGATGGCAGTCGCTCTGTGTAAAAACTTGGTTTTACGTCAAATCCCCTAGGTTAGGTAGCCGACCCCGACAGAGAACGGGATAAGGCAAGGAGAATGAGTAGTAATAAAAAATAAGCTTGGCTTCACTACATAGTATAAAGCAAAGACGCTTTTCGCGTCTGTCTGTATGTATGTTAGCTTAAATCTTTAAAGCTACACAACTGATTTTGATGCAACATGTTTTTTAATAGATAGAGTGATTCAAGAGGAAGGTTTTTATGTATAATACTTGCCGAGAAAAATCCTTATTCCCACGGGAAAATGATTTGCTGCGGGCGCAGCCGCTGGGGCAGGCCGCTAATCATTTAATAATTGAAGAACTTTAACAGTATTAATTAACATCAATTTGACAGCTATTTCTGTAAGATCAAATCTTTGTGCTATTTCTATTCACTCCCCAAAAAAACAAGTGCCAAAACAATAATAAAAAATGTAAGCACAGAAATACAGATCATAAATTTTCTTGTCGCTTTTGTGAATTTACGTCCAATTTTTCTTCGAGCTGAAAAGTAACCGCTGTCTTTCCTTCCATTACAATGGCAACTCTAGCTTAGTGAACTGCGCGGTCCCAAATGAGAAACTATCAAACTCTGACGGCATATTTGTCTAGTTAATGCTAATATTCAATGTTCTTGTGACTTCCACTAACTAGGCTTTTAGTTCGAGCACCTGTTTGCTATTGAGACCATGTAGCGACAGTACTGCGTTCAAAGTTTCATAATAGGCTTATTGCATGTAAGTTTTCGTTGCATTGTAACACTTAGCGTCTAAAAGGAACTATTGCTGTACATACAGAGAAGCGTCTTTCCGTTCATACAGAGTAGATCGGTTCCAAAATATTGTTGCGCAATACAAAATGACCACGGCAAAGTGGCATAATCAGACAATACGCACGTGCTAACCGAAACAAATGAATGAACTTACGCGTTTACCTGTGTCATTCCAGCAAATCCATCCGAGACAGAATCGATATCACTCCAGTGGGCACGGAAAAACAAATACGTTCTTTATAGCAATGTACGAAGGTAACAATTCACCTCTCAATGGGCCTTACGGAATCTAAAGCGATCGTAATTTCGTCGGGCAATATTCCGCCTTTTCATATTTTCCTTTTGCCTCCGAAATGTTATATCGTGCCCGATACACGGCCGCGATTTTGTTTGTTATTTCAAGCCCTCTCGCGCCTCCGATGCGGCGCTGAGACACGTGAACCATCAGTACACACAAATACGAGAAATTGCTTGATTTGTTTCCCCCTTATGAGCTTTTCTCTGTTTCTTGAGAAAATATGAATAATTGAATTCCTTTTTAATGCTAAGGGTTTCGTTCTTGCAATCATCCGTATTTCAATTTTCTACGAATCGCCTCCTCAACTTAATTTACTTGTGTACCCACAATTTATGCAGTTGGTCGAGTCCTCAGTGTTTCTTCCAGCGCTCTCATATTTCTTCATTTACTAATTACCGCAGAGGGCTTGGCTTGCACTTCAAGGAAATGTTAAGTTGTTCAGTTGAAAATTCTCTAACAGAGTGAATATGAAAGTTGGTTGCATTGCAACAGCAGTAGAAAGATGAATGATGTATCAGAGTTTGAAACGAAAATAACGATGGAAGTGTAAAATACGCTCGAACACGCTCTCTCTTTGAAGCTCAAAATTTCATGTCCCAATAGAGGCAAACAAAACTACAATTCGTTGAATATTTTCGATAACAGTCTCAGTCGCGAGGAACGGAAGAATGCAAAATGTGACACCCTTTAGCGAAGCTGAGTCAAAGAGAGCCGACTCACGGTTTATGCTGATATGGAATCTTTGAAGAAACGCATCTTTTATGGATTATGTATGCATTCTTCTGCTGCAACATAAGTCTGCAGGATTGTGCACGGCTCTAGTTCGAACATGAAACAAGTGAGTTTATAATAAAATAAAATTCTTTTTGTTTTTAACACATAGGGACAAACGGGAATATTTTTGTTGATATTTCACTGGCATTTTTCACAGGCAAACGTTTGTTACTTTACCCGTTTACAAAGGCTCAAAAAAGGCAAACACTTACTAAAATTTTAAAAACAACCGCCTAACTTTAACGTTAACTGAAAAAAAGTAGGGCTTTATGAAAAGTACATATAAAATTTAAAGGATAGTGGCTCAAAGGATGTTTGGATTCGTCTCCAGACTCGGGCAGCTAGAGATATTTAGCCAGCGTTTTGCAAAGATAAATAGGAGGACTCGAATTTAAATACTCTTCGTCTGCGAAACTATTTGAATTTATTTCTTACTGACCCGACTAAGAAGTTTTCAAAGGCAAAATAATTGAAATGGATACGATTTTGCTTGTCTATTGGTGTATGCAGTAAAGCGAAGTCCATTGCTTATGCAATTATTGTGTAGCGTTGTGCTCAAACAAGATTCCCTTTGGATAGGAGGATATGTTTCGCGAAGATTCATACGGTAGTCAGATACCGCTATTGATTGCAGCCGTTCTCCCTGTTATTATGCCGAGTTTAGAATCCGCAGTACCGTGTATTGATACCGACCACGATATCCGCACAATTATTATCCGGATGCGTACCTAATGTGTATAGGTAATAGACATCTGTGTGTGGTAAGATAACATTGTTTATTTTGAAATTAAACATTATTTATGAACTGTACTTTAAAAAGTGTTTCCCTAGCGTCGTTTAATGAATCAATAGTTTGCAAAGGCTTTGGTAGTACAAAAGGTAAAGCTTAGCAGTTGAGCCAAAAGTGGCCAGTTTCGGAAAAGCTTTTTGAAAGTGGTCAGCGTGGAAAGGCCAGAGGAGAGCGGGTGTCAAAACAGGGCGTGATAATGGACTTAGCTTTAGTGAACAACTAGTTTAGAAGGCTGAACTCGGAACAACTACCATTTTAGGGACACTGATACAAACTCCATATTTCGAGTGGCTGAGACGCAATATTCTCGTCTAGCATTTAGAGTAAGTAGATAACTAGTATTTACTTGAACAAAAGTCAAAACTTGAAACTGAACGACAAAAGCGACGATTAGTTAAACAAAACTATAACAAACAGATTTCTATTCAACCAATATTGAGCTCAATATTCCATTCCACAAAATCAAGCAGATATAAAGGGAATATTAGTATTCAAACAAGGTAAGGCGTCGGTGGTAGTTCGCGAGCGTTTAGCTTCCAGCGAGGCGAGCGAGAGTGCTCCACGGTCAACTTAAGAGTGCGCTTAGATTTGAGAACAGCTAATAGCAAATTTAAATGTGCATTTACTTTTGAGGAGCTGCTGTCAATTAAAATGTGAAGATCTGAATAATGTATGAGACTTAAGAGCAAATAAGCTTTGATTTTAAATAATATTTTTTTAAAGCAATACCTTATTTCCGTCAGCCGGATGCACATGGCCAACTTAAAAGTGCACTTAGATTTGAGAACAGCTAATGCCCGAATCTGAGCTTGGGAGTAACGGGCCCAGATAAATATTTTGCCACTTGGAACTGTTACCTGACCGGAGAAGTGGCCCTAGGCACCGTCGGGGAGACAAAGTAAATATGTCCCGCTGTCCCCGTTTTCCCGGTCCTCCCCACATTTTATCGGCGAGCGATCGGCGCGGGTCGGGAAATGAATTTAAAACGTGTTTGCGGGTAATCTGTTATCGGTCCCTTGTCTCTGGCTTGAATATAGTCGTTCCGCACCCGCCTCACATCTTCCCTCCAAATTCTAATCTAGATACATTGCCTTTATTGTTTGTAATCGGTAAGAACACAGTCGTGATCGTGAACATAAGTAGAGATATTGAAATCTCTTCTTGCAAACAAATATTTGGTCTTGCAAATCAAATAAGAAACAGAATATTAGTTGTGAACTAAAGTTTGCCGTCGGAAGGCGGCACTACGGTCTCAGAATTCATTTCCACTAATTAAAACCGATCTGACCCTTTCCAAACATAAGGAACACAGTCTCATTATACAGCTAATTGAATTTCAGCCACTGGCTAAAGAGCGGGCCCTTATCGCAGAAATCGGAGCGCGTTATACGAATATTACGACTCTCTTGTTTTATTAAGACGGTAAGACATCTAACTTGAATAAAATTTTACAAGCAGCACAATAAAATATAAAATGTGCTAGTAGTCAGTGTTGGGTAGGTGAAGCCGAGTCTAATACGAGCAACACTGGGTTAATTATTTCGTCACAAGAGCCCTCGTAAGCCACTGTAACAGCGCTTCAGCCGAGCTCGGCGCCCATAAAAGTTACATAATACGCGGCGACGTAAAACTCTTATTATTTTAGTATCTGCGAAACGGTCGCGGAAAACATCTCGTAAAATAAAACCTGTCGTCTCGTACGAAGCAGACGCAGCCTTCTGTCTCAAAGGCACCGTTCAGCCAATGAGCGCGGTCTAAATCCACCTGGATTCAGTGTGGACACCGGTTAGGATCGAGCGCGTCGAGCTAGGTGGATTTCTATGGAAAATGCAGACTTTATGGTAGCCGACATACTCTGCAAGACTATGGAGCGTGTACTAAATAACAGACTCCTGGGCTACCTCGAGGACAACGATCTTCTGAGCGATCGCCAATACGGATTTCGTCCTGGGCGATCCACAGGTGATCTCCTCGTGCATGCCACCCACCTATGGAGCGAGGCTATCGAGAGACATGGCGAAGCCCTCGCTGTGTCTCTGGATATCTCAAAGGCATTTGACAGGGTCTGGCACGCAAGCCTTATTAGCAAGCTGCCCGCCTACGGACTACCTGCTGATCTTTGCAACTGGATCTCTGACTTCCTGAGGGGACGGTCGATACGAGTGGTCCTAGAGGGCCGCTCCTCGGACCAACAGGCCATAAATGCTGGAGTCCCTCAAGGATCAGTTCTGTCTGCAACACTATTTCTGCTGCATATCAACGACATGCTGACGCCCGACACCTTTGGGTACGCAGATGATAGCACGGTTGTTGACAGATACCTGTCCGGTGCAAAGGCCAGCAGTGAAACCACCCAGTCTTGTCGAGAGTCCATAGTCCAACATCTGAACTCTTCACTAAAGGCAATATCCGAGTGGGGTGATGCCAATTTAGTGAAGTTTAATGCAACAAAGACACAGGCTTGTCTATTCTCGACTAAACGGAGTCCCTTCACACTTACTCCGACTTTCCGAGATGTATCCATACCGATATCTGACCACCTTGATCTTCTTGGCATGACCCTTACGTCAGACCTGAACTTTGGACGCTACATAGAATCTTTGGCCACGACTGCAGCAAAAAAGCTTGGTATCCTATCAAAGGTTAGGCGCTACTTTGCACCAGAACAGCTTCTACAACTATATCAAGCTCAAGTTCGATCTTGCATGGAGTATTGCTGCCACCTTTGGGATGGATCTGCCAAATACCAACTGGCCGCCTTAGACTCCATTGAAAAACGCGCCAAGAAGCTCATAGCAGACGAAGCACTGGTTGAGACTAAGTTGCAGAGCCTTGAGCACCGTCGTAAAGTAGCATGCATGTCGGTATTCTATAGGATACATTTCGGAGAGTGTGCTCAATCACTCCACGACCTGATACCCCCTTCCCCATTCCATCTCCGGGGATCGAGGCGCCGACTGGGGTTCCACCCTTATGTTGTAGATATACCTCTGATCCGCACTAAGCGTTTCGCTTCAACTTTTATCATGCGTACGGCTAAAGAGTGGAATTCCCTGCCGGCGGATCTTTTTCCGGAACAATATAACTTGGGCCTTTTTAAGGCAAGAGTGAATAGGCATTATCTAGGCAAGCATGTACCATCTTCGTCTGCATCTCCACTTACCAACAGGTGAGATGGCAGACAAATGCGGGCCTATTACATATTAAAAAAAAAAAAAAAAAAAAAGCCGAGGGATAAGTTTCCATTTTAAATTGAAGAGAAACTCTGAAATGTTTCCTTGTCTCCCGCCGGAGCTAGCTCGTGGAGCTGAATAAAAATTCACGTCAGGTAAGCGCACGGAAATATTTACACAAACCGAAGAACTTACCGAGGGCGAAGTGTTTATACACCTAAATAAATGCAGAACTTATGGGCTCCGCTCGATGTATCTATCTATCTCTCCCGACGTCGGAACCAAAGCTGAGAAATCTTCAACAAAAAAGTAACTTTTGCATCGAGTTGAAAATACAGAAGGAACGGCTTAAAACATCCCGAATTCAGGTAAAATTTCTTAGAACGGGAGTTATTCGCTTTTTTGTGAAAATGCGACTAAGTCTCGGAAACGCCCATTTACATAGCTGATGTCGGCGCGATGGTGCGTGGCGACTTCAAATGGGAATTATAATACCAAATTGAATACAAAACTTTCCTTTCAGTGCCGAGTAATGGAGGATTCCATGCACCGGAACAATCGAAAAAACAAATAGAACGGGAACGGAGACGAGACACTTTCTGTTGAAATAATAAGTGCCTGACGTCTTTTTGGACATTCCTGACGCGCTTTTTTTGTAACGATAAATTTTAACGCTTTGATCTTTCCAATTCAAATAGGCTTTTTTCCCGATGAATCAGAAGTTATAGGAATATTTCAAAAGCTTTAAGTGAGGCGACGGAGCGGATTTTCCTTTCCACCGGCTATATCGTTCTGATTGAAATGCAAATGAAATGGTGTCCATTTGGAACGTATTTATTCTATCTTCCTTTTGGCTAATCCCTGAAATTAGAAATGTATTAGATTAGTTATGAACGAGTTGAGTTATTTAAAAACAGTACCGGTTCTATTCAGAATGACTTTGCGATTGCGAGTGCGCGGCATTCGAAAACATTGTGACTTTACTGCAGCATTTCGACAAAGGAAGTATAAAATCTGCGATATTTTAATATTTTCTCAGCAGTTGTGAAATGACAGGGATTGTTTGGTGGAGAATCTGAAGCGGTTCATTATTCCGTTCCGAGTTATTTGGCACGGGACGAGGGCCTGGCTGCGCGAGGCGCGAGCAGACGAATCATTCGCGCCCGCCTTGCTCCCGCCGCGCGCCGACGCCGCATCGCCCCATCGCCCCATCGCCGCCGTCTCAACGTCGAGCACCTCAACAATCCAGCATAATGCCCGACAGAGTTGTAACTTCAAATCCGAACAAGTTACACAACGAAACAAGCTGCAACAAAAACATTTGCCTATGCCGACGTTAGTGAATTGTTCTCTCGCTTGTGACTGGGTAATTTCCATACATTTCAAGTTCTATCGCCTGCGGGACGTTCGTTCTTTTGTTGATAAATGTTTGACGGGAACTCCGGGGACGCCATTAAAAGTTTTTTCGTGAATAATTCCAGTTTACATACGCAAATGTTTACTTGTGAGTCTACACGAGCTCACCTATTCGCTGATTTCTTTTCATAGAGGCGTTTGTTCAAAGTGGTGGTTTTTCTTTTGGGGCTGTTGAATAGGTAATTGGAAAACTTTTTATGTTTTCTTTGTCGCGGGCCTAGTTTAGCCGCGGGGTGAGAACGAACTACGTAACGAAGGCGCAGAGTATGAAAATATTGCTTATATTTTTATTGTATTTTCGGTTGGATTGACGTAGTTGAGAAGTTTATGAGGTGAGGCTAAGTTTCAAGTTGTGTGAGGGTGACAAAGAGACGTCAGTGGAAAGTTGTGGAGGACCTGTGAGGTGGGTTGGAAAGTTAGGGCTATAACTCACGGACGAAGTTGCCGATCAGATTGTCCGTGGAACAGTTGTCTGCTGAGAGGGACAAAAAGGCTGAGGTGTCTTAACCTGATTGCTGGGATAAACGCCCTCTCTCGACACTAGGGTTAAGCTCTCCACTGTTTTAACTTTCGCTCTTCCCTGATATTACCCCTGACAAAATATGCTTGTTTTAGAAAGTGAATTGGACCCCCGACTTTGCACCTTTTATTTCTATCTTAAAAGTTAAATCACAACTTAATGAAGATTAAAGCGTATGGACAATGCTCATAATTTTCAATTAGTGCCCTTTAAAGTGAGCTAAAAATTTAAGAAGCGCTTGGAAAGAAGTTAGTTTTAGAGTAAATATACTGAGATTGCGCTTTCTTTTCGGTAACTAAGAGAATTCAAAATATGTGGGTTTCTGTGTACATTAAAAACTTAAAACAAGAGTTCGACTAAATAACACCAAAATGTTATTTATCCACTCTGAAATTCGTTTTGTCCGATGACATATTTCGGGAAGGTAAAGCTGAACCTATAGGGGATGCTTACGTGCACAATTTTCTATAAGCTCTTTACGAATGGAAACGGCGTAACTTACGGATCTAATACGTATCTATAATACTACGCCATTTGCCATACTGAAACACGTGGGTTAAAGGAGGGCAATTTTGCAACCATGATGAAATATTTTAATTTAAAAAAAAAAGATAATTTTATTGCTCACGTTTTATTCTCTAACGAAACGGACGGATCTCTAACGAAATTCACGAATTTGAAAGTGTTTTAATGTGACATACAAGATTTTTACAAGAGTTGTCATGGGGTACCAAATAAATCGACCCTAGTGTCAGAGTTTTCAACTGACTATTGCTATTATACTAGGCCTCTAACATGCTTGTGTAATGACCGCCGTCTAAGTTATTATAGACAGGAACTGGGACAGACTCCTTAGCGTATCCCCAGAAGCATAAAACCATCTTGGTTTCGGATAATCAGTTGATTCACTGCTCGTAGTTCTCGTGAATATTTGTTTTTGTAAAACAAATTTAAGCAAATAATAGTAAAATTATATTAACTGTAGATATTATTAGCTCTGAATTGCAAATATTTTCAAACTTTGCATACTGCTAAGCAATATTCATCGTTGATGAACACAATTTCTATTAGACCCGGAGCGAGGTGTGGCCACAATAAATGATTTTAAGCGCTAAGGGAACCAACTTGATTATTTAGCGACAAAATTAATAAGGTGTGAAATGAGCTTTATTGCGTTAGCAGCCGCCTGGTGAGCCGATCGCTTACATAAAGGCTACAAGTTTAAAATGCGTAGTTATTTTTCGTTTATTAGCAGGTTTCATATAAAACATGTTTAAATTAATAATTGTTAATAAAAGAATAATTTATTCTACAAAAGGTTTTAAAATAAACAGATTAAGTATAAGTTTTTTAGACAGCAAAATATGGTACCTATCACTCGTTTAATATCATGTAATTTTGTTCAATTTGTACGCTTAGCTAGTAAAAAATACCATATGAACGCAATTTAATTAAATTAAGTACTTACCTATTTAATTAAAAGTTTTACTTTTAATAGTTCACAATTAAGTTCGATATTTATTTTCATTTTCAAACAGATACACCTACCGAAGCCATTTTAGAGTTTTATTGCATTTGCTTTACCGCTTATATTACCACGACTCAGAAAAGTTACGATGCAAAAAACAATCCAATATAAGGTCTATAAAAGTGACATATATAGAAGAAAATAAGACTTGAACAAGTGAATAGATAACGTATGAAAAAATGATAGTTTTACGACCAATAACATACCCTCTAAAAGTCAAATAAAAAGTTTATCCCACTTTATTCACTAAACAATATAATAATGTCTTTATTTAAAAAATGCTATTGGGTTATTTTCCGAGATATGAATATTATTCCAAGCTAGTATTCTAGGATTTATTTTGAATTCATCCAATTCCACAGATTTGAAACTAGAAATGTGACGAGGGACAAGTGAAACATAAAATATGAATCATCTTGTTGAATCATAGGTGTGTATTTTATGTTACAATAACTTTAAATATAATTTTAAAAGAAAATAAATACAATAAATGTCAAACACAACATAAAGAAACTGTAACTAAACATAAAGAACAAAAAGTGGCGCAAATCGAGGATGTCCACATCATCTCTCTTGCGACAAATTACGTACTCGCGAACAGATAGCAATACTGTCGCCCTAAAAACACTTTTCCCTTGTTTCCCCCGAAATGGGGAAGGAAGGACTCTAGTTCGCAAGACAGCTTGATCCGACGTAGCCTTTCGAGGGGCAGCAACAAGTCTTCCCAACGAACAAGCCAAAATACACCCTGTTTTTCGACAATAAGGTCCGTCTCGATAAGCGGAAAAGAAAAGAATTCATACGTGTCTAAATATATTGCAAGTCTGGGAGGAGATAGAAAGTTAAAGTGATGGAGCGTTACAGACATTAGGTAAATTGTTTGTAAGGAAAACAGAAACGATACTTGGGCGGTGTATTTTCCCGCCATAATCTGGGTAGGGTAGTTGGTACACATATAAGTGTTATATGTAGTTTGTTCAAAATTATTATACCGAAGATTAAAACTGTAGTCCGAAGACGTCGGTCGTCGACTCTTTTTGGCGCTGCACTATTCTACTAAAAGGATAATAAATTAAACACCACATTTCTCAAATTATATTGTTACCCTGATTTGAAGAGCTAGAACCTCAACCTTTTCAAAATGAGAAAAGTAAATTAAGGAATTTCCAGTATGTACGTAGGTACGTGTATTGACATCAAAAGCTAAGGCACCTTCAAACGCCAAGACGGCTCCAAAGAAAATACGGCCAAAAGGGAGAAAAAAATACGGGAAAACCAATTGTGCATCCCGCCTCATTGTGCGAAGTCCAAAAGAAGCCCGATATAGGCGAAGGAAGGAGACGACGACTCGTTAAAGGAGATAGTTATGAAAGGGCGAGATTCGCGAAAAAATCAAGTAGCGGACGTAGACAATAGCCAGTGCCGACGATTGGAGGCGTCTTCGGTACAAGTTTTTAAATGAACAACAAAACTTGCGGCGGCAACTTTTTCGTCGGCCGTTGGGTGTCGCAGAATGGCGAGTTTTTCACGGCAGCGAGCCATTTTGTCGGTGGGCAGTGAAGTGCACGACACGTGGCTTGCTTATGTGAGCGACTGGGGGCAACAGCGACCAGCTGAGTGGGTTAAATGGACCGTGGGCCGGCGAGCCCGCTGCACTTGTTGCAATTTCTCTCTGCTCTAGAACTTAATTGAACCAAGTGCGGCCCTTAGCCCGCTATAGACGAATGGCGTTAATTTCGCCCAGGAGGGTTACTTCCATTACACTAATTGCGAGCCACATTTCGCCTAAGCATCTCAGAACTTCGGCCGGCGGCGGAGACTCCTTCGACAAACTCAAGAAAATTCAGAGAAACCGACTACCAAAGAGTATGGAAGTTAACGAGACTTTGCTAATATTCCTAATTAAGCTTTTAATGTAATTGAAGGAGTGGAGACACGTCGAGATTCAAAGGAGTCTTCCTTCACCACCAAAAATACTCTTAGATAAATTACTTAGTGCGAGTTCGGTGAACATACAAATCGGGTCGCGATTTCCCATATTTCACCCCCGCAGCGGAACATCGGTTCGATTTACACACACCTCGAACAGGTAGGGGAAGATGAAGGCGTCTGCAGAGATCGAGAGCTCCAAACTTGGTGAAAATTAAGCCATTTCCGTTGTTGAGCTTTGCGCTCTAAGTTTGTTACTAATCGAGTCACGTCACGAAAAGAATTTCCGATTTACAATTAAAGGTTGCACGAGTCGGGTCGGGGCGCTAGGGCGCCGGGGCTCGACGCGCGGGTATTGGGGCATTATCGCGGGTGTCGCGAGGCGAATGCCGGCCACCTGTGCCCGATAATGCCCCGACGCCGGCGTCGCCCCGTCTGCCCGAAGGGCGAGGAATCAATTAAGCCCGTCGCCGAATTGCGTAACGGCTCTAGTTACGAGCACTGCCAAAGATCCGCAGCTGCTTTTTGCTCATCCGACCTCTCTCGTTATTGAGCAATCGACATTCGACGCCTCAGATTAAGATGTTACATATTCATCGAATCTTTTCGAGTTTTACTGAATCGATAAAAAACGTTGATCAATCAGCTCTGGGACGTTGCATTCAAATTGGTAATTGACGCCAGCTGGTATTTTTAGTTGCTCTTTGATTTATTTAGACTTCTAATTGTTATGATTCCCTTGTTAGTAGTATGTAAATGATTAACAAGTTCGCAGGCAGCGTCAGCCACAATTAATGGATCGCGCACACCGGTCGGACGCAGCTACATCGCGGCCCGCCGCAACGAGGCGGTGAGATCGGGTGAAATAAAAAATGTGTTTAAATAGGATCGCGACCGACGGATTTACACCGATGATTTGCTGAACACGCGACGTCAACGCCTGTGTGATTAACGGCTCGACGTTGTTCACTTTTCGGTTTAATTTCCAACTACCTATTATTCGTGGAAAACGTGTATTGTGCCTCTGTACAACGTATTAAAATACTTTCCAGTGAGCTTCTACAAGCTTTACAATAAGCTAAGGACGAGAGGATCTTGTGAAAGTGAAAATTTATGCGAATAACACTTTTCATGAGCTCAATACTTTTTTTTATTAAAATCCGACCTTCCAAAGCCGATAGTCTCCTGAATTAGCTGCTCGAAAGGTGAAAGGGCGGGCGGGCTACAAATGAGGGGTCGAATCGATGATGCCCATAAAATGCAGATGAGAGCGGTAACGCGCGATGCAAAGCGCCACCTCGAGAGCGGTTCATTAAAAAAGTCCGAATTAATTAGGCCAAATGAAGCCGTCAAACGAACAACGTCGTAATTTTCGCCGTGTCCGCTGTAGATTGCGGCGTGAGGGTAGTCGTATGTGAATTATTTAGAGGCGGTCGCGCGGCCGACTGGGCCGCAATTAATGAAGTGGCCCTAGTCGTTTGTCAATGCGGCGGTCTGCGGCGGTCGCCGGTGGTCGCCGACTGGCCCCTGCGCCCTGCCCTGCCTACCCTCACCTACGGCAATCTGTTTCCCGAAACTCGAGTGTCAGTCGCACGACTTTACCTTCTGCCATTTTTCAGAACTACGAATTTCCTAATTTACACCAAAACTTTAATGTGTAACATAATTTCAGTAATATCCATCCCGCGGGCTAATGTTATCGCGATAGGTAGTTAGGTACCGTGAAAGCCGGATTATAAATCTAGTGTAGAGGTCGGAAGCGGGCTGCGGAGGTCGTCGTTAATTTTAATGGCGAGATTTATTTGTCCCCGATTACAGGGAGTGTGATCAAATTCGGAGGCGGGAGCGAGCAGCGCCCTTTCGCATCGACATTAGGTAACTGCCCCCGCCCGCGCCGCGCTCCCGTAATCGCCCCGTTTAAATATAATTGCAATAAGTTAATAAAATCCCGCAGCGCTTTTAATTAATTTGTGGCGACACAGGCGCCCAATTAAATGGGGATTTCGAAAATTTCATAAAGCGAGACTGAAATCGTTTTTGTTACTTATTCCGGTATGTTTGCGCTCTGTGTGCAACAGTTCAAGGGGTATAGTAAATATGTGTTTTAATGATTTCCGTTTAGTGATTGGTCGCTCCATCGAGGGCTCTTTGAGGCTCTTCATCAAATTGAGTACATCATTAAGAGGCTTCCAGAGCATATGTACTGCCCCCATAACTTAAAAATTCATAATCGATAAAAACGTTATTTAACAGAATATCTGGTGGTGGAGATTGAAGTACACAATGCTTAGTAGAATGTTGTTTTAATATTATTGTACCTAATCTACTGAAACAAAATTCTATAAATGAGCTTTAGCATTTGTAATTCAAGCTTGACTAAAGTCTGTCTGTCATCCTGTCATGTACACTGCTAACTGCGCCCGCAACGGATTTTGATACGTTTTTGTACGTGTGATTTTTCTATAGAAAATATAGTTTTGAATATGAGACACACGTCGATTGAAAAGTTTGAGGATACCTCGATTATACCATACACAGGACTTGAAAGATATCGTTGATGAGTCCACGTTGAGAGACCGGGGTTCACTGAGCTCAATTATGATAATGGACCGACAATGTCCCACATTCTCTTGACAACAGGACCATTTCAGCTGATTGACGCTCGCGGCGCACTTCCATCATTGTTACATCGTATGTAATTACTACAACGTCTACGTATATACCAAGCAAGCACTCAAGACTTGTATTTGAAAACAATATATAGTAAAATCTGCCATGAAAATAGGGACCACAATAAATATTTGGATCCCATAGGTAAAGATTCAATAACAAAACTAGCAAATTCAGCATTTGCATGTAAAAAGTAGCATTAAATAAAATTATTTTTACTATGAGGCAGTTACCTCATTTTGAGGTCGGTTGCAGCACATTTTTAGGGCATCCGTAACGCATGGGCGCCCCTGTCATAAGCAAGAAAATTTCGAATTCCTTATTCAAAAACCTACGTTGACGCAGGAGCAACTAAAAACCTTGGGTTAGCACTAGTTTACTTTACACTTACTCGTATTATGGTAGATGCAACATACCTATCTCTTTTGCACCACAGGATTCTCCATAATACAGAAAAAACAAAACTATAATATCAAAGCCATCAGTAGACAAAGCTGCCGTCTACACTAGGCATCAGTCACAAAAAAATCAATAGCTAAGCACACCAATAAAACAAATACATTTCATTTTCATTTCTGGACGAGGCAACAGGGGATGATTGATAGTGTATCGAGTACACACCGATCATATTGAACGTGGAGGGTCGTCTACGAAAATAATTGCCTATTTTTATCACACACTGCTAACCTGAAGATCACAGACGAAATTGAATTTCCACGAAAGTTTTCTAGGTTTCAATGTAAACAAACATGTAACCAAAAAATGGAAAAGCTTTGTGGCTGGAAAAGTCTCACCCAAAGACGAGAAATATTTAGCAAAATTTACGGCACATAAACTTGATAAACTAAATAAAACAAGCCAAAATATTAAATGTACATCATACAGAAGTAAGGGGCATTTTTTTCCAAGAAGATATTTTTTTAACTTCTATGAGTTTAAGAACCATGTAGTCTCTTACACATTGTAGTGAAGAAAAGAAGAAAGGATAGAAGATATTCGCAAGAGCAGAATACATGTGCGAAAAATATAACCTTTATTGAAGGTGTTGAATAAAAACTCGTTTCTTTAGAGATCAACAGTGAGTCAGCAAGATGCTGCTAGGCCCACTATTTACACAACGCGTGATTTCCACAACAGAGGTGGTAGAGGTACACCTGCGAATATCCCGACGGGGCAGGAGACCGATTTTTGAGGCATCCGAATTAGTTTCCGAAAGCGTACCAGTTGCCGACGTCATTAGGTAACTTATTTATGCAAAACACTCAATATGTAGCCGTTCTGTTTTTTTTACACGATTTTATACATATTGATAACGACCAACTCTTGATAAAGTGATGTACCTAAATAATCGTAGTAGGTAGTTTATATGATCGAAAATTCAGGTCAGATTCAGGTCAACTTCTCAGCTCTTGTTTATTTAACCTGTGTACTCGTAGTTGTGTCTGATCCTAGTAAAAAATATGGTACGAGAATTCTGATTTGTGAGCACAGAAACAAAGTTGAGGCAATGTAATTTTAACATTGCGCGTGCAGAACGTGTGTTGCTCATACGATTCTAACGCTTCAGAGATCCATCTGGGGGCTCGCCGGCAAAACGCCAAATCACGGGCCCGGTACACGCTTAAATTACGCGTAAAGCCGAACACAAAGGCTATGCGTATTCAAATTTCATTAATCTCCTGCCCGAGGGAAGGTGGGCAAAATGAACCGGCGCGGACAAAAACAATGCCTCCGGCAAATAACCGGCTCAGCATTGTTCCGGCAATTAGAAAGCTTTCCCATGTACCAGTCGTGTATAAAAACAGTGTAACATGAGCGCGATTCGCTGCCTATTGCCCGTTGCCGCTCATGTTTATTACCGTTATTAGGACTAAGCCGCGCGGTTCGATATACAAGTTCCTTTTAATTATTTATAACACTACCCTATCTTTATGACAGTATTGGTTTTTATTTAAAAGGGTGGCATGGCGTGCTTTATGTGTAATTACAAGCTTTTTCAGCGTTATCGCGGCCGTAATCTGTGGACGATCCGGCTCAAAGGTTGGTTTCAGCGGGTTTAACCGTCTGCTCGTTAACGGAACAAATGAAAACGTGTGAAGAGTAAAGCGCAAAATTTATCCCGATTCAACGCGTGGCCGTTGCAGGACAATATGAATGATTTGCATCCCGCAACAAGGGGCTGGACATTCGATTTGCAACGAATAATAAAAACTGTAAAATACAGCAGAAAAAATAAGGGCAAACATGCGTCGTAGCATTTTGCTACGAAACGTCGCATTTACCAAACCATTCATTACCTATCCATAATAAAATGTTACTAACCATTCCAGAAGAACCAATGGGGCCGCTTACCTGCAACAATTAAAAAAAAACTCGTAAGTACAATTTCATTAATTATTATACATAAAATATGAAAAAAATTTTGAACCTCCCATAGAAATTGAATTGGTCGGTTGGTAATTTTGTAAGAGAGGTACAATTTTTAAAAATATTTCGACCTATATTCCTTGGGGAAAGTTGTTCAGTTTCATAGGCCGGTTCACCCCTTAAATATTTGCAGCAAATTTTTTAACACCCTATATTTACAACGTTGTTACAACATTCTACGCGTGCCATTCATCTGCCAAAAGCCAAAGCTCCATCTGTATTTTGAATCTGAAATATCTAAATTAATTCGCATCGCAAATCCAGCGTAGCTCAACCCTGCGGCTCAAGTTGACACAACCTGCGCCGTAATGGGAACAATACGCTTGTGTAGCGCAATCACAAGAAGCATGCCCGCGCCATTGTTTCCACCGCTGTTATTGCGAGCAGCAATAAGCCGCGTTGTTTGCTCAGGCCACTATTGTAGCGGGTTATTAGGACAGGACCGCGGCCCGCGGCGCTGCAGGGTTGGGAGCCGCTGCTTGTGCACTTAGTGACATGATTTCGGGGCTTGCTAAGCGCGGTGTTTACGAAAATGCTAAGTGCGGTCGGATAAACGCTTCTGTGTACTTCCTGTTTCCGGATTGTTAAAGAGGCTTTTGTTATAAAGCCAGTTAACTTACGAGTCAAATTCGTTCACATACTTAGTCTTGTTAACTTATTTTATAATGACCAAACAAAGTCTGACAATGTTAGTAAACAGAAAGTAATATAATATTCTTGGTTCTCAATTCTTGGCTTCCGCGTGTTTCGAAGGAAATGCATGATTAAATAAGAGACGTTGCTTTTTATTATGGAACCAGTATTGAAATACTAGAAGAAAAGTTGGTCAGGTGATAGTGAATTTTGTATTGGAGGACGATATTTTTTGTCATCTTCCAGCCCTGGTCCTTTAGTGAAAGTTGTTGCCCCAAAAGCGTCTCCAAATTAACAAATTTCCTCCAAAACATGGTGCAAATTACCTACCTATAGGTATAGTTAGTCGTTACCTGTTCGTTGTTTTGGTAGTATAAAAATACCTGCATTAAATATGAGTTAACCGATAAATAGACATTAGCGTGCGTTCCAAAGTAGTATTTTTACTCCCAAATCACCCCTTAGTGAGTCTGGTTGAAACTTAACATACTTTTATACTCGCCTTGTCGTCGTCAACCATTAAGTTCCAAGTTACCATTATTTGTGTTAATGTACATTGAGTCATTGGCCGCTTGGTTGTAGAAATATTGATTTTAGAACTACAGTCATTACATTACATAAATTGGTATCGACTTGGCGGAATATTAAGTAAATGCAGTTCAAGAAACTGATAAAATATTACAGGAATTGAATCGGAGTATTGCCATACTCGCCACGCTTGGCAGGCGGATTGGCGAGCACAGTGCAATACTTATATTATAGATAATATTTACAGGGAACGCTGCTGCCCATTCCCTGGTTTCATCCCTTAGTCGCCTTTTACGACACCCACGGGCAGAAAAGGGGTGATGCTCTTCGAAGCCGGCAAACTGATTAATCTATAGCTGACTTTAAAGCAAGATAGCAATATTGGATGCATTTACTCCCCAGTGGAGTTCGCAGTGAAGATACCGACAGCTCGTGTGTAAACAAACCCCTGTGTAAGCTGTGACGTCACCAAGCTGCTTGCCTCTGACCAAACATCGGGTCAACTTGGGGAATCTTCGACTGCCGGAGTAATATTGGCTTGGTTGCTTCAAGTAAATGCATACTAGCTCTTATGCAAAATTACTTATTCTTGGGTATTTAAAGACGACTACATAAAACAAGAACTAATGCTTTTTCTACTAAATTTATTGCAACAAACTTTAAAAATGTTGGTTGATGTGGTCGTAGAAAAGAAGACACATTTGAAAGTGCTGCACCGTTTTAACCTAAGTGCTAATCCAGCTGTAGTGGATCGGTTTTCCTTGAAGCAATACATATTACTGCTTCAGCAAGCTAAGAAAAACCATTCACATTCAACGATTTCTACGACTACTAGAATTAATTTGTATTTACTCGAGTTACAAGTGCAATATTCATTCCAACTGAAAACCTTACTTAGAATAGTTTTACGGACACAACAAGTTGACTCGCATGCTATAAATATTCCTGAATACAAATTGATATAGCTACTAAGGTTCCCAAATACTTTTCATCTGTTAAAAACATTTGTGAGAAAAATAAAGCCACGCAGCAGACTGTATTGTCAGGGCAAAGATTTCGACAAAACAAGTTCAGTTTTAGGAGCGAAATGTACGCCTTTTCACGCGAAAAGCTCCACTCATTTATCAAATCACCGTTGTCTACATTACAGACGGGGTATTGTGAGTTGGCTAAAAAGCCCTTCGACACAAAACGGCGCGTGTCGCGTCTCAGCTCAACACGCCCCGTCACGCCAATCCCGACCTTACCCCCCAAATTATTAGCCATGATTCATTTTGCCCGGGCCTACTCTCAGAAGCGGTATGGCGATTTAAAGCGTAAATTAAACGAGTTAAATTAAACAAATAAAATTAATGAATGCAAAAAGCGTTGTGAATTCGAATACAAACACATTAGTCGTTAGACTTGATGTAAATTAAGTTATTTATTTATTAAAATTGGAAAATGTAATTGGGTTAAAAGTTTATGGAATCGTCAAATATTTTCTTGACGTTGTACTGGGACGCGCGGAACGAAAGAGTGGACTCATGAATATGCAGGAGCATTTCATAAAGTATTTTTATAATATAAAAGCGGCAGAATTTTTGGCCGAGTTCTTTAGAAGCAGCTGCCGCAAAATTTCATTCATTTCCACTTGTTTCTAGACATTTTATTGCGAATTTATTAGATTTATTCAATCTCGAACATTGGAGTAAACGAACGCCTTTTTATTAAAAGGAATTGGTTGGAGTGGGTTACACATGACCGAATGGGAGCCTTTAGATTTGTTTAAGAGCGTTTTAAGTGGCGGGGCATGCAGGAATGGCGCTGAATGCTCGCGAGCGTTGCAGCGGGTAGCGGCACACTTAAAAATTGCCTTAATTCCTATGACGAACACGTACGCTCTCCGTTCCGAGTGCATTCCTCCGTTCGGCGGGTTTGCGGGATATTCTCCAGACGGGAGATTGCTTAAGCCAATTTTGTCTTAGTGCTCCCCCATTACCTGCACGAGCGCATGGACACTCACGCTTTCGAGACGTGATTAGGAGCTAAGTAGAATTTATTTTATCGAGGACGGGAATGTTGCGTACACTCCAACCGTACCCTAATGGAACATTCGTTCGTTTGCATTGAAAGGGACGAGAGAAAATGTAGCGGATACATACCCCGGGGCGGGACACACGCCAAATGTATTCGTTTCGTCCGCATCGATACCGAAAATATTGCACCAAACTTTTAAACAGGCGAGTTATATGTGGGGAAAGTCCGTAGGTAATTGAAATTAAATCCGCTTATTTCTAATACACATCCATCATATGGTACTTACTTCGTAAAATATAAACAGGCACTTAAACTGTTCTTGAGCTAAAGCTGCGAATGGAAAAATGCTTTGCATCGAGGCGGAGTTTTCACACGTCAGAAACTCATATAAAAGACATTTCGCCGAGCGCCTTGCCTATCGGCGGTATTATTCAAATTAATTTAGCGCGCTGAGGCAAAAAGTGCGCGCGCTGGAAGCGCCGCCCCATATTCATAGAGCTGCCCTAAATTAGCATCACAATGAAGTGTTGAGGCGGCGGCAAGCGCTTAATGCGGCCTGCGTCTTCTCACACGAGTATATCACATACCTACTAATGAATTAAGTATTATAAAACTTGGTAGCCACAAATTTGTTTAGAGCTTACGCCTGGCGAAGACACTGAATGAAAATTACAACTGGCGCCAAACTCTGCTTACCTATCATTTACGTGGAAAGTTTGTAAGTAGAAGATTAATTTTATTTGAGGTGGAGCGGAGTAGGACGTAGGTTACCTCTTAGAGGGATATTATGATAAGTGTCTGGCGCGAGGCAGCTGAGGCGGTGGAGCGGTATATTGTTTTTTGGACCACCCTTTTACGCCTTCCTGCCTATAAATAAATCAAAATATTCAGGAAGGGCTCGACTTTAAGGCGGCTTAGCGGAATCGTAAAATTCAACAGCGCTCGCGCCGCCCGAGGGTTTATCTTTTGCCGCCGTGTTTTTGCTTGACTCGTAAAAGAGTATCGCAGTGTATGAATAGAGAGCAGGAGAGCCTCCCTTTTACCGCGGACATATGGAGCGGAGCACTTTACAAGTTTAATGCTAAAAGCAGATTATCTGTTCGTATGAAATACGTCGATGAGATATATTTTTTAAGAGCTTTCAGGATTAAAAATAATGCTTTTATGTCATATTCATTTTTACCAATAAAAGTAATGTCTAAGTATTTTTATCCTACTTTACCTATCAATTTCTCCCTGCTGCGAGATAAAAATTATCAAACGGTATTTAAGCACATAAAAGTGACGTAATGTCCATCTATGTTACAGGTTTACAGGTCCTAGATGTGGGATAAGCTAACACCTGGGCTCATCGGGTCTTTCAACGACCTGGTGTCCATTCACAACATGACTGAATGAATGAGAGTCCAATCAAGTCTAACCTACTTTTGACGATAAACTAAACGGTCAACTACTATAGTACTAGAGTAGGGCGCTTTGGTCATTAATAACAATTTATTTAGCACAATACCGCAATATCGCCTGCGAATTGTGAACCTTTGGGAAAACGTGGATTCGATACTAAACCGGGAATCGTTCGTTAAATGATTAGATAGTTTGTGATAAATTAAACAAGTTTCATCTGCCCCCGATGTTTTGTAATTTGTACCGTCATTAGTGAATCTGATACGCTGGTTTTGTTGGAAAGTTATTTCGTTGCCTAAATTAATTACATGCGTTATCTTTGCTGTGGTGAGTCAAACTTTTTTTCTGTGTAGGGGACATACAAATTGCGTTTGTGTGTTACAAAACTGAACGAACGAACGAATTGTTATCAGAAAATGAACAAGCCGGAGTTTTTGCGAGTTGGTAGCCAGCACCGGCCGCGCTGGGGAGGCTGCGGCTCCGAAGTTTCCATTCACAGCCCCGCAAGCCACCCATTGTGGCTAATTCTAGGCTATAATTAAATTTGTTTACATAATATCCTGTTACGAAACGAAAACTTCCCAAAATGCGCCCCGGGGCAAAAACTTTACCTAAATATAATATTTTTTCATTCAATTTTGAAGTTGAAAGCGTTTCAGCTATTCATTATGTTAGCTGTAATCCCTACAACGGTGAAACACCGGAAACTGTATGTGCTAAATTATGTAAGCAGAGCTTTTTAAGTTACGTCCCACAGCTCCATCCTTTGTACACCCGCAGGGAGAATTGAATTTTCATTGAAAGGTGTTTATTTAGGCGAGTAAACTAGCGGTACTGTAAATTGATAACTTTAATGAACAGAACAAATTTTGCGAAACTTATTACAATCTAGTCCGCTGAATAAACAACTTAAGCTAAGTAGTTGACTGATTAAACCAGGTACACAAATTATTTTCAAAATGTTTCTTTCACTCGGCGTCGGCGTGATTCAATTTTAATAATTAGTTTAGAGGAATAAAAATGGGTTTTCAAACGGCATAAATCTACATTAAGATGGCCCGCGGCCGCAATTCCATTTGCTGTTTTTTTAGGAATATAATTAAATTACCCTTGGAACTAGAGTGACCCGCCGGAGGAAAAACAACAATATCTCGGCCCCTCACTACAAAGAGACCAGCATTTGTATTATCATTCCATTGAACAAAAGTCACCGGAGTTTCGAGTGAAAACACAGAACTCATTATTCCCGGGGCACAGAAATGATTTCAAATGTTAACAAGATTCCTCATAATAGAGTTGTTCACAGAGAGATTTAAGAAAAACAAGTATGAGCCGGCGGAACGTCTTAGGGCCAGCTCACGCCGCGACGCACATTCAATGCACAATATTCACACATAATGGCAGTTTAGTTTGCCGTGTGGTGCCGGCTTAGAATAGCATCAGCCCAATCCTACTCGTGGGTGCCGTGAAAGCGACTAGGAGAATGGACAGACAGCTGCGCTCCCTGAGAATACAATATATTGCACTGCGCTCGCTAATCCGCTTGTAAAGGAAAGATGCCAACCCCTCCGGGAAAGAGGCGTGATTATATGTATGTTAAGTAAAGGTTTTCGATAAAACTCTTGCACATAAAGAGCAATCGCTACCCTGGGTCAAATAAATACAAAAGTTTTACGCTTAAAATTGTTGTCTCAAAATACTACAGACTTCATTCATAGTTTTTGAAGCTGCACTTCAAAAGTATTTTTCTCAAGGCTCGTTGTGAACTGACCCTTATAAACAGCAAGTATGAGCTAGGGGAAAACGTCTTACTGTTGAAGAAATGTGCAGAATTGTGTTACTCAATAATAAAGTCTGCCTACTCTCTACTGGGAATGAAAACCTTTTAGGATTTAACAAGTCTATAAAGGGCTGTCACATAAAACCTAGCTTAGAAACAAAAATAAGTAGAAGATGTGAAATATTTGCTGATAATGTTTCAAGGGGTGAAACAGCATCTTAGCCTGAGGGAAATTTATAACATTATGTCGAAAAATATAGTTTTCTACCCAATCAAAATCTACTTAAATATAGTTAATATGTGATTCAAAATGAATGAATCGATTGGGAGACATGTTTCATTCCTTTCAGTTTCAGTAGTCAGTACCCAAAGGGTAAAAACGGGAATTTGTGGAATTAATACATACATACACATATCACGCCTTCATCCCTAGAGGGGTAGGCAGGGCGATAACGGACATAAGAATACGGTCGCTATCGCCACGTGTGACATTTTTTGAGGATTGTTTTCTAAGGTTGTTTCAGAAAACATGTGTATCACTTTAGTAACAAGTTGTCAGCCTGTCGCCTAAAAACTGTAATACACCAATACTCTCGAGTTCCTTAGTCGCCTCTTACGACACCCGCGTGAAGGATGTGGGGTGATGCTATTCTAAGCCGGCATCACACGGCAAGTGGAATTAATTACTGAGCCAAATGCTGTTAGTGTGGCAAATTGGTCAGATAAAGTTTGATTCGTCTTGACACGCAAAGAAGAAGATTACTGAGCCTCTGCTGTTTGTCTGTCTTTGTGTCATCAGGCGGTATTGTCTGTTATAGAGATGCGTATTTCTGTTGCTCCTACGACAACAAACACAGGGTGTCCAAATGAAATAGTGCGTCGTTAAAATAGTGCGTGTGTTAAGTGCACCCAACCGTTTTTTTTGATACCGCGTATTACAAATTTCAACATTAATTTCCTCTTCTTACTTCCCTATCAAACATAAGGTATTTTTAATCTTCCTTATCGAAATCTATTTTTAAAATTGAAAATCGTTTAATAATACTATGAAGAATAGGTTATCCACATTCTTCCAAGAAAATTTTACATACAACGTACATATAACTAATATTATTTTCTCCATTCTCTTTACGTAACGTCTTCATGTGCGGAGATGTTTTTACAAAGAACAGAAGCGTTCTTTGGTACATTAAAGAATTACTTTGTAAATGCTTCAGCTTAGTAGCTAGTACCTAGTAGCAGTATTTTCATACACATTTGGTCTTTACCAGGTACGCTCGTAAACGTTTTACTGTGTATTAAGACCGTTACTTACAAGAAATAATGTAAAATAAAAGTTGGTATTAGTGCAGTGCTTTATTAACGAAGTTTTTTAATTCTAACTATGTATAAAATTATAGTAAACCTTGTAGTTATATTTAAGGAAATTTAAAAAATCTTTCATACCGTGAGTTTGACCTGTTTGGTAGGCAGTGCCTATTTCATCCGATCCGTGTTTTTTGTGAAAGAGTTCTATTTTTTATCATTAGAATAATACTAACCTTTGAAAGACTGAACTGCTTCAATGAGCATAATTTTATTTTTTTATATTTCAATCATTGAATTAATATTGATGACTACACACGAGACGAGCATCGTTGGCACACTGTATTCTGTCTTACAATTTTGCTACTTCTCACTTTTACGATGACCAATCTCATTTATGTATATTGACAATGAATAAGTGTATTTTTTATCTGACATTTATTACACAATGCTGTATTTGTATTGATTGCACTTACATTGTTTCTACTAGCGCAATTATCGAATCTGCACTACCCAAACGTGTAAATCCAAGAAAACTGTATACTACATTTTCTTTTATTCAGCAAGGAGCAGCGAATACGGCGAATCCAGTACATTTTCGCGGCTCCCTTGAGGAATTCCTATATTATATAACACATTGGGGAGGATCATTCTACCCGTTTACTGGCGGATATATGTGAATGCTCGTTTGTCAAATACACAGTCATTTATTCAATGAGATTCCACGACTCTATTCATATAGGGGCTCAATATGCGACAAGCAAATTAACACGGTTTACGTAGGTTTGGGTATAATTGGGTTTATCATTGGTGGTTTCTGTTAACAAGTACAAATAATGGAAGAGACTACCAATATCTAAGCCCCAAAGTACCTATAGGTATCTACGTATAGAACACTTATTTAAATTTAATATCAAAGGTTTTCATACAGTTGAAATTCCGTGACTTAATTATACGTAAGTGTGTTCAGAACCTAACTAAGAATTAATATTTTAGTTACTGAGCCTTCACCGATTTTGATAGGTTAAGAAAAAATATGTTCCTAATTCAAATTAAGTACAGTACGCTCAAAAAGTTATAAGCATCACGTAAGTGTACATGCGATAGAAATACATGGGTAATTCAGTTTCATCATGACTTTGTGAACTTAGTTAAGTGTTTCAGTATTAGAAAAATACCTATTTTGCTGTACGCTATATTTATTTATTGACTGGGCCTCTACTTTAAGCACATAATTAAAGACAAAAACAGTTATTATTTCGCACGAGCGTTCAATTTAGTCGGTCGTTTTGAGCGGAGTGGGGCGCGCACGTGACAGTTTTGTACCTCGTTATTGCATTATCTACCTACACTACACTTACACATCTAATTTGCATACCTACAGGCATAGCTTATAGGCAAGCATTGTAAAAAAAGTAGATCACTAGGAAAAGTGAGGAGAGACGGGGACATAAGTTAATATAGGAATTTGTTATTCGATGATGTTCTGGCGGGTCTCATAGGTTTATGATAACTCTAGGCATTATAGCTAGTAGTAGTGGTTGGTTACTATTAACTGCTATTACGTAGGTATGGTCTATGTTGATCGATGTGTGACGTTCCGGGTCCTGTCAATGATTACTTAGATGGCGGACGCTACAAAGACCATGTAAAAGGCCTATAGAAGACAGCTTAAAAACTCTGGAGACTCGGATTCATCAGATCTATTGTCAACTTGGTTAGTGTTATATGCAAATGCATTAATTGACCAGTTTCCGTCCGGATAAAAATCTTTGCATCATTTAGTATGTATTTAATAGAATTATTAGCTGTATTTATCAATTTAATCATAACTTTGACATATTTTTATGAAGTTCCAACTATATTTAATCGAGCCCATCTTCAACCGTATCCACTGCGTGTCAAAGCGGTCCGGGTAAACGCTTAAAACCACTTAGGTTGTACAATAAAACACGAGCTCAAAATCCAATCCAGTCTTAAATCCCTTAAGCCCGTTATATCCAGCCAACAGATTTAATGCATGTACATTCCCGTGCGGTATTCCAGACCGATCTCCTAACTACTGTTAGCCTTTATCCCGGCTCTAGTGCCCCTGCATGGAGCCATTCATTCGACGCCCCCCATTCAACTGCGAAGATGGGTGGACATCGAATAGACGACCGATCTGATAGACTATCAAGTGTAGATGAAAATCTAAGCTGCGGTATTCCACAAATTCTATTTTCCACCACCTGTGAGATATTGAGAAATGGGAGTACGCTCCCAAGAGTATCAGTGTAACATAAACCGGGGATGGAAAGTAGATTATACGACTTAATGGATATAGTAATGCTACACGTGTAAAATACAAATCAAAAGTTTTTCGTGAAACGCGCAACAGTCAGCAGCAGCTCTTCAAAACCTTTGATCCCCGCTTAAGTGATCACTGAATTAGACAAACGCCAGTTTGTGTGCAAACTAGTATACCTTGTGCCCCTTGCAAATTCAACCGAGTCTCGTTACAAAGGTAACTTTGGGCAGGAACAAGCCATACGTAAAACAAATTTGTTCGTAGTTCCGTGGACTGCCGAGCCGGCGGCCGGCGGCGGCGGTTTCGTCTCACCAATCAAACAGTGGTACACTGAGCGTGCAAAGGCTTTGTATCTCATAATAAACCCGGCATCCGGCCCATGAAGGAACTACAGCGGACCGCTTCCACGCGTTTGCCCTGTTGATTCTGCGGTGATTACAACTAAGAGTCAGTGCACACAAAGACACGTTAATAGAAAAGGAAGGCTCCTTCTATGACAAGAAAAACATGAGATTATCGTCGTCATTTTTTGTTCCTGCGCAGCGTTACTTGGCGCCATATATCTTGTAACTGCTGTGGGAGGGATTAATCTCAATCAATTTATATTTATTTAATGGATGGGTTTCTAGAATATTCCTTACCATTTCGAAAACTGCTCGAAGCGTCTCCGTGTGTCCTACTCTAAAACAAAATTCACCTACAGGCACAGTGTTACCTCAGACTACTAGCGCTTTGCGATCACTTCAAACTTAACAAAGCACTCGGTGAAACGTCAGGTGAAAATTACACCCGTTCGGCTAAGCAAAAAACTTGCTGAAGTTAGTATAACTACCTAAGTATGCAAGTCGCCCTAATGAAATTTGTTCAAAAATAAGATTGATCAATTTAAACTTTTGAAGGTAAGTCCTAGGATGTGTATGGCAAGACTTTGACGACCGTGATTGTTATTTTTTTAAGTATTTAAACAAGAAGTTCAACAACTGACTGTATCTTTACAGTATATAGTCGTATATAACGTATTTTATGTTATTCTTTAATGACTCGTTAAGCTAATAAAGGGCTTTTTTGTAGCTGTAGCGTGCGTCCGAGATAAGCCCCGGTCTCGGCGGGCTGAAATCTTTTAAAACGTCGTTAAAAGCAACCCCTGCCGGCAGACAAAGCCCAACAACCCAACGGGCTAATTGTTGACGAAAAACATTCTCGATGCAAATTCGCACTCTTTACAGCCCATTCGGAATTTGTACCGAGCGAGAGACCAACTTGAAGGGTGTGCGCGTTTGAAATCCAGCGCATCATTTGGCTTACATTGCTGCTTAGAGATTCTTCTCTCATGAGGACTGTCTCTCTTCTGTTCGTATGGGACACCAAGTCGTCCAATGACCTAACGAAGATTGTCAGTCGACAAACTACCAGATAAATTCAGGTGACAGATCTATAACTTTCTACTACCAAGGTAGCCTCTTGGTGCCTTGCCTTATGTGAGTGCTGTATAAGGCGATTCGAGAATGAATCCAGCGAATGCGCAGCAGCGTTCTCTGTGAACTAAACATCTTGCACTGCGCTCGCCAGTTCGCCAGGCAAGCGTTGTGAGGACGGCGAATACCCCCGCAGTAAGAGACGGTGAATGTTGAGTTGAGGACTGGTTGGTAGCTGTGGATGCTGACCATATCTATCATTTGCTATTATTACCTACCTAATATCCAATTTTGAAATTATGTTTCGATGAAAAAAAAAATTAAGCCGCGATCTTTCTAAACCAGAATTGTAAGCTAAACACCGCACGAGCCTAAGTCTACTAATGCGAACTCACTAATAAGCCAGTGGTCGGTGTATTCTATTCACAATCTGGCGAACATGACCGCGACGCTATCTCGCTGAACAAACAAGTAAACTTTACCTTTCCCGATATTAGAAACCGTTCATTTAGGTATCTATTGTTGATAATCAATGATCAACTCAAGGATGTTTTGATAGCGAACGGCTGGAAGAATATTTTTGCTTATTCGTAATCGCAACGTCTAAAACAAAAACAAATGAAATGGACTTCCAATTTTGTAGTCCTTTATGATTCTAAGAATGTTACAAACATCTCAGTACCATTCCTTTCTACGTATCGAAAAAGTCAGTTAAAAGGACGCTTTCTCATCACAAATTATGGTAGGTAGGTAAGTATGAATATCAATTGCGACGATAACAACCGGTTTTAAATAGTTACGCAAATGATAGGTACTATTTTTATAGTAACACTTTCGGCATTGTTTTCTTTTCGCAATAACTACGTCTACCTACATTAGAACTAGGGTTCATATTTAGGTATGGTAGTCGAGATTGGCTTGTTATTAATGAAATTCTTGCCGTGTCCGTCTAGTGGATTCCTTTAATTTGAACTCCTGTGTAAAGGAACTTAATAAAGACCTGCGACTGTGATGCGGTAAAGGAGTAAATTCTATACTATAGGTAGGCATGTAGGTAATAAATGCTATGAAAAACCAGTATACGTTTAGGTACCTACCTAACATAGGCACCACTAGATACAACGATATGATTACCTACCTATTCTTACTTTTCTTCTATACTTTAGTCACGTATACTAAAACACAAATCGCACATTTTACAAAACAGGTACCTATGAAAATATTTGTATTTTTCTGTACCATACGGTTGAAAAAATCTTTACGAAAGACGGAAAACATTTGGACCGCAATTTTTTTCAATCATCTCAGCACCGGATGATCGCAAGGGGCGGGCAAATATATATTTCTAATAACATAATACTTCGTTTGATACGTTTCCGTCAACTTCCCAACCCCCGACTTTTCCAACGATACGTTTATTGTAATTTCCTGGAAATTATTTGATACCTTGACACGCCCTTTGTTTTTTATTAGACACGAACCGATACCTTCCCGTATACTTTCAATATGAAAAATAACACATAAAAGTTTGGTGGTCTCGCCTTACCGATTTGCCAGTTTTAGCCGTTATTGATTGCGAAATTTATGGAACAACACAATAGGGCACTCGAGTGCGATGCTTCTGTTAATTGGTGTAGGTATCCAGAGGGCTCATTGGGCACACTTCTCCCCAAAGACAATGGGTCTGGAGTCCTTGCAATCCGATCCGCCGCGCCCGCGCCGCCCTCTCGGTAATTTTCTCGTTAACGGAATGAATAAAACATTTCATTCCTTACCTTTCTTTTGTAATTGTTAATGGTTGATGGGTTTTGAAAATTTATATTCGGTTTCTTTCTAAAGAGGCCTTGTTTTGCCGAGTCATTTGTTATTGGATATCCCCGTGAATTTAGGTGACGGCTGTCTAATTGTCCGTTACGAGATTGAAAATGCGAATCCGTCGTCTGCTCAATAGGCTTAGCGCGACTGTTATTTTGAATTTCCTTTATCGGAAGGAACAGGAACATATTTAGGGCGGCTTATACGCCGGCGAAAAAATAATAAAAAGGGTTTTGCCGCGGCGATAGACAATTTGCAAAGAAAAATACATCACGATAAAAAATGTAGCTCTAACGAGAACCTCAAAATGGCTCGTAAGCAATGAAACAGCGCAATTTCATGAGAAAGGCGGCCCGCAAATAAACCAAAGCGGAGCACATTCCCGCTTCCATAAAATGCAGACTGAAATAAACGTAACAGACTTGGTTCTTTAAAAATCCGCCCGACGACAACCGCAAAGCTCAGCAAAAATCTCTAGTGTGAGTGGGGATTCCAGTGCCGGAATTTTCATAACCGGCGCGTGGCGGCGGTCGCCGTTGGCGTTGAGGCGTTCCAGGTGAAAGATACAGAATGTATGTATGTCCTGAGGCGCCGCGATCTGATCCGTCCAAGCGCGCGGTGCGGCCGCGGGAATCCGCACCGCTACTTTATTAGGTATCGGATGCCGTACAGGAAGGAAGCCTCCTTCGCCAAATATGTGCGGCTGGCCCGCGACTGATCCCAATAAACAGTAAACAGCCCCATAAGAACTCTGCTGTCCGTGCGAAATGCTTTAAGCAGGTGCCATGTTTATGAACGAATATAAAACGGTAAATGCGTCCCTACCACAGTATTACGGTGCGGAACTTGCGTACCTACTCGGAACACATCGTAAAAATCTAATGCAAAATAATGAGAGAAGTTAATACAACAATAGGAGAGGATGCTTTTAGCGACACGACCGGCAAGTGCAGGATATTGTGGGCAACACCCTACGAAGATTACCCGAGTTTTTCATATAAAGCCATTCAGCCAATTTCCTTATGCTACACAAGAGGAGGCTTTTGTGAGGGAAAGAGGTTCGTGCACCTTCAGTGTATAGGTACTTGCCGCATGTAGGCACCTACTCCTCGTTGGAAAGGGTTCGGCGCGCAATATTTGGCTCTCACTTGGAACGGATATCTTAGAATATTTATAAGTCGATGCATCAAATAGCTAGGTATGACGCAACAACAACATTTTGTCGCACCAGGAAATCACAATTTATCCATAGCTACTACCCGCGGATGAAAGCGAACGAACAAATGATATGAACGCAAGCTTACTTAAAAATTAATCTTAATAAGATGAAAAGAAAAGCAATCAAATACAATGTTCCTCGCACTTACGCATCTTCAGAATGTTATATCAAAAATTACGCCAAAACACGCTTACCTGAAACAATAACACAAACTCAAATTAGATATTGTTTAATTCAACGAACAAACATACACAAGATTAAAATAAACCTTAATTAGCATTCGGCGAGGATCTGAAATTGGGTATCGCCACTTCCTAAACCCTTCAAGTGGTATATCATGCATATATGTATTTGACTGGTCAATTATTTATAGGTGAGAGCCAGGGTTGGCACCGTCACAGCTGAGCCTGACAGGGGCTGCGGTCACCCCTAGTCAACCCATTTACATCAACTATTATTATCATACCAATTGAAACACGAGAAATATTTTGTAAACGTGCCATTAATAGTTCATATAACTCGGGTACATGTCGTATTTTTCCTTAAATAGTGAAGTAAAAGAAACCTTAATGTTTCAGTGTAATAAAAGGCAGAAAATATGAAGGAAATAAATGGGAAGGAACGAGAGGAAAATCTAAATTAATGTGTTTCGCCCATCGTCTAATAAAACATCGACCATATTTCGATACGGTGTGGCGGGTGGTCCACGGAGTCACAGTAGCTATAAGGCGCAGTAAAGCGTCTACTAATCTAGCCTGTCTGAGCTTTCAAATATAATTAGAGGTCTTCAAATAGTTCCTCGTGGGAAACCGTTTGTAATCCTAAATGTTTATTATTTTTGAAAATATTTTGCAGATTGGTCACGGATGGTCGAAATTTTCTGGGAGATTTCAATAAAGCTTTACGAAACAATGTGGTTAACAAGAATACGAATAGAAACGCGCTTAGCGAAGACCAGACCCGAGAATAAATATAAATTAATTATTGAAATATATACATAGATTTGGAAATACCCTGCGATCTATTAGGCAGTGTCGCAGACAGGCGACAACCGTTACGTCAAATTGCTACCCTTTTTAAGGTTACTGCGACTGCTTCAATTCATTACTGTGACGCGGTATTTATTCCCCATATTCCCGGTGCGATAGTCGATGTGGTATTTATCCCCGGTGGCCCGTGGGTTCGGGAACCACTATTGCCGTGGTAATAAATTGTAATCGCCCTGCAACACTAAACTGCTGGTTTTTACTGCCTTCAACTTCAACAGCCACAACCATTTTTGTAACATAGGCCAAACGTAGGAATAGGTAGATCTGCGCCCGTAACACACACACACACACACAAATCACGCCTATATCCCTGGCGCGGTAGGCAGAGCGCTGACGACCATAATATTAAGGTCATTATCGCCACGTCTGTCAAATGTTTGAGGGTCGTTTCAGATAAGTCGTGTATAACTGCAGTGACAGGTTGTCAGCCTGTCGCTTAAAATTGCAATACACATGAAACCCTCGAGTCCCTTAGTCGGCTTTTACGACAACCACGGGAAAGATATGGGGCGATGCTATTCTAAACCGGCATTACACGGCCTAATACCATAGAAAAATCTTTTAATCGCGAGTACTGAAGTATCCCTACATTTTCTGGAGACTCTTTAAGAACAAATGTAGACGTAGTGCCTACTTTGTATGAAGTCAGCCAGCCATCTAAAGATACAAGCAGAATGCCGTACGTAATTTGCGGTACAAATCCCAAACGCACCTAAGTACCTAAACCGACGTTTGTACAACCACAAGCCTGCAACTCGATTGCGATTGCAGGCCAACTTGTCGATTTAGGAGCCACATAAAATGTCTGGGGACTGACGCGGGAAGTTCCTTAGTTCATCGGTAACCGGCAAGGTAACCAGTTTGGCGTGGTGCTTGAAATGGATGACCTTTTCGAAGAAGTTTGCTAAATTGAATTTAAGTTTAACGTGTTGAATAAGGGTATAAGTGAAAAATATAATAAATTTGACTTACAATAACTGGATAGTTGGCATAGCACGATAATGTTCGTGGACTCGAAGTGCAACGTACAAGTCATGAGAGTGATAAGAATACCTACTCATGGATGACCTTTTTTAAAAATTCTTCCAAGTTAAGTAAAAGATGATCTTCTTTCAAAGTTTTTTGGTCATACAACAGAGCTAAAACTATGATGATCAAGTTAACGGACAATATCATAGCTCGTATCAGCATCATTGGCCCATAAAAACTGTCTCATAATTACGTGTCAACTTTGGTAATGTTACCTGAACTTATGCCCCAATTTCGGTAACGAAGTGCGGAATTACCGTTGTTTATGCCTTACCGACACTATATAGTTCCTCGTGCCACTTTTATAGCGCTATATGTTTAGTGACAATCGTAAAAGTGCTGTTTCTATGTTTTACACGTCTCTAAAGGGCGTATTTTAATGGCAAAAGAAAATTTAAGTGGTATCTGCGTTGCAAAAGAGTATTGTCAGCAGCACCCCCAGTTGCCCAGTTTTAAACCTACAAGTCCACGAACAACCCAAAGAACCCTAGTATCCTATAAATGTATAACTCTAAGAACACGCTGGTAGTACGATTTTATTTCAATAAAATGAGACAGGAGAAGTCTAGCATGTCATATAATGAATTTTTTTTTAATTCGGTTTCATACGCATGTCACCGTATGTCACGTATGTACATAAGTAGTTAAAAATTAATAAGTATATCTTTGACATTGTGTCAAATATTGTCTTTAAAGTTATGAGATGCTAGGATGATTGAATATTCGTGATTCGCATAACAGTTCAATGATGGTGGTGGTTTGTATTTTATTTGCAAGAAGATGATTTTTTTATTTATTTCTATCGAATATCAGACAATGAAACAGCACGAAATAGACCGAATGTAAATATTTCTCGCCCACAAATACAATTTTACAGTGCAACCTAGATCAAAACGGCAAATAAACACGTGTGGCAAATTACTGCGTTTTGGACGCAGCGGCAGGCGGCGGTATATTTTTATTTAATTCTAGGCAGGTGCGCGGCGGCACCGACGACGGCACCAATATTTTTGCACGATTACCATACTGATGAAAAGCCAACAATGGCAACACTGGTCGCCGTGTTCCCCGGTTCCCACAGGTACACACGTCATGTTAACATTACTGCTAGCCAATTTTACATTATAAGACCCTAAACGTAGGTAGGTCATTAGGTACAAGCCCATTAAAAAAATATTTATTTTAGTTTTTTAGGATAAGTTGGTAATTACAAAGAAAAGTAATTTTAGGTGAAGTTTTGAATTACTTTTTAAGATTTATTAGTTTTGTACTAGCACTTTAGAAAAGTATGTAAAAACAGAGAATAATAATAAACAAAAAGATGTCTATTTACACGACGGGCAATGCAAAATGGTAAGAAACTATCAACATCATTAGCCTCACACGTCTGTGACAGACGATTTAATCAGTGTCTGAGGCAAGACTTTTCGTGGCTATATAAGCCAATGCGGGAGCGGCATGACTTTCCGCACGCTCTACAAGTGAAGGTGGTATTATAGACTGGAACATGCATGTTTAGGTGTCGTTTTTGCCTTTTGTTGGCGAGACCAGAGAACCAGGCGTCGTCGTGAGACTTACGTCCATCATATACACGCATTCGCCATTCGTCCCTATCCTCAGCAAACTGTAAGATAAGAAACTGTAAGATAATAATATTCTAAGTCTAGCTCAAATAATTGAAATGCCGGAAGGCTGCCTGCCAGCCGTCGAAATATTCCTATGAAATATGGCGAACGTTTTAGAACGCATTGAATAGTCTCAAATTGCACGTAAAAACGAGTATTCATAGGCATAGATTCAGCAAAATGGCCGATAGGTCGCGATCGTCCGCGGACGATCTATATGAAAAAAAAGGTAACAAAAATTGTCACACACGGTAAATTCATATGCAAATAACTGAACGAATGCAGCGGCGAAAGTTAAACGACGGGTAAAAAGTTGTGCAGTTGCAATATGTTTATTTGAGCGTGTAAAATTATCACTGCGAGCGTGCGGGGTGCGACTGCGAACGAGTACTTGCAAGGTTTGAGGGTGGGTCGCGGTAGACACTGGAGACGTATTTTGTACCGGGGATTGTCAAACTATGTACAAAGATTACTTTTGTCTGGATTCGACCACATATTTTTCGAACACTTTTGGAGACGATCTTATTTTTGAATTTGACTGATCTATTACCCACGAACGTAGCTGACACTCAGATCATTGAGGCAGTCAATTTTAAATTGATCGCAGCACCAATGCGTCAAGTAAACATTCACGCGACGACGGGCCTTTGTTTCACATTAATTGGTGGAAAAGTGCGCAACCCGACGTGTTCAAAAATGTTTAAATTGTTTAAAGTTGGCTGTAAATATTTACAGCGTAATTACTGGGCGTTGATTGCGAATCTCGTCGGGTAATGAGGCCGAAGCGTTTTTTTTAGCCCGCATAGCTAGCCGCTTTTGTGCAAACATTTTAGCTGCAAACCTACGGAACTTTACAGGCTGTGAATTCCCTGCGACCGCTATTGTTGAATAGGATAGGTACTTACTAATTCAAAATTCCCCAAACTATTTTATATAGGATGTAAAAACATAATTTAATTTAAAAAAAATTAAAAAAAAAATGGGTGAATCAGCCCATGAAACTGAACAACTTTACCTATGGAACATAAGTGAAAATATGAAAACTAGTGGACTTGGTCGACTGGTACATTAATTGAATGGAAGCTTCCATTCAATGGTAAAACATTCCTAAATAAAAGGAGTCAAATGTATTTAGTGTATTTTGTGGTTATTGTTTACAAAATGTGTGTCTAACCACTGAGGAATACATAGATATATTAACGCTGTACCTATGCGTCTTGCCGTCTCCTCAATCTTGAACAACATCGAGATGTGCTCTAAGTGCTCCATCATAATTGAACTATCGCATAGCCAATCCTTCACACTACAGCCAGCTGCATATTTAGTACCAATCCTGCCGGGCCAGTGCACAGTGTTACCAGGCCCGAAGGCGACAGAAAGAAAACACATCAATCAGTCATAATATTATCACTTTTATAGTCCCATTTTGATAGCTGTCATATTTTTTCTGAAGGTTTTGGCGTATAGCTTATTTTCGTTTGTTGACGAGTTTTGTTTTTTTTAGCGAATGGTAAACAGTTCTGATATTTACTGTGTCGCGATAACGGGAAATCGAACCGTAACCTATATAATGTAATAGACTGGCAATAGGGTTGATGTGACTTAATATTTCGAAGACCAAATTTTAAAGGCTTTTAAGTTCAAAGTTTACCAACTCTTTGGCGACCAAAAAGGTCCACAACTCGTTCCGTATCCCGAGCTGGCAACCCCGGCCAGCAGCCAGCATTCCATGTGTTCGCTAGCTACGGCTTCAGTAATTGGTATTCAGTGCACTGGACGCGTTCAGGAAATTAAAAATGATTGTATTGCTGAATACACACCTGCTCTTCGACTACTATAGCTACAACGTACCAGGAGCTCTATTTTTGAATTTCCGCAAGCGAAAGTGTATCTGCTTGTATCGCACATTCTACTACTAACAAATCTATTCACACATACCCTTGACATTTCGTGTTGTAGGAATTGTTACACTAGTGGTTTGACAAGTCGCAGCGGACTTCCGTGCACCATTTCATAAATCGCACTTTCAGAAATTGAGCTCCAGCTTTTTCCAATCATTTTACAACGGCCAAGAGATTAGGTTAGTAGTTGTTTATCGGTCAAATATGCTTTACTAGTTTTGTGTCGAATTGAACTGATATGATTCTAAAAATGCTAGGGTGGAGCTTTCGTGTTTTTCTATCACAATGAAATTAGTACTCAAAACGCTTAAACACTTTATTTAATTTATTAGTAAAACACTTTTTCACTATTTACTTTATTTAGTAAAAAAAAAACCCTTAAGCGGGCGGAAGTTTCACGCTGCTGCCCATTCCCTGTATGAATTTATCCCGTAGCAGCTTTTACGTCATCCACGAGTAGAAACTAGGGTGGTGCTAGTATTAGAAGCCAGCATCGCTAAATGTAATACCGAGAAAATGTCATAAGTTTCACTTCTCAAAAAATATTTACTGACTATTGACAATGTTAAAGAAACTTTATATAAACTGCTACGAACTAAAACAACGGAACTATCGACAAGAAAGTTATGCCAGTCTTAATACATTAGGTAGGTACTTAAGTCTTCTTCACTGTCCAAGTTCTTAAGTTATTGAAATTTCGAAATTTACTTTTGGAGACAGTGTCAAAGTGCATTAACTTTAACTTGAAATTCAACCGCCACAACAGTCCATTGTTAGACATGGGCCTCCCCCTTTTAGGAGGTGTTCGCCATACCGCGCGTGGCAGGCGGATTGGCAAGCGCAGCTTAAGGTGTTGTATTCACTCGGAAAGCAGTCCCTGGATTCACCCCTTATATCACACATTACACACATAAATCACGCCTTATCCCATGCGGGGTAGGCAGAGCGTTACGGCCGCAAGAAGACGGTCACTATCGCTAAGTCTGACAAATATTGAAGGCCCTATCAGATTATTCGTGTATTAGTGTAGTGACAGGTTGTCAGCCTGTCGCCTAAACTTGTAATAGATTCTCCCCTTGATCGCCTTTTGAGACAACCACGGGTAGAAATAGGGTGATGCTATTCTAAGCTGACACCTTATTACACAGCAGTGAATAACGCCATCCTTATTTTGCGAGCAAGCGTACGCTAAGGCAAAGTTTTTACGATGGCCGTCCACCGGTGTATTGCTGTTCCTGGTGTATTAACGTTTAATGCCCTCCGCAGTGACTCAAATTTAAAATTTGCTCGAGAAATAGTTTTTAGTATTCGAGACAGATTGATTTTGAAATATTTATTTACGCTACCGCTTACCACTTTACACTATAGTGATACACGATTATTCTGAAACGTCCCTCAAATATTTTGTCAGACGTGGCGGTAGCGACCGTATATTTAGGGACGTAAACGCTATGGCAAGCATGGTGAGTATGGCAATAGCAGTAGACTGTTGTGGCTGTAGAAAAGGAAAAAGAAGAAACACTATGGCTACCTCGCAAGGGATGAAGTCGTGATGTGTGTTTTTGATCTTATGTGAATGTACTATGAAGCTCTCAAACATTTTTTAATTCAAACTTTTTTGTATATCGAATACCTTACCAATTTTATTTCTGTGACCGTTAACACTCTGCCTACCCCGCAAGCGATAAAGACGTGATTTGTGTATGTATAACTTATTAAAAGTACATACAGTTGGCAACGATTTTATTTTGAGAGGTTGTATAGGCAGTTGTATCTACAGAGCAGTAACCTGTGTGCCTGTCTGTATGGCCTTAATAAATATTTGAGGGGACACCGGTCCGCCAGACCGGTATCAATTTCCGGGTTTCCACTGGCTTTTGATTTATGTCTATGACGTTTTTTTTTAGAGAATACACAAGTATTATTGGGGATGTGTTTTTGGGAGTTCCAACATGATTTTGGGTGTTACACACTGACAAGTTAATAGAGAACGTTGCATACTGGCTGTAATTATTTTATTGTACAAAGTAAGTACCTATGAAATGTATGTTCATACATACATCAAATTGTCGGACGTTGCGATAGCGACTGTATTTTTGCGGCCATTAACGCTCTGCCTACACCGCAAGGGATAAAGGCGTGATGTATATGTATATACAACTTATTTCAGGCGTTACTTTTATTTCTATTCCGCTTTACGCTACTCCTACAGCCACACAACAAGAAAACCCAACCTCTCAGGTGTTGGGAACATACGTAACGATTCCGTGATTAATGTCCCCGGCATGACTCGGGCATAGAACCCCAAGTTCCCAACTAGACAACTACTTAGAACATTCACTTACTCATGTTGTCAAAAATATAGGGTTGTAACGATGAGTAGCTTAGCGATTTGTGGTAAATATGATTCAAAGAATTTAAGAATTAGATAGCTCAAAAGTTGAGTCCATAGTTACATGACACCATATAGTACTTAAAATAGCGGACAGCGAAGTGGTTTATCCCGCTGTTAACCGTTTTCTTAAACGAATTATACTACATTACATTCTCATGGTAAATAGAACCGTATACCTAATATAAAGGGTGTAAAAAAATTGCTGCAAATGCTCATGAAATTGGACAATTTTCCCAAACAAAAATTACAGACCGACCAAGTCAATTTGTATGGGAGGTCCAAACAAAATCTAATATTTCGACCTATGTTTTTTGGTGAAAATTGTCGAGGTTAATGAGCTGATTCACTCCTTCACATTTATATTTATTTTTTTATATTATATTGTGTTCTCAGGGGCTCAAGGGTAAAATAGCTTTCTTACAGTGAATGAATTTCAAAATCGCTCAAGTACCTACTTAGTTTATATAACCTACTAGCCAATTCATTACAAACATCCATATTTGATATCTAGGAAAATACCTAGGTATAAGTAGATTCGTAACTCGAGTTGTTGATGCCTACTTACCTACTTTATCTTCCGATGTTTTGTACCGAACATGACAGTAGAATAATGTTATGAATGATCTATGATATTCTGTCTGTCTTAAATTAATGAACCAAAAAAAAATTATTTATCGAGTAGGTAGGTACATAAATACACATAACGTATATTACATAAACATAAGGTTTATTTTATCGGCAATAAAGTAAAGTAACCGAGTAAATAAAGACAATATAATTTTTACCTTTGTTTTCTCTTCATTGTCCGTAGTGTCTGCGCCATTCCTTTCGTCGTGGCTATAACGAAGACTTTGAGAAAACTTTAACATGTCACGAAAACTGAACACCATTTTTGTAGCACAAACAAACCAGTTCACATGTAAATAAATTATGGAAATTAGGAGAAAATCACAGGAAATAATAGATATTATTGAAGACACAATAGTAAACGACAGCCATAGCAAAGTAACAGCAAGGAGGAGAATTTTGTTTGACATACGCGTTTACCCTCCAATTCGAAAACAAATGTCAGACGATTATTTGTTTACAAGTTATTTTTTTTCTGCTAGTCTCAGAAGAAATATTCTGAGGTGCCAGTCTGTTTACCATCAAAACTTGGACTACGATATCGTAATATCGTGGTGTGCCGTGGATTTTCTTTAATTTTGAAATTTGAATTTAGAACAGTCAATGAAATATCCCCATGATAAAAAATAAAATAGAAAATGAAGCCTATCCTAGCCAGCTGGCCAGTGTCCCCATAAGTTGGCCAAGTCGAACCAATTTTGAAATATAATTTTAATATTATTTAGGTGCTTTGCTAATTTCGGTAGGATTGATCATTCGATTACTTACAAATATTTCTGAGCGTAATAATGTGGTATCGTTGCACCTAGAAAAGGTGTTTTGGTTCATTACTTCCGACTGAGTTTCCTTGTAACAGTATTTCGTAAATTTCACACTGCAACTTTTCGACACACCTCAAGAAAAATGTTGAAGTAAAATTGTCGAGTTCCTAAACCTGTTCGCGTCGCACTTAGGACGTGCTGGTTTCATGTAAATCGTGGGGGAAACAGCTTTGCCGAGTCGGGGTCACTGGAGCGAACATGTTTGCTGCTTAGAACAAATTATATGTGTTTAGAAGGAGCCCTTTATACAAATATCTAAGTCATACTCAATACATTATCATACTGTCAATCTATTAAAAAAAATGCATCATAATCCGTTGTGTAGTTTAAAAGATTCAAGAATAGGTACCTAGATAGATATATGCTCACATACACATAGGGATACATAGACTAGATAGACGTGAAACGCGTAGTACCTACTTTTCCAAAGATCATTGTTATCATCTGACCTTCACCTTCAAATTATTTTACTAGTTTTTCTTAGTTTCACTGTTCTTGTTCAAAGGGTCCCTCTTAGCATGCTTTTCTGCTTGTATGGGAAAACGTTAGCAAAATATGCTTGATTCCCAAGTTGATATTTTGTTTGAGAAATGCCCAGAAACACACATAGCTCATAGCTCGTTGTATGCCTATTACACTTTGGAGGGATGGTGCTATTTTTCAAAGTTTTTATTGTTTATATAACGGAATCAGGATTGTATTTTTTAGCATCTTTGATGACTAAAAGAGGGCGACTCGTAGCGAATGGATGGCAAACACGGAAGATTTCATTGTAGGTATTGCATATATGCATTTCAGCGTACCCTGGGGGATGCCCACGTCCAGTAGTGGGCTCCTAAAAGGTGTTTTAAAGCATGAATCAGCGCATGAAACTGAACAACTTTTCTCAAGACAAATCTATAGGTCGAAATATGAAAAAAATATTAGCTTAGACCATCTATACAAATTGACTTGGTTGGCAGGTACCTACATTTTGTATAGGGGGTCCATAACTTTTTTTCATATTTAAACCTATATTCCTTGGGGAAAGTTGTTCGGGTACATGAACTGGTTTACCCCTCAAAATTTTTACACGAGTAAAGGCTGATGTGACATGATGATAAACTTATTAAGCTACGAATAGAATTGAAGGTAACATGTCAACATTGTTCGAGTCTCTCATACAAAATAAGCGTCTGCGCAGACGGACCTTCAGGACGTGACAGCTCGAAACAGCTGTCAATTACTGCTCGTCATGTGGCATTGTGCTGGCGTGAAAGCATTTAAACGTTACTGCACGCAGCTTCCGACGAGCGACGTGGCGCGGTGGTAGTGCGACTGGGTTCGATTCTCAGTGGGTCACTCACAAAGTTTATATTTAATTGTGAATTTCAGTTCGAGGGATCAGCGCACAGTGAAAAAGAACTATTATTGGAAAAAAACTGCTGAGCTATTCCACCATTACACTAGGAACTAAAGGTATTCCTAGATAAAAAAGTTCCCATGGTATTGTCCGGATTAGAAAGGGAAGATTGTATTCCGATTGTAGCCGAGTCACCTAATAAAGAGTTTTTTTGGTATGGTACGTGTATATCCTGCCTAAAGGCCGGTACACATCTAACGCTTTTTAAGGCAAGTATCGCGCGTTTTGTCCGCGCGGATTTTGGTGGCTGTGGCCGCAACATTCACCTTACTTCAAGCGTTTCGGGTGAAGTAAGTAAACTCCGCCATTTACGCGAAATGTGCGACGCAACGGAGTGCTCACCCATCTTCTTTTCGTATGGGACCCCGATTCGTTCTACAACCCGATGAACCCTAGCGTCACCGTTTGCCCTATAGCGCGTCGTATTCAGAAGCAAATTGGAAAAAAAAAATGTATGGCTTTGGAAATGTTAGCCGTTTTAAACAAACATAAGGTTCCTTCTAAGGTAGTCGTAGGAAACAAAGGACGGTAGGTAATATGTTGGCATATTGAAAAGTCCAAAAAGACGAACATTATGAAAAAATAAGGCTGAGAACAAGCAACAGCACCTTAACGATATGTAAATGTGAAAAATTTCGCATAAGTAGGTATTGCACATCATTTGCATTTATAAATAAGAACGACATTCGTTTCAGAAAATGATCGTGAAATTTTTTGTGTGTGTGTGTGTGTCTATAAAATTATCCATTATGCCCATTACTTTCCCTGGCATTGATGTTTTTTACCTAATTTGTGGCTAGATGGCTCAGAACCTACCTCTTTTCCACCTTACACAGGATGTAAGGGACGGTGTAACGAAAATTTTGCAGGCGTGCTCAGACAATGAAACTGAACAACCTTTTAAATGGGCCTATGTTGGGAAACGAAAATTTTTTTTCGTCCTTCCATACAAAATTCCCGATCAGCTGAGTGACTGACTTTCTTGAAATTTATTGGAAGTTTCACAGAGGTAAGTTACTTTTCGAGCAGTAAACCCAGCGTTTATTAAGTCGGTTGGTTCTAGTGATGTGCCGTGGGGAATATTCCTATTTCCAGTATTTTACTACCGGGAATATTCCCAGTATTTTCCCAATGTGCCCGGGAATATTCCCTTAGCGGGAACATTCAGTATGTATGATTGTTTTGTTTAAACTTTGAAAAAAGACATCATTGCTATGTCTGTAAGTACTCTATTATGTTACTAGCTGTCCGCCCCGCGGTTTCACCCGCGACTTAGTGAAACTTCTAATAAATAAAGTAATACTTTATTGGTAAAAAATGAGATTCACCAAACGAATATGGTAAATAAAAGGATTTAAATAGAAACGTCGGTACGAAAAAAATCCTTGTCATTGTGGTGTTTGTTAGATTTTGACGATGGCTTGGAAAATAAAACAGGTCAAAACTTATAACACTTCCACAACAGATGAAATTTATTGGACCTTTTCTAGGATTCCTATTATTTTTATATTCCGTCGATGCTAGCTGCTGGTTTCACTTTTTCTCTGAGGGGGCCAAGCCACACTCAACCCCCGTGTCGGCACCGGGTAAGCTTCCGTAAATTCCTGTGTCGCGGGTTGCAGCTGGTGTCGATTTGCAATCAAATGTTTGCTTTCTCTTTTTCTCTGAGGAGGGCAAGCCCCCCTCAACCCCCCATGTCGACGCTGGGTAAGCTTCTTTAAACCCTCGTGTCGCAGCTAAATAAATCTGAACACGTGGGACACGCAAATTTTCAGCGGACAACGTTAGAAAAATCCGCCCATAAACCATAGAATAATCTCATTCATGTTCATAATACATTTTCGTCCAGTATTTTACTTATATTTATTTTGTGACCGGAAATGGCTCGCTGGTTGTCAAAATTTTACGTGTCTCAATTTTGGATAGATCGTGTTAAAACATCTTAACTTGCATGTCGTATTTATATGCAAAATGTTTTAATATCTTTGTAAAATGAATTAAATCAACATCTTGTTGAAACACATTTTATACGGAGTATGTATTGTGACGCTGGTTGTCAAAATATTATGTGTATAAATTTTTGATGATCTTGTTAAAACATCTTAACTGGGATATCATATTTATATGTAAATCATAAATCATAAATCATAAATCATTTATTAATTCATCAACACAGGTAAGAAAATACAAGGTGTTAAAATACAAAGAAAGAACGCTGTGATGTACCGTACAAGGCATATGAATATTCATGCAGACAACTATTAGAAGAAAGTAATAATAATAATACATTAGCCCAATAATTACGACACAGTAGATTTCAAACTATAAATTTAAAATAATAAAATACTGAAAATTATAAATTGTCACATTATTAAATTTACATTGTAGTAGAAGTAGTCAATAAATTTAGTCAAAGTTATTTATACCTAAATTAAATGTCAATATATAATTTTAATTACCTAATTATGTCATATGAAATAATTCTTTGATGGAGTAGAATGCTTTCTCCACCAAAAACTGATGCAAATGGCGCTTGAAGCCTGCCAGGTTATCTATGTCACGTAAGGTTTTTGGAAGAGAGTTATAAACTTGTGGCGCCATTGCAAACACGCTTTTGTGAAATAATGTTGTTCTGCAAGGATGAGCGCGGTACCGGTCGCATCGCCTAGCTCTTTCAAAGCGTCGGAATAAATGTTCGTTTGTACGGACAAATATAGCGACTTCATAAACATACAAAGATGGTAATGTCAGAACTTTTAGGTCAATAAAGTGCTGCTTGCAGCTGTCAGTACGTCTCAGATTGCAGATAGATCTTATACATCTCTTTTGACACAGGAATACGGTTTGTGCGCCAGACGAATTTCCCCAGAAAATAACTCCGTACCTTAGAACGGATGCTACAAGACTGTGATATGCCATTAATACCGTTTCACGATTCACAATTTCACTGAGCTTGTATAATGCATAGGAAGATTGGCTCAATCTACTACATATGCTGTCAGTATGCGTATACCAACTCATGTTACTGTCTATATGTAACCCTAAGAATTTGGTCACATTTGTCTCCCCAATAACTTCCCCATTATAAGTTATTTCACTGGTTATTTCTCTTTTCCTAATTCTTTGTTTAAAATTAATGATTTTAGTTTTGTCAAGATTTATTTGTAGGTTATTGTTTGTCAACCAGTTAATTATATCTCTAATACTATTATTAATGTCAGATTTGTTGTCATAAAGCACAGTGCAGTCATCGGCAAATAATATCATGTCATGTGTAAAAGGTTTTAATTCAACATCTTGTTCAAACATATTTTTTATGGATTGTGTCTTGTGACTTAAACTTAAATCTTGGTGAAGCTACTCAATCGAGCAACAGATGTTACTGTTAAAAAAATTGTTTCCTAAAACGCGAATTGGCTCAATGGCGCCGTCATTTCAAAAATATTGGAAAATGCGTGTTCCCGTGGGAATGAGACATTTTACCGCGGTAAAGAGTAGTCTATGTATGTCATATTCTGGGCATTTTCTCATCTTTGTATGTACAAAGTATCATTTGAATCGATTCAGCTGTTTCAGCGCCAAGTCCTAACAAATACACACACAAACATCCGCCTTTATAATACTATTAGGATTAGGATTATTATGGCTCTTTAAACAGGTAACCGTCACAAAACGAATGGCAGAAAAGCTTAGTTTTCACGTAAACAGCTTCAATTTTAATCGATTTAGTTTCAAAACGGATAGAGTTTCATAGAAACTTACCCCCCCTTTTTCACCCCCTCTAAGCGTCATTTTTAATTTCTAACCAAATAGCCAAATAGAAATTTTAATCGAATTAGCTTTAAAACTCACGGAGTTTCATACATACTTATCCCCCCCCTTAAAAAAATAGCCGATATGTTAGCGAGGACCAATACCTATCTATATAACAAAAAAAGTTTCATCAAAATCAGTCCAGTAGTTTTTGCGTGAAAAGCGGACAACAAGCAGACAGACAGACAAAATTTTTTTGAATCAAATTTTTGGCTTCTATTGGTTGTATGAAGATCCTCCAGCTTAGTTTTTCTTTAATATCTTTAATGTACAGACATGAGGTTGTTATAATTTTATCATACGTATAGATTATTAAACTAAAATAATTCCATTTACATTGATTTTTATTATTCTTTAAATTTTTTATTCAATACTAGGTAGATACCCATTAGAAATATTGGAATCAAAGAATTAAAAAATCATTTTAACATTACCGGTAATATTCCTGGGAAAGTAAATGGGAATATTCCCGGTAAGTTTCCAGTAACTTTGGGAATTTATAAATTGCGTTAATTATTAACTGTGTTTATATAGTAGACTTGTTTTATAGGCAAAAGTAATAAATTTAACAAAATATCATTTCTTTTTACAAAATTTTTGAGCAACTTTCCCAAATATTTCCACTTTTGGGAATGTGCCCGGAAACGCTACTGGGAATATTCCCACGCTAGGGAAACTTACCGGGAACGGCACATCAGTAGTTGGTTCCATGCAGTCGCCTTACTGAAGACGTTTCCACCCCCAACTATCCACCCCGAACTTTACGATAACAGCGCCATCTAACTCCGAACAGTTGGTATAAGAGCGGAAGAATACTATAAAATCGGATACACTAATCGTAACTCCGTACAACGTGTTATGTTGGCAGTAACTTCCGAGAGTAGGGCTGTCGATAGGCGGTAGATATCGATAAGATTTTTTGCGGAAAAAATAACGAAAAACTTTTCTTCTATTATGTAGGGCACGGTAGACGAACGACCCGATAAAACCTGGTATAGAAGTTTTTCAAGCATCTACTATTACTAAACAGATCTCACAAGACCATTGACACATGACACTTTTTTATCGCTGAGTTAAATCATCAACGGTTTGTGTAAAAGACTAGTTTAATACAAACAAGTACGTACGAACAAGCAAACATTTTTCGTTTCGGTGATAATCTATCCAGTGCTACATAATAGAATAGATACTGAAATTTTAACTGTAAACGACCCCAAAACGATTCGTCAGTTCATTCGAGTGACTTTGTTTTGATCGAGTAGTACGTTCCTATATCAAAGTTGATAGTATCCATAAGAAGCACATGTCGATATTGATGTGTTATTAAGACAGCACTACGTAACGCATACGACTTTGTATTTTGTGCTGGTAACATTGTGGGCGATGATAATGAGCAGTTTTGGTGCTTGAATACGAGTTATGACGTCACTACTTTGATGTAGTAGAAGATCGTAAACGGTACATACATAAATTACGATATGACGTGCATTTTATGCGGATGATAATAAGGCAACAAAGATGAATAAAGAATAATAAGGTAAGTATGTTAATCTAGAAGTTATTCATTTAAAAATATGTGCCCGCGGTAAAATTGAGAAGCCATTCGGTTTATATTGCGTCGGTTATTAAAAATGTTTCATGCCTTTACTAACAGGAAATATAAGACATAGGTAAGAGTGTAGTAGAATTTCATAAGACTAAGATTGATTAGATTGTTATAGTGGAAGAATCTTGGAGGAAGATCCATAATAGGCTACTTGACGAGGTTTTTCAGCAGTCTTGTTACACCTAGTGTAGTCAATCAAATACACCTAGCGGAAAAATACACCTAGAGAGAGAGATAAAGAAAACATAACCATGACTTTGGAATGAAAATCAAATAATATTGAATTCTCACCAAAAACAATTCCGTTCAAAAACGCGGCTTGTCATCACAGCCTCCACTTACCCCGCTTATCTAACTTCGGAAGTTTATTGACGCGGGTACGATACCCGGCTATGTACGTGTTGTCAATTAAGGAAATTGTCCTCCCGGTGATGGAATAACTGATAGGGGAGCAAACTTGGCCCGAGACGTGGATGCCGCGACGTCTGATCAAAAGGACCCCCAACACCGCCAACTAACTTGTTTCGTGTCCAATCTAGATCTGCTTCAAGGAGGTCTAGTGGACTGAGCATTGAGATCTGCGAGAAGGTTGTGTGTTCGATTTCTGTCACATAAAAAACACAAATTCAGGGGAAGTGAATGTACCTACGTAAACTAGACATGGTAAGTTGGACCGTCTGTTGCTTGTCAAACTAATAGTCATATTTTTTTGTTACAATGTCGGTTTGTATACTTTTATCCTACTCGTACTTAAAGCAATGTAAGTAACAAGATCCAACAATACATTTTGCTGTACAAACATCAAAAGGTTATTGAAATTCAGATACAATGCGGAAATCATTCCATTCGGCAACAAAAGCTATACAGCTAGTTCCAAAAAGATTGACCCAACAAAGTAAGAAACAACGAATAGATAACAGGAAAATAGTAACGCAAAGAGATCCAAGATCTCTTCAGAACGTATACTCGCTCATATTTCTTACATAAATTTTGCACATGCGTATGGGAACAACACAAAGCACGCAAAAGCTTCTTTAAATATTCCTTTCCTACGTAATCAAAGTGCTGCGTTTGGGAGATAAGGAATTCCCAACGCGCCGAAACGTTGGCTCTCTGTATGAAGGAATCGTTATAGGACGAAAATTATTTCTCTCAGCTATTTATCAAAATTCCGCCCGAGCGAGAAACGCTCCATTTTTACAAGCCGGCGCGCCGGTGGCGTAGTCTTACGCACGTCTTACGCAGTCCTTAATTTATGCACCTAAGCTCTCACGCTGGCTACTAAGGGTTCTCGACTGGAAGGCTTTTCAGTAATTATTATTTATTAGTAATGCCGCTTTAAAAATTTTCGAAAGTATAACGATACAAATCAAGAAACGAAAGCATCTGTTTCATGAGAATACGGGCCAATAAAAGGAGCTTAAACCCGCCTAATCCAACAGAGCAATGAAACGAAATTAAATGAATTTACTTCATCCGATATTTGATCAGGATTAAACAGAAATCACACATTCGCTCGTAAATCACATTATAATTTCCCGTATAAGGAAAGTGGAAGGAAAGCAAAGAAATGGCTTCGTGGTAACACATCAAGCCGATTTCAAATCACGAACGCACACGTAAAGGGGCTGAAAATCGCGAATAAATAAGAAGTCATAAGAAGTGTAAAGACGACTTTCGCGGATTATTTAAAATACTGACTTTTTCTCAATGTATATCTTCAAAGCGTGCAGATTAAACAGGGAAAACTTTTTGTATTTGCTTAGCTGTTCACGGCTGATATAAGTGGATTGCTAAAGTTAGGAGATGCGCATAAGAAAAAATACTTGAGCTCGCAGGAGAAGAAAAATCACTTTTAGCAGGAAGCGTTCCTTCCTATGAAGTTTTTGAATTGAGTCATGTTTGAATACCTGTCTCGATTTATGGATATTTTCTTTGATTATTCTTGTTCGATCATGCGGGATTGAGTCTCGAGTCTGCAATAGTCGATTTCGGAAATTGGATTTCGTATTTCTAGCCGGTATTTGTGCATAAGCGGTCGGTGACGTTGGTTACCGAACAAAACGATTGATTATTCGACTGTAAATTACCCATGCAATTAGGGTCTGCTTCCGTGTGGCGTATACCTATCAGTTACAGGGCATTCACAGTACGAAAACATGTTTTAGGTGAAGGTCCGATTCTAGATAGCAATTCTCTCAATTTTATGATTGGATAAAAAAAACTCGCCTGTATTTATTTTGTTGGTTCTAATTGAAGCTAGACAATGATATAGGTAGGTATGATAGAGTACGCTAGGCTAATCCTTCTTTGAGAAAACCTTTCCTTTTTTTTCACTACCTAACTGTAAGGGCTTCAAATATAGAACTGCAGAAAACATTTAAAAACACATATTAAACTTCCTCAGAATGGCAAAACCAGTTCTTTACTTATAGAACTTAAAACTGCAAAGCTTCTCAAATCGCGACATGCGTTTCAAGAAAATTAAATTATGGAGTTTTTCAAATTCACAATAATGCTACAGCTCATAAACATCTGCATCCACTAAAAGGAGCTCCAGGGAATCAATTTTTCAACTTAACAAAAGAAAGGGGAAAACGTAGACGTGCTATGAATAAATAATTTATTTTAAACGCTATTGTTTAATAAACATTTTTTCAGGGCTGCGAGGCAAAAGGGTCCAAGGCCATCGCCAATAGGTACCTGAATCTAATGAATTCTGGATGTACGTTTGAAACCTAGCGATAAAATAAAATATTTCAATTTATACAACATTACACGTTTGTAAAAAGAAAAAAAGGGGTTTTTAAAGTTACGCAACTTCTCGAATCTATTTTCCAATATTGAAAGGAAAATTCTCCCATGGACGCTTAATGTTCACATTGTGATTTCAATACATTTCCCCCTGCTATTGGGAGCTAGTTGGAAGCGTTTATACTCGATGGAGGCCTCCCGATGAATAGATAATATCCATCTGGCTAACTGCGGCCCTACCATGAGTCGACAACTCGCCAAATCGCTGGGGAGACGACAAATTGATTGTCGAATATTGAGGCGGTACCACTGTTCGCGAGTTTTCCTCCTTATTCAATTTCAACGGTTTTGCGGCCGTAGAATGTATTTGGGTGAATAGTTTGTTTTGCTTTGTTAGGGATACTCTTTTGAGACGTTTACAATGGATACAATATTTATTTTTTGAGAATTTTTCTTTTTCTTTGGTTGACTGAAAAATGAAGTTTGGCGAATTCAGACTTACACGTTTTGTGCAGTGCACGCGTACGTCTGAACCTGCCCGATCGTTTTTTGGTTTTTAGGGCGGTTAAAACTTCATAACTTTGAATTTTGGTCTGTCACGACAATATATAATAATTTACGTTAATTAATATTTACCTGAACGTCTATTTACATTATTTACGTTTCTACTCAGTTTTACAGATTGTACCCGCGACCGCAACTACATTTACAATTTATAATTTTATTCCTATTTTACTGGTGTAAATATTAAGCAGTTGAAAGCAATAAAAGCGGCCGGCAAGCCAGCATTAATGCGGAAAGTTCGATTGAGATTTACCTGCAGCTGTTAACAAGTTTAGCATAAATCCCGATGAAATAATCCCTGGATTCTGGAGCACAACTGGCGCCCTCATCATAAACAAATATTAGCTAGGTAGGTACTTGATAAAAACTTAGATTGAAGTACCGATGCAGAAGCTTATTTGCAGAAAGTTGTATCAGTAAACGCGTTTCTCCTGAGAATGTTCTTTTTTCGAACATCAGACAAAAACATTTGTACACTACGGCGTGACATTTCTCTATGACTTGTTTTCCACGACCAAGGATGCATTGTTTTGGACTAATGTTTAGAAAAACACACACACAGTGGACGCGGTTCAAGTATTATCTTTGTAACTGCAGACAGAGAAATCGGTAAAAGTGGGCACATTCTGCAAATAAGCTCAAGCATTTTGAACACTAATCTTTTTTGCGATGATGGCGCTAGTTGCGCTCCTGGATCCTCTTAATAAAGTATGCGAATAAAGAAAATGCGAATATTGCTAGTTCATTTTACATCCGCGATTCGCTTTCGCATTTATTGCAATATCGGATAAAGCGGAGGTTAAGTAAAACTCGAGGCGACGGCGACGGAGAAAATAATGGCAGGATGACGCTACTTCCCGTTTTCAACAGTATTTTTTTATTTAAAAACAGATTTATCGACTAGCTACTTTTTAAGGAGAAATTTATTTAAACAAGTTGAACTTTGGTGGAACTAAAATGATTTCTTGTGGCACTGCGTACCTTATTAATCCTAGTAGATAAGTAACAATATCTTAAATATTATCACAAGCACGTGAAGATACTCCCCAGATGGCTCCAAAGGCTAAGGAGTTTTTTTTTCATTCCAATATAGCCTGCGCTAATATTAAGTTTCATGGTCTAGTCATATTTTCACTTTTTTTCACTACGCAGTCTCTTACATCCGGTTAATTCGTTCAATGTTTTGCTATGATCCAATGCAAGGAGGAGATTGATTACGTATCACAAACCTAGTAGTTCTGCATCATGTAGGTATTAATTAAATAATAAACATCGTTGCAAGTGTTGTAAGACGCTATAAATTCATAATGACTCCAAAAAAAATACAAAAAGAAATCACATTATTCCCCCAATAAAAATCTCTAAGGGAGGAAACTCCTTCAATAACAGCTTTATGCCCCATCACTACCACTCATACGACGATGGGCACTCATGTAGATCGTTAATTTGCGATAGAGGACAATGACAGGGGCAAATGGAGATAGGCGGGCCGCATAATGTCCGACGGATGACGGAGACGTTACATTACAGGCCACGGGTTAGGGCGGGTGCACATTGACGCGGGTTGAGCGCGTGTTGGTACAATATCGCAGCGTACGCTTGGTCTACCTTGTCGCTACGAGGACGATGGTTGTGCACTGGCCCTTAGATTGCCAAATTTGAAATCCGAATCATGCGTTGTGAGGAAGTACCTTTTGGTAGATTTTGAATGACTTTATGTAAGCTTTAAGTGTACTGTCATGCTTCGACTTTACACAACTTTCCCCAAGAAACATAGGTCGAAATAAGAAAAAAAAATTTGGACCTCCCATACAGGTTGACTAGCTCGGCTGCTACATTTTGTATGGGAGATCCAAAAAATTTTTTTTATTTCGACCTATGCATCTTGGGGACCTATTCATCAAAGATGTTCAGTTTCATAGGCTGATTCACTCCTTAAAATACTTGCAGCTAACTTTTTTACACCCTGTATACTTATGTAGAATCAAAACCTGTTTTGTTAGTAAGTGATGTAAAGTAATGTAAAAATAGCGAGGTTACCTAGTATTCAAAATTGAATGACAATGTAACGAAGAGTTCAATGTATCAAAGTGTTGATACAATATCTGATTGAAAACAGTACAACTGGTATTGCAATTTATCAAATTCGATAGGTTTTAATAAAATTTTTGGCGTAGTGTCGGCTTATTGTTTAAGCGTCAATTTAATCGATAAAACGGAATAAAATAATGAACTGACGGGCGTCGCGTCCATAAAACACGATTTTATCATGCCGTAGGGAGGGACACGTTTTCGAATATCGTAATAAAAAGTCACAGATGTCAAATTTATGACGCTGGACCATTGTAAAGAGATTAAAAGATTTACTACGGGCTACGAGGGCTACGGAAGCTACGGGGTCGCTACGTTGTCGCTACGTAGCTACGGTAAATCGTTTATGGATTGATACACAAACTAAATAGGAAAGATATTTACTAGCTGTGAGCTTCGTAGTCAAGTGGTTAGGACACCGGTCTTACAATCGTGAGACCCGAGTTCGATCCCCGCCATGTACCAATGTGTTTTTAAACCTGAACCGTAAGTTTCATTTCGCTTTATTTTTGACTCACCCACGAAGCTTGCTTAGCAGATAATGAACGTACCTGAAAAAACAGATACAAACAGTTAGCAAGGAAGCCAGACAGACGAAAAAACAACGAATTAACTTATCTACAACAGCCTTCAAAGTACACGGAATCATTTATTTCGGGCAGAGGTTGTTAATCTAAGTAAAATAAGACAATTGAAATAGGATAAAATAAAAATGACAATGATATATTGAGGGGAGGCCTTTGCCCTGCAGTGGGACATCGAACAGGCTACGTAAAAATAAAAGATATATTATGCCAAAAAATATCCTAAAATTCACACTGCTGTAACTGCTGCTAATTTCATACTTGACATAAATGAAATTCTATACAAATGCAATGCAAGGTTAGAAAAAAATGCAAAATAAAAAAAAGTCTTAATTTTGCACAGCTCCCGATAAAGGCGTGATTTGTATATATTTGTGTGTATTACATAATACAACGAATTTCAATAGCTCTTTTTTATTGTGATAAAATTGAAACTGTAGTAAGCCAGCATGCTAATTAAAATATTTTGTCATCATTAAATACTAAATTGCGTTGGTCAGTCTTACTAATGTTATAATAATTCGTGGTGTTTAGTGTAGCATCAGCAGTAAACAACCACTTACAAAATAGAAATATATAGAAAAGGGTAAATGTTTTACCATTCTCTGATCTGGTGAAATTGAATGTGATGTGTGCCCCGGGCACCTAGCAACGCTACAAGCCCACTGAAAATACACGTGGGCTTCGGAAAACACGACTAATTTCAGATGAGAGCAATCTTCTATTGCGATAGCTGTCTTTATAAGGTGCAAATATTTTTAGGGGTAACTCAGCCCATGAAACTGAACAACTTTTCCCAAGAAACATATTCCCCAAGAAATTTTTTTGGACTTCCAATACAAATTGACTTGTTCGGTTGGTAATTTTGTATGGCAGGTCCAAATTTATCATACACAAAATTACCTCAAACGGCCCTCTATATTTGTTAGACGTGGCAACATCGACCGTATTTTTGCGGTCGTTAGCGCTCTGCCTATCCCACAAGGGACGGATAAAGGCGTGATGTATGTATGTAGGTCCAAATTTCACTTTCATATTTCTACCTATGTTCTTTGGGGAAAGTTGTTCATTCTCATGGGCTGGTTCACTCCTTAAAATATTTATACACCCTGTGTAAGAAAGTACAATACGTATTACCTTGACTCTTATCCTCTTGCTATACGACTGGATCCAATCATAATTTTTATCTCTTCTAATAAATAAATCCCAAAACGCTATGGAACGGGAAGTGTGCGCCCACCCTTAGTTACATAAACGCGGACGAATTATGAAAAAGGAATTTCCTTAGGGAGGCGATGCCTTATAAATGTCCGTTAACTCTTCAAATAAATCACGGCAACGCACCGACGCCGCCAAACAAATAATTTTCTTTATTCATCAAAATTAAAAGGAACAGTTGACAAAGATCCCTCTTTAATTAAAACTCGCTTTATACTTCGCCTTCTCGGCTCCCAGCTTCGATCATCGCATTAACGCTTAGTTATTTAAACAGCGAGCAAACAGAATTACACGGCGCATAAAACTTTCACAAACCAAAAGAAATAATATGCAGATTTCGACTAAAAGTTGGACTCGCGAAATTACACACTCGGTGCTAACTCAAATAAAAAGCCACGCCTAGCCCAGATTAAACTAGCAATCTCGCCGCTATAAAAGATTTATTTAGTTGTAACCGTGTGTTCTGTTCAGTGCAAGAGCACATCGGAGTTTTCAATTACACAAAGTGATGGCCGCGGTGTTGCGGGCGCGCGTGGAGCAGCCGCCGCGCCGGGCGCCGGGCGCGGGCCGGCCCATTGCACCCGCCCGCAACCACCCAAAACAAACCGCAACAAAAAGCAAATAAGGTTAGTTTTCAAGCGAAAGAGTTCCCCAGCCGCGGAAGTCGGGGACAACTCGTTTTCGAAAGGTTGAAGGAAAACTCGATCGCTTTTCCAGAGGGAAGTTCTCAGTGGTTTATTGCGTTATTACCTGGACGTGTCTACCGCCACGGGACAGCCGCAATTTAGGGAGAAAGAACGATATGTTGCGAGAAGCGGGATGTTCCTATACACCTCGACATCGCGCCCGAGGAAGGCCAGGCGCCTCGCCTGTGTCCCCGTTTCGATGTAATTTTCTTTGATCGAAAACACTACACGACACTACTCAACTTTTTATTTTTTATCCAATTCAATATTGTTGAACGGTCTGCAGGATGCGCTTCGCGCCATTTACTCGGATTTTCTTGGGTCTTTGTTGTTGCACTCAGGTCAGTGTTAAACAAAATTGAAAATACGCTTTGTGAAGAAAACTTGGGACACCTTTCTTAAAGCGCACAGAGGCGTTTCTATCGCTCTATCTAACTGAAATGTAATCACTTACTTCCATAGAAGCTTATAGTTTTACGAACACACTGAAAATGATGAAGATATTAACACTAAACCGAACGCATAATATTTATGGCGCCCTCATATCTCATATTGGCGAGACTGTTCAATAAAAACGTTGGAGCCGAGAAAGATTTGCCCCAATAATCGGGTGACACAAACCGTAACTCCGGCTAAGGACCTTTGAAATAAGAGTGGATGTCGATAAAATAAAATAATAAGCGGTCAATAAAATGTTCGCGTCAGGGTTGGGGCAAATCTGTCAAATGTTGAGGAATAAAAGAAACGTCAGAGGGCGAGAAGTGGTCGAGGGTCGGCCCCAGACGGAGCGGGAAATTTGATCGCCGATCGGCACCATCAATCGACGGATAATTGGAAGGCTTTACTGACGATCGGATACTGTCAATCTAAAAGAATACAGCTGAGTTTTGCTTACCTGGCAAAATCAAAGGATTTAAAAATTGCTTGTTGACAGGCGGAAAAGATCTGATTTATCGACTTTCAGAACAAAAAATATTTGATGAAAGGCAGGTAAACCATTTTTCCTCCGATAATAATTTTTACAATCCCGCCCGAAGAGAGAGAGTCAAGTACCCAAATTACGATGAGGTAAATCTTCGCAAATTTTGTAAATAACTCTATAGAACCAATTACGCCAGTCTTAAATAGCCTAAGCCTTTCCCAAAATAAACATCATTCTATTATCGTTATTTTGAAAACACCTATACTAGGTTTCGTTGGGTCGTTGGACGATTCGGTGTCCAACAAGAAAAGAGAGTTTTATTTTAGTTTGAAATTCTGTCTTCTGTCACATTCATATTTATTACATTGTCAAAGAAATTTGACCGTCAGTAATATGATTTGCTTTATCGGCAAACATAATACCAAGTTGTTTAATAAAAGTCATCTCATCATCATGTCTCTTTTGAGGTAAAACATAGGAGGCAGCTTTCGCACTGCTCATAGGAGTATTTATTATTTGAGATGATCTATTCAAGGTTCTAAGTAGGTATTACACAATCAAAGTAGCAATATACCGGTATTGAAAAAATAAATCTAGCTTTTGTCTTTAACTAAAACTCACCACCAATACAAGGTTAATATGCCAATGAAAGGTTAAAAGTATTATTATAATTTTTGAATACGATCCATCTAAATGGTTTAAAATTTTTAGTTCAATAAATTCAATCATCAATAGATCAATAAATTGTAGGTACTAAAACTCGAGCGAGGTATGGACGCTCATATCACAGAAAAGCCTGCTGCATACATACCATGACCATCTTCACAAAGCGTAGAACTTAAATAGGTAGGTAGCTATAGGAATCAATATGGCTCGACAGCAATAGTGCGGGATTGTGCGGCGAAACAAACCGACTTCTATTATGCAGATTGTGCCTCTACTCGGTAGCATGCCCTCTTAGACCGCTATATGGACCATATCAATAAACCTGGCTGGCGATACTAGCTTCGCTTTATTTCAGTCCTAAGGTACCTGTAGTACAGAGTAAGTAGTATTGTTTTTTGAAGCTGAGTGTAGTAAGTGTACTTAAAAAAAAAAGCATAGATATGATAATTATCCGACCCGCGGATATTTCAGATGGTAAAATTATTGACATACCAAACTAATTTGATACAAGGTACAAATTGTAAGCGCTATTCTCTTCTATATAGGTTCTTACCTACAATTCGTCTGCTACACCTATTTCAGAATAGTCATAAACTAGCGCGCGTAGGTTCTGTAAGTATGCCCACGCTTGTCTGTCTCAAATCTACTAAAATAATATTTTTTGTTGATTTCAAAAAATATTAATCTTAGTAGTAACAACCACTCTTATCCAATACATACTAAGTGATTCTCTGCAGTAAAATTAGTCTAATTTGTGCTGAATTGAAGCTTGTTCTTTATAATGTAAATCCATTGCGCCCCACTCATGTCCATAGCAGCTAGGACTGTAGATTTGTGAGTCAAATGCAGCTTAATTTCCAATGGAACATCTTTCTCGACTTTAGTTAAAAGCTACAGAAGCTAACTGATTATTACTTTTTGTACGGTACCTTTGTAAAATGTCGCTACAATGAGAGGATATTCGCTCACCCTGCGAAAAAGACATCAGATCTCAAGTATAGCCCAGCCTTCTGAATCTACATGCAGTTGTATTCACAAGGCGACAGGCTGACAACCTGTCACTATAGTGATACACATGTTTTCTAGAACAATCTTGGAAAACAGCCCTCAAAAATGTCAGACGTGGCGATGGCGACCGTATTCTTACGGCCGTTAACGCTCTGCCTACCCCGCAAGGGATAAAGGCGTGATATATGTCTGTATGTATTCACAAGGAACGCCGGTGATTCATCCCACGTCTCGGTGTGATAGAATAGTATCGCCACATTTCTACGCGTCTGTGTCGTAAAAGGGTACATAACATAGCACTGCAAGAAGCAAATATCTGCCATTAGAGTATCGAAGGGACATGATCTGCATAATTGGGAGTTGCAGGATATTGCGTCGAGGTGAAGCTCGAGCAATTTTCTACATCATTTCCGCTCAGAATGCCCCAGTCCCAGCCGGCCTGCGAGCTAACTGAAATTACCCTTACGGCATGTAAGGCAGGGAACACACGCAACGCAAGATATTGAGGGTGACAGCCAGTGACAGCCGGAATTTGATGCGGCAACGCCTTCATTGTGGTTTTGTTACGATATAGTCTAATTCGTTAAAAAAGCTGGATCCAGATACCGTAAAAACGTGCGGTTCATGTGATCCCCACCTAACTGAAATTAACGTTAAATGTAATGGCCGACCAATTAAAAACTCCATCACGGGTTATGGGACCTTTGCAATGAGAAAATAATAGTCAATGCATATGGTATCGTAGGGGCTTAAGGCAACGAGCTGAGCTGATGTAGCAAAACAAAATGGGGTACAAGTAAATAGGTTTTTTTTATGTAATGAAACCACAACGAGTTTCTTTACTTAAAAGGTATATCTACAGGAATGTAATTGTATCTTAAACTTAATTTAATCATGGTTAAGTTTGTGCAAATTAATATAAAATGAACACTTCATAAGGTTAAGATGCTTCCTTGAAATTACGATGTTAACTTCAGATACACGAAAAGCAAGAAAATAAATTGCGAAAATAAATTACCGTACATATCTACCTACTTTATGGAATCATAAAAAGAAATCCTTTTCACACTATATTCTTGAATGTTTTCGATTTGTATGGTATAAAAGAGTACCAAAGTAAATTATTCATTTAAAAGATTTTCATATTTACAACAGGGTCAAATAATTTTATAATAACAGCCGATGACCGATGTGGCGCAGTGGTAGTGCGACTGCCTTTGACGCAGAAGGTCCAGAAGGGTTCGATTCTCGGTGGGTCAATCACAAAGTTGATATCTATCATTTTGTGAATTTGTTCCCAGTCTGGTTAGGGCATTGCGGGCTGAACCACCCGATGGTTCCGTGTAAGTAAGATGGTTCCGTGTTTCGGATGGCACGTTAAGCCGTAGGTCCCGGTTGCTGTCTATGATCACTTAGACGGTAGTCGTTACACAACCATGTCAGAAGCCTACTACTTGTAGAAGGCGGTTGAAAAATTCTGACACTAGGGTTCATCGGGTCGTAGGACGACTCGGTGTCCCACACGAAAAGAAGAAGAAGATAATAACAGCAGTTAATCCCAAGTTACCAACAATAATTTATGTTTTTATTCCAAACTAGGGACCCGCTTACCGGTTGCACCCACGGTAAATCGTTTTCCCGGCATGTTACAATATACATATTTTAAACTTTCTCCTGAATTACTCTCTCTATTACCGCATCAAAATCCGTATCGTGGTTTAGGAAGATTTGAACAGACAAACAGAACGACAGGGAAAAGCAAAATTTGACTTCTTTGTACTTTTTCTATTGATTCGAAGTTAACCGTAAAACTACTATTCAATCTTAGACAAAAAAATGTTTGAAATGTGTACGTTTATTCTATGGGTTGGTATTCTTACTTCAATATACGACGCTACGAATGCTATTCTATGTCGAAATTTTGGTAGGTACAGTACAGGGATCAGAATTATGTTTATTTAATTAAACACGACCCCAAGCAAATGTCAGTCATAACGTCGACGGGAGGAATTTGTTCCTTTGATTACATTTCTATCTGTCCACGTTTCAGTCCGCGCCAAAGAAAATTTTGATAACATTTCCAAAATTCAACCGTTTTCATGATAAATTAGATTCAGCTGTTGTTTAGGAATTCTATTGTTTATTGATTTGATTTCGGGAGAGCAAAAGATAATTATAATTTTGGTAAATTTTAAATCCCTTTTAATTTGTTCTTTAAGAATGCCTTTGTCAAATATGTATTAAGTAAGGAAATATTTTTTCGTTGCATCGTTTGGCAAATGAGACGATGTGATTGCGTTTTTATGTGTATGAATATTTATTGGTTTTGAACACTACTCGATTAATCATAAAAGCGACATGGTTCGTATTTTTTAATCCGTCCAAAATGCAATCCCGCATGCGCCTGATTAGGCAATGGTTTTTCACTTATTTTGAAACCTTTCTTTTTGAATGCGGTTACGTCAAGTGTTTTAGTGAGTGTGTACACATAGTAGATCGGTTTCAGCTGATTCAAGAGTGTCCTGTGGCGTCACATTATAAGTCTATGGCCGTCACCTGCGTGAAGCGTCACGGCGTCACACGGTGTCAGCAGCCGTCACGCCGACGCCACGATCGATGCCCGCTGGCCGCAGCGCGCTCATCTCAACACGCGATATGCCGTGTCCAGCCACGTTTTTTCATCCGATGAAAGCATATGAAAACCCCCATTTATACCCCCGAAGAATACTTTCAACGCTCCACTGAGCAGGTTTTTGCGGCGAGCGCAAAGATGCGTTTACTCTCTAATTGGTAAGCAGAAGCATTGGATTATTAAAACGTTTTTTGTTACTGTTATCCGTTACTAGCGCAATTTTCTGTAATAATTGCTTCTAGTGCGGCGGTTGGTTTGCGGGGGATACTTGGAAAAATATGCGAGGGAACATTAACACAGAAATTAAATTCATTTTTTGTTTTGTTTTGTGCAACAATTTGCTATCATCGACATTCATAATGTCACATTTACGTATTATTACGCGTATTTATAGTTGCAGTTATTTACTTGAGATCAGTAAACATGACATGTATTTTAATAAGTCGGAAATCACCACGTACAGTAAAAAAGAGAAAAACAAATTACAACCCCACAGACACGCGAAGCCCATAAGTCGAACAGAAGTGAAATGCAGGTGTCCGAGGATTACAACTAGATGGAGTCACGTGCCGACCGCTGAAATGCGATGACAGTGCAATCCCTGCATCTGCAGTTGAAGATAATCTTCTCTAATCGGGTTGCAGTTGCAGTTGCACCTGGGCGATTCTAACAGTTATTTGTTCTGTGATAGCAATTGTTTTTTATTAGCACTCTCGCAATGACCACTTGGAAAAGCTACCTAGGTGTAATGTTTGCCTATGCCGGTCTTTATTGTGAAAATATTTTCTTATGTACTTTTATATTTTGTACATCACTCAATTATTGTTTTCTTATTTTACTATATCCTTCACTAATTCGAAAGTAACATAACTTATTTTACGTTAAAATACATTGCGTATTTTCAAGATACCTAAGTTTCTTCGGTTCAAAAGCAATATGTACCTACGAACCGATGTCAGTTTACGAGAAATAACTTTTCTTGCTCGTGAAATTGAGAAGGTATTAGAGAAATGCTTCAATAAGTAAAAATATGGTTTAGATATCGAATTATCTTTTATCGTCTAAAATTTATTTGCTCATAAAAGACTAGTTGGAATTATACTAGAGACATATATTTAAAAGTTTTTTTTTAAAGTTTTTTATTTAAAATTACAATTTGGGCCAAATTGCCTTTATTGAGTTAGTACATTACACAGAGTATCGCTTAATTTACCGTAATTTGCCAATTTTTGGGTCACTCTTGACTTGACCCATTTTTCAAAGTCAAACAGTGTAATGAACAAATGTTTCTGAAACAGCTGATAAGCTTGCCATTATACTTTAGCTAGCACGGGTCATTCATCATTTGGTATGAAAGTGAACAAAAGTAAAATAACACAATGCTACTAAAAATTTACATAAATAAGTTTTTCCACTATAACCCACAAGTTTCCACACCTCCTTCAAAATCTCAAAGTAATTTGTAAAGTAGTGTCTATGCTCTATCACCATAAAAATGTGTTAGATGTTTTTTTTAAATACGGAAGCATCGATACTCGATGTTCGAACCGAACTCGGTCTTTAAACGATTCCCTAACTTAATATAAAGTTACAAAAGATTGTCTGAAAGAAACTTCCCAGCAAGAAATAAACCTTTAAGAATGTTGATACTTATACTTAACTTACAGTCACAGCTTTATGCTTTCTTTTTTAGAATTTTGCTGGTTTGTTCTACTTAGCGATTTCAATTTCAAAGTTCTTCGAGAGGAAATTATTTTGGTTAAATTCTGCTCATAAGAAGTTTCTTGGTCAACAAATTTTAATAATGAAAGCCCATTCCAAGACATTGCACCAATGTTTTTGTAAAGTGATAAATTATTCTTTGTACTGTTTTCAGTACGTAGATACCTACTATCACCAGCTTACAGTACAAATGTTGGGTAAGCCAAAAACCGAACAACAAATAAAATATTAAACCACCCCCAAATGCCGAATTAGCCATGCAAATGACTACTGTAAATAACCAACAGCTATTGCCAATATTGAATTATAAATGAGTATTGGCGGTTTCATCCGGTTTTTTCCGGCTTAAAACCCGGTGGGAAATTCCCCTTGGTTGCAAAGCCTTCAATTTATGCAGCGGCCGCAGCGAGTCTGTCTGGATGACAATCTTGACACGGCGGGGATGAGCAGTGCTGCTCCACGGCTTAGTGTGACGTCACGACGTGAAATCTCCAGTGTTGCCAACGTTGCCAGTCTATTCGGGGGACCAATTGGAACTCACGTTCGTGTTGACGTAGTAACGTCGGGATTAGCGAATGGTGTTTGAGTTTTGGAGGAGATAACGTCACGGAGTTTTTGAATGGGCCATCGTTATAGTTGACAATTTTGGGTTCATGTTTTGGTTTTCGTCAAACTGTAGATAGAGTGAATCAAGAGAAAGATTGACGTATATTGAGTAGCAAGTGCAATGCGCTGGGTTTTGCCACTTTTAGCACAAAGAAGGCTTTTATGGGAGGAAGAAAATAAAAGTGATGCCGGCTTACAATAGCCTCACCCCACATCCCACCGTGGGTGTCGTAAGAGGCGACTAAGGGACTTGAGAGTATTGGTGTATTACAATTGTTAGGCAACAGGATGAAAACCTGTCACAATAGTGATACACATGTTTTCTTAAACAACCTTGGAAAACAATCCTCAAAAATGTCAGACGTGGCGATAGCGACCGTATTCTTACGGCTGTTAACGCTCTGCCTACCCCGCAAGGGATAAAGGCGTAATATATGTATGTATGTAACAAAATAAAATAAAAAACCTATTGCACGGAAATACGCGAGCACAACAGATTTCGAATTGAAAACCTCCATGTCCTACGTATTTTTGAAAATATTTGTATTTTAATCATACCAGGTCCAGTTCTTTGAACTACGCATTTTTAGCTTTGGTATCGCGCATACCGGACTTTTCCGAATCATTTTTCTCGCCAAAAACGGGAGTACAAAGGGCTGGTGCAGAGAAATGGAAAATATGCGTAGTATTTGTGTCATAAACCCAGCCAATCACACTGGTAGAGCGTGCACAATGTGCGACTAAGCGCCACAGACAATAGCTGTAGGTGTATAGCCGAAGAGCTGACTATGACAAACAGCAAAGGGTATAATGAGTTACATTAGGAGTCGCATCAGGTAGCCTTGAATGGCCTGTGGCTACATAACGATAGTAACCTACAGCACTAAGGCGATTCGGTGTCCCACACAAAAAGAGAGAGAGAGAAGGCGATTTTCATACTGCTAACAACGAGCCATTCCAAATTGTAACAGGTCAGTTGCAGCATGTGTCAGGAGCGAGGCAATAAAATTATTTTTTTACAACTCGATGTTTGTCGCCAGCTTTTTATTGGTAGGTATTTCTCATAACTAGTAAATGCTTTTTATTGTTAGTACTTCTCGTAACTAGTGCATATAAGTTAAAGTTTGTTATGTTTTTAGCAATTACTGGCATTACTACTTATGTTTCTAATAACACTTTGACAGTCTGTCAAATGTCATGCTCATGGTGAAGCAAAGCTTATCTTTTCCGTTTTTGTGTAAAAAAAGATACTCTTACTGAGTTTCGTAGTTCTAATTCTAACATATCGTTACGTGCTCCTCGTCTATAAGCGCTACCAACAATAGTACCGTAAAGAATGGCACGCCGACATACTCCCGCTAATAAAATAGTTCGATGCAACAGGTTGCTCGAGCCCGCTCCACCAATACAATGGAAATAGTACCGACTACGACTACTCTGTACTAGGTTAAGCTTTAGTTATGTGCGACACTGCGATTCTGAAAAGCTCGTATGATTTATTTGTCTTGCTCACGTTAAAGGACAAAGCTGCGAATGCAATATATTCTGCTTTGGTTTAGTTTCGTGTTGGGACAGAACATTTTTAGAGATATATTTCGGAAGAATAGCCATTGATGTGCACGTAAAGCTGAATTTCGAATTAGGCACTTTTTGAATTAAAAATTTAAAATTAAATATTAACAATTATGTAAAACCGAACTACCAAATAGTTTACAAAATACAAAAATAAAACTACAGTCTTGATATAAACACTATGAAGAATAGTGGCCCCAATATACTGCCCTAAAAACGCCTAAGAACGCCAAAGGGCTTTGATTCCCTGGTCGCGTGCAGTTGCGGTCTCGGACGGGATTTACAAGTTTCTTCTATTGGTCCAAACGCTTGTTCCTAGTTAGCCGAGGCTTATCTAACTTTCTGGACAATGTTTCCATCCAACTCGACTTCTGATACTTTGTTGACTTGCGGTTGATACGACGTTTTTGCCCTGAAACTTGTGCTGTTTATGTTCCGGGGTTCTTAAGTACTAAAGTGACTTGGTGAAATGTTTTGGTATCTTATAATTTTATAAATGAAGACATGAGTGAATAAAAAATGCTGCCAAATCAAGGCAAAGGTAAAGAAACATTTCAAACGTTTAGGGCCCGCAATCAAACAAAAACACCGACTGATATTAAATAAGGAGCATTGCGCAATTAAACGGAAATACATTAAAATTATGCGCAAACAGAAGTCCTCTACGTAAATTGTGAGCAGAAGAACAATCTGTTAAACAAAACAAGGAACACGGTGCCAACTGTCGGTGAGGAAGGAGTGACAAAACTTGAGCACGACTAATTAGCAATACAAACATGAATCAGAGGCTATTAGTTGTAATTGAATTGTCTCTGGCGGCAAACTTCGCGGCGGCAAATTTAAATATCACGCTTTAAAACGAGGCACTTTTACCGTCGAACTTCCAGCCGAGAGGCGGGGCGGAATCCGCCAAATTACACGAGTAGATTCCGAAGGTAGTCGCGTGAGAAACAGTAATTACAAAGTTTGTGGTAAAATCGAGCATTTGCGTAAAACATGTCATTTACGGAACATTGAATTTCAATACGGTCATTGTTTTCGATTTAAGTAATAAATATTCATGGGAAACAAATTACGCTAAGTTACGGCGACAAGCCGAGCCGTCGCGAGCTCACTAGGGGAGGATTTTTTATCAAAATTTTATAAAACTCTCGTGTATAGTGATGGTCAGTTGTTCTTCTTCTTCATCAAGTCGATGGGCAACAATTAAATTCTATTGGACCAGTTAGCTGTTCTCAGCCAACAATTTACTTTTTTAAATTGAGTCATTCCTACCCACATTAAGGTTCTCAACTGGATAAAGTAGAAAGATCTACATTCAATATAAAATATTTTACATCCATTATAACCGGATTCTCAATATTTTTTGTATTTGTAACAAAATGTAGATAGGTCCTATTTTTCATATCTTTTAAAAGCTTTTTCAGTTTGCTTTCATTATTCTGTTTGTTGTTTTGTTTACAAATTAAAATTTTCAGATTCAATGGTAACTTTTTACTCAGACAGACTCATTCCACTCCATTCCTTCTACCCATCCCTACTTTCGCCCGCGTAAATTATCTCCCCCATTGACTAAAATTTTTCGCGGCAAGTTTGACATCAATCCATTATATTTTCACTTTTTATCTTCAGCCGTAAACTGGAGTTGGATTGTGTTAATTGCGATGGTTCGGTGCTTCCAGTCTTTAAAGATACCTTTTACGCGTAACAACTTTTTATGCGGAAAATCTTAAGGATTAATGGAGCCGGTGGGATAAACACCCTTTTAACTGGAACTTAGATGGACTCATTGAGGAAGTTGATAAACTGGCATCATTGTGGTGCAGCTGATCAGAATAATACAACTGTAAGCGATTTCTTTTAGGTCTGGCGAATTGGCAAGTAGATAGATAATATTGCTTTTGTATTCACATTTGCACTATTGGGTTTAGTTTTTGAAGAAATTGAACGAAATAAGAGGTTAACAGGGATTGGGGATTCTAGGACCTTTGGACCCACAAGATAGGAAAACATGGGTTATTTTACTACTACAGGGATACACTTTTTTTATTAGGCCTTACTTACTAAAAGAGACGAGTGGAAATCATTACACCGACAAGAGTGCAACTCTTAACTCATCATCATCATCGATAAATACATATTTGCTTTATTTATAGACGTTGTATCTGCTAGAATCATCTCCCACTGTTGACAAGTAGTGGTTGGTTCGGTGTGGTTCAGTATGTGTTCTGCATGCCGACCACGTTGCACGGTAGACATAAGCTGGCCAGATTTGCCCTGAGATTAACTCCTTAGCCGACGTAGGATTAACACACGTCAGCGTCAGAAACAGATTCTTGTATGAGGAGCGGGAACGTGTCAGTGATTTTGTTTTAGAGGAAATATAGCAGTTGGTGAAATAGTAATACTTTTCGATATTTGCTATATAATATAATATAAAACATTTAATACGACATTTATGGGTAAATAACAAGTTTCAAACTTCCTTCGTTGTTAGTTCCTAAGAATAAAAAACAATTTAATGATAATTACGCGCCATCTGTCTGTACTTAATACTATCATCGGCCGCACTTCTCAACTTATTAAAATTTGTGAGGTCCTTAATATCCTTCCTCTGCATTCATTATTCTTATTATTCATTCTGCATGATTTTCGGCCGACCACATTGATAAACAATATTCTTTTCACAGAATAGAAAACTGCACTAGAAGGTAGGTAGAAAGATGTCGCCGAATGTACACTCCTTAGCGTAAATGTATACAGGTACCAGTCAGTGACTAATTATAATTACCGCTCATGCGTCATACGTGCGGAAGGCGAGCTTTCGCGCCAACGTATCTACAGAACACATCTACCCCCTAAATACGTGTGTGTGAGTAGGCATAAATTATAACCTGAACTTCATTCTCTTGTTTCAACATTTGAACTTTACTTATGACTACGCATTACAGACTTCACACCGAGTTGTTTTGTAAACTCTTAATTTTTATCTTTGCATTTCTAAAAAAATTCGGTTGCGAACATTAATGCGAAAATTTTATTTTACCTTTTTACATTATCATTATCTTAAAAGTATGAAAAGAATATCCAGACTGTAAGAAATCACGTTTAAAAGCCATATACAGAGCCATTTCAAAACCTATAACACCCAGTTAAAGTAGTGCCACCAGGGCTATAAAACAGTAGCCCAGGTAATATACTACTTGAGCATTGAAAACAATAAAAACTAGGTCAATAGCTATCGGATGAGATACCAGTGCAATATTCTTTAGTAGTCAAGGAAGGTAAGCCTTGTATAGTCTATTTTCTCCTGTCTGTCTGGGGAGGCAATACTGTTGTTCTGCAGCGAAGGGAAGGGCTTGTGCTTTTTTTCTTTTTGCGGCCCTTAAAGAAAAACAAGGCTTTGTGTTTGCTAGTCAACTGTTGAAATTAAACAGGTTCTGTTTTGAATGTTATTTTCATATTAATCTGTCTGTCGGCAGCATCAAGCAGCACAGATTGTGTACTGTGCGTTTATATGTACAACTTTAAATCCTTCTTTTACTGTACATGAATGCTTTATAATTGAAATTGAAATTTACGTGAGTAAATATCATAAGAGTGCTGAATAATTTAAATTTTTTGAACATTTTTTCTCGGAATATAATAATGAAGAAAAAAATGATTGCACCTTCTATAAAAAATGAGTTATACGATTTTTTTTTTTAATAAGATGTTCAAACATTTTGGTCGTATGTAACTTCTACGTTCTTTGGAAAAAGTTGTTCAAATAGTTTTATAACCTGGTTCACTTAAATCCTTTCGCAATACCAAATAATGATAGACCTCATTCCATCTCTCCGGAATTGGCCTGAATGTTCTAACAGCGATAAATCAATTTAGAAATATTCTCGACACAAAATCCTAACCTCTTCCTGCATAACTTCCTCGAGTGGAGAATTCCCATCCTTGAGAGATATGGCCCATAAATTGGAGTTTCCGCCGAAATCTCAGCATGTCTCTTAATCCGACGTAGGCAGTTGATGTGAGCTCATGTTGTCGCTTCTGTTCATTTATTTATTTAATCTTTGACATCTGATGAGTGTAATTTGACGTGTGAGCTTTTAGATGTACTTTAGCTCTTATTATGAGTATTTTGTTAAATTATTTTATTTATGTATGACGACTGTATTTTCTCGCTTAGCGTAGTTTATTTACTGTTTTGATATTCATTCAAATTGAATTCACTGTGTCGACAAACGGCTTATGCTCTGATGTCAAAGTTTTTACATATCCTGCCATGTAACTTTACCAATTGGTCTCTTACGTGGTTATCTAAGGACTGTCATCGATGCAATCAAAGACAACAGCAACAATAACGTGCCCTCCGCAGCAAGGAACCATCTGTACCGTTAACATAAGATTTTTAGATTTAGGTTAAACAAACGAGTAAAGCTTCTGGAAAAGCAATTAAGATTTTATATGACCCTCATAAAAAGGTGTCATGAAAGTGACCGATGTCCAACGAAGGTAAACATTTTTTTTATTACGGAAAGCTTGCGGGGAAAATAAATGTCAATGACCCGTACACACAATATTTAAAGGCTCGGCCACATAGCTCATTGTGAGAAAATTGTGTCTTTTCTCATTTTTTTACAATGACTATCCATTTCTGTAATTTGCCTATCGATAGGTGAGAATTTTTTAACCTATTGAATTTTGGCAGTTATTACTACTTACCTATATACAGTGTGAGAGAGAGGCACAAGGATAGATAAATTATTATTCAAATAATTTTATGGCATAATTTTGAGTATGATTACTTGCAACGTAGAGTCGTTAAAGCTTTAAATTGATCCATTAATTTGATTATGGTATGCACCTATTGTGGCGGCAAAAAATAATTGTAAATCGCGAAAGTATACTTTCTTGTAAAAATAAAATGTTTTCCTGCTGTAGTAAATATCCTTGGTTATGTAGCGACCTCTGGTGGCTACAACATGAAGCTCACTCAAGTGGTTCACAAGCATACAAGACGCAACAGGAGTTCTCGACATATCGGAGAGATGGCGCCACGTGACAGAACAATGGGCCTGAAACGCGGTATCGAAGTGTTCACCGCGCAACGCATATATACAACTTCTAATCCGATCCAGGTGGACCCGTCGGTCCCCTGGCCACAACACCCGGCCAGGCGGGTAGCTACCCTTTTCCCGACACCACCTGGATTCCTCCGGTCACCCGCCATATTGGTGACCCCTACAATGGACTTCGCAGCCTTCAACCACGCATCAACCACTACAGCACGGAGCTATCTTCTACGTCATCAGCAACTACCACAGTCACAGCACCGGCGGCTTCACTGGTCTTCCTCATCATCCCGACTCACCGTGGACATTGGAACCAGGACGGCAGCTTCATTGGTCTTCCATCATCATCCCGACTCACCGTGGATATTTGGAACCTACACTGCATCGCCAAGCCAGACTGCATCATCACGCTACAATGACGTCATCAGCCCCACTACGCTCGCGTACGGTATCGACCTCCGGTCTTGAGGGGGAGTACTGTAGCGACCTCTGGTGGCTACAACATGAAGCTCACTCAAGTGGTTCACAAGCATACAAGACGCAACAGGAGTTCTCGACATATCGGAGAGATGGCGCCACGTGACAGAACAATGGGCCTGAAACGCGGTATCGAAGTGTTCACCGCGCAACGCATATATACAACTTCTAATCCGATCCAGGTGGACCCGTCGGTCCCCTGGCCACAACACCCGGCCAGGCGGGTAGCTACCCTTTTCCCGACACCACCTGGATTCCTCCGGTCACCCGCCATAGTTACTCGGGGATAATCCTTCAGTTCTCTGATTCGCTTCTGCTTTCCGTTAAAGATTTTTTATAATAAGTATTGTCGTTATCAATTAAGAAAAACTCACTATTTATTTTAAATGTGTTATAGTCTGATAATGTCTAAATACATTGTGAGGGGTGATAGGATTCTATCATCATCATCACGGCGGAAAAAATGAAATGCAATGAGAATTTAAAACAGTCCACGAAATTAAGCAAATTCATGAAAATGAACCACTTTCTCCAAGGAACATAGGCCAAAATATGTATTTTTACATTACATATACAAGTATCTTTGTTAAAAACCGCCGACTCCGCACCACGTTCACCGCGCCTATGTGCCGCAACCTTTAAGGCGCTAGGCGTGAAACCGAAATAATATTTGCTTTGAGATTGATTCGCCGATAATCCACATCGTGTTGTTTGCCGACAAACAGCCCTCGTCGGAAGCGTTGAGACGTCTCCGCCGATAGAAATTGGTCAGAGGAAATTAGCGGAAACGTTCGCGACCAAAGGTTATTGATAGATTTTTCTATCAGGGGATTTCGAAGATAATTCAGGTAAAATTGACGTTAGTGATAGAGTTTTGAAGTGAATATTTTAGATGAAAAAGCTTTTGTTTGCTACTATGGCACTGATAACTCGATTTCATTCGATATTAGATATCATTGTTTCCCTACAATAACATGCTAAATTTCGTACAAAATAAACATCCCCCTGAAAATCATCACGCTCTGCCTGTGGATAAAGCGTGTAAAAAAAGCCCGCAAGTGATAAAGGCGTGATATGTGTATATGTGTGTATGAAAATCATTACCTATGTATCAACTAGCGGCTTTGTTTTGTACTAATAATTGTCAAGTACAACTACTTTAAAACAAAAAACAATATTGTTACTTTCTTATCCGCAGTAAGGAAAGTCGTAATACAATCATAGACTACTTACTTAATTCAGCTTCCATAATAAAACACGAGACAGTCGGTCTAGAGAGCAGAGCAAACTCGGACTTGTTGCATTTAAGTTAATTAATCCCGGGGCTGGATCAGATAAAGTCCGGCTCGAAGGACCAACCGGCAAGATTTTGATGGCGACTGTACTTAGGTACATACGTATATGCTTTTCAAGTTTAAAGTAAGTTTACAAGAAGAGAGAGAAGAGGAAAAACGTTTTGAGGATTTTGCAATTGTATAAGGTAACTAGATCGTAACATAACCATAAATTCTTTGATTGCCAGCTACCCTATTAAATAAGTTGCCATTTAAAATAAAAATGTAATCTTAGGAGGATTGTATGAAGTACAAACAAAAGAAATAAAAACCAACTAATCTGTTCACCTTAGTTCACCATGAATTTACTTCTTTAACAATTATTTCAACAGCTACATAAGTACACTGTTGAACTTCTATGTTGCTAGTTGCTAAATGTTACGTACTCCAAAAAACCGGGTTAGAAATAGTACCTACCTATTCAAACCAAACATCTACCAACCCAGAAAAAGGACCGTGTAATTTCCTGGAAACTACGTTCCGTTCAGTCTTTGACTCGTCGGATTAATTGACACTGGATAACAGCTGGCGTTTGCTTAGCTCTAGAGCCAGACCGTAGATCGGAACGTTTTAAGCAGAATTAAATAACCTGAGCCCTGTCTACAGTCAAGATGTCTCTTGTTATTTATCGAGGAAATTCTACGCTTCAAAAGGCTACAGCGTCGAGTGCTTACTTTTAGATCATAGGTTTGTTGTTTCGAGATTTTAAAGCTTATTGGCTAGACCTCTTTGACATTGACTTATGTTTTATAAACTTTTTTTTGTACCTGTACAGATAGCCAGTAATTTAACTAAATAGCAATATTAAAAAGTATTTACGCGTTCATAGATATGTTCGTTTGTTTCCTGCGTCTTATTCGCAAGATTCCGGACGATTTAACATTAAAAAAAACCTGCACAAGTTTTCATATACGCAGACATGTTCCGGAAATGCGGTTGATCAATTGTCGAAAATATGAAATCATAAGAAGTTGAGAAAGTCATAGTTATTCAAATAGCAAAAGAACGTATCTAAAAACATTGCAATAAAATTAGGTAGCTAAAAAGACATACCTACATGCCTACTATCATTAGCAGTACGCTAATGAAATTTCATACGGCTATAATAAAATAAACAAAGAGTAAATAAAGAGTATCGGTTGATTTCTCTCGCTGTTGCTATAGTAGAACTGCTATTTGTGTGAAAACAGATATTCCTATCAGAAAAACATTCAGTTACATTTCAAATAACTACGCATCGGGAACAAAATAAAACCGAATCAATGCAAAACAATCGTTGCTATTCGAGCCAATATTTTAGTCAGAAAGAATCACTCGGCGATAGACGAACTGATTGTTCTGATCTCTGATACCGTCCGTTGAAGACTGAGAGCTGGCTACGGAAGAGGGCACACAGTTTGATGAGCAACAAAGCTTGGTAAGCAGCGCAGTGTGCCATTCTAGAGGAGCGCTTGTAGTGTATATTGGCGTTAATCAGAGTTTTATCGAACACAGAGTGTGGGAGCGATTTGACCGAAAAATAGACAGAAAAATACCTACAAATAACATTCAATTTAAATTTACTCGCGCACGATAAAATTCTTAGAATAAGCGAAATACAGTAAAAAAAGTCTAAAGTATCAAAATTTTGATGAATGCCTACTATTTTCAGTTTATCAGTGTAATACAGGCTTATGAAATCTATATTTATCTGGTCGTCCGTCGGCTCGGTGTCGTATACGAAAAGAAGAAAACCTACCACATTGTAAACTATTGCTTATCAAATTGTACACCTTCTGACGTAGCCATCTCTCCTTCTATTGTTGAGCCCGGACATTCAATATGGGAGATGAAAACCGTTCAAAAATGCGCTTTCGTTCGTTCAGATAAGATTGATTCGGCAAGGCGGATACTATCTATTTCTATTTCAGCCTATTGCAGTCCACTGCTGGACGTAGGCCTCCCCCAAGGAACGCCATAGGGCACGATCTCCCGCTTTTGCCATCCAGTCGCTACCAGCCGCCTTTTTCAAGTCATCAGGCGGATACGGAAACAGCCTAATGACGGGCGGGCTGGACGATGGACGATGGTCGATGGACTACAATAGCACGTGTGGCCCTTATTATTGGTATCTGACCTGACCGCTACCAACGATTTGTCTAAATGAGATCCGGACCGTTCTGGCTTTGTTATTTTTTTTTCTATATCGCCCGCTGCTTGTGACGTGGGGTTAAGAATTGCGAGTTTCCCCCGTTAAGGTTCATTCATCGTATCGGTATCGAGGTGAAGACGATCGGTGGTTTGGAAGTTAATGCAGATATTATATATATCATCTTGTATTTTGATATTTATGCTGAAGCCATTTCAATATTACGTAATGTTTTGTATTAATATTAACGTGCCTAAACTCTAGATTAATATAGGTCTTGACGCAAAACAACAGTAATTGTCATCAAATTAGAATTTGAACATCAACACGCCAAACCACATTGCATGTTTTTGACTCCGACAACGTCAATAAGTACCTATCTACGTACATATTATAGATAAATGATAAGTACGATATAACCTCATTTGGCCGACAAAATGTTAGTAGAACATCAATTTTTTTCTACCTACATACTTAATAAAATAACTACTGAGTAATATTTGTTATCATAATCATTTGTCATGTCATGTCACATACTGCCTAATTCAATATCCATCAATTATACAAAACGCTTCACCACTATTGCTTACGATAAAACATCGGTTGAAAAATGTAAAGTACTACGTGATAGGCCTAACTATTTACCTGTCTGACCAACTTACTTGCACAGTCAAGTCATGGCAATTTGAGTCTTAAACCTATGTTAGTAAAGGCTATGGATGGTGCAGTATTGGAGGCAGTTTCCGTTGTAATCCCGTGGACCGGCGATTAATCTTCGTTTCGGCTCTCATGAGGTGGTTTGTTGTGGGTGAATTTGTGGTTACGGCGCGGCCAGTGTTGCCATTTGCGAATATCGTATAGGCGATCGGGGATGCCATGATGTAGAGGAACAATCTTAAATTATTTATTTAGTAATTTGTTTTTGCCACGTTGAGCTGTTTAAGGCGCATTTCAAAAGAAGGTAATTTGACCAATCAAAATTGAACATACAAACAGACCGACAGACAGGACGAATTGATAAGGATTTGTAGAAAACCACGAGTTTTGAACAATGAGGTGGTTAATAACAATTTCTTACAAAATTAGTAGCTTTCTTACAATTTGGCAACATCGTCGCAGTAAGCCCATGGGATGTGTACGTCATGCGATAATCCATTGTCGGCTAATCGCCACTTTTATCGAGCAGATTAGCGGCGGCTATCGAGGGCACGGATTGGTTACGTGAACAAACCGGAATTAACCAGGTACATGCAGATTTTCCTTCGTTTTCTCATGGGATTTTATTGTAGTAAGTAGCAGGGTTCTAATCACTTGGCCACCGACACCCTGGAATTGAAAATATTAATGACAAAATATTGTATCGCTCAATATTTCTGTAGCAGGGCGCGCCCGACACGCACGAAAACTCGCGGTGATGTTTTACGTACCTTTGTGACAACCCCGCCACCTTTTACCTAATTGTATTCTCGTGTTCCCCGACTTTTCCTTATATAAATACTGTCATTAAGACAGCTAGCAGACAGGTGGTAATGCCTGTGGAAGTATCGAACCCATTTTCGGGGGTGTATAAACAATACATGTTATGACAACTCTACGCTGACGTGATAAACGTTTGGGGACGTGTATTGACAATTTGTATGATTTCAATACTGATTAATGAATTTGTGTTAAAGTTACAAATAAAAGCGGCCCACCCAGCAGTTGCACCCGCTGCTACTCGTTTTCCCGTGGGAATGAGATGTTTTACGGACATGTACGAAAGGAAAGTTTATCATATACTTTCCTTTCAATCATTCATATCTTTTGTCGAAAAGCCGCATCAAAATCCCCGTCTCCACGGCAGACCGACAGGCAGAGAAATGCAAAATATGACTTAAATTCTTACTATGTATTGATTACGTAATACTTGAACTGAATGACAAAAATGAAGACGGTAATAATTTTATGGGTTGAACATGTCTGAATAAACTGAAGACTATAATTTAGTTGAAAAGCTCATTTTTAAAGGACATCAATCATCAGTTTTAATGAGACATTTTCCAAGCTGGAAACTTTTGTGATCAATATACAAAGTTCATGTAGACAAAGCTTCAAGCTTATTTTTACTTACGACGGGAGACGGTATATGCGTTTTGAGTAAGAGAATATTTGTAAATTTGTAAGTTGATATACTAATAATGTGGTAAATTATTTTATTATTTTTCAATTATAAACTGCGCAATATATACTTCAAATACTTTTCAAAGTTTTAAATATCTAAATAATTTTTTATATCAAAATTTGGGTCTCATCCTGCGAGAATCAGCAATCGCCGTAAAATGACAGAGAAGGTTGATTGAAACATCAAACGTATTGACAGACGTACCGGCTCCCAAACACGCCGTCCAGACGGCTCATACTCCAAATTGATCATGGAGAGTAAATTGTAGCAGTCGATCCCATGTGCTGCAGGCATTAAATGGGATTCTCCATAAGCCCCAATTGTTACTCGACTATTATACCAAGAACTTCGTCGTATAAATTGGCGAGCGCGGCGGGCAGAACGCTTGTTATCTCCATTCGCAATTTTACAGCTTAAGGGAACAAAATCTTGCAGTAATTATTCGGACTTAGAAGAGGGTGAATAAAAAAGGGATTCGTAGAACTTCAATAAAATTCGCAGAAACGTGCGTACACAATTTAAGATTCGATGAAGTTCAGCCTGGAGTTTTGTTTTGAATTTATGTAGGTTAGTAGAGTGGTTGCGGGCTGTCGCATCTGTCCGCGAAGCTGCGCTCAGTTAGACATTAAAGTGGCAGCAGGGGAGGCAGGCAAGAATGGAGGAGGGGGCGCATCATTACGAAGCCCCGCGTCATTTGTTTATTAAACATCCTCCGAGGTGGAACAGAATAATGGCACAGTAGACTTTGCCACGGCCGCTTTCCCTTAGAATTAAATTGTAATGATGATGCGCCTCACTCTCCGGTGTTTCGGCACCGGGAGCGAGCCTGCTATTTAGTCCCGTCACCCCGTCTTGAAGCCACAATGAGCAGGTTTCTTTAGAAGCTCGCCCAGTATGGCAATTGTCACATTGATGAAAAGAATCTCGTTGAGGGGAGAGATGCGTCTAAAGAGACGATGTTTCGTGACTCTTTACAAAGGTCAGACGGCTATTCATTACTCTACGTATCTGCGAGATTAATCGCTGCCTGATTTCAGTACGAATATCTTTTAATATTCGTCCTCTAAGAATTCTGAGAGGGTAGTGACACTGATGAGGTCTAGCGCGAAAAACCATTACTTATTTCGCTCGTAATTTGGTTAAAAGCTCAAGTAGTGTCTCGCTGTTTTGGATACATGTTGTGTAAATGAAACTCTGTGTAATTGCGCTATGAAATGGAATACGCCTGGTTGTGGAGTAAACCCTCCATGTCAAAGGATTAAACATTAAATATCACTCGGATTGTACTTGTACTGTACTCGTAATGAGCCCTACAAACAAACGCCACTTGAGGCTGTAGTGATGTTACGTAATGTACATTTTATAAAGAAAGCATTGTAAATTTCGTCCCAGTTTATTTCAATCACTCACGAAAGGGTAAATTTATTTAAGTCTAGGTATTACTTTATCTAAAGTCGGTTGGCTATTAAGTATTCTTTGCTGAGATACACGTAACTTTAAACCTTAGATGTCAAAGATAATACGATAATCCTAACCTACGCGACGAACCCATAAGCATTCTTTAGTAATAATGCGCGGTTTAAGTACCTTTTGGTGAAATCGGCTATTACATATCATAACAGAACTACCTATCCGCACCACAGTGCATAATATCTCTTACAAATAGTAAGATGAACATCAGTCTCATCACTAGCGGAAGCTGGTGCTACATTGAAACAGGGAGATGTATGTCGCTTATAATGACAACCGCCGACCTCGAGAAATAGGGTGGAAACCGCACCGTGAATGGGCCTCAACGTGAGTAGAATACTCGAATCAAAATACCATCGTCTACTCGGTATTAAAGTCTTTTTCTACAAAAATATGGAATGCATTGCCGTTTTAAAAAAAAGGTAAATATCATAGAACTAATGTTGTCTTGTAAATTTTGTAAGGGACGTCCTTTTACTACAGTAGCAGACTGTCTGACTTCGTTGTGGTAAAGGAAAAGTTAAGAAAACTAAATATTCTTATCGCAGTGACTGTTCGGTTGTCAAGCAAAGCATGAAACTATTCGCTAATATTGTACTGACAAGTTAAAAGTATAAAATGCAAAAACCATGTATTTCTTCCGTTTACTTATGTATCTGTTACCGTCATACGGTAATGGTAAATAAGCGTAAAAGTTCATGTCATTGTAGAAATTAATTTTCACTTAAAACTTGGCTCGTGCTTTTGTTTTGTTTTAAAACGGAGTCATAATCATTACTGTCCCTTCCTTAGCCATTAATCGGATGATTATTATCTAGTGTCTTCATACTTTTTTATTTTAGTCTACGTGCAGAAAGTTGATGATGGTCAGATGCTAATCTGGGTCGGAACGGAACAAAACACAAAAGTACATTTGCAGAATAAGCTAGATAACTGGCAGGTCAAATGAGCTGCTTTTTTTTTTTTTTTTTTTTTAAATATGTAATAGGCCCGCATTTGTCTGCCATCTCACCTGGTGGTAAAGTTTAAAACGATATTTTCGATAAAAATAATGAATGGTCATATCGCGCTAGTTAGGATGACGTCTAAATACTTTTATAAGATTTTTCTGTTCATTAATTCAAATTTTGAATATATTTAAAAACTATAAATGGAGTCTGTGGTTTTCCTGGACGATAGTTTTAAGCGTACAACTTTTGTATTTTATTAACGACCCAGTCATTTAGCAAAATATAATACGCTTCGAGTAGATATCAATTTTATGCACCACGCAGTACTACCGAATCCCAAAGACTTTCTTAAGTATAAACAATTTTAGACTCATATTATGAGTATGACATGTGTCGTCGACTCGGCGCGTCCTACACGACAAGAAAAAATTACCAGTTCCAAGAAATTTTTAATAAAACAGATCACTTTTTACCTACTTAATCGCACTTCGCGGTAGGTAATTGGAATTATCTATAAGCCGGAAAGATTTCTTTCGGCTTCGCGCAAAGAATGTTAATTAAAAAGTTTCCCGAAGTATTCGCAGAAGAATATGTAATCTTTTGTAAATTAATTTATAATTGGCTGCCAACTGTTTGCCTAATTTGGACGATTTTCTAACTTTTCTAAATGTGATAATGTTGATTGCTTTATAATTTCGTTTCCATTATCTTCAACCTTCGATTATATTGGATGTAAAATAAGGTGATATGAAAATTTTGTAAAAAGCTCTGCAGTAAACGGAGTTTCATCCTTCCAACTTTCTTCTTAGTAATGAAATTACAATTTGCGAATCCTTCGGTTTGTCTGTGACCACAATGGATATTAAAAAAATAAGATATGGTGTTCAATTCAATATTATCTTATTTTGCTGCTTGCCAATTTAATAGGTCATTGCTTTCAATTTTTAATTTCAACGTCAGTTTAATTTTAAATAATTTTACACATAGTATTTTAGAAAATAAAATCATGGTAGCGTAAAAATCACGTTTATAAATTTGGTTCACATGGGCATTATAAACGCGTAATATTATAGAGAGTGTTCAGGTAATTAGCGACCAAATTGAATGGGGAGGCTTATCTATTTAGGAAGTTCAAAGAATATAACGAACTGCTTATAAATAATTTATAACCAGAATCATTAGGCTTCCAAAGTTCCAATCGATACAGCAGGGGCATAGAATAATAATCGCGTCGATATGAACGCAATTATTTTATTCCTTTTATCGTTTCGTTCTTATCCATTCAATGTTGTTTATTTTCGATTTTGAGGTTGCAATAGAATGTATTAAAATTGGATCGCGCGCGCCCCTCTGTTATGGTTGTAAAAGCACGGATGAGTCAAGACACGACCCCTGACTTCAATTAATTTTTACGCGACTTTAAAATATACTACCAACCTCTCCCGATTCGTGAAGTATTCCTAAGATTTTATTAGCGAAACGTAACTTCACGCAAGTATAGAATTTCATGGCTTCATATTTTAATGGAGAAATTATGTTAGGAATTCTTTTAGAGGTGCCATTAAAGCGTTTTTACTGGCATTGAAGCTGTTATGGGTGGTTAGAAAAAACGAAATGTTGTACGGCGATGTTTCTATAATAATCCGAGGAGGTTTTAAATCTTCAAGCAATCACTGTTAAGATTTTATAAGCTTTGAAGATTCACGCTCCGTTTTCCGATTCGTTTTCTCTCCTTTGAGCTATCGAGGCTAAACTCGTTTCAAGCTAGGGCTAGTTACTACTACCTTCAGCAAGTCGAAGTAACATAAATCCGTAGTTCACCCCGGGGACCGAATGTGGGGTAATTTGTGAGCGCGAGTAGCGCCGGCGTCGCGAACATTAACTATTAAATTCGTTGCATATTAAACTACACCTCGAGAGTGGTGTAATCCTGGATCTCAGTGTTCACCTTGAAAGAGTCGAGGTACATATATCACTGGTGTTCCTTGGCCTTTAGGGTGCTGGAGACGGGCAATCGGCGGTAGATTGAAATAATTATTTTTAACTTGATCCTAAGCTGACGAGCTTGCTTGAGAAGATTTGACTGAAGATTGAAGATTTTGATTAGAGGAAACCTTTACGTATGTAAGGATCGTAGTAAGTGGAAGGATTAGAGGTAGTTTTTGCCTACCCGAAGAGAGAGGCGTGATTTGTGTACGAATGTGAATCTTTGAATACTGGTTAAGTAAATTCGTCACTCATTAAAAATTTCACTTAAGGCTGAATGAAGGATGATATCTTGCAGATAAACTTAAAATGATAAGAAGTACAAAGGGCACAACGAGTCATTCCTATCAGGAGATTGAACGTGTCTGGTGTTCTTCATAAACTAAAGATTTCTGCGCCCAGAGCATAAAATTTCGCTTATTTCGCCGGTGATTGCAGTTTCAAATAAGATTTAAAGTAAAAAAAGAGAAAGAAGTTTAGTTAAGATTAAGAAATATACATTTTATTTTTTTATACGTCTTACGCAAGTACATGATGTGCTTTTTCAATTCTTGGATGAAAATGTTATTCTACCTGAATGACGTTCTAAGAAGAGATCCATGGTCAAGAAAATAAAAATTGAAAAAATAAGAAAAAAGATAGCACCTTCTAAATTTCTGCTTCATTCGCAAACAAGCTGCAGGAAACGAATGTACGGAACCCCTCCACGATAAATCTCAGACGATTTGAAGGTTCTTAAAGAAAGGTGGGGTTCCCTAAAAATGCCTTTGTTTTCGACGGCAACAGGCCCTCTCGCCAGGTTGAGAGTCCCAAACCCCACTTGACACGCTTCATTTTTACCTTTAAATTGAAACTGGAGCGAGGGCTTCTATGCGCCGTGTATCAACGTTCATTATGAATTAACAGGATTTTCACAAAAAGTCCTCCGCTTTTCATCTTTCCTGTGCAGTACTTTGGTTCGCCTTTTAAGTTATCGGTTTTAAACTTACGAGTGGCTTCATTATTGCGGTTGTTGCGTAATCTGAGATCGCGTATTTCCGACGATTCTTCCCATGTTGGTGCATATTCTTGAACAACTACTTTTCCCATCGGGTGCGGCGCACTGCGGCCGTGGCAATGTACTTTCGCTGACCCCTTGCCTCCTCCCACGAGGAGGATCTCTTTCACTCCCGGGACTTTCTTCGGTGATCTATCTCCCTCGCACTTGCTGCGCGCGCGCTTCCCGGGTACCGAGGTAATAACATTCTACGACGCGGTACGCCGCCGGAGTGGAACGGGTTCTGTCGATTGCTTGGACGATTATTTGTATGAGAGACAATGGTCGACATGGATACATTTAACTGTCTGCTTTTAGATGGATTTTAAATTAAGGAAGGATGCTTTCCGTACGTGATCGATTCTCCAGACGTCATTTTTAAAATAGGACATCATATGTACCTGATTGCAAAAACGATTACTAAGTTATCCAGTATTGTTATTGATTAATTTGGCTGCTCTTTTCCTAAAATAGTAGAGTACAAGGAATTTTGTCATCGCTGCATACGTTTCCATCTATTGCAATTATAGAACACTTGAAGAAACAATGGCCACCAAAACATTTCCTATAATAGAAAAACCAGAAAAACCATTCCTGTATAAAAGCGCATCATAATAGTGAGCACGATGAATGCAATAGAAACGCTCGGACACGGCCGCCGCGTCCGCCAGAGTCGTCGGAGAAAGCGGAGACGAGGTAAACAATGCATCACAGAATATAGGTACCTACAGAGCCTGAGTTGTAACTAGGTTTGGCCCAGAAGGTTCTATAAACTTCAAGTACCTACAATTTAGCTCTATTTTCCAAGCTATTAATATTACAATATGATGTAATTTTGCTGTGACTGATTGTGAATTTGGTGATGGTCTAACAATTAGTTTACAGTCTTTATGAACATATTCTAAGTTGTGATACTTCGGCTTAGAATTTAATAAATTAAGATTTCACTGACATTTTCAACATTCAAAGAAGTAAATTTATTGAATGTTTTAAATACTGATCCTACAAAAACTAAATCAGCTGATCAGTATGTGGGCAGGTACTTTTATTTTTCGTACCGGTGACTATAGCAAAATTTCTGTCTATATCTGCAATAATGATGCATTACTGCATTGAACATTAGGTATGTGTGTTATGCAGGCATTGGAGAAAGCTAGCGATGTAGCGATATTGCAAAACAATGAATCGCACAGGTAGGTACACATCACACACACATATATCACACCTTTATCCCTTGCGGGGTAGGCAGAGCGTTAACGGCCGTAAAAATACGGCCACTATCGCCACGTCTGACATTTTTGAGGATTGTTTTCCAAGATTGTTTCAGAAAACATGTGTATCACCATAGTGACAGGTTGTCAGCCTGTCGCCTAAAAATTGTAATACACCAATACTTCCGAGTCCCTTAGTCGCCTCTTACGACACCCGCGGGAAGGATATGGGGTGATGCTATTCTAAGCCGGCATCACACGGTATCACACGGTACGGTAGGTACACATAGTGGGAAAGAATGTACTTGAACGTACCGATAAGTAGGTATTTGATATACCTAGCTATTTTGATTTTTGATTAAATTGTACAGCACACAAATAAGATTACTGGACTGAATTGTAGAAGCTATGTTTACTAAATTAGTTTAGATCTTATATGTACTTTCTTGCCCCCTAGTTCTAAAATACACCGTATAGCCATACAGTAAACCATGCTACCAGCAATTCCCAGTGGGACAGACAGTAAGTAGTGTCATAATGATGAGCTCTGTCCTGGAACACACCACTCCGAAAGTGGTAAATCCCCAAGATTTTTAAGCTGGAATACCCAAAACCGCATATGACTGTTGATAGATACGAGCATTTAGATACGAAAATAGAATAGCTGTAGTTTATAAAGTTTGCAAGAGAAAAACGTTTCAAGAAGTCGCTTTTATAGGTTCGCACACGATGTTATAATACGTAAATATAAAGTTTACCACGTGCCGTTTCCCAGGCGAAACAAAGGAAGTACTTACTCATTATTTACCGAAGCATCTTATCATATTAAATACTTTCTTTAACGCGTAATTTTCCGTGTTCCATTTAAGATGAAAGCTCCTCTATAACTTGTTACTTAATAACCTCTCAACTGCACAACGGACCGTAATTAAATTTTGCACGCAGTCTTCTCGACACAAAAGATAGTTTCGGTCCCGGCCAAACATCGAGTCCCTTTGGGAGCTTGGATAATTTATAGCGGACTCCAGCTGACCGATAGAGGAGCATACAAACCACAGATTAATCTAAAATAATCCGAAACCGATTTACTGTTAGAGAAAAGCATCGCCAGTCTCAGGTATACCCTTACTTGAGTTACGGATTACGTGGGAGTGCGGAGGAATGATCCCGGGGAGTTCGGAAACGACACTTGAAGTAGGCAATCGAGCGCCATTGCTATTTCGACTCTATCCATAAAAAATTTAGGACGACATTCGTTAACATCGCACTCCAGGGAGCGACGTTCTAGTCTTACGAGCATATCGTCACGTGTAATCCAAAAGGTTTGAGATCGTGGAGGCTGGAGGCGTGTTTTGACGGTTAACTCCGTGTGTTTGGGTGCACATTCGGTTGCGCAGGCGATGCCCGTAGGAGAGCATGCGACTGGCAACATTCCATCGCACAATGAGTAATTTAAAAATTCAAAAACTCGTCGAGGCTCGGCGCGCGCCGTGCGGCCCTACGAGTGTTCTGCAATTGAGACTGTTATCTGCCTGCATGCTACACTACACCGCCACCGCATGAAAACACGGTTACCTACGAGGGAAAATCAATTGAATTTACTGAGACAAACAAAAACGTTCGTTTCGTTCATTTTTAATCCAGCGAGCGGAACACGACGATGGTTGCTGTATCAGACGGGGTTAAGTGCTCGAATCAGACGCTGGATGGAATGCTTCTCTCGTGCCTCGTCCTAATTGGTAAACATTCGTTGAACAAATGCGCGAGCGCTCGCTCTCTCCACTATTTTAAAATGAAATTCTTTCGACGCAAATATTTCCAATAATTCCATCGAAGCTGTGCTACGATCTGTTTCGTTTTTGAAATACCGAAATTGCCATTTAATTGGGATGTAATAATAATGTGTCGGTTATTTTGATGAGCTCTATATCCACAATCAATTGGCACAGTACCTATGGTATGTTTGGTATTTCTGCATTCCAACACAACGCATACTCAAATGTTTTTCCGACCGGATATCACAATCACAACAAAATATTTAAGAAAATATTTGGACATCGAATACGCGGAATATCTGTAAACAAAACGGAGCGGTACTGAAAAAAATACTAAAAGATTTCGCTTGTTTGAGAAAGACTATAATGGAAACCACTGCTACTAGTTAGGTACCTATTTTAACTGGTAGATACCTGGGTCTAGAACTAACAAGAATAATTAAAACAATGCCAATGCTTGTTTTCGTGTAAGTAATAAGAAACAGATTTTTATAAAGATTGGATTAAGTTCAACGATGATCTTCATTATTTAAGACCCATTCTCTTGTCGGTGGTGCAGCCGTCATTCGTTTCTTTTCTCCACCAGTAACTTCAACTCCTGATACACACAACGATGATACCAAAAAATAGTTGCAACACCTAAAAACAATATTGTATACTGAATTCTCTTCTCTGAATCAATATAACAAAAGTGAAGTTCGGGTAAACTTTTGCGGGAGGTTTTTTGGTAACATTCGGTGAGTGGTTCTGGTAAAAACTGTTCAGTAATTAGTCTTCAGGCGTGAGTGCTACATCTAGTGGCGTCTAGTGGTATGCACTCTGACCGCAGTATACCCAGTGTATACAGGGTGTAAGGAATGGTTGAACAAAAATTTAAATTCTCCATTCAGCCTTTAATACTAAGTAACATTTTAAAACAAACTCTCTCAAAAAATATGCAGATTGAAGTAGTGATACAAATCTTATGAAGTCAATAGATTTTATGCGCAAATCAAAAATTTTACTGATATTTCCGAGTATAACAATATCATTCTTCAGTGTTCCTCTTTTCGTGTGGGACACCGAGTAATCCAAAAACCCGATGAACCCTACATGAATCCAGGATTTCAGTTGTACGAACCTATCTCTTAAACCCTGTATTGTAGCACTATGCCGATCGTCGATACGGACGTACGGAAGCGAACACAGTCACACACTTGCAACTGCACAAGCGAAGTGTACAAACAAACCAATGAGTGCATTGTGGCGTGTACTGTACAGGAATGCGAGCTGTGCACTGTGGTATACGAATGTGAACAAGGCAAACGGATTACGGACAAAGAAACATACAAATACAAATTCACATTCGATACTCCATTTATATTATTTTGCAAGATACTTTTTCGGTTTGATTATTTGTCGAATTTTTGCTACGATTTCGTGCAAAATCGTTCAATATAAAGAGGATTTTTTATCCGAAGGTAATACAAGCTACTTGACCTCAAGGAAATATCATATTAAGCGAAAAACACACTCGACGCACGACGGAGCGCAAAAATATCATAGAGATCTGTCAGATCCATACTAGAAATGTCAATCCCCCATAATAAAACCACTCAACCGCTGTTGACGCAGCGCTATCGCAGTGTTATCCGTAGAGTGCGGTTTTAGTATGGGGAGTGACGTTTCGGTGCGATATTTTTGCGCTCCGTCGTGCGTCACGTGTGTTCTCGCCTTATCCAGTGAAAACGATTCGAAAAAAGAGCTTGGACGTAAGTATAGGCCAGGAAACTGAAATTTTAAAAATACATTTTATTAAATAGGTAGGTACTCGAAGCTACATAATCTCATATTCTCGTATTTTTCGTGAAAAGTCGTCGCCTTCAACAAAGTGCACAAAATCACAAGTTTTTAAAAAAAACTGACTTAGAATATTCGCTCAGAGCTCAATTTTACACATGAACGGGTTTGCACTCTAGTCAAATGCAAAATAAATTTGCTTCACCATACGAGAGTGAGTTTCTAGCGATTAGGAACAAGAAAGTTTTCCAAGATCCATCATGCAACAAGGTATAGTTCAGAACTGAAATGTTTTATACTTAGGCGAAACTCGTTAGAAATATTTAAAGGAAGCTATCGTCAAAATCAATACCTTAATTGACTTACCTCCGAAAAGTTTGGTTCACATCACGAAATTAGGATTTTTGGACTGATAGTAATACTATAGTCCGAGCCAGGTGTCGCTATATATTCAGAATGAGGGATCGTCTGTCAAGTTTAGCGCACAGTAATAACAAAAATAACTGCTCGTACCTACGCTGACTTTATCATTCACACGAGCGCCACCTACTAGGAACTAAACGATAATAAAAGTCCCATTCACCAACATTCCATAAATGTTGAGAAACAAGAAGTTTATTTCAAATGGTTACCCAAAAAGCTGAACCATGACGGGAGCAAGGACCAGAGTAGAGCAAACTGAACGCCAGGAAACAACAAACAAAAAATGCACCTGCTATTCAAAATCACGATCAGCTTTCTTACCCTTCACCTTTATTATAAAAAGTTAAAAAAAATGCTTCTAGGGGAAAGTTGTTCAGTTTTGCGGTCTCAACGCACTCTATCAGTGCTTAAAGAGACAAAAAATGGACCTGATTTACAAAATCACGATCAGCTTTCTCACTTTTATTATAAAAAGTTTTTAAAAAGTTTCTATGGGTAAGTTGTTTAATTTTGTGGCCTGATTTGATAACACTTGAAAAAATTTCCATACACACTGTCATAACACCCGGTATACCTTAGTTTTCTCACCAATTGTACCGCACGATTCGTATAGGGACCCTTAGCATTCTGGTTGAATGGGTAAGTGAGAAGGGGCTTGAACACGCACTGGTAAACCACAATTTTGCCAATAGTGGCTACCAATGTAACACTGTGTGACTTCATTGATAGATTTGACTGTACTTAATCGATTAAGGCCCGAATCTACTAACCTAAACCGCGAATGGAAACGGAAAAGGTAAGATATAAGTTTGGTTTGATTTTGACGTTGTAATTTTTTAAATGTACAATTTCATATGTTCAAAATATAATTTTTAGCTCACATATAAGGTGTCAAAATATTAGCTGCAAATACTTTAGGGCGTGAGTCAGCCAATGAAACTGAACAACTTTCTCCAAGGAATATAGGTCAAAATATGTGTCATTTTTTTTGAACTCCCATACAAAGTGACTTGGTTGGTCGGTAGTTTTGTAAGGGATGTCCAAAATTTATTTCATATTTCTACCAATGTTACTTGGGGAAAGTTGTTTAGTTTCATGGGCTAGTTTGCCCCTTAAAATATTTGCAGCTATTTTTTTACAGCCTGTATAAGTAGCTTTAGCTATACGCAATATTATTTTACAGTAAATAAAAACCAGGTAGAGTTTGGGAGTTGCAGAAAACTTGGACCAGTTCGCTTTGATACTTGTGGAAATGTAAAAGTTCTGTTGATTAGCCTTCCCCTTTTTTATTTTGGCGTATCTTTTACTTTTGATGTTTCTACGACTTCTGACGGTTGCTTATCGTCAGACATATTTTACTGACCTAAAAAACGGAGTAGGTTTTCAATTCGTCGCGAAATTTTTTAAGCATGTTTTTATGCCTGGAGCCTTTTGGAAAATTCTTTTTTTGTGAGAAAGCGTATTCTCCCCAGCTTACATAGTCAGTCTCATGGTCAGAAAATGATGCTCAACTCTTGGAGAAATAAGTAAAACCCTACATTTTCCATAGATAACTTCTTTTCAGTTGAAGTCGGTTCCACATTATTTATTATTTTTATGTAATAATTGATTTAAAGAATTTATGACGAAACCGTATTACAAAAACAGCTTTGAGTTTTTGTAAAAGGCTGTCCCACTGCTACGACATAACCGATTTCTTCGTAAGAAGACTCTTTTGATGGTAGACAAAGGTAAACGGTAAAATCCCCTTAAAACGTGTCTATAGCAAAATTTATACAAATACAGGGAAAAACCATTTAAATCATAGAACATGCAGTAGCCCGAATATTTTGAAAAACACGATAATTTGATTTATCCACTTTGCATAAAAATTACCTGCCACAAAAATTGCTTGAAAACTAGATTTTAATTGTATTGAAATAAGGTATAAATTTCAAATACTCACCGTGTCGGAAGCAGCGTAGCGCGCCCCGCACTCAAGTAGTGAAGATTCACTCACCTGAAACAGGCCAAATGGTTGGGATTAGTTATGGCGTCATTGCATAGTGCCCTCTCTGTCTAACTAGGTATGTGTGAAAGAAAAGGAATGACGTTAATTATTGCCGAATGATACCGACTTTGAACTGCATCACCTCATCTCTTTGCCACTACAAGTGTCTACTAAGAACTGGAAGTTATATGTAAAAATAAGAGATGGTCTGATACAAAAATTCTGTAGTGACATTCAAAATACATAAATATAAGGTTCTTCGGTTTTGGCGAAAACCACCGTTTAATGCTAACTCTCTGTCTACTCCGCAGGTGATAAAATTATATAAATATGTTTTTAAAACCAGTAGATAAATAGGTATACCAGCCTAGAAAATTTCTTTAACTTTTGACTTTCAGACGTCGTTTTAGGACTCACAGCATTTGAAAGCAGTGTGAAGTGCAACGATTTTACATTTCACTTAGTCTTGCTACGATAGCAAACTGTTGTATAAATAAAAATGTAGAAAGACGGTACGAAAAGCTGGTCATTAAATTTTATTTTTCGTGTTGGTCCGCGTGAAAAACGGGAATGTTATGTTTTGAAAAAGATAGTGACTATTCAGGAAAAGTATCCTGTGAATTTCTGAAGACTAAAAGGTAGTGAAAGAGGGTCAATAAAATTTTATATCATTAAGATTCGACAAATTTTAGCTAGTAAGAATTTTAGTGAGCAATATATTATAAGATACCAATTTATGTTGTTATTTTTTTAAGATCTACGTTTTTGTGTCGACGACTACGGATGTCCGGTTTCTAGTCTTTATCAGATTTCTGTATCACAAGTTCCTACTTAAAATCTCAACATTTGAATTGATTACAGCTATTACCGCTCAACTATCAACCCCTCCGGACGACTTTGACACTTTCTTAAGCTTGGCCCTTTTTAAACTTGGCACTTTCCTAACTCGTCTCTTTTTTAACTCGCCATTTTTCTTACTCAGATTCGCCATTTTCTTAACTTGGTACTTTCCTAACTCGTCTCTTTTTCAACTCGGCATTGTTCGCATTGAAACGAAAACAGGTCGTTCTCCGATAAGTCGCAGAATGTCCCCGGACATATTGCGAACGGGAGATTTTTTATCCCGCGTGAAAAAAACGTTTCGCGAATGGGACATTCTGCGACTAATCGTCGTTCTCAGGTATAAATTAACTACAGATAAGTTTTAATAAAACAATGACTATCTCCGAAAACCTTTTTGTTCTTTAACTAAAACCGCTTTCTATAACTTAAAAATAATGGCGAACCGCCTGGCTAAAATGGTGTATTCAACTTAATCTAAGCTAAGCCTAAAATCTTGAGATTACTATTCAAGTAGGTTTTAATCTAATCGCTCAAGTAGCCAGTACCTATCCGGACTTCGTAGTTAGTTTTCTAACACACAATTTGTAGGGTTCCATAGTCAAAATGGTAAAAAACGGAACCCTTATAATTTTATTTATTATTTTGTATCATCATCAGCGTCTTTTGACGTCCACTTCAGGACATACATTTTTTTGAATTTTAAGAAAATGGCGAGTCAAAAAGGAGACGAGTTAGGAAAGATTCAAGATAAGGAATGAGACGAGTTAGGAAAGTGCCAAGTTTAAAAAGGGCCAAGCTTAAGAAAGTGTCAAAGTAGGAAAGTGCCAAGTTTAAAAAGGGCCAAGCTTAAGAAAGTGTCAAAGTCGTCCAGAGGGCTATCAACGATATTCAAACTCGCAATCAAAGACATTGTATCGAAACTCTGACCGTCCGAGTTGGATAATATATTTGCTCCGACCAGTCTAACTGCCCTAAGCGGGCCCGCCGGTCGCTGGCAAACCATGGACACAATGAGAGTTGCCAGATCAGATGACTGGAGAGAATTAGGACTTTCCTATATCACAGATCTCGAGCAAATTTTAGGTGTCATATCAGATGCCTTTCCATTAGGTTGAAATTTTGACATTTGAATTATATTGATACTCAAAACTAGACAATTAACTTTTTGTTACAAAGCCAATAATGTGTAACAAAAACTTAATTAATATCAATGTCTAGTGTTTGATTAAAACACCGAGTGGTCAAAAAAGTACTATCTTGTAGACAATTTCTAAAAAAATAGTAAACATGCAACTACACAAAGTACATTTCATTGAAAAGAAGCTTTTTCAGCGCCACCTATCTTCACTTGAAAATTGGCTACAAAGTTTTCTATTGACCTTTTTCCAGCAGTGTCCCATTAAATGCTGATATGATGTGTGAATTTATTTATATTAGGTAATATACACCTAGAAACTTGGGAAAGGTGACCAATTATAAGTATGATACGCCAAAAAACTGACAACACAAATAATTGAAAACCCCGACATAGAACGCAACCAAACTTTTTTTAACACGATCTTCATTACTAAAATTATAATATCTATCGCGAATTTGATAAATCGTCATAATTTAACAATAATATGCATCGCATCACCGCTTCCTTTGAAATGCAACCCATTTTTTATTTCAGCTTTATTTTGGTATAATAACTTCATTTGGTACAGCAATGCTGAAGTGCAACCCATTTTTTATTTCAAGTTAGCTTTGGTATAACAAGACAGCAACGCTGGCAACACCGTGCTCGAGGCAAGCCATGGCCACAATAGATCGTTTAGCAATTCCCGCTCATAATGAAGTTAAGCGCAGATTGTGGCGGGTTGTCTCTCTATGCCCCTATGAATAGTGAGCCGCGCTTTGTGCCGGCCACGGGCGGGCTATAGACAATGTCGGACTGACTGATTCAATTTGAACGGATATTCGGGATATTTGAGTGCTAAGTCCTTTATGAAATGCTTGGGGAAATTTTCCTTTGGGGTCAACTGAGACGTTGAATTCTATGAAAAATATGTGCATTATTGAAGCCTACGTTATCGCAGATGCACAGGACATAAGATACACACCTCTTCAAACTATACTATAAGTTGTAAGAGAAAATATTTTAGTGTGTATAAAAAAACTCGCATCGAAACCTGTTGCTTAATTGTAAAGGAGCTAGCCCATAGCTAATGCCCATGAAACTGAACAACTTTCCCGTGAAACAATAAGTCTTAATATTAAAAACGTTTTCCGACCCCCTCCCCTACGAGTTGACTAGGTCGGCTGGTAAAGTATGGGAGGTCCAAAAAATTTTTTTCGTATTATAATCTATGTTCCTTGGGAAAAATTGTTGCTTCATTGACTGGTTCGCCGCTTAAAACAGATAAAGTTGATTTTTTTTAGATCCTGTATAGGGTGAAATTTTACCAAAATCTCAGGACGAGCTGGTAATAAGTAGGTAACAATTTTTCCTCAAGGAATGATCTATCATGTATATTGACTCTGTTGGCTGGTACATTTTGCTCAGTAATGCATACGAACTAAATTCGCTCACAGAAATGTTTATAAACCGCTCATTTTAGAATCAATAGATATTAAGCTCACAAAGAACTTAATAGTCATTAGTCCCGATTGACATTCAGCGCTATTTGCTATTCTAATCAATCGCTAACATAAACAAGGCACTTAGGGGATAATACAAATAAGTTCAACTGGTATTTCATTCTATACAGGGTGCTAATTTTTATGCAAGCCTTAGTTTAAGGGTAGGATAAAGTTTGATAAGGGATGCCGTTAAAATCTTTAAAAACACTTTTTCTTAATCGAAAGATTCAAACACCTAGGTTCATAAACTCAAAGTTCATTAGAACAAACCACACCTTTTTCCCTTGCTTGGTAGGCTGAGCGTTAACTTTATTTATAGGGTAAAATATAAATAATGTCCAGGAATTCAAATATTTAGCGGCTTGCTTTATCAATGCTTAAGCTGCCCGTGAGTTAAGGCTCGCATTTGAACTAACACCTTATATACGTTCTAATTAGCGCGATTTTTTGCTCGACTGCTCCAATAGGCGACTTATACTAGCGAGTAAATATAGTTAGTATTCTATGCTAATGCTAGTGACTGAGAAATGATCAATTGATTATATTTTTTAATCTTCACTATCACGTGCTAGTATATTTTAATTTATCGTAAGTATCAGTTTTTGGTATAAAATCTACAAACAAACTTACCACACAAATGATATTTATCTGAAATACTATTCCTCCATTTCATCACACGATAATCGAATCAAAACTAAATATGTACTTGCTGACATCTCGAATTTCTTCAGCACCACTTGAATTCTTATTCGATTAAGCTTCGAAAGCTCCACGTAAACGATTCCGGAATCGAATAACTCTCAACCCCTTACTATAATACTCATAACTCTGGATTCATACGTTGACAATTGCCCAACAAATCGCACGGTGAATTCGGCAGTACAAATATTTTCACAGGGGTAAATTTAATGCGTCAACCTAATATTTTAATCGAAAACTATTGACTTATTTTGCTCTAAGTGCTTTTATAACAAAAAAATATTGCTCAAAAAGGTCCATTATTATTTCACTAATATACTTATTGCGCTTCACAAACATTTCGAATTTTAGTATCAACTAAATAGTGAAAAGAGTCGACATAGCCAAGAGCCAGAAAAAAGCAGGATCTATTTTGGAACTAACGTACCTTTTGTTAATGAATTAAGCTACTTACATTCTTATTTTACATGCATAAATAATTTTATAATGTAAATATTAATAAAAACATATTATTTTTAAAAATGTACTTTGAAGATTAATGATTAATTAGGTGCTGAATAAATCATTTCACTCAGCATTTATACGATACACAACCTAAATTGGGGCACAATCAGTACTTTTGGAGTAACCAAGACAAAAAGGGGAATAAATTGAGGTACGTTTAAACATGATCCTTTTCGTCGGCACAAGACGCGTCAAGTGCTCAGTTACGCGCTACGCGGAGCGTGAGCGGATCACACGCGCTCACGGGCCGAAACATCGATGTGAGCTTGTCATCATTTTTCCATTGTTATTCATTTAAAAAGATAAAGCGTTCAACATGAAAATCGAGGCACGAAAATTATTGTAAGTGGCAAATTCTCAGCGTCCTTTTGTTATTTCTTATCAAATAATGGGTTTGCTCTTGATTCTAGACCGAAGACTGAGGCGAAGATGTTCTGAATGCCTACTAACCTTGCCAATTTTTGGTGGATGCCTACTTAGATAATGGTAAGGAATCGTAGCTTAGCGCGTAGTATCTTTCGGATCAGTGCTACGTCCCGTACCGGTTTCGTAGGCTTAAGAGTAGCCTAGATTTGATAAGCATTTTTTGCGAGGCAATAAGTCGTCTACAAAATGCTGGTGCTACATGAAGAGTGAACGTAAGATGACTCGTAATAACAAAGTAGGCCTTTGAAGAACTTGGACACCAGGCTCTGTTGTGTTGGGCAACTCGGTTTCCCATGCGAAAAGAAAATAGCCCAAATGTCGCCTGTCCCGAGAAGCTGCCAGCAGACCGAACAGAAAGCATGATATTGATGAAAGAAACAGAAATATGTTTAGCTCCTTCGACTTTTTTCGTTTGTGTGGGATACCGAGTCGTCCAACGACACTTCCTCACGTATATATATTTGTGTAGGTAGCTGAGTGAACCAGACTTAATAAGATGGACAGGACTTCCGCAAGCAAAGTACCGCCTGAAACTATTAGTAGGATCATATTACTCTTAAACGTCAAACTATCTTCTCGTCATAGTCACAGGAAAACACAATTTCCAAAATTCAGTGCATTAGGTGATCCTAACTTGAATGCACTCATGCATGCTGCCTCAGGCTGATCATGTCAAAAGTTAGCATACAACTTGCACCGACAGGTCTTAAACGAAACTTAAGATAACTTAACCGTGTCTTAACTAAGTTATTTCAACAGTTATATGTTTGCGTTAGGAATGTTCGAGCGAGGGAGGTTAACAAGGTAAATCCCAGCGCAGCATAAGATACGCTCTGCACTGGGTTGCCAGCTACAAGTTGCAGAAATCTCCGAAAACTATCAAAACTTTCTGAAGGTACATGTTTTCCATAATATGCTTTATTTAGCCTAATCTCATACTCGGGATAGCGAGACAATGATTAAATCGGAAGGAAATAATATTTAAGTACCTAGCCTAAAACTATATTCTTTAAATACGGTCAGATTTCCATTTCTCTATCACCGGAGCTAATACGAATGTCATTAATAAGCGATATTTTTATTAAATGTTTGATAAGCAATTGCTTTGACTGAAATATACATAACACAACAGTAAATAATAATTATATTCTGTTCTGAACTTATCAAACATTAACTTTTATATTGTAATCAGTAGGTAAAAGAGTTCGACATTAATCAATTTTTGCATTATTTATTAATTTTTATTGTATTCTGTCAAAACTAAATAAAAAATCAAATCTCTCTCTCTCTCTTTCTCTCTCTTTTCGGGTGGAACACTGAGTCGTTCAGCGAAAATCAAATAATGCAGGCCGAGCACTAGTTTAAAACTACATCTCATCTGACCTTTGCATCATCACAGACAAGCATATAAATTGAACCAGTCGACTCGACAGAAGAAGAGCAACAAGACTAGTCTAAAAACGTTTTGAACATATGGCAACACTCTAGTTGAGCGTATCTACTTCAAGTCGATGTACAGCTATAAATTACACCCATGAACGAGCTATGAACCTTCTCACTGGATGGAAATCATAAGCATTAATTCAGCGAAGAAATATGAGCATTATCTTACGTTTTCCTCAAGAAAACGAACGATGTGTGTGAAAAACTGCATGACTTTATAAATGCTGGAAGATGAATGAATCTACAAAGTAATTTATATGATTCACAAAGCTATGTAAATAAATCTACTATTCAAAACATCTTGTGAATAAAATTAAACACATTGGTGTTAGTTTTAACAAATATTATCCGACAAGCTCATGCTTGTAAGTAAACAAAGTCGTGAACCAAATCATTTGATTTCGTTCACGACTTTGTTTACTTATATTATAACAGATACGTGATTGTGCGAGTTCATAACTTTCACAAATTTTAAGTCTATCTAACTAAAACTTATGCTCAGTACGTAGGTACCTATCATAAACAAAATAAATCTTACCTTGGTACCGCTAAAAAAAAGTTTTACGCAAGCCAAACCGAGATGACATACCAGCCGACTTCAAGAATAGTTCCGACAAAGGACCAACCAATTTCATTAAACCGAAGTACAAACAAGAAAATAGGCTGTTCAACTAACTAAGAATTAGTTGTCACGACTTCAAAGTCAACATTCTCGAGGTAAATAAAACGTTGAGATTAGGGAACTTACCACTCGACCACTGGGTTCTTTGATCACGGAATACTTGGAGTTTCGACTTCACTCGTCAATACAATATGGTTGCCGATGGCTCCTTTGTTCGTGGACTTGTAAGGCCTCTTTCACAACGCAGCGCAAAAATAATGCTGCGCTAACGAATCCGTCTGTCAAATCCATGATAGAAACGTCACTTCCCATACTAAAACCACTCGCGACGGATGTCCCAACGCAAAACCGCTGTGTCGTGCCAAACGACGTCATTTTGCCCGAAATTTTAGTCGTGGCGTTGGTTCAACGTTATCTTAGCGTTCGTTTGACGGGCGTCAGAAATGCGCCGCGTTGGACGTTGAGTGTGAAAGAGGCCTTGCCCACTCCTTCCGTAGTTCCAGCGAAAGTATTCGATAAGGGGAAATTAGTAGCGAAATGAAAACATTTGATCGGCGCGTGGCGGATAAACTTTTGGGGTCCGACGTCAAAAACCTTTTAAAGTAATTACCGCCTGTTTGTTTATTGCTAAACTAGTAGAATTTCCCGATTACTTTCGCTCTTTGCCCTTTATTTTGATAGAATTTATCATTCAGCTATGGAATCGCTTTATGGTCTTTTGCTATATCGGATGAAGGTAGATTTAGAATTTATCCTTCACTATTTATGGCGTTTTGACTATGGGGATTTATAATGTTATAAACTAAAGAAAAACGGGCTGATCTTGCAAGAGCTGAAAGTTTTAGTTGAAAACAGACCTATAATAACAAATGGACTAATACTGTTGGTATACTGAGGAAGAATTTTTTAAATTATGTTCTCAGAATGAAGATATTATACACCGTAATTTCAACGTAAGTCTTCAGTGTATTATTTTCTCCTTATATAATGTGAAACAATTTTTAAATTGAGCTATAAAGGGAAGCCAGGTAGCGCTCGACCAACGCAGGAGGGAATTTAATAAAGTAACACGTATTTTATCGTGAATTATTTTTACAAGGCGTATTTTGATATTTCTGAAATTAATCCGACAGTTCACGGAAGCACAAGGCGTTTGGGATATTTAACGTATAAAATTAATTTTCCGCAGTTTTGAGAGCGAAAATTTCATAGCTGTAATTTTTTTACAAAGGCGGATGCAACGGCGTTTATTAAGCGTGTTCTGCATAGTGTAAGTAAACAAGCATGGGCTATTTGTGAGTAAGGAAATGGCCGGAAATAGCTTGAAGTAATGAACATAAATTAAACAGCGGCTTGTTCGGGCGCGGGAGAGCCCACGTGTTTGGATTGTAATACGCTTTCGGAGAATGCGCGTAACTCACAGATTTACGTTTCAGGAGTTAGAAAGATTAAAAGAAGCAAGCAATAACTGCGAGTTTCTATCTTTTTACATACTAATATTATTTGTTTTTAAAACATCACAATAAGACGTAAGCAGTAGGTAAATATTAATTTTAGAATGTTTAGGTGTAGGTCTGTAACTAACTTCGTTATGACTCGTAGATAATTACTATATATAATAGTACGAGGAAAACTCTGTACCTTACTGAAAAGGTACTAAAGGTAATAAGACCGTCCATTAGGAAGTTTCTTGAAGAAATATAAAAAGGAAATAAAAAACAAAGCTACAATACAAACCTTTCAAGTATCCACTCAGCTTAATAGCAAGGGCCAATAGAATCGATACATAAAAATTATTTCGGTTTGATACTTAAAACTTTGACGTTACGACCTCTATAAAAAGAAATCGCCCCGGAAAACAATCCTTTTAGCCGCCGACTGTACGTGACACTGTTACTTTGTTCCTTCTACACTTTCGCGAATGTAAAATCTTTCATAAGCTGCGATTGAAGACGATAGGGAAGCAAAAATATTCTCGATACCATTTTTACTTATTCCACTACCGATAAGCAAGATTTTTTAATCCTTCCCTGCCTTTGTACGATCCGTAGTCTCATCCATTCAAAGCCTGTCGATTTTTATTAACATATCGACCATAAAACGGACAGGCGAGATCCTGCGTCGATTTTTTCCTACTTTCTTGTGCAAGCTTTTCACCGGCCACTTTTGTTGTGACGCTACGTTAGCATTTTTAACACACGGTGCATGTTGACGTTGTAAAAAGCTATTTTTTTTTAAGCTCACGTCATCGATTTTTTACATCAAATAGATAGAGGAGTTCAGTATCGGAACCCAATGAATGTCAAAAACCGCAATGTAGCATTCAGAGAAATACAGGAAACAATAAATTTCCGTTCGAACATCAACGTATCGGAATAGGTGCTCGAAAGTCGAAACGCACAGTTATTGGTAACTTTTCATATGCCAAGCGAGATGCAATGTAAGAGCGAGTAAACATGGCGAGTGATATGTAATAAAAAGAAATAGAAATATCGGAGAGCGAACCGATAGGAATGAATAACGATGCGATTTCAATGTTTGTATCCGCCATAATGTTTGTTTAGCATACACGCCGAGACGAGACTGCCGCAACAAGCCGCTCAAGCACAAGAACAAACACAAGAAAATGAAAATAAATAAAAACCACACCTAATGCCTTTTGCGCGACACAAAAATAAATCTGTCTAAACGCAAACGGGGACAAAAGATTAATTGAAAATCGATACAGGGACATACCTTCGTGAATCTATCAAAATACATTCAGTTTGCTTTCAAACGATAACGATGGACCGAATTATACTGTCAGTCATGATTAATGTGGATTCATGACATGCTTTATTGACTACTCAGAATAAAGCCAAGTTTGCAAATAAAAATCTGCGTATCATTCCCCCGAAAAGAGCCTTTGCCGTGAAATTATCCCCCTCCCCTAATTAAATAAAGCGGTAGTGATTTATAACAATTTACCTTACGTTTGTGTTAATTCTTTTAGCTTTTTTGTTCTGAGCTCGATTTGCTTGGGTCGGTTGGCGTTTGATATTTCATAATTGTTATTAAATACGTGGAAGGAATCATTGATTTCGCTTCCGCTTTTCCGTCCGGCTGAATCGAAGTGTAAAAAATAAAGTCTGATCCAGCCGGTGGATTTGAAAAAAGAGTATTGAGGCTAAATCAGCCTGATTCAAAGTTTGGGTAGCGTACCACTGCTTTTTTGGTAAGTAAACGACAGAGTTTATGTGAGCTCTAGACGAATAAAGAAAGCGAAACATGTGCTTAGTAGTGTGGGTACTGTGTAGCCTACAATTAGAACTGGAAGTTGTAATGTAAGAAATAGGAATTTACAAGTATCAGGCCCGATTTATTATTGTGGGAGGTATTTTGAGAAGCGCTGGACTGTTATACTTTTTACAATTTCAGGACCATTAGCCGGGGCCAGTTTATTTGAAAACCATTAGCAATGGAATGGATACAGCGAATCATCGATTAATGAATAGATGTCTTTCAATAAAAATCGCCATTTAAATTTTTGATTCCAATGGGAATCATTCATAGCAGAATCTTTTACATTGCAAAGGGATTTCTCAATTTTGTATGACTGAATTCGGCTGATCGATATAAAACTTGATTTATTTAGGTTGAAGTTGTTTGCAATAAGGTAATACGTATTTTGCGGATTCCAAATATATCGTACTGACTACCTATTGAATTCAGCTGCTTTTAATTACTTCGTATCGACAAAAACCGCAGAGAAAGCTACAGTCAGCGACGGGTAGGGGGCAGCACTAAATCAAAACAAACTTCCTTCCCGGATCCCTTCGAGAACTTTCTAAATAACGGCGCAGAATCTTTTTCATTAAAAATCTCCGTAAGCCCGATTATTAGAGATGTAAAACGCCTCCGGTGAACTCGGGTTTGTAGGAAGGGTATTTTTGAATTCTCTCGAAAATTAACGTGAAATTTGGCAGCGATATGCATGGAATCGAAAAAGACAGGTTTGCAACGAGAGGCCTGAGGACCCCGAAGGATAAAAGCACCATTTGATAGGCACACAAAAATGGTTTCTCGAAAAGACACATTATAGTACAGCAACCTCTGTCGCCACGATGGTCCGACGGACTAAGGCGCCAGATTATCTGATAGTTCGCACTCAAAAATGGTTCCTAGAAATTAGGGATTCGGCCCATACAAACTGCAGACTGCAGCCAATTTTCTTGCAAAATGTCACTCCCCGGGTCGATGTTTGATATTGGTAGTTTTTTGCACTACAGAGAATGTACCGAAATTTAAAAAAAATGTACCGGTTTAGCTTACCGAGTACAAAAAATTCAACCTTTTCTAATTTGTTAACCTAATGCACACGGGACTCAAAAATCGTTCACTTAGCAAACGACGCCTTCTAAAGATTTCTGCGGGGTCAAACTTTGGAATGTTAACAGATAATTACGAGCAAGTTTTACCTACCACGAGACATTTAACAGATGCTTTATTCGGCGCGGCCGCGAGCGTACAGAATACTAATGAAGCTCAAATAAACTCCACCCTTGTTACAACGAATCAAGGTCTATTTTGCCGTGGCTAAGTACATTTTGGGGGCTTTTGGGAGCCGCCCCGTTAACACATTTGGACTCGTGTCTAAGGTTAATTAGATTAGTATCCAACAATGCTTCTGCCTCCAGATGTTAGAAAAAAGGTTGCTGGAAGATTCAAATGTAGGTGAGATAATTGCTGTGATTTTCAGCTCAAATCAAATTAAATATTGTGCCAATATTAGGGTGATTTCACTACTAACGCGTCAAAATATCGATCGAAAATTGTGATTGCGTTGTCGGGAAATTTTACTCCAAACTTACTAACAGTGCTGGAGACCATAATAGTCGACATGCAGACAATATTTTTGGTGCTGAATAACTTCCCGTTTCATCTAGAATGTTTGTCAATAACTAACTTATTGCACACTATATTCTAGCTGATCGTTGAGTACTCATTGTTTTCTAGTAAAAGTCCCCATCTTCCTGTCCAACATTATATAATCTTGTGCTATAATAATTCTTACAATAATTTCAACATATCGCCGGGATGATAGACATATAGCCTAATATGAACTGTTTCGGGGTACTAAGCTGTCGGCAATTAACATATCTAAGTTACCTTCATACATCCTCTTGTGTTACGTTACGGGCCAATTCATTTATACGGAAACGGATATGCGAATGTACATGTCGCAATTTAGTATACTTATAGACAAGTAATATTAATACACAACTATCATCATAAGATAGAAAAAGTTTTTAAATGTTTTATTGTCTCAAAATATCAGTAGGTAAGTTATTGTATTTAATGTTTAAAAGATGTTTGCAGAGGTGTAACTAAAGTAGGGCAAATGGAAATAAAATAAAGGACCATCATATTTCACTCTCTCAGCCTTTCTAAAAAGGTACCTAACTTACCCAACATTAAAACTCAAGCTTCCATTGTCTGTGCTTAATTAGTTTTAATATCTGAAAAAAATACCTTAGACAAAATACGAAGAAAACAAGAAGTTAATAAATATTTAAGCAGACTTAAACTTGAAATAAGTAAATATTTAACAATCAGTCCACTGAGATACTGTATCAAAAGCTTATCAGCAAAAATATTTAAGCGATTGTAAAATATCAGAGTTCTTTATGTTACGATGTTGTATCATTTTAAGAGTATTTATTTTCCGAAGATACTTAAGAATATCATCAACTCAAGTAGGTACATTACTAAAGAGTGCTTTTTAAAAGATCTTTTATAAGTGGCTCATGTTTACCATTATATGTACTTCTTGCGTACCCTTCATCATAATTATTATTATAAGTGACAGTTGTATATAATACATGTGTGCAAAGAAAAAATGCCTTGTATCGACTTGCTTACGAACAAGAATTTGCTAATAGTAAAGGATCATTATTTGATTATTACCATAATATAAGAATATTGTCTATTTTGTGTCCTGTTTATCTTCATTTCACTTGTTATTGTCTGTGTTTCTGCTTATTATACGTCAATACAGTAAAATATTCGACTTGAATCCAATATTATACCTACTACAGGTTTAGGGGCGGGTCGCTATTATAAGTCAAGTCAATATCAGAAGATATGTACATTTAATAAATAGTATAAAATAAAGTCGCCTTTTGGGTTTCTCTGTTTGTCTGTCGTCGAAAATGCTATCTCCTCAATCACGCAATGGATTTTTGTGCGGTCTTTATTAATTTAATATAATAATTCAAGAAGAAGGTTAAATGCTTGATACGTTCCGAGAAAACGCGTTATTCCCACGGGATAACAATTAGAAACGGGTGTAACCGCTAGGCGGAACGCTAGTAGTAGATATTACAAGAAGTATAACACGTATGAACTATTCTATTAACTCTTTTGATTGTACCTATCGTTCTAAGTCAAGCCGTAATTTTCTAAGGCATCTAGAAAATTCTCTTTGTTCTTTAATATAAAGTAACTTAGGTAACTTGTTTTTTACTTCAAAGGGTAAGCAAGTTTTCGTTGAGTGCATGTCTATTTGATGAAGCTAAGCGAAAGTTTAACGTAAAAATATAGCATCGCTGAAACTTCAGTGAATTTGATGAGACTGTCTTCAGTTAAATGAGATTGTTTTTTTTTGTTTACATTTTTAAACGTTGTTAAAGAGCCCATCTGTGTAAGTACCTATGCAGAGTAAAGTAAGCTCATTTTTGTGCTCACAAATACTACTATGTTTATAGATATTTGTAACTTAGTTTTTGTCATGTGATAAGAGAGTAAAGATATTTGAATCACAATTTAAGTTTAGTTTCTATGCCTTAGATATGATTATTGTATTAGAAAACCCCTATATTCTTAAAAACCAACATTACGCAATTCTACGGAATCTGCTCCATCCGTTTCAGGTAATTTAGGCTTTTTTGTTCTGATACCAAGAGAAACAAATTCAGGTACTTCTTTGAAATTTTATTCAGATTTATTATTTAGTAACTAGCTGTAGACAAAGGATACTAACTATAGCTACCGTAGATAGATAATAAACTATAAACACGTCTGCTCAGATTTATTATCCCAAGTTCTCAATGTCATACTTAAAGCTAGTGAAATATTTAGATAAATACGTGGCTAGATGAAATGCAGTTTAGTTAATGTGCAAATGTGCATTGTGCATACATTCGCAATTTAATGAAACATTAACTCATCAGTCTTACTGTTCTGCTGGCTACGGAAATGCATCGCAAGTGCAACGTAAATTGCATGAATAGATCTCTAAAATTTTATATTTTCTACACTAGTATTAGAAAGATCCGTAGGTTTTAAGTTTTTTTATACTATTTATAGAAATACTGGCTGATGGTATCTATTGAGGACGAAAATTTTTAATCCGAGGACTATAGGAATTATACCTTTGCAACAATACGCAGTATATTTTTTCTATGATAATCTAATCAAAACTTGTTTAATTTTATTTTGCTGTAGGATTTGGCTATTAATACAACCAGCCCACTGCCTGCACTCAATACATACATACACAAATCACGCCCTTATCCCTTCATCCAACCGTCTAATTAACTGCTTTGGGAATAATACTGTAGATTCTTCGCTAATCGCAATCAAATGTTCACGAATGTTCACCCAGGGTTAGAACTCCATATCGCATTGTAATACTTGATAATACGATAATTATACCTTTTATAATAAGTACTATATGAGTGGACTTGGGGTGGCAGTGGCAATCACAACCACATTGTCTCCCACACCTATTATTACCCAATCAATCCTAAAATGTAATCCTAGCTAGTATAGTAGTTAAATGGTAAATTAATTCAAGACAGGAACGGAAGGGCACGGGTCGCGTCATTAGTTGCATAATGCACATGCATTATGTATGTATGGCTCTTGAATGCTAAAGTCGCTAACTGGCTTACCCACATCTATTAAGCTAGAACAAGCTATAAAGCTTTCCTTCGCTTTCAAAATTTATTTTTTAATTAAAACAAGCGCTTGTTTGAATACAGTTCTTGTTCTTTTGTTAGGCATAGGTAAGAATCTTGTTATGATGGTTTATCAATAAATTATTAGGTATAAGTGATTGTTTGTATTATTTTAATGCGATCCTGTCCGCACAAAGTCTCAGTTGGCTCACAAGTATTAAAATATATTTTTAGGATTATTTCGAAATACCAAATACCTATAGGTAGGTAGTGTTTCTTATGTTATAATTCCTATCACAATATCGTCCGACACCGTGTAAAAACCGCCTCTCGAAAGTTTAACGCTAGTGCTGATTTACACTTCCAAAACACAGACAAAGTATGAAAGCAATCTCGAAAGAACTGCCAATAAAATAAAAATACAGTCAAATTCCAATAGAGTTTACGTGAACCGAATAGGTAGATACCGTTTCGATCTCGCGCGCTAGGTATACTTTAAAATGCCGAAATTCACTCTCCACATTAGCTCTCTAGAAACATAATAAAAGAGTCTGGTATACCAGTACACCACCTGGTATTTTTCACTCCACACAAGATGGAGGCGTAAATTTTAACAGTACTTGTATAAGAGCGTTCGTTTATTTTTAAACTTTACAACGAAATATTTGGTAGATCGTCACAGGCTATAGTTAGATACATTCCAAGAGTTCTATTTCTAATCAGTTTTGTAACTGAAATTGGTATAGTAGAAGGTCCTTTATCTGATTAAATTTGTTTACTTGCAACTTTCTCTAAGTACTTAGGTATTTCATCCAGTTACGATATCGAATCGACAAATAACATGGTAAACCTAAAACTCGAGTTATTTAGATTAAAAATCGAAAGTTCCGGTTCTTATGTTCGGGTTTCTATTCGACCTACGAACAAAACAGGTGGATAAGAAAATGTAATTGCCATTTCCATTTATTTAAATTCTAAAGCAAAAAACTAGACGTGCCTCTAATATATTCAAAAAGCGTTTATAATCATAATTCAGAGCTAGGCTTTTAAAACTTCCATAACTCAAGCGCGCGATCACTTTTGCAGACGCAATTTACAATAAATTATGCGGAGATATTAATAAGTAGGAAGGTTAAGGGTTGGGAATAATGGTGGGTCGTCCATTGTCGATAAATTGTCGTGGAGACACACCGTAGCCAGATTACGTGCTTCAATATCCGGGGTGATCGTGCGACCCGCAGCGCCGTCGCACACCGACGTCGGCGGCCGACACGCGACCGACGTGCAACGATAACAGCTCTTCAGGGTATGTCGATTGTTTATAATAGATTGTGCTTGCTTTTTCGTATTGAATGAAATGTTATATTATTAAAAGACGTCAGGGTCCTGCTGCTGCGATTTTAATCTTGTCTTTTTAATTCGGAGACAGATAATATAAGAGTTACTAAGTTCTGACTAAAACTATAAATATTCACATGACATGATTAGTAGATTTGGGCAGGTAAATGTTCCCAGTGCTGAAATTTGATGCAGCGACTTGTATGTTTTTGTATGAAATTTCGTAAACTGGACCGGTGCAAATGTTTCTCATCTTCCTTAATTGCACTTCATTTTGCAACGAGTCGTCTAACGACTCAATGAACCCTCGTGTTAGAGAGCAGGCCTACTCGCCTACTGACATTAATTAATTGTCTTTTCATACACAACCCGGTAAATAATAGTATTTTTTTATAACAGTATTTTTTTATAAAAGTACGTGATACTTGTAACAGTTACATCCAACCACATCTCTAGCGGCTAACGCAAATCAGTGCGTGAAAAACTTTCGTGCTGTTACGAAAATTTTTCGTGTGAAATTTCGTGTACAAGGAAATTGGGGTAATTCGGGGAAACAATTCAATCATATCGCATTTCGGTATTTTAACACGTCGTCCGTTACACGTAACAATGTAAATGGACTGGTTGCGCCTAAATTAGTCGGCAATAAAATAAATCAGTTCTTTTTGGTAACGGTTACAACACAAACCTGAAATTATTATTCGCTTGTTAATTTACAATGAAAAGTAAACAGTAGACGTGACCTAGATTTATCCCGGTTTAAGTCTTAATGACATGCGAAATTTGAAATTTCCTTGCATCTGACAGACGCATGCGTTACGGATGCGCTAAAATAGCGCTTCGTTGTGCGTTAATAGTTAGAACCACCTAATCTGTTTTCGTCTTGAACCCTCAGCCCAGTTTGTTTAACTAATATTCGCGCAAAACACGCGGACAGCACGCGTATATCCCGCGTACATCTTGAACCTGTTTTTAATGTTTCCTCTCAACCCAGCCAGGGTATGAGCAGAGAATCCGAACCAGTTGAACACACAAATCAAGCCGCCGGGAGACACTATTGTTTCCAGTGAAAATATTTGCGAAGACGAGACGGGTTATTCCACAGTGAGGCAAAAATACCTTCTACCTGTTATTATACAAACAATATTTTGTTCTATTAGGAATCAACGCTAGGATTATCATAAGAAGTAACTAGCTGTGCTGCTTGTTGGTTAAGATACTCAAACTAATAATATTCATGTTGTTTGTGTACAAAGCGAACTTTTCAGATGAGTCGATGCGCGTTCTAGATGCTTATCTTACTTATTGCTAAATAAGTCTTCCTCTTTTTAATATATTTTCAATTTTTTGGCTTCCAAAACCTCGTTGAAAAATCAGTGAACATGAACACGAAAGTCGCATTTTTACCGAATGTTTTTAAGAGTGATCAAAATTCTGTGTTGTCTATAAATTCTATTAGGATGCATTCATTCGGGTTCTGATTCTCACACAAAAGAAGAAGGGTGCGTTTTACATAAATTTGGAAGGAGCGAAATATTCAGGAGCGCTATGGAAGAACCCGACGAGACGTACTACAGCAAACAGTCGGTAGGTAATTAACGTACTTATCCGCTTAAATAAACGGCAGGATAACGGCCTATTTGCTTCTTGCCAATATTTACTCTTTGGTAAGCTGGTAACAACGTAAGTAAGTATGTATTACCCACATGAAGATTAGTAAGAGTATTGTGAGTTATACATTATCTCGACTCAAGGGAAGGCCATTGCCTTAGCGACGTCATATTCTGAAATAAGCAAAAGAAAGATATACGAAATATATTTTATTCAATCTTTCCACCAACTACTCAAAAATTTAATGAACTTAGGTACATTGATTATGCTCTTAATCATTCTGCATATTTACGAAAAAACAAACAACTAGTAGAATTTTCTGATTGGAAAATTCAACCTCCTATACAAAATCACGATCAACTGACTGCTCTCATTATGATAAGTAAAAAAAAACTCATTTCCTGAAGTCGTCTTCTTTTCGTTTGGGACACCGAGTCGTCCAACGATCAATGAAACCCTGGGGGTCAACAGTTTTCAACCGCCTACTTCAAGTAACAGAATTCCTGAAATATATTCCTAAACGAAAGTTGTTCCATTTCATGGTCTTAGTGCAGGGTGCATCAGTATTCGGAGGGCTTTCCCTAACACGCTGTATTTTACTACCACATCCAGCACGGTCTCCTAATCAAGGCCCATCTTAGACCACAAGGCCACAAAGATTTCGCCTCAATTAATTCCAAGATAGTAGGCATATTAGTTAATAGTTAAGTTAGCTGTTAATCTGTGAACACTCTGAAATATAGATTAGCGATAAGACACGCAATCAATTAAAGTTCACTTCGAAAACCAGAGCACGTCACCATTATTGATTGAGAGGCGACGAACTAATCAACATTCATTCCTTGGGATATCGGACAGAGCTTTCCAAACTTATGACAATTATTGTATTTGTATGACAATTATTCCCCAATGAAATGGATAGACGAATGTTTGAGGAAACTGATGGACTTCAGCCTTAATGCGAATAATTAGCGTAATTTATTGAACAGTATCATAGCAGCGAATCATCACATCACATGCACCTACTTACTATTACAGACAAAGTCTGTTTAATTCTTAAATTAACTTTTTTGCTACTATAATATTGGCCAAGAAGTAGGTATTTCAGAAAATATTTTACTGATTCTCAACGATATTACCAACTTTGAGAGCCTCTGCCTTAGATTAACACCCAAATTTCACTTGCAAAATTCAACTGCTAACAGTTTGGAGGCAGATCTTACTTAAACTGTATTACAAAGACCACATAAATTTATTTATCCGCAAAGATCCCTTATACAACAGATAACCCTTACCACTAAACTATAAACCAAGGTTTCACAAAATCAAGACCTAAATCAACAAGGTATGTAGGTAGGTTGTCTAGATGAGATCGTTTTTAGCGATAACGCCGCCTTTGCGTATTTTAGGTGTAAATGGTCTAGTTTTCTGATGATTTTACTGTTGTGAAATAAGTGTTTTAACTTACTATACCTAACCAAAAATTACGAACTACCTATAGTATGAATAAGATACCTTATGGGTATGATTTTTAAGTATTTTCAGTCGAACGCATATTTTGAGACTACAGTGCGAATTTGAGCCGTATCGCTTTGTGGAAAACCATACACAAAACACAGTTCAAAAATTCCCTTCACCCAAAGGTTTTTTTTGCGACCAAGTATAATGTTAAGTTACGTGCTACGTGTAAAGTCAACTAATTCAGAAGCACCAAATATCACATCTCAAGGCGTGACTGAAAATGGTATAAGTTAAGGCGCTGAAGACTCAACTCAACTCCCCGGCAAGTGAAAATTGCGATACACTTATCACACATTGTCACTTTTAGAGAAATTTAATTTACACATGACGTGAGGCAACGCTCTCTGCATGAATAACTTTGGCACAGTAAAGAGATTGAAATGTGTCGCATCATAGAGGAAACGAACTGGAACTGGAACGCGAATCCCGTGTAAACAAGTTTCTTTACGCCAAAAAACAATCCACTCAGTCATTTTTATACTACTTGTTACTGTAGTTGCGTGACTTAAAAGGCGTCGCATTTTGTTACTGTTTTTCTTCTAATATGGAGAAAATCTAAAAAACATTCCTGACTGTTGTATAAACCCTAGGTGGATTGGTAAAGTCAATCTGGCTGGGTTAGACAGTTTGGACGTTAGATCGTTCTACAAAAGACTACATCGGCTGTACGAGTGTCGAACTAGACGAAATCTTGATTGTACTAAATGAAAGCGCCTTGTTGACCCCTCTTTTGTTAAGGAATGTTGACAATAGCATGCTGATTTTCGGAGCTTAAAACACACTTTTGTTGACATGCATACATGTATAAATGCCACTGACCTGTCACTATTTCAAAAAATACTTAGTATTACCAAGAGTATTAAGCGTTCATATCTACAAAGACAAGAGACGTGAGACAGCGGGACGCTCAAAACCGTTTCCATATAAATTATATGAAACAGAAGATACCGTGTGGAGATAGCGCTTCATAGTGCAAACCTTTATTTTCCTCTCACAAAGTAAACAGCTCCAGTGATTCAGGTATTCGTATCACCGCTCGCACAATTAGTTGGCGCATGTTGGCGATGATTTGTGCGAATGCTTATGTTAATTAATAAACAGGTTGGTTAAATAACGTGACTCGAGATGCAAAGACACCGGAAGGTTTTGTTTACTGCGACAGTTTCAGTAGAGTCTGAAGCGTATTTAGAATTCATTATATACATCGTAAAAAAAATCAGCAGCACATTTTAAAGCGGTAAACCAGTCCATCACTGAACATCTTACGCAAAGAACATTAGGTTGAATTATGAAATAAATAAAAATATGTCATAAAATGTTCCACTAGCCTACTTAGTAACTTTGAATAGGAGTTATTTTTTCATATTATCATCTATGATCCTAGGAGAAAGCAAGTTCATGGACTGGTCCACCTTTTGTAATATTTACAATTGTTTTTTTCACAGCCTGTATATTTGCGCTTATGTACGCCAAGCACGAGAATTCTAAATACATTTAGAAACAGTTTAATTTCTAGAATTTTGCCGAAGAGATACATTATGTCATCAATGTCAAAATCCTGGAGTATGGCAAGTAGCTCTTTCACATAACATACTTACTCTATAAATGAATGTAGAGTCTACATAATACAAAAATACTGTGAGTCGTTCGGTATAGGAATGCTTTGCCTGCCAGATTTCCGGCTAAAAACTAGGTTCTCATCTTCATGCCGGTATAAAAGAATCTAGATTGAAAATGCCGTTGTTTCCTTTTAAAAACTGCTACGCTTTTGTACTGTTTTTGTCGGTTCCTAGGGATGTATATTTTGTGTGCTACCCACAATGAGTATGAGCTTCAATTTAAACTATTTTTTAATCCTTAAAAGAATTACCTGTTTATGTCAGCTGTAATTGCATTGCATATGCATAAGCCATAAAATATGATCTCTCTCTCTCATTCTCTTCGTTGTCGAACTCTTTAATTTTCGAAAGCCGTATAATTCCTTATTTTAGAACGCTTTACTCGTACTAGAGATTGCAACTACGTTCCTTCATTCACTCCTATCTTCCGCTTGTCGGATTGCTGTGGAGGCGATTGGAATGACCAGTATCATCTCAATCTGATCACACCATCGGTAGGGTGCTTGCTCACACGATCTTTTGCCTTCTATTTTGCCCAGGATGATCAGTTGTGCGATATGGTAGGGGAAATGTCTTTTGAGATCTATTAATTAAAGCGTCCTAGATATTTATTAACACAACCTAACGTTGATCGATTTAAAATAAATTAAATAACTGCTACGACGTAGCAATGCATATAAAACTATCATCGACTTTTTCGACTCGCACTTGGCCAGTTTTTGTAAAAAAATAACTTTCCAGACTGCATTATATTGGTTTCCAGTCCAGAACTAACTTTTGTTTGAATTTGGAACCTTGAAGCTGTAGGAGAAAACTTTTTGGATGTTTTTGGGTACCAAAGGCAAACTCCGGAGAAAACTTCAGAGATATATTATTTTAGCTGTCTCGCTCCACCCAAGGCCATGTGATGCGATTTCTATGGAGAGGTCCCACAACTGTATGGAAATAAAATTAGATTTTACATTTTCATATCTATGGTACAGTATTGTATTTCACACTTGTGTTAGTGTTGCTTTAATTTATTTCAGAAATTCAATTATTTGTTCTTCTGCGTGATTTTTGGGAAATAAAACCCAGCTATAATCCAGCTGCTAGATCGATGAATTGCCCCCAAATTCCCCTTTTTACGATTTTTTTATGAAAATCGTTTCCGAGATCCCAAGTTCGCTCGTTTAAAGGTATAAGGATACTCGTTTTTATACTATTTGTATCGCAGGTTGTCACTTACCTACCTCAATACTAAAAGCATAAACAAGTGACACAATGGGTTGGGGAGCACTTTAAATAATAAATCCATATGAGGTTTTTACGATCTCATTCGTAGCAAGCACCTGTTCATAATGCCGCCATGATGGAAGTATCGCGTAACCAACTGTACGTCTCAGAGCAAGCGAAAATTCTAGAGGGAATCCCCGACACGAAGCCATTAAAAACTCGACGCAATCTGAGTGTCGAGATTTGGTAGTTATTAAACACCTTTTGTACAACGGTTATAATTTTAAGTTCGTATGACTCATCTTGTTAAACTGTCAGCAAGATTGATTTATATCCTTTTTTAGATAAACTAGATATCGACATTTTTGGTTTGGAGGTAGATAATATCCTGAAGGTTTTTATTTTCCAACCTAGGTCCAATCCAATGAAATACCTATGGAAATAATAAAAAATACATAGGAATAATATTGTAGTTTTCTAATTTACCTGTGCTGATTGATCATCAAAATATACGGCAACTCTAAATTTTAGGCTTCAAATCACGGTTTTACGATTTGTTGTGATGGACCTAACTCAACTCGAATAAAAAATGGCAAAAAATATTTTTTTCTGTACCTATCCTTAACAACCGTAGCAAAAATCCATACCAACGTATTAATTAACTCCCAATTGTTTGTGCGTGAAATTTAATAGGCAATTAGCGTTAGTAAATGTAACCGTATAATGTCCGGGCCGGTTCCACCGACCGTCGATTACCTAACCAAACAATTGGCGCACGCCGATAAGTAACTTGCTGGCTCGTGCGGATTCTACGAGCAAATATGGTGCAGAAGGCACAGGTTGTTTAAATAGGTTCAATCAAATTTATGTTTTATTTCTGGCACATACCATATTAAATTAAAGTTACAGTGAATATTTAAAAATAAACTAATATTTTGAGTCTGAAATAAGTACTGCTTCCAATCCAACATGCAAACATAATAAAACATGGTCCTAGTTACAATATAATTTTTAGATAACTATCACATAAAATGAAGCTGTTTTAAGATACTCTTGCATCAAGTTCGAGATAATTGTGAAAATACGCGAATTCCCACAATAAGGTACCTATTTATTTCCATGTGACGTTAATAGAACGGCAACGAAAAAATATAGTTGTAAAAAAAAATAGTTTCAGACACATAGTTTACTCTAGTTTACCTTCATCAAGTTCGTACAAGAATCATAAATAAATCAGCGAAGAGCAGAAACTAAACTCCTTAATTCCTTCTCCAAACTCCGCTATCGCTTTACACTCGCTAAACTAACAGGTAGAGTTGGAGTGGGTAGGGTCCTCAAACGGCGTGATACTGTGATCCCTCTGTGTTGGCACTCTGTGGTCCAGGTGGAGGATTTAACTTGGTGTTGAACTTAGTCGCGAACATGTGTGCACAAACAGGATCCCTGAGTCTTGCAACTTCAACTACTTGGGCGATTTGCTTGCATTCTTGTTTGAATCTTCAGACAATTGTTTTGTTAAGATTTCAGTTGGGTTGTTATTTCCCTCTGTTTGAGTTTTGGCTAAGTTGTACTTAGTAGTAGAGATCACAATACATAGGTACGTTACTATGTTACTAATAATTTTGCGCGTAGGACTGATTCGTAACATATTGGTCACCAATCGTAGTCTATGTTTTATCCTGTGAAATACGTATTGAGTCGACGAACAAAACAATGACTACCGTCTGAATTTTTGTAAACCGCGTACTACACGGTACCTATAGATAGTAGGTAAGATAAGCCTCTGGTGATAGCAAAGAGGCGTACCTATATTATACTAGAAAATATTATGAGGTAACACTGGCGGCAAACTAGACTCTACCTTTGCTATAATAGTTACGAGTAATATGGAGACATAAAAAACCGTTAAAACATGTTAACGCATCTAGTAAATCAGTCACGTCACTCTATACGTAAAACATCCTCATAAAATAGTAAAACAACAATTTCATTAGTCACAGGTTGTCATAGCATGTCGATAAAAAAACTAGGGGACGCACAGGATCGATTTTTTTATGTTTTCCTTATCGTGTTGTTTTATCGAGTTGTCTGAGTTTCGAGTGTTCGATAACACGCTACTTTTGATTATCGATATCGTTTCATCGTAAAAATAACGTGTCACGATTTGTTTCCTAAAATAAATATCACCTAATGTCAGTTGTGAACAATTATTTTGTAGTGTACTATTATGAATTCCCCCCGAATTCATAATAGTACACTACAAAATAATGGTATTCTACCTACACAAACTCATTAGAACATGTCTATAGTTATGATTCTTTGCCCATAGGTATACATACTTGACAGAGTGTAAAATGGAAAAATAAAACACGACGACGGCGTTTGTTTCGTAGTTCGTTTATTAGTTTTAGCCCCAAATGCATTTCGTATTGTAATCCAATCATACTACAATCATTCACGTCATAATCTTTAAGGGTTTTCTAGTTAACACTTTTGCCACAAACCTACAAACGCTTACATAGATTTGAACCATCATGTATTCCCGGGAAAACATATTCAATATGCCTGGCCATGTTGAAAAGCGAATACCATATCTTTTACAACAATCCAGTAGCTATAGAAACCCGACAGTAATCGACACCTGGAACAATTAATGCTCGGTGTATACCGTGACAGTTTTATTGTTGAACACTGCCCATTACTTTTTCAAACTGTATTGCCATGCAGCCTATGCTTTCCTGGTATTTTACCGGCGCTTCGCAATGGAAATAGATAGGTTTTTGATGCTTTTTAATGATAACATGGTACTATAATCTCTACCGCACTTCTGCGGCCCGCTTCCAATAAAAATGACACTTAAGTTTATTAGGCACGGATGTAATGGGCGGGTTTCAAAAATGCATGGATTGATTTATTTAGAAAGCTTTGTTATTATGGGCACGGTTCATAACTGACTACCAAAGAAGACTTATCAGCACTGACATGGAAATTGTGCCAATTTATTTATAAGTACTTAATTCTTATTTCACGAAGAAGGAACAATAACATGCATGTGGGAAAATGAGAAGAAAATGATTAGGATGTGATATAAAATTATTTGTATTAGATCTTTTTTATTTTAGAGCGGTGGCGTGGCAGTAATACAGAGTAAGTTTTATTTCCAGTCGATAATTTTAAAAGTAAGCATAAGGAGATACGGAATCTAAATATAAAACGAACATTTCTCCATCTCAAAGGCACTGCTGGGAAAACCGTTTAAAAGAACTCACACCGAGTTAAACATATTTACAAAGTTATCCACGAAGTTGAGACGACAAATTGGCTTGTTGTCGATAAACCTCACTGGTAACATACTTAAGTAAGGAGATAAAAACTTACTTCGCTCCCTGGCTTCGATTACGTAAAGCACAAACTTCGTCTATTACCCCCGCTAACGGGTACAAATTTAGGTGGCTCTCTGTTTAAACAGTTACCGAATACCTGTCCTTAACAGGGCAGTATTCAGTTAGTCTGGGGGTCCTGGCCTAATTTAATCTTTATTCCAGTGCACGTAGAGCTGTGCGAATAATTTCATAGTAGAAATACTAACCATTAACCATGTCTATAATTATTATGATGACACTTCAAAGTATCGTAAACACATGCATACTAGACACCTAATATAACAGCAATTATAAAACGCTTACAAAGGCACGTGCGGTGTTCCTTGTTCCCACATCTTATCTGTACATTTTCTTCAACTGCAAATTGTTACAAAGCTTTCTCTTCTATCCTAATTCAGAAACGTTGTCACATTATTTCATAATCACGACTCCCCCACGGTGGGGGGCTTGGGGGTCCAGGGGGTCATGCCCCCCATTCGCACCTGTATCTTGTAATTTACACTGTGGTTTTGAGGGAACGTATGGGGCGTCGGATTCGGACGAGTGGCAGAACTAGTAAATCTCTCCAGCAATTTATAAGCAGCGAGTGATTTGCCCATTTTCGAGAAATGTAGATACGTTTTAAGTTGGAACATTTTTGTACAGTAAATAGTTGGCAATCTCGTGGATGCAGTCGAATCGAAAGTAATTTCTACTTATTTTTCTACAAGTTTATTTATAGAGTCAATATTATCATGATTGGATTTATTTATGCGGCACTGTCTCAAAAATCTTGTTAAAAACTATGCTGCAGTTAATAAACTTACGTTTAATACCTACTTACTCACTTCGCGTCAACTACAAAAGAAACCCGTACATTGTGTCAATTGGAAGAAAAGTAAACACCTAAGAGGACATAAATCTCTAAAACACGCGGCAGCCACATGCGAAATATACGTCAGTTTGATTGCCCCAACTTTGTATCAAGAGCTGGCCCCTTATGACCCTAAGTGCAAACTAAAACTCGAAGTTCCCGAGTTGGCGGTAGTCGGTAAAATATCGGATAGTGCGTCGGTCCCAGGTGTGGGGGCACTAGAACTTCCCTAATGTGCGGCTTAAATGATGACAGTAGCGGTCGCGGGAACCTGCAATAGGGACGCCGTACTCTTCCCGGTAAATAATACTGGTGATTTTGAAACTTTGGTCTTTTTCTATCGTGTGGGAAAGTGACTTTGGTGTTGCTATTCAACTGGTGTTGACTGAAGAAATGAGACGTCCGTCGTCTATACTACAAAAATCTAGTAAACTTTATTGGGATAGGTTGGGTATATGGGTATGTGATTTTATAATGCTGGCATCTTTATGAAATGTAGATATGTATTTAATTAGGTACCTTTGTCCAAAAAGATAATTCTACCGATGAAGTCGGGTCTGCAAGAACCCGACATAATATTTAACTAAAATTATCTTACCACGACTTCAAAATTAGTGTTACATTTCCTCACAATCCCAAAACGTCAACATTTAACTAAATATCTTTACAGAGTGCTGGCTTGCACTTTAACCAGAATCTCACCCCTAAGTGTTCCACGAGTTAAACTCTATGCAAAATTTCAGGTTGGCGCAGGGATTTGGACCCTACAGTGATGGATGAGTGAGCCACGCGAGTCGAGATATTCAAAATATGAAATTCTGTTTGAAATATCTACGCTATGCATAGGTAAAGTTCGGGAGGGCTGACTACCTGTGCGAAACGGTAGGGTACGTCTCCGCTCAACGTGTGTAACAGTATAAGAAACCAGGAAATTAGGGGTTAATTTGTAAGTATTTAATTAAGTCGTAGCTCTGATATGATAGGCACATGCTCAAAATATATAAGGAAAAGCTGTCTGCCTACCCCACGAGAAAACTCGTAAGGAAAATACATATCAATATACGTACATGTCGACTTTGACAAGCGGATTAATACTACAAAAAAAGCGTTTTTTTTTATTAAATCTGATGTGTAGCTTGATATGCCAACCCTACAGGTCAGGCTAGGCTACACAAGCAAAAGGATCTACAGAGAAAATTGTCGACTTTTGACCTCCTTTTCGTGATGAACTGCCGCTTGCAAGTTTTTGTGATGTTTGTTTGATGCTACGGTCGGGGGGGTGAAATGGCTTTGTACAAATGTAGTAATTTCCGAGATTTTACCAAAAAGCAAGTTTGAGAGCAGGAAAATTTTGTTAAAATCTAGCCTAACAAATTTCTATTTTAAAAGACGGAAGTTTACACAAAAACAGAACCACTGAACAAGAGTTTTATTCCCAAAAGGTAAAAAGTTGGTATTACCGGTTGTACTAAGTATATACGAGTGTCTGAATCAAAATTTCCAGATGTATATCAAAAAGTTGTTTTCGAGGCCATTCCAGAAGTTTCCTTCTTATTTATGAGGACACAATAATAAGCTAAGAGTGGTTTGGACAACTTTACTTACACCTGAGACCGCGTTTCTATGTTTCGCGGTTGTTTTAGCTTAACGGTAAAATATAAACTGTCCTACTTGAAATATATGTGTAAAATTGTTATGTTTCTGAGTTCTTTATTTACTTCTTTTTACTGCAAGTTTCATTTTTGTTTTTTGAGATTCTTACGCACGATCTAGAGTTACACAAAAATATATCTATCTACCTTTTTGGAGAACGCTTTGAAAGAGAGAAAATATTGTCTATGTAGGTAGACTTTCTTTCTACGACTTCCTTGGCGGCATCAGTTTTTTTTTAATTAGCCTGTTCAGCGTCCCACTGCAAGGCAAAGGCCTCCCTTCTCTCGCGCCACTCGTATCGATCTTGGGCCTCCGATTGCCAATTTTGAAGAAAAGCTTCCAGGTTTATTTTAATATGTATGTTTAAATCTCGCGGTAATCTTATAGAAAATGTCCAATAACTTCACTTTGGTTTTTTGAAAATCCCTCTCTAAAATACCCATGATCTTAGTATTTCTCTAGCGTCCTCTAGGTAGTTAGCTAGAGATGCAAATAGTCTACGTATCGTATTACGTGTATAGATAATTATGCATGCAAGCTGAGCTAATTAGACGGACAATACCTAATTTAATCTATTATGCGTCACTTAAAGCGGACTTCACTGTTAACTTAATCGTGATTAAATATGATCTAAGTCATTATTAGTTCGTATAATTCAAAATTAATAATAATTCTGTAGATAAGTAGATGAGCAAATCAACGGCAATGTTTTTTACCTCAAAAGTAAAATTTAAAGCGGCCTACCACCACATGATTTTACAAATTAATACCTTATGATGTAGGTATTATATAAATATACCCTCACTGTGTATCAAAAGCTACGCACATAAACTGTCAGGCACCCCGATATTTTCAATCTTATTATGAGACTGTCTAACAAGCTAAGAAAGAGTCCCGTAAAGACATTGAAAAATTGCTGCTTTTCCAGCATTCGCTGAGTTTTTGATGCAAAAACTCGTCGTGTCCCTCAGGCTTACTCTCAGAGAAGAAAACGTTAATGCAAAAGTTTACAACTAAACCTTTTACTACTTAAGTAGTTATATTAGTAAGTAAAAACACTGAATGGTGTTAATAGCAGTTAAAATAAAAAAAAACACAGGCATAACAAAAAACAAAATCTGCTACTTACGCAGTACGAACGAAATGAATATCTATGTGAACTTTCTCTAACAACACGAACATACCTGAAAACAAAATAGAAACAATTTTAATACAAGGTACATTACGCATGTATGCGAAACTGGAATCCTTTTAAATAAATAATGAAAAGAGTGTTGCCCAGCGAAAAGATAAAAATGCACACTCTATATACTGGCCGGTACTGGCCAGTCGTTGAATCGCAGGATTTTCAATTTGAAATTGGAACGTGTTTGGGAACAGACCAATAGGCGAGCTGTGCGACCGCGGGCTCGTCGGCTAAGCGCCGCCAACTAGTGGGTAATCCTGTCGGGTATGCATACAGTGTGCACCGTGCGTATAGGCACAGCATTCCAACCACGCTTTTGGTCAATAAGGGTTGGTTAAGGTGCTTCTATAACTCTGAACATTAGTATCAGGTGCAATCTATAGAATTAGTGTGAATATAAACAAAACAAATGCTGTGCACTAGGGATTTCACCCGTCCAGTCTCTGATGCTACGAAGCTTTACAAATGTTATCTGCAGCAACGCGTCTTTTTGCTACAATAATGCCCGTAACAATCATTCATGATGTATATATTGTTAAGTTTTAGCCAAAGCCCAACGCATTAGCTACTAAACAATAACCCGAAGAATGTTTTTATCTTTACCTTTTTATAAAACATTAATAAACTTACTAAAACCTTTCTTTACAACAAGTCTTACTTCAGCCAATTAGGAGTACTACATCGCTCTCAAACAGCAAAACGGGAGAACAGACAGCTTATCCGTTACACTACACCGCCCCAATTTCCCGCAAACAGGGGTAATTTTCCCTCTGGCAACCCTACATGTGCCGGAGAGATTGCGCGCCGCTCAAAGCGACGGATGATGGCGTATCATGGCATGAGAATCATGAGTACAGACATGCCATGTGAACAGTATATGCACACGCCATGTGCCAAAGAGTGTTTAATTAAAATTTGGATTTGCGATCCAAATATTAAGGGTGTAATCAAAATCTCACTTCAAGTTGAGTAATTAATTCTGCACATACATACATGTTTTTGCAGACGCTAACAACGCTGTATTTTCAAATTATGACAACATATTTTCTTATTCAAGATCTATCTTGAAAAGAATATTCTAATATTCTCTCATATTTTAATAGTTAATTTCGACGGAAAAATATCGCTTTAATTATTTCATAGCATCTGTATATTTCTCGGTAACATTTTCATGGAAAATTGGCTACCAAAAACTTAGGTACTACCTACGACATAGACATAAGTATTTTCCAGAAAAATAGCAAGGTCAAGAATGATCAATCTATATTCTAGACTAGACACACTTGACTTGACTCTTGGCTAACTAAGTAAGCTTCCAGTTTATCGTCTAAATATAGCACTCATCTCATAACGCTATCTTATGACTGATCAAGAGACGGCACGTCAAAAAGGGCTCGCATTACAAAGGGCCTCGAACATTACAAATAGTAAACGAATTCAGCATCACATCGGTGCTGAATGGGAGAGCTGGGCTGCGCGCGCGCAGCGTGCATTGACCTCCCCCCCCCTCCCTCGCGCGGCTGGTAAACGCGCCTGACTGCATTCCGCCGCGCTTCCTGACCAGGGCAAGTGCACTGCTGCATTACACTGCAAGTACTTACTTCCCCTCCCTTCCCCCCTAAACTACAAGTTCGACTAGCTTACGAGTAAGCTTTGCCCTCGGACAAAGAGATGCTGCAAGCCAAAGTTTTTGGTTTAGCACATTATTCAGCCACTATACATTAAATCAATAAAGGAAGGTCAGGATTAGTCGACAGTGTTTCCATCTAAGTACTTCTGTATTTTTATGGTATTATTTATTTATGTTATGTCGTGATCCGAAACAACAAATTTCAAGAAAGAAAGAAGAATTTCAAGTAAATAATAATAAGTATGTTTTTTCTCCGTACTAAAAAATCGACCAACAACATAGGAAGAAATATACTTTTTTTGCTCTAGTTAATAAGCCAAACACAATTAATCTCATCACATTACCCCAAAGCGATTGTTTAAGGTCCTCGAACCTTCGCCCTCAAGGTACCTAATAATAAAAAAACCTAATATAATGAGTAAATAAAGGGATCCTTTCCTTTCTCCCTCCCATTACCCCACAAGATCCCTTTGTAAGTAATGCATTTGAATTATTAGGTTACTCTTAGAATCAAACATCGACTTACTTTATTTCGCAAAATTTGCCTTTTATGTATCTTTTTGATTAGAAATTCGGTTTGAACTTCGCCTTTTGTATGAGAAATGTTTTAGGAAATGATGCTGTAACGAAAAGTAAGTAATTGATGAGTAGAATTGTACATAATTATGGAAAATATGTTCTAGTTTATTAATTTGAGAGTATGAAGTATACGGTATACCTAAGTTGACCTAACTATCCCGATTTTCAATGTTAACGTAGGTACTAGGTTATAGCTCGTATGTTCTTTCATAAAAATATTGGTGAAATTGCTCATATTTAGTTATCCTATTAGAACTGAAAACTTAATGATCTATGGGCATACTAAAATTTAGATACGATCTACCTTCAGTATTACATTTAGGGAAAAAATAATAACTATAGCTACTCGCTGTTTCAGGTACTTATTTTTAGACGGATTTCGAAAAACTCAAATGTATTGCACTGGCAAGGGATTAATTCCAAAGCGGAACCTACAAATGCAAACTGCAGTACAAATCACAGCAGAAAAAGTAGCTTTCATCTTAGCCCAGGGGAGCGCGGGGCAGTTCCTAATGTAAGCAAATTGCCGTCCCAGCCTTTAGCGTCCGGCCATGGCTATCATTTCAAGATAAGCGCTTAAAAGCTTCGCGCTTTCAGACCGACTATTACCCTCTACTTCGGTCATACTTTTTGCTACGACTTTTTCATATGAGCACGATTGTAATCTCTACGCGGGATTTTAATGCCGGTGAACGTAGCTGAAACTGAATGAGGAGCTTTTCTGGAATAAGATTCAGTTTTATCAATGTACAAACTCTTTGAAAATGTCGTTAACTATCCTTAGAAAAAGTGCACACCGAAATGAAAATCCTAGCACATCCAAAGCTATGATGGTTGAGCAAATTAATAATACTTTGAGATACAATCGAGAGCCCTTATTCAGTGAGGATAATAGTTCTGTAGTATCCGTGTCGTCATATTAGTCGGATTTTTATTATCTGCACGGTCGATGAGATTCCGTTGTCATTTCGCAGCCGTAGTGATTCGCGCTCGCTCGACTGTGAACCGGCCAGATTCAGTTACAGTCCCCGAATGCTACAACCCTGCACTTCACAGTTCAACTGCCAGTAAATTGTTTTCAGTAACAATGCGTATTGCCCCGAATAAAACAATGTATTAATTTGTTTTTATTTAACGGAAACACAATGCTGAATGCTAACAGTGTTCATAACCAACGTATTGCTGGAAACTGGGAAAGTTCGGCCGCCTATTGTGGTATGTTTCAGTCTGTTATTTAATGGAAATGTAGTTTATTAAGCATTGTTATGAAGTGAATTCTAGCTTCAGTGAAAAGTTTGCTGCTAAAATATCGCAGCGGGTTTTGACAAATATTGCAGGCTAAGTTATCCAGAGTGCACTGTGCTCTTTACACCTGATGTTTCAAGTTGGAAAAACAAAAGTAGGTTAGTTTTTGTTTCGAAATATACGGGTGAATTGAATTCATCTAGCCTGCAACGTTGCAACTAAAAATATCATAAAAGGAAAGCGTAAAGCAATTTTTATTGTTGAATTTTATAGTTTTTGATGTTGTTGTTCAATATCTCATATCGGCGTCGGAATGGGTATAGTAACATAACATCTCATACACATTTTTGAAAGAAGCTTTTAGAGTATAACGAAAACGAAAAAGGTTAAAAATATTTATTGTAAAACTTTAATGTGTGGGTATAATAGCGCGGTGTCCGCGGTTTGTTTGGATTCGCGGCTATTTTGAGACGGTGTGCTTGCGCCGGTCGCCATTGTTCATAGAGCTATGGCCGGTTTGCCGGCAGAAGGTTAACTAGAAACACGTTACAACCGATACTGAGAATTCAGAGTCGATACTTGAGGATTATTATTTAAGCTCGTGTCTAGTGTAATGGTATAAAAATAGCGTTTCAATCTAGTGTAGATGAGATGGATTTTTAGGTAAAAAAACGTTTTGATATCATCTACACCTTGATAGAAGAAAGTAGCTAAAAGTCAGAAAAATGTTGATCGAAATTAGGGATGTTGCAAACCGTATTAATAAGGTGGCGCTCTACTTTCATATAATTTCAAACATATTTGGTAAATTTTGTATCTTATCATAGCAAACATAACCGTCATAATAAAATAAACCTAATGAGCTTCACGAAACTTGAAGACTCTCTTAGCAAAATTGAGAAAATCTTGTTGCTTAGAATTCACAGTCAGTTTTGCTATGACCCCATGTATGGAGTAATATTACCTCACTTACTTAAAGTATAAGGGTACGAAGTTTTGGACCGGAATAGGGATGTTAAGAATCCGGTTTAAACCGGACAAGGTCCGAAGTTTTCGATTGGGTTGTGCTGCCGTACACTATCGTATGCAACTGGCCTAGACCGATGTAACGAGAAGAAAAACAAATAGGAAATAAAATTACTGTTAGTCTAAAACGTAGGTAAGGCAGATAAGTTATGGTCAAACCTAATCTACAGCATTTTCAGGTCGGAGTATCAAATAGTAAAAATGTTCTTAAGAGTACCTTATAGGATAAAAAATAAATTCGCTGTTAGGTCTTTCAAATTCAAGGTATGACAACCCTAGACCGAGATAAAGTGGAGTGACATTTTCTTCCCAACTTCTATGTTGTTATAGAGTTAAGTTTCAGCTTCAATGTTTCATGTTGTTGAGTAGAGTAATATGTTGATGATGCTTGTAGCTCGAAAACCCCACAATTTATAGTCTGAAATTAGTTGAGAGGCACTCAATACCTAGTGTTTCTTTTTTCTGGTACAAAACTGTTAAATTTGAGATAAGTATTTTAGTGTAGGTAAAAGAAATTCTTCGATCGCAATAAACCTTGCACACTACTATCCTTTTCAGAAGCTAATAGGAATCTAATGGCAATTGATATAAAGTCAATCTTGACCAGTAATTGTATTGAGCAGGTTAAAGACCATAACATTAACGAATCTATTTCACTTCATTTTTCATTTTTGCTCTAGGTGTGTGCGGACCTTTAACATCGAAAAAAATAAGGTACTTTGCGTACAGTCTAACTTAGGTTCAGTTAGACACTCCAACTGAAAAAGTTTTAAGTCCAAACTGTATAACCTAGCTTGAACTCGACTGTACCTATGAAATAAATCCCACATCGACGGCTCGTACGTAAATTCTCTCCCTTCTACCTAGCAGCGATTCTATTCAAAACTTTCCATATCAGCATCGTTATAGCTGCACTAAACCAATATTGCCCTTAATGGTCGCCCATTCGGATTTTATTTACTCCGATGTATTAAGATTTCGTACGCCTACGCGCTTTAGGAGAAATGGGCTTTAAAAATGGCCATACAAGGACAAAACATCATAGACCAGAATTTTTAATTTTAAGATCGTATAAGGAATATGGAGTCAAAACTTTTCAAAGTGGACTAAGCTGATCCTGTTTGCCCTACAAATTTGTTAACATGCATACATAGTATACATACTCATATCGCGCTTTTATCTCTAGCGGGGTAGGCAGAGAGTTAACGCCCGTAAAAAAAACGGTCGCTATCGGCACGTTGAATATCGGCCGTTTCCGATAATGCGTGAATAACTAGAGTGACAGGGAGTCAGCATGTCACCTAAAAACAGAGTAATAGAGTAACAGGGAGTCAGCTGTCACCTAAAAACAGAGTAATAGAGTAACAGGGAGTCAGCTGTCACCTAAAAACAGAGTAATAGAGTAACAGGGAGTCAGCTGTCACCTAAAAACAGAGTAATAGAGTAACAGGGAGTCAGCTGTCACCTAAAAACAGAGTAATAGAGTAACAGGGAGTCAGCTGTCACCTAAAAACAGAGTAATAGAGTAACAGGGAGTCAGCTGTCACCTAAAAACAGAGTAATAGAGTAACAGGGAGTCAGCTGTCACCTAAAAACAGAGTAATAGAGTAACAGGGAGTCAGCTGTCACCTAAAAACACATGGAACCCTCAAGTTTCTTAGTTGCCTACGACACGCAGGTGAAAATGGGATGATGCCACTCTAAGCTGGCATTCCACGTAATTTTTTTATGCATTTAATAATAATTCCGCATGCCAGCTAACCAGCATTTTCCGGATAGCTACTAACATCTCCAGTTGTTAAGAGCCCTTTTCCCAATTTTCCGGTTCCACTAGAACAGCTAAGAAATTGGAAGGCACAAGAATCAGATTCGAAAAAACTGAAGATCAAGCGCGTGGTACTATAGATTTTAAATTGTATGAAGCCAATAACAGTACACACGTTACGTCAAGAAAAAAATCTATGGGCTACTTTGTCCATAGGGATTTTTGTTTTTAGAGGAATATTGATTGCACGGTTGACATAGATTTACTAAACCCCCCATTTTTTTGTAAATTTTACGTTGCGGGATAGGAAAATTCGCAGGAAATTTATTTTGCTAAGTATTTCGACTCAAAAGATTTATGTCGGTGCGCTTTCTGCATTAATATAGAAAATTAGTTTTAGTAATAACCTTTTTGTCAGCTTCTTCATCTCTGTAACTCTCGTGATCTAAGGCCGATCATTACGTAAAGTCATGATGTGTGATGCCCTCGGGACCCCTTGGTTCCGGTTGGCCGTTTTTAAAACCGAATGGTTATACTTTTTCTTTCCCATCTCCTGGCCGGAAAATGGTTATCTATTGGTTAAACTGGTTACTAATAGAAAAACGGAATCGAATCATTACTATGCTCCGGTCCGGTGCAACTTTCGTAATAGATTTTTATTTTAGGTTAAACAAATTAGGGTTCGAATAGTGGGATTTTATTCTTACATTTGTTTACATTTTCTCTTTCCTAAGATTCTGCATAAAAAAACTAATGATGGTCGAATATTATTGTATTAAACACACTTCAGAAAGTTCTAAGCAGTATTTTCTTGAAAAGACTTTCTGTATGAGTAAAGACTGATATTGTATTTTTATTGAAACAATATTAGTTCTCAACGATTTCATTTACAAAATAAACGATATGAAATTCGATTGCTACAATATGGAATAAAAGGTAGAAACCTTAAGTGAACAATTTGAAAATAAGCTGAAGACGATAGCTGGACGTGATCAGAATCTTTTTATCAATAAAAATGTAGCTTTTATAACCACGACTTTTAATAATATTTGAAAGGAATTGTTTTTCAGGTAGACCACAATGGATTTTTGATGATGGCTGATTCCGAGAGTCAATTTGGGTGACACCCACGTCCAACAGTGGATTGACACTTGGTTTATAAAGATGAATTTTATGATCGACGATCAAAACTGAAAACGAGCCGGTGATAAATAACAACCTTCTTCTAAACATAGATAGCACAATTTGTCTCTCCGTACGAAATTATTGATGTTACAGGCAACTTTTCTTTTGGGACACTTCTTTTAGGTTTTCACATCAAAACGGGAAAAAAGATTCGTCTATGTACCAGACCCATAATTTAACAAGCCCTGACTAGAATTGGTACTCTTTCTCTCTTTCTTTTTTTGTGCGATACCGAGTCGTTCAACGGCCCGAAATATGAAATTATACTAGCATTCGATGACGACATCGCGAAAGGCTCACGTATTTCATGCGTAAGCGCAATATTTATTGATTCTGGTCTCGCGTACCTTTTATCTGTACCTACATATAGGTTAGTCGCAGAATGAATTTCAATTATTATGATGATATTTGCAAGGAAAATGCCGCCAGAGTGTACTTATAAATTGTTCTAAATTGTGTTATTAATCTTCGATATCTGATTTTGCATTATTGAATTTCTTTTACCTTATCAACATTTAATGGAAAAATTAGTACTTAAAGTACGTATGTCTTGTTTTATAATGGAGCATTGGAATGTTAGTGTCTTTTTATAGGTGATATGAGGGTACAATGCCTAACTAATACAAGCATTTGCATTTTTACACACTTAAAGTTCGCTTTCCTAAAATAGTTCTGCGCATGATAAATATTTTTTCATATTCTCTAGTTACGGCAAAGAGTGTTAAATAGTTAGATTGGACTGGACATGACACTGAAGTCGTATAATGATGATATTTTACTTAGATAACATGTCAGGGATGCACAGATTTTATGGAGTTCAATCAAAAGTTTACAAATAAATGACAATTGGGCTAATCTTTGGACTTCAGTGTAAGCTCATAAAATCATCCCTGTAGAAAATTTTCGTATAATATAAATTTTTCGTGTCCAGATTTTTGAGTTTCTTAACCTCCGAACTAAGCTTCACAATGCAGCCATAGAAATACTTTTGTGTAAGAAAGAAGAAAGGAAGGCTAACTTAATAAGCTTACGTACAAGCTTTCCCGTTGACCTGCATTTTTTCATCACCTGTACCAAAGAGGGAAGCATTTTTCTCTATTCTTTTCTTACCGGTGACGGATTTTATATTACAAAGACGTATACCGGTTCGCTACATTCTTTGTTAAAAACGCTATTTTATAAGGATTTATTCTGTAAGAAATTGCGGTTTAATTTGTTTAATGGTTTCCCCTAGACTGCAATTTTAGTTCATAGTTTATTTTATTCTGCCTGTAGTTAAATACAGCAAATGACAGCATTTTGGGATCACTATGACTAGTTCTTTATACAGTCTCGATATTCAGAAGGACCAGTATGCATTGGCCAGCAAATTGGATAGTTTTAATGTGGAGTTAATGTAAGCTACCCAACCTACCTATCTACGCTGACAAACATTTATACCTCCGTCAATACAAGATTATTTCCCAAAGAACGTTACGTAATATTTTAAAAAACTTTTTTTATTTTATTACACTAGGTGTCGCTGTCGGCGCAAGGAATTTTTCTTCCTAATTACTGGTGTCAGGGCGATTGTGGGGGATGCCCCGTTCCGTTCCCCACAAAGGACGTTCATTAATGGGATCTTTATAACTGCAACTCAGAAATACTCTGAATAAAACGGAACGTTGGCGATATTAATATCGGGGACATTCAGCTACCTTAATAGTTATAATTTGTTTGCTCGCTTTTCTATTTGTTTTGGTAAGTTTTTGCTACTGGAGCTTTGCTACGTTGATGATTTTGTTGGGCTAGGAATTCCTATTTTGAGTGTGTTTTGTTTTATGCATTAATAATGATAGCTTTTATTTGTGGACAATTTTTTTAGCTATCTCGCCCTAAGCGTAAATATAAAATGACAGTCCGAAAAAAATATGCTCAATTTCATTGCAGTTCAAACAAAGATTACTAAAACATTATTGCATTTACATATAAAGTTGCATCAATCCATAACGTAGAATCGTATCGGCTCTAAGCTACTCTCATTCATTTACAATTCACACTATAATGAATACGGCGAACCGCAAAAAGCGTGGCCAACCATCTATCTCAGGCCCAGCGCCGGACTAAGCGGGTTTTAAACTAAGATCGTCTTTCATTTCTGGTCGGCAGAAGCACCTTCGTATTACGCTATAGTTATGAGCGGAAATGGAAACTGAACCGCTAGTAAAATCCGCTTTTCGTGGCAAAGTGTAGAGAGCTATAGTAGAATTATCAAAGTACTACAAATAATGAAGCAGCCAGTTTTTACTACATACACGCCGGCGTTCCGGTTTGTAAGCCGGCGCGATGACCTATACCACTTATTATACGGTTCAAATTGCAAGCTGAAGCGAAATACGTATTAAAATAAGATAAATATGCTTTATTGCACACAAAAAAAAACGTCACAACAGAAAACATATAACATACACAGATGTATTCTGATTGATATCTGATTCTGAAACTATAATTGAATTATTGGAAAAACGGATCAATTAACGGTCTATTAAAATATCTGTAGGTAATGTAACCGCTAATTATATGTGCGGTCAAAAACTCTTTCAGTCGAAAATAATACAACAAGAAAATTCATGTTAATATTCACGACATATTTACGTCACAAATTCATTCTAAGTAAAGAAATACCTACCGGCAACCATACGTATTGGAAGCAACATTAAAGATTTTCATCATTTTCTGTATATTTTAACTAACTTATCTAAGTACATCTAGTAAAAATATGTCATGTGTATGCTTATTTTTTTACTTTTTAAAATAAGGATTAAAGTCAAAGAATAAATAATTGTTGTTTAAGTATTGATAGAAAATTTGCTATCAGCAGTACACTTTTAAAGGAATTGTTATTTTATACTAAAAACACTGAGACAACTGTCACTTGTCAAATCATTCCGAAAACAGTGCAACAATTTAATGCAAAAGTAATAGTGCTTAAATCACTAACTAACAGAATAGATAATTTTCCCCTTTAAAGTTTTAATACACCTGCGCGTACTACCCTAAAAGTATAGGTTGTAAATGCGAAGTTCAGAAAACCAGTGATAATTTCCAAAATTCCAATACTAAATGAGTTAACGTTCAACTCCTTAAATACAATACATATTAGATAATTTAAAGTTCAGTGCAAATATATTTCAGGTGAGTTCCACTCGTGGAACTCGTCAACTTTCCCAGGGAACTTAAGTCAAAACATGAAAAATCTAATTTGAACATCCCATAGAAAGCAGAGCTCAGGAATGAATAGGCATTATCTAAGCAAGCATGTTCATCATCGTCTGCATAGTCACTTACAAAAAAATGAGATAGTAGACAAATATTTTATGTAAAAAAAAGAACTAAAACCGTCAGATTTCACGTCTTTTTCCTTTTTATTTTACAAACTGTGAAGTACACGTTGAACAACTTTCTGACAGAATTAATTAAGAATTGTAGCATTTATATATAGGTTCACCCTATACCCACACTTGCAGTAGTACCCTCATATACGTCAACGACTCCTACAATGTAAGATTATAGCACTTCTATTTCTATTTTATGTCACAAGTTTAAGCTAAACCGGAAACAATGTATCCGAACAGTGCTCGATATAAACTTGAATTTGAACTGTGCTGTGCGTAGCTTTAACGGAATGTTTTAAAGGAAACGGGATTTTATTGAAAATGACGTACAGATTTACAACAAAATAAACCCAGATAGCTTACTAGTTTACAATTAAAAAGTCCCAGTGTCTAATCATAACTTAGTAATTACAACTATCTATTAATATTAATTTGGTGAATGTGTTACCTGTGTGTGTGCTTATTGTGTAGTAGGTAAGTAGGTACTTTTTTCAGTTCCTAAGCGACCATGGATTTAAAAGTGCTGATGCTATTATAACCCGGCATCAGCCGGTGTCTTCTGTTAGTATATTTTCTTACACGGCCGAAAACCGCAATGTTCTCATGACTTGAGTAACGAAAACAAACAAATTTTCTCATCATATGGATGACGCAACGGGGCCCCTCATTCCGACTAGAGGCCCTATATAAAAATGACCACTGCTGATTTAGAAAGAATTCTCAACTAGCGTTTATGTCTCGTTTAATGATTTTTACAGTTAGAACGTTAAGGTTGTTAATCAAGAAGTAAACTAGCAATTTGATGTGTTAATGTACGTGATAAAGTGTTAATTAAAATTACATGATAAAAATTACTAACAATTCAAAAGTTTCAGATGATTATGAAACACTCTGACTCGAAAATTTTCATAGAAATGAACTGTATGGCGCATCGCACGCTTAACGCATGACGAACCGCTAAAATATAGCAGCGGTATGTCAAATCCATACTAGAAGCGTCACTACCCATACTAAAACCGCACTCGACGGACGACGCTGCGATAGCGCTGTGTCGACAGCGGTTGAGCGGTTTTAATATAGGGTTTGACATTTCTAGTATGGACCCGAAAGAACGCTGCGATATTTTAGCGGTCCGTCGTGCGTTGAGTGTGCGATCCACCTATCTTAACCGAAATGAAGTAGATTTGATAATAGGTAAGGCTGCGGTGTCTCCGCGTGGCTTCGGCGACCAGTGCTCAATAGCTCAATATAGGCTACCTCTTAACAAGCAAATCTCGACGTACATTGCGTAACCTGTTAGCAACTATAACTCCATTAATCCCACCAACAACGCAATGGACTTCGAGTTTTCCCTGTGGATTTGTAGCCTGGAGTTTAATAATATAAGGCACATACCAATAAGTGTATCGAATGTATTTCAAATGGGTACAATTGAATTGATTTTACTTTTGCTATTAAAACAGCTCATGTCAAACAGCGCTAGATTTGCGGTGACCCGAGACCACCAATGTTACTGCCAAATTATCTAGAACTTTAATGTTAATATGCATAACATTTTGTGCAGGTTCTGTTCTCACATAAAAACAAAACCAAATGCCTAAAAAATAATAATAAAAGTCAAAAAACTAAACGCGTAAATTAAGCGCGTAAATATAAAATACATTTCATAAAAGATTCTGTTCTGCTTCTAAAAACAATAGAAGTATCTAGCGATGTAGATAGATCAAGTCTATGTTTGTAAGTTAGTGAGTACAAAATGTCGTTAAAATAAACAAAAATAGAGCTGAAACCAGTTACATTTTCTTAAAAATACCATAGCAGGATTGACATATTTACGTCTAAACAAAACGCTTTGCCTGTATGTTATCATGATTTTCCCACGATCAACGGTCAGCACCTTCGAGTCAGTACTGCCAATAGCAATCTTATCTATATTTTAATTATGCACAATGATTTCCTACCAATTTAAACATGAATTTGATCACCACCACCACTGCAGTAGGGAAAATTAGTTTTTTAGATTCCTTAACGAAGAAACGTAAATGAAATATGACCGTTAATTGTTTGTAAATTCAATAATGTTGCGGCTTTCATCTATCACGGCGTATTTGTGGCATGCAAACCTGCCATTTGTTATTCTTACGCATTAGGTATGATAGGACGTTCGACCGACGGACTCAAGTTATCATCAATGCTTTAAGTAAGCATGAATTCCCTTTGATGATTCGATTTTATCACCTAGGAACGATTTTTTTTTTCTACTTTTTTCTAAGGTAAGTTAGGTTAAGTTTAGTTAACTTTAGAAATTGGTTTTCGCACAGAATTTTCACATCAAGCAAATACTGATTTTCATGTATCATCCTGATACAAATGCTTTCAAACTATACAATTTAAAAACCCGACAGTGATGGTTATCAAAGTTATTGGTTTCACTGGAAACTCCAAAATATTTTTCAATATTGGCGACCTATACAGAAAGCCGTAGAGTAAAGCACAAGAGCTCATACAATTCGTGCGCCGAAACAATACTTTGGACTTCCAATACACAACTAGCATCCAACGAAGCGAATGCGCTTTCAGTCAGTCAGCCTAAAGGAAAATGTCACTTTGAAACGAAAATGTCACCGGAAAATAGATCTGTCACTTAGGCCTTATGGAACGCTATGAAGACTAATCCAAAAGATATGCGTGTGTCAATCGAAGCGGATGTTTAATCGCTTATAGAGGATGCACATTGCACAAATGCCGTTTGAATGAGCTATCTGAAATTCGGTTGTTTGTCTCCCGTTCAGTTAATAACAAAACTTGTTATTTCCCGTCACACAGTATTTCAAAGCGTGTACATTTCAAAACAAAGTGATGTTTTCTAAAAAAGGATCTTCTCAAAAGTTGGTCATATGCTTAGTTTAGCTTAGCTCTCTGCAATCTTATTTGGTTTTAGAGAATAGGTAATATTGTTTTCGAATAGAGAATAGGTAATATATTTTTTTATTAAGAAATGCTTGTGACACTCAAACTGCATAAAAAGATGTTTAAAATCTCGTAAACTGTTTGCCACAAGTGCTTTGCTAAACTAAAAAGAATTAGTATCTTTTCAGATCTTAGTTTTTGAACACGAGGCAAATTACACAAGTTCCATTTACTCCTATTGATGTGCGATCCACTTGTCATGTATTATTTTAATTTGCCTAATTCTGGCAAGTTTCGGCTTCATAAGCTAACGCCGCTCGCGAAAATCAAATTTCATCACATTCATGAATTCGAATTCACGCGACCAGCATGCATCGCAGCAGCAAATTGCTTATCGGAATTAATATCTTATTAGTAGGAATGCAATTAGGTGCATATTCGCTTGCAAGATGCCGTCTCGGTCGCGCGCGCCTGCTTTCCACTGGATCCAGGTGAAACTGATATAATGACGAGTTGCGCACGCGATTTTTTTTTACCTACTAACGGATTCTTCGTGTTTATCATTGTTTGAGAAATAAGTTTTATGATTTTGAATATGTTTTTCTTTTTTTTGTAATTTATGAGTAAGAAGATCTTGACACAACGTTTTTAGATATCGGTACTTTCAAACATGTATCGTTTAAGAGTACATCGGGTTTTCGGTTTTTCATACAAACATGTTCCCCTGTTTTCTTCACTAATAATCCCTCTTTCTAGAGCTACAATTCCTTTTTTATTGTTCAAATGACTCGTAGGCCTACTGACGACATGCTCCTATTATTAAAGCATTTTGATTTTCTAAAAAAAATATTACTCATGTTTTCTTTTCGAAATTTTTCAAACATAATTAGAAGTTTATAATTACTGAATTTATCATTACATACAGTTTTTTTTATAAAAAATATCGTGTAAGAAGGGATATTAAACATAATTTAATCATAAAGCTGAAAGGTAACATCAGTAGATATCCTATTGACAATAATTAATGAACATTATTAATGTTTAAAATCATGTATGTAACGAAAGTTTTAAATATAAACTAAAAATGTAAAAACTGAAATAAATGTTTATTTTGTATTTTTCACACTTTATCAGTCGCTTGTTACTTTGGAGTTAGTGGAAAATTTAAACTATAGCGATAACAAAATGTTATGTGCGTGGAGTATAAAGCAATTGTTCAAGCAACTCATTCAAAATTTGTGATCAATAGGTAAGTATTACAGAGATTTTAGTCTCTAAATTTTAGGCATAATATTTTCGGTAAAAGTATTTTAATTTAATAGCCCAACTTTTAATTGCCTTTGGAGCACATAAAATTTCATACACGACAAACTTCCAACTGTTGAACGAACGAGTCTATAATTTAGCACCATCATCAAATAGCTAATTTGGTTCTTGTAGGCCGAAATGCATGTAATGAACCGTATTGATAGGTGAGCTAGGTAATTGTGTACCGTTAGCAGTTCTGTGAACACATTTTACCATAGTAATGAACGATTCTGGTTGGCCGGAAACATTTGCCCCGTTACTCAGACGCGCCGGCGAATATTTTCGCTGAACGTGACAAACATACAAACAGTCCCAATGAGTTATACGTAAATACCGCACCTCACAACCAACAACATTGGGACTGCCGTTCAGAATTAATTAATATTAATAATGAACTTAGACAACGAAATAACAAGGGAATAAGGGAACAATTTTAATCATCTCCGATCACAAACAATTAAGAGCATTTGTATCGATGGAAACTAGGGCTCAAGGGATCAAAACCCAAAGGTTTGATGTCAAAGATAATGAGGTAAATACACCGTTCGAAACATGGCAATTGGATTTGTCGGTAAATAAATATTAAAATAATATAAACACACCTTTGACGGATCGTTTTAATGAGAAAAGTTTGATGCGACTTCCATTTGAATCCAACTTCTGTCATCAGCGTTTGCTTTCATAGCTGTCGGCGGCACAGGTCGGAAATAAGATAAGAATCTTGGTCCAAATGTAAACAAAACTTGATTTAGTTATCGGCAGCGGCGCTTGGAGATTCTCCGCTCTCTTAACTTCCTTTCGGGATTGCATTCCAAATTGTGTTACAAGTTTACATGGAAGTTTTTGGCGCTAGAACGTTGTTCTCTTCACTCAATAAGTACTTTAGTTTACCGTTCCTAAATTACACCTGCCGACTAGTAACGAGATCGTAAAGTTTTCAATAGAATTCAAAATAACTAACACGTACAACATCGAGCGTTTAAACTAAGACGATAAATTCAGAAACTGCGGCAACTATTTGGATGTTGTTGTCATTGGAGTGCGAAACATTACAACCAAATGATTAAGAGAATGTTCCGTAACCGAGCAGAAAATCGTGACGATACAACAAACATGTTTGAATACCAAATTGTGCCGCTTCTGGGAGGAACTACTCCAAATTTCATTGACTACATTATTTTAATAATTTTCAATACTCCCTCGAGATCAATGTACTCGAAAGTTTGCGGCGTGTTGGAGACGTTAATACTCTTAGCTAATATATGAGTGTGAACTTTAAGTTCCCGCACGATCAAAGTTAACCAAGTGAGGACATTTTCCCCTATCTTAGGAATGTTAAGTACAAGACAGTGTTACATAATTAATATAAAGTTTATTTGTTTGGGCCGTGTGTCAAGTGCGATGGTGCGATAGTCGTGCCGCGGAGTACGGGGGGCGATTGTATCGCCGCACATTAGTCGAGCCGAGAGAGTTATTATCAGATCCATTTGTTCGCAACTTTGGCCGCGTTATGCTCTCGAAAGTTTACAGGTGAAAAGCGACGGCAAGCAAGCACACTTACCATGTTAGAGAACAGCAGCCGCTGGTGTTTGTTTGCGAGATGGGGTTCTAGGGCTTGGAGCGGGAGGGCGAGGGGCAACGGGAGAGGCAGCGGCAGCGGGAGCGGTGGCGGGTGAGCCGGCTGCAGGAACAGCGGCGCGGGCGCGGGCGGGCAGCAGGCGCACGAGGTCGGCGTCGGCGTCACGTAGGACACGCACCCTAGCTGCGGCGGGAACAGCGTGCCGGCGGCCTCTCGGAGGCCTAGCACTCGTCTCTCACGACCGCATCAACGGCCGACCACTGACGTCCGACGGCCACGCGCGCCGTCGTCTTCCACCGACACCGGTGAAGCTCAGAAAATTTCAAAAATTCTCGAACAAAGTTTTGGAGCGGCGAAAAGTTGGGTGCCGGGCGCCGAGGTACGGGGAAGGCCGCGAGGGAGCGGGAAACTGAGCGTTCGGGAGAAGCGAGAAACGTCGCGCAGGGCTCGCGAGAGTGTGGAGAAAGTGGCGGCGTGCACGGAGCACAAGTCGCCTAGCCGGCGTGTGGCGGTGGACTGAGCGCTGGCGGCGGGCAGGTGCGCGGCGGGGCGTGGGGCGGGCCCACCTGCCTCACCTGGGCGCAAGCGCCGCGAGACCACAGCCTCCGACGCTGCCGACGTAGAGCCGCCGTGTACTCCCGCTGTGTACCGCTCTCGGCGCGCCCCACATACACACGCTTCACTTCCTACTAGCATAAACAATGCGGTTAATGCAACTTTTGATAATGATACCGGTTGCCGGCAACACGACACACTCGAGAATTGAGGCTTTGTGCAGAAATGCGGTGACAACAGCCTGCTTTGAGATTTAACGGTGTTATAAAATAATAAAAGTTCGTGATATGAATTGAGTCATTTAAATTAGACGAGATTTTTCTATTCAAACATTATCATTACGTTGTAATTCTTTTAAGTAGTTAATAGGTAGGTAGGTATGTAGTTAATCAATTATATCCACATAAAATTTGATAATTCGTCTTACTTACATACCTTCGTCAACTGCCTTAAAATCTACTATTACTTAATATAATTTTATTGTTTATTGTGTTTCTACAGTAAAATTAAATATCGAACATAAGTACGGTAGATACGCTTCTACCTATGAAGAGATTTCTTCCAGCATAGTGGAATTAGAAAATAATATATCAGGGAAACCAACCCCTAAACCTTCAATGCTAATGATATTTTCGAAAGAAAGGAAAATACTGTATTTAAAAGTAAGAACGTGTCGAGGGGGTTCGGTGATAGGTATGCACATTATGCCCTTTCTTACCTTCAAGATACCTGACCTGAATATACATAAAATTCTAGTCTTAATTAAAAAAAACGATGATCCATCGATCACGTAAACCTAAAGGCAACTACGTACATTTTTCAGATTATTTCTTGAACGTGTAACTCCCTTTTTCAGAACGACGAGTTATCACCAAATTACCAATTCTAGTTATCACCAAATTACCAATTCTAGGTTTGTAAGATATTTGCTCTACATATATATTTGTTTAAGTAAGATTATAAAAAACGTAATTTACTACACCAACGGCCTTAAATTGTTCAATACAAATGTATAAAAATGATTTCATGAATAGATCTTTCGCTTTTTCTTCGGGCACCGAAACCCTAAAAAATACGAGGAACTAATTATTTCGTCCGTATTACCTTCCAAAGTGAGAAAGCGATAACATACGATGCGAAATAAAAGAGCTGACGGCTGTGACTTGTCTCACACTTGATTGAAAGGGGGGGATTATTCCGAGGAAATCTCTTACAGGGCCGAAATCGCATTGATTCCGCAGGTCCTTTCGTTACACGTCACAGCGCCTTTAAGGCGAAACTTCGAGGTAGTGGCGCTCCCATACAAATAAAAATAATCTTACATTATTCACCATCGTTATACATCATATAGTATGGCAGTCCCAGTTTGGATTAAAGTCTAGGCATACCAAGGGATCTTAGTTTGTTTTCTGTGTCAGATAATCCACAAAATACAGTGTGAATTTAGTGTCATAATCAGTAGTTTACAAAAGCTAAAACCTTTATATATTACATTGATTAAAATTCGCATAGCATACTAGCTATGATTCACATACGCCTACATTAGTAGTTCAAGTTTTCGATACAAATAAAATTATCTTATTGTCAAGACACAAATATTGCAGGATTATTCTATTCAAATGACCAAATCACTATCAGCTCTACCTTAGACAACGTGGTGTCGCGAAGAAACTCTATAAAAATATACATGCAAGGAAAATGTAAATAATGAACGCGAAAAGCGCTTGTGCCGCTGATGGTGCACCTTAAGCTCATTGTATGCCCTTAAGAGGAGATTAGGCACCTTTTAACGTCGGCTACTATTTACTTTTAGGACAACCTTCTAGAGATTAGCTCTAGTCGTTAGTCGACAGTAAATACAGTCTTTATCCACCATCCACGTTTACCTTGGGAGGTAACCATGAATAGTTAAATTACGCTTTTAGGCCTTAGCATGCCAAATCCTAATAAGCTGCTTACAAAGTTTCCTACATTAATAACGAGCCGATAGATTTCGCTATTAAATGCAAAGTGCTCAGGTAAATTAATTAATAATAACGTGTCTATTTAATTAAAAATTAATAACATGACTTAGCTTTCGGTGGATAAGTGTTTGATTTACTTCGCTTAGGCTATAAGAATAACAAAAAGCTTACCTTTTTAATGAAATACGAGTAACCTATTCTTATGTTTTTAATACAAAATTTATATACCTTTAACCTAGCATTCGGGCCAGGTTAGCTTTCGGGTTGCAGAGGTGGCAGTTGCTCTGTGTAAGCACTTGGTACCATGGTTATCATGATGTACCAAATGTACAAGGCATTTAATAATGGTGAAAATAATTTTAACACGTCAAGTAATACATTGCAGTTTGAGGTTTGTTTTTTATTAAAAATAGCGATCGTGTTTTCACGGCGGGTAACGCTCTGCCTACCCCGTAAGGGATATAGGCGTGATATATGTACGTAGTAGTACGTATAGTAATAGTTACCTACTACCCTTAACACTTCCTCTTAATACAGTCAAACCGATATAGCATTAACCAATTATCTAATCACTGTACATATGTCAGTACACCGCACTAATTAACGAGGCTCGTGCGATGACAAGAATTAATTAATGCTATCGAAAACAGACGCGCATCGCCTTAAGCTGATCCGTAAGATGTACCTTGTTACTAGCAACGGTAAGCGTTTTGTCGGATTCTGTAATTGGATTAAGTAATACTACATGATAATTGTAAACGCGGAACTGCGTGTGCGTTTGTATATTAACACCATTACAACTAAAGCGTCTGCGTAGATGCGAATGTTTTGTATAGAGATCGTTAGAGATGGAAAAGTGAACCTAGGTAACCTAGGATCACAGCCGAAATAAATGATTACTTTTACAAAACTTTATCTTAAGGTGACAGTAACTCCAAAAAGTAAGTCTCTTTCCTTTCCGGAGCATTAGAGAAAAACAGATGATGACAGTTCAGTTCATGAAATCCAAAAATTTCCTTTAATATTTTAAGCAAAGGTTTAGAAAATTTCGCACACTGGGTACTTCACTTTTTCGGGGAGAGCTGATACAATTTTTTTTTTGTGGAAAAATGGCCAAGCATGATAGTTAGCTGCAGTTTTCAATATTTGTTAAAAAGTTAGCGCTCCTCATGATTCCTGCTATTACAAGTATAAAATAACGCTTCTGGAATATCAAAATGTTTGCGCGTTGATATAACAGTAACTGAAATTCTAACACTTGAAATTCTAACATCAGGATATATAGGGTCGTTGGACGACTCGATGTCCCACATGGAAATAAGAATACTCAAATATTGTGAGAATAAAGAAAATTTACATGGCGGAATTCAGGTGATTTGGACCGATATACGGTGTTGGGGTTGCTATATTTTTTTCATTGCTTCATATGTTATTTACGTACAATTTCTTACGTTTATTTCGCATAGGTTATTAAAAGAAAATATTAAATTACTTATACGAATGAAATGTAATAATGAAATGAAAACACCTAGAAAACTTCTGAAGATTTGTATCAAAACATTTCTTACGAAGTTATAACAATTCAGGAGAGCCTACAGCATTTTTCCAACGTTTCGCGAAATCAGAAAAAAATGCGAAAATGGAACAACAACATTTGTTGAACAATTTTCATCCTTTCATGAAAATAATAATTTAATTAGCTACGTTATTGTTTAGGCGACGAAGCAATCAGGGTTTTTTATGCAACGTGTGTACCTTTTTTACACAGGTTCAGTAGCGGAATTCCGGTTTACTTGACTACGACATAATATATTATTGGACTTGACATGACATTAATATGATATCCATGCAAGTTGCGATATCATAAACAGAAACTAGCGTCTTCGGAGTTTGAATGTGTACCATCTATGTCCTATATAAGGTCTTATTTCATTAAGTACAAATATTTTAAGGGTAAGTTCAGAAATATAATTAAAGATGTTTTATGTAAAAAACAAAAAAATGTATACGCTGGTTTTTTTTTTCCAAACAATTTAAATCGACTGAATAAGTAGCATCCTATGTATGATCCCATTGACATATGTATGACATGTGATGTCAAATATATGAATATGACAGTCAAATCGTAGTAAAAAAATAGTCCACGTGGACTACGCAAGCTGTGTACAGGTCGTTCACTTTTTTATTTTGGTGAACATGTTTTTGGCGTTTATTTTGAAAACTAGCGTGTATTTTCTTTTTGTGTTTACATTAAATAACTTTAATAATATTTCTGAACATGCCTTTAAAATATTTGCACTTAATAAAATGGGACTTCATATATAGGTAGTGTGTTTTAAAAACAGAAATTCAATATTTTAATATAAAATCTGTTTTTTTCTAATCAGAGCACAGTAAAAAAAAACAACTCAATTTTCTCGTAAATTCATAATAAAAAAAAATAAACCAAACTACACCGAATGAGTACCTCTACCTAGATATCCATTTACAAAATTACAAATCCACACACAAACACGTTAATCTATACGTATGGAGCTGAGATAATCCGCTTGTTATAAAACGCTGTTATATACGTATAATAGTTAATTCATGGCTGGATATTATTGGTAACAAAACTGGCAAAATGTTTAATTTCCAAACATGTTCACAATTAACATTTTTAGAATGTCGAGTACAATATTATCATGGACAAATTGATTAGTTAGACACAATTTTCTAAAAAAAAGGGAAATATACCAATACCAATTTGTCCTTGTGCGTATTTTTTCCTGTATATTTTTCCGTTTGATTGATGGATTGAAAAATGTTAGACACAATCTCTTTTTTATATCAATTTTATGTTTCTAGTATAAACGCGGCACGCGTGGGATCAAACAAGTAAAAATGAAGTCCCTGGCTCTGGGCTGGCCAGGCTGACTACACAACATGTAAATGGATCTAAAACTGCATGTTACTTCACGTCCACTAACTCTACCATTTTATCTACCCAAAACCAATAAATGTTATCAATAGAACTATAGTGAGACTTTTTCACGGTGCATTTACGGGTGGAGCCATTTTTTAAACCGTTTTCCTAAGCCAAGGGAAGCCAGCCATGCAAAACTAGGAATAATGTAATATTATGATGAAGAAAGGGTTTCTTGAAGTCCTGTGCCCAACCAGACTGCAACAAGCAATTCATATAAAAAAACGTGACTGCGGTAATTTCAAAGTTATATTATGTGTAAAAATCCTCCGTTCTAAATTTAAATAGAGCCAGTGTCACTCACGCTGCTGCTAAGACGAATCTAATGACACCTCACTCATTAACAAAATTCGTGATTATCCTGTAGGTATAATACGAGTGCTAAGACCATCCCCATCTTGTGAAATCTGTGTTACCCTGATTCCCTAACACGCCTCCGATATTAAGTGCATGTATTCGACAATAAAACATTTTCAGTATTTTTTATGTATGCATCATAAGCTATAAATTTGTACATTTTTTCAACGAAAACAAAACTTGTTAACAACAAAATTCTCAATACAAACTGCAAACTCTACACACGATTAGCCTAAGTACCTACTTACCTAGGAACATACCTGTTAGCTACTTACAACCAGTCTTCAAAGTACTTAACTACACACTATATTAAGCTCTAAAACCCAGCACACACACATACCTACTTCCGAGTTTACTGTCTACTATAGACTAGGAGGCAATCACGAAATAATTGATAGGCATTTACAATAATACGTATGTAAATACGTTTACATCAGCAAGAAAAGTTGAAAGTAGTACATACCTTAGGTGTGTGAAAATAAAAAGGAATGGGTACGGTGGAAAATAATACCTTCTATACTACATAACGATAATTAATAAAATGAGTTAAAATTACTGAAGCAAACTTAAACATTCCTTCTTACACCACGTGAATCAAAATAGCGTAGGTTTAATGCTAATGCAAGGATTGTATTGAGCATTAGAGAATTGATAAAATAACACTTTAAAATGTCCTTATATCTACCGATGAGTAACTACCTACATACTTTTAGTTACTCATTGGTAAATGTCAGGACATTTTCCTTCGCCGCCTCTTAATCTATAAAGCAAGAAAGATTCGTCACTGTTCTACTCTAGCCGGCAGCCTCATGCGAATTCCACTCGTTAGAGGCCCCGCACGGCCCCGGTCGTTGACCCTGCGCGTGCGCCGCCAAGCCGTCTACTCTACGGCGTTATGTAACACGACCTTAACATTGGGCGCTGTGACACTGTTGCGGCTGTTGAACTGAATTTGGAACGCCGAAATGCCATTTCGAAGTGACAGATGACCTAGAAAGTCAGGTGAATGTGGCGGTTATAACTGGCTACGGCACCGGGCTTAGAGCATTAATGCTCTAAGGCACCGGTTGATCGATTTACGCGAAATTTTAACGTATAAAAATATGCAAAAATAATGTTATTTTAAAATGTCATTATTGTTTATTTTAATGAGTTTAATGCATAGAAATGGGTAGGTATTTTACAAATGATATAAAATCACTTATTTTTGATTTCTTTTTGTATTTTAATCGAAGCGTCGTTGCTCGTAAAAAAGCACAATACGACTGCCAGACTTAGGTTTTAGTAATTGTAATTAGGTCTAAATACCGAAAATATAGGTACGCCATTTTCATGATAAAATAATGTAGAAATTTGGACGCTATTTTAGTAATTGTAATTAGGTCTAAATACCGAAAATATAGGTACGCCATTTTCATGATAATATAATGTAGAAATTTGGACGCTACCTCTTGTGCTAAAGAGTTTTCATGCAAACGGACACAATGTAGAACAGTTTCAAATTCTTTCAAACATTTTATGAAGATAATTATTTTATAAAGATTATTATAGTCAACATAAACAGCCAATACGCTTAGTCGAAGCAGAAAACCGAAATCAGTCGACATCTTGACACGATAGCAATTATACATGTAGAAAATAATAGTAAAAATAGATAAAAAACAGTATCATTAGGGTTATTTAGAGTCGTTATAGACAACTGCCATTTCTATACCTACAATGCATGTGTGGGTGACTGATCATTGATCAATCACAGGTATTTTCCCCTTTGAGTACAGAGGCCTAAAAATATAATTATCATGAAACTATATTGAAACTAAATAAGTTTGCTGGTTGTGTTAATTTGAATCAAATATCTTTTATTGTACCGTTGAAATACCTGCGTCAAAATATCGCTGATAAAAGCACACGTGCCAAAAACGAAAAAATCTCGAAATATTTGAATAAACCTAGTAAACAAAGTGTTTACTTTCAGTTTGTAATCATACCGCTGCCGCTACTGTAAAACGATTTCAAAAGCAAATTCACTGTGTTGTCTGTGTAGATATTTTATTTTAACATCAAATACAAACAACGGCAAATATTTAAAACAAACAGCGATCAGATTCAACAAGAAGAAACAAAATAAAGTAACCGAGACCAGAACTGGAAACTGGATAACCAAACTAGCATATATTTCAAACAGAAATATTTTAATTGTGAGCATTTTCAATTTATCTTGCTCTAGAAAATTGTAGCGGAAAATTCCCATACGAAATGCCTTTACGTTTCTCAACTTTCTCGAACAACAAATGTTTTTACTCTTTGGTATGAAAACTATGCATGGAATTTTTTTTTAGTACCTATGGAAATCTAAAATCGATCATATTTTCTAATACAGGCTGTCAAAAATTTTGCTGCAAACATTAAGGGGTGAAGCAGTCCATGAAACTGAACAATTTCCCCAAGGAACATAGGTCGATATACAAAAAAAATTTGGACCTCCCATATAAAATTACCAACCGACCAAGTCTATTTTTATGGAGGGTCCAAAAAAATTCTCATATTTCGATATATGTTTCTTGGGGAAAGTTGTACAGTTTCACGGGCTTAATTCACTCCCTCAAATATTTGCAGCTAATATGTTTACACCTTATATCCAGTAATCCTGTTACCTGTAAAATCGTGAATTGCGTTTTAGGGTCTGAGACACTAAATTGGCTGGCGATTATCGCGGAAGAAAGCTCTACATCTCGTTTATCTACTTGACTTGATAGTTAGTAAGTATAGATGCTCTATGATTTGACCATAATACCATTATCTAAGCATAAGCAACGGCAACCAATAGTAAGTACCTCTAATTGCAAACAAAGTTAAATCGAGCGTGCGTTCAAAGAAGATCGGCCAAGTTGTTTTAATAAATCGTAAATAATGGGAACAAAAAATCCCCAGTGATCACGCCGTTACAGCGGGTGGCCATGGCATTTACGCTTTGATGGCTGCCCATAGCTTATATGGTGCGGTTGCAGTACACTTTTTGTATGAGCCGGTTTCTGCAATGCACATACATGGGCAGGATCCAGTAAGTGGTTATGGGGGGCTACTGAACAGCCGTCAATTTGATACTGCATTACAGCATGTATATTTTGTTTGCTATAGTGGATGTTCTGTTTTTGTGATGATGACGACTGATGTGCCCCGATGAACGAACCTATTTATTTAACTGTTAATTGCTCACAAGATAAAACACAGGACAATCACATTAAGATTAAAAACACAATGGGTATTACTTATTATTCAGGTATATAATTTTTCTCGTTTTTTTCTGTTTTACTACCTATAATTAAATAGACTATAGGGAAAGACTACAAAATAGAATAGAAAAAACAAATAACATATTCATCGGGTTTTACATATTTTTAGGAATAACTTAAATCCAATCAACTAAAAGACGCACTGGAAGATGTTTTCTACAAGTAGCTTAAATTTTTTATACATCGTTTGTGTACCTCGTTCTACCTAGTTATCCTGTAAGTCTAATAGAAAGTACAATAAAATGGTTTTACATTTAAAATCTGATTATAGCAGCTTTATGAAAAAGAAAACCAAATGGTGCACCTGCTTTGAAGAATCTATACGTAAAAAAACTTGTACATACATATCTACATATTGTTGGTACAGTCGGTGATAGCTGTTACCTGACCCCCAGTGATTTAAAATAAACATTCGAATACTCAAATCAGACTTGGAAAAAGAAAAAAGCAATATACTTGTGTTGTAATGTGCTGGGAATCGAACTCGGCTCCTCGGTTATCATGAGCGCTTAACATACCGCTACACCAACTTCCCCGACAAACATAATGGTAAATTTTTGCATAGCCTTCTTCCACACCTTATTTTGCGTCTTTACTCATATTCTATCATATGTTTAAATGTGGGTAGGTAGATCTTTTGATGCAAAAAGACTTGAATAAAATGAAATAAGATCAGTCTACGTTTCGGCAGTGACTATTTGCGTTATCAATTTGCATTTATTATTTGCATTCGGGTTGTTTCTTTCTATTTATTGGTCTTGTGAATCATGTCGTGGTTGACCGATTACCAAAAGTATAAGATTATATTTTTGCATGAAGAGAATACTCCCATTAAAAAGATTGCTCGTGATCTCAATATACGTATAGCGGTAAGTGGTTTCTATATAAGAACCGTTATTTACTATAATCTTATTTTATTTATTTATTTTACTATACATGAAGCTTATACATTTTTGCCTATTCTTAGTGCCATTAAACCTAAGGAAGGTTTGTATTGTGTAATTGTAATCGTTATCTTTTGTGTTGTAATTGTAATCTTTGTTGGGTATTGTTATTTATGCTATAAAAATAATATATAGTAATTAAAGTGATAAAAAATATTTATTCGTCCATTCTTTTTTACAGAGGAATACTGTAAAGCTTTGGATACGCCGTTACGGTGAAACAGGGAGTGTGCAGCGAAACCGGTCTGGACCAAAACCCATAATGTTTACTGATCAATCGGAGCGTCATCGGGCCATTGTTGCACGGCATCAGGAGCACCCATTTGCAACTACACTATCCACTGCAGTAAACCACGGAATTTCTGTGCAAACAGTTAGACATCATTTGCACGCCGCTGGATTTAAAACGTATAAACCAACCCGGAAGATTAAGTTATCACCTGCTCACCGCCAAGCAAGAGTTCAATTTGCACAAACCTATCTCAATTTTGATTGGATTAATAATGTTGTGATTTTCACAGACGAGAAGGTATTTAAATCTGATAAAGATGGGAAACAAATCTTATGGCGAAGGAAAGGACAACGATATGAAGAATCTTGCATGTTACCTTGTAGAACCAGTGGGAGAATTTCTTTAGGCTATTGGGGCTGGATGTCGTCCATGGGACCTGGTGAGCTGATAGAGGTGGGTGCACACTTTAATAGCCGTGAATATAGAGAAATACTCAGGGATGTTATGTTGCCATCAGTGCGTATCGCCTACCCAACACAAGAAATTTATTTTGTCCAAGATAATTGCTCTATCGTGCACACATTGTTCGTCAATGGCTAGAGGAGCAAGAAGGCGTTCATGTCATAGATTGGCCTTCCAAAAGTCCCGACCTTAACCCCATAGTGAATTTATGGGGTCTGATGATCCTTAACTGGGACCCTTCTGAAGTGCGAAATAAAGAGAATTTGGCTGCAGTCGTAACATCAACCTGGGATTTCATGAGAGGACGTGAATACTGCTGGAACATGGTAAATGGTATGCCTGGTCGTCTGCAGCAAATCGTCGACAAATCAGGTGGATCGCTACGTTATTAAATACCATAAACTTAGGTAGATACCTAAGTAGTTTATTTGTCTGATGTAGTTTTATTTATCAGCATTATTTTGTATACAAAATGTTTAAATGTAAATACCTACCTGCTTAATCTATTAAATTTGATTTACATAATATTAGTAGTGATGTTATTGTTATATAATGAAATATAACATGTTGATTCACTGCATATTATTAACTGTATACAAGATTTTTATGAAGTAGTTTAATTCTATCAAAATAAGTCAACTACAATACAACTATAAGATATCCATCCAATTAAAGTATGCCTATTAGGCATATCAAGTAAGTAGGTATTTACTTTTAACAAAGTATCTGCTTATTTTGGTAATAAACTCTTTTTTTGCAAGATTTATTGATTTTTATTTATAAATATATTAAAATACATATTAGTATACCTCACAAACATTTATTTGATTTCAAAATAAAAACAAAATAAAATAACCCTAGTGAGTATCGAGCCATGTTCTTCGTTACTTATAATCTTTGCCCGACACTCTGGCCACTACACCACATCTACATGTCAATGAATTGTGAAATTAGGGGACACTTGCTAGACAAGCTAGTTGTAAACAAATAGGCTAAGCTGATAATCACCCGTATGCTCACAACATAAGGATGCGTTTCCCTGCTAAATATTAGCAAGCAGTATTCGGCTATTCACAGTTCAGTGGCGCCCTCTTCTGTTTATTTTTTAATCCAAACCACACTTATACCCGCAATTGAATATATTCTTTGTTACGATAACAATAAGAACGAAATTACCTACGAATCTACCAATTGTGCGAGGGGTCAGGTAACTCCTATAAGCCACTGTACAATGATTTCGTAGCCCCCCAACCCCCTCCCAAGTACCTCCCTGGCGCATCACTCCACACAATCATTTAGCAAAACAGTTACTATGCTGCAACGGGTGTTCGCGGTTTGCGAGCACGTACGTACCAAAGTTCAAGCTAGGCAGGTGACGGCACGCCTTGCGGGGGCGACAGGCTGATCAGAGGTCAACGTGTCGTAGATCTTCATAAAATAGGAACATAGGGCAGTCATAGTAATAACGGTTGTTGATTTGAGCGTTTTTACTTATAACTTAAGCATTCCATAGAAAAGTACGCACTGAAGTTTAACCCACGCAGGTGACGTTACGCCTAGCTTGCGTTGCGGGTGAGACAGGTTAATCAGAGGTCAACGTGTCGTTGAATACGTCATAGAGTAATGTCATAAGGTAGCTGACTGAAAACTGCGTAATTGCTATAAGCAGTGCATAAGAAAATAACGAACTTCAAGCCAAGCAGGTGACGTCACGCCTACGTTGCAGGGGTGGCAGGTTGATCAGAGGTCGTAGATTCGTAGATCGTCATAAATAAGGACACTAATGTCATAAGGGGTCGCTGACTAAAAAATGCTAATGGATTTTGCTATACCTAAACATTGGATAAGAAAGTACGTAAAAAAGTTCTAGCCAGGCAAGTGACGTTACGCCTATCTTGCGGGGGTGGCAGACTTATCAACGTGACGCAGAGCGTAATGAAAAGCAAAAGAGTTATGGCAAGTTATTGTTATGTCATAGGGTCGCTTACTTAAAAGAGATGACGGTTAATTCATAACCTAAACATTGTATATTAAAAAAAAATGCAGGCGCAGTGTAAAACAAATGACAATGCACATGATATCATCATCATCATAATGACAATTCAAGACCAGGTATTTTATGTTTCTTAAATTATCAATATTACAACGAATAGGTACGTTTATGAGTAAATACATTTTTTTAAAGTTTAAATATCCAAATCAATATTTATATTAATAACAAATGTATGTTCTTTGTTAACCAGTTTGGTTTTTTTACTAGTAAGTGGAAATTTTTAAAGGTTTCCTTAGAAAATAGAATTAATATTGTTTTAAGAAAATACTGTAGGACTGACAGCTGGTATAAATTAAACACTGTAAAACCAAATTGTACCATTAAAGACTTTGTAAAAGTTAATGATTTTGCCGATAAATTATTAACTTGAAATTAAACTACCATTACTACAAAGTAAACACAACTTTCAGAAATTGAAAATCGACTGCTGTAAAATTATTTAATTACAGAGACTGTTTGCGATGAGAATGTACCATTCCCAAACCAGGTTTTTTCAATATCAAGCCAAGTCATTTTAATATCAATTTTAATAGTAACTTATTTGTATAGATCGAAAAAATACCTTTTACAAACAAAATACTATTATTCACAAAAAAATTAAGCAAAAAAATATACAGTAATTTAAAAAGTAGCCTTTGATGAACATACTAAAAGTAAAACTAGAAATATGAGAACACAATATCTTTTAATACCTATATTTAAATATAATCAAAACTAGTGGCTGGCAACTGGCAGATCAACCCTACATATAGTTTCTTATTCTGTTTCTTTGATTCGTGATAATATTTAACTATTATTGCTTTTGGAAACTCAATCTAGTTACGGATTTTCTTAATTACTTAAGTCGGGGTCTTTGATAAGTATTAGGTACTATATATTTTTTGTTTTACCGTCATCATGGGTATATAAAAACTTATTAAATCGACTTATTCACATTAATTTCATTCGTATAACAAAACGTGCTTTGACGTAGTTACATTAATTTCATTCATATAAGAAAACCATTTCTTTAATAAACCACTCATGTTATACACACACATAAAAAACATAATAATGTAAATTTCAAATTGCAGGCCTAATTAATAATGAATGCACATTATGCTACGAACTTAATCTGCTTGCCATTATGTACAAAGCTCACCCACCTGCATGAACTAAATTTAGGACACCTAAAATTTTGTCGCCAATACCACTACCACCACTATAACCACAACAGTCCACAGCTGGATATGGGCTACTCCCAATTAGAAGTTCATGTTCTACCCTACTTATCATGCTTGGCTAGCGAATCGACAAAGGGAACGCTGCTGCCTACTGCTTGGATTTTATACTTATCTTATCTTAATTAGCCTATATCGTCCCATTGTTAGGCAAAGGCCTCCCCTGTCAGCAGTGGGATTTAATACTTATTTATTTTAAAAAAATAGCAGTAAACTACGTTAGTGATAGTAAAAATTTGGTACCGTGGGACCCTGGTGGAGACTATATAATGAATTTGTTAGAAAAATAGATTAAAACATTTTCATTCTTTAAATCGAGATAAAAAGGAGTAATTCAAAATGGCGGAGGATTGACGCCATTTTGGAAAGAGTACCTGAACCGGAAAAGCAATTGAAAAACGCGCCGATGATACCAATCGCCAATACCTACTTGAAACCCTTTTACAAAAGGCCTGTATATAAAAAACTAGAAGCTTAATTTTGAAACTAAAATAAAAACCCATTATAAAAGTCCGAGACGCTTTTAAAATTACAACAACATAAACAAAATGATATGCTATTAACGCTCTTAATCTGAGTGAAACCCATATTTTTAATTGGGTACTATTTGATCAACGACACTCAGTAAAGTGCTAACTAAGTGTGTTCAGCTTTCAGAATCACATAGCAAGTATCTTTTTAGAAAATCATTTTGTGGACAGAAGGGTGAGAGACGTTGCGGTGAGCTAGTGATGGGCACTTGTCGATGAAACGGTGTGGCAATGTCGATAATGATTACCTCGTGTAATTACCTAGTGAAGTAGAGTCGATAAACATTAAAATACCTTTTTTAGAATCATACCAATAAAATTATTACAACGCTCCTGAGTAAATTGATAACATAGGTATTGTTTGTTGGAAATATATTGCTTATTGAATTTAACTGAATTAAAAACATTTTTTTGATAGATAGGTACGTCCAAAACATTTATTAAATTTAAAAAGTAGACATTAATGATCCATAGTAACCTTATGTATTGACTGACTTTTAGATCATAAGGGAGTTTTCTATCTGACAGTTCTCGCCCCTTTTTATAATTTCATACCAGATGACGTTACGTTCAATTGAAATTTTGACGTTTAAGTTATACTGATAGTACATTTCCTTGGAAAGAAATGTTTTCAGTTTAGCTCAGCGCCATCCTTTTTCACATTTGAGATTGGCTAGAAAATTTGCTATTGAAAAAGTCCAAACGCGTGACCAAAAAGTATATTACAAATTCCATGATATGTACTAATTTTCCGAGGGACAAATAATATAAACTGACGAACAAAGAACAAGTTAACATTTTATGATCCCGAGCTCAAAGTAAATTATTAAATTTTGGTAGAAAATGCACCAAAGAGTCTTTTTCATATTTTCATCAAAAATATAAAATAAATTCCAACTTTTCATTGGAAATCAATTAGCTGTGCTCATTACGATGTTTTACGAGCGATGCTTATCGACATCGGCATTTTCTACCATTACCAACATGTTCTACAATCTTTAGGAAAAATAAACCTACTCCACAAGCGCAGAATTTGATACATTAGGAAAATTACTCCTAATTAAATTAAATTTAAATCTTCAACCGAAGTGACAGAGCGTATCTCGAACTGATTTTGAAACATTTTTCGCGTGATAGTTGATATAGGTATATATACAAAATATCAAACTAAACTGGTAATTTAAATCAATAGGGTAGTGGACTGTCAGGTCAGATGAGCTACTTTTTAAAACGACCTAAAACGGTATTTTGTATGAAAATAGGAATGTATGAAGTCGTACATTACTATTTTGGATGGCGTCAGAACACTTACTTTTATAATTTTTTTCTGTTTATTAATTCAAGCTATGAGTATTTTGAAAAATTATGAATGAAGTCCGTAGTATTGTTGGTCAATAGTCTACAACCGAATTGAAAACTATTTCAGTAAGTAACAATAAGTACTATCTTATACAGTCAGAGTTGGCGCATCACTTCTTTTTTTAAGTCGGTTAATAAAGCCGGTTAAAAACGGAATTTATTATTAGCCTCGTTAATAATTTATTTTACTTGGACTTATTACCGTCGGGACAGGGGATACCGTGTGTCATGGCGTCACATTTTTGCCGCCAATTTTCTCTTCACAGACGGAATACGATATTACGACCAAGCAACACTTTCGTCTGGGTATAAATTTAAAGAATAATTTAATCAGTTTGACGCAGTTTCCAAACTCTTATAGTCTATTATCTCGCTTGAACTAGTCTCATATCGTTCTATTTTAATTATTTGTTATTATTATGTTACGATTGCACAATTTATAGATCTTGTTTGAATTATTACAAATTAATTTTTGATTCCTTTGATATAGGTTCATAATCATACATAACACACGTAATTATTACGCGTATGAACATAATTATAGGCCGAATATAATGTTTCAACGTTTTTTTACAATTTTCATTCTTTCACAACTGCAAAGAACCTCGCTTCGAAATAAAGGGTCTTGCCTGGAAAAACAGACAGACAGACGGACATAAAGTGACCCAATAGGTTCCGTTATCACTAGGTATCTACCTACATTGGAGTAGGTACAAATAAACGTTGCTTTTACAAGAATATATTTCATGATATGAAAGCGACTCTCAAACCGCTTATTTTAAATATAATATTTTAGCGACCAATATAGTAAGTTTTATTAAGTATTCATCCTGTATTCACTATGGCGGGATTTATTATTTTAAACTAGCGTAATACCCGAAAATGTTATTCAGTGAATTTACATTCACATAAACATGTGCTTTCATAAGAATAATTACGACTGAATACTGAAGCGGAAAATATTTTGCTATAGAAGAAAAATGAATAGGAGGGAATAAATAGTAAAAATCTGATTGAAACAAAATATCTGCAGGGCAAAACGAAATGGAATAAACCGGGAACTTGTTGGAAATGAAATATTAAAAATAACACAATTACAGGAAAGTATCGTTACTGCAACCAAGAAAATGGAATGTAATTGTAGTATCGAATCTCATATGGAAATAATAATAATGTTGTTCAATTAAGTATCGTGTCTGTTTTCGAATGCGCGTAAAAAGGGTTGTGATCTCTCCGATAAAACCATAAAATATATTTCCTAGATGCCGTAGCTTTTACACAGCGGAGCTACTACGAATTAAATTCATTCGCGTATTAGAAAGGTGGTAAAGCAACACATTACTATGGCATTCGTATACATTTACTAATAAACTAAGCCCTATAAATGTAACAGGAAAGTCTTCTTCTTCTTTTTCGTATGGGGTACCGAGTCATCCAACGACCTAATGAAACCCTGGTGTCAGAATTTTTTAACCGCCGGCTACAAGAAGCACAGGCTTCTGACAGGGTTGTTTAATCACTGCCGTCTAGGTAATCATAGACAGCAACCGGGACCTACGGATTAACTTGCCCTCCGAAACAGGAAACCATTTTCTTACGGACAATCAGGTGGTTCAGCTTGCAATGTTCTAACCTGACTGGGAACGAATTCACAAATTTATAAATATCTATCAACTTTGTGAGTAACCCACCGAAAATCGAACCTTTAAGCTTTTGCGTCGCAGGCAGTCGCACTACCACTGCGCCACATCGATCGTCAAACAGGGAAGTGAAACACTTTAATCGATTAGTAACAAATGTCGCTACAATATTCAGAATCAATTTAAATAACAAAAACCTTAGAAATTGAAATGAATAGGGAATCTATCACATTCTATGGAGATTTCAGTAAAAGGAATGAGGAACAGAAACCTTATGTTTTTGACGCTACTGCTATAAGTATGCCGTGTGGTGCCGGTTTAGGTTAGCGTCACCCCATTTCAACTCTTGGGTATCGTAAAAGGCGCCTAAGGGATGAATCCAGGGAACGGGCACCAGCGTTCCCTATGAATATCTACAATATTTTACACTGCGCTCGCCAATCCGCCTGCCAAGCATGGTGAGTATGGTTATACCTGCAATTTGGGGGAGGCCCATGTCCAGCAGTGACTTTTGTGGCTGCAGAAGTAGCCGTCAATATTACGGTTAATAAAACGTAAAAAGCTCATTAAATAAAAGCAACTTCTCGATTTCCCAGAAACCTCATCAAACATAATCTGTTCTACCGAGAGCTCAATACATTTGAAAGTAAATAAAATAATGTTCCTTTCACCGATTTGAACTTATCTACCTACGAGTCACCGGCGTTGAATGCCATCCCAGCCCAGGGCATTAGAACATTTGTTTGTAAATAAACTAAAAGCCTCAAATGCGGACTTAAATATCAATATTAGGGGTCCGTCAACATGCAAAGGTTCCAACTGTGACCGCGGGTTCTTCAGCACTTTGTGGCGGTCAGAGCGGGTTTACTTAGGGTCCAGTTCGCCCCGAGCCGTTTGGACCCTGCCCGGGTATACATACCCGAATGAATAAGGCACTTGTTTGCTTTGTGACTCACAAATGCCCGTTGAAATGATATTGTTATGTGTAATTGCCTTGTGGGGCTCAAAAGTTGGAGAGTGACCATTTGATGTAGTAGATATTTTCGGGACAGAGATAAGTATCTTACTTTCAATAAGAAAAGGCAGTAGTTGGGGTTGTAATATTCTTGTATAAGAATTTACTTATGTACAGCCGGTGTCGGAAATTCATGTGTTCGCGCTTTGTATACATTAGTTTATCTACCTACTGGTTTTTCCGCGCGTAACCCGAATAATAATGAAGACGCATGTGATTTTCAAATTTTAAGATCCTAAGGTAGCTTTAAGTTCTAGGTTCCTATTGCAGCCAAGTTAAGTTCAAAAACAAGAATTTTGTAAATTATACCGGATATAAGAGACAGCCCCCGAACATTCATTATTGTTCCATTCATATTCATATTCCAGATTAGGGGCGATCCGACTGTTTTACGTTTTGCTTATATTGGAGTTCTGGGCCTTACTGGATTACTGGAAATCCGAAATCAAAAACACATTTCGTCGCAACATAGTTGACACATGCCCCTAATTACACGGTGTGAAAAACGTGAATTCTGCGAAGCTCGTTTGAAGGCTAACATAGACCTACCTACCCCTGTTATAATATTCACTTTGCCCCTCCCACCCAAAAGCTCTTAATGCCAAGTCAGCCTGACCTCATGCCAGATCCATTAAGCCGTTTATACATAATGTATGAATTTGTTATGCCGTTTGATGTAAAGAAGCCTTAGTCAGGTACAGAAGGGGTGAGGACAATTTTGTCTAAATAACACGGATAGTTTTGTACTTGCACCTTTTTGAAAACCAAATGATTCAAATAAATTAAAAGGTTAAATTAGCCTGGGACGGACTGACCATTTATACAGGGTGGAAAAAAAATAGCCGCAAATATTTTAAGGCGTTGAACCAGCCCATGAAACTGAACCAATTTCGCCAAGGAATTAAAGGTCGGAATTATAATAAAAAGCTAGAAAAGCGTTCAACTGGCGTCTACCTTTTTTGTGGTAAGGCCCCTAACGTTAACATCTATCTATGAGCCTTGCATGGTTCCATTTTACTAGTTCCACCAGTTTCCGAAAATACAATAGCGGATCCACCCTTCATCAAACTAATTAAAACATTGCGTTTCGTCGAAATTTCAGCATGCAGAATATCAGTTACCATAATTAAGTGCAGTGTTGTTACAATAATAATCGGCAGTGGATCCGCAGCTAAACACCGTCTGAATTGCTGGCTAATTGGCTTCGGCTTCGGGCGAGTTTCTGATCCACTCCAGCTGGAAACGCGAGCCGCAACATTTTGAGCAGCTACAGGATTCAGCTAGTTCCTCTAATAACTATGCAACATTGATATGAAATGAAAGAGCGTCGGTGGGCAAGTGGCTAGGACACTGGTCTTACAATCGTGAGACCCGAGCTCGATCTCCGCCATGTACCAATCTGTTTTTACTCACATTTATCGACTGCTCTACGGTGAAGAAAAAACATCGTGATAAAACCCACATTCAAATAAAATTTCAAAAATTCAGATGATATTTGAATGTGACTTAAACCCAACCTAAATTCGGGCTAGGTTAGCCTTCGGGTTGAAGAGGTCAGATGGCAGTCGCTCTGTGTAAAAACCAAAGTCAAATCCCCTAGGCTAACCTAAGTAGCCGACTCCGACTCCCAAAAAGAACGGGATAAGGCAAGGAGAAAGATGATTCAGCAAAAAAAAACTCGTTATAGTTTATCACTAAGAACCCAACTGATATAACATCCTATAAATCGTAGAAAAAAATCGCAATACACACAATAAAGCCAATCAAAACTTACCTATAACAATGCATCTGTTCACGTATACGTTCCATTCCACAGTACAAGCGTCTTACCTGCAGCAACAATGTTCAACATTAACAAGCTTTATTAAACAGCACATCGACAACTGAAACATTTCCATAGTAAGTGCTAGGGTTGCCACGCGGCGAAACAAACAAGGATCATATGACTCAATGTTAATAATATTTTTTTGAAATGTCCACAAGAAAGTAATTTCTAATACTTGGTGTTTTAATGAAACACTAGATATTGAAAATAACTTTTTGTTACAAAATTAATACAAAGAAGTGGTAAAAATTCACGCCACGGACGGGATGACCCGACAAGTCAGAAGACGTGGGTTCAAATGAGTGTCCTTTTTCACTTGTTTCGTTTACCTATATTAACTTTGTAACAGAAAGTTAGTGACCTTATGTTCTTAAAATGAATCAAATCAAAGAGATATAGAAAACTTTCAAAATATTTGACAAGCAGAATTTGAATCCGCCACTTTCACTATTACGAGTAGTGCTAGCGAGACGCCTCCATAAGAGAAAATGTATGTTATTTTACTGTAAAAACACCGTCCAAAAGTGAGATTTTATATAATTAAGTAGTCACTTATGCCGGGTAAACTGGGTAGGTAAGTACTTATTCCATCAATGTTAGTAAGTATGGAAACTATGCACAGCAATTGCATGGGAAAGGTCATGTCCAACATTGTTTCTAGCAGTGGTCTAAGCTGTTGTTCAGTATTCCAATATCTGGCGAAATCTAGGTATCTGGCAACCCTCACGTAGAGAATTTCACAGTAAATTATTCGAAAAAGCACAATTTGTAAGCGATACGATGCCGGGTGGAGCACCAATTAAGAGAACTACTGCTAACCTATTATGGTTAAGGGGATATTATATTCTGCAGGAAGAAACTTTTTGATGCAGCGATACAAAAGCGTCAGTTTGATAGGTAATAATATCTCTTTACTAAATACCAAAAAATATATGTCATTAAGTTTGAAAAAGCTTTACTGTATTTTTTAAGAACAACGTTACCGAGTGCTGCTGGCTTAGAGAGAGCGAAAGAGATTTCTCTTTCTAGAGGAGTGGCGGCAAATGGTGAAACGTACCACCAACTCTTTTGACAACCACGATCCCTTTGTCAAAAAATTTTACACGTCGTAAAAACATCCAGCGAAAAAAATCATAACAAATCAAGACATTGCGTATTGAATTCCCTATCCACTGTTGACCATTCCCACATAAATCAACTCGCCTTTGTTTTAGCTATTTCTGATTGATGATGATGATCTCTCCGATTGCTTTAGGCCATGGCGACTATTCGACTTTGATTACAGAGCAAATAACCAGACAACCAGCGTTACTTGGAGCCGAAGTAAATCTGCCTGGGCATCTGGACTTTTCATTGTACTTGCAAGAGTTCGCTACGTTTTTTAAACTCATCTTGCTCGTCCATCAAACGACCTTTCAGCATTTTAAAGTCGGCGAGTGCAACGCGCATGTGACCAGCAATCTTGCAGACGTGTGGTTCACCTGGTTCAGGTGATGCTCATTCCTCCATTAGAGAGCTCCAAACACACTGGGCTCGTTATGGCGGACACCGGCAGAATCGCTTAGGGAATGACTGAGCAAGGAACTGTTTTGAGAGATACTACAAAGTCAGAATTGCGACGCGAAAAACTCGTTGCAATACAGGGTTGGAACACAACTAAATGCGTTACTTATAACTCATATCATTTAGCATTATAGTTAACAGACAAATAGATACTTATGTATTTATCTGTTAAATGTCATGTCAATGCAAAATGTAAATCGCCCATCAAATGGACGAATCTAGGGAACGGGTTGCAGCGTTTCCTATGAATACTATCTGGTATCGAGCTCGTCAATCTGTTTCTTTTACAAGCGTAGTAAGAAACGCAAATATAGCGGAATGCCCATAATTATCAAGTAAAATTTTATAATCCTGTATATTTAGCTATATTTTAATCGGATTGCATCGAATTAATCGTGGCTTTATTCTGCTTACTCGCCGGGTTGCCTGAAGTTCTCTCTATAGCAGTCCCTTGCTCTTAGGGAATGATAAATATGTTTCAAACTTCTAGAGTTCTAGAAATTTGGACCTGCTGAGTTTTCAATGATTTCCAGAGAGGTTTAGTTGAAAATTTTAAGCAAACTTACATTTCCTATTTAAATAGTAAATTTTTGAAACAGGTACAGGTAAATATGAGTGCCTAAAATTAAATTTTAACAAATATACGGTACTGTGCCAGCACAACATTAAGACATGCGTTAGGACTTTCAAATTGTTTTCCAAAAGAATTGACATTATCAAACGACATACACACTGCTTTTTTATAATCAAACGGTACATCGTTGACACGAAGCACATCGTTTCTACATGTCTCTCTTTCTACACTTGCTATTTTTTTCCACCTCGGGACTTCTTTCGTGGCCTGAGCTCTATCTAGCAGTGGTTGGTGTCACTTGTTGCGCTGATATAGAGGCCGCGCACGTCGCCTCTCACTTCGCTCCGGACTAGCGGGGAATTCCGCTCCCGATATTGTTTACGTGCCGCCAAGACGAGACCGGCCACTTAGAAAACACTTTTGAAAAAGGATCGCATATGTGCCGCCCGGAAGCGTTAGTACAAACCGGACTACAGCACAGACAGGGGACTGTCTGTGCTGTAATCGGGTTGGAACATTAAATTATGCTACAAAGGCGACTACAACACAGACATCATCGATTAATGATCAATGCCAAGTTAAGGATTGTGATTGTTATTATTTTAACGATTACCTAAATAAATAATACTTTAATGATATTTTAATGATGAATAACCAATCATAATGAATAATTAATGAAATGATTAATTATACTTTTAATGATTAATCACACTTCAATGATTAACGAGATTTTAATGATAAATTATATTTTTAATGGTTAATGATAAATACAAAAGCCACTCAAGCTCAAACATAGGTTTGTTAGGCACAAACTATCCTAACCTGGCGTCAACGCCAGGTTAGGTTAGGTTAGGTTAGAACTGCGTCCACAACGCACGAGCCGTGCGAGCGGAGCGAGCGTGCCCCGGCAGGGGCCGGCGATGTGCCAGAACCGACACAGGCATTTCAAAACTAATGTAATTGCGAAGAGGCTAGTATGAGTGCTCTGTGTTGTAGTCGGGTTTGTACGTCCGAACTCTGTACCAACCAGACTACAACACAGAGTATGGATGTCTGTGTTGTAGTCGGGTTTGTATTTACGCCGCCCGGAACTGTGGTTTTAGATAGCCAACTACCAATGACTGACTGTAACAGCCGTCCAGAAATGCGACGTCGAGCGCTTGACATGCGGCGTTTCTACAAGATGTTTCTACATAAGTTTTTTTTTCATCGGGTGACTTCTTTCGTGGCCTGTTCTATCTAGCAGTGGTTGGTGTCAGTTGTTGCGCTGATGTATGGGGAGTGACGTTTCTAATATGGATCTGACAGACCGCTGCGATATTTTTGCGCTTCGTCGTTCGTCAAGTGTGTTCTTCGCCGTAGTTTTCGACAGACTGCCTACCAAGTGACAGTCTGCAACAGCTGTCCGAAGATGTTACGTTGAACGCTTGACATACCGCGTTTCTATGCGATGAGAACTCCTTTCGTCAATATCAATTTGAATATAAACTTTGACCTGAAAAGATCCACAAAAGCGTGCAGTACTTACCTATGAAAACCACCTAAGTTTAATGTCTGTCTTTTGAACTACTGTCTGAAAACATTTTTCTCAAGAAACCGTGTCACTTGTTGCGTTGATATAAAGACCGCACACGTTCCGTTCACTCGGGTCTCGTCTCGAGTAAAACCTCATAGAAAAACTTTTGTTTAAAAGTTTTTTGATTAGCTCAAGTGCTAATTTAAAACTATCTACTAACTGGACCATACTCGTCTTCAAAATAATTAAGTTAAGATCATGAAATGCACATTGTGCTTCACCATACTTTCATTGAAATACTTACATACTCGTACGGCAGTATTATCAAAGAAAGAATACAAACTATTGGTAAAAATAAAAGACTAGATTTCCATTATTTCCTCCCGAAGCATTAAGTCCTAAATCCTAAAAATGTTTTTAACATTGTCCCATATCAAACTAAGTTCGATATTGTCTCATATAAAACTAAGTTCGTGCCAATCAACCTGGAATGCTCTTAGGCGCGATTCAACAACTCAAAAAACGTGCTAATAGAGCATTAAATATGAATTGAACTTATTTTCAATGTCATAAACATCATTTCAATTTGTTAAGTTTGGTAGTTTTAAAAAAAAGTGCTTTTTGATATTTCGAAAATTATCAGTGGTACGATTTTCGTAACAGTTGTTATAACAACAATCGATAGAAAAGTATATCCATCAGAGTTGAAGTAATGATAAGGGTTTGTACTAGACTACGTAACCACAAAAACAGCAACGAGAATACACCTACTTGTCACATAAATTTTACGTTTAACTGAGTTTATTTAACCATTTATTGCACAACACATAACAGATACAGGGCAAGTACAAAAAGAAAAAGAACACAAAAGGAAAAAAAACCAAAACAATTTAGAAAATCCAGAATTTTCTAGAAATTAATATTTTGGGGATTTATATGCCCTGAATATAATTTTTAGGGCGTTTTCTATATGGCTGTTACGGTAATATACCTCGAACACAAACCAATACAGAAAAAAAAACCGTAAAAAATACGTACCAAAACTTACGTTAGTTAGTTAAAGTTACGTTACGTACCTACGTGCAGTTCCTAAGTTAAACACTTTCTGCTTTACTTGATCAAACAAAATAAAAATAAAACGTTGCTAGCGAATTATATTACCAGACTTTGTTTAACTTACGACCTAAGTTGACCTTAGTGTATTTTCTCCAAGTCACTCAGCTGCTACAATGAACCCCCGTACGTTTGTATACTTTGTAAGTACGTGTACGTGTTCATACCAGCTTAGTTAACAGTGTATACCGACGTTAATAAGAGTGGCATTTGTCCTTACTCTTCAGTAGATTTGGAAACTTCCCATGTAATCTAGCTAGGGTGCTCGTATCAGTCTTAAAACAAATACTATTTGCCGTTTTTATGAGGTACAATCATTTTGTATTATTCATAGTAGTATTAGTTCACTAGTTCACTAAGTAGCAACTGCCAACAAGTATAGTAATGTCAGTGTGTTTTTTGTTATCTGAAACAATCTTGGAAAACAATCCTCAAAAATGTTAGACGTGGCGATAGCGACCGTATTCTTACGGCCGTTAACGCTCTGCCTACCCCGCAAGGGATAAAGGCGTGCTATATATACGTATGTATGTATGTTTTTTGTTTTCGTATTAAACTAGTTCCGGACTATACACGTCGACTCTACAAAGTTGATATGCCTCTTACAGAATTACTAATAGAAACTTTGTACGAGACTAGCTCTTCTCCCCACAAGACTAGTCTTATCATATCAATATTTTAGTGGAATTAGTGTAACAAGCCTTAAAGTCTACATTTGCCTAATATTCCACTAAGGCAAAAGCTTCTTACTGTTATAGAATCTATTAAGTATCAATGAACTCTACAACACTCCTATTCCGTATTTCAAGTGAATCCTAACTTCGGCAGCACGCTTACCACTGACATCAGAGCAACTCTGATACTGCCAATCAATGGACCTTTTCATCAAATTAATATCACCACTCACCAACTTGAGCGGGACTTATAATACTTAGCCGCCATACACGGAGTTTGTGATGTCCCTAAGATATTAGCTGCCGATTCAGAGAGGCGCGGTCCCGTAGCAAATTTGTAATTTTTACCAACCAAAAGAAAAGACACAAAACACTTATTTATTTGGACAAGTCGTTGTCCCACACGAAAAAGAAGACAGATCAGCACTTGCGGGACGCCTTTATGGCGTGGACTTTAAGGCAAAAAGTGACTATAAAAATTTCAAAATAAATATTAGCTTAACCTACTAATCATCTTAGATCTTAGGTAAAAAGTCGTATTGATAAATGATATGAATAAAACTTATTTCATTTCTTTTATAGCGAGTAGGTATAACTTATATTTTTGTTCTTTTGTAGATGTTATTTGTGTTTGAGAATATCATAAAACCTTTATTGTTAAGATAGTTGTAGAGTGATGTGAAATAAATATTTTTCTGTAAGTAATTGATAAGTATTATGATATACACTTGATTAGACTATGAATAACTTATGATTCAAATAAGTATTTGCCAAGAATAGGTAATCTACGCAAATGACCTTTTAGAATCGTAGCCATTAGCTGCTCAGACGCTGAACCTGTAACTTGTAAGCTGCTTACACAGTGCTGCTACAGTAATATTAGGAGAATTACTTGTCTAGTCAGTTGGTAGGTATTTGAATAATTGATGCGGTTGTGAGCCAGGCAAATGTTTGCGATCCGCAATCAGGGGTCCGAGTTGGTCGAGCTACGGGACCAACTTGCATTTGGATCTGACGTCGGAGTGGCCTAATGACTTTGTGGGGAGAGGACTCTGTGAAACCTTTATATTTATGAGCATTAGGGACAGCGTCCCGAATATTGATAGGGTGCAAGCAGACCATGAAACTGAACAACTTTCCCCTAGGAACATATGTCAGAAAACGGCAAAAATTTCGACCTCCCATACAAAATCGCGATCATCTGACTGCATTTTCTATGGAAAACCAAAATTTCTTTGATTTTCCTGACATTGTTCCTAGGGAAAAATTGTTCAGTTTCATGGTCTGCTTGCATCCTACCAGAATTCGGGACGCTGTCCCTTACACCTATAGGTAAGTACTTGAGTTAACGGATCAAAATATACTAAGGGTTTTCCAGTTGCTAACCTAATTCCGTGCGAAAAAGTACGTACTCAATGCTACTCATTCAGAGATACGAGTATTGTATGAAAGAATTTTTGAAATCAGTTCAATGTTTTTGGAGTTTATCGATAAGGTACAAACAAATATTCTTTTTCTTTCTTGTATAGACTTTCCTCTTTATTATTATAAGTGTGTATCGTATATTAGTCGTATAAAAGTAGTATAATATTCGTATAACAAACAATTAATTAGTATTAATTTTTTAATAATTAGTTTGTCATCCCAATTGCTGTTTATTGCAATGATGTATTTAATCCTTGAATGTAGATTGTTCGATGACCTTCCCTTGCTTTACGGAAAAGATAAAATAAGGAGAAAATAGACTGAAATAAACATAAAAAATTAACGAAGTACCTACCTACAGCTTGACTTTCGCAAAAAAGGGAAGGATTAGGAGGTCACGCCGCTGACGTCGGAGGATTAAGGCGACAATGGAGCGTCAGCAAATAAATAGAGACTTCATAAACAAAGATGTTTTAAAACAAGAATACACGGTACTAGAAGTGCATACCAGAAAAGATATGAATAGATCTCTCTACGCGAGGGCAATGCATAGGCTGTGCGGGTGATCTGAAGGTAGGTAATAAGCACACAAACGCGTACAGCCCACGCATATTTAAAGCCGGTCTAATTCAAATGGTAGCTGTTGTCAATAAATCAAATGAACAAATCAAATCAATCAAAACTATTCATTTTTTTATTAATTAATTAATCAAATTAGCAAATTTTGAACAAACCAACCAACCAACCTCAAACCAACGGACCTAACTTTAAATTTAAACCTAATGATCCAGATTATCTCATCATATTACGACTTGTAGATTAAGTATTGCATACAGGGAGGGAGACTGGAAGACGCAAACACTGGGCTGTAGATTATATTGTCACATCCAGGCACTGTAAGAGTTATTTCTAGGGTAAAAATGTATAGAAATAGGCTTACCCGGGCACGTCAATAATTTTGACGCTTGTCGAACACAAAACAGCTTACATTTTCACCGTCTTGGATTTTAAGGGTGAGCTTTGTTGGTTTGCAATTTCACTGCTGTGATCGATAAAAACGCTTCCAAATAAACGTAGTTGAACGTAACGTTGTAACTGTTTTAAGTATATAGTAAAAAAAAACTGTTCCTTAGTCGCTTATTACGACACCAACCGGTTAAAATGGGATGATAGCACCACACGGCAAATTCTAAGCATAATCTGAGAAAAATCTCAAATCAAATTGACTCATATCTGTGTGTCCCATCCCCTAAAACAAAAAAACCAGATCTAAAGAACTCGAACCTGAACCATTGTTAAGCCAGCTATACTACGACAGCATTTGGAATGCATTGTTATGTTATGACATCACACAACTTTACAACATTGTCACGCTTTTAATGTCGTCCATAAATTGACGTTAAAGCAGCAACGGGCAGTATAATGTGGCTAATTTGTCATTTTATAACGGTTTACCATGTGATACCAGCTTAGAATAGCATCAGCCCTATTCTACCCGCGGGTGTCGTAAAAAGCGACTAATAAATTGATCTAGGAATGGGCAGCAGCGGTCCTTGTGAATGCAAAATCATGCACTGCGCAGTCATTATTTACCTCTCATAATGTCGAGCTTCATATTTAATTTTACAAACGACTCAAAATTACAATAGTGAGCAGTAGATAGCACGTTTGGATCATAAACATTAAAACCTTTATAAGGTCGGTTCAAAATCTGCCTCATCATCGCTCCCGGAAGACGGCAACAATATAACAACTTCTCAATTTATACATACACATTTCACGTCCTTATAAGTTGCGAGTTAGGCAAAAACTTAGCGGCTGTAAAAATATCTTATTTTTTTTGGTATGTAATAGGCCCGCATTTGTCTGCCATCTCACCTGGTGGTAAGTGGAGATGCAGACGAAGATGGTACATGCATATATCATGATTATTATGCATGCATGGTATATCGTCTCTATCGCTATGTCTATAAAACAGAGGGATCTTTCAGATGATTCGTGTATTGCTATAGAGACAAGTGTGCAGCCTGTCGCCTAAAACTATAAAGATTATCTGTGCTCGAGTCTGCTCGAGTCCATTCTCGCATCTTACGATACCCACTAGAAAGAAAATAGGTGACGCTATATTCAGTAGGTATCTTACAGAGAATCGGCAGGTACGCGGAATCTCTAATTAATACCCGCCTGCCTTTAATATTAGATCATTAAAACCGCAATGTTCTCCAACTTACCTGCTTTCTCAAACTCAAAGTTATATAAACAATGAGAACTTTGCTTACCGTAAACTTTGAACCCTACCTAATGTTAAAGTAGGCATGTACAACTAGTACCTTCCGATTCTAATTAAAAATTTAACAAAGCGGATAATGGTGGTTGCTCTTAGGAAAATCGCGAATTTTGCACCGAAAATTGAAAGGTTAAAGATTTAAGCGCGGAAGGGTTTAATAATGGAAGCTGAGGTGTTACCCGACATCGCCTAGGAGGTAGGGTTACGTTCAATTAATAAATCAATTTTTGCTAAGGATATGCATGCAGATAGGTACTTACATATATAACACCTTTCTACATCCCTTACGGAGTAAGCAGATACAGATATAGGTATCTAAACTCGTGAAGACAAGATATTGTCTTCAATTTTTATTAACAACGCAAAAAAGGTGATTCACAGATAGGTAAATCATTTGAAAGAAAAGAAAAGCTCTTGCCAACAACTGTTTATATGAACAATAGACGTATACCTATTGATTGCCGAAACATCAAATAAGTACTTAGTGTACTGTTTTTGAGTTGCTCGCAATATATAAGGTGTAAAAATAATAGCTGCAAATATTTAAGGGGTGAATCAGCCCATCTTATTTCTTCTTTTTCGTGTGGGACACCAACAACCGATTAACATGAGACTTAACAACTTTCCCCAATATGAGAAATTTACTTGTACCTCCCAGACAAATTGACTTGGTTAGCTGGTAATTTTGTATGCGAGGTCCAATATTTTTTTCATATTTTGACCTATATCCTTGAGGAAAGTTGTTAAGTTCATGGGCTGGTTCACCCCTTAAAATATTTGCAGCAATTTTTTACACCCTGTACACAGAAAGCTTTCCTCTAAATAACAAAATAAGTAGTAAGTACATATTTAAGCGCAGACAAAGAATTTAGCATAAAAGTTTTGTTACAATACTGTTCCAGCGATGTCGTCCGCAGTACTTACTTAACTTGTAACTAAACAGAAGAGCTTTTAAAAGTCAACACAGAATTAAATAATTCCTCTGTGCGCGCACAGAGAATTGTAACGTTCAAGAGATAGAAAATGTTAGCGCATAAACTAAATAAGTGAAAAAGAAATTGTCCTTTTACCTGCAGTGTTGCCAAGTTGAATTAAAATAATAATAACTGGCCAAGTGAGAGTTTTCAGCTTAAAAGCTGTCACATGCGGTGAAGATACTATAATATTTTAACGTAAGATGCCTGGATATAAAACATCCCTTACGGCTAAGATACAAAGATAAGTTTTGTATGCTCATTCTATAAAGATTACCTAAGAGAAATTTAGGGAATACTTTGTATCTTAAGAATTAAAATACATCGCTCAGCATGTTAAAGTAAGATTTGAATAAATATATCTACCATCATGGCCGTCAGTATGGTTCATTGAATTGAATAGCGAGATATTTATGTGAAGATAAGCCATTCCAATTATTTAACACAAAATGTGAATACCCACAAGACCAAAAATTGACTTACTTGTTTACAGATTTTTTACTAGTGCCTACAGGTAGCTTAAGAAAAAGAGTTATTTCGAACCGAGCGGCCGACGGCCGAATATCCGTCACTGCATGCATATGCGGCGGCGGCCGTCAGCATGTGCAGTGCAGTTGTCTACAAATCCATACAAGCCAAAGTCCTTCGACAGCATGAGCAGTCGCCGCCGCGTTCGGATGGTGTTCCATTGAAATCCATACAAACTAGTAGTGCAGCGGCAGCCGACGGCATATGCATATGACGGCGTATAAGGAATAGCACCTTTTGAATGTAAATGCATTGGTGTATTACAATTTTTAGGCGACAGGCTAACAACCTGTCACTATAGTGATACACATGTTTTCAAAAACAACCTTGGAAAACAATCCTCAATAATGTCAGACGTGGCGATAGCGACCGTATCCTTACGGCCGTTAACGCTCTGCCTACCCCGCAAGGGATAAGGGCTTGATATATGTATGTATGTATGTATGTATGTATGTATGTATGTATGTATGTATGTATGTATGTATATATGTATGTATGAATGTAAATGTACGATTTTTTGCCGGCGACTGTACATTGTATAGGCAGTCTCTAAACGCCCCGGGGGCTCTAAGCCCTGTTTTCTCATTTCAATGAAGAACTCAATAAGGAGACAGAAAAGAGAAAATCCAATTATATTTCTGTTCGCGTTGTCGTATAAAGTTTATTGTTTAAAATTAGCTTCCATGTTTTTTTACCAAAAACTGTAGGGTCAGTGCAATTATTTTGAGGGTGAGTTTTTCTTGTGAAACTGAACAACATTCGCCAAGAAAAATATGAAAAAAATGTACTTTCCATAGGGACATAGTGAAAGGGCGGGTATTCTAGATTAATAACAGTACAAACTGATCTTGACACAATAATAATATTATAAGAGAGACAACAGCCAAAATATAATAGTTTGTTAGTACCATACAAGTGAAAAGGGGACATAAAACAAATATATAGAAACTCCTCTTCTTAATTTCGTGTCTCGTGTTTAAGTAGCAAATAAATACGTATATTGTATTGATCCTCAATATAATTAATATCACAGCATATTGTTCAGATCATATTATAAAATATTTTAGAGTGAGATATGAAAAAGATCGCTTTTGTACTTGTATGGGTTTATTTTGAATGTGTGTAGTTGTTTCAGAGAACTACAGAGCACTCAGTTTACTGAAAGCCTCCGGTTTCATACGCGGAAACCCTATTGAATTGAAATTTAATATAAGCTAGAACAAAGCTAGATTGCAATTTTCATTTTGTAAAAAGAACGAAAGCCTTTTATGGTATTTAATTTTATTATTTATGGCATGTTTTCTATAACCAGAAGTTTCTCTTATACTGACCGTAACGTAATCACACGAGTAACCTATAAAAAAGTTATTTACTTATTAAAAAGGCGATAGATAACAATACAATACAATACAAATGCTTTATTTGTACAAAACATATAACACAGAAAAGTACAATAAAAGAAAATTCGGTACAATATAGGCGGCCTTATAACCTCTCTCTCTTTCGCTCTTTTCGTGTGGGATTGAGTTGTCCAACGTCCCAATAAACCCTAGTGTCAGTATTTCTCAACCGCCTTCTAAAAGTAGCCAGCCACAACATTCCACTGCTGGACATGGGCCTTCCCCAAACGTGAGGTATTGCCACACTTGGCAGGCGGATTGGCGAGTGCATTGGTTAAATTATCAGAGGACGCTGCAGCCTATTCCCTGAATAAATTATACTTTAGTTGCATTTTATGACACCCAAGGGTAGTATAGGAGTGTTACTATTCTAAACCGGCATCACACGGTCTACGATACATATTAAAGCGTATAAATATTTGCGAAAACGGTCCATTTGGATCGCTGGTGCCCGTTTTCCTACCGGTGGTACGTAGTACGTAGCTAATTATTTAGTGTGTAGCTCTTAGCAAGCCTAGCTGTAGAACTGTAGTTTCTGTCTACGTCCTAGAAGGTATTAAACCTACTGTCATAAAAGTAAGGGAAATGTTTGTAAATTTTTTTTAAATCATATAGATAAGATATTATGTTACATGATTGTTTTAGTTTCCACCGCAGCCAGGATTGGTTAGGAAGTTGGAAATTAGGTACCTAACACAAATATCCGTGTCCCATGCAAAAAAAAAAACACATACAAGAAGTGTTTTAATTGGTATTCAATTGTCGATTTAGTTTGCTAAAATAGTATCCAAGTTGTATTGTCATTGGTCAATGGTGAAAAATCGCCTAATGTATAGAAGTATGTATACTGTCCTGGATTGAGCATATTATGTAAATAAACTATCAACATCCATACCACCAAAAGGGTAGTTAGTATGTACACCTGCAGGTATTTATATTGCGGATGCACCCGATTATGCGTGAAATTAATTAAGCAAATAACGATACGGGGAGAGCACCCTGTGTCTGTACTGTGCGGGGAGTTCTACTTCGCTCCACAATTATAACACTTTTCATACTCTGAGCAAAGACTCATGAGGAGTGATTGGTGCGCCCGCAAGATGACTTCTCTGGTTTTCTTCTTCTTGTCGATTCAATGGCAATCTTTTCATATTTTGCGCGCCCAGTATTCGGCCACATGATCTGTGAAAACCACACTCCCCTTGAGTATGGCAAATCGAACACCTTTACTGGAGACTATTGCGTATCGTTTTTCATACAAATTGCAACCTGAAACAATCATAGTTTTGATACGGCGGCGTATGCCATAGTATCTGAACTTTTTATGGGATTTCGTAATTTCCTTGCATCTACAACCGGATCCGGCCATACATAAAAAAATCCGTATATGTGAAAAACCCCTACAGTCCAGTAGTTATTACAGATAACATTGCATTAAATAAATAAAATATCATATTAAAATTTTCAAATCATTTTTTCACCGACGTCAAATAAATTGTTATCATCATAGGCTTCATACGTCTGTGATAGACGATTTAATCAGTGTCTGAGGCAAGACCACAGACCAAATTGTAAGAAGATCAGGCAAATGATGATGACGAATGAAAACATCTGAAATACCTGGATTAAATCATACACTGGTGTATGTTTAGGCGCTCATAATTCAAAAAGACATAGGATAGCAAAGAGGTTCAATTTTTGGATCACAATGTAACTACCCTTGTACTGTACCGTTATTGTAAATAACTCGGCAAATAACTTTTTGTGACGCGATTTCATTTCGCATTTTGAGGTTTTTATTCCATACCTAATTGAGCGCATTTTATTTGCATGTGAGCGAATGAAATTAAACGGCAATGTAGCCTACATGGTAATGTTTTGACTTTGTCAAATTGAAACAGTATAAATGACTTGCTGTATGGTGCCGGCTTAGAATATCATCACCACATTTCTGCCCATGTGTGTCGTAAGAGGCGACTAAGGGATGAAAGCAAGGAATGGGCAACAGCGTTCCCTGTCCATATTATCTACAATATCTTGCACTGCGCTCGCCAATCCGCCTGTCAAGCATGGTGAGTATGGCAATACCTCACAATCTGTGAACATAGGTGTCACCGAAACCAAATGTTCGGCAGGAGTTGACATCCATATTTTAAAAATTAAGAGAATTACTTGTAGGAACTGAATATTCGGTAAACCTGTCGAACATGCCGAATACCGAACATAAACCGAATATTCGGCCCATCTCTATTACCTACAATTTCCACTCTATTTGCTCTGTGGTTTACTCAAAGCCTCTTCAGGCCACAAACGAAATTGAGCTCATTTGCCATACCCATAAAAAGTTAATAAAGCCGAAAACTATCAAAAATAATAGCTTTTTAATTAAATACCATCCATTCAGTTTATCCTTTAATGCAAATATTTTAAGCCCCATATCGGTATCGGAGGTTTACTCGGAGTAATGAAAAAAGTTTAATAAAATTCGTGTACGCTTTTCAATTTCTGTGAATCATTCAATACACATGTTCGACGAATTAATACAAAAAAGTAGCTTTAATGTGTACTCAAAAATGTCAGACGTGGCGATAGCGACCGTATTCTTACGGCTGTTAGCGCTCTGCCTACCCCGCAAGGGATAAAGGCGTGATATATGTATGTATGTATGTATGTATGTAAGTAGCTTTAATGTTGCTCAGGAACGTAGTGCCTAATGTACCTAAATCAAAAATCTGAAATTGTTTATTTCATTTACAAAATAATATTGCAAAACATATTTTGGTGCATTACTTTTAAGTAGTTTTTATTTTATTAGAAGGCCCCGCTCTTCTTTATACTAATATAGTGCAAATGAAAAAAATACTTCCTTAATTATTTTTTTTAAGTTAACCAGTATCTATTATAAATCAAATGGAGTGTGTGTCTGTGAGTGAGAGAGAAACAGCCAGCATAACAACCTAATAGTAAATGGTTCTTTTATCTATATGTTCCGTACTTTGAATAAAGCGTGTTTAGCATAGGTAATAATACCTACTGCCCGCACAAACCAAGATATTTTATCGATTATTTCAAAATAAGTGTTAATTGACTTTATTTTAAAGTATCTTAATAAAGGCGTGACATAATGTATGAATGTTACATAATAGTCTTTCTAACAATCCTTGTTTCACTAACAACCATAGTAGGTACATACAAAATCACTACATAGTATAAAGAAAAGTCACTTTTCGCCACTGTCTGTATGTATGATTAAACCTTTTCAAACTACACAACGGATCTTGATGCAGTTTCTTTAATAGATAGAGCTATTCAAGTGGAAGGTTTATAATGTTTAAGAGAACTTTCCGGAAAAACAACTTATTAAAAGAGTGACAGAGGGCGCAGCCGCTGGTATATTAATAGTTAAGCGAATCGCTGTCCACGTGGTTTGCAAAAAATAACAGCTCGAAATTTAATTTACAGAAAAACTAACAAAGCGCTCTAGAGGAGGTTGTCGCCCCGGCATGTTTTATGCTTGAGGGGATCCCGGTGCATATGTACTGCCCCCAACACTTCAGAATTCATAAATCGATGAAAAAGTACAAATATTGAAGCTTATCAAAAAAGTTGTAATAGAAAAAGTGGTGGGTGCGTCTCCACTGAACCGGGACTGCGCTAAGCTGTGCCGCGTTTCTACTAGGAACATAAAATTGTTATAAAAAAGAGAAAATTGTGTCTGACAATTTTCTCTTTTTTACAATGACTAATTTATTTTTAGCGACAGTATTGTATTGTAAATTTTTGACTTTCTGAAAGCATTCGTTGTGAATCTACTTGGAAATAAACGATTGAAATTTGAAATTTGAAAATTTGAATTTGAAAATCTGAGCTGAGCAGGGCATGAGTTGACCAATCCAGTGTCTCCACTGAAGCGGGGCGGGGATTTTGACACTCATGATTGGTCAATTCATGCCGCGTTTAGCTTAGCTTAGCGCAGCCCAGCTTCAGCGCAGTGATTCGCTTATTACCTATAAACATACATAAATACTCTGTAAAGTAACCTCAGTATATGTACTTCAGTATTAAACTAACAAGTACCTAAAACTCATTATGTAGGTCTAGGCGACTTATTTCTTACAGATTTGGTAGCTCTACCGCATACCTGCCGTACTTCAATTTCAACCATCGAATTGTCAATAAATTACTCTTTCATCGAGTTGTAATTTTTTAAGTTTTAAGGGCAGCACATATGCACTGAGATCCCCTTAATTTATTTGGACTACCCGCGTTTCGGACGCGGTCATACGGTGCCATAAAATATCACCTAGGGCGAACACACCTGAGTTTAAAGCTGTTTTATAGCTTAGATTTAATTAACTTTCGACAAGCTCACCGTGAAATATTATAAAATAAAGTCAATATTTCTTTTTTGTGGAATAGAATATCTAGAGAAAACCCGTCACTTGGGTCATGGATGTACATAAAATTCCGACACAACCGGTTCGATTGTTTGTCGATTTTGCGACCCACTCGATATGGACGGGCTGTTCGATAGTAAAAGCAAGTTTTGAAATATTTTAATCTACCTAAACAAAGTGGACTAACCCTAAGGTACGCATGGAGTGTAGACCACCTCCGATATAAAAAAAATGCAACGCCTTTGCGTACCAAATTGTCAAACCTTTGTAAGATGTCCATCCGTAGGATCTTCCAATATTAAAACTGGCTAATCATCATCATTCTCCGTGCCTTATCCCATTCTCTGTCGGGGGCTACCTAACCTAGGGGATTTGACGTGGAATCAAGTTTAAAAATATTAAAACATACACAAATCACGCCTATATCCCTGGCGGGGTAGGCAGAGCGTTGACAGGTTGTCAGCCTGTCGTCTAAAATTGCAATACACATAAAACCCTCGAGTCCCTTAGTCGCCTCCTACGACACCCACGGGAAAGTAACGGGGTGATGCTATTCTAAGCCGGCAAAAATATTAATTGAGCAAAAGAACCAGTTATTTTTATTACTGTTTAATTCTAAGACTGCATTATATAATTATAATGTTGTGTTTGAGAATGTCGCTCAGAGACGAGCTGTGTTCGTCTCAAAGCATTCGTTTATACACCTCGCGACTCAAAGGAACGAGCACAAACGTAATATAATAAAACTTTAATTAATGCCGTTAGTATACAAAGAAAGAGATGTTTTGAACCGACGAAAAATAAACGGATACCTATTTTGACATGAGCAGGCTTATGATGCGTCCCGTAGAGACTTATCCCGCATGCGAGTAAACTTCAGACGTGTAAAATCGTTTGGATTTTATCAAAACAAGTGAAGGATTTTGACACAAAAATGTAGAGAAAATCTATATCGCAGTACTCATCAAAGCATATAGCGGTCTGATTCTCTGATTTTCATCGGCATCTTCATCGATCCTGACACCGATGATGGAAGCCGATCGGTTTTGTTTAGAGGGATCGTCTTACAGACATCAACTGCCAAAATCACGTTGCTATCGGCTTAAAATGGGGCCCATGACAACGGCCATGAAAGCCCGTCACTAATAAGTTTGTTCTTTTGTGCATCTCATAAGGCGAGGAACACACTTGACACACGACAGAGCGCAAAAGTATCGCAGAAGTTTGTCAGATCCATACTAGAAATGTCAGTCCCAATATTAAAACCGCACTCGACGGATGACACTGCGATAGCGCTGCGTCAACAGCGGTTGAGCAGTTTTAGTATGGGGATTGACATTTCTAGTATGAATCTGACAGACCGCTGCGATATTATTGCGCTCCGTCGTGCGTCAAGTGTGTTTCTCGCCTAAGAATGTTGGTGATATCTCAATCAAAAGCCTTACATACTCATCATCAAATCAGCTTTCTTTCAATCAACTGCTCGACGTAGGCTTAACCTACGGTACGCCTCAAGGTACGATATACCGTTTTCAACCTCCAGCCAGCCACCACCAGCGCTCTTTGGTACAGACTAAATCTCTAACACAAACAAGGATTTCCCGAGCGGCGAATAGAGTACCAAAAGAAAAATAAAGTGTCTCACAAACACAGACGTACTTACATAATGACTAAGTGAAAACACCGTTCGCTCTCGTAGTACAAAGCTCGTCGACTCATTGAACACCAATTACCTCGGAGGCCTCCGAAAAGGTCTCTAATTAAATCCTTCTCCGATGACGTCATAATTATAGCGTAAATTGGATTGAGACACCCCCTTGTTTTGTTAATTGTTACTAGAAAATTTTCTCACTTAAAGTAATTCGTTTCGTTTCTTTTTCGACGCTATTATTATTTTAAATTCAATTTGATTTTATTTCATTTTCAATAATCTACTCAAATACGCACGCTTTTCACACGCGTACTTTCCGTTAATTTGCTGGATTCCGTTTTTTGACAAAAGAAGTTAAAGGTTGTCATTTTATATGGAGGTGTCACAAACAGCAATCTCGTCCTGTGCGTTTGCTATTCTGTCTATGATCACTCAAACAAGATCAACAGCCAAAAAATTTCACGCTTGGAAGGCGGGATGGCGAGAGCAGTGCAATGCGTTATCTTTAAGTTGCTACCTATTCCCTGAATCAGTAAAGTAAAGTTTTTCGTGTACCTGTAAAGATTACAGTTGAGTTTATTGACTAACAGTTCATTGCGCTAAAACTGCTTATAAGGGAAATAGAAAATACTGCCTTGAAAATAAAAACTACGTAACATAAAAAAGAAGTCAAAAACTAAAACCCGACTACTGAGATTTCGCGCTCTAAAAAGTAAGAAACAAGAAATCTGAAATAATAACTACTCACGATTGAATGTGTTTTTCGTCTCCAAAATTCATACAAAGTTAACAGCTATTATAATTTATTTTCATGGCTGTTTAATATAAAGTTCATCGTGGTTTTCAGGTGATAGCTGTGGTCGTTTGCCACGTTGCCTTATTTATTTTATAAACTAGATAGTACTGGAACACGTGGCAAACGACCACAGCTATCACCTGAAAATCACGATGAACTTTATATTAAACTGCCATGAAAATAAATTATAATAGCTGTTAACTTTGTATGAATTTCGGAGACGAAAAACACATTCAATCGTGAGTAGTTATTATTTCAGATTTCTTGTTTCTTACTTTTTAGAGCGCGAAATCTCAGTAGTCGGGTTTTAGTTTTTGGACTTCTTTTTATTTTAATTATTTTGGGGTTGTAAACAAAAATTTTCACGATTGTTTGTTGGAAGATGTAGGTAGGTACAAGTTTAAACTGTAGTATGATTTTGTAAGGTATATATAAAATATGCTAGTAACCTCCCGTGTCTATCTCTTTACCAAAACAGGTATTTCATTTTCTTTGTTCTGTGAGGGGGGCAAGTCACAGAAAAAGTAATAGAGACATCTCTTTTATTAATGAAACCAGCAGCAAACATCGACACGGGAGGTTGAGGAGGTTGAGGGGGCTTTCCCTCCTCGCAGAAAAAGAAACGGAGACATCTTTTTTGGTAATGAAACCAGCAGCAAGCCAAAAAAGCCATTACCAAAAAAAGATGTCTCCGTTTCTTTTTCTGCGAGGAGGGAAAGCCCCCTCAACCTCCTCAACCTCCCGTGTCGATGTTTGCTGCTGGTTTCATTAATAAAAGAGATGTCTCTATTACTTTTTCTGTGAGGGGGAAAGCCCCCCTCAACCTTCCGTGTCGATGATTGCTGTTAGTTTCATTACCAAAACAGATGTTTTGATTTATTATTTAGCTACGTATAAAATTTAATATGAATATATGAAGCGTTATAACGCCAAGTTCTGAGAAAAATTCACAAATATCTGCTTTTAGAATATTAATAGTAGAATCTCTTACGTTCTTAAGCTATCTATCTATACATACATATAAACACATATCACTCCTTTATCCCGCTTTCGCTCTGCCTACCTATCTACGCGTTAAACTAATTTAAATATGATAATTCGCGGTACCTTCAACTTGGATCCCATTAAATGAGATGAAAAATATGACAGTTCGTTTGATACCCAACACGATACAAACAGTTGCAGCTGGTGTCGATTTCCAATCAGATGTTTGCGTTTTTTCTCTCTGAGGGGTTTAGCCCCCTCAACCCCCCATGTCAGCGCTGGGAGCTGGTGTAGATTTGCAAAAATATTTTTACTTTCCTCTTTGCTATACTGCGTTGGCAGCTGATTTAAGATATACCATAAAATAACGTCATCCCTGTTCAGAGTACATTTTTGTCTAGTATTTTACCCTACATCGTTCCCGCGGGTGTCGTAAGAGGCGACTAAGGGACTCGAGGGTATTGGTGTATTACAATTTTTAGGCGCAAGGCTGACTACTTGTCACTATAGTGATACACATGTTTTCTGGAACAACCTTGGAAAACAATGCTCAAAAATGTCAGAGGTGGCGATAGCGACCGTATTCTTACGGCCGTTAACGCTCTGCCTACCCCGCCAGGGATAAAGGCGTGATATATGTATGTATGTATTTTACTCATATTAATTTCGTGACCAAAAACGGCTCGCTGGTTGTCAAAATATTACGTTTGTCAAAACTCGATAGATCTTGTTAAAACATCTTAACTACCATGACATATTAATATGCAAAATGTTTTGATATCTTTGTTAAAAGCAATTATTCAACATCTTGTTCAAACATATTTTATATGCACAAGCTACTGCTTACGTACTCGTATTGTGACTTAAACGTCAATTTAGGTGCAGCTACTCAACTGAGTAAGTCAAAAGTCTCAGGCAACAGATGTCGCTGTCAGTTTTCCTAAAACGCGAATTGGCGCAATAACCCTACCTTTTTCAAAAATATTGGATAATATTTAACCGCGGTAAAGAGCAACCTATGTCCTATTTTAGAAATTATTTAATCTTTGTACAAAGTATCATTTGAATCTATTCAGCCGTTTTAGCGCCAAGTCCTAACAAACACACATCCGCCTTTATAATATATATAAGGAAATAGGATGATTAGTAGGATCTATTATGTGCCTACCTATCTACGCGTTAAATTAATTTAAATGCAATAATATTCGCGGTACTTTTCTACTTGGATCCTACTAAATATGATGAAAAATATGACACATCTGAGCCTAAGGAGCAGCTCTTTCTTACCATAGCTTATACAAAGATATTTACCGTATGTAGTGCTACGAGTATCAGGAGCTCAATTTCTGAATTGTACGTTTTCTGTTCCGTGCACGAAAGTCTAAAACGACTGGTCTAACCACACGTTTTTAAATTTCTTTTACTTGATGTTTTGATTGTCAAAAATATGTGTGAATTTTTGAGGGCATGTGGGAATCGATAAGTAAAGTAGAACGCGAGATATAAGCATAACCAGTGGCAGATTTTCGCATGAAACTAAAGCGTACGTTTCAGAAATAGAGCTCCAGGTCTTGCCTGCCTTTCGTTTCCATCGTCAAATCAGCTCCACATGTATGACACATACCGACACCACACCGATACCGATACCGATGTAACTGCTACTTGTAGAAGGTGGTTGAAAAATTCTGACATAAGGGCTCATTGCAGACCGATGTGGCGCAGTGGTAGTGCGACTGCCTTTGACGCAGAAGGTTCCGGGTTCGATTCTCGGTGGGTCACTCACAAAGTTGATATTTATCACTTTGTGAATTTATTCCCAGTCTGGTTAGGACATTGCAGGCTGAACCACCTGATTGTCCGTAAGTAAGATGGTTCCGTGTTTCGGATGGCACGTCAAGCTGTAGGTCCCGGTTGCTGTCTATGATCACTTGAACGGCGGTCGTTACAGAACCATGTCAGAAGCCTGCTACTTGCAGAAGGCGGTTGGAAAATTCTGACACTAGGGTTCATCGGGTTATTGGACAACTCGGTGTCCCACACGAAAAAAGAAATTGAGTCGTTAGTAGAGATGGGTAACCACCCGGGTAAAAACCCGCGCCTGGGTAATAACCCGGTTTTAACCCATTTCAATCCACCCAAAGCACCCGATGACTGGGTAAAAACCGACGTAATATTTTAAATGATTTATTACCAAAATAAGATTAAAAATAAAAAGATGCAAGGGCAAATGTTAAATATAATCATAGTTTAAGTATGATAAGAACACAATACCTGTTTTTATTATTCCTAATGACATAAAACATGTAATAAAAATGGAAAGGTGAGTTTGCTTCGAATGAATTTGTCCATTTGTGAGGTGATTTTAGTCAAAATTATTTTTTAAGAATATAAAAATATTGATTTGGAATCTGCCATTATAATTAAAAATTAATATAAAACCGACATTCAAATGTTAGGTACGCCGGTGAACCTTTAAGGCCTAGTGATGTTACAGTCAGTAATGGCTTAGTATCCAAAATAATATTAAGTGATCGGTTGTTTTTTTCTTTCTTGTTGACCATTTATATTTATCAAAATATTTATAGATACGGTTAAAGAAATTTATTTTCTCAAAAAGAAATTTACATTTCACTTACTTGAGAAACTTATGCTATAATTTTGTACAACATAGATTAGGCGCACTTAGTCACTAAGTTAACTAATAAGTACACAAAAGACACTAATAAGTTCATAATATCTCAAAAGAATATCAAGTTAAAACCACTAACAATTTTTCGAATTAGGAGGTAGAAGTGAGTTACATTTGCAAGGCAAGCCGTTATCGAGATCGATTCACACAGATACACAGAACTAGAAGAGGCACAGCGGTAGCATTAACTATTTGAGTTCTGAATGTAGTGTTTTAGCAATCTTTTAAAGGTAGACGTAGTTTTAGCTTCTTTTATGTCTCTCAGTAATGAATTATACATTTTAGCGCTTTCGAAAGTAATGTTGCGTTTTCCGTAGTTGGTACGAGATAGATACTTCTTTAAAATGCAACATATTCTTAGAATAGGTTTTTAACGCCCGAAGTAAGGCGTAAATGGGTATGTCAGGCCTATCTCACTCTTAATCCACACATATAAACTTTTTGAGAGACTGCTGTTGTCCCGCTTAACAGGTTTCATTGACCCCAAATTGATCCCAGAACAAGCGGGTTTCAGACCGGCCATGTCTTGCAGCAGCCAGACACTGAAACTGACGCAACACATCGAGGATGGTTTTGAACTGAGGAAGGTAACCGGTGCTGTATTCGTAGATTTGTCCGCAGCCTACTATACAGTAAATCTAAAGCGGCTGTTATGGAAAGTGGAGACGATGACAGGCGATCTTAAATTCGTCTCAGTTCTTCGAGAACTTCTCCATAACCGCCGTTTTCAGGTGCATCTTCTTCAGGACAAAAGTCGTTGGAGGTCGCAAAAGAACGGACTGCCCCAAGGCAGCGTTCTTGCCCCGTTGATCTTCAACATATACAACCACCCCGTCCCAACACGTGCCGCTTTCTATACGCCGACGACCTTGCGCTGACTTCCCAGGTGACCAGTTTTGAGGAGGTTGAGGTGAACTTATCTGACGCTTTGAGACTTAAGCAAATACTATAGACAAAATTCACTGAAACCCAACCCATCAAAAACTGAGTCCTGCGTTTTCCATCTCCGCAACAGTCAAGCAGATCGTAGGCTCAATATTGAGTGGCAAGGTGTGCCTGTAGCTCACAATAAACATCCGAGATATCTGGGCATTACTCTGGATAGGTCACTTACCTTCAGTAAGAACTGCCAAAATATAAAAAAGGTGTTCGCTCGGAATAACCTTTTACAGCGCCTCACTTCTACTGGATGGGGAGCAACATCTCATGTTCTGCGAACTACTGGGCTGGCGTTATCCTTTTCTGCAGGTGAGTACGCAAGCCCTGTGTGGAGTCATTTGGCCATGCAAAGCTAGTGGATATAGCCTTAAATGAGACTTGCCGGATCACAACTGGTTGCCTGAAACCGACCCCGGTTAGCCAGCTATACCCACTGGCTGGTATGGCGCCCCCAGCTGTTCGCAGGACTGTGGCTAGCTCCCTTGAAAGAGCAAGGATGGAGTCTTTGTAAAGTGCGTGTCTTCTCTCTGCACCGACCCTAAACAAGCGAGGTGCAAACTTTGGCAGGAAAAGGTAACCCTACCAGCTCCTTTCGTCCCTATCGCTGAAAGCTTGCCACCTGGTCATAAATTACCTTGGCCGGTTTGGAAGTCCCTGAATAGACTTCGGACCCAAACTGGCCGGAGCAAGGAAAACAGGGCCAAGTGGGGTTTCTTGGAGGGTGCCGACGTAAGCTGTTTGTGTGGTGCGGTCCAAACGATGCACCACCTAATATCGTGTCCGTCGTGCCCCAACACCTGCACAAAGGACGATCTTATGACAGCGACTGCCAGCGCTGTCAATGTGGCCAAGTTCTGGGCTGCGACGGTGTAGTGTCTGCCATCGACACGCTAAGAAGAACCTACAATTGTTTTCCAGGTAAAAGTCATCAGCGCAAGCCTTTTAACAATTGATATGCTTTTGTATTGTTGTATTTTTGACTTAAATGGTATCTTTAAAAAGCATTGCCACTATGTTTCAAGACAATGTTGTCCGAGTAGTGCGTCCTACCAATCATGATCATAACATACGGAGTTGAGAATCGAGCAATAAAACATGTCACTCAGAGAGCTTTGGAAAGGTCTATGGTCGCAATCTCGCTATTAAATAAAGTCATAATAAAAAAGCAGATACTAGGTTATGTGGTACCTTAGCTAAAATGCCCCATCTCTAGTAAACTTATGTATGTTTGAATGACTGCAAATATAACATGTTCTAAATGAAAATAAATTTTAGTAGCCAAAATGACTTTTTCACGCACATTCCCAGCGCCTAAAGCTTATTTAATCAAGCGGTTGATTTTTAGTACGATTGTTATTAGCCATTTTTACTATAAATAAGGAATAATTAGAAAGTTGTGAAATACTCATTGTATTCTTTTAGATTTTCTTGGAATAAACGCCATATTTTAATTATTATTTACTTATGCTGTTTTCACCCATCAATTTGGGTAATAATGGGTTAAAACCGGGTGATTTGGGTAAAAACCCGGTTTTTACCCGGGTGGGTTGAATGGGTTTTTACCCACTACCCATCTCTAGTCGTTAGACGACTCGGTGTCCTACACGAAAACAGAAAGAGAAAAACCGATGTACCAATTTCAACTTAAGTGACATTGCGTAAATGCAAGAAAGTTTTAAACTTTCACCTACATTATATATATTTTTGAAATGTGCTATTTAAGCCCTTTTGTTTGATACCCAACACGAAACCGCTAGAAGAAAAAAAAATTTGTTCGTATCTTTATGCACGCTAGAGGGCGCCATGTTCACTTTATTGTGACATGGCCTATAACCATCGGACTGTTCAGACGCTTCTATTGACACCTCATTTGTCAAATTCTGACAAGTAGATTCGGAGCTAGGAGGGAACAAAGGAATTATTGCCACATACATACATACATACATACATACATACATACATACATACATACATACCGGTCAAAATCATAACCCTCCTTTTTGCTTTGCTGTAGTCGGGTAAAAAGAATACAACTCGTAACTATAGCTACTCGCTGTAATATGGCATTTATGTATTTGAAATCTTTAGAAAGGCAATTAAATAAAGAATGACTTTTAAGTACTTGTTGGTAAGAACCTCGCCAAATATAAGCAAAAACTATGAAAACAGTCGTTCAATTTTGTTCCACTATTGAAATACCTGTTCCTTACTTGCTGCTTCGTTTGTAAGGCTCATTTTTCTTTATTTAACACTGCACTCTAACTGAACGAACGGGTTTGATAGGTTTTACGGACGGAAAAGCAAAATACAAAGAAAACTGCATATTTCGTAATTGCACTGGTCAGCTTACTTCCATATTCAAAAATAATTACAGTTTCTTTAATTTTTAGAAATGTTGGTAGCATAATTCTTTTGAAGTTCTCCAGGTTTTATGTTACAGATGTATATATGCTATATAACATGCTTTGCCAAGCTTTTACGTATTGCTGTGATTGAGCCTTAGTCCTACCTTTTCGCTGATAAAAAGAGGTAATAAATGAAACGCCAATTACTTAATCATATTAAAATGTGTGCCGCACTCCATTCATCAAATTTTAAAATACAAAGCGTTTCCGTGGACAATTCATTGTGCCGGCGGCGCACAGCATAATTGTGAATATTCATTTTGGTGGACACGTTATACAATTTGCCAGTCAAATGAGTTTCTAAAAAGCCGATTAAGCGTAAACTAGAATCGGTTAATTATTTGCGAAACATACAGTCCGGGGAAGCGACACAGAAAATGTTTGCGTCGGAAATGTACGAATAATGCCCAATGATATTGTTTTGTTGCCGAATAGAGTAAATTCTAAAATGAATTTCGAATTTGGAATTGTTGTTTCGACAGAAAACCGTTACTAATTTAGGTACTTGCCGGAGGTTGATGTAATATGCACGCAACGGTGGGGTACGATTATGCATCTAACATTTACAACATAAGCGGCTTATACTTCATAATTAGAGTGCCTAAAATTAAAAATTCTGGCTAAATTCAAATTATATTTTGTATTTTCTGTAGGTACTTTTGCTTGTTTATTTGAAGCAAATAGCATTAAAACATGTTACTTATTTTTTGTGTTTTCATCGCCTTTTTGGCGACCTACCCTAAGTTATATGTCTGAGGTTTTGAATTGTTTTGTTTTGAATAAGTGAAGACCCAATTTTAATTTGTTTTGATAACACCCAAACTATACTTTAATGTATTATATTCATTGTCATTGTCACCAAAGATGGTACACCTTAGGAGTGGACATTTTAGTAAATCTCATATTTTCCCCTATAACCCAATACGTACATTAACCGAAGGACATCAAAGCTTACCTGTAACCAAACAAACAAGAACATGTGAATAAAATATTTATTTAAAAAAATACATATCTATAAAAATTACTATAAAAGGAAAGAGTGTCAATTCTGTTAGTCACAAAAAAACTAAAATTTCCAAGCGTAAGTTTTACGTGTGAGTGAAGCAAAGATTTCACAAAGTAGAAAACGCTTTCCTTGAATAAAATACGTAAAATAAGCAAGCACACACAAACCGAGGCTACCTAACAAGACAAGTGGCGAGCGTCCGCAAACACCCTGTTGCGGGCAGCAGGATTTGCACTGGGCTAACATCCTAGTTCAGTCTACTAAGGGCCACGGCACAGGAACATTATACATAGGAATAGTCACTCCGTTTGTCGTGTCACGGCGAACCGGACCGCCGCCGCTCGATTTTGTTTGAGTGTCGAGAATTTGAGAAATTTTATACTTTGATAAATGCAGTAGTTGTTTTCTAAGTGTTCTTTGCATTTCGGTATCTATTTGTGACATCACTTGAATTCGGATGCGCAAATCTGACTACTGCACTTATTCACAGGCGACTAAGAGCCGAGGGCAAGCATGCTTAGCACAGGGCTAACATCCTAGTCCAGTCGACTAAGGGTCACGGCGCAATATACAAAAGAATAGTCGCTCCGTGCCACGGCGAACCGCACAATTTTGTTTGAGTATCGAGAATTTGAGAATTTTTTTACTTTACAATATGTGTAATTGTTTTTTAAGTGTTCTTTGCATTGCGGTATTTAATTGTGACATCACTTAAATTCGGGTTTGCAAATCTAATTATTGTAGCTATTTTCACAGGGCTAAAATCGTAGTCCAAATGATTAAGGCCCAAGGGGAGGAAGGCTTTGCATAGGGCTAACATCCTTCTCCAGTCAACTTTTAGAGCAGCTGAAAATCTAACCCATTTAGACCTAACTCATTAAGAGAATAAAAAAACGGACAAGTGCGATTCGGACTCATAAATTGTTGTAATCAGACTATCAATATGAATGTTTTTTTTAATATTTTACATTTAAGTATAACTGTCATTCATGTACAAGTACACAGGTTTTATACAGAAATTTTGATGTCTAACCAATTTCACAAACTGCAAGACATAAGCCAAAACCAATCTCGTGGCAGCAATCCTTCCAAATTCAGTCATTCAGTGGCACTAAATCCTGAAACAGGTATATGACTCGATTCTGCAGAACATTTGCTTGGCATAGTCTGAAGATAAAACAGAACTGCAGCTTTTATTATCCTTTTAAATTAATTTGACATAGTACTCGAGGATTTTTAGTTACATTATTAAATTTTGAATATTATATCGCGATCATATTTGACAATACACTTTTTATTTTAACTAATAAATCGTCTAATTAAAACTTAAAATTAAATTAAAGTAGCCATACCATTCTTTGCTTATAAGTATGTGAGAACAAATGAAAAAGTCAGAGATTGAAGAACTTTTCGTGAAACACTGTGACTGATAATAAAAGTAAATAAATACTCTAATGTAGAAGGAAAACAAGATCTAAGTTGCATAAAACCGCGGTATTACTAGTCAAATCCCATCCAAAGTTCCGAATCCTGACGCTGACAATCAAAACTAAAGATAGTGTTTTTCAACGCATTCGTAACGCATGTTTTATTGTAGCGCTGCGTTGTGCGATAAAATTAAGTTCTGCCTTACTGTACAGTTCAGCTGATAATCAAAGCTACAGATAGTGTTTTCCATTGCTAATAATTTAATTTTTGTCAACTAGTATTATAGGTTGTTCTCACGCTCAACGCACAACGTAGCGCTAAAATAATTCATGCGGTGTGCGAAAAATTTGAGAAGGGGCATATTGTACAGTACAGTCCGTACAGTATCTAGTATCTTGTGTTACCTTATCTACTGAAGAAAGTGAGAGTAACGCCGGAATCGACACGAAGGCCGACCCTCCACCACCAGTCAAAATCTTAGACAAGATCCACGATAAGCCAACAGATGTCGCGCTGATGTAATTGCCCCTTTGTATTCACTGATGAAAGCCACCGAGATAGGTAGCGCTATCTTTAATAAAGGTGAAACTTGTAACTATGCGGGCCTGGTGACGGATGTCGGTTGCAAACTCCGAGAAATTAACTTACCGAAACGCAACTAAAAAACGAAGCAATGAGAAGTCTAAGAAAATATGTCTCTACATGTAAACAATAGGTGGATAGGTACAACAAAATCTTTAGCTTTGTTTTTTGTAACAATTTTTATGTTAAAGTCAATTAAAACCTACATCTCGATTTGAAAGTAGCCATTTATATAAATAACACGTTCTTGATCCAAATATAACTTTTTATTTAAAAAGTATACATATTATAATTTAACTTTAAAATACAAAACTTTACTTATTGGTACACAAATTTCAATTAAATGAAGAAAAACTTTTTTTTTTTTTCAGAATGGCGTCATTTTTACCGCACGGCACTATTTCCCTTCAAATGGAAATGGATTCGGTTAAAAGGTAAAGACGAGAAAAATAACTGTCCAAACGTGGTCAAAGAGGATTCGTGGAATTTCTTTCTGGCAATGTAAACGGAAACCGAGCCAAAAAAATGCTATGACGAACGTAGCCAATAACGTTTACGTTCCCGTTGCACAGTTTCAATTAGTCATACTTTGGTCATACCAATAAAAAAATGAAGATGCAATTTTGTCCCTTTAGCTCAGGATATTTCCCCTTTACGAAAGAGTTCAAACAAACGCATCTTCAGGACCGATTGTCGGGCCAACTATCGTACGAATGGACTTATCGTCCTGCTGTTTTCTAGAGTAAACAATATTTTCTTGTGGTACACCGAGTCGATCAACGACCCGATCAACCCCGATTTCAGAGTTCATCAACCGCCTACGACAAATAGCAGACCTTAAATTAAAACTCATTCTCATACACTTCCAAGAAAATAAGTTATTTTCTAATATTTTTTTTAATTCTTTATTTACCAACATAAACATTTTACAAATTTTAAAATTTATTGTTCATCCTCTTAAGCCCTACGCAGGCTTATCTGAAGATGACGAGTTCTCTTACATATTACACTAATACATATACAAATAATCTTCACTTTCCAATGACATGTACAATACTTTTTTAAGCGGTTCTGATATTTCTGACCAAGGTAACAGTTTTGTATATCACTAGGTAAGTCATTCAATAATTTTGGCAATGTGTACTGAAAGTGTCTCATTCCATGTACATTATTAACTCGAGGTAGGGAGAATTCTTTGGAGTTCTTAAGTACCCTCAAATTTTTAGGTCTATTTTTCTCTTTAAGTACTGTTATGTTATGGTGTTCTTCTTTTACAATTGACAATTTAACTTTACTTTGTACAGGAAGTATGTTACAATATTTAAATAATTTCGCATAATCGTTAGGTCTAACCTTTATGGGAACTATGTTTTTCAAAATTCGAATTTGTAAATTATAAATATTATTCAAGTATGTTTTGCGCGTCGCGTTTGTTTTATTTTTTATCTGAGTAACTTTTCCGCGACACTGTTCATTGCTTTTTTTCGCCAAGGAGAAGGATGACACAAACGGTGGTCAACTGGCATCCTAAAAATACGCCCAGTGAGTTGCCATAATCATCACGACAGAGTATTCCAAGACGGATCACAAGCAAACTAATCTCTTTGGGACAATACTGCCGCAATATCTCTGGTTTACGGCCTCCTCTAATAATATCTACAGGGCGAATTTAATAATGACAAGTTTCAAGGGATGTTTTGGCCATAAAATTGAACAAATTACAGGATTGAGGAGCTAAGGAATTCTCGGTAACAAAGTTATGAGGACAGGTAATTGCTTGGATGAAACACCATAACGAAAGCTTTAATCGAATTTCAGTACCTAGTGTACAGAACTAATATTTTTTACTTCTGAACACGGGTTTGCATGTTGGTAGGATGGGGCCTTACAAATCAGACTCTGGCGCGACATACGTAGACATGTTATTTGCTAATGGAAATTGTATTTGGGATGATGACATCACTGACATACATCCTCAATATCCTAATGTCTATATTATCTCTATGCATCATCGTCGTCATCTTAGTAAATTTCCAAACATTTAGGTACTTATGACTCTTACTTTTATGGGTTGGGTTGGACTCAAATTTAGTTGGGAGAAATATTAAAATTATTCTTCTTTTCATATGGGAGACCGAATCGTCCATTTTTTATGGTATGGCAAGTTATGGCGGAGAATCTTTGAATTCAAATTGAAACAATCAGAAAATCTGCGTCTGAATTATACGCAGATGTGCTTTAATTCAATACTACTTGTATGTGCCTACATAAAGACACTGTATGTGAGAATTTCACCCTGTACATTATGAATATTTATATTTGTTTGACCATCTCTCCGCTACGAACCCCATTGTCTATTTCCAACTAATTTGAGGACATCCAAAGCCGTAATTCAATTTTGCTGAGATCATCAGTTAAATTAATTTAGACAAGGCTTTAATTAAACTTGTTTATGATTAAAATCTACAACTGGAAATCTTTTCAACAACATTAACCCTTTTAAAGTTATCCACAAAGGATAAATTAGGTTGTCCAAAGGGCCCGAATTTCTCACTGTTGGAAATATTAAGTGAAGAGAGTAATTAAACTAATGAGGTATTATATTACTTACCCGATAAAAAATTTGTTGAAGTAAAGGAAATGATAGGCAGTATACCTAAGTATTATTCCAGAAACCCACAAAATAAGATATGCGCATCTTTTAAAGTGGAGCAGTTTTGCAAGTCATTTTATTTTGTTCATATCTATGTTGCTAGAATGCAGAATTCGGATGTGACAACTCGCATCAAAATTATTGGATTCCCACATTTTGATATTTAAGTCCGTTTTAATATACTATTGGCGATAGCGACCGCATTTTAACGGCCGTTATTGCTCTGCCTACTGCGTAAGGGATAAAGGCGTGATACGTGTGTGTGTGTTAATATACTATTTAATACCTAAGACAACATTCTTCGAAATCCTTCAATGTGCTATTCAAACAATCGAAAATTCCGCGACAGAACCATACGCAAGTGAGTTTACACCCTCCTGAAAGCTGATGCACGGCCCATTTATTGTCAGAATCCCAAGTCAGAATCCCTCGATCCGCAGTCGTGACGTCATCATTAACCTGAACCACCCTTTCAGTTGAAGAAGTCAGCAGTTCTGCAGCGGCGCGTGTAATGCCTTCATGCTTCGGTGCATATGAGGTTTATAGACATACATACATCAGTATAACGTAACGTTTATATGAGATTAATTAGACTGTCTTTATGGCTTCAAAGGTTTCAACAAGTATTAAAACGGGGTCTCACCGACGAATTATTATTTTTTGTCTTTCCAGATTACAAGTACGAAAGAGATTACAAGTATGGAAGAGATTTCTTTTTAGAAATAAGTAGTACCTGTTGTATTTTTTATCTTAATGTGATTGTCCTGTGTTTTATCTTGTGTGCAATAAACAGTTAAATAAATAAGTACCTAACGCAATATTATGGGTTAACTCTACTGACTTGAAAAAATCACTACTATGAAACAACTAAACCTGAAATTCGGGCACGGATTAGGTTAATTGTGAATTCATAAAAATTTAAATTTATAAATACTACAGCAAATAGTATTTTTACTGTTTTACATAATAATTAGCTTCGAAAAACACTGTATGACTCGACGCTTGCATGTATTACCGCGGTAGCACGGAGTTAAAAACGTAGCTAGTTCTGGTCACAGATTCGGATCCAGCCTGCGGTTATAAGAAATTATGCAAGTGTTCTGTTGCTGAAAAACAAAATTTTCATTTCGATTGTCCCGATGGCGTAGCGGATGGTATGCCTGCCTTCTACGCCGAGGGTCGGGGGTTCGATCCCCACCGGACACAAATATTTGTTAAGTCAATTTACAAATATTTGTGTTGAGTCTGGGTGTTTTCTATGTATAATATGTATTTATTTACAAAAAAAAGTATATATGTATTAGTATCAGCTATCTAGTTCCCATAGTACAAACTTTGCTTAGTTTGGGGCTAGATGGCGTTGTGTGAATTGTCCAGGATATTTATTTTTATTTATTTATTGGTCTGCCTGACCTGTTGATTGTGTAAATCTACACCTTTGATCATCAGGGCAAGGCACACGACAGGTTGTAATGTTATTCGAAAAATTTGCATCATTAAAAGTCAATTGGATCTCACCTGTTTTATTTGGGACGCTGCGGCCGACAACGAAAATCAGAGTGATTGTTGTTTACATTTTAAAAAGTCTGTTTTATTTCCGGGCAATCATCACAGTCGTACTTCAGTGTTATACAACAGTGTATAAATAATGATTGATGAAGCATGAACTCTTGTGGTATACCTACTAGTCGCATTTGCAAAAACATTACGTCCAGAAGTAGTATTAATTCCTAATTTAGCATAAATTTAAAGTAAGTAAATATAAAGTAAGTAAAAATAAACATAATAAAGTTAAATTCAACTGACATAGTGAGTGCATCTTGTATTGTTGAGTTGAGTTGTTCTAGTACAACCTATAGTAGGTTGTACATACAAAACCTGCATGTTTGTATAAAACTTGTTGCAACTTCTCACAACCAAATTGTTAACCTCATCTATTATTATAAGTAAAACGTGGGATACTTTACCTATCATATTATTTGATACCATATCAAATAAGGCAAAGTATCGCAAATTAAACTATGCAGCGCCAGCTTTCGCGAAAGTCACAAAATTACGTATTTACCTATCGCTCGAACGAGATCGCACCGCTAACTAGTCTACGCCGTTCAAAATATTGCTGATTCAAATAAAAAAACCGATTGCTATCTCACTTTGATGTTGTCGGAGGAAATGAGATCTGCTTCCGATCCGCGAGAAAAGGGAATAATCTCCCGGTTTTAGGGGTCCGCGGACGGGAAGCCGGAACCCTATTAATCTTGGTTCAATATTTATCTGTCGGCTAGGTGACGTCTGCCTCCTACAGGCTCCATAGTGGCCCAGAATAAACGGTATTTTCTTTTGAAATTGCAATTTCGCGACACCAACTTTTCCGTTATTTGAGTGAAATTGACTTTATCGTTTCCATTCAGTAATAATATGAAGAAGTGCTACACGATAGGTATTTGAACTGTTTCTTCTTTTTAATCAATTTATTTAAAAACATTCAATATATTGATTGAATAACGAGGCCCTTAAATATGGAAATAAAAATAAAGTAATTTGCACCTCATGAATTGTACTAAAAATTGTACACAGAACAGAAAAGAATCAATCAAGGATTACAGATACAACAGGTTAATAAACATTGTCTCATTAGGGAACAGCAGAACCATAATTTCAAACATAGATCAACCCCGACTTTTAAACTCAAGACTGCAAGGAAGAGGGGTGCTGATATCTCTGAAGGGCTGGGTGTCGACATCTGACCAGTCTGAGTGTCGGATCTAATTTGCCGAATCGCGGAAGCATATGAAATCTAATCGATTTCCGGCCGGAAACGGATCTCGAAGGATTTAAGCTGCGTAAAGAGTTATTGTTGTCAATCAGGTAGTTCGCCAGGAGGTTAATATGCTGGCGATAGTATCTGTATGTTGTAATAATATTAGACTTAGACACAACCGCAGAAAGTTTATTTGCAAAAGTGAGACAACTTGAACATAAAAATCATGTCATTTTCATATAATTAGTCACAGAGGAAAAAAACGCGCCCGCGCCTGACATCTCTGGTCTGTGGTAATTTTTTCTAGTAACACTATTCAATGAAGATTCAATGCAATTCTGGCTTGAATAATGCAACACGAAATGAAAGATGCCTTATCATCATAGGTCGGAATCGAGGCGTCATTACAGGCCCGTAGTCAGAAAAAACCCTAATATTAATGAACATTAATTAATAAAGTAATTGATTTCTAATAATTAATTAAATTTACACTTCTTCTTCTTTTCGTGTGGGATACCAAGCCGTTCAACGACCCGATGAACCCTAGTGTCAGAATTTTTCAACCGCCTTCTACAAGTAGCAGGCTTCTGACATGGTTGTGTAAGGACCGCCGTCTAAGTGATCATAGACAGCAACCGGGACCTACGGCTTAACGTGCTATCCGAAACACGGAACCATCTTACTTACTAAATTTACACTAATAATTGTATTTGTATTAAAGTAAAGGGGAGAATTATTGTGCTTTATTTTAGAACTATCACGCTGAATTTGAAATAATGAACCAGAAAAATAAGCCACTTTTTTTATAAATAACACAAAAAAGGTGTATTTATAATTGTATGGTATTTTATGAGAAAGCAATACCACACTTATCGCTTACGAATTTTCAATTAAAAAATTAATTAACTACAATAAATCTTAATTAAAAATTTCAAGTTCGGACCTGTAATAACCACCGATTTTCCGACCCCTGCTTATCATATAATTTATTAAAGGAGACATCAAAGAATATAATTTTTGCAAGTTGTCATATCTCATAGGTACAATCGAATTACCCGTCGAAGAGGGGGTCAATAGATACATTTTTTCTTAATTACCTTCTTAGCCAGCGACCCGAAATAATGTACTTATTTTTCTGATAATTTGCCTGGATATTTGCAATGATCAAAATACAATCAAATAACAAGTAATCCGATTGGTTAAATGTAACACAGTTTTCTATCTCACTAACTGAACGAATAAAATACAAACACAAAGGGTGCGTGAGATATAATAAGTCAAACAAAGTGAAGGACGGATTCAGAAAAAGCGTCGTAACGTGTCGTACGGCATTTCCTCTTGAGCAGCAGGTGAGATTTATCTCCGGGTAATTGGATAAAACGGGAACTGATACAGGGTGTGAGGGGAAACCTGTCAGAAGTATAATAGATACAAGAAAAAAAGAAACAAATCCATTCCTGTGACTGTCCCGATGGCGTAGCGGATGGTACACCTGCCTTCTACGTCGAGGGTCGATGGTTCGATCCGCACCGGACACAAGTATTTGTTAACTCAATTTTCGAATATTATTGTCGAGTTTGGGCATTTTCTATGTATAATATGTATTATTTACAAAAATAAGTATTAGTATCAGCTATTTAGTTCTCATAGAACAAGCTTTGCTTAGTTTGGGGCTAGATGGCGCTGTGTGAATTTTCCAGGATATTTATTATTATTATCCCGGCGGTCACGGCTTTAACCTGCATCTGTGGAGTATCTTGTAGCTCTACCAGCTCAGCTGTGACGGTCCTTGACCTGAATAATACAATGACGTGGACTCTTCAAGACCTGAAGAAAGTAAACCCTGGAAGCATCTCTGTGGCAAAGCACTGGTCAAAGATTGTTTAACCTGATACCAGCGAAGAAGAAGAATAACACTGTAAGTAGAAAAACTATTAAGTTACTAGTTAGATACTAGGTACTGCCATAACAGTCCAATGCAGGACATAACCCGCCCCTAAAGTGGGTACTACCTACTTACCATGCTTGGCAGGCGGATTGGCGAGCGTTCATCCCTAAGTCATTTTATGACACCCAGAAGTAATTACTTACGCTTTATTGAACTGGCAACCTGCCCATTGGATTTATACGTTTGTATCTTTTTTCCGCAGAAAAAAGGCGCGTTACCCCAATACAAAGTACTCAAAAAACAACGCATTTAACGGTTCTACGTATAATTTCAATTAACAGAATAGTTTGTACTCGTTGTAAAGCACTTTTGTGTTTAATTTAATATAAATATTTCCAACATTTCCAACAACAAGCTTTGTGTAAAATAAATAACAGACAAGTACTATTTGTGAATTGCAAAATGCTTTTGTGCAGCAAATCGAACATCCAAACGGCAAACAGAACTATGAAACACACTCAAACTAGTCTATCTACTTGATTGTACACAAATTAGCAAAATGATTTACAAACAACCACGGAAATGAAACAAACGCTTTCAAATAAAATACACTTCTCGTCAAAAATTCCGGGACAATTCCTTTTTTCTAGCGATTATTGCCTTGTTTCTAGCGAAAATTCAAAACCTATAAATATCGAATTTAAATTTAGAACATTGTCATTCGGATTTGAAAACTTCGTAATACTAAGGCCCGTATTAATAAAACGCACTTATCTTTGAGATCGATCTTAGATATTGCCAAATGTCAGGCAGTCATTACTAATGACATCTCAAGTCGATCTCACAGTTGAGTGCGGTTTATTTATACGGACCTAAGTATGAAACTGGATTAGACAATTATTCCTGAATATTATTACCTATACTTATTTTTCTGATAAACTTTACGATACATCGACTTGCAAGGTGTGCCGGTTTTTTTTATGAGAAGTGTACCACATAGGTATAGTATTTCATACTCAAAGGATTACAGGATTTTACATTAATATAACGGCTTTTTATTATCATACGCAGAGGTGCAGCAGTTCCGATTATAAAGTAATGAACTATTTTAATATTAATCAAAGCCTCGATATTTATCAAATATCGAGGAGTAAAAAAAAAAGTTCTTTCAAATTGTGAATAAAAACTATGAAGTCTTCAAGTTCTTAGATATTTAAAAAATATTGAGTAGGTAATAAACACATCGTAATAATACGTATTTCTTTTACATTTACATTTTGCATGTAGGTATATAACCTCTGAAGTAGATAATAGACGGTTTTCACACGCATTATTACGGTTTTCCGGATCCAGACTTCCAACGAAAGGAGACTACGAAATCTCACACGAATATCGGATTACTATAACACAGTCATACATACATATAACACGCCTTTATCCCTTGCGGGGTAGGCAGAGCGTTAACGGCCGTAAGAATACGGCCACTATCGCCACGTCTGACATTTTAGAGGATTGTTTTCTAAGGTTGTTTCAGAAAACGTGTATCACTATAGTGACAGGTTGTCAGCCTGTCGCCTAAAAATTGTAATACACCAACACTCTCGAGTCCCTTAGTCGCCTCTTACGACACCCGCGGGAAGGATGTGGGGTGATGCTATTCTAAGCCGGCATCACACGGCAATACACAGTCATCGCATAAAAAAATGATAGTTACCACGAACCGCATTACCGTCTGGTGTGTGTGCGATCCACGGTAAGCCTGTGTGTTGCACACAGCACACCACAACGTTGACCGATCCCATTTGTAATGAGCTTTCATGAAGGGAATTAATACAAAACCAGCTAATAACATTCACCACGAATGTTAATTTTAATCGGATGTACCTAAAGGCTGTGAAAACAAGTCGATTTATTGAAATAACCAGGTGTTTTTGATTTTGCGGCAATTCGGCGGTGTGCCGTTTTTGATGAAAGTTTTATGACATGATATGACACACGGCGCCGCATCACCGTGCAGCTGTCACAGTTCGTAATTTGTTTGTTGGATATCAAAAACCACACTATAGTGCGGTAACTTGTGAATAACGTACCTATAAGGCGGATCGCCCACTTAACGCACGACGGAGCGCTAAAACATCGCAGCGGACTGTCAGATCCATACTAGAAATGTCAATCCCCATAAAAAACCGCACTCGACGGACGAGGCTGCGCTAGCGCTAGGGAGTGACGTTCCTAGTAGGTATGGATCTGACAGACCGCTTCGATATTTTAGCGCTCCGTCGTGCGTTAAGTGTGCGATTCGCCTAAGCATTACACACGATGCAACCAACTTGCTTATGAAGGTATCCATATCTATAAGTTGCAAAGGTTCAATAGTTGACCCAGCAAAATTTATAAAAGAAATCCGCTATTCAACAAAAGGCGTATATTTTCTACATAATACCGGTTAGTTTAATTTAATTTTCATTAATACAAATAGTACACTAAACAAAACTGTACTAAAGTCAGTGCGTATAGTGTTAACACGTGAATAAAGCTGTATTTCAAGCTAGGTACAATCGCCAGCATTCTCGTATCAAGCTACCTATTTAAGGGACCGACTTATATTGGTTACTCGTGGTATTTGTATGAAAATCTAGTTTAGGTTAGTCTCTTAAATACGTTGACGTGCTGGCGATATCCATTGCGTAGTGTCCAATGTGGACCGTAAAACGTGAACAGCGTGCCAGTCAGATGTTCTAAACATTCTAAACATAAAAATTTAAATATTTTGAGTGAATGAACAAAGAAACATATTTACAAAAAAGCCCCACACGAAAATGTTAGCTTGGCGTCAAGAGATAAGTCAGTAAATGATTTTCTTGTTTCTCAACCTTTTAGTGATAGGACCCACGATAGCAAAAAGAAGTTACAGTAAGATTATTTTATAAAGACCGGTTCATTTATTTATTAAAATGCTTTATATTGTGTATTCTTTGATACGATCGCATACTCAGCGCAATGGTTTTACATGCTGTGGGAATAGTAGGTACTACTAAGTAGGCAATTTCTGAGCTACTCAGGAAAAACGTACATTTCAAGATTTTTGCTCTACAAAATTATAATTGTTCAATCTTTTATGTGTGAAACACCTATTATTTGACTTTTAACTGGATCAAAACTACTTTTGAAGTAACGGATTAAAAGTCGAAATAAAATTATTTCATATGAAATATCTTTCAAAAATGTGATTGAAATTTATTGATGCTAAATGCGCCACTTATCTTATTTTCAAAAGTTAATTTGATGAAATACTAAACGTTTTATTTATATTTTATCCATTTGACCCCCCTGTATGCACTCCCGAACTTAAAGGTTGAGAAACAACAGCTAAGATTATTTCCAAATGTTTAATAGCCCACAGTTCTGTTACCTTGACCATTTCACGCGGAACTATCCCTCGCAGACGACTATTTGACACCAAACGTTTACACTATAGGCAAGTAGGCGTTTTTTGTATCTGTCTTCGCACGTGGCTCACGAAAATAGTGGGTCCTGGAAATAATTTAAACTGTTAATTCGAAAAAAATATACGAAAAAAGAAAACAGATACGCTACCGATCAGGATAGATATATGAACGCTAAAAAGATTTTAACGCAAAAAAAAAAAATAACAGCGGAATCACGAGGTAGCCTCTCCAAATAAAAACAAGATTTCAATTGTTTAGTACAGTGGGATTTTGTCTGCCCAGCAGTTGGACAGTATAGATACTTATGCTGATGAAAATAACAATAAGAAAATAGTATGTACATATAACAAATATTACGTTTTTTCTACCATTGATTAATACTATTCCACACAGGAACGTGGTTTACGCTGAGTATGATTAGAGGCGAATTTTTCAGAAGACTTTTATTTTCCAGAATTTTGATCCTGTTTGTGGTAAATAAACTAAGAACATGAAAAAAACTTGGGTGATAGGTGCCACATAAATATGCGTTGTAGATACATGCGACTATCGCTACCATAGCAGTAGAAAGATATTGACTTTTTTAAAGAGAGTTCCAAGTTTGCCCCACGGAATTAGTTTACAGCTTCAGAGCAAGGTCAAGTGTCAGAGGAAACTCTAAGAGCAAGCAAAATAAACTCCAAAGCCGCAATCAGATTAAGCACGCATTAAAACTCAACTTAAAACACGGAACTACTACATTCTAAACAAAACTTATTATTAAATCTAAGTTTACGTTTAATTAGGAACTTAACAAAATTTTTTAATATTTAGCGGTTGATTCACAGCTATATAATATTACCTATAGATTGCCATGAATTTAAGGTCCCGATGTCAGAACACAATATCGTTATCACAAAAATTAAATCAATTCCTTGGAAAGAAACCGTTTTTATTATAAATAAGAATAAGTTTTTAGTTGTGTAATTTCCATTTCCCAACTATACTTTTTAGGTGTGCGTAAAATTGTGGGTTTCAGCACGCGTCAGGGCTGATTGCGGCTAATTTTCATGGCTACATTCTGGCACTCGTCGAGTTCTGTCTGATAAACTCTGTGCTCCAAGTTTACGGCAGCGTTTGATCCGATAGACCGTTAAAGAAGTTAAGCGTCGACGCCGGAAAATTTGTACAACATTATCCAAACAAGCCCCGAAGTATTTCCGACGGTAATCGAATCGGCTAGTGATTTTTATTAGATCCCGCCTCCAAGTTGTTACGGAAATTCTATGGTGAATCGCACACACACCGGACGATATTACGGTTTATTACAACCACTTTATAAAATTACAACTTACGACAGACGTAATTTGAATGTGATAACTTTTTTCAAAAGAAACCGACTTTCACGGACGTAAAAAGTGCGAACCTCAATTTTTTGTAAGTTATTGTGCCTAAAACTTTGTCCTAAGTGTGACAAATACTTTTCTGAAAACCACATCAAAATCGCCTCAAAATTGCGGACAAACATACATACATATAGGGACAAACTGAGAACCTCCATTTTTTGAAGTCGATTAAAAAGTGTTTCTTGGTAACTTGGCTTCGTCGGACAACCGAAACGGGCAAAATACCGGAAAACATGCGGACAGGTGTGAGAATCGCCTTACCTACTTGCTGGTTACAATTTAAACTAAATTGGTTTTCGAAATAAGTGTGCTCTTAAACTTACTTCTTCATGTACGTATTCTTAAGTTAGTGAATATTCCTAAGCTACTTAGTTAGTAAAACTTCTTTTCATAATATATCCGAGGATCGTTCTTTGTTGAAAATACGATGACGGTATGTTTGCTTATTAAGGTACTTTTGTCTCATTATTTCAGTTTGTTGTTCACTGATTCCATGATAATAATTGGATGGATACCTAATGATGAATTTCAAACATAAAATAGATTCACAATTAATAGGGTCTGCTTTATTTAAAAAGTCTTTTTATTATGCATTTCAAAAGTAGGCATATACATTATACTCTTCACGATGCAAAGTTTTTGCAATGCGATGCTGCTGCTCCGGTAATATTTATGTGTTATTTTATCTTTGTTTTGCAACCCATCACTTTACCGTTCACTTCGATCCTAGCAACGTTCATGGTTAAAAATTGGACAATTCTATAATCTTTGTATAATCCCGGGTTAAATAATAGGTATTGAGACATTGTGTGACCGCTAAAGGTTAAAAAAAAAATTAAATAATCACGAAATCAAATTTGAAGTTGATTCATAAAAATAACCTTTTGAAGATCAACTGATCATACGTCCTGCAACAGGCTCCCCTTATTGGGGGGGTATTGCTCGACGTACCACGCTTGGCACGCGGATTGACGAGCGCAGTGCAAGATGTTTAATTCACAGGAAACACTGCTGCACACTCCCTGAATAATTATCCCTTAGTTGCTTTTTAAGTTTTCACTACAACACTCACGACAAAAATAGGGTGATGCTATTCTAAACTGGCGTCACACGCATACCATACTTCATTTCAAATTGGAGACTTTGAAATAACAAAGACAGTCAAGTGTCTATTGAAACATATCCCAGCAGGTGCAGAGGAGAGGGAGCAGACAGACGTCAATTCTCAATATCCGTGCTCTGTTTTATGAGTGCTTACATTGTAATGAAACACTTCCTATGTGTACACAACACCCGTATCATTATATTCCGATCTGTGTCGGTTTGAACTACATTGCTGCTGTTTTTCCTATAACTGAAACCTTACCTACTAAACTTAAGTCCGTATTTATAAATCGCTCCTACATCTGAGATCGATCTCAAGAGCGATTTTGACAAATGTCAATCAATACTAACAGCATCTCAAAGTTGCACTCAAGACCAATCTCAGAGTTGAGTGCGGTTTATAAATACGGGTCTAGATCTCCTTTTAAATTCTAATTAAACTTTTAAAATTTGCTACCGCAAGCAGGATTTGACACTGTGAATTTGTTATTGGTGTCTCTAACCAACTGAGTTGGTGTATCCAACACGTTGGAGTTGTTTTATTGGTTATATCCCTGTAAACTTTAGAACTCCCTTGAAAAATCATCGCACAGGTACTATAGAGCCCGATTTCTTTGGGCACTGGCCTGAGGCCTTTTGAAGTTTTCACATCTGAAGGAGGTTCCAAGAATGCATCTTGTTTGTTCTTCCTTCTGAGACAGTTCGCTCTCGATAGTGTTATTTTGATGTGATAATTTATTATTATCGTATAGGGTTTGATTGCGTACACCTCCACCGTCATAGAGCGCGCTCCACGGGCGTTACAGTGGCTTTTAGACGAGAACCGAACCTGAAATCTTTATAAAAGTTGCGTATTGTTAACCTCGTACGTCAGCGCCTCGACAACCATAGCCTGAAATTGTCTGTCACAATAATTGTTAAGACGGACGGACGGATTGACTGGCGGTCAACCACAGCGCTCTGAACTTGACCAGGGCATTACGGAAAAGAGGGATTTCTTGTCAAAACAACCAACTATTGTGATATTGTAATAAATTATTAACCTTCTGTTACAAAGTTACTACTAGCAAAAAATTAATATCAGTTTATAAATTGCTATCTTATGGCTACTTCTACAAAATACTAAATATTCGCAAATAAATTTACACCCACTGCTAAGCTTTCATTTTCCTGTGGAAATAAGACGTTTCCCCGGCATGTATATTTTACACATAAAAAAACTTCTTAAATCACGTTATCTTTTAAAAATCCGCATAATAATCCGTTGCGTTGTTTAGAGTGTCAATGACAAACAGACAGTCTTAATTTTATACCATTAATTGATTTGCTAATACAAATTCAAGTTTGTACTCGGCAATGCACGCGTCGCGTGTCACGAGCGTTCAACGCAAGATCATACCGTCGGCAGTTTTCTTATCTCAAAATTTTTATTGTCAACTTGTTTTGAACTTCGTGAAAATTTAATAGAAGGAATTCTCGAGGAACGTCAATGTTTATTGGCTAGGTACAATGTTGAAGAGCCGAACTTTCAACTTTGCGTAGCGCTCAAACTTAATATACTTAGTTCTATTTCCCATAAGAGAAACTGCATCTTAGTAAGATAGGTGCTTTTGGAACTGGTGAATAAATACCACTCAATCCATATGTATTTTTTACAGGATTGCATCAGATGGAAGGTTAAGCTATTCGAGAGTATGTATGAATGTAGTATATGTGTTGTATGTAGGTAAATTATTTTTAACGGGCTACAACTCGAAGTGGTATAAAAAGATTTGTTTCAATAGTGCGACTGACACTGTCTACGATAAACTATTTTATGATAATTTTGAAGTTACCGCAGTCTCGGGTCCTGTTTTTAAATAATTATGCTTGTAATTTACATCTAGATGGTATCTATATTTAACACTTGTATCAACTTTTTAATATCTTTACCACATTCATCTCTGAATCTGGAATCATACGGGATCCGAAACATAAATCAAATATCACTACGAATAAGCTTCATAAAGCAGGCAACATTAAAAACAGGGAATTCTCCGCGGATACGCTGGTAAATATTGAAGTTGGCAAGGCAAAGAAAGTCATGTTGGCAACATTGGGGAGCAGTGTTCCACCTGACTGTTTAAATTGTCCAAGGAGGATTCTAACCGACTGCTCGGTTGGATAATGGAATAAATTAAATATGTGGGGACTGCAAAGGTAGGAATTGTCTCAAAAAGGAAATCTTTTTAGTTATGAAACGGAATGTTGGTTGGCGTAGTTTTGCGTTGTGTTTTTATTTGGAAACTTTTTGTAGCACCAAATTTTTCTACTATCGTATGAAACATCGAGTCGAACGACTCGATAAACTCTGGGGGCCAAACAAATGACAATAAGGTCGCATCAAAGTATTATATTTAATTAAATACTCATGAAACTAAATAACTTTCTTCAAAATTTTTCACACCAATTGCTACTGTAGGACTTATCTGTAGATTTTCAAATCTTACTAAGAAAATGCTGGCCTGAAATACTACCTCTCTATGTTTTGGCTAAATAAACTAACGTTAAAACTCGGCTGTAGACAGGCGGTTAAGCTAAGCAATGTCTATAAGCTCTTGCTGACGAATGTAGGTACCTATATGCCTACATTTTCAGAAAATGTAAATGATCGCGCATGTATCTTTATACCAACAAATTAATGAGACATGGCTTTTATAAGAAAAAGTGAAAAAATCTAATGAATGATATTATCATTTTATGTAAAAAGTTTGTCTCATCGTCTTTGCATACCTATTACCTAGTGTCAAATACATATTTTTTTGGTATCAAACTATCTCTTTACAGGTGTCCTTGTTAGTACAACACAGGAATCCCTATCAGCAAGGTCAAATCTCATTTCACGCCATTAACACCAAAACCAAACGCAACAGCTGTAAGGTTCACTTGACACAAGTGGCGCCTCGGACATAAAAAAAAATTGGTCGAACAGTTTATTATTCTTTACCTAACTATAAATTGGCAACGTAAATATTACGACACATGGGACATACAGAGATTACGACGAAGTTTGATAAAATGATTATTTTGTTATCGGTAATGTAATTGAACCTTACATTTTGGAAAAGTAATTATTACTTGTTCTGTTTATTTTCTTATTAATCATATTTCGCTATTTATAATTTTAATTGTTATATTATGTACTACTATCAGTATCTGTAAAATGACAAAAATAACTTAATTTATTACTTATAAGTGCATTCCTATAAATTGCGTGATCAGTCTTTAAATGTCGTAATCATCCTACCCCCACAAGAAAACATCTGTCTGATGTCTAAATAGTGGTTGTTTGTGAAAATTTTTTTCAGTTATCGGCGCCACTTTCGCTATGTAGCACTTTAATGAAAAACGCGCGTTGATCGCGATAAGGCCCGAGCGTGCGCGAGCGCCGGACGCGGCGCCGGCGAAGACATCCGGGGATCCGGCGCGGTTCCGGTCTCGGTTCCGGATCCGGACATAATCGCCGCGGACGGCGGTTTCCGGGGCCAAGCCGGCTTAATCCGAAGTGATTATTGATTAAGCATGGAGATTTCAACTGTAGAGCTGGGGTTTCATTTTAATTTTTTGTGGTATTATTTTCGTTGGAGATTGAGTCCATAAAATCATCTTTTTATTAATATTGTAATTTTTTGAAGTGTGTTTTTAAAATATCTCCCTTTTATGACTTCTTATTCGGGCAGTAATTTAACAAATCAGTATTATAAATAGTACATTCCTAGTCAAAGCTTTTTTCAACTAATTTCGAGAATAAGTAAAATACATCACGCAACCATCCAACCAAACAAACGTTACTACTTTCAAAAAAGTGGGTAATGTTTTACTTATTTAATTGTCGGAAATAAAGAAAGATTTCCGCTCGGTTGCACCGGGCGAAACAAAACGCGCGATTCGTTTTAATCACCCGCGACATTTTTATGCTGCGTTCCGTTAATTATTCCGCGCCTCACTCGACGACCGCCACGTAGCAAAGTGCAGTAAGTGCAATCCTTGGTAAATGAAAATAATAATTACGTAAGTGTTTTCTTTACTTGTCTGTACTAGGGGACGCTATCTATTCTATTCTATTTCAGCCTATTGCAGTCCACTGCTGGACGTAGGCCTCCCCCAAGGAACGCCATAGGGCACGATCTCCCGTTTTTGCCATCCAGTCGCTACCAGCCGCCTTTTTCAAGTCATCGGTCCATCTGGCCGGAGGGCGTCCAACGCTACGCTTGCCGAGGCGTGGTCTCCACTCGAGAACCCGCTTACTCCACCGTCCGTCGGTTCTACGACAAATGTGGCCAGCCCACTGCCACTTCAGCTTGCTACACTTCCAGACTATGTCCGTCACTTTGGTCTTTTTTCGGATGGCCTCATTCCGGACTTTATCCATTATAGAGATACCAAGCATAGACCTTTCCATAGCTCTCTGAGTGACATGTAGCCGGTGGGCCAGTTTTACTGTCAAGTTCCACGTCTCAGCTCCGTAGGTCATGACTGGTAGGACGCATTGATCGAACACCTTGGTCTTGAGGCATTGTGGCAAAGATGATTCGAGGATGTGACGCAGCTTTCCAAATGCTACCCAGCCAAGCTGCACTCTTCTGGTGATTTCAGCCTCAAAGTTGTCTCTTCCCATCTGCAAAGTCTGCCCAAGGTACACGTATTTCTGGACAACTTCAAGGACTACACCTTCGACGGAGACCGGCTCGGGGATTATGTGTTGATTGAACATGACCTTCGTCTTATCCAAGTTCATCCCAAGTCCAACACGTCTCGAGGCAGAGTTAAGACTAGATAGCATTTTTTGCAGGTCCTGCAGCGATTCGGCCATTATGACTATGTCGTCGGCAAAGCGGAGATGCGTGAGACTTTCGCCGTTGACGTTGATGCCCAGTCCATCCCACTGTAGAGTTTTGAAGACATCCTCCAATGCGTTAGTGAATAGTTTCGGGGATATAACGTCACCCTGTCTTACACCACGGAGCAGTTGGATGGGTCTTGTATAATGGTTTTGTACTTGAACGGACATCGTAGCCATTTGATAGAGGCTTCTCAGCACCTCCACATACCGCCAGTCGACTTGACAGCGCTGCAAGGACTCCAAAACAGCCCAGGTTTCGATAGAGTCGAAGGCTTTTTCGTAGTCCACAAAAGCCATACACAGTGGTTGGTTGTACTCCTCTGTCTTCTGTATAACCTGCCTTACAGTATGGATGTGGTCCACGGTACTGAAACCCTTGCGAAACCCGGCCTGTTCCGGTGGCTGAAAGGCGTCAAATCTTGATGCCAAACGATTCGTGACGACTCTCGAGAACAGCTTATAGACGTGGCTCAGAAGTGTGATCGGCCTATAGTTTTTGAGAAGCGTTTTGTCTCCTTTTTTGAAAAACAATGCCACTACACCTCTGCTCCACGCCTTCGGGGTTGTCCCATTGGCTATTACAGAGTTAAAAAGCCTTTTCAGCTCCTCAAGGACAGGTTTTCCACCGGCCTTAAGTAGCTCAGAGGCCACTCCGTCTTCCCCGGGAGCCTTCCCATTCTTAAGCTGTCTGAGAGCCGCCGCGATTTCGTCTATATCTACGTCCGGGAGATCTTCTGTAAAGTGGCGGGAGAGAGGAGCTCTTGGGTCTGGGGTCGCATCAGGTGGAGGCTTTTTCGCATGCGAGGCATACAGATTTCCATAGAAGTCCTCGATTTCAGCGAGAATCTCTGGAACCGATGTGACAGTTACACCATTCGAGGTAGTTAGCTTTGCCAGATGACTCCTTCCCAGTGTCTTGGTAAAAACTTTCGACCCTCGGTTTTTCTCAATCGCCTCCTTTACGAGTCGAGTGTTGTAGCTTCGGAGGTCGCGTCTTACCGTACTTCGGATCTTTTTGTTAAGTAACTGGGGATCTGGCAATGCATCCTCTGGTGTTTCCCGCCTAATTCGCATCAGTTCCAGGGCCTCGCTTGAAAGTTTGGACTTCTTGTCTGTTCGCCTTTTACGAAAATGCTTCGTCCCCACTTCGCGAATAGCCCCAACTATGCTCTCTAGGTCCTCGTCAACGTTTGCCGGGGTCTCCAGGGCAGCGAATCGATTTTTTAGTTCAAGTTGGAACTCCTCATGTCCGGCTTGGGGCAGATTGGGACGGAGAACTTGCTTCACCATGCGGTTTCTTTCTAGCTTGAAGTTGATATTTAGGGTGCCTCTTACTAGTCGGTGATCACTTCCGGTATTGAACCTATTGATCACTGAGACATCCCTAAATATATGCCGTTTATCCGTCATGATGAAGTCGATCTCGTTCTTCGTCCTGCCGTCAGGGCTCTTCCAGGTCCACTTCCGTTGGGGCTTTTTCTGATAAAAGGTGTTCATACAGAACAGCCCTTGCCTGCTAAGGAAGTTGACTAGCATTTGGCCCCTCTGGTTTCTGCTCCCGTAGCCATGTGGTCCCAAGCTTGATTCACCGCGCTCCTGTCCCACTTTAGCGTTGAAGTCCCCCATGACAACAGTGAAGTGGGTCTTAGTGGTTTGGTGTATGGCTTTCGACACGTCGTCGTATAGGGCCTCCACCTCTTCATCTGAGCTGCTCGAAGTCGGCGCATATACCTGTACGACCTTGAGAGAGTACCTCTCGGTCAGCTTCAGTACGAGGTACGCTACCCTGTTCGAGACGCTGCTGATCTCCATCACGTTGTCACAGAGAGCCTTATTGACAAGGAACCCTACGCCACCCTGGGATTGTGCGCTCCCTTCCCTGAAGTAGAATAGGTGACCTGATTCTAGGGTTATCGTGTCCTCCCCCTCTCTTCGGACTTCTGACAATCCCAGAACATGCCACCGTATCTTATCTAATTCTACCTCAAGGATTTGGAGACTTTCGTCCAGCCGCAGACTGCGTCCGTTGTACGTCGCCAGGGTCAGTCTATGGCAGCCGTAGTCCGTAGCCCGGGGATTCTTCGCACCCCCTGCCCTACCATTACCCGGGCCGCTACCGTAGCCCGGGGTAGTAAGGCGGCCGGGAACTAGGGGCCGGTTTCTTCTTGTCCTGTGCATGGGGGGTTTTGCCCATAGTCACCACGCTGGGCAGGCGGGTTGGTGACCGCAGTGTGCGTTTGTGGACTATGTTGTCAACACGGGAGGCGCTGCTGCCCACCTCCCGGAAGCCCTTTATCGCCTCTTACGATACCCACGGGCAGATTTGGGGTGGTGAGATTCTACTCTGCCGACACCACACGGCTAACGCTGGGGACGCTGTTGACATTTTATCAGATTGAGGGATTATCTAAAAAGTTCAGTGCATTATAAAAATTTGCACGAGCGTCACTTTCTAGGAACTAAACGAATAAATTAATTTGCCATTGAAATAATTTCAAGTGACAGCAAAAGAAATTGCAGATTCTATGCATTACTTGAAGTTTGGAGAAAGACGGACCGTATGATTTGCTGTGCATGTGCGATTCACCAAAGGGAAATTGTTGAGATAGTAATGTACACAAAAAAAGATCAAATTAAAAAAATGATCCAAGTATTTTAATACATGTTATTAATCAAAACTACCTTGTAAGGTTATATTTCTGTCCACAGGTTACACACGTTTTTAACTTTAACTAACCTACACAAACATCACCGGAAAATAATGAACTTTACTCCGAACTCCGAAAATTCATAAGTTAAATTTTAGAAAATCACAAAGTATTATACAAATGAGGATACGTCACTTTATCCCACTATAAGTACAAATTGTGCGTGCACCGTCCTCACGCGATATCCCAATTACTGAGTTCGCAGTGTTAAAAATTTATTCGCATTGTAACCGTTGCCCTGTCTCCCCTTTCACTCGTAAACACTATGACTCTATAGGCGCATTTTCGTGAAAATGTGGGTTACGTCGTTTTACTAATCGGCCGTTTAATCTGTTCTACTATTTAAATAAAAATTAACGCTAAGGAAATATTCTTAACAGTTAATACTTAATTTCAATTGTTTTTTGGGTTATTTAATTTTATGACAGGGAATTATGTCTTCGAGACAAACCTTTACGAGGTTTAACGTATAATATGTATACTATTTCAAATAAATAAATAATAATAAAATAACCATTGTACGAGTATATTTTAAAAGTCTCATTTTCTATTCTTTGTATTTGAGCAAAACGTAGATATGTTGTTTGAGAATAACTCTATGTTTCCGTTCAAATAGCACGTAAATTTGATGCCACGTACAGAACCGTAGAAGATAATAACAGGAAACCTCAAAGTAAAACAATGGCGGCATGCCAGCAGCATGTAAAACCGACAAAGCTCACATCATGTCTTGTATGTTGAAACCAGCTGGATTAGCTCGCTCAGTGGTTCTCAACTATATTGAAATCCAAAAGCTTGTCGTTATGTCCACACCTAATGATCAGAAATTAACGTGATACAACCTAGAACTTGCACGACTTTGGTACTTTAGCACTCATCGCTTCAGCTTAAATTCTGACTTAAGTAAATTGTAATAGGTTTGCTTCCTGACAGGTCAAATGAACTACTTTTTAAAACGATCTAAAACGGTATTTTGTTTGAAGAATTATAAGTATAACGTCACGCCGTAAGTATTTGGATGGCGTCAAAACACTTACTTTAATATTATTTTTCTGTTTATTAATTCAATCTTTAAATATATCGAAAAATTATGAATGAAGTCCGTAGTATTTTTGGACAATAGTTTTAAGCGTACAACTGGTATATTTTTAATGACCCAGGAAACTAGCGAATTACAACTCTAGTATTTTTATCTAGTTGCTGCAGGATGTACTGATGAGCTGCTAGGATGCGTGCGTAGATAGTTTTCTATACTATTTTTTATTTACACAGAAAGCTTTTTTACGCTGCATGCACACATTATCAGGAGCTATTTCCTTCATTTAAAATGGTACGTAACCATTCGTGCGCGACTTCGACTCGCACTTGACTGTTGTTTTTTACTATTTCTTCGCTATGGCTGCATCATAGTCAATGGTAGAGCGGCTTGATCCAGAAAAAAGAATTTGTTTGATGATGTTACAATCCAAGCTCTACAAAAAAACAAATGCGAGTATATTTTTGTAAATTTCAAGTCCCCATGCGGCCCGTACCATGAAAACTTCTTCTTTTTTTCGTGTAGGACACCGAGTCGTCCAACGACCCGATGAACCCTAGTGTCAGAATTTTTAAACCGCCTTCTACAAGTAGCAGACTTCTGACATCGTTGTGTAACGACTACCGTCTAAGTGATCATAGACAGCAACCGTGACCTACGGCTTAACGTGTGAATCACGGAACCATCTTACTTACGGACAATCGGGTCGTTCAGCCCGCAATGTTCTAACCAGACTGGGAACAAATTCACAAAGTGATAATATCAACTTTGTGAGTGACCCACCGAGAATCGTACCCGGAACCTTCTACGTCAAAGGCAGTCGCACTACCACTGCGCCACATCGGTCGTAACCATGAAAACTGACTGACAGTTTGAGAAGCACAGAACAGGCCGGATTTATGTTGCCTACATCTAGTGAGATTATCCGGGGCAAGGTCTGCTCCTAATGGAACTAAATTACGTATTCTCCATTACCTGGTTGGTGATTGTTTTGTTGTCGGATGCAAAAATTATGCTCTGTGCTTCTGTTGATTGTGTTTTGAATATATTTGAAGTCGACATCAGTCAAATGATTACCTACAATGATATTTTAAATTACTACTTAAGCAATATGATTACCAACTACTTTTACTATGTGGCCAGCTATGAAATTATGAAAAAAATAATAGCTCATTCATACATTACGAGCAAGACAGAAATATTATCTTACTATTTACGAAAAAAAATACATTTTGTCGTCGTTTCGAAAATGGCCTCATAGTAAGAGTTATTGAGTTCAAAATTGCGTACAACTTAAAAATTTTATCAGTAAAAGTAAAACGTCGTAGAACAGAGTCGCACTGAAGTTAATAGCTTTCACATTGTGTACTCCTTTCACACAGTACTGCCATCATGTCAGCAGCTCGAATCCGCATAAACATCGACGCAGTATGTGAATCACTTAAGTACAGTCAAGCCAATACTTAACTAACCTAACCCGTGCGGAACGTAGGTAACGATGTCTGGACTGGTACAAAATTTCAAGCGAATCCACTGTCCGTCCACGTACAGCGCGATTACCGCTAAGGTTTGAATAAGGCCTAAGTCTTGTGCACACGGTATAAGACCAGTCCAAACTAGAAACTCTTTTTATTTATTTTTTGCATGAAGTGGTCTTTAGGATTGATTGATTAAGTTACATAAAATAATCATTTGAAGGAGTGTCAAGAAATGGCTTTTAGTTTGGAGTTTAGACTTTCTCCTCGTTTAGTACAATCCTCTACGACTGTACCGAACAGTTTCAACAAAACATCACGACACAACCGAAAAACAAACCGGTCTCGTTACATTTAATCCGCATTCTGTTTGCCGGTCGTTTCGTCTTATTTGCGGGGTTGCCACGTACGATAACTTTATTCCAGGGGCCATACGTGGACGAAAGTTTTCTAATAAAAAGGCCCTCCCAATATAGTAGGACGGCCGCTTATTGGCCGCGGTGACAATTGATAGCGGTTCCTGTTTAACTGACTTGCTATAGTTTTGTACAAAGGTATTTGTTTCAAGGTGGAATCGCTAGGATATTGGCTGAAGATTATTGCGGTATCGTTTGTGGACTTTGAAGATCTAGTTGACATAAACTGGGGTCTCCTTTTCTAAGATGGGTTTACTTTTGTTTGACTCTAAATTGGAAGCAGTACCTAATCAGAAAGGAAATCGTTAGTGATCGAAAAGATTCATCACCGTGCTTGTGTATTGTTTGTTGTCACGCGGAAGTAGTTCAGTAAGTAGCGACCTCTACGAATAAAAACACTTTGAAGGTCTGAACTATACTCTATTGACTTTGGGCGCTTATTCAGTATTTTTATATAATTGAATTGCTACTTTATTGATTAATTTTTGTTCATATATTCACTTTAAATAAGTATTGACCCAATCGATCAAAGTGAAAACTACCATTAGCGGTTAACGACTATTCTTTTTTAAGTGTTTTTAACACTTAAAAAAGAATAGTTCTCCTGTCCTCAGATTTTCCGTTTCCTGGATATATTCTTGATCCCCTAGCAACCACAATATCTTCGACACCAGCTCGGAAATGCGTTGTACATTCCCCGGTAGCCCCAGGCGGTGCACCTGCAACGTTTGACAGGCTGATATTGGCTTGACAGGTCGACGGCTCCGATCGCCGACTATACGGGTGGCTTTGTGCACTCGACATCGCGTCAGAGCCTTTGCCGTAGTTACATGGAATATCACGTTTCTTGCGATCCCTATCTGGTTTCATGGTTTGATAAGTTTACCTGTAGGCTGAGTTATACTGGGCTTTAGAATTATATTCTCTATCCGCATTTATATGTAAAAGGAGCGATGTAAGTAAGATTAATAAAACAAATCCGCCCAATGCAACAAAATTGTAAAGAAAAATTGGAGTATATTTCCAAAAGGCAGAAATATGAATCTAATGTATTCCGAAGACGGAGAAGATGCGTTATGGACTGGAGACCACGTCTTGGGAAGCGCAGCGTAGGCAGACTACCCGCCAGATGGACCGACGACATCAAGGATCGCGCCGGGACATTGTGGATGCAGAAGACAGAACTCCGCGAAGAATGGAGAAGATTAGGAGAGGTATATGCCCAACAGTGGACAAAACCATGCCGATGAAGAAGATGAAGAAGAGTACTTTTTCCTATGAGGATAGAAACAGTTAAAATTAAAATTAACTTACACCTGATAGTATGCAAGAATATATTATAAAGCTTGTAGCAAGATGAATTCTTCGTTCATTAACTTGGTGCCTTAAATCAGTATATCAAGAAATATATTTAACAAAAGCTGGGCCTACCCAGTACTTTGAACAAGAGCTTGAACAAAATATAAGGGAGGAGAGCCCATAACAGTTCCTTTTACCTCAACTTTTAGAGTTGAGAACAAATATATCGAAAATTAGAAACAATTTAGAAACCCAAAATTTCATTCATACAAAAAATAACAAAGGTACCTAATTTTCGCCAATGTGTTTCCAATTGAGGCTTTTTTTAAATAAATTTAAAAACTGTTATATTTATTAACACCAAGCGAGTTTAAATTAGCTATCCAACGATAAAGCAGGTATCGGAATCTTGAAACATGATATTATTTAGCCGCGAGGTTAATATTTATCTGCTGTGTAATGCCGACTTAGAATAGCATCACCACTTTCTTTCTTTACTAAGGGACTCGAGAATTCTATGAGTATTACAACTTTAGGCAACAGGCTGAACAGTGAACACCTATCACTACACTGAGACACGAATCATATGAAAGGACCCTCAGTATTTGTCAGACTTGGCGATGGCAGTTGTATTTTCGCTGTCGTTGAGGCTCTGCATGATAAATGTATCTACCTAGCTATGTAATCTTTTTTCGATATCGATAAGAAGCAAGTGACAGCCCTACGAGATGAGATGACGGACGATCGAACATTAACCGCGCTGGTTATTGCGACGCAGGTTGCCGCGCTATATTGTACCGGAGATAATACCCTCTATTATAATACCCGGTATTTCACCTTCCAACACTAATATTTGCTCGTTTTTTGTCCGCAACGTCGCCGCTTGGATATAGGGTGTTAATATGAACGCATTGCACTTAAATTTGAGCAAAAGTTTTTGTAAAGGAAGGAAGGGAGTGTATTAAAGAGGTACTCGATATTTAACTTAAATAATAAGTTTGCATAATTTATTGCTAGGCCCCAGTTTTTTGATGAACAAAACATTAGGCATCAATAATATAATAAGTACAGTAGTATACCTACAGGCGCCTTATGTTATACACACAGATACCTACAGGTGAGTAATGAAACTAATTTGGAGAAACTTATTACGTCTTGTCACAAAGAAAAAGCCAATAAAAAAAAGCAAGTGTCATTCTGGTCGTGATTTGGAAAATTGGTGAACTTGAAATCGTATTTGTTTTATGGAATTTATGCCTAGAGTGTAAAGATAAAATATTGTATGCAACTGCATATATATAGAGATTAGGACGCTCGTATTACTATCACACGAGCGAGGTGTACACTCAAATTCAGATTACCCAATAAACTACTATTATATACGTGACTATAATATTCAAGTGTTCATAGCGAATAATAGATTAACTGAAATCGGATGTAATTCTATTAATATTACGAATGGGAAAGTATTGTTTAATACTCCTTTCCTCTTAAACTGCTCAACCGATTTTAATGAAATTTGGCATTCACACAGAGACGGTAACTTGGATTAAGACATAGGATAGCTATTATCCCGATAAAATGATCGTGTGGGATAGCAGAATGAAAACCGACTTCCACGCCAGCGGAGAACTTGCTAGTAGCGAATAAAAATCTTTGCAAAATAATGCAAATATTTTTTTACACCCTGTATACGCAGTTCGTTTTTTGTCCGCGACGTCGCCTCTCGTTAAGCAGATGAATAGAATCACCAGATGTTTACTCGCTATATCATTTTCATGGCGAAAACGTTTCTCTTTAATGGGACCACGTTTTTTTATTAATAAAGGTTGTTGCTATCGAATGGACCGGCCGGCGTCAGCAGTTTTGTTATGTTGTTTTTTTATTTAAAAAAACTGAAATTTCGTACGAACTCGGAAGTACGGACAAAATGCTGTAGTACGCTTGCTTTTAACACAATGCATACCTACATAGGTAAGGCAAAAAAACAAACACTGGTTTTTCATACAATAACTAAGAACGACCAGAATAAGTTGGTCCCTTAAGTGTCGAGTGCCGTGTTATGCCGGCTTAGAATAGCATCACCCCACATCCTTCCCGCGGGTGTCGTAAGAGGCGACTAAGGGACTCGAGAGTATTGGTGTATTACTATTTTTATGCAATAGGCTGACAACCTGTCACTATAGTAATACACATGTTTTCTGAAACAACCTAGGAAAACAATCCTCAAAATGTCAGACGTGGCGATAGTCGCTGTATTCTTATGGCCACTATCGCTCTGCCTACCCTGCAAGGGATAAAGGCGTGATGTATGTATGTTAAGTGTTGAGTACTTGGTAGCTAAGTAGCAAAACTACCATTGGCATAAGACGACTACGTCAATCGTAGCTGCTCTACGTAGGCGTAGCTGCGTCGTAGGCTGCTACGGTGTAGCTAGTAGCTACGGTAATAATGGATGTACGAATGTTTTATTTTATAGACATGTCATGGATAGGGCAGATATGATTTATTATACCAATAAAATATGGCTTGAAGTGAAACTTCTCGATAAACTGGAATTCTAACAGCAGGCAACAGAAAAGTGCACCTAAATAAGATGAGTCGGATACGCACCGCGAAATATGAGGATAGGGACGGATACTATAAGAATGACGATCGTGACAGTTACAATTAAATTTTAGTTATCCAGTTCAATCACAGCCCTGTCAGAGATGTCATCCGCGCGCAAGCGAGTTGACACTACTATCATTTCTGCTCTGCGAATAAATCACTTGAAGGTATTTTAACCCTCTTGATTTGTTTATTTAAAAAAATAGTAAGTATCTTACAAATGTATAATTTTCATTGTTATTCATGATAATGGACAACTAATATTTTTCAAACTGGACCATACAAATAGCGATGGTAGGTATACATACCTACATATAACACGCCTTTATCCCTCGCGGGGTAGGGAGAACATCAACGGCCGTAAAGATAAATATTGAGGGCCGATTCAGATGATTATTTTTATAACTGTAGCGATGGTATAAACTCATAGAATTCTGATTTTCTCCAAAATCTCCAGATCCATATTTTAAGTGAGGTTTTCTATCCAGTGTTTGAGAGCCGCCTATGATACCTAATTCCAATGCCGCATCCGATTATTAGTGTCTCCCGTCCCCTGCTAATGAGGTAGCTGATATTGTGGCGATGGCATAGCGCCCTGCACCCTCCAACGAAGCCTCTATAAATTGCTTCCATGCATATTTATTTATTCAAATATTATGTATAAATTGAAATCTCTCTGACTACTGAAATATGGCTCGGTGAAAATTTAATCGAGACCGCAAATTAGCTTGACAGCGCTGTAATAGTGTTGCAGTTTGAAAACAAAGTATTTTGAAATAAGAAGCGTAACCTTAACAGTTCTTGTGGTAGTGAGTACTTCGTAGTTAGTCTTTAGCTGAGAGGTAGAAATTATTACTAGAATGAGTGCTAGGTACATACGACAGTTTTATACATACTACTAATATTATAAATAGAATGTTTTGTTTGTTTATTTGTTTGATACTCCTTCACGCAAAAACTACTGAACCGAGTTTCATGAAATTTGGCACACAGATAGAGGGTCACTTGAATTAACACAAACGATAGTATTTATCCCGAACAATTGTTCCTGTGGGATGCTACGGGATCAAAACTGACTTCCACGCGGGCGGAGCCGCGGGCGCCCACTAGTGTCATGGTATCTGTTATCGTGGTACTTATAGAACTCAACAAATAATTGCTTGTAACAAAAAATGACAACTCGGTGTCCAATAAAAGTAAGATAACAAAAAAGTCATGCCTGCTCAAAGTTCCGTTTTTATAAATCGCACTCAACTCTGAGATCGATCTCAAGAGCAATTTTGACAAATGTGAGTCGGTATAACAGATTCTCAATCTCGCAATCAAGATCGATCTCCGAGTTGAGTGCGGTTTATAAATACGGACCTTAAACTCATAAGTACCTGACTAATAAACTATTTTTATGATTATACTGTAGCTAATTCCTACACGATGTAACACAGGATAGGTATTAATGGTTTGTTCGTATTGTTCACTCATACGTAAAAATTACTGATGACGAGATGACCAGTACTTATACTTTTTTCCGTTGAACTATTTCTACTCTATTTTTTACTCGAAGTGTTCACTAACTTCGTCTTTTGAGCGAGAAAACTGCGAACAACAAATTTTTCATATTTTGCTCTCCTGACGTTTGGTGAGATTGGTATTTAATGAGTAAACTTATGCATCGCGGCGTACACTATACTAATCTTGCAATTTAAGGTACCAGTTAGCAGTGGACTACACAATGGCCGGGTGATGCCGGCTTAGAATAGCATCACCCCACATCCTTCCCGCGAGTGTCGTAAGAGGCGACTAAGTGACTCGAGAGTATTGGTTTATTACAATTTTTAGGCGACAGGCTGACAACTTGTCACTATAGTGATACACATGTTTTCCGAAACAACCTTCGAAAACAATAATCCGAAAATGACAGAGGTGGCGATAGCGACCGTATTCTTACGGCCGTTAACGCTCTGCCTACCCCGCAAGGGATGAAGGCGTGATATGTGGATATGTGTATATATGTATGTATGTACTTAGCAGTGGACTACACGACGCAGCGGCAGACGCTAGTAAAGCCGTTCACTAAGGCACGTTGGTTCAGCAGCTGGCTACCATGGATAGCGTTCTTATTATTTCGAGATAAGGTACAAGTTGCAGCCATACTACACTACTGCTTGATGGCATCCGACAATACAGACAGATCGTAAGTTTTATCTAAAGGTGGGATCAAATGCTAAGGCCCTACTCAAAAAACAGAATCCTGATTGTTACAATATGTCTAAAAAGCAAGAATCAATTAAGTTCCGCTACCCCGTATCGCGTTGATACCGCTCTGGTCATAATTAGTTCTAATCCTATTTCATAGAAATCTGTTGTATGATTATGTTATCGAAATGTAGTATTAGAATTTGCTGCTGCTTGCAGTCCATTGTAAACTAGAACCTTTATGATAATGCTCCAAAGGTGCATAAAATATGTTCGGTATGTTGTATGTTTGTTTAACGGCTATTTGATGGGGGATGCACCTCGTACAGGGCTTGCTTGTAAAACGGTTTGTGTAAGCGCGTTCATACATTTGACGCAGAACGAAGCGCTAAAATGACACTGCGTAACGCATGCGTCTGTCCGATCCATACCAGAAACGTCATTCTTTATAGTAAAACCGCTGTTGACGCACGTCCAACGCACAAAGCTGCTAGTATGGATCGGACAGACGCATGCATTACGCAGAGTTATTTTAGCGCTGCATTGTGCATTAAGCTTGAGAACGGCCTTATACGCATATGGTTCAACTATTGAGTAAAAAAAAGACCCACACAAACCAATATGAAGTATGAGAATTTAGATACTGTAGGCATCCAACTACACTATTTTCATAAAATCAAACAAGACTAACTTTAATCCCAATTATTTCAACCATGAATTGAGAGTTGGGATTAAAATGGAAACAGCACCAAAAGGAATAAAGACTCACAAAAGTGAAAACTAATTAAACTCCGCTACGAATCAATACTTATGAATTAAGAGGGTTTAACTTGCAAAGGTAATTGGGCAAAAGTTCATTTCAAATATTGATACTCGAATGACGTCACTGCGAGGAAAACTGGCAATTAAGGTGAGAATACACAAGTAACTCATTTATTTCCCGCGGGTGTCGTAAGAGGCAACTAAGGGACCCGAGAGTGTCGATGTTTTGCAATATTAATTCATGTGCTGAAAAAGTAATAGTTGTCAGATGTTGTCCCAGGTCATTCACACTGACTCTGCCAACCCCGTATGAAATAAGAACGCGTTTGTGTCGGTATGTGCGTATTGTGTGTGTACGTACACACATCGCGCTTGGTTAGCACACACACAGAACGGGTCTGCGGAGTAAGATTCTTATTGAACGTTGCTGCCCATTCCCTGATTCGAGCAGAATCAAAAATTCCCAGTAGATTCCTATAGAAGCTTTAATCAAAATCTTGTTATAATGTGTCATAATAACTTACTAGTTTTTTGGTGCAAGTATGGCTAATATTTTAGTTTGGGACTAGTAGGCACTACTACTACAATTTGCTGCTTAGGTTTACTCAGGTTCTTAATTTGAAAACCAACAACAAAATTATTCAAATTTTGAAACAAACATTCATTCATGGGTTTCCATTCATATAAATTAAATGAAAAGCCTAAATTAACAAATTGTATGAATGATTCTATCAAACAAGCACTTTTCTAATTCATTCAGCATCGAAAACATTTTCCAAATAAACAGTAAGATTAAATTAAAGTAAGTGAACCCTCTCCTTTATATTCAAGTTAAGTATCAAAGTTGTGTTATATTCTTTCACTTACTTTGATTATTTAGCTTTGATACTTTGCAACGAATATATTCGCAATCTAAGTTTGCTCAAACTCTTCGCAGGGTGGAGATCAAATTACGCAATTTTTTATTTTATTTTTCTTACCTGAAGGGCAAACGACTCGAGACTGTAAACAGAACACATTAAAGGGAGGGAAGTAAAATTGGAGAGACTTTCCTAAAAAACAAGAATTTGGAAATTTATTCATCGTGCTGTACAAGGTTTTATATAGTGAGTTGAATTCAGATGACTTGAATGTGAGATGAATGTGACTTAACCTAGGATTCGGGCCAGGTTAGCCTTCGGGTTGCAGAGGTCAGATGGCATTCGATCTGTGTAAAAACTTGGTTTCACGTCAAATACACTAGGTTAGGTAGCCGACCCCGACAGAGAAACGGGACAAGGCAAGCGAAATGATGATGTTATTGGAAAAAATCATTCTCTCTCTATCGGGTGGAACACCGAATCAAATGACCCGATGAACCCTGTTCTCAGGGGGTTAGATCGAAGCGATTAAGCACAGTCATAGTACACATGAATGGCCATATAATTGAATTTACGGAATTACGAGAAGTGTTAAAATATGCTCTTCTGTTCTGATGGTATATAATCAATAGGTTGTTCCTTAATTAACCCCCACCTAGGCCAAGTTTTGTTCCGTAAAAATAAGAAATGGCGGCTATTTTAATTCTTTTTTGGTTAAAATTTTGTATTTTTTATAAATGGGAAAAGGTAAATAATGGAATTTATTTTTTGAGAACACAACTTGGTCTTGGCAATTAAGGAACAGCCTAAAGATTATTTACCAGCGAAAGGCCAAACTTTAACGCGACATGTAATTGTCACTTAGAGATTGATGCGTTCTCAGTCTGGGCTAGACCGTTGGAACTTTGTAAAGTAAATGAAAATGCCTTTGATTGTAGTATTACCTTAATTCCAATGTGGATGGGGAAGTCCGAAGCCAACTGCGGTTGTGGGTGTAGGGCCGACAGCAGCGGCAGCGGCAAGGGACAGGACATCATAGCTGCGCCAACCTGCAACAACAGACATAACATAACATAAATACATTATACAACAACAACTCTAACATCAATAGGGTAAAGTAAACTTTGAGATGCCCATGTAAGGAATCAATATGAGTAAGTAAAAACTCTTTACACACAAATAATAAAAAATTACAAATAATCTTATAAACACAAAGTGCGCAGAGGCGGTTTTATCGCTAAGAGCGATATTTTCAGACAATCTTTAGGTAGAGGAGAACAGCGAAGAAAACAGAGCAGTGAATACCTAACATAAAAAAAAAACTACGACGCATTTTGAGTAAAGATAGGTATTGACATCGCGATTTTGCTTGATTCGTCTTAAGGTACCGTCGACAGTGCCCTAAGGCGGATGCCGAAGAAAGCTAGTGCTGAAACTGATTTTCGTTAAGAAAAACTTATCAGCGCGTCACTTATTAGAGATAATGGACGCTGTCTTTTATTTTTTTAATTTCAACAGTCTTCAAACGAAGAGTATGAAATTACTTTTTATTAAAAAAGTACTTTTGCCGGATACTTATTAATGAATCCGCGCTTTACCAACTACCTCCAATATCAATCAATATGTGGCTGCAGTTTTACAGGCATACGACTGCGCACACAATTTGATTACTGCCATCGGATTATAGCCGTTTGGGAAACATACACACGCGGATCCGATGATCGTGAACGTCCGACAAAATTTAGTTAGCGTTGAATTCGGAAAGCGGACCAAAACTTGGTATTGACCACAGAATGCAGTAGCCAGTAGAAAGGTCACCAATAAATTTTAAACTATCGCGGTTGTTTAAACGGGTTCTTTCGTCGGTAAGAATCCGATAAAATTATAACTATGAAGAAGGTCACTAATGTTCTCAGGGACTTTAAATGCAATAGTTATACTGCGATAGGAAAGTACCTATTGCTTTTTGTCTGCTTAATTAATTTATATCCTACGATAGCTGGATAACACAGTACAGAGCACAGAATAAAGTATATGCTAATAGTAAGATCAAGAGTATTTGAAGCCATTTGTTCGTATTGCTTTATATACACTTAATTTACAGACCATGAGAGAACGACTTAACGATTAATAGAGAACTGCAAAAATTTGTGTATTAGCACATTCAAGGGCATATTCAACGCATTTCACACAGTACTACTTAGATGCGATCGCAACAGCCCCAAAAATTTGGTACTTTACTTCAATATCTTAGAAAAATATGAGAAAAATATCCTCTTATAAAAACCAGCATCTTGCTAAATGTATAGTGCCTATTATGAGTACCGCAATATATAAAAAAGCTAAGCATTTTACACAACTATGACGTTTCTACTACCTGCAATCTGATGCCTTCTGTGCTACTTATGTGGGTACTCTAAAATTCCGTGTGGGCCGCTTTTCCCGTTGAAAACGTTATGAATAATATACGAGCACGAATGCAGGCCCAGTCGTAGATCACCCGGCATCACCCCACCGAATATGAACACAAACAAACATATTCGTACTGTTCTTTGTATGAATGTATAACTTGTGATGGATTGAGTCCGGAACCATTTCTATTGGTTTTTGATATACCTAGTCAATTAGGATAAACAGAGTACACGCCATTCACTTTAAAAAATGCTTATATAAAAATTATAAAATTATTTTAAAATAAAATTAAATATCTTAAATTATTTTACTACTTTAGACACGATGGAATTAATTAATATTATTTCAATATACAGGGTTACAGATAGTTCTTGGCGATCCCGGGTAGAACCATCTTAAAAAGCGAACGACTCCTAAAAAGTTTTAAATATCAATTAAATAAATGCTTTATTATTAAAAATGTCATAAGTAAGGTTTTTTCTTCTTCTTTTTCTGGCAGTGCTTCTCAAACTAGTGAAGGTTGGCAGTTAGCTCCGCATATTTCCTTCTACAGGATGTAAATAAAATAGCTGCAAATATTTTAAGGGGTCAACAACTTTCCCTAAGGAACATAGGTCGACATATGAAAAGGAAATTTTGACCTCGCATTCAAAATTACCAACCGACCAAGTCAATTTCTATGGAAGGCCCAAAATATTTTTTACATATTTTGACCCATGCTTCTTAGGGAAAGTTGTTCAGTTTCATGGGCTGATTCACCTCTTTAAATATTTGCAGCTAATATTTTTACACACTGTATTTCGTGAGGCGAAACAGTTCGTTCGGCAGCACTCGTCATACCCGTCCATTCCCGTAAGCTACGCAGCCATGATTTTATTCTATTTTTGACTGTTTTCATGATTCTTTTTTGCCATAAATATTTCTTAAATATGTATTTCCCATTATATTGCATGGTAGGTTCAATTAAAAAATATCTTGTAATCCGGAACTCCATTTATTTAGTAACATTGGGACAAAATAAATAATTAATTACTGATAAGTTTAGTTGCAGACTCTCCAAGGAGCAGTTAACATTAATTTAACAAACTATTGCCTCGGCAGTTATTTTATTTTGCGCTCTATAAATTATAACAATTGAATTTTGTAATATTTATTGCTCATAGGAATGAATTAAATTGAGTACGCCCGAGTAGTTATGATCCGCAACCACGACTTCGATTTTCTCAACCCTTGTAGACAAAATTATCCACTTGTTTTGATAAATTCCATACGATTTGACACTTGTGAAGTCTTCTCGCCCGCGAGATAAGGCAGATCGCACACTTGACGCACGACGGAGCGCAAAAATATCGCAGCGGTCTGTCAGATCCATACTAGAAGTGATGCGATCTGCGATCCACCTAAGCCTCTAATGCGCATCATAAAGGGGCTAGAGCAACACTAGTGGGCAGCAATACGTTAACCAACTGAATTGAATTTCACACATGAAGCGTTGCCACAAGACTGTACCATCATTTTACACATTCGGTTTTTTCTTAAACATAATTAAATTAATTATTTTTACTAGCGAATATGTGCCTCTTGCTTGTGATTGTGACTAGTTGTGACAGTAATAAACTGACACAAACTTTAAAAGGTATCGACGCGGCCATTTCGCTCTGTGTGTGGGAAGGAGAAATATCTTGTTTGTTATGACAAGCCAATATATAATTTATACACTGTATTTTATATTTTATTTAGGCACTTTAAAGTTGCATTACTTATTCTATGTATTATTATTTATTAAATGAGTATGTACATAACGTTATCTCTATGGTACAGATCAAGTGAATGGCGCGTTTCTGCCAATCTTCTAACAACCATAATTCAGTGTTTAACTGCTTAAAATAGTTGGAAGGAACCCCTAATTCCCGCTACACCCTTAAAAATGTCTTGTGTAACTAGCGCCACCTACATTGTCGAAGAAAGAAGCCGTTCATCCAATTAGCTTTTATTGGTATTTTGCGTTAATTTTAACTTTAACTTACGAGTAGGTACCTTAGTCATAAATAGTGATCGAGTCTAAAAATATTCATTTTGAATTTCAATGACAGCAATAAAATTAATCGAGTGAATATTCTCCATATTTCTTTCTTCTCTAAAATCTTAAATTACTGTGGCAGTATTGTATTCGGTACCCGTTATTTCATGTTTACTTTTGGTTGACCTGAGTAAATTAGAGTAAGCGGTTTCTTTTTAAACTAGCCAAGCGTTGGACGTTCTTCGACCAGATGTACCGATCGATGTCTTAAAATAGGCGGCTTATAGTAAATACACATTGAAAACCAATCGAACCTCATTGCGTACCTTCAGAAGGCACATGACCAGCAGTAGCTGCGAGAAGCGAATTTGATAAAAAGTGTGATAAATAAATGGAAAGGGCGTCACTGTTGCGAGAAATTCTTTTGATGCGAAGCGTGATAAATAAATAGAGAGGGCGTCACTGTCACCAGGGACTCCCTTAACGCCGCTTTTGATTGACCCCGTCTCCCAACCCTCAAGCAACTATTCACGAGGTGAGAAGTTGTTATTATGACAGCTCCAGACTCCATTAATTACATTAATGAATGCATTAATACCTCCATAATGAATAGAGTTCACAACTATGCCGAGGTGAGGGTAGTAGAGCCGCGGGAATGCTGCTTTATATTTTCGCTGAATAGTTTATTAAATATTACAATAAATGCCTATTGAGGATTCATGAATGTTCAGTTTTAGGAAAGTTGTTTCATTTGGATTTACAAACGTACATTTTGAAATAATGATTGTCTTATTTCAATTCATTTGATGGTTCTACGTCTTCTTCTTCTTATTCACATATAATAGGTAGTAGACCTGAACTTCATTTAAATCGTATTCATTCAGGTCTCTATAGCGTTAGTATTAAAAAAGAAAAGGTTGATCTTAACCTAAAACCTAAAATCAATGAACTAATTTAGGGTTCGCTTAAACAGTCTGAAAGCTTAAAAGTAAAATAAAAGTTGGGTTTTCAATAACATGAGTTACAATGTACAACTTAGGACCGAAAGCAAAGGATGGATGAAATCATTAGGCACCACATCAGTGTTCAATTTTGTAGAACTTCTTACCGTCAGTAAGCAAGCATTAAAAAAGGTTATTTTATTATGATTTTTTTTTTACATATGGGTGTTAGTCATTCTATCTTGTTTGGTTTTAAGACGGTTTGAAACAAAGACGAACATCCAAACGAACAGCATTTATTTTCATATGTTTTTCAATCAGCGAAGGCTGCCTTTTGTGACCGATCCACCATAATAAGTATTATTCGATGTTTTCAAAGGCCCTTTTCTCCTTTCATCGTAAAATAAGGTTTTTTATACTGTTTTGTCCTGTTCTACTTTACCCTGCTTTTGTTATGAAATAAATAATGTCAAATAAACGTGTACTTTCTTACTTACATTTTAAGCGGATAAGATGATGAAGCCGAAAAAGTGTAGAAATAAGGAACTTTTCATGAAAAAAAAAATTATAAATCTCGTAAAAGAAAATAAAAAGTCTTAGAAATTATATTGTTGTGGAGGCACAATGAGTAAAAGACGTTTTGTATAATAGAAACAGTCTCTATTCAACAGATTTTTGTATCTAATATCTACTACAGGTAAAGCTGGTAGGTACGAGTAAAAGAATAAATAAATAAAAATAAAATAATAGTTTCTATTTACAAGTTCGCTTGATACCCATCCTAGATCGATTTTTTGGAAACATAAGTAATTGTGTGATTTCAGGGATTAATTTGACAAACGAATTGGGTCATTTCAGTTGCCATATTATGTTACCATAGGTGTACAGATAGGGAAACGGCAGAAGTTGCTTCTCGTACCTTTATTTAGTATTTGATAATCTTGGGCTTACTTATTAACGTTGCGGGCTGAACCACCCGATTGTCCGTAAGTAAGATGGTTCCGTGTTTCGGATGGCACGTTAAGCCGTAGGTCCCGGTTGCTGTCTATGATTACTTAGACGGCGGTCGTTACACAATCATGTCAGAAGCCTGCTACTTGTAGAAGGCGGTTGAAAAATTCTGACACTAGGGTACATCAGGTCGTTGGACGACTCGGTGTCCCACACGAAAAAGAAAAGAAGAAAGATTAACGTTGAGTTTAACTTACGGGTCATTTTCTTCAGTTTCCACCCTTTGAATTCTTTTAGGTCTGCTTAGAAATCACAATAGGCTTAGGATTAGGTAGGACTCGTCTATATCCATTCATATAACAAAACTATAACGAGTCGGTGTCTGTACATGGCATAAATGCAAAAAAAAAATTAGGGCCACAGAATAAATACTAGTACTAGCGTTTATTTGTCGCCTTTATGAACGCAATTGGACTCAAGACAATTATTTTTAAAATCTTTGTCGGTTTTTTCTGAGTTGACGCTGTGCTAATAGAAAATCGTGTTACAATCTTTAATGTTATTGTTTTTACATTGATCTTCTCTCCCACAGAGCAAAAAAAACATTTGTGTCGCTCGCTATGACATTTCTGGTCTGTGTTCCCTTCTGTCAGTTTTAAAGATAGTTGGTCATAATATGTAGTTAGGTACACTATGACTTTAGGCACACTTTGTATAAAACCCCAAACAGAAATAAACCCTACCGCCACTTTAAATTCTAAAACGAAAGATAAAATTCCTTTTCGTGGTTTACTAGGCCTCCACAGTAGAAGTAAGGGACAGTATATAACCCAATAGTTTGCTGCCATCCTTTAAAAATAAAATAAATAATTATAAAAATAAAAACTCCTCTGAAGTGGTAACAAGTGGTCTGAAAAGTACAAAACAAGTTTTGATTCGTTAGAAACGAGAAAAATACACCTGGAATTGTCGGTTTTATGTGAATTAGACGTACTTTTTTATTGATATCTAAAACTTTTGTCTAATAAATACTTAATCTTTACCGTAAATGTTAGTACAATACTTAGTAAGTATTATATTTTGTTGGCCAGGCTATCAATTGCAGTCAGGAGATAGACTTTAATAATAAAATTACTTCATAATCACGAAAACTATCCTCTGACTAGTCATCTTGTAAAAATCTGTATGCTTCTATTAAATTTCTATAAGACAGGCAAGCTTTCTAAGATTATTATATAAATAATTATCGTTCTTACCCGATGCCGCTGCAGCCCCGATGCTCTCAAAATTCGAGACCGAGGCTTTAATGGGGTATGCTAAGCGACTAAGATATCGGATATTATTTCTGATAATAATTTAACCAATTAGGCGTATTACGTGCACGAGTCAATGATTTTGATTTTGATCGTCGAAAATAGTAAGTATTACGTAAACTTGTTTATTGTGTGTGTAATGTAGAATTGTGGCGGAAGATTGTTCCTATGGAGCCTGGGAAGCCTGTTTACCTACTGCACAATGTATTTACTGTACCTGTTACATCGGAGTGACAAATGAATATTTAGCTGTGGGCCGCAGGTGCTACGGTTTATGAGTCGGTCGGTCTCTTGGCGGAACATAAATCACGCCATTCCACTAGCTGTTGCGCACAATTTGAATACAAGTTTCGATGGTTTTTTTTTGCGTTTTTTCATCTTAATGTTATATTATTCACCTGTTCCATAGGTTAACCTGCCTTCAACCTAGAAAAATAAAGCACAAACAACCCCCAGCAGTTCTTTCAGTTTCCAGTCGGCAAAAATTTCACGATTACTGATCATAGTTCAGTTATTATCATGAAATTGTATCATTAAAATGTGTTAAATTGACCACCAGTTTCTTCGATCTATCTTGCACGGCCTCCACTCGAGAACCTTCTCCAGCGTCCATTGGTTCTACGACAGATGTGACCAGTCCACTGCCATTACAATTTGCTACAGTTTCTGACTTACTAGTTAGTAGTTCTACGACGACGACGGTTGACGACCGATGAGGCGCAGTGGTAGTGCGACTGCCTTTGACGCAGAAGTTTCCGGGTTCGATTCCCGGTGGGTCACTCACAAAGTTGATATTTATCTCTTTGTGAATTTGTTCCCAGTCTGGTTAGGACATTGCGGGCTGAACCACCCGATTGTCCGTAAGTAAGATGGTTCCGTGTTTCGGATGGCACGTTAAGCCGTAGGTCCCGGTTGCTGTCTATGATCACTTAGACGGCGGTCGTTACACAACCATGTCAGAAGCCTGCTACTTGTAGAAGGCGGTTGAAAAATTCTGACACTAGGGTTCATCGGGTCGTTGGACGACTCGGTGTCCCACACGAAAAGAAGAAGAAGTTAGTAGTTCTAGACTTGCCGTGTGGTGCCGGCTTAGAATAGCGCCCCATTTCCGCCCGTGGGCGTCGTAAGAAGCGACTAATAGATGAATCCAGGAAACGGGCAGCAGCGTTCCCTATGAATTTGTACAATATCTTACACTGCGCTCGCTAATCCGCCTGCCAAGCGTGGTGAGTAGGGCAACCCTTTTGTTGGAGGCGTATGTCCTGCAGTGGACTGTTGGGTGCTGTAGAAGTAGTATTAGTAGTTCTAGACTTATAACCTGTAGTTATATCTGTATCTATAAATAAATAATTCCTATAAAACCCAGGGCGTAGGCAACCCAACACAAAGTGCGAACACTAGACCTCAACGTCGATAAAAGTCGATGCGTCTGCTTTAATATTCACCACATTTACAAACCGACTCGAACTATCTCTAGCTACAGTGGGTTTGGAAAAGTGCTATATACTACGGCTTTCTATCTAAATGGTAACACCTATTTTAGGAGATTTACGAAATGTTTTTTAAATGCTTCGACTTTTTTTTTAATAGTATACCAGGTCTTAGCTTCAGAAAATAAATTTGCGTTTTATGAGCAGTTTATAAAAGAAAGGCAGCATTTATGTTACAACCTGTATCTTATACGAAACATCTAAACATAAATTGGTGCTGGCTTAGAATAGCATCACCCCATTCTTTTTCATTGGGTGTCGTAAGAGGCGAGTAATGGCTTTAGGTTTTCATGTGTATTACAATTTTTAGGCGACATGCTGACAACCTTTTAGTATAATGAATAACTGAAACGAACTACTGTTGAGGGCAATTATTAATCAGACGCAATAATAGCGATCGATTTTTTCCGGCTGTTGACGCTCTAGCTACCCCGTAAGGGATAATGAAAGACGTGATATGTGTACAAAAAAACCCAGGCTGTGAAACATTTTGTATAGACCTATTATCACTTTTTGTTTCGTGATCCTCGGTAAAAAGTTCAGTTTTGCACCTTTATTTATCCCTTTGGACATTTTCAGTGAATTCTTCGTACTGTATAGGCAGAAACACACATGAAAGAGTAGTTGATCTCGAGTAGGCAGCAGGTAGCAAAGGCGTGGGACAAACCACTAAAAGAACACGTTACTTTCTGAGACACATCAAGACAGATAGGGAAGGGTAAAGTAGTCTTGAATAGTTTTGCATGTATCGATGGCAATTTTATTTTGACTTAGACGAGCCGTTGGTCATCTTATCGTGGTAAACGCTTTCTCGGAATTTCAAAAATGACAGAAAAGATATTGTTTTAAACAAATCCAAAACTTTGCGTCTGCACATTCTTCTTACCTGCTACACGTCAGTCACTGCACTACCTAACCGAAATTCAGTCTCAGTAAAAAAATCAAAATGTGTATATGGTATTAAATGAGTAAGCATGACATGACTATAAAAATCGGTGGATTAATTTAATCACTGAAGAAGGTGAATTATAAAATCACAATGAAGGTGTAAGTATAGCAACAGATTTTTTCAACTAAGTTGAAGTTTTTTTTTTAAATAAATATACAAAAAAAACACTCGTTTGAAGTTTTGAACTGATCGGTATTTGGTCCCTACACGAAGCTCTACACTACTAGACAGGGGCAGTTGGACGGATAAGTTGAATACTAAGTTTCACTCTAGATGTCAAAAGTTTTATCGATATTTCGATAGCGTTGTCCCATCCCTAGTAGGCGGGGCGGGTGGTCGGACGATTAGCCGCCGTGTTCCCGAGACCGCTGCCTTGGAAATAGAAAATAAAGGCGCTGTGACGTGGGCTGAGGCCTCGTTTGTACTCACTGCACTTCTTGCCAACCAAATCAATACAGTTAGTAGATATTGAAGTACTCGTGTTTGTAGATTTTAGATAAAATCAGGGTTTTGATCAATAACGTACGCTTTTGACCAAACTTCGGCAGATGACACAAAATAAAATAATTTAATGTGAATAACTACGACTTACTTGTTTTAAATGTTGAAGGCTCGGGCCGCGACCAATAAAATCATTTTAATAAAAAATCTGAAATGATCAAGGTTTTTGATCAAGTACTTAGGTATAGCTTACTAACTCTACTAATAGATAGCTTATAACAAAAAAGATCGACAGTGACGCCATTAGTTCCATAGTTTGCCGCATCATTCACGAAACTATATTAAATTCCTATAAACAGCAACGCAAAAGATATTCAATAAGCTTCCGCGAAAAGCTTAGGTACCCTCAAAATATGCTGAATTTTAGAAGCTAACGCCCTTAAGACTTGGTCTTCTTAGAATCGGCCTCTTTAAGAGGTTGATTAAAAGTTGTCTTTGATGAAGTTTACAGGTTATAATTAGTAATTAAATTCTTAAACCGGGGTAAGGAGGTTAAAGTTACGCGTTAAAATTGTTTGAAATGGGATACAATTTTGGAAACAATTTCGCATTAAATTCTGCTGTTTACAACTTAATATAAAACTATAATTTAAAAAAGTTCGTTTATACATACTTTCATTTATTTGAGTGCACTAAAATGGAAATAATAAGCTTTTTGACGTCATAATAATGGGTTTACACCCAATTTTCATGTATCTGTCATTTCAGATCAATCGGAAGTCGATAAGTGCCGCAAACCTTGACCCGTACAAACAAACCACTACATTTTAAACTTTCGTGGTTGTTTACATTATTAATAGTCATGATTTTAACGGGTTCTGATTTTAACGGAACTAACAAACCAACTAACAAACAAATGAACACGTGCGGTATGACTACTAATGTAAGATATGTGGTCTAGAAACAGTTACATCCATAAAAACAAAAAATCTAAGTAAATATATTTTTTTGTTCTTTCTTTTAACTTGAAAGAAGAAAACTGGTGACGAAAAAGTACTGCTTGCAGTAGGAAGTCACGTCTATTTCTCATGAAGCCATAACTTAGAAAATGCCTCAGAAAAAAGCCAAAGATGTGGTACAGAAACATAAAATTTCTAAGTTAATATTTTTTCCATTCCAGCCGCTACCCAAATGAAAAGCAACTAGTGTATTCCAAACAAAATACTTACAAGCTACAAGTTAAACGTGCGGGTGTCCGGCGGACGTGACCGCCTTACTTATGTATGCAGATGTGTCACCCGCCACCCCTAGAGCCTAGCTCCCACCCTCACACATGCCGCGGGAAGAATTCAGCCGGTTCTCACACGTGACACATGGTTCTACGGTCTTATCCATCCGGTGAAGCCGGTTTAGAAAAGCATCAGTTCAATTGAAGCCGGTTTTATGGTGTTCTATCCAATAGTGCAGGCTTTGAATAGCATCGTAGCGACTAAGGTATAATGATGCAGGGAATAACCAGCAGCATTCCGTGTGAGCACAAAACTGTGCACTGCACTCGCCAACTTGCGCGCCAAGCGTGGTAGTATACTAATACACCCCAAATCGGGAAGATCAATGTTCAAAGTGGACTGTTGTGGCTGGTATCGCCTATGAGGTAATTGATGTTACATTTGTGTAACATCTGACGAAAAATCACACAAAAACCTGTGACTGTTGTGGAAAACGTCGCCGTATGAGATTTTCGAGTGTATATACGATAGCTGTCACAAACCGCGCTGTCATTCAGTACGTGTGTAAAACACATAATGTCCCAGCAGTATTGTGACAAAGAAACGATGCTTAAGGGCTTAACCGGTGTGGCCAGATTAGCGGTTTGGAGGTCAGACTGAACGATACTATAGTTCTGACCGGTAGTAGCTATCTACACAATCAGTAGAATAAAAGATTACTCTTTTGTGTAAGTTTTTATTTGAATTATATATTGCTGTGTTATTTATTAATTACCTACATAACTACTTCATAGAGACCCGAGTAATTTTCTATCATTTTTAAAAATAACTACCGAAATTTCAATGACGGAAGCGTCTGTCAAATCAAGCAAGTTCATCCGTTGGTGCTACTTCAACGTCAGTTGTTTGTTTGGGGTCTTTGAAATTTCCTTCATCTGACAGACACATGCGTTACGGATGCGCTAATGCTAACGCTATGCTTTAGATGTGGGATTCGCTTTATTATTACGTTTTTATGACTAATTCTCTTGTTCTCTTTTGATCACGAATAAATAAGTACATTGCACTTATAGTAAATTGTAATATCTAACGGAGCTTACAAATTCAAACAGGTGATATAAAAACGAAGCGATTTTTAAACTCCACCTAATAAATAGCCTTTGCAATTGCCTACAATCATACAAAATGAGTTCCATGCTACTGTTAACGAGCTCTCCTCACTTCCTATATCTACAGTGTCTTGTAAAGAAGCCCAGATGTGCAGATAATACCCTTTATTCTGCATTACCATTCTTAGCAAAGGAGCAAAAAATGTTGAAAGTTCAGTTTTTTTTTTCATTTGGGACATCTAGTCGTCCAACGATCCAGTGAGCCATAGAGTCAGATTTTTTTTTATTCAGTGAAAATAGTTTTAATATTAATCTAGTCGCGACACTATATGACATGCCAAAAAGCTGAGAAATGCCAACCAAGTACTAAATAAAGATCTAGATAAAGTTATCAGATGATTATGAAATTACCAAACAAATTAATAAATATCACGTCAAGTTGTGTTTTTTTTTTTGTAAGTAATTTTAGAATGTATCAAGAAATATTTTCGCTAGAATCGAGTCCAATTCGATGCTTCTCGCTGAGGGCGCTCTTATGCGACATTTTCCTAACAACGCCTTTTCTTTGACAAACGCGTTGAAAAGATGGAATTACCTATTTATATCGAATATTTTAATGATGTTACAGGAATCAAAGCTTGCACGCTCTAAGCGAGATACGTATTCTTACATTTTTCCAATTACCAAAGAAGGACTGCGTATGTGCCGCGTATTGCTGGGTTTTTACGGTTTTTACCAACCAGCAAACATTATTATATGACAGCCGTATGACAGAAGTGTGGCGACACTCCTTGACATGTGGCGTTTCCATACGATTTATAAATAGCACAATTTATGTACCCTTTTTTTTAATCAAAAAATTTTACCGTGATAATCCTATTATTTATGTCAACTAGCTGGTGCCCGCGAACTTCGTTTCGCTAACTTATTATTTTTATGTTGGTAGGTGTCTATGTCTATGTACCTACTTTAGACAGACCTTTGACCTTAGGTCTGAATTCATTTTGATTAAAGCAAAATTAGAGGCAAGAGTTTACAAAATGAAATTTACCTACCTAACACATTTTATTTACACTTTACTATACAGGCATGTTACAGCTATTTCTACAAATAATATTATTTATTCTACATGTTATTATTTTACATTTTATTGTCCCTGTGACTTATTTATTGTCATAGCAAAGCAAGTAGCCACAAGGAATTGTAAGCGCTTGAACTGAAATGGGAAATTATTGGGGATGAGTGGTATACGCGGTATAAATACAGATTCACTCACAATTCCTCTGTAAAGCACGCACTTTTAGTCGGGTTCCGTTGCATAATTTCAGTGGGGTGAGATTCCGAAGAAGCATTATTGGAACACCGACTTTAAGCTTGATCTCGTGAGCTGGTAGACCACTTGCCGAAAGTGAATTTAGAAATTCGATTGGGTAATTTGTCGCGTCGTCCTGGTCAACAACATTGTTAAAAGATGTGTATACCACTTCATCTCCAATAATTTGCGCTAAGATTTTGTCATTAATGCCAGCCACTTGCTCATTCTTTGGGGTCAGTATGGCGCGTTCACATAACCAAGAATTTTCATGGTCTAATATGGTTTGAAGTTGGCCAAATACAGACTGTATTAGTTCCTCTTCTGAGGCTACAACTGTACCCAGTAACTCAGGAAGTCTTATCTGGCCTAGCCAAAGTTAGTTAGTCGGTACAATTTCAAATCTAAATTCAAAACCAATCAGTAAGCAAAATCGAAGTCCGTAAAGAATAGCAGATGTTTGTTATAATATTATAATAATTCATTCAATAAATTCAATATTATCTCAATTTAAAAAGGATAACGCCGCCTGCCAGTGGCTCTTTATATAGTTTTGCAAGAAACATTCCGTTAGCGCGTTTTACAAAACCAACAGCGACATCTATGATTTTTTTTTTGTAAACAATCTGGTTCTACTATTTTTGACAATGATTGGAATTAATTATGATTGGTGGTCTTTTATGTATGATTATTATTATTATGAACCAAGTGAGATAGTTGCCTGTGTAAATGGAAAACAACCTGTAGCAACTCCGGACTGCCACCGATTTGTAAATCATTCATTTGTTAGGTGCGAAGCCATTTCGACGCTTGGGTGGTACTCGGGTTCAACTCGCAACTTTTTGCTAGACTATAATAAATTGGTTTATTCACTGTTATTTTATTATATTATTATAGTATTATAGTATACACTTCGTACGCGGCATCTATAAAATTATTTCGGAACAAATTTGTATCTCGTTTCGCCGAACCAGTAATGGTGTTTTCCTGTGGGAATGAGGTATTTTCCCGAAGTAAAAAGTATCCTAAATGTTGACCCGAGTAATAAGCTACCATTGTACAAAATTTGGTAGAAATCTGTCCAGTGGTTTTTACGTGAAACGCTAACAAACATACATACAAACAGACAGACAAACAGACAAAATTTTTTTTAACTATCGTTTTGTGATCTATAACTTAAACTGAATTAGAAACAAAAAACCTTTTTTTAAACTATTCAGTGTACAGAATTGGTTCAGTTACTGTTTTATTATATGTATAGATATATGTATAGATTTTAAATTCTGTTTCTGACATTTAATAGGTACTTATGAGTAACACTGTGGTAAACCCAATTTAAAATCAGCTAGTTCCGCTATATGGTACAATCAGCCAACCTACACTAAATGTATGGGAAGTCCAAAAACCAATGGAATTTTCCTACGTGGTAAAAATGAAAATGGATGAAGAAAAATTCGATTTCATGGGCAGGACTACCTTTAAATTTATTTTCTGGTTACAAACGGTATAGAAACTTCCTATTACAATCCCTCCATATCACCAACTTATATTCCTTAGGGAACGTTGTGCAGTTTCACAAAATTCACCTCTTCAAAGGAACGGCAGTGGGTACATTCAAACTAATAACCGATTGAGGGCAATGCACACATCGCCATTAATCAAGCAAATTTCATTTTTGCCATCCATTGAACCTCAGAACACTTCCATAATTTACTCCGCCAAAAGTTTTCTAATAAACCAAATGGAGTGTAAAATTGTCGTTCTGCAAGCTCAGACAAAGAGAATACTTCAGAGGGAGCCCTGCAACCAATCACAAACAACCCATGAAAAACTCGTCACTTTCAGAGTTAGCGCGCGCTTCTTCGTTTGTCGTGTGGAACATCGAGTCGACGTACAACTGTATGAAATCTGGTGTTTTTGAACCAATTTTTAGGGTAATACTAGGCATCGAACATGGTAGCGTATTGACCATCATGTAAGTTATCAGGACAAAACCAACGGCTTAAAGAGGTCTCTAAATCACAGAACCATCTCTCTTACGGACGATCAGATGGTACAGGCGGTAATGTCCTAAATAATCTGGGAACAAATTCACGAAGTATTATTTGTATATTTCCCCGAGAATCGAACTAGAGACCTCCGGAATCTAAAGCGAATGCTCAGTCGTTTGCGTTTAAACACAACTAACAGCATAAATACAAAAAATAATGATTAGGTCTAATTAGAGTAGACTCTTTTAAATTTACAACATACCTGCACAATATGCGTATTGTATGCATTTAATAATTTCATCACGCGCCAAAGTATTTTTCATGGCTTCATTTGTGTTAAAGGGTTCCTTCTGAAAAGATCCCTGGCTCTACGGCTGAAAGAAGCTCACTTGTGTGACGTCATCACATCACTCATCGCGTTCAAGCCGGAGGAGTTTAATGTCACGACTTTTTTCCATTAGCTCATCAGCGTGAATGAATAGACGACCTGTTGCGAATATTCAATATCAAGCTTAAAACTGAAGGTATCTAGAGTGCTGCCCTTTTCAGTAAGTAAAAGAATCATATTTTTAAGATATACTTATGATAATTTGTACCTTGTATGAATAGAAATCCTATTGCGGTACAAAAATACCCATCCACTGCTGACCATTTCCTTCTTGAATCACTTTATCTATTAAAAAAACCGTATCAAGTCCTTTAAGAGGAATGTGCGGTGTACATAACAGACATAGATTGATATCATATTAAAAAAATCCCTCTAAAACGCAATTGAGAATTAAAACCTATTCCGCATTGATTTCTACCTAGCAGTATCCAACGTTTTGATTTATCAACAAGTTAAGACCACGTTCATATTCAAATCAAAGTCCACTCAGCAGGCACATAATATTAATAATAATCTAGAAGCGTTGTGATGTCAGTTACTAGACCTTCGCGCTACGGTTTCACCTGTTGCTAAATTATTTTCCGAAAAGACCGCCTGCAGAAAAAAAAGACACTGCAGTTTCTAGCCGAGCCGGTTGTTCAAAAAACATGAATCTATGGTACATCGGCTGTTTTTTAAACTCGGTATCCTGCTTCTGCACAAAAGAAGAAGAACTATTCGTCAGAAGCTATTCGTCGTTTTGAATTCATCAAAACGTGATTTTTAATTATTGGAAAGTGCATTTTTTCCGGGTGCCTATTTCAATTTTAACCCGTTGGGAACAAATCTATCTACCTATATGTTATTTCAGTTCCATCTCTATTAAAATTTCATTCGGGTCTATACAATAGGTACATTATAAACTTTTTACACTATCTATACAATAGTGCTAGAATGATCGACGCGCAGAAAAGGAGGAGTAAACTTTTATAAAAATCCAAAAACTCTGAGACGAATATGAAACAAAACAGGATCAGAACAAAATTCTGGCCCGAATGTTCACTCACGCACGCTACATACGCACACACAAACGTTAGCTTTTATAATATTAATAGGAAGTAGGATGACCCCCGGGACGATGGCTAATAAATATTTGAGTGCCATCTGCTTTCCTTCAACCGGATTACATTAAAGTCATCAAAATTCATTAGTAGCGGCTCTGGGTGGCCAAATTGAAAGGGTGTAAACTATTAGGCGATTTCCTTAAGTGTAAAGTGGATTTTGGGATCGGAAAACTATGAGTAGGAGTTTTCGTTGTTCAGGTGTGTACCTACTTATTGTAAGTGCTTATTGAATGGTCCACAGGTTTGTTTCGAGAATTTTCTACACTAGTAGATACGGAAGCGAAGAAGTATAGTGGAATGAAGTCAAAGAAAGTCTTACCTAAGCAGCCACAAGAGTTCACTGCTGGACATGGGCCTCCTCCTATTGGGGCTTATTACCATACTCACCACGCTTGGCAGGCGGATTGGCGAACGCAGTGTAAGATGTTGCATTCGCAGGGAACGCTGCTGCCCATTCCCTTGATTATTATCCCTAAGTCGGCTTTCACGACATCCACGGGTACAATTAGGGTGATGTTATTCTAAGCTGGCACCATATGGTAAAGAAAGTCTAGCTAAGAATATATGTAGAATAATTTCATACGTACTTCTGGGTGTCGTAAAAGGAACTTAACCCCGTAGCGCACTAGATTCAGGTAAATGATATCACATAGAAGATGAAACGAGATGCATTCCAGGAAGTGTTCCTAAAACAACTCGTTACACAACCATGTCAGAAGCCTGCTACTTGTAGAAGGCGGTTGCAAAATTCTGACACTAGGGTTCATCGGGTCGTTGGACGACTCGGTGTCCCACACGAAAAAGAAGAAGAAGTAGGCATATGTCACATATATCAGTAAGATTCTACTTTGAACCATGCACTTCGCAGGATTACTCACAGAATCAGTTTCATCATCATCAAAGGCCCTCACAGTATGTAGAAGCCTTCGACCATTCAGAGTATTTGATCTCAATGGTGGAATACAATCGGTATTAACATATACTGGTCAATCTTAGTAACGTTATGGGAAACCAGTATGTTTTGATCTTTAAATTATCTGGAGTATGGTTGATAGTACACGGTTGTGCCGGCTCCCATGCCCAGCCAAAGACGGCTCAAAGACGAAGCAATATGCTTTGAAATGCTGCTACTCGAGGGTATTGTCAATCTCCATTAAGGTATCTATCTAGGCCCAAATTTGATGGACGATGTTTGAAAGGAGTCTTCAGTGTTCCCCGATTCCTCCATGCGATAAGTTATCACATACGATGTGGCTTCCGCAAACAGTATCCGAGGCAAATTGTCCTAAATAAATTTGTGGAGGTTGCCGTGTAACTGAAGATGCCAAAGGTATCTCGTACATCATCATATTATTACTAAATTAAAATAATATCCAAGTCTGTTAAAAATAGTAAGGTACACAATCAGAAATAAGAACAACGACATTAAAAACTGTTTAATTTTTCGCGGTGTACCAATTCTCAAAATAAATATTAAACAGTCTTCAGTCTAAATTAAATTCGATAATATTTTCCTATTTTTGATGATAATTCGGTCAAAAATAAGTTATTTTTTATTTTTATTTTATTTTATTTTATTACAGATAGGAACACCAACATCCTTTAAATCTAGCTTACAAATTAGCATAATGTAATATTATAATTAAATCACTGATTTAAAAGACAATTACAGGCGTACACAACACTCAAATTAAACAGTAAACAAAGTTTGACATGAAAATTAGGTTAGTATAAATATTTACTTAGTTCTAATAAATCTAAGTCTACATGAGATCAATTGAAAATTAAAAATTAAAATAATGAAAAATATATGTTTTTTATATATATAACTTTATGGATAGACATTTATAACAAAAACAAGTTACCAACTAACAATTAAATTTTTCGCTTAAATATTTTAAGCGAGTCACTAAAAATATCTATCTCAGGATTTTTCTTAACAGATTGATTATACTTTTTACACATTCTTATAAGAGCAGAATGTGCACCGACATTAGTACGACAATACGGAATATTTAATATTTGAGCGATAGGGTGTCTAGGATACTTATAAGGTACGGATATATGTATTTGTTCAATAATTTCTTGACAGTCTAGGTGAGAGTTTATTATTTTGTATAAGAATACTAGGTCGTGCCGTCGTGCCTGTCACGACGTGATTTCAGTGATTCTAATTTGAAGTATGACAAACGCATGTCATACGTAACTCTATGTGAGATACCTGGGGTGCCAAAAGCAAGGTGACGAGTGAAAGAGCGTTGAATTGACTCTAAACGTTGAGAATTAATACTATATTGGGGATTCCAAGAGACACTTGCGAATTCTAAGTGACTACGTACAAGGGAGTTAAATAGTGTAATCTTAGTTGTAGGTAAACGAAAATCTTTTGTATTGCGTTTGATAAAACCTAACATTTTGGAAGACTTTTTGACAACTGTGTCGATATGTGGGTTGAAGGTTAGCTGACGATCCAAAACTATCCCCAAATCACGAAAGTTATTTGAAAATCAAAAACAACACGTTGATGGTATTGTAAGGCGTACATACATTCTGATAGTAAATGCTCAATAAATTGCGTGGGTATTATATTAATAGGTACCGTAAACTATGTAATGGTTTTTTAGAGGTCACTTTACGATTAATCGGAATTGCAGAGGTCAGATGGCAGTCGCTCTGTGTAAAAATTTGGTCCTAATTTACATATAAAGTATTTTTTTCTTCAGGTTTTCTGCATTTTATCTAGGCTCCTAGGAAATTCTTTACAAAAGTCGCTTTTAGGTCTACTCAGCCCAAGTAATTATCCTGTGAGATTTGAAATCATTGCATTTCAATCTAAACTACCGAAATCCGGAATGGTTGATTGGCTATCAATGTCGGAAAATCACGAACAGACATGCAGACATGTTTTGATGAAACATGTCTATGTTTTGATTACCTGTGGTAGCTACCCTTTGTTCGAACGACAAGACCATAATTGTCGTCTAGCGGACGATATAATCAACCGTCTACCGTGGACATTTGATACATGGTATTGCGGCAAAGATACTAAAGCCTGGAAGAGACATGAGTTAGTTTTAGCGTTCTCAGGGCAGATTCAGACTGGTGCGGGCTGGCTCTACGTAGGCTGTGCGAGTTGCTTCGAAGTTGAATGTTTTTTATAACTAATTAGATACTTAAACCTATTAATGTCAAATTTGTCGACATGTTTACCTGAAAAAGAAAAAAGAAAATCGTTAATAACAGGTCAGTCACTCAGCAATCATATCGTATTTCTTGTATCGTTATCATAAATTGATAGTTATTTACCGTAAAAAAATCAACATCACAACAGCCTGCATGCAGCAATCCACTGCTGGACCAAGACCTACCCCAAGGTACGTCACTGTTTTCACTAACCAGCCCTACCAACCAACCTACTGACCAACTAAGCCGTTCTCTTCAAGTAATCGGTCCATCTGACCCGAGAGCTTTCCAACGCTACGAATCCATCTAAACATATGAAAATTTTTCTATATTATTTAGGCCACATCTAGACTGGCTCTATATTCGACATTACTCAATACGCATTGAGTAATACTAAGCTCTGGCAGGTGAAGCTGCGCTATTGTGTAGCTATTACCATCTATTATACCTAGGCACACTATTATTTTACGATATACGACACTGGCATATCTAATACATTCGAAATTAGAAGGATTGCACACGGTTCGCATGATACCGCAGTATTTGACAATCAGTCAGCTTATACATGACAGCTTGTTACCGCCGCAAGTGATTCACAAAATGGCTTACTTACTTGTCGGAGGTGTTGTGAAAATTATAGCTGCCATAAATTGTCGTAACGTTTATTTCTAATTTCCTTAGATCGTATTCAAACTATTTAATAATAAAAGTTTCATTAAAATTACTATAGATTGACAAATTCATCATTAAACGTCCAACTATACAGGGTTATTCGTCGCTATCTCGTCAAAGTGTGTACTTGGCGGGACCGCAACGAATAACCTACATACTTGTAATATCTGTATACATACTGTATTACGCATCATTAGTATACAAATACATACAATACAATACGAGCGCTCCCATCCGGCAACATATGCCCTCAGGCTGTTGATCCTCAAACGTATTAGTCTAATTGATTCCTGTGATTGTATTATACCGGTATCAGTAGGTATTTTGTATTACCATTAGTGTAATTCACGCTTAATTAATTAGTGAGCCGCGTACGTCTGCAAGCAGTGACGTAGTAAGGTCTTGTCTCGCGGGTGTTGATACCGAAAAACTCTGTATTCTTTCTATCCTTGATTCTTTTAGAACAATTGTATGACCAGTATGGAAGATAAATTACAGAAATAGTAAGATATGCCTATGTCCGTATACCTGCAATCTACATTGTTTTTTCTTTTAAAACTGAATAAAAACGCGAAACCCTTCAGCCACTAATCTTACGATTGCCACAGAAATGTAAATGAATGACGGTGTTAACATTGGTTCCCATAAACATAGCAGCAAAATCCATACTAATATTATAAATTCGAAAGTAACTCTGTCTGTCTGCTACGCTTTCACGGCCAAACCACTAAACCGATCATCATGAAATTTCACACAGAGAATAGTAAGATACCGAGAACGGACATAGGCTACTTTTTTTCACCACTCGAGGGTCTGAAGTACCTTCAGTAGACCACCAGGTACACCACCAGGAGCCCGCCTAAACTATAGGAGATACAGACATGGCACCAAGCAAAAAATGTTTAACTTGATGGGTAGCTTCTGGTGGCATATAGACTTTGAAGGTTTGGAGTACCTGATGTAGACCACCAGGTGCACAACCAGGAGCCCACCTAAACTATACGAGATAAACATATGGCACGAAAACAAAAGTTGTTCTGCTTGATGGGTAGTTTCTGCTGGCATATAGACTTCGAAGGTTTGGTGTTCCTGACACAGTCCACAAGGAGCACTAATAGGGGTCCAGATTAGCATGTATAATTTAGGACGTTAATGAAGGAAACAAGGTTATTTTATCATCTAAAATACTAAGTCAGCGAAACGAAGTCGCGGGTACCAGCTAGTTTCTTATAAAGTCGAATGTATCCTGGACAATGTGTCTTAGTTGATTGCATGATATGATTTTTATTCGAGAAGTGACGGTTGTTTTGCGGTACTACTTGTCTTAAACCCCCTTTTTGCAGACCTTTTCTTGCAGAAAGAGGTCATAATATCATAGAGAACAACAACTTGTCCTCTGCCTGGAGAAAAATATGTCTCATCAAGAAGTTTCTACCTCGACACTTGCGAGTTAATATCTTAGTAGTGCATTGGATAAAGCGCTCGTAAGGGTGTCTAGAGCGCCTGAGCGGCATCGTAAGATTTTTCTTCGGAAACCATGTCCAATCCTTGGGTAATAAAAATACTAAAATATCTGGAGCTGGCAGAATGGCGGGAGTGGTGGTAAAGTTAGTATCAATCAGTGCGGTCCACAAAAATCCTTTGGACTAAATAAGGAACAGCAAAACTTTCTACAATGATATTTTTGTGTTCTTGGATTTTGTAGGTACTTGAAAGGTTCTCTTCAGAAGACACTGTTTTTTTAGATATAAGCGTAAAATTGTTACTTTCCATCCCACCCCACTCTACAAATCCTTCTTTGCCCAGGTAGGTGTTTTAGGTTTATAAACTAAGAAGTACTTGGAACATGTTTCTGAATAAAAATATAACGCCCTCTAGAAATGGTTTATTCAGTGGAATATAGGGCAAGTACACAATAAGAGATTTGCTATCGTTTATTTATATTGTTTCGAAAATATGATGACAATACTAATAATGGGAGATTAGTAGAATCTAAACATAATACATTTTTTTTTCTGTAAAAAGAAATGATGTTGTAAGTAAGCAGTTATGTTACTTATTAAATGAATGTCAGGTATGGCATATAAAGGAAAGAGGCATATGGTCTATCGAAGGTTACTTTCGTCATTTTGTGGTTAACAAAAACAATATAATATGTATTGTCAGTGTGCAACTGGCCTTGCCTTTCGTCGTATATTATTTATTTCTGAACTCGCGAACTCACCTGCTCGTACATTTTTCATGTCTGCCAAACTTTTTCTACTATCTAATGACAGTGTTTTTCTGCCAAATAGGGCCGGGGAAAGTTGTACGGCAGTTTACGGCGAACTTTTGTCACTACCCTTCGGGTTGTTTTAGTTTATTGGTTAGGCTTTGAATAACTGCTTACGTCTACGCTAAGTAAAATTACGCGACCTAACTAACTGCTGAAATACTTAAGTATAATAGTATTTAATTAAGACATGAAAGATTTTCATATTGAAATGCAAGCAAATATGAAATTTTACAAAGATACCTTACCTAACCGAGATCCCGTAAGCTGCCCGTTTCCTAAAAATAGAACTACCACCACTATCATAGCTTCCTTAAAATAATCTCCTTTCCATTTTCAAATATCTCAACGAAAGTATTTTTTAAGTACATCGAGAAATAGGTACTTGATTTAAGGAGAAAAGAAACACAATGTATTCTGGTTAAGAACTTTGCTACTCTAATACCTAAAAGTACTCACTTATATTCAAAATAAACATCAATGAAGATAAAAAAGTTTCCCTACCCAATGGCACCCACTTACTTGTGTATTATTTTATTCTGAGCCGTCTTAAGAGTTTCTTACTCACATTTTCTTTAAAACACCTCATTCTTCGCACCTAATATTAACTTTTCCTTTCCCATTTGTGGGAAGTGGGAATACTTTGTCACTTACTGTCAAAGTATCGAATTTGTAACCAAGATGAATATGAATTCTCGTTTCCGGAGCGAGAATAAAATTCTTACTTTGGGGTCTACCCGGTCTATACTCTGCAATAGAAAGTATTGCCAACTGAACCTAATATTATTTCCTGTAAACTCCTTTTTAGTTGCATCATTTAGAATTCATTGATGTATACGTTTTCTAATTAGGAGCTTTTTTTTTAAGATTTCCCAGTTTTACAAAAGGTCACCTGTACCAAAGTATACTAACTATAGCTACGTCCTGTACTTTAGCTGTAATTTTTTTGGAAGTTGCTCAGTACTGGCCTGTAATTTAATCAAATAATTTTCATAACTATTTGTCACATGCGAAATCATCGGGCACTGTAAATGAAAACATCAATAAGTAGGTACTACATTTGTTGCCATCCTTCTTCTTTTACGTATGGGACATCGAGTCGACCCATGACCCTTACAAGCGTATTTATTTATAAAACTGTTCAATCTACACCGAGTCCTTAGAAGACTACAATAAATGACAACACAACAGAACAAGGAAAATTTCGCCAGATCATAAGTTGGCAAGAACGCCTTCAAACAATGTTATAGCAAATTCAATCTCGCAAAATAGAAAATATTTTTACGGTCAATGAATACGAAAGTGTGTGTAGGTATATTATATGGGTTGGTAGGGTGTACCTCTATAGAGTTATTATTACACATACACGGGGTTTATGCCGTCTTAACACTAAAGTTTAGTGCCCTTTTCAGTGCTTCGTAGAGTATTGTTGAACATTTTTATGACTTTCTTTATCTCCACAACTCGAACTTAGTTATGACTATTCGGATACTTTGCAATCTGCTCTTAGAACTCAATCCTGATTCTTGGCTTTCTTATTTTGAAGAGTGGGTCTTCCAGTATACTGATAACCCGAATAACCCTGTTTTTCTTTTCCATTAGTGAACTGTTGTAGTTGTAGGTAGATGTTTTGATGCCTGTATCCAGCATTGCAATCATAATACGAGTATTGCAATTAATATTTTAATGTATTCAGCTTGTGACAATTTTATAAGATAGAATACCGTCCTAATCCTAGCACTAGCGCAGATTTATGGAAAACCTATGTTTTTGCTTCATTAAGTGTGATCTTAATCCTACATTCAGTTTCAAATAAATCTGCAACTAACATACATCTAGACAACTCTCACATAAATTACATATCTATACAACATATCACAGTAATTTAAACCACAAATTAATCTGGTTTCTTGTGACGAATGATCAATGCAAGACAAAAAGAGATTTTTTTCACCAACGCAACTGTAGGTGAGCGTAAGTACATGAGACGCATCTTAAAATACTTTACTAATGAATGAATGTTACTCTAAATAGTGTTTTTCATATATTTTACGTAAATACTATTTATTGTTTATTCTCAGTAATTTATTTAAAGGAGGAAATCTTATGTATATTTCAATCAAATTACTTTTACAGTCAGAATCACAGGATAACCTTTAGTCCTTCGAACAGATAATAAAAATAAGCAGTATATTGGAAGGCTGATGGACTATCTACTATCTACCTAAGCATAAGCCTTTCGGCAGCAGATTTTATCTCGAGCCTGGCCCTAAACAAGTATTTACGACATGACACTCGAAATAAATGTATCTAGACGGGAACCAGTCTAGTTCTTTACATATTTTATTTGCAGACAAATTCCACTATCTGGAATCTCATTTGGGATAAAGCTCGGCTTTTTCATTGGATCCGGATCTTGAGTCCATTATGTAAACGATACAGCTTATTTGGATAAATTCGGTTCAGAATTTCACCTTTTGCTTATTACTCAAAATCGCTTTTACGTATAAGTTGGTATATGTTTTCACAATCACAAAATACAGACAGGTCTCGTAGCGCAGCCAAAATTTCATTGAACTATGCCAGTTCTCTGTAATTATATACTTATATGGTAATCAGCCAAATCCGGTAGAACTTGCCACGAGGGATCGTCAATACTTTACAATTTTTAATTCTTCTATCTAAAATATTACTTATTTTATGACAAACATAAGCAGTTTAAATTTTTTTTGACATTCGTCGACAATGTACATAATGAACAGCAATATCCAAAATCCAATGAAAACAAAAAAACATCCTAATAAAAAAATGCGTATAGACCTGCCATAGAATAAGTAAAACGGTCGACCACTCCGCTAGCTAGACGCCGGCAAAAATAATATTGTCAACAAACTGAGGTGCGTGAGTCAAAGTTAGGGTAATGTCTGCATGCTAATTGGCCAGCGGTCGTTTTATCTCATAAATCTTCAATGCGCGTGATCAGGAACAGAACAATATTTCAAGTGGTGACAGTCCATGAAACTGAATAACTTTCTCCAAAGAAAATAAGTTGAAAAATTAAAAATAAATGTACTAGGTGTCGGAGTTAATTTGTATGGGAGGTTCATAATTTTTTTCAAATTCTCATTTATGCTCCTTGGGGAAAGTTGTTCAGTTTCATAAACTTATTCACTCCCTGCCGTTTATTTTTGTACACATGTAAGTCTGATGTCCTGCCAGTATTTGCCTTTAGTGTGCCGTCTGATGCCATCTTAGAATAGCATCATCCCATTTCTGCCTGTGGGGATCATAAGAGACGACTAAGGGATGAAAATCAGAGAATGCGCAGCAGCGTTCCCTGTGAATATTTTCTACAATACCTTGCACTGCGCAAGCCAATCCACCTACCAAGCGCGGTGAGTATAGTAATACCCCCCAATCTAGGGGAGGCCTATCTCCAGCAGTGGACTGTTATGGCTGCAGTAGTGGTACTGCCGTCTAGTAGGCTGTGTGGTCGTTGAGTAAAACGGAGTAATCTAGCGCAAGCTTGATCCTCCCAGCTATTGTGTGCGGCTTATTGTGTTGTAGGATTGGTTCCGGGAATGAGCCCAATCGATTTAAAATTTCCTTGTAAGACCCCGACAATAGCGCCTAATACGGTATCGGAAATCTCAACATGGTGGGTACCTTTAATTAAGGCGGTAGGAAAAAATCTTGAATTGGTTTTGTCGAGTGCAAATTGTTGATTATCTGAAAGGACGATTATAATTTTGATACGCACTTAATATAAAATATTCTATTTTTTTATAGATGCTCCTAATCTAAGCATGTTGGGTAGATATAGAAGATTATGTAGGTATACAGGTGTGTTTCAGTTATTGTGAAGTTATTTGCCTGAAGACTTCCATCTAAAAGTAATCCTTCCATTCTATTCCATTTTTATCGTAAAAATATCCACAGTCGTAGTAAATCTCGTAGGCCATGCTAAGATGCGTCCGCTACGCCGTAGCAAGCCGTAGCGAAGAAGTAAGGCGTAAAAATAATGACCCCTAAGTTACGTAGCATATTATATTAACTGACTAACCGCTTACCGGTTTCACCCGGTCGGTTTCAAATGTGTGCTACGAGCCTAAATCCTGGTAACCCGTTATATTATGGTGCAACTAAGTAGAATAATAAGCTCTACGTCAATCTCTTCAACGACTTTTGCATTCTATAAGGAGCAATACTTGAGCGTCGGTGGCTATGTGGTTAGGACATAGGTCTTACAATCGTGAGACTCAAGTTCGATCCCCGCCATGTACCAATGTGTTTTCGCTCTAAAAAGTTTTTATAAATCATGTAAGGTAAGGACAACGATATAAACATACCTATGTGCCTAGATACTATCAGTAGCACATTAACCTACCCATTATGGAATCAACTAACATACTTATACAGATACTACATACATACATACATATCACACCTTTATCCCTTGCGGGGTAGGCAGAGCGTTAACGGCCGTAAAAATACGGCCACTATCGCCACGTCTGACATTTTTGAGGATTGTTTTCCAAGATTGTTTCAAAAAACATGTGTATCACCATAGTGACAGGTTGTCAGCCTGTCGCCTAAAAATTGTAATACACCAATACTTCCGAGTCCCTTAGTCGCCTCTTAAGACACCCGCGGGAAGGATATGGGGTGATGCTATTCTAAGCCGGCATCACACGGTATACAGATACTAATTATAAATAACCAGTATTTAAGTTGATTCCTTTAATAAGTAGATGTGCTGTTGGCGTATCAAACAAAGAGATTAAGCCATTTGCTTATGGTTGAAATATTGATTACACAAAAATCTTATTTCTTATTATTATTGATCTCCTTTAATGAATACAGTTAAAATGTAATTATAATTACTTGAATGTACTTATTTGCCAACAAAATAACTCCACCTTACCCGTTAGAAGTTTGTTAGGAGATTTTAACTGAGGCTAAGTGAGTGTTTTAAATTGATTTGGTCCGTAGAGATGTGCAAAATCGGAATATTCTGTTTCCCGTTATTTAAATGTATTTATTTAAATGAATTGCACACCTAAAGTGGATCACACACGGTATATGTACTCCCTGATTGTGTGTTGGCCAAATTGCAAATTCTCAAGAGTTCTTTAAAAATTTTCAAACATTTTATAGCCATTATTGACAAATCACTCTTACTCTGCATGGAAACGATCGGCGACTACTGTCAAAACGCAGTGTGGGAGCCCCTTGTAATAAAGAAATGTGAAAATAAATAAAAATATCTCTGAACCATACCTAGAGCGCCATCTAGCCAAACTAAGCAAAGCCTTAAAATTGGAAACTGAATGCTAACATTACAATACTTTTTTGTACGAAAAGAAGCTTACTTCATTTGTGCTGTGTTGTGAACATGTAACAGACAAATTGTCACAATTACCGGTTAAAACCGGTTTAGGAAACACTCTATTCGCACCAAGTTTTGGATACGGATCATTTAAGGCAGCCCGGGGGTCCATTGTGCCCTTAATGTCATTACAAACCCTAGTCCAATGGATTGGATAAGCTCAATATTATCCAGAATTACTTCTTCTGATTTACAGAAGAGATTCGTTAAAAATCTCTTTGATAAAACCCTTTCAGGCGAAAAAAATGGGATCATTCTGTTGAAATGCGAAGAAAGGGTTTAATCGTAATTTGTTTGCGAATTCCATTTTACCTAGTATTAAATAGATGGTACAATCGCCAGCAAATCAATACACCCATTTAAGGGGTCAACTTATACTGGGATTTCTTAGTATTTGTATGAATGATCAGTTTATGGTCGCTCAGACTCTTTTGTTGATATTCGGCGATAGTATTATGAAACTAATATTGTTGGATACGATGTAAGTAAGTAAAAACTCTTTATTACACACAAATAACAAAAATGTTGGTAGGTATTGGGATTTTAATGGACTCATTTTAACAGGCTTGAGGTTACACTAGGAGCTATAATATAGTATTCTTCCAGGACAATATCACTATGAAAACTCTGCACTTACTAGTAAACGCTATCAGCCAACTTGTCCAATCAGTCAAAAAACCCACTTAAACCTGCCTTGAAATTCTTTTTATTATCAAACAACTAAGACCTCGTCTTTTATCATCTGAAATCAATAACCGTATCAGTATTCCGCTGGTGGAATCCGTTTGGTAACGTTAACGTTGAACTTTTAAACAACCACGAAATAAGTAAGGAGTTCCAATGGAGCGAGGCAACCCTGGTAAAGCGGGGAGCGTACATTCTAACCGGGGTATATAGAAAAGCTAGATAAGACGCATATCTAACACGCGCTTAGCACTTGCGGGGTAGGCAGATCGTTTAGGCCTGTAACTATGTTCGCTATCGCCACGTCCGACAGATTATTGAGACACGCCCCGGCTCGCTAATACTCGTATGTCTTTTGAGTTTTAGAAAAATGTTGAATTTCTAAAGTTACAATTTGTCAGCCAGACGGCTAAAAACTGTAAGACAAAGGTACATGTGAAACACAAGTTTTATTGCTTCTTATGACACCCACGAGGAAGGAAAAGGGTGATGCTATTTGTACTCGGTACTCATCGTTTCAGCTTTGATTATGATGGTGATGAAATCCTGTTATCCCGCTCTAGGGCTCGCAAAAGAATTGTCCACTTATCTTGATCTTGAGCGACAGCCTCCAACTAGTTCCAGTCAAGGCCAGCCTCAGCTTCGTTTTAGCTTTACTGTTTACTAAAGACCTAATAGACGCTAGCTTCAAAATAAACAAGTTCTTCCATAGATTCTACGTTGTTGTAATGGAGTGAAGTTGTAACAAACAAATCAGACCGTGAAAAGTTCGTCGAAGATTCCTGATAAACCAGCAGCGAGTCAGCCAACTTCCCTTGTACTTGTTTCCGCAAATTTCTATGGAAAACCGACTCATAGCAAAAAAATTAAGACAAGGAATTTTGGATCATTTGAAAGTGGTTATAACGTATTCCGTCAAAGATTTTCCGCATGAATTGTATATTTATTTAAGGACAATCAATTGTAGTTACAGTACTATGTACATTAATGAATATAAATGCACTACATTTACAGGTCTACATTTACTTGTCATACGTTTGTACATTTGTCATACTTTTTACCAACTGACAATCCCACGCTAGCTTTAGCGCATGAAATACAGAAAGATCTTATAACAGAACCATCTTATAAACCTTCAAAAACCATTGTTCCGTAGTTAGATTTTCGTTTTGTAAAGATTCCAACTTGGGTTCCAAATTATATAGTTTTCAATTTAATCAGTCCATTTTATAACTTAGATATTCTACGGACGTTTAACATACATACATACATATATCAAGCCTTTATCCCTTACGGGGAAGGCAGAGCGTTAACGGCCGTAATAATACGGTCGCTATCGCCACGTCTGACATTTTTGAGGATTGTTTTCCAAAGTTGTTCCAGAAAACATGTGTATCACTATAGTGACAGGTTGTCAGCCTGTCGCCTAACAATTATAATACACCAATACCCTCGAGTCCCTTAGTCGCCTCCTACGACACCCGCGGGAAGGATGTGGGGTGATGCTATTCTAAAACACTCTTTAATGTCGGTTCATCGGGTCTTTCTTCGTCTCGAAGATAATAAGTAGGTATTAAAATTACATTCGGGACAATGGTGAATTCTTATGAAACATTTATGCGAAGCTGCTCATGTTATATGTTTGATGAGAGTAGGCGTTTCTCACAACGTTTCAAACGTGTATTTATTTTTAATTCAATTCCTTTTACGAGACATACATGCTGTTCTTAATCTTGAATTTTAATTAATTATTAAGTCGTCAGTAGGTTTCAGAACGAAATTCAGTATGGCGTCTTATGCGTAAGGACCGCTGCAGACTGTTAAATTTTTTTTGGCGCGGACTTTTCACAAGACATACGAAAATGAATGGAATTTTTTCTAGCTTGATGATGATTTCTAGATAGATGGCGTTGAGCTAAACTGAACTAAAAAAGTTTCTTTCCAAGGATATGTATTTTGCCTAGTTGACTATCAATATAACACATATGTCAAATTTCCACGTAACACAACGCCATCCGGTATGACATCCATCATAAACTAGCTTGAGATCTGTCAGATACAGATAGAAAATTCCCATTGATTGAGGACATTGGCTAAATGACAAACGTCGCTGCTAGTAGCTGAGCGCTGCGAAAAATGGAAAAACATTACATTAGTGTTAAAGGCAGGTAAGTTAAATATTGTCCGTGACTATCGTCTTTGAAAAAAAAATGGTCTCGCGGCGCTAAAATAAACATTGAATTATCATAGATCTAAGACTATAGCTTTAATTTTAAGTTCCTTCTGTAACTGTAACTTATTTTTAAAACAAAGGAAAAAATTATAAAAATAATATAGAAAAATTGGCCACTGTTAATACCAAAACCTTGTAAACATTTTTTTTGGCTAAATATTTAATTTACGCGAAAATACTAATTTAAAAAGTTCGCAGGTCGTACGTGTATTGTTTGGTTTGTTTAGTATCAGATTCGCTCGTGAAATAAAGGTTTTTGTTCTCAAAACTACACTCTCGTATTCAAAATAAATTCCACACGAATATACTGCTAAAAAGTATGATCCAACTCAACTGTATATTTCGTTTTATACACACAACTTTAAGAGCAAAAAAATATTCTATTTGCTTACTTCCAAATAAACGCTGTTTATACATACATAAATCACGCCTCTTTTACGTTGGGGTAGACCTTGTTACGATCCTGGCTGTTTACGGAGGATAATAATAATGATGTTCTAAGTTCAATCATTGTTGTGTACAATCAGAAGCTTAGGTTATTATTCAGTAATAATAAGGTTAAATTGGTAACGCATTCTGGCAGTTGTACATTTCATTGTTAATTATGTTTAATAAAATGTTATCAATGTTTTGGTTGAGTATCCAGATGATTATTACAGAATGTTATGTAAGTTCCCGAGTATTTCATAAAAAAGTAATATTTAAATCTTGTTTTTCTTTTCTTGTCTTCTAACGACGCGATGAACCCTAGTTATTAAATAGACAGCGAAGATTTTTGCACACCCTGTAGATGAGGCAAGAACCCATGACGAGCGCGGTATACAGGGGGTAGACGAACAAAGACGGGGGTAATAAAATTTGTAAACGACGAAATGACACGCTCGCTTAACCCCGACCGCCCCTCGCCGGAATATAATGAGAATTAGCCGATCCGTCTCACGCCTAACTCCTCAAGCCACGAATGATTTGGAAAAAGATGTAATTTATATGATTTTCAGTTCCATAACAATTAAATGTTTTTGGGTAATAATGTGGATTAAGTTAAACAATATCGATATTATATATTTGATGTTTATCATTTTGCGAATTTGTTCCCAGTCTGGTGAAGACATTGCGGGCTGAACCACTCGATTGTCCGTAAGAAATATGGTTCCGTGTCTTGGATGGCACGTTAAGCCGTAGTTCCCAGTTGCTGTCTATGATTACCAACTTGGACGGCGATCGTTACACAACCATGTCAGAAGCCAGCTACTTGTAGAAGGCATTGTGTGACTGTACGACTCGGTCGGACCCACACGAACAGATAGAGAGAAAAAGAGGATACAATAAATATAGTGCTTTTGCGGCTGTAGTAGTAAAAGTAGAAGTGCTATTGAATTTTATTAATTGCACCGAACATTGTAGTAATGCAGTAATGGCAATAAAAGTAGTATGAATCGATTGCCATGTCTTGCATGACAAGCAGTAATAAGTAAGTATAAGGTTTAAATTAACTTTTATCAATACTTCTTCAAACTAAAGTGTATTGTGTCAACGGTTGCATTAAAAGGCGCATATATAAAAATTTCTGCCTCCACAGCAGGGTTCCCTACTTCCCTACACAGTAAGATTGCACCAATTTTACCCCGCGACAAGGTAAACGAGTGGATTTGCGTGTAATGCCCAAATTATACGAGATCCCGAATAATAGTCGTTCACGGAAAAAAACCACTCACAATTTATACTGTATTTTTTTTATCTTAAAGATCTGTAATTACATATTTCCTTGAGAGAACTGTAGTAGTACTTTTTTTTTTACATACGCACATATTACGCCTTTATCCCTTGCGGGGTAGGCAGAGCGTTACGCAAAAGTACAGTCGCTATCGCCACATCCGACAAATATAGACGGCCATTTAAGATGATTCGTGTATCACTAATAGTGACAGTAAAGTTGTAATAGGAATAAAACCTTCAAATCTCTTAGTCGCCTCCTGCGACACCCACGGGAAAGAAATGGGGTGATGCTATTCTAAGCCGGCAACATACGGCTATGACTATTTTATTAACACACGAACTTCTAAAAACGTTCTCTACTAGTATCACTTTCCTCAAACCACTTCCCAGTTTCTAAAGTGCAGTTCAGTGGAGTGTAGCAAAACGCTACGGCGTAGTACAAAACGTAGCTCGTAGTCGTTCGTAGCTTGGCAAGTAGCCAGGCGAGCAAGCCTACCTGTTGTGCAGACTTTGTGAAGAAGGCTTGGTTATCTGTTGCATATAGTGGAAAGATTAAGAACTTGGCAAAGAATAGTCTAGCTAGTTGGTATGGTTGGTGGATCAATGGAATGATTTAAGACCGCAAGTTGCAGACATTTGTCAACCACGATGTTCAGTTCAATGGGAAATTAATCTGATCATTTTCCATGACGATGATCTAAAAGCTCAGCAGTGATTTCCCATCGAAATGACATACACATGATAATAGTTATTTTAGAACTTGACAGATGATTACTGAACCTAAAAAAAGCGCGAATCTAAACACCTAGTTTGGAATAGTGTTTCTATCTGTCCAAATAATTATCATTTATATGATTTCAATCGCAGACCACGACAGCGGCAGTACCCTGTTTCTACCTATTTATGACATAAAAGGTGACTTAGAGATGAATGTCGATGAAAGATGAAAGTGCCGTGTGATGCCATTAGAATAGCATCACCCCACATCCTTCCCGCGGGTGTCGTAAGAGGCGACTAAGGGACTCGAGAGTGTTGGTGTATTACAATTTTTAGGCGACAGACTGACAACCTGTCACTATAGTGATACACATGTTTTCTGAAACAACCTTAGAAAACAATCCTCAAAAATGTCAGACGTGGCGATAGTGGCCATATTCTTACGGCCGTTAACGCTCTGCCTACCCCGCAAGGGATCGAGGCGTGATATATGTATGTATGTATGTATGACATAAAAGGTGACTTAGAGATGAATCGGGAATAGGCAGCAACGTTCTCTGTGACTACAACCACCTAACGTTACATGCTGTTTGGTTAGCTTGGCCAGCCCCGAGGCAGTGCTTTAGGGGCTAGTTTTAAGTTTTTAGTCCACCTGAGCCGCGTTTACACTAGGTTCATAAAATTGTTGACCATCAAAAAGCTAAATGAATTACTACTTTCAATAAGTAATTTGAGTTTGAGTTTGATGCAGTGCGCTCGCCGGTTCGCCTGCCAAGCGTGGTGAGTATGGCATATATCCCTCATAACGCGGTGGACTATTACCGCTGTTTAAGTGAAGCTGCTAGAATATCTTACTAATAGAAAAAGTTAAAAAAGTACAAAAAGAAAACACACATTTAGTACAGTCAACAGGTGTCGCTGGCTCCCAGCCAGACTTCCAAGCTCCACTTACTATTCAATGTACCTCCTGGTACGGTCGATTACATACTATATATAGCCACATATAACCATAATTGTCTGTAAAATATATGATGATCCCTGTGACGTTTGTGACCTTGGAGAAAATGCTATCAAAGGAAAATGGCCCTTATAGCATTTGCTCTAAGGTCACAAACGTCACAGGGATCTTCCTATATTTTACTATAGAAAGCTACAACATCCCTGAGTAACGCAGGCTACTTTTTGCCACGGGAGAATGACTTATTCCCAGGGGAAAACAGTAGGCAGCGTGTGAATTCGCCGGACTAGATGCTAGCCACAGGTGACAGATAAAATAATCATGGTTTCTACTTAAGTAAGACCGTTCGAATAGGCCATGCTTGACAGCTGTCAAACCCATACTAAAAAACATGTCCACAAAAAATAGTCCTTATGTCATAGACCTTAAGAATGTTAGAAGCTTTAGTTTTTTGCATGTATTTGAATAGCATATACATGGTTTTGACAGCTGACAAATGTGGCCTATTCCAACGGTCATACTTCACGTAAAAGATTGTTAACATATTTTAATGATAATGATTTTGGACTATTTTGTAACGTTGTTTTTTGCGGCTATATACATGTTGTTTACATTTCCTTTTTTGTTTATTTAACAATTTATTGTATACAAATAATTCCGTAAATTAATAACACAAAAAAACACTGACGCAAAAGGCACTGTTTATTCCCAAAGATTGTTTTTTAGCAGACCTAAGGAAGTAAAGCAAGTAAAAAAAAAACAAATGGTGTAAGATTTTCTGAAAACGATCGTACCTCAAGTATGCCTTCAGATGATGCCTCCTTGGCAGATTCGTATGCTAATTTGCCAGCATATTGCACTAGTCGGACATTGAACCTAGTAATCGAGGATGGATCCTAGCTATTAGCACAGCTTTAATACTATCCTGATTATCTCTCCGACGGATTTCGGCCATGGCGACCACTTCAAGTCCTAATCAGATCGGCGCTGATGCGCCCAGAGATGGCTATTGTAGCCAATTTTGGCAGTAAACTATCCTACTAATATCACAAATGTGAAAGTTTGTTTCACGCTAAAACTGCTGAACCGATTATCACGAAATTCGGAAAAGTATTCCTGTAGGTTGCTACGGGATTAAAACCGACTTCCGCACGGGTGGAGCCGCGCGTACTAGTGTAAAATTACATAACTTTAGCTACATAACAAGCTTCTACATTACTTATTTAAGTTTGAAATATGGTGTATAGGCAGTCAGGTAAAAATAAGAGGCCTATTTAAACTCTGCCAGCTAGATGCCTACATAACATTGTCTGTTTCTTACTAATGAGAGTTCCGTAACTAACGAAATACCTAAAGTCAAATATTCCTACTGTAGTAGGAAGGTAGTTGTCTATGTTATTATATAGAAACAGTTATTTGCTGTTTCCATCTTCGTTGTCATAGTCATTTTTATTTACACCATAACCTAGTAAAAAGGAAGGAAATTCATAGTAGGTATAATAGGGCATAATCATAACAATATATCTTTGAAAAACCGGAATATCAAGTTAATATAAAAAGATATATAGTAAGAAGGTCTTTTACCTACTATTTATATTTTTACACCACTTCGTTTAGAAATATGAATAAAGAGAGATGTGTCATTTTTGAAGTCGATAGAAAAATATCAGAAGTATAGGTAGTGAATAAAATCCATCTTTAAATCTGCCCTTTTTCCGTGTTTCTGGGATGTGACGTATCTTCACAGACCAGAGATGTCATGCGCGCGCAGGGCGAGCTACGCAAATGTCATTGGTTGTCTGTGACTTAACTTCAGTATTAAAGGCTAGATCCCGCCCATTACAGTAATAGCCAAAAAAATCTGGAGAAAGTACATTTATCCTGTCCACTGCTGTACGATGAAACTTCAAACGATATAGGGCCAAAAACCCTTTTTAACAACTACCTTCTTTTCACCACACCGACTAACGACCCGATAAACCCTGGTGTCATGATTAAACGACTTATTTGACATATGCAGAGTAATATCGCACATATCACAAGAAAAGTAGGTATTCTAAATCGGCATCACACATAGTTTTTGAATAATTTACATACTGCTTACTTACCGTCAATGTCGATCTTTATCAATCAATGTCATTGTGATGGATCGCGTCAAGGAAAAACAGACTTTTTTCCGGAATCATTACAGGAAAAATAATAGTAAAAAGGGAGAAATAAAGGTGTACCGTAAAATCATACAACTATGGATCAAGTCTTGCAACTATGTTCCAAACAAAACTTTTTTTCTTTATTGTTTTGATGCTACTACTGGAAGGTGCATCGCAGCGGTCTGTCAGATCCATACTAGAAATGCCAATGCCCATACTATAACCGCACTCGACGGACGACACTGCGATATTTTTGCGCTCTGTCGTGCGTCAAGTATGCGATTCGCCTTATTATGAGTTTAGTTAAGGGGTAAGATTAACCAATGTTAGTCAAAATAAAAAAATATGTTCATCAACATAATAGGTAGCAGCCGCGCTTCAGATGTCAAAATTTAATTTGTAATAGTAAAAAAAGGAAAAGTGCTTGGTTACTTTAAATACTATTATTTAAAAAAAATTGCGGTGTTGACGGGCCGCGTTTAAATTAATTACTGGAAAACTCAGAATCAGAAATATATACTTTCAAAAAACATGTTGGTCTGTAATATCGGTTTACTGACGATAGTTGAACATTGAAGCGTCATAAGATAATAGGGCACTGATGAAATGGTTGCATTTTTCAAAAGAAAACTAATTCTATTTGTTTGATAGATATACGCTGCTTATATAGATGTCGCTCGTTCCGCGCTCTCGCATGCACTTAAGCCTTAAATGGAACGTCATATTTTTTTGGTGCGTGCGTGCAACCGGCTCCATCGAATTATAAGATGTTGTCACGTCAAAAACATTCTATTGTCACATCTTTAGTTTCCCAAAACCAACGGCGCGCTTTCCCTAAAATATGCTACGAATAATGTAAGCGAAATGTTGTGTAATTCTGAAAATTCTAGTTAGGCGGGCAGCTGTTCTTTTTTTAATTTTGTCGTCGAACGGCGCCGTCAGATGTCGTGCGATGTCGGACAGTTATAAAGCACCTCCAAACTTTGCCCCTCATCTCGTGTAGAAGTGCCCTTAGTAAAGTTACGGCCAATATTCAGAATTCATAATAGACTATATTGACAATTTGAAAAATTTATTGATAATTTATTGTTTTGGGTTACTATGAGTTTTAAAATGGTTATTCAATATCGTATGTTAGTCAAAAATGCATACTATACAATACATGCTTTATTTGTAAAAAAGAAAATTCGCTACAATATAGGCGGCCGTATTGCTAAAGTAGCAATTTCTACCAAACAACCTTTTGTTGATAGGAAGAGTACGCAGAGTCAAGCGGCATAGTACATAGCTACAAAAAAATAAATTACAGTTAACAAAGTAAAAAAAAATGGTTGGACAGGGATGCTAAGACACAATAGGACTAACTATTAGATCTAGCCTTGGAACTAATAAATAAATAAATATAAATAAATAACTAGCACATTGTTTTCGAAAGCTTTGTGTAGTTACAGTACATACTAAAAGTTTTAAAATTCATTTGCTTTAATAAATATCTCAAATAAATTGTTACAAATCTGATAAACGTGAACCATTTTCAACACATTTCAATTTAAAAATCTGTTCTTTTTGCTACATAGTAACATGAAACTATAAAAGCATGGAAATATTTTAAAATATTTAAAAAAGATGATGGACGTAACAAGAATGGAATAAAATAAATATTTAACAGCTATTTCCATGATATTTAAATTTAAAATATTGACATATCTGCCGGTTGCACTCGATTACAAGTTTCAATTTGTTTTAAAGCTGCGGGCACACTCTATGACGCACCGAATCAGGAGCCGTATTTTTAAATCAGCGATTTTATTCCGTACTCGCTAGAATACTATGAATTGTTAAAACCTCTGCTCAAATCGCACGTTCTTCTACAAGCATGAATGGATGAATGAATTCGAACATAATACAATACGATACGAGTAGTCTATGTGGAGTCTAGTGCATGCAATGGAATGGGATCAGCTTCTGATTTAAAAATACGCCAAGGTTTGCGGTTAGGGATTTGATCGAAACGCAACTAAACAGAATTTTAAATTATCTCATAGTCAAACAATGCTAATACTAAAAAATATAGATAAATCTCATTGTTTTTTAAAGAAACATCATATTTTTTAATAACTATATTAGTTTTCCTGCTGGTTTGTTCTACCGCACTCGCATCGCCAGCTTCGCGCACTGTTGCGTAGGTCACGCCAACGGGATGCTGTCTCCCATACTATAATGCCATATTACAACTGACACGCGCGTAGGTATACACGTGCTGCATACGCCGGTGTGCTCTGCCCTTTACGCGACTTGCCCGCGGCAGCATGGAAACATACATACAGCTCATAATTTACCAGATTCTCGGGAAACAATGCTGTAAAACTGAACGATGTGGAAACAATTTCATTTTGCTTGAAATTTAAATACTGTACCTACATTCACAAATACGGCAACTTTGCTAGTTTCTTCATAATTCATTTTGGAGTTGGTTTAGTAGGCAGCCACAGAAGGTGGTTACGTATGCAAGTTTTCAGGCAATTGTAAAATGTATTGTCAATAAACTATACCTAAGTTTTAACTAACACATCGGGGTTCGACTTCAAATATGTCTATGGGTGACCACATAGAACAAATATAGGTAAATCTATTTAGGTGGTCAAACTGGGCATAAAATATCGTATAATTATTAAATATATTTTATTTATTTATTTCAGGCTCTGGACCTATATTAACAATTATTCTAAAAAACCGTGCCCTGTGATGCCGGCTTAGAATAGTATCACCCCATTTCTTCCCGCGGGTGTTGTAAAAAGCAACTAAGGGACTCGAGGGTTTCATGTGTATTACAATTTTAGGCGACAGGCTGACAACGTGTCACTACAGTGATAAACGAATTAATTATCTGCAAGGCCCTCAATGCTTGTCAGACGTGGCGATAACGACCGTAATTTTACGATCGTTAACGCTCTGCCTACATATCGATATCGATAGCTAATGCTCTGATAAAGGCGTGATTTGTGTTTGTTTGTTTATGTTTGTCAAAGAACTGACACAACTGATTTTAAGAACACAAAGAGTGTTCCTACAATATACATGCTTACGAGTACTTTGTACTTCTTACAGCCTAAATACCAAGGCGACAGCGAATTGCGCCACAGGGCATAGGACACACTCTTTGCTGTATTAATTAACTAACGTTCTCGGGTTTTATTAATTTTATTAAACATCTCGTCGGCTCATTGAATTTTAATCTCGAATGTTCCAAAAAGTGGATGGAGTTGCTTAAAAGAGGCTCATATCTGGTTAATTAAATCTTCCAACGGGGGGTCTTCGGCTGGGGCCTTTTGTCAGACCGAGCCAAACCCCGGGAAATTCACGAATAAGCAAGCCTCAATTTAAAGTTGACTTAAGGGATGTTTATAAGTAAATATTAGCTTTTGCTTAGGAAGCTGTGTCTGCGATGACAAAAGGCGTTATTAAAATGGCTGTGATACCTCTGTAGATTGTCGTAAATATTCAGTTTTAGAGTAATATCAGCTAAGAAAATAAGTAAAAAGAGACACTATTAATACAGTATAAATAAATAGATATTATTTTGAACTTGGTAGTTGAATAAGAAAGGACAAGCAAATTCTGATAATATATGAAATAATGAAAACAACACATGATAAGCAAACAAGAATTGCCATTTCGATTGACGAAGTCTACGTAAATATTAATCTTGATCTAGGCAGGAAATTACTCCACCGACCGTTTGACTCTTCGAAGAAAAAGGCAGTACATATTAAAGGAAAAGAAACATCATCAACATCGGAGAAATGACGACGGCAAAATTTTAACTACCTATACATAAATATGAAGGTACTTCGGTAGTTACTTTTTAATTTCAAAAACCTTAACAAGCTTCCCATGGGTTTTTACAAATTACGACAACTTGCTGAGTTCATTGTTGGTCCAAATTAATTTCGTACTTTTGGTGTTGCGTTGATCTATTTCGATATGTTACTATCACTGAAAGAACTACTTGGTAGGTACTTGTTTTGTTTTCAAAATACGTGAGCCTTACGTGATCCAAAATTATCATATCATAACATAACAAAAGATGTAAGATTAACTCACTCATAAAATATGCGAGATTCTCACGGGTTTTAATACGATGAATCTAATTTATCGTCAGACCGATCCATCAAATTTGGTTCATAATGGATTACCATTACAACTAGATGACCGCTCCGAACAAAGAGGGTTCTGTTCTCTTTGTGATATGTGATTCTTTCCATATCCTCATATGTAGGCACTCTTGCAATTTACTTTTCACAAAGAGACCGTCCGTTTGTGAATTGTAAAGTAGGGGCATAACATAACAGATACAGGTACTTTTGCAAAAACATGTCGCAATGATATCGTAATTTTCAGTCGTAATTTTTTTGAAACCCTTTTTGGAACCTTGGCTTTGCGAATAAATTGAAAAAAAAACATGTTTTCAGTAAGCAAAGTATATGTATGTACTTACTGTTATACCAATGACAACCTGTGACAACTGTGGATTGATGCGGCGACGAAATCCACAATAACTTTGTATGATACTTTCGTAAACTTCTTTCGCAGTAAAAGCAGATTCTGCACTTAAAAATCATGTCTTAATATTTTGAATTCATATTGGGTCTTTTTGTAGGCTTTTATAATGGAATTCCACAATTGCACATTATATAAACGTAAGCAAGCATACATTAATTGGTTTCGTTTTGTAAATATTTTCTTAACTGCTGAAAGTACTGGTAAACCTCATTTCCTACCCATTAAAATTATCAGTACAATGGATCAATAACATTGAATTTACGGTGCATACCTTTAAAATTGCCGAACTTTCCGAAGTTAAATTTATAACGGAATACTAAAATGTAATTGGAGAAGTAAGTAGTTAAAATGGAAAACCGATTTTAACCATTGATGTTTTTATGTGTAGTTAGTAAACAATACCCCGAAGCGTAGCCATTACTTATTTCCTGTAAACGCCCCCAAAAAAAAGATAAAATTTCCTACGTAAACATGTACTCGTATTTGTAAAATACGCGCCTAATTTTTATTTTTAGATCTTACCTAGACAGGGTGTAATTTGACGTCAAATTCGTATGACATACCTGTCATACGTCCAGGAACGACCCAATGAACGCTGCTGTACAGGTTTCAAATTGTCTTCTATTACTGGTAGGCCTTAAATTGAGGTTGACTAGTGTAAAGTCTGGCCTCATATTACTACAACTCAGCCGTATCTTCTCACCACGCTTGGCAGGCGATTTGGCGAGCGTCATGTAAGGTGTTGTAGATATTCACAAGGAACACAGTTGCCCATATTCCTTGGATTCATCTCTTTTACGACACCCATTGGTAGAAGGTGATGCTATTATAAGCCGGCACTATTGATGACAAATACAAACGACATATCCATACAGTTGTTGCACTTCGAAATGAAATGTAAAATGAGTGGCTATTATTTCGTTTGCTAGGGTAAACGTCCGACGCGGGCGAGCGTGTGTTTGCCTTCCCGCATGCACGGCCGCCACAGCCGCTCCTACCCCATTGTTTATTGTTAACATTACATTTAAATTCGCCACCGAAAACCCTTAATTACTTTACTACCCGAGCGGTTAACTCGTTTTCGTTCTTTTTGAACGGGTGCAGAAAAAGTTTATGTAACCTGCAACTATATTTGTGTTTCGAAACGGTACGTCTCACGTCTGTTGCGGAAGTACGTTTAGATTCTAAAATCTACGAATAGATTCTGTTAACCGTTTCCAAGTACCTAGATTGTATTATATTAGATGACCACTCCGAGTAGTAAAAAATATATTTTGTATAAATTGTAATTATCTAGAGCTCAATTTAGCATTTTAAAGGGTTCTTTATTCGAAATTTTAGTTTATAACAAAAGACTAGTCTAAAAAAAGGGTAAATTTGTAGCTTAACCTAACCTTTTTGTACATAGTTTGGCGTCGTGTCGCGCCACACTTCCGTATAGAACCGTTGCAAGTATATTATAGTACCTTCAATTCAAAGATATCTCAAACAATGTAAAATTCTGCGACTGAACTCTCAACAGGTTAGTTCCGACCCGCGATAAGATGGTGAAAGCAGTAAAATGGTGGCGACAAAGTATCACAAGACCACAGCGAATAATATTTCCGTTTCACCTTTGACACGAGAACTGTGACGAAATAACGAATTACCATGCAAAAGGGCAGCCATCTTATTTTGTTGACATATCGAACGCTGTACATTTGTGAAATTAGACCTCGATCCTAAATGAACAAAATTTAAGGGTCCGTATATGTTACGGTCTGAGCACACTTAGCCACTGGTCCTGTGGGATTCAATTTTCATTTTCGACATAGCACATTTTTTCGCATTTTAACAGACGACTATATGAAAAACACTTTCCATGACGCTTAAAAGCTTAAAATATTGAATGCGTTCTCATATGTATGTATCCTATGAAAGCCAATTTTCTTAGGTTTGTCCTCACACGAAACCTGTAACGTAGCTCTGCGCTCATAGGCGGCCGTCGGGAACGAAACACTACACGACATAGGTAATATAGTAGTGCCTGTAGTGTTCTTTATCTAAATGTGATTGTCCTGTGTTTTATCTTGTGTGCAATAAACAGTCAAATAAATAAATAATAAATAAATATAGAGATATATTACAAGCGTTGGCCTTTAATTCTCTTTTCGTGTGGGACACCGAGTCGTCCAACGACCCGATGAAACCAGGTGTCAGAATTTTTCAACCGCCTTCTACAAGTAGCAGGCTTCTGACATGGTTGTGTAACCTTTAATTACCTATAATGACTTAAAAATGCGTCTCCACGTATTTTCCATCTCTCTCTCACTCTTTTCGTGTGGGGCACTGAGTAGTCCAACGACCAACCTTTTTGCATCCAATCCACAGGTACGCTTTCAGCCAGTTTTACAAATTCTCGCTCATTCAGACAAACCCAGCAAGAAATATAAGTGTCGACCTTTACCGTATAGGAACTCTAATTTTCGCATTGTAAATTGAATATACATTACAGTGCCGTGAGCCTGGGGCAAGTCCCATTCTCCCATACAAAGGGTCGTAGCTGTATTATTGAAAAGGGGTGATCAAAGGAGTGGCGTTACACGTGGACAGAGGTGTGCCGAATATGGTGTTATCTCAGAATTATCCGATGCTGTAGGTTTTGTCCGGCATTCAAATACTCAAATGCTTTATAGGAGGTTTCATTCTATACCAAATGCGTAAAAAATCCTGCAAATGCCTATTTGTAGAATCATGCCGACCACACAGGAATTTTTGACCATGGAATTATTTTCGACATCAAAATATTGTGGTTAACCTTGTAGGTTAGGTTAGGTTATGATTTATTTTAATAGTCCTCGTTTTATTTTGATTCTCTTCCTTTTACGTGCAAATAAAAATTCTGATTACTCGTTACACCAACTCCTGAAAAAGTCATCATTCTCCTTGCCTTATCGCGTTTCTCTGTCGGGATCGGCTACCTAACCTAGAAGATTTGACGTGGAACCAAGTTTTTATAAAGAGCGACTGCCATCTGACCTCAGCAACTGGAAGGCTAACCTGGCACGAATCCTAGGTTAACCTGCCAACATCTGAAAAGTGTCAGAAAGACATCACAGTATGCAGTGAGTGCAACTGCTGGACGGGTCGCAAAAGTAAAATACCTGTGTAAGTCCTTAGAGAATAAAACTTCAGGTTTTTTAACCCAGTATCAATGGAAAACGATGAAAAGTTTTTAGAACAGAGACCATTTACGCATACGTAAAACATATATAATGTTCGAAAGTTTAGTTTTACTTACACTTTTCAAAACGAGTTTTCCAATAGCATACTGGATGAAGTTTTAACAATCAAATGTTAAATCAACTGTACATTTTTGTACTCGTTTTGCCTGTGTTGCGGTATTTTATTTGTGTTCGCGTAATGATATTTGTTTTCAGTTAGAAATTGTTACAATACATTGAACTGTGCTTTATATTGGATTCCTATGCCTAGTAAAGTAGGTATGGCCATAGGGTGTGGCAGGATTTTAATAAAAAAGTAATTAAAAACCGAACTTTTACTTCAAACGATCTTAGTCTATCAATACCAAAGTTACGAAAAATGACTTATTATTTAATTAGTTACTCTTGAAAATTACTAACCAACATCAATTCTTCCAAGTTTTCTAAGCAAAATTTTTCCATAATGAACAATACTTTTACTTATAAGAAATTGATTTTCACATTATAGTCTAAACAAGGGCTTTCAACTCCGACGTATGATAGGTACGCTTTTGTTCGCATATGATGGATTGCCCACCAATAGTCGAATGGCAGCTACGAAACATCCACTCCATCAAAATGCGAAAAAACTGCCAAGAGCGAAGCTTAAAAACTGGTATTTGGTTCCGCCGTCCGCCGGCCCGTAGGCATAACTTCACTGAAAGGCGGTTCTCACAGTATAATACATAACGGAGCGCCATTTTAGCGCATCCGTAACGCATGCGTCTGTCAGATGCAAGGAAATTTCAAATTTCTTGATGCAGATGACGTTGATGCAGGTCCAACGCATGAACTAACCAGTCGAACAACGCAAGTCCGTCGGTGCTTCGTCAACGTCGTCAGTTTTTAGTACGGGGAATTTGAAAATTCCTTTCATCTCACAGTCGCTTGTATGACGTCACATGTTAGGCAATTTAAATCCCTGCGCTAAAAATGCGCGGCGTCGTGCGTTAGATATGGGACCCGCCGAACTCTCCGTCTGTTTGCGATGTTGAGATGAAATAGTGCGATTCAGTCGTATCGGAACATGCCACCGTCAAAAGCAAAAGTAAACAATTGAGTAACGTTTTTTATTCGTATACTACAGGTACACTTTGATTTAATACAAGGTGTAAAAATAATAACTGCAAATACTTTAAGGGGTGAATCAGCCCATGAAACTGAACAACTTTCCCCAAGGAACATAGGTAGAAATATGAGAAAATTTTTTGGACCTCCCATACACATTGATTTGGTCCGTCGGTAGTTTTGTATGGGAGGTCCAAAATTTTTTGTCATATTTCGACCTAATTTGCTTGGGGAAAGTTGTTCAGTTTCATGGGCTGATTCACCCCTTAAAATATTTGCAGCTAACATTTTTACACCTTATATTTTCACGAGAGAATCCTAATACCGTTACTTTGGGTTACCTCCCGGCGAGGTCCGGCCTTTCTTTCTTATTACCATGTCTATAAGGCTGGAATTATGCCACGATTTTGTAACGATGGGTTTAGTAAGATGTAAATGCCAATCGATGTATCAGCTTGTCTGTATTTCTTTCACAAAATGTGAAGGACTAGAAAATAACGTTGTTTCTTTGTTTTTTGTGAGTTTTTTAGTAGTACGTTTATACTTATGGCCTTATGTGGCGTTTACTTGTGTAGTACAGATGTTCAGAGCTCGTCTTACCTGTCAAAAGAAAAACCTTGAAAAAGTTGAAATGAGTATTTTTTTTATAATAAAGGCTTATTCCATCATTGCCTTCTTCATTTGGTAAGCCTACATTTGACCCATAATTATATATCTTTATTCTTAATTATCTACGTATATAATTAATTATCTTTATTCAGGACAGAAAGGTGTTAAGTGGTAAGTGGTATAAGCTACAAAAACACATCGCACAGCCTTGTGCAACGTCAGTTACATACACTATACTACACGTCCGTTTAAATATATAGAAAATATTACACCAACCTACTCTTTGAGAGATCAACCTGCACTGGTGTTGCATTATAAACTGTACGAAAACCGTTTTAAATTGATCCCTTAAATGTATAGTTTGTGTACTGCCGATAGCACGGCTCTACTGTTCAATACACGCGTAATTGATTAGATTGACATACCATCGCAGCAGATTACTCCAGCTATTATAACGTGCAACACATATACACACACAACGTAGTATGGTATGCCCTTTGCCCCTGCTAGGAAGACTGTAGGAAACATGTTTGGTTTGTTATACCTACTTAGACAATTGCTGGCAAAAACCTGAGACTGCGATCTTTACAATGTAAGTAGAGAAGTTAAGGAATTTTAACTTGCGCCTCTCCTAAAACTCTTCATTAGTTTTTTGACAGAAAATTTATTACTTATCTACGCTCCGATCCAATACAGCGGATTTATTTTTGATGAAGGTACATCTAAGTTTCATCAAGACAATTCAGGATTCTATTTAATAGACTCAGCCCTTACTGCCTTACTTAGCATAATTTATTTTATTAACCTAAAATACCTAATCTGTTAATACAATTTCATAATTTAAACAGAGTGCCACGTATAAGACGATAAGAAGTATTTCTTATAAAACTTGCATTCTCATTTTGATAAAATACAAAGTAAGCAGAGTGACAAAGTCTCCTAGATCACATCCAGGCTAATTTATGTCTAATAAGATTTTTACTGCCTATAAGCGGTAAAATTTTATGGCAAATTTGAAGGAAGCTTTAGTTAGGAGACGTCGCTAACTAAATTGAGGTTTTGCGGTGACCGACGCATTTTTGCAAGAAAGCTCTGTCTTAGTATCTAGGTAGAGTTTTTACTTAGTATTAAAACAATTGTAATGACGAGTTTGTAGGTTTTTAGCGATATTTATATTTTCTGTAACTTACGGAGTTTCTCAGTTAACTGTCATTATGTTGGAAGGGCATGGGATTCCTAGAAAAGCGTGAGTAAACAGTCGCGTCGGGGTAATTCTAATTAAAATATAAATAAAAATACTACTGAGTTCTTTTGATGTACGTAACCTAGTTTCTCATTTTGGCGTGATTAACCAAGAGATTAGTCGATTATAAAAACCTTGTATATTCATTAATAAATATATACACATAAGCTTACAACACGAGTTACTACGTCATATCAAGGTACGTTAGTTCAATTCTAGTTGAGTTGGCGTGTAAAGGCCAAAGCTTCCTAGAAGTTTGACTTCTACAGGGTGACCGGTAAATTGATGCATTCCTTTCAAGGGATGAACCAGCTCATGAAACTGAACAACTTTCCCCATGGAACATAGGTCGAAATATGAAAAAAAATTTTTGGCCCTCCCATACAAATTGACTTAGTCGGCCGGTAATTTTGTATGGGTGGGCCAAATTTATTTTTCATTTTTTGACCTATGTTCCATGGGGAAAGTTGTTCAGTTTCATGAGGTGGTTCATCCCTTGAAAGGAATGCATCAATTTACCGGTCACCCTGTATATTAGTTGTAATATTTGTCTAGTTATGTGTACCTGTTGCATATTAGCCTAGAATATATATACCTACAAAGTTAAGCGCAAGGAAGTTACAAATACTATCAGTACGTGGGTTCGATCCAACTACTTTTGTTTCCTTAAGTCTGAAATAGGTGTGGGCGTTTTACCCTTAATTGTTTATATTCCAATGGAAAACTAAAACGTGGCATTACACAGGTATACAGCGTGTAACGGAAAGGGGGTATCAAGCCGAAGTGCACCAACTCTGGTATTGACTAAGAACAAAATAGCAAAATCTTAAACTTCTAAGTTGACGTTTTAATGAACAAAACCTTATTGAAATCCAGGTCCAGATGTTACAAAATTTGACTTTGCACAACACTAGTGAGCTATCAGCTGTTTTGGGGTCAACCACCTCAGACCACCTCTTTCGAAATAGTTCCCACCTCCTTTTCTTCGACCTGTGCTCCTGGTAATCTAATAAATCACATTTGGTTCCGGATACCAACTCGGCCTATTGTTTTATTTTGTATTTGAAGGGGAAATGTCGTGACAGATAATAAAAATTTACGCTGCCTCACGCGATAATCGAGAAACAATATCATTTAAATTTTTTTTTTTCAATAAATCATGAATTTTTTAAAAGAAAGTAACTGTAGATTTCTTTAAATTGTCTGCAACAAAATGAACCCTAAAAGGGCGTGGTCTAGTTATCCTACAAGTGCGTATTTGTATTTCATAGAAATGGTTCCGGATTAGAATTACCCATAGAGTGCAATAAGACTGAGCGTTCAGGAAAACGACAGCAGCGTGACCGGTAAATGTAATTGTGATGCGCTTGCCAACCCACTTTTCAAGCCCGGTGAATATGGCAAACGCTCCTGATAAGGGGGCCATTGTCCAACCGTCTAAGGCCCCGGTCTCGGATATTGCGGGCAGCGGCCTCTCGGGTCGCTTTTTTTTCTAGGGAGTGCGCCGCTCATTGCCCACTCCCGCGCCGCTGTTGTTTCCGTACCGGTCCATTTGAATGTATGCAAAAGATTCTGCCGCTGCCGCCCCGCTGCTGCCCGCAAAATTCGAGACTGAGGCCTAAGGGATTGAATCCGTGATCCTTACTTGAATATTATTCAACGCTACCGAAAATCGTATTTTTTAAATCGTTCGCGCTCGTAAGTATCAAAACTCACGGCACGGGTTTCATAATCGATAGATGAATGCGTGCACGCATAAATTTAATAATACACTACATCACTTGAAATAAAATTCGGCACGCATTATTCCATTCCACGGTCGATTTCTACACAAATACCCCTAGGAAATAAATTATTAGACTGAAAATCCGATTGGCAGTACCAGGAGTACATAAGTATGAAAGAGGTCAAAGCTGTGTCATGTATCAATTTCAAAATTTAACCCTAATTTATTGGTCCCGCCCGTTGTCCAATAATAATAATAACATCAAATCAATAACCAATAAGGATCAACCACTAAAATGGCCGACCATAGTGGTACCATCCCTTAGGTAGGGGCTAGGGGTGTCAAAAAACCTAAACGATAGCGTTTAATGATTTTCCTTAAAATAATGATGGGTATTTTATTTTTTATCATCACAACGCTTGGTTCCTTCTTGATGGGAAGGATAAGGATTCAATAACCAGTGTGTTCCTTAGGTAAAGCAAACTAGGTAGTTCGATATTACAGGCACGGAAAGAATCTGATTGCCCGCAAATTATGATAATTTTTTGTTTCGAAACGCACTTCTTTGACTATCCTCAGGCATTTAACTCGATACGTACTACTTGTCAGATAGTAGATTGCAATCATTAACGTGTCTTCCGAAGCACGGATTCCAATAATTTAAAAAAATCATATTATCCAGCCTATTATGCCCTTATCATACATACATACACATATCACGCCTTTATCCCTTGCGGGGTATGCAGAGCGTTAACGGCCGTAAGAATACGGTCGCTATCGCCACGTCTGACATTTTTGAGGATTGTTTTCCAAGGTTGTTTCAGAAAACATGTGTATCACACAATAATATCCCACAATGACTAACAAAGTACCTATGTATTATTTTAGATATTGGATATTCGATGGGTAGTTGTTCAAAGATCTTTGCATCTTTGATAAACTCGGGATCCAGCGTAATTTTTACGCCAAACGTTTTGAATAAATGCCAACTATTTTACTGAAGTGTTCGTTGACCGATGTTGTGCAATGGTACTTAGCACGACTGCCTGTGACGCAGCAAGCTTCGGGTTCAATTATCACTTTGTGAATTTGTTCTCAGTTTAGGACATTGCGATTAGAACCACTCGATTTTCCGTAAGAAAGATGGGTCCGTGTTTTGGATGGCAAGTTAAGGCTAAACGCTCCCTTACGCGGATTCCCGCGCGGCGGTTTGACAGCCCCCCCTTTATTATCAGTCCGAATTTATAAGGCGCATAGTAGCTGTAATATGGCAAGGGTGTCATCGTGTACGTACGGGTAAACAGGCACGTGCCCGCGCCGCGGTTTGTCGAATTCGCCGCTCGCGCGTGAGCGAGTTTTGGGCCTAAACCGTGTAGGTCTCGGTTGCTATCTATGATTACTTAGACGGCAGTCCTTACACAACCACCACGTTAGAAGTCTGCTACTTGTAGAAGGCAGTTGAAAAATTCTGACACTAGAGTTTATTGGGTTGTTGGACGACTTGGTGTCCCACACGAAGAGAGAGACTGACATATTAATAATCATTAAAGGTTATTCTAAAATGAATCACGTAACTTTTGATTTATTTTGCAAGTATCAGTAAATGTGACAGCCCTACCGGGAGCGGGAATCCCTGCGGTCGCTTTCTTTCGGGACTAGTTGGTGGGGGCTGGTAGGCAGGACCAAATGAGTTGCCAGTACTTTAGTATTGGAGCAAAATGCGTAATTTTTTTTGTTCATAATTGTTGTCTAATTCTGTGACATATGGCAGAACAAAAATTTTGTGTGGCGTATCGTATGTACTTCATGGTGTTTAGGTATGTGAATTTCGATAAAATTACCATACATACACATACACATATCACGACCTTGCGGGGTAGTCAGAGCGTTTGCGGCCGTTGTAATACAGTTAATATTAAATAGGTAAAAAAATATGTGAAATAAAATAGGTGAAAATGACAAACTATTTTTTTAAATCGTCTAGACCGTTCTGGCAACACCTAGGTCCTTAAGTTTCTTTAGTTCATCTGCTGCGGCGTAAACTAGTGTACCTAATTGTAAAGTTAAAATAATCTGTGTCGTGCGTGACGTCTTCGAGTAATGCAAAATATTATGAGATGATTCTGTGCGTCGGTGCCACTCACGGCAACTTGAGTGCAGCACGGGAGCTCTCTCGTGAGCGTGAGCGATTCTTTGAAGGAAGACGAGCTGCTGAAGCAAGGCATCTGCCTTTATTGCGGTGCTTAAGGCGCATGGTGAATCGTTTGTATTCGACGGGTTCGTTTCACGCGACAACTGCGTCTGGCCGCACTACGACCCGAGATCCGAATTTTGAAGAAGCCGTACTGGAGCACTTCGAAGAGAACCCGCGGACCAGCACGCAACGTGGTGCCGAGGTGTTGGGGGCTGCGAACCACATACAAGTGTCGAGAATGTTCCACGAATCTGGACAGCACCCTTATCACTTCGCAGGACCAGGACGCAGGAGCTGATTCCTGCTATCTGCCGCGTGTGACATAGCCACGCGCCGCCGCCGCCGCCGCGCCGACACCTTTGAAGATGCCGCCGCGGCCCGCGACCCGCGCTTCCCCGCGCCTCCCGCGCAGTGCTATAATGCGAATAAAGTGCGAGCGTCAGGTACCAGGCGCCCAGGACGCGTAGAAAGTGTAATGGGCGGTGCTAGTGATAGTGCTATGGGAATGAAATAAAGATCAGTGACCTCAATAGTGTTGTGCCACATTTGTTTACATGCAAATACTTTAAAATCGTATGCTGGATTTTTTTTTCAATGTGTTACAAAGTTGGGTATATTGGATTGAAATTTTGCATAACTGATCTACGAAAGGTATAGTTAATTTTCACTTCGGCTTGATACCCCCTTTCCGTTACACCCTGTATAAGTAGGCATGCATTTGTAATGAAATATGGGTGAGTTGAAATGAAAACAACACAAAAATAGACTACATACACATACACACATCACGCCTTTATCCCTTGCGGGGTAGGCAGAGCAATAACAGCCGTTAAAATACAGTCGCTATTGCCACGTCTGACATTTTTGAGTTTGTTTTCCAAGGTAGTTTCAGAAAACATGTGTATCACTATAGTGACAGGTTGTCAGCCTGTCGCCTAAAAATTGTAAAACACCAATACTCTCGAATCCCTTAGTCGCCTCTTACGACACCCGCGGGAAGGATGTGGGGTGATGCTATTCTAAGCCGGCATCACACGGCAATAAAAATAGACTACAAAGAAAATGTGACAAGAACATTTCAAGATCAATTAGGGAAATTCATTTTTGCTGACATTCGACTCATAAACTAATTTGGCAAGTTAGATTGCGGCCCAGCGTCCTCTGGCCACAAACAGTAAAGAAAAAGGTGCAGTAGTCCAAGTTCCGGCTAAGTTTCCCAGCTTCGCACTACGGAACGAACGATCAAAAAATCTAGAAAACAATCTCGCTGACTCAATTAATAATAAGGATTCTAAGACGTGCTCCAACTTCCTGGTCCGGAACTACTGACAATAGGAGGTAATCAAAACCGCACGTAAAAGCATACACGACACCGCACCACCGAGCTGCTTTCATAGCCTGTTCTTGTTACCGACTATCAATCAGTGAAACGCAAGTTTCCTAATTTAAAAAATAAACATTTGAATTTGTTAGCTGGCTGTCAAATATTGCAATATTAGGCGATAAGTGTTAAATTAAAATGTCGTCCGTCAAAGAAATTTTGGCGATAGACGTTTTTCAGTTTTAGACTAGGCAAGGCACGCAAGCAGCCTTGCCTTGTACCGTTTATTGTCTTGAATCTGTTATGGATTTTGCGCTCCCCATTTTCTAACCTACACCTATTGTTATTGTAGGTACTGTTCCTAACTTCTACTGTGTGTTGTTTGCGCTTCCAATTTAACAGCCTAACTCTGTATATGACGGATCTCATTGTTTCTTCTTATTTCATACTTTTGTTTTTTGTTATTTTCTACCTGCCCACAACTTGAACTTTTGACTCTCGAGTTTACAATTGAAAATAAAAACGTTATTCAATAAAGAAAGGCAAACGACTTATACTTGCGACTGTTGGCACTTGATGGAACTCCGTATTATACACTTTAGGAATTAAAACCAATTGTAATCGTTCCCTTATTATATTTCTAGGTAGTAAGGTAGTAACCAGCTAGTTTCGCTCACTGAGCATTATCATCATCAAACTTAAGCTCCATGCTATTGTCGGTGGAGCAATTTGCATTCTTGTCTGTTTTCTACCAGTTCTTTGACTTCTTGATACGACACGACGTGAGCCTTTTTTTTCACTTTCTTCATTTGAGCATCATCAATAACTTAATTTTCCTTTTAAGACGCACGGAATAAGCGTACCATATGGTATGGTACGTATAGATAGGCATCTGTATATCCTGTAGATTTAGGATTTAGATTTATAGATAGGTACCTATAGACCTAGATAGATACTTGATTGTACCTAGATTACAGTAGAGGGGCGTTGATCAGTACGCCTGGTGCACAAAAGGCTAAGCCACTAATTTCGATTAAGCCGCCCCGTGATTAATATCAAAGACAATGTGGCTGCCGAGATCCGCTACAGTAATGTGAGATAATTGCATGTAGCTTGAAACACGTGTTCTGCTCTAGCGCAATATTAATATGAGATTGATGTAGTAGTAGAGTATCTCTATGTAAGCTTAAGTGCAAGGTGCTTGTAATCGTGTTCAGCCGGATAAGGTAGCTCTACCAGTTTTTATGTGTGGTAACTTTGCTCTCGCGAATATTTTCACGAGTGACCAGTTAGAACCATAAAAATGTGTTTGTGCGTGGTTTTCGTAGATATGGCTACTGAGGAGATAATACAGCGTCCACAAAACAACTGGTCTGCACTCAAGAACTCGCTTACCACTTGGGGTAAGCATAGGACCATCGTCAATCAGTTCTACGACAGATCTAGCCAGCCCAGTGCCACTTCCGCTTGCTATACTTGGAAGTATCTGGAGATTATGCCCATTACTTTTGTCTTCTTTGTAACATTAAAAAAAGAAAGAAAGAAAATTAATCGAAGCTGGAATAATTTAATTAACAGCAATAGTTAATTAATTAATTTCCGCCGATAGGGAAGGAACGATAAAATAATTGGATCCGTCAAAATTATAGGAGCCAATCGTTCTCTAGTGAATTAATGATTATAAGAACCGGCTTTTATTAAAAAGTTTCAACTTCGAACAGAAGCCGCTGGGAATTGATCGAGAGTTGTTTTAAAAAGTGTAATTATTATTTTACAGAGTTATTGTTGGATTTTGCCATGCCCTAATGGACGTCGTCGACGACCACCTTTGCATATTCGAGTCGATTCTTTAATTTTGAATATCCTTATATTTTCTGTTACTTTTTCACAAAAACATTAGCAAATCGATGTAACCTATCTACATAGAGAGGTTGTCTAAACAAGTACCAAGGTTCTTGTTTTATAGTAAACAATATAGAATGATAGTAAACAGTATTATAACTTACAAAGAACAAAATATTCAGCTTTAGAATCAATAGTAATTTTACGCGTGAGTGAAATCTTGTGACAGAGTAAGCGTAGGGATAACTTTGACTGAAGGGATACAAATGTCACCCGAGAAAGTCCCTTGTGTAACAGAACTATTCAGGTAGTAAGCACAATGTTCTCATATCTCACTAGCTATAGCATACGAAGCATAGAGGCGCAGGAGCGTTCCCGAAACCGAGCGAGAAGATCGTGCGGCACTTTACCTAAAGGGCAGAGTGCATCGCCTGCGTATATAGCTCGTATGCGTACACGTTTACACGGTTGTAGTGTATGGAAGACGACACACCGCTTGCAAGATCTACACAACGCACTAGGCACCGCAAGCGGTGTGCTGTCTCCCATGTGTTCTGCGCTTTTAGAAAAAATGGCGCTTGACTGGAGCAATCGCTAGTTGCCTTCCGCCGCTCGCTCCTTTTGTATTTCGATACTGTCCATTTAAATTTACCCGCTGTACTTCAGAGCCCTGACCTTATCAAAAATAGTTTCAAAAATCTAAATCATGTTGGACTATAATATCAGAAATCAATCAATTGTAGAACACTAAATTGTCCTCGCCAACCCTCTAAGGTCCCTGTCAAGGGAGGCCGACATTTTGAAGAGGGATGCGCGGGAATTAGACGGCAGTCATTTGGAAAAGCATTAGGAGTTAGTATATCAAAGAACGGGGACACCTCGTAAGGGTAAAGTAAGGCTGTAGAAGTGTTATATCGGCGGTAGTTCCAAAAAGAACTTACCTAAGTCCGATGCTGTATATAATCAGGAAATATAATCTCGCGATACATTTATACTATAAATGGCGGGATAGAATTTCCTGTTTCTAATAGATACAAATTCTTTCTTTCTTTCTTCTTTCAAATATTTTGAATACATTCGGGCACTCACTATATGCAGTCACTACATACAAAGAACAAGGTATAAAACTGCCCTACGTCGGGTTTCGACGAAACGTATCTCAAAATACTGCTAACAAATAGAAATCCATCCTTTTCCGTTCCCAGCGTTTAAAATTCCAACATTTTATAACTTTAAAAAGTAAGTAATCCTTCTTCAAGTGAAGCCATTTCTACAACAAACTAAGTAGTTTCTGTCCCGCGAGTTCACCTGTGGAGTTGGAGATAAACTTGTGGGGCAAATAAATCAATCATTCAATAAGAATCCCGGGGAGGGCGATTTGTCAAGACCCCACGACGTTTTTACTCAACTAATGCGGAACTCTAAGGTTTCGTGTCAATTTTGCTCCAAAAGGGGTAAGTAAGTAGGCATGGAAAAGTAATTGATTAATGGTCATATACCCAGAATAAGATTTCGGAAGGTTGACTTTATGTAGGTACGGTAAAGAATATGTAAAAAGCTTTTTGCGTAAAAAAAATGTAACATCGACAATATTATATGCCTGAGCCTGACTCCATGAACAAGTAATGCGTTTGTGATTTACTACGTCAAATAAAGGTACTCATTTCAATGTGATCAATGATCATACTAATCACAAGCTCGGGCGAATCACTCACTCAACGCACAACGGTGCGAATTTTTAGCGCATCCGTAATGTATGCGACATTGCATGCATCTATCAGAAAATTTTGCCCCATACTAAAAACTTACTTTTGACGTAGCACTAACGGATAACTGGGGTTGTTTAATAGACGTATCCGTTGACGCAGGATTATGCGTTGGAGTCATATGAATAATTCTATGGCTATATCTAGCAATTCCTTGCAGCTGACGCAGACGCATGCGTTACGGATGCGGTAACATAAGCGCTCCGTTGTGTGTTAAGTGTGAGAACAACCATAACTTATGTGCAGGTAAGTATTTAATAGTTGAACTGAGGGTACTTACCCGTTTAGCCGTGGTAAAAAGAAGGTACATCCAGAGAAAATGTACGTTCTATTTTTGAAAGTTTGAAATTTTGTTCACTACCTCAAATCCACCTTGCGGAGAGCTCAAAGTCAAAGTCAAGGTCTATTTATTTTTTTAAAGTAGTAAATTTTACATTTAACTTTTCGATTGTCACGTATCATTATTGTAAAATAAAGAAAATGTAGGACACGTTTTTCTATTTCTTATAACAATTTTATGAACCTAGTATAAAGCTGTGTCCTGCTCAGACCGACTTAACCACGTCAGACTTACACAGTTTTTAAACCCTGACATCAGGGTTCATAGGCTCTTTTGGCGACTCTATAGGTACATAATAAATAATAGTACTCTATAAGCCAACAGCAAGAGCAAATGGATAAATAATAATACAGTCTACAATAAGTTATGCATCCCTTAGGCAGCGTAAGGGAGACCCTAGGGCCCTCTTTAACTTGAGGCCGGGCCCGTACTGAGATCATCGTGTAGGGATGTGATTTGACTACCAAAAATTGTATTTTGGTAACCGAATTCAATACAAAAATGGTCAATTGTAAATAAACAAATAATAAAACAAAGTAATATAAAAGAACAGATAAGTAAAACCCAGACGGGCTAATAAAGTTCGGTTGTTGATCAAGCAGTTATTTTAAAGAACTGTACTTATCAGCAACTTAATACTAAATTTACTCACTATTCAGTCCTACAAGATGCAAAAAAATTACAAACCAAAACAGACACGTGAGAGACTTCAACCGATTGGTTTGAAATTCCACGTGATCGAATTTTTCGTTTAATTATGTAAAAATTAAATATGTAAGTTAAGAAATTTAAAAAAAATACATTTACAATAAGCAAAGGACCATGATCGATCGATCACATTCAATAAACTTAAAAAGATTTTAAAAAATGTCTGATTATTAAATCGACTACTTTTTCACATCCCACAGAGGCACCTTTACAGTTCGTTACTTCGGCGGTCTACCATCTGTTATTTTTGCCCATTACATATTTTAATACCCCCAGAGGAGAGTTTCTTACCCTCTCCGCCATTTCCAACCCATTGGACGACTTAAATGAAACATCCAGCGCTATTTTTTCTCCCCGTTCTTTCGAGTTTTAGTTATTAACAGAACTTAATGAATTCTTGTCGTCCTGAAATTGATACGAAAGATTTCAACAGCGTGTTGAAGAATCTTTAATAGAAAACTCAAAGCTTACAGTTAGAAAATTAAGTAAAGCAACATTTTGACTTAAAAGTATTGTGACAAACCTAATTCTATAGACCTTTTGGTAATGGCTGGCAAAATACATTTAAAGCGCTCAAGATCTTATAACAGATTCAATTCATACACATTTTCCCAAAAAAATCCGAGACGAAAATCGCAGAATTTGCTTAAATAAAACATTACAATAATTTTCGCGACCCTCCAAATGTTACACAAACATATCGTTAGAAAAAGGTCGCCCCACTCAAGAATTCTGCTTAAACAGTGAATAACAAATTTGTACAATGGATGCTTCAATGGTGCAGACGTAAATATTCAATTTAAATTGCTCTACATTTTGTGTCAAAGCTTTCCGAAGTGGGGTCATAAGGAATGCATGAGGTCTCCGTCTGCTGCTTGTGCGGATTCATGATCCGTTTTTCAACTCAAAGCAAATATCTAGCACGACAATGGAAGAGATTATTCAGTGAACTTTTGCAGGTATGTATGCTTTACGGAGTACGGAGTACGGAGAGTGGATCTTGAGGTATTTCTTATGCGGTGTAGGCAATTGGGTAGATGACAGAGTAAAGAATAAGCAAACCATTTAGTCCGAAATTTAGATTATCGTATTGGACACGTATTAATTATTTCTAAAAAATCTGTAAATAATAGTTAATTGAGTATGAATCAAAGTTCAAGAGTGAGGGTTCCTGACGTAACAGCTATGTAAAAATCGTACATAGGCGTGATTTCAACTGTCTATAACATTGTTTTTAGTGCCACTGCCTAAAATGGCGATTTGATTTTAGCCGTTTCCGCCACCGATGATAAGCGATATCTCAGAGAGTCAGAGTATTCAGAATATTGCTTTAATCCGAATTATTTTAAAAAAAGCAAATGTCATTTTAATTCAGCCATGGTATCACTCGGACTGCTGAGACGAACCTAACGACACGACATGTATCAAGATTCGTTCTAGCCTGCGAAAAAGAATTTATATATTTTCACATACATACATACATACTATTGCTCAGCACTATTGAAATCAGAAGGGGAAAGATGTTGGGACACCTGATACGACATGACCAGCTATTCAAAACAAATATTGAAGGAAAGATCGAAGGAAAGAGAGGGAAAGGTAGGCCAAGAAGAAGTTATCTAGATCAAGTGAAGGAAAGAATAATGGCCATGACGTATAGGGAGGTCAAGGAGAAGGCGGAGGATAGAAACAGCTGGCGGATGCTCCACCGACAAGAGCAATGAGCTCTTAAATATAGGAAGAAGAAGACATACATACTCTGGAAAACATACACTCCTCCTGCCGAGACACTCGGATATAATTCGAACATTATAAAAAATTCTCATATATAAGAAGCGACTAAGACGCAATTCCAACGTGCGTATTTGCCTAATTAAAATTTTATATCCCCCACGAGGTCTCCTCCCCGTTTCAAAAAGATTATGAGTGGCTTTTGTATTCGTAATCGTTTCATTTGTAAGATCCTTGAATTGAGTTACAAAAAGAATACCTACATACAGGGTGTAACGTTTTTTTAATGGTACCAAAAGTAATTACTTTCCTAACATAGGTAAAGAGTGAAGGGCAGATTGCACCTATCTATACCTAACTTAGTTTAAGGCCCTGTCGAGACAGCTTTTTTCAGCGTGTTTTTTTTACCGCCTGTACCCGTACAGAATTCAATGTGTAATACTAAGAAAAAAAAAATTGTTTTGAATGAAAATTCTTTGTGCCGAAAGAGCTTTAAGGATTCTCACCTACGCGCAATACACCATGTAGAATTAACCGTTAGGTATATCATCACGTCACAAGCCGGACAATGAATTTGAATTTCGAACCCTCGAATAAAATAAGGTCAAGCAGCTTGGGCCCACAGAGAAGCTTCTCTTTAAAAGAACAATGATTATGTCCAATGTCATTCATACGGATCGACTAAAATAGAAATAGATCTCATTTTATGTCCTCATATCATATCACTTTCATCATCATGAACTGGACTCAAGAGACATACATAAATCACGCCTTTATCCCTTGCGGGGTAGGCAGAGCGTAAACAGCCGTAAAAACTGTCATTTACGCCACGTCCGACAAAATTTTGAGGGTAATTTCAGAAGACTGTGTATTACTATACTGACAGGTTGTCACTCTGTCGCCTAAAATTGCAATACATATCAAGCCGCAAATCCCTTAGTCGCCTCTTACGACACCCACGGGAAAGATGCTATTCTAAACCGGCATCATACGGCATTTTAAAGAAAGAAATATTAAGAAGCGACTATATTGCAAATTTGCCTGAGGTCATTTTACACAGATTTAAATATACTAAATGTGTAAGTAGTAAGTAAACTTAGATGAAAAATACTGAAATCGTTCTGAAAAACTTAAAATTCGTAAGAGCGCCATCTGTACTTCTACTCCCGAACTAGTAAGGCGCCAACCCGGCAACGTACGTTGCTTGTTCAACGAGAACCATCTGTTCGCAAATGGTTCACTAGCGACAGCAGCGCCACACCCCGCGCGGCAGTTTCTGGAAACTAAAGTAGGAAAAGTTTGGAACTTTCAAAAACTTACGAAACGTGAAACTTTGTCACGAACAAAGAGCACACGAAGCGGTCGGCTTACCTGAAACGAAGAAAAGATTTAGATTGACTAAACTGTATGTAAATAAATATAATCTTAATTTATTGTATTAAAGTTGCATGCAGAGATTGCAGAAGAGTAAAGAATAAATAAGTAGGTAGATAATGAAACAAAGATCGGAAAAGCTCAAGCGTATTTTAAGAGGTGTACGTGCGTCTTTTTTTACGACTGACTCTACTGACGTTCCTTTCATCTTCTAACTTATTCCATAGTTGGCCTGAAGATTTGGGGGCCCGATTTAATTCTCGGGGTAAAACACAAAAAGTTCATAATTTCTCTGAGATTTGGTTGGTTAGGACATTGCAAACTAAACCACCACACGGCCCGATCGCTGTCTATGATTTCTCACCTGCACGACTTGTTATGTTTTTTTTTTTACAAAATATGTACTTTTTTGCTACACAAGTATTGGATAAAACGTTTTAGCTGTAAGCCGGATAAAAATGGCGAGTAAATCATAATCAACAATTCAATTACTCATTTATAAGTTCAAGATGCTGATTTAGATATATTGCATGCTTCATCTTATATTCGTGTGGGACATCGAGTCGTCCAACGACCCGATGAACCCTGGTGTCAGAGTTCTTCAACCTGCTACAAGCTGGCATCTGCCAACCTCTGCCATGGTTGTGTTAGTGTCGTTTAAGTAATCATAGACAGCACCGGGACCAACTGCTTAAAGTGCGCTCCAGAGCACGGAACCATAGCATGCTAACATGTGCTTTGCGTTTTAATGCAAGTACAGAATTTAAAGTTGAAATTCCTTACATACTTTTCGCAACCAATGTTTATCTTTATCGATGAATAAATAAGTGAAACTGTGAAGCTCATAAAGTTCTTTCTTTATGATAATGAGTGTTTACTGCCGTGCATATTTACGTACTAAATACATAGTGCTACAATGTTACTTTCTGGGTAGATGTATGCTATTGTATATTGACTTTTGTGAAACGGTGTCAAAGCAAAATTAATAATGTTTACTATTTTGTTGAAATGTCCACAAGATAGTGAATTTCGACTACTTGACGTGGGTACGAATCCCATCGGTGGCGTGAATTTTTTCCGCTTGTTTCTAACAAAAAGTTAATAGCAAAATAAATAATATTTTGTCGTTACGGACAAAAAAAATTGCGGAATTAAAGCGGTTTTACAGCTTTTAATGTAGGTTGATTGCGTTACATCATACTTTGTAACTTTTATATTTCGTCAGATGTATTTATTTCCTCGCATTATCGTGCATGAAAATACATTTGAGAATGATTTAAGATAATAATCAATGGGATACGAACAATAGGCTAGTGCCTAGTAACTGGCAGGTCAAATGAGAGCTACTTTTTAAAACGGTATATTGTATGAAACTATGAATAACTTCATACGTTGTTATTTTGGATGACGTCAGAACACTTGCTTTTATGTAATTTTTCTGTTTATTAATTCAAACTTTGAATATAGCGAAAAATTTTCATTAAATTCCGTATAGTTTTGGATAATAGTTTCACTATAACTTTTATATTTTATTAAAGACCCAGTCCACTAGCTAATTCCTTTTGAAGAAGGTAATGGGTGTAAGTTGAATTTTAAACAGTTGTACCTACCTACAAAACGTCATCAACAACAGAATTGATTAAATTTAAAATTCGAACTTCCTGTTTGCGTTGCGCTTTTGATCATAATGAATGATTTCGAGTAGCAACAACGGCGAATATTAATATTCCATACTGCGAGTGAACGTCCGGTCTAGTGTTGGGACACGTGCTTACTTTTACGGTATTTCCGGTATTTGACACCCAGCAAAACAAATGAAAGATGTGATTACTCTACAGCGACGACACCTCGCTTAATCAGGGTGTTTTTTTAGCATATACGTACACATTGTACATGCAACTCAAAACGTGTATTTATCGAGGAATTTAACATTTTAAGTATGCGGTTTCATACGACTCCTTTCGTCAGCAACACCGTTGTTCACGAAATTTCAAAATGGGTAATTTCGGTTGAACTTGAGGCGAAAATTTCGGATTTTAACTATTTTGAAGCTGTCTTTTCAACGGAGTCGTCCAACGACTCGATGCACCCCACATTACCGATTTTCGCAAACACGATTTTATTCAGCACCTATCCAGATTTTCTGTTCAGCCATACCCCGACACTAGTCTGGCCGAAGTCAAATATTTACCTGCCACTTTTAGTCGGCAGTGCAGTCAGGACGTGGCCATTTTGGACACGGAATATTTTGTCACAGCTTTTTAACTTAACGCTCGTGTGGTGGCTAAATTATTTATTTGTCATACGAAAACTCGCATAAATTTTTATTCCAGAATCTACTCTCTGGGCTTCTTAAAGAAGATAAAAAATATATGACTCTTCAATACACTTGAAAAAACAGCTCTCAGCGGCGAATGTGCTGTCTTTACCAATAGGGATATCAACGCGCAATGGGGATGTTAGATTTTGATGGGACAGCGCTTATGAAAACGTTTAGCCTTTGTTTCTATTCAAAGTCTTTTTAACTTAACGCTCGTGTGGTGGCGTCACTTTGACTTCAAACTAAATTATTTATTTGTCATACGAAAACTCGCGTCTTTACGCGTAAATAACTAATGAAGTCAACTTATTTTGGACATGCGATGGTTACTAAGTAAGAGCCTGTCTACTACGTTACTAATTAATTTGTTAAATAAGGCATAGGTAGGTAGTTTTGAACAGGCATGAAATGACTGGTCAGTGTTCGTGGCCTTTCTTTAGGAAGGTGGGCGACAGAGAGGAGAAAAAATAGTGCACATTTTCCACGAAAACGTAATACCTAATACCGCTAACCTACTAAGCTTTTCAATCACCAACCTATAAAAATATAATAGATCGCTTAAATTCGATATTCTCAGCAAAGTACATAGTAAAAGCGTCATGTCAGCATGGCTGGTACGTGCAGAACGTGTTAAAACGGCAGGCTATTTTTCATACGGAATTCAGCATTTTACAATAGTTATTTTTACAACAAGAGTGAGGTTTATTTTTGCTTCGAGTGCTCCCGAGAGAGCAAAGGATATTGCAAAATTAACCATAATATGTTTGAATGATAAAAATAGTGCCTAGTAGTAGCCAAAAATGGACCAATTTGTGATGGAGTAATATTGGAAGGACGACATGAAGTCGGGGCCTTCTCAAGTGAACAAAACTAGAAATTGGCATTTTGGCTGAGGCTAATATGCTTTTGTTTTATTTGCGAGGAAACTTCATAAATCTAAGCCTTTAAATTAGTTTCGTGATAAATTTTGAAATTCGCAGGCAGCATGCGTTGGATTTGCTTACGTTTCATTGAATAAAAAAAGGATGCGCGGCAAAATCACTTTCTTTAAATTTATATTAAAATTGTAAAATTAAGAACTATTTTAGAAATTGTAACTTTAAGAACTACGACTTACTTGTTTCAGAATTTTTTTTCGGGCCTACGATTAGGACTGAAATGTATGTACTTATAGAATTTCATTTTTGTTGTCGTGTCGTGCCGCTGCCCACCTGACGACTTAAACAAGTCGATTTTGGTATTCTTTTATTTGAAATAATGCCGCCATTTACGAGCAAATGGAAGAAAAGATGGTTCTGTGCTTCGGCGGAGACGTTGAGCCGTTGTCGTTCCCGATTGCTGTCTATTAAGTACTTAGACATGTCAGCGGCTCGCTATTAATCCTTAGTACTACTACTAGTAGTAGGTGTCAGAGTTTTCGAAATGGTTGAAAAAATCTGACACGAGGGTTCGTCAGAAAATCGAAATTCGAAAAATAGAAATACAAAATTGAATCACGAGCGAAGCGAGCGACATCCTTGTTCTGTGGTGTGTATGAATATGAACCAAAAGTGTTCCTTCTATTTACGGGACACGGGGACACCCTGTACCCGCAGTCGGTGTTGCCAGCATGCGTGCGAGCATCGTAAACAATCTGGCCAGTTTACCGCCCCCGTTTGTGCACTGTTTACAGAATCACAACAGACTCAAACCAAGGGAAGTATAGTATAGCAGTAGTGCAAGGGAGGTATCAGACGGGAGTCCTATGACTTATGAGAAATTTTTTTGGACCTTTCATACTAATTGACTTGGTCAGTGGGTATGTTATTTTGTATGGTATTTTGTATGTTATTGTTGTTGTAGTCCTATGGTACCCCGCTGGTACAAAGGCCCCTGGAGAGTATGGGAAATTTGTATGGGAGGTTCAAAAATTTATTTCATATTTCGACCTATGTTCATATATAGCAGTAGTGCAAGGGAGGTATCAGACGGGAGTCCTATGACTTATGAGAAATTTTTTTGGACCTTTCATACTAATTGACTTGGTCAGTGGGTATGTTATTTTGTATGGTATTTTGTATGTTATTGTTGTTGTAGTCCTATGGTACCCCGCTGGTACAAAGGCCCCTGGAGAGTATGGGAAATTTGTATGGGAGGTTCAAAAATTTATTTCATATTTCGACCTATGTTCCTTGGGGAAATTTGTTCAGTTTCATGGGCTGGTTCACCTCTGAAAATATTTACACCATTTTTTTTTACACCCTGTATTTCGCTACCTTGTTGATGATTTCAAAATCTACTCGCAAAGTACTATGATAAAGGTTACATACACCGTACAACCACGTGCTGCCTTGACATTTCTAGGCACCTGCATTTACTGGCAAGTTGTAAATACATAGTAGCTCTTGCAAAATACAAAACTATTCTATTCGCAAAACGCAGACGCTATTTTGTCGTGGTGCCTACAGTCAAATCTGCGTAAACAAACACATTTTGTCACAGGAATGGACCTTAAAACTATGAAACAAAAAACTGCATCAACTAGTCTATTTGTGTATCACCGTACGTTTGCACATCTTTTGGCTTCACGGAAACTTGGAAACTATTACATAAGAATTAAAGTTAGAATTGTGTTGAGAGTGAACCAATTAACTCTGAACAACGGTTTGAGGGCACTAATGCCAGTAACATGACGGAACCATTACGTCGTCGTCTGAGGAGGCCTTTAGACGGAATGCTGTAGTTAGCACAGACCCGTAACTGCTGGAAAAGTCATAATAAAACACCTACATAATATCAAGCTATAGTTAGGATTCTTTGATAATATTATACAGGGCAGCTCTCGGAATATTGATAGGGTGCATTTTAAACTATGAGCTGAACAAATTTCTTTCGGAAGATACTTCAGAAAACGTCTTTTCGACCTTCCACGTTAAAAGCAGTCAGCTGATTTTGCCTTTAGATAAGGGGCCGACTAATCTTTTGTTGTTTCCTGATAAAATATTTTCTAGGGAATAGTTGTATACTGAATGCACATTAAAACTATTCTGCCCCTCACACTCTGTATAACCTACCCAACACACAGACCTATAAATTCGCGTGTACGGCAATGTGATCAAAACAGAAGGTAGAGTTCAAATTAACAAAATTTTAACTTTCTATGTCGTTAAAAGTTCATCAGTTTATTTTAGACTGTAGACTGATATCTACGCCGTAATAGGTGTAGGTATACTTTTGTGGCTGTTGTAGTAGTAGGTAGGTATAGGTGCTCCTACACAGGTTTGGTAGGTGTTTCTAACATGCTGCCGTGTGGTGTCTTAAGATTGCATCACCCCATTGTGGGTGTCGTAAAAGGCGATTAAGGAATATATCCAGGGAACGGGCAGCAGGGTACCCTGTGAATATCTACGATATCTTGCACTGCGCTCGCCAATCCGCCTGCCAAGCGCCCATGGGGGAGGCCCATGTCCGCAGTGGACTTTTGTGGCTGTAGAAGTAGTGTTTCCAACAGCCGGAAAGAATGAACGGAAACGATGAAACACCGAGCAAATCAGTTCAGAGTCAGCTAACTTTTGTTTCTTAAGATAAATATTATGACTCTTCAATTGACTTTAAATCAACAGCAGCCCTGGGCGACGGATGTGCCGTCTTCACCGTCAGCGCAGAATAGGGACGTTATAATGGGACAGCGTTTACAAAAACGTTTAGTAATTGTTGCTATTCAGAGTCGGATAGTGCTTTTTACCATGGGAAAATTACTTATTTTAGAAAATGAAAAATAAAATAATAAAAAATAAAATGATTTATTAAAGACTTACTTCACAAATTACATGTGTACTACTAAATTAGATTATTATTAAGACTAAGTGTATCATGTGCCTGAACTAGGATAAACCTGTATCTCAGGCTAAAAAGACTTAAATAACAGAGTTGGTAATACTTACTTTTAAAATAGGTACATAAAACTTATTTTAAAATACATCAGCGGCGGATTTTGCTGCCTTCACCAATGGGGACATCAGCGGGCAATGGGGTCGCTAGATTATAATGGGACAGTGCTTACGAAAACGTTTAGCCTTTGTTTCTATTCAAGCCGGGTAGAAATGGAGCTGCTTCTTACCGCACACACATCACGCTTTTAGCCCTTGCAGGTTAGATAGAGCGCGAAGGACCGTAACTGTGACTCTTCAATACAATCCTGTCTTCACCGTGAGTCCGCAATGGGGACGTTAGATCATAATGGGACAGCGCTTATGAAAACGTTTAGCCTTTGTTTCTACTCAAAGTCGGGTAGAACTACAGCTGGTTTTTACCTTACACATATCACGCTTTTAATCCTTGCAGGGTAGATGGAGCGTGAACATCAGTAACTTTGACTCTTCAATACAATCCTGTCTTCACCGTCAGTGCACAATGGGGACCCTAGATTTTAATGGGACAGCGCTTATGAAAACGTTTAGCCTTTATTTCTATTCAAAGTCGAGTAAAAATTGAGCTGTTTCTTACCACACGCACATCACACTTTTAATCCTTGCAGGGTACATAAAGCATGAGCGACCATGACTCTGTAATACACTTTAAATCAGTCGCAGCTCTACAGCAGCGCAGCCATCGCCGACGGATGTGCCGTTTTCAATGTCAAATGCGGACGTTATAATATAGCAGTGTTTGTTTATGAAAAGCCTAAGAAGTTTTATATCCAAAATCGGGTAGGTAGTTAGTAAAGCTACTTATTACTATGTGCATTATCGTTTCGCGTAAAATGAGTGAATCCTCTGTGCTTGTCTCTAAAAGACGGGATAAAATATACATACCTAAGTGTAATAGTATTGCAATTCGAATGCCTATCCGTCAGCTTATCTATGCTCAAAAGTAGGCCGAAAATTCTTGTAATGTCATTCATGTTGATAAAAAAATATCAAAGTAATCAATTTTCACGGGTTCCTTCGTCGATACTTGACTCTACCCTGAAATTATCTCATGCCATGAAATTACCACCCTGTATAGACTTTAAATCGACGGCAGCAGCCGGCGACGGATGTCAGCGCACAAATGGGCATGTCATTATACGACAGGGCTCCAATGAAATTCACTATCCTACTGACAGGAGCCTGTTTGGATTACAATGCTGCTTATTGTATGGACGTTATTACTAGAACCTCAAGGTAACCAGCAATGTATGGAAAATTGAGCCTCATCCGCAAAGTGTAAAAGCAGTTTCACTCCAAGCCTGACGATTGTTCCCATCCAATGCTTCAGATTCGGAGCGGAGGAGGCGTCATTTATGAATAGACCTGAATTTTTGACAACGAATCTTTTGGTTGATTTATACCCTTATCAAAGTGTATACAGAGCGCGCTGATGATTAAAGGTTAGATTTGTTGGGCGAAGGAGTGAGTGATGAATTTTATTGGATGTTAACTCTAGAGTAACTCTGCCCGAAATACGAGTCATAAAAGCACTTTAGTATAGGTAGGTTAGGTATAGCGTCGCAGTTTGAATTGTCTGAATTGTTTGTCTGATTCTGAGAATTCTGTCATCATATCAAATCCGATCGTACGATCTTTTTCTGTCGACTCTTTTACCTATGCCGTGTGGGCAGTAGTGCACAGAATCGAAAAACGACCCGACCTGACCCGACGACTATGCATTCACACCACACTCACAAAAACTATTAGCCATTCTCAACACATTCAGCTCATCCTAGGCCAAGTTTGACGTTGAACAAAACATCAAAGCGAGTCATAATCGTGCCGCCCGCCCCGCACCCCGCGACCCGCGCGCTACGGGACAAAACGCGGGGCATAAATAATGCAACTACAGTGACGTCACCAGCAGTCCCTTTAAACGGGACATTTGAATAGTAATGCCACACGGTCTGTTTGCGAGCGCGGGGACGGATTTGGGACATTGTTTTGGTGAGGTATTTTTTAGATTTGAAGATCTTCACATGAGCTCATTTTGGTCTACTATTTAGTCGGACGTAGGCCGCCAGGGTACGCTATGAGGTACGTAGCTGCTCCTGTTTTGCACGACCATTGCCTATGAAATGTTTTGATTAATAAGTGGCTTGGTTTTATCAATTAGGCATGATACGTTCGTAGGTATGTTTAATGGATAGATACGTGTTAATGGTTTGAAAAGGCATAAATTTTCTGCGCAAGTTGTCGTAATTATAATGTTTTATCTAATTTTAAAGCATATACCTACTTTTAAGTGTGACTACGTTAGATCAAAGTTGAACAGTAAATAAAGGTACTTCGGTAGTGTGGGACACCAAATCGACTTGCTACTGGACGCACTTTGGAGCTATAGGTTAGTATAGTATTCTTTGACTTTTGAGTCAGTATTCACAATTTATTGTGATGAATAATAGTAATGCATGTTTGAGAAAACAATGTGTGTGTGTGTGTCGCAAGAATAGCTAAGCTTGATAGAAATACAGTCCATCGCAGTAGACTGTAGACAAATTAAAATTTTATAACAACAGCCACAAACAGGAAGTCCAACGCTAGCAGAACAGTAGGTGATTAAAGAATTTCCACGAAAATGAATACCTCGGGGAGACAATAGTTTGTTTTCATAAACAAACAGATGGAAACCACGATGTAGACAATGTAAATGCAACTGGGACATGTTGGTCGCCAACTGGAATTTGGAACGATTAAAATTTGTGGACAACGTTCAGTTGGATGGAATGTTGATATAATACTCGTAGGGTTGCGAACAAGCAGCCGATGGAAGAAAACAGCCACAACAGTCCACATCAGTGTCCGGCGTGCCCCAACACCTGCACAAAGGACGACCTTATGACAGCGTCTGCCAGCGCTGTTAATGTGGCCAAGTTCTGGGCTACGACGGTGTAGTGTCTGCCATCGACACGCTAAGAAGAAGAAGTCCACATCAGGACATGGGTCTCCCCCTAATCACTATACTAAGCACTATAAGATGGCAGGCAACGCTACTGCCCACTCCTTGACAATAATTCTCCCTCAGTTACTTTTTACGACACCCGCGGGAGGAGTAGGGGTGATGCTAATCTGAGCTGGTACCACACGGCAAGAAAGGTCGGAAGACGCCATATGAAAATCCTCAGTATCAGCTTTTTCTCTTCTGTACCTATCTCCAGGTAAAGTAGGTACTCCTTCTTTTTCTTTTTGTGTGTGGCACCGAGTCAACGAACAACCCGATGAACTTTTGGATGGTACGATACTGTACTATTTGGTACTAAGAATGATATCTATTCTACACTATCTCGAAGTGTGAAATGAAATGCTTTTTCAGGTTTAGAGTTTTTAGGGTCCGAGGATGATTCAGTCAGACCGGGTTTTCTCCAACTTTTATGTTTAGGAGGAAATCGCTTCCAACTTTGATTAAGGAATGTAATTTCTTTTTCCTCTTTTAAGTACTTTTAACATAAGTAATTCAAACATTTCTTTAGTTATAAAATGAAAAAATTGCCAGTTATTTACCCTGTGGGGAATCCGCTCCGCTTTGAGGGTGTTTAATAATTGTCCAGTCTGAAATAATTTCCTAGCGCTGAAGAATCTGGGCCGGTGCGGGAAAAATAAATGCGAATAATCAACGTAAGAAGCTATTATTTTAAAAGCTTTAGGCCGCAGCGGTAATAAGAGCTTTCTACGTCTGTAATAAAGCTTGCTATTCTCTGACGTGTGCTGGTATTACCATGAGTTATCATTATTGTTTGACAGTTCATTATTTACGTGTCATGTCAATAAGTTTAATTCGGCCAGTAACATTGGTCGTGTAGTAACTAAGTTCTAGAAAGACATGGCTAACTTTGAAGTATCTTTTCTAGACTAGAAAAACAGATAGAAAACATTTTTATTAGTCAGTTGGTACGTAAATTTTGTTTTATGAATATTTTCATAATTAAAGAAAAACTCAGTTTTTCCATGCAAAATAAGAACCTCAATCAAGGAAAGCAACAGCCAATTATTTTACACAATTTTGATGAAAGGCTTAGAAAAAGGTTAATATATGTAGTAAGTAACCAAATACTACATACCTTTCTCTACTTTTAATAAGGCGTTTTAAACAATTTTACAGCAGAGAAATACAGTAAAACAAGTTCTGTTCACAAAAATAATTCCATAAAACTAGTTCATAAATAAGTGAGTGAGGAACATAACAACCAACTAACCGGATGTTTAGTATATTACCACTTTAACTAGACAAAACTTTCTGAAATAACTTACCGTGTTGTTTCCGAAATAAACTCACAAGATCTATGGCAACACTGACAACCCTCTCAAACTAATATTAGTTTCGCGTTTCGTTCAGACGGCTGTAAATCTAACACTTTACTGTTTTGGCACTAAGCGGCGACCATTTTACGTTTGCTGCCTACTCTACATCTTCTTCGAACAGTTTGTACTCGACCAAGATTTTCACAGACGCAATGTTAAATTTGTCGCTAATAGAAACAAATTTGGGAACCAGTTTACGTTTGCCGTCTTTAGTATAATCAAAGAATACTAACTATAGCTACCCGCTGTATAAATTTTAATTAGAAAATTGTGATTGAAATATTACTGATTGCACTGGTTTTAGTTATAAAGTAGGTTATGATACTCATGGACAACATTTATAATTTCAACACTCCTTAAGTACGTACAAAATTACATTCCAACAAAAGGAAAATAAAAAAAATCCGCTTTATAACGATGCGAAGTGCAATACCATTGTTTAAATATTAATAATAGATAACACATATGAAACATTGTTAAAAATAGTACAATCCTACTACTATTATAAAGGCGAAAGTTTGTAAGTATGGATGTATGGATGTTTGTTACTCTTTCACGTAAAAACTACTGAATGGATTTGAATGAAACTTTACCACAATATAGATTATACATCAGAATAACACATAGGCTATAGCTTATACGAAGACGGGACGAACCTGAAGTCCACGCGAACGAAGTCGCGGGCAAAAGCTAGTTGTTTAAATATTAATAATAGATAACACATTTGAAACATTGTTAAAAATAGTACAAAATATCAAAAAGGATGTCCGTACATTTTACCAAGAGCACTTACAAGATTTCAATAGCTCTCCGAAAGTTCATACTCAGGAGTAAAGTCCTGCGAATAAAGAAAAAAAAACTCCGTTTATTGTCCACTATTGTGTTCAAAACGGAGCACACATTCGAACTGCCCCCTCGTAGTACGGTTTGCCTTCAAGCTACTATGAAGATTTTTATTTGTAATTTCTGTAAATACCTACGATTGGTATCGTTGGATTCCTTGTCATGTCCACAATACGGAACTGTCGGTCGTAGAGTGCAAAAGTGGGGATAGAGGGTGGGGGGGGGAATCAAAGATGGCGGAAGAGCAGTTTGGTTTTTACGCTGTAACTCGACATATACTGTACCGATTTAAAAAATTATAATTGCGTTTTAAAGCTAATAAACTGTTGCATGTTTCGTCCATAGACATATAATACTTATTTATTATAGTTTATGAGTTATCTTCTAAATTAAAGTCTTGCAGTAAATACTCTAGTTTTTAAGTACGGATTGTTCGAAAACCAGTAGCTTTTCGAAAAAAATAGTTCAGTAATAAATTATAGAGCGGACATTCAGCTATTCAAAAATGTAAGTTTAATTGAACTGGACCCTGAAATCACTAAGATATACCTATTCGCGTGAACCGAGTGGTGTAGTCGCGTACAGATGCGCTTACTATTGACGCTGCTGTCAAAGTACTTTCTACGTATATATTTATAAATTTTTTGTTTGTATGACAGGAACTTGCAAGGAACGTATGAATCCATATATCTTAAGAATCCAAATCTCACCAAAAACATTTTGTAAAAAACATGCCAAGTCTCGCTGGAACTGCTTATTTATTTTTAAAAAGTCGTGCCAAGTATAACGTTCCAACTGGCTTTAAAAAGGATCTAGTGAATTGAAACTAGACTGAAATTATAATTTAAGTTAAATTTGTTTATTATTTACATTAAAAAGTATTGAACTATGATTTTGATAATAAGTTTAATCACAATCTTGATTGAAAGACTCTTCAGAATTATATTGATTGAAACATGAAACAGAATCGATATGGCAGACGCCCTTCATACAATTTAGCCGCTTCATAACACAAATGCACTTCGTTGTTCGGCAACCTGTCGCGCATTGGCATGATATTAATTGTACGTCTTTCATGGATAATGGAGGACGCAAATTAGTCACTAGCACTAATTTGTCGCTTTTTATTTGCCAACCACATGTTCATGGTGGGGGTAAATTGTGTATAGGCTTGTGTGCTGTCCTCCAAATAAATGTTTGGTAAGTAGCCCTACGAAGATGTTGCTCTAATGCTCCTTTGGTGGGAGGTAGTTTGTCCAGATTATTAACACTTTGGAACATAGCTGCTCTAAGATGATCTATATCATCATGTGTTCTTAATTGAGGTTTTTTTCGTAATAAATCTCAATGATCAATTATTCAAGGCAGCCTGTTTATGTTAAATAACAACATTTGGGCAAATTGATCACCTATAGGTACGATTAAGAAGAAGAAAGACTTTTCGACGTTATCATAAATTCCAGGATGCTGGAAGCGCGAGGCGCCGTGGATGCTTGAGCGCGCGAAAATAAAAATTTTGTTGCACTTACAATTTTTGTACACCGTGGGTACCAGCGCTACCTAACCGCCGCGCTGGAGGGCGCCGGCCCCGGAATTTCCCGGTTCGCCTATGCACCCCCGAAAGAACGTCCGCCGAAGGTCGCTATCAGAGGCCTCCCGGTGAACACGGAACCGGAAGACATCGCGAAGGAGCTGACTGCGCAAACTGTGGCGGGGCACACCCCGCCAACCACACTGACTGCCTCGTACTGCGCCGTGAAGTACGGAACAAGAGAGTGGGTACAGCGCCTCTGACAACGAAGCCCGTCGAGCCGAAGAGGACGGAAGCGGCACCGCAAGGAGAAACCAACCGGCAGGTTCTCTCATGGCGGCCGCCAACGCCCCCAACAGAACATCGTATCATCGACGAAGAAACGGAAGCCGGGGAGGCGGAGGAGGCGACCATCGCCCTCGCCCGCTCAGGACGTGGAAAAGCAGGGCCAGCCGCGTCAAGAGCCACCCACGGGTTCGCTGGGAGTGGTCGGCACCTCTTTGGCTGAACCTCAGAGGGAGAAGCCGAAGCCCCAATCGGCCCTAAGAGTAAAGACGAAAAGAGCAGCCGTCCTACAAGAGGACAGACAGGTCCTGATCCTGGCGATCAGGACCCTCACTGATGTTTTGGCCGAACTCCGTGAAGGCGAAGACGCGGCCAGAGGGCCGGGGGGAGGAAGGATCATCAGCTATAGCCTCCAGCGCCTGATGTCGTCCTTGGCGACGTCACGACCGCCATGGGCGGCCTGGAGGCTAAAGCGCTCAGATAATCTGCTCAGGGTGGTGCTGTCTAAGCATAGCCTGACGTGGCCGTCGCCTGCCCACATCCACTACTCCGTGTCGAGTAGTCAGGATCGTGGGCAAGCACAACGAGCCCAGGAAAGTCCACCAGGGGACGAGCGGCCGCTGGCTAATGGGCACTAGCTGGACCTCCCCCAATGGGGAATCACCCGGCTGGTACGACCTCGCCGCGGCGTGAAGTCCTCCTGGCACCCGGACCACCTGCACCGCACTTACCCTAGTGCCCCCATCGCCCCGCCTGTATTAGCAGGCGGCGTTTAGCACCCACGTCAGTGAGGCCGTAGCCTCGGAGGCGTCTCCCCGCCGGCTGCTGAGCAGCCGCCGAGAAGAAGACAACGGACAGTGACTAGTTTGCGTCCTCCATTATCCACGAAAGACATACAATTAATATCATGCCAATGCGCGACAGGTTGCCGAACAACGAAGTGCATTTGTGTTAAAAAGGCTAAATTGTATGAAGGGTGTCTGCCATATCTATTCTGTTTCATGTTTCAATCAATATAATTCTGAAGAGCCTTTCAATCAAGATTGTGATTAAACTTATTATCAAAATCATAGTTCAATACTTTTTAATGTAAATAATAAACCAATTTAACTTAAATTATAATTTCAGTCTAGTTTCAATTCACTAGATCCTTTTTAAAGCCAGTTGGAACGTTATACTTGGCACGACTTTTTAAAAATAAATAAGCAGTTCCAGCGAGACTTGGCATGTTTTTTACAAAATGTTTTTGGTGAGATTTGGATTCTTAAGATATATGGATTCATACGTTCCTTGCAAGTTCCTGTCATACAAACAAAAAATTTATAAATATATACGTAGAAAGTACTTTGACAGCAGCGTCAATAGTAAGCGCATCTGTACGCGACTACACCACTCGGTTCACGCGAATAGGTATATCTTAGTGATTTCAGGGTCCAGTTCAATTAAACTTACATTTTTGAATAGCTGAATGTCCGCTCTATAATTTATTACTGAACTATTTTTTTCGAAAAGCTACTGGTTTTCGAACAATCCGTACTTAAAAACTAGAGTATTTACTGCAAGACTTTAATTTAGAAGATAACTCATAAACTATAATAAATAAGTATTATATGTCTATGGACGAAACATGCAACAGTTTATTAGCTTTAAAACGCAATTATAATTTTTTAAATCGGTACAGTATATGTCGAGTTACAGCGTAAAAACCAAACTGCTCTTCCGCCATCTTTGATTCCCCCCCCCACCCTCTATCCCCACTTTTGCACTCTACGACCGACAGTTCCGTATTGTGGACATGAAAAGGAATCCAACGATACCAATCGTAGGTATTTAGAGAAATTACAAATAAAAACCTGTTTCTAGAGCACTTTTGCTCAAAACTGACCGTACTATCGGCGTTGAGCCCGTCCGTAAATTTTCTTTCTTACACTGTTACGAAAGGACATATTAAATGAAGATTCAATATGTTAGAGGCTTTGGCCCGCAAGACACCATTAGGAAGTGGCGGCACGGAAACCCCTCGGAATGTCATGCCTCGTTCACACCAACACATTAAGACAAGCGAACTACTGTACTCCACTCTTTATGGTATTAATACAGCGTTAGAGCGCTGTCTCAGGCGCACTTTTAAAACAAATGACGCTATCCTGTTCGTCACGATTACTTACATGAAAACTATCGCATAAACTCCGTTCAGTAAATAAAGAAATGTTTTATTACCCTATTAAATCTCAATTAGTTAGTTATCAATAACAACATCTAGGAATGCTTTTGCCTAAAAGGCATCGCAAAAAAAGTCACTCTTTTTTGTAGTTTACCTTAACTTTAGTTGACTGAAAATGTTAAATGTTCATCATATTTGTATCCAATTTTGGGACTAGTTTAATACAATATAAAGTGTTTTAGAGTTTTATTTGTTAGGCATTCCAACATTTAGACATATGATTTTAACAACTATTAAAGAAACTATAGTCCTATTTTTTGCTTAATTAAATTAAATTACCTAACCTAACCTAACTTAACCAACGGATAAAAAGCCAGTAATAAACAAAAGTAATTGCTAATTGTCTAACTATTCTTAAGACAGTGTTCCAGTAGTCGGGAGAGAGTGAACGAAGCATAAGCACGGATTCCGATGAAATGAAAGGATATGCAGTGGAAAAGTCCTCGACCCAAGGTGAAAATATCTAGCGGGAAAATTATTTACACTACATAAAGCTTTTATCTTTACAAATACTTCACAGCTGTAGAGTCAACGTTTTCGACGTGACGTCTTATAATTGGATGGAGTCGGCTGCACCCACCAAAAACTAGACTCATGCGGCGTTACCTTGCTCTGAGCTGTTTCATTTAAGGTTTGAAGTGCAAGCGTGAGCGCAGTAAGCGCGACAAAGAAGCAAAATCGGCAGCGTATATGTAGCAAACAAATAAAATTGAAATTTTCTTTTGAAAAGTGCAAGTATTCCATCAGTATTTTCTTATGTCACGTTTAACTATCGTCAGTAATTAAGTCCAGTTCAATTTGTTGGTTTTCCTTTATTCAAACACCAATTTGTATTTTTTTGTAAGTTGTACTCGTAATTTTCCTTAGTTAGTCTTTGACTTCATAACAAGATTGAACTAAGTTTGAATCATTAATTCATCACTTTATAACTAATCGCAGGTATTTGTATTTGCAGAGAGGTAATAACGGTTTTGATTTGAAGCAAAACTATATAATTAATTTTATAAACTTTACAGACATTTACTTAGTTAATTTATCGTTATTATAGTGGTTCAGACAATTTAAAATTCGAAATCTATCCAACTTAATCAGCTCTTTGGTTCAGATCATAACTCTATACCAAATTTTAAAAAGCTGACTCATGATTCCATGCCTCAAAGTATATAAATACATCATATGAGTGGTTATTCGTTTTACGAGAACTTATTTTGTACAATAATTGTAAAATAATGACGTATAAGCTAAAACCTTTTTTTTTGTATGTTTGTCATGATTTTTATAAAAATTTTAACATAACCAGAGTTTACGAGACATAAATGAGACACGTCTAATGTATATCTTCTGGACATGAATGGGAGGTCAAAGACCTCCTTACATAATTTCAACAGTCATTCCTACGTGGACACAACTATTATCATTAAAGTGTCATATAAATAATGAAGAATAGAGTGGACTACTGGAAAACTCATTCATAGGTATAAATTCAGAGCAAGGGGATTGCTAAGAGGCAGCTCTACCCGCAGGCATAATAATCCCGTAAAAAAACGTAGGCCCGAAATAAAAATTCTTCAGTATAACTTAATCAACTCTTACACGAAATATAGCATTTTTATGTCCATGTACGCAGTTTTGTTATTAAAGCATACGCCTGGTCAGTTTGTGTCAGAATCTCTGTGTGTAGGTGTGAGTGTTCTCTCTGAAACTTTTTCTTGCTCTGAGACTTTAAAGGGAAGAATCATAAAATTATTTTACAAATGGTCATTAATACAAAAAAAAACAAAAAAAAAATTAGAAATCTTAACAGTAGATCTTCTTATCTTAAAATTAATAAAAATACTAGATTTAGGCACATGTCGTCTTTGTTTTTGAACTGTCGGGATAGACTGTTTCGATAACTAGAGTCCTGTAAACTTTCGGCACAGTTTTCGCTTTGTTTTACGCAAATATATACTTTTCCAATCAACATCAAACAAACTAAACTCTAAACAAATATTATCAGCCTCGCAGTCGTTGTAAATCGATGTAATATCAAAACCAGGCACATCTTAATGTATTCCATCAAACAAGCGTTTAATTCGTAACGTGTTCCGATTCCTCAAAATTGTACCGTCAAACGTTTATAGCTGAGGAAACTATAAAATGCGGATAATCGTAAAAGCCGTCTTGGCCGCCAGCCAAGAATACCCGACAATGAAAAATAATTCCACATCACACTGCGAAGTTCAATGGGCTCTACGGAACTAAAATAACTTTACAATCCATTAGCTCTTCAGTATGACAGTCTTTTGATCTGGCATAAACACTGCAGCAATGGCAAGAATATTTGGTCGCCAAAGAATGTAGTTGGTTCAAAGTGGTACAAGAACTTTTACGTTCCATTTGCAATTTAAATCTGAGAGGAGAGGAGACTTTTGACAGATGCGATAAGTCGAAATCGTGTCCAAATATTTGGAAATGAGTAAATTGACAAAAACGAATGGGACAACAATACAAATGTAGGAAGTTTTGGTATATTTTATGTTAATCTTAGGCATTACCTATGGTGATGCGATCGAGCGCTTCTAACTTTATAAACTTTCCCGAAGATTTTCCTGTAACTGGCAGCTACATTTTTAAAACTAAATAAAAATTTTGATAGCCAATTCATAATATAACACTGGCAGGAAAATAAAGAAAAAGTTTCAAAAGTGAGTGCAGATACGAGTGCTAATAGGCATGCCTATGCCAAGTCTTCTGCCTGCTAATGTCACAGTTTTGCATCCAGCTAGTTAATTAATTGACGTGAGAAGTGATCTGAATAACAAAACCGACGCCGGTTAATTTTAGGGTTACACACAGCTGGGATTAAAATAAATGCCACATATTTCAGTGCGTTGTGGCATTCTCTTCGGATGAGCCAGTGGTTAAAATTGACCGCATTTTCAGCGAAGCGCTAAAAGATTTTTAATAAAAAAGGGCTAGCATCAAATAAAAATCTTGTATTATTCGTCTGTCTTACTCAAGTTTACAACCATTTTTTCCATTTCTTCTTGAATTTTAATCCGGAAAGAACTGACATTTTCATGACACAAAGCGCGGCGTGGACCAGTCTGCTATCAAGTGGACCAAAATGTAATTCATTCATCATTCTCCTTGCCTTATCCCGTTCTCTATCGGGGTCGGCTACCTAACCTAGGGGAGTTCACATAGAATTTGTAACGTAAATAAAGATCATAATTTCTTTCTTCAATGTTACATAATAATTATAAACAGCCTGAAGAAAATATACTTAACAGTGATTTTACGACATTCAATTACATCTTGTTAAAGTACTTTTAAGGTATATATTTTGCATTAATAAACATAATACGTTACAATAATCAAATTTGTTTGTGACAACCCTGCCGTTACACTACGCCGGAGACAGGGCGTTCACAAAACCGAATGCCTTAATTTAATATAAGTCAATTTGGGCCAATTTAATTTCGCGGCCATGCAGCCGTTTCGCGGCGCTACGTCATAAACTTATAGCTGTCTCTTTTACACGTATTGTAGTCGCGTCTGATAGACGTACGTAGGCACACTGTTTGTGACTTTATTGAATTGAAATTTGCGAAACGTTCATTAACGGGTTTTACGGCTATTAGGTTTAAAACGTTTCCGCGTAACCGAAAGGGATAAATAAATCGCTAATTACTCTAACAAATCTTTCAATTTTTTTTAGGGCGGGTTCAGGCGTATACGCAGGCTCTACACAACCAAAACTTGTCTTGGAAACTAACTAACTATATGAGCGAGTAGCTATAGTAAGTATTCTTTATATAAGGTAAACTTGAATTTTTCACACGCAGGTTTTTCATCATGCTAGAGAATAGTCAAGTAACCTAGAAGATGGAATAAAAATAAGACAGCACGAATCATCAGGGCGAGCATCCACAGAAGAAACACACTTGCTTGTCGAGGGTCAAAGAGTTTGAGAAACTGAACGACTTTCACTAAGGATTATTGATTGATCTTCCGTACTAAATGACTCGATCACTATTATGTGCCTCAAGGAAGTACATCCTGTACCTATGCCTATCAGGCAACACCATTATTAGCACTTATAGCTGTAACTTTCAATTAAGAATACTCTTGACTATAATTTGTTAATAATATAATACAATAAGATAAGACTGTTCCATGACAAATTATAGCGATTTGTCAGAATGCGTCTACCCTGATTGTAAATGGTTTAATATGATTTATTCGCCACGTGGTGTCTGCGTGCTAAATGAGTACATGTGAATTATGCTTTAGGTTGAAATAATAATGAAAATTTTACCCCACTAACTCAGAAAGAGAACTAAGTTTTTTGAGAGTATGTGTTTACAGTGCTGTGTGATGCCGACTTAGAATAGCATCTACCCACATCCTTACCGCGGATGTCGTAAGAGGCGACTTAGGGACTCGAGTATGTTGGTGTATTACAATTTTTAGGCGACAGGCTGACAACATGTTTTCTGAAACAACCTTAGAAAACAATCCTCAAATATGCCAGACGAATCCTTACGGCCGTTAACGCTATGCCTACCCCGCAAGGGATAAAGGCGTGATATATGTATGTGTTTACAGTACGTACATTCTTTTTCACGGGCTGCTTACCAAAAGAATTGAAGGATGGTGACATATTATGAGAAGTGGTTTCTTCTCAGCGTATTATTTCATAAATACGGAGTGGCGGATTATAAACACAAAATATTACTTTCAAACCACCGCGGTCAGATTTTTTGTTGTTTAATTATTATACTTGTTGAATATAAAAAAATTTAAGGCAAGTAGTTAATATTTAGTTATTTAATATATAATGTTTTGTATAGTCGGCCGGTTTATACAATAGTGATGTAAGTAAAGAAACAAGCTAAATAGTGCACTTCGAATACTTAGTTACCAGTGGCTAAAATGCGAAGACTGGGCTAATATCAAGAAACAACTAAGTACACACGCATCTCCAAGTAAAGGCCAAACATTATAAATTTTTACTATTACGAACTATGTTCCTTCATTTAAGTTGTACTTTATTATCAGTCTTTTCTCAGTTTTCAGTCTCTCTATTTTTTTCTTACCAAAAAAACAAAATATATTAATAGAATTGATAGTACAGTACAGTCATAATATGGAAACCTATTGGACTTGCTAAACTATTTCAAGTATGCATGTCTCGCGCAAGTCTGTATGTACTATTGACTCTGACTGTACCTAAATCACTATAGCAAGAAGAATTTTATAACTAAACTACCAAGTAATTGTGAACATTAGGAGGCAAATCAACAGTGGTCAAAGCAAAAAGAAATTGAAAAGTCGACCATTTTTGAAGAAAATAAAACTTAAAAGGATATTAATATTTTAATGAATGATTTACCTCCAAATCATACTCGTACATACTGCTTGTACACTCAGCCGCAAAACCTCCTCGTAGTTACCTGAAACATGAATTAAAACATTTTGAGTGAAATAATAACCTGGGCCAACAAAATTATGAATAGGTTAGTATAGCAGTAGTAGAATAGGTAGTTCAACAGACAGAGACCTTTTTACTGATTTTACACGTTGTTGAGGGCATTATAGTGAACAATTTTCATAATGGCACCAATTCTGAAAAACAAGAAAATTGGATTCGATATCTTCATCATCATTTGCCTGCCCTTATCCCAATTAATTTGGCGTCGGCACAACATGTCTTTCTCTTCCATTCATTTCTATCCGCCGCAGTATAATCTTCGTTTATACATTTTGACTCATATTATCTTTTATACAATCAATCTAAAAAATTTAGGCCATTCTCTCCTTCAGCGTACTATGATTCCTGGAAATTCCTGATACATTTCAGGCAGTTGTGGAATGCATCAACATCTCATCTCAACAACCTTGTTTGTTATGCTATTATTTATTCACATAAATTAGATTGAATTTATAAACCTTAACAAATCCTTGCTCTCTATGATTTCCCTAGGGCTGCCAGGGTTGAATGAAAGAAGCACAGGCATAAAAACAGCCTAAGTTACGCTAATTTGAGCTTGTAGGTATCTACCGCTAAGAGTAGCTTAAAATAGCTTAGCTTATCAGCTATTGCTTAATAGAATGATAAAATTGTAACTTTTACCTACCAACTAAAAATTTAAAATCAACGGACCAAAAATGTAATTACCAAAAAAGAAATCGTTTTTATCTCGGTTTGTTACTTGTTTGGACTTCGTTGGCGTCGTGAGTCAATGTTATGATCATAAATTATAATATTTATCCTGGTACAAAATAATACAAAAGGTTGTCATCAAAACTATCTGCTGCACGATTCGCGATTCATTTTTGTACTTCCTGCCATGCGTGCGTTTGCATGTGATTTTTTGCAACCTTTTAATCGGTAACACCGGATCGACAAAATACCCAAAAATAATGAACTACACTAAGTTAGATTATTCTGTTAGTTAGCAAAATAATAGCACACATTGTTCTACGAACATTTCGACCACTGAACAACTTATACCTAACTTTTCCTATAACGCGCCTATCAGTAGGTACTTATAGAATATAATTTTACGTTTGCACTTACTATGCTTTGATTACATCTAAAATATACAAAATACTCATGTGATTCGGTGATTTGATTATGGCCACGGAAAGGACGTTGTAATAAAAAAAAATAGTTCTATGACATTGGTCCTAAATAGCATTTGCTAAAAAATATGGAAATTTCAGAAAAATCGACTATAAGAAGTGTACCTAAAACAGAATCTGAAACTGAACTGTTAAGATGCGAAAGCAATTTCAACTCTCGCAGCTTCTTAGGTTCTATCAGCAGAACATCAAAAGACCCATTTAAGGGACCAAGTAATATTGGTTATTTATACAGTAACTAAGAAAAACTACTATAAGATGGTCTCTTTTTAAACGTAGGTTGATGTGGTGCTGGTAGTACAAGCTTTCAATCTCATTCTGAAGGTAATTTGCGCCCGATTAGTTGCTTCAGTAGGTTCACCATTTTGCGCGGAGATTGCTTGGCGATTTCTCTATTCTTACGAAACCCTACCGATATTGTAACTTTTAGTCCTACATACATAAACACACAATATTTAGTCCCAGTTTTTTATTGATTGATGTAACATCGTCCTGAAGTTATTGAGCCTTTGGACTGAATTTCAAAATGGTTTAATAAATTTATTTTATACTTGCGTTGCGATTGGTTTTTAAGTTGCTATGGCAACCTGTGACAGCTGCATTGAAATGTGACGCCATGCACCATACATAATCTCCTATTTCTCTATCGTTATTAAACAAAACATCGTCAAAACACCGCATCCAGTAGAACGCCGCAAAATCAAGCGATGGCCGTAATCCTCACCTATGATTTGAGAGTTCATCAAACACTACACCAACAATACACACCTACAAAATGTTTTGTATCAAAATTAGGGGTATAAATACGAGAGTTCATTGACCCTTAACCCGAAGCGAGATGCACATGAAATATTCAGCACTCCATTTCCTCTCCGCCAGTATGAGAAGGGGTAATTACCGCTTGACAGTTCCCAAGATGTAGCAAGAAGTGTTCTGAGTGGTAAAACTTGTTTTCTAAATATCTGTCATAATAACTAGTCAACTAAATTGGTGAGGTCAACTCGGTAAAGAGAAATGTTTGTTTTTGAAACACGAGGATTGGCAAGAGTTAGCTGTCTGCATTTCTGTACTTTAAAATAAATAAATTTAGAGAAAAGATTTGTATTTTTATTGGTGTACTTTAAATTTTATTTGTCATGTATTGGCTCATAATCTTGACCGATGTAAACTTGAAACATTAATTGACTTTTTTGTCACTGCACTGCTTGGAATCGTTCAATTTAATAAAGAAACTTTCTTGACTTAGTTTACATAGTTGAATATTTATGGCGTGTGATGCCGGCTTAGAATAGCATCACCCCATCGCTTTCTTTCCCATGGGTGTCGTAAAAACCGACTATGGGTCGAGGGTTTCATGTGTATTGCAATTTTAGGCGACAGGCCATGATACACGACTCATCTGAAACGACCCTCAAACATTTGTCAGACGTGGCGATAATGACCGTAATTTTACGGTCGTCAGCGCTCTGCCTACCCCGCCAGGGATAGAGGCGTGATTTGTGTGTGTGTAATATTTATAAAATCATAGAGTCGAGAGCTTCCGTCCCGCTGTAAAGTAATTCGTAACGGGCTCGCGACAGCTGTTCGGATTAATTTTATCTTCCGATGTGTAGATATTTGTAAAATGCCGTTTTTCTACACTGGCTATAAATAAAGTCACATGCGCGTGAAAAATGTGGCACAATATACCGGGTGTTATTTGGTGTTACAGTAAAATTGAGTTTTAATAATGATATCGTAAAACAGCGTTTCGGTAGGTACAATCTGTACCACAATTTCTAAGGTTTTTTACGTAAAATCGTGTGAATAGGTTCACTAATGCTACAGTAACAACAGTCCACTGCTGGACATGCCCCCCCCCCCCAATTTGGGAGTATTGCCATAGTCATAACGCTTGGCAGGCGGATTGCCGAGCGCAGTGAATATTTTGTAGATATTAACAGAAAACGCTACTGCCCCTTCCGTGGATGAGACGCCTTTTACGACAACCATGGGCAGAAATAGGGTGATGATATAATAGGATGTTAATCGTCTTCCCGTGTGGACTCGACATTTCCTCGTTTTGGAAAAAAAAACCCTTTTACTCAAGAGATAACGTAGCTTTTCAACAGTGAAATTATTTGTTGTGTACAAAATTTTTATAGGATTTCAGTTTTATAATGCTACACTAAGATCTGATATACTTCTAATTTCTCATTCTGTCATCTGTTATTGTAACTAACAAAATAAAATAAATAAAATATTAGTGATCCAATTCAAACCCCTAGTAACACTGAATCTGTTTGTAGCAACAGACCGGGTGGCAGAATGAAAACATTACATTTGCCTGCCGTCGCGATGTTTTATGAACCTAATTATGCCAACACCAATAAAACCGCTCGACTAAAACATTTGGCTGGGAACTAGACTGAAAGCTTGTTACGTTTCCGGTTTTAAAAACAGTTTTATGTAGGGTTTTGTACCTCGTAAAGAACAAATTCATGGATCGCATTATTGTTCGTCTGTGTATATCGTCCGACTTTCAATCGAGAAACTTTATATTAGGCACACTTGGACTTATCTAGATAAAATTCAAATCCTGCTCATATACTGCCCCTTCTTTAGGCTGTAAAAATATATCATTCTATGCGGCTGTTTACGCATGTTTCTATTAAATATGAAATAGACTGTCATATAAGTCCGTTCGCATCAAATTCACATAATAATGTCTGACGATAACGCAGGAGAAAAACATGCGAAATCGTAACTTTGACGAAAATTTCCAAAATACCTACTTACTTACCTACTCTCCGAACCCCATGAAATCGATCTAGGTAAATCTTTTTTAATCTCTGTTTGCATGTATTTCTGCCGATATTCTCTCGTAAGCCGATTCGAATGATCCTCGAGTACGGTCGGCAAAAAAACTGCAAGATTAACCGTAAAACCAGATATCCAATTAAAGTGCCACGTTAGATGGAATTTCATCATTCTGCGAATGTTTTGCCCGTGAGTCTCTTCCAGTATCTACTGGAATACTTATATGTACATACCTAAGTACATAAGTATTCCCTGAATTTCCCTGAGAAGATTTTAAAAGAAAATTGTGCAAGAGCGGCTCAATACAAAAATAATTACAGAAGAAGATAAATATTGATGAAACTAAAAGTTGATATAACGCAAGATGGTTCGTCCCTGATTTTGATAACATATAAATTGCTACGCTTTCTATTTTGCTGACGTTACAAAGATATATTTTTACATGTTTTTAAGGTGATGCGATTAGTTCCAAATCCCGCCGCGTTGATACTTTATTTTTCACAGTGCAACCCCCTAGCTCGGGATTACAGGCAGAATATATTTTTATATCTCAGTTTCTATTTCTATCTGCTTCAAATATCTATGTATAAGGCGGATCGCACACTTAACGCACGACGGAGCGCTAAAACATCGCAGCGGTATATCAGAACCCTACTAGAAATGTCAATCCCCATACTGCAACCGCTCAACCGCTGTGGACGCAGCACGATCGCAGTGTCGTCCGTCGAGCGCGGTTTTACGGTCTTGTATGGGGAGTGACGTTTCCAGTATAGATCTGACAGACCGCTGCGATATTTTAGCGCTCCGTCGTGCGTTAAGTGTGCGATCCGCCGTAGTAGCACAACCTGCTGTTTTAGCTGATCGTTTTCCTGTAGGAATAAGACTATTTCCTACAATGTATTATTTAAAAAAAACGCGTCAAAATACGTTGCATTGATAAAGAGAAGTTAGCTGCATCTATGAAAAATAAACATAAAAATTGACTCCTTTCAAATAATTATGTGTTACTGGGATGGGCAGGTCCGACCCAAGAATGTTGTAGTAAGTCAATTTCTATAAAATGAGGAAACGGTTAGTGAGATTTATCAAAGCTGCTTAGATTACATTTGGAATGGAATTCAACAGTAGAGTATATATTTCAGATGATTTACAAATAACCCGCTTAACGGTCTTCTGGTCTGTTATCGAATGGTCCGACCATTATTTCAAGGGAGTAATCCCTCATGTTCCCATACACACGCGTTTTTTTCGCCCGATTTACGTAAACAAATTGGCTGTCAAAACGTGTTCCGGGAGTACTGAGTTGAATGAATAAATCACCAAAAATCCTTGTTTACTTGTGTAATGTGGGTAAATAAACAAAATTTCATGCCACGCCCGTCATTTTCACCGTTTCCTCTTCTGTGGAAATTGAGGTGCGTTTAAGAACCGGGAAATTTGTTGTACGTGCTCGGATTATACGTTATTTTTTAATAAAAGTTGCGTATTACCGTGGGAATAAGGAGTTCTCACGGCATGTACTTATTTACATTAATATGAGAGATATGATCCCTACTGAGTAATTTACGTAGGTCAACCGCTCTGATAGACCAACTAGATGGCAAAGAGGAAGGTCGTGCCTTCCCTGGTAGAAATTCGAACCTCAGCAATAAGGCCGCCTATATTGTACCGAATTTTCTTTTTTACTATTCTTGTTTTGTGTTTTGTACAAATAAAGCATTTGTTTTATATTGTATTGTCGTACCTTATGGCATACCCTAGGGACAGCCTATGTCCAGCAGTGGACTGACTGATATGATCATCAGTTTCCACCAAAAGCAGATTATGTACGTATGAATAGTTAGTATTACATCGTACGTAGACTGGGTTTTCCATACAATAAGAAGAAGCAGAAGAAATAAGACGCTCTTTTTGCTCGATTTGTGAGGGCACTCATTATTTGTTTACGATAGAAATGAAAAATATGTCAATGCATTGCTCTAGCTTTTCTCATCCAATACTAACAAACATGAAACTCCTAACAAGAAAATACCAAAGAGCAACCTATAGACACGCAGAATGAAGCCATGCAAAACTATCGCAATTTAAACATAGCACACGTGAAACACAAACAAAACACGCTACATGTAAAAGATAGTTTATCTATAATGTTACTAAGTTACATAGGTATAACAAATCGTCGTACAAAAATTTAATTACATCGGTATAACAAATCATCGAACAAAAGTTACGTACATGTATGGTGTGTGATAAAACAAGAATGCGAGTAGGTAAAATTATCTTAGATCTGATGTAAATATCCCAATACAGACCTTTTATCTCACGAGTGCGCGTTAGCCATACTTGTGTGTTATCTTTCTCTTTTCGTTTTAGACTCCGAGTCGTCCAACGAAAAGAAAGAGAGATAACGTTTTAGATTCCGAGTCGTCCAACGAAAAGAGAGAGAGATAACATACAAGTTAACACATGGTTAATGCGCACTCTTGAGAAAGAAAGACTACACTGTACTGGGTAATGGAATTTTGGGTTATTGGCTAATCGAGAAAAGTTTTTCATTCCTTCTGCACGGAGAGTCGTCTAAAACATTCTCCTGTTCTCAGCCACTAAGTAGCTGGATAGGCTTCTGTGTTATAAACTAACGGAAATAGAAGCGGCGTCCCAGTTTGCAGCCAGCGACTGTTTCCAGCGGGAAAACCTGGATATTGAATTGAAACTAGCACTCGGACTGACAACCAGCCGGGAGATAGTTCTATAGGTGTACAAAGAAGAATAGCTTACAACACTTGTGAAATTAGGTTTTGTCTTGCACAGTTTTTGGGTATAGTAGTCTACTACAAACCTTCATCATTTCATCAACTCTGTCTGTCTGTTTGAGCGTCTGTATGCCGCGTATGTAGTATGAAGGTAGATCGTATTGGCGAAGATTTAGAAATGTCAATAAAAATTTAATAAAATGTTTAAAATAAAAGGGTATCAAAATGTGAACAACAGAACTAACAAACTTTGACAACCTGTGAATGTGATGAGGCAACGAGTGTCATTGTATCCGGTAAAAAACAGGATTAGCAAAATCAGGCGGTGCGTCTGATCGCTGCCTAGCAGCCGACAGGTTGGTACATCCCATAAAACGTAAGTGTTTTTTCTCGAAAGCGATGTAAATCACGTTTATAAGATCTAAATCTCATATCGGCACAATCCCACATGTGCGCACTAAAAAGACTTATAAATAACCGTAGAACAATGAAATGGAAGAAGACTGACGTTTATGTCAACAAAACTAGTTTAGAAGACCATTTGTTTGGATCGTTTAGCGAAATCTTTGATCGAATGCCAAGATCTAACCGACGGGTGTCGGTTTAATAGGTTCTGTGTAAAGATGATTAAAACCCGATTTCCCTGATTTTAATGCCAGTTTGAAGACAAAAACATGGAAATTTTGCGTTTTAAGTACCTATGTTCAACCTATTATGTTATGTTTTACCTTGGTTCAAGCTCTTTAGACAATTTTCAGTCTAGGTATATAGGTAGAAAGATTCAGTTCGGTCTCTTCCAAATTGCATAATAGTACTAGTATGTCATATGTGTAACAACAGAATGAAAAGGCGATGGTTTGTCAAAACCACATATGACAAGTACAGTTAAATATATTGTGGTTCTGACACGCATCGCATTATTTTGCGGTATTTTGTTTAGTTGGTCCGGTTCTAGCTTTTTTGATCTGTTTGTATTGCATGTAATCGTAGATTGCGATGTGCAGCTATAAGGCAGCTATCAAAGACTGTCATTTTATTTTCTTGCTAGCTGTCAAAAATCTTGGCCATATTCAAAGTTTGAAATGTTTCCGTTACGGCTACTCCGCACGTGTATGTAATAAAGTTTACAATATTTACTATACTACATATACTAAAACTATGTGCAGCTAATACAAAGAGTTAAGTAGGGTCTACGCACCAGTTTCAAATTAGTTTATTTGAAAGCCGAACCAAGATTCAAAGTAATACTTTTCTATCTTGTTTATGTTACCTAAGTATACGATATTCATTAACAAGAACCTTTAATAAAAATTCATTTTAAATTATGTTTACTCGTAAGTGATAGGGTGAGTTCCACTGGTGAAATTCAACAACTTTCTCCAAGGAACATAGGTCATTAAAGCTCGAGCTCCCCACACAGAATGACATAATCACTCCCAAAAAAATAGCTGCTACATCAACTTAGCGTAATATCTTGCCATTTTATGTCATTAGCAAAACTGGTCCGTAATTGGTACCTAGTTTACGACTGCTTTGTCCACCCTACTTAGAACATATTTAAGTTTATATTGTCAAAGATGTTAGAGTTTAATACGACGGGAACGCTTATGTTTCAATCGCTAGCACTAACTAGTACTATATTATTTACGACTTTTGCAAACAAATGGGTCAGCAGCCGCGATTCTGACAGGTCACTGTCCTAACGTACCTAATTATAATGATTTTATAATGAAAAGTATTTTTTGAAATGATTGTATAAGGTTAATTCACTCATTTTAAATGTCATCATCAAACTACTATTCCACATGAGGAGGATCCGCTAATAAGAAACAAGATTGGACATGTAATAAACAAACAATTGTAATTAATAAAATTATTCGTCAAGTCTTATAGTATCGCAAAAAATACTATTTTATCTGTCTTTTACTAAATCTTGAGACACTTCATTGAGCAATCATTTACAAAATCATAATTTTTTGGTGGATAATATACAATTTAGTATTATACTATAATATCACTTACACTTTTATACCTTACGGGGTAGGCAGAGCTTTACCGGGCGTGTAAACACGGTCGCTATTACCACGTCGGACAAATACCTACTTGAGATACTAGAATTGTATTTTATGGCAATTTAAATAAACAGTGAAAATTCTACCGTTTAAAAGCTTCAAATACAAAATGCTTTTAACTTTGGGTCCCGTTTTTCAATCAGGAATTTCATTAAAAAGACAGCCCACTTTGGTTGGAACTCGTTGGAATTTAAATGGTACAAATGTTATTGAAGACACATTAAAACTATTCGAGACTTCAAGGGAATTTTAAATGAAACGCAACTGCAAACTTTAATTTCCCGAAGATCCAGAATATACTACAATTTTCTTGAGTGCATCCGAATGTATTGTGTGGTATGTATAAAACTAATGCAATCACGGTCTCTCCTCGTGATTTTTAACAAAATTCCCCGGAAACGCGGCTTGAAATATGAAAAGTAAAACACGACTAAATATTAACTATACAAAGCCGTGCCAAATCGGATACCTACTTGTAAACAAAATAAACTTGACAAAGACTTTACCTCAGCGGATTTAGAAACGTTGTTCAGGCTAAGCTGATCCTACCTAAATTTAATTAACTTAAACTCTAATCTATCTGAAGTTTATTTAGAATCACTTCTTCGACAACTACAACAGGACATAGGTCTGACCGTATTGGGAAGTATTTGGCTACTCACCACGTTTACCAGGCGGATCATCACAGGAACGCTGCTGTCCATTCCTGTCCCTGGTTTCATTAGTCTACTTTTCCGACACCCACATTCCTACATGACTTTGAGACGTCGAACAACTGATATTATAGAAACAGTTGATGAACACAACAGAATGAACTGATAGCAAAAAAATTGCGCTTTCTAGTGACCCGTGTGTTATCAATCTTAAAGTACGTATTCTGGCACGAGCCAAGTCGTAAACATCTGAATAGGGCGCTATTGCACATCATCGTATAATAATAATGATGTTTGTGCGCAAGCGAATGCACTTTAGTTATAAATTGGGCTATCAATATATTAAAATAGTAGTATCTGTTTCAAAACGGATTATGATCTTCATACTAGATCTAGTTATAGACTCTGTGCGGAAAGAGAACCGTCGCGGGAAAAATGTGAATTCTTAATTTTTACACAGAAACCCACGATCATAATAAGGCACAAATTTCGCGCGCCCCCAAGTTCCGCAGTTCCAGTTTTCTTTCCGCACAGACTCTAGTACAGACCAATAAAGTCAAAATGTTCATAAAGAGCCTCTAGACAACAAATCAGGAGCTGATGATAGAATCCTATAAATCAACTAAACTCTTCCAATTCCCTTCGACCAGAGTTTCCATTACTAACATAAGGTGTTTGATTTTGAATTTTATACTGCTCCTATTTTAGTTTTATAAATTTTTACTAGATCTTTTTCAACCACGAACAATACAGGCACTGCACATTTGAAAGCTGCCATTTTTAAAACGTTTCAATTTTAGCTCGTGAGGTCGTGATTCATGTTAAAATGAAACCCTGAGCCTGACTTTTAACTGGGGACCAAAGTTTAAAGCTATGAACAATTGTTATAATAGAAATGTTTAACTTTAATTGCGCTAGTTAAGGCCGTTATGCTAGCGCTCTTTGCCTAAGAAACAATTTGTGATAATGAGAAATTGTTTGTGGGAGGACCTCCCAGTGGTTTCAAATCCATTTTCACCAGGAAAGAGTAGTCATGTTACCTACCCAAGTTACTTGGTTGTACCCTACTAATGATTAAAAGCATTTGAACAGATTTTGTAATTTTGGCGATAAAAACAATCATAATATATTTCCCCTGAATTAAGATCTTGTAATATCACAAATACACTATTTACGCACACAGCACACATAAATAAAATCGTAAACATATCGAGATAAGACGTTATGTTACTAACGCCTTGTAACTTAAAAAAGATGGAGCAGATACTGGTAAAAACAACTTACACAGTGAGCGCACAGGAACATGGAATTCAACTTGTTAAATATTTCAAGAGCGAGAAACCGCCACTTTCCTAAATTACTACTTTCGTGTAACACTGAGTTTTGTCTCTGATATTAATGTATTCGACACGTGGCTCAGATATTTCTGTTTGTTTTCGTGAGCATAAAAATTAAAGTAATGGAGGAAATCTTTATTTTCTTCATAAATACTTTGCAAGTTACCCTACATATGTGAGCGTCAATTCGGTACGATATTGAGAATAGGCGCAATAGAAAAGAGGCCTTTATCAGAAGCCTTTAAGTTGCTATAAGCCACAGATTTCCAAAATTGAGTGACACAACAATTTTATTACTTCTCCTACGGGTAATAATGGGTATAGGGTTGACATATTACAAACTGAGCAAGACTTTAATCTCCAAAAATTGTATAACAGCATTTCACTTTAAGGACCCGTTCATAAAGGCGTATATACCCTTCGTAGACTTAAAAAGACTTTAAATCCGCAAAGAAATCTTACAAGTAACAAAAGCAACGTTCCGGGGCTCCCGAGCCATCTCGGACCAGGAAACGGAACTGGGAAGATCAGGAGTAAGCAAATACAATACTGCAGTCCAACCAACCATGCCATAACAACCACAACAGTCCCCTGCTGGACATCGACCACCTCCTATTGGTATGACGTGGTAGAGGTATTGCCATAATCACCACGCTTAGCAGGTAGATTGGCAAGCACACGGCATGGTGTTGTTGTATTCACCTGGAAACGTTGCTGCCTATTCCCTGAATAATTCGCTAGTTTCCTGGCTCATTAATAAAATGTAAAAGTTGTACGCTAAAAATTATTGTCCAAAAATACTACAGACTTCATTCATCATCTTTCGAAATATTCGAAGTTTGAATTAATAAACAGAAAAATAATATAAAAGTAAGTGTTTTGACGCCATCCAAGTACTTACGGCGTGACGTCATACTTTAAGTTTTTCATACAAAATACCGTTTTAAATAGTTTTAAAAAGTAGCTCATTTGACCTGTCAGGAATCAAGCCTATTATGACTTAGTTAATTTTTAGCGACACCCACGGGTAGGATTGGGGTGATGCTATTTTGAATCAAGGACTGCAGTCCATCGATACTCTAATGCAGCTAAAACCGATCACTTTAATGAGCCCTCCATTATCCAAAATGCTAGCTAAACTGCTAAACACACTGCGATATACCTCTACAGCTAGGTAATTTATAATGTTTGTTATTTTAGCTATCGCGCGATGTTATTTATGAGATTGAATATTATTAGCAATCACTTTAAAGGACAACAAAATAGTTAAGTCTGGGTAGGGCGAGGTATTGCCACTATTTTTAGCACCACACGTAATTTCTGTTTAAGCACCCCATCGTTAGTTTCAAGAATGGAATGCTTTTCACCTAAAAAAGTCGGCGCTCGTCAAACATCGCGTTGACATGAGAATCTTGCTGCCATTCGAATGTAGATTTCTAACATGTATGAATCCGCATATTGCGATTTTTGACAGCTAGTGACAACTGACGAGCGAAGCGGAGAAGAGCAATAAAACCGGACCAGCAAAAAACTGCAAAAGTATGCAGTACCAGCGGAACATGTAACTCATTAAGACGAAAATTAAATCAAAAGTATGATTACCGATACAAATTCGTTGTTCGTTGTTTTGACGCAACAAACTTCGATTCTCTAAATATGATTTTTTTTTGTAACGATTAAATTTTTACGCAACCTAAACTTAATTTATCTGAAAAAAGGGTCTGACTACTGACCAATACTACTCAGATGACATATACAGCGTATTAGGGACAGCGTCCCGAATACTGATAGGGTGCAAGCAGACCACGAAACTGAACAACTTTCCCCTAGGAACATGTGTCAGGAAACGACACAATTTTTTGGAACTTTCATACAAAATTGCGATCAGCTGACTGCATTTACTACGGGAAACCAAAATTTTTTTGACGTTTCCTGACATATGTTCCTAGGGAAAAATTGATCAGTTTCACGGTCTGCTTGCACCCTATCAGTATTCGGGGCGCTGTTCCTTACACCCCGTATAATAACCATTTAGTTGCTACGCTCGGTCCAAATGCAGATATTTTTATCTTCTTCCCCAGTAGCTGATGCTAGAAGTAATCCTCTTAACAGTAGACTGAACAGTGTTGCTTACAGTGGGATCTTGAGAATCTGTGGGGATGTGCGATTAATATCTTATCTTATGGAGGAGATATTTCTGTAGGGAAATCAATTCGCAATTTAAAAAAATTAACTGACTTGACTAAAAAATACAGATTTAAACGTGTAAACCTGCGAACCACCATACAAAAACATACAGGTAAAACAGAGAGCATACTTTTTTGAAGTCGGACAAAATGACTTTGAAATTACCGCAGCCGGGTTTTGTTTTTTTTGTGCTTGTTGGCCAATAAATTACGTACGGCTTTGCCTACTATTGCATTCGCATAATAACGAAGAAATCTCATACGTTGATGATTTACTATGATGAATCTCACCATTCATCTTGTAGGAGCTCCGACGATGTGGCTTATTAATTGCTAGCACCTACAGCTATAATATTGTTATTTATTGCCAACATATAACTACATACTTATTATTTATCAAGATATGGTTTTGCACAATTTCATGGAAAGTAAAAAAGGCTATAATGTTTGACTGGTCCGGTGGCGAAGAAGCGTGTATACTCAGTTACCCTGCCTGCCTACTACGCCGAAGGTTACTGGTTCGATCCGCACACAGCACAAATAATTGTTTTATGTATTTGTTTATTAATATCAGCTATCTAAGTAATTACCTACTTATTATAGAGCTCAATAGCGCTGTGTGAATGTCCAGGTTAATTCATTGGAGGTGGCCGGGGTAAACCCCGTTCTTTACATGGAATCGTACCCCGTTTTCTGCAACTGAGCTACCGGCGCCAAGACCGACCCTTGCCAAATTTTCAATTTCTTGATTCTTGTCTCGAAGCGACAGTGTAGCGACATCTAGTAGTTTTTTTCATTTATGAGAGTAATAAAGTAATGTGAGAGCATTAGAATAAACACAAGATTTATATAAAATAGTTAATTTTACGATGTCTAGCTTTTCATTATTGTCTAGTTTCATATACCTTACGTTGTTTAACTTCTAATAAAAAGGTCAAGAAGATTCTTGCGGAGAAATTCATTTTCATAAGTTGTGCAAAAGAAGTCTTCAAGAAAAAAAGCTTGACTTAAGTACTACGCTAATAGAATTACTAAGCAGATGAAAATGAACCCGCCTGAAACATCTTTAATTTAAAATTGAAGATTTGCTTTGCAAATAGTTTTTCTGTAAAAGATTGTTTACACGGTTTGTCGGATAAAGTCAGTCTTGGTCTATTTTGAACCATCTTTGAAAAACATGAAATGAACAGAGTTCGAATTCTTTTAAAAGTATTTTAGGTTAGCCTCCGTGCAAGTGCGCAGTTGTCAAGTGTATGTAAGTTTTGTGTTCGCATCGCAACAGCTACTAAATCCTCTCTCTCTCTCTCCTCGTGTAGCACTTTCAGTCGTCCAATGACCCAATAAACCCTAGTGTCAGAAATTTTTAACCGCCTGTAGCACCCTCCTTTTGCATGTAAAACCGCCTTTTACATGTAGCAAGCCGGCTTCTGACATGGTTGTGTAACGACCGCGGTGCCGTCTCAGTAATCATAGACAGCAACCGGGACCCGAAACACTGAACTGATTTTGATGTATTTATTTGATCGGTTGTTTTCTATATTTGATTCATTAATAAAAGTAGACATTTCTACGAAGTTTACGACTCAGAAATAAATTGTGCCTCCCCCTTATTCAGTGGAACAAGGTTCTTTTATTCATTCGCGTCTGAGTCGTGACCTAGTATCGGTTAGGTGCACACAGGCTGCCTCGGTGACCACTAAGCCTTTGCTGGAAAATCCTGGCTGAATGGCTTAGTGCTGGGAAATACTGGCGTACGGGAAAGAAAGCGCAGCGCAGTTCCGAACGAGAAGTCTAGAGATAGTTTTGTTTAATTTTATACAGATTGTCTTGTCGTAACGTGGTTATGACAAATCTAAGTAGGCAGCACCTGCATCACAAGTTATTAGTACGATGCATTTATGGTGGTTAATTTGATACGAGCGTGGGGTAGTGGCAATTAATGTAAAAGCAACTGGAGCTAAAACTTCCAGGAGTCAAGCCCTCGGCAAATGCATCTCGTACTTTTACCCAGACTTAGTCTGGATCTTGAGACTGAACCAGACAGGCCATCTTGAAACAAATCAACAACTAAATCGTCCGGAACTTAGTTCTTTACGTTTGTAGAACTGAAGGCAACGCTTGCACGATAGTTTGAGAGATCAGTACAAGACTGGTTCTTCTTACAACTAGTACGAATAACCAATGTAAACTGATTTCTTAAATTAGTAGATTGAGATGATAATTAGTAACTGCGTAAGTAATTACTACAAATTCGATGCCCGAATTTTTAAGTCATTCGAAAATTACTTATGAAATATATGTTTTTGCCCGCAGTCATAACTTAATGTTGAGGTTAACTTATAAAATAAGTATATAAGCTGTAAAAATATTAATATTTTAAGGGGTGAACCAGCCAATGAAACTGAAGAACTATCCCCAAGGAACATATCTCAAAATACGAAAAAAATTTGGACCTCCCATACAAAATTATCTACCGACTTCTATGGGAGGTCCAAAATTTTTTTCATATTTCGACCTAAGTATGTTTCTTGGGGAAAGTTGTTCAGTTTCATGGGCTGATTCACCCCTTAATATATTTGCAGCTAATATTTTTACACCTTATATATACGAGTTATAATATGTTTTAGCCAGTTCTTATGTTTAAAATAATGTTTGAATTTTTTAGCTATTTCTCAGGTTTGAACAGAGTAGGTATGACAAGATGAACCCCCGCAAGCACCTAGACGCATTAATACGAATGTGAGTTCACAACAGATTAGGCTCAAACTAAGTCACACATTACGGCCCTAATTTGCATAAGATAGTTGTGAGGCCGCGAAGTGGCCTTGGAACGTTCTAGAGGGAAAATAAGATACCCTAAGAGGAGCCAAGGTGATTTTCTACTCAAGAACCTAAAATAAGAGATCTGGTGTGAGGGACAGTCCTCCGAATACTGATAGAGTGCATTCAGGCCATGTAATAGAACAACTAGCGTTGGTATTTATTTCGGAAACTTAAAAAAAATATGACACCAATTATGATAGGGCAGACATGATCGTGATTTCGTATTTTTTGTTGTTTCTTGACATAGGTATGTTTCCAGCGGAAAGTTGTTCAGTTTCATGATCTGCATGCACCCTGAAATTATTGTGTGGGATGTCCCTTATACCTTGTGTTTCTGTTTAAATGTCGTCAAAATTTTAACGTGTAGATCCGGAAGATCTTGCAAGAAAAGATTTGATAGGCATATTCGCTAACTAAGATCGTTCAAAGAATATTACAAATATACCTACTAAAATGTTCAATCGTTACGACTTGCAAACAAAAATGGCGTAAATTGCATTTTAACGGCCTGCGGCGGAGGTATTACAAACTCCAAGAACGAAAAAAATCTTGCGCCACCGAAAGTTAAATGGGAAAGTTTGACACTGGAATTGACGAGATCGCTTGCTATATCAAATTATTACGGATTTTGCTTATAGAAGTCCAAAAAAACCTAAGAATTAGTATCTGGTATTTTTACGAAATAGGTCCTTTCTGTTACAGCAAGTAGTTATAGTTAGTATTCTTTGCTGAAAACCCAGAATGTTGTTCAGTATCATGAGCAGGCGCCGTAATTTTTTCCTAAATGTTTCCACCTGTAAGATTTTTTTATTTTAAGATAAATATAAGTGCATGGTTAAGTAAGTATATATGTTGTCACCTTAAATGAATGTCATTTATGTTCGTTTAAACTTACATTCGTGTACATTTCACAAAATTCCTCCTTTCTAACCAGATTCAAAGATGCAACTTTTTATTGTTTATTCCTCAAATGATAATGCATTTACAAATGCTTGTCATTTATCACAAGGCACCCCTTGTGAGACAAGGAACAAGGGAGAGACGCTCCCTAAACGCAAGGAATGGTTTTTTCTCGCAGAAAAGTATTTTAGTTTATTCATTATTATTAAAGATTGAATCCGAATATTTAATTTAAAAAATATACATGTACAACAAACGCGTTAGGTTGTCTTACGAAAATCCATAGTTCGTAGTAGATAAGCGTCCGTAGGTCCCGGTTGCTGTCTATGATTATTTAGACGGCGGTCGTTATGTCAGAAGCCTGCTACTTATAGAAGGCGGTTGAAAAATTCTGACACTCGGGTTAATTGCGTAGTTGGATGACTAGGTGATCCACATGAAAAACAGGAAAAGCAAGCTGGAACAAATGACGTTCGAAAACGTTTAGACATGTGAACCTACCTGTTTATCTAACTAAACCTTTTTAATATATTTAATTGCACTAACAATTAGGTGTATCTATTTGAATACCTCTGAAAGGAAAAATTGGAAGTCACGCTAGTCAATATGGACTTGGACAGCTATAAAGGCAACTTTAGCGTGTTTACACTAAGGATTCCCGCCGGTAAACACTAATAAAAAAGTCTTATTACTTACTTGCTGCGGAAAAGTGAAACTTCAAACTGAACGCCGGTGTAATCAGGACTTTGAGAAATTGAAATCAATTCGCAATTTAAAAAATTAACTGACTTGACTAAAAAATACAGATTTAAACGTGTAAACCTGCGAACCACCATACAAAAACATACAGGTAAAACAGAGAGCATACTTTTTTGAAGTCGGACAAAATGACTTTGAAATTACCGCAGCCGGGTTTTGTTTTTTTTGTGCTTGTTGGCCAATAAATTACGTACGGCTTTGCCTACTATTGCATACGCATAATAACGAAGAAATCTCATACGCTGATGATTTACTATGATGAATCTCACCATTCATCTTGCAGGAGCTCCGACGATGTGGCTTATTAATTGCTAGCACCTACAGCTATCCAGCTGTAATATAATGTTATTTATTGCCAACATATAACTACATACTTATTATTTATATACATATGTTTTGCACAATTTCATGGAAAGTAAAAAAGGCTATAATGTTTGACTGGTCCGGTGGCGAAGAAGCGTGTATACTCAGTTACCCTGCCTGCCTACTACGCCGAAGGTTACTGGTTCGATCCGCACACAGCACAAGTAATTGTTATATGTATTTGTCTATAAAAGTAGTATTATAATTTATTAATATCAACTATCTAAGTAATTACCTACTTACTTCAGAGATCGATGGCGCTGTGTGAATGTCCAGGTTAATTCATTGGAGGTGGCCGGGGCTAAACCCCGTTCTTTACATGGAATCGTACCCCGTTTTCTGCAACTGAGCTACCGGCGCCAAGACCGACCCTTGCCAAATTTTCAATTTCTTGATTCTTGTCTCGAAGCGACAGTGTAGCGACATCTAGTAGTTTTTTTCATTTATGAGAGTAATAAAGTAATGTGAGTGCATTAGAATAAACACAAGATTTATATAATATAGTTAATTTTACGATGTCTAGCTTTTCATTATTGTCTAGTTTCATATACCTTACGTTGTTTAACTTCTAATAAAAAGGTCAAGAAGATTCTTGCGGAGAAATTCATTTTCATAAGTTGTGCAAAAGAAGTCTTAAAGAAAAAAAGCTTGACTTAAGTACTACGCTAATAGAATTACTGAGATGAAAATGAACTCGCCTGAAACATCTTTAATTTAAGATTGAAGATTTGCTTTGCAAATAGTTTTTCTGTAAAAGAATGTTTACACGGTTTGCCGGATAAAGTCAGTCTTGGTCTATTTAGAACTATCTTTAAAAAACATGAAACGAACAGAATTTGAATTCTTTTAAAAGTATTTTAGGTTAGCCTTCGTGCAAGTGCGCAATTGACAAGTGCAAGCACGAATTGTATGTAAGTTTGGTGTTCGCATCGCAATAGCTACTGAACTCGTGTAGGACATTGAATCGTCCAACAACCCAATGAACCCTAATGTTAGAATTTTTTAACCGCCTCTACAAATAGCAAGCAGGCTTCTGACATGGTTGTGTAACGGCCGCCGTCTAAGTCATTCATAGACAGCAACCCCGTTTGCTGTCTAAGAATGACTCCTAACTAGCTCCCGAGCTACGGCCTAACTTGCCATCCAAAACACTGACGTGATTTTGATGAATTAATTTGATGGGTTGTTTTCTGTATTTGATCCATTAATAAAATTAAGATTTCTACGAAGTTTACGATTCAGAAGTAAATTGTGCCTCCCCCTTATTCAGTGGAACAAGGTTCTTTTATTCATTCGCGTCTGAGTCGTGACCTAGTATCGGTTAGGTGCACACAGGCTGCCTCGGTGACCACTAAGCCTTTGCTGGAAAATCCTGGCTGAATGGCTTAGTGCTGGGAAATACTGGCGTACGGGAAAGAAAGCGCAGCGCAGTTCCGAACGAGAAGTCTAGAGATAGTTTTGTTTAATTTTATACAGATTGTCTTGTCGTAACGTGGTTATGACAAATCTAAGTAGGCAGCACCTGCATCAAAAGTTATTAGTACGATGCATTTATGCTGGTTAATTTGATACGAACGTCGTAGTGGCAATTAATGTAGGTAAATGAGCTTTTACGAGCGGAAAGGTTAAACAGTATGTGCACGTTTGTGAAATATAGCTACGAGCGCTAATAAATCTAAGATAAATAACAATAGTTAAGGTTATGATTTTTCTGCGTAATAATAATAATAATAGTTTTGGCCCCACACATGCCTCAAAGGACCGGGTCCCTGTGGGCCCGTGATTCGAAAAAATAATAATAATAATATATTTTATTCATTGAGACAACATAGGTCCATAAATGTTAGTATACAAAAAACATCTTAAAACTAGGTTAGTAAAACAGAAACAGCAACAAAGAAAACAAGTAGGTAGACATCTCACCAGTCAACTATTCCTATTGACTAGTAGGCTGGCGAGATGTTGTATTATAGGGGAGTCGTACCTCCCAGAAATGGTCTTCAGAATGGTGTTGGAGCTGCCTCGCACCCTACAGAGCAACGACGTTGCTTTTTTTCGCATGATGGCGTAAAAGTCGTCCGTACGAGCCTCAGCGAACATACCTGAAGCACTGCAGTACCGAGGCAGGCCCAACAGCATTCTGAAACCATTGTTGTATTGGACTCGTAGAGCGTTGATAGTCTTCTGCGAGTAGCTGGCCCACAGGCTACAGGTGTAGAAAACTTGACAATATGCTTTAAAAAGCGTGATTTTTACATCTCTGCTACACCGTGCAAACCTGCGCACCAGCATAATGCGGCGCGGCCTACACCGGTTTGGTTTTTTAAATGTATCTACGTGTATGTGAAAGCAACTGGAGCTAAAACTTCAGAAGTCAAGCCCTCGGCAAATGCATCTCGTACTTTTACCCAGACTTAGTCTGGATCTTGAGACTGAACCAGACAGGCCATCTTGAAACAAATCAACAACTAAATCGTCCGGAACTTAGTTTTTTACGTTTGTAGAACTGAAAGCAACGCTTGCACGATAGTTTGAGAGATCAGTACAAGACTGGTTCTTCTTACAACTAGTACGAATAACCAATGTAAACTGATTTCTTAAATTAGTAGATTGAGATGATAATTAGTAACTGCGTAAGTAATTACTACAAATTCGATGCCCGAATTTTTAAGTTATTCGAAAATTACTTATGAAATATATGTTTTTGCCCGCAGTCACAACTTAATGTTGAGGTTAACTTATCAAATAAGTATATAAGCTGTAAAAATATTAATATTTTAAGGGGTGAACCAGCCAATGAAACTGAAGAACTATCCCCAAGGAACATATCTCAAAATACGAAAACAATTTGGACCTCCCATACAAAATTATCTACCGACTTCTATGGGAGGTCCAAAAATTTTTTCATATTTCGACCTAAGTATGTTTCTTGGGCAAAGTTGTTCAGTTTCATGGGCTGATTCACCCCTTAAAATATTTGCAGCTAATATTTTTACACCTTATATATACGAGTTATAATATGTTTTAGCCAGTTCTTATGTTTAAAATAATGTTTGAATTTTTTAGCTATTTCTCAGGTTTGAACAGAGTAGGTATGACAAGATGAACCCCCGCAAGCACCTAGACGCATTAATACGAATGTGAGTTCACAACAGATTAGGCTCAAACTAAGTCACACATTACGGCCCTAATTTGCATAAGATAGCTGTGAGGACGGTAAGTGGCCTTGGAACGTTCTAGAGGGAAAATAAGATGATACTCTGGAGCCAAGACGATTTTCTACTTAAGGACCTAAAACCTAAATAAAAGGTGTAAGAGGCATCCCTCCGAATACTGATAGGGTGCATTCAGGCCATGAAGCTGAACAACTTGCGTAGGAATATAATATATTTTAGGAAACATAAAAAATTATGACAGCTCTTATGTTATGGCAGACATAATCGTAATTTCGTGTTTTTTGTTCTTTCCTGACTTTCCCACGAGAAAATTGTACAGTTTCAAGGTCAGCATGCACCCTGAAATTATTGTGTCCCTTATACCTTGTGTTTCTGTTAAAATGTCGTCAAAATTTTAATGTGTAGATCCGGAAGATCTTGCAAAAAAAGATTTGATAGACTTCTTCGCTAACTAAGATCGTTCAAACAACATTATTACGAATATACCTACTAAAATATTCAATCGTTTCGACTTGCAAACAAAAATGGCGTAAATTGCATTTTAACGGCCTGCGGCGGAGGTATTACAAACTCCAAGAACGAAAAAAAACTTGCGCCACCGAAAGTTAAATGGGAAAGTTTGACACTGGAATTGACGAGATCGCTTGCTATATCAAATTATTACGGATTTTGCTTATAGAAGTCCAAAAAAACCTAAGAATTAGTATCTGGTATTTTTACGAAATAGGTCCTTTCTACTATCAAATAGTCAGTATTCTTTGACGAAAAGCCAGAATGTTGTTCAGTATCATGAGCAGGTGCCGTATTTTTTTCCAAAATGTTTACACCCGTAAGATTTTTTTATTTTACAGTTAAATATAAGTACATGGTTAAGTGAATATCTATGTTGTCATCTTAAATGAATGAATGCGTCATCTATGTTCGTTAAAACTTACATTCGTGTACATTTCACAAAATTCCTCTTTTCTAACCAGATTTAAAGATGCAACTTTTTATTGTTTATTCCTCAAATGATAATGCATTTACAAATAGCTTGTCATTTATCACAAGGCACCCCTTGTGAGACAAGGAACAAGGGAGAGACGCTCTCTAAACGCAAGGAATGGTTTTTTCTCGCAGAAAAGTATTTTAGTTTATTCATTATTATTAAATATTGAATCCGAATATTTAATTTAAAAAATATACATGTACAACAAACGCGTTAGGTTGTCTTACGAAAATCCATAGTTCAAAGTAGATAAGCGTCCGTAGGTCCCGGTTGCTGTCTATGATTATTTAGACGGCGGTCGTTATGTCAGAAGCCTGCTACTTATAGAAGGCGGTTGAAAAATTCTGACACTCGGGTTGTTTGCGTAGTTGGATGACTAGGTGATCCACATGAAAAACAGGAAAAGCAAGCTGGAACAAATGACGTTCGAAAACGTTTAGACATGTGAACCTACCTGTTTATCTAACTAAACCTTTTTAATATATTTAATTGCACTAACAATTAGGTGTATCTATTTGAATACCTCTGAAAGGAAAAATTGGAAGTCACACTAGTCAATATGGACTTGGACAGCTATAAAGGCAACTTTAGCGTGTTTACACTAAGGATTCCCGCCGGTAAACACTAATAAAAAAGTCTTATTACTTACTTGCTGCGGAAAAGTGAAACTTCAAACTGAACGCCGGTGTAATCAGGACTTTGAGAAATTAGTTCCGTAATTAAAAAAGAATCTCTTTTAATCCCGAGATGTTTGTGCAAGAGTTTGTTATGAAGTCCATCTTAGCAGAAACACAGGGGTAGCTACTATTCAAAGGTGTAGTTATAAGTACCGAAGACGAAAGTATAGGTTTTCAGCCTTCCTTCCTTTATTGTTTTAGGGCGAACGTAGCGTCGAGTATTTTGCACGCGCGGTCCAATTTGCTTCAAGCGCTTCAGATAAAGTGAGGTCCGCAATTCAGCAGGTAAAAACGCTTCCTCTGGGTCTATTCGGCTGTTGGCCTAATTAGCACTAGCTACTATTCTCAGAAAACAATCCAATCCACAAAACTTCCCAGGAAATTGCTAAGAAAGTTGTTTAAAGCAAGTGGATGAGGAAAAGGCACTAATTTGACACCGGTTACCTCTTGACAGGTCAACAAGCCCTTATCTTTGAGAAGTTACTTCACAGGAGGATCACAAAGATACTATCTTGCTCTTCTGGTGAAATTATAAGCTTTTGACCTAGAATATTCCAAAGATAACTCGTAAAATAATTTAAGAATATTTGTATCCAAAACTAAAGAGTCTAGAGAGATAGTGTAAGATACCTTTGTAGGAATTAATATGCGGTAGGAAGTGAGTGATTTGTGTGGTATAATCTAGTAGAGTATTCGTTCTGAATATTTCGTCTTCCTAACTAATAAAATATTTTTTTCTCTAATTTATTAAGTTTTTCTTCTTTGTTTATTTCAAGTGGGTAACATTTGTTTTTCTGGTAGCACCACTGAATTGCCAGAAGAATGCCGGAAGATCTCGATATGATGGAAACGATAAGGAGATGGGAGGAGAAAATTGCACGATTACGTATATATTACGTTTTATTATATATTTATATATACAATTTTTTTTTTGTATTGCAGTGAATTTCCTATTGTTAATTAATGCAATAAAGATTTGTTTAGGTATGTTGTTATGTTATGTTGTTGAACAAGCATTGAATTTTTTTGTGGCTCAAGGAGAAAAAGAAGAAAACGACAATAACTGGAAGAAATCCCTTAATGGGATATGTCCGTCTCTTATGTTATTTTTATTAAAGTTTTGTAAATTTCTTTGGTAAAATAAACATACATACACACAATGAATAATATTAATTCTAATTTCTGTTAGTTCTACGGAATGTTTCATTTTTAGTTATAACATCTAGCATAAATTTTGTATTGAACCAATGATCCCAGTCACATACTAGTGTACACTAGTTACAGAGTGACAAGTTATGATCGTATAGTGAAATAAATTGAATGATTAAGTGTTCATTAGCCGGTGGATTAACATCGTTGGACGTCTGCCAAGCCACACCTGTAAGTGATGCGCCTAGTTGCTACGGCTGCAGGGCTGCCAGACTGCCCCTGAAAACATCCTTTTAATTAGTATTCAGTTTGTTGTTCTTCGGTCTCTGAAATGGCTCACATATATCTGTGAGAAGTGGTGATTAAGTTTACGCTCTGCATACCTGGCGAATATAGAGTCAAGTAATGTGTGTGTGTGTGTGGGCTTGTTCTTGTGTTTGGGCCTAGGGAAATGATGAACCGGCGGAGCTAGCTGAAAAAACTGCTAAACTGGCTGCCTTGGCTGGGCGTTTGTTGATAGCTGATGGAACTTTCACAAACTTTTTCCCAAGTAGTGTACTGTGTGGGTAGGTAGAGGGGAAAAGGCAAATTAATAAGCTAGACCTATAGATGAATTCCGTGATTGTCATCGATATTAGTAGAACGTCGAAAATAATGTTGACTTTGGTTGCTTAGTACCTATAACTATGCTATTACCAAAAGTAGGCACCAAACCTACCCTCTACTAAATCCGAATTATGTGTTAGCCCTAGTTTCTACAGAGTTGCAACTGTAATGCGTATGTTATCTCACGTACTGTGTATGTATGTTATGTGATGTTGTTCCTTAGGAACGTTCTACTTTGTGCATTCTGAAGCACATTTTCTTGAAAATGAGGTAATATAATTGATTTTATTCTATTGAGCGTCGATATTTATGATTGGATAAATTAAACTTATCCTATTTGCAGCTGATTTAACCTCGTCGTACATTCTAATATAAAAAAGAAATACGACCCATGGGAAAATATGTTGGAAATGTCGTTCCCTCTTACCCTTTTCAAAAAACATATCGCATAGCTTATTCTGTAAATTTTATCGTAGTTCCGTTCACAGTATATGACAGCCGCGTATTTTCCAGTTTGACACATGGGCGGTGCACCGCAGCACAGTGCATCATGCGAACAATGACGTGCGCAGAAATAGACGCTCTCGGACAGCCAAAACTGTCACCACGTGAGTAATTGTACGAGATGACGTATTTATGATGTGAGGATATTAATATTCCGGATTGCTGGGGCTTGGGGCTGGTTACTGGTGGCACAGTTTCACTGAGGTTATGTTTGAGTTTGCGGTCTGATTTCGTGTCAGCAATTCTGTTTTCGGAACGAGTTAAATGAAAATGTGTCAACGGTAGAGCGAGTTCAATGCGTAACTAATATAGTTTAAAAAATAAAATGTACTGTAAGAAAGGGCGGCTTACATAGTTAAAATCGGGGACAGCCCAGCTCAGATCGGCAATTGTTTGTTGCATATTTTCGCTGCTCACATTTTTTGCATTATAAATTATCGACTTAAGATAAGTACCCCTAATATTCATGTCATGATCATAAACCAACGCGATATTCCATTCTCTTCCGGAAAAATGTTAATGATAATGACAGTTCAAAGCTAATGCTTGTCTTTTAATCAAATATATGATAATAAATGAATGGGTAAGAGACTGCTGTAAACCGGGCATAGCACAGGCTGCTAACAAAAATTACAATGTTTACCGCCGCCGTTGTAAATCCAAATTACACCGGCCAATTTCAACTCGCCAGCAAAAGCCAACAAAAGAGAAAAACGTCGGAAAAACCTATCAAAACTTGAGAAAATTCAATAAGGGCACTTTGAAAGTTTGTCACCGGAATATTCTCATAAAAAAGCCTCTCAATTTGTGTCGCCATCAAAACACAAAAAAACACAGCGCTACAACCTGCGGGCCCTGTGAAAAATTGAGTTTGTTTAATAAGTTTAGTTTGGTAGATAAGTACTGAGGTCTTTTAAATTAGTTTTGGCACTGGAGTCACCTTATCAACTTGTACGAGAGGTTGATCATTTGTTCACGCGTTTACTTTTGGATAAAAATCTTCAATCAAGCTTTTAAAGCTCTCTTTAACATCATAATTTAGCTTTTGTTAAATAGCTACATTTCTAAGAGCAGTATCTATCTAAGTATTACGTTGTGAAAAAGTACACACGTTTACCTTTACGTTGTATTTGGTACATTAACCATTGCAATAATTACATAGGTTTAATTACCTACAAACCTACCAAAAAAAATATCTAATCAGCTTTAGAAGTACCTACAAACCATTAAATTCAATTCGTATTCCTTAAACGTTTTGCTAAGTCGTTTACAAACAAACTTAGAAAGCGTCTGAAAATGAAATAAATAAAAATAATACTTTTGTACGCAGGTGGCGCTACAATTAATTTCAAAATTTGTAGGTACCGATTTGCCTCATTATAAAACGATAAAAAAAACAATATAAATTAGCAGCGATCCCACGGATAAAGTTTCTAACCGCTTTTTATGATAAATGATAAACGCACGTCAGTTTTTTTTTATTCTTGTGTATTTTTCGTAGGATAATGTATTTTGCCGCCCAGCCTACCTACTATTGATATGTCTGATAAAATGCACAAACATTGTGTACCTATACTACACCCTCGATAGTTAATGAAGTCATCATTCTCCTTGCTTTATCCCCTTCTCTGTCGGGTCGGCTACCTAACCTAGGGGAGTTGACATGGAACCAAGTTTTATACAGAACGACTGCCATCTGACCTCTGCAAGCCGAAGGCTTACCTGGCCCGAATCCTAGGTTAAGTCACATTCAAATATCATCTGGTTTCAAATTTTATTTCAACGTGGGTTTCATCACGATGTTTTTCCTTCACCGTAAAAGCAGTCGGTATATGTACGTGAGTAAGAACACATTGGTACATGGCGGGGATCGAACTTGGGTCTCACGATTGTAATACCGGTGTCCTATACACTTGGCCACCGACGCTCATTAATGAAGTTAATGCATAATCATCGATAATTAATGAAGTGACGTTATAAATAAGCATAATGAACACTCCGTTAAAAAGCCTCAAAATAGGACTAAGTAGGTAAGCCACATTTTAACAGGCAGGTAACACACCGACGTTTTACCGCCACCGCAACGCATCCAGGGCACAATTCGATACAAATAATGTGATCAACTTGCGGAGCGCTTTTAATCTTTACCCGACTGAGAGCGAGGGTCATGTTTTTGAAAGTATTTATGTGTAGGTAAGTGGCCTTGACACACGACAGAGCGCAAAAATATAGCAGCGGTCTGTCAGATCCATACTAGAAATGTCAATCCCAATACTAAAACCGCTCAAACGCTGTCGACGCAGCGCTATCGCAGTGTCGTCCTTCGAGTGCGGTTTTAGTATGGGCAGTGACGTTTCTTGTATGGATCTGACAGACCTCTGCAATATTTTTGTGCTCCGTTGTGCGTCAAGTGTGCGATCCGCCTTAGTGGACGTTTAAATTCTTTTCATGGGCTAGACGGCTAGGTGGATGTGACATGATGTTGTTAGATTCGTCTTAGCAGCTTGAATAACGCTGGCTATATTAACTTTTTGTCACAAACTAAACAAGTGGAAAAAAATCACTCCATCGATGGGATTTCGAGTCCTAGTTCGAGTAAATGCATGTGGGGTATAATTAATACAGAACTGGGTAGGAACAGTCGCGAACGCCTCGACATTACTGAAGTCATACGTAATAGTGATGGTCTACCATACACATCGAAACAGGAGCTCATCGATGCAATAAACTGCGAGTTTGCGACGGCAGCCTCAAAATGCGGCGCACCGCCAGCGAACGTGCGCACTGCCATCTCCACCTTGTGCGGTTGCGAGCAGCCGAGTGATGCCTCGATACGATTTCCTCTTTTTACCCCTAACGAGATTGTCAAGATAGTAAACACTTCAATAGCTCCAAAAAAAAGCACTGACTGTTTTGGCCTGTCCGCTAGCTTATTAAAGACATCTATAATGCCTTTAGCAAGCATAATTGCGTGTCTTTTTAATTTATGCGTCCGTTTAGGCATGTACCCTGCGACGCTCAAAAAGGTTAAAATATCCCCTCTATATAAAGGGAAAGGTAAGAAGTCGGAACTTAGCTCTTATCGCCCCATATCTTTGGTGCCTGTATTAAGTAAGATCCTAGAGGTGGGCCTTAATAAAAGGCTTTTATCCTTCATGGCATCCAGGCATATGATGTCTGACAGGCAATACGCGTACCGCAGCGGCCGCTCCACAACCGACCTGGTGCGGGAGGTTGTGTGGCGCGTGCTGAGCGCGCGCGAGGCCGGCCAGCATGTCGCACTGGTGTGCTGTGACCTCTCGCGCGCGTTCGATACCGCCAGCCACTCTCTGATCGCAGATAAACTTGCACATTACGGGATACGAGGCCCACCTCTGCAACTAATTACCTCTTTCTTGTCCGAAAGAAAGCAGGTGGTGGTAGCCGACCTGGGCCAGATCACATCGACAGAAATTACCAACAGTATGGGAGTGCCGCAGGGTTCATGTCTGTCGAACACTTTATTTAGCTTGCTACTAAATGACTTGCCAGGCACTTTGGATGACGTTGATGTCTTTATGTATGCGGACGACGTGGCCGCCGTGGTCACCGGCAGCAGTGCGTCTAGCCTCGAACAGGAATTGAACGTGACGGTCCAACGCCTTGACAGTTGGTTTCAGTCAAACGGACTAGCCTTAAATCGCGGAAAAACATGCTTTATGTCGTTTAATTTGAACGGGAAAGCACCGAAGCCATTGTCGGTTAGTGCAGATGGATCCCAACTTCAGCAAGTGCGCTCGACTAAGCTGTTGGGCTTTCATCTAGATAGCGCACTTACGTGGGAAACCCACATTGACCAGCTGTGCACAAAACTTGGACGCACATGCTACGCCCTAAAGCGTTTGGCTAGCACTGCGCACAGGCAATCAGTAAGGACGTGCTACTTCGCCACCATTCACTCAAGTTTGACTTACGGTCTGGAGCTGTGGGGCGGGGCAGCTGAAGTCCAGCGAGCGTTTGTGCTCCAGAAACGTGCGATACGCAGTATGGCGGGTATACCCTCGGACGAATCGTGTAGGCCATATTTTGTGGAGTTTGACATCCTACCAATGCCCTGCGAATACATATACCAAATGGGCCTATTTGTTTACAATAACATAAACAAATTTCAACGCAAGGGTGTCAACCCCAACCACAACCTTCGCAGTAATGCCAACGAGCATCAGCTCAAGACGCCTTTTCATAAACTCCATCGATCTGAGCAGTCCGTCTATATATTTGGACCCTCTGTATTTAATAAGATACCACAAGATGTCCGAAATGCAGCTACCATGGGTGTATTTAAAACCAAAATGAAAAAATGGCTTCGTGAATCACAGTTCTACTGTGTCAAAGAGGTATTTATTTAGTTAAGTGTATAGAAAGATAGTTAGTTACCTTTTCTAACGGTACGCACCTAGGTATGTGCAGTTATATTGTCATGTTATTTTTAATGATTCCATGTATTGTTAGGTATTATTATTCATTAATGTTTTTGTTTTATTTATTCTCATAACTGATGAATTAATGTATTTTTGACATGTAACTTTGTTGTTATTAATAAAAGTATTGTATTGTATTGTATTGTATTGTCCCGTGGGATAGACACAGGCAGAAGTAGGCTGGGGTAGAAAAAATAATTATGTATATCATTTACAAGAATTATGTTTTCGAATGAGCCCGACATACCATCTTCACTCGAGTTCTGTGAATTAAAAACTTCAGACGAAATGGTGATACATACCTGAAACAGAGAAACATTATTAAATAAGAAAAAAATTCAGTCATAAATGATTTTCGTAGAACTTTACATTTTTTTAATGTAGGTACATGTATACTAATCTCCAGACATTTTGATGAAATAACAGGATCACCCAGAAGCAAGGTTATTAGTATAGTAAGTAATCATAAGAAAGTATAATCCGTAATAACCACTCAACATAACCCATAATCGCAGTAAAATCCGTCGTCCGGTCGTAAATAAATAACACCAACCATAAGAGCAAACTTCATTACGTGCGTCCATAGACGCAAGAGATAATGTTTATACTTTTTTTTGGTATCTGTGTATGTTTGAAATCACTATGCTAAAAAAAAGGATTGATTTCAAGAACTCATTCACGGTACGATAGCTACAATATCCTTCAGTTACATGCTAGCGCCATAGCCATTAATTTTAAGTATTGGTCGAAACTATTTTTACTTCATTTTCTATCGATGGAGAAGTCGTATAGGTCACTTTATACCACAGAATAATATTTTCCGAAGGTTAGTTAACAGAGGATAAGCATATTAATTTGAAATCCAAGCCAAAAATCATACGATCACTACGAGAAGAAACAGCAGCGGGTAAAACCGCTGGGCAGGCTGCTAGTTCGCTATAAAAGTCCATAAACCTGTGTTCCAGAAGTTGAGGTGTGTGTGAGTACAGTAAGAACATTTTATCACCCCGTTTATGACCCTGCGGGGAGCTGTGCGTCTTACATTCGGTTTCTTTTGCTCCTATAGCCTAGAGATGAGGGGATAAATATATCGATACTTACAAGGAGTATCTATGCAGTATCTGTGCAGATACTCCTTGTAAGTATCGATATATTAACTTGTAAGTATAACATAAGTAGTCGGTCATGATCATGAATCTATCCCCATCCTATTCTATTTCATATTAGTAGATAGAAATAGGCACAAACTGAGCATGCGGAAAAAACTTGAGGACATACTAGGTTGATAGTCTTATGTTTTAGGCTTCAGATTTGGTTTTAGATAGGTATTGCTGGGATCAATTTTTACCAGAGCCGAGTGATGTTGAAAACTTAAAATATTTACTAACTAATATTGGCAAATACCTACTTATTTATACTTATTCCGTACAAATAATTCTCTCTCCCCTTCATCTCTGTCCATCTTCGTAAACGTACACCGCGTGTCAGAATAAAGTAGGGGTCGGCAGAAATCCGGCAATGAAACATGCTCCTCGTTACGGATGCATGGTTCCGCACCTATCAACCCTCGGGCTAGTACAGTTACGGCCAGCTAGACATTCGAGCCAATTATGCGCGCGGCATAAGAACGGCTCAAAGTCCTAACTGCCTAACCCAGCCTGAGTTTGACTGTACAACGTACTACCATACCAAATACTTCCGTTTTTCAACTTGTACTGTAAAACAGTAAAATGTTTTTATTTTAATTAAATTGTTGCAGAATGCATGCAATATCAAATGACTTACTTGAAACTGTGGCAAGAATTCGTAATTTAGCAAATACCTAACAAACTTCACAGTGTAGAAAAACTTAATAGTCTGTCTGCAGAAATTTTAGTAATATATATTTTTTTGTTTAACATAGATCAAAAATATTTATTTACAATACTGAAATCAATCCAGTAATTTTTGACTAGTAATCGCTGAAGGAAGACCAAAGACAAATCACACATCACATCAGACACTGTCCACAGCTCCCCTGGGGGAGGCACACCATAGCCTGATCCTCCACTCCGAACCTATATGGTGGAGTCAGCAAGTTCTTGGGTGGAAAACACGCCTCAACAAGCATAGCTTTGCACACTCATCGGCTAGATGCTGAACATGACTTGAGAAGGACGCTGGCAATTGACCAGGAGGCAAGAACAAGAGATCGCGCCATATGGCGTCCCTTGGGAGAAGTCTCCGTTCAATAATGGACTACTTCAATCTGTTGTGATGACGATTACAGTACCCAGGACTAACTAGATAACTGACTAGCAATTTGGACTCCAACCACGTGCGTACAGTACACACATTAATCAATTCACGACTGCACCGTCTCGTGGCAATGGCACTAATTACAGTCCGCTGCAGTCACTGTACAAAGGGTATGTAGGTGAAAGTATATTTCTATTTAAGTTTATAATTTTAGAGGGATCAGTTCTGGAAAAAATGATTTTACAGATCCGTGTTACGTGTTTATCACTTGATGTAGACCGATGTATACGAAATCAAACTTAAACATACACTCCATAAACTGTTTTAAATTTACGCGTCCACTTTTTGTCTAAAATAGCTTGTTCCGTGATTATAGCTCATGTCTGGGTCGAATCGAAATATTGGACAATATAATTTACCAATACAAAATTGTGTACTTAATATTACTTAATTGTGTACTTAGTACATACATATATCACGCCTCTATCCCTTGCGGGATTGGCAGAGCGTTAACGGTCGTAAAGATACGGTCGCTATCGCCACGTCTGACATTTTTGATGATTGTTTTCTAAGGTTGTTTCAGAAAACATGGGTATCACTATAGTGACAGGTTATCAGCCTAAAAATAGTAATACACCAACACCCTCAAGTCCCTTAGTCGCCTCTTACGACAACCGCGGAAAGGATGTGGGGTGATGCTATTCTAAGCCGGCATCACACGGCATTTAGTCATTAAGTCATTGCACCCTATGTCTACTACTACACATCCAGATAATTTATTTCTACGCTTTTTAAAATAATTGCAACATATACACACACACACAAACATTGTTGCTATTTTGCCCAGAAATTTCAAAAACGTTACATTCGACTCAGGTTTCTAAGTTTTTGTGTGAAGTTTGTGACTTCTAATGGTCACAAAACAATATCCAGCAAATACCGAAAAATATCACATTTAAGAACGACTTTATCGATATCGACATTTACGTCGATACATCTCTAAGCGTAGGTATGCAATAGAATAGAAATGTGCGAGTCAACATGCTGAGGCGTTGCCCGCGAATACGAATAGGACTTGTTAATTCGGAATTTATTTTATCATGCGTGTTTCATTAGGGAGATTACATGAAGTAAGTACTACTTTACTCACTATAATGTGGTAGGTAGAGTTTCGGTGAATAGGGTCCGTATTTATAAACCGCACTCAACTCTGAGATCGATCTCAAACAGATTTTGACAATGCAGTTAATACTAACGACATCTCAGACTCGCACTGAAGATAATTCTCAGAGTTGAGTGCAATTTATAAATTAAGAACTGCGTATTAGTAAGAACTAAAAAGTATATCTAGTACATTTTTTAATTAGTGAAGGCAGTTCCATTAATACCAAAGAATACTAACTCTACTACTACGCAATAAGAGCTATGAAGAAGATAAACCTTCAACAGTAGCTAAGCCCTATCTCATTAGGTAACTAAACAGTTCTATTGTCCGAAGACAATAAAGCGGGAATACAATTAGTTCCGTTAATTGATACTATCTATCGAGTAAAGATGAATACACAGTAAAGAACACAATCAGTAAGCTGTCTCTCCCCCAAAAACCGTCCGATTTTTGCCGCTAAGCTGCTAAATACTAATACACGCGGAGTCATTATAACACGTTATTGTAAGCGTAGCACACGTGCTGATATAACATGCTGCTAATCGCAAGCGTTCGTAGACAGTACACGAACAGCGGCAAAAAGAACCTTATACTAAGCAGTGGGTAGATAATATAATGCTTATGATGATAAATCAAACAATTTATTATTAATACTTTTGTTATTAATACTTTGCTCTTCTTACAAAATTTCTATCTTGAAGATCGCTGTACAATCTCCCAAAAAAAAACAACAACAGTAAAAGGTAAATGCTAGTGCCATTGCCGCCACTTGACTAGACGTATGCATGCTGTTCTTCATTTATACTTTTACTGTGGTGAACAACAATCAGAGCTAAATCAGAATGAGTTGCCACCTGATAAAGACCTTGGGCTGAAAAACAATGAAATTGAGGGAAGTAAAGATTATCATGCCTGGCCCCCTTTTTTGTGATTCACTTTCGTCATCTTAACCCTAATTTCTGGTTAGAGTCTATTACAAACTAAGTGCAAAACTGACGAACACTGAAACAGTCTTAATGTTGAGTCATGCATAGAAACTTTTTACTAACTATTTTTTCACATAATAATATCAAAACTAATGAACAAGATAAATCTGACTGCAGTAGTTACAAAATAATCCGCCATTTTGTTTATGAAATTTAAACATTTCTGGTGTCAATTGCCTAAGAAAAATACAGACATAAAACAACCCGTTTTGTTTTGATGGGAGTAAAGATTGAAACGTTTCATCACAAAATAAAATAATCAAATCACATAAATAAAAGCTAAGAGCGTATCGAATACGTCTGGTAAAGTGTAGTTAAATTTCATTTAATTAGGCACCCGTATTCTGCTAATATTGTTCGAGGTACAGAGCTACCTTACTTGTGTCAAGCCAGCGCGGCGGATGTAGTCAGTGAAAAAAAATTTACTCCACATACATACATACATACTCCCTAAAAATATAACCCACCTTATAACTAAGGCAGTCGGGTGATGATAATCTCTTTATATTTACTTTGTATGTTGCCTCCTCCGAGAATCGTTTTACAGACTTTCAGAGCCACAGCTCTTACACCACTAGACCATGCAACCAGTGATTCAAATGTAATCGAGCAGTCCAGGTCAATTGTTAACAGGTGCAGAACTAAGCGACTGTAAATAGGGTTTAGACTTGTTAAACGCGAGAAAACGATTTGCGAAGGCGATTTTGTTAGGTGTGGTTCTACAAGTGCTCTTTATGTACTGGCGTTTTCAGTTTCTACATACATTGCTGGCTGTTAACGTGTTGCTTTTTTAAGTGGAACATAAAAACGAACTTAGTTAATGAACCCTGAGTTCAGAATCGCCTGATATTTGACTGAGTCTAGAAAGAAAATAGACCTTGTATGCTATAATAATATGACAGCTTTCTGAACCATAACGGATTTATTTTACTGTAAATAAGTATGATCAGAATTATAATTACGTTATGCTTATGGCATAGAAATTACTATTTCATGAATGTGTGCATAAAACATTTCACTATTAAAAATATTTATCTACTGTTACTGTTAATGTTTTTATCCAAGAAAAAAAACTATACCAAAAAGTTTCAAATAGCAGCAATGGAAACGAAAATGTATTGAAGTCGGAACGAGTAGAAGAGAATGAAGTAAGTAGATATTATCGGGGCAGCCGGAACGACCGATAAGAAACGCTTACAATGAAAATGCAACAAATCCGTATATTTTTTCGAAACAACGCGGTTTTGCATACAATTGGGTGTTAGGTTTTTTATTGCAACTTCGACTATCCTATTAGGGGGTGTTTACCATAGGTACTACATATTGGCAGGCGGGTTGGCAAGCGCAGACAAACGGAATGCGTCTGTCAGATACAAGTAAAGTGGAATAATACTAAAAACCGACTTTGCCGCAGACGCGACGCATAAACTTGCTTTGGCATGCGTCTCTGTTACACTTATTATGGTAGATGTAGTGTTACCGATCTCTTTAGCACCAGCGCACTTCAGGTTTGGGAGTTGCCTTATATTTACAGAAAACGTTGATGATAATCTCATTCACTACGACAAGTTAAAATTGAGAGAACCTTCCACCACACAGCTACAGCCACACCACAAAACCATTTAAAGATAGATCGCACAAGCGCCTTTATTTTGCCAGTTTAATAGCAATCAAGCAAATGACAACTTATGCCAGCCGCAAGCTGATGCGCCGTCGCATAATAAGTTTACCTGGGGTGTCAATTGTGTCATTAAGTAACTACTGTTGAAAAACCGGATCCGGAATAATCATGCAGTGCGTGTGTTTACCGTCTAACTCTGAATCGGTATTTCCCTTTACTAAGATTACCGGTATTAATCCTTGTCACGGGATCCCGAAAGAAACCGCAGACCTTCATTATCCTGAAGATAGCACTAAAAGTTGACGCCACAATGGCCATGGTCGACCCTTAGAGCAAAAAATAAGAAGAATGAGTCATTGCAGAACATAGACAGACATAGGTACTAAATACTCACTCTTACGGCCGTTAACGCTCTGCCTACCCCGTAAGGGATAAAAGCGGGATATACATATGTATGTATGTAAACACGGAACATTAAACTCTCGTCTTCCCATGGTCATACGAAATTTCCCCTTGGCATAGTGTAGGTATATTACTATGACCCTATTAGGGATATTACACATTTCCGATGGTGAGATTTGTTTGTCCGCAAGAGTAGAGTCAAATCCTACACCTAACTGTGTAAAGCTATGGACTATTGTGGCCGATGTTCCTATTTTAGCTTCATTTTATGTTTCTAGGGTTCTCTTCACCATATTGGAAGGTCTAAGAATAACTTACAGTTTTCAGAAAGGACCCGAACTTCCCAAATCCGGTCTTACCGCTTACCGGCAACTTTGCATGTTGTACAGGTAATCTTTCCGAATAACTTTGGGAAGTGGAAACTTGAAAATTCACTTACCGTACATATCCAGTTCAAGGGTTTTTGAAACTTTTGGTGCAGAGTTAAGTAGATAATATTATACTTGCTGGTGGTTGTTAAAAGAAAGTAAGTTCTGATCTCTGTGTTGTTTGAATAACATTTAGGTGGGTTTATCTTTTTAAGCACATACGATTTGGATTATTATGGTAGCATGATCTCTAATTATTGTAACTATAAAAAATATACCTACTGAAATACTAGGACAGTGATTTATTCAGATGAAAGAAACATTTCACTTTGACGATTTATGCAAAGTTAAAAAACAAACAAAAAGCTTTTTTTTTACTTTTAAAGAGTATAGTACCTCCCCTTAACTCCAACTTTGACGGCTACATGTCGCCGCAAAATGCAACAAACCGCTAGTTTTCAACTTCCATAGTTCTCGATAAAAAGAAGTTCGCAAGCAAGATAAAACACTTAACTAGACACGACCCGCTTGACTTGGAACTTCACAACTAGGCTGGTTGTGGGAAAAAACGGGACGAGCGTAGACTGTGGTACGTAGATTGATATTTGAATTTAACGGATTGGGTTTAACGGGCCGTTGTCGACTCAAAAGAAGAAGCAGAAGGGATTCTCAGAAAGTAACATGAAAAACCAGTACACATTGAACCCTTATATGAACAAGAGCGGGTACACAAGTCATCATTCTCCTTGCCTTATCCCGTTCTCTGTCGGGGTCAGCTACCTAACCTAGGGGATTTGACGTGGAACCAAGTTTTTACACAGAGCGACTGCCATCTGACCTCTGCAACCCAAAGGCTAACCTGGCCCGAATCCTAGGTTAAGTCACATTCAAATAATTTTTATTTGAATATGGGTTTCATCACGATGTTTTCCTTCACCGTAAGAGCAGTCGGTAAATGTACATGAGTAAAAACACATTGGTACATGGCGGGGATCGAACTCGGGTCTCCCGATTGTAAGACCGGTGTCCTGACCACTTTGCCACCGACGCTCTAAAGAGCGGGTACACAAGTACGAGCGCTAAAGACACGTGGATCCTGCCCTAACTCGAAGATTGATGAAAGCAGTTAAAAAGTAAACTAGTTTCTAACCTAGGTACCTGTATTACAAAAGAACCATTTCAAGTTATCAAGAACCAATAACCAGTCACACAGTAAAAAAACGTCGATTTTATCAGCAGAACCAATCAACTAGCAAACATGCGAAATAATGTGTTCGTGGACGCGACAAATGCACACCTGTATCGAGTTTTATAAACATTCTTAATCGACGATTGTTCCGGCTGCGAAAACTCATTGTTCAGATCAACAAAGGAGCTGAACCACCGTCTAGCGTTCCACAGATTACATCGCTCAAATCGTTCCCCGATAGAAAACTGACGCTGGAGCCAGCCGAGGAATGTATCAACGTCATGCGATACTGTCGAGATTGTGGGTTCTTAGAAGAAACTTACAATACGCTAGTGGAATGAAGAATACTGAAGGATAGACGGCGTGAGATGCAACTGCGGTAATATCGACAGCAACTTAAATTCTGGTTTACATACAGTTGCTTAGAAACACAAGAAAATATAAGAAATGGCTGATAGCGTAATTTGAAAACTTTATGGATATGCCATGTCTCCAGTTTCATGTCTCTACAATCTCTACAAGAAGAACTAGTATGTTAACCGATCTACGGTTACTTTTATTTGCAAAAGCTCGTCGTTTCTCGGAGAAATAATAAAATTCAATCCCGCACAGTAAAGTATCACCTGAACGCATAAAATTATAATGCCTATAACGTGCTCTTCATAAATAACAATACGTGGCGCTGAACTGAATTGTGAAAACGTGACATTGAACCGAGCGAAAGCTACCTACCAAAAATGTTCATAACCTCACTCTCGGGGGTACAAATTACAAATTACGTTCTTTCAGCAGGATGATAAAGTTCGATTTTCAAACTTAACTCGGCTCGTTTCGATATGACTTTGCGTATCACAGATAAAGTCGGTGACGTGAGGAGCGTTAAACGTTTAGTCGTCGACTTCGGAATCTGGGCCATGCGCCTTTCAGGATTGAGTGTGAAATCGCTCGGGTTGACTGAGCACTCTATATTTTATTTAAATACGGCGACGTGGGGTGGGCAGGGTAAAGTGAGATTTATGCCTATTGCGAGACGGTCTGATTTCGCGGCCGGTCGTTCGCACGTATAGGGGTAGAAGTGGGGAATCTTAATTGTGCTCCATTGAGGAGCTTTCTTGCCTTTATTTTCGTCGACTTGTTGCACTGTGTGACAGTGATTTGCTCGTTGCACTACATTTGCTGCGCGACGCACTATTTCTTGGCAGTGGTAATTTTATTTGTTCTAACTCCAGAGCCACTTAGCGGTGTCTGAACCGCTTGTGGTATTTATATTGTACTAATCTAGCTACTACACTGCAGTTGTATCTCGGCTTTGATTCAGTTAATTTGTTTCACACGGTGCCGCGGAAGACATAGATCTAAGCTCTAGATATGTATGAAGTTTATAAACCATCAGAATCGGTTGAGTCGATAAACAAACGGTAATGTTTCCGGCGCCAGACATCACGTAGCCGTGAGAAACATGCATTTGACCATAATACTTGCATTATAGACCGGATTATAATAATTTGAATAGGTATAGAGTATGAAAATAAATATGTATGTTCCGTTTTATGATTTATATTTGCGATTATCAGCACTTGATGGAACGCAGTAGTATACATTGTTGTTTACAAGTGGAACGAATACAAGTGGCTTTATTCCAATAATTCCTAAATTTACTTCGGTACTTATTACCTTATTAAAAACAATGTGCACTGTTGGTACTTATTAGAAATTGTTCAATAAGATGTGGCTTCCAAAAACCAGTTAGGTATTCATTACAAGTATTGATTATCTCTGAACATAGAAGTTTTGAAGCTACTTTATCGACCGTTTTTACACCCACATAACCAAGACGAAAGTATTGTAGAGCTTTTCACTTTTAGGAATTCTAGCTCGGAGCAGAAAATTTAAAACTATTTACATTTTATTCAAGGCTTGCATCATAAAAGCTAGGTATAAGGTAGGGTAGCGTCTGCATCGTGCATGATTGTATATGTAGGTAGATGGTTCTCCCTCAGTGCTTCATTCAAAGATGACACCTGTCATAACGATTTTATATCATTTTGATATATGGCAAATGGCCAATTCATGGCACATTGGCACATCTACTTCCATTAAGCTATTTCACGGAATTGAAATATGAGTGTACAGGCTGTAAAAAAATTTGCTGCAAATATTATAAGGGGTGAACCAGGCCATGAAACTGAACAACTTTCCCTAAGGACCAAGGTCGAAATATGAAAAAAAATTTGGACCTCCCATACAAAATTACCTACCAATTCAATTTGTATGGGAGGTTTACAATATTTTCTCATATTTCGACCTATGTTCCTTGGGGAAAGCTGTGGACTGACTTATGGACTGATTCACCCCTTAAAATATTTGCAGCAAATTTTTTTACACCCTGTATGTGATTCAGGGGACAGTATACACACGCATAGTAGTCGGATCGCAATGTGTTTTCCTGAAACAACTATCATCGTTCGTAATGGTGGCCCGTCAATAAATACGATTACAACTTCCAGCTAAAGGACAATAATCTTCACACAATGTCTTACGATACAGACGAGCTAAGAAGTTATATTATTAACTTTCTGAGAAACTATATTTTCGATTATAGTAGTATTATTTCGTTTGATGCCGGCTTAGAATGGCATCGCTCCACATCCTTCCCGCGGGTGTCGTATAAGGCAACTAAGGGACTCGAGAGTATTGGTGTATTACAATTTTTAGGCGGCAGGCTGACAACCTCTCACTATGGTGAAACACATGTTTCCTGAAACTACCTTGGAAAACAATCCTCAAAAATGACAGACGTGGCGATGGCGACCCTATTCTTATGGCCCTTGACGCTCTGCCTACCTTGCAAGGGATAAAGGCGTGATATATGTATGGATATATGTATGTATGTATTATTTCGTATTTATTTCCCCACTCAAAATTCACGCTGTTCTTACTCAGAACCGACATAATTAAGTGTATGTATAAAGTGAGGAAGTTTTGAACAAATATTAGTTAGTTTCAAATGTTTTGTTAGCCGTGAACTGATCGGTTATGTGGTGGGCTGGTAGCCAAATAATTATAATAAGACGAACATTAAGTTCCTAAGCAAAATTTTTATTCAAAGTTTGTCGCGCAGTTATTAAATTAACCCGATAAACCTATGTCGGCACCACCGAGTAAATCAAAATCGCTGAATTATTATTATTATAGTTAGCCTACTAGATCACACTGCTGGGCAAAGGCCTCCCCCGCGGTCTTCCACTTCTTCCGATCTAAAGCCAACTCGGTCCACTCCCTATCATAGGCATTAAAAATTTTAAATAGTCACAATCAAATTCATCCATTTCATCAACTGAAATAGAACTAATTTGCAGAATGTCGGAACGTTTTGGATTTCCAGTTTTGTGTCAAACCGGGTTAGTTTTGAGCTGTGTTCACACTCATAGTAATATTTGTTTACGTAAAAAAACGAATAAAGGCAAACGCTCCACCCTTAGCGATCGGTTTTTGAGCTAAACTCACTTAAAATTCCGTCCGTCCGTTGGTCGACTCGGTTTTCCACACGAAAAAAGGAGACGACTTAAAAATCGTGTCTTATCATGTTTTGTGTTGTTTTATCCAGCGTGGTATTGTATCGTTTAGTTATCTACTATAAACTTCAACTTGAATATAAGTTTAGATTCTTGCTCCGCAACCGACCCAGACAATCCTGCTGTAAGAGTTGAATAAGCTACCATCCAGGTCACTAAGGACTCTGACGTGCTAATGTAGAGAATGGTGCCTAGTCGTATTACTCGTATACCCTATCATACGTAGACAACAACGACGATGTTTTAAGCGACCTTCGAAGCACAGAACTTTTTTTACGGACAATCAGATCAGATCACTTTATCTACATCTGGGTCAAATTGAAGTAGATACGACGCGTGGAACAAATCAAGGACTTTCGAATCCGGAGACGAAGCTCAAAGTATAGACCGTAGGTTATTTGTAGTATATATCCAGTGTAAATGCGGCTTTAGTACGAATCGTATCTGGAGCTAAAATAGTCCATGCGAGACCTGGAACAGACTTGGAACAAATTATGTTACAGGAATGTTCTGTTACAATTGCATTTTCTCAATATAGGAGTAGTTTAAAAGAAAATATTGATGGCGTGGTTCAAGTTCATGACTTAAAAAAGGCGGCTGGTAGCGACTGGATGGCAAAAACGGGAGATCGTGCCTTATGGCGTTCCCTGGGGGAGGCCTACGTCCAGCAGTGGACTGCAATAGGCTGAAATAGAATAGAATAGAAATAGTGGTTCAAGTGCTAGGTATAAACTTTTTAGTGCTTACTGAATCTGGTCTGATCAAATAGGTAACGTTATAGTTATTGAGCGCGCCATCTATAATTTTTTGTTTAAATAACGTGGTCCTGAACTTATACTTCAGAACTAATATTTAAATGATCTGTTGACCTAGAAAGTCCCATATTGCGTTTAGGAAAAGCGCATTATCTATTCTACACCTGGGAGTAAAGTGAATAATATGGATTCGTTTCCTTTTAACTAATTTGAAACGTAAACAATGACTCACGTTCCTCTCTAAGTTTCATAAAACTATAGAGACACTTTCTATGCAAGTGTAGTATAAACACATTTCTTTAGTTCCGGCCAGTATTAAAAACTTCGTCGCGTTCAATAACATACGCAACACATGGAAGGAGAAACAGAAACAGCGTCAACTTTTATTATTAAAATTGTTACAAATTTGTTGGCAATAAACTGAACATCGAACCCTCTATTTGCAGCGGCGGCGGCGTTAATGAAATCAATGATCATTTAATTGGATTCCTCGACGCTCGCCTTAAGCGGCTCCAGTCGAAAATTCTTTCGATTGCGTACATTTGGAACGAGATATTTCAACGTAATGTGTTTTGCCTTCTGTTTATTTGCGTTTTCAGTCTATTTTACCTGGGGAAAGCTTTTCTGTTTTGATAGACTAGTTCACGTCACTAAGGTCACATGACAAGTGACAACCCATGACTTCCGTTTCCGAGACTCATGTTATGTACAATCAACAATTTGCTCGTTCTTAACTTTAACTTTTAGATTAGAATATTTTTCATGCAAACAAAAAATACTATAGGTACCTACCTAATAAAATTACATAATTAGCAATCTCATAAGTCACACAGTGGCAGCAGCTGTCAGTCGGTAATTAATTAATCATCATCACATTAATGATACATCTATTAAGGCGACAATCGTATACATTTAAAACGATGAGCTTATTTATGGCTAACAAAAACTGCAGCAGTTGACCGAGTAAGTGTTCCACACGAAAAGAAAGAGAAGACTATCACATTCTTAATAATGGTTTTTGGAGATCATCAAATTACTTACACACAAAAAGTGACATCTGACATTCCAAACTGACGTTCAAACGGCTCACTCACTAGTCTCACGTCATATTTCATTCAACAACAAACAAAATCCAATAATTTCGTCACACATGTCGCGATAATGATTAATTTGTCTATAAAATTAATTACTCGGCGGCAGAATTAATCATCGGGCAATCAATGAGTGACAACAAGCCGTTGCCGATATGCCGCAGTCATTCATTTATTCAATATTCATTCATACAATAGCTATAACGAAATGCCACTAAAATACATATTAACATAAAATATACATGCCTTGCACTGCGTTGCACCATTTGACATAAGTAGTAAAAATAAACATAGTAAAATGTTTTCGCTCATTATCTTCCTAAACTGTAAGTACGCACGCATATTTCATATCCATAATGGGTTTATGTACAACCATTAAGCATTCTGCCGTGTGATGCCGGCTTAAAAAAATTCTGACACTAGGGTTCATCGGGTCGTTGGAGTCGGTGTCTCACTCGAAAAGAAGAAGAAGAATAGCTTGACCCCATTTCTTCCCGCGGGTGTTGTAAAGGCAACTAAGGGACTCGAGGGTTTCATGTGTATTAGAATTTCAGTCGACAGGCTGACAACCTGTCACTACAGCGATACATGAATCATCTGAAAAGGCTCTCAATTCTTGTCAGACGTGGCAATAACGACCGTAATTTTGCGATCATTAACGCTCTGCCTACCCCGCAAGGGATAAAGGCGTGACATGTGTATGTATGTGTATTAAGCACTCTGAAACCCTGCCTAACCTACAAGGAACACAACTTTATTGTGTACGTAACCATAAGCGTTCTACATGACATGTGTACAGTTTGCCATCTCCTTTTGAGGCACATGCTGTAATAAAACCAGTATGTACCTATAAAAGTCTATGACAATCATTACCCCAAACAGTGTTGTTTTATCTATCGAGTTTATACTCCATGATTATAGGTCGTTTTGTTTATTGAACTAAATGTGTATCAATAACAATAGTTATTTCAATACAATGCTATTCACCAACTAGCGAGTAGAGTTTATATGCTTCGTCCAGATCCAGACAGACAGAGAGACCTGAAGAGAACATACAAAGCGCACGTATATTATAATTATCAGCAGATTAGACTGACTGCGGCAAAAGCTTTTTTATTCGACTGACGCAGCAGACGCCTAATCTTTTCCATACAGAGAGAAAAGCTATTCTTGATTCCAGTAAAGCCTAAAACTATTACAGATTTCACGTTTTTGCGCGGAATTCGGAAGTCAATTGCTAGCCCGAGTTGGTAATTATTCTACACAGGTTTACCGTTGGGAAAACTATGTACGATCATTGCCAGGGGAGGATGATGAACTTATATTACGATTAATTCCAAGGAGACTAGGAAAAGAGCAGAACAGGCAAGAAAAGCAGGGAAAGAGCAGAACAGGCTCCATAGGGGAGGCCAATGGCCAGCAATGGACTGTTGTGGCTGTTGCTGGATAAATTCATGAAGAAAAGAAAACATATTGGGTATAAGATGCGCTCTTTTTATTCAAGGCCTTAACAACAGTTATTCATTGGCGAATACACGAATCATCTAAAAGGACCTTCAATATGGGTCAGACGTAGCGACAGCGACCTTATTTTTACGACCTCTCTGCCTAACCTGCGAGGGATAAAGACGTGATATTATGTATTCGTTGTCGTGCACCAGGTCTGAACACGCCTCCAGTTTATTACTGCAGGATGGATCTCAATTGGCTATATTGGCTATGACGCAGGCGCTCCCAACAACGCATGCTGTTATTACAGTTCACAGTGATAGTTATATTTCTGTGCTATTGCGATTGGGTATTAGAGGGAATGCTACCTAACGTACAAGATGTGCAGATGTCATCTACATACAGACTGATGGTAGGGAATGTTTAGGTCATTATGCGTTTAGGAGATTTTTAAGATTTAGGACATTATGCGTCAGGAGGGTTGAACGCGGTGCGTATTTTCAAAAATGTAGAAGTGCTAGTCCACGTCCGATTCCGTACCACAGTGTACAAAAATGAGTGAAGTGCGAATCAAAGTCCCGCACATAGAGTTACGTACTATAAAAAAGTTTAGTAAAAATCACGTTTTTAGTAAGGGAGTCCCCATAAAAATACACGAAATCATTTCATGGAAAAGGAGGGTCATGCTACTACTAGACGTTAAGCGAAAATAAAATCCGTCGTTGAATATAAACCGTTTTACCGAAGGTTTTTATCAAACAGTGTGTGAGTGAGACATACCTACTATACGAGTACTAGTGAAGCGTTCCAGATTTAAATTCCGTGAAGCAATGCTGGTAGTTTTACGACAGCGATTTTGGACAAGTTTATTTAGTTTTATAGCACATCAGCTGTCCAGTTTAAACATTCATTTCCCCTTGAGAGCTTGTACAGTTAAATGTTGATTTTAGATACAAATACTGTGTAACTTATTTTACATATCTCATGCTCTGAAAGTAGGTCATTACTGACAAAAAACACGACCTGTAAGTTCAACTTACAGGCGAGGTTTTAAAACTAAGCCTGTAAGTAATTTTAAGTATGGAACTAGAAAAAGAACCAATAGAATCGCAGCAATTAAAAAGTTAAAATCAATTTCTTCTTATTTTTAATAGGAGTTGCATCCAATTAGTTGTATACGATTTTAAATTTCGAACTGGCCGCTACGAATTGTGTTGCTTGAACGCAGGAATTATATTTTTAATCTGTATTTTTATAACCTCAATAAATGAGTTTGTCGAATTATTACTCAATATTACAATGACAAAAGTAAAAATTACTAATATCCCTACGACCAGAAAAATGTCTACTTTATGTTAGGATACTTTTCTTTCATATTAATTCAATATTTTTCAATCATAGGAAAAAAGTTTAGTGGTGCAATTTGAATAGCAGACGATACAATCATCATTTATGGATGGTTTTCTTGTATTTATCGCTTTATTTTACTCTTTTTTCATTCGATATGTAAAGCAGTATACGTACCACGGATGTAACATCAATAACAACCTCGGAAAGGTACCGCCCTCGCTCCGCTCGGGCGTTAAAAAACCTCGGTTGTTGTTGATAGCTTACATACCTCAGTACGTAATCTACTATTTACCATGGATGTAAACCATGATACGAAACAACTTGAGATTCGACAGTTTTCTTTGCACAACATTACCCAATTTACCAAGTCACAGCCATTTATTTAAAGCGAGATTCAAATACTGTACCTTCAAAATCTATAGTAAACTCCCAGCATAGGTACAAAAATATCGATTATTATATGAAGCACAAATTATTTAGCTTACCTTTATTATGAACCTATAGTTTATTCCATGGCCTTTCTACACTAATTAATCTAATTATTTCACTAACAATTCCAATGAAAACCGTTACACGATCCTCTTCTCTTGTTAATTGGTATTAAAAGGTGGTTAGAGGCATTGTTAATATTAAATTATAATACAGTCCTGATGTTATAATTTTTCTAAAATTAATTGGATCTATTTTTCGGAATAATAAACGATAGTTAGAACATAGATGTACACTCATCATGACTTTATAAACCGGTACAAACCTTGCGGGGTAAACAGATAGATATTCTAAAGGCTAAACTAGTCCCTGTAACTGAACTCCTTTTCTCATAAAACATCGGTAGAAATTTGAAATAAAAATATGGAACACCAATCTGAATTGGTCGTATGGTAGACTTTGATGGGAGGTCAAATACTATTCCCATATTTTGACCTATACTAAATTTTTTATCCAGATAGACTAAATTGACATTTGGTGGGTTGCCACGTTATTGTTTTTAAAAATAATAAAAGAATAGTGTTGTATCCTGAATGATCAAGCTATATGATTCAAAGAAAGTCATGAAATCTTTTTGAAAATAATTTAGTTAATTTCAATTTGCGTTAATAAATTGGCCTAAAAGACAAACATACTACTTTGTTTGTTACAAACTAACTTCACATTTATTTTCTGTCTTACCAGACAACAATACGTTTTTGTTGTTATCATCAGAGGATAAGAATTTATTTACCAGGTTCACCACAGCAGCGAAGTAAGTTGTAGAGTTTGTTTACCATGTGGGTTAATGTTACAGTCTTCAATTTGACCTATCTACCCATTTTCAAAAATCTGGCGGAGAAGAGAGTGTACTTATTATGCATATTTATTTACAAAAATAACTACATCGAGGAGTCATCTCCCGACAGTTCAATGAATAAAATGAATGAGTCAAATCACAACACTAGAATAATGCTTGCAACATTTAAAAAAAATAAGGCCATTCTTGGCTGTCAGTTTAGTCTATCTGGATAAAAATTATAGATTAGGTATATTCAGTAAAGCTGTTCAGTTTCATGGACTGGTTCTCCCCTTAAAATATTTATAGTGGACTTTTTTCATCTCTGGCCTCATACGTCCCTGACAGACTAGACGATTCAATCAGTGTCAGTCTGAGGCAATAGCACTTTTTTTTACTTTTTCTAATCCTGTATCATTGTAAGACTTTGACTTTTAAGATTTTGACTGTCCCGATGGCGTCGCGGATAGTAACCCTGCCTTCTACGCCGAGTTCGATCCCCACCGGACACAAATATTTGTTAAGTCAATTTTCAAATATTTGTGTCGAGTCTGGGAGCTTTTTCTGTATAATATGTATATACAAAAAAAAGTATATAAGTACCTATTAGTATCAGCTATCTAGTTAAGCTTTGCTTAGTTTGGGGCTAGATGGCGTTGTGTGCATTGTCCAGGATATTTATTTATTTATTTAAGATCATCAGATTTTGTCATACACCATGATTTAAAAACAAAAGTTCGTTTCCGGTTCTCGGGGACGGTAAAATCAGCCCTAAGTATATATTCAAACAATGCTGGAACCGTCCTAAATATCCCCCTGTTTAGTTTCTCCAAATTACCAACTCTTACTGACCTAATGAGTTCAAAAGCAAAATAAATCTTCTCTAACGTTCCCAGACTAAATAATATCCACTTGAACCCGTCCTAAGCAGTAAATTTAAACTTGTATATAATAATAATAACACTTGAAATCCTATTCGTCAGGGTTGCCAGACTTCTGGCAAAAATCGAACAGCTGGCTTTTAGCGTTTGTCCGACTAGCTGTTTCGACTTTTGTGTCTTTACTTAGGCCCATGTTATTAAATCGCACTTCGCTCTAGAGATCGTTCTTGAGATGCTGCTTTAATTTATAGACCGAGCTGTACGAACTTAAGTACGTCATCTCAAGTGAGCGATGGCTCACAACGCAACGGGTCAGTCAAGAAATTATCGCAGCGTTTCAGCTTCTTTACCAAAAATAGAAGTAAGTACATTAATACTTCCATAAATCACGCATTTATTCCTTACAAATTAGACTGATCATAAACGGCCGTACCCATTGTTATGGGTACACATATAAGGTGTAAAAATATTAGCTGCAAATATTTTAAGGGGTGAATCAGCTCATGAAACTGAAAAACTTTCCCGAAGGAACATAGGTCGAAAGATGAAAAAAAATTTTGGACCCCCCACACAAATTGACCGGTTCGTAATTGCAGCTAATATTTTTACACCCTGTATTATTTATTTTTGTTACGTATTGTATGTGTTTGTTGTTACTAAGGAGTATAGTCCAATTTTACATAGCTTATTTGGCAACCCTACATAGTCTACATACCTACAACCGACCACACAAGTTGAACCTTATGGCCCATTATAAATCTTTGAATTCTTGTTAAAACCTGTGAGGTGGTCTGTCGGTATTGTGTTCAGAATTTCGAAGTCAGATTTGAGCACTTGACCCTTATTCGGCTTCATTTGAGACGAGAATCAATCAGGTGTATTGTATAAAGTAGCATAAAATATATAAAGACTTTTTAGCAGAATCTGATAATCCAGATTCTTAAATTAAATTTACCTCATATCAGTTTTACATACCTATTGCATGAGTAGCCAAATTACCTACTTTCTATGTAACACAAAAACTGATAAAACTTCATATAAAGTAGTTGCCTTAACATGTCATCATCATTGGCCTCATACGTCAGTGAAAGACGTGTCTGAGGCAAGACTTTATCCGCACATTTCGCTGGTGAAGTTTCCTCTCCACAGGCACTTCGTTGCCTTAGAGGTACAATGTAAGGTAAACGAGAAAACAATCAACTTACTGGTTTTCTATAGTTGTTCAGATTCATGGTCTGATCATGCCTGCAAAGTTTTGGGTACACCGTCCCTTACACAGCCGTGAGTACCGTAAGTACGTATATATCGGTATATAAATCTAAGTATATTTCATAAATAAAAAAAGTGAAGTATTTCATAACAGATTAAAAACATGCAAAATGCATGCGTAGGTATGCTGAAAGTGCTGCTAACAAATTCACTTTTGCTTTTATGATATTCTGCATCGAATGCATAAATCCAGCGAACAATATTTTATGAGAATGAGATTTACGATAGCTTTTAAACTTTAAAATGATTTATGAAAAATACGGTCCAGTCGGGTAAAATCAGTTTTATGTTCCTTTAAGGTGCAGGTCCGTGTACGACTGTAGGTATCGCTACTGGTAGTCATCGTTTAAATCTACATACATACATATATCACGCCTTTATCCCTTGCGGGGTAGGCAAAGCGTTAACGGCTGTAAGAATACGGTTATACGTTAAATACAAATGTTGAGGGCAGTTTCATTATTTCGTGTATCACTATTATATGACAGATGTTCAGCTAATCGCCTGAAACTGCAATACAAATGAAAGGCCCTCTTACGTAACCCGCGTGAAAGAAATGGGATGACGCGACTAAGCCAGCATCACGCGGCTCCTAATATATATTTAGGCCATTAGCCATATATATTCCATATATTTCCATACCCTCGTCAATCACAATCGCTCTCTCTACAACAATACTAACTAATGAAAATTCTCTAAAAAAAAGTTAACTTCAATGTAACAAATTGTACAACTGTTCCCGAGGCACGGAGAGGAACGTAAATTTCAGTTTCCGCTACCCATGAGTTTACTCCAAATTGGTTAGTTCCATTTCAGCTGGATTTCAAAGAAATGCAATAGAGTTGCCTCTACCATTGCTGTCACTCGCAAAGATATCTTACAAAATCTAATATGCGTACAACGAAAAAAATTGTTTGTTTACCATCCGAAACGGGTCAAAAATACACGAAGTTCGTTACGGGTTTTCGGGGCTAATAAATCGATCTGGATTGGATACATTTTAAAAAAAACTTTTTTGACCGCTTTATGTGAGCTGTTGACTTACAACGCCATGTATTGAGGTGTAAAAAAACAAGAACCGAACGAGCTCTATTCTCCAGCTTGTTCTTAGTATGTCTTTATTTACCTACACATAATATTATTTTTGCAGTGTCATGAATAGTAGCAAGATGGAAAGAGAAGAAAATGGAAAGAATATTTTTTTTACAAATTAAGTAGATGTAACAAGAGAAGAAGATCCTCAGATCAGGTACAAGCAAGGTGGGTAGGTAAGGAATTAACTCACACGAATGCCTACCTATAGATAGATACACGAGTACATACGAAACACTACGAAGCGTAAAAATTCAAAAAGAAGTTGATGTCTTTCTTAACACGGTTGTCAGTACACAGGCATGTAATTTACAGCCTTACATAATCGAATTAAGGATTACAATCGCGAAGCCAGACACAAGTACTCATTAAGTCTTAAAGGGCCTTCAACTTTTTTTACCAATTATTCTTTGCGAGTCACCTTTTGAGGAGTCTTCGTTTTCCTTGAAGAATTGTATGGAGTGTTGTATCGCAGAATGGAACCATCGGAAGTACCCTTGACCTTGTTCTTTATTGCATACAAAGGGCGAGCAGGAAACCACGTGTGTGAGAGGCCCGAGACGATGACTTTCCTCGACAGCCGCTGGTCGTGACTCATGATTATGAAGAACCGAGTAGTTTGGTACAGTTTATAGTATAGAGTAAAGAACACCAACTATAGCTACCCGCCTATAGTATGATATTACGTTCGTACCTACTTATAAGCCGATATGTCCCGCTGTGATCAGCAACTCACTGTTTACCAAAATAATGTTTATTTTCGGTTCTGATCTGATATATCAAATTGGCCAATGATTAGATTCGTGTTAGCAGCTACTCATATGCTGCTTATAGAGGAGAACAGTAACAATAACTACCCTATGCTGTGGATCAGCTTGCTTACTCCAAGGATCCGGAGGTCCTTGACGAAAACGTCAATGGCCTATTACTCCGACATCAGTACTTACCTATATAGTTTGCTGAAATTCATTAGTTTTACAGGAGAAAAATGAGTCGAGAACAGTAGGTAGAGTCCACCGCTACTTGTGATTCAGAGGGCGGCGCGGTCGGAGTGGCCGGCAGTACAATAGTTGAGTACAGGGCTGGACTACATACATGGTACACACTTCTAAAAGGCGAATCTGAGAGTTTGAAGAGCAGCACTAAGAAAAATCTCGACACTAAGGTCCGTATTTATAAATCACACTCAACTCTGAGATGGATCTCGAGGGCGATTTTGACAAGTGTCAGTCAATACTAACAGCATCGCATCTCATGATCTATCTCAGAGTTGAGTGAGGTTTATAAATATGAGCATAAGTGTGTTGTAATACTGTGATACCAGGGTTCATCGGGTCGTTAACAAAAAAAAAGTCTCCAAATTTTCAGCCATACATACCCCGACACTAGTCTGGTCCGCGTCAAATGTACCTGCCACTTATAGTGAGAGAATATCAGTCCACTCAACGCTCAGCTTACCCTATATGTAAGGCAACTTTTCACTATCACCACTTTTAAGTAGTTACTGATATGATAGTACATTTAAAATGTAAGAACTCCCGAACGCAGTAGATAAATTTAAAAAGTTAGACACTGATCTGTTGCAAACTTTCCCGCCAGCAGATATACCACACATAAAATAAGCAAAAGAAACAGTGCCTTTTCACACTTATTGGTTCCCACGCCTCAATTGGTTCGTCTTAAGGGAGTTAAAAGTTTTGGCCCCAAGTTGAAAACGTCGATTCTGAGGCCATTTGCCGATACTAGATTACTATTTAAGTCTGAGATGTTTGTATTGGTCTCGAGCTCGATCAAACCGTGTATTGAAAAACCGAAGTTTGCAATTCGATAAAAATGTCCAGGAGCTAAATACACAGGAATCATTAAGTAAATAGATACTTACTAAGTCCATTGATTCCAAATATTCCGACAGCAGTCAGATGCATAGATTCATAGAAAAAAACCTTCACACTGGTTGTGTAGCTATCTTTGGACAGAGTATAATGTCACACACAATACGCTATGCATAACAAAGCAGAATCAATCCTAAAACACTCGGTCATCGAACTCTCGTCACCCCACTGTTAAATTGATGCACACATCAAACATGCATAAACATAGCTAGGATAGTTTGTCCAGGGTATAAAGGCTCGGTCACACTACGCACTAGAGTTTCCGGAGCGTGACAAAGGTACAGTTCACATTAGTATTCGAGCATAATTATCTTAGAAAATTATAACTTAGAAATATGATCAGATAGCTACTTTATCATTAAGTCAACATGGGCTACTTCTTTCGCAGGAAAAGGTCTATTGCTACAGTAGAACCGGTAGTTAGCGATGATATCACTCTAGAATCATCTCAGAACAAAAATGGGCCTGCTTTGAGCTTATTAAGAACTCTTTTAACGTGTTTAAATTAGAACAATTGGTGCTCTATGATTCGATCTTGTATCTACTACTACAACTACGAAAGCCACAACAGTCCATAGCTGGACGAGGGCCTCCCCCATTTGGGGGTTTTTACCATACTCGCCACGTGCACTTGGCAGGTAGTGCAAGTTGTTGTGATCACAGGGAGCGCTGCTGCCCACTCCCTGTACCTAACTCGTATCGTATCTTACTCTTTGGATTTGAATTATTTCATATAAGTAAAAAACTCCACGAAGAGAACAATGCTAAACCCAACTTGAAATCAATTTTGACAATGTACGCCGCTCGACCATACTCAACTCCCGCACGTCGGCACGTCGCACTCTCTGCAACCGCAAAGCAATGTGCCTGAGCCTTAAACATATTTAACCACAGTTTGCCAAGCATAGCACAGCATAGAGCAATCCTATTGGAGGAGCCGAGGTCGAATCTATTACTCTCAATGGTCTCAATTGACCACACTTTGATATCGTTGCGTTTGTCACGCCTAAAGACGTGCTCTAGGATTGCCTATTACAGTTGACAGTTGCGTGGGCAAACAAAAACCGAGTGATTTAGGGGTAATACCACTACAGTAAAATGAGAACCTAGACTATGCAAAATGTCGAACACATTATACAAAGTAAAAAAAAAATATCCAAATTAAGATCATTGGCATTAAGATTCGGTCCTATGCATTGTGGGATCGGGCCTAAGGACTGCCTTTTTCAGATTCACTTCACAGGCTGTTAGGAAAAGTACTTACTTCCTTTCAAGGGATGAACCAGCCTATGAAACTAAACAACTTCCCCTAAGGAACATAGGTAGATATGATTTTTTTTGGACCTCACGTACAAACTGACTGGCCCCAATTTTTCTCAGATTTAGACCTATGTTCCTTGGGGAAATGGTTCAGATTCATGGGCTGGTTCATCCCATGGTAAGTTAGTACTTTTTGTAACGCCCTGTATTTAAAAAAAATAAATAAACCCGTTCTAATTTTGGGCCTAAGTTACGATATTGAGACGTTTTTACTTTGGATACTACGAAATGGTGTTTATGAAAATACTGTAAAGTAACCATTACAAGGTACCTACTCATATTCAAAGATGGAAACCAATTAGATAACCCACATTAACAACATTCATACGATCGCTTGCACAAAGCGTGTTGCTCCATCTTGTATTGCTATTATTTTGCTAATAATAGTGTCTTTTTACAGTTCTTTTGAAAAGAAATGCGTACTTTAATAACCGAGTTTAAATTCTAGACCCAGATGAAAAGATTAAGCCAGTGTGATGGATGATACGAATTCATTATTAAATGGTATACCCAACCATAATCCTACCCAGCTTGTAAAAACCATTTAGATTCAAATTTTCTGCGGCTCAGCTTTCGACCTGGCTTAGGATTCATTCTAGCTTTTAAATAGACAGACATGAATTCAGGGACTATGACTAGAACTTTCAGAAAATCGGAAGGCAATTTAGTGTCTAGACCACCAGATGTGGAACACTAAGGGACCACTGAAACTTTACTAAAGTAATAGAGTTACAAAAACTTTAAGAGTGAGTAGCAGAACTAGTTCAGTGTGGCCGGTTCCCTACGTTTTATTTATATACTTTAACTTACTGTACTGTATGTTAGGTAACTTTTTATCGCAGCGTCAGACGCCTGTTACGGGTAGTACGCAGTTGAGAAACTCTCACCAGGGTTCATCGGGTCGATGGACGGCTCGGTGTCCCATACGAAAGAAAGAAGAAGAGACGTATAGCATGGGTTCTATTCTTTGACAGGTCTATTGAACTGAAAGATATATTTAATTTGTCTTCAAAGTCTAAATTTAACTTCAGCGTTTCTACAAAGCAAAGGCATTAGCCGCAAGTTCAACAAGTGAGAACAGAGATTATGAATTTCTATTCAAGAACATCATTTCAAACCATCTGAAACTATCCGGTCTACGAGTTTAGACGTAAAGACAGTCCAAGACAGGAGTCAAACTCTTAAACAAAGATCCAATGTATAATAATCACATTGTAAAAGATAGAAGTAGACATGATTATATCCACGAAAAAGGATGGGATAATCCATCGGCTTCACGTAACATACGAATTCCACTTACATTGCTTTATTATTATTTTACCCTTTCAAAATATTTCTTACTTCTTGGGATAATTTCATTTCGATCGCCGTCAGAAAGAATACCGTGGATTTCCATAGCATCAAGTTCGGCATTCATATTTCTCTACGTGAAGGAATATTTCGAATATCTTGTTTTAATAAGATTGATTTATTCCTTTGAAGAGAGCAACCTTGTATCATAGGTTACATGTTTTGTTAGGCAGAACTAAAATGAAATATTTACTACATGAGCAGTATATACATATACATACATATAGCAATATTTACTATATTTACTACATACGCAGTTTTTTGAAATATATGAAGTCATAAATATTTGACAAACATGATATTTTTATGACCGTTTACGTTATGCCTACCGCGTAAGGCGTATGGCTTGGCCAGAAAGAGTAGAAATTCAATAAAATAACACAATTTTTTTAAATGAAAAATGGTTGCCATAGTTAAGCGTTATCGGTCAGATTTGACAGATCGCGAAAAAAGTGACACCCTCAACTTTTATCTACTCTTTATGGTCAAGCTTTATGTAGGTATATAATATTTATACATTAAAGTATTATGATGTGCAATAGAGGTAGTTAGAAGACGACCGTGAAATAAAAAAAAGTATTTTCACAGTGTTCCTACAAAAAAAAAAAACCTTCACAAGAATGTTTTCAATAACCTAGTCCTGAGAAGCCTGAAACCATTTGTCAAGCGGTCGCCAACCGCCCCATGATGTATGAAGGCAGGACGATCTTGCGACTGCCAGGGCCGCCTCTAGGCATGGGGCGCCAAATGGACAATTTCTAAGAATTTCCCTCTCTGTCTCTCTTTTCGTATGGGACACCGGGTCGTCCAAATGTCCATAGAAAATTATGTTGTTGATTTTTGTTGAATAGCTTTAATCTTTGAGTATACTTGCTTTAGTTTTCTTTTATCCGCAAATTCTAACTGAAATTCAGTAGATAAACAACATATGAACAACGTTATTAACCATTTAATCACAGAAATAAAAAAACCCCGTTGTAAACGGTATTATATGAATTAGCAGTTGTAACCAAGGAAATAAACAATGAAACTAACACAAAATGTTTTGTGTTAAACCCTTAGTTAATGCAAAAACTAGACTATATACCAATTATGATAAATAATTAAATATAGTAAATTGATAGGACGGCGTCCAGTGGGGCACCCCGTATCGGAGAGACGTGGTAGAGGCTGACCTGCACGGTTCTCCAGCCAGCAATTGCCAGGAGATCGCGCAGGACAGAGATCACTGGAGGGAGAGAGGTTGTTTCGGAGGCCATGATCCTCTTCGAGTCACTGAGTCAGCGGAGTTAGTTAGTAAATTGAAAGCATAATATTGTACTGTGCGCCCCGCCAGATCTCTTGAAACGCCCCTGCTTTAACCTTTGCCAAAGGCACGTCTCCTAAAGAATTATTTCTAAGGGTCTCCCCTCTTTACGCACCGTTTACTGTTCTTCAATTATGTGATTTTCTTTAAGTGGTCACTCCCTTTGCGCCCTGCTGAACAAAAGGTGATTTATTGAAAAGTTGCAAAATTATAAGAGCCCTTGGAAACGTGGTCTTTAATATGAATGTAGTACTTACGTGGTACCTAATTAGTCTTATAGACAATTCGTATTACTGAAGTAGGTAGTATTACGGGTCTTCTATAGAAATGTCATAACTGTTTTATTATTCGGATTTTCTGAATTTCAAAAAAGGAAGACCGATGCCTAACATCATCCACAAAACTCAAATTATAGACCGAGGCACAAATATTCCTAAATCTATGTTTCGCGATTTAACCGAAACCGAAAGGTCTTATCCTAAGCAAGGCAGCTTTGAACTTTTGTGGCCAGATCATATCTATCAATAGTAATTTATTAAAATGAAAATATCCAGCGACGCAAGCAATAACCATACCTACCTACTCCGCTCAAACCCAATCAAACTCCCCATCGAGTTCTTATTTTATAAAAGTTATATTGCCTATCAGACAAAACAGAAGCGGCTTACCGTACAAAGTTTCCTACTTATTCCACTCAGTGGGATATAAAGTAGTGTAGCTGGTAAGCTAAGATCCGAACCCCTTCGGAAGTGGCAGTGGCAGAATATCGCCTATTCTTCTACTCTTCGTGTGAGACATCTTAATATTTTAATAAATTAAAATTAAATAGTATTTAATATTTAAGGCCAGGACGACTTACAATTAAAATTGCATTAAACTGTTTTGAATCACTTTTTTGTTCTCATATGTCACATTAATATTACCTACCTACATTAGGTTTACCTTCACAGTACGTACAAAATATTAGTCGGTGAAATACTCGATGGCGATACTATGTAGGCAGAAATCGGCATTTGTCTTTCGAAGAAAAACGGCGGTTTTCTCGTTTTTACCCACATGACTGCCATTTTCGAACCAAACTAAGAACAATGTCAAAAAGAAATAAATTGCTCGAAACCGAACCTAGGAGTATTCGAACTGTGACCCAAATGAGCGAGCTTTTACGCCACATTAGAAAGGATCTTTGAGAGCTTACGACATAAAATTCGAAGCTCGTTGAGGTTTAAAGATCAAAGATAGTTTTGTATGGGGACCAAGCGAGATAATGAAAGGGACGCGTCGTTATAGAGCGGAACCCTAAACAGAGCAATGAGCCGCGATATGAAGAATGTCTCAAACCAACCCCTCTCCCCCTTCCCCCTCTACCCTCCAACCGCGAATAGAATTGCCAGACGTTTTCCTAATACCGAAGCTAACATACGCGCCACGACAAAATTTTATAACCGCATTATCTCATGCGTGGTTTTATCTTTGACTGCGGTAGCTATAGCTCTATGAAAGCGGTGGAAACGATCACAGCTGGACATAGGACTCTTCCAGGCGCCTCAATAGACTCTCTCGTAAAGAATCTCAATAGAGTCTCCTAATTGGGTTATTCGTGCATTTTAGTTACTTAGCCTGTTGTCTAGCGAAATCGACAGTTTTTTTACTGAAGTTACTTTGACATGAGAAACTTCTTTGGCTTGCTGATGCATGCCCTAAGTTAAAAGAGTTCAACTCACTTTAAAGTGAAAACAGATAAAGAAAAAAAACGCAAAGTAATCTTATTACAAGATGGCCGCTGTTACGTAAAAACATCTATTTAGTTACTAAGTAACATCCAGATAAATAGATAAGTTCAGCTTATATATATAAAGACAACCCTAGCCGCGTGCCGTAAAAGTTTTTCATCTCTACAATCTACCCGCACTAATGACACCGAGCAGACCTTTTTGCTCGGAACGGTCATTCGTCTCTCAGACATTGACGGGAGCATACGTCTACGGTCCGCCGTCTGTTGTTTCATGAACGATGAATGAATCGAATTATTGTTGATACCCATGAATACTGACCCTTTTTCTTGTAGTTAATTGAACAAAACAAAAACTACACTAGGTGATTCCAACGCACAACACTGAGCTAGCGCTGGGTCGCGCGTCTAGAGCGGTTTTAGTATGGGAATATTGGGGATTGACGTTTCTAGTATGGATGTGACAGGCGCATACGTTAGCGCAGCGTTATTTTTGCGCTGAAGTGTAAGAAAGGCCTTAGTTTAACAAAAATGAAACGCTCACACTCACACATAATAAGGACCTAGTAAAAATGTATGAAAACCATACAATGAAAACGCATCAGCTGGGCCTTGAGCGGTAGATTTTACTTATGGATCACAAGACAGCTCGCCACTGGCGGCGTAGTCAAGCAAGTTTCATCTTTACCCTCAATTCAAAATACTTTGAACATAGATGAATTGAATATTAATTTGATACTTATCTAAACTTTTTGAATTTATAGCGGAATCGAAATTGTCCTCAAAACCAAATTATTGACCTTTCGATTACAAAACCATTTGCAGAGCTCATCCCGCTTTCCTTCACAATCAAAAATTTAAATGAGTTTCCTCCATCCAGTGAGAGGAGCGTATTTTTTTCCCTCCTAATGCCATTTTCGGATTGTATTACCACAGGAAAGGCAAGAGACAGTACAACAAGTTCTTACAGCGAACACCAGGTGAAAAAATCTAAGTACCTAGAGTGTCGAACTGCCAACCGCTGAGTGGTGGGACATCCTCCGCCAACTAGCTTTGCAACATTATTTTTCTTAATTTTAGTGTTCGCCATTCGATGCCTCTTGATCCGATATTTTGGGTTATTCTTCCTTTTAGCATGCACTATGAAATTCTACGAATGAATAATAAGTACTAAATGCGCAGTATCAACTTCAATATTACAGAAATATTAAACAACTAGTTACAACTAGTAACCCAATTTTTAGAACAAAGTTGTGTCGAAACATATCTACGAAAAACCAGCTAGAACAAATTTCTGGTATAAACAAGTAATTTTACAGAAATATGATAAGACTGTTTATACTGCTGCTTTTTTACGCTATAGGTATTACTCTTAAATGAATATTCATTCAGTGCGAAATCGTTTAGAGATAATAGATTGAGGTTCATATTAGGTTAGCATTCGGCAATGAATTATGGATCGACGTCCTTTCGCAGGAATGGGCAATGCTTAGGGGATGTCGGCGATATCGATTAAAATGATTGATTGGTGAAACAATTACATACGATTACGATTGATGTGCTCTAGAATGGACGATATTCGAAGAGTATTACCTGAAAGCAAAAAGAACAATGCGTTAAAGGAGGAAATAAAGCTACTTTCAAATAAACACAGTTTTACGATAGAACAAGCTACATTATTACACTTCAGCGATTCGCAGCGCAATAGATAAAATATCCATTACCAAATACCTTATGATAATTTCCCCAGAGGGTCAGGAAAAACGGCTTATTACGACAGAGCTAGCCAGAACTACGGTAAACGGCATTGTTGAAAGTTACAGTTTTCAATCTTTGAACAAGTTTAGTTCATAATGCAAGCCTTGGGGAGGAAAGTGGGCCAGCGAGTTTGCCCTGTGGGAATGTGTGAATAGTGGGAATTCCAAAGTTGTGTAGGTATAAGGACTTGGTACACAGACAAACAGACCGGCTGGCTGGTGGCTAGTCACGGTCTTTGAACACGCAAGTCCCTGGAGAGTCGTTTTGGCCGCGTCAAAGTCGCATGTTCATTCTTGCCTCGTGTCGACATAAACATGCGCTTTTCGAGCTGGAATGTTTTTTTTTACTATTGGCTCTCGAATATTTTATCAAACGGCGGTAACGAGTGGAAAAATAATATTAATTCCTACATAAGGAAGGGCCGTGCTGGGATCAAATCAAATTAAAGAACTTTACAAGGAAATATACATAAACATGCTCTATAGTTCGTAAAATTTTTCTTGATAAAAATGCTTTGACATAAGGTCCATTTTCCTAGTAAACAAAAAGGAAAATGGACCTTATGTCATAGCATTTGCTTCAAGGTCACAAACGTCACAGGTATCAAGTAAAATACAAACTATAGGTAGACATTTTACTACTTGCTAGAACAAATTATTCTAAAACTAAATTAATAAGTTGTAAAATTTTTATCTTGGTAATCTGAAATTGATAAATTTAACAGTAGGTATTTATTTAGTTGGATTACAAAATCACTGAATGCAAATATTCATCATCTTTGGCTTTCCCAATTAATTTAATTATTAACGATGCTCTTCCATCAACGTCTATAGGAGTTATACGTAATATTATAGAAGTTGCAAGTTGTAACAAAGGGCCCCTTAATTTCTGATGAATGATGCCTTAATTTGGGCATTTCGGTGGCTCTTAACCCTTTTCTCGGAGTGAAAGAAGCGGTAAAGTAATTTGTACTAGTCTTCTTCTATGAAAGAAATGGTAAATGCTTTTAGAACTTGAGGTTTTGTGTGTTTAGTCCTGCAGATCTAGATAGAGGTAGGCAATTTTTCTTCCTTTATGTTTTAATTAGCCCCCTCAGCGGGTCCACCCCCTGCTAATCATTTTCCCGGGGGAAGAATGGTCGGTGGTGTAAGCGTTGTTGAGTTCCACGCCTCGGCAAGCGTAGGACGTCCAGAGTACTCCGGCCAGATAGTCCGATGACGTAAAGAGAGCGGCTGGTAGCGATTAGCTATAACAGGAGATCGTGAAATGCGTAGACCTGGGGGAGGCATACAGCCAGCAGTCGACTGCTTCTGGGTCATGTGTGATACTACTGAAATTACCACTATCTTTGGTTTTGTGTTTATCATGCTTGTGGGTTGAGTGAGGTGCGTTTACTTAGGCTGCCCGTGGTCGCCTGCACCTTGGTCCACGCTAAGTTCTCCCATCGACTCCTTATCACCGTTCCGCACGCGCCGCAGGACTTGACGCACAGATGCACGCCTATTATGCTGACCTTACTGTAGACGCTAAGACTTTGCCTGGATAACGTAGCCATAGTACACCTGCATTCTACGACGAAGCGGTCAGATTTATTTCCCTATCAGTCGTGTTTTAGGTTGTAAAAATATTAGCTGCAAATATGTTAGGGGTTAGTTAGCCCATGAAACTGAACAACTTTTCCAATGGAACATAGGTAGAAATATGAAAATATTTTTTGGACTCGCACTTAATCTTATGTCTAATAAGCTGCATGAAAAACTGATTAAGGTTGATCTTTTATAAGGGTAAGTTGATGAGCTGCTTATTGAACCTACTAACGGCGAAGTTTATTAACGAATTTAGATGTAAGTAATACTTACACAGGTACTTGAAAACTGTCAAAGTAGCTTCTTATACAGTTTAAAGAAACTAAGATATGTAGTGTGCTGTGATATAACTATGAACTAAACTTGGAAACACTCTCCTAAGTAGGTACAAAAACTTTGGAATTGCCAACTGGGGCAGGCTCTCGGCAAAAGTGAAATAATACAGGTTTTTAATTTAGGGTAAGTTCAGCAACGATAAAAGATACCTTACCCTATATTATATTAGAAACTCTACAACAACAAAAAATATGCATATTGAACGCGCTGTACCTACTTTCTCAGCGATATAAGTTTAGGATACTACATACATACATATATCATGCATTTATCCCTTGCGGGGTAGGCAGAGCGTTAACAGGCGTAAGAATACGGTCGCTATCGCCACGTCTGACATTTTTGAGGATTGTTTTCCAAGGTTGTTTCAGGACAGGTTGTCAGCCTGTCGCCTAAAAATTGTAATACACCAATACCCTCGAGTTCCTTAGTCGCCTCTTACGACACCCGCGGGAAATATGTGGGGTGATGCTATTCTAAGCCGGCATCACACGGCATACTGTAGCTTCTGTAAACCTGCTTAGTCTATGCGACGAGAGATGGCGCGAAACTACGCTGGTGGACATCCGGCCTCTGAGGATACTACGTACGTACAGTCAGATTTGCATACTCGTAGCTCGATGTTACAGGACACGAGAGTACACGATATCCGCGATATTTTACGAATTTAAAAACTTCAAAAAAGAAGGACCCATGGGTTGAATGACCTATTTCAAAGTATACTATTTGCTATAGCTACCCATTGATACGGCGGCGGCCCTATGTCGTTCCACCTTCGGACCAGCAGCGGGCCGAAACCAGAATCTTATTTTCGTTCTACTTTTGCCTCACTTTTTTTTAGTTCAAAAAGTACAGACAGAAACACAAAGCGTAACAAATAAAGTTGGATATTATTTTTTTCAACACATTAGGCAAAACCAAAATGGTCCGAAAACACATCTATTCAAGGAAACCATCATGTTTTTACTAACTAACCTACTTTAAAAAATCCTCAGTGCCATGCATACATTCAAAGAGAAAAACATTCTATTGCGTGGCCCTGCGCGCGCATGACATCTCTGGTCTGTGCGTCGATATTGCATACTTATCGTAGCCCGGAAGAAAACATGACTATAACAATTTGGAAATAGGAAAATTCCTGTAGAGGACGTTTTTCAGGATTTTATTACCAATTTTTACTGAAATCTAAAGTATTTCAATGTATTTTGAGTACCTGTTCATACGGAGACTGTACAAGTCTAATCATTTCGCAAAATAATCGTATAGCTTGAGCAACCAGTCAGCCATTATAATCTCATCAAAATCCTACCTTCTCTCTCATTTTCTTTTCGTAAATAACATGCCGTAATATAATCGGTATTCCTATGACTACTAAACTGTTTTTAATGAACTCTTGAAAATTAAATGATGTAACGGATGCAATAAGACTATGTCCTATTTGGATAACCCAGTTTTTTTTTTGCATTAAAAAAAGGCTAGGCGATTTTGCGGCCAATTTTTCACAAACCTATAAGCCATAAGGAGGATCTATCTCTGATGCACGTGATGGGGGGGAGCAATGGTCAGGTATTATTTTTTTTAATTCTGAGTGAGAAAAACGGATCCGTAGAAAACTTGGAATAATATGTCCCATCTGGTTCATAAAGGCAGCTATAGAATAAAACGTCAAAGTGTGCTGAATAGTATCTGAAGATCAAGAAGAAATATAAGAGAAAGAATGTTTGAATGCAACGTGATTGAAGCAAGCAAGTTGATGAATCAAGAAGTTGGTGAGAAAGCAAGTAGGCATACCATTAGGTAGAAGGTATTAACCTTCTCCTCCCACCATGTTTCGACATTTGATCTGTTTCTATGGCAAAATTGTGCGTCAACTTGATTTCAATAAACACATGTATTCAATAGAGATGTCATCCAGCCAGACAAATGCACAATACGAGATACGAATCAGAGGAGCGAGTAACGTGCTCGTATCTTCCCCTCGCTTCCTGCATCGTAAGTAGGTAACTCACGTCACATGTAAGTACGCCACTATAGTCCAGTTGACAAAGATCATTTTTTGCCATCGCCGTAACTCTACCCGTAGGCGTCATAAAAAGCGACTCACGCGGGCAGTAGCGTCGATGTTTACTGCGTGAAGTAGTTACCCTTTGTGGTACTGGATTCGAATAGCTTTTCTTAATTGGTGTCGTTCAGGAGACGCCTAAGTGTGACACTCAAATTGTACTTTTTACGAAAGTAGGTACATTTTGAGCTGAATATTTTTGATTTTGGATAAGAAACTGTCACAGTACCTACTACATTTTTTTAAATAAAATAATGAGAAAGATTTTTTACATAAAATCAACTAGGCCAACTCCTTAAGAACAAAATTTAAATAGTAGCTTTTTACCAAAATAATTACAGTTACCTTTCCATCATTTGAATACTATCCTTTAATTTACTGGACTATAACGTCTACAACATATTTTTCTCCCACACGATTATGTAGTTTAAAACAGACGAGGTAAAGTGAAAAGTCGCTTATAGAGGCGCACGTGCGGTTGATCTGGGGAGCTCTATTTCTGTGTACAGCCATCGTAGAATATACATCTGCTATACAGCCATAGAAGCGGTCTTTGAAATTTTAATCGCTACATTCACCCTAGCCCGATGGCACACTGGAGAAATGGCGACCGCACGTCGCCGCGCTCATCACCGGTGCGGAAAAAACTGTGTCAAGTGCGGCTCGTGCATTCGGTCGTGGATTTGGTACAATATTACAGTGTAATGCAAAAGATTTTTTCAGAAGGTCCGATATACCGATCTCCGACCAATATATTTTTACCTTGTCATCAACCTATTAAAAAGATTTTTTCAGAAGGGTCGATATACTTACCAATCTCCGACCAGTATTTTTTTACTTTGTCATCAATCTATTAGGAGGCCTAGGAAAGGACACGTCGGGACACAGACACTTTTTACTATGGAACTAATGTTTTATCATTTATTTATGCCGCTCATAGATTGGTCAGAGACTGGTTTGGAAACGCTGCGCCTGCCCTCTGGAATCAGTAATAACTAAAAAGTGTTTGTCATATTATAAGGCTTTCCTTATAAGTTTATGTTTTGTTATTGGGTCAAACACAAAACTTTACCGGTAGGTTACAAGATTCTCATAAAACGGCTTAAGCAACTTCAATCCTTAGAAACCTTTTTAGAGGTTTGTAAAACTTTACTCCGGCTATTTATAGCACATACTACTTTACAACTCTCTTTTTATCGAAGCTGAGTTTAAGAGTATACAATATATAGGACAAGGAAATTATTGACCTCGAATAACCTGATTTAGACCCCAATGTTTTGGGTGTCTAAATTCAATATAACCCAAGTTTCACCTGCGTACCCACTACCCTCTTCTCTTCATACGATTTGATTCGATTTCCGTAATTGCCGGGTTAAACAAAATTTACGTGAAATATTTACGTGTTTATTAGTTTATGAATATGGTAGCTAATTATTTAGGAAATAGTTTTAAAATGACATTTCACTATCACTATATAGAATAAAACAAAATCGCTTTTCGCGTCTGTCTGTATGTATATTTGCTCTATGTGTAACTACACATTAGCTACACATAGATTCTGATGCATTTTTTAATAGATAGAGTGATTTAAGCGGAAGGTTTTTATGTATAATACTTGCCGGGAAAACATCTTTTTCCCACGGGGAAATGAGTTGCAGCGGGCGCAGCCGCTGGGCGGCGCACTAGTTTCATAATAAAATTAATAAGGCTCGAGCCCACTGAAAGCTGAGATTTATTATTATCGACGCACTAAGCGTAATATACATACAATACCAAGCTGACATTAATATAAATGGTTCAAAAATTAAGTAAAAATTCGATAAGTTTCATATAAAAGTGAATTCTGCCTACCTCTTCAGATTAAACATGAATGTAGTTAGTAGTTACCGAATTTTATTCTTATTTTTATGGAATCAGCTCTGTTAGCTCGTTAGTGAGCATTTACACTCTGCTGCCAAGACAAACATTTCTAATCGACACGAATATATGTGTAAGCCGGCAATTTTTCAGCCTGTCACTACAACTTCGCTAAGTAGACTAAACAATTATAAAATTACAGAGCACAGGACGCCAGGCCTTTTGCGGCGACATCATTTGTCATTCAGGAAAAAAAGGCGGTGGAACACGCGAAGTTGTTCCCAAGCTTGCTACACACACACATTCATCCTGCTTTAAAATTCAAATCTTATTTACATGCAACCCCTACGTTGACGTTGCCCAAAATGGGTCTTAACGAACGCTGAAACACTCCGTCGAGGGACTATTTTCGGCTCCCCTTTAGGACAGTTAAAATAGAATACTGGAGACCCAGAATATAAAATTCAATAACATAGCCAACTTGGGGTTAACCTATATCCTCATATTTTGTGCCGCTAATACGTTTTCGGTGTTGGAGGGGGATATTCTTTTTATGAGTCTGCCGAGGCGTTTTGTTGGGAGTTTGAACTTTTGCTGTGCGTGATATAAGAGTGGATGGATAAAGTACTTTTGAACGAGATTAGAAAAGGAATTGGATTACATAATACCCACGCGTGAAAATTTCGAATAAAAGTTTCTCATATTATTTTTAAGCAATAATATTAAGATTGTCTATTTTTATGAGCGACATGGATTGGCGCTGTGGCGGTTGTATGTTTGCTTTGACCAATTTATCTGTTCTTCGTGCACGTTTCAGTGTACTACGAAAATTGTAGTGTTAGTTTACATCTCACAAGCGCAAAACATTACGGGATGCATCACATTCTCGAAGAATTCGTTTACCAATACAGAAATGTATGTTGCAATTATTTTTGGGTACCTCTCTACTTTACTTTATAGGGACGCATTAAATCGTACAGTGCCTGCCAACCTATACGTATCTTTTCATCATGGTTTGTCTAAAGAATACTTGTTTCTTGTTTTATGATGATTACACTACACGTGCACAGATTAAAAGTTATCACCAGCTAAGTCACATTGTTTTTCTCCTCCCTTTAATACCTTTCTGCGAATCCTCTATAAATAAACACACCCACTCTCCCGCAGTGATTGATACACACCTTCGCTTTCTATTTCCGTGATCTATCCTTAGTGAACCTTTTATGTGTTTTTACCTTCTAGAATAGTTTTGCCAGATTACAAAAATTTAACGAATTCCGTCAAATTACGCGCGTGTCTAGGCGTAGGTATAGGTTATATAAAATATTAAGTCATCTGTGGCCGCCTCAGTGGTTTCAGCTGTAACTTCATTTTCTCCGTGGCATAAAGGCGTGTTCTCACAGTAAAATTGACCACTGTAGCTCAGGCAAACGCAGTTTTCAAACGTTGAAAGAACTTTTCAAATTCGTCCAACAGTTTTAGGAGATTATCGGATACGTCCCGGAGGCACCTGAGTGCGGGAATGCAAAACAGAGTTTTCACGCCCCGAAACTCTAATCCTGCTCGAAGGCTACCCGACATATTTAGATTGGCTTCGCCTGTAATGGACAAACTGGAAGCGGTTATATAGCGGCCAAATGTATAACTTCGCAACTTCGCCGCACAATCATTCCAATTTAAGTTGGTTAGTACTTGGTCTAACTGGATGTATATTACCTATTCTACTAATCACTTCATATTTAATATTATTTGCGGTGAGTACCGTAAAATGCAACTAAGGGAACCAAAAAATGGGCCGCAGTGTTCCCTATGAGTACAACACCTTGCAATGCGCTCGCTAGTCTGCCTGCTAAGCGTGTTGAGTATGGCATATACACCCACTAAGAATGTCTCGTCCAGTAGTGGATTTTGTTCGTAGATTTTATGTTGCCGTGTGATGCCGGCTTAGAATAGCATCACCCCATAACTTTCCCGTGGGTGTCGTAAGAGGCGACTAAGGGATTTGAGACCTGATGTGTATGGCAAGTTTAGGCGACAGGCTAACAACCTGTCACTATGGTAATACAGTCTTCTGAAATTACCGTCAAACTTTTGTCAGACGTGGCGTAAGTGATCGCAAGGGATACAGGCGTGATTTATGTATGTATGTGTATGTTATGTAGGTATTATTTATACTGTGTTGTTTTGAGCTTCCACTTTCGGCCCAATAGGCCAAATCTGTGGTCCGAAACTGGAACAACTACTTTTAAGTCACAAAAATTAAAAATTGGTGAATATAATATCAAACATGAAACCGCTGATACGAAGCAATTAAATCCAAAAACCTATTCAAAATACGCTGACATTGGCTGAACAACACGATTAGCAATTAATTTTGCTAATTCTACAGATTTGATATTACGGTTTTCGATTGCTCTGTTAAAATAACTGCGAAAGTTATATAGATAGATACCGATTTAATATTACATACCTACAGTTGGACGTTACGAATTGTATCTATATAGCGTCATAGAGGGAGAGGGAGCCTTTGCTCATTCATTAAATTAAACTCCATATGTACTACTACTGAAAGGTCCCTGACATGATTATGATACGATCACTCCGTGTCTCGTGTCATACAACACATGTACAACATAAAGTAAATGTGATGATACTGATAGACATAGACAAAACTGGAACCGTCTGCATAAGGGGATCCCGAAGCGTAACTAGCGCCCTCGGTGTAATGTGCCCTAAATTCGGTCATCGATCAAAAACCTGCGACAACATGTACCTACTGAAAAAGTTCAACGAAGAAATCACACTAGAAACCCAAAAGCTGACAGGCGTGACGACATGGCCAAAAATAGGTGAAGTTAACAGCTGTTCCAGTGGCAATGGGGTGTAGACGCGTGGACTCAGGAGTGACGTGTGACGCATCGCTACTCGACCGTGACACAACGGATGAGTCCGTGACGAAATGTAAACAGTGTTTTTGTCCGAGTTGCAACATTGGTTTTTGATCTGTGATTGGTGGCTGACATATTAGTGTATGTGCGATGTCTACCTATACGTCTAAGGCATATCCAAACTACCTATCTATACACGTCGGCATCTGTACAAATTTTCGCGCTTTGCGATTGTGTTCTGCCAACCACGTACGACGTGCCTGCCCATCGGTCATTTGAATAGGCATTAAATCACTTAACAGAATAATAATACACAACGAAAGAAATAACAAATCTAATACCAAACCAGCCTACTTATTCAAAAATATACCTATCTTTACCTTAAATTCTTAGCTGAAAAGCTCCCAGGAAAAGGAAGACCTTTATAATATAAATGAATTTTCACTGAATAGAGAAAGTCAAAAGCGATAAAAAACCATTCACGAAGAGCCGCCACAATTTTCACTTTTCGGGTAAACCTTGATTTCGTGATTAAAATATCTTCCTTCATAGATGTTTTATTAAAAATATCGGCAGGGTTTTCAAAGAATCGATGATGGTAAACGACAACCAAAAATAAAACAACATTCTAAAGCTTAAATAAAAACAGCGAGACTTTTCTTTCGTCTAAGTTTTGAAGTCTCAAGCCGTTTTGACCAACGTTTTTCGGTCTAAGTTGTTTTGACTAAAATAATTCAGTCTGTGGTTCTGACTTAGTCTTTCAATCAAAATTGATTTCGACCGGTCATGACTTTAAACTTAATTTCTACTCCGGAGATTAATTTCCTAATGTGAGTGCCATGCGCCCATCGTCCATGTAGGTAAGATGCTAGATAATACTGATTGATTAGTAAAATACAGTTCTGTGCTTAAAACTATTGTCCCAAAATATTAGTCCATACATAGTTCTTCAAAATATTTTAAGTTGGAATGAAATAAAGTAAAGTTTGTTAAAGTGCTTTGAGACCGCCATGCAGTTTAAAATTGTGCACAATGGCACTACACTCACTTCTGTGTGATTTACCTTCCAGCAGAAGTAGATGGTTCTTTTTCAGACATCACACTATTCTCATCCAAATCAGAGTTTATGACCGGAATCCAGCGCGCGCGCGTTTGGAGCGTGCGCGGCCGCGTGCTCCGATTGGTCGGCAGCGCTCACCTGCGATCAAGGCGAACGAGGTGAAGGTCACGGCGACGTACGAACTTGGCGGTCCTGCCCGAATGCCCGATTGCCGCGACCACGCGCGAATCTTAATTTGGGCGCGTTTTGCCGCGCTCACTCCAGACGCCGCCATCTTGAATTTCCTGACCGGTTTCAGATGAGGATGAGAGCGAAATTGAGATTAGGACAGAGTTTTGGTATTCAATAAGTTTGTTCTGTTGGCACGTCCCACGAATAGATAATTATGATTTAGCGCGCCCGTGTTATGTAGAGTAAGTAGATAATGGTTCGATAATAAAACATCTGTGATCGTATTTCTTTACACAAGCATGCTGAAGCTGAGTTTTTAATACATCTGTAAGTTAGATTAGCCATTCACATCGTACACCATACAATTATGGGTTATTGACACCATAAGCTGCCGAAGGTCGCCCTTTAAGTGCTGTTTTAAACAAATCCCCTTCCGCTTTCGTGGACTGAACAAAGCTACCAATTAAGCTTCATAATCACCAGCACCCTTATAATTAATACTGCAGAAATTAAAACTCCAGCAGTAAACGTACAGAGTCTATACAAAAAATACACAATCGTAGCTTTGTGCTCTACCGAACATTAATTAAGAAAGAAATAGCTCGCGCTGAAAGGTCATAAGGAGCTTCATCTAAATTGAACCTTAAAACAACATTCTCAGAAATCGGAGTCGCCAAAATAGTAGAACCAAAAGACAAATTCAGAAAATGGTGTGTTTGGAACACATTGCGGTTAAGAGAAGGATGGCATCGGTGGCGGCGGAACAAAAACAGATGTTGAAGTTTTGGACAAATTGGTGGGTTAAAACGCTGTCATTATACCATGTGCTAAAGAGGCTAAAGATATCTAAACTCTATAGTGTTGAGATGTGGCGCGGCGTGTGATAAGGCCGGGGGACAGAGCTGGCGACTAACGAGGGGAAAAGTGCCTATTTCCGTGGCGTAATGACCGTCGCCCGCTCCGGGCGCAGACTAGCATCTACGCTACACATACATGCATTTAAAGTCCCTCGTAAAGTCTTCACGATGAAGGTGTGTGTCAATGCCCTATTCAAATTAGTTTTCGTTTACATTGACGGTCTCATCGGAGACAAATTTTTAAACATGAGACACGTGCAACCGTCTTTAAGTAAAGTTGAACAGTCTATTCCAGGAGAGCAAGTGCTAATACAAGCGTAGAGACACAACTTGTGTTTGTCAGTCCCCCTCGCAATTTCTTCTAAATTCCAGAAAGATGCCTTATCACTTCTAGCTCCTTGCAGACTTCAAATCTTTCCATCGCTTTCAGGCAAACCTAACCTAAATCTCATTTGGATGCGTATAATAATGAAGAGTCCTATATCCAGCAGTAGGGTAGTTAGTAGGCTAAATAGATAGATAGAGAACTAAACGCATTGCAGCTATATAGGTATATTCAGACAGATCGCAGACACACGTGCTGGGCAAACAGACATTATTTAGCACGACACATCCGAGCAGCGGCCATAACCCGAAAACTCGTTTGACTCGTTATGTTGATGACCGGCCGCCGGTATGAGCAAATGTTGGTTTATTTCATTTTTCTTAGTAGGTAGGTAATCTTCCATTGTTTATTGATGGCCAGCTTTATGTTTCGAGTTTTAATCCGTAGTTTTATGGTAAAATAGATTACAATAATTACCTTAGACTCCGTTTTTTAATGGATTTGAATGAATCCTTGCAATGGAGAGGAGAGCTCAAAGCATTTTGAAGATGGTAGTGGGTGTGCCTATACTTACTGCCCTTTTTAGAAGTCACTGCCATAATTATTTTCTGACATTGACATATTTTCGACCAATCAGAGAAAAAGGCACAGTCGAGAGTGTCGCCGACAGTTCCCGAGAATGCGAGAAAAATCATTCGTTCATTTGCACAAGCCAAAATTTCTCGAATTTTGATAAGAATTTTTCTTTATTTAGAACCGCCAAATTAATACGGGAGGTGGAAGTTTTAATTGGATGAAAAACACAACAATAATTAAATCGGGCTGCAGAAATAAACATTGAAAAGGGAGGATTGGGACCCTTGTCAGTGTCCGGGAATTTATTTAAAAAGTTTCCCATCTCGAAACAGAATGTTTTATAAGTGGCCCTACAGATCGCCATTCGCCGCTATCTGACGAGCAGATAAGAATAAGAGCGAAAGAAACAAGTAGGTAGAAAACTGAAGATATCAAAAACAAAAATTTGAGATAACTAGAAAATTTCAATTTATCATCCTGTCAATAGAGTTCTGAATTAATATCGAGTCTAAGTTCTTGAACATTCGCCAGAGGCGCGACTGGCGCGTCTATAAATCATAATTAAACCTGTCGATTGTAAAATTCATTAAAATGGTTTAAAGTTGTGACGAGGAAGGGTAACTTAATAAGAATCGGGTAGTCGCCGAAGCGCGGCGCTGTCCAGCAGATTGCAGGAAGTAGGGTTGTCGCGTCTTGAAATTCCAAAGGTGTTATAGTACGATTCCTTAAAAACCTAGGAGTTTTTCTATACGAAAACAATTTTGGAATACGAGTTGGACGTGTACTTCAACTATCGTCCAACTTTTTTGTGGCAAGGTTACCAAAGATTAATGGCGGCGTAGACGATGGACGTCGAGAAAATCTTGCAATTGTTCGTCACTTTCAAACACACCATTTCATACTAAACTAACGCAATCGGTGAAACACTCTAGTTAGCCCTCTAGTATGTCGTCAAGGATACCTAGCACAAATAAATATCCGCATCTGATTAGGCAATAATTAAAAAGAGCACATTCCGTCAAGTTCTGTCTGGCCGGCAACCCTACATCGGGAATCTTTCGAGGGGCCCTTGACCCGAAAACTTTCCAAACTTCGAACTACCAGGGTAATAAATTTGTACTAACTTTTTTGAGCTGCCCAATTTTACTTAAACCCAGCTAGGATGTTTGTTTAAATGCCGTTTCTTGTTCGAGTTTGAAGGGATTCTTATCTTCGCTTTTATCCAAAACGAATTTCATTATTATTACAGTTTTAGGCAACGATACCTATGAATAGGCCACGCCTAGGGTATATATCATAGTGGTAGTATGAGCTGAAAATATGCCGTCTAGTTTTGCTGACAAGCTCAACTTTCTTTATCAATTTCAATCTTAACTGGATTTGACGTTCCCATCTAGAGCGATCGCATCAACAGAAAATGAGGCTTCTGCAACGGACGAATTCGCAGTACTTTAATGGTACAAAAAGTCGGAGAGCCAGCATCGTCAGATCAGAGCCGCCAAATAAATCAATTTACAGTATTTATAATAGAGCTATTCGGTTATTTCGGTGCATCAGACAATATTGTTTATGGCGACATGTCTGCCTAAAAACGAAACTTTTAATGCCTAAAAACGAGGCTGCTTCAGCTATAATGTGTCCTAATATATCTGATCAGACTGCCCGCGAACACAGCTGATGCAACTCAGCTAAAACTTCAGGTACTAGGTAAATCGCACAAAACCTAGAAACTATTGCGATAAGCCCCGATAAAGTGACCAAGATGGCAAACCTGGTAAAATCATACTCCTCTGACGTAGCCAGCTCCCAGCCAAAAGACGAACTTCTAACAGATGAGTTCCCAACAAACTCTGTATTGAATTCACGAACAGCGAGATAATGTAGTGAAAACCGCTCTCGGTGGTTCATTCAAACAGATAAAACAGAGAATGGCGCTATTAGACGGTACATTCTGGATGGAAATTCAAAAGATAAACAGACGACGAAATAAATTCAGATAACTACTTTAATTTTAAACATGTTGGTTGGGTCCTACCTATCTATTTCTTCAACTTTCATATGATTTTTATTCTTGAATAAGACGCTAAGGTTCATCTGTTACATGACCTACACGATTGCAAACTTTGAATTATAGTTAAAATAAAAACGATGACAACTTCTAGATATTTGCATGGGAAATAAAATCCTATATGTACTTATCTACCAGTATAAGCACCATATCGTGAGTGATTGCGTACAGTTACCGTAAATTACAATCAGCAAATCAGTAGGTACCACAAAAGGATACCGAAATTGCAACTATAATAATATACCTAGACAACAATGTTGCCATTTCGAATTCCTTTCTATATTTGCGTTATATTGAAGTCTTCCACCAGATCCCCTGTGATGTACTATGAATATCTACCGCTGATTTTTTGCGACTACCCTAAAAGGGTATCTTAAGCACTGGACTGAATCCACCCGACATTATCGTGAAGGTAGACCCTTCCCTTAAGGTGAGTACTTTTATATGGCCATCAAACCTTACGAGCACAATAAAACACGATTGTTTTCCATTAACATCGACGTCCATAGCCTTGGTTAAATGAAAAAGTTCAAGACAAGTTTTTTTAAGTAAAAAGATTAGAGGTAAGTAGGGACCCAACTAAGTACCGAAGTATATGATCAATGTATATGTTGAGATATTTATGTTTATATATATTGTTGCTGTGCCACAGTAGGTTTCCTATCAGCGATGATTAAGATGATATTTTTTTACGATAAACAGAGGTACATTGGGCGCAGATTGCGTAAAACAAATCTAAAATTATAATAACTATGGCCAAGAGTGCCTAACATACATCTTTAACCTTAAGGCTTTCTAAAATACGCAAACCAAAAACCTTTTTGTAAATACGCAGTTCAAAAGTGAGTGAACAAAATAAAAGAGACGACGACGGAAAAGCTAATTTTCCTCCCATTGAGAATCGAAGTGAAAAGATTGACATGACAGCTAACCCAAAATTTGGTCCGAGTCCGAATGCGGAAGGTTGCTATAGAATTTTTCGGGAAAGGGGGCGTGTTCAGTGAGGAACATAAAACACATTTAAAAGGCTTCGTCAATTCGTTGGCCGGCGACGACGACGAGCAAATAAAAAGGATCTTTGCATAACATAGACAGACAACCGTGACAAAGTAATTTTCAATGCACCGTAGCAAAGCAAACGGACTAAAAGAAATACAATGTTGCACGGAAATGGAATCAGAAGTAGTCGCCGCACATATCACACCAGCAGCCTAACAATGGACTCGGAAACTCGCCTCTGCTTTTAATTAAAAATAAACTGTTTGCAAAATACGCATGTGCAGAGAGGCTAAATGCCGAACGTTTCCAGGCATTTTAACTGCTATTCTTAATTAGATGAACTGAACAAGGACAAAGTGAATAGACAGATTTAATGTTGAGATTTATTAAAGTGAAAATCATACCTAGCAGTAGAAGGGATAAAGCACGGCTACGATGTGTGAAATAAGGAAATCTCGTCAAAACGTATGGTTCAAGGTCAAATTAATGTGGAAGTTAAGAAAGTCGAGAGAAAACCATAAGCCTATAAAATATTTATTGATCACTAACACTACCCGGAAAAGGGTCGATAATGTCCATCACTCTACTGACTACTTAAAATTTTATCATCAACACTTTGAAAAGTATGGCTAGTAACTATCCTAGAAATTCTGGTTTGGGTAGGTTTATGTGGATAGATATCATGAGAGACACATTTATCCCCAAGGACCTATAATGTCTCGTTGACAAAAATGAAATCTAACCTAAAAGGCCATTCGTCATATCAAACAAAGAGAGTAAATACCTCCTTTTTCTTGTTTCACATTAGCGTTTTTAAATATTCATCTTAAAAGTCATTCGGGGTGAGTACGCGTCGCGACGGCGACGGCCGAACGAATTTGAATAACAAATGTCCGACATCTGCATGGAGTACAGGGATTTCACTCCCCCATGATTCGGAGAAAACAATAACGCAAAGTTACGGCCTGTGACAACCGTCATAACTCAGACTTAAACATGCTTTTGTACACAAAACATGCAATAAAGATCATGAGGATGAGAATCCTTCGAAATGAGATGATTGCGAAACTTTAAACAAGGTGCTTGCTCCTGTTTTGCCGGAGTTTTAAACAACAATATAATTCTCTGAAGACAATAAGGAAGGCTTATAAACGTAATGGTTCTCAGTGATATGTATGAGCTACTTTGCAAGTTTTGTTCATGAACTTTTGTCTTTTACATTAATCTTTTCTTAGAAGAGAAGTTTGAAGGTCGCCTTAAAATCAAATGTGAGAGGTACAAACAGTTTGGATGGAATGTAGAGATAGCTAGTTAAAACCAGACAGACACTCACAAAGATCAAGAGACAGTGAAAAAGGAAATAAATGGTGACAACTATGACAACGATACTTAACTTACTTCTTGAATAGCTCTGGCGTCAAACTTGCTACGTCGAAATATGATCAAGAGATTAACAACAGTTCTTAAAGTGCAGTTTAAGAATACAAAAAACAGGTGTTTTTGCATAAGCATTCAGACATAGGAATATTTTATAGATGTTCAAAAGTGTTAATTAAAATTTTTACAATATTAGTTTTATAAACTTTGTAAAAAAATAAGGTACCGATGTAAATGTGCAATTTGTTGTGATTGCGCGAAAACTGGGCGCAGTTGCAAGTGCAACGCTCACGGACCAACTGAAGAATCCGCAGGAGAACATGCAACTATATTTTGTTCTGCAAATCGCATTTTAAACCATTCCAGAAAGTTTACCGTGGAAGGTAGTAAACGAGATCGCTTGTTAAAAGCGTTTATTCATGTGTACGACGCAACACAAAGTATTTCCAATGTGCGAATTCGGTCTGAGCAAAGGCGTATCTAGTACCAGACAGTGTTGCAAATTGGGCCTAAGCCTTTTCACAAAGTATTTCAACACAGTAAGCAAGGCGCGGCGTTGGCTTTGAAATATCGGATTTTTTTGACGGCCAGCAAAGTTTGCCACAATACATTTTTATCATCGGTAAGCACTTTTCGAAAAACTACATAACATAACATACAAAATCAGTTTCAATCCCATCTTACCGAGCCATAAGACATTAAAACATAGTGTATGTGCTCAAGTGGTACGTCAAGTCTTATATTTCGGTAATATAACTGCGGCAAGTTCTTACCTCGATGACGTTGCACGTATATTATCACATCATCAAGGTAATCCTACACTTCGCAATTCCTATTCAGCCACACGACATCCTGTGATTGGTCGTGGCGCAGATTTGCCTAGACAAACACAGTAGGAGGTCATCGGTCTGCGATGTACCTGGTTGCGTCACCGGTAGAGGCGATAGGTAAGCGCGTCTTGAATACAAACTACCTGGTATTACAGAGGACGATAATTAAATTTTCCACACGCGCGAGCCTATATAAAACGGAAAGAATTCGACGGTTTGAAGACGGTGTAGAAATAGTTCATCAATGAATAAAGGTACTTATTTTTTAGATGGTTTCATGTAACGTGTTTAGAAGTTTTTTCCTAAGAGCAACATATATTCCGTCCCGTTCCGGAAGTTTTGTTCATACGAAACAGCGTCATATCCATTGATACACATGGACTAATAAAAAGTTTACCTTCCGTGGTCGTATTGAAAGAACACCAGAATTGCACAATTTCCTCAAGGTCACACATTTTACCTGAAAAAGAAGGCACTCATTAGATTACCACTTACATTACATAACACAGATTTCATCCACGAAATGAAGCTTATGCAAAAACGTAATAATACAATAATTTGTTGGAGAATGGAAGAATGATTTCGAAATGCAGCTATTAGGCGCTCAGGTTCGTGAACTCGAGGTTCAGCTAGGCACCAGTTTTGCAAGTGTCGCGGCAGACAAATGAGCAATTTGCCGACCCATCACTTGAGTAATGTTGCAAAACAGAATCTTGCGCGAGTTCAGACCACACGGACGCGGAACATCTGTAGTGGAAAATTCTACACCAATATTGTAAAGAGGAAGAAGCCTATTGTTTTGTGTATGTAACCAATCAACGTTAAAATTACGGAACTGATTTCAAAAATTCTATTATCATTAGAAAGACACACATTCCCTAGGTAACATTAGTTTTTTTTTAGTATGAGAAAATCCTTTGCACTGGTCTTTAGGTTTTTACGCAGTGGTTGTGATAATACTTTATTATAGACACCGACCCGATGAAACAGCCACTTACTAAGAATACCTACAGTTTATAAGAAAAACCGGTATAGAACAGATTGATGTGCTGCTAATATGACGTCATCGTTTTTAAGCCCCCTATTAGTAGCAGAGCTTTGACATGCTTGTGTAACGATTGCCATCCAAGCAATCACAGATAGAGCTCACAGCCCGTGCTCTATCCATTTCTTGTGTCTTCATAAAATATATTTCTTATGGACAGTCAATTCAGCCCATAATGTAAAATAATATCGGATCAGTGGGTTCCAATAACCAAACTATGACCTTGTCACAGAAATGGGTCTTTAACTAAAATAACTTTAAACCACTTTTTCTAAATTTACGTCTGTGGCGCGAATGTACGGTGTTATATTTTATCTGTTTACATTTTTTGTGGGAGAACGCGTTGAAATCCTGTGGTATTTGGATTTAAACGAACTTCTGGCGCAAATGCACCTAGTTATAAATTGACGAGCTTTTTATTACTGTCGTAATTATTACTTATTTATTAATATGGTACTAACTATACAACAGTAAAACATAAACCAGTTCTAATAAACACGAGATATTTTTCCCCTACGTGGACGACATCTTACCACCACCGGTATATAGTACTCATGTCCTGCCAAATCCGTCCAGTCAAAAGACTAACAAGATTCAAATTTTCTATGAAAATATGATGTACTGAACAAAATAAAGCCTATAAGCTTATTGAGTAAGCCTGGAAGCAGAAGTAGCCCAGCGAGCCGGGTCATAACAACTTGGAGGTAACGAAATTAATCGCCGTCTGGGGGATCGCCGGTCTAGAACACCTCTTCAGTACTTTATAACGAGATATCGGCGGAATCACACTGTAAAACAGTTTAGTACACCTTGTACATCAAAAAATCAAACTAAGATGAGAGTAATAATGTACCCTATACCTATAATGATGAGCAATCCACGAGACGCAAACCAGACTATTAGAAATATTACTACTAATCCTGCAACTTACGTGCTTACATAAGAACCACAAATGAATCTGTCCTTGCCTACAGTCTGCAAATGTAAAAGCGGAAAAATGACGCTTTAGAGCGAAAAATCTTAGCGAATTCTCCCTGGCATTTGGCAAGCCTCGGAGCTATCTCATTCACGGGAGAAAAGACATCCGGATGAAACGCACACGTGCCGCATATTGCGATTTTTTACAGCCAGCGGCAAGTGACAGCCGCAGGGATGCAACGTCGTATGTCACGATATTCTTCTATTCATGAATAGGCAGCAGCGCATACCATATTTTTCTTAAACCAACTTGTCTGCCAAGCCGTGAGGAACCTTACTATGGCAATGAACAATACATACATATATCACGCCTTCATCCCTTGCGGGGTAGGCAGAGCTTTAACGGCCGTAAGAATACGGTCGCTATCGCCACGTTTGACATTTTTGAGGGTTGTTTTCCAAGGTTGTTTCAGAAAACATGTGTAAAAATTGTAATACACCAATACCCTCGAGTCCCTTACTCGCCTCTTACGACACCCACGGGATGGATGTGGGGTGATGCTATTCTAAGCCGGTATCACACGGCACGGCAATGAACAATATCCCCGAAATAGGGAGACCCATTGTGATGAGTGCATTGGACTGTTGAGGTTGTTGATGGTAAACTGTACCTAGTGCTATATGACGTAGCATGGATCTCATTACCAGCCAGGTGGAGGGTGAAGGCGTGACGTCACAATGGCCGCGGGCACCCCGAGCGTTAATTGCACGGCCGGGAGTCTATCTCGCAATGCATTCCAATCCGCCTGACCTGTCTGACCTTATTTCGATTTCAACTTTATTTCAAAGCCGTAGCCTCTACTTTTCTATAAAAGATGCCAGCCCTAAAATGAAACTTCTTTGCCTACAGCGGTGGTTTGAAAAATATAAAGTGTCATCCCTGTCCATTGAATTTAGAACGCCACTTATTACGTTGAAGACGGCTGTTAAATATTTCATTTGAATTTTTAAAATTGGAACGACAAACCCGAGACGGAAGTTATTTGCATGTTGTAAGATTTTTAATGGATTTGTAAAGTGCAATCCGCAAACATTCCTGCTTCAGGTTTATTACTCAGGAAAAATTGTCTGCCGCCATCTATTTCTGTTCCTGTGATTTTGGGAAGTATAGAATCACCCCATAATTTTGTACAAGTGACGTTTTTAGAAATGATGACCTTATATATGTTACTGTAAAAGCCCGAACTGTGGTAAATCCTAAGATTTTCTGGTAAAACCTAAGATTTACCAACTCTCAATGGTAAATGTCCGAACAGTTTTTTTATTTCGAACTTTTACCACCATTTACTAGGCAAATCTTAGGATTTACCTCAAGGGCATGGTAAATGTTGATAAAGACATTTTTTCCTCTGATAATTTAGTATATTATTATGCTAGGTTTTACCAGTGATGGATGGTAAATATTAAGTTTTGGAAAAAAAACAATGAGTAATTCTTAATCATTTATTTAAATTACATATATATTTTTGAACCTTACATATGTATTTGTGTGTATCGTATGAATATATGAGAGTAACAATTATTAATTATAGGCGGTACGGGTAGCGGGGAGATGCGGACTGCCCAGCCCACGCGTACGATGCACCGAACACGTTAAGACATGTCTTTATCAACATTTACCTTGCCTTTAAGGTAAATCTTAGGATTTACCTAGTGAATGGTGGTAAAACTTCGAAATAAAAAAAACTGTTCGGACTTTTACCATTGAGAGTTGGTAAATCTTAGGTTTTACCAGAAAATCTTAGAATTTACCACAGTTCGGGCTTTTACAGTAACATATACACTTGGTACCTATCTAAATGTCCGGACGTTACTGAATTTCCACGATCCTTTATGCATTCTAATCTAAGGAATAAGTTAACATCTTACTCAAACGAATCGTGACAACTAATGTGGTAGCAAATTGCACATTAAGCCCTCGACAACAGCGCCTTAAGTGCTCATTAGCAGACTTATAAACGGCGGAGAGTCAATACAAGACATCGGCCTCGGCAAACCGTCTCGGAAAACACTTAGAGCAAATATGAAAGGTAGACAATCTACGAGCAAAGTGAAGCCAAAACTAATGAGACTATTCAGGCAGTTAAGGTCTTTTCTTTTCGTGTGGGACAACGAATCGTTCAAAAATCCGCTGAGCCTTAATGTGGTTAAGATAGTTCCAACATGGAATGCTCAAGACATTATTTGTTCTGTGACAAAACTATTCACGAAGTAGCGATGGACCAAACATATACCTAATACTATACATATACGCTTTGTAGTTAAATGACTTGCAATAAACGTTCAAAAACACAAATTACTGAGACAGAATAAATAATCTACAGAAATGGTGTGTATTTGTATATAGTTATATCAGAAGGAAGATCACTTTACTTTTTTTGACTTCACTTTTATTCACTGGATTCCATTTGAATTACAGCCTTTCATCGGGAAGCTAGGACGCAATCTCGGCTGACAAGAAATAAACCTTAAATACAATTAGGAATAGGATTTGAAGTCGCCGAACTGTGTAACCAATAAGGGGATACGTAGGGTTGTTAGGTTCTACAGTACGAAAATAGGACTCCACGCTTTATCCGGTAATTTCATTTACCAAAAAACGGAAATACATCATTTTGAAAGGTGAATGTTTACGTTTTGCTATGCAATGAGACCTGTGCATACTTCATCAAATTAACTGAACAAGCAGACTAACAAATGTTAGTCATCAAGCTAGAGCTAGACGTCGAAATATTGGCTAGACAGACTCATAGGAAAAGCCAAGCACAGCTTAGCGTCCAGCAAAATCTCGACAGCTGGCAACCCTAGCGCAACAGATCCCGCGAATATGTTCGCAGCTCACCCGGAGTTACTAACACCCGCAATTTATTTGCCGAACTGAATATATTATGTTCCACAACAAATATAGCACTCTTCCACCCTGCGAATAAGACTGAATATCAGACGCGATAGAAGCCGTAGAAATGAGCGCGAATTTTCCGAGTGAAATTCAGACGTACGTTTTTAGTGATAAGGTCGATTCTTGGGATTTGGGGATGTATTTCTGCAAATCCTAATGGTGCTCATATGCGAGCGCGAGCGATGAATAGATATGTCCGTGTGTATTGAAATCTAACACTGTCATAAGGAGTAAATTGTCTATAAGGCCTCCAGAGAGTTTGTTATAGGATGTAGATCATGAATAATAAGAAGCCAGGGTACAGTACTATAAAATAAACGATCCCTACTATCTAGTTGCCTGGACGATACTGCTAATGTAAAAATGAGGTCGCCAATGGTATGGAAGATACTGCTTATGTACCAATGAGGCACTCAATGATACCAATCTGATCTTTTGATTTGATTGTGATTGTATGGAAGATATTGCTAATGTAACAATCTGATCTTTAGTTTTGATTGTATGGAAGATACTGCTAATGTAACAATCTGATCTTTTGTTTTGATTGTATGGAACATACTGCTAATGTAACAATTTGATCTTTTGTGGTGATTGTATGGAAGATACTGCTAATGTAACAATCTGATCTTTTGTTGTGATTGTATGGAATATACTGCTAATGTACCAATGAGGCCGTCAATTGTACCAATTTTGTTGTGCAATGAAGCATATTTTGATTTGATTAACTATTACATTACCTACTGAACTATTGAGGACAAAATCTTGCATAGGTCACAAAATGACGCTATTTCTATTCTATTTCCTCCGCGGCATGTAATATAGACTCGCGAAATCAAAAACGCATTTGGCTGACGTAGAGATAAAAAAGTCTTCCGGTGGCCACGCGTATACGTGTTTTATGAACAACCCGTAACCATTACAGCAAAATTGATTTCAATTTTATGGTTTCTGCTTCCATGAATCCAATTATTGTTATCGGCGTTGTGTGCCATTAAAAATATAATGAGAACATTGTGATTTAGATAGAATGTGATATTGTGTGTAACCCACTTCTAGAAATTGAAATAGGTATAATCCTCTGTAAAAGCCTTCAGGTAAATGGTAGGATTATCCTATACAATGGAAGAGTAAAGTAGGTAATTGTTGTGAATCTAAGCGCGGGAAAATGGCCAGTTGTTATGCGGTTGTGAGTCAGGCTATAAACAAATCAAGAAAATAAAAACCTGAAATACAAAAGATATTTACTATCTGGCTGATGTATGATTAAAGAAATAACATCGTGCCCTATTAGGATACCTCAGTTAATAAAACAACTTTCAATTTATGTATCTCGCTTAAGATGATTTTGAAAAAATAAAATATGCATACATAGGTACACAAGAAGAAGAATGAAGGTGAATGAAGAAGAAGTGAAAGAAGTATGCCAGGAAGTGCAAGGAAATAGTCTCGGCCTGTCCGAACGGGAAAGAGGCGTGGTTTATGTATGTACTGTACATATGTAGGTACACAAAATGTTGGTGTAGGTCAAATAAAAACTAAACCACAAATAATCTATCGTATAAATACGTAAATTTAGTATCTATTAGTACGTAAATGTAGTTTCCCAGGTCATTAAAAAAAATAAACAGTTGTACGCTTAAAACTATTGTCCAAAAATACAACGGACTTCATTCATAATTTTTTGAAATATTCAAAATTTGAATTAATAAACAGAAAAATAATATAAAAGTAAGTGTTTTGACGCCATCCAAATACTTACGGCGTGACGTCATATTCTAGTTCTTCAAACAAAATACCGTTTTAGATCGTTTTAAAAAGTAGCTCATTTGACCTGTCAGGATACAAGCCTATTATAAAATCAATATCGCCACCAAATAAATCTGTGAAGTGCGATCCTAGTGCACATGGTGTCGCAATATTCCGCCTCGATAACGGAGCGTGTCTTGGAGTCAGCAGCCGGCTGGCGTCTGGCAGAGCTCCATATGCAAGTTCACTGTCCCGGCAGCGTAAATACAAACCCGACTACAACACAGACATCCATACTCTGTGTTGTAGTCTGGTTGGTACAGAGTTCGGACGTACAAACCCGACTACAACACAGAGCACTCATACCAGCCTCTTCACAATTACATTAGTTTTGAAATGCCCTGTGTCGGTTCTGGCACATCGCCGGCCCCTGCCGGGGCACGCTCGCTCCGCTCGCTCGGCTCGTGCGTTGTGGACGCAGTTCTAACCTAACCTAACCTAACCTGGCGTTGACGCCAGGTTAGGATAGGTTGTGTCTAACAAACCTATGTTTGAGCTTGAGTTGCTTTTGTATTTATCATTAAAATATCATTAATCATTAAAATATCAGTAATCATTAAAATATCATTAATCATTAAAATATCCTTAATCATTGAAATATCATTAACCATTAAAATATCATTAATCATTAAAATATCATTAATCATTACAAAGCCATTAATCATTAAAATGTCATTAATCATTAAAATGCCATTATTCATTAAAATTTCGTTAAGCATTTACGTATGATTAATCATTAAAATTATCATTAATCATTAAAATATCATTAATCATTAAAATATCATTATACATTAAAATATCATTAATCATTAAAATATCATTAATCATTAAAATATCATTAATCATTACAAAGCCATTAATCATTAAAATGCCATTATTCATTAAAATTTCGTTAAGCATTTACGTATGATTAATCATTAAAATTTTCATTAATCGTTTCAGTAATTATTCATTATGATTGGTTATTCATCATTTAAAATATCATTAAGCTACAATTTATCATTAAAACATCATTAGGTAATCGCTAAAATAATAACAATCACAATCGTTAACTCGGCATTGATCATTTATCGATGATGTCTGTGTTGTAGTCGCCTTTGTAGCATAATTTAATGTTCCAACCCGACTACAGCACAGACAGTCCCCTGTCTGTGCTGTAGTCCGGTTTGTACTAACGCGTCCCGGCACTGGCGGCAGGTTGCGTACGTATACGTCATAGATTCCTATAGAAACTTATGTTATGAGGAGTCGATATATCCCCCCACCAGAGTCCAATCTGGGTAAAGAAAAATCGAACCCTTAACAACGACGACGTCTATCTATAACTAGACCTTATTCTGTGGCTAGGACTGACAAGCATTACTAAGCTTTTATATAATTGATGAAATATTCTGTATTTTTGTTACAAAGTTAATACAAACGAAACAAGTGGAAAAATTTCACACCACCGATGGGATTTGAACCCACGTCTTCTGACTTGCCGGGTCAGACTTGTTAACCGCTGCATCACGGTTGGCTCTATCCTAGGCAATATAATTGTGAACCACTTGTTTCGTTCGTATAAGCCTGTATTTATAAACCGCACTCAACTCTGAGATCGATCTTGAGTGCGACTTTGAGATGCTGTTAGTATGGACTGACATTTGTCAAATAAAATCTAGATATTGAGTGTTATTTATGAATACGGGCCATATTTTCGTTTCTTGACTACTTACGAGTAGCTTTAAGGAAATATTCAGTACTTAAGACGGGTTTAGACGTGCGAAAGCAACACGTGGTCTATGCTTGAAATTTTACTAACAGTCTATACGAGCTACTGTACATCTGCACGCTCCACCGGTCAAACAGACAGATAAAAAAGACGGTCGTTTGCACTAATGCTTATAATTATAATTTTATTCCACCCCTGCTTGTATATCGTTCCACCATCGACCTACTCCCGCCTGCTACCCTATTCAGCCATCTTACAACCACACTATAATAGTCAGTCTATTGTATTCGTCAGGTTGAGATGGGACGGTGACTAAGGAACTTCATAACATGAATGATACTGTGCTATAGAGAGATTATTGTTCTAGTTTGGTAGCTGGTGTCAATAGCGAAGTACTATTATTTTGGGACAAGAATCAGTAAAAGGTTAAAGTAACCCACTATTATAATGATAGCTCTCCGCACTAGCCTCCGTAAGTACAAAATGTTTTGCCAGCTCTCTCATTTCGTGTGGGACATCGAGTCAATACCTACCTACGACCTAGTGTCAAAATTTTTCAACCTCCTTCTACAAATAGCAGGCTTCTGACATAATTGTGTAACGACGACTGCCGTCTAAGTAATCATAGACAGCAAGCGGGACCTACGGCTTAACGTGGCATTTGAAACACGGAACCATCTTTCCAGCGGACGATCGAGTGGTTCAGTCCGCAATGTCCAAACCAGTCTAGGAACAAATTCACAAAGTGATAAATATCAACTTTGTGAGTGACCCACTGAGAATCGACCCCGGAACCTTCTGCGTCACAGGCGATTGCACTACCACTGTCACGTCACATCGGTCGTCAAGCTTAGCCAGCTGAATGAGGTTCTCTATCAGAACTCAATATTTTTAAAATATCTGGACACCTAAGTAGAAAATGAGTAAATACTAAGGCAGGTTCAGTCGTACACGCATTCTACATGCATTGTAGAGCACGCACAGAGCCCGCGTATGCCTGAACCAGTCCTAAATGTTTTTCGTTTAAAGCTACGGTTTAAAATATCCTCATTATCGATTCCGCCCGGTAGTTTACATCGAGCCTTAATTAACTTATAACAAAGATTAGGTTCGCTTACATAATGACACTTTAGCCTCATGAGGCTCGACCCACTTTTCACTTAACTGAAATTTCACCTTCCCTATTTTCAGCAGGTGAATTTAAATAGGGACGATGTAAACTGAAATTTTATACTAACATTATGAAATGAAATTTTGTACTTAATGGATTTTTTACCTCAATCTGTATTCGTTGTAATAAAGGCATTTAGTAATTAAACGCGTACAGGTGGTACAGGCGTCGAAAATCCATATCTTTTTTGCTGATTGTCCAAAAAATCCCAATGAGTTATAAATACCCTCAAAAATATCCTAATATATAGCAGTCCCACTGGTAGACATAGGCTTCCCTTGGGGTACTATATGAGACATGATTTGTCATGTTTTCTGAATAAGATAGAATAAGTACTGACTAATAAATACTAGCTATGTTCTTGATTAGAATTAGTACAAGAAAAAAAACAAATAAGGTAATCATATACATAAGTAAGTTAAGTACGGTAAGTTAACAGAAATAACCACAAATTCCGCAGTCCGCTTTCGCTCTTAAACCCGTGGCTGCGCTGGAAACAATTTACAATCATAACGGGGCGAGTGCATCGGTGCATGCAGTTTCAGGTTGCAGGTTGCAGCCACATTCATGCACCGTGCACCACACTCTATTATCTATCGCGCGCGGGAAACTACTAGAGTATTCATAGCTGAACTTACGAGAAGAGCTGTTTTTACACCTACCGCAGGACATTGCGGTGTTTTACCAAGGCCAGCGAAATCCTTAGAAGCGAAATCTCTATCTAATAATAAAAGGTACTCTTTGGCGAAATCTCACAGCTGTTTTGAAAGGCTAGGTTAGTATTATGTTCCTTGTTTCAAAGCCCTTTTTTTCTAATAGTCTCTGTCAACATAAAGCTATTTCGCCAATGTTTGAATAAGAGAATACACGTCAAAACATCAAAAAGGATTTGATAGGGACATTGATACCTCACCTTTACAGATTTACAGATTTTATTTTATTTATAGAATAGTAAACATTAAACAAGCAAACGCAAATACACAAACTTCCAAACATTTATTATTTATTCATTTTACAATTTATTGCACACAATACATACTACAGTTTAACAAATATTATACATACTTAAATCAGAAATCATGGCACACGTCGCGGCATGAAATTTTGGTTGTTACAAATAAGTAAGTATTATCTGTTCTGTGGCTATTGCGAACCGCAAATTTCTTTGGCGCATGTGCGATTCACTTTCATACGAGAAGCTTTTCAATTATAATGTGTACCGACTTAACCTTTTTTCAGAAGCTACGCTACAGCTTAAAGTACCAGCATATCAAATTATATACAAGGATGAAAGACGTAACTTCTATGTATCAAGTTGGTTAAAAAGTAATTTCTGAAATCAATGCGTTCCAGTGGCTGTGTAGGTGCAATTTTCTGATAAGAACAAACTTATTAACTATACAGCTACAAGTTCGATACGACTGTTTTTATGGCTTCATGGGCTTCTGTTCAAGCATTACTTTTACTTTAAATGCTTATTGGTTTGGTGTGCATAATTTAAGTAACAGTCGATTATGTTCATTTTTGTTGTGTTATTTGACTGAAATATCAATTTTTGTAATCGCTGTTGCATTTTACTACAAATTGCTTTTAACTAAAAACAAAGTCCTAAATACCTTATCAGGTTTCAATCACCTTATCATCAGACTACCTTAGAAATTTAACAGAGAATTCTTAGAGCAGTTGGAAGGTGGAATTTTAGATTAGATGTATAATGCCGTATGAATAAAGGCTTTAAAAGATATTCCCTAAAAATAAATAAGTATTATGGAAATCCTAAACGGAGTATATATAGGTACGTACGTCAACTATCGACAAGTATTTAATGAAATACACATATCAAAAAAAGTTTGTGATCACTTGGAAAAGTGGTAATATTTTTTATTGTGAAAGAATAAAACTCAATCACTTTTTATTTTTTGATTCCTTATTTAAAAACAGTGGCAGAAATCAGGGCAGCTGCTATTGAAGAGTGGGACAGGTTACCACAAGAAATGCTGGATAACTTAATTCTTAGCATGCCCAGAAGGGTTTCCGCATGTGTGCGAGCCAGAGAAGGAGTCATTTTATACTAACTATTAATCTTTTCGTAATAAATTTTGTTTATTTTTTCCTTAATTCAATTGTTTCATTACATTAAATTTCAGCTAAAATTGCATTTCTTAACTTTTGTTTTAAAAAATAAATAATGAATAATGTTTTTTTTTATTTACTTAATGAATTTTCATTATAAAAACATAAAATATAAACACTTTCTATAAATAGTTTATATTTCATAAAATACACCTGCTTTTGCTACTGATCACAAACTTTTTTTGATGTGTGTACTTTGATTCCTCAAAGATTCAAACTTTATTTGCAAAAACATGGTAGTTCAGGCAGTAGGTAACACAATACATGTTTCGCCATCTTAATAAATAGCATGCAAATATTAATCGGTGAATGTCTCCAGAATAACATGATCCGTATTGTCTTTACATACATACATACCTACATATATCACGCCTTTATCCCTTGCGGCGTAGGCAGAGCGTTAACAGCCGTAAGAATATCTATCTATCTAGCTATCGCCACGTCTGACATTTTTGAGTATTGTTTTCTAAGGTTGTTTCGGAAAACATGTGTATCACTATAGTGACAGGTTGTCAGCCTGTCGCCTAAAAATTGTAATACACCAATACTCTCGAGTCCCTTAGTCGCCTCTTACGACACCCACGGGAAGGATGTGGGGTGATGCTATTCTAAGCCGGCATCACACGGCAAGTATGAAGTAGTGATTTATCAAAAAGTAACCTATACTCTAAAGATAGGTACACTTAATTATATAATAGACTGATGTTTCAAAACTGAACTGATTTTGATGTGATTTGTATGACGTCGGTTGCAGTCAGTATAGTTACTGTACAGACAGTTTTTAAAAGAAAAAATGGAAGCGAAATTTTTTAAGCTTCAAGTATTTTTATCTCCTTGGAAAATTGGTCATCATTTTTTTATATATCGAGAGATGACAGATACGGATTTCTAGAATTGATAACGATAGATAAAGCGGGCATAAGCATAAGCATACCTATAACTACATAGTAAGTTTTCATTGATACTATGCTAAGTTCTTCTATACAAATCGAGAATAATCATATGCTCCTATTATTTTGTTCGGTCGTCTCGTCTCCTGCAAGCATACTATACGGAACGTTACAAAACACTGTATGTGAATGACGTATAATGATTAACATATTACATGCACCTTCGAAGGCTGCTCTGTATACTTTTTGTGCGAATGACCGTCCACTGTTTTCAATAGACAATGGTTACCCTTGTTAATGAATTCCGTGCAGCAAGGTCGTGGGATTACTCATGTTATTACTACATAGCTATTCTACTTAAGTTACAATCTTTTACAGTCTACAATAACTACTTTGTCTACTATCTCTACAGTGATAGAGACTGGCGTTAGCAACAGATTTTAAGGCGCTTATTAGGCGGTAAAAAAGGCGACGCTTTCCAAGCGTGCCTATAAAAAACAAAGGATTAGTAACTTGAAAGGGTAAGTACCTATAAAAAACATTGCTTGCGTAAAGTAGTTCTCACTAATGTTTACGTATTCTAGCGATGTATTTTTTTTTAAGGTAGGGTAGAAGTACAATGCAAGGACTAGATTTTTTTATGGTAAAAATACAATTATATCCATATAAATTTGCTGCAAATATTCTAAGGCATCCATGAAAATGAAAAACGTTTCCTCAGAAACACAGGACAAAATAAAAAAACAAAATAAAAAAATTGTCCTCCCTTACAAAATTTGTTGGCTGGTACGCCCGTCGCCGCCCAGTTTTTTGTATGGGAGGAGAAAAAGTTGTTGTGTTTCGACTTCTGTTTTTTTGGAAATCTTTTTTAGTTTCATGGACTGATTTACCCCTCAAAATATTTGTAGTAATTTAAATTTTTACATACTGTATTGTAGTACCCCCCAATAGGGGGCGGCCCATTACCAGCAGTAGATTGTTGTGGCTGTTATGGTATGGTATGGTATTTTGCCTTCCTGTGCCTCGCGGTTATACCTACGGGGCAACGCTATCTATCTTATTTACAAAATTAGTGTGGATGGATAAATACCGGTTTAGCGCGAATTAGATTCGTGCGAGGAGTGGTCCGTACAACCTTGTTTTGTACTTCAAAAATAATTTCACATAAATCAATACGTCACTGGCGAGTTCCGAAAAAGCAAATGTATATTTTTAATCATAACAAATTATTATCAGCAGGTGACCATGGATAATCGTGGGGTTTGATAGCATCCTTTATAGTTTTCGTAAATGTGGTAAGAAAAATAAGGGTAAGAATGCTTTGCATGGATAAACGCATTTTAGCTTGGCTTTGGGATCGGGATCATACCTACTCGTCGGATTACTAGACATTATCCATTATTCATCATCATCATCATCATTAACAGCCTATTGTAGTCCACTGCTGGACATAGGCCTCTCCTAAAGCACGCCACTGAACCCGGTCTTCGGGTTTACTTCTCCAGTCACTGCCCGCAGCTTTGCGTATGTCGTCGCTCCACCTTGCCACAGGGCGTCCTACGCTACGTTTGCCGATACGCGGTCTCCACTCAAGGACCAGCTTACCCCAGCGGTCATCGGTCCTTCGGCAGATATGACCAGCCCACTGTCACTTCAGCTTGCTAATACGTTGAGCTATGTCGGTCACTCTAGTTCTCTGTCGAATTACTTCGTTTCGGATACGATCCCTTAGAGAAGCTCCGAGCATAGCTCTCTCCATAGCTCGCTGAGCGACTTTCAGTTGATGGACCAGTCGTACCGTGAGTGTCCACGTTTCGGCTCCGTATGTCATGACAGGTAGGACGCACTGGTTGAAGACTTTCGTCTTAAGGCATTGCGGTATTGGCGACGAAAAGACAGGACGGAGTTTTCCGAATGCTGCCCAACCCAGCTGTATTCTTCTCTGGACTTCCTTCTCAAGGTTGTTTCTACCTAGTCGGAGCGTTTGCCCTAGGTAGACATACTGTTGAACAACTTCGAGTTGGATTCCATTTACGGCAATCGGTTCCGGATCAACGTGTTCGTTGAACATGACTTTGGTTTTATCCAAATTCATCCGGAGACCGATGCGGCGAGAAGAATCAGCTAGGTCATCTACCATTCGTTGTAGGTCTTACAGCGTTTCTGCCATAATGAGAGATGTACTTGCCGTTTATATTAATACCACGACCTTTCCAGTCCAGCGTCTTAAACATATCCTCCAGAGCGTTAGTGAACAGTTTCGGGGATATGACGTCTCCCTGTCTCACTCCTCGATGGAGATGGATAGGTTTAGTCCGCTGGTCCTGTACTTGTACGGTCATTGTGGTGGCTTCATACAGACATCTCATCACTTCGATGTATCGCCAGTCGACTTGGCAACGCTGCAAAGACTCCAGAACAGACCAGGTTTCGATGGAGTCGAAAGCTTTCTTATAGTCCACAAACGCTAAGCACAGGGGCCGATTGTACTCTTGAGACTTCTGTACAATCTGCCGTACCGTGTGAATGTGGTCTATGGTGCTATAACCCCTTCGAAACCCGGCCTGCTCGGGAGGCTGAAACTTATCGAGTCTTCGCGCATGACGGTTCGTGATGACCCTGGAGAACAGTTTGTAAACATGGCTCAAAAGCGAAATGGGGCGGTAGTTCTTCAATAGGGTTTTGTCTCCTTTTTTGAAGAACAGTACCACCATGCTTCTGTGCCATGCCTGCGGAGTTCTCCCATGGAAGAGAACGGAGTTAAAGAGCTGTTGGAGCTGTTCCAATAAGGGAGTTCCTCCAGCTTTTAGGAGCTCTGTCGTGATCCCGTCCTCCCCTGGGGCTTTTCCATTTTTTAACTGTTTCAGGGCCATTTCGATCTCGTCTCGGCTGATCTCGGGCAGGTCCTCGGTGAAGTGGCGTGTGAGGGTGGTTCTGCAATCCTCAGTATCGGGTACGGGCTTTGAAGCTTGCGAGGCGTAGAGCTTGCCATAGAAGTCTTCCACTTCCGACAGAACCTCCGGCTTGGATGCGACTACTTCCCCAGATTCAGTTGTCAGCTTCGTCAGGTGGCTCCTACCCAAAGGCCGTGCGAACACCTTTGGTCCCCGATTCTGCTCAATTGATTTTTCAATCAAGAGCGTGTTTGCGGATCGGAGATCACGTCGCACGAGCCTCTGGATGGTTTTGTTGCGCTCTTGACTTTTCGTCGAAGCTGTCAATGGGTGTGTACGTCTCTCTTCCATTAAGCTGAGAGTTTCCGTCGAAAGTTTGGACTTTTTGCTCTTACGTCTAATCTCGCAGAACTTCGTCCCTTCATCCCTGTTCGACACACTTGATATCTCTACAACGTTGGCACAGAGAACCTTATTAACCATTAATCCGACGCCACCTTGGGAGGGCTGATCTCCTTCTCGGTTATACAGAAGATGGCCCGATCCCAGAGTTATGGTGTCCTCCCCCCCTCTTCGGACTTCACATAACCCTAGAATGTGCCACCTTATGTGCTTCAGCTCCTCTTCTAATTGCGCCAGGTGTTCGTCCAGTCGTAACGTGCGTCCATTGAACGTAGCCAGGGTCAGTTTGATTCTTAGCACCCCCTGACCCGCCGTTACCATGACCGCCGCCTTGGCCAGGAATAGCGGGGCGGCCGGGGACTGGGGGCCTTGGTCCGATGGCTTGTTTCATGAGGGTTTGCCTTTAAAAGATAATCGCCCCGCCAGGCGTGCGTCTTGGCGATCGCAGGACGCAGCTCTTCGCACCGGTGATGCTGCTGCCCATCACCGGTCTGTGGCATTTAGCTACGCCATCATTTCGAAATGGTTATACCGCCATTTGTCGGTCGCCAGAGCCTCGTTCGCTGTTCGGCAGGATGCACCGCGGGCAGGTGAGGTTGGCTTGGAGCATTGAGCTGGTGTTTGTGCCCCCTTACACCCCATCCATTATTATTCTTCCTATACCCAACTAACTATGCGCGGTTTCAAAACAATAAGTAAGTCGATACATAGGTATTATCATTATGTAGAACTAAATTTTGCTGCATTAAAAAATAAAATAACGTCCTGGTACGAAACATTTATAATATTACATAAAAATTTACTACATATCGATAATACAAAATAGTTCTACTATTAGTACGTTTACCCTAAACCTCTCGCCTATACCGTCGAGTCGTGCGCGGAAGCCTGCGCTACGCTGCGCTTGCTATTTCCCCGTACCCCCGCGCCTGCTCCTCCCGCGCGCTGCTTCACCCCCTCATTAGCTCGGCTTCCTCGGACTGATTTCGCCTTAATTAGTAGAGTAGTTTGCCGTGTGATGCCGGCTTAGAATAGCATCACCCCAACTCTTCCCGCGGGTGATGTAAGAGGAAACTAAGGGACTCGAGGGTTTCATGTGTATTACAATTTTAGGCGACAGGCTGACAACCTCTCACTACAGTGATACACAAATCATCTGAAAGGGCCGTCAATACTTGTCAGACGTGGCGATAACGACCGTAAGTTTACGATCGGTAACGCTCTGCCTACCCCGCATGGGATAAAGGCGTGATTTATGTATGTATGTATGCTAAAAGCGGTTATTGTAGGCTTCTATTACACTTCAGCGCAAAAATAACGCTGCGCTAACATATGCGCCTGTCAGATACAAACTAGAAACGTCAATCCCCATACTAAAACCACGTTGGACCTGTGTCGAGAGCAGTTTTAGTGTGGCGATTGACATTCCTCCTAGTATGGATCTGACAGGCGCATACGTTAGCGCATGGTTATTTTTGCGCTGAAGTATGAGAAAGGCCGTAGAAACCGAATTTGAAGTAGGTACCTATTTTATCCAAGCAGCAGGTATTTTTTAAGATGAAATTTATCAATACTCGAATAGTATCACGATGTACTCACATCGTTCGATAAAACATATTTGATAATATTGACAAGTTGACGGTTGATAAAAGAAGAAGACAATTTCGCTACGTTTTGATAACGAAGGGCAATATTTGCTTTGATGTCCTATAGAAGGAACATTCTATGAGAATGAGGTTATGTCAATAACATTGGAAGTTTTCACTGATATCAAACCTGTTTCTTATTCATAACTGACTTTATTTAGCTAAGCTAGACATATTGAGTAACATCAATATCCAAGTAGTAGTATTAAGTAGTTAGTATTAAGTAGTAGTATTAAGTTAGTACTAAGTCTGCACTTAGAACTCGTTTTTTTTTATTATTTGTAATTAGCGGCCTGCCCTAGCGGCTGCGCCCGCTGCAACTCATTTTCCCGTGGGAATATGGATTTTTCCCGGCAATACATATACATAAATCACGCCTTTGTGTTGTAAAATAACGGTCTTCATCGCCACGTCTGACAAGTATTGAGGGCCCTTTTAGATGATTCATGTATCACTGTAGTGACAGGTTGTCAGCCTGTCGCCTAAAATTGTAACACACATGAAACCCTTGAGTCCCATAGTTGCCTTTTACAACACCCGCGGGAAGAAAAGAGGTGATGCTATTCTAAGCCAGCATCACATTGCAAATATACTCTAAATATATTCCCGCCAAGTATACTCTATATATTTAAAAAACCTGTATTAAAATCCGTTGTGTAGTCTTAAGGATTTAAGCAAACATACATACAGACAGACGCAAAAAGCGACTTTGCTTTATACTGTGTAGTGATTTTTTGCTATTTTTTCTCTGAAAAGACGCAAAACAAAAGCATCAAGTGATGTCTGGCAATGCTGAATGTTAGATCCAGTAATTAACGCCTAAAATACTTTGAAACATGTGTGATGGTTTTACTGTTAACGGCCGGGGCAAATCTAATCGATGGTTGGCCATGGTCCAGATTTTTTCTAACTATACTGTTGCGGCTGGCACGCATTTTCATTGAGATATTTGATTCCCGGAAAATTAATTCTAATTTTAATGTGTTGCGTTTGGATTCGTTAGTCGACTCTTGCGCAGCGGGCGCCGGCAGCGGAAAGTTTCAATACGATAAAAAATTTACAGATCATCATCATTATCATCATGGGCTGCCATATTTAAATTGAAGTTCGGAGGCAGCATGGTATTGGCCATGTCTGTTGTTTTACATACGATTCATAATAAAAAGCGGTATAAAGTGTGATGAGTTCATATGATACGATTTTATATTGAAAAGATGATTACTTTTGATGACTTCGATGACTAGCCAGACATGACTAGCTTGTAAGCCCATGACTTTGCTTACTACATTAATGATAGGTAATTTATTACCTATTTACTTTGTGACATGAAAGTTCCTTTCTGTACCTAATCAAGATAATTGCAATTACTGACTGATCCAACTCATAAAAACAAAACAGCAATTTGATAGAGATAGTAAAATACAAAACCCATACCGTTACGAAAAGGCGTATGTCCAATAGTGAACTGCCGGGGCTGTTTATCCTACTAACTATCCTTTGTTTGTTTACGCTAAAACTACTGAATATATTTTCATGACATTTGGCACACAGAGGGTAACTAGGATTAACCCATAGGACAGCTGTTATCCCGGAAAAATGTTCCTTTGGAATGCTAAGAGATTAAAACTCACTAGTTGAATAAAATCTTACGTATCAATCTAGATACATGTTAAAACTATGTACCTACCTATGGTACCTACACAGAAAACCCTCTTTCTATAACTAGGCACCTCTTACTACACCCGTGAGAAAAAACGGGGTGAAGCTGTTCCAAACCGATATGACATGGCAGTAAGACAGCAAAAGCAGATTAAAAATAGCCTTATCTGTCGTCATGTCGGAAGATGGACAAGGAATGACTAGTAAGGCTTGTAATGTGATACTATGCATAACAACGCTCTTGATTCCGATGCAACATTTGCGTAGCTAATTTATATATACATACATAAATCACGCTTATATCCCATGCGGGGTAGGCAGAGCGTTAATTGATACTTAGTAGATACTACACTGTTTGAAGAAAAGTCACTTCCCGTTGCTTACATCTTAAAAACAACAGAAGCAGTTTTTTTTTTATAGATAATGTTCAAGAGAAAGGTTTAGACGTAAGTGTAATACATGCCGGGACAAGCACTTATTCTCGTATTATTTAGTTTGAATCTTAAAAGTTTAGCGAACTATGTGTTTTGATAGAATCGAGGCCAATACTGACTACTGGATTCTTTGCCACTGGGTCAGCATGACACTAGTTTTAAAGTATGACGTCAGGGGTTTATGAGTTGGACGTTGCGGTAGAATCGGACTTGTTTCTCTGAAAATCAGATGCATACGTTGAAGTACCTATGTCATAGACTTCTAAGTACTAACTAGATAACCTTTTAAATACCTATGCACAATACCTGACGTTGTTTTAATCTAAAGATTTCGGGATTTTGAAAAACATACCTATTTTTTTAACCGACGAAGAAACGGAAGTTTTTCAATTCATTCGGGACTTTTTTAAATAGTCATACGTCGTCGGACCAATACGGACAGGTGCTATATGGCTATCACAGAACAGAGATTTCAAGCGCGCACAGCACCGGCACAAATGTCATTTTGGCTCATTGGTGGTGATGCGATCTCTGAAGTGGGTCTTCGAAAATTTGAGCTACTACTGTACCGACATACTGGCACGTTTAACAAAAGAATTATTATAAAAGATAGAGCACGTGTTGTGCCTGTTTTGAGTTCAACCCAATATATCTTAGCACTGTCTATATGGAATTGCTGTACTATCTGGTTATTCTTAGTAACTGTATTAAAAATCAGTAGGTAGCAGATTGATGTGCTGCTCGACTGATAGCGTGTATAACGTTGCTTGTAGGGTATCCAATCTCGGTACACCGAGATCTCGAAATACCGAGATCCCGCATCATTTTGTGATCCTGCACGAGTGCGGGATCCGCGGGATTTGCGGGATTAGCAAGCAGCATAGAAACGTCCTTCTGAAGGCGCGAAATAGTTGATTTCAATTTAAACTTCGTGTTATTATTTTTATCGTATAACTACCTAACTAATAACCATTACACTATACTTAGGTACGGCACGTATTTATAAATCGTTCTCAACTCTTGAGATCGATCTTGAGTACGAGTTTGAGATGTCGTTTAGTACTGGCTGACGTCGTCAATGTAGCACATCTGCACATGTCGTATTTGATTTATAGAATACAAGCCTTAGGCTGGTTTCAGAGCGACGCGTCTCGGCAGCGCTGCCCAGCCGCGCGCGCCTCGCATTACACTAGATTGTATGTAGCGTTTCATAGTGACGCGTCTTGGGCCGCGTCTCGGCCGCGCCGCGGTCGGATCTCCTTTGATTGCCAGTAGCGTCGACTTGCAATCCTTTAAGACGTCGTTGTTGCACTCTTTTCCATATAACGCATATAGCTAATATAGTGATTACGTTTGCTGGCATAATGATTCTCTGCACTCGACCGTACACCACAACGAAGCGCGCGCGTCTGAATGTCGTTTCACAGCGAACGCGCTGCCCAGGCGCGCGCCCGAGCCGCGCGCGCCTTGGCAGCGCTGCTGAGACGCGCCGCTCTGAAACCAGCCTTACAATACAACATTTAAAAGCAGCTCAGGTTGCAGGGCTTAGTTTTTAGGGTTATACTTGCGGGATCCCGCATATGCCGAGATCCCGCGGGATTGAAATCTTTGATCCCGCAAATACCGAGATCGGAAAAAACCTGCGGGTTTGGATACCCTGGTTGCTTGTGAATCATAGGTACGCAAACACACATGCACACACACAATCACGCCTTTATCCCTTGCTGGTGAGTCTAAATACAAGTTTGTACGAGCGTACACAAAAGGCATTCTTTATCTTTGTACAAGGTCGCATCGCGATTCACTTTGTGCGCAATTTTCGGTCATTTCACGACACGGTCTGTGATTTAGGCACAATGTATGGACGGACTGACATTTTTACATCGTTTTTTCAGCGTACCGTTTCGTGAAAACGCGAAATACTTTCGCGAACATTAGGAATTCATTAAGAACATTTTTGTCGTTACGTAAATGAAATTTATCCCCAAAAAGCCGGTAAAATGAAGCATTAATTTTAACTAGGTAATTTGTTACGAGAGTACGGAAAAATGCTTCTTCCTCAGGGTTTGCCGCTCGATTAAATTAAATAATTAACCTTGTTCTATTGATACTGTGTCAGAATTAGAATTTTAAGTAATAAGAAAGGGCAGCACCCTTAAAATTAATGAAGTATCTTGGTACCTTTCATTACGCCCTGTGTTCCTTGCGATTATGCAAGAAAAATATTATGACTGATCATGTATCAAATCCTACAATTTGATAGTCACTTTCAATACTACTATACCCAGCCTACATCAACAAGATTTCACAACTACTTAGGTAGGTAAGGAGTTGAATAATCTTTGAACTCTTGGGATGAGTAAGAGACCAGATAGATAATATTGAAGATGGAATTTAGGGTGTAGGTAGGTACGTCAAGGATGAAAATATAATCAACCGTCGAAATTGAGCTGAAAAATGAAAGTACCTACATGTTGTTTTTTGTTCTTTCTCACAATCAGATACACCCGGACTGTTATATCCACATTGCAGAGCAACCCAGGTACTAAGCATATCATTCAACTAGGTAGCACCGATAGTATGACGTCACAGCTCAGTAGGGCTCCCGTCTCACTGAGTTGCTAACAAATTTACGACAGGCGCCCGAAACAGGCTGACTAGTGATCGCTAGTCGTTCACCTAATTATAACTTAGCCACCTAGCTTTAGACGAACTGCGACGGCTAACTGCAGTTCGGAGCGTGAACCTTTTGTTAGCGTGTTGAAACCTTCTCTTAAAGCGCGTTAAGTTCTGAAATATCTACTTGGACTGTTACGTCTATTCCTCTAAATTGGCTTCGAAGGGATTGACTGCGTTTCTAGGTTTTTGTATCAGCTCGCTCATGCGTAATAGCCAGACTAGAGCCCGGAAAAAAATGCAATCAAATATTGTTAGTCGTCATCTACTGCCGCTACATCATTGGAAGTAGTCGTTTTGTAATAGTACATGCTAGTATTGGATCAAAAGTAGCTAAAATAAGTTGAGAGAAACTGATTTTTGCCCACAAATAGGCATTCAGTCCGCTTGTACGGGCCATTACTCGATTAGAGAAGCCTTATAAGCCCGCCTAATTACCACTTCTAATTGACTTACAACTAAGATTTTTGCAACTCCTCTTTGTGGAAGAAAATATTATTCGCTAATAATACATTGTTTTAAATATACCTACATTCCAAAGATTGTACTTACACCCAACACGGGAAGTGCTTTTAGATTTGGTATTTATTCAATACAAATCTTGCTTTATAGGATAGTTCTTGCATTACGGGAGGAATTTAAATACTCACAATTAAGAAATAATATAGGTAAATAAGAAACTAGCTTCGTATTTTTCAACAATCTAATAGTTTTTTAAGAACCAAGTCGTTCTTCAGCAATTCAATGCAGACACCAAGCTACCTAGGTATCTATCTCTTCTTCAAACTTACTTGTCGGTGGAGTAATTTCCATTCTTCCCTTCTATTTCGATTCTTTCGAGCCTACTTATTTTATTCCTTAGAAGTAAGACAAAAGATGATACCTACTTAAACCTAACCTAACCTATTTATCAATACTACTCCCATTAAATACATGGACTTTCATACCATGATCCAAATAGAAGGACAATCGCTTTAACTGAGATACTAAGTGGAAAATAAGTACCTTACATGCAAGATCATGACGCACAGATCCTGACCTAAATCTAATCAAGAACAAATATTGAACTCAGCACGCAAGTAATCAGGGATTTGTGTTCGGAAGCCTGTTAATTGCGAAGATAACCTTCTTACAACCCCACATCCTATACAAACACGAGTTAAGACAGTTAAGATACTAACACACAGAATCGTAGGCCCTTTATAATTGTACGCGGTATGTTTACATTGGGATAGGTTGGAGATGCCACAAGGCGGTGCTTTAGGACCGATTTCCTTTTTGTTTATGCAATTGATCCGTTTGAACGTTTTAGTTTGCACATGTGTCTACGTGTGTGTCTATGTGTGTTTGCTCCTTTGCGATTTACGAATAGGAATGTGTACCTACCACATACGTAGGCGTGTACCTACTCTCCGTTCCTCATTCAATTCTAGGCACAAAATCGTACCTGAGAAAACTTCCTTTCTTCCGCACGGATACTTACTTTTTATCTTATTTTTGCAAATCTGAAGAGACTCGGGTCGACAGGAAATGTAAGGAGGCGATACGAGAGTTCAAGGTCCACGTCTCTAAAATCTTTAAGGGATTATCTTACCTCACGCAAAAAGGTCGAGGACTTAAGAATAATCTCTCTCGAATTGTTTAAAGGTATTTTTTGTTAGTTTAAGATGAGCAAAGCAATGAGTGATGATGGCATGCGCAATCAAAAGCCCATCCCAAATCCTTGAAACACGATGCGAATATTTTATGATCGTGTAGATCCGACATTACAACAGTGAGGATACCTTCAAATGATGTCATCATGAGTCCCCCTTAAATCAGACATCCGTGTCGACATGTGATGCTGACTTAGAATAGCAGCCATTGCTCCATTTTTTCTGAATGAAATCATAGAAATCAATTTATGTGTAAATCTCAGCCTTGTGGGTCAGCTTACATTATAAATATCGACGGCAAATATCTATGCAATACCTGGACAACATAAATTTTAAAAATGAACTATTCTTGGCCGGCGCGCTATACAGTTTTCTGAAAAAATATAATTATTACAAGTCTTTGAAATTCTGCCCACCCCGAAATGGATAAAACCGCGATTGCCGACATATCCGTGTCACGAAGATTATATCATCGTTTCAACCACATATGACATCGTGGAGACGATATCGAAGAAGTGGGAGCGGGGCAAGTCGCAAAACATTTCTTATCCGGGTATCTACAGACTATTTACATAGGCGGTGGATGAATTGCGTTTATCGAACAGGTTAGAGCAGTGAGTCATTATTTGAGGTCCGTAATCTGTATGGAGTTCTTAACATTTTAAGTTATTCGCTTTGTTGTTTAATTTTTGCTTTGTTTCAGGTCAGCAACCAAACAATATTAATTCGAAATTTATTTATTTTTTACGTGCAACTTGTATATTGACGGAATAGATGACATATAATCGTATAGGTACGACGAAAAATTTACTAAATATGCAGATCAAATTATCATAGCCCAGTTAACTTACCTATTACCAAAGAATACTAACTATAGTTACTATAGGATGTAAGTGCGTGCACAACAACTACAAACACGCTATTTCTCTTTCGACTAGGATGGGTCGTCAGCAAATTTGCCGTTTGAGTGCTTCTGACCTCACCCGCATTTTTACGGCGCTATCTCACATGATGCGTTTTCAATCAACGCAGCAATGGCAGCGGTTAAAACCGCCAATGTGAATATCCACAAAACTTTGCTGGTGCATTTTCCAAGTTCCTGAACGGCATATTGGAAAAGTAGTCCTTAGTGCATCGCTCTGGTGAAATTCAAATGTGCTCTGGGATTTATGGATAGCGCTGGCTCTAATAAGAATGGCGGGAGAGTATATTGTTATGTAAAGTGTTGTGGTTATGTGGAGTGTAAAGGTTCAATGAGATTCCTAGTTTCTGGATTAGAATCTTACATATTTTATCCAATCTTTTTAAAGAATACGTACCTGATCACAAGAAGTTGTCATAATTTTTTGGACTCCACAATTTTGGCCCCAGAGCCATAAAATCTACACTTGGTGGGGAACTCGAGCTCACCCGGAATAGGCCGGACGGCTTGGTCGGGAGCTCGAGCTCACAAAAAGTGACAGACGTGGCGATAACAATAGTTATTCCCGCTATTTTCACTCTGCCTACCCCGTAATCGAAGTAGGCCAGAGACGTACGGGTTTTTTCTAGCTAGAAGTCATTTATAATTTGGTAAGGAATGAGTAACGAAGAAAGCAATTAGCTTTAATTTACCTAATAAAGGTACTTGACGAAGCAGGCTTTAAAATATTCAGGCCTAAAAACCTGCGATGTATTATGCCCCTTTCTTTTCAACTAAAATACGTAAGGTCTGAAAAAACGAGCCTGCTGCTGAATTCGTCTGATGATATTCAAAACGCGTCCAGCACGTTTTCCATAAAGATTCTCTATGCTCACTAAAACCTAAAGCTCTTGAAAATGTCTTGCCCAAGGGGATTGTCTCACCGGCCAACAAAACCTTGTTTCGGTTCCTATGTTCGGCGGATGTTATGTACACACCAAGTGAATACATTTGAACAGTGCTTACTTGACAGCGCTCAGCTAGGACCAATATCCGTGAAATCTGAGCTTCATGGGATCTATTTAATTCAGCGTCATCTTATCATAGCCAATCGCTCGGTGAAGGGGAATTATTTAGAGAGTTATAGGCAGGTACAAGTCTAGTATTTTGTAGTCTGTCGTCCGTATGGTACATTTTGTGATTTTGCTACCTACATTGTATAATGTTCAAGCCGCGCACTTGTAAGTACGCTTGTCTAGATCATTCATCTTGACGATCGGATGCGGGTGTTCTTAGTTCCTAACCTTCCTACCTACGACCGACGTGTTTGAAGTACTCGTAGATATGAATGAGGGTTCGCTAATGAAATGTAACGAGCTCGGAAATCTCGATATTGAACACAGACAGACTGGAATTACCCGTAAATTCCTGCTGATGATACATTAAACACTACTGTAAAAAAAAACATATTCGTTGAAGCAATCGGAAATGTGGCTAGATTCGATTCTAACAAGATCAAAGCATGAAAATAGGTAAGAATACAAGACTTGTGATTTTAAGAACTACAAGTAATTATCTTGTTGTCTAAATATCCTGCAAGTTCCTGCAAGTTCATCAAATCACACTCTTCAAGACTCTACTTGACATAGAAACATTTGTCATGTGCTTTCCTTGTTAACTAGTTTTTCGGATGGACCGATGACCCAGCGAGCTGCTGGTACTGGCGACTGGACTGGTTAGGTAAACAATTTTTGGAAAACTTGCAATCTTTTCCAACGCAGGATGGATTTGAACCAGAGTCTTTCACCAGTAACACTAGCGACGCCTCTTCCATCTGAGCTACCGCGGCTCAGTAATGGCGAATGTCGCTGGTTCAATCCAGCCTACGGTGGAAATTTTTCCAAAGACGGGACACCGTGCCTTGTGGCGTACCCTATGGAAGGTCTACGTTTAGTACATTATTCTTCCTTTCGTTTTGCGGACGCTAGCTTGGTCTGTGTAAGCCCCACAGTTCCTATGCTCGACGAATAAATGCGATCTGAATATATTATCGGGCGAATTATGGAAGACTCTGTAGACGCGCATCTCACTGCACCTCGCTGCATCCAGCTTCTTTCAATATTTTATCCTCTGAAAAACCACTATTTTCCTGTTCTCTACACTGTGGGCTTGTTTAAGAAGATATCCAAGTAGTATATGGATCTCAAAACACGCATAAAAGTAGAGCATCAAGTGTCAAAGTGTTTAAAGCTGACAATGAATATGAAATCAAAGATTTACGGGCAATATGAAATTACATGAAAATAATGCTAATTCTAATTGTATACATATGAGGTCAAAGATTTTCCAATATTAATATGAAATATCATATTTTTACATAGTTTCTTTCTTTCTTAGTTTCTATGTTCTTTTGTAACTGTTGAACGTTGAACCACGGTTCTTCAACACGATACAAGCGTTCTTCTAGTACGACTTTCATTTTTCGCGATCTTCAGCCCAAAATTGGGTAAACAGTCTATACCCAATTTACTAAATTCAAATTATCGAATTCTTCAGTACTTGTATTTCATACAATCATCCTCATATTAAAGTTAATACCTCTAGAGACCATAAGCAGCTCTCATACCTTTAAGAGACCAACAATATGAACAATTACATATTATGTTGTTCTCTGAAAGACGTAACTCTAGATCTTAATGATGCTCCTGATACCTCATTCAAGATCAAACTAGATGAATATTTCTACGAAACTCCTACGCCTACTGATGCCCATACAGCACTAATCAAATTTACCCCGAAAGGGTACCAAAATAAACATCTCATAACGTTTGATTATTACGCCTTGTGTCTTGCAGTGTGATGCCGGTTTAGAACGGCATCACCCCATTTCTTCCCGTGGATGTTGTAAAGGGCAACTAAGGGATTCGAGGGTTTCATGTGTATTTTAGGCGACAACCTGTCACTACAGTGATACATGTATAATCGAAAAAGGTACTCAATACTTGTCAGACGTGGCGATAATGACCGTAATTTTACGATTGTTAACGCTCTGCCTACCCCGTAAGGGATAAACACGTGTTTTGTGTGTGTCTTCAGCAGCTTCTTAAGTTACCAATTTTGAGACCAACTTTCTGATTATTGTAAATATGGTCATCCCAAATCATGATCGTATATTCATAGGTGTTAATAAGATACCTAGAGATACCTATCTGACTTTGTACTTTTGTAGCGATGTCGTCACATTTGTTTTGACTAAGGGCTATATGATAAGCTTTTCCGTGCTTGCCCCTATTTCCGCTTACTTTGCGTAGAGATCCGTATGGAATGTATTTATGCAGGTATTTATTATCTGTCTACTGTGTCTATTGATCAATGTTGTCCATAATAGCACATTCATCAATGATAATAATCATGTGAGAACCGGATACAGGATAAGCACCATACGTACGTCAAGCTCGTACGTATCTGATGTCAAAACCTTACATCGGAATCAGCAAGCTTAGTTAGGTTCAATCGAGAACTGGGGGGTCAAATACGTAATCTGCAGCCCGCCTGTACAGATGGTTCACTTGGATAGTAGTAACAATCAAACCCAAACTTTATTCAATGCAGGATAATAAATATCACACCATGATTTGATAAATCATTGTAAAAATAACATTGTTTGCCATTGTATAACAACACCATTTTAATTTTTTTTGAGTTTTGTGTTATCCTTATAGAATACCAGGTCGGGCGGCATAAAAAAAGGCTCTTGTTTCACGGCCATTATTTAGAAAGTCAACAAATTTATTTACTTAGGACAATTTTACACACATGATGGCAATAATTAGATTTACCTATATAACAAATTGCATATATTTTGTTAAATTCTTAATAGTTAATGTCTCGGGCCCAAACAGGTTCACCTGTAGGTTCATCTCACTGCATGTGTCAGAAGAATGAAAACTTATGTAGGTAGAAGTTGTCATATTATATACGAAAATAGATAAAGTGAGCTTTCTGCAAACTCTTCATTTTTTGGGGGATCAGAGCAGCTACGTAGGGGAGCGATGGAAGGGGGGTTAATTAATTACCGCTGTCGCTGACAAGCGGAGGCTGCTAAGTACATATCGTTTCGGAAAATAGACTAGGCACTATAACAAACTCATCGAAAAATTATCGAATCCCGAGAACCATCTCGCCGGGCCGTAAGCTCGTGTGAGTCTTATTTATTGCGTGTATTTTAACCACATTTACAAGCGAGGTTATAAATTTGAATAGCGTGTAGGCAGGTATGTAACTTTATCTGAATTAGAATATGTTTTGATATCTGTATGTATGAATAATGGCTTTAGAGCAAGTGTACAAAAAATGAGAATGTAATGTCCTCTCATTTAGCTTTGAGACAAGCATCAGATTGAAAATTTGGCAGGTCGCTCTAAGCGCCGGTAGTTCAGTTGACAGAGGCATTGGACGGTGTGTACCTCACGTTTCTTAGGTTCAAAGACCGGCCGTTACTAATCTTTTTAGATTTTTATTTATCCTCCAATATCTCAAAAATACTACAAAGGGTCATAAATATGCGGACCTTCTACAAAAGTACGTTTTTGTCTCTTTCGTGTGGTCGATCCTTTGGGTCGTTAGGTATCGTCGTAGGACCAGGTTATTTTATATTTTTGTTAGAATAAAGATACTCCGATATTACGATAATATTTTTGTATTCGCATCAAAATGAAGCATATAATCTTCTTACCTAGTAAGCTTTTTTTCATTGTGAAGTCGGCTCGATATTTAAATATTTGAATTATGACTTGAGTGAACAAGATAAACTATAGGTACATTCTGGAGGCACAGGATTAGGTACGATTCGGATAGAATCGAATTACATTTCGTATCGGCCTCAGGTGGGTCAAGGCAAACACACATCCGCTACCCGACAAATAAGGATTGTAAATATTGTGAGGCTGTAGGTACTCGCAGCCGATACTCCAATACCCACGCCAAAGATATATGTTCATCTCGATGTTATTTTTACGACATGTCATGTTATGAGAGAGGTTTTTACGAAGCACTAAAATAGAACATCGTATAAAACCAGTCGAATGATTTTCGACATATTCGGAAGTAATCACTTTTGGTAGAGACACACATTTTTGTTGAAACCGAAAGTTGTTACCTATTAGAATACGGGGTCAATGGACGGCTCAACAATTGAAATCGGAATTGACGCCCAGTGCCATAGGTTAAGCCCGACAAAAACTCGGCCCTCGAAACCAGTTTACAAAAAATATTTTACGCATAAAATTTCTACCTGCACTCGCCACACACGACCGACTATTTAAAAAAGTTACTATTTAGGGACCAGTTGGAAACCAGTTGGGTTAGGAATTTTTTTGGGTAACATTTCTTCTGCAGCAACATAAAGTCATAATGTTTGTTATTAAATGAGCTAATAATGAGAAATATTGGTGATTATGTGTTAGTTAATAGCAGTAAAGTCGGGTCTGAAATTATGATTATGATCATACAAGCGACAACAGTTGAAGTGATGAGTGGACGACATAAAGACGGTATGAAGAAATAATTAGTAAGTAGTTGAGTGTCTTGGGCTTGAAACATTTGAATGTTGATCTTTAGCCGGCAATCAAATATCGTATTTGTCACGAGCCGTTTTTAATAGATAGAAAAATATCTCTATCATGATATAAATAAAGTCGATTTTTAGATAAAAAAAGGAGGACTCGCGCGGATGCAAAACTGACCGGCGCCGTGAGCGTAGTCTAGCAAATATCAACTTTGTTTTTGACCCGGTAAAGTTCATTTTCTATTTGCTTCTGATAGTGGCACTAGTAAAACAGCTGAGACTACCTAAAAAAATGCTACTAATTTAAGTTGATGATATCATTCATCGAATAAATCTGTGTATGAGGAGTTTATAAATGTTTTCGCGCTAGCAGATTTTAGCCGTCATAGTAAATTTTGTATGGGAGATCCATATACATTTTTTCTTATTTAGTTTTTCGATCTTAGGTTAGGATCTTCAAGGGTTGATTCGCCTTGTGATAACATTTTCGCATTAAGATGAGCAGTTCCTTTCTTTCTTTTTCTGTAAGTACTACAACTGCTAATAAATAGGTAATAATATGAATTAGGGGAAAACAACAACACGAATTTAGGTGATGACATCACGAAATGAATCTGTGCGCGAGGAGTGCGGAGTCTCATGCCGCCCCGCCGCCCGGATCCGGTTGTTAAGCCCAATCGAAACAACTATTTTTATTGCGCTCGATGTTGGCATTAAAGCTATTTTTAATGATTTTAAATATTCGGTAGATGGGGCGTCGCGTTCCGGTCTCGGCTCCCGTCAACTGAGATTTAAAAAGACCGATATTTAGTCGAACGGATATACGAGCAGTCGTGTGTCATATGTAACTGAACGCAGCAAAACAAAAGACAAAATAAAAATACAAAAGAAGCATCTCGACCGAATCGACTCTAGCCTATTTTTATTCGAAATTTATTTTTATTGCATTAAGTATACATAAGTTCATACAGCCATAAAAAAATGTTTCATGGGCTGATAAGCCCCGCGAGAAGTTATGCTATGTAAAGCGCCTTACGGCTTTAGTTTTTTTTGGGTCTGCGCTGCTAAATTTATACTTCAGTCAAAACAAAATACGGATAGTAGACGAATCTCGGAGATTGATTACGGCATCGAAAATATCTCGCACGCCACAAGTAATGTAATCCCGTCTCGATCTTGATCCTTAGCTACGTAAAATAAAACTTTTTCGTCTACAACTTCCTAAAATAACCAAAGCAAGATCCACCTGTTCTATAATCAAGAAAAAATCAACTTCTTCATCAATAGAGAAACCTCTGGTCTGCGTCGGTGACCAACCAACACCTCTCTCTCTTCGTGTGGGACACCGAGTCGTCCAACGACCTAATGAACCCTAGTGTCAGAATTTTTCAACCGTCTTTACAAGTAGCAGGGTTCTGACATGATCCATCACCCAGACGACTCCACCACTAAGACAACTACAAAACCTGAACGAACGTACCACAATAGAATCGCAATCTAGACGCAGATTGAACAAATTATAGTTGTCCAGGGAAAAATGCGGCCGATTCTCGTAATCGGGGCCATCGGCTTTATGGCTGTCCCACGGTCGATTTCAACAAGTGTCAGGGTGGATTATCTTCGACCGGGAAACTGTCCAGAACGTAGACATCGGCCGCGATTCTAACACATGCGCGCACTTCTTCACAGATTCTGGCATTTTTATTTATGATGTTAAATTCCTTGATGCTCAAATGCAGGGCAAGGAGCACAGTACGTAGCCATAGTAGTTTTTCGACCTATCCATAGACGTACCTACATGGCTTGAGAGAATCTACAGTACAAAGTTACTTCCATTTTCTACGATATCAATCGTCCCGGACTGGGACATTTGTCTCCAATTTGGTATTTGTTTTAAGTATCAGACACTTTAGTAAGCAAGATTACAGCTCCAGACTTGCAGTCTCTTTTTATTAGCTGAGACAACTTTCTCAGAATCGTGGACACTGTCGCGCGTGTCGTCATAAACGTATCGTATCATGTATTGTGAAAAATAAGAGCGTACACTAGACACTACCGACCGTGTTTTATGGGCCGTCCCTGGCTTGGAACAGGGAGTCTAAAAGCTGGTGCCTCAACAAGTGTCATATTATTCGCCCCAAAACCGTAGACAAAGGCGGCGACGCGTGAAAATAAATTTCATATCGCGTCTGGATGGTTCCGCAAAATGGTTTATTCATTGGCTCTTTATTTGAGCACTCTCCGCGACTCCTCGAATAACAAACTTCAATATTAATGCGAACGTTTGCGCCGCGAGCAGTCGTGTCTGCGCGAAACTGTGGATACTTAAATAGTTTTGCATGTATGTACGTACAGTGTCCCAAAAATTTTGTGTTATGCGTAGTGTAAACAACAGCCGTGCGATGCTGGCTTAGAATGCCGTGTGATGCTGGCTTAGAATAGCATCACCCCACTTCCTTCCCGTGGGTGTCGTAAGAGGCGACTAAGGGACTCGAGGGTATTGGTGTATTACAATTTTTAGGCGACAGGCTGACAACCTGTCACTATAGTGATACACATGTTTTCTGAAACAACCTTGGAAAACAATCCTCAAAAATGTCAAACGTGGCGATAGTGGCCGTATTTTTACGGCCGTTTACGCTCTGCCTACCCCGCAAGGGATAAAGGCGTGATATATGTATGTATGTATGTAAACAACAGCCGAGCAGACTTAAATACTGGTTTGACAGCTGTCGCATTTATTTATCTTAATGATATGATACAGCACATAGTCTGTTTTCTTTTACCTATTGAGTGACATGTCTTGTAGTTTTCTTAGCTGCTGCTTAGGAGTATTATTTTGCTGACAGGCATTAAGCAATTTTTGTGTTTAAAATAAAATATTACACTGTATATAAACCTACCTATTTTTTCATTACTTCTGCATTGTTTGTTTAATGTCTGATGATGCTTGTTGCTGTTGCGGATTAACCTTTGTTTGAATTTATTACATCTTTAGAACCTTTGTGTGAGCAGTTTAGTAAACTATTTTGCATACTTTACCTTAACAATTCAATGACATTCGACCTCGGTCGAGACTGGAGACGTTTCGTAGATTCAATTTAATGAAACCTATAATTCATCTCGACAATGGCCGTCGGTCCGACCTTGACAATCTTTTAGCACTTAACGAAATATTACGCCAGCTATTTTACTATTTGTTATTGTTGGCTGCAACCATTTTTCATTCGCTAGAATGTGGGATTTTGAAGTGTTTTGATTATAAGTAACTTTATGAGGATAACTTGATGTCACGAAATTAGAAAGAAATAGATCCCGGACATGCGATACGGCAGTATAGGTATTACAACCACAACATGTGCATATTTTTTAAAATTCTTCTTCAAAGAATTAAGAACCTTCCGTTTGGTATGCTTTAATGCCCACCAGTGTACATAACAGACAAGTTTTTCCAGATATAGAGGGAGCGTTAAACCTAAGACGATGTCAGAGGTTAAATGGAGAGTATAATTTTACTGCCTACTCGTATGACAAAACTTAACTTTCACTAGTATGAATGACCAGTAAAATCAGACAAAGTAACTAGGTAGCTAAAGTTAAAGACATTATATACAAAGTTTATGTCCATTTTAGACATCGTTTTTACGCTTATAGGTTTATTAAATAGTCATGACATAGTATTCTTTGGTCATGACTAAGTAAAAATAGTTTAATTGTTTGAAGCCCTCTCTTAAGATACTTCTCACATTTTCATCAAAGTGTTGCGTCTCTTCTTTCTTATCGTGTGCGACACCGAGTCGTCCAGTAACACAAATAGAAAAAATATTCACAGCAGTAAAATTTCCTTACCCCCAGCAGTAATATAGACATAATTCTCACTTAAACTCCGACTCAAATAGAAAATTACAACTTTAACCTAGTTCATAGCTTATTTCATATTCATTTGGACTTGGAGCGGAACTTCCCTTCGCTACGTTTACGTAAAAACCAGGTTGTTGATGATGGAAGTTTTTTCTTCTATATAGCAATCGTAGGCCCAAGATCGAGACGGGTGGCGCGATAGAGGCCTGATAGAGGTGGTGGCCTTTGCCCTGCTGTGGGACGCTGAACAGGCTAATTAAAAGAAACGGGAAACTTGTTATTATTTTTGGTTTCAGTGGATTTCAAAGAGCTAGCACCAATGATAGTTTTCTAGACGGTAGCACCACATTTTTAGCAAATATTGCAAAATGCGTTTTCAGTTACCCTCTATCTGTGTGCCAAATTTCATGAAAAGCGGTTCAGTAGTTTTATCGTGAAGGAATAACAAACAAACAAATAAACAAACATATTAACTTTCACATTTATAATATAAGTAGGAAGTGGGACAGTAGTGGTTTAGCTGTTTATCAGCTGTTATGTTGGAAGCTAGTGTAACTTCCCAGATATTTGCCCAGGTTAGTGTTGTGTTTGCATTGTAACACATATTGTCTGTAATTTAACTTACCTACATTAACATACAGTATTCATAGCCGGTTTCCACTTAAATAGTTCATAGTATTTACTACATGCGTGTGTGTGATTTGAGAATTAAGGGGAAAACAATTGATCAAAAATGTCTACTCGATTTTAATGATACACCACACCAGTATTAATTTACAACCAGTATTTGTCGGACTCTCCTACAATATTTACTGAGCATCCATGGTCTAGCAGTATGAGCGCTAACGTTGGTCTCAGAATTGGAGGTTCCTAGTTCGACTGGGGAGTGGACCAAAATGGTCATTTATTAATCTCAAGATTGTTTAATTGGTTAGCTTAAGAGAGAAGGGACGTTTCAGATATACGGTTGGATACTGATAGTTGTCACGTCGTTGTACACAACCATGTCTACCAGTTATAAAACTTTGACACCATGGTTTTGGTGAACGACGAGAAAAGTTGAAAGACCCCACAGTTTGTATTTGACAGGTTTGGCAAACAGAGGCCCTCCATTCAATATTTGCCGAGCCGATCCGCGAAGGCCGTTTGTTCAACTTTAAATGAGTACTGTCAATGGGATTTAAATACAAGAAAGAAACGCCATGTTTCTCGAGGAACTTTCAAGATTGACATTCCTCGTTTTTCTTTTTGTGCAAGACACTGACACGACCCGATTAACCCTAGTGTCAGAGCTTTTTCTATCGGCTATTTGTAGTAGCTGACCTCTGAAAAGGTTGTGTAGACGCCGCCGTTTATATAACCATAAAGAAACCGTAATCAACGGTTTAATGTGTCTTTCGAAATGCTTCGAAGGTTCAGGCTGAATTGTCCTATTTCCCGCCATCATCGTTGGTATCGTACGTCTGTGACAAACGATTTAATCAGTGTCTGAGGCAAGACTTTTCGTGGCTATGTAAGCCGATGCGGGAGCGGCATGACTTTCCGCGCACACTACAGGTGAAGGTGGAATTAGAGACTGGAACAAATATAAAAATATGGAAATATTTCTTGTAAAAAATATCAAAATATGATGAAAGTCAGCTATGATGGAGCCTAACTTAAAATCACATCACGACTCAGTGTCTCACTCGAAAAGAAAGAAGAAATATCACACAACATTTATATTACATTTTGTGTATAGAGAGCAAGGATATAGATATATTTAATAAATAAAACAAGAAGGCAAGATATAGATATAGTTATGTGTGCAAGGTACCTACTTGTACGTAGTTTGTGGAAATAGGTTTTTATTGTTAAACTAGTATTCTCCCAAAGTATATTTTGAAGTCAAACACGTTACATAACCTATAAAAGTTTCGAATAAACGAAAATAAGTCAATAATTTAAGAAGCCCGGAGCACGGACTTATTCTGATTTGAAACGTTATATGAATGCGAAATTTTATGTCTAGTTTTGATAAAATATAGCCGAGTAATGTAACTAAGTCTAAAAAAATTAGGCCTCGCTAGGGCTGTCTCAATCTCTACATGCGTACCTAAAGTTTACTTACAAAATATTGAATTGAAACGAAACATTTTTTGTCTTATCTCATAATGACAGTAGACATTATGTGTGTCCCAGTTGTATCCAAACCTTGTTTTCTGCAACCAAATTCTGAATTTCAAGGAAATCTCTATCGGAGCGAAGACTGACCGAACTACTTCGTGGCAATACAAAGCGCAAATCAAACTACGTATTAAGCAAGCAAGTACAGTGCCGTGTTTTCTTTTGTGTTCTGCCTAACCCCAGTCGGTTCTAGAAGTTAACGCTTCTGTCGAGTCAACTAATAACTAAACAGACAAGCAACTCTGAAAACGCTTGCTCAGCAACCTAAAGGCTCTTCTACACCTATCAGGTTGACGGAAGACTGTTATTAGAAAGATTTTTTTTGCCATTTGAAAAAAAATTTGATTTTATTATGTCAAAATTACATAAAATGTCACTTAAAACTACTTAAAACCTAAATTACCTACCTATTAACGAGCCCACTCTTCCTCGATTCGGGTGCAAAGGTCCCCATAACGGTAGCTGCGTTGCCGCGCTGAATCGCTATGACCAAACTTTGCATCAGCTATTATAAATATGTATCTGCAATCTGCATACAATTTGACTAAGTATTTTCGTAATTTTGTTATAGAATTCTGTGGTTGAAGTAAGTATTATTAGGCAGGTGTGTTTCGATTTAAAAATCTTAATGTCAAATTGAAACAGATTTTGCAGATGAAATACCGGCGCAAGTCCAACACAATTCCCAAACAATATACAACTAGAACATGGTGGAAAAATTTATACAAACAAATAAAGGCCAAAAAGAGCTACGAAAAAGAAAAATTATCAAAGAACTGAGGTTTATTTAATCCTCAAGCTTTGTCGTCACGACCATCGCCAAGCCATCACCTGAGGCAGGTGATAATTTGTCAAAATACAAATATTCTCGGAGCGCCATCTTTTGTGAAACAGATGACAATGCAATGATAGAAAAAAACAAATGTACCGGACGAGCACAGAGTAGGTAACGTACGAAACAGTTCCCGTGCGCTACGTTTGAAAACAGTGAGAGTACTCGTTCGTAGTTCGATAAAAAAGAACTGAGCTACAACAGCGCATCCAATGTGAATGATTCGACCAATTTGTCGTTGATTGCGAACGGATTGGCAATACTTGGCGCGCGTTCGGTTCATCAAATGCATTCTGGCATTTACTCGCTAATGTTCATGGATTTACTAGGCACTTGCTTACATCATTCGCGTTTTTATACATAATATCACAATGATCTTTATAAAGCTTTCTGACCGATGTATTTAAAATGAGATTTGATTTAATGTAAATTAAGCAATAAGGAACATTAAATGTATTTGTTTTGGAGAATCAATCTTTGAAGATATCTCTATGAAGCTCTCTGGGACCATTTACTTAGCCATTTTTGCTATTATCCTAACCAAACATTACAAACGGACAACAAATTAACAACTGTCTTTTGATTCCTTACAATTATGCTTTAAGAAACTGAACGAGACGAAAATAGACAGAATCGTTTGTGGCTCTGTGTAAAGACGGACATAGTTTAGGTATTAAAATAAATAAACGTCCCATTTATGAAACAAATTATAAGATTGTTTTCTTTACCACAGCTAGGAACTAAAAGTCTAAAGTTTTGGAAGTGTCTTGTCAGAATTGTGGCCATAATTAAATTAAATTAAAATATCATTTATTGCCTTTAACAACTTCACATTGAACAATTTGAAAAAAAAAAAAACACAAAAGGCCAAAGGGGGCAGCTCAACTTGTACAGAAAAAAACCGAATTTTTGTCTGCGCTGTTTTTCAGTGCCTCCTCTTCCCTCTGATTTAATGGGTTAAAAAAGGTCGTAAGTTTAGATAGGCTTTTGTTTTGTTTTAGAAAAGTAATTCAAAGTGCGGTTATACAGTGTGGACCACCCTTTAGTTTAGATACTTCTTTGTAAGCGCTACAGAGAGATAATTGTATTTGTGTATATATGGTGAATTTTGATTATTTTGAATGTAGAGCCGGTTTCTGTGGGAAATTGAAATATCTGTATTATGATCGTAACAAAGTCGGTAGTAATACGGCGCGCATATACATAGGAGCTGTTTGAAAATCCACTTTAATAGAGTTAAAATAGAAAAATAGCTTGAAAATCTGTATCAATCAAACAAATAGAACCAAAAATAGGTTAGTCCCACTTTTAGCTCAATCGATACAACCTACTCCGCCGTATTTGCCTGTCTGCCTAACCTAGACCGAGGCAACTTCAAGCGGCACATTTCAGCCTTAATGCATTCCCTGAAGGCGTAATTATATCCCAACTGCATTATCATACCTTTTAGATACTGAATATAGGATTAATAGTAATCATGTCAATATCCTGGTAGCTACATTTAGTATTACTTGCTAGTAGGTAAGGCTGCTGACATAGTGTTTAAGGATTAAACTTCACTACATAGTATAAAGCAAAGTCGCTTTTCGCGTCTGTCTGTAAGTATGTTTGCTTAGATCTATAGAACTATACAACGGATTTTATGCAGTTCTCTATGTTAGATAGAGTGATTTAAGATGAAGGTTAATGTGTGTGTATAATACTTGCCAGGAAAACAGCAAGTTCACACGGGAAAATAGGGTCACGGCGGGCGGAGCCGCTGGGCGGGTCGCTAGTATAAGATATAACTACTCAAAAAGTTCGATCAGATCGAATGCCAAATTATTAAAAATGATAATAACAACGTGTATGAAAGACCGGGTTTAAGTCGGTCTTTTAAATATTTCACCTTATCTGCGTACGAGTGGATAGATATTCTGAGAGATTATCTACGGTTCAAATCCACGGAGCAAAAAGATACAGTATTGGCCAAGATATAGTATTAGCACTATTTTCGCGGGCTGTGAGTGAGCCGCGGTAGCCGAGATGGAAGAGGTGTCGCCAGTTCAAATGGTGAAAGTCGCTGGTTCAAATCCAGCTCACGGCGGAATATTTTGAAAGTTTTCAAAATCACATAGGTACAGGTTGGTTGATGCCGTGTGATGCCGGCTTAGAATACCATCACCCCACATCATTCCCGCGGGTGTCGTAAGAAGCGACTAAGAGAATCGAGAGTATTGGTGTATTACAATTTTTAGGCGACAGGCTGACATCTTATCAATCAATATATTGATACACATGTTTTCTGAAACAACCTTCGAAAACAATACTCAAATAATGTCAGACGTGGCGACCGTATTCTTACAGCCGTTACCGCTCTGCCTATCCCTCAAGGGATAAGGGCGTGATATATGTATGTATGTACAGGTTGGTACCGGATTCGGCCGAACTACAAGTACCTACGCAAATGTGTTGCGACGCTTAGCTACTTTATATAGGTAAGTACCTACTACCTAGTTTGCATTTAACAATGTACCGTGTTGACCCAGGCTTCTGTTCTGTGATGAGATGAACCCAGCTGGGATAATCCTCGAGCGAAATAGCCCTATCTAGACCTCTACTAGTTGCATGCATAATAATTTCAATTAGTACACACATACATACCTTTTCCCAATGCCTTTTAATAAGAATATTTTGTTATTATTAAGAATGCCCAAAATACATTAATATTATTGACTTCCTTCCTTCCTTCCTTTCGTGTGGGACACCAAGTCGTCCAACGACCCGATGAACCCTAGTGTCAGAATTTTTCAACCGCCTTCTACAAGGAGCAGGCTTCTAACATGGTTGTGTAACGACCGCCGTCTACATGATCATAGACAGCAACCGGGACCTACGGCTTAACGTGCCATCCGAAACACGGAACCATCTTCCTTACGGACAATCGGGTGGTTCAGCCCGCAATGTCCTAACCAGACTGGGAGCAAATTCACAAAGTGATTAATATCAACTTTATGAGTGACCCACCGTGAATCGAATCCGGAACCTTCTGCGTCGAAGGCAGTCGCACTACTACTGCGACACATCGGTCGTATTATTGACTATGATACCCACACTAGGCCAGAGTATACTTAACCCTTTGACGGGTAGAGCATAATATCTTTTTCATTGGTTTTGAAGTCTTTAGCGAGTAGATAAAGTTACATTTTAGCTGATAATTTTCTTTCCATGGCTTTTTAAGGTGAACGCACAACGAACCGAATCGGTCGATTCCAGCAAATGTGCGAGCTTTCATAGGATTTCTTATAAAGAATTCTAAAATATTCGGTTCCTTCGGTGCAGATAAGTTTGCGTTCATTTTAAGAATTAAGTCATTAACTCATTACGGAACACACGAAGCGAAGAGTCGACGAAAGATCAAATGAAGCCAATGTGAAAGTTGGTCAACCTTTGTGTTCCTATGTTCAGACTAATGTTCCTTGGGAAAACTCGTGGTCACCCTAGGGTGACAAGGCGGGGTAACCATGAGTCTGACGGGAAAAATCCCTGTCTAGTCTTGCAAGTAGAACAAGTCCTAAAAATATTTGAACTGAATTTAGAACGACCTCAAGTATATTGATTATCTATCAATAATACATATATTGTCCGAAAGAAAATTGCTTCCGTGCATCGGAGTCTCCTTTTCCATGATCATATAGGCGACCGCTACACTATCAATCACGACAGAGTGGAAATTTTATACCTAGTAAAACAAAGAAGTCAGTTTTATAAACAAATGTCCGGCAGTACTAATAACATCTCAAAATCACAGTACTATTATTTTATTTTGTGACTCAAGATCGGTCGCAGAGTTGAGAGGTAAAACCATGCAACTATGGTCCAAAAAATCCTGTATAATAACTTGACAGAGTATTTTTTGATCCAATAAATGAAAATAAAAAAAAAAGGTTTCATGGTAAATTCCTGTAAAACTTAGTTTGTTGCATTCTAAGTAGGTATCCAAGGAGATAGTGGGCAATTTTGGTAAGTGATCGTAGAGTAGGAAGGTCAGTAGGTAGGTAATCTCTTCCTACGCACTGATTTCATTAGTGTACATACCTACTCCAATTTCATTAGGAGAACAGGGAAATTTGTAGTTAGATAGGTAATGTGTATTGTTGAATGAAATTTGTAGTTAGATAGGTAATGTGTATTGGTACTGTTGTAATGTGTATTGGATTGTATGGGATTGTATCGTATCATACAACTCCATACATTACGTCTGGTACGCGCGTGTACACGTGCACGCACGCATACGAGCTGCATACGAAAGCATTGTGCTCTGGCCTGAAAAAGCGGCTCTATTTGCACGTATAAAGAAGGTAAGTAACAGCAGCATCTATCTCCCTACAAACTTATTCAAAGATCTTCATAATTACCTACTAACTACTTTACCTACAGTTATAATTACTTTGAGTACATTTCATAAACAACTAGCAAGTAACACGAAATGAAGCTGCTTTGGATACAAACGAAGAACGGGTTTCAAAATTATTCCTAGTAGGTAGGTAGATAGGTATCCCTTCTTCGAGCGAAATGAATGAAGGACATAATATGAAACAGAGATGCTACTGCGATGACGTCATCTCTAGACACGCCGATACATAACAACTGGTTGTCCAATAAAAAACTAAACTTGAGATGTGTTTTAAGTTTCGTTTTTTTTGTTATCCATGCGCCTGCGTGCGAGGCCATCGCATATTATGCCAACAAACTTGTGCATTCATTAATTATGAGGGTTTTATCCCATACACCTGCAGGCGGACTTTTGCATTCCTGCTTTTTAGAACTTTTGATTGATGATAGATACCAATCGTACGGATATCAAACTCACAATAAACTCACCTTTGAAAAGAAGTGTCGTGCGCGCGCAGGTAAAACTCCAATGTTCCACAGGTGAACGTTATTCTCGAAAATCCAAGTGGAAGAGGTGGTGCCGAGTTTCGTTTCGGGCACTCCGCACTCGTGCGATCCCGATTAGCAACACTTGAACACAGGTAAACCACGCGTCACGCACGCGGTTTGTTTATAAAATTATGAACCGCTTATTAATAATTCCGATGAACGCACTGCGCATGCCCGTGCAACACGCGCCTGTTTTGAAAAGGTTATGTAGCAAGTTGCGAGCACTATAAACTCTGTACGCTCACTGGATTCCGAGTGGAATCCTATTGGAACAGATCCGTGCGAACTTTTTCATATAGCACCGAACTCCGAACACTGTACTCTCGCTTGTTCCCACGATAAATTCACAACTATCACTTTATATTCAGTAAAATCACACGAAATCGCACTTTACCGATGATTTGCCGGCTCTACCTGCCTGCAGCGAAGGCCGTGTATTATTTTATAAACACTTGAAAACTCCGGAACCGGCAATAATTTGATTCCCACGTGACACTGTCCAATAAAAATAGTTGCACACTTGGAACTCGTTTATCGACGGGGACACATTTTATGTTAACAGCGTGGTGAGGTCCGAGCGAGAAACGAAACGAATAGAAAAGAAAATAAACGAAGAATACTAAAGTCGTGGAGTGCGAAGCCACGCGTCCGACGCTCCCGCTGTACGGTGTACTAAACGCGAGAGCGCGCGACTCGCCCGCCGCCGCGCCGCGTCCCCCGCTTCGTCCCGCGGCCCGCTCCCACGAAAAAGTCGCGACTACACGTGAAAAAAATGCTTGAGCTTCCCTGCAAGAGTAGAAGAAGCCCAGCATCACGCGGAATTAGGTACTGCGATTCTTCAGCTAAGTCCTCTTCTGTGTTTGTTTGTGTTGGCTGTTTGTTTTTGCGGGCAAGTGGGCGGGGCCGGAAGGCGGAGGACGAAGGCATTCAATTAATCTGCCAACACGTGCGTGATGCACCCTCGCCGGCTAAGCGAGGTTATCATCCGATTCATTGAGCGACGGTGACTGACTCTATCTCCCATTCAATTCTATTGATTTACTCACAGATTCGTTAAGGTAGTAGGTATTTTATTGATATCGGAGCTTTGTGACGGTGGTAGACCTAAGTGAGTAGTAAACTTTTATTTTCTTGTAAGGTAGGTACGCTACCGTATCAGATGCCTACTATAGGTAGTGGGAGGTTATAACGACACAGGGGTTCATCGGGTCGATCGTTGGCTCAACTTCCCACGCGACACGAAACATGAAGATACTATAGTATACATACCTATACTATAGTATTACAATACTACCTATAGGTACTAGGCAAGGCTCCAAGACAAGATCACCTAGGTGTAGGTAGCGTTGCCGAACTATCGATAGTAAAACTATCGATAGTTTTCCTATCGAAACCCCTATACAATCGATAGGCCAATCGATAGTATCGATACTATCGTTTTGGTCTATCGATAGTCGGCCGATGAGCGATAGTATCGTTCAGTCAGGTATGGATTATTTATTTTACATACATATAATTATCATGACTTTATCTCTTGTGGGGTAGACAGAGCGTTCACGGTCGTAAAATTCTTTCCTCAGTAAAGCGACAGTAATCATTGCTGTCGCTTGCTATCGCCGCGTCTGAGGGCCGTTTCAGTAATTCGCGTATCACTAAAGTGACAGGTTGTCAGCCTGTCGCCTAAAATTGCAATACACATGAAACCCATGGGAAAGAAATAGGATGATGCTATTCTTAGCCGGCATCCCACGGCTAATGGGTTAATTATTGTATATGGATTATTTTAAAAGATTTTTTAAATTTTAATAATTAAAGTAAATTTATTTAGCCATAGTATTTAGCAATGAATGAATTAGTTATACAATTAGATACATAAAAATACACCTATAGTTTTAAAGGCATTTGCACACTAGATGCGTGCGCCTGCTTCCGTGCGTGCGGGAAAAAATAGTATGGATATGACAGGAGAATGAAATCGACGCATCACGTGATGTATCACAATAGATACCTACGCATCACCTGTCATGTCAAGTTGTAGCGACCTCTGGTGGCTACAACATGAAGCTCACTCAAGTGGTTCACATGCATACAAGACGCAACAGGAGTTCTCAACATATCGGAGAGATGGCGCCACGTGACAGAACAATGGGCCTGAAACGCGATATCGAAGTGTTCACCGCGCAACGCATATATACAACTTCCAATCCAATCCAGGTGGACCCGTCGGTCCCCTGGCCACAACACCCGGCCAGGCGGGTAGCTACCCTTTTCCCGACACCACCTGGATTCATCCTGTCACCCGCCATAAAGTAATAAAACAAAAATTGTACAAGAAAGGCTATTATGAAATATCTGATTATATGCAGGATAAATCTCCATGGGAGTAGTTTTAAATGTATAAAGTTGACTTTAAATGACGAAACAGGTAGAATTATCTACTGTATATATATTATATTGTATTTTATGTTTATTTCAGCATAGCCATTTTCGGCTATTAATTTTTTATTATTATTTTTTTAACTTAGCTAGGGTAGCTTAGGGCATGAGCAATTGTATTTAGAATATATATTTAGAATATTTATAATATATACTGAAACGGCCCTCAGACGTGGCGATAGCAAGCGACAGTAATGATTACTGTCGCTTTACTGAGTAATTTTACGACCGTGAACGCTCTGTCTACCCCACAAGAGATAAAGTCATGATAATTATATGTATGTAAAATTATCCATACCTGACTGAACGATACTATCGCTCATCGGCCGACTATCGATAGACCAAAACTATCGATACTATCGATACTATCGATACTATCGATTGTTTTTTCGATTGTCAGCTTCGATACTATCGATACTATCGATACTATCGATTGTTTTTTCGATTGTCAGCTTCGATACTATCGATAGTATCGATACTATCGAAGCTGACCGATAGTATTGCCTCATTCTGAACAATCGATAGTATCGATAGTATCGATACTATCGATTAAAAATCGATAGTTCTTACTATCGAAAAACTATCGATAGACTATCGATTGTCTATCGATAGTCCACTATCGAGCGGCAACGCTAGGTGTAGGTTCCCAACAGCACGGGTCGCAAGGTTAGTTACCTACATCTACATCATGGATTTTAGGTGTATAAACAAGTGTTCATGTTTAACTAAACATAAATACACCGTGTTTCGGAGGGAATGCATAGGAATGTGTCTCGATGGAATCAAACCATTAAATTGGATACCTTCTAAGGGCACAACGTGCTGAATAATTTTCATTATGGGACTAACTATGCTGAAAAAAGAGAAAAAAATCGACTCTCTCCCATAAGTCGTTAGCTGATTTTGAATTTTGTGGAGTAGGTAATTTTTTTTTCTTTATCCAGCATTGTTTAATGGTTTCATAGTGAAAATTGTTCATAATGATGCCCTAACAACATTTCGTCTGAAACACGGTGTGTACCAAAAGTTTTTTAAAGTGGTAAATTGAGGACACGAAGTTTTACTAATCCTGAGCACGTTTTCAGTAGGCAAAGCATAATTAGATTAGGTAGGTAAGTAGGACTACGATACGACGCTATGCCACTTTAAGACGATTTTTCACATTCGAAAGTGGAAATATGTACGGTTACAGCTACCTACATGTCATTCAGAGAGCTACAGAAAGGTATGCTGGGGATCTCACTGATAGATTGTCCGTAATGAGACTATCCGCGAAAAGACCAAAGTAACAGTAGTCCAAAAGTGTAGCAAATTGAAGTGGCAGTGGGCTGGCTGGTCACATCTGTCGTAGAACCGATGGCCGGAGGATTAAGCGCGTTCTCGAGTAGAAACCACGCCTCGGCAAGCGTACTGTTGGACGCCCTCCGGTCAGGTGGACCGATGACTTTAAAAGAGCGACTGGATGGCGAAAGCGGGAGATCGTTCATTGCGGCGTACCCTGGGGGAAACTTATGTCCAGCAGGACTGCTATAGGCTGATCTGATGTGATGAGCATGGAAATATGCATAGGTAGGTACCTATCTTACTTACCTACCGGTAATAAACAGGGTCAACAGACAGCTCTCTGAATGGGCCTCCCCATATTGAGAGGTATTGCCATACTCACACCGCTTGGCAGGCAGGCGGATAGGTGAACGCAATGTGAGGTGTTGTATTTACAGAGAACGCTGCTACTCATTCCCTGGATAGTTACCCCTCAGTCTCTTTTTACAAAACCTACGGGTAGAGCTGGGGTGATGCTATCCTAAGCCAGTATCACACGGCAAGGATAGGGTACATACAGACCACGAAACTGAACAATATACGGAGCTGTACTTAACGCGAACCAGTTTAGGATGATCTGTTAAAGAGGTAACTATATTGAAGAACTGCTGATTGTAATGTAAACTTACCGAGTTCTGAATAAGTGTTTAGGATATTGTGACCAGTCAACCTGTCTGACGGCTGTTGCCTCCGTTTCATACTTGTTTGATTGCCTTGCCAAGTCTGAAAAAGTATTGAGAGACTTTATTGACAGGTAAACTCTGCACATGAAACCCTTAAGTCACTTTGTCGCGGCTTACGAGAAAAGCTTGACAGAAATAGGTTACGAGCTATGGTTACGAGTCATCCCGACATCACATGCCTATAGCAACAGGCAATTTGGATAACTTCAACTCTCGCTTCATATTACCTATAAAATTACGTTTGATCGGATGTCTGTTGGCTGGCAACCCGACCTGCTTACTAACGAGCATCACTGGCGATATGGCGAGGATATTTATGCAGCTCAGGAGACCATACCGACCCTTGGGAAAATGTACTTTCCTGCTTATTAGAAGCTCAGTATAACCTAGAGAAAATATGACCCTTCCATCCATTAAGAGCGATGAAAATACAAACAAATAAAGATTTCATAGACTTATTCTTTCTATCTATCTATACATATTTTATTTCTATACATATTCTTCTATACATCTTCTATACATCTATACATTATAATAAGACTGTAACAAGTAAGTGTTCAGTGACCCTATATAGTTTTGAGAAAACACAACGATAGCGCGTTTTAAAAGACGTGTGGCGACATCTATGAATGAGTTTTGTACGATGTTTGTGTTTGTTTGTGTATATGCGGAAGCATCACGCGAAAACGACCGAACGGATTTTGAATCAAATTGTACCAAAATGTCAAGTAATTCACCGACCAGGTTATAGGCTAAAAAAAACATACCCCTAAAAGGGGGGTTGGCTGCTACACATAAAATAAGTTTGTAGGTCATGAGAATTTCATAGTGGCGCGTAGTAAAAGGATGTGTATGGGCTAATTGGACCTGAGATTATTTCAAATTTCGAACTGGCCAGCACGTATTGTGTCGCTTTGAATAAGATCACAGGAAGAAAAAAAAACATGAGGCCGTATTTATATTTTTAATCTGTATTTTTATAATCTCAACAAATGAGTTTGTCGAATTATTGCTCATGATTACGACAAGGAAACTAAAATCTATGAATATGTCGACGACTACAAAAATATCTCTTTAATATTGGAATAATTTTCACTTTTAATAATTCAATAATTATTACCCTCGAAAACAAAAGTTCCGTGGTGCAAGACGTGCAAGTTGCGTGGCCAGACGATACAAACTTCAAATAGGAATCGTTTTCTTTGTGCGTAATCTACGCGGGAAAATTGCAATATCTTTTTTGTTTTTAAATTTTCTCGCTAATTTGGTTAAGGCTATTTAGCCAATGTTTGTCTGGTACATGCAGTATGTTATAGGTTTTGCCGACAATACAGCTACATTATTTTCAGGGAGCGACAACTTTTTTCTGAAATATTCTTTGGAAATACTAATAAAAATTGGACTTCCCACACAAAGTGACTCAACCGGCTGGTACATTTTATATAGAAGATACATTTTTCCATATTTCTGTAAAATTTTCCTGACGAAAGTTATATTTTATACGTTTGTGCCAGACGATCAAATCAGTATCTGAGATAAGACTTTTCGTGGCTATAGGTATAAGCCGATTTTCCACAGACAACGTTTTTTGGAAAACGCAGGGTTGCTCAAGACCTGCGCCACTCTCTCGGGCTCCCTGACTGACACCACAGGAACTGCGAGTCGATACGTGCGGAGCCAAATTGACTGCAGGATAGACCTCTGTCACACGCGTCTAACAAAGACTCCGTTCCGGGTTTAAATGTAGATTCTGTTGTCCTTCTCCAGGGCCGCCGGTCTTGGTCAGGTTTCTCCCTCGGTTGATTCTTACGACTCCCACGGCAAGAGAGGTGCTATTCTACTTTGCCGGCAGCACACGACCTTAATTAAATAGCCTTAGATACTTAATTAAACGTAACCCTAGCCGCGGCTCCGCCCGTGTAGAAATCGGTCATGGCATCACACAGGAAAATTTTTTCGCGAAGTAAACTTTCCTATGCGTTAATCCAACTTACCTCCTTTATGTCTGTGTTCAATTTCATGAATATCAGTTAAACAGTTTTTGCGTGAAGGAGTAACAAACAAACATATAAACTTTTTTATTTATATTATTAGTAGGAAGTAGGATAGGATAGGATTAGTAGTATGATTACTTGCTTTTGTTTTTATTTATTCACACTTATGAACTCGGTCTTCAGTCTTCCATCACAATGTCAAGAAATGTAGCATCAGTCTACTTCACGGAATTAATACTCTTGGAAGTAAATATTGCACGGTTTTAAAAAATCTGCTAAAAATGGCATAAGAGGCGGAAAGTTGAAGATATAGGGAAGAGAACTGGAAAGCTAAAAAATCGTAGCAGGGAAAGACGACTTCAAGAAACTGAACCTTTAGGGATTCTAAAAGACTAAACACTATAAACCAACCACCGTTTTCTTACTCTTTCTTGCATGTGGAAATTGAAATTTTACGATTTAACAGTTTTTTAAATTACTTACATATAGTCTGAGAAACCAAGTTTTCTGGTACCTACCTACCAACAATTTAATATTGGCTAATATTATTTTATGGTTCTTAGAGGCCTATGTTTAGCAGTGGTCGTCCTATATATAGCTGATAAATGATGGAAGATATGTTATGGCGAAACGAAGTTCGCGGGCACCAGCTAGTACATAATATATCTAGTAAAGGTGATGTACAGGATGTAAGGTAGACGTATAAGATGATTCAATAGTGATCCTGCTTGTAATACATAAAGAAATTAGAATATCGTCGCGATTTTATTGAAATTCATAGCAGTTTTTGTACTTATAGTGTGCGGTTGAAAAACTCTTCATCACGGTTCATCTGATCGTTCGTTGACGTCGTACGTGGGTAACACGAGAGAAGATGAAGATTGGAATTCATAATCATAACAGAGGTTCTGATTATGGTTTTATGTTTTGGAACTTTTCCACAAATGTTCTCGATATCTAGGTGGGTTGCTAGAGTTACTCATATGTGGAAGAACTATTTACAAGGTGATGATTTCTTCGGGCAAATTGGTATAGTTTTTTTTGGACATGGTGGTGGTGGTCGTTTCTTGGGGGTAGGTCACACTGGGTCTGAAGCTTTGGGACAATAACACGGTAAAGGTGGGTGCGATGCGGGTTTGCGCTTTGGTGGAACACATGGTCCTGGTCGTTCTTTCCCTGGCTCTGGCGGTCCAAGGGGTATTTTAGGGCCTCTCTCAATCTGCATGTCTAGTAGGTCTGTTTTATCGGGGCATAAAGACTTCGGTAATATTAGCAATAGTACTTGCTTGATTGCGTTGTTCAACGGAGTTTGAAAAACGGTGCAGCTGAATCCCATTAGGACCTTTAGCCCCATTTTCTTTAATATGTGGAGAATCCTGTGAGATCCTTATTATATGAAGAATCCTGTGACTTTCACAGGATGGCATATTGTTATTTTTCAACGTTCCATGGTTCAATTTGTAATTAGGGAAGGTGCTGCTGAGCACAGCCATCAAGAAGTAGGTCAACGATAGTTTCACATGTTTGAACTTTCCCCAAGGAACATAGGTCGAAATATGAGTAATTTTTTTGGACCACCAATACAAATTGACTTGGTCGGTTATAATAGTAATGTTGTATGGGAGCTAATATTTTTTACCCCTTTAAATATTTGCAGCTAATATTTTTACACCCTGTATTGCCGTCCCAAAAACAGACCCAATCCATGATTTTTTGATAGGGAAATAAAAAACTAAGAATAACTCAGTTCACTGGGTTCACTGTTTATTTATCACGGTAGGGGAGTATAGTATTCCTTGTTCTTTATATATGTTCAATTTTTTTTTTGTGTTCGTGGCACTAGTTTAGTTTGTGCCAATGTCATGTCAAGTAAAAAGGTAGGGAAACAAAACGCGGGCTTCTTTTGTTTCATCCGTCAATGAAGGACGTAGACGTAGACCATTAGTAGAACTTCAGACTCTGGGTTACTTCGAGGATCTCTCTTCAGACAATATGTGATTTAAATTACTTACAAATGTATTTTTATGATATACAGGGTGTAAGGGACGGTGTAACGAAAACAACTTGTTATATGGGGCCTACGTTGGAAAACTATCAGTAACGCTCTGCCTACCCCGCAAGAGATAAAGGCGTGATTTATGTATGTGTGTATGTACGTTGGGAAACGAAAAAAATTTATCGGCCTTCCATACAAAATTCTCGATCAGTTGAGTGACTTTGTAGGGGAACTAGAAAACATTTTATCGTTTCCCAACATGGCCCTCATAGAAAAAGTGGTTCAGTTTCATGGTCTGAGCACGCCTACAAAGTTTTTGATACACCGTTCCTTACACTCCGTATACGTGGTTAAAAAACAAGAGTATTTTATCTGCTCGTTTCTTTGACACGTTAAATAAGGGTGTTTAAAACTACTCCACTCAGCTCTGCGGCGCGAGCTATGAATAAAACATTACCACTATGCGAATCCTGCTAGCACGGGCCCATACATACGTTATCCCAAACACATCTAGTTCTTATTCGTTTCTATCTTACACTGCTTCCAAAAATAGAGGCCAATATTTTCAGACCAAGCTTAGACAAAGCATATCTATATGGTAAGGCGTTTTGCATCATAATTTTCACCTTTATAATTTTCAGATTTCCTAAAAAGCTCTTCGTTGCTACGTTGCCATTGCCATTGATATTGATAAATACTTTCAAGTAAGGAAGTATTACAAATTGTGGGAAACAGCCTAGATGGGCTCTACAAATCTAGTCGTATCGTACGTGGGTATTAGACTATACGCAGCGAGATTAGGAAATGAACTGTAGTTCTACCTATGTGAATGGGAATCACGCTACGGATAACTAAACACAAATTGCAGAACAAACATGCAAGTTATATACAACCGAGAAAAGAGTGCCGAGTGTATATAAATAAGCGATTAAACCACAAAGTGCCAGCAATGCTTCCAATTCAATATGGTACACGAGTAGTGAAATATTGGGAACTTTGGACCACCTCCGTTCAGCCAGGGTCCCTCACGGGACCCTGGCTTCACTCCGTTGGTCCATAGTTCCCCAATATTTCTCTACTCCTTCATGAGCTACCCAGAAAGCACATTACCGTTGTCACATCACATGTCCGAATCCTGTAAGATCTTACAACATCATTAGTTGAAAGCACCGTGGAAAGTAACTTTCTGAGAGTCCGGTAGGATCCTCTCACTAACAATACCTCTAAGCTTGATACCTAGCTAATTAATACAAACACAATCAGTTGCAAGCCCCATGGGAAGTAACTTGCTGAGGGTCCGGGAGGATCCCCTCACTGACCGTATTTGTACTTTTGCTATACTGAACCTATCTATTTCATTTTTCTACAGTTTGGTTCAATCTTAGAGAATCATTAGTTGAAAGCACCGTGGGAAGTAACTTTCTGAGAGTCCGGTAGGATCCTCTCACTAACAATACCTCTAAGCTTGATACCTAGCTAATTAATACAAACACAATCAGTTGCAAGCCCCATGGGAAGTAACTTGCTGAGGGTCCGGGAGGATCCCCTCACTGACCGTATTTGTACTTTTGCTATACTGAACCTATCTATTTCATTTTTCTACAGTTTGGTTCAATCTTAGAGAATCATTAGTTGAAAGCACCGTGGGAAGTAACTTTCTGAGAGTCCGGTAGGATCCTCTCACTAACAATACCTCTAAGCTTGATACCTAGCTAATTAATACAAACACAATCAGTGCAAGCCCCATGGGAAGTAACTTGCTGAGGGTCCGGGAGGATCCCCTCACTGACCGTATTTGTACTTTTGCTATACTGAACCTATCTATTTCATTTTTCTACAGTTTGGTTCAATCTTAGAGAATCATTAGTTGAAAGCACCGTGGGAAGTAACTTTCTGAGAGTCCGGTAGGATCCTCTCACTAACAATACCTCTTAGCTTGATACCTAGCTAATTAATACAAACACAATCAGTTGCAAGCCCCATGGGAAGTAACTTGCTGAGGGTCCGGGAGGATCCCCTCACTGATTATGTTTGTTTTCTGCTATACTGAACCTATTTGTCTCAATGTATACTTACGATTTATTCATAATAATACATACCTTTACCTTTACCTTTTTTACCATTACCTTTTATAACCTTTACCTCAACCTTTAGTATTACCAGGAAAAGGGGATAAAATTAAAATATCAAGAACATTGTGTGGTGACAGGTGAGAAATAAGTTTGAACAAAAACAATTCTACCAGTAGCTACATTTTCATAGCTCTGGGTTTTACCTTTTTTTTTCTTTTTTTTAATAAATTAAAAACGATGTGCTGCCTGGCTGCAGACTTTCACACCTGATGATCATGTAAATTGTTATCCGTTGGACGACTCGGTATCCCACACGAAATCTGTGAATAAATAATTTTATTAAATAAATGTTCAATGGAAATAAATAAATATCCTGAACAATTTACACAGCGCCATCCTGCCCCAAACTAAGCAAAGCTTGTACTATGGGAACTAGATAGCTGATACTAATACTTAAATACTTTTTTTGTAAATGAATACATATTATAAATATAAAACACCCAGACTAGACACAAATATTTTAAAATTGACTTAACAAATATTTGTATCATGTGGGGATCGAACCCACGTCCCTCGGCGTAAAAGGTAGAGATGCTATCCGCTACACCATCGGGACAGTCAAAATGTCAGTCAAATAGTATGATGAATATTTTAATTTTCACTTACCTGTAGAAACATTTTAAAGTTACGAGAAGGCTGCACACTGAACATAATTTATGTTCCTGAAAAGAAAAAATATACAATTTATTAAAAATTCACGTCGTTTTATAGTTTTTTATTTTTTTCTTACAGTTAAGTATCAAATCTTTAAAAAAATTGATTTTAAATTAAATGTAATTTAAATTAAATTATTCCATTTTTATATTTTAAAGAAAATATGACCAACCTGTCCGTTTTGAAGTCATGTTGATGGCCACGCTCTGTTTATTAAAAACCCACGTATTTGGACAAGTTGGTAGAACCTTTAAAGAACAAGAGAAAAAAATATGAGAAACATTTTTTAATAGAAGTAAATTTAATCAAAATATTAGACGTAGGTATTCAAAATACGTAGACGTATTTAAAATACGTAGACGTATTTAATTTTTACATAAAAGACATACAAGATCAATAATGAAAAGTGGGAAATAACTTACCTGTAGGGAATCACAGAACCACATTATAATACTTTTTACTAAAACATTTTTCACATTTATTTTAATTTCATATTAATAATTTAAAACACGTGGAGGTGCTTAGCAAATGTGCACCTATACGACGGAACGCGTGTGGACAGAGCACTGCTGACCCTCGTACCCATACATTTTTTCCTATGACGGATTTAGTTCGAGAGCTAACTGCGTTTACTAATTATTAACTTTTGATTAAGAAAAATTGTCTGACTTTAATTATTAGTCAATCAAAATGGTAATTGAAATATACAGTTTTATAATAAGTAAAGAAAAAGTGAATGTAGGAACAGTAACTATAAAGTTACTTACTGTTTCACTGATTATATCATCTCTTTTAAGAATAATTTTATTTAATTTTAAATTACAAGGTGAATTTTAAATGAAACATGTAATTATATTATTCAACTAGTCTTCGTAACTAAATTATTTAAATGAAGCTGGAATACATGATATCTGTGCTCTAATAACTAGGTATGTTTATGTAAATGGTGTTATAGGTTTAAAAATGTTAATGATAACTCAAATTAACCCTACATCTACATTAATTTAATTGTGTTTTATTAGTACTGTATATTAAAACATCGAATAAAATATTTAAAAGCAATAAGAAAACCAAGCTTAGATCCTAGACTATAATTCTATGTAGCAGTTACATCGCAAATTTTGACTTACTGTTCTATATATACACACGCGCATCACGCCTGTATCTCTGCGGGGGTAGGCAGAGAATGAACGATAGCAAAAACAGTTGAATTAACGCTGTAGTTGTAATTGTATTAGTCGTAGTCGTATTAGTTGAAAGTATTACCAACTTGACCGAGGATTGAATTGAAAAACCAAGACATTTTCTATTCTTTGCACATCTATCACTCAATTTTAAATGTATTTAAGTTTTGTTTTCACCTTTTTTTTTTTTCTTTTTTTTACATAACCTACATTTGAAACACTTCAGTGTCGTGCTGTGAGAATAATATAATTTTCTGCGGTAAAAAGTAGCGTTCTAAGGATGTTATAATAATGAAAGTATTTTGAAAATCGGTCCAGTAGTGTCAGACTTTATCAATTACATACACAAACAAATCTTTACTCTTTTTGATATTAGTGCAGATGTAGATTTGTGAAGAAAATTAAACGAAACATCTAAATTATTAACGGCATCGTACACTGATTATTCCATAGTTTTACCGCAACATGATTGCAACACGATATAGTGTCAAATTTCATCGTCCGGTACAGACGACGGTGATGTCGTAATTTCAATGCAAAAAATGCAATTTGTTATTTATGGATGAATAAAGTCCTAAGTCACTTCTTTTGTTTACATACGATGCAACCTAAATTCATTATTAAGTATATGGTATAAAGGTTACAATTATAATAATTAATTGAGTTTTTTACGTTATTTCAAAAATAATACAAGTTTTCCAAATTGAAAATTTGCAAAAATTTGGTTATCAATTTTAAAAAAGACGTATGTCATATCATTTCTAAGCGATTTTCTTGTATGTTTACTTTAAATAAAGTTCAGATTGAGGTTTGTATTGTTTTGTCGTTTACTTAGCTATCATTAATATCATAAAATTGATGATTTATCAATAATGAAAATATATAAACACATTTCACACATCATTTTCCACAAAAAAATTCTACGGAAGAGCACACTCTCTACTACTGCAAAGCAGAAGAGCAAGGATCTACCTCAACTTCAGGACTTCAAGAAGGCGAAGTGAAGAAGTTTATACCGAAATGTACGTAAGTGTCTTTTATGTTCCTGTTTATGTTTCTGTATATAATTTTTTGTACTAAGTATCAACAACACATCAACTTTAAGAATTAAACTTATACGGGATTTCTTTTAACTGTATGAAAACTATTATAAGACTTTACCTGCTGTACACAATGTAATAAATTTGTTTTGATTTTAGGTCAGACTCTGAATTCGATTATTCTCCGGTGGTGCCGCAGTCGCAGGTGCAAGTGCAGCGTCCAGTTTTAACATCAACCTCAAAAGGGAAAAGAAAATCGGAAGAATCTGGAAGGTAATTTTTATATTTATATTATATCCATATGAAGATATCTTTTCCTCTGAACATATTCATTACTCTGATCTCTATGTTTTTTAGTATAACCTCGTAACGCATCTGTAAAAAGTTCCCAGAAGCTTTAGCGTTACGAGTACAATAAACCTAGCCTACAAGTACTCCTGTCAAAGTCCCTTGTGGTAGTATTTAACTAATAGAATCGATGATATTTTGTTTTCTGGAAGAAGTCATGAGTTGTTTTCTTTAATAGAATTATAGTGTCGATAAATATTGTTTTATTTAAAGAGTTTTTTCTTTCTACAGATCTCAAACAAAGAAGTCGAAAAAGAATATTTTCTCAATCATACAGGCGGAAGAAAGTGCGGTTGCGACTGAAGGTCCTCGCAACGAGTTGTCGTCCTTCATCACCAAGGTTTCGCAAGGGCATACTCGCCGCGCCACAGCCTTGCCAGGTGACTTCTTTGTGGAGTTAAAAGTTTATAAGAACGAAGACATACGTAATGTTCCTTCGGATCAGCGTTACAAAAAGGCTCTTGTGTCCATGAAGCTTTATTGTCACGAGGGTACGAAGGAATGGGAGAGCCTTCAAGAGTTTTTAGGTACTTCTAGTAAAGCCTTCGACGGGTGTGAATCTGTTTTCTTTAATTATAAGTAAATGTCATTATATTTATGGTTAAAACAATATAATTACCTGAATATAAAGAAACTTTTTCGTATTTTATTGATTTCTGTTATTTTCTCATGAGCTCTAAATTAACCATTTCATTTGATAGATACTAGATTTTATATTTGAAAATGCCGTTCTGCTCAATATGTAATATTTCTATTAAGAATACATCATGGATAGGACATTTACGTAGTAACGAACATAAAAAAAATAATGCAGTTGAAATTCATAGTGATGGTATTCAAATTGTAGCATCAGCGTTTCGTTCTCGTATAGCTACATATAAAGTTTTAGCAGACGATACTAACCAAGGTTCCTTAGACACGTTTTTAAACTCTATTAAAAGTAAAGTAAAGTTACTATTAGATGAAAACTTAAAAAAACATATTTGCATCAAAACAAATTTTGAACTTTTTTCCTTGTTCCTGTTATTCAAAAATGACACGCAGGAAGTCAAATCTTTATGCACAAAAAATATTATTATTTACCGTAACTATGACTTTAATATTCTATTTGATAAAATATCAGACAATCTTAAAAAGAAACAAGAAGAATTTCAAGAACGTGACAGTGGATGGGCTTTTTTAAGTACTTTACACCTAGAAGTTAACATTAATAAATATCAACCATTGCGCGGTTCAACTTACATTGAATTACCAAAAGCAATAAAGAGTAGAAAAGCGTGTCTAAATATTCAAAACAAAGATGAATATTGTTTTTTATGGTGTGTAATGGCTGCTCTTTATCCTGCAAAAAGTCACTCCGATAGAGTGTCTTCCTATCCAGATTTTCGTACTATTTTAAATACAAAAGGAATGTCATTTCCAGTATCATTTGATGACATTCGAACTTTCGAAAATAATAATCCTGGTCTAAGTTTCATTATATACGGTCTTAAGAAAAACAAAACTGTAATCGGACCGCTGTACAAGTCATATAATCAAGACAAGAAAAAAACGATTCACTTACTTTATATAGAAAATAACACCAAAGCTCATTACTGTCTTATTAAAGACTTATCACGACTTGTACGAAGCCAAATTACAAACCATCATGGCAAGATCTATTTTTGTGACTCTTGTTTAGTTTTCTTTAATTCTCTCGAAGAAGCAAATAATCACATTTGTGGAAATATTGCAACTATTTTGCCTGAAGAAGGATCAGTTATTAAATTTAAAAATTATGACCGGAAACAAGACATTCCTTTTGTTATTTATGCAGACTTTGAATCCATTCTAGAAAAATTCGATAGCGAGACGTCTGATGCACAATCTGATACGCAATCTAAAACTTCGAATACAGTATACTTAAATCGTCATGTACCAGCTGCATTCGGTTATCATGTTGTGTGTTCCTTGGATCCTAGTTACAATAAATATGTGTCGTACAGAGGTCCTGACTGTGTAGAACAATTTGTTTCTTCTATTTCACGAGATGCAAAAGAAATTTATAAATATTTGACCAAAAACACACCAATGGTCTTTACTGAAAAAGATTCTGAAAATTTTAACAAAACAAATGTTTGTCATATTTGCGAAAAATTCCTTTTTGGTGACAAAGTAAGAGACCATTGTCACCTTACTGGGAAATATCGTGGTGCGGCACATAATTATTGTAACTTACAATCTCAAGTCCCAAAATTCGTTCCAGTATTTTTCCATAATTTGGCTGGCTATGACTGTCATTTGTTTATAAAGGCTTTGGGACAAACAAAGGGGGAAGTTAAAGTTATTGCAAAAACGAAAGAAAATTACATATCTTTCACAAAATTAATAAAGGTTGATGAGAAAAAGTTTTTTCCTATCAGATTTGTTGATTCGTATAAGTTCCTTGGTACTAGTTTAGAAAAACTAGTCGAATCGATGAAAAAGGAAGATTTACATAATTTAAAATCATACTTTCCAAATCCATCTCAATTTCAGCTACTTTCACGGAAAGGTGTTTATCCTTATGAGTACATGGACTGCTGGTTACGTTATAATGAACGTTCTCTTCCAAGCCACGATAAGTTTTTTAATATGCTAACAGATGAGAATATTTCTGACGAAGATTATGATCATGCAATACAGGTTTGGACCAACTTTCATATTCGAGATTTAGGTGAATTCACAGACCTGTACCTTAAGTCTGATGTCCTGTTAACAAGCGATGTGATGGAACATTTTAGAAAAACATGTAAACGTCATTATAAGTTAGATCCTGCTTTTTATTTAACAGCTCCGAGCTTATCTTTTGATGCTATGTTATATACAACAGGCGTTGAATTAGAACTTATCAATGATCTAGCTATGATAAGAATGATTCAGTCTGGCATAAGAGGTGGCATATGCATGGTATCACACAGACATGCTTCAGCGAATAACAAATATATGTCAAAATATGACCCGAAAAAGCCCGATTCATATATAGTTTATACAGATTGTGTCAACTTATATGGTTTTAGTATGTGTCAACCAATGCCATATTCAGGTTTCAAATTTTTAAATCAAAATGAAATTGATTCTTTAGACGTCGAAAGTATCCCTGATAATCATGAAAAAGGTTTCTTTCTCGAAGTTGATCTTGAATATCCAAAACATTTACATAACAAGCACAACGACTTACCATTCTGCCCTGAAAAGTGTATACCTCCAGGAGGCAAAAACCCTAAACTCATACCAAATCTTTACGATAAATATAATTATGTTATGCATTATGTTCATTTAAAGAAATGTCTCAAACACGGATTAATTTTGAAAAAAATTCATCGTGTTATTACCTTTTACCAAGGTTCTTACTTGAAACATTATATAGACTTAAACACACAACTCCGACAGCAAGCGAAATCAACATTTGAGCAAGATTTTTTCAAGCTTCTTATAAATTGCATTTTTGGCAAAACTATTGAAAACAATGAAAAAAGGGTAAAAGTCTATGTCACAAATCAGTGGTCAGATCAGAGTAATAAAACAAAAAAGAGAAATACTGCTGATAAACTTATTGCAAGTCCAAATTTTCATAGCGCTTCCATTTTTAGTGAAGACTTAGTTGCAATACAACTCAAACCTGAACAGGTTGTTTTGGATAAACCATTGTATATAGGATTTTCTGTCCTAGAGATATCAAAAGCACACATATATGACTTTCATTACTCTGTGATGCAACCATTCTATAATAATCGTCTGAAGATGTGTTATACAGATACCGATAGTTTGATTTATCATATAGAAACTGATGATTTTTACAGAGATTTGAAGACGAGTTTACTATCTTATTTTGACACAAGTAACTTTGATCAGTCTAATGTTTATAACATACCACTTATGAATAAAAAGATCCCTGGTTTATTCAAAGATGAACTTGGTGGAAAAGTAATTCATGAGTTTGTTGGTTTACGTTCTAAATTATACTGTGTTAAAACAGAGGACAGTGAAATCAAAAGAGCTAAAGGAGTAAAACGGTGTTGCATACGCGATATAAATATCAAAAACTATAAAAACACTTTGTATACAGGTGACATTGTCCGCAAAAAGAACATTTTGTTTAAATCAATAAAACACGAAATATTCACTCGCAGTGTGAATAAAGTTGCTTTGTCAGCAAATGACGACAAACGTTTGATATCCACAGACGGAGTTTCAACTAAAGCCTGGGGGCACGTCAACATTTTTTCAATATGAACGTATTAAACTACTCTTATCTAGGTAACATTTGTATTTTAAAGCGAACATATAATTTAAAAAATATTAAAATAATAAGCGGACTTTGGGCAGATGTCGATTTCAAACCTAAAATTTTAGTTCTATCAAGTGATGAATGCATTGTCTCAATTACTAGTGATGAATTTAAATATTATAAGAATTTAAATATTTATGATGCGTATATGTTTTTTTATTCTAAACTTCGTGAAAAAGATGTTGTTCAAGATATTGTAGATATGTTTTCTATTTACTCGAACTGTATTTATTTATATTTCAATTACCTATGTAGCTTAGATAATGACGTTAAAAAATGTATTTGTAAGATTATGTTTCTTATTAATCAGTATGATATATTCTGTTACAGTGTTAAACTTGATGTACTTATAAATAACTGTGATAAAAATTCACTTATCGAAAATGAAATGATAACAATAGGTTTAGATTATTTTTTACCAAGTATGATTTTTAGGTTGTAATGTTATATTATAAAGAAATCAATAAAATTATGAAATGATTTTTTATATCTTTCATTTTATACCTATCTTATCTGTTTTTAAATTTAGTTTTTTATTTAACTGTTATTAAAAAAGATTTATAAGACTCTTTATGTTCTAATACTCGGTATACTTAAATTTCAACTTCAATTTATTAACATGTTAATACATGTCTAATAATTGCTGACGGTGCTAACACCGTAGCACGTGTCTGTGAGGATGACGCGCCGCGGGCGGAAGCCTGATGACATTTGGACGGTGTCGAATTAATTTTGCAAGTATTAATTATAGTACCTATTATTCATTTAATTTTGAGCGCTTACTGTGTTCGGATCTCCACCGTCTTTCAGTTTTCCGTCATGTCAGCTTCAACCCTAACAAGTTTCATATCTTCAAGTGATAACAAAATTCCGAAGTATATTCTGAAACTAGAACTCTTAAGATGTGTAGAAAATGAAAATACAGTGGTAGCGCGGTCGAACATTAAATCTCAGTATGTGATTTATGATGAGAATGATAATGTGTTATATAAAGTATCACAGTTATTGTGGCAGATTGGTGCTGAAGTGAATCATCGGAATGAGCAGTCATGTGATATAGATATAACAAGGTGAGTTCTCGAACTATTATGAACCTAATTATATTATTTAATACTACTTCAGTATGTTGTATTTTAAACTTGTTTTTTTATTTGTTACAGACAAATATAAACCATCACCAGTTACAGCCTTCAGCCTTGCGGCGCGGTGCTCAGGTCAACTACGCAACATGGTGGCGGCGGCGGTGGAGATCCTTACACATTTTTTGTATAAAATATTAATAAATTATGTATCTTAAGTAATAGCTTTCGTTTTATTTGAATCTCTCAAAACATAATCTTAAAATATCATAGTAAAAAAATAAATCAAAAACATTAATCATATTTTTTTATTCAGCAAAAAATTTAAACTGGTAAATATGGTTATCATAATACCACTTAAACAAACATAACGCATTTTTAAGAGCACATTGTTTTACATGATGTATACAGTTCATATTACAGTCCTTATATTTTTCTTGTAAAGTAAACAAATTTGGACAACCTTTTTCACCTATGTCAACAATTTTACAATTTTTACATAGTTCTTTAATCCACTTCACTTTCTCATATCCTTTTACAATAATATTTTTATTTCTTAAATATGTAGGAGCAATACGTTTAAACTCCCTATAGTCAACAAAACCTTCACTCCAACGAATACCTCGATTTTTTTCTAACCAAATGGTTTGTTTTTTTTCTTCTGGCGATAAAGTGGAGAACATATATGGAGACTTTATGAGAAATGTTTGTGTCCATTCAGTTTTTGCTAAAGCAATCTCTTTTATAATGAACTCGTTTTTTAAATTTTTAAATCCTTGGAGATCTACAAAGATAGTTTCAGGTTTCATTGTGAAACCTTTCTTACAATGCTACTCAAAGGTTTATACTCAAAAATACAATCGTTTAGTATGAGACAATATGCAGAAGTATTATCCGGTATATCTTGATCAGCTTCAATTTCAAGCCTTACGTCAACTGAACCCTTTAACGATTCTTGTTGACGACAGCAATCGATCACAAACAGAGGAGCTATATCTCTAAATTCTTTTATACTTAACAACGGTTCAGGTCGCCGTCCATAGTATGACTGTTGAAATTTATAATATTGTTCATATAATAAAGAAACTTTATGATCAGAAAAACTGATATTTAAGTTTTCATATGGATAGTAGGCTGAATTCAAAAACACCCTTATATTTGTTAAATTACAATGATCAAATTCTGCCATAGAACTCTTAGCATTTTGCTTACGGTTTGTTTGTAATCCAATTATTACAAAGCGAGGTTTTTCGATTTGGGATGATGTTTTTATAGACCAAGTATGATTTCGGGTTTTAGGTAGTAACGGATATTCGTAAAGATCCCAATTTCTAAAAGCTAATGTGATAGCACGGTCCCTTTCTAAATTTTTTAATAGACTGATCCTTTCACGATCAGATACTTTCACATGTGGAACGCGCCAGAATAATTTGTTTATTTTTATATCTTCCACTACATCTTTATCTCCGAGTTTTAAAGCAATTAAATTTGTGTTACTTCTTAACAAAACTAGTTCATGTTTACAGTTCATAATGATTTTTTTGTAATCTTCAGCAAAACCTAAAATTTTATCTAAAGGTATTGATACTGAAAATACACCATTATTTTTTATTGATATGCCGTCAACACACCATCCCCAAACTTTGGCAGCTTTTGAATCATTCTCTGTCATTGTTAAATATGATTTCATTGTTGTAGTCAGACCTGCATTTTTTACTTTATCTATTTCTATTCCGTTTAGTTCATACCGAATTTCTTGGAATAGAAATAATATAGCGTTATTAACGAAATTTATGGTGTCAACGGGTTGCTTCGTGTCACTATGATATATATTTACTTTTCCTTCCAAGTATATAGTACTAGCAGAGGGCAAAACATACAAATCCTGTTGATTAATAGGAATTCGGATTTCATCATTCCTGTTAAAACTTGTTACGTATGGTTTGTATGAATGAAATTCAAAGCTTTCAATGCTGCTATCCAATATCGGAGAATCCATCACATTTAGAATACTCATGATTATTTCAAACCAATTAATTTTAAAAATTCTTTATTATCTTTTGTGAGTTTTTTAATATTCTTTTTAGTATGTGTTGGTTTAATAGTAACTACCTTTGAACTGACACATTTTATAGGTTTACTCCTACTTTTATTGAAATTTATCATTTTTTTTCTTTAGGTGTAAATATAACTGTATTTCTTCACCACGTAAATTGATTAAGTTGTTGTTACTATCCAACAGCTTGATGTTTATTTCACAAATTGATTGTTGGTTGACAGGAAAGTAAATTAAATTTTTTGGTATTTCCACTATTCGATACCCTGGAGGCACGTTAGGTACAAATTCATAAATAATATGTTTTGGTTTACCGTTAACAAATGAACCGCTGATAATATCACATTCTATCCTTACTATGGTTGTAGCTAGAATGCTTACTGGAAAGTGAGATTCATGCATTATATTAGCTTTTAATGTCTCCTTCCCAAAACCAAATAAATGACAGCATGAATTGTCTTTTTCAAAATGAATATCTTTTGAACATATTAACTTTACTTTTAATGTATTATTATTTGGTACAATATTCAAAGAACAATTTTTCATATTATTTTGTAAAAAATCAACAAGGTCTTGTAATTCATAAGATCCTTCAGGTACTTCCAACACTTTATCTTCATCGTAATAAAATTTGTTGTTTTTTTCATCTATATTTGGTATTGAATTGAAAGTAGAAAAGTATAACAGCGCGCATTCATATCCCGAATTCAATTCCAAAGGAGGCGAATAATTTGTTGATAATATAGACTTTTGTCCAGTTATGGATAGGGTGAAGGCCATGATTGAAATGAAAAAATAATAATTTTACACAAGCTTAAATTTATTCAAATTTCTTCCAGAAAGTTCTTAGGAATCTCAAACATAAATGTCCACAGATAACAGTATCAAATTGTTGGATTTGTTCATAATTATAATTAATCACAAAACCTTTCAAATACCTAACTAACTCTAACGGAGGTTTCAAATCACCAAAACTATCGAAATATTCACAATAAGCATCATCTTTAACATATGCTACCCAATGTGTGCCGGGATTTTTAGAGCTATCTAAGTTTACAATCCCACATTCTTTCCTTCTAGGCTTCTTCGGTAATGTATCTCTCATAAACACACCTCTAAAAAATGGTATATCACGTGCGTGTTCCAGCAGATCCAAATTACTCAGCGCACGATTGGGTAGCAATTTATTTAGTTTTTTGAACCCTTGATAAATATTCCCGCGCCTCTTTTGTATGGTTTAATATATAACCCTTTACCTATTGCGATAGACTCTATCATTTTATTATGACGCTCTGACTCGTGTAGATTTTTTTGAGCTGCTTTATAGTCATTTACTGCTTTTGCAATACCAGCGGCCCCTCCAGCTAGAGAGCCCAAGGCTGATAGCCCAGCAAATATAGGAATAAGTGGCAAAATACCTCCAGATTTTGGAACAGGAATTATTCGAGGTAATTTAACCCTGTTATTATTCTTGAAGAGTTTTTTTGCTGCAGAAAATGCAAATTGTATAGCTTTACTCTTACCTTTACATTTCATTTTTTTTAATTTAGATCGTATTTTACTAACTACCTTTTTAAAGGAACGAATCCCTGCTCCAGCTTTTAATTTTGCTTTCATAATGTTTTTAACTAACCAAGAATCAATTTTCTCTCTCTTACTTGCATCTTTGGATTTAATTCTTTTCTTTGCCATATTTATTAATTCTAAATCTGCTTTATGTCGAACGTTGATATCGTCACTTGTATATGCAATATCGTGGAACATGCAAGCCGTGTCTAATGGATTAATACCTCTATCGCCTCTTGATAATCTTTTTTGTAATTTTGTACCAGGTCCACAAAATTGATACCCTGGCAAATGTAACTCAATCGGTAGATTGTTTATAATTGTATTAAGAAGACCACTTCCCTTCATTGGAAACCAATAAATGATATATTATTCCAATAGACATATGTTAAATACCAAACATTTTATTATTATAGAAGCTTATCAAGAGTAATCCAACTATTTTCTTTTTCACTCAGTCCAAGCCATTTCACAAGAAGTTTATTTTCTTTTCTCCTTATAACCTTTTCTATTAAAAAAATATCAGGGTATTTAGTTTTTTGTAACTCATACTCATAAAAGGACCCAAGTATTTTTTCTTTATGCATATCCTCGACAAGGTAGGTAGTTGGTTTGGAATCATTGACTTTAATTATTTTGAATATTTCTGTCGACCAGTTTGGGGTGTAACCCTTTGAAAATTGGTTTTTATATTTGCTTACTCGGACTTTGTCACCAACTTTAAATTTAGCTCTGTGTGTCACAGATTTTATATGTGATTTAAAAATATTTCTTTTTACTGTGTGTTCATTGTCTGAATTCACATCAATTGGTTTAAATTTTGTAGTATGATGAACAGTGTTATTATAAGATTTAAGAATCGATTCTAAATTACTTCCAACCCAACGGTAGCTACCGTTAAAGCTAAAATGTTTATATAGCTTTGTCTTCAAAGTTCTTATCAATCTTTCAACAATTGATGCCTTTTTCGTAGAATATGTAGAATAATGATTAATATGATAATTCTCTACAAGTTTTTTAAACTTAGAATTATAAAACTCTTTACCAAAATCAGTTTGCAAATTTTTAGGACAACGTTTAGAATTTATTATAATAGTTTGCATAGCTTTCTGGATTTCATCTTTCTTTTTCGTTTTTACTGGTACTGTCCAACCAAATTTTGAAAATGCGTCAATTACTATAAGTATATAATTATACCCTTTGTTTTCTTTTGAATATTTTTGCATATCAATCAAGTCAGCTTGCCATAAATCGTCAATGCCTCTTAATATTACAGAACGGCGTTGAAAATTTTTTCTTGCTGGTTTATGAAGTTCATTAACCACACACAATTTACTCATATTTTTTTATTTATGTCTTCTTTTGAACTATTTGATTAATTTCTTCCTTTGTAAAATAGTTTGCATCTAATACTACGTGTAGTTGCTGTGTGAATTGTTTTATGTATGAATCTACAATATGTTCCATCCTTGTGTCACATTCTTTTTTCGTATAATATGATCTTAGTAATGAGTCAACAAACTTTTTGTTTACTGCTTCGTCTTCTGACAAAGGGTCAGCTAATCCACGTAACCTGTTTTGTTTCAAATCATAATGTCCTAATTCACTCTTTATTAATGTATTCTTGACCATGTCAAAATAATCTGATATACGTAATCTTTTATGAACATGATGACCAAATTTATCTATATTCATGTTGTTTACTTTATAAAATTAAAATGTTAAATGACTTTGTTTTTTTAATCCACTGATATATAAACTAGTGAATAACATTTGCTTCCCGCAATTCCTCAATAATAGATATAATTTCGTTGTCGAGCCCTGTGTTGCCAGCGTCTCTTGAAGCTATAAGTATTTTTAGTCTTTCAACTAATTCATTAGGGTCATCCCAATAAACATAATCAGTATTTGCCTTTACTTTCTTCAGTACTGTCATACCTTGGCCTTGAGCTAAGCTTTCATTACTAGTGCTTATGTCACTTTTTGTTAATTTAAAGAGTGGTTTAACGATATGATTATATTTCTGTCCTTTGTTACTTTTAATAGGTTTTTTAGGATCAAAATCTCGCCGATGAGCATTAGTTTCCAACAATATATCTTTATAATTTTGCTTGTCACTTTCAGTTATAATATTTAAATCGGGTGTATTTCGTGATAATAACTGCATTAGACCGGGAGTTTTCTTATATCTATTACCACCAATATTAATATGATCATCCTCATCGTATACCCTTAAATTACCCATCATAAGTTTTCCTCGATCGGACCGAAGACCAAATGTTACGTGGTCTATATTATCTGAAGATAAAGACCATGACAATAAATTTTTATCAGGACTTTCAGATGGAGCAGACGTGAAAGAATCTTTACTCGAATCATGCTCATCTGACGAACTAGTAGAACAAGGTGAGGTAACAACGGTAGATTTTAAGTATTTTGGAACTATATCATCATCCTTTTCTTGAAATGTTTCGTCTTCGTCGGAGTATATTTCAGAATTCTCAACATCTGTGTGTTCATCAATTTTACTATTTTCATCAATATTTTTATTGCGCTGGGCTGATGATTTCATGTACTTATTTGAGTTAATTTTATTGAGCGGCTCCGTTATAGGTTTAAATATTGATTCTAAGACTTGATCATTTGTATTTTTTAAATCTTTCATCATTCGTACCTTCCTCTTTATATTTGCAGCTGATTTTATTATTTGCTTTTTAATTTGTTTTTCCATCTTGAATTTGTAGGCACCTCATCAGCTTGGTTGCGAATGTGTTAATGAATGATAATATTATTTAATGATATATATTATATTATGGTACATACTCACTCAACATCACATGAAATCTTAATCAAGAACAATGAATGTGTCAAAGTTTTTCCTATTTTCAATTACAACATAGCAGTATGGATCCTTCCATACTTTGGAACATACATCACGAAATTCTAACCAAGTCATATCGGAGCACACATGTTCATCATAGACATGTTTAAGATTGACGTCATCTTGTTTAAATAAAATAATTAGGTTTGCATTGTCTCTAATTAGATGTTTAGGTATCTTAGTATAAGTCTGATTTAAATAAAAACAGTCTATATTTTTATGTCGACCCATAGCAAAGTATTCGCGAATATTGTTTTGGTTTTCACAAGCAACGTCGTCAAATATAATTATTGAATTTGGTTTAGCTTCACTGGAAGATATAACTGTATCATTTTCACAAAATTTGTGTAACGAAACGCTTGGCACCATATCTATTACTTTTTGTAAGAAGATGTATTTCGGTTGATATAAAGATTTAGAATATATGTAAAGGTTATTGTATCTTAATCCATTTTCGTGCAACAGAAGCCCAATTATCAAATTAGTTTTTCCACAATTTGAAGGTCCACATATCACACATCGTACAGTGTTAGGTAACAATTTTCCATGACGTAAACGATGACTTTTCTCTTCTGAACACAATTTATCAAGTTTTAACGTTTCTTTTTGTTTAATAAATTTCATAGTGTATTGTAATTAAATGTCAACTGTATATAAAGGACTTTGTGTAAATGATATAAAATTTAAACTGTGTCAAATATTTATATCACTTACCAGTAGTTATAGACTAACTGGTTAGTGGATCCCTATTATCATGTAAGTGTAACGAGATAAACGTTCTGCAGGCTTCGGACATGTGATGTGACAACGGTAATGTGCTTTCAGGGTAGCTCATGAAGAAGTAGAGAAATATTGGGGAACTATGGACCAACGGAGTGAAGCCAGGGTCCCGTGAGGGACCCTGGCTGAACGGAGGTGGTCCAAAGTTCCCAATATTTCACTACTTACACGAGTAAACGTATTGTTTACACAAAACAATTCACCGCAATGCTGAAAACTGGTGTGTTTCTCGAGATGTGTTCCACATCTTGCATCATTGTCTTCCGAGTAGAGTGACCAAGTTCAGGTCCCCAAGTCTGCTATTTTTTTTGTCATTGTAAAGCCATCGAAACTCAACTATCATTTTATTGCCATTGCGATTTTCTATACTTCAAACTGTTAGCAGACTACAAAATGACTACAAAAATCCAATCGACATCTATTTGAAACGATTTTCGGACTTTCTGGACCCTTCAGAAGAATCGTACCGTGGATGGATACTTCAAAGGCAATAAAATAATACAATAGGTAGACTGAAAATTATCTCAATTTCTCTCTAATATTTTTAAACTGTACACGTGTGAGTATACATAATACCTGCAACAACATACATATTGCGCATTTTCACAGCTTAGAGCAAATGATGAGATATGGGCGAATGTGTGTTATATTAAATCTTCTGTACCTTAAGTTTTGTTGTACACAAGGCATAATATGTGTGACAAATATGCACTGCTGCTGTGGCTGGCATTTCGGCCATGGCGACCACTTCGACTCCTAATCAAATCGGCGCTGATGCGCACGGAGGTGGCTATTGTAACCAATTTTGTCTGTAAACTCCCGTGCACAGTGTGGACACGTGAGTTCGGCATTTACATAATTATAGTTAATGGCGACGGTTGGATGGGCCTTTAACTCATCGCGCGTGGCTGGCACTACATAGTTTGAAACTCACTTTTGTTGTGCATTTTTTTCTCATTTTGACTCCGGGTCAATAGTAACCGCTTGTCTTCGTTTATTCCGATCGCCTGGAAAACCTACTTGCTTCCTTGAAATGAATAAAACATGATGGGCATCATGTGTTCTTACTACCACACACAAACCCAACCAGTCTTTTGCCCAAATCACCTTTATCAGGCATTTTCTTTAATACCGATGGGTGAGAACGAATCTTTTCTAAATGTAGATACAATTTAGGCCACCAGAATTGTGTCCAAATTGATTAGTTTGGATATATTTTTTGTTTCTTTACATGATTTTCAATAATCTGTGTATGCAGCACTTATTAGAGTACGAAGTAGATGCGAGTTTTGAAAAGATTTCTCTATCTGTATATGTACTTTATTTTATTTTTGTAGAAAAAAAATTGTGACTCTCAAAAAGTGAGTGAACTATAGCATCATTTCTAACCGCTCTAATTTTCGCAACAGCACCACAATATAAATGTGTACTGAACAATGCTCTTGGCCTCGCGATTACAGTTTCAAAGGCTTCTAAGCAATTAATTTGAGAGTAATGTGTGGAATTTATCAACGTTACGGAACAAAACCCGGTTTCATTAACTTTATTCAGCCAGATACACAGAGGTGTATAATGTTCACTAAAGGGTGAAAGATAAAGTATAGACTTGTACCCAGAATTAGGACCACGAGTACCGAAACCGTAACTAAAGTGCCGAAAACCCAAAAATTACAGACTTGTCCCGACATTCATGAGGCAAATGTCTAGCAGATTTTTTATCAATATTCCAACTGGGCTCCATCAGAAAATCAGGATAAACATACACATACACTTACACATACACACACACATATATCACGCCTTTATCCCTTGCGGGGTAGGCAGAGCGCTAACGCCGCAAGAATACGGTCGCCATGGCCACATCTGACATCTTTGAGGATTGTTTTCCAAGGTTGTTTCAGAAAACATGTGTATTATAATAGTGACAGGGTGTCAGCCTGTCGTCTAAAAATTGTATTATGCCAACTCTCGAGTCGCTTAGTCGCCTCTTACGACACCCGCGGGAAGGATGTGGGGTGATGCGATTCTAAGCCGGCATCATATGGCAATATGGATAAACATACATTGACGATATATTGGTCGAAAAACAAAGCTCGCACCACAAGACCTCCGAGGCAGTTCGACTGCTAACTCTCACTTGGTGCGTAATAAATCTTGGTTGATATTGGTTAGCACACTTGGCACCGGGTACCAAGACTGTTCAAAAGTGTAGCCATGTTTGGGACAAGCAGTAAACTGTACAGTCAACTCCACAAGTGCATGGCTGTTAATGGTATACATTTGAATGGTTATTATGCATGCCTCTTTTCTAAGTTGCTGACTCAGAAAATCCATTTAACTTAACGAATGCAAACACAACCTTCACGGAGCTAGAAAACTAAGTATTATAAAGTCATCGCTTACGCAGGAAACGATGCCGCCTTACCCATAGATGTCGTGAAAACGACTAAGGTTTCGCCAGGGAATGGGCAGCAACGTCCCTGGGTCCTACAAGTGTGGTGGATTGACAAAAATATCTCCTAGGGTAAATATTTGTTTATCCGGATAGGTGAGGCTCACTCACGTCTCACAGTGGACGTTACGTGGCATAAACTTCGTCAAATGTTTCATCGCGTAGAATTTGTAGAGTTGACTGTACCCAAGAAATCCAAACTTTACGCCTCCGAAGTTGTGGAAACGATGAGTGCAAATTAGAACTTAACTCACCAATTTAATAGTACCCGTGTAACTTTGCTGTGCTGTGGCAGCGCTAAACTTTATACATACATACATACATATATCACGCCTTTATCCCTTGCGGGGTAGGCAGAGCGTTAACGGCCGTAAAAATACGGCCACTATCGCCACGTCTGACATTTTTGAGGATTGTTTTCCAAGGTTGTTTCAAAAAACATGTGTATTACTATAGTGACAGGTTGTCAGCCTGTCGCCTCAAAATTGTAATACACCAATACTCTCGAGTCCCTTAGTCGCCTCTTACGACACCCGCGGGAAGGATATGGGGTGATGCTATTCTAAGCCGGCATCACACGGCACTAAACTTTATTATTGTGTTTTTAAGTTAGACACGATCTTGGTTTTTATTTAGAAAATATCTTTCTTCCCCTTTGCAGGTACACATACTCCCTTGGTCTTTTCCCATGGGAAGGATACATTAAATTATAAATACCACAGTAGAAATTACCATATCTCAATCTGAAAAGTGAAACCTAACACTTCACTCATCTAAATCTACGCATCTAATATATATCTTTCAAAGATATAACCTCCGTTGGTGGTTGTCCGTAGGTTTTTCGCCTTTCCCATTTCCCATACTTATTTAATAAAAAATACCTATAATGTAACCTCATTATCACGCCAACTTAACATAAATTAGGCGCCAGTTTTTCCCGCCCATTAACAGACGCCATTAAACGTTCCGTTGTTCCGTCAACTCTTTTCAAATTCGCCATTGAGGGCCGAGAAAGAAGATGGCCGTCGATTTAGCCGTGACAGACCCGCACAGCCCACAATAAACTTACAGCGACAGATTAAAAATCGAGCGAGTTGCGAACACAATGAGAATGTTTTTTCAGGGGCCGCTTTCAGCCGTGCGCTTTGTTTGTGGAACGAAGTTCCCGTTTTTCTCCCTCCATTCTATATACGCTTCATTGCGATTCTCGCTTTAGGCGCATAGAATCATCTTTTACCATTCTGCACGGAGCTCATTAAAAGTGAGTATGTAAGTTTCATTGAACCGAGACTCCATATTTTATTTGAACCAAATACTTTATTTTTCACCGCGTGTAAATTTACAATTTTTATAATTTTGTATTACAATTTTTAGGCGACAGGCTGACAACTTGTCACTATAGTGATACACATGTTTTCTGAAACAACCTTGGAAAATAATCCTCAAAATATGTCAGACGTGGCGATAGCGACCGTACGGCCGTTAACGCTTTGCCTACCCCGCAAGGGATAATGGCGTGATATATGTACGTATGTATGTATGTATGTATAACATCAAAAATAGCATCCTCGAAAACATCACATCAACATTTGATGTCTTCCATCTCTAAGTACGTAATTTACGTTTACGTGCGTAGGTATTTATTTAAGAAAAGATTACAGTACAGGTAATACAGTACAAACGGTAAAGCTCATGCTTTTATCCAACCACTGGTCAGACGTAAATAAAATCAAACTATTAAAAACTAAAAAAACTTTGCGTTGCACTACAATTTCGCCAGGTAATTACATGTTCGCATGTGTTTACAGCATAATGTTACTTTTTATGATACATTGCGACGGTCAAAGGGGACGGCAAAGAATTTATGGCCTTTGTAAATTGTTGCAAGAAACACTTACAAAAAAATGTTGGTTTGTTAAGGTGTGAAAAAAATTTAAGGTGTTTTTTTTAGAAAATGCAAAACCAACACTTTATAAAGGAGTTAGGATTGGAGTGAGTATTGCGCATAGGTTAATGAACCTACTAGGTACTAAACGAAATACTCCTACCTCCTATGTTCGCTATAGGAGCAGAGAAGGCTGATCTACTGAGATTATACTGTTATCGTACCAAACCCTCGTGTCAAAATTTTTCAATCGCTTACTACAAGACGCAGGCTTCGGACATGGTTGTGTAACAGCCGCGGTACAACCTATTTAAGAGATCAACCTATACTGGATTTCAATACAATTCCTAAAATATCCAGCGAAAGTTGGTCTCTCAAAAGTACTATGTGCTGTTGATAGTACAGTACCTATTATTATCTGAGGATTGGGGATGCGCTCGCAGCCGATCGGAAAGGAAGGATGTAGCAGAAAAGTTGTTTTTTCAGTAAACAGGCAAACGTTTTGTGGTCGCAAAGGCTTTTCTGCTTCGCCTGCATTGTTTACACAAGTTTAATGAGATGGGAACAGTTTTCGATTGGTTTGCGTATGTAAATGTGCAATACTATTACGTAGTTTTGGTTTGGGCTTCAAAACGTAGGCAACCAGCATCCGTCCACCGCTTTCTTGGCATTATTGGTCTCATCTTATCGGGAAGTATTGCCATACTCACCAAGCTTGGCAGGCGGATTGGCGAGCGCAGTGTAAGATGTAGCATTAACAGGGAATGCTGCCCATTCCCTTGATAAATTGTTCCTCAGTAGTTTTTACGACACCCATGGGTAGATTTGGGGTGATGCTAGCAGGCACCAGAAGGCAAGTGTTTAAACGTGTTTGATATTATTTGCTTTGCTGTAATTTAGATAAATGTACATACATACATACATATATCACGCCTTTATCCCTTGCGGGGTAGGCAGAGCATTAACGGCCGTAAGAATACGGTCACTATCGCCACGTCTGACACCTTTGAGGATTGTTTTCCAGGGCTGTTTCAGAAAACATGTGTATCACTAGGTATAGTGACAGGTTGTCAGCCTGTCGCCTAAAATTTTAATACACCAATACTCTCGAGTCCCTTAGTCGCCTATTACGACACCCGCGGGAAGAATGTGGGGTGATGCTATTCTAAACCGGCATCACACGGCATAAATGTAACTAAAATTAAATAAAAAAGAATAGTTGAAGAAGCTGATACATAAACTGTTATTACCTCAGGTAAATCATTATCATCTTAGGGCCGTCGCACATTTAGCATTATTTATGAGGCGTCAATTTCAGACGGAAAATAAAAACGAACTGTATCGTAATTGAAATAAAGTCTTACGTATGTCTGTATCGTAAGAAATTCTAGCATGATTCTAGCCTTAAAATGGAACGATATTCCAATCACTGGGACGTTGGATGACTCTGTGTCCCACACGAAAAGAGAGAGAGGGGTTTAGTTACCTACCTACTAACAATTGAAACAAAGCTTTTTAGATGGCCTAGGCGCATGAAGGACAACAACTCTAGGCGCGACTGTGCCACACATCAATAAGCAGTCACAAAATTGTGATATTGACACATTATCGACCAATCACAAGAAAGTGGCGCTATTTAGTTCCCAGTTTCCCCTCACCTCTAGCTTGTAATGACGCACCATGTGCGCACCGACCTTAATTTTTCTTCTTAATAAAACAGAGAGGGTAATTGTGAGAGGATAAATGGATTAACCTGAAAGGGGTCAAGTGAAAGTGAGTGTTGAATTTTTTATTTCAATTCCCTTTTCTATTTGGAATCAAGTCTTGAGCTTGAATTATCTCGATGTTTTAAGACGAACAAAGAAACAACGGGCAATTAAGATATGCATAATTCATAACAAAGTTTTGGTACTAAGGTACCTATCTATTTATCTCCTTTTCCTTCAATCGATTTACATGCATAAGTTTCACAGAGTAGAAAAAAACAGGAAATTCTTTCAAATTCTTACAAAAAATTAAATTTTTGACCTATATTCTATGGAGATAGTTGTTGAGTTTCATGGGCTGATTCACCCATTAAAATATTTGCAGCTAATATTTTTCCACTAATATTTGTAAGCACTGCCTATCACATAAAACTCATTCTTGTTGGGTTATCTCCTGTTTTTAATTCATAAGCAGCAGTGATTTACGGGACAGAATACCACTATTCATATTTAAAAGGGTTTGTACAGATTTCGGGCGGCAAGGCAGGGGAGAATTAATGGTCGGTGTGTGTTGTGTTAAACCGCGGGATCTCTACCTGACCCACAACCTTACATAATGGCAAATAAATAATGTACCTTGGTGGTTTCTAGATGCCGTCCATCACCCAATTTTTTTAGCGCGGGTGTCAAAAAAGGCGACGAAGAGACTCCAGGTTTCATGGGCATTACAATTTCAGGCGAATGTTTAGTTAGTTAGACTACTCAGTGATACACGATTTTTCTGAAACGACTCTCAAATATGACGTTAACGCTCTGCCTGCCCCGCTGTAGTGTTTATGATTTCCTACTCACTCACAGTAATTTTGACCAACGAGGAATAGTGTAGTGAAGGTTTTCATCCGATGCGAGCTTTCATTATGTGTATTTATAAATTTCTCAAAAACGGTTCGACCAATCTTCTTCTTGTCGTGTCAATGGCAAAGGTAGGACGCATTCTTAAATTTTGTTAGCCCAAAACTTGGCTACTTCAATGGCCGTTTGGCTGGCGCTGAAGAGGTCATCCATGATGGAGATGAAGGGAGAGGTGGGGCGTGACAATAAGTGTAACATGGATTGTACGGTCGCATTTGTCATTCGCAGAGAAGCTCACTTCTTTCTGAGTACATTACACCTACCGACACCTAATCTAAGCCTGTTCAACGCCTTCCAAATGCACCAGGGGAGTTGGTGTCCTGGAGGCAACTGTTCAGTAGGGATGAGTGGGTTTTGTAGAGGATGTTTATTTGACACGCGTGTGATGCCGGCTTAGAATAGCATCACCTCATTTCCTACCCCTGGGTGTCGTAAAAAGCGACTGAGGGACTTGAGGGTTTCAGGTGTATTACAACTTTTGGGCGACAGGCTGACAACCTGTCACTATAGTGATACACAAAATTATCTCAAACGCCCCTCTATATTTGTCAGGCGTGGCGACAGCGACCATATTTTTGCGGCCGTTAGTGCTCTGGTGTATGTTATGGAGATAAAGGTGTGATATATGTATGTATGTATGTTTATTTGACCACTTAAGAGAATCGTTTTTGGCACACTCCACCAGATATCTTCTACCTATACCAGAGTTGACTGCAGCTGTTCAGAGAGCTGCAGAACTTGCAGAAGTTGCGGTTGAATAATGGATCCGATCAATTAGCCCACCGAGTTGCTAAGTTGCTTTCATTCCGATACCTTTTTGAGTATCCAGCGCTGGGTAAGCACGCAAACCAACCTACTTTTTACTGGACTGACTCAGAAGGACGGTTATCTTTTTCGAGAGAATGTATATGATGTGGCTAAGTAGGTAAGTTTTTTATTTATGAGTTAGCTAGTGACACTGGTTAATATGAAAATTTAAAATAGCGCACTAGGATTTTTTAAATCTGGTTCTACTTTTTGTTTTTTCAAGTAATTATGATATTCTCTTGTCAATATCATTATGTTTTTAACTTTTAACCGACCGCATGAAAGGGGGTTCTCAGTTTGACCTGTATGTACGAGTTCTAATAAATATATATCTCGCGCTCGGATAAACCGATTTTGATGCGGTTTTCAGAAAAGCATTTGTCAGACAGAGGAGAAGGTTTTAGGTATATTAACTGAAAAAATGGGGGTTCGCACTTCTTACGTCTGTTGAAGTCGGTTCTTTTTTAAAAAAGTTATATAAAGTAGGCACGTAATAGAAATGCATAATATTATAAACATTCAAGTTAGTTCCCGTAGCGTCCGGTGCGCGGCGCTGCCGTCTCGATGTGTTCTAGGGCCCGTATTTATAAACCGTACTCAACTCTGAGATCGATCTTGAGTACGACTTTGAGTTGCTGTTAGTATTGACTGACAGTTGTCAAAACCGCTCTTGAGAACGATCTCAGACTTGAGTTCGATTTATAAATACGGACCTAAATGAAGTTTGTTTCGTAATGAAATAGCCGAGCCGGACTCCGGTCCGCTTCATACGGGATACGTTCATAGTTTACAACTTTCCATACCAAACCAGGTGCAAACAGCTCCCTTCTTATTGGATTTACAGCATATACATGTCTTTAAATATCTAAGTAAGTTTTATTTTATGTTATGAGTGTAATACAACTGCCAAAACACAATTCTGCCCAATCCAGTTTCTGCTTTATCAAGATTCTGTCCTATAGCGAATCTGCCGAACCACGCACGAGGGCATTCACAGTGCTATATTATTCTGATAAAGATCATTGCTTCGAGACGTGCATCAAGACATTGAGAAATTGACGAGGCCGACCGGTGCGTCGATAGCTCAGTGGCAGAGCAGTGGGCCGGTACCCCACGCGGCCCAGCTCGATAACCAGCCGACCCTTGTAAATTTTTCAATTTCTTATTTTCATTCATGAGCTATCTTCTTTTTGTGTGGAACGGTTGTCCAGCGCCCCGATGAACCCTGGTGTCAGAGATTTTCAACTATCTAATACTAGTAACAGGCTATAACAAGGTTGATTTTTTACGTAAGTACAAACTAAAATATTACAGTACTACCGGCCCACCTAGCGGCTGCGCCCGCGCAACTCATTTTCCCGTGGGAATAAGATATTTTTCCGACAACTATTATACATAAAAACCTTTCTCTTGGACTATTCTATCTATTAAAAAAAACCTGCATCTAAACCTGTTGTGCAGTTTTAAAGATTTAAGCAAAACAAACATACAAACAGACGCGGAAAGCGACTATGGGTTAAACTACACACACACACACATATCACGCCTATTTCGTGGCGGGGTAGGGAGAGCGTTTACAACCGTAAAATTACGGTCGTTATCGACACGTCTGACAAATGTTTGGGGGTCATTTCAGATCAGCTGTGCATTACTATAGTGACAGGTTGTCAGCCTGTCGCCAAAAATTGCAATACACATGAAACCCTCTAGTTCCTTAGTCGGCTTCTACGACACCCACGGGAAAGAAATGGGGTGTTACTATTCTAAGCCGGCATCACACGGCAATGTTTTATACTATGTAGTGATTATTTAGTTTGTACACGTCGTAAACACAGGCAGAACCCAGCGTTCGCCGGTCGGCCGTCCGCCATTATAAAAATATTTTCCATTAGTGGCTGCCTGGCTGTTACCTGTTGTGGCTACTGCTTTGTGCAATCTATACAGGGTGGTAGAGAAAAGGCACTCGTGAATTTGTTCGAGCTGGACAACATTCGAATCATAAGAGGATATAAAGGCTTTACCTCCAAATGTGCCATTCCTTTTACCAACAGAATAAATAATAGGTATTTAGATGTAAATTTCCAAATCCTGATTTTATAAGGCACCTTAAGAATAAAATGAGCATTAAAGGAGTCGAAAAGGAAGTGGTGAGTTACCACCGGGATGGAAAAATGACCCTCCATCTACCCGTGCGTGGCGTGAAAGGCGAAGAAGTATCAGCAGTTTTTTCTTATAAATAAAACACGTCAAATTAGCACCGTTGTCTCCCACCTGCCTACGATAGTCACAACTCTGTGGTATGGCGTAATTACTACCTACAAAGCAGCTACTGTAAATCTCTACGTAGCCTAAACGTAGCGTTTACGCTACGGAAAATTTTACACGTAGCAGAATCTACTAAAATATCTGAGAGAATCCAGCCATCTCTTTCTAACGCACGAGAACTGGCGCACGAGTGTATCAGTAAGATAGTTTGATAACATCACATCAAATACGATAAATGATGGATGATCATGATCAAACAATTAGAAACTCAGCGAGCACGTTGATCTAAATATGGCAAGGTTATTCTAGTTTTCGAATAGGAATCTAATTATAATCCAACCAACTCATTCACTGATTAGGAGTAGACATAACACGGTAAACGTTTCGCAATTCAGAGTTTCACACTATAATTATTTCAGCGCGGCTTCACTGCTGCCACTATAATAAGGCTTTGTGCAGCTCGCATTGTATTGAAAGGCAGCGGTGCTCAAAATTTTCTCTCTTTAGTGTCCCTTTTTGGGCGGTCCCGGCATGTATCGGGTAGATTCAGTTTGATCTGTTCTTCTTTAAACAAATTCTAACACCAGTGCCGTCTCTCGTTCGTGATTGGACGAATTGTTTGAATACCTACATTGATACTTCCGGTAAGCCTTTGTCCCATCCCAAATAGGCTACTAGATGATTATAATAGGTAATTGATAGAAATCGCATCAGCTGGCCTTGAAAACACAAAATTGGCGATTGTCAAATCTTGTCAAATCGTACGGGTTTTACCAAATGAAGTGAATAATTTTGATGCAATTAGGTTTTCTTTATACCTTTATTTTTCACTGGCCAATTCGTTTGTAGAATGGGTCATTAATATAAAATATACTGGGTACGGACTTTATTCATCGGTTTTCAAAATATTCAAAGTTTTAATTAATAAACAGAATACCTATGTAAAAATAGGTGTTCTAACGCGATCCAAAATAGCAATTAATGACGTCATACATTGCTATTTTTCTTTAAAAATACCGTTTTAGATCGTTTTAAAAAGTAGACTGCCCGTCCACAACCCTATTGCGCATATCATAATATCAGAACATAAGCCGGCTTGGTATCATACTTTTAATATGTTGACGAGCATTTTGAGAACAGCTGGCGCAGGCTGGTGTCAGAAGCGTAATGATCCAGTTTCACTAAGTAATCATCCCGTTTTCAGTAAATTAGTGCGCACGAGAGCAGGGGCTCTATTTTTGAAAGTGTGACTTCCGAACACGTGCGGAAGTCGGCGGCGTCGAACAACTGATCAAACCAGTCGCATCACGCGGCCGTGGAATCTGCCGTCCTATTCGAATTTGTTAACGGCAGGACATGTAAGAAACGACGCGTGGCAAAATTAGTTGCAGACTTTCGCATACGAAAATTCAAAGATAGAGATCCAGAGCAGATTCTGTGTACTCACACTAGTGTGCGCGTTTGTCAAGTGAATGTTATGTGTATTTGCGCGTAGTAGTGTATGTTCATTAACAAACAAAGGGTGAGGAGGGGTGAGGCGTAGATTTAGCTAAGTTACTATACAGGGTGTAAGTGACGGTATAACGAAAACTTTGCAGGCGTGCTCAGACCATGAAACTGAACAACTTTTTTTATGAGGGCTATGCTGGTAAACGTGAATTTTTTATCGACTTTCATACAAAATTCCCGGTCAGCTGAGTGACTTTGTATGGGAACTCGAAAAATTTTTTTCGTTTCCCAACATAGCCGCCATAGAAAAAGTCGTTTAGTTCCATGGTCTGATCACGCCTTCAAAGTTTTTGTTACAGCGTCCCTTGCACCCTGTATAGTGACTGCTTTAGTTGCTTTCTACAAACTGCATTTTCTCATCATCATAATATAGGTACAATCGGTGAAAGTAAGTCATGACAAGTACAGTTGTTAAGTCTTCGATCATGTGATCATTACCAACAAGCCGGATAAAAATGGTGATGCACGTTCACTAAATGTTACTGCACCTAGAAAAGTATCAATTATTGCTGAAAATCGAAACCTTAAATTTGGGATTGCTCATGAGACTGTACAAAAGCCACAAAAGTTTACTGCTGGATATGAGCCTCCCCCTATTGGAGTACCCCCCATGTTGCCATACTCACCACGCTTGGCAGGCGGATTAGCGAGCACAGTGTAAGATGTTGCATTCGCATGCTGCTGCCTAATCCCTATGATCTTCTTTACTTGTTTTCTACGACACCCGCGGGAAGTATTGGGGTGATGCTAGTCTGAGCCAGCACCACACGGAACTGCTTTAGTTGCTTTCTACAAAATGCATGCGGTATCGCGTGATAATCCTAATTAGTACAAAATGATCCATGATATATACTTACGGGGGATCTTACCGCTCTGGTATCCGTCTGGTTTTATTAGGGCTTTATGTAGGCAAATTACTGATTTACTTTGGTACATCGACACATGCGTTGAAGAGCTGGCGCCAGGGTTCGCCGGGTCGCTCATCAACTTGATGCCCCACGTGGCAGCAGAAGAGGATGCCGCGTATGTATAGGGTGTGCTACTCAAGACGTTATTGAAAGTTTCCATGACGTCACAATACGATTTCACGAGCAATATCACTGAATAATGGGCGACATGAGGGCCTTTCGGAAGATACCGGTAATATCCGGTAAGAATGGAAAATTACACGAAAATTATTTCTGTTTTCTTTCGCACACACCGTACGATAGCCATGATGACTGGCAGGCACTTTTTAAAACGATATTTTGTATGAAAATACGAATAGATGACGTCATGTTTTTCTAGTTTCGATGGCGTCAAAACACATATTTTTATATAATTTTTCTGTTTATTTTTTCTTTTTTTTAATTCAAACCTTGAATATTTCGATAAACTTTAATGTATGTAGTATTATTGGATAATCGATTTAGGCGTACAGCTTTTGTATTTTATTAATGACCCAGTCATCAGCCAAGTGAATTCTATACCGGATTTTTTTATTAGATTTTTAACACGTGGACTTTACGAAATCTTACCTATATATAGGTAATCATAATTATGTTATGGTGTAAGTCGCTGCATCTTTTTACATCTTCCGCTTCCACTTTTTAATGGAAAGGCGTTAAGTTTTACGAGTAGAAAAGTTCCATAAAATATTTGCAGTGATTTTAAACCTTTTTAATGTTTACTTCTCCTTGTGCTGACTTGATTTCCGATTAGTGAGGACTTATTTTTGTTATTCTATACATGAAATACATGCTACTAAATCAAAATACCTCCAACTTCGTACACAAACCATGAACATTAAATACAAACAACAAGTTGGAATCAAAGTTAGCCGAAAGCGTTTGGCTGGAGTCCAAACCACTCATACCAGCGACTAGCATCGTCCCGCGGCTTCATCGTCTTTGGCTACAAATTATTTATTTAGAAACAAACAGAAATATAGATTTCCATCATCAACAAGTGGCAACAAGAAGAAGAATCAGAACAATTGTATGATCAAAGCGGGGTGAACCAATTGATTATCATAAAGGTTCATAAAATTGTTATAAGAAATATGCCTTTAACCTTCTAAGTCTGTCAAATACTCTTCTGTAAACCGCATCAAAATTGGTTCATACAAACGGTCATACAGGTCAAGCGGAAAACCTTCTTTTTTTGAAGCCGGTTGAAAATGTGTTCTACATTTTTCTCTTTTTTACAATGATTGATTTTGACGTACAAAAAGATAAATGTATTCTGAGAAATAAACAAACAAAAGACTGTAGCTCCAGGTTGCTGTCTATGAAAACTTAGACGGCGGTGCTTACTTAAGATAAGATAAGAATACTTTATTTGAATACTCAGCCGGATTTTAAAGGCCTGTAGTAGTAAGTGGTTAAAACACTCTGGCTCCAGGATTCAACGGGTCGTTGGAAGACTCGGGGGGACATGAAAAAGAAGGCTGTAATTTCCATGGTCTTCAGGACAGTCGGGGCTGATGATTTTAGCTAATATTCTGATATGGTTCACAACTCCACACCCAATCAAACATACCTATTATAATAAGTTCTTTGTGTAAACTTGCCACGAGTTGGAAGATATAAAACTTTATAAAAAATTATATACAACTTTTAATTAGGCTTCATATAATCCTAAAATAATAGAATCTGTATCGATGATACTATCCAACTTTTACTTGAAGTAGGTATTGACTATTTTCCTAACTCGTGGAATGATCTCATTAAAAGTTTTTCATTCTTTGTCGGCAACTAAAGGCGTAGGTAAAGTAAAAGTAAACCTATTATGACACTTTAAACCCGTTCATTGAAATATATGCAGTCCAGTTCAGCTTTTACGCTGAATTAGAACGAAAGACGAAAACTAGACATAGGGTTTTGAAAATTATAGTGATTGCTCCGCTAGGACACAATGTTCTATGAAAATTTAACATAAAATATAGACAGATGCGATTTTAGACGGACCTTAGTGAATAATTCTCGATATGCAAACTACCGGTCAAAGGTAGAGATTCCCAATGTTTCCTTTACTTTGAGGAAGATTCCGTTTACCGAAATTCTGTTTTCCGTTGGCTTAGCCAGGATCATAGACTCGGGCCTGTGCCCGACGTGCTTTGAGCAGAAACTAATTGCAAGAGCCTTACCACACAGATATAGAATTACCAGAAAGGCCTAATAGCCAGTAGGTTTGTTCTTGTAGCCGAATTCGATATACAGAATGTTTGGAAGAGTGATAACTTCCTTTCAAGGGATGAACATAAGTTGAAAAATTATTTAAAAAATAAACCTCCCATATTAAATGTACCAACCGACTGAGTCATTTTGTCGTGAGATCCAAATATTTTTTTCATATTTCGACCTATGTTTGATGGGCTGGTTCATCCCTTGAAAGGCAGTTAGTACTTTTCCTAACACTCAAACGCTGTATAGGCTTATACCAAACTTACCAACTAACCTATAACTAGTTACACCACCAAAAACATTTTTTTTATTTCAAAAAGAAAACGTGCGTGGAATTTTAAAAATAACCTGGGCGTTTATTTTAAAGTTGTTATCATATCATTTTCAGCCTAATTGCCAACAGCGCCTAGTTACTAACTGCGTCTACGATTCATAAACATTTTTAATTGAAGATAAAACTGTTTACGACCACTGCATTGTTGCTCTGAAAACTAAATTTCAAAATATCCGTAGCTGACTACAAAGACCGACGTTATTGTCTTAGTTCTTGGTATTTATTTCAAACGGCTGTTTATTTCTGGAACCGAGGGTTGATTACTCCTGCATTTCTAGGTCTTGTTCCCATTCAAGCTTCATAAGCTTTTTATATCTTTGAAAGTTAATATCTTTTTATATCGACCTCGATTGCGTCTTTCATCTGAATAGGTTACCAAGGATTGTTTTGTCTAAACCTAACTGACAGTTTTGGGAGCGATGTTCGCAGAGGTTTGTTTGTTTATGTGAGAGTGAGACAAATGGTTAAAGACATCGCCATAGCAACAAGCCATGAAATAAAATAACTGAAGAAGTTACTAATGTGTTGGGCAGTTCTGTCTCTTCTAGTATCACACCATCAAAGGTACAGTCCTGGATTAAAGCCAACCAAGATGTTTGCTATAAGTACATACCTTACTCTTGCTTGAATAACTACAACTGTCGGTATTCTGTTAGCTAGTGCTCTGCTACCAATATTAGGTAATCTGTGCTGTAATTTTGCACTGCCCGTTAGGTTTGATATAGTAACTTGAAATTGTAATTCTCAAACTTCTGTCATCTTAGCCCCCTACTTGTCAGAAGCCTCCCACTTGTAGAAGACTATTGAAACATTCTGGCACTAGGGTTCATTGGGTCGTTTGACGACTCGGTGTCTCACACGAAAAGAAACAAAGATAGCCTCCTATATCGTTTACATATTGAACATCCTCTACTAACGGTGAATAGTACTGAAATTGAACAATCTCCCTTAAACAAGATAACTGGAAATCTGAAACGAGATTCTATACCTTGCATACAAAGTGATCATACACAGAAACAGCAAATCCATCACGTTTATACAGTTAGGGCAGTTGGCTTTATATTGGATCTGCAGGTAAGCTATAATAAATGCAAAATCTAAAGTTTTTTTTTGAACTTGTTATTACACCCAATAGCAGACAGAAAACAACACAAAAAGAAAATTGACACAATAGGCACTGCGCATTTTTAGATAATAATTTCTTATAGCTGACGTGATAGAAGTAAGAAAAGAATTGGGTTTATCGATACACATGCACAATAGCTACTTAAAGTTAACTAGGCAAACAGTAACAACAATCATGTTTTTGAGTGGGCTATTCGGTCATTTAAATCGAAAACGTTTTAGTTGCAGGTAAGCAATGTAATTAGCGAACAAGTAGTTCGATGTTGATTGTCAGTAAGTTTGAGAACCGCAGTACATATTACAAATCAGTAATTACGGTAACTCAAAGGCCTTTGACTGATGCGGCTATTGATACGTGTTCAATATGATCCGACGTACTACAGCTTATCTGTCCATTTCTCTGAATGCCCCATGATTACCCCTGATGAAAATCATAGGAATTGTACCTACTACATGTCACGCTATTATAGGGAAGCCTGAATCCTTGATTAAATAGGTGTCGTATAGTTTCGGGTTCGGCTATCCCTACGAGCTGTGTTTGAAAATATGGATGCGGAATCTTGTAGATTTTCATGCATTTGTTTCTCGTCAGAACTAACGTACCTAACGTTAGTTAACAAACTGGTTAGAAATTTACCCTTTGGCCTGGCGATGCTATTCTAAGGCGAGGAGCACACTCCCCATACTAAAACCGCACTCGACGGACGACACTGCTATAGCGCTGCGTCAACAGTGGTTGAGCGGTTTTAGTATGGGGATTGACATTTCTAGTATGGATCTTACAGACCGCTGCGATATTTTGGCCTCCGTCGTGCGTCAAGAGTGTTCCTCGCCTAAGCAAGCCACACGGCGGGTGGACTGTTGTGGTTGGCTATGTAATGTTATGTAAGGTAAACAATATTGAATGAACAGTGGGATTATGTGGAGAGTGCACAGCAACAAAGTGTAATTCGTTTTGCTGTTCCAGCGTTGCGGCTTTACGCAAATACCGGATTAGATTCTAATTAGGAAGCCAGCGTTTCAATGAAAATGTAAACATTGGTTTCGATTCTGCAGAGCTCATTTCTTAGTCTCGATTTAATCCTAGTGGATTGTCTTCGCTAACTTTTGCTAAAGTGTAGACAACACACCACTCGCCCATGTCACCGCATAACAAGCATTTAAAGAACTTATCGGCATCATCTCGAGATATCAGCATATACTGCTTCATCATATAGCTGTTCAGTGTAGGCTGCTTCAACCTTCCTCTTCAAGATATTATAAGGTATAAGACCACCAAAAAAAACATCTGAACCTTAGCGGCACGACAGTCCACTGCTGGACACGGGCCTACCATTGGTATCGCTCACCACGCTTGGCAGACGGTTTATCAAACGCAGCGCAAGATGTTGCATTCACAGGGAGCGCTACTGCCCATTCCGTAGATGAATATTCCTTAGTTTTTTTTTACGATATCCATGGGTGATGCTGTACTAGGAAAACACAGCTTTAAGTAAGTATTTGCTTTGCAGCTTCAGTTGAGGTGTGTTGGATTAGTTTGTAATTTAGCAATCTTGCTGTTCCGTACATCAGAAATTCTCTATTATGAATATGCGAGATCTGGCAATTTGGTAGTCTAGAGGCAGTCTCATTGTTAGAATCAGGATATAAAGTGTAAAACTATTAGCTGCAAATATTTTAATGGATGAATCAGCCCATGAAACAGAACAACTTTCCCTAAGAAACATGAGTCGAAAAAGAGAGAATTTTTGATCTCCCATACAAATTGGCTTGGTCGGTTGGAAATTTTGTATGGAAGGTCCAAATTTTTTTAATATTTCGGTCTATGTTCCTTGAAGAAAGTTGTTTAGTTTCATGGGCTGTTCACCCCTCAAAATTTTTGCAGCATTTTTTTTTACACCGTGTATAATTAAGTAATTCTATGGTTAGAACTCCTTGAAAATACCCACTTTTCAGCACATTGCACATCACTCTTAAGGGATCGATGAGTAATTGTTATTAATAGTCAGTATATGAAGAACCAGTGTTTCTGGATACCTTAAAAACTCGAAGTGCCAAAATAGAAAACGCAAGAATGCCCTCGTGGTGCCTTTTCCAAGCATGGAAGACACAAAAGGTGTGATGCTTAAGGGTAGTTCGCTGCAGCGCTAAATAGCGCTATTCTCTGTGGAGAGAGAACTTCTATACAAAGTGAACGCGCTGAGTTGTGTTTTAAAGAGATCTACTATCTACTATGCTGGTTGTTCTTAGGAACTGTATGCAAAACCAGTAAGTTCTTAAGTAGGTATTATGTTGATCTTCTAAATTGATAACTTCTTCTTGGCTAGCTGATCGATGGTCCAAAAAAGGCGATGGGACATTTCCTGAAAGGTATGGTGTAGTTAATAACTACAGCACCTCAACCTATCTTATATTGGTACCAAATTTTTAATAATTGTTTACAATACCAATACCTATAAGCTTAATAAATAGGCACTCTTCATGTGCTGTTGACTGTATAGTGCTTTTGTGGGAAAATATTCGTAGTCATCAACTAGTACTTAGTACCGTCATTCTTTGCTGATCCGTAAAAAAAAGCCAAGAATTGTTTGTCCGACAATAACAGTGGTGTCAGTCACAAATCTCTCTAATCTGTTTTCTAAAAGCTTTTTTACGAGTTGTAGCTCTGGCCGTAGACTTGTGATGAAATACCAGATGTGCCCAGTCTTAATAAACGTTATAATTAGTGATTACTGCCCAATAAACGCGGAAAATATGATCAAAGCTGGAGTCATTACACAAGTCTGGAATGTTGCTTTCGAAATAATTTGAAAAAGACCTTGGCGCTAGTAAAGAGGTTAGGTTAAGACATTTGTTTTTCGGTTAGGACATTCCAAGCTGAACCAACTGAATGTTCGTAAAGAAATATGGTTCTTTGCTACGGAGGGCACGTTCATAGTTGGCCATCGGTTTCGGTTACTGTCTATGAAAACTTAGAAAGTGGTCGCTACACAAAGCCTACTAGTACATAGTAGTGGGCGAAAAACTCCAGGGTTCATCGCGTCATCCGTCAACTCGGTTTCCCAGATTATCAAATAGAATTAATACGAAAAGAGAAATAATTAAGATGTTGAAATTAATTATACAAATGCCCATTGCGGTAATTTTAAAAATATAACAGTCTAATAAATAACAATAAAAGTATTGTAGTCTGAAGACACACAACGCCATCTACCTGTGTTACACGTTTTAGTGGTTCACCCGAGTGTTTTGGATGGTGGTTGTCGAACGCGTCGGTAGTTTCACTTCAATTGTAGAGATGGCGTTTACAACAGTTTTCAGGTCGCCGTACCAAAGAACTCTTGGATCTCAAAAATCTTTCTTATACTTTACTTTTTGTCCTAATTAATAGTAGGTAGGTACACTAGGTACTGCTCAAGTGTACAAATTGTCTTTCTACTTCTAAAAGTCACCTGCTGGAGATGGTAGTCCCTCAATTGCGGGATATTATCATACCCACCACGCTTGGCAGGTGGATTGACAAGCGCAGTGAAAGATATTGTAGATATTCACAAGGAACGCTGCTGCCCATTCTCTTTTACGACACCCTCGGGTAGAAATAGGGGGAGGCTATTCTAAGCCGACACCACATGGCTATTCAAGAAAAATCCTAATAATGTTGATATTATTTCCTTGTTCTTGAAGGTCATTTTAGATGAAATTTATTTTTAGAATAAGGTTTTACTCGTGAAACTGAACAACTTTTGCCAAGGTACGTATTTAATTATGTACCATATTAAAAATATCGTCAATGTCGTATTCAAGGGATGTCTCAAGATTACCTATTACCTATGCGTTTTTTTCTGACCGCTTGAAGAAGCCGTGCTATGGCTGTCACATTCTATCAGTTTTCTTTTGCCTGCTGGCTGTCGACTACTGACCGAGTAAGGCTGATCGCACACTTGACGCACGACGGAGCGCTAAAACATCGCAGCAGCGGTCTGTCAGATCCATACTAGAAATGTCAATCCCCATACTAAAACCGCTCAACCGCTGTCGATGCAGCGCTATCACAGTGTCGTCCGTCGAGTGTGTCCCGCTCCCGCCGTAGTTTGGGGAGTGACGTTTCTAGTATCGAGCTGACAGACCGCTACGATATTTTTGCGCTCCGTCGTGCGTCAAGTGTGTCATTTGCCTTAACTATTCAATTTTAAAACCAATCTTCTGCATTTTTTATTTCTTAGAGTGGATTTCGAACGGTTGTATCCACGTTGTTTCGTAGCATTTTCATGTTTCGAAAATTACAACAAATCTAGGGTAATTACAAGGAAGTGATTCGTATAGGTACCCCCAGTATCGTCACTGTTTTGTTTTAATATTGAACAAAGCTTAATACAAAAATATATTTTAAAACAGTATCGTACAAATGAAAACCATAAAATACCGCAGAAAACCTATAAGCTTATTAAAGAAGATTAAATAAACGAACCAGTTAATAATTTGCCGTCAAAGGCAAGTTTCCCTCAGTCGCAAATAAATATAAAATATCCCGCAAGCTTCTTATCTATCGATTGAAAAGTTCCGATGGGAAAACTATAGAGTATCGTTACCACTGGACTTGAACTCGAACGAAACTCACTCGCATTAGAAAATTATTTACATTTAAGAAAGCTAATTATTTTGACGAGATTGTCCAAAACAGGAGCACAATATTTTAGATTAAAATCTACATACTACAATCTCTTCTAATTATCGAATTAATAAATATAAATTCCTCCATCACGTTTTATTTTTCATCCGGTGTAAGTATTGAAGCGACACAATTCCATACAGGCCAGTTCGAAATTTGAAATAAAATTATATTAAATTGTTCCAATTTAGGTACCTATCGATTTTAAATAATATCGAATGTCAAGCAAAAAAAAGTAGATTAAGGCTTCTGATATGCACTTAGTGACAGTTCTATATTCAAATTTACTTACATGCCTAGTTTCAAAACCTCGCCTGTAAATGAACTTACAGAGCGGGTTTTTTGTCAGTATTGACCTATTTTCAGAGTATGACATATGGAAAAATATAAATTATAATTGAGGCTTTACTACAATATAGTGAGACGCGCGTTGAACGCGTGTCAAGCATATTTTTTGTATTAAGATATTTCTAGCTGTTTTGAAGAGAAATAGTAGGGGGCGCGCGGTAAACTCGAGCCGCCGCAGCAATCGAGGGGGACGTTTAGCAGCGACCACGGCCACAGCGAGTTGGTAAAACTCTACAATACTTACCTATCGAAACGATACGATACTTTGTTATAATATAGGCTCGATAAAGGTAAAGTGAGCAATTCGTAAAAAAAAAACATTTCAAGTATTCTTTCACTTCTGATTTTTAAAACATAAATAAGCAAACGGGCGTCGTCCTCCTTGAAAATCCCATCAAACATGTTTCATGTAAAATGTTGCCAAGACGAGAAAACGCTTACCTAACCTACCCTATGAAAAAGTCTCAAGTAGAGCCAAACATCCAAATCTATGTACGCGCTCTAACTTTACTAAAATTAAATGTACCTGTGCAAGTATTTATAGAGAGAACACTCCCACTCCCGGGACCAACGGCTTACCGTCCTCTCCGGAGCACAGAATTTTTTTTCTTATGACAGGATATTCATAAATAATTGAAATATGATTGAAAACTCCTCTACTCGTGTCATCCTCAGGGTTTTAAATTTAAATTAGGGTATTGTGGTCTTTGGTAGTAGATACTAGGTACCTACAAAAAACTCAATATTTTTTTGATAAAAACAAATAAAAAATTCTGAAACATTCTGAAAGGCATTCCGTTTCCGTTTTTCGGTAAAGGAAACAGAAATACCAACCAACATAAAAATAAAACTATTAATTAGTGTTTTGAAAAGGCGAAACAATATGCAGCTTGTTATTTATTCAGCTCGATACTCTGTAAGTAAATATTAAACTTGTTTTTGAGTTCTTTGTCAAATCATACACGTGTCTGATCAGATAAAATAGGGAGCCTCCAAAATTGTGTTATTGTAGCGACACTTAAGCCAATAAAAAAAATTGTCGATAAAGTTTAAAATAGGTCCGTTCCGTACCTACTTCATAAAAAAATCATTAATCAACCATTTCGTTTCCCTTATTTGAGAAAAAAGCGAACATGATGATTTAGTGCATGTAGATAAAACTCTTTTTTCTAAAGTAGTACAAAAACTACGTACGTCATACACTACACGTATACGAACTATAGAATAATCAATATTTATTTGCTGTTGCTGCATGCCTGTCTGCTCTTTACAATATTTCATTTTAATAAATAAATCTTTATTTATAAAATCGTTTGTTGTACCCCTATTCAGCTTAATTACGTTTCTTCTCTACGTAGGTACAGTCTATGTTCACCACTTGTTTACACATGTTTCTTTTACATCGGTATATAAAGAAGTAATATAATGGTCATTTATTATATTTGTACTTTACTTTGAAGAGAAAACTTTCTGCGTCATGTTTAAGTTTCTGCTTGTTGTGTTGGTAGCCCTTCTGGGTGTCATTGCTTCTACTCATGGTAAGATATTATTTTTGGATAGGTACCTAGTTTTTGAGTTTGCAACTAAAGGGATCACCTTTATACTGGTTTTCTGTACAGTCAGAGCAAAAGTAGTGTAATATGTTCTAGGTATTAACAGAACTAAGTACAAATATGCTGATGATGCGTACCGCGACATTGATTTTCCTTACACCTTGGTGTCAAAATTCTTCTCTTGTTTTGATAAAACCCATACAGTTTGGTACGCCTGAAGCCTACCCGCGCGCGAGATACACCATAAGCCAAAAGTGTTTTTGCTTTTATCGACATCCACAACAGGAAGGCCATCAAAGGGTTTCCATCCATTGCTCTGCTTGGTTGCCCTGATTTTTTTGTATGAATTTATCCTTAAATTGTCTTTAACGATCCTCATAAGTAGAACTAGCGTGATGCTGTTCCTATCTTTCATCATACGATACACTTTTCTATAGTTAGTCATTTTCTTTTATACAGCTGCTTGCAACGGCGACCCCAACGCGAGGGATGGCTGCGATCTGAACTGCAAGACATGCGACAACTATGACCAGGACATATCGTGTATAGCCCTGTGCCCCAATCCCGGCGGCTGTGAATGCAAGACTGGTTACGTCTACAACGGAGCCAGATGCGTTCTGCCTAGAAATTGCCCTAAAAAAGTTTAACTTTATAAAAACTGTAAAATATTTAAAAACGCTTCGGGATACATAAATAAATTTGAATACATACTCTGTTTTTGATAATTCCCTTAATTACCTAGAATACCACGAGTCATTCCCGGTCCTAAGGTATGTAATTACTTATCCGGATACTTCTATAGTTGCTATAGTTGGTATTCTTTGCTTCTACGGACTTTGTGTTTACTCTACCTATATAATACCTTAGAATCAGAAGCACGCCATCTATATTTTCTTTTTAAAACTATTATTTGATCACAAAATGGCCTTAAAAATACGGTTGTCATCTCCACACCTCTCTATCTTTATCATCTAATCACGAAAAATGAGATTTTTCATATTAAAGTCGAGCTTTTCCTACTGAACAAAAATTTATAGGTAGTATTTTTTCGCAAGTTTCTGGATTATAAGGAATCAGAAGCACGCCATCTATATTTTCTTTTTAAAACTATTATTTGATCACAAAATGGCCTTAAAAATACGGTTGTCATCTCCACACCTCTCTATCTTTATCATCTAATCACGAAAAATGAGATTTTTCATATTAAAGTCGAGCTTTATCTACTGAACAAAAATTTATAGGTAGTATTTTTTCGCAAGTTTCTGGATTATAAGCACTAGGTATTTGCAATGTTTATACCCAAGACGAGTCAATAATTATCTGCCTATCTCCTACTGCATGCGTTTCATAATTTACTTCAGTATCTAAACATCTGGAAAAATAGTTTATTTGGCGCAACCCTGTGCAGCCTTGCTATTTCTTATTCCGTGTACATCTGGTACAAAAAATACTTTTTGCTTATAATTTTAATCATGTGAAAGTCATTGTTTACACACGTTTCTTTAAAACCAGTATATAAAGCAGTAACACTTTGTGTATTTGTCAGCTGTTCATAAGAGTTTGAAGAGAAAACTTCCTACATCATGTTCAAGTTTCTGCTTGTTGTATTGGTAGCCCTACTGGGTGTCATTGCTTCTACCTATGGTAAGACATACATTACATACATATATCACGTCTTTATCCCTTGCGGGGTAGGCAGAGCGTTAACGGCCGTAAGAATACGGTCGCTATCGCCACGTCTACCATTTTTGAGGATTGTTTTCCACGGTTGTTCCAGAAAACATGTGTATCACTATAGTGACAGGTTGTCAGCCTGTCGCCTAAAAATTGTAATAAACCAATACCCTCGAATCCCTTAGTTGCCTCTTACGACACCCGCGGGCAGGATGTGGGGTGATGCTATTCTAAGCCGGCATGACACGGCATGGTAAGATAGTTATTAATAATTTTATTTTTAAGGAAACCTTATTTTCCTGCTCAGCTTCTTTTCGTGTGGGGCCCGAGTCATCCATCGACCCGATGAAATTATAAATTTTTAAACCGCATCCGTAACGCAGCAGTCTGTCAGATCTATACTAGAAACGTCAATCCCCATACTAAAACCGCAGTGGTTGAGCGGTTTTAGAATGGGGATTGACATTTTTAGTATGGATCTCACAGACCGCTGCGTTATTTTAGCGTTGCTTTGTGCGTTAAGTGTGAAAAAGGTCAGATGCTAGCTCCAATTCGCCATACTAAACAACGTACGTAGGACGTAGGAAAAAAGCAGAAGCTTGCGCTGGCGTGTCTCTGTTACGATTGTTAAAGTAAATGCAAAGTATCCGTTAAAAGTGGGATGCGCTTAGGGCTGTATTTATAAACCGCACTCAACTCTGAGATCGATCTTGAGTGCGACTTTAAGATGCTGTTAGTATGTACTGACATTTGTCAAAGTCGCTCTTGAGATCGATCTCAGAGGTGAGTGCGATTTATAAATACGGGCCGCTAAGAGTGCGTCTCCACTGAAGCGGGGCAGGGATTTTGAGGTTCATAATTGGTCAATTCATGCCGCATTTAGCTTGGATTAGCGCAGCCCCGCTTCAAAGGAGACGCACCCTAAGTTTCTATAAATTGTTGAGTATCAATACCAAGTATTAGGAGACGGATTAGCCAGCGCTGTGTACTTATACAAGGAATACTGCTGCCCATTCCCCACTCATTCTTTAGTCGCTTTTTACTTCAGCCACTGGTAGAAATCGTGTGACACTGTTCGAACCCGAATCCCTAATAAAATATAGTCTTTCTTTTGGTGTGGGTCACCGAGTCGTCCAATGACCCGATGAACCCTAGTGTCAGAATTTTTCAACCGCCTTCTACAAGTAGCAGGCTTCTGACATGGTTGTGTAAGGACTGCCGTCTAAGTGATCATAGATAGCAACCAAAGACGGAACCTACGGCTTAACGTGCCATCCGAAACGCGGAACCATCTTACTTACAGACAATCGGGTGGTTCAGCCCGACTGGGAACAAATTCACAAAGTGATAAATATCAACTTTGTGAGTGACCCACCAACAATCGAACTCGGGACCTTCTGTGTCAAAGGCAGTCGCACTACCATTGCGCCACATCGGTCGTCAATAAAATATAGTACTAGCGTAGGAACTCACTCAAGGGCCAGCCAGGGCAAATTACAAGTATGGTCGTTCGAATAGGCCATATTTGAAAGCTTTCAAACCCATACTGAAGGACATGTCAACAAAGAAAAATTGATCTTATGTCATAGCATTAACATCATTTTGACAGCTGTCGAATATGATCCATTCAAACCGCCATACTTTAGTTGTGTTATATTATTCTACAGCTGCTTGTAACGGGGATCCCAACGCGATGGACGGCTGCGACCTGTACTGCAAGACATGCGACAATTACTACAGGGATGACATCTTTTGCCTAACCTACTGCCCAAATGACAACGGCTGCGAATGCAACCCCGGCTATGTGTACAACGGATTCAGATGCGTTTTGCCGGAGAACTGTCCAAAATAAGTGTTTGATTGTATCTAAAAATTATAAAGAACCTAATCAAAGTATAATAATTAACCAGCGAGAGTTATTTTGAATTATATTTACTTATTTTTTGACAATTTAGTTAGTTTTTACCTTGAACTCCCTCTTCATTCCCGGTCCAAACCAATTTTTTAGGTCAGTGGATGACATATTGCTTTCTGTTTCGAGGAGCCCGTGTATTTCCCCATCTTGACACTGGCAAATACACCCTGTAGAAAGAAGCCATATATAAAAAAAAATAGAATTGGAATGCGCACCACCGCGCACCATGCATTCAAACGAAAATTTACAACACAAAATGTGCGTGCAGCAAATGTTTCACGACTAAGTAAATAATGTGCGTGCGTGCGTGATAATCTATCTATCCCTGTCACACTTAGGTGAATTTCAAATTTTCATACTGGTCTCAGATGACGTCAGAGCTCGCCAAATTGCTAAACATTTTCGCGCATTTTGTGCGCACCCTTCTGTTTTAAGGGGAATCCCTAGCCAATTTTCAAGCGCACATAGATGGCGTTGAGCTAAACTGTAAATGTTTCTTTCTAAGGAAATGTATTTTATCTAGGTCTAGTATAACTGAAGCTCGACTAAGCACAACGCCATCTGGTATGAAATTATAAAAATTGGCGAGAGCTGGCTATTATAAAATTTTCATTAAACCACATCAATTATTTTATTAAATATCTGACAAGGAAATGATTCTTGTCTTAAATTTTTATTTTGTTAAAGTTATTTTCAAGGTTGTTTATTCAACTTTAAATTATTTACGCAGTTGTTCCTTTGTGAAGTTTAGTTTTGTAGGTAAAATGGACTACAACATAGCAACATAAAAATATCAGAAAGAGACGAAGCAAATAAACATTATACCTACAATAAAATCTCTACACCTCACATGCCGTCTCTCTAACTAGTTTCTCTAAACCTATATTATTTGTTTTGTTTCTCTATGTACATAATAGTTTGACCTCTAGGACAGAGGTTTGGCCATATAATCTATCCCACAAATATGTAGGAACGACGAGTCGATACGTGCGGAGCCAACCCTGCGTTTACAATTGCGTCCCAGCCCAGGTCCCAGCCAACGCAGTGTCTGTAGAGTCTCAGACGCTGATTAAATCACGTATAAGGAAAAAATCGTGAATATTATTTTAGTCTCTCGGACTTTCGATACCTAATCTACTTACTCATCTATTATTTTACTAAGTACTTTGGCCTTGGGATGTCTATATTTCCTCAGTTTAATAGAGTATTACAAATACTCGTTTTTGTTTTCTGCTTGACGCATTTGGTTTTTGAAAAGGCGTATCAAAATGAATATTATGTGCTTTGATTGGCATAGCAACAAAAAACACATACAAAAGATGTTTGCGTTGATTTAGATACTGTTTTGGTATAAAAGAGGGAGGCACTGCGTTGGTATCGGATAATTTTGTATTTTGCTTCAAGATGGTCAAGTTCAGTTTCATTATTTTGGCTTTTCTTCTCGTGAGCGTCATCGCTTCAGCTTATGGTAAGTGTCAAGTCTATTTTTTCTCATGTACTTATTGCTTTTAACATTATTTTTAGTCATGTAATTTTGTAATTTTTCTTGCTTATAAATATTACGTCGTTTTAGCGGTGGTATATTATTTTCACTCCCAATTATACAAGTACTTAAGTACTTGGCTAGAACTTCCCTAAGTCGTGTATATGCTTAATCGCCCACGTCACTTCATTCTCCTTGCCTTATCCCGTTCTCTGTCGGGGTCGGCCAGCTAACCTAGGGGATTTGACGGGGAACCAAGGTTTTACACAGAGCGACTGCCATCTGCCCTCTGCAACCCGAAGGCCATGAGACATAACATTGTGTTTCAGCCTTAAAGTTGTTTGACCTTTTTGACCTCAAACAAGTCAGTTAGTACGGGAGGTCCAAAAAAAAATTCTCACATTTCGACCTGTTTCTTGGGAAAAGTTGTTCAGCTGATTCACCCCTTAAAATATTTGCAGCTAATATTTTTACACTTTATAGAATAATATTTTTTTTCGCCAGGTGCGTGTGATGGCGACCCAAACGCGAGCCGTCAGAACTGCGAGTCCAGCTGTCCGGCTTCATGCAGCAATAGACGACCAAGGCCCAACTGCCCGCAGCGATGCGACGGAGCCCTCGGCTACTGCGTCTGCAACGGCGGCTTCGTGAAAAACGCACAGAACAAGTGCGTCAGGCCCAACCAGTGCTAGGACTGCTGAATGCTGGCTGGCATTTAAAAAAAAAAAGACGTAATGACGTAATGTTCGACGTGACGCTATTCTTAATTTAAAACGTTTCAGACTTCTATTTTCAAATAAAATATTTATGACATTTCAAACTGAGTAGATTGTAAATGAATTAAACATCTGTGACAAATGATAATAAAATAAGTATTTTTTTAATTTAAACATGTGTTTCATAATTATTATAATCTAAATTCCAATATACCTCTCAACAAAGAAGGAGTTTTTTAGTTTAGACTAGCAGATTGCCCAGCGTTTGCATCCGCTGCTAATCTTTTTCCATTGGAATAAGACATTTTCTTTAAAACTACACAACAGATTTTGATACAGTTTCTTTAATAGATAAAGTGGTTCAAGAGAAAGAGAAAAAAGAGAAAAAACTGCATCAAAATCCCTTCCGTAGTTTTAAGGGTCTAAGCTTACATACATAGAAACATTCGGACAGACGAGGGAAACCACTTGCTTTATAAAGTTCAGTTTGGTGCCTAATAAAAACGATTACCCCGCTTTAATGAGATTTTAATGTTTTTTATTCTCATAAATAAAAATAAGATTTTATACAACATCATAACCGTATTTATTATGGGAAATTTCCCCGTATAATTCACTCTGAGCACCATCTACTAGGAACTAGACGAATAAAAAAGATTACCATTGCCGTGCTGTGAGATGCTGCCTTAGAATAGCATCACCCCATTTCTTTCCCGGGGGATTCGTAAGAGGCGAGACTTGAATGTTTGATGTGTACTACAACTTTAGGCGACATGACAGGCTGACAAACTGTCACTACAGTGATACACGGCTAGGCTCGAAAGACGTGACGATAGCGACCGTATTATTTACGACCGTTAACCCTCTGCCTACCCTGCAAGGGATAAAGGCGTAATATGTGTATGAAATAGAATTTAGTGTACTACCCGCGTTAGAGATAAGCCTGCGGCAATGCGGCTACAAACGCTTTGTTAATTTAACTCGCATTTCCAACCACAACCAAACCTGGCTAATTGAAAACTACAACTAGTAACGAAAGCAGTTTCAAACTTATACAGAGGTTAGGAAAAGCATTAACATTCTTCCAAAGGATAAACTAGCCCGTGAAACTGAACAAGTCAACAAAAAACATTTTGGGCCTCCCATATAAAATGTACAAACCGAATGCGTCAGTTATGTGAGGCCAAAATATTTTTTCATATTTCGACCTATGTTCCTTGAGGAAAGTTGTTCAGTTTCATGGGCTGGGTCATCCGTTGAACGCAAGTAAATAATTTTCCTAACACCCTGTATAATGGTCACTATTAATTACGTACAAATATTATCAGGGTGTGTTCTACTCATAATACTAAACAACTTTCGTTTGAAACATTATTTCAGAAATATGAAAACTATTGGGAATTCTCAAAGAAAGTGACTGATATATTTTATTTAGGAGATTCGTATCTTTTTTCATAGTTCGAAAAAAAATGGTCCAGCCAAAATTTGTTCAGTTTTATGAGTAGAACCAAAGAGTACTAGGTAACTATGTAGAACACACACTGAAAGTATTTGTTTACCCTGAATGAATACGGTATGTATGCACGATGGTTCCGTGTTTCGGATGGCACGTTAAGCCGTAGGTCCCGGTTGCTGTCTATGATTACTCAGACGGCGGTCGTTACACAACCATGTCAAAAGATTGGTACTTGTAAAAGGCGGTTGAAAAATTCAGACACTAGTGTACATTGAGTCGTTGCACGACTCGGTGTTCCACACGAAAAGAATACGGTATACTGACTGCCGACTGAACTTGGCACCCATTTACATAAAAAAAAAACATCATATTTGTTCATATTTGTTCATATTTTTCATGATTATAATATGGCAAATATTGCACAACCTTCTCCGACGCGTAGGTGGCGATACGCTGCAGTAGGCTAAACGAGCGAGTAGGGACAGAGCGAGTTGGCGAATCGCGCTGATCGGCGAAAGGCGCAAGTTGGCTTACCGCGCATACTCCTGCTATGCATCACAATAAAACTGCGAGACATTTTTATTTTTAGCTGAGAGTGTAATATGAGGAAACGCTATTGTTATATTACCATTTCTTTACAGTTCATTGTTTTACATACGTAGGTAGTCGGTTGTGAAAGGCTTACCAAATTAAATATTATTCGACTGAAAACTATATTGTTATAGCCGTCTAATAGTCGTCCTCGATTCTGACAATGCTACGCCACATTTTACCAATAGAGGTAAAACTAGTTCTAATATGAGGTAAAATTAGAGAAAGTATAACATCTTTAGAGGAGGCTTTTGGCTGATGACGGTGGACGTCTTATGGCTGAAATGATGATGATGATGATAACATGATAAGTATAAAAGAGACAAAGTATTATACCAACGCATTTTTTACGTCAACGTCGGTTATTATAATGGGGAATTTAAAAAATCATTGCATCTGACAGACACATGCGTTTCGGATGCGCTGAAAATGCGCAGCAACAGACAAGTGCGGGAACCGCCGAGCATGAATTAACTAAGATAGGTGTCTGTGGAGATCGATGCCATCATATTTTCCTTATTGAATATGTTATTGGTATAAAAGGAGACGACACTTAGTAGATCTGCCTCATTATTGTATTTTTGTTTTGTAAATCGTAGTTCTCTATTACTTATATCATGTTCAAGTTCGGCTTTATCATTCTGGCTCTCACACTCCTAAGTGTTATCGCTTCAACTTACGGTAAGTGATAATTTTTACCTACTTACAAAGATAAAAACTTTTTTCCTATTTTTTTTAAAGATGGCATTTGATACGAAGGATGGCAGGTGGTTCCTTTATAGTTATACTGTGTACTTAGTGACGAAATACTGAAAACGGAAGTTCATGCCGGTATGGCGCGGCGTAATCTGGGGAGACCTATATTCAGCAGTGGATTGCTAGAGGCTGAATTATGACTATTATGAGATATGTGATATTTAAATAAAAGTCGTCATCCTAGCAAGACTTTTGCTATTACTTGTTTATTTTATTCAAGTCAAGTAGGTATAGTAATTAATACCTTTAATGTGCCTTTGTGTGTGAGGGGTTGTGATCACTATCAATATAGCATCGATGAATGATGAGTTCGTAAAACTGACACGTAACACGGAAATATACATTAACGGCGTACGGCGATTAGAGAGTGACTACTAGCACTCTTAGATAGGAACCTGTGATAAGATGGTACGATTACTGACTTTGCCTCTAAATGACTCTACATACAATTTCGCTACAGTACGATTTTTTTTACTTTTGCTACAGCTGAGTGCAAAGGTGACCCGAACGCAAGCAGAGCGGACTGCATCTCAGACTGCCCAGCAACCTGTGGGTCCCAAACCGACCCATGGTGTCCTCAAACCTGCGACCCTGTCAACGGCCACTGCGTGTGCAACGATGGATACATCCTGAACTCGCGAACTCAGAAATGTGTCACACGTGACCAGTGCCCCGGCAACTGAGGGGTTAAGAAAATGCTAGAAGATCTTATAACCTGCCCGAGTGAACTTTGATAAACTGTCACAACAATTTTTTCCTATATAAAATGATGACATACTATAATTAAATTGGTAGTACTTTTTTATGCAGCCTATGCAATGTCTCACTGCAGGGCAAAAGCCTCCCCTCTTCGCGCCACCCGTCTCGGTTTTGGGTCTGTGACTATAGTACCTAGGTAGTAGTTATATAAATATAAGAAAGCATTCCAAGTGCTTTATTTTTTCATATCAGGCTATAGTAGATTCTGTGAGTAGCACAACTTTCGAGTGAAAGAAATAAACCTAGTTAGATATTCGTCTTTTTCATATGGATGTTAACTAGAATAATACTTACCTACAGGCTCCGCGCCACCGGGTTACTAGAAGGCAAACTGCTATTATAGGTTAAATGTAACAACCTTTAGTACGAACAAGAGCCTAAGTAAGCACAGGTTGAAATGAAATCCAAATTGCAAATACTGTAAAATAAATAGAACTCGTGGGTTAAGTTAGTTTCTGCAGCAGCCTGTTTATTCTAAGCACTAAAGTAAAACAGTGTACAAAATACCATTTTGTACACTTTTGTAGCTGGAGAAAGGTTAATTCCAAACGAGGGAAACAAGTGTCTAAGTTCCTATTTTTAGTATTTAAATTGATGAATGTGTTATAATTTCCTATACTACTGTTGATGATAATTCTACAAGTGAAAAGTATATTTTTTGCCTTTGATTTATCTACAGAGATGTTGGATGTTCTGCTCAGTTTCTAGCGACAATATTTGAAAATTTCAATGCATAAAGATTGAAGCACAGAATGCGCTAAGTACCTCCGGGTAAAATATTCGGGCTATTTAGGGCAAAATATTTTATATTAGGTACATGTTTTGTTGTAGGTATACCTAATATGTTATTGCCAACATTAAATCAGATTCGGTTTATCTTCGTGTTGCAAGACCTTGGAAGTCTGTAAAAAAGTGTCGAGATCTGCTGTTTTTGTAGCCAGTGCAATAGAAGAACTCTATTTTATTATCTCTTTGCGCTGAATGTAGGTAGTTATATCACATCATTAGTGTAACCGAGATGTAAAATAGGCAGTACAAAATATCAGTGCATTCGCATTCGCATTGGACCGTTTCCAAAATTCCAAGCAGTTACAATCCATATTAGCGGCCACATTCTCATAATGAGAGCATCCGTATTGCACAAACATTTGCATTCACTGTTTATCTGGCTGCGAACATTTCCAATCAGAACCGATATTAGTGCCAGTGATAGTCTATGGATACGGCTTTATTGATATCGAACGGGTGATGCTATTTCAACTGCCAAACAAAAGTTTTAATGCTATAATATCTGTTACCATAAAACCCTTTCGCATCGTCACGGATATTGAAAATCGTAAGATAGGTATTTCGAATGGATAATGATATATCTATCTACCTCTTGAACCTAACGATGCTAAGAGGTCCACCCATCTAACCCCCGGTAGCAATCCAAAAAGAGAGGTCTTCTGCATTTCGTATTGAACACATTGAGGCGACTAAGAACCCGTAGAACTCCTGAGTAACCTAACAGAAACCACACCTTTAACCGAATAAAAGACATGATTACACTAGACTTTTGCCAGTGAAAAGCCACATTTTGACGGGTTACATTTCCCGGTCCTGCACATCGCCGCCGGTCGGGGTGAATGCAGCAATCGGGGCTCAATCTGCATAATGGATTGCTCGGCCGAACGCCCGGCCGGCCTCATTCAATTGTCGCGGCAGCGGCGTCGATGTGTCGTCCGTTATTACCAAATACGGAATTTATAATTTCATGGGTGTGCGTGTTTTTCAGTTTTGTTGGTTAGTGTATAATCAATTGTTTGATATTCTTCATACTACAACTATGTATTTGATTATTCACAAATCATACATGTCATACATGCTTTTTTCAAAAACTACAATCGTCATAAAATGCTATCGTTCATAATCACGTCACCGCAAAATGCCAAATCAACCGATAACTTCCATCAGTATAGCAGGCATCAATCTTTTGATCCAACCACTAAATAAAAGTTGAAGAAAGTGGTGGAAGTGGCTTCAGCCCAATCCCGGATTATTCCCTCCCCCTGACGACCCCGCCGTCACCCCGGAAGTCATGAATACGTAATTATTTCTCGACTATTAATATTTTTACCCGTCCCTGCCGCGTTGATTGCCTCTTGAATTTATTACCAACTCACGATAGACCATTTTCGTATTTATTAAGACCACCTGCCTAGCATCCAGAACGCAACTCTCGGAGTGAATTATGAGCTAAAGGATTTTCATAATAGAATATTTTATTTTCGTACGCTTTCTTTGGCTAAGAGGCTTTTGTTTTGCGGAAATTGTTTAGGCGAATATGAGATGAGAATTGCTTCGAGTGGTGGATCAAGTTTTTAATTGGTTGAGAAAAATTGTTTTAAAATGCTGGTGTGGCGCCATTCCAATGAAGATGTAAAAAATAAAGTACTATGACAACGTACTTTCACACGTCAGGGTGTGTTTGAGTATGTTGAATCTAAATTTACGGTAAAGATAAGTATTAATTAATTAGAAAAAGTTTTTGATAGGTATCTATATAATTAAAAATAATGTCTAATTCACACAAGACCAACAAATCCAGGTGTCTTATCTGGTTTCTAACGAAACAAAACTTGTTTTGTACTTTTCAGAGCACTTTTTACTGCTAACGCCGGCGTGTTTATAATTTTTTGAGTATTCATTAAATTCATATAAAATATTGTTTTAAAAAGTAGACCTGCTAGTCATTATGCTTATTCGGCAGGAGAGTTAGGATTTCGACCCTCAATATAAAGTCTTATAGGAAAAATAGTTTTTCGAAAACTGTCCCCGGAAACAGAGCAGAAAATACCTGCAAGTTTATGAATTTGAAATGTAGTTCCGAGCGGATCCAAGTGACAGTCAAACTAGTGGTAGCGCCACTGGAGCACGCCCCAGGGGAGTTCTTTGCATATTTGACAAACCATTTGTCAATGTTTGCTAATATGGCAGTTTCATGGAGCATTCACAAAAATAAATGGGATCATCCTACAGATCATCAAAGTGTTGTATGGATAGTATAAAATCTGTTCTAATTACAATCCCTACGGCTAGGCGTATCGGTGTAGGTAAAGGCCTTTCTAACCACGTAAAGACACACGAAATGGTTACCTACTCAATAACAACTTCACAACGGGACTAAAGACCGTGTTGTATAACGTAGATTAAAGTGAACATCATGTCAAGCTAACATCATGTTATACAGAATTGATTCATGTTATACAAACTCAATGTATTTAACTCTACACATGTGTTTTAACGTAGAATAAATTAAATATTGACTGCAAGTACTAGAAACAGGGTTCTTACCGCGATACACAATTTTGTTGAATTGTCAGATAAAGGTACCTTTTAGATGCCTATTTCTAACCACGTAAAGACACACGAACTGTACCTTTTAGATGCCTATTTCTTAAGGCGGCTACGGGAACGGGATACGTCAGGCTCAGTGGGCGGCAGGAAAGATGTACGAGCAATAATGCCGCCTTATCTAAGCCGGCTTGCTGGCCGACAAGCCAGATTTACCGCCCAGCATGAACACAACTCCCACACTATTGGAAAATTTCATTTACTATACCTACCTACCTGGAGCTCAATTTCTGAAACGTTTGTTTTATATGCTTGAATCACACACGTTCTACTTCTTTTTATCAATGCTTACATACCCTCAGAAATTCACACATATAAAAACATCAAAGTAAAGGAAATTTAAAAACGTATGGTTAGATTAGACCAGTTGTTTTGGACTATCATGTACGGAACCAAAAACAAACGATTTAGAAATTGGGCTCCTGAAATTTTTTCAAGGTTTCATTTCGCCACGTTAGAAGATTACGACGGGTCATTTCAGGAAGTATGACGCTGTTACTTTATCTATTTATTGAAAATCATTGTTTCTAATTCTAACATGTTCGTCATGCAGTCGCTACCAGCCGGAGGACGGCCAACGAAAGGAGCCTTGCTTAGTCGTGTCCTCCGCTGGGGAACACGCTTGTGGCACTTGGCGGAGCCATAAAACAACAAAAGACCAGTTGACTCTTCTAAAACTTTATTAATGATGTAGGAAAAAACCCTAAAAACAATAAAACTAAGTTAACACAGTGATGGTGGGTGAGTAAAGAATGAAGATGAATAAGCTAGGACAGATAAATAAGTACTCCGTATCCACTCCTTTTGTACATACATACATACATACATACATACATATATCACGCCTTTATCCCTTGCGGGGTAGGCAGAGCGTTAACGGCCGTAACAATACGGTCGCTATCGCCACGTCTGACATTTTTGAGGATTGTTTTCACTCCTTTTGTATTGTCTGTTAATTTGGCCTTCTGACGTATAATGTTATCCCGGACTTTATCCATTACCGATGTCAAAAAGTCAAAGAAGCCATTTCATTATTTTACTCTTCAGCTTAGAACTTACCCGTAAAATAAGCAGGAACAATCGCCCATAAATCTCAGTGTATATCCTAACTCAATAAACTGTAGTTTCCGGGCGGCCGCTAGCCATTCGGATAATAATGCAGCCAGTGAGGAGAGGTCTGATATTCGCAGATGGGCGCTGTGAATAAACAACGTGCGGAACTGGTCGCGTTACCATTGGTTCTCACTGCATAATATTTGCCAGAAGGATTGTATGTACCGACATTTGCATTTGGCGAGATAATGATCTAGGATTATAGAGTCTGACTATCTAGGTACTGGATTTAAGAGGAAATTTATCGCCGAGCGCTGATTTTGCTATCAATTTTTTATTTAATTTTGCATGCGTAAGTTGTATTGCACGTTTACAAATCACACAGATTTATTTTATACAACCTACTTTAATAAATTCTCACATACTTACCTCTGACTGCAGTTAAAAGTATCGGGTAGTAGAAATTGTGTTACGACTGCTAAGACCAGTCGTTGAGGTCTTCCGTGCACGCTTTTAGGAATCGAGCTCCAGTCAGATACTCTATCACGGCATCCAGCTGGCTAGTGTAACTCTATAAAATAGAAAAAACTAGCATGGATGTTTTTGATGCGTTTTGCATTCGACGCCATAATTTTTTTTCACTGGCCCAACCTATGCAGAGCTGTCTTATGTATGAAACTTCTCAGTCAGATCCGTTCTTCCCAGATCAGTCCAATACGTTCGTCTCAGTTCACTTCGATCCGTTCTTCCCATTTCAGTCCGATCCGTTCTTCCCAAAACATCTCCTAAGCAGTAACGATAGTTACTAGTTATTATTCTGTGCCTAAGCCCAGTTTCGCCCCAAGGACGTGATGGGCCTGTTTGTTTGAACAACCAATCAATTATTTCCGGGTAAGCACGCGCTCCCCACCAAGCCGACAGGCGTAGATTTGATGGCCGCGGGGCCAAAAACTATTAGACCATCACTAAAAAAAATGTATGAAACTTCAGAAATATTTCTTTAGTGGACCGTAGTAGGAGCATAAGCTAGAAAGCGACTATTCGCCTCTAACGAGCGAAACATATCATTTGCTTGGAGTGTGAAATCCGAAATGTCTGTTTGCCCTACGGACCGTTAACGATGTGATTCCACATACCTTGATGAACTTGCGCTAGATTTTACTGGGAAAACAATATACTGTTCTATGTTATAATTAGATAGGTTTTTAAGCAGGAGAGATAACCTAGTTTCAGACCATTTTATTCCATACTAAGGGACTCGTGGCTTGTATTACAATTTCAGATGTCAGGCTATTAACTTGTCACTATAGTATAGATAGTAAGATATCATTTGGCTACAAAACAGTTATAAACTAAATAAATACATCTCATAATTGGGTGCCGAAAAGTCAAGGCAACAATGTCCAGTGTCCCACACGAAGAGAGAGAGAAAGAAAGTGGTTAGTATCGATAGTTTGTTTCTTAGATATTAAATCTAATATTACGATATTACGATATTGCTTTGCATTGTAATATAAAATTGTCTACATAATTGTTCTCGCTGCGACCTTTATTTTCATCTGTACTATTTCGACAACTTTCTTTTGAACTAGTAACTTACTTCAAATATTCAAAAACCAATGCATCCTTCCATTTTGAAAAATCAATGTCCAGTATAGGTAGGCTGGGCTAAAATTTCCAATCGGCTCTGGAACATTTAAGAGCATTGAATGGCTATTGTGCTGTTCCCATTGTGTTTTATATTGAACTGGCCCGAGAAATGGCACGGCAGTGCACGATTTCAATTACATATTCGTACGTACTTCTCGTAGAGACGGGTAAGTGATCATCAGGAATATCAGTTGGTGACTAAAACTCTGAAATCAGGGTTCGTCGGGTTCAACGGTTCAGTATCACTTGAAAAGAAGACATGGAAACTAGGAAACTATTTGCATAGAACGATAGGTCGAAAAATAAATGTTATTACAATTTTACATACATACATACATATATCACGCCTTTATCCCTTGCGGGGTAGGCAGAGCGTTAACAGCCGTAAGAACGGTCGCTATCGCCACGTCTGACATTTTTGAGTATTGTTTTCTAAGGTTGTTTCGGAAAACATGTGTATCACTATTAGTGACAGGTTGTCAGCCTGTCGCCTAAAAATTGTAATACACCAATACTCTCGAGTCCCTTAGTCGCCTCTTACGACACCCACGGGAAGGATGTGGGGTGATGCTATTTTAAGCCGGCATCACACGGCATACAACACACGGCATATTACAATTTTAGCTAATCGAATAACTATTATGGGAAATAAAATAAATATTATCCCGATTATTGTGAAAGGTGAAACGACATAGTTTGTATAAAAGATATTTTACTTAAAATCAATATACGGCGTGTAATTTTTTTTCGAGTTCCCATACATATCACTCAGCTAATCGGAAATTTTGTATGGAAGGCTGAAAAACTTTTTTTTCTTTCCCAAAATAGCCCCCATATAAAAGGTGGTTCAGTTTCATGGTCTGAGCACGCCTGCAAAGTATTCGTTACACCGTCTCTTACACCCTGTATATTAAAGATGCTTTTCATTCATTATGTTTAAGTATTTCATGTTTAAGTATTTCAATATTAAAATAGGTACGAATGATTTCGCTGCCCCTTCCCTATTGGTGCTGACATTGTAAGCTAACTCGTATGGGTGGATTAGTTATTTTACAAAGCAATTGTTAGTATGGGACCGATTATATAGAATGAGTTCGATTGTATTGAAACGAATTTAGATAAGGACACACGAATGGGTTAAAATTGGTGTGAAAACGGGATTTACAAGTTTCAGAAAGATTGTTAAAAAAACTGAGACTAAAAGGACACATTATATTCGATCATTTATGTTAGGAAAAAAAGTTCAAAGTGGTAAGTATGTATATCTTTGTATTTTACTACGTATCGTTCGTTGTTTTCAGCACAGTAAACAGGTTGAAAGCACCTCGAACCAACTGAAACAAGAATGAAATGCTTTAAATTGGACACGTCGTACTGAACAATTTTCACTAAGGGGCCAATGCGAGAATGTAAGAAAAATACTGAAGCTCTTATGCAAAGTCAGTCAGTCGGTCGTGAATTTGGTATTGGAGTCAAGCATTTTTTTTTTGTTTTCCAGCATTTTAGTCTTATAATAAAAATTGTGCAGTACGATGCCCTATAAACACGTCTATCATGCAATTCCTCTGAAACATCGAAATTGGCCCGATATTTTTACCGATTTTACTCTTTTAAGTTGGAGTCATGTTAAAGTGAAGCCCTCAATTCTTTCTTCTGTGGTAGTGTTTATATTACACGAAAACAGGTAGGTATAGGTCACATAGGTAGTCGCACGTCGCACAGAGCAGGGTAGTCGGGTTGAGCAAAGACAATACTCACAGTGACAAAAGTGTTGAGCCCCAAAGGTATGACTCCGGCCGCGCGTGGAATGAAAGGCATATTCCAACGGGCCATGGCTATGAGAAGCTGCTTCCGGAACTTGGGAGACAGAAGTAACCAGTCCGATTTGTACGCCGACTCCATCACGAAGTTGCTCTGGGTTAACAAGGAAAATATAGCAAACGACGCAGTCCAATAGAAAACTTTCTAAGCTATCTTCATAGATGGTGCTGAGGTAAACTGAAAAAGTATCTTTTCGAGCTTTCGAGTAGATATCAATGTATCTATATAACTTAAATGTCAATATTTCAACATAACACAACGCCATCTGATAAGAAATTATGAAAAAGGGCAAGAACTGACAGAATATTTTCTATTTATATATTAATTCCCGTCAAATTACTGGATGTTCTTATAACAATAGTGATTCTGATTAAAGTTCAAAAGACACCACTAATAAATAGGCAAACGCACTATCCACTTTATCACATTGGTCGTTAGCATATGGGAAAACATTTTTAACGAATCCTACACACTCTGCCGACGAGACCCTATTCCGCATATATTGCTGGTTTTATTAAGATTATTGTAATGACATACAACAGCCAGCAATATCATGTATACATGCAGTGTCGACAGGGAAGTGTAAAATCCATTTTACAAGGCACTCATACTCATACCTCAGTCATAAGCAGTTCCCCAAAATAGCAGTAGAGGACAACTTGAAGTTGTAAGATGAAGAAATATGCAACTAGGAAAATGAATTCAACAGATCCTGGTTGAGCCTGTAACATACACATGAGTTAAAAACTATTTAGAAGTCTTCTAAGTATAGTTACGTCTGTCTACCTACGTACATCTTAACTATCTAACTATCATTGAAATTCTTACGGCCGTTAACGCTCTGCCTACCCCGCAAGGGATAAAGGCGTGATATATGTATGTATGCATGTATCATTGAAATCTACACAAAACGCATTATTAAAATATAAGAATTAAAATAGTAAAGTTCATATCTAATGGCAACCCGGACATCATAGCAAGTCTGGCCTTACTAAGTACCTACCAAACTCAACTTATATATCACTAGGCAAATCACACTGGACGTTGTTAAAAATACAGTAGAAATTGCAATGTTGAAAACCCCAGTTGCTTCGTCAACAAACCTGCAAAGTATAATTATTATAGACGTGTTGTAAATTGATGATATAGGAAAAAGAAACCAAAATTTTCACACAAGTGAAATCCACGAATTTCTTAGGAAGAAAGTGACTGGTGGCATAGTGTGCCAAGTTTTCGGTGCATACCAGATGACTTTTCCATAGCGATCTACATAATGAGTCAAACGTTCCTGAATGGTTTCATCAATCTCATCTAAATATCGATAAGCGCCTCCGTTCTCGATATCCAGAGCTTTGTCCGAATCACAAAGATGCTCCATGTTGTATCTGATGATCTTCAACTGAACCGTCGCCTGCGCATAATGGCATCCTATGAGGATATCCAGCGCTAAGTGGCCGAAACCGATCCAGCATATTGGGCCGTGCTCCATCGCAATGGTGATGAAAAACCTGCAATAGATAGTTGCTTCTGTAAAAGTTTACAGGAAAGCTTACAGACATAGCCTTTTTAGGCTTGCCAATAATCAAGTTAAGGCAGATATGACTTGACGTGGGCTTTGATAATAAATCAGACACTTTAGTAGTATGGCGTCAATGAAAGCAATTTGACGCTAACATGTAAATTGGACGATGTGGCGAAACCGAAACACGCCCACCTGCAGATCAGTCATAACATAGTCAAAGCATCAGTCTGTATTAAAAAGGACCCCTGTATATCTCTCAAACTATCTGGACATAAATGGGCAATACAAAATTGGGATCCATCATTGTAGTGAAGATTGCAACAACACGGACAGAGAGATATGCTGAACTGTAGAAGGCATTGATGATGTACATTTGGTCACCCTAACTTACCTTGGCCAAGAGGCCGTGCTGAAAGGGACATAAACGGGCACCACGAAATTGGGATTCATCATTCTGGTGAAGATGGCAGACCCGGCCCACAGCGTGGCGCTGCAGCTGATACCTATGATGATCCTCTTGGTCAGACTGCGGAAAGTCTCGCGATTTTCCAAAAGTAACTCCTCGTCTTTCTCGCTTCTAGGTGCGAAGATTGGATCTGTGTAGAAGTATTTTCTTATGATTTCAGCCACAAAATAAATATGAGCGACTGAATTATTGCTTAACAAATTTGAAATTATTTTACTACCATTTACACTTTTTCTCTAGCATGCATGATAGTAACGTGTGCGTGCACCAAATATTGCAAATACTGCATCATTTAAGTAGTAAAAAATATTCCTAGATTCATTTTGATCCTATAAATGCTTTCCTTAAATACTTCTAGCCTACTAAATAGATTAACCAAAGTATTCCTCTCAGGGCTAAGTAGGTGATCGTGCTTACCGTTCATTAGTTGCCGAAGCTGCTCCAACCTTGCCCTTCCCCAATTGATCGCTATCAGCTTGGCTATCAGGTTAATTTGCGGGATCTCTATCATTAGCCCTTCGAACGATTGGTCTTTGTCTTCTTCAAATTTCTGTGAGAGAGTAAAATTTTTTTGTCATTGGGTAGTTTTATATAATTTGAAATGTTAGTTTATAGTTCACTTGCATTTCGGACTTTTTGGACCGATAGCAATACTAGTCCGAACAAGGTGGCGCTGTTGGCGCTTTTACAGATCGAGGTATCATCTTTCAAGTTCGGTGTAAAATTGTTATAAATATGATTTTATGAGTATAGTCATATAACTATCATTCATTATGCACTTGACTCAAAAAAATGCTGCCTAGTGTCCTCACGCTCGCATACATATTCGATATATGTTTATATATAAATTGATCTCATTTTATGTACACATTTAAGTTATTAGGGTCCTTAAGTAAATGAAAAAAGATACCGCCATGTGCGCGGCATAAGAATGGTCCAAGTCCAAATAGTCTAGTCTAACCGGAACCAAAGAATACTAACCCGAGCTGAGCTTGAATTTACAAATAGATTTTTATATATTATACTTACAGTTATAAAGAACAGTGTATGCTGCAAGTTGTAACAGATCACGAACAAGCATACTAGGAATCTGTAGAAATAATGTAAGTACACAAAAAATTCTTTCTTTGGTTTGTCCAAAAGTTTATAATACCCAGCCCAACCTATGATTTTGTATAGTAAAATAAACGAATCAAAAGGTGTTACTTTTGCTACAGGTTTTATTAAAGCCATGATTGACGAAATAACGAAATCTAACTTCAATGATATTAGGATACTATATAGAAAATTAGCGTTAAGTTGCCGCTCTTTATAAAGGTGGGATTTTATTCTAGGAAAACCATGGTGTTCTAAAATTTTACACCATTAAGAGGTTACCAATTGTTTTCATTTTTAGGTATTTTATTGAAATTCACAAGAACTAGGTTTATGCGTTTTTATTTTTTTGATATATATTATAGCTTCAGAAATAATGAGGCACAAAAGTACACTTTTTTGATACTGAAAAATCTTCATGTTTGAGTGAGGTTTCTGACAAAACTGTACAAAATTTGGTCAAAAACTAAACGTATAAGCCTAGTTTAATTTATACCTAAGCGATCAAGACCAAAATTATAGAATTTGGTTAAAATTTAGGGGTAGGAAAACGTTAAAGCCCGTACCCCGATTTTACTCTGATTTCGAGGCAATTTCTCAGGAATCCTTCTACCTGTCTCTATCGCACATTACGGTACTTGCCGCGCGGGCACATAAAATTTGAAAAACCCACTTCGCGCGCGCCATGTCTGTGAATGATCGTCTTAACATTAATTAATTTTGAAACATCCCTTCGATAGGTTGTTATGTGTCTGTCGTAAAAATAATAAAGGTAAGTAAAAAGAGTAGCACATAAATATACGTAGGATAGATTTTTATTCATGATCAAATTTGTTTGAAAGAGAAGATGAGTTTAAAGGTTTTGTCGCACTTCTGATGTCTCAGTGTCCCAATACTGTTAATTATTTTATTTCATATTAGGTAACAATATAATGTTTGAATCTTTGACTATCCAGATTTGCTCTTTTTGAACCTACAAACATCTGACTGTAAGAACGTAATTGCTTCAATGAAACTTTATTTACGTCGGACTGTTTGAAATTTTATTAAATATATTTCACTATAGACAGACATAAAAATACATCCCTTGAATAATCAGTTCAGAATAACAAATTACGGTAATCTAATGACCAGTAATTAGTCAGGTTCATGATCATTCAGCATTATGTGAGCTTTAACTCAAGGTAGTAATTACCTACTCAGAGAATTTCCTTTTCACTAAGAATTTAACCTATAATTAACAATGTATAGATAATTATAACGTACAATCAGGTATTTCTAGGTATACCGTACAATTGTAATGTAGGTGAAATCACAATGTAGAGGAACGTATCGTTGCTACAAAATAAGAGAATTTTTATTAGCTTCAATATAATTTATTGTGGACAATAGTACAAGCTACGAAGTTCAGTGTTGCTAGATATACTTATATCCTTTAAAAGAATTTGTGGCTGCTTCGGTGGCTGTTTTCTAGGTATATACATTAGTAAACTCCCTATAAGATGGCTAGTAGATAGCTAATATTTAGTAGTGTTGTTCATTAGTGAAGGTATCTGCATCGGCTTGCAGCAGGTGTTTGCTATTCACTGTAGGGCTTAAAATAATTAAATAATATAGTAAGTTAATTATTCTATTTTAAAAAGCAAGAGATTTGGTGCCACTGCCTTTGTTATTCTTAGACTTCAAAACTGTGAAGAGTGTATATGCAGAGCGAGTTATCTGAAACAAGTAAATATTATAACGCTTTAATTAGTACTATATGTCTTCTAAACTCATTTTTAAGTCCTCGAATCCAAAGGTCGTACCTGGCCTGAATGATGTAAATAAATGTTCTTGATATGATCCTTGCCTGCATTCAAGATTTAGACTACAAATTTGAGAATTTAGAAAGGGATGAACTTACTACAAGGGAAGGTAGTCAAAAGGAGAAGGCCGATGCCCGTGGGATCTGATCCAGCGTGGTATATCGATCAACAGCTGTCGTCGAAACCTTGGAGACAAAGACAACTATTTGTCGTAAAAGACAAGGATGAACTAACCGAGAGAAAGGTGGCCAAAGAGAGAGGCACAATGCCGGATACCGTTGGAGTGATAGGTCTTATCCAGCGTGCCATGGCGATCAGAAGCTGCCGACGGAATCTTGGAGATGCAGACAACCATTCGCCTTGGTACAGTGAGTTAACCACCTGTTGGCTCTGCAACGCAACTTTAGGTTATAGGTACAGAACTTAGTAGGAATGACAAAATAATCGTGATGAAAAAGAAACGATAATATTTCAGCTCTTGAAACAGGTTTCGTGTTTACTTAGATCCCTCTCAGGCAATGCACAACATTTGTAAAATGTCATTAAAAAACGCACAGACAACCAGTGCCATGTTTTCGAAACTACAGGCTACACGTCTACAGGTGAAATTGAATTTACATTGCGTAGCGGGTTAAAAATCCTTGTTTTATAATGTCCCATCGGCTACGCAACGTAGATCCAATTTCATCTGTAGACTTGTAACCTGTAGTTTCGTTGCATGGGCCACCGATGTCATGCGTGCGCCGAGTGACGCAAATGTAATTTTTTCTCTGTGATAAAACGTGTGTAAATAAAAAAAAGTATTTCATCTTTTACTTACCTCATGATGGACGAGTCCCCCATAATAACAATAAACGAAAATTTGAGATTGTGATGTCAAGTAGTAACCCACGCTAAAAACAAAAGTCACAGAGACCATATCGACCTGTGGATAAAAAGCATTAATCTGATACCTACATGAACGTTATTATTATGAAATGTAGAAATCTGAATCATGGTCAATAAATCTAAACCCTTGGTCTAAATAATTGGTCTAAAATTTCTTTTGCTTCTGCAACTACTTGCAAATTGTTAAGCTGTCTCTGTAAAGGTAGAGGTTGCCTGGAAGAGATCGCTACAAGCGATAAGGCCGCCTTTGCTTACTTTTAGTTATAGTATATTGTACCGTTTTGTGTTTTAGTATTGTGTTTGTTGTAAGCAATAAAGAGTCTATCTATCTATCTATCTAAATAAATGGTAATTTTTGTATGAAAGGAAAAGCCCCGTAGTCTTTGACTTAGTTTTATTGGTTGCTTCACCCCTCCAAACACTTTCATACAATAGTCTTTAAAAAATTATGTTCATGACTGTATTACCGGCCAAAACAATATTATAACAGTATCAAATCAGTGTTAATTACTTACCGAGCTCATTTGGAAAATAGCAAGGCAAGTGCAGATAGCGTTTACGAGAAACTGTATCGATACAGACAAGTTGAAAATGGAATTCACCTCTTCAGTAAACCTGAAAAAAAAACGTAAAGAAAGAAGCATCGATCTCCAAGAGGGAAATAGCCTGTGTATAGGTAGGTAATGAAAATACCACCCAAGTGACTAAAGCATTTACTGGTACGTACACAATTGTTTAATTATTAGAAATAGTTTGTAAAGAGAAAAGGGAGGCCTATGCCCAGAAATGAGACAGTCTATACTGTTTGTTGACTGACTGTCTACTGATATCATAAAAATAAGTAGAGACCGGATTATATGCAACATAAAAATCCTGAAATATGCATGCAAATAATCACGAAAAATGCTTGAAATATGCAAGAAAATCGCCAAAATATGCAAGATCAATCAAGTTTTAGATATAAAAACAAAATAGTATGCTATTTGCGATGAAAATAGCTCAGATATGCAAATGCATATAATCCGGTCTATAATATTATAATAATAAGAAACAATTTGAAATAGGTATATGTAATGTATTATCTAGGCAAGCATGTACCATCTTCGTCTGCATCTCCACTTACCACCAGGTGAGATGACAGACAAATGCGGGCCTATTACATATAAAAATAAAATGCTAACTAACCAAGAAACTCTTTCATATCGTTTGACATATTTAACAAAACGATCGTGTAACTTTCCATCCAAAATATCCAGATATTCGAACCGTATGTTTCGTTGTTTCATCCTGACGCTGTCAAACAAATGCTGCAGGTTATAGTTGATGATCTTCAATTGGACCGTCGCTTGTGAATAATGTGTTGCTATGTTCACATCCATGTTTAGACTCCCTACAATTACCCAAGGAAAGACAAAAAGCGTGTTCAGGAGATCTGCCAGTATGAATCTGTAGGAAAAAGAAATAACGAGAGTTTAGGAGGTTAAATGAAATATAGGTTAATGGCAGACCAGCGTTATCGACAAGTTATCATGAGCCTTCGTCATGTGCGGATGACTTCTTTTTAGTCTGTGAGCTTCATCAATGATAAAAAATATGTATTTGAAACACAAGACTTGTAAAATACTGCTAATTATTTTAAAAAATTGTCTTTTATGAAATATTTAAGGGCAGCTAATTGTGGGTTGAAAATGTAGAAAGTATTTCACGATTTCCGTTTCCCTTTCATACATTTTTTTACATATTTAGTTACTTGTTGACTCTTACTTTTTTAATTTGTTTAAGTAAAGTGGAGGGAGACCTTTGCCCTGCAGTGGGACACTTCAGGCTTATAATAAAAATAATAAAAAAGTTTACATATATTAGGTTCTCATTACCTTCACCCTTTCACCCTACACCTACCTCGGCCAGGTGTTCGTATCAAAAGGTAAATACGCGTTTATAGTTGTGTTAGGATCTTGAAACCTCTTCAGGATGGGACCTCCCATCCAAACCACAGAAACTAAACAAACTAAACCCGTCACGATGTCTGACATTCGGATCATTTTGTGTGCGTTCTCTTTGTGGAGTTTTTCGTCGTGTTCGCTATCAGCTCCGAAAATAGGATCTGTAAAATCAGTAAGAAAACAATTTGTGACTGAATGAATCCAGCTGCATTTGACTGTAGGTAAAAATTACATACACGATTATGTTTTTAAACTTATTTCTAAGCATATTGAACAACTGTCGAAGATATACTCTTAAGTACTTGAAATGTAAAGGGTATTTTTTTCTTGAGAGTATTGGTGTATTACAATTTTTAGGCGCCAGACTGACAACCTGTCACAACTACAGTGATACACATGTTTTCTGAAACAACCTTGGAAAACAATCCTCAAAAATGTCAGGTGTGGCGATAGCGACCGCATTCTTACGGACGTTAGGTAGGCAGACCCCGCAAGGGATGAAGGCGTGATATATGTATGTAATTTCAATATTCGAATTTTCTTTGTCGTAGGGATTTGACATGACCGCTTCAAAACATTTTCAAAATGCCATTTTATGATGTTTATCGATGACAGACTTTGCAGTTTGCTGCCAGAAAAGTAACTCTGAGCTTAGGTCCCCTACGTGATGTGCCGTATGCGTTGGTTGGCACAACAAATAGTAATAATATGATCTAAGTTAAATTAAAAATCTACGTATACCTTCCATCAGCTCCACAATTTTATCAAATCTGCTGGTGCTGACATACAAACTGCCAGCTTTGATGATCAAAAGAGCCATAGGCATTGCAAATATTGCTGATTCTACCAGCTTTTCATTATCTCCCGTTAAGGCCATCTGCAATACGTAACGGTTAGGTAGAGTTCTATGTCCAATCTTAGTGTTGAATGTACACTGTGAAGTAAGACGCAGAAACGTTGACAAAATGGGTTGCCAATTGTAAGTCAGTTACCAACAACAGCATGGCTAACTATCCATTGCTGAAGAGCTAATCCAATGATGGAAAAAAATGGCGAACTAATACATTTCTCACCTGCACCGTATGTATAGTATGCTGTCCAGCGTTCATAGTTAGTATAATAAGCGCTATTTTCCGGTATAGTTTGTGACAGGCGTTCGTGAATTTGTTCCTGGGGTTACGCAGTTTGGCATATCCTGCAAGCACCAACCACATATTCACCCTACTAAAGGAATCCATTGGTTTTATTCTTCTGGATTTTTGGTGCGGCATCGTTTATGGCAAGAAGGTTTATATAGGAACTAGAAACTAACTGGAACAATATCTCATCTAAAGTTCCTTCCTGATGACGGAAGTTGCTTTGAATACCTATAGAAAATAATTTTTGAATGTCAGTTAAATCTGAGAAATTAATCGGCGCTATTATCGGAAATGGATAATTACCACGATTAAGCAGTTTTACTTCAAATTAATTGTAATGTACTTAAGCAGTTAAAATTACAATAATTAAATACAAGGAAAACAGTAAATAAAATCCTGCTAGAATGGTTGTCCTGCCGAAAAAGATAAGAATTTATAAATTAATAATTATTAAACGAGTAATCTATGTATTATAACTCAGAAAATAGTCAGGCTCTTTCAACTCTCAAGCAGTCTGATCAAATAGTTTCGTTTTCTGTTGATATAATAATATTCGCAAACACCCGTAGGCCACGAGAAAATTTTTCGCTCGTTTTACCTATGTAGAGACAAACTTCTGAATCTACACACCCTAGCTCCTCTAACTAAACCTTCACACACTCTATATTTCAATCTAAATGTATAGCTTGTCAGTTTGCGCAGATATTTCAGAAAAAAATGACAAATAGGGGAAAATGAGACTAGCGGGAACTTGGGACACGATCGACACCAGCATCTCTGAACCATCTTTAAGCCTATAACGTTATAACTGATTGATAAATGTAGAGTCCAAAGTTTTCAACCAGTTACAACGTTATAGCTGGCTCACAGATGCTGGTGTTCCAAGTTACCCGCTAGTCTCATTTTCCCTCATTTGACTGTACTTCAAAAACTAGTGTGATGTAGAGTTTATGTAGATTCTAAAGCTTCGCTCTGCAGCAGAGTCTCTGCTTATATATGCTCTTGTCTAAGCTATATTGTTCGTGAAAGAGTTTTGATGGGATTCGTTTTTGAGGACGCCCAAAAAAAACAAACAAAATATTCAGCAAGCATTTATTATAGTTATAAAATATTATTTCCAAGGCCATACTGGCTGTAGGCTAGGCTTCCTTGTTAGTTTTCACTGTTAGTACCAAATTTTTAACCATGAAATATTATGACACATATTGATCACTTACCTATTGACCAATAATATCTTTATTGTTTTTACTCTTCAAAACTGTAAAGAGAGTGTATGCGGAGCGAGTAATCTGAAACCAGTAAATCATACCTACAAATATACATTAAAAGAAAACGAAATCAATATTTTCTAGAACAATAAGTAGAATTGTCTTACTAGATTCACACACTACAAACACACACAAACCTAGTAACTTTTAGGTGTTTTATCTACCTAGAAAGGAAAGTTAATTAACTGAACTTACAGTGAGCGAGGTAGTCAAAGAGAGAGGCACGATGCCCGAAACTGTCGGCGTGATGGGTCTGAGCCAGCGAGCCATGGCGATCAAGAGCTGACGACGGAATCTCGGAGACACAGACAACCACTCGCCCAGGTACAAGGCGTCAATCGTCCGTTTGCTCTGGAATACAGATGTTTATTTGTAAGTTGGTTCAATAGGCAACAGCTGGATCCCGAGAATCATTGTAAAGGATCATACAACAGATATTTATTGTAATATACTTAGCGAACTACAACTACAGTTAAGAAGGGAGACGGTCTATACAAAATTACCTGATTTATCATTTCATTCTTGTTTTTGATTTATTTTTCAGTTTTTCACATTTGATCTAGTTACACACCACAGAGCCCCCACATAGCATCACCCCATCCATTTCTTTCCCGCGGGTATCGTAAGAGACGTCTAAGAGACTGGAGGGATTCATGTGTATTTCCATTTTGGGCGACAGGCTGACAACCTTTTCATCGGACGTGGCGAAAACGGTAATTTTTGCCGTATATATTCTGCCTACCCCAAAGGGATTGATTTAGTTACAAGTACCTTTAAAATATGAAGGTCTGAATGACTACACCTTACCTCATGTTCGACGAGACCACCATAGTAACAATAAATGAAAATTTGACTTTGAGTTATAACGTAATAGCCCACGGAGAATGCGAAGGTCACAGAGAGCATATCTGTCTGAAAAAAAAACCACAGGTATTTAAATTCTTCATTATTTTATTGCTTCATGGCAGAATGTGTTTGCTTGTTTAAAAAACTCGCAAAACCTTTGATGGTGTACAATATCTGACAATCTAGCAAGGTAACTTTCGCTGTACCCGTATTACTCCTACTACTATTACAGTTTGCGTGGCTGTTCTCAGCGATTTACCAGATCCTACAACGAAGCCTATAGATAGAGTATAGTGAAGATATTCAGGTCTATAATTTGTTCTTCGATACCTACCGAACCCATTTGGATAATAGCGAGGCAAGAGGTAATAGCTGTCACGACGAACTGTACCGAGATAGGAACGTTGAAGATGGAAGTCACCTCATCAGTAAACCTGTAATGAAATCAAAGGACTTAAATGAACACAAAGAATCTCATACCCACAATATCTGAAATATGCTCAGTATAAAAATATTGGGAGAGAAACTCAAATTATTAAGTCATCAATGTACATACAATAAAATGGATTTCTGTTCATTTATCACATAAAGACAAGATAGTTAGTTCAAAATTACAAAAATTACTTACCAGCAAACTCTTTCAAAACGTTTGTTAAGATTAACAAAACGGTTTTGTACGTTCTTGTCCAAAACGTCGAGAAATTCAAACCGATTGCTTAGTCGTTTATTCCTGACGTTGTCAAACAAGTGTTCCAAGTTATAGTTGATGATCTTCAACTGAACACGAGCTTGCGCATAATACGTCGCTATGCTGACATCAATGTTTATGTTCCCTATTGCCACCCAAGGAAGTACAAAAAGTGTGTCAAGGAAATTGGCTAGTAAGAATCTGCAAAAAATATCACTTACGAAATATCAAAAACTGGAAAAACCTAACTTGAATGATCACAAATGCATTGCAATAAAGCTCAATTCATAACTATAACTAATGATACTACACCGTATCCTGTATTTGGGCCTGTCTGACACGCTCACGACTCGCCCATATTGGTATCGCATAAGCTTCTATTCCTCCTGTCGCTCATTCACTCTAGATTCTTCATTCATTATTGTGTACAATTAAAACTAAGTGTGAACTTAGAAACTAGATTACAAAGGTGAACTTGTCTCTTTATAGAGATCTCTTCCAGTCAACCTATACAGTAGAATTAGAGATACACCTACCTTGGCCAGGAGTTCGTGTGAAATGGCATGTACGTGACTACATTGATGTTAGGATCTTGAAACCTCTTAATGATGGGACCACCAATCCAAAAAAAAGCAACCACCCACAGGATTATCGTTCCGATGTCACATATTCTTATCATTGTGTCTGCATTTTCACTGTGGAACTTTTCGTCCTGTTCACTGTCAGCTCCAAAAATTGGATCTGAAAAATAGTAGAGACAGAGACAGCTAGAGGGAATCCTAGTGGATGCTATGAGTGTGATCAAGCCTCTGCCTGGAGTACGGACTACGGCATTCAAGCGCTTATCGCTTGCGCCAGTATGACATTACTGAAAACTCTTATACATAAAATATACGTCTACCTTCCATCAGGTCAGCCAGTTTTTCAAATCTGTTAACGCGAAAATACAAATTGCCAGCTTTGATGATCAAAAGAGTTAGAGGTATTGCTATTATGGCTGATTCCAACAGCTTTTCAATATCTCCCAAAAGAGCTAACTGCAACAGGATGAAAGTAAAATTCAAATTAATGTACAGAGTTTTAAGCTGAATTAATCGAAAATGAACATTTCTTCACAAGGAACTTTGGCAAAAGTGTTCAGTTTCATGGGCTGGTACATCGCTTAAAAGGAACGTAGTACCTACTCTTCCTGGCACCCTGTATAGGCCTGAGGGTTGACCATATTATCAGTCTACGGGTATGACCACAGTCTATAAGCAAGGTTAAAGGTCACTGCATAAGCACAAAAGGTCTGCCTGTCTGGCACCATGCCGTGCTGGGTGTTGTAAATGGTATGGAAGTCAAGTATTACCAACTACGGTAGGTATCACATATAAATAAAACATGATTTTAAAAATAAGATAATTTTATATAACCTGCACTGTGTGAGTAATATGCAGTGCAGAATTGACAGAAACTATGACCAGCGCAATTTTCCGATACAATTTGTGGAAAAATTTCGAGTACTTGTTCCTCGGGTTCCGAAGCTCGGCAAATCCCGCAAGTATGAGCCACATATTCACCCTTGCAAATGAATCTAGTGGTTTAACTTTTCTCGATTTGTGTGACATTGTTCAGTTCAGGGGCTACCTACTCGAAGGCTTACGGTAACCTCTGAAAATCTGAAGACCAATGTCTTCACAATTGAAGAAACTAAACTGTTTGAGCCAGTTTTATTACTGTTTTAATTATTAAAAAAAGATGATTATCTTGATTGAGCTATTTTTGTGATATTAAGGTTGTTTATAATAATTATGGTAATTATCTACAGCTACTTAAAATAATGACAAAAACTGTGATTAGCATAATTGGCTGTTAGTTAGGACAGTTTAACTAATAAAGAAACAATATTAGTTAGGTAGGTTTAGCTACAAAAATAAACAAAGGATATTGAGCAAGCATTTATTTTCTAGCTAGAACATTCTTATTTCTAAAGGATGAACACGATCAGGCGGGTGGCAACCAGACCTCGAAGTGCTGGCCGTACGCAAGTTTCTTCCTCAATGCAGCTTCGAACACCGCGTCCCGGGCGTCGTCGCGCGCTGCACGTGAATCGCGCGCAATTTCACGTGCTACCTCACGCGCGTTTCGCACGAGCTTTGACACTTGCGCTACGCTCTCACGTGCGTCTACCATTGGCATCTGGACAAAAAAATTAAAATGTTTTCAAAGGACTTCAAAACTGGGTTACAAATCTAAGGGCAAGAAATTAGAGCTAAAGTATTACGTCACAACAATATAATATACATAAAATGACCAAGTATAGATTTTGACTGAACTGTGTTTATGAGATTTGGGGGGAAGAGGAGTTAGAGCATATAGCTAGGCTCCATGTAGGCAATTATGCTGTCGTGTCGCGACGACATCTACGTTAAAAAGTTTGCGTCTTCTAGAGGCTCCCACTGTACCTGGTCATCCTCCGGCCAGGTGTGCGGGTATATCCGCACCCACTGCCCCACGCGCCCCACGGCGCGGTCCCAGCGCATGCCGTTTCCCCACGAGCAAGCACTGAGCTCGCGTCATCTAGAAACTCCACTGTACCTGGTCATCCTCCGGCCAGGTGTGCGGGTATATCCGCACCCACTGCCCCACGCGCCCCACGGCGCGGTCTCAGCGCATGCCATTGCCCCAGGAGCAAGCACCGAGCATGCGTCTTCGAGAAGCCTCACTGTACCTGGTCATCCTCCGACCAGGTGTGCGGGTATATCCGCACCCACTGCCCCACGCGGCCGCGGTCCCAGCGCATCCCGTTTTTCCACGAGCAAGCACTGAGCATGCGTCTTCTAGAAGCCCCCACTGTACCTGGTCATCCTCCGGCCAGGTGTGCGGGTATATCCGCACCCACTGCCCCACGCGCCCCACGGCGCGGTCCCAGCGCATCCCGTTTCCCCACGAGCAAGCACTGAGCATGCGTCTTCTAGAAGCTGCTGTGGAATAACCTCCGCGCCAGGATTCGTCCACTGGTTCCGTTGGGGTTGCTGTTGCGTTTGATGATGACTGGAACATTGTTTGGCCGAAGTTTAATAAAAATAATACGTTTTTCATCATCATCATTTCAGCTGGAAGACGTCTACTGCTGAACATAAGCCTCCCTCAAAGATTTCCCGATTTCCCGAAGTGAACGATTCTGCGAAACTTGTATCCACTGGCGTCCAGCGATCTTCACCAGATCATCTGTCCACCTTGTGGGAGGCCGACCAACACTACGTCTTCCGACCCGTGGCTGCCATTGAAGAACCTTTCTTACCCCGTAATACGTTTTTAATCTTTTTCGAAACAGACGCTTTGTGAGAGCACAGAATAATAACTAGTAACTGTAAAAGTAGACCGATTGAGAAAGTAGACAGATCGGTCATGAGGGGATTTTAGTACTGAATGAGTAAATATTTGAAAAGTTTTGCAATTACGTAAATAAAGCTAGCTAATAAGAACACTACCCAGGTGACAGTGAAATTCAGGAGTTCTTATTTGTACCTACAAAAACCTGCCTGTATGGCGACTAAGGGACTCGAGGGTTTCATGTGTATTGCAATTTTAGGCGACAGGCTGACATCCTGTAACTATAGACGACAACCCTCAAATATTTGTCAGACGTGGCGATAACAACTGTAATTTTATCATCGAGGTAATATGTGTACGCTAGTACATATTACCTCGATGAATTTTATGCATGTTAACGCCCTGCTTAGGATAAGGCGTGATTTGTGCGTGTATGTTTTTCCTGGCGCTCCTACTTATAGTCTAACTGACCTGATCTACAAAGCTGCTTCTGCAAAATGTGTTGGAACTGTATATGTAGACTGCGGTAGGTAATAATTTTCCATCAGAAGCTTACGGCCCAGCCTTGTTATAAACTACGTAAGGTGACTTACATCTAATAAACTTATTTGTAATCTATTTTCTCCCGTAACATGTGATAATCAAACTTACGTGATTATCAGTGTCAACGCCAGATTCCGGCGCAGATTTCGAAGCCCGTCCATTGTTCACCTCTTTATTCCTTTCAGCCGCGTCCTGAAAATAAACAACGCAAGTTCTATTGAGCCGAGCACGCCAACATCGATAACCGACCGATGCCGCCGTTGCTCAACTTTTGAACACGCGATACTGTCATTTTTATACTAAAGTTTACTCCTACAGTACAGGGTGATCTTTAGTTACCGCACATCAATCAAAATTTGTATGAAAATTATGTCATAAAATACCTTCCTACGCATCAGTTGCTTAACAAATTGAATCTTTGTAGAGCCGATGGAAACCTAGCACTTTGGCAAGAGCAACTTTCACTAGTAAACTACTAACTAGTTTCACTAGTTAAGAAGGAAATAAGCCAAATATAGCTAAAAAGGAATCTCGCTCACACTCTCATCGTTCCATCTGGCCGAAGTAAGTATAAAAATATGGACCAGAGGGCGTCTAACGGGCATAACCTCAACTAGAGAACCCGGGAACACAGATGTGACTAGCCCACTGCCACTGCATTTCTGAACTACATTTCTACGACTATATCCGTTACTATGGCAGATAATCTCATTCCTCCATTAGTGAGATCCTGAGTGAGTATGGACCTTTTAGCTGTTTTAGCTTTGATATGTCAAAACTTTTGTCACTTACTATAAACTTGTCAGCCATCGGTGGTTGTAAGTTGACGCAGTTGATCGCCATTGCGCGCCTACTACGTCTGGCGCCGCGACGGTGCACCGCCGTGGCAGCCCTGGGCTGCACTTTAGGAACTCCACTCTCGTCTTCTGAACTGCAACTACAGAACAGGATGATGTAGGGTAATCGAATTCTAGAACCGTCGAAATTCGGGAGGAACACTGATGTACGAGGAGAGTCATCATTGCCTCTTACGTCCGTGACAGACGATTTCATCAGTGTGTGAGGCAAGATTTTTTTATCCGCACGACGCGGAGACGCGAAGTTTCATTTCCACAGATACTTTGCCTGGGACGCAATTTTGAACAACGCAGAGTTGCCCGCCCAGGACCTGCGCTGCAGGAGTCGATACTTGCGGAGCCAGTTCGGCTGCAGGAGTATGCCACACGATAGACCTCTGTCACACGCAGGCGCGGGTTCTCCATCAGGCGATGGAGAACCCGCTCCGGATTTAAATGTAGAATTGCCCTTTTCCAAGACCCTGGTCTGCTTAAGTCGGGTTGGGTTTCTCCCTCGATCACTTGTTATCTTACGACCCCCACAGGAAGAGATGGGGTGGTGCTATTCTACTGTGCCGGCACCACACGGTACGAGGTGAGTACCGTTTTCCAAATATGTAATTTGCCATGTAATACTAATTTACATGTTGTGTCATATTTTTGTTACTGCGTGAGCTCGTTCCATCATTGACTTTATGTCAACTTACTAAAAGACTTCACCCAAGAGCAGACCCTTCCTAAAAACACCGTAGTAAAGTTAAATTCATCAATCGTAAAGCAGCATGTCTTACTTATTGAAAATAGTCTGTGGCGGCCCTTGGAACTGCGACAACCCTGTATGTCTCATTGGCAGCCCTAGCAGGTCAAACAGCTCGTGCAGCATGGGCTGTTTCACAGTCATGTCCGCCTCGCAGTTCGCTGCAAGAGCTGGAGATAGATTCACCTGGAATGAGCAGAAGAGTTTGCCTCATTATAAGTGGAACAGTATAGAGTGCGCTAGTCCCTCAGTCGCCTCTTACGCACCCACGGGTAGGAAATGGGGTGATGCTATTCTAAGCCGGCATCACATGGCATCATTAAAAAGCATAATAAAAAACGTAAAATCAAGTTCCTAAAGAAAAGGGTGCTGACAGCCTACACCTATACTAAGCGTCAACGTGCGGATCCTCTGCCAGACAAGCCTCTCTGCAGCATTCCCATCGTATTACTAGAGATGTTGCTGTACCTCTATCAGCCAGGGTTTCAGAGAATCATCCAGCAGGACATCGAACCCGTAGAACTCGAAGCAGTTCCTGGCGGGAGGTGTGCCGGTAGCCTGGGCCAGCAGCGTCAGCGTCACCAGCGCCCGGATCCTCTGCCAGACCAGCCATTCGGCTGCTCCCCATCGCCCTACTAGAGCTCTTCGCACTTGCTTTAAGGTCCATTTGCAACCTGAGGAGACGGCATAAAGATATGTAAAATTGTAGTTTCTCTGACGTTTTCTATCTTTGAATTGTGATAGCAGTTACATGCTAAAACGTCCGTTAGAACCAATTTTGGAATAAGCATGTATATAAACATCTGTAAAAATACCTAAATTATGAAATAATTACCATTTCCGATTCGCTCCTTGCATTCACCGTACCGCGGTCCAGATTTGTTCAAAGACGAGTTTGTCAAGTGTCTGTAGGGGTTGTGAATATCTGACAGGGTGTATTTATCCGTTCCTATAAAAAGCACAAACTAATTTATATCACGAAATATAAACATACACGATATGTCATCAGCCTCTAAAAGAAAGAAACTAAAGGTGTTTCAGAATCACTTTACATTCCAGTGAACAAAGATTGTCTGTATTTCTTAAATAGTACTTACCAAACCTAGCTAGACCTTCAGCGTACATATAAGCAGTGAGTGGTCGATATCCAGGAACACACACGTACAGCCTGAGGTCGAACTTGTACCCCCCAAACAGCAGAGGCCTCTCAATATACCGCTGCACCACCGCCGCGCTGCCACATCGCATATCACAAATACTCTGGAAATTTGAATGACGTTGAAATTAGAACAATCTTGTAAGACTGAACGGGAGACCGATGACTTAAAGAGAGCGGGTGGTAGCGAATGGATGGCGAAAGCGAGAGATCATGTTATATGGCTTGCCCTGGCTTACTTGTAGGCCAAGTACGTCCAGCAGGTGACTTCTATAGGCTGATTTGATGTGAGTATACTTCTACCAAATGGGATGCACTGGAGAACATAATAATCGCTAACAAAACGAAACAACTCATACACCTTTCCGTAGTTTTGCGTTCAAATGAGGCAAGTATAGGTAACAAACAGTAGGTACTCACTCTGAAGAGGAAGATCCCTCGACCCTGGCTCTGAGCAACTGGCTTGTGGATCCAGACGACGTTAGCTCCAGACCCATCCTCAGCTCTTCGGAGACGAGAACATTCTGACACCAGCTTGGCGTACTCTAGTGGCAGGTGGAAGCAGGGAGGACTGGAAGAATAAAGATAACAGGTTTTTATAGGATAAGCATTAAAAAACCATTGTTTAAAAAACCAATGCTGAACGAACGAGCTATATCAGCAGCACCACAATTTTCTCATTTATTTGGTAAGAATCTATATACCTATTTCCTTTTGGAAATAGGTATATAAGGAAATAATAAGAAAAAGTAGAAATAAGTTCATACGTTTAGGCACTGCCTGTATAACCAAAATATAAACAGATCCCCCAATGCACCCGATATACTAAGGTTTATGAGTTCAACAGTGAGTATTTTATGTTGAATTTAACATTACCTGCCTCTATAAAAAAAACTACACGTTATAAAATATCAATAGTCCTAAAAAATGCGTAGAAAATATATAAATTTAGCCCTCATACAGAGCATGAGTGTCTTAAGGCACGCAACACTGGAATAACTTAACGTGAAAACTTAAATGAACCCATCATACTACGTCATGTGGACAAAATGGTCTTGTACCGTCTGTACCATATAGGAATCGCATTAACTGGACCTTGGTCGGGGTTGGTACATATCGATGCTGTCATACGCACACACACACACACACACACACACATATGGATCAACTTCTCATTTAATTCATTCATCTTAATTTTAAGAAGATGACAAACAAATAAAACTTTATACACAAGATTTCAGAAATAGCAATTTTTATTTTCAGACCACCGAATTCAGAAATGACTTTTCAAAGCATAATCTTATCTGCCTTTGTTTTCACTTACAGAATATCTCTTTATAACCAACAGCAATAAAATTCAAATTGAGACTTTATTTGCGAGTTGCATCTAAGGTTACACATAATACAGCTCGGTGTAAAAATAACCAATTTTTCTATTCTTAGAAAGTTGAATTGAAAAATTACATAACCCCAGCTGACGTTGACGAACCGCAGCGGCCTATTTCTGTCGGAAACTAAATTCATTAACTAAAAGTTCAACAACGCTACCTCTAACCAGCAACAGCCTCGTAAAGGTGTTATGAACAGAACGCGAAAATAGTTTTCATCATTATAATAAAAAAGATTTGCTTACTTTTTAGCGTATCGCTAAAAAAATAACTAGAAATTACTGGCTGTTGCCATAAAATAAACAAAAAATTTAAAAGGATAAATTTGCTTTTCATTCGCAAATGGCTTTTTAAATACCAATCCGCCTGCCAAACGGTCACCCCGTATGGCAATAGTCTCATAGGAGGCTCATGTGTAGCCATAGATTGTTGAAGCTGTAGGTAAACAGATTTTGTAACGACATAGCTTAATTGCGATGCAATCGTTAAAGCTTTTATAGACGTTTCGTTGCGTGCCTGTGTCACACATTCAAAAATTGTTCAAAACTTCATGTAGATATAGACAGCGAAAATAATGCATTAAGCGTGATGAGCGTCATACATCGTCAACCCTTGGTTTGACCCTCAGGATTTAATTTAAAAAACCGCAGAAAACTATCTTCTAACCTGAACCTTGGTTTGTAGTACCTAGGTTGCGGCATCGCGCTACTAAATGTAATTAGCACCCCAAATTGATGACTGTAGTTCAGGGTTAGTACGCAATGCCAAGTAATCTGTTTCCCGAGCATAGCATAGCTAGAAACCGAGATTAAATACACGACTACAGACTAAGCTATTTGAAATACACATACCGTGTAATAGTTTGAATATAAATACAGATATTTAAAAACTTTTTTTTTCTTGTAGGTGGAATATTTGCCAGTCGCCAGTTCCTATCTTCAATTCTCTGCTTGACCCTCTATCTTAAGACCTTTAATTTGTCCTTCTCCATCTTAACCATAGAATAATCTAAATAACTTCTTCTTAGTTGGTAACTTCGTACCGGGTGTCCCAACATTTTGCCTCTTCTGTTTTCTATTGTTATTGTTTCGCAAAACTCCAGAACTTCTTCATTAGTTTTTTTTCCGCCCAGCTTATTTTCGTATAAATTAAATAAAAATTGTAAGTAAATATCTACAAAATTAATTTCATTACGTACGATTATTAACTATGGAAACGTGGTAGAAATAGTACTTTAGTAGGTTTACCTGGAACTTTAAACTGCAGTATTGGGCCACTTGAGCTCGTGCAAAAACTTAAAACTTGAACGCCAAGTTTTAAAGGTCACAAGAAAGAGTTAGACAATGAAAGTTCACGGTTATGATATTAAATTATCTTCATGAATATTAATGGAACGCTTTCACAGTAATTACACCAAGTGGTACGGTCGCGTGTTGGACTGCAGCTAATATCCTGGAAATGTACTGTCTTCTACTTAGTTCAGATTTTTCGGAATCATGGGTTTTTTCACATTTTGAAAGTAGGGGTACTTATAGTTTTTCCGGTTTTCAATTAAGAGTATTACAAAAAGTTATTACAAAAAGTTTAAAATCGCTAATCACATACACACATACATTATATCACGCTCTGGCTAATCCTCATTAATCAGTTAATCACAATATCACGGTCTTATTCCATTATCCCATGCAGATTAGGCAGAGAAATCACGACCGTAAAAATACGGTCGCTATCGCCACATATGGCAAATTTTTGAGGGCTGACTCAGAAAAATGGTGTATCACTATAGGGACGGGCTAACCTGTCGCCTAAAATTGTAATACACATGAAACACTCGAGTCTCTTAGTCGTCTCATACGACACCCGCGGGAAGGATATGGTATGATGCTATAGCGAGCCGGGATCACAAGGCAAACAGTCATTAATCACCAAAGTACTAATATGAACCGCTGAATTATGCAATGTAAAGAAATAGAAAAAAATATTCTCGCTTAGATTTCGCTAGGCTCAGATAGTATCTGAGACGAATCTTAGAAAAACGTACTATTTCTTTTATTGATTATTTGATAGTAACATCGAAAGCACAAAGTACAGCGTTCGACGGCTTAGCAGCTGGCAAATGGGCATGTCGTGAGTCACGCGAGCAGACGCGTGCCCATTCAGAGCCGCTGACGAGGCCCGATTGACTTGTGCGGTGGATATCGATGATATCGAAGGTAGGTGGATTGTGCAGTTGTCGGCACCTTAACGTTTTTTTTTTTTGCGGACCTTTTCCTTTCCTTTCAGCGACCCGACCCGATGAGACTACATTTCAAACCGACAATTGCATCGCTTTAGCCGCCAGTGATGTAAGTATCGTCAGTAAACAAAAACTATCCATTTTTATTTATTTATTAACTTCATTTTGCTCTTTAGAAAGAAGGAAGTTGTTCTGTTTCTTAAGCTGAGTCACCCATTGACGGCATCACGACAAATATATTGTAATAGTGTAGGGGTCCGAATCAAACAACGTCTAGGAAACGACTGGTTATTTATTATAATACCCTCAACATCTTCCTTCTCTTATAAGTATAAGCTAAAGATAACATTGGTATTAAACTGCAGGTAAACATAGAAAGCTATTTCATCTATAATTATTATTTTGAATGTTTCCATATAATATTAATACATGCTGTGATTATATTTACTTACATAAAACTAGGCTATGAATTACCTAATTAATGAAATAATTTACTATAACTAAATAATAGTTTAACACTTTCAGGGACTGTAAGGCCATTTACGTGATTTCTTAAACTTACACTATGACACAACGCCTATTTACGGTACAACATTTGAGAATGTATTTGCTACTACGTAAATAAACGTGCGGTTTCTCTAAAGTTAATAAGGAGGGCTAAGGGTACTGTCACAGCATAAACAATTTCATAGAAGTACCGTCGCAACTAAAGATTTTTTTGCCGACGAATGTGTGGCCTTACACACACTTGTAATTTTTTGCGTAGTATTTGTGTTGTCGAACCACGATCATAGCCGGCGCGTTCCGAAGGGCTGAGTTCGGACAGTGGTGCTCAGTGTCACGTCTAGGAGGACGCACGCTCGCGGCTGCGCAATTTTACCACGCGGTATCTGAGGTTAGTATTTGATTCAATTTTGTGTTTTATTGCTTTCTTGGTATAAAACTATGCTATGCTTGGTATTTGAAAATGATTCTTTGATAATTCGATCTATTTTACTTTGAAATCGTAATATTCTTGTTAGCGAAACTATAGCGAAATTGTATTTTGTTTTGAAGTACCTACTTACTTACTTTATATTTTATCAATTTGTAACTCAATTTTGGCCATGACGCTTGAGGCTGCTTGCTATAATAGTTATCTATTGCTTTACAGATGGCTTCTAGAAGGAAAAGACAGCGAAAAAGTGGCCAAAGCGGCAAACCGTCGCCTTTGTTTACAGAGGAGGATTCTGATAACAGTCATGACCCGTACTCGGACGTTGAAGGACGTTTTTTTGCTTGAATGTATTGTTTCGATATTTTAACAAAGCTTTAAAGTAACCAATTACAGGTAATTTATTTTTACTAATTTCTCTCAAGACTGTATTACATTTTAACAACTTATTTTTATCAAAACCTGACTTCTCATAACACTGCATTGAAATAACAGTTGCATCTGCACCGCAGTCCAATTTAAACTTTATATCCGCACCATTAACGTTTATACTTTCAAACCACGACTTGCACGATCTGTCATTAGCCGCCTCGATAGTAATATTGAACATAAGTAGCTCACCGTTTTGGTCGTAATCGTCCTCACCTCCTTGATCGTCCTCCGTATTATGTTCACTGTCAATTTCCTGTACAAATTTAACATTGCAGCACTTTGCGAAATGATTATATTTATCACACCGAAAACAACGCACTCCATAGGCTGGGCATTTATCATTATCACCATGCTCATACGCACACTTATCGCACTTATTATACCGACCGAATCGTGATTGGGACCGAGGCTGCCAATTGCGCATGGCACCCCGTCCCCACTGCTGCCGCCGCTGACCGCGCGCACCACCGCGCGCGTGCCCGGCCGCACCGCGCGCGCCACGGCTGCCTCCCGCCGCGCGCGATAGCCGCTCCACCGAAACCTGCGCTGCGCCACCGTATGCGCTGGCCTCCTCACCGGCGCCGCCGCCGGCGCGCCCCGACGGTAACACTGTAGCCTGCCGTCCTGCTTGCTCCTGAGCCCTACACCATTGAGCCGCTTCCTCTAACGTTAATGACGTTTTAGCCAACATGTGTTCCTTCACATGCACATTTTTTATACCTCTTATCAGTTGCGTTAAGATCATACTATCTTTTAATGTGCTAAACTCGCAGCTATTACTTTTAAGCTTCAAGATACCTAAAAACTTGTCGAAACTGCAATCATTTTGATACGTTTCAAAAAATACGTGCCGCTCGTAGTTGATATTCTTTTTCGGCACGCAATGGTCTTCGAATTTCTTGCATAACGTGGCATACTTGTTCTTCTCAACTTCCGTAATATCGAGTTCCTCCAACAATTCTCTGCCATATTTTCCTATAATATGCATAAATAATGCACATTTCTCCTTCTCTGTCGCTGTATCTTTCCCCGCAGCTATAAGATAATAGTCTAAGGAGGTTTTCCACTCGCGCCAGTTCGCCGCCATATTGCCATCTCGTTGTAACGGCTCGGGCTGTTGTATAGCCGCGTACGATAAAAAACCGGGTTTTGTTTCAGTCATTTTCACTTTAAATCCTCTTATCACTGAAATCCCAATGTGATAACACAACTTTCAATAGGTATCACTCGCGATTAACCACACCTGACACCATGTAATAGTGTAGGGGTCCGAATCAAACAACGTCTAGGAAACGACTGGTTATTTATTATAATACCCTCAACAATATCTATTTATATTACTTAGCTAAGTAAATAAAATATTTTCTTCACAAAATATCTAACTTATCTCATATGGAAAACCGATTTCGTTTCTGTAAATTAACCTTTACGGCCACTTTCTAACAGGTTTTGCATTATTTTATTTTCTTTTATATTTTACTTTTACGAGGAGTTTCATTGTATTTGAAAAGAATTAGCATAAAAATAACTGCCAATGCTAATCTGAGGTATGAAAAAATATTTACAACTTCTGTTTAGGATTCAGTCGCGTGTTCACTGTTTGTTTTGCAATATCTCATTTTACAAGCTTCAAATACGTAAACATGTTTTTGAATAGAGTATTGACTGTATCTACAAAAGCTCTTTTTAATATAAGTTTGGTTCTCTTTATTTTTATGTGTTCTTAGGCAAAGAGCGTCTAGAATGGTACAATAAATTACAGAAGGAAGGTTCTGAAACGTGAACTTAACACCATCTTGAAAGTAGGTATAGACTGGATACTAAGAAAACAATACAATGTCCTCTATAATCTCTAGGAAAAAGGTGACTGAAAGTATGCAAACTATGCTAGTTGCATATGCATTCGTTACTTTATTACCTTTGACTTGAAAGTTACTTCGTTTGGTATGTAACCTACTCCTAGTCTTGTGAGACGCCAAGTCGACGGACTGCCCAACTTAGTTCTTTATAATAAGTCAAAAATTTGAACAATCATGCCCAATATGGCTTTTTATTACTCTGTTCTGATTTGCCTTTTTTTTATTATTCTTTGGCGCTGAAACAAACTTATTAGAATAGGCCTCTGAATTTGAAATCCTAAAAACAGGTCGTCGTTATGAAAAAAAACCGGAAGCAGTTTATGGTGACCTTTAACCGGTAATCTAATTGCGATAAACGGGTAAACGGTACTGTTTCCGACTGAAATCATGTTCATTGCAACATTACTTTATAATTGACAAACCACGGGTAAAAACAGCCCAAGGTTGAAGAAAATATACCAACAAATTGTCGTTCATCATTCAAAGCTGTAATTTTTGTTTTATACTTACTATTAGGATTTAGGAAAGTGAAACAGGACTTTGTACCTATTGGTGTGGTACAATTGCAGCTCTAAGCTTTCTTAACATAAAATTTGGTGTTTAAATGTTTTAAAATAGTAATAAGAATAACATCTGTGCTTGGCTTTTTGTTAGGTATGCATGTGATCAGAAATGTTTAGATCAGTCGTTCCAGGTGGGATTTCGCTCAAATTCCCGATTGCCGGTATAAAAGAAGATTAGAACTACCCACAAACTATGGTCCATCTCAATACTTGCCCCTCTTTTCCAACCTGTACGTGGAAGCGACTTATGCTAGCGACAATGCGGCGAGGAGGGCTGAATACTGGGCTGATGGCGTTTGAGGTATGGGCATACCATCGACTGGATATGAGAAGTAGAGGAGATGAGATCAATATAGAATTCAAGATCAGCGAGTTTAGCAATAGGCAGTGTAAATGGCTCATAGACCAGATGGCCGTTGGAGTGTAGATCGAAGTAATTGAAAGGTTCTGAAGTGGACAGGACTTATGTTTCAGACAGGAGTTGGATGCAGTCAAATCAAAATCGTGGAGGTACCTGCATGAGACCTATGTCTAGCAGTAGACGCTTCACGGCTTGTGATGATGATAGAGATGTTCTTTAGTAGTCTGGCTAATTGAAAAGTTACCTGAAATCGTATATTGATCCATAGATCCTCCGCATACACCGCAAGAGTCTGGATAAGTTGTCTTTTCTGCAAATGGAGCCGCCCTTTGGAATGTGATTCATAAACTGTAACAACAACAAAACATATAAACGATATAAAATCATTTTGCAGTACATAGAAATATATTTAAACATTTTTATTTAAAGATTTCGTAGCAAATTGCTACAACTTTGCTATAGTACTCGCATTCTAAGATAAAATGCTTGGTTCATTTTGGCAGGCGTTTTATGACGTGATTTTCTATGTTATTCGCCACTCTAAACCTTAACTATATTAAAGATCGTTTAACTTAAAAAATGCATTTTCAAGCAATTAAAGAGTTCCGACCTATCTCTATTACTAAAAATAAAGACAGTAATTCTACTAAACAAAGTGTATTCAAAGTTCCTTTTTTAGCCATTCCAATATATCAATTCCCAGTCAGTTATTCATCAAGTTTAAGTCATAAATAGTAATGTACGCTTTATCTAGTACAATGAATGAAAGCCTGTCCCGTATTGAAAGACGGCCGGCTGCCGACTCACGCACCGAAACTACCGACATTCAATTAACTTTCTAAGTTTAGAACCAACTTGAAATTGAGGAAGTTGTAAATAGAACAGTATGCATTTAGGTATACTGTCGGATAAGTTCTTTTCAGTTAGGTAATCATAAGCAATACTTAAAAAAATATGAAGAGATGTTAGGACGAATTGTTAAAATAATACGTATATCGTGATAATAACCCTGTTTTTAATATCTTAAGTCATAATGAGATTTAAAAGTAAAGCAATACATATAGTATGGAAGTGTAGTAAATTATCAGATAAACTGGCTGGTCACATACTATTATCTGTCGCAGTACCTTTGGCTGGTGGAGTAAGTGGGTTCTTAAGTGGAATCTACGCTTTGGCAAGCTTAGAACTCTCTGCAGACGGATAAACCGATGAGAAGGCGGCTGATAGCAACTGGATGGCGAAAACGAGAGAACGTGTAATATACTACACTAAGCTATAGCTTACCTTGCCGCCTACATCCAGCAGTGCACTACTATAGGCCGACCCGGTGATGTGAGGAAACAGAATACCTGCCAATCCCCGAGGGTCTTGTAGCAGGCTGCGGGGAAGGCGCTGCTCCTCCACCAGAGGTTCCACTTGTCATCAGTAGCGCTGTAACCCTGGTACATCCGCCAACCCCGCTCCGCACACACCTAACAGCATAAAACATTAAAATCATTAAGTACGTATCTTTTTATTGAGGGTTTGCTCTGGACCAAATATCACCCATATACTGAGTGTGGCCCACTACAGAAGCAAATATTTTACTGGGTGAAATTACCTGTGACACTAAAAACTTTCTCTATTTCGACCTATAGAACATGGGTCGAAATCTTACAAAAATAATTGCACTTACCATAAATATACCTACCACCCGACCTAGTAATTTATAGATACTTAACTATATTATTCTTAAAATTTGACTCAATATTCTACGCTGACTGGACCTATTCATGATTTATGTGAATTACGAGTTAGAAAAACTACTTACTTTGACAAGAAGACTTGGACCAGATCCATTATCATTGAGCCGATAAATAAAGGGTTCTTCATCATCGAAATCCTCATCCATGATTTTCTGCAAAACTGAAATAAAATTGATATAAATCCATAGGCACTTGCAAAGTTTGCTCTAAAAGTCTGTCTGTAGAGTTACGATTTATAAAAACATCAAGTGGGTTTGTATAATATTCCTTAGTCAAAACAAACCCAGCTGAGCGTATTGATAACTCACCTTCATATCAGCTGAAAAGCCTCCTCTGTTTCAGGACACGTGTAACGCGTGATTGGCATGTCAGCTCATCGTAGTCATACCGATTGGCTTCCGGTCTATCTACGGCTTTGAATCTACGATCTCAACGTATGTCTACGTTCAGTTTACATGCCCCTACATAGAACTGGCACTGCCACACGACTTTCCCCTACGCTGCCCTCCGAGAACTGCCGCCGAATCATGAATCGGGAAAGCTGATAGTACAGAAAGTTAAAAACCTTTTGCTACCGACTTCAAATACGCTATGGCAAAGGAATGCTATGTTACAGTCGTTATCAGAGCAGAGCAGAGCGCGTACCCCGCCAGAGATATAGACGTGATTTGTGTATGTATGTATGAATGGCAAAGGAATTTATGAATAATGTCTTCGAGTTTCCAAGAACATATTATTAGATCCCGATTTTACGAGGACCACCTAAATAGATGATAGATAATATTGTGTGCTTCCACGTCCAGGCATATTTAATTGCCCAGCCCAGACAAAGCAAAGAATTTTCTAAAACGATGTAGGCATCTTTGCGCAAACAGTTATTCTTTTCTTCTTTCTTTTCGTGTGGGACACCGAGTCAACGACGAAATGGATCCTAGTTATTAAAAAATTTAAACTAAGTCTTCGAAGAATCTCTCTTCTTTTTTGTAGTCGGTAGAAAAGTCTTGCCAGTTCAGCATTGCCTGATTTATGAGCAAACATTCGTGACACGCCTCCAGTAAAAGCCGAAAAGCCACGTAACCTGAATGCATTCTGGTAAAGACTAATCACTCCCTTTCTATTCTTACACGAATGAATGATGCGAAAGCTCGCTGGAAGTTATTTTTATGACCTAGGTTTTGTTTTAGTTATTCCAAGCTTTACTTTCGTGATGGTGGTATTTGCTATCATTTAACTTTTATGCCTGAACGGAAGTTACATTTAAAATAAATGTACTTTTTAAATCTGCCTTGCGGGGTAGGCAGGGCATTAACACCCGTAAAATACTGTCATATCACCGCATCTGAGAAATATTTGAAAAACGTATTTCACTATAGAGAAAATGCACATAAAACCCTCGAGTTCCTTAATCGCCTCTTTCGACGCCCACGGGAAAGAAGTGGGGTGATGCTATTTGAAACCGGCAAAACGCGGCAATCTTATCCGCCTATAATTGTATCAATTTATCTATATACAATATCACAGTCTATTTGTAAACTGGCATCGCTTGTCGTCAGTAGAGAATTTCAGCACTTAAATTTATCGCTATTGACATACATACATATATCACGCCTTTATCCCTTGCGGGGTAGGCAGAGCGTTAACAGCCGTAAGAATACGGTCGCTATCGCCACGTCTGACATTTTTGAGTATTGTTTTCCTAGGTGGTTGCAGAAAACATGTGTATCACTATAGTGACAGGTTGTCAGCCTGTCGCCTAAAAATTGTAATACACCAATACTCTAGAGTCCCTTAGTCGCCTCTTACGACACCCGCGGGTAGGATATGGGGTGATGCTATTCTAAGCTAGCATCACACGGCATTTATCGCTATTTCAAATATTATAATGGATTCAATTCTATTAAATGTTGCAAATAACACTAAACTGCCGACCCTCTCCTGTAACTAAAGCAGCAGTCAACAGTGCTCAAAACAATTCAAATTACAGGTCGTTTAGCCCCCACTTCGCAATATTTAAGTAGTACCTGACTTCCTGCGGTTCCTAATTTGTGACTTGTCTTTAGTAATCTAAACACTCAAATCTTTAAATAGATTTTATTTCAAGTTGCTAATAAAACTTAACTGCCGACTCTTACCTAAATCCGCAGTCAAAAGTGCTCAAACAAATCAAATTACAGGTCGTTTCGTCCCCCACTTTCGCCCCGGTTCGCAATAATATAAAAAGTTTATAATTGGAGTAGTACCCGACTCCCCGTGGTTCCTGTAACCCAGTTTTGCAAAAACGCAGTTGCGTGTCGCCTCGATGATAGCCGCTCTCATGGGGGACTGCTATTGTCGAGCAAGGGAACTTTTAGGGAATTATTTCGTGTATGGTAGTATTGCCATGTTACCTACCATACACGGAATTGGCTATATTTGATTGCCACTTTGGGCTACATTTTTGTCGATTCAAATAATATAGCGGTTGAAAATCCAGCATGTAGTTTCGAAAGAACTCCTAGTAGTCAAGTTTAAATTAGAACTGATATTACTAAATCGTTATATCCTGGAGATCCTGAACAATTCACATCATGCATATTATACATACACCCAGACTAAACATAAATAGTTGATAGTTATCTATTTGTATCCTGTAGGGATCGAACCCACGACAATCGGCGTAGAAGGCCGGGGTACTATCCGCAGTCACAGTCTTAAAATTACAGTGTCTCCACTACACTTCTTCTATCAAGTGTGGCATCGAGTTGACGAATGACCGTGGAATTCTCCACTGTAGTTAGTTTTATCTCGTAGGGCGCGCCGCGATCCCAAAGAATACAATATTCGGACTGCCTTGCCGCTGTTTCCCGTTGGCCGTTGTCTTTCGGGATCAGAAGAGTGGCAGTTGTTGAAAACAGTGCATTTCTGTTGGCACACGCCTTAACTTATAAAATATAAAACCTCTTACCTTTCCTCTTTCCTTTCCTTAGATAGGTCTCACAAGCGCTCGACGGACCAAACAATAACCTAAGCTTTTCTCCTTCAGTTTTAAAGATGCATAACTACTGACATCAGGGGTACAAGCAAGACCCATGAGTAAGACTGACTGGTCCAAAATAGAAGTACCTAACTTGAGAGATCAGGGATCAGTAGAACCATTAGACAAAAAAATGTGAAGCAAACCGTGTTAAGTAATTCTATGAAGCAAACAATACTATTCGTGAAAAATTTACATGAAGTGCAGGCCCCTATACATTTTACTTTAATACTTTTGTGTAATTTGTTTATGCGCGCGCAGCCCCTAGCGACACTAATGCCATTTTTCCTCTGTGACAAGAAAGAATAGACGTGGAATAGACTTTTGTCAAATACTTTTTTATGTTGTTTACCGAGTTTGTTTATTTATATTAGCCTTTATTTAGTCAATGCCACTGACTATTATGAGGTCATTGGTCCATGCCTTTAGTTAAGTGTATCCTTCGAGCAATATATTATATTCCTCTTATATTATTATATTCTAAGTACATGATCGTCTACGTACGGTATGGCTACGGTTAAGTGCATCAGTGTCTTGTGAATTGGCGTTTTCATTGTGATTTTACCAGCGTTGAAATGGGTTTGCTTTGTTAGTTTTATAACTGACTGACGTACTGACCACTAGAGATAGAGACACTAGATGGTATGGGATAATGGGACACTAGATGTAGAGGGTAGAGGTCGCTAGGTTAGTATTATGTTCCTTGGTAGAGGTCAGTGGTTTTATATTTTATGCACTGATTTTATAGTAGATTTTATGATGTTTAATTTTATTTTTTCTATCACGTTTTAGCAGGGACTTCGCTAGTGTTGAATTTTATTTGAGTTAAGATGTTCTGTAATAAAAAGTTGAAATAGTTCCGAACCCATATGATTCGCAATAAAGAATATGAATATGAACCTCCCAATATGCTCCCAATGAGCTCCCTACGCTCCCAATCTTATGCGATGTGGCCATGGGAAACTTTCTAGGCATTCTTCAAGGATGCGCCGAGCTAAACTGAAAAGTTTTCCATAGAAAGGTATTCCTCGTATGTTTAAATTTCGAATCAACGCAACGCTATCTGTGCCCTATGCAAAAAAACTACAGGCTACAAGTCTACAGGTGAAATTCGATGTACATTGCGTAGCAGGTGGGACATTATAAAACCCGGATTTTTGACTTCCTAGTTTGTGACAAAATTCCTAATTTGTAACTTCTTTTTTCGTCGAATCGATGACAGTAACCTGGTTTATATTAGGCCTTGTACTACCGTACCATGCTTGTAACGGATTAGTATTATCCTAGATTTTTGAAGGTCTGGCTAGCGCGTATTATCATTATTGTATCCCATGTATCCATCCCAGTTGGCAACCCAGGCCGTGACTGACTCCAGTTACCTTTCCCTTCTCATCCTGTAGGAAGCCAAATAATAAAAACCTGCAATAGCATGTAAATATGCCGCTTATAAAATAGCAAGCATGGAATATTTACCAAGGATTCGTGTTGTGCCTCCAATTTTACGATTACGATACGACATAACCACTTTTCAAAAGTATTGCTCCACATTTTGGTTATATCCATTTTAAATAAGTTTACTACGTTTATTTATACGGTAGGTAAGGTAGGTATTTAAGGTGTCAAAATAATAGCTGCAAATATGTATTTTAAGGGATGAATTAGCCCATGAAACTGAACAATTTCCCCAAGAAACATAGGCCGAAATACGAGCTATCTTTTTGGTCATCCCATACAAATTGACTCGGTTGGAATTTCTGAATAGGAGACCCAATTATTTCTTTCATTTTCGACCTATGTTCCTTGGGAAAAGTTGTTAAGATTTATGGGCTAGCTCACCTTAAAATATTTACAGCTAATAATTTTGCAATCCGTATTTAATGAAATATAACAATAATTCGTTATTTAAGTCATTTATTTAAGTAACAATTTGTTATGTTTATTAGTAAGTAGGTGGTTATTATTTTATACTAGCAGGTAGCACGGTCAAACAAATTAATTACTTCCTATGAACTATTATGAAGTACAATACTTAATTGTTTAATTGGTTTCTTACCTAGAGGCATGAGACGGCAAAGAATAAAACTAAGCAAGTTATTAATTATAGTTAGTTTAACTTAAGTTACGAATGTAGTTATATTAAATTACGCATTACAAAAGATATCACTATGTATTTGATTTCGTAAGCGTTACTGTAAGTAAGGAAAAAAAGATACTAAAAAAATTGGACGAAAAAATTCAAGAGTATCCCCAAATCCAATACCGAAGCCTCCCCACTTGACCGGTTTTAGCCGTCTTCTAAAAAGAAGGTTATAATGTGTCCCACGATATGTACAAAAAGTATCCGTCCTTACGTACCTATCTTAAAAACTACAACAAAATTATGAGTTATTTTATTATAGTAAAACCATGATCTAACTTAGAATCTCTTTTTTTTTTCAAAAATAGGCAAAATTGTTTTTTGCTAAATTCTAGCTTGTTAACTACGGCTGTTGATTTTGACCTCTCTCTTCTCCAGTGATATCTGGTACCCTTCCACGTCCTTCATCATGATGTCCAGTTTGACCCTGATGTGTGGACACGGGCTGGACTCCTGGTCTTCCACTATCCGGTACCTTCGGAGTATGGCTGAGAGAGCCGTCTTTATCGACATCAGCGCGTACTGGTAACCTGGAATTGTAAAACTGGTAAGTACCACTTATCCCAAGAAGCAGAGGACTGGCATTAAATATTCAGATACAGGGTGTAAAGGACAACCCCCTGAAAATTGATATGGTTCGTGTAGGCCATGAAACTTAGCAACTTTATCCTAGGAACATGTGTCAGGAAACGACAAAAATCTTATAAAATTCATTGTGAGTTCGCCAGTGAGTCACTGACTGCATTTACCACGAAAAGTCAAAGTTTTTAATATTATTATTATTATTATTTGTAACAGGCAGGCAGTTGAAACAACTGATAGATGCCTGTATCCCGATATCTTTTTAAAGTTCATCACTACAACACTTGTATAAGTCTAGTCTATTGAAATGTTATTTATTTGCCACGACACTGTTTTTTTGGTAATTTGTCCAGTCTGTTTTTGAATGTGTTTACACTTGGTGCTGAGATGACACTTTCAGGTAACTTGTTCCAATTTCTTACCACACGATTACTCAGGAAGTGCTTGTGGGGGTTGTTATTTGACCGTTTTGTGCGTAGTTTTAGGCTGTGGCCTCGTAGTCTGGTATTTGTGTCATATGTGAAAGTTATCTCATAAAAATTTTCAAGGTCATAATGCCCATTTAGTATTTTGAAGGTCTCGATTAGATCACCTCGGTCTCTTCGATCTTTCAGTGAAGTAAGTCTGAGTGATTGCAATCTTTCTTCATATTCAAGGTTTTTAAGTTTCCTGGGTACTTTTGTGAAGCTGCGTTGCACTTTTTCAAGCAGGTCAATATCTTTGGCGAAATATGGGCTCCAGACTTGAAAAGCATATTCCAGAATGGGTCGTATGTAAGTTTTGTATATCTTAAGCATCATCTCGGGCGTCAGGATTCCAAATGCTTTGCGGATAAGGTAGATCAGACTTTTCGCTTTCTTACCAATCGAATTTATGTGGTGTTCCCATTTCAGGTCCCCCGAGATGATAACTCCTAGATCAACTTGAGTTTTTGCTTCCAGTAGTTCAGTTCCATCCAATTTGTATTTAAAATACGGATTTCGCCCTCCTATGTGCAATACGGTGCATTTAGCTGCATTTAAGTTAATTAGCCATTCCTTTGACCAGTTAGCTACAATATCCAGGTCTTTATGGAGTTTGTCATAGTCAACAAGAGGGTTTGCGAATATTTTTGTGTCGTCAGCAAAGATGCTGACATCGCATTGAATATTTCCTAATATATTTTTAAAGTTGCTCTGTTTCATACATAATGCAACGACCAGATGAACCATCATCATCTGGTCGTTGGACGTCTCGGTGTCCCACACGAAAAGAAGAAAAAAGATACATAATGCGGCTGGTAGCGATTGACTAGCGACCGTGTAGAGATCGTGCCTTGTGGCGTAGCTGGGGCCTAGCTCCAAAAGTGGCCTGATATAATGCTTTTATTGGTAAGTCATTTACTGAGTGTATGACGATTGGTGCTGGCCAAGAATAACGCCACCTCATTTTTACTAGTGGTTGTCATGAAACGAAACTATGAAATATGTCATCCAGCGACTGTGCAGCAGCATTCAACGCGGATACAACATCTTGCACTGCGCTCGCCCACTCACCAAGCGAGATACGTGTGGCAATAATAGCAGGAAGTTAAAAGTCAGAAGCACAGATTATTCTAAAAACACACCTATCTTCTGACTTCCTATTTTGCATACAAAGTTGAGACATGCACATTACTGTGACTTTAAGCGGGCGGAAGTCGTCATTTAAAAGTACTTACGCTGGATAAGTAGATACCTAACTTAATTATCTGTCAACACTACTTGTGTTAAGAATTATTTGAGTACGGGCCATTTTTAGTCAGTAAATTGTAGAGTGATCCTACATACGCATTAATTACGCCTCTTTCCAGAGCGGTAGGCAAAGACTGAGTCTAACACTTAGTATTATTATTCTTGCATACTTATTTCGCTTCTTCTTACATTCATCAATCTTTCCATGAGTGCTCGTCAGTTTAGGAAAGGCGCTCTTGACCTGACTTTTTTTGGTTTAGTGTTCTACACTTTAATGTTCTAACAACTTTTTAAGGGCAGGGCACACTGCCTGCGTTTGTAGCTCGTATGGGTGCACGTGATTACGCACATGCTTACGCATTTGAGGCTACCTGTTAAACATACATACATACATTTATCCCGCCTATATCCCTTGCGGGGTAGGCAGAGCGTAACATCCGTAATAATGGACATTTACGCCACGTCTGACAAAAGTTTGAGGGTAACAGAAGACTGTGTATCACCATAGTGACAGGTTGTCAACCTGTCGCCTAAAATTGCAATACACTTATAGCCTCAAATCCCTTAGTCGCCTCTTACGACACCCACGGGAATGGGGTGATGCTATTCTAAGCCGGCATCACACGGCAGCCTGTTAAATCGTGAAAAATATTATGAAAAAGATTGTGAAAAAATGCTAGACAACTGCTTACCAACACAATTCCTGGGCCCATTGCTGAACGGCATATAGCTGCAGGGGTGGTCCAGGTGGAACTTCTCCGGGAGGAACCTGTCAGGGTTGAACTCCTCCACGTCGGGGCCCCAGTACTTTGGGTCCCGATGGGTGCCCCAGATAGAGACCACCACTCCTGAACCGGCAGGCAAGACGCGACCTGACGCTGTAAATGTAAAATACGATGACAAATGGATCAAATGAAAAAAAAAGAGAGGAAATAGCTCATGATAATAATGCAATTTTCTTTTACCTTGTACTTAGATGTATGTAAATGAAAACATATTTTCTACGAAAAGTTCTTTAACTCTGAAACTACCTCACAGTATACCTATACGGCATTTTTTATCTCTTGACATTTGTCAAACCTGTATTCTCGTATTTTGTATGTGGGTAGGTTTAAAAAATACAGGTTGTAGAGCAATTTCATTATTAGGAATACTTAATCCTACCTATCTAATCTACTATTTTGTTTATTGAATAGGTGATAAACAGGGTGTAAAAAAATTACTGCAAATATTTTGGCGGAAACCAGCCCATGAAACTGAACAACTTTATCCAGGGAACATAGATATGAAAAAGAAGGTTGTCTGGAAAAGATCGCTCTTAGCGATAACCGCCTTTGTGCTCTTTTAGTTTTAAGATATTTTGTAATTTTTTGTTATTTGTGTGTAATAAAGATTGTTTACTTACTAACTTATCCACTCCCTATATAATTGTACTTGGTTAGTATTTAATTTAGTTTAGAAGTGTCTAAAATGTACGTTCATTCGTTCATTTGTTTTTTTCTCGATAACTTTTTTTTTATTCGTTCATTTTTTGTTCTTTCCTTCCTTATTTCAAGTCATGGCATATACAGCATCTTAATTGGCCAGGTTATAAAGAAAATATAACTTACGCAGTCGTATATCCTCCAGGACCTTCCTGATGACGAAGGGCACTGGCGGGAACAGCCGGAGAGACTCCTTGACCACTCGCTCCAAGTACTTGAGCTGCAGCAGGTCTTCCTTCACCAGCGGACGGTCCGAATCACCGAACACGTCTTGTAGTCTGAAAATAAATCTACGTTTTAGCACATAGAGGAAAAATCTAAATACTTAGTAGGGTTATCAAACCGACTAAGGGATTCGAGGGTTCCATGTGTATTGCAATTTTAGATGACAGGCTGACAACCTGTCACTATAATGATACACGACTATCTAAAACGACCTTCAAACATTTGTCAGACGTGACAATAAAAACCGTAATTTTACAGTCGTTAACGGTCTGCCTACCCCGCCAGGGATATAGGCGTGATTTATGTTTGTATTATCAAAATTACGAGTGAAAACTCTGAATTACCACATTCAAACTTGCGAGTATATTACCAAGAAACTATAAGAATAGGCTACTTTAACTGTAATCCAAAATTCATCATATTATGCATGTTTCAGATTTACATACATACATACGTATATCACGCCCTTATCCCAAAATTTTCAATAGGTGTTTTTGTGAGGATAAAAGTTTTTGAACGGTGATTTCAGGATCAGAAAAAGTCTCTGTACATTATTATTTCCTCAGAATCAATTAATCGCATTCCAAGTGAGTTGTGTCATATAATATAGGTACAGTCCCTAGATTTTCTTGAAACATAGGTCATACTATAATTCACTAGTTTTGACCCTTCCACATAAATAAACAATTAGGTACGTACACTTAACACATTAAGGAAAACATCAGAGAAACTAGCGCCTCTCAGTAAAAAATATATATTGACTAAGCTCGCAATTCACGGGAAAACCGAATTATGAACCAGAAAAATAAAATAACTAGTTTTTGTTTCCTAGTATTAAGCTGACCTGTTTCTGATGTGTATAAATAAGTTTCACTAGCTTTAAAAAATACCTTAACGATTTTATCATTCGATTCGATCATTAAGTACCTTTAACGATTTAACAACGTATTTTTTTAGCAAACCTACCTTATCTGCCTACTACGCTTTAAACGACATTTAAGTTGCTAAACGTCACCACTACTTATTGACAATTTCGGTTTACCTACATGTTACTCATACTCATTGGTTGGTAAAAAAAAATCTTTTTCTGGTAAGTATGTTTAGTCAGGCATTTTTTCTCTGTCTGATGGCGCTACTATTCTAAGGCTTGACCTTAACTGCCAGTAGTGATGTAAATAATTGTTGTCATTAGGATGTGTCCAGGAACTACGCAATTACGGATGCAGATCAATCAGTTATCGTATCGTTAAATAATAAATATTATGCAACAAAAAGGTGTTGAATTGTATTTGAATTGAATTATGCATGTAAGGAGAGGGATCAAAAATTTGCAAAAGTGGATGACCCCTGTCCTGTTTAGAAGGTGTAAAAATATTAGCTGCAAATATTTTAAGGGGTAAATCAGCTCATGAAATTGAACAACTTTCCCCAAGGAACATAGATCGAAATATTAAAAAAAAATTTAGGTCTCCCATACAGTTAACTCGCTCGGCTTTTACATTTTGTATGGGAGATCCAAATTTTTTTTTTTCGTATTTCGACCTATGTTTCTTGGGAAAAGTTGTTCAGTTTCATGGGCTGGTTTACCCCTTAAAATATTTGCAGCTATTTTTTTTTTCACCCTGTATACTGAGCAAATTTTTTTAAATTCTCTATTAAGTAGAAGGTTTGAAATGGCTATACTTACTCCTGAAAGACTTTATCCTGTATGTGGGGGTACTTGCCGAGCACTTTGAGGGTGTACCCCACGCAGGTCGCCGACGTGTCCGTACCAGCTATGGTCAGAGTCAGCACCTAGAACGAATGCAGATAGATTTAAGGCGAAAACATACTATTATGCCGTGTGATGCCGACTTAGAATAGCATCACCCCATATCCTTCCCGCGGGTGTCGTAAGAGGCGACCAAGGGACTCGAGAGTGTTGGTGTATTACAATTTTTAGGCGACAGGCTGACAACTTGTCACTATAGAGATACACATGTTTTCTGAAACAACCTTGGAAAACAATCCTCAAAAATTGACAGACGTGGCGATAGCGACCGTATTCTTATGGCCGTTACCGCTTTGCCTACTCCTCAAGGGATAAAGTCGTGATATATGCATGCATGTATGTACATTTATGCATGATGTGTCGACACCTTATTTTCACTATTTTCTTTGACTAGAATCACACTGTAAGCAAGCCACGCCACATGACGCTCAATAGTAAACACACGTCGAGTGGCGTGGCGTTTCAATAGTGTGTTTCCACCTTTACGGAAATGTTCGCGGATAAAAAAGTGTGAACTTAAGCCTATTCAAACAACGTACAGCGATATCTGTATGGGTACACGGGTAGCAAAAGTCAACCGCTTTCTTGACAATTTTAATACCAATATTAATACACAGACCCATGTACAGCGTCAATACCGCTCAGGTTTGTGATCTCACGTTAAACTTTTGCGAAGTTTGGAAGAAGATAAAACAAATTCGTAAAACATTTACATGTACAAACTATGTTTAAAAAAAACAATGACCTCTTCTCTGAGTTCCACGTCGTTGTAGCCCTTCTCCTCGCCTGACAGGCTGATCAGCAGGTCCAAGAACGTCTTCCGGTGGTAGGTCCTCAAGTCTAAAAAAAAGAAATTAATGAGCTCATCTACAGTAGGCGAGATGCTTTAAAAAAATGTAATTAGTCCGACTTTCAGATTATAAAAAAATATTGCATACGTATTTTATCTTTTTTCATCTAAACCAATTATTACGAATATTACCAATTATGACAGATTAAATCGCGCGTGACGTCACGCCCATGCATGATTTTTACATAGCAATGACGTCAGGGCCTCCCCACTCCTGAACTTTGATACTCATCATCTTTGCTATTATTTACTTTTTAAAACAAAAAAAGACGTGTCCAATATTTTCCGATAATCGGAATTAGCGGATTTTGCTTTTTTTACCCTGCTGACATCGTTGTCAGTCACTAGTGAATTAGAGTATATTATACAACAACAACGTATGCCAAGAAGGGAATAATTTTTCGGAAAGTAGTAAGTACCTACTTAGGTAATTTTTGTAATATTTTATAGTACATATTTTAACGTTACTTTAACTTTATACAATTATTTTGAGTTCCTTGTGGTCTTGTAGATGGTGTCAACTATTTTTCTTATCTGAAAACGTATTATTAAACTGTAGTATCTGACACATGCATAAAAACTATCTTTTGCGGCATTAAGTGGATAAGTATGTAAATTATGAAAATCTTACCAAAATCATGGTCTGCCTCTACTTTGCTAAGTTCGTCTCTCTTGATTTCCTCTCGTTTTTTCCTTATTACCTGTTGATAAGACAACGATCGTCATAAAGTGCCTTGTCCAGTGCATTGCATTGTCAACCATGATTTTAATGTAATTGTACACAGAACATTGAACTTTAGTCCAGTGAATTCGCTCCAATTATTTTATAAGTCATGGTAAAACTCGATTGAACACACAGATCGCAGTAGTCTGTTGATTCTAGTCTAATGTAAGTATGTAAAAAAGTATGACGTCATTATGTGCTATTTTGGGCGTCGTGCTATAGCGTCCAAAACACTTACAAACAATTATATTTCTGTTTATCAATTCACACTTTGAATATTTCCAAAAATTATGAATGAAGCCTAAGTTGAGACCTAGTGGCGTACAACTTTCATATTTTATATAGACCCAGGAAAATAGCGAAGCGAATTATATATAAATAGGACCTAGGTACTATTAAGAACTAAATATACTGAAACCAAAAGTGCAGAAACTCTCAGGGATCTTTAAAGTATTCTCCAGACGACAGCTCATGCTTTACATCGTCATCATCATTGGCCTCGTACGTCCGTGACAGACGATTTAATCAGTGTCTGAGGCAAGACTTTTCGTGGATATATAAGCCGATACATGCAGTGTGGTTTAGGATCTTGAGTCAGCAGGGACGGGGAGTTCGAGCATACATTTATAAGACTACAAATCATAAAACAGCTTACCTCGTCGGTGAATCCATGCATCTGTTCAATGCACTCCTGCGTCTGAGGGTACTGAGGGAACAGCCGGAACAGCCAGTCCCGCTGCAGCCAAAGGTGGAAGATCCTCTCGCAGGACAGGTTCAGGATCTTGATCATATAAAACATCCTTACCTCGTCGGTGAATCCATGCATCTGTTCAATGCACTCCTGTGTCTGAGGGTACTGCGGGAACAGCCGGAACAGCCAGTCCGGCTGCAGCCACAGGTGGAAGATCCTCTCGCAGGACAGGTTCAGGACCTTGGTCATGGCCAGCAGAAACGGGGAGTTCGGGTTGCTTTGCGCGTTCACTTTCACACCCATTGCAGTGTCTGATGAAATAGAGATAAAAAAAACAAATATTGTAAGAGTCGGCGCACATATGTTAATCTGAAAGTTATTTCGAGAGGGACCTATCATTTTACACAATAAATGTGCAAGTAATATAAGCTAAGCATGAAGCTATAGTTACTACATATTATATTGGTATAATCCTTAGTTAATACAAAACGAAATCGGTTTTGATCCCGTAGCATCCCAGAGGAACATTTTTTCGGAACATTCTATCTGTGTGCCAAATTTAATGAAAATCGATTCAGTAGTTTTTGCGTGAGAACAAACAAACAAATAAAGCATAAAAACTTTCGTATTTATAATATTAGTAGGATTTTTGTTAAATAGCTACATTTCGTATTTCGAGTTGAAGTTTTGAAGAGTACCTGTACAATGCAGGCAGTCAGAATCCTGCCTGGGCCTAGAAAAAATCAGACTCTTTTGTACAGATTGTAAAGAAACTAGGCCATGAATGAAATCACCATGACTTAGAAACCATCGCAATTTAAATCTTTGCCGCATCAACGAAGACATTACCGGTAAAGTATTACGTGGTTTGCGTGCGTCTTCTTTCTTGGCCTCGAAATGCCAAGTGCCCAAGAAATCGTTTCGCATTTGGGTTTCTGTTTTTTGTGAAGTGCGACATTACCCTAGCATCTAAATAACTATCACAAGCAAATTAGAGAGACGGGTCGGCGCGCGGGGTGTACAACCGTACAAACGTACCGTATTAACAGTGCATAACATGCATGTCTACATAACACAGGGTTAAAAAAAAATTGCTGCAAATATTTTAAGGGGTCAACCAGCCCATGAAACTGACCAACTTTCCCCAAGGAACATAGGTCGAAATATGAAAAAAAAATTTGGACCTCCCCTACAAAATAATAAAAAAATATCTCATATTTCGACCTATGTTCCTTGGAAAAGCTGTTCAGTTTCATGGGCTGAGTCACCCCTTGAAATATTTGCAGCTAATATTTTTACACCTTATATATTAGTACTAAACGTAATGCACCTGATTATAAAAACCACAACATTCGTCGTGACAACGAACCTCAAGAGATCATGAGTAGAGTTGTTTTTAGAAAATCGGATCTCAATCTTCATCTTACGCTTGTTGTAAAAAGTTACTTGTCCTCATAAGCTAACATTTTTACCATGGCTACATTGAATACTGCGTAGGTATATATATCCCTTCCGTGGAACAGTCAAAAATTAAAAACCGGCTGACCTACCTACTTCTGTCACTCACTTGCGAATCATTTAACTTCTCATGCACGTACGAACACACAATGTTATGGCGGATTATACATACCTACGCACATTTACATATTATATGTATTATAGGGATTTCCTCAGTGTTGCGGCCTTTCCTTTATTGCTCTACCGAAAAATGCGAACTGACATCTATAAGTACCTATAATATACTCGTACAGATAAAGAAACGATCCCGAATTGGCAACATTATTGTTTGTCTCTTTATCAAAATATATGATATATGAGCGGGATGACAACAATAGTGTTACCGTTTCGGGGTTTCTTTAAAAAATCGAGTTATACAGAGTAAGCTAAGAACGTAAGTAGTTTGCTAGAAGGACCTCCCAAGCAGATCGCTTAATCGTCAATTTTTAAATCACAAATAGACCACTGAAATATAACGTATGTACGGAGGTACCTGGGTTAAATATTAGCATCATGAGTCAAGCCAGCTCTTCAAACTCAGTCTTTATGTTGGCCGGTTTTTGACGCTAACCTTGTACGTAAAACGTTTGCGACAAGCCTTCGTCGGATAGTTTATCGTTTACTCTACATTTTTCCTTAATACAGAATTGGGTACCTACATACATTCAACTTTAACTTATACGTAAAAAAATACTGCAAATATTTTAAGAGGTGAACCTGCCAAAGATTTTGGACCTCACATACAAAATGACCAACCGATCAAGTCAATTTGTATGGGAGATCCTAATTTTTATTTCGGCGTACGTTTCTTGAAGAAACTTGCTCAGTTTTATGAGCTGATTCACGCCTTAAAATGTTTGCACCTAATATTTTTTAACTTTATAATAAAAAAAATGACAGCCAAAACTTTCGATTTCGTCTTCTAACCTCAATTCTATCTAAACGTTGATAAGACCAGTTGTTAAGACCGTTGTTAAGACCAGTGTCGTAACTGGTCTGGACACTACTATCTTATACTTGAGGATTCATAGCTTAGCTGGTAGGTACTCACCACACACAGAGTCCAAAGTGTAGGTGCTGAGAAACGGCCATATGCTGAACCTGCTCAAATCAGCTTTATCCGCCAGTTTCTCCACAAGGGTCCTGCTCTGCTCCGAAAACACCTCCACAAAATTCTCCACGATCTTGGGGCTGAAAGCTGGCACCAGGATTTTCCGCCGCCGACGCCATATTGGTACTGTGTAAAGAAATACTTCTTTGGAAAATCCAGTAGCTAGCTATTCCGTAGTAAGTAAGGTTTGGTCGAAAATTGCGCCACATATATCAGCTATCTTTTAAAAATGTTGTGCTAACTAGACTATAGCTATATAGCTATATACCTACTTTACTATATTAACTGCAAAACGCACACACACACACATCACGCCTTTATCCCTTGCGGGGTAGGCAGAGCAATAACGGCTTTTAAAATACGGTCGCTATTGCCACGTCTGACATAACTGCAAAACGTTATTTAAATAATAATTGGCACCAGTTAGTTACTTCAAAATTAAGACGAACTGTCCGTTAAAGGGCTATAGGTATTCCGTTCTCTAGCCTTGAAATCTAAACCACCATAATGCCCTACCATTAAGCCATATGATAATAACAGATCTAGTGAACTCCGCCCTATAGTTACTTAATAGTATTTACTGTATTTGCAACTCACAAACGTCAATAAAGGTGTTAGATTAGAGTCAAATGCGAGTATAAGAATCGATTATCTAAGCCTAGAATTGCGTAATCGATTTAAAAATTACTTAATAATAAGTATGGTTTTGCTTCCTGCAGCGTAAAATGTGTGGTTATTGTGGTAACTGTTTATTGAAATCGACTTTGTAGAACAAAGTCTGTGCCTAATTTAAATCAGAAAAAAACAAGACATACATACATACATACATATATCACGCCTTTATCCCTTGCGGGGTAGGCAGAGCGATAGTGGCCGTAAGAATACAGCCACTATCGCCACGTCTGACATTTTTGAGGATTGTTTTCCAAGGTTGTTTCAGAAAACATGTGTATCACCACAGGTTGTCAGCCCGTCGCCCAAAAACTGTAATACACCAACACTCTCGAGTCCCCTAGTCGCCTCTTACGACACCCACGGGAAAGATGTGGGGTGATGCTATTCTAAGCCGGCATCACACGGCGAAAAAAACAAGAACCGGGAATGAATCCGTAGATTAACTTAGAAATTACTTTTTAGAAATACGTAGACCATTTGTGATTTGTCTCTAATGTATTGTCCTATCCTATCTTGTCCTTCTATTGTGTACGATACACGGTTTAATAATAAAAGTTATACCTACTTTTTGGCAGTCATTCTGCTGTAACAAGTAGTCAGAAATCAAAAAATTACTCGTAGAAACCCAATAGTTGTGTAGGCTCTCTACGTATCCCGCTCGCAACAATGTTGTATTACTTACCTGGTGCGAAAATGCCCCCGTTGCCAATGATGGGCTTAAGAAACCGGTGCAAGTCGTCTTTTTCTAAACAATGCTTCAGGACATACTCAAGGTCCATGGGATTTGTCATTACTGTAAACACAAAGGTCATTAACCGGCGAAATATACAGGATGTAAGGGACACATACATACACACACAATTCACGCCCCTATCCCTTCCGGGGTAGACAGAGCGTTAACAATCGTAAAATTACGGTCGTTATCGCCACGTCTAACAAGTATTGAGGGCTTTTTTCAATGATACATGTATAACTGTAGTGACAGGTGTAAGGGACACTAGCCCTAAGAATACAGATGCATTTGGACCATAAAACTTAACAGGTATTCCAACCTACGACCTATGCTCTTGTTGCACCTACTTAAATTAATCAATATATTAACACTTACCGAAATATAAAATATGACCTAACCACCCCTTGATTATCCCATTGTGGTCCATTGTTTCGTAGCTAAATCTTTGTAGAGAGTTCATTATATCTGAAAGAGAGAAAGAATATTACTGTAAGTAAAAATTCTACCTCTAGTATACAGTCAAGCTCAGACTGGGCTAGACATAGACAGATTGAACACACAAGTGGCTTCGAATGTTAACCGGACGAACGTGAGATTGACTGTACCTATATTCAGTAGAGACAATGCTCAGGTACAGTACATGCCATATTCGAAGCATTTCAGAAAAAATGTGTATTTATCGGCAAAAATGTATGACACTTGAGTCCCTTACATAGTCGCATCTTACGATATATGGAAAGTAATGTAGTGATGCAATTCGCTAGTTTCCTGGGTCATTAATAAAATACCTACAAAAGTTGTAGGTTCGCTTGAAACTATTGTCCAATAATACTACGGATGTCATTCATAATTTTTTGAAATATTCAGAGTTTGAATTAATAAACAGAAAAATAATATAAAAGTGTTTTGACGCAATCCAAATAGTTACTTAAGGTATCACGTCATACTTTCAGTTTTTCATACAAAACACCGTTTTAGATCGCTTTAAACAGTAGTTCATTTGACCTGTCAGGTAAGCAGGCATCTCACGACGACGTCTCTATTACAATCCGGTAAATCCAACAACTTTGAACATTTATTTTAATTACTACAATTTGTACAGGGATGTTTTTCTTGGGTGTTTCTTTGTTAAGATACGGTACGTCTAATTAAGGTGTAACCGGCTGAACTGTAACGGACAATTACGTTTACGGATAATTTACACCAGTCATAAACCGGTCCACTATGTGTCGTACCTCCATTCTTACAATTACAACTAAGTAGTAAATTGCTCTGTCCAATTTGACGTCACCACAGCAGTTTTCTTTTCTACATGTAAGTACCTAGTTATGAAATTCAATTTTATTTTCGATAATTCTTTTAAGATCTGTGGTGAACCAAGATCCTAGGACCAAAAACTAAAAAATACTAATATTTCTTCTAAGTATGCTATTAAAGCTCATTTATTGAATGGTTACGCTTTCGGACCGGGTAGATTTGTCCCAAATGTAAAAAAATATAAAAATTTTGTTCCACTTTCGGCACCTTCGTTCTTTTTTTTATTGGTTTAAGATCCAGCCATACAACTACCTTCACCGAACTGTTTAATGGAAGAAAGCTATTTATTATGTAGGTCTTAAAATATGCCAATAAATAAAATGCATGGGTTGCCTTTGTTGAGGTATGAAAATCTTTTTTTATGAAAGGTGTAAAAATATTAGCTGGGAATATTTTAAGGGGTGAACCAGCCCATGAAACTGAACAACTTTCCCCAGAAACATAGGTTGAAATCTGTAAAAAAGATTTGGACCTCCCATACAAAATTACCGTCCGACCAAGTAAATTTGTATGGGAGGTCCAAAAAATTTCTCATATTTCAACCTATGTTTCTTGGGGAAACTTGTTCAGTTTCATGGACTGATTCATCCCATAAAATATTTGCAGCTAATATTTTTACACCTTATATATTGATTGGCATATTTTATTACATAGAAAGTAGGTAATTTTCTTCCATTAAACAGCTCGGTGAAGGTGGTTGTATGGCCGGATCCGCTACTAGATCGTATATCGTTCGCTTTACCCTGATATGGAGGTTTATGTTTTCGGGAGAATGTATTTGGACAAGTATGTTGACAGAAGTCGTCGTCATATTCGTCTTATCAGGGTAAATAGTTGTTTTTAAGTCGGGTTTTAGTCTTTTACCTAATAATTATGCTCGAATGCTTTTGTATTTTATTAATGACCCAGTCAAGTACCGAATTATGAACCAATCACTATTATAGACATAGACAGAAAGGTTTGTATGGGGGGGCGGAAAGCCCTATCGTAGTATTATTCACTGAAAGTTACTATATTCTGCAAGTCCTTCCAGTTATCATAAAAAGATATTGCACAAAATTTTCTTTACCTAGGTACTTCTTTTAATGATAGAAAATCAAAAAGTGCAAAAAGATAATGGATGAAAAAACGTCCTTCACTTCGCATAAGTAGTGATTAGATTACCTACAATTTGCCAGGCATTCGGTCGGTGTTAAAAAAGATAGAAAAAACTTACCTTCAGTGCTTCCAGCAAGAGAGTGAGCAATCCCAATAAGAGGCAACTCCTCGATGGGGCCAGGAATAGGCTTGGCAAGCCTGTACATGTTCCTCCTTCTGTACTTGAACATAAGCCCCCACAGGAACACAGCAGTTATCAACATCCACACTATCATGTTTCTTCACTATAATCACAGATTCCGAAGATTCGAGTTTCGCGGCGCACAGGCAAAAAAGATCAGCGTATGCTCAGTTGTAGAGTCGGTTAAAAGGACAGTTTAGTTCAAAATTGTTTTAAATTATTTCACTTGATCCGCACGCATGTATTCTCGGGTAGTGCATCGTGCGGTAAATGTGACCATTCTTATATGGCCATTTTCCGGCTTACGGCGATCGTAAGTCGGACTAATTCTCGTAGCATAATACAGGTCGGGTTCAAGAGGTTTTCTGGCGACTGGCGACCTTCGGACTACAAGGAAGTTGCTATAAGTATGATGTTTTGTCTTGGACATCATTTACGCCCATTAAGTTGGGTTACACACACATGCACTGCATAACACGTGGTTCCTGGTTTGGACGTCAAAAGGCAGCCTAGTTACGCGAGCTGCATAATACCTTTATAACTGATGTAAACTACCTACATGAACACGAAAATAAATAAGGTCATTTTACCCTACAGCAAATATTTTTAACAATATTTTCTACACGGTCGGTAGTATTAGTTTTGTCCTAAAGCAGTAAGTTATATTAATTGGCTATGATAAGTGATTGATTAAATCTTTAGGCTCAATCGTGAATTTGTCTGTTTGCTTTGTTTTATTTAAATAAAATCTTCAGAACCTAATGATACATTTTCAGTAAATAAATAGTACCTACCTGCTTAAATTAATTATCGGAAGTAGGCCCAAAAAAAAACTTAGAACCATTTGGGTTCTTCTGAGAACAATTCGGAATGATAAATAAGTAAGTAGGTGTAGGGTAGGAATTTCATAATGATCTAAAACGTGTTCTTTTATTAATTTACATAAATTAATTAATTTATGAAACAATAGGATTTTCAAGTGCTGTAAACCACGTGTTTTCTCTCATGTTCACCTCTTTAAAGCGTGTTTAGCCATGTGGTAAATATAATATTTGCCGAGTAACGGCATATAATAAAAGTTAATTATACGGGGTTTGCCCCTGTTCTAAGAACAACAATACTCGTAATGAGAAAACGTCAATTTTCAGTGCTTCCGGATACGATGAAGAATCAAAAAATTTGTGAAACTATGTATTTCAAGGGCTGAATTTGTCCATGAAAAGTTTTTAATTTACCTATATTAACCAAAGCAGTCAACGACGCCTTCCTTCCTTGGTCTGTGATGAAATTGGACACTTTAGATGAATTTGGTCTTATGAACAATTTTTTTAAAGAACTCCTGATTTAAATACAAATACCTACTAAATTGGCTTTAGCTTTATTAGCTTTACAGTTGAGATGTTTTATTTAATAATAATAACAATGTTTCAAACCCTGTGTGTGAGGTAAAAAGTAAATAAGTAAAGTGTTTTTTTTTGTGTTTAGACTTGTTTTGTGACTGCTGTTTGTTGCATTGAGTGAGAGCATCAAAAACTTTCGAATATGTTTCCTTTTTATAACTTTTTGAGTCACCATAGCTAGCACATGTAAGAATTACCATTCACCGGACCAACTACTTAGCATAAGACATTATAACGGGTTTTAACTCACGGTAGGGATATATCGAGCACCCAATATTTCGGCGATGTTGCAATCGCCATGATCACGGGTAAACTGGAGCGGCTGCGGGTGACGGCTAAGGGCAAACATATCTGTCTACCCTCATTCTTCTGCGTTTTTTCGGAACACTTTGGTCACTATCGGTACTCACTCGAAAGTCATCTCGACAACACACACTAACGGTATCGCATGATTTTATTGCAGGTTTAGACACAAACTTATTTTTACACAAATTTACCACTGGATTCCATGTACTTGACAATTTGAAGCCATCTTCTCTATTGAAATTTTTGTACTTGGTGATTTCAATAGCCTCGCTTACCAGTCTTGGTATGTAGTGGCGTTCGGTCGAAAGTACTTTTGGATTATGTAATTCGATCCAGTGGTTTGGACCAGACTCAAGCAGGTGTTCCGCAATGGCAGACTTATGTGCTTCATTGTTTTTCACTGCCTTTATGTGCTCTTTGACACGGGTGGAGATGGTCCGCTTAGTTTGACCAATGTAACAACTACCACAACTACAGTCTATTTTATACACCCCTGGACATTCTAATGGAAATCGATCCTTTGGTGACCGTAGAAACTGCGACATCTTCTTGAAAGGAGTGAACACAGTTTTTATCGAATACTTATCCAGTATCCGTCCGATCCTGTCTGTTACTCCCTTCACATACGGAAGAAATGCAGCACGACGCTCAACCTTGGGAATTGGTGTCCTAGTCTTGTGTTTCTGAGGCTGAATTTTGTTAGGGTAGCCATTGCTCAGTAGTACGTGTTGAACATGTTGCAGTTCCTCATGAAGGTGTTCGTTATCGCAAAGGTCATAGGCGCGATTTGTTAAGGAGGTAACCACTGAGTTAAGCTGTCGCGGATGGTGATGCGATGTTGCGTGTAGGTATCGGTCAGTATGTGTCGGTTTCCTGTACACCGTGTGACTGAGAGTGCCGTCGCTTCTGACCGTCAACTTCACATCCAGGAATGCCAGAGACCTATCCTTCTCTATTTCTGCCGTGAAACGTATGTTGCTGTGGATCGAGTTAAGATGCAGTAGACATTGCTGCACTGACTGGTCGTCTCCCTCCAGTACACAGAACACGTCGTCAACATATCTTTTCCACAACTTGATTGGCAATGGTGCAGTGTTAATGGCCAGAAACTCGAAGTGCTCCATCCATAGGTTGGCAACCACTGGGGCTACTGGGCTGCCCATTGCTACACCATCTATTTGTAGAAAAAACTGACCTTGGTAGACGAAATAGCTAGAAGTCAAGCAATGTTCTAGAAGTTTGGCATATACCTTCGGGATGTTGTTATCATCTAACACCTGCTTTAGCACTTTCAGGCATTCGACCACCGGCACGTTGGTAAATAGAGACTCCACATCAAAGCTCACCATAAGGTCCTGTGCACCTAGCTTCGTCTCTCTTAGTAGGCCGACAAAATGGCGTGAGTCTTTGACGAAAGATGAGGTCTTTCCGGTTAAAGGCTGCAATACACTAGCCACATGTTTTGCCAGGTAGTAGGTAGGCGAGTCAATCTGACTAACTATCGGCCGTAGTGGGATATTTGCCTTGTGTACTTTAGGCAAGCCATAAATCTTAGGTGGTTGCGGCGTCCGTGGTCTCAGGAGATAGTCACAAACCTCTTTAGGAATATATTCTGAGCATTCCTTGACTAAATCAATGGTCTTTCGAGTTACACGAGCTGTAGGGTTGTAGTCCACTGGTTTATAAGTTTTTTCATCACTGAGCAGAGCCTTCAGTTTTTCGTCATACTCACTGGTATTTAATACCACCGTTGCGTTTCCTTTATCGGCTTTCAGGACGAATATGCTGTCATCATTACGGAGATCTTTAATTGCAGCAATTTCTTGTTGTGATATGTTACTAGTTGGAGGCTTCGACCGGCGTAACACGACGGCTACGTCTTGTCTCAATTCATCCGCATCACTCGGTGGAATATGATTTGATCTTATAGTATCCTCAATTTTGCCAATAATTTTTTCAAAAGGAATCCGTGACGGCGTTGGGACAAAATTTATGCCTTTTTTGTCTTATAGTTTTAGTGATAATAACCACGGAACCTTAAAATCAAGTGTTACTTAGCATAATTTGTAAAATGACGTGAATAATGATTGTAGTCTAGACGTAAGCTTAAATATACCTCGGTACCTTTAGACGTATTGTTTTCGACCTACATAAAGGTAGATATGCCATTATTAACCTGATCTAGTCACACAACAAACAAATTACAGTACAATTTAGTGACGTAAAAATGTAGAGGCCTTTTACGTCTTCACAGTTCACCTTTGGGGGTTAAACCGCATCTTGTCTTTTATTTATTTTTTCTTGGAACTTCTATTATGGGGAAACAAGAAAAAACTGTTGTTTAGTCGCCACCGGATACTTGAAGTTTAGTTGTAAGTTATTATAGTAGTTTTATAAATACTTATTACCTACGCCGTAGGTATATACAAATTTGGGCAAAAGTTTGTTGACAATATTAAAAAAAATACTTACTTTAATTAAAATTGTATTTATTTTAGTGCATGTTACAACCATAGTCAAACACATTACAAGTTTAGGAATTCAACTTCACTGACATAAATTAGTTTAAGTAAACCATTACATAGCCATACATAATCTTCAAGAATTATATAGGAAATCACAGCTTACCGTAACTATATCCATTACCTTTTAAGTACCTAGTATTTAAATGTCAACATTTGCTAAGCAAAAAGTAAGAATGATCAATAATTTGTTTGACTTCTTACGGGCTGTGAATGAGCCGCGGCATCTCAGATGGTAGAGGCGTCGTCAGTACAAACAAATGGCGAAAGTCGCTGGTTCAAATCCAGCCTGCGGTGGAAATTTTTACAGTTTTCCAAAGATTTGATATAGGCCCCATTAGGTGTAATAATAATTACCGACACCAAGCGGCGTGGAAAATGAGGAGAGAAGCCTTTGCGCCTTGTAGCGGGAAAATATAGGTTATATAACTATAATAGTTAATCCATGACGAACTGGAGTAAAATAACCAGGAACGTTGTAACACTAGATGCCCCCTGAAAATAATAGCATTGAGTTAGAGGTTTCATTTGGATATTTGGGGGCTTATCAGCGAACTTTCAGCTATTACTGAGAAGCTATATTGACCCGTAAAATATGTTTCATTGCAGCATAAGACAAAATGATTCCATCAGCAATTCAGCAGCCTCCCTAAAATTTTAAAAACCATTCAAGTTATATGTAAACAAAAAATAATACCGTCATCTACTTTTCGTCGTTAAAGTCGTTCCCTAACACATACAAATAAAACTTATTTTTTCTGGACAGTAAAATGAACCTACCTTCAAAAGCAACTCGTAATCTATCCTGACCAGCCCACATGCGGTGAAAGCTGGAACCTGGTGCAGCAGCTGTTTTGAAAACTGCACTGCCTGTTGAACAATCATCATATCAGCAGAAGGTAGGTACCCATACAACCAATTCAAGTTAGTATGTACTATTTTTCTTACAAATTGTATATTCTATCTTACCTCTGCAGTTATTTGCGGGCTAATATTAGAGTTGATGATTTCATGTACAATGTTAGCTGTTCTTTTTGCCTGAAACGAAAACTTCTTATAACGCTTTTTAAAAAACTTAATAGTAGGTAATAGCGCTAGAATTTGTTAAATCATACAAACCTGTTCAACAGCACATTCAGAGCAGTAAATATTGAGAAATATCACACCAACTGCATACAGAATCTGCCAAAATATATTAAGCAGAAAAAATGTGTATCGCTGAGCGTCATGGAACAATCCACCGGCTGTGGCTTCCATGAAGTAGAACAAGTAGAGAACTAAATACAACAGGCAGAACAGTAATGTGCAGACAAGTAGAAATCCGTACGTAATTTGTGAAGATTCAACTGCTGCAAATAGTAACCCACAGCTCTTCGCACAATCCTTTATCCTTTTGCAAACATATTTATCCTTATCCAGATGCAACGCATTTTGCGTGTTGGCATGAGCTAAAACCCTTCGTTGGGCCCATCTCTGATCAGTTATTTTAGCAAGAACCGAGTTCACAATCTTATACCGCGATATAATAAACCCCAGGTAGTTGCAATAATGCGTTGTCAACACCAAAGCATATACGTTGGTCACAGCAGCTTGTATTATCCAGTTATATGGCAATGTTACTTCCAGGTAATACAAGGGAATGCAGATGCTAAGTAGGCGAGCGGTGCCAGCAAGTATCTGAATGGAACAACCGATCAAAAGGCTGCAAGCATCCCAGCTATGATCAATCTTTATGCCCAAATCTTTTATACTGCAGTCGATATCCAGCAGTTTTTGCAAATAGCCTGGGGAAACATTCAGTTTAAACATCATATGCCACACAGTAAAACTAAGTAATGAAGTAGACACAACTTTTTCGAAAACATCGCCATATTGCCTTAGTCTCGTGTTATAGAAGATTCTCAGCACGGTTTGGTCTTCGTAGAATGCTCTGTATGCACAGAAATAGTACACCATTGCCCATATGCCAAAGAACAAGCCTCCTGACCAAGAAAACTTGGATATTGCTCTGTTTTTCTCATCAGTAGTCACCTCATGAAATGCTATGCCGAATAGTTTTCTAATACGAGAAGTCACTTGCAATACTTCAACTATGTTTTTGTATTTGTTCAGTTTTCGTGATTTCAATTTCATTTTTTTGTTCTCAATTTTTTTGGTCGAAAGCTATTGACGCTGTTCAAGATACAAATGAAATAACATTACACTGAACACACATTTTATTGTACATACGGGCCTCCAACTAAATTACATCACATTTAGGTAAAATTGTCAATTACTAGATTAGTCATTTATACATAACAAAGATCGTAAACTTAAAAGCCCCTAATGCCAGTAGTTCACTAAGGTAAAGTGCAATACAAGGTGTTATCTGCGGAGGTAAAATAATCATTTCTGAGAAATTTACTTATTATTCTAATTTAACAAAAATATGAATATGATTCCGCATACGGAAGTCTACAAAGACTGATTTACAGTCGCTTAGTGTGTGTTGCTCGAAGCTCTCTACTAATCGCATACGAGAATATAAATGAAGCCTATACTTATATTTTATTTATAACATGGCTATAGTTTGTGAAAGAAGCATTTTAAGAAAAAGACGTTTTGCGAAAAGAACATAATATACTGCGAGGATCACAATCAAATAAGTTTTTTTACACCATATTATCACAGAGAAAAACTAATATACTAACGTACAAATATTATGTAGATATGATTGACAATTCACATGAGTATTTTTAACCCATCACAAACTGGAGAAGCATCACTAGAAATGTAGCCACATTTAAGGTTCCCTGAAAGTAAAAAAAATAATAATTTTTACTGACAACTTCGATACTATACCTACTTAACATACTCACAGCAACGAATCTAAACGAATATTATAAAGAAGAAAAACTTGTTTTTTGTCGTCTTTACTTGACAACTGGACCTGTATAACTGTTATAGTAGATGAAGACGGAAACTACTGGAACGTTTTCTAACACTATATAAAATCAACAAATTCCATGAGTAGGTAACATGGCTATCTCTTTGTACATGGAAATTCCGGGAAAACGATAAGAACTGGATGAAAACGCTTGATCGAACTTTTGTTTACAAATAATTACAGAAAAAGCTTAAGCCAACGTGCAATGATTGTGCTTACTTCCTATTATAACAGACCTATAATACATACATAAAATCAAGCTTCTTTCCTGGATGGGTAAGGACAAATGTACATACCTTCATTAAAAGCGTGTAATCAATCTTGACCAATCCACAGGCCGAGAACACTGGAACTTGATGCAGCAATTGCAATGAGAACTGCAAAGCCTGATGAAAACCAAAAACTTCAGTAGAGCGGTTAAGGGCGCGTATTCGAAATCAGAGCGGGGCGGCGGCGGCGTAGCGATCTATAGAAAAAAATGGCGTATGCCCGCGACTGCTCTTCCCCGTGCTTTTAAAAAAAGTTTTACAGGTCCGTGTTGTACAGGGGTATTTTTTAGTCAGTACACAAACTTCGTAGGGCGTTGCTACTCATGATTCTGAACAACTTTTACTATGGGGCCGCCTACGAAATCGCAAAATTTTTGTTTGATGTTCCATAGAAAAATTCATCGGCCAAAATGTATGGACAACCCAAAAAACTTTTGTGTTTTCGCAGGTCGCCTCATAGTAAAAGTTGTTCAGAATCATGAGTAGAAACACCCTACACAGTGTGTGTACTGACAAAAAAAATAAACCTCTATTTTTTTTATTCTGCGCCTCTTCCTAGTGATTAACGTCCACTCCAGGATTATAAAATTGGATATTTTACCTACAGAAGTGCAACCAATAGCTGCAACACCTCTTACCTCTGCTGTGACAGCTGGACTAATAGCAGAGTTAATAATTTCGTGCACGATATAAGATGTTCTTCCAGCCTGAAAGATAGTTTTCAATTAATTGTTATGAAATGTAACTTTTCAAAATACATAATTTTCACAGTACCTATTTATAAAATCATCAAAGTACCTACCTCCACAACGGTCGCATCAGAAAAATGGATGTTCAAAAATATAACGCCAACAGCGTAAACGATCTGCCAAAACACGTAAATAAGGAAGTATGTGTATCGCTGCGTATCGTGGAACAGCCCACCAGCTGTCGCTTCCATGAAGTAGAATAGGTACAGCACAATGTATAGGAGGCAGTACAAAAACGTACACACAAGAGCAAATCCAAACATAGCCAGAATTGATTCAACAGAATCAAACAACAGACCATACGTTTTCGCACAAGCTCTAATCTTCTCACAAACATACTTGTCTTGGTAATCTCGAACTTTCTGCAGATTCACTGATTGCTTGCTACGCACGAGAACTAGTTGCTCCCAAGCTTTCCGATCTCTTATTTCAGACAAAACTTCGTTGATTATTTTGTGTCTGCTGTACAAGTAACGCACGTAGTAAAAGTAGTGCGATGTCAAAGTCATTGCTAGAATATTAGTTCCGGACGCCTGCAGCAAAACTTCTATTGGAGCCTTCGACTTCAAATACCACAGCATTATCCAAACGCTTAACAATCTCGTGAATCCAGCTATCACTTGAATCAAGGTACTCACTACGAGGTTTCGACTATCAATCTTGTAGTTAAGTTTAACTCCAATCGCTTCGATATTGGTATTTATAGTCAGCAGTGCCTTAACGTAGGTTGTGCGTAAACATGAGTCAAAGGGTATTTTCCAAAACACGAGAGTAACGTAAAGTGTGGACACGATTCTTTCGAAAGCGTCCCCGTAGTGTTTCAGCCGTGTGGTATAGAGTTCGCGGAGAACGGTCTGATCGTCTCTGAACGTCTTATAGGAGCTGAAGTAGAACAAAGCTGCCAGGATAAGAAAAGATACAAGACCTCGTGGAGAGAACTGGCATACAACACCGTGTTCTGGATCGCCTACTAACTCAAAAACTGCCAATCCAATATGTTTTTTAAATGAGTACGTTAGATGCAACACATCACTAAACGTGCTATGTTTCGGAAGTTTCAGTGGTCTTATCACATTATTTTTAATTTTTAATAGATCCTTTGAAACTACGTTCATCTTGCCCAATACAAAAACAAGTGTGGCAGCAATGTTATCAAATTAGAGGGTATTATAGCTAAAAAAATGAAATGAAAGTTGAATATTAAGTAAATGAAACAAAATTGTGGTATTCGCAGTTATCCACTGGATAATAGATACTTTATTTTATTACTTCTCATGAATTTTCACATTTACAGTGGTATCCTACATTATGAACATCATAGGCATATGATATTGTCAGTAATAACAAATAAATGTAGGCATATTATATACAAAGGAATATTTGATGAAATTAATTTCGTATTTATTTATAAGCACTATACAACTTTACATAATGTGGAATTAAAAGCATTTCTGCGTCTAATAGTATAATAAACCTTCTGCTCATGATCACTCATTCGTTTAAATAGCTACCTAATTTATTGAATTTACTTTACACATGAAAATAAATTGTGCTCTTTACTTAATATAATCTAAGCCAGGATATGAGAGCAGTATCTAGTACTCTTCAATTCTCTTTTCTCGCTCTATGGCTAAACCTTTCGTAATCAGAAGCTCTATTTCTGAGACGTATTAATTCAGTTCCGTGCACGAAAGTCCCCAACAACTGATGTAACAATACGTTTCTTTTCCACTACTAGATGTTTCTGTAGTCACGGGTAATTTTCTAGACTATGGGATGTGATGTCGATAAGTAAAGTAGAACGTGTGATACAAGCATAATAAGTCGGAGATTGACGAAGAGAAATTGAGCTCCAGTAGCAAACACAAACTTGACTATAAAACCACCGAGCACTAGAAAATTAAATACGTGTGGTTCAACTACTCTTTACGGAAACCTATGCACCGATTCCAACTATGACGTTCCAGAAATTGACTTCCTGATTATTAACTAAATCGTAGGCTAGCAACTAAACTACTTTAGAAACGTGAGAAATCGTACATCTTTAGGTACAATTTGGCGACACGCTGTATGGCACAAATATTATAGGGTACATCGCGTGGTAACGTTTACATACTATTGTCATGTCATGATACATTTCCGAATATTATAATAAGTAACAGATTATTGCTTTAACATTACAGGCACAAAAGTGCAGCTCAAAAACAAAATCTGCAAAAATAAGTATTATAAAATTTTATTTCTTTTTTTACATATCTTGTGACCTTATAGTGGTAATACATAAATATTTATCACATTCTATTCAATATGGTCTGTGCCAGACTTTGTAGCAGCTTCAGGTTTCAGAAATCTTAGAATGCATTGTTTTTTCAAAATATAGCCTGGTCAATGGGTGGCCATTTTACCATAAAAATAGCTTCAGACAAAATCAGATCAAATATGCATTTTGATAAAACCATTAGATATATTGTATTTAATCCTATAAAATGCACTATTATGGAATTACCAAGTTTTATACATAGGTAACGAGTATACTAATCAATTTTATATTATTTTAGGATGAAATATAAAAGTCATACCATACAATATTCTTTTTTGAAATACTTATTAAATATACGAAGCCTTTTTAGCAAGAAGTTTAATGATTTAAAATTCGATAGTAGAACACAGCGTATGTCCGTCTGAATACTATGAACGTTTGATTATTCTTTCTAATTGTTATTATTAAAAATAACAGATTTACTTTTAGTTATTTTTAATCCATTTTAAGCATGTCTACTTACTGTTAAAGCTGGTATTTTAGACTACCGTAACTCTTTTCGTCAAAAAAATTTTTGAAAACGTAGAGATTCCATTTATACACACGAACCAGATACGACCATTTTTTAACTTTTATTTAAGGAACGCGGTATAAATTTCTTTCTTTTGATTCTTAATTTAGTTGTTAAATTGAGTTATATCTTTCAATGTTAAAGAATATTCTAACTTTGTTCGATGCTTGGTTAAAATTAAAGTCAGGCAATTAAAAAATACATTCATACTAACCTAATGGAAAATAAATGCGAGTACTTTAATTCGTTTGATTAACCTCCATAAACTAAGTATAGTTATAATATAATTGTGATGAAACGTCGCCTCTATATACTAATAATTATATCTAGGAGTAATGTTTAAACAATTGTTTAATGTAGGTGTAATTACTTTAATCTTGGTTCAGTTCAATTTTGACGCCATTTTTAATTTCTTTTTTAATTGAGTAAGTAATAAGTAATTTTCTACATACGAGTTATTTGTTTATGCTCTACTATAAGTTCAAGATGTATAAAAATGACTAATTTTAAAGATTACAAGCACCGTACCGATCTTGAATTTTGAAAGAAATATGGCGCATGTTGTAATTTATGATATTATTTCCTAATAAAAACCCATTCATACTTTGCACTAAGGAATAATCTTAACTTATAATAACAACACACTAATTCCTAGCAATCCCCTTCCCAAACTCATTGCACATACACTTTTGTAAAGCTCATGTCTAATATAATTAAAATCACATCTCATTAAATATCTTTGGGTACAACCAAATAAAATTATCATTAGCGTACAAAAATACAAAAAAATATACAAGAATGTCAATTTTTTATGATTGAATGATAAAAAGTTACGCCACTTGACTGTATACCACATTCATTAAATTACAGACAATTATTACTATTTTATTATTCTCCATCGGGGCACCAATGAAAATGGCGGACTAGAATTGAATATTGAGAAAATATGGTACACACTCAAGTCCTACTTATACAAAACTTGAAAGTCCTAATAAAGCTGCCTTTTGTGGAATTTTTATAGCTACATAATACATCAGCCGGCAATATGAGAATTTGACCTTTCAACAGTCGAAATAATGTTTCACTTGACGCTTGAAGATCTCGCCCTACGTCAGCTAATATTATTTAGAAATGTAACAAGAATCTTTTTAGACGCTACGCATGCCAATCATATCTGTCTCATTCACATCTGGGAAGACAGAATAATTTTAGGCGCAGTAGAATTCAAGTATTCACACATTCAAAATCCGTTACAGATCATTCAAAACTCAGTCTGCGTCTCCGCATAATTATTATTGTAACAGCTGAGATTCGTCGGTCACAGTAGATCTTGGACGTGCGCAGTGTCCAGGTTAGTGATCAAAGTTTTAAGGAAACACATTTCTTTGCGGGCGTTCTCTAAAATGACCCGCGGGTCGTTCGACATACAACGCAAGCAGTTCGGCGCGAACACCATCGCGAGATTAGCAGAATCCATTTTGGTCTGACTTACCACCTCCGGGGCAGTGAACTGTTGCAGGAAGCTTATTAAATACGTTAGTACCTGAAATAAACGATTTGCAATTAGCGCTTTAGTTCCATTTTAGAAAAAAAACTTAATTAGACTTTGATTGGGCACTGCAAATCGAAAGAATCAGTTATGATTACTTTAGATAGTTCGACATTTTAAACAATTCAGTGAAACCCTTCGACGTACAAAGTACAGCTCGCGATACCAATAAATAAGCTAGTATATCAACTCACGAGCCGGTTGAGCTGGGGCAGGCGCTGCAGCGCGCGCGTGCAGGCCGCGTAGTCGCCGCCGGCCGCCACGCACGCGCCGTACAGCGCGTCCGGGATCAGCGGCTCGTACAGCTCGCGGTACCACAGCTTCAGCAGGCTGGCTGGCGCGTGGGCATCTACGAAGAGAAATAAATACAATAAATTTTTATAAAAAAAAACTTGCAAATATATATTTTTTTAGATTTTTATTCGTTTATTTCACTTATCTAATTATGAAAATAGATGCATCGCGCAGCTCCCAGTTATCAATCTTTGCTTTGAGGGCATTGACTTCATCAACATCAGCTGATAGCTGACACTCTGAATATGCCCTCAGTCTGCCTGCCATTGAGCGCCAGCACTTGTTGTGAAGCCACTTTTAACCAGTTCAGTTGTACCAATACTATACCTATGTAGATGATGTTGTAGGAGTACTCTGAACTAGTCGCAATGACTTACCAGTCAAAGTGGAAGCATCAGGCAGCTCCCAGTTATCAATCTTCGCTTTGAGGGCATTGACTTCATCGACATCAGCTGACACTCTGAATATGCCCTCAGTCTGCCTGCCATTGAGCGCCAGCACTTGTTGTGACAACGCCACTTGCACCCAGGGCAGCTGCCTGTTGGGGAAGCGGTCCTTCTGCAGAGACATCACCTCCGAGAGAGTGTTGCCGAACATTGATTGACGGAAGATTTGGATCTGAGGGAGAAAAAAGAAGTTTACTATAAGTTGGCTATTTTGAGAGAATATTATACTATTATTGCAAAAGCATGTTCTGATGCTAATCTTTACGACTTTTCTTGTTACTTGGTAGGGACATATTACATAATTATCATCATCATCATCAAGAATAGCAACACTAAAATTCACTAAGCACAATTTTGTATAAAAAGTTGTCAAAATCTTGCGACAAAGTAAGTACGTTTTAGCTCCCAGAACATGCTTGGTGCTCATCAATTAGAAATACGATGAGAACGTATTTTATGGATAATTTACTGGATTATCAATAATGATTCAAACTTTTTTTAAATATTGAAGATTAGAATTTTTCAACACTAAAATATAAGTTATTGTTTTGACACAGTACAAAATAAATACTGCAATATGACGTTATATTAGTTTAGTTTTAGTTTGGGGCTGGATGGCGCTGTGTGAATTGTACAGGATATTTATTTATTTATTTATATTACAATATTTTCATTCGAAAATGTAGTTTTACATACATAGATACACAAATCACGCATTTATCCCTTGCGGGGTTGGCAGCTCGTTAACGATCGTAATAATAGACATTGACGCCACGTCTGACAAAAGTTTGAGGTTAACATAATACTGTATTAATATGTATCACCATAGTGACAGCCTGTCGACTAAAATTGCAATATACATCAAGCCTCAAATCCCTTAGTCGCCTCTTACTACACCCATGGGAAAGATATGGGGTGATGCTATTCTATGCCGGCATCACACGGCAAATGTAGTTTTATATCGTTTTAAAAGGTAGCTCATTTGACCAGCCAGTCCACAACCCTATTCGAAACGGGATACTCACTCTAGCTTGGTCGATGTCCTCGGTGGTGGGTTTCTTCGGCTGCCTCTTCCCGCCGAAGCCGATCCGCTCGAGCCGCTTGCACGCCACGCCCGCGTAGTGCGACACTTGCACGTGGATCGGCCACTTGCCAACCTGACAGAAATAACAAGCTTCATTATTAAAAAAGGAAAATATTACTGCGTTAATGTTAAGGCTATGTCAAACGTTCTATGATTTTTTTATACGGGGTGTTGGAAAAGTACTAAATTCCTTTCAAGGGATGAACCAGCCTAGGAAACTTTTACAACATTTTTTTGTATTCAATATACTAATATCGATAAAGACCGTAATTTTACGATCGTTAAACCTCTGCTTACCCCGCAAAGGAGAAAGGCGTGATTTATGTATGTATGTATGTATATCCTAATATCTAAAGATCTAGTTTTGTCAAATTTACGTAGTATTTCGAAATATATAGGCTTGTAAGTTTTCCTGTCAAAATAAAAATAAATTGACCCTCGTTCCGTCGGGTAAAAATTTCATATCAATTCTTTCACAAGCGCAAGCTCACGGCAATACCTCAACGCTGGCTGAAGTCCCACACTGCACTGTCTGACCCTTACCTCCGGGAAGGCGTCGGCGAAAGCGGGGTCCCTGTGCCGGTTCACGTAGTTGGTCAGGGCGGGCTGGAAGGCGGGGGAGGGGGGCACGAACGCGAGGCACACCGACAGCAGTTCCCAGCCGCGGAGAAGGGAATCTCGTAGCGGGTTCTCTGTCGTTTGACGGCACAGCTGCACGTACAGTTCGTCGCGGAGTCTGTGGACGAAGTTACGTGTTATGCTCTATCACTACTTTGCAATGTAATAGCAAAAAAAGTTACAAGAGGAATTGTCATAGTGAATCGCTAGTTGCGACGTTCTAAGTTCTACGTTAGAATCAGTAGTTTATCGGGTCGTTGGGTGTGTCAATAAGACGCACCCGCATTTTCTGATTACAAACATTTTCTTCAAATCGTAATACATATGCAACATAACAGATTTCTTAAGGACATTCTTTGTTATCTTATAGTCTGATTTTGGATACATCCAAGCTCATTTCAGTGTTTCTGTACTCCATGTAAATCTGCACCAGTACAATACTTTTGTCAAACTTTTTTAACAATGGACAATCTGTGTTCAATTGTAGGCAAAATAACTTACTTTACATATCTCATGCTCTGAAAGTAGGTCATTACTGACAAAAAACACGACCTGTAAGTTCAACTTACAGGCGAGGTTTTAAAACTAAGCCTGTAAGTAATTTTAAATATGGAACAAGAAAAAGAACCAATAGAATCGCGGTAATTAAAAAATTAAAATCAATTTCTTCTTCTTTTTAATAGGAGTTGCATCCAATTGGTTGTATACGATTTTAAATTTCGAACTGGCCGCTACGAATTGTGTTGCTTGAACGCAGGAATTATATTTTTAATCTGTATTTTTATAACCTCAATAAATGAGTTTGTCGAATTATTACTCAATATTACAATGACAAAAGTAAAAATGATTAATATCCCTACGATCAGAAAAATGTCTACTTTATGTTAAGATATTTTTCTTTCATATAAATTCAATATTTTTCAATCATAGAAAAAAAAGTTTAGTGGTGCAATTTGAATAGCATACGATACAATTATCATTTATGGATCGTTTTCTTGTATTTATCGCTTTATTTTACTCTTTTTTCATTCGATATGTAAAGCAGTATACGTACCACGGATGTAACATCAATAACAACCTCGGAAAGGTACCGCCCTCGCTCCGCTCGGGCGTTAAAAAACCTCGGTTGTTATTGATAGCTTACATACCTCAGTACGTAATCTACTATTTCATAAGCCAACGAGGCGTGCAATATATCATTTGCAACAAGATCATGACTGGTCTTGCTTTCCTATCCCCCATTACACCAGTTTGAACCAGTTTATGGCTATTCTTAATGACATTATGTGTTAACTTGTAGGTAAAATAGCTTACTTTTCATTGGCAAACGTAGCATGCAATATATCCTGAGCAATAGCGCTTAAGATCATTCCCGGTCTTGCTTTTCTATTCCCCATGTACCAGTTTGAATCAGTGTATGGCTGATTTTTGCGACAATCTGTGTTAAATTGTAGGTAAAATAACTTACTTTTCATTGGCAGAAGTAGCATGCAATATATCCTGAGCAACAGAGTTCAAGGTCATTCCCGGTCTTGCTTTTCTATTCCCCATGTACCAGTTTGAACTAGTGTATGGCTGATTCTTGTGACAATCTGTGTTAAATTGTAGGCAAAATAGCTTACTTTTCATTGGCAAACGTAGCATGCAATATATCCTGAGCAATAGCGCTTAAGATCATTCCCGGTCTTGCTTTTCTATTCCCCATGTACCAGTTTGAATCAGTGTATGGCTGATTTTTGCGACAATCTGTGTTAAATTGTAGGTAAAATAACTTACTTTTCATTGGCAGAAGTAGCATGCAATATATCCTGAGCAACAGAGTTCAAGGTCATTCCCGGTCTTGCTTTTCTATTCCCCATGTACCAGTTTGAACTAGTGTATGGCTGATTCTTGTGACAATCTGTGTTAAATTGTAGGCAAAATAGCTTACTTTTCATTGGCAAACGTAGCATGCAATATATCCTGAGCAATAGCGCTTAAGATCATTCCCGGTCTTGCTTTTCTATTCCCCATGTACCAGTTTGAATCAGTGTATGGCTGATTTTTGTGACAATCTGTGTTAAATTGTAGGTAAAATAACTTACTTTTCATTGGCAAACGTAGCATGCAATATATCCTGTGCAACAGAGTTTAAAGTCATTCCTGGTCTTGCTTTTCTATCGCCCATGTAGATCTGGACCAGTCTGAACAGGTCTATGGCCGCTTTCTTGTGTGCCTTGTCCCAGTCTGCGCCGACCATGGGCGCGCTGATGGATGACGACGTCCAGGATAACATGTCGCGTACTGACGCCTGAAAAAAACAATTTTAGTAAATTTTTATGAAGGGAATTTTAGTTGTGAGAACACTTAAATAGGCATCAAATAAAATCTCAAACTTGAGCAAATGTTATGAGCGAAGCGACTGATCCGATATAGAGATGATTTAACTATTAGACTAAAAATACGCTTAACTCTGATACAGCATCAAAATGCACAACCGAGTCTTAAAATACTTAAATATTTTACTCCAGAAGGACATTGATTGGCAAAATTTACAAAAAGGCCTATCTTTCCGTTCTTATGTCGATATTGGAGTACTATTATTCATTTTAACGAAAAAACGAGATTGTTAGGAACTTGCTTCCTTGTAAAGATCGTGTGAAAGGGGGAAAAATAAAACGAAGTGAAAATTTGATGATTGCTTGTTGTTGAAAATTACTAAAATAAATAGGACATTATTTCTGGTACTGTGACCAAAGCTTTGAATGGCTAACGGTCACGTCTAAAAGCAGGCACAAACCTTCCTCCTGAATATTCCCTTGCTGAAGTTGAGGTTGTCTTTGGCGAAGTGTTCGATGTCCTGCTCTAGGGGCGGGGGGCGGTGCGTGGGGTGGGCGGGGTGCGCGCGCACAGGGCTGTACAGCTGGGGGGGGTCGGCGGGGGGCGGCGCCAGCGACGGGGGCGCCACGGGACCGCCTCCTAGTGATGACGTCTGAAACCACAATAGATAATTATACAGGGTGTAAAAAATTAGCTGCAAATACTTTAAGGCCTGAATCTGAATGAAACTGAACAACTTTCCCCTAGAAAAATAGGTTAAAATATGAGATAATATTTTTGACCTCCCATACTAATTAACTTGGTAATTTTGTATGGGAGGTCCAAAATTTTTTTCATATTTCGACCTATGTTACTTGGGGAACGCTGTTCAGTTTCATAAGCTGATTCACCCCTTAAAATATTTGCAGATAATATTTTTACACCTTATATACTTCTTAAAAATCCGGGACACCTAGTAAGTTTATGTTGTGTATGAATCACATCATTTAAAAAGAGTGTTCACTTGGAAAGAAATTTCTGATATCATGTAATAGTGCGTGAAATGAATATACTTACTCACGTATATTTACCGACTGCTCTTACGGTGAAGGAAGAACATAGTGATGAAACCCACATTCAAATAAAATTTGAATTCAGATGACATTTGAATGTGACTTAACCTAGGATTCGGGCCATGTTAGCCTTGGGGTTGCAGAGGTGAGATGGCAGTCGCTCTGTGTAACTTGGTTCCACGTCAAATGCCCTAGGTTAGGTAGCCAACCCCGACTGAGAACGGGACAAGGCAAAGAGAATAATGAGTGCGTGAAATGAAGTTTATAAATTTTAATTAAAATATCCCAAATACAACTTAGTTTTTTATACGTTTCGTGTTTTATCAAATCGTAAAAACGAAAATGTCTCGTTTTCTCTGATGAGAAGTGTATAACGAGGCTATTTTTCTGGGTAACATGAAGATTGATTCATGAAAATTATAAATTTGCGGATTACAAAAAAACATTACATATTACTTTATCAGAAAAGAAAATATTCATATACACGTTTCTGAATCATACTTTTGATATTTGCAATAAATAAAAATGGTGGACGGATTGTATAGTTACCCTGTGAATGCCCGGTGAGGGCTGCCTGTTAGGGTCCCTGTCGAACCCGACAAAAGTGTTGTAATACGCGACTCCGTGGTTCATATACTCCACGTCTTGCCCTGGTGGTCTGGTGTGGCCGTACGAATGCGGTAGGTACCTGTAAAACCATAGTCTTCGTAAAATATTGTAAAGGATCGGGAAAAGCGTACATCTTTCACATTTGACACGCGCCGATGAAAGTAGCAAATTGAAAATGAACTCCTAATTATGATTGCGATGGTCTGCTTTCACACGAATGACCAACAGCGCCATAAAAATAATCAGACGCCAAATAGGCCTGTTTCCTGACAGGTCAAATGAGCTTTACCGTGTGATGCCGGCTCAGAATAGCATCACCCCACATCCTTGCCGCGGGTGTCATAAGAGGCGACTAAGGGACTCGAGAGTATTGGTGTATTACAATTTTTAGGCGAGAGGCTGACAACCTGTCACTATAGTGATACACATGTTTTCACAAACAACCTTAGAAAACAATACTCAAAAATGTCAGACGTGGCGATAGCGACCGTTGTCTTACGGCCGTTAACGCTCTGCTTACCCCGCAAAGGATAAAGGCGTGATATATGTATGTATGTCAAATGAGCTATTTTTTGAAACGATCTAAAACTGTATTTTTTATGAAGAACTAGAAGTATGACGTCAGGCCGTAAGCATTTGGATGGCGTCAAAACACTTACTTTTATTTTATTTTTTTGTTTATTAATTCAAACTTTGTATATTTCGAAAAATTATGAGTGAAATCCGTAGTATTTTTGGACAATAGTTTTAAGCGTACAACAGTTATATTTTTTAATGACCCAGGAGACTAGCGAATTGTCGGCTAAATTAGGCTGAGGCCCATAGCAACCAGTTTCTTTTCGACTTTTTAAAGTAGAATCAACTTACACTCCAGAACCATCGTCGTCGTCAGGGGTGCGCGCGCCGCCGTCCGACGACTCGTTGTCCGGTTCGTGGCCGGATAGTGACCGAGACTCGGAGCCGGACCGGGAACGTGACGAACCGGACTCCCCATCCGAACCGGAACCCTCGCCATAGCGATCGCGACCTGCAATTTTTTTATAACTCATTTATTGATAACGAGCGGCCCGCTCAGCGACTTCACCCGCTGTGACCCCTTTTTCCCGTGTGAACATACATACATTCAGACAGACGCGAAAAGCGACTGCTTTATACTATGTAGTGATAATATATATTACATGTCAAATGACATTAAAAATAGTAATTATTTTCTAGAATAATTTACCTACCCAAGAATTTATCAAGTTAAATGTCAATTTTCCGTGAAATTTTAAAAAAAATATACAATACAACATCATCATAAGGCCATGTATACTTCTGTATTCTGCACTGCCATCAACTTATCTCCCTTCAACGTTTATCAGATTTTGATTTTCTGAATACAAAATACAACTGAATAAATAGATAATACGCAAAAAAGTGCCACATTCATACTAATTCGACGTTTTGCTTACGGAGTTTGTCAAGGTAATATTTTAGGGTCACCTTTATTCCTTATGTATGTAAATGTATAATCATTTGCCTCTTCCATTATTGCCTAAAATGTGTTTCAAGCTGTACGCAGATAAAATTTTAGCACAAGCGCTTACTGGTCAATTTGGCTTGTTGCATGATGTAGTCTTGCAGTGGCAGCAAGTGCTGCATGCCGCGCAGGTCCCAGTTGGTGTAGAGGGGGGACGCGCGACCGTCCTCGTCGTCATCCTCGCCGTCTAGTGGGGGGGACTCTACCTCGGGAGGTTTGTGGCCTAGGACAATAAATGTACACATGTTTTCTGGAACAACCTTGGAAAAAACTCCTCAAAAATGACAGACGTGGCGATAGCGACCGTATTCTTACGGTCGTTAACGCTCTGCCTACCCTGAAAAGGGATAAAGGCGTGATATATGTATGTATGACAATAAATGTTAACGTTTACCAAACTGAAACACAAGTTCAGTTTACAGAAAAGACGCTGCCCAAAACCCAGCCGATGAGACGTTTTTGGGCTGAAAAGCATTGAACCTATTTAATCAATTTGCTGCGACACAGAGTCTAAAGTAATAAAATTATAATCCAAATAGTTTTTTAAAGCAAGCGAACTTATTAGTTGCCACCGTTAAAAAAAAACGTTTACAAATGTACTGACTAAACACTGTTTAGTCAAACCAATCAAGACTGAAAATTGTAAAGAATATATTGGGCAAGTACTTACGTCGTGACTTGGTGCGGTCTTTAGGTACGGAAGTTCTTTCGAGGCGTTGGTTGTGTTTTTGCAAGTTGGGCTCCGTCAGGGGCGGTTCCAGGCTTACGCATTTCATCTTGTAGTTTACTGCGAAAGATACATTTTGATTAATGTTATGATTCCAAAACTCACGTACATTAACCGACTGCTGTTACGGTGAACGAAAAATATCGTGATGAAACTCTCATTCAACAGATGATATTTGAATGTGACTTAACCTAGGACTCTGGACAGGACAGCCTTCGGGTTACAGGTTAGATGGCAGTCGTTCTGTGTAAAAATTTGGTTCCACATCAAATCCCATAGGTTAGGTACCCGACCCGGACCGAGAACTGGATAAGGCAAAGAGAATGATGGGTCGTAAAGGTGACTACATATTTTAGTGGTAATACCTGCAGCGACGCTATCGTCTCGCATGAGGCTGTGCGTGGCGTCGTGCGGCGCGGCGCGGTGCTTGCTGCTACCGGACGATACGGATGTCTTGCTGGACGAATACCGCTCCGGTTCCGCTTGCTGACGCCTGTAAAACGGAAAAGGTGTGTAAAGCGGTTCATTTTTTAAGGTGCTCCAAACGTCTTTTCCCAAGGAAATATGAACTAAGTTATTTTTACGAATAGTTGCAGCTGCCTTTCGAGTCATTATTCCAATTGTTTTTCAATGACGACTACCCTACAAAGTGAAAGTTATTTGGATTTATGTTTCTTGATGAAATTCGTGCAATTTCACGAGCTGGTTCACCGCTCATATTAGAAAATGATGCCACAAATATTTTGTGGAACTGATGTGAGGGAAAGCAGAGATTTTTTTATAGGCTCATAAATTAAACACGTTTGTTTATTATGTTTTTTTTTACTTGCAAGTTTTGTAATGTTTTTATCACGGCTAATCATGGTTCAATCGCTGCCTGCACATTATGCAGCCTATCTTGGCCAATAACGCACAACGCGGCTCCATTTACCGGGATGGTTTTGTAAGTAATTCCTATTATGAATAGTTCAATGGGAAAATTTTAATCTGTTCGTTTAGTTCCTAGTAGGCGGCGCTGGCTGCCAATGAAAGAAATTTTTAAAAAAGCTCAGCAATGATTTTCCATAGGCAATAATATCTCAATCTACAAAAATGTCAACAGCGTCATCTAGCCATCCATCTCAGACAAGTGTTGCCTCACCAAAAAAACCTCATTTATTACCTGGTGAATTCCCTGGTGGGATGCCAGTTACTAGCGGCTGCGTTGTGGCGCAGGTCGAGGCTGGTTTGCCGGAAGGGCTTGTCCACGCTGTACACGGCCTGTTTCTCCGGATATCTGTCCATGCGTTCTAGTTCTGCTAAACGCTCCTTGTCCAGGTGCCTAAAAAAAAGTTAGCATCGTCTTGTGTTAGTCACGTGCGCACGTGGTAAGGTTGATCGACTAATAAAATGTATGTACTAAACTGACTTCGGCGCTTTCATAAGGCCGACTCTACATAAATATTATCCCACCAAAAATATAAATGTGTAAATTGTTACCTTATTTCAATGTAACCGACAAAAACAGTATTTATGTAAATGGCTGCCAAGTTCAGAAGAAAATTCTGAATTTATTTATTTTAATTAGTAAATAAAAAAAATCAGACAACTTGAAAAATCTATAGCACATATCAGAAACTTTCATTTGGCTAGTTTACTAGCTAGAGGAAATCACATCCATAGAGTAAGAGCACATTGACGATGAATTGTTTCGGAGTTTATCGTTTACATACTCTGCTTCTAAGGCGCTACACTCTTGACAGAGTGGTCTTGGTCGTCTGTTGAGGGTTGGTGGCACGCTTCACTATCCGTCACCACTCTTCTCATACTGTCGCTTTTCCGGTACACTCGTAAAAAGGGCACCTTTATTACAGCTTTCATTTGGTCGTTCCAGCGCTTAGGTGATCTGCCTCGCGGTCTTGTACCTTCTGCCTTCCCCTTCCCTTTACATACTACAAACACATAAACACATCTATCCTCTTTATAATACTAGTGTAATGTAGATTTACCTGTCAGAGTAGCGTTCGCGGGCATGTCGTGACAGTTGGTGCGGGCGCTCCAGGCTGTGCAGCACGCGGGTACCACCCAACGCGTCCGTCGCCAGAGATATGGACGACACCAGCGACGGACGCGCCGCTGTCGTCTAACAATGAATTAAAACTTGGTTATTTTTAAATACGGAAATACTGTCAAAATGGCAAGTAAGACCTGTTGTGTATTGTTCACAAGTAGTGTCTTCTGTCTTATATTGTGTACAATAAACGGTCAAATAAATGGTGGGAAAAAAAAAAAATGAATTGGTTATTTGTTGGGGAATACGAAATCTTTAACGACAATGGTGGGAAACGAAAACATTCTTCGTCCTCTCATACAAAATTCACGATCAGCTGACTTTGTTCCGACATTATAATAACATTATAATTATGTTTCATAAATGACGTTCAGTTTTGCGGTCTGATTACGCCAGCAGTTTTCGGTACTCAATACTCATCCCTTAGATACATACATACGTACATCACGCCTCTTCCTCTTCATCAGGCGGACTCTTCTATTACCTTGGATCTTGACGCCCTCAACAGGTTCTTCGGTTCTTCTCCGATTAGCATTCCGCCTGACGTCAAATCTCAAACGCTGTCAGAAATTGCGAACACCCCTTTATCTGCGTCCGTGTCGTTGGAGCTTAGGCAGCTTACAGTAGGTGAAGTGGTGAGGGTTTTGAAGTCCATCAAGTCGAGAGCAGTGGGTGAGGATGGACTTAGTCTGGATATGATTATGCCTTTTTGTACGTCATTAGCTCCTATCATTACCCATATTTTGAATTGCTCTTTGTCTACGGGCACTTTTCCTAAGGCATGGAAATACGCACATGTAATTCCTCTCCCAAAAAAAAGTAACGCCGCCGTGTTTTCAGAATTTCGACCTATATCCATTCTTCCTATTCTTTCGAAGGTGTTGGAGCATTGCGTCCATCAGCGCTTGACTGGGCATCTTAACCGCCACTTACTTTTCAACACATTTCAGTCCGGATTTCGTGCCGGGCACGGCACAGTTGCTGCGCTGGTTAATGTGACTGACGACATTCGGGCTAATATCCAGGAGGGTAGATTGACTGTTCTTGTGTTACTGGACTTCAGCAGTGCGTTTAATTCAGTGGATAGTGAAATCCTTCTTGCTGTGCTCCGCAAACTTAATCTCGCTTCCGAAACTGCGGCTTGGTTTCAGTCTTATTTAACAGACAGGTATCAGCTGGTCAAAGCGAACGATAGGCGATCTGACTAGTGTAGGATTGAGTCTGGGGTGCCACAGGGGGGAGTACTCTCTCCGTTGCTCTTCTCAATATTTATCGATGGCATCACGTCGTCACTGACTTCCTCTTTCCATCTTTACGCTGATGACTTGCAGATATATACAGCCGAAACCCTTGACAGACTGCATCTTGCAATTGACAGAATCAACTCGGACCTGTCCTCGATAGCTGCTTGGGCAGCGAAACATGGGCTTCTGTTGAATGCTGCAAAGTCTCAGGCTATTATCATCGGTAGTCATCAGCGTATAGCAAAACTAAGTCTGGCCGATACTCCTCAGGTTATTCTTGATGATTCTCCTATTCCTTTCTCTCCTAAAGTTAAAAACCTAGGAATTTTTATCGACCAGACAATGTCATGGACGCATCAGCTAAACGAGGTTAGTCGTCGACTGTATGCATCACTCCATTCTTTGAAGAGACTGCAAAATTTTCTTCCCCTTAAAACGAAGGTTGTGCTGGCTCAAGCTCTCCTCTTGCCTCTGCTTGACTATTGTGACGTGGCCTACCTTGACCTTACAGAGGAGCTCCTAAATAAAATGGAGCGTCTCCAAAACCAAGCCATCCGGTTTATTTTTGGGCTAAGGAAGTTTGACCACGTTACGGAGTTCAGAGAGCGGCTGAAATGGCTGCCTATTCGTCAGCGCAGAGATCTACATACCTTGTCGCTTCTCTTCAATGTTCTATTTAACCCCGCTGCACCTCAGTATCTTCGAGAGAGGTTTGAATTCCACAATGTTACCGATACTCGGTTGCGTTCCTGTGGTGATCTTTCCCTCCACACGCCGCCATGCAGAACTAAAACTTTCGCACAGTCTTTCACCATCCGTGCTGCGCGCTTGTGGAACAGACGTTCGGAAAAGTACAAATATCGTCGCTTTCAAGACTAATTTGAGAAAAATCTGGGGTTTTGATGCAAATTATAATTTATAGGGCTTGTATTTATTTAGGTATATTACATATGTTTATGTTATATATGTTACGTATTTAATTATTTGTTTATTAGGTATTATTAAATATTTATTGGTATTTACTCTTATTATTGTATATTTAATACGTGTTATTTTATCTACATATAGGTGTTATATATATTATTAGTAATTTTATCGCGTCTTCGATTTGTACCATAGTCCACCTGCGCACACCATGTCCTCTGGATTTCTCAAAGGTTGACTGGTAGAGATCCCTTAATGGGATAAGTCCGCCTTTGTGCCTACACATTATATTAGTCTATTTAAGTGTTTTTTGTAATTTCCTGCTTGGTACAATAAAGTTATTACATACATACATACATACGCCTGCGGGGTATGCAGAGTTTAAACGGCAACTCATCCCTTACACCCCGTTTACGTCTTGCCTAGTGATGGCGACTAAAAGTCTCGAAGTTATATGGGTATGCCTATTTTAAACGATAAGTACCTACCTCAACAAACGGTCACTTTCAATTATAAAACTAATCATTTTTCTATACACTCTGCCGACCGATAAGTACCTTGTAATAGTTAGAAATTCACGTAAAAATATTATACCATTTTAACTTTAACTGCAATAACAGGCAACATATCACCGGCACTACACTCAATCGCCGGATGCGGCGGATTGCAAGCGGCGCGAGTGACGCATCGAATTGCGGGGGACAGGACAAGGGACTATAAATGGTAAGGTAAATGCACTCGTAAATCTAAACCAATTTGGATAGACACCACTTTCATTCTAATAAAAAAACAGTTTCATGTAGTCGGTATCTGTAATCCACGCGTTGAATTTTAGGCGAGCCGTTATTCGCACGATATTGTGTTTTTTATGAATAGTATGGTACAAAGCAAAAGCAATAAGCCCATTAAACCAAGTTTTCCATTTTGCCTGCTAAAATATATTAGATTTACGTTCCGTTTTCCGTAACTTCCCTGGAGAGGAACGTGATTTGTATGGATTTTTGTCTCCCGCTAATTCGCAACGTGAACTATGACTCTTGTTCCTCTCTACGTTTCACTAAGCTATAGGGCATTGTCTATGCCGGAGACCAGATAGCATATTACTATCCATACCGTATCGTAAAAAAGAGAGATTATCGCATTATTTTACAGAAGGAAAATCATACACCAATAATTTATGGACACTTTATAACATTTCCCTCCTCATAAATTATTATTTTACATTTATATTTAGTACTCATATTTAACAAGTGGCAAATTGATGATGATGATGATGATCTCTGCGACCGATTTCGGCCATGGCGACCACTTCGACTCAATCAGATCGGCGCTGATGCGCCCGGAGATGGCTATTGCATCCAATTTTGGCAGTAAACTCCCGTGCACAGTGTGGACACGTGAGTTTGCCATTTACGTAATTATAGTTAATGGCGACGGGTGGACGGGCCTTTAACTCATCGCGCATTGTCTATGTAGGTGTAGTATAAACATATTGTTACCTGCAAGTATGGCTGCGGCTGCGGTTTCTGCAGCGGGCTGCTGGGGCTTTGCGGCGACGCGGACTCGCACGACGACGCGCCACCACCAGACTGTTTATGCTGGGTCAGGAAAAGATTAGTTTTTTTGGTAATTCTAAGTTTCTTGTTGTTTATTCTTATTTCTCTTGTTATCTAGTGTCTAAATTCACTTTTTTCTTATATTGTTGCACAATAAAGAAAGAATATACAGGGTGTTAGGGAAAGTACTAACTTCCTTTCAGGAACCCATTAACCAGCCCATGAAACTGAACAACTCTCCTATTATTTGAAGAAACGAAACTGGTCGAGGCCAGAGCCCTTAACCAAATTCTAACCAAGTATAGCTTGGCCAGAAAGAGTAGAAATTAAAGAAAATGGAACTAAAAATTTGGGAGTTATCTGTAAGATTTGACAGATCGCGAAGAAAGTGGCGCCCTCATTTTTTTATCTGCTCTTTATGTTGCAGTTCTTCCCATAATGAGTTTTACTTGTTTGTTCGGTTTACCTTGCGTCGGGTCAAAGGCGTGCTCTCGACAGACTTGAAGTATTTCTCGTGCATCGAGTCGTCTGAAGCGTCCTTCCGCGGCGATACGAAACTGCCACTTCGGTTTAGACCTACGGAAAAAAGTTAAATGTTACACCAATCTCAACATTGGTGAAAGAATGTTCGAAATATGTTTCAATTTGTTTAGAAATATTTCCATAAAGATGATTATCTATTTCTATCGAAATAATACCAAATCGGTAACACAATACTCGAAATTTTTCTCGTACGTTTAGGTAAAATCATAATTAACTGCCGTGTGATGCCGGCTTAGAATAGCATCACGCCAATTCTACCCGTGGGTGTCCCCGTAAAAAGCGACTATGGGATAATTATCTAGGGAATGAGCAGCAGCGTTCCCTGTAGGTAGTTAATGCATATTGCACTGCGCTCGCCAATCCGCCGTTCAGCAGTGGACTTTTGCGGCTGTCATGGCATAATTAACTCTTCAAAACCCGGTTTTGTAATACATTGTCAGGTCAGAGGCTAGAAGGCCTCTACTAGTAGTAGGTTTCATATGATTGTTGGACTATTCCCACATGAAAAGAAAGAACGAAGGAGCAATTTTCTTGGGAGGAAATGGAAAGGTTTGAATGTGAGAAATTGCTGATGTAAGTTAGCAGAATAGAGAACATCATTCAATACTATTGTAAATACCTCCTTGTGATACCTATTCTATGTAAATAAATAATCTTGAATCTTGAATCTGACCTGAATGCGGGGACCATTTCTCAGGCTCGTGTCCGGGCGCGGCGGCGCTACTGCGCTTCCTCAGCTGCTGCGGAGTGGACGCCGCGGCGGCATTCATATCCTACGACAATAATAGTACATTAATCACGTGGAGAGAAGAAACCGATTGCTTACGACTGTGTACAGTGCTTTATGCTACACCTGCATGAATAAGAAAAGAGGAATACTAAACCGTATCTGGATATTTGGATGCCTGTTTAAAATGGCTGACACCGGTGGCGATTCTATTAGCTAAAAATTACGCTGCCACTTATTGTTCAATAGGCTTAGACAAAGACTTGCTATAACCTCCTTTAACTCTCCATCATAAATCGTAAAAAAGTTCAAACAAATATAATACATCAAAGTAATGAAAAGTTTCATACCAACTTTCATCCCCCTTAGAGGCTGAATTTCGAAAAACCTTTTCTTCGCGGATGCATGTACGTATAGTAGCTATCTGCATGCCAAATTACAGTCTGATCGGTTTAGTAGTTTAGCCTTTGCGTAGCTGTCTAGCTCTACGTTATATGTGTTTGTGTTTGTACGTAAGATAAGTGTGTGTAGCGCTTTAATGATGAAGATGAGCCTCAAGCATTAAGGCCGCCGCATTGGACCATTAAAATTTCTCTGTGTTTGTTATTTTCTTTTTTTTTGTGTGCAATAAAGAATATTATTACTATGAGCCAGTAATACCTGTTTCCTGGCGTGATGCGCGCTGCTGGCGCCGCTGCTGGTGTCGGAGCACCTCCCCGAGTCGGTGTGGCGACACTGCGCGCTGCCATCTTCGCTGAGCCGCCCGCGACGACTTTCTCCGCTGTTCCTGGCAACCGACGATCATTTTACTCAGTACTACCACTGGTGACGCGGTTTTTACAGAATCAGCCCATTAAACTGAACAACTTTCTCCAAGAAACATAGATCGAAACATAAGCTTGAACATAGGTTGAAATTATTTGGACCTCCCTTACTAATTGACTTGGTCAGTAATTTTGTATGGGCGGTCTAAAATTTTTTTTTAAATTTTGGCCTTTGTGTCTTGGGGATTCAATTTAATTCAATTTATTTTGAATGTGGGTTCCATCACAATGTTTTTCCTTCACCGTAAGAGCAGTCAGTTAAGCTCTCCATCACAAAAACACATTAGTACATGGCGGGGATCAAACTCGGGTCTCACGATTATAAGTGCGGTATCAATTTGGCCACCGACGCTCTATACTAGTCATGTCTTGTATAGAATCTAAGCAGTAAGCATACCTGTGATGGTAATGCGACCTCCTGGTACGCACCGGGCTGGTCTGCGAGAGGGCGATGTTCTTGGCATTGCTGACGGAGAGCTTGCTTGCACTGGCCACAGTGCTGTTGCCATTGCTGCTCACTGGGTCTATTGATGGAGCCTACCAAACAAATAATATATAATAAGTACATACATACACAAATCACGTCTTTATCCCTTCCGGGGTAGGCAGAGCGTTAACAATCGTAAAATTATGGTCGTTATCACCACGTCTGACAAGTATTGAGAACCCTTTTCGATGATACATGTATTGCTGTAGTGACAGGTTGTCAGCCTCTCTTGAGTCCCATAATTGCCTTTTACAACACCCACGGGAATAAATGGGGTGATGCTATTCTAAGCCGGCATCACACGGCAAGTATATAAATTATAATAAGTATATAAGTATTAGTATCAGCTGTCTAGTTCCCATTGTACAAGCTTTGCTTAATTTGGGGCTAGATGGCGCTGTGTGAATCGTCCAGGATATTTATTTATTTATTCTATAATAAATAGGTAATTATTTTTACTTAAATTATGTGAAGCAATATTTAAAAGCAGATAAAATATAAAATGTTGCTGGTAAGGTACAGAATGATTTCTGCAGTTGATAAAAAGACACACAGTACAGATTATGATGTCATTATTATTACTAAAAAGACTGACTTTGATTGATTGTTGAATTGATAAACTATAGAATATTATATTACATGTTTAAGAATTTGTTTTGATAACCAATTTATAACAACTTTTTTATTCTAACATTGTTTTGATATGTTCATTGTTACTTCTATGCTTATATATCATAAAATTACTCTATTAAAATGTTTATAAGATTTGCTATGCAGGTAGCATTAGTAGATTTGATATGCAAGATTTTTTTAGTAGTATCAGAACTGTCAACAAAAAATTTTCTCTAGTAAACAGGAAAGCAAGGGTTTTTGGTTTCAATATTTTGGTGCAATATTGCCCTGATCTGTAAAGTTGCCATCAGTATTCGCTAGTTTCCTACGTCATTAATAAAATACAAGTTGTACGCTTAAACTTTTGTCTAAAAAGCCTTCATTCATAGTTTTTTCGAATTATTCAAAGTTTGAATTAATAAACAGTAAAATAAAATGACACTATACAACTTTTTTATACCAATTAAAAATAGTGTGCTAAGATGTTTTAGTATTTCATACAAAATATTGTTTAAAATTGTTTTAAAAAGTAGGACCTGTCAGGAATGTAGCCTATTATCTCTGCCTTACAGCTTCTCGTTGACTTTAAACTATTGATTTAATATTGAAAATGTATATTTACCTGAGGAGCAGCCTGGTTTGTTTGTGTGGATGATTCCCTTCGTTTATGTGGGTCCGTGTTTTGTTTCAGGGTTTGTAACTTAGCTAGCGGGATGATGTCACAATCTGTGGGCCGATGCCACACAGTTGACTGAAACAGAACTTTATTTCTTAGCCATTTAGGTGGAAAATGCTTGGATAAAATCACATGTCATACTTTGTAAAGAGAGTTGTTGCTACTTTACCAATTATTTTATAGAAAGTCTACATTTCTTCGAAGCATCTGAGCAGTTGTTTCAGTGTACACAAATGTGTGCAATTAAAATTTTACAATGTAGCATCCGAGATTTTGCTTATCAAGAATCTTGGCTAGTAAATTATTATAATAGTCTCAACTTAAATGCGTAATAGAGATTGTTCTGACCTGTGTAGATGCATTGTAATAGTAAAACCTATGTGTGTTGATGTCAAACAACTCCCACCATTGTGACGAGTCTGTACGCTTCACTTTCACTCCCTGCAAATTGTTTTAAAAGAATAATTATAAAAAAAAATCTACCATTAGAAATATATTATGATGGGTAATGCTGAAAACAAAATTGTACAAAAAATTGAGAATCATACAAATTATTTCATAGCAAGGTTGTAATGCAGTTAGGGGCCATCCCAAACTATGGATTTATGATAAAACGGTCATTTCTCACTAGTACATGAAAAACTTCATATAGAAATAAAGGACAAACATTACCAAAATCTAGAAGTAAGAAATTAACTAGGTAGGAATAGTACCTATCCAAACTTATGTAGGTACAGAAGAACAGTAGACAAAAATACAGACATTCAAATAAAAAATAAACCTGCGTCAGAGTATATTTGCATAACTACAGGAACTCTGAAATAGGAAGTGATAAAGTTACCTCTGGTGGGTCCCAAACACACTCCCCTGTTGTGAGGTTAGCATACATATGTTCCTTTGTCTTGGGCTCGATTATTTCCACCCATTCTACCCTGGAATAAAACATAGTCACAGTTTAGCTTCACCCCCCACGGAGCGATCCCACAGCATCGAATTACGGGGAACTCAGGGCGTGACATTGGCGATTTCCGAGTACTTTTATTGATTTTGCAACTTTCAACTACGGATATCGGAAGCAATCTTTCAACAATTTACTCTATAAGACACAAATGAACCAAGTTACCTTTCAGACGACATTTTCACTAATATAAAACAACTTTTCTAGACTTTATTTAGGCATCGTAAACAATTTATTTGACCTAAAATACGAACGAAAGGAAATCATCCATTTTGAATGTTTACTTCATTATGCTAGAGATGTAACTATTGCGGAACTGGTCAGCAGTAACTAGTATTTTACTAGGAAACTCGGAGGGGAACATGGACTTCAGAGTGCGTCTCCATTGAAGCGCGGCATGAATTGACCAACCATGAGCCTCAAAATCTCCGAATCCCCGCCCCGTTTCAGTAGATACGTACCCTGATTAGTCAATTCATGCCCTGCTCAGCTCAGCTTAGCGCAGCCCCGCTTCAGTGGAGACTCACCCTAAATCTGTTCACACCTTGTACAGTTTTCTAAGTTGAAAATAAATCACTAATTTAAAATCAAGCATTGAACCACTTAAAAAAGCATCGTCATGGCACAATTCAATTTACTAATAGGATAGCGCCCATGACTGAGATTATTAATAATACTGCGCGATATAGGGATCCGGGGTGTAAAGGAGGGTGCGCAGACGTAGGTGATCAGACAATGAAACTGATCAACTCTTTTTATGGGGGCTATATTAAGAAACGAAAAATTTTTTTCGAGTTCCTATAAAAAGTCACTCAGCTGATCGGGAATTTAGTATGAAAGGTGTTTTTTTTTTACGTTTACCAACATAGCCCCCAAAGAATAAGTTGTTCAGTTTCATGGTCTGCAAAGTTTTCGTTACACCGTGCCTTACACCCTGTATACAAACCCGACTACAGCACAGACACCCAACTCTGAGCTGTAGTTGGGTTGATAGAGCGTTCAGTTCAGACATACAAACTCGACTCCAACACAGAGCACTGTACCAGCCTCCTCTCAAAAAACTAATACGGATATAGCCATGACGGCAAACTATTCCTTAAACTAAGTTGAACGAACGAGTTCAAACCCTATTTTGATGTTTTACAAGCGTACCCGACTGATGTAGTCATATTTGTATTGTCGCCACCGGGCGCAATAAAGAATAAGCAAATGAGGCACATACCTACCCTGAACTGTAGTGGGTAGATATTGGCTGATGATGAAAATTATAAAAAATAATCTATAATAAATGAAAAACTGCTAAATATGGACACATACCATCCGCATCGAGTATGTTCACTTTTAAATATTTATCGTGGAACGTTTTATCCTAGCTAGTATCCGTGAATGTGTTATAAGAGTATTTTATTGGCAGCTCTATTAGCAAATTGACAGCATTGAAGACGTTTATGAAGAAAGTTATAACCATAAAACAATATCACAACACAACTCAACAGAATGAAAATATTTAAAAAATAAATGAAAAAACACCTTTACAAATAGTAAAAGTATAAAAAATTATGGGAAACAATCGATTTTATGTTCACTTTTGTAAGGTATCCACAGCTTTTTCGTTCCCTTTTTTGGAGTACGCAACAACAACCAACCATCAAACCGAACGAAAAAAAAAACAAAAGGCGAAACGAAAATACACACTGTACACTCTTGACTTTTTGACTATTTTTTGGTGTTTATTTGGTTTTTCTAAGAAGTAAATAAAAAAGGAAGTCATCGGGATCATCGAGAATCCGACAGCAATTAAATTTTACCAAAACACCAGCGATGGGCTTTGAAATCAAAAGGTTTCAGGGTGACGTCGACGAAGAACTTATTTGCCCTATTTGTTCTGGTGTTCTCGAGGACCCTTTGCAGGTTCGTGACCTTTGTTTTCTTATTGACTGTTTCGCTTCATTCTTGTTTACCTCTTATGCATCAGTAAGTGACCATAATTCATGTGTTTTATGCAGGCCCCTACATGCGAGCATGCATTCTGCAGAGCATGTATTACAGAGTGGATAAGTCGGCAGCCAACCTGCCCAGTAGACCGCCAGGCGGTCACCGCGAGCCAGCTGCGACCAGTGCCCCGAATACTCCGAAACCTGCTGTCCAGGTGACTGAACCAATATTTCATAACATAAGCCACATTACGCGTTTTTAGGTCACAACTAATTAGTTGAATAATACTGCGTTGGGCTCTGTTATGCGTGACTTAATTTCAGCAATAATGCAATAGGCAACATTATCCAATGTTTGTAATTGTTTTTTTTTTCAGATTGTGCACTAGTTGTGACAATGCACCTCATGGATGCACCACAGTTCTCAAATTAGACTCACTGGCCTCTCATTTAGTGGAATGTACGTATACTTTTATCCTGTCCTCCTTGCCTTATACCGTTCTCTGTCGGGGTTCGCTACCTAACCTAGGGGAATTGATGTGGAACCAAGTTTTCACACAGAGTGACTGCCATCTGACCTCTGCAACCCGAAGGCTAACCTAACCCGAATCCTAGGTTAAGTCACAGTCAAATACATTTACTCTATTTTTGCCTTATACTTATTTGCCCTCAGTGTTTATTTAGAAATTGCTAATCTAACATTGACCTGTTGATCAGTGTGAATGTTATGTGTGACATTATTGTATGCATAATACAATGTTGTAACTTAATTACACCTACCAGTTGTTGTAAGATTCTACTGGAGACAATAGCCATTGTTTACAAATATTGTACAAAGTTCTGTGTTATCAATGGTAGGTTACAATAGATTTTTCACACTGATAATGATTTTTGGCAAATCTTTTTATGCAACTAATTGCTTTACAAATTAGGAAATAAAAAGCAGATTTGGTTTGTGTCTGTCTGCTCAGTAGTCTATAGTCGGTACCTAACTGTTCTCAATAGCGGTATCAGTTTTAAATACCAGTTGTTCTAATGATAGAAGTTAGGGTCATTTGTACTACCAGTAGTACTAATGATACAAGTTTGGGTCATTTGTACTACGAATGTCCAGTTTATGACCTATTAACCTTTCACTTGGATGAATATATGAATGGAATAAAAAAAAAATTGATAATATGAGATCAGTATAATATGGTTGATACAAAAAGAAAAAAGCCATAAACATTTGACAAAAATCTGTTCAAACAATAAACTAAATTATTAATTATAACATGAGTAGTAGTTGGTAGATCTTACCTGACTGAAACTAATTCAGTTAAATTATAGTAATAACTCTGAAAGAATACTTATTTCTAAATTCTGCAGGTGAATTCAACCCTAAAAGACCAATGCCATGCGAAGCGGGCTGCGGTCTGGTGATTCCCAAAGATGAGTTGGCCGATCACAACTGTGTCCGGGAGCTAAGAGCACTGATCGCCACACAGCAGGGGAAGCTGACGGAGTTCCAACAGGAGCTCACCGAACAGAGGATAATTATCAATGAACATAAACGAGAGCTGGCGTTGCTCAAGGTAGAGTGGGAACATCCATGGCCAAAAGTTTATAATTAATGCAATACCCAAACTCTGGACTTTCCCTAAACAATTCCAAAAACTTGCCTTAAAAAGACCCATTCTTAAAAACTTTTTTAAAAGCTTCATGTTGAAGGTTATGTATCAGCCTATTTCATATATAGGACATACAGGAAAGTCAGCTCAGAACATAAGTCGAAATATGAAAGAATATGACATTCCATATAAATAGACTCAGAAAATTTTGTTTTTTTTCATATTTCAACCTCTGTTTTTTGGGAAAATTCGTTTAATTACATAGACTGATTCACCCTTCGAAATATTCGCAGTTGATTTCTTCACATCTTATATAAAGTACCAAAATGTGTAATGTTACAGGAGTTCATGCGAGCGATGCGCGTATCGAACCCCACAATGCGAGCGCTCGCCGAGCAGATGGAGAGAGAGGAGGTGGTCCGCTGGGCGTCCTCTCTGTCCCGCGCGAGGGTCACGCGCTGGGGCGGCATGATCTCCACTCCCGACGATGTGCTGCAGGTATGTTAGAGGGAGCAGGTGGTCCGCTGGGCGTCCTCTCTGTCCCGCGCGAGGGTCACGCGCTGGGGCGGCATGATCTCCACTCCCGACGATGTGCTGCAGGTATGTTAGAGGGAGCAGGTGGTCCGCTGGGCGTCCTCTCTGTCCCGCGCGAGGGTCACGCGCTGGGGCGGCATGATCTCCACTCCCGACGATGTGCTGCAGGTATGTTAGAGGGAGCAGGTGGTCCGCTGGGCGTCCTCTCTGTCCCGCGCGAGGGTCACGCGCTGGGGCGGCATGATCTCCACTCCCGACGATGTGCTGCAGGTTAGGAGGGTATAATTCAGATGTAAGTAACCGGTGGCGCAGAAGAGTTCTCGAGTGGAGATGTCCCGGCAGGCGCAGCATAGGACGGCCACCGCCAGATGGACAGACGATCTGGTTAAGTCCGCGCGGAAATGCTGGATGCAGGCCGCTTCTAATTGGACAAGGTGGAAATATTTAGGGGAGGACTATGTTCAGCTGTGGACGTCCTATGGCTGAAATGATGACGAAGTAAGTATGTATGTACAATCAATCAATGGTAAACCCATGAGCAGTACGTGACGTGAATTGCATGATCGACAACTCTGACAGGCGACTCACGAACGTATCTTCTGAACCAGACATAGGACCAATGAATGTTCATTTTTGCACCGCGCCGGTGCTGTGAGTGTTGTTGATACCATGCAGAGTCATACATGTGACGATCAACATGTGCCTACAATGTTCTATAACCAAATACATGTATATGTTTTGAACGCGAAGCGATAAACTGTCAAATCCAAACATAGCACACTCAGCGACTACAGAGGCAGAGTTTGGTAGATGACTTATATTAAAATAAAATAAAAAATACATGTATATTTTCCAGATGATGATCAAGCGAAGTCTGTCAGAGTCCGGCTGTCCGCCGCACATCATCGATGACCTAATGGAGAACTGCCACGAGAGAAGATGGCCGCCCGGACTCTCCTCGCTTGAAACTAGACAAAATAACAGAAGGTAACTAATATTCATTGTAAAATATGAAGCCAAAAAAGAGAATTAGAATTGTAAAATTAGGTTTGGAAGCCAAATACATATTGCTCAGTCGCTTGGATAGTGTCGCGACCAGCGTAACTTGACCAGAATACGCGATACACGCACGTAAGGGTGCGTATTCAAAGTTACGCTGGTCGTGACACTATGTAAGTAAGTGAATGAAGTATAGGCGGTAACATCTTGTGTATGTTATTTTCAAACATAGTTAGGCAAAATGTCGTATGGCTCATTTCACACTTATCTCTAATTTAATATGAAAGGCAAATCAGGACTGTAGCCAGCAGTACCGTTTATAGCCAGCAGTACGATTTACGCTAGGTACTACTACCCACTGCTGCTACTGCTTTGTCCCTGACCCATACTAGAAGACATGGCAGGAAAGATAATTTTTGATAAAGAGAACCGACTTCAACGGACGTATAAAAGTGTGAAACTCCATTTACCTCCATTTTTTGTCGTTTGTGCCTAAAGCCTTCTCCTAAGTCTGACAAATACTTTTCTAAAAACCCTTGTAAAAACCACATCAAAATCGATTCATCCAAACGCTAGATAATCGCGGACGAACACACACATATACATACATACTGGGCCCTAAGTCTGCTAAATGAAAATCGTTTCAGTTGGCTGCCGATTGGATCTCAGTTGAATGATTTTGGTAGTTTCGTAGTCTGCTAACAGTTTGAAGTATAGAAAATCAATGACAGTTGACTTTCAATGGGGCTACAATGACAAAAAATAGCAGACTTGGGGCCCAGATCAAACTGAGAACCTCCTTTTTTTGAAGTCTAATAAAAAATTGATTTTACGTCTTAGCATTCACATAATTTTGACAGCTGACAAATATGGCTCACTCAAGCAGCGTTACTCTAGTCTAAAACGCAATTTTCCCTTGCAGACTGTACGAGAAGTACGTGTGCAAGCGCGTGCCGGGCAAGCAGGCGGTGCTGGTGCTGCAGTGCGACAACACGCACGTGGACGACCACATGATGGTGGAGCCGGGCCTCGTCATGATCTTCGCGCACGGCATCGAATAGCACTGACACAATGCCGAACATAATAATCTAGACGCAAAATGTCATAGGCACAGAATGCAGTCTAAAAAGGCAATTTGAGGGTAAGTGCTTTCGCATGACATCTTGCTTTCTAGAGGCTGTGCGGAAATAGAACCGACACGGGTAAAAGTGAACTATTATTTTTGTACATAGAAACTAACGATCCACAAATGTCTTAGTCATAATAAGGCACAAAAGCGTCCCCGAATTCCATGCCGGTTCTCTTTCCGCAAAGACTTTAGAAAGCAAAATGTCATAGTTGCAAGAGCACTTAGCCTCAAATTGCCTTTTTAGACTAGCTGCATTCTGCGCCTATGACATTTTGCGTCTATTTTGTTTTGTTTGAAACGAATTTACAAACTTGCCGCGCTATCAGTAATGATTCGGGCTTGATATTCGCGCACGACATTGAATTGCGAGCGATATGTAACGAATTCATCGAGTCTTTCGTGGACTCCGTGTTCCGCTCTACAAGAAGCAAAACGTCTTATTTGCCAACAATCATAATCACAAATATTTTAGTTGCAGAACCCATGATTGAAAATGTTTCAGTTGCGGTTTGAGTTGTATACAATTACAATTTCGTACAGTTTTTCATTCAGCAGGTTTAACATTTTGCTTTCATATGACATTCGAATTTAAAAACTTGCCTTGTTAGTATCGCAGTGTGAGAAGGAAAGTAAAGAAGTAAAGCTAGCTTAAAATGTCATAGCTGTCATATGGTATGATTGTTAGAAAATTACAACTACCGAATGACATTTTGCGAATTTACAATCGAATTATTAACAATTTATCGAAAATCATCATATGCAAACAGACACGAAAACATATGCACTTATACGACCATGATATTGATCTCACTGATATAAATCGCTCCCGTTTACTGACACTTAAAACAAAAATGACCCAATATCTGACTTAAAACACCAGGCAATTGTCCTAGTTATATTCGTCCGGCGGCCAGACGGTCCACAAATTTTCAAGAAAATATATGCAACAAAATATGTTTAAGCAGCTGCTGGACGGTTTTTTTTTTCAATTCATTCGATCAACTTGGCCGCCGTCGCCGTTGGTGACCGGACGAATATAATTTGAGTTTTGAGAAGCTTGCATGTGTAAATAGCATATAATGTGACAAGATACTGTAAATAATAATTAAATAAATAGTATAGAAAATAATAAATCGAATAGAAAAGGTTCCTAACAGCTGACACTCCCATTCTCAAAATAAGCAATACAATAGATGCCTTAATACATTTAAAAAACAATAGTGTTTAAATAGAATACTGAATTCGAAACTAACGCTTTTTAGTTAATAACGTAAAAGCTCTCCATAAATCCCGATTTATTTTGATAAGTAGGTACTATGAAGATCTCTCGTTTTGTACTGATTTTTATTTATAAAAATAATGAGGCTTATAATATATATTGGGACAACATTTCACATCATCTTATCTTTTGTATACTAACTGCATTTTACTGCTCAAATATATTTTTAGTTATGTGTGGTGACTGAAATCAAATCTATGTTTTAACTTCATTTGTTAAATTTTCAATGCAAAACAAAAAAATGTTATGAATAAGACAGTTTTACTAACTTGTATTCTGATGACGCGTGACATGACATTGTAATATAATATCTTCACATTTATTTTTCATTCGGAGTGAAGTATCCCCTGAAGGGAATGGTTGGTTCTTGCCTGTCAATGAATGTTCGAATCTAATTTATATTCGTCTACAGGCGCAACCGCCGCCATCGCTCTGCCCAATTTTACATGAAAACGCATGGAAAAATCATCTTCCTCCGTTTGTACGTACTTCCGCATTTTTGTACGTCGAGCGCGCTTGCTAGCGGAAGCATACTTATTTTGAACCGAAATCGAAGCACTTCCAAGCAATGAAAACAATGAAGCAATGAGACTTTTTTGGACTGATAGCAACACTTGTCCGAACTAGATGGCGCTATTTCAGATTGAGAAATTACCTGTCAAGCTCAGTGTACAACAAAAAACTATTACCTCTATTTATTGGGATTTTAATGCGCTCAGTGCTTTATTATTCTCATTAATAAAAATAAATTTCTTTTTTTTTCAATTTTTCTATATATTTAATTCGCTTCGAGCGCCATGAACTAAACGAACAAAAAAAAAAAGATTCCCATTTCAATACTGACTAAAATGTAGGTTATTTTTTTATGTCTAATTAAATTACCTATTGTAAAGAATTATGGTGACATTCCCAAATTAATTAGTTGTTAATTCTTTTGAGTTATTTTGATTAATTTATGTTATGATTGAATATAATTCGGTAAGTGGTATAGGATTTTTGCCAGGAAAAGATATACAGACGAAATTTTATATAAGTAGCCTAAGGTTTTTACAACATTATTTAAGTGATTGAGTGCTGTGTTATGTTAAAATAGTGTGCAATTGTTTTGATGCATTATCTTTTCTGTATTTTTTTTTCAGGATTTCTAAGGTTTTTGCAAATGTAGTAACATGTACCTACTGTAATATAATGTAGCTCAATCTCAAATAAATAAAATTACTATATTATCTTTGTTCCTATTTACAATGAGGTTGTCCCATACGAATGACAGCTAGTTTTGCGGCCCTAAATGAACCGCCACCCGCGAGAGTACCGCGTACTTTCGAATTTGCTTTCCTTGACTGCCAGCGCCACAGTGGCGACTTCGGAACTAAATTATTTAGGCCCAGGTACATATCAGTCCACAGCTAATTTCAGCTCAGTGATGTACATACATGCACACTAACACACGTCACGCCTTTATCCCTTTCGGGGTAGGCAGAGCGTTTACGGCCGAAAAATACGATCGCTATCGCCTGGTCTAATTGTTATGAATTTATTATTAATTTTTTGTTTACTTACATTACATGACCCTCAATATGACTTTATTTCGCTAAAAATCAAAATAAATAACAGTAATTAATTTGTGTCCCACCCACGCGAGCTGGCATGTTGCTTATTCCGGCGAATGTTTTTTCCTGTATTTATGAAATCGTGTTGGTATCAAATACAGGGTGTAAAAATATTAGTTGCAAATATTTTAAGGGATTAATCAGCCCATGAAACTGAACAACTTTCTCCAAGGAACATAGGTCGAAATATGAAACCTTTGGACAAATACAAATTGACTTCGTCGGCCGGTAATTTTGTATGGGAGGTCCAAATATTTTTTTTCATTTTTCGACCTAAGTTTCTTGGGAAAAGTTGTTCAGTTTTATGGGCTGAATCACCCCTTAAAAAAATTGCAACTAATATATTTACACCCTGAATTAGCATTTTAAACTACTTTTTTGCAATACTAAATTATGATGACATCATCTCGTTACAGTCTGAGAGCAGACTACGTCATACGACTTACGTTTTGATCAACAACGAAAATAGTTTCGTTGTACTGCTAATGTACTGTAATGCTATAAGTACGGTACTGGTAGTATTCTATTTATTGGGTTGTGAAATAAGTGATATATGTAGCTATAAAATGTTAAGTAGCTATGTAGGTACCTATATTAAACAGTTTTGAGAAATCTAGCACCTTTCTCTGCGGGGAAAGGTTACGATTTGTTATCGAATATTATATTAGGATAAAAACGGTGTGGTATTTTCATAAACTTAAGAAAGAGCAAATTTATGTTTAAATAATAGGAAATTTTCTAGCCAATTTTCAAGTAGCATCAGTTGACTGGGCCTTAAGAATAGTAACGTATAAATACGCAATGCTTTTGGAAAGGAAACCAATGCATTCTTCCGCAGTAGGTATTGTAGATTCTAATATCAAAGGATAATTGATGAAAATATTTTAAGCGATTTAATATACCTCCCAGTAACATGATATGAAATTGCTGAAGGGCACTTTTATTGGTTCCATAAGCTAATGTAAACATATTTTTATTTATCATTGCCTTTATTTTACTGGAAATTTGAGTATTAACACTTAACCCTTTCCTGGAACTACTATTGCTAAAATCTTTAAAGAAAAATCCCGAGTACTTATTTATATGTGTTATTATTAATTACCCGTAAACCCCAGAGTATAAAGCGGCAATTGAAGAAACATCAATGATTACAAACCGCGTCGAGTATGATAAACTCTGACACGCAAGATGTACGAAAATATAAGCACGGGGATCGAGCATTTTATTAATCATAAAAATGTCATAGGCCCGCATTTGTCTGCCATATCACCTGGTGGTAAGTGGAGATGCAGACGAAGATGGTACATGCTTGCCTAGATAAGAGTGAATAGGCAATTCACTCTTGCCTTAAAAAGGCCCAAGTTATATTGTTCCGGAAAAAGATCCGCCGGCAGGGAACTCCACTCTTTAGCCGTACGCATGATAAAAGTTGAAGCGAAACGCTTAGTGCGGATTAGAGGTATAAACAGATATAATAGTATTGACCTATCTACATATTAAGATTACCTATAAAATAGGGCTCCTATCCTAGCAGACCATTTAACAAAACTACAGCCTTTTATTGTAAGCTAAATTAGTCGCGTCATTTCACAAAAAAGTTACTGACTTCACACTAAACATACAATGGAAAAAGCGCTGTACCTAGAGCCTCAACCTGAAAACTACTAGAACAGCATTGGTGGTTTTTAAGATACCAACGTACGTATTATAATGTATTTATTATGTTATAAGCGTATGTATATTAGTTATAGGTCTTACAAACTTTCGGTATTATAATACGTACGCATACCAACCTATTCGAAAAAGTATCTCTTCCAATCTGATTCTAATGCTTTGTCCAATATCGATACCTACTGCTCATGCACAGCTTAGTTGAGTTTCAAACTGCAATGAGATTTTACGTTTAATAGGAAAACAATGTGGGTTACCGCTTGGTAAATCCGAAGTATGAGATAAAAGTCAGTATAAATACTTGGGAGACCAATCTTAACCTTATCAGTTACTGACAAAACGTCTCCATAAGAAGTGGGTGCAAAATTGTGAATACGATTATAATACTTATAATTTAGTTACTTGTTTTTTTTTAAATGGAGTTATTGTTGCAACAGTTTTTGATGGTGTTCGGAATTTTGAGTGTTTCTATTTCTGGTACGTATTTACCTACTTAAATCGTCTAACTAAATAAAAGTAAAGCGAAACTTCCACCTCTTATTTAAGTAAGTATTACCTGTGGTATTACTTACAAAAATTGTTCAGTTTAAAAGTTGAATCAAGATCCAAGTCTAGCACAGGCCACAGGCCCTGAGCGTTCCTTCTATTCCATCCTATCCTATTGCATAATGTTATTTACCTACTGTGTAAGTTAAATCAACCAACCCTTGTTTCCAGCCCTTGGCAAAACAGCAACGGGTTCTTTTCCATGTGGTTATAACTTTTTCTCCGATGCTGGAGGCTGGTTTAAAATGCATGATGTTGCAGCTACAGCGGTAGACGCAAAACTAATCTGCGAGTTAGAAGGTGAGCCTTAAAGACGAATCATATTGTTATAATTTGTTAACTATGAGAAACTTAAGCTGAAGACGCTAGTAACTTATAAGATCATGATGAGTAGGTAAGTAATAAAATAGGTAATATCAGGAGATACATTGAGGTAGGTAGCCAATTAACAAACTGAACACAGAAATTATCATGTGACGCGTAGAATTTATATGTATGCTTACTTATGTAGATTTGGTTCGTGGATTCAATTGTATCATTATTTTAATATTTGTTTGTAACGTTTTCAGGAGCAGAGTTAGCTTCTCCATTTAACGACGCCTTAAAAGACGCCATGATGTCTCTTATGTATGAAGATGAGCTAAAGAACAATGAAGTTCTAATGAATGTTCGCTTTGTACATACTGATATGAACATTACAGGTAAATATTTTTTTATGTCCATTGACCAGGGTACTTCAACAGGATCACACTTCCCTGAGGGCATGTACCTCACCTGTGTTGGCTTGCTACGGAATATATATTCTCAAATATCTGTCTGTCCTGTTGACCGGAAATTTAAGTACTAGATACCCACCCAAAGTTCTTATTTTGTGTCTACGTCATATTTTTACAGGAAACATGGTGAATGACCCTGAATTCCAAAACCTCCACATGGACAAAATTGCGTTGTCCGACAATGGCTTACTTAAGAGAGTTAGCCCCTATATTAAGCTTCCTTACATCTGCTTCAGGAATGCTACACGACATCTTGAGATAAATGAATGTGGAACAACTGATGCTGGTAAGTCTAACTATACTTGCTTTAGTAAGTAAGTTAAGTAAGTTATACTAAACAGTTATGTTTTAAGACATATGTCATCTAATTTGCGACATCATCAATCATCGCCTTTTTATTTTTCTACAGAGCTTTTAAAATGATCAAACAAAACATTAATTTTGGTAATGTTTATTTCCAGAATATACTCTGAGCATAGAAACACAAAAGTGCTACAAATTTTATCGCAGCAGAAACAATTGGTATGGTGCAGGGATTACCTGCATGAGAGAAGGTGGACACCTGGCCGTCATCAACAGTGAAAAAGAAGCTGAGGTTATCAGACAGATCTTTGAGAAGAACCCAGCAGATTTAATTCCAGGATACGACTGGAAAGACTCAGCTTTCCTTGGTTACTATGCATCAATTTTAAAAGGAACAGGGGAAACAACTTGGATTACCATGGAAGGTACAATGCATAATTTTTATGAATAGTTTGGTAATTTTGTACCTACTTGAAATAGTGCAAAAATAGTTATTATGTGCAAGTATGTAGTAAGGCATTTTGAACTTGTTTACCTATTATGTAGAGATATATGAGTAATTTTCTGTTATAGATCAAACCATGTCAGAAGTTGGATACGCAGATTGGTCGCAGGGAGAGCCCAACAACGCCAGCGGTGACGAATACTGCGTAGCTACGGGACGTAATGGAAAATTCTTTGACGACCCTTGTTGGCGTGAGCTCCCGTTCATATGCGAGAAGAGGCCAGATAACTGCATAAACCCAACAACTGTATCGAAAATCGCTGATGTTAGAACCCTTATACTGAGTCGTTCACTGCGAGAAACCTCAAACTAATACTCAATTCAGTAGATACCGATTACAAGTATTAATAGATGTAGTAGTATGAGCTTAATTTATTTTAAATTTATTGATTCATTCATTTATTTGTAGGCTAAGTTATAAAACAAATAGTCACAGTTACCGTAATAAAAATGAATACCTACCTACATTATTGTTTTTATTTTATTCAAATCACTGTTGATTGATTCTCGAAAATGCAGATGTAATGAAAGTAGTTTAATTAATAAAAATTAAATTTAAAGCTGCAACCAGCTTAAACCACAGACGAAGAAAGTTGTTGATAATTAATTTTTTGCAAATTGCACTCATTTTGCAAAGAAGTAGAAGTTTCACCTCACTGATCATAATTTTGAGAGACCAACTCGACGACTCTAAAAATAAAATAAAAAAAAAACCAAGTTGGCTTTTCACATAAAAAAACTAGTCAGATTCTAAACTGGAAATCGAACCTCAGTCTTCATAAATTGAAATGAAATTTTGAGCACTATCTCTTAGAACATAAACGAGAATGGGGAGGTAAAGTTTATAAAATTTTGCTTGTTACCTGTGCTGTGACGTTGGAGCAAATACTATGACACAAGGTCCATTTTTTTTTGTTTAAAGAAAATAGGAAAAACAAAAATTCGGAAGGAACATAGGTCAAAATATGAAAAACATCAAATCAGCTGGTACATTTTGTAAGGGAGGTTCGTTTTTTTTCATATTTCCAGCCTATGTTTCTTGGGGAAAGTTGTTTAGTTTCATGGGTTAGTTTTGGTTCACCCCTTGAAAGGAAGTTAGTACTTTTCCACTCTGTCAAACAAAAAACACCACGAAAAGTCCTTGGACATACAGGGTTATTTTTACGTCAGTACACAACTTTGTACCTAGGTGTTTCTATTCAAGACTCAGAACAACTTCTACTATGGGGCTACTTGCGATATCGCAAAAAATAATAAATGGAAGTTCCTTAGGAAAATTCATACCTACTCGGCAAAAATGAACACCCAAAGTGTTTTTAGCGATTTCGCAGGTGGTCCCACAGTAAAAGTTGTTTAGAATCTTGAGTAGAAACAGGCTGAACAGCCTACAAAGTTTGTATAGACTAAAAAATAACCCTGTATTAATAGTGATCTGTGGAAAACGTCTTGTCGGGTGGTGTGCGCAGACTCTGGCTCGTACCATACCGTATGTTTCGAACGAACCTGTCAGCGAAGTGTCAAGTTCGCTTTTGTATTTTTGTCCGTCATTCTTCTTCGTGTGATTATTTTCAAAATAATCGGGCAAAATCATTACAAGCATGTCCGAGATGGAGGTTACCGAAAGCGGGAACGATTGTTCCAACGATCTGCGTAAGTTTTTATTCACGACCTGTTGATTCCGTGGTTTCAGAGAGCCGTATCGATCCAGCTGGTAACCTAAGTTTTGCCGGCTAATTTATATATATTTGTGTCCTCTAAAGTAGCTTCTTTTTAGCATTTCATACAGAGCTAGCACCTAAGACTCGTTCCTAATAATATTGGATGAATGTATACTCTGACAAAAGAATATTTACTCTGAAAATATACGACGTCTGACTGACAAGATCTTTCAGTTCTACTCGATCGGGTGTTCCTGCGTCTTGGCAATGCTGACTCTGATGACCAGCTGGAGAGCTGTCTCACGAGATTTCTCCCTCCTGTCATCCTCAAACTATCTTCTCCCCATGAGCAGGTGAGACCAATGACCCCAAAAGTATAGGTACTGACCAATGTCTGTATAAATACCATTTTTACCCTATAAATAGAAGTAGAAGGAAAGAATTTGTGTATACACTTTATAGATGAACCAAACCAAATTGAAATTGAGCTCCACTAAAAATTAAACAGTATAACAAGTATTTAATGCAAACATTTGGTTTCCCTGACTGAGATGTAAAGATAAAAAAAGTTGTAGTATAACATTTGCAGTAAATACTTAGATTGTTTTCTGTGCTACAGTTTTTAGTTTCCCTAGAACATTTTCCTCAGAATAGAATATCCCTCAATATTATATTATTGATGGAATACACTTCTCTTCAAAAAATCCAGAATACTTTGCAAGTTTATGTTTCTAACGAATCAAATTATTTTAAAAGTGGGTTATTTTAGAAAAAATCTTTGATATCATGTCATAGTGAGTAAATTGAGGTTTATATATTTTAATAAATAAAAAAAACACTAATTTTAAACTCAGTTTTTCGGTTTCATGATTTATCAAAACATAAAAATGAAAGTGCCCTGATTTCTTTGAAAGTGTAATATTATTTTTAGTTTGCATTTTCGTTACGTTTTTTCGTTTTTGTAGGTCCGTACTAAAGTGATGGAGTTACTTGTACATGTGAACAAGCGAGTGAAAAGCCGTGGGAATGTCCAGCTGCCCGTGCAAGCCTTACTGCAGCACTACAAGGACCCTACTGCTAATAGCTTCATCATTGTGAGTATTGTGTTTGGAATTTTATTCACTACTGATCGACCCTATAAGAGACGAAATGAAAAAAGTTAAACTCTATCTCAGTGTCATTTTGCCATCATCGTCATATCTGTGTGTAAATTCGTTTATATTGGAACAATTTTTGGTGATTTTGTAATCAAATAATTAAGACACAAATCTTTAGTACGAGATTATTTTTCGATAGCAAGAAATTTGTTTATTCTCATTTACCTTATCTGAGGAACTATTCGTGATGTGTTTCTGTAGATGTCCAAGAAAATTATACTTCAATAACTTTCCACATCTATTTGATGATATAATTTGTTTCTTACAGAACTTCACAATAATATACATAACCATGGGGTTTCCACGCCTGCCCCGTGACCAACAACTGCTTTTGGCACCATCTCTGCTGGAGGCCATTGAAAACAAGCCACAGGGGCATCAGGACGGGTGAGAATTTAAATAATATAACCATCAGTCCAACCAGTGTTACCAGTACTATCATTTGACTTAGCCAACAAAACACTTCTCATCAGAGAAATCAAGACACATTCGTTTTTAGGACTTGATAAATAAGCCCTTTATAAAACTATTTCAAATTTGAAACATTTTCATTTCAATTTATTAACCTAATTTTACTATTACTCGATATCAGACATTTATTCGAAAATAAACACACTTTTTAATTAATGTGCTTCATACAAAACATAAACTCGCAAAGTGTCCTGGATTATTTTGATGAGAAGTATAGTTTACCATTCTTATTATAAAAATTTAAAAATTACAAATCTTGTACCAACTTAAAGGACATGTTTTCTAAACTTTTGGCTAGCCATAGTCATTACAAAAATTGAGTTAACCCCACCATGATCACATCTGTTTTAGTCAGCCAGGACACCAGATACATTTAACAAAGTACTCAAAAATTTATTGTCATAATCTGGGTTACTGGCTGCCTGTGCATCATTCTCCTTGCCTTATCCCGTTCTCTGTCGGGGTCGGCTACCTAACCTAGGGGTTTTTGACGTGGAACCAAGTTTTTACACAGAGCGACTGCCATCTGACCTCTGCAACCCGAAGGCTAACCTGGCTCGAATCCTAGGTTGTCACATTAAAATATAATCTGAATTCAAATTTTAATGTGGGTTTCATCACGATGTTTTCCTTCACCGTAAGAGCAGTCGGTTAATGTACGTGAGTAAAAACACATTGGTACATGGCGGGGATCGAACTCGGGTCTCCCGATTGTAAGACCGGTGTCCTAACCACTTGGCCACCGACGCTCTCCTGTGCATGTGAAAATAATAAAAGTAAATGTTTTTTTTAATGGTTGTAGTGATAAAGAAATGGCGAACAGATTATCAGACAGCTAAAACTGAAATATTTTCTTTCCTTTCAGTATACTAGTGCTTGTGATGCCTCTGCTGGGAGATATCAAGGAAACTGCATTGAATTTGAAGGAGAAGACTAAATTAGCATCTCTGATACTGAAGTTTGCTTTGGATGTCCTGCTTCTTCCATACAGGCAAGTTTATTTCAAGTTTATATACTTACTAGCTTTTGCCCGCGGCTTCGTTCGCGTGGACTTCAGGTTCGTCCCGTCTTCTAGTAATAAGTAAGAAATACGGTAACTAAGCACTGCAGAGCCCAAATCATTGGCCTATAGGTAGCTACTGCAGTATGCTCCTATAAACTACATTTAACGATCTTTTTCCTTCAGCATAAACATGCAGAGTCTTCGCTTTGGAAACACGTGAGCAAGCCACATAGAGCTGACCGTGAGAAAAACATTGCCTAAATTTTGCTTACTTTTTACCAAACTACCTTAGTAGAACAAAAATTCGCAAAACGGACACAATCGTCAACGACGTCTGCCCTCACGCGTCTGCCCGCGTTCGGGTCGCGCATTCAGCGATGAGCCACTTCTTCCCCACCGCACCTACCCCGCTCTCGCCACGCCCCGTTCGCCTGGCGCCGCTGCCGGTATTTATCATCGAAACGGTATTTATCGCCGAAATTGCTATGACTCTGCATTTTAAATCTGTGATATCTTCGAAAATATTTATTTAATTTACATGCTATAAAAAGCCATATTGATCTTTATTAATTGCACAATGTATTTAAGATACTTAATTGGATAAGGATTAATACTGTATTGCTTAAAATCGCTTCGTAAATAAGCCATTATTTCTCGTACAAAGTAAAGGATAAAAAATGGTTATTGTGGGTTATTCCTAAGAGATAAACATATACCATCACGGACTTTTTTGTAGACCTTTTAAGTTGTACAATACTGTAGTAAATTGTTTTGATCTATCTTGTAGGATTCAGTCAGCGTTTGCAATGTAAGCGCAAAAAATGTGTTTTTTTTACGACCTCACATTAAAAACCTCAAAAATTGTAGCCTATGTGTTATTCTGATGTATAAGCTGTAGCCTATGTGTTATTCTGATGTATAAGCTATGTTGTGGTAAAGTTTCATTCAAATCCATCCAGTAGTTTTTACGTGAAAGAGTAACAAACATCCATACATCCATACTTACAAACTTTCGCCTTTATAATAGTAGTAGGATTGATCCAACATTTTCAATCGTATGTTTAAAAAATCATATCTGAAGAATGTAGATTATACCTTGCATACAAAAAAGGTAATAAATACCTACTAAATTGGTCACAGCTATGGTATTTCATTTAGCTATCAACCATACTTATTAGTAGACTAATTTGTGCCTATACGGCTGCGCAAATCGATATTAAATCGTCAATGTAGTATGACTTTCACCTTACATTCTAAAGCTACAGAGGTTGTTAGTAGATGAACAATTTTCACTACTGGAAAACATTTTATCCTCACGGGACAGATGGCAGCAGCTGCTTACTCTTATCTGATATAGTACTCTGGACTTGTTATGGCCGACGTGACATAGTGTAAAATTATGGGGGTGTATAATACATTTTAGACTGAATGCAATGCCGTGCAATGCAAGCCACATCTGGAGTGGCATGTTTCATACTCCCAACTTCTGATATCCAGCGTCATAACCGGTCATGGTTACTTCAACAAACATCTTTCAGTTATAGGTGTTAGTGATAGACCTCTGTATAGGGAATGCATGGAAGAGGAAGAAACAGCCCTCCATGTGGTGCTACATTGCAAAAAGTTGGCAACATGTCGGGCAAAAGGTCGATCTCTGAGACACTCAGTGATTTGGTAGGGTTGCTGGGTTGGGCGAACTAGGATGGCTCGAGTAGTAAGCCCTACCCTGAACGCAAAATAGGCGCAAGTAGACGTCGAGTTGCGGAAAATAGCCCGTCTTACCATTATCATTGAACCCTCTTTATACAAGCAGTGCATGCGTGCATCGAATCAGTGCTAGATTTTACTGTAAATGATGTAAAACTTTAGGGCTCTTCCAAACCCTGGCGAGAGCGAATTCCAGGTACCGCCCGGAATGAGCCTCAGGACCTACAAGAGGATTGTAGAGAAGAGTCAACTCAACCCTGAGCAACTGGAGGAGGTAGGTCTATATTTACTTGGAAAGACAAGATTTTTTTCATCTCCGCCATTTAAAAAACTCTGCTTTAAACTGGCTTTTACAAAACTATCGCTATTGCCACGTCTGACAAATATTTGAGGGGTGTTTAAAAAATCGTCGGTCTTTAACCTGAAATTGTAATACACCGTAAACCCTCAAGTACCTTAGTTGCCTCTCACGACACCCGCGGGAAAGAAATGGGGTGATGCTATTTCATATCGGTATGAAACGGAAAGTATTGTCTCTAATCTTTTAATACTTCATTTGCAGATGAAACTGTCGATCGTGAACTTCATAAGCAAGGACATTTTCAACCAGAACGACATCTTGCTGCCCCTTATTGTGGCGGCCGCGGACTCGCGGTTCAGTATTGCCAACAGCGCTAACAGCCCTCTTATCAGGGTTGCCAGGTGAGAAACATATCATTGTATATAAAACCTAGTTCAAAACAAAAGGTGAAATTATGCAAAAGGGATCTTTTAAAATACATTACATTCTGCTCTTTTCTCTCTTACTTGTCCTTCACCCAAAGGTTGTCTGGTAAGAGATAAAGAGACAAGGCCGCCGTTGCGCATTTTTAGTGTAAGTTTTCCTGTTATGTGCTTGTGTTTTGAATGTGCAACAAAGTTTTTTTACTTACTTACTTAAATTCTGCGATGAGTATACATTTTGCGAAACGTGCATTGTGCGTCTAAAGGATTTCATGAAATGTAGTTCTTATTCAATAAATTTGTACCATATTTTCAGTTCAGTGGATTGGTCACAGCCGGCAGTAGTAACACCGTTGTATCAGCTGTTTCTGGGCACGTGGGGCGGCACCAAAGTTCCTGCTGAAGATCGGAAGGTACGTTAGAACAAACAATAAGTCCCAACTTTGAACTTTCTCTATTCGTGTAGGACACAGAGCCGTCTAACGACCCGATGACGTAGTAATTGATGTATGTTTTGTTTTTAGGTCCCAGCGTGCACGAGATTGCGTCTAAAACTGTTGCAGTATTTGAATAAGGCTACTGGTGCGGCGATTATGTTTCCTCCTTGTGTTCAGGTAATATTTTTATAAAACTTTTTCTAATAGTTTCCACGAGTAATTTTCTGTTTGATTTCAGTATAAATCATTGCAAATAAACTGATGAAAAACTAAAGATATAAAACTAATAACGCCAGGCATCGTCGAATTTCAGTATGTGTTTTTAGTGTTGTGTTTAGCGTTGCCGAACTATCGATAGTAAAACAATCGATAGTTTTCCTATCGAAACCCCTATACAATCGATAGGCCAATCGATAGTATCGATACTATCGATACTATCGATACTATCGATTGTTCAGAATGAGGCAATACTATCGGTCAGCTTCGATAGTATCGATACTATCGATAGTATCGAAGCTGACAATCGAAAAAACAATCGATAGTATCGATAGTATCGATAGTATCGAAGCTGACAATCGAAAAAACAATCGATAGTATCGATAGTATCGATAGTATCGATAGTTTTGGTCTATCGATAGTCGGCCGATGAGCGATAGTATCGTTCAGGCAGGTATGGATTAGCGTTGCCGCTCGATAGTGGACTATCGATAGACAATCGATAGTCTATCGATAGTTTTTCGATAGTAAGAACTATCGATTTTTAATCGATACTATCGATACTATCGATACTATCGATACTATCGATTGTTCAGAATGAGGCAATACTATCGGTCAGCTTCGATAGTATCGATACTATCGATAGTATCGAAGCTGACAATCGAAAAAACAATCGATAGTATCGATAGTATCGATAGTATCGAAGCTGACAATCGAAAAAACAATCGATAGTATCGATAGTATCGATAGTATCGATAGTTTTGGTCTATCGATAGTCGGCCGATGAGCGATAGTATCGTTCAGTCAGGTATGGATAATTTTACATACATATAATTATCATGACTTTATCTCTTGTGGGGTAGACAGAGCGTTCACGGTCGTAAAATTACTCAGTAAAGCGACAGTAATCATTACTGTCGCTTGCTATCGCCACGTCTGAGGGCCGTTTCAGTATATATTATAAATATTCTAAATATATATTCTAAATACAATTGCTCATGCCCTAAGCTACCCTAGCTAAGTTAAAAAAATAAAAATAAAAAACTAATAGCCGAAAATGGCTATGCTGAAATAAACATAAAATACAATATAATATCGACGGGTTCCGGGCTATTTGTATTAACCGCCATTTTTGAAACTTTACACCAGAGCTATTTAAAGTTTAAATTTTCAGAAAAAAAATCATAAATTTGGCAAATCGCGTTATTTATTAAAAGCAAAAACAAAATCTGTTTCTGTTACAAATTATTTATAATCTGATTAATGTTTTTTTCGGATATTCTTATTTTTAATGAAAATAAATGTCGGTTAATACAATATGACCCACATTTCACTTTTTTTTGTTCCAGGCTAAATGACTTAACCGCCTGAGATAATGGGTTTTTGTTCCAGGCTAAATGACTTTACCGCCTGAGATTATGGTTTTTTGTTCCAGGCTAAATGACTCAACCGCCTAGATTTATTAATACATGTTCCAAGCTAGTACCTAGAATTGAAAATACTAGCTCTAAGTACTTGCTTTTACCAAAAAGTTATTCATATTTTAATCCTAAGCTAATAAATTTAAATACCATATCTTAAACTGATAAATATGGCTAAAAATATGACTACATTTGTTTATTCGACTTATTGTATTAAGCGACATTTGACATGAATTTTACTAAGAGGCTAACTGTTTTAAGCGACATTTCTATATATTTATAAGATCAGGCTAAATGGTTGAACGTATGCACCCTGTAAATTATTGTTCCAGGCAAAAAGGTTTAAACGACTGTGTGGTCATTTGGTAGTGAGCTTAAGTACACAAGCCTTATATTTGTCAATATTTTGTGCCGGTTCATACATTGCACTTCGAAATAGGCCCAAAAAATACGGTTGTATTAAGCGACATTTTTTTGCTCCGATCATCACCAAACCGAGCTCAAACGACGCAGAAAAATTCGCTGAGTCCAAATATGTATAAAAGTCCGTATCCCAAAAAATGGCGGTTAATACAAATAGCCCGGAACCCCTCGATATATATACAGTAGATAATTCTACCTGTTTCGTCATTTAAAGTCAACTTTATACATTTAAAACTACTCCCATGGCGATTTATCCTGCATATAATCAGATATTTCATAATAGCCTTTCTTGTACAATTTTTGTTTTATTACTTTATGGCGGGTGACAGGATGAATCCAGGTGGTGTCGGGAAAAGGGTAGCTACCCGCCTGGCCGGGTGTTGTGGCCAGGGGACCGACGGGTCCACCTGGATTGGATTGGAAGTTGTATATATGCGTTGCGCGGTGAACACTTCGATATCGCGTTTCAGGCCCATTGTTCTGTCACGTGGCGCCATCTCTCCGATATGTTGAGAACTCCTGTTGCGTCTTGTATGCATGTGAACCACTTGAGTGAGCTTCATGTTGTAGCCACCAGAGGTCGCTACAACTTGACATGACAGGTGATGCGTAGGTATCTATTGTGATACATCACGTGATGCGTCAATTTCATTCTCCTGTCATATCCATACTATTTTTTCCCGCACGCACGCAGACGCAGGCGCACGCATCTAGTGTGCAAATGCCTTTAAAACTATAGGTGTATTTTTATGTATCTAATTGTATAACTAATTCATTCATTGCTAAATACTATGGCTAAATGAATTTACTTTAATTATTAAAATTTAAAAAATCTTTTAAAATAATCCATATGCAATAATTAACCCATTAGCCGTGGGATGCCGGCTAAGAATAGCATCATCCTATTTCTTTCCCATGGGTTTCATGTGTATTGCAATTTTAGGCGACAGGCTGACAACCTGTCACTTTAGTGATACGCGAATTACTGAAACGGCCCTCAGACGCGGCGATAGCAAGCGACAGCAATGTTTACTGTCGCTTTACTGAGTAATTTTACGACCGTGAACGCTCTGTCTACCCCGCAAGAGATAAAGTCATGATAATTATATGTATGTAAAATAAATAATCCATACCTGACTGAACGATACTATCGCTCATCGGCCGACTATCGATAGACCAAAACTATCGATACTATCGATACTATCGATACTATCGATTGTTTTTTCGATTGTCAGCTTCGATACTATCGATACTATCGATACTATCGATTGTTTTTTCGATTGTCAGCTTCGATACTATCGATAGTATCGATACTATCGAAGCTGACCGATAGTATTGCCTCATTCTGAACAATCGATAGTATCGATAGTATCGATAGTATCGATACTATCGATTGGCCTATCGATTGTATAGGGGTTTCGATAGGAAAACTATCGATTGTTTTACTATCGATAGTTCGGCAACGCTAGTATGGATATTTTATTTTACATACATATAATTATCATGACTTTATCTCTTGTGGGGTAGACAGAGCGTTCACGGTCGTAAAATTACTCAGTAAAGCGACAGTAATCATTGCTGTCGCTTGCTATCGCCGCGTCTGAGGGCCGTTTCAGTAATTCGCGTATCACTAAAGTGACAGGTTGTCAGCCTGTCGCCTAAAATTGCAATACACATGAAACCCATGGGAAAGAAATAGGATGATGCTATTCTTAGCCGGCATCCCACGCCTAATGGGTTAATTATTGTATATGGATTATTTTAAAAGATTTTTAAAATTTTAATAATTAAAGTAAATTCATTTAGCCATAGTATTTAGCAATGAATGAATTAGTTATACAATTAGATACATAAAAATACACCTATAGTTTTAAAGGCATTTGCACACTAGATGCGTGCGCCTGCGTCTGCGTGCGTGCGGGAAAAAATAGTATGGATATGACAGGAGAATGAAATCGACGCATCACGTAATGTATCACAATAGATACCTACGCATCACCTGTCATGTCAAGTTGTAGCGACCTCTGGTGGCTACAACATGAAGCTCACTCAAGTAGTTCACATGCATACAAGACGCAACAGGAGTTCTCAACATATCGGAGAGATGGCGCCACGTGACAGAACAATGGGCCTGAAACGCGATATCGAAGTGTTCACCGCGCAACGCATATATACAACTTCTAATCCAATCCAGGTGGACCCGTCGGTCCCCTGGCCACAACACCCGGCCAGGCGGGTAGCTACCCTTTTCCCGACACCACCTGGATTCATCCTGTCACCCGCCATAAAGTAATAAAACAAAAATTGTACAAGAAAGGCTATTATGAAATATCTGATTATATGCAGGATAAATCTCCATGGGAGTAGTTTTAAATGTATAAAGTTGACTTTAAATGACGAAACAGGTAGAATTATCTACTGTATACATATTATATTGTATTTTATGTTTATTTCAGCATAGCCATTTTCGGCTATTAATTTTTTATTATTATTTTTTTAACTTAGCTAGGGTAGCTTAGGGCATGAGCAATTGTATTTAGAATATATATTTAGAATATTTATAATATATACTGAAACGGCCCTCAGACGTGGCGATAGCAAGCGACAGTAATGATTACTGTCGCTTTACTGAGTAATTTTACGACCGTGAACGCTCTGTCTACCCCACAAGAGATAAAGTCATGATAATTATATGTATGTAAAATAATCCATACCTGACTGAACGATACTATCGCTCATCGGCCGACTATCGATAGACCAAAACTATCGATACTATCGATACTATCGATACTATCGATTGTTTTTTCGATTTTCAGCTTCGATACTATCGATACTATCGATACTATCGATTGTTTTTTCGATTGTCAGCTTCGATACTATCGATAGTATCGATACTATCGAAGCTGACCGATAGTATTGCCTCATTCTGAACAATCGATAGTATCGATAGTATCGATAGTATCGATACTATCGATTAAAAATCGATAGTTCTTACTATCGAAAAACTATCGATAGACTATCGATTGTCTATCGATAGTCCACTATCGAGCGGCAACGCTAGTTGTGTTTAATTGGATTGGGGAATTCTATTAAGGATAATCATTAACCGTCCATTAAAAAATCTTACCGTTTATCTATGTACTTCTCTCTAAATTACTACTCTAAAACACTGTTAATTATTTTGCTACAATCTAACTATTTCGGCATTAAAATTGGTTACGCCAAACAGGTTCATAACTTACACCGAGATATACCACTTTTTATTTTATTACGCAGAAAATATTATTATATTAGAGAACAAATGTTATTCTTGCCCCAAAAATACTGATGTTGCACATTTTTTTTGAAATTGTAACATATAATATCTAACACGTTTCCTAGACCCTTACCCATATTTAAAAGTGTTTTGTACAAAGTATATGTTACTCGAATATTTGTTAGCTGGAACTAATAATGCCCTTCGAACAACAACACTTCTGCAAAACTTTCACGCGCTTGCGGCGCGTTGCTCTCTCGCTTCCGCGCAACCGTTAGTACAAACCGGATTACAGCACCTGAACGCCAACGGCAACGTCAACGCCAGGTTAGGTTAGGTTAGGTTAGAACTGCGTCCACAACGCACGAGCCGAGCGAGCGGAGCGAGCGTGCCCCGGCAGGGGCCGGCGATGTGCCAGAACCGACGCAGGGCACTTCAAAACTAATGTAATTGCGGAGAGACTGGTATGAGTGCTCTGTGTTGTAGTCGGGTTTGTACGTCCGAACTCTGTACCAACCAGACTACAACACAGGGTATGGATGTATGTGTTGTAGTCGGGTTTGTATTTACGCCGCCCGGCACGACCCTTTATTGAGATAAGAAATATTGCAGGAACGTAGGAGCAAGCGAGATATAAGATGCACGTGCGACCTTACCGACATGCTAGAATTTGTTTATTTACTATTTTCGTGTAAGCGCCGCAAAAGCTGTGCTTTCCTGTTTTAAATCAAAAAATTATTGTTAAAATTTAAAAAATTAAACCTTAAGTGATTATGTGTAAAAACAAATTGAACATCGTTATAGCAAAGACTTTTTTAATCATTATGATTTATTTTGTTTAAAACTGATAAGTACAAAAACGTTTGATTAGATGAGCATGCCGTGTGATGCCGGCTTAGAATAGCATCACCCCACATCCTTCCCGTGGGTGTCGTAAGAGGCGACTGAGGGACTTGAGGGTTTCAGATGTATTACAACTTTTAGGCGACAGGCTGACAACCTGTCACTATAGTGATACACATGTTTTCTCAAACATCCTTGAAAAACAATTCTCAAAAATGTCTGACGTGGCGATAGCGACCGTATTCTTACGATCGTTAACGCTCTGCCTACCCCGCATAGGATAAAGGCGTGATATATGTATGTATGTAGATGAGCATTACATTTTATTATGTAATAAAGAAAACTATATTGAGATTTAATTGATGTTGGATTTAAACATATTTTGCTGTACATTATTATATGTAAAACTACAATAAAAAATGATACTTTATTAATTATATGCACTATTAGTTTTACAAATTTGCAAAATATAAAGGAGTTCATTAAAATATATTTATGTGAGCATATTTATGTGCACATTCAGTATTTTTGATGAAACAAAGGCAAAAATTTATGGAAAAAACGATAATTAATTGAGGAACAGTTAAATACCATGCTTTTATTAATATATTGATATCATCTTTCAGGTGGTTTTCGCGGCACTTTTCGAACCAAACACAAATTCTCGTCTTCGCACTATGGCTCTGATGTTTTTGCTTAATGTGATAAACAAGTAAGTAATTAAATTATACATTGATTGTATTTTGAAATTCAACTGCTTGTCAAATAGTAATCACAAACATTTCCTATCTCTTAAACAAAAATAAGATATCGAATAATTTACAAGCGTCGACCGAGAATCGAACCCAGGCCGCGGGGGGTACCGGCCCACTGCTCTACCACTGAGCTATCGCTCGCACCGGTTGGTCAATGTCAGTTAGTTTTTCGCCCAAAAAACGTTCTTAGAAACCATCAACTTGGCGCCGTTCTGTAGCAAAATGACCAATTTGCAAATTTGCAAAATATTCACTTAGCAAAATGTCCAATTCTCAGAATGTCCCATTAGATATTTTGCGAATTGGAAATTTTAAGAATTGGACATTTTTCAAATTGCATTTTGATATTGAATGCTTGGCGTTAGCATTACATTGTGATACATTTCCAGTGGCGACTTGACTCAGCTTACGAAGGTGCAGTCGATCTTCCTGCAAGGTCTGCTGAAGCTGACCAGGAATGACGAACATGCCGAACACCAACCTAAAGCTTACATGTGTTTGGGTAAGAAACTGTTAATAGAAGTTAGATTTTTTTGCCGCTATATGTTGACCTTAAAATATACAAAAACATTACACTTCTTTTTCTAGTTCGGTAGTTGTGTAATAAGATAACAGATAACTCAGTTACACAACAAATTCAACTACTTACAATTATACGTATTCTAAAAATAAATAAAAAACAGTCGTGAGTCGTGACTCGCGACGTGATAAACTAGCGCGCTTGACCGAATTTATGAAATAGCTGAAATTTAATTAAAAGGTTCAATAACAGAAGTTATTCACGACATGTAGTAGAATGATGTTCAAAATGTATAAAGTAAAATAATAACTATTTTTCAACATAGCCCCCATAGAAAAAGTTGTTCAGTTTCGTGGTCTGATCACACCTGCAAAGTTTTCGTTACACCGTCCCTTACATTGCGTATTTTTAACGAACAGGTAAACTAGCCCAGCGATGCCCAAGCAGTATCAACAATCAGTTCGCGCTACTTGAGGAACTGGTGAAGAAAATCCCGGAAGCAGCTCCCGAGATGAAGACTGCCATACGAGACTGCCTGCTCGAGATGGCTGCAGCGTATAAGATTACGCCTCAAGGTGTGTAACAGCTTTATTTCAGACTGTCCCGATGGCGTGGTGGATAGTACCCTTCTACATCGAGGGTCGTGGGTTCGATCTCCACCGAATACAAATATTTGTTAAATCAATTTTCGAATATTTGTGTCGAGTCTGGGTGTTTTCTATGTATAATATGTATTTAAGTACGAAAAAAGTATATAAGTATTCGTATCAGATATTTAGTTCCCATAGTACAAGCCTTGCATAGCTTGGGGCTAGATGGCGCTGTGTGAATTGTCCAGGATATTTATTTTATTTATTTCAAACTCAAACGAAGGTTCATGGGGTTTTTCGCCGACTCAGAGTTCGACGGTAAACGTACACGATTTGAATAATCGCTGTTTAGTGTGTAACTAGTTATTTTACACTTCACATAAGAAATCCGGAACCTTGCATTGCCAGTTTATGTTTCGTGCGGATCAGATTATTTATTAAGTGTGTTTATTTTCGAATACATCTCTGATTTCGTGTAATAGTGAATCCAGTGGGGTTTATAAATTTCAATTAAAATGTAACAAATTCGTATTTTATCAAATCATAAAAACGAAAGTGTCCCGATCTCTCTGATGAGAAGTATAGTTTTTAGCTTATCGATTAGCCCGCATACACAGAAATAAAAAAGGTTCTTTCCTTTCTCTATGCTCTAGCCAGTTGTTATGTACTAAAATCGTCCCCTATCACTTATTTTTGTTAATACGTACATACATGCACATATCACGCCTATATCCCTGGCGGGGTAGGCAGAGCGTCAACAACCGTAAAATAACGGTCGTTATCGTCTGAAAAATGTTTGAGGGTCGTTTCAGATAAGCCGTGCACTACTATAGTGACAGGTTGTCAGCCTGTCGCCTAAAATTGCAATACACATGAAACCCTCTAGTCCCTTAGTCGGTTTTTACGACACCCACGGGAAAGAAATGGGGTGAAGCTATAGTAAGCCGGCATCACACGGCAATTTTTGTTAATATCATACATACATACATATATCAGGCCTTTATCCCTTGCGGGGTAGGCAGAGCGTTAAGAATACGGTCGTTATCGCCACGTCTGACATTTTTGAGGATTGGTTGTTTCAGAAAACATGTGTATCACTATAGTGACAGGTTGTCAGCCCGTCGCCTAAAAATTGTAATACACCAACACCCTCGAGTCCCTTAGTCGCCTCTTACGACACCCGCGGGAAGGATATTATGTGTTATTTTTTCGTGTTGATACGTTGTGTTATTTTTTCAGTAAAGGAACAAAACAGCTCGGAGCCCATGGACGTGTCTCCCACGGAGGAGGCTGGTTCTACAATGGAGGTGGACGACAGCAAGGCCAAGCCGTTCGATGAGCCGCAGGCGTTGGCCCTATTCGCTCTGCTCGAACAGTGCGTAATGTATCTGTTACTAGTTTACACTGTCTCCCACGGAGGAGGCTGGTTCTACAATGGAGGTGGACGACAGCAAGGCCAAGCCGTTCGATGAGCCGCAGGCGTTGGCCCTATTCGCTCTGCTCGAACAGTGCGTAATGTATCTGTTACTAGTTTACACTGTCTCCCACGGAGGAGGCTGGTTCTACAATGGAGGTGGACGACAGCAAGGCCAAGCCGTTCGATGAGCCGCAGGCGTTGGCCCTATTCGCTCTGCTCGAACAGTGCGTAATGTATCTGTTACTAGTTTACACTGTCTCCCACGGAGGAGGCTGGTTCTACAATGGAGGTGGACGACAGCAAGGCCAAGCCGTTCGATGAGCCGCAGGCGTTGGCCCTATTCGCTCTGCTCGAACAGTGCGTAATGTATCTGTTACTAGTTTACACTGTCTCCCACGGAGGAGGCTGGTTCTACAATGGAGGTGGACGACAGCAAGGCCAAGCCGCTCGATGAGCCGCAGGCGTTAGCCCTATTCGCTCTGCTCGAACAGTGCGTAATGTATCTGTTACTAGTTAACACTGTCTCCCACGGAGGAGGCTGGTTCTACAATGGAGGTGGACGACAGCAAGGCCAAGCCGCTCGATGAGCCGCAGGCGTTAGCCCTATTCGCTCTGCTCGAACAGTGCGTAATGTATCTGTTACTAGTTTACACTATCTCCCACGGAGGAGGCTGGTTCTACAATGGAGGTGGACGACAGCAAGGCCAAGCCGCTCGATGAGCCGCAGGCGTTAGCCCTATTCGCTCTGCTCGAACAGTGCGTAATGTATCTGTTACTAGCTTACACTATCTCCCACGGAGGAGGCTGGTTCTACAATGGAGGTGGACGACAGCAAGGCCAAGCCGCTCGATGAGCCGCAGGCGTTAGCCCTATTCGCTCTGCTCGAACAGTGCGTAATGTATCTGTTACTAGTTTACACTATCTCCCACGGAGGAGGCTGGTTCTACAATGGAGGTGGACGACAGCAAGGCCAAGCCGCTCGATGAGCCGCAGGCGTTAGCCCTATTCGCTCTGCTCGAACAGTGCGTAATGTATCTGTTACTAGTTAACACTGTCTCCCACGGAGGAGGCTGGTTCTACAATGGAGGTGGACGACAGCAAGGCCAAGCCGCTCGATGAGCCGCAGGCGTTAGCCCTATTCGCTCTGCTCGAACAGTGCGTAATGTATCTGTTACTAGCTTACACTATCTCCCACGGAGGAGGCTGGTTCTACAATGGAGGTGGACGACAGCAAGGCCAAGCCGCTCGATGAGCCGCAGGCGTTAGCCCTATTCGCTCTGCTCGAACAGTGCGTAATGTATCTGTTACTAGTTTACACTATCTCCCACGGAGGAGGCTGGTTCTACAATGGAGGTGGACGACAGTAAGGCCAAGCCGGTCGATGAGCCGCAGGCGTTAGCCCTATTCGCTCTGCTCGAACAGTGCGTAATGTATCTGTTACTAGTTTACACTATCTCCCACGGAGGAGGCTGGTTCTACAATGGAGGTGGACGACAGCAAGGCCAAGCCGGTCGATGAGCCGCAGGCGTTAGCCCTATTCGCTCTGCTCGAACAGTGCGTAATGTATCTGTTACTATTTTACACTATCTCCCACGGAGGAGGCTGGTTCTACAATGGAGGTGGACGACAGCAAGGCCAAGCCGCTCGATGAGCCGCAGGCGTTAGCCCTATTCGCTCTGCTCGAACAGTGCGTAATGTATCTGTTACTATTTTACACTATCTCCCACGGAGGAGGCTGGTTCTACAATGGAGGTGGACGACAGCAAGGCCAAGCCGCTCGATGAGCCGCAGGCGTTAGCCCTATTCGCTCTGCTCGAACAGTGCGTAATGTATCTGTTACTATTTTACACTATCTCCCACGGAGGAGGCTGGTTCTACAATGGAGGTGGACGACAGCAAGGCCAAGCCGCTCGATGAGCCGCAGGCGTTAGCCCTATTCGCTCTGCTCGAACAGTGCGTAATGTATCTGTTACTAGTTAACACTGGTGGTCCCTAATACCCAAAGCGAGTTGTCGAGCACAGTGAGAGCTGTTCCATTCGTCGTCCAGTTATTAGAACGTGAGATTTCTGTTGTAGTTGAAATAGGGGTTTAACTTTTTCATTACAGAAATTTTTGTAATTCTTACCGATGAATTCTTTTACTCTTTTTACTGCTGCCGATATTACGATGTTATAACAAACAAGCCTCATACATAATCACGGGTATAATCAATAACGTTGGACGATTCGGTGTCACAAACGAAAAGAAGAAGTCAAACAAAAATCGACAATACTAAAGTTATTTTCCTATATTTGTGAATTATTATGATATGCCGTAGAATGTATAATTATAAATTTCCTATTTTTTTAATTTATAGGAGTCGTGCGGAAAGAGAACCGTCGCGGGATAAAAGTGAACTAACTATTTATTTTTACGTAGAAACCCACGATCTACTAACGTCAAAGTCATAATGAGGCACAAAAGCGCCCCCGAATTCCACGCCGGTTCTCTTTCCGCACAGACTCTATCACAGTATTTCCTTTGACATTGTATATGTATGTTGCAGTTACATGCACAGCGAGGATCCGATGATCCGGTACGTCGCGATGCGGTACTCATCGTGCGTGTTCCCGCAGGACTACATCCCCTCCAGATATCTGCTGCTTTTGGCCAGCGGTGACAAGTAAGTTACATTTATTTACTTTTAACCACATCTGTGCAAAGGATTTACCGACCGTTTAGGCCCAATCCGTTGCACAGGACCTCAACAAGTGAAAGACAGCGGGGGAAACCTTTTCCTAGCAGTGGGATCTGATAGACTAGTAGTAACAATGCTATTTAACGAACATTTATGTAATATATGTATATTCATTTACATTTAATTTGGAACTCGGAAACGGGTCGAATTATGTTTATGACATTTTGTAAGATTTTGAAACAAATGCGGTTTACCAGACGAAAGCCAGTTTCGCCAAATGCATTATGGCAACAATTAGGTTTTAAAAATAAATACTCATTTTGAAATTTTGAAATTAAAACTTAGAATTCTTTTTACAGATCATGTTGCTCATCAAAACTTTATTTTAACCCATTTTCAGCCAAGACGACATCGCGACAGAAGCCTTAAAATGTTTATACGGAACATCGCGTCTCAGCGAAATCGTAGACGTAGTTAACAACGTGAGCCAGAAAGAGACAAGTGCGGTCAACTTAGACGAGGACGCAGCTAAGAAAGACAAGGACAGAGAATCCGAGGAGAAACAATTTAAAGCGCCGAAGTTCAAGGATGTTGTGAACTACATCTGGGAACAAATGCAGAAAAGGAAGAAGGGGTCGAATGCTAAGCATCGGTTTGTGATCGGTAACAATGTATTGCAGTTCCATCCGTTGACTTATCAGGAGGTGAGTAACTTTAATGTAAAATGTTTTGTATTTAGTGTGTTAGAGTAAATATTCGAATCATTCTTGTGGATAATCTAGATTTTATAAAATGATATAGCTGATGAAGAAGATATAGTAGTTTCATTGCTCATGTAATATGAAGCGAATATTCTTAAAATGTTCATTTCTTCCCGTTAGATCTGGTGTTCTTTTTTAGAGATAGGCATGTTGTGTCTATTTTTTATGTTTTGTCCTGTAACGCTTTTTGTGTGCAATAAATGGTTAAATAAATAAATGTTGTAGTAGATAAATATCATAAAAACAACATCTAAAGCCGTTTTAAATCAGAAGTAAATAAAATCTCTGTCTCGGCCGGGAATTAAACCCAGGACCTCTGCGTAACAGACAGTCCATAACAGGCACCACCAGTCATCGACTGACTGAAGTCTGTTATTACAGATTCTTCGCTACATGCGTATGTGTTTGAACCGCGACGCGAATCTCGTGGACTGTTCCAACCACCCCAACGCTACTTCGCCAACTCTCAGCAAATACTTCACCGACAATCTGCTCGAGACAGACGTGTTGCAGGAGTATTTGACCATGATTACGACTCTGCTCAACGCCAGCCCAGGTATATTACTAATACACAATACATATTCCTTCAACAAGGTGGATTACAACATGGCTGGAATACTTGCTTGACTTCGGATACATAAATTAAGAATTCTCAAAAACGTTATGTTATATTGCGGAGTTTATCGTGAATCAAGCTTCCATTTTGTGTAATAATACTAATAATATAAAAAATTTAGCCGTTGTAATTTTGACAATCTTAAGCTGAAGTGGTAGAACGAAATGTGCATTGCAGCCAGGACTTGGTTCCTACTGAGTTAAAAGCAAAATGGCAGCGGCGAAGTCTTGGCTTTTAGGCAGTGCAAGGGTTAAGCATGGTAAGTTATATTGCGGAGGTCTTGAAACAAGCTTCCTTGTTGTGTAATTGCATTATATGATGATACGAAAAAGAAGTACCACGTGGTTAATTTTTGTCCCATTTCGGGCGCCAAATTCTTCAGAAACATGAACGAAAATATCTAGGATATCCTAAATGGCATCCCACGTACATTTAAGCCAAATTTCTAAATAATCTAACTAAAATGTTTTCAGATATAACTGCCCTTTCATGCTTCCTCGACATAATTGGGTGCGTACCACAAAAAATGGCACCAAAATACACAAACCTCCTACCGTTCTTGAAGAACTTATTCACGACCAGTACCAAGGAAGACATACGTGAAACTGCAGCGGTCATTTACGCGATAATCACAGTACACACTAGCGACAAATCGGCGATAGAACGAGAGATCAGTGAATTCGTGGTACAAGGGAAGGATAACAAGAATTTGGAAGCACAGTGTGGTTATATTACCGCCTTTGCGAATTTGTGTGAGAGGTGTATCGTTTTATCGAAACGCGGCAAGTTTGGTGGTAAAGGGTTTAATGCTGCCAATTGGGAACCGTTTCAGAAGGGGGTTATTTGTTTAGGTGAGTATCTTTTACACACACACATATATCACGCCTTTAACCCTTGCGGGGTAGGCAGAGCGTTAACGGCCGTAAAAATACGGTCGCTATCGCCACGTCTGACTTTTGACGATTGTTTTTCAAGGCTGTTTATGAAAACTATACACTATAGTGACAGGTTGTCAGCCTGTCGCCTAAAAATTGTAATACCTACACCAACACCCTCGAATCCCTTAGTCGCCTCATACGACACCCGCGGGAAGGATGTGGGGTGATGCTATTCTAAGCCGGCATCACACGGCATTCAGAGTATCTTTTATCATACATAGATACATACATATATCACGCCTTTGTCCCTTGCGGGGTAGGCAGAGCGTTAACGGCCGTAAGAATACTTCTGACATAGTTGAGGATTGTTTTCCAAGGTTGTTTTAGAAAACATGTGTATCACCATAGAGACAGGTTGTCATCCTGTCGCCTAAAAATTGTAAAAAATACCAATACCTTCGAGTCCCTAGTTGCCCTCTTACGACACCCGCGGGAAGGACGTGGGGTGATGCTATTCTAAGCTGGCACGTTCAGTACGAAATATTTTTCTTGGTATAAACTTCGGCATTCGCCTTATCATTGACATAATGAAACATTTCCAATGTATCTTTCAGCAAACTTCCTAGACCATCAACAGACGTTACTCGTAGGCACGTCTTGTTCGGGCGTGTCGCTACTCGCGCGCTGCAGCGGCTTACCGCTTCCCAACTTCACTCCCAACCAGGAAATCACCCTCAAATCTGACACCCCGTTCAAAACCGACAAGGTAGAGCAAGACAGCGATACGGATGACGTCACCAAGTATACAGTCGCTAAACGGCTGTTCGGGATAGTGGATAATGCGAAGTTGCCGTCAAAAGTGAAGGAGAGGGCGCTGTATACGCTAGGGTTGCTGTGTTGTGGGGAGAGGTTCCCTTTTGCTAAGGAGATTGTCCAAGGATTTATGTTGATGGCCAAAAATGTAAGTTTTTTGAGGTTTTGTTTACTATGTCTTGCAAATGTAATATTATGATATAAATCCAACTTTTATTCGGCTAGTAAAATCAGCACTTATCTATTTGTGCAACTAAATTGTAACCTTTGGGAAAAAGTTGTTTATGTGTGGAAATATTTATAAAAATGAGATTAGCTTTATAGGTAAGTTGTTTGTTTTCAGAACAAAGATTTTGAAATCCATCTACAAATTGGTGAATCTTTAGTTTTATGCGTGGAAGGAGTTAATTCCAACGAAAACAGGGATCTGTGGACTGAATTGCCAAAAGAGGTAAGATTTTCAAACTAATAGCAGATAAGTAAGCATTCAAATTGAGAAAAAAGATAATATGAGCCTTGTTCACGTATCTTAGGCTTTCATGGGCAGAAATTCTCTGGAAAAAAGGTTTAAAAACGTTGACAATTTCTGACGTTAAAGTAATAACATATACAATTCGCTAGATGACTGGGTGTTTAATAAAAAACAAAAGTTGAGCGCTTAAAGCTATCGTGCATTGAAAATACTACATACTCCATTTATAGTTTTCCGTAATATTCATAGCTTGAATTAATAAAGAGAAAAATAATATAAAAGTAAGTGTTTCGACACTCTTGAAACTAGAGAGAGATGACGTCATCTATTCGTATTTTCATACAAAAAGCAATATAATTTCAGGGTGGTGATAAAGTGAAGGACCACGACGCAGTGAAGGAAAACGATGAGTTGCTAGCGTGGCTGCTCAACGAACTGATCAAGCTGAGTAAACAGCCGCATCCGCACTCCAGACAGGTACAGTATTTTTACTTCACGAGTTGCGGGTTTGCCATACTTGTGTGTGTTATCTCTCTCTCTCTTTGTTTGTAACACCGTGTCGTGAAACGAAAAGAGAGAGAGATAACACACACAAGTATGGCTAACGCGCACACGTGGGATAAAAGGTGTCATCGAAATCTTAACAGCCGATACTGTCCAGTGCTAGACGTTGGCCTCCTCCTCTTGGGTATTGCCATACCTAACACTCTTGTCAGGCGGATTGGCACATTTCGAGGTGTTAAATTCACAGGAACGCTGCTGCCCATTCCCTGGACAATTATCCCTTAGTTGCTACGACACGGCACACGCACGGGTTGAATTGGCGTGATGCTATTGCAAGCCGTTATCGCAGGGTACAGCTTATATAAGTATAAAATATAGATATAAGAAATCTACGAAATTGGGGTTTTCAATTGGGATGGAAGACAAATGTTGCCAGTACTCTTTCCAAATAAACTGTATTCAATTGTTGGCCTATTTGAAAATTTCAAGATCCGACCTAATATCATCCATTTCGCAAAGCATTCAGGTGAGATTAGCTTTATACTTTATATTCGGCACTTGAATGAAAAAGTTTTTTTAAACATTCTCTGTTATGTTGTAGGCAACGAGTATTTGGCTGCTAGCGTTACTGAAGAGCTGTCCGGAACGACAGCCGATCAAAAATAAGCTGCAGCCACTACAGGACTGCTTCATGGACCTTCTTTCTGAAAATAGCGGTAAGCATTTATTGGTGCCCCCGTCAGGGCATTGCCAGTTAAGTTGTCAAGAGGCTTAAAAACAACTTGAGTAAAAGAAATAAGTCAGGAAAAGTGAGACTGCAGATTTTTTTGTTCTAAATGAATACTAGCCATAAAATGTAAAAGTCTGTATACAATACAATACAAATGCTTTGTTTGTACAAAACATATAACACAGAAAAGTACAATAAAAGAAAATTCGGTACAATATAGGCGGCCTCATTGCATTGTATACCTTGATCTCTCCATCAAAATATATGACATATGATTGGGATGTCAACGATAATGTTGCTCTTTCGTGATCCTTTCTTTAAAAAATCTAATTGTAGCAAAAAGATAGCAACTTATAATAATGCCTTCTCCGTTCAAATAGAAATCGTCCAAGACGTAGCATCGAAGGGTCTCAGTCTCGTGTACCAGAATTCCGATGAAGGCTCGAAGCAAGCTCTGGTGAACCAAATCATCGAGCAGCTGACCAGTGGCAAGCGCTCCGTCGCGCAGGTCACCTCCGATACCAAGATTTTTGAAGAAGGACAGCTTGGGAAAGCGCCTACTGGGTAAGCAAGAGTGGCAGATAGATAGATAAACTATTGCTTACAACAAACACAATATTAAAAACGGTACAAAAACTATAATTAAAAGTAAGCAAAGACGGCCCAATTTTTAGGACCAATTACTTCTATAAAGACGCTTGTCTTTATAGAAGTAATTGGTCCTAAAAATCTCTCTCTTTTCGTGTGGGACACGACACCGAGTCGTCCAACGACCCGATGAACCCTAGTGTCAGAATTTTTCAACCGCCTTCTACAAGTAGCTGGCTTCTGACATGGTTGTGTAACGACCGCCGTCTAAGTGATCATAGACAGCAACCGGGACCTACGGCTTAACGTGCCATCCGAAACACGGAACCATCTTACTTACGGACAATCGGGTTGTTCAGCCCGCAATGTCCTAACCAGACTGGGAACAAATTCACAAAGTGATGAATATCAACTTTGTGAGTGATCCACCGGGAATCGAACCCGGAACCTTCTGCGTCAAAGGCAGTCGCACTACCACTGCGCCACATCCTAAAAATGAAAAAATAATATTGGTTCTAAAATTATTTGGTACGTACAATTTTCTAAAAAAAATTACTGCTGGTATTTTTTTTTCTACTAAATAGCTGCGTCCAAACCGCCAGAGCAGCCTCGCGTGCTTACCACTTCCGTAGAACCCTTTTTTTTTAAAAGAAAGGATCTATAAATGGCGACCGATCGTCATGCTTTCTCTTCCCTACTCAGGCTCTGGCATTTACCAGGCTTTCTCCCTCACACTTAGGTAATCGCCGCCATTTACAGATCCTTTCTTTGATTATTGGCTTTATATGCGTTGTATGCCGCGGACGGTGTGGACGTGCTTCGGTCGAGGCATGCGGATGAGCGAGCACTCGGCTGCTTCACGCGAGGCACGTCCACTACGACCGCGGCAAGCGACGCATGCCTCGCGAGGCTACTCGGGCGGTCTTCAGGTGGCAGCTATTTATGTTTGCAATTCATATATTTATTGCGCTTCAGTGTGACTTTAGACAAAAAAGATTTCATACACAGAATTTACTATGTTAAATACATCTGACACTTGGTTTTACTTTGTATTGTTTTCAGAGGAAACCTATCAACATACAAGGAGCTCTGTTCACTCGCATCTGACCTCAACCAGCCAGATCTTTTGTATAAATTTATGCACCTGGCTCATCATAATTCTATGTGGAATTCCAAAAAAGGTAGGCATACTATCTATTATCGTATTTTATTTAGTTTTGTTTAGTATTCACTCAGTCACAAATCCTATGTGAATGTGACGCTTTTTCTTGTCGTTTGGGACGCTGAATCGACAAACAACCTCACGGAACTTAGTACCAGAGTTTAAACTGCCTACTAATATGCCAGAGACTACAGTGATCAACTAGTAAGCTGCCTCTGGCGTATTGTGAGAAGGTGTCGTTCGAATATGATAATTTCCTTTTTGACAGAAGCGGGCTAAAATGCAGACCACGTTAGCCATTTAACCCCTCATTTAAAACCCTCTTTAGTGAACGCATTTTTTTTTAATGTCTTTTTTTTCTACAGGCGCGGCATTTGGGTTCCACTCTATCGCGTTGCAGGCAGGCGCTCAGCTGTCTGAGCATTTGCCCAAGATAGTGCCGAGACTGTATCGGTACCGGTTCGACCCCACTCCTAGGATACAGAACTCTATGACCAGCATCTGGCATGCGATAGTGCCCAATACTCAGCATACGGTGAGTTTACTCTGGCTACAGCTTAACTTTTTACATACATACACACATATATCAAGCTTTTATCCCTTGCGGGGTAGGCAGAGCAGGCTGTATTCTTACGGCCACTATCGCCACGTCTGTCATTTTTGAAGATTGTTTTCCAAGGTTGTTTCAGAAAACATGTGGATTACTATAGTGACAGGTTGTCAGCCTGTCGACTTAAAATTGTAATACACCGATACTCTCGAGTCCCTTAGTCGCCTCTTACGACACCCGCGGGAAGGTTGTGGGGTGATGCTATTCTAAGCCGGTATCACAAGGCACAACTACCTAACTTTTTAGTATAGAATAAATTAAAATCAGTAGTAACCTTAGAAACGGTTTTTGTAAATATTTATTCATTGCTCTCTTACGGGTTTATACTACGGGGAAACTCCACCGATGTTCTAATGGTCAATATCTGGTTTTTGATGCAAACACTGCCAGCACATAATAATAGAAAAAGAAAAGAAATATATCAGTGATATCTAGTCCTTATTTATTACTAATAATGAGCCCTGATTTATTTTCTTAAATGAGATCCTAAAAATGACTATATTGAAATTAAAAATATCTTATCCTGTTGAAAATAGTCCTACAACTACTTGCCTTTTATGTAGTCCAAGACAATTGTAATGGGAATACCCCGCTCTTCCTATTATTGATATTCACCATCTGTATAAATCACGAACGTATTTTAGCTTTGGGGCCAAGTTACGCTGGTCGCGACTCTATCTTAGACTTAGATTCTGAGCGAATGAGCTATAGAAAGACAACAGGCATGATGACTGCAGGTCAAATGAGCTACTTGTAAAACGATATTTTGTATGAAAATACGAAAAGATGAGGTCATGTCTCTCTAGATTCGATGGCGTCAAAACACTTACTTATATATTATTTTTCTGTTTATTAATTCAAAATTTGAATATTTCTAAAAACTATAAATGAAGTATTTTTATATTTTAGGACAACATTTTAAGGCGTACATTTTTTGAGTTTTATTATTGGCCCAGTTACCTAGCGAATTGTTTTCTAGGTACAAAAATACCACAAAGAGATTCTGGACGACCTCGTGGCGAATTTGACGTCGCCGCAGTGGCGCGTGCGGATGTCTTGCTGCAACGCTCTGTCTGATCTGCTACGGTAAGTCCTTTTCTCAATAGCTACGGAAACTCAGCAAGGTCCTTGTTTTGTTACTAAATAGCTCACTATTAACTGAAATACCTAAAGAAACAACTCCAGTTTTTGTACAACAATTTCAGTCATTTTAAATAATATAAAATAAACTAATGGGTACGTATTTAAATGTAACATAATTTCAAAGTGGAAAAACAAAAAGTCCATTTAATCAAGTTCATTTCTATTTGCTGCTGGTTGGTTTGGTTGCTGTCTGTGATTACCTAGACTGCCTGCTACTTATAGAAGGCGGTTGGAAAATTCTGATACAAGGGTTCATCGGGTCGTTGGACGACGCGGTGTCCCACACGAAAAGAGAAAGAAATTTCTATTTGCAAAGCGTATGGCAATTTTGATTCCTCTACAATATTACGATAACTGCAGCATCAAATACTCCCAAATATGAGCCGCGGCGATTTCGCCAGTCACAGCAGTCCACTGCTGGACACGGGCTTCCGCTTATTGGGGGGGTATTACCATACTTACCACGCTTGGTTGGCAGATTGGCGAGCATAGTGTAAGATGTAGAATTCACAGGGAATGCTGCTGCCCATTCCCTTGATAATTGTGTCTTGGTCTCTTTTTACGATACCCACGGGTAGAATTGGGGTGATGCTATTCTGAGCCGGCACTATCAGGCCAAACTTCTTCTGTCTGTGTAAGATACCTTCGTTTAATTTCCAGCGGTGCTCAAAGTCTGCATGAATCCTTGCACCAGCTGCCCACGATATGGTCCCAACTGTTCCGTGTGATGGACGACGTTCATGAAGGCACAAGAAATGCTGCCGCCTCTTGCGCTACCGTGCTTTCTAAGGTAACGAAATGTCCCATTATACTGAATATTTAAAAAAAAACACCATCATAATAATATCAGCTCTGCTGAACGTAGGCCTTCCTAAAATATTTTCGCTATCTTCGATTATTAGCATTTTGTGTCCAACGTTTCCCTGAATCGTTGAACAGATTATCCATCTCACAGGGGAGTAATATTTTGTATTTTTTTTAGGCTTCGTGGTAGACCAGCGTTACGCAGTAAATACTACTGTTGTAGCATATGCTGAACGAAGTGCCTTTTCAGTGTCCTCATTAACGGACTACCTATAAGTCTTGTATCTTCTAAGTGTACTATTTACCTACTACTGTACTGCTATAGACTTGATACTAAAATGTCAATACAAACTGTTTGTTCCTACACTTAAATTGTAATGTATCCAAGGTGGTCACTAAATAAAAAATTACTTATTCTTAATTTTCGCTTGCAAACAAAAATAAGAGTGTCTAAGCAGTATTAGTGTTGTACTTAGTTCTATTTTCTCTTACAGCTGTGCGTGCGCGCGGCTGATACTAATCAAGGCAAGGATGGCAAGGAGGTGGTTTCTGTGATTCTTCCCGTGCTGTTGGACAGTGGTATCACCAATGTCGTAAAGGAAGTCAGGGCTGTCAGGTAAGAATCTGTTAAGCTACATGTAGAAATAGGGTTTCCAAACTTTAATACAGTGACCTCCTTGTGTTAAAAAGGAGGTAGTGTCGGTGATACTGCCCGTGGTGCTGGATACTGGTATCACCAATGTCGTCAAAGAAGTCAGGGCTGTGAGGTAAGCTACATGTAGAAGTGGGGTTCCCAAACTTCCAATTCCCCAGCGGCAATAAAGTGTGTATTTTTACATAGAAATGAAAAGCTCTGTAGAGACCGAACTAATTTATCTGCTAAAACGGCATTAATAATACCTTCTCTTTCCCTCCTACTAAAGGAGCGTGTCCTATTGATTGCAAACTGTTTTTTTTCTAACGTACGAGACACGGTACACAAGAGACACCATCATTGATTTTTTAACTGTATCTATTCGTTGTTATTACTAGTCAATGGAAAAAGTCTGCTACTTGTAGAAGTCGGTAGAAAAATTTTGACACTAGGGTTCACTGGGTCGTTGGACAACTCGGTGTCCCACACGAAAAAGATAAAATGGAAAAGTCTATGACCTACAATGCCATCTTAGGGGATTCTTTATTGAACTAATCTTTTATTTTCAGCCTCCTTACAGTGTCAAAACTAGTCACAGCTGCAGGCAACAGTTTGAAGCCATTCATAGCCAAGTTGATCCCAGCGCTGCTCGAGGCGGCCGGTGAATTGGAGTCCGCTAAGCTCTCGTACTTGAGCAACGTAGTCACGGACAGCGGCACTAGGGAGTTGGTAGACGACATGCGGGCTAATGCCACACGCCATCATTATACCACTGACACTGTTGTCAAGGTATGTCGAGTTAATTCTATTGTATATATTTTTGAGTATCAGAATTTTATTAAAAGTTATAGACACAGTATTATAATTCTAAGTTGTAGACAATAATATTATTATAGCTCAAGACATAAATACTGCCGTGTGATGCCTGCTTAACGCGGGTGTCGTAAGAGGCGACCAAGGGACTTGAGGGTTTCATGTGTACTAGAACGTTAGGCGACAGACTGACAACCTGTCACTACAGTGATACACGAATCATCTAAGAGGGCCCTCATTATTTGTCAGACGTGGCGATAGCGACCGTGTTTTTACGGCCAATAACACTCTGTGTACCCCGCAAGGGATAAATGCGTGATATGTTTATGTATGTAAGGCATAAATTCAAAGTTATAGGCATATAATATAGTTTAAAAAAACTATTTGTCGTAAGTTCTTAGTTTGGTTTTGGTACCTATGTCCAGTCTGAACTTTTAAATCCTTCGTTCACTTCGTTCAATCCTTTATTCATTTTTCCATTCGCAGGCAATGCCCCTAGTTGACATAGAAAACCTCAAGGAAATGCTTCCAAAAGTCCTGGAACTGTCCAAATCGCCTCAACTCGGTACTAAAGTCGCTTGTTGCCACTTCATAATCCTTTGCGCGCATTACTTACGAGCGGAGTTGGAACCTATAGCGGGGAAGATCATGTCCACCATGCTGAATGGGACTTTTGACAGGAACGCTACTGTCCGGAAGAACTGTTCCGAAGCCTTAGGTCAGGTTTCCGCATTTGCCAAGGTGAGAATTAGCTTATTACTAAGATATCTCATAAGTAATGAGATCTATGAACTTAACAAATTGATTTTGTAATGCTGTACTGATAAACTGAAAATCTCGCGTCTCTTGTTGAATTGTAATTCTCTCGGCTAAGCTTTCACGAAGAGATAAAGAAATAGATTTAACAACTTTTTTCTGTGTTTGTGAGTGAATTGACAATATTGCTTTTAAATTATAGCGGTTGTGCACAACACTAAAATTATGGTTTTGAACGGGATTGTTACCGCGATAAGGTTTTTCATTACTTCGATATTCCAGAGCAGTTGCATGGTTAAGTCATGGTCTTATCGTGCTAAAAATTCTTGTTCTAATATCTGTGAACCTACCGACAGAAATTATATGTTACCTTCTAGTTTTGAAAGATAGTTCCTAAAAGAGAGGATATTTGTTTTCATTTCAGCAACAATCAGCGGAAAAGCTAATGAAGAAGCTGGTGAACTTGTACGAAACGAAAGAGGACGACACCGCGCGGTCGGCCATCGCGCTGGTATTGAAAGCCGTGTCCAAAGCCAAACACGAACACATTAAGGACAATGAAGCCACCTTGGCTCCAATGGTATTCCTCGCCATGCATGCGCCTAAAGACGAAGGTTCGAATACCCTTAACTTCTTGTACTAGAATGATTTTGTTAAGTGCCTACAAAGCTTTTCCAATGTTCCCATTTCATTTTGCCCGCTCTCTCTTTTCGTGTGGGACACCGAGTCGTCCAATTAAGATCATAATCAAATTAAATAATGAATTATTATGTCACATTCAAACACTGTCTATTGCTCCTGTCGCAACTACTCTTCCTATTCCGCCTTTGCTAAAGTAAGCAATTATAGTTTTCTGTAGAATTCTATGATTTTTAGTTTGTATATCGTAAGCAATAAAGTGTTCATCTATCTATCTATTTCTTTGCCCATTTAAGTGCAGCATGTTATGTTTCTATGGTATTCGCAGAGTCAACAACAGTGGAAACGTTCGAAGAGATCTGGACGGACATCAGCCCGTCGCGCGAGTACGGCATCAGGACGCACCTGCCCGCGTTGCGCGCCGAGATAGAGAACGCGCTCAATTCTAGCAGCTGGACTAAGAAAGTACAGGTAAACGCTACGCTGGTATAAATAAAGGCTGGCAAGGTAGGTGTGTTTTGGTTCTGAGTGAAAGAATATTAGAGGAAGCCTATTTGCTATGCTCTTTGTTCAGTCCATTTTTTATATCAATTGATTTTTTTGGGTATATCACATAAACTTCTCATCAGAAAAATCGAGACACTTTCATTTTTATGATTTTATAAAATACCCGACCTATAAAAAACTATTTCGAATTTAGTATATTTTCATTAAGATTTATAAGCCTCATTTTACTCACTATCACACGATATCAGACATTTAATCCAAAGGAAAATATTTTTTAAATAATGTGATTTGTACGAAACATAGGTTTGCAAAGATGTCTCGGGTTTTTTGATGAGAAGTATAGTATTATTTTTATGAATACTGAATAGAATTATAACTCAACAATTCGAGGATTTTAAAGTTATTCCGCGGCTACGGTCAATTTACCAACCCGTAAACCATTTCCAGGCAGCAAACGCCATAAAGACGATTTGTAAAGAGATCTCGTCGGGCTTGGGCGACCAGCGAGAACAGTTGATACGAGCTCTACTGGCCGCCGTACACGGGAAGACGTTTGATGGAAAACAATATGTCATTGAAGCTCTGGCTGAACTTTGCGCGTAAGTTTTTTTTTCTTAATTTTTTTATAGTTTTCTATTTTCATTCCTGATGAATTACTCAGTTTGACTCTTCAACTGGATTCACAGAGAGTTATCATTTTTGAACGTTACTGACACGCGGTCAGAATTCAAAACCTACTAAGAGGCCTTCCTTTCAGACAAGCCGTTATATCAAGCACAACAAAAGCAAATGTGAATAAGGGGTTCTTCCTTCAAAGTTATAATAGGCTTGTTTCCTGACAGGTCAAATAAGCTACTTTTTAAAACGATCTAAAAAGGTATTTTGTTTGAAGAATTAGAAGTATGACGTCACGCCGTAAGTATTTGGATGGCGTCAAAACACTTACTTTTATATTATTTTTCGGTTTATTAATTCAAACTTTGAATATTTCGAAAAATGGTGAATGAAGCCCGTAGTATTTTTGAACAATAGTGCGTACAACTGGTATATTTTTTTAATGACCCAGGAATCTACCGAATTATGGATGACTAGCTTTTGCCCGCGACTTCGTTCGCGTGGACTTCAGGTTCGTCCCGTCTTCGTATAAGCTATAGCCTATGTGTTATTCTGATGTATAAGCTATATTGTGGTAAAGTTTCATTCAAATCCATTCAGTAGTTTTTACGTGAAAGAATAACAAACATCCATACATCCATACTTACAAACTTTCGCCTTTACAATAGTAATAGGATACTTGTCGGCTCCTGGAGTCCTTTAGTAGCCTCTTACGACATCCGCGGAAAAGAAATGGGATGATGCTAATCTAGGCCGGCATCACACGCCAAGAGTAAAAACATCAGATACATAAATAAATGTACATATATACGTACATATATCACGCCTTTATCCCTTGCGGGGTAGGCAGAGCGTTAACGGCCGCAAGAATACGGTCGCTATTATCTAATATCGGTATCTCACATTTTTGAGGATTGTTTTCCAAGGTTGTTTCAGAAAATATGTGTATTACTATTGTGACAGGCTCTCCGCCTGTCGCCTAAAATTTGTAATACACCAATACCCTCGAGTCCCGTAGTCGCCTCTTACGACACCTGCAGGAAGGATGTGGGGTGATGCTATTCTAAGCCGGCATCACACCTAGATAGATAACCATCTTGTAACAATTGTTTTCACATATTCATCCATTCTTTTCAGTGTAAAAGACGGTGAACCCGCTGTTTCGCCGACGATATCTTCCGAAGTGATCAAAGCTTTACTAGTAGAAGCTCGCAAGCAAGAGATGGTTTACAAGAAACACGCGATCACAGCGCTGGGGGAGGCGCTAGCGGCCACCAGCTGTGACAGGTTCAATGAAGTGTATGACATTGTCAAAGTCGTATTGTCCAAGGTAAGTGTATAACTAGTTATAATCCTGCTGTATAAGAGATGGTTTACAAGAAACACGCGATCACAGCGCTGGGGGAGGCGCTGGCAGCTACCAGCTGTGACAGGTTCAATGAAGTTTATGACATTGTCAAAGTCGTATTGTCCAAGGTAAGTTTATATTATAACACAGTTAGATATAATACTAGATGCTATATAAGAGATGGTTTACAACAAACACGCCATCACAGCGCTGGGGGAGGCGCTAGCGGCCACCAGCTGCGACAGGTTCAATGAAGTTTATGACATTGTCAAAGTCGTGTTGTCCAAGGTAAGTGTATAACTAGTTATAATCCTGCTGTATAAGAGATGGTTTACAAGAAACACGCGATCACAGCGCTGGGGGAGGCGCTGGCAGCTACCAGCTGTGACAGGTTCAATGAAGTTTATGACATTGTCAAAGTCGTATTGTCCAAGGTAAGTTTATATTATAACACAGTTAGATATAATACTAGATGCTATATAAGAGATGGTTTACAACAAACACGCCATCACAGCGCTGGGGGAGGCGCTAGCGGCCACCAGCTGCGACAGGTTCAATGAAGTCTATGACATTGTCAAAGTCGTATTGTCCAAGGTAAGTGTATAACTAGTTATAATCCTGCTGTATAAGAGATGGTTTACAAGAAACACGCCATCACAGCGCTGGGGGAGGCGCTAGCGGCCACCAGCTGTGACAGGTTCAATGAAGTGTATGACATTGTCAAAGTCGTATTGTCCAAGGTAAGTGTATGACACAGTTGTAATACTAGGTGCTGTATAAGAGATGGTTTACAAGAAACACGCCATCACAGCGCTGGGGGAGGCGCTAGCGGCCACCAGCTGTGACAGGTTCAATGAAGTCTATGACATTGTCAAAGTCGTATTGTCCAAGGTATGTTGTATATCTAGTTATAATCCTAGATGCTGTATAAGAGATGGTTTACAAGAAACACGCCATCACAGCTCTGGGGGACGCTCTAGCGGCCACCAACTGTGACAGGTTCAATGAAGTCTATAACATTGTCAAAGTCGTATTGTCCAAGGTAAGTGTATAACACTCATGAGCCTAGAAGTTGTATATGAGATGGTTTACAAGAAACACGCCATCACAGCGCTGGGCGAGGCGCTAGCGGCCACCAGCTGCGACAGGTTCAATGAGGTCTATGACATTGTCAAAGTCGTATTGTCCAAGGTAAGTGTATAACTAGTTATAATCCTGCTGTATAAGAGATGGTTTACAAGAAACACGCGATCACAGCGCTGGGAGAGGCGCTAGCAGCCACCAGCTGTGATAGATTCAATGAAGTCTATGACACTGTCAAAGTCGTATGGTCCAAGGTAAGTTTATAACACTCATGAGCCTAGAAGTTATATAAGAAATGGTTTACAAGAAACATGATAGATTATAAGAAATATAAAGATACAGATTCCTAAGGCGCCATAAACCATCTTATAGGCCTAACGAACTAACGAGTATCTGTGTGTGAGGCTAGTTCCCCCCTAGTACATAAAACTAAACAAAAATACCGTATCTGAACATTTGACGTTTTTTAGGACGATGTAGACAAAGATTCAGACGACGAAGACAACGAAGGTGCTCGGCAACGCAGGGAACAGCTGCTCAAGCTCAAAGAAGCTGCCTACGAGCTGCTGGGCAAAGCTTGGCCTAAACAACCCGATACACAAGGTAAACCCAGGATTTATATAAGTAATAAAAACTCCCTTGCAGGGTTTATTAGGCAACGAAAAGACCATAAAAAGTCTTTTACCAGAAAATTAGAAATATTTTGTCTTCCATGCAAGGCTTTTCTGTAATTTTATAGAAATCTTAGAATCAAAGTTGATCAGTTTCTTAAAGAAAAGTGGTACACGTTTCGGATCTATATGCTATGAGTACTGTATAGGATAGGTATTGCATGTATATTTCGAAAAAGGATTTTCTAATTTTGGCTCAGCATTCTGCTCATTTATTTCGCCAAAGTATTTGTCGTTTCAGGATGTATGACCATTTTCATCTCAAAATTACTATACAATCTCCCAATTTAAAAAGAGTGTTTCTTTTTTAGAAAAATACCAAGACGTATTCTTCGGGCACTGCTCGCAAGCATACTCAAACAGTTCCCGCTCCACCCAGTTGGCGATCCTCACCTCCATGACGCGCGTGTTGGAGAGACTCGTGGTACTGAAGGACGAGCCCATGGAGACGGACAATTCTGACAGGAGCGGCAGGGACAGAGCCATCAGCGGCGTCACGGCGCAGGTCGCCGACGTCATCGAATACACCCTCAGTAAGTGTCGGCTTAGAATAGCATCACCCCAGTTCTAAACAGCTGGCCATCCTCACCTCCATGACGCGGGTGTTGGAGAGACTCGTGGTGCTGAAGGACGAGCCCATGGAGACGGACAATTCTGACAGGAGCGGCAGGGACAGAGCCATCAGCGGCGTCACGGCGCAGGTCGCCGACGTCATCGAATACACCCTCAGTAAGTGTCGGCTTAGAATAGCATCACCCCAGTTCTAAACAGCTGGCCATCCTCACCTCCATGACGCGGGTGTTGGAGAGACTCGTGGTGCTGAAGGACGAGCCCATGGAGACGGACAATTCTGACAGGAGCGGCAGGGACAGAGCCATCAGCGGGGTCACGGCGCAGGTCGCCGACGTCATCGAATACACCCTCAGTAAGTAACTACTAGAACCCTACGTAAGTAACTACTAATTCCTTCCCTTAGGACGGAAAGTTTTGGTCCCAAAAATTTTAAATTCACTTGCTAGAGCAGTACAGCAGGAGTAATTTTTTATTTTAAATTTACTGTTCTTCAGATTTATTTGGTTCAAGCTGTAGCTATTTGATTCTCGAGTGTTATAGAGGATTTTAATACTAACATACAAGCTTTGGCAAATCCCTTCTAAGATATAAGAAGAACCTGTATTTATATTCGGTTTATGATCCATCGATATAGGAAATGTTTTTTTTTTTTTTACAGAAAACAGTAATCAAGTGAGGCATAGGCGAGATGCACTAAACTTATTAGAAATATTAATCAAACGACTGAAAGGTGAGTTAATCTTAATCTATTTACAACATGGCATTATATGACTATGACATTCTATACATGTGACATATGCATACTTCACTTCATTGATTGATCTATGCCTATTGGAAGTAAACCCGTCAATTACACTTTTTACGAAAGAATAAAAAAATATATTAATCTTCCACGCGTAGACTCAATAAAAACCTTATAATGTGTACGTACAATGCCCGAAAGTCCTCTACAACAATATTTTAGGGAAATTACTTAACATTTATGTGCTGTTTTTCTCTTTGAGACAGTTTTGAAACAAAAAAGGATTTGCTACATCCTATACCTAAAGGCTTCACGGGCTAAAGAAAATTATATACATACATACATATATCACGCCTTTATCCCTTGCGGGGTAGGCAGAGCGTTAACGGCCGTAAAAATACGGCCACTATCGCCACGTCTGACATTTTTGAGGATTGTTTTCCAAGGTTGTTTCAGAAAACATGTGTATCACTATAGTGACAGGTTGTCAGCCTGTCGCCTAAAAATTGTAATACACCAATACTCTCGAGTCCCTTAGTCGCCTCTTACGACACCCGCGGGAAGGATATGGGGCGATGCTATTCTAAGCCGGCATCACACGGCATATAAAAATAGAAAATAGAAAATTATATAACTGACGATAACTTTTTTCAGAACTGAACAAAACAGAAGAACTGGATAAACTCAAGTGCATCTACAACAGATACGCTCAGGATCTCTCAAAGGACTCGTCGCATGAAATACGGACAAAAGTCGACAACATAAAAGTAATCCTCAAATAATACTTTACCGACATCAGTAATAATGAATTATTATTTATTTATTACAACGCCGATGTGCAATTTAATAATTATAATAATAAAGTGACTTTACTCGATTCTTTTGTTTTATTGTGGTTATTCGCTAGTATAGTGCGAAATATAATTTGAGCCGCTTACCGACTTATTTATAACAGCACAATATCCCTCACGCGGCGTTCGGCAGATTCGGGATTAGGCAGAAACTGGATAGGCAGAATTGTGTTACGGCAGAGTACACTCAATTATAATTTTATTTTAAACTAGCTGGTGCCCGCGAACTTCGTCTCGCCAAGGGATGATAATTTTATTTTATTTTATTAGGTACAATAGCAGATAACAGAATGAGAAATTACAAGTAGTATCACATATTAGCATAGCATTATAAAACTGAAATCCTATAAAAATTGTACACAACATTCGTATTAAAAAAGTCAGTTAAGTAACATTCAAAAATTAAAAATTAAATAATGGCATTATAATTAAAATTATTAAATTCATAAAATTTGATAAATTAAAATAATTATTAAATAAATGAAATAAATTTTTATTACAAGCGCGGGGTTAAGTTTTCTGAGACCATCTTGTTTAATGTAGTTTTAAAACAATTTATAGTACTGTTGAATACGTCTAGGTGAGAAGACCGATGTGGCGCAGTGGTAGTGCGACTGCCTTTGACGCAGAAGGTCCCGGGTTCGATTCTCGGTGGGTCACTCACAAAGTTGATATCTATCACTTTGTGAATTTGTTCCCAGTCTGGTTAGGACATTGCGGGCTGAACCACCCGATTGTCCGTAAGTAAGATGGTTCCGTGTTTCGGATGGCACGTTAAGCCGTAGGTCCCGGTTGCTGTCTATGATCACTTAGACGGCGGTCGTTACACAACCATGTCAGAAGCCTACTACTTGTAGGAGGCGGTTGAAAAATTCTGACACTAGGGTTCATCGGGTCGTAGGACGACTCGGTGTCCCACACGAAAAGAAGAAGGTGAGAACAGACTTGATTGTAATTTTTTGTCATTCTTAGTAGAGGGCTATTCTGAGAAACATTATTGCTAGTTACTGGCACGCTAAAAAGCTGTGGAATGCGTACGGATCTAATTGGCACCTTAACGAACAATCTCTGAAGCAGCTGCCCATCCATGTACCCGTTAGCGATCTTGTGCAAAGTACACAAATCAGATACCCATCTGCGATCCTCTAGGCTTTTTATTTTGAATCTATTTAATCGGTCACTATATTCAGGTATTTTTCGTCTGATGCCCAACCTAGAACATAAGGTTCTTACAAAACGGCGTTGAATTGCCTCTATTCTATCATTATGTACATGATAACACGGTGACCAAATTGGGGAGCAGTATTCCATTATGCTTCGTACCAGTGCCATATACAGTAGAATCCAAGAACTTTCCTGCTTAAACGGTATTGCAGTTAATGCACCAACAGAAGATAAAAAACTATTATAATAGAATCATTTCCGTATGTCTTTAAAGTGAAGCTGTGCTCTTGGTGTGGGATGCCAGTCAGGTAGGCAGACGGACCGACTAATAGCTATATAACAAAAAAGTTTCATCAAAATCCGTCCAGTAGTTTTTGCATGAAAAGCGGACAACAAAAAGACAGACAGACAACATTTTTTTAAATCATATTTTTGGCATCTATTGGTTGTATGAAGATCCCCTATCTTTAATATCTATAATAAGGGTGGGAGAGCCTAAAGTACTTTCTTACCATAAATCTTTGAATGTGTAATTTACATAGGCTCTACCACAATACCATACCTAAACGACTGTCTTCTGTTAAGTAGGCTTTATATAAATAATACATACATACATCACGCCTTTATCCCTTGCGGGGTAGGCAGAGCGTTAACGGCCGTAAATAAATAAATAAGTAAATATTTCATTATTTGTTTGACTGTACCATTTCTGCCGTAACACGATTCTGCCTTATCCAGTTTCTGTCTAATCAAGTTTCTGCCTAATCCCGAATCTGCCGAACGCCGCGTGAGGGCACAATATATCAAAAAACACATTAAATAGAAAACAATAATTAAGACATACTTCATCGACTCAAATAACCCGAAGTCCAAAAGTCTGCGGCGACCAGACTATTCAGCTATTTTCTATTCAGGTGTAAAAAAGTAAGTAAGGTGTAAATAATTAAAACTCAAGATACTATTTATCACATTGTTTAATGCATTGTATTTGCATGTAATAAAACTATGGAATGAAATCAAATTTAACAATCATACATTACTGATAATAATATTAATCAGGCATACAATAAAATATATGAACATAGGTTATTTAAAGCAAATAAAATATACTTATTATTTTACACTAAATATACACACTCTATAATCTCTAAAATACCAACTTATCTACACTGTAATATTTAGTGTGACTATCCCAGCGGTTTCACACGCTGTTTCCAATGGGTATACAATTATAGCTGCGACAAGATTTTGGTAGTGGTCATCTTGTACAAAGTTCCAAGTCTTGGACACAAATGTTATATTGCAAATTGTTTAAAATACTACTTTCTTATTTGTAGAGGTTAATCATTTATTTTGACATGTGCATCAAATGTTTGACTTTAAACAAATGCAAACAGTAATTTTTGTATCGACCTTTTTTACTGTAATATTTTGCGATCATTGACATTTTGCACCATCAAGTCGAGGAAAGGAGTTACAGTTGGTGAAACTGCTGCGAAGGGAAACTCTCTAGTTAAAATTGAAAATAGGATATAGGTATGAATTGGGACTTAGCGACTTTGCGTAGCCTGCACTGCAATGAATATCTGTACAGTTTACTTACATATTTTACAAGCACTTCTAGCATGACGTCAATCTCTGTATCGCTTTTAAAGTGCAATATGGAACTGATCTCATTATTTTTCTAAAGAAAATAATACAATCTGAGGTTAGAACATTATTTCTTTTACACCCTGTTTTTTGCCTGTATTAATATTCTCATGTTTAAAACTGAATGTAAAGTACTGTACTTGCTGTGAATCTGAATATTTTTACGTCCAGTTTTTACCCTCTGCACAGCTTAAGTTTACGTGATATTGCACTTGAAAGGCACAACTGAGTTTATCCACGTTAAATACCTATTTAACTCCTTTTATCTATTTATACAAGAATAAATATGTTATAAATAAAGAAGCTATATTACAAAGGTGTATTTTGTACATAAAACAATCACTTAACATAATATTTTGCACAGTCACTCATTAAAATATAAAATTATATTACTGTATTTTACAGAACAATTCAATTTTATTGCAGTGACTTACACACTTATGTATGTGTACAAAGATAAAAACGAATAGTAATAGCGTGAACAGCGTGGTTTTTAAAAATCTAGCATATACACTTGATAACACACCTGTGTCACAAATATGAAATAAATCCCGTGTCATTCAAAATTGTTAACAGTGTCGGTCGACGCAGATATTATAATAGAATATTAAATATTATATTTATTTTAATATTAAATATTCTATTAAATCAGAAACTTTGAATGAGATAGAAAGACGTTTAGCTTCTTCCACACATAAGTAGCTAGTTGAGTTGAGACCATAAAGAAAGTATGTAGTTACAAGCGATGAATGTCACTCTCTCTCTCACAATTGTGTTTGGGTTTTGGGTTCTAAAATTTATTTGCGCATGTTTTTGTTTTGGTGTGTTTTATCCATAGTGGGTGCCATGAGTGTCTTCGACTTTTCGAGTTTTTTCTTTTTTATTACTTAACCTATAGCAGGACACACAGATAAAATAAAGGTATGTTACCAAGCGATACAAAGGTATTAGTATTTACTTAAAAAATACACTATACTTCTAAAATGCACTATACATAATTCGAATCTGAAATAATATACGAAATTCTGCTAAAATGCTAAATCAGTCGATAGTTCGATAGACTGCTGTATGGACGTATGTGGTACTCTAAAGACCGGCGCACTTCTAGTAACATTACGCTCGACACGTTTTATGCAAATAAACAAACCGGCCAAGTGCGAAATGACTAGCAAACGAAGTCTTTCTTACACCATTATATATATAATATTAAAAATAAAAACACTTTTGTAGAATGGGATCCAAGTTTTTTTGCTGCTAGCAACAGAAATACGTTATCTATGTAAAACCTCAGCAGGTTTATGAGATACAGTATAGTGATAGACGGACAGTTTTTACCACGTTTTTACACTTTAGTTTAGGAACCCTAATTAACTCCTGGCGTAATTGAAATGTAACCGCCTTTTTTTCTGGTATGAGAACAGCTTCGGGTAACACCGACGTTCGTACGATACGACCGTTTCGCAATCATAAAGTTAGTTTTTTATAGTTAGTTGCCACTGAAAACGGGTCGCGTCAAATGCTGCTAAATTTGCGTCGGCCCTAAACCCATTTTATATCTAGCGCTTCTAGCTAGACCTGCTTACAAAATCGTAATCTAGGTATAAATATTTATTACAGAATCCATAGCACTAGTATTATGATTAGTAATTTTACCTTCGGTGCTAATATCTAGATTGAACTAATTAGGACCTAAACTACGTCACACATATTTTCCGCGCGATTCAATGCAATTATCACAGCTGTCAAATCGTGCTATTTAAATTAGCTTCATTATTGAATTAATCCAAGGTGCCCATTTAACTAGATGACGTGGTAAGAAATCAGCAAAATCCATATAGTCCGTCATAAAATTTTGGAAACGTATCTTTTGTTTTTAAAAATCAGCAATTCATAACAGTGATGAGTAAAAGTCATATATGATCGTGACGTCACGCGCGATTTCATCTTTCTACAGCATCGTAATAATTTGTTTGGATGGAAAAAGAAAAAATACGTAAGCAATATTTTCTTATAGTCGGGATAATTAGATTTTTTTGTCATATAGCCGATTTGACGGCTGTCTGCTGTTGAGGATGAGTGTGGAAAGCCAGTAGGCCCAATGCTGCATGATGGAAAAGGGGAATTCCCTCCGAGCAAGGTGTTCAGCTCGGGGACCGCGGCCCAACTGGTAGGTCGTGGATTTTGTATTTATGCTAAGTCTTCGACAAACTTCGTAATCGCGTTTCAGGCCTTGGCTTCTGATTGGCTAATCTTCTATGACGAGTATGACGTGTCGTGTTTACATTGTGCAGGCAGCGTTCTCGTCGTCGCCTCGTCAGCAGTAGATGCGTCTAGCGAAGTCAGCATTCTGTGTGCGGCGTGCGCTTCATATTTCATTGCAGTCCGCGCCGCTACAGTACTCCCCCCCTAGACCGAAGGTCGATAACAGTCTAGTTCGTTCACATGGGGTATGACGTCTTTTTCGTTGCGATATCATCTCGAAGTCCAATGGCGGCAGGCAGTCTGGCTGGAGTGTGTGCAACTCTGACAGCCGAGCCGATGCAGTCTCCAGGTCCTCAGTGCGTCGGGAGTTATGGAGGTGAGCAGGTGCCGCCGAAGAGTGACCAGGAACAGGAAATAGGCAGACAGGCAGGTTCAGTCCGTGGTCTCGTCGCTAGGACTTGCGATTTATCCGCAGATGACGTAGGTAGTGGCTGCTTACGAAGTTGTGATGCATGGACTCCAGTTCTTGATGAAGGTGGCGTGTTCAATGTCGGAGGTCACCAGTGTTGAGGATGAGTGTGGAAAGCCAGTAGGCCCAATGCTGCATGATGGAAAAGGGGAATTCCCTCCGAGCAAGGTGTTCAGCTCGGGGACCGCGGCCCAACTGGTAGGTCGTGGATTTTGTATTTATGCTAAGTCTTCGACAAACTTCGTAATCGCGTTTCAGGCCTTGGCTTCTGATTGGCTAATCTTCTATGACGAGTATGACGTGTCGTGTTTACATTGTGCAGGCAGCGTTCTCGTCGTCGCCTCGTCAGCAGTAGATGCGTCTAGCGAAGTCAGCATTCTGTGTGCGGCGTGCGCTTCATATTTCATTGCAGTCCGCGCCGCTACATCTGCCGCCGGTGAAATACATGCGCGGTCTAAAATACGTGACGGTACGTCTTAAAATTTAACTACCATACAGGATACAGGGTAATTTTTATTAGTAGATATTTATATGAGTAGACCCTTCTACAAAGCTTGCGTTTGAACTAAAAAGAACCCTGTACAATGTACATTATAGCACATTCGCTTAGATAGCGTCGCGACCAGCGCAACTTGACCTCAATGTTCCCTACACGCACGTACGGGCGCTTACTGACAATTACACTGGTCATGACACTTATAATTCACTTCACTTCTATACGTCATCGAATAGCCCTTTCGGCGGCACAGTCATTTTCCTACTACTCTCAAACTCGGTCCTTATCGAAGGCAGAGTACTTTCTCCAAACCTTTGATCCAGTTCGTCCTCCAAGGTCCTGTTGTAAGGTAACTCGGCTCGCTGGTACGAGGACACGGGTTGCCGTCTTTCAGGGCTGGGTTGCACGTAGTAATCTGAGTCGACGTCGTTTAGCAGCCCGATGCGGGCTGGAAAGTGCAGTACATGCACAATAACTGGATAGTATGGTGGTACAACACAATGGTAAATGGACACAAATGGAAATTGGGAATGAAGGATTGTAGGGAGTTGTCTCAGTTTGTTTGTTGTAAGTAAATGGAAAGCAGTTTATTTTACAGAAATAAATGAATATCGTTTTCTTGTGTCAGTATTTGAGATAGGTAAGAGAAATGGGCGGATAAATAAATCACATACAATACACATATCACGCCTTTATCCCTTGCAGGGTAGGCCGAGCGTTAACAGCCGTAAAATGCGGTCACGTCTGACAAACATTTAGGGCCCTTTCAGATGATTCGTGTATCACTGTAGTGACAGGATGTCTAAAGTACTAAAACTCTCTAGTCCCATATTAGCTTTTTACGACACCCGCGGGAAATTGAAATAAAGTCCATATTGTGAGAAACGGCTCCTGCGTTCTTGGCAGTTGTTTATTTTTTTATTGCCACTGAAAACTTTTGAACCAAATGGTTTTTATGGCGGTCCATGAGATGGCAAGAGTGCGGTATTACCTCCATCGGCGTTCCCTGTGTCGCGTTCCCTGTTGGACCGGTATGTCGCGTACCGTTCACTGAAGTCCCGCCGCCGCGTCATCGTCTCTTCTTGACGCTGACGTTTACGTTTCTCTGTGATATCAAACAATACTAACTATAGTTAAGGTCGTAGCACACATATCAACTCGGAAAGGGATCGTCACCGTATCGCCTCGCCGTCAACCAGGCGTCAACCTATCGTAAGCGCGTCACCGTGCCATCAGCAGCTCCGAATCGACTCGGCTACGGCGAGGCGACGCCGCGCTTACGGCTCGCCGGTCGCTGGTTGACGACGGCTGGGCGGGGTGCCTCGCGGTTAGTCAGTATCCGAACGTGAAGTGTAGCGCACGGTTATGTCCCAGTTCACAATATACGAAATGGCTATAATTGCAATGGGGCCGGGGGCGGGAACGAAGAAACGCAAGCTAGGGTACGGAGAGTCGTAAGACAGCGTACGGAGAGACGTAAGCGCGGGTACGGCAAGTCGACCACGCACCGTACTGCGGTTTGTGAGCTTGTCCCGAGGCGAGGCGATTACGTTACGATTCCGATAAGTGTGCGTTGCAGTAGGGAGTTTCATACAAAGAATACTGAACGGCTCGAGTTGATACGTTTACGTTCCGTTTACGAGTTGATATGTGTGCTACGACCTTTACTCGTAATAGTTATAAACCGTGAACATCACATTTCTAACAGAAGATGATGTGTTTTTTTAGAGGCGGCGTGCGCATGACATTTCTTGTCTGTAGTTTTTTCCTATATTTAACACCTTTTATCTTCCTTTCGTCGCTCGGTGACTCACTACATTCGCTCCAAGGGATTACAAGTCCACTGTAATCCCTTGTATTACTACTCGGATTTGTTTTAGAAAGAATTTTTTTATTGGCTTGCCTCCCCTTGCCTTTTTTAACCGGAGGTCGTAGGTTCGAATCCACAATAACAAGTGTGAGATAGCATGTTCTGACAAAGCTTCACAACAAGCATACCTCGTTTGACAATCTCGCGGCCCTCGTCGACCAGGTCGGTGGTGAGCTCGTCGTCCCCTACGAACTGGTGGAAGCCGCACATGGACAGCAGGCGGCTGCCCAGTGAGAGGTAGGTGGCTGCGCACAGCAGCACCACCAGCATCGGGAAGTAGATGTTGAAGCCCTCCGCGATTATGCCCAGCACGTCCATGTGGCCCATCACCTAAAAATGTATTCATGTTGTCAAGTAAAGGAGTGTGTGAATCTGTCGGAAGACGTAGTGTTGGACGGCCTCCCACAAGGTGGACAGATGATCTGGTGAAGATCGCTGGACGTCAGTGGATGTTGCGCAGGATCGTTCACTTTGGAAATCTTTTGGGTAGGCCTATGTTCAGCAGTGGATGTCTTCCAGCTGAAGCTGTAAACCAGGTCATGAAACGTGACTGCCAAAAAGTGGGTACTCTTTTAATTTGAGGTATGTATGGCACTCTGGTGTGTGTTGACCCGATAACGCGCGAGGCGGCGAGCACCTAAGGCTGCTCGGCCAGTGTAGACGCAGATATTCGTTGCTGACTTTAAAATACAATATCTTTTGAAAGTTTACAAGACAATAAAACCAGAAAACTCTCGTTCACCTGAGTATAATACGTCTCCATAATCCTCTGCTTAATAACGTGGGAATCCATGTGCACTAAACTGAGGAAGTTGAGGCACATGGCGGGCGTCAGGCGCGACACCATCATGCCGGAGAAAATGAGGCTGTACTCGTTGGTCATGTGGTGTGGAGCTAAGTAGTATAAGTTGAGGAGACGGATCTTGAGCAGCGTGGAGTACGCGCAGTAGAACATATACGCGATTATCAGCGTGGATAGTGTCTGAAAACGAATGGTATGCATGTTAGCTATTGTTTTTATTTTATTTAATAAATAAATAAATATCCTGGACTATTCACACAGCGCCATCTAGTCCCAAACTAAGCAAAGCTTGTACTATGGGAACTAGACAGCTGATACTAATACATATATATATATATATATATATATATATATATATACATATTTTTGTAAATAAATACATATTATACATAGAAAACATTGAAAGAAAGAAAGAAAGAAGAAAGAAAAAATGTTTATTTGTTACCAAATACAGCAGTTACCAAATATGCCAGTCATTAAAAAAAAGATATAAACAAAAGGGTAACAAAAAGGTACCCGCTCAGCTAATGCTTTAAGAGTGCTCATACAGCACTCTCAAAGCGCTGGTCTTCCGCGGAACCAGATTCACAGCAAGTCAGCAACAATTCAACACCTAATTCACAATTTAAACAATTTCTTAACCTAAAAGAACACACCTCTCATAGCATTAATTAACTAAATACATATTTATTATAAATACGTAATATTATTTATTTATACCTACATATAAAAGAATACTTATAATTATAATAGTAATATACAATATAATATGATAACAAGCGAATAGTAAAAACTATAAACTTTACTTATATTCCTAAATGAGATCAGAATGTTTTAAATCTTAAGTAAAAATAGGCATCAATTTCTTTAATTATGTATATAATATTTTAATTTATAATGTTTATTCTAAATTTTAATTACTTAGTAAAAATATATATAATAATGTAAACCAGGGTACAACTGCAAGTTCAGAATTGTTTTTGGTTTTCCAAAAGATATTTTTTAAGATTGTATTTAAAGGAATTAATAGATTTTGAGTTTCTTAATGGAGGGGGTAAGTTATTCCAGCATTTCGTGGCAGCATACCGGAAGCTGCCACGAAAGGCAGTTGTACGGTGCTGGTGACTAGTAAGGCGACTAGCAAATCTGATAAGACGATCAGAGAAGTTAAGTTTATGGAATAAGTACTGTGGAATTTTATTTTTAATAACGCCGAAAAGCAACGTTGCGAAATGTAATGAGCGTCTTGACGCCATCTTCAATAAGTTATTACTATTAAAGAATGGTGTGACATGAGCTCTTCTGGGAATTGGGAAACAGAACCGGGCGCAAGCGTTTTGTAACCTTTGTATGAACTTTTCAGTACGAGCTAATAAACATCCCCCAATTACAGTGTCGGCATAGTTTAGTTTTGACAGAATAAGTGTATCACATAGTTTAATACGCAGGTCAACATCTAAAAATTCACGCATCCGGTAAAGTACCTTCAATCTGTAAAAGCAATTGCGTATTGTCGATAAAATGTGATTTTCAAAATGTAATGTTCCGTCCATTAAAACTCCCAGGTTCCGAGCTTCAGAAACCTTTTCTATTGGATCAGCTTTAATACAAACAGCGGGATTTGATGCTGCAATTTCACTGATTTGTTTCTTAGAACCCAAGATAAGAAACTTAGATTTAGAGGGATTTATAGCTAGACAATTTGCCTCACTCCAATCGGCTATTCGGTTTAAATCGTCATTAATCTTGTTTACTGATATGTTAGTAAAACTGGGTTTAAAGGACATATGTAACTGTAGATCATCAGCATAAATGTGGTAGTTACAATTTTGAATATTTGAAATAATGTCAGCAGAATATAAGATGAATAGTACTGGTCCGAGAATGGAGCCCTGTGGAACACCTCTTATTACAGGAGCAGTATTAGAGACTACTGAAGTACCGTCTGATTTCTGCAGCTCAACTAATTGAGAACGACCTGTTAAATAGCTTGAAAACCATTTAATAGTATGACTATCAAAACCGTAGAACGCCAGTTTAGATAAAAGAAGAGAAATATTGATAGTGTCAAAGGCGCGTGAAAAATCTAACAGCGCTAAAATAGAACCTTCTCCTTTATCTTGAGCAGCCAATATGTTGTCAACAACTTCTAATAATGCCGTGGCAGTACTGTGACCCTTCCTAAAACCGGACTGTTTTGCAGGTAAGATGTTGTTATTTTCGATAAACTTATACACTTGCATACTAACTGCCTTTTCTAAAATTTTTGAAAGAAATGGCAATATACTTATTGGTCTTAAATCTTTAAATTCAGCAGGATGATTATTTTTAGGGAGTGGTTTAATTATAGCAGTTTTCCATGCTTCAGGAAAGGTTCCAGTGTCTATTGATTTATTGACCAACGCCGTGATTATGTTAATTGTATGAGGAAGAGTTAAAACCACCATATCCAAAGAAATGCCATCAATACCAACTGCGTTAGTTTTCACGGATTTTATAATTTTTAATACTGTTGACTCATTAATAGGATTTAATTTAAAAGTGGCAGATCCAAAACGGTGAAATTCATAATATGATAAACTTGAAATAGTTACAGAATCATTTCCAGGTAACTTTAGGAAATGGGTATTTATACCATTTGGATCGAGCAAGTGTGAAGGAATTTCCGTCTCATTGTTCCTAAAATCTGCAACATCACGTTTTATATTTTTCCACAAGCTACGAGGATTATTTATATTAGAATTGATATGTTCGTTAAAATAGGCGGATTTTTCACTTTTAAAAGCTGCTAACACAATATGTTTCAAGTCTTTATAGTAAGTTTTATGATTATCGAGTTGTGTTTTGCGGCACCTAGCATGAGCTTCATCGCGTAAGCTCATCATCTGTTTAATATTATGTGTTATCCAGGGGTATGAACGCTCTTTGATATAGAATAGACTAATTTCTTTGGAGCATGTCGATCAAATAAAAAAAAAAAAAAAATATAAAGTTGTTATATAAAGTTAAATTTAATTAAGTACAAATATTTGAAGGGTGTGTTTTAGACGTAAAACTGAAAAACTTTTGTCTGAATCTTTTTGTCAAATATACAAAAAATATTGTACCTCCCATACAAAATGTACTTACTACCAAACCGAGTCTTAGTATGGGAGGTCGGACATTTTTTCTTGTTTTTCAGAATTGGTTCCATAGTAAAAATTGCTCAGTATGAAGTCTTAAAACAACTTGTCTAATTTAATCCATTTCCTCCGAAACCGTATTCACCACAAAAGCGAGACATCCATACAAATAAATACAACTATATCATAAGTCATATGGTCTCACAGAATACCAGCGCTGTAGATGGCTACTGCTAAGCTGTCTGCCGCATATTCTGAGTGAGGTCCATTTTCGGTACATAACATGTTCATAGTATAATTAATTGTTTTAAATTTTTCTTTTGTTGTTGTGTGGTGTTAACCGAAATAAATTTATTTTCTTTCTTTCTTTTCTTTCATAAGTGACGTTACTCACCACAATTGCAGCATAATTGTAGTTCCATTTGGCCGCGTTGATGATGTTAGCGAAGATTGACAAGACGGGTTTCTTGCAGAAGAAGGTCATCTCCGACCAGACCACCATGACGGACAGGATGCCCGTCACCACTGCCATTAACTTCAGAAAGTATAGCTTCAGGAAACATTCCCACCACCATTCTGTAACGAGATTTAGATACATACATATATCAAGCCTATATCCCTTACGGGATAGGGAGTGCATAACAGCCGTACTACCGGACATTTACGCCATGTCTGAAAAATTTTGAGGGTAACAGAAGACTGTGTATCACCGTAATGAAAGGTTGTCAGACGTGTGATTCGAGATGTGTTCAATACACATCAAGCCTCAAATCCCTTAGTCGCCTCTTACGACACCCACAGGCTTTAAATAAATATCCATGTTTATGAGGTAAATTTGACCAGTATCCTAATATGTGCGTATACCATCTATATACACCGCTCTAATCTACTCTGGTTTATTTCTATGTACGATTTTTGTAGTGTCCCCTAAGTATTGATCGAAAAAGTTTTAGGATGTCCTAGTTTTCTCATTGGATAGAGGAAAACCACGAGGGCAAACAGCTTTTAGAGACGAATATGGATATTGAAGCTTTAAAAATAAGGATCGTTTTAGAATGAGGAGTATTTTTACAAATGGCTGGCTGGCAAAATTGGTCTATTTAGTTTACTTACCAACTGTGGGCGGGTAGAGGATCCTCATGGGTCTCGGCCTGGCCGTGAGGAAGGTGTGCTGGAACCGCTTGTCTGGCGAGCGCAGGTTGGACGCCACGTCTTCCAGGTGGAAGATGCGCTCCAGCATCAGCCCCCACTGCGTCTCCGTGCGCTGCAGCGTATGCAGCGCTTTTATCGTCTGCAAATCAAAGTTAAAGTCAAATATTTTATTTTCAAGTTCAATAGCTGGGTCTCCATTGAACGAGCAGCCTCAGATGCTCACTGCCGCGCGCAGCATGCGGCGCATTGCGCGATCGGTGGGGACGTGTTTCACCTGAGCAGCGCATGTTAAAATTCTCATGCTCGGGCGAAAAACCGTCCACACCGACCGCGCATTGCGCCGCATGCTGTGGGCGGCAGTGAGCACCTGATTCTGCTCGTTCAATAGAGACCCAGCTATTCACAAATGTCAAGTACAATATTATCACTGGATAAATGTAATGTAATGTATGTTATTGCAAACATTTTATAACAATTTTGTTCCTAGTATAATCGCGGCACGGGCGGTATGGTATCAGAACATGATTGAGAAACGCGTAATACGTAGTTATTGTTCTGTAGACTAAACAGCGGAAAACACAACTTTAAAGTGGTTCTGTACAAAAAATACGGCCTACGGTCGAGTTCATAAGAAATCCTACCTTCTTATGCAAGTTGACGAGACTCTTCATGCTGGGCGCGTTGGGTCGCTCGGGCGGCGCGCGGTGGTTCAGCCTGTCCCGCAGTTGCACGGGCAGCTTCTGTATCACGATCTCCACGTGCCGATGTAGCGGGTGCCCCGGCCCTACGGCCGCGTTCACCGCGTTTAGACTCTGTGGACAATATCGGTGCGCAAAAAAAAATTACAACATTTGACAAAGAAAATACACCAAGTAATTCAATGAGCAATAGTCCCAATTCGAATCCTGTTGACTCAATTTGCTAACACAATGAAATAGTAGGTAGTTACTCTATGTTTCATGAAAAAGAAACTTCTTATTCAATGCTACCTTTATGTAACCAATGTTCTTGGTACTTTTGCACCAGGTACTATTCAGGGTGGGCTATTTTACTGATGTTAATTAGTAGTTATTTTTAATTTAATTTTTTGTTTTAATATTTTTTATTACCTAGAAACTACTTGATCTAAAACTGAAACTATCTTATTCTTTGTATGAAAACTTACGTCTAAAATATCGTCCACATTTTCCTCAGCCTCACACTTGTCCGTACTAAGTTTAGCTATCTTGAAGTAGCTGTATGTGAGTGTATAGTTCTTTTTGGAATTGTTCCACAGGTTCCTTGGTACTTCCACCAAAGCGTACCCAAGCAGCAGGATCAGGAGGAACAAACCCCAAGTGTTTGATGCTGATGAAGCTGTAAGAAACAGATTTGAGAAATATTAGATGAAGGTTTTATGAGCAGTGGATAGTCACCCTCTTTTGTTGTGTGAGACCGCAGAACTAGAAAACCTTCTATGTGTTCTGAGACAAGCTTGGTGTGTCTTCACTTTTCAATTAAGTGTTTAATTGAGGTTTTTATGATGTTGGTTTTATAAAATGTGATATTCAGTTGCTGACTGTAATGGCAATTTCAATATGAGATAACCAATGAATCGGCATATCACAACATAGCATGGAAACGCAGCCAACTTTACGGACAGATTAGTTTGATATATATTATTTGGGCAGGACTCTTTGACTGAGGCTGCATTAATATACTTTTATTTTTTTATTTAGTTTTGTATTGAATATAGAATATTAATTACCGATAGCTTTAATCTTAGGCCCATCCAAAGATACTCCCGGCTGCAATGCCAGATATATGAGTAGAATCCCACATATAAAGAGATAAGACCCATAGTAGATAGCATTGTCTACTAACGCCGATTTGAGTTTGCCCTTGACTGTAAAATCTCCAGCCTTGCTATATGATTGCATCATAGGCATTATCAACCTGAAATAAAAATATATATTGCTCATGAAAATACATACAATCAATAAAAATACTGCTCATGAACAATCTCAAGGTAAGATTTAATTATTGTTTGAATTTAACATTGAAAGTACTAATACAATTTGAAGAAATAAGTACTGTTTATACATACAGATGTTTTGTTTGCTTAGATACTTTGTTATAATCATAATAATATTCTAGAGTTTTAAATGTTTAAATAAAGTCATCTTCATATCATAAGGCAAATAAATATTGACTTGTTCACATTATAGGTATGTATTACATGCTATTATAAGTAAGGATGATGCAAGTGGGCAAAAGAAAAAATCTGAATTCTAGACTACTTAAGTTCATTTAGAACAAAATACTTTAACATTTAAAAAAAATCCCTTCTTGATATTCTTCTTCTTTTTAGCAGATCGATTTAATCTGACTGAAAGAAAACGTATGAAAATCTGTTGTCTTCTTCGTTTTCTCCTATTTTTCCTTCATGAATTATACTTTTTTAGCATGTAATTTGTATGAATCCAGAATGTTTCTTTTTTCTTTAGATATCTTAAGGCAGGACACCCTTTAATTGAATTACCAGGTCAAGCATTGTGACGTCCAATACAGCACTCTCCACAGGTTTCGGAATACCTCATCGGGTACAAAGCTCCATGGCTGCTGGCATTGGCTCTCCGGTGGAGGTACAGGAGTGGTACCATTGGCTGGAGGGGTTGCGGATGATGTTGCAAGGATTACGGTAGAGTTTTCCAGGCATTGACGGTAGACGGTCTACAAAAACATATAGATTGTAAGAGACGATTGCTGTAAGTTTATGCATTAATAGAAACCAATCTAAAGGCCAATAATGTTGTTATTTTGACTACCTATATTACAACATGTGATAATCATAGAAACAAATTATGAAACAACTTCTATTTAGCTCCAACAATGCAAACTTCCCTGATATAAATTCAAATATAATTATTATCAGTTTCACATGTATAATTACTTACCGAAGACACATCCAAGGGCAACACAAACATTATAACAAACGAGAAGCACCATGCTGTTAGCACGGACACCGTCACCAGTATATGGTTCCGGTAGAGGTCTCCGTAGCGGTACAGCAGCGTCGACGCCAGCACGAACGCGGAGATTATCTCCACAATAAACAATGTGTACACCATCTTAACGCTTCTAGGTTACTCAGGATTAGCTGTCTTAGATTTCGCAGTTCTTTGCTTCTCGCTCCACGCTCTGCCTGCTTCGTGTTGCAACTCTTCAAAGCGAATCTGGGTAGTTGTCTTTAAAGGCAACAACTTAGGACGCTCTATCTCGAACTCCGCAGGGCATTCTTCGTAAAACAATGTTCCTGCGTCAGGCAATATTGGATCGAAGTTGATAAATTTTTGCTGTGTCGACTCCGACGTCTCAGACATCTTACACGCACCCACTCTGCATTTTTAGTTACTGTTTGAGATGGGAATCACATCAAATGACTAGAAAAGCAAGAAAGAAGTTGGAATTATACAAAAATCACAATAAAATGCGAGTCTTATCACCAAAATAATAGTCACTCTCATCAGTCAAATCAATAGATTATATTTACAAAGATAGCTACTGAACGTTAACTCCATATAAATTTTATCATTATATTCTATCTTAGCAACAAAAAAATGCTAAAAAATAATCAAAATATAACAATGTTGTAAACTTTGCAGATATACAATGAATTCCATTAATTTATTTTGTTTTTGTTCAAATTTAAATGTGTACAGAACAATTGGTAAACGTATAACTTCGTGCGTAAACCCAAACCATTTAGTCATTTTTTTTTTAATTTTCAGCATTGGCAACAGAGCTATTTGCCTTATTAAAAACTTGCTGCTTGCTGCTTGCTGTCCATCCACTGTCCAGCCAGTCCAGCCCCGCCCCGAGAAGTATACTCTGACCCAGCTTAGCTTAAAATGTCCACTCCAGAGTCTAGCCTGTTAGCGATGGTTAGAGGCTGTGGTTAGAGGGGTATATTTTTATTTGTATTTATTTATTGATCTTATGTTATATTATGTTTCTTGGTCCAGCCCACTCAGCCCCACAACCAGTTCAGCCCAGCCCAGAAGAAAAATGGGCCTAGCCAATCATATTATCATTTTATGGTACAAAATCTATACGCACCTACGCACCCACTTGATTAAGGTATCTTGACTTGGAAGTAGATACTGAAAACTGTGAAAACTCAGCACTTTCTCTCGGAAGAAGGGCATGCAAGGGAAACATGGACTCGTCCATCGATAGGTGGATAACACAAAACGACTGCGCGCTCCTAACATTTAAAATGACTGGTTTGTGCCGTGTAAAATAAAATGCCTAAAATCGGGATTGGCAAAGGCCACTTGTGAGTGAATGTTCGGTGGTGTAACCAGTTTGCCTTTGCGGCCTAGGTACCTATGAGTAAGTCCACCTCTACGCTACGCATAGTTTTACTAATTTAGTACTTAGGTGATTTACCAGTTACCTTATTTGCCTACCTAATTTAGGCAATTACCTACTCAGCTGACAAGTTAGCAGCGCTTAGTGAGATACCTTTAAATACTGTTTGTTACCGGCACGCGGGCATGTTCTAGGCATCTACATTATGAACAACTATTAACTATGGAGCCATCTCTAATATTAAAACGTACTTTTATTTTATTTTACTTACAACCTGCCTACGTACAAAATATGATATTTTGCATTACAACAAAATAATTATTATGTGTTGAGAAAAATACACAGCGTCGATATGAAGATAGTTTTGTGACTCACCTAGTTTTCCCGCGTTGGTATATACCTGTTCATCACCGGCGAGGGCACTACTTACTTCGAGTTTCATGTGAGATGAGAAATGGTAGTAGGCCACAGACTAGTAGTAGCGCATCGCGCATCTGTCATTCATAGAGTCTTCACCAGGAAGATAATTCCTGCGACGCTGTGTATTTTTCTCAACACATAATAATTATTTTGTTGTAATGCAAAATATCATATTATGTGTTTATCTAAAAATACACAGCGTCGATATGAAGACCTGTTTGTTATCTGCTGGTGGTGAACACAAAACGCTATGTGAAAAGAAACATAGTTTATTAATAATAAAATCTTCATGCATGTTATTAATAAGCTAGCAATAATATCAAGAATGGAAAAAGAAATAACTTTTTTCCAATTTTAATTAAATATTAGGTAAGTTTGACCTCATCCATTAAGACAAGAAAATAAAATTAATCAACACATAAGTATTAAATTAACAAATTAATTAGGTATTATGTTTCATAATTATTCAGGTTGAAAATTATTAAATAGTAATAGAGATCTGTTAGTTTTATTTTGTATCTCCCTACAATAGTATTTTTTGAAAGTGTTTTCACTTTTCCAATTTCCTCTTGACAAAATTTCCTCAATAGGATGATTCTCTAACCAACTTGCAGATGCAACAGCTGGTCTAAAGGATCCAGGGGAAGCTGTAATTCCTGCATCTTTTAACAAAGATCGTACCCATCCACCAATCACAGTTCTTGAAGCAGGACGAACTACGCCTGCTATAGTTAAAAACAAATTGTCCAGGCCCCCTTCACATCTTCTATCATGTGAGATTGTGATGAGCTTCTTGATCCATGTTAGAGGACAAACATTTTCATCAGGATGCTTCCGAAGTTGCCATCCGGATTGTCTATGTCCTGTTGAGTCCGTCTTTGAGCCAAATGCTGGCCACAGGATAATTTTTTCCTCAGTAATGCTCATGTGTGATTCTGAAATTTTCAATAATGTAAGATCATGTACCCTTCTACCAGATGCTAGGAGCAGAATTGCTGCAGTTCTCCTGGAAACTTCATACAGGGTATCTCTTTGGCAAGGAATGGCCAACCAGTCAAACACCACTTGAGGGTCCCATATAGGTGGTTTTGGTTTTGCTGGCTGAGCAGTAGCAATTGCTTTAAGTATCTGCTTTATTAACAAGTGGTCACCAGTATCTTCCTGCTTGATCTTACAAAATGTGAAAATAGCAGACTTATGCACTAAAATAGTGCTGTAGGCCAGTTTTTCTTGCAAGTGAAGGTGGGCTAAAAATCTAGATATCTGTTGCAGTTCTGGGCTGGTGCAATCTACATTATTAAGGTCACACCATTTCATCCATCTCTTAATAGCAGGATAATAAGTGCCCATAGTGGACTGTCTCCAACTGGTACTCAAAAGTTGTTTTTCTGTTTCTGACCAGTTGGAAATTTGTTCACTCCACCTCCAACTAACCAAGCCTGAAGGTTCAGTTGGTCGACTTGAGCTGGAGGAAGGCCAGTCCCCGTGTCCACCAGACTCTCCGAGAGCCCTTCTATGGTCACTGGAGGTTCTAGAGCTCGTGACTGCAGATCCGCCATCCAAAAAGTTTTCTCCCATAGAGGTGCTATTATTATGTACAAGCTCCTGGCACTGTTCAGCTGAGCTAGAACTCGTGGGATGAGGTTGGGAGGTGGAAATATCCAGCCGAGACGAAAGTCCCACTTTTGGCTGAAGGCGTTTGAGAAGAGAGCTGAGCGATCTTTGCAGTCTAGCGAGACGTATCTGTTGACCACGGCTGTTTCTGCAGACGCGAACAAGTCGACGTCTGGGGTGCCCCAACGATGAAATAATCGGTTTGTTGCAGTGGGCAACAGATGCCATTCTGATAGACGCCGTCCCCTTGAGAGGTGATCGGCGGTGCAGTTGTACCTCCCCGGGAGGTAGTGGGCTGATAGGACTATGTTCATCCTGTCTGTCAGCCTCAACAACTTGCATGTCAGATTGAGCAGGCTCAGTGAATGAGTTCCCCCTTCGTTCCGAATGTATGAAACTAGGGTCCGATTGTCGGACTGGACCAGAATATGGGTATTCTGAAGGCAATGCGATTGATTCCGGATCGATGCATATACTGCGAACAGCTCTTTCCAATTCGAGTGCCATTTCTTCTGCTCTTTCGTCCAGGTTCCCGACATCAGTGTCTCGTTCAACTGAGCCCCCCACCCCCAGTCGGCCGCGTCGGTCGTTAGGAAGTGAGTATAAGGCTGTTGGTGCAAAAGGGCATGGTTCCTTACTGCTTGGTTCCACCACCTGAGATCGTTCCACACTTGCGGTGGTAGAACACGACCCACATTCAAATTCCCCTTGAAACGTTTGAGAAATATTTGTAGGTATCGACAATGAAGGCGACCTCTTGGAATCACAAAGTTGGCAAAGTTTAGCTGACCCAGAATCTTTTGCACTTGCTTTAGGTAACAATAATTTGTTAAAATTTTGTTTATTGACTGTTCAATTTTTACTACTTTTTCGCTTGGTAGAAACATTTTGTTTGACTTTGTGTTCCAAGAGATCCCCAGGTATTCGATTTGCTGAGTTGGAGATAATACTGACTTTGGATAATTGACTTTCCAACCCAGGGATTCCAAGAGGCTCACAACTTCCGCAGTCTGAGATGCCAACTTGGCCTGGTCCTGGTGGACCAGCAGGAAATCGTCCAGGTAGACCAGAACTCGATTTCCTTTGGCACGAAGGATCTCCGCAATCCAATTCGTCAGCGCTGCAAAAGTTCGGGGAGCAGACGCTAGGCCAAACGGTAGGGATGTCATTTGCAGTATTTCTTCATTGTAAATTATTCTGAGATAGCATCGATGGGACTCTGCTATCGGTACATGAAAATAGGCATTGGAGATGTCTATCTTGGTCATCCAGTCCTGTGCCTGGAGAAATTCTGGTACGGAGGCATGAGATATCAGTTGAAAGTGCTTTGTATGCACATACCTGTTCAGGCCTCGAAGATCGAAGATTGGTCGAAGACTTCCACTCGATTTGGGTACTAGGAACATCTTTGAAAGGAAACTCCCAGATATTTGCGATGGTCTTTCTAGCACTTGTTGCTCCTTTAATTCTCTTATTGTGTTTGTCATATCCGGTGTTACTTTTGTGCTGTATAGCTTTACTAAATTTGGTGTAGGGTAATTCAGGGGAGGTTTCTCTATCAGGGGAATTCGGGCACCTGATATTATTTTCATAATAAATCTGTTGGCCCCTAATGCTGTCCATGCTGGCAGAAAGTTCTGCAAGCACCCCCCTCTGAATCCCTGCAGCTGGTAGTCATTTTTATCTTTGGGACGAAAGTTGTTAGTAGTTTTTGTCTCTTTCTTGAATTTTTTATTGTATGATCTGTTTTTATTAGGCCGGTATGTAGGTGCAGAACGGCTGGATTGACCAGGCTGATAGTGAGTGGAAGTTGCTGACTCAGCTGGACGCTTCTTCGCAGCTGGTTTTCCATCTTTGAGGTAAGAGGGGACATTGAGCCAACTACTTGTCCCTCCAAGAGATTGTATTACAGGCATCAATGTATTGTGATCAAATAAGTGATCCACACTTGGAGGTAACCTTCTGAGAGTATTTTGTAAGTTTTTGTTGGAAACTTCTGATAAAATTCGTTCTCTTCTTACCTCCACACACTCTGCTCTCTTTCCACATACAACTTGCAATAATTGTTCCATATTTTTGTAATGTTGTGAGGTCGGCCCAAATAAAGACATAATTTTCTCATATAAGTTATCCGGAGTCAAATCAGATGGTGAGTTGTTTGACCAATTTATCAATTCCTGTAGGTTCAATCTTATGACATCCTTATGTTCCAATAAGCCATTAGTAAGCCCTGCCATTGTTCTCTCTGTAGTTGCCAAATAATCTTTGCCTTTATTGAGGTGGCACAGCTCATCATTAATTTTCAATTCGACAAAGCCTGGTTTTGCTATGAAAGACTGGAGTACTTTAGCATACTTTACTTTTTCCAGGCCTCAGTATTAAAATGCTGTAGTTTCATTAGGGCGTCAACACGACTAGGAGGCGCAACTTTTATAACTTTAGAATTATCAGTAATTGTATGGATTTCACCCAAATCTAACTGAGTAATATTGGGTCTCACAAGGAATTCTGCTGATGGAATTGAGGAAGTAACTTTTGGCGGTGCTGCTGGACTTGGCAAGCAGCTTTGGACGTAGTTAGAAAGTTTACTTACATGGTTTATAAGTGCATCAACCCGTGGATCGAAATTCTGGACCCGTGGATTGGGTTTCGTTCTTTTGTTAGGGGGGCGCGAGGACTCACCCTCTGACTCCGAGTCAGCATCCCTAGAGCAGTCGCTCGAAGAAGAACTTTGCTTCTCTTGGTGAGAAGTATGGGAAGTGTCTCCAACATCATTTTCAGGAGTTTTCTCCTTTTCCGGCACTGTGCCTTCGCTCATAATGACACTTCTACACTTTTTCAACAAGATTCGCACTGATAAACACTGAATTTAAACAAAAATATTGTGATTTTACGATTTGAAAAAATTTTTCACTGATCGCGCGGCAAAATCACAAAACGCTATGAATGACAGATGCGCGATGCGCTACTACTAGTCTGTGGCCTACTACCATTTCTCATCTCACATGAAACTCGAAGTAAGTAGTGCCCTCGCCGGTGATGAACAGGTATATACCAACGCGGGAAAACTAGGTGAGTCACAAAACTATCTTCATATCGACGCTGTGTATTTTTAGATAAACACATAATATGAACTTACCGATCTAGTAAAACTTGTTCCAGGTAAGGCGCCTGGTACTAGAAACAACAGTTTGAATTAATGCCTGCGTGCCGGTAACGAACTGATTATAAAATATCGATCTCGATAATAAAAATGTCGGTCAATATTACCCATGAACTTTTACCCTTCGTTATTTGAGTGTTTTGGGGTGATAATTTACTCATCGTCGTGTGAAATCATGTTTGAAAGATATTGTTTCGTTCGTTACTATTGTAAGTAGTTGTTATGTAAGTAGCTACATGAGCATTACTATTAGTGATACACCATTTTTCTGAATCAGCATGCATGCATACCTACATATAAGGTGTAAAAATATTAGTTGAACATATTTGAAAGGGTGAAACAGTCCATTAAACTTAAATATGAAAAATAATTTTGGGCCCCATACAAATTGACTTGGTCAGCCGGTTAATTTTGTATGGGAGGTCAAAATTTTTTTTTCATATCCGACCTATGTTCCTTAGTGACAGTTGTTCAGTTTCATGGGCTGGTTCACCCCTTAAAGTATTTGTCAAAGATTTGTCAGACGTCGCTAGCAACCGTATTTTTACGGTCGTAGAGGCTCTTCCTAACCCGCAAAGGATAGAGGCGTGATATATGTATGTATGTCTATGTATGTATATGAGCATTTATCGGCTGGGCCGGACTGGGCGATTAGCTGGCACGTACTAGAGTTTGCGAAGTGGTCCCTAGGGGGCCCTATACCGCGCCTCGCAATCGAACGGGTAATTCTTACTACGGTGTAAGTTTCTTTTATGTTTGTAAGTAAACTTCTATTTTGGTTAGGCCGTGGTAGGCTTAATCTTGGAGGCAGTAAAGATAACGTTGTTGGTAAAGTGCCTTTGCGGCTATTAACCTACCTATCTGTTAGAATAGGTAAATGATGTTTGTAGAAATCAATTTTTTTTGCGGTAACTATTCACATCACATCGCATTATTGCATACAATAGAAAATATTAACTCGAACAAATTATAAAACAAGCAATATACGTTTTTTTGTTTACACGTAACATTATAAATAGTTCTACAAAATGGTCTACCCATAGCGTAACGAGCAGATTTTTTATACTCACTGAACATCAGGACATCACTGAAGTAGGCTAAACACGTAAATGTGAAAGGAGCAAGTTGGCTTACCGCGCATATCAACTAACTTTGCATGTCAATCCCTACCTTGCAAAATATAAGGTGTAAAAATATTAGCTGCAAATATTTTAAGGGGTGAATCAGACCATGAAACTGAATAACTTCCTCCAAGAAACATAGGTCGAAACATGAAAAAAAATTTTAGACTTCCCATACAATTTGGCTTAGTTGGTTGGTAATTTTGTATGGGAGGTCCAAAAACTTTTTTCATATTTCGACCTATGTCTCTTGGAGAAAGTTATTTAGTTTCATGGTCTGATTCACCCCTTAAAATATTTGCAGTTAATATTTTTACACCCTGTATTAACATTCCCACTGTGAAAATTCAAGCTCGCAAAAATATAATGATAAAAGACACTTACCCCAACTCACCTGGGAGATATCTCGAGACATTCGCAGATTTTAGTGTTCCAACTCAAATTGCCTTTCTATATTTATAAGGGACCTTTTTATCCAATCTCAAACTACGCATTCGCGGTAACATAAATATGTAGGTAGGTATAAAAGGTTTAGAACTATTCTTTCGTACCTTGGGCGCTTTTGTGGGTCAACCCGAAACGACATGAGTTTACGGACAGCTGGTTTTTACCAGTTTTTAACAGCTGAGGGGCTATTCATTTATCTCAGTTAAGACAGTATTGACCATTTTAAACCAAAGATGGAATAAATAATATTTTGGTTTCTAATTGGCTGGAGCTAGTGTTGAAAACACAAAGGCAACATATACGGTGTAACTTACACCTGTGCCCAACTGAGCGCGTTTTGCAGTAATACCTTTTTTGTTATCTTATGTACTCAAGAACCGTAGGCAAGAACATTATAAACCCCCGTCGTGTATGTAAAAATAAAGATCGTTTGAACCCCCTATAATCGTCTTACGTAATAAATGAACGGCCCCTTGGTTGTAACGTGTTTGTATGTAGGTACCTAAGTAACGATGTGCTTTTAAAAGGGTTAAACAAGTTACAGTGGCCTAATGGTGGACGAAATCGAGTTTGTAAAACAGGATCCTAATGGCGATATTGCGTAACCGAGAAGGCTACGTCGACAGGATAGAAGGCGTAGCAAGTGCTACGAGCGGCTACGAAAAGAGATTGCAGCGCTTTATTTTCAATATTGTATCTATGCTGCTGGCTGCGAATGAAAGCTCTTTTTCGAAAGCTCTGCAGCGATGTCCCATGGATGAGAGTCACTGAACTTCACAAAAAATACCTCATCAACAGTTGCTCAGTCAGTAGGCAAAGAAAACCTCTATGCACTTGGCAGCTTGGCACGTTAATGTTACTTGGCGTACTTAGACATAGTATCTAGGCAGGTACACAAATACATATCTACAGCGTTCTTTTCCCGTTTTTCTCATCTCGTAAGACCTGCTACTAATTCAATGAATAGTCACGAGCAAAGAAATTACTTAGCGTTGTCATGTCAAGGCTAATTAGATATTTGGTATTACACTATCCTGCTGACAGGGCCCGTTACGGCCTTCGTTCGCATTAGTTCCATTCCCTAGTTCCATGATGGTACTACTGCGAATTTTTTTTCGCAATAGTTCCATTTTTATAATATGTATATGTTAATGGAACTAGTGCGAATACTTAAATTTGTATTTTCCATAGTACCATTACTTCAATAATAGGTTGACTAGATAAATAATGGACACTTAATTCCTAATTTTAGGGGTTTGGTTTTAGGTTTTAGGGGTTATCTACGGAGTCATTATGGCTAAAAATAATAAGAAAATTTAATTATTAATATTGTTATATTACATTTAATAATTTAATTTATAATTTTTTTTAAATAACCGCCCAAAAAATGGACCTTGAACCCTAAGATATCGATTTTGAAAGCAATCGCTCCAATAACTAAGAAATCCAAGATGGCGGCCATTTTTTTTCTATTTTTACAACGGATTCGTTATCGATGAGCACTTTGACCTCCAGATATCCCCAATCATCCATTCCCCAGTACACCAGACACCAGTCCCCCAGTTTTCAAGCTCCCAGCCCCCAGCCTCCAGCCCCCCAGTCCCCGTTCCCCCAGAACACGGAAATCGTTTAAATAGGAGAAAATTGGAAGAATTGAAAATAGGACCTTACAAAATTTTAGAAAAACTATCAAAATCTGTTTACAGAATAGATACGGGGCATAACCCAGGTAGCATTTATACGTCATAAAGACGTGAATTTTTCGTCAATTTAGACTTGAGAGACGTCATCTGATAACGTCTAGATATCCAGAAAATGACGTGCGAAAGTCACAGCCCCACGACGTCTTTTTTCTCACGTTAAAATAACGTAACTATCAAACGTGCCTAGCACGTTCTTCTATTAACGTGACTACGACGTCATTTTTCTCACGTTAAAATAACGTAACTATCAAACGTGCCTAGCACGTTCTTCTCTTAGCGTGACTACGACGTCATCTAGATGTCGTCTTTCTGACGTTAAATAGAAACGAACAAGGCACTCCTTAGGGTGTGTCCAAAATTAGCACTTAGCCGAGCTGATAAAGAAAAAAATCTCCATATAGTTTATATACATTTTATTAAGAAAAAAATATCAAATTTATTAAGAAAGTCTATATATCCAGAGAATCCTCTTAGGAGGTGATAAGGAATATATTTCTTAGAAACATACAATAATTTTATTTTTCAAAAATAAAAGAACTTTTGGGACTTCCTTACAAAATTCTCGATTATTTTCACCTTGGAATCCAGGGTCAATCCACGATCTATTTAACTTTGAGTACAAAAAAGTTAATTTTGCCGCTCTTAATTTTTTAAAAGTATAAACTGGATTCTATGATTCGAAATAGCGCCACTAGGGATAGTTTCGGGATAAATTGTTCTCTATATTTTATTTCAGGTATTAATAAATGTATTGATACATACTAAAAGATACAGTAATACATAATTATGATGATAAATCAATTTGAAATTTGGCATACAGATTATAACCTGGATTATAGTATACCTAAAGCACTATTTATCCCGAAATTTTGTCATGTTCCCTAGAAAGATCTATACCGAAATATAGTCTAGTTCTATTAATATGACAGGGTGTCCCTGAAATGGTGAATCAAACGTCGCACCGAGATAGAGTTGATCAAGCTCTATTCAAAAACGCTAACATTAATTCAGCGAAAATGTACTTTTATTTTATATGTTAGTTGGGGTTTTCAATGTATCCTGATTTTTTTTAAAACGCCTTTAACTTACATTTTCGCTGAACTAATGTTAGCGTACATTTAGTAAGTAAAGTAACGTACATTTTCGCTGAACTAATGTTAGCGTTAGGTAGAGCTTGATCAACTCTATCTCGGTGTGACGTTTTACCATTTCAGGGACACCCTGAATATAAAAATCATTTATTTTACTTAGTTATTGTTAAAAACAAATTTCAACCTTTATTCCCGCTGGCCACCCCCCCTGGCGGCCACCGGGGTGGCCAACTATTCCCGATGGCTACCCCCGTGGCCACCGGGCATAGTTGGCCACCCCCTTGCCACCCCATCCGCGGGTGATTCTAATAACGCAGATAAATTGTTCTTCATTGAATCATTTTCATTATAGCCTATTAAATTATTATCTAAATGAAACACATACCGTAGGTATTTAGGCAGTTTTTTTAAATTAAGTGATATAAAAAGATTGTACTATAAAAATCATCTTATTTACAATAATAACAAGATATAAATTTTAAACATTATAGATATTTAAAAAAATACTTAATACCTAATCAAATATGTACTAATCAGTAGTATAATCATCCTTCTACTGAATGATTCTATAATGTTTAAAATTTATATCTTGTTATTATTGTAAATAAGATGATTTTTATCGTACAATCTTTTTATATCACTTAATTAAAAAAACTGCCTAAATACCTACGTGTTTCATTTAGATAATAATTTAATAGCCTATAATTAAAATGATTCAATGAAGAACAATTTATCTGCGTTATTAGAATCACCCGCGGATGGGGTGGCAAGGGGGTGGCCAACTATGCCCGGTGGCCACGGGGGTGGCCATCGGGAATAGTTGGCCACCCCGGTGGCCGCCGGTTATTCCCAACGGCCCCCGCGGGGGCCCCCGAAACTCTAAAAGTTTAATTTCGGGGCCCGTTGGGAATTTTTCTTCTCAACGGCCCCCGAATTTAAACTTTTAGAGTTTCGGGGGCCGTTGGGACAAAAAATTCCCAACGGCCCCCGCGGGGGCCGATCCGCGGGGGCCGTTGGGAATAACTGGTGGCCGCCAGGGGGGGTGGCCAGCGGGAATAAAGGTCGTACAACTATACTTTATTTTCTAAAATTACACAAACAGTAGATTTATAACCTATTCATAAAATACAATGGATCATCGGAAAACATATAAAATTGTCGTCAGTGCTATTAGGCAACACAACACACTTACAAACTATATCATCCATTGGTAACATTTTTAACTCTGTCAAATTAGATAAGATAAAGATGTCAAGACCAGCAGAATCAAAAGGATAGTTATATAAAGAATTATACTCTATGAATTCTTTGCCATAAACAAAGACGGTTTTATCAATAATGTGTCTCATAATACTATGAATCTCAATTATTTTATTTTTATTAGTCAAACAATAACAATCACTTTTACGATATTCGTACACATAAATGAGAAAATCTTTGCATACACCTTTTTTATAGAATTCGTATACATTGTTCCCATTGAGGTTTGGCCCCAAATAATTGTCATAAGGTAAAGAAAGATTTTCTTTAACATTGCATTTGGGATATGATGAAAATTCAATCTCTCTCAGACGTTTAACTATTTGTTGTAGTGGGTATTTAGGAGACCTGACAAGCTTTTTCAAACTACCTAAATAGTTTTCAAAAGGAAAGGCAGAATAATTGTCCAAGGCCCCATAAATTCGGACATCGTCAGATACATGGCACATCATGTGAACATTATAAATTAGAAAAGATGTTCCATACACATTTTGTGAATGTTTTATAAACATTAACAATAGTTCGTGTGCAAAATCTATACCAATTGAATTGATGTGCTTTTGAGAGCAAAGAATAGTAATTGCACAGTGAAGTAATAGAAAATTTTTATAGAGAGCAGTTGGTAGTATCTCTTTTAAAACAAATGGACCAAGATATAGAAGAAATAGCCTGAATTCGGTGGCCTTCCAGCGAGCTAGTTCGTTTAAACTACGAGGTCGCCTGTTAAATTCAATGGGTATAGATTTTTGACAAGAGAGTAATTTTTCAGATATCTGCAAAACTGAACGGCTACATAAGCGAACTGCTAATTTATTTAAAAAATAGCGATAGCAAAAGGTTCTGCATTGGTATAGTTTTTTATCAATCCTAATATAGGCCAAAGTTGTACATTGCTACTTTTAAATAACGGAAGACCGTCTACATTAAAAGAAATTAATATCTCTCTTTTGTCAATCTCAGTGTGACCAAGTAATTTTAATTGAGTTTTTAATTGAATAAGCAGTCCAATGTATACTAATTCGCCAGATTCTAAAGATAATGTTTCTACATGCTTTGGTGTCTGCAATAACGTTCTGCTATCTTTTGGCAGTTCAGGGCATATGGGAGAAAGAATCTTTAAAAGACTATCTATAGCATTATGGGGGATTTTATGCTGAACCGTGGCCCAGTGTCTCAACTGAGATTTTAAATCAACGTCACTGTTCTCAGTTTCTTGAGACACATATTCATTCACAGATAATGTGGGCTGTGAAACTTCTGTATTTACAGATGGTTCACAATCCACATTATCTATCTGTGAAACTTCTGTACTTACAGAAGGTTCACAATCACTATCAATACTATTATCATTATAAACATTTGATGTGGATACAGTTGATGGTAAACATGGTAACTGACTACATGAAGGCTCTGAATTAACAGTTTCATAATTGCAATCTACGTCTGAGTTGCTTGTTTGGATTTCTGACAATACTTTTAACTTCTCTTCTTTAACACGTCTGAGTAATTGTCGTTGCCCAACTACAGCTTTTCGCTTAACACCTGTTTTTTCAATTGCTGACATAATCTAATTCTTTTTCACTTGTTTCTTTTCCCGTTGTGGCGCGTGTTTAAGCCAGTTTTTAATAATATCTTCTATTTGTCTACTCGTGGAACCAGTAGCAGCCTTCACAGCATCTGTACAGAAAGTATTTTTCGCATTAGCTTCCTCATCTAATGTTTTTTTGTAAATTTTTGATTGATTGGCAAATTGTCTTTGTGCCTCAGTAACATACATGCACACAAGTTACATGATTGACAACAGCAATTAAACAACTATGGTGCCAATTTTCATCAAAATCGGTTCAGTAGTTGTATGCATGATAAAAAATTACATAGGTATTAGTTGCGTCGTATAAAAAGAGCGCTAGAAGAAAGTAGAGAGAAGTATTGTTTGCACAAAAACGGACTTTCTTTTAGCGATTTTTTTTAATGACGCGAACTATAAGGTTAGTGGGAAGTACGCAGTCCCATAGTAGTTATACTAGTTCCCAATAAGTGGGATAAGTCTTATTTACGAGATTATTACCTCTAGCCAGTTGCTAGATACTATTTATAATTACAGTAAAAATAACTAACCAACAACAGCATCGCGCAGACGAAGTTCCGAAAATGGGTGTTTGTCCGATCGTTTGCCATAAAAATTGTACTGTTTTGCGAAACTGTCGGTCATAATGAATTTCATGATCCTTGATACCTGGTTCGTGGTACCTGTTCCACCTAGAGATTTTAAGTAGGAAACCTGTAAAATTCAAATATTTACTCAGAATTGTAAAGGTCAGGCTACTATGGAAAGAACTAGGTAAAGACAGCGACCTTTTCAATTAAAAAAATTGTGGTGGGGAGGCCTGTGCTCCATCAGTAACAAAATGTTAAAGGTTGTTAAAATTAGTTAAAATTAAAAATATGATGCGACAGTTGCTACATACCAGATCTTCATAATGTTTTGAATCGTTTAGTAACAATTCTGTAGTTTCCAGCTCCTCTTTACATTTCAAGGGGAATTTAAATTCCGGTATTGAATGTCCAGTCTTTTTTTCCTTCAAAAGCGATATTATTTGCTCATTTTGAACTTTTATATAAGACAGTAGAGATATTATTTTCTCCTGGAAGCCTGAAAATAATTATTGAAGAAAGGAAATAAAAAAAAGTAAATCTATAAATCTTAAACTCTATAAAAAAATAGTATAGATGTAAAGATGAAGGAGTACCTATTGTTCCAGTAGATACTGGAGCGGAGCCATCACTGCTTGTGCGTATAGTGTTATATTCATAATTAGTAACTTTGGATGTGAAATCTGAAATCCACAATAAATTTCCATTCAGAATCCTAGCTATAGTACAATCTATACAGGGTGTTAATTTAATTGCGAGCCATATCTCAAGGAGTGTTTCAGTACCGTATAAGGAGCCCATAAAAAATATACAAAAAAATCCTACTTCATCAATTTCATCACCATTCCCTTAACCTTATCCCATCATTTGGGGTCGGCGCAGTATGAAAAAAAATCCTACTTTAAGAATCAAATAACCAAAAGACGGTATTTATTATGATTCCAAGAGCTGCGCATACCTCTTGTGCTATAACCGAGCGCGCGCGAGTCGCTGTCATTGGTCGATGATCCTCGCGCGTAGCTTTGTGAACCCAAGCACGATGTTGGAGCACGACTTGTTGGAGCAGGGCCGTCCGCAGCTGATTGAGTAGGAGTGGATACAAAAGCTTCCTGCTCTATTTCTACAAAAGAAATGATCATATGGACAAAACATAGTACAAATGTGTAAAATTCGACACTAAAAAACTAGTGAACCGATTTTGATAAATCTTGCACTGTACCCTAAGTTGAACAATACTCAATAGTCAATCTGAATTTGTAATGTTCCGACTTATACATAGTTTTTGAGAAATGTGAGCACAAACATAGATACATACATTCAAACATTCATACACTCATCAAATTTTGCATGTTTGTTTAGAAGTCTTTAAAGATTATGTATGCCAAATTCTATCAATGTTACCTACATAAGGGTTGAATTCATAACATAACCCTCCTTTTTTGAAGTCAGGTTAAAAAGAAATTGAATAAACATGAACAAATAACTTCTAAGTAAAAATAAATATTCTTAAATAAAGCAAAAAGAGTAAAAATAAAATAACACCATACCTTTCACCAAACTACTTGGTATGGATAGGTTCAGGTTTAATAAAGAATCATCTGGCTGCAAAATATTTTGAGACCCACTGGGAATATCTGTTAACATAAAAAATATATCTCAGATTTTTAAGAAAGTAAAATACATAGGTATCTTTAATAGGATTATAATTTACTTTCTAGTATTGATGAAGAATCAACAGATTTTTTGGAGATATCTGCAATTTAAAAATATATGTGATTTATACAATTCCAACTTATACATAGTTTTTTGAGAAATGTGAGCACAAACATAGATACATACATTCAAACATTCATACATACTTATTGCGTATCTGTTTTCTTTTGACAAGTTCTTCAGGTTCTGCCTCTGACTGTGTCTGTATGTCAGACGTTTCCTCAGCCAACTTTAATTTTTTCTTGGCTTTTTCTATATCATCTAAACATAAAAACAAAGAAAATCATGCAATACCCAAAAACCAACAGGCTTAATAAAAAAAAGATGCAATAAATTGGAATTAGTATCACATTTCCAGTCTATTTCATTCTTCTTCTTTTCGTGTGGGACACCGAGTCGTCCAACGACCCGATGAACCCTAGTGTCAGAATTTTTCAACCGCCTTCTACAAGTAGCAGGCTTCTGACATGGTTGTGTAACGACCGCCGTCTAAGTGATCATAGACAGCAACCGGGACCTACGGCTTAACGTGCCATCCGAAACACGGAACCGTCTTACTTACGGACAATCAAGATACCAAACCACACAGGGATATGATAAAAAAATTCGAGCTTACCTGTTTCATAGAACACGCGTTGCACGCCGTATAATTTCCATTTCTCATCAGGCGTCAGGCTCCCGTTATGTAAAAATTTGTCAAAGGCCTTGGTTCCTTTTATTGGAGGCCAGTACACTTCACAACCCCTGGGCGTCAGCCAGTTTTTATTTATTACCGAGACGGTCCCACCATCGTCAGGGCAAAATTGTATTACGGCAAACATTTCACAAAAAATAAAAGACCGGTAAAAACCTATTCTATTCTATTTCTTGGTTATGGCGTTTTCATTATGATTTCGCCAGTCTCGAAGTGAAGTAATGAAAATGTGGCATTACGCCGAGGGAGAGTCCACAACACAGGAGACCCTAGTCTTACGACTAGGGGCTGTGATGCGCAAAAATGTGTAGTAACAGAAACTTGATAGTATAATTTTCTGCACCACGTGGTGGCCGCTCGTCACTATTACACAATGTGGAATATATGCATTAATTACAATTTTCTATTTACTGATTACATTCAGAATAGTTTATTGCTTAAAACACTATCAGAATTATGCACCAAACACTCAAATAAACAAGAAATATTAAATTATAACCAATACCCAACCGCCATGATGAAATAGCGGCGAACGACCCGGTAAAAACCTAGAAACAGACGCGTCTTGAAAACGGCGGGAACAGTGTGACCACTTTTCCATCACACAAATCTACTAAAAGTAATACCAAAATCTACCAGCCATGTTATAAAATCTACGCAAATTATACCACAAAAAATGTTGCAACAATAAAGGACTATGGTATTTTTTACTTTTTATTTTTTTAATTTTTTAAAATCGAATGAGAACAACTACTCATGAAACTTTTCCCCTTAAACATAGGTCAAAATACTAAAATGAGCAGAAATTAATTATTGAGTAACTACTATATCATATTAATGGCAACACCGACACAAACGT